>CM057468.1:31284399-36846899 GCA_030035585.1 Dugong dugon | reverse complement strand
CCGCCTGAAATAAAGGGTCAACATAACATGGTCAACAGCCTGCAAGTAGAAAGAGAACAGCATTAGTAGCCTCAGCATCATCCAAAGGAGAAACCATCCTGGGTAGAAGACTCCCATCTCTAGTTCCTTTAGTTAGTATTACTCTATGGGGCAGGAAAAGTATCAAAAGTTATCACTGGTGAAAAATCCTGTTAAACACATTTTCTCCTGCTGGTTTCACGCTTTCGCTTTCACCATGGTTCATCCATAGGGAACAAAGTATTGGCTAAAGAATGTGCCCATTCTCCTTGGCAAATACTGTCCTCATTTTGGATTAATAAATTGCACTCTCATTAATATGCTTCAATAACATGAGTCTGGTTGATGGGCATACTGTTCATGAAAGGAGGGTCCACTGACTCTCAAGGCTAAAAAGGTTAACTTCAGAATGAGATACCCAAATGGAGGCACCAACTCTGAAACACTCTGCCTCAGCGGTAACAAACACACACCTGGGTGTAACCGCTAGATGTAATCCAGGGCACATCTGTCTGAAACAAGTGCATCTCTAACAATGTCCAGGAGCAGAAGGCCGCCAAGTATATGCTGCTGCATGGCTCTACATGGGGGATCCTGGACCTCAGAGGCAGACAAGTCCCGGAGAACTGGCAAGAGAAGGAATCACTCAACTCTGGCATCATGGTGCGGAGCAAAGAAACAGCAGTGCACAAACAGTCAGGACACTTAGGTTTCAGTATCAGATCTACCTTCCAAATACCCCTGTGACATTTCATTCTTCCAAGCCACATCTATAAAATAAGGTAACAATACTATCCTGTTATGGATTGAACTGTATCCCTCTAAAAGATATGTTGAGGTCCTAACCCTTGTACTTGTGAATGTGATTTTGTTTTGGAGAAACAGGGTCTTTCTTTGACGATCTTATCAATAATGTTAATGAGATTATTTCTAGAGTACAGAGGATCGTAATCCTATTATGACTGGTGTTTTATAAAAGAGCAGACACAGGGTCACACACAGGAGGGAGACGCCATGTGCAGTTCCATCCACAAGTCAAGGAACACCAAGAAATGCCCGGGGCTGCTGACAAGGAAGGGTCTTCCCCCAGAACTGACAGAGAGAGCAGAACCCTGCCACGGCCCGAATTTGGACTTCTAGCCTCCCGAATTGTGAGAAAATAAATTTCTGTTCTTATCAGCCACTCAACTTGTGGTATTTTGTTATGGAAGCTCTAGGCAACTAAGACATTTCCCATCAATTCAAAACAGCATTCAGGAAGAAAGGATGTCAGCCCATGGAGGAAATGCCAAATCGGGCCTATGGCTCCAATCGCCCTCAGGCAATGCTTAATTAGGGCTTAAAACCAAAACCAAACCATTGCCAGGAAGTCGATTCTGACTCATAGTAGAACTCCTCCATAGGGTTTCCAAGGAACGGCTAGTGGATTTGAACTGCAGACGTTTGGTTAAGTGATCATAAAACCAATTGCCGGTCAAGTCTATTCTTACTCATGGCGACCCTATGTGTGTTAGGGTTTTTAATGGCTGGCTTTTCGTACCAAGATGCCTCTGGGTGGATTCAAATTTCCAACCTTTCAGTTAGCAGCTGAGCACCTTAACCGTCTGCACTACCCAGGGACTCCCAAGTTACCATTAAAAAAAAAAAAAAAATCTAACCCATTGTCATCGAGTCAATTCCAACTCCTAGTGACCCTGTAAGACCGAGCAGAACTGCCCCACAGGGTTTCCAAGGCGAAAGGTCGGCCGTTAAAATCCACCAGCCATTCCTTGGAAACCCTATGGGGCAGTTCTATTCTGTCTTACAGGGTCGCTACGAGTTGGAATCGACTCAACAACAATGGGTTTTTTGGTTTTGGAATCTTTACAGAAGCAGACTGACACATCTTTTTCCCTTGGAGCAGATGGTGGGTCTGAACCATTGACCCTCCAGTTAGCAGCCAAGCACTTAACCACTTCTTATGCAACAAGTACAACCCACCAAACACGTAGCAGCCCTGTACTAGTTGAGCAAGTAGCACGTTTTCCAGTGTTTTCTACCAAGGAAAATTTTGTTCCCTACAATAACTGTTAGAACTAAAATAGCCAAGACTGTAGCCTTTCCTAAAATTGCGGTTCCAATAATAATCTTGCTCAAATTCTGGAAATCAGTGTTTGTGGGGGCCCAGAACACTGACTGAAGATCATCATCTCCTTCTATTTATACATGTGACTAATTTCTCTACTCAGCACTATGCTGAGTTGTTGCTGCAGTTAATTGTTTGATGAGCTAGCATTGATTCTCCTACACGTATGCCCGTCTGATACTTAGCTGTTCACTCCACCTTAGCCCGATGACAAAACTCTACTCAAACTTCACCTGTCCTTATCTGGTGAAAGGTTAGAAAACACCTAGCTAAATGTTTGTGCTCGACTGCTAATCTAAAGGTTGGTAATTTGAGCCCACCCAGTGGTACTGCGGAAGAAAAGGCCTGGTGATCTGCTTCTATTAAGATTACAGCCAAGAAAGCCTTATGGAGCAGTTGTGCTCTGTAACTCATGGGGTCTCCGTTAACACAGATTGACTCAATGGCAAGTAACAGCAACAACAAAGACACAAGTAGTAGACAGCACAAACAACAACAGGCACATCTGAAGGCTTTCACTGGCCACCAGCATTTCATGACAGCACTCTATCCGGTGGCTGGTTGGCCTTTGAAATCCCCGTGTTTTGGGTAGTGCTGAAGTTCTGCCTTTGTCTTTCTCTGCATATCCAGTCTTAGGCCCAGATCAGCTACATGCTAATTACACATTGCAGCAGTGCAGCTACCACCAGAAAGAATGGCTACTGTTGTTGCAAACCTCTGAAAATAATTAAAATCATGCATACAGGGAACAAAACCAATTGCTGCTGAATTGATTCTGACTCATGGTAACACCATGTGTGTCAGAGTACAACGGTGCTCCACAGGGTTTTCAGTGGCTGATTTTTCAGAAGTAGATCGGCAGGACTTTCTTCCAAGGTGCCTCTGGGTGGACTAGAACCTCCAACCTTCTGGTTAGCAGCCGAGCTCTTGGACCTTTTGCACCACCCAGGGACTCCACATACAAGGAAACACTAGGCAGAAAATTTGAGCAGGGCAAATTATCAAAGGCCTCAGGGGCTCTAAACTGCAGCTTGGGTAGGAAAGTGTACACGCAGCTGATGTGATTCTAAGTAAGGTTAAAGAGTTATTGCAGCTGGATCTACTGCCTCTCCGCATCACTAAAGTGAAAAATATGGCACTTGGATTGCCAGCTCCTCCCAGATGGCAGGCTCAGGGCCCAGCACACCGTCAAGCTCTATAAACAGTAGCACTTTTAAGAGTTAAGTCAATGGCTGACACTTGAACTGCATCTGATTCAACATTTGGAAACAGCATCTCTTGCAGGGGATTAAGCCAATGGCATTTTGTAAAGGGGGGAATAGCTAAGTATTTCTTAAAGTATGGCCCTATGTACCATTTTCATCAGAATTCCTGGCAAGGTGTTTAAAAATGTAGATTCCTGGGACTCCCAGAGCTATTAAAACAGATTTTTTTTTTTTTTAAATCACAACCCACACTGAGCAATACATTTCACATTAAGATTCAGTGTATGTTTTCTGAAACTCTCTATCTCCCATTCTATTCTCTTCTGTGTCATTTTTAAGCTGCTGGTCTGGACCTACAAAAATGATACCACAAGTCACTCATGGGTTGCAACCCTAAGTTTGAAAAACATTAATCCAGTTGACTAGAAAAGTCCCTGAGTGGTGCATACAGTTTGTGTTATTTGAACCCACTTAGTGGCTCCACAGAAGAAAAGCCTGGCAATCCACCTCCGTAAATATTACAGCCAAGAAAATCCTATGAAGCAGTGCTACTCTGCAATACATGGGGTCGCCATGAGTCGGAAGCTACTGGACAGCAACAGGTGTTTTTGTTTTTGTTTTTCTTTTTTAGTTGACCAGAAGGAAGCAGAACTAAAGTTGTGTAATTAACAACAGACACACACTTCAGGCCTGGTGATGCAGAGACGGGAGGGTTTAGTAATTCCCCCCCCTTTTCCAAATTCAGCAAGATGTCTTACAAACCAAACTACCCACTTCAGTGGCTTCAGGCATCAAGGAGTGGTTGCAGGCTTCAGTTACAAACCTTAATGGTCTCCTTTGTCTTAGACCCGGACAGGAAAGTTTCCCTCTATACCAATAATTACCTCTAAACCTTCAGCATTAGGCAAGATGATGGAGTAAGCAAAGTGTGTGCTCAGTAAAGGCCCATGCCACACCTCCAGCCACATCCTTGCCACAAGGGCTTCAAAGTCCTCCCTTCCTCCACCCCTTCCCACGCACTCACATCAAACACCCCAAGGGAGTAAATTATTCTAAAACACTCAACTACTTTGTTATCTTCAATACTGTAATTAATAAATGCTTACGACTTAGGGGCACTTGTTAAAGACCCCAACTGTTTTCTCGCTATGGGTTTTCTCTGGCATTTTTCACCTCTCTTCTCCTCTGCATCTGCCACTCAGCTTCTCCTTCGGCCTTCCTCTCTGTCCCCTTCCTCATCTTCTCTTCTTCTCTACCTTCCCTTTCACCTTCTGAGAGTGTGCAATATGAGACAGTGGATGGACCTGACTCCACTCCGCTCACGGAGTGGGGATTCTTCCTAGGGGATTATTTCATTGGCTAAAACAGCCCATGCTTTGAAAAGACCTTCTCCAAGGAGTGTGATGAAACACCAGATCTGGAGTGGTCATGCGTTATTTATAAACTGGACTTGTTTTCAGACTCCCCTGAGGAATCACCTCTCTGTCCTTTGCTTTGGTCCAAAATTCTGGAGAAGTCTACTCAGGCCGAAAGGGATCTGAAACAAATGTGGCTGGGCCTAGGGGAGAGGACAGGGAGAAAAAAACAAAAGCCCATTAACTGGGCATCTTACTTGCCACTGATGCTGCAACATGTTCTGGGTATATTCCCCTGGTGGATGGCTCCTAATACAGGTATCTCTCATTCAGTCAATCCCACAAATATTTAATGAGTGCCTACCACATGCTGGGGATCATTCTAGGTTCTGGAGCTGTAAACAAGACGAAGTCCCTGTCCTCACGGTGCTTCCATTCTAGAGGCAGAGACAGAAAACCATCAAATAAACAAACAAATACATGTCAGGGGTAAATAAGTGCTAAGAGGGAAAACAGAGTAAAGTAAGGGGACCAGGAATTAATTTACCTGGTTGCCATTCAATATAGGGTAGTGAGGGAAGGCCCCCTGATAAGCTGACTAGGCAAAGACCTGCAGGAAGCAAAGGAGGAGGGGGGAGTTCTTCATGCAAAAGCAATAGCATGTGCAAAGGCCCTGGAGACAGAACTCAGCAAAAAAAAAAAAAAAAAGACCATAAGGAGGTCAGAGTGGCTGCAATTAACAAGGGCAGAGAGATGAGCTAGGAATGACAGTGGGGTGGGGAAGGGTATGGCCATCGTTACTGTCACACATCCAATAGTTCAATCAATGACTAACGATTCCACGTCCTGGGTTCACACAGACTCAGTCTGGACTTGCCTCCCAGCCTGCCCCCCTCTGTAGAACTATCAAGCATCTTGTTCCCTAGTTCCCTTCCCTGACTGGGGTGTTATAGCACTCCAGGTCATTCTTTCCCAATTTCCCAAGGAGACAACCAGTTCATTTGATTAACAAAAAAACTGAGTAATAACTGCAGTTGGAAAGAAGGCAACATGCACATTTAACCACAGCCATCAAGAGATAGGAAGGATACCATGAAGAGCAGAGGGTCAGCTATGAAAAAATGTCTATTTGCCAGCTGGGTACCCTGCCTCTTACTTCTTTGGATCTCAGCCCCTGCTCTGTAAATTGTGAGACAATAATCCATGAAACAACCTTGAGAAGTAGGTATGGAAGTGAGACAAGAAAAGCCCTGGCCAGGAAAGGCCCCTCATAGATGCTGCCAGCCTTTGCAATCTAAAAATGACTAGGACAGGGATTCCGAAAGTTGCACTCAAAAATAGGTATATAAATGCAGATCATTACTTATATTTTACAGAATAAGGTAAAACAAAACAAAAACCTCAAAAATTCTTCCACAGCTCCATCTCACCCCAAATTGGGAGCCAATGGCCTTTGCCTCCAGAGGCACAAACCCCGGCTTTAAGTTCTCTGAAATCTTAACCATAAGGAAAGAGGTCCACATAATTCATGGCCAGAGGTATGATGAGGTCGGTGGTCGGGGGCGCAGGGCATCACGACATATGCTTCCTGCGTCTCAGGAGCTGTCCAGAGGCCCCCAGAGCTGGGTCACTACGGGGGACCAAACCCTGTGACTTCAGGCCATAGCAGCTCAAGCCACCAACAGCTGCTGCCCAGAGCTGCCAACTTCAAAGCATCCCCGGGGCAGGAGATGGTCAGTCGGCGGGGAGTCCCCGGCTCCAGAGACCCCCCGTGGTCACACACACACACACACACACACACACACACACACACACACACACACACACACACACACACACACACACACGCTCGCCGCCTCGCGCGCACCCGCGACACAATACAGACTTCCCAACCACAAACACACGCGCGCACCCCCGAACCGACTGAGTTCTGTATTTCCTCTTCCTCAAAGCCACTCATGCAATTGTGGCCGCCCCTCTCCACTCCTATTCCAGGGCTCCCAGCGCTCCGCGGCCCCCCTTCTCCAAAGGCGCGCCCAGGGCGACCCCTCTCCAAAGCCAGGATCTCTCATCGAAGCCCCCCGTTGCCTCCTCTGGTCCCAGTGGGGACCTCAGCGTGTCCACGGGGGCGAGTATTTACTAACAATCGCCCTAGAGCTCACAACTGCCCTAACAGCCCCCTCTGCCCTTCCATCCCCTCTAGCCCATCACCGCGCTCGCCGGGGGATTACCTCCCATCTGCAAGTGCCGGAAAAAAACCAGGAGTCCGAGCTTCCAGCCCCATCTTCAGCACAGTTTCCTGGGTCTCCAGCCCGAGGAATCTTAACTCCAAACCCCCTGCCCCCGACACCCCTGCGCCACTAGCGCAGCCCTCCGGCGCCCCCCTCCAGCCTGCCCTGCCCGAAACGTCTCCGCGGGTTCTTGGGCCCCGGGCCCTGCTCTCCATCCCGGGAGCACCACCTCCACCACCCCCTCCCTCCGCGCCCACTCCCACACCAGCCCCAGCTACCCAGACTTACCCAACTGCAGAGCGCCCCGGCGCGCCCGCAGCCCTCACCCCCGTGGTGCGTGGGGGCCACCCCTGCCCAACCCGCGGCGCCCCCAGAGAGGAAACAAAAGTGTCTCCGCGGCGCCCAGAGTCCCCGGAGTAGGACGCCTACTCCCTGCCCCAGCCCCTGCCCGCTCCCCGGCCGCGCTGAGGTCAGCGAGTCGGGGCGCGGCGCCAGCCCAGGAAACTTTACGAACCTGCCCGGGGTCGCAGGACAGCGTTGGCGGCGGCGAGGGCTCCCAGCGCTCAGAGCCTTGGCGACCGGCTAGTGGCTGCTGGAGGCTCTGACGCCCAGCTCCGGGCCGCGATGTGTGGGTGGCTCTGCCTCTATCCCGTGCCCATCCTCGCTCGCTCGAGCACACGCACTTACACTCCGCGTCGGCCGGCTGCTGTGCCGCCGGCTGCCGCTGCTCTCACTTCCTCTTCCTTCCTCCTGCTGGCCAGAGACACATTTTGCATCTGCAGGGCATCCGGACATCAGCTGCGAACTCTCTTCCCGAGCGGACTCTGCGGAGTTGCCGCCGCCGCCACTGGCACCTGCCTGCGCTGTGGTGCCTGCCCTCTGCACTTTTCCTGGGGTGGTGCCCACGACTTTTTGAAGTCCCCCTACTTAAAAAGAGGAAAGTGTCAAACACCGTGCATGCCTCAGATCTGCTATAAATAGTATGTGTGCAGAGCATGATTCTCAGATGAGCTCACACACTGAGTATTGCAGGCACTAATTAACTCCGTCACCTTCATAGCGCCACCTCCGGGAGGCCGAGAACGCGTGGCATCTTTTAATGTTTTCATTTTTGGCAACTGGTTTGGGGATTTAAGGGGAAACTTCGGTGGGCCCTTTCAAAGCTACTTTAAAAGGAGCTTCTGTGTCTCGTTGGACGCCATGCCTCTACCCTTGGAGAGCGTGGCAAAAAATAACAACAGAACATTTCCTTCCTTTCCCAGTTACCGTGCATAGGGACTCTGCAATTAAAACTAAAGATTTAGTTCTAATCAATTAAGCCAGGACTCCCTAGTTTTGCGTAACTCCGCATAAAATCAAGACGTTCTACCCCAAGGTGATATTTAAGGTACATTATTTAATTCATGCAGCCTACTTCAGTCATGTTCCAAGCAAAAATCAAGCACCTAACTCCCAGCATAGCTGGCAGGAGGGAAATGACAATTGTTGGAAGATTGCAAGAAACACCTGTCCTCTCAGAATTTAGAAATATCTACACTGGCTCTCCCAGAAGAGGCAAAGGCAGTTGCTATGCTCTCCTTTCTAGTCAAGAAGGAGACAAGTTGGGGGTAGGGAGGTGTCAGAATCTAAGATGGAGAGCGCTCCTCTTTAAGAATCAACCTCTGTCCCCCAAGAGATTTAATAGTTAACCCTGTGCTGGCTGTCTCATAGAAGCCAGGAGCCACATGTGACGTTGAGCACTTGAAACATGGCTAGTTCTGAGATGTTCTTTAAGGATAAACCACACACAGGAATTAGTATGAAAAATCAAGTGTAAAATAGGTGGTTAATAACTTTTATATTGATTGCATGTTGAAATGATAATATTTTAGGTGTGTTCAGTTAATACATTATTATATGTTTTTGTTAGTTGCTGTTGAGTTTATGGTGACTCTACGTGTGCAGAGTAGAACTGCTCCATAGAATTTCAAGGCTGTGACCTTTTGTAAGCAAATCACCAGGCCTGTCTTCCGAGGCACCTCTGGGTGGGTTGGAATGGCCAACCTTCGGTTAGAAATGGAGTGCTTAACTACTTGTACTACCTGGAGACATAGATAGAAAGATAGGTAGACAGACAGATAGATAGAAAGTTGTATATATACATGTATATGTATATATACATATATAACAGCCCTAATGAACCCCTTATTAAATTCACAAACCCTGGGAGGCGGTATTAGTAGCAAGAATACCTGGGTCTAGATGGTTACAAGTCAGTGATTTGAAGCATGGTGACTCCAGGAAAGTAATTTCTCTATTTCCTCATCTGTAAAATGCCAGTGATATAATAATAACTGTCAGCAGTGCAACTATTAAATGAGATAATTTAATAAGCAGTCAGTAAATGCAAGCTTGACTGATGAAGCTATGAGACACTTGTAGTAATAAGTATGAATTTGATCCACGGCTTTCCAGCTAAGGCAGATAAAGGTTGTAGGGAGACATCGTGAGCATGCAGCAGTGTTACCTGTCATAATTGTCCCAAGGAGATAGGGAACTCTGTGTCATATCTTTGCACAGCAATCATACTACAATCCCTTCCGTATAACCTTTGGCTCAGCTCTACACTCTGAAGTCAACGTGGAGTAAGTCATATCCTTCCTCCATGAGATGACCTTTGAGATCTTTGAAGACAGCCCTCACATTCTACCTAAACTTTGTCTTCTAAGAGTTACACGTCCCCAGTTACTCCAACTCCTCTTCATGTGAGATAGTATTAAATCTCCGTCATCTTAACTACCCTTCTCCTGAGGGATGCCTGTCTCTGCCTTAAAAAAAAAAAAAAAAAATAGCTGTCATATAGATTAATTAGCTAATTAACCACTAACAAACACAATTCATCCCTAGGTCTTGTCAATTTTTTCCCCCCAAATACATCTTACTGTTGATCCAAGTATAAGGGGAAGACTGGAAATTCTTTCTTATTTATTTTGGTAGGCCATGTCCACGCTTAGGGAGTTCGTCTTTGGGACCAAAGCCCCTAGTCCAGCTTCTCTGAGTCTCTTTGAATTGGATTCAGATATCCAGTGTCTCCCTCAAATTATGTAAGAACACTAGGGTCCTTGGGGACACCCACTTGAGATCTCCCTTCCCCATCGTGGGAATTGGCATTCTTCCAGTACACTGGTTCATTCAGTTATTAATGACCTTCATTAGTGTACTATTGACCAAGCTTATTTTTTCATTATATTCATAAAGGCATCTCAGAGGTCTTGTCAGGTGCTTTAGAGAAATCCACCTTCACCCTGGGCTCATCTGGTAGTCTGCAGTGGGCACAGTAGCGTTGTCGGTGTGGTATTGCCATGTACAAGGGCTCTATGTCTGTACTTGGCTGTTGGCATAAATCCTAGCACTACCATTTACTAGCTGGGTTACCCTATGCAAGGTGCTTAACTCATAAACACTACACCTATCTGATAGGGTTGAGTGAGGATTAAATGAGTTAATACATGTAAAGTCTTTAGAACAGGGCCTGGCACACAGAAGCATTCAATAAATACTAGCTATTGTGATTTTATACAACAGTCTTCTAATCAACAAGTTATATTAGCAGATTCCAAAAAGCGAGAAACAGTCACTCCTTCTTTCCACGTATCAGTTTCCATCCATGGGGGAGAGAAAGAGCTAATACCATTGTCCCTTTTCAGCTCCTGATCAGAGCCTGGGAAATTCAATCATTAGGTCAAGTTTTAATAGAGAGGAGGACCATTTTATGGCGAAGATTAGATCCAAGTGTGTTTCTGGTAAGCCCACACGGGCAGGACCTGGACACTCACTGTAGCTGGGCCAGCGTCATTTGTTTCTAGTGGTTAGGGAAGTCAACTCAGGATCCCCTCTGAAGTCCCACCCATCTTAGTTTCAGACTAAGTGGGAGAAAGGAGAGTAGGCTAGGGATGGTTGGCTAGAGAATAAAATTCACTTAAGCCTCAAGTCTCAACTGCATTCCCCAACTGTGCTTTTACAAGAGAGCTACGCATTGATGGTGGATGGAGAGGTGTTTGAGGGACTTTCCCAGTTGTTCATACCTTGGTACTGTGATGGTGGAGGACCAGGCAGCATCCTCTTCTGTTATACTGTACGTAAGGTTGCTGTGAGTCAGAGTCGACTTTATAGTTCCTAGCAATGGTAACTGTGATTCCCATCGCTTTATCCTTCCTTGTGTGTACAAAAGTGGAGGAAGGAGCGGTAGGTTATCTTAACGTCTCTGTGAATCCCCAAACTGCAAAAATGGTCTGGCATATTTACAATCAATAATGACTTCTGTTGATCAACTCTTTCCTTTCTGAGTGCTTACAAACATTCATTTCTAATTCATTAAAAAACACTCGTTGGACTCCATATGGGCCCTGTGCATTTAATAATGCATTTAGTGATTTATTTTAGAATTCTGTGCAAAATCAGTATCAAGTTCCTTGATGTCTAGCTTGAAAAATCTATTCTCTTCCCTTGTCTTTGAATCAGGACCATGTTGGCTTGCCTCCAGTCTTCAAACAGTTCTACAGGCAGAGTGGCCTCAGCTCTAGGAAGTCACTACACTAGAGGCAATGAGGTCTGGGAAGCAGGCAGAGACACCTGAGTCCAGAGCCACCAAGGTCAGCCCTGGGACAGGCAGAATGACAAGGAGGTCTGTTTCACAAGGGCATCCATTCACTCAGGCATTCATTAATCCAACTTGCACTGAATACCCATTATATGAGCTATAGCAGGAGGAAAGGGGACTACAATGGTGAGAAAGAGAAACAGGGGGCGCCCCCTCCTGGCACTTATATTCTAGTTAAGAAGGCAGATTTTAAATAAATATAGTAACACCTGAGGAGTGTTACATTAGGAGACAGAAAGGTGCAGTGGTACCATATGTGGGCAGAGAATGCTAACATCACCTTTAAGGTAGGAAGAGTCTCTTAGGGAAGTTCTACTTGAGTTGAGACTGACTTGAACCATAAGTGAGTAGGTATTAACCAGGACAAAGGGAGGAAAGGGGAGTAGGCTGGGGCAGAGTTGGGCCCCAGACAGAAAGAGCGGCTCAAATGAACGTCTATAGAAACCGTACTGTAGGAGGAACCTTAAAAATTCAAGTTGGATGAAGTATGAGAGTATCAAAATGGAATTGTTTCATATTATTTTATCCTTTTTTAATAATAGATATATTTCTTTTTTATTTTTAAAGACAAAGTAAAGAATATTGACATTTCTACCTTAACTGTCATGGAACAGATTAATAACTATTACAAGTGCAATGACTATTAATAAGGGTTTCTTTTATGGAGTATTTACTACATGCCAGGCACTGTTTAAGAAAAGTATCATCATCCTTTCTTCCTCATTCAATAGGTTGAGAGAAAAAAATGCAGTTCTATTCCCTAGAGGTCAACACACATAGTCATTTCTGTTTTTAATTCTTCTGGTGATTAATGCCATACTTCTAATAGTTTATACCATCATTTCTTGATTTAGCAACTTCAGATGGTATATATTAACTCACTTCTATGAAAGATTTTAAGAACTTTTGCTTACTTAACCCCCTCTCCTAATTCTATGTTTATTTCATTGCTTATATAATCAGATATTATTCATTTATAGACCTTCTGTTACACAGACCTTCTGATTATTGTTCATGTCATTTAACTTTTTTCTTATTTTTTGTTTTCCATCTTTTTGAGTCTTTTCATTGCTCTCTGGGAGAATCCCCTGGCTGTGTATTTCAGCTCACTAACACAGTCTTTGGAAACCCTGGTGCCACAGTGGTTAAGTGCTACAGCCACTAACCAAAAGGTCTGCGGTTCAAATCCACCAGGCACTCCTTGGAAACTCTGTGGGGCAGTTCTACTCTGTCCTATAGGGTTACCATGAATCAGAATAGACTTGACAGCAACAGTTTTGGGTTTTTTTTTTTTAAACTAATTCTTTAGCCTTGTCCATTCTTCCCTTTTATTTAGCTTTTAAAACAAATTGTCATCATACTTTAAATTTCTGAGTTCTCTCATTGGCACTTTACATAATCACCAGTAGTGGGTGCTGTATGCAACACCCAGATTCCCCTTCATGACCCAGGAGATCAACTGCCTGACTACCCCTCTTTCCCCCAGGCTGCTGGCAGTATTGGCTGTTGATAGTTCATGCCTAAGTACCTTTCCTGAAATTGCCCTCCCTTGCCCTGAAGGGCTATCCCAGCTACAGAACTCCCCATGGGGTCAGCTGAGGACTTGGTTGGCTGTGACTGTACTGAAGCTCAACTTTCCCCTCTGCCCAATTCTGCCTCCCTCCCTTCTTCTCAGGTGTGGATCTCAAGGGCACTCCACAGAAAACCTCCGATATGCAAACCTCAGTCTCAGTCTGTTTCCTGGGGAGCTTGGCCTAAGACTTCACTTGCTTATGGACTGTGACATCCTCTCTTATCCTTATGAGGATGTTAATAATAATAAACTCTTCTTTTGTTTTTCCTGCTAACTCTGTTTCCTTAGATGACAGTTATTTGATTTAAGTCTGATGTCACCTTGGTGTGTGTTTAACTGTGCATATGTGATTCTCTCTTCACCTGACTTTCAATGCTCTTTCTATTTTCTGTAGCTTGCAACTGATGAGTCTGAGGAAGAGGGAGATGGGCTGCCAGGTGGAGATGCTGGTAGTATATCTCCCCTCTCTCCAGGAGATTAGCGGATACCTGGAGCCCTTCCTCTTGAGCCCTGTTGCCCACATACACTGCTCTATCTGGATGCAATCTGAAGGCTGTGAGCTGTTTAGCACAAGGTGATGGTGCAAAAGATGGTGGTACTCTCACAAGAGGTGAGAGTAGTTCTACAGTTGATCACCCTGATGAGTTGCCTTGGACACCACACTGCCTTTAGACGCATACACTGGACTCGGAACTCCCTTCAGCCAAATCACTCCTACCTCTGTCATAGTAATTTCCTGCTTGTGTTTAGAGCTGTGGTGTCCTCCTGTTTTAATTTCTGTACATTTGATTCAGTCTGTTCTCTATCCATCCTCAAAATGTCTGGTCCACTGATGACCCTTTTCTTATTTGTTTTTTCTAATGTGGTTATGTCTTATATTTCATTTTATGAAATTTGGGGTAAATGAGGGGTAGACTTGTGTGATTAAGACATAATATATTCCCAACTTAATATTATTTTTGTATTTTAAATGTTTACTACATTTACACTCTGCTACCTTCTGTCCTAACATTATTATTAAAGTTTATGTATTTTTATCAGAGTCCCTGGGTGGTGCAAACAGTTAATGCGTTAGGCCACTAACTGAAGGGCTGGAGGTTCAAGTCCACCCAGAAGCACCTTGGAAGAGAGGCCTGGCAATCTACTTCAAAAAATCAGCCATCGAAAACCCTGTGGAGCACAGTTCTACTCCGACACACATGAAGTCGCTGTGAGCCAGAGTTGACTCAACAGCAACTGGTAGTTTTTATATTGTATGTACAGGTTGATTTTTAAAATATAAAAACAAACAGAATTCACATTGTCATACTTACGTAATATTATCTACAGCAGAGCCAAATAGTATTGTTGGCCCTGAAGAGAAAGAATATAATTCTATGTCACTAAACCTGTCACCTTTGAAGAAGAATTCATCAGATTCAAGATCAAACAGATTCTCTTTTCTGACATTCTTTCAGTTGCCACAAATTTTGGTATATTTCTATTTGTTTCATAGAGGGACCATGATTTTATTTATTGTTTTGCCCTCTTTGGAGGTTTAAATTGCCAAATATATTATAGGCTTCCATGTATGTTCTTAAAAATGGAATCGCTTTACGAACTTCTCTATGGAGCCTTAAGGTTTTCAGTACCAATTTGGCCTGCTTCCTTCTGTCCTTGTAGGACTGCTTTTCATTGCCCTCTGCTGACTTCCACTGTTTCTTGGATACCGTGTCTTCTGCTTTCTAACACTCCCTCCCACACCCGAAGTACTTAAGTAGTTCTTTTTTTTTTCAGAAAGTATGATTGGGAAGTAAATGTGTCTGAGATTCTGCCTGTAGGAAAATATCTTTGTTTTGTAGTTACGTTTGATTGATAGCTTGTCTATTTACGGAATTTTAAATTTCAAAAAACTTTCCCACAGAGCTATGAAAATATTGCTTCTATCTTCAAGCTGATAAGAAGTCTAAGGCCAAAGTAATCTTCTTTCTGTGTGTGCCTGTGTGTGCGTGTGTGTGTGTATATGTGTTTTTATTTCTAGAAACATTTAGAATTATCTCTTTATCCTTGGCATTCTGAAATGTGACCAGGATGGAAATAGTCATGGTTCCCATTTCGTATTACATAGGTCCTTTCAATCTAGAGACTTGTCTCTCTTCAGCTTGCGGAAATGGTTTTCTATATCTTCCTTATTTTTATGCCATTTTTTAATTCTCTCTTTCTGGAAGTTCTATTTAAATTTATGTTGTACCTTCTGTATCAAGTTTACAAATATCCCACCTTCCCTTTCATATTTAGTTCCTTTCTTTTTTTTTTTTTTTTGTTTTGTTTTGTTTTGGGGGGTTATTTGTGTCCTCTCCTGTTTTTCTTTTGTCAGTCTGGCCAGTGGTTTGTCGATTTTGTTGATTCTTTCAAAGAACCAACTTTTGGTTTTGTTGATTCTTTCTGTTGTTTTTCTGTTCTCTATTTCATTTATTTTTGCTCTGATCTTTACTATTTCATTTCTTCCGGTGGTCATAGGGTTTTTTTGCTGTTCTCTTTCTATTTGTTTGAGTTCTGTAGTTAATGTTTTGATTTTGTCCCTTTCTTCTTTTTTGATGTGTGCATCTATTGCTATAAATTGTCCTCTGAGGACAGCCCTTGCTGTGTCCCAAAGGGTTTGGTATGATGTATTTTCATTCTCATTTGATTCTAGGAATTTTTTATTCCATCTCTGATTTCTTCTATTACCCACTGATGTGTTAGCAGGGTGTTATTCAGTTTCCATGTAGTTGATTTTTTTTCCTTGCTCTTTCTATTGTTAACTTCTACCTTGATGGCATTGTGGTCAGAGAAGATACTTTGAATTATCTCAACATTTTGGATCTTGTTGAGGATTATTCTGTGGCCTAAGATGTGCTCTATTCTGGAGAACGTTCCATGTGCATTGGAAAAGAATGTGTACTTTGCAATGGTTGGGTGGAGTGTTCTATATGTGTCTATGAGGTCAAGTTGGCTGATTGTGCCCTTTAGGTCTTCTGTATCTTTACTGAGTTTCTTCTTAGTTGTTCTGTCCTTTACTGAGAGTAGTGTGTTGAAGTCCCCTACTATTATTGTGGAACTGTCAATTTCTCTTTTCAGTGTTGTTAGAGTTTGTTTTATGTACTTTGGAGCCCTGTCATTGGGTGAGTAGATGTTTATTATGGTTATGTCTTCATGATGGGTCATCCCCTTAATCATTATATAGTGTCCTTCTTTGTCTTTTATGGTAGATTTCGTTTTAAAATCTAATCTATCTGAGATTAGAATTGCCACTCCTGCTCTTTTATGGTAGTTGTTAGCTTGATATATTTTTTTCCAACCTTTGACTTTTAATAAATTCACATCTTTGTTTCTAAGGTGTGTCTCTTGTAGACAGCATGTTGATGGATCCTGTTTTCTTATCCATTCTGTCACTCTCCGTCTCTTTATGGGTGCATTGAGTCCATTTACATTCAGTGTAATTATTGATAGATGTGAGTTTGTTGCTGTCATTTTGTAGTGCTTTTTTATGTGGTGCTGATGTTTTCTTTGTTCTTCTTACTCTCTTGTGCTGAGTTACTTTTGTTTGTGGATTTTGTGTTCATTTCTTTTGTTTTTGTAGGTTTTGTTTTTGCTGAGACTTTATGTTTTTCCTCTTTTTTTATGAGTATGTTTGTTAACTTTCTTTGCGGTTACCATGAATTTTACCCTTATCTTTCTAAGTTTTAAGCAGTCTACCATTACTTGGCATGGCCTTGCCTTCCTCTCCATTAGAAGGTTCTATACCTATGCCGTTATTCCCTCTTTCATTGTTTTGATGTTGTTGTCATTTACTGATTAACTGCTGTGATTCCCCGTTGTATTTATTTTGGTTTTGGATAGTCCTTGAGAGTTCATTTCCTAGATTGGTATCTGGCTCATATGATCCTGCATCCTAGGTTCTGCCTGTAAGCTGAGGCTGTTTGTCCTTAGATCAAAGAGCTCGCTTTAATAATTCTTGTAAGTTTGGTTTGGTTTTTACATATTCCGTTAATTTCTGTTTATCTGGAAATGACCTAATTTCAGCATCAAATCTGAACCAGAGTTTTGCAGGATATATTATTCTTGGCTGGCAGTTTTTTTCTTTCAAGATTTTATATATGTCATCCCATTGCCTTCTTGCCTGCATGGTTTCTGCCAAATAATCTGAGCTTAGTCTTATTGTTTCTCCTCTGTATGTGACTTTTTGTTTTTCATGAGCTGCTCTCAGGATTCTTTGTTTGTCTTTGGTTTTGGTGAGTGTGAATATGATATGCCTTGGTGATTTTCTTTTGGGGCCTCTTCTATATGGGGTTCGTTGAGCTTCTTGGATGGCCAGCTTTTCATCTTTCATGATATTGGGGAAGTTTTCTGTCAGCAGTTCCTCAATGATCCTCTCTGTGTTTTCTGTTTTCTCCCCCTGCTCTGGAATTCCAATCACTCGAAAATTTTTGCTTTTCATTGTGTCCCACATAACTCTCAGGGTCTCTTCATTTTTCTTTGTTCTTTTTTCTGAGTTTTCCTGAAACAGAATTGTATCCAAGTGTTTGTTTTCAATTCCACTGATCCTGTCTTCCACTGTTTCACTGCTTCTTAGCCCTTCTATGCCACTGTCCATTTCTGAAATCTTGTTGTTTATCTTTTGGATTTCTAATTGTTGTCTTTGTATAATTTCTAGCTGTTAATTTATTTTGGCATTTTGTTCCTGCATTATTTTCCTGAATTCTTCCAATTTTTTCTCTGTATTTTCTATGAATTTGTCTATTTTTTTCCTCATGTTTGTCAGCTTTTTGCCTCAGTTCTTGGAGAATTCTGAGTATTAGAGATTTGAATTCCCTATCAGGTAGTTCTAGTGCATTTTCTTCCAGAGGAGGGTCATCTGGTGTTTTATTTTGGACGCCTACTGGACCCATCCTGTCCTGTTTTTGTAAGTGTTTTGTTATTGTCTGCTGTCTTCAGGGCAGTCAGTAGTTATTTTTCTCATTTATTGATTGTAGATTTGTTTGTTTTGTCCCTTTAAAAAAAAAATTTGACTATGTCTGAGCAGGCAGACTGTGTGTTCTTTGTTGTTTGCTCGTCTGTGGGCAGAATACTTTTCACCTCCTTCTTCAACTGGCAGGGTCAGTCACTCGGATATGGTATGACATGGCAGGTCTAGCTGAAGAGGAGTTACTGGGATGGGTTGTTTGTGGCACTTACTACAGCCACCAGAGCAGTCGGTAATCAGTGCAGGGCAGGTTCCAGTAGGCCGTGCCTATGCTGCTTGGTGGTATGATGTCAAGCGCACGGTGCAGGTAGGCTGGATGCAGCGGGGAGATTGTTATGTGTGGAGCTAAGATGGATATGGGAGAGAAGAGAGAGGAACAGGAGCCAAAAACATACAAACAAACAAAAAAGAATGCTAGGGGAGCTTGCCATTTGAGTGGAGAGATGTGAGACTGACATGGAGGAAAACAGAAAGGGGAGGAGGAAGAAAAGAAAAGAATGAATAAATAAGAATCAGAAAGGTTAAAGAGCCACAAAGTTACCAGGGATCCCATCAGTGCAGCTATGAGGTCTAAAGAAGTCTCTCTCAGGTGTTGCAGTACAGCCTGGCTAGAAGGCGTAGAGGTATGCAACGCCAGGTATTCAGGGATCAGAAAGAGAAGGAAGATATAGAGAGACGAGAAACTGAGCAAAGAAGAAAGACAAAAAGGGAAAAAGAGGGAAAAGAAAACAAAACAAATTAAAAAAAAAAAAAAAAAACAAGAAAGGCCCCCAAAGAAACAGGAAAAAAAAAAAAACCCAACGTAAAAAGAAATGCCTTCAGGGATCCCTCTGCACGTCTGTGGAAGCTGAAGGGGAGTCTCCCTGCCACGCAGCTCAACCTGGCCAGAAAGAGCTCCCAACTCAAGAAAAGGAAAAGAAAACAAACAAACAATTCAAAACAAACAAACAAATAAAAGCCCCGCAATCCCACCAGCATGGCAGCCCAAACCGGGAAGCAGCTCCACACTCGAACAGAGTTCCTCAGCCCCTCAGGAGGAATCAAAGATGGCACACGGAGCCAGGTACTTGAGCGAACGGAGGGGGAGGTGGCGAGAGGCAAGTAAGAAATCAAAAGAAGCAGAAAAGAAAAGAAAAAAGCAACACTAGCAGCCAACAAATGGCACTGAGAGAGCCAGCCAGTGTGGGTTGGTGTTTCTGGACAAGAGACTGTGTCCATGGGAAGCAGAGGGGGCCAAGTGTGGGTGAAGAAGGGTAGAGAGTGGGAAAGTGTATATCACAAATTACCGGTGCTCTGCAGCCCCCTCAGGAAGAAGCAAAGATGGTGCACGGAGTGAGGTACTTGAGCGAAAGGAGGGGGAGGTTGCAAGAGGCAAGGAAGAAATAAAAAGAAGCGGAAAAAAAGCAACACTAGTAACCAACAAATGACACTCAGAGAGCCACCCATTCGGATGTGTGGAATCCAAGCAGCTGCTGCTTCCGGGTCAAGAGACTGTGGCCGCGGGAAGCAGAGGGGGCCGAATCAGTGTGAAAAAGGGTCGGGGGTGGGAAAGCATATATCGCCAATTACCGGTTGTTTTGTCTCCTGCTGGAGGCTCCATGAGGCTGCTTTCTCGTACCCCCTGTTTGCTGGTCTCCGATAGGAGTCCAAGATGGTGGATCCGCACTGCGTTAGCTGGTAGGGGACCTCTGCATGAATCTCTCTTCACTCTCCTTTCTCTGTCAGTTTTCTCACTCCATTTGGTGCTTGGCTGAGTTCTTAATCTCTTCATTTGATGTTTTAGGGTTTCAGGATTGTTGTATTCTCTGTTTGGCTTAGTTTTTCGGATCTTTGCTGTGGAGGGACGGCGTGGTACTTCTGCCTAGAGCGCCATTTTATACCCACCAGTTCCTTTCTTTTTTGCTGTACACTCTCCTAGAAGTTGTCCTTGATTTTGTCCTCTGGCAATTTAATTGAATTTTTTTAATATCAGTAATCGTATCTTCAGTATTTTTTATGCTTTTTTTTTTTTATAGCAGCCCATTCCTACTTTAAGGACATATCTTCTTAAATTTCTTCTGAGCATCTAAGTAAAGATTTTCTTTTGTTATTATTATTATTTTCTATTCCCTGAATCTTACTACATCTGGTGTCCATTTTTTCTCTTTGTTAGCCTTTGTTCTTACTTCTAGTACTGAAGGTCTTCTTCAATAGTCTAGTGATCCTTCACTGTCAGTTTATATCCCCCAGTATTTATATCTGTGACCATAGATGGTAGAGGTGTGGGTGCTTTCAGCTGTTATAAAATTCATCCTGGTTTTAAAGTGTTCATTGACTTTATCTATGGCTTACACTATTAAGAGGTGGAGTGTTCCTTTGCTTTGATCTTTGAAGGATATTACTAATTACTTTTACTAATCACTCGAGGGGACCAGGTAAGTACTCTTATAGAATGTCTCATACTCTGGATTTGTCTGTGTCTTTCCTTATGGGGTCATTTTCACTTTTCCTCTGTTTTTTTTTTTATTTCCTGTAATCTGGGAGTTAGATCTAGAGTCTTAATGAGCTTCATGTTAAGCATTTTTGGCCAGAACACTTCATGGATGATACGGGATCTTTCATACTGTATCACATCAGTATATACTCTCTCAGTGTGTCCCACTGTTGGTGTTGCTTAGTTTGACCACTTGGTAAGGTCGTGACCACCATTGCAAGGTACATTTTTCCTTTACAAGTAGTAAGAAATCTATGGATGATGTTTTAGATTGTGCACATATCTTATTCCAGAACAATCTTCTACCCAGTGGCTTTAGCATCTCTTGATAATTCTCCCCAATTGCAATTTTATTCTGGCTTTGCTTCATATTTATTTTAGTTCACTTCCCCAATTCTGAATTCTAGTAACCATGTCTCATTTCACTCCCACCTCTAGGTCCCCTGGAATTCGTGTTTATCCCTACTGTCATCTGGCTCTGAACCTTTATTCTCTAGTTTTCTTTCAGACTCAACTCAATCTCCACTCCTATTGTTTTTCATTGTCTTTACTCCAGTTTTTCTCCCTACAGCCCAGGTTAGTGTCTTCTCAGGGGTGGAGAGGGTTGGGCATACACTATTCTTCTAAAAGGTCTTATTTCCACTTAGGCATGCCATTTACTACACTAGCACTACATACTTTCTAGAGCTGTAGAGAGGGCTTCCAGCAGGGCATAAGTGAAAAATGTTGCACTGTACTTTGTCATGAAAAAGTCCCAAGAAAAGCAAGGAAAATGTGCCATGCTTGTTTTCTGCTATGAAAGAAAACTTCATGTCTTACCAATTATTGGGATCAGAGACTTTGAGAATTTTCCTGTCAAAGACCACTCAAGGCTCTTTCCCTTCCACATTCACTGCAATATGTTCTCCTGCAGGACCCAAAGAAGGGCAGCACACACAGCTGTTTGAAGATCACACGCCCAGTGGGAGGAATTTGCATATTGCAAACTTGATAGCAAATAGGTCAGGCACAGGTCCCTGGGCTCACATTGCTCCAATCAGCTTTCTGCAGTTTGAGGTTTTGCTCAGTTTCTTCAAAGTTTCCTCTATCACCACCTTTGGGATTAATTATTATTCTGTACTTGGTTGCTTGGGCCACTATTTTTCTGCTTCACTCTTTTTTCTAGCCTCCATAACTATCTGTTATCAGCTGCTTGTTTTCTGTGAAAGTAAGGTGCTTCTATTCTAAGCACCAGATTCTTAGTTTGAGGTTAAAAATGTTTTTCTTCACTGTAAAACGTCCTCTTGTGCATATTTGCAGCCAATCCACCCCACCCCCAACTAAACCAGCCCTAGTCAGGTAGTGATATGCTTTCTGACACTATGGATTAACTTTGCCCTGTTTAGCAATCAGGGAGCCCTGGTGGTGCAGTGGTTAAAGCACTTGGCTACTATCTGTAAGGTTGGTGGTTCAAACCCACCAGTTTCTCCACAGGAGAAAGATGTAGCAGTCTGCTTCCTTAAAGAGTACAGCCTTGGAAGCCCTATGGGGCAGTTCTACTCTGTCCTATAGGGTCCAGAGTCAGAGACAACTTGATGGCAATGGAGTTTTTTTCTAGAAATCCATATAAACAGAATCATAGGGTATATATTCTTTTATGTATTGCTTTTTTTTTTTCACTCAGTGTGATATTTTAAAAATTCATTCATGTTATTGTGTCTATCAGTAGCTTATTCCTTTTTACTGCTGAGTGGTATTGCACTGTATGGATGTATCACAATGTATTCCTTTATGTATTCGTCTGTGGTTGAACATTTAGGCTGTTGCCAGCTTTTGGCTATTATGAGTAAAACTGCTACAAACACTCATGTAGTTTCTGTGTCAACTTACGTTTTTCATCTCTCTTGGGTAAATGTTCTGTTTCTTGACTGTGATGATGATTCCATGAGTGTATCCCTTTGTTGAAACTCATAGAAATATACACTTTAAATGAGTATATTTTGTCCTTCAAAGGGTGAATGGTTGAACTCCCCTCTGGGATCAGCACACCAGAGCTCATTTACTAGCTTGGTTCTCTGCAGGCCTGTGTACCCAGAGAAGTGAGCTCACTTTAACTCTACATATATTGATTTGTTTGGATTTAGGTCTCAGATTGATGGAAGATTACTTTGAACTTTCAATGACCCACCGAGGTATAAATTTTATTTTAAAACAAATGTCTCAATTTTTGCAACTCTTTGTCAGGACCCTGTATTGTTTGCATCCAAATTCTACCTTCCAAAGGAAAGAGAGAGAATATTAAATGTAAAAAAAAAGTTAAAAAAAGTTACAGGCAGTGTGTTAATTTTACAATTAATTGCCAATTTTAAGGCTTTGTACTTGAAATGGCCCTTAAGTTTTGCAGGAAAAAAAAAGTTTTGCTCTATAGTTGGATGAAATTCGGAGAAACAATATTAAATTCATGCTAATAAAATAGAATTTACAAGCAAAAACAGTAGTTACTCAGTTCCAAGACTGTGAATTTGTTTCCCTAATGAGTCTAGCATTTAGGGTATGGATGAGAAAGATGAAAGGCAAGGCAAGTAGGATTCTGTGCTTATTTGCCTGAAAGCAAAAATCTTAGATAGAATTTTTGTTTCCATGAGCAACATTTTAGATGAACCTAGATGAAGTTTGCCTTCTTTTCTGTAGAATACACCTTGGATTTGAATGTAAGATAGAGGTAGGTTACATGAATAAAATAATTATGTTATCTTAAATACTCATAATTGAGGCGAGAGCCTCTTTAATTTGCATATGAATTTATGAGAAGATTTTGTAATATTTTGGAAAAATGACTCTGTAGATTTATTCCAAAGAGACTAATTATAACAGGAAAAACTTCCAGCATTTTAGGTGGTGGGTTGTGAGTTTTTTCTTTTCAACTAAGGGAAAAAAAAATCTAGATACAGATATTCCTTTCTGAATTTCCTAATCCAGAAAGGCAAGAAATTAGGTAAAGAAAGGATTTTTGTTGTGTTCAATCCATAGCAACCAAAAGAAATATATTCTATTACCCCTATTTTAAACAGTCAAAGAGATTAAGTGACTTGGACAAGTTCACATAGGTATAAGGAGACAGATTAAGACTGAAAAGCAGATTTCTCAATCCAGAGATCCATCACCCCCTTGTAGATGAGTCTCACCTTCAGCTCCAGTCATACTGGCCTTTTTCTTTTCCTGGAGCAAAGCAAGTTCATTCCTTCCTCGGGACCTTTGTACACCTTCTTTTCTCTGCCTAGAATGCATTTACCTGGTTCTCTGAGTGGCTGGCTCCTTCCCGGTCCTTCTCCCTGAGTCATACCTCAGGTAGGCCTTTCTTGACCACCTACATACAGCAGACTCTTCCACATGCCATGTACATCATTTAGTTCATTTTTGTCACAGCACTATCAAAACTAATTGTTATCTCATTTATTAGATGACCTTGGCAGCTCCTTGAGGACAGTGCCACGTTGACCTGTTCATTGCTATATCCTGGGAGTCTGGTAGCGCATCTCCCACACAGTAAGCTCTCAGATAATGCTGGTTTAATGAATGCATGTTTATCAGCTAGTGTTCCAAGCCCTGGGATTAGGTGTGGAGACGTAGGCCCTGCCCTACTTAATGAACATTGCCATATTGTCAAAATGACTGTACAATGTGCTACAGAAACACGGGTGAAGCAGAAGCTTCATTGAGGAGGTGACCTCTGAATTCACATGAGTATAAACGTGCTAAGTTGATAGGTGGGGAAAGGATGAGTGGGCCAAATGAACAGCATGAGAAAAGACCTGGAGGTGTGAAAAAGCATGTAATGTTTAAATGGTTAACTCGAACATAGTTTCAAAAGAAAGTACAAATTAATGTAGATCCATGGAACTTGAAAAGTCAGGACTTAAGTAAAATCAGATTATGGAGAAAGTTTTAAATTTAAACAGAAAATGCAAATTCACAACTGGGGCTCATTTAAGCTACTGGTAATTAAAAGCATATATAGTAACAAATAGCACCTGGGTTTTGAAGGTGTGACTAAACTTAAAAAAACATATATGGGGGAAGTTTGAAATGGCTTGAAGATGCAACTAAAGAAACCAGAGGCTGTGAGATTGGTGTCTTTTGAACAATAATGGGAAGGAGCATGCTAATGTAATAACAATTTGACCGATTTGAAAATTAAATTTTTCTTTTGTAGTATAGTCCCAAATCTCGCGTTTCAGCAACCAGGGGATAAACAATGCAAGAGGAAGAAAAGCTCTTCCCATCTTATGGCATGCTGGCATCCATTGGGTGGGTCACTGATTATATTTTTAAATTCAGTTTCATCAGCTTCAGAGTTAGAGAACAACCTTTCTAAACTACAATAATAGGTTGCTAGAAATCTTAATTTTTGAAGTGGTTAAATGTCCTCCCTTCCTTTTATATTCGTCGGTATTTTATTTTTGGAAGTTGGGAAGAGCCACTTTGGGGGCCAATAGCCTGATGCCATTTTTTTTTCCTCTATGAAGATAAAATCCTGCAGAACTATTTCTCCTAGGCTCTGAACTGTTATTGAATGATAAGAGTTTCTACTATTGACATACTAGGTTGCATTTCTGCCAGGTAATGGAAAACCTTGTTGTTCTCATCAGCTGTCCTAAGTCATCCTTTTCTATTATGTTGTGACAAATTTTTATTGTTTGATAATGGATGCATGGCAACCTTATGTACAGCAGAATGAAATATTGCCCGGTCCTGTGACATCTTCATGATCATTGGTATGTTAGAGTTCATTGTTGAGGCTATTGTGCAATGCCTTCCAACCTAGGGAGCTCATCTTCAGAGAATATTCTGTTGTGGTCCATAGGATTTTCACTGGCTAATTTTTGAAATAGATTGCCATGCCTTTCTTCCTAGTCTGTCTTAGCCTGAGAGCACCACTGAACTCCATCCCTGTTAACCACACTGCATGGTATTTGAAATACTGGTGGCATAGCTTCCAGCTTCCATCGCCATAGAAACACACCAACCACCACAGTAAGACAAACTGACAGATGGGTGGTAGTCTGACAAGTTAGTTCTCAAAGAGGGCAAACCTCCAAGGCAAGGATGAAGATAGTTCCCAGGTGGTAGAAGCAGTTTATTTACATAGAGTTTAGGGCCATTTTTCATGATTTTGAAGTTACAAGTAGCCTAATTGGAAACCCTGGTGGTGCAGTGGTTAAGTGGTCGGAAACTAGCCAAAAGGTTGGCAGTTGGAATCCACCAGCCGCTCCTTGGGTACCCTATGGGGCAGTTCTACTGTGTCCTTTAGAGTCCCTATGAGTTGGAATCGACTGACGGCAAGGAGTTCGGTTTTGGTTTGTTTTTAAAGCGGTCTAGAGTGGCATTCCCCATCCGCCGGGGAGAAGCATACCGACTAACACCACTCCAGCGTGCACTTGCTCTCCCCGCAGGTTTCAGTTCCCCAGGTTTCCCCACACTTCATCCTGTTCACCAATTTTTATTCTCTACCCCTTGTATGCTGACATCAAACACGGAATTTCTTTTGTTCTCATTTTACTTTTTATGTTTTATAAATTGAATTTTCCCAAGTGCTTAAATTAATGTATGGTTTTAAGAAGTAACTATGTCTTCTTGCTTGCGGTGTCAGCCGCACTGACAGCAGCCCCGCTCTGCTCTGGAGAACTAGCGGGCTTGTTAGCACTTACTCCGCTTAAGCAGCGAGAAGACACCCTATGGTTCTTTGAAGGTCGCCCGAAAACCACAGGCTATTCTAGTGTCTTTGCTGTTAAATGGACTGTTCATTCTCCCAACAAGCTCCTGCTTTTACTCCTCTAAGTTCTTGGTGAAATTCGTGATAAAATGTTTTATTAAATTCTTTAGCCATTATTAAAGCATTCCCATTAAAAATTAAAGTGCACGTGTGACTAGTAGCAAATAGTGGTCATATTGATTTTTTTTATAACTAATTATATACAAGCATTCAAACAATTAATATAAAAGTGCCTACTACATGCTAGGCATCATCCTAGGTATATGAACAGAACAGAATTCTTTCCAGCATAATTTAAATTTAAAATGATTTTCACCATATCATTGGACCTAAAAGGAGCCTTGGTTGCTGTCTTAGTTAGCTAGTGCTGCTATAACAGAAATAGCACAAGTGGTGGCTTTAACAAAGAGAAATTTATTCTCTCACAGTCCAAGAGGTTAGAAGACCGAATTCAGGGCACCAGTTCCAGGGGAAGACTTTCTCTCTCTGTTTGTCATCAATCTTCCCTGATCTAGGAGCTTCTCAGCACAGGGATCTGGGTCCAAAGGACACACTTTTCTACTGGCTCTTCTTTCTTGGTGGTATAAGGTCCGTCTTCTCTTTACTCGATTATCTCTTTTATATCTCAAAGATTGACTCAACCTACAACCTAATCCTGTAAACTGGGTCCTGCCTCATTAATATAACTGCCTCTAATCCTACCTTATTAACATCATAGAGATAAGATTTACAACACAGGAAAATCACATCAGATCATAAAATGGTGGACAACCACACAATACTGGGAATCATAGCCTAGTCAAGTTCACACATATTTTGCGGGGACATAATTTAACCCATGACAGTGGCACAGTGGCTAAGCGCTTAGCTGCTAACCAGAAGGTTGGCCATTGAAGCCTACCATCCGCTCCTCGGGAGAAAGATGTGGCAGTCTGCTCCTGTAAAGATTTCATCCTTGGAAACCCTAGGGGCAGTTCTACCCAAGGTCAGATGACCCAGTAAGCAAGGTAAGCACCAGCTTACTTGTGCTTACTTACTAATCTGTAGTAAACAATTTCACATGGGCTTCATAATCACTACAGATTAGTAAGTAAGAACAAGTAAGCCCGTGCTTACCTTGCTTAGTCACTCGCCTCTGTCAGGGACTGTAAATTTGAAAAGAGGCTTTTATTTCTGTAGGAAGGTTCTGTGGGGTTGGGAGAGAGACAGATGCCAGCCATATCTAAGAGCCGAATCTTTGATGTGGTGAAAAAATGTGAAATTGTTCACTACAGATGATCTGGTAAGCAAGGTAAGCACTGTGCTTACTTTGCCTATTGGATGTTCTGCCCCTGTTCAACCCTGTCCTGTAGGGTGGCTATGAGTCAGAGGTGACTCAACAGCAATGGGTTATTGGACCAAAAACTAGGAGAAGCAATATTGCCAAAAAGATATAAATAGACATAAAAATCTAAACATTCATTCTTTTCTGTCTAGCTCCGATCTGAAGGGGTTAGTTTATTCTAGTGCTTTAGCCACCTGTTTATGGGGAGGCAGAGGAACACAGGTCCAAGTTATGGCTGAGAAAGCTCTGGTTCCGGGGCCAGGGTGGGAAGGAATGTGGTTTTTTTCAGTCACAAAATGTCAGGTTGGCTCCACCAAATCCTGTTTCAGCTCTACAAATGTTGAACTCCACTAATGAGCTAGTGCAGCTGTCACACATATTCTGGCAATAGATTTGTCTGTCTGTCTGAGTGTTCACTATTTATTAAGACCCCGTGGGTATTTTGGTGGTAAGCTGGGTATAGACAAAGTCAGGGATTGCTAGTTAAATGCCAAAAGAAACCAGCAATGGCTGATTTTGAGAGTTAGATTTTCAAAAGCCTGTTTCTTCTACACGCAGATGAAATGCCATTAATCTTTGAAGCCCTGTAATCTAATGCTACATGATGAAAAATCTTTGTCTCTAACCTCAGGCAGTACAGTTTTTTTTTTTTTTAAACAGCCAGACAATCTTGTTGTTATGTGTTGGAAGGTGTCATGGATTGAATTGTGTCCCCCAAAAAACGTGTGTAGCAACTTGGCTAGGTCATGATTCCTAGTACCGTATGATTGTGTTATCTGATGTGATGTCCTTATGTGTTGTAAACTCTACCACTGTGATGAGATTATATGTGATCTCCTCATGTGTTGTAAATTCTATCACTGTGATGAGGTTATACTGATGAGGTTGACAAGATCAGTGTCTTAATGCAATCTCTTTTGAGATATAAAAGAAAGAAATAAGCAGAGACACATGGGAACCTCACACCACCAAGAAAGCAGTGCCGGGAGCAGAGCGTGTCCTTTGGACCTGAGTTTCCTGCACAGAGAAGCTCCCACACCAAAGGAAGACTGATGACATGGACTTTCCTCCAGAGCCGATGGAGAAAGCGTTCCCCTGGAGCTGATGCCCTGAATTTGGACTTGTAGCCTACTGGACTGTGAGAGAATAACTTTCTCTTTGTAAAGCCAAGTGGTATTTCTGTTGGAGCAGCACTAGATGACTGAGACAGAAGGATTAGGGAGAATCATGTTTTCTCCAGCTAAGTGTTAAGGCATTTTTTATTTAAATCAGTCCAGTAGATGATCGAAAATGACCAGAAAGATGCCCTCTCCCTCAAAGTTAGAGGGGGTGATCTTGCCTGACCAAAACAGTCAAGGTCAAGGAGGAGGGCTGGGGCAGGAGTGCTTCACCTGAAGTGCAGCAGATATGTGCATCCTACCACACAATGTGTCAATGCTTGGTAAATGAATAACTGGTGACTTGTTCTTGAGCTTATGCTTGCCAAATACTGCCAGGACACTCCCAGAAACATTTGGGGTACCTTTATAGGTGACAGCTCTTCCATGAGCTGCTGAGGTTTCCTCTGTGACTGAAATTTGTCTCTTAATGCAAGTCATTTTTTTGCCCAAAATCTCAAGAGCCTGGGAATCATGATGCTTCTGTGAATTAAAATGGTCTAGATCCATAGGTTCTAATATTTGTTTTAGTCACAGAAGCCCTTCTTTAGGAAGAAACCCAATATTTAAAACAGGTAGAACTGGGCTTCCCTGGTCAAGCAGAGGTGGGGGCCCTGAGCACTTCTTATGGGGCTTTCTCTCCCCACAGGGGCCTCTGTAGGGCACTGTCTGAAACCACTGGTCTGGCAATCCATTCTGAGCTAATTATCTACATACTGTGAAGATGCGGAAATATGTTTAGTCTTTGCCTGATCCCTGAGTTAAAACTTGGTCTTTTGATTTCATTCTCTTTAGACTGATTCAAGATCCACTATCTCCTACTCACATTCTAGAAGATGGCTCTTAATTTCAGTGTTGGCCTTGAGTAGAAGAGGTAAATACGGTCAAATTCATGCCTTGAAGAGACTGAACACTGTGACAATTGCTACCTTATAGTCTGTCATTTGCCAACAACTTCACTTTGGGGCTTCCAGTTTTCAAGGCAAAGGTATAGAGAATCAAAGTTCTATCTGAGAAAAAAAATCTTACATAAGACCCTGTGTTGGTTATCTAGTGCTGCTATAACAGAAATACTGCAAGTAGATGGCTTCAACAAACAGAAGTTTATTCTCTCACAGTCCAGTAGGCTAGAAGTCCAAATTCAGGGCATCAGCTCTAGTGGAAGACTTTCTCTCTCTGTCGGCTCTGGAGGAAGGTCCTTGTCATCAATCTTCCCCTGGACCAGGAGCTTCTCAGCGCAGGTATCCCAGGTCCAAAGGACAGGCTCCACTCCTGGCACTACTTTCTTGGTGGTATGAGGTCCCTGTGTCTCTCTGCTTGTTTCTCTCTTTTATATCTCAAAAGAGATTGGTTCAAGACACAATCCAATCTTGTAGATTGAATCCTTTGTCATTAACACAACTGCTGCTAATCCCATCTCATCAGCATCTTAGAGAGAGGATTTACAGCACATAGGAAAATCACATCAGATGACAAAGTAGTAGACAATCACACAGTACTCGGAATCATGACCATAGTATGCAGTCTTTTGTGACTGGCTTCTTTCTCTTAGCATAATGCTTTCAAGGTTCATTCATATTTAAGCATGCATCAGTACTTTATTCCTCTTTATAGCTAAATAATATTCCATTTTATGGATATACCACATTTGTTTATTCATTTGTCCATTGATGGACATTTGGACTATTTCACCCTTTTGGCTATTTTGGATAATGCTGTTATGAATATTTGTGTTCAAGATTTTGTGTGGACATATGTTTTCATATTTCTTGGATCTCTCTAGGAGTGGAATTGCTGTGTTGTTATGGTATCTCTATGTTTAACTTTTTGAGGAGTTACCAGATTGTTTTTCAAGGTGGCTGCACCATTTTACATTTCCACCAGCAGTGTATGAGGGTTCCAATTTCTCCTCATCCTGGCAAACACTTGTTTTTATCTGACTTTATGATTATGGCCTTCCTTGTGGGTGTGAAATTGTATCTCCTTGTGGTTTTGATTTGCATTTCCCAAATGATAATGATGGACATCTTTTCACTTTTAGGTCTTAAGAAATGCAAGAATCAAATTTGTTTAAGACAAATTGGCTAAATTAGTGAGAATTTTAAGACACTGGCTATTACAGTGCTGAAGAGAGGGAAATTTAGACAATGGTATAGTTTTTCTTTCGTTTTTTTGTAAATTACACAATCTACACATCTAAATCGTCTTGTATAAAATTGTGGTCAAGCCATATGCGGAATTTAATTTCTACTTCCTTCCTGCAAATGAACACGTTTTCAGTTTTACTTATGAATATTCATACCTTGTTTCCATTCTTTCTATACAAGCCATTTCAACCAGTGTTGCTTACATAACCCAGCTTTTGTTTCCTATTTCAAAAAAAGAAAAAAAAAACTCCTTTCTCTGGGCACAGAGTCACACATATATACACACACGGTGCCACCACTGTCCAATATGCTCGTGTGTTTGCTGGACAAATGTCCTGGCAATTCACCGCTTCTTCTCATTTACCTTTTTTTATCATATCCAAGGCTTCTCAGTTATTTTTACAGACACATTTCAGCATGGGGGCAATATGGATGATAAGAAAAAAATCACAATAGAAGGGAAGGGCAAGATAACACACCGGAGTATTTAGTTATGCCTTTAGGTTTTAGTATAAAAAATTAAAATTGAGCCACGGAGAAAGCATAATGCATAATTATCTCACTGGGATGCTAAACACAGACGCTGCATTCACTCTGTGCGTAGAGTGAGATCTGGTTCGTGGAAAAATGCAGGTTTTGCATTTTTCTAGCAAAATAAGGGAGTGGGGGTGGAAGGAGACTGGCATTCTGATGGTTATTTCAGAATACTAATGCCTACCATGGCGAGGGCAGTGGGAGCTGCTTTTGGCTGCATCATGCCAACAGCCAAGTGAGTCTCTCCCTTCCCTCTTTTGATGTCTTTTATGACAGCAGCCCATCAGTTACTTTTGATTTGCCAATAAGTCATTCTCTTGCACCTCTATGAAGAAAATGTCCAAGCCCCGACCAAAGCCACACTCAGGAAGCAACTGAAGGAAGATTAAGCACAGATTGTGTGATCCTGAGTATAGGGGCAAAAGGAGTACAGAGGAGGGAGGTCAGTGAAGCTCAGGGAAGTGAAGACAGTGGGTTGGGGCAGTGGTTTCACTACACTGGGTGACATTATCAGAAGGAATGATACCAGAATGACTGTCTTTGAAAATATCCCTGTAGTTAGTTATAACAACAAAAACATTTTTTGTAAGCACAGCTTATGTGTATCAATATACCTAAGAGGCTAAAACTCTATGCTAATTTACTTTCTGAACCTTCTAACATGCTCAGGTCAGAGCTGTCATTATTGCCCAATTACAAGGAGCTTTGAATCACGTGGTTTCATCTGCACGCACTGCAAGTACATACTGTCGTTTTCCTCGCTGCCGATATTTTCATAGTTGCTGATTTTGTCAAATTTTCTGGCGTTTCAGCTACGATATTGTGGTGATTAGTATTTGTGAACCTAAATCAATAACTTTTTTGAGAATTAAGTAGTAATTAAAGGAAAAGAAGGAATGATACATGGGAACTACGATTTATGAGTAACATCAGTACAAAAATGTTATTAAGGATTCTGTACGGTCTAGAATGGGAAGAAGTCCATGAGGGAGGATGACACCATGAGTTACCGCTCAGGGTGACACCAGTCTTAGTGACACCTCTGGGTTGGGGCTGTGTTGTGAAGAATGAGAAAGACTTTAAAAAGCAAAAGGAAAAAAAAAAAAAAAAAGGGAGAGCACGCCACATGAGAAGGAAGGATAGAATCTAAACTTTCCAGAGCAGTTACTACAGACCAGACATTGGGCAGGGACCTTGTTATGATCTCATTTAAAGTGTTTAGGACCAGACATTGGGCAGGGACCTTGTTATGATCTCATTTAAAGTGTTTAGCAATTCGGAGGAGTGGGTGCAATTACCCTTTGAGGAGATGACTGACTTGCTCATGGTTACACAGTTTCTAAGGAGTAGCATACTGTTTGGATGTGATGTTCTGAGTCCTTCCCCAGCAACACACCCTGTAGATGCTATCCTACAGACACAGAGCCTGGAGTTACTATCGGTTCTCTGTGCATCAGCTTTTAGAGGAAATACAACCAGAATGCTCCTTAGAAGTAAGGATGGAGAGACTGCCTTTTGCTTATATTGGACACATCATCAGGAAAGACCAATTGCAGAGAAGGACATCATGTTTGGTAAAGTAGAAGGTCAGTGAAAACGAGGGAAACACTTAATGAAATGAACTGACACAATAGCCTCAATAATGGGCTCAAACATATCAAAGATCATGAAGATGGCACAAGACTGGGCAATGTTTTGTTCTGTTATACATAAGATTGCCACAAGTCAGAGGTGACTTGACAATGACTAACAACAATATTCATCAACTTTAATTCCACCCTCTCTTACCTACCAGGCAACACAGAGATTGAGAATTATTGTTTCAGATTAATGGTTTCCAAACTTGCTGATCTTTAGAATCATCTCACAATTCCAGATCCCACTCCAGACCTAATTATACAGAAGGTCTAGAGATAAGATGCTTAGACCATTTCCAACTGTCCTACAGTACCTCGAATACTACCTTGAAAAAAGTAGGTGCTAATAAATATCTGTCAGATGAATAATTAATAAATTACCTAATGGTTTTTGCATTTACTGATTTAATGATTGTGAATTCCTTATTGCCTTGATTTATTTTGTTTGTGTGTGTGTGTGTGTGTTTTATCCTGGCCATTCTCATGTGGTAACGTCTTTTTATGAACGATGAAAATGAGGGCTAATGGACCTTTCCCACCCAGGAATTCATCATGAATCCAAGGAGCATTTGACCAGGACTTTAGAAATATGAGGTCCCTGGGTGGTACAAACAATTAATGCCCTTGGCTGCTAACTAAAAGGTTGGAGGGTCAAGTCCACCCAGATTTGCCTCAGAAGAAAGGCCTGGTGATCTACTTTTGAAAAATCATCCATTGAAAACCCTGTGAATCACAATTCTATTCTGACACATTTGGAGTCACCATGATTTGTAATCAATTCAAAGGCAACTTTCTTTTTTTATTGTTGTAGTTTAAGTGAAAGTTTACAATTCAAGTTAGTGTCTCATACAAAAATTTATACATACATCATTATATGACCCTAACTGTTCTCCCTATACTGTGACAGCACATTCTTCCCCTCCAGCCCTGATTTCCCATGTCCATTCAGCCAGCTCCTGACCCTCTCTGCCTTCTCATCTCACCTCTGGACAGAAGCTGCCCATTCAGTCTCATGTATCTACTTGAGCTAAGAAGCACACTCTTCACAAATATCATTTTATGTCCCATAGTCCAGTCCAATCTTTATCTGAAGAATTGGCCTCAGGAATGGTTTTAGTTCTGAGTTGAGGGCCATGCTTTCTGGGGATCCTCCAGTCTCAATCAGACCATTAAGTCTGGTCTTTTTACTAGAATTTGGGTTCTGCATCCCACCTTTCTCCTGCTCCATCAGGGACTCTCTGTTGTGTTCCCTGTCAGGGTGGTTATTGGTGGTAGCCAGGGACCATCTAGTTCCTCTAGTCTCAGGCTGATGCAGTCTCTGGTATATGTGACCCTTTCTGTCTCTTGGGCTAATACTTTCCTTGTGACTTTGGTGTTCTTCTTTCTCCTTTACTCCAGGTGGGTTGGGACCATTGATGCATCTTAGATGGCTGCTCACTGGCTTTTAAGACCCCAGTTGCCACTCATCAAAGTAGGATGCAGAACATTTTCTCAATAAACTTTGTTATGCCAATTGACCTAGATGTTCCCTGAAAGCATGGTCCCCAGACCCCTGCCTTTGCTACTCTGTCCCTTGAAGTATTTGATTGTATTCAGGAAACTTCTTAGCTTTGGTTTAGTCCAGTTGTGTTGACTTCCCCTGTCATGTGTGCTGTCCTTCCCTTCACCTAAGATAATTCTTGCCTACTATCTAGTTAGTGAATAACCCTCACCCTCCCTCCCCACCCTCATAACCATCAGAGAATGTTGTTTTCTGTGTTTAAACCTTTTCTTGAGTTCTTATAATAGTGGTCTTATACAATATTTGTCCTTCTGCAACTGACTAAATTCACTCAGCATAATGGCCTCCAGATTCCTCCATGTTATGATTCACAGATTCATCTTGTTCTTTATCGTTGCGTAGAATTCCATTGCATGAATATACCATAATTTGTTTATCCATTTGTCTGTTGATGGGCACCTAGGTTGTTTCCATCTTTTTGCTATCGTGAACAGTGCTGCAATGAACATAGGTGTGCATGTATCTGTTTGTGTGACAGCTCTTATTTCTCTAGGATATATTCCAAGGAGCGGGATTGCTGGATTGTATGGCACTTCTATTTCTAGCCTTTTAAGGAAGTGCCAAACCGATTTCCAAAGTGGTTGTACCATTTTACATTCCCACCAACACTGTCTAAGTGTTCCAGTCTCTCCACAACCTCTCCAACATTTATTATTTTGTGTTTTTTGGATTAATACGGCAACTGTTTTTTATAGAAAAACAAACACATGTCTTTTGGCACTGGGCAGGGTGTACACACCAACTTTCCTCTCCATGCATTTCTGAGTCTCTTTTCATCCTACTCTAAACCATTGTGTTAAAAACAGCCTTGACTGTTTCTTTCTTTTCCAGAGTTAGATACCAGTATTTTCTTTTTTGTTTTTTTTACCCTCTTGTCAATTGTTTTCCTGTTGAAAAGAAGGGTAATTAATAGACCCTTGCTGAGTTTCCTAAACTGGCCCAAATCAACTTTGGTTGCTGCTGTGGAATGGGGTAAAAGATGGAGGCAGGCAAGTAAAATCACTTGGTTTTTATTAATTCCATTTGCAATTTGATTTAATGTTAAGTTGTATGTGTGTTTTAGGTTGAATTGTGTTCATCAGGATGATTTAAATATTGCTTGATTTGATTCCAAATTAAAGTACTTGATAAAGTGGTCCTGTGATTTTTCCATCACTTTCTTTCTGCATCCATACACTTTGGCATTCTACCAAGTCTTCTACACTGCCTCATCCTGATCTCATGTGGACAAGTGATTAGAGATATGTGACAATGTGATTAGAAATGTTGGAGTTCTCCAAGTTTAAGAGTGCTTCAGTCATAGACATAATTATTAGTGTAATAAAACCAGGAAGAGTCTAGTTGAGATTCACCTCCTTTTAGTATCCAAGGGATTTGAGATGATATTTCAGCTTTGGTTCATTTTCCTTTCTGCATTTATTATTCCATTATTATAAAATGTCACTTTGCCTGTAAAATATTTTGCCTTGCTGCCAAATTTTATTTGGTTCAGCTTTTAAGTTGGGAGCATTTGTGGCTGAACATGCCAGTCTGTGCCAAAGGAATTTTCCAAGCTATAGTGTTTGTTAGTTTCATAAATACTCACACTACTTTTAAGGTAGCTTGAGAACAAACATTCCCTTAAAAAAACAAAACAAAGGAAAACATACTTATGCAAAAGATACACACTCACAGTTGGACTCAGGTCTGACGGGAACACTCCGTTTCATATAAACTGAACTTTAAAAATTGTTACTAGAATTGATCTGGGTGGAAGAAAAAAGGCAAAACATCTATGTCATTCATGGGACAGTGAGTCACCAGAGAGAATAGCAAACTACTTGAAGCAAACGGAAAAAGTTCTTTAAAATCTTTGACACGCATGAGATGATTCAGTTTTGCCACATTATCTTGGTCTGCTCCACTTTCCCACCCACCAGTTCAATTTCAGTGACCTTTTTCTTATCAATCTTTCAAAACTGTCATCGAAATTTCCAGCTGCTTCCCTGGCATGTAAAACACCAGCTGATCTGGTGGAAGCGCCAACCGTTGCCCTCTCTTCCTACAACTCCTTCCTTAACAGAAACTTTTCATTAAATTATTACTCTCCATCTAGTGTGATGAGGGGCAGCCAGTCGTCGGAGTATGTCCTCTTCCTTAGTCTTTATAGGGGAATCGATTAAAATACTGACGTTCCTGGGATGAGAACCAGGTGTTGAAGAAAAAAACAAGAAGAGAACTGGCTAATTGATATATTCGGTATATATTTTCGTTCATGTTTACAACAGACAAGTATGACTGGATAAATGAGCATTCCTCCTACAATCTATCAGATTGCTTTTATCATAAAATGAGTCCTTTTATTGCTGATGTTTGCAGCACACCCCTTATACGCATAAAAAATAAGTATGAATTACTTTTCAAGAAAGCCAATGATTCTTAAAAGAATCCAGTGTTGAAGGTTTTTTTTTTTTTTTGGTCAGTAAATGAGATAACTTACCATTGCTTCCATAGACATAAGCACTTCTGGTAAAACTGTAACAGATTTTGCTTATTTTTATAGAAGAGGCTTTACTCTGATGAAGTATTTCCTTGCTAAATTCATCCTGGGTGGAATTCCTACCTTTCTCACAGCTCTTGAACATATTGCTTTGACTACCCCCCTTCGCGATGTCTCACAATGACCTGTCAGCTTTCGGTAAAGACAACAGACGAACACCAATGATTTACGGTGAGCGCCACACTGATCTGTAGTTAATGGACTGTCTCCAGTTCAGACTTCCTGGTTGCCAACCAGCTTGCTTCCTGTGGCATTAGACATTGTTCTCTATGTCTGGATAATTGTACTTTAAGGAGCAATGTTACTGGATGTATGAAGGTTTATGCAAAAGAAAGAACCAGTGGAGAAAGGAGAAACCCAAGTTAGGTGTATTCAACAGGCTTTACATTTTTGGTTAATCAGTTTCTCAATGAAAAGCACTAAGATGTGAAGGTTTGGGCTTAAAAGGCATTTCACTTGGTCATTACCAAAGCCCAGACCCAACCTTTGTTTTATAGGGTGGAGACTGGTAGATATTAGAAGAAAGAAGGAGAGATATGTGATGCCAACTGAAAGAAGGGAGAGAAGTTGAGAGGATTTTAATATCACAAAAAATACGTCACATGCAAAATAATGGGCACGTGGATGATGGCTCAATGAGCCTGCTCCTGCACTGACATCATTCCCTAATGCATTAAACTTTGGGGAAAGAAGGGAAGGTGAGGAGAGGGGATCTCAGCCAGGAGAAAATACAGTAACTTTTCACTTGAGTTCAGATGCCAAGACGCAACAGACCTCCCCAACATAGTCACACAGACAGCAGGAGAACACCCCCATATCCTTTATGGCAGTTTGCAAAGGTGGTTTTTGTACTAGGTCCAATTATCTTGATAAATAGTGGAGCTGATAAAAACCTCCTGGCAAGGAACTTGCAGTAATTGAATAGATCCCCAGGCTGGCTGCCATTTGGAGGTATAGCCCCAGATGCCCACTTGGCAGGGCCGCTGGAGCTGCACACCAGGCCAGAGGGGCCTCCCTTCCCCAGAGTTTGACTCTGCAGTCTCACAGTAAAGGAGTCTCATTTCCCCGTTTTACAAGAATGATCTCATTCAGCCTTCAGTGTGCTGGGAATCCGCTGAGCTTGACTCACTCCAATTCTCTTGCGCGTAGAATAGACTGTGATTTAATGTGGATTTTCATTTCTGCCTCAACAGGATGGGTTTCCTTCATGAATCACCTTTTCTGTGATTTTACCTTGAGCCACTTAGCCATGTAATAAATGGTCTTTAGAGGCAAGAGATAAATCTTCTGCCCCTTTGATTCACCAATTCTACAGACCCAAAACAGCCACACTTATTTAGCAATCTATTCTCAGAGACACCAAAGTGGCTTTTGGTAGGCTGACAGCAGAACACAGATGGGCAGTTTGGGGGCCATCTATGAAATGGCTCGTGTGAGAATTCCTCGTATTCCGTGCCCCATCGTTTTTCCTCTCAAATTCTGTTGTATATCTTCTTCCACTTCCGAATTCCTGCTGTGTATATGGCTCTCTGTTTTCAAGGTTTCAGCCTCTCTCCTAAGGCCACTTTTTTTTTTATAAATCCTATTCCTTTCTATTTCTTTTTTAAAGTACTGGCTGCCACCCACTAAACTGATTTCACAATCCACGGGAAGGGACAGTGACTCAAGGCTTGAATTGTTAATCCAGTCCATACACATTTCCACACCCCCAGTTTGCAGATGGAAACATTGAGGCCCAAAGAGGGACAGTGCTGTTCCCAAAATCATACTTCAAGTGGCTGAGAGAATCCAGATTGGAATCAGGCTTTCTGCCTTCCTGCCCCAATGTTTTCTCACGAGTGCCACAAAAATGAAGGGACAAGTGGTTCTAATTCAAGGGGATGAGGAGAAGAGAGCCTGTCCCCGAGGACCAGGGAGGGGCTAGAGCTGGGTCCCTGGCATTTTCTGATGACAGCGCCTCACCCCACTTTTAACAGGTTCTTCTGAATAATGCCTGGGACAAACCTCCTTTATTTGGTATAGCATTTCTGGTCAGAATGGCCCAAAGTGACTTCCAGGAACTTCCAGAATTAGCCTCATTAACTAGGACTCTCTCCCCGCAAGCCCCCAAAAAGAAAAAAAGCAAAGATTGCATTTTAGGCAGGTGCCTTCAGAACAAATTTTAAAAATTTTTCTTTTTACCTCCACCAGCCCTTCAAATCAGTGTCTTATTTTCAGAACTGCTCCTAGTTGCTAAAGACGGTTTACAAAGTGTGTTAGTTGCCATCTTGTTGGCTCCAATTCACGGTGACCTTACGTATAAACAGATTGTTAGTATGTTTGAGTCCAATTGTTGAGGCTGTTGTGGTGAGCCATCTTATGGAGTTTTCCCTCCTTCCTGTTAGCTCGCTACTTTACCAAACATTATGTCCTTTTCTAGCAATTGGGCTTTCTTGATGGCATGTCCAAAGTAAGTGAGTCAATTCCCAAGATGGCTGTGTGAGCATCCTGTCTGACCACAAGTCACCTGCACCCTCGAGGCTCTGCCCTGGGCTGGCCTTGCTTGTCAGTACAAGCTTGGTTTCCTTTGTTCTGTATTGCCCTACTTTCTCTATTGTGCTCTCTCCCTGCTGGGATTTGGCACTGATATATCAGTTGATATCCAGAGACAGCAGCCTGATGAGGAGCAGAGCTAGTTCCTTTCTGCTGCTGAAACACTGTGACTCTGTATTATCGTGTCTTCTGGTGAGCTGGTTTTGCTCAGAAAGATTAGCACCCCCTGGAGGTAGTGCAGATTCTTCCTCAACAGGATGGTTTTTCTTCTGATGAGGCTTCTTAGGACAGCCTGGCCCTCAGATAGATCCTGGGGAAAGGCAGAAGATTGACCCTGTACAGCAGGTCCAAAGATATGCTCCATTCCTTGTATGTTAACATATGGTGCCTGTCTCACCTCAGTGCTTCTTCAAATTGACGCTGAATTCTCCAAGAGGAAACTTGATTGGATGTAAGTCATCAACGGCAAAAAATCCCAAGTTCATTTCCCTGGCAAGATGAAAACTTGGCATTGTTTTACAACTTTTTATTCTGAAATAATTATAGACTCACAAGAAGTTGCAGAAATAGCAAGGGGAAAGGCCCCGTGTTCCTATTACCCTGCTTTCCCCAGTGGTAACATCTTATGTAACTATTAACACAACCAAGAATCTGGCAACTTTTTCTCTGCAAGGGAGAATGGGCATTAAAACCCCTCAGATGCACACTTAGTATTTGGAGTTATGGTCCACTCTTTGATTAAAGAGTCATTATAAATTAGCCATGTGTGTTTCGACATGGACCCTCAATCATCCTGGAAAAGAAGGATCCCAGCAAAAATCATTCCAGACTACCTTGAGCTCTGTTTCCACACAGCAAGAGGTTCTGTACAAAAGCTGGTGAGTCACTCAGGAAAAGGGGCTTTCAGAAATAAAGGTGTTCTTGAATGTTAAGTAGGCAAAGGTTGTATTATATATATTTTTACAACAATAAGAAAACTAATTCTCGCAAAAAAAAAAAAAGTTCTTGGCTAATTGGGTTGCCCCTGGCATCTTTTTGTAGGATCCAATTCCCCAGATATTTTGAACACTATGTTGGCTTAATGAAATGTGGGAAGAATGGAAGAGATAGCCTTATTAATAACCAGGTACCTAGAAGGTGCCTCAGAAGAAAGTCTTGGCAATCTACTCCGAAAAGATCAGAACCATTGAAAACCCTGTGGAGGGCAGTCTACTCTGAAACACATGGGGTCACCGTGAGTCTGAATGGTCTTGATGGCAATTCGTTTGGTTTTTGGTTTTACCTAGGGTGGATTAGCAAAATTTGGTTGACATGTGTTTGTCACATAGGGAGTTAGGAGCTCCCACAGGCCATGATTTAATTCCTAGCTCTGCTCCTTACCAGCAGGTTGACTAGGAGCAAGTTACTTGACTGCTCTAAGTTTCAGTTTTCTTACCCATAAAATGGGGAGAACAATAGTGCCTGAGGAGTAAATGTAAATTGATTAGAAACTCTCAGGCATACAGTAAGTGCTCAATAAATTTTAGCTGTTTTTATTAATAATTATCTCTGATCAGTGTATCTGGGAGATAATTTTATTCTATTCAGTTTCTTGGACTTATTTGCAAGGTCTGTCCAGGTAATTTTTGAAATACCTTCTAGCCTTATGGTAAGAAAAGTAAGTGGCAGAGAATGGCCATTCATTACAGCTAGAAAACCATTTTGTTATCCATTGCAGTTATTATTTTTAAATAGTAACTGCTTAACATCCCATAATAAATTATAAAACACTATGTAACTGCCAGGTTATTAACCGTGATAACTATGATGATTGATGGCAAGTTAATTGCATCATAAAATTGTGTAAAATTGTATCAAAGAACAGTTGCAGGATTTTAAAGTCTAAAGTTAATATAACCTAAAAAAAAAAACCTTAGGCCCATATAACTAGTGTAAAGTTAATATAATTATACACAGTTACTTGGACGTTAATTTCTTCAAAAATGTAAGAGGCCATTGGAATTGCATATAACAATTAGTCCAATATAGACATGTGAAGAAACAGTAATTACTTGTTTTCGTTGGTTGTAAAAAGTGGATGTATCTGTTGCCATGGTTCCCTGGGTCTTGTTTATAATTGTAAGTTTTCTTCTCTTGTCAGTTAAAGACTAGTTTACTAACCAATAGAAAATCAACTGTTTTCAACATCAGCCCTACGTTAGTTAATAATTAATTAATTAATCACTGAAAATTTCATATAAATAATTTTAGACTTAGATACTAGAGTGGATGAGAAGCTTTGTATTGTCTCCCTAAAACACGTTTGTGCTTCTTTTTTAACAGAATATTTCATCCCCAATTGTGTTGGCTGAAATTAGTAGGATTAAAAACTAGAGGTTTATCTCAAGCTTTTTTGTGAAGAATTACCAGCTAATAGCACTGGCAAAATGAAAGGGGCCCGAATTGTGGCATTTGGGGGATTTTGTTGCCAGATAACGCGAAGCTTTGTAAGCAAAGACTGCTCTGAGTGATCTAGCACAGAAGGCAGATGGCTCTGATTGGAAACACTTCCTCTTAGGCTTTAAATTTCAAAGGTAACACCTCATGAGTAACTCTGCCTTTTGGCTTCTTGTACTGAGAACCAGCCCAAGTGAATTCTAGTGCAAGAAAGAGGGGACTCGAGTTGGTGAAACTGAAGTGGAAAGTCCAAAACCAAAACCCAGTCTTTAGAATCAAATTTTCATTAGCCATGTGTATCCATGCTTTCTTTGTCCTCCTTCCCTTTTGTTGGACAGAGGATGAAGCTTCTGCCTTGAAATTTCTATGAATTGTGTTTTCAGAGTACCCAAAATTTTAGAACATATTTGTTTCCATTTTGATTATGACAAAGCATTCTCAGACAAATAGAAGAAATCCATGGCTGGGTTTCTTCTGGGTAGAGTAGATTGGTTGATACATCAGGGAAGGGAATAATTTCTAGAAATATAAAACAGGAGAAATTTTCAGCTAATATTGATCTAATCTCTGGATATGGAATTACTTTCTAAGTATAAAAGCGGTAGAAGGAATCACAAAGACAAATGTCAATATATTTGACTGCTTAAAATTGAAGAGATGTCTCATGTCCAAAACATCATGTAATACAATTAAGTGCAAGACAGAAACAATAGTTAGCCACCAATAATTAGCACAAAGGATTAATATTTTTAATGTCTAATGAGTTTATGTAAAACAATTCACATAGGATGAACTATGACTTAACAACTATATCAGCAAAACATGCAAAGTAGCTAGTATTAAAATAATGAAACTTAAAAACAATGAAGAGATACCCTTTTCTCATACTGAATCAGTAAAAAATTAAAACACTGTATATATGGTGTACTGTTCAATGCTGGCAAAAATTCATGCAGTACAGCTCTGGAGTGCTGGGTCCAAAACCTGGTTGTGTGACCTCGGGAAAGTTACATAACCTCTTGATGCCTCAGTTTCTCAGTTGTAAAATAGGTATGAAATAATACTTATTTGATATTGTTATGGATAGAGTTAAATGAAATAACAAAAATAAAGCACTTAGCATGGTGCCTGGCATGTAATAAGACCTAAAAAAAATAGTAGCTTCTATTGGATACTATTATAGTCTCATACACTAGTGGTAGAAGCTTAATATTCTACAAATTTTAGTAAAGTTGAACAGCAATATGGCAATACTTAATCAAAAGCCTTAAAAATAGACTCTATTTTTAGGAAACTACTCCAAGGAAGTAATCTGATATGTGCACAAACATGTATAAAGATGGTCATAATGTTAAAATATTCCAAATGACCTACATGTTTAACAGTAGAGAAATGAATTTAAATGTATTAACTCTATGGTAGAACACAGCATGGCTATTAAGATTATGTTTTTTAAAGAAGTTTTAATGACATGGCATATGCTCAGGAAACAACATTAAATTTAAAAAGTGTACTATAAAATTATATGTAGAATATCTCAATTGTGTAAAAACATAAACATAGAAAACCATCAAGGAAACACACAAACATTTTCATAGCTCTTATTTCTAGGCAGTAAGATCATGGGTATTTTTTAAAATATACTTTTCTGTGTTTACTTTTTCTACAGTGAACCTGTACTACTTCTTCTACAATTCAGGTGAAACCTGAATTCAGAAAAGATGATTTGGGACAGAGACAGCGTAGTGGAACACGTAACTTGTTCCTCTTAAAATTTAAAATGTTTTCAAAGACGTGTGAGAGGAAATAAGAGCAAAGAAATCTGTGAGCAAAAGACACAAGCATAACCACATTTATATTTTTATCTCACGTATCCTAATACAAAGGAGTTCCTGGGTGGTGGGAATGGTTATGCGTCCAGCTACTGACCAAGAGGCTGGCGGTTGGAATCCATCAGAAGAAAGGCATAGCGATCTACTTGAAAACCCTATGGAGCAGTTCTATTCTGAAACACATGGGGGCGCCAGAATCAGAATTGACTGGACAGCAACTGGTTTGGTTTTGGTTATCGTGATATATGATAACTTAGTTTCTACCCACAAGTGAATTTCTGATGGTAACTCAGGCCAAGTCAATCAGTCAATCAACAATGTTGGTCGTGAACCTACTATGTGCCTGGCAATGGGCCATACGAAAAATGCGGTGTTGAGCAAAGCAAGCTACATCTCGAATCTTATGGAGGTCACAGTTGAACGAGTATTTAGCAATTCTGGATAAACGTCTCGACAAATGAATTCAGGCCCTCATATATTCAGAAACTTGAAATTTTACTGGAGTTGTTTTTCAATTAAAAAATAAATAAAATCCTATTTTTAAAAATTATCCATGAATAGGAATATTTTTTAGAACCAAAAAGAAAAAGCAACACTTTCCAAGTGTCTGAGATGCTGGCGTAGTAGACGTGGCTGAAGGAAATATTTAGCATGGGTCTTAGCGAGGGAGTTGATGTTGGAGAACCCCAGCGTTGCCAGCTGTGCTCCGGGTCACACAGAATGCCATTGTTTGTTCTTGGAAACTGTTGCTTTTGTTCACCGACACCCCCACCCTGCCTGAGGCAGAACAGACAAACAGTTACAATCCTGGTGTACTGTTCCTTTGTAAAGTACCATTATTCCTTCTTTGGCTGGCATTTCTACCATTTCATGGCCTTGATAAAGATAATTAAGCAGTGAAAATAACTCAAAGAAAACAGACACAAATGAAGCCTTTTCCCAAAATGGAAGAATGAGCCCCTTTCTCACTGTTGCCCACATTAAACACACACTCACAGATATGCATATATATGTGTATATATATTTGCATGTATAATAATACAGATAAGCTTTTTGATAAGTGACAACTCTGAAGCACATTTAGGCGTTTTTATTTTAAGAGGGAAAATAGAGGCACTGCATTATTTTTAAATGAAAAATAAAATAATTAAGAAGCTTTATATAATGTGAGGGGATCACAAAGCTATGCTGTAAATGTTACGATTATAACAATAAGTAGAAATAGATTAGAAAGGCTTGTTTGAAATAACAGTTCCACTATCCACGATTCAACCACCTGAAGTCTCACCTTTTGGGAAAACCATCAACAGTGAGAAAATAATTAAAAAGTATAACCAGGATAAGCCAGTTAAATCAGTTGACATGGAGTCAATTCCAACTCATGGCGACCCCATGTGTTTCAGAAAAGAACCGCACTCCATAGAGTTTGCGTTGGCTGTGATATTTTGGAAGTAGATTGTCTGGGCTTTCTTTGAGGTGCCTCTGGGTGGATTCGAACTGCCAACCTTCTGGTTTAGTGGCCAAGCACTTAACTGTTTGTACCACTCAAAGCCTCTATAGCCAGGATCAACATCACAATGGACCTGCCACTTTACTAGTGCCATAACCCCTTGCTCCACTGGCCCCTTATCTCCTTCTTACCCTGTACACATCTCTGTGCCACCAGGGCTTCATTTATCTTGTAGGCCTACCTAATCTATGGCTGGAAGGTGAATGTCGTGAGTGGCTTCAAGTCTGAGTTAGAAGGATGTCCAGGGGCCATAGTCTCAGGGGTTCCTCCAGTCTCTGTCAGACCAGAAAGCCTGGTCTTTTTTGTGAATTTGATAATTTGTGCTACATTTTTCTCCACCTCTATCTGGGACCCTCTGTTGTAACCCAGTCGGAGAGGTCGGTAGTGGTAGCCAGGCACCATCTACTCCTTCTGGTCTCAGGGTCGTGTAGGCCGTGGTTCATGTGGTCCATTAGTGCTTTGGACTAATTGCTCCCTTGGGTCTTTAGTTTTTTCCGTCTCCTTTGCTCCGGACTAGAAGAGACCGATAGTTGTATCTTAAATGGCCGCTCGCAAGCTTTTGCTATTCACCAAAGTAGGGTGTAGAACATTGTCTGTAAGAACTCTGTTGTGCCAATAGACATAGATATCCCTCCAGTCTACAGTCCTTTCCTTCAAGCCTGGGAACTTCATCCTGTGAGTTGTTCAGTTATGTCTAACAGGTTTCCTCGACTGTGTCACTTGTGTGCTCTATTGTCTGTATCGATATACCAGGAGCACCTACAGTCACGCATTTAGAAATTTCCACCTCTGAACCTGTATCTGCCGGTGGGTGTGTTCCCGTACCCTCTCCCTCACCTCTTGGCATATTTATCTATTTATCTGTGTATCAATTTATAGATTATTGTTTGTTGATTCTATTGTTGCAGGATTGTCTATGATACAGTAGTTACTTACCATAAACCACCAAACCTGTTGCCATCAAGATGATTCCGACTCATAGCGACTCTATACGACAGGGTAGAACTGCCCCGTAGGGTTTCCAAGGAGCTGCTGGCGGATTCGAACTGCTGACCTTTTGCTTAGCAGCCGGTGTGGTTAGTTAACCACCATGCCACCAGGGCACCCAGTAGTTACCATAGTTGTCCTTTATTCCTTTCAGTGTCCTCTCTCGCGTTGGTCAGGTTGTGCTGACTTCTCCCATATCATGTATTGCCTTTCCCTTCACCAATATTAACTCATGTCCACTATCTCTTTGGTAATTTTCCCTCCCTCCCCCTTCCATCCCTGGTAACCATCATAGTCTTTTTTTTTTTTTTTCCTGTGTGTAAACCTGTTACTTTATAAAAGCAGTCTCATACAATATTTATCTTTTTTGATTGACGTATTTCACTCAGCATAATGCCGTCCAGATTCATCCATGTTGTGAGATGTCTCCAAGATTCATTATTAATTTTTATTGTTGCATACTATTCCATTGTGTGTATGTACCACAGTTTGTTAAGCCATTAACCTATTGATGGGCACTTAGGTTGCTTCCACCTTTTTGCTATTGTGAATAACGCTGCAGTGAACATGGGTGTGCATGTGTCTATTCGTGTCATAGCTCTTATTTCTTTAGGGTATATACCTGAAGTGAGATTGCTGGATCACACGATATTTCTATTTCTAACTTTTTGAGGCAGCGCCATGCCATTTTCCATAGTGGTTGTACTATTTTACATTTCCATCAGCAGTGTATAAGCATTCCAATCTCCCTACATCCTCACCAACATTTGTTATTTTCTGTTGTTTTGATTAGTGCCAGTAATATTGGGGTGAGATGGTATCTCATTGCAGTTTTGATTTGCATCTCTCTAATTGCTAATGATCGTGAGCATTTCTTCATATGTTTATTAGGAGTCCGAATGTCTTCGTTGGTGAAGTGTCTGTTCATTTCCTTTGCCTATTTATTAGTTGAATTATTTGTCTTTTTTTTGTTGAGATGTTGAAGTTCACTATAAATTTTAGAGATTAGACCCTTGTCGGATGTGTCATAGCCAATTATTCCCCCCAGTCCATAGGTTCTCCTTTTACTCTCTTGGAGAAGTCTTTTGTTGAGTATAACTGTTTAATTTTTAGAAGGTCCCATTGATCTAGTTCATCTTCTTCTGTATGTGAATTTTTAGTTATGCTTGGTAATCTATTTATGCTACATATTAGCACCCCTAGCATGTCCCTAATTTTTCCTCCATGATCTTCCTAGTTTTAGGTTTTATATTTAGGCCTCTGATCCATTTTGAGTTAGTTTTTGTGTACGATGTGAGATATAGATCCTGTTTCATTTTTCTACAGATAGATATCTAATTTTGCCAGCACCATTTGTTGAAGAGACTGTCTCTTCTGCATTCAGTAACCTCTGGTCCTTTGTGGAAGATCAGCTGTCCATAGGTGGATGGATTTACATTTGGGTTCTCAATTCTGTTCCATTGGTCTATGTGTCTGTTGTTGTACTAGTACCAAGCTGTTTTGACTACAGTAGCTGTATAGTAGGTTCTGAGATCAGGTAGTGTGAGGTCTCCTGCTTTGTTCTTCCTTTTTAATAAGGTTATACTTGTTCAGGGCCTCTTTCCCTTCCATATAAAGTTAGTAATTAGTTTTGCCATCTTGGTGAAGAATGCTGTTGAGATTTGGATCAGGATTGTATTATATCTATATATCGCTTTGGGTAGTATTGACATTTTCACAACATTAAGTCTTCCTGTCCAAAAGCACGATATGTTTTCCCATTTATGTAGGTCTCTTTGTTTTCTCCCAAAAGTGTTTTGTAGTTTTCTTTGTGTAAGTCTTTTACATCCCTGGTTAGATTTATTCCTATGTCTTTTATCTTATGGGGAGCTATTGTAAATGGTATTGTTTTCCTGATATCCTTTCACAGTTCTTTTTGTTGATGTAAAGGAATCCAACTGATTTTTGAATGTTAATCTTATATCCTGTCACTTTGTTGAATGCTTGTATTAGTTCCAATAGCTTTCTTGTGGAGTCCCTAGGATTGTCTACGTACAGAATCATATCATCTGCCAATAGGTATAGTTTTACTTCTTCCTTACCAATTTTGATGTCCTTCATTTCCTTTTCTTGCTTTATTGCTCTCACTAAGGCTTCTAATACAGTGTTGAATAACATCCTTGTTTGGTTCCCATTCTCAGGGCGAATGCTTTCAGATTCTCTCCATTGAGGATCCCATACACATTTTTAACAAACAAAACATCAGTCTTCCAAATCCACTGTAGGTTAGAGACAAAAGAGATCTTCTCTATTGCTTGGATATGGCAATAGAAACATGAAATAACAATTGAGAGAAGGCGTGGCGGGGGTGGAGATCAGAAAATTCTAAAAATGTAAGTGTAACAATTCAAAGAGCAAAGTTGCCTGGATTTAGGTACTGTCCAAAAAAACAAAACCTGTTGCCATCAAGTCAATTCCAACTCATAGAACTGTCCCATAGGGTTTCCAAGGAGCGCCTGGTGGATTTGAACTGCCAAACTTTTTGTTAGCAACTGTACTGTAGGGGCAAAAAATCCTCCAGCATCTCTTTGGGCTCTAAAGACATCATTGCTTTCAAATGCTGTACAGAATACATTTTCACCCTGATTGCTTTAAGTCTTAAAAAAATAGTTGAATTTTATTTTGTGTATTCAGTTGAAGTTAGAGTGGTGAGAAATACATTTTAGAATATTGTCCATTTAAAACGATTGAGTTTAAAGGATCAAGATTTTGACTCTACAAAAAATTGTGGTGTATATATAAAAATAAATAAATAACAAATAAACAAACAAAAACCCAAAGTGAAAAACTCATTCCAGGCAGTTCTAGCACATGCACACACACACACTCACTCACACATATACACATATTTCTATACAATAATTATCTGAGCTTCAGGAAGATGGTGTCCTCTGTGACTCAAACTCCGAAAAAACACTAAAATGCTTTGGATAAAAACATAAAAGGTTTTTGAAAATATCCACAGGGAATAAGCAATACATTTCTTTAAACTCCAGAGATCAGTGTAATTACTTTAAAAGACAGATCAATGTGATTCGACCTTTGAATACTAAGTGTAAATACTACCCATTCCTCCCAGAAGAGACTCACTTTCATTACATTCTATAAAATATAGTTTTCCCATGCTGCCAAGCTCAAACTACTTTCCCAATATCCTATTACTTATCAAGTTGAATCTGCCACTCTGACTTTCCTTGGAGTGATAGTTACTCAGCAAAAATTCATCAGGAGATTTTTATAGTGAAACCTATGGCCACTGACCTTCAAGATAAAAGCTATCAGAAGCTGGAGGGTGGGAGCTGCGAATAGAACTTGTCAACTGACTAGGGTTTCTTGCCAGAAAGATTTACAGTGATCTAAATCTGGTTTTCAAAGTTTTGTATAAGTATCAAGTGGTATATATATTAAGAAAACAGATCTGGGGCCCCCACTGTATCCCCCAGGGTGAAGCAGCAAGGCTAGAGTTTAGCCTAGGAATCTGCATTTAACAGGTACTCCTCTTGTGGGTGACTCCGTCTTGGGGTACCGCTCTTTAGAGGTATCCCCTGGTCTATTTGAACAGGCTTTCCTTTTCTCTCTTGCTGTTTTTCAGTTTGTTTTTTAATCAAACACATTGGAATTCTGATATATACCATAGTTACTTTTTTTTCCCCTCAAGTTCAAAATTATCGTCTCCTTTTCTTTTGACCTTGATATAAAGTTGCTATGAATTGGAATTGACTCTATGGTTTGGTTTGGTTTGGTTTTTGGAATGCCAGTGTATTGACATTAGATAGTTTTCTTGGCCTTGAGTACACCACTTAGCGTGAAGAGAGGTAATTGCAGGTTCTTTTGGGAAAATACAAAATGCTTTTGAATGCTTCTACAACAGTAGGGAGGTTTGTCAACCAGAATTTTTTGTCCCATATTTTCAAGAGATACGGGCTATTTATAATTTACTTAGGGCACATTTAAATCCTAAGTATTTAGCAAAAATATATTTAATCAGCTACTTAAGAATGACTTGTTATTTGTGGAATATTTTACTTTATTCTTAAAATTTCTTAAATAATTAGATTGCCATTTAGTCTTTTTTTATGTGATACACATATATTTTATAATACATTGGGCACTCTTGTATAGTCAGCATGTTCAGCACATCTATTTTTTGCGTATTACAGTTAAGCCTATTTTGTAGGACTTAGGACAGAATGTTAATCGTCTGAATTATGACCAAAGTTTAGAGTGGAATCTTTGCATTTGGGATAAGATGTTGGTCAGACAGATGATCTGTTCTGTGCATGATCAGCATTAAAACTCCCAACTCTGACATGGTTCCTTTTCCTTAGCAACAACTTGTTTGGTGATGTGACATGCTGTGGTTTTAAAAATGGGGCTGCCTTTATAAGGAAGTCAAAGAAATTACTGCTTTAGAAGTTTACTTGACAAGTGACACCAGGCAGAAAACTTAATTTTATGCTGAATATGAAGCCACCAACATAAATGGATAGTGTAGCATTTCCTTTGCTATGATTTTGTGAATAAAATAGGACAAGGCAAATTCTGTCCTTTTCTTACCTCAAAATGTGAATTTGGAGTGCATTTTGGTATACATTCCCTAAACTCTGCCATAATTTAAGAAAATTAAATAGAATACATATGATAAATATGATAGTATAAATAAACTCCGTGAAATCCATCAATGAAGTCCTCCCCCGTCCTCCCTCCTGTTCCTGAGGCATCATCATCATCTTTCCTAAGTTGTTGTGATTAACTGACGCCTGTGAGCATGACTTGTCACAGATGGGTGCTACTCAAAACAGTTAGCAATCCATTTTACACATGCACAAAAAGATAAAACATTATTCATTTAACTAAAAGAACTGCCAGTGAAAGCAGAGGGAAAGTCTTTGCAGTGGAAAAGATAAGATGGATAGTCCTCCAGAAGAGCACCATTGGGAACATCCATTGCTTCTGGAGGTGATATAGTAAGAGAGCCGCCCATTCCAAAAGGGATTTCCCCTCATCACTGAATGCCATCTAAATGCGACTAGTCTGCCATCTGAGGGAGAGATCCTACCTGGTTGGTTGTTTCCCAGTCCTGGTTAGTATAATTTATGCAACATTTCTCAAAACCTGTGTCCACAGAATTCTATTTAACTCAGATATTCATAGATGTACTTGAAAATATAGTTTCATGGTCAAATAACTCTTGGAACCACCATGTTCAATAATGTCAGCAACTTTCATCTGGTAGGATATCTCAGAGTATTTAATTTCATTTATCTGTGAGAACTTCTTTCTGTTCATGAGACCACGACTTCCAAGAACTTGCTTAGGAAATGTTGGCTTCGTGGATTCTTTTAACTCAGAAGGATTTTAGACACGTGAATGCATGTGATGTGCATGCATATACTGAACGTGAATTTTGAAAAATTAAACAAGTATTCTCAATTTCTGTAATTTAATACATAGCTTACTGTTAATTTGAGAATAGCGTTTTTTTTTTTTAATATTTTTAATTACCCATTTATACAATGAAATACTAATTTCATGGTGAAATTTTAAATAAGAATTGCCAAACCATCCTCTTCTATCGTTCTGATTCTATCTTAGTAGCATCTTACACCCACATGAGTTAGCTGTGCTCTCTTTAAGGTATACACTGTCCAACACGTGGTCTCTGTCCTCAAGTCCTCAGTTGGGTGGGAGTGAAAACAGACATGTGAAGGAGAGTTTTAACATAATTCAGAGAAGAAGAAGTTTTTGAGCTACTTCTACAAATTATCTGGGAGACTGGGAGAGTAGAAATTCCTTTATGGTCATGGACAGTGGATCTTGGAGGAGATAACACTTGAACTGAATATTGAAGGAAAAATGCTGTTGTTGTTAGGTGCCATTGAGTTAGCCCTATGTACGACAGAATGAAACACTGCCCCGCCCTGCATCCTCACAATTGTTGCTATGTTTGAGCCCATTTTTGCAGCCACTGTGTCAATCCATCTCCTTGAGGGTCTTCCTCTATCTCACTGACCCTCTACTTTACCAAGCATGATGTCCTTCTCCAGGGACTGATCCCTCCTGATAACATGTACAAAGTATGTGAGACATAGTCTTGCCAGCCCTACTTCTAAGGAGCATTCTGGCTGTACTTCTTCCAATACAGATTTGTTCGTTCTTTTGACAGTCCATGGTGTATTCAATATTCTTCATCAATACCACAATTCAAAGGCGTCAATTCGTCAGTCTTCCTTATTCATTATCCAGCTCTCGCATGCATATGAGGCGATTGAAAACACCATGGCTTGGGTCAGGTGCTTCTTAGTGAAGGATAAATAGAGGCTGGTAATACAAAGAATTGAGTTAAGCAGGGCATGCGCTTTAGGCAAAGGGATAGCACGAGGCATAGAGGAGCATGTAATACAGTAGGTGGCAAGTTTTGTTTTATTAGGAAAGAGAAGAGGGAAGATGAAGCTGGCCAGGTAGAGAGGGGCCAGGTCTCGGAAGCAATTTGGACACAGTGGTTTTCAAATATTGTGACACATCAGAATCAACTAGAACTTGTGATTCAGTATGGCTGGGTTGGGCCAGGGGAGTCTGTATATCTAACAAGCTCTTCAGGTGATTCCACTCAGCATGAAATAATTGTGCACCATTTCTATAAGTTGCTCAAGGGTTTTGAGTGAGTAATGGGGTTACATTGCATCTTACATAGAAAGCCTCATTAGTTTAAAAATATTGTCATTGCTCACTGTGTTATTGTTAATTGCTGTCGAGTCAGTTCTGATTTGTGGTGACCCCATGTGTGCAGAGTAGAACTTCTCCACAGGATTTTCAGGGCTGTGATATTTTGGAAGCAGGTTGCAGACCTGTCTTCCAAGGCACCTCTGGTTGGGTTCTAACCGCCAACCTTTTGGCTAGTAGTTGAGCACTTAACCATTTGCACCACCCAGGGACATACCATTGCTCATTACAGAAAGAAAATAAAAACAGGACATGACCCTATCATTCACCCTTCAAGTCCATTTCCCAAAGATGATCAGTCTTAATTATATGACCTAAATAACAATGAACGTAGTACATATAAACCCTAGTGCCTTCGAGTAGATTCTGACTCATGGCGACCACATGTGTGATCTGCTCCATAGGGTTTTCTTGGCTGTAGTCTTTATGGAAGCAGCTCTCCAGGCATTTCTTCCACGGCCACTGGGTTGGTTCAAACCACCAACCTTTAGGTTAGTAGTTAAGTGCAAACAGTGCCACCTAGGGATCGCATAATCTGCTTACTTCAGTGTATTTTTTAGCACAGGAGACTTTCAAAAAGTTGTGCGTTGGATTATGGATCCGTTCCATTGAAAACTTTGTCACCATCGCCATCACCACCACTCCCATTGCTACCACTGTTACCTTCATCCACTTTCTAAGCATTACACTATGCTTTTGATTTACATGATACTACTTAATTTGTAATACAACCAAGGGAGAGAAGATAATTTTTATCTCCATATTTCACTTGCAGAAAAGTGAAGATCAGAGTGATTAAGTAATTTGCCCAAGATAATACTACTAGCAGATTTGAACCAAAGTCTTCTTGCATCCTAATGAAGGTGAATTTTCAAAATAATTTTTATTGGTTCCTGCAGAAAACCGTTTCCAGAAATCTATGATTTCTTTGAATATTCAGATATTTCTTTTCTCTGATCTATACCTTTTTTTAACTTAAGCTATTTGTTTACCCTTTTTCTATTTATTCATCTCAAATTAAAAGTGGCCTGGCGTTCAATAACACAGTGTGTGCAATGTCCATGGCCCTATTGTTTATTCATTTGGTTCTTCATCACATACCACACGGTTTTATGGCAGAATTCCTAGGCCTAGAGGGCTTTCATTTAGGGCATTTCTGCTGACTTGAAATTCCCTGATACTATGAGCAAATGGAGAAAATTAAAACCTATAATCCCTGGGATGTCCCGTTACCGACACTGGTCCTCTGCCCTAATCTTTAGCATCTCAGTGAATGGTAACTCCCAGAATGCAGTGCACCCAAATTGTTCTGGATGTTACAGTTTCTGGCTAGATGGAGAAAGGAAAGGTAAACTTGAACGTGGCCAATTCAATTCTGGTTATCTCAAAAGCAAAACAAAACAAAAAAACAGCAATACTATTCAAGCATTAGAAAAATGGTTGAATGCAAGCGTCTACATTAGGAGGTTGAAATTGAGGAAAGTGAAGGAGAGCTGCCTGTAGTTTAGAATGGAAGTCTCTATTATTTTCAGAGGCAAAGCATAGATTACCCACCTGATTTTTTTTTCAGTTGGTTGACTTTGGAGTTAGAGGAAATTCCTTCCAGATTCTGGCAGCAGTCCTTTTTTTAAATTGTATTGTGACTGTCTTAAAAAAAAAAATCTTTATATGTATTTTAGTAGGAAATAGGAGAGGCTGTGTCAGGGGCTGCTAGCCAGATGAGATTTTTAACTGATTCTTTTGAAAACTTGAAACACATAATGGAATCCTGGTGTTATTTATCTCTTTGAAAATGAGCACAGTTAGTTACTTGACAATTTCCACACGAAAAGCTTAATTTTTGGAAGCATGTTAAAAAAGAATCACAGTGCATAGAATACTTTATTCAGATGCTTGTACTTTGTCGCAATAATTTTGAAGTTAGTATGAGTCGCTACGTTGATGGATTGCTTAATTTTGTTTCAGGTAGCACTCTAAGGTTGGGGTGGACTCTATCAAAGGCAGGGATTTTTTTTTTCTCCCCCTGGGGATGGTGGTGTCTGTTTTATGGAATCTTGGTTAAATTAACATATAAATGTCATGTTCAACTAACGATTACCTGCCCCAAAGCGAACATACATAACAACCAATTGTTAGCCAGTTTCTGGCCATAAAGATGCCAGAGAATGCAGGGCAGACGGAGAGGTTGGCATATCTGGTTTGAGCTATGAAAATAACAGGGCCAAAAGTAATGAGCACACTACCTACTCTAATGACAAACATTCGCATTGTGCAAGAGCACCATGCACAAGGACGTCCTTAAGTAGCTTTGTTTTATTTCATCAGGGTCTCTGGCTCTTAACTTGACCCCGGTTTTTAGCAGCTTTGTCTACAAAACTATGGCGTTTACTTCCATTGTGGCTACTTGTGTGCCCAACGGGTCATATCAGCTTGGCCATTCCCGGAGGTGAATACATACATATTTTTTAAGTTTTCAAGTTGAATCATCATCCCTTTTCTCTCTACTTAAAAGAATAAAATGTCACCTTATTAAAAAGACCATATCACTTGAAAACGATTTAATCTAACCCAAATGAGCCTTATAAACCAAGTGATTTTTCAACCTACCTAGATCTGATTTAGTTCTTCTTAAGAAACCTGTAAGTTAGACATTGTCATTATCACTTTTATTTTATAGGTGAGGAAACCGAGGGCCAGAATATTCCAGTCCCTTGGGCGGTGGAGCGCAAGAGGTAAGCAACGTTTCTGTGATGTCATCAGAGGGCTGGGGCTGCTAGCCTGGGGCTCTTTGCACTATTCCATTGGTTGCGTATCTCTTGCTAGGACTTTTCTTCTGAGTTGGAAAAGGCTTCCTTTGTCTTAGCTTATACAGTAAGAGCTTAGAAAACATCATTAAAAAAAAACTTTATAAAATCTACCCAGCAATATTATAGCAAGTTTGTTTAATATTTACGGGGGAAAAGGGTCTTAATGCTTTCACCCAAATTAGATTCTCATAACGTTTACCTACTTAAATCTAGCCTTTTCATTGATACATTCTAGTAATTGCTATTAGTAGAAGCAACCAGTCTTTTTTATAAGTATATAGTTAAAATTTTGTTTTACTATGGGAAAAATATATATAACAAGACTCATGTAAAAAAATTATACATGTAACTGTACAAAACTGTGTATGTAAAAATATTCAAACTTTTTTTTTTTTTTTCCGCACGGACAAAGCTTTGTTGAGAAAAAGTAGCTCGCAAACCGAGACAAAGAGGGACAAAATAACGCTAGCCTTTGTCTCCCCGAATAAAGGATTGGCTAAGGCTTATAAAGGTTTTTAGGTGGGAAAAGGGATCATCTTTATTCATGAAAGAGGTGGGGTTATGAAGATTAGGTGCGCACACAGGTGGTTCCAGATGGGACCCGTAACAACGGCTCCTGGGACTGGATGGGAGGACTTACTGTGGTGTGCCGCGCCTGATCAGTTCCCCCGTGGTGCCGGCTCGAGTCCTGTCATGGGTCTGTCGGTCACCTTGTGGATGTCTGTGCATGCTCCAGGGACAAGATCGGGCGGGTTCTTCTGAAAAAACTTCTTAACAAGGAAGTACATTGAGAGCTGGGTGGGTTTTCTTTCATTATTGCAAGTTCCAAGTTAATGGGTTTTGTGTCATTAGTTAAGCCTATGTTCTTAGTTCAGGGTCCTTTGCCCAGGGACTCAATCCCTTTTTCCCTTCCCTATCTCATTCTCCCCTGAGAGATTTCATACTCACAATTCTTTATGAGGGTGTAGGGGTGGAGGTCTCTTCTTCCATAACGTCTTCAAGCTGACACTGGGTTGTTGCCCTGCCTAGCAGGGTAGAAATCTCTCCCTATCTGGTCTAAAGTTTTGTTGGGGCTATTGGACTCAGACCCCGGAATGGGCTGGAACTCTTGCATCATTGTTAATTTGACTTGGAACTGCTGGAGTTGAGAAGACATAAACCTAACCAGTGCTTTGAGCAAGCAGGGACCAAATTAAAATGGTAGAAGGATAGTTACTGCAGGTCCTAAAAGAGGAAGGAACCAAGTTATGGGAGGTAAATATCCTTTGATTTGATTCCAAATATTGTCACCCATTTGCATCTGGGCTGTCCTTAACCACTCAGCTTGTTTAAGGATCCTCTGAGCCCAGAGTTCTACTTCCCAGAAACATTAATGTACATGCAGCAGGAAGTGTCTTCGACTGTTCAGCCAGGAAGTACTCCAATGCGATTCAGTGGCCCATGACTACATTGGCCCATGAGTCCAGGGATCTCTGTAAGGCTAATAGACTTTGTCCTGAATTGGTACTGACTACTTGGACAACACTGGATAGATTTTGGACTTGAGCATTGGTGTAACCGCACCCACCGTTAATCCAGCAAGTGCTCCAGTCAAGGCCGTGATCCCTAAAGCTATGAGGGTAATGGATTCCCTTTTCTTTCGGCTGAGGGCTCCCTGGGAAGCTGGGTTAGTGCTCCCCTGAAAGATTGAAACTGTGTTGTTACTGGGGATTACAAGCCCAACGAAACAACTGGTGTTGACCAAGCTTAAATTGAGGCACCCTAATTCCCAAGTCCTTTTGGCTTGGTCTAAGCACGTGCATCAATATCCTTTGGGGGCACACAGGACTGGGTTTCTCAGGCATCCTTTAGTAATAGGCACCAAGGTATCTGTGCTTAACAACCATCCCATGAAATCAGATTGGTTTTGGTTGCCCTAAAAGTGGTCAGACCTTTACTAAGTGTCAAACTTTTTTAACATGTACAATTCAGTGACATTGATTACGTTCATCATATTGTGCATCTATCACCTATATCTGTTTCCCAATTATTCTGCCACCATTAACAAAAACAGTGTTCCCCAGGCAAAGACTCCACCTTCCCCCCTCCCTCTTATCCCTGGTAACCACTAAGAAATTTTGATGTCTGTACGTTTGCCTATTTCAAGTAAGTGGCATCATACAATATTTGTTCTTTTATAACTGACTTATTTCACTCAGAATAATGTTTTTCAGATTCATCTATGTTGTAGCATTTATCAGGGTTGCATTTCTCTTTATGCCAGAGTAATAGTCCGTTGTATGTATGTGTCACATTTTGTTTATCCATTCATCTGTTGATGGACATTAAGGCTGTTTCAGTATTTATCTTTTTATAGATAGTTATTAGTTATAATGTATCGAGCACTATGGGGTATCATTAATATCACAGGCAAATAAAATTTTGCTGAAGATCATTCAAAAGAGGTTGCAACAGGACATCAACAAGGAACTGCCAGAAATTCAAGCTGGATTCAGAAGAGGACGTGGAACCACGGATCTCATTGCTGATGTCAGATGGATCCTGGCTGAAAGCAGAGAATGCCAGAAAGATGTTTACCTGTGTTTTATTGACTATGCTAAGGCATTCAACTGTGTGGATCATAACAAGTTATGGATAACATTGCAGAGAATGGGAATTCCAGAACACTTAATTGTGTTCACAAGGAACCTCTACAGAGATCAAGAGGCAGTTGTTTAGACAGAACAAGGGGATACTTCCTGGTTTAAAGTCAAGAAAGATGTGTGTCAAGGTTGTATCCTTTCACCATACCTATTCAGTCTGTATGCTGAGCAAATAATCCGAGAAGCTGGACTATATGAAGAAGAATGGGGCATTGAGATTGGAGGAACACTCATTAACAGACTGCATTATGCAGACGACACAACCTTGCTTGCTGAAAGTGAAGAGGACTTGAAACACTTACTGATGAAGATCAAAGACTACAGCCTTCAGTGTGGATTACACCTCAACATAAAGAAAACAAAAATCCTCACAACTGGACCCATAAGCAACATCATGATAAATGGAGAATAGACTGAAGTTGTTTAAGTATTTCATTTTACTTGGATCCACAATCAATGTCCCTGGAAGCAGCAATCAAGAAATCAAAAGATGCATTGCACTGGGCAAATCTGCTGCAAAAGACCTCTTTAAGGTGTTGAAAAGCAAAGATGTCACCTTGAAGACTAAAGTGTGCCTGACCCAAGCTATGGTGTTTTTAATAGCCTCATATGCATGTGAAAGCTGGACAATGACAATGAATAAGGAAGACCGAAGAATTGATGCCTTTGAATTGTGGTGGAGAAGAATATTGAATATACTACGGACTGCCTAAAGAACAAACAAATCTGTTTTGGAAGAGGTACAACAAGAATGCTCCTTAGAAGCATGGACGGTGAGACTACATCTCACATACTTTGGATATGTTATCAGGAGGGATCAGTCCCTGGGGAAGGACATCATGCTTGGTAAAGTAGGGGTCAGCGAAAAAGAGGAAGACCCTCAATGAGATGGATTGACACAGTGGCTGCAACAAAGGTCTCAAGCATACAAGGATTGTGACGATGCGCAGGACCAGGCAGTGTTTCATTCTGTTATGCGTAGGGTTGCTATGAGTCGGAATCGACTCGACAGCACCTAACAACCCAACGACAAAGCTGGTACCCACGCAGAGATGGCTTGGAAGACAGGCCTGATGATCTGCTTCTGAAACTTGACAGCCTTGAAAACCCTGTGGAGCACGCATGGGATTGCCATGAATCAGAATCAACTCAAAGGCAACTAAGAACAATATCCTGATACCAGTAACTGTGATCAGTTGTTTCATATTTTATCCCACTCAGTTTTGCCAGCTCTTTAAGGTAAATGTCAGTATTTTGCAAATTAAAACCTTGAAATTTAGAATGGTTGAATGACTTGACATTTAACATAGCTAATTAGCAAAGTGAGGATGGGAGCCTGACCTTTCTTTAAAATTATAATTTAGTAACAATATATGATTCAATTGCACAGTCCTTCTGTAGTACACCTGATGCCTTTGCTGGACCATTAGTTTGCTTCCAGGTTTTTACTACAGTAAAACCTGTGAAAGCTGGAACCTGTGTAAGGTGGAAACCTGCCAGAGAAGGAAAATGCAAATATTTTCCACAAAAAGGAGTGATAGAAAAGTGATAAGACTATTCCCTGTCAAAGGTAGAAAACTTGCAAGACCCAGAAAAACAAGACAGTTCTATTGAGTTCCAGCTCTCACAGGTTTCACTGTATAATAAATAACAGAACCTGGAAGTGATTTTGAATATAGCTTTTTCCACTGTTTGAATTACTGCCTTAAGATAGAGTCTCCGAATGTGGGCCTTAAAATCAAACATCATGGATAGTTTAGTGGTTCCTCATACACATTACCAAACTGCTTTGCAAAACTGTTTTTCTAGCTTGTGCTGCAGCCACTGTTGAATTCACGCTATACTTTGCTTACGTTCCACTTTTCTCCTAAAGCCTTTTTTGAGTGTTGTGGCTATAAAACAAAGTGGAAGTATCCTTGGGGAGGTTTAAAACAACACTTCCCAGGAAGCTGCCTAATGGCAGGGGGCTAGTGAAACATGGGCGGCATGGCTGGCACTCAGGAAGGTGATGGTCTACCTGCAATGGATCTAAAGACAGAGATGATGCCTAAATGCATGTAATAGGATAGTATAATCCTCCCATTGTATCCATCCCCGATCAAGTTCATGTTTGGGCTTTACAAACCGAAAGGGCATAAATTTGACAATGGTTCAGAAGAAAGCTGCCGTTAAGGAATCATAAGTGATGCTTATGCGTCAAGATTCAAAGAAGAGAAATGGTTCAGCTGGGAAGCATCCTTGCAGTCTTCAGGTGACATGAGGAAGGAGATCAGGTTTTCTGGAAGAAGGATGCAGTAGAAAGGGCACAGTTTTTTTTTTTTAATTGTACTTTAGATGAAGGTTTACAGAACAAATAGTTTCTCATTAAACAGTCAGTACACATATTGTTTTATGACATTGGTTAACCCCACGACATGTCAACACTCTCCCTTCTTGACCTTGGAGGACGCTTTTTTCGGTGAAAATATACATAGCCGAAGTTACACCATTTCAAAAGTTTCTACACCGTACACTTCAGCGACATTGATTACATTCTTCCAGTTGTGCTGCTATTCTCACTATCCTTTTCCAAATTATTCCATCACCATTATCTTCAGCTCACTGACCCCAGGCTTCCCATCAAATCTTTTGAGTTGCTGTTGTCAATTTGATCTCACATAGATAATTCTTTTTTTTTTTTTTGGTACCTTAAATGAAGGTTTATAGAATGAATAGTTTCTCATTAAACAGTTAGTACACATATTGGCCTATGACAATGGTTAACAACCCCACGACATGTCAGCGCTCCCTTCTCAACCTTGGGTTCCCTATCACCAGCTTTCTTGTACCCTCCTGCCTTCTAGTCCTTGTTCCTGGACTGCTGTGCCTCATTAGTCCCATTTTGTTTATGGGGCTGTCTAATCCCCAGCTAAATGGTGAACCTCAGGAGAGGGACAGATTTTTGAGTCAGAGCAGCCTAGCTTTGAGCCCCAATGCATTCACCTACTCCAGTGTGAACTCGAGTAAATACTGATCTCCCTGGGTCTCAGTTTCCAGTTCTGTATTATGGGGATAATATCCACGGCAAAGAGCTGGTGGAAGGATGAAATGAGATAATGTGGTCAAGTATCCACACTAGGAGGACACTCACCAAATTCAGGATGGTGGCTTCTCTGTGGGGGGTGAGGTGGGGAAGAGAGTGGGACTGAGGAGGATAGCAAACAGAGCTTCATCTTTGATGAGAGGATTTTACGTCTTTTATAGAAACTCAAAAAGCTCTGAAGCAGGCATAACAAAATGTTGTCATTTGTTAATCTGGAGAGGGTGCTTGTTATATTATTTGCTGCACTTCTTTTGTATTTATTTATTTTTAATTAAGAGTATCTGCACAGAAGAAAAGAGAGGAACAGATCACAATAGATTACAATAGAATATAATATATAAGAGGTAAGGCAAAGTAGGAGCCCTGGTGGCACAGTGGTTAAGAGCTCGGCTGCTAACCACAAGGTCAGTAGTTTAAATCCACCAGCCGCTCCTTGGGAACCCTATGGGGCAGTTCTTCTCTGTCCTATAGGTCGCTATGAATCAGAATCGACTCAATGGCAATGGGCTGGTTGGTTGGTTGGTTGTGTGTATACTGGGTCCTAATGTAAACTGTGTGTCACAATAAAAAAAAAAACAAAACTGGAAGTTAGAATAAAAAAAGAAACAGTGCCTGGAACGTAGAGAACACTCAACACAGATTAAGATTCTTTTCCAAATCCTTCATTAGAATCTGAAGGACTTCTCTCTATTGTGATGACTTGAGGTAGGACCCAAGGAAACAAATCCCAGTCGGAAGTCTGAAGGAGAGTGGAATGTTCCTCTGGAAAGCTGAGCACCCTCTCCCATGGTGGAGTTCAGCACTGACAAGTTCATCCTCCCCTGTGTGAACTGAATAAACACATGTGTTTTTACTCTGCCTTCTTTAGCTTTAATACTTTGAGAGCGTCCAGGGAGAGTTGTTTCTTTGAGATCTATGTCTACAGAGAGGTACCATTTTCTGTATGGGCTTTTCTACCATAGACAATTGTTTACATTTTAATTACTGTAGCATGCAATCCCGCCAATGTACGTGTCACCATGATCTCCATATTGGAGCTCTCCCTTCCCCACAATGATGTTTATTTAGTTTATACAGTTTGTTTAGATTCTCCTCATGGAAATGCTGGATTTAGGGTTATGAGAGTAACTCTTACGGCGCTCCTCAATGCGGTGTATTCCACATGAAAGCTTATTTTAAATGGAACAGTCTGCACAGAGGGGATACTGAGCTTAGAACGACATGGACATAGGTTTATGTTGCAACAAATATTCACATAACACACAACAATCGAAGCAAACAGAGAGTTTGCAGCCTATTGTTCAGCTGTGTGGTGCTTCTGTTTTGATTTCCTTTTCTCCCCGTATCTGTTCACTTCTACTCCTCCCTCACCTTGACTCTGAAGAAAGAAAAGGGAGTGTTTTGGAAACAGAAATTAAGGGAATGAAGCCTATCTTGGTGTGCATTGTTATTTCTACAGAAAAAGTCTCATTGTTCACACGTCGGCCTTTGTCAGAACAATATTCTTCCACTGCCAGAGAAAAAGAAAAACAGTTCATTTTTTTTTTTTTTGGCCCAGAATTGAGATGGAGGACACGTGGCTACCAATTCACGCAGGGATACACACCAAGGAGTTTCAGAATGTTTTGGATGTTATAAAATTGCAATTTAACAGCAGACAGAGGTATTTACGGAAATTAGACAGTCTTTCAAATTCATTTATCAGGGTGCTTACAACTCCCATTTCAAGGTAGGTGAAATAATAATGGATATTTGGGGCTTGAATCATATTCAGTGCACGAAAGAGAAAAGGCTATCCGCACCCAAATTATTGGAATAAATGCCAGAAGGCGAATTGCCTGGGCAGATACTGCTGCTGCAGCCGTGGCTTTCACTTGAGGCTGAGTGACAGTCCCGGGAGAAGGCAAAGAGAGCTAATTCCCATTGCCATTAAACAAAACCTCCCACCCGAATCCCTGGGCCATCAGCACAGCTCCTAGGAGTCAGAAACAATCCCCAACTCAAATGAGGCAGAGAAGGGCTTGGCTTCCTTCAAGAGAGAAGAGAGAAAACCCCTGTCATTAAAACGCTGCTCTCTTCCTTGAGTATGATTCCCCTTGGTGTTCTAAAAATAATAAAACAGCACTATCCTTTAAAGGCAAAAAAGCAATCTCCTCAAGTAATTATAGTGAACATTTGAAAATGTTCTGGCAAATCACGGGTAGGAGCAAATCAAGATATTATTCATTAGTTAAGGTTGATATGAATGGCAGTACTTTTATGCGTTTTGTTATGGCAGCACTGCTCAGCTGGAGGAAAGCAAGCTCCTAAATGCTGGAATCCCATTTACTTTGCAGTAGTATTCCAGTGGGGTTTCCACTGAGACATGGTGCATTCTTAGTGTCCTTTTGCGAACTTCAATAAAATCATCCACGGGGTACTTTGAAAAAAATGCTACGAGTCAATTATATAAAACAAAAATAAAACAAAAAGACTAGTTAAGTCAGAACTCTGTTACCACTAGAAAACCCAACTCCATCGAACAATTAGTTTTATTCAATAATTTAAATTATGTAATAATTTAACCAACATACTCAGTAGGAGAGTAGTTTATTCTCTCTCTGGTAATGTAGATGCCTTGGAAAAACTTAGACTTAAAAAAAAAATTATTGTGTTTTAGGTGAAAGTTTACACAGCAAATTAGGTTCCCCTTTAACAATTTTTAGACACATTGTTTTACGCCGATGGTGACAGTTTATACAATGTCTCAGCATTCTCATTATTTCCGTTCTGTTTGGTCTGTTTCCATTGATCTAGTTTCCCTTGCCTTCCTTGCCTTCTCACCTTTGCTTTTGGGAAAATGTTGACCGTTCTAGAGTTAATTGTTTTAGGGAGCACATTACTGATGGGTGATATTGTTTGTTTTAGAAGCCAATCTGTTATTGCTGAAAGATAACCTGCAGAAATAGCTTCAAATCCATTGTCAAAGGTTATCTTAGGACAACAGTCTTGGCAGTTCCTCTAGTCACTATTGGTCCAGGAGGTCTGGCCTTTTTTAGGAATTTAAGTTTTGTTCTACATTTTTCTCCCATTCTATCAGGGACCTTCTTTTGTGTCCCTGGTCAGAACGGTTGGTAGTGGTAGCCGGGCACCATCTAGTTCTTCTGGTCTCAGGTTAGAGAAGGCTGTGGTTTGTGTGGGCTCTTAGTCCCATGGACTAGTTTCTTCTTTGAGGCTTTGATTTCCTTCATTCTCTTTTGCTTCATAGGAGTAGAGACTAATAGTTTTATCTTAGATTGCCACTTGCAAGTTTTTAAGACCCCAGACCCTACTCACCGCTTTAGAATGTAGAACATTATTTTATGAACTATGTTATGCCAATTGACAAAGTTGTCCCCTAAGACTATTGTCTCAAGCCTTCTAACCCAGTAAAACCAATTCCCGGAATTGTTTGCATATGTCTAGGAAGCCTCTGTAACTGTGCTCCCTATGTGGTTTGTTATATATGTGGATATATATGTAGCACACGCAAATGTGTATATACATATGCCTACAGATACACCTATACACACATGCATTTCTTGAATATCTTGTTCTATATACATAATGCATCCATATCTACCCACGTAACAGCACACATACTTTTCGGTTGCTTTGACTGTTGTTGCAAAATTGTGTATCTTATAGCGTCTATTTAACTTGTCCCTTTTTCTTGTGTACTTCTTAGCGTCTTTATTTACCTTGGTCAATTTGTGCTGACTTCACCCCTATTTGGCCTCGTCCCTCCCATCACCAAAAGTAACAAGTGTCTACTGTCTAGGAAGTCATCCTCCTCCCTCTCCCTCCCATCCCTGTTAACCATCAAAGAACTTTGCTTTCTGTGTGTGTATCTATTATTGATTTTTTACGATGCTGGGACCATATGATATTTGTCTTTTTGTGATTGACTAATTTCATTCAGCATAATGTCCACCAGATTCATTCATGTTAAAAGATGTTTTGCAGACTCTTCATTATTCTTTATAGTTGCATAGTATTCCATTGTATGTATGTACCATAGTTTGTTTATCCATTCATCTGTTGACGAGCACTTAGGTTGTTCCATCTTTTTGCTATTGTTAATAATGCAGTGATGAACATAGGTGTGCATATGTCTACCTCTAGGACATATACCGAGGAGTGGGATTGCTGGATCATAATGTATTTCTATTTCTAGCTTTTTGAGGAAGCACCATACTGTTAAGACTTTTGTTTTTAAGGACAGCAACATTTAATTAACACAGCAAATTAGAGAAGAGTGGTAAGTGATCATAAAACAAAAATTCAGGAGGAAAACGCCACCTTGGCTCTCTTCTGCCCTCTGCTGGGTATTGCATATATAGATCTTTTTTGTACAGGGGAAAAAATGTCTTTCCCTCACCTGGTCCCTCCCTGGGTGGTGCAAACAGTTAACGTTCTTGGCTGCTAACAGACAGGCTGGAAGTTGGAGTTCACCCAGAAGAGCCTTGAAGAAAGGCCTGGTGATCTACTTCTGAAAACTCAGTCATTGAAAACTCTGACACACACAGTTCTACTCTGACACACACAAGGTCCCCACCAACAGTCGGAATCAACTCAGCAGGAACTGGTTTTCATTCTTTCTAGAGGACAGTGTTTAAGTTGGTCTGGATTTGACAAATCTCTTCCAGTGACCTTTGTAGATAAATATGGTGAGAGTGAGTCATGTCCTTATTTTTAAAACTCATAATGAAATATCAAAAGAATATACAGTAAAACCTGCAAAAACCAGAACCTGTATAAGCTGAAAACCTGTCGGTGAAGAAAAACTAAAATATTTTCCACTGAAAAGAGTGATAGAAAAGTGGTAAGACTACAGCCTGTCAGATGCATAAAAATTTTGAGGCCCGGAAAAATGAGACAGTCTTGTCAAATTCTGCCTCTCACAGTTTTCACTGTATAAATGACAGTGAGGACAGATGAAACTTGACAAGTACGCCAGTGTTTTTGGACTAGAATATGAAGGAGGAGAAAAGGAGTTAACATAAAGCGGCACAACAGAGAGGCAAGCTGTTTAGCAAATCCTGGTATTATGCTTCACCCTGACGACTCTGTGGTTCTCCTTGTACTCACCTCTGTTCCCACTGAGTGATGAAGAAGATGCTGAGAAGGGAGACCTATCATTTTTCAGAACTCACTATGTGCCAGGCCCTCTGTTAAGTGTTTCACCTTATCCCCTATTTTGGAAAAGAAAAAATTATGAAGACAGTAAAAAGTTAGTAGTTGCCAGGAGTCCAGAGGAAGAGGGGAGGGATTATAGGTGGAACACAGGACATTTTAGGGCAGTGAAACTATTCTGCATGGCACTGTAATGGTGGACACAAGATGTTATGTACTTGTCAAAACCCATAGGACTGTACAACAGCAAGAGTGAACCCTAATGTAAGCTATGGACTTTAATTAATAAGGTATCAGTATTGGGTCATCAGTTGTAACAAATGTACCACAGAAACGCAAGATGTTAGTAGCAGGACAAACAGCGTGCAGGAGAGAAGAGGTGTATGGGAACTCTCTGTATTTTCTGCATAATTTCTCTGTAAACCTAAAACTACTCTAAAAATAGTCTATTTCAAAAAAATTAGATTTGAAAGTGGTAAACACAGAGATTGGCACAATTTAAGAGTTCAACAAATATTTGATGCTGCTACTGGTGATCGCTGATGATGGTTGTGACTCAGGTTCACACCCAGTAAGGACCCTAAAATCAGCATATAAATGACCTCGTTGTTGTTGTTAGCTGCTGTTGAGTCAGCCAGCCACCAACTCACGGTGACCCCACACACAGCAGAAGGAAACACTTCTCAGTCCTGTGCCATCCCTGTGATTGATTGGGAATCAGGCAGTGTGATCCATAGGGTTTTCATTGTAGATCACCAGGAAGTAGATCACCTGGCCTTCCTTCCTAGTCCATACTAATCTGGAAGTTCCCCTGAAATCTGTTCAGCCTCACAGCAATATGCAAGCCTCCACTGACAGACAGGTGGTGACTGCATTTGAGGTACATTGGCTGGGAATCGAACCCAGGTCTCCCACACGCAAGGCGAGAATTCTACCACTGAACCACCAATGTCCCCTATAGATGTCTTCAACTTGAGTTTAACACAACACTTGCTGATGGTGCTTTTCTAGTGATTTAGAGTTTACGAAGTATTTTCATATACATTATCTTACTGGGTCCTCATGACAGCAAAATGGGGAAGACAGGGGCCGAACAATATTCAATCAGCCCTCCAAGTGAGTTGTACAGCAGGGTGGAGTGGGAAGGCTGTAAGGAGGGATGGAGGGTGAGAATTGTGTCTTTTCTGCCCCTGGATTCTTCTGACAGCTTAATAACATCACCAGGTAGTCATGTTTCAAAGTTCACTAAACTTTAAGCTTCGGGACGGTGGGGTTGAATATCTTATACTTCGGATACCCCACACTTCCATTTGCCCAGTACCCCATGCTTACCACAGATACTGAGCTTCACATGACAGGTGCTCAGTACGTGTTGGGGGCCTGAACTTTGCCACCCTGGCTTTGCCAAGGAACAAGGTCAATCAAGGGGCTGTCCCAGAACTGCCCTTTCCAAAGCTACTTTTAAAGCATAGAGGGATTTATTCCTCTCTGTCAATCAAGAAAGATCAAAGACTTTCTCTTTCAGAGGCAGTGAAAAATCAGTTCAGAAGATTCCTGGTTTAGTGATATGGGCTGAGCAAACTCCCTGATCCTTGGTTTCCTTACTTGAAAAATGGAAATAGTATTGTCTATCTTGTTCTTACAAAACTTAGAGACTATTTCTTGGCATAGATTGGGGTGCAATAAATGATAACCATTATATTACAACTGTACCCCCAAAAAAAGGGTGTTAGAGAGGTGGAGAAGGAGATAAACGTGTTTTGTTGTAAAAATATCGTAGGCTGGAGAATATTTACATTTATTTAGGGCCTAGCTGGGAGGAGCCCTTGTGGTGTAGTGGTTAAGCGCTCAGCTGCTAACCAAAAGGTCAGTGGTTCAAACTCAGCAGCCATTCCACAGAAGAAAGATGTAGCAGTCTGCTTCCTTAAAGATTTACAGCCTAGGAAACCCTATAGGGCAGTTCTATTCTGTCCTACAGGGCCACTGTAAGTTGGGATTGACTCTCTGAAAACCAACTTCTTGTCTTACAACTAAATCTAGACTACAAAAAAAAAAAAAAAGACAAAACAAGAATAATACACCCCACTGAACACACATCTTCCCCAGGCCCAGCGTTAAAGCGATGTGTGTATTTATTGGTAAAGTAAACTGAAGCCACTCTGTTAAACTCCCATCTTGAGTCTTGTGTTCCAAGGACACCTCCACAACTCAGTAATGTAGATCATTCCCTAGGAAACCCAGCAGAAACCTGCGGGCTTGCACTGCTCACGTCCTCTCCATTTATAGCTGACCTAATTTTATCTTTAAGTCAAAGACACACACACCCATGCAATTCTGTGCACATGCTGATCTCTGACAGCCGGAAGCTGGTGTTCATCCCACCCACCCTGTGGCCAAGCCCACCAGGCTCCAGTGCTGGTTACCCACATCCCTGCCTGGGCAGCTGTAACAATTGGAGGACTTTTTATTCTCTCAGCAGTTGCTCTAGGATTCCTCTTAGGGAGCTCTATCTTTGTTGAGCAAATGCTTTTAAGACCTTCACTTGGTGTAGAAATAGTTTCTACAGTTGGAGACAGGAGGGCCATGGAAGTGTATAATGGAGGGAGAAGGACTGGCTTTGAGGGAGAAGGTGAGGAAGAGTGGGAGAGGGAGCAGGGAGAGAGCAGAACTCTGTGAGCTTGATAATGTGGCCTTTGCCTTGTGCATCTCCAATTTTTTAGTGCATATAATAACAGTAAACGCTTGCTGTGTTTAGATTCTTGTAGAAGACTATGATCTGTTAATTCTTGGTTGCCATCAAGATGACACCAAGGTGAAACCAGGAGAGCAAAGGTGGACAAAAGGTCCTGAAGCAGCAAGATTTCGGGAGTGTTGGGTCCATAGGAATTTGCAAAATTTGGAGGAGGGCTTTAAACTATCCCAGGTTCAGATGTTGTTGGGTTCAAGAAAAAGTGTTCGTTAACAGGTAGGAATGGAGCTCACTTTTAACCACTATCACCCTTGCTTACTGTGCATCCCCACGCGGCCTCCCTGAGTATCATCAAGTTTGCCCCCAGAGCATCACTGAGCATCGCACTGAGCCTTTGTTTCTGCCCTTCCCTCTCCTGGGATGCTTTGCCTCCCATTCTTGTATATACCTGAATGTGGCCTTCGCCAAGAAGCCCTCCCCTCTGCCTAATCTGAAATCACAACCACCACCACTATCAACACACTTCCGTTTTAATTTTTTCATGACTCATTACTCGGACATCTATGATTTATTAATTAATATTTTATTGTCAGTCTCCCCCTGCTGGTAGGCATGCTCTCTGGGGGCAGGGCACATACCTGCTGAGCCCACTTCCGTGTCCCCAGCTCCAAGAGCATTGCTAACAGTAAGTATTGGTTGAAAGCCTGATGGAGGGTGACAGGTGACATCTGGGAATCACAGGATAGAAACCAGAGTCCCTCCTCAGGACAGCTCAGATTCAGTTGGCTTAGGCTGACACCAACACAATTCTTGAAGGCCACCTGCTGATCTTGAAGATTTTGTGGTTCTTTTATCCCTTCTCTCATTCTTTACGCTCCTCAACATACATTCTGCTCTTAGAACTTTTGCGACCCTCTTAACCCTTCTCGTCCTATCTGCTCTCACACCTATCCCTGCAATTCACAAAAACCACTTCATTTCTACTCTACATCTTATAGACTGTAAGTTGCCCAGAATTTCAAGTTTCAAGTGCCACCTGCCTCCTGGTTAGGAGTTGAGGGTTTGGAGGTGATCTGGTCTGTGTTTGAATTCTGGCTCTTAGCTGTGAGACCTTGGAAAATTACTTACCATTCTGAGCCTCAGTCTCCAAATCTGTAAAAATAGGCATAATTTTAGTGACTTCAAAAGATGAGTGAGATTCTTCCCAGTGTTCCTCCCTGTGTGTGGCACATGGTTGGTGCTGAGTAAGCGACAGCCCATTGTTATCTTTCAGCCCCTGAAGCGTTGCCTCCCCACCCCACCCCAGCATGGTGCCTGGAGGGAGAGTTCCAGTACAGGAAAATGGAAGCAAGTGTGACCCGTGTTTGTTCAGTGACTTACAACAGTTGCTGTTTTATCGATTCCGACTCATGGTGACCCCATGTGTGTCAGAGTAGAACTGAACTCCATAGGATTTTCTTGTCTGTAATCTTTACAGAAGTAGATTGCCAGGCCTTTCTCCCAAGGCGCTGCTGGGTGGGTTCAAACTGTCTACCTTTTGATCAGTGGTGTAAGCCGTTTGCCCCACCCAGGGGCCTATTCCATTACTTAAGGTGATTAAAAACCACATTTCCTGCAAATTCTTCCTTAGCACCCTCAAAATCAAGACTGGATTAATAAAAGTTGAAGATCATTTTTCTTTTGGCCAATGACAAACTTATTTTTTCTACACAACAGTTGCAATGACAATGAAAGTATTTCTGGGTCTCCAGCCTCTGAGGACACGTAGGTACCTATGAATCATGTTATTAGCATTACGCATCCGCCTTCTCTTCTGTCTGCCCAGGACACATTTGCAGCTTTACATCCCATTATTGAGTTTCACGGCTAACTTTTCGTGTGCACGGTGCTGCAAAGGTTGCCATGATTCCCGAGCCGGAAAACGCAGTTGACAAATCCGCTAAGGTAAGGTACCGCCCACGCTGAAAACTATTTGTGAAGTGGAAACCCTCTCACAGTTTGTGATTCATCCAATGACGCTTTGAGCAAAATGCTGTGTCATAGGTTAGGGGAGGATGTGGTGGGAAAAGATGGGCAAAGGACATGCTCTTTTTGACAATCATGTGTTTGGGGAGGTGCAAGTGGGGGGCACGTAAGTGGGAGGAGTATAACTGTGTGCTCGTCTCAGGAACTCAGGGGAATGAGAATTTGGTAACTTTGCGTATGGCCTGGGGATACCATGATTAAAATTCCTCAGTCCTAGAGGGAGAGCAAACGTCATTCCAACACCTAAGAAGTGAGGAGGTGGGAGAGAGAGAGTGAACGGTGTTGTTCTACTAGTGATTGAAGTTTAGGGCCAAGCATAGTAGGCTCTTCAATCAGTTTGGGTCTTGGATACCATATGCTCAGAGATATTAAAGCCACTTTTGCAGTTTATTTTTATTGTATTAGCAGCTTGAGTCCATTCTGGAAGAGTAGATTTGGGGTCGGCAGGGTCAAAGTGTTTGGAGTATGATTTAAAAGGGTATTGTTGCAAATATTGCCTGGCTCATCCTCTAGGTGCTTGCCCCTTAGTTCCTGAGAGAGAGGCTTCAAGGGAACTCAACAAACCAGAATCCTTATGAGCCGCTGCCTCTACTCCCATCGGAGAAGCGTTTAAGTATTTTTGGAAGCGGAGGGATAGGAATTGGAGGTGGCAGCCGCATTAGCTAAGTTCTCTCCATTCTGATGACCTCTTAGTTTGTTCTTTCAGTCACCGACGTGTAATTATGCCAACACCATCAGCAGGGGGCGCTGGTGGTCCCCCACCACAGACATGGAACTGTACAGGCGGAAGCGTTCAAGCGACTTGCTCTTGGTAAAACAATTCTAAGTGCCAGAACAGAGCAAAGAACTCAGGTCTCAGATCCCAGTGTGCAGTGCTTTCTGCAAAGTGACGATGACTTTTTGTCTCCTATTTTAGTCCTTCCTTCCTTTTCTGCACACCCAGATCTACCCACCTACCTACCTACCAATCTATCATCTATACATTCATCTACCCACTCACCCTTCTTTCCTTCCTTCCATCGACCCACACATACCCACCCATCCGTCCATCTATCCATCCATCTAGCTATCATTTATCCATGAAATTCATCCATAAAAATTAGTCTTTTAAACAAGGAAACATTTGACTGGGCAACAGCCAAACAGCTACTGCTGGAGAAACATTTCGTTTGAACCACATAAGTTCAGGATTTGCTGATAATTCACACAGAGCAGAATATGAGCTACCTGTCAAGATGAAAATCATTAGTGAGAATTCAATAATAGGGGACAGTTTTAATTTATTAAAACATCAAATAGCGTAAGAACTTTAGACATTGCTGCACTCATACAATTAATTTTTGTTGCTATATACAAACAATTAATGCATTAATACTCTGTCCATTAAAGCTAACTTAGCAGGGTCTCAGTTTGGAAACACTTTGTTGATTATTCGTTTGAGTAATTCTATGTACTTGAGTAAAGTACGATGTTATTAAGTTAAAATGAACTTGAGAAGATAGGCTATTGTTAGAAATGAGAATTAAATCAGACTGGAGCCTTTATTAACTGATAGCAGGGAAAGATAGCCCTAGAGCCCGGGAGATAACACCACTAGGCCTTCAGGAAGACAGAAGACATCTATGCATTAACCCACTCCATCCCAGGTCAGAGGAATTCCAAGGTGAATGGATGGAGTCTGAGGAAGGACGTTTAATAAGTCTGAGGACTCGGGTGTAGAATTTGGGGAAACAAGGAAAGAGGTATTGATCCCATGTCAGAATGGAAGGTATTCCTTTTCCTCTCTGCAGATGTGCTCTCCTCTCTCTGAAGGGCCACTTCCATAAAGGGTGAGGGGCTGCATCCACGTGCAAGCTACCTTCTCGTCCCCCTCCCTGGCATCCAGAGGCCTGACGGTCAGTGTAGGACAACATGCCCTGCTGGACACCGTAACTATAGGACAACACTGCAAATTTGTGCGGTGCTCACAGGTTGTACCTGATTTCTAGATATCCAGGAGGCCATTAGAAAAAGGGCATCAATAACTAATACAGATTGCTCCATAAACATCACATCCTTCCAACGAGAGCCTGAACACACGTTAGCACGTGGAAAGTAGCTTTTACTGCTTATAAGAATCAGACAGCATACATGAGGATAAGTTCCCTCACAATCAGTTCCCCCTCAATAGCTGTCTGGGCAGAGACAACAACTCTTCCTTGCACACACTACTTGGTGCTAGGATGAGGGGCTTAAATGGGACCCTCCGTTCTGCCGATCTTCCCCTGGCCAGGTAGGTCCACTTAGGTGGACTGTAAGCCTATGCTATGTCTGCCCCGCTGTACCATAGCTGAGGAGACTCAGAAAACTTCCTCTCCCAGCGATTTTATACTTGCAGCCTAAGTGACTAATTGTATCTTTTTAACCCTGTTAGCAATCATCCTACTGCATCATGCCCCCCTGACTTCCTGAGGAGGGGCTGTGGTTAGTCCAAAACTGTATCTTTTTAATCTTGCTAACAAACATCAGGCCTCAGTGAGGGTGGTGGTTTCTTCTGAGGCCTAAAGATGCCAGCAGGGAGAGGAAGAGAGAAAACCATGGGCTGGCTTGACTGAAGGACTTTCTCCTCACATTCATGTGAGGCAATACATGCCTTCCTCTCTTCCACACTTTTCCTTGGCATGTTTTTTCTTGGACTGGCCTTACTTGGGCATTTGAGTAGCAATAATTAGAGGGCCGGGATATGAGACTGGTCCTAAATAAAATGCATGGAGAAAGCACCTCTGCTGGTTTTATCTGTAAGTCTCATAGCTGCCAAATGTCAACAAGAGAGCCATTGAGTCATCACTGAGGGTTCCTTATTGGGATCCAGGCTCAAGCTCTAGCTGGTAAAAAGATGGCAGTTTGCCTAGTCTTATGCTGTGTGTGTTGATCTATGCTATATTAGTTCTCTAATGCTACATAACAAATGACCCCAAAACTTAATGTCTCAAAACAATAAATATTTATCATCTAACACCATTTGTGTGGGTCAAAATTCAAAAGCAGCTAAGCTGGGTGGTTCTGGCTCAGGGTCTCTCGTGAGGTTGTTGTCATGATTTGGCTGGGACTGCAGTCATCAGAAGGTTTCACAGGGGCTAAAAGATGCCCTTTCAAGATGGCTCCCTCACATGGCTGTTAGCAGGAGTCCTCAGCATCATGCTTGATATTAGCAGGAGCTTTCAGTTCCTCATCACATGGACCTCTCCGTAGGGCTGTCTGAGTGTCTTCATGGCATGGCAGCTGGCTTTCCCCAAGCCAGTGACGAGAGAGAGAGAGAGAGAGAGAGAAGTGGAAGCTAGAAGCTGCAAGCTTTTAACTACCTAGGCTTGGAAGTAAGACATCATCATTCCCATCATATTCTCTTCATTAGAAGTGAGTCACAATGTCCAGTTAACACTCTCAAAGGGAGGGAGATGAGGCGCCACATTTCGAAGGGAGGAGTGTCAAAAAACTTGTGGATATATTTGAAAACCACTACACTTTCCAAAGACTATTAATGCTGGCAAATATCTGTGTGTCTTCTGTTATTTTGGGCACAAAACTAACTTATATTTTCCACTAACTTATACTAGGTGGGACTCTGTGGCTGAGATTGACGCCATGGAATATGGGCAGAAGTGAGGCACACCTCTTCCACAAAGAGCTTTGCTGGGCACCCAAAAGCTCATGTAGTCCTCCATTCTTGCTTCGTTTTCCATGGTGACCGTGGAGACAGTATACTGAAGCATCACACACTGGAAGGAGCCTTGAAGTGGCAAGCACAATCTCTCTGTTGACACCAATGATCTGTGACTTGAGAAAGCAATAAACTTTTATCATGTTAAGATGAAGATTTCTGGGTTTGTCTCCAATAAGAGCTTGACTTATTTACTCTAATAGAATGTCATTTCAGTAGACTTAGAAGAAGGACGCAGAGTATACGTGTGTATAACAACTACATAGTATTTATATATTAGCAGAGAATGTTTTGAAATAATACAGACGACAATGTTAGCGATGATAATTTGGGGATTTTTTTTAAATTTCTTTTTTGACACTTGTTTTGGGATATTTTGTACGTTTGTCACAAAAATATAACTGTCATTATCTTTAAAAAAGCAAGATACATATTTTGTAAAAGAAATGAATTATCACCTTTATTCTTATTTTTACCACTTTTTTTCTCCCCATTTGATGACTTATCTTATTCAACGTTTTGGCATCCAGTCACCAACATCCAGCATATTCCCTACCCAAGAAGGCTAATTTGGACATCCTTGTTATCGATGACTACCTCACCTTAGATCCTTCCAGACTGTGGGGATTGGAAACGGTAGGTGTCATAAGTCAGAAGACCTGTTGGGACTCCTACAGCATCGACTGAGCAGGAGGGGAAGCCAGGATCCGATGTCACGTTGGAGAAGGTAGCTCATCTATGAGAAATAGCTTCTATGGCCCTGCTTCATTGTTGGTTCTGTGCTTACATCTTGTAATCCTTGTTTTTTCTTTTTTTTCCTCCAGTTCCACACGATCCTGCCACATTTCCTCTTTCGTCTCAACCTCCTCAGCCCTGTAGTACCCTGCTCCCGTTTCCTAGTGGTCATACCCTCCATGTCTCTTTGAAGACACCAAGCTAATATCCTTTAAATTTTTTCTTCCTTCCTTTTTTCTTTCTCTCTCTGTCCCCTTTCCTTCCTTCCTTCTTTCTCTCTTTCTTGTTAGGGAAAGCCAATTTTAGATATATGCTTTCCTGAGTTTTCAGAAAACATTGCTTTTTCTATATGCTGCAGAATATTTTATGAACAATCTCATATTTTTAATTTATTTTTTGATTCCCCATATTGAATAGGAAAAGGTCTCGCTAGGCCAACAGATGATAGGCTTGGCCTAGAGAGTATCAAAGGGATTCAAAGAGAAATAAGAAATGCATCTGCCAAAGACTGAGTCATTGCTCACGAGCACTGACTTTCTGTTACGGGTGATGGAAAAGTCTGGAGTTGAATGGTGGTGATGGTTGTACAATACAATGAATGTAGTTAGTGTCACTGAATTGTACACGCAAAAAATGTTAAGACTGCAATTTTTTTTTTTTTCAGACAATAAAAAAATTGCAGGGAAGGGGGGAAAGGTAGGTACTTACCTTCTGAGCCCACCATCTCAACATTCATCTAGACACTCTGACCACAATACTGAATACTAACTTCATAACAGAGGGACATACAGAGTATTCTGGGGTGTAAAGGAGGGAGCAAGTAATACTGCCTAAAGGTATCAAGGAAGACTTGAAAAAAAGGGTAAATTTGACAGAGAACTTGAAGAATGGGTGGGTGACAATTCTTTCAGCAGAGTAGAAGAGGAAACAGTGCAAAGTCGTGGACACAGAGAAAGCCTGAGAGCGAGTTGCTTGGAAGAGGGAGAGTGTAGGGTGATGTCCAAGACAGAGGGGTAAGCAGAAAACAATTGTGAAGGGACTCGTAAGCCATGCTAATGATTTTAGATGGCACTTTGAGCGTGAAAAAGGAGCCACTGTAAGGGGCTTTCCATGGGATGCGCTTTAAGTAAGGGGAGAGGGATAAGGGAGGGAGATGTGAAGAATTCTATGTTTTGAAAAGCCCACAGTGGCAGCAGTGTGGAGGGCATATCAAAGAGGCTGGGACTGTAGATCGGGCAGTGTCACATAGTCCCTGGATGATTTTTGGAGACTCGTGTGTCCATAGGGCAAGATGCTACCAATTGTTGTGAAAACACTCTCTAACAGAATTTCATTCCAAAGAATCCAGCTAATAATTCTTCTTTCCTCTATTTAAAAATAAGTATTTCCATTGTAAGTTGTTGTTGTTGGTTGCCGTCCAGTTGACTCTGACTCATGGTGACCCCGTGTACAATAGAACGAAATGTTACCTGGTTCTGTGCTATCTTCGTGATTGTTGGTATGCTCAAGTTCGTTGTTATGGCCACTATGTATTTTGAGTACCTTCCAACATAGGGAGTTCACTTCCAGTACTATATCAAGCATTATTCTGTTGTGATCTGTAGGGTTTTCACTGGTTGATTTTTCAAAAGTAGATTTCCAGGCATTTCTTCCTAGTCTGTCTTAGTCTGGGAGCTCCACTGAAACCTATCCACCACGAGTGATCCTGATGGTATTTGAAATGCCTATGGTGTAGCTTCTAGTATCATAGCAACACATAAGCCACCATGGTATGACAAACTGACAGACAGGTGGAGGATTTCTATTATACTGTTGTTGTTAGCTGGCATCGAGTTGGCCCCAGACGCATGGTGACCCCATGCACAATGGAATGAACTGCTGCTGGGCCTTCTCCATCCATGTGCTTGGTGATCCATAGGGTATTCACTGGCTGTTTACAAAAGTAGAATATCAGGGTTTCTTCCTAATCCATCTTAATCTGGAAGTTCTGCTGAAACCTGTCCGCATCATAGCAACACAGACAGGGGATGAGATGCATTGGCCAGGAATTGAACCTGGGTTTTTCACATGGAAGGTGGCAATTCTGCCACCGAACCAGCAAAGTGCGCCTTTTCATTTTATAACACATTAAAAATACCCCTGCATTGCTCTTTCCAGTTAAAAACACATTTTATGTTTTTGTACCCTGTTTATAACACATATAAGAGAGGCTGCCTTTGCCTCTAAATTGTCTGAAGATCTACTCAGTGGTCAGAAAGTTTTTCCTTCAATGTCTCCTCCTGTGTCTCCCATGTTCTGTCCTCTACACTTCAGAGACATTAGCATGCAGCCCAGTTTGTGTCTGTCGCTTTCTCTCTGCCTCTTGGGACTCAGAGAGCTGTAATCCAGTCTCCTTTCCAGGGCCCGTGTTCTCAGTCTCATCCCTGGCATCTGCCAAGCTGTGTTTGTTCACGGAGGTGGGGGTGGGGGTTGGCAGCTCCAGTTGCCTATGAAAATAAGATGATTTGGGAAAGACAAATGAGTGCTGTGAAAATGTTAGAGTTTGTGCACCAGAAGGTGGGTCCAGGTGGTCTGAGTTGAGCAGAATCTACTGGAAAGTCACTAACAATTATGTATGGCAGTTTTGTTAGGTGGGGTAAACCCTTTCTCCAGCAACCTCTCTTTGGAAAGGAGCAGAAATGCCAAGAGAATGAAATGCTCAGCCTGCCTGCATTCCTTGGCCCCTCGGGGAGTCTTTGCGTGATTGATGTTAGCAGTGATTCTCCTGTTGATCCTATAGGATGCTCCAAGGCAGCAGGAAGGAAAGCTTCTCTTTGAAATATAGAAGCCAATGGGCGAGGAATAACCAATAAGGCAAAAGGTATCCCAGAAACGTATTTCTCTGAAGAAGTCTATGGAGAGTTTACAGCATTCTGATTTCTTTAAATTGTTTAGTGGGCTGTTGGGATCTTTACGGCCTGATCAGGAAAATGAACACAGAGCCTGAAGGCCATGAAGGCTTGGAATATGAGCTTGGACTTCAGATTAATTGGATCCCTGAACATTCTGCTACTGCGAACCCAAGGATAGAATCTCTATCACATCTTCACATCTTCCAATGGCTCTGCCTAGGAGAGGATGTTCTGTTGGTCCTAGGCAGGGCTTACTTAGGTAAGAAGGAAAAGAAGGGCTGCTTAGGATAAAAGTGTGTCTTGAAGATCCTGGGTAAAAAGATCAGACTAGAGAAATTAAGACTTTTGCAAATGGAGGTCACCTTGGATATAATACATTACTCTGACAGCTCAAGGCAGTTCTCTCTTCACATGTCTTTGTTTTCACAAGTCTCTAACAGCCTCAGTAAACTACTAGTAGTCTTAGAGATACCCCACTGCTTACTGAATCTTGTCTCCATCTTCCTTTGCCTTATCGGGTGGAGAGACTTTGCATCTCGTTCCAAAAAACCAAACCAAACCCATTCCTGTTGAGTCGATTCCAACTCACAGCAACCCCATAGGCCAGAGTAGAACTGCCCCATAGGGTTTCCAAGGCTGTAATCTTTACGGAAGCAGACTGCACATCTTTCTCCCGAGGCGCACCTGGTGGGTTCCCACTGCCCACCTTTCAGTTAGCAGCTGAGTGCTTTTAACCACTGTGCAAACAGGGCTCCTTGCTGCACAATAAAATTTCCAAGGAAATTGTTGAATATCCCAAACACCTGATATGATCATTCTCATCCCTTATTTAAAGGTCTGTTCTGCTTTTTTGGAAAGCAAACTCATTTTTACAGAAATCTGTACATACTGGCTTAAGGGCAATGTTTCCCATTTTGCGATACTGGGCCCTACAAAATGCTCTGGGAAAAAGGAATTTTTTAAAATAATATTTTACTTGTTGTTGAGACTATATACAGCAGAATATACACCAATTCAATAATTTCTACATGTACAATTCAGTGACATTGATTACATTCTTAAAATTGTACAAACATTCTCACCCTCCTTTTCCAAGTTGTTCCTTCCCCATTAACATAAACTCACTGCCCCCTAAATTTCCTATCTCCTCTTTCCAGGTTGCTGTTGTCAGTTTGATCCCATATAGACAGTTCTTTAAAAGAGCACAATGCTCAAGGAAGACATCCTTTACTAATTCATCTAACCTACTGTTTAATTTTAAGAAGACTTCAAGGAATATTTTTTGTTTAAGGTTTAAAGTTTATCTCAGGGCAATAGTTTCTCGGGTTCATCTAGCCTCAATGTTTCCAGAACATCTGGATTCCATGAGAATTTGAAATTGTCTTCCTTCATTTTGCCCCCTTTAATCAGGATTCTTATATAGAATCCATGATCAAAATGTTCAGTCACAGTAGCCAGGCACCATCTAGTTCTTCTGGTTTCATGACAGAGGAGGCAGTTCATGAAGGCAATTAGCCACGCATTCCATTTCCTCCTCCCATTCTTACCTCTACTTCTTCCTCTGTTGCTCCAGGTGAGTAGAGACCAGTTGTTGTACCTTGGATGGCTGCTTGCAAGCTTTAAGATCCCAGGCAATACACAACAAACTGGAGTTAGAACAGAAGCACTAAACATGATATTAGGCCAATTAACTGGGATGTTCCATGAACCCTGGCCCTAAACCTTCAAATCAAGAAACCAAATCCATGAAGTGTTTGATTGTACGTAAGCAGCTTCAACAGCTGCTTTTTTTTTTTTTTTGGTAAACGTATCTTTCACACAATATTTATTAATTCAATTTTTAACAGGTGTACAACCTATTGACATCAATTACATCAATCAACTGTGCCACCCTTGCCCTGAATCAATGCTAATTTTCCACCACCGTAAACTGAAACTCAGTGCTCCTTAATCAATAATGTTTCCTTTCCTCCTTCCTCCCACCCCTGGTGACCATAAATAAACTTTGTTCTCTATATCTTTGACTGCTCTTGTCTTTTTTTATAAGTGAGGTAATACAATATTTGTCCTTTTGTGATTGAATTATTTCACTCATTATAATGTCTTCAAGCTCCATCTATGTTGCAGCATTTGTCAGGACTTCACTCGTCCTTCTGGATGAGTAGTAGTCCACTGTACATATATACTGCATTTTATTTATCTATTCATCTATTGGTGGGCATTTAGGTTGTTTCCACCTTTTGGTTATTGTCAACAATGCTGCAGTGAACATTGGTATGCATATGTCTGTTTTTGTCACAGCTTTTAAATGAGAAAAAGGAATTTTGTAGACAAATAATTGAAAAAGTAAAGAATTCTGTTTCCTTTTCATAGACTTGATACTGCCCAAGTGCAAAAGCTTGAGAAATATTGTCAAAAAAGAAAAAAAGAAAAGCCTGTTTAATTTCACATAGTTCAGAATTTACTAAATTTATGTGATCAAGTAATCCACACCTTTTTTTAAGACCAGAACATAAGTTAGAAAATGATGTTCCAGGTTTCTTCTGGTCATATTGGGAATTATGGATGATGTAAAGAAACCCAAATCACAAGATTCTGTGGGAACCCCTGTGGTCACATAATTTATTTCCCTCCAGGAGAATCCTTAAGCAATCCTGAAGAGATGAAAATCTATCCTCATTTTAATATTTGTTCCAAACTTCTCATAGTCACCCTATTCCATCATTTTCTTCTTAAATTTTTCCACCCATTGGGTCTAAGCCCATAGAAATGTTCAAAAGCATTTCTTTTAATTCTGTCCTAAACTTAGGGAATATTTAGTCCCCATCAAGCTACTGGGTAAGACACTTTTGTGTATTTGAAATTGAAAACCATGATTAAATGGCTACTCAGGTTTCTCTACCTATGCTTAGCAATGCAGATCCTGTCCTTTCCTCAGGGATCATATTTTCTGTACATTTCCCTAACCCGGTTTATGCTTCCTCATCTACAAATTGAGCAGTTGGTAATGCCAGCCTTGCCTGTTTCCCAAGGTAGTGACAAAAATTAATAAGATAAAGTACAAGGAGGAATTGTTAATTTGGAAAAAAGCTATAAAAGCACAAGATGGTGTTATTACCTTAAGAATTTTACCAGGAACAACAAAGTCCAAAGGGACTTCAAAGTAAAATGGAAACTTTGAATCTGGTTCCAGAAGCAGAGGGAGGACAGTGTGCTGGAGAAGGTCAGCTCTGGAGGATAAAGGTGGAGTGTCAACACTGGGGACTGGACAGTTGATTGGGACTGGTTGGGACTAGACTAACTTGTTGGGACTGGTTGGGATTGAACCAACTAGTTGGGACTAGACCAACCAGTGGTTGGAACTGGACCAAGTGGTTGGGGCTGTTTGGGACGGGATTGATTGGTTGGGACTGTTGAGACAGGCCCAACCTAGCTGTTGGGTCTCTATGCATAAACTGAAGGGCTGGTTTTGCTAAAAACTTGAGGACAATGGGACAATTTAAAACTACCTCGGGATTTAGGGGCTTAAGAGAGATAGAAAGAGGAGATAGGTATCCTCTTGTTTTATACCTGAACTATAATGTGGCTTTGGCAAATAGTGGAAAAATACAGTATAGTCTTGCTAGTGACAGCAGAGGTGGCCTTAGCAAGCCTCACATAAGGCATCCAGAATAGAAGTGAAGAGAAGGCTCAACACTGTGTGTGAAGTTCTAATACACCTTCATGTCCATGACATACCAAGGAATTTCCTGGAATAAATGTTTTGGGGGGAAGTTTGGCAGGGGATTGTAAATCTTATAATAACAAGTGGGAAAAAGATCTAATGAAAGAACAATAATTGCTGTTAATTTGGCCCTGCTGTGAACTCCAACCTTTACTCTGGCCCTAAATTTGAAACTGACACAAGATTGGTATTTATACATGGAATATACCATTATACCTGCATACAAAGGCTGGTCATTGAAGTAACCAAGAATTATGAATTGTAGCAGTTACTAATTTTTTTTTTACAATGGTTTGTGCCAGTCCAGCACATCAATGCCTTTATTCAGAGTATTGTTGACATAGCTGTTAAAATAAGTTAACATCACTATTTGCATAGTGTTAAAGAGTATTTTCTCTGGAGTAAGATAGTGTGAGTTAAAACTCCTGGCTCTTCTACTTAGATGTTTGAAGATGGGCAAGTTGGTTAATCTCTCATTATCTAGAAACTGGATAAATAATAACGCAAAAAGAAAAATAAAGCAGTGTTCTGAGGGTGTACAGAGAAGAAGCAATTGGCTATTATGGTCATCTGGACAGTCTTCTTGAACTGATCGGTTCTCATCCTAAGGAGGATGAAGAAAAAGTGAGCCTGGGAAGGGAGGTTGGGGTCAGATCATAGAGGATTTAGGATGCCATCATAAAGGGGTTTTGCATAAACTTTGAAAAACCCTAACTTATATATACTCTTCGGAGATGGAATTGAAGTTACCTAAACTCTAAGAACATCTTTCTATTTTCTGTCTGCATATGCACTTAGGAGGAAAGGATTCATTATTCACAATGTAATAGGGTAACGCACCACGTACCCAGTACTGTGCAGCTCAAGTCATCCAGCACAACTGTGAAACAACAGGAATTAAAAGGAAATAGCTGTGCTCAGGTCTCTACATCTTTCCTCGGCAAGAGGGCTCTATAACTACTCTAAGTTTTCATGCATGCATGCATGCATGCATCCATCCATCCCTCCCTCCATTCATCCATCCATCCATCCATCCTTCCTTCCATCTACCCCTCAATTCATCCACTCATCCATTCAACAAATACTTGCCATATGCTCTGTATAATGTCCTTTCTGTGGTATTGGGGAGACGTATATACAAGAAGATGTACTATGACCCAATGTGCTAAGTGCTTTAGAAGAAGTCAGAAGAGAGAGCTATCAGGCCCATGAGGCAGTATGGGGAGGTTTCACTGAAGAGGCTGCATTGAACAAGGGGCAAAGTGGGTAAATCCCACTTTTGTTGCCAGCTGTGTGGTAACTAAGGATCAGCATGAATAGAATCCCTGAAGTGTGACGATGGATCCGGTCCTCATCTTTCCACTTCTCCATTCTTTTTGCCAGCCACCCAAGTGGCACACTCTTTCTCTGACCAAGTAGGGGTTCAGAGCCCACAGGTTAGACAGAAACTGTCCTTCAGACTGACAAGTAGGCAGATGCCAGCCCTTGCTGGTGCTCACAGCCCTGTGTGTTTTTTAATTCACTTGGAAGAGGTACAGAATTCATGGAGAGTATATCATACTTGGTTAAGAGTTTGGCTGCTAACCAAAAGTTTGGCAGTTCAAATCTACCAGTCACTCCTTGGAAACCCTATGGGGAAATTCTACTCTGTCCTATAGGGTTGTTATGAGTCAGAATCGACTCAACAGCAATGGGTTTGGTTTTTGGTTTTATATCATACTTATGACTACAGGTTGATTACAACTAAAAAATATACAAACTAAGAGAATTGGGAGGGGTCCCAATATATCCTGAAGAGAGATATACTACCCTTTCCCATGCATGGTCACTAACCAGGAAGCTCATCTGAGCCTTAGGGTCCAGGATTCTTATTGGTCTCATCACATAGTCATGATATATTACATCATGACTCGTAAGGTTAGTCAACATCAGGCCCCCAGTTGACCCCTCTTGATCTGGTCAGCCCCCACTCATTAGCTTCAGGTGTGCTCCAGCTATCAGGAACCAAGACCAAAAGCACAACTGTTTATTGCCATTAACTCATCATTTGATCTGGGTCCTGAGGGATGAGTAGAAGTTTCAAGGGACTGGCATCTTGAATATGAACTGCATGTATCATAACACTTCTTATTTAATTGTACTGACTATTTGTTTTAATGACAAAGAAGAGAAAAGAGCTAACATGTGCCAGATACTCTGCTAGATGCTTTTATAGAAATCTCATTTAACTGTCAGTCCTCTGTGAGATAAGTATTATTGTTATCTTCCTTTTACAAATGAGGAAACTGAGGCTTAGAAATGGTAAGTAAATTTATTCAAGGTCTCACAGCTATAAAATGGCTTAAGCAGGGAAAAGTGTGGCTCAAGTTCTTTTATCTGGGATTAGAGATGATAATAACAATAATTTATTGAGCACTTACTATGTATTAGCTATAGTTCTAAGCACTTTATGTGTATTAACTCATAAAATTCTTATATTCACCATGAGAGGTAGGTATAATAGCATTCACATATTACAAATGAGGACATTGAGGCATAGAAGTTTAAAGAACTCACAGGTGTCATTCATCTATATAGGTAGGGCCAGGATTTGAACCCAGCCATTCTGGCTTCAGAGCTCATGCTCCTAACCTATACTGATATGATCCTAGCAAGGGTCAGCAGAGTCCAAACTGATCGCCCCTTACCCATCTTCTTCCATGATCATCTTACCAAACCAGGAAAAATTGTAATTCAGGTTAAGTCAACTCATAACAGACCCCAATGAACGTTTTGAATGGTTTTCAGTTTACTTCTTTATTTATTTTTGCTATTATGGACAATGCTTCTCGGAACATTCTCTCACATGTTTCTTGTGAAAGTTTCTATTCAAGGCCATGCTTCTTCACCTTTCTCCCATCACAAAACACAGAAAATGATGCTATTTGTCCTGCACACTGGGGTAAACAGGAGTGGTTTGGAGGCATCCAACTGGCCTTGGTGAAAAGACAATGATTTTTTAAAATGTTACATAATTAAGAATAGGGAAATGCAAACTATTAGGGAAGTTTTTAAATACTGAATTTGTATAAATCTTCCACATCAAGTCTTTTCACATTTTTGAAATGGAGAAACTTGAGCTTTCATTCTGGAACATACTTAAAAATCATCAGGTTTATGAATGAAATGGCTTCACGCAATTTCTGGTCAAGATTTTAAATGATGATCTCTTTAAAGTCTTGATACTCACCGTTTATAAAAAATACGGTTCTCACAAGTAGGTAACAAAAAGTTTAAAACCATTTTATAACAATTTAAAAATGATCTTTAAAAAGAATCAAACAGCTCTTCCTTTTCTCTCATTGACAAATGTTAGTTTGAAATTACCTTTGATAATACAAGTGGATTTGAAATTGAATCAAAAAATTTTATATAAACTATTACAAAATAAGAACATATTGCATTGGGAAAATCTGCTGCAAAAGACCTCTTTAAAGTGTTAAAAAGCAAAGATGTCACTTTGAGGACTAAGGTGTGCCTGACCCAAGCCATGGTATTTTCGATCACCTCATATGCATGAGGAAGCTGGATGATGAATAAAGAAGACCAAAGAAAAATTGGTGCCTTTGAATTATGGTGCTGGTGAGGAATATTGAACATACCATGGACTGCCAGAAGAATGAACAAATCTGTCTTGGAAGAAAGTACAGCCAGAGTGCTCCTTGGAAGCGAGGAAGGCGAGACTTCGTCTTATGTAGTTTGGACATGTTATTAGGAGGGACTAGTCCCTGGAGAAGAACAGCACGCTTGGTAATGTAGAGGATCAGCAAAAAAGAGGAGGACCCTCAGCGAGATGGATTGACACAGTGGCTGCAAAAATGGGCCCAAACAGCAACTATTGTGAGAATGGCGCAGGACCGGAAAGTGTTTCGTTCTATTGTACATAGGGTCACTTTGAGTCAGAACCTGCTCGATGGCACCTAACAACAACAACTTTACAAAATAATGAGGAACGTCTTATTTGCTGAGTAGACATGCACGGTTAGAGAAGTCACCCTACAGCTGGTATGAGTGCCATAAAAGGGAACAAATATCAGCTACAAACTGCTGAAAGCATCCAGTTTAGACCTCTAATTGGAGCTACTCTGGCTGGAAGTCCTGCCTGCCCTCTCCAGCCCTCAGTCCTACAGCCAGAGATGCCACTTCTCAGTTTGTACCCTTTGAGCAGAGCTACCCAAAGAATATTGAATGTACCATGGATTGTCAGAAGAACCAATGGATCAGTCTAAGAAGAAATACAACCAGAATACCCCTTAGAAGTGAGGATGGCAAAACTTTGGCTTGCTTACTTTGGACACATCATCTGGAAAGACCCGCCACTGGAAAAGGATATCAAGTTTGGTGAAGTAGACAATCAGCAAAAATGAGGAAAACCCTCAATGAAATGGACTGACACAATAGCCACAATAATGGGCTCAAACATACCAACGATCGTGAAGATGGTACAGGATTGGGCAATATTTAGTTCTGTAAGGAGCCGACTTGAGGACAACTAACAATAACAACAATCCAATTGGTGCGGGCCAAGGGGTTGCTGGAGGACTTCCTTTTCCATTAGGCACGAGAGGTAGATGTTCAGGACAGAGAGGACCTCTCTCCTGCACGCAATGAGTTGTGAAGGGACATTGCTCGCCTTCTGGGTGTGCTGTCAAATCCCTGCTTCCTCCTCAACAGCATTCTCTGAGGAGCAGCTGGAGGCCACCACCAGGGGGCGCCACTAGCTAGGAAGTTTGGCTGCACATTGGTATCATTTGCATGCTTTAAAAAATACTGATGCCTGGGTCTCACCCCCAGAGATTCTTATCTAATTAGTCTGGAGTGCAGGCTAGGCATTGAAATTTTTAAATGCATTCTAGATGATTCTAATATGCAGCAAAGTCTGAAATCCACTCTTAGGAGTGGACTTCCTGGATTGACGTTGTTGTTGTTGTTAGCTGCCAAGTCAGCCCCAACTCATGCGGACACCATGCACAATGAAAGGTTGTGATCCACAGGGTTTTGATTGGCTGATTTTCATAAATAGTTAGCCAAGGCTTTCATCCTAGTCTGTCTTGTTTCCACCTTTTGGCTGCTGTGGATAGTGCTGCGATGTATACATATGTCTGTTTGTGTTGCTGACCTCAAATCCTTTGGGTATATACATGGGAGTGGAATTGCAGGGTAGTTCTATTTTTAACTTTTTGAGGAATCACCGTATGTGTTTCCACGACAGCTGTACCATTTTGCATTCCCACCAGAAATGGCTAAGCGTTCTAGTTTCCTCATATTCTTGCCAACATTTGTTATTTTCCATTTCTTAATTGTTTTTATTTTTAATCTTAGCCATCCTAATGTAAGGTAATATCTCATTGTGGTTTTGATTTGCATCTCTCTAATGGTTAAAGACATTGAGCATCTTTTCATGTGTTTATTGGCCATTGGGATATCCTCCTCATTGAAATGTTAAGTCCTTTGCTCATTTTTTCAACTGGATTCTTTGTCTTTTTGTTGTTAAGCTGTAGAAGTTATATATATATTTTGGATATTAGACCCTTATCTGATATATGGTTACCAAAGATGTTCTCCTGATCTGTAGGTTGTCTTTCCACTTTTTTGATAAATTTCCCTGATGAACAGAAGTGCAGGTAGTCACCAACTTGCAATTGTCCTTTATTCTGAAACTCTGAGTTGGTTCTGATGTAAGTAGAATACCTCATTTTTTTTAGTTTTCATTATTATTGTCTTTTATTATCAGTATCTTTCTAGATCATAACATTGAACATCTGCAAGTGAACATCTGAGAATGATAACATCAGCAAATTATGCCTGCAACATTCTATGTAGACCATATTACTAATGATAAAATGTACAAACAAATAAACCAAAAAACACAAAAAGACGGTCATAAGTGCAGTTTGTTCAAGACATGGTAAGTCAGGATTACCTGTGTTTAATTTTTATGACATCCCATGTATCTATTTTGTATTTTTCTGTTCATGCTTTTTTTATTGTATCAGATAATTCATTGTTAAAACTAGGCCTGACATCCACTCCCCTATATTTTCTTCTAAGAGTTTCATGGTTTATGTTTTCACATTTAGGTCATTAAACCATTTTGAATTCTTTTTTGTGTATGCTGTGAGGTGTGGATCCCGCTTCATTCTTCTGTATGTGTAAATCCAATTTTCCAGCATCATTTATTGAAGAGACCTTTCCTTTCCCATTGAATGGTCTTAGCAAACTTTTCAAAAATTGGTTGGCCAGAGGTTCCGGTAAAATGGCGCTCTAGGAAGAAGCACCACGCCGTCCATCCACAGCAAAGATCCGAAAAACTAAGCCAAACAGAGAATACAACAATCCTGAAACCCTAAAACATCAAATGAAGAAATAAAGAACTCAGCCAAGCACCAAATGGAGTGAGAAAACTGACAGAGAATGGAGAGTGAGGAGAGATTCATGTAGAGGTCCCCTACCAGCTAACGCAGCGCAGATCCACTATCTTGGACTCCTATCAGAGACCAGCAAATGGGGGTATGAGAAAGCAGCCTCACGGAGCATCCAGCGGGAGACAAAACAACTGGTAATTTGCAGTGTGCGCTTTCCCAACCCCCACTCCTCTTCGCCCCGGCTCGGCCTCCTCTGCTTCCCGCGGCCACAGTCTCTTGACTGGGAAGCGCCGGCTGCTTGGATTCCACACACCCAAGCGGGCGGCTCTCCGGGTGCCATTTGTTGGCTGCTAGTGTTGCTTTTGTTTTCTGCTTCTTCTGATTTCTCACTTGCCTCTCACCACTGCCCCCTCCTTTCACTCGAGTGTCTGGCTCCATGCACCACCTTTGCTTCTTCCTGAGGGGCTGCAGAGCGCTGGCAATTTGTGATATACGTTTTCCCACTCTCTACCCTTCTTTACCCACACTTGGCCTCCTCTGCTTCCAGTGGACACAGTCTCTTGTCCAGAAATACCAGCCCGCACTAGCTGGCTCTCTGAGTGCCATTTGTTGGATGCTGGTGTTGCTTTTTTTTTTTTTTTTCCTCTGCTTCTTTGGATTTCTTGCTTGCCTCTCGCTGCCTCCCCCTCCTTTCGCTCGAGTGCCTGGCTCTGTGCGCCGTCTTTGCTTCTTCCTGAGGGGCTGCGGAGCTCCATTCGAGTGTGCAGCTGCTTCCCGGTCTGGGTTACCGCGCTGGTGGGATCCTGGGGCTTTTGTTCATTTTGAATTGTTCATTTGTTTTCTTTTCCTTTTCTTGAGTTGGAAGCCCTTTCTGGCCAGGCGGAGCTGCGTGGCAAGAAACTCCCCTTCAGCTTCCACAGACGTGCAGAGGGATCCCTGAAGGCATTTCTTTTTTCGTTGTTTTTTTTTTTTTCCTGTTTTTTTGGGGGGGCTTTCTTGTTCTTTTTTTTTTTTTAAATTTGTTTTGTTTTCTTCTCCCTCTTTTTCCCTTTTGTCTTTCTTCATTGCTCAGTTTCTCATCTCTCTATATCTTTCTTCTCTTTCTGATCCCTCCATACAAGGTGTTGTATACCTCTACGCCTTCTAGCCAGGCTGTATTGTGACACCTGACAGCGACTTCCCCAGACCTCATAGCTGCATCGGTGCAATCCCTGGGAACTTTGCGGTTCTTTAACCTTTCCGATTTTTATTTATTCATTCATTTCTTTTCTTCCTCTTCCCCTTTCTGTTTTTATCCATTTCATAGTCTCTCATCTCTCCATTCCAATGGCAAGATCCCCTAGCATTCTTTTTTGTTTGTTTGTATGTTTTTGGCTCCTGTTCCTCTCTCCTCTCTCCCATATCCATCTTAGCTCCACACATAACAATCTCCCCGCTGCATCCTGCCTACCTGCACCGTGCGCTTGACATCACATACCAAGCAGTACAGGCATGGCCTACAGGAACCTGCCCTGCACTGATTACCGACCTGCCCTGGTGGCTATAGTAAGTGTCACAAACAACCCATCCCAGTAACTCCTATTCAGCTAGACCTGCCCTGCTGTACCATATCTGAGTGACTGACCCTGCCAGTTGGAGAAGGAGGCGAAAAGTATTGAGCACACAGACGAGAAAACAACAAAGAACACACAGTCCGCCTGCTCATAGTCAAATTTTTTTTTAAAAAGGGATGAAAAAAACAAATCTACAATCAATAAGTGAGAAAAATAACTACTGAATGCCCCAAAAGCAGCAGACAATATCAAAACATTTACAAAAACAGGACAGGATGGTTCCAGTAGGCATCCAAATTAAAACACCAGATGACTCTCCTGTGGAAGAAAATGCACTAGAAGTACCTGATAGGGAATTCAAATCTCTAATACTCACAATTCTCCAAGAACTGAGGCAAAAAGCTGACAAACATGAGGAAAAAATAGACAAATTCATGGAAAATACAGACAAAAAATTGGAAGAATTCAGGAAGATGATGCAGGAACAAAATGCCCAAATAAATTCACAACTAGAAATTATACAAAAACAACAATTAGAAATCCAAAAGATAAACCAGAAGATTTCAGAAATGGATGATGTCATAGAAGGGCTGAGAAGCAGATTTGAAACCGTGGAAGACAGGATCAGTGGAACTGAAGACAAACACTTGGATACAACTCTGTTTCAGGAAAACTCAAAAAAAAAAAGAACAAAGAAAAATGAAGAGACACTGAGAGTTATGTGGGACACGATTAAAAGCAAAAATTTACGAGTGATTGGCATTCCAGAACGGGGGGGGGGGGGACAGAAAACACAGAGAGGATCACTGAGGAACTGCTGACAGAAAACTTCCCCAACATCAAGAAAGATGAAAAGCTGGCCATCCAAGAAGCTCAACGAACACCATATAGAAGAGACCTCAAAAGAAAATCACCAAGGCATATCATATTCACACTAGCCAAAACCAAAGACAAACAAAGAATCCTGACAGCAGCCCGTGAAAAACAAGAAGTCACATACAGAGGAGAAACAATAAGACTAAGCTCAGATTATTCGGCAGAAACCATGCAGGCAAGAAGGCAATGGGATGACATATACAAAATCTTGAAAGAAAAAAATTGTCAGTCAAGAATAATATATCCTGCAAAACTCTCGTTCAAATTTGATGGTGAAATTAGGTCATTTCCAGATAAACAGAAACTAAGGGAATATATAAAAGTCAAACCAAACTTACAAGAATTATTAAAGGGAGTTCTTTGATCTGAGGACAAACAGCTTCAGCCCTTAGGCAGGACCTAGGACGCTGGATCGTACGAGCCAGATACCAATCTACGAAATGAATTCTCGAGGACTATCCAAAACCAAAAGAAAAACAACAGGGAATCAGAGCAGTTAATCGATGGATGACAACAACATCAAAACAATGAAAGAGGGAATAAACGGCATAGGTATAGAACCTTCTAATGGAAAGGAAGGCAAGGCGATACCAAGTAATGGTAGACTGCTTAAAACTTAGAAAGATAAGGGTAAAATTCATGGTAACCACAAAGAAAGTTAACAAACCAACTCATAATAATACAGACGAAAAACATAAAGTCTCGGCAGAAACAAAAGCTATAAAAACAAAAGAAATGAACACAAAATCCACAAACAAAAGTAACTCAGCAGAAGAGAGTAAGAAGAACAAAGAAAACTTCAACACCACAAAAAAAAGCACTACAAAATGACAGCAACAAAGTCACACCTATCAATAATTACACTGAATGTAAATGGACTCAATGCACCCATAAAGAGACGGAGAGTGACAGAATGGATAAGAAAACAGGATCCATCAATATGCTGTCTACAAGAGACACATCTTAGAAACAAGATGTGAATTTATTAAAAGTCAAAGGTTGGAAAAAATTACATCAAGCTAACAACTACCAAAAAAGAGCAGGAGTGGCAATTCTAATCTCAGATAAAATAGACTTTAAAACAAAATCTACCATAAAAAACAAAGAAGAACACTATATAATGATTAAGGGGATGATCCATCATGAAGACATAACCATAATAAACATCTACACACCCAATGACAGGGCTCCAAAATATATAAAACAAACTCTAACAACACTGAAAAGAGAAATTAACAGTTCCACAATAATAGTAGGAGATTTCAACACACCACTCTCAGTAAAGGACATAACAACTAAGAAGAAACCAGCAAAGTACAGAAGACCTAAAGGGCACAATCAGCCAACTTGACCTCATAGACATATATAGAACACTCCATCCAAACACTGCAAAGTACACATTCTTTTACAATGCACAGGGAACGTTCTCCAGAATAGACCACATCTTAGGCCACAAAGCCATCCTCAACAAGATCCAAAACGTTGAGATAATTCAAAGTATCTTCTCTGACCACAATGCCATCAAGGTAGAAATTAACAATAGAAAGAGCAAGGAAAAAAAATCAACTATGTGGAAACTGAATAATACCCTGCTTACACATTAGTGGGTAATAGAAGAAATCAGAGATGGAATCAAAAAATTCCTAGAATCAAATGAGAATGAAAACACATCATACCAAAACCTTTGGGGCATAGCAAAGGCAGTCCTCAGAGGACAATTTCTAGCAATAGATGCACATATCAAAAAAGAAGAAAGGGACAAAATCAAAACATTAACTACAGAACTCAAACAAATAGAAAGAGAACAGCAAAAAAAAAAAAAAAAAAAAAAAGCCTACAACCACTGGAAGACAGGAAATAGTAAAGATCAGAGCAGAAATAAATGAAATAGAGAACAGAAAAACAACAGAAAGAATCAACAAAACCAAAAGTTGGTTCTTTGAAAGAATCAACAAAATCGAGAAACCACTGGCCAGACTGACAAAAGAAAAACAGGAGAGGACGCAAATAACCCAAATAAGAAATGAAATGGGGGACATTACAACAGGCCCAACCAAAATAAAAAGGATTATAACAGAATATTATGAAAAAGTATACTTCAACAAATTTGAAAACCTAGAGGAAATGGATAAATTGCTAGAAACACAAGGCCTACCCAAACTATAACAAAGTGATGCTGAAAATCTGAACAGACCCATAACAAGAGAAGATATTGAAAAGGTAATAAAAAAACTCCCAACCAAAAAAAGCCCTGGCCCGGATGGCTTCACTGGAGAATTCTACAAAACATTTACAGAAGAGCTTGTACCAGTACTACTCAAGCTATTTCAGAGCATAGAAGAGGAAGCAACACTTCCAAATTCATTCTATGAAGCCAGCATAACGCTGATACCAAAACCAGGCAAAGATGTCACAAAAAAAGAAAATTACAGACCAATATCTCTCATGAATATAGATGCCAAAATTCTCAACAAAATTCTAGCCAATAGAATTCAGCATCATATCAAAAAAATAATATACCATGACCAAGTAGGATTCATACCAGGTATGCAAGGATGGTTCAACATTAGAAAATCAATCAACGTAATCCACCACATAAATAAAAGGAAAGAAAAGAATCACATGATCATCTCAATTGAGGCAGAAAAGGCATTTGACAAAGTCCAACACCCATTCCTGATAAAAACTCTCAATAAAATAGGTATAGAAGGGAAATTTCTCAACATAATAAATGGCATCTATGCAAAAACAATGGCCAACATCATTCTTAATGGACAGAGGCTGAAAACATTCCCCTTGAAAACAGGAACAAGACAAGGATGCCCTTTATCACCACTCCTATTTAACATTGTGCTGGAAGTTCTAGCTAGAGGAATAAGGCAAGAAAAAGGAAGAAAGGGCATCCAAATTGGTAATGAAGAAGTTAAACTGTCCCTGTTTGCAGATGATATGATACTCTACATAGAAAACCCTAAAGACTCCACGAGAAATCTACTGCAGCTAATAGAAAGATTCAGCAGAGTAGCAGGATACAAGAGAAACATTCAAAAATCAGTTGGATTCCTATACACCAGTAAGGAGAACGATGAAAAGGAAATCAGGAAATCAATACCATTTTCAGTAGCCCCTAAAAAGGGAAAATACTTAGGAATAAATCTGACCAGGGATGTAAAAGAACTATACAAAGAAAACTACAAAACACTACTGAAAGAAACCCAAAGGGATCTACATAAATGAAAAAGCATAGCATGCTCATGGATAGGCAGACTCAACATTGTGAAAATGTCAATTCTACCCAAAGCAGTTTACAAATACAACGCAATCCTGATCCAAATACCAACAACATTCTTCAAAGAGATGGAAAAACTAATCATTCACTTTATCTGGAAAGGGAAGAAGCCCCGAATAAGTAAAGCACTGCTGAAGAAGAAGAATAAAGTTGGAGGACTCACACTACCTGACCTCAGAACCTACTATACAGCTACAGTAGTCAAAACAGCCTGGTACTGGTACAACAACAGATACATTGACCAGTGGAACAGAATTGAGAACCCAGAGGTAAATCCATCCACCTACGGTCACCTGATCTTCGACAAGGGCCCAAAGTCCATCAAATGGGGAAAAGACAGTCTTTTTAACAAAGGGTGCTGGCAAAACTGGATATCTATTTTCAGAAAAATGAAACAGGACCCATACCTCACACCGTATACAAAAACTACTTCAAAATGGATCAAAGACCTGAATATAAAGTCTAAAACTATAAAATTCATAGAAGAAAAAATAGGACCAACTCTACAGGCCTTAATACACGGCATTAACAGGATACAAACCATAACCATCAATGCACAAAACCCAATAGATAAAGCTAGATAACTGCGATCTTCTAAAAATCAACCACCTATGCTCTTCAAAAGACTTCACCAAAAGAGTCAAAAGAGAACCTACAGACTGGGAAAAATTTTTTGGACAGTACAAGTCAGACCAAGGTCTAATCTCCATAATCTACAAGAAAATCTAACACCTCTACAACAAAAAGACAAATAATCCTGTTGAAAAATGGGCAAAGGAAATGAACAGACACTTCACCAAACAAGACATTCAAATGGCCAACAGACACATGAGGAAATGCTAGCGATCACTAGCCACCAGAGAAATGTAAATTCAAACCACAATGAGATACCATCTCACCCCGGCATTACTGGCACGAATCAAAAACACTGGAAATAACAAATGTTGGAGGGGCTGCGGGGAGATGGGAACTCTTATGCACTGCTGGTGGGAATGCAAAATGATACAACCATTTTGGAAAATGATATAGCGCTTCCTCAGAAAGCTAGAAGTAGACATACCATTCGATCCAGCAATCCCACTCCTAGGAACATATCCTAGAGAAATAAGAGTCGTCACCCGAATAGACTTATGTAAACCTATGTTCATGGCAGCATTGTTCACAGTAGCAAAACAATGGAAACAACCTAGATGCCCACCAACAGATGAATGGATAAACAAACTATGTACATACACACAATGGAGTACTATGCAACAAGAAAGAACAGCAATAAATCTGTGAAGCATCTCATAACATGGACGAAACTGGAGGACATTACACTGAGTGAAATAAGTCAATCACAAAAGGACAAATATTGCACGAGACCTCTATTGTAAAAACCCATGAAAAAGTTCACACACAAAATGTAACAATCTTTGTTGGTTACCAGGGTTGTGGGGGGTGGGGAGGAAATACTAAATAGGCAATAGATAAGTGGTATCTTGGGTGAAGGATGAGACAGTACACAATACAGGGGAACACAACTTGGAGAAGGAAAGGTCATGGAAGCCCCCTAGACACATCCAAACTCCCTGAGGGACTGAATTGCTGGGCAGAGGGCTGTGGGGACCATGGTCTCGGGAAACATCTAGCTCAATTGGTATGACACAGCTTATAAAGACAATTCTCTACATTGTACTTTGGTGAGTAGTGTCTGGGGTCTTAAAAGCCTGTGAGCGGCCATCTAAGGTATTCCACTTGTCTCATCCCTTCGGGAGCAAGGGAGAATGAAGAGAACAGGATACAAGGAAAAGATTAGTCCAAAGGACTAATTGTCCACAACTACCAAGGCCTCCACTGGACTGAGTCCAGTACAGCTAGATGGTGCCCGGCTACCACCACTGACTGCTCTGACCAGGATCACAACAGAGGGTTCTGGACAGAGCTGGAGAAGGATGTAGAGCACAATTCTAACTCACAAAAAAAAGACCAGATTTACTGGCCTAAAGGAGACTGGAGAAACCTCAAGGGTATGGTCCCCCGACACCCTTTTAGCTCAGTGGTGACGTTATCTCCGAGGTTCACCATTCAGCCTGGGAGTGGACAGCCCCATAAAACCAAATGAGACTAACGAGGTACAGGAGTCCAGCGACAAGGGCCAGAAGGCAGAAGGGGACAAGGAAGCTGGTGATAGGGAACCCAAGGTTGAGTAAGGATATTGTTGATGCGTTGTGAGATTGTTAACCATTGTCATAGGGCAACATTTGTAGTAACTGTTAAATGAGAAACTATTTTGTTCTGTAAGCCTTCATCTTAAGTGAGAATAACAGCACAACTGGAAGAGCGTAGTCAATGTCACTGAACTGTGTATATAGAAATTTTTGAAACAGTGTATCTTTGGCTATGTATATTTTCACCAAGAAAAAAAAGAAAGGTTGAGAATGTAGAGGGTTAATATGTTGTGGGGTTGTTAACCAATGTCATAAAACAACATGTGTAGTACTGTTTCATGAGAAACTATTTGTTCTGTAAGCCTTCACCTGAAGTACAATAAAATATATATATATATAAAAAAATCGGTTGGCCATAGTGCATTGGTTCATTTCTAGACTTTCAGTTCTATTCCATAGGTCTATGTGTCTATTATACCAGTACCAGGCTGTTTTAGTTACTGTAGCTGTATAGTATGTTTGAAATCAGGAAGTGTGAGTCCTCCTCCTTTGTTCTTCTTCATAATTGCTTTAGCTATTTGGGACATCTTACCTTTCCATATAGAGAAATAGGAGTTCTTAATTTTAATGTAGTTAAATTTATTAACAGTTTTCTTTATAGTTTGGTTTATTTGTGCCTTTTGAAAGAAATTGTTTTGTACCCAGAGGTCATAATAATATTCTCTTTTTTCTTCTAAAACGTTTAAAGTTTTTATCCTTTAATATTTATGTCCTTAATTGATTTCTGTTTATAATTTATTTTTGTTTATGTCTTAAGGAAGGGATCTATTTTCACTTTTTTTCTTTATAGGGATAACCAACTGGTCCAACCAACAGGTCCAACCACCCACTTATTAAATCATGCACCCTTCTCTCCCTGATCTGCAGCAGCCAGTCTCTCAAGTCAGATGATAGGCTATTCATGCCAGCCTTACCACACATATTCAAACTTGTGCCTCAGAAAAATTATAAATACTATTAGCTATCATCTATATGCTACTATTCTAATCCTCACAACAATCATGTTAATAAATATTTTTCTCATGTCCATTTTACAAATGGGGAAACTGAGGTTTAGTCACTTGTCCAAGGTCTCCCAGCCAGGGATTAAATCCAGACTGGCTCCAGAGTCCGTGGCTGTGCTGTGTTGCCTCTCTAAATGCCTACATCTCTCTGAACACTTATGGCGCCTCATTATTAATCAGGTTCTACTGTACTGATAAATGACACAGAAGTTTAAACAAATTAGAAAACATAAGATAGTTAATTGATTCCTACGTCATGCCCTTTAACAAAACACTGTATTTTTAAGTATTCAAAAAAACAAATCAAGAAACTTATAGAAAGGCTTTCAATTCTCCTGAGTCTCCGAATGACTATAAACAGACTGTCACTCAAGCCTGCAGGTCACAGAGTCTACAATTGCCCTTCAGTCTGCCAAGTTCACCTTGAGATCCAGCGCTGCAGCTCTCGGTATTTTCAAAACCAGAAAATGTGATTTCTCTTTTATTTTTTAAAAAGAAGACAACTTAGAGGAGATTTGGTTCCCCTTAACCACTGATTGTGTCCTAGATGTGGGACGGGAGGGTTGGGGTGGAGAGCGGTGGGCAGATGCCAGGGGCGGCAGCACTTCGGTTCTTTGGTGCCAGTCTGGCTTAGGATCAGAAAGTTTCTGTTGCTGGAGGGAACGGTTGGAGGCCCATTATAGCCAGAGCATGAGGAACATCTGCTTCTTTCTCTTTTCTGAAAGCAGGCGAGTAAACTGATCCGGGAAAAGAGGGTTTCAGTTGTGATAATTGGTTTCTCCTGCAAGCAAGTTGGCATGAGGCATCAGCTGTTTGCAATTCTAACGACCTTTGGGTTGAGTACAGGGGGAAAAGAAGCCAAATAGCTCTAAAATAACTGTATATTCTGACCTGTTCATCAACCAAAGTTCTGTTTCCATGACAAAATGGGCAGAATGACACCTATGCCTGAGAGTTCTTTTAATTCCTCAAGAAGTTTGGGATACCTTAGCAAAAGCAAGACCCAGTCTTCCTGACTTGCTCTTCAACTTTCAAACCAAATCTAAGGGAGACCTGGTTCACAGATGTTAGAATCCCAGCTCCTTCTCCACTATCTTTTATTGACACCAGTTGCTGCCTGTGCTGTCCGGGCAGACATAAGTTGTGTATGGGATGCCTTTCTCTCTCCACTTCCACCCTCAGAAGAAGTGAAACAATCAAACATAAGCAAGCCCATCCAGATGTTGATATGACACAAAAAGGTACAATTCTACACCTTTCTGGGAATCACCATTAAAATAAAAATCACAAACCAAGCCAGTTGCTGTGGAGCCAGTTCCAACTCATGGCGACCCCATGCGTTGTAGAGTAGAACTACACTCCATAGGGTTTTTAAGTCTGTGATCTTTTGGAAGCAGATCACTAGGTCTTTCTTCAGAGGTATCTCTGAGTGTGTTTGAACCACCAAACTTTCAGTTAGTACTTGAGTGCTTAATCATTTGCCACCCAGGGACTCCTACCATTACTGAAGATAGGGTCATAATAACAGGCATTTGCTCCACAAATGGCACATGCATTTATTGAAATTCTCAGAGATTGAGAAAAGGTACATTCTCAGTTTTGTTTATTTTTCCAAGAGGCTGGAAGTTAATTTCTTCTTTTATGCACAGAAGAAAGGACTTTGGAAAGAAGAAAAGGGACTCAGCTGTGGAATTAGCTGTAGAGAAAGGGCAGAGGGAGGGGAGGATTCTTTTCCCTCACTAACAAGTTGAACAGATTGTTCCACGTAGTGTAACGTGGTGATGGCAGAGCCAAGATTAGAAGCCAAGTTTCAGGACTTCCAATACATTGTCTGCCAACAGCACCACTCTACGAAGTATCCACTGACTCATGTTGCCTTTAGGTCGTTGTGTTTTAGGAGCTTAGTATTTGTTCCAAAGGATGATAGGCCTCTTGGTAGCTGAGGGCAAGGGGCAACAAAAGAAAAAAATAAATAAAACATACAACAAAGATAGTATCTCTGCCTTTAGAGCTAGGCAGAGAGGACCTGGGAATAAATATAAAGACCGAGTGCCAAAGAAAGTTTAAACCCACATACGTCCTAATCTGTATAAGATTGGACTCACATTATAGCTATGATCTGCCTTGTTTCCAAAGGGTAGCTTTACTCTCCAGTATCTTATGCTGAAGGAAAACTGTTTGTTACAGAGTGCAGTGGTATTTAATGCAAAACTCTCAACTGGTTACTCAGATTTGAGAAAAACCATAAATAGTTGCCATCCAGTTGGCTCTGACTCATGGCAATTTTATGTACAACGGAATGAAGTGTTGCCCACTCCTGTTTCACCCTCACGAGAGGTGGCGTGTTCGAGTTTATCCTTGTGGCTGTTGTGCCATTCCAGCTCACAGAAGGTCTCCCTCAACTTCCCTGGCCCTCTAATTCACCAAACATAACGTCCTTCTCTAGCAATTGATCTCTCCAGATGACATGTCAAAAGCAAGCAAATTGGACAATGTTCTGTTGTAATTCATAAAGTTTTCACAGGCTAATTTTCAGAAGTAGATTTCCAGGCCTTTCATCTTAGTCTGTCTTAGTATGGAAGCTCTGCTGAAACCTGTCCACCCTGGGTAACCCTGCTGGTATTTGAAAGATGGTGGCATAGCTTCCAGCATCATGCAAGCCACCACTAGGGGTGGTGATTGCCTTGCTTACCAGATCATCTGTAGTGAACAATTTCACATTTTTTTTTTCTTTACCACATCAAAAGATTCTACTTCTAGGTACAGCTGACATCTGTCTCTATATCCCAAACCCACAGCGCCTTCCTACAGAATCAAAGCCTCTTTTCAAATTTATAATCCCTGACAGGGTTGGATGACCCAATATGCAAGGTAAGCAGGGCCTTACTTGCCTAACGGATAATCCACCCCTAGCCACCATAGTAGGACAAACTGACAGGCGGTAGGGGAAAAACCATAAATCCTCCAAATTAAAAAAAATCAACAATTACATAATTTAAAAGCAAGGGCCCATATGAATCGTGTACCATGTTTGTACTATTGCTAGATGACAGTGTCACTTTAGCTGGTTATTGGGAATAATTCTCCTTCTGTTGTTAGTGGTTTGTGGATTACCCTCATATGTGCATGCACGGAATTTCTGCAAGTGATTTTAGTCACTGTTGGGCTGTTCTTTTAATATTCATTGCTATTTAAAATTTTAAAACTTTTTATGTCACATAGCAATATCATCCAAGATGTCATTAAGTTTTATTGCTTATGGTAGTGCTGAAAACCATGCATGAAAATCAGTAACTTTGCAATGTAAGTTACATAAAATGCTACCACACAAGCCAAACAACCCCTGATACAGGCTGTGTGGTGAATTTCAGTGAGGCCCCCATGGAAAATATTAGAGAAAATACTGAGAAAAGAAAAAAGAAACATTAGAGGAAAAACATGTGACATGTTTATGGATAAATACACTTTGAGATTATAGTCACTCCATCCTGACCTTGATTATTGGTCTTTAGGAAAAATTAATTTTGTACTATGAAAGTCTAAAATTATATGACCACCACCTGTATGTCTTTTTGTCATACTGTGGTGGCTTGTGTGTTGCTGTGATGCTGGAAGCTATGCCACCATTACTTCAAACACCAGCAGGGCCACCCATGGTAGACAGGTTTCAGCAGAGAATCCAGACTAAGATAGACTAGGAAGAAAGGTCTGACAATCTACTTCTGAAAATTAGCTAATGAAAGCCCTATGGATCACAACCAAATATTGTCCGATACAGTGCTGGAAGATGAGCCCCCTAGGCTGCAAGACAGTCAAAACACACAATAACTGCAACAATAGACTCAAGCTTACCAACAATCATGAAGATGGTACAAGACTGGGCAACGTGTCATTGTGTTTTACATGAGGTCACCATGAGTTGGAGCCAACTGGATGGCAACTAACAACAACAACAGGAAATTACATGAGGTCTTCAGGAATGCATCCTTGACATAAATCAGAAAATGCTGTACCTAAGTGACTGCTCTGAGCTGAAATAACTCATTTTTGAAGAGAGTACAAAGCCCGCACTGTTTCAGTTTGTTTAGTACCACTGTTTTAATTAACAGAGGACCCTTGGGAATGCCTCTTAGAGGGGAGGGAGGGAATGCCCATCCTCCCCCCCCACTTAGGTTAACAGTCCCCAAGGGGGAACCTTTACTCTCTTATCAGTCATTCACCTGTCAGTGTGAATTAGCTCACCAGAGGTATTTCTAGGAGAGTGGTTGGATTTAGGGTAAAGGGTGAGGACTTTCCATTGGAGTGATGAGATGGCAGGAATGAGAACTTGGAGCACTGTCCAGATGACCAGTCACACTTCCCAGAGTCTGGCTTCTACTTATAATAGAGTTGGGTGAGTATAGTTGGGGTAAATTCAGTGGCATTACTAGGCGGGTGTAGGGGTGTGAACCACACCAGGTGACACTGTCAGAGAGATGACACCAAAAAAACTGTTGATAAAGTTTTTGTGCAGTGTTTCAGCAGAAATGTATTATTTTTTATAAAAATATCCCCGTAGTTAGTTATAACAACAACAAAATTTTGTAAGCCCAGCTTACATGTATCAATATACCCACAAGGTTAAAACTCTATGCAAATTTACTTTTCAAATCTTCTAATGTGTTCTGGTCAGCGCTGTCATTATTACCCAATTACAACGACGCCTCACATCACGGGGTTTCTTCTCCATGTTCTACAAACACACGCTGTTGTTTTCATTGCTACTGGTATTTTTATAGTCACTGATTTTGTCAAATTTTCTTGTGTTTTAGCTACAATATTGTGATAATTAGCATGGGGGGCAGTAACACCATGAGTAACCACACTGGATGACACCAACCCCAGTGATGCCATGGGTAGATTTGTTGGGAGCACTCAGGAGGGTTGAGAGTTTGCCAAGGAAGTCAGAGACAATATAAATAACCTGCACTTTTGTCAAGAGCCAGGTCTGTACAGGAAGAGAACATTACGGCTAAATGGAGAGGTGAGGGCAGAGGTGGGTGGGATGAGGGGAGGAGTCAGGTGCTGAGATAAGAAGGTCAGAGCTGAGGGGGTGAAGATGGTGAAGACCATAAAGAGAGAGGGGCCCTGGCTTACACTGCTGCAAAGATCCAGCACCTCAGAGAGGACTAGGCTTGGGCTGTCAGTGGACAAACAGCAAGGCTGGCACCGTAAGAAGAGAAACATTTCCCTTCATGCTTGGCAAAAGCTACTTGGCCATCTTAGTTACAAGGGAGGGGTCAAGGCCACATGAGCCATCTGCACTGGGCAATTTTGGAGTGACGTGTTCGGTTGCTCACAGGGCAAGATGGTTTCTTGGGGTGATGTGTATTTACAGTCAGGTTGGTGATTTTGGAGACAAAACCAAATGCCAGTTAGATTGTTGTGATTTCTGAAGCAAAAGTATCTGATGATCATTCTGTGTTCAGAACAGGAAACACAGTTAATCAAAGTGGTTGATACATAAATGCACCTCTAAGTTCATGACAGGCTCAGGAACTTCCTCTGATGCCGCAGGTACCACATTTTTGCTTATGCATCTTCTACCTTCTTCATCCCTTCCTCAGAAATAATACGAGCAAACATGAAAGCAAACAGAAAGCAGAGGGGGAGGTAGGGGATGAAGAAAAACAAATTATTATGTATCTTGAGGGAGGGTGGTGATAACAACAATCACAACGATAGCAATGAGAATCACACTAACTATATTTACTGAACACTTTCCATGTGCCAAGCCCCAGACTAGTTGATTCACATTATAATCATGCAAGGGAGCTATTATTTTTCCTTTCTTATTGATGAGAAACCTGTGTCTCCCAGATTTTGAGGAACTAGTTGACATTACACAGAGGGTAAATAGTTGACCTAGGATAGAAATTCAGTTCTTCTGAATCCATAGTTGTTTTTTTCCACACTGTCTCAGGAAAAGACAACAACAGTCAGTGGGACAGAGGCATAATATGCTGGCCATGCTATCTAATTTTAATGTGGATTTCTAGACTAACAGCTATGTTTTTTGAGAAACACATGTTTTTTCCTCTGTGGTCAAAACCAGGATATGAAACTATATGCCCCCAGGGGTCTTCACCAAGTGACCATCTGCACCTTTAAAATACACATACTTAGGAAGAGTGTTGTCTGGGTTCTATTGCCAAGAAAATATTTTTGCAAGATAGACAAAATACATGTAAGCATCTTGTGTCCATGATCTAAGCATCCTGTTAAACTATCTATAATCACTAACTCTAACTGGTGGTGTAGTGGTTAAGTGCTACAGCTGCTAACTGAAAGGTCGACAGTTCAGATCCACCAGGCGCTCCTTGGAAACTCTATGGGGCAGTTCTACTCTGTCCTATAGAGTCGCTATAGGACGACTTGAGAGCAACGGGTTTGTTAGTTTTTTTTAACCAATCAGAGTGTGATTATTACAATATTCATTGATTTTCCTCTAATTGCCTTTCCTAAGTTTAATTCCTCTTTTTCCCCAGTAAGAATACTTTTATAACGAAACCACCACAGGCTATCTGGTTCCATTTTCAATGGGCTACATAGTACCCCAACTGCAATTGTTTTAAACCCTTAATAAACCTCTCTGTTTTATCTTGAAACAGTATTCAAGTTTCGCTTTACAAAACACCATGACTCTTATCATAAAACAAGGGGTCTGAGCAAGATGATGACTGGGTCCCTTGTCGCAGTCTGTAATGGCGGGGAGTGGGATACACCTGTGGAGGCAGAGTTCACCAAAGTTCACCAAGCAGCTCACTTTGTTTTTCCTAGTGAAGTCTCAGTGTAAATAAGTCTCTGTGGGGTGAAATTAGAAGTGGAAGTTAGAGTGCACAAATTGAAATAGAGAAGGGGGCTGTTATAAGAGGAAATTGAGATCTCTTCAGTATGAGCAAGTGATACACATCATTAGAAAAAGATAAGGTAGGGACAATAGCATCCAAAGAACTTGATGGTTTGAACCACTTGTTCTTACTGTGAATTGCTGCTTCTGTAGGTTGAAATTCTGAGGCCATAAAGCTGAAATTGCAGAAATGACCCCAGGTCCCATTATTTTTTGCAAATTGGAGAGGAAAAGTTCCTTATCAGATGCTATGGTAGGGAATGAGCTCTCTTTTGTGTTCCCTCTTTTGCTCCATTCCTCAGCTACCAAATATTGGTAGCTTTTCAGCAGTATTTCTCCTTGGGGTTATAAGTTGTCATCTGGGTAATAAAGTGGATGGAGTCTAGCTTAAGAGTATGTTCTCCAACAGGATTCTACCAAATAGTAGTTAATGATGAGGCTGGTAACTGAGTTAGCCTAGAGAATTTGACCTGAGGGCAAATGATGGCCAGCAATGAGTGGTGAGGCCTACAAGAATCCAGGCAGGAGGAGCTCTTTGCTAGGGAGGGTGCAGAAGTGATCCTGTTTAAAGGAGGAAGTCAGAGGGGCAGGGGAGGCAGGATGGAATGGTGGAGTCTGGGCCAATGTCCTTTTCACAAAAACACTCCTCTGGCTCCTCCTCCGTGCCAGCCTGAGCCACTTTATGGCCACCACTCCTGTAGGTTGCCAAGAGAATCAGAGAATTATGAGGACCTACATCTTTGTTTCTTTTTAAGCTTCCCCCCCTCCTTCTGTCTATGTGTCAAACAAATTGACTAGGCTTGAATTTGTGCATGGCATTTAGCATCAGAGTAAGTCAACTTTCAAGATGTTTATTACCCAAAGCTACATGTACTCTTGAGTAACCTCCAAGTGGCAATCTTCCCTCTCTTGAGCTTCCCAGTCCAATCCATACCCATGGGCTCCCTCTGTGGCTTCATCTTCTACTGATCCTCCTCTGCCCATACCCTTCATCCTGTCATGGTAGATTAGACTTGGTGATGATTAAGAATGCATGGGACTTCAGAGACCATCTAATCCACATGACTTGCAAGTGTTTGGCCTGACTTGAAAGACTGCCCACCCTAGACTCCTGGAAGATATTCATTCTCTAATGTGACACAAGCCCAGATAGGGTCTTAGACTTCTCAGGCCAGTGCTCACAGCACCACTGCCTGGATTAGAGTTAGCACAGGAAATGAAGTCTCTTTGCCAGCTCTGATACAAAAGACTGGTGCCATTTGCCGTTGAGTTGATTTCAGTTCATGGCAACTCCATCTGTTTCACAGTAGAACTGTGATCCACAGGGTTTTCAATGGCTGTGATCTTTCAGAAGTATATTGCCAGGCCTTCCTTCCAAGTTGTCTCTGGATGTATTCAAATCGCCAAACTTTCAGTTAGTGGCAGAGCGCTTAACTGTTTGTGCCACCTAGGGACTCCAATCCAAAAGAAGCTCTCATTTTACAGATAAGGAAATCCAGACCCAGAGAGTAGAAGAGGATTGATAAAGGCCAAACTCAAACTACTGTGTTGTTGCTCTATCCAACTGAGGCCTCAACACTTTCTTTCCATCTCAAAAAAAAGAAAAGAAAATATCAGAATAATAGTCCTGAGATTTAAAAATAATAAATTTTCACCTTCAAAACATGTAGATATTAACCTGATTTTCTTTTTACTTTATAAAAGCTCCCTCTCCACACAGACACATGGAGCTTGTCACTCTACCAGAGTGACTTATGCCAGACTGTACAGCTACTCTGCAGCTTTCAGGCCCCATCTGCTAGACCACATAAAACAAAATTTACATTAAATGGGATTTTAGAAAAATCATCATGGCCTAAATTGAACATTATTTGTTGGGAAACAAAGCATATGTTGGCAATTTTGCTTCCGATTCTTGGATCAGGGCCATTTGGGTTGGATGATTGGGTAGGCAAAGGGTAGCTCCTGCTCCAGGCTTCATTGCACCCTTGCCAGAATGTTGTCCTGACACTCTCATTTCCCAAGACCAGTTCCCATCTTGGGGCTGAGTATCTGAAATGCTGTCCTCCCTAGAAATTTGGATGTGTCCTGTTTAGACCGATTGTTAGAAAAGGGCAGCTCCAAAACATCACATTCAACTCAGCCTCTCCAATGACAATTCTGTGGGCTGCTACAATTTGAGGGAAAATTGGCAGTCCCAGTTGAGAGAGCAAGAATGAGAATTTCAAGTTTTGAAAAAACATGAAGAAATAAAGCTAAAATCAATCTTTAGCTTGGTCTGTTTGCTCCTAAGGAACATGACCATTTGATGTAATGGGGTGAAGGGACATTGATGGAAGGTTTGAGGCAGAAGGGGACTGCAATTTACAGTTATTCAGGGGCCAGTGTGTGCCAAGTACTACATATAACATTGCATTTAAACCTCAAAACAACCCTATGAGATAGCTGTTGCTGCTCCCACTTTCCAGAGCAGAAAACCAAGTGTGAGAAAGCTTATTTGCCCAAGGTCGACTAGCCACTCTTACTGACCTGGAGGAGTTTCAAACCAGAAGACTTTACCTAGTGGTTGAGAATACACTCTGGAGAGTCATGGGTATGGAGCTAAATCCCACTGTGTCCCAGGGTTTGGGGCAAGTTATGTAACATTTTTGTGTCTTAATCTGTAAATTGGAGATAAAGACAGTGTCCTTTCCCATTATTGTGAGGATTAAATTAGATAATGTATGCCCTTAGATATTGCCAAGCACACACTATGATAGCTTTAACTGGTACAGAGAATATAATCAAAATGTAGTTAAAAATGCCTATGAAGTTTGGAAAATTCAGGTTAGCAGAAGAACTCAAGCTTTAGGAATACAATGAACTCTAGTTTAGGGTGGGAGAGGACAGTTCATCACACAATTCCCCAAATACTTCTCTGTTACTTGCCTTCTTGTATCTTTGTTCTATCTTAGTCTCAGTCTGAAATGTCAGTCTTCATCCCCTCCTTTCTACAATGTTTACCAGTTGCCAGTGAATCCATTCTGACTCATGGTGACCCCATGTGTGTCAGAATAGAACTCTGCACCATAGAGTTTTCGATGGATGAATTTTTTCAAAAGTAGGTCACTAGGCCTTATCTTCAGAGGCATGTCTGGATGAACTCAAACCCTTTCATTGGGAGAGGATAAGGTGGGTCCCTTTCTTTGTTCCTTGCAGTCTATTCTCTTTAGTGTCTAGGAGTCCTGCCTGACTCATTCCATTTTGGTTTGGATATCAACCAATTGAAACCTAATCCCTGATACTCTAAACTGAGTGAGGACAATAAATATTAATCCTCCAGAGAAAGTGTTTTCTAAAGGAGACTCTGAAAGAGCAAAAGGTCTTCAAGACTCAGATAGAAACTGAGCAGACTGATACAAAGATGGTTTTGAGAGGAGGGATATTCCCCAACCTTCAGGACACGTAGAGAATAAGTGTGGTTCATGGACAAACAGCATCACCTGGGACCTTGATAGAGATGCCGAATCTGTGCCCTTACCCAGACCTCACAATTTACCAGTTACCTTCGAGTCAACTCCAACTTACGGTGACCCTATGTGTTTAATAGTAGAACTGTGCTCCATAGGGTTTTCAACGGCTGATTTTTTGGAAGTAGATCACCAGGCCTTTCTTCTGAGGTGCCTCTGGGAAGACAAGAACCTTCAGCCTTTCAGTTAGCAGCATTTAACAAGATCCCCAGGTGATCTGGAGGTTCTTTACAGTTTGAGAAGCCCTGGGCTACACTCTAAATTCTTTGTTTAAACTCAGGCAATAGGCTGGCTGTCCTCAGGTGGAACTGAACAGTGAATATGAACATGTGTGAGGGAATTTAAGGCAAGAACAGCAGAAAATCAGATCTGGGCTGTTATGGATTGAATTGTGTCCCCCCAGAATACGTGCTGGAATCCTAACCTCTATACCTGTGGATGTAATCCCGTTTGGAAATAGGGTTTTCTTTGTTACATTAATGAGGCCATATCAGTGTAGGATGTGTCCTAAACCTAATCACTTCTGAGTTATAAGGAGCAGCTTGGACATAGAAACAAGCAAGCTCAAATGGGAGAAGATGGACACCCCATGAAGATAGCCAAGACCCCAGGAACGACAGGGCTACAGAAGCTGAGACAAGGATCTTCCCCCAGAGCCGACAGAGAGAGAGAGAGAGAGACAGAGAGAGTCTTCCCCTAGAGCTGGTTCCCTAATTCGGACTTCTAGCCTCCTGAACTGTGAGAAAATAAATTTCTATTCTTTAAAGCCACTCATATGTGGTATTTCTGTTATAGCAGCACTAGTTAAGATGTAGGCATCCAAGTGGCAGCAGTTTGTTGGGGAACACAGTCAACTGATTCAAAACAAATAAACGGGCCAACCTCAACGTGTGGTTGCTGAGTTAGCAAAAATCAAACAGGTCAAATAAAATTCAAAGTGTTTTTCCTTTAGATTAGTAATATCTGGTTTCTCCCCTGTGAGGGCAAATGGAAAATAGCCTAAAATTTTTATTAGCAGTGGGAGAGTCTGCCAGAGCCCTTTCCCTCTGGGACCCAGTGCAATCATTTCTCTCACAGCCCAGTTCATGAATTAACTATTTCCCCTGGAACTGAAATTGGAAGAGTTTCCTTGAGCAAAAAGCAATTTCGTCCTCCTCTGATTTTTTTCCTTAGTGCATGTTAGCTTGAAGCTCAGGGCTGCCCTGCCTTGCAGAGATGCTCCAAGCTGACCTGTTCTTCTCAACAGTGTCATCTGATAGATAAATGGGAATCTAAGAATCAGGGGAAAAAAGTGGCCCCAGAACTTGGTATTTTCTCAGCTTATAGCAGGGTTTTTTTGGCAGATCTTTCAAATTTTTTAAGTGTTTAAAACTTTCCCTAACATAATTTACCTCTCTGTCTTCTCCCAGGGTTGCTGAGTAAAGGTTAATGAGATGATGCAGCTGCTTTGATCTCCTGGGAAGAGAAAAGAACCACACAAATCTGTCAAACCCAGTGACAAGGTATAGATGAGATTTTAAAATGTGAAATGATAAATCACTAACCAATCATGAATCCATGTTAGCCATGTTGGTTCAACTTATAGGTGTGGCCATAGGCATCTATCTGATGAGGGCTTGAAGGTGGGAGCACTCTGTCTACAACACATCTGATAATTTCATTCTCCTACTGAATGCTTCTCCAGTGCCTCCAGAAATACATCTTGAAACTTCAGTTTTTGTATTTTGATTTTTGCTAACCTTTCCAGCTCAAGTTTTAGCACTTCAGCCTCTCCTTTGCTGTAAACTATTTTCTGTTCTCCAACACTCCAGGCTTTCTCTCCCTTCAGGCACTTTCTACTACTACTTACTTACTGCTCTTTTTGCCTGGAACTTTTTTTTTTTTTCCTGCCACCTCCCCAACATTATCACCTGGCCAGTCCTCATGATCTGTCAGGTCTTAGATAAAGTATGTCTCCTCCAGGAAGCCCCTTGTTATGCAATGAATTGTATCCCCTACTCCCCCCAAATGTGTTGAAATCCTAATCCCTATACCTGTGGATTTAATCCCATTTGGGAATAGGGTTTTCTTTGTTATGTTAATGAGGTCATATCAGCCTAGGGTGTGTTTTAAACCTAATGACTTCTGAGATATAAAAAGAGCAGATTAGACACAGAGAAGGAAGCACAAAAGGGGGAAAGATAGATGCTATGTGGAGATCTCCAAGGAATTGAAGAAGGCCAGGGCTCAAGAAGCTGAGACAGGATTTTCCCTCAGAGCGACCAGAGAGCGGCTTTGCCTAGAGCTGGTACCCTGAATCTGGACTTCTAGCCTCCTGAACTGTGAGAAAATAATTACTGTTCTTTAAAGCCGCTCACTTGTGGTATTTCTGTTGTAGCAGCACTAGCAAACTAAGACACATTCCCCTTGGTCTCCTAAACTTGGATGGAGAGGACCTCCCAAGTCCCATTGAACCATGTACTTAAGCTCTTTCTGGGTATTTTCCCATTTATTCATCTCTCTCTCCCACTAGACCAACGGTTCTTAACGTTGGTGCACATTAGAATCACCTGGGGAAACTGAAAACTCTAGATGTTTACATCACACCCCACGCTAATGAGATCACAACATCTGGGGTTGGGATTCAGATTCCAGTATTTTTTAAAGCTCTGCAGGTAATTCTGGGATGCAAGTCAATTTGTGAACCACTGCACCAGGCCTTAACCTCCTAGCGAAGGGACCAAAAACAAACAAAACAAAAAACAAAAAAAAGAACCGATTGCTGTGGAATTGATTCCAACTCATGGTGACCCCATGTGTTACAGAGTAGAACTTCTTCACAAGGTTTCCTTGGCTGTAATCTTTACAGAAGCAAATCACCAGGCCTTCTTTCCACAGTGCCACTATGTGGGTTCAAACTGCCAACTTTTAGGTTACCAGTTTATCACAAAACATTTGTGCTGCCCAGGGATAGTCCTAGCAATTACTATAATGCTTGGTACGTAACAGGCACACAGTAGACATTGTTGAATGAATGAGTGAATGAGGTGTCGGGCCTCAGCTATGCAAATCCTGAACAGTTGCCAAGTCACTATTGGAGAATCAGGCCCTTGGGTACCTGTGGCCCTGAAATTTCTTTTCAGCAGAAACCAGTATATTTTATTTTCAGAAAATGTACCCAAGTTAATCAGACGGTTTATCACTCCTCCCCTACTTCCCACCATTACCTCACTTTTTTCCCAGTAAGGAAGCCTATTTGGAAAGCTAAAGATTAGAAAAGAAAGCCGATGTCCTTATTGGATGTTTTTGTTTGGCTGTAATGCCTAATGAACACCAACTTTCTACAATAAAGATCCCCTGGACTGAATTTTCTTTCTTTCTTTCTTTTTTTTAATTGCCATAGTTTATGTGAAAGACTATGATTCAAGTTAGACTATCGTACAAAAATTTACACATACATTGTTATGTGACCCTAATTTTTCTCCCTATACCGTGACAGCACATTCCTCCTTTCCACCCCTGATTTCCCGTGTCCATTCAACCAGCTCCTAACCCTCTCTGCCTTCTCATCTCACCTCCGGACAGAAACTGTCCATTTAGTCTCACGTATCTACTTGAGCTAAGAAGCACACTCTTCACAAGTATCAATTTATGTCCCACAGTCCAGTCCGATCTTTATCTGAAGAGTTGGCCTTGGGAATGATTTTAGTTCTGGGATGACAGAGAGTCCAGGGGCCATGCTTTCTGGGGTTCCTCCTGGACTGGATTTTCTTGATGTTTGAGATAATTTATCTGAAAAGGCTTTGAAAACCATAAAGCAGAATTTTGCTGTTATCACTGCACTTTACTTTTTCTCATAACAAATATTTATGGAGTCTTTATGGTTGTACTGGATAATAAGAACTAAGGAAATAAGGGGGAAAAAAGGAGATAATGTTGCCTATGACAAGAAATGGAGTGTGGAAGTGTATCCTCTGAGAAAGGAGAGCTATCCACTGTGTCTACCCCCTGGATTGTGAACACCTTAAGGGCAGACCATCTCACTTTTCTGCATTTTTACAAGGCCTGGCATAATTCTTGGTAAATAGTAATTATATCAATTATCAAGTTATATAAATTATGAACCATTTGTTAGGACTGTTTGAGCTGTAGGTAATAGAAAACTAACTTGAAATTCATTAAGCATAAGAGAAGATGTATGGGAAGGATCGGGGTAGCTCAGAAAATCAAAACCAACATCAGAAAGCAAAAACACAATCAAAGAGATGAACCTTGGTAAGGCTGTATGTACCAGGGCTGTTCTGAAGATTTCTGACACTGCACTTGATTGATCTCTTCTGACATGGCCTTGCAGACCATCTACATACAAGCTCAGTGTCTCTCACCTCTTTTTCTCTCATCTGTATTGGGTTTACTCTCTTCTCCTGCAGGTGGCTTTTGGGCTTGAGTGGTCACTGGGGCACCAGGTGGCTCTGGGAAAACATTTTCCAATTCTCACCTCCCTCATTCAAATCCTACAACTCCAAGGAAAGGACTCTGAGTGGCCCAGGCTGGAGAGGTTGTCAACACCAGACTGGTCACTGAGGCTGGGGAGCAGAGCACATGTGTCCATACATTTAGGAGGATGGTGTGTGGGGAGGAAGAGTTCCTCAAAGAAGAAGATGCTCTTCTCAGAACAATGCCATTTGTGGGTCATAGTTGTTATAGGAGACCCCCTGACTTCATCAGATATTATGAATTGAACTGTGCCCCCCCTAAAAAGATATGTTGCAGTCCTGACTCTTGATACCTATAAATATGACTTTGGAAATAAGGTCTTTTTTTTTTTTTATTGTTGTGCTTTAAGTGAAAGTTTACAATTCAAGTTAGTCTCTCATACAAAAATATATACGTACACTGTTTTGTGACCCTAGTTGCTCTCCCTATTTTGTGACAGCACACTCCTCCTTTCCACCCCAGATTTCCCGTGTCCATTCAACCAGCTCCGGAAATAAGGTCTTTGAAGATGTTATCTATTAACATTAAGTCGTACTAGAGTAGTGTATGTCCTAATTCCATCCCAGTGTATCTTATAAAAGAGGAAAACAGACACAGAGGGTTAGACAGAAGAAGAACGGTCACATGACCACAAAGACAGATGCAAGCCAAAGAATGCTAAGGATTGCTGAGAGCCACCAGAAGCTTGGACAGAAGCATGGAACAGTTTCTGCCTCAGACCCCTCAGAAGGAATCCACATGGCCAATACCCTGATTTGGACTTCTCGCCTCCAGAACTGTGACAATAAATTTCTGTTCTTTAAAACCACCTGCTTTATAATATCTTGTTATGGCAGCCCTGAGAAACTAAGACATCAGGTAATATTCCCTATTGATAAATAGGCTATAGCTCTTAATTGGAGTATTTTAAGGAAAGGTACAATAAGGCCTACATGCCCCTTTGCAGAGAATCTAAATTACAACAATAGAGGATGATATATAAATTTTCCATATACTCTGCTAAAATTCCATTTGTTTAGAAATCATGCTTACTTACTTTCATTTTTCTAACAAAATTAGGATGACACTTGTCCCACAGTATCCCAAATGTGGACAAATAAGATAATGATTATAACTTCTGACCTGAATGAAATAATAAGAGAGTGACAACAGCTGCCCTGTGGTTCTGATAGAGCCATGGTGTTGCTCATAGAGTTTAGGCTGTGTTGAGGGCCGTTGCCCATTGCTTAGTGCTCCATGAAGCTCTGGGGCCAGGATTGCTCTGACGGTTGAAGAACCTTTCCTTTATCTAGGTCTATGTGTACAGGTGCTATTTAAATATTACCTGGTACACCATTTAACAGACAATGCTGTTCTAAAGTTTCCATTTTACTGCAATCAAAAGAATCCAAGTGTGGTCTTGCTCAGAGAGAGGAGGCCCTTGGCTGATGTTAGACCAGTCATGTTGAAGTGGTCTTACGGTGCAAAGCTCCAGAAACAAAGCAGAGAGGGTACTACAGGTCCCCCAAAAGTGGAGAATTGGAATTAGTTGGGAGTGGCAAGAGTTGGGAGTGGTTGTGGAAGGAACAACAGGGCAAGAGTCTTGTACTGCAAGGTTTCAATGTTGACTGCGCAAGTTTGGGAGGCAAAAATGACACTAGGGATAGAGGTTACTGAGTCCTGTTCATACGAGGCCAAAGAGATTAGAGGGTGTGGTTGTATCCCATAGGACAATGCAAAGAAAGCAGAGATTCTGGGAAGTGGGTAGATCCAGAATGAGTCTGGGACCCTGGCACAGAAAAGAACAAAGTGGGTGCTGAAGGGGAATTGAGATCCACAGGTCCACAGAGACTGAATAGAGCTGTCAGCACGAGAGCTAAGCCAAGAATACAAATGATGGCCAGGCAGACAGCGGGTTGGGAAAATGAGATCGGGGTACACTTCTCTACGTTTTCTCAATTGTCCTTTTCCAGGCTAGTGACCCAGGAAAATCCAGCAACAGTAGCATTCTTTTAGCTCATTTTAAATAGGGCTGCTTTTCTGCAGCAGGCATGGCAGACAAAGTTCCTCTACCAATTGCCACTGAGTGTTTGCCACATTTTAAATAGGGTTCTTGGGTAAGATGGCGGTTAAGGGTAGCAAGAATTTTTAAAATTGCTATTTAAAACAGATACTCTATCCACAATTCTGCCCTCTGGGGGCATAATTGCTCTCAATGTACAAACGATTTTTTGCTTAGCCAAATGAATTAATTGACTTGTGGCTTTATAGGGTGCAGCTCCCCGCTCCTAACACAAGCAGACACATGATCTGGAAGCAGAGGGCAGAATATAGAGAGAACCGAATGGCTCTGCATAAGAAATTGAGTTGAATTCAGAGTCTGTGTGTACAGAGGGAAGGAGGGGGCAGAGGAGGAAAGATCTGCATGGCGGGAGGCTGGGACTGGAAGAGACAAGACGATCAAGAAAAAAATTTAAGGTGGTCCTCTGGGAGGCAGGGCTGGCCAGAGGACTTCTCAAAACAGCAGTGACCACCCTCAGTTTTTCCACTTTATTAAAAGATCTATGTAAAAATGTCATGGGGACAGAATCTAACCTCCTTTGTCTTCAGAAAGGGGAAGGAGAATCAAGATCAACAGCCCAAGGCTGATTCCCACGAGGCAGAGGTCAGACATGCCTCCTCTCTCCACTCTCTTTACCGATTCTGACACCAACCATCCCTCCCATGGCACTCTTTACTTCTCTGCTCGGTTTCATAATTCATTGCAAGGGCCACACAGAACTCCGGAGTATACTCAGAGTTATGGGACTTATTAGGAAAGTAACAGGTTATAATTCAGGCTGAAGAATCCTCAGGATACAGTTCTTCTATTAGGACAGCCTCTTCCCAGTCATGGTCACAGGCATGCCTCTCTCTGGCTCTCAGTCTCTGCCCAAAGGCACTCAACTTTCTTGCTCCGTGGGCCAGGAAGCCCACTGTGCCATTTCCTATAGGTCTCTCCTGCCGTTCTCTCCTTCCTTGGTGGTGGTGGGTTCTTCTCTTCTTTCCAGCCTCTGGGGTGGCTCACTTCAAGCCCAGCATGATGGCAAAACTAAGCAATCCCCTTGGTGGGCCACAATTACTATATCTGCACTGTACCACCCAGTCACTTAGGTGGGAGTTACAAGACCCATGGCTAGAAAGGCCACACAAAAGTGATCCATCACACTACAATTTACTTCAACAATAAGATGTTAAAGTATATTACTCATTTTAGAACCATAAAGACAAACTGAGGTTTTTAAGTTTAATTTCAAAATATTCAATTTTCATTTAAGTCCTTTGATGCTCTGTAATGTAAACCCTACCCCTACCACCCCAGAATCTTTAGTAAAAGTAATTCTGTACAATCGCTTTGTATTTGGGGTTTTGTGGAAATAGAAAAAGAAGGGGATGTCCGCCACGTTTGGGTCAATGGGAGTTGGAGAGAAGGAAGCTGCAGCAAGAGATGAAAGTGGCGTGGAGAGTTCAATGGACTCAGGAAAGCAGAGCAGCAAGACTGCAGGAGGGGGAATGTGGGGAGGGGTGCTGATTCCCATCATAATGGGAAAGGGGTGCTTTTTCTTGTTTTTTATTATTTTTTAAAAAATTTCTACTTCTCATAAATGAAAAATTTAAATATACTGAAATGTTGTATTCCTACCACATAAAGTCAAGAATTGTTAACAGTTCACCCTATTTGCTTTATTTCTCTCTCTATATATATACACATATATATAACATATATATAATTTAAATTATTTTTTGTGAATGTAAGTTATAGAACATCATGACACTGGAACACTACAGATTTAAGCATTTATCTCCTCAGTGCAAGGATTTTCTTTTGTAGACAACATTATTAAAATTTTAAAAGGAAGTGTCTGCCCTAAATGCCGGGAGACTCGGAGATCACTAGGTAGCTGGCCTCTGAGTTACAAAGGTAAGCAGGAAAAGGCCCCACCCCACCTTCCAGGGAGTCTGGCCCCTGGTGCAAGTGAAGCTATGTGGGGAGAAAACCCTCTGGCTTAGTTATCTAGTGCTGCTGTAACAGAAATACCACAAGTGGATGGCTTTAACAAAGACAAATTTATTTTCTCAGAGTCTAGTAGGCAACAAGTCCAAATTCAGGGTGTCAGCTCCAGGGGAAGGCTTTCTGTCTTTGTCGGTTCTGGTGGAAGGTCCTTGTCATCAGTCTTCCCCTGGTCCAGGAGCTTCTCTGCACAGGAACGTCAGGTCCAAAGGACATACTCTGCTCCCAGTGCTGCTTTCTTGGTGGTATGAGTTCCCCATGTCTCTCTGATTGCTTCTCTCTTTTATATCTCAAAAGAGATTGGCTTAAGATACTCTCTAATCTTGTAGATCTCATCAGTATAACTGCCACTGATCCATCTCATCACATCATAGTGATAGGATTTACAACACGTAGGGAAATCACGTCAGATGACAAAATGGTAGATAATCATACAATACTGGGAATCATGACCTAGCCAAGTTGACAGATATTTTTAGGAGACACAAGTCAATCCACGACACCCTCCCACCCTGCTCTAGACTTTGTGAAGCACCTCTGTGTCACCACTGTCCCAGGCTGTCTCATTGGATACATTGGAGTCTTAAAGGACTGATGTGTTTAGGGAAGAGCGGAGGAAGTTGACAAAGAAGCAGAAGTAGTGGCACTTAAGGAAAAAAAAAAAAAAAAAAATGGGGGCTTGGAAGCCATGTAGCCCAGAGCAATTGGTGAGGCTGGCTTGGTTTAAGGGTGTCTTAGCCGCAGCCTTGGGGGTTGTCTCTGTCTGTTGGTCATTTCTGCCTGGCTCTGTGTATCCATCTGTACACCACTCTCTCTGTGTTTATGCCTGTGACTCTGTTTCCTTCCCTCTGTGTCTCTCTCTTTTCCAGTCATTATTTCTGGCTCTCTCTGTTTCCCTCTGTCTCTGTCTGTCTTTCTGTCTGTTTTTCTCTCCAACCTACCTCCTCTCTTAACCATTTTACCTTCATCAGGTACAAATGTTCCTGAACTTGGAGAGGCCTGCTGAAGCAAGGATAGGATATGCCACTCAGCAGCACCCGCTCTTTGTTAGGCATGTTTGTGTCCAGACAGCATCTGAGAAGTGCTCTGGGGGCTTCTCAAGGAAGGCAGGATATGGCTGTGAGGAATAATGTTGGCAATGACAAAGAGGGAAAGGACATAAGCTGCTCCATAATTTTGTTTCCATTTGGGTGTGAGTATTCATGGAATAAGTGGCACCATTCCAATGAATTCCACTTCACACTGCTTTCTGTCTCGTGTGGCACTGCCTTCTCGGGAGGCTGGAATCTGCTCTGTGCTGATTAAGGTGTCAAGGAGGAGGCAGGTGCTGCATTTCTAGAGTCCTGCTGAGCAGGTCTGCTCTCGTGAGTCTTTGGGCAGTGCAGACAGCCCGCTAGTGTCTGCTGGAGCTGAGGGGCTGGCGGGTGCAAGGACATATGCCCAGAAATCGGGTATCCTGATGGCATCTCAGCAGGTGAGTCTCTCAGAGCAACTACTGAGCCCTCTGTCATGTGTCCCCCCAGCCCACAGCTCTCCTCAACGTCTCATATCTCTGGTTATTGTTCCACTAGGGCTGATGCAAGGGGCACAGCTGATGCGCTGAGGTGCGTGAAAGCCAATCAGTGGGACATTTTCTGTCCAGCATCATTTCATGAACATGTGCCTGGTTGGGCAGGTTAGTTCTTAATCAGGTGCCAGCTGTAACAGGAGCCACTTACAGGCAGCCATGCTGGGGTTTCTGCATTTGAATTCATTATCCGACTGTTTAAATGTGGTTTTCCCTTTCTTCAAGGAGAAACCTCTAGAGGGAACATTTTGTTAAGCCAGATTATTTAGGTTCACTGCAAATAATGTTGCAGACCCATCATCTTTAATTTCAATGCAATCAATATATCCAGGGGATCAATAGCATGCCCAGCACTGGGCTAGGTCTAGGGGCGATGCTCAGATGAAGAAAGATGACCTCAGGCACAGAGGCAGATGACAGAGGTACAGAGAGAGCGAGGAGAGACAGGGAGCAGTTAGTTTCAGCCTCAGGCAACTGGAAGTGCTCCTGAAGGGGGCAGGATGCTTATAGGGACTTGAACAAAGGACTTTGGGGACATAAAACGGAAGTCCACAGGGAGCAGAGCTACAGCATGGAATGCTGCCCACTAGAGCTGGTCCTGGCAGTGCAAAGGAAGGTTGGAGAGTCTGGAGCTGTTAGTGGGGGACTGTGAGAGTCTTCCTGGGAGTTTGGGTGTTTCCTGTGTGTCATGGCGACCCATGAAAGTTCCCTCTTTTTCTGAAATCTGTACAGACTGAGTTTATGGGGCAGATCAACTTTTAGAAATGGGGGTTTGGTTGTGTGCTTGCACTTTAGTAGAAAATGCAGGACTTTAAAGTCAGAGGGACCCAGGTTCAAACTAGCACTCTGCACATCAAGGAGAAATCAAACAACCTGTGGATAGGGCTGCTTCCTTCTTTCTCTCTCTGCCTCCCTCCCTCTCTGCCTTACTTCCCTCCTTCCTTCCTTCCTCTCTCCCTCTTTCTTTCCTTTCTTTTCTCTTTCCATATCTCTCCCTCCTTCCTTCCTTCTTTCTTTTTTCCAAGTGAATGGATCTTTTTGTTTTGTTTTATTGTTGTAGTTTAAATGAAGTTTACCATTCAAGTTAGTCTCCCATACAAAAATGTATACGTACATTGTTATGTGACCCTAACTGCTCTCCCCATACTGTGGCAGCACACTCCTCCTTTCCACCCAACTCCCCATGTCCATTCAGCCAGCTCCTAATCCTCTCTGCCTTCCCATCTCACCTCCGGACAGAAGCTGCTCGTTTAGTCTCTTGTATCTACTTGAGCTAAGAGGCACACTCCTCACGAGTATCACTTTATGTCCCACAGTCCAGTCCAATCCCTGTCTGAAGAGTTGGCCTTGGAAATTGTTTTAGTTCTGGGCTGATAGAGAATCCGGGGGCCATGCTTTCCAGGGTTCCTCCAGTCTCAGTCAGACTATTAAGTCTGGTCTTCTTACTAGAATCTGAGTTTTGCACCCCACCCTTCTCCTGCTCCATCCAGGACTCTCCGCTGTGTTCCCTGTCAGGGCGGTCATTGGTGGTAGCTGGGCACTATCTAGTTCTTCTGGTCTCAGGCTGATGAAGTCTCTGGTTTATGTGGCCCTTGCTGTCTCTTGGGCTAATACTTTTCTTGTGTCTCTGGTGTTCTTCATTCTCCTTTGCTCCAGGTGGTTGGGACCAATTGATGCATCTTAGATGGCCACTTGCAAGCTTTTAAGACCCCAGATGCCACTCACTGAAGTAGGATGCAGAACATTTTCTTAATAAGCTTTGTTATGCCAGTTGACCTAGATGTCCTCTGAAAGCATGGTCCCCAGACCCCTATCCCTGCTACTCTGTCCCTCAAAGTGTTTGATTGTACTCAGGAAACTTCTTAGCTTTGGTTTAGACCAGTTGTGCTGACTTCCCCTGTAGTGTGTGCTGTCCTTCCCTTTGCCTAAGATAATTCTTATCTACTATCTAGTTAGTAAATAACCCTCACCCTCCCTCCCCACCCTCATAAACAACAAAGAATTTTTTTTCTGTGTTTAAACCTTTTCTTTAGTTCTTGTCGTAGTGGTCTTATAAAATATTTGTCCTTCTGTGACGGACTAAATTCACTCAGCATAATACCCTCCAGATTCCTCCATGTTATGTTTCACGGCTTCATCGTTTTTTATTATTGAGTAGTATTCCATGGTGTGGATATACCATAATTTGTTTATCCATTCGTCTGTTGATGGGCACCTAAGTTGTTTCCATCTTTTTGCTATTGTGAACAGTGCTGCAATGAACATGAGTGTACATATATCTATTCATGTGATGGCTCTTATTTTTCTAGGATATATTTCAGGGAGCGAGATAGCTGGACAGTACGGTACTTCTATTTCTAGCTTTTTAAGGAAGCACCAAATCGATTTCCAAAGTGGTTGTACCATTTTGCATTCCCACCAACAGTGTATAAATGTTCCAGTCTCTCCACAACTTCTCCAGCATTTATTATTTTGTGTTTTTTGGATTAATGTTAGCCTTGTTGGGATAAGACGGTATCTCATTGTAGTTTTGATCTGCATTTCTCTAATGGCTAATGATCATGAGCATTTCTTCATGTGTCTGTTAGCCACCTGAATATCTTCTTTGGTGACTTTCCTGTTCATATCCTTTGCCCATTTTTTAATTAGGTTATTTGTCTTTTTGTTGCTGAGGTTTTGCAGTATCTTGTAGATTTTACAGATTAGATGCTGATTGAATTTGTCATAGCCAAAAATTTTCTTCCCAGTCTGTAGGCTGTCTTTTGACTTTGTTGGTGAAGTCTTTTGATGAGCATAAGTGTTTGATTTTTAGAAGCTCCCAATTATCTAGTCTGTCTTCTGGTGCTTGTGCATTGTTACTTACGGTTTGTATTGTGTTTATGCCATGTATTAGGGCTCCAAGTGTAGTCCCTGTTTTTTCTTCCATGATCTTTATCGTTTCCAATTTTATATTTAAGTCTTTGATCCATTTTGAGTTAGTTTTTGTGCATGGTGTGAGGTATGGGTCTTGTTCCAATTTTTTGCAGATGGATATCCAGTTATGCCAGCACCATTTGTTAAAGAGACTGTTGTTTCCGCAATTAATGGACTTCGGGCCTTTATCAAATATCAGCTACACATAGGTGGAAAAATTTATATCTGGATTCTCAATTCTGTTCCACCGGTCTATGTATCTGTTGTTGTACCAGTACCAGGCTGTTTTGACTACCGTGGCAGTATAATACCTTCTAAAATCAGGTAGTGTGAAGCCTCCTACTTTGTTCTTCTTCTTGAGTAATGCTGTACTTATTTGGGGCCTCTTCCCTTTCCATATGAAGTTGGTGATTTGTTTCTCCATCTCATTAAAAAATGCCATTGGAATTTGGATCGGAATTGCATTATATGTGTAGATCGTTTTGGGTAGAATTGACGTTTTCACAATATTGAGTCTTCCTATCCATGAGCAAGGTATGTTTTTCCATTTATGCAGGTCTCTTTTGGTTTCTTGCAGTAGTGTCTTGTAGTTTTCATTGTATAAGTCTTATACATCTCTGGTTAGATTTATTCCTAAGTATTTTATCTTCCTGGGTGCTATTGTAAATGGTATTGATTTGGTGATTTCCTCTTCAAAGTTCTCTTTGTTGGTGTAGAAGAATCCAACTAATTTTTATTGGTTTAGCTTGTATCTGATACTTTGCTGAAATCTTCTATTATCTCCAGTAGTTTTCTTGTGGATTCTTTGGGGTATTCTGTGTATAAAATCATATTATCTACAAATAGAGATGCTTTTTACTTCTTCCTTACCAATTTGGATGCCCTTTATTTCTTTTTCTAGCCTAATTGCTCTGGATAGGACCTCCAGCACAATGTTGAATAAGAGTAGTGATAAAGAGCATCCTTGTCTGATTCCCTTTCTCAAGGGGAATGCTTTCAGACTCTCTCCATTTAGGACGATGTTGGCTGTTGGCTTTGCATAAATGCCCTTTATTATGTTGAGGAATTTCCCTTCTGTTCCTGTTTTGCTGAGAGTCTGTATTGTGAATGGGTGTAGACTTTGTCAAATGCCTTTTCTGTATCAATTGATAAGATCATGTAGTTCTTGTCTTTTGTTTTTTTTATGTGATGGATTACATTGATTGTTTTTCTAATGTTGAAGCATCCCTGCATACCTGGTATGAATCCCACTTGGTCATGGTGAATTATTTTTTTTTTTAATATGTTGTTGAATTCCATTGACTAGAATTTTGTTGAGAATTTTTGCTTGTTCATGAGGGATATTGGTCTGTAATTTTCTTTTTTTGTGGTGTCTTTATCTGGTTTTAGTGTCAGGGTTATGCTGGCTTCACAGAATGAGTTTGGGAGTATTCCATCCTTTTCTGTGCTCTGAAATACCTTTAGTAATAATGGTGTTAACTCTTCTCTGAGAGTTTGGTAGAATTCTCCAGTGAAGCCGTCCGGGCCAGGGTTTTTTTTTTTTTTTTTGTTGGGAGTTTTTCAATCTCTTCTTTTGTTACAGGTTTATTTAGTTATTCTATCTCTGTTTGTGTTAGTTTAGGTAGGTAGTGTGTTTCTAGAAATTTGTCTGTTTCCTCTAGGTTTTCAAATTTGTTGGAGTACAGTTTTTCATAGTATTCTGCCATGATTCTTTTAATTTCAGTTGGGTCTGTTGTGATATCACCCATCTCATTTCTTAGTCAGGTAATTTGCTTCCTCTCAAGTTTTTCTTTTGTCAGTTTGGCCAATGGTTTATCAATTTTGTTGATTTTTTCAGAGAACCAGCTTTTGCTCTCGTTAACTCTTTCAAATGTTTTTCTATTCTCTGTTTCATTTAATTCTGCTCTAATTTTTATTATTTCCTTTCTTCTGGTGCCTGGGGGCTTCTTTTGCTGCTCTCTTTCTGCTTGTTCAAGTTGTAGGGTTAATGGTTTGATTTTGGCCCTTTCTTCTTTTTAGATGTGTTGACTTTTGCTCTTAATTTTAAAGAAGAAAGTAGAGCTAGAACACAAAGCTGAAGATTGAAGTTTGAGTAACAACTCTTTCTAGGATCTGATATAAATGGGATAATTCAGTCAAGAAAGAAACAAGAAATTCAGAGAGTTAGATGGGAAACAGAAAATGTGGTATCAAGCAAATCAGAAAGGAAAAAGAAATTTCAAGTTAGTATCAATGTTAAAATCAACTTCTATAGGGAATCATTTAACGTGATTTTCAAATCGGCGGAGTTGGTTGGCCCATTTAAAAGTTGATATTAGACACTTAATATCATTTTTGGAAATCGCAAATCACACTTGTTGCTCACCAACTGGTAAAACCTACATGAGGACAAATACACACAGATGGTCATTGCTGTTGCCTTTTTAAACGTCCTTTGTATTCAAAGACGTTTACCTGTGTTTTATTGAGTATGCAAAGGCATTTGACTGTGTGGATCATAACAAATTATCGATAACATTGTGAAGAATGGGAATTCCAAAACACTTAATTGTGCTCATGTGGAACCTGTACATAGACCAAGAGGCAGTCGTGTGAATAGAACAAGGGGATACTGACTGGTTTAAAATCAGGAAAGGTATGTATCAGGCTTGTATCATTTCACCATATTTATTCAATCAGTATACTGAGAAAATAATCCAAGAAACTGGACTATGTGAAGAAGAACCTGGTATAAGGATTGGAGGAAGACTCATTAACAAACTGCATTATGCAGATGACACAACTCGCTTGCTGAAAGTGAGGAGGACTTGAAGCATTTACTGATAAAGATCAAAGACTACAGCCTTCAGTATGGATTACACCTCAATGTAAAGAAAACAAAAATCCTCACAACTGGACCAATAAGCAACACCATGATAAATGGAGAAAAGATTAACGTTGTCAAGGATTTTATTTTACTTGGCTCCACAATCAACACCCATGTAAGCAGCAGTCAAGAAATCAAAAGATGCATTGCTTTGGGCAAATCTGTTGCAAAAGACCTCTTTTGTGTTGAAAAGCAAAGATGTCGCCTTGAAGACTAAGGTGCACCTGACCCAAGCCATGGTATTTTCAGTCACATATGCACGTGATAGCTGGACAATGAATAAGGAAGACAGAAGAAGAATGACGCCTTTGAACTGTAGTGTTGGCGAAGAATATTGAATACACCATGGACTGCCAAAAGAGAGAACAGATCTGTCTTGGAAGAAGTGCAACCAGAATGCTCCTTAGAAGCAAGGATGGTGAGACTATGTCTTACATAATTTGACATGTTGTTAGGAGGGATTAGTCGCTGGAGAAGGACATCATGCTTGGTAAAGCAGAGGGTCATCGAAAAAAGGAAGATACTCAGTGAGATGGATTGACACAGTGGCTGCAACAATGGGCTTGAGCATAACAGTGATTGTGAGCATGGCACAGAACCGAGCAATGTTTCATTCTGTAGTACCTAGGGTCGCTATGGGTTGGAAATGACTCAAAGTCACCTAACAACAACAGTTCATGAAGACAATGTCTGCAGCCTACTTTGATGAGTAGTGTCTGGGGTCTTAAAAACTTGTGAGAGGCCATCTAAGATGCAGCTATTGGTCTCTTCCCATGCGGAGCAAAGGAAACTGAAGACAACCAAAGACTCAAGGGTGCAATTAGTCCAAAGGACTAATGGACCACAATAGCCACAGCCTACACGAACCCGAGGCAAGAGGAACTAGATAGTGCTCAGCTACCACTACTGACAGTTCTGACTGGGATCACAGCAGAGGGTCCTGGACAAAGCAGGAGAAAAATGCAGAACAAAAACCCAAATTCACTAAAAATAGTAGACTTACTGGTCTGACAGAGACTGGAGGAACCACTGAAACTATGACCCTAAGGCATGCTTCTAACCTGGAACTGAAACCATTCCCAGAGACAACCGTCCAGCCAAACACTAGACAAGCCCATAAAATAAACAAGGACACCCAAGAGGAATGTACTCCATAGAACAATCAATTATACAAGACTAAAAGGGCAATATTTTCCCAAAAGCAAACATGAGAAGGCAGGAAGGCGTTGAAAATCAGGAAGAAAGGTAACAGCGAACCCAGTGCAGAAATGAGGAGAGTACTGACACATTGTGGGGAACAATTAAGCAGTAAGCACGGTATGCACCGGCTTGCATTGAGCAAGGTACCTCTGGGTTTAATTGTATTTACTTGCTAATCTGTGGTGAGCAATTTCTCATGATGTGGTGGGGGACAGGTGAAATTGTGCACTGAAGATTGGTGGGAAGGAACAATTGGGCCTGTGCATACCTTGCTTATTGGGGAATTCACCCTGGAGAATGGAACCAAGCCCATGAAACACTTTATGTACAAACTATTGAATGAGAATCTAATTTGCTTTGTATACTTTCACCTAATGCACAAAAAAAAGAAGAAGCGAGAATTGTGAGACTTTGTCTCACTTACTTTGGATATGTTGTCAGGAGGGACCAGACCCTGGAGAAGGACCTTATGCTTGGTAAAGTAGAGGGTCAGCAAAAAAAAATGAAGACCCTCAATGAGATGGGTTGACACAGTGGCTGCAACAATGGGCTCAGCATAGAATGATTGTGAGAATGGTGCAGGACTGGGTAGTGTTTTGTTCTGTTGTATATATGAGTCAGAACCAAATCAATGGCACCTAACAACAACAATAACATGTATTCAAATCAAAACCAAATGAGAGGTGGATATAAAGTTTAAATCCTACCCCTTTTAGACTGGGTAATGCTGTAGGCAGGCCATCAAAATAGAAAGGCAGGGGGAAAGGCACTGAAAGTCCGTGGATCCCTTATGCCTGTGCCTAGGCAAAGGACCTGTGCCTACCCTGAGTTCCTGGCTTAGGGGAGCTGGCAGTTTATTTTTTCCCTTGTTTGTTAATTTGTTCACTCTCCAAGGTCAGGAGAATGGCTCCCAGCATGTGACAGATCCTACTTCCGGCCCAGGGGACTCGGCAATTGCTGAAGCCAGTCCAGTACCCAGTGCAGAGCAGGAAGCAGGGAGATAAATGGGAGAGAGGTTTTTCCCTAAGTGGGGTGTTTTTGATCCACATGGTAGGCTGGACACAAGTACTTATCTTTCACTGATTGAGGGCTGCTTCTCACAGGTTCTGGGTGGCCAAGGAGACTCTGCCACTGGGTCTCTCCAAGTGCAGAAAATGCCTTCTGAGCACCACTGCTTGCCTGCCTCACCACTCACCCATGAGCTGATCAGGCCTGAAGGGCTCAGGCTCTCGCTGGGTCAGGTCTGGCAACTCCTTGGTGTTTCTAAACAGTCTCTCCTTCCCCCTGCCACTCAGTCCGGTTCCTCAACTTTGCCTTTGATGTTCAGGGCTCCTAGATTGTCATATATAATCAATTCACTTGTTTTTTGGGGTCTTTGTTGTAAGAGGGTCCACTGGAAGCATCTGACTACTCTGCCATCTTGGCCCCGCCTCCCCTTTATTCTTTCTTTTCATCTCTTCCTCCTCCTCTTCCTCTTGTTCCTCATCCTTCATTTTCCTCATCCTCTTTTACCTCTTCCTCTTAGGACATCAGAATCTTGTCTCTGAGAGTGACGTAGGATGCACCCAAATCAAATATCATACGTGTGTCAGCTGTATCCTCTTCCCCAAGCTCCTGCATCTGTCTTTGTCCAGCACCAACCCAGAAGTAGAGCTCCGTACTTCACTGAGTCTCTGCTAAGAATCCATTTATGGAAAATCTTTGAGAAACAATGCAGACTTTACTAAAGAGTCCTTAGGTGGCAGGAAAAAAAATGAGATGTTGTGGAGTCGATTCTGACTCACGGGAACTCCATGTGTTCCGGAGTAGGACTTTTGTGCATAGAATTTTCATTGGCTGTGACCTTTTGGAAGTAGTGGAGGGGGTTTATGTCAGACACTCCATAATAAGTAACTTAAAACCCCCCATTAGACATTTCTGTTCTTTAAAGTCTCTTCTGGGCAGTGTGGTCCTATGACATCAGCCTCTTTCTCCTTCTCCATACAGTAACATTTGCTTCTCCTCCCTTCTCTGCCCTTCCCATTAAAATCACCTCCTCCTCTATTAGGCAGAACACTTTAATCGTGCCCTAGCAACTAGCCCCGGTTTGTGTACCTACTCACCATGTATAATTGCTAAAATGCCAGTTTTTCGTTCTTCTCATCCAGTTCTGACCTTGATTTTAAGTTTTCCTAGATGGACTCAAGCACCTTGCTTTAGCACACTCTTCATAATGTTTCCAATTAAGTGTGTGCCTTTTTGTGTGAGGATTGTGTGTGTGTGTGTGTGTGTGTCTGTGTGTGTGTGTGTACCATGAGAGACTTTATTTGTGAGTAGCGGCGACACAGGACAGAGTTGTCCTGGGAACACCAGCACATTTTTGCTTGAGCCCCTGGATGCTCCCAAATCACCAGGCCACTGCCACACGTCTGAGGATTTTACCCCTGTGCTTGTCCCATGCCCTCCTTCAGCTGACGATACTGATCACTTTGGCCCGCATACACTAAGTGAAGCAATGGTAGGTGGGCAGCCACCTACCTGAAAATATGATGTGCTGCAGTGCAACAGTAGAAGTAGAAGACTTTGTGACTGAACACAGCATAGTTTTTAAAATTCAGTCCTGATCAGGCCTAGCAAGTTTTTAGCTGCAAATTGTTGGTAGGGACAATGTCTTGGTAGGATCACAGGCAGGGCAGGAATACCACAGACTTGCTGGATACCATGTGTCTTAGACTGGGTTCTCTAGAGAAGCAAACCAGGGTAGTGTATATATACATATATATACGTATATATACATATATATACATATATATGAAATGGCTCACTTCGTTGTAGAGGCTGAAAAGTCCCAAGTCCATAGGTCAGGCTGGAGGATTCTCCTGACTCACATCGTCGTAGGTGCTGGCGAAGTCAGGATCAGAAGGTCAGACAGCCGGTCTCTGGCTCACAGGCTGTGGAGGCCGATAAATCCCAAGATCAGTAGGTAAGACGGCAGGTAAACTGCTAGCTCGAGTCCCAAGAACTGGAGGTCAGATGAATAGGAGCCAGCTGCAGGATCCAGAGTGAGCAAAAGCCAGCGAGCTTTGCCAGAAAGTCCACCTATATTGCATGCAGGCCACACTCCCAACGAAACTCCCTTTGGACTGATTGGCTGCTCACAACAGATCTCATCACGGAGGTGATCACATTATACGAGATCTCATTATGGAGGTGATTACATTATTAAAAAGCTGCCAATAACTATATCATAATTGTCAAACCGTTGAGGATCATGGCCCAGCCAAGCTGACACACAACCTTAACCATAACATTATGGTTTAAGGGTATGGAGAGTGTGCCTGATTGTAGGGAGTGAACCAGGGATGGAGGTGCAGGAGGGCAGGGCCTGTTAATTCTGTCATCCTGGAGGTCTCAGCTTGGCTGTTCCACCCCAGAGAGGCCTTCCTAATCCCAGGTGCAGAGCACCCTCCTGTGACACGTGCAGCTGTGTTCCTTTTCTCTAGAGTATTGTCTCAGTTTGTAATGATAATTAGTGTAATTTAATTTGGCTTCATTCTAGACCACAAGCTCCATGTCAATAGGTACTGTGTCTAGCACAGTACCAGGCACATAAGGGGCTTTCAGTTGTTGAAAGGAAGAAAACTGACATTTGCAAAGTATATATTTGTAGTTCCAGGGTGGTGCAAAAAGCTTAACGTGTTTGGCTGCTAACTGAAAGATTGATAAATTGAGTCCCCCTAGATAGAGGCACCATGAAAGAAAGGCCTGTAGATTTACTTCCAAAAAAGCAGCCATTGAAAACCCTATGTAGCACAGTTCTGCTCACACACATGGGGCAGCCATGAGTCAGAATCAACTTGACGGCAACTAGTTGGTTAAGTATACGTTTCTAAGTTAGTGCCAACCGAATGTTACATAAACAAAAATAAATCATTATCAAATGTATTTGGGGAAGAGTATTAATAATATCTGTATAATTTGGATTTATAAATTTTATATCAAATTCTACTCTAACTTTTACTTTCCAAATTGGTATTCTAAATAAAATCCCTTTATTTAGATTTTGAGTTTGTTTGTCTTGGTACTCCAGTAACAACCTTGCATGCAATTGGGATTTGCATGTGTAATAACAGAACTGGGCTGTCAATTTTAATCTTTTTCAAAACATTAAGAGACTACTCTTTTTTAAGAAACAAAATATTTAATTAATTATTTGCAAACATGTATTTATTTTCTCAACTGTAGCACAATCAAGGAATATCATTTTTGTAAAAAGATGAAATAAGGAAGTATGAATTAACTCTGAATCACTTGGAAATAGAATAAAAATAAATGTAGGGAATAAATGGTGTGATTAGGGGAAGAAAAATATCTCAAATCTACGCTGAGCTAGAAATCAAATAATAACATGAATAAAGCCTCATTGACAAAACATGAGAGCTTTTGAATAGATGGAAAAGTCAGGGTATGAAATCAAATACAATTCACTTGTGCTGAATAAAAAACCCTTCAGTGACAATGTTTCACAGCATGGTTAATATAACATAAGTCATTATCTGAGAAGAAAAAAGAAAGCCTACCTTATTATATCACATCAATAATGCATTTTCTGGAAGCTCATCATGGCTCATTCTACAAAGGCCAAGTAATGCAGAGAAATTATCTTTCACTTCTGCTTCTGCTTTCATACCTAGGAGCATTCACTTCATTATTCTCTTTTGGTTCAACCCATCAAAATTCTCAAGAGGTTTCAATGCAGATGAATTCAGTTATTCTCTGTAGCTAACTAAAATAATTCAGGACAAAAAAGAAGAAGTAAAATAAACAACCTTTCCCTATTTCTACTCCCAACCTCATCCTCCTCACACGGAAGGCTTGGTTCTTCACTTAGTTTTGCCTTTAGAGAAATGGCCACAGACTATGCTTCCTCTTTCATTCCATGATTATTATGAGCACTTACTTTGTATTGGAGGAGTTTCTGGGTGATGCAAATGGTAAAGCACTCAGCTACTCACTGAATGGTTGGTGATTTGATCCCACCCAGAAGTGCCTCGGAAGGCAGACCTGGTGACATGCTTCTGAAAGGTCACAGTCTTGAAAACCCCATAGTGCACAGTTCCCCTCTGCATACATGGGGTCACCATGAGTCAGAATTGACTCACAGCAAATAACAACAACAACTATATACTGGGGACTGCTGAGGGCAATCCAATCCCTAAATTATTTGGGCTTTGGTCTCCTCATCTGGAAAATAAGTATAATAATATCTACTTCATGAAGGCTTAGACACCTCATTTACTTTATCTCATTGAATCCAAACCAAGGCTTCATGAGGTAGCTATTTCTCATGCCAATAGAGGAAGTGGCAAGAGAGCTAGCTTGAGGTGATCAAGGGCCAGATCATGATGGAACTTTTTACTTTCTAAAAAAACTTTGAGGAGACCCTGGGAGGTGCAAAATGTTAATGTACTAGGCTGCTAACTGAAAGGATGGAGGTAGGAATACACCCAGAGGTGCCTCAGAAGAAAGGTCTGGAGATCTATTTCAGAAAAATTAGCCATTAAAAACCCTGTGGAGCATAGCTCTACTCTGACACACAGGAAGTTGCCATAAATCAGACTCAACTCAATAGCAACTGGTAAATAAACTTTGGACTCTAAAATGAGGGCAAGAGAGAATATCTCAGTGTTGCTTTTAAAAAATAGCATTTTTTTTTTCAGATTACAGAAGTTATACTTACTCATTAAAGGGAAATACAGAAATACCTGCAACAGTAAATGAAAAGTTCCCACAGTCCTTTCACCCAGAGGTGAGCACTGTTAATATTTTGGTGTAATTTTATTCATGATTGGCATTGTACATTTTTTACTTTTTGTTACTACAAGCATTGCGTATTCATTGTATAAAAATAAGTTAAATTACAGACAATTAAAAACACAAAAAAAGAGGCGGGGCCAAAATGGCAGAATAATCAGTTACTTACTGTTGTCCCTCTTACAACAAAGACCCGAAAAAACAAGTGAATCAAGTATATATGACAATCTAGGAACCCTAATCATCAAAGACAAAGCTGAAGAATCAACCAAGCAGCAGGTGGAAGGAGAGACAATTCAAAAGCAGTCGAAGTGGGCAAGTACAGATCGTGGGATTGCCAGCGCCCTGCTAGCTGAGTCTGAGCAGCGTACATGGTCTGAGGCAAACAGGCCACCCTAATCCTCTTTAACATAACCTAGTCTTGCCTTATTATCACAGGTGGAGATTAGGATTTACAACACATAGGACAATTACATCAGATCACAAAATGGAGGACAAACACACAATACTGGGAATCATGGCCTAGCCAATTTGACACATATTTTGGGGGGCACAATTCAATTCATTACAGGTATCAAACAGAAATATAAATTAGTATTCATTTTTCTATCACTATGTTATTTAGGTATTTTCTCAATAGAGGAATACATTTCTATAATTTTAATATGACTATATTCAAGGGCTAAAGAGAATAACATACTACATAAAATGAATTTTTTTTAACTTGTATGTTCCATTTAATATGAGAATGTTTCTGTAACAATTTTTCATTCATAGCCTTGTTTCCTTAATAGCCTAATTAATAATGACAAAATACAGTTTCATTGTATACCAAAATTTATTTAACCAGCATCCCATTGTGAATGTTTATGCTTCTCCAAATTTTCACTCTAAATTAAAATATTATGATAAAAATTTCATACCTAAACATTTCACAGATCTCTAAAAATGTTCCTAGAATAAAATATTGGTTGGCATTTAAGGCATTTAAAGACTGTTATGTATATTGTCATATTGCCCACTGAAAGACAAGTCTGGTTTTTCTCCTAGTAGGTATGGATGAGAATCATCCGACATTTTAATAGTTGACAGTTTTATAGGTAAAACATGATAACTCACTACTGTTGATTTGCATTCCTTTTCTTAATAATGAAATTAAACATATTTTAATGTATCAATTTTTTAATTTTATTCTTCTCTTGCAAATTGCATGTTAATGACCTTTGCTCTTTATTGCACTAATTCGTTTCTTACCAACTCTTATACTAAGGGTACATATAGAAAATATTTTTGTTAGTAAGTAGTTTGCCCTAATGCATTCATGGTATTTTATTGCATAAATACTATCTCAAAGAAGTTTTCAGCATTTCAAAAACTGGATCCGTCAATCTTCCTTTATGGATTCTGCTTATTGCGTGAGGCTTAGAAGGGCGTCACCCACCTTATGATTATAGGAATATTCGCCTATGATTTATCCTGGTAACTTTATTATTTCTGTTTTCAGTCACTACAGTTTTTATCTATGGAATTTATATTTTTGTAATGTATGAGGTAGAGCTCTAATTTAGTTTTTCTTTTTCCCTCAAAATGATTATCCAGATGTCTTAACCCTATGTGTTGAAGAATCCAATCTTTCCTCCATTTGAAACGCCACTTATGGCCGACACTGTAATTACCACCAACAGCCATTTCCCTTTCTCTCTCTCTCCCTCCTTTCCCTCCCTTCCTCCTTCCCTGTTTTCCTCTCTCTCTTTTTCTTTCTTTTCTAACAGAGCTCGATTTTGGGGAGTAATGTACTCATATTCCTATATTCCCTTGCATGGGCCAGAAATCAGAACCACCGTAGCTCCTGGGACAGCTAATATTTTCTGAAGTGGTGTGGACTCACTGTTAAGTCTCATTTCCCCTTCTTCCTTCCACCTCCTGGAACATAAGGTGGAACCCTTAGGTGAAGTAACCATTTTTCCATCATAAAGGCAAACCTACCTGCTAAGGATGGTGGGGCAAGAGGCCTGGGGAAGTCTGAGCTTTGGTTCCAGCTAAGGAATGTTCTGACTGTATTTCTTCTAAGACTGATTTGTTGATTCTTCTGGCTGTCTATGGTATATTCTATATTCTGATGCACAATTAGACTGTATCAATTCACTTTTTTTCTTTACTGTTGTTGAAAGGGTTTAATGAAGTAATACAGCTATCTTTTATTTTGTGTGTGTGTGGTGAAAATATACCTAACAAAACATATGCCAACTGTTATGGATTGAATTGTGTCCCCCAAAAATGTGTGTCAACTTGGCTAGGCCATGATTCCCAGTATTGTGTGATTGTCCACCATTTTGTCATCTGATGTGATTTTCCTATGTGTCGTAAATCCTACCTCTATGATGTTAATGAGGCAGGATTAGAGGCAGTTATGTTAATGAGGCAGGACTCAATCTACAAAATTAAGCTGTGTCTTAAGTCAGTCTCTTCTGAGATATAAAAGAGAAGTGAGCAGAGAGACGTGAGGACTTCATACCACCAAGAAGTATAGCCAGAAGTATGCATCCTTTGGACCCAGGTTCCCTGCGCTGAGAAGCTCCTAGAGCAGGGAAAGATTGATGACAAGGACCTTTCCCCGGAGACGACAGAGAGAGAAAGCTTTCCCCTGGAGTTGGCATCTGAATTCATACCTCTAGCCTACCAGACTGTGAGAGAATAAATTTGTCTTTGTTAAAGCCATCCACTTGTGGTATTTCTGTTATAGCGGCACTAGATAAATAAAACATCAACTAAACAATTTCTGCATATACAATTGCATGACATTAATTACCAAATGCATCAGTTCTTGAATATGCATACATGCATATAATCCCTAGTTGAGTACACTGAAAGAATCTTGGAGTAGAAATTCCCATTAATATTGAACATAACTAGTGCCCAAATCTTGACTCCTAAATACCATTCTTTACCAAAAGGAACCAGGACTCCTTGGAAAAAAGAACTGATTCCGGGACTGAGACATTTTATGTGCCAGAATATTCCTTAGAAGCAAGGATGGTGAGACTTCGATTGGCTTACTATGGACACATCATCAGGAAAGGTAAATTGCTAGAACATCATGGTTGATAAAATGGAAGGTAGGCAAAAGCAAGGGTAGCTCTTGATTAGATGTATTGACACAATGACCAAGACAATGGACTCAAATATAGCAATGATCATGAAGATGGTGCAGGACCAGGCAACTTTTCATTCTGTTACATACAAGGTGACTATGAATCACAGCCAACTCCATGGCAGCTAATGTTCATATATATGTAACATACAAGCAAGTGTGCATACACACATGCATATTTACATCTATATATGTATACTGAAATTCTTGAGTTTACACAATACTTTTACTTCCAATCCAAACCTACAAGGTTCATTTTAGACTTCTCCCTTTCTATAACACCTTTCTCCAACAATGAGAAACTTAGCTCCCCAAACCCATCATATATTTACTTATGTGATTAATTCCTCTGTCTACAGCCAATCTCCCATCATGGTTGCTATCTCCTCTCCAATGTAAATGCCTTTTTCATCCTGCTTGGCCTCTGACACTCTGGGCTTGGGCTTCCTCACATCTTCTCCCTGCTTGGGCCCTGACATGCCATGCCAGGTCAACTGTCTGAGTATATATGCCCTTCTCACTCTGTGTGGGCCCTAATAATTTATGCTGGGAGCACCATGTGTGTAAATGTCTACCTCCCTTTGTCATGGTGACTTCCTAACCCTGCTTGGACTTTGACATCCTGAACAGAGCCTTTCCCCTGTGAGCATGATCTCCTCACCCTACTCAGCCCCTGACATTCTGTGCCAGGTCACCCTCACATGTGGATACACTACCAAATGGCTTTAATACTGAAGCATTATGGGAAAGGAGGAGAAGAGAAGAGGAAGAGTAACATGGACTTTTAAATAAATGGTGCTGGCATAACTAAATAGTCACTTGGAAAGACAAAATTGGATCCATCTTACTACTCTGCACTACCATAAATTCCAAATGGATTAGAAATTTAAATTTGAAATATGAAATTATACAAAGAAGAAAACATGGGTGAATTCCCCTACAGACTAATAGTGGAGAGTAGCTTTCAAATTATGACTCAAAATCCAGAAGCAATAAGGGAATATATATATTCTTTGACATATATTTTCACATGTCAAAAAAGATCATAAGGAAAGTAAACAAATGACCAACTGGGAAAAAAATAGTGCAACTTATAGCCCTTATTTATAAAAGCTTCTAGAAGTAGAAAAGAAAAATATTAACTTTTAGAAGAAAAAGAAAACAAATGCAAACGGCTCTTAAGCATGAGAAAAGCTAATCAACCTCACTCATAGTAAGATAAATGCAAATTAAAATTTCACTGAGATACCATTTCCCACCTATCAGATGGGCAAAAATCCAAGTCTGACAGCATACCTTGTTGGCGAGGCTATGAGAAAGCAATAACTCTCATTCACTATTGGTGAGAATGCAAACTGGCAGAAACCCAATGGAGAAAAATTTGGCAATAACTAGAAAAATTACATATACATTTACCCTTTAACCCAGCCATTCCACTTTTAGTAGTAATCTATCCAAAAGATACATATTCAGTTGATGAGAGAATGTTCTTTATAAAAGAATTCTAGGTAATAAACTCAGGAAGAATGGTAGATTCAGAATATCAGTGTTTCACAACCCCTAACGAAAACTGGATCTAGGCAATGAGCATCAATGTTTATTAAAACTATTTGACGAAAAGCAAATCGAAAACTTTATAATAGCTTGAGTTGACGACACTTGACTGTACTGATCAATTTTAACGTAACTAGAAGAGAGACAATCAGATATTATGTGCCTCCTAATAAGATGCAAAGGAAAGTACAAAATACCAGCTATGAACTATTCTTGCCAAATATTGAATCTGAACCTGATCAAGCCTCTATCTCTAACTACAAATATAGAGGAAATACAAGGAACAGAGAGAGGACCATGTTAAACAACACTCTGGTGATATATCAACAAGACCAGTATGTGGCAGAATCTATAGAACAAACGACCCACTTTCTTCAATAGGTAAATTGCAAATAAAATTATGAAAGGGGGGAAACTACAGATTAAAAGATGTGAGAGACGTATCAACCAATGCAAAACGTGGACTTTCATTAGATTTTGATTCAAACAAACAAACATAAAACTAAACCAGTTGCTGTCAAGTCTGACTCTGATTCACGGTGACCCCATGTGTTTCAGAGGAGAACTGTACCCCCCAGGATTTTCAGTGGCTGAGATTTTTGGAGTAGATTGCTAGGTCTTTCTTTCAAGGCACCTCTGAGTGGATTCGAACTGCCAAACTTTATGGTTACTAGCTGTCATGGATTGAACTGTGTCCCCTCAAATATGTGTCAACTTGGCTAGGCCATGATTCCCAGTATTGTGTGGTTGTCCTCCATTTTTTGACTTGATGTAATTGTCCTATGTGTTGTGCATTCTAATCTCAGCCTGTGGTTAATGAGACAAGATTAGGTTATGTTAAAGAGGATTAGGGTGGGATGCAACACCCTTACTTAGGTCACATCCCTGATCTGATGTAAGTGGAGCTTCCCTGAGGTGTGGCCTGCATCACCTTATGTCTTAGAAGATATAAAAGGAGAGAGAAGCGAGCAGAGAGAGAGGGACCTCATACCACCAAGAAAGAAGTGCTGGGAGCTGCGTGCGTCCTTTGCACCAGGGGTCCCTGCTCTGAGAAGCTCCTAGACCAGGGGAAGATTGATGACAAGGACCTTTCCCTAGAACCGACAGAGATAGAACGGATTCCCCGGGAGCTGGCACCCCTAGAAATGAAAATGGCATAAGCGAAGTGTTTGGCACACCACAGTAGATTTACGAGGTCAAGGGGATTCTCTTTCTGTGTATCTGTTCTTGTTCAGAAGGGCAGGCTACACATTCAAGGATCAACGAGAACAACGCATATTTTCCTGGGTGTTCCATGCATGCTGATACCATACACAGTGTTTAGGTAACTAGTTTAGGATAACCTGGTTAAGTGTGTGTTATTTTACTAAACCACATAGAACAAGGATTATGTAAACTTCCTTAGCTGTTTTTGTGCTCCTTGTCTATATTGTACAGGTGGCTCAGTACAAGGGATTGGCCCCTGCTTTGTCATCGGGAAGCCCACATTACGCAGTGTCACAGTAACAAGAATCAATATTCCCTGCCAAGGCTGTCAGGAAGCAGGCTTTTGTGTTCTCACAGCACGTACGGGTGTTCAAGAGGCTGCATGTTTTCTGTAGATCCTGTTTTGCAAAGCACTTCTGTCTCACTCTTGGAGCGTTGCGTATAGATGCAAAGACAAGCTCTGCTCATGAGTTCTTTATCATGGATTTTTATCAGGTTCCCACATCTTTAGAGGGTCATTGGAATTACAAGCTAAAAATTGATTTACCTTTCAAACTGAAGTTGAGCCAACATGTTATGCCAAAAAAAGTATCTTATATCAAACAGAGAGAAAGAAACAAACAAAAATTCAAACAAAGGAAAGCACCCTACCCTGGCCACAGACCCATTCATATTAGGCCTTATAACATATTAGGTGGCAAGAACTGTTAGTACAGAGCAGCATCCTCCTGGTCTCCTTGGAGACTAGCATGGTGGGGAAAAGCAATGGTTAAAGTCACAGGAGCTTGATTTCTGGGCAGTGGAATAACAAAAGCTGATTATAGCCTCTTCAGGTGAGGAGCATGCTAGAGGAAACAGAATGACTCAAATTTGGGAGCTATAATTTGGCTTTACCACTAAGGAGACCTCACCAGTCACTGAATTATTTGTGATTCAGTTGCCTTATCTGTTTAAAAAAAAAAAAAATATATATATATATATATATATTGCTCCTTCCTTCCTATGCAGTGATTATATTAGTGTTCTTAAGTGTAAAGGCATCATTATTTTCCAAATAATTGAACTTGGAAGATCTATAAAGGACCACAAGGATTAGGCAGTCATAAAAATATTTAATATTTGGCCTTTCTGAGTCCCATGTATAAAATAATACCTAGCCCAAATGAGATCATATATTTGAAACACATAACATGTACTTAAAGAGTAAACATACTGGTACCTAGTAAACATTTTTTATATAATTGTTAATATTATGAGACAGAGCATGATGTTATGACTTCTTAAAAGCATATGATTTGGAGACAGACAAACCTGGGTTGGTTTCCTAGTCTGCCCCCAAGGGACCTTGGTGCAATTATAAATCTCTCCATCTGAACATTTTTAAAATAAGGAAAATAGCCTTTTGGTAAGGAGTAAATTGTGCAAGGCACCCACCCAGTGTCTGATGCCTAGGAAGTACTCAAAAAATAGTGGCTTCTATCAGTCTAAATACCCATCCATCCACCCACCCGTGCACCCACTCATCCATCCATCCATCCATCCACTCATCCATTCCTCAGGTATCTATATCTTACAATGTAGCATATCATGTTCTGCAATACCTGCTGTTCTAAGACCAAATTACATTGGAAATATTGGCCAACTGAGCTCATAGCACTGCATCCAAAGTTTAACCCTTTTCCAAAGAGGAATATAAAGATGAAAGCATGAAACAAGAATACCCCCTTCCTCTGTGAAACACTACCAGAGAGGAAAATTAAGGACTCTGTATACATTGTGCTTACTACTATTAAGTTTGTGGGGGTAATAATTAACATCATCTCTGCTTCTTTGCGCTACCAGCTTAGCTTGTTGGTATAAATCTGAACATTTTGTCTACTATTTGTGGCAATAATTTGGCCTGGTATTTTGGAGTTAACTATGCTGCTATTACTATTATTGAAACTGCCACTGAGAAAAATCCCTTTGCAGTTTTTGGTGTCTGAAATGTCTGAAATCATTTTTTAAAGCTGGGACCAAGCCCTGTCATAAGCACGTAGTAACTGGTAATGTTCTCTTTCCCCTCTAACTTAATTTGGTTGTCAAGGAAAGATATTGTAGCATGATTTAAAGCCAAGGGGTTATTATCCAAATAGGTGGAGTCTCACACCAGCCAGTATAACAGCTTGTCACAGTTCCTTGGTTATATTTGGAGTCTACTTAAATGGATATATATTGCTATAATATTTAATGTACTTGATTTTAAAAAAATCCACAAAGGGCTTCCTGTAAGAACCTATTCTTTTCTTTCCTTAACTTTATTAATGAACTCTTTCTCTGATTTTTCACTTACCTCTAATTTAATTTACCCTGCTATTCTATACTTTTGTAAGCTACATTAAATTCCTGTTGGAACAACAAAAAAATCTATCTGTCCTAAAGATATCTGATTTTCAGATCCTGAAATTCCCATAAACACTTTGCAGAGTTTATCACATTAAACACTCTTATATTTTAATATACAACAGTATAAATGTTAAATAATAAATGCATTACTTCTGATACTGGTATTGAATTCAGCACCTATTTAGCAAAACTATGTGCAAAACAAAACACCATACCACCTGTGAATAACAACTAAAACACGAATTTTAACTTCAAAGAATGTAAAATCCCACGGTAACCACAGTCGTCTATGCAATAAACTAAAAACTCTAATAATCCATGTCAACTGCATCTGTTGGTTGAGAATTTTTTTTTTAAATAGCATTGATTATGTTTGGCTCAGCAAAGCATTTTCCCTCTCAGCTCTCTAATTCTAAACACACACACAAAATCACATGCTAAAACGATATTTGATAAAATGAGTTTCAACTTAGATAACCCCAGGGACAGAAATGGGGTTAAATATATTTTGCAAAGAAATCAATAGCTAGAAGGAAAGCCATACATTAAAAGGATGAATCTTGCTGATGGGACTAAAACTGACACCTGAGGATAGAAAGTGAGGCTAAAAGTGAAACATAGCATTACTTAGTTAAGTGATTAAATGGACATCAGCAAGTTTAATCCCTTTGATGTAGCAACCTGAGAAGGAAGGGGGGAACTCACATTTACAAGAAAACCCTGACCTATCCTATTTGTCTGTTTCTTGCTATCTTTTGTTGTAGTACCCTGAAGATGAGAGATAGTCAAAATGGCTAATAGGTCCAGACTTACTAGCCCTAAATATCTGTTCTGAAAGAAATGGTTTTCTATTTTTTAATAGAAATCCTGAGCACCTCCGCTTTTTAATTTTTCCTCCGTCCTTGCCAAGGACTTCACTTTGGAGAAGGTTTTAGAAGATATAGCAAGACTTTCTGCCCCATAATAAAACAATTCAAAGAGAATTTCTGAGCAGTTACCAAAAGCAATCAAGAAAGATGTTTTTATGCAGAACACTCACTGAAGAATAGCTTTGCATCTTAGTCAATGGAGCAGGTTCTCGTTATTTATTTAGATTTATCTGGCAGTTATTCTCTGAAAAGCTCGTTAAGAGTAAATTATTTCAATATCATATTCGTTTATAGACTTCTGTTATTTATCCTCAGGCTTATTTTCATATTTCTTCAGATTCTACCCCACTAAATATCTCTTGAATCTAGTTGCATCTTTCCATCTCCACCACCACAAGCCTAGTCCAAGCTCTCATCTTCTTTCACTTAGACTCATGAAATTGCCCCTGAATTGGGCTTTCCAGGTTCACTCTTGCCTCCTTCATGTATTCTCCACTCTCAGTCCTCATGGTATTTTACTCTTAAACAGATTTCTTGAGATGTAATTCACATACCATTTAAAGTGAACAACTCAATGTTTTTTAGTATATTGGCAGAATTATGCAGCCATCACCAGAATCTAATTTTAGAACATTTCAGTTACCCCCAAAAAGAAATTTTTAATGAACTACAATTTATCTATTTTTCCTTTTGTTGCTTGTACTTTTGGTGTCATATCTAAGAAGGCTTTGCCTAGCCCAAGGTCCTGTACTTGTTTTTAATTGTGCTTTAGGTGACAGTTCACAGCTCAAGTTAATTTCTCATACAAAAACTTATACACATATTGTTTTGTGACATTAGTTGCAATCCCCACAATGTGGTCTCAAGGTAGATGAGGTCATGGTTTGTGTAGACTGTTAGTCCTGTAGATTAGTTTCTTCTTTGATTCTTTATTTACCTTCTTTCTCTTTTGCTCCAGACTTGTAAAGACCAACAGTTGTATCTTAGATAGCCACTTGCAGGTTTTTAAGACCCCAGATGCTACTCACCAAACTAGGATGTAGAATATTATCTTTATGAGCTATGTGATGCCAATTGACCTAGTTGTCCCCTGAGACTATGGCCTGAAGCCCTCAAATCCAGTAATCCAACCCACAAGGCATTTGGTTATGTCTAGAAAGTATCCTTAACTGAGTCCCCTATGTGCTTTATTTTATATATGAATATATATGCAGCATACATAAACATGTATATATATTTGACTACAGAAATACCTGTATGTGCACACCTGTATATTAAAATGTGCCTACCTATACATATATAAAGGAGCCCTGGTGGCACAGTGGTTAACCATTTGCTGCTAACTGAAAGGTAGGCAGTTCAAACCTGCCAGCTGCTGCCCAGGAGAAAGATGTGGTGTCTGCTTCTGTAAAGATTTACAGCCTCGGAAATCCTATGGGGCAGTTCTACTCTGTCCTATAGGGTCACTGTGAGTTGGAATCAACCGGACAACAGGGGGTGGGTTTGATACATATATAAGCATATATACCTACCTATGGAATCTCACACATATTTTTTGGTTGTTATTACTGTGTTACAAAATTGTATATATGTTATGGATTTTATCAAAATTGTCCCTTATTCTTGTGTACTTCTTAAAGTCATCTTTTACCTTGATCAAGTTGTGCTGACAGTAGCTTTCTTGTAGAATCTCTGGGATTTCCTATGTGAAGAATCATGTCATCTGGGAATAGAAATAGTTTTACTTCTTCCTTTCCAATTTGGATACCTTTTATTTCCCTTTCTTATCTTATTGCTCTAGCTAGGACTTCTAGTACAATATTGAATAAATGTCATAATAGTGGGCATCCTTGTCTTGTACCAGTTCTCAAGGGAAAGGGTCTCAGTCTTTCTTCATTGAGAATAATGTTGGCTATTGGTTTTGCATATAGACCCTTAATTATGTTGAGGAATTTCCCTTCTATTCCTATTTTGGTAAGAGTTTTTGTCAGGAAATGATATTAGAGTTTATCAAATGCCTTTTCTGCTTCCAGATGATCACGTCATTCTATTCCTTTGTTTTATTTATGTGGTGAATTACACTGATTTTCTAATGTTGAACCATATTTGCATCATTGGTATGAGTCCCACTTTGTCATGATGCATTATTTTTTTTATATTACCTACAGAAACACCTGTATGTGCACACCCATATATTAAAATGTGCTTACCTATACATATATAATGGAGCCCTGGTGGCACAGTGGTTAACCATTTGCTACTAACTGAAAGGTAGGCAGTTCAAACCTACCAGCTGCTCCCCAGGAGAAAGATGTATTAATTTTTTGAATTCTATTGGTTAGATTTTTGTTGAGAATATTTGTATCTATATTCATGAAGGATATTGGTCTGTAATGTTCTTTTTTTTTGTGTGTGTGTTGTTGCCTGGCTTTGGTATCAGCGTTACGGTGGCTTCATAGAATGAATTAGGGAGTATTCCTTCCTTTTCTATGGTCTGGAATAGTTTGAGTAGGATTCGTGTCAACTCTTCTCTAAATGTTTGGTAGAATTCTCCAAAGAAGCTGTCTGGGCTAGGGCTTTTTTTTTGTTGTTGTTTTTGGGACTTTTTTTTAATGACATCTTCAATTTCTTCTTTTGCTGTGGGTCTATTCAAATTTTCTACCTCTATTTGTGTTCATTTAGGTAGGTAGTTTGTTTCTAGAAATTTTTCCATTTCTTCTAGGTTTTCAAATTTGTTAGAGAACAATTTTTCATAATATTCTGTTATGATTCTTTTTACCTCGGTTCTGTTGTAATTCACCAATCTCATTTCTTATTCAGGCTATTTGCTTCCTCTCAAGTTTTTCCTTTGTCAATTTGGCCTGCAGTCCATATATTTTATTGATCCTTTCAAAGACAACTTCTAGTCTTGTTGATTCTTTCTATTGTTTTTCTGTTTCCTATCTCTTTTATTTCTGCTCTGATCTTTATTATTTCCTTTCTTCTTGCAGCTTTCTTCTTCTTTTATTCTTCAGTTTCTATTTGTTCGAGTTGTCAGGTTAAGTTATTTATTTTGGACCTTTCTTTTTTTAATGTATGCATTTATTGCTATACATTTCCCTCTGAGCACTACTTTTACTGCATCTCAAAAGTTTTGGTATGCTGTGTTTTCATTCTTGTTTAATTCTAAGTAGTTTTTAATTTCACTTTTGTTTTCTTCTATTACCTAGCAGTTTTTAGTAATGTGCTATTTAGTTTTCATGTATTTAGTTTATTTTCCTTGTTCTTCATGTTACTGATTTCTAGTTTCATACCATTATGATCAGAGAAGATGCTTTGTATAATTTCAATCTTTTTAAATTTATCGAGGCTAGGTTTATGGCCTAAAATATGATCTATTCTGGAACTGTTCCAGAATGTTGTTTAGGTCTTCTATTTCTTTGTTGATTTTCTTTCTAGTTGTTCTGTCCATTGTTGAAAGTGGTGTGTTAAAATCTCCTACTATGATTGTAGATCTATCTCTCTCTTCAATTCTGTTAGAATTTGTTTTATACATTTTGGAGCTCTGGTATTGGGTGCATAAATATTTATAATTATTATGTCTTCTTGATGAATTGACACTTTAATCATTATCTAGTATCCTTTTTTGTCTCTTATAATACATTTTGACTTAAAATCTATATTTTCAGATATTGTCTCTCTTGCTCTCTTTTGGTTACTGTTTGCTTGGTGTATTTTTTTCTATCCTTTGATTTTTAAACTGTTTATGTATTTGTGTCTAAGGTGTGGGTCTTGTAGACAACTTACTAAGGGATCATGTTTTTTAATCCATTCTGCTGCTCTCTGCCTCTTGACTGATACATTTAATCCATTTACATTCAGTGTGATTATTGATAGGTATGGATTTACTCTCTGCCCTTTTTTTTGCACTTTTTTTGTGATGTTCATGGTTTTTTTTTTTTTTTGTTCCACTTTACTTTCTGTGATGAGTTATTTTTATATGAATTTTTTTCCTTTAATTTGTTATTGTTGCTTTTGTGTTTGCTGAGTCTTTTTTTCTTTTGTTTTGGTATGTAGATTTATTACTCTTCTTTGTGGTTACTCTGAAATTTACATTTATCATTCTAAATTTAAAACAGTCTGTTATATCTTAAGATCTCCTTGACTTCCTCCCCATATGGAAGTTCTATAACTACACCATTCATTCCCTTTTTTGTTTTGAAGTTGTCATCATTTACTTCTTTATATCTCTGATACCTTTTAATCAATTTGGTTGCTTTCTTTTACTTTTTTGAAGTCTTTGGTTGGCTTGGTATCTGGGTGATACTGTTGCGTATCTTTATCTCAGGTTGTAGTCTAATGTCATTGGTTTTCTATCTGAAGGACCCTTTTTAATATTTCTTGCAGGGCTGGTTTGGTGGTTACAAGTCTTTTAATTTTTGATCTGGGTATGTCTTAATGTTGTCATCATTTTTGAAACACAGTTTTGCTGGATATATGATTCTTGGGTGACAGTTCTTTTCTATTAGGGCTTTGTGTATATCACCCCATTGTCTTCTTGCTTGCATGGTTTCTGATGAGAAATCAGTGCTTGGTCTCGTTGGAGCCCCTTTATCAGGTGCTTCTATCAAAATTTTTTCTTTGTCTTTGCTTCTGGGAAATTTGATTATTGTATGTCTTGGTGAATTTATTTTGGATGTCTTTCCTGTATGGAGTTCGTTGAGCTTCTTAGATGGAAATCTTGTCTTTCATGATATTTGCAAAGTTTCCTGCCATTATGTCTTCAAAATTCTCTCTTGTCTTTCTTCCCCTTCTGGAGTTCCTATTACGTGTATATTATTCCTTTTGATGGTGTTCCACATAACCTCCAGGCTTTCTTCATTTTCCTTCTCCCATTTTTCTGATTGTTCCTCAAACAAGTTAGTATTGAGGGATTTGTCCTCTATTTTGCTGATTCTTTCTGTCATTGATTTGATTCTACTTCTATGGCCTTCCATTGAGTTATTTATTTCTGATATTTTATTATTAATCTTTTGAATTTCTAGTTGTTGTTTTTGTATGGTTTTTATTTCTCTATTGAATTTGTGATGTTGTTCTTGTATCATTTTCCTGAATTCTTCTAGGGTTTTTTTCTGTGTTTTCCTTGATCTCTCAAGGAATGTAAATATTAGTGTTTTGAATTCCTTTTCAGGTAGATCTTTTATCAGTTCTTCCTCAGCACAGATTTCTATCCCTTTATTTTGCTCATTTTCCTGCCATCATATCTTGTTTCTTCATATGATTTGTACTTGATTGCTGTCTTTGAGGCATTAAGGTTCTGTTATATTTATTTATTAATTTTGTGTTTATTTGCCTTTTTTGTATTTTATGCTTTTGTTTTGATATATCTGGCGCTTAGCTTATTCCATTTTTATATTATTTATCTTCCTTTGTATTGTTTTAATTCATGTTGTTGTGTAATATTGGTACATCTATTACTATGAAGCTGCCAGTTATCTGGTCTATCTATAGGTTTGGGCTGTTGGTTGGCTAGATGTGCTTTCTTCTCACTGGTGGGTATGGTGGGTCACACACACACTGTACTCCTATGTCATTAGGTGCATATGATTTCTCTTAGAGGATTGCTTGGTCGTGTGTGAACAAGTCTTTGCCCTGATGTGTTCCCTCTGAGTTGCCATGAGTAGTTAGTGCAGCCCCTGAAGCACAGGATAGAGTGCAGGGAGGAAAGGCAGAATAGCCACACGGCTAAGGTAGGGTCAACAGAGGAGGGTATGGAGTCCCATTCTTTTGGAGGGGTCAGCTGGGAAGAGCATGGGATCTCACTTAGCTGGGGGTGGGGGAGTCAGTACCGCAAGGCATGGAGTCCCGCTCAGCCAGGGGGGTAGTTTGGCAGGACAGAGTGTGGAGTCCCATTCGATCTGGGTGGTTTTTCAAACTGGGCAGGGTGCGATGTCCAGCTCAGCTGGGAGTGGTCTGTGGGTGGGAGAAGGAAGGGGCAGAGACCTGCACATCCGGGACGGGGTGAAGTGAAGCCTGCCCAGGTTTGCACAGATGGTCAGCTCTTCAGGGAGGAGTGGTGGCCTGGCTGGGCTTGCACACATCAGCGCAGGCAGGGAGGGGGTAGTGGATTTGGTCAGGTTTGCTTGTGTCCATGTGGGCCTCCTGTGTCTCAGGGAGGGGTGTTGGGTGTAGTTGGGCTTGCATTTGCTAATGCAGATGGCAGTTAAGTCTAGGAAGGGAAGGAAGTGAAGGGGAGTCTGCAGGGACAGGAGGGGATGACTGCCTGCATGGGGCCAGTTCTGGGGGTCGGGGGGCTCTAGCTGTCACTCTGTAGGCTGAATCTTTGCTGAGTGTCTCCCATATAAATATCCAGGTGCCTCCATCAACAAATAGTCCCAGCACTAATTCCTAGATCCCTCCCTTCTTGCACTAATCAGAGGGGCTGGAACTCTCACTCATCCCTCTATTCCTCACCTTTACTCCCTTTACTTCATGCATTTGTTGTTGTTTTTGCCCTCATAGGATTTTTCAGTGGCTGTAAATGTGCACTGCCTGTATACATTTTCTTCTTCTCTAAGGTTCCGATGACTCAGCCTGTCTCGCTTTGCTCCAGAGGTACTTCCCTGTGGTTCCCTGGTTTCAGAGCTATACCACATCTGTACTTCCCTACCTCAAGGGTGACCCATCCCAGGATGCATCCTGCCTACATTGTTGTTTCTTTCTGGGGTTGTTTGCACAGAACCTTTGCCACCAGCTGTACTCTCTCTACAGTTGCTTTTCTGGGTGCTTCAGTGCTGTCCCAAAATGGCCATGCTGTTGTGGGCTGGAAGGCAGGGCATAGTCGATCCATGAATCTTTGTTTTTCTGCCGATCTCATTCTGCCTCTCCTTCCCATTGGTGTTCAATCTGTTTCTTCAATTCTCCATTTGATATTCTGTGATCTGAGGTCATTTTTTTTGCTCTGTTTTACTTAGCTTCCCGAGTCTCTGTTGTCAGGAGGTCTTTATGGTGCCGGTACCTAAGACGCCATATTGACTGGAACTCTCCTCATTGTAGTTTGATTTGCATCTCTCTAATGGCTAATGATTGCAAGCATCTTTTCATGTGCTTGTTAGCTGCCTGAATGTCCTCTTTGGTGAAATTTATGTTCATGTCCTTTGCCCATTTTTTGATTGGACTTTTTTGTCTTTTTGTTGTTGAATAGTTGAAGTTTTCTAAGTATTTTAGAGATTAGACCCTTATTGGATATGTCATTGCCAGAGAGATTTTTTTCCCAGTCTGTAGGTTTTCTTTTTACTCTTTTGGGAAAGTATTTTGATGAGAATAAATATTTAATTTTTTAGGAGTTTCCAGCTATCTAATTTGTCTTCTGTTGTTCATGCATTTGTTGTTGTTTTTGCCCTCATAGGATTTTTCAATGGCTGATTTTTTGGAACTAGATTGCCAGGGCTTTCTTCCAAGGTGCCTCTGAGTGAACTCAAACCTCCTACCTTTTAGTTTGCATTTATAGAAATTCATATAATTTCATGTTATTTCCTTCACTATGCTAAAGTTTTACTGCTGATCAAGAGAATGGACCATCAGCTTCCACCATCCACGGTGCATTGTTCGTTTTCAAGATCAGCCAGGCAATTTATGAAATGCCTGCGAAAAGCCTGGGTGGGTTATTTCTAAATGTCTTCCAGTGATGGTCGTATACTCTGTATAATCGGGGACTCAGAATAACTTTCTTACTTGTACCTAGCACCTAAGAGAAGGTAAAATAAAGATGTCTGCTTGGCTGCAGATGATAACCCAGGTTGGATACAAAATGCAGGTGATGCATTTCATTAGGGAAAATGTGAATTTCCTGATAGCAACCCCAGACTGTTTATAAGAAGAAAAATTCATACAGGAGTTTGCAATAATTTCATGCCCCAGTTTGATGCCTTGGCAGATGTTGAGGGAACATTCTGCAAGACCATGAAAGTAGAGCTGGATCGGGGTGTGTCCCAAAAAGCCACCTGCCCAAAGCAGCCGTGTTGGAAACTTGTAAGAACCTGAGCCCACTAATTGGGTCTTCTGTGACAGAGTTTTCTCTGATGTGATAAATAAATGCTTTTCTCATAAACTTTCCTTAAGTGAATAAATGTGATTGTTCTGACAAAGCCCTTTGAAGTGTCTGTGGCACAGACACTGTTAAATGAGATTTACTATTTTGGGGGAGCATTGGCAGAGAAAATGGGGTCACTTTTATTTGGGGACATTTGGAAAAATGGTATGGGAATCTGATCAGGTATAGGTTTCAAAATGTTTAAAAGTATGAGAGGTTTTAAAGCCTGTGTAGAATCAGAACTTTTCCTTTCCAATTGTTCAGTTATGATAGAAATTGTTAAATTCCCTGATTTACCAAGATCCTGAAATTAAAAGCTCATTTTAACTCATACAGCTTAAAATACTGTGATGGTTAATTTTATGTGTGAACCTGGCTAAGCATGTGTGGGACAACACATCCTGCTCAACCACATCATGAATGTAGGACAACACTCCAAATCGGCATGGTGCTCACAGGTTTTACCAATTTCTAGATAGCCAGGAAGCCATTAGATAAAGGGCACCAATAATTAATATGGATTGCTCCATAAACATCATGTCCTTCAGATCAGAGCCTGAACACATATTAACACATGCAAAGCAGATCTTCCAAGGATCAGACAGCATTCAACAGAAATAATTCCATCATGAGCAGTGCCCCCTTGGCTCAAAAGCTGTCTACACAGAGATGACAACTCTTCCACGTACACCCCAATTGGCGCCATGGGTAACGCGCTTAAACGGGACCCTACCTCAGTGGTATCACTAGGGTGGTATCACTAGGGTTGGTGTCACCTAGTGTGGTAACTCATGGTGTCACACCCTACCCTGGCCAGGGGTAGGTGGAGTTGGCCAGTGAACCCTCCCGCTGGTGGCTCCAACCCTCCTGGCCCCATCCCCCATGGGTCCCCACAGTTCCTCCCCCTCTTACCTGCCAAGGTGGAGAACTTCCTGTCTGCCCAATGGTGGGTGCCACAGCCTGGCCATCTACAACCTGACTGGTGGGTGATGGGGGGTTGACACCAACCCTAGTGACGCCATTGCCTTGGCGGACCCTCCTCTAGCGACACCGGCTTGCCTGCCACCGCCACTGCTGCCGCCGCCAAGCAGACCCTGGGGTCATTTTGGTGTCACCCCTTCTGACAGCATCAGAGGGTACAGTCCACACCCTGCACCCCCTAGTAACACCACTGTCCTACATACTGCCAGTCTCCGCTTGGCCAAGTAGTTCCCCTTAGGTGGATTAGTTTATGCTATACATGCCCCACCTGTACCACAGCTGAGGAGACTCAGAAAACTTCCTCTCCCAGCTATTTTATACTCCCAGTCTAAGTGACTAATCGTATCTTTTTAACCCCGCTAGCAATCAACCTACAGCATCATGCCCCCTTGACTTCCTGAGGAGCGGGAGTGGTTAGCCCAGAATTGTATCTTTTTAATCTTGCTAACAAACATCAGGCCTCAGTAGGGGTGGTGGTTTGTTCTGAGGCCTGAAGATGCCAGCAGGGAGAGGAAGGGAGAAAACCATAGGGGCTGGCTTGTCCAAAGGACTTGCTCCTCACAACATGGTACCCAGTTGTTTGGTAAAACACCAGTCTAGTTGCTGTTATAAAGTAGTTACATGTGACTAAAGCAGTTGGCCCCAAGAAAAGCAGATTACTTTTAGTAATGTGGGCAGGACTCAACCAATCACTTGGAGTCCTTAGGAGCAAAAAGGGAGTTTCCCTAGGGTGTGTTCTGCCTCCAGACTTTAAATAGACATTTTGCCAGAACACTCTCACCCTTCACTCATCCCTTCACCTGACCTATGCGTTTTGGTATGCAAGCCTGCAGGAGTCTTGAGTCTGTCACCTGACCTAGGAATTTTGGACTTGTCAGCCTCCATCCCCCCACCCCAAGCTGTGTGAACCAATACCTTGAGACCTCTCTCTCTATATATATATCTATATCTTTGCCTAGATCTAGATCACTGGTTCTTTTTCTCTAGAGAAACCTAAGAAAAACACACACAGCTTAAATCACATTTCAGAACACAGTGTCCTTCAAGATTTTATAACTGGCTATAGCCACTAACAAAAATAAAAGAAAAAAACCAAATACATTGCCATCTAGTTGGTTCCTACTCATAGTGACCCTATAGGACAGAGTAGAACTGCCCCGTAGGGTATCTAAGGAGAGGCTTGTGGATTCAAACTGTCGACCTTTTGGTTAGCAGCCAAGCTCTTAACCGCTGTGTCAACAAGGCTGCACGGCTGCTAATACTCCCAGGCAATACCTCAGAAAGCCCCTAGATGTCAGTCACTCAGGCACATTCCAGAGAGGCTCCGGAGATTTTATGCATTCTGGCTGCCAAGAGAACAATCCGTGAAGCCCACTATGTACCACTTGAACAGATGAGATCCTTTAAATTTAAGGAGAAATTTGAAAAGTGTTAGGAGCAACATTCAAACGAGATGTTTATTCTGGCAGAAGTTTTTAACTATGGAGGTTCTGCCCAGTTTATGTGCTCAAAGATACAGATGGTGCAGAGTACTGAGGGTTTTTGGTTTTTTAAACCCAGATGAATTTCAAAAGATTAACACCTACTCTTCCACAATTCTCCTGGGCAAGAAGTAAGAATAACAGTGTTTACCTAAAAAGTTTAACAATTGGATGAAGACTCCAATGATTTGAAACCACTAGCAGTCTGAAGATGGGTGAAACTGGATTTTATGTAACACCCCCCAGAAATGCATTAACACTTGTTTTCTCCAGGACTCTGTGTCTAACTGTAATTTTTTCCCTACAGCTGAAGTCTACAAACACAGCCTTACAGAAAATGCTTCCCACTTCTTGTCATAGAGCATCCTAAAACATGATACAAGCTACTGAAAGATGCTAGTTCAAATAACAACCTGATACAAAATGTAAATGAGTGCATTGGTGTTAATAAAGCTAAACCAAACTATACTCAGGAGTCTCTCGGTGGTGCAAACAGTTAATGTGCTCTACTGCTAACTGAAAGGTTGAAGGTTCAAGTCTACCCAGAGGTGCCTCAAAAGATCTACTTCTGAAAAATCAGCCATTGAAAATCCTATGGAGCAGAGTTCTCCTCTTGACACATATAGAGTCACCATGAGTCAGAGTCGACTCAACAACAACTGAACTGGAAACTATACTCAAATTAAACTTTGTTGTGATCCCATGCAGTGGTGGGTCTATCATATAACCATCAGGAATACTCTGGCCCAATTGTAGGGTGTAAAAATAGATATGTCAGTCTATAGGCACCATAGTTATAAAAAAGCCCAAACACCCATTGCTGTCGAGTCAATTCTGACTTATAGTGACCCTGTAGAACAAAGTAAAACTGGCCCATAGGGTTTTCAAGGATGGCTGGTGGATTTGAACTGTTGACCTTTTGGTTAGCAGCCTGAGTTCTTAATCACTGCATCACCAGGTCTCCATAGACATTATGGGGGGAGGGTTAATTCTCTGTATCCATACATGGATATAAAGCAGCATCAGACAGCTGGAGACCACCCTGTGCTACTGTTGAGATGTGTCCTGGCCTGCAGTAGGAGCCATCACATGCTGAGCCTCACTTTTCCTAAGTCTCACCATAGCTAAAGCAACCATCATCACCATCACAATAAAGTCTCACCAGGACCAGGATATATCATTTAGATTTGTACTCTCAAGAGAAGAAACATTCAGCATAAAGAAAAGAAGTGATTTCCTGAAAAAGCAGGGTTTTGGATTAACAGGTTTTCATGGAGCCCTAGTTCTGTGTGGGGCTGCTGTTAAATCTTTTAGAGGCTTGTTTTAAAGGGCCATGTGGGGCAACTAGCCAAGAACTGAGGGGTTTTATGGAACACAGGTAGTTTTAGAAAACTAAAACCAGGAAGGTCCCAGGCAAACCAGGACAAATTGGTGACTCTAGGCCCATACCTCTTTTAAGGAAAGGCTTTGAGATCACTAAAAAGTTTTAAAAATAATCCTGGATAGATGTGTTGGTGCATATCTTAAAAGCCAAATTCAGTAAAGAAATGTAAGAGAAAGGTCTGGGCTTCTCCCAGTGACACGGTTCCTGGTGAAACTCAGGGTATTTCTTCCCCAGAAGAGTGAAAATATCAAAGTGAATGTGTCAGCATTTCCAGACCTCATAAAAAACATAAAAAGAGGAAGCGAGGAGACCCCAAGATGAACAAACTGTTCCTTCACACGTTCTGTTTTTTTTTTTCCCCAAAGAAATACATCGAAAAACACAATGGAAATGGCACTTGTACTTTGAACTTCAAGAGAACTAGTCGGATTTGGACCTTCTAAAGATACAACTCCTACAACTGTGATTGGAAAAAACACTTGGACATTATGTTTTCAGAAATGGTGAAGATGGTCTAGAGCTTTCAACATTCTGTTCACCTACTTTCGGAAAAGTATGGGGAGCAAGGACGCAGACATGGACAGGGAGGTTGTGTTGGCCTGGTCTATACTCATGTCACCACTGTCAATTAGATCAGACAAGTTGTGAGGGCCTTCACTGAGTCTGGGCTTAACTACGTCAAGCACACACTGACCATACAGCTTACAGAGTGAGGAAAACAGTAGCAGTAATGGCTCCCAATTCATTAATGTCTCACTGTATTCTTGTACACATTGACTCTGACCTTGGCTATGGGACTTGTTTTGGCTAACAGGACACTAGCATTGGAAATCAAGTAGAGACCTGAAAAGTTGCTTGCACATTAGGGTTTGCATTTCTTGCTACTGGGAACCCTTCTCCCACCATGGGAACAAACTCAGCCTAGGCTTCTGGAGGATGAAAGACCACATGGAGAAAGGCTCCCTTTGCCCCAGCCATCCCTGTAATTCCAGATGAGACCACCTGGAAAATAGCTGCCAATCATTAGACATGTGAGTGAGGCCACTCCAGACTATCCAGTCCCAGCCAAGCCCAAATGGCAAAATGGCTACTTATTGGCAAATGGCAAAAATGAGTCAAGTTTGCCCAAACCAGAAGAAGCATAGAAATGACACATCTAATCATGAGAGATAATAAACGTTTATTGTTTTAAACCACTGATTTTTGAGGAAGTTTGTTAGGCAGCCTTGGATAACTGAAAACTCCAAAAAAAAAACCCTCAATTGCCATTGAGTTGATGATTCTGATTCATGATGATGCTATGTGTGTCCGAGTAGAACTATACTCCATAAATTTTTCAATGGCTGATTTTTCGTAAGTAGATTGGCAGGACTTTCTTCCAAGGCATCCCTGGGTGGACTCAAACTTTTAACTTTATGGTTAGCAGCCAAGTACATTAGCAGTTTGCACTACACAGGGACTCCAACTGATAAATAAGAAGTGGATTTTACAAGGACACCACAGGTAAAAATAAATAAATAGCATAAAAGGAGAAAATGACGACTTTAAGGAACATGTACGTTTGATTGCACTGGCTATATTTTTTCTAAAATGATGCTAAATATTATGAATGTTATCAGCCGACTCTGTAAAATGCACATCTTCGTCTTTGTTTTTTCGGGGCTTAGTGTACAATAAACACTTGCTGGAGTTTTGTACTCAGGCAATGCTAAGTACCTGGTGGACTGGGAATGTATGAGGGTGATTTGCTCACATCAGGGCAGCTGAGTATGTAAATAGGAAAATCTGTTCCAGAGGCAGTTGGTAGTGGAACTCGTGTTGGATTCTGTGGATAATGATGCCATCGGTGAGGATTATTATAAAAAATAACTTAACTTCAAACATTATGGTATTAGTGCCAGGTCTCAGCATGGGGAAGCAATGGGGAACCTGGGAGTTCTATCAGGAAATTACTCCTGTGCAGGCTGCAAAACAACACAAAAGGAAGAGGCACTCTCTGGAAACCATGAGGAGTGAACTCAGGGCTACACTCTTTTTGCCTTTGGATGGTCAACCGAACAGCTTCTGTATCATTTCTCCAGAACACTAAACCAAAACCAAACTAAACCCACTGCCGTCGAGTCGATTCTGTCTCATAACAACTCTATAAGACAGAGTAGAACTGCCCCATAGGGTTTCCAAGGAGCAGCTGTGGTTTAAAACTGCCGGCCTTTTTAGTTAGCAGGTGAGCTCTTAACCACTGTGCCACAACAACACTGCTCTCTGCTTACGATGGGCAGCCCGAGGGAAGAGACCCAGTTTGGCAGAGCTTTTGCTGGCATTGTTAAGATGGTTGTCTGTAGTGTTTTGGGAATGGTCAGAGATGTTGACCAGAGATGAACTATGCTATTTTACTGTATATGAACATGATTAATTACATTTCACAACCATGTAATTGAACCACCCAGACATGGACAACATCTTGAACAATTTCCATGCTCACTGGCTACCAAGAAAACCTCTACCTTGGAGATGCATATACTTCCTGGGAACCCTTCACCATAGGAAGGATGGAACTGGGAGGTGTTTGGTTATCTATGAATATTCACATTGACAAATCATTACATTTATGTCATGTAGAATGTTTTTCTTTTTTCCACTCTGTGAATGATTTTTACCATCTGTGCTCCTGAACACTCTGTAGCAGAGGTTGGCAAACTATGACCAGGAGGCCATATCCTATTTTTGTAAATAAAGTTTTATTGGAACACAGTCACATCCTTTTGAAACAGTGTATCTTTGGCTATGTGTATTTTCACCAAAAAAAAAAAGAAAGGTTGAGAATGTAGAGGGTTAATATGTTGTGGGGTTGTTAACCAATGTCATAAAACAACATGTGTACTTCTGTTTCATGAGAAACTATTTGTTCTGTAAGCCTTCACCTGAAGTACAATAAAAAAAAAAAATCAGCCACTGGAAACCCTATGGATCACAGTTCTACTCTGACACATACGGGGTCGCCATGAGCCACAGTCAGCTTGATAGCAAGTGATATTATCACCCAAATATCTGATCATTCCCTGCCTTAGTTTCAAAATCTGGATCCATTGTGGTGCCTGATAGATGTTTTCCTTCAGGGTATTGAGGGCAATCCCAGGGTTTGCAGCAACAAGATCATCAGATAAACTCACAGTATGCTTTTCTCTGTCTTGGGGATGTTTGTAGAAGTAATTTCAAAAAGTTCAGGCTTCTCATCACATAGCAAGACATGGTTTCTACTACACAGGTTCCGGAGGGGTTGGTGATAGTTCCCTGGGGGAAAGTACTATTTTTTTTTTTTTTTGCAAACAAAATGATACACATTGAATACATTAGAATGACTTTATCTGTGGGGAGGTGGAGGAGAATGGGAACGAGCAATGGGGATAAAGTAGAATCAATTCAAAAATAACAGAGGGGATCTCTGTTTGGCCAGTGATGATAAAGTGTCATGAACTGAAAGAATGATCAAATCAATCCTTTGCATTTGATGTCCAGAAAGGGGGAAAAATATTATACAAATGACATTTGTTAAGAGGATCATTGTTGCCTCTTACTCCAAACTCTTTTTCTTTCAACTCTTTATTGAAGAGTTTTTCTTCCTTTGATCCTACTGCATCTATTCCATTAGAGAAACTGATATGAATAATTCATTTATATTAAGCAGCCCATTGTCTTATTCATACTAATTTTTTTTTTATTACTAGATAGAAAATAATGCTTAAAATAAAGGGCTCTCCCTTTCAAGGTGAATTTTTCTTTTTTTTAATTGTACTTCAAGTGAAGGCTTATAGAACAAATAGTTTCTCATGAAACAGTAGTACACATGTTGTTTTATGACATTGGTTAACAACCTCACAACGTATCAACCTTCTAACTTCTCAACCTTTTTTTTTTTTTTTTTTGGTGAAAATACATATAGCCAAAGATACACCATTTTAAAACTTTCTACATGCACAGTTCAGTGACATTGACTACACTCTTCCCATTGTGCTGTTATTCTTACTTAAGATGAAGGCTTACAGAACAAAACAGTTTCTCATTTAACAGTTACTACACATGTTGCCCTATGACAATGGTTAACAATCTCACAACACATCAACAATATCCTTACTCAACCTTGGGTTCCTAACACCAGCTTCGTTGTCCCCTTCTGCCTTCTGGACCTTGTCACTGGGCTCCTGTACCTCATTAGTCTCATTTGGTTTTACAGGGCTGTCCACTCCCAGGCTGAATGGTGAACCTCGAAGAGAAATTCACCACTGAGCTAAAAGGATGTCTGGCAGCCATACTCTCAGGGTTTCTCCAGTCTCCTTTAGGCCAGTAAATCTGGTCTTTTTTTTTGTATGTGAGTTAGAATTATGCTCTACATCCTTCTCCAGCTCTGTCAAGAACCCTCTGTTGTGATCCTGGTCAGAACAGTCAGTGGTGGTAGCCGGGCACCATCTAGCTGTACAGGACTCAGTCCGGTGGAGGCCTTGGTAGCTGTGGACAATTAGTCCTTTGGACTAATCTTTTCCTTGTATCCTCTTCTCTTCATTCTCCCTTGCTCCCGAAGGGATGAGACCAGTGGAGTATCTTAGTTGGCCACTCACAGGCTTTTAAGATGCCAGACACTACTCACCAAAGTAGAATGTATAGCATTGTCCTTATAAGCTGTGTCATGCCAATTGAGCTAGATGTTCCCCGAGACCAGGGTCCCCACGGCCCTCCGCCCAGCAATTCAGTCCCTCAGAGAGTTTGGATGTGTCTATGGGGCTTCCATGACCTTTCCTTCTCCAAGTTGTGCTAGTTTCCCCTGTATTGTGTACTGTCTCACCCTTCACCCAAGATACCGCTTATCTATTGCCTATTTAGTATTTCCCCCCCACCCCTCCCATCCCTGGTAACCAACAAAGATTGTTACATTTTGTGTGTGAACTTTTTCATGGGATTTTACAATAGAGGTCTCATGCAATATTTGTCCTTTTGTGATTGCCTTATTTCACTCAGCATAATGTCCTCCAGTTTCATCCATGTTATGGGATGCTTCACAGATTCATTGTTGTTCTTTCTTGTTGCATAGTACTACATTGTGTGTATGTAACATAGTTTGATAATCCATTCATCTGTTGATGGGCATCTAGGTTGTTTCCATCGTTTTGCTATTGTGAACAATGCTGCCATGAATATAGGTGTGCATATGTCTATTGGAGTGACGACTTTTATTTCTCTAAGATATATTCTTAGGAGTGGGATTGCTGGATCGAATGGTATGTCTATTTCTAGCTTTCTGAGGAAGCACCATATCATTTTCCAAAATGGTTGTATCATTTTGCATTCCCACCAGCAGTGCATAAGAGTTCTGATCTCCCCGCAGCCCCTCCAATATTTGTTATTTCCAGTGTTTTTGATTCGTGCCAGTAATGCCGGGGTGAGATGGTATCTCATTGTGGTTTGAATTTGTGTTTCTCTAACGGCTAGTGATCGTGAGCATTTCCTCATGTGTCTGTTGACCATTTGAATGTCTTCTTTGGTGAAGTGTCTGTTCATTTCCTTTGCCCATTTTTCAACAGGATTATTTGTCTTTTTGTTGTAGAGGTGTTGGATTTTCTTGTAGATTATGGAGATCAGACCTTTGTCTGACTTGTAGTGTCCAAAAATTTCTTCCCAGTCTGTAGGTTCTCTTTTGACTCTTTTGTTGAAGTCTTTTGAAGAGCATAGGTGTTTGATTTTTGGAAGATCCCAGTTACCTAGCTTATCTATTGGGTTTTGTGCATTGATGGTTATGGTTAGTATCTTATTAATGCAATGTATTAAGGCCTGAGGTGTTGGTCCTATTTTTTCTTCTGTGAACTTTATAGTTTTAGACTTTATATTCAGGTCTTTGATCCACTTTGAAGTAGTTTTTGTATACGGTGTGAGGTATGGGTCCTGTTTCATTTTTTTGAAAATAGATATCCAGTTTTGCCAGCACCCTTTGTTAAAAAGACTGTCTTTTCCCCATTTGATGGACTTTGGGCCCTTGTTGAAGATCAGGTGACCATAGGCGGATGGAGTTACATCTGGGTTCTCAGTTCTGTTCCGTTGGTCAATGTATCTGTCGTTGTACCAGTACCAGGCTGTTTTGACTACTGTAGCTGTATAGTAGGTTCTGAAGTCAGGTAGTGTGAGTCCTCCAACTTTATTCTTCTTCTTCTGTAGTGCTTTACTTATTCGGGGCTTCTTCCCTTTCCATATAAAGTGAATGATTAGATTTTCCATCTCTTTGAAGAATGTTGTTGGTATTTGGATCGGGATTGCATTGTATTTGTAAATTGCTTTGGGTAGAATTGTCATTTTCACAATGTTGAGTCTGCCTATCCATGAGCATGGTATGTTTTTCCATTTATGTAGATCCTTTTGGGTTTCATGCAGTAGTGATTTGTAGTTTTCTTTGTATAGGTTTTTTACATCCCTGGTTAGATGTATTCCTAAGTATTTTATCGTTTTAGGGGCTATTGAAAATGGTATTGTTTTTCTGATTTCCTTTTCATCGTTTTCCCTACTGGTGTATAGGAATCCAACTGATTTTTGAATGTTTCTCTTGTATCCTGCTACTCTGCTGAATCTTTCTATTAGTTGCAGTAGATTTCTCGTGGAGTCTTAGGGTTTTCTATGTATAGTATCATATCAACTGCAAACAGGGACAGTTTAACTTCTTCATTACCAATTTGGATGCCCTTGATTTCTTTCTCCTGTCTTACTGCTCTAGCTAGAACTTCCAGCACAATGTTAAATAGGAGTGGTGATAAAGGGCATCCTTGTATTGTTCCTGTCTTCAGGGGGAATGTTTTCAGCTTCTCTCCATTAAGAGTGATGTTGACTGTTGGTTTTGCATAGATGCCCTTTATTATGTTGAGAAATTTCCCTTCTATACCTATTTTACTGAGAGTTTTTATCAGGAATGGGTGTTGGACTTTGTCAAATGCCATTTCTGTGTCAATTGACATGATCATGTGATTCTTTTCTTTCCTTTTATTTATGTGGTGGATTACATTGATTGATTTTCTAATGTTGAACCATCCTTGCATACCTGGTATGAATCCTACTTGGTCGTGGTGTAGTATTTTTTTGATATGATGCTGAGTTCTATTGGCTAGAATTTTGTTGAGAATTTTGGCATCTATATTCATGAGAGATATTCTTCTGTAATTTTCTTTTTTTGTGACATCTTTGCCTGGTTTTGGTATCAGCGTCATGCTGGCTTCATAGAATGAATTTGGAAGTGTTGCTTCCTCTTCTATGCTCTGAAATAGCTTGAGTAGTACTGGTACAAGCTCTTCTGTAAATGTTTTGTAGAATTCACCAGTGAAGCCATCTGGGCCAGGGCTTTTTTTGGTTGGGAATTTTTTTTATTACTTTTTCAATCTCTTCTCTTGTTATGGGTCTGTTCAGATTTTCAACATCACTTTGTTGTAGTATTGGTAAGCTGTGTGTTTCTAGCAATTTATCCATTTCCTCTAGGTTTTCAAATTTCTTGGAGTATACTTTTTCATAATATTCTGTTATAATCCTTTTTATTTCAGTTGGGTCTGTTGTAATGTCCCCCATTTCATTTCTTATTTGGATTATTTGGTCCTCTCCTGTTTTTCTATTGGCAGTCTGGCCAATGGTTTGTCAATTTTGTTGATTCTTTCAAAGAACCAACTTTTGGTTTTGTTGATTCTTTCTACTGTTTTTCTGTTCTCTATTTCATTTATTTCTGCTCTGATCTTTACTATGTCCTTTCTTCCGGTGGTTGTGGGCTTTTTTTTGCTGTTCTCTTTCTATTTGTTTGAGCTCTGTAGTCAATGTTTTGATTTTGTCCCTTTCTTGTTTTTTGATATGTGCATCTATTGCTATAAATTGTCCTCTGAGGACTGCCTTTGCTGTGTCCCAAAGGTTTTGGTATGATGTGTTTTCATTCTCATTTGATTCTAGGAATTTTTTGATTCCATCTCTGATTTCTTCTATTACCACTGATGTGTAAGCAGGGTATTATTCAGTTTCCGTGTAGTTGATTTTTTTTCCTTGCTCTTTCCATTGTTAATTTCTACCTTGATGGCATTGTGGTCAGAGAAGATACTTTGAATTATCTGAAAGTTTTGGATCTTGTTGAGGATTGCTCTGTGGCCTAAGATGTGGTCTATTCTGGAAAACGTTCCATGTGCATTGGAAAAGAATGTGTATTTTGTAGCAGTTGGATGGAGTGTTCTATATATGTCTATGAGGTCAAGTTGGCTGATTGTGCCCTTTAGGTCTTCTGTATCTTTGCTGAGTTTCTTCTTAGTTGTTCTGTCCTTTACTGAGAGTGGTGTGTTGAAGTCTCTTACTATTATTGTGGAACTGTCAATTTCTCTTTTCAGTGTTGTTAGAGTTTGTTTTATGTATTGTGGAGCCCTGTCATTGGATGCGTAGATGTTTATTATGGTTATGTCTTCATGATGGATCGTCCCCTTAATCATTATATAGTGTCCTTCTTTGTCTTTTATGGTAGATTTTGTTTTAAAGTCTATTTTATCTGAGATTAGAATTGCCACTCCTGCTCTTTTTTGGTAAGTGTTAGCTTGATGTATTTTTTTCCAACCTTTGACTTTTAATAAATTCACATCTTTGTTTCTAAGGTGTGTCTCTTGTAGACAGCATATTGATGGATCCTGTTTTCTCATCCATTCGGTGACTCTCCGTCTCTTTATGGGTGCATTGAGTCCATTTACATTCAGCATAATTATTGATAGATGCGGGTTTGTTGCTGTCATTTTGTAGTGCTTTTCTTTGTGGTGCTGACTTTTACTTTGTTCTTCTTACTCTCTTTTGCTGAGTTACTTTTGTTTGTGGATTTTTTTTTCATTTCTTTTGTTTTTGTAGGTTTTGTTTTTTTGAGACTTTATGTTTTTCCTCTTTTTTTTTTTTTTATGAGTATGTCTGTTAACTTTCTTTGTGGTTACCATGAATTTTACCCTTATCTTTCTAAGTTTGAAGCAGTCTACCATTACTTGGTATCACGTTTCCTTCCTCTCCATTAGAAGGTGCTATACCTATGCCATTTATTCCCTCTTTTATTGTTTTGATGTTGTTGTCATTTTCTGATTTACTGCTCTGATTTCCTGCTGTATTTCTTTTGGTTTTGGATAGTCCTCAAGAGTTCATTGCCTAGATTGGTGTCTGGCTGGTATGATCCTGAGTCGTAGCTTCTGCCTGTGAGCTGAGGCTGTTTGTCCTCAGATCGAAGAACTCATTTTAATAATTCTTATAAGTTTGGTTTGGTTTTTACATATTCCCTGAATTTCTGTTTATCTGGAAATGACCTAATTTCACCATCAAATTTGAACCAGAGTTTTGCAGGATATATTATTCTTGGCTGCCCATTTTTTTCTTTCAAGATTTTGTATATGTCATCCCATTGCCTTCTTGCCTGCATGGTTTCTGCCGAATAATCTGAGCTTAGTCTTATTGTTTCTCCTCTGTATGTGACTTCTTTTTTTTCATGAACTGCTGTCAGGATTCTTTGTTTGTCTTTGGTTTTGGCGAGTGTGATTATGATATGCCTTGGTGATTTTCTTTTGCGGTCTCTTCTATATGGGGTTCGTTGAGCTTCTTGGATGTCCAGCTTTTCATCTTTCATGATATTGGGGAAGTTTTCTGTCAGCAGTTCTTCAATGATCCTCTCTGTGTTTTCTGTTTTCTCCCCCTGTTCTGGAATGCCAATCACTCGAAAATTTTTGCTTTTCATTGTGTCCCACATAACTCTCAGGGTCTCTTCATTTTTCTTTGTTCTTTTTTCTGAGTTTTCCTCAAACTGTGTTGTATCCAAGTGTTTGTCTTCAATTCCACTGATTCTGTCTTCCACTGTTTCAGATCTGCTTCTCACCCCTTCTATGACACCGTCCTTTTCTGAAATCTTGTTGTTTATCTTTTGGATTTCTAATTGTCGTCTTTGTATAAGTTCTAGCTGTGAATTTATTTTGGTGTTTTGTTCCTGCATTATTTTCCTGAATTATTCCAATTTTTTGTCTGTATTTTCCATGAATTTGTCTATTTTTTCCTCATGTTTGTCAGCTTTTTGCCTCAGTACTTGGAGAATTCTGAGTATTAGAGATTTGAATTCCCTATCAGGCAGTTCTAGTGCATTTTCTTCCACAGGAGAGTCATCTGGTGTTTTATTTTGGTTGCCTACTGGAACCATCCTGTCTTGTTTTTGTAAATGTTTTGATACTGTCTGTTGTCTTCAGGGAATTCAGTAGTTATTTTTCTTGTTTATTGACTGTAGATTTGTTTGTTTCTCCCCCCCCCTTCCTTTTTTTTTAATATGACTATGTCTGAGCAGGCGGGCTGTGTGTTCTTTGTTATTTGCTCATCTGTGGGCACAATACTTTTCGCCTCCTTCTCCAATTGGCAGGGTCAGTCACTCAGATATGGTACAACAGGGCAGGTCTAGCTGAAGAGGAGTTACTGGGACGGGTTGTTTATGGCACTTACTACAGCCACCATAGTGGGTCGGTAATCAGTGCAGGCAGGTTCTAGTAGGCCGTGCCTGTGCTGCTTGGTGGTGTGATGTCAAGCGCATGGTGCAGGTAGGCAGGATGCAGCGGGGAGATTGTTATTTGTGGAGCTAAGATGGTTATGGGAGATAGGAGATAGGAACAGGAGCCATAAACATACAAACAAATAAAAAACAATGCTAGGGGATCTTGCTGTTGGGGTGGAGAGATGAGAGACTATGAAATGGAGAAAAACAGACAGGGGAAGAGGAAGAAAAGAAAAGAATGAATAAATAAAAATCAGAAAGGTTAAAGAACTGCAAAGTCCCCAGTGATCCCACCAGTGCAACTATGAGGTCTGGGGAAGTCGCTCTCAGGTGTTGCAGTACAGCCTGGCTAGAAGGCATAGAGGTATATGACACCAGGTATTCAGGGAACAGAAAGAGAAGGAGGATATTGAGAGACAAGAAACTGGGCAATGAAGAAAGACAAAAAGGAAAAAGAGGGAAAAGAAAACAAAACAAATAAAAAAAAAAAAAAAACAAAGAACAAGAAAGGCCCCCAAGAAAAACAGAAAAAAAAAAAAAAAAAAACCCAACATAAAAAAGAAGTGTTCTCAGGGATCCCTCTACACGTCTGTGGAAGCCGAGGTGGAGTCACCTTGCCACACAGCTCCAGCTGGCCAGAAAGTGCTCCCAGCTCAAGAAAAGTTAAAGAAAACAAACAAACAGTTCAAAACAAACAAACAAACAAAAGCCCCAGGATCCCACCAGTGTGGCAGCCCAGACTGGGAAGCAGCTCCATACTCGAACGGAGCTCAACAGCCCCTCAGGAAGAAGCAAAGATGGCACACGGAGGCAGGTACTCAAGCAAAAGGAGGGGGAGGTGGTGAGAGGTAAGGAAGAAATCAAAAGAAGCAGGAAAAAAAAAGCAACACTAGCAGCCAACAAATGGCACTCAGAGAGCCAGCTAGTGCGGGTTGGTGTTTCTGGACAAGAGACTGTGTCCGCGGGAAGCAAAGAGGACCGAGTGTGGGTGAAGAAGAGTAGGGAGTGGGAAAGCGTATATCATAAATTACTGGAGCTCTGCAGCCCCTTAGGAAGAGGCAAAGATGGCGCACGGAGCCAGGTACTCGAGCGAAAGGAGGGGGAGGTGGCAAGAGGCAAGGAAGAAATCAAAAGAAGCAGACAAAAGCAACAGCAGCAGCCAACAAATGTAACTCAGAGAGTCGCCCATTCGGGTGTGTGGAATCCAAGCAGCCAGTGTTTCCCAGTCAAGAGATTGTGGCCACTGGAAGCAGAGGAGGCAGAGTCGGGGTGAAGAAGCGTGGGCGGTGGGAAAGCGTATATCACGAATTACTGGTTGTTTTGTCTCCCGCTGGACATCCGTGAGGCTGCTTTCTTGTACCGCCTGTTTGCTGGTCTCAAATAAGAGTCCAAGATGGTGGATCCACACTGTGTTAGCTGGTAGGGGACCTCTGCATGAATCTCTCCTCGCTCTCCTCTCTCTGTCAGTTTTCTCACTCCATTTGGTGCTTGGCTGAGTTCTTTATCTCTTCATTTGATGTTTTAGGTTTTCAGGATTGTTGTATTCTCTGTTCAGCTTAGTTTTTTGGATCTTTGCTGTGGAGGGACAGCATGGTGCTTCTGCCTAGATCGCCATTTTTTCCAAATCTGGGAATGTACTATTTTTTTAAAAAATTAATCTAACATTAATTGGGTGCTTATTATGTCCCAGGCTATACACCAAGTGGTTTATATGTATTATTTCATTTAATTCCAGCAATCATTGTATAAGGTTATTATGTTTAAACCAATATTTCAGGTGAGGAAATTGAAATGTACTCAAGAATGCAGAGGTAGCAAATGATGGACGTGTGATGTGAAACCAGCCTTCCTCTAGGGCCTACACTCACTATGCTTCACAGCCCTCCCCAAGTCTAGCTAAGTCTGTCATATATCCCCCCTCCACACGTACGATTCAATGACATTAATTGTGTGCATCATCATGTGCAACCGTCACCAATCTCCATTTCCCAATTTTTCCATCACCCTTAACAGAAGCTCAGTGTCCCCTAAGTAATGAGTCTCCCTTTCACCCCTCTCTCCCATCTGCCTCTGGTCACCTCTAATAAACTTAAGTCTCTATATACTTGTCTATTTTAGATATTTCATATAAGTGGACTCATACAATATTTGTCCTTTTCTGACTGACATATTTCACTCAGCATGATGTTTTCAAGGTTCATCTATGCTGTAGCACGTATCAGGACTCTTTAATGCCTACTCAAAGAGAAGACTTTCACAGCCCACCAACAAGGGCCAAAGAAGTCTATTTGAGTTGGTGTGCAGTGCAGCCTGTGTTCATGGAGCTGTTTTTAGGTTTACCAGCAGGTGCCCATGGAGGCTTTGGTGACATCAGGCATGAGTTGCAGAAAGAAAAGTGTTTGGTTTGTGGACATCCGTGTCCTGGTGTTACCTATAATTAGTCCCAAGGGTTGTAAAAAAAATCATGACTTTTTCTTCTTATTGGTGGTCCAGTTTCCCTTGCTGTGGCAGAATACTTTTTGACAATGCACAAGAGAGTAATGTTACATGATGACATGCTTGGAGAGATTTTAAAAAATGCTTTGTTGTTTTGAGCTCTCTGTTGATCTGATCATTCCCAATCATCAGTCCACATGCATGCAAGCAAAGGTTTATCCTTAAGTGCTGCAAGATTTTCCATAAAGTGTGTTTGTGGGGTGAAACGTTGCAATTCATTGTCAGCAGGCATTTTAGGCTGGGTTCTCTAGAGAAGCAAAACCAGTAAAGCGTATAAATACCTCTATAAAGAGATTTATATCAAGGAAATGGATCATGCAGTTGTAGAGGCTGGAACTTGGGGCAGGCTGGAGGCTTCTCCTGATTGGCATAGCTGCAGGGGCTGGCAAACCCAAGACCAGCAGATCAGACAGCAGAGCTGTTGCTCGCAGGCTGTGAAGACCAACTAGTCCCCAAGGTCGGCAGACAAGACTGCAGGTAAGCTGCTAGCTCAAGTCCCAGGAACTGGATATCAGATGAACAGGAGCCAGCTGCTGGATCCAGAGCAAGAAGAAGCCCCCAAGCCTCTCCAGAAAGCCCACTTATATTCGATGCAGGCCACTCCCCTCAAGGAAATTCACTTTCAACTGATTGGCTACTCACAGCATATCCCATCATGGAGGTGATCACATTATATCAAATCTCATCATGGAAGTGATCACATCATCATATGACTACAAAACTACATCAGAAGTGCCAAATCACTGAGAATGATGGCCCATCCAAGTCGACACACAACCTTAACTATCACAGTAAGTATTGTGTTGTTAGTTGCCGATGAGTTTTCTGACTCATGGCAACCTTATGTGTAACTGAATGAAACACTGCCCAGTCCTGCTCCATCTTCATGATCTTTGGCATGTTTGAATCCATGTTGCAGCTACTGTGTAATGCCTCCCAGTCTAGGGGACTCATCTTCCAGCACTACACTGACCAATATTGGTTGTGATCTATAAGGTTTCATTAGCTAATTTTTGGAAGTAGATTGCCAGGCCTTTCTTTCTAGTCTGTCTTAGTCTGGATGCTCTGCCAAAACCTGTTCACTATGGGTGTCCCCGGTAGTATTTGAAATACTGGTGGCGTAGCTTCCAGCATCACAGCAACAAGCAAACCACCACAGTACCACAAACTGCCAGTGGGTCAATTGATATAACACCAGATATTTCTCCAGTAAGATCTTATTTCTATTTCTTCTCATAGATTTTTAAAAAATAGCTTCCCCTGTCTCCTGAATTAGAGGATCTGTTCAGTTTTATGTAAGGGCTATTGTCATGGACTATCAAAAATACTCAGTAGTAAGAGAAAGGATTTTAAAGCCTTCAAGTCATGTTTGCTGTAGACAACTCTCTGATTTTGTTTCATATGGCTTGTTTCAATTTGTCAAAGCTTTTAACCACAAACAATGGCCTGCTTTTCTTCAAGGTGCTTTTAGGTTTACCTGCCCTTTCTGAGCAGTGAGCAGCGAGCATAAGTTCTTTAAGCCCATCAGCATTGATGGTGCTGCTGCCCTCAGCCTTCTGTGCAAGGCTTCTGAGCCTGGGCAGTGTTGTTGTTAGCTGCTGTCGAGTTGGCCCAGACTCAGGGTGAACCCAAGTGTGTTAGGGTAGAACTGTGCTCCATAGGGTTTTCAATGGCTGATTTTTCAGTAGATTGTCAGACCTTTCTTCTGAGGCAGCTCTGGGTGGACTCGAACCTCCAAACTTCTGGTTAGCAGCTGACTGCATTAACCGTTTGCACCACCCAGGGACTTGATGTATTAGGACCCCCAGAATAAGCCTCTGCAATGTACCCCTTGGGTAGCAATGCACTAGTCAGTTCACCAAGGTAATTAGCTAAGGAGGATCCCTTCTTTGCTGTAAAAAACAATGGAACCCTTTACCACTGATTAACTGACTAATTAGCAGATTAATTTAAGCAACTAAGAAGATTATAAAATTTCTTGTAGGAAAATGCTTAGTTAAAGCAGGCAATGCCTATTTATCACTCTTGTGTATTATGTAGGGTAACTTATTTTTTTTAAATCACACTTTCAACAAATCATGGCAATACAATCATCTATGAATTGGCACCAGGACAGAGCAGAATTAAAAACAGGAAGTGGTCAAGCTCTGCAGATATCCTGACTGAAGCAGTTTTGGAAAGATTTAACTGTTGGGCAGATTTACACCACAGTGCATTAAAAAATAGCTTGGCAATTTGCCTCCTGGTGGGGTTCTTATGCATCTGTTGGAGATTCAGACTGAATCCCCTTTATGGTGATAATCCTCAGGACATTTGAGCTTTCTGACTTCAGCTCTCATACAGCTGGAGAAACTGGAAGCATCTTCTTTATGGCGTAAGTGTAGTCACAAAGATCACTCAAGAGTTATGTGGAGGTTTCTTTTAAATGCCAAACTTCATAAATCTTAGCACTTCTGGCTCTTTCCAGCACCATCGCAGGTCCATTCTGCATCAGGTTCCTGTTGAGCAATGCTCCTCACTCATGTGGTTGCATTTGTCTGCCAGGGATCTGTTGTGATCATAGGGTTTTCACTGGCTGATATTTGTAAGTAGATTGCCAGGCCTTTCTTCCCAGTCTGTCTTAGTCTGGAAGCTCTGCTGAAACCTGTTCAGCATGAGTGACCCTGCTGGTACTTGAAATACCAGTGGCATAGCTTCCAGCATGATGGCAACACACAAGCCACCACAGTACCACAAATTGACTTTGACTGCCAAAAAAAATGAACATATCATTCTTAGAAGAAATACAACCAGAATGTTCCTTGGAAGCAAGGATGGCTAGACTTTGACTCTCTTACTTTGGACATGTCATCAGAAAAGACCAACTGTTAGAAAAGGACATTATGTTTGATAAAGAAAAGGGTCAGCGAAATGAGCAAAACCTTCAGAGAGGTGGATTGACACAATAGCTACAACAATGAACTAAAGCATACCAACAATCATGAAGATAGTGCAGGACCAGGTAATGTTTTCTTTTCTGTTGTACATAAGCTGCCATGAATCAGATTGACTCAATGGCAGCTAACAACAGCCAGGAAACTCAGCATAGGTGCGGCAAAGCAGAAACCAGTTTTCCATCTACCCTGGAGTACCAGACAGGAAAAATAATAGGTTGGGTACAAATTTACTTTCAACAATCCAAATGAGATTTCTGAAGATCTTTAAAATTATCATATTTTGTTTTGTGTGTGTGCCTTGCAGAGTATTTCTTGAACTTATTTATAAACAGATACAGGTTTGTGAAGAAATAACAGTGTACCTTCTCCCCAGATTTGAAACTTTGTTATTGAAGTTTGATGTTGTTTGTTTGACCCCAAAAGTGAGCTCTAGAAGCAAGGTTGAGTCTTCTAGACAGATCCAGCCTTAAAGCTGAAGTTCTGATAATCGCTTCTCTGAAGCAGATGAGACAATCTTAAAAATAACATGTATTAAACGTAAAAATCAACATAATCATTTTCAAAATGCACTCTGATGGGCAAGCCTCACCCCGGTGAGCATGGCACGTAGCTATCCTATTGCTTCAAGTACATATACCATGGGCCAATGTCACTTTTGGTGGTGATGGTAACCTTCAAGAGGTGAAAGAGCCAAGGTGTCTGGTTGTAGGTCTGGTCATAACTCTGCAGAATGAGTGCCATCTTCAGGCACTAAAAGGTGTTTGCTATGAAGGATGCAGTGGTATGGATTGAATTGTATCCCCCCAAAATATGTATTATAATCCTAACCTCTATCCCTGTGGATGTAGTCTAATCTAATGTAATGCAATCAATAGTTAAGGTCATACCAGTGTAGGGTAGATCCTAAATTGAATCCCTTTTAGTTATATAAAGAAACTCCCAGAGGTCACCTTTCAGCTAAATGACAGATTGGCCCATAAAATAAATAATATCACCTGTGAGTACTGTGCTCCTCAGAATAATCCTCTAGACAGAACCAAATGGTTAACATTTACCCTAGACCAAAGATGAGAAGGCAAGGGGGGACAAGGAAGCTAGATTAATGGAAACAGGAACAACCAAAATGGAAATAACGAGAATGCTGATGTATTGTGAAGAATGTAACCAATATCACTGAAGAATATGTACAGAAATTGTTAAATGAAAACTTAATTTTCTGTGTAAGATTTCGACAAAAACACAATAAAATATCAAAACAAAAGAACAGCAGAGACACAGAGACATTCGAGCACAGACACAAGGGCTGAATGGATGCTGTCTGTGACTGAGGCAGATGAATCAACAAGCCCAGGAGCTCCAGGGATTGCTGGCTACTAGAAGTGGAAAGGGCCTCTAAGAAGGACCTTCTCTTACAGCCACACTCTAGACCCCGGAACTGTGGGAAAATAGAGTTCTATTCTTAAAATCAACCACTTGTGGTATTTCTGCCATAGCCGGACAAGGAAACGAAGACAGGCGGCAATACCCTTACCTGTATATTTGAAACACGTGTGTAGGTCCTTGGGCTAATCTTTTCAAGGCCTTCTTCCAAATCTGAATATCCAGTTTATAGTAATGTCACAACTCTTTCTGAAGATCAAGTGCCTGCTACTGATTTTTTTCATTATTTCACAAGCTCTTTTCTCTTGTAAATAGTGTCATATGCTGCAAATCATATGATGTTAGAACCAACTTAAGAAATCACATCATTTTGATTCTGAGCCATGTTTAAAATATGGAGAAAGTGCCTTTACTCCCTAGAAACTGCGTGGCTTGTGCAAAAGCTTACTCAGCTTCAAAGGTAGAAAACACAGAGTTAATCAAGTTATATTCAAACGTTGACCTCCATGGACGTAAACTTCCCATTTGGGTCATACAATTTGAGAGAATTTTTTCCCACACAGCAATTGTCAGGTTACCCAGCCCCCTTCACTACACAATAGGTGGTAAATGTATAGCCTAGAAAATTGTTGTTGTTAGGTGCTATCAAGTTAATTGACTCATTGCCACCCTGTAGGACAGACTACAACTGCCTCATATGGTTTCCTAGGCTAAAATTTTTACGGGAGAAGATTGCCAGGTCTTCTCTCCTGTGGAGCAGCTGGTGGGTTCAAACCACCGATTTTCTGGTTAGCAGTTGAGTGCTTAACCATTGCACCACCAGGGCTCCTTCTCAGAAAATTAGCAGTCGTATATTTCTCTATAAATGCGAAGCATAACCTATAGCAGAAAATACCTATTCTCACCTTCTCTTAAACAGGTGTACAGTAGAAATATAGTTTGAGTATTTATTCCAATTTCTTATATACAGTAAGAATAATATACAGTGTAATTCTGGGGACTGGAGTTAGAGTTTCTGATTTCCAGTTGCCATTGAGCCAACCCCAACTTATGGTGACCGCATATGTATTAGAGTAGAATTGCTCTCCACAGGGTTTTCAATGACTGATCTTTAAAACAATATATTTATTGTGTTTTTGGTGTAAGTTTACACAGCAAACTAGATTCCCATTTAACAATTTTTATATGTATTGTTCAGTGACGTAGGTTACATTTTCCACACTGTGTCAACATTCTCACGGTTTCCATTAATCCCTGCCCCTCCCCACCATCTTTGCTTCAGGGTAAATGCTGACTGTTTGGTCTCATATACTTGATTTTTCTTTTAAAAGGAGCACAGTACTCATGGGTGATATTGTTTATTTTATGAGCCAATCTCTTATTTAGCTGAAAGGAGCTCTCTGGGAGTGGTTTCAGTTCAATGTTTAAAGGGTATCTCAGGGCAATAGTCTTAGGGGTTCATCTAGACTCTACCAGTCCAGTAAGTGGCATTTTTTTTAAGGATTTGAGTTTTGTACTACAACTTTCTGCCATTCTATCTGGGACCCTGTATTGTGTTCCTGGTCTGAACAGTAGATAGTGGTAGCCAGGCATAATCTAGTTCTTTGATCTCAGGATAGATGAGGCTGTATCTTGTGTAGGCTATTAGTCCTGTAGACCAGTTTCTTCTTTGAGTCTTTGATTTCCTTCTTTCTCTTTTGCTCCAGATGAGTAGTATCTTAGATGGCTGCTTGCAAGCTTTTAAGACCCCATGCACTACTTTCCAAACTAGGATGTAGAACATAAATTTCATGAACTATGTTCTGCCGATGGCTGATTTTTTGGAAGTAGATTGCCAGGACTTTCTTCCAAGGCACCTCTGGGTAGACTCAAACTGCCAGCCTTTCTGTTATCAGCCAAGCACTTTAACCATTTGCAGCACCCAGGGACTGCCAAGGTTTCTGATAGGCCCCCCAACAGGTATTTATTAAATTTTAAAGCAGATTCTTTAAAGACACCATAATCAAAGCCTTTGCTTTCATTGTTTTAGAGAGAGAGACATACTGGAATCACCCTCCTTTTTATGTCTCATTCTCCCCCTTTCCCCCCTCATTAGTTTTTACTTTTTGCTGTTTTTTGCAAGGTTTGGAGCAGCAGGTGACCCCACACACTGTGGATAGCTGGTTGTGGGTTTTGCACCCTTCTCACCCTGCACTGGCTGTGCAAAATTCTTATGTGTATGTCCATGAGCAATGTGACACTGGTCACAGATGAAATCATCTCCTGGAAGACGTATAGGTAAAACCATCACTGTACAACAGCCCAAGCCATTTACATCATTATAAGCTGGTAACCCCATGTAAGTAAAATGATCACTCTGACCATTTATGTTACATAATAAGACAATGATGAAGTCCAGGTATCCCTTGAGCATAGATACCACTCAGTTGGACCATTTTCTGTATGGGGAAACCCAAGACCTTATGAAGTACTTCTGTGTGGGACGTCAGATTTGACTGGGTTCTGCTCTTGTCTAAGAGACAAAAGGGCTTCCATGAAACTACTAAATTCCAGGTAATTCAATCATCAACATGGTATTGGTTGTATAAATCTTTCAGATATAAAGTTAACAGATCTAAACTTTCTGCCCACCCTGTCCCCAAAGCTCTTACCACTGCAGCTGTAAACATTAACAGCTCAGCACAAATAAATGCCATGCTATTCTGCATCACGTTAGCAAAATTAGCTAGAAATTCCAGAGCATTTTGCTCACCAGCCCCTGAGGGACAGAACACGGCGGCTGTTTAAGCCCTCTTAATGATATAGCTGTCTCAAATCCTCCAGATCCATTTTTCCATGAAAATCATGAATAAATCTTTGCAAGTTCTGGTTAGTCACTTCCTTGGCTTCTAAAATCACAGCATGCTGGATAAGTTTATAAAGCAAAATTCAGTGTTTATTGTGATATTCAAAAGTTTGGAAATGACTAACATGATTTGATATTCTTTCAAGGCACACTTCCCTACTGTCATTTTAATCTCCCCCTTCTTTCTCTCAAGGACTTGAGAGCCCATTTCTCTGTTTTCTGAGGATCCTGAGGGACTCTTCGTTGGGGAGTTAGTGTGGAGTATGACCTATAGGATGATATGCTCAACCTGCACCAAAAAAAAACCCAAAAAAACAAAAAACAAAACCAGCTGCCGTGAAGTGGATTCTGACACATGGTATGCAGAGTAGAACTGCATGCCATAGGTGCACCATGGCTTTGTAATTTACCTGGAGCTTGAGGCAGTCCCACCCCTGTGTTGGGGCTCGAGGGGTTGGAGGTGGTAACAAGCAACCAAAGCTCCTCCCACCCCAAGGCTGATGAAAATCAGATATTGCAGGAGGCTGACCACATCCTGGAGTCTTGAGAAGTCTTCTTCCAAATCTACTAATACCTTGTCTTTAATATTACCTTTCTAGCTCAAATAATATCAGCTTCTAACTTCCAATTCTGTGTCTGCAAGCCAATACTTATGTTCTTTATAGCCTAGATAATTCTACAGTGCCATCATACGCTCTCTCTGTCTCTCTCTTTTTGGTTTTCTGCATTACACCAGTTAGACTATGTGATGCTTAAATTTATGCATCAACCTGGCTAGGCTGTGATGCCCAGTTATTTGGTCAAACACTAGTCTAGATGTTGTTATGAAGGTATTTACATATAATTAACATTTAAATCAATTGGCCTTAAGTAAAGCAGATAACGTGGGTGAGCCTCATCTAATCAGTTGAAAGCCTTATAAGCAAAAACTGAGGTTTCCCGGATAAGAAGGAATTCTACCTCAAGACCATAACATACATATCTGACCAGTGTTTCTAGCCTGCTGCCTGAGCTATGGATTTTGCACAAAAGTTTGCATGAATTTCCAGCCTGGTATATGGATTTCAGAGTTGTTGGCTCCCCAAAATTTCTTAAAATCTCTCTCTTTTATATATATATATAAAACCAAAAAATAAACCTATTGCCGTCCAGTTGATTCCAACTCACAGCAACTCTATAGTACACAGTAGATCTGCCCCATAGGATTCCAAGGAGCAGCTGGTAGATTTGAACTGCCGACCTTTTGGTTAGCAGCCGAGCTCATGTATATATATATACGCGTATACATATGTATACACACACACACACACACACACACACACACACACACACACACACACACACACACCCTGGCTGTTAAGCAAAAGTTTGGAAGTTTGAGTCCACCCAGAGGTGCCTTGAAGAATGTCCTGTTGATCGACTTCTGAAAAATCAGCTATGGAGCACAGTTCTACTCTGACAGAGATGGGGTCGGAATCAACACCTTGGCAACTGGCATAAAAAACCTATTGCAGTATAAAAATATCTATATCTAGATAATACATTAAAAAATAAATAAACACTGATGATAGCTACAGAGGTTCACAACATCAGCACTTTTTTTTAAAAACTTCTTGGAGTGGTGGCCAGTTCAAGTGCTGCCTTTCCATTGAATTTTTCACATAACAGACAGCTATGACATTGTTGATGTGGCTGTGTGAATGTTCAGAAACAACGCTGTTGCTGCTTTTGACGATAAGTTGAATCACAGAGCACTCATGTTAAACTACATACACACATTTTCCATGTAGTCCATACCCACGCTTGAAAAAGAAAGTAACAATGAATAAAATAAAATAAATATAAACAACCATCACACTTAAGTGGCAGTGTACACACATCTGTATGTCTCTGGGACAATTTCCCAGATGTGCTGAGTAGGCACAAAAGACCCTCAGAGGAGTGTGATTGGTAGGTACAAGGGGATCATTTTATTTTATACTTAGGAACTGCAATTATAGAATTTTGTTTTATATTTGCCAACAGGAGTCCTGGTGATTTAGCGGTTAAGAGTTTGTCTCCCAGTCAAAAGGTCAGCAGTTCAAATGCACCAGCTACTCCTTGGAAACTCTGTGGGGCAGTTCTACCCTGCCCTACAGGGTCACTGAGTCAGAATCAACTTGATGGCAATGGGTACGGGTTTTTAATTGCCAATAAAACGTCTATTAAAATTTAGGCAAAAAATACATGGAGAAAGCCTGAAAAGTCTCCTTTTAACTCTCAAATCTCTGTGCTTCCTGCTCCAGCTCTCAATATCATGATCTTTAAGGCTCTGATAATTTTCTGCAGATATATATCTAGATATGCACATAAACATATTTTTAGATTTTAACATTGGATATAAACAGGATCTTACTATAAATAAGCAACATCATGATCAATGGAGAAAAGATTGAAGTTGTCAAGGATTTCATTTTACTTGGATCCACAGTCAACACCCACAGAGACAGCAGTTAAGAAATCAAACGATGCATTGCACTGGGCAGATCTACTGCAAAAGACCTTCTTCAAAGTGTTAAAATGCAAACATGTCACCTTGAAAACTAAGATGTACTTGACCCAAGCCATGGTGTTTTCAATTGCCTCATATGCATGTGAAAGCTGGACAATGAATAAGGAAGACAAAAGAAGAATTGATGCCGTTGAATTATGGTGTTGGTGAAGAATATCGAATACACCACGGACTACCAAGAGAACGAACCAATCTGTCTTGGAAGAAGTACAGCCAGAATGCTCCTTAGAAGCAAGGATGATGAGACTTCGTTTCACATGTTACTTATATGTTACTGTAAAAAAAAAAAATTCACCTAGTGAGCTTAGAAAATACCTTGCGGGGGGTGGTGGAGAGCGCAGTTTGCAAACAAATGTAGAAAGTGTGTGTTATTTACGTAAAAATACAGTATTATAGATAAACTGTCCTTGTCCTCATTTAAACTAGTTCCTCCACTTGTGCCCCAGATCTCATCCCTTTATGACCACTAATGGTATTGTTCCAGCAATATTTCCTCTACTCTTCTAGATAATTAAAAATTTTCTATTTCAACGGAATCATCCCTATCAGCATACAAACAAGTAGTTACTTTACCCAGCTTAAAGAAAAACAAAAAACCTCTCAAATCCTCTCATGTTCCATTTTTATCTGCAGCTACTGAAATTTGTTTTACTTTTATAGCCAAGCGCCTTGAAAGAATTATCCGTACTTGGTGTCTCTAATTTCTCTTTTACTATCTTTCTTTCAGTTTTTTTTCTTACAGTTTTATTGAGGTATAAATGATACATAATGAACTGTACACATTTAGAAGGTACCATTTGACATATATACATCCATGAAGCAATTATGACAATCAAAATAATGAGCGTTTTCATTACCTCCAAAAGTTTCTTCATGCTCCTTGATAATCCCTCCTCCCACCTGCTCATATGCTTTCTATAAGTATAGACTAAAAGTTTATATAGATGGAATCATATGGTACATACTTCTATTGTCTGGCTTTTTTCACTGTGATAATTTTTTTGAGATTAATTCATGTTGTTATATATATCAAAGATTTATTATTTTTATTGCTGAGTAGTATTTTTTTGTATGTACGCACATCAATTTCTTTATCAGTTCACCTGTTGATGGCTATTTGGGTGGTTTCCAGTTTGTGGCCATTACAAATAATACTGTTATGAACATTTGAGTTCAAGTCTACTTATGGACATATGCTTTCTCTTCTCTTGGGTAGAATGGCTGGATTATATGGTAGGTGTGTGCTTAAATTGTTTAGAAATTATCATACTGTTTTTAAAGCAGTTGTGGCATTTCATATTCCCACCATCAGTCTGTGAGAATTCCAGTTGCTTCGCAGTCTTGCTAACACTTGGTATTGTCAAGTCTTTAATTTATATATGAGGTAGCATCTCCATTTGGTTGTAATTTGTATTTCCCTAGTGACTAATGCTGTATAGGATCTTTTTCATGTGTTTATTTACCACCTGCATTTCTTCTTTGCTGTGGTATCTGTTTAAATTCTTTGCTCATGTTTAAAATTAGGTTATTTTCTTAGTTTTGAGTTTTAAGAGGTCTTTATGTATTCTGGAAACGAAACATTTATCAGGTATATCTTTGCAAGTATTTTGTCCCAGTCTATGACTTGTTTTTTAATTATTATAACAGTATCTTTCAAAGATGAGAAGTTTTTAATTTGATGAAGTCCATTTTATCAATTTATCTATGAAATCTTTGCCTAACCCAAGGTTACAAAGGTTTTCTCCTATGTTTTCCTTTCAAAGTTTTATACTTTTAGGTTTTCATTTTAGGTTTATGAACTATTTTATGTTTATTTTTGTGTTTGAGAGGTATGAATCAATGTTAACTTTTTGTGTGTATGGATAGCCAATAGATCCAGCACCGTTTGTTGAAAGACTATCTTTTCTCCACTGCATTGCTTTTGCAACTTTGCTGAAATCCAGCAGTCCATATACTTCTGGATCTGTTTTTGGACTTTCTATTTTTTTCCATTGATCTATTTGTCTATCTTTATACCAATATCACACTGTATTGATTTCTGTAGCTTTATAATAAGACTTGAAATCAGATAGGGTTAGTCCTCCCACTTTGTTCTTCTTTTTCCAAGTTGTTCTAGATATTCTAGGTTCTTGGCATTTACACATGAATTTTAGAATCATCTTGGATCTCTTCTATTTTCTTCCTTCATTAGCTTTATCTCACCCAATGTTATGACTTTAAATATCATCTCTCTATTCATGGAAACCAAATTTATATCTCTATCCTGTAATTCTCTGAGCTCCAGACTTACATATCCATTTGTCTAATCAATATCTCTACTTGAATATCTAATTGGCATCTTACACTTCATGCATCCCGAATGAAGCTCCCTATATTCCTCCTCAAGTCTAAGCAGTCTTTCTCCTGTACTTTTTTCTCATTTCAGTTAATGACAACTCTATCCTTATAACTGTTTAGGCCAAAAATGATAGAACTATCCTTACCTCCTCTCTTTCTCTCACCTTTTACATCTGATCCGACAGCAAATTCTTTCAAATATGTATCCTGAATCTATCATTACTTACCAGCAAATTCTTTCAAATATATATCCTGAATCTATCATTACTTACCACCTCTATTGCTATGACCTTGAGTTTAGCCATTATCAATGCCTGCCTAGATACAAAAAATTCTCCTCTACCTCCCCCCGCCCCCCCTTGGAGGTTCCCTTGCCTTTTTCCCATCTGGTGCCCCCTTCCCTTTCATTGCTTGCCTTTGGATGGTCTCCTGCTGCAAGGGACTGTCACTTCATGCAAACCCATCAAAGTTTGTTGTGCAACACTGCTACCTCATAGTTACATCTTTTTCCTTGTTCAGCCCCCAAATTCTTTGAACTCACTACAATATGTTGTACAATGATTATACAATTGTATAATCATTGTACAATAATTGCAGTTATTATTGAAATGAAATTGGACTAACTGAAGTAAAGCAAATATAGAAAAGCCATATATTCAGTTTAAATGGTATATTTATATTATGCTTCATATTCAGGAATAAATATTAAATTTAGAACTTCATTAGGGAGAGGTCATGTCTTATCTTTCTTTATAAACCTAGCATCTATCCAAGTAAATTGTTCTCAGGTAATGTAGCTTAAGGAATGGATAAATGAAAAGTTTATTTTATGGTTATTAATATCTTTTAATCTTTGAGAGAAAGGATAAGGAAGGAAATACTTTTGTGTTTGTTGTAAAATTTTAGAGTTTAAGCCTAACTATATTTCTTGTATAAACCATAAAATATTTATACCATTAAAAATTTTACACTAACAAAAATTACTTTAGTAAAGTATAAACATTTGTGGAGAAGCATCTTACCCGTGTACTTTTCAAGAATATAAGAACAGCTAGAGCAAATGGGGGCAGTAATAATGAGATTTCAACTGAGAAAATAACAACAAATATTATAATAGAAAAATCAATGGAATTATGACTTTTGAAAATTTAACTTGTAAGCCATTTGTCTGAAAACACTGCAGAAGTTACCCGATTGTTGTTAACTCATCTGAGTGTCAATAATTCAAAGTGTATTTGGAATAATTTTGATTATTGCAATTTTTTAGCAAGTAATTTTTTCAGCTAGTGATTTTCCAGTGTGACAAGTAGATGGCATTATATCACTATTCTTGACACATAATAGTAATGTTCTATAAATAAATGTTGCCAAGTATTTTTTCCTTGAATTAGTCAGATGAATAAATGGATTTATTCTAATTAAAAAGAGTCGAAAATGATTGTACTTCAAGGAGATAATATGACCTATGGTTTTCTCAAAACAATTATTGTCTCACAAAATAATGACTTAAAATTAAATATTTAATAATAAAAATAAAACAATTAGTATGAAACTATAATTTCATGAATAGTTTTGCATTTTTATGTGGTAAAATCTTGGGTTGTTCCAAAATCTTGTGAAGGGATAATAGTTAATTGTGACATTTCTTCAATAATTGTAATGTCGTATAGTGATGACTGCAATGATAATCTTAATTGCTCCTTAAATTTTTGTGTCATTTCTAGAATTTTCGTCCCATTAGTTATGTATTATCTGATTGCAAAAATGTGCTTAACTGTGTTAAATGCATTGACATTTTTAGAAAACTCATTTTGATTCTGTAGGGCCTTGGAGCCCTGGTGGCACAGTGGTTAAGAGCTTGGCTGCTTACCAAAAAAGGTCAGCATTACGAATCCACCAGCTGCTCCTTGAAAACCCTATGGGGCAGTTCTGTTCTGTACTATAGGGTCGCTATGTGTCTGAATCAACTTGATGGCAATGGGTTTGTTTTGGTTTTGGTAGGGCCTTAGAGAGAAATTACCTTAATGAAAGCTTTTACTATGGAGTTTGTTTTCTTCAGTTTACTTGTTCATAAGGGCACTTAATCAGAAGATACATAAAGCTACTTTGCATGAAAACAACTCTTAAGTAAGTCAGTTAGGATGAATGTTAAAAGTGCCCTCATATAGGGAATTTAAATACCTGAGATTTGTTTACTTCTGTTTATGAGATGGATTCTAGTTAGTACACCCAATAACTAACTTTTTAAAAATTTAACTCTTTTTATTTTGAGGTAATTCTAGATTCATATGCAGTTGTAAGAAATAATGCAGAGATCCCACGTACCTTTCACCCAATATCCACAATGGTAGCATTTTGAAAAACTACAGTATAACATTACTAATAGAATATAGACATTGATAAGGTCAGAATAGAGAACATTTCCATCATCCTAAGGATCCCTCATGTTATCCTTGACAGGCATATCTACTTCCTTCCTGTCATTACTTCCTCAACCCTTGGCTACCACTAATCTGATCTCCATTTCTATACTTTTGTCATTTCAAGAATATTATACAAATGGACTCATAATATGCAACCTTTTGGGATTGGCTTTTTGATTGAGCACAATTTTCTGGAGATTCATCCAGATTGTTGAATGTGTCAATAGTTTGTTCCTTTTTGTTGTTCAGTAGTATTCCATAGACTCCTCCGTTTCCAAGGGGAAATATGGAATGAGGGGTAGCCAGAGCCCCTTTTTGCATCTTGCATGCACTGCTTCAGTAAGTGAATAAAGGCTCACTTGTTACTTTCAGTTTGGCTCAGTGTCTTAATTGACCACCTCAACACCTGCTTGCTCAACAAAATTAACAGCATATTATTTAAAAAATTTTTAAATTAAAGAATAAAGCATAAAATATCTTAAATGGAGTTTACATCTTGTTTGTTAATTTTTTCAGTTCCATTCTCTTTCCTCCATGTATCATTTATGTGTATGTGAATATTACACAGACATGCACGTATACACACACATAAACAATATACAGCATTATTTTATATGTTTATTCAGAAAAATAAAGACATTTACATTAATAAACTATTAGATGAAGCAAAGGCTTGCATAATTTATAGTCCATAGGCTTGTTTATTAAAGGGTTTGCCAACATTTTCCAAATGATAAGCTTAATCAGTTAGCCACAGTATGTCAGGAGCCCTGATGGCACATTGGTTAAGAGCTCGGCTGTTAACCAAAAGGTCGGCAGTTCGAATCCACCAGCTGCTCCTTGGAATCCCTATGGGGTAATTCTATTCTGTCCTATAGGGTCGCTGTGAGTCGGAATCGACTCAATGGCATCGGGCTTTTTTGGTTTTATAGTACGTCAGCATTGCTAAATCTGCAAAGAAATCAAACAACTGATGGGAAGTTGAGGTAAGAGGACTTAACTCCTTAGCTGGCTTGGAAGGCTTTTGTGATCTCATGCTTTCCAGCTGTCCCTGCACAGCCTCCTTTAGACAGGACTCTCCAACAATGCTGAAATGCTTCAGGGTCTCCAACATACCGCAATCTTGGATGCTTTCTCTCTATATGCATTATATTGCCTTACCTGAAAAGCTTTCCCCTACCCAGTTTTTAATCTGGCAAACTTCTATTCTTCCTTCAAATTCTAGTTCAGGTATTTTACTGTAAGCATTTAAATACTATCTTAAAGACATATTTTGAGATGTGAAATATCTAATTTAACTCTTTCTATTAAGTACATTGTAGAGCCAGAAAACATGCCCATGACTTTACATTTTTAGCACACTTTTGAAATTAAATCTTACCCCAAAAGACTGAGAAGAAATAGAATCAGCTTCTTATCTTTTCCTGAATAGGCACCGAAGATAAAGGAGAAAGCAGTACTAGGATATTTATATTGATTGTTTAGTACATTTTGCAACAACCCTATGGAGCACATGATGCCTCATTTAACAGATGAGGAAAGTGAGATTTAAAACTGTTGTGGAGAGACATACAGTGTGATGATAACAGTATGAAGTCAGCATTTCAACCGTCTCTTCTGGAAAACCAACAAAAAGCAAGATAGAAGGAAATAAAAAAAGAAACAAGAATGTAAACCCTTTAAAAAAGTGAAATACCAAACCAGAAAATTGGTGGAAAGGGGGTTCAATGACGTGGAGACTGTGAGGGAGTGGGGAAGGCAGAGCCCTCCGGCAACTACAGTAGGAGAGGAAGATTCTGAGGTGAAAGGCGAAGTGGAATGGGCTCTCAGGTTGGTGGTCAGGGCTTTGGGCCTGAGAAGCCACAGAGACACAGATGGCGGCAATACCACATGGAGAAACCATCTTTACTAGAAACAGTCATCCACGTGGTGGGGATATGGAGAAAGTTTGCATTAAAGACAACTGCACAGCTGCCTCTATGGTCTGGGGAGAAGCCAAAGCTAAAAATTTAATACAAAAATCTTTGAGACATGAGCATTGTATCCTAAAACAAGGTCCTGGTCCTTCCCTCATACTGTATTTCCTGAAAATAGCAGATAAAGTATTGCTTTGTGCAATCATAACATTCAAAAAGAAGTAAGAAAAAAGTAATCAGCATAGTATTTATTCAATAATATATCTGAAAAATTAAGAGAAAAAATGGCAAACAAAGAACAGTTACCGGAAAACTTTTGCCTTGGAGATTTAAAATGATGACTATGATATCAACCAAAAAAAACAAACCCGCTGCCATTGAGTCAATTCCGACTCATAATGACCCTACAGGGCAGAGTAGAACTGCCCCATACAGTTTCCAAGGAGTGCCTGGTGGATTCGAACTGCAGACCTTTTGGTTAGCAGCCATAGCTCTTAATCACTATGCCACCAGGGTTTCCCATGACTATGATATAACCATGGATTAAAAAAAAAGTATATATATATATATATATATATATATATATATATATATATGTTTATATACATATATACACATGAAAACATCGCCTCTATGAAACAAAACACTGAAGGTAGTGATCAGAGATATTGGGAAAACAGGAGATAAAATATTTTCAGGCAGCACTCAGAAAAAAAGGGAGAAGATTAAAAAAAAATCACAGAAATGAGGGCAATAAAATTGGAAGCAATTATAGGGAGAAAAGACATTGATGAATAAAAGAGTATAAGACATAGAGGAGAGCAACAAGAAAACCAACAAAATGAAATACAGAAAAACAGTTATAGGGGATTAGAGAGAAAATGATTGCTATAGACCAGAGGTCAGCAAATTCTTTCTGTAAAGTGCCAGATAGAAAATAATTTAGGATTTGTGGGTCATACGGTCTCTGTCACAACTACTGAATTCTGCCATTGTAGTATAAAAGCAGCCATAGATAATACCTTGTGTTCTAGTAAAACTTTATTTACAAAGATAGATGGCAAGCTGGATTTGGCCAATGGGCCATAGTTTGCTATATATATGTGTGTGTGTGTGTGTGTACATATCTATATATATACATATGAACGACAGGCAAAGGAGATTTAATACTTACATAATAGAGGTTTCAAAAGAAGAATGATATAGGAGGGCATGCTAGAAGTGGTGAGAGTAGGTGCCAAACTGTAGTAAGTGTCACACCAAGAAATAAATTTGTACATTTACTAAGAATAATGGAGCCCCGATGGCACAGTGGTTAAGTGCTCTGGGTGCTAATCAAAAGGTCGGCAGTTTGAATCCACCAGATGCTCCTTGGAAACCCTATGGGGCTGTCCTATAGAGTCACCATGAATTGGAATCGACTTGATGGCAACAGTTTTTTTTTTTTTTTCTTTTAATATGAAGACTATTTTAAATGCAGTATAAGGACACAGGAGTCTGTGGGCGGTGCTCAAATACTAGCTGAAAGGTTGATGCTTTGAACTAACCCAGAGGCACCTTGGAAGACAAGCCTGGAGATCTGCTTTCAAAAGGTCACAGCCTAGAAAATCCCATGGAGCAGTTGTATTCTGCACACATGGGGTTGCTATGAGTTAGAATTGACCCGATGGCAACTAACAACAACAATAACATAGTTACACAAAATAAAATGCAAAGAGAAAGAAGGATACACTGTGTTCTTGGGTAGGAACATTTAGTATCATAAGGATGTCAACACTCCTTAAGTTATTTATGAATTTAATGAGATCACACTAAATATTAAAAACATTTTTAATAAAAACAATTCAATAGAAAAATTGACAGAGAATATGAACTGATAGTTCACATGGAAACGAATATGAATGGTCTCTAACACATTAAAGATGCTCAACATCATTCTTAGTAATGAAATACAAATGAACGCTTCATTGTTCTTGTTCTCCTATCATACTGACAAAGATAAAAAAAGTTTTATAGCACACGTTGTTGACACGAGTGTAGGAAAACTGTCCTTGCATACATGGTTGAAGGGCTACAAACAGGAATGAATTCTCTGCAGTATACTATGGCAATATTTATCAAAGTAATCAATGCATACACTCTCCCAACTCCAGGAATTTATCTCATAGATAAACCCACCCATATGCAAAATATCAAGAACAAGGTTATCTACTGAAGAATTTTAATATTATTTGTAAAAGCATAAAATTGTAAAAATAAGTATGTATTAGTAGTAATAAATTTAAATAATTTGTGGTATATCAAAAAATGGAACATTATGCAACTGTAGGAAAAGATTATGAAATCTTTTTATGTTCTGATATTCAATAATTTCAAAGACGCATTAAGTGAAAGAAATAAGGTGCAGTAGGGTACAGACTATTGTATATTGCATGTTCCCATGTATGGAAAGAAAGGAAGAAAGGAAGTTAGGAAGAGAGAAAAAGACACACACACACACAAAGAAAGACAGAAAGAGGGAGAAAGAATATTTCTTAAATGAGAAACAAGAAACTGAAAACACTGATGACCTCTAGGGAGGAGAAGAAATTGGCTAAGGAAGACGGATGAGAGGGACATTGTCACTCTATACCCTTTTATATATTTTTAAATTTTGAATCATGTGACTTTATTGCCTATTAAAATACCTTTAAAACTATAGATCTATGGTTTTATATGTAGACATGTGTGTGCATGTGTGTACGTGTGTTTGCATATATGTATGTAGACGGATGAATGGATAAGTAGACAGATGGATGAATAATTTTGTTTCAGATTACCCAGCTAAAAAAGTGACATCTTAAAATTTAGAAATACAAGGGCTCTTAAAGTAGTAATCTGATGTTTTAACCTTTCGAAATGTCTTCTTTGATACTGCAAGAACGAAAAGTGTGAGGTCTGTAACAAATAAAAGAACATCGCAAAATCAAAACAAAATAATCTGTCTAAGACAGAATTTTCATGCCATTTTGGAGAATCACTTCCATTTGACAGGCTTATAATTCCACAGCAGGATGAATCAAGCAAACCCTTAACTATGGCAAGCCTAGCATATCAGTCCACTTCGTTTCCGAGGACATCACTCTGTGCTTTTAAGTGACTTCTTTTGACATGCTTCCCTTGTGAGACCTCACTATTAAAGCTTCTTGCCATGTTCTTCCATCTTTCACATTCTATTTAAAATGCATTCACCATTTTCTGTCTCTTTCAATATGAAGGAACTAATATTCTAGATGCATATAGCAAAGGGCATGGCTCCTTTCTTTATTTCAGTCTTGGAAAGAAAATCTTTTCAAATAGTCAAGTAGAATCTGAGCCACCATGTTATAAATGTGGAATTTGAGGTTCTTCCATAAAATGTATATGGAATCATATATATTTATGAAATCACATGCACATTTCAAGCAACCTTGACATATTTATCATTTCAGCTTTCTCAATAGCTGTCTAAGAGTAGAAGCATTGCTCTGTGAATACATTTACTCACTTATTCATTCAATCAATCATTTTATGAATACATATTGAGTCCTTACTTTGTGTTAAGGCCACCCACTGAACTCAGGGTAGTTTTAAGTTTCAGTAACACCTCCACATTTGCCTTTACACATTCATATTATAATTTATACTTTCTGAAAGAAGATCATTACGCTAGAATAAGAATTTTTTAATAAAGAAAAAGTACTTTTATTCCAATCCAGGAAAAAGTGTAGCAGTTAAATAGCAGCACAAAAGAATGGTTTATGACATAAGCCAGATAAGGATTACATTGGTTAGGCTGTAAATATTTTTAAGGCCCGTCATCTGGTTTTTATAAAGATATAAAACATATATGTAATGCATTGACCATTTATGACTCAATTAAATTACTATTTATTGAAAATGCTCCATGAGGGTAAAAACTTTATCTTTCATGTTGAATTGTCAGAGCCTGGGACAGTGCCTGGGATAGAGTAAGTAGTAAGTAATTTACTTAAATATTTTTTGAGTAAATGAGTGAAGGAGTGGATGTTTATGTGATTTGATATAGACTGTTGCCTCCGAGCCATCAGTAAGTTATTATATTTATTTATTTTATGTTTGCTTACTGTGTCCTAGCTTCTTGTTTTGTTTTTATATGCACAAATAGGGTGCTTGTATGAGCTAGTTTGATTATTGGCACCTTTGAAGCTCTAATGTCCTGTCACCAGGTGGTTAGATCTGTTACTAAGTATGTGAGCTCAGGAGTTCGCCCTTTCCTCCTGTAGGGATTCAGCTCAGGTGCCCAGGTAGATAGCCACCAAGTGTGTGGTGCAGGCTCTCACTCACAGTCCTAGACAGGCATGGGTGATTGGTGTAGGCACAGGCATCTGGCTGCAGCAGGGGGACACACTCTGAGCAAGGCAGGGGGCTGACGGCCACCCTCGAGTGTCCAGGAGATATGCGTGTCCCTGTTCCCTAGAGCAAGTAGGTGGGTGGGTTTTTCAGCCGGACTATGAGCACCTAATGCTGTTGGGTGTCAGGACCGGGGGGCACCTCTTATTCATGGGCCCCTCTCGCAGGTGGCTAGGTAGTGTGGGTAAAGTCACCAGTCCTCAGGCCCCGATGTGGGTAGGTGAAGACCCTGTTTAATGGGCAGAGCAGTGTCAAATGTCAAGAACCTACCACTTCACAGCTCAAACTGTTGAAGTTAGGGTTCCGGTATATACCCTGTTGTTTTGCGGTAATGAGGGCCTATGCTGTTGAGATGGGCCCACACAAGTCTATGCAAGGGGAAAGGCACTCAAAGTCTGTGGATCCCTTATGCCCGTGTGTAGGCAAAGGAGCTGTGCTCAGCCTGGGTTCCTGGCTTAGGGGAGCCGGCAAATTATTTTTTCCCCGTTTGTTAATTTGTTTACTCTCCAAGGCAGGGAGAATGGCTCCAGGTGTGTGATGGATCCTACTTCTGGCCCAGGGGACTCGGCAATTCCTGAAGCTGGTCCAGGGCCCAGTGCAGAGTGGGGAGTGGGGAGGTAAATGGGAGAGGTTTTTCCCTAAGGGGAGTGTTTTTGATCCACACAGTAAACTGCGCAGCCGTGTAGACTCTCTGGAGTGGGTCTTTCCTGGTGCAGAAAATGCGCCTCCCAAGCTCAGCTGCTTGTCTGCCTTGCCGCTCACCTGCGAGATGATCAGGCCTGAAGAGCTCAGGCTATCGCCTGGTCAGGTCTGGAAACTCCTCCCTGCTTCTGACCGTCTCTCCCTCCCCCTGCTACTCAGTCTAGTTCCTCAACTCTGCCTTTGATGTTCAGGGCTCCCAGATTGCGATATATAATTGAATCACTTGTTTTTTCAGGTCTTTGTTGTAAGAGGGTCCACCGGAAGCATCTGACTACTCTGCCATTTTGGCCCCACCCCCGAGAACAAGTGTCTTGAAGAGAACTTAAAAAGAAGGATTCCTGACACTCAGAATTTTGCCAGGCTAGAGGTGGAGGAAAGAGAAAGGAGAACATAGGCTGTGACAGAAGAGGAATTCTATGCTACCTTGGTAGCACTACTATCAAAAGCAGTTGCCGCTGAGTGAACTTGACTCATGGTGACCCCATTTATGTTAGAGTTAGGCTGTGCTCCACACGATTTTCAATGGCTGATTTTCTAGAGGTAGATCACCAGGACTTTCTCCTGAGGCACCTCTGAGTGGACTCAAATCTCCAACATTTTGGTTAGCAGCCATGTTTGTTAAACATTTGCACCATCCAGGGTCTCCAGAAGCACTATAGGGGCAAAAGATAAGTCTGCTTGGGGCTCTTGAACAGACAGGGATGTGGGCACCTCTCAGGGGGACCTGAAAGTGGCAGAGATCTGAAGTTCTTATTAAAGCCACGTGGACAAGGCACTGAGTTCCTATTAAAGCCTGTTGGACAAAGCCCTGATAGACAAGCAATTAAGGACCTAATGCCTGGTTTTTTTGCCCTACTGAGCCTGGGCACTATCTAAGAACCTGAAACTCAGACACTGCTGAAGGTAGAGAAGGCAAACTCCAGGAAGGACTGTGCTAAGTTTTGCTCACCAGCCTGTTGGAATGGGGGCATGAAATCAGACACTCATCTGAATAGAATATAACCAAAAAAACCAACCTCATTGCTGTCGAGTAGATTCTGACTCATGGTAACCCTATAGGACAGAGTAGAGCTGCCCGACAGGGTTTCCAAGGAGCAGCTGGTAGACTTGAACTGCTGACCTTTGGTTGGCAGCTGAGCTCTTAAACACTGCACCACCAGGGCTCCAAATGGAATATAGACAGTGACATTTCTTGTGCCCTGGTCTGTGAACTGAGAGTCATACGCATTACACTGACTTTCCCCCCTCAAATCCTCTTTAAAAAACAACAACAAAAACTGTATCTGAAGGAAAATCTGAAACACTGTCCAAAGATTTGTCAACTTTACAAGGAATTACTCATATGTAGGTGGTATTATCTTGAGCCACCATTGTTGGCCAATGTATACTATAGTCTTGAAATTGAACTACAGAGATAGACAGGACAAAGTTATCCTTAGAGATTGCAACATAAAGGATAGGAAACCCCCAAGTTTCATTGGGGGCCTCCTTTCTTAGCCAGCAAGGATTCCCTGACCATCCTCTCCCTCCAGCTCTCTCCTCTTCTTCCTCTTCTCTCCTCATCCCCTTTTTTTCCCATCCTCTCATCTATATATCTCTACTTCCACTCAGAGCATTGCAACTTGCTTGGGAGTAAGAGGCAAAGACACAATACAGTAGGAGTCTTCTGAAAACATACAGAACAGAAACCCAGAGGTTCTAATCTCAGGAATCCTAGGAATAGCATTTTCTTGTTAATGATTCACCATGGAAAAGAGAAGGATATTGAAGCTCCTCCTTTATGTTCTCAAAAACAAACAAGAAAGCATGGGCACAGAAATGAAATGAAATCTGACATAAGAAAGACAAGAGTGTGAGGTATAGAGAGAAGACAGAAACTGGCTAACAGTATTGAGGTTGGAAGAGGGGCTAATATGTCTCATCTCTTCACTAGTTCTGAACCACTTAGACATAAAATCAAGGATAAAAGCAGATGGAATAAAAATTATTATTAATATAAAGCTACTATTTAACACTATTGTTATAGTGACAGCCACATAGGTTTGCTAACTTTATGCCTGCCAGCAGAAGCCTATAGGAATGAAATTTTGAATCATTGGTTCCCACAGGTTCAGGGTTGAGAAGAAAGAAACCAAATCTTCCACGCTTAGAACTTTGATAGATTGTCATTGCAGTGGTTGTGTGCCGTGGAGACAATTTCGACTCATAGTGACCCATATGACAAAGTAAAACTGCCCCACAGGATTTTCTTGGCTACAGTCTTTATGGAAGTAGATGGCCAGGTCTTTCTCCCATGGAGCCACTGGGTGGGTTTGAACTGCCAACCTTTCAGTTACCAGGCGAGTGCTTAACTCTTTGTGCCACTGGTGCTCCTTTTTGATAGATTAGTTCCACACAATATGAAAATGTGGACAAACTTGTTGCTCATCAATCAAGTAATTGGCATCATATTTGCGGGGAGCATTAAGAGGTAGGCAAGAGAACATAGGGAAAAGTCCTCTATTAGAAACTCTCTAACACTTCCCACCCACTACTCATCTGTCTTGCACCATCACCCATCTGTCAGTTTGTCCTACTGTGGTGTCTTGTGCGTTGCCATGATGCTGGAAGCCATGCCACTGGTATTCGAAATACCAGCAGGGTCACCCATGGTGAACAGGTGTCAGTGGAGTTTCCAGACTAGGACAAGCTAGGAAGAAAGTTCTAGTGATCTATTTCAGAAAATTAGCAATGAAAACCATATGGATCACATAATAGTATTTGAGATTTGACTTGCTTACTTTGGCTGTATCATCAGGAGGGACCAATCATTGGAGAAGGATGTCATGTTTGGTAAAGTGGAAGTCCAATGACGAAGGCAAGGAAAACCCTCAATGAGACAGAATGAAACAATGGTCACAACAAAGGCTTCAAGCATACCAATAATCACGAAGATGGTGCAGGCTCGGGCAACATTTTGCTCTGTTATACATGAAGTCGCCGTGAGTCTGAACTGACTCAAGTGAAACTAATAACAACATTTCCTAGTTTATTCTTCCCTTAACTCAATGAGTTTAACTATTAACTTCATGTAAAACAAGGGGTATGGTTACCTTCTTCAGGAGGGGAGATTAGGAACCTATTAAGACAGTACTGTTTCTTCCACCCCCAACAATAAACACTGTTTCTTTGAGGATCCTCTTAGGACTTTCACTATACATTTGCACCTAGAAAGTTCCAAAAAGTGTCAGAACAAAATTTTAAATAAATTCAACCCCACAGCCACTGTGTACCCAAAGCTAAAGTTTTTACTCCCTGTATTATTTCCCATCCTGTATTATATCCAGGCACATTATTCAATTTAGTCTTCTGCAGTGAGGTCAAATGATAACATTAAGGTGCTGATTTAATTTGGAATGTAAATATCCTTATTATGATATTCTAACAGAGAAAATTTATTTTAAAGATTAAATTCTCTTGCAGGTTAAAATCTAAGCAAGCACATTAAAAACCAAAGGAACTAAGGTCTGAAATCAAATTCACTTGGCTCTGAAAGTTGAAGTCTAAAGAAACCAAAGCTCCAAATTCGTCTTACCCAATTTCTCACTCAGTTCAATGTTAGCTAGATGGGCTGTTAATACTAGGTGGAGCTGGCGTGTTTTTCTGCAGTCTTGCACTTGGAATAATATAGTTCTCCCAAAGTTATTAGTTCAATGCCAAGTCTTTGAGTGCTTTGTATTTTTAAAGCTTGCTACAACACTGGCCCCAAACACAGGACATTTGGGAAAATAGCCAACCACTGGCCCCTAAAATTTATCCCAGGCAAAATATGTTCCCAGAAAATAGTACTTACTGTTGCCAAAAACCATAGCAGAATCACAATGTTATCCAAGTGAAGGATGCAGACAGAGAAAATATTCTTGATTTTAGTCTCACCAGAACGCCCATTAGTTAAGACAAGCAGTCAGGAGCTTAAGACGGGTGAACATAAACACAAAAGGGAGAATCCCCCCACCAAGCAGTTCTCGTTGGCATTATGCATTTAACACGTCTGGAGATGGGGGAATCCACTTATGTATATGGTCTCTTGTCTCAGACAGTGAGTCATTGCTGTCCTCTTACAAAGTTTAGAAATTATCAGGTCTTATTTGGAGGTGCCATTTCCCCACTTTGGTCCCTGATCTTCTGACATCTGGAGCTGCATATGGGTGGGCTGCACACTCTTGTGTGAACAGGCATTTTCATCCTATGCCACAGTAACCGTTCTATTGCTCACCACCTGTTATGGAATGGCTTAGGCTTGTGAAACTTGCCCGCTAGGGAAGTTTTCCTCTTCATTCCCACATTTATTTCACCTGGGAAATCGCAGTCATCAAACTCTGAAGCTGAATATGCTCTTGATGCTTCTGAAATACCGGGTCTTAGGGACCACCATAGGGCAATATCTTCAAGATGAGACTTGCAAGATAACAAGTTAGTCTGTCAGTGTTTTATGAATGCTGGAACAACCCACAAAACTCCTAGGTCAGAGGCAAAGGACTTTATTTCTCACTGCACAGTAGGTAACATAAGCTTCATGTTCACATCAATTGCTCTTGCTCCCTAAGTTCTATGGGGGTGGCATGAAGAGGCCCAGGTAGATGTTGTGTGCACAATGGGTTTACATCACACTGAAGGAACCCCAACTTTAGAGAACTTTTTTTAATGTACAGTAATGACCTTTGTCCTAGGAGACATACCTTAAACATAGGGATACCATAAACTTGAAAGTAAAAGGACATTAAAAAAAAGTCACGCAAATATTAACTACGAGAAAGTAAGTGTAACTGTTCTAATATTCGACAAAGTAGACTTTGTAAAAAGGGACATTTTATAATGATAAGAGTGCCCGTCCTTCAGGAAGACATAACAATGCTAAATTTGGATGCAAGTTGTCCTGGTGGTGAAATGGTTAAGCGCTCGGCTGCTAAATGAAAGATAGCTGGTTGGAACTCATCAGCTGCTCTGTGGGAGAAAAGACCTGGGAATCTGCTCCCATAAAGATTATCACCTAGGAAACCCTCAGGAGCAGTTCTACGCTGTCACATAGGGTCGCTGTGAGTCAGAACCACTTCGATGGCATGCAACAAATTGGGATGCATCTTTTAAACAGAGCCTTAAAATATATAAAGTAAAAACTAACAATGTTAAAAGGAGAAACAGACACATTTGCAATTATAGTGACAGATTTTAATACATCTGTCTCAGTAACTGATAGAATAAGCATATGAAAATAAAGCAATAAATCCTAAATCTTTTCAACAGCTCTCTGAGGTAGAAGATGTTAATCACCCATCTATAAAATAAGACTAATGATTCCTACCAGTAGGATTGTTGTGAGGCTTATATAAAATAAATTGTAAAATTCTTAATATGTGCCTGATATGGATTGAATTGTGTCCCTCAGCAATGTGTGCTGTAAATCCCAAACTCTATGCCTGTAGTTATAGTCTCATTTGGGAAAGGGTTATCTTTGTTATGTTAATGAGGCACAATTAGTGTAGGGTGTGTTTTGAGTCAATTTCTTAGAAGATATAAAATGAGCAGATTAGGCAAGCAGAGATGGCAGAAGACAGATGCCATACCACATGAAGATCACCACAGAATCAAGGAACAAAGATCTTCACCCAGAGCCAATAGAGAAAGCCTTCCCCTAGAGCCGGAGCCCTGAATTTGGACTTCTAAACTCCTAAACTATTAAAGCTACCCAGTTGTAATATTTCTGTTATAACGGCACTAGATAACAAACGGGCTGGTACATACTAAGCATCCGTCCATCCACACGCTGAGCAAACATTAAGCTTATACAAAGTGTTTTGTGCTTTTGTGCTAAGTGTTGATGAATCAACCAGTAAAAAACAGTTTCCATCAAGTCGAATTCAACTCACGGCAACCTCATGTGTCAGAGTAGAACTGTGCTCCATAGGGTTTTCAATGGTTGATGTTTTTTGGAAGTAGATCTCCAGGCCTTCTGAGGCATCTCTGGGTGGACTCGAACCACCAATCTTTCGGTTAGCAGCCGAGTGCATTAACTGTTTGGACAACCCAGATACTCTGCTGGTGATTTAGTCATAGACAAATCAGTCCATAATTTCATGGACTTTACTTTCTGTTGAACTGTGCAAGAAATATGGATATTGAGACTAAATAAGTAAGTTTATTATGGTAGCTACATTAAGGTTTTGGTGTACGAGTTGGGACGGACAATGACTGAGAGGTGATGTGTGCAAGGGAAGACTTGTGTACAAAGTGAAGGAATTCAAAGACAAAGAGACACTGTCTAGCAGAGTGCTGGCCAATGCAATGTGGTCAATTGTTACACAAGCACTTGACAAGTATCCAGCAAAGGCAATGACCAAACTAACAGGAAGCCTCTGGACCTATGCTGTCAAGTACAATGCCTGGTGCAATAAACAGTTGCTGAAATAATTAATAAATTCATCTACTTCGAAGAAATGCATTCTGGAGATGCAGTAGCTAAAGGACAAAAGTGTCAAGTCAATAGGAAGTGATGTTATTCTCTTCTCTTTTTTTGGTGGTGAAAACATTTATATTTAGAATCAGCCAGCTGCACTCAGTTTAGATAGTCCCAATTTTGTTGGCAACATTCAAAGCATCATAGTCAGGAGCCAGTTGAATATGTGCCCTCTTCTCTCCATCAGTCCTGGTGAAGGTGTTGACCTTGGCCATGTCAACGTCAAAGAACTTCTTCACAGCCTGTGTGATGTAGTGCTTGTTGGCCTTGACATCCACAATGAACACCAGGGTGTTGTTGTCTTTGATATTCTTTGTGGCTGACTCTGTGGTTGGGGGAACTTGATGATGGCATAGAGGTCAAGCTTGTTTCTCACCAGAGGGCTCTTCTGAAGATACTTGGGCTGCCTTCGGAGCTGCAGTGTCTTGGCCTGGAAGGTGGGTGATTTGAGGATTTTTTTTTTTTTTTTTTTTTGTGACTGTGGACGCCTTTTAGCACTGCCTTCTTGGCCTTCATGCCTTAGCTTTGGCTTCAGTTTTGGGAAGGGTAGGGGCTTCCTTCTTAGCTTTTGGTGCCATCTTCATAAAAACTGTTTTTTTTTTTTTTTTAATAAGAAACTTTTGAGTGGGCTGCTAATGTAAAAGCTCAATGTAACTGTCCTTATTTTTCTCCAACAAGAGCTGGCCATTCTTAGGGGCACTTCTAGAACCTCTCACCTGCTAAGTAACTGTTAGGTAACCAAGGAAACTATTCGTGGTGATGAGTTCCAAGCTAGGGCTCAATCAGGCGGGAAGTTGCCTGGAACCGAGGAAACCAAATCTACCCTCAGGTCTAAGGGGCAAGCACAGGACCTTTAAAGGGAGACAAAGCTAGTCAAGAGCTGGGAGGATGTAGAAATGGAGGTGAGGCAAGAGGCTAAGGTTAGGGTCAAGAGAGAAGGTCCAAGACTCTTTCTATAAACAGGATTAGGATGCTTCAAACTTCTTATAATTGGGGGCTAAGAGTTCCTGGGTGGTGCAAATGGTTAACATGTTAGGCTGTTAGCCCAAAGGTTGGAGATTTGAATCCACCCAGCGGGACCTCGGAAGAAAGGCTGGTGATCTATCAAAAATCAGCCATTGAAAACCCTATGGAGCAAAATCTACTCTGACACGTATGGGTTTGCCATGAATCAGAGTTGTCTCGACAGCAACTGGTTTTTTAACCTGATTTATCCTCGAATAAAGGTTATTGTTTGGTGACTCAGATAATTTACTAGATCTATTTAATGTGCGTGTGTGTGTATTTGTGTGTGTGTGTGTGTGTGTGTGTGTGTGTGCGTGCGCGTTTGAAACTTAGTGATGAATAAATACATTGAAAATTGGAATTCTGCCCCGGTGTTGTAAGACTTCCTGCCTAAGTCAAAATACCATTAGTTTTCTCCTCTATTTATAGGCGTGTAATCTCCCACAGTGCAGGGGCTGCTGCTGCTCTGCTTCTAGAAAAACGAGTTCTGCCTTAAAAATGGCATCATGAAGTTCCGTTTTCTGGGAATTACACAGGCCTTGAATCTATGCTGAGAGGAAGTGTGGATTTGAGATGCTTTCATGTTCCCCCACAAAACTATTTTGTCAGAATAGCAACTTCCTAAAATATAATAATCTGCTATGCATGCAAGTAGAATTCCTCACACTCTGAGATTACATTCCATGGTCAGGTGAGTGACATCAGTTATTCCAACGACAGAAGCCTGATGAGTATAGACTTCAGGGTCAAAGCCTCAATTTGGCTATCAGCAGTATCATCGTCATCATCACCGTCCCTTGTAACAATATTTCTTTGCAGTTGACAAAAGATTTTATAATTAACTATAGTATCTAGAATCCATTACATGATAAAAACCTTGTGCATTAGTGGGGATATTTGATGGACTCTATTCCAACTAACTCTGTATGTGGATTTTGATGTTCATCAAACACCTTTAAGTGAAAGTGCTGCTTTACACAAAGATCGCACAAATGGTAAAAGAAATTAACAAAGCAAACCATAAACAAAACCCTCCTACAATAGAAGGGTAGGTAATTACCCCATTGTCTTAATTAACAATTAAATTAACTACAATTTAACAATTTAATTAACTATAAAAAGAGGCTCAGAGCCATCTAGTGACTTTTATGACCTTTCTATAATGATCTATATGACCTTTCTAAGGCCACCCAGCTTACCAGATGACTGAGGGGAACTTGAATTGCAGATGAACTTCCAGATCGTGTGTCCTATTGTGAGTGCAGAGTCCACATCCTGATTAATATGGTTAGTAAGTTAAGTCGTGACAGGTATATTTGGGCAGGTTACCAAATGAAGGTTAAGGATATTCATTTGTTGTTGTTGTTGTTAGCTGCCTTGAGTCAGCTCTGACTCATGGTGACCTTATGTGTAACAGAGTAAAACATCACTCAGTCCTGTGCCATCTTCATGACAGTTGGTATGTCTGAGTCAATTGTTGTGGCTATAAGGATATTCATTAGACATAGGTTATGTGGTTTTCAGACTGGCATTTGGCAAGGTCGCTGCTGCCCATATTGACCTCATGGAAACACATGCTATGTGATATTTGGAGAACAGCTCTAGCCAAATGACACTCATTAATAGACTGATGCCAAACTGGAAGATGTCAGGTGGCTGATGGAGGACTCATATCTCAGTACTATTCTCCTGGGCAATTTTTCACATCTTGAACGAAGGTGCAGAGGTCAGATTCAGATTTTAAAGCCCTAAAAAATTCTGGAGCAAAATATAGTTTAGTGAAGATCAAAAGCACAAGATGGTGGAAGATGTGGCTTCTAGGTAGCACTTAAAGAAAGTTTTACATAACTTAAAAAAAAAAACAAAAAAAACAAATCCTTTGCTGTCAAGCTGATTTTGACTCATGGTGGCCCCGTGTGTTACAGAAAGCAGATCACCAGGACTTTCTTCCAAGACACCTCTGGATGGGTTTGAACCACCAACCTTTTAGGTCAGCAGTCAAGCACAAGCTGTTTGTGTTACCCAAGGCCCACTTAACAAGAGACATTTCACAAGTCAGAGTACACTGAAGGCATTAGGTACAGTTCTTAAGACGAAGGAACTTAAATAAATTGAAAGATACTGAAAGCATAGTGGCCAGGAAGGTTGTAAAACTCAAAACCACATCATGTGGTTATATTGTTTTAAAGACAAATGCTCCAGACTTGGAGAAGAGAAGACTCAAATCAGACAAGGCAAATGCCACTCAGTATTTGCAGGATTAAACTTTTTCTCTATAATGGTGAGATTAAAGACGTGGGTTCATGATATAGGGAGACATTTCAGCATGTAAGTAATGAGTAACTTTAAATGTCAGAGCTGTCATCAGATGAGCTAGCGGATGATTACTTGGAAAGGTTTTTCCAGTATCAATGAGTATCTTCAAACACTGAGATCCTGTGCTTTCCCTGCTCTTCAAATATTCCGCATCGTATCATTGTCACCTGCACTTATATGGGGCTCTGATATTGGAAATTATTCCTTCTTTGTGATTAAGATAGTTTTTCTCATCTGTGGCAGAGTTCACCCAGAGTTTACATTGCATATTGGATTTAACAGGTGAGAGATGGAGCTCACAAATGCCATACGCAAATTTGCTCCAAATGAGCTCTAAACATGGGTTTGGAGCTAATTGTTCTGGCACTTATTTCAGTGGATATGAAGCATTGGCCAAACATATTTCAAAGCAAGGAAAAAGACATTTTAGCTTTGTACCCAGGAAAATGTGTAGTAGCATGCAAGTAATGGGGAAAGGAGGATGTTCATTCAGAGGCCCCAAGGGAGAAAATAATATGTTGGCAGAACCATTATTTGGAAATAATAGAACTATGAAAATAATTATTGCACTGAATTCCTAGTATTGCCATTTTAAAAAATAAGCCTTTATTATTTAGGTATAATGTATATACAGAAAAACATACAAAGTATAAGAGTACAGACTGGATGAACTGTCAAAAAGTGAATACATTTGTGCAACCACCACCCAGCTCAAGAGATAGCACGGAAGTCCCACTTTTGACTTCTTCCTGCCACTGCCCCCTACTCCTCCCAAGTGGTAACCACTAGTCTCACTTATAATGCCTGTCTTAGTCATCTAGTGCTGCTATAGCAGAAATACCACAAGTGGATGGCTTTAACAAAGAGAAGTTTATTTCCTCACAGTCTAGTAGGCTAGAAGTCCAAACTCAGGGTGTCAGCTCCAGGGGAAGGCTTTCTCTCTCTGTCGGCCTTCTCCTCACTCTTCCTCCAGACTAGGAGCTTCTCCACTCATGAACACTAGGTCCAAAGGATGCGCTCTGCTCCCAGCACTGCTTTCTTGGTGGTATGAGGTTCCCCTGTCTTTCTGCTCGCTTCTGTCTTTTATATCTCAAGAAATTGCCTCAAGACACAATCCAGTCTTGTAGATTGAGTCCTGCCTTACTAACACAACTGTCACCCATCCTGCCTCATTAACATCAGAGAGGCAGGATTTACAACATACAGGAAAACCACACAATACTGGGAGTCATGGCCCAGCCAAGTTGATACACACATTTCTTGGGGGACATAATTCAATACATGACAATGCCGTAGATCAATTTTGCCCGTACTTAAATTTTATATAAATGTAATCACATAGTGAATTCTTTTGTGTCTAGCTTCTTTTGCTCAATACCATTTCTGTGAAATTCATTCATGTTTTTGCATGTAGCATTATTTCATCCATTTTCATTGTTGTAGAGCAATTGTACACATTCCTAAATTTTTTTTCCTTTGTAATCCAGTCTATTGTTGATGGACATTTAGAATGCTTCTAGTTTGGGACTATTATACATACTGTTGTTATAAACATTCTTGTGAGTTTTTGGGTACACATAGATATGCATTTTCTGTTGGGTAGATATTGAGAAATGGAATTGCTAGATCATGAGATATGTGTATCTCCAGTTTTAGAAGCAAAGCTTTCTTATACTACTTTTCCACTGCCTCTAGCAGTGTATGAAAATTCTGCTTGCTCCAGAGCCTCCCCAACATTTGGCATGGTAAGTCTTTTTAAATTTTAGCCATCTGGTGAGTATTTAGTGGTATTCCATTGCAGTTTTTATTTGTATTTCCCAAATGACTAATAAGATTGAGTAATACTAACTTGGGCTTTTAAAAGTATAATCAATCTAGGCCATTCCAATTTGATGTTCCCATTATTATTATTTTCATTATCGTGGTAAAAATATGCACAACAAAACATATGCCAGTTCAACAATTTCTACATATATAATTCAATGACTTTTATTACATTCTTCCAGTTGTGCCACCATTGTCGTTACGCTTTACCAAATTATTCCACTACCGTTAACATAACTCAATGCCCTCTAAGCAAAATCTCCCTCTTTCGGGCTGTGGGGACCATAGTCTCGGGGAACATTTAGCTCAATTGGCATGACACAGCTTATAAAGACAATGCTCTACATTCTACCTTGGTCAGTAGTGTTTGGGGTCTTAAAAAGCCTGTGAGCAGCCATCTAAGATACTCCACTGGTCTCATCCCTTCGGGAGCAAGGGAGAATGAAGAGCACAGGACACAACGAAAAGATTAGTCCAAAGGACTAATTGTCCACAGCTCCCAAGGCCTCCACTGGACTGAGTCAAGTACAGCTAGATGGTGCCCGGCTACCACCACTGACTGCTCTGACCAGGACCACAACAGAGGGTTCTGGACAGAGCTGGAGAAGGATGTAAAGCATAATTCTAACTCACAAAAAAAAGACCAGATTTACTGGCCTAAAGGAGACTGGAGAAACCCCGAGAATATTGCCCCCAGACACCGTTTTAGCTCAGTGGTGAAGTTACCTCCGAGGTTCACCATTCAGCCTGGGAGTGGACAGCCCGGTAAAACCAAATGAGACTAACGAGGTACAGGAGCCCAGTGACAAGGTCCAGAAGGCAGAAGGGGACAAGGAAGCTGGTGATAGGGAACCCAAGGTTGAGTAAGGATATCGTTGATGTGTTGTGAGATTGTTAACCATTGTCATAGAGCAACATTTGTAGTTATTGTTAAATGAGAAACTATTTTGTTCTGTAAGCCTTCATCTTAAGTGAGAATAACAGCACAATTGGAAGAGCGTAGTCAATGTCACTGAACTGTCCATGTAGAAAGTTTTGAAACCGTGTATCTTTGGCTATGCGTATTTCACAAAAAAAAAAAAAAAAGGTTGAGAAGTTAGAGGGTTGACATGTTGTGGGGTTGTTAAGCAATGTCATAAAACAATATGTGTACTACTGTTTCATGAGAAACTATTTGTTCTGTAAGCCTTCACCTGAAGCACAATAAAAAAAAAAAATTAAAAAAAAAAACAACAAACGAACACCCTCTTTCCCCATCTCTCTCACCCATGGTAACCACTAACAATTTTAATTTCTATTTATTTGTTTATTTCATATAAGTGAGATCATACAGCTTTTGTCCATTTGCAGCTGACTCGGCATGGTGTTTTCAAGGTATATCCACGGTGTGGCATGCGTCAGGACTTCATTTTCTTTATGACTGCATAATATTCCTTTGTATGTATACACCACATTTTGCTTATCCATTCATCTCTTGATGACCATTTCGATTGTTTCTGCATTTTAGCTATTGAGAAAAGTGTTGCAATGTATTATTTTTTTAAATGTAAAAATGTCAAAAAAGGTATATTTAATATGTTGATAGTTAACAAATTAGCATTTTAACTCACAAAATTTCTATAAAATATGATTGTGTAATTTATAAGATAATCTTAACACTATAGAATATGTCTACATTGTTGTCTTGAAATGGTATGCAAGTTAAAACAATTTAAGGAATGTACTTTTCTTTCCCTACTCTCAGTGTCTCTCTGTAAGTGTGTATATAATTTCTTTTGGGGATAAATGTTAACAGTCTAAAAAGCTGAGACTCTGACAAATGCACTCTCCTCCGCTGCTGCTTTAATAGAATTCTGCCTCTAAAAATATCCTCTTTCCAATTCTAGTTAAAAGAGTTGTGCATAGCACCACATTTTAGTCCTTGTTACATCTCAGTAACAGATCTAATCACTAAAGTGCAGAAGCGTTCTCTTTTTGTTTTTGATGTCACTCTTTTTCCCTTCTTCTCCAAAATTCAGTTTGAATGAAAAAAAAAAAAATGTAGAGAGACTCTTCTAAGTAGTCATATCACTTTAATGAATATTTCTTGACAGTTGATCTTCCAGTGATCTTGCAACTTGGACTGTTCATCTTTGAGCACTTGTTTTTTCAATGCTAGTGTGTTTGAAATCATTTTGAGGTTTTGTGGTTGCTGTGGATACCCTGAGGAACTGAAAACATTTTAGCTTGCTTTTGCTTGGTGAGCCCTCTGTGGCCTTTTTGGATGGAAGCAGAACATGTAAGTGCCACAGCAGTCCTGAGCTGACAAGAGGATCATTTTTGGATGTGAGGCAGGCAGCCCATCTCTCCAACTCCTTGCTGAGAAATCTGGCATTTCAAGGTAAGTGTGAAAGGCTTGGGGTTGGTGTACGTAAATGAAAGTTCAGCATAAAGAAGGCAGGCCATTGACAGAGACTAGAGAAACCCCAAGAGTATGGCCCCCGCCCACCCTTTTAGCTCAGTAATGAAGTCACTCCCGAGGTTCACCATTCAGCCAAAGATTAGACAGCCCCTTAAAACAAAACGAGACTAATGGGGCACAACAGTCCAGGGACAAGGACTAGAAGGCAGGAGGGGACAGGAAAGCTGGTAATAGGGAACCTAAAGTTGAAAAGGGACAGTGTTGACATGTCGTGGGGTTGTTAACCACCATCATACAACCATATGTGTACTGACTGTTTAATGAGAAACTATTTGTTCTGTAAACCGTCCTCTAAAGTCCAATAAAAAAATAAAAAAAATAAAAGAAAGCAGGCCAAACATGACTTTACGGTTCTAATCGAGAACCTTCAGACAGTCTTACTATAAAAAACAGGTTTATCCACTTTGACCACAACTGCTCTTTTTACAGAAAGAATTGTTGTATTCTTCCTGTGTACACACATTGAAGATGAAACCCAGTTTATAAGTGATTATAGTCAGGAGCCCTAGTGGTGCAGTGGTTAAGAGCTTGGCTGCTGACCAAAAGGTTGACAGTTCAAATCCACCAGCTGCAGCCTGGAAACCCTATGGAGCAGTTCTACTCTGTCCTACAGGATCAATATGCGATGGAATGGACTTGACGACTGGGTTTTGTTTGTTTGTTTGTTTTTGTAATATAGACAAAAAAATGGTTTCAGAATCTTTCACGGAACAGACTCTGGGTAAAAACATTGTAAAGGTCTCTAGGTGACCTGCTATTACATTTGCATATTATTGAAATGCTTATCTTTCAAGTGATGCTTTAATTTGCTTTCCATTATGAACATCTTTAAAATCTATTACTGGTAATGTTGTCATATGTAATTTGAAACCATTCTTTCAGCCCTAATCAATAGGAGGAAAAAAAAAATCAATTGCAATTAGGTACTCTGAAACTTTTAAAAGAAATATATTTAAAATAACAAGTAAAACAATGTTTATAATAAATCTCTTATAGGGCAGCCGCAATCTAAAAATTTACTTTAAAAATCACCTAAGAAAAAGTTAAGAACATTTGTTCAAATCAAAATTTTAAGTGAAATTTTTTCTATATCATTATTTCCTATTTTCAAGAAGTAGTGCATTTCCTGTAAGTGGAATGTAATATATTGCCAAGTTTTAAAAAATAAGTCAGTAATCCACAACTTCAGTTTGAGAGTTTATATCCTTAACTTCTCTAACAAATCTGTGATCTTGGATGGGTCACTTGATTCTCTAGACTTCAGTTTCCTGCACAATCAGATACTTAACTTATCCAAGAAATTACTTATTAAGTATTCCAGATTTGTTGTTAGGTGCCATAGGGTCACTTCAGACTCATAGCAACCCTATGTACAACAGAACAAAACTGCCCGGTCCTGCTCCATCCTCACAATCCTTCTTATGCTTGAGCCCATTGTTGCAGTCACTGTGTCAATCCATCTCACTGAGGGTCTTCCTCTTTTTTGCTGGCCTTCTACTTTACCAAGCATAATGTCCTTCTCCAGGGACTGGTTCCTCCTGATACCATGTCCAAAGTACCTGAAATGAAGTCTTGCCATCCTTGCTTCTAAGGAGCATTTTGGCTGTACTTCTTCCAAGACAGACTTGTTGGTTCTTCTGGCATTCCATGGTATAGTCAATATTCTTCCCCAACACCATAATTCAAAGGCGTCAATTCTTCTTCAGTCTTCCTTACTCATTGTCCAGCTTTCACATACATATGAGGCAATTGAAAATACCATGGCTTGGGTCAGGCGTACCTTAGTCCTCAAAGTGACGTCTTGGCTTTTTAACACTTGAAAAGAGGTCTTTTGCAGCAGATTTGCCCAATGTAATGCGTCATTTCATTTGACTGCTGCTTCCATGGGCAATGATTGTGTGTGAATGTAAGTAAAAGGAAATCCTTGACAACTTCAGTATTTTATCTGCTTATCATGATGTTGATTACTCCGTCCTGGTGTGAGGATTTTTGCTTTCTTTATGTTGAGGTATAATCCATATTGAAGGCTATAGTCTTTGATCTTCATCAGTAAGTGCTTCAAGTCCTCTTCGCTTTCAGCAAGCAAAGTTGTTTTATCTGCATATTGCAGATTAGTAGTTAGTCTTCCTCCAATCCTGATTTACAAGCTCCAACTTCAGGTTTATAACTCCTTTTTTTATAAAACAAATGTGTTTAAATCAATCAATATTTTTATCAATCAATATGAGTAATGGGAAGACCAATGGATTAGGAATCAGGTGGCATGATAACTAATCCTTTGTTTTCTAATAAGTGGATGAGTGATTTGGTAAATATTATCTAATCATGTAAGCCAGGAGTTGGTAACCTTTTTTTATAAAGGACCAGATAGTGAATATTTTCTGCTTTGCAGGCCAAGAGACAAAATCAAGGATGATATGTAGTTAATTACATAGCCATTTAATGTGTAACTACTTAAAAATGTAAAAACCATTCTTAGCTCTCAGGGCATATGAATATAGAAGGTGAGCCAGATTTGGCCTATGGACCACAGTTTACCAGCCTGTGTTCTAGGCAATGATTTTTAACTATTATAATGTGAAAGCGGTAGTCTAGATCAGAGGTGCTTAACCTGAAATCAAGGGGGCCCTAAGGGAGTTCATGGATGGTCTTAAGGGTGATCCATCAAGCCTCTGCAACTGCATACAGAATTTTGAGGGTATGTGAATATGGGCTTTTTTTTTTTTTTTTTTTTGCCTGGGAGAAAACTTCCATAGATTTCATCACTTTTTCGAAGTGGTCCAAAACCCAATTAACTTAAGAACCACTGGACTAGCTGATCTCTAAAATGGTTTCCAAATCCAACATTCAATGAACCTATGAAATGTTTATTGAATGCCTACTATAGGGTCGTTATGAGTTGAAATCAACTCAACGACAACGTGTTACTATGTATAGGACATTGTGCTAGCATTACAAGAGATGTAGCACATAATGACTAAAATAATATTTCAAAAATATTTTAAACAAATATAAAATGAATATGCAAAAATTAGTGATCTCCTTCAAAGTAACCTTGGGAACAATTCTGTCACCAGTCAAATACTCCTGAGATACTTCTTTGTATTATATCTTCAAAGCTAGTTCATGAATTATATCAAGTTGTTTGTCAAACTTTCGTATTGCCCACCTTGTTTTAAAATGACAATGGTCTTATTCATGATAACCATGAAGAAAGTGAATCGAAGAAAGGTTTGTTTCTTTCCTAAGAGCAGGAGCTATGCCTTTCCACCTTTGCATCTAGAATAATGTTTGGCACATCTCTGGAATGAATATATGGATGAATGAATAAATGAATAAAAAGTTGAGGACATCATCCTTGAGATTATGTATCACAGATGCTAAAGGCTTTGAACCCCAAATGCTCTAAGACCAGTGACTGCTAAGTCCTATGATTGCTTCTCTTTTCAACCTGAATGTAACTGTGATTTCAAAATACTTGGTCAACTAAAGATTGCAGTTCCTGGGGATTAAGTCACTTTTTAAACACATAAAAAGTGTTGAATTTAATTCACTTGTGAGAGAAGTACTTCTTTAAAGTTGCCAGTAACCTACTCTCTGGGATGGGGTCACTGGAGAGTGAAGTCTTGTTAATGACCAGCAAGCTATACTCTCAGCATTTGAGCTCTTCCTACCCTGAGAGAGGATAGGAGGTTGTACCAACTGGAATATTACTCACCAACAGTAGATATTTCTTGGCAAGCCAAATAGAATTTAGGGACACCACTTCACTCCCTAATGAAGAAGTTCAGGATTGATTGCCATTGGCTGCCCAGTGGTTGATGCCAAGTCTGGCTCTGTTTGCTGGAGACTCTCCACAGCCACATGGGCAGAGCAGTGACTTGTGATCAATGTAAATGTATTTTTCTTCTCGCTCTAGGAATGATTTATTTTTAAAAAAAAAAAGAAATTCAGTCTGTAATAGTTCGTTTATGACTTCCAGAGCTTTTCCTCATTCACTTTTCAAGGGAAATTTTAATTGTAAGATTTTAAAGTTTTGAGAAATTTTAATGAAAACTCTGCACAGCTCTATGTGTATACATCTGGTGTTACGCCTGAAACATCCTTACTCAACAGTGTATCCCACTCCCCTCCCCTCACTCTCCCTCCATCTCAGAAGTTCCAAGGGAAATAGTAACATATTATTTACTCTGGTATGTAATTATAGATTGAGCCTGTGCAGTATCGCTCTACGTTTAATAGCACCAATTACTCAACAGTTTTGTAGTTGTGCTGAGGACATATTCCTTGATCTCAAGTTCTCCATTTTCCTTAAAATCTCCTTAAGATTAGTCCCAGCTGTAGTCCAAAGACCAAAACCTTCATAAATGGGACCCCAAAGAAATAACCTAAATATACCTTATGGTCCAAGGTCTCACTTGGATGCCAAAAATCTTAGTCTCCTCCCCAGGGATTTTTGAGTCTCCCAGGGCAGTGTTGACATGGTCTACCAATCCCAACAGTTAGGGGGTTCCCCTCAATTCTGACTGCTGCCCCAAACTCTGTCTGCCGATTTCCTCTGTAGCCCCTGGTGGTCTTTACCCTAAAATGTGGACGGAGTCCCTCCTTTTCCCCCTCAAACACAATTTACCGAAATCTATGACATTTAGTTAATTACGCAGTGCTTGGCTGGCAAACTTTTCTTAAAGAACAACACAATAAATATTTTAGGTTTTGTGGGCCAAATGATCTCTTTTGTAACCCCTCAGCTCTATAATTGTAGAGCTGAGCAATTAAAGACAATACATAAAAGAATAGGTGTGTCTGTGTTCTGATGAAAACTTACAAAAACATGTGGTCAGCCTGGGGGCCATAGTTTGCTAACTCCTGAACTATATTACAGGTTTGATGGCCACTTAAGTTAATTACAACCTGGTAAAGGGACATGTAAAATTCAGAATTAGACATCACTTCCTAGAAGCGTCAGTACTTTCCCTGCCTGGAGATTCCCAACAATCATCTCTTTATTTTAGCCTTAGCCTGAGGCTCTGCTGCTGAGACTTCCTCATCCTGTCTGGGCAGGAGTCCTCTCATTTTCCTTCTTCTCTTCTGAGAATTCAGGTTCCCTCTTCCATATGTTGAACTCTAGCATTGTTGTTAGTTGTTGTTGAGTTGGCTCTGGCTCATGGCAACCCTAAATACAACTGAATGAAATGTTGCCCAGTCCTGCACCATCTTCACGACTGTTGATATGTTCAAGTTCATTGTTGTGGCCACTGCATATTTTGAGTGTCTTCCAAGCTAGGGGGCCCATCTTCTGGCTATATTGAACCATATTCTATTGTGATCCATAAGGTTTTCATTGACCAATTTTAAGAAGTAGATTGACAGACCTTTCTTCCTACTCTATCTTAGTTTAGAAGCTCCACTGAAACCTGTCACCACAGGTAACACTGCTTGTATTTGAAATACAGGTGGCATAGATTCAGCATCATAGCAACATGCAAGCCAGCATAATATGATAGACTGACAGATGGATGGTGGAGCTCCAGCTAGAGGAAGTCAAACAAGTTCATATCATAACATCTCACTAAACAGAGATGTGGAATCATTTTCATCTCTGTGCCACCTAGAGCAATGGCACTCACATGACACATCACACAGTGTCTTTTACTAAAGATAATTTTAGTGCAGGTCTTATCTTTTCACTGGGTTGCAATATCCTTCCAGAGCGGTGACCATATGTGGCACAGTCTTTGTTCTATGCAACAGTCTAGTGTAGAGAAACCTCTCGGTTGAGATTTGGACATGAGATACAATTAAAAAACAAAAAGTCAAAAAAATTTGTCACATTTATTTTATTCTTTCTCTCCAGACTTCATGTATATATATATATATATATATATATAATATATTCTATAAATATCTCTACCAAGAGCAAAATCATTGAGTAGACCTATTTTGGGTCTCTTCCTATGAAGCAAATTTGACATAAGAATATTTGTTGTTGCTGTTGTTATGTGCCGTTGAGTCAGTTCCAACTCATATCAAACCCATAGAACAGAGTAGAACTGTCCTCATGGGGCTTTCAAGGAGCATCTGGTGGATTCAAACCGTCGACTTTTTGGTTAGCAGCCAAGTTCCATTGCACCACCAGGGCTCCAATAAACATCTTTAGGTCCTCTTAATTAACTATTTGGGGAAAAAATTAATAGTAAAATAGGGACTATTATTGCTGCCTCATTCTTTATAATATTATACATAAGAAGATCTATAGACATATAGACATATGCAAATGTTTAAGGGCCCCGCATTCTAGGAGACTGTACTCTAGTTGGAAAAGGCACAATTTATCCATGTAAACAAATGCAACAAATATGTCATTATGAGTATCTGTATCTGTCAAATGTTTTATGGTTTATAAAGGGAATTACATGTAATGATCTCTATCTTTTTTTCTAGAAAATTTAATTAAGAGAACTTGAAAGTTCAATGTCAAATTTGTTTCACAGGAAAAGATTAATTCAAAGTCCATGAACTTTGCTCTTGGCAGAGACATTTACAGAAAGAAAAAAAAAAATGAGTGGTAGCAGTCACTCATTTTAACACAGAAAGGGGTGTTTAGTATTTTATGAGTAGCACAATGACCTTATTTTTGTCTATGCTTAGATAAAATTATGCAGTGGACTTTGTTACATTGCCTAAAAGGAAAAAGAATGTTGAGTAAAGATTATTAGTAAACTGCTTGTGTAGGGAGCTAGTTTTCTGGAATAGGTCTTAGTACCATTCAAGTTTTTTTATAAAAAAATGTAAAGGGTTTTTTCAAGAATGCTAATTGCCTCCCAGAAGAACATGGTGGAATTAGATTACACACAAAAAGTTTTTTTCCAGACCAGATTAGAGACCATTTTTCCTTTATGTTGCAAAGGTAGAAATTAAGGCTCAAGGTATTGTAGATCAGGAAGGTGAATGTGGACTTCAAGTCCCGAGTTTCCCCACCACAGCCTCCATACTTCAGGCATGAGTTGTATGACGTGGACCCAGAGTGATGTGGGAGTTTAGGGAGGGTGGAAACAAGCAAACTTGGAGAGGTCAGAAGGTCAGACTCTTAAATGAGTCAATTTACAGACAAAATTTGGAAAAACAGGAAAGAATCTGACATTCAGTTACATTAAGGCAGTGATTCTCAAGGTGGGTCTGTATTATAGTTACCTGAACAAGTTGTTAACAGTACCAATTCCCCTCACAGATTTGAATCAAGTGGTTTAAGATTAGACTTTAGGTACCAGTCGTTTTATCAGTCTCCCTGGGTGATTATGAAGGCTAGTGGTGGGGTGGCTGACTCTTTCTCATCCCACATTCCTACCTTCTGTATTAAGTGCTAATACCGTGGACACAACTAACAGCTGATCCAGGGGCTTGAGTCCAAGAGAACTTGCTGGTTACCAGATGAAGAAGAATGGAGACCTTTCTAAAATATTCAGAGAGACCGCATGTGCATCCTGGCCCCAGTACTCAGCAATGTGCAATACTTACATAAGAGGATGTCACAGAGAAACATAGGCCAGTCACTTACCTCCTTATTGTCTAGGCTTTCTTTATAACAACTGGCGATGATCTCTCTTGTGTACTTCAAAGTAACAAACACATTTGCCATGTCCCAGATTCATGGCTTTGCTCAACTCCATCAAACCTTAATTTCTTGTCTACATAACAGGGAGATAAGGATATCTAACATAAATGACTGTTGTGAAAATCAAGAGATAATGTATGAAAAATATCTAGATATAGTATTTATTCAATAATTATTTTCCTTCCTTCCTTCTACCACCATTCTAGAGTTGATAGTTTTTATAGTACCCACAAACTGAAGCTACTCCCATCTCATTGTTCCATCAGTCCATGACATCCAGCCAAAGACCACAGGGACACCTGTGCTTGAACAAGTTGGGTTTCTTACTCATTGCAGGGAGAGAGACCACACACCATGGTGACCATGGACATCTCAGTAAGAGGGAGTCAGAAACAATCTATTATAGGGCTTGGCTTTGGTTGGGTGATTTAGGAGAGAGTTTAAGTAAGTGGGAATTCACTCTATATTGGATGCTGTCAGAAAGTGGGGACAATTTTAAGATTGAGTAAAGAAATAGCAGTCACTCATTTTAACCGAGAAAGGTGGTATTTACTATTTTATGGGTAACACAGTGACCTTGTTTTCATCCATGCTTAGACAAAATTATGCAGTGGGTTTTTGTCTAAATTTTATCAGGATCTATTATGGGTTGAATTGTGTCCCCCCAAAATATGTGCCAACTTGACTGGGCCATGATTCCCAGGATTGTGCGTTTGTCCACCATTTTGTGATCTGATGTGATTATCTTATGTTTTTTGTAAATCCTAACATCTATGATGTTAATGAGGCAAGATTAGAGGCAGTTACGTTAATGCGTAGGATTCAATCTATAGGATTAGGTTGTATCTTGAGTCAGTCTCTTTTGAGATATTAAATAGAGAAGCCAGCAGAGAGGAGAGGAACCTCCTATCACCATGAAAGAAGAGCTGGAAGCTGAGCTCACCCTTTGTACCTGGGGTCCCTGAGCTGAGAAACTCCTAGACCTAGGGGAAGATTGATAACATGGACCTTCCCCCAGAGCCGACAGAGAGAGGAAGCCTTCCCTGGGAACTGGCACCCTGAATTTGGACTTCTAGCCTCTTAAACTGTGAGAGAATAAATTTCTGTTTGTTAAAGCCATCCACTTGTGGTATTTTTGTTACAGCAGCACTAGATAACTAAGACGTGGCCTCAGAGTAATATTTTCTGAGCTGCTCTTCTTTTCTCTTTATCACATCAGAAATGACAGAGTATAGGGGAAAAGCTGATATTTATTTAGATTTTGAAGAGGTAGAGAAAGGTCAACTTGATAGCACAAAACAACAACAGAGAAAGGTGGAAAGATTAAGCATTTATCGAACACTTACTGTGTGTCTGACATAATGCTAAGATTCAATCCTTGTAGCAATCTCACAAGTATGATTCTCTACATAAGGTAAAATTTAAAACCAAATCTGACTTCTAACTACACAAGATTCCAGCCTGGTGTGCTGCCACCTTGTTGAGTGTGCTGTTAGCACCACTGAAGCACGCAAAGAAATTGCCTTCAAGTTTACTTACAATGGAAAAAATTCTGTGATCTAAAATCAGAGGTTGGTAACTTTTTCTGTAAAGGGCTAGATTGTAAATATTTTTGATTTTATGATCTATACAACCTCTGTAACGACTACTCAGCTGCTGTTTTAGCAGGAAAGTAGCCATGATCATATGTAAACAAATGAGCATAACTGTGTTCCAATAAAACTTTATTTACAAAAACCCCTGGAGGGTGCCATTTGGTCTTTGGTCTATAGTTTTCAAACCCATGATGTAGATTATAAGCAGCCAGAAATCCCAAATCAACTTGGATTTTTTAAAATATGTTTTACACTATTAAATATGCTTTGTGTGGTTAAATATGCCCTTTAAGATTCTGTGGTGTTTTATTTATTTATTTTTATAAGATTATTTATTTATTTTAAATAAACTGCCAATCTCTGAGCACAACAGAGAAGCAGGATGGTGCCTCATACTGTTCGCTTCTCCAGTGCTGTGTAGGGAGAGTGGGAGCTTGAGGGCCAGAGGATCTAGCTAACGGTTGTTTTGTGCTTCAGTATACCAGGCACCATGCTTGGCCCCTTCCCTTCATTATTCTTTGAAGGAGAACTCTTGTCAGTTAAACTGAAGCTCAGAGGGGTTGAGCAACTTGTCCTTATCAGTTGCGGTCGAGTTTACTCTGACTCATAGGTGAATGTGGAAATTGGAATTCAGTACCATAAGTCTCTGTGGGCATTGTATGTCCAACCTCAGCACCCCCAACTTCCCTTACCAGTAAGGCGTAACACAATGCCCTAGCTAAAAATAATCTACTGTCACCAGGTCAGAGTGTTAGTAGATGTTGTTGGGCCTGTTTGTTGGGTAAGTTCATTGGAATCAGGTTAATTGCACTGATTCCTCAGTGCTGTGGAAAAACCCTGGGACAGGAATTTGGGAGGACTGCAATGCAGTTCTGTCTGTGTTTGACACTCAGTAATGTATGAAAGTCTATTATGCTTTTAAGGATCTTCCTTTTCTTGATCGTAAGATGAGCAAACTGGACTGTGAGAACTCTTCATTTTTTTTTTTTGCTTGATTACATTTTGTCCATAATTCTGTTATTATAGCCTATCTATCCTAGTAGAGATGACTTTGATTTTCCCAGGACAGCATTTCTTCCTTAAGAAAGAAAAAAAAAAAATTAGCTCAGAAATGCATGAACTAAACCTGTGGAAGGCTAACCTTTCTGTCAGTCATGGGCGCCTGCTGCCTGCCACTCCCACCTGGTAGATCCTGCAGGATAAAGTTGCCAGATTTAGCAAACAATACAGGAAGCCAAGTTAAATTTGAATTGCAGGTTAACAAGGAGTAATTTTTTAGTATAAGTGTATCTCAAATATTGCATGGGATGCTTCTATAAAAATAATTGTTTGTTGTTTATCTGAAAATCAAATTTAACTGGATATCCTATATATTTTCTGTCAACCCTACACTGGAACCCTTACAAATCAAGTTGTTCACATAAGTTAGTTTTCTGGTTTGACAGAACTGGATTCAATTTCCTGCTCAGTCACTTATGTGTCTTTAGGCAATTAACTTAATCTGGAAGTTATAATTCATATTTTAGAAGGTTATCATACGGATTTAAAAGGAGAGGATGCAAATAAATCTCTAAGTTGGGACCAGGAATAAGCAGCTACTCAACAAATATTAGTCAAATGTTTCTTTTTTTCCTTCAGTTGTTCCCTTAACCTTTCTGGGAAGAATTAAGCACCTCTTCCTTTTCCCCCACAACAGCCCGTACCTATTCCTGTTAAAGCAGTTATTATACATGGCTTCAGGCTTATTTTGTAGTGATGTCAGTTTAGACATATCAGTTGCTTTCTGTGATGGTTAAGGTTGTGTGTCAGCTTGGCTGGGCCATGATTCTCAGCAGTTTGGCAGCTATGATGTAGTTTGGTGGCTGCGTAATGGTGTAGTCACCTCCATAATAAGATCCAATATAGTGTGATCACCTTCATGATGAGATTTGTTGTGAGCAGCCAATCAGTTGAAAGGGAGTTTCTTTGGGGGTGTGGCCTGCATCCAAAATAGGTGGACTTCCTGGCAAGACTCTCTGGCTTCTGCTCACTCTGGATCCTGCAGGTGGCTTCTGTTCATCTGACCTCCAGTTCTTGGGACTTGAGCTAGCTAGCAGCTTACATGCTGTCTTACCTGACAATCTTGGGATTCGTCGGCCTCTGCAGCCTGTGAACCAGAGCCTGCTGTCTGACATTCTGATCTTGGAGCCCCTACAGCTACATGAGTTAGGAGATGCATCCAGCCTGACCAACGGACTTGGGACTTTCTCAGCCTCAACAACTGCATGAGCCATTTCCTTGCTATAAATCTCTCTCTATATATATTTATATGCTGCTCTGGTTTTGCTTCTCTAGAGGACCCAGCCTAAGACACTTTCTTTTTATTTTTGTTAGTGTTTGCCTGGTATAGCTTTCTAATTATTTTTTGTTTCGAATTTTCTAAGTCTCTTATTTAAGATATGTTGAATAATGGAATTCTAATGGATTTTTAGACATAGGGTCTTATAACCTTTGTTTTTAACTGCAGAGTTTTGTCTATTTAAATTCATTATTCATGAAATGTGCATCAATTTCTACTTTCTAATTATTTCTATGTGCATTGTTTTTTCATAGGCTTTACTTCTTTCTTCCTTCTCACCTTTCTTCTTTGTCTTCTTTTTTTCCTTCCTTTTGAATTTATTTTTTCTTCATTTTATTTTTTTACTTTACTTGGTTTGGAAGTCACACTCTACCTTTATTCCTTTAGTGTTATCAAAGAAATGCAAACTTTCATGTTAACTTAAAACCTCAAGTTAAAATGTGCCTCACTTTCCCCCCAATCAATACAAAGATCTCAGAGCACATTCACAGAGAACCACCTCCCAAGTTATATCACATTATTGTCTAGTATTTTAGCATTGTCTTGTATTTTTAACCCAAAAATTAGATATAATTATTATTATTGATTTATACAAAATTTGTTTAAAATCACCCATGTATTTACAGGTTATTTGGCTAACCTTGTTTCCTTTGCAACTTAGACCTTTCTTCTGGTACAACTTTCCTTCTTCCTGAAATGCATCCTCTACACATTCCTTTCATGAGGGTGAATTGATTGGTATTGCTCTCCATTTTTGTTTGTATGAAAAGTCTTTATTTTGCCCTCATTCTGTTTTTTTAAATTGTATAGTTTCTCATTAAACAATTAATATACGTATTGTTTTGTGACATTGGTTGCCAACCCCATGACATGTCAACAGTCTCCCCTTCTCAACCTTGGGTTCCCCATTACCAGCTTCCCTGTGCCTTCCTGCCTTCTCATCCTTGCGCCTGGGCTGGTGTGCCCCTTTCATCTCATTTTGTTTTATGGGCCTGTCTAATCTTTGTATTTTGCCCTCATTCTTGAAAGATAATTTTATCAAATATACAGTTGTAGTTTGATGATTATTTCCCTCATTGTTGTTAGGATAATATCCTCCTATATTCTGGCTTCAAGGGTTGATTTTGTGAATGAACTTGTCTGTGTAATAAACTTTGTTGTTGTTGTTAAGTGATGTATCTTCTCTAATGGGCTGCCTTTAATATCAGAGTCTTTTTTTCTTTAGCATTCCATAGTTTCACTATTTGTGTCTAGGTATGGATTTCTTTGTATTTATCCTGTTTGAGATTTTTTGAGTTCCCTAAATTTGATGATTGATCCTTTTTATCATTTCTAGAAAATTCTCTGCCATTATCTTTCTAAAAATCACCACTCTTTTTCTCTCTCCTTTATCTCATTCTGGAACTCATTTAACCTCCGTGTCACTTAACTCCCCTTTTGTTATTTCCATCTCCTTGATATGAACATAAACCAGTTGCCATCAAGTGAATTCTAACTCATGGCAACCTCATGTGTGTCAGAGTAGAACTGTACTCCATAGGGTTTTCAACGGCTGACTTTTTCAGAAGTAGATCACGTAGCCTTTCTTCCAAGGTGCCTTGGGGTGAACTTGAACTTCAACCTTTCAGTTAGTAGCCCAGCACTTAGCCATTTGCACCACTCACATAGCATAGTCCTTAAGAACTCTGAAGTCAGACTGTCTGGGTTGAAATTATGGCTGTATCTCTTATTAGTTATATGAGTTTGAGCAAGTTCCTTAACCTCTCTGTGCCTCAGTTTCCTCATCTATAAATGGGAAGAAATAGTATCTACTTCATAGGGTTGTTGTGAGGATTAAAACAGAAATATGTGTAAAATGCTAAGAAGAGTGTACAGTGTGCTTGCTATTATTATTTTTCTTTCTGTGCTGCATTCTGAATAAATTTTTCATGTCTGTTATATAGTTCATCAATTTTTATTTTCTTTGTCTAAGAAGTCCTTTGAGATTCTGATTTCAGTTGGTGTATTTTTTTATTTCCAAAAGTATCATTTTGGTTATTCTTCAAACTGCCTGGCCAATTTTTCAGTCATTTACTTTTTAATATGCTCCGATTTCTTTATACGTTTGCATTTTTATTTGCAGTTGCTTCTTCCAGGTACCTGGGGAAAAACCAACAGTGGGTCATTTCAAACTAAATTCTCCAGGTGGGATTTTTGGGGCCTATTGATAGTGGATTCCTACCTCAAATGGTGAGATGGCTGGCTTGTAGTTATGGATTATCTGGGAAGAATTAATTTCCACCCCCCACCACACCCCTGTACCCAAAGCTGAAGCTGAAACAAACAAGTATTGTGTCTTTCTCTAGGGTGGGCTTTTTCAAAGATTTTTTTTTGTTTTTAGGTCCTAGCTTTGTGTGATTGAGTCCAGTCTGACTTTGCACTTTGTATCAGACCTGAGATTTGTCTTCTGCATCCTGTGTACTCTGACGCAGTTAATAATACCAGAGCTCTAGGTTCCACAGGATTAGCAAACACCCTTAGGGCAGCCACTGCCTTCAGTACTGATTTACTAATATACCTTTCTTAATTTATGCTTTATAAAATTCATTTTTGCCCTTTAAGACGCTCTATTTTTTTCTAGCTCATCCATGAATTTTAAAAAAGATGTTTAAAAACCAATATTCATTATTTTAAGGTATTTTCGACTGTGAAGCTGAGGTATGAAATTACTATACTGTGCCAAAAGTTTCGTGTCTGAATTATCTTTATATTTTCAGTGACAAACACCATACCTGGTATATAATAGCCACTCAAATAATATTTGTTAAATGAGTGAATGAATATATGTATAACTGAACATAACATTAGATTATTAAGATATTTCTCTCAAAAGCTGAGAAAGTTCACTTTGATATTTTGAAGAAACAATTTTAAAATGTTCATATATCTGAAGAGAATGAAGTTCTTACTCTGAATTCTTACTGATGTCAGATAGGCAATCCACAACTTAGAAACAGGTTAAGTGCCAAAAATTTGTTAGAAATCAATGATTTTGGTTTTGGATAGTGGTTTTCCATAGAAAATACTACTCTGAATGATGGTGGTTTGATTACCAGACTAACCTGTAAAACCTCTATGACTGGTACAGTATTTGAATTGCAGCAATAGTAAATCTAGAGAATGGACTCTCCCTTTATAATATTATTTCTATGATCCCAGAAGAGAAGGACGGTTCTGGGGTGTCTGACACAGAAAGTGGATTCTGAGTTGTGTTGGTTGTCTTATGGAAGGTACATCCATAAATCTAGGGTTTTTACATTAGAGTTTGCTTGTATTAGCCTCTCCTCAACGTGTTGGGAAAACACATTGAGTGGAGGAACTACAGTGAGTTCTCTGACACGAAAGCCTTTTTTTAAATAAATTTTTTATTGTGCATTAGGTGAAAGTTTACAGAGCAAATCAGTTTCCCGTTGGACAGCTTGTACACAAAACGTTCCATACATTGGCGCCACTCCTCACAATGTGTCAGTACTCTCCCAACTTCCGCCCTAGGTTCCCCGTTTCCTTTCTTTTTGATTTTCTACCCTTTCCTGCCTTCTTACCTTTGCTTTCAGGCAAATGCTGCCCTTTTGATCTCCTATAATTGATTGTTCTAAACAGTGTGGTCCTCTCAGGTATTACTGTTTATTTTAGGGACCTGTCTATGGTCTGGCTGAATGACAGGACAGTCTTGATGTTAAATGATGGTGAGATAAGGAAGAGAGGAAAAGCAGACCAAAACCTGAGGTTGAGAATTCAAGTCTGAAATTGAGACAGTGATTGTCATTCTTGAATGCCCACTGGAAATGCTAGAAGATAATTTAAAAATATGAATACCTAGATCTGATTCCCAAAAGCGGGACCCAGACGTTAGCATTTTTTAGAAGCTCTCCAGGCAATTCTAACGTGCAGTCAGCACTGGCTCATCATTCAGTGTATCATGAGAAAAACTGAAACCACTGTAGGTATTTCAAACAGGAATGGAATGAATGTAGGGATTAGAGGTTGCAACATCATTGGAAGGGCTGAGAGTGATCATCAGGGGCAGCTGCTGAAATTAGGAGGTGCAGGAATCCCAAGAAGCCACCATAGATGACTGTAGCTGCTTATGCTCCAAGCAGGGTGATTTAGAGGCTGCCTGGAACCCACTGGCAGAACCTCATGTCTGTTTTCTCCCAAAGTCTCAAGCATGCATGCTGTTAACACAAGAAAAATAATGGCTTCTGCTCTTCTTCAGTTGCACCCTCACATTGGCATGGGGCACCTCTTATTATTGGTGGGATCTAACACTAAATCCTGTGTCCAGGGATTCTAAAGGAAGCATGTTGTTGTTGTTAGTTGCCTTCAAGTCGGCTCTAACTCACAGTGATCTTATGTACAAAAAAACAAAACAGTGTCTAGTCCTGTGCCGTCTTCATGATCATCGGTATGTTTGAGACCATTGCTGTGGCTGTTGTGTCACTCCATCTCAACGAGAGTTTCCCCTTGTTTTCATTGGCCCTCTACCAAACATGATGTCCTTTTCTGGTGATTGGTCTTTCCTGATGATGTATCCAAAGTAAGAAAGTCAATGCTTTCTCAACAATACTTGAGGGTCATTTTCCCCTCTTCTAGCCAAAATGGAAGGAGAAACAAAACTCAAAGAAGGTGCTAGCCTGAGTAAAGAACTGAAAGGTGTCTACGTACAAAATCCTTTCTATGTAAAGACTAGATGGAAGAAGGGAGAAGAAGCGGGAGCAGCGGACAGAAGATAGATTTAACTTGGAAAAGAAGTAGGACTCCCAGAAGTCATCCAAGTAGAAAAGATAAGAAGGACTTTCTGTCTTGAGGAATGGAAGTTCTTCAACGTGAATTGACCCAGTAATTGAAGATCGTCATGTAACAATCCTGGATATTTTAAAGTCCTCTGGAATTGAAGATAGGAGACTAGGACACCATACATGTGGTTGGGGGTGAGAAGGGAAAAACTTTCCTTTGACCAAGATAGAAATGTCCCTATGTGACACAAACAGTTTACACTCGACTATTGGCCTGGGGGTTGGTGGTTTGAGTCCACCCAGCTGTGCCTTGGAAGAGGAGCCTGGCGATGTGCTCCTGTAAGGATTGCAGCTGAGAGGACCCTATGGTCAGTTCTATTCTGTAACGTATGAGCTCACTACGAGTTGGAATTGACTCAACTGTAACGGGTTTGGTTTGATTTTGTTGGACCAAGATAAAACGAACAGAATCATTTGGGAACTTCCCTATGAGCCAGGGTAGAGGTGGAAATATTGCCCCTATTTCAGTTAAGCCCATGACAGGACAATGCACTGAAGAATCCCTGTACATTAGAAATGGTTGAATGTGTCCAGAATTAAAAGGAGGCATCCAAAAAAGGTCCTCTTATCAAAGACCAGCAGGGTTTTACACATTTTATTGTGATCCAAACACATCTATATCATGAACTGACCAAGTTCCTTTTTATCTCAGGGTTTAAAGAAAGCATGAAGATAAAGAATTTTGCCTTGTAGTTTTTTTTTTATTTCTGTATTTATAAAGAAGCCCTGGTTATGCAGAGGTTTAAAGGTCTCGGCTGCTAACCAAAAGGTTGGTGGTTCAAACCCGCCAGCCACTCCAAGGGAGAAAGATGTGGCAGTCTGCTTTTGTAAAGATTACAGCCTTGGAAACCCTATAGGGTAGTTCTACTCTGTCCTACAGGGTCGCTATGAGTCACAATCAATTCAACAATGGCAATGTGTTATGTTTATAATGAAGAAGTCTTGAGCAGATTCCAACATTTTAATGATATTTTCCTTGGTGAAGAAACTTCCAACTAGATAACGTGATTTTTTTTAACTGAATCTGCTATTGACTGGAGGATAAATGTATGGGCATGTGTACAAATAGCTTAAAATCTGTGACAAGCAATACTGTGGGTGCAGTAAAATGCATCAAAACCATTGCACAATCTGACTGTAAGAGCAGATAGTGTGTTCTCCAAGAGCACCTTACCCCAAAGCATCTGCCTCTTGATCTTCTCACTATGTTCAAAGGGATAGTAAAAATGAGTCAGACCTTCAGTTGGCCATATAACATGAGTGACTTGACCAGCTCTCAGTGAGAAAATAAAATAACTAAAATTTCACCGACGGTTCCCTGAAAATGCCCTAGACCTCCTCTTGGGCAGCGTTGCAATAGCTCATAAAACTCTGAAGAGGTCAGGGGTATTTATAGCCAGATATTTACGAGTTTGAGTTCTCCAAATCAGGAACAGAAGCTGAAAAGAGACGAGGACCTTCCCCCAGAGCCGACAGGGAGAGAAAAACTTCCCCGAGAGCCAATGCCCTGAATTCAGATTTCTAGCCTCCTAAATGGTGAGAAAATAAATTTCTGTTTGTTAAAGCCAGAAACAAAACAACAACAACAAAAACCAAAGTAAGCAAGCTGAAGTCTCACCATCCGCATTTCTAAGAAACATTCTGGTTGTATTTCTTCTAAAACTGATCTGTTTATTCATAAGGGAAGCATAGAAGGGGAAAAGTAGTGCAGATTGAGAACTACTGGTTTGAGGTAGGTGAACTTCCCAAGTTTAGAGCACAGAGGGCCTCTGGTCTCTCATCGAACTCTGAACTTCAAAATGCTTATAAAGGCATCTGTGCGGATTCAAGAAGAATTGAGGTCGAATTTACCCAGTGAAAAGAACTTTTCTCAATCCTTCAGATTCCTGTAAGTGCCAGGAGGTAATGGGAATATCTTTTTTCCCTCCTAAGTTTCCTTTAACTTTTCTGGCAGTGCTAAAGAATTCATAAAGCAACGGAATAAAAGAATCTGTAAGAAGATTCTTAGTCCAAAGAATTAAAGGCCACGTTTGCAGAAGCCCAGCTGAATCTGGTATTCAAATGGCAGGTTTAATGACGGGCGTCATGATAAAGTGATTACCAAAGAAGAGAAACATGTGTCTGATACCAAAGCGCCTGTTCTTTGTCCTTCACACCATTGCCTCTATAAGCAAGCAACAGCATGAGTTTTGTGGGTTTCTAAAATTTGTATTTAAATCATAATGATTGACCTTGTGAAGAGGATGGGCATAGACAAATGAAAACAAGAGAAATTAAGTCCCCTTCATATGTTGGTGGCTCTCCCCTGCATCCCTCCTCTGACAGTCCCTACTCATCTGGTGTTCCCCACCCCTCTTGCACTCCTACTACCTCTTCCTCTTTCTCATGCTTCTCGAATCTTCTTCTTCTCTTCTTCCCTTTACCTCCTTCCTGTGAAAGCCTGGGGGTGAGCTAGACAGAGCTGTGGTAAGACCTGTGTGGAATTGCTCAGAGATGGGGTAACCTCAGACACTGTGCACATGAGGAAAAAAAAAAAAAACCCTGAGGCAGACAGCGGCACCAAACACGTCTTAGAACTTCTCCTTTCCTGACAATATCGACGATTTACTGCTCACCAAGATGATTCTAAGTGCTTTTTAAATATAGTGCTTTGTTGTTTTTATTAGTTGCTGTCAAGTTGGCTCTGACTCATCACGACTCTGTGTACAACAGACGGAAATGCTGCCAGGTCGTGGGCCATCTTCACAATTGTTGGTGTGCTCAAGTCCATTTTTATGGCCACTGTGTATTTTGAGTGCCATTCAATCCAGGGGGCTCACTTTACAGCACTATATCTGACAATATTCAGTTGTGAACCATAGGATTTTCATTGGCTAATTTTTCAGAGTAGATTGCCAGGCCTTTCTTCCTACTCTGTGTTAGTCTGGAAGCTCCACTGAAGCCTGTCCACCATGGTTGACCCTGATGGTACTTGAAATACTGGTGGCATAGCTTCCAGCATCACAGCAACATGCAAGCCACCACAGTATGACAAAATGATAGATGGGTGTTGGAAATAGTAGTACTTAGAACCATGATTTCCACACACTTGGTATCATACTTTAGTACCATTACCAAAATTCTTACAATAACCTTACAAGGTAGATATTATCCTTCTGTAATAGATGAGAATGCCTTAGAGAGGTCAGATAACTTGCTCAATTTCAAATAGCTAATATCCAGACAAACTGGTAAGCATCCCACCGTATTCTCAGTTTTTCTGATTACAACGTCTTTATACCTCCTGTTCAGACATTACAATTTAAGAAGGACATTGGGAAACTAGAGAGTACAGATAGCCTGGCCATAATGAGGAAGGTATTGGAAACCATACCATCTTTATCACCTATATAAACAATAAACATGTATTGAGTATTATGTCTATGCCAAATCCTATGGTGTTTTATATGCATTAACTGCATGAAGTAAAACACTTAGTAAAACCCCGTTATGAAACATGTAAATTATAATCATCCTAATTTATAGGTGAGGAAAATGAGGCCTGGATAGATTAAGCAACTTACCCAAGACTACCCAGTTAGTAAGTGACAGAGGCAGAAATCCAGAGCCAACACTTATAATCATACACTGTGCTGGAAATTGTTACTACAGCATGCACAGGAAGAGGGAGGGGGAGAGAAAAGAGATCCAATAGGAATACTCAGATGATGGAAAAATATCATTTAGAAAGAAAAAAAATTACATAGTAAAGCTCTGGAGAACAGAACTGTAACAGTCAGATTGTTAGAGAGAGGTAGACTTCTGTACAATATGACGAAGAACTTTCCAACAATTATTTTTGTATAAAAATATTACAGACTGCCTCACAAAACAGAGAGTGAATTCTCTGGCCCTAGGAGTGTTAAGATACTAAAGAAAAATTCCTAAATTAAAGAGAATGTTGGCATTTATGACCTCTAACATAATACAACATATGACCTCTAACATGCTTTGGATCTAGAAGTTAGGAACCATCACAGAAGCTCAGCAAATGTCGTGGATATAATTTTATAGGTGGCCATGCCAAAGCATGATGAGGAAAAGTGGTTGAACCCAAATAAGGAACTAATTTAGCCCTTGAACTGATCTGAGTCTAGTCTTCAGTTCTATCAGTGTTTTTTTTCAAACTGTCTCCTGACAAATTGCTTGGTAAAAAAGCCAGCCGAAAGCAATCTTTGTTCTAATTAAGCAAAGAGTTGTTTTTCTTTATTTTTAGTCTAGGGAGATGCATTTCATCCTCCCTATTATTACAGAAGTACTAACAAGGTGGCACCCAAGAGATATTCCAAGCAGGGTGCCATTTTCAGGCAGTAGTGAAAGCTAAAGCTGGCCTCGTAAGACCTGGGAAAATGATTAATAACATCCTGTCTTGGAGGAGCGTTGTGAAAGCAGAAAGTAATGTTTCCCTCCCAGGAAGAGGCAGATTACTTCAGGAAACTGGTGAGGGGAACAGAGAGGAAATATAGATAGGGTTCTTCCCTTGCTCAACCACTGGCTCTGTTATGCAAGATCCGCACAGAGGGTAGGCTGGCATCAAGGTGTCCAAGTCCAAATGACTTGCTTAAAATACCCGTTCAAATAAGTACTAATAGTGGCTACAATTTTTACAACATTTCACAGATTATAATACCTATTCCTGTATCATATCTCACTTAAGCCTTCTCAGCATTTTCTATTCAAACGAAATTGTGAACTTAAAGACTTGAAAGTTTCTTTTATATATAGTGTCTTATTTATATTCCAAATGACCTTGACATAGAGGTGTTATTCAGCTGTGTTTTTTTAATTATGGTAAATATATATGTATATACACTTTTTACATGTACAATTCAGTGACATTAATTACATTTATTATGCTGTGCAACCATCACCACTATCCAGTTACCAAATTTTTTCATCACCCTGAACAGAAACTCAGTGTCCCCTAAGCAATGAATCGCCCTTTCTTTCTCTGTTTCTACCTGCTTCTGGTAGACACTAATGAACTTTGCTCTCTATACATTTGCCTATTCTAGATATTCTTTTTTTCATGTAAGTTGGAGAATGGAACATTTGTCCTTTTGTGTCTGACTTATTTCACTCAGCATAATGCTTTCAAGGTTCATCCATGTTGTAGCATGTATTAAGACTTAGTTTCTCTTTATGGTTGAGTAATATTTCATGGTATATATAAACCACATTTTGTTTATCCATTCATCTGCTGATGGACATTTAGGGTGTTCTCAGCTTTTGACTGTTGTAACTGAAACTATGTAGAAACCCACAGGCCACAGCACCTGTTCTGAGTGTACCAAGTGACTGTTACTTTGTTTCTGTCATCAAAGTCATTATCATCAGACAGTTAAGAAATACAGGACAATTTTGTTTGGTGGGAAATAAAAAACTGATAGTTTAAAATATTTTTATGATTATGAAAATAGCATTCTTCCTACAGCTGTCAAGTCAATTTCAACTCATAGTGACTCTATAGGACAGAGCAGAACTGCCCCATAGGGTTTCCAAGGCTGTAGTCTTTAAGGAAGCAGACTGCCACATCTTTCTCCCGCGGAACAGCCGGTGGGTTTGCACCACCAACCTTTTGGCTAGGAGCCGACTCTTAACCACTGTACCACCAGGGCTCCTGAGGTATTCTTACTATTGCAGAAAATTTGGAAACCATTGAAAAATATAAAGAAATAAGGAAAAATTATTTGTGGTCCAACTGTCCAAAACAAACACTCTTAAATATTCAGTATTATTCCTTTCCATAAATAAATATATTCAGATTTTATAGTAGCAGCCATAGTGTATATATAGTGTTACCTTCTTTATCACGGGAATTTTCTATTTCATTTAATATTTCTTTATTAGAATCATTTTCATAGTACAGTAGTTCATATGGGTATAGCATAATTTATTTAACCTCTTGTTAACGAACATCTTTGCATATGGTATATATGTTTTGTGTATCTTCTTGCTATTGCTCTCAGTAATTCTTAGAAGAGAGGGTATTGCCTCAATAAGCACAATTGCTACTAATGAACTTGCTATAGATTGTCAAACTGATTTCTAGAAATGTGGTACCAGTTTCCACTCCAATGAATAGTGTCACTTCTTTGCCAGTATTGAAGATTGTCACACTATTTTAATTTAGTAACTTTAAAGATGAAAAATATTATTGTTGTTTTAATTTTCACTTATTTGAATCCATTGATAGGAAGGCCGCTTTAGTTTGTCAACACAACTCTTTAAAGGCATGAATAAAAGAAGTATCTGGGAAGAGCAGTCGTGAACTTGATACTCCCCTCTGAGGGTGAAGATCAGACCATCATAACTAACTCCCAACGGGTCAAGGTAAGTACTTAAGGGACAGGGAGCCTTGGATGTTGACTACAAGAGCAGGGAACACAGCAGCAGGGACTAGCATATGTCTGCTTGTTGATGTCTTGCCTCTCTTTCTTCCACTGTGAGTACTTTTTATTGCTTGAACAGTCCTGAATGCCTGCTGTGTGTCAGCATGCCTGCACTAAACACTCTCTCAACATTTGTTTCTCAACATGAACTCTGTTCACCAAGCCATCTCTGTAAAGGGCAAAACAAGGATGGGTTCCGAGCAGAGAAACCTAGAGAACTGGGTGATCTGGAAGGAAGCCCACTGGTAACTTTTCTGTGGAGGTGATGAATTTAATCATACATCAGTCTTCATGATGGAAAAAAGAAGTATACCTATTTTTTGTCATTGATTTTTTTCAAAAAATGTTTTCTGCCCTTATTCTTTTGTTTTTAGATTACTAGTTAAGAACGATATTATGAAGAATTTTAAACAACGACGTATGAACCCTGTACACTACCTATCACCCAGATATATTGACTCAACTCAAAACTGCTCCCATTTGGTTTGTCCCATGCCCACCCCTATAACTGGATCATTTTGAAGAAAATTCCAGAAAATGCCAGATATAATATGATTTTACCCGTAAATATTTTGGTATTCATCTGTAAAGATAAGGTCCCTTTTAAAGAACATATCTACATATATTACTATTATCTTCCCTAAAATAGTTCTCACTGTTTTACTTCCCTAAAATAGAATTACTGTTCAAATTTTCCCAATTGTCTCTCTCTCTCTCTCTTTTTTTTTTTGTTGATTGGAAAGGGACTGATAACATTTGGGATAAAATCACAGAATGACAGGGCTGTAAGGCCCTACCGAGATCATGCAAGCTGACTTCTTCATTTTGTAGACAGCTATGCCAAAGCTAGAGACGTGACTTGCTTGAGGTGATCTAAGTCAGGGGTTCTCACATTTTGCCATGGCCAAGAGTGACCTGGAGAACGTGCGCAAATACAGACTGCTGAGATTCTGATTCAGGAGGTCTGGATGGGGCTCTGGGGATGCTGAAGCTGCTGACACACTGACCAACTTTGAGTGGCACAGATTTTGTTGTTGCTAGCTACCCTCACCTTGACCCTAACACAGGGCAACCCCGTGCACAACAGAACCAAACACTGTCTGGTCCTGCACCATCCCCGTGAACTGGTTGCAGATCAGATTGTTGTGGTCCATAGGGTTTTCATTGGCTGATTTTTGGAAGTAGATCGCAGGGCTTTCTTCCTAGTTTGTCTTAGTCTGGAAGCTCCGCTGAAACCTGTTCAACATCATGGAAACATGCAAGCTTCCACTGACAGATAGGTGGTGGCTGTGCATGAGGTTCATTGGTCAAGAATCAAACCCAGGTCTCCCACAAGGAAGGTGAGAGTTCTACTATTGAACCACAAATATCCCCTAGCACCAATCTAGATGTTTTCTAATAAACAGACAGCGTGGGCATCTTCTTGGCTTCAATTCTGTTGAAGTACAGAGAACTCACTTTGAACTACCTGAAGGAGATGCTGGAAAAATCAAGTTACGGGGCCAGGACCAGGTATTTTGTGGGCTGTCTAGGTGGTCACTTACCTGGTGTGATTTATGGAGAAGACTCAGATGCCTCCCCAAATCTGCTTGGTGTCTTCAATGTTTCATCACAGATTCATACCTTTGGGTAACTCCTTCTTTTAAAATTCAGGTCCTTTAAAAACAAAAATTTACTTCTCCTGGTAAATTTTAGCCATTGACCTAAATCTAAGGATGTTTCAAATTTTACCAGGAAACTTTATGTAACTGTAGGCAATCTTTCTCTGACATTCCACAGTCTCTGCCTGTGTTTCTCTTGACCCTGAATACTTCCTACTGTGTGTTCTTGAACAGGGCAGTGATCTAGCAAACTAGGTATCCCAGAGATGCAAATTTTGAAGTCCAGACAAAAGTGTACACTGACTCGTGTACTGAATAGCTGCCTCAAGGCTTGATTAAACGCAGCCAGAAGTGGCAGAGGTTTAGAAAACTCAGTCCTGTCTGTATGGTAAAAATAAATGACAGGAACTCCAAAAGGCATAACAATTCAGGAATTTCAGTCCAAAAACCATCTTTAGCACTTTCAGTTTCTAGAAGTTTTGTAACTATCCGTTGACATCTATGTTCCACATCTGCTGTCTATTACTCAATGAACAGTAAAATCTGAAAATCCGAAGGGCAGGTCCCAAGGACACTGAATCTGCCCTAGAGAAAAGGAGAAGAGTGTGTGGGAACATCACTGGGGATTTGAGACACTGGCTGTCCTTTGGGACAGGGTCAAACCAAAACCCAATGCCATCAAGTTGATTCCAACTCACAGTGACCTCATAGGGTTTCCAAGGCTGTAAATCTCTATGGAAGCAGATTGCCACATCTTTCTCCCACAGAGCCACTGGTAGTTTCGAACCACCGACCTTTCAGTTAGCAGTCGATTGCTTTAACCACTGAGCCACCAGGGATCCTAATTTGGGACCCGACAATTGAGTTCCTGCCTATGATCCCCTTGATAGTGGTGATGTGGTCTCCACTATGTTCCCTGGATTTGCCCTAATAGTGCTATATGCAGTTGCTGTAGGGAGAAGGACCCATGGTATAGCACTGGCAGTTAAGGGACTCAGGGAGTATATGTGTGGGGAGTGGAGTAGAACATATTAAAGAAGAACATATTAAAGAAGGAAGCAAAGAAAAGAAAGGTAATACGGTGACAATTTTTGCCCACTTAACAGTTTTGCTTTTGGTTGATCTATATAAGCTAGACTTTCATTCATTCATCACACCACCTGCCCCTTCTTCTCTGGATAACGAACCAGATCATGAATCAAAGGCTGTTTTCTTTTTTTTGTAAAGCAAACCTTACACACACACACACACACACACACACAAAACCAAACCCATTGCAGTTGAACTGATTTTGACTCATAGCTACCCTATGGGATAGAGTAGGACTGCCTCATAGGGTTTCTAAGAAGTGGCTGGGGATTTGAACTGCCAACCTTTTGGTTAGTAGCTGAATACTTAACAACTGTGCCACCTGGTACCTGAAACATGGCAAAGAGTGGCTGCCCTTCTGGCAGCAATACATGAGCAGATGGGGACAGTAATTTAAAAACAAGACTCCTCTAAAAAATATTATATTCAGGTAGCTACCGCCAGCAAAATGCTGTGTAATAAGTCATCCAGAGACTCAGTATCATAAAAAAGCAATCATTTATCCTCACAGACCTGTCTATTGGTTGAGAGTCAGCCAATGAGTCTGGGCTCAGCTGGGCAGCACTGCAGACCTCAGTGGGCTTACTCCCGTTTCTGTATCTGCTGACTGAGACTGGGCTCTGCTGGGTGGTTCAGCTTTACTCCATGTGTCTCTCATCTTCCCCCTGAGACCTGGGGCTAGCCCAACATGTTCTTCTCATGGTTATGGAAGAGGTACAGAGACTGTGTAGAAATACGGCCTTTTAAGGCCTAACCTTGAAACTGGCTCACTGCCCCTTCCACCTTATTCTGTTGGCCACATGAAGTCATACGGTCAAGCACAAAATCAAGGGGCCCAGAAATAAATACATTCTGCTCCTGTGGTGGGAGGAAGTGCAAAGTCACATGTCAGATGAGGTGAACACAGAGAGACGTAAAGAATGAGGCAAAGGAGGCCTGCATCCACAAATTACAGTGTATTATCAATTAGGGTAAATAATACTGCATAGGAAATTCCGATAAAATACCGTGAGACTCTGATGCTGATTTATAATGCTTTCTTATGGATATACTGTTAAAAACTTTAGCCAGTTTAAGGAGTATCCGTTTAGTTTTGTTCAGATTTATTTCCCTCTTTTGCTATCAGTTGTTGTTGTTAGGTGTTGTCCAGTTGATTTCAAGTCTTAATAACCCCATATGACGAAGTAGAACTGCCCCATAGGGTTTTGTAGGTTGTAATCAGATAGCTAAGTTTTTGTCCTGCAAAGTTGCTGGATTTTAAACTGTCAGCCTCTTGGTTGTAGCCAACTGCTGAACGCCACCTAGAGTCTTCTAATTCTTTTTCTGTGTTCCATGTGGTTTCAGTGCTACATTGATCTGCACTGGGCCTTATGATTCAATGACAATTCTCAGACTTGATATCTGCAATTCCTCCATCACTTTAAATATACACTGTCTTCAAAGTTGTTGCTGAAGAGCCTTCAATTCACTCTGCAAAATACCCATCAATTAGGTTTTATGTGACTGAAAGCTTATTTTCTATTTGAATATCTTGTGTAATTTCAGCTACCATTTACTAAGAACCTCCTAATGCCAGCCTTTGTACTGGGCCCTTTACATTTCTTTGTTGTCTGATTTAACACTCAGAACAATTCTACAGTATGGACAGTATAATCTCCATTACATAAATGAAGAAACTGAACTCAGAAAGATTAAATTGCTTAAGATCAAATAGGTAACAGCATCAGAATTCAAATATTGTTTTGTTTGGCTTCAAAGCCAATGTTTATTTCTATGTCTTTTATTTCATTATCTTTTTTGTCCTGGACCTGGGTTTTTAGATTTTCCTCTGAGATATAGCAGATAGGTTTTATGCCAGGTTATTGGTGACAGATGTTGGTGGGATTCCCTCTTTACTATGTAAAAAGCCTGTGTGTTTGGCAGGGCATGTGTTATCATCCTCTCTAAAGCTGAGGGGACTGGAACTTGGAAATGAAGAGATTTACACTGCTAAAAAGCAGCAGAGCTAGGATCCAGTGCTTGGAACTGCTTTCTCCTATATAATTTAAATTACTTTGTTTAATCATGGTACATGAAAGAATGATAGTCTACAATTTTGCTAATGGAACTGGCCCGTTAACTTGGACTCTACAGGAGTGTATTTTCCTATAAGGTTTTGAAGCTTTTGGGAACAGTAATAGAATGGGTTTTCCTCACATTTTAAAAACACAAATGATAAATTGCCAAAGAATGGTTATTCTGCTTCTTAGGCAACTCAAGTTAAAACAGATTCTTAAAAAAAAAAAAGTCAAACTAATTGGAACTTATTCAAACAATCTTGTATAAAGCAAATTGGAATTTCTTCCATTATCTTACCCTCATTTTCAATGAACACTTTTTTTGCTGTAAAGAGATGGTCTAAGTAATCAAGAGTTTATTTTCCTTTGTGTTTTTATATACCATTTGTTTAGCAAGCACTGAGCCCTGGTGGCGCAGTAGTTAAAAGCTTGGCTGCTAAGAAAAAGATCAGCAGTTCAAATCCACCAGCTGCTTCTTGGAAACCCTATGGGGCAGTTAAACTCTGTCCTATAGGGTCACTATGACTCAGAATCAACTTGACAGCAATGGGTTTGTTTGTTTGTTTTTTTTTTTTGGTATTACACCATAGTTTGTTGTTACAATGTGTAGAAAGAGGATGTAAGCTGTATGTACTTTGCAACGGTTTCCTAATTCCTGTTTATCTGTGTCTCAAGCACTAGGAGTTTCAGAAATCCCAAGGATCCCCTTTGGGTTGGTTTTGTCCTTATAAAAGGTTAGAAAGTACTATTTTGTTCTGTAAACCTTCATCTAAAGTGAGAATAGCAGCACAACTGGAAGAACGTAATCGATGTCACTGAATTGTGCATGTAGAAATTTTTGAAATGGTGTATCTTCGGCTATGTATATTTTCACCAGAAAAAAAAAAAAAGGTCGAGAAGGGAGAGTGTTGACATGTCGTGGGGTTGTTAACCAATGTATCAAACAATATGTGTACTGACTGTTTAATGAGAAACTATTTAAAAAAAAGTTAGAAAGTGAAGTTTCCTGAGTATCATGTGTCTTTATCCTCAATTCTTCAAAACATGGTATTACAAGAATTATTGGCTATTGATATATTTCTTTTTCTCTTTTTTTAAATGGGGAAGAAAAGAAAAAGAAACAATTGATATTTATGCAGTTGTGCTCCATGCTGAGTGTTTTTCATAATTTATCTCACTCATTGCTAGTCCCATATTACACATGAGGAACAATGGCATTTTGATTAACGCAAACTGGATAGAACTCTAATTTAATTTTGTTTTTTATTTATCAGCATTTGATGTTCAAAATTTGGTAATGAATTTTGCTCTGTTTTCAATCATATTAAGACATAGTTCCTATTCCAGGTACCTAAACATCTATAGGGTCCCTATGAGTTGGAATCGACTCGACGGCAATGAGTTTGGTTTTTTCAAATGTCTATTGACAAGTGGTATTAGCGTCATGAGCTGAGTATTATTTTAGTATACTGACTTTTCTTCTGGTGGTAAAATGATCGCAGCATTTTTGCACCCCAAATGTATACACACCACTATTTGAAACAAGAGAATTTGCCTTTTCCCAGCTTTCTGAGAAAGAGTCCCGCAATTCATTCTAATCAGACCATTTTAAGTCATAGGTTCTCACAGATTTACGCTTAACTAATAATTATGATTAGTCAGTATTTGAGAAGTTAAATGTACCACTCAATCTAGCCCAAATTAAGAAGCCTATCCTTGGAGTTGAGACATGAAGTCTACTTCATCAGAATGACCTAGATCCTGAAATGGAAATGGTGGGCTTTGGGGAGGATATAAACGAAGTCTGAGGAGGCAAACACTACTGTCTACGACATCATTCATTCTTTCATCTAGATGACAGTTAGGCCTTACTAAGAACTGTGGGGCAAGCTGAAAAGAACTAGATACAGTTCCTGCCCTGTGTGTCTATATTTTATTACAGGGAAAAAACAAACCTGTTGCCATTGAGTTGATTCTGACTCATAGCGACCCTATAGGACAGAGTAGAACTGCCCCACAGGGTTTCCAAGGAGCAGCTGATGGATTGGAACTGCCAACCTTTTGGTTAGCAGCCGTAGCTCTTAACCGCTGTGCCACCAGGGCAAAAGGAGCTAAATTAATAACTATAATCAGAACTTGAAATGATGTGACACAAAAGTAGTACAACTATACAGCTGAAAGATAATTTCTCTTTGGGAGGAATAATTCTTGGAGGAGGCGAGACTTAGAGACATGAAGGATTAATTAGGAATTTTTTTTCTGGCCATGTGTGGCATGTTGATGAGAGATGGACAGAGAGATTAGAAGAATAATTAATGTCCAAGGCTTTAATGGAAAACACAGGGCCTCTGATGGCTCAGTGATTAAGCATTAGGCTGCTAACCCCACAGTGGGCAGTTCAAATCCACCAGCTGCTCCTTGGAAACCCTGTTCTACTTGTCCTATAGGGTGGCTATTGGTTGGAATTGACTCGACAGCAATTTGTTTTTTTTTTTAAATAGGGCGCGAAAGGACGAAAATTATCCTATTTCACTGTTTTGTCTGGGATCAATCTTTCCAGAAAGAATGGTCGAAAAATGATGAAAATGTTGCCAAAAGTTTCATTTCTTATTGGGTGAAAGTAGTAACTTCTGTATTCTTTGGTAAGACAGTTAACTCAGGAAACCAGTGCACCACAAAATTAATTATATTTCAGTTTATATGGTTCTCTCTTAAGAATTTCTATTTCTGAAGGAAGTTTGAAACTATACTTACTTACTTTATATCTATGAGAGAACATAAGATTCCTGAACTTTCAACTATGTTTTCAGCTCAATGTTTTTTATCTAAGTATTAAGTGGAGGGTTTTTCTTTAAAGACTGGAGAAGGATAAAATTCCTCCCACAAGGTCAAAAGTGTTATGAGCATTTATTAGGACCTAGCTGTATATAGGGGTTTCCCTGGCTGGCACAGACAATTAAGCACTTGACTACTAGCTGAAAGACTGGTGGTTTGAACCCACCCAGAGTCTCCTTGGAACATAGACCAGGCAATCTGCTTCTGAAAGGTTGAAAACCCTATGGCACCTATTCCTATTCTGTACATATGGGGTTGCCGTGAATCAGAATCAACTCTATGGCAACTAATAAAAACAGCAGCTCTATATAAGGTGCCCAGGAAGATATGTGGGAGGCTATGCAGGTAATGAAGCTCAACTTTTCATGATGAATATGATAAAAAAGGAGTAAGGCCATGTCCAAACCACTGGTGCATCTGATTACAGATGGACCTCCTAATTTTGTGTGTCTTGGACAAAGGTTAAGATTTGATTCGTTTCTTAAACACATAATAAGCATCAGTGGGGAATGTGGTCCATAAAATGTGCATGAAACCTTGTGGGAAGAAGAATGAAGAGCTTCTTTCAAATCTACAAAACGGAAAAGCTGGGCTTCTTTTCATTTAGTCTAAAACTGACCTAATAAAAGAGGAATACAAATATATCTCTTACTGTCATCTCCCCTTTCCCTAAAAATTAACTGGATTGAAGACCACTCTGAAAGACTTGGAATAGATAATTGAGTTTTCATGGGAGTTTTATATTTTCTGATTGGCACATTCAGATCATAACTGTGTAGAACACACTGTTTATTAACAGACCTAACAAGGAGTGGTGTCTGTCCTTAGTGGCTTATGCTGTTCCATTCCCTAGTGTATCCTGTCTGCTCCTTCTTTCCCTCACTCCTCCTCTGCCTTCCAAATCCTTTCCATCCTTCATTTCCAGTTCAAAAACAGCCTCTCCTGCAGGCCCGGATTAAGGCATGTGAAGGCCCTAAGCATTGATAATCTGTGGCGCCTCCTCCTCTGCTTACTCAGGCATTTGAATGGGATATGTGAGTTATATATATACATGTATATATATGTGTGTGTATGTGTGTTTTAGCTAACCATGATGTAACTTCTTTTTAAATGTGACTATAGTATTAGCGATTGAATGCAAAATGGTTTATACCGTTTTAGCAGAATGAGATGAACTGGATTATAAAATTTTTAGTGGCTATAGGGTAATAAGATTTTTACTATATACCACATTTCATACAAAAAGAATATTCCACATATTCTACAACAAAGAAAATGAGTCAGTGAAGTTAGTTGTTTCAACAATCAATGTAAAATTCTGTTGAGCTCCCACAATGAAAACTTGACTTTCACTAATTTTGCTTTAAATGGTTCATATTTCAATTTTGATGCTTGTTTCCTAGGAAATGCTATAATTATAAATGAACAAATGAAAAGATGTCAGAAAAGAAAATTTAGTGATTAGAAAACAAGTATTACAACAACTTACTATATTTTATTTTAGATAGCTCTTTCATCTCTAACATCTTTATAATTAAAAACATTTATTTCTATTCTTTGCTCTTACAAAATCCTTAATGACTTCATCACAATTAAGCTGCCAAACAATATTTATTTCCATACAGAATAAGAATAATGAATCGAGCCTTTCTTGAATCATTGTATGCTGAGGATTTTTGAGTCTCTTTAGGGATGAAAATGAGTGTCTGTTGGGCAGTTTGTGATCATTAGTTAGGAATACACATAAAGGAATTTCAACATTGGAAAATACGCATTGTATTTTATCTTCTGTTATGGAATCATACATGCCTACACGAGTAAAATTTGTCTTTTCTGAATCTGTAAACTTAGCTCTTATATAAGAATGAAATTGTCATACTTCTCCATAAAGGTGTGTATTTAAGTCATTGGGATAAGCCTGCACTAATTTCTTGGATGGCTTCATGTATTCTTCCTCAAGTATATCCACATTGTTTAAGAAGGAGAATCTATCTGAAAGAACTTCATACACTTTAGCCCTTCTTTGTATGCTAGATTCAAGTGTGTCACTGATGGTGTAGTATGTGGTTATTATGTGAAGTTGATCTCTGGCGCTCGATACTTCGTTGTTTACTTGTTCTTTCTAATGCTTCTTTCAATGGCTTCTGTGATGGTGAACTGCTTGACAGTAAGTATTTGCAGTATTCATTTTGTTGTGTTTTCAAAATATTCTCTTCAAGTATGTAAATACCCTGTTAATGACTGGTAGAGATCGGTGCACATCTTTATATTTACTTCTGAATCTTGGAGAGCTGAACTCGTCCAATGAAAATGCTGCAATATATTATTCCACATAACCAACATAAATACGTATGCTAGTGTTTGTATTTTGTTGGTGATGTTTTCAGCGTCTCTTTTGTTATCTCCTTTTTGTGTCTGGTCTGCAGCAACGTTTCCTAAGGCATCTAGAGTCTGAGTGTACGATTCCAGGATTGCACTCATTGCTACAGCACGTGCTTCCCAACATGTATTAGAAAGAATTTCAACACTCGATCATTGCGTAAATATGTTTGAAGAACTGCCCGTCAGTGAGTGGAGGTGGCAAAAAATGTGTAGCGTGACTGAACAGTAGAAAAAAAATCAACTGCTTCTGGACAACAACCTACTGTGCTACATCCTATGAGATTAAGTGAATGTACAGCACATGGTATGAAAATGGCATGTTCATTACATTCTAAAATTTTCTGTTGCATGCCTTTATGACGCCCTTACATATTGGCAGCATTGTCATGGGACAGGCCCCTGCACTTAGAAAAATCACCTTTGCAAACTTCACATAAAGACTGAAATTCTTGATTTGTAATTTCTTCACTGGTATGACTTTTTAAGCTAGTAAATGCTAAATAGCTCAACAGGTTTTCCATCTATTGGAGACATGTATCTTAAAACAATACTTAGCTGACCTGTATGAGAAAGCTTAGGAGCGGAATCTACAGACAAACTGAAATATGGAGTTTTGCTTATTTCATTTAAAATAGTTGATCGAACTTTATCACTTATTAAGTTTATTAATTCTTCACACATTGTTTTAGATGTAGATGATGTGTTGCCCTTTTCCGTGTTACCACATTTTGAGATGTGACCTGCTAAAAATGGATCAAATTGAGAAACAAGTTCAAGTAAGCCCCCCAAATTTATTTTGTGGGGGTCCAAGCACTTCATTTCTTCCTCAAAAATATAGTCCATGTTCAGCAACTGTTATAATGACAGCACCAAAACTTTGCAAAATGGCTTTTTAATACTGACGTTCTTCATTAATTTGTGTTTCCAGTTCATGAATTAAGCCAAAACCACGTCTTTGACTTAAATATGACAACATATAATCTCTGTGAATTGAACTGTTTTCATGTTTGTCAGTCATATCCAAGTTGTGCCAATTTCTAAATCCATTCACAGCAAATCGAAAATTAAATGATTTAGAACGGAATAGTTTGCAAACAAAAAAATATACAGAGTCAACTGATGGAGAACACAGTAGCTACTCCCTCTTATAATTTTCACCATTAGGTATGCACTCTAGAAATATATTTTGGCGGCAGAACTTATTTGTTTACCATCTAGAAATTTTTGACAAGAATTTTCAAATCGTCCACCACAATGTTAACAATCATCTAGCCCTCTTTTGATCCCATAATTTACATCATTATAAGAAAAATTATTCCACAAAGTAGGATTTGTATTTCTATTATTTACGGGGTCTGCAGATGTGACAATTTCAGATTCTAAAATAGTTTCACTTTCTACATCATTATTAATTTTTTTATCACAGCAAGCAATGGATGCAGAATTTGGAACAAATTCTGTTGTATTTGGATTGCTATTCGTTATTTTAGCACTCATGGTACTAGTACAACAATTTGCACCCATTAAACTTGAGCGTTCAATGGAAGAAATCTCTTCTGATTCATTACACTTTAAAAAGGAAGTTAATTTGGAATTGTCCTTAGGGATTCACAAATTCTTTTCTTTTTATCTTCTGTGAGGTTTCATGTTTTTGCTCCACTTAGTTGTTGCCATTTCATTTTACCTGAATATAAAGTTATGTCACTTTTTAAATTTGGTTCTACTATAGCAAATAAATTTGAATAATTGAAAATAAATAAAGTTTATAAAACACATAAAATTTATAAAATAAAGTTTAGATTTGAATTTGGACAGTAACACAAAAATATTATATTTGAAAATTAGTAAGTAAAAAAATTGATTTGGAACATGTAATTTCATTCTTCAGTTTTGATATAGTCAAAAGAAATAGTACTTACAAGGCAGTCAGAAAGAATTCCATTCGTTTAGCCTACAATGTTTGTTGGCCGGCCCTTCTCAGATCTCCACGAGTATTTTTCATCTTGAAATAATACTTAAAAACTTGCGCACTCACTTTCCGTCCTTTGATGCTGTATCTTCACAGTTCATTGGACTACTACTGATACCCAATGGGGGTGAGAGAGATCGCAGAGACCATGATACAAATACAAGGGTATGCTCAATCTGAAGACGTGTGTTGGTTTGGTTTGCTTTGCATAGGACAGGAATAGACATGTCACGAGTTACATGAATATCGTGCCACTGGTGCATTCTTATGTGGTCAGTGAAAGAGAACTGAATATGAGGTTATACATGATAGTCTGAGGTGAAAAGGAAAATATAATTGTTACTGAATAAAAAATTTATAAAATGGACATTTTACTTCTTTGTGGAATTGTTCAATTCTCATATTTGGAGATAAGTACGTAATTGATGTAACAATAACACCACTTCTCGATGAGCAAGTTTGTTTTGTGAGTCATAACAATATCAATCAATTTTCTAAAAGAAAGTCAGTCCAAAGGGAAACGGAAAATAAAATACATTTATATAATTTTTATTATCTAAATAAATATTCGTTTAGTTCCTTGAGAAATTGCTCAATTTCCTTATGCAAAGATACGTAAATATTCTGATAAAATATAAATGTAATGTTCTGTTAAATGCCCTTTGTTGCTTTCTTGGAAGACGAATTTAGAAACACGCTCGTTGTTGCAAAACAGAAACATATTTTACATGATAAATAAATATTGAATTTTGCATCCTTTTAATGTGGCCAATACCTCATTTATTAGCATATATAGAGTAATATCAAGCACTGTGTCCTGCACAACAGACAATAAAAAAGGAAAGGAAACTTGACATATAAATTAAAACTTTTTGTGTTAGGTAAATACTAAAATTTCCAGTATTTTTTGACATTTGCTACGTTAGTATTATATTAAATTATTACCCATGTTACTATTATATCAAATGTATGCTAGATTGCACCCACGTGTATGCCAAACATATTTTAAAGTTAAAGTTATAAATACTGTTGTTTACAAAACTTAGGACATAACTCTATATGTAAACGCCATACAGTTAAAAAATAACTCTGTTGAAATTCATTGCAATGGTCAACTTGTTTGCCTCAGTTTTGCACATCATCCGGGACTGGAATTCCCATTGGTTGTTTACGAGGATGTATGCAAGAGCATACCCTTGTGTTTGTATCGTGGCAAATAGCATTGCTGGCCTTATTGGCTGGAGTTGCTGCATTAGCAGATATCGATGTACGTGATGGTTCTCTCAAAATGGATCAGAGACCTGTTATCTATTAATATAATCTCTCCTTGCCCAGTAACCAATCATATTGGATCCAGCTGCATATTGGGTGAATGTAGCAAGAATTAGACTTGACAGCCCACCCACATCTCTTATTTATTAGAAAGAAATAGTGTACTCTCAAGAGACCCACCAACACAAGGAGATTCAATTACATGGGAGGGGACCATAGGAGACAGATGTAAATGAAGGTGTTGAAGTGGTAGGGGTCTCATAGCTTAAACAACCTTGTGCTTGGCCACCCTCATGAGCCTGCGTGAACTTTTCTCTGGCCGACATATTCTCACACATAGGAGCTGTTATCAGTTTCATTTAGTGCCCTGCCACTTACCTTCCACTGTGGCACTCGCTTTTCCTTGTGTCCTGTCTTATTGGTATCTGTGAGTCTTTGCTTTGGACAACCAGTGTCCCTGTTTTGTTGATGCCCTAAGCATATGCTTACCTTGCTTGTTGGGTAATCCATCCTTGCTTTTCTGTGAAGCCTGCCTGGGTTTCTCATTCTCCTCATTTGGCTTGTCTTCTCACCACTGGAACACCCTCATGGCGCTGTTTTATTCTACGTCAATTTATTTCTACTACATGCACCAGTCTCCTTCATTAGATTATAAGGTACTCGAGGGCAGGGACCATGTCTCCTTTTCTGTGTGTCTCTCCCTCATTATTATATTACTATCTTTACATGTCACTTGGCAAAACATATGCAAGTTAAATTGAATATAATGGTTCAACTTACTGATCGTGTAAATGCATCAGGAAGTGGGTCTCCTGGTCTCAAAGCCTTGCAAAGTCTTCCTTCTTCTCTTTGGGCTGAAATATGTCAATTATCTTGAAAGCCTCCATCATTAAGGAGTTTATAACTAGAAAGGGAGATTAGAAGCCTTAACTTCAGCAAATATTCCACAAAACACTTACTTAGTGTTTAGTATGTACCCAGAATAGTAATAGTGATGGATGAAACAGTTGTGGTCACTACCCTTATGAAGATTCTAGTCTAGTAAGGAAAATGGTCAATAAATATACAAATTAACAAATATATCTACAGTGAGACATTATATTAAGTGCTATGAAGAAAGTGAACAGTGATTCAGGATAAAATACAAGCTTTAGAGAAAATGTGGGTTAGAAAGTCATTTGTGCTGTTGAGCTTGAATGAAAACACATGGCATGACACCCATCATGGAACCTCGTGGAAAACCACTGGTAGGCAAAGCAAGCTTCCCATGACATTTCCCCTGAACAGGAATGAGAGATGACTTGTCCAAGATCCCATCTACCTAAGTCTTGGCTCTTCTGAGCTCAGAGGATCTCAGGTGAAGATCTTCCTGGCTCATAAGAGATTTTGTTAAGCCAAGTGATTCACACCAGCTGCATTGAATTTGAACCTGCAGTGTTTCAGGCAGGACTCAGATTTATTCCCCCCAAAATTTATGAAGTTCAAACCCTGCTCAGATTGTAACATCTTCATAATACCCTTCTATTTTAGGCTACCCTGGGGTTGGTGGGAAGGGCATTATAGAGGCAGAAGAGTGAGCTTTCTGTTTGCCCATGGGGAGTTTCATTGGATGATCTTAATTGCTTTCTGTAACCTGGGAGTGCTATAGTATGGAGCATGTGGTTGTTGTTAGCTGCCTTTGAGTCAGCCCCTGATTCATGGTGACTCCATGTGTGACAGAGTAGAATTGCTCCATAGGGTTTTCTTGGCTGAAATCTTAAAGGAAGCAGATAACAAGGTATTTTCTTCTATGGAGCTGCTGGATGGGTTTGAACCACCAAACTTTAGATTAGCAGCTAATTGCAAACCACTTGCGCCACCTGGGCTTCTTTTCACAGTTTAGCTGCTTTATATTTGAACTTTTCCTTGCTGATCTGAGTAGTTCTGACATTCCAGAAACAGACAGAGGTTCTTCCCCAATTCAAATTTCCTCCTTCTGGTGATAATGCAAAGACCAAAATCATAGCCACCTGTTGTTGTCTCATAAGGCTGCTGTAACAGAGTACCACAAATCTGCTGGCTTAAAACAACGGGAGTTTATTCTCTCACAGTTCAGAAGGCTAGAATACTGAAATTAAGTTGTCATCAGGGCTATGCTCCCTCTGAAAGGCACACATAGCTGTAAGTCAATGTTGTGAGAAGGGACTAAATGTCTACATTCCCTCTAGGGAAGAATTCGTTCTTGCCTCTTCAGCTTCCAGTGGTTGCAGGTGTTTCAGCTTGTGGCTGCCTAACTCCAATCTCTGCCTCCATCTTCACATGGCCTTTTCCTCTTCTTTAAGTGCCTCTTCTCTGTGTATCTCTTATAAAGACACTTTATTGGAGTCAGGGCCCACCTAGATAATCTGCTGTCATCTTGAGATCCTTAGCTTAATTACATCTACAAAAACCCTTTTCCCAAATAAGGTAACATTTACAGGTTCCAGGGATTAGGACATGAAAATATCTTTTTAGGGGTCACCATTCAATCCACTACACTACTCTACCAGAAAATAAGAGAAAGGAAATCAAGTTCTATGCTCATTGTACACAGTGTTACAGCTATAAATCAACTTATAAGTAAAATAAAATATTAACAGCAATACTAGCATGCCACCTGAGATGAAAAGACATTATCCAGGGAGAAAATAGTCAGGCCAAATCAGTGACATGGGTTTGAGACTGCTAATGAATGCTTTTCCCCCATGAGCCAGTCTTTGAACTATAAGGCTCAATTTCCCTTTGAGTATTCTATCTTAAGATCCCTTCAACAGGAGGGCAGAGGAGAGAAAAATTCTGTGGCCAAAATTCGAAGAAACTACTGGTATAAGTGTTGGGTAGCTTTAAGAAGCTGAAGGGTAAACCTGAAGCCCAAAAAGAAATGCCGTTTGTTGCTTGGTAACCAGAAAATCACAAGATGGTTCTCTTGTCTGAGTTGAAAGTAGAAGTCTGGGTGAGCTAAGAAGCTTGATAAGATATACCTGCAAAAGTCAGGAGTTTACCAAATTACAGTATCTCAGGATTAGTCATTGGTGAGTTTTCTCTAAGAGTATTCCAGTCCACATCTGGATATCTAGCACCTCCTTTTCCTTCTCACAGTGTTAGTGGTTAGAAGCTTCTTCTAAGGAGTGGCATTTGATGGATCTCACCCTGTGTTTAATAGTGGACAAACTGGTCTTCACCCTCTTGTATATAGGACCAAAATACTTGCAGCAACTTAGCCTCTTTCCTCAAAAAATATTGAAACTCACCCTTCACCACACACATCTGAGAGTCACTGTTGTAAGGAGGGACTAAATGTCTGATCCTTACCTTGGCCATGGTTAGAATGTGCAGCTCAGAGGCAGCTGGGTAGCAAGCCAAGAAAAAGAGGGGCCGAGAATTAGGTGGCAAACTGAGGAAATTAGTGGCATCTCCCTCCTCCCCCCCTGGAAATTTTTGCAGCAAATTACATCAGCCTCCTATGGAATGGGGCAGGGTATACACTTTCCAAGTGAAGTAATGAGGGAATCAGAATACGAGGCAGATTTCCAGTCTTCCCAGGCATTCCATTGGAAATAAAGCAAGGATAAAAGGAAACAGGAACAACTCTTAGAAATAGGAGCCGGCAGGAATAACAGAGGAAGGGGCCCCCAGAGAGCATCAGGAGGTGGTTGGGACTTGGGAGCAGGGATTTCTAACAAGCAGCAGTTTTTGTTCTTGGGGGAGACAGAGACATTGATCAAAGAGATACATCTAATTTAATGCCAGGGCCATGAAGTGAAAGAAAGAAGTGCCAGAAGTGCGGTGAGATGGATGGGGTTCAGGGAGACTCAAACCCAGAGGGGGCTGGAAGCAAAACAGGAGCCATAGGAAATACATGGCATGACTCAGCCTGGCACACCTGGAGAAGGCCTGCCCTGTGGTTGCTCACCCATGGTTCCCTGGGCACAGGGAGCAGATGCTCAGAGAGACCAGCCCTTCTGGTGTCTATACCACTGACCACCAGACATGGCCCTCCCTGGCCTGGCCCACTTAGACTGAACAGCTGGGCAGGACCCCATAACAATCTCCTCAGTGGGGTTTCTAGTCTCCAAAGAGGAAGTGAAGAAAGGTGGTTCACAAAGCGAAAAGGAATTGAGGAAAGGGCTCAGGACTCTGTCTTTACGTAAAAATCAATTTAAGGATTTTAATTTTTTAATGCAGTTTTGCTTTTTCATACGTCGAAATCTGATGAACTGCTTTTCAAATTTTTATTGCCTTTTGAAAATACTGAAAGGGTCTATTCTGATTATTTGTCCAAGTCTCCTCTTATTTATTTCTCCTGCTATTCCAAGTAATTATTTTTAAATATCTTGATAACAAAACAAAAAACAACCTTGTTGCCATTGAGCCAATTCTGACTATGGTAACCCCATGTTTTAAAGAGTAGAACTGCTCCATAGGGTTTTCTTGGCTATAGTCAGGAACACATTATCCAATAGGCAAGGCAAGCACAGTGTATACCTTGCTCACCAGATCATCTGTAGTGAACAGTTTCACATGGGTTTCATCTGGTGAAATCCATGTGAAATTATTCACAACAGGTTAGTAAGTAAGCAAAAGTAATCCTGTGCTTACCTTCCTTACTGGGTCATCTGCCCCTGTCAGGGATTGCACATTTGAAAAGAGGTTTTGATTCTGTAGGAAGGTACTGTGGGGTTGGGAGAGAGACCGATACCAGCCATACCTAGAAGCAGAATCTTTGGTGTGGTGAAAAAATGTGAAATTGTTCACTGCAGATGATCTGGTAAACAAGATAAGCACTGTGCTTACCATGCCTATTGGATATTCTCCCCCTGGCTGTAATCGTCATGGAAGCAGATCATCAGGCCTTTCTTAAATGGCACCGCTGAGTGGGTTAGAGCCACCAACCTCTATGTTAGTAGTTGAGTGCAAACTGTTTGTACCACCAAGGGGCCTCCTTGAGAACTAGTCATAGAGATATGAACAAGTGCAGTAGAGAAGGAAGGACCAACAGTCTAGGAGAATCCTCACCTCAGGAGGGCAGGGCTGGAGCCAGGAAGGAAGCCCATTTCTTTCACAGGAGGAGCACTCTGTGTCTACAGCCCTGGGATATGGAACAGAACATTCCAGCATCAGAGTCAGGCACCTGAGGCTCATTTCCAGTGCTCCACTTATTAACTGAGAGAACCTGGGAAAGTTGCTTAACTTTCCTGAGCCTCAATTTCTCCATTGGATATTCGGGATAGGATACCCACATCATAGGATTCTTGGGAAGATCATGAATAATGTATGTGAAATTTCCTCCATAATTCCAGGAACTGAGGAAGCGCTCAGGACCTGGTAGCTATTGTCATCATCAAACTGTGCTGAAAGAGACATCCGTTGTTGAGGACAGAGTATAAACTCAAAGGTACCTGGAACCTCTGAGGACAGAAGAAGGTAAGCCTTCACAGATATGCCTGGCTAATTTCTCAGCAGCTTTGAGTTGAAGAAGGTCTTACTGCTCTAGATGATCTTATATTACACATTCACCTTGGAGGTATGAGGCATTCCAACCAAAGATGTTGGTTAATTCTCCAAGTGAAATGCCGTTTTTCTCTTAATGAAGAGGCTCATCATTTTCAAAAATCATTTTCCATTCCTGGTCCTCCCCAGGATTTCTGTTGGTTGTGGCATCTTGACTTGTTGACTGGTTATACTGGGCTCCAAGACAGAGGTCAGTGATTTCTGTAGGGCTCTATTTGGATGTTGTTATGGACTGAATTGTGTCCCCCCTCAAAATGTATGTCAACTTGGCTAGGCCATGATTCAGCAGTATTGTGTGATTGCCCACCATTTTATGATCTGATGTGATCCTATGTGTTGTAAATCCTAACTTCTATGATGTTAATGAGGTAGGATTACAGGCAGTTATGTTGATGAGGCAAGACTCAATCTACAGGATTAGGCTGTATCTTGAGTCAGTCTCTTTTGAGATATAAAAGAGAGAATCGAGCAGAGAGGAGAGGGACCTCCTACCACCAAGAAAGAAGAGCTGGGAGTGAGTAAATCCTTTGGACTTGGGGTCCTTGCATTGAGAAGCTCCTAGACCAGGGGAAGATTGATGACAAGGACCTTACCCCAGAGCCAATAGAGGCAGAAAGCATTCTCCAGGAGCTGGCACACTGAATTTGGACTTCTAGTCTCCTAGACTGTGAGAAATTAAATCTCTGTTGAAGCTATCCACTTGTGGTATTTCTGTTATAGCAGGACTAGATAACTAACACAGATGTGAAGGGTAGGCATGATTTGAACAGGAGAATGTTACGGACTATGAAACGTGGTGTATGTTTCAAAGGGCAATGAGTCAAGTGAGGACATTATTTCACCCACACCCCCATGTCTTGCTTGTTTCAGAATTTTGCTCTTTTTCAGAAGAGTGAGTAAAGATTGTTGGCTGATTGAATTCATTGGCTGAAATATTTTAAAAAACTGCTTGCTCAGAATAGGTTAAATTAGAAAGCAGGGATAGACTTTTGACTTTAAGTGAATTATATCTGTCAATATAAAGCAATTTGGCACTATCAACCCATATCCACAAATACTTCCATGTCATATGACCCACTTTTTTCTTGGATACTATGTTATGGAAAAAATCCGAAATATGGAAAAGCTTGATTAACATTTTTTTTAAACCATAGTTATTTATAACAATAGTAAGTTAGAAACATCTCACCACCAATAGTTGGTTAAATAACTTTGGAGACATCGACTTGATGGATGTTATGCAATTAAAACTACAAAAACATCAAGGCAAAGTACTTTGATATATTACTAGTGAAAAACATGGATTGAAAATTGAGGTACAATGTAATTATAACTATCAATACTATAGATGAATAGAAAGGTACTAGCAGAAAATACACTAAAATAATTAAAAGAGTAGAAAAGATTCTTTTCATCTGATTTTTTTGGTGTCTTTAATTTAGTTGTCCTTTTCATAGTAATAATAATTTAAAAAAAAGAAACACTGAGAAAAGAACAAGAAATAAAAACCCAATAAGTACTATGAAGAGAAGACAGTAATGATGAAAATGAGTGAGCAAATGGATAGTTCAGTGTAAGAAATGATCATAGTAGTGAGGAATGGAAGAAACGACATTTGTGATATTCTTGATGAAACACACTCAGAGTCACTCATGTGTAATGAAAATCTGAAAAACAGCCTTCTTTAACGATATCCTATTCTTGCTTCATTATGATTTTGTGCTTCACTGAGTTATATGGAAGTTTGGAAGTGAAGAAGTTACTAAAACCAACCAGTTGTCATTGAGTCGATCTTGATTCATGGTGACACCATATATATCAGAGTAGAACAGTGTTCCTTGGAGTTTTCAATGGCTGATTTTTCAGAAGTAGATCACCAGACCTTTCTTCTGAGGCACCTCTGGGTGGACTCAAACTTCTAACCTTTCTGTTAGCAGCCCAGTGTGTTTATTGTTTGCTCCACCCAGGGACTTTGAGGAAGTCACTGGCTTTGCTGAATGCCAGATTTTGTCTGTTTGAAGCCCTCCTCCCTTACACTTTATCTCATGCATTGTTGCTCTGTCTTTTGGAGCTGAGTGGATTAAGTAGGCCAGGTCATGTAATGAGGGTTGCAGGATGGCTGTTGCCACACTGGGCACTGAGGAATTCCAGGAACACAATTCCACAGACTTAACATTTCTTGAGAACAAAGCACAATCCCAGGGCAACAAGATACTTCTTAGACACAAGATTTGCAGTAAGTAGATGGGGAACATATTTGAAGATCATAATTCACAACACATCCTAACACCTAAAGACCTACAGACCTGTGCAAAGCTCTCTTTGGGAATGAAAAGGACTCCCAGAGAGCTTCTTATTTTGGAGAAAGCAGGTGGTATAATATTGTCCTAAGGTGCCTAATGGAGCAGCGTGGAGCTCACCCTGTGAAAACACACAGCTTCTGAGTTTTTCCTTCGTGAGGCCTGGGCCTCAGCTTTCACTTCCCTCATGGGTGAACAGAAGTTGTATAATCACCACATTCTAAAATCAGGAACAATTTTTAATTCCTCAAGTGACCGGAGAAATCATAGCTAAAACCCAGATTGCTGTTGCTGGGTTAAAATAGATTTTTTTGATTTGTGAGGCTACAGATCTAATTTTACTTGAAACCACCTAAACAAGCATTTTTTTTTACAATTGTAGTTGAAGAACCAGTAGAATGTGCAAAGGAAGATGACTCTGCGAGAGTGCAAATATGAAAAAAAAAAAAAAAAGCAAACTTTTTTATATGCTATTTAGGCATATAATTCTTCCAAACGGATTTCTTTAAAGTTGCTATTTCTTTTTTTTTTAATTGTGGTGAAAATATACTTAACAAAATATTTGCCATTTCAACATTTTTCTACATGTACAACTTGGTGATATTTCTTTTTTGTTATTTTCCATACTGCCCCTGATAAATTTTGAGACAGATTTTTTAAGCTACCCTGAGGTGGTCCTTACTGTGGGAGCTGTCATTATAGAGTCTTTTAGCAATACATTTTGGATAAGCTGCTTCTTGATTTTCCAAGAGTGATTAAAGTGACTGTGCCTGTTTGTTTTCAACAAACATAATAGAATGAAATTTGTTGTAAGGATATCTCAAAAGTAAGGAAGCCATTTGGCCACCAACAAACATTCTCACCGTCTACCTCTTCTAGCTTCTTCTATCTTAGTCTCCTAGAGCTGCTATAACAAAATACCACACAGTGGGTGGGGTTAAAGAACAGATATTTATTTTCTCACAGTTTTGAGGCTAAAAGTCCAAGTCAGGGTCTCGGCCATGTGGACTACTTCTCTGGGCCTCTTTCCTTGCTTCTGGTGGTTCTCGGCAATCCGTTCATTCCTTTGCTGCTTACAGATACATCTGTCTCTGTGGTCACATGGTGTCTCTCTCCCCCTGTGTGTCCCTCCCTTACAGGACACTTCAGAAGGAATTAGGACTAGGACCCACCCTCCTTTGACTCAACTGAAAACAAAAGAAAACCCCTATTTCCCCAAACAAGGTCATGTTCACAAGTATAGGGTTAGGACTTCAACCATTTTTGTGGGGATATGAAATTAAATCCATTACAGGCTAGCTATGTATCTTGCTTCCTAACTGGTGTGTCCAAAGAAAAGTGCATGGGGTAGGCTTAAAGCATGGCTTTGCACTTGAAAAAAATCAAAACGTTGCGGTCAAGTCGATTCCGACTCATGGCGACCCCATGTGTTACAGAGTAGAACCACTCCATAGGGGTTTCTTGGCTGTAATCTTTTATGGAAGCAGATCTCTAGGCCTTCCTTCCATGGCACTACTGGGTTGGTTCAAACTGCCAACCTTTGGGCTAGCAGCCAATAACAAACCATTTGCGCTACTTGGGGACCTTCTCTGCCACTTAAAAGCTGTCTTTAAACTCTCTGGGACTCCAGAGTCTCCTGTAGTAATGTTGTGTTGTTGCAATCTTTGGACTAGAACCCAGGACCTGAGAGTTAGCCCCGACTGTGACAGAGCCCTGGTGGCGCAATGGTTAAGTGTTCAGCTGCTAGCCAAAATGTCGGCAGTTGGAATCCACCAGCTGCTCCTTGGAAATCCTATGGAGCAGTTCAACTCCGTCCTATAGGGTCAGCTATGGGTTGAAATTGACTCGATGGCAATAGGTTTGTTTGTTTGTTTTTTGGTTTGTGCCAGTGACTGACTATGCTGGCTTAGAATGGTCCCCTGTTGGGGCCGTGGTTTCTTCCTCAGTTAAATGGATGGATCAGATACAATAATCTCTAGGTTTCATCCTTTTTTTTTTTTTTTTTTTAGTTGCAGTAAAAATATGTCACACAACATTTTTCAATTCAACATTTTTTACATGTACAACTTAGTGAAATTGATGAAATTCATCGTTGCAAGCCATCACCCTTATCCATTGCCAAATTTTCCATCACCATTACACGATACTCAGTGCTTCCTAAACGACTTCTTCTTCCTGCCCCGGGTAACCACTAATAAACGTTGGTCTCTACACATTTGCCTAGGGTCCATTCTAGTGCCTAGCTATCCTGAATTTGTTTTCTGATCTCTGGCACAAGTGTTTCTCCTAACCTGGGGAATCACAGTGCTCATGGATCTTTCATTCTTGGGGCCAGGGGTAGGTGTGAGAATGACAAGGAAGAGAAGAAACGACAGTGATAAGTGCTACCAAGAAAATAAAATAGGGAGAGATGATAGAGAATATCGGGGGAGGGCTGATTTCCTCATAATGAGTGGTCAGGAAGCTGAATCGGAGTTCTCATCTGCTCAGGGTGTGGCAGGAGGAAGTGAATTCAGGGACAGAGTTAGAAACAAAGAGGAAGGAGGAGTGAGGCCAGAGGGACTAGGCCTTTTATCTTGAACAGGGCTGACACACCCAGGACTCCCTGTTATCGGCACCATGTCCACTGAGCTGTCTAACCAGGGAACCCATAAGTAATACCTCACTACTCTGCTCTGAACATACACTCAGTCACGTGGCACCACTGATTCTCTGTCTGAACTATCTGTTGGTTGTGCTCTCTTTCCCTCTCTCCCCAACAGCTTTATTGAGATATAATTCACATGCCATAAAACTCTACCTATTAAAGTCTACAAATTATTGCTTTTTAGTATACCAAAGAACTGTAAACACAATTTCTCTTTTTTGTATGTGGAGGAAGGAACAAAATATAAATCATTAATATTGATTTTGAGTTCCAGTATGTCTGGACTTCTTCTTGTTTTCTTCTTTAATTTTTCTATTTACTATTTTTTTCTTGATTGTATTTGGTTTTCTTTTTCTTTCCTGCCTTTGCTTGGATTGATTAGGTTTACTGTGTTCCATTTGTCTTCTCATTCGTTATTAACAATATATCCTATTTCTATTCAGGTGATCATCCTTAAATTTTCACCAAGAGTTTAAACTCCTATTTTTCTTTGTTTGTTTCTTTACAGTTAAAATGTGCTTTTAATCCCCTCCCTAATGAGACAATAATCTCAGCCTACAATCTTTCCCCTACTCCCAAAGACTTAAGAATCACTCTCTTAAATGACTGCTGTTTTTCTAAAATGTTCAGTGATCAGTCTTTGTCTTTTTATCATTGTATTTTATATGAAGATATCATCATTTTCTGTTGTATGTACCTGAAGCATGTGCTTTCCAGAATTTTCAAATCACTGGGTATTGTAGTTTTACGTGGTCATTAATATTTTAGATTTACTTATGTTTCACTTACATTTTGGCTCACTTCTACATATTTGGTATCCCATATATTCCCCTTTTAGGTTCCTTTTTCATTTTGCTGGAATATACATTAGTACTTCAGGGAGTGTCTGAGAGGGGTAAACTATCAGAAAATGTCTTTCCTCTGCTCTCCCTCCTGAATGCTAGTTTGGTTGAAATGATTCCAAATTTAAAATCATCTTTCAAAACCATTAGGACGTTTTGTCCAGCATCCAATATGTTGAAACTTTGATGCCAATTTGTTTCTAATTATTTCATAAATCATCTGTTTTTGTTCCACTTCACCTCATGGAAACTTTTAGGAAGTTTAGTTTCATCCATCAACAATTATTTACTGAGAAGCTATTATGTGCAAAGCATTGTTCCAGGTGCAAAAACTTCACATGCAAAAGCCCTGAGGTGGGTGCATGCCAGACATGTGTGAGGACAAGCAAGGAGTCAACATGTTCGGTAGGAATATGAATCCACAAGGGGGATGAATAGGTTTAAGTCTGGAGTGGAGGGGAAAAGAGAAGGGGTTAGCTGTGGATCTACTAAATGTTGGGTGTTTATTAGCTATCCAAGTGGACATATGTGTTTATTCTTTGTGATTTAAAATTCCATCCTTTGTATCTAAAAGTGAGTCTTTCCTATTAATTCCACTCAGCATTGGGTGGGACCTTTATAATGAAACTTATATCTTATTTATGTGTAGAAAAATTTCTTCAATTATTTATTTGTGTATTTCATTCTTGCTAATAATGTCTCCTTTAATTTCTACCAGATGATATTGGAACTTCTGGATTTGCCCTAAGTATTTCTTCTCTTTCAACTATTCCATCCCTTTGCCTTTTTTTTTTTTCATCTGGGAGAATCCTTCTGAACATTCTCTCAAGCTCACTAAATGTGTGGTTAAGTTCATCTTTTATCTGAGTAACACCTATAATTGATTCCTTTTCACATCATTCCGCTCTCTCTGAGGGGAACAATTACATCCAAAGATATTTTTTTCCCTTTCCCTTTTAGTAAATTAACTAGTTTTTTAGTTCTTTTATCTGGAGCATTTGATATCTCTCTTAAATGACTTTTGTTTTCCGAAAATGTTCAGTGATCATTTCTTGTCTTTTTATCATTGTATTTGATATAAAGATATTTTCATTTGCTGATGGATGTACCTGAAGCATGTGCCTTCCAGAATTTTCAATCCTTGTTTAGTTTGGAAGCAAATTCTCTTGGGTGGTGCAAACTTGCACCAACCCTTATAATATTTAAACTTGATTTATATGTTATTGTTAATTGCCATTGAATCAGCTAGAACTCGTGGTGGTCTTATGTTTTACAGAAAAAAATGTTGCCCAGTTCTGTTCAGTCTTCACAATCATTGGTATGTTTGAGTCCATTGTTGTGGCTATTGTGTAAATCCATCATATTGAGGATTTCCCTTGTTTTTGCTGACGCTGACCCTTTACTTTACCATACATGATGTCCTTTTCTAGTGATTTGTTGTTCCTGATGACATTTTCAAAGTAAGCAAGTTGAAGTCTCACCATCCTCGCTCCTGAAGGAATATTATGGCTGTATTTCTTCTAAGACTGATTTGTTCTTGCTTTTGTCAGTCCATGATATGTCCAATATTCTTTGCCAACACTATAGTTCAAACACATCAATTCTTCTCTATCCATTGACCAACGTAATAGCCAGCTAATGGTATCACTTTTCCTGTCTTGGCCTCCACAAATCCATTCTTCTTTTGTTGTAAAATAAACTTCTGAAACTGAAATATAAAAATATAATTTAATACTCTAAAATTCCACATAGCTCTCATAATTTTCCAGATGAAATAAGAAATCTTCCGAGTGGTAACCTGCTGCACATTTGGCAAGCAACACCCACCATGTTGGATGCATTTATCCTTTGTTCCAGGCGGAGCAAACTATTGCTAATTCCCTGATCATGCACCCATACCTTTGCTCTGACTCTGACCTTTACCTGATGTGCTTCATCTCCTCCTGTCTGCATCCAGAAGTTCAAGATCCTTCAAGATCCAGCTCCTGTTACATATCTGTGCCCAAGTATTTGTTACTCCATTTTGTTGCCTTCACTATCCATTTCATCTTAACTTAACTACTCTCCTTTCTGAATTTCCGTGGCATTTTTACATATCTATAGGTGCTCCTGTAAAAAATAAAGATACCTCTTTCTCCCTACCAGATAGAAACCAGAACCAAACCCGTTGCTGTCGAGTCAATTCCAACTCATAGTGACCCTATAGGACAGAGTAGAACTGCCCTTCAGGGTTTCTAAAGAGCAGCTGGTAGATTCAACTGCCGACATTTTGGTTAGTAGCCAAGCTCTTTAACTACATGGTTACCAGACAGAAGGAGATTTAAATGAAGGGATGTGTTTTATTCATCTTAGAATCTCCACTATACTACACAGTAATCCACCCAAACCAAATCCACTGCCTTCAAGTTGATTCCAACTCATAGCGACCCTGTAAGACAGAGTAGAAATGCCACATAAGGTTTCCAAGGAGCAGCTGGTGGATTTGAACTGCTGATATTTTGGTTAGCAGCTGTAGCTCACCATAGCTCTTAACCACTGCACCACCAGGGCTCCATACTACACAATAGACTCTTAAAACGATGTGATTTGTTTGATAAATTAGGTGAGAATTCCCAAAGTAGATTTTTGCTGCTCTTCTGTTTAGAAAGAGGGCATCTTGGGCCCTGAGGTCTACACTCTTACAAGGACATGGGCTGCTTAGCACCATTTTGTAGTACTCTGAAGGCTGGTTTCTGATGCTGGCTCTGTCAAGGATTCCTTATCAACCACCAGAGACACTTCCACATCTCACTTCTGACATCAGGGTAGTCCTGGGCTATGAGCAATGACCACAATATCAGAGCTAGGTTGTGGGCAAAGCATTGGAATGGGAACTGGTGAGACATGAGGAAATAGCCACCATCTAAGTATCAGGCAAATCTCAGGAGCTTTCTTGTTGTGAGGGTAGAGGTCAGAGAAGAACAGTGATGAAATTTTTCAGGCAAGATAGGAGATTCCTAGTGGCCCACTGTAGGTGGGATAACTGGATATAGAGCTTCAATGCCCTGTGGGACTAGGTCTAGTATGTCATGCTAAGAAGTTCATACATCTTCCATAAATAATGGGAGGCCAGGGAAGTTTTTAAGAAGAGAAAACATGTATTATACAGTTTGGACTTCTGTATTGGTGCCTAGAACTGTACTTCAGGTGTCTAACAGAGAGAGGAAACAACTTGGTAGTTTGAAGGAGAACATTCCAGAAATGGCAAGAAGTTCAGTAAATCTGTGGCATAGAAACAGAGTGAAGAAAGGAGGCATCATGCTAGAAGGTAAGCCTTGTAATATAAGTTGGCGGCAGACTGCAAAGGGCTTGTATAACATGATGGGTGTTGATACTTTCTTCTTTTCACAAAGGAAAACCAAAGAAGGGTTTTAAGTAGAGGACTAAGAGAATTGTTTAGGAAAGCCAAGACAGTTTTTCACCATTATTTTATCCATTTAGTAAACAACTTATGTCTACATTTAAAAAAAAAAATTATGCTTGTGCTGAGGAAAATTCAGTTAAAAACAAGCACACAAGTGACTAAAATAGAGACTAAAAAAAGAAATGAAGGAAGAATGGAAGAAAAGAAGGAAGAAGTAAGAAAAGGGATGAGAGGCATCAGTGGAGCATTTTGAGAAGGCAATTGTGATGGTTAAGGCTGTGTCTCAACTTGGCTGGGCCATGATTCTCAGTGGTTTTGCAGCTATGATGTGGTCTGGCAGTCATGTAGTGGTATGATCACCTCCATGATGAGATCTGATATAATGTGATCATCTCCATGATAGGATCTGCTGTGAGTAGTCAATCAGTTGAAAGGGTATTTTCTTGGGGGTGTATCCTGCATCCAATATGGGTGGACTTTCTGGCTTTTATTCCCTCTGGATCCTGCAGCTGGCTCCTGTTCATCTGACCTCTGGTTCTTGGGACTTGAGCTAGCAGTTTACCTGCTGATCTTGGGATACATCAGTCTCTGTGGCCTGGAGCTTGGGGTCACCAGCTTCTGCAGCTATGTGAATCGGGAGAAGCCTCCAGTCTGCCTCATGGATTTAGGACCTTCTAGTCTCTACAACTGCTAGAGCCATTTCCTTGATATGTAGCTTTCTGTCTCTCTATGTGTATATATATATATATATACATATACACACACACACACACGTACATATATACCTAAGAATATAGTAAACCAAAAGTAAAACTGCATTCCTGGAGGGATTGCAGAGATTACTGTCACCATCAGAGACTTGAAGGATATAGAGGTGGTGATTCACACCACATCCCCATTCAACTTGCCTATTTGGCTTGTGCAAAAAATAGATGGATCTTGGAGAATGACAGTGAATTATGGAAAACTTAACCAGGTGGTGACTCCAATTAAAGCTACTGTTCCAGATGTAGTTTCATTGCTTGAGCAAATTAATTCATCTCCTGGTACTTGATATGCAGCTGTTGATCTGGCTAATGCCCTTTTCTCCATACCTGTTTCAAAGCACCACCAGAAACAGTTTGCCTTCACCTGGCAAGGCCAGCAATGCATCTTTAGTGTCCTACCTCAGAGGTATCTCAACTCTCTGGCCCTATGTTCTAATTTAGTTCACGTTGAACTTAATTGCCTTTCCCTTCCACAACATGTCACACTGGTCCATTACATTGATGACATTATGCTGATTGGACCCAGTAAGGAAGAACTGTCAATGACTCTTGACTTACTGGTAAATCATTTGTGTGCTAGAAGGTGGAAAATTAATCCAACAAAAATTCAGGCACCTTTCACCTTGGTGAAATTTCTAGGGTTTCAGTGGTGTGGGGCATGTCGAGATAAAGTATTGCATCTGGCCCCTCCCACAACTAAAAAGAAGGCACAATGCCTGGTGGCCCTCTTTGTATTTCGGAGATGGCACATCCCTCATTTGAGTGTGCTACTCTGGTTTATTTATCAAGTGACTCGAAAAGCTGCTAGTTTTGAGTGAGGCCCAGACCAAGAGAAGGCTCCGCAACAGGTTCAGGCTGCCGTGCAAGGGGCTCTGCACTTGGACCATATGATGCAGCTGATCCAATGGTGCTTGAAGTGTCAGTGGCAGATAGTGATGCTGTTTGGGGTCTTTGTTAGGCCCTTATTGGTGAATCACAACATAGACCCTTAGGATTTTGGAGCAAAGGCCTGCCATCCTCCGCAGTTAACTACTCTTTTTTTGAGAAACAGCTTTTGGCTTGTTACTAGGCCTTAGTAGAGACTGAACAGTTAACCATGGGCCACCAACGCACCATGTGGCCTAAGCTACCCATCATGAACTGAGTGTTGTCTGACCCACAGAGCCATAAAGTTGGAAGTCCATAGCAGCACTCTATCATTAAATGGAAGTGGTATATATGAGATCAGGCCTGAGCAGGACCTGAAGACACAAGTAAGTTGCATGAGGAAGTGGCCCAAATGGCCATGGTCTCCACTCCTGTCACATTACCTTCCATCTCCCAGTCTGCACCTATGGCCTCATGGGAAGTTCCTTATGATCAGATGACTGAGGAAGAGAAATCTTGTGCCTGGTTTACAGATGGTTCTGTGTGATATTCAGGCACCACTTGAAAGTGGACAGTGGCAGCACTACAGCCCTATTCTGAGACCTCCCTGAAGGACAGTGGAAAGGGAAATCCTCCCAATGGACAGAACTTCGAGAAGTGCCCCAGTTATTCACTTTGCTTAGAAGGAGAAATGGCCAAATGTGCAATTGTATACCAATTCATGGGCTGTGGCTAATGGTGTGGCTGGATGGTCAGGGACTTGGAAGGAGCATGACTGAAAAATTGGAGAAAAGGATGTATGGGGAAGAGGTGTGTGAATAGACCTCTCTGAATTGGCCAAAGAAGTGAAGATATTTGTGTCTCGTGAGAATGCTCACCAAAGGGTGACCTCAGCAGAGGAGGATTTTAACAACCAGGTGGATAGCATGATGCATTCTATTGAAACCAGTCATCCTGTTTCCCCAGCCACTCTTGTCATTGCTTAATGGGCTCATGAACAAACTGGCCATGGTGGCAGGGATAGAGGTTATGCATGGGCTCAGCAACATGGACTTCCACTCACCAAGGCCAACTTTCCTGCAGCCACTGCTGAGTGCCCAATCTGTCAGCATTAGAGACCAGCACTGAGTCCCTGATATGGCACCATTCCTCGAGATGATCACCCAGCAACCTGATGGCAGGTGGATTACATTGGACCTCTTCTGTCATGGAAAGGGCAGCGTTCTGTTCTGACTGGAATAGACTCTTACTCTGGATATGGATTTGCCTTCCCTGCATGCAATGCTTCTTCCAAAACTACCACCCGTGGATTTTCAGAATGTCTTATCCGCCATCATGGCCACATAGCATTCCCTCGGATCAAGGGACTTACTTCACTGCAAATGAAGTGTAGCAATGGGCCCTTACTCATGGAATTCACTGGTCTTACTCTGTTTCCCATCATCCTGAAGCAGATGCCTTGATAGAACGATGGAAAGGCCTTCTGAAAAGGTAATTACGATGCCAGCTAGGTGGCAAAACCTTGCAGTGTTGGGGCAATGTTCTCCAGGAGGTTGAATATGCTCTAAACCAGCATCCAATATATGGTGCTCTTTCTCCCAAAGCCAGGATTCATGGGTTAAGTGATCAAGGGGTGGAAATGGGAATGGCACCACTCAATATTACCCTTAATGACCCACTCACAAAATTTTTGCTTCCTGCCCCCCTGACCCTATGCTCTGCAAGTCTAGAGGTCTTAGTTCCAAAGGGAGGAATGCACCCACTTGGAGACGCATCACTGATTCCATTGAAATGGAGGCTAAGAATGCCTCCTGGCCATTTTGGGCTCCTTATGCCTCAGGATCAACAGGCAAAGAAGGGGGTTACCATATTGGCTGCTGTGATTGATCCAAATTACCAAGAGGAAATCAGATTGATATTTTGTAATGGATGTAAAGAATGGTATGTCTGGAATGCAGGAGAACCCTTAGGGCATGTCTCAGTACTACCATGCCCTGTGAATAAAGTCAATGGAAAACTACAGCAACCTAACTGCAACATGACTACTAATGGCCTAGACCCTTAGGAATGAAGGTTTGGGTCACCCCAGCAGGCAAAGAACCACAATCAGCTGAGGTGCTTATTGAGGTCAAAGGGAATACCGAATGGGTGGCGGATGAAGGTAGTTCTAAATACCAGTTGTGACCACGTGACCAGTTGCAGAAATGAGGACTATAATTATTATGAGTATTTCTTCCTTGCATGTGTGCATCAAATATTTTTGTTTTCTTCACCTGTAAAATGTAGGATGTAAACAGAGCTAGTGCATTTTCAGTTGTACATGTGTTAGTTGTATCATGTAAGGAGCAAGTATAACTTTATAATTTTATTTATTCATAGATTATGTATGGTTTAAGGGGACGGGTACAGGTGCCAAGCTGACAAGGGTTGGACTGTGATGGTTAAGGTTGTGTGTCAACTTGGCAGGGCACGATTCTCAGTGGTTTGGCAGTTATGAAGTAGTTTGGCAGTCACACAGTGATGTAATCACCTCCATGATGAGATCTGATATAATGTGATCACCTTCACAATGGGATCTGCTGTGAGTAATCAATAGATTGAAAAGGAGTTTTCCTGGGGGTGTGGCCTGCATCAATATAGGTGGACTTTCTGGCAAGGCTTGCTGGCTGTTACTCGCTCTGGATCATACGGCTGGCTTCTGTTCATCTGACTTCTGGTTCTTTGCTTGAGCTAGCAGCTTACCTGCCAATCTTGGGATATGTCAGTTTCCGTGTTCTGGATCTTGAGTTTGCCAGGCCCTGCAGCTATGTGAGTCGGGAGAAGCCTCCATCCTGACCCATGGATTTGAGACTTTCTAGCCTCTACAACTGCATGAGCCATTTCCATATCTGTCTCTATATATACATGTGTATATAAACACATATACACACACATACATAAGTATATGTATTATATACATATGTACATACATATACATGTATATACGTGTGTGTATATATATATATGGACACTTCACTGGTTTTGATTCTCTAGAGTACACAGCCTAAGGCAGTAGTCAAGAGTGTAAAGGGATGTGGAAGGGCTCCTGAAGGCAGTGGAATCTGAGTTTAGTCCTCAAGGATGTATAAGAGGGTTGGAATAGGGTAGAATATTTGGGGAAGTGGAAACACAGTGAGAATATATGGGTAAGATACCTAAATAGCATCAACGAAGAAATGTTGTTGTTGACGTTGTTTTTAAAAAATCCCCTGACTTGTATTAGTAATGGATTGTTTCCATGGGAGCAGAAACAACATCCCTTACCTTCTGTCAGGTCTTACAGAGGTCAATAGCACTCTCTGGCAAGCCAGTTAAAACTAGCCACTGTGACTCATGGTGACACCTTGTGTGTCACAGTAAAACTATATTCTACTCTTGGTTTTCAAAGGCTGATTTTTTGAAGTAGATTGCCAGGTCTTACTTCTGAGGTACCTCTGGTGGACATGAACCTCCAACATTTTGGTTAGCAGTTGAGCACAATAACTGTTTGCACCCCCTAGGTACCCCCTTTGGCAAACGATTCAAATTATATTAGGCTAGGCAACCCACTGGGCAAATCATTTCCAGATGTAAAGACCTTGAAGCTAGGGAAATAATACAGTCAGCTCAAGGCCCACAAATGACAGTGTCACTGGCTGGGACCCTTTGAGATTCACTCTCCTTTTTCCCTCTCTTCTTTCTTCTTCTTGTTTTCTCATTTCTCCTTTCTCCTTCTTTCCTGTGTCTCTTCTCTCTTTTCCTTACCTATCTTCTGTATTTCTCTTTTTCTTTTATGAATTCATCCAATTGTAACTGATATGCTAAACACCTACCTCATGCCAAATACTGGACTACTGCTCACAGTATTTTTTCCTACAAAAATTGGGTGTGATGTACAGTCTTTAAATAATAATATTAGTTAGTGTCTCTCAAATATTCTACAAAAATCTAGGAGGCTTTGGGCAAATTTCAAACCTGGGCCTGATATATCAAGAAATCCAAAGTTATATCAACTAAACTTGATATCTATGGAAAGAAGCAGATACTCTTTTTAAATAAGAGATGATATAGTTCTTATATGCAAACATTTGTTTTACCAACTTGGCAACTTTTGCTTAGAACACACTTCAGGGTCATTAGCTTTGCTTGTCCTTGGGTATTGTGAATGTGGATGCTGGCCCAATTGTCCTGGGTCCTCGGTCTCGGCTGTTGGTATGTGTCTCTCAGACACCAGTCTGTCACATACCTCGCCAGCTCACCACTTCACTGCCTCTCTCAGACATTGCCCTGGCTTTCCCACAGTCTCAGAAACTATTCTCATTAGCAAGTTATTATTCTGCGGTGAGGAAATGAAAGCATTTCTGAACAGTGTTGTAAGGTTTATGTTATTTTTTCTTGTGTGTGCTCAAATTTTTGCAATGAGACATTTCCTTCCAAATTTTTTAAGCTTTGAACTTGCCATCTGTTTGAAAGCTTGAGATTTCCTCCATTCTTTGTTGACTTCCAACTCTAATACACACATAAAGTAATAAATCAGGAAGTATTTAATAGCCTAGGTTTAAATGAATAAGTTCAGTTTGGTTAAATGCATGTTGCTGCTAATTGCAATTGATATAAACTGCTGTAAAAATAAATGTGACCCTCAAGAAAAATGTGACACTGCTAAAATCAAAATGCAAATGAGAAATTGTCTGCAGAATTTCATTGTTTTGACTTCAATGTGGGGACAGAGTTTTCTTTTGTAATATTAATAAAATAATGCTATTGGTCTCATGTGTTTATCTTTTCTTGCAGATCAGAAAATAGGCTACTTTGAACTGGTAGAAAAGTCTCTAGCACCCAAACATGTAGAAAAGTAAATGCCCAGTTCTGTCAGTATGGTGTGTTGGACCTGCTCAGTCATGGGCTACAAGAAAGTCATGTATAAGAGAGAAATAGTTGTTTCCCTGACTAGAAATGAAGGCAAGGAAAGAGAGACAGAGGGATAACATGTTTGGGTCAAATAGAAAACAATTATTAATATATTTAAACACAACTAAATCAGAAATTAAGGGTCCCTGGTGGCACAGTGGTTAAGTGCTTGGTCGTTAAGCGCAAGTGTCAGCAGTTCAAACCTACCAGTTACTCTGTAGGAGAAAAATGTGGAGTCTGCTTGCGTAAAGATTACAGCCTTGGAAACCATATGAGGCAGTTTTATTCTGTCCTGTAGGGTCACTACGAGTTGGAATCAACTCGATAGCAACCTGTTTTAAATCAGAAATTATATCAAATGTAAGTGGACTAAATAGTCCAATTAAAAGACAAAGATTGTTAGACTTAATAATAACAAAAAAAGTCCCCAACTATATGGGGTTTACAAAAGACAAATTTTAAATATAGGGATCAGAAAGATTGCAAGTAAGATATTGGAAAAAATATAAAGTGCAAACACTAAACGAAAGAAAGCTGGGGTATATAAGAAAAAGTAGATCTTTAGGTAAGAAATATTAACAGAGATAAAAAGAAGCTTTCATAATGAAAATTTCCCAATTCTAAATATTTATGCACTAATAGCATAGCTTCAAAACATATAAAGTGAAAGCTGACAGAAGGAAAAATAACAATTCACAAGTCTATAATGATAGTGGGAAATTTTAACATACCACTCTCTCCATAACTGCTAAAATAGGGCAACAAACAAAATAAAACCCCAAAAACAAAAAGAGTGAATGTATAAAAGATTGAATAATAAAATTAAATTTAATTTCAGTTGAATACAGGCATACCTTGGAGATATTGCCTGTTCAGTTCCTGACCACCACAATAAAGCAAATATTGCAATAAAGGAAGTCACACAAATTTTTTGGTTTTCCAGTGCATTTGAAAGTCATGTTTACACTATACTGTAGTCTATTAAGTGTGCAATAGCATCATGTCTAAAACAACAATGTACATACCTTAATTGAAAAAAATACTTTATTGCAAAAAATGCCAACCATCATCTGAGCCTTCAGCAAGTGGTAATCTTTCTGTTGGTGGAGGGTCTTCCCTCAATGTTGATCAGGGTGGTGTTTGCTGAGGGTTGGGATGACTGTGGCAATTTCTTAAAATAAGACAACAATGAAGTTTGCCACATCGATTGACTCTTCCTTTCAGAAAGATTTATCTGTAGCACGTGATGATGTTTGATAGCATTTTATCCACAGTAGAACTTCTTTCAAAATTGGAGTCAGTCCTCTCAAACCCTGCTGCTGCTTTGTCAACTAGTTTATGTAATATTCTAAATCCTTTGTTGTCATTCCAACAAAGTTCACCGTCTCTTCACCAGTAGATCCTCTCAAGAAACCACTTTCTTTGCTCATCCATAAGCAGCAACTCTTCATCCATTAAAGTTTTATCATGCAATTGTAGCGATTCAGTCGCATTTTCAGGCTCCACTTCTAATTCTAGTTCTCGCTATTTCTATCACATCTGCCTTTACTTCCACCACTGAAATCTTGAACCCCTCAAAGTCATCCACGAGGGTGAAAATCAACTTCTTCCAAACTCCTGTTAATGTTGATATTTTGACCTCCTCCCATGAATCATGAATATTCTTAATGGTATCTAGAATGGTGAATCCTTTCCAGAAGTATTCAATTTAGTTTGCCCAGATTCATCAGAGGAATCACTATCTATGGCAGTTATAGCCTTACAAAAAGTATTTCTTAAATAATAAGATTTGAAATTCAAAATTGCTCCTTGATCCATGGGATGCAGGATGGATATTGTGTTATCAGGTGTGAAAACAACATTAATCTCCTCATACCTCTCCTTCACAGCTCTTGGGTGACCAGGAGCTTTGTCAATGAGCAGTAATATTTTTAAAGGAATCTTTTTTTTTTTTTTTTTCCCTGAGCAGTAGTTCTCAACAACAGGCTTAAAATATTCAGTAAGCCATGTTGTAAACAGATATGCTATCATCCAGGCTTTGTTGTTCCATTTATAAAGCATAGGCAGAGTAGATTTAGCATAATTCTTAAGGGCCCTAGAACTTTCAGAATGGTTAATGAGCATTGACTTCAACTGAAATTCACCAGATGCATTAGCCCCTAACAAGAAAGTCAGTCTACTCTTTGAGGTTTTGAAGCCACGCATTGACTTCTCTCTAGCTGTGAATGTCCTACATCGTCTTCTTCCACTATAAGGCTGTTTCATCTACATTGAAAATATGTTGTTTAGTGTAGCCACCTTCTTCAATTACCTTAGCTAGATCTTCTGGATAACTTGCTGCAGCTTCTACATCAGCACTTGCTGCTTCACCTTGCACTTTTATGTTATGGAGATGGCTTCTTTCCTTAAACCTCATGAACCAACCCCTGCTAACTTCAAACTTTTCTTCTGCAGCTTCCTCACCTCTCTCAGCCTTGAAAGAATTGAAGAGAGTTAGGGCCTTGCTCTGGATTTAGCTTTGGTTTAAGGGAATGTTGTGGCTGGCTTGATCTTCTATCCAGACCACTAACACTTTCTCTGTATCAGCAATAAGGCTGTTTTGCTTTCTTATCATTCGTGTGTTCACTGGAATAGCACTTTTCATTTTCTTCAAGAACTTTTCCTTTGCATTCACAACTTGTCTAACTGGTGCAAGAGGCCTGGCTTTTTGCCCATCTCAGCTTTTGACATGCCTTCCTCACTAAGCTTAATCATTTCTAGCTTTTGTTTTAATGTGAGAGATGTGTGACTCTTCTTTTCACTTGAACACTTAGAGGCCATTGTAGGGTTATTAACTGGCCTAACTTCAATATTGTCTTATCTCAGGGAATAGGGATGCCCGAGGAGAGGGAGAGAGACAGGGGAATGGTCAGTCGGTGGAACGGTTATAACACACACAGAACATTTATTGATTAAGTTTATTATCTCATATGAGCACAGTTCATGAAGCCCCAAAACAATTACAATAGTAACATCAAAGATCACTGATCACAGATCACTATAACAGGTATAGTAATAATGAAAAAGTTTGAAATATTGTGAGAATTATCAAAATGTGGCAGACTTGAAGTGAGCACATGCTGTTGGAAATATGATGTCAATAGAGTTGCTCAATTCAGGATTGCCACAAAACTTCAATTTGTAAAAATGCAATATCTGTGAAGTGCAGTAAACTGAAGTGCAAATAAAACAAGGGTACGCCTGTATATAGAACACGGGAGCTAATAATGACCATATACATGTTCTTTTTAAGCCTGTGTGAAATGTTTACCAAATTTGACTGTATGCTAGATAATGAAGTAAGTCTCAACAAATTCCAAAGGACTAAAGTTAGAGTATGCTTTCTAGTCAAAAGAGAATAAAGCTAAAAATCAATAATTAAAAATATAACTAGAAAATGTGCATTCTGTGTAATTCTAAGTTACCTATGGTCAAAGAGCAAATCAAAATGGAAATTAGAAAATATTTTGAACTAAATGATGATGAAAATATGACATATCAAAAGGTGGGGAATTTTACTAAAGCAGCACTTAGTGGAAAATATATATGGATATATATCTTAAGATGCCCTACTGGCACAATGATTAAGCACTCAGCAGTTAAACAAAAGGTTGTCAGTTCGAACCTACCAGCCATTCTGTGGGAGAAAAGACCTGGCTGTCTTCTCCCATAAAGATTACAACCTAGGAAACCCTATGGGAATGTTCTACTCTGTCCTATAGGGCCACTAAGAGTTAGAGTAGACTCAACAGCACACAACAACAACAACAAAAAACAACAAAAGCATATATAACATATTTATAAATATAAATATATTATATAAGTATATAATAGATATGTAGATCAGACAACCAATGATCTAAGCTTCCATCTCAAGAAGCTAGAAAAAGAACAGTAAGATAAACCCAAAGTAGAAGAAAGGAAAAGGATAAGAACAAGTCAATGAAATAGAAATCAAATATATAATGTAGGATATCAACCAAGACAAAAGTTGGTGCTTTGAAAATATTAATAAAATTGATAAAACCATAGCAAAATTTATAAAAAGAGAGAAAACACAGTTGATCAATATAAGGAATAAAAGAACTACAGAACCTACGTACAGGTAGTTCCCAGCTTAAAATGTATTTGAATTATGACAAACTGCACTTGTAACTGTCCTTTTTTTTTTTCAATCTTATCGTTAGTAATATGTACTACATACAGTGTTGCAGTGTGTAATTTGCTGATGTTATCATTCTAGATGTTTACTTGTGATGTTCAATTTTATGATTTACTGTCCAAAACACTGCCATATAGCAGGCTATGTATATGGCCTGATCTGCAATGAAGTCAGCGTCAGTGTTGAAAGTAGTAATACATAGAAAGGTAAACAATGTTCAACTGCAACAATATACAGCAACTGAACTGCACATGCATCCAACAACTGCTATGACTCCAACTTCATTATTACGACATTGATGCTGACTTCATTGTTGACCAGGCCTATAGCATAATCTTATTCAGAGTTTTGTGCCACCAGAAACATCGGTTGTTAATTCAAAACTGTTTTCCAAGTTTATCTAACTGTAACACCTGTACTGCTTATACTCCCAACAATATGTCTAGCAAAAGAAGTCATTCCACTGTAAGTTCTACTCCAAAAATGAAGATGAGGAAGCCTCTAGACATGGATATAAAGATGAAGATCATTAAGGCCCATGATAAAGGAAAGAAAGTTGGTGAAATGACACATGAGGAAGGACTGTCTCATTAGCCTATTTCGACAATCATTGAGGATCAGAATAGGATTTTGGGCCAACATGGCACTATAGACAGAAGTTCCATGCCATTCATCCACAGCAAAGAAAAGGAAAAACAATGTAAAACAAAGACAAACATCAATCCTAGAGCCCTAGACATCAAATGAAGAGATAAAGAACTCAACCAAGCACTGAATGGAGTAAGAAACAGATGGAGAACAGAGAGTGAGGAGAGATACGAGTGGAGGTTCCCTATCAGCTAACACAGCACAGATTCACCATCTTGAACTCCTGTCAGAGACTGGAAGGCAGGAAATATGGGAAAGCAGCTTCAAGGAGCTCCCAGCAAGAGACAGAACACTCACTGGACCTGCCCTGCTTCACCATAGCTGAGTGACTGGCCCAGCCCATTGGACAAGGAGGTGAAAAGTATCATGCCCATAGATGAACAAACAACAAAGAATGCACAGGCTGCCTGCTCAGACATAACCAAATAAAACAAAAAATCAGGTGAAACAAACAAAACTACAATCAATAAATGAAGAAAATAACTACTGAATGTCCTGAAGACAGCAGACAATATCAAAACATATACAAAAACAGGACAGGATGGTTTCAGTAGGCATCCAAAATAAAACACCAGATGACTTTCCTGTAGAAGATAAAGCTCTAGAACTACCTGAAAGGGAATAAAAATCTCTAACATTCACAGCTATCCAAGAGTTGAAGCAAAAAGCAGACAGAAAAAGAGGAAAAAATAGAGAAATTCATGGAAAAGGCAGACAAAATCATGGAAAATACAGGCAAAAAAAAAAAAAAAAAAGGAAGAATTCAGGAAAATAATACAGGAACAAAATGCTAAAATAAATTCTTAACTAAAAATCATACAAAAACAACAATTAGAAATCCAAAAGATAAACTACAAGATTTCAGAAATGGACAATTTCATAGAAGGTCTGAGGAGAAGATTTGAAACAATGGAAGACAGGATCAGTGAAATTGAAGACAAATACGTGGATACAACTTTGAGGAAAAATCAGAAAAAAAAAGAAGAAAAATGAAGAAAACCTGAGAATGATGTGGGAAACAATCAAAAGCAAAAATTTATGAGTGATCTGAGTTTCAGAACAGGGGGAGAAAACAGAAAATACAGAGAGGATCACTGAACAATTGCTGACAGAAAACGTCCATAATAATCATGAAAGATGAAAAGCTGACCATACAAGAAGCTCAATAGACCCCATATAGGATGGACTCCAAAGAAAATCATCAAGGCGTATCATAATTACAATCACTAAAACCAAAGACAAATAAAGAATCCTGAGAGCAGCTGGAGAAAAATGAAAAGTCACATACAGAGAGTAAATAATAAGACAAAGCTCTGATTACTCAGCAGAAACCACGCAGGCAAGAAGGCAATGGGATGACATATCTAAAACTTTGAAAGAGAAAAATTTCCAACTAAGAATAATATATCCTGCAAAACTCTCATTCAAATAATATGGTGAAATTAGGACATTTCCAGATAAACAGAAATTAAGGGAATAAGTAAAAACCAAACCAAATTTAAAAGAATTATTGAAGAGAGGCCTTCAGTTTGAGAACAAACAACATCACACCACAGCCTGAACCTAGGATACAAGATTGTACCAGCCAGATACCAACTCAGGAAATGAACTCTCAAAGACTATTCAAAACCAAAAGATTTACAGCAGGGAACCAAAGAGGTTAATCTGTAAATTACAACAACATCAGAACAATAAAAGGGGAATAAATGGTGTAGGTATAGAACATTCTAATGGAGAGGAAGGCAAGATGATACCAAGTAATCATAGACTGATTCAAACCTAGGAAGATAAAGGTAAATTTCAAGGTAACCACAAAGAAAGTTAACAAACCTACTCATCAAAATGAAGAAGAAAAACATAAAGCCTCAGTAAAAACAAAATCTACAAAAATGAAAGAAATGAAAAAAAAATCCACAAACAAAAGGAATTCAGCACGGGAGAGTAAGAGGAACAAAGAAAATGTCAGCAACACAAAAAAAAGCACTACAAAATGACAGCAATAAACTCACACCTATCAATAATTACATTGAATGTAAATGGCCTCAATGCACCCATAAAGAGACAAAGAGTGACAGACTGGATAGAGAAAATGGGACCCATCAATATACTGTCTCCAAGAGACTCACCTTAGAAACAAAGACATAAATTTATTAAAAATCAAAGGATGGAAAAAAATATGTCAAGTAAATAGCTACCAAAAAAGAGCAGGAGTGGCAATACTAATCTCAGATAAAATAGACTTTAAAACAAAATCCACCTTAAAAGACAAAGAAGGTCATTATGTAATGGTTAAAGGGACAATCCATCATGAAGACATAAACTATAATAAATATCTACGCACCCAATGACAGGGCTCCAAAATACATAAAAGAAACTCTAACAGCAATGAAAAGAGAAAATGACAGTTCCACCATAATAGTAGCAGACTTCAACACACAACTCTCAGTAAAGGACAGAACATCTGGAAAGAAATTCAACAAAGATACAGAAAAGCTAAAGCCACAATCAGCCAACTTGACCTCATAGATGTATATAGAACACTCCACCCAACAGCTGCAAAGTACACATTCTCTTCCAATGACCTGGAACATTCTGCCGAATAGACCACATCTTAGGCCATACAGCAACCCTCAAAAAAATCCAAAATATTGAGATAACACAAAGTATCTTCTCTGATCACAGTGCCATCAAAGTAGAAATTTACAATAGGAGGAGCAAGGAAAAAAGTCAATTACATGGAAACTGAATAGCACCCTGCTTAAAATCCACTGAGTAATAGAAGAAATCAGAGATGGAATAAAAAAATTCTTAGAATCAAACCAGAATGAAAATGCATCACACCAAAACCTTTGGGACACAGCAAAGGCAGTGCTCAGAGGTCAATTTATAACAATAGATGCTCACATCAAGAAAGAAGAAAGGGACAAAATCAAAACATTAGCTACACAACTCAACCAAATAGAAAGAGAAAAGCAAGAGAAGCCCACAGCCACCGGAAAAAAGGAAATGATAAAGATCAGAGCAGAAATAAATTAGAGAATAGAAAAACAATAGAAAGAATCAACAAAACCAATAATTGATTCTTTGAAAGGATCAACAAAATCGACAAACCACCGGCCAAACTGACAAAAGAAAAACAGGACAGGATACAAATAACCCAAATAAGAAAGGAAATGGGGGACATTACAGCAGACCCAACTGAAATAAAAAGGATCAGAACAGAGTATTATGAAAAACTATACTCCAAAAAATTTGAAAACCTAGAGAAAATGGACAAATTTCTAAAAAAACACACTACCTACCTAAACTAACACAAAATGATGTTGAAAATCTGAACAGACCCATAACAAGAGATTGAAAAGGTAAAAAAAAAAAAAAAAAAAAAAAAAACTCCCAACAAAGAAAAAGTCCTGGCCCAGATGGCTTTTCTGGAGAATTCTACCAAACATTCAGAGAAGAGCTTATACCAGTACTACTCAAACTATTTCAGAACACAGTAAAGGAAGCAACACTTTTGAATTCATTCTATGAAGCCAGCATATCCCTGACATGAAAACCAAGCAAAGACACCACAAAAAAAGAAAATTAAAGACCAATATCTCTCATAAATATAGATGCAAAAATTCTCAACAAAATTCTAGCCAATAGAATTCAGCATCATATTAAAAAAATAATACACCATAGCCAAGTAGGATTCATACCAAGTATGCAAGGATGGTTCAATATTAGCAAATCAATCAATGTAGTCTACCACATAAATAATAGTAAAGACTCACACGATCATATCAAGCCATGTAGAAAAGGCATTTGACAAAGTCCAACACCCATTCCTAATAAAAACTCTCAGTAAAATAGATATAGAAGGGAAATTCCTCAACATAATAAAGGGCATCTATGCAAAATGAACGGCCAACATCATTCTTAATGGAGAGAGGCTGAAAACAGTCCTCTTGAGAATAGGAACAAGACAAGGATGTCCTTTATCACCACTCCTATTTAACATTGTGCTGGAAGTCCTAGCTAGAGCAATAAGGCAAGAAAAAGAAATAAAGGGCATCCAAATTGGTAATGACGAAATAAACTATCCCTATTTGCAGATGATATGATATTATACATAGAAAATCCAAAAGACCCCACAAGAAAACTACTGGAACTAATAGAAAGATTCAGCAGAGTAGCAGGATACAAGATAAACATACAAAAATCAGTTGGAACCCTATGCACCAGTAAAGAGAACAATGAAAAGGAAATCAGGAAAACAATATCCTTTATAGTAGGCCCTAAAAAATAAAATACTTAGAAATAAATCTAACCAGGGATGTAAAAGACCTATACAAAGAAAACTACAAAACACTACTGCAAGAAACCAAAAGAGATCTACAAAAATGGAAAAACATGCCAAGCTCATGGATAGGTAGACTCAACATTGTGAAAATGACAATTTTACCCAAAGCAATTTACAAATACAATGCAATCCTGAGCCAAATACTAACAACATTCTTTAAAGAGATGGAAGAACTAATCATTAACTTTATATGGAAAAGGAAGAAACCCCAGATAAGTAAAGCACTACTGAAGACAAATAAAGTAGGAGGACTCGCACTACCTGACCTTAGAACCTGTTATACAGCTATTGTAGTCAAAACAGCCTGGTAGTGGTATAATGACAGATATACTGACCAATGGAACAGAATTGAGAACCCAGATGTAAATCCATCCAACTATGGTCACCTGATCTTTGACCAGGGCCCAAAGTGCATCAAATGGGGAACAGACAAATGATGCTAGCAAAACTGGATGTCCATCTACAAAAAAGTGAAACAGAACCCATACCTCATACCATATACAAAAACTAATTCAAAATGGATCAAAGACCTAAATATAAAGCCAAAAGCTATAAAAATCATAGAAGAAAAAATAGGACCAACACTAGAGGCCCTAATACACAGCATTAACAGGATACAAACCACAACTAACAACACACAAACTCCAGAAGATAAGCTAGATAACTGAGATCTTTTAAAACTTAAAGACTTATCAAAAGACTTCACCAAAAGTTTAAAAAGAGAACCTACAGACTGGGAAAAAATTTTTGGCTGTTACAAATCCGACAAAATTCTAATCTCTAAAGTCTACAGGAATATCCAACACCTGTGCAGCAAAATGACAAATAACCCAATTAAAAAATGGGCAAAGGAAATGAACAGATACTTTACCAAAGAAGGCATTCAAGTGGCTAACAGACACATGAGGAAATGCTTGTGATTGCTAACCATTAGAGAAATGCAAATGAAAACCACAATGAGATACCATCTCACCCCGGCTTTACTGACGTGAATCAAAAAAGCAGAAAATAACAAATGTTGGAGAGGCTGCAGGGAGATTGGAACTCTTGTGCACTGATGGTGGGAATGCAAAATGATACAACTGTTTTGGAAAATGATATGGCACTTCCTTAGAAAGCTAGAAATAGAAATACCATATGATCCAGCAATCTCACTCCTGGGAATATTTCCTAGAGAAATAAGAGTTGTCATATGAATAGACATATGCACACTCATGTTCATTGCAGCATTGTTCACGATAGCAAAAAGATGTAAACAACCTAGATGCCCATCAATAGATGAATGGATAAACAAACTATGGTGCGTATGCACAATGGAGTACTACGCAAGGATGAAGAACAATGATGAATCTGCAAATCATCTCACAACATGGATGAATCTGGAGGATATCATGCTGAGGGGAATAAGTCAATCACAGAAGGACAAATGTTGTATGAGACCACTACTATAAAAATTCATGAAAAGGTTTACACACAGAAAGAAACAATATTTGATGGTTATGAGGGAGGGGAGGGGTGGGGATAGAAAAACACTAAAGAGACAATAGATAAGTGGTAACTTTGGTAAAGGGTAAGACAGTACACAATACGGGGGAAGCCAGCACAACTTGTACAAGGCAAGGTCATGGAAGCTCCATAGACACATCCAAACTCCCTGAGGGACTGAATTGCTGGGCTGAGGGCTTTGGGGACCATGATCTCGGAGAAGATCTAGCTCAATTGGCATAACATAGTTTATAAAGAAAATGTTTGTGAGTAGAGTCTGGGGTCTTAAATGCCTGTTGGCGGCCATCTAAGTAAGATACTCCACTGGTCTCACCCCTCCCGGAGCAAGGGAGAATGAAGAAAACTAAAGACACAAGGGAAAGATTAGTTCAAAGGACTAATGGACCCCAACTACCACAGCCTCCACCAGACTGAGTTCAGTACAACTATATGGTGCCTGGCTACCCCCACTGACTGCTCTGACACGGATCACAGTAGAGGGTCCCAGACAGAGATGGAGAAAAATGTAGAACAAAATTCTAACTCACAAAAAAACACCAGACTAATTGGCCTGACAGAGACCGGAGAAACCCTGAGAGTATGGCCCCTGGACACCCTTTTAGCTCAGTTATGAAGTCACTCCTGAGGTTCACCCTTCAGCCAAAGATTAGACAAGCCCATAAAATAAGACAAGACTAAAGGAGCACGCCAGCCCCAGGGCAAGGACAAGGACTAGATCTCAGGAGGTGATAGGAAGGCTAGTAAAAGGGAACCCAAGGTCAAGAAGGGAGAGTGTTGACATGTCGTGGTGTTGTTAACCAATGTCATAAAACAATACGTGTACTAACTGTTTAATGAGAATCTAGTTTGTTCTGTAAACCTTCATCCAAAGAACAATTAAAAGAAAAAAAGAATAGGATTTTGGAGTCAGTTAAAGGAGCAATTGGTATAAAATTGACAGTTTTAATAAAGAAGAGACAAGGGCCAATCCATAGATAGAGAAGCTGTTGATGGTTTGGATAGAAGACCAAATCCAGAAAGAGGATTCCTACGAGTTTACTGATGATTTAAATGAAAGCACACAGCCTTTTTGACGACCTGAAGGAAAAGCAAGGAGAAGACTACTGGAAATACTTTAATGTCAGCAAAGGCTGGTTTCATCACTTCACATGCAGATTTGACTTACTCAACATGCATTTAACTAGAAAAGCAGGAAGCACCAATGTTGAAGCTACCAGAAGATTCAAGGATGAGCTGGACAAGATGGAAGAGGAAGGAGGGAAGCTGTCAAAAGTTTTTACAGTGAAAGGATTAGCTGAAGTTTTTTCTAAACTAAATCAGTGACTTCAGTTGCAGGAAAATATGGGCCCATATGCTGATTCCTTTGTTAAAGTTGATAGGCAGATTCCGGAAGCAGTGAGATGTTCTCTTGAAGAAAAAAAGAAAAGATACAGATAATTCTCACTGATTTTCTGACTAGAAATGTCATCCCCATTCCCAGGGATAATCCAGGTGATCTAGAACTTTCCCCTAACAAAAATCCCATGCAAAATATTAGTATCTAAAATACAACAATATATAAAAAAAATTATATATCACATTAAAATGAGTTTTATGCAAACTATGCAAATATGATAGCTGTAAAAATCAATCATTTTAATACATTACATTAATAGAAATAAGGTAGAAAAATCATATGATTTTATCTCAATCAATACAGGAAAAGCATGTACAAGACTTCTATATAGAGAACTACAAAACATACTGAGACAAATTTTAAAAGACTTAAATATAAATTGTGTTCAGCTCGTATACCTACTACAATGGCAAAAATGAAAATGAGAAAGTTCCAAATGTCCTTGAGGTTGCAGAGGAACTGAAACTCTCGTCAACTGTTAGTGAGAATCCATATCGGGAAGTATTTGCAGTATTTACTAAAACTGAACATACACATACCCTGTGACTAATCAATTGTACTATTAGGTAAATACGCAACATTAATGCATACAGATGTTTACAAAAGATATATATAATAATGTTCAGAGTATCATTATTTATAATTGCCTAAAATTGGAAATAATACAATTGTCTGTCAACAATAGAATGGATAAATACTGTCATATTCATACAATGGGACAATATACCACAATGAGAATGAAGGAACATCAACTATACAAATGAATGAATCTCAAAGCATAATACTGAGTAAAAGAAGCCAGATACACATACAAAAATACATGACTCAATTTTTATAAAATTCAGAATAGACAAATTTATTTTATGGTGGACAGTGTTTTGTTTAGTTGTACACAGGGTCACTATGAGTTGGAACTGACCTGACGGCACCTAACAACAACACTTCATGGTGGTAGCTGTCAGGATAGTGATTACCTTTGAAGAGGGGAATACTAACCAGCAGAGGGCATACAAATTCTTCTGGAGTTGCAGTTATATTTGGTTTCTTGATCTGTAGGCTGGTGCCAAGGGTTTGTTTACTATGTTAAAATTCATTGCTCTATATTTACAATGTGCCCTGTACTATATGTTTGATATCTTTAAATAAAAATATTTACATTAATTTAAAAAATTGCATTAGGTTCTGGGGATACAAAGATAAATTAAACCCCGGGTCAAGATGATTAAAGTTTCATTTGGAACCCAGGAGTGTCACTGAGAATTATATTTCTACGTGCTATAAGCCACAATATAGGTGAGTACAGTGTGTTCTGAGGGCAAAAGAGGAATGGCATATAACCTGAATTGAGAGTAGAGATCAGGAAGGCTTCCTGGAGGAAGTGATGTCTCAGTTGACTGTCAAATGAGAAGTAGGAATTAACCAGATATATCAAGATTGTTAGTTGCAGAAGACCAAAACCCAACCAAAACCCAACCAAAACCCAACCAAACCCATTGCCATCAAGTCAGTACCAACTGATAGCAACCCTAAAGGACAGAGTAGAACTGCCCCACAGATTGCTACATCTTTTTTCTGTGGAGTGGCTGGTACGTTCAAACAACTGATCTTTCAGTTAGCAGCCGAGCGCTCTAACTGCTGCACTACCAGGGCTCCTTCTCTTGCAGACAACAGAACCCACCTTAGCTAGTTTGAGTAGAAGGTATTTATTAGAAGGTAATAGCTTACAGACTATCTGGGAATGCCTGAGAACCACGCTTGATTGCTACACAATAGATGGGCCTGATAGCAGAAACATCACTGACCCTAACTATTACTTTCTGAAACCCATGATGTATGGTACTGGGTGCCAGAATTCTGCCATAGCTGTCCACATTTCCATTACTGTCTTACCAAGTGATCCGATCTCCCTGCACATTAACATCTCTCATTTGGCTCACTTTTACCTTTAAATTTTGCAACAGTGCGACAGACTAGCAGAAACTAGGCCACTAGCAGAAACTAGGCCACATACAAGCACTCTAGCTGCAAAAATCTGTACAGGAATGCAGGCCAGAAAGAGTTAGAATGGATGTTGAATGAGGTCATCTATAGGACCTGCCAAACCAAGTAAAGGGAATAGGAAAGTGAGAAATCCAAAAACAGGGAAAGCAGCTTTCAGGCTCTACTGGTATAAGCCATGTGAGTAGAACCAAATTTTTCATGGACTTCCTTCCTTCTTACTTCGAGATTTAGGAACTTGAGCTTGGAAGATTCACAGCTTCTCCATGATTCACAACAAGGGGTTTGTGTGTGCTTGTGTGCTTATGTGTGTGTGTGGGTGTGACTTTGGTGTCCTTGGTCCAGTGACTTCTTCTGTCTAGAGCTCAGTTTCTGCATCTAAAATTGAGTACACTTGCAGGTGTACTCAATTTAACTCTCAGGATTGTTGTGAGAGTTAAATGAGACAACATACACCCAAGCAGGTAGCATGGTAGCTGGCACCTAGAATATGTTTAACATGTGTTTCTTGTACCTGAAAGACAGACATCATGGACGTTTATAAGAAAGAGAATTCGAGACAAGTGATAGGCTCATTGATTTTACTTTCTTCTTTCAGAAGTCAGTCCTGCTAGGTCAATAGCCAAAGGAAATGAAGAGCAGAACTTATGGTGGCACATTGATCTTTGACTCAGATGCAAATGCAATATAATTTCGTGTCTACTTGATGGAACTAAGTTTCTACACGGAAAAAAGAAAAGGCAAGTACAGAGGTTACACATCAAATACAATAAGTATAACACGAGGCAATGTATTGAGGAGGCCGAAAGAAACTGCCCAGTTAAGTTGCTCACAAATTCTTTGAAATTGTATTTCATGCCCACAAAAGCAGAGGCTCTCTGGGGTCAGGCTATTATTATTTTACATCAGCTTTATTTAGGTATAATTTACATGCAAGAAAAATCAACAACTCTAAGTGTGCGATTCAATGAGTTTTGACAAGTAACTGCAATTGTTACCATCATGACGTAAAACATTTCTAACAAAGAATAAGTTCCCATATGCCTCTTCAAAGTCAGTCCCTTCTTCCCTTCCCTGGGCCCTGGGCTACTAAGAATCTGTTTTCTATCACACTAGTTTTGCCTTTTTTTAAAAAAAGGAATCATACAATATGTAGTATTTTCTTCCTAGCATCTTTTATCTATGGTGCAGTGGTGGCTCAGTGGTAGAATTCTCACCTTCCATGCAGGAGACCCAAGTTCGATTCCTAGTCAATGCACCTCATGCACAGCCACCACCACCCTGTCAGTGTCTGTAAGTGGAATCTTGTGTGTTGTTATGATGCTGAACAGGTTTCAGTGAAGCTTTCAAACTAAGACAGACTAGGAAGAAAGGCCTGGTGATCTACTTCTGAAAATTGACCAGCAAAAACCCTATGGATCCCAACCAGTTGGATCTGCAGAGGATCATGGAGATGGCACAGGACCTGACAGAGTTTCATTCCATTGTGCATGGGGTCACCATGAATTGGGGCCAAAAACAACACTGCAGTTACACTGTATATCTGTTTAGGTACTGTATGTGTATCTGCACTCTATAAATAAAAAGATTAATGATTTTTACCCCTCAAAAACAAATTTTTGCCCCCTTTGGGGTAATATTGTCCCATGAAGAAGATGTGATTTAGTATATAATGCTTTCAAGACTCATCGGTAGTATTGTGTGTACTAATAGCTGATGGATTTTTATTGTTTGGTAATACAGTATTCCATTGTATGAATGTCCACAATTTGCTTATCCATTTAACAACTGACGGACTTCTGGGTCATTTCTTGTTTTTGACAGTTATAAGTAAAGCTGCTATGCATATTCAATACAAGTTAATGTGCAGAGATATGTTTTTATTCCTCTTGGATAAATATTTAAGAGTAGGATTGCTAGGTGAAATAATAAATGTATATTTAACTTTCTAAGAAACTGCCTAACTCTTTTCCAAAGTGGATATAATATTTCACATTCCAAATATATGAGAGTTTCAGTTGCTCCGTGTCATTTCCAACACTTGGTGTTTTTAATTCTTTCAAGTTTAGCATTCTAGTGGGGATGTAGTGGTAACACATGGCTATGCATTTTTTCATCTGTATTTTCCTAATAATCAATGATGCGGGCACATTTTCTTGGGCATAGTCACCATTCATATATCTTTGATAAAGTGTCTATTCAAATATTATGCCCAGTTTAAAACATTGAGTTCTTTGTCCTCTATTATTGGTTTGTAAGCATTCTTTTAATATTCTGGATAAATGTCCTTTGCCATATATATACTTTGTAACATTTTTCTTACAGTATGGATTTATTTTTTCATTTCTTAACTGTCTCTTGGAGAGTAGAAATTTTAAATTTTTATGAAGTCCAATTTGTATTTTTTTTTTCTTTTATAGGTCATATTTTTTTCAGTCTTAGCCAGGAAATTTTGGCCTAACTCAAAGTCACCAAGATTTTATCCTAGTTTCATCCAGAGAATTTATTGTTTTAACTCTTACTATTAAGTCTGTGAAACATTTTGGTAAATTTTTGTATATGTGTGATGTAAAGTTGAAGGTCATTTTTTGTACATGAATATTTAATTGTTCTGGAAACTTTCTTCACTGAATTGTTTTGGCACATTCATCGAAAATCAATTGATGTGCGGGTCCATTTTTAGTCTCTTTAATTCTGTCCTGTTGTTCTCTATGTCTTTCCTTATGCTAAAGCCACACTATCTTGTGTACTGCAGATTTATAGTAAGTATTGAAATCATCCAATACAAATCCTCTAATTTTGTTCTTGTTTTTTCAAAAATATTTTGGCTATTCAAAGTCCTTTGTATTCTCATATGAATTTTAGAATAAGTTTGTAATTTTCTACAAAGAGGACTGATAGGATTTTGTGATTGTGTTGAATCTACAGCTCAATTTGGGGAGAACTAATATTTTAACAACATTGAGCCATCAAAGATGTTCACTCTTTCCCTTAAATTCAGTTGCTAAGGAGCTCCAGACTCAAGTACATCTAATTACCTGGGAGACAGGGAAGCCTAGTCTGAGAGTACGTACAGTCCAACAGAGCACAGAAGGGATGGTGATATTTAACCTGGATAGAGGGGATGGCCACAGGATGTCTGAACAAGTTCAGGGGTTTAAGTAATCTTTGTACTTGGAGGTTCAAATATGCAGGTAGGGCATGGCAGGGGGACAATTCTAAGTCCAGTAGTGAGATATGTTAAGAGGAACATTTCCAGGGTCAAAATGTAAAGGGAAAATTAAGTAAGATACATCTCCTAGAAAGAGAGCTGGAAGTCACCAAGTGGATACCGGAGAACTTACTATTGGTCAGGCCTTCTGGCCAGCCTGTAGAGACAGGCTTAACAGAGCAGAACCGACCTCTGCTGTCATGGAGTTGAGGTCTAATAGAAAAGAGTGATGTTCAAGAAATGAGTAAAAATAACTGCAAAGATGTTACAACAGTGAGTACTAGGTGCAGAAATGAACTGTTCTTCCTCATCAAAGTTAATCCTTCAGTCTCCCCAGTTTTCAGTAAATAGTCCTCTAATCACACAATTGTGCAAGTCAGCAGTTTTGGAGTGATCAAGACCCTTCCCTTTCCTGCATTCCCATTCTAGTGTCAATTTCACCTCTGAGTTATTTCTTGAATCTGGCCTGAAAGGATCCAATGTTGCCACTGTAACTCAGACCGTGCTATGCCTCTGAAGGCACATTAAGGATATTGATCTTTGTCTGAAAAAAACAAAAAACCAAAAACCAGGAAGATTTTGAAGGGATTTAAATAAGAAAGTGACATGACCTGATTAGTGTAGTTAATAGATTAGGAAGGCTACAATGTGGAGAGTAAATTAGTAGGCATCAACTCTATTAGGGAAGAGACTCTTTCAGAAGTCCAGAGGAGAAATGATATTACTTTAGATTTGGTTGATGGTTCCTCCATGAATTTTTAAGGTATTTGAGGGTGCAAGATGGGAGAGCTGGGAGACATGCTGTATTTTCAGGGGGCCATGAGAAGAAGTTAGCTAAAGCCACACTGTTAAATGATAAGTATACTGGGAAGTTCAGATGTATTCTCCTGTTGGTATGTAAAAGAAAAAAGTATTTTATGTACTTAATGCATCCACTCATCTTTCTATCCATCCTACAAACTTTTTCCATGCTTACTACAGGGCTAGTAGTATCCGTGCTTCAGCTTCGTGTAGTCTGCAATCCTCCTGAAGTTTTTTGCAACATGTTTCGTCTATGTTCATGTATGTACGTCTCTGGGACATTTCAAAGAGTCTTTAATTTATTAAAGATTAATAATCAGACTTATTGTGTTTTAGGATTCAGGGTATGCAAACGTGCATATGACAGTCTTTATTCTTAAGGCACATAAAGTGTACATTATGTAAACGGATAAATTACACAGCCACGTTGCCAATGCTATGAAGGTGATATGAATAAAGTTCTGTGGAAGTTTGTCAGTTACACCAGTGCTTGGTCTCTTCCAGGTGACTCCTGAAGCATGGTTGACCACAACATTACCAGGGACCACAGTGTTATCAGGAACTGCTCATGCAATCCTGTAGGGACACCCTGTTTAACCTGGCTCTACTGCGTAGTGCTTGTCGGAGGACTAGTGGGTGTCATCTCCATTTTGTTCCTGCTGATGAAAATGAACACCAGGTCTGTGACCACCACTGCCGTTGTCAACCTAGTGGTGGTACACAGTGTTTTTCTCCTGACGGTGCCTTTTCGCCTGATCTACCTCATCAAGCAGACTTGGATATTTGGGTTGTCCTTCTGCAAATTTGTGAGTTCCATGCTGCACATACACATGTACCTCACATTCCTGTTCTATGTGGTGATCCTGGTCATCAGGTACCTCATCTTCTTTAAGCGCAAGGACAAAGTAGAATTCTACAGAAAACTGCATGCTGTGGCTGCCAGCGCTGGTATGTGGCTGCTGGTAATTGTCATTGTGGTACCATTGATTGTTTCTCAGTATGGGACTAAGGAAAAATATGATGAGAAACACTGTTTTACGTTCCACAGAGAACTTGCTCTTAAGCAGGTGCGAGTTATCAACTATATTATAATCATTACTGTCATAGCTATCGCGGTGATTCTCTTGGCCTTCCAGGTCTTCATCATTGTGTCGATGGTGCGGAAGATACGCCACCCCTTGCTATCTCACCAGGAGTTCTGGGCCCAGTTGAAAAACCTCTTTTTTATAGGAGTCATCTTTACTTGCTTCCTTCCCTATCAGTTCTTTAGGATCTATTATCTGCAAGTTGTGGCACACCCAGAAGACTGTGGCACTAATGTATTTTATAACGAAATCTTCTTGAGTGTAACAGCGATTAGCTGTTTTGATTTACTGCTCTTTGTTTTGGGGGGAAGCCACTGGTTTAAGCAAAAGATAATTGACCTATGGAACTGCCTTTTGTGCCGTTAGCCACAAACTGCAGTGTTCATAATTACTTCCTTTATATTGGAAGTGGAAATGGACACAGGGGAGGCAGGAATGATTATTTCAATACTTGATCAAAACTATGCCTTTGTGCAGCCAAACAAATGGAAAATGTCAAGAGCACTCATTCCAGTCATTGTTAGATCCCTACAGATCTCTGAATGATGTCCATACAAAGACCAGTGACGTTCAGTGCCCTCAGAGTTGCAATACTGCTTTATTTTCCAGTACAAAATGTTTGCTAGGTTCATCTAGGAACTGGTATTTCTAGAGTTTTATTAATTCATTCTGGTTTACTAGGTTTGAAGCTTGGTCTTTTCTTAGGGTTTTGGACCGACTCATCCGTCTTTTCACTCCACTTCACTTTAGGTAGGTTCTTCTGGCCATGATCCATCCCCAAAGATACAAATTCTACCTGGCTAACTGCATAAGAAAGCCCACTTAGCTCATTCCCCTTCCAAAAAAACAGAGATGGGAGAAGAATAATAAGAAACTGTTCTCAATTATCACAAATGTAGTGGGAAGCCACTTATCTAGAAATCAAGAGAAGCAGAACTCATGGCCTTCTAGCGTAACAAGGTTTACTAGGTTTGTTCTTTGAAAGCTCAAGTTCATGGACATGAGGCTTAATTCTCTCAATATCACCAATTATACTGTTCCTCCAAAAAATTATGTAAAAGCTTACTGAACCTATCTGAATAACGGCGAAACCATGACTTAGAGAATATTCCTGATCAGTGTGCTGCTAGGCATTAAAATGAGTTCCCAAGGAAAGTGATTAAACTTTTTTTCCTTTTCTGTTGTCTGAAAAAAATTTTAGATGTCCTAGGTTACAGTTAACTTGGATTTTCCTTGAATACAGAGAATTACATTCTACCCTTAAAATGACGTGTCTTTAAGTAAAGAAAAACAACATTAAATAACACTTTTGAAAAATATATAGAAAAACCACTAATTTTGACTATTAGATTAGGCTGCATGAAAAAGATCCTCTGTGAATATTTGAAGAGTGGATGAAAAAATGTACTTGAAGTAATAAAATTAGACTCCTTTAAAATATGAAATAATATAGTTTTTTTTTTTTACCAGGTTCTGAGTAGCTTTTTCCAATATTTGTTTCATAACTTGTGACTTTTGACATGTTAAACAGTGATTTTTTTCAAGAACCTCTAGTAATGACTAGGTTGATATACAGGCTTTCCTCTCTCCCCTCCCTAAAGTTTCATACACTTGAAACTTCCAAAGAACTGATTCAATTTCATATTTAATGCTTCAGAAAACCTGAAGCAGTTGATGTGAAGTAAAGAACTGAATGAATGAAGGAAACTTTTTTTTTTTCTTCAGCTAGGTAAATTTTCAGTATTTAAAGTTTTTTATTAATTTATCACTTGATGAGTTCACCAGTTCATCAGATGAATAAGAAATACCCTTTGAGTTTCTATGTTTACTAAAGTAACTGAGTCATAGAAATTAATTTTGAGGAAGAAAAACCAGCAACATACTGCATACATAACTTATTCCCAATTTTTCCTCCTTCAAATTGCCTTCTGTCTTTTATTCTTTTTTTAAAGTTTTACTTCTTTTATTTCTCATTTGTCATCTTTTCACATTTATTTTCTTAGTTTTTTCCCTTTGACTCATAAAATTTGTAAGAAAAATAAAGAAATATAGTAAGATATTTTTAAAGATTTTAAATTATTTGTGGGGATTTCATTAATGTTCTTTTATGTCTATATTTTTCTATCATAATATGTTTTAGCTTGTAGATTGTATTATAATCTCTTCCAGATTTTATATATGTCTGTTCAGGCAATTATGTTTTTCTCTATATTACTATATATTATAATAAAGTACCTTTTTCTTGTGAGCCAATAAGAAATAGTACCCAAAATATAGAAAGTCGATATTCCATAATACAAAAGATCCTATTCATCATATTTACAGAATAAAGACAGAAAAAATTCAGTTTGCCTGTTCTTGGTCTCTAATTGCGTAGTAGATGAATCTCAAGAGGGAGTGGGAGTGGCATGGTCTCTAGGTCCATCTTGGATATCACAATTACAGGAAAATACTTGTGTACTAGTGGCATTTGGTGGCTGGGGCCAGAGTCTTCTAGACTAAGACAGAGTAGGAAGAAAGGCCTGGTGATCTACTTCTGAAAATTAGCCAGTGAAAACCTTATGGATCACAACAGACTATTGTCTGATAGAGTGTTGGAAGACGAGGCCCCCTAGGTTGGAAGGCACTCAAAATACACAGTAGTTGCAACAATGGACTTGAACATACCAACAATCATGAAGTTGGCTCAAGGTTGGGCAATGTCTGGTTCTGTTTTAGCTATGGTTGTCAAGAGTCGAATCTGACTTAACAGCAACCGACAGCAATAAGAACTCTATGAGCAGGCAAAATATTGTCCATGTTCCTGGGTAGACACAAGGACTTCAGGTGGAGGCTCCTGTCACCCGCAGGGTTTGCAACCCCCAAGCAGTCACTTCCAAACTCCGAGGGCTTCCCGGGTAGGAGAGCAGCTCTACTCACTGACCTTAAGACCATGCTACATTTTTTTGTTTTTTTTTTTAATAATATATTTTAGTTTCTGTTGTTGTTGAGAATATACACAGCAGAACATACACAAATTGAACAGTTTCTCCATGTACAATTCAGCATAGTGACTACATTCTTCCAAGTTGTGCAACTGTTCTCACTCTACTTTTCAGAGTGGTTCTTCCTCCATGAACATAAACTCACTGCCCCTAAGTTTCTTATCCAATCTTTCAAGTTGTCAGTTTGATCCCATATAGATAGATCTTAAAAGCACACAATGCTCAAGGCAGACACTTTTTTTTCACTGATTAAGCTAAACGATTGCTTGGTTTCAAGAATACTTCAGGGGATATTTTTGGTTTAAGGTTTAAAGAGACCATGCTACCTTTTCAGGAGGCGAGGGCTGGCAAATTCTAACTCTCCTTTTAGAATATGATCCTTTAAGCACTGAATCTAGCAAAAAAATTCTTCAATGATTTTTACAATAGAAAGGTAGCCTTCCCTAGCTTCTTGTCCTTATGTTCTATGGCCCCTCCTCATAGTTTAATATTTCCTTGATGATTTCAGCTAGAATTGGGATTCAGATATCTATTCTGAAAGAATTATCTTTCCCCCTCATCCTACCGTCAACTCCAAACTTCTGCTTTGTATTTAAAATCTTGCTATTGTATGTTTAAAACCTGTTGCTGTGGAGTCAGTTCTGCCCCACAGGCTTCCATGGAGCAGCTGGTGGACACAAACAGTGGACATTTTGGTTAGCAGCCAAGCTCTTAAACACTGCGCCACCGGGTCTCCGTTGTATGTTCACTTCCTAAAATTTTCAAAAATTAAATTTCTGCCTCCCTCTCCTCCATTTCAATATGTATAATAATCTATCAGTTTTTACTTCACATTTAACTTCTTGTTCTACACAAAACGTGTATTTTGAATTTTATAGATGGTTCAAAGTTAACCAATACTGTCTAAATTTTCCTTCAGTCTCATTCAGAGAATTACATGACCTTTGAGTATTTTAGGTTATTTGGTTCCACCCTGTCTTTTTTTCCTGTTCACACATTCCTTAATGATAAGAGTTCAGCCAGGTCTTCATTTTCCATATTAACTGTGTTAGTGGCTTGTTGTAGGAAACTCTTTATTATCGGTGCTGTTAGAGGCTTCAACTTGAAAATCAAGGTAGGAAGCTTGATTATCAGTTCCGAGGATCAGCAGCCTGAGGGCAGTTGAGAGAATGTAGGGATCATAGCAATCTCAACCACAGCTGCAGGTCCTTCTTTATGGCTATTAATTAAAAAAAAAAAGAAAAAGTTGCCATCGAGTCAATTCTTACTCACGGTACCCCATGTGTGTCAGAGTAGATGTGCTTCATAAAGTTTTCCATACTGTGATCCTTTAAGAGTAAGTCACCAGGTCTTTCTCCTGAGGCACCTCTGGGTGGACTTGAACTTCCAGACTTTCAGTTAGCAGCCCAGTGTATTAACCATTTGCACCACCCAGGGACTCCATAGTTATTGTGTAAAATGACAAACCCTGTGTACCCAGAATGCTTTTAGGGTAAATATGCTACCTGTCCTTGTGCACAAAACTCCCGCACCCAGTGTTGATGAAAGTTTGAGTAATCTACCAGTCTGCCAATGAGAGATGCTGGCCTGTAAGTAAGTCTTTACTTATCCCGGGAAATGAACAAAGCAATAACAATATAGTGAGTTTTTCATAAAGCAAAATATATTCAATGTTATATTTGAAATATATTTTTATATATCATTTTATTTCTGTTACATCATGAAATAATAGCTATATGACAAAAACTAATAATAAGATATCATTAAGAGATCTTCAGGTTTGTGGTTGTGCTAAGAATCACACACTGATAACAATTTTCTTGACAATATTGGTCAGTGTCCAGTCATTGGCCTTAGATGGCCTTTGGTCAGTCTTGCTGTATAATGGAGGCAGAAAGAACTCTTTATCTGCTATTGCTACCGGTGAAGTTGCCCCAGATGACACTTCATTTCTTGAACACTTGCCAATGCTTACAAAAATAGATTTTTATTTGAGATTGAAGTTCATTGAAACATTCAAGAAGTCAATACACACTGAATTTCTCTGTAAGTACTAACTTGTGACACATTGTATTGTTTTTTTTAAATTAATTCAGCATTTTATGGATATTAAAACATTAACTCTGTGTTAAACATGCCAAAACAAAGTGATTTCTAGATGGTTCGTCTGAATATTTTCAAAAATACCTGACGGGAAAAAATGTGTACGCTGGGAATTGTGTGGTGGTTAAATTTACAGAAGGGCATGACCGAGATAATGTCCATTCTGCCAGGGAAAGTAATCCAGAGTTGTTAGAAAATATGAGAGTTCACATATTCCATTCAGATTTATTGAGCTACACGAAAATGATCAGAGAAACTACAGTGCGTAATATAAATGGATTTTCTCTATTGTGATGCTTTGAAACCATAAAACCTTTTAAGCCATTTAAATATAAGACCCTGATCTAAAAGACTAATACCCATATTTTTTAATAAAAATCTTCGAAAACTATGAAACTACAAATTGTGTATGTTGGCATGTAAATATCCACTGTGTCGACACCTCTTTCTGTTCCCTGGATCTCCTCTCATCTGCTCAAGGACTTTGCTTGCAACTGTGTCCTCATCTTCCTGTAGTGAACCACCCATATCAGCATAAAACCGTGCAAAACCACTGCCCATACTCCATAAACAAAGAAAACCCAAACTGGTTGCCATCTAGTCAATTCTGACTCATGGTGACCCGTGTACTACAGAGTAGAACTGCTCCATAGGGTTTTTTCTTTTTTTGCTATAATCTTAATAGAAGCAGATTTCCAGGCCTTTCTTCCATGGCACTGCTGAGTGAGTTTGATCCCCACCAACCTTTATGTTAATTTAGTAGTCATGGACTTAACTATTTGCTCCACCTAGGGACCTAAAAAAAAAAAAAAAAAACCCATTGCTGTTGAGTCGATTCTGACTCAAAGCAAACCTATAGGACAGAGTAGAACTACCCCATAGGGTTTCCAAGGCTGCAATCTTTATGGAAGCAGACTGCCACAACTTTCTTTCGTGGAGCAGCTGGTGGGTTTGAACCATTGATCTTTTGGTCAGCAGCTGAGCGCTTAACCACTGTGCCACCAGGGTCCCTACCAAAGGACTTAGACTCCTGTAAATACTCTATCATCGTTTCTTGCTTCTCTGTATAAGTTTTCTATAAGTACAGTGCAGTGAACTGCTTTTATATGGTCTTTCTAGCCAAGGTCTTGTAACTCCCACAAAATGATTGGCTGGGCCACAATCTTACAAGATATTGGTCAATTTGTCATGCAAGTAGTGGCTTAAAAATCCACCCAACTGGACTGAAACCCTTGAGATCCAGCTAGGAGACTGATTTGTTTTACCATCCTGTTAGGCTTATATAAAGGCCAATCCTACAGAAGTTCAGGGGAACCTCACTACCATCAGTAAGAGTCTGGAACAGAGCAAGTCATTTGGGCCCAGGGTACCTACTCTGAGAACCTCCTAGATCCAGAAGACAGAGCTGTGTCACTGAAGACAGAGAGACTGTGGGCTGGTCGGTCCACTGAGAGAGACAATGACAGTGGGCTGATTGGCCCAAACAGAGAGAGACGCAGCTGCAGTGGGCTTTCCAGCCCACAGAGAGAGAGCTGAGTGCCTCTGTGCAGGAGGTTGCTGGCAGAGCACCTCCATGCAGGTTTGCCGACTACAAACGAGCTGTAACACTTGCAGAGGGAAGTGGCTTGAGTGTGCCCCGTGCAACATTCCTTCTCCCACAACACCCCCCAGCCCCTACCTCCCCACTCTGCATCTCAGAGGCTACCCTATGGTACCAAACCATTGCTGTCAAGTCGATTCTGACCCATAGTGACCGTATAGGACAGAGTAGAACTGCCCTATAGAGTTTCCAAGGCTGTAATGTTTACGGAAGCAGACTGCCACATCTTTCTCCCATGGAGTGGCCAGTGGGTTCCAACCGCCAACCTTTCAGTTAGCAGCTGAGTGCTTTAACCACTGCACTACCAGGGCTCCTTACCGTATGGTGGATTCTCAGCATCTACTCAAGGGGTTGGTGCTTGGAAGTTGCGCTCTGGGGTGCAGGGGAAGCTGACCATGGGGTTATGCCATGCATGCAGGCCACTACAGAATCCTGCCAAGAGAGACTGCACACGTCAGAAACAGGAAGAAAAGCCTGTTCCTCCCCAGCCTCTGCAACACCTGGTACAGTCAAAGCTTAGCATTATGCATCCTGGAAAGAGAGAAATGTTCCATTTTCACGAGCAGGGTAACAGAGGGTGGATTTGGAGCTTGGAAGCAGCACGTTGATAACCTTTCTTTCTTCCACACCCACATTCACTGTCATTCAATGCCGATGACTCCCCGTTCAAAATATGTCCTTATCTGACCACTTCTCACCATTTCTACTGTTACTATCCTCTTGCCTGGGCTGCTGCAATGCTTCCCATCTGGTTTCCCTGTTTCCACTTTTGCTGCACCACCGTCAATTTTCTACACCTTAGCCATTTTATCATATTTATATGTAAATGTATAAATCACATCATGTTAGTCTCCATTCATGAGGTAGTGGTGGTTAGCGGCTGAATGCTCATCTTCCATGCAAGAGACTCAGGTTCAATTTCCGATTAATATACCTCATGCGCAGTCACCACCTGACCGTCAGTGGAGGCTTGTGTGTTGCTATGATGCTGAATAGGTTTCAGTAGAGTTTTCAGACTAAGCTGGACTAGAAAGGCCTTGAAATCCACTTTTGAAAATCAGCCAATGAAAACCCTATGGATCACAAAGACCCAATGTGCAACTAATCATGGGGATGGTGCAGACTGGGCAGCATTTCATTTCATTGTGCATGGGGTCTCTATGAGTCAGGACGTACTTGACAGCAGCTGATAACAAGTCTCCGTTTAAAATTCCTCAGTGGTTTCCCATACACTCAGACTGAAATGATCTGAGTTATTAGATCTCTACCTCCCTCTCTTCTTTCTGTTCTTTTGTTTTTGCCTCAGAATGTTTGCATTTGCTATACCCTCTGGCTGGGAACATTTCCCCAGATGGCTAGTTCCTTCCAATCACTCACATCTGCTTCAATGTCTTCTCCTCAGAGAAGACCACTCTGATCTCCCTGTTTAAAGTAGTACCCCCTTGCTCCCTATCTTTTATACTACTTTATTTTCTTTGTAGCATTTAATCATACCAAAATTATATTCTTCTTCAGTTTTTGAGTCACTTTCTCCTATCTCCTTAACCAGAATTAAGTTCCATTAAGGAAGAAAAAGATTTTTTTTTTTTTTTGCCTTGTTCACTATTGAGAAGCAGGGCTTAATAGGCATTCAGTAAATGTTCACTGAACTAATTCACGTGGAGAAGGGTTAGGCCAGTCAAAAATTTCCCAAAAACTTCTATGTGGCTTGTGTGTGTGGCTGGGGCAGGAGATGTTGTCCACCCATATACTTTTATAAATCTTCATTTCAATAGATTTTCTGGAATAAAACTTAATGGTTTTTGCTAAGGACTTTTTTTTTTTTTTTGCCCTTGAGAAATTCATTCTTCACTTTGCATATTCAAGCCTTACTTCAGGGTTCTCTTTATGTATTTGAATATTTTTTCTGTTCATTTTATTCTTGTCATCAGGAACAGCAATTATATGAACATTGGATCTTCTTTGCCTTCCATAACTGTTATACTTTCTTAATGCTATATTCTTATTCTTTTCCAATTTGTTTTGTGTGATTTCCTTAAGCCTGTTCATCTTATACTTAAATGTATTTTCATTCGTTTTTTTAATTGATTCTAACGTGGCTTTCATGTTCATAGTGTTTCAAATTTTATCTTTCATTTCTTTCCTTAATTCCTTCTTATGTCCCATTTCTCCTTCTACATTGTAATAGTACTTTATTTAACCTTTGAATTTTTTAAATTATTTTTTAGAGCACTCATGTTGTCTAAAATTTTTCTGAGATTTGTGAAGAATTATTTACCTGAAACTTCCCTTGCTTACTTGAGTAATTTCTATTCAGACTTATGTTCTTCATTTTTATTTTGTTTACTTGCCTTTCCTTCTCCCTGTCCCCTTGGTGTTTATCCTAATGCTTAGTATTGCTTTCTTTTTTCTTTCTTAGTTATTTACTTTGAGTTGAGCCATCTATTCATTTTTTTTAAAATATTGGACTGAGCTGAACTTAATTTTGATTTTTTTCTTTCTAGACTTCATTGCCAAGCAGTATTTCTTGACTTTTCGCTTGCTTGAGAATGTTTAGATTTATTGATTTATATTTGTTCTCTTATGAAATCAACTATTTCATATTCTGGGGACATATGCCATCTTAATTTTCAGACTCTTAGCAAAGCTCCTGAAGTTGTAGTTTCTCTGTCTTGTATTTTGATGATTACTTCCACAATAGCCATCTCCCCACAAAAAGAGTAGAGTTTAACTGTAGAATATAAAAATGATGCGTCAGCTTAGTTTCTCCTTCAGTCCCATCTTCCTTGCCAAATGATTTTAAAACAATATGAACTGCTTGTGCAAAGTTTTATCAGCCAAGCTCAGAAGTAGTGTCTATCAACTCCATCCACTTAAGAACTCAGTCACATGGTCATACCTAATTTCAAAAGAAGCTAGCAAAGGTAGTTCAGTTGTTTTCCTAGGAGGAAGGGCAGAGCATGTTAATTAGTAAGCATCAGCAGTCTCTGCATGCTTCATGGTTTGTAGATTGTTTTTATTGCTGTTTCTTTGTTTCATTGATGGATCAGGAGTTTTCTTTTGTTAGAGAACAGTTAGGTACTGCTTACACACATGCGCAGTAACGTTAAAACACAATGTAGCTCTTTCATCCTCTTATTCCAAATGAAAACGATGAGAGTGAAAATCAGGGAAATTAAGCGACTGCCCTAAGATCACACAACTAGAACCTGACAAAGATGTGCTTATATCCAGGTATCTGTGGCTGAAAACTTGTGTTCTGCCCCTATGCCAGATAGGTGGGGAAAACTCTTTTGTTATGAAAGACAAAAGCATCTCAACAAAGCCACAGGGAAGCAGAAATTCCCAATGAAAGCTGAACTTTGCGAAGGAATTGAGACCATTACCAGCTAGGATAAAGTGTTTGAGTTGGAGCATTGTATACTTTCCAAAGGTTTCAATTCTCCCAAGATCAGGAAGCAAACTCCTTTCCCCTTTTTATCTACATCACCTGGCAGAGTGCTCTGCTAGGCCCTCTATGACTATTTATAATGGATGAGGATAACTAAAGGAAAGAGTTCCAGAATATACATAAAACCAAAAAAAAAAAAAAAAAAACAAACAAACATGGTTAGACTTAACAGTGTCCTTTAAGCGTTTGATAGAAAGTTATTTTTATAGCATATATCAGTTTCTATTTTGTGAAATCATATCCTAAATGACAAATTGCTGATACACAGAATCACTGGAGGTTACATCTTATGATTACCTTTCTTTTTTAGGAGACAAAATGATTTTAATGGAAAAAGGATGTGTATGGGACTGACTATAAACCACCCAAGCATCCTTACCAGAAGTTAGATAAGGGCAAGTCTGACATCGTCATTCTCCTGCCAAAAATACTTCACTAGCTTCAACTTCAGAGGACTATGGTTCTTTTGAGATTGTTTTCAATTTTTTTGTGTACCTTTTGTGCATGCATTTTCAGGATCTGGAGTCTATAGTTCTCACTAGATTTTCCAAGTTGTCTGTGTCTCAAAAGAAGTTTAGAAAGCACTCACATATAGGATACATTTCACATTTTTTTTACCATTGCCTATGTAGCTTACTGATCTACTTTCCTAACCTCATCTCTTATAATTTTATTATGTATTATTTAGCGTTGTAAAACTGCTTTAAACCCTCCAGGCACACCACATGCTTTGCATATTCTGTCATCAGTCTGTAATTCTTTTCATTGTTTGCCCAGCAAATTGCTAGTAAACCAAAAAACCAAACTTGCTGCCGTTGAGTCAATTCCTTCTCATAGTGACCCTATAGGACAGAGTAGAACTGCCCCATAAGGTTTCTAAGGAGTGGCTAGTGGATTCAAACTGCCAGTCTTTGTTTAGTAGCCAAGCTCTTAACCACTGAGCCACCAGGGCTCCAAATTGCTAACAGCCCTTTAAAATCCAGAAATGAATTCACTCCTCCGGGAAGAATTGATCAGTTCTTTATCTGGGTAACCTTCACACATTTTACACAGGTGTTTTGTTTTATTATGCACTCCTAAAAATGGTGATGTAGAATTTGATTTTTTTTATTTTTATTTTTTTTTTATTGTACTTCAGGTGAAGGCTTACAGAACAAATAGTTTCGCATGAAATAGTACTACACATGTTGTTTTATAACATTGGTTAACAACCCCACAACATATCAACCCTCTAACTTCTCAACCTCTTTTTTTTTTTTTTTGGTGAAGATACACATAGCCAAAGATACACCATTTCAAAAATTTCTACATGCACAGTTCAGTGACATTGACTACGCTCTTCCAATTGTGCTGTTATTCTCACTTAAGATGAAGGCTTACAGAACAAAATAGTTTCTCATTTAACAGTTACTACAAATGTTGCCCTATGACAATGGTTAACAATCTCACAACACATCAACAATATCCTTACTCAACCTTGGGTTCCCTATCACCAGCTTCCTTGTCCCCTTCTGCCTTCTGGCCCTTGTCACTGGACTCCTGAACCTCGTTAGTCTCATTTGGTTTTACGGGGCTGTCCACTCCCAGGCTGAACCGTGATAGAATTTGATTTTTATGGGAAAATGTTCATAATGTATTATCAAGGAATATAAGCAGGTGACAAATACAGAGTACATACACCTTTCCATTTAAAATTCTCTGGAAGAGTATATATTGAGAATTTAGCCATAGCCATAGTTAACTCTGATTGCATTTTTTAAATTTTTTGCTGTTTATCTTTCTTTCTTATGAACTATAAAATACTAAGTTTCTATTACTTAGCTAATGTTTTAAGGTTTCAGAAAGTAATCTGTCCAATCTTGGAGAAGGTGAATTTAACGATAAAATGTTCAATGTTCAACTATGGTCAATAGTTTAGAGGTGAAATAATACAGGTCATGAGGTAATCTCATTCTATTTGCAAAAGGAGATTTTTTTTTGTTTTTTTGCTGTGAGGGCTAGGAGTGTAATGACAGTAGGCCTTACCTTACAGACAAAGAATGGGGGTGATTTCTGGTTAGGACGAGGTGGAATCACAGGGCCACTGTTGGCTGGACGGAGGACAGGAAACTGAGCCGCACAGGGAAGCTTGACTCTGATAGCATAACTTGATTCAATACTGTTTCTTCATTTTGATTTTTTTCTTTCTTAAATAAAATATTTCCCAAGGGCTTAACTAGGCATTCTCAGAAAAAGGAAAGGTAACCGAAGTTCTTAAGTTAGGATATTCAGGTTTAGTGAAGATAAGAGGATCTTAAGTGGGCCCCTTGTGAGAACAGAGGTCTCTGGGGGAGTTTGCTCTGTGAGTGGGTCCCTGCTGGAGGAGCCCTGCAGTGGGAGCCCTGTCCTCCCTGGTCATAAGCCGGGGAAGCATCTGGTATGATACTCAGTCAAAGCTTCCAGAGGTGGCTGATTTGCTCTCACCCCAGGAATGTCATCACCTTTGTCCAAGCTGGGTGACAGTTGGTGGTGACTGTAGGCCGTCCACAGAATGTTACCGGGGAACTAACCTGGCCACATCCTCCCTGGGTAACAGCCTGCAAGAACGGGAGGCCGGTAGGGCAAAGGTTGAAATGTGCAGGCTTCCAAAAGTCAACCGCTGGCCAGCTCTGTCCGAGACCATCTGGGCAGGCCTTTCAGATAGAAGCCCACTTAAGCCCTCTGAATTTGTCTAAATTCAGGGACAAACACAACATCTGGCCAACTATTTGTTAGAATTATTGTCGGTGTCTTTATGTATAAACCTGTTGGCGTTGTGTCAATTCCAACTCATAGCAACCCTATAGAACTGCCCCATAGGGTTTCCAAGGAGTGGCTGATGGATTTGAACTGCCGACCTTTTGGTTAGCAGCTGAGCTCTTAACCGCTGCACCACCAGAGCCCATCTTTATATATAGTCAAAGGAAATATATTAGAATTGTAGGCCGTTGGAGCAAGACAGTGCTTGTAGTTCTGGTACATTCTTTCTCAATTATTCTCCCCACTGCTAACCACAAAGGGGGATGACGTTCACACACCTGATAGACTATATGCTGCTGTGGGAAGTACAGAGAAGCTAGAGGCGATGGGGGACATTTCCTGTGGTATTGCTATAACTCTCTTCCTCTCCTGTACAAAGGAACATGTCAGAATGAACAAAAAAGATGTCATGATAGATATAATCAAAACAAATCCTGAAAACCTGAAAACTCCAAAGACGTTTTCTCCCCAGGGCTTGTGAGAAATCAGGTTTTGTATTTTTTGTGTACTGGAGGACTGTAACGCAGAACTGTACCTACAGACATAGACCCTTTTGTTCTCAAGGGCCCTTTCAGTGGCATCTCTTAGAGACGACGCTGTAAGTCAAGCACCCCTCCCCCTGCTGTTCTTAAAGAAGAATGTATCTAATTTTTTGGCTTAGCAAGAGCCTGGGACTTAAAAATCTTGGTATGTAGAATTGGTCAAAGTGTGATTCTCATATATCAATTTGAATCTGCAAAATTTTTTGAGAGTCAAACAGCTTTCTGGGAGGAAGGGGAATAGTACACAAATATCATTTCTCTGAGATTCAAAGTCATTAAATAAAACACATCTGATGGATAGGAGTAGTCAGAAGTAAAACCAAGAAAGGAAACCCGTCACTGGGGAACAGTATTGAGATTGGTGATCTGAAACCTAACACTAGAATCTAGAAATTCTCAGAGCAGGAGGGTCGGATCAAGACACAATTTGCAGCTGGTCCTGGAACCTCTCCCGATGCAGATCTTATTTATTTTAATCTTTCCTCCTATCTTCTTACAGGAAGATGCTTGCATATGTATAAACTAAAAGAGCTGGTCTTTAAGGGCCCAGTGCAGTTGGGTTTGATTTACTGTTGTTGCTGTGGGATGCCCCAGACTGAGGATGATTATTAGAGCACGAAAAACCCTCATCTGTTTGCAGAGAAACACTGCAGGATCAGCAGCTGTAGTCAACACTTTGCACGTGACTGCTGGAGTGCCCTTGTTTCCAAGGATGGCTGGGCCTTGATTACCACGGTGATTCCCTGGGCAAGCAGAGCCCTGCCCTGGGGCTGTGGGATCAGGGCAGCTCTCCGCACAGTGGTCTCAGCCTGCACAGCAGTCCCTGCAGAGCGCGGAGCCTGCACCATGTGTCCAGATGTTAATGGTCATAGAGACCAGCTGTGGTGGGGACAGCTGGTTTCTCTGCTCATTGGATAGCTGGCAGCAGCACACAAGCACCAGATACAACTGACTTAAGACAGGACTATAAGCCTCTCTAATGCGCTTGGCTGCTAATCAATAGGTTAGCGGTTTGAGTCCACCCAGAGGCACCTTAGAAGAAAGGCCTAGCAATCTACTTCTGAAAAATCAGCCATGAAAAGCCCTATGGAGCATAGTTCTGCTCTGACACCGTGGGGTCATCCTCAGTGAGAGCTGGCTCAACGGCAACTAGTTTTTTGGATAGAGATTTTTAGATTTACCTGGAGAGGAACTCCAGGGTAAAATCTGGACTTTCTGACAATGCGTTTGAGGCTCTGTCATCATAGTTTGAACAGTTGAATAAAATGACCGTGCCTTTTAATCCCAGGTGAGGAAGTGGGGCATTCCAGTTATAGAAAAAAGGGATATAATTGCAGACTCAGGTACTTTATAATTGTGTTAGTTCAAAACCCATCTTAGCCCCAGTGGAATGGACACCTGCTCCTCTCTGGATGCCAGCCGGCTGCTCTAGCCTGTTTTCCCAAGTCCTAGGGTGCATGCTTGGCATATTTTTATTGCTGTGTATTTACTCCTTCCCTGGCTCCCTCTGGCTTGGGCCTTTCCAGAATTTTCTCTCCCCACCCTTTGAGTGCACAGTAGGGATGTGACAGAGCAGACAGGGTAATAGCAGTAAAACTAAACAAACTAACAAACCACTTGCTGCCCAGTCGATTCTGACCCATAGCAACCTGGAGGACAGAGTAGAATTGCCCCGTAGGGTTTCCAAGGAGCAGCTGGTGGATTTGAACTGCCAACCGTTTGGTTAGGAGCTATACCACTTAACCACTGTGCTACCAGGGCTCCAATAGAAATAAAGGTGTTAGTAATTCAAGTGCCAGTACAGAACAGAGGCAGAGATACTGTGAGCATAACACCAAGAAGTCGCTGAACTGTGCATGTGAAAACTGTTGAATTGGTGAATGTATATATATGTATATACAACAATAAAAAAAATAATAAGAGGTAAGCTAAGAGGTGTTACTGTTAGATGTGAAAACGGCCTGATTGTCTTAAAGATGCTTGACTGTGACAAAAGAAGTAAGGGCTGCTTTCCTTCAGCCCCTCTTCCAACAGCACAGTTCCACAGCTCCATCAAGGGAAAAACCAGACAGAATGCACACATCTGACACCAGAGGCTGATGACCAAAGGGAATAAAAGCAGGATTCCTGGGGTGAACGGCTCCAGATGAGGGAGTCGGGTTAAATGGGCAAGATGGTGGTGAGAAGCCCACCAGGAAGAGGAGGGGCCATCCCAAGTGTTGAGAGCAAAGGTGCTTTGCCTACTTTGAATCAAAGAGGGGATAGCAGCCACTCTTCCATCTTTCTATGGATTAAGATAGGTCACTTGTATCTGGAACAGAGCCTTGTTTTACACCTTCTTCTGGAAAGGCTACACGTGCCTGATCAGTTAGCAGTAAGATCCCCGATTCCTACTGTCTCCGGAGGTAGGTTGCTAATATCCTGTCTTACTTCCTTAGTGCTGTTGGAACAGAAACACCTCAAATGTTTTTAAAGAACAGAAATTTACCTTCTCAAAGTTCAGCAGGCCAGAAGTCCAAATTCAGGGCACTGGCTTCAGGGGAAGGAGCCCTGGTGGCACAGAGGTTGAAGTGTTGGCTTGCTAACCAAAAAGTTGGTCTTTTGAACCCCTCAGCTGCTCGGCGGAGAAGGATGTAGCAGTCTGCTTCTGTAAAGATTTACAGCTTGGAAACCCTAACAGGCAGTTCTACTCTGTCCTATAGGGTCGCTAGGAGTTGAAATCCACTTGACGGCAGTGGGTTTGATTTGGTCTGGGGCTTTAGGGGAAGTCTGTCTGCTGGCTCTGTAGGGAAGAAGACCCTTCTCTCAGCTTTTGTAGCCCTGGCGTTCGTTGGTTCCTTGACAGTCTTCACTTGGCATCTGTCTCCCCTCCCCCACATACTCACACCATTTGTGCTTTCTTGTCTCCGTGTCTATGCGGCTCCTTATAACTCAGAAGTGTTTAGGTTTCAGACACATTCTACACATACGGCCTCATTGATATGACAAAGAAAACTCTATTCCCAAATTGAATTACATCCACTGGTGTAAGGGAGAGGATTCCAACACATATTTTGGGAGGACACAATTCAGCCCATAACATATCCCATCTCTCTGTTGTTACAAGTACTTTAAGGGGCTACAGGGAATTTAGATAGCTTACTGGTTCACAGTAAGGTTTAGGTTAGGAAAAACAGATTTAGGACAACCTTTTTATCTCATAAATGAGGGCAGAAATTGAGGGAGACCACAGGTATAAGAGCTGAGACATCCTAATGGCACAGTGATTAAGAGTTTAGGCTACTAACCAGAAGGTCAGCAGTTCGAATCTACCAGCAGCTCCTGGAAAGCCCTATGGGGCAGTTCTACTCTGTCCTGTAGGGTTGCTAGGAGTTGGAATTGACTCGACGACAACAGGTTTGGTTTTTGGTTTGGTTCTGGAAGTAAGGTGGGTAAAATGGGAATCCAAGAGATATGAAGACCTGATTTTGTGTTGAAATCATACACATCTAAAACCTCTGAGCTCCACAACAGTCCTAGTTTGTGACAGAAATTAAGGACAAGAAAGGGAAGTTACATGCTTAGTTATTTTCTGGCCAGGAAACTTTTTAGGGGCCAGCTAAATTCACTCACAGAGAAACAAGGAAAACATTGTGTTCAGCATCTAGAGAAACACTGTGACTTCTGTCTTATTTCAGATCTTGAGCTTACACTGAGTTTTGAATTTCTCTTCTCTGCTTCAAACTGGCCCTGTGATTATATTAGGTCAAGAAGGATCACTGGCAGCAGAAAAGTTTTGTTTCCCTATTTTGTGTCTGTGCATCTACTTATACACTAAGAATGTTGAAAGAAGGAAATTCTATATTCTATAAAAGCTAACGGAGCGGGAAAAATACGGTTTTGGAGACCATATGACCTAGATATCCTGGGAAGGGAGAAGAAGGTAGCACACTAACTTTTATCAAAAGTTTACCATTTTTGACAGTTTACATGTCATTTTTCTTTAATCCTCCTAACACCACATTGTCTGCTCCTTGAGGAAAGTGGCTGTGTCTGACTTGTTCATAGCATTCTGCGCTGTGTCAGATAATGGTAGATGCTCAATGAATATCTGTTGAATAAAAGGATAAACATTGAGAGACAGATATTAGAATCATACCTTATAGACGAAGTACTATCACCTGTCTCTAAGTCTGTCATACTATGGTGGCTTTCATGTTGCTGTGATGCTGGAAGCTATGCCACTGGTATTTCAAATAACGGCAGGACCACTCATGGTGGACAGTTTGGGTGGAGCTTCCAAACTAAGATTAGGAAGAAAGGCCTGGTGATCTACTTCTGAACATTAGACAATGAAAACCTATGGATTACAAAAGAACATTGTCCAACTCACTTGCTTTGGACACATCATCAAGAGACATCAGTCGCTGGAGGAGGACATCATATTTGGTGAAAAAGAGGGTCAGCCAGGGCAAGGGAGACCCTTGGTGAGATGGATTCGCAGAGTAGCCACAACAATGGACTCATACATGCTGGAGATTGTGAGGATGACGCAGGACCAGGAAACTTTTTTTTTCTTCCTTGTTCATAAGGTCGTCATGAGTCAGAGTCAATTTGATGGCAGCTATCCATCCACCCATAGATGAGGTAACTGATAATCAGAGTAACTTGCCCAAGAGCACATGGCCAAAAAGAAACACAGTGTAAGTCTCTCTTCCTGATTGGTGTTTTGTACTGTAGTACATTGTGTAGAGGCATGCCTAATTCAAATAGTCAGCCAATGCCTGACATAATATGATCCATATAGAATTGTGTATATTACTCTCATATGACAATTTCCTTTAATAAAGACAATCTAGTAAATATAAAACTAAAGGCAATTTAATTCTAAAGGTATGTAAGCATGCTCATATAAATACATCCCACAATTCAGAAAATAAATCTATCAAATGACGTGTTTTCATTTTGATTCAGAAAATAAGGTCATTGTAAAGGTAGATCATGTATGAAGAGGACAGGTAGCAGTGGTATGTTGGTAAATACTTAACAACGGCTCCCTCCTCCCACTCCCTAAAAAACACATTTGCATATACATACATGCATACATACATATATAGTTGTTGTTGTTAGGTGCCATCAAGTCGTTTCTGACTCATAGCAACCCTATAGGACAGAGTAGAACTGCCCCGTGGGGTTTCCAAGGAGCGGCTTGTGGATTTGAACTGCCCATCTTTTGGTTAGCAGCCAGGCTCTTAACCATTACACCACTAGGGCTATCTCTCTCTCTTACTTTCTCTCTCCCTCCTTCCCTCTCTCTTAACAAGACAAAAGTGAAACAATGAAGACTATATCAGAACTTCACTCGTTTGTCTATGATGTGAACAGCTTCTTTGCTGAATTGGAGAATAATGGTCGAACACTAGAAAACTCTATTTTCAATTTTTGTGCTAGTCATGATCGGCAACACAAATAGTGAAGGCTACAGACATTATTTATTAACTTTTTCTCTATTACTTTCATAAGTCTAGACAATCAACAAAACAAGTAAGTCCTGATTTGTACCATTTGCCTATTCCCGTGATGTAAATATTTCCACCAGGCCAATTGCAAGTTATCAACATGATGTCACTGAATGTGAGGCTGGGAAGAGCTATGCCGTCACACATTGCAACACATAGAACATCCACCATGCAGCTACAATAGACATAAACAACTAACTTCAAAGGCATAAATATTAATAACAGTATAACAGAAAAGCGTGATGAGTTTTAAGTATTTACTACTTTTGTTTTTAATATAATTTACTCAGTTGTAAATTTCTATAATTTATTTTAATAATGACTGGTGGTAGGGAATGTAAATCAGTTTCGTTTTTACAGCAGTGACATGAGATTCCAAACGAAGGGCGAAAAGGGGGAGTGGAAAAGAGAAGAAAGGAAAAAGGAAAATATTATTTAAACGTGTCATATGGGCAAGGCACACCTCCTACATCATCTCATTCAATCTATGAAGAAAGTATTCTTGTCCCCACTTTACAAATGAATAACATGAGCCCCTAAGGGAGTAACTGGCTTTCCCAAGGTCGCACAGGGAGTGGGTCTGACAGTGAAGCTGAGCTCTTTCCTCAGTATTGTGCTACCTCTGAAGGAGGAGCAACCAGCTCCTGTAATCGTGGCTTCTTATCTTGGTGCTCCACGTGCTGTATTTAACTTAAATTACTCTGAAATAATCTACTTTTGTGCAGGTAAGAGACCTTGATGGAAAACTGGGTCTGCCCCTATTAAGGAAGCTCAATGGCCATACCGTTTTCATCCAGCCCTCCTGGTAGCCAGGGCTATGGGGGTGACCAGCAGGGTCTAAACAGACATAAGTGTCCGGCACTTGGATACAGGAGCCAGGGGCTCCAAGAAGCAAGGATGGTGGAGAATTCTTTCTGGCTTAGGGTGACCACCATTCTGGTTTGCTGGAGACAGCAAGGGTTACCAGGATATGGAATTTTTAGTCCTGGGCACACGGGGACAGGCTGGTTACCCTATTCTAGGATGTGGAGGTGGCAATTTCAGCCCCCAGAGTCCAGGGTCAGCAGTAGATTCAGGGTAGACTGCAGTAGTGGGTGTTTAAGGTTGTGGCATCTGCAACTTCAAGATCAGGTTCTGTGTCCTGATTTTGGCTGTGGTTCTGGCTGCCCTTGGTTTATGGCTATTTTCAGAAGTGAGTTCTGAACCTTCCCAGGTATTCTGTGAACAAATCAATAGCCTCTTACTATTTTCTCTTCTGTTTAAAGTCAGCCGAGGCTTGTTTCTCTTGCTTGTGAGGAACGACCCTGGACGGACACACGCTTGCCTTTGCTTGCCTTATAGTTGTTCCACTTCCCTGCAACAGCTAGCTATGAGTTTATTCTTCTCCATTCTCTGCATGCTTAAATATGCCAGGGGAAAGCATTTCTTCCTAAGGCACTTCTTCAGGCGCTTTTGAAGTCAGAGGGAGCCAATTAATCTCTTCTGGACTCAAAGAAAGGATGAAAACTGACATTGATGACTTCTAACCAGCTAAATCCTATTTTTTTTTCCAGTCAAGAATTCAGATAAAATCAAAACTCTCTGTCGATGGTATTAATTCGTCTCCCATGCCTGTGTGTAGGGTTCAGGGTTTTATACCTAAAATCACAGAAGTTGGGGAATGTTACACCTTAAATTGCCTAGCTTTTGATTGATTCATAAGAGCATTTTATATTGATCCAAAGGATTAAGTCATGAGTAAAAGCAATGCAGAACTGACTCTATCCTTTTCATCCAATAGAGTTGGTATTAAGGGACCAAAAGAGCTGAAGGTCTAAGCTAGCATAGTTCAATAGAAATATAATTGGAGCCACACATATGAATGCAAACTCTTGCCACCGTAAAAAGGAAAGAAGAAATAGGTGAAATGAATGTAACGTGCTTTTATTTAATACTTTAACTGTGGATTTAATACATTCACAATATTATCATTTCAACCGGTAATCAATATAAAAGTATTAATAATATATTTTACACTCTTTTCTTCATACCAAGTCTTTGAAATCCACTGTCTATTTTACACTCTCAGCACATCTCAGTTAGAATGGGCCACTTTCAAGTGCTCAGTAGCCACATGTGGCTTGTGGCTGCTGTAGTGCACAGCACAGGTCCATATATAAGTTTGAGAGGTCAAGAGTGATGTCTGTTTCCTAGTTCAGGTGAGACTCGGGCAAGGCTCTTCACTTCTCTGGATCTGATTCCTTACAGGTTATCACTGATGGCTTTGTTATTCTGTTTTTCTCTAACTAAACCAGAAAACCAAACTCATTGCCACTGAGTAGATTCCAACTCATAGCGACCCTGTAGGACAGAGTAGAACTGCCCCATAGAGTTTCCAAGGAGCGGCTGGTGGATTCGAACTGCCAACCTTTTTTGGTTAGCAGCTAAGCAGTTAACCACTGCACCTCCAGGGCTCCCTTTTCTTTAACAGTTTCTGAATTTTTTATTTTCCAGCTATCAGGAATTCTATTCTTCATAAATTCTAAAAAAAAAAAAAGCTAATCATTCTATAATATCATTTTATCATTGTTAAAAAAACATGCCTTAATACGTCGGGATATTCAAGCTTAAGTTTGTTTTGTTATTGGCATCATGTTGTAATCTTCTTATTTTAATTTTTCCAAAGGAGAAGGAAAAGAGGAATACAGAAGTCAATTAAGATATTCTGACTGTACTTATTTATACTCTTAAATAACTTTAAACAATGTAACCCAAACAATAAAGAAAGTGAAACATTCCGGGATTCAAGCAGGGAGTCTATGTATTTCTAAATTACATGATTCACAGAAATAATGAGGCATAAATATTTTCATGGGCATACAGAAAAACAAGACATCATGTCATGTCATGGTGCCCAGGCTGTTTTTCTTCTACAGTGTCTTCCAAGACCTTTTCCCTTGAAGAAGGAAGCACATCAGAGGTGAAATTTCTGAGATAAGTCTTGGTCAAAATGAAATGAAAAGGTGATTAGAAGAAGGAATCTTTGTTTTCAAAAATTGAAAGTGAAAAAACACACAAATTAATAAATCAGGATAAATATATTTCTCAACACAAGAGAAAACCCACAGGGATCTGCATAGATAGGGTGATGTAAGTTGGGGATTTACTCTGTTTCAGGGAGGATGAATAGAGGTAGGATGGGCAGTTCTCTGATTTGTATTTAGGGATTAGTTACTTGACCATAACTTTGCTTCCACCATTTGATAATGGACAGACCATAAACAATACATGCAGTAAACTCTACATGAATCAGTTCTAGGTGTTTAGGCATGTTCCTGGAAGGACAGGTGGAGGCACATTGCATGTCTACCCAAGAGATCTCCCTGCTCCTGCTTTGCCCACTGTCCCACAGTACTTTTCTGTATTGAGGACAGCAGACTCAGGGAAGGGAACCCTTTCTCAAGCCACAGGGTGTGAACTGTGATGGTTCCTAGCCAGTCACTGTCATTTTATTCTCCTTTGCTGATGGGCTTAGGAGTGGACATCTAACCCATTCTGGCCAATGAGGTATGGAGACAGATCTGTTGAAGGATTTCAGGAAGTGTTTTTTTTCCATGATAAAAGAGACTTTAAGGGGATACAGTCCTTTTTTTGTCCCTTCTGTATGAGTTTGTGTGATGACCTGAAAATTGGAGCAACAACAGCCATCCTGTAGCCATGAGAGCAAAGCCATGAGGATCAAAGGAAAGCTACCCAGAGTCCTGTCATCAGTGCGTGCTACAGAATGACCTACCCTAGAGCCATTACCCTGGGTTTCTTGTGTGAGATAGGACATTTCTCATTTTACTCAAGGCACTTGTACTGGTATTCTGTTACTTAAAGGCAAAATCACTTGGTTTCAAACACACAGTAAGGCTAATCTAGACATAGTATGTTCCCACGTTCAGACTCCTCTATGGTTGAGTCTACCTTTAAGCACTCCTCTAGGATCAGATCTCTCGGCCAGACTGAGATGAGAGCAGCTAGGATGACAGGGCTTGTTTTTCCAGTGTGTACGGAGCAAACACTCCTGCCTAGACCCTGAGTTAGACATTTTCTACCTACCAGCCTGTTGACTGGTCCATAAGACTGTGACTCTGCTTCAGTTTCTTCTTTACAATGTCAACTTCCTTTCTAGAGATATGGCCCTGAAGTGAACTCCAGTCCTTTTTTGTGCTACCCTGACTTCTGGAAGGAATAGATCGGGCAGCTTACCCTCCTTAGAGGCACTCCTCTGGCCAATTACATCAGGATAGCCTGGTGGCTGGTCAAAAGTGGAGATGCCCGGCCCCACCCACAGACCACCAAGAAGTAGCATGATAGTAAGCTTCCCAGGTGATTCTGTTGCAGATTGAAATTGAAGGCTCTGCCTGAACCTGTGACTGCCCTCTTGCTTGGCCCTTCCAAGCATGAGCACAACACCAGGTTCACCACCTCTGCCTGCTTGGATGTGGGTTACATTCACCACCTAGATTCCCTTCTGCCTCCTTGCCCTTATCTTCAGGTTAAACCTGCTTAAGTCTGTCACTTCCTCTGGTATGACATTGGACTGCCCATCTGGCCCCATGGAACACATCCCTTGAGTTGTGGTCATTTTCTCAGTTCCACCCTCCCTGACTCAGTCTTTCTCCCTAGTTCCCATAAGTAAGCCAAATTTAATTACTACATCTCAAAATCTCCACTGAGTCAATGCCCATGTAACTGTAAACCATTCATTAATCATAAGAAGCTCAGAGATTTTTAAAATTCTTTAACATAAATATCTAGCCATGAACTTCGAGAATGCCCACAGCATGAGCTTGGCGAACATTGCACTACTATCTTACAAAATCAAAATGCTTTTGATGTATCTGTCAGTTTTGTATTTTGCTCCTCTAAAAAACCTCTTGTGACTGGGAAAAAGAAATTATATGCCGCCTATTTTAAAAATAGGAGCCCCAGTGGCACAGTTGTTAAGTGCTTGGCTGCTGACCAACAGGTCGGCAGTTCAAACCCACCAGCCACTCCGCAGGAGAAAGATGTGGCAGTCTGCTTCTGTGAAGACTTACAGCCTTGAAAACCCTATGGGGCAGTTCTACTCTGTCCTATAGGGTCACTATGAGTTGGAATCAACTCAACAGCAATGGGTTTCATTTGATAGTTTTTAAAAAGTAAACGGATTAAAAGATTCAGTGTCCTCCCCAAAGTCACACAGGGGCAATCTGAGCCCAAATTCCAGTTATCCACCTGTCCCAACACAAAAATCCAAGGAACATGTCAGCTCTCCTTGGCCACCACATAATGCAACGATACAACGGTCTGTTAGACATTTGGAGCAATCGAGAAGGAAATATTCTGAGAGTGTCAGAGGCACTATACTGCCCCAGGGAAATTAAACCTTGTCTGCCCTGGGATTTGATGCATGCCATTCTCTTTGAATGGGTTTTTCTGAAACAGCTACAGGAAAATAAAATCAGCTTTACCCATCATGGAGTTCTTAAGTTTCTTTGTGTTCTTTTTTTTTTCTTTAATTTACTGATAATAGGACAATTAATGTAATTTCAAGAAGTATTAGTTCCTTTTAAAGGAGGCTGACCTACGTGCTTAATTAAAATTGCTTTTCCTAATCTGAACAAAGTGTCAGATTTTGATGGGCAAAATCCTATAGGGCTTGCTTATTATTCTCTTTTAAGGACTATATGGGATCAAATTGACAAGAGCAACTCAAAAGATTAGATAAGAACCTTAAGGGGCAGTGAGTTTATGTTAATGAGGGAGGCATAACTCAGAAAAAGAGGAGTTACTATGGTTGCACAACTTGAAGAATGTAATCAATGTCATTACATTGTACATGTGGAAACTATTCAATTGGTGTATATTTTGCTGTATATATTCTCAACAATAACCACAAAATAAATAAAATTTTAAAAAAGAGAATAAAGAATTTAAAAAAAAAAAAAAACCTATAGGGCTTCTCCTTTCTTTGAAAAGAGGGTTTATTTTTAAGGGTCTGGTGAGATTTGGAGTAAAAGAGTGATTAGCGAAATTGCTCTTCATCCTAACTAGAGCCTGCAAAAGAGGGAAGAGCTCGGCAGTCACTGGTAATAAAGACAAAGTAATTATTTTTCTACTTAGCTGGAAGGAAAGGTGAGGTTTCATTGCAAGTTTGAGATCTGCTCCTTAGATGAGAGACTATGAAATCTCTGATGGTTAATGTATTTATTTGAGGTCTTTGAACTGTCAAAGCACAAACCAGGTTACCACAGATCCATTTTGACTCGAGAATTCAAAACCAATATGTCCCAGTGGTTATTCTCCTATGTGGCCCAAGATATGCATTTTCAATCTTTATCATCTAAATAAGCAATGTGTTGTAGAGGATAACTATGTACCATAGGGTTTTCAAGGCTGTGACCTTTCAGAGGCCTTTCCTCCAAGGCACCTCTGGGTGGCATCGAACCTTCAACCTTTCAGTTAGTAGTCCAGTACTTGACTGTTTGCACCACCTGGGATTCTCTTAAATATAAACCTTCACTTGATCCTGTATTTCTCTAACTGCTTCCCTTGTACTCTGTCCACCCCTTCACCATCAATGGATAGTTTTCAAACCTTAGCTTATTTGTCCTCTTAGCAATATTGACCCTCTAGACCACCCCCTTCTTGGAATTTCTTTATTCTTTGGCCTCAACATTTTTTCTCTCTGATTCTCTTGACCCCCATAGTTCCCAGTTTCAAACATACCAGCTCATCTGGGCAATAATTGTTATCATCCAAATGAAAGTCTGCAGCCTATTGCTAGAAAATGGATGAAGCAAAATCGTAGATAATAGAAAATATGTAATAAATTATGCTTTCTTTAGTAAATCCTCTTGCAAAATCTTCAAGAGCAGCGCTGCCCAATAGAACTTCCTGTGATTAGGCACTTGAAATGTGGTGATGTGAACCGAGGACCTAAGTTGTTTAATTTAGTTTAACTTGTTTTAAATAGCCACTTGTGACTAGAGCCTACCATATTGGACAGTACAGTGTAGTCTTGCTACACAAACTGTGGTCCATGAAGCAACAGCTGGGTATCACTTGGGAGCTTGATAGAAATGCAGAATGGCAAGCCCCACACTAGGCTTGCTGAATCATAATGTGCATTTTATGAAGATCCTAGGGGATTGATTAGCATAATGATGTTTGAGATGCTTTGCTCTAGAAGGTTAATTTTAAAAACACTACAGTGACAGACACCTACGTGTATCCTAGCACAGCTATTGTATATTACACGCTGCAGAGGGCTGCCTTTCTGTGAATTGTTACCAATTTCTTCTGTACACCTTCATCAGATGCACTGTTAATCACATCTTGGTTGAAGTCCCTCTGGGTGTCAAAATATTCAGTCTTCATTTTGGAAAGCAGTTGAGTTTAATCCATTGATCTGAACTACATCTCATTCTTTTTTTTTTTTTCCATTTTAAATCAAATGTTTATTTGATAGAAAATAAAATTTTACAAAATAACATTTTTTATGAGTTTTTTAAAAAAAAATTTACTGTACTTTAGATGAAGGTTTACAGAACAAACTAGCTTCTCATTAAACAGTTAGTACACATATTGTTTTATGACATTGGTTAATAACCCCACGACATGTCAACATTCTCCCTTCTCAAACTTGGATTCCCTATTACCAGCCTTCATGTCCCCTCCTGCCTTTTGGTCCTTGTTCCTGGGCTGGTGTGCCCCTTTAGTCTCGTCTTGTTTTATGGGCCTGTCTAATCTGTGGCTGAAGGGTGAACTTCAGGAGTGACTTCATTTCTGAGCTAAAAGGGTGTCCAGGGACCATACTCTCAGGGTTTTTCCAGACTCTGTCAGGCCAGTAAGTCTGGTCTTTTTTTTGTGAGTTAGAATTTTGTTCTACGGTTTTCTCCACCTCTGTATGGGACCCTCTATTGTGATCCCTGTCAGAGCAGTCAGTGGTGGTAGCTGGGCACCATCTAGTTGTACTGGAGGCCATGGTAGTTGTGGTCCATTAGTCCTTTGGACTGTATCTTGTTTTCTTCATTCTCCCATGCTCTTGAAAGGTGAGACCAGTGGAGTATCTTAGATGGCTGCTTACAGTCTTTTAAGACCCCAGACGCTACTCACCAAGATAGAATGTAGAACATTTTCTTTATAAACTATGTTATGCCAACTGAGATAGATGTTCCCCGAGACCATGGTCTCCACACCCTCGGCCCGGCAATTCGGTCCCTCAGGGAGTTTGGATGTGCCTTTGGTGCTTCCATGACCTTGCCTTGTATAAATTGTGCTGGCTTCCCCAGTATTGTGTACTGTCTTACCCTTCACCAAAATTACCACTTATCTACTGTCTATTTAGTATTTCCCCCTCTCAATCTTCCCATCTCTCATAACTATCAAACATTGTTTCTTTTTGTGTGTAAACCTTTTCATGAGTTTTTACAGTAGTGGTTTCATACAATATTTGTCCTTTTGTGACTGACTTATTTCACTCAGCATAAGTCCTCCAGTTTCATCCATGTTATGAGATTCGTCACAGATTCATTGTTGTTCTTTATCATTGCTTAGTACTCCATTGTGTGTATGTACCATAGTTTGTTCATCCATTCATCTGTTGATGGGCATCTAGGTTGTTTCCATCGTTTTGCTATTGTGAACAATGCTACAGTGAACATGGGTGTGCATATGTCTATTCATGTGATTGCTCTTATTTCTCTAGGATATATTCCTAGGAGTGGGATTGCTGGATCATATGGTATTTCTATTTCTAGCTTTCTAAGGAAGTGCCATATCACTTTCCAAAATGGTTGTATCATTTTGCATTCCCTCCAGCAGTGCATAGGAGTTCTGATCTCCATGCAGCCTCTCCAACATTTGTGATTTCCAGTTTTTTTGATCTGCGCCAGTAATGGAAGGGAGAGATAGTATCTCATTGTTGTTTTGATTTGCATTTCTCTAAAGGCTAGTGATCTCAAGCATTTACTCATGTGTCTGTTGGCCACTTGAATGTCTTCTTTGGTGAAGTGTCTGTTCATGTAGTTTGTCTATTTTTTAATTGGGTTATTTCTCTTTTTGTTGTAGGGGTGTTGGATTTTCTTGTAGATTTTAGAGATTAGACCTTTGTCTGACTTGTAATGTCCAAAAATTTTTTCCCCAGTCTGTAGGTTCTCTTTTTACTCTTTTGCTGAAGTCTTTTGATGAGCATAAGTGTTTAATTTTTAAAAGATCCCAGTTATATAGCTTATCTTCTGGAGTTTGTGTGTTGTTGGTTATGGTCTGTATCCTGTTAATGCCCTGTATTAGGGCCTCTAGCATTGATCCTATTTTTTCTTCTATGAGCTTTATAGTTTTTGGCTTTATATTTAGGTCTTTGATCCATTTTGAATTAGGTTTTTTATATATGGTGTGAGGTATGGGTCCTGTTTCATTTTTTTGCAGATGGACATCCAGTTTTGCCAGCAAGATTTGCTAAAAAGACTGTCTGTTCCCCATTTGATGGTATTTGGGCACTTATTGAAGATCAGATGATCATTGGTGGATGGATTTACATCTGGGTTCTCAATTCTGTTCCATTGGTCAGTGTATCTGTCATTGTACGATTACCAGGCTGTTTTCACTACCATAGCTGTATAGTAGGTTCTGAGGTCAGGTGGTGTGAGTCCTCCTACTTTATTCTTCTTCATTTGCACTTTACTTATCTGGGGCTTCTTCCCTTTTCATATAAACTTAATGATTAGTTTTTCCATCTCTTTAAAGAACGTCATTGGTATTTGGATTGGGATTGCACTGTATTTGTAAATTGCTTTAGGTAGAATGTCATTTTCACAATGTTGAGTCCACCTATCAATGAGCGTGGTATGTTTTTCCATTTTTGTAGATCTCTTTTGGTTTCTTGCAGCAGTGTTTTGTAGTTTTCTTAGTCTAGGTCTTTTACATCCCTGGTTAGATTTATTCCTAAGTATTTTATTTTTTTAGGGGCTACTATAAATGGTATTGTTTTCCTGATTTCCTTTTCATTGTTCTCTTTATTGGTATATAGGGATCCAACTGATTTTTGTATGTTTATCTTGTATCCTGTGTATCCTGCTACCTTGCTGAATTTTTCTATTAGTTCCAGTAGTCTTCTCGTGGAGTCTTTTGTGTTTTCGATGTATAATATCATAACATCCACAAACAGGGACAGTTTTACTTCTTGATTACCAATTTGCATGCCCTTTATCTTTTTCTTGCCTTATTGTTTTAGTTAGGACTTCCAGCACAATGTTAAATAGGAGTGGTGATAAGGGGCATCTTGTCTTGTTCCTGTTCTCAAGGGGAATGTTTTCAGCCTCTCTCCATTAAGAAAGATATTGGCTGTTGGTTTTGTATAGATGCCCTTTTTTATGTTGAGAAATTTCTCTTCTATACCTATTTTATTGAGAGTATAAGGAATGGGTGTTGGACTTTGTCGAACACGTTTTCTGCATAGATTGAGATGATCATGTGATTCTTTCCTTTTATTTATGTAGTAGATTATGTTGATTGATTTTCTAATGTTGAACCATCCTTGCATAGCTGGTATGAATCCTACTTGGTCATGGTGTATTTTTTTTTTATATGATGCTGAATTCTATCAGCTATAATTTTGTTGAGAATCTTTGCATCTATATTTATGAGAGATATTGGTCTGTAATTTTCTTTTTTGTGGTGTCTTTGACTGGTTTTGGTATCAGGGTTTTGCCGGCTTCATAAAATGAATTCAGAAGTATCCCTTCCTTTTCTGTGTTTGGAAATAGTTTGAGTAACACTGGTATAAGCTCTTCTCTGAATGTTTGAGAATTCTCCAGTGAAGCCATCCAGGCCAGGGCTTCTTTTGGGGGGAGGCTTTTTTTATTACCTTTTCAATCTCTTCTCTTGCTATGAGTCTGTTCAGATTTTCAACATAATTTTGTGTTAGGATGTGTAGGTAGTGTGTTTCTAGAAATGTATCCATTTCCTCTAGGTTTTCAAATTTTTTGGATTATAGTTTTTCATAATACTCTGTTATGATCCTTTTTATTTCATTTGGGTCTGTTGTAACATCCCTTATTTCATTTCTTATTTGGGTTATTTACGTCCTCTCCTATTTTTCTTTTGTCAATCTGGCCAGTGGGTTGTCGATATTGTTGATCCTTTCAAAGAACCAGCTTCTGGTTTTGTTGATTCTTTCTATTGTTTTTCTATTCTCTATTTCATTTATTTCTGCTCTGATCTTGATTATTTCCTTTCTTCCTGTTCTCTTTCTATTTTCTTCAGGTTCTGTAGTTAATGTTTTGGTTTTGTCCCTTTCTTCATTTTTGATGTGTGCATCTATTGCTATAAATTGTCCTCTGAGGACTGCCTATGCTGTGTCCTAAAGGTTTTGGTATGAAGTATTTTCATTCTTGTTTGATTCTAGGAATTTTTTAATTCCATCTCTGGTTTCTTGTATTACCCAGTGATGTGTAAGCAGGGTGATATTCAATTTCCATGCAATTGATTTTTTTTTTCCTTACTCTTCCTGTTGTTAATTTCTACTTTGATGGCGTTGTGGTTAGAGAAGATACTTTGTATTATCTCAATGTTTTGGATTTTGTTGAGGACTGCTCTGTGGCCTAAGATGTGGTCTATTCCGGAGAACGTTTCATGTGCGTTGGAAAAGAACGTGTACTTTGCAACTGTTGAGTGGAGTGTTCGACGAGGTCAAGTTGGCTGATTGTGCCCTTTAGGTCTCTGTATCTTTGTCGAGTTTATTTCTAGATGTTCTGTCCTTTACCGAGAGTGGTGTGTTGATGTCTCCTACTATTATTGTGGAACAGTCCATTTCTCTTTTCAGTGCTGTTAGAGTTTGTTTTATGTATTTGGGAGCCCTGTCATTGGGTGCGTAGATGTTTATTATGGTTATGTGTTCATGATGGATGGTCCCTTTAATCACTATACAGTGTCCTTTGTCTTATGGTGGATTTTGTTTTAAAGTCTATTTTATCTGAGGTTAGTATTGCCACTCCTGCTCTTTGTTGGCAGCTGTTTGCTTGATGTATTTTTTTCCGTCCTTTGATTTTTAATAAATTTATGTCTTTGTTTCTAAGATGTGTCTCTTGTAGACAGCATATTGATGGATCCTATTTTTTAATCTATTCTGTCCCTCTCTGTCTCCTTATGGGTGCATTTAGGCCATTTACATTCAGTGTAATTATTGATAGGTGTGAGTTTATTGCTGTCATTTTGATTTTGTAGTAGGTTTTTTTTTTTTTTTTTTTTTTTTGGTGCTGATGTTTTCTTTGTTCCTCTTATTCTTGTATGCTGGATTCCTTTTATTTGTGGATTTTTTTTCATTTCTTTTGTTTTTGTAGGTTTTGTTTTTACTGAGACTTTATGTTTTTCTTCTTTATTTTGATGAGTAGGTTTGTTATCTTTCTTTGTGGTTACCTTGAAATTTACCCTTATCTTCTTAGATTTGAACCAGTCTATTATTACTTGGTATCACCTTGCCTTCCTCTCCATTACAAGGTTGTATACCCACACCATTTATTCCCTTTTTATTGTTTTGATGTTGTTGTCATTTATAGATTAACCTCTCTGGTTCCCTGTTGTGATTCTTTTTGGTTTTTGATAGTCCTTGAGAGTTCATTTCCTAGGCTGGTATCTGGCTGATACAATCCTGCATCCTAGATTCAGCCTGTGGTTTGTACATCTCATTCTTAAGTCTAACTTGTATCGTGTGTTAGTAAAACCACCAGTTCTTCTCGTGTACACTGAAAAAATATTATCTCCCTTTCCTAAAGGGGTAGAACAAAGAGGAGGAAAAAAATGCTTAAACCACATTGTACAATAACGTCCAAAGAGGTAACCTTCTTGTTCAATGTGGAAATCAGACTGTACCCTCAGCCACAAGGATGATTCACACAAAACATTTAGAGATCTGAGGCTAAAGGACAATCATAGAAAAGTCTATGTTTAGCAAAATGTGTCCTCTCACTCTTGATTGAAAGTTACCATGTCCTTAGATCCTTCTAAGGTATTAGAAAGAGTCACAGTTCTCTAAAAAAGGGATAAGACACTTTGGGATACAGGGAAGCCTCCAGCAGCAGTGGCCTTGGAAGCCACATTTGGTGGCAATGCAGGTCAAGAAAGAAGAAGTGAGCCAGGTGTCTCAGAACCAGGTCATATGTGTGACCCCAACTCAGGCTGCCTCTCTGGGCACAAGTTTATTCCTCTGTAAAATAATGTACTTGAATTTGATAGAGCTTCCTCAAGGTCAATTCCAGCTCTCACATTCAACCCTGGTTCCAGAAAACTTGTGAGAATGAAATTAAAAATGATTAAATAATTATCTCCAAAAGAAGGATTATTCTACAAGCGGTTTTTAAAAAATCAGGTATAGTTATACATTCATTTAACAAATATTGATTGAGCGCCCAGTATATGGTGGGCACCATTCTGGGCACAAGGAAGTAGTAGTGAAGAGTACAGCCAGAGTCCTATGAAATATTCTTTAGAAAGTGTTAATTCTCACATGAATTCCCACTCACAAGTCATTGACCCAGATTGAAATGCCAGACACAGTGCCCTGTTTTATCTAAAAAACCCAGGGGCTAAGCCACATGAGATACTGTAGGCAGCGTATTTCAGCAGACAGGAAGGTAGACAATAAACCAGTAACAAATAATTAGTCAATGGAAACATCTGGTGGGAAATCATAAGCAAAGAATCCAAACTGAGCAATGTGAAGGTGTGTGGAGTAGTCAGAGAGGGCTTCCTGGAGGACCTGACATCAATGCTGAGAACTGACCGACAAGAGGCAGTCTGACCTGTGGAAATGAGTAAAGCATCCCAAGCAGACAGATCCACAGGCACAAAGGCCCTAAAGTACAGAGATGCTGGTAAGGCTTGATGCAAAAGAAGAAATCTCAAGGGATGGAGTATGTGCAAATTAAGGTTGAGCAGACAAGCAGACAACAGACAACAGAGAGCTTGATTTTTATTGCTGTTAGTTGTTGTTCGGTTGACTCTGACTCATGGTGACCTCATGTGCAACAGAACAAAACGTAGCCCAGTGTTGGGAGATCTTCACTATGGTTGATATTCTCAAGTCCATGGTTTCAGCCACGGTGTATTTTGAGTGCCTTCCAACCTAGGGGGCTCATCTTCCATCACTGTATTGGCAATGTACTATTCTGATCCATAGGGTTTTCATTAGCTAATTTTCAGATGTAGATCACGAGGTCTTTCTTCCTAGCCTGTCTTAGTCTGGAAGCTCTGCTGAAACCTATCCACCATAGGTGGCCCTGCTGGTATTTGAAATACCAGTAGTATAGACTTCAGTATCATAGCAAAACACAAGTCACCACAGTAAAACAAACTGGCAGACAGGAGGTGGAAAGGCTTGGTAGGCCAGCATAAGTCTTCTCTGCTTTCATCAGAAAGTTTTTCTTAAATGTCTAGCCTCAATCCCTCTTGCTCTACTTAAAATCATTTAGCCTTTCAGAAGATATAAAGAACACGCTGCTAGAACATGATATATGTTTGTACATATGTTGAGACAAATATCTATGACTCTCAGCTATCCAAGGCTTTTGTGTACCAACTTTGGTTTCATTATTTGAGACTATGTATGTATTAGAAAATAAATGCCAGAAAATATTTAATTTGTTTTTTAAAAAGCATAAGTTACTTTAAACATGCTAGTTTGATACTTTCAGCTTACTTGGCACCTAAAGAAGTTCAGAAATGCTGACCAGTGTCACCTTCCTCCAGGGGAACAGAGACTGGCCTTCCCGAGCCTCTATCTCCTCATCTGTGAACTGGAGGGAAGGGATGGTGTAGTCTGTATGGGCTCTTCTCATTTCAAATTTTGTCTCTATGAAAGAAAGTTACATTGAGCCTGAGAGAGAGTGAGACAGGCAGAGAGAGACCTCCCACCCCCACCATGAACGAAAATCCATTAAAATGCATTGCCATCGAATCTGTTCCAACTCATAGTGACCCTATAGGACGGAGTAGAATTGCCCCATAGGATTTCCAAGGGTATAATCCTTATGCAAGCAGACTGCCACATCTTTCTCCCACAGAGAGGCTGGTGGATTTGAACCTCTGACCTCTGGGTTAGCAGCAGAGCACTTAACCACTGTGCTACCAGAATTCCCAGAAGAAGACATGGACTGAGAATATGTGTATCTGAGTGAGGTCAAAGCCCCAAATGCTGCCTCCAATATCCAGTTTTGCTTAGCCTTTGGGCATTTTGGATCAAATGGGGCACCATGCCTGGCATTTCAAGGTCTTGCTTAATGACTTGTGAGTGTGTCTTAGTTTTCTAATGCTGCTGTAACAGAAATACCACAAGTCGGTGGCTTTAACAAACAGAAATTTATTTTCTCACAGTTTAGGAGGCTAGAAGTCTGAATTCAGGGCACCAGCGCTAGGGGAAGGCTCTCTATTAGCTCTAGAGGAAGAACCTTGTCTCAGCTTCTGTAGCCCTGGCTTTCCTCTATTCCTTGGAGATCTCCACGTGTCATCTATCTTTCCCCAGTTTGTGCTTGCTTGCTTCTGCATCTATGCTGCTCTTTTTATATTTCAAAACTAATTAGGCTTAAGTCTTACCTCCTCACTGATATGGCCTCATTCACATAAAGAAGGAAAACTTTATTCCTGAATGGAATTACATCCACAGTTATAGGGTTAGGATTCCAGCACATACTTTTGGGAGACACAGTTCAATCCTTAACAGAGTGTAAGCAGGTCTGATCATTAACAGTTGCAGACTTTTTTTTTTTAAACCAATTTCCTTAAGGTATTTATTAATAATAATTTAACAACTCTTAAAAGATCTGTGAGTCCACCTCATTGCTTCAGGGGCGGAGATGGCCAGCCAATGACCCATCTCAAATGGCTCAGGGAGAAGCAAGCAAGATGGAGGCATCGTCAGCAGACTCTGCTTCTGACAAGCCCTGCAAAAGACAGATCAACTGTGTCTTCTGAAGGGTAATGTAGTCTAATCACCAATGTTAATGCCTTATTTTAATGATTGTGGGGGGAGAACTATAATTAAAAAAAAAGTTTTAATTATTGAGGATTTTAAAATATAATTCTATTTGAAGATTAAGGTTTATTTCAAAAATAAGAGGTTTAGCTATCATGGAGAAGAATGTGGAAAAATTAAGCCATAGACTGTTAATATGTCTAACACAGATTATCTCAAATTCCTTCAACAGGTACATTGTGGTGCAGTGGAAACAAAGGCTTCTAATGGGACCATGGTTTTCAAACATATCTGTTCCTAACTCACCCCATAGCCTGGTGGCAATTTTCTAAACTCTCTGAGTCACGGTGGCTTCATCTGTAAAAATAAGAGGATTGAACTATTCTAGACTAGATGAGTTTTAAACTTTCAAATTAAGTTGTTGTTTTTCTTTAAACTCTGGGAACTCCCCATGGAAAAAGATCTGAATATAGAGGAAAAAAATATGAAACACATGCATTCTTCTAGCTGTGCTGTAAATACAATATTTGCACATTTTAATACTTTGAAATGTTTGTGTTATCAATGTGAACAATTAATTCATGTGCAGGCCATACTTCCAAATTATAGTTCAGTTTTTTATGCTCCATTGTTGGTTACATCTATTTACCACTTAGTCCTTCATCAGAGAAGCAACCCCTAAATATAGCATGGTTTCTATGGGAACATACTTTATCCTACATATTTCAGGAACACGTTTTATCTGAAAAATGAAAACTGTCATGTAATAGGTCCAAATCCAGGCCTATAACCCAGATTTTGTATTTTTTAATTTATTTGACTTAAGGAAAGATTTTTTAAATGAGTTAAAAAATTGGTTCCATGAGAATGTTTTCCAGCTGAATTGAGTTGATACAAATCTGCTTTTGATAATTAGAGCTGAGCTTTTATCTTTTATTGAGAATTTTTCTTGAGATAATTAAGCATATGGCTCGATTACATTTAGATTCTGCTGTTTTATATCTCTGTGGTCACAAACACTGTTGGATAATCGTAGAGCAGATGGCATAGGTGGGAATGATACTCTGTTCAAAATGATAACTTTGTCAGTTGTTACCTGAAAGCAAGCAATAAAGAGCTTACATTACAGGTGATAGAGTGTGGGTCCTTAAAAATACCCATAGCTGAATGGTAATACGATTTGGGGTTGGGTTTACTTGTAACTGTTGATGGGTGTTGGCCTTGGGCATCTTCACACGTACTGAACCAAATACTTCCTTAAATTTATGCCTAGTCGTCTTATCAAAGTTAAAGACAATTGTGAAGTTAGGCTATGGAATAAGATGGTTGATGTAAGAAAAGGAAAGAAAGACATTTGAGAAAAATTAGTCTCCTTGTTGAATTTGCGTCTCCAGTGGGATGAGCCAAAGGAATCCTATCTCCAAATGGAAGGCTAATGAGGAAAGAGAGCATTTGGAAATTGAGAGCCAGAGATATAAATATTTTGAGTTTACTGCTGAGAATAGGGCCATCTCATAGAAAGTATTCCCCTAGGTCGTCCTTATTCTCAATGTGAAACATTTGGGGTAATATAGAATAGTATGATAAGTGACAGCATTGGAAATAACACTTTAGGTTTTTCTTTTTAATAAGAAAAATTCGGGGACTTCTGGAAAAATGACACTCTAGGCAGAAGCATCATGCCGTCCTGCCACAGCGAAGATCCGAAAAACTAAGCTGAACAGAGAAAACAAAAATCCTGAAACCCTAAAACATCAAATGAAGAGATAAAGAGCTCAGCCAAGCACCAAATGGAGTGAGAAAACTGACAGAGAATGGAGAGCGAGGAGAGATTCACGCAGAGGTCCCCTACCAGCTAACGCAGCACGGATCCACCATCTTGGACTCCTATCGGAGACCAGCAAATGGGGGGTACAAGAAAGCAGCTTCACTGAGCTTCCAGCAGGAGACAAAAAAACTGGTAATTTGCAAAATATGCTTTCCCACCTCCCACTCTTCTTCACCACCACTCGGCCTCCGCTGCTTTCCGTGGCCACAATCTCTTGTCCGGGAAGCACCGGCTGCTTGGATTCCATCCACCTGAACAGGCCGGCTCTCTGAGTGCCATTTGTTGGCTGCTGGTATTGCTTTTTTCAGCTTCTTTTGATTTCTTCCTTACCTCTCATCACCTCCCCCTCCTTTTTCTCAAATACCTGGCTCCGTGCACCGTCTTTGCTTCTTCCTGAGGGGCTGTGGAGCTCCGATAATTTGTGATATACACTTTCCTACCCCCTACACTTCTTCACCCACACTCAGCCTCCTCTGCTTCCCACAGACACAGTCTCCTATCCAGGAAACCCCCACTGCTTGGATTCAACCAGCCAGCACTAGCTGGCTGTCTGAGTGCCATTTGCTGGCTGCTGGTGTTGCTTTTTTTCCTGTTTCTTTTGATTTCTTCCTTACCTCTCACCACCTCCCCCCCCTTTTGCTCAAATACCTGGCTCTGTGTGCCATCTTTGCATCCTCCTGAGGGGCTGCAGAGCTCCGTTCGAGTGTGGAGCTGCTTCCCGGTCTGGGCTGCCCCACTGGTGGGATCCCGGGGCTTTTGTTTGTTTGTTTGTTATGAATTGTTTGTTGGTTGTATTTTCCTTTTTTTGAGTTGGGAGCCCTTTATATCCTTCTCCATTTCATAGTCTCTCATCTCTCCACTCCAACGGCAAGCTCCCCTAGCATTCCTTTTTGTTTTGTTTGTATGTTTTTGGCTCCTGTTCCTCTCTCCTCTCTCCCATATCCATCTTAGCTCCACACATAACAATCTCTGCGCTGCATCCTGCCTACCTGCACCATGTGCTTCACATCACACCAACAAACAGCACAGGCATGGCCTACTGGAACCTGCCCTGCACTGATTACCGACCCGCTCTGGTGGCTGTAGTAAGTGCCACAAACAACCCATCCCAGTAACTCCTCTTCAGCTAAACTTGCCCTGCCATATCATATCTGAGTGACTGACCCTGCCAGTTGGAGAAGGAGGCAAAAAGTATTGTGCCCACAGACGAGCAAACAACAAAGAACACACAGTCCGCCTGCTCAGACATAGTCAAATTAAAAAAAAAAAAAAAAAAGGGATGAAACAAACAAATCTACAATCAATAAACGAGAAAAATAACTACTGAATGCCCCAAAGACAGCAGACAATGTCAAAACATTTACAAAAACAGGACAGGATGGTTCCAGTAGGTGTCCAAAATAAAACACCAGATGACTCTCCTATGGAAGAAAAGGCACTAGAACTACCTGATAGGGAATTCAAATCTCTAATACTTAGAATTCTCCAAGATCTGAGGCAAAAAACTGACATAAATGATGAAAAAATGGACAAATTCATGGAAAATACAGACAAAAAATTGCAAGAATTCAGGAAGATGATGCAGGAACAAAATGCCAAAATAAATCCACAACTAGAAATTATACAAAGACAATTAGAAATCCAAAAGATAAGCAACAAGATTTCAGAAATGGATGGTACCAAAGAAGGGCTGAGAAGCAGATTTGAAACAGTGGAAGATAGGATCAGTGGAATTGAAGACAAAAACTTGGACACAACTCTGTTTCAGGAAGACTCAGAAAAAAGAACAAAGAAAAACGAAGAGACCCTGAGAGATATGTGGGATACAGACCCTGAGAGATATGTGGGATACAATCAAAAGCAAAAATTTACAAGTGATTGGAGTTCCAGAACAGGGGAAGAAAACAGAAAACACAGAGAGGATCATAGCAGAACTGCCAACAGAAAACTTCCCCAATATCATGAAAGATGAAAAGCTGGCCATCCAAGAAGCTCAACGAACCACAAATAGGAGACACCCCAAAAGAAAATCACCAAGACATATCATAAAAACACTCGCCAAAACCAAAGACAAACAAAGAATCCTGAGAGCAGCCCGTGAAAAACAAGAAGTCACATAGAGGGAGAAACAATAAGACTAAGCTCTGATTATTCAGCAGAAACCATGCAGGCAAGAATGCAATGGGATGACATATATAAAATCTTGAAAGAAAAAAATTACCAGCCAAGAATAATATATCCTGCAAAACTCTTGTTCAAATTTGATGTTGATATTAGGTCATTTCCAGATAAACAGAAACTAAGGGAATATGTAAAAGTCAAACCAAACTTACAAGAATTATTAAAGGGAGTTCTTCAATCTGAGGACAAACAGCTTCAGCTCACAGGCAGAATCTAGGATGCAGGATCGTAAGAGCCAGATACCAATCTAGGAAATGAACTCTCGAGGACTATCTAAAACCAAAAGAAATACAACAGGGAATTAGAGCAGTTAATCAGTAAACAACAACAACATTAAAACAATAAAAGAGGGAATAAACGGCATAGGTATAGAACTTGCTAATGGAGAGGAAGGAAAGGTGATACCAAGTAATGGTAGAGTGCTTCAAACTTAGAAAGATAAGGGTAAAATTCATGATAACCACAAAGAAAGTTAACAAAAATACTCATAAAAAAAGAGGAAAAACATGAAGTCTCAGCAAAAACAAAACCTACAAAAACAAAAGAAATGAAAAAAAAATCCACAAATAAAAGTAACTCAGCACAAGAGAGTAAGAAAAACAAAGAAAACTTCAGCACCTCAAAAAAAAGCACTACAAAATGACAGCAACAAACTCACATCTATCAGTAATTACACTGAATGTAAATGGACTCAATGCACCCATAAAGAGACGGAGAGTGACAGACTGGGTAACAAAACAGAATCCATCAATATGCTGTCTACGAGAGACACACCTTAGAAACAAAGATGTGAATTTATTAAATGTCAAAGGTTGGAAAAAAATATATCAAGCTAACAACTACCAAAAAAGAGCAGGAGTGGCAATTCTAATCTCAGATAAAATAGACTTTAAAACGAAATCTACCATAAAAGACAAAGAAGGATACTATATAATCATTAAGGGGACGATCCATCACGAAGACGTAACCGTAATAAACATTTACGCACCCAATGACAGGGCTCCAAAATACATAAAACAAACTCTAACAACACTGAAAAGTTCAAAAGAGAAATTGACAGTTCCACAATAATAGTAGGAGACTTCAACACACCACTCTCAGTGAAGGACAGAACAACTAAGAAGAAACTCAGCAAAGATACAGAAGATCTAAAGGGCACTATCAGCCAACTTCACCTCATAGACATTATATAGAACACTCCATCCAACGCTGCAAAGTACACGTTCTTTTCCAATGCACATGGAACATTCTCCAGAATAGAACACATCTTAGGCCACAGAGCAATCATCAACAAGATCCAAAATGTTGAGATAATTCAAAGTATCTTCTGTGACCACAATGCCATCAAGGTAGAAATTAACAATGGAAAGAGCAAGGAAAAAAAAAATCAATTACATGGAAACTGAATAATACCCTGCTTATACATCACTGGGTGATAGAAGAAATCAGAGATGGAATCAAAAAATTCCTAGAATCAAATGATAATGAAAACACATCATACCAAAACCTTTGGGACACAGCAAATGCTGTCCTCAGAGGGCAATTTATAGCAATAGATGCACACATCAAAAATGAAGAAAGGGACAAAATCAAAACATTAACTACAGAACTCAAACAAATAGAAAGAGAACAGCAAAAAAAGCCCACAACCACGGGAAGAAAGGAAATAGTAAAGATCAGAGCAGAAATAAATGAAATAGAGAACAGAAAAACAATAAACAGAATCAACAAAACCAACAGTTGTTCTTTGAAAGAATCAACAAAATCAACAAACCACTGGCCAGACTGACAAAAGAAAAACAGGAGAGGAGAAAAATAACCCAAATGAGAAATGAAATGGGGGACATTACAACAGACCCAACTGAAATAATCAAGATTATAACAGAACATTTTGAAAACCTATACTCCAACAAATTTGAAAACCTAGAGGAAATGGATAAATTTCTAGAAACACATGGCCTACTCAAACTACAACAAAGTGATGTTGAAACTCTGAACAGACCCATAACAAGAGAAGAGATTGAAAAGGTAATAAAAAATCTCCCAACCAAAAAAAGCCCTGGCCCAGATAGCTTCACTGGAGAATTCTACAAAACATTTACAGAGAGCTTGTACCAGTACTACTCAAGCTATTTCAGGGCATAGAAAAGGAAGCAACACTTCCAAATTCATTCTATGAAGCCAGCATAACACTGATACCAAAACCAGGCAAAGACATCACAAAAAAAGAAAATTACAGGCGAATATCTCTCATGAATATAGATGCAAAAATTCTCAACAAAATTCTAGCCAATAGAATTCAGCATCATATCAAAAAAATAATACACAACGACCAAGTAGGATTCATACCAAGTAAGCAAGGATGGTTCAACATTGGAAAATCAATCAATGTAATCCACCACATAAATAAAAGGAAAGAAAAGAATCACATGATCATCTGAATTGACGCAGAAAAGGCATTTGACAAAGTCCAACCCCCATTCCTGATAAAAACTCTCAATCAAATAGGTATAGACGGGAAATTTCTCAACATAATAAAGGGCATCTATGCAAAACCAATGGCCAACATCATTCTTCATGGAGAGAGGCTGAAAACATTCCCCATGAAAACCGGAACAAGACAAGGATGCCCTTTATCACCACTCCTATTTAACATTGTGCTGGAAGTTCTAGCTAGAGCAATAAGGCAAGAAAAACAAATCAAGGTCATCCAAATTGGTAATGAAGAAGTTAAACTGTCCCTGTTTGCAGATGATATAATACTATACACAGAAAACCCTAAAGACTCCACAAGAAATCTACTAGAACTAATAGAAAGATTCAGCAGAGTAGCAGGATACAAGATAAACATTCAAAAATCAGTTGGATTCCTATACACCAATAAGGAGAACGATGAAAAGAAAATCAGGAAAACAATACCATTTTCAATAGCCCCTAATAAGATAAAATACTTAGGAATAAATCTGACCAGGGATGTAAAAGACCTATACAAAGAAAACTACAAAACACTACTGTAAGAAACCCAAAGGGATCTACATAAATGGAAAACCATACCATGCTCACAGATAGGTAGACTCAACATTGTGAAAATGATAATTCTACCCAAAACAATTTACAAATACAATGCAATCCTGATCCAAATACCAACAACATTCTTCAAAGAGGTGGAAAAACTAATCATTAACTTTATACAGAAAGGGAAGAAGCCCCGAATAAGTAAAGCACTACTGAAGAAGGAGAATAAAGTTGGAGGACTCACACTACCTGACTTCAGAACCTACTATACAGCGACAGTAGTCAAAACAGCCTGGTACTGGTACAACGACAGATACATTGACCAATGGAACAGAATTGAGAACCCAGATGTCAAGCCATCCACCTACGGTCACCTGATCTTTGACAAGGGCCAAAAGTCCATCAAATGGGGAAAAGACAGTCTTTTTAACAAATGGTGCTGGCAAAACTGGATATCCATCTGCAAAAAAATGAAACAGGACCCATACTTCACGCCATATACAAAAACTACTTCAAAATGGATCAAAGACCTGAATATAAAGCTTAAAACTAGAAAGTTCATAGAAGAAAAAATAGGACCAACACTACAGGCCTTAATACACGGCATTAACAGGATACAAACCATAACCATCAGCACACAAACCCCGAAAGATAAGCTAGATAACTGGGATCTTCTAAAAATCAAACACCTATGCTCTTCAAAAGACTGGGAAAAAAGTTTTGGACAGTACAAGTCAGACAAAGGTCTAATCTCCATAATCTACAAGAAAATCCAACACCTCTACAATAAAAAGACAAATAATCCTATTAAAAAGTAGGCAAAGGAAATGAACAGACACTTCACCAAAGAAGACATTCAAATGGCCAAGAGACACATGAGGAAATGCTCGCAATCGCTAGCCATTAGAGAAATGCAAATTAAAACCACAATGAGATACCATCTCACCCCGGCATTACTGGTACCAATCAAAAACACTGGAAACGACAAATGTTGGAGGGGCTGCGGGGAGATGGTAACTCTTATGCACTGCTGGTGGGAATGCAAAATGATACAACCATTTTGGAAAATGATATGGCGTTTCCTCAGAAAGCTAGAAATAGACATACCATCCGATCCAGCAATCCCACTCCTAGGAATATATCCTAGAGAAATAAGAGTCGTCACTCGAATCGCCATATGCACACCTATGTTCATGGCAGCATTGTTCACAATAGCAAAACGATGGAAACAACCTAGATGCCCATCAACAGATGAAAGGATAAACAAACTATGGTACATACACACAATGGAGTACTATGCAACTAGAAAGAACAACGATGAATCTGTGAAGCATCTCATAACATGGGTGAAACTGGAGGACATCATGCTGAGTGAAATAAGTCAATCACAAAAGGACAAATATTATATGAGACCTCTAGTGTAAAAACCGATGAAAAAGTTCACACACAAAATGTAACAATGTTTGTTGGTTACCAGGGATGGGAGGGGTGGTGGTGGGGAAATACTAAATAGGCAATAGATAAGTGGTATTTTGGGTGAAGGGTGAGACAGTGCACAATACATGGGAAACCAGCACAACTTGTACAAGGAAAGGTCATGGAAGCTCCATAGACACATCCAAACTCCCTGAGGGACTTAATTGTTGGGTGGAGGTCTGCTGGGACCATGGTCTTGGGGAACGTCTAGCTCAATCGGTATAACACAGTTTATAAAGACAATGTTCTATATTCTACCTTGGTGAGTAGCGTCTGGGGTCCTAAAAGCCTGTGAGCAGCCGTCTAAGATACTCCACTGGTCTCATCCCTTCAGGAGTAAGGGAGAATGAAGAGAAGAGGATACAAGGAAAAGATTAGTCCAAAGGACTAATGGACCACAGCTACCAAGGCCTCCATCAGACTGAGTCCAGTACAGCTAGATGGTGTCCAGATACCACCACTGACTGCTCTGACCAGGATCACAACAGAAGGTTCTGGACAGAGCTGGAGAGCGATGTAGAACAAAATTCTAACTCACACACACACAAAAAAGACCAGATTTACTGGCCTAAAGGAGACTGGAGAAACCCCGAGAGTATGGCCCCCAGACACCCTTTTAGCTCAGTGGTGAAGTCATCTCTGAGGTTCACCGTTCAGCCTTGGAGTGGACAGCCCCATAAAACCAAACGGGGCTAATGAGGTACAGTAGTCCAGGACAAGGGCCAGAAGGCAGAAGGGTACAAGGAAGCTGGTAATAGGGAACCCAGGGTTGAGTAAGGATAGCACTGATGTGTTGTGAGGTTGTTAACCATTGTCATAGGGCAACATGTGTACTAACTGTTAAATGAGAAACTATTTTGTTCTGTAAGCCTTCACCTGAAGTACAATAAAAAAAAAAAAAGAAAAGAAAAATTCCTACAAAGAAGTCACTGATGTTGAAAATGATAGTCTTCACCTATGGGTATAATTTCGAAACTATTTAAGCCGTCAAGATAAACATCCGTTTGTGGCCTCTCTGGGTGGCTTTTCTGGCCCTCCATCTTGACTGTCTAACTTGGTGAGCCTTCAGTCTATAGCTTGAACTACTTACCCAGTTCATTATTCAATCCCATGACTGTTGTCATAGCTGAGTCTTGTTTCTAGAGAACTGGTCTTACTGCCTAGCCTGATATAGACAATCAACAAATGGCCATAGCGCCTTGTGTCTTCTACCAGAAGCAAATCATAAGAGGAAAAAACCAAGTAAGTGGATTGGTTAACCATTTGTTTCTAGGAAGATTGCAGGTACAGAAACTTCAGTACTTGGTATTAATAAGCAAAAACAGAAATACCCAGAAATTGCAGGCTCTGGAGGATGAGATTGGGGTAGGGGTGTTATTATAAGGGTGAGGTCTTGAGAGAAAAGAAGAGCAATCATCTAACTTCTTCTTTACTTTTGAGTTTACGCCTAAGATTTTAAACATTCATAGTACAATTCTGAGAGGCAATTAAAAAAGAAAGGCAACTTGTGTTTATGAAGTATCTCTGCATACATTATAGAAGGAGATAACCCTTTGATGATCTATTATATGTCAGGGGCTTGGTTAAATTCTTTACATATGCAATGCCACTTAAACCTTACAAGCATCTCGCAAAGCAGATATTAGTAATTTCTCATTTTCCAGTTGAAGAGACAACCTTAGAGTTAAGTGTCTGTCCCATGATTAGCCAGTGGTTGTGTTCACTGTTTATTCCCAAATATCACCCTGTCTTGTGAGATTTTTTCCATTTAAATCATGAAACTGATAATTTAGGTTTTTATTGCTTTAAGATAATTACAGACTTAAATCTTGTCAGCTTAGACTTGAGGACTGCCAACATTTTAAAATTAAATCAGTATCATATTTGTTGTTCATAAATTCATATATAACTCTTCTGTTTCACACAAAAATCTTGTTAAATATTATATATTTTATATGCATGTGTTTTATTGAGGTGCATATGTAAATACAAATTTAGATTGTTATGCAAGTTCTAATTATCTTTTAATGTTACAGTAAAATCTTATTTTGAAGGTAATAAATATACTAGGTCCAATATGATTTTTCACAAACCCCAAAATTTGTTATTCTAAGAATATACTATACTAGCAAAAGAAAATCTTCAAAATATTTAGATTTCCACTGTGGAATAAATTCTCGCTCACATACAAATGATCAGATCTGCCTCTGGCCAGGTGGGCAGGAGACACATGAAGAAGTGAGCGGGTTCAAACCACCAGCCTTTTGGTTAGCAGTCAAGCACTTACCCATCTGCACCACCCAGGGGCTTCTAAACGTAACACACCAGTCCAGAAAAAGGTGGATGGTTAAGGAAAAAAGCGTACAGATGATTGATATATATATACATATATGTGTGTGTGTATGTTACAGAATATTGTCCAACTGGACTCAAACATGCCAATGATCCTGAAGGTAATGCAGGACCTAGCAACATTTCATTCTGTTTTACGTAGGGCCTCCATGAGTCAAAGCCAACTAGATAGCAGCTAACAAAAATAATATGTATATCATATGTGACTCCCTGCTCACAGAAACCATTCTAAAGTGTTATCTGATACACCTTCTTTCAATAATTGCACGTTTTATATGGCTTTCTCTACATTATCCTCAGTGTATTTGCCTGACAATAAGAGGGATGATCTTTAGAGATCTGACATGAACGTGGACTGGTTGGAAACTGATCTGGTCTTTATTTAAAATTTTGCTATTTTTTTCAAGATGAATTTTTTGCTAGATTTAGACTTAGTCTAACGTTGCCAGGAGAATGTTTTAGAGTCCAAACCTTTGAGACTTTGGGAGTATTCTAATTTTGAGTTTTAAAAAATATTGTGTTAAAATCTTATTTATTTTGATTACTGAGTTTTTGTCACTGCCTTAAATTTTACACCGGAGGTTAACATGCCTCACACCCTCCTGGCCCTGGTATGTGTGGTTAAACATATCTGAGGGCACAGTGCTGGATTTTATATTCAGACTTGTTATTTTTGATATTTTATATCACCCACCTCTGTCTCTTCAATATGTTTGCATACTTAAATGGAGTCTCTTACAATATTTATTTGGTGCACAATTTGAGGTTTGTAAATGATTGCCTGGGATTTCAAAATTCAGTATGACTAATGTGCAGTTACAATATACTTTCAATATATCCATCCTAATTCTGTAAAAATGTTTGATTTAAGTTTTATGCTCTTTTAAGCTCTTCGTGGCAAAACATGGAGCCGATCAATACCACCACTTTGTCAAACACCTCCAGTGTAGACCTAGACCACTGTGACTTGCGTTGTAGGAGGATTCTGATAGCACTGTACAGCGTGGTTTTGCTCGGAGGCACTGCCGGAACAGTTATGATGTCACGGATGATGTTCAAAAGGAAGAGTCAATCAATGACTGCCACAATCATCCTCAATATCATAGTGCTGCACTCGATCCTTCTGGTCACTCTTCCATTCCGCCTCAGCTATTACGTATCAGTTGTCTGGAAGTTTGGATCATTTACCTGCCGAGTGGTTAGCAGCATAATATATGGTCATATGTACTTTACCTTTGTTTTCTATGTGGCCATTGTCATATTCCGACTACTCATCTATTTTAAAAAACTCCAAATGCAACGTTTGCAGAGGTACCATGCGGTAGTTTTAAGCATTACTGTTTGGATGGTGGGGAGCCTCATTTTTTTGCCAGTATTTTTTTTAAAATATGGCATAGATCCAAGTTACTCAGAACAACAAAGATGCTTTGAGTTCTACAAAGATCTCAACTGTAGGGAATTAATCATCATAAACTATTCTATCATTGTCTTTATGATGACAATTGTTGTGGTCCTCTTTCTAATAAAGATGGCTGTCATTTTTCAACTGGCTAAGACTCATTGGCCTGACGTGTGGGCCCATCAAGAGTACAGAGCTCAAATCAAGAGCCTCTTCTTCCTCCTAGTAATAGTTGTGTGTTTTATTCCCCATCATGTATTCCGGATACACTTTATTCAAAATTATTCAGAGATAGAAGATTCTCAGTTAGTTCTTTATAATGAAATTTGTATTGCGTTAACTACTGTCTGTTGCCTAGATATGCTGTGTTTCATACGTGGAGTTATTCATTAAGCACCTATGTCACTTGCTTTGTAATCAGTTTCCCCACTACTGTGAAGAAATAGTTTCAATGCATTGGGTGCCACTGTGATTTCAGAAATCTACAAATTCTCTGCTCTTCATGGTCACCAAAATTATTTTTCTATTAAAAGTTAATGAAAATTGATTATATCCCTCTCCTTAAATAACCGTTACCAGCTCGTCATTAACCATAGAATATATTCAATCTCCTTAACCCTACACAATTTAGCCTCATCCAACCCTTCTAGATTCAACTCCAACCACTTTCCTTTAGGTGGTATTTATTCCAGTTAAACACAGCTCCTAGCTATCCTTATGTCCTCTACCGGCTGTTCTCCTCTATGCATTTGCTCTCACCTGAGCTCTGATCCTAGCGTGTTCTTTCTCTCCTCTAAACTTTAGTCATTCTTCAAGGTCCAGAGATCCCAGAGGCAGGGACTCTATAGATGAACTGAACTCTAGAGAGGCCTCAACTGATTTACCTTCCACTTAACTTGAGGTAACTGCCTCTTGAAAACCCCTTAGAGCCAGTAAGCTATAGCTTCTGGCTTTGGTATTTGGAGGAAAGCATTAGTTCAGATATAATAGTCAAGAGAGTTGTAGGAAACCTTTTCAGGCGTGTTAAGCGTTGATGTGATTTGGCTGCGATTGAGACATAGTAGGTACCAAGGAACCAGAGTTTACTTTCCAGGTCTAGCCTCTCAGACATGAATCCATTAAGCAGGAAAAAAAAAAAAAAAAAAAAAAAAGATTGAAGAAGAAAGAAAGCAGGTAGACTTAAATTTGGTCTAAGCTTGCCAGCAGAATGTATTAGAGCCCAAGCTTTGAGACTGTGGACTATTCTTAAGTTTTTTTTTAAGGGATCCTGTATGTGCTCAGCTGATAACTGAAAGGAAGGTTGGCAGTTCGAACCCACCAGCCACTTTGTGGGAGAAAGATGTGACAGTCTGCGTCTGTAAAGCGTGTAGTCTTGGAAACCCCATGTGGCCGTTTTACTCTGTCCTTTAGGGTCACTATGAGTCAGAATTGACTCAACAGCGATGGGTTTGGTTTTGGGTTTGTATGACCATAAGTAAAATCAACACTGGAATGGATTAAACTAAATAAAAACAACCAAGAAAGTCAACTTAGATTCTAATTATTTAATATAGAATTTGACTTACTCTTAAGCTTTGCTTATAGTAATAGTTCCTTTGAGATTTTATATTTAATGAATCAAATAACCAAACAATGCCCTTAGTGGTTAAGAAAGCAGGATAGTTTATGTAAAAGAATTTTGGAGTAATTCAGAGTTCTGAAATTAAAACTTCAAAATCTTTGTTGAAGTATTTGCAATCTCTGAGCCCCAGTTTCCTGCATTACCGGGCTTTGGTGGAGCTGAAACAAGACATGTGCTAAATTACTGGCATAGTGCCTGCCATGTGGTACTCAAAATAATATTAATCATCTTTCCTAATTCATTAATACCTGTTTGCAAGAAAATTTCAATACAAGTCCTAACCACCCCCCGCCAAAAAAAAAAAAAAAAAAAAAAAAAAAACCCAAACCAGTTGCTACTGAGTCGATTATGACTGATGGTGACCCTACGTGTTTCAGAGTACAGCTATTCCATTGAGTTTTCAAGGCTGTGAACTTTCAGAAGCAGATCTCAAGGCTTTTCTTCCAAGGCATCTCTGATTGGATTTGAACTGCCAACCTTTTGGTTAGTAGTCAAGTGCTTAACCATCTGTGCCATCCAGGGAGCTAATACAGGTCCAAAACCCCATAAATGTGTATCCATATAGAAAATAAATTTTAGTGGCTCAAATGCTATTGATCAGTGTTAATCTAATGCTTCATGTCATTATTAAACCAATAAGTAAATGGATGCTTATTCCTCTTTTTGCCTTTAAGAATTTGCCATTATTATTATTATTACTATTAAACATACTTCAAAATACTTTGTAATCCTGCTGTCACAGAACAAGATAAACACCAGTGTACTTAAATTATATTTAATCAATTAAGACACATGGTATGTCTTAAGTAATAGTCACTTACAGACTGATTGTGATTAGTTATAGCTCAGTATATGCAGCTTACTAAAGCATTGGGTTCTGAGAGTTTGTTTTCAATATGCTAGGCAGCCAGACAGAACACCTGGAGATGCCTAAGATGGCATGGAGGGGAGAGGACTATGAGCCCAGGTGAGCTCCGCCTTCCAGCAAGGAACCAGCTGTGCAAGTGAAGCATCTTGGGCCCTACAGACCAGCCTAGCTGCCATGAAAATACTATGGAGTGAGCCCAGTCCACACCAAGTGGTGCAGAAAAATTGCCCTGCCCATCCTGCCTGGATTCCTGATTCATACAATTGTGAATAATGAAATGGCAAAAGATAATTCAAACAGTTGATGACTGGCTGCAAATGAAAATCTAGTTTAATGCCATCCAATGGAAATATAATGCAAGCCACAAATGTGAACCACATATGCAGTGTACAATTTTCTAGTTGCTGTTGTTAGAAATTAAGGAGAGATGAAATTAATTATAATAATAAACTTTATTTAACTCATTGTATCCAAAATATTATCATTTAAGTGTGTAATTAATATGAAACTTACTGAGATATCTTACCTTCTTTCATTCATATTAAGCTCTTTGAATTCTGGTACGTATTTAACACTTGCCCCATTAAAGCCACTGCTGTCAAGTTGATTCCAACTCATGGAGACCCACATCCTAATTCTGAGTAGCCACATTTCAGTAGCCACATGTGGTTGATGGTTACTGCATTGGACAATGCAGGTCCAGATTATATAGGCATCACTTAGAGACGTACCTTAGAACCTTTTCCTCATATGAGAGAGGTCTTGTGTCTCTCTGACATTGTTTCCTCTGATGTAGAATGGAAAAATAGAAACTACTTCAGAGACTTGATGTGAAAACTAAATGAGACTATATAAGATGCAAATAATGGTTCCGAGCCTTAGCAAAGACTCAATAAATGGAGTGTTATTATTTTTCCTGTCATTGTTATATATATTGGGAAGAGGAGGACAAATGACAGGCCACTTGGGGCTTGGAATTGTGAAATCTGGGATTCTGTCCTGAAACAGCAGTTATCTGTCCATGAAGCCTCTGCCCGGGATCGAAGCCATTTGCATAACGAAGAACAAGCCAATGACTTACTAACCCTGGACAGATGAGGATTTGTGCGCAGTATTTCTCAATCTGGATAATGGTAAACATTGATATTTCACAGTGAACATTATTGAGTTGGAGGGTAGAATAGATCTCAGACATTATCAAGATGAAGAAAAAAATCTCTCTATTTTTGATTTACTGATCCCTGATCATTTTATTTTCCTCTCAACCAGTTATTTTATCACTTGATGGCAAATAAGTCTTTAATAAAAATTTTATGCATAAAAAGGTCACTATCAGATTATCTATTGGGACCACAAGGAAGATAAACTACTTACCCACTTTATTAATACTAAACCCAGAATCTTTAATGCTTCAGGTTTGGAAAAAGGAATGTCAGTTGGATAAATCAGGTTTAGCTTACATCCACACAAGGTCCCATCAGAAAATAGATGGTCTTACTCAACTCAGGATAATACAACGGAGGTTTAATTAAGGGACTAATTACAAAGGTGTGGGCACCTGTAAGGAAACCACAAACAACAGTGCTGTACTCTTGGGTTAGTAACAGCACATTAGGCCTGAATTGGCAATAGATAAGAGTGGTTACCAGAACCTGGAAGGAGGGAGGAATGTGGAAAGGGCTGCTTTGAATAATGTGATCATCAAAAGGCAACACTGCAGAAAGCAAGCCAGTGGAATAAATGTCACAATTTCATTCTTCTCCATCTCCCCAATCTTCTTGTGCTATCTCCATTGGCTGAATACACCAGAAGCCATAAGACAAGGGAGCCTCCTGGTGTACTTCATACCAATTAGCATTTCTGGGCAGAGAGCAGAGTAGATAAGCATGAATAAAAATGTTAACAAACCTCCATGTTAAAAAAAAAAAATTCCTTAATGAAGCAATTGCCTCTAAAACAAAAACAAGTAGAGATAAAACTTGTCAGTTAAATATGGCAAGAAAACAGGAGGCAATGAAATGAGCTGGCAAATCTTTAAGAAGAAGCAAGAAAAAACAAAACCTCAGAAATAAAGATCGCATTGAAAACATAAGAAAGACGAGACATTGCGGAAAACATGGCAAAGGACATGGGGTCAAGACTGAGAAAATAAAAAATATGGAAATTTTAAAAAAAGAGTTAAAAAACTAGCAAGAAAAAGATAGTTGTGGAACACAGAAAAAGGAGATTCAATGTACACATTAGCAACCTCTAAGAAGTTTTTATCTCACCTTCATGTTCTGAAAGGTATGTTTGCTGGGTATAGAACTCCAGGTTGACAGTTCTTTTCTTCCAGTAATTTAAAGATATTGCTCCACTGTCTTCTCCCTTGCATTTCCATCATCCTTTTCTTTGTTCCTCTGTACATAATATTTCTTGTTTTCTCTGGCTGCTTTTAAGATATTCTCTTTATCCCTGACTTTGAGTAATTTGATGAGCTCGACCTTCGTAGAGTTTTCTTCATGTTACTTGTGCTTTCACTGAGCTTCTTGGGTCTGTGGATTTACAGTTTTCATAAAATTTGGAAAGATTTTGGCCATTATTTATTCTAATACTTCTGATTCCCTTCCTTTGGGAATCCCAAATACATTTATACTAGGCTTATTAGTTTTTCCCGAGATCACTGATATACTTTTAATTTTTTTTAAGTTATTTTTCTCTGTTTCATTTTTGATAGTTTCTTTTGTTGTTTTCAAGTTTACTTATCTGCAATATCTAATCTGCTGTTATCCCATCTAACTTATTTTTCATTTGAGACACTGTAGTCTTCATCTCTGATTTGGGTCTTTTTAGGTGGCACAAATGACTTACACTCGGCTACTAACTGAAAGTTTATCAGTTCAAACTCACCCAGCAGCACCATGAGCAAAAAGCCTAGCGATCTGCTTCTGTAAAGATTACAACCAAGAAAACTCTACTGAGCTCAGTTTTACTATTTAACACATGGGGTTACAATGAGTCAGAATTGGTTTGATGGCAATGGGTTTGCATTTATGTGTGAGTGTGTGTGTGTGTGTGTGTGTGTGTGTTTCCTTAATATATATATATAATACATATAATATCTCTACTTAACTTTTGGAACATACAGGATAAAATTATGATTACTGTGTTAATGTCCTTGTCTGCTAATTCTAGTGCATGTGTCAGTTCTGGGTAAGTTCTGATTGTTTTTTCTTCTCATTATGGATGATGTTTTCCTGCTCCTTTGCATGCCTGGAAATGTTTAATTAGACGTCATTCATTGTAAATTTTACCTGGTTGGGTGCTGGATAATTTTGTAATCCTATAATATTCTTGAGCTTTCTTTTGGGATGCTGTTTGATCCTTTCAGGTGTTGCTTTTAAGACTTGCTAGGCAGATCCAGAGCAATGCTCAGTCTAAAGCTATTTATTTCCTACTATTCAGGCAAGACCTTCCTGAATACTATACTCAAAACCAAACCTGTTTCCATCAAGTCAATCTCAACTCACAGCCACCTTTACGACAGATTAGAGCTGCCCCATAAGGTTTCCAAGGCTGTAAATCTTTAAGGAAGCAGACTGACACATCTTCCTCCCTTGGAGCACCTGGTGGGCTCAAACCACTGACCTTTCAGTTAGCAACCGAGTGTTTAACCACTGCACCACCAGGGCTCCTTGTACTATACCCAGTGTCCCATAAATTATGAGATTCTTCAGTCTGGCTAGTGGGAGCATATGCCATTTATGACATTGTATGAGCACCAACCACAGTTCCCACTAACCTTCTCATATTGTTCTTTCCCAGGCCTCAAGTACTTTTCTCACATTTATGGACTGATCTGTACTCATTTGAATACTGAGGGCCAAAAAAAATCCCAAAAAACCAACCCCACTGCCGTGGAGTTGATTCTGACTCATAGTGACCCTATAGGACAGAATAGAACTGCCCCATAGAGTTTCCAAGGAGAAGCTGTTGGGTTTGATTTGCCGGCCTTTTGGTTAGCAGCCAAGCTCTTAACCATTGCACCACCAGGGTTTCCTATTTGAGGGCGGCCCTCTGTAACTCTCTGAAGTTTTCTCTTTGTCTCTCATTCTGTCTCTGTCCTTTATATTACCCCGTCCAGAAAAGTCTAGCTTCCTTGATCTCCTGGAAGCTCTCTCACCTTGGCCTCCTCAACCCGGTGATTTTGCTTGGTTCTGCCCAGGTTCTCCCTCCCTATATCACAGCCTAAAAAACTTATACAAGGCAGGAATCCGGGGCAATTGTACTGCTCATCTTGTGTCCCATCTCTCTTTGATTACATTCTTCTTTGCCTGCCTGATGGCTTAAAAACCATCGATACATAAAACTTGTGAGTTTTTTTGTTGTTTTATGTAGTAGTGTAAATCTGGTCTCTGTTGCTCCATCTTGGCCAGAACCTCAGGGATTTAATATATAATAACATGTCATTGACATTCAGGACCTTCTTTTTCGTTCTGTGAGCTGAGCAATTTGTCTGAGATGATATAATGATGCTAAGATAACCTAAATACAGATGCTGTAATCAAATTTTGCTTTTCTTATCTTGTGCTCAATCAATGAATCACTGGTGTGAAAGGATATCATCATCTAAAAACATTTCAGTCATGTAATTCTTCTCCCATCCCCACTCCCATGCCTATCTATGCAGCATTCTTTCTTCTGCATCTGCAATCAATTCTTACTTAACAGTGGTATGAATTTTTGTGAAAAGATACTTTTGCAAGTTTTAGATAGAATTGGATTCCACATAGGAATCAAAATATTTTAGTTATATCTCTGTGTGACAATAGGTAACATTTAGTGATTGCTCACCATAAGCAGGGGATGGTTCTAAGGCTTTTATATATTTTGAATCATTTTATCCACACAGAAGCCATTAAGTAGGTTCTGAGTCCCTTGTTGGTGCAAATAGTTAACACATTGGGCTACTAACTGAAAGATTGGAGGTTCAAGTCAATCCAGAGGCACCTCAGAAGAAAGGCTTGGTGCTCTACTTCTGAAAAATCATCTACTAAAAACTCTATGGAACACAGTTTTACTCTGACACACATGGGGCCACCAGGAGTCAAAGACGACTCAATGGCAACTGCTTATTATTGTCTCCAGTAAAGAGTTTGAAGGTCAAAGAAATTAAGAAACTTGCCCAACATCACAAAGACCACCACTACTCGATATTGTTTCATGAGGGATTTCACAGCAAATGTGGGGGTGGGCTGCTTAGCTAGAAAAAGCTTTATCCTAATAACCTTTATTTATTCAAAAGTTATTGAACAAAGAGCAAGGTTGTCCCTAAACTTGCTTTTACTCAAGTCTAAAGTTATTGTGCCTTGATTATTTGTTCCTTGAGAATTCACCATATCTGTGGATCATAAAATAGTGATAATGGGTCTTTTCTTTCCATCTCATCATCCCCAAATCCTGAATTCTTGGTCTTCCCTCCAAGTCTGGTCCTTCTTTTATATGCTCCAACCATGCGGAAGGCACCATTCATTCACCCAAACCTGAAACTTAAGAGTTTTCTGTAATTCCTCCTCCTTGTCCACCCTCACCAAGAGTCACTCCTCAAAGTCCTGTTGACATTACCAGTTGCCGTATTGGAAGTACATTGCCAGGCCTTTCTTCCAAGGCACCTCTGGGTGGGTTCAAACTGCCAACTTTTTTGTTAGTAGTCCAGTGCCTAACTCTTTGCACCATCCAGGGACTCCCTGTTGACACTAATACTCAAATATCTCACAAGTCCCATGGCCTCTGACTTATTTTAGGTCCTTAGCCCTGCTCTCAGGAGCCCTGGTGGTGCAGTGGTTAAGCACTCAGCTGCTGACGGGAAGGTGAGCAACATGAACCCACCAGCCACTCTGCAGGAAGAAGATGTGGCAGTCTATTTCCATAAAGATTACAGCTTTGGAAACCCTATGAGGCAGTTCTACTTTGTCCTACAGGGTTGCTATGAGTTGGAATCTACTAGATAGCAATAGGTAGCCCTGTTCTCATGGATTGCTGCCATCATCCTCTAACTAGTCTCCTTAGCTCATGTTTCACTTCCTCAGTCACTTTTACTTCAATTGCCATACTGACATCAGAATGGTTTTCCAAAATTGAAACTTTTTATTCCATTCATCTCTTTTAGATCTTCCCACTTTAAACTTTTAGAAGCTTCACACTGTTTCCATATAAAGCTCAATTTTATTATCATGCTTATGGGACCTTCTGCGGTCCTGTCCCAGCTTTCCTTCCCAGGCTCATCATGTCTCCGCACGCAACCTTCATTTCAGGCAGAGCATCTCCTTCACAGGGATCCAGCTTCCCTCTGTCTTGGGTTTACTATAGGAGGGGAAGAAAGCACATGGAGGTGGCACACCAACACCTAGATACCCTCATCACAGAAACTAAACATGTCATTTCTATTCACAGGTCACTGGCTAGAATAAGCCACACGATCCTGCCTAACTGCCAGGGCCTGGCATCATAGACTTCCCAGTGTGCCCAAGAAGGAGATGGGAGCAGTACTTGGGAGAGCACTGGTAGTCTCTACTAAAATGAAAAATGAAAGCAAAAAAGTAAAAAGACAACCCATGTATTGGGAGAAAATTTTTAGGAACTGTATATCTGATAAAGGTCTAATAAAAAAATATATATACATATACAAAAATATATGTATATAGTCTACAACTTAACAACAAAAAGACAACCCAATCAAAAAATAGGCAAAAGACTTGAACAGACATTTCACCAAGGAAGATAATCCAAGAGATGCTCAACGCTATCAACCATCCCCAAAAACCAAACCTGTTGCCATCGAGTCCATTCCAACTCATAGTTACCCTATAGGACAGAATAGAACTGCCCCAGAGGGTTTCCAAGGAGCAGCTCGTGGATTGGAACTGCCGACCTTTTGGTTAGCAGCCTTAGCTCTTAACCACTGAGCCACCAGGGCTCCTCATCAGATATTAAAGAAATGCAAATCAAAACCACGTTGAGTTATCACCTCACCCCCATTAGAATGCAGTGATAAAAAAAAAAAAAAAACATGAAAGCAACTGGTGTTGGAGAGGTTTTGGAGAAACTGAAACCCTCATGCATTGTTGATGAGAACATAAAATGGTATAGCTGCTGTGGAGAACAGTTTGGTGGTTCCTCAAAAAGTTAAACATGGAACTATCGTATGACTCCACGATCCAAATCCTAGGTATATACCCAGAAGAGGTGAAAGCAGGAAGACAAAAAGAAACCTGTACACCCATATTTGTGGCAGCACTTTTTACAATAGCTAAAAGATGAAAACAATTGACATGTATGTGATATATACATACAATGGAATGCAGTCGTAAAGAAAAACGAAGTCCTGATGCATCCTACAACACGGATAAACCTTGAAAACATCATGTTGAGTCAGTTGCGAAAGGACAAATACTGTATTATCTCACTTATATGAAATAAGCAAATATATAGAAATCAAAGATTATTCATGGTTACTAGGGGTAAGAGGGAGGGGGAAAGGGAAACTTTTTGCTTAGGAGGCATTGAGTTTATGTTAATGGTGAAGGAATAATTTGCAAAAGGATAGTGATAATGGTTGTACAACATGAAGAATGTAATCAGTGTCACAGAATTACACATGCAGAAATTGCTGAATTAGCAAATGTATTGTTGTGAATATTTTCACCACAAAAAAAAATTATGTACAAAGAAAAGAGAAAAAAATAGGCAAATACTCTAGGGAGAGATATAGCACAGTCTTCTCATCTGCTTTCTTCCCTAACTGGAATGGTAGAAGATAAAAGGAGAGGTCAGGAGAGGTGAGAAGGGCATACTGGGGTTCTTCATAGTTTTATCTCAGGTGTTAGGATGGTTGTGGGTACTAAGATATGTCAGTGAGTAGGGGAGAAGATGTGCTCTTGTACTTTGCACCAAATGTGAAAATCACTCATTTCTTTTTTTTAACTTTTAAATCTGGGGAAAAGCAGTGTTCCACTTTAATTTTCAAATAAGTCTTCCACACTAAAGCTCTATTACTTGGGCTATTATCAATTCTAGGTCTTAATTCCCAACTCTGTAAAATAAGAGGCACTTTCCAGTTCTAAGAGTAGTAACTGTGTGTGGCCCCAGGAGTAATACCCAAGGTGTACCCTGGATTATTTTATTAGTTCATATCATCCAGGGGTATGAGTACCCAGTGGTTAGATAAAGAACTATGGTTCAATGACAAAATAAAGCAACACCTTCAAAGTAAGCTGAAAAAATTAAACCTGTTGCCATCAAGTTGATTCCGACTCATAGCGAGTCTATAGGACAGTGTAGAACTGCCCTGTAGGATTTCCAAGGAGTGGCTGGTAGATTTGAACTGCTGACCTTTTGGTTAACAGCCAGGCTCTTAACCATTGCACCAGCAGGGCTCCACATGCTTGACTCATCAGGGATTATAATAGTAACAAGAAGGAATTTACAGACCTCAAGGAACAATTGAATCTAATTGCCTCTAAGGAGTGGTCAGTAGCAGTCATCTTTGGCTATTTTAACTGAACAAATGTGAATTGTTCGAAACTGTAGGCAACAAAATGAGTGTATGCTGAGCAATTCCTGCGTACAGGAGTTTCCAGTCAAGTTAAGGAAGACAAGACACGAAGTTGAAACACATTAGCAGAAAAACAATACTAAATCAATGTTATTTACCAATATAAAATGCTAAATTTTGCAGTTCAATAACATAATTTGAGAAGTAAAAGGGAAATTGTACGAGAAAGCATATGCTAATATAAAAATTAGAAATACATAAATAGAATCATTATAATAATAAAGCTCATAATCGCAAGCATTTTTCTGTAAGTTAGTCAAATTATTTCTGTCCTTAGCATACCAAGGTACCATAGAGTCCACTCTGACTCATGGGGACACAATGTGAGTCAGAGTAGAACTGTGCTCGATAGGATTTTCATGGCTGATTTTTCAGAAATAGATTGCCATGCCTTTCTTCTGAGCCACCTCTAGGTGGACTCAGACCTCCAATCTTTTGGGCCTTGTAATGGTTAAGGTTGTGTGTCAACTTGGCTGGGTCATGATTCTCAGTGGTTTGGAAGTTATGATATAGTTTGGCAGTTGTACAATGTTGTGATCACTTCCATGATGAGACTGGATATAATGTGATCACCTCCATGATGGGATCTGCTGGGAGCAGCAAATCAGTTGAAAGGGAGTTTCCTTAGGCATGTGGCCTTTGTCGAATATAAGTGGATATTCTGGCAAGGCTCAGGGGCTTTTGCTCACTCTGGATCCTGCAGCTGGCTCCTGTTTATCTGACCTCTGGTTCTTGGGATTTGAGCTAGCAGCTTATCTGCGGTCCTGCCTGCCAATCTTGAGATTTGGCAAACTTCACAGTCTGTGAGCAAGAGCTCTGTTCTCAGACCAGCTGATCTTTGGTTCACCAGCCCCTGTGGCTATCTGAATCAGGAGAAGCCTCTATCCTGACCCATGGACTTGGGAAGTTCCAGCCTCTACAAGCACCTGAGCCATTTCCTTGGAATAAATATCTCTCTCCGTGTATTTATACATTTTACTGGTTTTGCTTTTCTAGAGAACCCAGTCTAAGACATTTGGTATGGAGAATGGCTCTAGAGAAACAATATTATAAGGATGAGTTTTCTAAATTGCTCCTCAAGTCTGGTTAGTCTTAAAGATCTTGATAACTCTGCTTCCAGGAGTAAAGAGTGCACTACTAATCCATCAAGTGAGGTGGCAATACAAATACTCATAATATCACCACCAATAGATTAGGTATTGGTGAAAGGCGAGGCTCTGGGTGATTGCATCTGTGATACTTTTCTACAATTTTGTCCTAATGGGAAGTGTAAGGAAGCGGGTTGGTTGGTCCTACTTTTTGCTAGACAAACAGGTGAAAGAAAGAGATGAGCTCAGGGCTTCAGAGTTAAAGCTCAAATGCCACATAAAAGACCTTAAATTTTCCACTTGTGTCTTGAAAAAAAGCCTTATTTCATGTAGTAACAGAGCTGATATTGCCAAAAACCAAACCCAGAGTCTTATCATATGAGTGGCTAAATTACAATGCCAACTCAATTGCCAACCTTCAGAGGTGTCTGAAGTTAAAGCAAGGGTGTTGATTGGTAAGAAATGGGATCCTGAATTTTGAGATGAGGACAGAAGGGCAAATAATCTGGAAGTTGGAGACGCTGAGGCCCTAAATTCCTTTGAATCACTCCTGCCAACACAACCAGGTCTCTCATTCCATTCAGAAGAGACTACACCATGTTTGTCTGCTAAACTACCCTCCCAAGTAAAACCATTAGTCCCTCCACCCCTACCTAATGAGATTAACCCAGTTGCATGTGAAGAGTCTGTCTGAATCATTGCTGAAAGTTCTCAAAACACTTGCACACCACCAATTTTGGCTTCTAGACCTGTAACTTAAGTCTCAATGAGCCCCAAAAGGTGAATACAAAGTGTGACCCAGGAGTGTACACTACACTCCAAAAGAATTGCTTGACTTTTCTAATATGTACAAACAGAAACCTGGGGAATATGTGTGGGAACGACTATTAAGGGTGTGGGATAATGGTGCAAGGAACAAAAAGATAGATCAGTCTGAGTTTATTGATATAGGCCAACTAAAGGACAGATTATTCTTTCAATGTTTCAGCTCCAGAAATTAGGAAAGGATCTAATAGTTTATTTGGCTGGGTCACTGAAGCAAGCATTACATGGTGGCCTACACTAAATCAAACTGAAGTACCAGATCTGCCTTGGTATACTGTAGAAGAAGGTATACAAAGGCTTAGGGAAATGGCCATGCTAGAGTGGTTTTATCAGGTTACACCAAGACCCACACATGGAGTGTGAAGAGGACACACCTTTTACCACAACTGTGAGGAACAGATGTGTGAAGGGAGCCCCAGCATCCTTGAAGACTGCTGTGATTGCTATTTGATGTAAGTCAGATTTGACAGTGGGAACTGCCCTAACTGAATTAAGACACCTAACTACAATGGGGCTGATCAGAGCCCCTGGTAGTAGGGGCCAAGTGGCGGCACTCAATTGACAAAGACAAGGTGGACATAGTTACCATAGTGGATAAGAGAGTCAAAGCAGTAATCAGAATTGTCTGACTCATATGGACTTATGGCATTGGTGACTTAGTCTTGGGGTCCCTAGAAGTGAAATAGATAGGAAATCTACTAAATATTTACTTGATCTGTACAAGCAGATGAATTCTAGGTCAAGTGAACAGCAGTCTAATTTGAATCACCAGAATAGAGTCAAGGTCCCTCAATCAATTCCCAGACTTCAGTGAATTTAAAGACCCACAACTTCTTGAATGAAGGGGAGGCCAGGTCCCCTTGAGGAAGGTCTCTAATACACTGCCAAAAACTTGTACTCTTATCCTTTCTCTCAGCCTTCCCCAAAGGGATCTACAGCCCTTTAAGAGAGTGACTGTTCACTGGGGAAAAGGAAATAATCAGACTTCTCAGGGATTACTGGATACTGGCTCTGAACTGACACTAATTCCAGGACAGCCAAAATGTCACTGGGGCCCACCAGTCAGAATGGAGGCATATGGAGGTCAGGTTATTAATGGAGTCTTAGCTCATGTCCAACTCACAGTAGGTCCAGTGCATCCCCGAACCCATCCAGTAGTAATTTCCCCAGTTCAGGAATGCATAATTGGAATACATATACTCAGAAACTGGAAGAACCCCTACATTGGATCTCTGACAAATGGAGTAAGGGCTATTATGGTAGGAAAAGCCAGGTGGAAGCCATTAGAACAGCCTTCACCTAGGAAAATAGTAAACCAAAGGCAGTACTGCATTCCTGGAGGGATTGCAGAGATAAATATCACAATCAAGGACTAGAAGGATGCAGGGGTGGAAATTCCTCCACATCCCTATTTGGCCTATGCAAAAAACAGATGGATCTTGGAGAATGACAATGGATTATTGAAAATTTAACCAGGTGGTGATACCAAATGCAGCTGCTGTTTCAGATGTAGTTTCATTGCTTGAGCAAATTAATACGTCTCCTGGTACCTGGTATGCAGCTATTGATCTGGCTAATGACTTTTTCTCCGTACCTGTTTCAAAGGACCATCAGAAGCAGTTTGCCTTCACCTGGTAAGGCCAATAATACACTTTCAGTGTCCTACCTCAGAGGTATGTCAATTCTCCAGCACTGTCATAATTTAGTACACAGGGATGTAAGATTGCCTTTCTCTTCCACAAGATGTCACACTGGTCCCTTACATTGATGACATTATGCTGCTTGGGCCTAGTAAGGAAGAATTGTCAATGACTCTGGACTTACTGGTAAAATATTTGCGTGCTAGAGTGTGGGAAATAAATCCCACAAAAATTCAGGCACCTTCCACCTCAGTGAAATTTCTAGGGGACCAGTGGTGTGGGGCATGTAGAGATGTTCCTTCTAAAGTGAAGAATAAACTATTGCATTTGGCTCCTTTCCCAACTAAAAAGGAGACACAAAGCCTAGTGGGCATCTTTGGATTTTGGAGGCAGCTTCTTCCTCATTTAGGTGTGCTACTCTGGCCTATTTACCAAGTGACTAGAAAATCTGCTAGTTTTGAGTGGGGCCCAGAACAAGAGAAGGCTCTACAACAGGTCCAGGCTGCCATGCAAACTGGTCTGCCCCTTGGGCCATATGATCAAGCTGATCCAATGGTGCTTAAAGCATCAGTGGCAGATAGAGATGCTATTTGGAGACTTTGTCAGGCCCCTATTGGTTAATAACAATGCAGACCCTTAGAATTTTGGAGCAAAGGCCTGCCATCCTCTGCAGTTAACTACTCTTCTTTTGAGAAACAGCTTTTGGCTTGTTAGTGGGCCTTAGCAGAGACTGAATGCTTAACCATGGGATACCATTTCACCATGCAGCCTGAGCTGCCCAGCATGAACTGGGTGTTGTCTGACCCAGAGTGATAAAGTTGCACATGCACAGCAGCACTCCACCATTAATTGAAAGTGGTATATATGAGATCGGGCCCGAAGAGGACCTGAAGGCACAAGTAAGTTGCATGAGGAAGTGGCACAAATGCCCACGGTCTCCGCTCTTCTCACATTACCTTCCACCTCCATGTCTGCACCTATGGCCTCATGAGGAGTTTTTCTTGATCAGTTGACTGAAGAAGAGAAAATTCGTGCCTAGTTTACAGATGGTTCTGACCACTGGAAAATGGACAGTGGTAGCATTACAGCCCCTTTCTAGGACCTCCCTGAAGGAGAGTGGTGAAGGGAATTCCTCCCAATGGACAGAACTTCAAGCAGTGCACCTGGTTGTTCACTTTGCTTGGAAGGAGAAATGGCCAGAAGTGTGACTGTAAACTGATGCATGGGCTGTGGCCAATGGTTTGGCTGGATGGTCAGGGACTTTGAAGGAACATGATTGGGAAATTTGAGAAAAGGAGGTGTGGGAAAGAGGCACGTGGATAGACCTCTCTGAATGGGCCAAAGAAGTGAAGATATTTGTGTCTCATGTGAATGCTCACCAAAGGGTGACCTCAGCAGATGTCATCGATTGAATTGTGTCCCCAGAATGTGTGTCAACTTGACTAGGCCATGATTCCCAGTATTGTGTAATTGTCTACCATTTTGTCATTTGATGTGATTTTCCTGTGTGTTGTAAATCCTATCTCTATGATGTTGATGAGGTGGGATTAGTGACAGTTATGTTAATGAGGTAGGACTTGAGCTACAAGATAAACTTGTGTTTTAAGACAATCTCTTTTGAGATGTAAAACAGAGAAGAGAGCAGAGAGGCATGGGGACTTCATACCACCAATAAAGAAGTGCTGAGAGCAAAGCACATCCTCTGGACCCAGGGTTCCTGTGTGGAAAAACTGCTAGATGAAGGGGAGACTGATGACAAGGACCTTCATCTAGAGCCAATAGAGAGACAAAGGCTTCCTCTGGAGCTGGTACCCTGATTTTGGACTTCTACTCTACTAGACTATGAGAGAATAAATTTCTATGTGTTAAAGCCATCCACTGTGGTATTTCTGTTATAACAGTATTAGATAACTAAGACAGCAGAGGAAGATTTTAACAATCAAGCAGATAGGATCACGCATTCTGTGGAAACCAGTCATCCTCTTTCCCCAGCTACTCCCATCATTGATCAATAGGTTCATGAACAAAGCAGCCATGGTGGCAGGCATGGAGGTTATGCATGAGCTCAGCGACATGGACTTCCACTCACCAAGGCCATCTTGGTTTCAGTCACTGCTGAGCGCCCAGTCTGCCAGCAGCAGAGACCAACACTGAATCCCTGACATGGCATTATCCCTTGAGGTGATCAGCCAGCAACCTGGTGGCAAGTTAATTACATTGGACCACTTCCATCATGGAAGGGCAGTGTTTTATTTTTACTGGAATAGACACTTACTCTGGATATGGATTTGCCTTCCCTGCATGCAATCATTCTGCCAAAACTACTATCCATGGACTTAAAGAATGCCTTATCCACCATCATGTCATGGATTGAATTGTGTCCCTCAAAAATATGTGTATCAACTTGGTTATGCCATGATTCCCAGTATTGTGTGGTTGTCCTTCATTTTGTGATTGACATAATTTTCCTATGTGTTGTAAATCCTAAACTCTGCCTGTGGTTAATGAGCTAGATTAAATTATGTTAAAGATAATTAGGGTGGGATGTAACACCCTTACTTAGGTCACATCCCTGATCCAATGTAAAGGAAGTTTCCCTGCGGCGTGGCCTGCAGCACCTTTCAACTTACAAGAGATAAAAAGAAAGGGAAGCGAGCAGAAAGTTGGGGACCTAATACTACCAAGAAAGCAGCACCGGGAGCAGAGAACATTCTTTGGACCCAGGGTTGCTGTGTGGAGAAGCTCCTAGTCCAGGGGAAGATTGAGGAGAAGGACCTTCCTCAGAGCCAAAGAGAGAGAGCTTTACCCTGGAGCTGATGCCCTGAATTTGGACTTCTACCCTACTAGACTGTGAGAAAATACATTTCTCTTTGTTAAAGCCAACCACTTGTGGTATTTCTGTTATAGTAACACTAGATGACTAAGACAGAATTCCACACAGCATCACCTTGGATCAAGGAACTCACTTCACAACAAATGAAGTACGGCAATGGGCCCATGCTCATGGTATTCACTGGTCTTACCATGTTCCCCATCATCCTGAAGTAGCTGGCTTGATAGAATGATGGGATGGCCTTCTAAAGACACAATTACAGCAGCACCAGCTAAGTTGCAATAACTTGCAGAGTTGGGACAATTTTCTCCAGGGGGCTGGATCTGCTTTAAACCAGCATCCTATATATGGTGCTGTTTCTCACAGAGCTAGGATTCATGGGTCCAGGAATCAAGGGGTGAAAATGGGAGTGGCACCACTCACTATTACCCCTAGTGACCCACTTGCAAGATTTTTGCTTCCTATCCCCATGACCTTATGCTCTGCAGGTCTTACAGGTCTTTGTTCCAAAGGAAGGAATGCTCCTACCTGGAGACACATCACTGATTCCATTGAACTAGAAGCTAAGAATGCCACCTGGCCACTTTGGGCTCTTCATGCCTCTGGATCAACAAGCAAAGAAAGGAGTTACTATACTGGCTGGTGTGATTGAGCCTGATTACCAAGAGGAAATTGGATTGACATTACGTAATGGAGGTAAAGAAGAGTAGTTTGGAATGCAGGAGATCCCTTAGGGTATCTCTTAGTACTACCATGTCCTGTGATTAAAGTCAATGGAAAGCTACAGCAACCCAATTCTGACATGACTACTAATGGCCCAGACCCTTCAGGAATGAAGGTTTGGGTCACCCCACCAGGCAAAGAACCACAATCAGCTTAGGTGTTTGCTGAAGGCAAAGGGAATACAGAATGGGTGGTGGAAGATGGTAATTCTACATACCTGTTATGACCACATGACCAGTTGTAGAAACAAGGACTGTAACTCTGTTTTGTATGTGTGCAGCAAATATTTTTGTTTTCTTCACTTATAAAATATAAGATGTAAACAGGACTAGTGCATTTTTTGTTCTATGTGTGTTTGTTATATCATGTTAGGTGCAAGTATGACTTTACAATTGTCTTTATTCAGAGATTATGTATGATTTAAGGAGATGTATACAGGTGCCAAGTTGACAAAGGGTGGACTATGATGGTTAAGGTTGTGTGTCAACTTGTCTGGGTCATGATTCTCAGTGGTTTGGCAGTCATATGATGTTGTGATCACTTCCATGATGAGATTTGATATAATGTGATCACCTCCATGATGGGATCTGCCACGAGTAGCCAAACAGTTGAAAGGGAGTTTCCTTGGGCTTGTGGCCTGCATCGAATACAAGTGGACATTCTGTCAAGGCTCAGGGGCTTTTGCTCACTCTGGATCCTGTAGCTGGCTCCCGTTTGTCTGATCTCCAGTTCTTGGGACTTGAGCTAGCAGCTTATCTGCAGTCTTGCCTGCCAATCTTGGGATTTGTTGATCTTCACAGTCTGTGAGCAAGGGCCCTGTTCTCTGACCTGCCGATCTTGGGTTTGTCAACCTCTACGGCTATGTGAATCAGGAGAATCCTCTCTCCTGACCCACAGACTTGGGATGTTCCAGCCTCTACAACTGTGTGAGCCATTTCCTTGATATAAATCTCTCTCTCTCTACATATATATATATTTACACTTCACTAGTTTTGCTTCTCTAGAGAACCCAGCCTAAGATAGGCCCTTAAACTGTTTGTACCACCCAGGGACTCTGTCCTTAGCATTGTTGTTGCTGTTGTGTGCCCTTGAGTTGATTTCAACTCATACAACCCCATTTGACAGAGTAGAACTGTCCTAAAGTTTCCTAGGTTGTAATCTTTATAGGAGCAGATCACCAAATCTTTTCCCTGGGGAGCTGCTGGGTGGATTGGAACCTCTGACCTTTTGGTTAGCAGCCAAGCACTTAACCATTGTGCCACCAGGTTCCTTGTCCTTAGCATATGCCTCTTAAAATAACAGGAGCCAGACTTGTGGGCTTTATCTCTCTCTTCAATATCAACATTATGAAGTTTTTCCAGCGAACTAACATGAATATTTGGGCCTAGTTCTCTCACAGAAGCCCAGCTGAGGAGGGCTGCAAATATTAAAGGTAATTTGAAAACATACTAGAGGATACAAAATCTGCAACATGTAATGGTTTTAAAAACTCCCAGCTCAGTAGTATATCACATTAACAGAAAGGGGAATTTGGAAATAATTTCAGTGTATGGGGCATGACTGCTGGTTATGAACAATTTTTCCACTATGGATATTTCACCATTATTCATTGTGAAGAATAGAATCTTTCCCTATAATATCCACAAAAACCAAACCAAACCCATTGCTCTCAAGTCGATTCCAACTCATAGCAACCATATAGGACAGATGAGAATTGCCTCATAGGGTTTCCAAGGATCATTGGTAGATTTGAACTACCAATCTTCTGGTTAGCAGCCAAGCTCTCAACCACTGTGCCAAATATCCACAAGACTATATTGTAAATATTCTACATAATATTAAATTCATGACAAATGGAGTGTTTCCTGGGCCACAATGGGGACAAAACAAAATTGATAGGATTATTGAGTGTCCCGTAGCAGACACTATCACCAGCCCAGCTCCTTACACGCCCATTTCCTTAGCAGGATGTCTGGTGGCCTCAGCAGCTCTCCTCGCTGCAGTGTTCATCATCACAGCCAAGGCTTTCTGCTCCCCGAGGACTCCGACTCCTCCTCTTGTGCCACTTATTCATGCTCCTTGTCCTATAACATATTTTCTGGCTGTACTTGTCAGGCTTCTAGGAAGTCCTGTCCACCTTCAGACAGAGACCCCTCAAAACTGGGAAGGCCTGAGTTATAGGTCCCCTAAGGAAGCCGTGAATCCCAGAGCTTGATGGTACGTTGTCTTAACTTCCTACCACTGTCGTAACAAAAAATACTACAAGTGGATGGCTTTAAAGAACAGAAATTTATTTTCTCACATTTTAGGAGGCAAGAAGCCCAAATTCAGGGCATGGCTGTAGCAGAGGTCCTTCTTTCTTATTTCAGCTTCTAGTAGCTGCCAGAAATCCTTGGTGTTCATGAGCTCATAGATGCATCTGTCTCCATTGTTGTCTTCCTCTTCCCTGTGTGAGTCTCTGTGTCTAATCGACTCTTTTTATAACTCAGAAATTTTTAAATGTTTAGGACCCACCTTTCTCTGATATGACCTCACAAACATAACAAAAGAAAATCCCTATTTCCTAACAGGGTCATATTTACAGGACAGGGTTTAGGATTTCAATACATATTTTGGTGAAATATCATTCAAACCATAGCATGCATCCTACAAACAGAAGTGTCATTTTAGAACTGGGATATAAGATGATGATCAGCAGAGGGAAAGACAATGTGGAGCCCCAGAATACAAGCCCAGAGCACTCCTGCCACAGATTAGCTGTAGTCCTCCAAATGGGCAAGGGCAGGAGGGCTCCAGAGTCTTGGAAGCAGGTTGTGGTCAGAGATACTTGTTTCATTTCATAGCATGCTGCTTCTAAAGGGCCACCACAGAAGTGCATAGTGCCACCTTATGGATATCTTGAGGAGTTGTCCTTAAACATTATTAATTATAAAATTCCAGTAAAACCAAACCCACTGCAGATGAGTTGATTCAGACACATAACGACCATATAGGACAGAGTAAAACTGTGTCACAGGGTTTCCAAGGCTATAAATCTTTACAGAAGCTGTAGAGAGGCTGGTGGATTTGAAGTGCTGACTTTTTAGTTAGCAGCCAAGTGCTTTAACCACTATACCACCAGGGCTCCTTAAAATTCCAATAGAAAAAAATAAAAAACCTTGTGCTTTTTTTTTTTTTAATTTATTGTACTTTAGATGAAGGTTTACAGAATAAATTCTCATTAAACAGTCAGGACACATATTGTTTTATGACATTGGTTAACAACCCCATGACATGTCAACACTCTCCCTTCTCAACCTTGGGGGACCTTTTTTTTTTGAGGAAAATATACATAGCCAAAGTTACACCATTTCAAAAGTTTCTACTTGTGCAGTTCAGTGACATTGATTACATGCTTCCAGTTGTGCTGTTATTCTCACTATCCTTTTCCAAATTATTCCATCACCATTATCTTCAACTCACCACCCCCTAGGCTTCCCATCAAACCTTTTGAGTTGTTGTCGTCACTTTGATCTCACATAGATAATTCTTTTTCTTTTTTTTTTTTGTACCTTAGATGAAGGTTTGCAGAACAGTTTCTCCTTAAGCAGTTAGTACACATATTGCCCTGTGACAATGGTTAACAACCCAATGACATGTCAACACTCTCCCTTCTCAAACTTGGGTTCCCTATCACCAGCTTTCTTGTCCCCTCCTGCCTACTAGTTCTTGTCCCTGTGAGTTGTTTTACATAAAGTGAATATATTAAAATGAAAAGAAATTAAATGGCAGTAGCAAGAGAAAATTCTCAGAGCTTTTAAGGATTTTAGCATTTTAGGAACTAGGGATCTTTTATTAATAGGATGTGCTTCTGCTAAATTCTGGTTAGAAAATCCATTTTCAGTTATATACGAGTCTGGACAACTTTCCTCATTTATATTATTAATCTTGAGAACATTCTACTGTAATCCCCATTTTTAAGATGGGAAAATTAATATTAGAAAGGTTTATATAACTTTTTCTAAGTCAAACTAAGGGTAAAGGCAAAGGCAGGCTTTAACCCAAAATCTTGAGACTCCTAAATCTGTTCACTTTCACATCAAAGAGGGAGGGGAAAATATCTTTGGAAGGATGCTGGATTATCTAGCAAAGGTAAGACAGATGTCAAGATGTCTCTGAAAAAATACCTGTTAGCTTAGAAAACAGGCAATACTCAGAAAGTAAGTGAGATATCATGTTGAAGTAGTGAGAAAAACCAGATGAAATAAAAATTCATCTTTATTCTTACAATAGCTAAAGAGTTTTCAGAAAAGAATCCAAAGGCAATCAAATAAAATCTACTATAAAAATATTAAATAAAATTGATTTTAAAATAATACTTACTGCTTTTTATGAATATAAAATAAATATAATTGTTTAAAATATGGAAAATATAGAAAGAAGCATAAAAATAAAGATCACAAATAATTTTACCGTCCAAGGATAAAAACATATCTTTTCAATACATACATCATATACATATGTTTAAATTCTTGTTTAATATCAACAGCTTTTAATTCAACACCTCTTCTTTGGGGTCAGTTATGTTGCTTCTAATTTTCACTTTAATAAATAATGCTGCTCAAGCATCAATAATTATTTCTTTAGAATTAATAGATTTTAATATATAAAGAATGCTTGATTACATTTTAAGTGTCAACATCCAAATATCGCAGATAAAGCTAATGACTGATTTGACCCATAACCTAATCCTTATCACCAATCTAGACAAAATCACTGTTACCTGATATGTCTATATTTTGAGGCCTTTATATACATGCAAATGAATTGAACATTTATATTTTAAAATAATTGCATTCATAAAAGCGCCTGCCACATGGGAGGCATTTAATAAATACTAACTGAATAAATTAGTGGATAAGTGAATAAATGAATATACTTATTCCTAGATAAATATTGTGGAGCTTGGGGATTCCTTGGTTGGTTTGTTCATAAATGGCGTCATATTACTCATAACACTCTGCCATCTGCCTTCTTCATTCAAGAATATGATTTGATGATATTTTAATTTCAGTATATATAGATCCTTTCTATAGTATGTAATGGTACACATACATCTGTGTAATATTCAATAGTATGGACGTGCCATATTTTAATCACTCCCCCATTGTTGAACATTTAAGTGGTCTCCATGTTTTTGCTTTTATAAACAATGCTGGAATAACATCTTTACACATGACCTTTTGAGTGCTCAGTTAAGTTACTCTGAGTAGAAACCAAGAAATGGATTGCTGTATTAATTTACTCTCTCAACAAAAGTGTATGAGAATACTCTCATCCGTTCTTGATGCCACCACTCCTTAATTTTTGACAAGTTGATTACTGAAAAATGGTATTGCATGTTGTTTTAAATACAATGTCTATGTTTTCTAGTAAGATTGGGTGTATTTACATATTTTTCTTAGATATTTTAAATTTCCATGTCTGTAAATATCCTGTTTATGTGCTTTGGCCATTGGGTTATTGGTTATTTCTTGTTGGTTTATAGGAGTTCTACCTTTATTCTATATTAACTTTCTGTCTGATAACTATTTGTAAACATTTTCTCCTAGTCTATAATTTGTCTTTTCAAAATTTTAAAACTTTTTATGATATATTTTTTCATATAACCCGTTGCCATTGAGTCGATTCTGACCCATGGTGACCCTAGAGGACAGAGAAAAACTGGTGGATTTGAATTGCTGACCTTTTGGTTAGCAGCTGTATCACTTAACCACCACACCACCAGGGTTCTTTTTGTCATACAGAAGTTTACATTTGTGATATAATTAAATTTATCAATATTTTTCCTGACCTTTATTTATCTGCATCTGGTTTAAGATGACTTCCACACAACAATTAAATAAATATAAACTTTTACACTTTTCTATAATTTTATAGTTTTGGTTTTAAGATACAACATTTTAATACACATGGAATTTATTTCTGAGATGATGCTAAAGAATTCGTGTGTGTGTGTGTGTGTGTGTGTGAATAGATATTCATTTATCATAATGAAAATTGATTTGCTATTGTTTGGAATTTATATTTCAAAATGAATTTTTAAATTGTCTTGCTAGTTATCTCCTTAAAGGATAAGTTATAGATGCATATGTTAATTCCTAGAGCAATCGATAGAAAATAATGTAAAAAAAATAGCTAGAAAAACAATAGAGAAATTAAAATGGAATGTTCAAAAATAAACAATTAAACAAAATCAGGCATCTAGGAAGAAAGGACAAAAAGCAGATGAGATAAACAGAAAAACAGCAGACCTAAACATAACCATATCAATAATTACATTAAATATAAATGAACTAAAGAGTCCAATATAAAGAGAGGTTGAGATTTTCCAAATATATAAAAAATCACGAGCCAACTATATGGCATCTACAAGGGATATACTTTAAATATAAAGACGTAAATAGATTAGAGTAAAAGGATGGGAACAGTAAGTATAGTAAAGCTGGGGTGACTGTATTAATATTAACCAGAATAGACTTCTAGACAAGGAGTATTATTGGAGACAGAACGACACTTTATAATGACAAATGGATAAATTCCATAGGAAGATATAACCATTAGAGTGGTATATACACCTAATAACAGAGCTTCAAAACATATAAGGCAAAAAATGACAGAATTAAAGGGTATGATAAACAAATCCACAGTCATAGTTGGAGACTTTATCATACCTCTCTAAATAATTTTTAGAACAAATAGATAAAAAAAATCACTAATAGTCCAAACAACATCAGTCACCTTAACCTAAATGACACTTGTAGAACACTACGTCCAACAACTGTGTAATACACATTCTTTTCAAATGCCTGTAGATTCGCCAAGATAGACCATAAACTTCTCTATTAAACAAGTCTTAGTAGTTTTCAAAAGATCGAAATCTTACAAAATATGTTCTCTGACTACAACAGAATTAAATTAGAAATCAGCAATGATAAAACACATAGAAAAGCCCCAAAGATCTGGAATTAAACAACTCATTTCTGAAACAATCCACAGGTAAAAGAAGAAATCACAAAGGAATTTAGAAAATACCGTATCTCTAATGGAATGGCAACGAAAACACAGTATATCAAAATTTGTGGGTTGGAGCTAAAGCAGTGGTTAGAGAGAACGCTATAGCTTAAAGTGTTTATATTAGTAAAGAAGAACCCATTGATTCATGAAGTTCATGTTATATGTTCTTTATTGGATGTTCTTTATTGGTGATTTTTCCCATAGGCCTCATGTTGTTGTTTTTTTTGTTGTTGTTGTTACTGTTATTAACCTTCATTCATATGAAGGAAGATTTATCCAGGTCTGCTATTTACCAAATATCAAGGTACTAGGTTTTCTTGTTTTTTCTTCCTTATACATGGATGTTAATTGAATGCACTTTGAAAACTAGATTTGGTGAAATGGCAGACATCTGTTGCTGCTCTTCTTGTCAGTGGCCAGATCTCTTCCCCCTTCCAATCTGTCCTCGTGTACAACTTCATCTGAGGTTATTATTCAGTGATGTCCTGGAGCCAGCCTGTACGAGCTCGTGAGAACCAATTGTTAAAATTTCAGGAGTTATGCAAGTTGGTTGTTAATCACAGCCATTATTAAAGTTAAATTATATAAACTTACAAGTGAATTATTCATATCAAAAGCAAAGTTAATACCCAAACTATCACTTTCTTGTTTTTATTACTGTTTTCTTTGCTCTTGAGGTTATTTTCGTATATTTTATCTGAATGGTGGAAATGTTATATAATGGTGTGCTACTGCAAATCTTTTTGTTCAGCGATATCATGTTGTTAACTTGAAATCAGCTATTGTGGGTGTTATTTACACCATGGAAGTCTGAAAATGCTATCAACTAGGGCTTGATTTATTGTTCTGTTGATTGTTAATGCAGATTAAAATTAATAGTGTGTTGTGTTTATAGTTGTTACATTGTAAATAGCATAAAAAATTTTAGAAAATATTCTTCCAGTATTTGAAAACTATTATCTGATTCAGCAAGAAAATCATTGACATCATTGATGAATGGATGAAGTTGTAACATACATCTTCATTGTTTCACTTTTGTATTGCTCATTGACATAAACAAAAATATCAACTACATTCTTGTCGGAACTATACACATTCATCAATGACACAACTTCTTTGCTGAATTAGACAATAAACAAGCATTTATTCATATTCTGAACCTGTCAAACCATGGCTGAACTGAGACCATAAATTGGCTATGGATATGAGAGTTTGGCAAAAATCAATGAAAACATTCTCTAAAAATCAATTGGCTGGAATTTACAATAAAGAGTAGCAAATATAATTATTCGTGACTTGTGTGCTATGCATCATTTATATCAGTAAACTTTATAATGATTTATTCCATGCATACATTTTTTCCCAAGAGAGATGACTGTCAACATTTACCAGCACACGACTGATTCTGATTCTCAGTATGTCATAAGCTCGTTCTACCACTCTCTGCCACCTGTCTTTCTCTCCTGTTGCTGTATTTATTAATAACTGCAGTTTTCAATGACTATACCAAGAAATGCAGTGTTGGGTAGAAAATAATCCTCCAGATGACTTAAATATCAGTCCCTGGGCTGCAGAGGGATGGTTATTGCCTTGGCTTATTGCCAATTCTCTGAGTCTCCGAGCCAGAGGGCAGTCAGGGGATGTTCAAAGCCTTCCCTTGATTAATTCCAGGCCACCAGATTTGCTCTGATTCAGAGACTGCACAAAAATTTTTCCCCTATTCAGATCCATCAATCTTGCAGTTCCCAATAGTTTGCAGTAGTAACAGGTTTTTCAGTCTAAGTTTTTTATATTATGAGTTTTCATTATTCTCAGTGCCTTAATTTTGTATTCAATGGGAAAAGAGAAAATTGGCTGCACTACTATTATTCAGGTGATATTTAAAATTGGAATTCAAAATCTGGCATTTTTGACATGAAGGAGATAGGGAAATTTAACAACAACAAAAAAAAGTATAAAGTTCTTCTAGATAGAAGACTAGTTTGTTCTTATTTTTAGCTGAAGTGATGAACTTAAAGTAAGTTCCTAAAGCATTTATTTTCTTTAGTCTACTTAATTATCCAGGCAACCCAACCCAGATTGCCTGAATCTAAAAAGAGAAGTTTTGCTTATTTTCATTAAGGAGTTCATAAATGTGTCAAGAACATCTATTTCAAAATGCGCTAATTTACGAAGTATTTTTTGACTGTTTATGTACAAATGGTGATGCTAAGTGTCAGAGAGGGTTTCAAGAAAATGATAGTAAAATAAAAAGAATTCTGTAATCCAGTTCCTCTTCTTTGGGTCCTCATATATATAAGATCCAGAGAACATATAAATGAAATAGTTAAGTGGTTTTTTTTTTTTTTAAATTCTTAGTACTTTATTTTTTTTAAATTATTGTAATTAAATGAAGTTTACATTTCAAGTTAGTCTCCCATACAATTTTTTAAAAAAATACATTGTTATGAGACCCCAACCACTCACCCCATTTTGCGACAGCACACTCCTCCCCTCTACCCCTGATTCCCCATGAACATTCAACCAGCTCCTAACTCTCTCTGCCTTCCCATCTCACCTCTGGACAGAAACTGCCCCTTTGGTCTCTTGTATCTACTTGACTAAGAGGCACATTCTTCATGAGTATCACTTTATGTCCCACAGTCCAGTCTAATCCCTGTCTTAAGACTTGGCCTCAGAAATTATTTTAGTTCTGGGCTGATAGAGAGTCCAGGAGCCATGACTTCTGGGGCATCTCCAGTTTCAGTCAGACCATTAAGTCTGGTCTTCTTACTAGAATTTGAGTTCTGCATCCCATCCTTCTACTGCTCCAACAGGGACCCTCTGTTTTGTTCCCTGTCAGGACGTTCATTGGTGGTAGCCGGGCACCATCTAGTTCTGGTCTCAGGCTGATGAAGTCTCTGGTTTATGTGGTCCATTCTGTCTCTTGGGCCAATACTTTCCTTGTGTCTTTGGTGTTCTTCGTTCTCCTTTACTCCAAGTGGTTGGGACCAATCGATGCATCTTAGATGGCCGCTTGCAAGCTTTTAAGACCCCAGACACCACTCACCAAAGTAGGATGCAGAACATTTTCTTAATAAGCTTTGTTATGCCAAGTGACCTAGATGTCCCCGGAAAGCATGGTCCCCAGACCTCCCATCCCTGCTACTCTGTCTCTCAAAGTATTTGATTGTATTGAGGAAACTTCTTAGCTTTGGTTTAGTCCGGTTGTGCTGGCTTCCCCTGTAGGGTGTGCTGTCCTTCCCTTCACCTAAGATGATTCTTATCTACTATCTACTACCCTCCCTCCCCATCCCTGTAACCATCAAAGAATGTTTTCTTCTGTGTTTAAAACTTTTCTTGAGTTCTCATAATAGTGGTCTTATACAGTATTTGTCTTCTGTGACTGACTAAATCACTCAGCATAATAAGTTCCAGCTTCCACCATGTTATATGTTTCACAGCTTCATTATTGTTCTTTATTGTTGCATAATATGCCATTGTGTGGATATACCATAATTTGTTTATCCATTCATCCATTGATGGGCACCTAGGTTGCTTCCATCTTTTTGCTATTGTAAACAGCGCTGCAATGAACATGGGTGTGCATATATCTATTTATGTGACAGCTCTTGTTTCTCTAGGATATATTCCAAGGAGCGGGATAGCTGGATCATATGGTACTTCTATTTCTAGCTTTTTAAGGAAGCACCAAATTGATTTCCAAAGTGGTTATACCATTTTACATTCCCACCAACAGTGTATAAGTGTTCCAGTCTCTCCACAGCCTCTCCAGCATTTATTATTTTGTGTTTTTTGGATTAATGCTAGCCTTGTTGGGGTGAGATGATATCTCATTGTAGTTTTGATCTGTATTTCTCTAATGGCTAACGATCATGAGCATTTCTTCATGTGTCTGTTAGCCACCTGAATATCTTCTTTGGTGAAGTGCCTGTTCATATCCTTTGTCCATTTTTTTATTGGGTTATTTGTCTTTTTGTTGTTGAGGTTTTGCAGTATCTTGTAGATTTTAGAGATTAAATGCTGATCGGATTTGTCATAACCAAAAATTTTTTCCCAGTCTGTAGGTTGTCTTTTTACTCTTTTGGTGAAGTCTTTTGAGTAGCATACGTGTTTGATTTTTAGGAGCTCCCATTTATCTAGTCTCTCTTCTGGTGCTTGTGCATTGCTACTTATGGTTCGTATTGTGTTCATGCCATGTATTAGGGCTCTTAGAGTTGTCCCTATTTTTTCTTCCATGGTATTAATCGTTTTCAATTTTATATTTAAGTCTTTGATCCATTTTGAGTTAGTTTTTGTACATGGTATGTGGTATGGTCTTGTTTCAGTTTTTTCCATATAGATACCCAATTATGCCAGCACCGTTTGTTAAAGAGACTGTCTTTTCCCCAATTAACGGACTTTGGGCCTTTGTCAAATATTGGCTGCTCATAGGTGGAGGAGCTTATATCTGCATTCTCAACTCTGTTCCAGGTCTATGTATTTGTTGTTGTACCAGTACCAGGCTGTCTTGACTACTGTGGCAGTATAATAGGTCCTAAAATCAGGTAGTGTAAGGCCTCCCACTTTGTTCTTCTGGAGTAATGCTTTGTTTATTCGGGGCCTCTTCCCTTCCCGTATGAAGTTGGTGATTTGTTTCTCCATCTCATTAAAAAATGCCAGTGGAATTTGGATCAGGATTGCATTGTATCTGTAGATTGCTTTGAGTAGAATTGACATTTTCACTATGTTGAGTCTTCCTATCCATGAGCAAGGTATATTTTTCCACTTATACAGGTCTCTTTTAGGTTCTTGCAGTAGTGCCTTATAGTTTTCTCTGTATAGATCTTTTACATCTCTGGTTAGATTTATTCCTCAGTATTTTATCTTCTTGGGGGCTGTTGTGAATGGTATTGATTTGGTGATTTCCTCTTCAAGGTTCTCTTTGTTGGTGTAAAGGAATCCATTTGATTTTTGTATGTTTATCTTGTATCCTGAAACTTTGCTGAAATCTTCTATTAGTTCCAGTGGTTTTCTTGTGGATTCTTTGGGGATTTCTGTGTATAAGATCATATCATCTGCAAACAGAGATACTTTGACTTCTTCCCTACTTATCTGGATGCCCTTTATTTCTTTTTCTAGCCTAAATGCTCTGGCTAGGACCTCCAGCACAATGTTGAATAACAGTGGTGATAGAGGGCATCCTTGTCTGGTTCCTGTTCTCAAGGGGAATGCTTTCAAAGTCTCTCCATTTAGGATGATGTTGGCTGTTGTTTTGTATAAATGCCCGTAATTATATTGAGGAATTTTGCTTCTATTCGTATTTTATTTACAGTTTTTATCATGAATGGGTGTTGGACTTTGTTGAATGCCTTTTTTGCATCTATTGATAAGATCATTCGGTTCTTGTCTTTTGTTTTATTTCTATGATGGATTACATTGATTGTTTTTCTAAGGTTGAACCATCCCTGTATACCTGGTATAAATCCCACTTGGTTATGGTGAATTATTTTTTTGATATGTTGCTGAATTTTATTGGCTAAAATTTTGTTGAGGATTTTTGCGTCAATGTTCATGAGGGATATCCGTCTGTAATTTTCTTTTTCTGTGGTGTCTTTACTTGGTTTTGGTATCAGGGTTATGCTGGCTTCATAGACTGAGTTTGGGAGTATTTCATCCTTTTCTATGCTCTATAATACCTTTAGTAGAAGTGGTGTTATCTCTTCTCTGAAAGTTTGGTAGAATTCTCCAGTGAAGCCATCCAGGCCAGGGCTTTTTTTTTGTTGGCAGATTTTTAATAACCTTTTCAATCTCTTCTTTTCTTATGGGTTTATTTAGTTGTTCTACCTCTGTTGGTGTTAATTTAGGTAGGTAGTGAGCTTCTAGAAACTTGTCCATTTCCTCTAGGTTTTCAAATTTGTCAGAGTACAATTTTTCATAGTAATCTGTTATGATTCTTTTAATTTCAGTTGGGTCTGTCGTGATATTACCCATCTCATTTCTTATACGGGTTATCTGCTTCCTCTCCTGGTTTTCTTTTGTCAGTTTGGCCAGTTGTTTATCTATTTTGTTGATCTTTTCCTTGAACAAGCTCTTGGACTTATTAACTCTTTCAATTGTTTTTCTCTTCTCTATTTCACTTAATTCTGCTCTAATTCTTATTATTATCCTTCCTTCTGGCACCTGTGGGCTTCTTTTGCTGCTCTCTTTCACTTGTTCCAGTTGTAGGGTTAATGCTTTGATTATGACCCTTTCTTCTTTTTGGATGTGTGCATTTATTGCTATAAACTGACCTCTGAGCACTGCTTTGCTGTGTCCCAAAGGTTCTGGTAGGATGTGTTTTCATTCTCATTTGATTCTATGAATTTCTTTATTCCATCCTTTATTTCTTCTATAACCCAGTAGTTTTTGAGCAAGGTGTTGTTCAGTTTCCATGTGTTTGATTTATTTTTCCTTGTTTTTTGTGTTGTTGATCCACTTTTATGGCTTTATGGTCAGAAAAGATGCTTTGTAATATTTTGATGTTTTGGAATTTGTTAAGGCTTGCTTTATGGCCTAATATGTGGTCTATTCTGGAGAATGTTCCATGTGCGTTGGAAAAGAAAGTACACTTGGGTCCTGTTGGGTTCAGTGTTCAGTATATGTCTGTGAGATCAAGTTGGTTGATTGTAGCATTTAGCTCTTCCGTGTCTTTGATGAGCTTCTTTCTGGATGTTCTGTCCTTCACCAAAAGTGGTGTGTTGAAGTCTCCTACTACTATTGTGGAGCTGTCTATCTCTCTCTTCAGAGCTGTTAGAGTTTGTTTTATGTATTTTGGAGCCCTCTTGTTGGGTGCATAAATATTTATTATAGTTATGTCTTCCTGGTATATTGACCCTTTAATCATTATATAATGCCCTTCCTTATCCTTCGTGGTGGATTTTACTTTAAAGTCTATTTTGTCAGAGATTAATATTTCCACTCCTGCTCTTTTTTGAGTGTTGTTTGCTTGATATATTTTTTCCCTCCTTTGAGTTTTAGCTTGTTTGTGTCTTTAAGTCTAAGGTGTGTCTCTTGTAGGCAGCACATAGATGGATCATGCTTTTTTATCCAATCTGTCACTCTCTGTCTCTTTATTGGTGCATTAAGTATGTTTACATTCAACATAATTATTGATAGGTATGAGTTTTGTGCTGTCATCCTGATATCTCTTTTTGTGTGTCGTTCACAGTTTCTTTGTTCCCGTCAATTTTCTGTGCTGACTCACTTTTCTTTATGTATTTTTTTTCATCTTTTTCATTGTTGTAGATTTTGGGTTTGCTGAGTCTTTATGTTTTTCTACTTTCTTATTTTGATTTGTAGGATTGTTAGATTCCTTTGTGATTACCTTTATATTTACTCCTATTTTTTTAAGTTTATACTAGTCTTTCATTACTTTATATCGCCTTAACATCCCCTCCATATGAAAAATCAATGTCTCTATTTTTTAAGTCCCTCTTTTTTGTTTTAATGTTATCCTTTTTTACACATTGATATCTGTTTCCCTATTTTCAATGTTTTAGCTTTGATGTATTTTCAATTTCTGTATCTGAGTCAATAACTGGTTGCTCTGTACTGTGTTCTAGTCTTGCGTTGTTATCTGGTGTTATTGATTATCTCACTGTAGGACTTCCTTTTGTATTTCTTGTAATTTTGGTTTGGTTTTTGCAAATTCCCTGAACTTCTGTTTATCTGGAAATGCCCTAATTTCACCATCATATTTGAGAGACAGTTTTGCTGGATATATAATACTTGTCTGGCAGTTATTTTCCTTCAAGGCTTTATATATGTCATCCCATTGCCTTCTAGCCTGCATGGTTTCTGCTGAGTAGTCCGAGCTTATTCTAATTGACTCCCCTTTGTAGATGACTTTTCTTTTATCCCTAGCCACTCTTAAAATTCTCTCTTTATCTTTGGTTTTGGTAAGTTTGATTATAATATGTCTTGGTGAATTTCTTTTGGGATCTACCTTATGTGGGGTTCAATGAGCATCTTGGATAGATATCTTCTCCTCTTTCATGATATCAGGGAAGTTTTATGTCAACAAATCTGCAACAATTTTCTCTGTATTTTCTGTTATCCCTCCCTCTTCTGGTACTCCAATCACTCGTAGGTTATTTCTCTTGATAAAGTCCCACATGACTCTTAAAGTTTCTTCATTCTTTTTAATTCTTTTGTTTGATTTTTCCTCAAATAAGTTGGTGTCAAGTGCTTAATCTTCAATGTCACTAATTCTAACTTCTACTGCCTCAATTCTTCTCCTATGACTTTCTATTGAGTTGTCTAATTCTGAAATTTTATTGTTAATCTTTTGGATTTCTGATTGCTGTCTCTCTACGGATTCTTGCAGCCTATTAAATTTGTCATTATATTCTTGAATAAATTTTTTAAGTTCCGCTACTACTTTGTCTGTATGTTCCCTGGCTGTTTCTGCATTTTGTAGAATTTCCTTTCTAATTTCTAGAAGAGTTCTGTATATTAATCTTTTGTATTCTGCCTTTGGTAATTCCAAGAAATTCTCTTCCTCCAGAGAATTTATTGATTCTTTATTTTGGGAGCTTGCTGAAGCCATCATGGACTGCCTCTTTATGTGATTTGATACTGACTGTTGTCTCTGAGCCATTAATAAGTTATTATAATTTTATTTTATATTTGTTTAGTGAGACCTAGCTTCTTGTTTGGTTTGGTTTTGATATGCCCAAATTGGCTGCTCGTGTGCACTAGTTTGATTATTGACACATTTGAATCTCTAAACTCCTGTCACCAGGTAGTTAGTTCTGTAACTAAGTATGCGCACACAAGAGTCGGTTAAATTTTCCTATACGGCTCCAGCTCAGGTGTCCAGGCAGTCAGTCACCAAGTGTGTGATGTAGGGTCTCACCCACAGTCCTAGAGAGGCATGGGTGATTGGTGCAGGCATTGGAATCTGGCTGTGGTAGGGGATCTCGCACTGAGCCAGGCAGGGGGCTGACGGCTGCCCCTGAGAGTCTGAAAGGAAAGCATGTCCCTATTCTCTAGGGTGAGTAGGTAGGTGAGTTTTGCAGCTGGACAATGAGCACCCCACTCTGTTGGCTGTAAAGACTCAGGGGCACCACTTTTTCTTGGAATCCTGTAGCAGGTGACTAGGAGGTTTAGGTGATGCCACCAGTCCTCAAGCCCCTGTTGCAGATCGATAAAAGTGCCTACTTAAGGGGCAGGGCTGTTTCGAGGGTCACAAATCTGCCACTTCACAGCTGAAACAGTTGAAGTTAAACTTCAGATGTTTGCCCTGTTGTACTGTGGTAGTGAGGGCTAACACTGTTGAGATGGGTTGCCACAAGTCTATACAGGGTTATAAGGCACTCAGAATCTGTGGACCCCTTATACCTGTGCCTAGCAAAGGAGCTGTGCCGACCCTATGTTCCTGGCTTAGCGGAACCAGTAGCTAACTTGTTCCCTCTCCAAGGCATTTTGGGATCTACTTCCGGTCCACTGGACTCCTGGTGCAGAGCATGGAGGGAGGAGGTAAAAGGGAGAGAGTTTTTTCCCAAATGGGCTTTTTTTTTTTAATCCTTGCAAAAGGCTGCATGCATGTACTTATCTTAGCCACTTGAAGGCTGCTTTTCACTGGTTCGGTGTGTCCAAGCAGAATCTCTGCTGCCGGGTCTCTCTGGATGTGGAAACTGCTTCCCGAGCATGTGCACAGTACAGTTGTTTGCCTGTTTCACTGCTGACCAGCGTGGCTGCAGAGCTGGGGTTTTGCTGCCGCGGCTCTGGCGCTCTTCACTTCTTCCAAATTGTCTCCCTCTCCCCCCATCACTCAGTCTGATTCCTCAACTTTGCCTTGTTCAGGGCTCCTAGATATTCATATAGAATGAAATCACTTGTTTTCCCAGCTCTTTGTTGTAAGAGGGATATAGGAAACGTCTTGGCCACGCCCCAAAACAGTTAAGTGTTAATAGACCTATGACCCAAGAAGAAAATTGAGCACCATAGACAGTGTTGTATGAAGGTAAAAACAGAGTCAGATTAGTGTAGAAGGCAAGCCTTTTACTGGATTTTAAAAGATACTTTCAAATATATGCAAGGAACAAAACAAACTACTGTTCAGGGGTAACATCTTTCATAGGCTATTTGACTTTTCATAACTTACACTCTCCTATGGTAAATGTATTAATACATTTTCTTAGAACCAACATTTTCAGAACCCATTTGTCCTTAAAGTCAATTCTGAGTAGATTCAAATCAAATACTCATCAGGTTTATATTTCAAAATCTTAAAATTCAAGCTTTTTGCAATTAGTGGGAATGTCTAGAAATCTCATTTCATCTATTGCCTTGCATGTCTTGGTCAATTGGTAAATGTTCTCATTAGAGAGTACTGATACCTCTTTTTGTATTACCAATGTTTTCTCTTAAATATTAAAAGCATAATGTAAAGAATTTGTACAAAATTTTTGCATGAACATCTGTGGCCCCTGCCAAGCTCTTCCTGTAGGTGTCTGTACAGTAACATCTTTTTCAGTTAACAAGAAATATTTCCTTAAAAAAAGAAAAAAATTCCAGCTGCTGCAAATGGGCTGGGATACAGGAAGCAACCACAGAGTAAAGGGACACAATGGACATCTGTAGACAAGATCTTCATCTGCAGAGTGGACCGAATAGACAAATGGGATTACCTACAGAATGATTTCTACATAGGATCTTCACCCATCAAAGCAGGGTGTTTATTATTATCCTTTCACGTCATCATCTGTTGGTTTTAAAAGGAGTGTTAGGTTTCCAATGACTGTTACTTCACCAGGGTCAGGTTGTCCGTCAATTGATCCTTGGTTGTTCTTTGGTCCAGTCCATTACTTGGCATAGAGAAAGAGTTTCCTAAAGGAAAAAATTTGTGGTACCTGTGTTGTCAGTATGAACTCAAAGGGAAACTTAGGTTCCCTAAAGGTTTACCAGATGGCTTTCTGGGGAAGCCAATGAACAAAACTGGATTAAAAACACTAAAGCCTACAAAACAAGCTCCAGACATTGGATAACTGGAACAGTTAGGCTAATATTAAGAAACGTCTATGCATACTGGAAAGGCAAACTACTCATGGTGCAGTGCTTTCTGGGAGATGTGTTTCCAGGCTGCTCAGAATATGGATAAGCGCTAGTAGGGAATATTGGAAGTTTTATTGTTTGTGATTTACTTTCTCCAGTGAATCAGAGATATAATCAAAGAGGCTGTAAAAAAGATGCCACCTCAGAGGGGCCCATGTGAAGCTTGCTAAAAGCAGGGAATTAGATTAGAGATTGTACTGGTATACATATTACTAGGGAATTCTATCCCAATAAAAGTGGACACAAAACAATCCTAAAACTAACCCAGCCACTCCCCCCTCTATCAAAACAGAACAGGTATTTCTCTGAAGAAAGGTGAAGAGAACGAACAGGATCATGGGAGCAACGGGGTGGGGGGCGGGGAATAAGTTAGACCGTTGGAAAGGTAGTGACCAATGAAGACCCAGAAGAAGAGCATCAAGAAAATTATCTGCTCCAGGAAACTAATAAAGAAAGTTTGACTTTTAAGCAAAATAACAAGCATAAAGTCACAGGGGAGGCATGGCTGAAATGAAAAGTCAGCAGGTTGACTTCCGGCCAACATGGGTGACCGAGCTACTGCAGAAGATGCCCACTCTAGTGCAAAACAATGTAGAGATACTGAATAAAATACCTTAAATGTTTTTATTTCAAAAGTTTTAAATTTAGCTCAAAACTAAGAGAAGAAAATACCTACGCAAGAGAAACGAAGCAAGAAATCAAAGTCCAAGGGGAAGTATAACTGAAAAATAATTCACTGGGGTATTAGGATGGAGAGTAAATCTTAATATGTGGGGCTAGACTTCTAATATCCACACCCTCATAGGGCCACATACTATGGGGTTGAGAGAGTACAGGATTCAACTTCCACATTCGCAGTTAATTGAAACTACCTTTATACATCTGGAAATAAAGTCAGGCTGCCCCATTTCTGAAATGGGAGTAGAAACTCCTCCCAGCTCCCCTGCCTGCCCAACTGGCTTAGTGGTAGGATGCAGGGACGGATTACCTAATAAGCAAGGTACGCACGGGCTTAATCGTGTTTACTTACTAATCTGTAGTGCCCATTTTCACATGGATTTCATTACATCTTTGATGTGGTGAAAAACAGGTGAAATTGTTCACTACAAATTAGTAAGTAAACACAATTAAGCACATGCCTACTTTGCTTACTGTAAGCCTGTGTGTACCATACCATCGGCCCTGAGGTAGTAGCAAGGATGTTTGCCATCCATATGGGATTCTATGTGGATAAAAAGTCACTGGTGAGAAATTCGGGTCCCAGGATTGTGCCATCCATAGATATGGGTTTGGATTTTCAACTGTCCGTGTGAAATAAGAAACCTAAGCTGAGAAATTAACTTAAAACTGATCTGGTCTTCTAGATCCCAATGATGTGACCAGGCAAAAGCCCACAGGACATCCCCATGCAGGTGTGCTTCCACTGTTCTGTCACGGGGGCTCACCCGAGAATCATCCCTGCTAAAGATGAGCTCACAGTCAAAAGTCACAAACATCAAAAGGAAAAGAATCACCATGATGGAGACTCAGCAGATCCAATAAATGGAAGGATTTGTATCCCAAGAATTGGGAAAAATACAGCAAGCTGAAAGAGATGTTAAAGGAAAGTAAAAGATAGACTTAGTAAAGCAAGAGCAGAGGAGTATGTAAAAAAAACTACTTTTAAAGAAGCTTTTTATATAAATTCTATAAATAACATAATCAGTGGAATTAAAAAAAAAAGAAGACATAAGTCGAAGTTTTGAAAGACAAAGACAGTCCAGAGGAATCTGCCCCAGATTGGAGGAGACTAAGGAGGCATGGCAACTAAATGCAATGTGGGATCTTGTATTGGACCCGGGACTAGAAAGAGGATATTTATTAGTGGGCAAACTGGAAAGATTTGTATAAATTCCATACAATGGTTGAGTACTGTAGTAATATTAGCTTCCTGATTTTGATCATTGTACTACCATTAGGAAAGATGCAAACATTGGGGGAAGCTGGATAAAGGTATATGGAAATTTTTTGTAAAATATTTTTTAAGAGTTTGTAACATTATTTCTGAACAAAAAAGTAAAACAAAACACTATGGCCCAGGGTATGAAGTGGGTGGATGGAAGAGATGAAGATGGACAGACGGGATAGGGCTGGATCTCAGGGAGCCTTCCGCCCCAATTTAAGAAGTATACGTTTATCTTTTAAAAATGACCTGCCAAGAAAGAATTCAAAGCGTAGCAGCGATATGGTCAAAAGTGCACTTAAGAAAGCACGCCCTAGAAGCGGAAAGGAGCCGTTGAGGGAACCAGGACAGGGTCAGTAAGATTCGGACGAGGCAACTGAAGGAGAGGAGGGTCCTGTGGAAGGACGATAGGAGGTGGAAGGAGGACTTCGTATCCCTTCAGTGTAGGGGAAGAAGGAGCGAGAAAAACAAACAGTGGACGATTTTAGAGCCAACTGATTTTGTAACCCTTCCCAGGTGTACCTGGCTGGCTGGGCGAGCGGAGCGTTGAGGCTCTTCCACGGGTGGGGGTGGGGCAGGGCTCGAGGGCTTGGCAGAGGGTTGGGTGGGAAACGTTGGCGCCTTTGCTCTTCCCCAGGACAGATCCGGCATTCTCTTCCTCTTCGTCCCTCTTCCTCTTCCATTAGCGGGACCAGCGCCGGAAGAAAGCGCAGAAGGAGCCCACCTACTCTAGGCACCGCAGCGTCCTGCGCACCCCAGGTACTCGGACTTCTGGAGCTCACCCCTAAAACGGCTACAGGCTCATCAAGGGAGTTTAGATGCTCGGAGGTTGTTCATTCCTGTTCTTTAAACGTCCCCATCTAACTTAGAGGAGGATCTGTTTTGTGTAACGCTTGTTGTCTGTGGTCATCCCTTTGCTTTTATGCCACTGTCTGCTATCACACACATGCAAACAAACGCACGCTACACCGTCCCTGACATTATTAAAAGGAAGTTTTGGCGTCTCTGACTTGAGAGGTTGGAAAAGTTTATGTTGTCTTCCAGAGCACACCAGTAACCTTGTTTTAAAAATCAAATATCCTTGGAGTGGGCAGATCTTTAGAGGGACTGGAGAAAGAGCTACGAGCGTGTTCACAACTAAAATGTGAGCAGATTAAAACATAGAAAACACTTCATAGTACTTCAGGAAAACAAAACCATTTAAGACAAACAAAAACAGACCACAAGTAACTGGTAACATTCCTACCTTACTTCAGGGTTATTGGGACAATAAGTGTGATAGCCGCACATCCAGCATAGGTCCCAGCAGTGACAATAGCTACTTCTCTCCAGAGAAGGTGACAATGCGTCACCCAAGGTCTTGTGAAGGAAAATGCCTATAGTATATTAAGATGCTGTTTTAATGCAAAAAAGGAAGAATATTATTTAAATTTGCTCTGAAATGTTTTCTATTTTTCTCCCCTTTTTCCTATGATAGATAAATGGCAAGCAAAAAGCGAGGAGAAGCCCAGTTGCAGGTGGGCATGACACATCAACAATTCTTTACTTGCTGCACTGATACTTGAAGACCCTTTACAGCACCTTCCTTTTTGCAGATGGTCATCAATAATCAAAGCCTGTGGGATGAGATGTTGCTGAACAAAGGCTTAACAGGTATGGGGCTCCCCTGTGTCCCGCCATCCAGGGCCCAGGGCACCCCATCGCATCCTGGGACAGAGTGAGGTTCCTTCCATAGAGCCGGAAACCCTGCCCCATCTTTGTCCTCCCCTGCCCCAGCGTTGGGATAAGCTGCTATTCTAGGTTCTTTGCTCTGTTTTTTCATAAATATTATCATCTTCTAGTGATCGACGTTTACCAAGCCTGGTGCGGACCTTGCAAAGCAATGCAAACTTTATTCAGAAAACTGAAAAATGAGCTGAATGAAGATGAAATTCTGCATTTTGCTGTCGTAAGGATTTCATTTCCACCAAACGATTGTTTTCTTGTTACTCAGTGTCTTCTTTAAGTAGCTTCTAACACTTTAAATATTGTCTTAATTTAAACAACCTTCAAAACAGTGTTTACTTGACAGCTTTACTATGTATTTAGTTCTACCGTAGTTGAGACTGAATGTGATTTTTGCCCCTTCCCTGTAATGTTGAGGTTTTTTACCATGGCTGTGAATGTTAGAAAAATATAAAAATGGACACCTGTCTATTGACCTATTTCCCTAAACCTCACCACAAGTTTAGCGTGTGTCCTTTGGAATAAGGGCTGCATATGCTGTTTACTGAGGAGCTCTGGTGGTGAAGTAGTTAAGTGCTCAGCTGTCAACTGAAACATTGGTGGTTCGAACCTACCAGCTGCTCCGCAGGAGAAAGATGTGGCAGTCTGCTTCCGTAAAGACGACAGCCTTGGAAGCCCTATGGGGCAGTTCTACTCTGTCCTCTAGGGTCGCTGTGGGTCAGAATGGCAATGAGTATGCTGTTTACTGGATGTCATTGGGCGGGACTCTGGGCACTTACCCAGTTATCAATTTTCCAGTGGTAGTGATTTTCCCCTCACTTGGATGTCCTGCCCAGATCTGACAAGGGATTAAATGTGTCACAGCCAAACTCATTTGACTTCATTGTATTGTCTCACTTATTCAGTTTATCCACATCAAATTACCAGCTGATTAGGAGTTTGTCTTCCAATATGGAAGCCACTAGGTACAAGTTGCTGTTGAGTATTTGAGATATGTCTAATGAAACTGAGGGACTGAAGTTTTCGTTTTAATTCATGCAAATTTTCATTGAAAAACTGATACTTGATTCAGTTATTGGAAAGCTTTTAAAGTTGTTTGGGACAACTTGGGTGTGTGAATCAACTTTCTGAGGTGTAAATTTTATGAAATCTAATTAAATATCAAGTACTTCTGCTTAAAATTTAGCATCTGAATTGAGATACGCTGTAAGTCTAAGACACGCACACAGGATTTTGAAGACTTAATAGGAAAAAAAAGAACATGAAATATCCCATTAATTTATTTTTATATTTATACATGTCAAATGATAATATTTTGGATATATTGGATTAAGTAAAATATATTACTACTTTCTTTTTTTTTTTTACTTTTTAAATGAGGCTTTTAGAGAGTTTAAACTTATATATGTGGCTCACATTGTATTTCTGTTGGACAAAAACATCTATATCCATCTATATCCAAACCAACTATACCTAAGATACAGAAGCAGATAATTGCTTATTTTTATACCTCATCCCTAAAACACTAAGTCCCCTATGCAGATGTGAAACCTCAACCCATTGCATGGCCTCCTGTGAATGGGCCTTCCATGACTCCACTCAACCTTGATCTTGGGATGAGTTTGTTTACTGACCTTCACTTGTGTTTGACTATCCATACCCTTCCTACAGATACATTCTTTATAGAACTTCTTTTCTTTAGTTCGAAGTTAAGAATAAGTACTCTAAAGCCTTGAAGCTCACCTCTTATCATTTTTCTGTTCCAGAGAGAAGAAATTAGGTGGCTATACACAGTGGTTGAATCCTTTTGTCCAGAGCAAAGGGATTGAGGTTGTCTTCTAAGTTAAAGGCCTTGTTGTTTTCAACCAGCTTCACTCTGTAGAGTCAGGACCACCTGAAGGAGCTGGGGTGTGATTCTAGATTTGATCACAGGCAGGAAGGAAAAACCAAGCGGGCAGAGTGTACGGCTTTAAAGGGTATAAAAAAACCAAAAACCCGTTGCCATCGAGTTGATTCCAACTCAGAGTGACCCTATAACAGGACAGAGTAGAACTGTCCCATAAGGTTTCCAAGGAGTGGCTGATGGATTGGAACTGCCGACCTTTTGGTTAGCAGCCTGAGCTCTTAACCACTGCCCCACCAGGGCTATGGTCACACACAATAGACTAGAGGTTGGCATAAGAAGTTAATTGAAAGATAATATCAGAAGGGTCTAACAGCCAGCAGGTGCATCATGGAGAATCTAGGGTCAGAAAATTCTCATGAATCCCGGCAGTTGACATTGGGAAGCTTACCTGGAAGTGGTAAGACTGCAGTTTCACAGGTCAGGGGTCATGGGAATACTCCAGTGTCTAGTGGGAAATTGGGCTTAATGGGAGAGACTAACAACAGCAAGGCAGATGCCCCTGTGCACCTGCCAGATTACCTGGAAGGGAACTTGGTCACCAAAAAGTAAGATAAGGAATCCTTAGATCAGGAGGAGGTATAACTAGATACTGTATTCCCTGGTGGTCTAGAGTCGTCAAATCCCTTTTGTTTATCTGAGTTTGGGTAAGAACAAACATGAAGTCTGTGTGTGGGTTGGGTGTGATGGTGGAGACTGAAGAGTGAGTATGTAGGGGGAATCAGACTGCAGAGTTTGTTGGGCTCCCATTTCAGCACAACTCAGAGACGCTCCTAGAAAGGAGGGCTGGTCATAGGAAACGTGTTGGAGGAGAGTACGTTGTAACTCTCTTCACAGTGGTTCCTGCCAACCCCAGAATCTTCAGGCTTGTGTCCACTTAGCAATACCAGGCTCACTAGACACAATTCCTCAACCTACTCCACAAGGACTCAGTTCCATTAACATATCTATCCCACTGGGAAGTGCTAGTAAAGTCTTTACAAAATACATCCTATTCATAATACAAGCATGAGTTGAATTTAACAACAAATAAATCTGTACGGTCTCCCTGAATACTTGGACTTCTGTTTTGTCTGAGCCCACTGAACAATAGAACATTCACATAGACTGGTGCTATTTTTATGATATGATTGGCTCTTAAGGAGTGAAAGAAAATTAGCATGTGTATTAGTCTCCAAATTTCCATTGTGAGCAACAATTGATGGAGGGGTGCCCTCTGCTGGACATTTTGATTTCTGCGGTTAAACCAAAGAAAGTAACCCTTTCTGAACTTGTAAATTTAAGTCCCGGAATTAAAACTTATGAGGTCTATTATCTATTAAAAGATTATTTTGTTTTTGGTTATGAATCTTTTTTTAAAGATTTATTGTACTAACCTTAAACATTATATGTGTATGTATCTCATAGCATAGTGCCTCTACATATAAAAATTCAATATTATTTACAGTAGCTATTACTATTAATTTTTTATTCTTAAATAACCTATTTATTATAACATAAACATTGTAATTATGATACCTGGACTACTGTTAAATATAATCTTTGAATCCTCTAGTTTTATATTATAAATTAGTATCTTTAAGCCCACTTTTTTTACAGCAGCACTTTTTTTTCCCCAAAAACAAAATCATGTGGAATCCAATATGCTAAAAAAAAAAAAAAAGAAAAAGATTACAATATAGCTGCTGATGTAGGGGTGAGGAAGCCTTGGGTGGCTTTCTCCTCACCATCCTCTATAGCTTTTGAGGAACCTCCAGAAATCCCAGTTTGAAACCCATTGCCTTAGGTTACCAAAAACAATTCTTAGAGAAGACACTACCAAATTTTCTCATTCTGATAGCTGGACCAACTGATGCTATGTGAATATGGAGGAACACACCGTTATTTGATAAATAATTTTATAGTCAGTTTAGTACAACTTAAAATGTGTGAGCAAAATTTACTAAAATTACGAATATGTAGAAATCAAAGACTACAATTTAACAACGAGTTCATTCAAGAAACATGTAACTGAGACCCGCTGTGTGTCAGAGTAGAACTGTACTCCATAGGGTTTTCAGGCAAATTTTTCAGAAACAGATTGCCAGGCCTTTCTTCTGAGGTGCCTCTGGCTGGGCTCAACCCTCCAACGTTTTGGTTAGCAGCCAAGCAAGTTAACAGTTCGCACCACCCAGGGACTCCTTTAGTAAGAAAGCACCTTGTTATGCATGGTCCTGTGACTGCCACTGGGGAGGGGAGAGAGATATCAAGATGAAGATGAACCATTCTCCATTCGTGCATATAGCTTTTCTGCTAGAAAAGGAGATGAGATAGGCCCATGTGTAACTGTAGTACAGCATTGAAAGGGACTATAAGTATCCAGAGAGGGTGCATACAGAGCTATGTGGAGGGAGAGATGATTTGCAGCAGGAGAGAGCAAGACAGACTTCATGGAGGAGGGTCACGGGAGCTGGGCTGGAAAAGCAAGGGTAGGCCTCCCAGGTCCAGAAGCAGTGGGAGCACAGGGAATGAGGAAGGTATATAGAGTGATGCATAGAGAAGAACAAGGATGAAGAAATGAGTTTGACTGAAGGTTGGGTTCCATAATGTGGGGCAGGGAGAGCTGAGGTTGGGGCCAAATGGTGAAGGAGTTAGTTGCCAGGATAAGCAATTTGATCATGATAACCGCTCTACCATACTCAGAAAATGTGGCAGTAAACATAAAATAAAAATTGTATGCATCGCTGCGTTTTTTTATTGAATGACTTGGATACACACCTTCTCCACACTTATTGGCTATCTCTTTATCCAACATTTTGCATTTATGACAATAGCGAAAAATCTATTATCTGATTAATTTGTACATTAACAAGGTATATCTGGCAGTAACAAACTGGCAGTAATGAACGCCGAGGTGTGAGGCGAGAGCAAACGCTGGTGTGATGATTAAGGTTATCCATCAACTTGACTGGGCCATGATTCTCAGTGGTTTGACAATTATGTGATATGATCTGGCAGTTATGTAATGATGTGGTCATCCTCCATTTTGTGATCTGATGTGATCATCCTCCATGTTTGCATAACACTGATTTCACATAATGACCTGGTCTTTGTAACCTAACCATGTTGATAAGTGAGGAGAAGGTGTAGTTTTCTTTATTATATGAAATATTTGCTTTTGTTTCAGGCAGAAGCTGACAGCGTTGTGACTTTGCAGCCATTTAGAGATAAATGTGAACCTGTTTTTCTCTTTAGTCTTGTAAGTACAATATTTATCCTCTCAATTGTGTTATCAGATTTCAGTGTACGGTAAAAGGACAAGCAGCATTATAAAATTACCATGGAACTATTTGCTGATAAAAGTAATTATATATTTTTTTGTCTTATCTTTGCTTGTCTATTAATATATTTTATAACTTTGCCTCCAGGAGCTCATAGTGGTTGGAGGAGATTAGTCTACTACACACTGAGTTGATCAGAGAAAAGGAAAATAAGATCGTATTTATCTTTCCTAAGGAAATAATCAGAGATTTGTACCACGAGTTATTATTTACAAGTGTGTAAGATTGGAAATTTTGTTGAAAGACCCAGCAGAAGAGAATTGCTTATACATATTCATGTATGCCCATAGAAGAAAATATCCTGCACCATTAAAAATCATGTCAGAGAAGAATATTTAATGACCTCCATGAGCTGCCATGATGTAATGTTTAGTAAAAAAAACAGGATGCAAATAGTTGTAGTATGATTACAATTTGGTTATATATATTGCTTTTATCTCTGTATTTACAAATGCATAGAAAGAAGATACAATGTGGATTCACCAAAATGTTAGTAATAGTTTACTATATATTGTGGCACAAATGATTAAGTGCTGGGCTACTAATGGAAAGGTTGGCAGTTTGAATCCACCCAGAGGCACCTGGGAAGAAAGACCTGTCAGTCTGCTTCCAAAAGGTCACAGGCATGAAAACCCCGTGGCGCACAGTTCTACTCTGCAACATATAGGGTTTCCATGAGTCAGAATCAACTCAACAGCAATTGGTTTTATGTACGGTGAAGGAGGGCATAATTTAGTTTTTTTTTTTTTTTTTATAGTTTATCTTCCAAATATTCTGTGATGAACACACAACTTTAATCATCAGAAAACATCGTAGGTGCTGCTTTCTAAAAAAAGAGTATTCAGTTAAGTGCTGAATTGTGTGACACAGGCTGTAGTTGCTCCAAAGTTAGAGAGTTGTGATCGTAAGGAAAGTCTTCACCAAGGATGTAAGATTGTAATTGTTCTTCTACTGTTGGGTACTTCAATTATTTGTCATTTTTTGCTATTAGGGATAATTATTTTAAAAATTTTCCTGGATATAACCTTTTGTTTTTGTTAAGCAGTGCTCTGGCGATTATTTCAAAGAATTGAATTTCTGGGTCAATGGAGTAAAAAGTTGATGCTGTAGATCTTGCTCGTAGTTGGATATGTAGAATTTGATGATTTAGATTAGGAAACTAAATTAGAAAACTTGTGTGTAAAGGGCCAGATAGGAAATAGTTTTGGATTTACGGAAATACAGTCTCTGTCATGTAGTTTTCCTTTTTTTTTAACAACCTTTTAAAAATGTAAAAAATCATCCTTAGCTCTGGGATGTGCAGGTCCAGTTTGGCCCTGGGGCCACAGTTTGCTGACCCCTGGCCTACATACAGTGGTTTAGGAAATCAGAATGTGTAAGTGCCTGGAGGTAGAAATAAGCTTGGGAAAGGGAGGAGGAGCTGATGGAACAATTAGGAAAGCCTAGCAGCAGGTAGCAGTTAGGAGCAGGGGACTGAGGCAGACCAAGCATGTGGAGTCTGGAGCTCTGGGACAGCCCTCACCTGGCCATGTTAGTCAGATCTGACCAGGAGACCCATGACTACGCTGCTTAAATGGACCATCCAGTCCAAGTTCTCTGATTCCTCCAAATTATTGCCCAAAATATAAGCCCCAACCTTTCCCCCAGCCATGTACCATCTATCCTTCTGACACTCAGAATTTTCTTTTCCTGACCCCGTTCTCCACTCCTCCTGTGTTCCAAACCCTTTCGCGTTGTGACATCTGGAATTGATGTAGGCAATCCTCGAACTTCCCAAGATCTTCAGCCACTCCTCTGAGCTTTTGCTCCATCTCCCTGACTTACCTTAAATCTAGCTCCTTCCCAAGGACAATTTCTCTGCAGCCCAGAAGTGGTGACCATTTTCTCAGACCTTGTTTCTCAGGGCCAGGAGTGGGATTGGTATTCCCCTGACTTCCTCTTACTTTTTCAATAATTTTCTCCTCCCTTCTTATTAGAGGTCCATTCTATTTGTGTAAACCTCCTCTTCCACCATCTCACTAGTGTCATTTACCGACTTTCTAACCAGTTCTTTCAATGACTGAAGACTTTGGCACCTGGTTCAAAGTCTTCCTTTCAAACTCAAGTCTTGCCATCATCATGGAGACTTTAATATCCACATAGGCAACCCATACAATATCAGGTCAATTCTTGACCTCCTTACTGACAGTAAACTTTTCTTCCAATTTCCAATGACCCTCTTGAGCCACCTCCCAATTTTTCTGTTTCAAATCACAGCTAAATGTCTCAGAACCCTGTTGCCATCTAGTCCATTCCAACTCATACTGACCCTATAGGACAAAGTAGAACTACCGCATAAGGTTTCTGAGGAGCAGCTGGAGGATTCGAACTGCCGTCCTTTTGGTTAGCAGCCAAACTCTTAACCACTGCACCACCAGGGTTCCATAAATTTCTCAGAAGTTTTCATATTTGTTTTTACTACATTTTTCCCCTTTCATTGACTTCTCAACCCATTCAATCTGGCTTCTGTCTGATTATTCCACTAAAATTTTTGTCACTAATGTATCCAATTACCAGCTTGTTGCTAAATATAGTGGACATTCTGTACTTCTCAAAGGTATTGAATATGATGTCCATGCCCTCCTTTTTAAAACATTCACCTCCTTAGACTTTTGTGACTTGGTTTTAATCAGTTGCTGTCAGGCCAGTTTTGACTCATGGAGACCCTATTTGTATTAGAGTAGAACTGTGCTCCATAGGGTTTTCAATGGCTGTAATCTTTAAGCAAGTATATTGCCAGGCCTTTCTACCGAAGTGCCTCTGCATGGACTCAAACCTTCAACCTTTCAGTTAGCAACCAAGCACGTTAACCATTTACACCACCCAGGGACTCCTCCTGGATGTTATTCCCCTCTGTATCTTTTTCAGGTTCACCCTTCTTTATCCAGCCATTAAAGATTGACCTTATCATGCTATATGTTTTTGAAAGGTAATTTCCTCCACATATAATTTCAGTTGTCCCCACATGTACATTAGTAATTCAAGTTTTTCATCTTCAGCCGAATCCTTTACTTTGGGCTCAAGATAGGTTTATCCAACTGGTGACAAAGACATCTCAAAATGAACTGGTCCAATACCAGACCTCTTCCCCGACCCTATAAAATGTTGTCTTCTTCCAGTGTCTCCTCATTTGGCAAATAATATCATAATTTATCCAGTCCTCAAGCCAAAAACAGAAGAGTCATCCTAGTTACTATTTTTCACATCCTACCCAATCCAAACCATCCCTTGGACCTGTCAGTCTCACTGCCCAAATCTCTCTTATGCCCATCTACTTTTTCCATCTCCACCACCATTACCACTGCCGTAGACAGAGCCACCATTGTTTCTCATCTTCATATCTAGAATAATTTCTAACTGATGTATTAACACCCTTTCTTACCCCCCTCTAATCTTTTCTCCACGCTGTAGATGAAGTGATCTTTATGAACAACAATTCTGCCTCTGCTTAAACACTCTAAAGGCTTCTGACTGCACTAAGGATGAAGGCTGCATCCTTTCATGTCCACAAGTCTCTTCCTGTCTGTCTCCCTCTGGCTGTGGGACTTCACCTCATACCAGTCTCGCCCTCACCATCTCTGCTGGCCTTCTCACTTGCCATATTCCCTTCCAGCATAGGACCTTGCATCTGCTGTTCACTTTACAAAGAATGCTCTTCCTTTTCCTTTTGACCTAGTGATCGCTTACCAATCCATATTTTAACCCAAGAATAACTTCCTGATACTTAATGTACCTTCCCTGCCCTCCTTGACAAGGACAAATTCTTGCAGATTCACCCGTCATTTTGTAACTCTCATGACGGCACCTGTCATGGTTGCTATTTCACGTGTGTTTATGCTGTTTTGGTCATTTAATTAGGTCATGTACTAGGCCTGTTATTCCATACCATCATGCCTGATACAGTGCCCAGTAACTAGGTGCTCAGTAAATACGTGTTGAAAGATGGATGAAAGGGGCATGGTGCCAAAATAATCAGGACGGGAACGTTGAGTGGCCTGTAGAGAATTGTTCAAATTTAATGCAGGGATGCCTCGCGAGAGATTGCTCTAAGCATTTTTGTAGAGTGATGACTCCTGTGATGTGCTGGAGAATGCTACCTCATTTTTGGTTGCAGGTGATCAGACAAATTGAAGGTAGAACTCAAAGAACTGGGTTTACCAAATGGAGACATACTTTCACACCATTGTTAGTTGCTGTCAAATCGATTCCAATTCATGTTGGTCCCATGTGTGCAGAGCGGAACTGCCCCATAGGGTGTTCAAGGCTGTGAACTTTTGAAAGCAGATCGCCAGGTCTGTCTTCTGAGGTGCCTTTGGGTGGGTTTGAACTGCCTACCTTTATGTTAGTAGTCAGTGCTGAACCGTTTACCCCACCCAGGGACCCCTTACTTTCACATTGTTGTTGTTACTTGCCAAGTGTTCTAACTCATGGCGACCCCATGTGTGCAGAGTAAAACTGCTCCATAGGGTTTTCCAGGCTGTGACCATTTAGAAGCAGATCACAGGCTTATCTTCTGAGGAGCCCCTGGGTGGGTTCGAACCAGCAACGTTTCATTTCGTAGTCAGTGCTTAACAGTTTGCTCAACTGTCAGTAGCTGAAAGAGGATGGGGGAGGGGGACGGGGAAGGGGGACGCAGTCCAGTTTAAGGGTTAATTCTTGAATTTCTTGAAAATGGAAGTTCCCTTCATGTTTTATTTTCCTTTGTAGGATGGCAAAATTATTTCAAAGGTTAAGGGTGCAAACGCACCACTTGTTAATGAAAAAGTTATTCAGCTCATCAACGAGGAAAGGAAAATTGCAACAGGTGAAATGGTTCGCCCTCAGGTAATACTTTTAATTAAGGATGATTTAAATTTTAAAAATGTGTTACGTTTTTCCTGATTTTATAGCTATCTAGGTGTCTAGGTGATGCCATTCTGGGAAGCAGGTTGACAGTATGAATCAGAAGTATTAAAATACTTGCATACCCTTTGACTCAGCAATTATGCCCCAATAATTTTCCCTAAGAAGACAATGACACAAATATAGAAAGGGGTGTTGATTGCAGTGTTGTCTATATTATTAAATATTTGCAATCAGCTAAATGCCTAGCAACAGGGAATTAATTACATAAAATGTATGAAATTTATGTTATAAATTATGCAAATCCATACAGTGGGGTATTATCCAGTGTGTTCTAGTTCTGCATTTATAGGCATGGAAGGGGGGCAGGACAGATGGATGAATGAAAGGAGAGTACGCTTGAAAAGGAGACTTATGGTAAGAAACTGTATGTGTATGTGTGTACGTGTTAAATATGTTACCTGTGTAATGTTATTATAAGCTGTGTAACAAGAAATAAAACATGTAAAATGAAGAAATGAACCACAAAGCACATGGCAATATGAACATAATAGCATCAGAAATTAAACCACGTAAAAAACTGATCAGAAATAGAGTCAGAGAAACAGGAGAGACTGTTATTAAAAAAGCAAAACAAGGGAAAGTATGGCATTAAGAAAGAAAAAGTGGAGCTTCATCAAGAAATATTGCAAAGTAGTATAGGGAGAAGGTATAGGCTCAAGCACGTGTAAGTATTTGTTATAAGAAAATGTGTCTCTTCAAATCTGGAAAGGATGAAAAGTTCAATAAAGCAGGGTTACAAATACTGGGTTAACTATATTAACAAATATTGGGTGTAGAAAAAAAAGATGTATCATTTTCTCATATTACATACATTAAAAAAATTCCAGATGAATTAAAGAATTGAATATAAAGAAACTAACCATAAAAGTATTTGAAGAAAATATTGGTGAACATTTATATTGCCACAGGTTGAGGAAGGTCTTCTAACTCTGTCACAAAATAGAGACATCCATAAGGAAGAAATGATACGTTTGATTATTTGATTATTTAAAACTTTCAAGGAAAGCAACAAACTGAGAAAAATGGTTGTACTATATGTGTCAATGTACTAATACCCATAATCTGTACAAAGTAATTTATAAGCATTAAGAAAAAGATGAACATTTCAATGGGAAAGTGACAAATGACATAAAGGGAAATTTACATTTATTATAATAATTTTCCTCATCCAAGAACTTTTTTGTTTTTTTGCTTTTTCAAGTTTTCTTGTTTTTCAGTGAATCCTCTCTCGATCTTCCCCCACGTCCTTGCTTCTTTTATAAATTATATTATAATTGAATTATGGAGGACTTGCTAAGATCTTCAAATAGATTTCCTCACTTAATTCTCGTAGCCATCTTATGAGATATTTGCAAATGATAAAATCAAGGCTCTAAGAAACTTAAGTCTTATGTCCAGACAGAAGCAACTGATAGTGAAACCAGAGTTTGAAGTCAGGCGGGACGGATCTCAAACAGCTCTCACTTGATTGCCCAGTTCTATTGAGCGTTCTTCATATGTAATGTGGTGTATGGTTTCGTTGTTGTTCGTACTGTTCTTGCTCTTCTTGCAGAATGATATCCTATTTTAATTAATAACTGTGTGTGTATGAGAAATTTGTTGATATTTATTATTCCGTTTTGTTGAATACTTCTCATTATGCAGCTTTATTGTTTAATTGCATTGACTAGTACAGCCCTGTTCCGTAGCAATATAATGCAAGCCACATCAGAATATTTCACATAATTTAAAATTCCCTAGAAGTCATACTAAAAACAGTAAAAAGAAACAGGTGAAATTACGTTTAAAGATATGCTGTTGTTGTTAGGTGCCGTCGAGTCGGTTCCGACTCATAGCAACCCTATGTACAACAGAACGAAACACTCCCTGATCCTGAGCCATCCTCACAATCGTTGTTATACTTGAGCCCATTGTTGCAGCCACGGTGTCAGTCCATCTCGTTGAGGGTCTTCCTCTTTTTCGCTGACCGTCTACTTTACCAAGCATGGTGTCCTTCTCCAGGGACTGATCCTACCTGATAATACATCCAAAGTATGTGAGACATAGTCTCACTATCCTTGTCTCTAAGGAGCATTCTGGTTGTACTTTTTCCAAGACAGATCTGTTCCTTCTTTTGGCAGTCCATGGTATATTGAATATTCTTTGCCAACACCACAATTCATAGGCATCAATCCTTCTATGATTTTCTTTATTCATCATCCAGCTTTTGTGTGCATATGAGGCGATTGAAAACACCATGGCTTAAGTCAGACGCACCTTAGTCTTCAAGGTGACATCTTTGTTTTTTTAACACTTTAAAGAGGTCTTTTGCAGCAGATTTGCCCAGTGCAATGTGTCTTTTGATTTCCTGACTGCTGCTTCCACGGGTGTTGATTGTGGATCATTCCAGGTTCCGATTATTAATGGATGTTTGCAGCTATTTCTTCTCATTTTGAGTTGTGCCACATTAGCAGATGAAGGTCCTGAAAGCTTGACTCCATCCATGTCATTAAAGATGTATATATGACTTAATCCAATATACTCAAAATATTTAAAGATGTGCTCAATATAAAAATTAAGATATTTGCATTTTTTATACTACATCTTTAAAATTTGCTGTGTGTTCTACACTGGTAGCGCATCTTAATTCAGACTAAGCTCATTTTAAGAGCCCAAGTAGCCTTATGTGATCAGTTACTGACCTATTGGCAACACAGGTCCAGCAAAGGAAAAGTAAGGTTCATTTGAGATTATACCTAGCACAATTATCTTATTCCTGATTATAATATGAATGAATGCTTTTAGGGTAGTGATTTCCAACTTTTGGTGGGGGGAGTCTTAATTCCACTGAGAATCTGAATTTTTGCATTTTCTTACAAAAAAAGAAATGTACGTAAGAAACTTCTTGAGTAGTTCACAGAACCATAGCCGCACATTCAGGGCTTCCCTGGAAGTTAAGAACTCCTGTCTTTCCTAATGTTTTACTTTTTAGTAGGATATTGGCTATTGGTTTGAGAAAAATATTTTTTGTAGGAGGTATTTTCTGTTCCTCATCTACAAGAGTTATTGTCAGGAATGGATCTTGAAATTTAGTAAATACCCTTTTGAACTTTAACATGATCATGATGTGTTTCAAAAACCAAATCAGTTGCCCTCAAGTCAACTCCAACTCATGGTGACCCGTGTATGTCAGAGTAGAACTAAGCTCCACAGCATCTTCAATGGCTGATTTTGGGAAGTAAATCGCCAGAACTTTCTTCCAAATCATCTGTTTACTGCTTTCTTATTTATTCATTTCTGCTTCTCTCTTATTTTTTCTTTGTGCCCTTCCTAAGTTTTAAGTTTATGTTATGATTTTTTTTAAAGATTTTTCCATATAGCACAAATGCATTATTTCTGATAGCCTCCCTCTGCCACTTTTAAATATTCTTTCTTCTATTTCAGTGGAAAGCTGAGGAAAAAATATTGCTGGGTAAATACAGGCACATTTTCATTTTACCTTCATCTCCTGGAGTATACATATTTACTAGAAACAAAATTTCTAAAAGTTCTTTCACCATCGTATTAGAACATAACAGTGTTTTGCTTGCATTTCTCTTCCATAGTACCATGAAATTATGTTTGCGGACTCAGATACAGAAGATGCTGGGGAAGGACAAGATGAAAATGCTGGTAAATAAATTTACTTTAAAATAATGGCAAGAATTTAATGTTCATGGATGTTTGTTACTGTGTTCTGTTTTGTTTTGTTTTGTTTTTGAAACTGCAAAAAGCTGGTAACAACATCAATGTGAATCAATAAGGAACTGGTCAGATAAATTATGGTCAGATTAGACTCTTCAGACTAGTCTGGATAGCAGTTCTTATTTCATCCTTTGTTATCTTCCAAAAATTTGTTAAAATAATTTCTTCCATGATGACTCATGCTGTTTATTCTGCAGTTAACAATTTTATACCTTCACTGTGATTGTGTGTGTGTATGAGTGTGTGTTTATTCTATGGAGGGAGGAGAGGCAAACAGGCACGCTCAGTAAGCTATCTTGAACTAAAAACTCATCATAAGAATGCAGATAAATTTGTAGGTGGTAAGTCCATCAGTTTGTAATCTTTTAATTTTTTTCTAATTTTATTGTTTTAGTCAAAAGTTTACAGCACAAATTAGTTTGTCATTCAAAAATTTCTACACAAATTGTTTTGTGGCATTGATTGCAATCCCAGCAATATGTCAGCACTCTCCACCTTTCCCTTTACACCCTGGGGATCCCCGTGTCCATTTTTCCAGGTTTCCTGTCCCTTCCTGCCTTCTCTTCTTTGCTTTTGGGCAGGTATTGCCCATTTGATCTCACATACTTGATTGAACTAAGAATCACGTCCCTCACATGGGTTATTGTTTGTTTTATAGACCTGTCTAATCTTTAGCTGAAAGGTGGACTTCGGGAGTAGCTTCAGTTCTGAGTCAGCAGGGTGTCCATCCAGGGGCCGTAGTCTCGGGGGTTCCACCAATCTCTAGACCAGTAAGCCTAGTCTGTTTTAGTGAATCTGAATTTTGTCCTACATTTTTCTCCCCCTCTGTCCAGAGCCCTCTATTGTGATCCCTGTCAGAGTGATCAGTGGTGGTAGCTGGGCACCATCTAGCTCTTCTGGGCTCAGGCTGCTGGAGACTATGGTTCATGTGATCCATTAGTGCTTTGGATCGATATTTCCCTTGTGTCTTTAGTTTTCTTCATTTTCCTTTGCTCTGAACATGATGGGACCAATAGATGTATTTTAGATAGCCACTCGCAAGCTTTTAAGACCCTAGATGCTACTCGCTAAAGTAGGGTGTAGAATATTTTCTTTATGAGCTATGTTATGCCAATTGACCTAGATGTCCCCTGAGATCAGTTTGTAATCTCTCGTTGCATAATGGAAGTTGAAACTTCACTCGTACAGATACTGAACTGGATGGATCATGGTTGTGAATCTAATGCTTTGAATTAAAATCCAAATGAAAACTCACCAGTGTCTACTTACTCATCTTTTTACTTGTTGACTAAAACCTCATGTAAATTTTTGCCCTGTACACAAATATAAGAACTACACTTTGATTCTGAGTAGAAAATCTTTGGTAGCTGAAATGCCATAATAAGATACAAAACTATCTGTGGAAAAAAATTCACTGAACGTTAGGGATTTACAATTCCAATTGTCAAAGCTTTCATTATCCAAACTTTGTATTAAGAAAATGAAATTCTTCTGTTTTTTCCTAGAGGAACAATACACTATTGCTATTATCAAACCAGATGCTGTGCTTAGTGGAAAAGCTCAAGAAATTATAGAAAAAGTAAGTAATGTTTTCTAACAATAGCATAAATTAATTGCAAAATTCCAAGTGCCATCGAGTCATTGTCCACTCATGGTGACCCTATATGTATCAGAGTAGAACTGGCTGATTTTTCGGAAGTAGGTCACCAGGCTTTTCTTACACCAAATTTTCAGTAGCCAGTTGTGTTAACTGTTTGCACCACCCCACAAAAAAATTGCCGTGGAGTTGATTCTGACTCATGGTGACCCTATAGGACAGAGTAGAACTGCCCCACAGGATTTCCAAGGAGTGGCTGATGGATTTAAACCACTGACCTTTTGTTTAGCAGCCAAGCTCTTAACCACTTATCCACCAGGGAACACTTAATTGTCAGTTTGGAGACAAGTTTATCATTTAGAGTAAAATAGGTATAATGAACTGCTGGTGCTAAGTAATAACTCTAAACTTTTGAATGTTTTCTTTCTGTACAAAAGGCTCCATTAACTCATGCATCCTTGTTTAAATAACCCTGCTCTACCAGTATTAGATATAAATTGTGTAAGTTATGTTTTTATATTGGATTGTATTAAATATACTTTATGTTTAATTATTAACAATGCAATCTTGTTAATAGCTCACATTAACTTGCTTTCTTCTCTGTATGTTGTCACAAACGTGTGGTCCTTGTAGATACATGATAGCTTAAGGGAGCATTTAATGTTTCTCCATAGAGCCAAAATCAGTCCTTTTTTTTTTTTTTTTTTTAAAGAGAAAAACTTTATTCTAAGCCAGAGGTCAGCAAACAGTTTCTGTAAAGGACTAGAGAGTAACTATTTTCGACTTTGCAGGGCATAGTGTCTCTGTTGCAACTACTCAGTTCCAACATAGCATCAAGAAAGTCATCATAGATAATATGTAAATGTATGGGCATGGCTGTGTTCCAATAAAACTTTATTTACAAAAACAGGTGTTAGGCTGGATTTGGCCTGTGGAAGGGCTGTATCTCTCTCTCTCTCTCTCTCTTTTTTTAAATTGTACTTTAGATAAGGTTTACAGAACAAACTAGCTTCTCATTAAACAGTTAGTACACATACTGTTTTATGACATTGGTTAACAACCCCATAACACGTCAACACTCTCCTTTCTCAATCTTAGGTTCCCTATTACCAGCCTCCCTGTCCCTTCCTGCCTTCTAGTCTTTGCCCCTGGGCTGGTGTGCTCCTTTAGTCTCGTCTTGTTTCATGGGCCTGTCTAATCTTTGGATGAGGGGTAAACCTCAGGAGTGACTTCATTATTGAGCTAAAAGAGTGTCTGGGGGGCATACTCTTAGGGTTTCTCCAGTCTCTGTCAGGCCAGTAAGTCTGGTCTTTTTTGTGAGTTACAGTTTTGTTCTACATTTTTCTCCAGCTCTGTCTGGGACCCTCTATTGTGATCCCTGTCAGAGCAGTCAGTGGTGGTAGCTGGGTACCATCTAGCTGTACTGGACTCAGTCTGGTGGAGGCTGTGGTAGTTGTGGTCCATTAGTCCTTTGGACTTAATTTACCCTTGTGTCTTTAGTTTTCTTCATTCTCCCTTGCTCCTGAAGGGGTGAGGCCAGTGGAGTATCTCAGATGGCCGCTTACAGGCTTTTAAGACCTCAGACGCTACTCACCAAGGTAGAATGTAGAACATTATCTTTATAAACTATGTTATGCCAATTGAGCTAGATGTTCCCCGATACCATGGTCCTCATGGCTGTATATCTCTTGATGAACTTCCTATCATGCATTCATTCGTAAGCTGTAGCTGCATTAACATTGATGAAACTTCAATAAAACACTTAGTCAAATTCTGACAGCCTTCTTTACAGAAATGGCAAAATAGTCCTTATCTTTATATGGAATGGCAAGAGGCCCCAAATATTTAAAGAAATTTTCAAGGAGAAGAACAAATAGAAGTACACTTCCTCATCTCAAAACATATTTTACAGCTACACTAATTAAAATAGCCTGGTACTGATGTAATAATAGACACATAGATTAATGGAACAGAATTGAGAGTCCAAAAATAAAAAAACAACAAAATAGATGGTACAGATGTCATGGGACATATATAGTCTTTTCCAATTATGTGTTCATTTCATCAATACTACTCTGTAAGGGTAGTCTTATTTTCCATATTGTATTGTGTTTGTGGAGGGAGGGCACCAAACTGTACCCCATTCACCCATACATTGCTTATATTTTATAATATCTTTCAAAACTAATATCACATACCAATGGTTTACTGTTCCTTATTAGATTATGTTTTAATAGCCATGATGGTGAAGGTTTTCAAAATTATGTGGTTCTTTTAGTTAATGCAATGCTATTAATCATCAGTTCATCCTAATTTTTTGGCTTCAGAGTAATAATCATTTTAGATATATAATGAATATCTACTAAAGACCTTACCCTTCTGAATTGTGGTAAGAGGCTACATAACAGATAAAATAAGGAATATAGGAATCTTTTGAACAAAAAGAAAATGAGAGACTTCCGGCAACATGGCACTCTAGGCAGAGGCACCATGCCGTCCCTCCACAGCAAAGATCTGAAAAACTAAGCCAAACAGAGAAAACATCATTCCTGAAATCCTAAACATCATATGAAGAGATAAAGAACTCAGCCAAGCATCAAATGGAATAAGAAACTGACAGAGAACAGAGAGCAAGGAGACATACAGGGAGAGGTCCCCTATCAGCTAATGCAGCACAGATCCACCATCTTGGACTCCTATCAGAGACCAGCAAATAGGGGGTACGAGAAAGCAGCTTCATGGAGCTTCTAGCAGGAGACAGAACAACCAGTAAACAGCGATGTATGCTTTCCCACCCCCCACCTTCTTCACCCCCACTCGGCCACCTCTGCTTCCCAAAGCCACAGTCTCTTGGCTGGGAAGCACCGGCTGCTTGGATTCCACCTGCCCACCCTGGCCGACTCCCTGAGTGCCATTTGTTGGCTGCTTGTGTGGCTTTTTTCCACTTCTTTTGATTTCTTCCTTACCTCTCACCACCTCCCCCTCCTTTTGCTCAAATACCTGGCTCCATGCACCATCTTTGCTTCTTCCTGAGGGGCTGTGGAGCTCCATTAGAGCGTGGAACTGCTTCCTGGTCCATGCTGCCACACTGGTGGGATCCTGGGGCTTTTGTTTGTTTGTTTTCAATTGTTTCTTTGTTTTCTTTTTATTTTCTCAAGTTGGGAGCCCATTCTGGCAGGGTGGTGCTGCATGGCTTTGGACCTACCCCCTCAGCTTGTGCAGAAGCACAGAGGGATCCCCAAGGGTATTTCTTCCTTCATGTTTTTTGTCTTTCTTTCTGTTTTTTGGGGGGGTTTTCTTGTTCTTTTTGTTTGTTTGTTTGTTTTAAATTTGTTTTGTTTTCTTTTCCCTCTTTTTCCCTTTTTATCTTTCTTCATTACTCAGTTTCTTGTCTCTCTATACCTTTCTTCTCTTCCTGTCTCCTGGATACCTGGCACTAAATATGTCTACACCTCCTAGTCAGGCTGTACTTCAACACCTGGGAACAACTTCCCCAGACATCATAGCTGCACCGGTGGGATCCCTGGGAGCTTTGCTGTTCTTTATTCTTTCTAATTTTTATTTATTCATTCTTTTCTTTTTTTCTTCTTCTTCCCCTTTTTGTTTTTCTCCATTTCGTAGTCTCACATCTTTCCACTCCAACGGCAAGCTCCCTTAGCACTCTTTTATTTGTATGTTTTTGGCTCCTGCTTCTCTCTCCTCTCTCCCTTATCCATCTTAGCTCCACACATCACTATCTCTCCCCTCCATCCTGCCTACCTGCACCGTGCACTTAACATCACACCACCAAACAGCACTGGCACAGTCTTTTGGAACCTGCCCTGCACTGATTACCAATCTGCCCTGGTGGCTGTAGTAAGTGCCACAAACAACCCATCCCAGCAACTCCTCTTCAGCTAGACCTGCCCTGCTGCACCATATCTGAGCGACTGGCCCTGCCAATTGAAGAAGGAGGCAAAAAGTATTGTGCCCACAGAGAAACAAACAACAAAGAACACATAGCCCGCCTGCTCAGACATAGCCAAATTAAAAAAAAAAAAAAAAGGATGAAACAAACAAATCTACAATCAATAAATGGGAAAAATAACTACTGAATGCCCTGAAGACAGCAGACAATATCAAAACATTTACAAAAACAGGATAGGATGGTTCTAGTAAGTGTCCAAAATAAAACACTAGATGACTTTGCAGTAGAAGAAAAGGCACTAGAATCACCTGACAGGGAATTTGAATCTCTAATACTCGGAATTATCCAAGAGTTGAAGCAAAAAGGAGACAAAAATGAGGGAAAAATAAACAAATTCATGGAAAAAGACAAATTCATGGAAAATACAGACCAAAAAATGGAAGAATTCAGGAAAATAATGAAGGAACAAAATGACAAAATAAATTCACAACTAGAAATTATACAAAAACAACAATTAGAAGTCCAAAAGATAAATAACAAGATTTCAGAAATGGACAGTGTCATAGAAGGGATGAGGAGCAGATTTGAAATGGTGGAAGACAGAATCAGTAGAATTGAAGACAAACACTTGGATACAACTCTGTTTGAGGAAAAATCAGAAAAAAGAACAAAGAAAAATTAGGAGACCCTGAGAATTATGTGGGATACAATCAAAAGCAAAATTCTGCAAGTGATCGGAGTTCCAGAACAGGGGGAGAAAACAGAAGACACAGAGACGATCACTGAAGAATTGCTGACAGAAAACTTCCCCAGTATCATGAAAGATGAAAAGCTGACCATCGAACAAGCTCAACGAACCCCATATAGGATAGACCCCCCCCAAAAAATCACTCAGGCATATCATAATCACACTCGCTAAAATCAAAGACAAAGAATCCTGAAAGCAGCTCGAGAAAAAACAAAAAGTCACATACAGAGGAGAAACAATAAGACTAAGCTCAGATTATTCAGCAGAAACCATGCAGGCAAGAAGGCAAGGAGATGACAGATATAAAACCTTGAAAGAAAAAAATTGCCAGCCAAGAATAATATATCCTGTAAAACTCTCATTCAAACATGATGGTGAAATTAGGTCATTTCCAGATAAACAGAATTAAGGGACTATGTAAACCCAAACCAAACTTACAAGACTTATTAAAGGAAGTCCTTCAATCTGAGAACAAACAATATCAGACCACAGGCTGAATAAAGGACACAGGATTGTACTAGCCAGATACCTACCTAGGAAATGAACTCTTAAGGACTATGCAAAGCCAAAAGAATTACGAAAGGGAACCAGAGAGGTTAATCTGTAAATGACAATAGCATCAAAACAATAAAAGAGGGAATAAACGGTGTAGATATAGAACCTTCTAATGGAGAGGAAATCAAGCGATACGAAGTAATAATAGACTGGTTCAAATCTAGGAGGATATGGGTAAATTTCAAGGTAACCACAAAGAAGGTTAACAAACCTACTCATCAAAATAAAGAAGAAAAACATAAAGTCTCAGTAAAAACAAAACCTACTAAAGCAAAAGAAATGAAAAAAATTCCACAAACAGAAGGAACTCAGCACAGGAGAGTAAGAGGAACAAAACTGGAGGGCATTACGCTGAGTTAAATAAGTCAATCACAAAAGGACAAATATTGTATGAGACCTCTACTGTATAACTCATGTAAAAGTTTACACACAAAAACAATCTTTGTTGTTTACAAGGGATGGGAGGAGTGGGGTGGGGGGAACTAAATAGATAAGTGGTAACTTTGGTGAAGGGTAAGACAGTACGCATTACTGGGGAAGCCAGCACAACTTGTACAAGGAAAGGTCATGGAAGCTCCATAGACACTTCCAAACTCCCAGAGGGACTGAATTGCTGGGCAGAGGGCTGTGGGGACCATGGTCTAGGGGAACATCTAGCTCAATTGGCATAACACAGTTTATAAAGACAACGTTCTACATTCTACCTTGGTGAGTAGCACCTGGGGTCTTGAAGACCTGTGAGCAGCCATCTAAGATACTCCACTGGTCTCACTCCTTCGGGAGCAATGGAGAATGAAGAGATAAAAGGGAAAGATTAGTCCAAAGGAGTAATAGACGACAACTACTATGGCCTCCACCAGACTAAGTCCAGTACAGCTAGATGGTGCCTGACTACCACCACTGGCTGCTCTGACTGGGATCACAATGGAGGGTCCTGGACAGAGCTGGAAAAGGATGTAGAACAAAATTCTAACTCACAAAAAAAGACCATATTTACTGGCCTGACAGACTGGAGAAACCCTGAGAGTATGGCCCCTGGACACCCTTTTAGCTCTGTGGTGAAGCCCCTCCCGAAGTTCACTGTTCAGCCGGGGATTGGACAGCCTCATAAAACAAAACAGGACTAATGAGGCACAGCAGTCCAGGGACAAGGACTAGAAGGCAGGAGGGGACAGGAAAGCTGGTGATAGGGAACCTAAGGTTGAGAAGGACAGTGTTGACACGTCATGCAGTTGTTACCATTGTCATAGGGCAATATACGTACTAACTGTTTAATGAGAAACTATTTGTTCTACAAACCTTTATCTAAGGTACAAAAAAAAAAAAAAAAAGAATTATCTATGTGAGATCAAATTGACAACAGCAACTCAAAAGATTTCATGGGAAGCCTGGGGGCAGTGAGTTGAAGATAATGGTGTTGGAATAATTTGGAAAAGGATAGTGAGAATAGCAGCACAACTGGAAGAAAGTAATCAATGTCACTGAAATGTACATGTAGAAATTTTCAAAATGGTGTAACTTAGGCTATGTATATTTTCACCAAAAAAAAAGGTCCTCAAGGTTGAGAAGGGAGAGTGTTGACATGTCGTGGGGTTGTTAACCAATGTCATAAAACAATATGTGTGCTGACTGTTTAATGAGAAACTATGTGTTCTGTAAACCTTCATCTAAAGTACAATAAAAAAAGTTAAAAAATAAAAATAAAAAAGAAAATGAGCACACTGCATTTTTCAACTACCGTAAAAGAAGGGTTACTGAGTTTCAGTATTGCTTGGACTTTATTTTCTGTTTTCAGGAACTATCTAACTTAACAGAGACATGATTTGAGTTTTTAGATGTTGTTCAAAAGGAACGTCAGTTAGGAGATCTTTCAGTCAGATGTAACTAATGGTCTGTAACACCAGCAAAGCCAGTGGAACCAGTACAGTTTTTGCTTTCATACTAGATGCAGAATGTAGCTGGTGCTGGATACTCCCAAATCAAATTAAGCTCATTGTGATGGTATCATTTAATGCAATTATTGAGTTGCTTTGAACATAGTTTCCACTTATATCTAATTGTTCTGTATCTCATTTGCCTTGTTGTATTTCCATCCAAACTCCTATTTCTTACATTTGATTATTCTTGAATGACATGCACATGGACTTTTGGCATTATATTAAATTTTCATTCAAATAAGTAGAAAACAAACAAAAATAGTTATCACTGAGTTGATTTCAACTCATGGCAACCCCATGTGCTTCAGAGTAGAGCTGCACTCCATATGGTTTTCAGTGGCTATGACCTTTTGGAGGTAGATTGCCCAAGTGCCTCTGGGTGGATTCCAGCAGCCAACCTTTCAGTTAGTAGCTGAGCGCTTAACCGTTTGTACTACCCAGGAACTCCTAAAGGTGGTGTAGTGGCTAAGTGCTACGGTTGCTAACCAGAAGGTTGGCAGTTCAAATACACCAGGTGTTCCTTGGAAACTCTATGGGACAGTTCTACTCTGTCCTATAGGGTCTCTATGAGTTGGAATCGACTCGATGGCAACAGGTTTGTTTTTTTTAGTTAAATCTTAAATTCTATCCTAATAATTTGGATATATATATGTGCTATAGCTTTAATAACGTACGTACTGTAGCTTTAACAAATTCTAGAATATATGCTATAGGTTTAACAAATTGGAAACTCTGGTGGTGTAGTGGTTAAGAGCTACAACTGCTAACCAAAAGGTCGGCAGTTCGAATCCACCAGGCGCTCCTTGGAAACCCTATGCATCAGTTCTACTCTGGTCTATAGATTGCTATGGGTTGGAATTGACTCATCGGCAACGGATTTCATTTGCTTTTTTTGGTTTAACAAATTAAGGACTAAAAGAGATTTAAAACAATTTTGAAAATAGTGACTAACAAGTGCTTTCAAATTTATGTCTTTAGGAACTATTCAGAATACTATATCTTTCCTTGGGATTCAGTTAGTTTGTTTACATTTAGAGGCAGTCCACTTAAATAACAGAAATATGCCAAATCTCTGGCACAAGCTTTGAAAACCCAAATATCTAGAGGACCTGCAAAGGGCCTTCTTTGTTTATTTATTTTTGAGCAGCTTAAAATCTATGGATCATGCTGAAGTCTTTACATAAAACACATTCAAATCTGAGTGGTTTGTTAAGCCCAGGAAATAAATGTCCTTGACTTGTCTTACATGCGGTCCCATGACACCTCTGAATCTGACCTTACTCTCCAATGGAAGATTACAAAGGCAGGATTTATCGTGGAAGCTAAGGATAAGAGAAGGCTCACTGAAGAAGATGTTAGGGACTTCTATAGTCAAATGGCAGACCAGGTAAGAAAGTTTAAAAAAAAAATATCCTCTGTTTTTCTAATATAATGGGTTACCATAAGCTTTAGATCCTCATTATAGAAAATCAGTAAATCTGACCAAACAAATAAGTTTCAGGTGTCCTTGTTGGTGTCAGTATCATGGTGATGCCAGTGATGGCAGCTATGGGGAAATCCCCAGTAGAAATAGTGGCGGCTGAGCACAACTGGATGGTCTGATTCTGTTTTTTTGTATGTGAAGACCTCATTTCATGATCTCCAAGACTCCCTGCATCAACATTGTAGAAGTGAATATTCAGTCCTTTCCTATACATTCTTGCCCTGGGTTGAAGTTTCCTTGTCATAAGCTATAAAGGAATGCTTTACCCTGTCTCTACCTAAAGGTCTTTCTCTCAAGGTATTTCTTTAATTCTCCTTCACCTGGGTTATATAAAAAATGCAGTGCTGTGTATTGGGAAGTGCACTGGCTTAGACGTCAGGAGACACAGCTTCTAGAACTGCACTGCCCAGTATGGTAGGCATTAGATACATATCATTATTTGAATTTAAATGAATTAAAATTAGATAAAATAAAAATTCAGTGTCTCAGTTGCACGAACCACATTTCAAGTGTTCTGTAGCTGCATGTGGCTACTGTGTTGTACAGCACAGAAGAACATATCCATTGTATCAGAAAGCTCTATGGACAGCACTTTCTAGAACTAGCTGCATAACTCAAACAGTCTCTCTTGACACTAACTTCCACACGTGTAAAAAGAAAGGACTGAATCTGCAGCATCAGCATCACCTGGAAAATTTTTAGAAAATTGAATTCCTGAGCTCCGCTCCAAATCCCAGATCAGAGTCTGGGACTAGGCTTTAGCAATCTTTTAATAAGCCCTCCAGATGATTTGGGTACATGCTAAAGTTTGAGAACCATGTTATTAAGACCGTCTTTAAGATCAATCCCTGCTATCTGTGAACATCTACCCTTCAAAGATTTGTTTATTAACAGGAAGTTTATAAGGATAACATTCTCTTACCCAGTGATCATGAAGGGGTACATTTCACTTGACTTGGGTAGTGCCACCATTTTAGTTCATCCAGTTGAGGAACCTGAAGTAAATAAACAGTTTATAATTTTATTTTGTAGCCTGACTTTGAAGATTTTGTCTCATTTATGACAACTGGCATAAGCTTTATTCTAGTTATCTCTCAAGGAAATAATCAACAGGCTCCCTTTGAAGAACAGGAATCTGAACTAGAGACCCAACTTGAAGAACCATCTGAAGACCACCCTGAGGTTGAAGATACGGACACATCTGCAGAGATAAAGAAGAAGCAAGACAGGTAGCTCAAGACCAGGAAATTTAATATGTACAATGTGTTATTGAATGATGAAATGTAATGTCCAAATATCTTAAAATCTAAGGCCTAAGTATTTTTGTGATGAAGTCTCAAGTATTTTTTCTAGTCAACTTAATAATATCGTATATTCGACAAGCCTGGGATTGCCCTGAAAGTTTACGTCAAGAGGATTAGAAAGGAAAGAATTTTCCCTGCTTGTATTTCTAAAGCTAGGCACACCAGTTTGGCATCATAGCCTAGAGCTAGACAGGTAGATTGGGACCATTCATTATCTTCTCAACCTGGTTTCCACTTTCATATCCCCCATCCCACTTCCACCTTCCTTGTGCCCTGAAGACATCAAGCATAGTCTGCCGGTTTACTTAGGGCAGTTAGTAGTTATAAATTGCTGAGAACAAAATGGTTATATGTTTTTGTTAGTGAGTTTTTTAAATTATATTTGATAATGAGCATAAGTAATACGCATAATGTTGGTTTTATTCACTGCCATTTGTGCCTTTTATTTCTCTGAAGACTCAGGATATCCAAAGAATTTGACACAGAGTTAGAGTTGTGACTGTAATAATGGTGGGTGAGTAGGAACATAGTTAGAGTTACTGAGTCTTGCAACTTCAGAGTATGTGTCGTCTCCTGCTTGGTAGCCAATTGCCACTGCATTTTCTGGTTGGGAACCTCTAGAACTTTCTTTGTTGCCTTGTTAATGAGTTATAGTGGTTTGTCTTGAGTAGCTGCAGGTACTGATTCCTGGAGCTGTCATATTTTTCCAGGTAGTGAGAAGGCCTTGAATAACATTAGTTCCAAGTTTTAAACAGGATAAAACCAGTTCCAACTCATGGCGACCCCATGTGTGTCACAGTAGAACTGTAATCCATAGGGTTTTCAGTGGCTGATTTTTTGGAAGTAGATGGCCAGGCTTTTTTTTTTTTTTTTTGAGTCTCCTTTGAGTGGACTCAAACCTCCAACCATGTTAATCATTTGTATCACCCAGGGGAGGGACTCATAAAGAAAATCAACCTCTGACAAAGGACTTCGTAAACAACACTGGTTATCTTCAGGGTTTTGAGGGGAAATTACAATGAGTGGACAGGAGGAAGGTTTGGGTGGGCATGTTGGGCTTAAAAATGTATCAAATTTCATACCAGAATTAAGGAGCCATTAAAAGAAAAAAAAAGAGTTCTGTGAAACACTCATTAATGCAAATGGTAAAAGAGAAGTTGCCATTCCATTGGTGCTGTTTTTCAGGTAAAAGTTCTCTACTCAGTCCAGTTTTGAAGCTCTTGTCCCCATGTTTTCAATATATATGACATGTAATATATATAATGACATGAACAATTTAGACATTTTAATTGGAAACATGGTGGTGGAATGAGATGTGTTAAACCTTGTTTTGAAAAAGTCTGCAGTATTTTCTTCCTAAACTTACAAACCAAAAACCAAGCCCATTGCTACTGAGTCGATTCCAACTTATAGCGACCCTATAGGACAGAGTAAAACTTCCCCATAGGGTTTCCAAGGCTGTAATCTGCCACATCTTTATCTTGCCGAGTGGCTGGTGGGTTTAAACCACTGACCCACCCACCTTTCAGTTAGCAGCCATGCACTTTATTCATTGCACCACCAGGGCTGTTTCTTCCTAAACTTACAGATTCCATTTTTCTTTGGCTCGTGTTTATCCTGAGCAATAGCCACAAGAGGGCAGCATGGAATGGTGCTAGTATAGAAATGGGGTTTTTACGTTTATTTTTCTGGAGGACGGGCTTAACAGGTGCCGTGCACATCTACGTGATATACTTTAAGTAGACATAGAACTTAAAATATTAAAGGGCAGAAACTCTGAAGATTAATTTACACATTTGTTTACTTTTAATTTTTATTGCCACCCTCTTCCCTCACCTCAAAGCATCTTCACTCTCCTCTCTGGGGCTTGATGGGTGAGATGAAATGGATGTTAAAAGCAGAGCGAGTAGACTGGGGGTAATAGGTGGCCCCCTTTCATAAATATGATGGAGTCTCTGGGTGGTGCAAATGGTTAAGCATCCCGCTACTAACCAAAAGGTTGATGAATGGTACCCACTCAGAAACATCTCAGAAGAAGGACCTGGCAATCTGCTTCTTGAAGATCATAGACACTGAAAACCCTATGGAGCACAATTCTACTCTGAATTGTGTTAGTTAGACTCAACAGCAACTGGTTCCATGAACATGAGCTCTATCCAGGGCAGCAGAGCCCCAGGTCTTTGTCAGGTTGGTTATCCCTGCAGAGACAAATGCTCGTAGTTTGTGAACCCACATGGCCTGGGGGAAACTTTCTCCATTCCAGAGATGGCCAACCTATTCCACTCTGTTGAGATCCTCCACAAAAGATACAGAGAAAATGCTGTGGTACTTTCTCCACTGAGGGCTTGGTGTGTGCCTGGAGGAAAGATCTGAGCCCAGGAGACAAGAACCTGTAGACAGACCACAGGCCCTGGGAAGAGCTAACACAGACTTGTGATGTCCAGGGGAAAGGTTGACATTGGACTTCACCAGGTTCCTGACCCCTGAAATGCCAAGATGGAGCTGAGTAGGGTTACTGAATTCCCTGTCCTTGAAGCGCAGCACTCTGGGCTTTTTCCACTTGTTTCTGCAGGGGAATGACCCTGCAGGCTTCTACAGCACAGCCATAGCCTAGAGGCCAGTTTGCCTTCTATCTACAGGAGTTCCACCACTTAATACTCTAATAACCAGACCTAAGTTCTAATGAACCATCAAAGAAAAACAACTACCTACCTAAGGGAGCCTAGCAGCCAGAGAAAGATCTACACAACAATCAGGACACATATCCAGTAAACGAGAACTGATAGAGACAGACAAATCCCTAAATAATAATACTTGAGGTACAAGTGCAGCACAGACAAAAAAAAAAAAAAATGCTTTCTAATTTGAATTATAAAAATCATAATTTGAACTAGAAATTCAGAGGAGATTTAGAGGGTCTGATAGTCATTTGAGACTTGAATTAATGGTGTGAAAAATCAGATGCAAGAAACAGCTCATCAGTACAGAACAAAAGTGAGAAATCACGAGAGCAGAAGTGAACAATCTAGAGAATATATCCAGGATACCTAATGTGCTAATGACAGAAATTCCATACAGAGAAAAAAAGTGAAGGTGGTAAGGCTGTAATTCACCAAATAATAGAAAAAAAATTTCCCTGAAATGAAGAAAAAAGACATGAGTCTGTTAACTGAAAGAGTTTATAGTGGTCCAGCCTGGGTTGATGTAAAAAACACTGATTTGGGCATATCCTGGGATAAAACCCTAAACATGAAGGATACATATAAACTTATAAAAGAAGAGGAGATAAAAGGGATAACAAAGTTTTTTAAGTCTCTAAATCTTTTTCGAGTACAGGAAAGGGAGGATAAATGTAGTGTTGAAGTTGGGAAATAACGTGCCAGAATGCAAGACATAATTGGGACCTACGTGTCTGGTTATGAGAGCAGGTAAAAGATGAGAAACAATAGTTCAGTGCAGAGGTGTAGTGCAACTTCCACATTAACGGGTGGGAGGGGAGGAATGGAAGGAATAGCAACTTGATCAGACCAGAAAAATAAGGAAAAGTATAAAGAAGGAACCACAGTGTCAAATAATTAGATGTATAAAGTAATATGGAAGGAATTAAGTCAAATGTGTGGCTATATACTAAATATAAAGAGATTCATTCTCTCATAAACCTAATCTAGAGATTACCAGATTGCGATTAAAAAAAAAAAAAATTAACTCAATAAGACCATCATAGTAATAACTGATTTAGACAAGAATCCTCAAGGGGTACTAAAACTAGGTATAAAAATATTTACACCATTTCAAATAATGTTCCCACAGATTGCTTATTATTTACAAAGGGAAAATGATAGCTTTTCATTGGAGAAAACTGGGAGATAGATACTACATTAACCACATTAATATCACCAGTATTGGGAAAAACAGACATCATGTACTTCCTACTGTGATGTACCAAGAAGGACACAACATCACTTATGTAGTATTCCTGCCAACAGTTCACTATTTGAATCTGATCTTGAGGAAACTATTGGGTACATCCAAAATTAGGGACACTACAAAACATTTGACTTGCAGTCATAAATCTATCAGTACCATGAAAGACAGAAACCATTGAGACACTGTTACACGTTAAAGGAGGCTAAGGAGACAGGACAACTAAATGCAATGTATGAACCTGGATTAAGAAAAAAAAAAAATGATTGCCATAAAGGAGAATATTGAGAAATTGGAGAAATTTGAATATGGATGATTTATGAGACAGCAGTTTCTATCAATGTAAAATTTCCTGAAATATTTAAGGATGAATGGCTAAGATGTCTGCAACTTACTCTCAAATGGTTTTGCCCCCACAACACACACACACACACACATACACACACACACACATAAACACAGAGAGAGACAGAGACAGAGGCAGCAGAAAGAGAGAGAGAAAACAAATCTGGCAAAATGTTAACAGTTGATGAATCCAGATTAATGGTATAATTGGGAGTTCTTTGTCCTAGTCTTGCAACTTTTTGGTAAATTGTAAATTTTTAGAAAGAAAAAGTTTTAAAAAACTGCACTTATCTATGTTTGCAAGAAACACAGAAAGAGAAATAAAAATAAAGAGATAGCAGAAAAATAAATATCCAGGGAAGATAAAAGTACTAGAATTGAATGTGAAAAGTGCTAAACTTGATAAAGAAAAACACAGTGTAAAAGTCAGTATTTATGAAAAAGATACAGTAATAAGAAAACTTATCTCCAACCAATGTAACAGCTGAATACATAAGGAAAAATAGTATTAAAAGAATAAGAAGAAATGGGAAAAAAATACCATTGTTGTGAGAGAGCTGAACAGATCTGCTAGCACACGGAAATAAGCCAGGATACATAGTACTGAAAAATATCTACTCCATAAACTACATATAATAAATGATCTATAATATATGATATCCAAATATATTTATATATACAATCTCAAGTTCCCAAAATAAAAAAAATTGATATTTTTTACGTCCATGGATTAGCCACAAAAAATTGATGATTTCTTTGTTCACAAAGAAAACCTTAACAAAGATTTCTTAAAAATTAAGATATTATTGCTCATATTTACTGCTCATAATCCAGTAAAATTGGAAATAAATAATAAAAAGACCAAAAAAGTCTTAGCTATTTGAAAATTTGAAATGGGCTTGTGCTCCAAATAACCCTTGGTTCAAAGATAAAATTAAAAAGAAAAATAGAAACTGTCTGTAAAGATCTTCAAAGAGGAAATATACAGAGTTTATTTTAAATAAAACAGTTTATCTTCATGTTTCTTTATCCTCTCAGAAAGTCAGAAATAGATGATATCATATAACTGGTTCTTTTTTTAAAAAATTTTTTTTATTGTATTTTAGATGAAGGTTTACAGAACAAATAGTTTCTCATTAAACAGTCAGCACACATATTGTTTTATAACATTAGTTAACAACCCTAAGACTTGTCAACACTCTCCCTTCTCAAGCTTGGAGGATCCTTGTTTTTTTGGTGAAAATATACATAGCCAAAGTTACACCATTTCAGAAGTTTCTACATATACAGTTCAGTGACATCGATTACATTCTTCCAGTTGTGCTGCTATTCTCACTGTCCTTTTCCGAATTATTCCATCACCATTATCTTCAACTCACTGCCCCCAGGCTTCCCAAGAAAGCTTTTGAGTTGCTGTTGTCAATTTGATCTCACATAGATAATTCTTTTTTTTTTTTTGTACCTTAGATTAAGGTTTGTAGAACAAATAGTTTCTCATTAAACAGTTAGTACACATATTGCCCTAGGACAATGGTTAACAACCCCACGACATGTCAACACTGTCCCTTCTCAACCTTGGGTTCCCTATCACCAGCTTTCCTGTCCCCTCCTGCCGTCTAGTCCTTGTCCCTGGACTGCTGTGCCTCATTAGTCCCATTTTGTTTTACGAGGCTGTCCAATCCCCAGCTGAACGGTGAACTTCGGGAGTGACTTCACCACTGAGCTAAAAGGGTGTCCAGGGGCTATACTCAAGGTTTCTCCAGTCTGTCGGGCCAGTAAATCTAGTCTTTTTTTTGCGACTTAGAATTTTGTTCTACATCCTTTTGCAGCTCTGTTCAGGACCCTCTATTGTGATCCTGGTCAGAGCAGTCATAACTGGTTCTTATTTGTCATGGTTCAATAAAAAGAGTTGAATTAAATGCCATACTCTTGGACATGATAGACATATACAACTTACCTTTACTTGAAATTCAATGTTTACTTGTTTTTTTAAACCCCAACTTATTTGTTAATATATTTTAAGTCTTATTTGTTTGCATGTTTATTAAACTTCAGTTTATAATAATCTTAAATTATATTTTGACAGTTTAGAAGATTATCTGGAAAGACAACATATGTCTCAGTTTTGTGATGTTGAAGATAATTCAATTAATGTTGATAAGTTCATTGACATCTTCTTCCCTGATTTTAAAAAAATGAAAAGCATGAAATTGGAAAAGATACTGGCATTAATTAGACCAGACCTCTTTAAAGAAAATAAAAGTAAGCAAGAAAACATAAATCAATCATTTTGTAGATGGAATTTGAATCATTACTAGTATAAATACATTAAATGACATTATTTTAAAATTGAAAACAAAGAACCTGAAATAAGAAATTTAGTTAATATTAACTTGCTAATTTCTTATAATAATGAATAAAATATTTTTGAAGTTAAAGAGTTTACAAAGCATTTTCTAACCAGTGAATTTGTTAGAGTAGATATTAACATTGGAGGAATTATTTCATTATACTAAAAATGGGAAGCTTTCAATCTGAAATTCCTAATTTCAGAGCTTGGTCCAACCACTCACTGATAGTGCGACTTGAACAAGATAATTTACCAAGTCTATTTCTTCAGATGCAATGAGATACGTAAGTGTCAGTGTAGATACTTGATAAGTACCAGTTATTTTCAACCATAAATTTGGTACATAGCAGAGTGAATATGGCAGCGTAAGAACACAAATCATTAATTAACATCGTCATTCTTTATTATACCAAATGTACAGAAATACAGTTGATACAGTATTTGTATGTTGACTTCGTATTCTGTGACTTGCTAAACTCACTCATTAGTTCTAGAACTTTTTTGTTGTTTTTAATCATGGTAAACACTTGCCGTTTTAACTTTTTTTTTTCAGGTACAATTCAGTGACATTCATTATGTTCATCTTGTGGTACAACCATCATCACTATCCATTTCCAGATTTTTCCGTCACCCTCTCATCCTCTTCTGAGCCCATTCCTATTGGGCTTCTACCAGAACTATTCTAGTCAAGACCACCAATACCTTCCAGATTGCCAAATCCAACTTTCAAGCGGTCAGTCCTTTCATCTCAGCTCTTATTAGTATTCAGCACAGTTTCTGCATCCATACTGGTCACCATGGTTTGGATTGTCATTGACATCCTAACTCCCATTCCTGGGAAGCAAACATACTCTTGCCATTTTTCTAAGCAGAGCAAATCCACTGTCTACCAGATTCCAATGATCTCCCCTTATACCCTGAAAAAAATTTTCCCCAAACAAATACAGTTTTCTCCTATGGAGGATTTTGATATTAGCTCTTAATATAATATTTCTACTGTATACACATGGAGCCCTGGCGGTCCAGTGGTTAAGAACTCGGCTGCTAACCAAAAGATTAGTAGTTCAAATTCACCAGCCTGCTCCTTGGAAAGCCTATGGAACAGTTCTACTCTGTCCTAATTTTTTGGACTGTATGCACAAATCTCACTGATGCTTGAGGATGACAAGTTGTTGTTAGGTGCCGTCAAGTCAGTTCTGACTCATAGTGACTCTGTGTACAGCAGAATGAAACACTGCCTGGTTCTGTGCCATCTTCACAATCATTGCTGTGTTTGAGCCCATTGTTGCAGCCACCATGTCAGTCCATCTTGCCAAGGGTCTTCCTCTTTTTCGCTGACCCTCTGTCTTACCAAGGATGATGTCCTTCTCCAGGGACTAGTCCCTCCTTACAACATGTCCAAACGTGTAAGAAGTCTCACCATCCTCGCTTCCAAGAAGCACTCCAGCTGTACTTCTTCCAAGACAGACTTGCTTGTTCCTTGGCATTCCACGGTATATTCAGTATTCTTCACCAACACCATAATTCAAAAGCATCAATTCTTCTTTGGTCATTCTTATTCATTGTTCAGCTTTCGCATGCGTATGAGGTGATTGAATATATAATGGCTTCAGACAGGTGCACCTTAGTCCTTAAAGTGATATCATTGCTTTTTAACACTTTAAAGAGGTCATTTGTAGCAGATTTGCTCAATGCAAATACATCATTTGGTCTCTTAACTGCTGCTTCCATGGGTGTTGATTGTGAATCCAAGTAAAATGAAATCCTTGACAACTTCAATCTTTTTTCGTTTATCATGATGTTGCTTATGGTCCAGTTGTGAGGATGTTTGCTTTCTTTATGTTAAGGTGTAATCCACACTGAAGGCTGGAGTCTTTGATCTTCATCAGTAAGTGCTTCAAGTCCTCTTTGCTTTCAGCAAACAAGTTTGTGTCATCTGCATATTGCAGGCTGTTAATGAATCTTCTACCAATCCTGATGTTACATTCTTCTTCATATAGTCCAGCTTCTCAGATAATTTGCTCAGCATACAGATTGAATAAGTGTGGTAAAGGAAATAACCCTGATGCACACCTTTTCTGATTTTAAACCACCCAGCATCCCCTTATTCTGTTCAAATGACTGCCTCTTTGTCTATGTACAGTTTTACCATGAGCACAATTAAGTGTTCTGGAATTCCCATTCTTAGAAATGTTATCCATAATTTGTTATAATCCACACAGTCGAATGCCTTTGCATAGTCAGTAAAACACAGGTAAACATCTTTCTGGTATTCTCTGCTTTCAGCCAAGATCCATCTGACATCAACCATGATATCTTTCATTCCACGTCCTCTTCTGAATCTGGCTGGAATTTCTGGCAGTTCCCTTTTGATGTACTGCTGCAACTATTTTTGAATTATCTTCAGCAAAATTTTACTCACATGTGATATTAATTGATATTGTTTGATAATTTCTACATTCTCTTAGATCACCTTTCTTTGGAATGGGCACAAATGTGAATCTTTTCCAGTCGATTGGCCAGATAGCTGTCTTCCAAATTTCTTGGCATAGCTGAGTGAGCACCATCGGTGCAACATCCGTTTGTTGAAACATCTCAATTGGTACTTGATCAATTCCTGGAGCTTTGTTTTTCTCCAGTGGCTTTAGTGCAGCTTGGGCTTCTTCCTTCAATACCATTGGTTCTTGGTCATATGCTACCTCCTGACATGGTTTAACATCAATCAGTTGTTTTTGGTACAGTGACTCTGTATATTCCTTCCATCTTCTTTTGTTGCTTCCTGCATCATTCAATATTTTGCCCCTACAAACCAAACAAAACTTGTTGCTGCTGAGTTGATTCTGACTCATAATAACCCTATAGGACACAGTAGAATAGCCCCATACGATTTCCAAAGCGTGGCTTATGGATTCAAACTGCCCACTTTTTGATTAGTAGCTGTAAATCTTAACCACTGTGCCCCCAGGGCTCCATTTTGCCAATAGAACCCTTCAGTATTGCAACTCGAGGCTTGAATTTTTTCTTTAGTTCTTTCAGCCTGAGAAACGCTGAGCATGTTCTTCCCTTTTCGTTTCCTAACTCCAGGTCTTTGCACATTTCATTATTATATCTTACTTTGTCTTCTCAAGCCACCTTTTGCAATCATCTGCTCAACTCTTTTACTTCATCATTTCTTCCATTTGCTTTAGCTACTGGACATTCAAGAGCAAGTTTCAGAGGCTCTTCTGACATCCATTTTGGTCTTTTCTTTCTTCCTGTCTTTTTAATGACCGTTTGCTTTCTTCAGGTATGATATACTTGATGTCATCCCACAATTTATCTGGCCTTTGATCATTAGTGTTCAATGCATCAAATCTATTCTTGAGATGGTCTGCAAATTCAGGTGGGATATACTCAAGGTCGTATTTTGGCTTTTGTGGATTTGTTTTAATTTTCTTCAGCTTCAGCTTGAGCGTGCATATATGCAGTTGATGATCTCTTCCACAGTCGGCCCCGGGCTTGTGCTGACAAATGGTAATTAAGCTTTTCCATCATCTCTTTCCACAGATGTACTCGATTTGATTCCTGTGTATCCCATCCAGTGAGATCCATGTGTATAGTCGAAATTTATGTTGTTGAACATGAGGAAGTCGTCGGTCTTGCAAAATTCTGTCATGCGATACCTGGCTGCGTTTCTATCACCAAGGCCATATTTTCCAACTACCGATCCTTTTCTGTTTCCAACTTTTGAATTCCAATCACTAGTAATTATCAGTGCATCTTGATTGCGTGTTTGATCAATTTCAGACTGCAGAAGTTGGTAAAAATCTTAAGTTTCCTCATCTTTGGCATTAGTGGTTGGTGCGTAAATTTGAATAATTGTCATATTAATTGGTCTTTCTTGCAGACAAATGGATATTATCCTATCACTGACAGTGTTGTACTTCAGGATCGATCTTGAAATGTTGTTTTTGACGATGAATATGATGCCGTTCCTCTTCATTTTGTCATTCCCAGCATAGTAGACCATAAAACTGTCCTATTCAGAATGGCCAATACCAGTCCATTTCAGCTTACTAATGCCTAGGATATCAATCTTTATGTGTTGCATTTCATTTTTGACAGCTTCCAATTTTCCTAGATTCATACTTCGTACATTCCACATTTCGATTATTAATGGATGTTTGTAGTTGTTTCTCCTCATTTTGAGTCGTGCCATATCAGCAAATGAAGGTGCCCGAAGCTTGACTCCATCCACGTCATTAAGGTCAACTCTTTGAGGACATAGCTCTTCCCCAGTTGTGTTTCGAGTGCTTTCCAACCTGAGGGTCTCATTTTTCAGCACTATGTCAGACAATGTTGCCCTGCTATTCATAAGGTTTTCACTGGCTAATGGTTTTTAGAAGTAGATTGCCATGTCCTTTTTCCTAGTCTGTCTTAGTCTAGAAGCTCCACTGAAACCTGCCCACCATGGATGATCCTGCTGATATTTGAAATAGAAGTGGCAAAGCTTCCAGTATCACAGCAACACATAAGCCACCACTGTATGACAGACTGACAGACACATAGTGGAAGATGACATAAAGTTATTAATTAAAGAGAGAGAAAGCAAAATCTGGAACTGGTTATCAAATATTACTCTCCCATTGATCCATTGCTTGACTCTGGCCTTGGTTTTTTATTATTTCAGCTTTACATGTTTACTTTACATGTGTTTGTCATCTGGTAGTTAGTGGTAATTCACTGTTCTTCTTTTTAAATAATTTTTTGTCTATTATTGACATTTTATTGTTCTGAATCACTTCCTGAAATTCCAAAGCAAAGTCCACATGGATTGATTAATTTAGGGAAAATTGACATCTTCATCATATTTTTATATATTTATTCAAATATGATAGCTTTTGATATTTTTTAATTAAATGAAGTAATATGCACAAAGTTCTTTGCTTTTTGCCTAACATGATATGCACTCAATGAATGTCAGTTGTTCACAGTTGTTCTGTTTAAACCAAACAAAACCCATTGCAGTCAAGTCGATTCCAACTCATAGCAACCCTATAGGACAGAGTAGAACTGCCCCGTAGGGTTTCTAAGGGGTGGCTAGTGGATTTGAACTTCTGACCCTTTGGTTAGCAGCCTGAGCTCTTAACCACTGTGCCACTGGGGCTCTTCTTGCTGATTAGTGCTCAGATATTTCTTTTTAGGGTTATTCTTAGTTTTGTTTTTTTTTTTATGGTGAATATAATCTTTTGTCCCCTTCATTTTATTTTCTATTTAAGAAAGATAGTGACTTCTGTATATTTTTTCTTGCTGACCACCTTATTGAATTACATAATTTAATTCTAAATATTTTACCTTTTAAAAATTGACTCTAAAATTTTCAAAACAGCTTATGTGCAACCATAATTTTATTATCTTTATGGAATGCTTAGAACTTTCAGAGAAATGTTAAAGAATTAATAGAATTCCAGGAAAATGTTAAATAATTAATAATTATTAGTGAAACATCTTGCCTTATTTTTTTTCCCTGACTGCTATGATGCCTCTAGTCTATTTAATTATGATGTTAGTTTTTGATTTCGGGAAAATATTTTTAATCATCTTTAGGCAATATCTTTCTATTCCTACTTTGCTACAAAGTGATACAAAAAGATTTTGAATGTAGTCAAATTTTTTTTTTATATTTACTGAGAATGTAAGCTATTATTTGTCCTTTGACCTATTAATGCAATTATAACAGATTTTCTAATGTTCAACATTCCTTGGGTTCCTAGAGTAAATTTAAATAAGCCATAGTATACACCATGGTATTGCAGTTTATTCATTAATATTTATTTTAGTTAAAATATTGTTCTTTATTCTTTCCCAGATATTGTTTCAGGATTATTCTAAGTTTCCTTTGTGTTAAGCACAGTGGGAGAATTTTATATATCATAGAAACTATTCATAACTTAATAAACTTTACTAATAAAGGTACCTAGTTGGTTTCCCATTTTGGGGGGATAAGTAAGATTTTTAAATTTCTTCCACGGTTATTTATCTGTTTCTGGTTTTACAGATTCTTCTTTAGGCAGTTTTGGCAATTTATACTTCCTTTGAAATTCATCCATTTCTTGACTTTCAAATATACCAAAGACTCATTGCCATCAAATTGATTCTAATGGTGACTCCATGTGTTAGCGTTGAGATCCTTTTTTAAAAAGCAATTTGTTTTTCTTTCATAATTGCTTATTTTTTGTTTTTATCTATGATAATTCATTTTCATTCATTTTTATATCTTAGGTCTCTATTTTTGTTCCTTTTCTAACTTCTTGATTTGAATTTTTATCCACTTATTGTAATTCTTTATTGTTTATTAACGGAAACGTTCTTATGAGTACTACTTTGGCTTTAGCTCATAATTTTTAGTATTCATTGTTCTACCTGTCTAATTAGTTGGAAATTGTTTTAACTTAATCTAAGAATTTTTCTCTATTAGTTAAGAGATTGTAGCTCATGTAATTTTATTATTACAGCTGTTTTTATTGTTTGTTTTCTATGCTTTCTTGTGATCTTCGTTTATTTTGCCATAAGGACTAAGTATTTCTTGCTTTCATATTTTCTACTATTTTGCAAGATGAATATCATGTTTTTGGTTCTACTTATGTTTTTTTAGAAGTAGTTTTAGACTCGTATTTGATTATTTTTCAGAATCAAGAATGACTTATTAATTTTGAGTTTAGCTGATTTTTATTTCTCTCCCCATGCTTGAACCCACCCTATTCTGATTTCTTATGTTTTTAATTTGTTTAATGTTGTTCAAGGTTTTAGTAGACAGATGGTTGTTAAATTACTTTTTTAATAATCTTAATTTGATAATTTTTGGAAATTTATATGTTGTTTGCAATCAGATTTACAACAGATGCATTTAGAATTTTATTTGTACTAACTAGTTTTCATGCTTTCCACAGTCCTAAAAAGTTCTACTAATTTTTTACTTTTTAATTACATAATTATATTTTATCTTTCATTTATCTGGAGATATTTAAGCATATATTTTTAAATACATGTATCAAGTTGCTGTTTTCTTTGCCCTTGTATATCAGAGAATGTCTTTCTATTTTCTTTGTATATGTGAAAGAAAACTTGTGTAGCTATACAAGTTGTTATATTAGCCCCTCCCCTCAAACCTATGGACTTTAGTCCACTGACTTTTGATCTTTTGTACTGTAGAGGAAAAGTCTGCCATCAGCCTGGTTTTTTTACATTTGTAGATAATTTTGTCTTTTGTTATTGCTGTTTTACTTAGATACATGCAGACATTATTCCCGTTTATTTTTTGCACAAATTTTTTTGAAGATCACGTAGACACATAAGAATGAACTTATTTTTTGCACACTTATTTTATTACTAACACCTTATGAAACAGTTTGTCTACAGTTGATGAGAGGTAGGATATCAAGGTGTTCAGAGCTTTGAAGTATAATTTTGATGGACAAGTTATTCCATGAAACTCCCTTACAATGACTAAAGATCTTTGTGTAGCACTAGGAATTTTCTGCATCTTCATACCTAATACACTGAATACGTGTATTAGGTGGCATCACTGAAGTATTTTAGATGATGTTCAAAAATCCTCATGAATACTATGCAAATAAAATATTATTATATCTGTCATAACATTTGAAGTGGAACTTAATCCTCTATTTATGAGGTCAAGGAAGCTCATTACCATCTTGCAAGCTATGGTACTCCCAAGTGCTTTGCTACAGTATCCCAAGTTGGATCCTGAGGACCCTCTATTTGCCTACCAGTGTTTATAATTCTTTGGTGATCACCTGAGTAAGAAAGTGCAAAATAGGAAAGGCATTTTCAGGGACAATCAATCCACTCCTTCCAGCACTACTTCAATTAAAAACAAAACAAAACAAAAAACAGTTGGCATTGAGTTGATTCTGACTTATGGCTACCCTATGTGTGTCAGAGTAGAACTGTGCACCATAGGGCTTTCTATGGCTGATTTTTCAAAAGTAAATTGCCAGGCCTTTTTTCTGAGGTGCCTCAAACTACCAGCCTTCAGTTAGCAGCCAAGTGTGTCAACCATTTGCACCACCCAAGGACTCCCTGTTTCAATTACTCTACCCTTTGTTGGTCCACATGAGCTGAGTTTTATGCAGATTTACCTTCTCTGAGTATTTTCTTCAGTGTTTACCATGAGTCATTACAAAAAGGCATCATATACCAACTGTTTGAGGATTATTTTTCACATATAAACTGTTGTCATTAGGTATCCTTATATGAGAAATATTTTTAAAGTTTAGTAATTAAAAAAAAATTCAGTCTCTTCTAAGAATTAATATAATTCCAGCTTTTTAAATTTCCAGACCTATTTATTTTGTTGTTTTCTTTTTCTTGTCTGTGAGGTAGTTCTGAAGTAAATCATTGCTTAAACTATGTTAATGTGCAAGAATACATTGCTTGTTTTACTCTTTCCTTGCAATCATTTACTTATTTGTAGTTTGTTGCCTTAACTATATGTACAGCAAGGAAGATGGGATTAATCAATCAGGAGGCATTTTTAGCCTTGATGAAGGCTAAACACTAACAGGGCTCTGAATCAGTGTTTTTGCTTTTGACTTGGCCCTCCCTGTTGCAAGATGGCCTCTGCAGAACCAAGTGCCATGTTCTCTAAATGTTCAAAAGCAGGAAGCAGAGGTGGTGCAGGGCAGAGAGGTTCTCCCTGGATACCTGTCTCAAAAGAACCCTCAACATATTTCCTTTGTATCTCATTGGCCCCATCTGGGTAATATTTCCATAGTAGCTACAAAGAAGGATAGAGAAGTGAGTACTGGATCTTCTAGGCTGCTATGGAGCCATGTTGGCACAGTGGTTAAGAGCTTGGCTGATAACCAAAAGGTCAGCGATTCCAATCCAACAGCCACTCCTTGGAAACCCTATGGGGCAGTTCTGCTCTGTACTATAGGGTTGCTGTAAGTTGGAATGGACTAGATGGCAACGGGTTTGGTTTGATTTCATACACACAAATGATTTCTATGTGATGGAAAATTTGAAATAGCATTATGATTTGATATGTTAAGAGGTATTATTTACCTTAAATTGAAACCTAATAAGATATTTTTGCAAAGTTTTAAATTTCATAATAAAATGCATTATATACTTTCATGATAATATGTATTGTGTATGTAAATAATAACTTGGCAGTTTAAAACTTATTATGTGACTGTTTTTGTTTAGAGGATGTTTTGGAAATTATTGAAAATGAAGGCTTTAAAATTCTGATGCAAAGACAAATAGTATTATCAGAAGAGGAAGCACAAATGCTCTGCAAGGAGTATGAAAATGAAGACTTTTTTGAGAATCTTATAGAGAACATGACCAGGTGAATTGGAGTTCAGGTTGAGAAAGCACAGTCTGCTTTATGAATCATTTAAACCTTCTTTTAAGCCTATTTTCTGTTCAAGTTGCCAAGCTTCTCAATTCTGTGAACATGTCCTGAGTCTACTTCTTTACCAGCCCTGCCCCTATCCTGATTCTCTGCTCAACTGTCTGGCTTCTGTTATACTCCTGGAATGTCATTGGAACAATGAGGTCTCACGTAAAGTAGTTGGAGTCCAGTTGAGTTGAATAGTAGAAATCCAGGATGTGCAACATTATGAAGTCCAAGCAGAGAAATGACTGTCTCTCAGGGGCTTTGGTATTTCTAAGGTCCCTGAGGTTTCCAGAAGAGTAACTGAAATAGCCAAGGCAGAAATCCAGCAAGGGCATATCAATCAGCAGGAGCATGGGAACAGTGTAGGAGCTGCTCTGCCAGAAACAAGGTCCTTCACTTTGCTTTCTTTCCATACTGCCACCCTTTTACAAATATACTCTTTCAATTATATCAAAGGAAGTTAATTTTAGACCCCTGATCAAAGGATTATTTTGACATATTGTTTAGCCTACTTAACAATATGCATTTGTAAAAGGTCAGCAGTTCGAATCCACCAGCTGCTCCTTGGAAACCTTATGGGTCAGTTCTAATCTGTGATATAGGGTCGTTATGAGTTGGAATGGACTCCACGGAAAGGTTTTGTTTTGTTTTATGTATAATTAACTACTGAACCAGGTTTTGTTTTGTTTTATATATAATTAACTACTGAGCCATACTTAAACTTTTTTTTTCTTTTTGAACAGTGGTCCATCTCTAGCCCTTGTTTTACTAAGAGACAATGGTTTGAAGCACTGGAAAGACTTACTGGGACCAAAGTTTGTTGAAGAAGCCAGCAAACATGATCCAGAGAGGTAGGGTTCACATCATGGGTCCCCAACTTTATCCATGGGGTCTATTTAAATTTCTTTTTGGGTATGAGACAAGGGAGCTTTTCAGAAAGCTAATTTTTCTAGGGACGGAGTGGGCTGCTTATGACTGGATACCCAACCCAATGCCAACCTGAAGATGACCTAGGTTTTACAAGAGAAGGTGGTGGGATACTTGGTTTTGGGTTAGAAAGTAAGTGAAGGATACCCAGCCAGGGATACCCAGCCAACCTGCTCTTTAGTAGAAATTCTTTTGAGAAGAGTTGTGGTGGCAGCTGTATGTCCTTTAATTGTTCATAAGAGTTTCAAGACAATGATATACAGTCTACAGTTTGATGGGAACATTTACTGAGTTAGTTTACTGATGAATCTTAGAAATTTGCTAAACTTTGTAACCAGCTCAACTCCCGGAACAGTACCTGGCACATAGGGGGTACTCCTTAAATATCTTCTGAGTGTAGTTGTTGGGCTTGTTCCCATCTGGGGGATGGGAATGTATCTCATGCCCTTCTATGGCTGGCATAGAACTGATAGAAAGCAAACTGAATTGCAATTTGATTGCATTCTTTTTGCTAATTTCAGGTTAGGATTCTATTTAAGGAGGAAAATGCTACCTGTTCGAGTAGGCCAGAATAAAGATGCTCTATTATAGCACAGTGAGCTTGACATATATGTTGACAGAATAAATAGACAGTATATATGAAACATCACTTACATAAAAGCTGAGGTGATTTCTTTTCAGTAGAATCTACTTGACCTCAACTTGTCTTGCATGGGCACAGTTTACCCCACATTTAGCCCTACTCACTTATGTCTTTGCTCCTCAGCCAGACAATTACTGTAAAGAATAATATAGGTTGAATATCTTCCAAGTGGTATGAGTCAAGTGCCATACATTTCTCAATAAAATATAACATAGAATGCAGTGCATGACAGCAGAGAGAGAAATTCCTGTCAACAACAGGCCTTTGGTTGCATGCATACTAGTCTAGAAGTTGTGGTTGGAGAGATGGAGGTTGTGTACCAGTCTGGAGACATTTTCCCCAGGTGAAAGCACCCAGTGACTGTCTCACCTCACCCCATATAGTGAGAGTTCCCATTCAGATCCCTTACTCTGCCTAGTTTGCCCCAAGTTCCCAACTCATCTTGACCATTTCTTCTGATTCATCCTCCATTCTCCAGTTTCCTTGGCTCCAACCAGCTCTTTGGTGCTGCTTTAGAAATGACTCTGTCCTCAGAGTTCTGCCCCTTTCTTGCACTTGGGTACCAGACTCTATACTTCGCATATCTTTAATCTGAAATCTGGCCTCTTGTATAAAACAGAAAAACAGCAACCCATCATTCTCCTTCTTTATTCTGTCTATCTCATCTTTTTTTCTCCCCACTTTTTCCAATAATCATTTTTAACATCATAACATGGGGCTGGTTGTGATGTTATGCAATGAATAGAGTAAGTGCGGATGATACATGGGCTGTTTTCACTATTCTTTGTGCAAATATTCAGTCCTGGCCATCAGAGATTCCAAAGATCTTGGCTTGGAAGTATCTCCAAATCAGAGGTGTGAGAACCACTAAGGGCAGAGTGTGAAGGTCAAGTTGAATAAGGCAAAAGAAAATCTGACAGGGTCACTAAAACCAGAGAGGTCAGAAGAGGGTCTTGATGATGGAGGCAAAGAGCCAAGATTCCGTTGACGTGAATCTGTTGACATGAAGGGAACTTATCCACCCTGGATGCATTTTGTGGTTGTCTGCTCAGGACTGGATTTGAAGGGCAGATAATGACATGGGCAGTTAGCATGTTAGCATCTCCTCTACTGAAGTATATACAAGTAGACAGTAACAGAGAGAAAGGGCAACTAGTGGGAAGGGAAAAAAACAAACAAACAAACGAAAACCACAACCAGCAGCAAAGAACAACAATTGACTTAGGAGATAATTGTTGTTCTTGTTAGGTGCCCTCAAATCAGTTCCAACTCATAGTAACAGAATTAAACACTGCCCAGTCCTGCACCATCCTCACAATTGTTGCTATACTTGAGCCCATCATTGCAGACACTGTCAGTCCATCTCATTGAGGGTCTTCCTCTCTTTCCCTGACCCTCTACTTTACCAAGCATGATGTCCTTCTCCAGGGACTGGTCTTTCCTGATAATATATCCAAAGTACAGGAGAAGAAGTCTCACCGTCTTCGACTCTAAGAAGCACTCTGGCTCTACTTCTTCCAAAACAGATTTGTTTGTTCGTCTGGCAGCCCAAGGTATATTCAATATTCTTTGCCAGCACCATAATTCAAGGACATAAGTTCTTCTTTGATCTTCCTTATTCATTATTCATTGTCCAGCTTTCACATGTATATGAGACGATTGAAAATACCATGGCTTGGGTCAGGTGCACCTTTGCCCTAGAAGTGACATCTTTGCTTTTTAACACTTTAAAGAAGTCTTTTGCAGTAGATTTGCCCAGTGCAACACATCGTTTGATTTCTTGACTACTGCTTCCATGGGTGTTCATTGTGGATCCAAGTAAAATGAAATCCTTGACAGCTTCAATATTTTCTCCATTTATCATAATGTTGCTTACCGGTCCGTTTGTGAGGATTTTTGTTTTCTTTATGTTGAGGTATAATCCATACTGAAGGCTGTAGTCTTTGATCTTCATCAGTAAGTGTTTCAAGTCCTCTTCACTTTCAGCAAGCAAGGTTGTGTCATCTGCATATTGCAAATTATTAATGAGCCTTCCACCAATCCTGATGCTGTGTTCTTCTTCACATAGTCCAGCTTCTCAGATTATTTGCTCTTCATACAGATTGAATAAGTGTGGTGAAAGGATACAACCCTGATGCACGTCTTTCCTGATTTTAAACCACCCAGTATTCCCTTGTTCTGTTGGAACAACTGCCCCTTGGTCTATATACAGGTTCCACATAAGCACAATTAGTGTTCTGGATTCTTAGCAATGTTATCCATAATTTGTTATGATTCACTTAGTCAAATGCCTTTGCATAGTCAGTAAAACACAAGTAAACATCTTTCTGATATTCTGCTTTCAACCAAGATCCATCTGATATCAGCAATGATATCCTTCATTCCACCTACTCTTCTGAATCCAGGTTGAATTTCTGGTGGTTCCCTGTTGATGTAATGCTGCAACCATTTTTGAATGATTTTCAGCAAAATTTTACTTGTGGGTGATGTTAATGATATTGTTCGATAATTTCCACATTCTATTGGATCACTTTTCTTTGGAATGGGCACAAATACGGATCTCTTCCAGTCGGCTGGCCAGATAGCTGTCTTCCAAATTTCTTGGCATAGACAAGTGAGCACCTCTAGCTCTGCATCCGTTTGTTGAAACATCTCAGTTGATATTCCATCAATCCTGGAGCCTTGTTTTTCAACAGTGCCTTCAGTGCAGCTTACACTTCTTCCTTCAATACCATCGACTTTTGATCATATGTTACCTCCTGAAATAGCTGAACTGAATAGTTAAGGAGATATTTAGTCATCTGTAATAAAGGAAGCAGAACCAGAATAAAGTATCTAACCTGACATGGATTGTCCATTACCATCAGCAACACTTCTGCTTCTTCTCATAAAGCCAGTCTGGATGCTCCTTTTGTTGCTGTACTTGCTCACCTAAAAGTTTCCTTTACAGTCATTTTCCAGATCCAATGTTTATAATTTGGTAATTTTAGTGTATAGTCAAATGCCAAATACGTAAAGTTGCAAGGAGAGGAAGAATATTTATTGAGATATTAATATACACCATATGTTTCAAATACATCGTCTGATTATGTGCTCAAAATCACCTCTAAAGTAGGTTTTATGATCGTGTTTACATTTGAAACCAAAAAAAACCGTTGCCTTCGAGTTGATTCCAACTCATAGTGACCCTTTAGGACAGAGTAGAACTGCCCCATAGGGTTTCTAAGGCTGTAATCTTTACGGGAGCAGACTGCCACATATTTCTCCTGCAGAGCAGCTGGTGAGTTCGAATAGCTGACCTTTCGGTTAGCAGCCAAGCACTTAACCACTGTGCCACCAGGACACCAATATCCATTATTATGATTATTTCAATCTTTCTTTCTTTCAAATGACTATTAACTCCTTGAAGGAAAGTAGTATGTCCCAAGTCACTCTGTGGTTAATTTCTTTTTGCACAATGCCTAGACCAGGAACGAGTTGCCCCTGGTTAATGATAACTTTTGAACAATTTATGTAATTAGTTATATAAATAGTGTTTTGTTAGTGTTTTGTTTTATTGTTAGTTACAACAACATTTTTGAACTTGATTTTTTTTCAAGTTTATGTGCACAGTTTGCAAAGGAAAGTTTGCCTATCAACCAGTTGTATGGAAGTGGTTCACTGGAAGCAGCTGAAAAGGAAATACAGCATTTCTTTCCTCCTCAAAGCACTTTAGCACTGATTAAACCTCATGTATCCTATGAAAATAAAGGTAAATATTTAAAAACAAAAGCCAATGTATACTTTTTTTCCAAATTTTTTGAAAATCTTCAAACTATAGAAAAGTTGAAAGAATAAAGAATAATAATTGTTAAATTTTGCCACATGTTTGCTTCCTGTCTTTGTCTCCTCCCCTCCCCCTCCCCTCATTCTTCTCTCTGTCCCTCCCTTATTCAAAAGTGGGTACTGAATTTTGTTGAAGTCCTTTTCAGACTTGATGGAAATGATGATGTATTTTTTTCCCCCTCCATAGATATATGTAAGGGTAAGCATAAATCTAAAAAAAGAAAAGCTCAAATTTTCCCTAGTACAAAAAAGGAAAGAGACACCTCCCTACTTTTCTTAGAGCGTTTACTTTAGAAACCTTGTAATTGTGAATTCTTTCTCTGCCCCTTTACATTGCATGTAAATCTTTTTAAAAGCTAAGTAAGGCTTTTGCTGACTTTATAACCCAGGAATGTCTTTCACAAGTACCTGGGAGCCATATTTTAAAAATGTAAACACCGAGGAAAATAGTACCCCTATCTCCTCATCCCCATGGAAGCTTAACTTAAGTCTCTAGCTCCAAAATGTAACTATCTACCTGTCATAGAGATTTGAGAAAATTTTATTATTCCTTTGGATAAAAGAATTAGCAAACATAAATGCCACCACAATTACCAGGTGAATTTAAAATGAACTATGTGTAACAAATGATGTAGTCAAGGCCTCTTACTTGAAGGCTGGTAATCATTTATCTTGAGACATGTACATTGGATTGTGTTAGCTTGGTTTTATGAAAAAGGTGAGATTTCTTTCTGTTTTTGCAATTCTTTTAGCAGATTGTCTGCAGTACACACCCTATTCTGGCTTAATGTTTGTTCAATAATAAAACTCTTTTCTTTCTCTTCTACTTTTGTGGAGAAGTTTTCTAGGTTTCCAGGATATTTTGTGTTTAATTATATTTCCCCAACATATATTAATATGGAAAGTTACATTAATTATTTTTCTAATATTGAGCCATCCTTCCATTCCTGTGTAAACTCCACTTGGTCATGAGGTATTTTTAAATCTGCTTTTAAGTTCTATTTGCTTACATTTTATTTGGGAGTTTTTGCACTGAGACTTAAAAGTGAGATTGATTTGTACTTTTTATTTTTTGTGCAATTTTATCAGGTTTGGATGACAAGGTAATACTTCATTAAAAATGCAAATGTCTCATTTTTCAGTGTTCTGAAAAAGTTTAAGCTGCACTGGGGTTGGTATTGAAGGTTTGGTAGAATTTTCCTGCAAAAACATCTGGGCCTGTTGCTTTCTTTTTGCAGGATAATTCTTTGACCACTTTCTCTGTTCTATATGGAAATTAATCTATTTAAACTTCTTATCACTATGAGAATTAATTTTGTTAAATTTTATTTTCCTAGGAAATTATCTATTTCATTTTCATAGAGCTTGCAAAGTAATCTCTATTATTATTAGGTCCAATTTCATCTGTTTCAATGGTTATTTCCACCTTGCCATTTCATATTTTGCTGTATTTCAAACAACCATAATTTGATTTTTTTGTTGTTTTTTTTTTTTTATTTTGATGTGTAGGATTGTTAGTTTCCTTTGTGGTTACCTTAATATTTACCCCTATTTTCTAAGTTTAAACAAGTATTTTATTTCTTTATATCACTTTATATATGAAAGATCTATGACTACATTTTTTTAGTCCCTCTTTTTTGTTTTAATGTTGTCATCTTTTACATACTGATGTCTCTGTTTCCCTCTGTACGGTGTTTTAGCTTTGGTTTATTTTTGCAGCTTCCCTCTCTGGGGTGATATCTGGTTGCTCTGTCCTGTGTTCTAGTCTTGCGTTGTTATCTGATGTTACTGATTTTCTAACCGGAGGACTCCCTTTAGTATTTCTTGTAATTTTGGTTTGGTTTTTGCAAATTCCCTAAACTTCTGTTTATCTGGAAATGCCCTAATTTCGCCATCAAATTTGGGAGACAGTTTTGCTGGATATATAATTCTTGGCTAACAACTTTTTTCCTTCAAGGCTTTATATATGTCATCCCACTGCCTTCTTGCCTGCATGGTTTCTGCTGAGTAGTCTGAGCATAGTCTTATGGACTCTCCTTTGTAGATGACTTTTCTTTTATCCGTAGCCACTCTTAAAATTCTCTCTATATCTTTGGTTTCGGCAAGTTTGATTATAATATGCCTTGGTGACTTTCTTTTGGGATCTACTTTGTGTGGGGTTCAATGAGCATCTTGGAGAGGTACCTTCTCATTTTTCACGATATCAGAGAAGTTTTCTGCCAACAAATCTTCAACAATTCTCTCTGTATTTTCTGTCATCCCCCCTCCCTGCCCCGTTCTGGTACTCCAATCACTCGTAGGTTATTCCTCTTGATAGAGTCCCACATCATTCTTAGAGTTTCTTCATTTTTTTAAATTCTCTAACCTGATTTTTCCTCAAATAAGTTGGTGTCAAGTGCTCTATCTTCAATCTCACTAATTCTGACTTCCATTGCCTCAGTTTTGCTCCTATGACTTTCTATTGAGTTATTAATTCTGAAATTTCATTGTTAATCTTTTGGATTTCTGTTTGTTGTCTTTCTATGGATTCGTGAAGCATGTTAACTTTGTCATTATGCTCTTGAATAACCTTCTTAAATTCCCCTGTTGCTTCATCTGTGTGTTCTTTGGCTTGTTCTGCATTTTGTGTGATCTCCTTCCTGATGTCTTGAAGAGTTCTGTATATTAATCTTTTGTATTCTACCTCCAGTAATTCCAAGAAGTTCTCTTCCTCCAGAAGATTTACTGATTCTTTGTTTTGGGAGCTTGCTGAAGCCGTCATGGTCTGCCTCTTTATGTGATTTGATATTGACTGTTGTCTCCGAGACATCAATAAGTTATTATATTTATTTATTTTATGTTTACTTAATGTATCCTAGCTTCTTGTTTTGTTTAGTTTTGATAAACCCAAATAGGCTGCTTGTGTGAGCTAGTTTGATTATTGGCACCTTTGGAGCTCTAAGGTCCTGTCATCAGGTGATTAGATCTGTTACTAGGTATGTGAGCCCAGGAATCCATTTACTTTTTTTGTATAGATTCAGCTTAGGTGTCCAGGTAGCTGGTCACCAAGTGTGTGGTGCAGGCTCTCACCTACAGTCCTAGACAGGCAGGGGTGATTGGAGTAGGCACAGATATCTGGCTGAAGTAGGGAGTCACCAGCTGAGCAAGGCTGGGGGCTGATGGCTGCCCCTGAGTATCTGAAAGGAAAGCATATCCCGGTTCCCTAGAGTGCATAAGTGGGTAGGTTTTGCAGCCAGACTATGGGCACTCAATGCTGTTGGCTGTAAGGACTGGGAGGCACCACTTATTCTTGGACCCCTGTCTCGGGTGGCTAGGTGACATGGGTGGAGCCTCCAGTCCTCAGGCCCCTGATATGGATAGGTAAGGACCCTGCTAAATGGGCAGAACAGTGTCAAATGTCACGAACCTGCCACTCCACCATATAGCTGATACAGTTGAAGTTAGGCTTCAGGTATATACCCTGTTGTACTGTGCTAATGAGGGCCTATGCTGTTGAAATGGGCCCATACAGGTCTATGCAGGGTGAAAGGCATTCAAAGTCTGTGGACCCATTATGCCTGTGCCTAGGCAAAGGAGCTGTCCCTGCCCTGAGTTCCTGGCTTAGGGGAGCTGGCAGATTATTCTTTTCCTGTTTGTTAATTTGTTGCCTCTGCAAGCCTGGGAGAATGGCTCAGGGTGAATAACAGGTCCTACTTCCAGCCCAGGGGACACGGAAATCTCTGAAGCCAGCCCAGGACCAGTGCAGAGCTGAGAGGAGACAGGTAAATGGGAGAGAAATTCTTCCCAAACGGGGTGTTTTTTGATCCGCAAGGTGGGTTAGATGTGTGTACTTATCTTTTGCCGATTAAGCACCACTTATCACTGGTTCTGGAGTCTTGAGTAGACTCTCTGCCACTTGGTCCCTACTGATGTGAAAAACATGTCCTGAGTGCCACTGCTTGCCTCAATGCACAAGTCAGCCGATGATCCAGCCTGCAGGGTGCTGGTTCCCGCTGGGTCAGATCTGGCAACTCCTCGCTGCTTCCGAATCATCTCTCTTTCCCCCTGCCACTTGGTCCAATTCCTCAACTTTGCCTTTAATTTCCAGGGCTCCTAAATTGTCATATGTAATCAATTCACTTGTTTTTCAGGTCTTTGTTATAAGAGGGACCTCAGGAAATGTCTGACTACTCCACCATCTTGACCCCACCTCCATAATTTGATTTTTTTAATGAATTCTACTATTTTTTGTATTTTCTAGCTCATTTCTTTCTGTTTTTATCTTTATTATTTCCTTCCTTCTATTTTCTAGTAATTTTGTTTCATGTTCTTTCTCTAGCTTTTTGAATTGGATATTTATTTAATTCTTTCATTTATATTGGTACATATTTTTAAGGTTATAGATTTTCCTCTGATCATCATTTTAATTGTATCCAACAGGTTCTCATGTATAGTGTTTTCTATATCATTATTTTATAATAAATTCTAAAATTTTGGTTTTTATTTCTCCTTAGAATGATTTAATTAAAAATTTATTTTTAAAAAGAAGAGTTTTTAAAAAATATCCAATTGGAAGACCTTTATTTTATTTTCTTCTTATTATTTTATTTTAGTGCATTGTGATTAGAGAATGTTCTTTTATTATTTCTCTTTATTGAAATTATTAGGGTTTTTTTTTTTTAAACTGCTATATAATAAATTTTTGTGAAGGTTGTGTGAGTGTGAAAGAAGGGATATTCTCTATTATCTTGGTGCGTGGATTGAATATATGTGTGTGTATATGTATATATAGATTCATAAGATCTACCTTATTGTTTCTTTTGTTCATATCTTCTGTATTGTTACTTTATTTTTTGACAACTTGATCTGTCTTGGACCATTGGTGATGTGTTAGTCACTATTTTTAGTATGTTGCTGACTATTTCTCTTCTTGTTTCTGATTTATGAAGATTGCTGCTCTGTTATTTGATACGTAGATATTTATAACTATTGAGTATTTATAGTGAATTTTGGCTTTTAGCATTATATAAGGTCCCTCTTTGTCTTATTTAATACTGGTATGGAACTTTATGTTGTCTGATATGAAGACCACACACTCTGCTTTCTAGTTATTTGCATGTGCCTGATACATTTTTTTCTATTTACTTATTTTTAGCCTTTTTAAACCTCTTTGTTTGATGATTGTCTGTTGTGTATAGTGTAAGGTTGGGTTTTTATTTATGACTCTCTCTGAAAATAATTTTAATAGTTGAGATAAACTCATTTACATTTACTGAAATAATATCTTTGCTTTAACTCTTATTTTTTGTTATATTTATTTTTCATTTACTGCTGTTTTTCATCATGTAATCTTTTTATTTCTATGTTCGAGAAGTTTATTTGTTTCTACTATTTACTTTTATAGCAATGTCTATATTCTCTCTCTCCTTACTTGAGCTTCTACTATGTTTTTTTTTTCTGCTTTAAATACTATCCTTTGACTATCCTCTATTGCCTTTGTGACAATTAGTGAACTTAATGTACTTTCTCTTTAAACTCTTTATTCTCCTATTTTTATAAAAAGTTTTATGTTACATCTGCATAGTTAGAACATATTTATAACTTGCTGGATGTAAAATTCTTGGCTCACGTTTTTCCCTTGAGTTTCTTGATAATATAGCTCTATTCTTGTTTCACATATAGCTGTCAAGAAGTCTGATGCCATACTGATTTTCTCTCCTTTGTAAATGTTAATTTTGTTAAATTTTATTTATTTTTGGCCTGGAAGCACAGGGTATTTTTTTCTTCATCTCTAAAGTCTAGTAGTATTACTAGCACGTATCTTACAGTTGATCATCCTTGATCTATTTTCCCAGGTACGTGTTAGTCCCTTTCAATGCTGAGATACGTGCCTTCTTTTATTGCCGGAAAGTTTCCTGGGGTTATCTTTTTAAATATTAGTTCTGTTCCATTGTTTTGCCTTTCTTCCTCAGGGACTTCACTGGTAATAACTGGGGATTCTCTGGAAGTTTATGAGGGTTTGGATTGGTTTACTCATCTCTTAGTAGTTCATAATGTTCTCTTCTTTTAGTCTGATGAAGTCCAGTTTCTTAATAAATATAATATATATGCTTGTCTTTGCCTAACTTCTACATCCATCACTTTCTCTATTATCAACTTCTCTTTCTTTATTTGGTTTTCTCTCTCTCGGTTATTTTTATTCCTCGTCTCTATGTCCTTTACTGTATTTTAAGCCATGTCTATTCTCCATTGGGCACCTTGTAAGTTAGTCTTTATTATATGTGATAATTTTATTTTTTCTTCAATTTCTTTCTTGAGTACAGTCAGTTCTTATTTTAACTTCTACTTATTCTTTGGCTATTGCTACTTTTGAGTTTGACGTTCTGATTCATAATGTGTTTTTTGTCCCAACTCCTTGGTTAATGATACTTAATTCATGTTGTAGTGTTGTGTTACAATTTTCTTCCGTCATGTCGTTTCTGGGTTTTGCTTTTTCTGTTGTTGTGGTTTATGGGGTAAATAAGGATTTTTTTTAAATCAGATGAATAATTTTAATTTTTCTGTCTTTTATCTTTATATGGTAGTTTAATATGGATTTAGGATGGCTTGCTATGTTTATTATAAAGTGTACTGGATTTTCTTGTACATTTTACTTCACACAATGATTCAATGGAGGATTTGGATTTTGAGAGTTTGGATTAAACTTGCTCAGTTTCCCAGTTCATAATGTTTTCTCCCTTTTGTATAAGGAAGTTTAGTTCCCTTAACAAATAGGGCCTTGGTTGGGGGTAGGGGTGGATCTGTCTTCTATTTCTGTAATTTTCCCTGTTTATCTAGGACATTAACCTTATCTACTTGCTTCCTCTCCATTTGTCTCCAAGTACTCCCGGAGACTTTTCTTTTCCAAGCTGCCTCTCCTTTGCCTGTGCCTTCCAAAGACTGTCATTTCTGCTCTCGTACAATTTTCTAGCCCCATCCCCTTGATTCCCTGGCATTTGTACTCTTATCCATTGGATTTCAGATTTATTCTCAATATTTCTCTGCTCAGAGTGGGCCTCTCTCCTTCTGAGTTTGTCTCTATTCAGTGCTGTCTATTCTACCACTGATATGACCCTGCTCTACTGCCCTCCCTCTCACTTGGTCCCTGTTGGACTCCCTGCTCTTGCTGGAGCTGTCCTCTGCAGGCTTCGAATATTTATTTCCCAGCTAGAATTTAAACTGAAGTTTTTACTTATTGTCTCCTAGTTATGCTATAAAGAGCTCTGGTGGTACAACAGTCAAGTGCTTGGCTGCCACCTGAAAGGTTGGTGGTTTGAACCCACCCAGAGGCTCCATAGGTGAAAGAACTAGCGACTTGCCCCCATAAAGATTACAAACTAGGAAACCCTATGGAGCAGTTATAGTCTGTCATATAGGGTCATTATGAGTTGAAAATTACTCAACAGCGCCTAACAACAACAACAGCTATGCTATGGGTGAGGATTCCATATTGAGATGAATTATTGTTGGAAGATGTAAAGATGGATTCATTTAGGTAGCCACCATTATCCTACCCACCAACTTTTATTCAAGTTCATAACTTTAATAAGGTAATTAAACTTCTGAAATATGTAAATCCTTTATCACCTAAAATGATTTAGCAATGTTAGTGGTCTTAACAAAATCCATATACTTGATATCCATGATAAAATACCTTCTCCCTAAAAATAATGATGAACTGAGGTACATTTGAATTAGGCTTTATGCAAACAAATATTAAGTTCTATCTATCTAACTTCATAAAAAAATCCATGAGTGTATCACCAGTGAGTCCTTCCCCATTGCTATTATATTCCTTTAGGCCACTATACTACTCACCTGGACTTGTACATTAATTTTCAAAAAAGTCACCTTGCCTCTGGTCTATTTATGATGCCACGTCCACCCTCCACCACCCTGATTTATTCTTCATTCTGCAAAGGAAATTATATTTCTGGAGTGCAAATCTGAATATGTTCTTACTTAGAATGCTTTAAGTATTCCTTGATGCCTTCAAGGTGAAGTCCGAGTTTTCTCACCAGGCATAGCCCTTTATAACCCTTCCTCTGTTACTTCACCATCTTACTACTCTAATATGTTTCTACCTCTGCCACTTTTTTCTCACCTCTGAGCTTTGAGTATGTTGCTCATTTTTCCTGGAATGACCTACGTTTCTCTTCCTGTTGGCTTGGTGATCACTCTTTATTTTTTACTCAACACAAAGTTCAGCTTCTCTGAGAAGTCATCCCTGACCTCTCCGAAGAGAGCTAACAGTTCCCTCCCCTATGGTCACAGAACCTTTGTACATAACTGGTAATAAGGATCACAGTGTTTTCATGATGAATTTGTAGGCCTGGCCTTCTCACCAGTCTATATCTGGAGAGAGGGTTTATGTCCTATTCACGTTTGTTTTCCTAGTGTCTAGTTCACCAACCATTAGTTGAGCATCTTCATGTCCTGGGCATCTGGTAGGTGGGGTGAATGCAAAGATGAACACAGCAAGTTATACAGGAAATCACATTCAAATGAGAGATAGAAGGTAAACAAATAATTACGATATGATCATGACAAGCGTTAAAAATTGACTCTGAGGTCCACGATATTCAAAATGCTTTATAGAACTCTAGTCCCTGTGGCAGCCACCATTATTTAAAAACAAATAAAAACATGTGCTGTTAAGTTAATTCGGACTCATGGAGACCCCATGTGTGTAGAGTATAACTGTGATCCATAGGGTTTTCAATGGTTGATTTTTCAGAAGTAGATCACCAGGCTTTTCTTCTGTAACCAGCCTTCATTTCAGCTTCAGATTGTAGCTTTGTTTGACTTTCTTTCTGGAGAACCTTGAGCTATCCAGGCAATGCTTTCCTTAGGGCAGATCCCAGCCTAAGATCCTTATTAGGAGACCAAGCCCAATCTCTTCCAGGCTTTCTTTTGCTTATGATCACCTTGGCCTTTAGCTCCCAGCCCAGTCACTTATAAGTACTTTTGTTTTGGAGCAGAAAAGTGGTATTTAGCCAAAAAGTCCCCAGTCGCTCAGCTGGCTCACCTCTGTATACAGAATGTAAACATAACAGAGAGATATTCATTTAGTATATTGCAAGGTAGTCATGGGAAGGCACACAAGTAAGACCTCACAATGTTCGTTTAGAACAGGAGAATCAGAATTAACGATTACAATTACAATGTTAGTTCAATAGTTAGAGTCCAGTGAAGCATCTCATAACATGGATGAAACTGGAGGACATTATGCTGAGTGAAATAAGTCAGTCACAAAAGGACAAATATTGTATGAGACCTCTACCGTAAAAACTCATTTAAAAGTTTACACACAAAAAGAAACAATCTTTGTTGGTTACAAGGGATGGGAGGAGTGGGGGGGAACTAAATAGATAAGTGGTAACTTTGGTGAAGGGTAAGACAGTACACAATACTGGGGAAGCCAGCACAACTTGTACAAGGAAAGGTCATGGAAGCTCCATAGACACATCCAAACTCCCTGAGGGACTGCATTGCTTGGTGGAGGGCTGTGGGGACCATGGTCTTGGGGACCATCTAGCTCAATTGGTATAACACAGTTTATAAAGACAACGTTCTACATTCTACCTTGGTGAGTAGTGTCTGGGGTCTTAAAAGCCTGTGAGCAGCCATCTAAGGTACTCTACTGGTCTCAACCCTCTGGGAGCAAGGGCGAATGAAGAGAACAAGGTACAAGGAAAAGATTAGTCCAAAGGACTAATGGACCACAGCTATGATGGCCTCCACCAGACTGAGTCCAGTACAGCTAGATGGTGACCGGCTACCACCACTGACTGCTTTGACCGGGATCACAACAGAGGGTCCTGGACAGAGCTGGAAAAGGATGTAGAACAAAATTCTAAGTCGCAAAAAAAAAAAAAAAAAAAAAAAGACCAGATTTACTGGCCTGACAGACTGGAGAATCTCTGAGAGTATGGCCCCCAGACACCCTTTTAGCTCAGTGGTGAAGTCATTCCCGAAGTTCACCGTTCAGCCAGGGATTGGACAGCCTCATAAAACAGGACTAATGAGGCACAGCAGTCCATGGACAAGGACTTAGAAGGCAGGAGAGGACAGGAAAGCTGGTGATAAGGAACCCAAGGTTGAGAAGGGACAGTGTTGACATGTCGTGAGGTTGTTAACCATTGTCATAGGGCAATATGTGTACTAACTGTTTAATGATAAACTATTTGTTCTTCAAACTTTCATCTAAGGTACCAAAAAAAAAAAAAAAAAGAATTATATATGTGAGATCAAATCGATAACAGCAACTCAAAAAGTTTGATAGGAAGCCTAGGGAGCAGTGAGTTGAAGATAATGGTGATGAAATAATTTGGAAAAGGATAGTGAGAATAACAGCACAACTGGAAGGATGTAATTGATGTCACTGAATTGTACATGTAGAAACTTTTGAAATGGTGTAACTTTGGCTATGTATATTTTCACCAAAAAACAGGTCCTCCAAGGTCTAGAAAGGAGAGTGTTGACATGCCATGGGGTCGTTAACCAATGTCTTAAAACAATATGTGTACTAACTGTTTAATGAGAAACTGTCCTGTAAACCTTCATCTAAAGTACAATAAAAAAAATTTTTTTTTAAAAATAGAGTCCAAAACCTTAGACTTTAGGAGTTTACCTTTAACAACAGGTCTTGGGAGGAAGACTTTACCATGGCTGGAACTCAGCCAAGGACCCTTGTATCTTGAGTCTGAGATTGGCAGCTGCAGGCAGTCTCAGCAGGCTCTCGGTGTTCAGAGAGAGTAAGGGACTAGAGAAAGGTCCCTTTGCCTCTGCCTCCTCTCAGTGAGTGAGCAGGAATTCATGGTTTGTATCTGAAGTTCTCACCTTGACTTCGCACAATAAGGGCCAGTGTGACATCAAAGACTAGTACGTTGTCATTTCACCAGGTTAGAAATTAGTTGAATGACACTTTTTTTTTCTTCAAGGTTAGAGATTAGGGAGGATTTTAGATTTATGTCTGAAGACTAGTTTACAAAGATTAACTATGTTATGTCTTATTTTATTATAGCATACCTGGTCAAAGTCAACTTAACTTCAGAGTTGTTTACTATATTCTTCACATACTGCTGTATTTCTATTTCTAAGTTCAGAAATTTTCTAAATAACTTTCTAATGACTTAACAGCTTTCTAATGACTTACAGCTAATGTTAGCCTCACAAAGGCAGACATAATTCTAAATTCATATTATGAGTGCTCATACATATGTGTTTTGAAAATTTAATAGTGACTTATGCCTTATGTGATTTGAGAGCATCCTAGAAACGTACAGAACATCGTCCTAGAAATTCAGTGTTGGTGAGGTTCTGACACCAGAATTTCCTTCATTTAATTCCCTGAACAATGCCCTACTTAGACTCAGAGAGAAGAATTATGATCAGTTCTCCCCTTTAATCAATATCTAGCAGAAATTCCTTGACATTTGTAGCGTGGAGATGACAACATGCCTTCATCTCTTGCATAGGAGTAGCCCCCCCGCCCCCGCCCCCCATCAACACATACAGCTTTTATAGCCCACTAGATGTTTCAGGTAATTTCTGGAAGAATGGGTCTCAAAGATTGAACATCTACATTAACAAATTAAAAGTTCTGAATGTTAATTTATGCTTTGTTAGTTTAGTTTAGCATAGTTTTGTTTTGTAAGCCACAGTATTCAGGCAAAACTCTTACTTTCTTTAGTTATTCCAATCTAGTTGCATATAGCACAAAAGTGGAGTCAATCTGCATAATTTCCAAATATCTGTTTTCTCTAGATGATATCTTGAAGATTATTAAGGAGGCTGGATTTGAGGTGACACATATGAAGGAAACACTCCTAACTCAGGAGTTAGCAGACTGCATTTATATGAGTATAAAAATGAAAGACTTTTATAAAAATGTATTGGAAATGTTATTTGAGTAAGTTTTGGATGTATAGTTCTTTGCATTATAAAAGTAATAACTGTTTATTATGGAAACTTTTAAAAATAATACATAAAGTAATTAAAACTTTCTCACATAATCTCACCCATGAAAAGACACCCTGCTGAAGTTTGGGGTTAACTTCTTTGCTGTCTCCCTTTTTCCTTCTGTTCCTGTCCTGTTCCCTCCTTTCTCCTTCCCATGCCTACCTCCCTCCTCTCTCACTCCCTTCTGTCTTCCTTCCTTCTTTCCTTTCTTTTTCTGTTTCTTTAGATCTTCACATTAGATATAGAGGCCATCTGATTTAAAACCTTCTTTGCCAACATACTTAATCTGTGCCTGTTTCCCTGTCTATGAAATAGACATATTAATACTTCACAAGTTTATTGTGAGGGTTAAATCATAGATCGGACATACTTGGAACAGAGCCTGCACATAATAAGCACTGAATGAATATTAGCTGTGTTTTTGCACGTCTCTTTTTCTCTTAAATGTGTAGACACCTTGCCAAATTTTACATATATATGTACATATATAGTTAAAGAAATATTGTGATACCAAACACGCTTTTCTGGAACTTTCTTCTTCAACATTATGGGTATCTGTTCCTGACAAGATATACCTTTATAACGTGCATAGGAACTAAAGGCTACCGTACAGTGAGTGCTTATATTCAATTCCAGACTTCTATTCAATCTCCGACCTCGTGCTGAATTAAATACACTTTATCTCATTTAACCCCCATAACTCTATGAAGTAGTTTTTACTCTAATTTCTATTTTGGTTATGAGGGAATGGAGGCACAGAGATGGAATTTGTCCACACTCACAAAGCTAGTGTTTGGCTGGTCTCTGAGCCCAGGGAGTCTGTAGTCTTAACTGTTGCTTCTCAGGATTCCCTTTTACATATAGCTCATAATTATTTGAACACCCTCATCGATTTTCTTTGTTTTTAATTTTCTATGCGGTTATATATAAGGTGTATATATGAGTGGCACAGATAGTTAATTGTTCAGTGACTAACTGAAAGGTTGGTGGTTTGAAACCACCCAGAGGTACCTGAGAAGAAACGCCTGGAAATCTGCTTCCAAAAGGTCACAGCCATTAAAAACCCTATGAAGTTGCCATGAATTGGACTCAACTTGAAGGCAACTAGTTTTATATATATATACATATGTATATATATACATATTAGCCTCTTTATATACATATATTTATATCTTCTTTTCAATACCTGACCATTTGTCAACGAGTCTAGAAAGGCTCATAGCTGAAGGACAGCCAGGGTTAACCAAGCCCTTCATTCAGGGAGATACGAGTGGTGGATACAATGTCCAAACAATGTCTATACTTACGGTTCCCCCCAAAGTAGCAAAAATAATAAGGCTTCCTAGACAAAATACTCCGTAGACCTAAACTATAGCACTCTTCTAGTACAGCAACCTGTTAGAAGAGGGAGAACTGGGAAACAAAGAAAAGAAAGCAGAAGATTATACTGATAGGAGTAAGATTATACTGAAGGAGGCTTCTGGGCAAAGCTGTGGCGCTGTCTTTAGCCACGTATTGTTGTAAATAGCCCAGATCTTCTGAAAGCATCTTTCCTTGCAGAGGCCCATCTGTGATCATGGTCCTGACCAAGTGGAATGCTATTTCTGAATGGAGAAGACTGATGGGACCCACAGACCCAGAAGAAGCAAGACTACTGTCCCCAGACTCCATCCGAGCCCGTTTTGGAACGAGTGTTTTGTACAACGCTGTCCATGGAGCATCGAATGCCTTTATGGCAGAAGAGAGCATTAGAAAACTGTTTGGAGAGTTCTGTCCTGAGAATCCTGAGGAAAACTAAAGTATGATGCTTCTTTAATTATTATTTTCTTCTCTTTGCTTGTTCCAGGGGCTGGGCCAAGGACAAGGCTGGTTTGGAAAGACCAGAACTTTTCCCATATTCCTGAATCAACATTTCTTCCCTGCAGACACACTCTGCTGTCCCAATGCAGCCTTGCAGCCTGAAAGCTGAGCCAGGGACCTGGGGAATTCCAGTTGCATGGAGCCAGGCCAAGGCAGATGCATCCAGGCCAATGGATGGAGACAGTGGGCCTAGTGAGATAGACACTCCTGGGTGTGCAGGCCTTGATCTCAAGTCATTTGTGTTATTTGTCATGTCACAGTCACATGTAATCCTGCCCCTTGACTCTCTTCCACTTCTCCACTTTGAATGACCAAAGTCTAGTTCATCAGTCTGAACTCGGTTCTCTACCAACACCCTGTAGGTAATATATGATAATGCAATGTAATAACAAGGACCCTAGGTGGCGTAAACGGTTTGCGCTCAACTACTAACTTAAAGGTTGGTGGTTCAAACTCACGGAGCGGTGCTGTGAAAGAAAGTCCTGGTGGTCTACTTCTATAAAGATCATGGCCAAGAAAGCCCTGTGGGGCCTTTCTGCTCTGTAACACATAGGGTTGCCATGAGTCAGAATCAACTCAACATCAACGTTGTTTTGTTTCCAGTATAATAGACTATCAGAAACCATAGAGAAAAAGCCAATGATTTCTAGTCCTTGGCAAAGAAAAATGTATTGAGTCAGTGTAGCTAGTGTCATATGCAAGAGCATTGAGTCTGCTCAGTTGCCCCAATTCTTCTTTCCTGGGCACTGTAGGAGATGGCATGTAAAATGGGTGACTTTTCCCATCAGACCTGCTTCTCTTCTTTACTTTCATAGCCAAAAGTATAGAAAGAACATGCTCCCAGTTGTATACCTGTTTGGCTCTACCTGCTAACTTGAATATGACTGCATAAATTCTTCATGTGTGGAGTGCTGTCTCCACCTGGATGAGCCCCATTGAGAAACAGCCCCCAGAGCATGGTGATAAGCAGTGTGAAATGTTGTGTTATTCGGAAGGCTAATATTGTGCTTCTGCTTCAGACATTCAAGAATCATTTGTTCAGCTTTTGCTATACGCTGAATCCTGTTCCGGGACTGTTTACACGTAGTCCCTGTCCTAAAGGAGTGGATGACTCTAAAAGCAGGAGATAGAAAGTTGATGTGTGTCCTAGGGGTGCACACAGTGTTTTGGGAAGATGTATATAGGAGTTGGAGAGAGGGAAGCTGAGATGCAAACTGTCCAGGTAGGGGATATTGCAGTCATCATAGTGAAATAGGGAAGCAGCTGAACTAAGGTAGAAATGGTGAACTTAGTGATAAGCAGAATGACCAGAAAATTCTTAGAAGGCTGCATCTACAGGCCTCTGAGATTGGCTTCCACCCCATTGATGAAGTGGAAGAGATCCAGATGACTTCCCAGACAGTGGATCCAGGGAAAGCAGTAGGCCAGAAGGCAATGTCACAAGTTCTGTTTGGTCTTGTTGGGTAGAGGACGTCTGAGTTGAGAGTGGGTCAGGCTCTCAGAGAAGGGGAGTCAGGAAGGCTCCAGCAGGGAGGCACCAAACCCTCTTGCAAACGAATTCTTCAAAGCCCCTCCCGAAACAACTCCAGATTAACCCCATCTTGTGATACATTCAGAAGAAAATACATCTAATCCCGACATCGAGAACCTTAAATAAAAGCTAGCCTTTCCTAAGGTTTCATGAAGATATAGCAAACCAAAGATTTTTTTTTTTTTCCTCAGACAAAATAGAACAACAACAGCAACTAATTCCTAAAGGTCTTCATTGGGAATATCTGTCCTCAGAGACCCTCTGGTCTCTGCAGCTGCTTCACCTCTCCCTATCCCCTCCCTTCCCCCTCCAGCCACTCCTTGATGTGTGGTGAGTAGCGGCCCAATCAGATCAGTTGGCTTTCTCTGCTCCTTCTCATTCTCTTCCTTGCCTTTGGCCTAACCAGCAATTCTGGATCCCCGAGAGTGCTGGGGTAGGGGGAGTTGTGGTTATGCACAAGTTATTTATTTATTTTTTTTTACCTTGTCACAGAGTTTGGTCATTAAGTTGGTAGCTTATAAATGCTTGCTGATAGCTAACTTACTGAATTGGGGCGGTGAATAGATAAAGACAAGGGGTCTATGGTTAAATTATATGTCTGGTATTATTTTGTGCGCAAGACTCTAATGTGGAAAATTATTACTGCTTTAAAATTAGTACTAAGCATGTAATTTATTTTATCAAGTGTATCCTTTCTTTTCCCAGAGCTTTTAGAAGATAATACATAAATTCACATCAACATGTAATCATGTGGCACAGCTTCTTGGGAGGAAGATTAAGAAGGACATTCTTTGAAGGGAAACTCAAGAGCATCTCAAGTTAAAAACCTCAAAGTGAAAAACACATGACTAAGCATAATACAATAATAAAAATGTTACCCCCAAACAAACCCTGTATGTTCATTTTTACCCTATCTTCCAGAAAGGAGTTGAGAGGGCGTAAATAAATGCATGGGAGATAACCATAAAATAAATGGGCAGCAACATGTAATGCAGGGAATAAGAGAATAGAATAGATAAATGAATCCAGGAGTGGGTTAGATGCAGCATGCATACCGCAGGCCCTAGTGCACCATTTAGAGATTGAACAAAAATTTGACTCTGAGCTTTGCAGCAGAAAACTCTGAAAAGGTGACACATAGAGTTACATAATTTGCTATCTAACTATAGGACAGTGCAGGCTATGCACCTAGCTCCCTGATGGTAAGATGATGCATATCTCTCCGGGGCTGGGCGATCATAATAAAAGCCAAAGTTGTTGTTTCTTTTTGTGTTTTTTACCCATCAGGATGTAATTTGAATCATGTTTCCTGCAGTGATACAGTCTTATGTTAATAAAACTAGTTGCCATCAAGTCAATTCCTACTCATGGTGACCCTGTGTGTGTCGGATTAGAACTGTGCTCCATAGAATTTTCAGTGGCTGATTCTTCAGAAGTAGATCACCAGGCCTTTCTTCTGAGGTGCCTCTGGGTGCACTCGGGACTCCAGCCTTTCAGTTAGCAGCCTGGCATGTTAACCATTTGCGCCACCCAGGGATAATATCCAGTTACATGCAACTCCCAGCATGTTAGCTGTGATACTCATTCTTCTTCTTCCACTGAAGAGAATATATTGAAATGCAAGTAAGTGAGAATGATGTTGTTATATGATTAGTGTTTTCTTTTTTAAAATATGGTTGTATTAATTTTGTGAGGCTGCCTAACAAAGTACCAAAAGTGAGATAGATTAGAACAATGTAAATTTATTGTGTTACAGTTCTAGAAGTATATATCCAAAATCAAGGCGTCAGCAGGGCCATGCGCTCTCTGAAGGCTCTAGGGGAAGAGCTTTCCTTGCAGCTTCCTAGCGTCTTGTGGCTTCTGAGAGTCCTTGACATTTTTTGGCCTGTAGATGGATCATTCCAATCTCTACCTATGTCTTCCCACTGCTGTCTTCTGTGTGTGTGTGTGTGTGTGTGTGTGTGTGTGTGTGTGTGTGTGTGTCTTTTTTAAATAAGGACATTACTCATGTTGCATTATGACCCACCCTACTTCAGTATAACAACAAGAACAAAAAATCCCAAACCTGTTGTCGTCGAGTCGATTCTGACTCATAGCAACCCTGTAAGACAAAGTAAAACTCTCCCATAAGGTTTCCAAGGCTGTAATCTTCACAGAAGCAAACTGCCACATCTTTCTCCCATGGAGTGGCTGCTGGGTTCGAACTGCCAACCTTTTGTTAAGCAGCCTAGTGCTTTAACCACTGTACCACCAGTGCTCCTTTACTCCAGTATAACCTCATGTTAACGTAGCTGATGATATCTTCAAAGAACTTATTTCCCAGAAAGGCCACATTCACAGCTACTCCGGGTTAGGACTTCAACGTATTTTTAGGGGGATTCAATTTAATCCATAACAAAGGTTAACTTTCAATTCTAATTGTTAAACTCTAATATTAAGAAAATTAAGATACTCACACACTATGATCACTTAGTATTAGTGGCACACCACTCACTTCAAAACTAGTGTCACAACACTGAGAGGCACGCCTGTGGACTGTCATGGATTACTGACATATACAAAATCTAGTTAAACCAAAAAAAGAACAGTTACTGTTGAGTCAGTTCCGACACATGGCAACCCCACATGTGTCAGAGTAGAGCTGTCCTCTATAGGGTTTTCAAGGTTGTGACCTTTCGGAAGCAGATCACCAGGCCTTTCTTCTGAGGCACCCCTGAGTGAGTTCCAACTGTCAACCTTTCCACTAGTTGTTGAGTGCTTAACTGTTGCATTACCCAGGGAGCACAAAATTTAGTTAGGTGAGAATTATCAATAAGGATACTTCTCAAGTGTTTCTACACAATGTATTTTAATAAAAGAAAAAGAAAAACAAGGTAGGTCAATTATTGAATTTCCTTAGACTGTGCAGAGAAATAAGTTTAGTAAAACTATTCACCTACCTTATCCCTTTCACCTTCGCCAGTCCTTCTAATTGAATGCAGTTAGCTGCTGCTTAACATGGTCTGATTGCATTTGGATATTCCTAATAAGGTTGTGTTAAGTGGCACAGTTACTGTCTCAAAAATTTTCCAGAACTTCAGCATGGTGATTGCAATGAATGTCACTGAACTGGATACTTAAAAATGGTTAAAATGGCAAACATTTTGTTATATTCTACCACAATGAGGTTATAAAAACAAAAACTCTTAAAAGTGACACCACATTTTACCAGTAGATAGATGGCAGGCTTCACTCAAGTAATGCCTATTATCTGTACCAAGATTTTATACATAAAATATATATAAAGGCCATTTCTTTAGAGTTGTAGGACTAGCTTTGAGGTAAGTAGCTAAATATCCAATAATCAGTGTTTGAAGAAAAATATTCAATGAAACCTGAATTTGTGTTTGTGTTGGTCTTAAGGGGATTGAATTTAGTAAATGGGGCACAGCAGCAGGAGGTAATGCTGGGGTACAGTTGGCAGTACAGGGAAATATCTTTCAGCCCCTGCGGAAGAAAGGTTAGAAAAGGGTAGAAAGTTGTCAGGCCCCAGCTAAGTGGGCCGAGCTTGAATCTGAGCTGGAATTTAGGCAGAAAACAAGTAAGTCCTGGGCCATGGTGGCTGTGGCAAGTGAAGACTGCAACTTTTGTGGGCGAAGCTTGGTGCTCTGGGCTGACGGTGGGGATGTGGGTTTAGTTACAGGGATTGTCTCAGAGAGTAGACAATCGTGAGGGAAGCGTCTCCATCCCAACAGTCAAAGAGAGCTGGCGGTGAGTTCTGCATCTCCATGAATTCCCCAGGACAGAACAGCCTCCATGCTTTAGTGCTAGCTCAGTCATGCACCTTGACCTGGAAGTCAGAGTTTCTTTGGTTGTCCTACTTAGTCCCTCAGGCCCCCTTCCAAGACAGGAGACCTGAAGTTTTCTTCCGTGCATCCTAATATTTTCCAGCATCCTCTCTCCCTGGCTCTTGCTTTCTCTATGCAGATCCACTGCAGAAAATGGACAGGTGTCCTCCAATATGTTAAACTGTATCTTATAGCCCACTGCCCGGACTCTTTTGGCAACCTTTCTGCTCACTGGAGTGGATCCCCTGGCACTGATGCTTGACTGAACTGTGTCTGAACTTGCTCAACCCTTGGATGCTGGTTTGGATGACCCCCCAAGCCCATTTCTTAATGCCTTCAATGAAGGGAGACAATTGACTCAGCAATTGCCCACGTGCATTTTCAACTGCTGAAATATTTCAATGACATAATAAATATGTGAGGTTATTAGAAGACTACAAATGTTAATGGATTTTTAAAATCCATCAGATTGAGTCAACAATGGTATTTTAGATTAACTTGGATACCGTGATGGAGTTTTATTCATAATACCGTTATTTGTTGAACCTCAGTTACTTATATCTCCTTATTATCGTCGACGCTATCCAGCTGTGAAAAATGAGAATACAGCTGTATTTTTTTAGGTGAAAAGAAGATGTTCAGGATACATTATTAAATTCATAGAAACACGGGGAAAATGTCTGGAAGGATTCATACCAAATGCTAACCGTAGTTATTTTGATATTTTGGAACTTTTGTTTTCTTTTGGCTTATGTCTTATATAAAGGGGGTATTTCATTGCCATCCTAGGGTCAAGCATCCCTTGGGGTTCTGACATGAATGCAGATACCCTATCACATGTACCCCATTCACCCAGTGAACACAGCATGGTTGCTTAACAGTGAAGTCATAAAGTTGACAACTAAAATTTTTGCTTGACACACCTTTCATTATGACATAATGCATCTCTCAGGGTGGAAATATTTTTCAAAAAGTATTTTCACTTGAGGAAATATAGTCAATATTGGGATACATTATTTATAACTAGAAGCAGCAGTTATTTTATTGCTTTTCAAATCTACCAAACCCACTGCCATTGAGTCAATTCCGACTCACAGCAACCCTATAGGATAGAGTAGAACTGCCCCATAAGGTTTCCAAAGCTGTAATCTTTACAGACTCAGACTGCCACATCTTTCTCACGTGGAGCAGATGAAACATTCCAATTGCCAATGTTTAGACTTAGCAGCTGAGGATTTAACCACTGTGCAACCAGGCCTCTTACCATGGTTGTAAATGAGTAGTCTTCCTCTAATAGCCCAGTTTTATGTTTCAGAAAAATCATTGCACTTTGACCCGGAAAACTCTAATTCAGGCATTCTGGGACTCAGCTCTTTCCCTAACTACACGTAAGACATCAAGCAAGTCCTCAGGCATCCTTTCACCAATTCTAGTGCTTTCACACGTGGGAGATGATGACTTCTAAGGTCCCATTCAGTGTTTTCATTCTGTGATTCCAAATTGTGTTTTGAGTAGATGATAACCACAGGTAGAGAATTGTGGCAAAAATATGCCCTTCCCTTTTCCTCGGGGATTAGTTCTCCCAAACAGAAACGCCCTCAAGCTAGCTGAAGTCGAGAGAATACAATGGACATTCCTATAGGCATCCAAGGACAGAAGACACAAGTGTGGTCAGACTGAATAGGATTAGAACTGGAAAGGAAGAAACTAGGGTATTTAAGTTCTCATCCATCTTAAGTAGAGGCTGGGCTAGAGAAATCTATTGTCATTTCTGCTACACCCTAATTCTTTGTTTTCCCTAGATGACCAGTTGTATTTTTAAATTTGATTCATTAAAAAAGATTGAAGAGGAGGCGGAGCCAACATGGTGCTATAGACAGAGGCACCACACTGTCCCTCCACAGCAAAGACCTGAAAAACTCAATAAAACACAGGCAAATGTCAATCCTGGAACACTAAGGGTCAAATGAAGAGAAAGAACTCAACCAAGCACTGAATGGAATAAGAAACTGACAGAGAAGAGACAGCAAGGAGAGATATGGAGTGGAGGTCCCCTAACAGCTAATAGCACTCTGATTCTCCATCTTGGACTCCTCAGCCACCGAGATTGGCTGAAAGGAAGTACGGGAAAGCAGCTTCATGGAGCTCCCAATGGGAGACAGAGCACCTGGTAACCAGCGATACAGGCCTTCCCACCCCCTACCCTTCTTCCCCCTGCTCGGCCTTCACCACTCCCAGCAAGCCTCAGTTGCTTGGCACAAGAGGTGCAGCTCCATACCACTTGGATTCACCCCACCCACACCAGCCACCTCCTTCAGTGCCATTTTTTTGATGCTGTTATTGCTTATTTTGGCTTCTTCGTGTTTCTTCTCTCTCTCTCACCTTTTTCCCTTCCTTTCTCTTGAACACCTAGCACTGTGTGCCGTCTCCACTTATTCTTGACAGGCTGTGAAGCACCAATCAGCTGAGGAACTGCTTCTCCAGTCCATGCCACCACACTGGTGGGATCCCTGGGGACATTGTTTTTTCTTTTTCTTTTTTCCTTTTTGTTTTTCTTCATTTCTTGGTTTCTCATCTCTCTCTACTTTCCTTATTTTCCTGTCCCCTGAACACCTGATGCTGTGTGCCATCTCCATACCTTCTAGACAGGCTGTGCCACTCAGCTTGGGAGCCACTTCCTCGGTCAGATCCGTCACACTGGTGGGATTCCTGGGGGCATTTCTTTTTTTAATTTTTATTTATTTATTTTTATTATTTTCTCTTTTTTCCTTTCTGTTTTTATGTATTGGTTTCTCCTGTCTCTCTACTATCCTTCTTTTCCTGTCTTCTGAATACCTGGTGCTGTGTGCCATCTCCACCCCTTCTAGACAAGCTGTGCAGTGCCTAGTGGCTTGAGAGCCACTTCCCCAGTCTGTGTTGCCAAGCCAGTGGATTCCCTTGAGGATTTTTTCTTCCTTTTTTTTCTTTATTTCTTGTCTCTCTCTACCATCTTTCCCTTCTTTTCTCCTGAACACCTGGCACTGTGTACCGTCTCTGCTCCTTCTTGACGGACTGTGCAGCACCAGTTGGCTGGGAATCTGCTTCCAATAGGCTCCCTTGGGGCATTTTTTTTTCTTTTGTTTACTTTTTTCTTTTTTTCTTGGTTTCTTGCCTCTCTCTACCTCCCTTCCTTACCCTTCTCCTGAATACCTAGAACCGTATGCCATCTCCCCTCCTTTTGGATGGGCTGTGCAGTGCAGCTTGGCTGGGTACCTGCTTCCAGTGGAATCCCTTGGGGCATTTTTTTTCTTTTTTCTTTCTTCTTTATTTTCTTGGTTTCTTGTGTCTATCTACCTCCCTTCCTTCCCTTCCTCCCAGCCACCTGACATCATTTTTCCCCCCGTTTCTTGTCTCTCTCTACACTCCTTCTATTTCTTTCTCCCAACCACATAGCAGCATGTGCCTTTCTCTCTCCTTTTTTAAAAAATCTACTTTCTTATTTCTTTCTCCCTTCCTTCCTTTCATTTCTTCCACCCATCTAGTTGTGTGTGCCATATATGTCCCTTCTTGACAGGTTGTGTCTCACCATCTAACTAGAAAGCCACAGACATATGTCTTCCCTGGCTTCTCCAACAGCAGGCTCCCTCAGCATTTTTTTCTTTTGGCTCCTATTTCTCTCTCCTCTTTCTCTTCTTTCCCACACACACTTAACAACTCCACACTTCACAACCTCCCCCCTCCTGCCTATCTGCACCTTGCACTGTTCTCTGCACCCCCAAGCAACACAGGCAAGGTCTACTAGAACCTGCCCTGCACTGACCCCTGGCCTCATCCAGTCAGCCTAGTACCTGCCACAAACAACCCATCCCAGCCCTCTCCTTCCACTGGACCTGCCTTGCTGCACCATACCTGAGCAACTGGCCCTGCCCATTGGGCAAGATGGTGTGAAGTGTCATGCTCACAGATGAGCAAACAACAAAGAACGCCCAGCCCACCAGCTCAGACATAATCGAATAAAACAAAAAAGCAGGATGAAACAATCTACAATTAATAAACAAAGAAAATAACTACTGAATGTCCTGAAGACAGCAGAAAATACCAAAACATATTAAAAAAAAAAAAAAAAAAAAAAGGACAGGATGGTTCCAGCAGACATACAAAACAAAACACCAGAAAACATTCCAGCAGAAGAAAAGTCACTGGAACTACCTGATAGGGAATTCGAATCTTTAATATTTGGAGCTATCCAATCTTTGAAGGAAAAAGCAGACAAAAATGAGGAAAAAATAGACAAAATCATGGACAAGGCAGACAAAATCATGGAAAAGACAGAGAAAACAATAGAAGAATTCGGGAAAATAATATACGAATGAAATATCAAAATAAAGTCACAACTAGAAACCATAAAAAAAGCAATTAGATATCCAAAGGAAAAACAACAAGATTTCAGAAATGGATAGTGTCATAGAAGGTTTGAGAAGGAGATTTGAAACAATAGAAGACAGTATCAGTGAAATTGAAGACAGATACATGGATACCACTTTGTTTCAGGAAAAAATAAGGAAAAAAAAAATGAAGAAACCCTGAGAATGACATGGGATACAATCAAAACCAAAAATTTGCGACTGATTGGAGTTCCAAAACAGGGAGAAAACAAAAAAACACAGAAAGGATCACTGAAGAATTCTGACAGAAAACTTCTCTAATATCATGAGAGATGAAAAACTAACCATCCAAGAACCTCAATGAACTCCATATTGGATAGACACCCAGGAGAAAATCACCAAGGCTTATCATAATCACACTCGCTAAAACCAAAGAAAAAGAATCCTTAAAGCAGCTCAAGAAAAACAAAAAAATCACATACAGAGAGCAAACAATAAGACTAAGCTCTGATTACTTGTCAGAAACCATGCAGGAAAGAAGACAATGGGATGACATATATAAAACCTTGAAAGAAAAAAATTGCCAGCCAAGAATAATTTATGCTGCAAAACTCTTGCTCAAATATGTTGGTGAAATTAGGACATTTCCAGATAAACAGAAATTAAGGGAATATTAAAAACCAAACCAAACTTACAGAATTATGAAAGGGAGTCCTTAAGTTTGAGAAAAAACAACATCAGATGACAGCCTGAATCTAGGATGCAAGACTGCATCAGCCAGATACCAACCTAGGTAATGAACTCTCAAGGATTAATCAAAACTAAAAGATTTACAACACAGAACCAGAGAGGTTAATCTGTAAATGACAACAAGTCAGAACAATAAAAGAGGGAATAAACAGGGTAAGTATAGAACTTTCAAATGGAGAGGAAGGCAAGCGATACCAAGTAATAAAACACTGGTTCAATTTTAGGAAGATAAGGGTAAATTTCAAGGTAACCACAAAGAAAGTTAACAAACCTACTCATGAAAATAAAGGTTAAAAACATAAAGTCTCAGTAAACACGAAATCTACAAAAACAGAAGAAATGGAAAAAAAATCCACAAATGAAAGGAATACAGCACAGGAGAGCAAAAGGAACAAAGAAAACGTTAGCACCACAAAAAAAAGTACTACAAAATGGCAGCAATAAACTCACACCTATTCATAATTACACTGGACGTAAATGGCCTAAATGCACCCATAAAGAGACAGAGAGTGACAGAATAGATTAAAAAACAGGATCCATCAATATGCTGTCTACAAGAGATGTACCTTAGTAACAAAGACATAAATTTATTAAAAATCAAAGGATGGAAAAAAATATGTCAAGCAAATAGCTACCAAAAAGAGCAAGAGTGGCAATACTAATCTCAGATAAAATAGACTTTAAAACAAAATTAACCATAAAAGACAAAGAAGGGCATTATATAACAATTAAAGGGATGATCCATCAGGAAGATATAACCATAATAAACATCTGTGCAACCAATGACAGGGCTCCAAAATACATAAAACAAGCTCTAACAGTACTGAAAAGAGAAATTGACAGTTCCACAATAACAGGAGACTTCACCACACCACTCTTGGTAAAGGACAGAATACCTAGAAAGAAATGCAAAAGAGATACGGAAGATCTAAAGGACACAATCAACCAACTTGACTTCATAGACATATACAGAACACTCCACCCAACAGCTGCAAAGTACAAATTCTTTTCCAATGCACATAGAATGTTCTGCAGAATAGACCACATCTTAAGCCACAAAGCAACCCTCAAAAAAACCCAAAACACTGAGATAACACAAAATGTCTTGTCTGATCACAATGCCATCAAGGCAGAAATTAACAAAAGGAAGAACAAGGAAAAAAATGAATTACATGGAAACCAAATACTCCCTGCTTACAAACCACTGGGTAATAGAAGAAATCAAAGATGAAATAAAAAAATTCCTAGAATCCAATGAGAATGAAAACACACCATACCAAAACCTTTGGGACACAGCAAAGGCAGGCCTCAGAGGTCAATTTACAGCAATAGATGCACACATCGAAAAAGAAGAAAGGCACAAAATCAAAACATTAACTACACAACTTGAACAAATAGAAAAAGGACAACAAAAGAAGCCCACAGTCACCAGAAGAAAGCAAATAATGAATAGCAGAGCAGAAACAAATGAAAGAGAGACTAGTAAAACAATAGAAAGAATCGACAAAACCAAAAGTTAGTTCTTTGAAAGGATCAACAAAATCGACAAACCACTGGCCAAATTGACAAAAGAAAAACAGAAGAGGATGCAAATAACCCAGATAAGAAATGAAATGGGGGACATTACAACAGCCCCAAGTGAAATAAAAAGGATCATAAAAGAGTATTATGAAAAACTATACTGTAACAAATTAGAAAACCTGAAAGAAATGGACAAATATCTATAAACACACTATCTACTCAAACTAACACAAAATGATATTGAAAATCTGAACAGACCCATAACAAGAGAAGATGCTGAAAAGGTAATAAAAAAAAAAAAAACTCCCAACAAAAAAAGCCCATGCCCAGATGGCTTCACTGGAGGATTCTACCAAACATTCAGAGAAAAGCTTACTCCAGTACTACTGAAACTATTTCAGAACATAGAAAGGAAGAGATGCTTCCAAATTCATTCTATGAAGCCAGCATAACCCTGACACCAAAACCAGGCAAAGACACCACACAAAAAAAGAAAAAATCACAGGCCAATATCTCTCATGAATATAGATGCAAAAATTCTCCACAAAATTCTAGCCAATAGAATTCAGCACCAGATTTAAAAAAAAAAAAAAAATACACCATGACCAAGTGGGATTCATAGCAGGTATGCAAGGATGATTCAACATTAGAAAATCAATCAATGTAACCCACCAATGAAAGAAAAGAATCACATGATCATCTCAGTCAACGCAGAAAAAGCATTTGACAAAGTCCAACACCCATTCCTGCTAAAAACTCTCAATAAAATAGGTGTAGAAGGGAATTTCCTCAACATAATAAAGGGCATCTATACAAAACCAGCAGCCATCATCATCCTAGATGAAGAGAGGCTGAACTATTCTCCTTGAGAACAGGAGCAAAATGAGGATGCCCTTTATCACCACTCCTATTTAACATTGTGCTGGAAGTCCTGTTGTTGTTGTTAGGTGCCATCAAGTTGGTTCCGACTCATAGTGACCCTATGCACCACAGGATGAAACACTGCCTGGTCTTGTGCCATGCTCACAATCCTTGTCATGCTTGAGCCCATTGTTGTAGCCACTGTGTCAATCCATCTCGTTGAGGGTCTTCCTCTTTTTTGCTGACCCTGTACTTTACCCAGCATGATGTCCTTCTCCAGGGACTGATCCCTCCTGACAACATGTCCAAAGTATGTAAGACGTAGTCTCGCCAACCTTCCTTCTAAGGAGTATTCTGCTTGAGAATAGGCTGGAAATCCTAGCTAGAGCAATAAGGCAAGAAAAAGAAATAAAGGGCATCCAAACTGGAAAGGAAGAAGTTAAACTGTCCCTATTTCTATACATAGAAAACCCAAAAGACTCCACGAGAAAACTACTGGAACTAATGGAAAGATTCAACAGAGTAACAGGATACAAGGCAAACATACAAAAATCAGTTGGATTCCTATACATCAATAAAGAGAAGGATGAAAAGGAAATCAGGAAAAAATATAAAAGCCACTAAAAAATAAAATACTTAGGAATAAATCTAACCAGGGATGTACAAGACCTAGACAAAGAAAACTTCAAAACACTACTGCAAGAAACCAAGATATCTACATAAATGGAAAAACATACTATGCTCGTGGATAGGTAGACTCAACATTGTGAAAATGTCAATTCTACCCAATGCAATCTGCAAATGCAGTGCAATCCTGATCCAAATACCAACAACATGCTTTAAAGAGGTGGAAAAACTAATCATTAACTTTATATGGAAAGGGAAGAGGCCCCTGGATAAGTAAAGAACTATTGAAGAAGAAGAAGAATAAAGTAGGAGGACTTGCACTACCTAACCTCAGAACCTACTATACACCTGCAGTAGTTAAAACATCTTGGTACCGGTACAAGGACAGATACATTGACAATGGAACAGAATTGAGAACCTAGATGTAAATCCATTCATCTACGGTCACCTGATCTTCAACAAGGGGCCAAAGTTCACCAAATGGCAAAAAGTCAGTCTTTTTAACAAAAGGTGGTGGCAAAACTGGATGTCCATCAGCAGAAAAATGAAACAGGACCCATACCTCACATCATACACAGAAACTAACTCAAAATGGATCAGAGGCCTAAATATAAAACCAAAAACTATAAAGATCATAGAAGAAAAAATAGGATCAGTTCTAGAGGCCATAATACACGGCATTAACAAGATACAAACCATAACTAACCACACACAAACTCCTGAAGATAAGCTAGATAACTGGAATCTTCTAAAAATTAAGTACTTATGCTCATCAAAAGATTCCACAAAAAGAGTAAAAAGAGAACCTACAGACAGGGAAAAAAAATGTGAGTATGGCAAATCTGGCAAAGGTCTAATCTCTAAAATCTACAGGAAAATCCAACACCTCTATAACAAAATGACAAATAATCCAACTGAAAAATGTTCAAAAGAAATGAACAGACACTTCACAAAAGAAGACATTCAAGCATCTAACAGACACATGGGGAAATGCCAGATATCACTAACCATCAGAGAAATGCAAATCAAAACAATGAGATACCATGTCACCCCAGCATTACAGGCATGACTCAAAAAAACAGAAAATAGCAAATGTTGGAGATGCCGCAGGGAGACTGGAACTCTTATGCACTGCTGGTGGGAATACAAAATGGCACAACCATTTTGGAAAATGATATGGAACTTCCTTAGAAAGCTAGAAATAAAAATACCATATGATTCAGCAATCCCACTCCTAGGAATATATCCTAGAGAAATAAGAGCTGCAACAGGAATAGACATATGCACACCCATGTTTATTGTAGCATTATTCACAATAGCAAAAAGATGGAAACAATCTAGATTCCCATCAACAGATGAATGGATAAACAAGCTCTGGTACTTATACACAATGGAGTACTATGCAAGAATGAAGAACAATGATGAATCTGCAAAGCATCTCACGATATGGATGAATCTGGAGGGCATTATGCTGATTGAAATAAGTCAGTTACAAAAGGACCAATATTGTATGAGACCACTACTATAAAAACTCATGAAAAGGTTTACATACAAAAAGAATCAATCTTTGATGGTTATGAGGGAGGGGAGGTGTGGGGATGGAAAAACACTAAGTAAACAATAGATAATTGGTGACTTTGTTGAAGGGTAAGGCAGTACACATTACCTGGAAAGCCAGCACAGCTTGTCAAAGGCAAGATAATGGAAGCTCCACAGACACATCCAAACTCCCTGGGTGACTGAATTACTGGGCTGAGGGCTGTGGGGACTATGGTTTTGGGGAACATCTAGCTCAACCGGCATAATATAGTTTATAAAGAAAATGCTCTGCATTCTACTTTGGTGAGTAGTGTCTGGGGTCTTAAAAGCTTGTGAGCGGCCATCTAAGATACTCCACTGGTGTCACCCCTTTGGGAGCAAGGGAGAATAAAGAAAACCAAAGACACAAGGGAAAGATTAGTCCAAAGGACTAATGGACCACAACTACCACAGCCTCCACCAGACTGAGTCCAACACAGCTAGACGATGCCCAGCTACCACCACTGGCTGCTTCGACAGGGATCACAATAGAGGATCCTAGAGAGAGCTAGAGAAAAATGTAGAACAAAATTCTAACTCACAAAAAAAAGACCAGACTTACTAGCCTGACAGAGACTGGAGAAACCCTGAGAGTATGGCCCCTGGACACCCTTTTGGCTCAGTAATGAAGTCACTCCTGGGGTTCACCCTCCAGCCAAAGACTAGACAGGCCCATGAAACAAAACGAGACTAAAGGGGCACACCAGCCCAGGGGCAAGGACTAAAGGCAGGAGGGGACAGGAAAGCTGGTAATAGGGAACTCAAGGTCAAGAAGTGAGAGTGTTGACATGTCGTGGGGTTGGTAACCAGTGTCACAAAACAATATGTGTACTGTTTATTGAGAAGCTAGTTCATTCTGTAAACTTTCATCTAAAGCACAATAAAAAAAAGAAACATGTAAAAAAAAAGATTGAAGAGATTGCATATCCTTTCCTCAGCAGTCAAGAAATATGTATATCTATCTATCTATCTTATCTACCTATCTCTCTCTCATCTATATATCTAGAGACTACACCTCCACCTGAATGGCTACAATGAAAAAAATATATATCACAGTGCTTGCTGTAATGATCACCCAAATCCCTTCAAGGCACTCAATCACTCATCTCCCCAGTGCAAGGAGTGTTGGACGTGCTGATGACTCACAGACGAAGTGAGAAGTTTACTCAAGATTATGTCCCCAGCTAAGATTTATAAATATGTTGGGGTGAGGAGCAATCTTGGTGAGGGATTGGAAAGTCTATACTTTCATACCTTTATTGTCCAAGAATTCTAGAGAACAACTGATATGATCAAGAACCTTCCTTGCTGGTCATATTCCTTGGTCCTGCAATGCCGCTTAAAGGAATTTTCCTAGGGAACTAACTAAGGGTGTCCACAGATATTTAGCTACCAAGATGTTTATTCAATGTTCATTTAGGAAACAACCTAAATGCTCAATAACATGGAGTTAGTTGAGTAACACATACCGTTATCAATAGGGTTGCATAAGTTTTATTGAGGTGCAAAGCATTCTCAATAACGGGTAGAGTGAAGAAAGCAGCCTACAAAACGGTATGCACAAAAGGATCCTACTTTTATTTTTCAAATCATTACATAAATGTGTAGAAAACATCTGGAAAATTATATATCAAAATATTAACAGTGATTACCTCCGTGTAATCACATACTTGTTTATGTGTAGTGATGGGTGAAATTAGGTAGGACTTTAATTCCACTCTTTTTGATTTCATGATTAAATGTTTTGTAGAGAACATATGTTTACTGTGTTACTAAACTACCAATATTATTTTTAAATAAGGAATTTCTCCAGTTGTCCTTCAATTAGGAAATTTGTTGATAAAAATATCACAAAATAAGTTATTTTTTCTGATCCAAATAGCCCAACTCAAACAATGCCCAATTCAGAGATAGCCCCTCAACACTCCTCCTTCAAATATTTCTGGGAAGAAGATTTTTGAGAACTGAGAAAAAGAAATTTGGTGGCATTCACACAAAGGCACTTCATACTTGTTCCATTAGTCTCAGTTTGGGCTGATGTTCATTTTAAAATTTGCATAATAAAGAACAAAACAGTGGCCCTGGCTAATCTTCTATGAGTTAATCAAACTGGTCAATGTGTCTACTTCAGTTAAGTTTTTGTGTAATATTCCGTGTATAATTTTAGTTATTCAGATAAACGTTCCTTAAATTTGTAAATTCATTTTATCTTAATTACACTATTTTCCGTTAAAGAAAAAAAAAAAGATTTTTTAAGAGTGTTTTTTCCTGCATTTCCATGACCGCTCTCTAAATCTTCTCCCACAAAGAATTCTTACCATGCTAAGGAGCCCTGGTGGCGCAGTGGTTAAGAGCTCTGCTGCTAACCAAAAGGTCAACAATTTGAATCCATCAGCTGATCTTTGGAAACCCCGTAGGGCAGCTCTACTCTGTCCGATAGGGTCGCTATGAGTCGGAAGCAACTTGACGGTGATAGGTAAGGAGGTAAACTAAGCTACAAATGCCTCTTCACATCCTTTCCTAGAAATCCATAGTTGGAATACTGTGCTAAACACCTATCTGGCCTTCCTTAAGGGTAAAAGATGTTTGGCTTTTATAAAGCAGGAACACACACTTACATTCCCCTGCGTAAGTTGATCTGCTAAACTAAGCTTTCAAGAGGAGGTGAGTACACACACCGGCCTTCTCATTAGCACTATTTCTCCAGTCTCCCCTAGCTTAACTATGAACCTCACTTCTGTGTCCCAATGGCTTCAAAGATAAAATTATTTGTTTAATTATTTGTGTAAGTGCAACAAGTAGCTTACGCCTTCTCCAAGAAAAAGAGACAGTGGGGTAAGGGCTGTGGTAAAGGAGAATTACTCTTAACCTTTCAGATCGTTTCTTTACTTCCATAAACAGTGGGTGGACAAGTGACCTTAGTCCCCTTTCCCAGGCTCAGAGCTGGTTGGTGTGTGATGGCAGTGAGACAGCGGGCCTTTGGATCTCAGCCTGCCACCCCTGTCCCTGTGGCACCAGTGATCAGCAGAGAGAAAATCCTCTCAGGTTTGGCAAGCAAGGTACCAGGATGTTCTGGGGAGGGAGACGAGCATTACCACCTCTGCTGTTGTGGCTGTAAAATACTGGAGGCTTGATTAATTGGTACCTGCTATGAATTAAGTTGTGTCTCCCCAAAATATGTGTGGGAATCCTAACCCCTATACCTGTGGATGTACGGTAATCCTGAGTGGGAATTGGGTTTTCTTTGTCATGATAATGAAGCCATATCAGGTTTGGGTGCGTCCTAAACCTAATCACTTCTAAGATACATAAAGAGCAGACTAAACACAGAAGCCAACACGTACAGGGGAAGACAGACACTATCTGATGAAAATGGAGGCAGATGAATCTACAAGTCCAGGAATGCCAGGGATTGCCAGCTACTAGAAGCTGATATAGGCAAAGGACCTTCCTCCCTCTGGACCTGGCACTCTGAATTTGGACTTCTAGCCTCCTGAACTGTGAGAAAATAAATCTCTCTTTGTTAAGGGCACCCATTTGTGGTATTTCTGTTATAAGCAGCACCTAAATCATAATGGGAGAAACAAATCCACTATTAATGGTGGTGCTTAAAGGGTACTGATGAGAAACATCGTGAACAACCTTCTACATTAGACTGCCTTCACCGTGACATGGTAACCAGATAACAAGAATCGAGACATTGTCTGTCTGCCTCTCCTTTTTATTTATTATTATTTTAGTCTTTAGGGTTTCTAGCTAAAAACAGAGCAGAAAGTCTTCTTTGTCAGAACACATCACAATTTTCCACATCCTACTTTTTTAGGTTTTTCAAAAATCCCCTTGCATCACAAAAATCCTCCTAAAGATGGTAAATACATAAAGATCTTCTAAACATTCATTCCTCTTGCTTTCTTTCTTAGAAGCATCACATTTTCAATCACATTTTAAAAATATCGCTAACATTCTAGCAACAGAAGTCAGCCTGAAATAAAATATACTGTGAAAAAAAAAATAGGTGCTTTGTTTGAAATAGGGTATTTGTTTTACACGGCACATATCCAGTCAAATTGTAAGAACAAAAGCGCTTTTCCCTACATGGAGATTCACAGAGTATGCATGAATGCCACTCTGAATGTGATAGGCTTTTTTGAACCAGCTTTAATCCACCTGCCATACCAAAGTGCAAACCTACCCCTATGGCTTGTGGTGGCTTAAAAAGAAAAATGGAAGCATATCATTCAGAAAAATGCTGCAAGACATGTCTATGAAGAGTATTGCAGTGAGTTTTTAAGGCAAGGGGTGAGTGGCCTCCTTACATAGGCTATCCTGGGTAACGTCCGGCGTCATCCTCTAAGGAAATTTCCGTCCTGGAAAGAACTCAGCTCACACTCTTTTCGGGTTTGTCCTCTTTTGGGCACTCCTTGCGTTAATGTTCTTCTTGGGGCTGGCTGATTTGGGAGCAGGCGGCTTTCCCTTTGGTTTCGGTGGATTACTGCGACTGGTGCGTCCGGCTGTTCGCTTCTTGTCTTGAATTGTTCTCCGCTGTACCTGAATTGTTCTCTGATGTTCCTGCAGCCTCTCTTCCCACTGCTGGGAGACAATTTATAAACCTGACTGTCAAATACATCTTACTTCTTTATGCTGTTAAAGTAATGTAATGATTCATGAAATTCTTTCACTGCAATATATTAATCATAACAATAATAGCTATCCTGTATTATTTCCACCACCTGATCTGTATGTCATTTTGTTGTCCTGTGGTGGCTTGCATGTTGTTATGATGCTGGGACCTATACCACTGGTATTTCAAATACAAGTAACGTCACCCATGGTGGACAAGTTTCAGCAGAGTTTCCAGACTAAGATAGACTAGAAAGAAAGGCCTGGCAATCTACCTCCAATAATTAGCCAATGAGAGAGAACCGTATGGATCACAGTAAAATATTGTCTGATACTGTGCTCAGACAAGATGAGCCCATTAAGTTGGAAGGCACTCAAAATACACCAGCTGCAACAAGGGACTTGAGGATACCAACGATCATGCAGATGGGGAAGGACCGGGCAACATTTTGTTCTGTTGTACATGGGGTCTTCATGAGCTGGAGCCAACTCCACAGCAACCAACAACCACAACTGCCCTCATCCAAGAGTTTTACTGATGCAAACTTAGAGAGCACAGGCAGTAGCAATGCCTTTTGTGAACTTGAAGACACAATTTCTTCTGACTATACCTAAACATACCTTATGGAGAGGAAGTGCTTTTCAAATTTCAAACACATAACCTTTCTTTAGTTCTGGTATGATGTTGCATCTCTGGGTAAAAAATTATTTTAATTCCTCTAATTAAATTACAAATATTTCTATAATGTTACCACAAAAACCATGGATTCAGCCTCAAGAGAATTACTTTTTGTATATGATTTATTTTGACAAAAGTCTTAAAATTATTTTAAATATAGGGATTACTCTATGTATAGTGATGGCATAGGATTTAAAGTGAGTATTTGCATCCTAAAAATGTTTCTGTTTTAATCTCAGTATATATTATTCTTCTCAAGTATCTGTTTGGTATAAAAGTGAAATGTTCACAATAAAGAAAACAAAAATCTAATTTAACCTGGAAATAAGCAGTAGATCAGTATTGAACTCCACCAAATCACATCTGAAGTTGAATGATAGAGTTGTGATAAAACTTCCAAGTGTGAAAAGCTATATTCTTCTTAACTACCTAATCAAAAGTCAAACATTGTTGCTGTTGCTGGCTCCTATGATAACTTGGAGATAATAGAATGTGAAGAATCTCCAAATTCAACAGAATTTCTCTGCATGCACTTAAATCCATATTCATTGTGTTGCTAGTTATACTTACTATGGATCTTTTACTAAGTTGATCTCTCCATTTTTCAACTAAGCAATTTTCAACAAGCATCATCCTAAAAAAAAAAAAAAAAAGTAATTAGGCCTAATAAGCAGCTTCTAATTATAAAAGTAAAAAGTTTAAAAATCAGAACTAATGCAATCATTTCATTGTAAAAAATAAAAAAAAAAAATCTTCAATAACATTTAAAATCCCATAATCCAGGTAAACACCATCTATATTTTAGTGGTATTTTCTTTCATTCTTCCTCTTACCTATACATAGTTTTACATCATACTGTACACTTAGACAATACGGTACATTTTGTTTTACCATTATATTATATGCCTTTTTTGATATAACAAAAATTATTTAAAAGTATAAGTTTAATGACCATATAACATTACAACTATGGATATCCATAGTATATTTATCCACTTCTCCACTGTTGAGGCTTTGTCCTTTCTTTAGTTATTATTACCAGTGCTGTATTGAATATGCTTGCATAGACCCTAGTGTGCACTGTCTTACTATTTCTTTAGGACATAGTTCTGAAAGTGGAATTACTACATCAAAGGGTATGTATTCTTTTTTTTTTTTTTTTAAGATTTTTCAGGGCATAGGGAAAATTTGCTTTCAAAATGTTTGAACTCTCAGCCAATTCACTAACATTACAAATTAGGTAAAAATGGAATTATGTTTTTATTTGGATTTGAATACTAAGGAGGTTAAGTTTTTTCATGTTTATTTGGTATGTGTATTTCTTCTTCTAGAACTTGTCTGTACAGATTTATACACATATATTTCTATATTATGGCCTTAATGTTTTAAATATTAATTTTTATGGACCCCTTACAGAGTAAGGCTATTATGACTTTGTCATATCTGTTGCCAATATTGTTTTTTCAGATTTTATTTGGATATTTATGTATACAATATTATGTGGTCAAATATGTGTATGCATACTTTCTTTTATAATTCCTTGTGTTATTTTTATGTAATGTACTTTGCCATTCAGATATAACATTTATTCATCTAATTTTATCTCTTTGATTGTATTTTTAAAAATTTATCTCTTAATCCATTTTAAATTTACTTTATAGTAAGATATCTGAAAACATGTACTATTTTTCCAAATAAAAATATTTCCAATACCATTTATTAATATAAGAAATTCTTACATGCATTAGAATCTGTTTCAAGAAATTTTCCTGCTTTATTTACCTATGTGTCTATTCTTGCACCATATGGTTTTAACAACTGTAGTTTTACACCAGTTTTCCATGTCTCATAGGGCATATTTTCTCTCATCTCTCTTATTTTCAAATTTTCTCTACATGCCCTACTCATTTCTTTTTCCAAATAATCATTAGTATTACTTGTGAAGACATAACTGCCAATCCTCCAAAAGATTTTTTACTGGGATTTTGATCAGAATTACATTAAACCTACATGCTAACTTGGGAAAGCTGATATGAAGGTTGCTATTTATTTGCTTTTTTTTTTTTTTAATAATCCATTCATCTGTCCAAGTAGAATGTAATGACTAGCTGCCTGGTGCATCTCCAAAACTGCATTGAGTATGGCAGTAGATACAAACACCATGCAAGAACCAGCCCGGAGCGGTGACTGCTTCTTTAAAGAGACAACTTATAAACAGAAAAAGGGATCAACTGATAAGATACAGAATAAGAAATTTTTCAAGTGAAGTCAGTTTCAGAAGGCTTTTTTTGGAGGAACAGTCTTGAGCTGTATCGAGAAGAAACAGATGAACATTAATAGCAAAGAATCAAAGGGAAGACAACTCGTTACATAAAAATGAGTAATACGCCTGGAGAAGTATAACAGGACCCATCTGGAACCTGGACAGAAGATTTTTACTTTTATCTTTAAGGAATACACAGATATATAATCAGGTTCCAAGGAAAGAGATGTGGGGAGACAAACACTCTCAACTAGAGATATGGGTATATGTGTATGTTGAGTATATGTGTGCATGAGTGTGTGTGTGTGTGTGTGTGTGTGAGATGCTCCAGCAAACAAACAAGTGTATATAAGAAAAGTGTATGGAACTGTAGTCTCAAGTGGCTATCCTCACTTGATGTGTAAGTTATTAATGTAAAAACCAAATCCATTGCCATCAAATCGATTTCAACTCATGGCGACCCCATAAGTGTCAGAGCAGAACTGCACTCCATAGGGTTTTCAATGGCTGTAGTCTTACGGAAGTAGATCACCAGGTCTTTCTTTCGAGGCTCCATTGGTTGGATTCTGACCACTAACCTTTCAGTTAGTAGTCGAGCTGCAAACTGTTTGTGCCACTCTGTCCCCACACACCCGTTGCTGTTGAGTCGGTTCCAACTCATAGTAACCCTATAGGACAGAGTAGAACTACCCCACAGGGTTTCCAATAACAACTGGTGGATTTGAACTGCCAACCTTTTGGTTAGCAGGTGTAGCGCTTAACCACTGCGCCACCAGGGCTCCAGGGATCTCTATTAAGGAGGCTTAAAAAAAAAATTCAGTGTTTGCCATGTTAAGATTGATTTGAACAGAATTGTTTTTATTCAAAGCAATTTACCTGTGTGTAAGTTTTTGAAACCACATAATGACTTCCGAAATTGATTCTTAAAATTTTCATTCAAATACTCATATTTCTATTTATCCTTAATACTATGAGCAAATGGAGCCTCCGGGTGGCACAAACAGTTAAGTGCTTGATTACTAGCCAAATCTTGGTGGTTTGAATCCCCCCAGAGGTGCATTGCAAGACCGGCCTGGCGATTTGCTTCCAAAACGTCACAGCCTTGGAAACTCTGTGGAGCACAGCTGTACTCTGCAACACACTGGGTCGCCATAAGTCAGAATCAACTTCATGGCTACTTACAAACAATAACATGAGTAAACAATTGATATTTAGGAGATATGATATTCCTTAAGAGGCATATACTGAAGCTACTTTTTAAGGAAATGTTGGCACTGTATTTAAATCGGGAATGCTAAGTGAGATTCATTTTAAAAAGCAGTGTGCAGAGTGTCTACCTTGAGCGCCACTCGTAACACATGATGAGAACGTCTTGATGGGGCAGAATGTGTGGACACTGGCAGGAAGAATTAGTAATGAGCAGTACTTGAGTTCGAGGAATGGGTGATAAGGACTTGAAGATCTCTTTCACATCCACCACGGTAGTTACTTCATTGCAGCCACTCCTCTGCACAGCTTTTATTTTGGCATGAATAACTGTAATTTAAAAATCGACATAAGTGTCCTTGAAGCCTTTGGAGAAAAAAGTAGAGATGGTGAATTCACATCAACTGCTGAGCCTGTCTAAAAAAATCACTCCTGTAATTATGGTCATGTCCAAACTGCCCAAATGAAGGCAAACAAAGCCCACACAATCATATGTTAAATGTAAGGCCTCCCATGTTGTCCACATTGGCTTCAAAGTTCTGAATCAGACTACAAGATAGCAAAGCAAATAGACAAACAGGTGTTAGTCTGGGCTCTGCCTTTGGGTCAGTGATTGCTCTTAATGGGGTTGCACATTGGATTTGAAGAGAGGATCCCCTGGATCCTACTCAGCCCTAAAATTCTATAGTTCTCAAATTAGCTTCTTTTGGCCAAAAGTATCTCAGGAAATTGAGTTACATAGAATGCCAAGAAAAATTTCACAGAAAGGTATATTTAGCTATTTATAGTCTATCTTGTGATGATTTGAAGTGTGAGAGTCATATATTCTCAGATTCAGAAGTCACCTTAAAGTTTCTATAGTTCAGCTCCCCGTCTGACACTTGAACTTCCTCTGTTTTATGGGAAAGCTATTAGAGTCGTAAGATCCCTGAGTGATGCAAACATATTGCACTGGACTACTAATCTAAAGGTTGGCGGTTTGAACCCACTCAGCTGCCAGGAAAGAAAGGCCTGATGATCTGTTTCCATAAAGATTACAGCCAAGAAAACCCTACGGAGCAGCTCTACTCTGTAACACATGGGGTTGCTATGAGTCAAAATCGATTAGGCAGCGATAGGGTTTTTTTTTTACAGTACTAACACTTTTAAACAGGAAGGAGTCTCTGGGGATTACTAAACTCGATCCTTTAGTTTTACAGACTTTCAAAGTGAGACCCAGCGTAAATAGAAGTTGGAAGTGTTATTACAGATGGCTGCTAATATCACTGGTTCTGATCACTGTTTAAATTATTGTTTCTCTGTCCCTTTGGTAATACTCCCTCCCATGGAGTTGTAACCAGCCTAATATGGGCCTGTCTTGGATTCTATCCTAGGAAGCTGGTTTATGAAGGAGGCAAACAGTTTCATTGACAAGGTCATTCTGAGGCAATGACACCCCAGGGAACGGTATGACAGTGAAACTCTGATTAGTAACCAAGGCTGAATCTTGGCAGATGAGGAACTAAGGAGATCAGATGAAGATATCTAAATAGAACAGGTTGATAAATAGAACAGGTTAAAAAAACTGCAAAATATAGCATTTTTTATTTTGGTTTAATAACTCACATTTGCTGTGTATGATGCCCAAAGTTGACAGTCTACATAAGAAATTTTTTTCAGTTTTTTATATTTTCATGACCTTCCTACTTTTATGTGGGACATGTAAGTTCCCTTATTGAGATAAAATGTCAGTGTCAAATATGGAAAACCAAGTTAGCAAACAAATACAGAAAACCAAGCTGGCAAATAAAATGAATATTTTCCCCCAAACCACTTTGTGTTATTTCAACATATACAATTTAAGGGATGCAATGAAAATATAAATAAAGTGTTGAAGTGGGTATTTTAAAAGAGTATATTTTTAATTAAATTCACCTTTGGACGATGATAGTAGAATTACACTTTTTTAAAAAAGCATTTAAAATATCATGATTGACTTTTTCTTTGAACAAAGTGCTGAAGGACTCCTTTAAATAAGAGAGAAGGGAACATTTAATCTATGCCGGTACTGTTGTCATAGGATTTCATGATTAACATATTTCCACACAATTTCTTTAAGATGTCAAATATTTGTAGCTGTTTACAAGTTAAAAAAAAAGAATAGGTCTTAATTGTCTGCATCTCAGATAATCAGATCCATGGATCAGTCGTCCAATGTGCCCACATCATCCTTTCTACCTGCAGCAATGAAACCAATGAAAGAGTAAGTAGGGTTGATCTGTCCCGGCTAAGCAAGGCCTTCTCACCAAGACAAGCAGGATTGTGATGTCAAACTTCCAGTCTGATCCACATAACTGTTTTCATCCGGGTAATTTACTTTGTTTTTACTTAATTTACCCAGAAAAAAAAAAAAAGAGAGAGAGAGAGAGAAGGTTGACAACGGTTGTTATTGTGCCACATCATTAACCTTAAAAATCACCAACCTTCTGCTTTTATCTCATGGCTAGCAGACCTGGCCTTAGCAAGGGCAACCCTATTGCGATTCCAGCTTTGTAAGGTATCAAGTCTCAACAGTGAGTGGCTTCATCAGATGACTTACCATAGCTGTAGTTTTTACTCAGATACGTCGCCAGAGTTGGTTTCACCTTTTTGCACTTGCACCTGTCTAGAGAAGACATAAGAGTGATAAAAAGTTGAAATGGGTACAGTAATCACTGTGGGGAGAAGGAGAAGGAACTCAGAAGAAATAAGAACTTACCAGGGCTTAGGTGTTTACAGTCAGCTTCAAGAGGCCTTTCTTGTACCATCATGTCTTGGGTGATGTCCACCCACTTCACATCTGAAACACACACAGGGTCAGTGGTTTAGTTGTTAGCCCAGCTGGCATAAGGAACAATCTGAAGCCACAAACCTAACACAGAGTCCCAAAGAGCAGTACTAAATAGTAAAAATACCATATGATTGCTGACTACTTGTTTCATATAAACATCCCTGGGCTTATAACAAAAGACTTTTGGGTGACTGCACACTCATGTATCTTGGCTGATACGGACTGCCATACTGGATAAATTCCAGTCACTCCCTCTCCATATTCATTTTAAAATGTTGGTTTTACAAGTTGATGATTTACACTAACCAAAATATTTCCAAATCCTCCTCTCACATTTTGTAGTAGAGAAACAGTCCGTGACCAAAGATAAGCAGAACCCTCTCTATCATTTACATAATTAAAACAATAAATATATTTTTTCTAAAACTCTGAATTAGAGAGAAGTTTCAGATTTCCCTTCCCTTAATTGCCACCTTCCTTCATGTTTTGGGCAATACTCTGAGATCTAACTTCAGAAACTACGCTAAAGCAACACCACGATTTTTAAAATGTGGGATAACTTGGGTCAGGGGAAGCCTAGATAAATGAATGCAAAAATATTTTTAGGTTTCATTCCAAGAAGTGGACTTAACCCTACTCCTTTTTCCCCTTGAGAAACAGCAAAATGACCAAAAAGAAAAGAAGGCAGTGGAAGCCGAGATCAGGTTAACTAAGTTGCTATGAGTCAGAATTGACAACAGGTCTGTATGTTTTTTAAGATGCCACAGATGTCACCTCTTGATCCAAGACCATGAAACAGACATAACAATTTAATAATAAATTTATAAACAGGACTCCCGGTGGGGAGTAATGACGTTTATTGCTTTTCCAGAACTTTCAAGAAGTAGCACTAAATAGAGAATTAGCATCCGCCTTGGGGGATTGTTTTAAAGATTAAATGAGTGAATACATGTAAGTGCTTAGTAACTCAGGCGACACGTAGTTTTATATAAATGTTTGTTGCTGCTGCTGTTGTTTTTAGTATTATTTCTGTTATTATTTAAGTGAAAACATCTCCGATGACACCTTTTGTAAGCAAAATCTTTTTTTTTTCTCTCTCTCATGAGGCGTGGTCGTCTTTCCCAGCTTCCCCGATTCCTTGGGGGGAAACCAGACTCTTTTGGAAGTAAAGTCTGCCTCCACCCACTGCCACCTCCTCCACCCTCGCAAGTGGAACTGGGGCTGACCACCCTCTGGCAGCTGTAGGTGGTGCCGCCCGGTTCTCTTGCGACCCCGACAGCTCCTGGAGCCTCCTTGGCCCCCTCCCTCCCTACCCAGCCTCACCTTCCGGGAGGTCAGTGACGATGGCCTCGGGAGAGATGCACACGCCGCGGTCGTAGACTGGCAGCTCATCGCAAGCCAGGCTCTCAGGCCAGCTGTGGTTGTACATCTTCATGAGGGGCTCGCAGTCGTCGCGCGCGCGCTGACAAACCGATTTGCAAGGTTTGATGGGGTCGTGCAGGAACTCCAGGGTGCAGATGGGTGCGTACATGGCGCAGAGGAAGAAGCGCAGCACGGAGCTGCAGTTCACGTCCACCAGCTCCTCATACTGCTCGATGGCCAGGATAGCGTTCTCCTGTGTGCTGTGGTGCAGGTGGTTGGGCATCCGCGTGAGGTTCCAAGGCATGTGCCGGCACATGGGGATGCGCACCGCCTCGCAGGGCGCGCCACGCACGCCCAGCGCCAGGCGCAGCCACAGGCAAAACGCGACCAGAACCGAGAGGTGCATGGCACTGCTTTCCCGCGCTGCGACCCCGGCAGGCAGAAAGGGAGGTTCTTTTCGCGTCTCCCTAGTCTTTCGCTCTCCCTTCTCAGAGGAGGATGTCCTTTGGGGCGCAGGCGAGATTCTCTTCCCCAACTCCCGTGGGCAGCAATGCGAGGTCGCTAGGTCCGGCCGCGGATATCCGCCGTCTGGCGCACGGAGCTCTAGCAGCGCCAGCCCTCAGCTTCTCGGGCGCAAACCCGCCTTGGCAGCTCCGGTCTCGGACCCCGCAGCTCAAAGCGCAGCCAACCACGGCCATTGCAGGACCCTATTTATCCCGACACTTCCCCTGACGTGGGCTCGGAACGCTTCCTTGGCAGCTGCAGGAGCGGCGCGGGCTCCCCCTCAACTGCCCCACCCCCGGCCCTCTCTTTGCAGAAGTGGTGACATCATCTCCTCCCCGTCCCAGCCCAGGGTTGGAATCCTGCACTCCCCCGAAGCCGTTCCTTTTTAGTCTGGCTAGTCCTTTTTCTTCGGACCAAGAGAAAGGGCCTCTGGCAGTCGTTTTGGATGCAGGATCCAAGAGGGTGCAAGAGAGGCTTTCAAGGGAGAAAAAGACGCTCTTTTGAGTCAATGCTGAACCTTACGCTTCTGCCTCTTGTTATTCGGTGCCCTGGAGTTGGTTCCCACTCATAGCGACCACCAAGAGTAGAGGTGGAGGAAGAGACAACTTCTAAAGCAAACCCAACCCATTGTCCTCGAGTAGATGCCGACTCACAGCGACAACTTCTGCTGCTCTTTAATTCTGCCTATTTGCTTTCTCCTGTAGAGGGCGTGAGAAGCGCTGAATAGTGAGAATATTGAGGGGAGCCGGAGAACAGCGCAGTAAATGTTGGAACATAATGGACACGTCATATAAGCCACACTCCACCGGGCCCCAGGTGTGTGGAGGGCTTTTGTTGTTGTTGTGGCTAGTAGACTTTAATTCTGGCTCAAGTTCTTTCAGAATGACACTTGGTTTGTACCTGCTCCAGGAATTCAACAGAAATCCCTGAAAGTGCAATAGCGTCTTGTAGTTAGAGAAATGTTTTCTATCTACCAATATTCCCCCTTCCTTTTTCTAACCCTCTATTCCCCCACTCCAACATGAACGGAACCCAGGAGAAAACCAAGAAATTTTTGGACACCACAGTCTGAAAGATTTTTTCCCCCTTCATGCCAGGAGATTTCAATCCAGCAGCCTAAAATCTGGATTTTTGATCAATCCTGGTCAGGATCAAAACCAAACTAACTTCTGTGGGTCTAAGCCTTGGACAGAAAAAATCTGTGTGCCTTAAATTAAGATTTCCAGCTAAGCTATGTTTTTAAAGCTTAACATTTGGAAGGAATGTTTCCATATTGTTAATGCCCCATATATTTCCTATGAGATTGCTTGCAGATTGTTATTTGAAATGAGTAAGAAGCTGTGTACCATGGAAAGTAAGTGTGCATATTTTGTTTTCTCTTTTATTTCTATTAGGAAGAGGTAGTGAAACCAACTGCTGGCTCAGCTATCCACAAAAAAGAAGGCTTTATTGTTGCTAGCATACATCAATCTTCAGACAGTAAGATTTCTAGTACATGCTATTTTCCTAGGGCATTAAGAATATGGAAACATTCCCTCTGAATGCTAAGCTTTAAAAACATACTTTAAAAGATTAGACTGGACTATGGGATACAAAATGATACTTCTGAAGAGTGTGCTTCTTAGCTCAAGTAGATACATGAGACTCGCGGGGCAGCTCCTGTCCGGAGGTGAGATGAGAAGGCAGAGAGGGTCAGGAGCTGGTTGAATGGACACACAATATCAGGAGTGGAAAGGAGGAATGTGCTGTCACAGTATAGGGAGAGCATCTAGGGTTACATAACAATGTGTGTGTAAATTTTTGTATGAGAGACTAACTTGAATTGTAAACTTTCACTTAAACCACAATAAAAAAAATAAAAAACCAACATAGTTTAGCTGGAAATCTGACTTTAAAGCAGACACATTTTTCTCTCCAAAGCTTAGACCCACAGAAGTTAGTTTGGTTTTGATCCTGACCAAGATTGAGGATTGAAATGGCCCAAGAAACAACAAAACAACTGACATTTACTGAGCATTTGTAATGGGCTATGCATAGTGCTAAGCACATTAAATGCATTATTTTATCTTAGTAGGCAATATGAATTAAACATGGTGTCAACGTAAGTTAAAAAGATAAATACATTCACCATGGAGGATTCACCCAAGGAGTTAAGCCCCATTTAGGGAAACCCCAGAGCATCCAGGTATGGCCAGCCCAATCTAGAGAGGTGTTCCAGTTTTCTATAGAAAAGATCAGGAGTCGCTGGGTGGCGCAAATGGTTAAGTGCTTGATTACTAGCCAAAAGGTTGGCTGTTTGAGAACCCACTCAGAGGCGCCTTGGAAGACAGGCCTGGCAATCTGCTTCCAAAAGGTCACAGCCTTGAAAACTCTGTGGAGCAGTTCTACTGTGCTCACATGAGGTTGCCAGGAGTTGAAATTGACTCGACAACAACTAACAAGAAGCTCCAAAGATGCCAAATCAGGCTAGTGAAATATCAAACAAGAGGGTAGCCTAGATGACATCTCAAGCCATTTTCAGTAGAAAAATCCAGTAAGTGTAAACCCCTAGCTTAGTGAAACATATTTTTAGCCTGAGTTCTAACAAGGGGGAAAAAAAATACTGCTTTGGGAAAGAGCTGAACTGTCCACCCTTTTCTTATGAACTTGTTGAGGGCAGCCTTGGAGAGGGCTCAGACTTCTGTAGCCTGTTTGAACCTGCTGCATTTGTTTAGCTGTGCAGGTGCCAAGTCAAAACATTGCTTGTGCTTCCTGATATCCTGATTGCATGCCCTTTAAAGAGCCTACCTTTGTAAAGCTCTTTGAATACCCCATTAGAACTACTCTATATCCAGCATTCCCACAGAGGGGAGCAGCAAGTTGGGATGCATCAGAAAACTCTGTCAACTGGTCTACCTCTTCATGCACTCCAGAGAGGCTATGATTCTAGAATGCTCTGCTTTAGCACTCAATCCATTATATTTAATTGCCAAAAGCTTATGTAACTGAGGAAGTTCCAGCGTTTAATAACTTCTCTCTGTCCTCTCCTTTTCAGTCTTCTCAAGCATCTATTTCTCGTCCACCTATTTCTCTAAGGCTCCATCCTCAGCCCTCTTATCACTCTCCATACTTCCTGCTACTCCAGGCTTTTCAACCCAACATTGGCACTATTGACATTTGGGACTGATAATTATTTCGTGTGTGTGTGTGTGTGTGTGTGTGTGTGTGTGTGTGTGTGTGTGTGTTGGGGGAGGAGGCCCTGTCCTGCAGATTATAGGCATTGTAGGAAGTTTGGCACCATCCCTGGCCTCTGCCTACTAGATGCTAATAGCATCCTCTCCCCCAGGTGTGACAATCAAAAATGTCTCCAGATATTGCCAAATGTCTCCTGGGGGGCAAAATCGCTCCTGGTGGAGAATCAATGCTCTACTTTGAAGACGTCGCTTACCACCTATATGGCTTCCAAATCCAGATCCCTAAGCCACTTTTTAAAACTGTTTTTCGAAGTGTTAATCCAACTATTCCCTAGGTATTTTTGATTATCCCACATTTACCTCAAACTCAAAAATCAAACCCGTTGCCATTGAGTTGATTCCGACTTATGGAGACCCCATGTGTCACACAGTACAACTGAGCTCCACAGGGTTTTCTTGGCTGTAATCTTTACAGAAGTAGATCCCCAGGCTTTTCTTCTGCACTGCTGGGTGGGTTCAAACCATCAACCTTTCACTAGCTGAGTACAAACTGTTTGTGCCACCGAGGGACCTACCTCAAATTCGACAAATCCTAAATTGAATATATCTTCTTTCCTTACTTAAGACTGAACTTCCAGTGCCCCAAACCTGAAAGCTTTCACTCTCCCCGTGTCCAAATCCTTCTCCATAGTTCTGAACACTGTTCCACCCTCTCCCTTCCCGCTACTGCTGCCTTAGCTCCCATAGCCAGCATCTCCCGTCTGGTTTATATAAACAGCTCCCTACTTCATCTCCCTGCCTTCTGTCTGGTATAAACCAAAAACAAAACAAAACAAAGAAAAACAAACCCATTGCCATCGAGTTGATTTCAACTCATAGTGACCCTACCATTTTCCACAGTGACACCAGAGTGAGCTTCCTAATGCATGTACCTGATGAAGCCTTTCCCTGGACTTAAATGATCAATGTATCCCATGCCTTCAGTATTAATAACAAAATCCTTACAGTTGCTTTTAAAGCCTTTAATGATCTGGCCCCAGATTACCTTTAGCCTTGTCTTAGTTGTCTAGTGCTGCTATAACAGAAATATCACAAGTGGATGACTTTAACAAAGAGAAATTTATTCTCTCACAGTCTAGGAGGCTAGAAATCTGAATTCAAGGTACTAACTTCAAGGGAAGCCTTTCTCTCTCTGTCGGCTCTGGGGGAAGGTCTTTGTCATCAATCTTCCCTGGTTCAAGGAAATTCTCAGCACAGGGGCCCTGGGTCCAAAGGACGTGCTACTCTCCAGGCTCTCGTTTCTTAGTGGTATGAGGTTCCCCTGTCTCTCTGCTAGCTTTCCTCTTTTATATCTAAAAAAAGAATGATTTAAGACACAACCTAATCTTGTAGATTGAGTCCTGCCTCATTAACATAACTGCCTCTAATCCCACCTCATTAACATCATAGAGGTAGAATTTACAACACATTCGAAAATCACATCAGATGACAAAATGGCGGACAATCACAGAATACTGGGAATCATGGACTAGCTAAGTTGACACATATTTTTGGGGGGACACAGTCCGATCCATAACATTCCACCTTTTAGCCCCCAAAAATTCATGTCTTTGCCACATGTAAAGCACATTCACCCCATCATATCATAGCAAAAGTCTTAACAAGTCCAAATTCAAAAAATCCTCTTCATCTGTGAAATCTAGAATACAAGTTAACTGCTTCCAAAGTACAGTGGTGAAACAGGCACAAGGTAGACATTTCCATTACAAATGGGAGAAATTGGAGGGAAAGAAGGGATAACAGGCACCAAACAAGTCAGCAGAACACATTGCAATAACTCTCAAGGCTTGAAAATAATCCTCTATTCTCTGAGACCATTTAAGCAATGGCCCTGCCCTACAGACTCTAGGTGTTGGCCACACTCTCAGGATTCTGAATGTAGGCTCCTCCACCTTGGGCTTCAACTCCACCTTCCAGGCCTACTGGAATGGCAAGTCTGCACCCTCCATTTTGGATAGCCCCATTCTCCTAATCCGTCTGAGTGGCAACTCCCCCGTTTGAGACCCCAGAGGTTGTAGCACTACCCTTGGAGACTGAGGCAGCTCTGCTTCCTGTGTTGCTTGTCTCTTCAGCTTCTGCTTCCTGGTTCCTTGGCCTCTTGGCCCTTTGAGCCTCACCACCCACATCTGCCCTGCTGCGGCAAGTGTTCCAAAGCTCTTTAGCTCTACCAATAAGTGCCTGGAGGCACCCCACTCCACCAGCAAACTTCAGCTGGAAGGCACTCAGCTCTCCAGTGGGTCGGCTTCAGTGCTCTCTCGCTGGTCTCCTAGTTCTGCTGCTGCTGTTTCTCTGCTGCTGCTTCTCACCACCTGTGCCATCTCTGGTGTTAACACTTCTCCTTACTTCCTTCTGAGTCTTCTAACCATTCACAGTTTCAAAACCGCTTCCACATTTTAGGTATCTGTTAGATCAGCACCCCAATCAAGTATAAAATGTCTTAGGCTGGGTTCTCCAGAGAAGCAAAATCAGTAAAGCATATAAATATATATACAGAGAAAGAGAGAGGGAGAAAGAGAGATTTATATCAAGGAAGTGGTTCAAGCTATTGTAGAGGCTGGAACGTCCCAAGTCCGTGGGTCAGAATAGAGGCTTCTCCTGATTCGTGTAGCCACAGAGGCTGGCGAACCCAAGATCGGCAGGTCAGGCTGCAGGGCTTTTGTTCACTCTGAATCCTGCAGCTGGCTCCTGTTCTTCTGACCTCCGGTTCTTGGGACTTGAGTTACCAGCTTACCTGCCATTTTGCCTGCCTATTTTAGGATTTGTTGTTCTTCCTAGTCTGTGAGCAAGAGCCCTGCTGTTTGACCTGCTGATCTTGGGTTTGCCAGCCCCTGAGGCCATGTGAATCAGGAGAAGCCTCTATCCTGATCCACAAACTTGGGACATTCCAGCCTCTACAATCGAGTGAGCCATTTCCTTGCTATAAATCTCTGTGTATTTATGGAAACCCTGATGGTGTAGTGATTAAGAACTATGGCTGCTAACCAAAAGGTCAGCAGTTTGTATCCACCAGGGATTCCTTGGAAAGTCTATGGGGCAGTTCTACTCTGTCTTATAGGGTCGCTATGGTCCTAATCGACTACAGCAATAGGTTTGGTTTTTGGTTTATATGTATTTATACGCTTTACTGGTATTGTTTCTCTAGAGAACTCAGCCTAAGACAGGCCTCACACTTGAAGCCCAACACTACGCACCATTTTGTCAGTGTATCCTTTATCCAGAAAGTTCTTCCTCTCACTTTCACCTGCCTCCTTATTCCTCATTTTTGAAACTCAGCTCAAATGAAAAGACTTGGAAAGCAAGGGGCTTTTTCTTTTTTTTTAATGTTTCTTTCTTTCTTTATTTTTTTGATTCAGTATTGTAGATTCTAGCACTACACAAGCATAACACAAACATTAAGTTTCATCTTGAAGATGTGACACACAAATCTCTAAGTTTGTGGTATTATCAGGAGATGGAGAAGGGGAGCAGTCTCCCTGGAAGGATGACCTTGAGGAGAGGTCCTGAGCCTTCTGCCCTTCCACTAGCCACCTAGACTGTACTGGGAGTGGGGGCTGGGAAGTGGCCATAATGAATGGCTGGTATCATTTTTTCAGGAAATGATTCTTCTTTCCACTTTTAATTTGCAGGAAGAAGACTGCAATTTGGAGAAATGGAAAGGCATGTGTGTCACAGAATGTGCAGCAGCACTGCTTTCCTAAACTTGACCTTGAAATTCTCCCCTGGTATGAGATTACCTGCTCAACACTGCAGTTAGTGGAGAAACACCGTCCTTCTCAGCACACTCCCTCCCCCCCTTTAAAACGCGGTGACCTTCAGAATGCAAGTGGCACCTCTGCCACTGCATTTCCTGTCGGCAGCAGAGAGCGGAGTAAAAACAAGCTGCTGCAGGCAGTGGCCAAGGCAGAAACAGCTCCTGCGCTATCCACTGGAGCTTCCCAGGCTCCTGGTTAGGGTTCTGGGTCTCATGTGCCCATATCTCAACAGCTGCAAAGGCCGCCGCGGGGACAGGTAGCAACTTGGCCCACATCACGCTCCTGGCAAGTGCGGCGAGCATAGGGCGGAGCCCCACGCTACGCCCGGGTGCCTCAGCGCCCCCTTGGGCTCGGCTTCACTCTAGGGGGATCGCAGGGGCGGCGGCAGCGATGCCACGGCGGGTTTGCCTCCGCGTGGCCCGGGGATCCCTGGCGGCCTGGCTGCTGGTAGGCCTCTGGGTCTGGGCGCTGGGAGGCCTCTGCGGACTGGGGGCGGCGGCGCCGGGGGCCGAGGGCTCACCACTCCCGTGCCAGGCGCCGCAGCAGTGGGAGGGGCGCCAGGTCCTGTACCTGCAGAGCAGCGGCCGCAACAGCCGCTCCCTGATCTCCTACGACGGGCTCAACCAGCGCATCCGGGTGCTGGACGAGAGGAAGGCGCTTATACCCTGCAAGAGGTACGCTGGGACGCGGGGCTCGGGTTGAGGGGGATCCGGCGAGCAGGGATCCGGGCTGAATTTCCATCCCCTGCCCTTGTGGACGTCAAGGTGCTCCGCATCCCCTCCCTGCTCTCAAACAGAATCTACGCGAGGCGGGTTGAAAGGGGACAGCATGGTCGGAGGCTGGGGTGGAGGGCTTTGCTCACGGAGAGGGACCCGCCGCGGGCACTCTGTGGGGCAGTGGCCTTGGTAAAGAAAGAACCCAGCAAGGGCGGGGTCGCACTGTAGGGCGCCCCCATGCCAGGTTCCTCTGGTCTCCCCTGGCTGCTGAGTCAGGCCCGCTGCACTTGGAGCTCCCTTCAGCCTAGGGCGTGTCCAACTTGAGCGCTCCCGTCTCTTCCAGGGGCCAACTGCCAGGGAGGCACGCAGAATTTTCTTTTTTTTTTAAGAGTATTTTGTTTATTTTTATATTTTTAAAACAATACTGCATCACTACCAAAAGTGTGGGAAATCAATAAACCAAAATAGATCACCCACAAACCCATCATCTTGTTACAACTATTGACCTTTTTTCTACTCCCTTAAAGTTTTATAAGCAAGTTTTACATATGGTTATCCAAAAGCATATATTACCTGTATCCTTTTTATTTAACATGCTCTCCTACATGCTGTTATTTTCCACTTTATTAGTTGACTCTTTATCTATTTTTAATAACTGCACGGGATTATATAGAGGGGATATGTGATAATTTTTTAACCACTGGTGTGATAATCCACCTTTCCTTGCGTGTTGTGACACCTGATCTGTCTAGGATCTAGTTTCTATTCTGGGATCACCACCTGTCTTTCTTTCATCAGCCTCGTTTTTCTGTGCTCCCCTCATTATGCTGCTCTCCCTTTATAGCATTTGCCTCATTCTGAGATGGGATATGACTGTTCATGGTTTAAGGCTCCAGTGGGCAGTAAGACCTATGGCAAAAGGGCACCACTGAAGTTTCTAGAACATAATTTCATCTAACAGCATTTGTTGAAGTATCAGGCATCTTGAAGAAAGTATGGAAGCACCAGAACTTTTTAAAGTACTATATTCAAAAGTGTAAGACAATGCGTTATGAAACGCCATCCATGGGTGCTCAGGAAGCACCAAGGGGTAGGGTCCTCATGGTGGACAGCAAATATCTATGAAGCCTTTCAAGAAGATGAATGATTTTAGTTAAGTCTACATAGTCACAGTAGTAATTATCAACATCTGAGTGCTTGTTATACACCAGGCATAGTGTTGAGGACTTTACATGTACTATATGATTTAGTTTAAATCCCACAACACATAGGTTTTATGTATCCCTATTTCATAGACATTGAATCTAAGGTCCAGGGAAATTAAGCAACATTCTCAAGATCACACATTGGGACTTGAAGGAGCTGGGTACATTTTGACACCTATCATGCACAAGGTTCATATCCATTCATTTATGCATTTATTCATTCAACAAGCGTTTATTCAGTTCAGGCGCTGTGTGTGAACAAGTGGGTCCTAGAGTTCAGGGAGGTCATAGTCTGAAGGTTGTTGTTGTTAGTTGTTATCTCATGGCCATCCCATGTACCATTGAACGAAATGCTGCCCAGCCTATACCATCCTCAAGATTGGTTGGGGATCAGACAATGGTTTGTTGTGATCCATAGAGCTTTCTTTGGCTGATTTTTGGAATCAGATCACCAGGCTTTTCTTCCTAGTCTTAGTCTAGAAGCTCAGCTAAAACCTGTCCAGCATCATAGCAACAGGCAAGCCACCACAGTACAACACATTGACAGACAGATGATGGCTGCGCATGAGGTACATTGGCCAGGAATTGAACCCAGGTCTCCTGCATGGGAGGCAAGAATTCTATCATTGAACCACCAATACACATAAGTAAAAAACTGCCATACAGTGTGATGAGGGGTGAGCTGGGATGTGATGGTAGTACCTCAGATGGGCATCTATCCAAGGCTTCCTGGTGGAGGTGAAAAGTAGGTGTGCCCCAGAGCACCTGTTTGAGCTGACCAGGGGAGGTGTAGAGGGAGGAGTGGTCCAGGAGGATGTGGGTGTTTCCTGGGGCCTGTGTGTGTGCCATCCTGAAAGGTAAAGAGCTCAGTATGTTCCAAGAACCTAGGCTTTTTCAGACAGTGGAATACCATGATTGGATTATATGAAAGTCACTGAATGTATCATGGAGAATGGAAGAGAACAAGAGTGGCAGCAAAAACACGGCTTGGGAGACTATTGTGGAAAGATGGGTTGCGACAATGTGAGAAGCAAGATAGGGACACATTAAGAAAACACTGAAGAGATTTAATGAAGCATGTGCAAATGATTAGATGATGTGTGGCAAGGGTAATGAGGGAGAGGGAAACGTCAAGGGAGAGGCCCCCATTTTTGGCTCCTGCAGCTAAGAACATGGATGGTATGGTGTAGATGATGATGCAATTCATTGAGATAGGGTTTGGCATTCTACACTTTAAATGAAGGGTGGATTACCACTCATTATGTGCATTTTTCTGAAGACTTGTACAATAGTGGTGTATTGATGAATAGTCATATCCAAGATAGACTGGAACAGCCCAAAACATACTGCTGAAGCAGAGGAGCGTGGCCAGGAGACAGCTAAGTGTTTATCCCCTCCAAAGTAGAATTTTAATTGCTTTTATATGGCCTATCTAGCCATGGTCTTCTAACTCCCACAAAATGATTGGCTGGGACTATACAAATAAGGTTTGTAAAACTCTTGCAGGGGTTGGACAGTGACCATGCAGATAAGGTGACTGTGGCCTACCAACGGGATTGGTCAGTTTTGCCATCTTGCTAGGCTTAAAAGATTCAATCCCACAGAGGCTGAAGGGCATCCTTTGGACCAAGGACCCAAGTTCCCTGCGCTGACAACCTCCTAGACCCAGAAGAAAGAGAGAATGCTAAAGGCAGTGAGAGAGCTGGGGTGAGCCTGCCCGGCCCATGGAGAAAGAGCTGAGTGCCTTCAGGAAGGAGCTTGCTGGTGGAGCTAGAAAAGCTGTAATACTTTTCCAGGCAGGGCAGATGCCTGAGTGTGCCCCATGCAGGGGTTGCATCAGAGGATCCTGTGTAGGGGTCTTCCTACAGCAAGGCGGAGCCAGATGCCTCTGGACAGGAGGCTTGCCAGCAGAAAGCTAAAACAGCTGCAACACTTGCTTATACTTGGCAAGATAGGCCTGAGTGTGCCCTGTGCAAGGGTTGCATGCCTGTCCGCCATGGGCAGCAGGGGCCTGGGTAGAGTGATGGCAAGAGAGCTCTGCAGGCCCAGGTAGCATGGCAGGAGCTGGCAGCAGAGGCTTAGAAGGGCTCAACGACAGAGGCTCTAAAGATCCTGTTCAGGGGTCTTCCAGGTCGCAGTGAGGCGCAGTGGGGCCCAGGAGCAGAGCAGAAGCCCTGGGCAGCGTGGTGGTAGCCAGAGGCAGCAGTGACATGAAGACAGCATTGCACCTGAGCCATGATGCATCTGTCCAGCAACATAAAAATGGACCTGGGAAATTTGGGGAAGGGTAAGCACTTCTCCTTTGAGAATTTGTTGTTATTGTGTAATGTTTTCTTTCTAGAATAATAATGGCTTCACTTTGCCAACACCGTGTAAGTGTCTTGTAGTGTCTGGTTTGATCACAGATGCATGTAGCACCCATGGAATGGTTGATGCCAGTGGGTGAATGTGTCTCATTCTTAGCAGCCTAATGGCTGCCTGGAAGTTTGAGGCACAGTCTGCATGTGCAATGCAGATAGACAAACACGTACATATAGTCATTAAAGCTTTCTGAGACTCAATTTCCTCATCTACAAAATGAGACTACTCATAATACCTATATTGGATTGTTGTGGGAATTAAATGAGTTCAAGCATATAAAGCACATAGTACAGTGTCTGACACATAGAAGATGCTCAGCACATGGCAGCGGTTATCCCTATTATCACCATCATCATCATCATCTTGGTGAACTTAACCTTGACCCAGAGACTCACTGTTAGTGCTGTGGGCTCAGAAACTTGGTCCATGAGCACACACAAGGCAGACTCAAAGTAAACAAGCTCAGAGCCTAATCTCTACATTTCAATGAGTTGTGTAGCTGGCATGGGCACCAGAACTCTCAAATCCACAAGACTAGGTTATTTTCTCCCTGTAGACAGAACTATGTTGGGAGCTAAATTATAATCAGGAAGTTGCTGAACTAGCAAAGAGATGGAGCCATTCAAATTCACTAAACACACATCTAATGATTGCCCGCTCTAGGCTAGGCAGTATGCTCAATGCTGAGCTTTCCATTATGAATAAGACGGGCCAACCCAGGTAATGTTAGACGGTAATCAAGCTAGGGTAAAGTGACACATTCATTTTCACAACAGGGACTCCTTTTCGTGGGTCTTTGTAATCCCAACTTGACTGGGCAGGACTCACTCCACTCTCACGGAGCCACCCTTCTTTTTCTGTGACTCTATGACTGATCAATCTAGTCTTTAGATTCGTGTATTGTACTTTTGGGGGGGTCACAGCAACATCTTGCTGGCCTTGAAGCTCTTTTGTCCCCTTTCAGTGATTTCTCATTTCTCTGTCCTAATCCATTAAATGTTGATTAGCAGTTTAACTTTTAGAAATCACTTTTATTCCCCTTATTTCCGATTTCTTGGCAAGATCCTGCCTCACAGTCCTGTCTCTGGCCCCACGTCAGATGTAGAAAAGAATGCTTAGCACATAATGCATTTTTAAGCTCTTTTGGTTGTTGGAACAAACTCAAAAACTTTTTCAGGTACTAGCAGTCTGGCTCAGAAACCAGATTTATTTGAAGAAAATATGGGTGTGTTGTCTCTTCATGTTCGTTAGTAAGTAGAGAAGTAAGTTTTAGAATTGGATCATCTTCTTAAGATTTTAATTTTTCATCTTGATGGTTATGGAAAATCCCACTGATAGTTATTGTAGAATGACTAGGATTTTCCAGGCTCTCTTTTCCCTGAGATGTTGGAAATGATTAAACAACTTTACAAGCTTCAGATAAGACAAGCCTTAGCAGAGAATGGGAAATATTAGTAATTGATATTTTGTTTTCCAACTGTCTTTCCCGACTTCTTGATTAAACTCGTAAGTCTTACTTTTGGAAGACTGAAGGAAAAGCAAGATTATTATTCTCACATTTCAGTCGACATGCTGACCTTTATGGGAGAAGCATTGAAAAGCAAGGATGGCAAGACTTGGTCTTGTTTACTTTGAATGTGTTATCAGGAGGGACCAATCCCTGGAGAAGCACATCATGCTTGATAAAGTAGAAGGTCAGTGAAAAAGAGGGAGACCTTCAACGAGTTGGATTGACACAGTAGTTGCAACATTGGGCTCAAACAGCAACAATTGTAAGGATGTCACAAGACCTAGCAACGTTTCCTTCTGTTATACATAAGGTTGCTATGAGTCAGAATGGACTCAATGGCACCTAACAACAACAACAGTGTAGATACTGAGTGAACTTGGTTAAGCCACTAGTGAACTACTACTCCTGCTTACAAAATGGTGGCTTGGGTTTTGGAATTAATGAAGCTAGTGATGTAGAGTGAGTAGAGAGGAATTAAGAGAATTTGCATCTGTAAATTATGGGTAATAACTTGGAAGTCTAGTCAATTACCAATCCTTCATGTTTGATTGGGGATTTGTATTTGTAAATGATGAGAGGTTGAAAAGATATCTTAGAGTGCCAAGTGGTTTCTTATTCAAGTTCTGATTAATTCATGTCTGTCTCAGTTTTCCCATAGCATTTCATTTCTTGGAGAAGAGCACAGCATTGCTGTTTTTATAGACAATCAGCCGGCTGTAGTGGAGAGAGCATGGGCGTGCATGTTGGAGTTGTGAGTTGCCAGACGTGGCTCCTAATTCTGGGTTCACCACAAAGTCCTTAACTTCTCAGAACCTCAGTTTTTAAATTTTTTTTTTAATTGTAATGATACCTACATTGTTGAGATTAAATCGCTTTTAGGCCTTCTTCCTTAAAAGCTAGGTACGGATAGGATTCAATGATATCAGGAAAGCAGTAATTGTGCTTTTATTATTTCAGGCTAATTCACTGTTTCTATCATGTAATGAACTTGACCTAGACTCTAAATTTTTTTCTTTTAACTTGATTGTCCCCTATGTGCACATAATCCAAGGTTCTTTTTCTTCCTTCTCCATTTTACATAAGCCTGTGCTCATAGGTAGAGAGAAAGAAGACAGTACTCTTGAATGATACAACCCCAAACTCAGAAGGCTCTCTCCTCCAAGAAGTATCTCTTCATACTAAGTAGTAGAATGGGACTGCTTACAGGATTGTTCTCCAAGAATCTGCTGTCAAAGATTAGCTCCATGGGATATTATCACAGTAGGTGAATTCAGCAATCATGTGTGTTTGAGAGTGGGGATGTATTTTGTTTAATATGTAATTTTATTTTATTTTAAAATTATTTCACACTTACAGAAAAGTTGCAATTATAGTACAAAGAGCTTTTTTTTCCTGAACCATTTGAGAGTGAGTTGCCCACATGATACTGCCATTACTCCCCAAATACCTTAGTGTGTATTTCCTACAAACAAAGATATTCTCCTCCATAACTGCAATACAATCATAAAAACCAAAACATTAACGTTGATTCATTTCTACCCTCAGATATTCAGATCTCGTTCATTTTGTGAATTGTTGTAGTTCTGGTCTTTATAGCTAAAGGACCCAGTTTGTACTCAAGCATTGAATTTAGGTGTTTGTCTCTTTAGTTTCTTTCTCTCTTGCACTTTGACACTTTTGAAGATTATGGACCAGTTATTTTGAGGAATGTTCCTCGATTTGAGTTTGTCTGATATTTCCTAATAATTAGTTTCCCGTTATTTGAGTCTTTGGCAGGAACATCACAGAAGTGATGCTTGTTTTTCCCATTACATCTGATGTTCACTTTGATCACTTGACTAATGTGTGGTCTGCCAGGTTTCTTCACTGAGAAGTTATACTTTTTTTCCTCTCTAATAAGTATTTTTAAGGGGATATTTTGAAACTAGGTACATATTCTACTCTTCATCAAACTCTCAATTTATTCATTTGTTTACATAAGTATGGTCTCAGAGAGTCTCATTTTATTCAATGGATTATCATTCATCACTCTGATTATTTATTTTGATGTTCAAATTGTCCCATATTTAGCCAGTATGAGCCTCTTCTTTGCAAGCCCCACCTAATGGCTTTAGTCTTAAATTGTTCACCAAGATGAAGGGGAAAAGAAAGAGGAAGCTGGGTTACTTTTTTTTTTTTTTTGTAAATATATTTGTTTCTGGTTAGATTTCTCAGAGTATTTAACATGCTAAAAGTTTATTGTAAATCCTCAGTGTGTGTCTAGGCAGAAGACTGGGGAGTGTAGATATAGTATGAAGTGTTTGACAATTTTATTTGGTCACAAATCCTGTTTAGCATGTATTGCCTTTCAGAATTTCAGAATGACTGCTCCTTTTGTCTTTACTGCCTCCCCTTGGTCTCTGATGGCTAGAGCTAGCATTTTCTTTTATAGCTTAGAAAGTCTGACTGCTTGTGATTTCTTGATCCTTGAGGAATAAACCATGTTGATTTTCAATACTGAGTTTTTCTTCAAGAAAAAGATTTTCTTGGAAGCACATAAAGTCTGCTTTAAGAGTCATAATTCAGTGGATCTGTGGACTCAGGAATTCAGAGGGGTGATGCTGGGATGGAGAGGGGAAAGGGGCAGTGAGAAGGGCAGTGAGGCAAAGAAGTGCCAAAGAAGATAAGCCTAGGAGAGGAAGAAGCCTGGCGGGGTGTGTGACTAACTTATAAATGGAAGCCAGAGGTCGTCCCCATGCTGCGCTGGGAACATCTTTACTTCTCTCCAGTAACCTTGAGCTTTTTCTTCCAGATTCTGACCTTAAAGATGGTTAGAGGTGGTCAAGGGAAAAGTGCCCAAAGATCTGAAAAGATTCCATCAATTAGTGGTTTGTTTTTCCTGGAATAAATGCGATAGTCTTTTATTTCCCCATTTCCAGTAAAAATTTTTTATTTTTCCCCTTTATCATTTATTTTATCCATCTCAAAAAAAAAAAAATCTCTTCTTGATCCTGCTAGCTAACACCTCATTCTCCCTTTCTATTTAAAGTCAATTTGTGCTAATTCCAGTTTCTGTCTTCCACACTCTCTTGAACCCACTCCCGTCAACGTTTCACCACCACAGCTCTGCAGAAACTGCTTGGTCAAAAGCAATGAGTTCCACGTTACCAATCAAACGATCTTTTTTATCAGTCTTCACTTTACTGTTGGCCATTTTTTTCCATCTTCATATCCTTCCTTCATTTGGCTCTCAGGACACCACACTCTTCTGGTTTCACCCTTCCTACCCCATTTCTTCTACTTCTCGGTCGCCTTTGTTGTTCCTCCTCTTCTCTTCCAGAGCTCAGGCTTTCCATCCCTTTACTTCTGTTCTGTCTCTACTCACTCTCATGGTGATCTCCTCAAAGTCATGGCTTTAAATACCATCTCGACACTGAGGACTGCAAATGTATATCTCCAGCCCAGAGCTCTCCCCTGAATCTAGATGCATATAACCAGCTGCTTACTTGACTTCTTCATTAGGATGTCTAATGTTGTTAGCTGCCGTTGAGTCAGCCTTTGACTCATGGTGACCCCATGCACAATGGAATAAAATGCTCCCCAGTCCTGTTGCCATGATTAGTTGCACATGGGACCATTATGATCCATAGGGTTTTCATTGCATCTTAGCTGAAAGCTTCACTGAAACCTGAACAGGTCTGTCAAGCCTCTTTTGACAGACGGGTGATAGTGCATTGGAATTGAACCCAGGTTGTTAGGGATTGACGTGTGTTCCCCCAAAATACATGTTGTAAATCCTAGCTTCTATGCCTGTGGTTATAATACCATTTGGGAAGGGTTGTCTTTGTTATGTTAATAAGATAGGATTAGTGTAAGGTGTATTTTGAGTCAATCTCTTTTGAGATATAAAAGAGATTAAATAAGCAAACTAGCAAGCAGAGATGGGGGGAGATAGATGCCAAGCCCCATGAAGATCTCCCAGGAGCAGAAGCTCAGAAGAGACCAGGACCTTCCTCCAGAGCTGACAGAGAAAGCCTCCCCTAGAGCCAGCACCCTGAATTCGGACTTCTGGTCTCCTAAACTGTGAGAAAATAAATTTCTGTTTATTAAAGCCACTCACTTGTGGTATTTCTGCTATAGCAGCACTAGATGACTAAAACACAGGTCTTTCGCTGAACCACCACCACCCCCTGGATGTCTAATAGTCATTTCAAACTCAACATGTCCAAAGTTAAGTGCCTGAATGCTCTCCCCTACAAACAAAACAAATCAAACAGACAAAACCTTACTCCTCTCGCAGTTTTCTTTATCTCAGTTAATAGCAACTCATTGCTCAGACCAAAAACCTTGAATAGTCCTTGACTTCTCTTTCTCTCATTTGCCACAAGCAATCCATTAGCAAATCCTATTAACTCTAATTTCAATGTGTACTCAGAGGCTGGGCACACTTCCACTCTCTTTCTGGTCCAGATCATCAGCTTGTGCCTGTAATTTTGCATAAGCTTTCTTTCTAATGAGTCCCTCTGCTTCTGCCCTTGCTACCTTTATCTAGATTAAGACAAGTTATATCATGTCACTTTTGTGCTCAGAACCCTCCAGTGTCTCTCCATCTCTCTCAGAGTAAAGATCCTTACAAGGACGCAAAGACCTTATGGGATCTCATCTCCCAACCACCCGTTGCCTCTCTGACCTCACTCCAGCCTCCCTTCTGTTCCTCCAACACATTAGGTATACTTAACTCTCTGGCATTTTCATATGCTGTTCCCTCTTCCTGGAAAACCTTTCCCCTGGAAAGCCACATGACCTACCCCCAATGTCACCTTCTCAAGTGTGAGGCCTTCCTTAACCACCTCAGTGTATACCATGTCTCCCCTCAACATTCCTTTCCACCCCACGTCACTATCTAACATACTATATGTGGGACACTGGTGGCTCAGCGGTAGAATTCTTGCCTTCCATACGGGAGAGAAAAAAAGAAAAAAAAACCCGTTGCTGTCAAGTCGACTCCGACTCACAGCGACCCTATAGGACAGAGTAAGAACTGGGAGACCTCCGTTTAATTCCTGGCCAGTGCACCTCATGCACAGCCACTACCTGGCCATCAGTGGAGGCTTACATGTTACTATGATGTTGAATAGGTTTCAACAGAGCTTCCTGACTAAGATGGGCTAGAAAGAAAGGCCTAGAGATCTACTTCCAAAAATCAACCAGTGAAAATGCTATGGATCACAATGGTCCAGTCTGTGGCTCATCATGGGGATGGCGCAAGACTCAACAGGGTTTCATTCTATTGTGCATGGGGTCTCCAGAGTTGGGGGCCAACTCAGTGGCAGCTAATAAAAACAACAGCCCACTATATATTTTTTTTAAGTCTAGTACCTCACCCAACCCCACTACCCCGCCACCCAAAGTAAGGTTCCATAAGGGTAGGGGTTTTTGTCTGATTGTTGCTGTATCTCCAGCATCTTAGAACAAGACATGACTACATTTTTTTTGAATAAGTAAATGAAGGAATGACTATTAATGATAACATATATTCATTGTAGAAGAGTATCTGAAATACAGATAAAGAGAAAAAAGTAAAAATTATCCATAACTTCCCAATTGATATAACTACTGTTAATATCGCCTTAATATCCTAGATTTTTAGATATACAATAAACAACTATAAACCAAACTGATTGCCATCAAGTTGATTCCGACTCATAGCAACCCTATGGGAAAGAGTAGGACTTCCCCATAGGGTTCCAAGGAGCAGTTGGTGCATTTGAACTGATGACCTTTTGGTTAGCAGCCATAGCTCTTAACCGCTGTGCCACCAGGGCTCCCAAAACAACTATAGTACATACGATTTAATAATAGACTTTTTTTTTTTCACATGATAATATATTGTACGAGTTTATCTATGCTGAGTAGTCTACTTCTACCATCTTTGAACTCCTGGCTCCTTCTCATTCAGGCCTCAGCTCATTGCCTCCTCAGAGGAGCCTTCTGTGACCATCCAAGGAGCCCTTCTGCACTTTGCATCATATCTTGTTCTGTTTTCTATAGAACACTATCACTGCCTTACATCGACTTTTCAGCTAATTTGTCTGATGTTTATTGTCTTTCTCTCTCCCCTGGAGTTAGAGAGAACTTCAATGAATCACTAACATCTAGAACAGTGCTTGGCACATAGTAAGCCTCAATAAACGTGTTGGATAAATAAATTAATAAACATCATTTTGATAACTTTTGCATCACTGCATTACACATGGTCATGGTGGAAAATCTAGATAACACAGAAGAGCAAAACAAAGAAAGTTAAGGTCACTCATGATCCTGCTGTCCAGGTTTAACAACTCTAATATATGTACTTTTGGATTTTTTTCTGTTTCTGTATACACACTTTTAAAATAAAAATGTTAACATACTGCATAATTTTTTTTTCAATTAACACAAAATATTGTGCATATTTATCAGGCCCCAAAACAGTAGAAGGTAGCTGCCCCTGGACAAAAAGGCTACAAAGCCTTGGAGACCTAGCCCCTGCACAGAAGGCAGCTTCTGTTGTGGCTAAAGTTAGATTTACTGGAAAAGTTCCAGAATGGAGCTCTCCCAGTGAGTAAGAGCCATCAACCTGCCCCAGAAGAGGCATCAGAGTAACCCCCAAATTGACTCAGAATATACTGCTCTGGAGCACCTCAGAAGTTGCCAAGAAAGTTGCTGGCAAATAGCACGATGGTGGCACAGGACCAAGGGGACACATCAGTTCTTGGTCTGATGTGGCATTGTCTTCCACAAGTAAGATAGAACACATGAGGCATACGTGTGGCATCACGTACCCCTGGACCAGGTGGTTTGGCAACTGAGGTCAACTTGGTAAATGCAAGGCTCTCCAGTATTGCTTCAAAATGCTCACAATTTTTTTTGGGTGTGGTGAGCCAAGCCATCTGCATCGACTCCAAAGCTTTTAAGACGTTTTCCCTAATTTTCTTGATGAGACACCTCTCCAATCTGCCAGAACCCAAATGCCTATTCCCTAGAGTGTCTCACCAAGAAGCTAATGAATCAGGATGTCCGGGTTGAGAAGGCTCCCATTTAAGGAGAACCAGGGCAGTGGATCAGTGGATAGTTGTACCAGTCCACGTACTAGCAGATAAGGGATGCCAGGGAAAGAATCAACTCTAGACTTAGTATCCATTGAAATGTCATGCTAGGTGCTGGGTTCTGGTGAGGTTTAAGTGTTTCCACTGGAAGTGGGAGGCCTTCGTCTCTGAATCCAGCCCTCTACCTGTCCCCTTTGCCACACACTCTGTACTTCTGGGCAGTGATTCTGCTCCTGGCCCAGCTGCAGGTATTGCCCAGCTTACCCTCAGGACTCCCAGAGGAATCACACTGGTGAGATCTCAGTCCTCTTTAAGGAGTTAGAGAATGAAGCTTGGGAAACAACTTTTCTGATGTCAGAACACAGATTCTTTTGTAAAACACAAGTATTTATTTAGGTCCCAGTTAGTATGTAAAAAGAATTTAGTGTTTTATGGCTTATGAGCTTTCTTTCTTTAACCATGCTGACTCATGCCACAAAAAGGTCAACTTCTTCCCCTGTTCAAATGCAGAGGAATTTTTGTAGTGTGTCCTGGTAAAACTTCTAAGTGGCTTTACCACAAGATCTTTTGTTTAAAAAAAAAAAGCATAAACTGTTTTATTCCTTTTATTATTCACTGCAATTTCTTTCATACCAATTGTCTCATTTACCTGAATCCTTTATTTTGATCCATGTTTCAGTCAGCTAGAGAATTTATTCCAGTGATTTTCTTTAGGGAGGGCACTCAAGTGGTATAGTTTCAAAGCTTTTGAATGTCTGAGAAAATCTACTTATCGCCATTTAAGGAATGATAGTTTTTTTGCCTGTATGCAATTCATTAGGTAATATTAGTCTTCTTGTTTAACTTTTTTAATGGCATTTAGAGTTATAGAAGAGAAGTCTGATATCAAACTAATTTTTGTTTAGTTTTAATTGTTTTCTGTTCATGTTTTTGGTAAGTGGTTTTTTTATTCGTTAATCCTTGAACTTCAGTAACATCTCTAGTCTATTTCTGTCATCTGCTATTTCTGGAATTTGATGCTGTCTTTTCTCTTTAGCTCCTTGTAGAATATCTCTCTCTCCTTGCCCATATTGGCTGTCCTACTTCTGTACTCTAAATTTCTTATAGTTTCATTAACCTTTAGATTGACATCTATCTATCTATTTATCTATCTATATTTTGGAGCCCTAGAATAACAGTTTTTTATTTACTGCTTCCTTTTTATTTTTTTCCCAGACCAATTTGCTTTACACTGCCTCCACTGCATTTTTTATTTTGATAATCATGCTTTCATTGGAAAGCTATCTGTCTAATTACACATTATTTCTTTTTCATAAATGCAAATCCCAGTGAAAGTGAGAAAGAAGATGTATATTTTAGAATTCCATTAATTGCTTGTATGTTAGCTGAGAGGGCATGTGTGTTTATAATTTATTTTATTGTGGGTAAGAATTTATATATTTCTATTGAAAAGCATAGTGCTGACTGTATGAACCTGTCTTTTTACCCCTCCCCCCCAATTCTCCTTAATACATCCTGTTATGTAGTTCTAGAAATCACTATGTGCCATGGCAACATGGGTGTCTCAGTCCTAATGAGGCCATTTCTTCTAGTGGTCATTAAGAAAAAGATCAGGAGTCCCTGGGTGGTGCAAACAGTTAATGTGTTTGGCTACTAACTGAAAGGCTGTAGATTTGAGTCCACCCAGAGGCTCCTCAGATGGAAAGTCCTGGCGATCTACTTCTGAAAAATCAATCATTGAAAACCCTATGGAACACAGTTGTACTCTGACTTCCATGGGATTATCATGAGTCCAAGTTGACTGGACAACTGGCTTAAGGTCAGCTTGAACCATTGTCTCATGAGCAGGGTTTTTCTTCTTCCATCAGAATTGAAGGACTATATGCCCACACATTGTCAGTATTCATCCGGATATACTTTAAGAAAAAAATATCTTCCATATTTTGACTACTCTTTCTCTCTTTTGTACTAGAATCCAAGTATTGGAGGCTCATCACCTTACAGCTCCTTAAATTGCACTCATAATTATTCTTTAATTTTACTTTTCCTCAGGCTGCATTCTCAAGTAATTTAACTTTCTTTTTGTTATATGTGGTTGATGACAGCCTGCACAGTGAGTTTGCCTCTAACACAATTTTGAAATAGTGTTTTTCTTTTTTAATTACTGTAGGGTGTAACTCAAACTCAGTATACGCCAGAATGGCAAGTGGCCGCGGTTCAATTCTTTCTCCTAAGAGTCAGAGAGCTGGCATGTATTACTAATCTTTCATATTGCACATTAAACAACACAAAAGTTTGTCCAATGTCTTCCATAAAAGCCAAAGCCCTTTTGTAATCACAGTATAATAGTTGTCTACTCCCTTTTCTGTAATTTAATATATCTTGGATGGCCCAGGGGTTCTATGTGGATGGGAAGAATCCCGGGGAGATGGGAAGAGGGAGAGTGATGTTTGGAGAATGAGAATGGGTCTGATAGGACATCACTTCTGGGGTCCAATTCTGGTACCATTATATACTGCTAGCTCTGCTCTGATGCTCATATTTCCTCATCTGTTAACAAAAAAAAAAAGGTAATAACGTGTCAGTCAGCTGAATTTGCCAGTATATAACCTCTGGGTGGTATAAATATAACACGTTTGGCTGCTAACAGAAAGGTTAGAGGTCTGAGTCCACCCAGAGGCACCTTGGAAGAAAGACCTGGCAATCTACTTCTGAAAAAAATCAGCCATTGAAAATCCTATCTCACTGAAAACACAATATTATTAAATAAGTAAACAAACAAATGAAAACCATATGGAGTACAATTCTACTCTGACACATATGAAGGTCGCCATGAGTTGGAGTTGACTCCACAGCAACTGATACTGGTTAACCTATGCCTTAGACATTTTCATTTTTCCCCGACTGTTTCAATTCATGACAGAAAAGCAATTGTTCTTGGCTGTAAAGGCAGTAGCTCATCAGGATCGCCTATGCCCAGTCCTGGCTCTGGTATTTCAGACTCTAAAACAAAATATAACAAACCCATTGCTGTTGAGTCAATTCCAACTCATAATGACCCTATAGGACAGAGCAGAACTGCCCCACAGGGTTTCACAGGTAGATTCAAATTGCCAACCTTTTGGTTAGCAGCTATAGCTCTTAACCACTGAGCTATTTCAGACTCTAGGAGAAGCCAAATCCTGGGGCTCTGCTCATCCTTAAAGGGAAGTCTGTCATCCAGTTGTAAAGAATAAAAAAGATAATATATGTAAATCCCCTTGCACATTAGTTGCTTTGTTAAGGGTGCTTTCAGCTGTAAGCATCAGAAAACCTGATTTACAGAGACTTAAACTATAAAGATGTTTGTTGTTTACTTCAGTATTCTTCTGATATGTATTCCTAGGTTTACTCAACAGTTGCATCAAGGACCTAGGCTTTTCTCCATCCTTCAGTCTACCATTCTTAGAAGGTTGGCAGATAGTTGCAAGATGGTTCACTAACTTGTTGCCTCATGGTTTCAAAATAGCTGCCTCAGCTCCTAGCATTATGCCCTTACTCAACTATGCTCAAAGATAGGAAATGAAGGAAGTAGGCTGGGACAGGGACTCTCCTCTCCTTTTCTGAGAGAGGAGAAATCTCCAGAGGATTTCCTCTCCCCTACAGACTTCCGTTTAGATTCCTGAGGGCAGAACCAATCATACCCCTGGCTTTAAGCGAGACTGAGAAAGTGAATATCTAACTTTCTCAGCCGCCATATTGAAAAACAGGCAAGAGAAAAAGGGTGGGACTCCATAATCTCTCTTTCATCACTCCATCCCATCTGGATGAATTAGCCTTTCTTATTAGGTAGTAGACCAAGTCTTACGTGAACAAGTTAAATGACTAGTTTGCTTGTTAAATATTAACTAATAATAGTAAACACAAATATGATCAGAATGTCCTATAATAGCAATAATTTATGGTATTTGCATAGTAATTTTATATCTGTTATCTCAAGTCATCTTCACAATAATGCAGTGAACTTCAAATTTTTGGTTTTCCTTTACATATGAAAAACAGAGACATTCAGATTTATGAATCCTACAACAAAATACAAATCGAGTAGTTAATATAAGTTTACATAGATATTCTCCAACTATATGCCGTGGTCCAGTGGCGTAAGTAGGGTATGCAAAACCTCGCTGTAGAAAATACTCTAAATTATAGTTTTAATCACCCATGAAAAGTGTACTATGATGTTAGGACGACTCCGGACAGCTTACAAGGGGAGCATCACAGTGAGAGTCCTGGGAGGGGTCCTGAAAGCAATTTGAACAGAGGTGGGTGCTCACTAGACCACTGTGCCAGTTAGGTGGCAGAAACTCTCAAGAAGTACTAATTGACGAGGGTCCGCTTACTCCAAGGTCCATGTTAGTTGTCACCTCCAATGACAGTGATAACCTACTGTTGGTGTGTCTCTGCTGATTCCTATTGCATGACACTGTGGGAAACACTATGCAAAGTGGCCGATTGCTTCGGTCACTGGTGCATTTCCTCATGGCCAATCCCATCATGAACATCATTCACGAAACAAAGTGAACGAGTAAGTAGACATTTTTTATGGTGCTATTATATTGAAGGGTATCACAGACTTCCTCTGCCCAGGGCTGGAAAATATCTTCATCCAGCCTTGAAAGTAGGGTTTATTCCAGGACTGCAAGGCTGATAGAATTTTAGAAAAGCATCATATGATCATCTCTATAGTCTCTAGAAAGATATTTGATCAAGTTCAACATACATTCCTGAAAAAAAATTCAATAGGAATTGACAGAGGCTTTCTTAAAGTGATCAGATCTGTATAGTTCTTAATTTACTTAATGTTGAAATTCTAGTCCCTTTCCCACTAAACTCAGGAAAGTGGCAATATCATCCATTATCTGCATTCTGTTGAATATTGTTTTGGATTTACTAGCCAATATAATCAGAGAAGAGAAAACAATTAGAGGCATGAGAATTAGAAGACATAAAAACAATCTTTCTTTGCCAAAGAAGTGGATGCAGTATACCTGGAAGGAACCCCGGTGGCGCGATGGTTAAATGTTCAGCTGCTAACCGAAAAGTTGTTGGTTGAACCGACCAGCTGCTCCCTGGGCGAAAAGACCTGGTGATCTGTTACTGTAAAGATTTCAGCCTAGGAAACCCTATGGGGCAGTTTTACTGTCACACAGGGTCACTAGGAGTCAGAATTGACTTGACGGCAAACAACAACATACCTGGAAAGCACTAAAGGCTTACCAAACTTAAAACACCAGGGATGGAGAAAGGGAGGGTGTTGACACATCGCAGGGTTGGCAACCAATGTCACAGAACAATTTGTGTATTAACTGTTCAGTGAGAAACTTGTTTGCTCTGTAAGCTTTCACCTAAAGCACAATGAAAAAATAAAGAAAATACTTAATAGCCTTCATATATACAAACATTAACCTCTTAGAAATTATAATAGAAGAGAGATTCCCATTTAAAATAGCAGCAACATAAAAGATAAAGTAGTTAGGACTATGGTTGAAGAAAATGTGCAAGACCTGTATGGGAAAAATTTTAAACACTGCTGAAATATACAAAAAGGTGCAAAAGGAGACTTGAACAAATGGGAAGATAGTTGTTTGTTAGTTTGTTTCTTTCCCAGATAAGATGACTCAACGTCACAAAGATATCAATTTCCCCCCAGTTAATACATAAATATAACTTGATTCTAATAAAAATGTAAAAAGGTTTTTCTCTTTTTTGAGACAAGGAGATTCTAAGTTTCGTATGGAACAGTAAAAAAGTATGAGTAGGTAGGAAAACCCTAGAAAAGAAGCAGAAGGGCACAGAGAGGACACTAGTTAATTCCACCAGATACTGAAACGCAGCACGTAGTCCCTGTAATGACAACAGAGTGGTACTGGTGCACGAATACACAGACGACCCCAAGGAATAACATAGAGACCAGAAAGAACCACATGTATCTGGAAATTTGGTGTATGATAAGGGTGGTGCCTGAAATCACTGGGAAAAGATGGACTTTTATAAATAGTGTTGGAACAATTGGGAAAAGATAAAATCAGGTCCATATCTCACACTGTACACAAGAATAAAACCTCCAAATGGATTGTTGTTGTGTGCCTTGAGTCAATTCCAACTCATAGCAACCCTGAAGGACAGAGTAGAATTGTCCCATAGGGTTTACGAGGCTGTAATCTTTATGGAAGCAGATCACTAGGTCTTTTCTCCTTCGGAGCGGCTGGTGAGTTCAAACCTCTGACTTTTTGGTTAGCAGCCGAGCGCTTAACCATTGCACCACCAGGGCTCCTTCCAAGTGGATTAGAGACCTAAATATAAACAAAATAAAACCATACAGGAATAACAGAAAACAGGAAAGTTCCTCTATAACTTGGGAGTATGGAAGCCTTTTCTAAATATGACAAAATCCAGAAGCAATAAAAGGAATTTTGATTTAAAAAACTGTTTAAACTATTTGCATTGCAGAAAAATATTTCAAGTCAATAAACATATGGCAGGAGAAAAAGCTGCAATTTATATTAGAGTCAAAGACCCATTAATGAGCTATAAAAATTTGAAAATAAAAAAACAAAAACCATAATGGGCAAAGGATATGAACCATCAGTTCACAGAAAAAGAAAATCATGTGGTCCTTAAACATACGAAAAGATGCTCAAAAACACCCCCAAAACCATCCCAACCCCATTGTCATCGAGTCTATTCCGGTTCATGGTAACCCTGTGTGTTAAAGAGTACAATTACTCCATAGGGTTTTCTTGGCTGTAATCTTTACCAAAGCAGTTTGCCAGGCTTTTCTTCTGCAGAGCCTCTGGGCGGTTTCAAATTGCTAGCCTTTAGGTTAGCAGCTGATCAAAAACCACTTCCACCACCTAGCCAACTTATGAGTACAGAAAAATTAAAACTGCACTGCTCTTTGGGTGAGGGTAACTTGCTCAGAGGGTCACGAAGGAGGCTTTGGGATGCCATATCTTAATCTGGGTGGGGGTTACCTGGGATTGTTCACTTTGTAAAATTTTTTAAGCTCTACATTTTAGATTTTTGCAGTCTATTATATTTATGTTATACCTACCACCCCCCCAAAAAAATGTGTTCTAAAAAATACTTGGAGTCAGGTACCATTTTTCACTTATCAAATTTTCACAAGTTCAAAGACTTGACATGTTCTATTGTCAAGGCTATAAAGAAAACAAGCTGCCTCATATAGTGCTAGGGAGAGTGCAGAATAATACAACCCTAGACCCTGGGTGGAAACCCTGGTAGCGTAGTGGTTAAGAGCTACAGCTGCTAACCAGAAGGCTGGCAGTTTGAATCTACCAGGTGCTCCTTGGAAACCGTGTGGGGCAGTTCTACTCTGTCCTATAGGATAGCTGTGAGTCAGAATCGACTTGACAGCAATGGGTGGGGACCCTGGGTGGTGCAAATGCTTAGTGTTCTCGGCTGCTAACTGAAAGGTTGGAGATTTGAGTCCACTCAGAGACTCTTCAAAAGAAAGGCATGGTGATACTACTTCCAAAAAATCAGCCACTGAAAACCCTATGGAGCATAATTCTACTCTGACATACATGGAGTTGCCATGAGTTGGAGTCGACTCAGTGGCAACTGGTTTATGGAAGGGAGTAAGATAATATTTAACAAAATTACAAATGCTTTTACCTTTTGACCTAGTAGTTGCACGTCTAATAATTTAATATACATCTCCAATACAGAACAAGCACAAGATTATTCATTGTGGTGTTTTTTGGTACTATCCAAAGACTGGAAATAACCAGTATTCATCAGTAGGAGACTGATTAGACAAAGGATGATGCTTACACACAAGAAAATATTATGCAACCATAAAAAGAATAAGGACAATCTCTACGTATAGGTGAAGAGTGAAAAAAGCAAGGTACAGAATAGTGTATGTAGTATGCTAACTTTTCTGTATAGAAAAAGGGGAAATAAGAATCTGTACATGTATTTGCTTATTTTTTGTCAAAGGAAACGCAGGAAAAATAATATGGAAGCCAATGAAAATTGTTCCCTATGAGGAATATAAGGGATTTGGGGAAGGGGATTGGGGTAATAATACTTGGGTAAATTATTATTTTAAATATGTAAAACTGTTCATGTTTCAAAGCTAAAATTATATCTATATATTTTATATAGTTTTGAAACAAGAACATTTTTACATATTTAAACAATAAAATTAAGTCAAAGAGGAAAAATGTAAAATCTCTAAGTTGAGAACAAACTGAAAACTAATGAACTAAGGATATGCCAAGCCGGAAACATAACCACACAGAGAATAAGATTATTCCAAAGGAATTTTTAACACAGTACCAACTCTAAATCCTAGTAAGTTCTATTCTAAGGACAAAATCCTGCAATGAAATCTTTCTTTTTTTTTTTTTTTATAATTTATTTTCTTTTGTTGTTGAGAACATACACAGCAAAACATACATCATTCAACAGTTTCTACACGTATGATTCAGTGACATTGATCGCATTTTTTGAGTTGTGCAACCATTCTCACCCTCCTTTTCTGAGTTGTTCTTCCCCCATTAACATAAACTCACTGCCCCCTAAGGTTCCTATCTAATCTTTCAAGTTATTGTTGTCAGTTTGACCCCATACAGATAGTCCTTGAAAGAGCATATTGCTCAAGGCAGACATTCTTTACTGGTTAAGCTAGATGATTGTTTGATTTTAAGATGATTCAGGGGATATTTTTGGCTTAAGAGGAAAAGGAAGACTTTAATATCATCCCAGATAATTGTGACTATACTTCTTTGACACTACACCAAAACTTAACAAATCGTATTTTCCTGAAGGTCAGTTATAATGAGGACTCAAACCACATTAATAAACTTTATAGACTATTACATTAAAGCTCACGGGTCTCCCTTGCACTCAGAATGGATTTTTAGCCATGCATAATTTTGTAACATTATACACCAGTCATTTGGAAAATATTTTTTCACCAACTTATGCAGAATTTCTAAATGTTGACATATGACATTACACAATATCAAAAAATTCACAATTGTTACTGTCACCACCTATCTCATTAGAACAGAAGCTGTCACGTTCATGGTGGCAGAAAAGAGTTCTCCGTAATCCTAATTTCTGCCTGAAAGCTTGAATTTTGTCATTGGCAGTAAACACTGCCAGTTTTTTTTTTTTTTTTTTTTTTTTGCATTGACAGACACATTTTATCCATTTGAGAAAATGTCTGCCAAATGCTTAAGTTTGAGTAACCATAGTTTCTCTGTTAGTTGTTCTTTCAAACAAAAATGATCTGTGAAAAAGTGGCTAGGTCAGCTCAGTACTCAAACAATCACACAATTAAACTAGCATACTTGTGTATGAAGCAAAGCACATTAACTGTACCTCCGATTTTGTCACATAGGATACTAAAAAGATGTGTACTCCAAGGTCAAGATTTGATAAAATTAGTAATTTTTATCTCTTCATCAACGATTCTCAAGTGAAACTGACATTTAATTTTTTTTTTTTATTTATTGTGACTACTATAGTAATACAATTTGGTGCTTCTGCCTTGATTCAGGCTAAGAGTCAAGCAGTTTTACTCATCAATGCCTTCACACCATCAGTGCAAATGTCAACACAGTAAAAATGGCAATTAATGTGTTAGTATTATTATAAAAATATCTTTCAATTTCACTCTGAGCGCTGCTTTCACTGCATGCCGAAGGTTTTGGTATGCTGTGTTTTCATTTTTGTTTAATTCTAAGTGTTTTTTTTAATGTCATTTTTGTTTTCTTCTATCACTCATTGGTTTTTTAGTAGTGTGTTATTTAGTTTCCATAAATTTATTTATTTTTCCTTATTATTCTTGTTATTGATTACTAGCTTCATTCCATTATGGTCAGAGAGGATATTTTGTATTATTTCAATCTTTTAAATTTATTGAAATTTGCTTTGTGTCCAAAAATATGGCCTATTCTGGAGAATGACCCATGTGCATTGGAGAAGAATGTACATGTACTACTGTTGGTTGGTGTGTTCTATGTATGTCTGTTGGATCCAGTGGGTTAATGATGTTACTCAGGTCTTTGGTTTCTTTATTCCTTTTCTTTCTAGTTGTTCTATCCATCATCAAAAATGGTGTATTAAAGTCTCCTAGCATTATTATAGATCTATTTCTCCCTTTAATTCTGTTAGAGTTTGCTTTATAAATTTTGGGACTCAGACGTTAGGTGTGTAGATATTTATAGTTGTTATGTCTTCTTGGTGAATTGACCCTTTTATCTAATTATCGATAGAGAAGGGTTTACTTCAGCCATTTTGTTATACCTTTCTTTTTGTGAGATTGATGGCTTCTTCGTTCCTCTTTACCTTCAAGCCTGAGTTCTTTTTAAATATAGATTTATTTTTTCCTTTTATTTACTATTATTGTTTTTGTGATTACTGAGTTTTTGTTTCCCAACTTTATTTTGGTGAGTAGATTTATTTACTTTCTCTGTGGTTACTATGAGGTTTAAATTTAACATCCTACATTTAAAACAATCTGATGTATCTTCAAACTGCCTTAATTTCCTCAACATGTGAAAATTCGATATCTACCCAATCATCCCCCCATTTATTTTGATGTTGTCATTTCAGTTACAACTTCATCTCGGATTACCTGTAATTTCATTTTGAATTTATTTTGTTGTTGTATGTGTTCAGGTGGCTGTTAGGTGTCATTACTTTGGGTTGTTTGCTGGTGGGTGTCTGGTTTTCTTTCTGGATAACTCCTTTTAATATTTCTTGTAGAGCTGGTCTGGTGGTTACAAATTCCCTCAATTTCTGTTTATTTGGAAATGTCCTTATTTTGCCTATTTTTGAATGACAGTTTTGCTGGGTATATTATTCTTGGTTGACAGTTCTTTTCTTTCAAGATTTTGTATATGTCATCCCATTGCTTTCTTGCCTGCATAGTTTCTGATGAGAAATCAGCACTTAATCTTATTGAGGTCCCTTTCTAGGTGATATTTTGCTTTTCTCGTGTTGCTCTCAAAATTGTTTACCTTGGGTTTGGAAAGTTTGATTATGATATGTCTTGGTGTAGTTATCTTAGGGTTTAACCTATATGGGGTAAGTGGAGCTTCTTGGATGAAAACGTTCTCATCTGCCATGATATTTGGGGAGTTTTCTGCCATTATTTCTTCAAAAAATTTTCTGTGCTTTTTTTACTTTCTTCTTCTTCTGGAATTCCCATTATATGTATATTGTTTCTCTTGATGGTGTCCCATATAACCCTTAAGCTTTGTTCATTTTTCTCCATTCTTTTTTCTATTTGTTTCTCAAACTGAATAATTTCAAGATTTTACCTTCTGTTTTACTGACTCTTCCTTCCAATATTTATGTTCTACTTCTGTGAACATCTATGGAGTTATTTCTGTTATTTTATTATTAAGCTTTGTAATTTCTAGTTGTTTTTTAAGGCTTTTGTCTCTTTATTGAGTTTCTCACTTTGTTCTTGTATTTTTTCCTGAATTCTTCTAGAAATTTTCCTGTGTTTTCCTTTATCTCTTTGAGAAAACTTAATACTAGTTTTTTGAAGTCTTTACCAGGAATTTCATAGCAATAAAAGCCTGAAATATTAGGTTCCTTTTTCATTGGTGAATAAACAGAAAACATCCATTGCCCTGATGATTCCCCAACCTCTATACCTTTTATAATTCCTTCCAGAAATTTCTTTTCATCTTTCTGTTCTTCAAGGCTAAGTGAAAAAAAAATGGATTCTGAGACAATCCCAACTCCCTGTTTCCAGCTAGCTGAAGTTCTAGACTCAAAAGAACCTGATGAGGGCTTCCCTTGATCTCTGTTGCCTCCCCCACCACCACCATGGTGTGGATTTGGAGAAATTGGTTGGCTGGATCACACTGGAGTATCTCTGGTTAATGTCATTCCATCCATGTCTGTTACCACCTGAGGGCTGTTGCTGAGGTTGCTGTTATTCCCCACCTGAACCCCTGGCTCCAGGATGTTCATTCCAACACCAGTCTCCAAAGTGGCACTGGCCTTGAAGGAAGAATTTACAAATGGTCATTGAGATAGTTCACCTACAGAGTGGTCTTTAGTCAGCACACCCAGCGAGCACAGAGTCCCAAGCAACTTGGAATGAAATCTTAAACTTCACTTAGTAGTTCTATTTTTGATAATAGTTTTGAAATTATCATTTTGAAAAACTATTGCAGGGTAAATAATAAGTAAATTTGAATAAGTAAATTTGCTAATGCTATTAGGAACTGTGATATTCTAAGAGAAAAGAGATACAAATATAAAAACAAAATGATGTGGGGAACCCACTGACAATGAGCACACCTAGTGCCTAACTCCTAGTTTATAAATTCCATTTCTCACTAATTGTAATCAAGGTTCCTTAGAGAAATGGTCGATTTCATATCTGGGGCAGGGAAAGTACAAGGTAAGTCTGGGACGTCTTGTGGTCCCAGAAAGCCAGGAAGCACTCAAAGATTAATGGAATTATGTCAGAAGGCTCAAAGGAGTTCCTACTGACTGAATTTGGGACAATTTGAGCATCATAAAGAATGACTTTAATTTATTTTATTATATAGAATAAACAAAAACCAATGAATTCAGAGTGATAGTCAATGAGAGAGAGACACACATTGGCTATACCAATGGAGGTGACTATTATACCAACTCCTTACTTTTAAAATTAATAAGGAGCAGGTATTAACCATTTACTCTGACTTTTTATTAAGAACTGTGGTTCATCCCAGTTGATTGAAACAAAACTCTTCTTTACAGATGAATGCCAGCTGAAAATAATGAAGGAATAATAATAAGAAAATAACCAATCTCCAACCCCCAGGGTAATAATTGATTCAGGAAATGGTTTTACCTAAAAGCATTAGGTGGCAGGTATTTGGAATCAGGATATTTCCAGTATAACAAAGTATCATGCACAGATTACTTGGTAATTACAAAGGGAGGCACTTTTATAACAAGATAGCTTGTCACCATATAATTTAATGATCAAAGCTAGTAGTATTAATAGTGGAATGGGACTTCATCTGTCTTCTAGGCAACTTTTACTTCCTTTTTCATTCCTATCTTGTTCAAAAAAAATTTTTTTTTTTTTTTTTTTCACATCAAGCTAGAACCAGTTCTACAAAAATAGTAAACCTATTTTCAAAAGAAAGCTTTTGTAGGTTTCCAATGTTTTGGAAAGCATGGGGTTGGAAGAACCTAATTTTTAGGAAAATGACTTTTCAAAAAACAATAGAAATTGTCAATGCAACCTGAGAACAGCAACAAAAAATCCTCTTTCCCACATGGTGAGAGGTAAAATGGGCTGCTGGGCCCCTCCTATGCTTTGTGGTTACCATGGAGAGTTCTGCCCTCTGACCCCTTGAAGGGGCCTAGGGAGCCTGACCTTGCTCACAGTGAAGGCCTGGAGCTAGGCCTTTGTGGGAACTCTCAACCACCCCACCTCAGGAATCATGCTTTGGTTGGTGTCTGGCCAAGGAAGAGGCCGAAGTTGCATGACTCTGCCTTTGTTGTCCCAGGGCTGGACTGTCTCTCTGGTCCTACTCACCGATTCCATCTCCTCACCTGGTTTGACTGTACCCCAAGGGTGTGGTTTGTGCCTCTGGTCCTCTTTGACTATCTCCCTTCAGAGCCCAGCTTTGATCTCGTCTCCTGGGATCTGGTTTCTGTTTAAATTTGTTCGTTCTTTGGTTCTACAAGTTATTACCGCACAGCATCCTAGGCTGATGACTCATTTCAACCTTGACTGATCTCTGCATTTTGACCTTATGGCCCTATTGGACTCCAGATTCAGTATCTTATTTGTGATGAGAACCTTAAATCTTAACTGTTAATATGTTCATATAAATCATACAAGCCACTACAGCATCATTAAATTTTTCTTTTCCAAAATTTCTCATGGGACAGTACTGGCATTTATAGCCACATGTGTACTTTAAAAACTGAATTATATGCTTCTATTTTGTTTCTTATTAAATTATCAGTCTTAAGGTAGAGTCAACATAACCTCGATATCAAATTATGCTCTCTCTCTTTTTTTTTAATTCAATATTTAAAAAACACAGAAAAGTACAGAGTATACCATAACAAATTCCTGCATTCACACCACCTGGATTTAACAAATGTTAACCTTTTGGAATAATTATTTTAGGTCTAGCATTCTCATTTTAAAGTTAAATTTTATTTCTGCATATGAGCAGAGCTGCCTCAGGAATCCTGTGATATTGTCCAATTTCATTTCCCGCTGCCCCCCTTCCTTTGCCTGGCAGGTGACTGACCAGGTCTCCATGACCCCTGGTTCTACAGAGTGACCTGCCAGGCTCTCCCAGCACAACTGCATGGGCAGCCATCTCCCAGGGCACTAAGTGAAACAGTGGAATCCTCAGCAACATTAGAAATGACTCTCTAGTCAAGAGTAGCACAAAATCAAAAGCAAAAACAGAACATTTATTAGGAAATGTATAATAATTATAGGAGCCCTGGTAGCACAATGGTTAAGCGCTCAGCTGCTAACTGAAAGGTCAGCAGTTCAAACTCATCCGGTGGCTCCCCAGAAGAAGAGACTTGGAGATCTATCTACTCCCATAAAGATTACAGCCTAGGAAACCCTATGGGGCAGTTCTACTCTGTCATATAGGGTCCCTATGAGTCGTAATCGATTCAACAGCACACAGCAATGACATAATAATAACTATGCAGAGTCTCTGGATGGTGCAAATGGTTAACCAGAGATGCCACCCAGAAGTGCCTTAGAAGAAAGGCCTGGTGTTCTACTTCCAAAAAATCAGCCATTGAAAACCCTGTGGAGCACAGTTCTACTCTGACACACATAGGGTTGCCATGAGTCAGAACTGACTCAATAGCAACTGGTTGGTTACTATACCTATGCAGAGGTGGGGGTCTCCAGGCACCAAGGCTCAGAAAAGCAATGAATCCAGGAAATGAAAAGCTATTGGAATCCCAGGTTGCTCTTTCTTATCTCTGCTTCTCTCTTCATTCTTTTCTCTTACTCAGTTCACTGGTAAAATAGCCACTAAAGGCTTTGGAGTTTGCATGCCATGTCCTGCCACGTGACTAGTAGACCTTCCATCACAATTGCACATTTCCGGGATAAAGAATCTGATTGTTCAGCCCTGGGTCACATACCCAGCTCTGGTCCAGTAAGCTCTGGTGAGAGTAGCTAGATCATTGTTATAAACACCGGCTCCCAAGGCCCATTTCTGTGACAGTGTGGATTTAGGGGGGCATCTGCACATGGCTCATAGCCTCCAGGCTAAAATCACTATAGCTTGAGAAGGACAGAACTTGAGTTTCAGCAAAAGCTAGGAATGACTAGCGGAGAGACCTAGAACATCGGAAAACATCAGATGATGAGGAGGAGGAGAAGGATGAAGACAACTATCTCTGTGGTTATACCATAGAGAGGTATCATGGGTGGCCCACTGTCATTAAAAGTATCACAAAACAGGATTTGTGCATTGACAAAGATTCCATGTGACATGGACAAAGATTCCATTCAAAAGATATTTATGAATGGTTCATGTTCTGAAAGTTCACGTTAATGTTTCTGTATTCCTTCAATGAATGTTGAGACTCTGATGTGCCAGGGACTTGACTTAACTGCCTGGGAGAAAACAGGGGCAATCCAACCCTAAACGCCTTCAAAAGGCTTAAACAGTTTTGTGTGAGCCCTGCATGTATATTACAAGAGGTTAGCAGTATCTCATAAGCTGCACACTTACTTTTCTTTCTACATTCACTCTCACTTGAGTTTTGCCCTTGCAAGCCATCTCAAATCATTTCTGGAATAAGGAGGATATATCTAAACATATAAAATCAGTTCATGCTTATACTCTCATAAAAGCCTGTGGAAACCTGAAGCATAATACTAATAGGAGCACAACTTTGACCATACAGATAGCTATCATTTATAACATTTTTTTCTGGAGAAAATAAATTTCAGCTTGGATTTGGGTTGGCAGAACACGCCTCCCTAAAGGCTCCTCTGGTGGGCGTGCAGCTCAGATACCACAGATAATTTGCTGGCTATATTTAGATGCCTATGAAAAGCCACCTCTCTAGGCTTTTCTGTCCTCAAGTGTTGCAAATTTCACTTTCTGAGGTCACAGCTGCCACACCCACTCTGTGCACAGCAGCAGTGATCTGAGGTTTCGAGTGACAGTCAAACTCATGGAAACACAACAGGCTTCACCCAGCACCCAGACTGCTGAGCTACGAGACGATTCAGGACTGGCAGCAATGCGGCAGCCTGGTAACAGCAGAGCGAAGGTCTGGAGACTCCCAGGCTCAGCTTCCATGTAGCCTTAGTCTTGCTCTGAAAGTAGAGCCTGCATGTGGTCACCAGAGGAGGCTGAGAATTTGTAGACAAACTCAGCTGAGGGAAGTCATTAGCTCTGGGTCCCTTCGCCTTTTGTCCTTGGTAGTTGTAGCCTGCTTAGGGGAAGAGACCGTTCTCAGCCCAGCTGCGTCTCGCCGAAACACTTTACTCCTGACGGATAGACAATTGTGACAATGTGGTGTGGTGCCTGGTCCTGTACAATCCTCAGTGGGGTTCTTGTTTATCCTGGACTCATTATACTACTGTCATTCCTCGACTGCAAGGAGGTCAAATCCTTCTGTGTCCTTGAGGCTAAATGAAAGGTCACAAACCACCTGTTAACCCAGGGCCATGTTGTTAGCTGCTGGGTGGGCCTCCGACTCCTGATGAACCCATGCATAACGAAAAGAAATGCTGCCTGGTCCTACACTGTTCCCATGATCATGAGACTATTGTGATCCACAATGTTTTCATCGGCTGATTTTCAGAGGTAGATCACCTGGCTTTTCTTCCTAGTCCATCTTAGTCTGGAGGCTCTGCTGAAACATGTTGAGTATCATAGCAACATACAACCCTCCACTGACAGACGGTTGGTGGCTGCACATGAGGTGCATTGGCCAGATCTAAATCCAGGTCTCCTGCATGGAAGGGGAGAATTCTACCATTGCACACCAAAGCCTAACAACCCAGGGCCATTATCTTCCTCGTTTTTGTATCCTAAGCACCAGGTCTGGCATATAATAGCTACTCGCTAAATATCGAGTACATATGGGATTCTGACCTCTCAGTTTTGGTTGTCTCGTGTTCAACTTGTTCATGTGCCTTTTGTTTACATACAAATGAAGGACTGCCTAACAAGTAAAACTTTTTTTTTGTATTTGAAAAATCATTTATAGCAAAGGCCTTTGGCCTTTCTGCTGGTAAAAGGCACGATGATTCTAATGTGAAATCATAAACGATTTTCTTTTCATCTGTCTTTCAGATTATTTGAATATATTCTCCTCTATAAGGATAGAGTGATGTTTCAGATTGAACAAGCCACCAAGCAGTGCTCGAAGATTACCCTGCAGGACCCCTGGGATCCACTCGACATTCCTCAGAACTCTACCTTTGAAGATCAGTACTCCATCGGGGGGCCTCAGGAACAGATAATGGTCCAGGAGTGGTCCAATCGGAAATCGGCCAGATCATGTAAGGACATCCCTTTTGGGATTAAAAGAAGTATTCCAGCACTGTATCTCAGGAAGCATGATGGGAAAAAGTGTTTCATTCCTTTAAGGAAGGTAGCTGTTAGGGAAATTTATAAACTGAATTAACTTGCTTAAACCATATTTGAGTCCCTGGGTAGCACTAATAGTTAAGCGCTCGACATTTATTAGCTGAAAGGTTGGCATTTCAGACTCACCTAGTGGTGCCTTGGAAGATAGTCCTGGCAATCTGCTTCCAAAAGGTCACAGCTTTGAAAACCCTATGGAATAGTTCTGTTGCCATGAGTTGGAATTGTCTCTATAGCAACTAAAAAAAACAACAACAAACCACATTTAAGTCCCCACATGTATTTTGCTAATTGTGTCACATTAGCATCCTATTTGAAACATCTTAACCTTTTAGTGCCACCTGTACATTTCTGCCACTGTGGCTTTTATGGACTTAGCATTGGTTCTGATCTGTGATGTGCAAGGCATTTTTCTAAGGCACAGATTTGAATTGGGTGGCTTCTTTTCCTCCCGCAATATCACTTCCTAAAGTTGCAGTGACCAGACCTGCACCATCTCCTGGGTGCCAGACCTGCCTGCGTTTGTTAGACGTGAAGCTGTTCTCTGCTCAGCTGCCTGTACTCCTACCCCAAAGACTGTTGTAAAAATGCAGGCACTTTGCCCGTCTTCTATATTAAAAAGTCAACTTTATTTTCTCTTACAGATGAAACCTGGATCGGCATTTATACACTCAAGGATTGTTATCCTGTGCAGGAAACCTTTACCAAAAATTACAGTGTGATATTGTCCACCCGGTTCTTCGACATACAGTTAGGCATTAAAGACCCCTCCGTGTTTACACCACCGAGCACATGCCAGACGGCCCAGCCGGAGAGAATGAGTGAGGACTGCTCCCTGTGACTCGTACACACAGAAATGACAGCATCAGGCATTATGTGCAGTGACCCCAGCTGGAAAGTGATTTGAGATTTGAGGAGATGAGAATCGTCACTGGAAATAAATACAATAATTTTAGGAAGATGAACATTTCTGTGTGGTCCCTGTATGTATGATTTTGACTACTCAAGCCATGTTTACAAAATGAAATTGAATGGTGAATATATGGTAGTATGAACGGAATAGATGACTGGTATGGATACTTTCTATATTTCTAAAGCCTACATGGGTTCTGTCTTATATGCGCGTGCAGGTATATATTAATGCAGTGGTGTACAAAGGGGTAAGGAGTTACAGGGGCAGTTAGTCTTGGCAGGAAGGAGTATTTTATTACCAACATTGCTGATAATTGATGGTACATGGTGATAATAGTAAGCAGAATGATTTTGGTCAGTTTTTTTATTAAGTTTTAAATTCTTTACAGACAGGAAAAAAAAAAAAGACAAAACAAAAAAAATTGCCATCAAGCAGATTATGACTCATGGCAACCCATGTGTGTCAGAGTGGAACTGTGCTCCATAATGTTTCCAATGACTGATTTTTCAGAAGTAGAACACCAGGCCTTTCTTATGAGGCACCTCTTGGTGGACTTGAACCTCCAACCTTTGAGTTAGCAGCTAAGCTCATTAACTCTTTGCACTACCCTGAGACTGTCTCTAAAAACAATGACCTCTTTATTCCCTGCACCAGGGTTGTGGACTGCTCCCACTGCCCTCTCCCACCCCCTGCACTCCCTTCTCTCCTGTCAAAAGGATCCCTTAAAATCCCTTCCAGACGTAAGAGCTTTATAGCATGACCTGAGTGATATTAACATTTTAGAAGGAAATGAAAAACTATAATATGAAGTAATGATTCTTGTAAAGAGACATTTTAATCAAGAGAGTTCAGGAAAATCTTCATATCTGTACCTGAGTAAGCATGAACCATCTGTGCTGCTTTTTTTTCTATGCAAGATTATTACTACTATCTGTGCTGAATCATCAAAGACTTGTCAATAGACCCAGAGCAACAGGTAGAATTTTAAGGATAGCATCCAACTGGGAGCCAGGAGCCTACCTATCCTAAATCCAGAACTAGAATTCCCTTGCACTCTGACTCCTGGGGTTAACTAAATGCACTACGCTTTCCCTCACCTTGGCCTTCACCTGTGGTCCGGTCTTCCTGGGACACGGTTCCACGACCTCTTTGTCTGGCTGACTTCTGCTTATCCTTCCCAGCTCAGCTCATACTTCACCCTCTTTGGGAGTTGCTCCCAAGCCTGTGTTAAGAGCACCTGGCACCTTGGGCATGCTTGTCTCACAATACTTATTACATTGTGTGATAATTTCTCACTTACTGGACACTGGACACTGTCCTCCACTGTCCTGGCTATGAGCTTCGTGAGTACGGGTACTGTGTTCTGTTTACTTTTATATCCCCAGCACCAAGCAAGTGCCTGGCACACAGTGCCCTAAGTATTTGTAGAGTGAAGAATGCTAGCTTCTCCAGTTTCCTTATCTGTTAAATGGGGTGGTTGGATTTGCTGATCTCTAGGGACACTTCCATTAATAAAAATTGTACTATTCTAGGTTCTTCTAATTTTGTGTTTTTTATCTGGCCATTGATGTTCTTTAGTTACCAGGAGAAATGTGTGACGCCTATATTATACTGAAAACAATCTGTATTACTCACAATTTCAATAAACAAATTTAATTGCATTTCAAAGTGTTCTTTAATTTTTTTTTTTTTTTGTAATAAATATAGATCATCTTGGCTATAAGGGAGTTAAAATTCTTCTCTAATAAATAAAAAGGGCTTCACTTGATCTAATCCAAATTCATCATCCTCTCTCAAAAGCCTGCAGTCCTCCTCACCTTCCCTGAAGTCCAGTTGCCTGGGTTGGAAGCTGCAAAATCATTCTTAATCTTTCTTTTTCTTCAGTCCCCACAGGCAATCATATCCTGACCTTCATCCAAATAATTCTTACAGCTGCTGCCTCTTCACCACCCCTCAGCCGCCACCAAAGTCCAGGCTCTTAACATCTCTGTCCTTTGCAAGATTTTTGTAACCTATGACTTTGCCCTGGCTCTTTCTCCTAGAAGCCATCCTCTGTTCATTGATTCATTAAGTCATTCAATCATAAACAAATTACTGAACACTTATTATCCTCAGTGTCCATGCGGTTTGTTGGAGTTAGAGAGCAGGGACAAAACCAGTTGCCATCAAGGTGAGTCTAACTCACGGCGACTCCATGTGTGGCAGAGTAGAACTGGGCTCCACAGGGTTTTCAACAGCTGATTTTTCAGAAGTAGGTCACCAGGCCTTTCTTCTGAGGCATCTCTGGGTGGACTCGAACCTCCAACACTTCTGTTGGCAGCCAAGTATATTAACCGTTTGTACCACCCAGGGCCTCTGCTGGAGTAGTAGAGCAGGGACAAACCTCAGCCAGGGCAGGTGTTTGGAATGCACAGACTGGGAAGAATTTTACATCTTTGCCCGAGGTTGTCCAGCCTGATAAAGCCTTTGTGACAGTGTTTGCCCTGCTTCCTAGCTCTCTACCAGAGAAAGGCCCCTCTCCTACCCAACTGCCCTTTTTCCCTTGGCCCTCTAAGAACTTTGTCTTTGCCTGTTCTGATCCACATCCCCACTCAAAGGAGAAAGGAGGGAAACTTTTTATTTTATCCAGGGATATATGAAGTGGGTGCCCTTTCATTTTTCAGTTGAGGCCTATTTCAGTAATTAAACCACTTCACAGAAAGGCATGAAAAGTCACCCTTACAGAAGGATTTTGCCTCTGGTGGGGACCTCAATGCAGACCTGATGGTGCCCTGCTCCTGTCTTCTCCCCGGCATAAAAATAAAGAGGGGCCTCCTTCCTGTGGTATGCAATGGCCCCTGACTCTTTCCAGTTTTAGCATTTGGCACTGCCCTCTCTTTCTCCAACTGCCACCAGAACCTGAGAAGTGAGACCTGCATTACCTCTGAGAGGCAGGCAGTTTTCCTTAGTCACCAACCTTGTGTGAAAACTCCCTAGTAACCACTGTAGTGAAAACGAAGAGGGCTATGAAATTGAGAAGAGACTGATACCTATAAACGAAGAGAAAGAAGCCTTCTGGTGTCTCACTTATCAGCAAACATGGCATTGCTGATAATGGATATGAACTAGGTAGGGTTGGGTAAGATTTTGTGGATTCCCTACCTTATACGTCTCTGACCTTTTGCTCTACTTTGGAGCAAATTATTTCCACCTCTCTGAAGACAGTTTTCCCACTTCCAAACTGCCAGTATCCCTGCATAGCACTGGGCTGTGCCCCTACCCTCTGCCTTCAATTGTGTTGCTAAAGAAGCCCCAGCCCTGTGATAACAGCCCATTTAATGGGCTTGACTTTCCTGTCCCCAAATGTTCTATTATCAAGGTGACTCTCTTTCAAAAAGCTTTGCTAATTGAGATAATGCTGCATTTCCTAAACTTGGAACACATTTAAAAACTCTGAATATTTCAAGGTGATCAAAAAGACTCAGTTTCTGAGGAAATTTTTCCATGAAATGTTCATGAAATGTTCTTAATTTTCCACCCAGCTAAATTCTACACCGTTTAAAACTCAATTCAGTGCTCACTTCTTGCTGAATCTCCTTTATGAACTCCACCCTCTCAGTGTTCCTGTTATTCTGAGTCACTTCACCAGAGCGTTCTGCTTGTACCATTCTAGAGCGTTTTTCCATTTTCAGATACGTGTATCTTGTCATCTTCCATCTACAGAAAGCGTCGTCAATGCAGGAATAGCGTGCTTGTCATTTTGTTGAGTAAAAATAACTTGAGTTAAACTGGATGAGAAAATGAGCCTTCCCAGCCAAAGACTTAGAAACATGTATAAGAGATTCAAAGGACTTGTCATAAATGCCTCTTTAACAGACAACCTTAAGTTTCATCATGAACATTCTAGCAGCAATAATCTTTTGAGAACTACATGAGGATAATAATAACTAAAATATAATTTATTTGTATTTGTTTTAAAGAAGAATTATTGGCTCAGTTCCATAGGCCTATAATTTGTTGTATACTTTATTCAGGGAGAGGGATGCCTACTTTATGATATCTCAATTTTTAAATTCATATAGTTTTCGTTAAAACAAAAATTAACATATTTCCCATATGTGTTTCATATTTAAAGTTGGGAAATGTAATGTAGCCCTGGCAATCAAGGACTGGGCTATAACTGTTTTATAATTTAGGAATAATTTGCAGTGAATGCAATATGCACAGTATTTAAGTTATCTGAGTATTTGTGTGTGTGTGTGTTTGCTATGCTGCGGTTGCAGTTTGCCATGGATTGAATTGTGTTCCCCAAAAATATCTGTCAACTTGGCTGGGTCATGATTCCAAGTATTGTATGATTGTGTACCATTTTGTAATCTGATGTGATTTCCTTATGTGTTGTAAATTCAATCACTATGATGTAATAAGATGGATTAGCATCAGTTATACTGATGAGGTCTACAAGATTAGATAGTGTCTTAAGCCAATCTCTTTTGAGATATAAAAGAGAGAAGCGAGGAGAGAGACATGGGAACCTCATACCACCAAGAAAGCAGTGCCGGGAGTAGAGCGCGTCCTTTGGACCTGCGGTTCCTGCGCGGAGAAGCTCCCAGACCAAGGGAAGATTGATGACACAAACCTTCCTCCAGAGCCAACAAAGAAAGCATTCCCCTGGACCTGATGCCCTGAATTTGGACTTGTAGCCTACTGGACTATGAGAGAATAAACTTCTCTTTGTTAAAGCCATCCACTTGTGATATTTCTGTTGTAGCAGCACTAGATGACTAAGACACAGTTGTATCATTCTCAGTGGCATATTGTGCATTTATTTTAACATACATCATTCAAATCACATAGCTAAGCGTTCTTTTCTTTCATCAGGATAATTTTTGATGGCAAAATATGTACTCTTCTTACTAAAACATGACTGCTATTGTTACAATTTTTACCTGAGTGCTATAGTTCCAATAAAGAAAAGCATCAAATCAAACAAATAATAAATCAAGGGGTTATCTATTATTGTCTGGGATGGTTTTCCAAACCTAAGTGCCCTTTTCAGTAACTTCTCCACCATAGTTAATTAGTTTTCTCTGTCAGGCTGGAGGAAAGTGGATGTTGCGAAAACATTGGTACTAGCTTCCCAACCAGGAGAACCTAAACCATCGCAAAGTTCCCGGTTAACTAAATCCACAAGCGTGTCTGATAAATAGCATAGCTTTGGGCTAAACATTTGGGTAGTTGTATACATATTGTAGAAATTTAGGGACTCTTGGTTTTGTTTTACTCCCAGTGGTAAAAATGGTACCCTTCTGTGGTGTCATGGTGTATCTGTGCTCTTATACGGAATAAATAAATTTTAGCAAAGCCTAGTTTCCCATTAAATTCCATCATAAAATGTTAGCTTCTCTTCAAGGAAAAATAAAAATCTGTAAAGACTAAACTGGAAAATTTGATGAAAAAAAGACTGTGATGAAAGTTATTTCTGGAACATCCCATAATCACATTTGTTGGTGGACGTGTATAATCAGCAATTGCTATTTAATCTCTTTATTTTAATCAGAGCCCTTGAGTAAAGGAACCCTAGTGGCACAGTGGTTAATCTCTTAGCTGCTAACCAAAAGGTTGGTGGTTGGAACACACTAGCTGCTCCGTGACAGAAAGATGTGGCAGTCTGCTTCTGTAAAGATTATAGCCTTGGAGATCCTATGGGGCAGTTCTACTCTGTCCTATAGGTTGATATGAGTTGGAATTGACTCGATGGCAACGGGTTTGGTTTGGTTTTGGGTTGCTTTTGCAGAACTCTAAGGTGCTAACTGACCCTCCCTCAGTACCTGTAGCTTCCCTGAGCGCTCAGGGATAATAAAATGAAGAAGTAGACTGCTTATCTTGCATGAACTTAGTTAATTTTAGTGACCTTATGGTGTAAATCAGGATTATGGTAGTAAGAAAAGTGATGTCTCAGGCCCAGTAAAGGTGAAGGCTTTCAGGAAATTTCTTACAAGTTAAACCTCCTTTCACTTAACAACGACTTTCATAATCTCCTCCCAGTATAGCAAACCCTTTGCTGTGGAGTCAATTCTGACCCTCCATAGAGTTTACAAGGAGCGGCTGGTGGATTCGAACTGCCGACCTTTGGGTTAGCTGTTGAAGGCTTAACCACTGCGCCACCAAGGCTCCATTTAAGCCACTGGAAAAGAAGGTCTGAAAATTCAGGGCTAAAAAACTGGAGAAATCATAAGGTCCAATTAAAGCAAGATTACCATTGGAATGCAGTCTCAGCAAGACACAATCAGAATGGATCTGATGTGAACGAATGCTGGAATGTTATCACTTTGTCTGAAGACAAAGTGTTCTGGCAAAAGAATCTTGGTTTACGTGGAGTTTAGTTAGGGAATGTAAGACCAAGGATTTGGCAGTATTTATATAACTGTATCCAGGAGAGAAAAACACTGAATCTGGCAGACTTATAGAGAATGTTGGGGACAATTATGAGATTAAAATCATACATTGTTACTTTGGCCAATATCCAGGAATACCTAAATTTTACTTCATTCTCCCTGTCAAGGATCACAGAAGAACAAGCTCAGAAGATAGAGCCAAGCAAATCGTCACCATTATTTAGCTGGGGATTTGGCCTCAAATACTGACATAGAATTCTGGTGAACTAGGCTAGACGAAGTGGAGGAAGTGGAGGCCAAAGCAGGCTACATTACTTGGTCTGTCCATTCTACTACAAGTCCCAGCTCAAGTAGCTCTCACCACTCCCAGGTCAGCAGAAGGGCACACGGAGCACACCCATAGGCACTAGAGGAAAAAGAGCAGACACAGGAAGAAAATATTGCCTTGGGGCCTAATGCTGTCTTCCTGTGAACCTGGCTGGCCAAGGCAGTAGCCAACCTGAAGGAAGGGGAACATTCGAAAGAGAGAGAGATTTGGCCAGGCCTGTGGGTCAAGGAGAATTCAATAAACTTTATGGCCTGGAAGAATTACCCACTAAGACTAGCTGAATCCCCTGCTGATTAAAACTTTTGCTTTTCCAATAATTTATTATCATGAGTGAGCGCTCTAAATGGGAAATTTAAATATTCTACTCACAGAAAGGTTAAAAACACCACTGTAAAATAATGCCTTGTTATTCTGGTTTATACACCAGTATCTTAACTAAGCATATGTCAGCCTCTGAGGAAGACTGTGGTGTAACAGGAAGAACTAGGGTGGGTTTGAGATCATACATACCTGACTTTAAACGCCAATTTGTTCTCTTATTACCACTGTGTGACCTTGGATAATTATTTAAACTTGCTATGACCCAATCTCCATTCCATTTCCTCCTCGAAAGGTTTTTTGTTAGAATTAAATGAAATAACATTTATAAAGTATGTAGCACATGGCTTTGTGAGTAATAGACACTCAAAATTTTAGATACCTCCTACCTTAGTTTGCTTTTCCGTGATAGTCTGACAAATCCTTCATGGACCAACAAAATCAAACATTATGACTGTAAATCTGCCAGGAATTAGATCTGGGTCATGGTAACCAACAAAGGAAGTGTCCTCTATGGGATTCACCTTGACCTGTCAGCTGGCTTGCCTTTTGAGGTACCTCTCCCTGTCATCCATTACTGCACATCCGTATGCAAAAATGTACACCCACCCCTAGCCACACTCAGGTGCTATCAGGAATTGTACAAGCTTAGTTTAAAAAACAATAGGGACTTTCTTTTAATAAATACTTTTCACATGGGCCTTGCCATTTTGCACACAACACATTAAGGATAGAGAAAAAAAAAATAGCATTAAGTTCAATCATGTTGTTGTTGTTAGCTGCCATTGAGTTGACTCTGACGCATGATTACCTTATGTACAACAGAACAAAACTGTACCATCCTCACAATTGCCACCATGTTTGAGTCCATTCTTGCGGCGATTACTGTGCCAATCTATCTCACCGAGGGTCTCCCTCACCCTTTTTGGCCCTCTACTTTACAACCTCAATCACAGACAACGTTAATAAGCACTTATTTTGTGTCAGGTTCTCTATTCAGAGTTTTATACTGATTATCTCACTTAATCTCTATAGTAATCTTTGAGCCAGATACCATTATTACCATTATTCTCATCTCGTAGATGAGAAGTCTAAGGTTTGTATCAAATATCTTTCGCTTGGGAGGATTACTAACAACTTTGACTATGGCTTTACTACTAGATGTCTGCATTACTTATAAAAGTCACAAGTATTATGGTGCCAGGCTACCACCACTGACTGCTCTGACAAGGATCACAATAGACGGTTCCAGGCAGAGCTGGAGAAAAATGTAGAAAATTCTAACTCACAGAAAAAAAACAAAACAAAAAAAACACTTACTGGCATGACAGAGACTGGAGAAACCCTGAGAGTATGGCCTCTGGACACCTTTTAGCTCAGTAATGAAGTCACTCCTGAGGTTCACCCTTCAGCCAAAGATCAGACAGCCCCATAAAACAAAACGAGACTAATGGGGCACAACAGTCCAGGGAGAAGGACTAGAAGGCAGGAGGGGACAGGAAAGCTGGTAATAGGGAACCCAAGGTTGAGAAGGGACAGTGTTGACATGTTGTGGGATTGTTAACCATTGTCATAGGGTAATATGTATACTAACTGTTTAATGAGAAACTAGTTTGTTCTGTAAACTTTCATCTAAAGTACAATAAAAAAATTTTAAAAAGAGGAAATCCCTATGATTCATAGTGATTAAAATAAGAATGAAATACATTTACCATAAAAAAGTCACATGTATTAAACAATATAAATACATTAAAACACAACTCTATACATCCAATTTTGAATAATACGAGTTGAAAATAAAAATATTTCAAAATCACCATTCTTTGATTGGCAGCAGTGCCTCCGGACTTCTGGGTTGTGGTGGCACTTTCTTATCTTTCTCTAACTTCATGGTCACATGTACATTTAAACACACAAAAGATATAATGTCACAGTGTCACTGGAAACAAGAAGTATTCACCAACAGTTTGCCAAGCTGTGGAAGAGCAACAACTAACTAGCAATCTGACAGGTTAACTGAGCAATGATCATGACCATTGCATTCCTAGGCTTTGACGAGTGTCAAGGGAAATCAAGATTAAGGTAGGAAAACATTTCCACTCACTGCTACCACTATGCAGTGGACTGACGTGATCAGTCTGAAAGCCGGTGGTCGTCTTCCTAACCGGGAGTTGTTTCTGGGACTGCCAACGCCATCCTTCTTCCCCTATTTCCAGCAGACTCCTCAATAACACCTCTTTTTCTTCCAGGCAAAACCATTTCTAGAAGTAGCCAAGAGTGAAATATGACACGTAGTGAGCCATTGATGATGGATGTGTGAAGTCCCCTAACAGAGGAGAGATCCTAGGGGTTATAGTTTGCAAGCTAAAAAAGTATCACTTGTTCCAAATTATCAGAAGTCCATTCAATTCATTAAGCATTACTGAGAGCCTTCTCTGTGAGAAATATAGAAATAACCCTTACAAAAATATGTGAAATCTCTATTCTAAAAAAAATACATAAACTTCATACATTTTACAGCACTGTAATAAAACTTTAAAAATCAATTTCTGAATTTAACTACTAAATAATCTATAAAGATATAATTTTCTCCAACTGTATTTAGAAGTTAAAAATATGTAATTATAGAGCCAATGGGATTTTCTTTGCAATTTAACAAAGTTATTTCAAAATTCATCTGGAAAAATAAATAGTAGGAACTAGAAAAGTAAAGGAAGAACATTTGAGCACTCTCCCTCTGAGCTATTAGGTATAAAATGAAGGATTAAATAACAAGTATGACAGATTTTAGAATTCACAGATAAACCACAGGGTGTTATGGTCTTGAAACATGCATATGAATTTAAGATTTCATAAAGAAGCTCTGTAAGCCCATATAAGGAATGGGTTTACTTATGAAAAACCATTGGGGAAATCATTCAATTCTTTTAGAAACACAATCTAATTGTAGTTTTATCCATACCACACACTGAAATAAACTGTAGTGCATTAAAGAGATTGGATGCAAAAACAATATAAAAACACTCCTGGATTGTTTCAAGTGTGTGAAAATAAAACGCAGCAAACATTTCCTGATCTTGGTTTGAAATAATTTAAGCAAAAAAAAAAAAAAAAGCATCGAAAGAAACTGTGCAGGAAAAACAGAACTAAGTATACAAAGCTGTCTATATAAAAACGTAAATAAAATTTTGTTGTTGTTTGCCACTTAGTCGATTCCAACTCAATGTAACATAGAAGCTACTGGGTGGGTTCAAATCACCAACCTTTCGGTTAGCCAGCCAGTGCTTAATCATTGTGCCACCAGGGTTTCTTATGTAAAATATAAAGGAGATTAAAAAACAACTACTAACAATTGGAAGAAAACATTTGACAACATACTTCCTACATAAAGTGACATTTTACTAATCAATTCAAAATATTTATAGCTTATGAGAAAAATGGGCAAAGGGCACAAACAGACAACTCACAAAAAAAGACAATGATGCATAACATTTTAAAATGTCTAGCCTTTGAAGTAATCAAATAAATGTAGGTTAAACATAATAAAATGCTATTTACATCTCTGAGTTTGTAAATACTAAGAAACTTGTAATAGTGATGTAAAAGGGTTGCTAATGAGATAAGTACTCTCCACACAATTGCTGGGCACATTTCTTTACAATATTTTGGTGATATGAAATTAAGAGCCTTATAAAAATCTTTTATGCCACTGTCCCTCTACCCCCACCCCCAAATTACTGAGATGAGCATTAAAAAAAAAAAAAACCCATTTCCATCAAGTCAATTCCGACTCATGGTGACCCTACAGGACAGAATAGAGCTGCCCCATAGGGTTTCCAGGAAGCGGCTGGTAGATTTGAACTACCAGCCTTTTGGTTAGCAGTCAAGCTCTTGACCACTGAGCAATTTTAAATATATTTCCAGCTAAATTTCTTGCAGTCAGGCCGTATGCTGTAGAATTTTATTCATTTATATATTTTTATTGTGGTAAAATATATATACCAAAATTTGCCATTTTAAAACTATTTTTAAGCACACCATTCAGTGAAATTAATTACATTCACCATGGTGTGCAACCATCACTACTCTCTGTTTCCCCTTAAAGGATAACCTCCTTCCCCCCACCCACCCAAGTCCCTGGAAACCCCTAATCAACTTTGGTTTCTATGCCTTTGCCTATTCTAAATATTTCATTTCAGTGAGGTCATACAGTATTTGTCCTTCTATGTCTGACCGGTATCACTCAACGTAACGTTTCCAAGGTCCATTGGTGTCACAGCATGTATCAGAACTTCATTTCTCATTATGGTCAAGTAATATCCCATTTTATGTATTTACCACATTTTGTTTATCCATTCATCTCTGAATGACACTTGGGTTGTTTCCAAGAATTTTCGGCTTTAGTGAATCATTTGACCATTTCTTGAAGTACGCGCCACATTAGTTTTAAAAGGAAACATCGACACTCCCTTGGTTCATCTTTTGAGAGCTGGTGCAATTTTCTATCCATCAGTTTCTTACCTTTTATCTAGAGATGTTATTTCAACCTGCTGGACTATTAAAACACGAGGATCTTCTCTTCAGTAGCCATGGAATTTTCGGATCCTTTGGTCCTCAAAATGCATTTATTCGTCACAGGCCTTTAACCCAATTTAGGGTGGGGATTAAGAGGAAAATTCTTAGAGCAGTGGTTCTCAAATTGTTGAAGGCATCAGAATCGCCTAAAGGACTTGATAGAATACATTGTGAGCCACATCCTCAGAGTTTTAGCTTTAGTAGATCTGGGGTCCAAGGAGACCTGGTGGAGCAATGGTTAAGTGCTCAGCTACTAACCAAAAGGTCAGTAGTTCAAACCCACCAGCTGTTCCACGGGAGAAAGTTGTGGCAATTTGCTTCTGTAAAGATTTACAGCCTTGGAAACCCTATGGAGCAGTTCTACTTTGTCCTATAGGGTAAGAGAGTCAGAATCAACTCCATGGCAATAGGTTTGGTCAGATCTGGGGTCCCAGCCTGAGAATTTGCATTTCTAGCAAGCTCCCAATTGATGCTGGTGCTGTTGGAGAACCACTGGCCTAGAGGAAATAATATCTAAAGTGAGTAGCATGACTAGGCATTTGATGTTTTGGGGGAACCAAAAGTTCAAGCCAAAGAAATGAAGCCATAATGGAACAATTTTAAAGACGGTTCAGCCAGTGTGTGAGAGGATTTTGGTCGCCATCCTAACAACCAGTCACACTCTGGCTGTCACTCATTACTTTTTTTTTTTTTAACTGTTGTAAAAAAAAAACACAACACTTGAACCAGTTTAACATTTTTCACTTGTACAGTTTGATGACTTCAATTACATTAATCATGTTGTTCCACCATCACCAATACCAGTTGCCAAATTTCTACCACCATGAACAGAAACTCAGTGCTTCCTAAACAATGACTCCCCTTTCCCCTCTCTCCTGGTAACCACTAATGAACTTTGATCTCTATGCATTTGTCTATTCTAGCTATTTCATATGTGTCATTGATTATTTTTTCATGTAAGACCAGGTCACGGTTTCCCAGCTAGACTTTATCTTCCTCAAGGGCAAGTCTCCTGTCTTGAACTTTTCTCAAATTTCCCATAACAATTTGCACAAGTAAATGCTCAATATAGATTTGCTAATTTAACTAAATTCATTAAACAAGCATACTTTAAGAAGAAAGAGCCTGTAGAAAGTTCTGGACACATGACTATGACTACAATTTGGGATTTAGTGCTTAGGCCAGTTAAAGAATGTCACTAAATCCCTATCTTTCTATTATCCCAGTTGTAGCTGAGAATAAGCTGAGTAAACTTTGAGGCTGAAGTTTTAACGACTATGTATCTCTTCTAAAGGTTTTTGGAGGGGCTCAACCTGAGGATGCCAGTAATAATGGTAGATAATCATGGGACAAGGATGATATTATTCAGTTCATCCACATCCTTCATGAAGTTGAAGGGAAATGGGAAGGGGTGTGAGAGACACCAATAAAGGAATTAGCTCTTACTGGAAAACAATTTTTTAAAAACCAATGTTTCTCATGTGTCTGCCTTGGAGTTTTATTTATTTAATTTTTTTTTTGGAAGATTTCTTGGAATGAGCCTTTGAGGTTGGGGTTTGAATGTTCTTTGTCTTGTTCTTGTTTATGTATTCACTTGATTATATATGTATTTACTTTTATCTCAGAGACCTAAGACAATATGCTATTGACCCCTGATGAAGTTGGGACTTATCTACTCTTTTTAGTTACAACAATGGCTAACGTGCATATAGCACTTAAGTCAGCAGGCACTGTCCTAGTATTAATTTATTTCATTCTCGTTAACAGTTCTTCTAGGTGAATACTTTTACTATCCATTTTACAGTTAGAGAATCTGAAACATAGCAAGATTAAGTAACTTGTCCAAGGTCATAGAGCCAGGAAGTGACAACGCTGGGATTCACACACAAGCAGGTAGTCTTCCAAGTCATGCATGGGCATAAAGCAATGGCAAATGGCAGTGAGGCATGAGGAACCTGCAGACTTTTGAGTCCAACTGGCCCATATGAAGTTCTGTTCTATTGATAGATCTCTCTGAGCTGCATTGTTCATATCTATAAAAATGAGAATCATGATCACAGGCTTAATAAGTAAAAGTTATAAGGTTTGATCACCACCAATCTGTCAGTTTGTCATACTGTTGTGGCTGGAGGCTATGCCACCAGTATTTCAAATACTGGCAGGGTCACCCATGGTGGACAGGTTTCAGCAAAACTTACAGACTAAGACAGACTAGGGAGAACAGCCTGGTGACCTACTTCTGAAAATTAAGCAATGGAAACCTTATGGATCACACCAGAATATTGTTCAATATGGTGTTAGAAGATGAGCCCTCTACATTGGAAGAGACTAAAAATACAAAGTGGCTGCAACAATGGACTTGAGCATACCAACGATTGTAAAGATGGCACAGGACCAGGCAGTTTTGTTCTGTTGTACACGTGGTTGCCATGAATTGGAGTCCACTCAACAGCAACTAACAACAACGTAGTGTTTGAGCAAACAACTAGAATAGTTCCCTGAGCAAGGTGCATACTTGGTGCATACTAGTTTCCATCTCTAATGAGAAGAAACCGTCAGGACAGAGTATGCTTTTTGTGGTGCCCATTCGTCACTCTGTTCTGTCCCCATCCTCAGAGGTCCCATAGCTGGAGATGAGAACAGTATGAGTGTGATTTTAAGTCTCACGTCCTAAGACTTGTCATGTTTGGAAGTGATATCACACTCACACACATTTGACCAAGTCTCCAAAATTGTAACTGACCGACACAAGAAAGAGATGTTCAACTGAACCAAATGTTCTGGAAATGTTCAACGGCAACTGAGGCAGGATGATGTCTTGAAGTGTTGTCTGTCTGTTTTGTACGTATGGCTCCTTCTCCTTACTCCTTGCCCCTGTGTTCTCTTGCTGATACCAGGAGGCCTGTTTTTCTGTTGCCCAGACCTCACTGCAGCAAATTCAATAACTTAAAGAAGCTGCAAAACAAAGAAGTATGTGGCATAAAGATTCAGATGCATGCTTCTGGGATGAGTCTCCCATACCGCACAGCAACCGCAAAACGAGATAAGTCTTGCTGAGCTCCAAGCTGATAGGAAGTGTGTGACTCCAAAGGCCACTGGCCAGCAGGAGTTCAGCCATCAATTCCTTGGACTCTGCCCATTGCCTTTCCCTGACACTTTCTTTTCATGGACCTGGAGACTTGTGTGCTTTGTTTGAAGATGGTGGAAGGAAAAGCCTCACTCCCTGATCAAGATGGAATAGGACAGACCTTTTGAAAACGTCTCTCTGATCCACAGCGTCTGTGGACATGGTGCACTGCTCTACTTACCACCGCTGAGCACTTATAAGGACAGCAGGTGAAATGAAAGGATGATTCTCAGAGTACTGTGTCTGCCTATGGGCAGCTACCGTCCGGTCTCACCTGTGTTATTGTTATCATATACAAGCTGGTACTTCCTAAGGCATTGTGCTCAGTATTGCACACAATGACTCATTTATTCTTCACAACAGTCTTTATTATCCCTTCATATGAGGCAACTGAGACTCAGAGAGGTTAATTAACTTGCAGCCAGTAGCCCTCTCTCCAGTACCCACTCTTCTCTTGCAAATCTTTAATAACTTCCATTGCTCTGCTCTCTGAAGTAAACCCAGTCTTCACCCAGCCACAAAGCCCTTCATGATCTAGCTCCTGTTTACTTCCCCAGTGTAATTCTTTTTCTTGCCTCTTACTGTTCCACACTCAGGTCTTCATGAATTGCATTCATGTCTTCAAATGCATTATATTCTCTGTTGCCTCATTACCTTTACGTGTTTCCTCTGCCTGGAATTATCTCCCTCCCACTTCCCTGTTCCAGGATAACCACTATTCAAACTTCACGGCTAAACTTAGGCCCAGCTTTCTCCCCGACTAGAAGTGGGTAGTTACCCCTACTATTTGCTATATAGTACACTGTTCCTTGCTTAACAGAGACAACATTTTATTATGCTGCACTAGCAGGGTAACGTCTTCCTCTCTAGACTTGAGACTCTGTGAGGCTAGACACTTGGTCTGCCTTGTTAATGCTCGAGTTCTCAGCACAGAGTATGGAGCCTGCCTCTAAGAGGGCAATCCACGAATCTGTTCTGACTAATGAGAGATTGAATTTCCTTAATTTTGCTGTCTCATTCACGCTACTGCTGCACCTCTGAAAACTCCTAATTTAAAATCCCTGTTGATAATTATCATCAGTTCTGCTTAACGAAATCCTTTGTTGTCTCTACCCTTGCCTAGCAAGAGAAAAAATCCTCCTATACCAAAATCCTTAGACAGCGCAAAAGCAGTTAAAAGTAATTCCAAAAGGGAGCAGTCAAAAGAAATAGTCATTTTTCTTTCTCTTACAGTTTTTGTGGCTAATCTGCTGTTTCCTTGAAGCCTCTGGCACCTATGTAGCCCTGGTCTCTCTGTAACCTCAAAGCCCAGGAAGCCACATATCATGTGCTCTGGTCTCATATATCACTCATGCTCAGAGACAGGCTAAGAATGGAATAAGCACTGGTTTTAGAGTACAAAAAAAAAAAAACAAAAAAAAAACCCACAATTCAAGCCATATTCCATATTCCCAGCACAATCACTGTCTAGATGTGTGAATTTTGCAAGATATTAAATGGGGATGGTAATATTTATTTGATGGAGCGATCATGAGGATTCAATGAAGTGATAGATGCCAAGTGTAAGAAACAATCTCTGGTGTCTATTTCCTTCTCCTTTCCTTTATCTTTACCCCGAGGGATTTTGGTGCAAGGATTTTACAGTATCTATACAAGAATTATTAACCTGGATTGCAGTGGATCTGTGAACCTCTTAAACTTATATGCAGACTTGTGTATAACTATATGCCATTATGCATTGCCATCAAACTGATTCCAACTCATGGCAACCCCATACATTACAGAGTAGAACTACTCCACGGGGTTTTTGGCTGTAATTTTTATGGAAGCAGATCTCCAGGCCTTTCTTTCATGGTCACCGGGTGGGTTCGAACAACCAACCTTTAGGTTAGTAGTCATGTGCAACTCATTGACACCATACAGACACCTTGTGTACATCCATAAAAGTTTTTATTAATAGAGAGAATATCTATGGCTTTCATTGGATTCCTTTATTGTTATTATCCATATTAGTATTATTGTTGTGGTAAATACGTACGTAACAAAACATTTTCCATTTCAACATTTTTCACATGTAAACTTTAGTGACATTAATTATAGTCATCACATTGTACCATCATCACTACTATCTCTTTTTGTTGGCTTCTTAAAGAAGACCATGGACCTTCCAAAGATTAAGAACCAGTGACTATAAAAATCTTCTTTATGGCTTATCCTGTATGAACCTAACCAGCAAGTTAGTAGTCTTGAGATGTACCGGTGTTTCTTGAGTGCCAAATCAGGGAGCACCACCAAGGTGATTTTGATGGGTTGCTTAGGCATGTCCTGGTGGGCAGAGAGTACAGAAAGTCTCTTTCCACACCAGACTTAAGTTTGGTTGGCAACCATTGCCACTGGGTTAAAATCTTGATGGCAGCACTAGAATTTCTTGAGTCTCATCTCATAAAGTTTACAATCCAATGAGTGAGACACTTCATCGTGTAATAACACAAATGATTGTATTATTATAAATTAGTGCTATGATAGAAAGAAGTATTATTCCATAAAGCATATAATGAAGGAATTTGACTTGGCCTGGAGAAGTCAGGGAAGGCTTCACTGAGGAAGTGGTGCTTTTTCTGAGACTGGAAAGATGAATTAAAGTGCACTTAAGGGAAATGGTATTCTAGCCAGAGGGAACAACACGTATAAATGCTGTGGGATAGAAGGGATGTTATGGATTGAATTGTGCCCCCCCTAAAAAAAGTACATGTTGGAATCCTAACCCCTATAACTGTGAATATAATCCTGTTCAGAAATAGGTTTTTTTTTTCAATGTTAATAAGACTATGTCTGTATAGGATGTGTCCTAAAGCTAATCATTTCTGAGTTATAAGGAGCAGCATAGACACACAGACAAGCAATCACAAAAGGGAAAGACGGACACTATCCAAAGACAATGGAGACAAGTGAAACTACACACCCAGGAACTCCAAGGATTTCTGGCTATTAGAAGCTGAAATAGGTCCCTGGGTGGTGAAATGGTTGACACTCATCTACTAACTGAAAAGTTAGTGATTCAAATTCACCTAGCGGTGCCACGGAAGAAAGGCCTGGAAATCTGCTTCCATAAAGATTGCAGCCAAAAAAAATTCCAGTTCTGCTTTGTAACACATGGGGTCACATGGTCAGAATCAACTCAGTGGTGACGGGTAGAAGCAGAAATAGACAAAGAAGGACTGTCCCCTTAGCCACACTCTGAATTTGGATTTCTAGCCTCCTGAACAGTGAGGGGAAAAAAAAGTCTTTTTTTTTAAAGTCACCCACCTGAGATATTTCTGTTACAGTAGCATTAAGAAACTAAGAAAACAGAACATGGTACATTGAGGAATTAAAAGGCAGTGAGGCTGGAGCAGAGAGTTGGAGGTGGGAGAATGAGATAATGGTCTGAGTTGAGGCTGAAGCACATTTGGGCATTGTAAGAAACTGAGCAACTTTTTCTAAGAGAAATGAAAAACGTTTGGAAGTCTTTTCCATCTTACTTGACCTGTATGTCTATCCATACTCTTGACCTTCTACCACTGTAACTTCTTGAAATTTCTTATCCTGATTCTGTAGCGATACTACTTTATGCTGGTACATTTCTACCACTCTATGTTTTGTCAAAGTAGTTTTCCTGTCTGCTCCTTAAATGTTGCTTTTTCACTTTCTTCCTGAGTGATCTCATCCTGTTGTATGGTTTCAGCTACCACCCTTTTGCAGGGACCTCCAAATCTTTACCCTGGACTCTAATAGCTTTTTACCATCTGCTTAATAAATAAATATTGCCCAATTTTGGTCACATTAATATTTACATGGCATATTTGAACCCTGTTTTGTAAGTCTATGGATAACTTCTTTTTAGAGAATGCTACCAAATTCATATCCTTTTGGCTATTAACACAGATTTGCCAAAGGGCAGAGGGGAATGAGTTGCCAAAGAACAGTCATTGGTGGGAAGTTCTCAATCAGTAAAGGCCTCCCCTGTCAGCAATGGAAACATCTGACATATAGTTTGCCCTTGTGATCTCGCCTGATACATAAAACACATGCTTTGAATTTGCTGAGGTTTCTGTTCATCTTCCCTGAGGGACCCTGACTCAGGGTTACAATCACCCTCTGCTTACGTCCATGTGGGCATACAGCATAATCCTGGCAGAGACGGTGTGGGAGGAAGCCGGAAGACCAATGCATTTGAAGGTCACTGGTGGTGCAGTGGTTAAGGGCTCCACTGCTAACCAAAATGTCAGTGGTTCGAACCCACCATCCACTCCATGGCAGAAAGATGTGGCTGTCTGCTTCTGTAAAGATTTAAGGCCTTGGAAACCCTATGGGGCAGTTCTACTCAGTCCTGTAGGGTAACAATGAGTTGGAATTACTTGACGACAGTGGGTTTGGTTTGGTGGCAAGGTCTATGTGAGTACGGAAAATTAGACTTGGTGGGTCTAATGCTCAGGCAGTGATACTTTTAGGGTATCTACTGTGGAAGAAAAACAGGAAGAACTGAAAGAGGGAGAGAGGAAAGTGGGAGGGAGAAGAAGATCCAAACTAGTATTTACTGAACTCTGCACTAGCTACATTCACAGATGTACTTTATTTGATCCTCACAAGCAGCCTAGCAAAGTAGGTATCTTTTTATCTTAATTTTTAGAGAAGGAATCAGAAGCTCATAACCATGAAATGCATCTCCTAAATAAAAAACCAGTAATTTGTCAGATGAGATGGGAATCTATCATTATTATTATTATTGTAGTTGGTGTTCTTTCAACTATACCACAAAACCTTGGACTTTGATTTGGTGAATTAACCAGAACATTTGCATCACACTGGATTCTGTCATTCTACTGAAGACTCAGCCACACTGAGTTCTCTGGGTTCTTAACTTGAGATACCTTGTCCTGAATCTGTGCGTTGAAGTTGAACCAAGTTAGCCAGAAACTCCAAACCACATGACTGACCACAAATACAGGCAAGCCAGGAACTCATCAGTTCAACTGCAGCAATAACCCCTGTTTTATCCCCTAAATCTCTCCCATCTTATTACAGTTCTGGGTTTTTCCTCTGCTTTGGCTCAGCTGAGATTCTGTGACATTTGAACTTGTTTTTTACTGACTTTAACTTAGCACTGATTAAGAACTTACATCCTGGCTCACCATTTGGTCATACAGGACTTATTTTAGGTTCTTGAGTGCTGCATGACTCTACCCGAAAGCAGAATGCTAGTTGTCTACCTGATACGCCAGATGCTCAAGTGCTGAGCCCCTGTAGGGCAGAAGAGAATTCAGAAAGGACCGTGAATAAAAGAATCTGATTATAAAAGGGCCTTTAGGCATTTCCAACAATAATTCCTTAAACAGGTTCTCCCTGTCCTATCCTCCACCTCTCTGTCAGTTTATCATACAACTCGTGGCAACCCCATACATTACAGAGTAGAACTACTCCATGGGGTTTTTGGTTGTAATCTTTATGGAGGCAGATCTCCAGGCCTTTCTTTCATGGTCGCTGGGTAGGTTCAAACCACCAACCTTTAACTGGAGAAGAGCTGTCTCTTCAAACTGGAATCGACCTTAATGATGTGGATGGAGTGAAGCTTTCGGGACCTTCATTTGCCAAGGTGGCACGACTCAAAATTAGAAGAAACAGCTGCAAACATCAATTAATAATCGAAAAGTGGAATGTACAAAGTATGAATCTAGGAAAATTGGAAGTCATCAGAAATGAAATGGAATGCATAAAGATCAATATCCTAGACATTAGTGACCTGAAATGAACTCATATTGGCCATTTTGAATAAAATAATCATATGATCTACTAAGCGGGAAATGAAAAATTGATGAGGAATGGTGTTACATTTCAAGATCTATCCTGAAGTACAATGCTGTCAGTGATAGGATAATATCCATACACCTACAAGGAAGACTAGTTAATACAATTATTATTCAAATTTACGCACCAATCACTAAAGCCAAAGATGAAGATATTGAAGATTTTTACCAACTCTGCCTTCTGAAATTGATCAAACATGCAATCAAGATGCATTGATAATTACTGGTAATTGGAATGTGAAAGTTGGAAACAAAGAAGAAGGATCAGTCATTGGAAAATATGGCCTTGGTGATAGAAATGATGTTGGAGATTGCACGATAGAATTTTGCAAGACCAATGACTTCTTCACTGCAAATATCTCTTTCTTCAACAACATAAACAGTGATTATAAACGTGGACCTCATCAGATGGAAAACACAGGAATCAAACTGACTACACCTGTGGAAAGAGATGTTGGAGAAGCTTAATATCATCAGTCAGAATAAGGCCAGGGACCAACTGCGGAACAGACCACCAATTTCTTATATACAAGTTCAAGTTGAAGCTGAAGAAAATTAAAACAAGTCCACGAGAGCCAAAGTACAACCTTCAGTATATCCCACCTGAATTTAGAGACCATCTCAAGAAGAGATTTGACCCATTGAACACTAACGACCAAAGACCAGATGAGTTGTGGGATGACATCAAGGGTATCAAACATGAAAAAAGCAAAAGATCACTAAAAAGACAGGAAAGAAAGAAAAGACCAAAATGGATGTCAGACGAGACTCTGAAACTTGCTCTTGAACATAGAGTAGCTAAAGTGAATGAAACAATCACATAAAAGAGCTAAACAGTAGACTTCAAAGGGCAGCTCAAGAAGACAAAGTAAAGTATTATAATGAAATATGCAAAGACTCAGAGTTGGAAAACCAGAAGGGAACAACACACTTGGCATTTCTCAGGCTGAAAGAACTGAAGAAAGAATTGAAGCCTCAAGTTACAATACTGAAGGATTCTATGGGCAAAATTTTGAAAGATGTGGGAGGTATCAAAGGAAGATGGAAGGAATACAGAGGGACTGTACCAAAAAGAATTGGTCAATCTTCAACCATTTCAGGAGGTAGTATAGGATTAAGAGCCAATGGTACTGAAGGAAGAAGTCCAAGCCACACTGAAGGCATTGACAAAAAACAAGGCTCCAGGAATCGATGGAATACCAAATGAGATGTTTCAACAAACGGATGCAATGCTGGAAGTGCTCACTCACCTATGCCAAGATATTTGGAATACAGCTGCCTGAACAACTGACTGGAAGAGGTCCATATTTATGGCCATTCCAAAGAAAGGTGATCCAACTAATGCAGAAATATTGAACACTATCATTAATATCACACATAAGTAAAACTTTGCTGAAGATAATTCAGTAATGGTTGCAGGAGCACACAGACAAGGAAGTGCCAGAAATTCAAGCTAGATTCTGAACTGGGCATGGAATGAGGGATATCATATGTCAGATGGATCTTGGCTGAAAACAGAGAATACAAGAAAGATTTTTACCTGTATTTTATTGACTATGCAAAGGCATTCGACTATGTGGATCATAACAAATTATGGGTAACACTGAGAAGAATGGGAATTCTAGAACACTTAATTGTGCTCACAAAGAAACTATAGATAGACCAAGAGGCAGTCATTTGAACAAAACAAGCGGATACTGAGTAGTTTAAAATCAGAAAAGATTGTGTCAGGGTTGTATCCATTCATCATACTTATTAAATCTGTATGCTGAGCAAATAATCTGAGAAGCTAGACTATCTGAAGAAGAATCTGGCATCAGAATTTGTGGAAGGCTCATTAATAATCTGCAATACGCACATGACACTAGCTTGCCTGCTGAAGGTGAAGAGGACTTGAAGATGAGGATCAAAGACCACAGCCTTCAGTATGGATTGTACCTTAACATAAAGAAAACAAAATTCCTCACCACTGGACCAATGAGCAACATCATGATAAACAGAGAAAAGACTGACGTCGTCAAGGTTTTCATTTTACTTGGATTCACAATCAATGCCCACGTAAGTAGCAGTCAAGAAATCAAACAAGGTATTGCATTGGGCAAATCTGCCACAAGAGACCTTTTCTAAGTGATAAAAAGCAAAGATGTCACTTTGAGGACTAAGGTACACCTGACAAGTTATGGTATTTTCAACCACCTCATATGCATGCAAAAGCTAGACAATGAATAAGGAAGACCAAACAAGAATTGATGCCTTTGAATTACGGTAGTTGGCAAAGAAGATTGAATATACCATGGACTGCCAGAAGTACAAACGAATCTGTCTTAGAAGAAGTTCAGCCAGATTACTCCTTAGAAGTGAGGATGGCGAGACTTCATCTCTAGTTTTTTGGATATGTTATCAGGAGGGACCAGTCCTAGGAGAAGGACATCATGCTTGGTAGAGTAGAGGGTCATCAAAAAAGAGGAAGTCCCTCAATGAGATGTATTGACACAGTGGTTGCAACAATGGGCTCAAACACAGCAAGGATTGTGAGAAAGGTACAGGACCAGGCAGTGTTTTATTCTGCTGTGCTTGGAGTAGCTATGAGTAGGAACCAACTCCAAGGCACCTAAGGACAACAACCACACCTGTCCTATAATTAGAAATGTTATATTAAGGAATTTGAAGGGAAGTCTATCTGGCAAAAACTGTGTGCTCTAGTCACATTTGTAGAATCTATTCGTTACTGTTCAACTCAATAACTCACTCTATTTTGGGTACTCCAACAGGCTCTGTTCAACTCCCATTAGCATGTATAGTAATCACTCTCCAGGAATATGGGAACCAGGGAAAGGAGAAAGTAAAGTAGAGAAGATTGTTAGAAGAAGATGGCCAAACAAAGTGGTGCAACTTCCAAAAGACTATTAAGAAGTTTTCAATGTTCAATCTTAGGGTGAGTTCTCTGCTGTCTTGAACTCCCTCTGTCTTCCTAAACATTTAGTAAAGACCTTTAACAATGTGTGTGTAACAACAACATAACAACTCCAGTTAATTCTCATTATGGGTAATTCTGATGGATATTTTTTCTCAGTGCTTAGAATTTTGCTTCCATTACCCGTGGACGTGATTTCCTAAAGGTAAAATCTCATAGTCACCTCCAGCCATGACTTCCAGACACTGCTGAATCTCATTCTCTGCTCTATTACAAGCTGTTGTTCATTTATTATCCACACCTTGACACTAATTGAAACATGAATCCAGCCCCTTTTCATTATTTCCACAAACACACACACATTATTAAAGGTTACTAAATTTTTAGGCAGACAGAAGGAGTTTAAGACAGCAGAGAACACACTTTAAGATTAAACATGAAAACTTCTTAAAGGTCTCTTGGAAATTGCACCACTTTTTTCGGCCATCCTCTTCCAACAATCTTCTCTCCTTTCCTTTCTCCTCTTTCTGGTTCCCATATACCTGCCCTTTTCTACTTGAGTGCAGTTGAGCTCTTTCTTTTACTTCCTTTCTTTTCCTAACCAATGCTGTCAGTGACTCAGCTTCTCTCCTAAGTGGTTTATCACGGTATTTTGCAAAACTAAGACAGTTGTTTCCACAAGAGCCAGCTACTAAGATGCTACTAAGATCATACATATATAAACAGAACATAAACACAGAAGCATTTTTGTTAGTAGTGGAGTCATACACCCACTTAGATGTAAACATAAATCTATCAAATGGCAGCTTCTTTTACCCCACCCTATAGGTGTTTTTGCTTCTTTTTCAGAGTTATACTCCAGTCTGGCCGGATACTCACTGTCCCCCCAACAGAAGCATATTTAAAAGTTACTCCATAGCTCCCTCCAGGCAACCTGAGAAGCAGCAGAGTGGGACAAATGAGCAGCCCTCTCTATTCCCCTCCATTCTCTTGGCTGACTGCCCAGAGGAACTAGGATACAGCCATGGCACACAGATTCTGGAGGCTGTCTGCATGAGAGTCTCACATCTTCAGGGCTTTGGTGATAAACAAGGAAATCCCCCATCTGCCAAAATGTCAATGTCATCTTGTACCCTAACAATCTGTCAGGGAGGTATATTAATTTAAGTCAACCAGTCATTAAGATGACAATGTTTCAAGCCTTGTACACCAACTCTCAAGCCACTCTGTGCCTTTAGAAGTTCAACAGAAGACAGGCAGAGAAAATGACCAACTTGGAGTCTAAAAATAGGAAAGATCATGGATATTTTATTTTGGTCATTTTGTAAGTAATAAAAATATTCAGGCTTTAATAGGCTTTCATGTTGTTTCAGACACTCACTGGCTTTATACCTTTAAGTCTCTCAACCTTAAATGTTTTTCACTTTAGAGTATAGAGAAATCTGATCTTTTAATTGAGGAGGGATTGCTATCTTTCTGAATTATGATTATTTCCAAGACTATTCCACTTTATACTCTGAACTCCCTTAAGTTCCAGTAAATGTAGATTGAATGAATGAATATATGAATGAATATGATAAAGAGGGAACTACAAAAGGAAAAAGAGGGGATGAAGAGACAGAGATAGTGGAGCAAGGCAAAGGAAAGAGTTGATCTGGGTGATTCTTTGATTTAGGACAACTTTATCTAGAATAATCATCACCCAATAGATATATGTTATTTAAAGGAATACTCAATCAGTCAGTAATGAGAAACAGCCATTATACTCAGGATGCTACTCCACATCATAAACTAAACAGTGTATTTTAGAAAGATTATTTGATAAGTAACAGAAATAACTTAGATTTTGGAAGAATGTGGGGGGACTCTCTTATAAACAAATACCAATATTTTCTGTCCATTTAAATGCTATGTTCATATGTTTTATTATTATTACTTGTGGAAAAGGGTAAAAATGATTCTGGATCATGATATTTCCCATTTCCATGACAAAAAAAAAAAAAAATCTCTTGCCTTTGAGTCAATTCCAAATCATATCGACCCTGTAGAACAGAGTAGATCTGCCCCATAGTGTTTCCAAGGCTGTAATCTTTACGGGAGCAGACTGCTACATCCTTCTCCTGCAGAGCAGCTGTTGGGTTCAAACCACTAACTTCCAATTAGTAGCCAAGCACTTAAACATTGTGTCACCAGGAATCATATGGAAATCATTTAAGGGTATTGAAAAATAGGATAAATAAGGTGAATATTGATGAGGATAAGGCATGAAAAATGCTGTCTTAATACAGTTATCAGAAATCGAGTAGATCTCCAACGTTAAAGAACTATAAACAAGTCTTCTCTACTGTAGAGAAAGTTTTGAAAGCCAAAAGATAAAAATCACAATGAAACACAACTGAAACTACCTGGGGGAATGTTTCCACCTCTAACCAGAGACTTAAGGTTGTATACATATCAATGAATTGGTCGGTTGATTAGAGACTTTGTGATTTCCAAAAACCAGCTAGTAAAATCTTAAAAGGGCTAAGGTTAGACTGGAAAAAATGCAGAAAATGGTAAAGATTTAAATGAAGACTTTGAATATTTAAATGAACTTTATTTCAACAGTAATTGTGTTTTGTGGTGTATAGGCTTAAAAATAATTCTCAAGATTTTACGTAACTTGTTTTGTTGTTGTTAGGTGTCGTCACGTCAGTTCCAACTCACAGCGACTCCATGTACAACAGAATGAAATGCTTCCTGGTCCTGTGCCATCCTCACAATCCTTATTAAGCTGAAGCCCATTGATGCGGCCACTGTGTCAATCCACCTTGTTGAGGGTCTTCCTCTTTTTCGCTGACCCTCTGCTTTACCAAGCATGATGTCCTTCTTCAGGGACCAATCCCTCCTGATAACATGTCCAAAGTATGTGAGACATAGTCTCATCATCCTTGCTTCTAAGGAACATTCTAGTTGTACTTCTTCCAAGATAGATTTGTTCATTCTTTTGGCAGTCCATGGTATATTCAACACCACAACTGAAAGGTACCAATTTTTCTTTGGTCTTCCTTATTCAATGTCCAGCTTTTGCATGCATATGAGGTGACTGAAAATACCATGGCTTCAGCCAGGCACACCTTAGTCTTCTATTAAATTGAGTTAATGAATATTCATTATAATTCAAGTTTATGTTTTTTTGCTTTTTATGCCACAGAAATGATATATATTTGGGTCTGCTAATGATTGTGTTCATTTTGTCACTTAGGAGGTTGTACCATAAGAGGTGTGATAAAGACAAAAAACTTAAAAGATTTTTTAAAAAAGATAATTTATTTGATGCGGTCAAAATTTTTTATCTATGGTGGCTGAAGTTTAAGAAGTCCTGGTGGCACAAAGGTTAAATGTTCGGCGCTAATTGAAAGGTTGACGGTTCAAACCCACCAGCTGCTCCACAGGAAAAAAGATGTGGCAGTCTGTTTCTGTAAAGATTACAGCCTTGGAAACCCATAGGGAAGTTCTACCCTTTCCTATAGGGTCACAGTCTTAGTTAACAAGTGCTGCTATAACAGAAATACCACAAGTGGATGGCTTTAACAAACAAATTTATTTTCTCACAGTCTAGGAGGCCAGAAGTCCAAATTCAGGGTACCAGCTCCAGGGAAAGGCTTTCTCTCTGTCAGTGCTGGGGAAAGGTCCTTGTCATCAATTCTCCCCAGTCGAGGAGCTTCTCAGTGCAGGGACCCCAGGTCCAAAGGATGTGTTATTCTCCTGGCTCTTGTTTCTTGGTGGTATGACATCCCCATGTCTCTCTGCTTGCTTCTTTCTTTTATATCTCAAAAGAGATTGGTTTAAAACACAGCCTAATCTTGTAGATTGAGTCCCGCCTTATTAACTGCTGCTAATCCCATCTCATTAACATCATAGAGATAGGATTTACAACACGTAGGAAAATCACATCAGATGACAAAATGAGGGACACTCTCACAATACCTGGAATCATGACCTAGCCAAGTTGACAGATATTTGTGGGGGACACAATTCAATCCATGATAATTGCTGTGAGTTGGAATCCACCTGATGGTGATAGTTTGGCTAAAGTTTGATGGGTTGATTTACGAGATTTTAAAGAGCTTTAGTATCAAATAATATGAAAAGCTTTTGGGCAGGTGTTGCCCATGTGGTCTCATAGACTTGATCAAATTAAGAAGCATGTTCTTCAAGTGTGTTATTGTTTGTTTCATAGGTCTGTCTAATTTTTGGCTGAAAGGTGGACTTTGGGAGTGGTTTTGGTTCTCAGTTAGCAGTGTGTCCAGGGGCCATAGTCTCTAGGGTTCCTCCAGTCTCCATCAGACCTGCAAGTCTGGTCCTTTTTGTGTGTGAATTTGAATTTTGTTCTACATTTTTCTCCTGTTCTGTCCTGGACTCTCTATTGTGATCCCTTTCAGAGCAGGTGGTGGTGTTAGCCAGGCACCATCTAGATCTTCTGGGCTCAGGCTGATGGAGGCTGTAGTTCATGTGGTCCATTAGTCCTCTGGACTAATATTTTCCATGTGTCTTTGGTTTTCTTCATTCTCCTTTACTCCAGATGGGATGGGACCAATAGATGTATCTTAGACGGCTGCTCGCAAGCTTTTAAGACCCCAGATGCTACTCACCAAAGTAGGATGTAGAACATTTTCTTTATGAACTATGTTATACCAATTGACCTAGATGTGCCCCAAGACCATGGTACCCAGCCCTCAGCCCTAGTAATTTTTTCCCTCAAGGTGTTTGGATGTGTCTAGGAAGTTTCTTTGACTTTGCTTTGATCAAGTTGTGCTGACTTCTCCTATCCTATATTGTGTGTTGTCTTCACCTTCATCAAAGTTAACTTGTCTACTATCTAGTTAGTGATGACCCTTCCCAACCCTCACCTCCCTTGTAACCATCAAAGATTTTTTTTTTCTGTGTGTAAACCTTTTCTTGGGTTTTTATAATAGTTGTCTCATACAATATTTGTCATTTTGTAATTGAGTTATTTCACTCAGCATAATGTCCTCCAGATTCATCCACGTTGTGAGATGTTGCTTATTGTTGCATAGTATTACATTGTGTGTATGTACCATAATCTGCTTTTCCATTCATCTGTTGATGGACACTTACAAATGACCATGGCCATTTTTAAGATTTGTTGTCTGCAGATAGTTTTCACTTTGCCGACTCCCTAAAAGTGCTTGACCAGAGTATTTCAGCAAAAACGGAGTATTGTCAGAAACTTATGAAAAGGATCTTACCAATTATTGTTGACCACCCACTGTGCAGCTGAACTGTGCAGTCTAACCTTAGGTCCACATCTCTCAAGCAAGCCCCTCCTTCTAACTGGACTGCAATGCTGACAGGTGACCTCAAGATAAAACTTTTTCAAAGTCACCCAGAAGCAGTCTTCAAATACAGACAGCTTTTCCAAGACCAACAGAACAAGTAACCCAATAGACTGTTTAAACATTCTTTTGATAATAAGTGCATTTATTATATTTGTTTGCTTATCCCTGCTTGTTTGAAAGCCCAAAGATGGAAAGACATTGCTTTTTTTTCTAGATTAGTTCAGGCAGTAGCTTCAGCAGGAAATTTGACACATTATTGGATTTGCCACCCTTCTCCCCATTCAGTACATTCTAATTCAGACCCTCTAGCTTCACCTATCCTCAGTTACACTGGAATCCTGAATGCCACTGTCAACTCAGCCATTACAGTAACTTGTGGAATTCGACTTAGACTCTGGCATCCTCCAAATGCCAAATATGATTTAATTGCTCCTTGCTATAATCTCACTGAAATGAAAAACATAATTACTACCTGTTCAGAATATTTAGAACCAAGTTGAACAAGTGGTGTAACATGGATCAGTTATAAAGTTTGGGCCTCACTGGAATGTAAGCATTCTAATGGATCCCTCAACCATTTAGGCTTTGCCAGATTTGGGTCCATCCTTACAGAACCAAAACCAAAAAGACCAAACCCATTGCCATAGAGTCAATTCCAAACATAGTGACCCTATAGGACAGAGTAGAACTGCCCCATAGAGTTTCCAAGGAGCCCCTGGTGGATTCGAACCACAGGCCTTTTTGGTTAGCAGCCATAGCACTTAACCACTATGCCACCAGGGAGCTTTGATCTCTTAGATGAAAACTATCCTTCTTCAGGGAAAAATTCTCAACTTCATAGAAGAGATGCTTTAGTCTATCAGGAGTTCCTCAATCCCTGTGATTGGGGAAGACTATATTCGCGATCATCTTTCTGAAAATTGGTTAATTCAGGCAAATAATACTATTCCCTATAATGAGTCTGTTAATAATGTCACCCGAGTGGGTGTCCTCTGTGAAGTCAAAGGCTATGCGTTTCTTTGTGGGGGATCTAGCTGGTATAAAGATCATGAAACTCTTCAGAACTGAGATGAGGCCTAGATGCTATAATGCCACTACGGCTGGAGAATGTCAGGAGGCTGCACTCTTTGAACAAGTAGGGTCCCACTAAAACTCAACTCATACAATGAAAGTATGCTTTGGACTAACACCCTAAAAACATTTGAAAAAATTAGAAACAAATGAGATATCTTGCCAGCAGGTGTTAACACACAGCCTTCGCTTCCTCTGTTAGGTCCTTACCTCCCTGGTTGGGAGTCAGTGCAAATGAAATCATGATTCATAACCTGTCTCAACCTATGGCAGTAATAGCTGACCCAACCCAACAGCTAAAGCTATATAAGCTCAACAATTTGTATAGTCTCTCAACTCTTTAGCTAGGGTGATGCTAGTGTCTTAAGCTGGGTTCTCTAAATAAGCAAAGCTGGTGAAGCATATATATATGTGTGTGTGTGTGTATGTATGTATATATAGAGAGAGAGAAAGAGAGAGAGATTTATATCAAGGATTGGCTCACACAGTTGTAAAGGCTGGAAAGTTCCAAGTCTGTGGGTCAGACTGGAGGTTTCTCCTGACTAATGTAGCTGCAGGGGCTGGGAAACCCAAGATCAGATCAGATAGCAAGCCTCTGACTCACAGGCTGCAGAGGCTGACAAATCCCGAGATTGGAAGGTAAGACAACAGGCTGCTGGCTCAAAGGCTGCAGAGGTTGATGAATACCAAGACTGGCAGGTAAGTTGATAGCTCAAGTCCCAAGAATCGGAGGTCAGATGAACAGGAGACAACTGCAGGATCCAGAGTGAGCAAAAGTCAGGAAGCTTTGCTGGAAAGTCCACATATATTGGATACAGGCAACACCCCCAAGGAAATTCCCTTTCAACTGATTGGCTGCTCATAACAGATCTCATCATGGAGGTGAATACATTATATCAGATCTCATTATGGAGGTGATTACATCATTAAATAGTTGCCAAACCACTGAGAATCGCAGCCCCACCAGGCTGACACAAAATCTTAACCATCGTAGTCCACCCCTTGTCAACTTGTCACCCATACGCATCTCCCTAAACCATCCACAATCTCTAAGTTAAGACAATTATAAAGTCATACTTGTGTCTAACATGATACAACAAACATGCATACAACCAAAAATGCACTAGCCCTGTTTACATCTTATATTTTACAAGTGAAGAAAACAAAAATATTTTATGCGCACATACAAGGAAGAGACACTCATAACAATTTACAGTCCTTGTTTCTGCAACTGGTCATGTGGTCTTAGCTGGTATTTAGAACAACCTTCTTCCACCACCCATTCTGTATTCCCTTTACTCTCAACAAGCACTTCAGCTAATCATGGTTCTTTGCCCGGTAGAGTGACCCATACCTTCATTCCTGAAGGGTCTGGGCCATTAGTAGTCATGGCAGAATTTGGTTGCTGTAGTTTTCCATTGATTTTAATCACAGCACATGGTAGTACTAACAGACTCCCTAAGGGAGCTCCTGCATTCCAGAAATACTCTTTTTTACCTCCATTATGCAATATCAATCTGGATCAATCACAGCAGCCAGTACAGTCACTCCTTTCTTTTCTTGTTTATCCAGAGGCATGAGTAGCCCAAAGTGGCCAGGTGGCATTCTTCACTTCCAGTTCAATGGAATCAGTGTTGTGTCTCCTGGTGGGGCCATTCCTCCCTTTGGAACTAAGATCTCTAGAGCCACAGAATATACGGTCATGGGGACTGTAAGCAAAAATTTTACTAGTGGGTCTTTAGGAGTAATAGTGGTGTCATTCCCTTTTCCACCTCTTGGTTCCTGGACCCATAAATCCTGGCTATGAGAGAAACAGCTCCATATATTGGACACTTGTTTAGAGCATATACAGCCACCTGCAGAACATTGCCTCTTGCAGGGTTGACTTCTAGCTGGCATCATAATTGTGTCTTTAGAAGGCTATTCCATTGTTTTATTAGGCCAGCTGCTTCATGATGATGGGTAACATGGTAAGACCAGTGAATTCCACGAGCACGGGCCCACTGACACACTTCATTTCCTGTGAAGTGAGTCCCTTGATTTGAGGCAATGCTGTGTGGGATACCATGATGGTGGTTAAGGCATTCTGTAAGTTCATGGATGGTAGTTTTGGCAGAAGTATTGCATACAGGGAAGGCAAATCCATATCCAGAGTAAGTGTCTATTCCAGTAAGAACAAAACGCTGCCCTTTCCATGATGGAAGTGGTCCAATGTAATCAACCTGCCACCACGTTGCTGGCTGATCACCTTGAAGAATCATGCCATACTGAGGACTCAGTGTTGGTCTCTGCTGCTGGCAGGCTGGGCACTTAGCAGTGGCTGTAGCCAAGTAGACCTTGGTGAGTAGAAGTCCATGTTGCTGAACCCATGCATAACCTCCATCCCTGCCACCATGGCCACTTTTGTCATGAGTGCATTGGGCAATGACAGGAGTGGCTGGGGAAAGAGGATGACTGGTTTCTATAGGACACATCATCCTATCCACTTGATTGTTAAAATCCTCCTCTGCTGAGGTCATCCTTTGATAAGCATTCACATGAGACACAAAGATCGTCACTTCTTTGGCCCATTCAGAGAGGTCTATCCATATACCTCTTCCCCATACCTCCTTGTCTCCACTTTTCCAAAATTGTTCCTTCCAAATCCCTAACCTTCCAGCCAAACCATTGGCCACAGTCTATGAATCAGTATACAATTGCACATCTGGTCATTTCTCCTCCTAAGCAAAGTGAACAAGCAGGTGCACTGCTCAAAGTTCTGCCCATTGGGAGGATTTCCCTTCACCACTGTTATTCAGAGGGGTCCTAGAAAGGGGCCATAGTGATGTCACTGTCCACTTTCAAGTGGTGCCTGCATATGACACAGAACCATCTGTAAACCAAGCACAAATTTTCTCTTCTTCAGTCAACTGATCATAAGGAACTCCCCATGAGACCATAGGTGCAGACTGGGAGATGGGAGGTAATGTGACAGGAGTGGAGATCATGGGCATTTGGGCCACTTCCTCATGCAACTTACTTGTGCCTTCAGGTCCTGCTTGGTCCCAATCTCATATACATCACTTCCATTTAATGATGGAGTACTGCTGTGCACGTCCAACTTTACAACTACGTGGGTCAGACAACCCAGTTCATGATGGGCAGCTCAAGCCGCATGGTGACTTGGTGTCCCATGCTTAAGCGTTCAGTCTCTAAGGCCCAGTAACAAGCCAAAAGCAGTTTCTCAAAAGGAGAGTAGTTATCTCCAGAGGATAGCAGTTCTTTTCTCTAAAATCCTAAGGGTCTGTGCTGTGATTCACCAATAGGGGCCTGCCAAAGACTCCAAACAGCATTTCTATCTGCCACTGACACTTCAAGCATCACTGGATCAGCTGGATCACATGGTCCAAGTGGCAAAATGCCTTGCACGGCAGCCTGAAACTGTTGGAAAACCCTCTTTTTTCTGGGCCCCACTCAAAATTAGCAGCTTTTCAAGTCACTTGATAAATAGACCTGAGTAGCACACCCAAATGAGGGATATTTTGCCTCCAAAATCCAAAGAAGCCCACTAGGTGTTGTGCCTCCTTTTTAGTTGTAGGAGGAACCAGATGCAATAACATCCTTCACTTCAGAAGGAATATCTTGACATTCCCCACACCACTGGACCCCCAGAAATTTCACTGAGGTGGAAGGCTTCTCAATTTTTCAAATTAATTTCACAGCCTCTAGCACACACTTTACAAATAAGTCCAGAGTCATTGACATATCTTCCTTAATAGATCCAAGCATCATAGTGACGTCACTGTGATGGACCAGTGTGACATCTTGTGGAAGGGAAAGGTGATCAAGTTCCCTGCGGACTAAATTATGACATAGAGCCAGAGAGTTGTTATGCCCCTGAGGTATGATAGTAAAGGTGTATTGCTGGCCTTTCCAGCTCAAGGCAAACTGCTTCTGGTGTTTGAAGAAAAAGGTATGGAGACAGGTATGGAGAAAAAGGATTAGCCAGATCAATAGCAGATACCAAGCGCAAGAGATGTATTAATTTGCCCAGGTAATGAAACCACATCTGGAACAGCAGCTGCAATTGGAGTCAACACCTGGTTAAGTTTTCCATAATCTATTGTCATTCTCCAAGATCCTTAGCTATAGCATGATGAAGACCTGGAAGTAAGAGGCTATCATCAGATATCGGTCAGCAAAAGCCCATGCAAAAGAAAGTCCACAAGAAGGCAAAATGAGATGTCAGTAACTTGATCAAAGAACTTCTTTGAAGGTCTTGATCAGAAGACAAATTGTTAAATGAAATAAAACAGAGTTGTGTGGTTTATACAATGGCCTCGTCGGTTGAGTGGACAACACCTTTAAGACTTGTCTTCATAGAAAGTTAAGCCTAGCTTTCCTATAAATCAGGCCATCTTTGATGACCAATGAAATCCTGACCGCATTTCAATAGTAAATTGTATAAACCAATCAGAAATAAGCTTCTTTGCTTCCAAGTTTTGTCAGTAAAAAGCCAGCCACTGCCAATACTTGGTGGAGCACATTTCCACATGTGGTTTGGTGCTACCCAATTTGCAAATCTTCTGTCTGAATAAACCTCATTTGATAGATTAATTTTATTATTGACTCAGTTTCTTTTCACAGTACTATAGGGTCGCTGTGAGTTGGAACAGGCTCGATAGCAATGTGTAGAGAGAATATTAGACACATTTTGTACATGAGAAAACATTACATGTTGTTGTTTTTAGTTGTCTCTGAGTTAATTCCAATTCTATTCCCATGTGTGCCAAGTAGAACTGCTCCATAGGGTTTTCAAGGCTATGATCTTTTGAAAGCAGATTACCAGGCCTTTGGGTGTGTTTGTACCTCCAACTTTTTGGCTGGTAGTCAAGCGCTTCACTTTTGCACCACCCAGGGACTCTCATTACACACACACACACACACACACACACACGTACACACACATACACACACATATACACACACATAGCTTGGAGAGTTTGAGAAACTTGCTCAGGGTTACCCAGTTGCTAACTGGGGAGCTACAATTTGGACCTAGGTCATCTGATACCAGAACCAGATTCGTAATAACCACGCCTCACTGCTTCCTGTTATCACAGTACTTTGGAGCATTTCATATTATTAATTGAACTCAAGAAAGTTAAGAGAATATAAAAATGAGTTATCATGATGCCTGTCTTGAATTCACAATCCAGCTGACAAAACAAGAGAAGAAATAACTATCCTAGGGAGAATAAGATAAATGTCATGAAAAGGTCTTGCCCAGAATTGTTATTTACAACTTGGATAAGGAAATTGATGGCACAATAATAAATGTTGCTGATGATGCAGCTGGAAGGGGCAGCATGTTTCTTGGATAAAAGACTCAAAAGAAAAAGAAAAAGAAAAGGAAAGAAAACCATCTTACCAAGCTGGAATGATTAGCCAAATCTAAAGAAATGATGGGCACAATGGATAAATAAAATGAATTCTCCTGAGTCCAAAAAACAGCCAGATCAGAACAATAAAAAATAAGTGAATGTAAACTGTTAATTGAACAAAGAGCATTTTAGTTTTATTAGTCAGCTGTTTCACTCATTGCAGACTAAGTCATTCAACAAACATTTACTGATGGCTTCCTCTGTATCAGGCAGTGTGCTCAAAGCCAGACAGAAAAAGAAGTCGAAGTCAAAGTCACCATTCTCAAGGGGACTCTCCGTACAGAAAGGAGACAAAGACATAAACAAAACATTATAAAATAATCTGGTAAATTATTTTATACAAGTCTGAATGAAGAACTTTTGAAACACAGAATAAAGTAAATAATCACAGAGTCATGGAAGACTGGCTGGAAGGAGGGTAAGGGTGACATTTGAGGGTGCTATTGGGAGTTTGATAGACAGAGAAAGGAGTTCATGGAGATTGTAGTGACAAATTCAAATTGAAAATAAGATGTTTTATTTCTTCCTTTTGAAAATAAGGGAGGAGGCTTCCCTCCTCCTCTATTTTTTCAGAATTCACTTTAGATAACTTGTAATTGCAAATTCTTTCTTTTTCTTTGAAATGTATGTAAATGAAGGTTGTTTCCTCAAGGACCTGGGAACCATCTCTTCTGAAATGCAATCTTCAAGAACATTTTATTGAGGTTTGGGTGAATGTTTACAGAGCAAATTAGTTTCCCATTCAACAATGTATATACATTTGATTTTGTGACATTAGTTGCAATCCCCTCAGTATGACAGCACTCTACCCACTTCCTCTCTATGTTCCCCATTTTCATTCGCCCATCTCTTCTGCCCCTTCCTGACTTCTGAATTTTGTTTTTGGGCAAATGCTGCCCTTTTGGTCTCCTGTGATTGATTATTCTGAGAAGCACGTTCCTTACAGGTGTTGTTGTTCACTTTATATGCCTGTCTATTGTTTGGCTGAAAGGTGATCTCCGGGAGTGGGTTCTGTTCCAGGTTTGAAGAGTGTATGAGGACCATAGTCTCAGGGTTCCACCAGTCTCTATCAGACCAATAAGTCTGGTCTTTTTGATGAATTTGAATTTTGTTTTACATTTTTCTCCCACTGTCCAGGAACTTCTACTGTGATCTCCATCTTTGGTCTTAGGTGGGTGGAGGCTGTGGTTCATGACGTCCTTTAGTTTTTGGACTAATTGTTTCTTGAGTCTCTAATTTTTTTCATTCTTCTTTGCTCTGGATGGGAAGAGACCAATAGTTGTATCTTAGATGGCCCACTCGCAAGCTTTTAGGACCACAAACGTTACTCACCAAAGTAGGAGGTAAAACATTTTCTTTATGGACTATGTTATGTTAATTGGCCTACATGTCCCCTGAGACCATGGTCCTAAACCCTCAAGCCCAGTGACCCAGTCCCTCAAGGTGTTTGGTTATGGCTAAAAAGTTTTGATAACTTTGCCCACTGTGTGCTCTGCTATGTACGTGGATATATTTGCAGCATATACAAATACCTATGTAGAAATATCCTCTACCAAACCTATATATGTTCGTGGGTATACTCCTGTAGGCCATCCCACACCTGTTCAGCTTACATATCTACCTATGTATCCACTCATAAATTATTTGTTATTACTGTTATTGCAGGATTGTGTAATAGTATTTACTGTTGTTTCCTTTTACTCTTGTGTTCCTCCCAGTGTCTTCCTTTGCCTTGGTCATGTTATGCTGACAGCCCCCATATTGTGTACTGCCTTTTCCTTCACCCAAGTTGATACATGTCTACTGTCTAGTTAGTGATTTTCCCTCCCTCCCCCTCCAATCCCTGGTAACCATCAAGCAATGTTTCTTTCTGTGTGTAAACCTTTTCTTGACTTTTTATAATTGTGATCTCATACAATATTTGTCTGTTTGTGATTAACTATTTCACTCAATATAATGTCCTCCAGGTTCATCCACGTTGTGAGATGTTTCTTGGATTCATGGTTATTCTTTAACCTTGTGTGTATTCCATTGTGTATATATACCATAATTTGTTTATCCATTTAGCCATTGGTGGGCACTTAGGTTGTTTCCATTTTTTTGCTAACTACCTCCCACTTTCTTGTATGGAGATTAGTATAACTTCAAGTATCCTTCCCTTAATATACTAGAAAATTAGAAATTTTATCTTGAAAACAGCAAAGTCAAGGTTGTAACCACTTAGCTATATAAAGGGGTAAGTTTCCTTTCTGTCTCTGCAATCTCTTTAATGTATTGCCTTGTGGATCACATTCTGGTTTAAATAGTATTTAATAATACAACTTTTCTCTCTCTTCTACCTTTGTGGAGATGTTTTCTGGGTTGGAGGTAGATTTTGTTTTTAATTATATTTCCCAAAAAAAAATCTAAGAGGAAGGACCAATATGTGAAAATTCAGCTGTATGAAAAAGTCCTGGTCTGTTTGGAATAACTAAAACATAGACGTAATCATGGGGAAAGGTATATGATGAACTGAAAAACTGGGCTGGGACTGTATTTTGAAAGACACTGCAGTCAATACTACAATGTTTGGTTTTTGTCTTACGGTAATGAAAATTTTTCTAGAGTAGTAAATGATATCATTGTTTCTTTTTTTGAAAGATGCTTGTTTTAGCAATGTAGAAAAAAGACTGGAAGGCAGACAGTGGTTAAAGGAAGATCAGTTAAGTGGTAGTTGTAATATTCCTAGTAAGAAAAGGTGAAGACTGATTTAAATACTGTCTGCTAATATTCATACTAACGTAACAAGAGTGGACCGTCCCACTGTCCTAGCTCAAAGTGAAAGTTTAAACTGTTTTTGTTTTTGAATCCCACCCAGATTCAGGTCCTGGAGTATTTTCAGTTCTACACTACCACAGTGCTTTCAGATTTCCAGGACTCCACCCTCTCTTTTAAGGGCCTTAAAAAGTTTTAGGCCATTAAAAAAATATATAAAACCCAAAACCAAATTCACTGCCTATGAGTCAATTCCGACTCATAGCAACCCTAGAGGACAAGGTAGAAATGCCCCATAGGGTTTCCAAGGCTGTAATCTTTATGAAAGCAGACTCCCACGTCTTTCTCTTGTGGAGCAGCTGGTGGGTTTGAATCACCAATCTTTTGGTTAGACGCCAAGTGCTTTAACCACCATGCAACCAGGTCTTCTAAAACAAATACAGTAAAGTTAAAATGAGCTGAGAAAAATCTCAGGATATACATGCATGACACTCCTACCGGGTGATTAGTGGGCGAGGTGTAAGAGGATGTCAGTGAAAGACCTTCATGGAATGGCAACCAGAGAGACACTAATGGAGCTTCCTTGGTAGGACAATGAGCAGCCCTCAGCATTGACTTAGCTTCCACACCTGTCTCTAGATTAACCACTGTCTTAGTTACCTAGAGTGGCCATAACAAAAAAATAGCACAAGTGGGTGCCTTTAAAGAAGAGAAATGTATTGCCTCACAGTTTGGAGGCTAGGGCATCGGTTTTAGAGGAGGGTCCTTCCTTGTTGGTACCCTCAGGTGGTCCTTGGCATTCCTTACATGGTTTTGTCCCCCTGTGTGTGTCTCTCTATGTCTGTATTCCCCTTTATAAGACACCATTCTGAAAGAATTAGGTTTAGAACCCACCCTTCTCTGGTATGACTTCATAGCATAACAAAAGAAAATTCTTATTTACAAACAAGGTCACATTTACAGGTACTGAACCTACCAAACCTTTTGCCATTGAGTGAATTCCAACTCATAGCGGCCCTATAAGACAGAGTAGAACTGCCCTATAAGGTTTCCAAGGAGCAGCTGGTGGATTCCAACTGCCGACCTTTTGGTCAGCAGCCATAGCTCTTAACCACTGTGCCACCAGGGTTCCATTTTGCCTTAATTCTTTCTGAGCTTCAATTATTTTGACACTCCTGTATTTACAGGTACAGGAGTGTCAAAATAAAATCAAAGCCTGGAAAGAATTAAAGCATATAGGTTTTATTCGAGGGGTTAATCTGTATGCATAGAGGGAGACCTTTGTGTTTAGAAAAACAAGAAGGTTTGTCTTAGGCCAGTTACAATGAGGAGGAAAGGAGGAAATAGATTAGAAAAGTAACCATCGACTAATGTTCATCCTTCCATGCCTGGCAAGTACATATAGTGACCATAAAATTTTTCGCACCTGGGATTTATTGGGAAGCTGCTGTATCACTGACAGTGTGTGCTGCTGCAAGGTAGGGGCCTTTATGACTGTTTGAAACTGAAGAAACAGGCATGTGGTGCAGAGTACTGTTTTTACAGGGTATTGTAGAAGGTGTCTGAATTTTTCGTAGGAAAAATAAAAATTTTGTTACACATATGTACCAATAGAGCCGGGGAGGACTCGGGTATAATTAGTGGTACTTCATATGTACCACTAAACACTTAGGGTAGACTTGTGGGTAGGGACAAGAAAAAAAAAATCCATACTACCTACCAAAAATTTAGACACACTCAATCATTCAGAATGCTTCCGTTAATGAAAACACATGGTATCAACAAAAAAACCAAAGCAGAAAATAATTGGTTGACAAAGGGTTAACATGACTGATGGAATTATGCCCCCTCCCTTTCTGAGATCAGCTGAGATTAGGTTACTAGGTGGTCTCTGTGGCCTGGCCACCCCTCATTCATTTGAGTAAAACCTCAGATGTAGTCTAGAAGTTGAAAAATACTAAGGCATCTCAACTACTCAGGAAATTCTAAAGTTTTAGAATTCTCTCTCAAGAAACAAGGGAAATTACCTAGAGTTAAATTCTTTGCGTAAAATAAACTCTGAGCTAGTTTACGGTTAACAGATGTCTGGAGAATCTGCACAACTTCATGTTCACTGTCTCCACATTATTTCTTTTTATCTGTTTTTGGGTATGTTCCATTAGGGTCAATGACTTTTGTGAATTGTCCTATGGACTCAGAGGAATCTGTCAGTTTCTCTGGTCTTAGTTTCCCTCTTTAAGGAGAGTTAGGACTGCAACATAACCTTTTAGGGAACACAATTCAATCCATAACAGCAACGATGGTCTTTGTTTGGGCAGTGACTGAGTTCTTTCTCAGTGTGATCGCTGCTCTTCTTGGTGGGATTCCTCCAGGTGACCCAGGTCACCCTGACCTCCATCCTTGTCGGGTTCTCTATCTTCCTATGAATCCCTGGAAGACTGCAGTCCTAACTTTTATTCATAGGGTAATTTTATATCTTTATCCTCCAAATATTTGCCTTTCGATTTAAAAAAAAAAAAATCATTTATCCTTTCAAACAGCTTGGTTCTTATAAGTCAAGAGCTTTTAAAACTATCATCTTTTATATGGACTTCAAGAAAATTCACTAGTTTGTGTGTGTTCCAGTGAAATAAATTTTAAACTACCCTCCTCCCACTCTCCTTAAACTAAATGATATCTCTAACAGCCTGCATCCCTATACAGAGGCATACATGATCAGGCTGTGTGGAAAAGAACAGTATATTAATATTTTTACAAAATATAATTTTATTGAATGATTGTTTTTAAATCTAGTTGAAATTCTGCTATCTTAAGAAAATAAAAATTAATAAAATTGACTCAAGAAGAGAAAGAGAATCAAATAGGCTAAGAACTATACACAAAAGTGAAAAAGATGTCAAAGTACTAAACTATTGCACAAGAAAGATGTCCAGTCTTATGTGTAATAAAGTCAAAAAACAAAAAAAAAAAATCAAACCCGTTGTCATCGAGTTGATTCCAACTCATAGTGACCCTATAGGACAGAGTAGAACTGCCCCATAGGGTTTCCACTGAGCACCTAGTGGATTCAAACTGCTGACCTTTTGGTTAGCAGCCAAATGCTTAACCACTGCACCATCAGGGCCCTGTAATGCCTTCAAGGATCATATATAATTCCTATGATTTAAAAATATTGAATCCCTGGCTGGTACAAATGGTTAAGCATTCGGCTACTAACCTAAAGATTGGCAGTTCAAACCCATCCAGAGGGCCTCGGAAGACAGGCCTGGTGATCTGTTTCTGAAAGGTTACAGCCTTGAAATCCCTACAGAGGACAGTTCTACTTTGCACACATGGGATTGCCATGAGTTGGAATCAGCTCAACTAACAACAACATTATTTTTTAAAAATGGTCAGGTGCTTGCTTTGGTAGCACATATTAAGAGCTACGGTAGGCTATGGCTGCTAACCAAAAGGTCAGCAGTTCAAATCCACCAGCTACTCCTTGGAAACTCTATGGGGCAGTTTTACTCTGTTCTATAGGGTGGTTATGAGTTGGAATCGACTCAACGGCAATGGGTTTGGTTTTTTGGTTTTATACTAAATTTGAAATGATACAGAGAATATTAACACGCAAATTCGTGAAGCATTCCATATTTTTCTGTAAACGTAAAACTGCTCCAAAAATAAAATGTATTTTTAAAAAAGGAATAAAAAATTAAAATACATTAAAAATTTCCCTGGGAAGTTTAGTAACTATATAGACTCCTGCCTTCTTTTCCCCCATCTTCTCTTTGAGACTTGGATCCAATAGTTACGGAGTGGAACTCAGGAAAATGGATTTTAAATAATCAGGTGCTTGGAGAACCACATCATCCTTTGAGAAATCTTTGCTAAAGCCATGGTCTCTAATAAGAAGTTTGTAAGAAAAATCTAATAGGGTGAAGGAAAAAAATAGAACTTTTATTTAAGTTTATTTTTTTTCCAAATAAAAGAAATTTCACTTTAATGATGTTTGTTCTACTAATTGGCCTGCCTCCTGCTCCAGTCCATATGTTAAATGGCCAAACCATACACACAGTCTGACAGATGTACTCAGAGAAGAATGGGTGCCACCTGGTCCCCACCTCAGTAGGCTTGCCGTTCTATACTGCACTGCAATTTTTCTGGGTTACATCATATAATCGTCACTAAAAGAATCCTCATAAAACGGACAAGTGGCATCAGTGTTCCTGAACAGAAGCCACAGAGGGAAGAGAGCACAAGTAATAGTGCAGGCACATGGAAGCAAGGAGAACACAGCAGAGCAGCTACTTGGCCTATTCTTAGTTCAAAATCTTTATCAATCACATTATGAGAGATAAACAAGGATGACCTAATCAGATGTGGAGAATGCCGGCCCTAAAATTTTAAAATTATCAAAAATATATTTGCAAACATGGGCCTAGCCACAGTATCAGCAAGGAATCTTACCCTAAGTGGGCATTATGCTTGTGAATTAACTAATAAAAAGATGAGATCATCAGGATGCAGGACATTTAAAATCTCAACATCCAGAATATCACTATAACAAAAATGCATATATTATGGTTATATTCTCCAGCATTTCTGCTGATAGGTATGTATCATTAAACATATTTGGAGACCAATTCTCTGGAGCAGGGTTAATCAAAATGGGGTCCTAAGACTGGCACCAGCCTGTTCACTATTTGTTACAGGACCACAAAAATGCAACAACTGAAAGTCAGTGTTTAAAAAGTTATACAGCAATTTGACTGAGTAATTTTATGTCTATTAAATATAATAATAAAGAAATCAAACTTGTATTTTGCTTGGTTTGGAATTTTATTTTAGTTCTCTAGCAATTCTTTTTAGTTTTAACAAAAATACTAGTGCATGATGGATTGGAAAAAAAAATTTTAAATGGTTTTTCACCACAGATAGTTTGGAAAACACTGATCTAGAGCATAGAAAGCCATGTAGAACTACCTTAATCATTTTATAAAACTGGCATAATCCTGCTACCAAAACCTGATAAATATCCCATGAAAAGAAATGTACAAACTAATTCCAATTATGACATAAGTAAAATATTAGAAACTCTATCCAGCAACAAATTAAAATACTAATATGCCATGACCAAGTAGAACTTTGCTTTTTATTTTTCCTTTAACTTTTGAAATACAAGGCTGGCTCAGTATTAGAAAATCCACTAATATAGGTTATAGTGTTAATAGTTTAAAAAAGACAATAGCACATTTAACTTGATAGATATTCATGAAAAATAATTTCATCAAGAAAGCAGGTTACTAAACAGTGAGTGGTATAATTTCATGATTATTTAAGTATATTTACTTATTTAATATATATGAATGTTTAGAAAAACATCTGAAATATTATATACCAAAATGTTTAGAATGGCGGTTGTTTTTGTTTTGATTCACATTTTCTTCTTTTATTTATAGCTATTTTTTGACTTGCTACAATTAATATATTTTTGGGTAATAAGTAAAAAATACAATTATTATAAATATAAAACTTTGCATGTGAATAGAGTTTAAGTTCCTATAAAATATGTAAGAAATTAATATTACTTATTTAGAGGTTTACACATTTTCTACTGGCTTCTTCTGAAAGCGATTTACTCAAGGCTTGGTTTAGTTTCATCTTTGGGAATGAACACTTTATAGTTAACAGAGAAAAGAAACAGAAACTCTTTATTGTCTCTCATACTACTATTTTTTAAATATATTCACATAATAAGGACTAACTTTGCTTCTCTGGAGAGCATCAAGTCTTTGGCCTGCCTTTTGGGTTCCTCTACAATCCCCCCTCAGCCCCAGACTAAGAGGAACTCGGAAAAAAGGCCTGGAGATCTACTTCTGAAAATCAGCCAGTGAAAACCCTATGGATCACACCAGTCAGATCTGCAACCAATGATGGGGATGGTGCAGGACCGGGCAGCATTTTGTTTCTTTGTGCATGGGTTGTCACAAATCAGGGGGACTCCATGGCAGCTAACAATAACAATGGACATGAAGAATAGGCAGTTGAAGTTAAAGGGAGAAGTTAGGGCAGAAGATACAACATGCGGCAGATAGCAGTGTATTATATCTAAAGCCAGTTGGATTGGATGAGAGATCACTTAGGGACCGAGTGCGAATAGATGAGCAGTGAGCCACAGGACGACATTGTGAAGATGAGAACAGGGCCAGCTTCATGGATGCGTGACCTGTGCAGTCATGACGGTTTCCATGCTTAGAAGGGCCCTGCACTCAGTTTCATCCTCTACTGTTTCTGTCTTGAAACTCTTAATAAATTTTGAACAAGGAGCCATATATTTTTATTTTGCACTGGGCCCTGCAAATCACAGCAGGTCCCAGCTGGGAACATAAGGATCTAGCAAAGTTGAGAGTCAATGAAGTTGGCAGAAAACCAAGCAAGTGTATGGTGGTGTAATCAAAGCCAAGTGAAGAAAGACACTGTATAAAGAAGGACAGAATGATCCATGGTCTCAAAAACTGCTATGTGGTCAAATTACCTCAGGCGTGGAAACTGACCTTGGATTTAGCAACTTGAGTGTGCTTAGCACCCAGGTTGGACTAGGTTGAAGAGAGAAGAAGAGAAGTGGATAATAGAAAACAGCAAGTGCAGATAGCACTCACGCTTTTCCTGTGAATGGGAAGCTTAAAAATGAGTAGGAACTGAGAGGGCTAGTGAGTCAAGAGAGGGCTTTTCCAAAATGGAGGTACTATGATCTATCTGTTCTGTTGACATTGACCTATTAGAGAAGGGGAGGAGGGATAATGAAGCAGGAGAGGAAATAATTACTGGAGCAAAGTCCTTGAGTCTTTGGAGAGAGGAGAGAGGAATGGGATCCAGTACAAAGTAGAGGGTTGTCCTAAAAGGAGGGAAGGCTAAGCTCATGGTATGGATGTCTATGCCTGGTGCATTTTGTAGAAAGATCTGATTGCTTTTATATGAGTCAAAGTCTTCAGCTGAGCATAAGAAGTAGGGAGGAGGTGTTTGAGGTTTGAGGAAAGAGAATAGGATGTAAAATGGTCTGTTAGGGGCACGGGCAAGTGAAAGATCTGGAACTAATAGGCTTAACTAGGGCTTAAACCATAAAACCAAACCCACTGCTACTGAGTCAATCCCAACTCATAGTGACCCCACAGGGTTTTCGAGGCTGTAAATCTCTACAGAGTAACCAATGCGCAACCAGGGCTAATGGGCTTAACCATGTAAAAATACATGCAGGTTGTAAAAATACGCTAAAATATTGACATCAGGTATCTCTGGGTGATTGTCTCTTTTTGCATGTTTCTGATTTTCTGAAAGTTCCCCAATAGGCATATATCAGTTTCATAATTAACCTTTATAAACTGTTACAGAGGGGGGAGATAGGTGCTCATGATTTATAGGAGGTGAGTAGGCAGCAAAAAAGAGAAAGGTAACATTATTCTGGTGACCTCTAAAAGCAATGTCTACACAATAGATGAATAACAGTCCAACTGATTATTTCTGAGACTAGAGCAGAAATTACGAACAAGAGGAAATATCTAAGAACCTTTCTTCAGGCCATCAGATTTGCTCTGTTTCTAGGTCTGAGCTAGTTTCTTAATTGAGTTTGATTGATCTAATGGTGGAAACTGTTCCTGGTTCCTGGCACCAGGTTGGCTGTCATTCCTGATTTTACAGTGGTGATGTGTGCATTCATCCTTGCCTGTGTCTTCATGTTTTTTTTTAATTTTTATTTATCTTTTTATTGTTGTAATTAAATGAAGTTTACATTTCAAGTTAGTCTCCCATACAGAATTTTTTTTTTTAACATACACTGTTATGAGACCCCAACCACTTATCACATTCAGTGACAGCATACTCCTCCCCTCTGCCCCTGATTCCCCATGAACATTCAACCAGCTCCTAACTGTCTGCCTTCCCATCGCACCTCAGGACAGAAGCCGTCCCTTTGGTCTCTGATATCTACTTGTCTAAGAGGCACATTCTTCACAAGTATCACTTATGTCCCACATTCCAGTCCAATCCCTGTCTGAAGAGTTGGCCTCAGAAATTGTTTTAGTTCTGGGGTGATGGAGAGGCCAGGGGCCATGCTTTCAGGGGCACCTCCAGTCTCAGTCAGACCACTAAGTTTGGTCTTCTTACTAGAATTTGAGTTCTGCATCCCATCCTTCTACTGCTCCATCAGGGACCCTCTGTTGTGTTCCCTGTCAGGACATTCATTGGTGGTAGCCAGGCACCATCTAGATCTTCTGGTCTCAGGCTGATGAAGTCTCTGGTTTATGTGGCCCATTCTGTCTCTTGGGCCAATACTTTCCTTGTGTCTTTGGTGTTCTTCGTTCTCCTTTACTAGAAGTGGTTGGGACCAATTGATGCATCATAGATGGCCGCTTAAAAGCTTTTAAGACCCCAGACACCACTCACCCAAGTGGGATGCAGAACATTTCCTTAATAAGGTTTGTTACGCCAATTGACATAGATGTCCCCTGAAAGCATGGTCCCCAGACCCCGCATCCCTGCTACTCTGTCTCTCAAAGTATCTGATTGTATTGAGGAAACTTCTTTGCTTTGGTTTAGTCCAGTTGTGCTGGCTTACTGTAGTGTGTGCTGTCCTTCCCTTCACCTAAGATCATTCTTATCTACTATCTAATTAGTGAATAACCCTCACCATCCGTCCCCACTCCCCAACCATCAAAGAATGTTTTCTTCTGTGTTTAAACCTTTTCTTGAGTTCATATGATAGTGGTCTTATACAGTATTTGTCCTTCTGTGACTGACTAAATTCACTCAGCATAGTAAGTTCTAGCTTCCACCAAGTTATGTTTCACAGCTTCATCATTGTTCTTTATCGTTGCATAATATTCCATTGTGTGGATATACCATAGTTTGTTTATCCATCTGTCCATTGATGGGAACTTACTTTGCTTCCATCTTTTCGATATTGTGCACAGTGCTGCGATGAACATGGGTGTGTGTATATCTATTCATGTGACGGCTTTTGTTTCTCTAGGATATATTCCAAGGAGCGGGATAGCTGGATCCTATGGTACTTCTATTTCTAGCTTTTTAAGGAAGGGCCAAATGGATTTCCAAAGTGGTTGTACCATTTTACATTCCCACCAACAATGTATAAGTGGCCCAGTCTCTCCACAACCTCTCCAGCATTTATTATTTTGTGTTTTATGGATTAATGCTAGCCTTGTTGGGGTGAGATGATATCTCATTGTACTTTTGATCTGCATTTCTCTGATGGCTAATGATCGTGAGCCTTTCTTCATGTGTCTGTTAACTGTCTGAATATCTTCCTTGGTGAAGTGCCTGTTCGTATCCTTTGCCCATTTTTTAATTGGGTTATTTGTCTTTTTGCTGTTGAGGTTTTGGAGTATCTTGTAGACTTTAGAGATTAAACGCTGATCGGATTTGTCATAGCCAAAAAATTTTTCCCAGTCTTTAGGTTGTCTTTTCACTCTTTTGGTGAAGTCTTTGGATGAGCATAAGTGTTTGATTTTTAGGAGCTCCCATTTGTCTAGTCTCTCTTCTGGTGCTTGTGCATTGTTACTTATGGTTTGTATTGTGTTTATGCCATGTATTAGGGCTCCTAGTGTTGTCCCTATTTTTTCTTCCGTGATCTTTACCATTTTCTATTTTATATTTAAGTCTTTGATCCATTTTGAGTTAGTTTTTGTACATGGTATGTGGTATGGGTATTGTTTCAGTTTTTTCCATATAGATACCCAGTTATGCCAGCACCGTTTGTTAAAGAGACTGTCTTTTCCCCAATTAATCGACTTTGAGCCTTTGTCAAATATTAGCTGCTCATAGGTGGATGAGCTTATATCTGGATTCTCAACTCTGTTCCATTGGTCTATGTATCTGTTATTGTACCAGCACCAGGCTGTCTTGACTACCATGGCGGTATAATAGGTCCTAAAATCAGGTAGTGTAAGGCCTCCCACTTTGTTCTTCTTGAGTAGTGCTTTATTTATCCGGGGCCTCTTCCCTTTCCATATGAAGTTGGTGATTTGTTTCTCCATCTCGTTAAAAAACGCTGCTGGAATTTGGATCAGGATTGCATTGTATCTGTGGATTGCTTTGGGTAGAATTGACATTTTCACTATGTTGAATCTACCTATCCATGAGCAAGGTATATTTTTCCACTTATGCAGGTCTCTTTTAGTTTCTTGCAGTAGTGTCTTGTAGTTTTCTCTGTAAAGATCTTTTACATCTCTGGTTAGATTTATTCCTAAGTGTTTTATCTTCTTGGGGGCTATTGTGAATGGTATTGATTTGGTGATTTCCTCTTCAAGGTTCTCTTTGTTGGTGTAAAGGAATCCAATTGATTTTTGTATGTTTATCTTGTCTCCTGAAACATTGCTGAAATCTTCTATTCGTTCCAGTAGTTTTCTTATGGATTCCTTGGGGTTTTCCGTGTATAAGATCATATCATCTGCAAATAGAGATACTTTGACTTCTTCCCTACCTATTTGGATGCTCTTTATTTCTTTTTCTAGCCTAACTTCTCTGGCTAGGACCTCCAGCACAATGTTGAATAATAGTGGTGATAAAGGGCATCCTTGTCTGGTTCCTGTTCTCAAGGGGAATGCTTTCAAAGTCTCTCCATTCAGGATGATGTTGGCTATTGGTTTTGTATAAATGTCCTTAATTATACTGAGGAATTTCCCTTCTATTCCTTTTTTTTTAGAGTTTTTATCATGAATGGTTGTTGGACTTTGTCAAATGCCTTTTCTGCATCAGTTGATAAGATCATGTGGTTCTTGTCTTTTGTTTTATTTATGTGATGGATTATGTTGAGTGTATTTCTAATATTGAACCATCCCTGCATACCTGGTATAAATCCCACTTGGTCATGGTGATTATTTTTTTGATATGTTGCTGAATTCTATTGGCTAAAGTTTTGTTGAGGATTTTTGCATCAATGTTCATAACGGATATCCGTCTGTAATTTTCTATTTTTGTGGTGTCTTTACCTGGTTTTGGTATCAGGGTTATGCTGGCTTCATAGAATGAGTTTGGGGGTATTCCATCCTTTTCTATGCTCTGAAATACCTTTAGCAGAAGTGGAGTTATCGCTTTTCTGAAAGTTTGGTAGAATTCTCCAGTGAAGCCATCAGGGCCAGGGCTTTTTTTTTGTTGGCAGTTTTTTAATAACCTTTTCAATCTCTTCTTTTGTTATGGGTTTATTTACTTGTTCTACCTCTGTTTGTGTTAATTTAGGTAGGTAGCAAGTTTCTAAAAATTTGTCCATTTCCTCTAGGTTTTCAAATTTGTCAGAGTACAATTTTTCATAGTATTCTGTTATGATTCTTTTAATTTCAGTTGGGTCTGTTGTGATATCACCCTTCTCACTTCTTATACGGGTTATCTGTTTCCTCTACAGTTTTTCTTTTCTCAGTTTGGCCAATGGTTGATCAATTTTGTTGATCTTTTAAAGAACCAGGTTTGAACTTGTTAACTCTTTCAATTGTTTTTCTGTTCTCTATTTCATTTAATTCTGCTCTAATGCTTATTATTTCCTTCCTTCTGGCACCTGTAGGCTTCTTTTGTTGCTCGCTTTCTACTTGTCCCAGTTGTAGTGTTAGTGCTTTTATTATGAGCCTTTCTTATTTTTGGATGTATGCATTTATTGCTATAAACTGACCTCTGAGAGCCGCTTTTGCTGTGTCCCAAAGGTTCTGGTAGGATGTGTTTTCATTCTCGTTTGATTCTATGAATTTCTTTATTCCATCCTTAATTTCTTCTCTAACCCAGTAGTATTTGAGCAAGGTGGTGTTCAGTTTCCATGTGTTTGATTTTTTTTCCTTGCTTTTTGTGTTGTTGATATCCACTTTTATGGCTTTATGATCAGAAAAGATGCTTTGTACTATTTCGATGTTTTGGATTTTGTTAAGGCTTGCTTTATGGCCTAGTATGTGGTCTATTCTGGAGAATGTTCCATGTGTGTTGGAAAAGAAAGTATACTTGGCCGCTGTTGGGTGCAGTGTTTGGTGTATGTCTGTGGGATCAAGTTGGTTGATTGTAGCATTTATCTCTTCTGTGTCTTTGTTGAGCTTCTTTCTGGATGTTCTGTCCTTCACAGAAAGTGGCACGTTGAAGTCTCCTACTACTATTGTGGAGCTGTCTATCTCTCTCTTTAGAGCTGTTAAAGTTTGTTTTATGTATTTTGGAGCCCTGTTGTTGGGTGTGTAAATATTTTTTATAGTTATGTCCTCCTGGTGTATTGACACTTTAATCATTATATAGTGCCCTTCCTTATTTTTGTGGTGGATTTTACTTTAAAGTCTATTTTGTCAGCGATGAATATTGCCACTCCTGCTCTTTTTTGAGTTTTGTTTGCTTGATGTATTTTTTTTCCATCCTTTGAGTTTTAGCCTGTTTGTGTCTTTAAGTCTAAGGTGCATCTCTTGTAGGCAGCATATAGATGGATCATGCTTTTTTATCCAATCTGCCACGTTCAGTGTATTTATTGATAGGTACGAGTTTAGTGTTGTCATCCTGATATCTCTTTATGTGTGTTCTTCACAGTTTGTTTGTTCTCCTCAATTTTCTGTGCTGAGTCATTTTTCTTTATGTATTTTTTATTCCACCTTTTTCTTTGTTGTAGATTTTGTGCTTCCTGGGTCTTTATGTTTTTCTACTTTTTTATTTTGATTTGTAGGATTGTTAGATTCCTTTGTGGTTACCTTAATATTTACCCCTAATTTTCCAAGTTTATACCAGTCTTTTATTACTTTATATCTCCTTAACTTCCCCTCCATATAGAAAATCAATGTCTCCAATTTTTACGACCCTCTTTTTTTGTTTTGCTATTATCCTTTTTTTTTTTTAACATATTGATATCTATTTCCCTATTTTCAATATTTTAGCTTTGATGTAATTTTTTTTTTATATTTTATTGTACTTCAGGCTTACAAAACAAATAGTTTCTCATGAAACAGTAGTACACATGTTGTTTTATGGCGTTGGTTAACAACCCCACAACATATCAACCTTCTAACTTCTCAACCTTTTTTTTTTTTGGTGAAAATACACATAGCCAAAGATACACCGTTTCAAAAATTTCTACATACACAGTTCAGTGACATTGACTATGCTCGTCCAATTGTGCTGTTATTCTCACTTAACATGAAGGCTTACAGAACAAAATAGTTTCTCATTTAACAGTTACTACAAATGTTGCCGTATGACAATGGTTAGCAATCTCACAACACATCAACAATATCTTTACTCAATCTTGTGTTCCCTAACACCAGCTTCCTTGTCCCCTTCTGCCTCCTGGCCCTTGTCACTGGACTCCTGTACCTCGTTAGTCTCATTTGGTTTCACGGGGCTGTCCACTCCCAGGCTGAACAGTGAACCTTGGAAGTAACTTCACCACTGAGCTAAAAGGGTGTCTGGGGACAATACTCTCGAGGTTTCTCCAGTCTCCATTAGGCCACTAAATCTGATCTTTTTTTATGAGTTAGAATTATGCTCTACATCTTTCTCCAGCTCCAGAAACCTCTGTTGTGATCCTGGTCAGAGCAGTCAGTGGTGGTAGCCGGGCACCATCTAGCTGTACTGAACTCAGTCCGGTGGAGGCCTTGGTAGCTGTGGACAATTAGTCTTTTGGACTAATCTTTTCCTTATATCCTGTTCTCTTCATTCTCCCTTGCTCCCGAGGGGATGAGACCGGTGGAGTATCTTAGATGGCCGCTCACAGGCTTTTAAGACCCCAGGCACTACTCACCAAGGTAGAATGTAGAGCATTGTCTTTATAAGCTGTGTCATGCCAATTGAGCTAGATGTTCCCCGAGACCATGGTCCCCACAGCCCTCCTCCCAACAACTCAGTCCCTCAGGAAGTTTAGATGTGTCTATGGGGCTTCCATGACCTTTCCTTGTACAGGTTGTGCTAGTTTCCCCTGTATTGTGTAATGTCTCACCCTTCACCCAGGATACCACTTATCTATTGCCTATTTAGTATTTCCCCCCACCACTCACATCCCTGGTAACCAACAAAGAATGTTACATTTTGTGTGTGAACTTTTTCATGGGTTTTTACAATAGAGGTCTCATACAATATTTGTGCCTTTGCGATTGACTTATTTCACTCAGCATAATGTCCTCCAGTTTTATCCGTGTTATGAGATGCTTCACAGATTCATTGTTGTTCTTTCTCATTGCATAGTACTCCATTGTGTGTATGTACCATAGTTTGTTTATCCGTTCATCTGTTGATGGGCATCTAGGTTGTTTTCACCGTTTTGCTGTTGTGAACAACGCTGCCGTGAACATAGGTGTGCATATGTCTATTCGCGTGACGACTCTTATTTCTCAAGGATATATTCCTAGGACTGGAATTGCTGGATCGAATGGTATGTCTATTTCTAGCTTTCTTAGGAAGCGCCATATCATTTTCCAAAATGGTTGTATCGTTTTGCATTCCCACCAGCAGTGCATAAGACTTCCCATCTCCCCACAGCCCCTCCAACATTTGTTATTTCTAGTGTTTTTGATTCGTTCCAGTAATGCCGGGGTGAGATGGTATCTCATTGTGGTTTTAATTTGTATTTCTCTAATGGCTAGTGATCGTGAGCATTTCCTCATGTGTCTCTTGGCCATTTGAAAGTCTTCTTTGGTGAAGTGTCTGTTTATTTTCTTTGCCCATTTTTTGATAGGATTATTTGTCTTTTTGTTGTAGAGGTGTTGGGTTTTCTTGTAGATTATGGAGATTAGACCTTTGTCTGACTTGTACTGTCCAAAAATTTTTTCCCAGTCTGTAGGTTCTCTTTTGACTCTTTTGGTGAAGTCTTTTGAAGAGTATACGTGTTTGATTTTTAGAAGATCCCAGTTATCTGGCTTATCTGTTGGGGTTTGTGCATTGATGGTTATGGTTTGTATCCTGTTAATGCCATGTATTAAGGCCTGAAGTGTTGGTCCTATTTTTTCTTCTATGAACTTTACAGTTTTAGGCTTTATGTTCAGGTCTTTGATGCATTTTGAAGTAGTTTTGGTATATGGTGTGAGGTATGGGTCCTGTTTCATTTTTTTACAAATGGATATCCAGTTTTGCCAGCACCATTTGTTAAAAAGACTATCTTTTCCCCATCTGATGGACTTTGGGCCCTTGTTGAAGATCACGTGACCGTAGGTGGATGGCTTGACATCTGGGTTCTCAATTCTGTTCCATTGGTCAATGTATCTGTCGTTGTACCAGTACCAGGCTGTTTTGACTACTGTAGCTGTATAGTAGGTTCTGAAGTCAGGTAGTGTGAGTCCTCCAACTTTATTCTTCTTCTTCAGTAGTGCTTTACTAATTCGGGGCTTCTTCCCTTTCCATATAAAGTTAATGATTAGTTTTTCCATCTTTTTGAAGAATGTTGCTGGTATTTGGATCGGGATTACATTGCATTTGTATATTGCTTTGGGTAGAATTGTCATTTTCACAATGTTGAGTCTGCCTATCCATGAGCATGGTATGTTTTTCCATTTATGTAGATCCCTCTGGGTTTCATGCAGGAGTGTTTTATAGTTTTCTTTGTATAGGTCTTTTACATCCCTGGTCAGATTTATTCCTAAGTATTTTATCTTTTTCGGGGCTATTGAGAATGGTATTGATTTCCTGATATCCTTTTCATCGTTCTCCTTACTGCTGTATAGGAATCCAACTGATTTTTGAATGTTTATCTTGTATCCTGCTACTCTGCTGAATGTTGCTATTAGTTCCAGTAGATTTCTCATGGGGTCTTTAGGGTTTTCTATGGATAATAACATATCATCTGCAAACAGGGACAGTTTAACTTCTTCATTACCAATTTGGATGTCCTTTATTTCGTTTTCTTGCCTTATTGCTCTAGCTAGAACTTCCAGCACAATGTTAAATAGGAGTGGTGATAAAGGGCATCCTTGTCTTGTTCCTGTTTTCAAGGGGAATGTTTTCAGCCTCTCTCCATTAAGAATGATGTTGGCTGTTGGTTTTGCATAGATGCCCTTTATTATGTTGAGAAATTTCCCTTCTATACCTATTTTTTGAGAGTTTTTATCAGGAATGGGTGTTGGACTTTGTCAAACGCCTTTTCTGTGTCAATTGAGATGATCATGTGATTCTTTTCTTTCCTTTTATTTATGTGGTGAATTACGTTGATGGATTTTCTAATGTTAAACCATCCTTGCATACCTGGTATGAATCCTACTTGGTTGTGGTGTATTATTCTTTTGATATGATACTAAATTCTATTGGCTAGAATTTTGTTGAGAATTTTTGCATCTATATTCATGAGAGATATTGGTCTGTAATTTTCTTTTTTTGTGATGTCTTTGCCTGGTTTTGGTATCAGCGTTATGCTGGCTTCATAGAATGAATTCGGAAGTGTTGCTTCCTCTTCCACGCTCTGAAATAGCTTGAGTAGTACTGGTGCAAGCTCTTCTGTAAATGTTTTGTAGAATTCTCCAGTGAAGCCATCTGGGGCAGGGCTTTTTTTGGTTGGGAGTTTTTTTTTATTACTTTTTCAATCTCTTCTCTTGTTATGGGTCTGTTCAGATTTTCAACATCACTTCGTTGTAGTTTGGGTAGGCCGTGTGTTTCTAGAAATTTATCCATTTCCTCTAGGTTTTCAAATTTGTTGGAGTATAGTTTTTCATAATATTCTGTTATAATCCTTTTTATTTCAGTTGAGTCTGTTGGAATGTCCCCCATTTCATTTCTTATTTGGGTTATTTGTGTCCTCTCCTGGTTTTCTTGATTCTTTCTGCTGTTTTTCTGTTCTCTATTTCATTTATTTCTGCTCTGATCTTTACTATTTCCTTTCTTCCAGTGGTTGTGGGGTTTTTTTTTTTGCTGTTCTCTTTCTATTTCTTTGAGTTCTGTAGTTAATGTTTTGATTTTGTCCCTGTCTTCTTTTTTGATATGTGCATCTATTGCTATAAATTGTCCTTTGAGGACTGCCTTTGCTGTATCCCAGAAGTTTTGGTGTGATGTGTTTTCATTCTCATTTGATTCTAGGAATTTTTTAATTCCATCTCTGATTTCTTCTATTACCCACTGATGTGTAAGCAGGGTATTATTCAGTTTCCATGTAGTTGATTTTTTTTCCTTGCTCTTTCTATTGTTAATTTCTACCTTGATGGCATTGTGGTCACAGAAGATACTTTGAATTATCTCAACGTTTTGGATCTTGTTGATGATTGCTCTGTGGCCTAACATGTGGTCTATTCTGGAGAATGTTCCATGTGCATTGGAAAAGAATGTGTACTTTGCAGTGTTTGGATGGAGTGTTCTATATATGTCTATGAGGTCCAGTTGGCTGATCGTGCCCTTTAGGTCTTCTGTATCTTTGCTGAGTTTCTTCTTAGTTGTTGTGTCCTTTACTGAGAGTGGTGTGTTGAAGTCTCCTACTATTATTGTGGAACTGTCAATTTGTCTTTTCAGTGTGGTTAGAGTTTGTTTTATGTATTTTGGAGCCCTATCATTGGGTGCGTAGATGTTTATTATAGTTATGTCTTCATGATGGATCGTCCCCTTAATCATTATATAGTGACCTTCTTTGTGTTTTATGGTAGGTTTTGTTTTAAAGTCTATTTTATCTGAGATTAGAATTGCCACTCCTGCTCTTTTTTGGTAGTTGTTAGCTCGATATATTTTTTTCCAACCTTTGACTTTTAATAAATTCGCATCTTTGTTTCTAAGGTGTGTCTCTTGTAGACAGCATATTGATGGATCCTGTTTTTTTATCCATTCTGTGACTCTCCGTCTCTTCATGGGTTCATTGAGTCGATTTACATTCAGTGTGATTATTGATAGATGTGAGTTTGTTGCTGTCATTTTGTAGTGCTTTCTTTTGTGGTGCTGAATTTTGTGTGTTCTTCTTACTCTCCTGCACTGAGTTACTTTTGTTTGTGGATTTTTTTTTTTCATTTCTTTTGTTTTTGTAGCTTTTGTTTTTGCTGAGACTTTATGTTTTTCCTCTTTATTTTTATGAGTTGGTTTGTTAACTTTCTTTGTGGTTACCATGAATTTTACCCTTATCTTTCTAAGTTTGAAGCAGTCTACCCTTACTTGGTATCGCCTTGCCTTCCTCTCCATCAGAAGGTTCTAAACCTGTGCCATTTATTCCCTCTTTCATTGTTTTGATGTTGTTGTCATCCCTCGATTGACTGCTCTGATTCCCTGTTGTATTTCTTTTGATTTTGGATAGTCCTCGAGAGTTCATTTCCTAGATTGGTATCTGGCTCGTACGATCCTGCGTCCTAGGTCCTGCCTGAGGGCTGAAGCTGTTTGTCCTCAGATCAAAGAACTCCCTTTAATAATTCTTGTAAGTTGGGTTTGACTTTTACATATTCCCTTAGTTTCTGTTTATCTCGAAATGACCTAATTTCACCATCAAATTTGAATGAGAGGATATATTATTCTTGACTGACAATTTTTTTCTTTCAAGATTTTATATATGTCATCCCACTGTCTTCTTGCCTGCGTAGTTTCTGCCAAATAATCTGAGCTTAGTCTTATTGTTTCTCCTCTGTATGTGACTTCTTGTTTTTCATGAGCTGCTCTCAGGATTCTTTGTTTGTCTTTGGTTTTGGCGAGTGTGAATATGATATGCCTTGGTGATTTTCTTTTGGGGTCTCTTCTATATGGGGTTTGTTGAGCTTCTTGGATGGCCAGCTTTTCATCTTTCATGATATTGGGGAAGTTTTCTGTCAGCAGTCTCTTGAAGATCCTCTCTGTGTTTTCTGTTTTCTCCCCCTGTTCTGGAATGCCAATCACTCGTAAATTTTTGCTTTTAATTGTGTCCCACATAACTCTCAGTGTCTCTTCATTTTTCTTTGTTCTTTTTTTTTTTGAGTTTTCCTGAAACAGAGTTGTATCCAAGTGTTTGTCTTCAGTTCCACTGATCCCGTCTTCCATGGTTTCAAATCTGCTTCTCAGCCCTTCTATGACATCATCCATTTCTGAAATCTTCTTGTTTATCTTTTGAATTTCTAATTGTTGTTTTTGTATAATTTCTAGTTGTGAATTTATTTGGGCATTTTGTTCCTGCATCATCTTCCTGAATTCATCCAATTTTTGTCTGTATTTTCCATGAATTTGTCTATTTTTTTCTCAGGTTTGTCAGCTTTTTGCCTCAGTTCTTGGAAAATTCCGAGTATTAGAGATTTGAATTCCCTATCAGGTACTTCTAGTGCATTTTCTTCCACAGGAGAGTCATCTGGTGTTTTAATTTGAATGCCTACTGGAACCATCCTGTCCTGTTTTTGTAAATGTTTTTATATTGTTTGCTGGTTTTGGGGCATTCAGTAGATAGTTCTCTCTTTTATTGATTGTAGATTTGTTTGTTTCATCTCTTTTTTAAAAAAAAAAAAATTGAGTGTGTCTGAGCAGGTGGACTGAGTGCTCTTTGTTGTTTTCTCTTCTGTGCACTCACTACTTTTCGCCTCCTTCTCCAACTGGCCGGTTCAGTCACTCAGATGTGGTACAGCAGGGCAGGTCTAGCTGAAGAGAAGCCACTAGGACGGGTTGTTTGTGGCACTCACTACAGCCACCAGGGCAGTTGGTAATCCGTGCCGGCCAGGTTCCAGTAGGCTGTGCCTGCACTACTTGGTGGTGTGATGTCAAGTGCATGGTGCAGGTAGGCAGGATGCAGTGGGGAGATGGTTATGTGTGGTGCTAAGCTGGATATGGGAGAGAGAAGAGAGGAACAGGAGCCAAAAAACATACAAACAAACAAAAAAGAATGCTAGGGGAGCTTGCTGTTGGAATGGAGAGATGAGAGATGGCTGTTTTGTCTCCCACTGGATGCTCTGTGAGGCTGCTTTCTGATACTCCCATTTGCTGGTCTCTGATAGGAGTCCAAGATGGTGGATCCATGCTGCATTAACTGGTAGGGGACCTCTGCATGAATCTCTCCTCGCTCTCCATTCTCTTTCAGTATTTTCACTCCATTTGGCACTCGGCTGAGTTCTTTATCTCTTCATTTGATGTTCTAGGGTTTCAGGATTGTTGATTCTCTGTTTGGCTTAGTTTTTCAGATCTTTGCTGTGGAGGGACGTCGTGGTGCTTCTGCCTAGAGCACCATCTTGCCGGAACCTTCTGATGTAATTTTGATTTCCGTATCTGAGTCAATATCTGGTTGCTCTGTCCTGTGTTCTAGTATTGCTATTTTAGCTGGTGTTATTGATTATCTAACCATAGGACTCCCTTTAGTATTTCTTGTAATTTTGGTTTGGTTTTTGCAAATTCCCTGAACTTCTGTTTATCTGGAAATGCCCTAATTTCACCATCATATTTGAGAGACAGTTTGCTGGATATATAACTCTTGGCTGACAATTATTTTCCTTCAAGGCTTTAAATATGTCATCCCATTGCCTTCTAGCCTGCATGGTTCCTGCTGAGTAGTCTGAGTTTATTCTAATTGACTCTCCTTTGTAGATGACTTTTCTTTTATCCCTAGCCACTCTTAAAATTCTCTCTTTATCTTTGGTGTTGGTAAAGTTTGACTATAATATGTCTTGGTGACTTTCTTTTGGGATCTACCTTATGTGGGGTTCGATGAGTATCTTGGATAGATATCTTCTCATCTTTCACGTTATCAGGGAAGTTTTCTGTCAACAAATCTTCAACAATTTTCTCTGTATTTTCTGTTATCCCCCCCTGCTCTGGTACTCCAATCACTCATAGGTTATTTCTCTTGATAGAGTACCACATGACTCTTAGAGTTTCTTCATCCTTTTTAATTCTTTTATCTGATTTTTCCTCAAATAAGTTGACATCAAGAGCTTTATCTTCAATGTCACTAATTCTAATTCCTACTGCCTCAGTTCTGCTCCTAAGACTTTCTAATTCTGAAATTTTATTGTTAATTTTCTGGATTTCTGATTGCTGTCTCTCTATGGATTCTCGCAGCCTATTAAATTTGGCATTATGTTTTTGAATAACTTTTTTAAGTTCTGCTACTACTGTGCCTGTATGTTGCCTGGCTTTTTCTGCATTCTGTTGAATTTCCTTTCTTATTTCTATAAGAGTTCTGTATATTAATCTTTTGTATTCTGTCTCTGGTAATTCCAAGAAGTTCTCTTCCTCCAGAGAATTTATTGATTCTTTATTTTGGGAGCTTGTTGAAGCCATCATGGACTGCTTCTTTATGTAACTTGATACTGACTGTTGTCTCCTAACCATCAATAATTTATTATAATTTTATTTTGTGTTTGCTTAGTGAGACCTAACTTCTTATTTTGTTCTGTTTTGATATACCCAAATAGGCTGCTCGTGTGCACTAGTTTGATTTTTGACACCTTTTGATCTCTAATGTCCTGTCACCAGGTAGTTAGTTCTGTAACTAAGAATGTGCATGCCAGAGTCTGTTAAAATTTCCTATATGGGATCAGCTTGGGTGTGCAGGCTGTCGGTCACCAAGTGTGTGATGCAGGCTCTCACCCCCAGTCCTAGAGAGGCATGGGTTATTGTGCAGGCACTGGACTCTGGCTGTGGTAAGGGATCACCTGCTCAGCCAGGCAGGGGGCTGATGGCTGCCCCTGAGAGTCTGAAAGAAAAGCGTGTCCCTATTCTCTAGGGTAAATAGGTAGGTGAGTTTTGCAGCTGGGCTAAGAGCACCCCACTATATTGGCTGCAAAAACTCGAGGGCACACTTTTTCTTGAACTCCTGTAACAGGTGACTAGGCACTTTAGGAGCTACCAGCAGTCCTCAAGACCCTGCTGCAGATTGATAAAAGTGCCTACTTGAGGGGCAGGGCTGTTTCAAGGATAACAAATCTGCCCGTTCACAGCTGAAGCAGTTGAAGTTAAACTTCAGATGTTTGCCCTGTTGTACTGTGGTAGTAGGGCTAACACTGTTGAGATGGGTCCCCACAAGTCCATACAGGAGTGTATGGCACTCAGAGTCTGCGGACCCCTGATTTCTATGGCCAGCGAAGGAGCTGTGCCGACCCTGTGTTCCTGGCCTAGGGGAGCCAGCAGCTTATTTGTTTCCTCTCCAAGGCCAGGAGAATGGGACAGGGTGCCTTTTGGGATCTACTTCAGGCCCAGTGGACTCCTGGTGCAGAGCGGGTAGGGAGGAGGTAAAAGGAAGAGAGGTTTTTCCCAAATCCGGTGCAGAGTGCAGAGGTAGGAGGTAAAAGGGAGAGAGGTTTTTCCCAAGTGGGCTTTTTTTTTAAGTCGCCACGGAAGAGTGCGTGCATGTACTTATCCTAGCCTCTTGGGAGCTGCTCTTCACTGGTTCGGAGTGCCCAAGCAGACTCTCTGCTGCCGGGTCTCTCTCGATGTGGAAACTGCTTCTTGAGCACGTGCACAGCACAGCTGTTTGCCTGCTTCACCACTGGCCAGTGTGGCTGTGTCTCTACAGTTTTGCTGCCGTGGCTCTAGTGCTCCTCACTTCTTCCAAATGGTTTTCCTCTCTGGTATGACTCAGATGAATTTCTTAACCTTGTCTTGTTCAGGGCTGGCAGATGTTCACATAGAATCAAATCACTTGTTTTTCCCGGTTTTTGTTGTAAGAGGGTTATAGGAAGCGTCTAACTCGTCTGCCATGTTGACCACGCCTCCCTCTTCATGGGTTTTAGTGGGAAGATGGGTGAGGCTCCTTTGTGTGCTGTGCAGACATCTCTTATACCAGAACCTCATTAATATTTTAATGTTCCTTTGTTTGTTAAAACGGTTAGAAGTAAATATCTCCCCTCAAAAGATGAAGTCCTTGAAATCTCCTTTCAGAGTACCCTTAGTCACTCATTAGTTTTGTCTTAGTTACATCTATTTTTTAAAATTTCAAATCAAAATCACTCTTCCAAAAGAGAATGTCAGAGATAGTATATTCTTATAAAGGGATGATAACTAATTCTAAAACATTTTCACTCTGTTAGACCCTGTATATTAGCTCATGTGTGCTTTTTATTTTTGCTCTATGATAAATGGTGAGGTGAGTGGGGAATTTCAGGGCAACATTTTAAGCTGAGTTCCTCTGAGCAATTGAGCCTCATCTTTCTGTTGAAATCTTTATTGAGATCATAAATCTCAGCTCTCAGAACAAGATGTGGGAATTAGATCCTATGATTGTTAAAACACCACATGGAGTTCAGCTGTGTGGACAAAGAGGCAATAACTCTGCATGGGGTGTGAGGTAGGGCGTGTGTTTGGAACTCTGAGGGTGGTGAGTTGAAGATTTCAGAGCCAAGGGCAGCCATGGAAGCCAAGTCCAGAGTTTTACATTAGAAGAAAAGGTAGTGTATTTTTCTCTTATGGTAAAAATAATATTTAATTTAACAATACATAGTTGGACTATGAAATGCACAAATGCATTGATGAATTTCTTTCATCATTAATCTTTCATTAAAAGTCTCTTCCATAATAAGTCTCTTTGATAAATTTATCCATTCTTCATATTCATACATCAATGTAAAATTTTAAAAAGGCCACACAGTTATTTTAATATTAATTTATGTAGTATTACTATTGAGAGCTTTGAAACTTGGGTGATGTTAATGGAGCTATCTACTAGTCAATTGAAGGGAATTATTTGAATCTAGCCTCTTCTTTCCCTGAAGAAATGTCTATGAAATCTTTCATTAGACGGGCTAAAGTGAGGAGGTGACAGATTGTTAATGTGGGTGAAAAGTTCAGTATAAACTTAGGATCAGTTTTTTAGAGTCTCAAACAACAGCATGTCCAGTAACCAGATAGATGATGATTAAAGCAGAGTTGCTTTGGAAGATGATGAGCAAGGGAGACAGCGAGTTCCCCTTAAAGGAAGTTGAATCTCATTTCCTGGAACAGTTGGCAGTCAGACAGACTTAAAGTTGTCTTTGAGAAAATCATTAAGTCTAATTTATCATTTTTGTGCAATGAAATAATAAATACATTATAAGACTGTAGGGCTCAAATGCTGTTAGTTGATGTTGAGTTGGCGCTGACTCATGGTGACCCCATGTATAACAGAACAAAATATTGCCTGGTCCTGTGACAACTTCATGAGCATTGGTATGTTTGTATCCATTGCTGTGGCCATTATGTCAATCCATCTCATTGAGGGTTTTCCTCACCTTTGCTGCCCCTTCACTTGACCAAACATAATGTCCTTCTCCAGAGATTGGCCCCTCCTTGTGACATGCCCAAAGTAAGTGAGTTGAAATCTCAGACACTATTCTGTTATCCATAGGATTTTCACTGGCTACTTTTTAGAACTACATCACCAGTTTGTCATTCTGTGGTGGCTTGCATGTTGCAATTATGCTGGAAGCTATGCCACTCATAATTTAAATACCAGCAGGGTCACCCATGGTGGACAGGTTTCAGCAGAGCTTTCAGACAATCTAGGAGGAAAGGAATTCAAATAAGATTTTATGTACTTACGCATTTTATATATAAAATCCATATCCTGGATATAGTATAAGTTTAAAACACTGAAATTGATTATCAAGATAGTACCTATGCAAAAGGTCCATCAAGTTTAGCCCTTTAGAATTGGAAGACAACCTCAACTTCATGGAAAACATGTGGCTCCAAGCACTTGTGAGCTTGTTCTCTTTCCTTTCTTCAGGGGCAGAACTGGGATTCTGTTGTGATTCAAAGACCTTCTAGTCACACCTGCAATGTGAGTATATGCTCTGGGACATGTGCATGGAAGTTTTAGATTGTCCAAACACTGTTAGACTGAAAGTCTGTAGTTACTTCTCCCTCCTCACAACTAACACAGAGAACTGGCTTTCAGGCTTTTGGGGACAAGGGTGAGAGAGGTGATTCTCATCTGGGGATGAGCCTGCATAGGTCATAGAAAACCTTTTGGGTGGAGATCAAAGAAGACCTTTTGGCAATCTGGGTGGAAAATAACTGCAGCCTTGGGTGTTTGGTCAGGGGGTCAGTTGCTGCCTCTGCTCTAGCCATCCAGGTGGCTGGCCTTTGAGGAGAATCACAGGGTGATCTGATAGAGAAGTGGGGAAAGAGAGGATCAAGTCAACCTTTTCCAGACCCATTATAGTCCCCCAAAGCATTAATGACCTTTTTGACTAATACCAGTACAAGGAAACTTTTAGTTCATTGACCTTATAAATAATTGAAGCTCTTTGGAAAGCTTTTATTCATGGAAACTGGCTGCACTTCCAAACACTTTAATGTTTATTATCCTAATAGCACCTGTCCTTTATCTTTCATGCACTCTCCAAAAAAAAAGTTAACTAAGAAAGAGAATTATTAATGTTATTTCATGATGTGTTCTTATGACCACAGCTGTGGCCACTTCAGTGTCCAGCACAGTGTTTCTCTTTGGCGAGCGATTTAGGGAGGGGTGGAAATTAGAATGGAAGAGGTCTTTGGAAAGTCTTTAACACTTGGGCGTATTCTCTCCCTATTTGACTCCAAGGAATTCCCACTCATGGAATCTGGCCTATCATAAAGAATTTTTCTTTTCTGTACTTGAGTAAACTTAATAAATCATGTAAATTAACTATGGTGAGTGAATAGTGTTTTTCACACAACAGAGCAATAGTCACAGTTGAAGCTCTGGAAGGGAGTCTATCAGTGCCATTTCTCTCCTGCTGAGTATCCATCTTAGCTGGATACTCCTGTTCATAATTCTTCCCCTAGACCAAATTCTTCTTTTTTTTCTGAATTCTAGAATACCCTGGGAGTTCCTGGGTGGTGCAAATGGTTAAGTGCTCAATTACTAGCAGAAAGGTTGGAGACTAGAACTCACCCAGAGGCTCTTTGGAAAAATGGCCTAGTAATCTGCTTCCAAAAGGTCACAGTCTTGAAAACCCTGTGTAGCACAGTTCTACTCTGCACACATTGGGTCACCATAAGTCGGAGTCAACGCAATAGCAACTGGTCAACTGGTTAGGGTACTCTGGTATTCATTCTTCTTCTACCTCCCTTTGTTGACCTATACATTCTGAAATAACATCACTGAAATAGCATCTGTTTATGATGCCACAAACTGATATTTGTATAGGGTATTAATGAAGCAAATTCTCATGCCTAAACGAGCAAGATTTAGAAGATGCAGAAGTTTTCTTACTTTTCTTAAAGGTAAAACCAAAACCACACCCATTGCCATCGAGTCTATTCTGACTCATAGTGACCCTATAGGACAGAGTAGAACTGCCCCCGGAAAGTTTCCAAGGAGCGCCTGGTGGATTCGAACTGCCGATCTTTTGGTTAGCAGCTGTAGCTCTTAACCACTACGCCACCAGGGAAAATCAATGTATTCCACAAATGAATGGTGACCGGTATATGAAAAGGTATGAGAATGGAAACTCTTATTACCTGCACCAACACTGGTTTGTGGGCCTATCCTTCCAGTCATGTCACAAAGTGTCACGTTGCGGTGCACAGTGAGGTCCGATATCTCACGTATCCGAATCTTTTGTAAATAGTCACACTGTTTCCAAAAATCACAACTATCTTTTTCTAAACCTAATGATTGTGAGGATGGCGCAGGACCAGGCAGTGTCTCGTTCGGTTGTACATAGCGTCGCTATGAGTCAGAGCTTAACAACAGCAGTAAATGCGTGCTTATTTTCTCTCCCTGCTAAGCATGCCCACCATCATGTCCAACCTTGTTCTTCACAACCAATCATGGTACTTGTAGTTTTGCTTTTCTGCATATTTACCATTTCCTTTCCTTCCTAGTGCCACCAAGCTCGGTCAGGTATACAGGCAGTCTTCACTTTGCATGGTAGTGAGGGACCATAAAAATGAGCATGCAAGCTGAAGCCGTGCAAGCAACTATCGATTAATAAGCAACTTATTAATCACAGAAAAAAACTGATTGTTCTGTGGCCTTTAATTTTTTTTGTCACAACATTAAAAACTCTCTTATGAATATATAAGGAAATATAAAAAATATTATCTACTTATTATACTCTAATTTAAGCCACTAAAAACATTAAGAATTAAAGCATTTTTTTTGTAACGATCTTAGAGCAGTGCTTGCATCTTCACGTTGTAAAATGACAATATGGAATGAGCATCTTTTTTATGTCTTGGCAAGCTGTCATACTCTTTTCTAAGTTTGGATCAGCTTCCAACTATTTATCCTTTGTGCTTTCAATGCTGTGCAATAGCTCTGAGAATTCCCTTAACATGAAGTGTTTTCCCTGGTCACTTCCTCTGGGTCATCTTCATTCCTTTCATTACACCTTTTCCTTATTTTGTCTTCCCCAAGTTCCTCTGGCTGCATTTCTACAGTTTTCTGAATGGTGGCCACATCAACACTCCCACAGGCAGCTATTTCTTCTATAACTCCATATGTTCAATTTCACCTCCAACATTATCGATTTTTGTTTCTTTGTTGCTCTGTTATCTTTGCTGCACTTCATTTGTTGGCCAATTTCCTCTCTTGACGACCCATTTTTATATACAGGTAGTCCCCCACTTATGACATATTCAAGTTAAGATGAACTGCACTTATGACTGTTCTTTTTTTTTTGTTTTTGTACAGCTTATCATTAGTAATATGTACTACACACGATATTGCAGCATGCAATTTCCTGATGTTATCATTCTCATGCCAACCCCCAAAGATTCATAAAGATTGGATTTATAAAGATACTGATAATAATCTCAACCAAACCAAACACATTCCCATCAAGTCGATCCTGACTCACAGTGACTGTATAGGACAGAGTAGAGCTGCCCATAGTATTTCTAACGCTGTAAGCTTTTCGGAAGCAGACTGCCACATCTTTCTCCCGAGGAGTGGCTGGTGGGTTAGAACTGCCCACCTTTCAGTTAGCAGCTAAGCGCTTAAGCACTGCACCACCAGGGCTCCTTACCAATAATAAAAGGTAATAAAAATAAAAACTAAAAAAAAAAAAAATTCGCCTTACGTCGGAACCAACTTACGATGGAGTCACAGGAACGAAACTCCATTGTAAGTCAGGGACTACCTGTACTGTCATGTAGGAAGACAATGATATGCTTTGCTGCCTGTGTGTGAACTGAGTAACAGATGTCCAGTCACCAGTAGACTTTGAAAGACGTGATGTGATTGGTCGCTGATCATGGTGCACACCTGTTATTTATGTCTTGATTTATAGACTGGACTGCTAGCACTTAAGTTTGTACTTTATGCAATTGCTCACAGTTAATATACTGTGCTAACCAAAATATGAACCATGTTATTGGGGAACTGGTGTTATTTAACTAAACTATGGTAACTGAAATGTGTGCATTATTGGAACCATGCAAAGCAACCTGTTGCTGTTGAGTTGATTCCAACTCACAAGGACTGCCTAATTATCACTAGGACCGTTTTTCTGGTTTCTCTTTCTACCTATAGTGTCTCTAATCCACCTGACATTCACTGACCCAGGTTTTCCTCCAGGATAGCTATTGCCTTGTTCATCATTTAACCACTCCAGCACCTCACATATCTTACATTAGTTTTCACCCAGACTCATGAATGGCATAATTATAGGTATCTTCCTTGTTGGCTTAAGCAACTGTACTCATATCCTGAGATTTCATCTCTATTAAGCCCCCAGAGGGCATAGAGATTTCTAAACCTTTTTTGCTTTTTGTGGTTGCTGTTATTGTTCATGATAACTTCCATAGGAATAAGGTTAAAAGATTCTGGACCTTTGTTAAACCTGGACTTTCTGGGTGACTTGTCTGAGCAATATCCTCAGTGAGGTGGATCTAAAGAATGTCCTGTTTGTTTGTTTGGCCTTCTCCACAAGACTTGCTCTCCAAATACCCCCAAGACTATGAAAGTGACTTCTGAGCTCTCATGTGGTAGCACAGTTATACTTCTCAAACTTGTTGCTTTTTAGGTGATACCAACAGAGGCACTTCTGCCTGGTGTCCTATCTGCTGTCTTCCAAATCAGAATCTGAGAAGAGTAATTTTTCCTTGGTTATTTACTCAAGTGTACCACTCTTCTGGAGTCCTGGTGACACAGTGGTTAAGAGCTCAGCTGCTAACCAAAAAGTCAGCAGTTTGAATCCACTAGCCACTGCTTAGAAACCCTATGGGGCAGTTCTACTCTGTCCTATAGGGTTACTATGAGTTGGAATAGACTCGAGGTAATTGGGTTACCCTTCTTCTTGGTCCAGCTATGGTAAGATGTCAATGCTGTCTTCTTTACAGTCTCTTTTTTGGTCCCTAGGAAATAGACAATATGCCTAAAGTTTTCTTTATATGTTCCATAATACTTCCTCAAAAGAATACGAGGTGAATAAACCAGTTGCCATTGAGTTAACTGCAACACACAGCAACCCCATGTGTATCAGAGTAGAGCTGTGCTCCATAAAGTTTTCAACGGTTGACCTTCTGGAAGCAGATCACTAGGCCTATCTTCTGAGACACTTCTGGGTGGGTTGAACCTGCCAGCCTTTCAGTTAGTAGCCAAGTGCTTAACAGTTGACACCACCCAGGGACTACTATGAGATGAATAGGCAGAGGTATTTCTCTCTGCTTACTCTGGGCCCCCAAAAGAAAACAGATTAGGAACTGTAGCAGATTCTATTTTCCAAAAATGGTCACAATGATACCTCCCATCCCACATGCTCTTATAAAAATATGACCTTGACACCACGCTTATCGAGTGAGCTGGATCGGACATTTGTGACTATCTTGACCAATATAGTATAATGGAAATGATGCAGTGTGCCTTCTGAAGCTAGAAAATATAACACTTTGCACTTCTGCCTTGACTTCTGAGGACATTTATTCTTAGAACCCAGCTGTTATGTATGCTGTGAGGGAGCACAGAGTAGCCCAGATGCAGAGGCCATGTATAGGGGATCTGGCCAGTGGCCCAGCTGAGGTTCCAGCCAATAACTGGCATCAACTACCAGGCATGTAGGTGAAGATGCCTCCAGATGATTCCCACCCCCAGCTGTTGAGTCACTCCCAGTTTTTGTCTTCCTACCAAAGTTCCCAGACATTGTGTAGCAGACAGGCATTTCTCCCTCTTTCCTGTCCAAATTCCTGATCCACAAAAATCTGTGAATACAATTGTTCTAATTTTTAATACAATTTCATGCCACTGAGTTTGGGGTGGTTTGTTGTGCAGCAATAGTAACCAGAACAGAAAAGCTTAACTCTGTAATCCACTTGAAATTTTCTAAGCGGTGAGATAATAGGTGTCTCTATCTTATCTATACTTTCTGACATTTCCACCCCGCCCACGGGTAAACTGTGCAGTCAATAAGGACATAATGAAGTGACTGATTAGAAGTAGGTGGGAGATAAAATGGTCTGGGATGCAGCCCAGCTTTCACGTCCTTGAGTGTTAGCGAAAAGAAGCTGTTAGGCATTAATTATTCCCTCTAACTTATCCATATAAAAGACACTGGTAGCACATTGGCTTGTCTTGTTAAAGTGGTGCATTGAGCAACTTCTTTAGAAATAGCCCCTAAAACTGTAATAAAATATTCTGTGATCAAAATAATGTCCCACATTCACCAAATATTGTCAACATGTAGAAATCTCTTTACCCCTTGTGGCCAAATAGCTAATCTGAGAGCAGCGTATCTGAATTCTACATAATCCACTCAGTGGTTCAACTGTGGATCACCTTCAACTTTCCCATCTCATCTCCAGATTCTGTGCTGGAACTGATGCACTTAAAGATTTAAGACCTTTCTGACAAAAATCAAATGAGCCAACCAGGTGGCTGTGACCTTCAGGATGAGAAACAATTGGAATATCAAGTAAGGAGCATCAGTTCACTAACTAAAGGGGAAACATTGATATCAAAGAAGAAGCCAGTTACTAGTGTCAGTGCATGTAAGAGGAGTTGCATGTTTCGACTAATTGAATTCAACATATCACAACTATTCAATTCTAAGTACTTAACGGTATCCTTAGCAAATCAGTGTAGCTTACTCTTCCATCTGTGAGCGGTGGAGGTGTTGAAGCGAGTGTTTTGCTATCTCCGGAATGGGTTAAGCTGAGTTAGAAGGGGACACCCATGGCATTATTAGCAATCAAATTCTATCAGTAAGTCTCTCAAACATAAGAATTTTAAGATTTTACTCTGCTGGTTCTTTTTAGAGAAGAGAAAAGAGTAAAGTTTTCTTCACCTGGAGGACAAATTAGTGGCCACCATTACTTACCACCTTCTTGTAATCTTAAAGTTGATAGTCTGTGAATCTCTAAAAAAAATTCTATTTTGACCATTTTAGAATAAGATAGTTGGAGACTGCAGGGAGGAACAAAAAGGCCCTTGGAGGGATAAAAAATGAAAATAACCAAAATTACGTCTTTGCTACATGAGTGGCCAAAACTTCATACAAGCTTTTGTATGTTGGCAGCAAACATTGCCCTTACACTATTAGATGTCATTGCAATCCTATGGTATGAATAATAAATGAATTATGCCCAGAACATTTAAGGCCTGTGCTTGTAGACATTAGATTTGAATTTCCCTTCTCACAAATATCAAATGCATGTTCATTCTGAACTCTGGCCAATTGTTTGACCTTTCTTCTGACCTGAAAGGGTTATGTAGCTGTGGTAAGACTCACACTAGTGCCTGGAACATCCCTCAGAGTGGCCAAAATATTTTCTTTATGACTGTGAGGTAATTTCCAAATCACTTTGTTTTCTTTAGCAGACCTTCCTAGACTATTGAGTTCTACAGTATTTCTCAGTGTAATCATTGCCAATTTCTGTCTGAAGACTTGGGTCAAGCTCTTTCTATATGGCCTAAACATTCTACCAATTGATAACATAATGCTAACCCGTTGCCGTCGAGTAGGTTCCAACTCATAGTTACCCCATAGGACAGAGAAGAACTGCTTCTATAGGGTTTCCAAGGAGCGGCTGGTGTATTCGAACCATCAGTTTTTGGTTAGCAGCCAAGGCCTACCAAATTTGATTTTGATCTAAGATCACAAACACAGAAACCTATGTCTACACCATTTCTAATGATCTTTGTGGTCAGCATAGTCAAAACATAAAAGCTTTAAGTAAGGTAGCAGAAATGGAGAAAATAAAATAATGAGAGGAATTCCTGACATTCTGAATGTGGGTTGTAGGGGTAAAGAAAGCAAAAATGACTAAGCCTCTGGGTAATGGGGCTAATAGAAAGATTCCTAAATGAGGTGATGGGAGTGATTTAGTCTTGGACGGTCACATGCTAAATGAAAAATAATGTATTAAAGTGAGACAAAACATTTAAACACTTTATTTTAATTTAATAAGAAATTGATTAAAAGCACACTTCAAACATCATACTTAATGGACAATTTTTAAAGCAATTCCCATTGATAAGGGAAAAAGCACAGCTACTTTCACTAATAGTGTTCAGTATTGTTCTGGTTTTATTACCAATGCAATATGACAAGAAAAATAAGGTTAGCACATTTCAGTTGAAGGTAAATTATTTGCCAGAGATGATTTGCAGAAAATCATTTTTAATGAATTAATAAAAACAATGAGTTAAGGGGGCATATAAAAGATAATACAAAAATCAATAGCATTCCCATAAGTCAGTCTTAATCAGTATGAAATTGTAAAGGTAAAAGGTTCCTAATCAATTTCACAACATGGATGAATCTGGAGGGCATTACGCTGAGTGAAATAAGTCAATCACAAAAGGACAAATATTGTCTGAGACCAGTATTATAAAAACACAAGAAGAGGTTCACACACAGAAAAAAACAATCTTGGATGGTTACGAGGGAAGGGAAGGATGGGGAGGAGAAATCACTAATTAGATAACAGATAAGCGTTAACTTTGGCGAAAGGAAAGACAATACACAACATAGCGGAAGTCAGCACAACTTGACCAAGGCAAAGCCATAGAAGCTTCTTAGACACACCCAGACACCTTGGGGGACTGAATTGCTGGGGTTGAGGGCTGGGGACCGTGGCATCTAGGTCAGTTGGCATAGCATAGTTCATGGAAAGAATGTTCTACTTTGGTGAGTGACATCTGGGGTCTTGAAGGCTTGCAGGTGGCCATCTAGGGTGCATCTATTTGTCCCATCACTTTTGGAACAGGGGAGAATGAGGAGGACCAGGGACACAGGGAAAATGTAAGTCCAGAGGACTAGCGGACCACATGAACCACAGCCTCTTCCAGCCTGAGTCCAGAAGAACTAGATGGTGCCTGGCTACAACTACCTACCCCTCCAACAGGGATCGCAGTAGAGGGTCCTGGACAGTGCAGGAGAAAAATGTAGAACGAAGTTTAAATTCACAAAAGAAACCAGACTTACTGGTCTGACAGAGACTGAAAGAACCCCCAAGACTCTGGCCCCCAAACACTCTGCTTACTCAGAACTGAGGCCATTCCTGAGGTCCACCTTTCAACCAAGGATTGAACAAGACTGTGAAACAAATAATAACACAAGTGAGGAATGTGCTTCTTAGGACAATCGAGTATGTGGGACCAAATGGGCAATACCTGCCCAAAAGCAAAGACAAGAAGGCAGGAAAGAACAGGAGACCTGGATGAATGGACATGAAAAACTCAAGGTGTAAAGGGAAAGGAGGAGAGTGTTGGGATTGCAACCCAAGTAACAAAGCAATTTGTGTGTAGAATTTTGAATGAGAAAATAATTTGCACTGTAAACTTTCACCTAAAACACAATAAAATTTTTAAAAAAAGGTCTTAATCACATTGTCAACTCTAAAATAGCTTGATAAAAATTTAAAAAGAAATGAATGTAACCTACACGGATAAGCCTACAAAATGCTACTTATGGAGGTAACGTGTAAATAAATGGAGAGAAATCTTATGACTGATGACAGTACCCAGTAACATTTACATGTTGATTATTCAAGCCTCCCCCCAACTCAATATATTTAATAAAATTTCAATCAAATTCTCAAACTTTATATTTTTGGAATTTGAGTAATTGACCCTAAATTTCTTCTGGGAGAGAAACGTGTAGGGATACATTTTATTTTGTAAGAATGAGGAAAGACTAGCCCCACAACTTATCAAAATATACAAAGTGAAACAAAACAAAATTGAAAGACAAACTATATTATAAATACTGGTTAAAATAATTAAAGAGAGCTCCTATAATACAGAAATGGACAAAGCATTTGAACAGATAAGCCACAAGAGAAGAAAGAAAAATAGACTCCTCAAATGAAAATTTGCTCAACTATCATCAACAAAGATATCATAAAAGAAAATTACGTTTTAATCATTGGTTCTTTTGTTTTGTGTTGATCTTTTTGGTGTATTCTAAGGTTTGGCAAATTAACATCCACTGTATTTAAGGAGAAAACATTGCTCATAAAAGCAGCGGGGATGTAATTGATACAACATTTTAGAGGCACATTTGGGAGTACCTACAGTCTAAATGAAGTGCTGATGGAGCAGTGGTTAAGAGCTACAGCTGCTAACCAAAAAGTCAGCAGTTCTAATCCACCAGCTGCTCCTCGGAAACCCTATGGGACAGTTCTGCTCTGTCCTATAGGGTCACTATGAGTCGGAATCGACTTGACTGCAAAGGGTACAGTTTAAGATGTTCTTAACTTTTGACATAGCAATTCCATCTGTAGTAATTTTTTCTAAAAAATAGACACATAAATATATAAAGATATATGGAAGGATGTTTATTGCCTCATGGTATGTAACAGCAAAAATTGGAAAATAACTTGTTTGGGTTATAATTCATTGCAGCTATGAGTGGCAGAAAAACAAAAGTAGCTACAATAAGATGGGTATTCATTTCTCTCTCATGCAACAACCTAGATAGGCAGTCCAGGGAAGGTATCACACTTGATAATACCAGTCAGGCTCCTTCTCTCATGTGGCTCCATTGCATGAGCCTTAAACTCAATGTACAAGATGGCATCATGTACTTGAATGTGGCAGGATGGAGGAAGAGCAAGGGAAAGGCAAAGAGCGTAGGCTTCCTGTCTCTTCATGAAGAATCCTAGAATCTGTCACATTATCTGGCTACCTACATCTGTTGTCCAGAACTTAGTCACGTGGTAACACCTAGCTGCTAGGGAGATTGGAAAACGTAGGTTTCATGCTGGGCAGCCATGAGCCCAGCTAAAAAGTGGAGGCTCTATAACCATGAAGAGAGAATGGATATTGGGTAGCAACTAGCAGTCTCCACCACATAACTTAACGACCAACTACAGGGGAATACATTGCAGAACACCAGACAGCTGAAGACTATGCAGTTGTTACAGACTAAGGCAGCTCTACGTGGATTGACCTGGCAAGTTGTTGCACAGCAGGGTTATTTAGTTCAACAGTTTCAAAATAGCACATATGAGAAATGCCTGCATATGTTCACCAAGAGATATGTAAAAAAGTTCATCTCTGCATAATTCATAATAGCCAAAACCTGAAAATATCACAAATGTCCACCACAGTAGAATGATAAGTAAAGAGTGGTATTTATATAGTGAAATACTATCGAGCCATGGGAATGAACAGAATGTTTCCAATATGCAACAATATGAATGATTCATAAACATAACATTGAGTGAATGAAGCCAGGCACAGGACACATAATGTATAACGTCATTTATCCAAAGTTCAAAAATAGACAAAATCAATCTGTTATGTTAGAAACAGGATACTGTTTAAAAAGGATGATAGTGATAAGAAAGACACATTAGGGAGCCTTCTGAGATGCTGGTCAAGTTCTAATCCTCCAACTGGGTGCTAGTTATATGAGGCTCTTTGCTTTTTGTAAAAATTCATCAAGATGTACACTTGTGATTTGTGCAATTTCTACTATGTACATTTCAGTAATTTTTTAAAGCATATATGTATTTGTTTAAAGATCCCTAAGTGGCACAAATGGTTTGCTCTCAGCTGCTAACCTAAAGGTTGCCATCTCAGAAGAAAGGCCTAGGAATCTGCTTCTTTAAAGATTACAGCTAAGAAAACCTTATGGAGCAGTTGTTCACTGTAACACATGGGGTTGCCATGAGTCAGAATGAACTCAACAGCAAAAGGAAAGAAAGAGAGAGAGATTTGTACAGATATAGAAAATCTAGAAGTATATATATATACCATACAAAGTCAGGGGTCAACAAACTTTTCCTATAAAGGGCCAGATAGCAAATATTTTAGGTTTTGCAGACCATATAAGTCACTGTCGCAACTTACTCACTCCATTCTTGTAGCACAAAAGCAACCACAGACAATATGGGTGTGGTTATGTGCTAATAAAACTTTATTTACAAAAACAGGTGACAGTAACATTTTGATGTACTAAATGCCACTGAATTATACAGTATAAAATGTCAAAATGGAAAGTTTTAAGTTATGTGTACTTTACTACAATAAAAAAGTGAGTTATCGAGAGAGCTTTTATTGACCTATGGGGGAAAATATGAGGCCCCTGTTCTCAATGTAAGGAGCCCTGGTGGTGCAATGGTTATGCACTTGGCTGCTAACCAAAAGGTCAGTGGTTCAAACCCACCAGTGGCTCTGTGGGAGAAACTACATAGTGATCTGCTCCCGTAAAGAGTACAGCCTAGGAAACCCTACGGGGCAGCTCTATTCTGTTACATTGGGTCGCTACGAGTTGGAATCGACTCAATGTCACACAATAACAACAACACTCTCCATGTAATGGTTACCTCTTTTGCCATGTATTTCCATCACTAAGGAAAACAGTTTATGTTTCCTCCCATTATTATAGAAGTCAGCTCTAGGAAGCCTTGACAATTATTTAGCCAACTATAGACATGGAAATCGTTAGAGATGATTAAAGTTGTGCCTTGCCAGGCACCCCACTACAAAGTAAAATAAAACAAACAAACAAAAGCAGTGACAGACCATAGTTTACCAACCCCTATACTAAATTGTTTGTAGTGGTTATCTTTGGGGCTAGGGTTGAGGGGACGTGTGACTTTTACTCTTTACAGGCTTTATATGTCTAATATTTTACCGTTAGCATATTATTCAAAATATCTGCTTTTATCACTGCTACAAATATGTCCCTGAAACAAACAAACAAAAAATCCAAAAGCGAATCTAAGTGTAATCAATCAATACCTCAAGATAACTTGATACAAATCTGATATAAGTCAGGTGGCAAAGTATTTAGCATATTTTCTGTCACCCAAAATTCCCCTAAAAATATAGCAAATTTTATTGCCCATCACTAAATGAAAATGGACATATGCTAAGAATAAAAAATCTATTCAAGATTCTTTATGTAGAATAGTAATTTGTTAATTAAACACAAATATTAACTATGACACCCAATGGTGTCAACTTTCCATGTTATACCAAGAAAGTCTCTGTCTTTACTCTGCATATGGGAGATAAGTTTTGATCAAAGTATAAGCATTCAGTAGCAAAAATGTGCCTATCCAAAGGAGAACTCTGGCTCCTGGACTAGAAAAGTATGTGCAAATAAACTGACATTTGCCTCTGAACTTTGCTAACGTTTCAACTGCTTTGCTTTAGTAATAGGAAGATAAATACCTCAGAGTTCATGGCTCCTAAGGATTTAAAATCCACTTTTACACAGACAATAGGTAATTAACCTTAGACAGTCTGTGCCTCTTATTTTGGCAGGTATATTCAAATGCTATGAAAAAGAAGGAAGAAATATCACGACCCAGTATACAGCAGACTGGCTTTTCAAGGAAGCAGGATGGTTAAGATTTGTAGAAGTTGTAGAGGAGAACCAGACTGTCTGGGCTGAGGGACCAGCAGGAGAATGCAGAGAACAAATTTCCAAATGATACAAGCTGCTCAAAGGACAACAAAACCAGTTTGCTTTGGAAGAAAGCCAGTTTAAAGTGCAAGGACTTTCTCCCGAGTTCTATGAAAAACCAGTGGGAAATTGAGCAAGAAAATAACGAGCTCTTAAGAAGACTAATTTTGAGACCATGTGTGCTGGTCACGACCTTCTATTCCATTCCCTTCCAAATAGCCAACCCTAATATTGCAAAAATTCAGGCCAGGATCCACAAGCTCCAATCAGGGTAATGGTGGTACAAATGTCTAGAAGAGCAGGTAGCTTACTTTCCACATCTGAATGACCAATGCTTTTAGCAAACTGTGGTTGGAAAAGGTAATAAATAGTTGCCATCGAGTTGACTCCAAGTCATGGTAACCTCATGTGTGTCAGAGTAGAACTGTATTCCTAGGGTTTTCAATGGCTGATATTTTGGAAGTATATTGCCAGGCCTTTCTTCTGAGGCACCTCTGGATGAACTCAAAATGCCAATCTTTCGGTTAGTAACCAAGTGTGTCAACTGTTTCTATCACCCAAGGACTCTGGAAAAGGCAATAGTACATGCTAATCTTTGTTTGTTTTAATGTTACAGAGAAGAGCAACCACAGAGCTCTTCAAGGATATTGGGGTTTCTCTCCCAAATTTATCCCTCACAGTCCTGGTGAAAGGTGTGCCCTCTGGACACTCAAATGGGTAGGCATGTCTTACATAATAAACCCACTCGAACATTCCAATCTCCCTAAGCCTTTGGATACCTTCACCAGCAGTACATATACCAAAGCAGTTCTGGCGTTTGAACTTCATTTAGTGTAGGCCATTTTTTCATCCGTATTTCAGCTAGCCAATCAAACTATTGGCAGTTTCTAACCCCTCCAGTCAGAATATTGAAGCCAGAATCTTTGTTAGTGGGCTCGTATCAAGAAATTTGGCCTGATCCAACGTTGTTCCTTTTGCCATTATCCCACAACTTTAATATCCATTCCTACACATGTTCCCCAGATTGCTGTCTTTATAAATTAGAAAACTCATAGAGTTCCTTTAGAGTGTAGTGTACCTCCTCATAGGTCACACTTTGTATCTCACCTTTCACAGTCTGCTGGGGCTTTAGTTACAGGTCTAGAAGTAAAGATGGGTGGTGGGAGTGGGTACACTTGTGATTTGTACACTTGTGATTTGTGCAATTTTTACTATGCACATTACGTTTCAGTAATTTTTTTTAAGCATATGTATATTTGCTTAATGCTGAGGTGAGTCAGCAGTGTCTTGCAAGGTAACTACCTCAGGGAAAGCCATTATAGGTTCCCCAGGCAAAGCAGGGTTAATCTCCTCAGATGAGGGTGGAAGGACTGTTTCTACTAGCAAAGAAGACTCAGCAGAACTTAGGGGTTCAATATCCCCTTCATCAGGATCTGCCCGTGTTTCCCCATTCCAATTTTTAGGACCCCATTCCCTCCCAATTAGTGACCTCACTTAAACATCAGATACTCTGCTAGGCTGGGAATTCAATTTGCATTATAATTCAGTCACTTACAGGATGAAGCTCTGTGACTATAGGACATAAGGTTTTCTTTCAGGACACAACCCTTTCAGGTCATTTATGTGGCGCTTGAGCTGGGAATTTGAAGCTCTGAGCTCAACTTTTTTTTTTTTTTTTTTGCACTTTGTCCAGTGAAATTAGGAGCAACAGCCAATGTCATTATACCTACGAATCAGTTTGGCAAAAAGTGTTATAAAATATCAAATACATGATCACCCAGAACCTTGTCTCTTGTAAGTACTTGAAGATAGCCAGTTTTGCATATTTCCATTGCCACATGATACCATGGGCTGTCAGTGCTCTCTTTACTGCTGGAAATAAAGTCATTGATACCTTTAAATCTAATCAGATTTTAGAACCAATTCTAGAAACCCTGGAACCAATTCAGAAACTCATCCTTAAGATTCTGTTCCTCTAGAACTATTTTCAGTACCAAAATCTGTATTAGTCAGGGTTCTCCAGAGAAACAGAACTAAGAACTGATAAGACAGATATATAGTTAGATAGAGAGAAAGAGAGAGATGGATGGATGGATGGATAGAATAGATAGATAGATAGAAATGTATGTGTATCTGCCTCTCTCTCTGTCTCTGTCTCTCTATACATAAATATATATATATAAGTATATTTATGTCTTGTGCATCCATACATACCAGAGAGAGAAAGTTTAAGGAATTGGCTCATATGATTGCGGGGGCCGACAAGCCCAAAGTCAGGCAAAAAGTTGAAAGCTCCACAGCAGTCTTGTGTCCGAAATCAGTAGGCCAGGCAGTAGGCTAGAAACTCTGGCAGGAAAACTGTGTTACAGACTTGCGGTAGAATTCTCTCAGTAAACCTCAGTTTTTGCTCTTAAGATTTTCAACAGATTGAACCCATACAAGAGAAACTGAGAATTATAAAACCATTTAGTGCAAAGTAGAAAAATTATTCTTTTTTTAAAAAACATGCAAGTGAAACATTTTGAAGTTTAAAAATAAGCACCTTCAGGAGGAGTATTAATGCTGAAAATAAAAGTAACTTTTTATCCATCATCAGAACAGTGTAAAATAACATTTCCGAAGAGTGGACACCGTATTACTACATTTATATGTACATTATTCAACAAGGGTTATAAAAAAATGAAATAAGATTTCTGTCTCTACATAACAAAGTAAATTAAGCAATGGCCAAACAAATGTAAAAATTTTAGATTTGGGGCAAATATGAACCCAGAGTTCAATTTTAACCAAACTATTCAAAGTTTGACTTTTTCTATAGTCTTACTTTAATTGATCTTGGCAGTCAGTTTGTTTAACATGAGCTTCATGGTAAAATCTCCTTGTATCTCGAAGTCATTTCATACTGCTTGTCCTGGTCACTCCCTACGGCAAGTGTGAATGATCATTATCAACTAAAATAGTACTATGATCTATAAAAAAATTTTTTCTTATGTTGGTATGGCGTAGTTCACATTTTGAACTTCAGCTTATGCATCCTGAATCCTGCTACTGTGGTTACAGTTTGGAGATTAAGTCAACACAGTTGCTAGCATGGAATAATGAAATGTAATGTGCTAGTGTATGGAAATCGTCCCATATTCTATACAGAATCTTTTTGATGTAGATAACTGAAACTATTTCTAAGCTTCATTCTTTTTTTTTCTTTTTTTTTTTTATTGTACTTCAGGTGAAGGCTTACAGAACAAATAGTTTCTCATGAACAGTAGTACACATATTGTTTTATGACATTGGTTAACAACCACACAACATGTCAACCCTCTAACTTCTCAACCTTTATTTTGGTGAAAATATGCATAGCCAAAGATACACCGTTTCAAAAATTTCTACATGCACAGTTCAGTAACATTGACTACGCTCTTCCAATTGTGCTGTTATTCTCACTTAAGATGAAGGCTTACAGAACAAAATAGTTTCTCATTTAACAGTTACTACAAATGTTGCCCAATGACAATGATTAACAATCTCACAACACATCAACAATATCCTTACTCAACCTTGGGTTCCCTATCACCAGCTTCCTTGCCCCCTTCTGCCTTCTGGCCCTTGTCACTGGACTACAGTACCTCGTTAGTCTCATTTGGTTTTAAGGGGCTGTCCACTCCCAGGCTGAATGGTGAACCTCGGAGATAACTCACCAGTGAGCTAAAAGGGTGTCTGGAGGACATACTCTCGGGGTTTCACCAGTCTCCTTTAGGCTAGTAAATCTGGTCTTTTTTGTGAGTTAGAATTATGCTCTACATCCTTCTACAGCTCTGTCCAGAACCCTCTGTTATGATCCTGGTCAGAGCAGTCAGTGGTGGTAGCCGGGCACCATCTAGCTGTACTAGACTCAGTCCGGTGGAGGCCTTGGTAGCTATGGACAATTAGTCCTTTGGACTAATCTCTTCCTTGTAACCTGTTTTCTTCATTCTCCCTTGTTCCTGAAGGGATGAGACCAGTGGAGTGTCTTAGATGGCCGCTCACGGCTTTTAAGACCCCAGACACTACTCACCAAGGTAGAATGTAGAGCATTGTCTTTATAAGCTGTGTTATGCCAATTGAGCTAGATGTTCCCCGAGACCATGGTCCCCACAGCCTTCTGCCCAGCAATTCAGTCCTTCAGGGAGTTTGGATGTGTCTATGGGGCTTCCATGAACTTTCCTTGTACAGTTTGTGCTAGTTTCCCCTGTATTGTGTACTGTCTCACCCTTCACCCAATATACCACTTATCTATTGCATATTTAGTATCCCCCCCCCCACCCCTCGCATCCCTGGTAACCAACAAAGATTGTTACATTTTGTGTGTGAACTTTTTCATGGGTTTTTACAATAGAGGTCTCATACAATATTTGTCCTTTTGTGATTGACTTATTTCACTCAGCATAATGTCCTCCAGTTTCATCCATGTTATGAGATGCGTCACAGATTCATTGTTGTTCTTTCTCGTTGCATAGTACTCCATTGTGTGTATGTACCATAGTTTGTTTATCCATTCATCTGTTGATGGGCACCTACGTTGTTTCCATCGTTTTGCTATTGTGAACAATGCTGCCATGAACATAGGTGTGCATATGTCTATTCGAGTGACGACTCTTATTTCTCTAGGATATATTCCTAGGAGTGGGATTGCTGGATCTAATGGTATGCCTATTTCTAGCTTTCTGAGGAAGCGCCATATCATTTTCCAAAATGGTTGTATCATTTTGCATTCCCACCAGCAGTGCATAAGAGTTCCCATCTCCCTGCAGCCCCTCCAACATTTGTTATTTCCAGTATTTTTGATTCGTGCCAGTAACGCCGGGGTGAGATGGTATCTCATTGTGGTTTTAATTTGCATTTCTCTAATGGCTAGTGATCGCGAGCATTTCCTCATGTGTCTGTTGGCCATTTGAATGTCTTCTTTGGTGAAGTGTCTGTTCATTTCCTTTGCCCATTTTTTGATAGGATTATTTGTCTTTTTGTTGTAGAGGTGTTGCATTTTCTTGAAGATTATGGAGATTAGACCTTTGTCTGACTTGTACTGCCCAAAAATTTTTTCCCAGTCTGTAGGTTCTCTTTTGACTCTTTTGCTGAAGTCTTTTGAAGAGCATAGGTGTTTGATTTTTAGAAGATCCCAGTTATCTAGCTTATCTGTTGGGGTTTGTGCATTGATGGTTATGGTTTGTATCCTGTTAATGCCGTGTATTAAGATCTGTAGTGTTGGTCCTGTTTTGTCTTCTATGAACTTTATAGTTTTAGGCTTTATATTCAGGTCTTTGATCCATTTTGAAGTAGTTTTTGTATACGGAGTGAGGTATGGGTCCTGCTTCATTTTTTTGCAAATGGATATCCAGTTTTGCCAGCACCATTTCTTGAAAAGACTGTCTTTTCCCTATTTGATGGACTTTGGGGCCTTGTCAAAGATCAGGTGACCATAGGTGGATGGATTTACATCTGGGTTCTCAATTCTGTTCCATTGGTCAATGTATCTATTGTTGTACCAGTACCAGGCTGTTTTGACTACTGTAGCTGTATAGTAGGTTCTGAAGTCAGGTAGTGTGAGTCCTGCAACTTTATTCTTCTTCTTCAGTAGTGCTTTACTTATTCGGGGCTTCTTCCCATTCCATATAAAGTTAAAGATTAGTGTTTCCATCTCTTTGAAGAATGTTGTTGGTATTTGGATCGGGATTGGGTTGTATTTGTAAATTGCTTTGGGTAGAATTGTCATTTTCACAATGTTGAGTCTGCCTATCCATGAGCATGACATGTTTTTCCATTTATGTAGATCCCTTTGGGTTTCATGCAGGAGTGTTTTGTAGTTTTCTTTGTATAGGTCTTTTAGATCCCTGGTCCGATTTATTTCTAAGTATTTTATCTTTTTAGGGGCTATTGAAAATGGTATTGTTTTCCTGATTTCCTTTTCATCGTTCTCCTTATTGGTGTATAGGAATCCAACTGATTTTTGAATGTTTATCTTGTATCCTGCTACTCTGCTGAATCTTTCTATCAGTTCCAGTAGATTTCTTGTGGAGTCTTTAGGATTTTCTGTGTATAGTATCATATCATCTGCAAACAGGGACAGTTTAACTTCTTCATTACCAATTTGGATGCCCTTTATTTCTTTTTCTTGCCTTATTGCTCTAGCTAGAACTTCCAGCACAATGTTAAATAGGAGTGGTGATAAAGGGCATCCTTGTCTTGTTCCTGTTTTCAAGGGGAATGTTTTCAGCCTCTGTCCGTTAAGAATGATGTTGGCCATTGGTTTTGCATAGATGCCCTTTATTACGTTCAGAAATTTCCCTTCTATACCTATTTTTTGAGAGTTTTTATCAGGAATGGGTGTTGGATTTTGTCAAATGCCTTTTCTGAGTCAACTGAGATGATCATATGATTCTTTTCTTTCCTTTTATTTATGTGGTGGATTACGTTGATTGATTTTCTAATGTTGAACCATCCTTGCATACCTGGTATGAATCCTACTTGGTCATGGTGTATTATTTTTTTGATATGATGCTGAATTATATTGGCTAGAATTTTGTTCAGAATTTTTGCATCTATATTCATGAGAGATACTGGTCTGTAATTTTCTTTTTTTGTGACGTTTTTGCGTGGTTTTGGTATCAGCGTTATGCTGGCTTCATAGAATGAATCTGGAAGTGTTGCTTCCTCTTCTATGCTTTGAAATAGCTTGAGTAGTACTGGTACAAGCTCTTCTGTAAATGTTTTGTAGAATTCTCCACTGAAGCCATTTGGGCAAGGGCTTTTTTTGGTTGGGAGTTTTTTTATTACCTTTTCAATCTCTTCTCTTGTTATGGGTCTGTTCAGATTTTCAACATCACTTTGATGTAGTTTGAGTAGGCCGTGTGTTTCTAGAAATTTATCCATTTCCTCTAGGTTTTCAAATTTGTTGGAGTATAGTTTTTCATAATATTCTGTTATAATCCTTTTTATTTCAGTTGGGTCTGTTGTAATGTCCCCCATTTCATTTCTTATTTGGGTGATTTGTGTCCTCTCCTGTTTTCCTTTTGTCAGTCTGGCCAGTGGTTTGTCGATTTTGTTGATTCTTTCAAAGAACCAACTTTTGGTTTTCTTGATTCTTTCTGCTGTTTTTATGTTTTATGTTTCATTTATTTCTGCTCTGATCTTTACTATTTCCTTTCTTCCAGTGGTTGTGGGCTTTTTCTGCTGTTCTCTTTCTATTTGTTTGAGTTCTGTAGTTAATGTTTTGATTTTATCCCTTTCTTCTTTTTTGATATGTGCATCTATTGCTATAAATTGTCCTCTGAGGACTGCCTTTGCTGTGTCCCAAAGGTTTTGGTATGATGTGTTTTCATTCTTATTTGATTCTAGGAATTTTTGATTGCATCTCTGATTTCTTCTATTACCCAGTGATATGTAAGCTGGGTATTATTCAGTTTCCATGTAACTGATTTTGTTTCCTTGCTCTTTCTAGTGTTAATTTCTACCTTGATGGCATTGTGGTCAGTGAAGATACTTTGAATTATCTCAACGTTTTGCATCTTGTTGAGGATTTCTCTGTGGCCTAAGATATGGTCTGTTCTGGAGACCGTTCCATGTGCTTTGGAAAAGAATGTGTACTTTGCAGCGGTAGGAAGGAGTGTTCTATATATGTCTATGAGGTCCAGTTGGCTGATTGTGCCCTTTAGGTCTTCTGTATCTTTTCTGAGTTTCTTCTTAGTTGCTCTGTCCTTTACTGAGAGTGGTGTGTTGAAGTCTCCTACTATTATTGTGGAACTGTCAATTTCTCTTTTCAGTGATGTTAGAGTTTGTTTTATGTATTTTGGAGCCCTGTCATTGGGTGCATAGATGTTTATTGTGGTAATGTCTTCATGATAGATCATCCCCTTAATCATTATATAGTGTCTTCTTTGTCTTTTATGGTGGATTTTGTTTTATAGTCTATTTTATCTGAGATTAGAACTGCCACTCCTACTCTTTTTTGGTAGCTGTTAGCTTGATCTATTTTTTTCCAATCTTTGACTTTTAATAAATTCACATCTTTGTTTCTAAGGTGTGTCTCTTGTAGACAGCATATTGATGGATCCTGTTTTCTTATCCATTCTGTCTCTCTTGGTCTCTTTATGGGTGCATTGAGTCCATTTACATTCAGCGTAATTATTGATAGATGTGAGTTTGTTGCTGTCATTTTGTAGTGCTTTTTTTTGTGGTGCTGAAGTTTTCTTTGTTCTTCCTACTCTCTTGCACTGAGTTACTTTTGTTTGTGGATTTTTTTTTTCATTTCTTTTGTTTTTGTAGGTTTTGTTTTTGCTGGGACTTTATGTTTTTTGTCTTTATTTTTATGAGTTGGTTTGTTAACTTTCTTTGTGGTTACCATGAATTTTACCCTTATCTTTCTAAGTTTTAAGCAGTCTACCCTTACTTGGTATCGCCTTGCCTTTCTCTCCATTAGAAGGTTCTATACCTATGCCGTTTATTCCCTCTTTCATTGTTTTGATGTTGTTGTCATTTATTGATTAACTGCTCTGATTCCCTGTTGTACTTCTTTTGGTTTTGGATAGTCTTCGAGAGTTCATTTGCTAGATTGGTATCTGGCTGGTACAATCCTGTGTCCTAGGTTCTGCCTGTGAGTTGAAGCTGTTTGTCCTCAGATTGAAGAACTTGCTTTAATAATTCTTGTAAGTTTTGTTTGAATGTTACATATTTCCTTAATTTCTGTTTATCTGGAAATGACCTAATTTCACCATCAAATTTGAATGAGAGTTTTGCAGGCTATATTATTCTTGGCTGACAATTTTTTTCTTTCAAGATTTTATATATGTCATCCCACTGCCTTCTTGCCTGCATGGTTTCTGCCAAATAATCTGAGCTTAGTCTTATTGTTTCTCCTCTGTACGTGACTTTTTGTTTTTCACGAGCTGCTCTCAGGATTCTTTGTTTGTCTTTGGTTTTGGCGAGTGTGAATATGATATGCCTTGGTGACTTTCTTTTGGGGTCTCTCCTATATGGGGTTCGTTGAGCTTCTTGGATGCCCAGCTTTTCACCTTTCATGATATTGGGGATGTTTTCTGTCAGCAGTTCTTCAATGATCCTCTCTGTGTTTTCTGTTTTCTACCCCTGTTCTGGAACTGAAATCACTCACAGATTTTTGCTTTTGATTGTATCCCACTTAACTCTCAGGATCTCTTCATTTTTCTTTGTTCTTTTTTCTGAGTTTTCCTCAAACAGAGTTGTATCCAAGTGTTTGTCTTCAATTCCACTGATCCTGTCTTCCACTGCCTCAAATCTGCTTCTCAGCTCTTCTATGACATCATCCATTTCTGAAATCTTGTTGTTTATCTTTTGGATTTCTAATTGTTGTCTTTGTTTAATTTCTAGCTGTGAATTTATTTTGGCATTTTGTTCCTGCATTATTTTCCTGAATTCTTCCAATTTTTTGTCTGTATTTTCCATGAGTTTGTCTATTTTTTCCTTATGTTTGTCTGCTTTTTGCTTCAGCTCTTGGAGAATCTGAGTATTAGAGATTTGAATTCTCTATCAGGTAGTTCTAGTGCATTTTCTTCCACAGGAGAGTCATCTGGTGTTTTATTTTGGACACCTACTGGAACCTTCCTGTCCTGTTTCTGTAAATGTTTTGATATTGTCTGCTGTTTTCATGGCATTCAGTAGTTATTTTTCTCATTTATTGTTTGTTGATTTGTTTTGTCTTTTTTTTTTTTTTAATTTGACTATGTCTGAGCAGGTGGACTGTGTGTTCTTTGTTGTTTGCTCATCTGTGGGCACATTAGTTTTCACCTCCCTCTCCAATTGGCAGGGTCAGTCACTCAGATATGGTATTGCAGGGTAGGTCTAGCTGAAGAGTAGTTACTGGGATGAGTTGTTTGTGGCACTTACAAAAGCCACCAGAGCGGATCGATAATCAGTGCAAGGCAGGTTCCAGTAGGCCGTGACTGTGCTGCTTGGTGGTGTGATGTCAAGCACACGGTGCAGGTAGGCAAGATGCAGTGGGGAGATTGTTATGTGTGGAGCTAAGATGGATATGGGAGAGAGGAGAGAGGAATAGGAGCCAAAAATATACAAACAAACAAACAAGAATGCTAGGGGACGTTGCCGTTGGAGTGGAGATGAGAGACTATGAAATGGAGAAAAACAGAAAGGAGAAGAGGAAGAAAAGAATGAATACAAAAAATCAGAAGGGTTAAAGAACCGCAAAGTCCCAGGGATCCCACCAGTGCAGCTATAAGGTCCGGGGAAGTCGCTCTCAGGTGTTGCAGTACACCCTGTCTAGAAGGTGTAGAAGTATACAACACCAGGTATTAAGGGAACAGAAAGAAAAGGAAGATATAGAGAGACGAGAAACTGAGCAATGAAGAAAGACAAAACGGGAAAAAGTGGGAAAAGAAAACAAAAGAAATTAAAAAAAAAAAAAAAAGAAAGAACAAGAAAGGCTCCCAAAAAATCAGAAAAAAAAAAAAAAAAAAAAAACACCAATGAAAAAAGAAATGCCCTCAGGGATCCCTCTGCATGTCTGTGCAAGCCGAGGAGGATGTCTCCTTGCCACGCAGCACTGCCTGGCCAGAAAGGGCTCCCAACTCAAGAAGAGGAAAAGAAAACAAACAAACAATTCAAAACAAACAAAGAAAATCCCCGGGATCCCACCAGTGCAGCAGCCCAGACCGGGAAGCAGCGCGACACTCGAACGGAGCTCCACAGCCCCTCAGGATGATTTAAAGATGGCGCACGGAGCCAGTAGTTGAGCAGAAGGACAGGAAGGTGGTGAGAGGTAAGGAAGAAATCAAAAGAAGCAGAAAAAAAAGCAACACTAGCAGCCAACAATGGCACTCAGAGAGCTAGCTAGTGTGGGCTGGTGTTTCTCGGACAAGAGACTGGGTCCGCAGGAAGCAGAGGGGGCCGAGTGTGAGTGAAGAAAAGTAGGGAGTGGGAAAGTGTCTATCACAAATTACCGGAGCTCTGCAGCCCCTCAAGAAGAAGCAAAGATGGCACACAGAGCCAGGTTTTTGAGCGAAAGGAGGGGGAGGTGGTGAGAAGTAAGGAAGAAACCAAAAGAAGCAGAAAAAAGCAACACCGGCAGGCAACAAATGGCACTCAGAGAGCCGGCCCGTTCGGGTGTGTGGAATCCAAGCAGCTGGTGTTTCCCAGTCAAGAGATTGTGGCTGTGGGAAGCAGAGGAGGCCGAGTCAGGGTGAAGAAGGGTGGGGGGTGGGAAAGCATATATCACAAATTACCAATTGTTCTGTCTCCTGCTGGATGCTCTGTGAGACTGCTTTCTCGTACCCCCTGTTTGCTGGTCTCCGATAGGGGTCCAATATGTCAGATCTGCATTGCGTTAGCTGATAGTGGACCTTTGCATGAATCTCTCCTCACTCTCTGTTCTCTGTCAGTTTCTCACTCCATTTGGTGCTTGGCTGAGTTCTTTATCTCTTCATTTGATGTTTTAGGGTTTCAGGATTGTTGTATTTTCTGTTCAGCTTAGTTTTTCAGATCTTTTCTATGGAGGGACGGCGTGGTGCTTCTGCCTAGAGTCCCATTTTGCCAGAACTCCCTCTAAGCTTCATTCTTCTTTAGTTTTCCCTATAAAGAGTTTTACCATTGTCATACTCAAGAAACTTGTCCTTTGCCTCTACTCTTCTAGTTCAGTGGATGGTAAAAATCTATCAGGGGTTTTAGGGCATGAAATTCGGAGTCGAAAGGGGTGCATCCTGAAAATAAAAGTTCTTTTATAGCACTCCAATAAATGGCGATGGTTATTTTCACCATCATCACTATTCTTCTAAGGATTGTTGGACCACATGGAAAAAAAGTATTATATGCCCAACTTATGGATTGTGGCATCATTGGCTCTTCTATACAAAGAGTCTTTAGCATTTTGTCCTTTGATTTACAGCTGAACCCAAAGCTTTTCTTCTTTCATTCGCAAATTCTAGTCCATCCAGGTTGGCAGAATTCCTGTGGCCTTGCTCTTCAAGCTTTTACAACCTTACAGCTACCAGCTCTGACTCAGGCCTACCAGATGCGTGAAACCTTTGTTAGCATTTGTGGTGACAAAGGTTAAAACATTTCAGATGAAAAGTCTCCTGGTATTTCAGAAATATGAACATATAATGTTTCAGTTAGAGGAGCTTTTGTTTCCCATTTGATACCAGAGATCCTGTGAGGCAAATACTGGCCTATCTGATAAGTCATCTGAAAAAGGGATGCAATTAACCAATATTATACAAACATCAAATAATGGAAGATTTTATATCCAGAGATACTGAGTAAAATTTCATAAACTGTCCACCACTGATAGCAGGTCTCAAATCTTGTTTCCATTTGGCTGTCATCTCTTATCTAAATCTATTGAAACAGGCATTGAGATTTCGCTACTATATCCCAAAAAATTCTCCTAAGAATTTCTTTCAAGCATCCATGAAAACTATCCATAACTAGTCACATACCCAATGAGGAATGCTTTTTCCGTCACGTGGGGATGCCTTAAGTCATGCTCCCAACAGGGGAGTAACTGGAATGTGTGTGTAAAGCCAACAATAATCACAAAATTACTGTGGCTAGCCTCTCAGTCTCAACAAACGAAGACCTCCCACTCTATTCTGTAAACGGCACTTAGCTAAATTCCTGATTGATCTGAGCACACTCCCTCATCCTTTTCTTCTCCACTTTCAGAAAGCCATGGGAAGTTTACAGAATTTGCTTCAATGAAAATAGAGATCCTCAGCAACAATGTAATTACATGATTGGAAGGAGTTGGCACTTACAGGTGTTTGCCTTCATAGTGATTAGGAAACCATGAACTCTTCAGAATTTCCAAACCAAAATTAAGCTGTGGTGGCCTGTATCCATATCTTGTTCTGACGGTAATGGGAATGCCTCAAATGTTTAATCTGTAAGAGTGATACTGAATGTTGGTTTAAGATATTTAACATGTTAAGAAAAGAGCTCTCTAGGCTCAACTTATGGAGTTTATAAAATAATAGCGATGTTTTATCAAAGCTTTTTGGTGCTCTTGATTGGCTAACATGTTCTGCTAGTTTCCTAATCTTAAACCATCCTTGCATTCTAGTTATAAATCCTTACATGATCATAGTCTTATTTTTTTAATATTCAGTCTCCTTTCTGTCTTTTATGCTAGCTTCATGAAATAAGTGGGAAACTTTCATATTTTTATATTCTACAATATTTTAAATATTGAAATTTTCACTCAAACATTATAAAGAATTTACCACTACATTAAGCTTTGGTGTACAGTGGGTATTTTGTTGCTGTTAGTTGTCTAATTTGTATTTTCATTTTTACTTATTGTTCACCTACTTTCCTTGCTTGATTCTTCTAATACTTACTTTTGCTAACCAAATCTTGTATTTATGCCTTAGTCTCAGACTCTTCTTTTTGGAGAACCCAGGTAAATCAACCTCTTTCCACACAGCAGAAGATGATATTTATTCTCTAGAAAGGATGAACAAGGTTGGTTTTGGACCTGTGAACCCTAGTCACAGTGGAGGGCAAAGTGAATTGCTGCACAGAAAACAGGGCGTTAGTTGAAAGATGACATGATTAATAATGAAATCCCAAAGTCCTCTCCTTGACTAGGTGCCAGAATCTAGGCTTATACACTGTATATAGGAGATTTAGGGATTTATTGCTTAGAGAGTATTCTTTTCTGATTAGATAAAGGAAAAATGTCCACAGATATCTACATTATAAATCTTTCACCATACTGGACAGATCCTATTCAGTTACTCTACAGTGAAATACACTAATCAATAAGCCCTATCCTTGCACAAGCTTGCAGTCAGCTTTTAGTGAAATTCTTAAGTAGAAATGGACAGAAACATACAATCAAGGGGCACAAAAAAAAAAAAAAAGCATCTAATGTGAAAAAGAGACAAAAACCAATAAGAAGACAGGAAAAATGAATATGGAGGGCAGAAGGAAAACAGGATGGTCACAGGGAAAAAAATTCAACATAAAATTACAATATCTTCACAGATAAGAATATACGGCATCCATGAAACAAGAAGTAGATGCTGTATGTATATACACATATAGATACATATATATATATATATATATATATATATATATATATATTCATTTTACTTGGATCCACAATCAACACCCATGGAAGCAGCAGACAAGTAATCAAATGATGCATTGCATTGTGTAAATCGGCTGCAAAAGACCTCTCTAAAGTGTTAAAAAGCAAAGATGTCACCTTGAGGAGACTAAGGTGCACCTGACCCAAGCCATGGTGTTTTCAATCGGCTCATATACATGCGAAAGCCAGACAATGAATAAGGAAGACCGAAGAAGAATCAATGCTTTTGAATTATGGTGCTGATGAAGAATATTGAATATACCATGGACTGCCAAAAGAATGAACAGATTTGTCTTGGAAGAAATACAACCAGAATGCTCCTTAGAAGTGAGGATGGCAAGACTTCATCTCACATACTTTGGACATGTTATCAGGAGGGACCAGTCCCTAGAGAAGAACATCATGTTTGGTAACGTAGAGCGTCAATGAAAAAGAGGAAGATCCTCAATGAGGTGGATTGATACAGTGGCTGCAACAATGGCCTCAAGCATTACAACAATTGTGAGGATGGTGTAGGGCCAGAGAGTGTTTTGTTCTGTTGTACATAGGGCCTCTATGAGTTGGAACCAACTTGACAGCACCTAACAACAACAACATACATATATACAAGTAGACACACAATTTTTAAGAGAATAAGTAAGATATTTTGGAAATAAAAATATAATACAAACAGAGAAGGAGAAATACAGAAAGTGTGAATACAGAATGGGATGAAAGCAGATAGGGGAGAGAGAGAAAAATAGAGAGAAGAGAAGGGAGAATCAGGGAAGTGATGAAACATAAAGGAGGAGAAAGAGGGACAATACAGAGAGGTGTAACTAGAGGGTAAGACAGGAGGAAAACCTAGTAATGTAGAGAAATAGTAAGAGACAGAGAGACAGAGACGGATGTGGGGAGGGGCAGACATGGGTGAGGGGAGGAGGGAAAAAGTGATGAGAAGAAAAAGGGAAAGGAAAATAGAAAGAGGACAAATAACAGGGAACAGGAACAAAGGGAGAAACAGGAAGAGGGGCAGAAACACACACACAAAAAAAAACGCACAGACAGAAGGAGGATTTAAAGAGCATTAAAATAGAAAAAGGCATGGAAACAGGGTAAGGGAAACAAAAGTAAGAGGGAATCAAAGAGGGGGGAAGAAACAGAGAGATAAAAATGGAGTGAGGAAGAAAAATTTACATATATAAACACATAATATACACATATACATTATATTACATATACTAGAAGACTATGTGATGGTTAATACTATGTGTCAACTTGGCTAAGCTATGATTCTCAGTGATTTGGCAGACACTGTGAAATCACCTCCCATTTTGTGATCTGATGTGAACAGCCAATCAGTTGAAAGGGGAGTGTCCTTGGGGGTGTGGCCTGCTTCCACTATATAAGCAAATGTTCTGGCAAAGCTCTAGCTCTCTTTCTTGACTTTGCACTCTTCTTGTCACCTGACCTCCGGTTCTTGGGACGTAAGCCTACAGAACTCTTCAGCCTGCCACCTGACCTGCAGATTTTGGATTTACCAGCAGCGCAAACCTGTAAGACAGCAGAGGTCTTCAGCTGACCACCTGACGCATGGATTTGGGCCTTGCCAGCCCCCACAATTTTGTGAGTCATTTTCTCACAATTGTATGAGCTAGTCCCTTGAAGTAAATCTTGCTCACACACACATATATGTGTGTGTGTGGTGTGTGTGTGTGAGTGTTTTCGCTTCCCTGGTTTTGCTCCTCTAGAGAACCCGGACTGAGACATTTGGTACTGGAGAGTGGGGTGTTCCTCTAACAAATACCTAAAATGTGGAAGTGGTTTTGGAATCAGGTAATGAGTGGAGGCTGGAAGAGTTTTAAGGTGCCTAACAGTCAAAACCACCACTCATCTGTCAGTTTTTTGTATTGCGGTGGCTTCCTTGTTGCTGTGATGCTGGAAGCTATGCCATCAGTATTTCAAGTACCAGCTGGGTCACCCGTGGTAGACAGGTTTAAGTGGTGCTTCCAGATTAAGACAAACTAGGAAGAGGGACTGGTGTTCTACTTCTTAAAAAATTGGCCACTGAAAACTTTATGAATAGCAGCAGAACAATGTCTGATACAGTGCCAGAAGATGAGCCCCTCGGGTTAGAAGGCACTCAAAATACAACTGATCAGCCTCCTCAAAGTAGAGTTGATCTTAATGATGTGGATGAAGTAAAGCTTTTGGGACCTTTATTTGCTGATGTGGCATGACTCAAAATGAGAAGAAACAGCTGCAAACATCTGTTAATAATCGAAATGTGAAAAGTACAAAGTATAAATCAAGGAAAATTGAAAGTCATCAAAAATAAAATGGAATGCTTGAAGATCAGTATCCTAAGCTTTAGCGAGCTGAAATTGACTGGTGTTGGCCATTTTGAATTAGACAATCATGTGGTTTACTATGCTGGTAATTACATATTGAAGAGGAACAGCATCACATTCATTGTCAAAAAGAACACTTCCAGATCTGTTCTGACATACAACTCTGTCAGAGATAGATAATATCTATACACCTACAGGGAAGACCATTTAATATGACTACCATTCAAATTCATGCACAGATCACTAATGTCAAAGATGAATAAACTGAAAGATTTTTACCAACTTCTGCAGTCTGAAATTGATCAAACATGCAATCAATATGCATTGATAATTGCTGGTGATTGGAATGAGAAAGTTGGAAACAAAGAAGAGGGATTGGTAGTTGGAAAATATGGCCTTGGTGATAGAAATGATGCCAGAGATCACATCATAGGATTTTGCAAGACCAAGACTTCTTCATTGCACATACCTTTTATCAACAACATAAATGGCAGCTATCCATGTGGAATTTGAAGGATGGAATACACAGAAATCAAATCAACTAGATCTGTGGAAAGAAACAATGGAGAAGCTCAATATCATCAGTCAGAATAAGACCAGGGGCTGATGTGGAACAGACCATCAATTGCTCCTACGCAAGTTCAAGTTGAAGCTGAAGAAAATTAAAACAAGTCCATGAGAGTCAAAATATGACCTTGCATGTACCCCACCTAAATTTAGAGACCATCTCAAGAATAAATTGATGCACAGAACTCTAATGACCGAAGACCAGATGAGTTTTGGGATGACATCAAGGACGTCATACATGAAGAAAGAAGGTCATTAAAAAGACAGAAAATGAAGAAAAGCCCAAAATAGATGTCAGAAAAGACTCTGACTTGCTCTTCAACTTAGAGTATCTAAAGCAAAAGGAAGAAATGATCATGTAAAAGCTGAACAGAAGATTTCAAAGGGCAGCTCATGAAGACAAAGTAAAGTATTATTAGGAAATGTGCAAAGACCTGGAGTTAGAAAACCAAAAGAGAAGAACAGGCTTAGCATTTCTGAAGCTGAAAGAATTGAAGGAAAAATCCAAGCCTCAAGTTGCAATATAGACGGATTCTATGGGCAAAAAATAGAACAACACAGGAAGCATTAAAAGAAGATGGAAGGAATACACAGAATCACTGTACCAAAAAGGATTAGTTGATGTTCAAGCTTTTCAGGAGGTAGCATACGATCAAGAGCCAATGGTACTGAAAGAAGAAGTCCAAGCTGCACTGAAGGCATTGGTGAAAAACAAGGCTCTAGGAACTGACAGAACACCAAGTGAGATATTTCAACAAATGGATGCAATGCTGAAGTGCTCACTCATCTATGCCAAGAAATTTGGAAGACAGCTACCTGGTCAACTGACTGGAAGAGATCCATATTCGTGCCTATTTCAAAGAAGGTGATCCAATGAAATGTGGAAATTATTGAACAATATCACTAATTTCACAAGCAAGTAAAATTTTGCTGAAGATAATTCAAAGACAATAGCAGCAGTACATCAACTGGAACTGCTAGAAATTCAAGCTGGATTTTGAAGAGGACATGGAACTAGGGATATCATAGTCAGATGGATCTTGGCTGTAAGCAGAGAACTTCAGAAAGATGTTTACTTGTATTTTATTGACTATGCCAAGGCATTCGACTGTGTGGATCATAACAAATTATGGATAACATTGCAAAGAATGGAAATTCCAGAACTCTCAATTGTGCTCATGAGGAACCTGTATATAATCCAATAGGAAGTTGTTTCAACAGAACAAGGGGGTACTTCATGGTTTCAAATCAGGAAACACATGCTTCAGGGTTGTATCCTTTCACCATACTTATTCAATCTGTATGCTCAGCAAATAATCCAAGAAGCTGGCCTATATGAAGAAGAACGCAACATCAAGATTGGAGGAAGACTTATTAACAACCTGCAATATGCAGATAACACAGCCTGGCTTGCTGAAAGTGAAGAGGACTTGAAGCACTTAGTGATGAAGATCAAAGACTACAGCCTTCAGTATGGATTACACCTCAACATAAAGAAAGCAAAAGTCTTTACAACTGGACCAATAAACAACATCATGATAAATGGAGAAAATACTGAAGCTGTCAAGGATTTCATTTTACTTGGATCCACAATCAACACTCATGGAAGCAGCAGTCAGAAATCAAATTGGGCAAATGTGCTGCAAAAGACCACTTTAAAGTGTTTAAAAGAAGGATGTCACCTTGAGGACTAAGGTGTGCCTGACCCAAGCCATGGTATTTTCTTTTCTTTTATTGTGCTTTAGGTGAAAGTTTACAGAGCAAATTACTTTCTCATTAAATAATTAATACACAAATTGTTTTGTAACATTGGTTGCCAACCTTGTGGTGTGTCAGCAGTCTCCCCTTCTCACCCCACTTACCCTGTTTCCATTCGTCCAGTTTTCCTGTCCCTTTGTGCCGTCTCATCTCTGCTTTTGGGCTAGTGTGTCCATTTAGTCTCATATACATGACTGAACTTCGAAGCGCATTCCTCATGTGTATTGTTTTATTGGCCTGTCTAATCTTTGCCTGAAGGGTGAACTTCAGTAGTGACTTCAGTACTGAGTTAATAGGGTGTCTGGGGGCCATACTCTTGGGGTTTCTTCAGTTTCTGTCAGAACAGTGAGTCTTGTCTTTTATTTGTGAATTTGAATTTTGTTTTACATTTTCTTCCACTCTATCTGGGATCCTCTACTGTGATCTCTGTCAGAGCAGCAGGTGGTGGTTGCTGGGCATCATTTAGTTGTTCTGGGTTCAGTCTTGTTAAGGCTTTGGTAGTTGTAGTCTATTAATCCTTTTGACTAATCTTTCCCTTGTGTCTTTGGTTTTCTTCATTCTCCTTTGTTCCAGTGGGAATGGAACCAGTAGATGTATCTTAGATGGCTGCTCACAAGCTTTTACGACCTCAGACACTACTCACCACAGTTGGATGTAGAACATTTTCTTTATAAACTATGTCATGCCAGTTGAGCTAGATGTCCTCCAAGAACATGGTCCTTGGCCCTCAGCCCAATAACTTGGTTCCTCAGAGAGTTTGGATGTGTCTATGAAGCTTCTATGACTTTGCCTTGGTTAAATTGTGTCAGCTTCCCCAGTATTATGTGCTATCTCTTACCGTCTCCACAGTTACCATTTATCTACTATTTAGTTAGTGTTTTTTGGTCTCCACCCCTCCCCTCCTTCATAAACATCAAAAATTGCTTCTGTGTGTAAACCTTTTCATAAATTTTTATAATAGTGGTCTCATATAGTACGTGTCCTTTTGTAATTGACTTATTTCACTCAGCATAATGTCCTCCAGATTCATCCTTGTTGTGAGATGTTTCACAGATTCATCATTGTTCTTTACCATTGTGTAGTACTCCATTGTGTGTATGTACCATAGTTTGTTTATCCATTCATCTGTTGATGGGCATCTTGATTGTTTCCATCTTTTTGCTACTGTGAATAATGCTACAATGGACATGTGTGTGCATATGTCTATTTTTGTGATGGCTCTTATTTCTCTAGGATATATTCCTAGGAGTGGGATTGCTGTATTTCTATTTGTATTTCTATTGTATTGTATTTCTATTTCTAGTTTATTAAGGAAGTGTCATATCATTTTCCAAAGTTGCTGTACCATTTTACATTCCCACCAGCAGTGCATAAAAGTTCCAGTCTCTCCACAAATTCTTCAACATTTGTTATAGTCATTTTTTTTTTTTTTTTTAGTGCCAGTAATGTTGGAGTGAGATGGTATCTCATTGTAGTTTTGATTTGCATTTCTTTAATGGCTAGTGATCACGAGTATTTCCTCATGTATCTGTTAGCTGCCCGAATGTCTTCTTTGGTGAAGTGTCTGTTCATTTCCTTTGGCCATTTTTTAAATGGATTATTTGTCTTTTTGTTGTAGAGGTGTTGGATTTTCTTATAGATTTTAGAGGTTAGAACCCTGTCAGATATGTCGTAGCCAAAAATTTTCCTCAGTCTGTATGTTCTCTTTTTACTCTTCTGGTGAAATCTTTTGATGAGCATAAGTGTTTAATTTTTAGAAGATTCCAGTTATCTGGTTTATCTTCTGGTGTTTGTGTATTGTTAGTTATGGTTTGTATCCTATTTATACCGTATATTAGAGCTCTTAGTGTTGAGTCTATTTTTTCTTCCATGTTCTTCATAGTTTTTGATTTTATATTTAGGTCTTTGATCCATTTTTAATTAGTTTTTCTGTATGGTGTGAGGTATGGGTCCTGTTTCTTTTTTTTTTTTACAGATGGACATCCAGTTTTACCAGCACCATTTGTTAAAAAGACTGTCTTTTCCTCATTTAATGGACTTGGGCCCTTGTCGAAGATCAGGTGACCATAGGTGGATGGATTTGCATCTGGCTTCTCAATTCTGTTTCATTGGTAAGTGTGTCTGTCGTTGTACCAATACCAGGCTCTTTTGACTACGGTAGCTGTATAGTAGGTTCTGAGTTCAGGTAGTGCGAGGCCTCCTACTTTGTTCTCCTTTAATAATGCTTTACTTATCCAGGGTCTCTTTCCTTTGCATATAAAGTTGGTGATTAGTTTTCCCATCTCATTAAAGAATGCTATTGGTATTTGGATAGGTATTGCATTATATTTGTAGATCGCTTTGGGTAGGATTGACATTTTCACAATGTTGAATCTACCTATCCAAAAGAGACCATTTGTATAAGTCTGTTTTGATTTCTTGCAGTAGTGTTTTGTAGTTCTCTTTGTATAAGTCTTTTACATCCATGGTTAGATTTATTCTTAAGTATTTTATTTTTTTAGGGGCTATTATAAATGATATTACTTTCCTTTTTCTTTTTCATAGTATTCTTTATTAGTATATAGGAATCCAGCTGATCTTTGTATGCTTATCTTGTAACCTGCTATTCTGCTGAATCTTTTTATTAGTTCCAGTAGTTTTCTTCTGGAATCTTTAGGGTTCTCTGTGTATAGTATCATATCATCTGAAAATAGGGATAGCTTTATTTGTTCATTACCAATTTGGATGTCCTTTATTTCTTCTTCTTGCTTTATTGCTCTAGCTAGGACTTCCAGCATAATGGTAAGTAGGAGTGGTGATAAGGGACATCCTTGTCTTGTCCCTGTTCTCAGGGGGAATGGTTTCAGCCTCTCTCCCTTGATAATTATGTTGGCTATTGATTTTTTATAAATGCCCTTTATTATGTTGAGGAATTTCCCATCTACTCCTGTTTTATTGAGAGTTTTTGTCAGGAATGGGTGTTGGACTTTATCAAATGCCTTTTCTGCATCAAGTGAGATGATCATTTGATTCTTTTCCTTTTTTTAAAAATTCATGTGGTGGATTATGTTGATTGATTTTCTGATGTTGAACCATCCTTGCATACTTGGTATTAATCCCACTTGGTCTTGGTGTATTTTTTGTTTTATATGATGCTGAATTCTATTGCTTAGAATTTTGTTGAGAATTTTTGCATCTATATTCATGAGAGACACTGGTCTGTAATTTTCTTTTTTTGTGGTGTCTGTCTGCTTTTGGTGTCAGGGTTATGCTGGCTTCATAAAATGTATTTGGAAGTATATCTTCCTTTTCTATGTTCTGCAACAATTTGAGTAGCACTGGTGTGAGCTTTTCTCTGAATGTTTGGTAGAATTCTCCAGTGAAGCCCCCTGGGCCAGGATTTTGTTGTTGTTGGGAGCGTTTTTTTTTTTTTTTTGGTTTTGTTTTTTAAATTACCTTTTCAATCTCTTGTTATGGGTCTGTTTAGATTTTCTACCTCAGTTTCTGTTAATTTAGGTAGGTAATGTGTTTCTATAAATTTGTCCATTTCCTATAAGTTTTCAAATTTGTTGAAGTGCAGTTTGCCATAGTACTCTGTTATGATCCTTTTTATTTCAGTTGGGTCTGTTGTAATGTCCCCCATCTCATTTCTTATTTGAGTTATTTGCTTCCTCTCCTGTTTTTGTTTTGTCAGTTTGGCCAATGGTTTGTCAATTTTGTTGACCCTTTCAAAGAACCAACTTTTAGTTTTGTTGATTCTTTCTATTGCTTTTCTATTCTCTATTTCATTTATTTTTGCTCTGATCTTTATTTGCTTTTTTCTGGTGACTATGGGCTACTTTTGCTATTCTCTTTTTATTTGTTCAAGTTGTAGAGCTCATGTTTTGATCTTGTACATTTCTTCTTTTTTGATGTGTGCATCTGCTGCTATAAATTGACCTCTGAGCATTGCCTTTGCTGTTTCCCAGAGGTTTTGGTATGATGTGTTATCATTCTCATTTGAATCTAGAAATTTTTTTATTCCATCTTTGATTTCTTTTATTACCCAGTGGTTTTTAAACAAGGTATTGTTCAGTTTCCCTATTTTTTATTTATTTTTCCTTGCTCTTCCTGTTATTAGTTTCTACTTTTATGGGTGATCAGAGAAGATGCTTTGTATTATCTCAGTGTTTTGGATTTTGTTGATGGTTGCATTGTGGCCTAAGATGAGGTCTATTCTGGAGAATGTTCCACGTGCATTGGAAAAAAATGTATACTTTGCTACTGCTGAGTGGAGTGTTCTGTATGGTGACTGTGGCCTTTAGATATTCTGTATTTTTGTTGAGCTTCTTTCTAGACATACTGTCTTTTACTGAGGTGGTGTGTTGAAGTCTCTTACTATTGTTGTGAAACTGTTAATTTCTGTTTTTAGTGCTGTTAGAGTTTTATTTTGGAGCCCTGTCATTGGGTGCATAGGTATTTATTATGGTTATGTTATCATAGTGGATTGTCCCTTTAATCATTGTATAATGTCTTTTCTTGTCTTTTATCATTAACTTTGCCTTAAAATCTATTTTATCTGAGATTAGTATTGTCACTCCTGTACTTTTTTGGTAGCTGTTTGCTTATATATTTTTCCTATCCTTTGATTTTAATATGTTTATGTCTTTGTGTCTAAGGTGTGTCGCTTATAGACAGCATATTGATGTTTTAAATCTTTTAGTTTTGTTTTATCCTTGTCAGTTCATTACCTAGGTCAGTATCTGGCTGATACTGACCTGTGTCATAGATTTAAAATGTTGTCTGATGTTGTTTGTTCTCTAACTGAAGGACTCCCTTTAATAATTTGTGTAACTTTGGTTTGGTTTTTACATATTCCCTTAATTTCTGTTTATCTGGAAATGTCCTAATTTTACCATCATATCTGAGCAAGAGTTTTGCAGGTATGTTATTCCTGGTTGGCTATTTTTTTTCTTTCAATGTTTTATATAAGTCATCCCATTGTCTTCATGTCTGCATTTTCTGCTGAGTAATCAGAGCTTAGTCTTATTATTTCCCCTTTGTATGTCACTTCTTGAGCTGCTCTCAGGTTCTTTCTTTGTCTTTGGTTTGGCAAGGGTGATTATGATATGCCTTGGTGACTCTATGTATGGTTCATTGAGCTTCTTGAATGGTCAGATTTTCATCTTTTATGACATTAAGTAAGCTTTCTATCAGCAAATCTTCAATGAGACTGTCTGTGTTTTCTGCTTTCTTCCTCTGTTCTGGAACTCCAATAACACATACATTTTTTTTATCTAAATTGAATCCCAGATAGTTTTTAAGTTTTCTTCATTTTTCCCATTATTTTCTCTGATTTTTCCTCAAACAAAGTGACGTCCACGGATTTGTCTTCATTTTCACTGATTCTGTCTTCCATTGTTTCAAATTTACTCTTAAACCTTCTACTGAGTTGTCCATTTCTAACATTTTGTTATGTTTTAGATTTCTAATTGCCATTTTTGTATAATTTCTAATTGTTTATTTATTTTGACATTTTTGTTCTTGTATTATTTTCCTGAATTCTTTTATTGCTCATCTGTGTTTTCCTTGATTTTGGCTATTTTTTGGTTGGTTTTGTCTTTGTTTTCCATGATTTTGTCTCTTTTTTTCCTTAGTTTTGTCTGCATTTTCCTTGCTATCTTTTTTAATCTCTTGGAGAGCCCTGAGTATTAGACTTTTAAATGCTCTATCAGGTATTCTATGCCTTTTCTTCTGCCAGAAGGTCATCTGCTGCTTTATTTTGGTCACTTAGTGGAGCCATCTTGTCCTTTTTTTTTTTTTAATGATTTGATATTGTCTGCTCTCTCCAAGACATTCAGGTATTATTTTCTGTACTTATTGATTGTAGGTTTGTTTATTTCATCCTGCTTTTTTGTTTTGCTTGACTGTGTCTGGGAAGGCATGCTGGGCATGCTTTGTTGCTTGTTCATCTGTGGGCACGATAGTTCTTACCACCTTGTCTGGGTGGGCAGGGCCAGTCACTCAGCTGTGGTGCAGCCTCGTAGGTCCACTCCAGGGGGAAGGGGTAGAGATGGGTTGTTTGTTTGCCAGCCCAGGGCTGGGGGCTGGGGTGGGTCTGGTTTCACTCAGAGCCATGGCACATGCAGGTAGGGGCTGGAGCTGGAGGAGGGGGGAGAGTTGAGGCAAATCCAGTTCTGCTTGGGCTGCAGCATGCGATGGGGCAGGGCTGGAGCCAGTGGCAAGAGGTCTGGGATCTGGGCCAGTTCCATTAAGGGCTGTAGAACACAGCAGGGCTGGGCTGCACCACTGGGGAGGGGTCTGGGTTCCAGGCTAGCTCTGCTCAGGGCTGAGGCATGTGGCAGGACAAGGCTGCAGCTGACTAGCAGGGGTTTGATATCTGAGCCAGATCTGTTTAGGGTTGTGAAGCAAAGCAAGGCTGAAACAGGCAGGGAGGGGTCTGAGATCTGGGCTGGTTCCACTTGAGGCCTTGGAGCATGGTGGAGTGGAGTCAGAGCTGGTGGCAATGGGTCTGGCATCTGGGCTGGATCCACTCGGGGCACGAAGAACAGTGGGGCTGGAGCCAGCAGGGAGGGGTCTGGGGTCCAGCTGGTAGGGCAGAGGAGAGAGGTGGGGGCAGGGGGCGAAGACCGGGGTGGAGGGAACTAGGTGGAGGAGGGCAACAAGGTGGGTTGGTACTATGGTCCTCAGCAGTCAGGGCTGCCAAGTCAGTTCTTGCCACTATTCATCAGAGGGGTGGGAGTTGTAGGAGCATGCTCCTGTGATTACCACATGAGAGTGTCTGGATTCCTCCTTGAGCTGCAGTCAGCAAATGTGTTCTTACTTAGCCCTGGGTGTGTCTGTGCCATACCTCTATCTCCTATTGAGAATTCTGTGAAGGTACCTTTCTGCATTCTTCATGCAGGATTGTTGGTTTTATTCCAAGATGGCCATGCTGTGTCATGCTGTTTGGCCAGGAACCTACATTCCATATCTCTACTTCTTCAGCTTTTTCTATTGGTTTCTTCTTCTTGGTGTCTTTCGATTTAATACTTTATGCCTTCATTTAAAGTTCAGAGCTGCAGGATTGATATCTATATCAGTTTTATTTGGTTTTTCTGGTCTTGCAGCAGGATGGCTTAGTGCATCTGACTAGTCCACCATCTTGGCTCTGCCCTCAGCCATGGAATTTTCAGTCACCTCATATGCTTGCAGAAGCTGGACAATGAATAAGGAAGATGGAAGAAGAATTGGTGCATTTCAATTATGGTATTGGCAAAGAATGTTAGAAAAACTAACAAATCTGTCTTGGAAGAAGTACAGCCAGAATGCTCCTTAGAAGTGAGTACGGTGAGACTTTGTCTCACGTAACTTGGACGTGTTATTAGGAGGGACCTGAGCAAGGGTGTGACATCCCACCCTAATCCTCTTTAACCACAGGCAGAGATTATGATTTATAACACATCAGAAAATCACAAAATGGAGGACAATCATACAATACTGGGAATCATGGCCTAACCAAGTTGACATATATTTTTGGGGGACAAAATTCAATCCATGACGAGAAGCTTATGCATAATAGAACAAAACTTTGCCTGGTCCTGTGCCATCCCCATGATCTTTGATATGTTTGAGCTCATTGTTGAGGCTATTGTGTCAATTCTTCTCATTAAGGGTTTTCCTCATTTTTGGTGACCCTCTACTCTACTTTTCTAGCGACTGGGCTTTCCGCATGATGTGTTCAAAGTAAGCAAGATGAAGTCTCTCCATCCTTTCTTCTAAGGAACATTCCACTTGTATTTTTTCTAAGACCAATTTGTTCATTCTTTCAGCAGTTTGTAGTATATTAAATATCCTTTGCAAACAACACAATTCAAATGCATCAATTCTACTTTTGTCTTCTTTTTTCATTGCCCAGCTTTTGCATATTTATGATGCAATTAAAAAGATCATGGCTTGGTCGGGTGCAACTTAGTCATCAGAATGACATCTTTGCTTCTTGGAACTTTAAAGAGCTCTTTTGCAGCAGATTTGCCCAAAGCAATATGTCATTTGATTGCTTGACTGCTGCTTCCACGGATGTTGTTTGTTGATCCAAGGAGAGTGAAATCCTTGACAAATTCAATTTTTTCTCCATTTATCATGATGTTGTTTATTGGTCCAGGTATGAGGATTTTCATTTCTTTAAGTTCAGGAGTAGTCTATACTGAAGAGCACAGTGCTTATATGCAGTTACATTTGCTTTTAGTTTTACAGATTTCACTTTTTTCCAAAAGTTACTTAAGACAGCATCTTCCCCTCCTGCTTCAATGAGGTTGTTTCATGCATTCTTAATATAATTAGATTCTCTTGTCACAGTCTGCATTTCTTCCTGGGATCTCCTACATTATTATCTAGTGATATGTAATTTTTAATTTGCATATATTAGTGTTCACTGTTTCAGCTATAAAGTTTTATGAGTTTTGACAAACGCATAATGTCATGTATTAACCATTACAATATAATACAGAATATTTTTACTGCTCTGGAGTTAAACCCATCAAAGTGTGGCAAACTGCTCCCCACCAAAGATTGGGCTTTCAGGAGTTTGTGGCTCTCAAGCTAGTCCACACTGATCTCCAGCAATATGTCAAAATTAACATTTAAGTGTTCCTACTAGTTTATGGCTTCAGCGACTCCTGTCAGTGAGTTGATATTTTTTTGTATTTGCCTGTCCTTTCAGCTCCCAGGTTAGTGGGTTGCCCTGCAAACTCAATTCTTTTGATGGGTCCAAAAAACAGCAGTAGATTTTCAGTCTGTTCATCTTTTTTTCTTGTTGTGAGGAGAGGCATGATGACTTCCAAGATCTTCACATGCTGGAGCTGTAACTAGAAGTGGATCTGTGTCCCTTTTTTATGGAGATAGCTGGGCAACAAGTTCTGCAAAATCTCTAGCCCAATCTCTAGTATCTAGTAGGCTCTCAGACACAGCAAAGAGTTGGATGTCTTCCTAGTACCACTTCCTGGCTCTGATATTCTCTGCGGATTTTTTTGTTTTTAACGTGTTCTATCTTGTAATGCTTCTATTCAGGCTCTTCCTGTCTGCCTCTGCCTACTGAAGACTTATTGGGACTATCTTTCCCAGGTCAGTGAACTAGTACCAGCCACACCACTATCATCATCAAATTGTTACTGTCTGTGAGATAGTCTCTAGCTAACAAGGTTCTGACTTGACTGGGATGGGAGAGAGTGAGAGAACAGTCCCAGTGAGCCCAGTGTTATATTAAGGTCAGTTGGCAACTTGGTAGCTCCCTAACTACTTGCTGGAAATAATGTTCTTTCTCTCATAGTGAGATATTTGGAGAATAAATGATTGCATCTTTGTTTCCCTTCTCTTTCTCTAATATCTCATTTCATCAGGCTTAAAATTAATGAGAACATTTCTTAAATTTGGGCAATGGGCAAGATGACTTTTATCTATTTTTGGTGATGACAGACTTAATGCTTTGTGTCCATCTGATTCCACTAAAATACTTGTGATAATATGCAGGTGATTTGGAGGTACACTCTAAGGGTATATCCATGGCTGCCAGTACAACTGACATTTTTAAACAAAGTCCATAGTAAAGCCACGTGGATAGTAGAGTGGAACTTAGAACTGAACAAAATCTACCATCACTGCTTTCTGAAGCTTTGTCCAGTGGACAAAAGCAGATACTCCCATTAACCCACCATCACTTTCTATTAAAAAGATTATTGTCTTTCATTAATCAGTAAGGGACTTTTACTTCTCCATAAGAAGCTTAATTCTCTGTTCATTTGCAGGATAGACATGTGTGATTAAGTTCATGTTTCCAGCTTTGCTCATTTTTTCAGTTTCTTTAGAGTTCACTCTTTTGCTTCTATCAGTTGCCTTTACCTGACTAAGAGATACACCAAACAGAAAGTTTAACCCAGGACCGATTTAAATAATTCACATAACAATTGTATCATTCTTATCATATCTATGTACCATTGTATTATTATTTATCTGTATTTCCCTATATGTACCCTCTACTTAAACTCATCATCCTTACTGCTTTTTTTTTTAACATGGTTATGTCCCATCTAAAATTTCTGTGCCTACTATCAGACTATGCACAGCAGTCTTTCAGAAAAAACAGAGACTCTGAAGTGATAATGCTTTTTGGAAATATTAAGGAAGAGGTTCAAAACTAGAGAAAAGGATTTATTAGATATTCACAGTCTAAAGGAATTCTATCTACAACGATGATAGGGTGGTTTGCCTGGCCTTTGTCTTCATTTCCACCAGCTAACTATAAGTGAAGGGAGACTTTGCAATCTATCATGGGTGACCATAGCTTCCCTTGTCTCGGTCACCAGAGCTGATTATCATGATCTGGGAATGTAATTGTGATGTTTCTTGGCCTGTAGAGCAGTGAAAATTATACTGTTGCTAATGAGCAGTCAGGAAAACATGAAGAACCAAGAAACATATGTTTTCTCAGACTCAAACCTCTGGAGGATCCTCCTAGGTCTATAATGTGGTGGTCATTCTAAACACCCTTATTCTGAAACTTGTGCTTAAAGCGGCTAGAGGCACATAGTTTACATGTCTTGATAAGATTACTAGAAATCTCAAGCTGTGATAATCTTATTTAACTCATTCCAATGTTAAGATCTTTTCCTGTCATACCTCTTTTATCTAAAATATCACTGAAGTGTTTTCAGCTCATTTCCTTCTCTTTGTGTTACCCAGTTTTTAACAGATTTTAATCTTAGTGTCAATCATGTAGGACCCCTGGAGGCACGGTGGTTAAGAGCTCAGATGCTAACCAAAAGGTCAGCAGTTGGAATCCACCAGCCGCTCCTTGAAAACCCTATGGGGCAGTTCTATTCTGTCTTGTAGGGCAGCTATGAGTTGGAATTGACTTGAGAGCGACAGGTTTTTTGGTCAATCATGTTAGAGATGTTAAACAAAAAACAGTAATCCCTATCACCATTGTCACTCTCCAAAAATAAAAATTCCAAGCAGACCTCGGCACTTCCACTGAAAATTAACCTATCTGATGTCCTCTCCATTCTCCCAAGACCCCGATTTAGCCCAAATCCCCTAAGACTTGAGTAAAGGATCTTCAGTCCTAGACAACACATTTTGTTGGCTCAGTTTGCAACCTCTACACTTTATTCTGAAGAATTAACTTCTGAAGTTTGGTGAGATAAATTCAAAGAACCCCAAATTCTATCCTATTGCATTCTCACATCATATCAGGATAAACGCCAACTTGGGCCTATCCATAATGAAGAATGTAGACTATTTTTTCTACAAAGATAACTTGATACCATTTTCCAATCCATTATCATCTCTGTTCTGTTCCAAAAGACTCCTCTTCTTTTGGCAAGTGTAATGTTATCAGTTTATTCTCTGCTAAGGCACATCAGGACTCCATGGGTGGTGCAAACGGTTAATGTGCTCAGCTGCTAACCATAAGGTTGAAGGTTTGAGTCCACCAAGAGATGCCTCAGAAGAAAGGCCTGGTGATCTACTTCTGAAAGATCAGCAATTGAAAACCTTGTGGAGCACAGTTCTAATATGACACATAGGGGTTGTCATAAGTTGGAATCAACTCAGTGGCAACTGGTTAGTCCCATCATGCATATCACAGTTCTCAAGCTTTTACACATTGCAGCAGCAACACTGTGATGGCTACAAATCCTCAGCTGTCTAGAATGTACCGTTTATTTTTTTATTGTGACAAGACCTTGTACTCATGATAAGACAAAAGTCTTAGACTGCCTTTGAATTTCTTTCCTCAGTGTTTGATGTCCCATTGTCTATGTGGCTCAACATTCATAATGGTTTGTCAGTGTCTCAAATTATACTTGGAAAAGAACTTGCCCAAGTTATCCATTTCACCTCCATTTAATCTAACTGGTGGTGAGCCCTGGAAATTCTCTTCAAGGTCAACATCGCTATGAAGAAGCCACAAGGAGATAATACTTGCCCTCTAGTTGGAGTAATTACTTGGCCTTTGCCGATTGTACACTTCTGGGTGTTGATAGGAATCATTCGACAGGTTCTTTTTAAAAATAAGTAATGATCCTTTAAAGGATGAAGCTCCATTTTATAACATGCAATTTTGTTAACCACTCTGTTTAGAAAACCGGTCTTCCTCTGGCTTCCCAGCACCCATAGCTCTGCCTGACGCATGAAATTGGGGCCGTATTGGTCATGCCACTTTAGATTACTGGATCTCACAGAATGCTACAAAGCAGACACACCCCAGGGTGACTCATTGAGTGGGAAGTTTAAAAACGTGGTTTTCCTCACCCGTCAATTAGATAAACCACATTTTCCAGGAGAAAAACAGCATCTTGAAAAGTTCTTTACAAACAGAGCTTCTTGCTCATAATGCTTTGGGTCATGTTTTCTTATGAAGGGAGGTATGACTTTAACCTTAATTGCACTCACAAATTAGCAAGTAAAATAATGCCATCCTTTCCCCTCTTCCTTCCTTCCCTTTTTTTTTCTTTTCCCTCAGAAGTAGACACTTTCATGATCTCAGCTCTTGAAAAATTAGAGCATTCTTGCTCTTTGCTTCTTCCCTCAAAGTTTGGTTATGATCAACGACCTGATGAATAAGTTATAGTTGCAGGCCTGAGTTCTATTTCCTCTGTTGTGGGTTACTCTTTGTTATACATTTTCTTTTTACCTCTTATTGTAACCATTGAAAATATACTTAGGAAAGGACATTTACAGGTTGTGCTTCTTTGAAACTGGCAATCTGAATTTTGGCTGGTCCTCAGAAAGAGTCAAGCCCTGAGCAACCGATTTAAACCTCCTAGTCTCATGTATTTCCAGTGCAGACTGCATGTTTGGTAAGTATGGAGTAGGTTTCTTCTACTGTACTGTAAGATTCTCAAGGATACAGGAAGTATCTGTGCTTTCTACCTGCAGGTGTACCACTGCACCTAATACACATTTAGTTACATGTTCAAAAGCAGAATTTCATCATCATATAAAAGAGTAAATAAGAGAAAAACCATTCAATAAAATATTTTGTACAATATTTCTCATTTCCAAGACTATACTGACCACCCAAAACTTGAGATACAGGTGATAATGATTATTGGTTAGGGGTCCAGCCAGATAGAGATCTTGAGCACGGAGACATAATAAGCATACTGTTAATATGAACACCTCCTGGATCAGAGAACAGTAGTAGATTATCACCCTCCTCCTCCTAAACTCTTCTTGTGAATAGAATTTGCCCTAGGTACTGTGAATTCCAGGAATCTAGGAATCTTCTGTAAAGATTACAGCCTTGGAAACCCCTTGGAGCAGTTCTACTCAGTCTTATAGAGTTGCTATGAATAGAAATCAACTTTAAGGCAATGGGTTTGGGTTTTATTTAGGAACAGTAATGCAACTCCCTGCTAGCTGGTCTTAGCATATTGTTTCCAGTTTAAAACAGCCAAGGATAACATGTGCTCAACAAATGCGGATGAAAGTACTGACAACAGATGAGAACAACGTAGTCAGGTTTTCTGTGTGATTATAAGTGTGGGTGTATTTACGTAATAGTCCATTTAGGTCTTATAATTGTTGGATAGTTAATGGAGGTAAGAAGGTATTATCTCCATTTCACAATAGAAAAAGTAGGGGTGCAGATGAGTAGTTGTGATCAAAATCATAAAACTAGGAAATTGTTGATCCTGGCTTCAAGAATGTGAGCTCTTCAATACTAAATGATGCTTCTTCTACCAAGTTATAGTTCCTCTCTAGTGTCAGATATTCTACCATTTTTTAAATTCCATTAACTATTTTTTGAGAGTTAATTCACAGCAAAGGGAATGGTGGTATTATGGAAACTTCTTCTTGCCCAAAGACTTCACCACTGGCTTGTCTGGTGGGGATGGATGAGGATTACAGTTCTTGAGCTAGATCTGAACAATAGCAACCCAAACCTTTCCATATCGTCACTGCCCCTTTCTGTGTCCTGAGCCCCATCCTCTGTTTATGGGGTCTTAGAAGTACCCTGGATCTATGGGTCAGTCCTTTACACAAGGTAACTTGAAGATGACAGTCTTAGAGCACAGCAAGGCATTCTTCTGTTGGACAAGTGGTGGGCAATACAGCTACCTGCAGTCACTGCTCACCATGGGGGCAAGGGATGACCCATAGGTCATCATTGTCATAGTCATCATAGTCATCATTGACTTGGCTTACAAACGGCTCCTTGGTGCTTCACAGTGCTGACTTAACAGAGCACATTTTGGTGGATTATGACTCTACTCCTCTCCTTCAAATCCAAAAGGCTTCACACAGGCCTCCATCCAACCTGCCTATATCCTTCTCTATCTCCCATCCAGCGCATCCAACCTATTGCTTATGATTAAACTTTATGCTCTTACAGGCACATTTAGGAGCATGATTTAGAAGTCAAAAGCTGAACACTAATTGTTTTCTCTTTATGGTTTATCACAACAATCCTAATCTTCTCCTAGGTAACGGAGGGACTTGAGGAAGTTAATGAACAAGGAAATACAAAGGAAAAAAAGGAAAATCACATCAACACATTTCAAAATATCAGACTACACTTTAAGACTCCAGAGAATCTTACATGAGCTTTTTTCCTAATACAGACGAAGGATGCTGAGTTGCATCATGTAGCATCAAGTTTTCAACAACTGCTAGGAAGTTGATTCTCTCCTGACCTTTGTGTCAGTGTCCATACTTGGCAAAGGTACCCATTATAGTTATAACCAGTACCAACCAGTTACTGTTGACTCTGACTCATAGAGACCCCTTGTGTGTCAGAACAGAACTGTGCTCCATAGAGTTTTCAGTGGCTGATGATTTTTCAAAAGTAGATCACCAGGCCTTTCTTTGGAGTCAGGCAAAGACTCCAGCTGCCAACCTTTTGGTTAATAGCCAAGTGTGTTAACTCTTTGCACCACCCTGGTACTCCAAAGCATTATAACAGGCAAGTTATAAAAAATTAAGGCAATTTACCAATAAATGATATTAGTCCTTGACCCCAAAACAAGTTAGATGGGCCCATCATTTAATATTTACCTCAAGGAAACTTGAGATCCTAATGAGTGACCTGGAATCTTGATTAGTGAATGTCTCTGATCGATAACTTTTCTTCCTAAGTAGTTAATAGTTAACTTTTCCTCTTGGTTCTAACCTAGTTTGAGTTGACTGTAGAGCAAGTTGTTATTTCTTTTCCTGAGAGAATTTTGAGGTGTCCTGGAGGGCAACATTTGGTAATGGAAAAAATGTAACAACTGACCACATTGCTCCCGGGAGTTTCCTATCAAAGACCTGTACCCCTGTCCATCCTAACATTTCTAATTCCAGCTCCATCTAGTTATGTGCTCCTGAAAATCTTCCTAATCCAAACAAACTGACTCAAAGTTTGCTGCCCATGTGCAACTGGATCCTGGCTACCTTTTGGAAGTAGTGATCTACTCTCTATTTAGCATTCCTCCTTAACCAGCCTGCCACCACTACCAATTTTTTCACTTTCTAGAACTACAGTATATACTATGGCATTCCCATTTCTTCTGCTGAAATTGATAGAGGTAACATATATTGACCACTTACTATGTTCTAGTTGCTATCATCACAACAAATATTGAGACCAGAAATATTATTATCCACATTTTATAGATATGGAAGCTAAGAAGGGCTTAGTAAGTTTCTCAAAGACACTAGTAAGTGGCAGCTGGCATCCTAACCATGGTGGTCCCAGAATCCAGTATCTAAAGCACCTGTAACCTATCCAGATTTTTTCTACATTACCTCCTGACCAAAACAGATGCATTTCTTCCAAGGTCTACATTTGTTATTTGTGTTTTTATATTTACATGTTATCTGAATACTGTTTTCAAAAATTCTTTGTAATTGTCTCCTCTAGCACAAAGATCCAGTAAAAAAATAAAAGCAATGATCTAATTCGGAAGAAACTGAAGTTGCCAAATGTTGACTCCATTGCTGTTGAGTCAATTCTGACTTATAGCGACCCTATATGACAGAGTAGTACTGCCCCATAGGGTTTCCAAGGCTGTAAGCTTTATGGAAGTAGGTTGTCACATCTTTCTCCCATGGAGAAGCTGATGGGTTTGAACCCCTGACCATTTGGTAAGGAGTTGAGTGTTTAACAACTGCGCCACCAAAACTGTGCCATACTAAACTTATTTCATTTTCAATATTGTAATTTGCTAATTGTGCACTCTCTTAACACTCTCCCAATAAATCTGAACTTCACTGGGCCTTTTTACAAGGTATCCTTGGAAAGTCTTTCTTGAGAAAGTTCTTACCATTGTGAAAAAGGATAACTAGAGATGAGTAAGTGAGAGGACTTAAGGAGTTTGATTTAGCTTGGAGACATTTCTAGAGCTGCTTAACATAAAAACCTGAATGAAGTTAATAAGGCTATGTTCATCCAATTTGGATGACGTGAAACTGGAGAGGACAATGACAGATGCTATCTCAAAGTGGGACTGAGAAGCCTTTAAATGTAACTGACCATTAACAGGCAAACATGATCACCAGGCAGAGCTAAATGCAAAATGCTTCACCAGGTTAAAAATAAACTGTGTAAAATGTAGGATGTAGCTTAACACCACCACATCATAAAACAACAACAAACCAAACCAAACCTATTGCCATTGAGTCAATTCTGACTCATAGAGACCCTGTAACTACCCCTCTGAGTCGACATGAGAGTGACCACACAAATTCAATGCAAGATTAAAATGATAGGTATATGTCTAAATCTAAAGAGATGACAGTAGAACTGATACAGCCTCACCATATCTACGGAATGAAGTTCAGCTGTGGTTATTTCACTTGAAAGAACATATTCAGACAACAGTGAAAGGAAAATAAAGTCATAAACAAATAAGAATGATTGAAAAATCAGAAAATTGGTCTGAATCAGCATTGATGCCACACTATTTTGCCACCTAGAAAGTGTATCTTAACTTCAAAATATAGATAACGCTGATAATTTATTTTATGTTACTTGCATATAAATTGTGAAATGATTTCTAATGAAATGCTAGGAATTACGTCACAGAAATGGTAATATTCAGCACTCTCTGGCCATTGCTAGTAGAAATTCAATAAATATATTCTTTCCTGTAGATAAGGCCGTTGGTCTAATTTAATAAACTAAGAGTAATATGATTCACCTGCCAGTCCTTTATTGTTTCAGAAAATACCAAGAAATATCTATTTTCCTTAAATAAAGGTGATTCAAAGTCAACAAAAAATTTTCCCACAAAGAAAACATCAGACCCCAACAACTTGACAGAGAAGTACTACCACAAGCTCAAGAAAAAAATAGTGTCAGTTTTTCACAAAACTCTTCCAGAGAATAGAGGAAGAGAGAATACAGTCCACCTCATTTTATGGGGCTAACATTTTGATACCCAAACCTAACTAGAACTGTCCAATAAATAAAAATTATATAACACAGTTCCACTCTGTCACCTATGGGGTTGCCACAAGTTGGGGAAAAAAAGGAAAAAACTACAATGACAGAAAGCAGATCAGTGGTTGCCAGAGGCTGGAGTATGGGAAGTGATTGAATGGAAAGGAGGGTGAGAAAACTTTGCTGGGATGTTGAAAATGTTCCATACCTTGGTTGTGGTGATAGTTACAAGACCATATACTTTTAACAAAATTCACTGAACTATATACATAAACTGAGTGAATTTATTGTATATAATTTTTTCCTCAATAAAGCTCACAAAAGAAAAATAAGTTTTTTATGATAACAGATTAACCCAGTATTTTCTAGACACTTAACTATTAAAATACTTTTTTGTTGTTGTTGTGCTTTGGATAAGGGTTTGCAGAACAAATTAGTTTCTCATTAAACAACTGATACGCATGTTGTTTTGTGACATTGGTTGCCAACTCTGCAATGTGTCAACACTCTCCCCGTCTTGAGTTTGGGTTTACCATTTCCATTCATCCAGCTTTCCTGTCCCCTCCTGTCTTCTTTTCCTTGCCCGTGGGCTGGTGTGCCCTTTTGGTCTTATATATGTGGTCGACCTACATTTATTATTGTTTGTTTTGTGGGTCTGTCTAGTTTTTGGCTTAACTATTAAAATTCTGCAGGCAATTCCACCTGTTTAAAAAACACCTGTGTGACTTCAGAATAATAGTAAAAGACTGATAAGCATTGGTTCATTAATTGTAACAAATGTACCATACCAATGTAAGGTATTAATAATAGGGGAAACTGGGTTTGGGGTTTATGGGAACTCTCTGTATTATCTTTACAACTTTTTTGTAAATCTAAAAATAAAATTTGTTTAAAAAGTGAAAAAATTATATAATATCCACAATCTTGATAAAAAATTCAATATATTATCAATTAGATAAAATATTAGCAATCCATATGCAGGAATATATATATATATATATGTATATATATATATATATAAAGTCAATACATCACTAGTAGGGTAAGTTTATCCCAGAAATGCGATGTTGGTTTAATTATAGAAAATCAATTAATGTTATTTACCATACTTAATAGATACAGAAAAAGCATTTTTAAAAATTCAATATCCATACGTGATTTTAAAAATGTTTTAGGAAATTAGGAATAGCATAAAACTTCCGTTTGATAAAAGACAACTTGATCAAATGCAACTAAAAACAAACAAAAAATGTAGAGCAAACATCAAACATAAAAGTGTAATGTTGAAGGTATTTTCTGTAAGATCAGCATCTTAGTTTTCCAGGGCTACCATAACAAAATACCACAAAGTGGGTGGCTTCAAAAAACAGACATTTATTTTCTCACAGTTCTGGGGGCCAAAAGTCCAAACCAGGGTCTCAGCCATGTGAATTCCTTTTGCTGGCTTTGAGAGAGGCACTGTTCCATGCCGCTCTCCTAGTTTCTTAGGAGATGGCAATCCTTGGTGTTCCTTTATTGGTTGTAGATAAATCCTCACATGCCGTCTTCTTCCTGTATGTGTGTGACTCTGTTTCCATACCTATCTTCTTTTCTAATTTCACTCTCTTTTATAATCCCACTAAGATGTGATTAGGATTAAGGCCCATCCTATACCAGTAACCCATTGCCATCAAGTTGATTCTGACTCATAGCGATTCTGTAGGACAAAGTAGAACCGCCCCATAGGGTTTCCAAGGAGCAGCTCGTGGATTTGAGATCTTAACCACTGCACCACCAGGAATCCAAATGACTTTGTTAATTTAACTGATAACATCTGCAAAGAAAAACTCTATTTTCCCAAACAAGGTCACATTCACTGTTGCAGGGCTTCAGACTTCAACATATCTTTTTGGAGGGATACAATTCAATCCATAACAATCAAGAAAAATATAAGGATACTTGTTACTACCACTTCTATTCATCCATTGACCTGAGTGCCTAGCTAGTGCAGTGAACAGTGAAAAAGAAATAAAGCAATAAAAAAGGGAAAAGGCAAAAGAAGAATCAAAACTCACTTTCTTGCAGGTAATGTAATTGTCTATGCAGAAAATCTAAAAGAAGCTATACAAAAATTAAGAAATTTAATATGAAAGTTTGGCAAGTGTTTAAGTTTCTTAGGGCTGCTGTAACAAAGTACCATAAACTAAGTGGCTTAAAACAACATAAACATAAGTCTGAAACCAAAGTGTTAGCAGTGTCCTTTTGTCACATGTTGCAGAGATGATTTTGGTATGATTTGCCACCAGCAGGATCTTGGCCAGCACAACTGAGGGCTTACAGAGCAATTTACCAACACAGAACACAGAATACTACCTAACATTGTCTTGGACCATGGGACCCACTGTTTAGCAAAGGTGGTTTAGCAGTAGGCACATGTCTATGGGGCCCATGGGTCCTGTTAACAAAATACACTATCCAGAATGCATTGGTCTCATAGAGTAATCGAATAGCCATTTGAAGGTACAGCTGAGGCATTAACTTCAACATGATACCCTAAAAAGATGGGGTGCCACACTCCAGGATGTGATGTATACCCTAAATCAACAATCACTTGATGCTGCTGTATCCCTAGTTGGTAAAATATATCAGTGTAAGAACCTAGTGGTACGAGTAGGAGTTGCCCTGCTTAACCGTCACTCTTAGTTCCTTACTTGAGAAATTCGCACTTCTTCTCTCTGCAACCTTAGGTTCTGTAGGTCTAAAATTTCCAGTTCCCAGAGGGACAATGCTTCCACCAGGGAAACAGTAAGAGATTCATTGAACTTTAAGCTACAGCTACTGCCCAGTCCCTGCAGCCTCCTTGTGTCAGAAAAACAGCAGAGAGGGAAAAGGGGTAATTAACTCTGATCATTATCAAGAGGAGGAAGGGCTGCTATTATACAATGTAAGCAAGGTAGGATGAGTTCGATACTTAGAAGATACACTGGAGCAATTCTTGCCACGCTCTTGCTTAATTTGGACAGTAAATGGACAAGTTCAGGAACCATGTCCTGAGAAGGGCATGACAGCCAGAGTCTCAGACCATCAGAAGTGAGGGTCTAGGCCATGCAATCTATAAGCACCTAGATCAGCAGAGGTGGTAGCCAAGGGCAAGGGAATCTAGAAAGGGTGGTAGAAAGGAGGAACAGAGAGTATCAGTTACATCCTTGATACCAGCAGCAATGGTAATTACTGTAATTAATTCCACTAGTCTTCCTCTTGAAAATTTCCCCAGGGAAAGAGACCAACCAGAATCTTGAAGGAGCTTGACTGTAGTGGATGCTGTGGTGCACCGCGTAGATCACTTCTTCAGGAACAAGGAATTCATTCCTCCAGCTTCCTGAAATGTTGGCTGATAGCTCATAGTTGCGTCCCTCTGTGGGAACTGCCTTTGGCTGATAGGAGGTGCATTGTCCAAGGTTATGACGCCTTTGTGGAAGCAGCCCACATGAAATGATTGGTCGATGTTGAGATTAAAAGGCCTAGCCCCTTTAACTCAATTTGAGATACCTCTGAAGAGCCAGCCCTCTCAGCTCCAGAGTTCCCCATGGGATTTGAATTGCTGTTCAACTTCTCCCTTTTCGCCCTCCTGCTTCCCTCACTTCCTGTCAGGTGTGGATCACAAGGGCAATCCCCAATAAACTTCCTGCACGTGAATTCCCACATCAGAGTCCATTTCCCAGGAAGCCCAAGCTAACACAAGTGTTTACTGTGGGACTTAAGAAGCTAACTCTAAGATTTATATGAAAGAACAAATCCAGAACTAGTCAAGAAATCCTAAAGAAGAACAAAGTCGGGAAATGAGTAGTCTCGTCTTGGGGGGACCAGCCCTGCCAGATATCAAGACTTATTATAAAACTATAGGAAATAAGACAGTATAATTTTGCTACAGAAATAGATACGTAAACTAATGAAAAAGAACAGAAAACTGAAATTGACCCGAGCATACATGAAAACTTGATTCCTGAGGGTGGAACTCTGAGATCACTGGAGAAATGATGGGCTGTTTAACAAATTGTGTTGGGAGAATTCCCTACCTTATATTATAACCAAAAGTCAAATGCAAGTGGATTAATGGCTTAAATGTAGAAGAAAAAACTGTAAAACTTTTAGATGACAACATAGGGGAATACCTTTATGACATCAGGGTAGGGAAGGATTCCTGAACAAGACACAGAAAAGCTTAAACCATGAAGGAAAAAATTGATAAAGACTGTATTAAAATGAAGAACATCTGGTTATCAAAAGTCACTATAAACAGAGTAAGCAAGTAATCCACAAACAAGAAAAAATATTTAAAATTCATACAGCTACAAAGGATTAGTATCTACAATATATAAAGAAACCCTACAAACCAATAAGAAAAACTAAAACCTACATTTTTTGAACAAAAAGCATGATCAAGCATCTCTTCTTACTTGGATATTAAACCTTGAAACACAATTTGTATAAAATAGGAAGTGTTTGAAAATTTATACCACCCAGATATACACAAGTGGTATATACAAACTCGTTGTGGGTTTCAGAGTCTGAATGTGTTTTGCCATTCATGTAGTTTGCTCATACTTCTTTATACTTTTCTAGTGATTTCAATGCTCACTAAAATCTCATCTTAAAAAATATTCTCAGCATATTATTTAATGATTAAGTAAGAATTGTTTTTATCACAAGGAAATATCCAAGTATAACTTTTAAAGAAAAAATTAAAATGATTTTATTGTGCTTAAGCATGACTATGCTTCTTACTGAAACACAATGAAATCATTTTAATTTTTTGTTTAAGAATTGCACTTGGATATTTCCTTTTGATAAAGACAATTCTTGCTTAATCATTATATAATATATTTTAAGAGTATTTTTAAAGATGAGATTTTAGCGAGTATTGAAATCGCTAGAAAATATTATACATATAATAGCCATGAGTGTTAATATATTGTAAATATGAACATTTGGTTTCAAAAATCAGTCCTCAGGGAATTTTTAATCTAATAGATTTGTAGTATGGTATAAACTGCCCAGGGGATTTCAACTAAAAATGGATTGTTAGACTTGCCCCTCAAGGTAAACTCTCATTCTCCATTAGTTCAGAAATATCAACTATGTTACACACGTGCGCCTTCTCCTCTCACACTCAATCCTTGACATCACTCACTAACTGACTTAGCATCTTTTTTAGCAGGGCATCAACTCTCCATCCAATCCTCTTCCACAGAATGCTCCAGGCAGCTACTACAAATTCATCAGAACTGGCAAAGCAAGTGAAATGTACTTGCTGTCTGTACACTTGACCAAGAACCATGATAAAATAAACACTTTTCATTTTGCCTTTCAAGAGTGTTCCACCCCTACAAGTAACAGATGTAAAGTGTTTTCTCCCCTCCACGAGCACCCCTACTTGCAATCGTGAGCACCAAGCCCTGAAATCAGAAAGACTTTGAATGGCACACTGGCACACACTGCCATCTTCTAATGCCAGAAGAGTCTGTTTTTGTAAACGCCAGTCTTATTTTTGTCTTAGTCACTTTAGTCATTGTAGCCAAAATTATGTAAACTTTCTAAATAGACTAAATATTCTAAAAATACAATAAAACACCAACCTCCCACCAACCAAGTCACAATATGTGTGTCTGACCTAAACCCACAAAACAAGAACATGATGGGAAGACCATTTATCAAACTACAGTGACTATTATATTCACCATCACTGTTTCAAAAACAAAGGAAACCAAATGGCTGTTACTCATAGATTCCATTAGTATTGGGAAAGCATTTCATCCCTGCATACCTGTAAATGCTTATCATATTTGACTTTATATTTTAAATTTAGTAATTATATAAATGTGTCCTTTGAATATTTTTTCATACTTTGGAAAATGGTGGAAATATTTTAAACTTTGTTTCAAAATCTCCCTTGAAGAAATAGGAGTGTGGGGTGTGGAAAAAAAATTTGTTTCAATCTACATGTTACTATGTACAGTGTGGCTCGAGGCATTTTAAAGCCTAATCAAACTGCTTTGACTTTTAGGAAGAATTGTGGATGCAAGTACATTAAACATTATGACATGGTACAGTTTGACTGTATTTGCTCACCACCTGCAAATGTAGCCCCCGTAAAGTCCCTTTCCTTAAGTATTTCAGGTCATTCCCATGATTTCATCAACAGGTTCTGGCTGCTGTCACTTTCTCTCTCTTCTCCTCCTGTTGATGCTATTGTTAGCTGCAGTCCAGTCAGCCTCGGACTCACGGTGACCCCATGCACACTGGAATGAAACACTTCCTGGTCCTGCACCATCCCCATGATTGGATGCAATTGGACCGTTGTGCTCCATAAGGTTTTCATTAGCTGATTTTCAGAAGTAGATCAGCAGGGCTTTCTTCCTAGTCTGTCGTAGTGTGTAAACTCCATTAAAATCTGTTCATAATCATAGAAACACACAAGCCTCCAACGACAGATGGGTGGAGGTCTCGCTACTAATGACTTTGAATTACCAAAGCATCTTTGGTGAATAGAGAAATGTTTTCTTTGTTGTCATTTGCTATTGGAAAGATGGCCAAGTCACTCTGCTGTTTTATATCTGACACACTGTCAGAATTTACTTTAAAATATTTCAGTATACACAATATGATGTATGTGTTTTTCTATAAGCTATCTTCAATCTATAGCCTAGGCTAGTTTGTTAACATTTGAGGTTTCCTAGCCCTGAGTTCACATTCCACAGCGGATTGATTAGTTAGCCATCGAGAGAGCTTATCAGGTGTCCACTCTCCAGAGGTGAGTACAAAAAGCACTTTAAGTTGGAAGGTCTAAACCACCACCATTTTATTCACTGATTAACATAAAGGATGTTAGAAATAAGTTTTCATTGGTGAAATGAGTGGTGATCGAGGTGAATTATTGGTTAGAAAGATGAGTGTGGGCACATTCACTGTCATGGATTGAATTGTGTCCCCTAAAAATGTGTGTCAATTTGGCTAGGCCATGATTCCCAGTATTGTGTGATTGTCCACCATTTTGTCATCTGATGTGATTTTCCTATATGTTGTAAATCCTATCTCTATGATGTTAATGAGGTGGGATTAGCGGCAGTTATATTAATTAGGCAGGACTCAATCTACAAGATTAGATTGAATCTTTAATCAATGTCTTCTGAGATATAAAAGAGAGGCGCAAGTAGAGAGACGGGGACCTCATACTACCAAGAAAGCAGCACCCAGGGGAAGATTGATGACAAGGATCTTCCTCCAGAGACTACAGAAGGAAAATCATACCCCTGGATCTGGTGCCCTGAATTCCGACTTCTAACCTTCTAGACTGTGGAAGAATAAATTTCTCTTTGTTAAAGCCATCCACTTGTGGTGTTTCTGTTATAGCAGCACAAGGTAACTAGACATTCACCTAGACATAAATGGGGCTTAAGAAGCTGTGAGCCTAAAATGCTATGCCTTGGAGTAAATAAAGCCACACCAACTCTTCATCACCACCACCATTTAATGGAGGATTTTGTCACTTTATCTGACTAAAAAACAAGTGATCTTGCTGCCAAAATATTTGGTTGGTTTTCCTTGAGACAAACCTTTAAAGCAAGATCCTCTCAGAGTGCAGTAAGGAGAGAGTAGGGACCTCAGGGAGTTTTGAGTAACAGCTTACACTTGTTTTGTACCTGTGGGCTCATAAATACACCCATGAAAAATTCAGTTCGAGACTTACTTTCATTGTAAAGGTCACTGTGAAGGTTGGAAAGAGGAGTCATAGTTCCCTCCCACCTCTAGTTGTTGAAGGCTACTGACATTTATCAATAGAGCAAGAAATGGCTTAGAATAGTTCTTCACAAACCTATCTGACTAGAAAAAAAATTAAATGATCAATGACATCTATTGATGGCATGGGTGTGGGGGAAAGAGTGGAAATGTAATTGGTTACATATATATTTTGAAAACAACTAACAGTAGCTATTAAAATTAGAAATTTACATACACTTCAGCCCAACAGGCCCACTTTTGGGAAGCTGTGCTATGGATAAGAAGCCCTGGTGGTGCAATGGTTAAGCACTTGGCTGCTAACCAAAAGGTCTGCGGTTCTAACCACCAGAGGCTCTGCAGGAGAAAGACCTGGCAATCTGCTCCTGTAAAGATTACAGCCTAGGAAACCCTATGGGGCAGTTATACTCTGTTACTATGAGTCTGAATCAACTTGACAACACACAACAACAACATCGCATGGGTATAAGTGCACCAGAATACGTAAAAGAATATATGTAAAAAAAAATTCACTGGAGCATTGTTTAAAGTGACAACATATAAAGTGGAAGCAAGATGAATGCCCACCAAATGGAAAAGGTTAAATAAATTATGCTTGGAATATTTTTGCAATATTTGCAACTATTATAAAAGAATAACTAAGCTATACGATCTGACTTGAGGGATTCCAAAATGTGTTGGATGAGGAAAGTGACACATAGTGAAGAGTGTTTCATATTACATTTTTGTAAAATAAACAATAGCAAAAAAGTTTGTGTGCATGTATGTGTGTATATATAAACTTACAAAAGGATACATAATTCAGGGGAGTGAAAGAGGCAACGGGTGTGAGGGGTGGGAAAATGAGCAAGCAGAAAATAAAGGTGGAAGAAGACTACTAAAAAAAACCCTGAGATGATATCATTTGTGTGACATTATATATGCATATGTACACTTACAGAAGTCCCTGGGTCGTGCAAATGGTTAACATGCTTGACTTCTAATTGAAAGCCTGGCATTTATATTCCACCTAGAGGTGCCTTGGAAGAAAGGACTGATGATCTACTTCCAAAATATCAACCATTGAAAACCCTATGGAGAACAATTCTTCTCTGACACACGTGAGGTCACCATGAGTCAGAGTCAACTCGAAGACAGCTGGTTACTGGTTATGTATGCTTACTGAAATTAGGAAAACAGGTTGGATATCTACCTACTGACTACATATAAGGATATCCATGATGTATTAAGTAGAAAAAAGTAAGTACAAAGTAATATGTATTTTACAATTCTATTTCAGGGTAAAGGGAATAAGTCAGGCCTCTGTACAGGTATATCTATATCTATATATGTGTCTTAGTCATATAATTGTGCTATAACAGAAATACAACAAGTGGATAGCTTTAACAAAGAGAAATTTATCCTCTTGCATTTTAGGAGGCCAGAAGTTCAAATTCAGGGTGCCATCTTTAGGGCAAGGGTTTCTCTCTCTATCAGTTATGGGGGAAGGTCTTGTCATCAATCTTCGCCTGGTCTAGGAGCTTCTCAGCACAGGAACTCAGGGTCCAAAGGATGCGCTCTACTCCTGGCACTGCTTTCTTAGTGGTATGAGGTCTCCCCTATCTCTCTGCTTGCTTTTCTCTTTTATATCTCAAAAGAGATTGGCTTAAGATACAATCTAATCTTGTAGATTGAGTCCTGCCTCATTAATATAAATGCCTGTAATCTTGCCTCATTAACATCATAGAGGTAGGATTTGTAACACATAGGAAAATCACATTAGGTGACAAAATGGTGGGCAATCACACAATACTGGGAATCATGGCTTAGCCAAATTGATACACATATTTTTTGGGGACACAATTCAATGCATGACAGTATGTTGGTATGAACAAAAAAATAAGGGTGTGAAAAGACACACATTAGACTTTCAAGAACCTACCTCAGAATGGGATAGGGATACACGTGGTCATGGGATTTGGGTGGTGGGGTGGGTGATTGTTAGTTTTGTCCATTTTTTAATTGTATTGTGTTGTTTCACTTATTGCAACACAAATATATTACTTTTGAAATTTGAAAAGCAGCAAATCATACAAATCATAAATTCTGGATATTTAAACAGTTTTCTTATTAATTGTACTGAAAATTAGCATTCCTAATCATGATGTGACTTCTAAGGAATTCATTTGATGGGAGGTGGGGTGAAAAGGAAGTTAGATAAAACTTCTGTGGAGTTTTCTTTGATGTTGTTTTGGTCTTTTTGTTCTTGGCTGTGGTGAGAGTGCAGTTACGGAAAATATGAAGTAGTAGAGAAATAGAATTGTGTGATTTAGGAATAAATAACTCAATAACCTGGCCCCAGTGAGACCTACGGATAAGGGTGAAAGAATGAATATGAAGGAATGTGAACTGAAAACTAGTGCATTTTTGTTTTTTGCATTTTTGCTTTTTGAATCTAGGGTTGCATTTGAAGCTATATTTATCCCTCTAGAAAATTGTCAGTACAATACCTAAACTAGATCTTTATTTTAAACTTTGTGTGTGTGTGTGTGTGTGTGTGTGTGTGTGTATGTATGTATGTAAACTGGCAAGCTACAAGCTCTAATGAGTTTAGAAAAAGCATACCAGTTTATATCTGACCATAGCATCAATGTTTATCTACCTCTCCCATAACTAAAATCAGATGTCTGACCACAAACAATGGGTGAGGCTTTGCTTACCTTAATAACTGCCTTTAACCTAACTATTTGGCCACTTAAGGGCCACTGGCTCCGTGAATCAAATCAGCAGGGAGAAAGAAAAGAGTGTCAGAATCCACTGTAGCCATTTAAGCTGACTCCATGACTTATAAAAACATTCACATAAACAAATTCCAGCCTCAAATATTTTTCTCTCCACATCAGGTCCATCAAATTACAAGTTAACTACTAATTCTACTTGCTTGAATAATTCAACAGACCAAACATTTGTAATCATTTGCCTAAAATGCAGTTATATTTGGGAAATTTCACCTCAATGTTTTTATTCATGTCATGAAAAATTATGTATATTAACACTATTCAACATTTAATCATCAGCCACTTTATAATACTCTAAAATGTTAATCTGAATCTAAATTCTCCAAAATATAGAGTTTAATATGATTGCACTAAGAATAGCAAGGCGGAAAGAAATTATTCAGAGCTAACTTCTCAGACTATTGTAAAGAGAATGTAAACTGCAATCATGTTTACAATAGATTCAAAATCAGAAGTTAAGTTTTTCTCAAGAGAATAAAATTTCTTTTTTAAAAAATGTCAATCTATTGTTCTATATCACAGATTTATGAATTTACTGTATACTAGAAAAGACTTAAAGTGTTGGCACAAATAGTTAAGGACAATCACTGGTGAAATACAAAATGAATGTAGTATAGATAAGTGATTCCATTCAATTGCACATGTAATTGAGACACTTTGGATTCTCAAACATAAGCTTAATATTTTACCTCCCAAGTTTGGTCAGCTTTTATTTAACAGTACTGTGTACTCCGTTCTACCTCTTTACTTTATTGGTGTAGATAGACAGATAGATAGATGGATGAATGGATGGACGGATAGAAGGCTAGGTGGATGACGGATGGATGGATGGATGGATGGATGGGTGGATGGATGGATAGATATATTAATAAAATCTTAGTATTTGTTATAATTCATCATTAGTATTAGAGGTTATTGACTAAATACTCTAATCCCTATCTGTCAATCAATGTTTGGTCAGTGGGTTTTCAGGTGGCCAACATCTTTTATTTTTGGTGAAGTTGAAGTTCAGTGCACTATCAATCCATCTTCCAAGTAATATTTCATAACTGCGTCTCAGTTTGTCTTAAGAGTATCATACTATCTAAACAAACAACCATATTAAAATATTACTACCATATTAATAAAAGTTTAGACACATTTACCATAAGATCCAGGTATGTATCTGATCTAAAACTCTCCTATAAAACACTCTATATTGCAATGTCTTTTGTCTTTATCCATCAGAAAGGGAACTATTGGCAGACCTGAATTCTTGGCTAAGTGTATAGAAGCATTTTTCAGAGGCACCTGATACATGGTAGTAAGACTATGACCAATTTGATAAATGTTCAGCAAAAGCCCACAGGAGAATTACCTATGCCCAAGAAAACACAATCCAATGATGGGAGGTAGAGAAACTTAGAGAAGAAAGAAAATGAAACTAGTTGATGTAGAAATAATAAGTGACTTTACTGAAGTGGTTTCTGTCTCAACCTATTCCTAGAAGGACACTATTTAGAATGATCACATATAGTGCAAACTTCTTTCCAAAGTTAGTGAACCCAGTTGATAAATTATTATCTGGATATTAATGATATTTGTAGTAAGAGCTCAACTTTTTTCCTCTCTTTATTACATAGTCTAAATTTGTAAATATCTTGATTTGCTTTTCAGTGATGGGGTCTGCACTGTAAATTCATCAGTTTATTGTTAATTATACTAAGTGAAGATTTAAAAAAATTGGTGTGGTTCAGAAAATAAACCATTCATTTTACTATAAATCACCAAAGGTTTGAAATTAAACCAGAACAGAAGCTTCTGTTTTATAGGTACAATAATATACTTAAGAACAGTGGTTTTAACATTCTTTTTGTATCACAGACCACTTTTAGAACCAGAATTTGATTAAATGTCCACATTTTCCCATAAAAAATAAACATTAAAACTAAATCTCATATGCAATTTCTCTGCAAATATTTCCTTTGACACCAAAGTTTTAAAAAAAAACTTTAAAGTAGAAGCTGAGAACAAGTTAAATAATACATGCATACAATAAGATCGTTGGCATAATTATGTTTATTATTGCAAGACTGAGACACATTTTAGCTCAGATTCCTAGAAGCCAGTGGGAAAAATGGAAATCTTAGTTATGATGAGTCTCATCAAGAAAAGGAAACATAGCACTTAGGAAAAAGAAACTTTGCCTAGCTATGAACTATAAATAAATTCCCCTGGGACTGTTTTGTAAACTTTACTTTGGAAACTCTGCATAATATCAAATGCAATAATAAATTTCATGTAATTTGATATTTTGACCACTTAAGCAAATAAGAGGACATGAGATTACTCACAGACAGGCAGTCTGTTGGTTGTCTGAGTCATAAAGAGTATGCATTCAATTCACTCTCACTTCTATCCTTGGATTATGTTCTCTAAATTTCACTTTTCACACAAGGTTAGACTTTTGATGGGTGCCATGTATCAGTCCTCTGGGCAGTTCTGATACATCCAGTCTTATGGATGATAGGAAAAGAAGAAACAACATATGTATAATAGGACTCCACAAAGATGAAAACCAAAGCAATAAAACTAAAGAGATACGGAAAAAAAAAAAAAATCTATAATTTAAAACAAACTTTCCTGGAAAAAAAAATTGAAAGTACATATTGAAAAGGCACACCAAGTATCTGGAAAATAGACTCAGAGCACTAAATTATTGGTCTTTAAAGAAAGAGAATAATTTTTTTTTCCCAATCTGGACAAAAAGACTAAGTCATTTGTAACTGAAAGGAAATCAGATTATCTATGGAATTTTCAATAGCAACATTTTGTATTCTGGAGTAAAAACCAGAAAACAAAATCTGAGTTAAGGATTTTATATCTAGATAAACTAATTTTAAAGTATAAATCCAACCTTTTATCAACATTCCATAAGTTCTTCCTGAGGTATCTACTAGAGAACAAGCTTCAGACAACTAAAATGATTTAAGTATCGGTGATGAACATTAACATATATTAAATAATAGAACTATGACTAAATGATGGCAATAGAAGAAAGAATATAGTATGGAATAGTTATATGTAACAATCCTAATGTTGATATTTCTCTCTAAAGGTACAGAGTGAGTAGGATGAAGAATAGGGTTAGAAGGCAGACTTATTTGAATATACCGTGTTTTACAGAATTGACTTTGATACCATGCAGTTATTTTACATAACTAAAAATAAGTTAAAAAATAACCCCTAAATTTTTAAATTAAAATGGGATAAATGAATCTAGATTGGTATTTAGTTGGCAGCATAACCAAACAGAAAATAACTAATCCAAGTAACTTTAAAACATAGTTTTGACTCTACACATGTAATGGAATATTACCTAATAACAAAAAATACTGCAAATTTTTTTTTAAAGCTTTAAGTATTTATATTGTAGGTGGTAGTGTTGGGTTTTTTTAATAAAGAAATATTGTGTGCATAATGTGTAATTCTGTCATTGTAATTCTACAACATCAGTGTCCTTCACAGGCAAGATTATTGGCAAGAGGGAAAGAAAAATGATGTAAAAAAAAAGGTATTAAGTAAAAACTCTTTAGTCCTGAATTTGAAGTATAAATATAAATTGATGATGTTTCCTGCTTAAAATTTTTTTTAAACTATTTTCTAATGACCCATCCAGTATCAGTGAGTGCCCTCAGTACTCGGACTTAGGTGTTGAAATACAATTTCCCTCTTAAAGAAGCTAGAGATCCTTGGAGAAATGGTTAATTGCAGTTCTGGGGCAGAGAATACATGAAAGCATCTAGCAAACGCTTGTCATACTGGATAACAAGAAAGCTAATGAAGACTACTATCTCGCTTTGTGTCAAAAGGACTTAGAAATGAACTTGAAGAGACTGTCAAAGATGAAGCAATATGAGGATCAATAAGGATAAAAACTTCAAAAGACTGAAACACATCAAATAAGTTTAAATCCATGTGTTTGAAATGATAATTGAAAAAAAAATTGGTCACCCATTGAAGACTCTAGTAAACCAATTCATTATTTTCAAAACTCATAAACAATAGAAACACTGCATAGCCAAATAGTAAATAAAAATAAGATTTTCTTTATTGTAGTATTTCAGCAAATAAATGAAAAAGAGAGATAGAATTAGAATATCAGCATTTTGCAATCCATAATGAATTAATGCACCTAGGCAACAAGCATCAATGATGGCTAATATCAAAGAGAGAAAGATAACCAGATAGCAAATGCCTCCTGATAGAGGAACAAAACATCTCCTTCTATGAAGGAACCTTTTCAGAAAAATCAGATCTGAATCTGAACAATCCTCTAGGTCCAATTATTAATTTACAAAAAATACAGAGGACAGAGGAACATGTTAAACTACACTACAGAGATGCAACCAGCAAAATCCTAGAGCACAATCGAGTTTCTTTAGCAAATAAGTTGCAAGGAAAAACAAAAGGTGGAGGGTGGATCCAACAGGGGAAAAGAGAATTATATATATATATAAACCGGTCATTACATGTAGGCCTTATTTGGATCTTGATTCAAACAAACTAGAAAAATTTTATGGCATTAAAAAAGCAGTTGGAATATTGACTGAATTCTTGATGGTATTCAGGAATTATTATAATTTTTTAAAGATAAAATCAGGGTATTGTTGTTGTATTAAAAGAAAAGGGTCCTTGTCTTTTTTAGAGTTACATACTGAAATGTTTGTTGATAAAATAATACCCTGTCTGGAATTTGCTACAAAGAAATTTGTGCAGGGGGATGTGGTAATGGTATACACGAAATAAGTTTCTTCAGCCTGAATATTGGTACATTCAGGCTTTATTATACAGTTTCTCGCTCTCTCTCTGTCTCTCTCAGTATGTGTGTCTCTCTCTATATATACACACCGATATGTGTGTGTTTTGAAATCTATAAATATATGTATGTGTATATATGTATATATATAGAGAGAGAGTTAGTTAGTTGTTGTGAAGTTGGCTCTGATTCATGGCGATCCAGGTACAACAGAACAAAATGTTGTCCATTCCTGTGCCATCTTCATGATTGTTTGTATGCTGGAGTTCATTGTTGCTGCTACTGTGTATTTTGAGTGCCTTCCAACCTAGGGGTCTCATCTTCCAGCACTGCATCAGAATATATTCTGTTGTGAGCTATAAGGTTTTCATTGGCAAATTTTTGGAAGCAGATCACCAGGCCTTTCTTCCTAGTCTGTCTTAGTCTGGGAGCTCCGTTAAAATCTGCCCACCATCGGTGACCCTGCTGGTATCTAAAATACCAGTGGTATAGCTTCCAGCATCACGGTAACATGCAAGCCACCAACAGTATGACAAACTGACAGGTGGTATGTGTGTGTGTGTGACATTTTCAAAAATAAAACATTTACAATAAAAGCATGCACTTGTCTTCATGGTATTGCCGTGCCTTGATGGTACCTGAAAGATTTGCTATTTTCTCCACTGGGAAATATTTTTCTCCCCCAGTGCCTGTGAAAAGCAGTCAGTGCTGCATGTGAGACCAGCAAGGTTTAAAGAAGACCAGCAGCTGATACATCTGGGAAGCATTAGTTATATTAAGGACAAGCCAGAATGAAAAGGTAACCGGAAGAAGCGGCTGAGTACTCTTTGGTCAAGCCTTGAGGTTGTCTGAATTATGGAGTTGTGGTTTACAGTCTTGCAAAGGCCATGCATCATTCCAGCGCTTTGTTTCAAACCCCAGCACAAGAGCTCCTCTGGTTCGGAATTTCTTCAAAAGTGAGTACAAGACTTATTTTTCTCAACAAGTGATTTCAAATGTTTTGCATCACAACACGTTTTAGGACAGAATACACAGGATTTATAGTAGCAAAAAATGGAATGACTTTTGGATTTTTCTATGCTGCAGAAATTTTCATTGCTCATATATGTGAATATAACGATAAACACTTATTTCAATTGTCTTACCAATCAAAAAATACCTACAGTATTTATTATGTGGCAGCACTGTAAAAATCTTAAGAATTATTACAGAAGCACTGTAGAATTATAGCGGTATTGTAGTTTCATGGAAAGCAGGACTTTTAAATCAAACAAAAATTGTTTAGTATCTTGACTCTGTCATTTCTCAGCTTGCGGGGTTGGGCACTTTCCGTATTTTGGTTCACTCATCTATAAAACAGGCCCCAAAGAATTGTAGTGAGGCCTAAAGTTAATGCCTAAAGCACCTGGTCCATAGTATACATTCAATATGTGGAGAAACTCTCATTTCCACGTCTGCTTTCTTATAATCAGCAACTTCTGCCTGTTGCTTTTGAATAAAGTACGTAAACGCCCCTACGATGTGCTCTCCTAGGCTGTCAACTCGATCTCTTTAGAAGAAAAACCTGGACCAAGTCAGTTGTTACAGATTAATTTTTCTCTTATGATAAAATATTTTTTATTAAAAGTTAAAGGCTGTTTGTGTGACAATGTGTCATAAAGACTCAAGTATTGGTTTTAATCTATTAGTACCTTGATGTTTAACTAATATTAATATTGTTGTTGTTGCTGTCGAGTTGATTCTGACTCATAGCGACCCCTAGAGTGCAGAGTAGAACGGCACTCCATAAGGTTTTTAAGGCTTTGACCTTTTGGGAGCAGATCGCCGGGCCTTATTTCTGAGGTACCTCTGGGTGGGTTTGAACTGCCAACCTTTTGGTTAGTAGTCCAGCACTTAATTTGTTCTGCCTAAATGTAGTGGGTTATGCTATTAGAGAAAATATCGTTCTGCCTTAGTCCTAATGGACACAGAATACTGAATAGCCCCACACTTCAGCCACTCATAGTTTGAGCTAAACATGTAGGAGATGAACTCTCTTTTTGGTCTCTTGCTGTCTACAGTTGCAAACAGCTGTGAATAATTAAATTGTATAAAATACTTTGAAGCAAATTTAATGTGCATATCCTCACCCTATGCTAGCATCCAACCATTCTTGGCTGCTTTCTCTGCAAAATATGTTTGCCTTGGTCATTGTTATGTAGTAAAAAGACAATTCATTTTAGAATCAGAAGATCTGAAATCAAGTCTTTTTGTGATCTGCCATTTACTAGCTGGGTAGTGTGAGCAAAAACTCTCCCTAAGCTTTAATTTTCTTCCTCATTAAATTTTGAATGTATTTACTTGATAGGATTGCTCTGAGTGTGCTATAAAACATTAAATAAATCAATCATCTCTCTTGAAAACAAGTATACTTGTGCAAGGTGCTATGTGTCTAAAACAGACCATGTTCCCATCCTAATTATATTGAAAGACAAATATTTATGAAAGTAGGACATTTTTTCTTCCACCCATGGAATTCAGGGAATGACAATAGATAATCCTGTCCATGTAGAGTAGAAAATATTGAAAGAAAAAGAGCGAAATAGGACGTGGTCAAATACCACGATAAGTGAATGAGTGAGATTATATAAAAGAAGAATATTCATATGTAGATTACAAATTACATGATATAATGAGCCTATTTCACTTATGGTAAAAGTAAGGCTAGCAAGGGTTTTCCATCAGTCAATATGGCATTTAATACAGGGCTGAAGTTTCCAAAAAAAGAGAACTGGTAGTTTAGGCAATAGTTATAAAGCTCATGAGGCTACTCAAAAGCCTTATGAAATTCCTACCTCCAGGGAAATATGATGCTCAGCATATTTATTACATAAGCAACCCAAGTTCATTACAGAAAAATTAAAAGTACTAAAGAAAAAAAAAATGTTGCCTAAAATCCCACTATTCAGAGATAACCACTATTACATATATATTGATAGTTAGATTTTATATGAACATATGCATAAATGTATTTTACACAAAAAAATCGATCAACCAGATATGTTCTATAACTTATTTTTATTACTTGATACTCTCTTGTGAATATTTTTAATGGCATTTAGTATAGACTGGCATTAATTTCTCTGATAATACAGTATCCTGTTACATGGAATACTCATGCAATTAACCAATTCCCTGTTACATCCTTGTTGTTGCTGTTTTTTCTCTCTCTCTCTTATAATTATGTGTCCTGTGCATATATATTTACACGAAGGAAATATGGTGTGTGACAATTCCCAGAAGTTCACTCAGTACGTTTTAAATCCCCCTCCATAATCTTCCCGGTTTGGGCCCGTTATAAAGAATTCTTCATTCACTTTCCATGGAAAACTTTCTTATTAGGTTCTTGCCTGTTAGTGACACAGTGTATTAACAGAAAAAGGCCACAGAAGTCTGGTGACAATAGGTATCTTTTGTCCACAGTCCTCCTTGAACTGAGTTTTTACCGAATGAGTAAAAAATACTCTCAGGTATCTGGTCTGGTCACTGGTGACAGAGCCAGGAAACATACAAGAGCATGGAGAAGAGAAGCATGGGATCTTGAACTGACATCCCACAGCTACACCTGGAGCCATCTCTCTGCAGAGGGAGCCACACGACTAGATCTTTTAGAAAGTTTTTAAGCAGCCAAAAGTTTTGCTTAGTTCTTTACAAAACCAATGCCAACCTTTACCATTTTTAATTTAAATATGAAATTTGATTTATGAAACATGGCAATGGGTACTTTGTGTATTATGTATCTTTGATCCCACGGAGGTCACAGTCTTGTTAAGATTTTTCAAAGGTTTCAACTTTCTATTTCTACTCTACCAAAGTCAGCCATTTTCCATAAAGAAAACCAAAATAAAATGTCCCATTTCAAACTCAGAATCAGATTACATTTCTGGTTTCAATAATTAAGTATAAGAAATTCTTTTTTTTTTTTTTTTTTTGGTGACTAAAGCTCTGTAATTTTTAGTGACTAACTATAAGGAAAATATTTACAAAGAAAAGTTTTAGTCAGTGTCTACGTACCTTCTATGCACTGGTATTCCCCAGGGCCCATTCAATGTGTGTTCTCATTTTACAATATACTGTTGGCACCAAGAGGCCCTGGGTGGCACAAACGGCGAAGCACTTGGCTGCTAACGAAAAGGTTAGAAGTTCGAACTCACCCAGAGGCACCTCAGAAGAAAGGCGTGGTGATCTGCTTTCAAAATGTCACTGCCATGAAAACTCTATAGAGCACAGTTCTACTCTGACACACGTGGGGTCTCCATGAGTTGGAAATGACTCAATGACAACTGGTTTGTTTTTTGTTTGTTTGTTGGCACTACCTACCCCAAACACCAAAATTAGGAGCATTCCATGCACAAGAGGGATCAGCTTGTGGCCAAAATCAGATTTGTCTGCATTTGATAGAAGGCGAGTAGCGCCAACCTTGGCAATTGCGGAGGTAGGTTAAGACTTGAAGGAACAGAATGTCAGGACAATAACAGAAAAGCAGAAACATACATAAATCAGACTGATGTGAATTCAATTGCAATCAAGGATCTGTTACCAGAACAAGTGCCTAGATAAATAGTACTCTTCACAGAATGATGGAGCCCTGGTGTGCAGTAGTTAAAGCACTTGGCTGCTAACCGAAAGGTCAATGGTTTGAACTCCCCAGCTGCTTTGTGGGAGAAAGATGTGGCTGTCTGCTTGCATAAAGATTTATAGCCCTGGACGCCTTATGGGGCAGTTCTGTTCTGTCCTGCAGCGTCGCTTTGAGTCAGAATCACCTTGACGGCAGTGGGTTTTAGTGGGTACAGAATGATCCTTCACTAGGTGGACCCTGTCTTATTATGTCACACTTGGGCTTAGGGAAAGATCCATCAACCATTTGTTGACCATTTGGTAGTCATGTTAACTGTGTTAGTCTGCGTATGCCCCTCTGGCAGTTACTGATGGGTCATAGCAGAAAAGAGAGTTGAAAGAGGAAAGCATAACTTAAAAATATGTATCAGTATTCCTACAATATCAGACTCCTTTTCAACCCTGGTTCTGGCTGTGGGCTGGTGAGCAGCTGGGCCCATGGTTTGCTTGGCTATGGCAACCTGTGGGCACAGGTGGTTATCCTAACCAGGTAGGCATTTCATCAGGTCATCTGAGCAGCCCTTACTGCAGGGAGCCACTGATTACATTGCTGACAGCAATTGTCTGGTGAACATTTGTGGGTGCACTAAGATGTAATTGGATGGGAGCAGCATAGATTTGATGTATAATCCCAGTAGATATGCTTGGAGGAAAGTACTTGTCAGTGCAGGCAATGTCACAGGTCCCTGAGCTAAGGGTCCCATGGGATCAACCAGTACCAAGCACATGTTGAATTCATTAGTGGCAGGGAGCCAAAGTGGAGGAATTCCCAGCTAGCTATGGTACTGAAAACTGCAGCCCCTGCAATTTGGTGGGTTAACATCATCCTAGAATTTGCTCCTAGCATAGAGAATGACAGTTTTGTAACTGGTACACGACACGATACTGGCTCTAGAAAAGGAGCTTGTTAAGAGACTAAAGGAGCATAGTACTAACCAGGTTAAAGCATGGACTAAAGGAATTTGAAATTAGCAAATGATCAATGGCTGTGCTCCTAAAATATATAATGAACTAAAGCAGCAAACCCAGTGGTGCCCTACAGTGTCTCTACTTAGCCCTGACACCAACTTTGGATCTGGAAAATCCCCTGGAACTTCCAAGGAGTAGGTCTTATGCTGTGGAGAACATCTGCTGGAACGAGGGTCTCAGTGTTTACCAGAAGTTAATCTAGGAAGGCCCAAGTGAATAAGTGGGGTGGAAATATGTCTGTATGGACTTCAAAAAAAAAAAAAAATCAAACCCATTGCTGTCGAGTCGATTCTGACTCATGGTGAGGTCCCTGGATGGCACAAATGATTTGCACTCATCTACTAACCTAAATATTAGTGGTTTGAACCTACCCAGGGGGGCCACGCAAGAAAGGCCTGGTGATCTGCTTTCCTAAAGATTACAGCCAAGAAAACCCTATGGAGCAGTTCTACTCTGTAATACATGAAGTCTTCATGATATGGACTTTGTTGTTGTTGTTAGGTGCCATGGAGTTGGTTCTGACTGATAGCAACCCTATGTAAAACAGAACGAAACACTGCCCAGTCCTGCCTCATGATCGTTGTTATGCTTGAGCCCCTTGTTGCAGCCACTGTGTCAATCTATCTTGTTGATAGTCTTTTCTTTTTCACTGACCCGCTACTTTAGCAAGCACAATGTCCTTCTCCAGCGACCAGTCCCTCCTAATAACATGTCCAAATTGCGTGAGACCAAGTCTTGTCATCCTCGTTTCTAAGGAGCATTGTGGTTGGACTTCTTCCAAGACAGACTTATTCATTCTTCTGGCAGTCTATGGTATATTCAATATTCTTCACCAACACTATAATTCAAAGGTATCAATTCTTCTTTGGTCTTCCTTATTCATTGTCCAGCTTTCCCATGCATATGAGGTGACTGAAAACACGTATAATTATGTTAGTGCGAAGAGAAGAGATGTACTTTGGTTCCTTCTTCTCCAAACGTATCTTTCCTGTCTTTTTTATTGCCTTACTGAATTGACTAAGAACTTGAGAAAAATACTTAGCAGAAGTGATAACAGGCATCCTTGCTTTCCTCCCAGTTTCAAACAGAATACTCTCATTGTTTCACCACTAAGTATGGTATTTGCCAGAGTTTTGCTGTTGCTTCGTTTTGTTTGTTTTGTAGATATTCTTTATTAGATTATTGAAAGTCCCTTCTAGCCTAATTTGCTAAGGATTTTTTTTTTTTAAATCGTAAAAGTATGTTGAATTTCATTACATAATTTTCTGCATTTGTTGAGATTATCAGGATTTTTTTCCTCAGTCCGTTAATATGTCACACTACTAGGAGCCAGATACCACACAGGTGTGAGAAGGGTGATGGAAAAATTTGGGAACATAGAAGGGTGACAATTGAACAATATGAATGACATGATGAGCATAATTAATGTTACTGAACTATACATGTGACGATTGTTGAAATGTCAAATTATATGTATATATATACATACACATACACACCACAGCAACAACAAAAAATTATAAATAAATAAATAAAGTCCTGCAAAGGACAGGGACTCAGTTTAGTCAAGGAGACATCAAACTGCTTATATTCATAGCACTTATAAATAATTATGTGTGAATCAGAGCCATAGGCTACAAGGCACTTTTCAAACACAAGAGACCTGGCTACAGGTATTGAGAAGAAGCTGTACAAAAGCAATGAAATTTTAAAGAATTTTACAAGAGCTTTAGCGTTGCTGCAATTTTTTTGAGCACTTACTACATGCATAACCTGACTTATCCTCAAAACAACCCTCTTCTTTCCACTTCAGAGAGAGGTCAGCGTGGTTAAATAACTTGCTCAACATTAGACGACTCATAGGTGATTACTGATGAAATTCAAACTGTCTCCAAACCCAAACTCTTGAGTTTCATTTGGAGGAGGCAGCAGAACGTAGTGGATAAGGATTTGTACACAGTTTGAACATTTTTTGAAGTGGTAGTCTTGTAGATGGAGATAATAGACAACAGGAAATTGTACTCTGAACTATTTCACAGAGTATTCGTTGTGTAGAATTACAATGTTTGGAAATTATTTTATTCTGACACTGTCACATGAGTTTCTCTAAATGAAAGAACTTGATTGTGTGCCTTTGGGACTGTGGGTAGAGAAAAGGATTGAATGTTGGTCTGACTTGTGGTAAAGGAAATCCTTCAATTCCCTTCATTCCTTCCTATATGAAAACCCTGAAAGTTCTCATAATTATTCCCCCAAGCAGTGTCTGTAGCTCTTGACACTGTTAATTACTCCAATACTTTGACGATGCTCTACAATAACATCACATTCCTCTCTTGTTCTTCTGACCCTCTGTTCCTTTTGACTTCTTCTTGATCAGCTTTTCTTCCATCCAACTCTTAAATATGGATGTTCACATTCACGTGCTGGGAATCTCATATCTTGGCATCTCATGTCTTGTCCTCCAAGTGGCTCAAGGTAGAAAAGATACATATATACACACATATATATATTTAAAAGTTACTCAATAACACAAGTTTTATATATATATGTATATAAGTTATTCATACATCATTAATGTTGTTCTGGGGTGCCGTCGAGTTGATTTTTACTCATAGTGACTCCATGTGAGAGAGTACAGCTACCTCATAGGGTTTCTTGGCTGTAATCTTTTTTTTTTTAATGGTACATTTTTATTTATTTATTTTACTGATCTTTCCTTTCCTTCTTCCTCTTTCTCTCCCTTCCTTCCTTTCTTTTGTCTTAGAGGAGTTTTCCATAAGATTTCTGGGGATTTATTCTGGTAGAAGAAACGAGCAGGTAGTGTCCCAAGACATATGCAGGTGATTTTTAAAAATTTTTTTATTATGCTTTCTGTGAAAGTTTACAGTGCAAATGAGTTTCTCATTCATAAGTTTATATACAAATTATTTTGTAACATTGGTTGCAACACTCTCAGTGTGTCAGCACTTTCCGCCTTTCCAACCAGGGTTCCCCATGTCCTTTCATCCAGTTTTCCTGTCCCTTCCTGCCTTCTTGTCCATGTTTTGGGGGAGGAGTTTCTCATTTGGTCTCAGACACTTGACTGAAGTAAGAAGCATATTCCTCACGTGTGTTATTGTTTGTTTTGCATGCTTGTCTAATCTTTGGATGGAAGGTGGACATCAGGAGTGGCTTCAGTTTTTAGTTAGCAGGACGTCCAGGGGCTGTAGTCTTGGGGTTCCTCCAATCTCCATCAGACCAGCAAGTCTGATCTTACTTCGTGAATTTGAACTTCGCTCTACATTTTTCTACCACTTTGTCCAGGACCCTCTATTGTGATCCCTGTCAGAATCATCAGTAGTGGTAGCTGGGCACAATCTTGCTCTTCTGGGCTCAGGCTAGTAGAGGCTGTGGTTTGAGTGGTTCATTGTCTTTTGGACTAATATTTTCCTTGTGTCTTTGGATTTCTTCATTCTTCTTTGTTCTGGACAGGATAGGACAAATAAATGTATCTTAGACAGCCATTCAAAAGCTTTTAAGACCCCAGATGCTACTCACCAAAGTAGAATGTAGAACATTTTCTTTAAGAACTATGTTATGCCAATTGACCTAGATGTCGTCCAAGACTACAGTCTCCAGCCTAGCCTTAGTCCCAGTAACTTGGACCCTCAAGGTGTTTGAATGTGTCTAGGAAGCTTCTATGACTTTGCCTTGGTCAAGCTGTATGGTATTCCCCTATATTGTGTGCTGTCTTTTCCTTCACCCGTTCAGTGATTTCCCCTTAGTGATTTCCCCTCCCCAACCCTCCCTTCCTCATAACCATCAGAGATTGTTTTCTTTCTGTGTGTAAACCTGTTCTTGAGTTTTTATAATAGTGGTGTCATACAATATTTGTCCTCTTGTGGTTGACTTATTTCACTCAGCATAATGCCTTCCAGATTCATCCATGTTGTGTGATGTTTCAAGGATTCATCATTGTTCTTTTTGTTGCATAGTATTCCATTGTGTGTATGTACCGTAATTAGTTTATCCATTCATCTGTTGATGGGAACTTAGGTTATTTCCATCTTTTTAGCCATTGTTAATAATGCTGCAGTGAACATTTGTTGTTGTTGTTAGGTGCCATCAAGTTGGTTCCCGTTCATACTGACCCTATGTACAACAGAATGAAACACTGCCCGGTCCTGCACCATCCTCACAATCATTGTTTTGCTTGAGCCCATTGTTGCAGCCACTGTGTCAATCCCTCTCGATGAGGGAGGGTCTTCCTCTTTTTTGATGATCCTCTACTTTACCAAGCATGACGTCCTTTTCCAGGGGCTGATAACATGTCCAAAGTATGTGAGATGAAGTCTCACCATCCTTGTTTCTAAGGAGCATTCTGGCTGTACTTCTTCCGAGACAGATTTGTTCGTTCTTCTGTCAGTCTATGGTACATTCAATATTCTTCACCAACACCATAATTTAAAGGCATCAATTCTTCTTCGGTCTTCCTTATTCATTGTCCACCTTTCACATGCATATGAGGCGACTGACAACACCATGGCTTGGGTCAGGCTTACCTTAGTCCTTAACATAATATCTTTGCTTTTTAACACTTAAAAGAGGTCTTTTGCAGCAGATTTGTCCAATGCAATGTGTTGTTTGATTTCTTGACTACTGCTTCCATGGGCTTTGATTGTGGATTCAAGTATAATGAAATCCTTGACAACTTCAATATTTTCTCCATTTATCATGATGTTGCTTATTGGTCCAATTTTGAGGATTTTTGTTTTCTTTATGTTGAGGTGTAATCCATACTGAAGGCTATGGTCTTTGATCTTCATCAGTAAGTGCTTCAAGTCCTCTTCATTTTCAGCAAGCAAGGTTGTGTCATCTGCATATCGTAGGTTGTTAATGAGTCTTCCTCTAGTCCTGATGCCAAGTTCTTCTTCATATAGTCCAGCTTCTCTGATTATTTGCTCAGCACACAGATTGAATAAGTATGGTGAAAAGATACAACCCTGACGCACATCTTTCTTGACTTTAAAAGATGTTTACCTGTGTTTTATTGACTATGCAATGAACATAGGCGTGCATACTCATATGACAGCTCTTATTTCTCTAGGATATAATCCTAGGAGTGAGATTGCTGGATTGTATGGTATTTCTATTTCTACCTTTTTAAGGAGGGGCCATATTGTTTTCCATAGTGGTTGTACCATTTTACATTCCTACCAGCAATGCATAAGAGTTTCAATCTTCCCATGACCTCTCCAACATTTGTTATTTTTTCTTTGTTTTTTTTTTATTAGTGCCAGTAAAGTCAGGGTGAGATGGTATTATTGATTGAATTGTGTCCCAAAAATGTGTGTCAACTTCGCCAGGTCATGATTCCCAGTATTTTGTGATTGTCCATCATTTTGTTATCTGATGTGATTTTCCTATGTGTTGTAAACCCTACTTCTATGATGTTGATGAGGAAGGATAGAGGCAGTTATGTTAATGAGGCAGAAGTCAATCTACAAGATTAGGTTGTATCTTAAGTCAATCTCTTTTGAGATATAAAAGAGAGAAGCAAGCAGAGAGACAGGGGGAGCTCCTACCACCAAGAAAGCAAAGCCCAGAGAATAGCTCATCCTTTGGACCTAGCGTCCCTGCACTAAGAAGCTCCTAGACCAGGGAAAGATTGATGATAAGGACTTTCCCCCAGAACTGACAGAGAGAGAAAGCTTCCCCTGGAGCTAGCACACTGAATTCGGACTTCAAGCCTCCTAGACTGTGAGAGAATAAATTTCTCATTGTTAAAGCCATTCACTTGTGGTATTTCTGTTATAGCAGCACTAGATTATGAAGACAGATGGTATCTTATTATAATTTTGATTTGAATTTCTCTAATGGCTAGTGATTCGGAGCATTTCCTCATGTGTCTGTTAGTCACCTGAATATCTTCTTTGGTGAAGTGACTGTTAATATCCTTTGCCCATTTTTTAATTGGATTATTTGTCTTTTTGTTGTTGAGGTGTTGAAGTATTTTATAGATTTTAGAGATTAGACCCTTCTCAGATATGTCATAGCCAAAGTTTTTTTCCCAGTCTGTAGTTTCTCTTTTTATTCTTTTGGTGAAGTTGTTTGATGAGCCTAAGTATTTAATTTTTAGGAGCTCCCAGTTATCTAGTTTATCTTCTGGTGTTTGAGCATTATTAGTTATGGTTTGTATTGTACTTATGCGGTATATTAGGGCCCTTAGTGTTATCCCTATTTTTTCTTCCATGATCTTTATTGTTTTAGGTTTTATATATAGGTTTTTGATCCGTTTTGAGTTAGCTTTGGTGTATGGTGTGATGTATGGGTCCTGTTTCATTTTTTACAGATGGGCATCCAGTTTTGCCAGCACCGTTTGTTAAAAAGACTGTCTTTTACCCATTTAATGGACTTTGGTGGTTTGTCAAATATCTGCTGACAATAGGTGAATTGATTTACACCTGGGTTCTCATTTCTGTTCCATTGGTATCTGTATCTGTTGTTGTATCAGTACCAGGATGTTTGACTATTGTGGCTCTATAGTAGGTTCTGAGATCAGGTAGTGTGAGGCCTCCTACCTTGTTCTTTTTCTTCGATAATGCTTTGCTTATCCAGGGCTCTCTCTTTTCCATAAAAATTTGGTGATTAGTTTTCCCATCTCATTAAAGAATGTTGCTGGTATTTGGATCAGGATTGCATTATACCTGTAGATCACTTTGAGTATAACTGATATTTTCACAATGTTGACTTTTTCTATCCATGAGCATGGTATGTTTTTCCATTTATGTAGGCCTCTTTTGGTTTCTTGCAGTTGACTTTGTAGTTTTCTTTGTATAGGTCTTTTATATCCCTGGTTAGATTTATTTCTAAGCATTTTATCTTTTTCAGACTATTATAAATGGTATTATTTTCCTTCTTTCCTTTTTGAAGTTCTCTTTGTTGGTGTATAGGAATCCAATTGATTTTTTTTATGTTGGTCTTGTATCCTGCTACTCTGTTGAGTCTTTCTATTAGCTCCAGTAGTTTTCTCGTGTAATCTTTGCGATTCTCTATGTATAGGATCATATCATCTGTGAATAGGGATAGTTTTACTTCTTCATTTCCAATTTGGATGTCTTTTATTTCTTTTTCTTGCCTTACCACTACAGTTAGGACTTCTAGCACAATGTTAAAGAGGAATGGTGATAAACGGCATCCTTGTCTTGTTCCCATTCTCACACAAAATGCTTTCAGGCTCTCTTCATTAAGAATGATGTTGGCTGTTGGTTTTATATGAATACCCTTTATTATGTTGAGGAATTTGCCTTCTATTCCTGTTTTATTGAGAGTTTTTATCAGCAATGGGTATTTATCAAATGCTATTTCTGCATTGATTGATATGATCATGTTATTCTTTCCTTTTGTCAGTTTGGCCACTGTTTTGTTGATTTTGTTGATCTTTTCAAGAACCAACTTTTGGCCTTGCTGATTCTTTCTATTTTTTTTTTTTTTATTCTTTATTTCATTTAATTCTGCTCTAATAATTATTATTTTGTTTCTGCTGGTGGATGTGGGCTTCTTTTGCTGTTCTCTTTCTATTTTTTGATTGGAGGGCTAAAGTTTTGATTTAACCCATTCTCCTTTTTGGGCATCTGCGTCTATAGTTATAAATTAACTTCTGAACACTGCCTTTGCTGTGTTCCAAGGTTTTGATATGATGTGTTTTCATTCTCATTTGATTCTAGAAATTTTTTATTCCCTCTTTGATTTCTTCTATTATGCAAGTTTTTTTTTAAGCAAGGCGTTATTCAGTTTCCATGTATTTGACATGTTTTTCCTTGCTCTTCCTGTTATTGATTTCTACTTCTATGCCATTGCAATCAGAGAGAATGCTTCGTATTATTTTGATGTTTTGGATTTTACTAAGGGTTACTTTGTGGCCTAAAATGTGGGCTTTTCTGGAGAATGTTCCATGTGCATTGGAAAATAATGTACACTTTGCTGCTGTTGGGTAAAGGGTTCTATATATGTCTGTGAGGTCCAGTTGTTTGATTTAGACCTTTAGATCTTCTGTATCTCTGTTGAGTTTGTTTCTAGATGTTCTGTCCTTTACTGAGAGTGGTGTGTTGAAGCCTCTTACTATTATTGTGGAACTGTCTATTTCTCTTTTCAGTGCTGTTAGAGTTTGTTTTATGTATTTTAGAGCCCTGCCATTGGGTGCACAGATATTTATTAAGGTTATATCTTCTTGATAGATTGTCCCTTTAATCATTATATAATCTCCTTCCTTTTCTTTTATGGTTGGTTTTGCCTTAAAGTCTATTTTAACTGAGATTAGTATTGTCACTACTGCCCTTTTTTGGTTATGTTTGCTTGCTACATTTTTTCCATCCTCTGATTTTTAATATATTTATGGTTTTGTGTCTAAGTTGTGTCTCTTGTAGACAGCATATTGATAGGTTGTGTTTTTTAACCATTCTGCAACTCTCTCTCTCTTTACAGGTGCATTTAAGCCATTAGCATTCAGTGTGATAACTGATAGGTATGAGTTTATTGCTGTCATATTTTGTGCTCTTTTTTGTGGTGCAGAGTTTTTCTTTCTTTCTCTTACTTTCCTGTGCTGAGTTCATTTTGTTTGTGTATTTTCTTTTCTTTCTTTCATTGTTATAGATTTTGTGTTTACTGAGACTTTATGTTTTTCTTTTTTTCTGATGAGTAGGTTTGTTAACATTGTTTGTGATTACCTTGAAATTTACATTTATCTTCCTAAATTTGAACCAGTCTTTTAGTACTTGATATAGCCTTGACTTCCTTTCCATTTGAAAGTTCTGTACTTATACCATTTGTTCCCCTTTTATCTTTTTGATATTGTCTTCATTTACAGTTTGTATATGTTTACTGGAGTCCCTGGGTGGAACAAAAGCTTAAGCACTCAACTACTAAGCAATGAGTCTCCCTTTTCTCCTCCCTGGTAACCACTAATAAACTCTGGCCTCTATATACTTGCGTATTCTAAATATTTCATATAAGCAAGATCATACAATATTTTTCCTTTAGTTACTGACTTATTTCACTATTGTTTTCAAGTTTCATCCATGTTGTCAAGATGGACTTTAGAAATGATTTCCAAAAAGGTTTAACAAATCACTACCACTACATTTTTAAGTGGCCCTTGTAGTGGACAAAAACAGAAAACACTGGGTCAAGTCTCTGCCTGGCTGAGTCTTTTAGCCATACCCCAGGGGAGTTAGTGCAATTAGCTAAACCAGAACTTTGCTCCCTCACAGTGATCCAAGCCAGAATCACCTACAGTGATTGAGGCTTTTAAAAATATTCTCCGAAAGTGAAAGTTTACATAATGGGCTTTGAAACACTCTCACAAGCCCCAAATCTGAAGAACTGAAGAACGTTGACCCTACTCAGTTTCTCAGAGGATAAGCTGGTGTCAAACCAAAACCAAACCCATTGCCATCAAGTCAATTCTGACTCATAGTGACCTTGCAGGACAGAGTGAAACGGTCCCATGGGGTTTCCAAGGCTATAATCTTTACGGAAGCAGACCACCACATCTTTCTCCTGCCGAGTCGCTGGTGGGCTCAAACCGCTGACCTTTCGGTTAGCAGCCAAGTGCTTAACCACTGTGGCACCAGGACTCCTTAAGCTGGTGTCAAAACCACAACAAAACCCATTGCCGTCAAGTGGATTCCAGCTCATACCGACCCTACAGGATGGAGTAGAACTACCCCATAGGGTTTCCAAGGGGCAGCTGGTAGATTCGAACTGCTGACCTTTTGGTTAGCAGTGGAGCTCTTAACCACTGCGCCACCAGGACTCCAAGCTGGTGTCAGGAACCCCTAATTATGTTAGAGGCCAAAGGTCAAAAATTGCTTTCCACAGGAACATGAAAAAAAAACTGGTGAGACTCTTAATTGTGCGCATGAAAGGAATTATTGAGGAGAATTGGTCTGGTAAAAGGAAAATGGGGGAAAGAGAGGTGAAGGTCAGTGGAGTCTCACACAAGGGGGCCACACCTATAGTGACCAGATGCAAAGGAACTGGGAGCCATTGCAGCCTCTGCCAGAGTGGTCACCATCCTTTGCAAAGCAGGGGGAAATCATGAGCTGAACCAATACCTGCAGAGTCCACTGAACTTAAGAGAGCACTGCACATATCTGTTGAGGAGTTTCTTGGTTGTATTCCTCATTCTCATCCCAGAAAATCCATCATCTATAGATGCCCAGCTCTCACCATTGGTCATTCAGCAGGAAGAACACCTCTCAGTACCTCAAAACCTTCTACCTGAACTGTTCCCATCAGTACTTCCCTCTTTTCAATGGCCCAAGAGAGCCATAAGCCTTCTTTTAAAAAAAAAGTTTGGGGCTTTGGCATCAAGAAGAGCAGTGGAGTCGTAAGGGAAAGTCCTTACCCTGTACAAGGGTGGTATTAAGGAGAACCAGCTCCAGGTATCTGAGTAGATCTTCTCCATAGAGTTTTCCAGACTATAATCTAAACAGGAACAGATCGCTAGGTCTTTCTCCTGTGAAGCCACTGGGTGGGTTCAAACCTCCAACCTTTTTGTTAGCAGCTGAGCGCCTAACCATTGTGCAGCCAGGGATCCTACTTGAGAATATTAATACGTCATTAAATATTTTTGGGGCATCTACAACTTTCTCCCCAGAAGTTTGTAGTCTGGCATCTTTAAGAAGCTATCTGGTATCTTTAAGAAGCCTCACAGGGTAACTGTGAATGCAGCTAGATTCTATGTGGTGCAAACCTGAAATTTAGGAGCTTTCTGTGGTTTCTCCTCCTTGTTTACCTCCACTAAGAGTCACTCCTCAAGTCCTGTTGATACTAACCACCAAATATTTCACAAGTCCTATGGCCTCTGCCTTGGAGTCCCTGGGTGATGAATAGTTAACATGCTCAGCTGCTAAGCAAAAGGTTGGAGGTTCAAGTCCACACAAAGGCACCTTGGAAGAAAGGCTTGGCAATCTACTTCCAAAAAATCAGCCATTGAAAGCCCTATGGAATACAGCTCTACTCTGACACACGAGGTCACCATGAGTTGGAGTTGACTGGATGCCAACTGTTTTTTTGGTTTTTTTTTTAATGGATTACCCTAGAAGTATTTCTCCCACTGCTGCCTTTTGCCTCTGCTGGTCCCCCCTCCTCCTCTTTTTTTTCTTATTTCTTCACATTCAGGTGTCACCCCAAATTAGCTCTTAGAAATTTCATTACTAACAGCTGATCACCAACTATAGCTTGCCCCCTTGATCTCCCTGCCTTCCCCTACTGGTCCTAGTGTCCATTAATCACTGTTTCTTAGCACTGACTCCTGGCAGACTATTATTTTGAGTTGCAGGAGCATGCTTTGTGGCTAGTATATCAGTATAATTTTAGCAAAGGCAACAAGGGGAAGATTTGTGGGATTCTTTTATTCTTCCTAATCTCTCTCCCCAAGAGAAATAAATCTGGGAAAGAGAACAGAGAAGTGCAATAGAAAAGGCCAGTGCAGATCACTGTGCTTCTGGAAAGAGAGAGGCCTGTACAGAAAGCCAGAGTAGGCCAGAAAAGTTGGTTCTGTTTAACCATGAAGGTCCTACAGCCCTTTCCCTGTGACCCCATCTTCCCCCTCAGGCTGATACTCATGGCGGCTGATGGGGTTGAAGTCATAGATTTAGGAGCTCTGGGCTCCAGTTAAGGGGCGGGTTATATTGGTAGCTCTGACCCTAGGCTTAATGAGGCACCAAATTCGATATGTGTCAAAAGTTAATTCTTATAAAATATTATCCAAACAAACTAAATATCAAGTAGTTAACGTTAAGTTTATATAGATATTCTCAAAATACGCACCTTGGCACAGTGGTGTAAGTAGGGTGCACAAAACTCATTGTAGAACATACTTTAGTATTTAAGAGGCTAACTACTGTTTTAATTTTACATGAAAAGCTCACCATGATGCTAGGACAACTCCAGACAACCTACAAGGCAGGCATCGCAAGTGGAAGTACTGTGAGGGGCCCTGAAAGCACCTTATACAGAAGAGGGTGGGTGGGTCACCAGACCTCTGTGCCTGTTGGGCTGCAAAAGCTTTTAGGAAGCGTTAATTGACGAGGGTCTGCCAGCTCCAAGGTGTCTCTTAGTTGTCACCTCCAGTCTTAATTGTCACTTCCAAGGACAGTGGTAACCTACCGTTGATGTGTCTCTGCCGATTCCTATTGCACAACACTGTGGTACATGAGCACAACCAAAGCAGCCAGTTGAATCAGTTGCCAGGTGCCTTTCCTCATCCCAGTTCCATGGTGATTTCATTCGCGAAATGCAGGTAAACGAATAAGTAGACTTTTCTTCTGGTGCTGTTATATTAAAGAGCACCACAGAAGCCTACCCAGGGAGGAAAAATATATCCTTTGGCCCTGGTCTGGGGTCCCCTCACTAATCATATTCCATCACAGGACACTACATCCAACCTAGACATATTAATAGCTTCTTTTCATTTCTTTGGGTGGTGGCACATAGCTGTTCTTGGTTGGTTAATTAAGTCTGATATAAAATAAGTTTAGTATAAACTTTCTAGTTCATACACAAATTGACCACAGCTTCCTCTGTACTCATACCTCTGTCAAAATAACAGCTTAAGCACATTATGATTCTCATCCCTGAATCCATTCCTGCCTTTAAAGCAGAAATCATGTATAACAATAATAATAATGCCAAAGTACACAGCACTTGCTATTGGTAAGGCTCTGTTCTAAGTGTTTTATGTATGTTAACTCACTCAATACTCATAATAACCGTATGAGAAAGCTACTTTATGATCCTCATTTTACAGATAAGAAAACTAAAGCTGTTCCAATCCAGTAGGACAGGCTAGAACTGCCCCATAGGGTTTCCAAGGCTGTAATCTTTATGGAAGCAGACTGCTACATCTTTCTTCTGCAGAGCAGCTGGTGGGTTGAAACAGCTGAACTTTAAGTTAGCAGCCAAGCACTTAACCACTGTGCTACCAGTGTTCCTTAAAACTAAGACATAGAGCTGTTAACTAACTTCCCAGTCTCTTGTAGCTAATCCATGGTGGAATTGGGATTCGAGCTGAGATCATCTGACTCCAGATGTTTTTAATAATTAAATTTATTTGTCTTTATTTTATCACCAATGCCCAGCATAAAGTGTAAGCAAATAACTGCTTAATAAAAAATCAGAATCAGACTTCCTGACAACATGGCGCTATAGTCAGAAACACCATGCCATCCCTCCACAGCAAAGATCAGAAAAACTAAGTCAAACGGAGTCACACGTCAACCCTGAAACCCTAAGCATCAAATGGAGAGATAACGAACTCCGCGAAATACTGAATGGAGTAAAAAACTGACAGAGAACAGACAGCGAGGAAAGGTACATGCAGAGGTCCCCTATCAGATACTGCAGCACAGATCCACCATCCTGGACTCCTATTGGAGATCAGCGAGCAGGGGGTACAAGAAAGCAGCTTCACAGAGCTTCCAGCAGGAGACAGAACAACCGGTAACCAGCGATACATGCATTCTCACCACCCGCCCTTCTTCACCCCCACTTAGCCTCATCTGCTTCCTGCAGCCAAGGTCTCTTGGCCGGGAAGCACCAGCTTCACCCTGGTGTTGCTTGGATTTTACCCGTCTACACTGGCAGGCTCCCTGAGTGCCTTTTGTTGGCTGCTGGAGTTGGTTTTTACCACTTCTTTAGATTTCTTCCTTACCTCCCACCACCTCCCCCTCCTTTCTCTCAAATACCAGGCTCCATGTGCTATCTTTTCTTCTTCCTGAAAGGCTACAAAACACAGTTCAACTGTGAAACTGCTTCCCAGCCTGTGCCGCCACACTGGTGGGACCCCTGGGGCTTTTTTGTTTGCTCTGATTTGTTCTGTTTTGATTTGTTTGTTTTCTTGGCTTGGGAGCCCCTTCTAGCCAGGCAGTACTGCACAGCTTGTAAGCTACTCCCTTACTCTGTGCAGATGCACAGGGACATCCCTGGGGCATTTCTTTTTTCTTGGTTTTTTTTTTTTTGTTGTTGCTGTTGTTCTTTGTTTTATTTTCTTCTCTCTCTTATTCCTTTTTTGTCTTTCTTCATTTCCAGTTTCTCAATTCAAATTCATTTTTTTCTTTTACGCTTTTTCTTTTTTTTTGTTTTTGTTTTCCCCATTTCTCACTCTCTCATCTCTCCACTCCAATAGCAAGCTCCCTCAGCACTCTTTTTTATTTGTTTGTTTTTGGCTCCTGTTCCTCTCTCCTCTTTCCCATACCCAACTTAGCTCCACACATCACAATCTATGCCCCCACTTCCAGCCTACCTGCACCATGTGCTAAACATCACACTCACAAGCAGCACAGGCATGACCTACTGGAACCTTCCCTGCACTGATTCCTGGTCTGCACTGTCAGCCCTGGTATGTGCCACAAACAAGCCATCGCAGCAATGCCCCTTCAGCGGGACCTGCCATGCTGTACCATACCTGAGTGACTGACCCTGGCCATTAGAGAAGGAGGTGAAAAGTATTGTGCCCACAGATGAGCAAACAACGAAGAACGCACAGCCCGCCTGCTCAGACATAACCAAATAAAACAAAAAAGCAGGATGAAACAAACAAATCTGCAATCAATAAACAAGGAAAATAACCACTGAATGCCCCGAAGACAGCAGAAAATATCAAAACATTTACAAAAACAGGACAGGATGGTTCCAGCAAGCATCCAAAATAAAACACCAGATGACTTTCCAGTAGAAGAAACAGCATTAGACCTAACTGATAGGGAATTCAAATCCCTAATATTCAAAATTATCCAAGAGTTGAAGCAAAAAGCAGACGAAAATAAGGAAAAAATAGACAAATTCATGGAAAAGGTGAAAAAATTCATGGAAAATACAGAAAAAAAATGGAAGAAATGAAGAAAATAATACAGGAACAAAATACTACAATAAATTCACAATTAGAAATCATACAAAAACAACAATTAGAAATCCAAAAGATAAACAACCAGATTTCAGAAATGGACAGTGTCATAGAAGGGCTGAGGAGCAGGTTTGAAACGCTGGAAGATAAGATCAGTAAAATTGAAGGCAAACACTTGGATACAACACTGTTTGAGGAAAAATCAGAAAAAAGAATGAAGAAAAATGAAGAAACCCTGAGAATTATGTGGGATACAATCAAAAGCAAAAATCTGCGAGTGATCAGAGTTCCAGAACAGGGACAGAAAACAGAAAACACAGAGAGGATCATTGAAGAATTGCTGACAGAAAACTTCCCCAATATCATGAAAGATGAAAAGCTAACCATCCAAGAAGCCCAATGAACCCCATATAGGATAGACCCCAAAAGAAAATCACCAAGGCATGTCATAATCACACTCGCTAAAACTAAAGACAAACAAAGAATCCTGAGAGCAGCTCTAGAAAAACAAAAGTCACATACAGAGGAGAAACAATAAGACTAAGCTCGGATTATTTGGCAGAAACCATGCAAGCAAGAAGGCAATGAGATGACATATATGAAACTTTGAAAGAAAAGAATTGCCAGCCAAGAATAATATATCCAGCAAAACTCTCGATCAAATATGATGGTAAAATTAGGTCATTTCCAGATAAACAGAAATTAAGGGACTATGTAAAAACCAAACCAAACTTACAAGACTTATTAAAGGAAGTCCTTTGATCTGAGAACAAACAACATCAGACCACAGGCTGAATATAGGACACAGGATTGTAGTAGCCACATACCAACCTAGGAAATGAACTCTTAAGGACTATGCAAAACCAAAAGAATTACAACAGGGAACAAGAGAGGTTAATCTGTAAATGACAACAGCATCATAACAATAAAAAAGGGAATAAATGGTGTAGGTATAGAACCCTCTAATGGAGAGGAAGGCAAGGCAATACCAAGTAAAAATAGACTGGTTCAAATCTAGGAAGATAAGGGTAAATTTCAAGGTAACTACAAAGAAAGTTAACAAACCTACTCATCAAAATGAAGAAAAACACAAAGTCTCAGTAAAAACAAAACCTACAAAAACAAAAGAAATGGGAAAAAAATCCACAAACAAAATGAACTCAGCACAGGAGAGTAAAAGGAACAAAGAAAACATCAGCACCACAAAAAAAAAAGCAGTACAAAATGCAATCCCACCCCTAGGAATATATCCTAGAGAAATAAGAGGTGTCATATGAATAGACATCTGCACACCCATATTCATTGCAGCACTGTTCACAATAGCAAAAAGATGGAAACAACCTAGATGCCCATCAACAGACGAATGGATAAACAAACTATGGTACATACACACAGTGGAGTATTATGCAAAGATAAAGAACAATGATGAATCTGTGAAGCATCTCATAACATGGATGAAACTGGAGGACATTATGCTGAGTGAAATAAGTCAATCACAAAAGGACAAATATTGTATGAGACCTCTACTGTAAAAACTCATGTAAAAGTTTACACACAAAAACAGTCAATATTTGTTGGTTATGAGGGATGGGAGGGGTGGGGGGGAACTAAATAGACAATAGATAAGTGGTAACTTTGGTGAAGGGTAAGACAGTACACAATACTGGGGAAGCCAGCACAACTTGTACAAGGAAAGGTCATGGAAGCTCCATAGACACTTCCAAACTCCCTGAGGGACTGAATTGCTGGGGGAGGGCTGGGGGGACCATGGTCTCAGGGAACATCTAGCTCAATTGGCAAAACACAGTTTATAAAGACAATGTTCTACATTCTACCTTGGTGAGCAGCATCTGGGGTCTTAAAAGCCGGTGAGCAGCCATCTAAGATACTCCACTGGTCTCACCCCATTGGGAGCAAGGGAGAATGAAGAAAACAAGATACAAGGAAAAGATTAGTCCTTTGGACTAGCGAACCACAGCTACCACGGCCTCCACCGGACTGAGTCCAGTACAGCTAGATGGTGCCCAGCTACCACCACTGACTGCTCTGACCAGGATCACAATAAGTACAAAAAAAAAAAAAAAAGAATTATCTATGTGAGAAAAAATTGACAACAGCAACTCAAAAGGTTTGATGGGAAGCCTAGGGGGCAGTGAGTTGAAGATAATGGTGATGAAATAATATGGAAAATGATAGTGAGAATAGCAGCACAATTGGAAGAAAGTAATCGATGTCACTGAATTGTACATGTAGAAACTTTTGAAATGGTGTATCATTGGCTATGTATATTTTCACCAAAAAAAAAGGTCCTTCAAGGTTGAGAAGGTAGAGTGTTGACATGTCATGGGGTTGTTAACCAATGTCATAAAACAATATGTGTACTGACTGTTTAATGAGAAAGTATTTGTTCCGTAAAACTTCTTTTAAAGTACAATAAAAAAAATTTTTTTAAATCATAATCAGTTATTCTAATTGGGGCTATCAAAACTGGGATCTATAGTTTAAGTGTCCTAACATAATAACATTTTAATACCTTTTTCACCCATATTAGGAAACGAAGACTCAGAGAGTTTAAGAGCATTGACTTCTGGTAGGGTTAAGAACCAAAGTCATCTTCTGACTCCACATCCAGTGCTCTATGAACTCTGACAACTACTCTTTCCATTACGTTTTCTTGGAAGAAAAGTCTATGGAACTGCAGGATACCTTGTTCTTCCTGTGGCTGCAGGGGCTTCTCTCTGACCTACTCACTGACTGTGTCAGCCAAAGGCCTCACTCTGACCCTTTTTGCATAGCAAGGGATGAATGCAGAGGGATATCTATGATACCCATGAAACCAAGGCGTCCACTGGACTTGCCTAAAGCCTCATCCAATGGCTTCATTCCCAAATAAAAGTAGGAAAGTTGGGTTCTATTCCTGTCCCACAAATAATCTTGTGATCTTGAATCACCTCCTATGATGGTTAAGGTTGTGTGTCAACTTGGCTGGGCCATGATCCTCAGTGGTTTGGCAGTTATGATGTAGTTTGGTAGCTCTGTAAAAATGTAATCATCTCCAGGATGAGATCTGTTATCAGCAGTCCAATAGCTGAAAGGGAGTTTCCGTGGGGGTGTGGCCTGCATCTAATACAGGTGGACTTTCTGGCGAATCTTGCTGGCTTTTGTTTGCTCTGGATCCTGCAGCTGGCTCCTGTTCATCTGACCTCCCGTTCTTGGGACTTGAGCTAGTAGCTGATCTGCCGATCTTGGGATTCGTCAGTCCCTGCAGCTACGTGAGTCAGGAGATGCCTCCAGCCTTTGAGCCAGAGGCCTGCTGTCTGACCTACCAATCTTGGATTCGCCAGCCCCAGCAGCTACATAAGTCAGGAGATGCCTCCAGCCTGATCCACCAGCTTAGGACTTTCCAGCCTGTACAACTGCATGAGCCATTTTCTTGATATAAATCTCTCTGTATATACATTTGTACTCTGCACTGGTTTTGCTTCTCTAGAGAACCCAGCCTAAGACATCTCCTTTTCTGAGTAAAATCAAGGAGGGAGAAAAATCTGGGTTGGCTCTTTGGCCTGCAATCCATTTTACAAGAATAGGGAACTGAACAACTTGGGTTCCTCAGACAGGCTTGAGCCCAGGAAATGAGGTGTTCTTTTCCTGAAGACCACCAAGGAAATTTCCATAGATTCCTTTTACCTTTTAGTTTTAATAGCAAACAAATCTCATAAGGCCTAGAATTAAGATACAACTTTTAAAAAAATGCTTTAATTATAATGACACAATTGAGGGTCTTCAACAGATAGAGTGGAAAGAGTTTTGGTTTATGAATAAGAGACAAGTGTTCTCAGCTAAATTTCTGATTTTTGCCAATTCATGTCATCTCAACATTCTCTCTTTGCCAGTGAAATTGTCCATTGTACCTTACAGGGCTTTGATGATATGAGGTAATACATTTAGTTAGCTTTATTATTTTTCTTTTAAATCCTTTCACATATGCTTAGGTTATCCCTCTCCATTGCTACCGTTTATTGCCAATCACCTTTAGTAAATTACTCCATTTTTTTCTTCACTCTATCCTCCTTAGGAAAACAACAAAAGGTTAATTCACTATTTTTGTAAGGAAGAGAAAAAATAACTTTGAGGGATTTTATGAAGTGGCTTACTAATCCAGGCACAGGACTCCAGTCTGAGTTCTTGTTTAGAGAGCAGTTTTTCACAAGCTGTTTCTCCACAGACCCTCTGGTTACTTACAGGCCTCCGTGGAGAGACAATCATCTGTTGTGGCTCTTCCTGACAAGCGCTTCCATTTGTGCTCTCCCAGCTGATTTCAGGGAAGGAGACTCAGATTATAGCTCAGTGTTTTCTGTTCAATCTCCGTTCCTTACGGTACCACCATATGCAGCCCAATAATAAAAAAGGGATAAATTGTTAGCTGTAGAATGTGAATTGTAGAAGAGCTAGAAAGCATCTAAGCAAAACAAATTAATCACCTAAATTCTACCATTATTATGTTCGTGACTATTCTCTCGGATAGTTTTCTATGTGATAGTATACAAAAGTCTTCACAAATATATCATGTTGGTAGTCGCTGTCGTGTTAGCTCTGACCCCCTGTCTAACGGAGTAAAACATTGTCTGATCCTGTGTCAGCTCCATGATCACTGATATGTTTGAGTCCATAGTTGTGGCTATTGTGTCAATCCATGTCACTGAGGGTTTCCCTCATTTTCATTGGCCCTCTATTTTACCAAACGTGATGTCCTTTTCTAGCTATTAGTCTTCTGCCGTGTGGATTGTAACAGAATATTGTCAGATATATTATGTTACGTTATGTTTCATATTATATTATATTACATTATATTATATTTTGTGTGTTTTACTAATATGAAAACATATTACTTATCATATTTTGCAGTCTTTTTTCTTTTTATTTAAGAACACGTTGCATGTTTCCCAACCCAAGTGTACATAAATCGGAGAATGGCTAAAAAAAACCATGGTGCATTTATGGGAATAATGCTGAGCAGTAAAAAGGAATGAAGAACTTATGCATGCAACAACATGGATGAATATCAAAAATCAATGCTGAGTGAAAGAGGCTTTACTCAAAAGAGTATATATTGTAGGAGTCCATTCATATGAAGTTCTAGAATGGGCAAAGCTAACCTTTAAAGGAAAAAAAATCACAAAAGGGGTTGTCTTGGCAGGATGTGGCAGGGAATGAGGAAGGGGCAAGAGAGAATTTTCTAGGGTTATTGTAAGTTCGATAACTTGAAGGGGATTTGGTTTACACAAGTGTACACATTTGTCAAAACTTGTCTAATGGTGTACTTAAGATTTGTGCATTTCATTATGTGTAAATTGGACTATAAAACAATAAACAAATATTGAACTCTAGTTACTGATATGCATGCTAAATAAATAAATTGATGTCTTCATCTTTGAAAGGGATGGAGTGCTGGATGAAGACAGGGATGGATTTTGGACAGATGTGTGATGAAGCAAGTATACTAAAATGTTAATTATAGAATCTAAGTGGTAGGCATATGGGTGTTCTCAGTACAATTTGTCCAACTTTTTTGTAGGTTTCAAGCTTTTTATGGTAAAATTTTGGCTTGTAAAAAAACATATGATGTGCTCCCAAATCAAATATGCTCCCACAACATTTTAAAGGGCTGATTAAATCTATAACATCTATAGAATGGAATGCAGTTCAATCACTGTTAAACGTTTAGGTTGTTGAAAATTCAGCAGTACTACAATTATCGTTATACTGAGATATTTAGATACTTGTCTTACTAGATCCTTAGGATAAATTCCTATAAGCATAATTTCTGAGTCAAGGGATAAAGACTTAAGGATTTTTGTTCCTATTACATTATTTTGCTCCAAAAGATTTGGTACAATTTTCTTTCTTACTAACAGTGTTCAACCATGTTTTCTCACATTTCCGTGAATATTGAGTTTCGTTCTTTTTTCAGCTGTGCCAGTCAGTTTGATACTTTAACAGAATATTCTTACATTTTATTTTTTGGTTTTCCTCCCTTAACACTTCAGGAGCATGGAAAAAAAAAGACTTAGAAGAGAGAGTTTTCAATGCCCAGTGTTGAAATAACAACTTGAATCTCAGCGATCCAAACTGCAATATGTCTCCAGCCCATATTTATGGTTTGAAATGGGAAATCAAAGACAACCTGACTGAAAGCAAAAATAAGTTTCTAGTTATTCTATCTAGTCTTTTCTCTCTGTGAATATCCAATAAATGTATATAAAAAATAAGAACATAGGAGGTACTTACCCTTCAAGCCAAGACATCACTATGGTTTGAAAATCATAATTTGGGAGTTGCAGATACTAGCACCTTTGGGTTATCACCAAGCTGCATAAAAACCCATTGAATGTCAAGGGTGGGCTGCTCATATTTCAATGATGATTAAAAGCGCGTACAGTCTGTGCAGCAGTTCAGAGTGGCAGAAGGGGCAGCACCCAAACACAACACTCACTTGACTACTGTTATTGTCCGGCTCATCGTGGTGAGGATCACAGTACCATTTTATCCCTTTCTCTTGGCTCTTTCAGCATCGGATAAAACCACTGAAGCCACTGAGCAGAAAAACACGCCAGCTCACCGGCCCGGAGAACAATTTCCCTTTCCCAGCAGCAGCACCGGGCCCTGCCCTGCACTTTCCAGATGACATTTATAGCGGCATCTGACTTCTTGAGTAGTTTCTATTTTGATGACCTGTCTAAGCAAAATAACAATGCGGCATTACCCAGTCTAAAAGTGTAGGATTTAAACTTTATATCCACCTCTCATTTGGTTTGGATTTGAATATATATTGTTGTTGTTAGGCACCGTTGAGTTGGTTCCAACTCATAGCGACCCTATATACAACAGAACGAAACACTGCCCGGTCCTGCACCATCCTCACGATCATTCTATGTTGAGCCCATTGTTGCAGCCACGGTGTCAATCCATCTCCTTGAGGGTCTTCCTTTTTTTCGCTGACCCTCTACTTTACCATGCATGAGGTCCTTCTCTAGGGTCTGGTCCCTCCTGATACCTTGTCCAAAGTAAGTGAGATGAAGTCTCACCATCCTCACTTCTTTTTTTTTTTTTTTTTTTTTTTTGTGCATTAGGTAAAAGTATACAGAGGAAATTAGATTCTCATTCAATAGTTTGTACATAAAGTGCTTCAAAGACTTGGTTCTATTCCCCGGGTCGAATTCCCCAATAAGCAAGGCATGCACAGGCCCAATTGTGCCTTCCCACCAATCTGCAGTGCACAATTTCACCTGTCCCTCACCACATCAAAGATGTGGTGAAACGTATGTGAAGTTGCTCACCACAGATTAGCAAGTAAATATAATTAAACCCATGAGTACCTTGCTCAGTGCAAGTCGGTGCATACTGTTCTTACTGCTTAATCTGCCCCTGTTCACCACAATGTGTCAGTACTCTCCTTATTTCTGCACTGGGTTCGCTGTTACCTTTCTTCCTGATTTTCTACCCCTTCCTACCTTCTTATCTTTCCTTTTGGGAAAATATTGCGCTTTTAGTCTCGTGTAATTGATTGTTCTGAGGAGTACATTCCTCTTGGGTGTTCTTGTTTATTTTATGGGCTTGTCTAGTGTTTGGCTGGAAGATTGTCTCTGGGAATGGTTTCAGTTCCCGGTTAGAAGCGTGCCTTGCGGGCATAGTCTCAGTGGTTCCTCTAGTCTCTGTCAGACCAGTAAATCTGGTCTTTTTTGTGAATTTGATTTTTTGTTCCAAATTTTTCTCCTGCTCTGTCAAGGACCCTCTGTTGTGATCCCAGTCAGAACTGTCACTAGTGGTAACTGAGCACCATCTAGTTCCTCTGGTCTCGGGTTCATGTAGGCTGTGGCTCATGTGATCCATTAGTCCTTTGGACTAATTGCACCCTTGAGTCTTTGGTTTTCTTCAGTCTCCTTTGCCCCGCATGGGAAGAGACCAATAGCTGTATCTTAGATGGCCTCTCACAAGCTTTTAAGACCCCAGACACTACTCATCAAGGTAGGCTGCAGACATTGTCTTCATGAACTGTTGTTGTTAGGTGACTTTGAGTCATTTCCGACCCATAGCGACCCTAGGAACTACAGAATGAAACACTGCTCAGTTCTGTGCCATGCTCACAATCGTTGTTACGCTTCAGCCTATTGTTGCAGCCACTGTATCAAACCATCTCATTGAGGGTCTTCCTTTTTTTCATTGATCCTCTACTTTACCAAACATGATGTCCTTCTCCAGGGACTAATACTTCCTGACAACTTATTCAAAGTATGTAAGACATAGTCTCGCCATCCTTGCTTCTAAGGAGCATTCTGGTTGTACTTCTTCCAAGACAGATTTGTTCATTGTTTTGGAAGGCCATGGTATATTCAATATTCTTCACCAACACCACAGTTCAAAGGCATCAAATCTTCTTCTGTCTTCCTTATTCATTGTCCAGCTATCACATGCATATGATGTGACTGAAAATACCATGGCTTGGGTCAGGTGTACCTTAGTCTTCAGGGTGACATCTTTGCTTTTCAGCACTTCAAAGAGGTCTTTTGTAGCAGATTTGCCCAATGCAATGCATCTTTTGATTTTTTAACCACTGCTTCTGTGAGTGTTGATTGTGGATCCAAGTAAAATGAAATCCTTGATGACTTCAATCTTTTCTCTGTTTATCATGATGTTGCTTATTGGTCCAGTTGTGAGGATTTTTGTTTTCTTCATGTTAGGGTGTAATCCATACTTAAGGCTGTAGTCTTTTATCTTCATCAATAAGTGCTTCAAGTCTTCTTCGCTTTCAGAAAGCAAGGTTGTGTCATCTATATATCACAGGTTGTTAATGAATCTTCCTGCAATCCTGATGCCAGGTTCTTCTTCATATAGTCCAGCTTCTTGGATTATTTGCTTAGCATACAGATTGAATAAATATGGTGAAAGGATACAACTGTGACACATACCTTTCCTGATTTTTAAACCACTCAATACCCCTTGTTCTATTCAAATGACTGCCTCTTGGTCTATGTACTGGTTCCACATAAGCACAATTAAGTGTTCTGGAATTCCCATTCTTCACAATGTTACCCATAATTTGTTATGATCCACACAGTTAAATGCCTTTGCATAGTCAATAAAACACAAGTAAACATCTTTGAAAACAAAGGACATTTAAAAAAACAATAACAATGACTACGTGTGTGTGTTTGTCCTCATGTAGGTTTTACCAGTTGTTGAGCAACAAGCGTGCTTTACAATTTCCAAAAATGATATTAAGTGCCTAATATAAACTTTTAAATGGGCCAGCCAACTCCACCAATTTGAAAATTGTGTTAAATGATTCCCTATAGAAGTTGATTTTAACATTGATACCCAGTTGAAATTTCTTTTTCCTTTCTGATTTCCTTGATACTGCATTTTCTGGTTTCCCATCTAACTTTCTGAACTTCTTGTTTCTTTCTTGACTGAATTATTCCATTTATATCAGATCCTTGAAAGAGTTGTTACTCAAACTTCAATCTTCAGCTTTGTGTTCTACCTCTAATTTCTTGTCTAAAATTAAGAGCAAAAATCAACACATCTAAAAAGAAGAAAGGGCCAAAATAAAAACATTAACTCTACAAGAAAGAGAGCAGCACCAGAAGAAAGGAAATAATAAAAATTAGAGCAGAATTAAATGAAATACAGAATAGAAAAACAATTGAAAGAGTTAACAAGATCAAAAGCTGGTTCTTTCAAAAGATCAACAAAATTGATAAAAAAGTGGCCAAACTGACAAAAGAAAAACTTGAGAGGAAGCAAATAAACTGAATAAGACATGAAATGGGTAACATCACAACAGACCCAACTGAAATTAAAAGAATCATAACAGAATACTATGAAAAATTATACTCCAACAAATTTGGAAACCTAGAAATTTCTAGAAACACACTACCTACCTAAGCTAACACAAACAGAGGTAGAATAACTAAATACACCTATGACAAAAGGAGAGACTGAAAAAATAATTTAGAAACTCCAAAAAAAAAAAAGAAAAGTCCTGGCCCAAACTCTTTCACTGGAGAATTCTACTATACTTTCAGAAAAGAGTTAATACCACTACTACTAAAGGTATTTCAGAGCATAGAAAAGAATAGAATACTCTCAAACTCATTCTATGAAGCCAGCATAACCCGAATACTAAAACCAGGTAAAGACACCACAAAAAAAGAAAATTACAGACCAATATCCCTCATGAACATGATGCAAAAGTCTTCAACAAAATTCTAGCCAATTGAATTCAAGAACATATTAAAAAAATAATTCACCATGACCAGGTGGGATGCATACCAGGTATGCAAGGATGGTTCAACATTAGAAAAACAATCAATGTAATCCATCACCTAAATAAAACAAAATACAAGAGCCACATGATCTTATCAATTGATACAGAAAAGACATTTAACAAAGTCCACACCCATTCACGATAAAAACTCTCAGCAAAATAAGAATAGAAGGGAAATCCCTCAACATAATAAAGGGTATTTATAGAAAGCCAACAGCCAACGTCATCCTAAATGGAGAGAGTCTGAAAGCATTCCCCTTGAGAACGGGAGTCAGACAAGGATGTCCTTTATCACCACTCTTATTCAACCTTGCACTGGAGGTCCTATCCAGAGCAATTAGGCTAGAAAACGAAATAAAAGGCATCCAAATTGGTAAGGAGAAGTAAAAGTATCCCTATTTGCAGATAATATGATCTTATATACAGAAAACCCCAAAGAATCCACAAGAAAACTACTGGAAATAATAGAAGATTTCAGCGAAGTTTCAGGATACAAGATAAATATATAAAAATCAGTTGGATTCCTCTACACCAACAAAGAGAACTTTGAAGAGGAAATCACCAAATCAATACCATTTACAATAGCTGCCAAGAAGATGAAATACTTAGGAATAAATCTAACCAGAGACTTATAAAAGACCTACACAATGAAAACTACAAGACACTACTGCAAGAAACCAAAAGAGACCTGTGTAAGTGGAAAAACATACCTCGTTCATGGATTGAAAGACTCAACATAGTGCAAATGTCAGTTCTACCCAAAGCAATCTACAGATACAATGCAATCCCGATCCAAATTCTAACGGTATTTTTTAATGAGATAGAGAAACAAACCACCAGCTACTTATGGAAATGGAAAAGGCCCTGGATAAGTGAAGCATTACTGAAAAAGAACAAAGTGGGAGGCCTCACACTACCTGACTTTAGAAACTTTTATACCACCACAGTAGTCAAAAAGGCCTGGTACTTGTACTACAATAGATACATAGACCAATGGAACAGAATTGAGAATCCAGACATAAATTCATCCACCTATGAGCACCTGATATTTGACAAAGGCCCAAAGTCCATTAAATGGGGAAAAGACAGTCTCTTTAACAACTAGTGCTGGCATAACTGGGTATCCATCTGCAAAAACTGAAGCAAGACCCATACCTCACACCATGCACAGAAACTAACTCAAAATGGATCAAAGACCTGAATATAAAATCTAAAAGGATAAAGATCATGGAAGAAAAAATATGGACAATGCTGGGAGCCCTTATACATGGCATAAACAGAAAACAAAACATTACTAACAACGCACAAACACCAGAAGAGAAACTAGATAACTGGGAGCTCCTAAAAATCAAGCAAAAGAGTGAAAAGACAGCCTACAGACTGGGAAAAAAATTTTGGCTATGACATATCCAATGAGAATCTAATCTTTAAAATCTACAAGATACTGCAAAACCTCAACAACGAAAAGACAAATAACACAATTAAAAAATGGGCAAAGGATATGAACAAGCACTTCACCAAAGAAGACATTCAGGTGGCTAACAGACGCATGAAGAAATGCTCACGATCATTAGCCATCAGCGAAATGCAAATCAAAACTACAATGAGATACCATCTCACCTCAACAAGGCTGGCATCAATCCAAAAAACACCAAATAATAAATGTTGGAGAAGTTGTGGAGAGACTGGAACACTTAAACACTGCTGGTGGGAATGTAAAATGGTACAACCACTTTGGAAATGGATTTGGCACTTCCTTAAAAGGCTAGAAATAGAAGTACCATATGATCCAGCAATCTCACTCCTTGGAATATATCCTAGAGAAATAAGAGCCATCACACGAATAAATATGTGCACACCCATGTTCATTGCAGCACTGTTCACAATAGCAAAAATATGGAAACAACCTAGGTGCCCATCAGCGGATGAATGGATAAATAAATTATGGTATGTTCACACAATGGAATACTATGCAACAATAAAGAACTACGATGAAGCCATGAAATAGAACATGGAGGAAGCTGGAAGTCACGATGCTGAGTGAAATTAGTCAAAAAAGGACAAATATTGTATGAGACCACTATTATAAGAACTCAAGAAAAGCTTTAAACACAGAAGAAAACGTTCTTTGATGGTTACTAGGGTGGGGAGGGAGGGAGAGGGAAATCCACTAACTAGATAATAGACGAGAATTATCTTAGGTGAAGAGAAGGATAACACACAATACCAGGGAAGTCAGCACGACTGGACTAAACCAAAAGCTAAGAAGTTTCCTGAACACAACCAAACACTTTGAGGGACAGTGTAGGAGGGGCAAGGGTCTAGGAACCATGGTTTCGGGGGACATTTAGGCCATTTGGCATAACAAAATTTATTAAGAAAAGGTTCTGCATCCCACTTTGGTGAGTGGCATCTGGGGTCTTAAAAGCTATCAAGCTGCCATCTAAGATGCATCAATTGGTCCCAACCCACCTGGAGCAAAGGACAGTGAAGAACACCAAAGATACAAGGAAAATATTAGCCCAAGAGACAAAAGGGGCCACATAAACCAGAGACTTCATCAGCCTGAGACCAGAAGAACTAGATGGTGCCCAGCTACCACCAATGACTGCCCTGACAGGGAACACAACAGAAAGTCCCTGACAGAGCAGGAGAAAAGTGGGGTGCAGAACTCAAATTCTAGCAAAAACACCACACTTAATGGTCTGTGACTGGAGGAACCCCAGAAGACATGGTCCCCAGATTCTCTGTTAACCTAGAACTAAAACCATTCCCTAAGCCAACTCTTCAGACAAATAATAAACTGGACTGTAAGCCAAAATAATACTCAGGAAGAGTGCTTCTTAGTTCAAGTAGATACACAAGACTAAATGGGCAGCTCCTGCCTGGATGCGAGATGAGAAGGCAGGAAGGGATAGAAGCTGGCTGAATGGACACCGGAAATCCAGGGTGGAAAGGAGGAATGTGCAGTCACATTACTCGGATAGCAACTAGGGTCAAATAACAATGTGTGTATAAATTTTTGTATGAGAAACTAACTTGAGCTGTAAACTTTCACTAAAGCACAATTTAAAAAAAAAAAAATGTGGAAGCTGTTGTGTTGGTGGGTGTAAAAAAAAAAAATTAGGAGCAAAAATAAGTCTAAAAAATGTTTTTTGATGGATTCCTATAAATGGAATTAAATTAAATCGATATAACTTGTTTGTAGGAAATTTTCATTCCCACCAACTGCAGATAAATAGCAAATTTCACTACTTGCCAAAACAAATCTCTTCTTAGTTGTTAGACAGACATTGGCTATTTATATTCTTTGTCCATATTTAAATTGGCATGGGTATCTTTTTCTTATTTATTTCTATGTTCTCTTTATATTACTAACAGCCATGGTCTATTATGAATATTAAAAATCTTTCTTAGTTTTATTTACATTCACATTTTAATTTTGTTGTTCTTTATTGTGAAGAACATTTACTGTCCTCAAATTTATTGAGTGTCTACTTTCTATGAAGTAAAGAGTAACTATAGGGCATCAGGGTTGAAGGAAGACTCATTAACAGCCTTTGATATGCAGATGACACTACTTTGCTCACTAAAAGTGAAGAAGACTTGAAGCACTTACTGATGAAGATCAAAGACTACAACCTTCAGTATGGATTACACCTCAATATAAAGAAAACAAAAATCCTCACAACTGGACCAATAAGCAACATCATGATAAACGGAGAAAAGACTGACGTTGTCAAGGATTTTATTTTACTTGTCTCCACAATCAACACCCATGGAAGCAGCAGTCAAGAAATCAAAAGACGCATTGCATTGGGCAAATCTCCTGCAAAAGACCTCTTTAAAGTGTTGAAAAGCAAAGATGTCGCCTTGAAGACTAAGGTGCACCTGACCCAAGCCATTGTGTTTTCAATCACCTCATATTCATGTGAAAGCTGGACAGTGAATAAGGAAGACAGAAGTAGAATTGATGCCTTTAAACTATGGTATTGACAAAGAATATTGAATATACCAATGACTGCCAGAAGAACAAAGAAATCTGTCTTGGAAGTACAGCCAGAATGCTTCTTAGAAGCAAGGATGGTAAGACTTCGTCTCACATACTTTGGACATGTGATCAGGAGGGACCAGTCCCTAGAGAAGGACCACATTCTTGGTAAAGTAGAGGGTCAGCAAAAAAGAGGAAGACCCTCAAAGAGATGGATTGACACAGTGGCTGCAACAATCTGCTCAAGCATAACAAGAATTGTGAGGATGGCACAGGACCAAGCAGTGTTTCATTCTGTTGTACATAGGGTCGCTATCAGTCGGAACTGACTGGATGGCACCTAACAACAGCAGTGGGGCTGTGTGGGTAAGATACTTGATAAGAGTGTGTAAAATCATTGTTGTGGGTATCAGATGTAAGAGTTAACTGGAGAAATGTAAAAGAAATGCCAGTCAGTGTTGAGAGCCCAAATCCGTTGCCGTCAAGTCGATTCTGACTCATAGAGACCCTATAGGACAGAGTAGAACTGCCATAGATGGTTGGAGACCCTGAAATGTAGGGGCACTGATCTGTGTGTGTGTGTGTGTGTGTGTGTGTGTTTTAAACCAGGTAGAACCAGGAGTTTGGTATGTTATTACCAATTGTAGACAAATGGGTTGATCTAGGTCTGACTTTTTTGGAGGAAAAGGGAAGATTAATAGGTTAGGTAGTTGAAAATGTTAATAAGATAATAGAATATGAAAATAGATTATTATTTAAATAATAGATTACGGAGTCTGTTACTATTGAGTTAGATGGCTGTTTCAGAAGATGTAGTAATCCTGTGTACATGACAGAAGACTAGATCATGACTGACATAGACTGATGTCAGCTGACCATCAAAATAGATGACCATCACATTATAAGGCTGTTTTTTAGAGTTCCTGAAATTTTCAATTTTATTGAACTTCCTTTCCACCACAAATCTTTCCAAATGAATGATAAATAACAGCCAGGTGAATAGATGACAATGATGATGAGAGATAGAAAGGGTACTATAACAAGATGCTATAAGCTCAGAGGATAGGTTCTATACACAAAATTGGAAGAACACTTTAGGATGTGAAATAAAACTGCATTTGCTGAAACAGGAAGTAAAAGGAGAGGTATATGTAGATGTTGAGGACTTGGTATATGGATAAATTATACCACATAACACAAATTGCTTTAAGATTATTTTTAATCTTTTAAATTCAGCTTTAATATGAAGTGTGAAATTGGGACTTGAGACTTGAGACTCAGCATGATTCTTTAATTTGAAAAACTCGTGTATTTCTTTATTCTGGAAATTTCTCCTTCATTAATCCTTTCTACATAGTGTATATAGTATTCTTTCTCTTCCTTTCTTCTGAAATGTTCTAGACCTATGTTGACACCTCTTATCCTGTTATCTGTATTAATTAATGACTTTTTCATATTTTCTATTGATCTATCTTCCAATGTATCAATTCTCTTTTTAGCTGGTCTCATCTCCTGTTTAATTTATCAATTGAATTTTTTATTTCAGTTATTGTATTTTTCAATTCTAGTTTTGAATTGTGATAGTGATTCACTTGCAGATATGATCTGTAATTTTTGACTCAGTATCTCTCCACTAGAGGTGGTTGTACAGGTTCTGGAGACATCCCAAAAGTTTTGTTTTTGTTGGGAGCCTATTTTTTGCCTCGAATTTACATGGGTAGTATGTTTTGTATGCCACACTCCAGTATGACACATGGCACCTGCTTTGAGTTTTAATTTCTTAAGGATGAATCATTATTCCACGTGCGGCCTCAAACAGATGTTAAGAATCTTGCAATTATTCAAGCTGGTAAGGCAAAGTTCTAATCTGTGTCCCTCGAAATAGAAGTCCCAGTGAATACCAGATTTATGCAGAAAACTCATCTCTGGCTTAAACTCCCACTTATTACTCTAGCTTTCTGTTTCTTTTTTGTTCAGGTGCACAAGAACTTCCGTTGCTTGCTTTCAAACTTGGCTATATATTTTTAAAATATGTTATCCTGAGCAAGATAAAATGGAAAACTCCCCCAAATAATTTTATGAACCTAGCAAAGTTACTGAAATAATAATATTTCAAAGTTATTGAATACTAATTTCAAAGTTACTGAATAGTAACTTTGAAACTAAAACCTGATAAGGACAGGATCTAAAAATAATATAAAGTATAGACCAATCTCATTTATTAATATGGGGATAGATGCATAAATTGCATAAAATACTAGCAAATAAGTTTTGTAATACAGAATCACACCTGAAGTCTTGAAATAAATCCTACTAGCTTAGAACTTATTATTATTTTGATACATTGCTAGAGTCTATCAATTTATTACATCAAATTAAAAGGGAAAAACCATACCAATGTAACAACTTATGATGAAAATGTAATTGTTAACATTAAGTAATAATCCCTTGGAGAAACTCTGAATAAAACTGGAATGCAGGGAAAGCACTGAAATATAATTGACTCTTTACCAAAAACTAGTAGCAAATACCATCCTAAAGAGCAAAATATTGAAACCATTTTATTGAAAATCAAGATCTGGACAGAGATATTCATTGTCACAATTACTATTTAACATTGTTTTGAAAGTCCTATAGGGCCGCTATGAGTTGGAATCACCTTGACAGCAACTAGTTTTTTGGTTTTTAGTAAATATAATAACATATGAAAATTAAATAACTGGTTCAAACATTAGGAATAAAGTGATAAAATTATCAGTTTTACCAATAACACTATCATGCACCTAGACAATCCAAGGAGACTATAGTTAGAAAAGAAAAAAAAAATCTGTAAAAGTATTTGGAGAGTCCCTGGGTGGCACAAATGGTTAAACACTCAACTACTAGCTGAAAGGTTGGTAGTTGGAACCCACCCAAAGGCAACTTGGAAGATAGGCCTAGAAATTTGCTTCTGAAAGATCATAACCTTGAAAACCCTATGGAACAATTCTACTCTGTACGCATGGGGTCACCATGAGTTGGAATTCACTCAACAGCAACTAACAGCAACAACAAAAGTATTTGTAAAATAGGTGTGTAAAAGGTAAGTATACAAGTATCAGCTGTTCTACTCTTTTTTCTAACAATAACCACCAACACATGAAAGCAGAGGAAAATATTCCATTTATGATAGACATAAGGTATAAAATGTTAAAAATAAATATAATTAAAAAGTCAAAAGATCTATATGAATAAAGCCACAGTATCTTGGTGAAAGATGTGTCAAGATTTTATCATATAGGTAAGATATTACTGGAACAATTAACATCATCAAAAATTTCAATCTTTCCAAGATTAATGTAAAATTTACCAAAATTTCATTAGAATCACGGAGTTTCTTGTTGGGATTGGATAAAGTGATATTAAGTTTTATATGGGTCCAAGAGTAGCCATGACAAGTAAAAAAACGAATAACAGGTAGGGAGAGACTTGTTGCTCAGGCTATCAGAACTTAACACAAAGATATCAGCATAGGCAGTTCCAGCAAAATGGCACTCTAGGCAGAAGCACCACACCGTCCCTCCACAGCAAAGATCCGAAAAACTAAGCCAAACAGAGAATACAACAATCCTGAAATCCTAAAACATCAAATGAAGAGATAAAGAACTCAGCCAGCACCAAATGGAGTGAGAAAACTGGCAGAGAACAGAGGCGAGGAGAGATTCATGCAGAGGTCCCCTACCAGCTAACGCAGTGCAGAACCAACAATCTTGGACTCCTATTGGAGACCAGCAAACAGGGGTACGAGAAAGCAGCCTCATGGAGTGTCCCACGGGAGACAAAACAACCGGTAATTTGCGGTGTGCACTTTCCCACCCCCCACCCCTCTTCGCCCCAGCTCGGCCTCCTCTGCTTCCCGCGGCCACTGTCTCTTGACCGAGAAGCACCGGCTGCTTGGATTCCACACACCCAAGCTGGCGGCCCTCTGGGTGCCATTTGTTGGCGCCAGTGTTGCTTTTTTTTTTCTGCCTCTTTTGATTTCTCACTTGCCTCTTGCCACCTCCCCCTCCTTTCACTCGAGTGCCTGGCTCCATGCACCACCTTTGCTTCTTCCTGAGGGGCTGCAGAGCACCGGCAATTTGTGATATACGCTTTCCCACTCTCTACCCTTCTTCACCCACACTTGGCCTCCTCTGTTTCCCGTGGACACAGTCTCTTGTCCAGAAACACCAACCTGCACTAGCTGGCTCTCCGAGTGCCATTTGTTGGCTGCTGGTGTTGCTTTTTTTTTTTTCCTGCTTTTTTTGATTTCTTGCTTGCCTCTCGCTGCCTCCCCCTCCTTTCGCTCGACTGCCTGGCTATGTGCGCCATCTTTGCTTCTTCCTGAGGGGCTGGAGAGCTCCATTTGAGTGTGGAGCTGCTTCCCAGTCTGGGCTACTGCACTGGTGAGATCCCGGGGCTTTTGTTAGTTTCTTCATTTTGAATTGTTTATCTGTTTTCTTTTCCTCTTCTTGAGTTGGGAGCCCTTTCTGGCCAGGCAGAGCTGCATGGCAAGGAACTTCCCTACAGCTTCCACAGATGGGCAGAGGGATCCCTGAGGGCAATTCTTTTCTCGTTGGTTTTTTTTTTTCTGTTTTTTTGAGGGGCCTTTCTTGTTCTTTTTTTTTTTTAAATCGGTTTTGTTTTCTTTTCCCTCTTTTTCCCTTTTTGTCTTTCTTCATTGCTCAGTCTCTCATCTCTCTATATCTTCCTTCTCTTTCCGATCCCTGAATACCAGGCATTGTATACCTCTACGCCTTCTAGCCAGGCTGTACTGCGACACCTGAGAGCAACTTCCCCAGACCTCATAGCTGCATCGGTGGGATCCCTGGGAACTCTGCAGTTCTTTAACCTTTCTGATTTTTATTTATTCATTCTTTTCTTTTCTTCCTCTTCCCCTTTCTGTTTTTCTCCATTTCATGGTCTCTCATCTCTCCATTCCAACAGCAAGCTCCACTAGCATTCTTTTTTGTTTGTTTGTATGTTTTTGGCTCCTGTTCCTCTCTCCTCTCTCCCATATCCAGCTTAGCTCCACACATAACAATCTCCCTGCTGCATCCTGCCTACCTGCACTATGCTCTTGACATCACACCACCACGCAGAACAGGCACGGACTACTGGAACCTGCCCTGCACTGATTACCAACCCACCCTGGTGGCTGTAGTAAGTGCCACAAACAACCCATCCCAGTAACTCCTCTTCAGCTAGACCTGCCCTGCTGTACCATATCTGAGTGACTGACCCTGCCAGTTGGAGAGGGAGGTGAAAAGTATTGAGAGCACAGAAGAGCAAACAACAAAGAACAGACAGTCTGCCTGCTCAGACATAGTCAAATTTTTTTTTTTAAAAAGGGACAAAACAAACAAATGTACAATCAATAAATGAGAAAAATAACTACTGAATGCCCTGAAAACAGCAGACGATATCAAAACATTTACAAAAACTGGACAGGATGCTTCCAGTAGGCGTCCAAAATAAAACACCAGATGACTCTCCAGTGGAATAAAATGTACTAGAACTACATGATAGGGAATTCAAATCTCTAATACTCGGAATTCTCCAAGAACTGAGGCAAAAAGCTGACAAACATGAGTGAAAAATAGACAAATTCATGGAAAATACAGACAAAAAATTTGGAGAATACAGGAAGATGGTGTAGGAACAAAATGCCAAAAATAAATTCACAACTAGAAATTATACAAAAACAACAATAAGAAATCCAAAAGATAAACAACAAGATTTCAGAAATGGATGATGTCATAGAAGAGCTGAGAAGCAGATTTGAAACCGTGGAAGACAGGATCAGTGGAATTGAAGACAAACACTTGGATACAACTCTGTTTGAGGAAAACTCAGAAAAAAGAACAAAGAAAAATGAAGAGACCCTGAGAGTTATGTGGGACACAATGAAAAGCAAAAATTTACAAGTGGTTGGAATTCCAGAACGGGGAGAAAACAGAAAACACAGAGAGGATCATTGAGGAACTGCTGACAGAAAACTTCCCCAATACCATGAAAGATGAAAGCTGGCCATCTGAGAAGCTCAATGAACCCCATATATAAGAGACCCCAAAAGAAAGTCACCAAGGCATATCATATTCACACTCGCCAAAACCAAAGACAAACAAAGAATCCTGAGAGCAGCTCGTAAAAAAACAAGAATTCACATACAGAGGAGAAACAATAAGACTAAGCTCAGATTATTTGGAAGAAATCATGCAGGCAAGAAGACAATGGGATGACATATATAAAATCTTGAAAGAAAAAATTGTCAGCCAAGAATAATATATCCTGCAAAACTCTTGTTCAAATTTGATGGTGAAATTAGGTCATTTCCAGATAAACAGAAATTAAGGGAATATGTAAAAGTCAAACCAAACTTACAAGATTATTAAAGAGAGTTCTTCAATCTGAGGACAAACAGCTTCAGCTCACAGGCAGAACCTAGGACACAGGATCGTACGAGCCAGATACCAATCTAGGAAATGAACTCTCGAGGACTATCCAAAATCAAAAGAAATACAACAGGGAATCAGAGCAGTTAATCAATAAATGACAACAACATCAAAACAATAAAAGAGGGAATAAATGGCAAAGGTATAGAACCTTCTAATGGAGAGGAAAGCAAGGCGATACCAAGTAATGGTAGATGGCTTCAAACTAAGAAAGATAAGGGTAAAATTCATGGTAACCACAAAGAAAGTTTACAAACATACTCCTAAAAATAAAGATGAAAAACATAAAGTCTCAGCAAAAACAAAACCTACAAAAACAAAAAAAAATGAAAAGAAATCCATAAACAAAAGTAACTCAGCATAAGAGAGTAAGAAAAACAAAGAAAACTTCAGCACCACAAAAAAAAGCACTATAAAATGACAGCAACAAACTCACATCTATCAATAATTACGCTGAATGTAAATGGACTCAATGCACCCATAAAGAGACGGAGAGTGACAGAATGGATAAGAAAACAGGGTCCATCAATATGCTGTCTACAAGAGACACAGCTTAGAAACAAAGATGTGAATTTATTAAAAGTCAAAGGTTGGAAAAAATATATCAAGCTAACAACTATCAAAAAAGAGCAGGAGTGGCAATTCTAATCTCAGATAAAATAGACTTTAAAACAAAATCTACCATAAAAGACAAAGAAGGACACTATATAATGATTAAGGGGATGATCTATCATGAAGACATAACTATAATAAACATCTACGCACCCAATGACAGGGCTCCAAAATACATAAAACAAACTCTAACATCACTGAAAAGAGAAATTGACAGTTCCACAATAATAGTAGGAGACTTCAACACACCACTCTCAGTAAAGGACAGAACAACGAAGAAGAAACTCAGCAAAGATACAGAAGACCTAAAGGGCACAATCAGCCAACCTGACCTCATAGACATATATAGAACATTCCTTCCTACCACTGCAAAGTACACATTCTTTTCCAATGCACATGGAATGTTCTCCAGAAGAGACCACATTTTAGGCCACCGAGAAATCCTCAACAAGGTCCAAAACGTTGAGATAATTCAAAGTATCTTCTCTGACCACAATGCCATCAAGGTAGAAATTAACAATAGAAAGAGCAAGGGAAAAAAAATCAACTACATCGAAATTGAAAAATACCCTGCTTACACATCAGTGGGTAATACAAGAAATCAGAGATGGAATCAAAAAATTCCTAGAATCAAATGAGAATGAAAACACATCATACCAAAACCTTTGGGACACAGCAAAGGCAGTCCTCAGAGGACAATTTATAGCAATAGATGGACATAACAAAAAAGAAGAAAGGGACAAAATCAAAACATTAACTACAGAACTCTAACAAATAGAAAGAGAACAGCAAAAAAAGCCCATAACCAGCGGAAGAAAGGAAATAGTAAAGTTCAGAGCATAAATAAATGAAATAGAGAACAGGAAAACAATAGAAAGAATCAAGAAAACCAGAAGTTGGTTCTTTGAAAGAATCAACCAAATCGACAAACCACTGGCCAGACTGACAAAAGAAAAACAGGAGAGGACACAAATAACCCAAATAAAAAATGAAAAGGGGGACATTACAACAGACCCAACTGAAATAAAAAGGATTATAACAGAATATTATGAAAAAGTATACTCCAACAAATTTGAAAACCTAGAGGAAATGGATAAATTTCTAAAATCACACAGCCTACCCAAACTACAGCAAAGTGATGTCGAAAATCTGAACAGTCCAATAACAAGAGAAGAGATAGAAAAGGTAATAAAAAAAACTCCAACAAAAAAAAGCCATGGCCCAGATGGCTTCACTGGAGAATTCTACAAAACATTTACAGAAGAGCTTGTACCAGTTCTACTCAAGCTATTTCAGAGCATAGAAGAGGAAGCAACACTTCCAAATTCATTCTATGAAGCCAGCATAACGCTGATACCAAAACCACGCAAAGACATCACAAAAAAGAAAATTACAGACCAATATCTCTCATGAATATAGATGCAAAAATTCTGAACAACATTCTAGCCAATAGAATTCAGCTTCATATCAAGAAAATAATACACCACGACCAAGTAGGATTCATACCAGGTATGCAAGGATGGTTCAACATTAGAAAATCAATCAACGCATTCCACCACATAAATAAAAGGAAAGAAAAGAATCACATGATCATCTCAATTGATGCAGAAAAGGCACTTGACAAAGTCCAACACCCATTCCTGATAAAAGCTCTCAATAAAATAGGTATAGAAGGGAAATTTCTCAACATAATAAAGGGCATCTATGCAAAACCAATGGCCAACATCATTCTTAATGGAGAGAAGCTGAAAACATTCCCCTTGTAAACAGGAACAAGACAAGGATGCCCTTTATCACCACTCCTATTTAACATTGTGCTGGAAGTTCTAGCTAGAGCAATAAGGCAAGAAAAAGAAATACAGGGTATCCAAATTGGTAATGAGGAAGTTAAACTGTCCCTGTTTGCAGATGATATGATACTATACATAGAAAACCCTAAAGACGCCACGAGAAATCTCCTGGAACTAATAAAAAGATTCAGCAGAGTAGCAGGATACAAGATAAACATTCAAAAGTCAGTTGGATTCCTATACACCAGTAAGGAGAACAATGAAAAGGAAATCAGGAAAACAATACCATTTTGAATAGCCCCTAAAAAGATAAAATACTTAGGAATAAATCTGACCAGGGATGTAAAATACCTATACAAAGAAAACTACAAAACACTCCTGCATGAAACCCAAAGGGATCTACATAAATGGAAAAACATTCCATGCTCATGGATAGGCAGACTCAACACTGTGAAAATGAGAATTCTACCCAAAGCAATTTACAAATACAAGCAATCCCCATCCAAATACCAACATTCTTCAAAGAGATGGAAAAACTAATCATTCACTTTATATGGAAAGGGAAGAAGCCCCGAATAAGTAAAGCACCACTGAAGAAGAAGCATAAAGTTGGAGGACTCACACTACCTGACTTCAGAACCTACTATACAGCTACAGTAGTCAAAACAGCCTGGTACTGGTACAACGACAGATACATTGACCAATGAAACAGAATTGAGAACCCAGATGTCAAACCATCCACCTACATTCACCTGATCTTCGACAAGGGCCCAAAGTCCATCAGATGGGGAAAAGACAGTCTTTTTAACAAACGGTTCTGGCAAAACTGGATATTCATCTGCAAAAAAATGAAGCAGGACCCATACCTCATGCCATATACAAAAACTACTTCAAAATGGATCAAAGACCTGAATATAAAGCCTAAAACTATAAAGTTCATAGAAGAAAAAATAGGACCAACACTTCAGGGCTTAATACATGGCATTAACAGGATACAAACCATAACCATCCACGCACAAACCTCAATAGATAAGCTAGATAACTGGGATCTTCTAGAAACTGAACACCTATGCTCTTCAAAAGACTTCACCAAAAGAGTAAAAAGAGAACCTACAGACTGGGAAAAAATTTTTGGTCAGTATAAGTCAGACAAAGGTCTAATCTCCATAATCTACAAGAAAATCCAACACCTCTACAACAAAAAGACAAATAATCCTATTAAAAAATGGGCAAAGGAAATGAACAGACACTTCACCAAAGAAGACATTCAAATGGCCAACAGACACATGAGGAAATGCTCACGATCACTAGCCATTAGAGAAATACAAATTAAAACCACAATGAAATACCATCTCACCCCGGCATTACTGGCACGAATCAAAAACACTGGAAATAACAAATGTTGGAGGGGCTGCAGGGAGACGGGAAGTCTTATGCGCTGCTGGTGGGAATGCAAAATGATACAACCATTTTAGAAAATGATATGGCGCTTCCTCAGAAAGCTAGAAATAGACATACCATTCGATCCAGCAATCCCACTCCTAGGAATATATCCTAGAGAAATAAGAGTCGTCACTCGAATAGACATATGCACACCTATGTTCATGGAAGCATTGTTCACAATAGCAAAACGATGGAAACAACGTAGGTGCCCATCAACAGATGAATGGATAAACAAACTATGGTACATACACACAATGGAGTACTATGCAACGAGAAAGAACAACAGTGAATCTGTGAAGCATCTCATAACATGGATGAAACTGGAGGACATTATGCGGAGTGAAATAAGTCAATCACAAAAGGACAAATATTGTATGAGACCTCTAGTGTAAAAACCCTTGAAAAAGTTCACACACAAAATGTAACAATCTTTGTTGGTTACAAGGGATTGGAGGGGTTGCAGAGGGGGATATTAAATAGGCAATAGATAAGTGGTATCTTGGGTGAAGGGTGAGACAGTACACAGTACAGGGGAAACTAGCACAACCTGTGCAAGGAAAGGTCATGGAAGCCCCATAGACACATCCAAACTCCCTGAGGGAATGAATTGCTGGGCGGAGTGCGGTGGGGACCGTGGTCTTGGGGAACAACTAGCTCAACTGGCATGACACAGCTTATAAAGACAATGTGCTTCATTCTACCTTGGTGAGTAGTGTCTGGGGTCTTAAAAGCCTATGAGCGGCCATCTAAGATACTCCACTGGTCTCATCCCTTCGGGAGCAAGTGAGAATGAAGAGAACAGGACACAACGAAAAGATTAGTCCAAAGGACTAATTGTCCAGAGCTACCAAGACCTCCACCGGACTGAGTCCAGTACAGCTGGATGGTGCCCGGCTACCACCGCTGACTGCTCTGACCAGGATCACAACAGAGGGTTCTTGACAGAGCTGGAGAGGGATGTAGAGCATAATTTTAACTCACAAAAAAAAAAGACCAGATTTATTTTCCTAAAGGAGACTGGAGAAACCTCGAGAGTATGGCCCCCAGACACCCTTTTAGCTCAGTGGTGTAGTTACCTCCAAGGTTCACTGTTGAACCTGGGAGTGGTCAGCCCCATAAAACCAAATTATAGTGACGAGGTACAGGAGTCCAGTGACAAGGGCCAGAAGGCAGAAGGGGACAAGGAAGCTGGTGATAGGGAACCCAAGTTTGAGTAAGGATATTGTTGATGTGTTGTGAGATTGTTAACCATTGTCATAGGGCAACATTTGTAGTAACTGTTAAATGAGAAACTATTTTGTTCTGTAAGTCTTCATCTTAAGTGAGAATAACAGCACAATTGGAAGAGCATAGTCAATGTCACTGAACTGTGCATGTAGAAATTTTTGAAACTGTGTATCTTTGGTTATGTGTATTTTCACCAAAAAAAAAAAAAAAAGGTTGAGAATTTAGAGGGTTAATACATTGTGGGGTTGTTACCCAATGTCATAAAACAACATGTGTACTACTGTCTCATGAGAAACTATTTGTTCTGTAAGCCTTCCCCTGAAGTACAATAAAATATTTTTAAAAAAAAGAAAAAAAAAAAGATACCAGCATAAACAAATATGGTATTAGCTCTGGTCATTGAATAGAATATAAAATCTATAAACAGATGCTAGCATATATGATAGTTTAATATTTGATTAAAGTTAAAGTGTTTTCAAGTTAAAAAGGATAGGTTATTTAACAAATAATGCTGTCAGTACTGGCTATACAAATGGAAGAAAATAAAATTGGATCATATTCTTAAACCATTAAAAAACAAACTTCTAAATATATCACACACAAAAATATAGTAATGATAATTGTAACAGCAACTGTTTTACAATAAAACGTAAGACACTATGTATATAATCTAAAGGCAGGGGAGTTTTCTTAACCAAGACTTGGAAACTCAGAAGCCATTAAAAATTACATATAAAGATATATAAAAAGATAGATTTTAGCCTTTAAAATTAAAATCATATGGCAATAAAACCAAATATGATTTGAAAAAAATTGTCATGTAATGATAGTTCAACGATTAGTGTCTATAATAAAAAAAAAATGAGCTTGGTGGTACAGTGGTTAAGAGAGTGGCTGCTAACCAGAAGTTCGGCAGTTCAAATCCACCAGCCTCTCTTTGGAAACCCAATGGGGCAGTCCTACTCTGTCCTATAGGGTTGCTATGAGTTGTAATCAACTCAACAGCAATTGGTTTGGCTTTTTGAGTTCCTACTAGTAGACAAGAAAAGAAAATAAACAGAAGATATGAATAAGCAATTCACAGAAGTAAAAATGACTAAGAATTATGTGAAAAATTATGATAGTCACAGTAATGTGAAAATGCATATTAAAGTAATAATTCAAATGCTTTTCTCTAGAAAGAATGGGAAAAAACTAAAAACCCTTATTCTCAATGCTAGCATGGATGTGGGAAGATGCATACTCTCGTACATTGCTGATGGTAATAGGAATTGCTGTAACCTTTTTAGAAACAAATCATGGAGTAACTATTAAAATTAGTTTATGTACTTATACTGTATTAGAAATTTTAAAATTATAGTTTCCTATTTAACTGTATAATGTGTGTTTATTTACATTTATAATGTGCATTTTTAAAAATAAACCGCATTATAAAGTAAAACTTTATCTATATACACATTCTGTGATAGACATTCTGATTTGGTACTCAAAATCCATGCAATTATCCTTACGGTGTGTCTTCTGGTTCTGCAGAACCTGTAAACTTAAAAAGATTATTTTCCAGTGTACTTTTTATCTAGAATTCTGCATCCGACTTAGGTTTGGCCAATCAGATGCGTTTGTATGACATTTAAAAGGCAGGAGTGAGTCTTCTCGTAATGATTTTAAGGTTTTCTATTTATTTTTAGTTTTCAATTGTTCGCATATTATATGTCTAGATCTCTCTCTTTCTATATTTCTGTCTCTCTCTCTTTTACTTTTTCTTTTTCTTGGCATTTATCCTGCTTGGTTTTCTCTGAGATTCTTGGATCTGTGGTTTGGTATTTGCTACTAATTTTGGAAAAATTTTTGCCATTGTCTCTTCAAATATTTCTTCTGTTCTATTCTTTCTCTCATCTTCTGGGAATCCAATTACACACATGTTAGGTCATTTGATATTTTCACATACTTCTTGAATGCTCTGTTCTGGTCTTTTCACTTTTTTTTTTTTTTTTTTCTCTGTTTTCTTTCCTTGGCTACTGAATAGCCCATTGAAGGCATTCTTTATCTCTCTTACTGTGTTTCTCATTTCTAACATTTCCATGTGATTCTTTTTTTTACAGTTTCATCTCTTTATTGAAATTACCCAAATGATCATTTATATTATCTATCTGTTCCACTAGAGATTTAACATATTATTCGTAGATATTTCAAAATTTCTGTCTGATGGTTACAACGTCTGTGTTGTATCCAAGTCTGGTTCTCTTGAATGTTTTCTCTCTTGAAAATGTGTTGTTATTTTCTTGCTTCTTTGTATGCTTCATAATTTTTTTATTATTGTTTAAAACTGGACATCTTGGTGTAGGACAATAGAGACTGAGGTAAATAATTTTGTATGCCTCTAAATGGGCATGCTTTTCCTTCTACTCGGCATTTAACGTGGGTATTGAGTCAATTTAGTCATGAACTGAGCTTGGTTTAGTTTTTGTTGTTTCTGAAGTTACCTTCAGTGCACCACAGGCTTCAGTTTCCCCTAGTGTTAATTTGTGTTGAGGGTGGAGACTGATTTGGTGGGGGTGTGTAAAGGACCTAGTTTTACCCTAAGTAAGGTGGCTTTTGTCCTTGGCTCTGGAGAAATAACCCTTGGAATACTTGGAGTGCCTTGGTCTGGGACTTCCAGGCCACACTTGAGAATTTGTGCTGGCAAGTAGGAACCAGCAAGACCAGAAAAGACTCACCTTGGAGGCTGATATCAACTAGCCTCAGTAGGCATGATTTAGCCTATCATGCAGGACTGGTCAATAAAAGCCCTAAACAGAGGGGCTCAGAGAGCTTCCTGGTTGGCAAGAACATCTGCTCTCAGAAGGGTAGCACTTCCCTTGGGACATGGAAGCTCTGTGTCAGGGACCCTCCCAAACCTTGCCATATGTGTCTCTTCATTTATATTCTTTTTGGCTATAATACATCTGTTGTCATAAGTATGGTATATTCTCCATGAGTTCTGTGAGCTGTCCCAGTGAGTTATCAAACCCACAAGGGCAGTAGGAGCCAGCAGGTGAGAAAATAAGGGTGTAGTATGACTCCCAAGCTTGCAGCTGGCATCCTGAAGGAGTAGTGGAAAACCAGCCCCAAACTGGTGGTCAGCAGGTCAGAAGGTTGGGGTGCTGTATGGAATCCCCAAAACTTGCAGCTGGCATCTGCCTATTTGACAGTCTGAAGGATGGTGTCCTTTTAACTTGTGAGCTCTGACCTAGCTCCAGGTGGCTAAGGACAGAGAGAAAGACAGAATGCCACATGGGCAGCTGGCAGTAAAGATGGAGAAGTGAGAATGTGGGGACTAGATCAATCTCCACATTTTGGGGATTGGATTCAGGCTGATCCTTACCACACAGGGGTTTTCTCAATGTCTGGTCCACTCTCTGTTTTAGGTCTTCCCATTGTATCTGTGCCTCAGAGAGGATCTCTCTTCATGCTTTTGCCCCCTTCCAGCAGCAGAATGCTGTTACTTCTTAGCTTGTGCTTGTGCTCCTGGTGATGAGAGGTGGTAGGCTGGGGGACATTCTCTATTGTTCTAATTCAAGTTCATATTTTGATAAGCATTGTGCCCCAAGGTCTTGGTGATGGAGCCATATCAGTGATTCCGCCTCATCTCTAAACTGTAGGAGACTGTTATTGGTCTGGGCCCAGGATGTACTTTTGGCCCTTTCAGAGGGATGAAGATTTTTCCTTTTTCCTGTTCCCTGTTCCCTTCTCCTAGCTGCAGTGGGTCTTTACCAGTGTCCTAAGTACAACAGAGTTTGCTGCCCTTCCCCAGTGTCTTAAGGCTTTTGTTGTATAGGGGACATAAGGGAAAATAATCCTGGCAAGGTCTCATACCTTTCTTTCAGCAGCTGTTGTTCCCCTCATCCAGGCCTACAGCATGAGGAGGCTTTCTCAGGAGTGTCAGCCTATTCTCAAACTTTCCTGTGAGCAGCCAGTGAGGTTCCTGATAAGAGCCTGAAGAGACAGTACAAATTCCCCTTGCATTGTCAGCCCCCAGGCATTCTATATTTTCACACTAGTCCACACTTGGCCTGTAGCAAGTCATTAAAACTTTTTACTGAATTCTTCTTACCAGCTTGTATGGCATCTAGCATACATCTGGCATTTCCTCCAGGCCCAAGGACAGCATCAGCATTTTGATGGGTCCATAAAAAGTTGTGAGTTTGTAGGTTGTACATCCTAAGCAGAAACCAGAAGCGATCCCATAGAATTAAAAACACCTTTGCATGAGGATGTTTACTGAAGATTTGTTAACAGGGGCACAGGCTGTAATATATTAGAGCTATGCTAATAGATTAGGAGGGATTTTCATGAGTTGTTATTAGAGTAAGAAAAGCAAAGTACAAAAACCTGTATACAATATTATCTAAATGTCATGGTTTGAATTATGTCCCCCCAAAAATGTATGAAATTGGGTTGGCCAGGATTCCCCGAATTGTGTGGTTGGCCTCCATTTTGTGATTGTAATTTTATGTTAAAGAGGATTAGAATGGGATTGTAACATCACCCTTACCCAGGTCACAACCCTGATCCAATGTAAAAGGAGTTTCCCTGGGGTGTGGCCTGTACCACCTTTGATCTCTCAAGAGATAAAAGGAAAGAGAACAAGCAGAGAATGGGGGTCCTCATACCATTAAGAAAGCAGAGCCAGGAGCAGAGCATGTCCTTGGACCGGGGTCCCTGTGCCGAGAAGCTCCTAGTCTGGGGGAACACTGATGAGAAGGCCAAGAGAGAGAAAACCTTCCCCTGGAGCTGACACCCTGACTTTGGACTTTTAGCCTACTTTACTGTAAGAAAATAAACTTCTCTTTGTTAAAACCATCCACTTGTGGTATTTCTGTTATAGCAGCACTAGATAACTAAGACATGAATTTTTATAAAATAATGACAAAAACCTATATCCGTATATTTATATGTCTGTGTATGCTCATGAGTATGAGCTAAGTGGGTACATACTAGGTTGTTGCCGTAACGCCTGGGGAAAGGGAACGGCTGACATGGGTGGAAGAAAAAGAAAGGAAAGAAGTGAAGAAAGTCAGGCGAAAATGGAAAAGGAAAAGTATATTCAGACTAAAAATGAAGCATGCAAATTATGATCAAATGTCCAGAGTTATTTAAAATTAGATACATGTCAAAATATATGTGTAAATAATTTAAAAATAAACTAGCGAGATATGCAAACGAAATGATAATCAGAACAGAACCACTTCTTAAAAATGCTTCTCTAAGAAATGCATATTTCAATTGCAAATAAATGGGGCTGGGAATAATATGGGTATTGGGAGCCAAAGAGGACCTTAATTACATAAAGCTAGCCCCCATACGGAGAAGAATCATTACTCAGACCCTCTAGGCCTCAGTTTCTCCAAATTTAATCTCTGTAAAGCCAGGTTATTTAGAAAATTTAGACATGAATAAAAATTCCAAATACAGAACTTGCCTAGATAGGGGAAAATAGCCTTTCAATACCTAATAAAATTTTTATTTCATGTGTTTAAGTTTGTGGCTTTATTTTTTAAAACAATTTTTTTTGCTTTAGGAAGATCCAAACACAGAAAATAATTTCCTATAAGTTTTTTGTGATTGGCTTAAAATGTTAAAGGGCCCAATTTTAACTGTCATCTTCGTACACAATTAGAGCATTAACATTCAGCCCCACTTCTTGTCATTGGGAGTATCTTTGAGGTATCATACACAAATTCAAGTGGTAAAATACCTCCCTGAAATATTGAACATAAAACGTGAGAGCTTCAGATCTTTTGGAAGCTGGAGAAGAGACTATATAGCTTCTGAAAGAAAAATGTCCCAAATCTTCAAATTCCTTCAACACAGAAATATACCAACTCATATTCACAACAGTACTGTTGTGAACTAAAGGGTTAAGAGCTTCATAGGATATGGGTGACCTGAGTTTGTTATTAATGGCTGGTCACATGGCCTTTGGCAGGCCCAGTGGTAACACTGGCTTCCAGGAGAGAGGATGTTTTGGAAAATGATAATATATGTGACTATCTGTTCCAGTCCACCCCGTGTTGGCAGAGCCTCCCATCCTACTGTCTGTTTCCTTTGGTTTGCTTTAACCTATTTTTCACTAACATCAGTTCAAGTTCTTTCCTGGACTCTGGGAAGGGAGTTTCATTCTTTACTTAGAATCATATGAGATTTTATTGCAAAACCTCAAACCATATTAAATTTGATTGTTCTGAAATATGTCATTGACTTTGAGTCCCAGGGATCTGCTTAAATATTGCCTCTTTGTCCAAAATTTTCCTTAAAGGAAGTAGACAATTTTTCAACCCACAAATTGCCAGACCCAAGTGGATGAGTCTTCATGAAGGGGCTGCTGTTTAAATCTTCTTATGTAATTCTAAGATTTGTGTTAGTCAGAGACTCAGTCTTTTGGTATGACATCTCTAACAGTTAAGAGAATCAGATCTGGGACTGCTAGGTGGAAACTGTGATATTTATAACGCCTTATAAAAATTACTATTTCCCTATTGCCAAGGATGGGCGGGGAGGAGAGTCCATGAGACCAATATTGAATTGATTTTTTGTCCAATTTTCACTCACCAATTAATGACAACCTATACTGCTACCATTATCATGATGCATACTTAGCTACAAGTCACATCAACTGGAACTAACAATCAGGTTCCAAAAATAATTTCTTTCCCCACCAGTGCCATTTTGCTTCATTGTTAAAACCAAAACCAAACCCATTGCTGTCGAGTTTATTCCGACTCATAGCGACCCTATGGGACAGAGAAGAGCTGCCCTATAGGGTTTCCAAGGAACAGCTGGTGGATTCGAACTGCTGACTTTTTGGTTAGCAGCTGAGCTCTTAACCACTGTGACATCGTATATTAGTAATGACAAGACATCCCTATCCTCAGTCACCTTGCAACCGTGTAGCACATGCACAGTCACCTACAGTATTGCAAGGACTTAGAGGAATTGAAAATGACAGGCCTAGCCAAGAACTACTATACTTGGGCACATTACTTTACCTCCCTGGAAGCTCAGGTTCTTCAACTGTGAAGGGGAAATGATATCTGTCATTCAAGGTTGAAAACATTGAGAATAATCAGTCAGTAATAATGTGATGTGTGTCTGGAGGTAGGAAATCTCAGCCTGAGTCTGAGATTTACACATACATATGGTTGCTCCTTATCTACTCCCCCAGAAGCCCATTGGAAGAGGACCATGGAATCTTTAAAAATGATTCTAAAAGGAAGCTCAAAGAATACTGATCCAGTAAGTCAGCCTCAGACATCATACTATTCTCAGAATCTTTGAGATCTGGTCTTACTTAGTTCCCATACTGTATGCTTATCTAAGAACCTCAGAGAGATGGAGGGAGAAATTTCAAAATGAAACACTGAATGACAATAGGACACAAACTTCTTTGTCGGTGGCCAGCACACCTGCTAGCAGGTAGGTGTATTCCACACCTGAAATACATGAGAGCTTTGTATCCTCCAGGGAAGTAGTGCACATATAAAGAAGACTGCTCCTGAGTGCACATGAAGCACCCCTGAGGACTCCCCAGAGTACCTGTCAGAGAATTTGGATAGCATTGAGGTCCTATGTTAGGTGGTAAGGGCATTAGTCCGGGAAATGTGGGTTATCGCTGTTTAATCTGACCTCATTTGTACCCATTGACTAAAAGCGTAGAGTAAGGTTCATTATATGTGTCATACATATAATGTAACGCCTTGAACATAGCTCATGGTATAAAAATGTACTAATTAATGTAATCTGTGTTTCATAGATTAATTGAGAATATTCAATTCTGCTATGGAACACAAGAAAAGCTAATAATATAAATAAAACACAAATGCTGTGTTAAACAAAAAACCATTGCTGTTGAGTTGATTCCGACTCATAGCAACCCTACAGGACAGAGTACAACTGCCCCATAGGGTTTCCAAGGAGCGACTGGTGGGTTCGAACTGCCAAACTTTTGGTTAGCAGCTGAGCTCCTAGTAGCTTTTAAGGCATGTGTGAAAGTCATACGTTACACTAGATATAGATAATATGTAAGCAAGTAGCTTCTAAAACATGGGCAGAAATCGTTAGATGGGTTAACATAGATAAGCAAGTTATTAACCTATGAGACTATAGATTAAGTAGTGCATATGTGTGCTGAACACAGGTAGAAAAGGATAGAAGGACCAAGAGGCACCTAATATTCATGATACGCTAATACATGGGATCTATTAAGACTCAATATCCATGACACTTCATATTGACCACCCTTTAGTGACATCCATTCCGACCTCGCCTTTCTGTCCAAGAAGTGCAAATAAAATTTGTAGCTGTTCGTCAGGCTGATTGTTGAACTAGTTATGGCCAATACTTGTCCCTATGTCTCTTCAATATAGCACCTATGTGTATTGTTAACTCTAGGAAGCTTCCATTTGCTGATTCCCCTTGCTCACCCTTCACTCTGGCCTCCATAATTCCACGAATGACAAGGAAAGCTAGTGCAGTAGAAAGAGAGGCAGACCATATGAACACTGGTAACCGAGGATCCAGGTAATATGGTCCTTTGCCCTACTTATGCCTTACCTAAGTGTGTTATCTATCCCTTCTTTCTCCTTGCTTCTTACTGTATGTTTAAAATTGATTCAATAAACTGTATGATTTAAACATCTTAATTTGGTTTATGAGCCTCTCTGGGGCAGCTTGTCCATAGAGTGTACTTGGAGGCTACCATTATATCAAGAAAAATCTCCACGTGAAAATTAAGATGCCTAATAGCCCTGGTGGTGCAGTGGATCGACTACTAACCAAAAGGTTGGCCGTTCAAATTCACCAGCCACCCCTTGGAAACCCTATGGGGCAGTTCTGCTCTGTCCTGTCTGGTCACTATGAGTCAGAATTGACTCATCAACAATGGGAATATGCTTATGTATTTACGAAGTAAGGCTTTAACTATTAGATTAGAAAATGGGCTGTAAGGAACAAAAATTACAAAACATTCTGAGGTGGTACCTTTGCAGTCCAGAAAGGACAATGTATATGATGGTAGGCAGGGTCGGATTAGATGTACTTGTTTTAGCACACAATTGTGAGTGTGTGCTGATAGAAGAGAGTTGGGAAAAGCCTAAGAATGGGCTGGTTTCAGAAAAGTTAGTAGCTCAAATCCTCTGAATCCCTCACCCAGTCACTCTCTCCCTCTCAGTCAAAGGCAATCGTTAAAAAACAAAAATAAAAACAAAAACTTGTTGCCTCAAGTCGAGTTTGACTCATGGTGACCCCATGTGTGTAGAGTAGAATTGTGCTTCTTAGGGTTTTCAATGGCTGATTTTTCAGAAGTAGATCACCAGGCCTTTATTCTGAGGCACCTCTGGTTGGACTCAAACTGCCAGCATTTTCTTTAGCAGCTGAGCATGTTAACTGTTTGCACAATGCAGGGAGTCTAAAAGCACTACCTTAGATGTGTCAGTCTAATACTATATTAGAATAGACAATAAAAATTAAAACTTATACTAAGGAAATTAAAACATTTTTGAAATGAGGTATTCCATCTACTAGAATTTATTATATTTTCAGGCTCCATTTGGTGTTCTTATCTCTGATCAATAAAGTAATGCTTCCAAAAAGTTTTTATTGTGGTGAAATTTACGTAAAATAAAATGGATCATTTTAGAGTGTACAATTCAGTGGTCTTTAATACATTCACAGTGTTGTGCAACCACTGTTTCTATTTCGTTCCAAAACATTTTCATCACCCCAAAAGGAACCCCTATACCTAGGTGGTACAAATGGTTAAGCACTTGACTACTAGCCAGAAGGTTGGTGGTTCCAACCCATCCAGAAGCACTTAGGAAGCTAGGCCTGGTGATCTGAAAAATCAAAGCCTTGAAAACCCTATGGAGCAATTCTACTCTACACACATGGGGTCATCATGAGTCAGAATCAACTCGATGGAAACTAACAACAGCATCCATTATAGTCATTTCCCTTTCCTTTATTCCAACTGTCCTTGCTTTCTGTTTCTAATCTGCTTTCTGTCTCTATGGATTTACCTATTCTGGGTATGTCATATAAATGACATCATAACAATATATGACTGCTTCTGTCTGGCTTCTTCCAGAAGTTCATCCACGTTTTAGCTTATATCTTCAGTATTCACTCCTTTTATGGCTGAATAATATTCCATTGCATTTGTTTATTCACTCATCCATTGATGGAAATTTGGATCGTTCCCATTTTTTGCTTATTGTGGATAGTGCTGCTATGGACATTCATGTACAAGTGTTTGAGCACTTGTCAAAGCTTTTGAACATACAGCAAGAAGTGGAATTGCCAGGACCATATGGTAATTCTATATTTAACTTTTTGAGGAACTGCCAAAGTGCTTTCCACAGTGGCTGCACCATTTTTCATTCCAACCAGAAAGACATGAAGATTCCAATTTCTCCACATCATAGCCAACATTTGTTATTTTCTGTTGCTTTTTTTTTTTTTTTAACAGGAATCCTAATGCATGTGAGGTAGTATCTCTTTGTGGCTTTGATTGGCAATTCCCTAATGATGATTCCCTAATGACCAGTGATGTTACACATCTTTTCAGGTGCTTATTGGCCATCTGTATATCTTCTTTAGAGAAATTTAGAAGATTCTTTATCTTGATATTTTGGCAGTTTGATTGTAATGTGTCTCAGTGTGACTCTCTTTGAGTTTATTCAAACTGGAGTTCGTTGAGCTTTTAGATATGTAGATTCATGTCTTTCATCAAATTTGGGAAGTTTTCAGCCATTATTTCTTCAAATATTCTTCCTGACCTTTTCTCTCTCTTTCTGTTTCTGTCTCTGTCTCTCTCTCTGGGAAGTCTATAATTCATATGTTGGTCTACTTGATAGTGTCCCACAGGTTTCTCAGTCTCTGTTCATTTATCGTTATTCTTTTTTCTTTCTGCTCCTTAGACTGGATGATTTCAATTATCCTATCTTCAAGGTTGCTAATTCTTTCTTCTGCCTGTTCCTGTCCACTATTGAATCACAGCAGTGATTTTTTTAAAATTTCAGTTATTGCAATTTTCAGGTCCAGAATTTCTATTCAGTGCCTTTTTTATAATGTCTGTCTTTTTATTGATATTCTCTATTTGTTCATACACAATTCTCAGTTTCCTTTAGTTCTTTGTCCATAGTGTCCTCTAGCTCTTTGAGCTTATTTAAGACAGTTGATTTAAAGTCTTTGTCTAGAAAGTCCAATATCTGCACTTACTCAGAATTTCATTTTATCCTGTGACTGAGCCATACACTTCTTTTTCTTTGCATGCCCTGTAATTTTTTGTTGAAAACTGGACATTTGAATATTATAATGCAGTAACTCTATAGTCAGATTCTCCCCCATCCCCAGAGTTTGCTGTTGTTACTTGTTGAAGTCTGCAGTCATCCATTTGTTTAATGATTTTCCAAACTAATATTTGCAAAGACTGTATTCCTTGGTGTGTTGGCCACTGAAGTTCCTGTTCCAATATCTCTCAGCGGTCGGCCAGTTACCTGACAGATTTTCTTAAATGCCAAAATTAAGCAGCGTCTTTCTGCATTAAGTACTCCTCTGGTTACTTTAAGTTTTTTATTAGATTTCAGAGTTTTACAAAGTGGATTATGTCAGTTTTTGTCAGTTTAATGGTTGTTTTAGTGGAGGGACTGATTCTTAGAGCACCCCACTCCCCGATTTTTCATGATGTCACATTCCAATAAAATAATTCTTATTTATCAACTTCTATTTGAATTCAGGTAGGCTTCTTCTACTCTTTTTCCTCAGCCCCTCACCTACTATCATCACATCACAGACTCCTGCATTAGCCCCTTGTTGTATTTTTTTACATCAAAACTGTAGTTACCTACTTATAGTTTACCTTTAACCTGATTGGAAAAAAAAAAAAAAAAAAAGGCTGAATTAAGTTTTAAAAGTTGGGATTTCTTACTTTGTCAGAAATGACTTCCTAAATCCTAATTAAATAATCTGTTCATATAGCCAACAATACTTGCTATGAGCAAGGGACTCTAGGGAATACTTAAGATAAGTTCCTCCTTTTTGAAATACGGTTTTGTTTTGTTGGGTTTTTTTGTTTTCATGATGTATTGATTTTGGATCCAGTTCTTCTCTTCCCCCTAAGTAAATTTTTTTTCAATTTAATTTATAATAATAATAGAAGATATATCAGTTAAGAATTATTTTAGGTGACAACAGAGACCTGTTAACACACAAAAATGACTTAAACACACAAAAGTTTATATTTTTCTTGCAGAATGAATTGCATGATCAGAAGTCTGGTATGGTTTGAAGATGTTTCCTGTCATGGTTCAATGACTCAAGGACATCAGAGTCAAAAGCTCTTCTCTTGATCTTTTCCTTATTGCCCAAGATGGCTCTGGCAGCTCCAGCCATCATATCTTTATTCCAGGAAAGAAGGAGAGGAAACAGGCAAAGGAAAAAGCCATCAAACTAGCTAAATAATTGTTTTTTAAAGAACTTCTTCAGTAATCACATCCAACAACTTCCATTTATAGATCATTGGTCAGCCACATCTATAAGGGAGATTTGGAAATGTTTTTTGTTTGTTTTATTTTTTAATTTTTGGTTGAGAACATTGCCACTCCTAACAACACAGGGCTTCTCTTATTGAACAAGAAGTGGAGAATGGCTACTGGGGGCACATCTGGCACACAGTTAGTTGCCAACATTTTATACAACATATACTATGTGCCAGGCGCTATTTTAAGTAGTTTGCATGCATTAGCCCATTTAATCATCACAATAATCCTAGGCGATAGGTGCTTTTATTATCCCCAGATAAGGAGGCTGAGGCAAACAGAGGATAGTGACTTTCGCAAGGTCATAGACTTACTAAATGCCAGAGCCAGAAGTAGAACCTCGTTACCCTCTAGATCTCGTATTCTAAACCACTCCACTAGAGTGCTTTGCATTAACAAAAGACAGATCCAAAATTTATACTTACATCTTTCACTCCTTTCCTTTCATGCTCATCTGTTAACTTTTTGATGTCACCTTAAGTTCAATACGATTAAAACTAAACTTTATAGCTGGTTCCTTAACTGGCTTCCTACATCTGTAACTTCTATTGCTATTCTACATATCATTAAGGACTCCTGCTCACAATGTCTGCAAGAAACAGAAAACCCATTCTAATGGAATAATGTCCAGGAATAATGAATTTCTGTTGTTTTAAGCCACCCAGTTTGTGATAATTTGTTATGACGGCTCTAGAAAATGAATACTGATTTTTTAATCAAATTCTTATTGGAAATAATTTGCAATATACTATTTTTTAAATTTCCATTCTTAGTCTATCTGATTTCAGAAGACCTTCATGTTGCAGAAGAGAATGAAAAAGCTGAAAGAACTTATATTTATTTCAGATTTAACAAGAACTCTCTTAACAACAAAATCTAAACCTTAATTCCTGAATTATGCAGATTTCCCTCATTAGCTTTACGTCCACAGTTATAGTACCCAAATTCTCTCATCACTTGCAGTGGCTGGATGCCTATACCCAAAACATCAATCTTTAAAAATAGCATCTCTTTGTGATCTCAGATACTCATAGCAAGAAATCAACACAAAAGTAAAATATTAAATTGATACATTGCTTGTATCAGTGATTTTCAAAGCGTAGTCTCCCAACCAGAAGCGTCAGCATGAGTTAAGAATTTATTAGAAATGCAAATTCTTGAACCTTACCCCATACCAAACCAAACCCATTGCCACTGAATCGATTCCTACTTGTGGCAACCCTATAGGGCAAAGTAAAACTGCCCCTTAGGGACAGAACTACTGAATTAGAAACACAAAAATCTATGTTTGAACAAGCCCTCCAAGCAATTCTGATGTTACTGGTACACATGAGACTCACTGATTTAAATGCTTCCAGTGATTATAAACTTTGAATCTTTCTGTTATTAATATACAGTATCTAATTAAATTTCTTATATATGAATATGCTGAAAAATATTTTTTGATTGATTTCTTCTTCAGATTTCTTTCCCTTTTTAACCTGCCTCAGCTAGGAAGTGTTTTCACAGAGATGGCTGTTGTCCAACATCTGGTTCTGAAAGAAAACTACAGAAATCTATCAAAACACATTCGCTTGATTCCTGTGGGTTTTGGGTGGGGAATAAATTTAAACTCTGTGTGAACCTAATGAGGATAAAATAAGCAAGTGCAGAGGAATAAAACATTAGGTTTGGACTGTAAAAAAACAAACCTGTTGGATTTGTGCCCTAAGCCTTTCTTCTATGATAGCCATATTTTTGGGTCTGAAAAAACTGGTCAGCTATACAACTTATCTTGTGTTACAAATATAAGGTGGCATGGATTGAATTGTGTCCCCAAAAATATGTGTTAACTTGTTTAGGCCATGATTCCAAGTATAATGTGGTTGTCCTCCATTTTGTGATTATAATTTTATGTTAAAGAGGATTAGGTGGGATTGTAACACCCTTTCTAAGGTCACATCCTAATCCAATGTAAGGGAGTTTCCCTGGAGTGTAGCCTGCACTACCTTTTATCTTACAAGAGATAAAAGGAAAGGGAAGCAAGCAGAGTGGGAGACCTCATACCACCAAGAAAGAATCATCGGGAGCAGAGCATGTCCTTTGAACCTGGGGTTCCTACACAGAGAACCTCCTAGTCCAGGAGAAGATTGATGACAAGGACCTTCCTTCTGAGCCAACAGAGAGAGAAAGGGTTCCCCTAGAGCAGATGCCCGGAATTTGGACTTCTAACCTCGTAGACTGTGAGAAAATAAACTTCTCTTTGTTAAAGCCATCCACTTGTGGTATTTCTATTATAGCGCACTAGATAAGTAAGACATAAGGTATTCATTATATCATTGATTCCTTTAATATCATTCATGTTTTCTTTTTCTTTCTTTTTTTTTTTTTGCCACTTTGGATGGAGAACTGTACATAATTATGAAGAGAGTTAACCCCATTCACAGGGCAAAAAAGATTCTTCCTCTCCCTCGTCCACTCTTTCTCCCTCTTCCTCTCCCTTTTCCTCCCCTTTTTCTTCTCTCTCCAATTCATGGTGACCCTATGTATAATAGAATGAAACATTGACTGGCCCTGTGCATCTTCACCATTGTTAGTATGTTTGAGTCCATTGTTGCAGCTATTGTGTCAGTCAGTCTCATTGAGGACTTCCCTTGTTTTTATTGGCCCTCTATTTTACCAAACGTGATGTCTTTCTCATGCGCTGGGGTGCCTATGAGCCTCACAGGATATTACGCATCACTAGTTTCCAGCACACCACTGAGAGAGAAGCTGCTCAAGTCCAAGAAGTTCCCCACTGTCAAGGGAGCCATGTTCTGGCAGCTGCACCATAGGAGCAAGAATAGAAAACACCACTATGAGGAAGAGAAGCCCCTTCCTCTTGTAGTGTCCCTCTAGCAATCTTGTACGTTATCATAGTAAACTTGTTACTTATTTTGTACAGAATTGAAGGAAACTATATTAAAAAACTTTTGCTCTTTCCCTCTTATCGTAGTGGAATAAGTGTATCTTTATAATGTTTATTCCACTGTCTATTCTCTGGACCCCACACTTTCCACACCTCCATGGACCAGTTTTATCTTCTTTGTCATAAACATATATATATATATATATATATATTCACAAACTTTCCTCTACAATGGTATTTCTAAAACTGTGGCCTTTAGAAAATCTACATCACATTCACCTAAGGTACTTTGTAAAAACTCAGACTCCAGTGTCTCGCCTCAAACCTACTAGATCAACAACTCTGAAGGGCAGAACCCAAGATTTCCTAAGTGTCTCTGATAATGCTTATGCAAGTTAACTTTTAGTAACCAGTGATTTACTCTTTGTGTGTGTGTGTGTGTGTGTGTGCGTGTGTACTTAATTCTCACTTTCAGCCTTCATACCAAGTTCTTTGAAAGCATGATTCATATTGGGTTGTCGAGAACACCAAGAATCACTATCTTTCACTCCCCTGAGACACTTGAAATGTTTCTGTGAGGTCATCATGACCTCCTTGTACTAAATGCAAAAGATTTTTCAATCTTCTCAACTCTTCCCTAACTTGATTTCTGCAGTGATTACACTGATACTTCCCTTCACTTGGCTTCTATTTCTCCTTAAGTCCTTCCGACTTCTTTATCTCATCCCTTGGTCGCCTGTTCAGATTCACCTGCCCATATTTTAAATATTGATAGATCCAGTACTCTAATTCTGACAATTTCCTTATTTTCATACACACTTCCTAGGTAATCTCTTGGACCTCTATGTCTTTACCTATCTCTTACATAGTAAGGCATGCCAAGATCTTTCCTGAACTTCATATTCATATTAAATCTAACTACTCACTGGACAGCTTTACCTAGATGTTCCAGAAGCACTTTAAGCCCAATGAGCTCAGTTTTGGACATGTCTCTCCCCTTTCAAGCTCCAAGTTTTTCCTCCACATTTGTGAGTGATATTATTATCCCTCCAGATGTTGACATAATCATTAACTCTTTCCTTTCCCTCAGCTCACATCCAGCAGTAAGCAAGCTCTGAATATCTCTCCTTTATCTCCTTCTCTTTTCTATCAACATAATTTTATTTTAAGCTACTAGTACCTGTCTGGAGCCCTGGTGGTGCAGTGGTTAAGAGTTACGACTGCTAACCAAAAGGTTGGCAGTTTGAGTCCACCAGCTGCACACTGGAAACCCTATGAGGCAGCTCTACTCTGTCCTATAGGGTCAATATGAGTCAGAATCGACTAGACGGCAGCGGGGTACTATCTGTCAAACTTGCCTTACAGAAACATATTCAATTTTTGTGCTCTCCAGACTTGCTCCTCTTCTGATACATTTTCCTAATTGTCAACAAAGAATTTTTCTAAATATCAAATATGATTAGGTCACTTCCCTATTTAAAAACAATTCTATGTTTCTATGTACCACAACAAACAGAAAATGAAAATTTCAAAAATATAAAATTTAAAACATAGTTAAAAATATTCACTTACTAAGAATCAATATTCTAAATACAATGCAATATCCCTACAGAGAAAAACTATGAAGTATTATTTGGTTAAAATAAAGAAAACTTAAATAAATTGAGGACATATCATATTAATGGATCGGAAGTCTCTATAGTGTACAGATTTCTCATTTCTCCCCAAATTGATCAATGTAGTCATATAATTCCAATCAATACTGTAAGAGAATTTTGTGAAAATTGACAAGATGTTACTAACATTTTATGTCGACATGAATTCCTCTACTTTTTATCAAGACTTACAAAACTATCATAGCAAGACAATGGGGTGTTATTAACTATTATGCCACAATAGCCCACACATATATGGACCCTTAATTTGTTACAAAGGTGGTGCTGGAAAAACACTGGGGAAAAGTTGTTTTATTTTATTCAAATAGTGCTGAATCAATTAGTTCTTCATGTAGAAAAAAATGAAACTTGATCCCAACTTCACATTATTCACAAAATTCAATTCCAGATATTGAAAATTTCTGCCTTTCTTCTTCTTTTTTCTTGATCAGCTTTGCCAAAGTTTATCAGTTTTATTAGTCTTTTCAAACAATCAACTTTTGCTTTATTTTTTTTTTTCTATTTCATTAAAAGTGGGTTTCACTTGCTTTATATATTCTCAAGATACTTAGTTGGTTTTCAGCCTTTTTGCTTTTCAAATATACATCTTTAAAACTATATATTTTCCTCTCGTTTCCTTTTGTTATTGGTTTATAGATTACTTTCATTGTGGTAGAAGAATATCCTCCGAATGATTGCAGTTCTCTGCAATTTACTGGGAATTGCGTTAAGGTCCAGAAAATGGTCAGTTTTGGTAATTGTTCCACATTCTTCTGAAAAGAATGTGCATACTGTCATTGTTGGGTTCCATGTTCTACATATGTCAGTCAATATAGTTAATTATGTCTTCAAATAGTTACACGTTTACTGATTTTTTTTAAGTTAATCTATCAGCTATTGAGAGAAGTGTGTTTAAATTCATCACTAAAATTATGGCTTTGTCTTTTCTCATTTAAATTATGCCAATTTTGTTTCTAAAGCTATGTTATTAGACATATGTTGTTGTTGTTGTTAGGTGCTGTTGAGTCAGTTCCGACTCACAGTGACCCTATAGGACAGGGTAGAACTGCCCCGTAGGGTTTCCAAGGAGCCGCTGGTGGATTTGAACTGCTGACCTTTTTGGTTAGCAGCCAAGCTCTTAACCACTAAGCCACCAGGGCTCTGTTAGACACATACACATTTTGAATTGTTTTATTCCACATAGATTTACCTTTTTTGTATTAAGAGACGTCCCTCTTCTACTCTAGTAATACTTTTTGCCTTAAAGTTTACTTCAACATTAGTAGAGCTACACATCTGTAAAACATTTTTCCATCCTGTTACAGTCTTTTTATGTTCTTATATTTAAAATGTGTCTCTTGTAAGTAGCATATAATTTTGTGCTTTTTTTATTGTCTGACAGTCTTTGTCTTCTAATTTGAATATTTCATACATTCTAATGCAGTTATGGCTATAATTGATTTTATATATACCACTTTGCTATTTGTTTTCTACTTGTACTATTTATTTTCAACTTAATCGATCATTTTTATATTTATTAACTTGAGAGAAATATATATATATACACATGCATACATATATATATATATATGTTGTTATCCCAGGGATTACAATACGCACCCTTGATTAGGATGTCATATAATGGTTCTTCCAACACATTAGACAATGAGGAAATGTTACAATTTTTTATCTTCTTTTAACCACCTCTGACTTTTTATTCTATTATTTTCATGCATTTTAATTTTACATATATTTGCAACATCACAAACATATTAGTTTTTCTTTCTTGTAGTCAATAGTATTTTAGATTTATCCATGTATTTACCAATACCAGTCATCTTTTGGTGGCCCATTCTGCATTCAGCCCCTGGCCTTGTTTTGGCTGATGATATTCAGCTTCTCCATCACCCCTTTCCACAGATGTAGTCAATTTGATTCCTGTTTCTGGCAAGGTCCACGTGTACAATCGCCATTTATGTTGGTGAAAAAGTTATTTGCGATGAAGAAGTCATTGGTCTTGAAAAATCCTATCATTGGATCTCCAGTATTGCTTCTATCACCAAGGCTATATTTTCCAACTACAAATCCTTCTTCTTTGTTTCAAACCTTCATATTCCAAACACCAGAAATTAACAATACATCTTTATTGCATGTTTCATCAATTTCAGACTGCAGAAGTTGGTAAAAATCTTCAATTTCTTCATCTTTGGCATTAGTAGTTGATGCATAACTTTAAATAACAGTCTTATTAACTGGTCTTCCTTGTAGGCATATGGATATTATCCTATCACTGACAGCATTGTTCTTCAGGATAGATCTTGAAATGTTCTTTTTGACGATGAATGCGATGCCATTCCCCCTTAATTTGTCATTTCCGGCATAGTAGACCATATGCTTGTCCAATTCAAAATGGCCAAGACCAGTCAATTTCAGCTCATGAATGCCTAGGCTATCGATCTTTATGAGGTCCACTTCATTTTTGATGACTTTCAGCTTTCCTATGCAAGTGCAATTGCTCATATACAAGTTCGAGTGGAAGGGGAAGAAAATGAGACAAGAGCTAAAACACAACCTTAAGTATAGCCCACCTGAATTTAGAGACCATCTCAGGAATAGATTTGAGTCATTGAACACTAATGACCGAAGACCAGATGGGTTGTGGAATGACATCAAGGATATCATATGTGAAAAAGGCAAAAGGTCATCAAAAAGACAGGAAAGACAGAAAAAAACAAATGGATGTCAGAAGACACTCTGAAACTTGCTCTTGAATGTAGAGTATCTAAAGTGAATGAAGAAATGACCACGTAAAAGAACTGAACAGAAGATTTCAAAAGGTGGCTCGAGAAGACAAAGTAAAGTATTATAATGAAATGTGCAAAGACCTGAAGATAGAAAAACAAAAGGGAAGAACTTGCTCAGCATTTCTCAAGCTAAAAGAACTGGAGAAAAAATTCAAGCCTTGAGTTGTAAGATTAAAGGATTCTAAGGGGAAAATATTGGACAATGCAGGAAGCATCAAAAGAAGATGGAAGAAATACACATAGTCACTATACCAAAAAGAATTAGTCGATGTTCAGTCATTTCAGGAGGTAGCATATTATCAAGAACTGATGGTACTGAAGGAAGAAGTCCAAGCTGCACTGAAGGGAATGGCAAAAGACAAAGCTCCAGTAATTGATGGAAAACCAATTAAGATGTCTCAACAAACAGATGCAACACTTGAAGTGATGCAACACTTGAAGTGCTCACTTGTCTATGTCAAGAAATTTGGAAGACAGATTCCTGGCCAACGAAAGGAAAGTGATCCATATTTGTGCCCATTCCAAAGAAAAGTGATCCAACAGAATGTAGAAATTATCAAACAATATCATTAATATTACACACAAGTAAAATTTTGCTGAAGATCATTCAAAAGTGGTTGCAGCAGTAAATTGACAGGGAACCGCCAGAAGTTCAAGCCGGATTCAGAAGAGGATGTGCAACAAGGGATATAATTGTTGATGTCAGATGGATCTTAGCTGAAAGCAGAGAATACCACAAAGATGTTTACTTGTGTTTTAGTGACTATGCAAAGGCATTCAACTGTGTGGATCATAACAAATTATGCATATCGTTGTGAAGAATGGGAATTCCAGAACCCTTAATTGTGCTCATGAGGAACCTGTACATAGAACAACAGGCAGTCATTCAAACAGAACAAGGAGAAACTGAGTGGTTTAAAGTCAGGAAAAGTGTGCATCAAGCTTGTATCATTTCATCAGACTTATTCAATCTGTATGCTGAGCAAATAGTCTGAGAAGCCAGACTACATGAAGAAAAAGGTAGCATCAGGATTGGAGGAAGACTAATTAATAACTTGTGATATGCAGATGACACAACCTTGCTTCCTGAAAGTGAAGAGGACTTGAAGCACTTACTGATGAAGATCAAAGACTACAGCCTTCAGTTTGGATTGCACCTCAACATAAAGAAAACAAAAATCCTCACAACTGGACCAATAGGCATCATGATAAATGGAGAAAATATTGAAGTTGTCATGGATTTCACTTTACTTAGATCCACAATCAATGTTCATGAAAGCAGCAGTCAAGAAATCAGGTGAGGGGGAGTCAACATGGCACTACAGACAGAAGCACCATGCCATTTGTCCACAGCAAAGACATGAAAAACTAAGTAAAGCAGAGACAAATGTCAAACCTGGAACCCTAGGCATTAAATGAAGAGATAAAGAACTCAGCCAAGCACCAAACAGAATAAGAAACTGACAGAAAACAGAGAGAAAAGAGCAATATGAGCAGAGATCTTGTATCAGCTAATGCAGCATGGACTGCCATCTTGGACTCTCGTCAGAGATCGGTGGACAGGGAGTATGGGAAAGCAGCTTCACGGAGCTGCCAGCAGGAGACACAGTACCCGGTAAGCAGTGATACACACTTTCTTATCCCCCACTCTTCATCTCCCTTGCTCAGCCTCTGTCGCTTCCTAGCTGGCTGCTGTCACTTGGCTGGCCAGGAGGTGCCTGCTCCATGCTGTTTGGATTCACCCTGCCCTCACCAGCCAGCTCATTCAGTGCCATTTCTTTGTTGCTGGTGTTGCTTTTATTCGCTTCTTTTGGTTTCTTCCCTGCCTCTCACCTCCTCCCCCTCCTTTCTCTCAAACATCTGGATGTGTGTGCCATCTTTGCTTCTTCTTGACAGGCTGTGAAGTGCTGCTTAGCTGGGGAACTGCTTCCCTGGTCCAAGCTGCCACACTGGTGGGATCCCTGGGGACTTTTGTTTGTTTGTTTGTTTTCTTTTTCTTTTCTCGACTTGGGAGCCCCTTCTAGGTAGGCTGCACTGCGAGGCTTGGGAGCCACTTACCTGCTCTGCACAGCCAGGCTAGTGGGATCCCTGGGAGCATTTCTTATCTATTTTTTTTTTCTTTTTGTCTTTCTTCATTTCTCAGTTTCTCATCTCTTCATAGTTATCTTCTTTCCCTGTCTCCTGAATAGCTGGCACTGTGTGGCATTTCTGCCCCTTCTATCCAGGATGTACTCTGCAGCTTGGGAGCCACTTCCTCGGTCTGTGCAGCCACACTGGTAGGATCCCTAGGGGCTTTTCTTTTTATTTTTTTTCTTTTTATTTATTATTACTATTATTTTCTTTTTTTCCTTTTGTCTTTCTTCATTTCTGAGTTTCTCATCTCTTCCTGCTTTCATTCCCCTCCTGTCTCCTGAATATCTAGCACTGTGTGCCATCTCCTCCTCTTTTAGATGGGCTGTGCCCCAAGGCCAGGAAGCCACTTCCCCACTCAGCAGCAGGATCCCTGGGGGCATTTCTTTTTTTATTTTATCCTTTTTGTTTTTCTCCATTTCTCAGTTTCTTGTCTCTCCACTCCAACGGTAAGCTCCCTCAGCACTTTTTGTTTGTTTGGTTGGGGTTTTTTTGCCCCTGTTTCTATCTTCTCTCTCTTCTTTCCCATACCCATCTTGGCTCCACACATCACAGTCTCCCCCTCCTTCTTGCCTACCTACACAGTGTGCTGAACAACAAACACTCAAACAGCACAGGCAAAGCCTACCAGAAACTGCAACGCACTGAAGACCAGCCCACCCTGATGGCTCCAGTACGTGCCACAAACAACCCATCTTCGCCCTTCCCCTTCAGCTTTACCTTCCCTGCTGCATCTTAGCTGAGTGACTGGCCCTGCTCAATGGACAAGGAGATAAAAGTATCGTGCCCACAGATGAGCAAACAGCAAAGAATACACAGCCTGCCTGCTCAGATATAACCAAATAAAACAAAAAAGCAGGATGAAACAAACAAATCTATAATCGATAAATGAAGAAAATAACTAAGGAATGGCCCAAAGACAGCAGACAATATCAAAATATATGAAAAAACAGAACAGGATGGCTTAGTAGGAGTCCAAAATAAAACACCAGATGACTTTCCAATGAAAGAAAAGGCACTAGAACTACCTGATAGGGAATTTAAATCTCTAATATTCAGGGCTATTCAAGAGTTGAAGCAAAAAGCAAAAAAAAGTAAGGAAAAAATAAACAAACCCATGGAAAAGGCAGAAAATTTCATGGAAAATACAAACCAAAAAATGGAAGAATTCAGGAAAATAATACAGGAACAAAATGCTAAAATAAATTCACCACTAGAAATCATACAAAAACAACAATTATAAATCCAAAAGATAAGCAACAAGGTTTCAGAAATGGACGGGATCATAGAAAAGCTGAGGAGCAGGTTTGAAACAATGGAAGACAGGATCAGCGAAATTGAAGACAAGCACTTGGCTACTACTCTGAGGAAAAGTCAGAAAAAAGAACAAAGAAAAATGAAGAAACCCTGAGAATTATTCAAAGGCAAAAATTTACAAGTGATTGGAGTTTCAAAACAGGGGGAGAAAATGTAAAACACAGAGAGGATCATTGAAGACTTGCTGACAGAAAACTTCCCTGATATCATGAAAGATGAAAAGCTGACAATCTAAGAAGCTCAATGAACCTCATATAGGATAGACCCCAAAAGAAAATCACCAAGGCATATCATAATCACACTCTCTAAAACCAAAGACAAAGAAAGAATCCTGAGAGCAGCCTGAGAAAAATGGAAGGCCGCATACAGAGGGGAAACAATAAGACTAAGCTCAGATTACTTGGCAGAAATCATTCAGGCAAGAAGACAATGGGATGACATATATAAAACCTTGAAAGGAAAAAAATGCCAACCAAGAATAATATAACCTGCAAAACTCCCGTTCAAATATGATGGTGAAATTAGGATATTTCCAGATAAACAGAACTTAAGGGAATATGTAAAAAACAAACCAAACGTACAAGAACTATTAAAGGGAGTCCTTTGGTTTGAGAACAAACAACATCACACAACAGCCTGAATCTAGGACACAAGATCAGACCAGCCAGATACCAACTTAGGAAATGAACTCTAAGGACTGCTCGAAAGAAAAAGATTTACAACAGGTAACCAGGGAGGTTAATCGGTAAATGACAACAATGTCAGAACAAAAAAAGAGGTAATGGTGTAGGTATAGAACTTTCTAATGGAGAGGAAGGTAAGGTGATACCAAGTAATAATAGACTGCTTCAAACCTAGGAAGATGAGGGTATATTTCAAGGTAAACACAAAGAAAGTTAACAAACCTACTCACCAAAATAAAGAAGAAAAACATAAAGTCTCAGTAAAAACGAAATCTACAAAAAAAAAAGAAATGAAAAAAGACCCACAAACAAAAGGAATTCAGCACAGATGAGTAAGAGGAACAAAAAAAACGTCTACACCACAAAAAAAATCACTACAAAATGACAGCAATAAACTCACACCTATCAATAATTACTCTGAACGTAAATGACCTAAATGCACCCATAAAGAGACAAAGAGTGACAGAACAGATAGAAAAAACAGGATCAATCAATATGCTGTCTATAAGAGACACACCTTAGGAACAAAGATGTAAATTTATTAAAAATCAAAAGATACAAAAAAATATATCAAGCGAACAGCCACCAAAAAAGAGCAGGAGTGGCAATATAAATCTCAGATAAAATAGACTTTGAAACAAAATCCAACATAAATGACAAAGAAAGGTACTATATAATGATTAAAGGGATGATCCATCATGAAGACATAACCACAATAAATATGCACCTAATGACAGGGCTCCAAAATACATAAAACAAACTCCAACAGCACTGAAAAGGGAAATTGACAGTTACACAATAATAGCAGGAGGCTTTAACACACCACTCTAAATAAAGGACAGAACATCTAGAAAGAAACTCAGCAAAGATACAGAAGATCTAAAGGGCACAATCAGCTAACTTGAACTCATAGACATACATAGAACACTCTACCCAACAGCTGCAAAGTACACATTCTTTTCCAATGCACATGGAACATTTTCCAGAATATATCACACCTTAGGCCACAGAGCAACCCTCAGCAAAATTCAAAACATTGAGATCATTCAAAGTATCTTCTCTGACCACAATGTCATCGAAGTAGAAATTAACAACAGGAAGAGAAAAGAAAAAAAATCAATTACATGGAAACTGAATAACATCCTGCTTAAAAACCACTGGGTAATAGAACAAATCAGAGATGGAATCAAAAATTCCTAGAAACAAATGAGATTGAAAACATATCATACCAAAACTTTTGGGACACAGCAAAGGTAGTGATCATAGGTCAATTTATAGCAATAGATGCACACATCAAAAAAGAAGAAAGGGGCAAAATCAAAACATTAGCTACACAACTCAAATAAATAGAAAGACAAAAGCAAAAGAAGCCCACAGCCACCAGAAGAAAGGAAATAATAAAGATCAGAGCAGAAATAAATAAAGAATAGAAAAACAATAGAAAGAATCAACAAAACCAAAAGTTGGTTCTTTGAAGGGATTGACAAACCACTGGCCAAACTGACAAAAGATAAACAGGAGAGGAAGCAAATAACCCAAATCAGAAATGAAATGGGGGACATTACAACAAACCCAACTGAAATAAAAAGAATCATAAAAGAGCATTATGAAAAACTGTACTCCAACAAATTTGAAAACCTAGAGGAAATGGACACATTTCTAGAAAAACCCTAGCTATTCAAACTAACACAAAGTGATGTTGAAAATCTGAACAGACTCATAACAAGAGAAGAGATTGAAAAGGTAATACAAAAAACTTCCAACAAAAAAAAGCCCTGGCCCGATGGCTTAACTGGAGAATTCTACCAAACATTCAGAGAAGAACTTACAGCAGTACTACTCAAAATATTTCAGAACACAGAAAAGGAAGGGATACTTCAGAATTCATTCTATGAAGCCAGCATAACCCTGATACCCAAACCAAAGACACCACAAAAAAAGAAAATTACAGATCAATATCTGTCATGAGTATAGATGCAAAAATTCTCAACAAAATACTAGCCAATAGAATTCAGTATCATATCAAAAAAATAATACACCACGACCAAGTAGGATTTATACCAGGTATGCAAGGATGGTTTAACATTAGAAAATCCATCAACGTAATCCACCACATAAATAAAAGGAAAGGAAAGAAAAGAATCACATGATCATCTCAATTGACACAGAAAATGCATTCGACTAAGTCCAACATCCATTCTTGATAACAACTCTCACTAAAATAGGTATAGAAGGGAAATTTCTCAACATGAAAAAGGGCATCTATACAAAACCAACAACCAACATCACTGTTAATGGAGAGAGGCTGAAAACATTCCCCTTGAGAACAGGAACAAGACAAGGATACCCCTTATCACCACTCCTATTTAACATTGTGCTGGAAGTCCTAGCTAGAGCAATTAAGGCAAGAAAAAGAAATACAGAGCATCCAAATTGGTAATGAAGAAGTAAAACTGTCCCTATTTGCAGATGATATAGTACTATATGTAGAAAACCCAAAAGACTCCAGAAGAAAACTACTGGAACTAATGAAAGATTCAGCAGAGTAGCAGGATACAAGATAAGCATACAAAAATCAGTTGGATTCCTACCACCAATAAAGAGAACAATGAAAAGGAAATCAGGAAAACAATACCATTTATAATAGTCCCTAAAAAAATAAAATACTTAGGAATAAATCTAACCAGAGATGTAAAAGACCTATACAAAGAAAACTACAAAACACTACTGCATGAAACCAAAAGAGATCTACATAAATGGAAAAAAATACCATGCTCATGGGTAAGTAGACTCAACATTGTGACAGTGACAATTGTACCCAAAGCAATTTGCAAATACCATGCAATCCCAATCCAAATACCAACAACATTCTTCAAAGAGATAATCATTAACTTTATGCGGAAAGGGAAGAAGCCTGGGATAAGTAAAGCACTATTGAGGAAGATGAATAAAGTAGGAGGACTTGCACTACCTGTCCTCAGAACCTACTATACAGCTACAGTAGTCAGAACAGCCTGGCACTGGTACCATGACACATACTTTGACCAATGGAACAGAATTAAGAATCCAGATGTAAATCCATCCACCTATGGTCACCTGATCTTCGACAAGGGCCCAAAGTCCATCAGATAGAAAAAGACAGTCTTTAGAACAAGTGGTGCTGGCAAAACTGGATGTCCATCTGCAAAAAAATGAAACAGAACCCATACTTCACACCATACACAAAAACTAATTCATAATGGATCAAAGACCTAAATATAAAGCCAAAAACTATAAAGATAATAGAAGAAAAAATAGGATTAATGCTAGAGGCCCTAATACACGGCAGTAACAATATACAAACCATAGCCAACAACACATAAACTCCAGAAAATAAGCTAGATAACTGGGATCTTCTAAAAATTAAACACTTATGTCATTAAAAGACTTCACCAAAGAGTTAAAAGAGAACCTGTAGACTGGGAAAAAATTTTTGGCTATTACAAATCCAACAAAGTTCTAATCTCTGAAATCTACAAGAAAATCCAATACCTCTACAACAAAAGACAAATTATCCAATTAAAAAATTGGCAAAGGAAATGAACAGACACTGCAACAAAGAAGACATTTAAGAAGCTAACAGACACATGAGGAAATGCTCGAGATCACTAGCCATTAGAGAAATGCAAATCAAAACCACAATGAGATACCATTTCACCTCAGCACTACTGGCACGAATCAAAAAAAAAACTAAAAATAACAAATATGGGAGAGGCTGTGGGGAGATCAGAACTCTTATGCACTGCTGGTGGGAATGCAAAATGATACAGCCATTTTGGAAAACAATATGGCACTTCCCTAGAAAGCAAGAAATAGAAATATCATGTGATCCAGCAATCCCACTTCTAGGAATATATCCTAGAGAATTAAGAGCCATAACATGAATAAATACATGCACACACATGTTCATTGCAGCATTGTTCACAATAGCAAAAAGATGGAAACAACCTAGATGCCCATCAACAGGCGAATGGATAAACAAACTATGGTACTTACACACAATGGAGTACTATGCAACAATAAAGAACAATGATGACTCTGCAAAGCATTTCATAATATGGATGAATCTGGAGGGCATCATACTGACTGAAATAAGTCTATTACAAAAGGACCAATATTGTATGAGACCTCTATTATAAAAACTCATGAAAAGATTTACACACAAAAAGAAACAATCTTTGATGGTTACAAGGGAGGGGAGGGGTGGTGACGGAAAAACACTAAATAGACAGTAGATAAGTGGTAACTCTGGGGAAGGATAAGACAGTACACAATACTGGGAAAGGCAGCACAATTTGTACAAGGCAAGGTCTTGGAAACTTCATAGACACATCCAAATTCCCTGAGGGACTGAATTGCTGGGCTGAGGGCTGCAGGGACCATGTTCTCAACTGTGGGGACATCTAGCTCAATTAGCATAACATAGTTTATAAAGAAAATGTTCTACATTCTACTTTGGTGAGTAGCACCTGGGGTCTTAAAAGCCTGTGAGTGGCCATCTAAGATACTCCACTGGTCTCACCCCATTGGGAGCAAAGGAGAATGAAGAAAACTAAAGATACAAGGGAAAGATTAGTCCAAAGGACTAATGGACCACAACTACCACGGCCTCCACCATACTGAATCCAGTACAACTAAATGGTGGCCAGCTACCACCACTGACTACTCTGACAGGGATCACAATAGAGGGTCCAGGAAAGAGCTGGAGAACAATGTGGAACAAAATTCTAACTCACAAAAAAAGACCAGACTTACTGGCCTGACAGAGACTGGAGAAACCCCAGGAGTATGGCCCCCAGACACCCTTTTAGCTCAGTGATAAAGTCACTCCTGAGGTTCACCCTTCAGCCAAAGATTAGACAGGACCATAAAACAAAACAAGACTAAAGGAGCATACCAGCCCAGGGGCAAGGACTAGAAGGCAGGAGGGGACAGGAAAGCTGGTAATAGGGAACCCAAGTTCAAGAAGGGAGAGTGTTAACATGTCATGGAGTTGTTAACCAATATCATAAAACAATTTATGTATTAACTGTTGAATGAGAAGCTAGTTTGTTCTGTAAAGCTTCATCTAAAGTACAATAAAAATAAAAATAAAAAAAATAAATCAGACGAAGTATTGCATTGGGCAAATCTACTGCAAAAGTCCTCTTTAAAGATGTCACTTTGAGAACTAAGGTGCACCTGACCCAAGCCATGGTATTTTCAGTTGACTCATATGCATATGAATGCTGGACAAGGAATAAGGAAGATGTAAGAAGAATTGATGCCTTTGAATTATGGTGTTGGTGAAGCATGTTGAATGTACCACGGACTGCTAGAAGAACTAACAAATCTGTCTTGAAGAAGTACAGCCAGAATGCTCCTTAGAAGCAAGAATGGTGAGACTACCCCTCATGTATTTTGGACATATTATCAGGAGGGACCAGTACCTGAAGAAGGACTTCATGCTCGTTAAAGCAGAGGGTCAGGGAAAAAGATAAAGACCCTCAATGAGTGGATTGACACTGTGACTGTAACAATGGGCTCAAGCATAATAAAGACTATGGAAATGGTGCAGGACCGGGCAATGCGTCTTTCTGTCGTACATAGGGTCACCATGAGTGGAACTGAATCAACAGCGTCTAACAACAACAGCAAAGTCATCTTTTTCCTTCTTGCACTTCTGTGTTTTTCTCTGGGTTCATTTTTATTATGCCTGAAGAACTCCTTGTGTTATCTACTGGGTATCTGCCAGTGATGAATCCTGTCAGTTTTTTGTTTACCTGGAAATCTCTTTATTTTACCTTCAATTCGGATGTATGTTTTCACTTGTTAGAGAATTCCAAACTGAGAGTTATTTTCTTTCATTATTATAGATGTCATTACATTGTCTTCTGGCTTCCGTCATTTCTGTTACAAAATTAGCAGTCTGTCTTATTGTTGCTAAAAACAGAAAACATTGCTGTTGAGTTGATTCTGACTCATGACAACCCCATACATTACAGAGCAGTACTCCTTAATAGGATTTTCTTGGCTGAAATCTTGACAAAAGCAGATGATGAGGCCTTTCTTCGGCAGTGCCACTAGGTGTGTTCGAACCGCCAGCCTTTAGGTTAGTAGTCAAGCACAAATCATTTGTGCTACCAGAGACCTTTTTGAAGGTAATGTGCTTTTTTTTCCTTTGTGTGCATTTAACATACATATTTTTTGTCTTTGATTTTCATTAGTTTTTGTGTGTGTGTGTGTGTGTGTGTGTGTGTGTGTGCTTTGTGTGAAAATGTAGAGAGTAAATTATTCTCGTTCAACAATTTACACACAAATTGTTTTGTGACGTTGGCTGCAATCCCCACAATGTGTCAACACTCTCCCTTCCCCAACTCCAGGTTCCCCGTTTGCATCCATCCATTTTTCCTGTCCCTTCCTTCCTTGTCCTCATTGCTTTTGGGCAAGTGTTGCCCTTTTGGTCTCATATACATGATTGAACTAAAAAGCACATTCCTCACTTGTGTTATTGTTTTTTTATAGACCTGTTTAATATTTGGCTGAAGGGTGAACTTCAGTAGTGGCTTCAGTTCTGACTTAGCAGTGTGCCTGGGGCAATAGTCTCGGACATTTCTCCAGTCACAGTGTCAGACCAGTAAGTCTGGGTTTTTTTGTGTGGATATGAATTTTGTTCTACATTTTTCTCCCACTCTGCCCAGGATTCTCTATTGTGATCCCTGTCAGAGTGGTCGGTGGTGGTAGCCAGGCACCGTCTAGTTCTTCTGGTCTCAAGGTGGCAGTGGCTGTGGTTAAAGTGGTCCATTAGTCCTTTGGACTAATATTTTCTTTGTGCCTTTGGTTTTCTTCATTCTCCTTTGCTGCAGATGGAATGGGGCCAGCAGGTAATTTAAATGGCTGTTCACAACGTTTTACGAGCCCAGACACTATTCACCAAAGTAACATGTAGAACATTTTCTTTATGAACGTTATTATGCCAGTTGACCTAGATGACCCCCACCCTAGTCCTAAGCCACAGTAACTCTGTCCCTCAGAGTGTTTGGATGCATCTATGAAGCTTCTACGACTTTTTCTTGGTCAGGTTGCTCTGATTTCCCCTATATTGTGTACTGTCTTTCCCTTCACCAAAGTTAGCATTTATTTACTATCTAGTTAGTGATTTCCCCTCCCCACCCCCTCCCTCATAACCATCAAAGATTGTTTCTTTCTGTGTGGAAACCTTTTATTGGGTTTTTTATAAAAGTGGTCTCATACAGTATTTGTCCTTTTGTGATTGACTTATTTCACTCAGCACAATGCCCTCCAGATTCATCCATGCTGTGAGATGTTTCACGAATTCATCATTATTCTTCATTGTTGTGTGGTATGCCATTGTACATATGTGCCATAATTTGTTCATCTGTTCATCTGTTGATGAACACTTAGGTTGTTTCCATCTTTTTGCTACTGGGAATAATGCTGCAATGAACATGGGTATGCATATATGTCTATTTGTGTGACAGCTCTTATTTCCTAGGATATATTCCTAGGAGTGGGATTGCCAGATCATATGGTATTTCTATTTCTAGCTTGTTATGGAAGCTCCCTATCATTTTCTACAGTGGTTATACCATTTTACATTCCCACCAGCAGTGCATAAGAGTTCCAATCTCCCTGGAACTTCTCCAACATTTGTTATTTTCTGCTTTTTTTGATTAGTGCCAGTAATGTCAGGGTGAGATGGTATCTCATTGCAGTTTTGATTTGCATTTCTCTAATGGCTAATGATTGCAAGCATTTCCTCATGTGTCTGTTAGCCACATAAATGTCTTCTTTGGAGAAGTGTCTGTTCATATCCTTTACCCATTTATTTTTATTTTTTATTGTTGTAGTTTAGATGAAGTTTATGTTTAAGGTTAGTCTCCCACACAAAAATCTATACATACATTGTCATGTGACCCTAATTGCTCTCTCCATACTGTGACAGCACACTCCTCCTTTCCACCCCTGATTTTCCATGTCCATTCAACCAACTCCTAACCCTCTCTGCCTTCCCATTTCACCTCCGGACAGAAGCTGCCCGTTTAGTCTCTTGTATCTACTTGAGCTAAGAGGCACACTCATCACAAGTATCACATTGTGTCCCACAGTCCAGTCTAATCCCTGTCTGAAGAGTTGGCCTCAGAAATTGTTTTAGTTCTGGGCTGATAGAGAATCCAGGGGCCATGCTTTCTGGGATTCCTCCAGTCTCAGTCAGACCATTAAGTCTGGTCTTCTTTGAGTTCTGCATAGTATTCTGTTACGATCCTTTTTATTTCAGTTGGGTCTGTTGTAAAGTTCCCCATCTCGTTTCTCATTTATTTGCTTCCTCTCCTGCTTTTCTTTTGTCAGTTTGGCCAATGGTTTGTTGATTCTGTTGATCTTTTCAAAGAACCAACTTTTGGTCTTGTTGATTCCTTCTATTGTTTTTCTGTTCCCTATTTATTTCTGCTCTAATTTTATTATCTCAGTTTTTTGGGTGGCTGTGAGCTTCTTTTGCTGTTCTCTTTCTGTTTGTTCAAGTTATAGGTTTTTATTTTGGCCCATTCTTTTTTGCTATGTGAATTTATTGCTATAAAGTCACCTCTGAGCACTGCCTTTACTATGTCCCAAAGTTTTGGTATAATGTGCTTTCATTCTCATTTCATTCTAAGAATCTTTTTATCCCCACTTTGGTTTCTTCTATTCCAAGTTATTTTTAAGCAAGATGTTATTTCATTTTCATGTATTTGATTTTTTATCCTTGCTCTTCCTTTTTTAATTTTATGCCATTTTGATCAGAGAAAATACTTTGTTTCATTTCAACGTTTTTGATATTATTGAGGGTTTCTTTGTGACCTAAAATGTGGTCGATTCTGGAGAATGTTCCCTGTGCGTTGGAAAAGAATGTCTACTTTGCTGCTGTTGGGTGGAGTGTTCTATTTATGCCAATGAAGTCAAGTTGGTTGATTTTCGCCTTTAGATCTTCTGTAACTTTGTTGAGTTTCTTTCTAGATATTCTGCCCTTTAAGAAAGTGGTATGTTGAAGTCTCCTACTATTAATGTGGAACTATTTCTCTTTTCAGTGCTGTTAGAGTTTATTTTATGTATTTTGGAGCTTTGTCATTTGGGTGTGTAGATATTTATTAAAGTTATGTCTTCTTGGTGGATTTTCCCTTTAATCATTATATTATGTCCTTCCTTGTCTTCTATGGGGCCGTGGTGGTGCAGTGGTTAAGCAATTGGCTGCTAACCAAAAGAGTGGCAGTTCGAATCCACCAGCCACTCCCTGGAAAACCCTATGGGGAAGTTCTACTCTGCCCTATATGAGCTCTTTGAGTCGGAATCAACTCAACACCAACAGGTTTGTCTTTCACGGTTGATTTTGCCTTAAAGTTTATTTTATCTGAGATTAGCATTGAGACACCTGTCCTTTTTTGGTTACTGTTTGCTTGATATATTTTTTTCATCTTTTGATTTTTAATACATTTATGTCTTTGTATCTAAGGTGTGTCTCTTGTAGGCAGCCTCTTGATGGGCCATGCTTTTTCATCCGGTCTGCAACTCTTGTCTCTTTACAGATTCATTTAAGCCATTTACATTCAGTGTGATTATTGATAGGTATGAGTTTATTGCTGTCATTCTGTTGTGCTTTTTTGTGTGTGATGCTGAAGTTTCTTTGTTCCTCTTACTTTCCTGTGCTGAGTTCCTTCTGTTTGTGAATTTTCTTTTCTTTTCTTTCATTATTATAGATTTTATGTTTACTGAGATTTTATGTTTTTCTTCTTTTTTATTCTGATGAGTAGGTTTGTTAACTTTCTTTGTAGTTACCTTGAAATTTATCCTTATCTTCCTAAGTTAGAACTAGTCTTTTATTACTGGTTATAACTTGGACTTCCTCTCCATTTGAAAGTTCCATACCTACACCGTTTATTCACCCTTTTATTACTTTGACATTGTCATCATTTACAGAGTGACATCTCTGTTTCCCTTTTTTAAGTGTTTAGCTTTATTTTATTATTGAGAGTACCTAGGCTGGTATCTAGCTTATCCTGTCCTGTGTCCTAGACTCCAGCTGTCTGATGTTGTTGGTTCTCTAACTGAAGGATTCCCATTAATATTTATTGTAAGTTTGGTTTGGTTTTTGTGAATTCTCTTACTATCTCTTTATCTGAAAATGTCCTAATTTTGTCATCGTATTTGAGAGAGTTTTGCAGGTTATATTATTCTTGGTTGGCAGTTTTTTTCTTTCATGTTTTTATATATGTCATCCCATGCCTTCTTGCCTGCATAGTTTCTGCCAAGTAATCAGAGTTTAGTCTTATTGTTTCCCCATAGTAATTGACTTTTTGTTTTTCATGAGCTGCTTTCAGGATTCTTTCTTTGTCTTTGGTTTTGGCAAGTGTGATTATGATATGTCTTGGAGACTTTCTTTTGGGAGTCTATCTTTTATGAAGTCCGTTGAGCTTCTTGGAGGGTTAGCCTTTTGTCTGTCACAATATTTGGGAAGTTTTCTGCCAGCAAATCTTAAACAATCTTCTCTGTGTTTTCCATTTTCTCCCCATTCTGGAACTCCAATTATGCGCAAATTTTTGCTCTTGATTGTATCCCACATAGTTCTTAAATTTTCTTCATTTTTCTTTATTCTTTTCTCCAATTTTTCTCAGAGTGGCATCCATGGATTTGTCTTTAATCTTGTTGATTCTGTCTTCCATTGTTTCAAATTTTCTCCTAAAACCTTCTATTGAGTTGTCCATTTCTGAAATTTTGTTATTTATCTTTTGGATTTCTAGTTTGGATTTCTGGTTTCTAATTGTTTATTTATTTTGATGTTTTGTTCTGGTATTATTTTCCTGAATTTTTCTATTGCTTTGTCTGTGTTTTCCTTGATTTTGGCTATGTTTTTGTTGGTTTTGTCTGAGTTTCCATGATTTTGTCTATTTTTTTCCCTTGATTTTGTCTGTGTTTTCCTTGATCTCTTTCCTAATCTCTTGGAGAGCCCTAACTAGTAGTCTTTTGAATTCCATATCAGGTAGTTCCACTGCCTCTTCTTCTACCAGAAGGTTATCTGAATCTTTATTTTGGTCACTTGCCAGAGTCATCTTGTCATGCTTTCATATATGTTTTCATATTGTCTGCTGTCTCTGAGACACTAAGGTATTATTTTCTTTATTTATTAATTGCGTGTTGTTTTGTTTTGTCCTGCTTTTTTGTTTTATTTTGATATGGCAGGGCGAGTGGGCAGGGCATGCTTTGCTGCCCACTCATCTGTAGTCACAATAGTTCTCACCACCTTGTCTAGGTGGCAGGGCAGCAGTAGGCAGAAAGAGTCCACTTCCCTGTATAGCAGTTTTCAAGGTGGCTGAGGGTGGACTTGGCAAGTATTGTCTACCTCTTGATGTTAGTCCAGTGGTGTGGGAGTGTTCAAAGCCCCTCATCAGATAGGTGGGGGTGTTGGACAGGGTGTGGTATGGGCTCACTTCCCACCACTCAGCAGGTGGTCAAGTGGCAGGAGGGGGGCAGTGCAGGCCTAGTGTAGCTATGGGCCTGAGCACCAAGGATGCTCTAGTCTGTTGGGACCCAGTGGGTGGGGGGAGGGGTGTACAGGGCTGGGTGGGGGGAAGATAGAAAACAGAAAATGAGTTAAAAAAAAAGGGATGGTCTGAGCTGGTGGATGAGGGCAGGGCAGACCCAGGGCAGCCATGGACCAGTGGCTCTCTAGCTAAGCGGCACGGCATGGCCCTTTGGGCATGAATGGAGGCGGTGTACTGGGCTAAGTGGGAGGGAGAAAGAAAAGGAAGAAAGGGAAAAGAAAAAAATAGCATGATGGGAGCTAATGGGGGCAGAGCAGACCTGGGATCCCAGCAAGCCAGTTTTTGCTTTTCCTGCTGAGTAGCAGGGCATGGCCCATTGCAGAGGGGCAAAAGTGGCTCGCAGGGCTAGGTGGAAGGGAGACACAAAAGGAAGAAAGGGAAAGACAAAAAAATGGTACAATGGGAGCCAGCTGGTGGGGGCAGGGAGGCTCCAGGACAGCAGCAAGCCAGTGTCTCTCCAGCCAAGTGGCATGGCGTGGCCCATTGGAAATTGGTGGGGGCATTGTATGAGGCAGAAGGGTGAGGGGTGGGAAAGCATGTTTCTCTGGTTACTGGGTGCTCTTTCTCCTGTTGGGACCTCTGTGAAGTTGCTTTCCTGTACTCCCTGTCTGGAGTTGTTGCTAGTTGTGCTCTAAGATGGCAAGGCTGTGTTGTGTTCACTGGCCAGGGAACTCCACTCCATAGCTTTCCTGGTTCTCCCCTAGTTTCTTCTTCCATATGGTGTTTGATCTAGTTCTTTATCCCTTTGTTTGATGCTAGGGTTCCAGGATTGACATTTGTAACTGTTTTACTTAGTTTTTCAGGTCTTTGTTGCAGAGGGTCAGCAAGGCACATCTGTCTACAGTGTCATGTTGGCTCCATCTCCTGATTTTCATTAGTTTTAATCTGACGTACCAAAATGTGGTTTTCATTGTATTTACCCTGCTTGGCTTTTATAGGCTTCTGGAATTTATTGCTTGATATATTTGGTGGACAGCTTTGGAAAATTCTTGAAATATTATCTCTTTAAATCTCTTCCTCCCCATCTTGTCTCTGCTCCTCTTCTGGAATTCCAATTTCATGTATGATAGATCTTCACTGAAACATCTTTTTAAAATGTGTTTCCAGAACAAGGAAATATAATCCAAAAGAAGAATTGAGAAACAAGAAACAGTGGTAAATAAATAAACTGAAATAATTGGCTATAAAACATTATTAAAACTATTATTTATAACTTATTAATATATAAGGAGTATAAAAATAAGTCAGAACTAAAGTAGGGAAATAATAAATGTTAGACTGAGGGAAAAGGGTAAGTAAGTATCTAAGACTTTTGTACTTTTTAAGTGAGGTATAAAGATACTGATTAACACTGAACTTTGTAAAGTTGTGTGTATGTTTTAAAATTTTAAACATATTTATTCAAAGAGTAGAAATAAAGTATAAAGTTTTCAAAATATTATTGGGGCAACAGAAGTTAAAACAAAAACAAAAATTTATTCCATCTACTAAAAGCTTGAAAGGAGGAGAAAAACAAAGCATGAAGGAATAAACCAGGATAAATAAAAGCACAATAGGATGGCAAATATAAACCTGAATACATCAGTTTAACTGAATTAATCAGTTAAATAAAAATTAAGATTGGATTGAATACAATTTAGTAATCAAAGCCAAAAACCAAACCCATTGTCACTGAGTCGATTCTGACTCATAGCGACCCTGTAAGACAGAGTAGAACTACCCTATAGGGCTTCCAAGGAGCTGCTGATGGATTTGAACTGCAGACCTTTCAACTTTTCAGTTAGCAGCCGAACTCTTAACCACTGCCGTACTAGGGCTCCTTCTAAATAGTTCTAGACAAGGTAGAAACTAGGGCATAAGCTTGGGAGAGTGGTTCCAGACAGCAGATGATTCAGAGTTTAAGAGAACAGAATCTCTAGAAATTTTAGGAATAAACAGAAGAGAGTGGCTACACCCCTGGAGTAGCCCTTCTGCAGCCACTGCAGTTATGAGTGAAATAAATTACAGAACCACTGATTGTGATAAAAGAAGTTCCCAAAACCAATTGACTTCACTAGCATTTATGGCTAATTATTTAAGAAGAGATTGGAAGACACCAATGACCATTAATACTTAGCATTATAGATCCTAAAGCATCGTTTTTTAACTTATCGTCTGTTAATTTTAATTCTTACCACTAGGTGGCACACATCCAAAGTTCTATCTGGTAGCTTGTAAACTGGCATGGGCTGAATTGGACCTACAAATGTCTTTTGTTTGGCCCATCATGTTTTTAAAAATTTGGATTACTGTTTAGTATTTAAGATTTTAAAACTTCCATGTTATAAAATTGTATTTCTTATTTTTCTTGAAAAATAGACACTCTGACAAAAGTGGGCCTTTACTCGCCAGCAACCAATTGACACTACTAGGCCAGTCTTTTAGCGGGAACATGCATTCTCCAGTTCGGGTCCTATTTATTTTTCTCATCTGATCTGCCTTAATAACTTATACATCTACCTAGTCCCTGTAAGTATTTGACTTTGTGATCCTTACAGTTTCATCAGAACCTTAATTCATTAAATTATGGCTGTTTATTAAAAAAAAAAAAATCTAAGAAAAATATAATTTGATACTGCAAAGAAGAGCCTGTGTAGCACAGTGGTTAAGCATTCGTCTGCTAACCAAAAGGTCCAACCACTTCCCAGGAGGAAGATGTGGCAGTCTGCTTCCATAAAGATTACAGCCTTGGAAACCCTATGGGGCAGGTCTACTCTGTCTCACAGAGTCGCTGTGAGTCAGAATTGACTTGACGGCAACAAGTTTGGTTTTGGGTTTTGGATACTGCAGTGTTTTCAGAAATATAAATGTACAGTTAAAGCAGAGCAAAGAATACAAGGATCAAGATCTGATTACTGATAATTATGGAATGAATCTTGAATTAAAGAAAGAAATGGCTAGCCTAAGAACAAGGCAAGAAGCAAGACGGTATGTAAAGGTAAAAATACAATAGGGTCCAACACTAGGCTCAGCACTTTATGTGAATTGATGCGTTAAATCCTCAAAATCACTCCACGAGGTGTGTAATTTCCTTCCTATTATACAGATAAGGAAGTGAAGCCAGGAGTTGAATAACTTTTCCAAAGTCAGAGGTAGTAAGTGGCAGAACTGGGTTTATCCCCAGGTAGATCTGAGACAAAGTCCAGGCTTTTAGTTTGCAACCTATAGCCCCTTGCTGTAAAGAGATTGTTTGGTCATCAGTTTGGAGTTGGAGTTTAACTTGCTTTGCTAATTCAGATTGAATCATTCTGAGCCTTGATCCTGAATTTCTCCATTGAGTAAGGAGATAAATCCTGAAGGAGGGAGGTAGGTGAGTGTGAGTGATCCTTTGTCTTTTCCGTTTTGAAGAAGAAGGAAGGAAAGTTTCCCTTCCAGATGGTGGCATGGTCCAGTTGGTTGTCAGCCATTCTTCCCTTCTGGCTCTAGGATTCTCCTTCCAAGGAGAACTCCAAATCTCCCAGAGGTGCATACTTTTGACCAGATAACCTGCTTGGTTAGAGGTCATTCTTTTGACAACTGTTGCGACATGGTGTCACTGTTGAAACACAGGAAACATAGCCTCCCAGGTAGGGTCCCTGCTGCACAGCATTGTTGCTGAATTACAGGCTGGGGCTGTAGTCAGTCATTGACGCTGCAGAGGAGATCTCTGGTGACCTACAAGCACCACTGCCTTTGATCACTTGTCTGGCAGTAGTTTCTTCACAGGAAGAAAAATGTCTTTCCTAATGTTAATTCAGCTACGATAATTCTAGGCCACTGTAAGCCTGAGCCCTCTACAATTTCAATCTTATAATCATACGAGATGATTTGAGTTTATATATAAAGTCATTTTCACAAAATCCACACTTATTTCCTAGGGTGGCTGAGTTTGGAGGGATTTTCAGTCCTAGCTGTATGATTGCTCAGATTTACTGCTCTTCTCTACCTCCTTCTTTAGCCAAACCCCAAACTGAAAGAACTTTCTCTCCATTGTTCTGTCCCAATGCCCATCCCCTTTTTTATCTAAGGAAGAATAGCATTTCTATATGGCAAAACCTGACCTGGTTGCAAAAAAAAAAAAAGCAAGCTATAACCTTAATGCCTTTCTGCTAGGAGAACTACTCTGCATGCATTAAATCACCTTGCATGAGTTACAGCAGCTCAGTACCAAGCTGATCCCCAAGTCCTTGTTAAAAAGTAATTGGTATCATCAGTGTTTGTCGTATAAGAGCTCAGGGTACTTGCAATTAAAGAGTAAGTGATATTTCAATAAGATTAACAATTCAGTAAAAGACGTTTCTCTTATCCCACTGTATACAATGTTCTCTCTCCTAGAAATGTTTTCTGTATCTTTAAGTAGTGATTTGAGATGAAGAGTATATATGAAGAAAATGCTGAGTATGGATTTGAAGATCAGGAAATGATTAGGCTGGAAAAGACCTTGATAAAGTGTCCAGTTTGTTCTGGACGTACAGTCACACAGACATACAGTTAACTCAGTCAGAGAAGAGAGACGTTTACAAATAACGTAAAGTCATAGTTGAAATGAACTATGCATTATCTTCTACAGCTTCTCAACTCCCTTCCCACCAACAGTAAGCAGTCTAGCCCCAAGGCTTGGCTCTCATTTACCTAAAACCAGCATACCTACCCTGGCCTTCTTGGGGCAGGCCATCAATGGGGACTAGTGCTAAATCATCATAGTCTAATTTCTGAGCTCTGCTGCATTATTACCATAGCTGATTAGGACTATGATTACTCAATCCTATGGTAGATAAAGTAGAGTAATCAAATTGGTTAATTCTATGATTAGAAGATATACAACCAGAATGCTCCTTAGAAACGAGGATGGCGAGACTTCGGCTCACTTACTTTGGACACGTCATCAGGAAAGACCAATCACTAAGGGGTCAGGAAAAACAGGGGAAACTCTCAAAGAGATGGGTTAACACAATAGCCACAATAATGGAGTCAAACACACTAACGATCATGAAGATGGCACACAACTGTTCTGTTACAATGTCTCCAAGAGTTGGAGCCAACGCAACAGCAACTAACAACAACAACCCTATGGTAACTGAGAAGCGCCTGTATCCTAGTCTCCAAGACCTTCCAGGAAGTAGCATTTTACATGCTGTCTTGTCAATCACTCTGGAAATAATTAGTCAAGGAAATCATTTTTTGTTACTACAATATTGATTCATTTCCGTATGACTTAAGAAAAATGAGCTCCTGAGAGGTCATTTATCTTTAAATAGAGGGTAGTAAGTAATAATTTTCACGTAGTGATGGCACCTCTCCCGAAGGTAAAACATCAAAATTTAGAATTATAGGAAGGTTTTATAGCTCATTACACTCAAGCTTTTGACTTTTTATTTATAGATAAGGAAGCTCAATGCATTCAGCATTAATCTTCTCATCTGTTAAATGAAGCGCTGCAGATGATTTGCTCTCAATTGCAAGAGTTAGTTACTGGGGTGGAAAAAAACGGCTAAAATTCCTGTCTAAAGCACTGTTTATTACTCCATGCATTAGAACTAATCAGTCATTGTCTTCTAAACCCCCATCCAAAAAAACCCCAACCATTTCTGGTGAGTCAATTCCTACTCATAGCAACCCTATAGGACAGAGTAGAACTGTCCCATAGGGTTTCCAAAGAGCAGCTGGTGTATTTGAACTGCTGACCCTTTGATTAGCAGCCAAGCTCTTAACCACGACGCCACCAACGCTCCTTCTAAAAACTTTTTTTCCTCCCAGAAATCAATGATACTGGAATTCCAGGGTATAGTTTTTCGAACACTTGACTGGAGCTAAGGAAGAAAAGTTGCTTACTTTGTGGCTATTCTTTTGTGGTTTATAGGCAATTCAAACATGGGTTGTGTGCTGTTATATTTCAATTCTCAAAGATTGTGATGGGCTCCCATGTTACAGTATACTTCAGAGAAAACCAGAGAAGCTTCCTTTCGGAGGTTGTGGGATGACCTGCAGCTTTGTGTCACCTCATCAGAACGCAGTCTTTTGACCAGTGCATTCATTACAGAGTGCAGTAAAGTGGAGCAGAACACAAGAGAAACATTATAGCTTTCCCACCCTTTCTGAGTTACTCCAAGGAGAAGATTTTCCTTCCAAAATAACATGTCTGCCTCATGCTCACTCTTCCCAATAGCTCTGCTTCACTGAATGAATTTCCCATGGGGTTCTATAAAAAAAAACACCTAAAGGAGTTGGAAATACAAATTTTACAATCTCTTTCATTGAATGGCCTTCCTTCTTTGAAATGGAAACTATATTATCAAGTTATCTTTGGGGGTGGGGTTAGAGCAGGCAGAGATGTTATCCAGATTTAGTGCCAACAAGTTTGAAGTGTGGGGCAGGATATGTGAGTGAAGATGTCCTATGGGGCACTGGGAAAAATTAATTGAAAAAGGCTAGAATTTTGGAGTCAGAAAACTTGAAATAAAGGAACTTACTATGGGTAGTTTCTTGTACTGTGGTGGCTTGCATATTGCTGTGTTACTAGCTATGCCACTGGTATTTCAAATGCCCGCAAGGTCCCCCATGGGGTACAGATTTCAGCAGAGCTTCCAGACTAAGACAGACCAGGAAGGAAAGGCTTGGAGATCTACTTGCAAAAATTAGCCTGTGAAAACCCTGTGAATCATAATAGAATATTACCAAATATAGTGCTGGAAGGTGGGCCTCCTGGGTTGGAAGGCATTCAAAACACACAGCAGTCACAACAATGGACTTGAACATACACTACCAACAATTGTGGAGATGGTGCAGAACTGGACAACGTTTCTATCTGTTGTGCATAGGGTTATCATGAGGAGGAGCTTACTAGAAGACAGCTACAATCAACAAACAACGTGTGGACAAGAGTTTGAAAGTTTGCCGCCAGTTTATCAGTCAGGGTTACTGCCACTGCCTTACTGATGTTGACTCATCAAAGCCCATTTCTATCTTTCAAAGCATTTCTATCCTTCCTCTATGATCCTAAATGGTGTAAGGTGCTGAGAAGGACTTTAAACTTGCTTTTTTAGTTTTTAATTTTCATTCTCCTTTATTTAAAAAAAAAAATTTAGGTTGGCTGGAAGTTCTATTACATAACTGCCTAAAGCGGTGTTGGAGCTGGAAAGTTACAGAGTCCAAATCAAAGCAAGTTGCACTCTACTGTTTCTGAATGACTAAACATTTACATTTGATGGGTCAAACAATGTCTTTTCCTAAATTGGTTTTTAAAACACTTGATTGAATAGCCCAAGTTTGGTGTCAGTAATTTGGAGGATACCTCATTCTACCAGAAGGCATATTTTAGGCCCCAATTCAGCTAAACTTTACTGATGTGATACAAAACTTAAGTACAGGAGCAGACTTTTAAAAACTTTCACCCACACCCTAAACCAGAAAAGCAAAGAAAATGGTGTGTTTATGATGCTAATTACTGAGCTTCAGCAGCCCAATTCTAGATCCATTAAAAAGTTGCTTAGATTGGCAATGGATCTTCTTTGAATTGTTAAGCATTTGCCTTTTTTTCCCCTGAGGTCAGAGCCCCAATCCTGTAAGAAGAAGCAGAAAATCTGAAAATGGTTGTAGAACAATCCAAGAACAGCAACAAGAAAAGCTAAGGTAATTATTACACTTTCAGGATTCTAAGGTCATACGTTTTTTGAGTTGAAAAAAGTTAATGAAGTTTACAAAGATGACAGATAATTAACCAAGGCAGAAATGGAAGACAGAATAGTCTAGTTTGTGTGTGAAATGTAGGTGGTAAGATTTGAGGGTACAATGAAAAACCAAGTTAAACTCTGATTATTTGCTCTTGAAGAAAAATCGTATATCCACTTCCTTGCTGCAATTTTCTGAAAACTTTTTGTGCATGTTCACAATTTGCATACTCTGCAGATTGGGAAATACAGTGGTTATCCACAATAGTTAACGAAGGCAGCCCAAGATTTCCATTTTTCCATAGTGTTTCAAAACCTCTAGGCTAAGTCACGCTCTCTTTGACGTATCTTTAAACATTACAACTAGTATCAGATTATTCCATCCCATAGCATTTTGTTAAAATATACTGAAACAAAGATGTAATACAAATTCCCTGTGGTCCAAGCACCTTGCAAATATTCCCACCAGTGGTTGTCGCCTGGTTGATGAGTGGTGATTGAGGGAACGGCTAATCGATTAGCTTTCCCATCCTTCCGCCTAGTCAGCTATTCCCAGCCGCCTGCTAATGGGCACTTTTAACCAGATTTCCCTTAAATGGGAAGATAAAATTGTAAATTCTTTCTCTGTCTCTTTGTAGCAGGTCTAAGGTATTAACTCAAGAACATGGCAGCTGCTTCTTTAAAATGTAATGTCAGGTAATCCTCCTCTAAATTCCAGTTTCCTAAAAGGAGATTAGCATAACCTCAGGTGGCCCAGGTCACAAAATGTCATAAAGATACAACTTTATATTGAACATGTGAATATAATGAGTTGTATTCACCCCACTATATAAAGGGTCAGATTCTTTTCTGTCTTTGCAATCTCTTTGGTGGATTGCCTGTACTGTATCATCACATTCTGGTTTAATGCTTATTCAGTAATGAAACTTTCTCTTCTCTATTCATGGAGAGGTTTCTGGGTTGGGAGTAGATTTTGTTTTTAGAAACTTCTCCCTAGTAATAAACCCTATATCCATTGGCTATACAAACACTCACCTTAACCCAAGATTGAAATCTGAAGCCTGCCTCACTGTTCATACCCGATCCTTAACTTAGTCATTGATAGTATCTCAAACACCCTGGTTACCTGGAAACCTCTTCTCCATTTGCACTATGACCACCAGGGTTCAGGCTGTCGTCGTAACTCACCTGCAGATACAAAAACTCCTAAATACTCTCTCTGCTGGTCTTGTTCCCTTCATAATAGTTCTCTACAAAACTTCCAATCACATTTCTGAAATGAAAATTGATTACATCATTTTCATGTTTAATATCCTTCAATGATCACCAACAGAATAATGTCTGGGCAACCCATTGCAATACTTCATGATCTAACCCTTGCCTATTCCTTCAGCTATGAATGTCACAACTGCCTGCCTCAAACTTAATGGAGCAACAACTCAGAAAGGAAGATATTTCCCAGATTCTTAAAACCATTTCTTTCCTTGTTGCCTTCACTCATGTGGTATCTTTTTTTTTTTTTTTTAAATGGAAGATTTAAAAGGGGACTAACCAGTAGAATTCATGAACAGTGGGTGTTAGAGGTAAATCTTCTCTGATAACCTTTTTCTCTTTAGTCCTTCAGGATTCATTATAAACTGAATCAAACAAGAAAAACCAAACCTGTTGCCGATGAGTCGATTCTGACTCAAAGCGACCCTACAGGACAGGGTAGAACTGCCCGGTATAGTTTCCAAGGAGTACCTGGTGCATTTGAACTGCCGACCTTTCGGTTAGCAGCTGTGGCAATTAATCACTACACCACTAAGGCTTCCCATTATAAACTAGCCCTCTGCTATTCTTTATTTATAAAATGAGGCTACTTCAGTAAAAATTCACCTTTCATAATTGTCAGAGAATAATTTTCCCTAGTGGATATATAGAATAAATAATATAGTGGTATACAATGGATCTAATGATGATTGATAAGAAGTAGGACCCAAGTTGTAATCTTGTTCTGAGATGTCTGGTAAAGTTCAGATCCTTCAATATTTATGAGACGGTACTAAAAATCATAAGAAATAAAGGGCTAAAAGAAAATATGAGAGACTTCCAACAACAAACATCTTTGCACTGGAGGTAAAGACAGCATGAACCACTAATTTGTCCCATGTGTCCGAAAGATGGCCCACTTATCATCGCCATGTTGTGGATTGTTATAGTATTGGATGGATTCTGGAATTAGAAACAATTCCCAAAAAGTGGCAATGAGAAGAGGGTTTTGTAAGCCTTGGACTAAAATGTATTCCTTTGAATCAGGCTTGAAGTGCTGTGAGGAGTTGGTGTTATTGGAGGTTCATTGGGATATTTTGTTGTCCTGTGAAGTCAGGTCCTATCAAGCAGGACCTGTCTTCACTTTTCTTAAATGTCTCCTGTGTCTCATATGAATCATGACTCTGGAAGAAGTTCTGTGTAACATCATTTGCCTGAAATTCCTATCTCATTTCTTGTATCAGATGCCGCTAATGTCTTGCCCTTAGACCTTCTCGGTCTCACCTATGATTCCTGCCATGATGGTGGCAGATAGTTCCATGTGGCTTTGTCTCATGTCACAGTGACCACATCTCACCTCAAGTGCCCATGCTCTTTGCTCCAGGGTGTCTCATTGCTGCAGCATAGCACACGGAAGACTACTCTGCATGCATGTACTTGAAGCTCAGAAGAAACTTAGAATTAGTGCCTCTTGGGGCAATCCTCAACCAGTGAGGGTTAGGCATTGATAGGCAAATGCTTCTCTCTCATGATCCTCAAGAGAATAATTCTGACAGGCATTCTACATACTCCTCAGGGACTTACTAACTCATGGAGACGACCTACACCATTTGAGCAGACAGTAGTAGCTTCTGTTCCCACAAGAGTGTGGGGACTTTGGCTGAATAATCAGGCTGATGCTATATTGTCAAAACAAGAAAATGGCAAAAGCCCCACACAAATAAAACTGGCTACTATCTGCCCTATCTGTCAGCATGTTGCATCCTATCCTCATAACTGAAAAAGGAGGGTTGCAATAAAAACATATCATGTCTACAGAGGACCAGCAGGAAAACCAAATAAAGATGAGCACACAATCAGTAATTACAAAACATTTCAGGAAAACTATAAAGTAATAGAGGTCCAAAGATTAAAAAATGTAAGAAGGGGTTCCCAAGTAAATGGAGCTAATAGAGCAAAATAAATGAGACTTTAGAAAATATATAATCAGAGACCTCCAGAGAGGTGTAGGAAGATTGTGTATCCATCAAAAGACTCAAGTAAAGATGAAGAAAATTAAAAATTTGACCATTAAATTAATAAAAAGGAAGTCTAGAGGTGGGATAAACAGTAAAATGAACAAAACTGGAAGGCGAATGAGCTCAAAAACCAAGCTAAGGAAATCTCCCTAAATGAATTCCAAAGGAAAGTATGGAAGAATGGATGAGACATAGCATGCATACCAGAAGGTCCAGAGGGAGTTCCAGAGGAAGACAGCACAGAGAACAAAGCAGGTAAATGTGAAATAAAAGAAGAAATTGTCCTAGACCTGAAAAAGGTTTGGTGTCAGAATGAAAGAGTCTACTTAATTGCTAAGCAGTGTGGATAAAAAGAAAGAGTTTAGAAAGCACCAACCCTAGTCAACGTAAAAGTAAAATATCAAAACAGTAAGAAAAAAGGAAAAATTCTAGAATGTATGATAGAAGAAAATATAAAAGATGGCTTATAAAGTGATAAGTATTATTTTGCCCAGATGTGATAATAGGAGCTTGGTTAAAGGAGATTGTCATTATTCTTTGGGGAAATGTGCTAAATAATTAGGGGTAAATTCTATGATGGCTGCAACTTACTTTCTAATGGTTAAGCAAAAGAATTGCACACACACACACACAGAGGGAAATAAAGTAAATATGCCTACATGCCTATCTAGATGGCAGGTACATGGGTGTTTGCTATGCCATTATTTCAACTTTCTCGTTTGTCTGAACATTTTCTTTCTCTAAAGTTGAGGGGAACTTCTCAGGATCTTGTAGACTGGCAACTACCAACAAAAATTTATCTATAAACTAGCAGATGCCGGAAGGAAATCAGACATCTGACTAGTAACACTAGAAGCAAGAAGATAACGGAGTGATAATTTCTAAGTTCTGAGTAACGTAACTTTTCACTTTTCCAGCCAAACTCTCATTCAAATGTAAAGGCAATTAGGCCATTAAAAATCATAAAATTTACCAATTACAAGCCATATTTAATAGAACTACTGAAAGACACATTCAATAAAGTTAAAAATAGTGAATAAAAAATGAAGCCAAAATATGTATTATGCATATGGAGTCAATCAACTCTTCATCTACTCTCCCTTCTAAAATCCCCATAAAAATAATATTAAAGAGAAAAAAGATCTAAACTGACAAATAGAAGGAGAATATGGCAAAGTAAACAGTTAATTTCTGGAAAACAGAACATATATGGTTTTAATGAGGCTGAGGAAGTCATGGTCAAAAAGGCAGATAGTACAGAAAGAGTGACAGATCACTTGCCAGAATTGGGAGGGGCTCAGGACAAGCAGACACAAAACACAAAGGAAAGAAGTGATGAGGCACTGGGCAAAACAGAATTTTTGTAGCTAGTATAAAATTGTATACTGTTAACTCTTCCACCTTCCTTCTTTGTCCTATGCATGGTAACTTTAAGCTAAACAGCTCCCCACCTCTCACTCCAGTAAGAGACTGGATGTCTTTTCTCTAACGAATGTAATGGCCCTTGAGCTAGACCTCCACCAATGGTATTTTGTTGAAATAGAAAAACAGCCAATCGATGAGCAGGTCTCAAGCTAGCCACAGAGTTTCCAATCTGGTTTCCAGTGCCGCACTATGAAATATTAATGGAAACAAAAATATTATGAGACTTTTGAAGAAAACCTCCCATGTGCAAGAAAGATACCAAAATAATCAGGGAAAGAAATGACCCTGGAGGAAAGAGTGGTTTTGACGTTTTCTTCAAAGCTGTTATCTTAATTACTATCCTCAGAAAACAAAGAGGATATTGCATCTGTAAAACAAGAACAAAGTGTTATGAAAAATAAGCAATTGGAGAACATCAACAACAACAACAAAAGACTCTTAAAAATATAAAATTTTAAAAGTCAATACAAAGAGCAGAAGATAAAATCAAGGAAATCTCCCCAAAAGCACAATCAAAAGGCAAAGACAGGTGGGAGAATATAATAAAAAAATATAATTAATTCAAGAGCTCCAAACTTATTAATAAAAAGAATAGAGAAAAATGAAAGGGATGAAATTATAATATAGATAAGATAGTCAAGCTTCCCAGAGCTGAAGGGCATCAGTTTCCAGTTTCCAGACAGAAATAAACCATAAAGTGTGTAGCATGTGATTGAACTAGTATGTACCTAATATTTTATATTCAGTTAATATTTTAGTTGATATAAAGGAAAAAATATTAATTATATTCAATAAGTACATTTGAATCTCTTTTTTATAACTAATGTGCTTGTGTCTCAGATTTGAGGACTGTGGCATTTTAGCTTTTGAACATCAAAAAGTTAGAGAAAACAAATCTTTAATATAGTCAGCAAATTATGACACATGGGTGAAATCCAGCCCGCAGCCTGTTTTTATATGGTCTGGGAGCTAAGAAAGTTTTTTTTTTTACATTTTAAAAGGGTTGGAAAAACAAAACAAAACAAAGAAGAATATGTGACAGAGACCATATGTGGCCCACAAAGCCTAAATTATTTACTATCTGGGTTTGCTGACCTGCCTGTACTAAGCAAAACATTGAAAGTTAAATGTTGTCCCTTAATATCTTCTTCCAGGGCATTAGATTCTCAAAGCACTACAGAGTCCTGGGTGGTGCAAATGGTTAACAGCTCCCCTGCTAATTAAAAGGTTGGAGGTTTGAGTCTACCCAGAGGCACCCTGGCAATCTGCTTCTGAAAAAAAAAGCATAGAAAACCCTACACATGGGATTGCCATGAGTTGGAGTCAACTTGACAGCAACTGTTTTTGATTTTTTTTGTTTTGACAGATTTTAAAACACTGTATCAGTAAAGAAACTGGGGAAATGGAGCAACTCAGATTCCTGGAATATCTGAACAACTTTTGCCAAATGTTATCTTACACTGCAGGGAGTTACAACTCAAACTGGACTTTGGTGCCAGGCCAGTTACTTATGTAAGAAGTCACTCAGGGTTCTAAGATGCCAAGGAGCAGTGGGAGGGGCATAGAAACTAAGGAGAGTATGCCCAAAAGAACATTCACATTAAAATGCAAAAAAAATATTCTGTGCTGATCAATCAACTCAGAAATTCATATGATTGGTTCTGGAATCATTGCTGGGATGAATTTCAGATTCTAGAATTTCTGCTGCATGTACAGCTTTATTTTATCATTTTCACAAACAACTGAGAGCTGAAATATTGCATATATTGAAACTGCTAAAATAATCAAAGCTCAAAGAAATTCAAACATAAGGTTTATTCAGAGCAGTTATTCTACATGCATATAGGGAGCCCATTCTGATTGTAAAAAAAAGCAAATAGCTCCAAGTAGGCAATTTACAATGAAACTTGTAAAGAGGAGGGAGAAGAATAAAAGATCAATCATTGGCTAATCTTAACGTGATTGACTGAACCTACTTGTTAACCCTTTACCATCGAGTTGATTCCAACTTATAGCAACCCTATAGGACAAAGTAGAAATGTCCCATAGGGTTTCTAAGGCTATAATCTTTACAGAAGCAGATTGCCACATCTTCTCCTCTGGAGAGACTGGTGGGTTCCAACCACCGAACTTTTGATTAGCAGCTGAGCACTTAACCACTGAGCCATCAGGGCTTCTTGATTGAACCCTGCCCTCCACCTTTTAATGAGTTCAATTGATATCATGTCACAAGGTGTTCCCTAGTCTGGCTGCTAAAAATTTGGCCATCCACCCACCTGCAGCCATGAGACTTTTTGAAATTTAAATTAAGTAAGCCTAGAGTCTTTTCCACCACTCCCCTGTCAGTTTGGCCTACTGTGGTGCTTACATGTTACTGTGATGCTGGAAGCTATGCCACCAGTGTTTCAAATAGCAGCAGGGTCACCCATGGTGTACAGATTTCAGCGGAGCTTACAGACTAAGATAGACTAGGAAGAAGGGCCTGGCGATCTACCTCTATAAAGAAAAATTGGCCAGTGAAAACCTTATGAGTAGCAGTGGAACATTGTCTGATATAGTGCTGGAAGATGAGCCCCTCAGGCTGGAAGGCACTCAAAATATGACTGGAGAAGAGCTGCCGCCTCAAAGTAGAGTCAACCTTAATGATGTGGATGGAGTAAAGCTTTCAGGACCCTCATTTGCTGATGTGGCACAGCTCAATGAGAAGAAACAGCTACAAACTTCCATTAATAATCAGAAAGTGGAGTGTACAAAGTATGACTCTAGGAAAATCGGAGGTTGTCAAAAATGAAATGGGATGCATAAGGATCGATATCCTAGGCATTAGTAAGCTGAAATGGACTGGTATTGGCCATTTTGAATCAGACAATCATATGCTCTACTATACTAGAATTGACAAATTGAAGAGGAATGGCATTGCATTCATGTCACTAAGAACATTTCAAGATCTATCCTGAAGAACAACACTGTCAGTGACAAGATAATATTCATACACCTACAAGGAAGACCAGTTGTATGCTCATGAGGAACCTGTACACAGGTCAAGAGGCAGTTGTTCAGAAAGAACAAGGGGATACTGCATGGTTTAAAGTCAGGAAAGGTATGCGCCAGGGCTGCATCTTTCACCATACCTATTCAATCTGTATGCTGAGCAAATAATCAGAAAAGCTGGACTATATGAAGAAGAAAGGGACATCAGGACTGGAGGAAGACTCATTAACAACCTGCGATATGCAGATGACACAACCTTGTTTCTGAAAGTGAAGAGGACTTGAAGCCCTTACTGATAAAGATCAAAGACCACAGCCTTCAGTATGGATTACACCTCAATATAAAGAAAACAAAAATCTTCACAACAGGACCAATAAGCAACATCATGATAAACAGAGAAAAGATTGAAGTCACCAAGGATTTCTTTTTACTTGGACCCACAATCAACATCTATGGAAGCAGCAGTCAGGAAATCAAAAGGTGCATTGCATTGGGCAAATCTACTGCAAAAGACCTCCTTAAAGTGTTGAAAAGCAGCTGTCCCCTTGAAGACTAAGGTGCACTTGACCTAAGCCATGGTATTTTCAATCGCATCATATGCATGCGAAAGCTGGACAACGAATAAGAAGACCGAAGAAGAATTGATGCCTTTGAATTGTGGTTTTGGCAAAACAATATTGAATATACCATGGGAACAAACAAATCTGTCTTGGAAGAAGTTCAACTAGAATGCTCCTTAGAAGGAAGGATGGCAAGACTACGTCTTACATACTTTGGATGTGTTGTCCTGGAGAATGACATCATGCTTGGTAAAGTAGAGGGTCAGCGAAAAAGAGGAAGACCCTCAACGAGATGGATTAACACAGTGGCTGCAACAATGGGCTCAAGCATAACAACGATTGTGAGCGCGGCGCAGGATTGGGCACTGTTTCATTCTGTGGTGCATAGGGAGGGTCGCTATGAGTCAGAACCAACCAACTTGATGGCACCTAACAACAACAACAACACAACAACTATGACCTAGAGACAAGGGTGTTTATTTTACTTGTTTTTGTGGGAAATTGTACTTATTCATTATTTGTTTGCTGTAATTAACCAAACTTAATCACTGCTGTTGTAGAATTTAACCCATTGACAGTGGCTTCACTGATCTTGCCATAGCGAACACAACCACCAACTCCTAGATTCTCTAGGAGTTAAAACAAGCATTTGTAAGCTTTTTCTGTCTTGCACCGTTGCTGGCTGGTGAATATGGTTAAGCACTGGACCACTGTCATGGATTGAATTATATCCCCCAGAATATCTGTGAACTTCGCTAGGTCATAATTCCCAGTATTGTATGATTGTCTACCATTTTTCACCCGATGTGATTTCCCTGTGTGTTGTAAATCCTATCACTATGATGTTAAACGAGATGGATTAGCGGCAGTTATATTGATGAGATCTACAAGATTAATTGTGTCTTAAGCCAATCTCTTTTGAGATATAAAAGAGAGAAGGTAGCAGAGAGACATGGGGGACCTCATACCAGCAAGAAAGCAGAGCCGGAAGTAGAACACGTCCTTTGGACCCTGGGCCCCTGCGCCTGAGAAGCTCCTCGACCAGGGGAAGATTGATGACAAGGACCTTCCTCCAGAGCTAACAGAGAGAGAAAGCCTTCCCCTGGAGGTGATGCCCTGAATTTGGACTTGTAGCTACTATACTGTGAGAGAATAAATTTCTGTTTGTTAAAGCCATCCACTTGTGGTATTTCTGTTATAGCAGCACTAGATGACTAAGACAACTACTAACAGAAAGGTTAGTGGTTTACCCACGGGCTTCTTGGAAGAAAGCCCTGGTGATCTACTTCTGAAAGACCATAACCATTGAAAACTTTATGGAACACAGTCCTACTCCAGCACATACAGGACCACCATGAGTCAGAATGGACTTAACAGCAACTGGTTTGGTTTTTGGTTTCTGTCTTGCACAGGTTTATGGCAGATTTATTTTTAAAATACATGAATTCTCAATCTTTTCATCTCTACTTAGTTACTGATATAGCTGTCCTAGTAAATTATCTAGGTTTTGGATTCTGGCACATAATTTACTCTATGGTCATGGAAGAGTTTCTTTACCTTTCCAGGTCTGTTTCCTCATCCATAAAATCTGGCTTTTGAAGACGGTTGTATGGCATAGAGATTGATTTATGGTAAATACTCAGAAAATAGCATTTCCTCCCTTTATGTAAGATGCAGGACATTTTTCCTTTTCTTTCTATATGCCCTCCACCCCCCCCTTTTTTTTTTTTTTTTTACAAATAATAACATTATTTTATAAACAATTACTTAGAATTCTCATTTAGTTAAAGATACTAATTGGATGATTCATTACAGTGAAGATTTTATTACAGAAGCTGAGGCAGAGGGAAAAGTTTAGGGCTGCGAATCTGAAAACTCATCATCCTCAAACGAAGAAAAGATTTAAGATATCAGCCAGACCCTCCTTACTTTTAAAAATATGTTTAGTAATTGGGGTAGTTATTTCCAAATGCATGTTTGACAGTCTTTGAAAATTGAATGGTCTCTTGTTTCCCTTCTCAAAAATATTTCCCCATGTTAGGTCTATGTTTCCCAATTTGCCTAATCATGAGGAACAGGTTAAAAATAGATGTTTAGAGCCTCTCCCCTGGAGAGGCTGATACATTGAGGTTGGGACAGGGTCCAGAAATCCCTATGTTTAACTGTCATCCCAGGTGGTTCTTATGATCGGGTAAGTATAGGAAAGAGTGTATCAGCTGATCTGCCCATTTTGCTGATTGGGGGAAAGTATACATATGCAAGTCAACCACTAAAATTACATTTTTCTAAGTCACAACATGCTCAAATTCAATAATTATTCCCTTAGAGTTAGCAGGGGGTTGAGGCCTGCAGGGCTACAAAGTTCATTACAGTGAAGATTGAGAAGGTGATTTTTTCCACAGAGCCTTTTTGTGGTAGGATTATATTCCAGCATTTACCTATGTGTTTTCTAAGTAACCCCCTCCCTCTCCACTCTCTCACAGGTACACCGAGGACTTTCTTTTCTCCCTCCCTCCATGTTGCCCTCACTTCCTCCCTCTTCCCTCCCTACAGTATATACCAAAGCAGAAACAAAGACTAAAAGAAGCTTTGGCTTAATGTCAGTTGGTAGGGTTGGAAGATGTGCTTGCCAAGATCAGATCAGAGTAGAGGGAAGAAAGAGGGGAAGACAAAAACCAAACAGAATATGGGGTGGGGAGAGTGGTGGGCTGAGGGCTACAGAATAGGGAGGAGGCAACGAATGTCTATCTCAGGACTAGGATGTGGAGGGGAAGAGACTGAGCCTGACCTCTGTTCAGGTGTAGACCTCCCACTGACCTGCTGTCCAACAGTCCTGACACTTACGAGGGAGATGGCATGAACATCTCCTGTGGAGGTAAGCCTCTGAAGGAAGGACATTACTCTTTGATTTGCACGGCCTGTGAAAAAAATATGTGAACTAAAGTATGTAATTGAAGCATAAGTTCAGAAAACAAAACCCTTACCTTTTGGTAAGTATTTTTTTCCCCTAGTCCTTTTGATAATATCTTCATAGTCACAGGGTCAGGCGGAGTTTTTGCTTATTTCTACCCTAAGGTCAGACCATTAAAGCACATCTATGTATTTCTAGAGGTTTTTGGATTTCTCAGTTCTCATTTCTGATGAAAAAGAATGGATATGACTCTCATTATCCATTTTCATTAGTCAAGATAGGCAAGCTACTAACAAATAATCCCAACATCTCTGTGGCTAAACCACTGTTAGGTTTCTAACCAGACCTGGAGTTTTTCCTGTTACATAAGTGAAGTAACATCTTTATAGGATACCCATGTATTTATTCCTAGGGTCCTTGTGGTCAATAGGCCATCACCAAATATCCCTCCATGTCAAAACACCTGATTACCACTTCATCCCTGCTGCGCATTATGGTAAATACTCTCACTTTGTCTGTGTCAGCTAAATGTAGCTTCTGCTACTCTGGGATTTCATTATCCCCTTTGAAATCAGGAGGCCCATCACAATCGTGGCATCTCCCACCATCGTATACAGTTACATGAAGAGTTTTAAGGATATTGGTGCTACTCTTGCCAGTGCATTCCTCAGTGTCTTAGTGAAAAGACAGGCTCCTCTGAGCCTCTTGGGGGATGCAGTGGTGGTGTGTGCACACACTGCACAACCGACTTTGACATTTCTATATTCCTAAGCCTTTTGATTCCTTTCTCTCTGCTGGAGAAATTCTGCCATCTCAATCACATTGAAAGCAGAGCTTCCAACTGGTTCGTTCAGGTTTGAACCCCTGCTGAGAATTTTTTTTTAATTTTTTATTGTACATTAGGTGAAAGTTTACAGAGAAAATTAGTTTCGCATTCAATAGTTGATAGATTAAGTGCTTCATGACATTGGTTTCATTCCCCACAATGTGTCAGCACCCACTGTATTTCCATCCTAGTCTCCCCGTTTTCTTTAGTCCTGATTTTCTACCCCTTCCTGCTTTCTCATCTTTGCTTTTGGGCAAATTTTGCCCTTTTGATATCGTATAATTGATTGTCCTAAAGAGTACATGCCTCTCTGGTGTTATTGTTTATTTTATGGGCCTGTCTATTGTTTGACTGAAAGGTGGTCTCCTGGAATGGCGTCAGTTCCAGGTCAGAAGGGTGTCTTAGGTCCATAGTCTCAGGGTTTCCTCCAGTCTCTGTCAGTAAGTCTGGTCTTCTTTGTGAATTTGATTTTTTGTTCTACAATTTTTCTTCTGCTCTGTCCAGGACCCTTTGTTGATCTCAGTCAGAGCTGTCGGTAGTGGTAGCTGGGCACCATCTAGTTTTCTGGTCTCGGGGTCATGTAGGCTGTGGTTTATGTGGTTTATTAGTCCTTTGGACTAATTGCTCCCTTGAGTCTTTGGTTTTCTTCATTCTCCTTTGCTCTGGACAGTAAGAGACCAACAGGTGTATCTTAGATGCCTGCTCACTAGCTTTTAAGATCCCAGGCAATACTCAGCAAAGGAGGATGCAGAACATTGTCTTTATGAACTATGTTGTGTCAATTGATGTAGATGTCCCCCAAGTCTATGGTCCTTCACCTTCAAGCTTAGGAACTTCATCCTGTGAGGTGCTGGTTATGTCTAAGAAGTTGCCCTGACTGTGGCCCTTGTATGCTCTATTGTCTATGTTATTACATAAGCAGCACCTACATTAAGTATATATAAATATCCACCACCAAACCTATATTTGCAGGTGGATATGTTCCCTTACACCCTCCCATACCTCTTGGCATACCTATCTACCTATGTATCCCTTTGTAAATTATTGTTTGTTAATACTATTGTTGCAGGATTGCTTATGAAGAATTTGCATTTCTAACACGTTCTCAGGGATTGCTAATGCTGCTGGTTAGGGGTCAATTCTGAGAACCACTAGTAGAGCAGTAGTTCTCAAAAATTATTATACATAAGAATCACCGTGGATCTTAACATGCAGATTCTGATTCAGTGTTATCTGGGGTGGAAATGCAAATTCTCAGCAGGGCTTCAAACTGGAATGAACTGGTTTGAAGCCCTGACTGAAAGTAAGTCAAAGTGAGCCCAAGTTTAGTCAATCAACCACGTAAACTGACAGAGCCAGTCCACCTGCACAGGCTCACACATTAAATTCAGAATCTCTGGTGAATGTACCCATATCAATAAATTCAGCTATAGTCGGTATTATATTATTTCCTCCCTGGTCCCATATATATTTTAACATTTCTGCTGATATCGATCACTAACATCTTACAATTCTTTTGAAATATAAACTATTTCCTCCCAAGTCACACTTGTCTCCAGGAACACGATGAGATATGACCAAAATTATTGATTTACAGACAGCAAGGGGTAGTTGGGATTGGTTTTGAGGAGAATAAGCCTCCCTTTGCGAGGTAGCTGCCACAGATTAGGACATTACAAGGCCCAACAGGGAGCCTACTAGCAACAAAAAAAATATGGCTTGCAGAGTTTCAGCTTCAGCATCAGAAAAAAGTGGGTTTGAAGCTAGGGACAATGGTTAAATAACCAGCACAATGCTCTAATGATTGAGGCAGTGAACCTTGCTTTTATTTTGTGAGTGTATCCTGAAAGCAGAAATGCATCTTGCCCTAACATTTTGAACAGTATCCTCAGTGGGAAGAAAGTAAAATGAGCTCACATTGATGACAGCATTATGTTTTTGTTTTTAATTGACCTTTTTTTTAAGTAAATAATTTTGATAGAGAAATGATCATGTCTATTTTGGATCAAATCCCTACTGTCAAGTTTGTCTGTGAGGCAAAGAAAAAAAGCTAGGTGAGAAGGGCAGGTTAGACTTTTTAAACAATGGGAAGCCATCCTAGCTCTGACAAGACATGAATGAGGTAAGAAATTGACCACAATCTCCAGTACATTGAGCCTTGCTCTACCTTTCCTTCATGGCCGGTCTCTTTTTTTTTTTTTTTTCGTGAAACTGAGTCTCTTTGTCAAAATTAATTTATTCCCTTTCTCTGTTCGATAGCAGGAGTCCCTGGGCGGTGCCAACAGTTAAGCACTTGATGATTAGCTGAAAGGATGGTGGTTCAAATCCATTTAAAGGTGCCTTGGAAGACAGGCCTGGAGATCGGCTTCCAAAAGTTCACAGTGTTGAAAACTCTATGGAGTACAGTTCTACTCTGCACACGTGGAGTTGCCGTGAGTCAGAATCAAGCCCACGGCAACTAACAACAGCTCTATTCAATAATACATTTTATACATGAATTATCAGACTAATTTTCTGATATCAGTGACATTTGTGTATAAATGCATATGCATGTCTTACCAAACCTTGCTATCACTTCGGTTCTGATCTTTTGCTCTAATTCTGATAGCTTGGCCTCTGTCTTATTCCTTTGTTCTCTAGAACATCTCTGTATAATCACTACTTCAGTACCTTGAGAATTGGATTTAGTCTTACCAGCAGTTTCTTTCCAGAAGTTAACTCCGAGGCTGTTTCTTCCAGAAGGTAACTTCTGAGTATCGCTATGTTCTTGCTCACCCACATACATGCATTGAACACCCGTAACTTATAGAGATCTGGATGAGAAGTTGAAATTTGTAGGTCTGCTCATCAGATATCTGCCAAACGAAAGACTTTCCCATCAACTTCCACACTAATTCTAGGGAGAAGTGTCAAACTCCAAGTCTTATAATAAATTAAAACAGTGTCTAACCATGTATTGACATAGCTTTCTTTTACCTTGCTAATCTTTACTGAAAGCAGCCCTTGTGTCATAATGGTGAAGAGCTCGGCTGCTAACTAAAAGGTCGGCAGTTCAAATCCACTGGCCACTCCTTGGAAATTCCATGAGGCAGTTCTACTCTGTCTTATAGCGTCACTATGAGTCGGAACCAACTCAACAGCACCTAAAAATAACAACAATCTTTATTAAAAGCCATAAAGTTAGAGGAGCAGGAAGAAAGCATAACACACAGAAAAAGCAATGACTGTAGAAAATCACCTACCTGAAGGGAAACCTATTCACCCAAACATGGATTTATCTATAACTCAATTAACAGTTCTGTCTGACCTCCAGCTTTTTAAGAAAAGTGATAATGAACATATATGATTTCAAAAAACGGAAACAGTGCATCAGCTTCTGTGAGAGAAAGGAAATTACTGCACTGCATGTGCAGTAAAAAATGAGGAATAATTGTTGCATGGATGTGAAAAAAATAACAATGCTTATCTTTCACAGTGAATCAAGTGTTCCTAGTGAAGCTGATAAACTGATGGCTCAGCACTTCTGGGTACTTGTTTACTTCTGTCTGCAGATGCCCTCTTCCACAAAGTCTGATTTTTGCTCTCTCATAGTTTACAAGATATAAGAACATTACAGATTTTGTAACTCCTGGGTCAGAGCAATTCTGTCATTCTTATGTACAACTCTTAGAGCCAGGCTAATGTCGAACACACTTAATGGTGTGTGTGTGTGTGTGTGCACGTGTGTCCAAGCACACTCATATTTGCATGTGTATATGGAGGCGGTAGTGGTGGTGGTGGTGGGCTAAACCTTTTTTAAAAGTATCCAAACATGCCATAAAAACATACACATGTACGTAAACATATGTACACAACTGTACACATATATGCTGCTTGCAGAAAGAATAAAGGAATCACTTCAATTAATTTGCATATTATAATAGATTTTTTTATATGGCAATAAACACAAAGTAATTACCCTAGAACCAATTTCACCCACCCATGAGAACTTTCTCACAGTTTTGAAATAAATTGCTAAGTAGAGATGGCCGTGCCAACACTTTACCTTAAGAAAGAATTTTTATACGATTCAAAGACAATAAAGCAAAGACTATCAAATATTTATTTACATTGCCTGAGACAAGCATCAAAGAAAAAAAAAGTTCCTTACCCAAAAATGACCGGGACTGAAAGATATTCCCACTACAACAACTGACCACACTTTGCTCTACACTTTCTAGGGCTGAAAGATGGCTTGGAAATCCTTGAAAAGTAGAAGCTCAAGAAATATAGAATTATATATGCTAAACCTCAAGCAGGCACTAGTAGAAAATCATCCTTTACCAATGAATTTCCTTGGGTGAGGCTATAAGAACTAAAATATAGGTGAAGTGAGAATGTGCTACTAATCTTGTTTGAGAAAAGGTAGTGGAGTGAAGGAAAGCAATTGATGAAGGGAGGATGGTGATACTGTGGTAAACAGATATCGGAGAGGCTGAGGGCTGCCAGGAACTTGGAGGTTTTGAGGCAAAATAGAATAGAGGATTGGGGAAAACCTAACCTATAATAATCAAAATTGACTGAAAAAGATAGTAGCTCAGAGTATATGTTTGACACCCCTCTTCAACAGCTTTCTCTTTAAACTACCTAAATATATATGATATATTGTATACATACATTCATACATATATGATACCTTGTGTGTATATGTGTATGTGTGTATATACATTCATTATTTTGTGTGTGTGTGTGTGTGTGTGTATGTGTGGAGAGAGAGAGAATAACTTGCATTATTAGCACCAGAAGCTGAGAAGAGATGCCAGTCCCAGGGAACAGGCATTCACTAACAACTATCCTAGATCCCAAGAACGCTTTCCATACTGTGCCAAGCAGACCGGATTAGCACTTGAAGGAAATGAACAGAAAACATCTGTGAACTCCAAAGGCATACTGTGGCTATGAAGGACAAGGACTGAGGCAGTGTTTGAAAGACTGAGAGAGCTTTCTCAGACCAACGCCCTTGGGCACAGAGGATGAGGACCTTCAGTGAGAGCTGTGGTAGTGAGGCTCGGGTACAGCAGCGGCTTTGCGGAGTAGCAGGTGGTGGAGGCAGCCACCATGAAGGAGAAGTATCTCGAGTGTTCTTCGTTGATGCACTGGAAGTGGCTTGTGGGAATTAGGTCCCAGTGAAAAGGCATTCACTGAGAGCAGTGGACCATGGACATGACAGCTGTGACTTTGAGGTATGGTTTCCCTTGGTGGTTAGGGTGTTTTGCTAATATACTGAGAGCCTCTAGGCAAATTAAGTATGGAACTAAGTGTATGTGTGGTGACATGATAAGGAAGGCCAGCATTAGTGGTGGAGTGAGGATCTTGTCCCCAAAACACAGGATTGTTCTACATTAGCAAAGAGGTCTGGGCACACCGGACCTAGATTTTGAAGGGTGACTTCATCAATGATGGAAGTAGGTGGCTGCAGACAGAGAACCACTAAATCAGCTCATCAATGGTCCAGTTCCTTTCCTAGCTGCCCAGGCTGTGCTGAAACTTAAGAGAATTCTTATGAAACATCAAAGTGGAAAATGAGACTCCAGAAAGAAGCCACCAGACAAGGGTAGAAAACTCATTATTTAAGAACAAATAAAGAAAAGAAGAGGCTTACAAAAAGAATCTATAGCTTAAAGAAAAGAGTACATAAGAGAGGAAATATAAAAATTGACTAAAGTAAACAAATAAACTTTTAAGAATACCTGGACAGTATTCAAACTCCTTCATAGGAATTACAGGGAACTTCATTTGACTTTGCACCTGTTTACTTCTCTGGTCTAACCTATACACTGAGCCACCTCTGAGCCTTCCAATACTCTAGTCTTTCTCTTAGAACACTCTTACTTCTAATGCTGGCATCACTGATTTATCTTTAAAAATCATCTCCTCTAGGATGCCTTACCATAGTACTTCCTCAGACACGTCCCATCCATGTCCTTTCCCCAAGTGGATTAGGTGTTCTTGCTGTGTGGACTCATTAAACAATCTACCTATCAACTTCTCTTATTATAGCATTTATTATCTTTTATTGATTTGCTTATTTGTCTGTTTTTCCTATTAGACAATAAGACATGGCACCTTCTCTCACAAAGAAAGCAGATAATTGGTATTTAAAAGACAATTGTCAAATGAATGAAAATCTGGATTTGATGTTTGATTTTTTTAAATCTCATACTGCAGTGAAAGGAAGCTGGCCTACAGGCAGGTACTAATAAATAGCTAGATAAGAGAATAATGCTTTGAAACCAAACAGGTGATAAATTTAAAATGAGATAGAATCAGTAACAAAATAACTACCACTCCATAAAGTCAAATCAGTGATACGGAGGACAAGCTTGAAAATATCTCCCACAATATAATGGAGAAATAAGTAAAAATAGGAAAAAGTTATAAGGTGGAAAATACAAAACAAACATAGAGATAATCAACATTTTTAAAGGTGATTACAAAAAAAAATGAACTAGAAGAAAAATTCAAAGTTTTAACAGAAGAAAACTTTCCTACCACTGAGGAAAAGACCTAACTTGACAATTGAAGGAGTCTACTAAATTCTAGAGAAATGTTAATGTCAAGATGTTAACCTAGATGAGAAACTTGTATGCAAGAATAAGAGAGAATTATGTTGGCATCCAAGTCAAAAATTTTACCTACACACACACACACATAAAAAAAATTCATCCTGGGAATAGGGAGTGGTGCACCCAGGAATGCAGGAAAAATGTAAAGCAAAGAAATAGCTACATAAGCAAGCTTTAAAGTGGGTCCTGGAAATAAAGAATTGTGGTTAAAGCTGAATGGTCCATATCAAAACCAAAACCAAACCCGCTGCTGCTGAGTCAATTCCAACTCAGAGTGACCCTGCAGGACAGAGTAGAACTGCCCCATAGTGTTTCCAAGGCTGTAATCTTTATGGAAAGGGTGACTGCCACATCTTTCTCCCATGGAGCAGTTGATGGGCTCAAACCACCAACCTTTTGTTTAACAGCCCGGCGCTTAACCGCTGCGCCACCAGGGCTCCTTGAATGATCCATAAATGTATCAAAAATCTGATGCTCATGCCCTCAAGTGGGGCAAGGAGGTGGGAGAATGCTCTCTAAATAATGCTTGCACCCACCAAGCTCTGTCCTACGTGAAACAATGAATTAAAATAAAATTTCTACCACTGGCAAAGAAGGTGGACTTCGACCCTCGATAACGAACAAAAAAAAAACACCACCTGTGAGAAACCAGGAGCCCAAACCTGAAGGCTTGAAATTCAAAATAACCATGAAGTGCAAAACCACAATGTGGTGAGCAGGGTTAAAGACACTGGTCTGCCAAGCTTTGGGTGTGGTACAGGATCTGAGAGTTTTAGCTACCATGAGGTAAAGAGGCTAGAAAGAGACCCACTCAAGACAAGGAATCAGAGAGAGCCAGACTTAAAACTCAAAGCCAGCGATTCGGGTGGAGTTGCCATGGTTATGAAATGGTACCGGGAGTACAAAAAAAACAACCACCACCACCTGTGGATAACCTAAAAAAGCACGTGGCTACAGTTTTTAGGAAGCTATGAGCGTAGAGAAGGAGCCTTGGTGCTACAGTGGTTAACGCTCAGCTGCTAACCGAAAGGTCCAAAGTTTGAATTCATCCAGCCGTTCTGTGGGAGAAAGATTTGGCAGTCTGTTTCCTTAAAAATTATGGCCTTGGAAACCCCTATGGGGCAGTTCTACTCTATATGAGTCGGAATCGACTTGTCAGCAACGGGTAATGAGGGGATGGGCATAAACAAATGGACGAACATAGAAGCAGCCTCATAAACCAGAATGGAAACCAGCTGCTAACTGGCTCAGGACAGGACTGTATCTACATGGTCTATATTATAGAAGAATTGAGCCCAAAAAAAAAAACCAAACCAGTTGTGGCTGGGTCGATTCCGACTAGACTCATGGTGACCCATGAGTTACAGAGTGGAACTGCTTCGTAGAGTTTTCTTGGCTGCAGTCTTCACAGAAGCACGTCACTAGGACTTTCTTCCATGGCACTGCTGGGTGGGTTCAAATCACCAACCTTCAAGTTGGTCGTATAGCACAAACCATTTATACCACCTACGGACTTTAGTTGAGCCCTAAGCCCTAAGCCCTCATTATTATACAAGACCTGGTTCTGGTTTGGGAGGTCATGTAGTGTTAGTAGAGGCAACCCCGAAACTGCTAGATCGAGAGAGAAGGGAAGAAAAAGACTTTCCACTCAAAATGAGCCTGTAAACTAAATTCTAAAACATATGAAATAACTAATGACAGCACCCAACCTCAACAAGCAGAATTCTTTGACAAGAATTTTGAAATCAGTGGGTTTCGAACGTGCGTGAAAATAAATATCATCTATAGAAACAAACGAGAACTTATAAAACTTACAGAACAGTCGCATATGAAACTGAAAAAGGTGATTTTGTAAAAGAACTAAAGATCATAAAAATGCAAAATAAACTCAATGAAAAATTGTAGACTGCCCAGTCTAAATTAGTCCAATGGAAAAGGGTACTGAAGAATTCCAACAATGCATTCTAGAGAGAAATCACATTTTCAAATGAAAGACCAATTAAGAGACATATAGATGAAACTGAGGGGCTCCAAAATACTTCTAACAGGAAGACCAAAAGAAAGATTAGAGGGAATGGTAGAAATAATTTTCAGACTTGAAAATCTACAATTAATGGAGATAAAGAGCGGCACTACGTAATAAGATAACAAATAATGTACTAAGAAACTGTAACTTGTATGTAACTAAAACGCAACAAAATAGCTTCAAGATGTATGAAGCAAAAACTGAAAGAACTACAGGAAAAAATACACTCCTACAATTATAGCGGGAGATGTTACATGTATCTAATCAGAAAATGATAGAGCTAATGGACAAAAAAAATTAGAAAGGATATAATAAGTTTAACAACAAAACTAAACCACTTGATTGTACATATGTGTGTACAAACACATACAATAAATTCGTTTAATGTGTATATTGACTGTTCAGCAAAATTGCAACGCGTTCAGTATTCTTCCCTGTTACCTGGTCAAAGAGTCGATAGTATGTAAATTATATTCTCTGACTATAATGCAACCAAATGGAAATAAACCAAGATTGTTTAAGTGGAAAACTGCTCTTAACTCTTCACATTTAACCTAAGTACTGTCCACTTTGTTGTAACCAGACGTTGGTGAACCGCTTGAGAAAGACAAAGTTTCTTTGAAATTATTGGTATCCAGCATTAATAGGGCCAGGTGTTAGAAGTGTGTTTCCTAGATTTTCCTTTTTCAGTAACGAAAAGAGAAAGAAGGAAAGAAGGAGCAAACAAAGGTAGAAAGAAGGAAGGAAGGAAAGCAAAGAGAGAGGGAAGGAGAGAGAGAAGACTAGAGGGAGAAAAGGACTGAGGAAGAGAAGAAGGCTCAATCTCCTTTTCCTTACAAATTTTTAAACAGAAAAAAAACCAAAAAACAATACGCCGCTAATGCTATCAGTTTCTCTGATGGGGATAATTTCTTTTATGGTAAACTCACTTAAGCAAATGAGTTTACCAAGAAAAACATTGAGCATTATAGTGCCATTCTGCTTGTCTTACTTCATTACGTTCTTTATTCTGTTTTCTTCAGATTACTGTTGTTCTTTTTCTAATGTCTTGATTGCATGTTTGGATCAATAATTTTCGATCATTTTCTTTTTTAATATGTGCATTCGATTCTAAACAAATGAATGCAATGTTGGAAGTGCTCACTTGTCTATGCCAAGAAATTTGGAAGACATCCATGTACGTGCCCATTCCAAAGAAAGGTGATCCAACAGAATGTGGAAATTATCAAACAACATCATTAATATCACACACTAGTAAAATTTTGCTGAAGATAATTCAAAAACAATTGCAACAATACATCAACAAGGAACTGCAGGAAATTCAAGCAGGTTTAGAAGAGGATGTGGAACGAGGGATAACCTTTTGGATGTCTGATGGATCTTGGCTGAAAGCACAGAATACTGGAAAGATGTTTACCTGTGTTTTATTGGCTATGCAAAGGCATTTGACCATGTAGATCATAACAAATTATGGATAATATTGCAAAGAATGGGAATTCCACAACACTTAACTGTTCTCATGAGGAACCTCTACGTAGACCAAGAGGCAGTCTTTTGAACAGAACAAGATGTGTGTCAGGGTTGTATCCTTTCATCATACTTATTCATGCTGAGCAAATAATCCAAGAAACTGGACTACCTGACGAAGAACGCAGCATCAGGATTGGAGGAAGACTCATTAACGACGTACCATATGCAGATGATACAACCTCGCTTGCTGAAAGCAAAGAGGACTTGAGGTGCTTAATAATGAAGATCAAAGACTACAGTTTTCATTGTGGAAAACACCTCAACATAAAGAAAACAAAAGAGGGAGCCAACACAGGGCCCTAGACAGACGCACCATGCCACACCCCTGCAAGCAAAGACCTGAAAGACTAAGTAAAACAGATACAATCGTCAATCCTGGAATACAAATCTGAGCATGAAATGAAGGGATAAAGAACTGGATCAAACACTGAATGGAAAAAGAAATTGACAGAAAAGAGAGAAGGAGGAGAGGTACGGAATGGAGATCCGCAGCCAACTAAAAGGGCACATCATCACCGTCTTCAAATACAGCCAGCAAGGAGTTCCGGAAGGCAACTTCACAGAGTTCCCAATGGGAGACAGAGCACTCCTTAACCAGAGAAACACACTTTTCAACCCCCCACCCTTCTGGTGAGTATAAGCAAGAACCACCCCATCCTGACAGACCCCACCACCAGAATGCACAATACGAGCCTCCCCCACTCCCCCATGCAGCTTTTTTTCTTTCTTCTTTCCTTTTCTTTCGCCCTCCACCTAGCCCTTTACGCCACCTCCCCTTCCCCTTTCCACCAGCTCCCTCCATGTTGACATTTTTTTCTTTCTCCCTTTTACTTGTTCCTGTACACCACCTCCCCTTCCTACCAGCCCCTGGGGCCACCCTACCCCCACTTGCCACCCTGCAGCCATTTTTTTTTTCTCTCTCTTTCTTCCTTTTTTTTTCTTCCACTTAGCCCCATCAGAATTGACTTGAGGGCAGCCCGCTTTTTGTTTGTTTTTTAGCCCCTATGCCACTTTCCCTCCTTCCCCCGCTGCATCACCTGCCACCCTGGGTCCACCACGCCCCCACCTGCCAACACTACCTTTTTTTTTTCTTCTTTTCTTTCTTTCTGCCACCTCGCCTCATATGCCACCTCACCTCATTTCCCACTGACCCCTGGGTCCACCAAGCCCCCATTTGCTGGCATGCAATTTTTATTCTTTTTTCTCTTCTTTTTCTTTCTCCCTCTCTCCACCCCCCCCCAACTAGCCCCCACCACTTGCCACAGCTAGACTGCCTGACTCAGGCCCTCTGCCACACCAGACCTACGCTGCCCCTCCTAACATTTGACCAGGGGCTGAAGCCCATAACATTCCCCATCTGATGCCCCCACCCATCTGGTGAGGGGCTGTGAATGCTCCCACACCACTGGACCAACATCAGGACACAGACAGCACCCACCAAGCCACTGTACACTGAAAAAGGCTCACCCTGCCAGCTGCTCCCCTGCTCACCCGATAATGTGGTGGGGATTACTGTGCAAGCAGCAAAGCACACCAGGCCCATCCACCATAACTTATCAAAACAAAACAAAAAAGAGGACAAAACAAATGAACAAACAATAGATCAATTAAAAAAATAGTATCTTAATATCTCTAAGACAACAGACGATATCAAAACATATAAAAAAGCGGGACAAGATGGCTCTAAAAGTGACCAAAATACTGTGCTTTAGGTGAAAGTTTACAGTGTAAATTAGTTCTTCATTCAAAAATTTATACACAGATTGTTCTGTGACATTGGTAGCAATCTCCACAATGTGTCAGCACTGTCCCCCTTTCCCTTTACACCCCAGATTCCCCGTGTCTATTCGTCCAGTTTTCCTATCCCTTCCTGCCTTCTCCTCTTTGCTTTTGGGCATGTATTGCCCCTCCACCCGCCACCCAAAAAAAAAAAAAAACATTGCTGCCAAGTCAACTCTGAACCATAGGGACCCTATAAGACTGAGTAGAACTCATTGAGTTTCCAAGGAATGGCTAGCAGATTTGAACTGCATACCTTTTGGTTAACAGCCTAAGCTCTTAATTACTGTGCCACCAGCGTTCCTGTGTTGCCCATTTGGTCTCAAATACGTTCCCCATGTATGTTACTGTTTGTTTTATAGGCCTGCCTAATCGTTGGCTGAAAGATGGACTTCGGGAGTGGCTTCAATTCTGAGTTAGCAGGGTGTCCAGGGACCACAATCTCGAGGTTCTCCAGTATCTGTCAGACCAGTAAGTCTGATCTTTTTTTTGTGAATTTGAATTTTGTTCTACATTTTTCTTCTGCTGTGTCTCTGTCCAGGACCCTCTATTGTGATCCCTGTCAGAGCGGTCGATGGTGGTAGCCAGGCACCATCTAGTTCTTCTAGGCTCAGGCTGGTGGAGGCTGTGGTTCATGTGGTCCATTAGTCCTTTGGACTAATATTTTTCTTGTGCCTTTGGTTTTCTTCATTCTCCTTTGCTCTGGATGAGATGGAACCAACAGATGTATCTTAGATGGCCACTTGCAAGCTTTTAAGACCCCAGGCATTACTCACCAAAGTAGGACATAGAACATTTTCTTTATGAACTATGTTATGCCAATTGACCTAGATATCTCCCAAGACTAGGTAGGGTCCCCAGCCCTCAGCCCCAGTAACTTGGTCCCTCAAGGTGTTTGGAAGTGTCTTAGAAGCGTCTATGACTTTGCCGTGGTCAAGTTGTGCTGACTTCCCCTATATTGTGTGTTGTCTTTCCCTTTACCAAAGTCAACACTTGTCTACTATCTAGTTAGTGATTTCCCCTCCCCGCCCCTCCACGACCTTGTAGCCATCAAAGATTATTGTTTTCTGTATGTAAACCTTTTCTTGGGTTTTTATAATAGTGGTCTCATGCAATATTTGTCCTTTTATGATTGACTTATTTCACTCAGCATAATGCCCTCCAGATTCATCAGTGTTGTGAGATGTTTCACGGATTCATCATTGTTCTTTATCATTGTGTAGTATTTCATTGTGTGTATGTACCAAAATTTGTTTATCCATTCATCTGTTGATGGGCACTTAGGTTGTTTCCATCTTTTTGCTGTTCTGAATAATGCTGCAATGAACACAAGTGTGCATATGTCTATTTATGTGATGGCTCTTATTTCTCTAGGATATATTCCTAGGCGTGGGATTGCTGGATCACATGGTATTTCTATTTCTAGTTTTTTAGGAGGTACTGTATCATTTTCCATAGTTGTTGAACCATTTTACATTCCTACCAGCAATGCATAAAAGTTCCAATCTCCCCACAACCTCTCAAACATTTGTGATTTTCTGCTTTTTTTTATTAGTTTCAGTAATGCCGGGGTGAGATGGTATCTCATTGCAGTTTTGATTTTCATTTCACTAATGGCTAATGATCAAGAGCGTTTCCTTATGTGTCTGTTAGTTGCCTGAATGTCTTCTTTAGCAAAATGTTTGTTCATATCCTTTGCCCATTTTTTTAAATTGGGTTGTCTTTTTGTTGTTGAGGTGTTGAAGCATTCTATAGATTTTAGAGATTATACCCTTGTTGGATATGTCATAGCCAAATTTTTTTTCCAGTCTGTAGACTATCCTTTTACCCTTTTGGTGAAGTATTTTGATGAGCATAAGTGTTTAATTTTTAGTAGCTCCCAGTGATCTAGTTTATATTCTAGTGTTTGTGCATTGTTAGCTATGGTTTGTATACTATTTATGCCATGTATTAGGGGCCCTACCATTGTCCCTATTTTTATTCCGTGATCTTTACAGTTTTTGGATTTATATTTAGGTCTTTGATCCATTTTGAATTAGTTTTTATATATGTTGTGAAGTATGTGTCCTGTTTCATTTTTTTACAGGTGGACATCCAGTTTTGCCAGCATCATTTTTTAAAAAGATTGTCTTTTCCCCACTTAATGGACTTTGGTCCTTTGTCAAAGATCCGCTGACCATAGACGGATAGATTTACATCCGTGTTCTCAACTCTGTTCCATTGGTCTATGTGTATACTGTTGTACCAGTACTAGGCTGTTTTGACTACTGTGGCTGTATAGTAGTTTCTGAGATCAGGTAATATGAGGCCTCCTACTTTGTTCTTTTTCTTCAGTAATGCTTTCCTTATCCAGGGCCTCTTTCCTTTCCATAAAAAGTTGGTGATTGATTTTTCCATCTCAGTAAAGAATGCTGTTGGTATTTGAATCGGGATTGCATTGTATCTGTAGATTACTTTGGGTAGAATTGACATTTTCACAATGTTGAGTCTTCCTGTCCATGAGCATGGTATGTATTTCCATTTATGTAGGTCTTTTTTGGTTTCTTGCAGTAGTGTTTTGTAGTTTTCTTTGTACAGGTCTTTTACATCCCTTGTTAGATTTAATTCCTAAGCATTTTATCTTTTTAGAGGCTATTATAAATGATATTTTCCTGATTTTCTTTTCAAAGTTCTCTTTGTTGGTGTATAGAAATCCAACTGATTTTTTTCTTTGTATTGATCTTGTATCCTGCTACTCTACTTAACCTTTCTATTAGTTCCAGTATATTTTCTTGTGTAATCTTTGGGGTTCTCTATGTATAAGATCATATCATCTGTGAATAGGGATAGTTTCACTCCTTCCTTTCCAATTGGGGTGCCTTTTGTTTCTTTTTCTTGCCTTAATGCTCTAGCTAGGATGTCCAGCAGAATATTAAATAGGAGTGGTGACAAAGGGCCTTCTTTTTTTTTTATTTTTCCTTTTATTGTACTTTAGGTGAATGTTTACAGAACAAATAGTTTCTCATTAAACGGTCAGTACACATATTGTTTTATGACATTGGTTAACAACCCCACGACATGTCAACACTCTCCCTTCTCGAGCTTTTTTGGTGAAAATATACATAGGCAAAGACAAACCATTTCAAAAATTTCTACATGCACAGTTCAGTGACATCGTTGATGTTCTTCCAGTTGTGATGCTATTCTCACTTTAGATGAAGGCTTAGAGAACAAAATAGTTTCTCATTAAACAGTTAGTACACATGTTGCCCTATGACAATGGTTAACAACCCCACCACATGTCAACACTGTCCTTACTCAAACTGGGGTTCCGTATCACCAGCTTTCCTGTCCCTTTCTGCCTTCTAGTCCTTGTCCTGGACTGCTGTGCCTCATTAGTCCCATTTTGTTTTATGGGGCTGTCCAATCCCTGACTGAATGGTGAACCTAGGAAGTGACTTCACCACTGAGCTAAAAGGGTGTCTGGGGCATACTTTCAGGGTTTCTCCAGTCTCTTTCAGGCCAGTAAATCTGGTCTTTTTTTTTGTGTGTTAGAATTTTGTTCTACATCCTTCTCCAGGTCTGTCCAGAACCCTCTATTGTGATCCTGGTCAGAGCAGTCAGTGGTGGTAGACGGGTACCATCTAGCTGTACTGGACTCAGTCTGGTGGAGGCCTTGGTAGCTGTGGTCCATTAGTCCTTTGGACTAATCTTTTCCTTGTATCCTGTTCTTCATTCTACCTTGCTCCTGAAAGAGTAAGACCAGTGGAGTATCTTAGATGGCTGCTCACAGGCTTTTAAGACCCCTGATGCTACTCACCAAGATAGAATGTAGAACATTGTTTTTATAAACTGTGTTATGCCAGTTGAGCTAGATGTTCCCTGAGACCATGGTCCCCACAGCCAAAGGGCCTTCTTGTCTTGTTCATGTTGTCAGGGGGAATGCTTTCAGACTCTCTCTGTTGAAAGTCATCTGAGACAGGGCTTTTTTTTTTGTTGTTGGGAGTTTTTATTATTATTAACTCTTCAATCTCTTCTCTTGTTATGAGTCTGTTCAGACTTTCTATCTCAGTTTGTGTTTCCTTTATTTTTAAAGCACCTTTATGGATAGGATAATTTTACAGAGAAACTTTTACATTACTATGATACGGCTAAACAGTAAGAATTACTGACAATGTTTTTATTTGAATTCCATTTTTAACACAGAAAGGACATCAGGTTACAGATGCTTACAAAGATGTTAAGAAAAACCCTAATAAGTTAAAAAAAAAATGTGGAAAACTTTCTTTGAATATAACTGACGAAAATGGTAAACATTTCTTTCTTGGATATTCTGTCATTATTTTGGCCTTTCTATTCTCACATGTTACAACCAGCATCTTGCAGGAGCTGCTTCTTGCCAACATAAGCATTGTGTGAAACTCTTTACAAACATAGCTGGGAAGAGTAGACCAATGACCTCTGTATGACTTCTTGGCAGGTTTGCCAAGACTGAGGCCTAATTTGACATGTGGAATTGGTGGTTTGACCAGCCATATCTAACATCAGCTCCACATGTAAGGGAGCTGTGGTGGCTCCCTACCCTGGGTCACCAGCTCAGTCTTGTGTGTGGTGAGTCACAATAGCAGAAGAGAGCCTCCTTCCTGGCTGTCTTGACTCACTCTTTGGAGCAGGAGAGGATTCTCATTGGGGTTGTGGTCTTGTGTTACGTGAGAGGCCGCAGTGAGCTAAACAGCTTCACCAAAATGCAACCAAATCCCTCAAATTAGGAGGAGACAGGATGGAAATGACCAAACTCACTGATAGTTTGGGTTGGCAAAGTTCTACAAAGATCTAACATTAGCTCTGGGCTCATAAATGATGCTAAACTTTGTCTTTTCAATTTCCATTAGTTAAATTGCTGCATCCTATGTTGCCTTTCCAATAAGTTCTATAGGAATACATTCTGTTCAAAGAGTGAGTTGTCGTTCAAAAAGTGAATTGTCATTCAGAGAGGTCCTTGTATCAAATCCAGATGATGCCTCAGTTTGCCTCAGGACCCTTTCTAAATAGCATGGATGTGGCCCTTCCCAACAGCCATCCACTACTGTGTTTATTTCCAGGATTGGTATGTTTTTCCCTTTTTAAAAATTGAAACCACCAATCCTAGGTCTTTAACTTTTTCATTTACATGGTACTAACATTTTATAGGGACTAAATTTTTAATGTGCATTACTGATTTGTCTAATTACTAAATTACTAAAGGCTTATTATCCCTTTTAGATATATCACTGTGACTATTTTAGTTACAGATTAATAATAACAAAGGGAATGTAGGAAAAATGCTACAACAAAATGAGTTAATCCCACCTTTTTTCACATGACCAAATGTGGCCCCTCTCAGAATCCAAAGTGACTTTTCAGTTTGGATTATTCAGGGACTTACAGCTTTATCTACTATTGGATCAAAGTGACTCACACATTACTTCCTCCAAATCTTTCCCTGTAATACTTGTCCTTCTCCATCTTCCATTTACTTTCTTACCACTTTATATCCCTTATATCCTTGCAAAGAATGAGGATTTCCCTACACTAAATTGTGCTCATGCAGAACCTGTACATGGATCAAGAGGCAGTCTTTCAAACACAGTAGGAGGATACTGTGTGGTTCAAAATTGGCAAAGGTGTGCAGCAGGTTTGCATCCTTTCACCTTGCTTATTCAATCTGTATACTGAACAAATAATCCAAGAAATGGGACTATATGGAGAAGAACACGGCATCAAGATTGGAGGAAGACTCATTAGCAACCTGCGATATGCAGATAACACAACCTTGATTGTCGAAAATGAAGACGCCTGAAGCACTTACTGATGAAGGTCAAAGACTACAGCCTTCAGTATGGATTACACCTGAACATAAAGAAAACAATAATTCTCACAACTGGACCAATAAACAGTATCATGATAAATGGAGAAGAAATTGAAGTCGTTAAAGATTTTATTCTGCTTGGATTGACAAGCAATGTCCATGGAAACAGCAGCCAAGAAATCAAATGATGTATTTGCAAAGGCTTCTGCAAAACACCTTGTTAAAGTTTTCAAAAGCAAAGATGCTACTTTAAGGACTAAGGTGAGCCTGACCCAAGCCAGGGTCTTTTCAGTCACCTTATATGCATGCAAAAGCTGGACAATGAAAAAGGAAGACAGAAGAAGAATTGATGCTTTCAAATTGTGGTGCTGGTGAAGAATATTGAATATGCTGTGGATTGCCAATAGAACAAACAAATCAGTCTTAGATAAAATACAAGCAGAATGTTCTTAAGAAGCAAGGATGGAGAGATTTCATCTCACGTACTTTGGACACATCAACAGGGAAAACCAATCTCTAGAAAAAGATATCATATTTGGCAAAATAGAGAGCCAATGAAAATGAAAATCTTCAATGTTATAGATTGAATTGTGTCCCCCAAAAATATGTATTGTAAATCCTAACCTCTATGCCTGTGGGTTATAATCCCATTTGGGAATGGATTGTCTTTGTTATGCTAATGAGACAGGATTAGTGTAGGGTGTATCTTGAGTCAATCTCCCTCTCTCTCTTTTGATTGTGCATTAGGTGAAAGTTTAGAGAAAATCAGTTTCCCATCCAGAAGTTTATACATAAAGTGTTCCATAACATTGGCTTCATTCCCCACAATGTGTCTGTACTCTCCTCATTTAAACAAGCAAGCAGAAGTAGAGATGGGGGAAGAGAGATGCCAAGCCACATGAAGATCACCCAGGAGCAGAGGCTGAAAGAGACAAGGACCTTTGTCAGAGCCGACAGAGAGAGAAAGACTTCCCCTAGAGCCAGCACCCTGACTTCAGACTTCTAGCCTCCTAAACAGTGAGAAAATAAATTTCTGTTTGTTAAAGCCACCAACTTGTGGTATTTCTGTTATAGCAGCACTATAACTAAGACAAAATTTGGTATCAGGAGCGGGGTGCTTCTCTAATGGATACCTAAAATGTGGAAATATTTTGGAATTGGGCAATGAGTAGAGGCTGGAAGAGTTTTAAGGTGCCTAACAGTAAAACCCTAGATTACCTTGAAGAGACTGTTGGTAGAATTATGGATGTCAAAGGCAATTCTGGTGAGACCGCCAAAGGAAGTGACGAGATCTATAGAGAAAGTCTCTATTGTCTTAGAGAATACATAGGGCACCAGCAACAGAATGTTGCTATAAATGTGGGTGCTAAATGTGCTTCTGGCAAGGCTTTAAAAGAAAATGATAAACATGTGATTAGACAGTGGAGGATGGGCAGTGCTTTTTACACAGTGGCAAAGAACTTGTTTGAATTATGTTCAAATATTTGATAGAAGACAGAATTTGTAAGTGATGAACTTGAATATTTGGCTGAGGAGATTTTCTGAGCAAGACCTTAAAGGACCGCGTGGTTTCTCCTCACCACTTATAATAAAATGCGAGAGGAAAGAGATGGACTTAAAAATGACCTGTGCAAAATAAAAAACAAAACTTAAAGATTTGGAAAACTCTGTTGCACAAACTAGAGACATATGTTCCAGGAAGTTCACCAAGGACGTGGTTACATAGGTGGTGAATATTTTTACATACATAACTGTAGGTGCTGCTTACATATTAATATAGACAATAGAGCATTTTGGGCTTGGAGTGGATGTAAGTGTCTTAGTTATCCATGGCCAGCATATTCTCACACACTGCAGCTGGTATCAATTTCATTCAGTGTTCTTCCAGCTCCCTTCCACTGTGGCACTCGCTTTTCCTTGTGTCCAGTCTGCTTGGCATCTATATGTCTTTGCTTTGGACAACTGGTGCCCCAGTTTTGTTGATACCCTAAGCATGTGCTCACCTTGATTATTGGGTAATTGTCTCTGGGTGGGGCCACAGCCTCCTAGGTATCAAAGAATCAGAACTTTGCCAACTCAGGAGTGTAGGGCTGCTGTTAAGGTGTGCCAGGGGGATGGGGCTGCCACCCAAAGCTGAGGGGACAAGGCTGCCATCCCCAAGGGGCAGAGAATGGGGCTTGTCAGGGCCAAGGTGGTGGAGTTGCTGCTCAAATGGACTAGGAGAACAAGGCCATCCAAAGTGGAGTGAGCAGTTGCTGACCCAGTGGGTCTGGAAGGTAGAGTTGAAGCCCAGAACCAGGGGCCTTCACCCAGAATCCAGAGAGAGTGGCCAACACCCAGAGTCTGGAGGGCGGGGTCCTTGTCCAGATGGTCTCACAGAACAGAGGATTACTTCCAAGCTTGGAGAGCTAATGTAATTTGTTCTGTTGGGGTTTGGACTTGCTTGATGCCTTTTATCCCTTCATTCCCTCCAATTTCTCCCATTTGTAATGGAAATGTTTACCTTGTGCCTGTTCCACCATTGTGCTTTAGAAACAGATAACTTGTAGTCTAGATTTCATAGGTTCACAGATGAAGAATTTTGCTTCAGATGGAATATGCCTAAAGTCTCACCCATATTTGATTTAGATGATTCAGAAGAGGAAATTTTGGACTGGGAGTAGATGTGAGACTTTTGGGATGACTTGATGGTGTGAATGTGTTTTACACGTAGCAAGGACATGAATTTATTGGGGCCAAAGGGTGAAATGTTACGGATTAAATTATTTCCCCCAAAGATATGTGTTGTAAATTCTAACCTCTATGTCTGTGGTTATAATACCATTTGGAAATGGATTGTCTTTGTTATGTTAATGAGACAGGATTAGTGTAGGGTGTATCTTCAGTCACTCTCTTTTGAGATATGTTGTTGTTAGGTACTGTCAAGTCGGTTTCAATTCATAGCAACCCTATGTACAATGGAATGAAACGCTATCTGGTCCTGTACCATCCTCACAATCGTTGCTATGCTTGATCCTATTGTGGCAGCCACTGTGTCAATCCAGCTCATTGAAGGTCTTCTTCTCTTCCACTGACCCTCTAATTCACCAAGCATGATGTCCTTCTCCAGGGACTAGTCCCTCCTGATAGCATGTCCAGAGTATGTGAGATGAAGTGTCGATATCCTCACTTCTCAGGAGCATTCTGGCTGTACTTCCTCCAAGATAGATTTGTTTGTTCTACTAGCAGTCCATGGTATATTCAATATTCTTCACCAACATCGTAATTCAAATGCATCAATTCTTCTTTGGTCTTCTTTATTTATTGTCCAGCTTTTGCATGCATATGAGTTAACTTAAAATACAATGGCTTGGGTCAGGCCCAGCCTTGTCTTCAAAGTGATGAGTGGTGGCTTTTGAGATATAAAAGAGATTAAACAAGTGAGCAGAAGTAGCGATGGGGGAAGAGAGATGCCAAGCCACACAAAACTTGCCCAGGAGCAGAAGCTCAAAGGGACAAGGACCTTCTTTTGAGCCAACAAAGAGAGAAAGCCTTCCCCTAGTGCCAGCACCCTGAATTCAGACTTCTAGCCTCCTAAACTGTGAAAAAATAAATTTGTTTGTTAAAGCCACCCACTTGTCTGTCCGGAGGTGAGATGGGAATGCAGAGAGGGTTGGAAGCTGTTGGATGGACATGGGGAATCAGAGGTGGAAGAGAGGAGAGTGCTGTCACAGTGTGGGGAGAGCAATTAGAGTCACATAACAATGTATGTATAAATTTTTTGTATAGGAAAAAATAAAAAAATTTTAAGAGCCACCCACTTGTGGTATTTCTATTATAGCAGCACTAGGCAACTAAGATGTTTAGTAAGATGGATTGGCACAGTAGTTGCAACAATGAACTCAAACATACCAACAATCACAAAGTGATGCAAAACTGGGCAATGTTTCATTCTGTTATGCATAAGGTCACCAACAGTCTGAGTCAACTCAGTGGCAACTAACAACAACAACATAACCTTAAAGATCAAGATTATAATTAATCTCTTTAAGTAAATATTTCCATATATACCTTACTCTGTTAGGATTTCTATTTTGTGTTCTCTTAATTTTTGCTCAGTTTTATTTAAAGTTTGTATCACTTTTTCATTCCCAAAATGTTAATTTCTCTAGTTAGCCATGATCCTACCCCTTCTGTTTCTTCTATGATTTTGAGTTTAATGTATCTAAGCTTCCTTTTAGTCTCTCTTACTCCTTAAATGATGATAGTCCCCAGGATTCTATCTTAGTTTCTTTTCCCTTCTCAAGCTGTACACTCTCCCTGGGTGATATCATTTATACCTGCACATATGATAACTACACAAAGGCATTCGACTGTATGGATCATAACAAATTATGGATCATAACAAATTATGGATAACATTTAGAAGAATGGAAATTCCAGAACACTTAATTGTGCTCATGAGGAAGTTGTACATAGATAAAGAGGCAGTCGTTTGAACATAACAAGGGGATATTGAGTGGTTTAAAATTAGGAAATGTGTGCATCAGGGTTTTATCCTTCACTATACTTATTCATTCTGTACACTGAGCAAATAATACGAGAAGCTGGACTATATGAAATAGAATGAGGCATCAGGATTGGAGGAAGATTCACTAACAACCTGCAATATGCAGATGACACAACCTAGCTTGCTGAAAGCGAAGAGGATTTGAAGCACTTACTGATGAAGATCGAAGACTACAGCTTTCAGTATGGATTATACCTCAACATAAAGAAAACAAAAATCCTCACAACTGAACTAATAAGCAACATCATTATAAACGGAGAAAAGATTGAAATTGTAAAGGATTTGATTTTACTGGGATCCACAATCACTGCCCATGGAAGCAGCAGTCTAGAAATCAAACTATGTTATTACGCAGGGCAAATATGCTGCAAAAGACCTCTTTGAAGTATTGAAAAGTAAAGATGTCACTTTGAGGACTAAGGTGCACCTGACCCAAGCCATGACATTTTCAATCACCTTATATGCATGCGAAAGCCGGGTAATGAATAAGGAAGACCAAAGAATAATTGATGCCTTTGAATTATGGTGTTGGCAAAGAATACTGAATATACCATAGACTTCCAGAAGAATGAACAAGTCTGTCTTGGAAGAAGTACAGCCAGAATGCTACTTGGAAGACTTCGTCTCACATACTTTGGACATGCTATCAGGAGAGACCAGTCCCTGGAGAAGGATATCATGCTGGGTAAGATAGAGGGTCAGCAAAAAAAGGAAGACCCTTGAAGAGATGGCATGACACAGTGGCTGCAACAATGGGCTCAAGCATAACGATGATTGTGAGGATGATGCAGGACCGGGCAGTGTTTTTTTCTGTTGTACATGGGGTCACTATGAGTGGAACCGACTTGATGGTGCAGTGGTTAAAAGATCGGCTGCTAACCAAAAGGTTGGCAGTTCAAATCCACCAGCTGCTCCTTGGAAACCCTATGGGGCAGTTCTACTCTGTCCTATAGGGTCGCTATGAGTCGGAATCGACTTGACAGCAATGGGTTTGTTTTTTTTTAACAGTAACAACAAACATGATGATATCTCTCTTGAAATCTCCAGGGTTATAATCTAGATGCCTACCAGATGAACCACAGCTTTCTCAATACAAAATGTTCAAAACTGATCTTACAGCCTCAATTCCAATTCCTACCCCAATCTGGCTTGCTTTCTGAATTCCTGGTTTAAGTTAATGGCAAATTTCTCCAATTAATCACCCAAGTCAGATGGCTGAGATCCTTACCTCACTCCTTTATTTTCACAAATAAATTCAATTGCCAAGTCTTGTCAATTCTACCACTTTAATAGTTTACGTATTTTTCACTTCCTTTCAATCCAACTCTAATGTGCATTACTGATTTCTACTATAGATATACCTATTGTAAGACTTCAGGCTTTCATCATATCTCATGTGGACTAACTAGTGGATGTATAGAATATGGATTAGATGAGAGCATTACATTTGCACAAACACTGTAAAATGATATGTACACTGCCTCATCATTCAAGATATATTTGCTAAGTACCTGATCTGGGCTAGAAATAGGTATAAGTAGTCTAAAGTGGAAAGTGGAAGTAGGAGCAGCAGACAACTTAGGCATAAAGTGGTAGAACTTTCCCTGAAAATTTCAATTTTTATATTAACATAGTTTAGGTAGAACATTTCAGGTAACTTTCATATAATTTAGACAGTTATTTCATATTTACAGTAGTGCAATGGTTAAGCACTTGCCTACCACCTGAAAGGTCAGCAGTTCAAACCCACCAGAGGCTCCATGGGAGAAAAGGCTGGCGATCTGCTCCTCCTTAAGATTACAGCCTAGGAAACCCTATGCGGGCAGTTTTACTCTGTCCTATGCAGTTGCTATGAGTCCAAATCGAGCGGATGGCACACAGCAACAACAGGTCTCCCCACTACCCCAACACGTGGAAGTTTGGAGATGGAGAAGTCACATGCAAACATTTTGCATATGGTGCATAGAACTACATTTGCTAGGGCACACAAAAATCTTAACATCCTTAATCCACATTGGGCTATAACTGTGTAGCTGGTATCAGATCAAACTCCCACCATGAAGAGCTATAAAACTGGATTAAATTTAGACAGGAAACTGTTGTTTGATGGTATTTGAGAGTATCCGAAGCAGCCAGGAATATTGATTCTGAGGACTACCATGCAGTATTCTAAAAGAACGAGGTAGGTCCATATATACATATGGAAAGATTTCAAAGATATATTGAGTGGAAAAAAAAAAGTAAATAACATCTAAAAATATGTAAATGCACAGAAAATAGGAGCCATCATCTAGGGACAGGGCTTGTGATTGGTGCCTGAAGGGGATTTTAGCCGAATCTGTAATGTTAAAAAATTGTTGGATACTGTATTGTTTGTGCAATTTTAAAATGGTAATAACACTCAAGAAGTCAGTGACATTGGTTGCCCCCAGGAGGCTGAGTGACTGAGGAACTGGGATGGGGAGGAGGTTTTTCACTGCATACCACTGTATATCCTTAACATTTTGAATTACCTATTGGGGGAAAAAAAAAAATACCCTGCTTGCGTTGTGGTTAAGAGCTATGGCTGCTAACCAGATGGTCAGCAGTTTGAATCCACCAGGTGCTCCGTGACAACTCTATGGGACAGTTGTACTCTGTCCTATAGGGTCTCTGAGTCGGTACTGGGTATTGGGAAAAAAAAGTTTAATTCAATTTTTAAACTAATTAGAATAAAACGGTAGTTAAAAAGATGCCCAATCTCGTGAGAAAAGACATAAATATAGCATGTGACTACTACTAAGATAGAGGGATGAATTAGTTATGCAATAGAGTATACAACAGAGGGCAGAGAAAGTGTCGCCTAAATAGGTCTGGGGGAGTTAAGGAGAATTCAAAGTGGAGGTGACGCTGAAGCAGAGTCCTGGCAGAGAAACGGAGTGTCCTATTTATTCATTCCTGGAGAGCTCCTCAGTGCAAGGTGCCGCAAAACCAAAAAACCCACTGCTGGTTGAGTCAATTCCGACTCACAGCGACCCTACAGGACAGAGTAGAACTGCTCCATAGGGTTTTCAAGGCTGTAATCTTTAGGGAAGCCGACTGCCACATCTTTCTACTGAGGAGCGCTGGTGGGTTCGAACCGCCCACCTTTTGGTTAGCAGCCGAGAGCTTTAACTACTGCACCACCCAGGGGTCCTGAAATACATTTCCTTAATTATTTTCCACGGGCTGGCGCCTAAATACCCAACAGACTGGAAGAAGGTGGAAGCAGCAGAATCACCAACTAAGAGGAAGCGGAACGCTTATTAAATTAAAAAATAATTCTTCTCAATAGTTATTACTGTTAATAAGCGGAACGCTTATTATGGGTGCGAGATGCCGGGAAGCACACGTAGCTCTAGGCTCTGTAGGCTAGAATCCCAGATTTCAATCTTCTCCTCTGGGCAGGGCGTACGGCCCTCGCCCGCCTTCCCGTGTCGCTTACTGGCCGGCGGATGACTGACAGAGCCTCTCACCAGTCAGATGGCTCCGCTTGTGTGGCACTCAGCCGCAGCCAGGTCTTCGGTGCCTCGGGAAAGATGTGGCCTCTGTGCGCGGCGTAAGCGTGCTGACGTCACGGTCCGGGTCCTAGAGGAGGTCCCTGGCGGCTGGCCGCGGGCGGTGGACTGCGCGTCGCCTGCCGGGCTTGGTCTCCAGTACCGCTCCGCCCCGCCCCACCCCCAGCGAGGGCCCCGCGGGCGCGACCACGGAGCCGCTGTCCCTGGGCCAACCTGGGGCAGCCGGCCCGCAATCACCCGACGAGGTAGGCTGGGCTTCTCATCACCCTGTTGGACAGGTTGGAAAACCGAGTCCCCCGGGGTCAGATGACTTGGAGTCAGATGACTTGTCTAGGGCTCGCAAGAGACCAGCGAACGCAAGGCGAATCCCGGTTCTATTCGCTGAGCCCTGTGCGACCCTCCAGGGCCCGATGAGGAGGGGCGAGGCAGGCTGTGTTTATAATGGATACAAAAGTGAGGTTGCAGAATGCTGAGCCTCATTTCCTCCAGGGCATGGACCAGGATTCAGGGGGTGGATTCAGGTAGTGAGTTCCGCATTCCTTCACCCTGCGAACCCTGAAGAGCCACTGGTGGGGTCTCCAGAGTGTCCAAGAATGGTGACTGGGGGTGATGCGTGGGTTATCCAGGCACAGTCGGTTACAGGACTCTGTTATTCATCAAGGAAAGCCGTGGTCAGAATAAAACAATTAAAAATAAAAGCACAACTCATGAATTTTCTGGCAAAATGGTTTTAGTTCACAGTTTTGCCCGCGTATGGGTGTCTGTCCACTTTTTGCAATCTGACTAGCATGCCTACTTCCGGTTTAGGATTAGAAAGAGATTTTTTCTTTTAGTTCAAATATGATTTAACATTGTAGAACTTTTCTTAACCATCCTTTTAATGCAGCAGTTGTTCACCATGGGTGGGGTACCTTTTCCCCAAATCATTTGTCTTTTGTTTCACAGATGGGATCACTGAATTCATCACTTGGCTGGGTAATAGTTTGAATAAATTTAACAAGACAACAAAGTAACAACAGGCCTAACACGTGAAATATACTGGAATTAGTCATTTTTTAAAAATATATCAGAATTCTTTATTGGGAAGGGTTCTGAAAGATAATTCCCATTCATGTACCACCTACTCATACACCCTCTCTTTCTAGAAGCAGAATCTCAAAAAACGACGCATCTTTATTTATAGGTTCTAATAATAAGATGATGGATAAGTATAGCTTATAAAGTAAAAATGTGTACTGTACACCACGGAGAATATGCAGACATGTATAGTATTTTGTGTTGTTATGAAGCATTCATTCCCTTTAAAATCTTGTTGTCGCAAACCTTGACCTTTTAAGACTGCATTACTGCATAAAACTCCTTAAAGCAATGAAGTGAAAACCTCTTCAGAGGACTTTCCCTTATTTATATTCACAGAAGAATGGTGATTATTACGGTTTGCTTTTATTCATTGGCCAGTTGATATGATAGGTGTCTTGTCTATGCCAAGCTTTGTTTTAGGTGTTAGGCATTGAATGAGGCACAATTTAGAAAACATCCCTGCCCTCAGAGATCTTACATTTTGTAAACAGATAAGACAATTTTAAATAATGATAAGTGCTAGAAAAAATATTACAGGATAAGGAGCTAGAGTGTGACTAGGGTGTACGGAAGATTAAATAGAATGATCTGCTAAAGCTTTGCTGGGGAGGCTAAGACCTGGATGTTTAGAATGAGTCAGCCATGGGAAGACCTGCTGGAAGTTCCCAGGCAGAGGTAACAGTGCAAAGGAACTAAAGGAAGAAGGAGCTTGCCAGTTCCAGGGACAGAGGGGAAGTCAGTGTGTCTGGAGCAGAGTGAACCCAGAGAAGAGTAAGGTGGGGGCGATTGGTAGGAGATGACACCCGCAAGGTGGGCAGGAGCTAGATCATCTGTATTGCTTGTAAGAATTGCAGACCGGCAAAGGAAGTATGATTTGTTTATTACAAAGCCATTATTGTTTTCTTTTAGTAACACTCATAGACTCTACCAGCTCTCTGCTTGCTTTGGTTATGAAATCATTGCAATAATTTGTATTTTTTACCCCTACCGGGGGTCCTCTCTATTAACGGGAAAAAAATGTTTTATTCCTCAAGCTCTGTGTCCCACATGGTTTCTTTCCTTTTCGTTGTCAGCATGTGCAAGACTCAAAGCCTCTGCTTTTCTTCAACTCCCTGCTTTTACCCTCCTTATACCCTCCCTAGTCCCAACCATGAATCCTTTCTAGTATTATCTTTATGTGCCTTCCCTTCAGAAAAGACTGTCAGTCAGTCCCTGCTCTTCTTCAAGCTCAGTTCCAGGAAATGGCATTGTCTAGTGAATTATCGTTCTGTTAGACTTTGTTACTGACTAGGGACTTAGTGCCTGACTTTATTTAGTGACCACAATGTGCCAGGTATATTACAGACATTCAGATCTTTACAACCACGTGCAAAGGTAAATATTATCCCTTCTTGGTAGATAAAGAAACTTACATTGAAGACCACACAGCTATTACTGACAGAGCCTGGATTTAAACACTCATTAGCCTGCCTCCAAAGCCTGATTCATTCTCTCTACCTCGCTACTTTCCCTGGTGTATAACAGCAGCTACAAATCTCTATTATTTAAAAAATATATTTTATGATGTGGTACTTTAGAGACCACATGGTTCAATCCTCTCATTTTAGAAGTGGAGCTATGGAGGCACAAAGAAGTTAAGTGATTTTCAAAACGTTAACACAGATAGTGGCCAAACCGGCACTAAATTTCTTGCCCTGTGGATTCTCAGCCTAGTGTTTTTTCTGCTATATTTCAGTCTTCCTTCATGAAAGTCTCGTGACAAAGGTTCCTGTAAATATAAAAATATAATCTTTCAGCAGCATGAATGTACTGTCCATAAACTCATAAAAGATAATTTTTAAAAAATGAGAAGGTGGTGTTGAGTTAAAAGAATCCTTTGCTTTATTTTTCTTCTTCCCTTTTCTGAGCAGCGAGCAGGTGTGAACTGTCTGGATGGATCTTTGGTTTCTGTTAGTAGAAAGAAAGCTGTGGTTTCTAAATGAAATTTTATGCTTTGTGTTTTGAGTTCAAAAACGTTTGAGAAGGAGTTTAAAATTTTGTTAGTATTTTCCCAGCCTTAACCTTACGTTTAGAAGTCTGGGAATACTGTCTTAAGTTTGCTGGCTTATAGTTTCTGTCAGCAAGTGGAATTTCTTCCTAAAATTGAGGAAATCCTTGGATCAGCTCAGAGATGTAACTTTCCTTTCTTAGCAATGTATCATTGTTTAAAAATAATAAGTAAAAATCAGCTTGTAAATTACATGGTTGAAAAATGGGTTCATATGTTCCTAAAATTAGCAACAATAACAACAACAAAAAATTATTTATTTCTAAGGTTTGCTTAGTTTAGTAATTGTGACTGGGATATGATAGATTACTAAGTTAATTTACTATCTGCGTGACTTTCTGACCCTATAGCATAAGCTAAGCTAAGCTAACCTAACCTAACGTAACAGGAGCCTTGGCTGCTAACAGAAAGGTCCATGGTTTGAACCCACCAGCCGCTCTGAGGGAGAAAGATGTGGCAGTCTGCTTCCATAAAGATTACAGCCTTGGAAACCGATGGGGCGGTTCTACTCTGTCCTATAGGATCGCTGTGAGTCAGAATTGACTCACTGGCAGTGGGTTTGGTATAACATAATGGCGCACACACACACACACAATGGAAGGAGACTTGATGGTGCTATGGTGAAGTGGTCAGCTGCGTAGGCAGTTCGAACCCACTGGCAGCTCCACTGGAGAAAGACCTGGCAATCTGCTCCTGTAAAGATTACAGCCTAGGAAACCCTATGGGGCAGTTCTACTGTGTTATACAGGGTCACTATGAGTCGGAATCGGCTCGATTGCATGCAACAACAATAACCTAATAGAAATTGTCTTTTTCATTAGTCAGAATAATATAGGAATTATTCTTTCTTAAATGTTGAAATATATTTAAACTTAAGCAAGTGAGTTCCTTTGCTCTTTAAGCAATCTACTAGATGTTTTACTGAATATCTCTGTTCTTAAACGTTGTTTGTGCAGCTGATGTCCACATTCAGAAGATCCAGCCTGTTACGATTTGACCCAAAATTATAGTTCTGTCTTCCCACCAAGAGCATAGTGCCCTAAACTGGTCTCCTGACCTTTATCCTTGAGCTTTTCAGCTTCAGTGGCTTTGTTTGTACTCTGTCTATAGCCTGGAATGCCTTCTAGATGGACTACTCCAACACATAAAGTTCTACCTATCCTTCTAAGTCCATCTCAAATGCTGCTTCCTCAATGAAACATTCCTATGTCTTTTAAAAGGAAACCTTCTCTTCTCACGGCACGTTTGGGAGGCTTTCTTGGTGACTCAGTTTCCTGATCTTGTCATCTTTGATAATGCATTATTGTACACCAAACTGAAAACCAAACCAGTTGCAGTCAAGTTGATTCCAACTCAGGTGGCCTCATGTGTTCCATAGTAGAACTGCATTCCATAGGGTTTTCAATGATTGTGATCTTTCAGAAGTAGATCTCCAGGTCTTTTTTCTGAGGCACCTCTGGGTGGGTTCAAACTGCCAGCCTTTCAGTTAGTAGCCAAGCACTTAACTGTTGGCACCACCCAGATATTCCTTCTTATATACCTGTTGCCATCTAGTCTATTCCAACTCACATGGGTGTTTAAATATATGTTATCTTCAGTTTAAAAGAACTAACAATTAGTGTTATACATGCAAAGTTTTCACAGACTGTAGAACCTTCTGTTTTTATTTACACTCTTACTATTTCATCTCTGAGAGAAGCACTGTTACACTTTTCTTGGCTTTGTTTCAACAGAACCTCTTTCCTGTTTCAGCTAAGGGTCTAGGTTCTCTAGATACCATTAATCCCTCGAGAGGAGCTCACTTCTTTGGGCTTTAAATGTTGGAGGAACGTTTTTGCAAATATAGTCAATGTTCTCTGTGTTCATGGTATCAGAGAACAGTAACACTGATTCTACTTTTTAACATTATAGATGAGAAAACTGAGGCCCAGAGAGAGAGTGTGAATTGACCAGGGCACCTTTCTTATTTGTAGTGTTGGGCCAGTCCTCTTGGTCAGTCCCCATGTTCACAGCAGTGTGGGCTTGTTGCAGGCCATCATTGGTTCTTGTGTCCAGTGTCAGAGCTCCTGGCAGCCTCTTACAAGTGTATTAGCACAACTGAGGCCTTCCTGGATTGTTTCGTTTGCTTTGCCTGTGGGTTGGCCGGGATCTGGAAGATACCTCTTGTTGTGACTCAAGATCAAACCAGGACCTCTCACCAAGGATCCCTGTCTCTGAACTACTTAAGCCTGGAGGACTTTCCAGGGCTGGCATGGGGTAGCACTGACGTTTGGTAGGCTCTTTAATTTAAAACCATTTTCTTTCACTTGCACTCTAGTCACAATCTTTCAAAAAAATACCTTGGGATTGGTGGGCATCCTCAGTATATTAAACACAGAGCTTGGAGGGTGGCCTAGTACCTCCTATGTTGCAGTAATCATGGATTCCCATGTCTCATATATTCCAGGACAATATAATTTTCAGATATTGTGTATTATTGCTCACCAGTGTACGTTCATGTTTGATTTTTGTTTCAGGAAAATGTATTCTCATAATTACTTTTTTTTCATTGACCACTTGCTGTCTGATTAACCATATGGAACCAGGGTCTTAGAAAGTGCCCTTTCCTATTTGTGCAGTATGTTAAAATCATCAAAGGTGAGACAAGAGCTGTTGAATTATTAGAATTTTCTCCAACTAAGGTGGGAGTGTATCAAAGACTTGGTTTTGGCATTATTAATGATAATAACAATTAATAATAGTAACACACAGGGCTTCCTCTGTAGCAGAGTGAATCCAGGGGAGAGTGAACCCAACTGAGCATGTTAACTCTTTGTGCAACAATTTTTTTTGGACTTGTGTGCCATCCTTGTATATTATATTATGGGAGATAACATATGTAACTTCTGTCTGTTGGTAGATATTCCTGGGCGTAGATGTGAATACTTGTACCTGTTGCCATCAAGTCAATTCTGACTCATAGAGACCCTGTAGGACAGAGTAGAACTGCTCCATAGGGTTTCCAAGGGGCGCCTGCTGGATTCCAAGTGCTGACCTTTTGGTTAGCAGCCAAACTCTTAACCACTGTGCCACCAGGGTTTCCAGATGTGAATGGCAAACCTTTTCATTGGCACGCTCTAGTTTGTGAAATAGGAAATTGGCCTCAAATAACTCCCGGGCAGTTGATGCCATGTCTTCCCTAGGATTGTTATTATCATGCCACTTCCACCAGCTGCAGAGCCACCAAAGTAGCAGTGAGTAGAAGATGCCTCTGTTGGCTAGAGTGACATTTGCAGAAACACTTCTTCTCTTCCAGGAAAGGGTCTTACAGTGTTGAATGAAGAGAAACTTGGCTTGCCTGGGAATAGCCATGTTGGCTTTGCTGCCCATTCACCAGCCAGCTACTTGGAATTCAGCTTCTTATTTCTCTTTATGGAGAAGATAGGTCTGGGGAGACCTTAGAAGAATGTATGATGAACACATTCTTAATTCTTTGGGATGAAGAAGAATAGTTACTGAAAGTGTGTCTTTTTGGTCACTTTCCTGTGATTCCTAGGAGAGCAGTTAGCTCACTGTGATGGATACTATTGACTTTCAGATCTAGATTAATAAGATCACTGGTTTTGTGCTGAGAGTTGACACCGTTTTTAGGTTGTTTGAAAATTGCTTTTAGTAAGTACTGAATAAGGCCATTACATGGCGCAGAGGTGTCCTCATACCTATTGGAAAATATCCCAAGTTCCTTAATTAAGGGACCTTCATCTATCTAGATAGCAACATAACTATTACCTCCATCATTGCTAAGACTGGCAACACATCTCTTAGAGGAAACTTTAAACATTCATGAGGAGCATCAAGCCTCCTCTGAATGCCTGCCTGCTGATGGTCGACAGTACTAATAAGATCAAATTTGGAAAAAATAGTGGTAAAACTCTACAGTAACCATCAGGTATTGTGTAACTGATTTATTTATTATTTTAGAAAAGCTAAGGGGAGATTTTGTTCTGTGGGAACAAAGGAAAGTTCTGGGAAAATATGGATGGTCAGCAACCAAAAAAAAGACAGTCTTTTGCACTTGTGGATGTGACCTAATTGTCTCCTGAAGGAAGATGGCGTGATAAATTGCTTCTCTGACCAAAAAAGTAAGACAAGAGTTTCTAGGTGAGCTGCAGAAAAAAGATTTGAATGGAGGAGTTAGAGCTGAAGCTGAGAAGGAGGGTGGGGAATAGCTGCACAATTAATTTGAATACCAGATCTAGTAGAAGGAGAACCAGAGATTGGAGGGGGACAGTAAAAGCTGGAAGAAAGTAGCTGTGGAGACTCTGTTATCCCAGTTGTTTTGGGCTACCTGACAGCAACTTCAAAAAAGATGAGCAACAAGTGAAAGAATATTCCTGTTCTCAGAGCCCATCTTGAGTGAGACTTACTGAACCAGTAGTGAGATGTGTCTGCACCATGTCAGGAATCTGACTCAGCTGGTGCTGGTGAAATGACTGGCTACCAGATCTCCGAGTTGTTGACTGCTACAGGGCCGGTGGGCTAACAAGTTTTGTGTACCACCCAGCATGACTCTGGCTGCTCCATGGCCTGCTGCCATTTTGCTAACCCAGGATCTGTGAAAGAGCAAATATACATTGTCAAATAGCCTCTCTCTATCCAGCTTGCTCTTCTTCCTCGGTGCTAAACAACATCTCTAGTGACATGGTTTTTTTTTTTTTAATGCCAATTGACTGAGATGTCCCCCAAGACTCCAGTGACATGGTTTTTGCCAAGAGTATATGCTTGGTTTTATTCCCTCCCTTCAGTCATTCCCTTGTATTATTTATATGTCTGGCTCCTCGACTAGAATTAAATTCTGCTGAGAGCAGGAGATCTCTTGCATTACCTTTTATATCTTTTTAAATGTCTGCTTAGGGCTTTACACATTGTAGGTGTTCAATGCATATTATTAAATAAAATGAGGACTCTTAGTGCATTTAAATAAGGTCCACATAATTATTTTCTGTTCTAAAAATAAATGTACTGACTTAGTTATCTAGTGCTTTCATAACAGAAACCACAAGTGGGTACTTTGAAAGAATAGAAATTTATTTTCTCACGGTTCTGGAGGCTGGGAGTTCAAATTCAGGGTGTTGACTCTAGGGGAAGGTCCTTTTTTGTCTCTTTCAGCTACTAGTAGCTGCCAGCAATCCTTGGCATTCCTGGGCTTGTAGATTCATTTGCCTTCATCTTCATGTGGAGTCTTTGCCCAGTGTGTGTGTCTCTTTGCCTGTTCTTTTTTTATAAGACACCACTCAGAAGGGATTAGGTTTTAGACCCAGCCTACTTTAATGTGACCTTATTACCATAACAAAAGAAAACCCCTGTTTCCAAACGAGGTCATACTCAAAACGAGGTCATACTCACAAGTACGGTGGTTTGGACTTCAACCATAACTTTTTGGGGGACGTAAGTCAATCCATAGCATGCACTTTCGTAGTTTTTGTTTTCTTCTCGTCTCTTACGGAGTAAAATGCAAACATTTTAATTTCTGCTGTAAGTAGATTTCACTGCTTTAAATTCCATCTATATGCTGCTGACTCCCCAGATTTGTATTTCTAACCCAGACCTCTTCACTGAACTGGCTGATATCTGACCATTTACTTTGTCTCCACCTGGATATTAATAAGCATCTCAGACTTCATATGTCCAGAACTGAACTGCCTCTTCTCCCTCAAAACTGAATCTTCTGCCAAGTTGCCCCTTTTCTGTCTCCACCATTTCAGTAAATAGCAGCTCCATCCTTCTGGTTCCTCAGACCATAAGTCTTGGAGTTCTCCTTGAGTCCTCATCACTCCATCACCAAATGCTCTTGGCTCTGTTTTTAGGACCAACTAATTCCCACCACCTCCACTGCCACCACCCTGGTCTACTAAGTCAGTATATCATCTCTTCCAAATTATTGCTATAACATCCTGTCTCCCTGCTTTTCTTAGCAGAGAGCCTCTTAAAGCTTAAAGCAGATCATGTTCCCTCTTCTGCTAAAAACTTCCCAATGTCTTCGCCTCTCATGTAGGGGAAAAGTCCTGATAGTGGCCTATAAGGTGCCACAAGGCCCGGGCCCTTGTTAACTTAACTTCTCTGTCATTATCTCCTGCTGCTCATCCTTACTATCATTTACCTCCAGCCACAATGACCTCCTGGCTCAACTTCCTACTTGACCAACTCCATACTCCTCAGGGCTTTTGCCCTTAATCCTCCCTTTACCTGCAGTGCTCTTCCTCCTGATAACTTTGTGGCATTTCTCCCTTACCTCTTGCAAGCCTTTTCTCAGTGAGGTCATCCTGGCCACTCAATTTAAAATTGCCACATTTCCACCCCTCCTTTGTTTATTGTCTGACTTCTTCTTCTGGAAAGTAAGCTCCATGGCTGTAGGAAATTTTGATGTTTGCTCATTGATAAATCCCCAGTGCCCAGAGGAGCATGTGATACATTCTTGGTGCTCAAAATATATTTGTGGAGTAAATGAAATAGACGTGGTATGTTCTTGGGTAAGCTTCGAGTTTTCAAAAACTATCAAGTACAACTCTTTAAATGTTGTAGTAAACCTCAAGTCTCCACTTCTCAATATATGCTTTAGGTTTGCCTCATAAATTGTGAAGGCACTGCTAATGCTCTTACCTAGCCATCTTTAAGTTGGACTGTTTTGCTCTCTGTTGTGTATCAAGTAACAGTTCACTAGTAGGTTTAATATAACTACAGGAAATAGATCATTTAGAAATAAAGTTACTGTGGGAACAGGTTTAGGCTTAGGAGATAAACTAGTTTCTGTTAGAAGAATGACTTAAAAATACCATATTTATATTCTGCTTTAATTTTTCTAAGTCATCAATGACTAAATATGTCTGAGTCTTAAAGCAGATTGTCAAAAGGTTAAATTATGTTTATGCAGGAGTGGCTGGTGGATTTGAACTGCTGACCTTTTGGTTAGCAGCCCAACACTTAACTACTGTACCACCAGGGCTTCTTAGTATGGATTATACCTCAACATAAAGAGAAAAAAAAATCCTTACAACTGAACCAATAAGCAACATCATGATAAACAGAGAAAATATTGAAGTATTGAAGTTGTCAAGGATTTCTTTTAGTTGGATCCACAGTCAACGCCCATGGAAGCAGCAGTCAAGAAATCAAATGACGCATGGCATTGGATGAATCTACTGCAAAAGACCTCTTTAAGATCTTAAAAAGCAAAGATGGCACTTTAAGGACTAAGGTGCGCTTGACCCAAGCCGTTATGTTTTCAGTCACCTCATGCATGTGAAAGCTGGACAGTGAATAAGGAAGACTGAAGAAGAATTGATGCCTTTGAATTATGGTGTTAGTGAAGAATATTGAATATACCATGGATTGGCAGAAGAAAAAAAACAAATCTGTCTTGGAAGAAGTACAGCCAGAATGCGCATTAGAAGCAAGGATGATGAGACTTCGTCTTATGTACTTTGGACATGGTTTCAGGAGGGACCAGTCCCTGGAGAAGGACATCATGCTTGGTAAAGTAGAGGGTCAGTGGAAAAGAGGAAGACCTCAACAAGATGGATTGACACAGTGGCTGCAACAATGGGCTCAAGCATAACAGTGATTTAGAGGATTGCGCAGGACTGGGCAGTGTTCTGTTCTGTTGTACATAGTGTCGCTATGAGTTGGCACTGACTCGACGGCACCTAACAGGCATTCTGTTCAGTACATCCATTACTTGATATAATTTATGTGTTTCCAGAGTCTTGACTTCCTTTATGATTTTCAAATGTAATTAGTATAAAGCGTCACTTATGCTTTGAAAAATAACGTCTTCTATAATGGTATTTGTATTTCTTTGTTAACCTCCTGCCTCATTTAGATTTATCTGTTTGCCCTTTTAAGGACTAATTCTTGAATTTATTTATGTATTTTAACTTTTGTTCATGGAAATGTTCAGACATGTACAAGAGTGGAGAGTATATATAATAAATCACATTGCTCCATTCCCCCGTTTGTAACAATTATCCACATCTTCCTTTTGAATTTATTTATTAATTATACCTGTTTGTTTCTTTTATCTGTTTTTTTCCCATAGGAAGAACTTAGTTATTCTAACTTCATTATTTAAATGCCCACTTCTTTAATTTTATTCCTTATTTAAAAAAATAAGAGCACGATTTTGACAATAAGCCCGACTTTCTCTGCTTTTCATTGTTTTCACTATCATTACTTTCAAAACAGGTTGCTATTTTGATTTTTTAAATATTTGTATCCCAATAGTTATTTTAGAAAATATTATTATGTTATTAATGTCTATTTTAGACATTGTGTGTTCTCTATATAGTTCCTTATTGCAAGGTTTATTGAGTTAGATAATTTTTGGTGGCCTGGTTGTGTGATCCACCACTCATTTGTCATTTTGTCATACTGTGATGGCTTGTGTGTTTCTGTGATGCTGCACCACTGGTGTTTCAAATACCAGCAGGGTCATCTATGATGGAGAGGTTTCAGTGGTGCTTCCAGTCTAAGACAGACTAGGGAGAAAGACCTGGTGATCTACTTCTGAAAGTTAGCTAATGAAAACCTTATGGATCACAGTAGCGCGCTGTCTGACTTGCTTGCTTTGGACATGTCATCAGAAGGGATCAGTTGCTAGTGGAGGACATTGTGTTTGTTGAAGTAGGGGGCCAGTGAGGGGGAGGGAGACCTTCGGTGAGATGGATTGGCACAATAGCCTCAATGATGGACATGAACATGCTGGCAGTCATGAGGATTATGCAGAACCGGGCATCTTTTCCTGGTATATGGGATCACTATCAGTCAGAGTCGACTTGATGGCAGCTAACAACAGTTACATGGTCAATTTTGTAAACATGGTATATCATCTCAAAATTATGTAGTCTTTGATTGTAGAGTAAATGATTAATTACCTATCTTTTAAAGAAAACTTTACAGTATTCAATTTTTCTTATCCATGTTTATATTTTTAGCATATTGAGTACCCATTAAACCCATTGCTGTCGAGTCAATTCCGACTCCTAATAACTCTATAGGACAGAGTAGAACTGCCCCATAGAGTTTCCAAGCTGGTGGATTCAAACTGCCAACGTTTTGGTTAGCAGCCAAGCTCTTAACCACTGCACCACCAGGGCTCCATGGTGATTACAGTTGTCATTTATTTAGCTTCTGCATTTTCTTAGGTTTTTAAAAATGTATTTTGTATCTCTTTTCTCTCTGATAAGGCAGACATTATTACTGAGCAGTAAATTATAAACCTGATTTCAAATTTATTGCATTTCTCAATGTTTAGAAATCCAAATATTAATTATACTTACTTAAAGAAAAAGTGTATGTTAATGTTCGAATCTTCAGAGCTTAATTATGCATTTTTAGTTTTTGAAAGTTTTTCTGTACTCATTTAAAACCTTCAGCTGAATTATATACCTCTTGCCTTTTACTGGGTTTGAATTATTAATCATACCCAATGACTTGCAGGTCACTTTTAGAATAAGCAAATGTTGCATTGCCAACAACACAGTCAAATTTAGGGAGTATAGCTTTGGTTTGAGCCTGGTAACTCTCATCCATTTGCTAATTCTACTTAAGGAAAATTATCAATGCCCTGGTGGCACAGTGGTTAAGCGTTCAGCTGCTAACCAAAAGGTTGGCAGTTCGAATCCACCAGCCGCTCCTTGGAAACCCTATGGGGCAGTTCTTCTCTGTCCTGTAGGGTTGCTGTGAGTCTGAATGGACTTGATGGCAATGCATTTGGTTCTGGTTTTTTACGTATAAGCTTATAAAGAGATATTGCAGGGATATTGGGGTAATGATACGTACATCCTTTCTATAATTCTCTTTTGGAATGTTACCACTTGCATATCGTATATAGAGTATGCTAATATTTTATGGTAGCTAACCATTACTGAGATAGTGTCTGAAGGGTATCTCTGGAAGTTCCCAAAGAACAGTTTGGTACCTGACGATGCCATTGAGGGTCATCAGGAGAAGTCTAGATGTTCACCTCCTTAAAAGCTTTTCAGTGACATCATATTGGTGACTATATTAGGGTCTGAATCTAGCCTTCTTTTTTGTTGACTGAGAAACCTGATTTGTCAGCTTTGTTAACAAAGCCCCATGGGGAATGGCTCTGCCTCCCATGGATGGATTCATGTCTCAGAATTCACATTGAACATGTCAGGTACTACCGTACACCAAATGTTTATTTCACCCTGACCAGCTTATTGTTTTCCTATAAGAATATCATATCTTCATATGAAGCTTGGAATTAGAAAAGCAATGTGGGAGGCAGGCAGGGCATTGTTAAATTACTTCATTCGGTGACAAAAGACACTGATGATACCCTGATGTGGTCATGTTAATCATAAAAATAGCCTGGGCAGTGGACTGGAGATACTTAAAGTCTGATGGGCAAGGTGCCCCACCTGAAGAGCACTGGGATGGGCATAGCCACTGTAGACTTGGGACACTGCTTTTCCTGTTTTCCTGACTGACTCACCCCTGCCTGATGAGCACATTCCTTTTTTCCCTCTTTAGATCTGATCATATGTTCTGTCAGCTTGTTCTCAGCCATTTTGCATCTTTAACTACATTGCCCTAGTGGCACAGTGGTTAAACCCTGAGGCTGCTAACTGGAAGGTCAGTTGTTCGAACCCACCAGCTGCTTTGTGGGAGGAAGATGTGGCAGTCTGTTTCCATAAAGATTACAGCCTTGGAAACCCAATGTCCTACAGGGTCACTATACTTGACTGCACTGGGTTATACATCTCTACTCTGATTCCTTATGCATTGATTTAATAGCTTAACTGTCAGAAAGCCATATTATTTTCATTGTTTCAGGATTCTCTCCACCTCTCCCCCATTGTAGCCCTGACAGAATCAGCAAATCAATTTTGTAGTGTTTCACACACGCACATAAATCTTTTTTTCTTTTTAAACATTTCACTCGATGTATTAATAGGGGTCTGCTGGCGGGATTTGACTCCCTGGGAAAGATTTAGTTTTTACTTCAAATAGTACCAATTGGTTGATTTTATTTAAATGTTTTTTAGAATTTTTCACTTATTACTTTGAAATTACTGGTTTTTAAAAATATATTTCTCTATACAGTATTTTCCCATTTTCCAACTACTGATTTGGATGTGATTTGTAGGTGTTTTAAAATTTAACCCAGTACTTCAGACTTTAGAATTGTTTTGCTAGACATCATATTTAACTTGGCGCTTATACACATAAAGAAAACTAAGGCTGTTTTGAAATATCAACTAATAGTAGTGATCAGTTTGCCAAAGAAAGATTTGTGTGAGTCTGATTTTATTTAACTTCATAGTGATTGTTCTCCATCTCAGGAAGCCGGCGGTGTTGCGTAAATGCTTCAACTTTCTAACCTTGCCCACTGCCAACCCTTCTCTCCCCAGTGATTATCTTTTAATAACCTCTTATAAAGTCACTTTCATCAAATTTCCACCAGGTCTTTTACTTTCCAAGGTAAAACTGACACACCTCATCGCATCAGTAACGATGCGGCACTATGAATCATACTTTTTTCTTTTTTTAGAACATTATCTGCAAATCTACAAACCAACTTTGAGATACTTTAAAATCATAGGGGGCCTCATTTAAGCAAACATTAAGTAGAACATTTCAACTTTATGCAATGTTGACTAAGTGGTTGAATTTGACATGTATTAACCTTGTAGAATTTCCAGGTTTTCTTAGACATGGCGTAACTTCCCGTCTCATTCTGATACCTTCAGAATATGAAGGTGTCTCTGTCTTGCAATGTTTTTTAATACTATGGACTACCTTCACACCCCCCTCTTTTCCATGCATGTTGATTTTTATTTTTTTTAAATAACATTGTATTGTGTTTTCGGTGAAAGTTTATACAGCAAATTAGGTTCCTGTTTAACAGTTTCTCCACAGATTACTCAGTGACATCGGTTACAGTTTTCACAAAGTGTCAACAATCTGATTATTTCCTTTCTAGTTGTATGTTTGCAGCAATCTAGTTTCCCTGCCCCCTTACGTTCTCATCTTTGCTTTAGATAATTATCGACTATTGACAGCAAAGGGTTTTGTTTTGTTTGTTTGTTTGTTTGTTTTTGGTTTTTAGTCTCATATAGGTGATTTTCTTTAAAGAAGCACAGTACTCATGGGTGATATTCTTTACTTTATGAGCCAGTCTGTTCTTTAGCTAAAAGGTGACCTCAGGATCGTTTTGGTTCACAGTTTAAAGTATCTCAGGGAGATAGTCCTGGGGAGTCCTCTAGTCTCAACTGATCCAGGAAGTCTGGACTTTATACGAATGTGAGTTCTGTTCCAGCCATGCTTGTTTATTTTTAATGCCACTTTCTCCTACCGGCGAGGTGTGTTTCTAAATGTCAGGTTGTTGACTTACTACTCCCGTTCCCCACTTCTAACTGCTTCATCTTCCAGGCTGAGGGCTCTAAATAGGACCCTTTCTTCATAAACTGGGTCTCATAACATGTGGTATGCTTTGCAAGAAGATAGCCGGCCTGGGCCACCTCTTGCTCCCAGAGAAACCCAGTCCCAGGATAGAGTGGGCCTAGCATTCAGTCAGAGCTGCTGAGGCAACTCCTGTCTTCAGGGTCTCTGACAACCCATGACTGCATTCCAGTGGCCATTTAAACGCCTTGCGATGTCCCTCCTGGGTCCTTCTAGGAATCTGGGGTGTGACAGGGTGATCTAGGGGAAAGAAGTGGAAGACCCAAGTTTGAATCCTAAAATATACCTTCAGATGTCTCTTAGGTAGACGTGTGCATATAATCCACCTAGGCCTCTGCTTTTTTGCCTGTAAAACACAGGAGTTGGAATAAATCAGGTTGCAAACTCAAATGCCTCCAGGCTAGGCCTAGACCGAGGCAAAGAGGCGAGTGCATGCCCCACTAAAGAGGTCCCCTAGTTTTGGGCTTTCTTGTCATGGTGAGGCAGCACAGGCCTGGTTATGCTGTATCTTACGACTTTTCAAGGGAAGCTGAAAATCTTGATTTTTATATGAAAGTTAATTATTTTAAATGCTAGCAATTCATTTACAGTCTTTAGAAAAACTGTACAAGACCAAGCAAAATGTGTCTGTGTGCCAAATTTGCTCTGTAGGCCTTTGGATAAGATGATGACTAAGGCCTTTCTGAATCACATATTTTTTGGTATCTGTTTTTCTGACATTCTTGGAGGAGAACGTATAGTGTCCTGGCAGAAGTAACATAGAGAAGAAGGCTGGGTGGTTGAGTTGGGAGGCTTGATTTGGCTGTAACCAATAGCATGTCCAATATTAAGAGTACTTTTCTATTCCTGGAACAGTATGAGGAATTGGGAGATTTCTGTAAAAGTCTAGCTAAGTAGTAGCTGCTGCTCCATAGCAACTGCCGTTTACCATCTAGGCAGCGTTAATTCTGTGCTGAAGTGAATAGAGATGGAATTGTGGCTGAGCTTTGCACCCAGAGTGGGAACAGATGCAGTAGAAGGATCCCAAAGATGGTAGCAATTCTCCAAAAGCAGAAGGGATCTCATTTTTCGTGTTGTTTTTCATGGGAAGGGATATCATATTTTAGGAAGATGCCAGCTTAAGTATAGGGTAGAATTTTTCTCCAATTCTAGTAGTGTGGCATTAAGGAAAGAGAACAAGGCAGAGAGCAGCATGCCCAGGCTATAAGCACTGTGAAGGCAATACCACCTGTGCCCAAGGTGTCATTAGGGCAACCTGTGGAAAAGTAAGAATGAATTACAAGTTTTTGCTAACCACAGAATCAGTTTAGAGCATGTGTTGTAAAAAATTAATATTTTCCAATTAATGTACTCGTTTTTGCTAACACTAACACAGTGACTCCAAATCTCATCTGTGTCCCCTTTGAGAAGCTAAGAAAAGCAGTATTCCCTTTTTCTAGAAAAATACAGGTAGTAAAGTAAATATTTTAGGCTTTGTGGACCATTTGGTATCTGCTGAGACTATTCAACTCTGTAGTCACAGTGTGACAGCATTTGTAGACAATAGGAATGGGCGTGGCTGTATTCTAGTAAAACTTTATATTCAGAAACAGGCAGCAGGCCATTTTTGACCTGTAGGCCATAGTTTTCTAGCTCCTGGCTTAGAGCATTGATGGCTATGCTAGATTGGAATATTAATCAGAAGTTCTTCACTCAGCTTCCCCTTCCCTCTGGGTGGAGAATACTTCCCTGCTCCAGTGCCTTTGGGCTTGGCCTTGGCACATGTTTTGGGCAGTGGAAAGTGAGCAGACTTGATGTGTACAGAGATTATAAATTGTTTACATGGTCTGACTTATCTCTTGTGCTCTTGCCATTTGCCATGAGAAGAACACACCACGGCTGTGCCTAGTCCAAAGAGGATGGTAGACACAGGGAGCAGATCTGAACCCACAGTTTGAAGCAGACTCCGCTGCCCACAGCCTGAAGCAGAGTTGCCCAGCTGAGCCTAGCCTACATCAGCAGAACTTCAGACAACCTGCAGACCTGTGAGCTTGAGAATAAATGTTTGTTGTTTTAAGCCGCTGAATTTTGGGGTAGTTTGTTATGCAACATAATTGTAACAATAACTGGCTAATACTATAGTATAGTGGGTAGTTACCCATCTAGAAACAATTAAGACATCAATCTCTTTTTCAAAAACCAAATCAACAAAAGAGGATTCTCATCTCTTCACACAGAGCCCAGAAAAAGATAAGGGGATATTTTTATTTTATAATTCTCTAACCTCCTCCCACGTTTCCCCCGTGGTTAGAATAAACCCTGAATTGTAGCTTTAGGTTCCTGTGTGTATAGCTAATCAATATTTAACACCTTTTTAGAGAGGCATAGCTTTTCTTAAGCCAGCCCCAGGGAGGATCTCAATACCAGGGATTGGATATTTAATACTTCTGAAATGACATCTGGGAAAATTTCCAAACTGTTTCTAAGAAACGAACAATTCTGGTTTTCTCAATTCAACGTTGATTTTTGCGGCCTCCTCTCTTCTGGTCTGTGTGCTAGATGCTAGATAGAATTTGTTCAGTTCATGCTTGTTTTGTTCCTGCTGTGTGGCCTATAGTGTGCTGGTTCCTGGGGATATAGAGGTGTGTAAAACAATTCCTGTTGAAAAAAATGAAGTATACCAGCTAGTGGGAGAGGCAGGCAAGTAGATGGATAATTGTAGCCCAGTGTAGTAAGCGGTACTATAAGTGGCATCTCCACAGTCCTAGGGGAGCTTGACAGAGATGCACTTGACCCACCTGGGGATTGGGATGTGGTGAGGGTTTCCGACAGGCCTTCCTGGAGGAATTGACACTTGGACTGAATCTTTCAGGACATAGCATGAATTCCTAGAATCATAGGGTAGAAAGAGGCTTTAGGAATTATTCTTCTCTTTACACATTAAAAGGAAGCTCTCCCTCTTTTTAACTTGATCAGAGTCAGGCTGTCCAGAACAATCTGTGTTTTGTGTAACTTTATTATTGAAGCTATTGCACTTATCTAAAAATTCTAGCTAATTAGTCATATGTAGGTTTGTACACACACACACAGACACACACACACACATAGACACACACACACACACCTGAAAAATAATGTAATGATTCTCATTTCCCAAGTCATGTCTGTGTATACCATTGTATAAATGTTATTTTTTTTTTTAAATATAAAGCCTCAGATTTCTAGGGTTGGTGTTTTACTTTTGTTGTCCTTTTGTGTTCACAAGGAGTGGGCTTATGAAAGGGGGACTGAGACGGTATGAAAATGATCTATTACTTTGCAAATGATTTTCCTCCTAAAAATAGTCCTCTGGGTTTTCAATTTGTTGAATTTAGAGTTTAGTAAATGTAAGAATTTAAATTAATTGTTAAATTCTAGTAGCTGCTAGTAGATTATTGGATGGGCTTAAAAATTACCTCGGTTGATCTTTCTTAACGTAGAATGTGCCTGTACTCATCCAGGTACAGTTTTAGAGAACATTTTCGCTTTCTTTTTGAACTTCAAAATGTGTGTTTCATCACAGTAAGCATACTATTTATGTTCATTTTTATTTATTTTTCCAGAATTTACTCTTAGAATTCTGAGAAATAACTTCAATGCTTTGCAAGCCTTGTTTTAAGAGCTGCTGTACTGGGTAATATGCCAGTGGTATTCCTTCCACTAGGATGTTGTTATAAGATAGTATTGCTCTCACTGAGACAGAAATCATGTAGAAATACTCTGTTTTTGGAACTTTGTATTTTATTTTACAAAGCATTGAGGTGGACTCCATTTTAGCTTTTCAGAATGCTTTGCTGATTTGCTGACTCTGAGGAAACTTATCTAATGACACAGAGGTTGTTACCTAATAGTGGTCAGATTAGCCAACAAATGAGGAAAAGCCACAAAAAGCCTGGAAACATCTGTCCAAGACTTTAAAAAATAACATTTAAAGTGAGTCTCTTCCATTGTAAATGTAATATGTACAAAATAAGAAGTTTGAAAAATGTAGAAAAGGAAAATTAGGGGAAAAATATAACCTCATCAGCCAGACAGAATCATTGTTAACATCTGGTATATTTCATATATTTTTTTAAGAATTTGGTTTTAATTTATTTTACAGAGTTGTGAAATATTTATATGTGTGTGTGCGTGTGTGTGTGTGTGTGTATAAATATAAATAACCAAACCAAACCTGTTACTTTCGAGTCAGTTGCAACTCATAGTGAACATAGAGGACAGAGTAGAACTTAGAGTTGCCAAGGCTGTAAATCTTTACGGAAGCAAACTGCCACATCATTCTCCTGGAAATTGACTTGTGGGTTCCAACTGCTAACCTTTCAGTTAGCAGCTGAGCACTTAACCACTGTACCACCGGGACTCCATATATATATATATATATATATATATATATATGTACACACACACACACACACACACACACACAGATGTATGTAAGTATGTATATTCTATTAGTCACGTTTTTAATCTAGTCAACATTGTAAGTATTTTCCAAGTTATTATAAATTATTCATAAGCATTTATTTTAATGACTATACTGTGGATATTCTGTGCTTTATCTAATTATTCCCCAATAGTTAGATATTAAGGTTGTTTTCTAATTGGGACTGTTACAGATATATTATGATAAAATCTTTTTTAGTAAAGATTTTTATTGAAAAATACTATACATATAGAGAGGTGCACAGTTCCTGTGTGTACAGCATTTGGAATTTTCACAAGTGAGCATACCACTGAAACTACTACCTGGGTTAGGTTAGTAAATTCCCGCTGAGTGAACACACCCATGTTACCACTAGTCTAGTCAAGAAAGAGAAATTTACCAAACTCCCCAAATGTCCCTCCCCCACTTTTCCTTCCTTCCGCCCCAAAGATAACCACTAGCCTGACTTCTAATGCCATACATCAAAAATTGAAGGTCTGTGGTTTAATTTTCTTCAGGTTTCTAAAAGTAGAATTACTGGATTAAGAGGTATGAATATTTTAAAGTATCTTAGTTCATATAACCAAATTGGTTTCAAAACTATCATGTCATTTTATCACTGCATTATATGAAAGTGTGGAAAGGACTTTTGTTCCTGAAATTGGGAAGGAAGAAGTTTAAGATGAGGTGTAGAGAGACAAAGTTCTTGAGAGCGAATAGCACCAAATAGAACTGTATCACTTTATGGAAATGTCAGCAATATATTTCCAATTCTATTTTACCCACCTTGAAAATGCTCTTCTTTAACTGAACATTGCCAGTTTTTGCAGCTGAAGAGAGGAGAACCTGGCGAACCACACAGTCTCTTCAGACTTCTGGTCATAAGTGACATAAACTTCTGCCTGTATTGCATAGGCCAAAGGAAGACACACGAGTTCACCATACGAGGGGCATTTAATCCCCTCACAAGGAGGGGTACTGCAGGAGGAGAATCAGGAATACTTGGCGAATAATAACACCCACCACACTTTCTGTTTAATGACCTTGTCCCATCCGTGAGGAGATTCGTTTAGGTTAATGTTCTTTACTCTTATTACAGAAGCACTTCCTGGCCATAGAGGACCTGTATCTCCATATAGGGCTGTAGCTTCTGTAATGATCAGTGACGTGTTTGCATAGTGCCGGAACTTTTTGGAGTGTGTGCACTTTTCTAAGATGAGGCCCAGAAACGTGTTTGTTCATGAAGCAAGGAAAAAAAAAAAAATACCCAAACCCGTTACCATTGAATCGATTCTGACTCATAGTGACCCCATTGGGTAGAGTAGAACTACCTCATGGAGTTTCCAAGGAGCACCTGGTGGATTCCAGCTGCTGACCTTTTGGTTAGCAGATGTAGCTCTTAACCACTAAGCCACAAGAGGCGATGGAGAAATGCTGAATTCCATTTATTAGGTAATTTTGATAGAAGTGCTTCTCATTTTAAAGTATTGTAGCTTTAACATTTGGAGCCCTGTTGGTGCAGTGGTTAAGAGCTCAGCTGCTAACCAAAAGGTCAGCAGTTCACATCCACCAGGTACCCCTTGGAAACCCTTTGAGGCAGTTCCACTCTGTCCTGTAGGGTCGTTATGAGTCAGAATCGACTCGATGGCAGTGGTATTTTTTTTTTTTTTTTTTTTTTGGGTGGCAAGCAATTCCTGTTTGGGAAACAAATCTTATATGTAGCTAGAGCACACGTTCTCATTACATGCCCTCTAGGAAACTGTTCAGTCAGTGTTTTACTAGTCCATGGGTTGTGACAGTTTAGGACTGTAGAAGGTTTTCTCACTAGCACCGCAAAGGAACCGGCTGGACTCTTTCACCAAGAGACAGCTTACTCCAGGTCATCAGCCACACCTTCTAGTTGTGGTTAATATCCTGTCTCCAGCCTTCGCTAGTATATATTTGCATTCTTCTTTATTGTTATTTTTTTTCCCTAAATCATTTTTTAGTATTAGTTGATAACATCGTGAATTGCGTCTCGTTTCACTTTCTCTCTGTGTTCAAGCTGCAGTCCTCAGTCAGTGTTGCTCAGTTACAGAAATAGTTGCGTGGTGGTGGGCGTAGTGCAGTTGCGTTAGGTGAGCTCTCATTTAACTTGGTCTCTCTCTTTTATTCTCCCAAGGTCTCTTCTCTCTAGGGATGGTGAAGTCGGGGAAAGGCCACTTTAACCCTCCTCCAGGATGAACCACCTGCCAGAAGACATGAGGAATGCTCTCACTGGGAGCCAGAGCTCTCACGCTTCTCTGCGCGATGTCCATTCCATCAATCCCACACAGCTCATGGCCAGGATTGAGTCCTATGAAGGAAGGGAAAAGAAAGGCATATCCGATGTCAGAAGGACTTTCTGTCTGTTTGTCACCTTTGACCTCTTGTTTGTAACATTACTGTGGATAATAGAGTTAAATGTAAGTTTTTTTTTATGACTTTATAAGTATTATTTCCAGAGATAAATAATTTTCTTATTTTTTTCATTGTTTCTGTCTCATTTAGTGAGTTTTATCTTTTTCCAAATGAGGCAACATTTGGACTTTCTCCAGCTGATTTGGACCTTTCTTGCTCTTTAATGGCATTGTTTAAAACAGACCTCATTAATTTAAAACTCACTTCGGGATTTTAACATTTGAATTCATGCTTTATCACACGAATCAGCAAACTACAGCCCACAGGCTGAATTCAGCTGGCCTGTTTTTATAAATAAAGTTTTGTTGACATGCAACCATGTCCATCTGTTTATATATTGTCTATAGCTGCTTTTGTGCTGAGTGGTTGAGTTGAAAAGTTGCAGTGGGCACCATGTGGCTCACAACGCCAGAGATGTTTACTGTCTGGCCTTTTTCAGAAAAAGTTTCCTGACCCTTGTTCCATAAAATGTAACCTACTTTTTAAATATATTTTAGATGTTGCTTTTATTTTTCTAACTCCCATGTTAGGATTTTGCGTGTGGCAGCGCAGTGGTTAAGTGCTCAGCTGCTAAGAGGTCGGTGGTTTGAACCCACCAGCTGCTCTGCAGGAGAAAGATGTGGCAGTCTGCTTCCATAAAATTATAGCCTTGGAAACCCAATAGGGCAGTTCTACTCTATCCTATAGTGTTGCTTTGAGTCGGAATCAACTTGACTGCAGTGGGTTTGGTTTATGCTTTCTTTTTTTGCAGAAGAGATGATTCATATTTTGTCAGAAAGGTTGTCCTAGAGACATTTGGAGGTTTACCTGTATTTTGTCAGGCTTACATAGCAATTATCATGAATTCCTGAATTCAGATAATTGTCTACACCTGTGCTGTTCAGTAGCCATACACTACAAGCCTTGTATGTAATTTCAAATTCTCTGTTTACCACATTGGAGTCCTGGTGGTACAGTGGTTAAGGGCTCAGCTGCTAACCAAAAGGTCAGCAGTTTTAATCCACCAGGTGCTCCTGGGAAACCCTATGGGGCAGTTCTCCTCTGTCCTGTAGGGTCACTGTGAGTTGGAATTGACTCGACAGCAACAGTTTTTTTTTTTTTTTTTTAACACGTTAATAAAAGTAAAAATATATAGGTGAAATTTATTTTAATAATATATTTTATTTAACCCAATATATCCATTTTCTCCCCAAGACCTTGAGTCTGATTGTTCATGTTCCTTACCAGCTAATAGGTAAACTCTTCCAGATTTTCCTTGCAGACAACCGTTGTTTGCTTTTTTAACCTTCATCAGTTAATTTATTTTCAGGAAATATTTGCAAAGACCTAGGTAGTAATAACATTAGCTGTTGTTTATTATTAAGAAGTTACTCCTTGCCAGGCATAGTGCTAGGTGCTTTATAAGAAATATGTAAAATAGAGAAATTATGAAAAGGTGCTGAGATTCTCAATTGAAAATGAATTTTATTGCCTTTTAATAGCAAATGCCAACATCTTAATCTAAACTCTGATTAATATTCTGATTCATAGCAGTTACATCAATTCTAGACCAGACTTTTAATAATTAGGGTCATTGAATCTCATTTAGTTTCATCATGAATCTTAACAGAGGAACAAAACACATGAAAACAGATACTTATATTTACTGAGCTTCTGTATTTAGGCCTAATAATGCAAATGTTATGAAATCAAAACTTTGTACTCTTTAACATTTAATTTAGATAAGTTTTCTCTTATAATCAACAATTAATGGTTGAGAGTACATAGGGCCTAATTAATTGGATAATATTCAAGTCATTATTTTCCACACAGACAAAAGGAAACAGAAGGATGTGTAATATATAAAAAGGAAGTCTTATTTTACCTGAATTCCTACCATGTAAGACCCACCCATTGCAAATCACAGTGTCCCTCTTACCCCTCAAAAAAAGTGTTGAAGAATTTTTGAAGACCATAAAAGAACCTTAGAGATCATAAACCCAAAACCAAACCCATTGCAGTCAAGTCAATCCCTACTTATAGCAACACTATAGGACAGAGTAGAACTGTCCCATAGGGTTTCCAAGGAGCACCTGGTGAATTCAACCTGCTGACCATTTGGTTAGCAGCCAAACAACCACTACGCCACCAGGGTTAGAGATTATAGAATGATATAATTTTAATTCTAAAAAGGCCCATGAAACAATTTAACAACCCATCCCTTTGGTTTACAGATAAGGAAATTAAGGTCCACAGAGGATTGGTGACCTGCCTAAATTCCAATAGTTAGTTTCAGAACTGAGATTCATCCCAGACCCTGTGAAGTTTTCATGTGTTAAACTTTCTAGCTTTCTGTTTGGGACCCAAGGCACCTGGAGCCAGCATGTAATGAAAGTAAATGCTTTCACACAACAGAGGAAAATACCAACAAAGCAAGTAACCAAGCACAGTGTTTGATTCTGTGCATTAAAAAATAAGATTTCTTCCAGAATCACAATAATATAAAACATGAATCTACTGTTAAGTTTCTGTTTACATATTTTTATTCCGTAAATTTAGCACGATGGATATGCCTTATTTAAAACAAGAGGCCAGTAATATGCTATAGCAATACAGACGTGTTTCTTCTTACTATTTCTTCCATATGTACATATTAAAGAAAATATTTAAATTAATGTATATTTTAAAGGAGTAAGATGTTTTCAAGACTAACGTGTGTAATGAGATGAAAAAGAAATGCTTCCTTTAACAGGAAAGCATTTTTAAGGAGACAGTTAAAAAGACATTTTAATGGCGGCACAAAGTCAAGGCATGCATTGATCTGCCTCTGATAATCACTATGTGCCTTTAAGTGAGGGAAGCCTTGAGGTGGAGTTTGGGTGGGGGTTCACAGTCTGGTGATCACACTTCTCTTTTCTCTCCTCTCTTACTAGTTTAAGGAAATGGAAATGAAGTGAGCTGCACCCTATTCTTGTTCATCAGAGCGGATTTGTTCATATCTGTGTGCAACATGTTATAAATTAAAAATCATCAGGTCTAGCAATTAAATGTACTTTTATCCTCGTTTTTCCACTGACTGCCGGTTTCCCCAGTTGTAAAATGAGAAATTTAGACAAGGGTCTATGATCTTTAAGATAGTTCACCATGACTTTTTTAGTTTTTTTTTAAACATCCAATTTTTAGTTCTATTTTTTTTTTCAGTTACTGATCCTGATCTGGGTTTTTCATGGCACCCTGTAATATTCATTTTGTTTTGGTTGTCCAACTCTGTAAATCGCCGCTCACCCAGATTCACCGTTTTCTACATTGTGTGCCAGAGCTCTGGCTTCTGATTTGGATGTTGCTAGCTCCACAAAAAAAACTCTGTGGGATTTAGAGTTTAGTTGGAAGACATAGCATATGTCTTACACTGCCTAGTAATGTTGGTCTTTAAGAAAGGAAAGAAAATGTCACAAACAGGTGCTTAGGATGTTAGAGAAATATGGGGACCCAGCTGTTCTATGTGAAAGTACTTTGTCTTCATATATGCCTTCCAGCTTAGCCATTTTCTTCCCTGCTCCCTGGAAGCTGACTTCCCTGGAGTACAGGGGCTGGGCAAGTCCAGAAAAGCCTAATACCACCTTGGTTCATTTTATGTCCAGAAGACCTAAGGGCGGCTGATGTCTTTTGGGCCATTTGAAGGGATGGTAGTAATTCTGTCCTGGGCTTCCTTGGTCTACCCTTGAGTTCACTGATTTTCCAGTTTGGATCTAGAATTCACCTTGGCCTGTATTCCTGAGGATTGTCTTTCCTCTCCAGGCTGTTTAGACTGATAAGAACAGGAATCAAAGTGACAGTAGAAGGGAAGTTGTTGTTGTTGTTTTGTGTTTGACACTTTGATTGAGACCATGGTCCAAAAAAAAGGACCTTTATCAATGCTTATTTGCTGCTTTGTCATTTTTTTTTTTTTTCTTTAAACTAGAATATGTCAGAACACTTCTAATTTGACCTAGAATCGCCATTACCAGCTCTGTGGCCTTAGACACACTATTTAAGTTCTCTAGGCCTTGGTTTCTCAATCACTTAGCTGGGCTAATACCTGTCTTGTCTTCCTCTTGGGTTCTTGTGAAGATCAAATGAAAAGATGTCTACAGCAGCTCCTTGGCAGTTGCTACACAGCTATAGGTTGTAATTTATTATTGACTAAGATAAATTTAAGCCAGAATCAGTGAAAATCTTTTGGTTCCTCTTCTCTCTTTATTATTACCTTTAAGTTTCTGGTACATGGCTGATTCTGTTACCCCACAGTCACTATCATTATTAATAGTTCTATAGTTACACTGTGATAACCAAGGATAACAGAAACTCAGATTAGGGGGAGATAGGGTATGTTGGAGTTTTCTGAGGGAGTATGTGGAGGACGTGTGCATGGGGTGTGGAAAGATGGATGGAACTAAGGACAGAAGGATAAGGTGGGGTTGGGCTGTGGGAGCAGTGGGGAGAGGGTGTGGAGATCAAAGGGAGCAGAAGCACTGAGGCAGGAGTACGCTTGTGCACACTTGTGTGCGTGTGATTGTGTTTTGAAGTGGGTAGGGACAGAATGATAAAAAATATTAGCTAGAAAGTAAGGTGCCTGAGAAATGAGGTTGCATAGGTAGGGTGATGCTATGTTGTTGAAATTCTTAAAAGCTATATAGAAGTATTTAGACTTAATGTAATGGTGAGCTGTGTGCGTGTGATTGTGTTTTGAAGTGGGTAGGGACAGAATGAGAAAAAATATTAGCTAGAAAGTAAGGTGCCTAAGAAATGAGGTTGCATAGGTAAGGTGATGCTATGTTGTTGAAATTCTTAAAAGCTATATAGAAGTATTTAGACTTAATGTAATGGTGAGCTGTTGTAGGTTTTGGAGCAGATAGGAAACATGGTTTTGAGGTCTTCCAGAAGTCAGCGACCCCTGCTATTCCCCTTCTTCATCTCCGTAAACACCCAGATACCCAGGCCAAAAACGAAAACTCATCTTTGTTTTGTATTTTTCATCCACATTCAATCTAACAGTAACTCCTGTCAAAATTCTTCCAAAATGTATTCCAACTGTGACCACGTGTCTCCATTCCCACCATTACTACCCTCAATCAAGCCAACATGATCACTCATGGAAACTGCTGCTCCATGCTCCCGGTTGGTTTGCCTGTCTCCACTCTTGCCCTCCATCCAATCCAGTCTCCTCAGAGTAGCCAGATAACCTTTTGAAAACATAAATCAGACAGTGTCACTTTCTGTTTAAAACCCTTCTCTGGCTTACCAAAGCTTAAAATAAAATCCAAATGGCTGTACCTGTTTTACGAAGCCCCCTGGAAGCCTCCCAGGACTTCCTTTCCTGCCCACTGCTCCTGGCTCACCACAGATCAGCCACACTTCTTCCTTCTGGTCTTAGAAAGGAACAAGTTATTTTCTGTCTTGGGACCTTTATACTAGTTGTTCCCTCTATATGAACTACACTGTTTTTAATTACATATGTGTTGAATGAATGAGTTCAGAATTAAGTGGGAATTCTATTCAGCACTTTCTATTGCAACTATAATGTTCTGTTCTTGCATATTTTAGCATTTCGGGTTCTAAGAAGATAGGCAGACAAGTACATATCAAACCTTATTTGTGTGTTCTTTTGTACTATTTCCACACAAAGATCTCTCATTATTTTTACTTGTTACTCTCCTCCTAGGTGAATGGAGGCATCGAGAGCACGTTAGAGAAGGAGGTAGTGCAGTATGACTACTACTCTTCTTATTTTGATATATTTGTAAGTATTTTCTGTTTTATATTTTCTTTCTGACACGCTGAAAACAAAAGGCAAATTTCCTTTAAATAGACCTCAAATTTTCTGCCATTCTTTTTTTGTCCCTTGAACACTGTGTTTCCCTCTCCCTTAGTAACAGGCCCATTCAGTGCTCCTTCTCTCTTGCTGAAGACTTGTCTGGTTATCTCAAGAAAAAAGGATTGATGGGAGATAACAGAAGGCAGCAGAAGGAGCCATTCCCATTTCCTTGGAGGGGAGCCTTTATTCTTTCAAATGGTTAAAATAATGCACCCATTGACATACCCTAATGACTTAAAGGAAAGCTCACCTATTTACATAATTGCACAATGAAAGTGATATTTCTTTTCTGCTTTAAGATAGATTTTTATCAGGGTGTGCTTTTAATAATAATTCTATGTTTTATTCAGCTGTAATAGGGTTTTTTGAGTAAAGTTATATATTGGTAATCTTGGGCAATATTAGTTTTAGAATTAAATAGATGCAGTTTATCTGTAGATGAGGCATTCATTTTATTTAAATGAGAGCTTGCATTATATTTCTAGGATACACTATGACTTCGATTTGCTATAGCTCAGTAGTATGTCTTTGTAGTTTATAGTGTAAGTAAGTCAGATTCTAACATTGTGTTAGACATAGGTTAGGCAATTAAATTTCACAGTGGGTTCCCCAAAATTCATCTTAACTATTGTCTTTGCTGTGTCTGGACTCATGGAGGCAATATGCACGTGGTTAAGGGTAGGACCACCTGCAACCTGAGTAGTTCCGCTTTCATCTGTTCAGTATGTTAGGCTTCCACATAGGATTTTGTTGAAAAAGTGTTTGCTACAGAATATTTAGAAAACTATTGGTGTAGTTCAATCCCCTCATTTTTCCAAAATGAAGAAATAATTTCATGGTTCAGTTTCTCAACCTACTCGAGGTCATTTAAGTTAGTAGCAAAGCATGTTGAGGTCCCAAATTTATGGATATTTATTTCTTCTAGAGCTATTAACACATAAAAATAAAATGATTTCTTTTTTTTTCTCTTACTAATTTTATCTTGAAATGGCCTGAGTCAGGAACTGTCAGGAAGCCAGGTTAATCCACCAGCCAGATCTCCAACGGCTATCTGGCCTCTATGCTAAGGGAGTTAATGGTATTGGACAAACAGGTAGGACCCATTAACTCAGATTGGGAAGACTGTCATGTCTGACCTAGGAAATAGACACAACCTCTGGGAAACCTCAGGATCTGGGAGACTTAGAGATAAAGGGGTAAAGACTTGTCCATTTGTGTCCAGAACGCAGAGTAGAGTTGAAATGACTGAAGAAACAAAACAGTGGGCAGATTGTTGGCAAACACAGTTTTAGTGAAAGTGGCAAATTAAGAACAAATGTAACCTGCAAACTTCACTTACATAAAAAGATCTTAAGTGAGGTCTTCTGGTCCATGACAGTGAAGAAGTTGTCAGCCTCCAGCCTTTCAGCAGTTTTGATTAGTGAGGAACTTTTGACACATCCCTACCGTGACTCATTGCTCAGGAGTCACCTGACTTCTCCCTACCAGGTTGGCATATTTTCCAACTAAAATTGGTAACATTTTGTTCTATGTTTAATCTTTTAGTGCATGAGAGTTACTAAGATAGCTGTGACATAGTGTTTAAGAGCCCTGCTCTTTGGAGTCAAGCTGCCTGGGTTCAAATACTGGCTTCATCAATGAGGAGCTGGGTGGCTTTGAACAATTTTCTTAGCCTCTCTGCCTTAGTTTCCCCATCTGTATAATGGGATGAGTGATAATAATTGACTCATGGGATTGTTGGGGTGGGGGATTACGTAGGATAATAATACACATAAAGGGCTTCAGTGACCCATAGTAGATAATGAGATGTTAGCTACTGGAATAAGCAGACCTCTCACCAAGACCCCAGTAACCCAGAGGTTTGATGTGGGCTTTACTGAGAACCGGGTAACCAGGTTCCTTCTAAAAGTGAGTGTTTAGAATGGAAAAGTCAACTTTCAGAAGATTTTCTGCTACCTTAAAACAATAATCATGTGTGTATATATATATATGGGCTCAAAGAAAAAATAAACCTTTAATGACATGTTCTTCTTTGATAATGGGAAATTAATTTGAAAGCCTTATTTGGGTAGTATTACAATTAAGTTTTCGAGCAAGCGTTGCCAAATGCTATAGTCTAGTGCCAGCTAGATCTGAATAATGAAAACTATATGGTGAGTTTTTCTTAAAGCTAAATTATTTTTAATATATGTTCTAAATAACTTATCTCTCTCCTTTTTTTAACAGCTTTTGGCGGTTTTTCGATTTAAAGTGTTAATACTTGCTTATGCTGTATGCAGACTGCGCCATTGGTGGGCAGTCGCAGTGAGTATGCCCTGGATGAGTGGATGATCCCATCCAGTGGGGGTGGCCAGGACCTGCTAACACAACTAGATCTGGGATAAGATGCTATTTAAATCTGGGTTGAATTCCACTAGCTTTTCCTGATTTCCTTCCTCCCCATTCAGTAGGTTTAACACTCCAGGACTTCTTTCCAATGTTAATGGGTAATTAGATTCATCTCTATGGACACTGGTCCAAATGAGGAATCCAGAGGCCCGAGAGTAATTACTGACCAAGAACCATTTACTCCATTTTGCATATAAGAGATGGGATCAGTACCACTGCCGCAAAGATACTTGGAACTGTTCTTGTTTGGTAAAAACTGCTTAATCATTTTTCCTGATTTGGACTCTACTAATTTTGATAAAGTCTTCTCTCTCCCCCCACCCCCATTTTGTTTTCCTACCTTTGATCTTGAAGGGAAATCTCCGATGCTCTTTTTTCTTGTTGCCTCTGGGCTCCTTGAAGGCAGTGACTTTTTACTCATTTGTTTTCTTCCATCTAGAACAGAGCTTGGCGCATGCTATTCACCCTCAGTAAATATTTATTGATGGAAAGAAAAGTTATAAGCTATTCTGCCTGAATTATTTTTGCCATTTCCATAGACGTCTGAACACTCACGTTTTTGAGAGCTCTAAAGAGGCAGGTATATGGGGGAAAGTGTCAAGCTTATCAGACTGGAAAGAATGCTCAGGAATACCTGCAGTTCAGCAATTAGAGTGTGCAGCCTTCAGTCTGTGTGTGGGCTGGGCTCAGGCTTGACCAGCTGGGAGGGAATCCACCACTCTCCTAGGGTGGATTCCACCAGGGCCATGTCTCCCTGAGCCATCTCTGATCATTTACAGAATCATAGGGCTGAGATTAGACCGTCTACTGAGGTGAAGCTCGCATTCACAAATGTAGGTAGACAGTCTTGGCCAGACTTCTCTCCCTTTTCTAAATACTATTTTGTCCATATCACAACTGCTGTGATGATTGTACCTTCCAAATTTTTTACAACATTCCCCATTTGGGGTAGTCTTTCCCAGAGTCTCCATAACGTGTATTGTTTGTCAGATGATCTGTCCCGTTTATTTTAGAGATATGGTTGACATAGAGCTACTCTTTGAGGGTTTTAAGACATTATCTTGAATATCTACTTTCAAATTATTAAAAGGACAGGTCAGATTTAGCAAATCCATTTTTTTTGTTTCTGATACTTGTTTTTAAAAACCCTTGCAGAGAGAGCCCAGACAGCTGGAAGGAGAAGTCAGCTGGCACCTAAAGAACAGTTAGTGTCAGCGTATACAGTTAATTGGCATCAGCATTTGAAAGGCTACCTCTACCAAGCAACTCATTCTGGCTGGAGTGTGTGTGTGTGTGTGTGTGTGTGTGTGTGTGTGTGTGTGTGTGTGTGTGTGTGTGTGTGTGTGTGTGTGTGTGTGTGTGTGTGTGTGTGTGTGTGTGTGTGTGTGTGTGTGTGTGTGTGTGTGTGTGTGTGTGTGTGTGTGTGTGTGTGTGTGTGTGTGTGTGTGTGTGTGTGTGTGTGTGTGTGTGTGTGTGTGTGTGTGTGTTGGTGGTTGCAGTGATGGTGATGGTGTTTTGTTAACCAGTACTAACTTTCCAGATTTGTTACTACTTACAGAGTGTGGTACCTGATGCTTCCCAGCCTCCATTCTGTCAGTCAAGGCTGCTATTGGCATTTATTTTGGTCAGGTTTTACCCTGCTAAAAATATTCGTTGGAGGATGGAGTGACATGGCCTAGAAATTGTGGGATTCTCTCTGGGTTTCACAACCCCTAGGAAGAGCCCTGCCTATGGATTTCGTTGATCCTTCTTTTAAGTGGTGGTAATGGGTTTGTATGTTTTACCTTGATGGACAAAACTTAGTTTCCCAGCACAGCAGCCTTCTAAAAAGTGGGAGAAGGGAAACCACAAGCAGCAGTGAGAGGGTGAGTGCCACATAGAATCTGACTTTGCCCCAGTCTGGGTTTTAGGGGACAAGAGGTAGAGTGATGTGGAAAGGAGCCGGGCCCTGGGGCCAAGCGTAGCTTTTTTAGTTATCCGCCTGCTCCTCATTCAGATGGGTGACAGTTCTTGTGTGAGGGAGGTGCCTTCACCGTAAGAAATGTCTAATTCGAAGGTACTGGCTTATGTGTCTTTCAGTTGACGACCGCAGTGACCAGTGCCTTCTTATTAGCAAAAGTGATCCTCTCAAAGGTACGGCCTCGCACTTTCTCTTACATTTGCCGTCTGTAATGACCAAGCCTCATTTTCTCATGTGAGCTCGTGCTAACTGCATTTCCCTCTCCTGGTGGCATCTGTTCTTCCAGCTTTTCTCTCAAGGAGCTTTTGGCTATGTGCTGCCCATCATTTCATTCATCCTTGCCTGGATTGAGACCTGGTTCCTGGATTTCAAAGTGTTACCTCAAGAAGCAGAAGAAGAAAACAGTAAGTTTCTCTCTAAATGAGCTTCCTTTGACTGACTGGGTACTGAGCTGGAGGGAAGTCTTGATTTGAGTGGAGCTGCAGGTGGATGGAGTTAGACAGGTCACCCATCTCTGTTCTTCAGTGGCTACAGCAGAAATCAAAGGAAGGTATGGGTGAATGGCTAGTAACAGAACATGGCTCCTCTTGCCAACTGTTGGAGCAGGAATACAGTGTGAACACTGATGAAAAAGACATTCAAATAATAGCGACAAAAATAGCCAGCATCTCTTTCTCCTCAGACCAGTTGACCTTTTCTCCTTATTGATAATAATGATAGGACACTAAACATTCTGTGTGTATAAACAGAACTTCATTGTTTAGGGACAGAGAAAATTAAACCAATTCCGAATGCACTGAGGCAGCAATTCTAAATGAAAGTCAGCAGTTCTCCGGAGTTCCACATTGCTAACTAGATAGCAAGGGGAGGAGGGGGTGCAGGGAGAGCTTTGAATGCGCCATAGTTAGGACAGTGTTGGGACTGTTGGCGAGTTAATGATGAAGATGGAGTGCAGAGGAGGAAGGTAGCATGCCAGAGAAATGCTTAACCATCTCAGGCTTTCACCATCCTCTCTGAGTAACTGTGTGATAACTAGCATTGTGTAATAGCGAGATCTGCCAAAGCTCTGCTAATCTCAGTGCGTGGCTATGGGTATCCCAGGGTATTAACTAGGAATGCAAAGTGATTGAGCTTCATGGTTAATTATTGGGCTGGGAGTCTTCTCCACATGATGGCATTAATGGAAGCCCCCTGGACCCACCTGCCCTCTGGAGATAATTAAACATCAGCTCAGAGACCCCTGCAATTTCAAGACGTGCCATGTTTATGCCTCTGTCGATCATTGGCTCTTTTTGCCCTGCCTAATAGGGAAAAAACCAATCTTGTATCTTACAGAAAGTTTAAGCATGATTATACTAGCCTCAAGAAACAGAGGGAAGAAAATATCCTTGCAAGTAGTTTTATTTTGCTAAATCTCATTTTACAGAGAAGTGTATAAGAAAAAGGTTATGATGCAAGAGGAGATTTTTTGAAAAACATATTAATCAGACCAAGATGTGTCTTCTGTCTTGTGGCCTCTGTTCCTTTATGAAAGCATATTGTAGAAAAGGGACAAGTAAAGCTAGTGGAAGTCACTTCTTTATTTTATATAGACATCAAATTGAACTCTCTCAAAAACATTAAAAATCAATGTAAATGAGGCTTGAATGCTCAGGCGATTAAACCAAATTCAGAGTAACCAAGTGGAACAGAAATTAATGAAAATTTTAAAAGCAGTATTTGTTTGGCTGTCAGCAGCATATATGACATACATTTGGTACCTGTTGCTGGGCCTGGTGCTTCCTCCAGCACTATGTTAACACAGCCTTCCGCCAAAAGAACTCAGGCCTGATGGCCCCTCTCATGCTGGGCTGTGTTCTTGAGCAGACCGCATCATACTTCCTTCTCTTTTGGGTTTTTTTTTCTAAATACACTTCTGAGAACTATTTATTGCATAAATATTTCTTCATCTTTTTAAATACCTTTTATTACACTTTGCATTTGGCATTTCTCTAACCAAATGCAGACAGTAGACTGTGCAAGCTGCCTGGTTTTCTGTTTCATTTTGGGTTTTGGTTTTGTTATTGTTGATTTTCATAAGGAGGACATGGGTATTACCAAAGGAAAGTTGCTATAAATACTGAGTCAGAGAAACCCATGGGTAACATAAGGTAGTTATTTAAACTAGTTGGCAGCTGTCCTTACAGTACTGGTTCCTAATTCGTTAATGAAAAAAAAAATTATTTTGGTAGAATGGTTGAAAGATTTTCAAAGTACCTCTTTTTACTAAGAAATTTTTAATGTAATAATAACACCATTTTACTGTGCTTAATTTTGCAAGAAGCTACAAGAATGGTAACATCATTCCCAGCGTCTGAATGTCTTTTCTTCCAGGACTCGTAATAGTTCAAGATGCTTCAGAGAGGGCAGCACTTATACCTGGTGGTCTTTCTGATGGTCAGTTTTATTCTCCTCCTGAATCTGAAGCAGGTAAAAGACTTGATTACATTTGTGTTTTTGTTCATCATTCAAAAACTTGGTCTGTATGCTCACTTGTTGTCTCTGTCTCCCAGTCTCTCTGTCTTTGACTCTCTCTCTCAATACACTTAGCAAGCATTTAGTATACCAGGCATTACTGTTGTTGTTAGGTGCCATCGAGTCAATTCCAACTCATAGTGACCCTGTGAACAACAGAAGGAAACACTGTCCCGTCCAGCACCGTCCTCACAATTGTTGCTATGTTTGAGCCCACTGTGGAAGCCACTGTGTCCATCTCGTTGAGGATCTTCCGCTTTCTCGCTGACCCTCTACTTTATCAAGCATAATTTCCTTCTCCAGGGACTGGTCCCTCCTGATAACATGCCCAAAGTACATGAAATGAAGTCTCACCATCCTTGCCTCTAAGGAGCGCTCTGGCTGTACTTCTTCCAAGACAGATTTATTCGTTCTTTTGGCAGTCCATGGTATATTCAGTATTCTTCACCAACACCATAATTCAAAGCCGTCCATTCTTCTTCCGTCTTCCTTATTCATTGTCCAGCTTTCGCATGCATATGATTCGATTGAAAATACCATTGCTTGGGTCAGGTGCACCTTAGTCCTCAAAGTGACATCTTTGCTTTTTAACACTTTAAAGAGATCTTTTGCAGCAGATTTGCCCAATGCAGTATGTCATTTGATTTCTTTACTGCTGCTTCCATGGGTGTTGATTGCAGATCCAAGTAAAATGAAATCCTTGACAACTTCAGTCTTTTCTCCATTTATCATGATGTTGCTTATTAGTCCAGTTGTGAGGATTTTTGTTTTCATTATGCTGAGGTGTAATCCATACCGAAGGCTGTAGTCTTTGATCTTCATCAGTAAGTGCTTTAAGTCCTCTTCACTTTCAGCAAGTAAGGTTGTGTCATCTGCATATTGCAAGTTGTTAATGAGTCTTCCTCCAGACCTGATGCCATGTTCTTCTTCATGTAGTCCGGCTTCTTGGATTATTTGCTCAACATACAGATTAAATAAGTATGGTGAAAGGATACAACCCTTACACATACCTTTCCTGATTTTAAACCATAAGGCATGCCTTTGTTCTGTTTGAACAACTGTGTAGGTTCCACATGAATACAAGTAAGTGTCTGGAATTCCCATTCTTCCCAATGTCATCCATAATTTGTTATGATCCACACAGTCGAATGCTTTTGTATAGTCAATAGGACACGAGTATTCTTAGCTTTCAGCTAAGATCCATCTGACATCAGCAAGATACCAGGCACTAGAGATAAGATAAAAATAAGTAACATATGGCCTTGATGTGAGACCAGTGGTGAGACCCCCCCAGAGAAGTAAACGCATAAGGATGACAAAGGAGCATAGACGTTGTGGTGTGATCTGCATCTTAGAAGACAGGCAGAGAAGGGAAAAAGTCTCTGTGCTCTCTTTACTGCCTTTCATCCCTTACACTGACCTTTCTCCAGGACTCCCCAGGTCTGAGAAAGGCAGCACTGTCCACCACTTCCCCAGGTCAGAAACCAGAGCCTCACTGCAGCATTAAGCATAGTAAATATTTTAAACACACACAATATAATAAAACAGATTCTAGGCTGAAGGAGACTTGTGAATGATCAAAGGCACGACTGTGAAATGTCAGCGTGTTAGGGGAACTCCAAATACTTTGATATTCTGAACTATTGATGTTGGATCTAAAAGCAGTAGAAAGCACAAAAACATAGAGCCAGATGAAATACAGATATAGATTAGCAGAAACTCTGTTTCTAAGCCAGCAGAAACTAGAATTAAGTATTAAACTTTCCATTACTGCATTATATGGTTTATTTGCTTCAGCTGTCTTGAAGGTCATAGGACTCGTTTTTTAAAAAAAAAGTTCACATTATAGTTCATGCTTTTATATAGCCACTCCTTTTTCTGAGACTCATAAAATTTCTCAGTACTAATGTATTTTCTTAATTAAAAGTTCAGAACAGCAGGATAATAATGGAGTACCACCTCAAGCATTCTTCAAGCTATTTCTATTATCTGTTGGCTTCTTGCCTGTGACTTGTACCACCACCTAGTGGTAGTCAGAAGCATTTCCATTTTATTGGGTTATGAAGCTAAACAAGAACGAAAACACTTTCACCATATTGGGTAGCTGCTTTGTTTAAGAAAAAAAAATGCAGATTAGTACTTGGCAGAGGAGTGTACAAAGTAGCTTATTTGCATTGTCTGAATGTTCAGTTTAGGAAAGAATAAAAATTGAAAACTAATATTGGAATTAATGTGCCCGGTAAAAGAAGGCTCTTATCTAAAGCAGAGCTTTCTAGTTAAGCCAGAGCTTAAAAATTAAACAGATCTGAAAAATAAACAGTAGCTGAAGTCATAAGCTTCCACTGTCCTGATACATCACTGATTGACCCCTAGTAGCTGTGGGGTCAGCAGGGACCTGCCTTGCCTGTTGTGGCATTCTCTACCCAGCACCTAGCACAGTGTCTGGCACATAGTAGATTTATAATAACTTTGAATGAATAAATGAAAGATATTAGAGGCACCAAAAATAAAATCTTAGCATTTTTCCTTATAAAGAAATGGCTTGAATTTTGTCAGTACCACAGGGATTTGGAAAATTAGCACATTTTAGTAGATATACCTTTAAAGGATGTAAAGGTGGTTTGTTGGGAGGTTTGCTTGTTGGTGTAACCACATCCTGCTTACCTATGTATTAAATGGAAAATAAAGAGGAAGTTCAGTCCTCTTTAAACGATTAGGTTGAGGTTGTTATATGTGGTCAGGTGGCTTAAATGAACCAGTTGTGATGCTGAAGCAAAGTTAATTCTTCACCTCCTAAATTATTAGAAGACTGACTTAAAATGAGGAATAACTAAGTTACATAAAATAACCTTTCCTCTAAACAAGTCTAGGTAAAGGCATTAAAATTCTAATTAGATGCCTGCTGAGAGTAACCACGCATCCTGGTTTGCCTGTAACAGTTTTAGCTTATTCAAAGTGTTCCTTCCTCCCCTGTTTTCTGATTGAGTTTTTTGAAGGATTGATATTTCTTTTTTAAATATTTGATTTGGATCCACAATCAATACCCATGGAAGCAGCAGTCAAGAAATCAAGAGATGCATTGCATTGGGCAAATCTGCTGCAAAAGACCTCTTTAAAGTGTTAAAAAGCAAAGATATCACCTTGAAGACTAAGGTGCACCTGACCCAAGCCATGAAGTGTTTTCAGTCGCCTCATATGCATGTGAAAGCTGCACAATGAATAAGGAAGACTGAAGAAGAATTGATGCCTTTGAATTGTGATGTTGGTGAAGAATATTGACTGTACCCTGAACTGGTAAAAGAACAAACAAATCTGTCTTGGAAGAAGTACAACCAGAATACAAGGATGGCGAGACTACATCTTACTTTGGACACATGAAGAGGGCTCAGTCCTTGGAGAAGGACATCATGCTTGGCAAAGTACAAGGTCAGCGAAAAAGCGGGAGACCCTCAACGAAGTGGATTGACACAGTGACTACAACAGTGGGCTCAAGCATAACAATGATTGTGAGCATGGCACAGGACCAGGCAGTGTTTTGTTCTGTGGTGCATAGGGTCACTATGAGTTGGAACCGACTCGACGGCACCTAACAACAACAACAAATATTTTATAGAATTCACAGTAAAGAAATCTGGGCCAGGGTTTTTCTTGATGGGAAGATTTTTAAATTACTAATTCAGTTTCTTTACTTATTATAGGTCTATTCAGAGTTGTATTTCTTTTTGAGTCTATTGTGGTAATTTGTGTCTTTCTAAACTGTCTAATTTGTTGACATAAATTGTTCATAATATTTTCTTATAATCCTTTTGATTTCTGTTGTTTTGGTAGTGATGTCTTGTCTTTTTTCTTGATTTTGGTAACTGGTGTCTTCTCTCATTTTATCTTGGTAATTGTAGCTTGAAGTTTGTCAAATTTTTTTGTATTTTTGAAGAACCAACTTTTTATTACATTGATTTTCTTTATTGTTTTTCTGTTTTCCATTTCAGTCATTTTCATGTTTTTATTTTCTTCTGCTTGGATTTGGTTTAGTTTGCTCTTTTTTTTAGTTTTAATCTTAAAATAGAAGCTTACATGATTGATTTGGGACCTTTCTTATTTTCTCATATAGGGATTTAAAGCTACACATTTTCTTCTAAGCATCACTTTAGGGATATCTCATAAATGGTAATATGTTGTATTTTCATTTTCATGCGTTGCTTGGCTTTCAGCAGGTTGACTAAGATGTGTCTACATATGGATCTCTTTGTGTATATTATAATCTGTGTTTGTTCAGAATGTGTAGATGGATATTTCTCAACAAATTTTGGATGTTTTAGCCTTTATTTCTTCAAATATTTTTCCGACTCTTTTTTTCCTCTTTTCTCCTTCTGGATTCCCAATACATGTATATTGGTATGCTTCATGTTAACTCACAAGTCTCTGAGCTCTGTTCATTTTTCCTCAGTCTTCTTTTCTCTGTTCTTCAAATTGGATAATTTCTATTGATTTTATCTTCAAGTTCATGGATTCCTTTTTCTGCCATCTCAGATAGTCTCTTGAGCCTCTCTGTGAATAGTTCATTTCAGTTATACTTTTCCACTCCAGAATTTTTTTTTCATGATTTACCTTCTTGTTGGTGATTTATAGTTCCTTCTTGAGAATCTCTTTTTATTGATTCATTGTTGTCATACTTTAATTATTTAAACATAGTCTTCTATAGTTCTTTGAGCATATTTTTAATAGCTTCTTTTTTGGAGTTTTTATCTGCTAAATTCAGTATTTGGAGACACTCAGAATTTTTATTGACTTTTTGTTTTTATTTTTCCTGAGAATGGTCACATTTTCCTATTTCTTCACGTCTTATAATTTTTTTTGTTGAAAACTTGGGCATTTTAGTAACATATCGTAGTAACTCTGGATTCTGATTTTTCCCCAAAAGGTTGTTACTGTTGCTGTTTGTCTGTTTGTTTAAGAACTTGCCTGGGCCTGTGAAATCTGTGACCCCTGCAGTGCACAGCCGCTGATGTCTCTTCTCGTTTTTCTTTTTCTTTTTAATTTTTGCTTCTATTTTTCAGCCTAGCTTCCTAGAGGTTGCCCTATGTCTACATTGCTACATAGTGGTAGCTAATGCTTGAGCAAAGGTTGTCTCAAACACCTTGATTGAGAATTCCATTATTTGCCAGATGGATATGTGTATGAGGAGGGAAGCACATTCAAAGTTGAGGCCATTTTCAGATCTTCCCCAGCCTTTGTTTTTTGCTAGGTTCTTTCATGTGTCCTCTGCACGTGCTCACAGCCTCAGCCTCAGGAGTGTTTGGCCAGCCTGGGTTCTCCTGGGTCTCAGCTACACACGTGCTCAGCCTCAACCAGGCATATGCTTGCTCCAGACACAGGATATTAGTATCCTCAGGCTGGTAGCACCACAGGTCCTTCCTGCTTTCTTACCACCAATATGTCACTTTATCATCAGTGCTGCTGGGTGTGGGGGTCGCTCCAACCTTAAATTAAGTGAGTTCTCTCTTTATCCACAGTTTACTACCAGTTCTCAGAAGCTGCCTCACCTTGGCAGAACCTCTGTCCATCAGGCTGGGTGTCTGAGTCGGGGAGGAGGATGGGAGCAGCCCCAGGCAAGAACACCACTGTTCTTCCCTGAAGTCTGCAGTTTTTCAAGATAAATGTTTTTCAGACTGTTATATGCTTTTGGTCATTTCCAGAGTGCCAGAATGGTTACTTTGGTCAATTTTATCCAGCCTTATAGTTGCTTTTCTGGGAGAGGATTCATTGACCTCCTCACTTGACCGTAGCCAGAAGTCCCTGCTAACATTCACTTTTAAATTATGTAAAGAGCACATGTTATGTTTTCATTAAGGGCTTAGCTTTATTTGGGACTCCAGGTAATTCCAAGACACTTCATGTCATGTGGTTCAAATGCCATTGGCCTAGCAGGTAGAGAGCGAGCTGGGAGACAGGAAAACGTGGTGTGACTGCCTTCCTCTGAGTCCTTTCAGAGTGAGAAGGCTGTCAAACCGCACCTGCGCCTCTACGGTTTACAGCGGTTCATAGGCTGGAAAGTAAGGCCTGCTAGCCACTATATCCTTATCTGTTTATTTTACAAAAAAATCAACCTGAACTACGTGGCATTTATGAAGTTAAGATGTAGGACACAATCTTTTCTTAAGATGCTCAGCCATTCTTTCTCCTTTACCAGATTTGTTCTTGGCTCTAATCCAGGTGGACATTCTCGTAAGCAAAACTCATACTTTTAAAGTGAATTATCTAATAAGAGTAAAGCAGCAGTGGAGGCAGGCTACTGCTTCCTTGGATGTCAATAAGCTACATCCCTAACCTGCTCCCTTGGTCTTCTCACAGGTCCCTTTTATTTCTCTTCCTTGACTATGAAAGCAATACATGCCACAATAAAGAGTCCTGGACAGAATGGGGGAAAAATGCAGAACAAAATTCAAATTCACAAAAAAAGACCAGACTCACTGGTCTGGCAGAGACTGGGGGAACCCTGAGACTATGGCCCCTGGATACTCTTCTAACTCAGAACTGAAACCATTCCCATAGCTCACTTATCAGACAAAGATTAGACAGGCCTATAAAACAGTAATACATGGGAGGAATGTGTTCTTAGTTCAATCAAATATACAAGACCAAATGAGCAACTCCTGCCCAAAAGTAAGATAAGAAGGCAGGAAGGGATAGGAAAACTGGACAAATGGACATGGGGATCCTGGGGTGGAAAGGGGGAGTGTGCTGTCACATTGCAGGGATTGCAGCTGATGTCACACAACAATATGTGTATAAATTTTTAAATGAGAAACTAACTTAAGCTTTAAACTTTTCATCTCTGAAGCGTAATAAAATTTTTTAAAAAAGAAAGTAATACATGCTTCTTATAAAAATGTGAAGAGAACCGGATTTTCAAATCACCTATCTTAAAATCAGTGTTGACGGTTTAGTATAGTTCCTTCTAATTGTGTGTGTGTAATTTCACATAATTATGGCCATACTGCCTATATTATTTATATCCTGCTTTTAAGAATTATAATTTAAATATTATAGAGTCAATTCAAGTTTATTGTAGAAATGTTGGAATTATAGGAAAATACTCGAAAGTCACCTGGTTATTTTCTTCTAGTCTTTCTGATTTGCACAAACATGTTTGTTTTCTATTTTTACCAAATAGGACCTTATGGTATGTACAGTTTTCTCCCATTGTGTGTTTGTTTTTACTTTATTGCGTGTGCATTTTCTGTGTTGTTATAAATGATCTGTAAACATAATTATAAATGCATACATGGTATTTCATAGAAATATAGTAATTAACCTTTATTCTGAGACATTTAGATTTTTTTCTCTAATGATTGTGAGGAAAAGAGGAGCCCTGGTGGTGCAGTGGTTAAGTGCTCGGCTGCTAATGGATAGGTTGGTGGTTCAAATCTACCAGCCACTCCTCGGGAGAAAGATGTGGCAGTCTGCTTCCATAAAGGTTACAGCCTAGGAAACCCATTGGGGCAATTGTACTCTGTCCTATGGTGTCTCCATGAGTCAGAACCGACTTGACAGCAGCAGGTTTTGTTTTTTTGGTTTTGGTAGGGAGTAGCTACATAATGGATAGTAAATATTGTATTTTCAGGGATAAAGCTAAGGAAATAAATAACTGGGCCAAATGTATGAAAATAATGTAAGTTCACGAGACACTTATCCAGAACGGTCCTAACAGTGGTCACTGTTACTAACAGCACACGGCTCGAGGGTGGCCACGTGGCTCCACCCTCACCACTCACCAGGAAAAGTGATATTAAACACTACTCAGATTAAATTCTTGATATCAAAGCGCAAAGTACTGTGCATTAAAAAACATATGCAAGCTTGTAAGCAAAGACATGGAAGAGGAATATTTTTGGTACTATGTAAATTAAGATCCTCTTTGATGAGTTAGTAGGAGTGATAGAATATATTTGAAAGGTTTTTTTTCCTATAAGAAATAAAGTAGAACTCTAAAATTACAGTTTTGTTAACCTAAATCTCTTGAGGATTCAGTATATGCATGCATCTCTCATTTAAAATTTTATTCATACAAATTGTAATTTTAAAGAAATCATTTACTACTTAAATGGAATGAAACGATTTTTTACCCTTCCTCTTCCCTACCATGTAGGATCCGAAGAAGAAGCTGAAGAAAAACAGGACAGTGAGAAACCACTTCTAGACCTATGAGCGTACTACTTTTGTTAAAGTAAGTGTTTCACGGTCAAATTGTAACAACAAAGTAGTTAAATATGGAGAATTTTTTTTTTGTAGATTCAAAGTAAAATTCAAAGAGTATCAGTACAAGTATATAGCCAGATTTGTCCTGTTTACTTTCACTTATCAGTCAATTTTATCAGTGTAAAATAACATTTTCTGTATAGGTGTAAATGTGTAAAGTGTGAAAAATACCTCAGATTCCCAATTTTCTGTAAAATAAAGATGCGTTTATTTTTCTTTAAAACCCACACCCATTGCTGTCAAGTCGATTCCAACTCATAGCGACCCTATAGGACAGAGTTGAACTGCCCCATAGGGTTTCCAAGGCTGTAAATCTTCAGGGAAGCAGCTTGCCACATCTTTCTCCTACGGAGCAGCTGGTGGATTCAAACCACTGACCTTTCAGTTAGCAGCCAAGCACTTAACCACTGTGCCACCAGGGCTCCTTTTATTTTTGTTTACTTAACCAGAATTTCTATGTGCCAGACATGGTTTAATTACAAATATTACTGCGTTTGTGTTGTGAGGCCAGCAACCCTCCGAGGTATAACTACTGTTACTGCCTCCAGTTTACACTTCAGGCAACAGAGGCAGAGAGGGGTGAGTAACTTGTCCAAGACCATGCAGGTAGCAAGGGACAGAGCTGCACTGAAACCCACAGTCTGGTACCAGGGTCCACACGAACCCAACACCATGTTGTCTCTAGAGGGCCTTGGAGCTTCTGAGATAAAAGGTGTTTTACATTCAAAGCCAAAGTGCTTGATATGCTTCAAGGTGAAACACATCGTTAAATCGCTTCAAAGCATCAAAGGAAAACATTCCAGCCTCATAAATGCAGGGCAAATAAACATAAAGTAAATTGTAGTAGCGGCAACTCTGCCCAGTTATTTAATCACAGAAAGAAGAAGTATTTGATGGATTCCGTGTCTTTGGATATAGGCTGACTGGTCAGCCGAGGCAGTGGAGTCCCAGCGAAGGTTCCCATGGGGCCCTGGTGCCTGCATCATCCACCCCCATCCCATTTCAGCCCCTTCTTTCCACAGCAGTAGTTTAGACAGAAAGCAAAAATGCAGGGGTGTGAATAGTTGATCCTTTTATAAAATGCTTTAAAACAAGTGCTTGTGTGGCCACACACAGCCCTTTGCTTTGTGTGTCTGTAACACAGCCTGTCTTTAGGGCACAGATTTTGTTAAAAAGTTTAAGGCAAAACGTCGCATTTTGCCTTTTAACACTACCTCGAATATTTTTGTCTTCTTTCTTTTCACAGTGTAAAGAACCTTTACTGAAAGTCGTCAGAGGGGGAAAAAAAAGGCTGGAGATGGGGGTCTCCCTCTGGAAATTTGAAATGGTGACATCCACTGCTGACTTTGTTGAACGGCTGATAAAGAATTTATTTATTGTAATACCTCACAGACATTGTACCATGTCCACATACATTTAGGAGCCTGCCTGGGGCTGGTAAGATAATGTAATGATCCATTCTGTATTCAGTGAGAATGACTGATCTGTTCATGAATCATTGCAGAAAAGTCTTGTGCTGTATTCCTAATCAAAACACTTCTTAATATATTGACATAACACTTTTTTGGTAAACGAAGTACCGTTTTGTTTTGATTCACAGAATGGAATTTTTGTTTTATGTCTCAGACTTATTTTATATTTCTTTTGTAACACCCTACTTTTCCCTTGTGTTTTTTAACTCATGCACATGCACTCTTTGTACAATTTTAAAATGTTAATAAAATCCACCCTATCAAAATGAGTGTTTCTTGTTTTTCATCATATATTTAGCCTGAAGTGTTGCAATTACAGATATGTAAAAGGAGAACAAGGAGAGACTGAATCTATGTAAAATGTTACCAGACATTTTGTATTATTTTTTCATAAAATACTTTCTCTTATAAAGTATGGTTCTGAAATATTCTGAGTTTCTTATTTTGAACCCATGTTATGAAATCATTGCTATTATGTTTCGTTTGGCTAATTTGAATTAAAAATGAACAAAATTATATTGTGAGCTGTTTTTTCAAACATGAATATTCACAGCATGCCTATTAGTTTTCTTCCGTCATTCATTCTGACATTCAGGAAAAGCTTAACTGTGTGTAGTGCTGGTTTGGGTGCCAACTGGCATTTCTTTTGAACCAAATCAGGTCCATCCATGCTTATTCTAAGAGGGGGTCAGATATCAGAAATGCAACAGGGAGGCTCCGTGTGAGGTCAGTTCTAAACAGGAGGGGCTTCTCATGATGGGGGATGACTAAGGGAAATCTCCAGGGTCTGTCCTTGGACCAAAACCTCAGGAACTTAACGGGGTCGTCAGGGAGAGAATGTCCCGTCACAGGAGTGGAGTCGCATACACCAAGCTCATAGATGATGCCTAAGCCAGAACATGAATGCATTCGTTTAGCCTGAGAAAGAGCTCTCACCCAGGCCTGCTTGGTTGAACCAGTAGGATGTGAGTGACCCTTACAGGAAGCCAAAGCTCAATCAGAAGTTGGCTTCATAAGCTCAGACCAGGGGGAATTAGGTATATGATTTGAATGTGCAGTGAAGCCAGGCTGTAGAAGTCTAGTCGTACTCCTTCCTGGGACTGTGCAGCTTGGACCTGTGGGCCAGGGCACCCACACCGCACCGTGTTTGGACAGGGCAGAGGTGGGAACATGGCTGAACAGCCCTCTTCTAATCGACCGTGGTCATACTTTCTGTTAACGTCTTCTATTAAGCCTTGCTTAGGTTGGCTCTGAAGTCATGTTCCTTTAGAGGGACTATATTGTTCTGATTTGGTTTGTGTCATTTAATCACAGTTGAACTCAGGGCCTCCATGTCTCTTGTGAGGAAAGAAGCATATGGCTGTTGCCTACGTCTACGGTCTATGATAATAAACCCACAGGACTGAGTCACGTGTCACCCTGTCTACCCTGAGAAAATGAAACAAGGTGCCAGCATCGGAGACGCATACCATGGAAAAGCAGATAGTTGGTGGGATGTTGGGGATTATTTTAGTCCTACAGGAAGTCCTTCTCACTGTTTCCTTCAGAACAGTGTCGTGAGAGTAGACTACAGGTGCAATGTCTGAACACTCCTGGACATGAGGTTTCCAATTCATGTAGTAGCTAATTGGGTAACCTTTATATATAAAAAGCAGGGAACCCAGCCTAGCCACAACATTGATCGTGTGTTTGATATCAATTTCATGCGTTTGTGTAGATGGATGTTTTATTTCCGTTAGCTGTGGCCTTTTAAAGTGAGCAAAGTGAGGTGTGGTTTAACTGTCCTTATAACACCCTAGCCACCCCTCGCACAACCCCAACTAGGGGCTGCTTTGGCTTTGAGCATTTTCCACGAATCAACCGCATTTAGTGGAGCACATACACAAAAGAAGCCTGAGAAAATAAAAACCATCAGCCACACTGCTGCTCTCCCGCCACCCACTGTCTCCCTCACCACCACTACCGCCCCCCCATACACCACCTAACATAAGGGTAACCCAGGTTGAGTTGGGGAAGGAAAATGCTAATAAATTTGAAGCAGCAGGAGATACTACCTAGTACCCCCTGCCAGTGAAATCACCCTCACAAAGCTTTCAGTGATTTGAAAATTTCCCTTCTTTGCTTTTTCAGTGTAGAAGTAGCCCCAAATCTCTAACTAGAAGGTCATGTGTTTGGCCTAAAGAAATCCAATCAAATTTATGAGAAGCAAGCTGATCTAAATTAAACTGAACCTTTTCTTGTATCAGGCTGGTCTTGTTTCCAAACAGGAACCCTGTACTTGGTTTCCAAAAGAATCTATTTCACAGAAATACTGTAGCTGATTGTAAAAAAATGAATAATATGCCCCATTTTAAGTAAGACATTGTTTTAATCTTAACATATAAAAATGTTCACTTTAAAAGGATTCATTAGAAAAACTAGAAAAAATAGGCAATCACTTATTTTTTTACCCACCTACCTATACATTGAACATCTGTTTTATATCTCTGCCTGTAAAAATACACACACAGACATGAATACCATACTCATTAGTATTATTACCCAGTAAAAACATGTTCAAAGGACATGAGTAAATACTTCACAGAAAAAGAAATAGAAGTGGATCTTAAGCATATGAAAATGTGCTTATCCTCATAGTAAGAGAAAAGTAAACTACAACTGCAATGAGATACTATTTTTCACTTGTCAGATTAGCAAAATCCTGATGTTTCCCATCACATTCTCAGCACTGTCACATGTGCTAGAAGTGCCCGATGATGCTCTCTCTATGGAGGACAAGTTGGCAATGCCTATCAAAGTGACAAATGCACAAATTCAAAATGACAAAAACCCATTTAAGTGTTGTTTATAAGAACAAAAGATTGGAAATAAGCCAAGGGTCTATCACAGGGAACTGGTTAAATAAGGTACAGTACATTCACCAGTGAATATTATGCAACTGTAAAAATGTCCCTAGATAGCGACCTAGTAACAGCTCTAGAGTGTATGTCATGGATTGAGTTATGTCCCCCAAATAATGAGTGTATCAATTTGGCTGGGCCATCATTTCCAGTATTGTGTGGTTGTCCTCCATTTTGTGATTTTAATTTTATGTTAGGGAGGATTAGGGTGGGATTGTAACACCCTTACTAAGGTCGTGTTCCTGATCCAATGTAAAGGGAGTTTCCCTGTAGTGTGGCCTGTACCACCTTTTATCTTACAAGAGATAAAAGGAAAGGGAATCAAGCAGAGAGGGGGGAACCTCATACCACCAAGAAAGTAGTGCTGGGAACAGACTGCCTCCTTTGGACCCAGGGTTCCTGCGTGGAGAAGCTCCTAGTCCAGGAGAAGACTGATGAGAAGGACCTTCCTCTAGAGCCGACAGAGAGAGAAAGATTTCCCCTGGAGCTGATGCCCTGAATTTGGACTTCTAGTCTACCAGACTGTGAGAAAATAAATTTCTCTTTGTTAAAGACATCCATCTGTGGTATTTCCATTACATCAGCACTAAATAACTAGGTGTATAAGTGAAAAAAGTAGTACAGAATAATGTATACTACCTTTGAAGAAGAACGGGGCAATAAGAATACACTCATTGCCATCTAGTCGATTCTGACTTATAGTGACCCTATGCGACAGAGTCGAACTGTCCCATAGGGTTCCAAATAGTGGATGGCGGATTCAAACTGCCAACTTTTGGTTAGCAGCTGAGCTCTTAATCACTGTGCCACTGTATATAAAAAATCAGTTGCCATGCAGTTGATTCTGACTCATGGTGATCCCATGTGTGTCAGAGTAGAATTGTGCTCCACAAAGTTTTCAATGTCTGATATTTCAGAAGTACATTGCCAGGCCTTTCTTCTGAGATGTCTCAAGGCGAAAAACCTTCAAATTTTCAGTTAGCAACCAAGAACATTAACCTTTGCACCACCCAGGGACTTCATATATATACATGCATACATATATTTACATTTGGGTAAATAAGAACTGGAAGTATACATAAGAGGCAAGTAAAAATGGTAATATATTTAGGGGGAATGGTGGTTGAAGGAAGATTCTCAATGCATATTTTTATAGTTCTGATTTTTGAACCATGTGAATATATTATCTAACAATGATTTAAGGGGATCATGCCATACATACTATTTTTTCAACAATACTCCCTGATAATTTCCATTTCTTTAAATAATCTACATTTTTATAGGATACATACTAGTCCATCAAATGACACACTGCAGTTTATTTTATTAATTCCTTTTTGAACAGTTGAGTTAATTTTTGGCTGCTATACATATTGCTACAGTGAATGAACGTTGTGGCACATTAAGTCTTAGTACAGGAAATTGATAGCTCAAACGGTAAGGACATTTTGAAGGTGAAGCATGTTCTACACTTGTCTAACGTGCTCTAAAACAGCTTTCTCTGCTTGAGATCTGAGACAGCAGTGTTGGAGTCCTGGAGCTATTTCTGTTGCTCGTTGGCTTCAACATTGGCAGTGCATTAGAATTACCTAAGGAGTTTTTCAAAGACCTGATGCTGATGCCTGACCTGCGATAAAGCCCAGGCCTCAGTCATTTTTAAAAGTACCCAAGAGGAGAGCTGCTGGCATAGTGGATAGAGCAGCAGGTCTTATATCACACAGACCAGGAATCAGACGTGGACTTTGGTACTTGCTCAAGATTTAACACTGGTGTATTTTTTAAACTCTCTGAGACCCAGTTTTCTTATGGATGAAATGAGCGCAATGTGTGTACTTGGTGCAGTTGAGATCATTAGAAATAAAGAATGTAAATTGCCTGGCAGTATTCTTGGTCTTCACTAAGTGATACGTACTTACTATTATTCAACAAAACAAACAAAATATGATAGAAACCCTACATTCACCCAGATGAGTCTCGTGGCTAATGAAAATGTTGAGTTTCTAGCCTTTTGTCTAAATTATACCATCTTGGTGTAGTATCTTTGGTTATCTCTTGCTGCTCAGAATTTCTGATTGGCAGACTCGACGGCAATGGATTTGGTTAGGTTTTGGTTTTGATTAATAAAAGAGGAAAATCAAGTATTATTTAATTGTTGTGTCCTGCATGATAGCCAAAAAAAACGAAAAATAGGGTCCTTCAAAAAATGGAGTCTGTGAGGAAAACAATTCCAAAACAGTAGAGGAAATTCATGAAGGAGAAAACGCTGTGACATGATACCATGAAGTTTTCCAGTTTTGTAGTTGAAAAGGGTATGAGGTGCATTACCTCTATAAAGGATGTTGAGACATAACCGTTTTTATGTGGAATTCCGTAAGTTTTTGCCTAATTTCTCCATCACACACCTGTGAATGCAGTTGATTGTTCTGGTATTTACTGTATCCAAGCCAGTGTCATGGACTTTGATCACACCATTCCCATGGTAGATAGGAAGCCAGGCTATAATAGTCTCTCAGCATGAGAAGTCATGTGACAGGTGGACCTATAACCATCCAACTATAAGAGCGGCATAGGAGTGAGAGGAAATACGGGCAGGTAAAGTGATGGTTCTCTTCACTCAGCTCTTAACCTAGTAAGGAAGGAAATTTCCTGTTTTAATAAAAGTAACGTGTTTCTACTAGTAGCAAATAATGTAGAAGTTAAAAGCAGAACTCCTGAAGCCAGGCTGCTTGGGTCCAAATCCCAGCCCTGTCTCTTATAAGCTGTGTGACTATGGGCAAGTTGATTAGCCCTTCTCTGCCTCAGCTTCTCTGTCTATAGAATAGACATAATTGTACATATATCTCAAAGGGTTATAGTGAGAATTAAATGAGTTAGCATGATTTTACACAGGTACCTGGTATATAGTAAGCAATGATTTAATTAAAACACTTTCTTTTAAAGATGTATGAACTTAGGCAATATGACTTGGTCAAGAACAAATGATACAGCTAGTTAGAGCCAGCCCAAGTTGTGAAGTATTTCTCACTACATGTGAAGTGTGATTTCTAGTCTAGTATTCCTCTCACCAAGTCCCTGGTGGTGCAGTGGTTAAGAGCTCAGTGCTAACCGAAAGGTTGGTAGTCCGAAGCCACCAGCCACTCTTGGGAAACCCTATGGGGCAGTTCTACTCTGTCCTATACGGTCGCTATGAGTCAGAATCACATTGACGACGACAGGTTTTTTCATTCCTCCCACCACACCATGTGGTTTTTTTGAATGCTGCAGTTGTGCAGTCCTGGAAAGAGTATTGAGCCAGGAAGGGACGGCCTGCCTCCTACATCAGAAATGCATGATATACATTAGGTCTTCCACAGGGCTACTGTGAGGACCTCCAGGCTCATTCAGTCTATAGAAGGAGCTGGGGTGTCAGAATGTATACGTAACCAAAAAGCACCATTAAGGGTCCTGACTCTGTGCAAAACTCACAGCCCATCTTATTAGCATCCCCTAAAAGTGCAGTTGCAAACCTGGGACACACCCAGTCACACAGAGCAAGGCAGGATTTCCATAAGGTTGATAACAAGGGGAGCGATTGTTGTTGTTAGTTGCCCTCAGATTGATATGGCACAGTTTATCCAAAAAAAAAAAAAAGACAAATGAGGAATTAGTGACAAGCCAGTAGCCTGGCATATATTCGAGGAGAAAATATAGATATACCCGGAAGTCCTTAAGAAAGATTTCACTGTCTTCCTGGAGGATGACTTGAGAGAAGAAGCAATGCCAACTATTACTTACAAAATAGTGGCCTCGGGCAGGTAACTAAATCCTTCTATTGTATAAACTGTGGACTACAAGAGTATCTACTTGGAGGATTAATGAGATCCTGTATCTAAGTTGCCTGGTGCATAGTAGGAGCTCACTGAGTCCCTATTCCTTCCACATCTAACGTCTCTACAGAGAAAAAAGATGAGCGCTAACTGTCAGTGCTTGTTTTTGTGGTATCTACTATTTCTAAAGTAGAGTTACCAGCAGAGGATGCCAGAAGATGCTAATGCTGTCGAGGACTTGCATGTCCCAAGCAATCATCTATTCCACACAACAATAACTCTGTGAGATAGGGCACTGTAAGTTTTACAGAGAAGGAATTATGGCACAGACAATACAAGTGACCTGCCTGAGGTCACATACGTACTAAATACCAGATCCAGGATTCAAACCCAGGCACTCTGGGTTCAGAGTCCACACACTTAACGCCTCCACCACACTGCCTCTCTGGAGTTAGTCCTGTTCTCAGGGGCTTGTTGTGAAGATCAGCAAAGATGATGCTTCTGAAACACTCGTATGCAGCTGAGCACAGTGCAAGTCATATTAGGTGTAGTGTTATTGTTGCTCTAACATGCCAAACCAAATGAATCTGAACTTGGTGATCTTTGAAAGAGAAGTAACATTGCATCTTCTTTTGGCTGTGGTTCCTCTTGGAGTCTGTGCCCCAAGGAAGTGTCATATCCGCTATCTCAGAGAAAGAAGTAGGAATTCGAACTGGACCATCATTACAACCAACACTGGATTTCACAGTTCAGTTGCTGTGCTATTTCTTACCTTGGACTTTCATTTAGATTTTATCAAATTAAAGAACGCATGGACAAAAGCAGAGTTCTAATGTTTTTTATATTTATTGTTCCTATATATAAAAAACAAAGTACAGAATTCAAGCAGCAAAGAAGGTGGCTTCAGGGAGTATCAAATGGAAGGTTTTAAGGTGGTCATCTGGTTAAGGAACACACTAAGCGGGCATGGCAGAAGTCCCTGGGTGGTGCAAATGGTTAAGTGCTCCTCTGCTAATCAAAGGGTTGGAGACTCGAGCCCACTCAGAGGTACCTCAGTGGAAAGGCCTGGTGATCTACTTCTGAAAAATCAGCCATGGAAAACCCTATGGAGCACAGTGCTACTCTGACACAGATGGGGTCACCATGAGTTGGAATCAATGCAACGCCAACTGGTAACTGGTAAAAGGGTATGAAAAGAAACTGCACACTGCCTACACTCAGTGTGTTTATTTGGCTGGCTTGAAAAAGTTGATGGAGATTAGAATAAAAAACAGTACTCAAGGCTTCCATGGGTAACCCCTCGACTCTGCCCTTGAGTAGTGGTAGAATTTCTTGTTGTTGTTACAAAGTAAGGTTTCCTCAATTTGTCCAGTAGTTTCAGATTGTCAATAATAACATGATAAAAAAAAATACACACGGGAAAAGAAATAACCCAAACCCAGAAAGAAAATCCAGCTAGATCTTCAGCAGACAGCTCTAGGAAGAATACAAGATGAAGAAAGGATGGCCCCTTTGTGCCCCATCTGTTACGGACTCTTTCCACCGCCATAGACCGCCGTTCTTCTGAGCAGACAGAATCCCACGATGGCCAAGTAGATGGCACTCTTGACAAGGAGGAGGAGGTAGGTGTAATACGCAGAGGTGTTGGTGAGCTGCAGCCGCAGGGTATCCAAGAGAAGTTGTTCGATGAGTTTCCTATGTTCTTTTGAAAGGACAGGATATATTAATGGGGTGGGGAGTCACAAATATTATGTTTGATGATCTAAACTGAAGTGACACCACACACCCACAAAAACCCAAAAGTGAACATCTACCACTACCACCATCAACAACAACAAGACAACACATAATTCAGCAAGCAGATCTAGTTAATCAACAAACTCTGCTAACGTCCACTTGGGACACTTCTAAGTATTAAAGACCAAGGTTGCATTTTTAATGAATGAGTCCAAGTAGAAAAAATATGTTTAATAATTAGCTTTTAGAACTTATTTATCCCCACCATGTCTATAATTAATAATAAATAGATAATGTTCACTGGGCACTATCCAAATGCCAGCACTGTTCTTAAAGCTTTGTATGTAAAGCTTTAGTCTCATTTAATCTTTACAACAACCTCTGAAGAGAACATTATTTCTACTTCCATTTTACAAACAAAGAAACTTAGGACCTGGAGAGAAGTAATTGGCCTGATGTCACGCATCTCACAAGTGCCAGAACCCACATTTCAACCTCAGCAGCATGCCTTTATGGAACAGGCTTTTAGTTACTCCGTAATTCTGCATCTCCATGTGGAATAGAAAACCCAGACATCAAAAGTTTTAAACATAAATGTAAAGTTGAATTGTTGACATAGAAGCATCTGAACCATTATACTTTGTCCATGAAGTGAGATCCCTATGAAGGGTACAATACGTGGAAATTTGGTGGTGCTGGCAGGGGCAGAGTTTGGAAATTTTAGTAAAAGGGACATTACAGAAAACGGAAGAAAGTGTCTAATCCAAATTCTCCAAACCTTTAGAAGGTCATGGCTAACTGTGTTTCCTAAATGTCTCCCATTGTGGCTATGATATTACAAGAAAAGTGCACTTAATGGCCTTTGAAGTTTTGCAAGAATTGTACAATGTCAAGAAAGAATTAATGATGATGATGATCACTACTCAATGAACCCCAAGGCTGAGCTGCTTCCTATGGAAACTTCCATTTTACATATTTGGTCTTCAGAGTCTGAACTCCAGAATCAATAGCACTTGGTGTGGAAAGGGATCTTAAGAGGTGATATATTCATAACACCTTGGTCATGGTCAGGGAAGGTGTTACCGTCTCTCCTTGCCTGGTGTGGCAGGTGAGGCCAGGGCCCCCTGGTTATTGGAAAAGGAGGAAAGACTAGCAAAGATAGAGCAAATGTTTCTAGCAACTTTCTTTGTACAGATATAGAGAGAAAGGGCTGGAAACAAGTATTTATTCTGTGCCTGCTAAATGAGATACCTTATGCTAGACACCCCATGTATGTCACCTTATCTCTTCAATGACTGTGAGTTAGTTGTAATTATTTCATTTGTAGAAGAGGCAAATATTGCTCAGAAAAAAAAAAAGAGAGCGAGAGAAATTTATCCATATTCATGTAACAAATAATCAAAAGAACTGGAATAAAATCTAGTCTGTGGTACTCAGAAGACCATGCACCCATCACCTACCATGTCTCCATCACGTTTTAGGGCCTTGGGCTTGAAATTTCTTGTTCTGTGACTATTCTCAGAAGAAGAAGAGAGAGCTAAGTGTATGAACTCTTGATTTCAGATCACTTGGGATTTACATCCCAGATCTACTACATTGTGATGTGATACAAAGAACATAATTTTAGCTCCTTGCCCTCATGAGTAAAATGGGGGAAAAAATACTGTTCCACCTCATACAGGTATTGGGAAGATTACACAAGGAAATGCCTGCAGAGTGCAGCCCAACGCCTTCTGTATCATAAACTCTCAGTAAGTGTCAGTTTATTTACTAGCTACTAGTAAAACCAGTCAACTGCTCCTTGGAAACCCTATGGGCAGTTCTGCTCTGTCCTGTACTGTTACTATGAGTGGGAATCTACTCAACAGCACCGAGTTTACCAAGAACTATAGGCGGAAAAAAATTAAGAAAAAACTTGATACCATGTTTTCCCCAGCCATTTGAAACATAAGTTATAGGAATGAATGGAGTCCATTTACTGAAATAATTCTGAGCGTATCACTGCACACTCAAATTTACAGTCAATCTCGTCTCAAACCCAGCAGCTCACTGCGTGAGGATGACTACGAGGAATGTGGATTAATTTCAACTATCAATCTGTCTATTCTGCAAGATCCAGCCATTCTGATTTTTCTGCTTAAGCCAAGGAACTGTAAATGTTAAGTCGATCAAGAGGAAAAATATGCTATAGCATCACCTATGGGCAAACATATGCAAAAACTTACCACTTCCATCGTTCAAACAAGCTTTTGTAGAATTAGTAAGAGCAAAGTCTAGAAGAAATAAGAGCAAGTATTAATCAATTGTTCATGCCCATTACTAAACCATATGTGTGCATATGTGTGTGTGAGTGTGTGTGTGTATACACACACACACACATATAGTCTGCCAACAGAGAGACAGTCATTCAAAAATAAAAGTTCCACAGTCTGAAGAATAATCAGCCTGATTGTATGCAATTTAGCAGGTTCAATTCATCTACTACGTTTCTGCAAAGGAAAGCAGCCATACCTTTCCTAAGCAAAAAAGGCCCTGGGTTTTTGCTTATAAACATCAATATCCACACTTCTGGTAAATTGTTTTCTAGAATTGTGTTTGTGGAAGTAACGACAATGGTATTAATAAATGCTAACACCCATTGGAGCCCTGGTGGTGCAGTGGTTAGGAGCTCAGACTACTAACCAAAAGATTGGCAGATCAAATCCACCAGCAGCTTTTGGATACCCTATGGGCAGATCTACTCTGTCCTAGTTTCTCTATGAGCCAGAATCAACTCGACGGCAAGGGGTTTAGCAAGAACCAAAGGCGAAAAGAAAATTTAGAAACCACCTGATACCGTGTTTCCCCCAGTCATTAAAAACAAAAGTCATGGGAACGAATACAGTCTATTTATTGAAATAATTCAGAGCATATCACTGCACACTCGAATTTACAGTCGATCTCATCCCAAACCCCGCAGCTTACTGTGTGAAGATGACTATGAGGAATGTGGATTCACTTATACTATCAATCAGTCTATTCTGCAGCATCCAGCCATTCTGATTTTTCTACCTTAAGCCAGGGAAATGTAAATGTAAAGTTGATCAAGAGAAAGAATATGCTATAGCATGACCTACCGGCAAATATATGCAAAAACTTACCACTTTCTTCATTCAAATAAGTTTGTGTATCTTGAGTAACAGCAACGTCTAGAAAAAATGAGAGCAGGCATTAATCAACTATTCATGCCCATTACTGAGCCGTATGTGTGGATGTGTATGTGTGTGTGAGAGACAATCATTAAAAAATAAAAGTTCCACAATCTGAAGAATAATCAGCCTGATTCTATGCAATTTAGCAGGTTCAATTCATATATTATGTTTCTGCACAGGAGATTTCTCAGCTGAGCAAAGGAAAGCAGCCTTACCTTTCCTAAGCAGAAAAGGCCCTGGGTTTTTGCTGATAAACATCAATATCCACATTTCTTGTAAATTGTTTTCTAGAATTGTGTTTGTGGAAATAACGACCATGGTATTAATAAATGCTGACACCCATTGGAGCCTTGGTGGTACAGTGGTTAGGAGCTCAGGCTACTAACCAAAGGGTGGCATATCAAATCCACCAGCTGCTCCTTGGAAACCCTATGGGGCAGTTCTACTCTGTCCTATAGTGTTGCTATTAGTCAGAATCAACTGGACGGCAACAGGTTCAGCAAGAACCAAAGGCAAAAGAATAATTTAGAAACAACTCGATACCATGTTTTTCCAGTTACTAGAAACAGAAATCACAGGAATGAATGGCGCCTACTTATTGAAATACTTCAGAGCATATCACTGCACACTCTAATTTATAGTCAATAGCAGTTTACTGGGTGAAGTTGACTATGAGGAATGTGGATTAAACTAGCAATCCATCTATTCTGCAGCCATTCTGATTTTTCTACCTTAAGCTAGGGAAATGTAAATGTTAAGTTGATCAAGAGGAAAAATATGCTATAGCATGACCTACAGGCAAACATATACAAAAACTTAACACTTTTCATCATTCCAATAAGCTTTAGTAGAATTAGTGAGAACAAAGTCTACACGAAATGACAGCAAGTATTAATCAATTGTTCATGTCTGTTACTGAACCGTATGTGTGCGCGTGCGCATGTGTGTGCATATATTGTGTGTATATATACACACACACATACACACAGTCTTCCAACAAACATAGTCATTAAAAATAAAAGCCTCACAATCCAAAGAATAATCCGCCGGATTCTATGCAATTTAGCAGGTTCAATTCGTATACTATGTTTCTCCTGCGCATGAGATTTCTCAACTGAGCAAAGGAAAGCAGCCTTACTTTTCTAAGCAGACAAAGCCCTGGGTTATTTCTTATAAACATCAATATCCACTTTTCTTGTAAATTGTTTTCTAGAATTGTGTTTGTAGAAATAACGACAATGATATTAATAAATGCTGACACCCATTGGAGCCCTGGTGGTGCAGTTGTTAAGAGCTCAGGCTACTAACCAAAAGGTTGGCAGTTCAAACCCACAACCCGCTCCTTGGAAACCCTATGGGGCAGTACTACTCTGTCCTATAGTGTCACTATGAGTCAGAATCAATTCAACAACAAGGAGTTTTTATCACCCATTGAGTAATTATTACTGTGCCTGAAACTAGGTTAAATGCTTTGCATGCTTTACCTTGTTTAACCCACAATAACACACTGAGGTAAGTTATGTTATGCACAGTCCTGTTTTACAAATGAGGAAATAAGCCTTGGAGTATAAGTAACTTGCCAAAAGTCATAGAGGGGCAGAGTCAGTACTCCAATGGTAGTTGTAGGGGATAAAATCAGGCTTTTGGAGAGTACTTTGTAAAAATGTAGAAACAGAGAAATAACATAGAAAGAGACAAGCTAGTTCCACCATCGAAGACACTAAGAAAACTTCTGTCTATCTTAATTATTCTCTGCATATGGCCTTTATCACAGGAGCTCAGCATTCTCAGTACAATTCTTCCTGGTTACAGAAAGATTGGCTAGGTCACATTTATAGCTCCCTGGAAAATGAAACTTCAGATGAGAGTTGTGTTTACCTATGATGAAAACAAAATTAAACAAACAAACAAACAAAAAAAAAAAAACCAGGCAAACAAAAAAATTCAAAAACAAACAATTTTATGAAGATAACTAGCTGTTGCGTAGGGGGAAACAGTCACACTGGTTGTTTCAATTGATCCTTTTTCTACAGGATGTGTTCTGGTCCACATGGAAATGATTCTGGGGTGCAGTTGTTTTGTACTCAACAAGATCTTGTTGTGTGTGTTCTAAAAAACGGGTTTGGGGTATAGGCTTTAGATCAAATCCCAGGAATGAAAATGTTCCTGTAAATATGTTTAGATGTTAAATATCTTTATTAACGGACTTTAATGTGTCCAGAAAAATTCATTCTTTTCCTTACAGTGATTTTACTTGTTAAAAGATACATAAAATTGTCTATCATCATGCACTGATTGAGGTAAAAACAATAAAGTAATAATTACTTATACTGAAATCTTTACGTGTATCCTGAATTCTCTCTTCAGTCAGTGTTGCTCACAAACTTGGACCAGAGTAGTTTGATCTCTCCTCAGAATCGCTTTGTTGGTTTGGGCTTCCATGGTCTATTTTTAGATTTTTATCAAAAAAAACCTTCAAGAAACAGCATGGGAGACTTGTCGTATAACAACATTAGAACATTCTCACTAACCGTGCTACCATGAGAAACCCCTGTGAACCCTTGGTTACAGAATTTAATGCCAAGAAAAACACTTATGGAAGCCCCTGGACGATGCAAATGGTTTAATATGCTCAGCTGCCAACTGAAAGGTTGAGGTGAGAATCCACCCAGGAGCGCCTAACAATCTACTGAAAAATCAGCCTTTGAAAACCCTAGAGTTCTACTCTGACATACATGGAGCCCCATGAGTTGGAATCAACTCGACAGCAACTGGTATAGAAACATACTACAGATTGAAACATCCCTCCTTTACGATAATAATCATCATGAAATTTAGTATAGTTCTTATTTTTTTCTCACCACTCGAAAACTCAGAATCTAACCGAACACTTAGACACAGTGGTTATATGAACCTTACCGTTGCATATTTGCTTCCACTCTGTTTCTTAGCAACGGAAGTAGGGACTTAGACCTGTTTTTATAATCCTTTTTAAGAAAGGACATAAATAAATGGACCAAACCCACTGCCCTCGGTTGATTTCAACTCATAGTAACGCTGTAGAACAGAGTAGAACTGCCCCAGGAGTTTCCAAGCAGTGCCTGCTGGATTCGAATTGCCAAAGTTTTGGTTAGCAGCCATACCTCTGAACCATCAGGCCACCAGGGTTTCCATAAATAAACAGAAGAAATATATTAATAAATACATCCATGTTATGATTTTGAGAGTAGCATTTTCACAGACATTATTTCATTTACTCTGTATCCCAGCCCTGTGACTTGTGATGAACACTTAGCAAGGCGAGTGTTAAAGCCTCCCTTGATAATTGGAGAATCAAAGAATCCGAGAGGATAAAGACTAAAGAAATTAGGACTGGTCCGTGGCAAATGTCTTCCCACTTTTAATTACTGCTTGGTCCACACTGCTTAAAATGGCCTTGTTTACTTAAAGGGAAAAAAGACAAAGCTATTCCTTCTGGGCACTTGGTGTCTTTGGTCAGTTAGGTTAAGACCGAGGACTTTAACATATACTGAGTTACTGGACCACTGCCACAGTCAGGACACACTCCACCTTATACTCACACCCTCTAAATATGTATGGCATCTGCATCAAAGTGTCTCCTTTGGGGTATCATACCTGAATCAGGCATGATAAGGAAAAGAGTATCTTCCCTTTCCTCGAGTGCATCGTCCTTGGGACACTCATTCATCCTAGCCTATTGATCTACAGATCCTCTCCAGGGCTCCCATACACTAGTTGTAAAATAAATGTCTGTTGAACTGCATTTACCAATGGCTAGAAATGCACTCATTCTGTAGAATATAAGCGGGTTTGTATATGTTGTTGTTGCTGTTAGTTGCCATTGAGTGGATTCCAAGGTATGGTGACCCCATGTGTGCAGAGTAGAACTGCTCCATAGGGTTTTCAAGGCTGTGACCTTTCCTGAGGCGCCGCTGGGTGACTTCAAATCACCAGCCTCAGCTAGTAATCCAGCGCTTGACCATCTGTGCCACCAAGGCTCTTGATGTCACCACTCTTACAAGATTTCACCTTACTGGGGCATGCGAGATACAAATCTGAAAAACCTGAGGCCATAATGAAACTGCCCCAGCCAAGGTTATTCCATCTTTTGCTAACCCATGTTCTGACTCCCTCCTATGAATACCATTTTGTGTCCTAAGAACTCGTTGTTTATGGGTTAAACTTTGTGTATAGCAATATTGAAATGAGAGTGAATGTGCTCGTTTGGAAGAATATTCCTGAAAAGCATAGAATTTCTCTTATTTACTGATCAAGTAAAGTCACCAAAAGTGGAATCTTTCTGAGCACTTATTGTGTGTTAAGTTGCTAGGTGCTTTCATATATATTGCTTCATTTAATTCATACAACGACCATAAAAACATCATTGTGACCTTAACATTTTGGATAACAGGACTGTGGCTGAGATAGGTTAAGTAAACTTTTCAGATTTGTTTTTCCTCGAAAACCTATATCATTTTCATTCTATAGGGTAGTAATAGAGTACTTGTACGACCATGAAATGTAACGACATTGAAGAAGGATTTACATTTGTTAGCTTGCATTAATTAATTAATGATCGAAAAGGTGGGAAATTACCTTTGGAATAAGCTTTCTAGGAGTTTGTATTTACATACACATACCTCTCTTTGTTGAAGGAAAAAGAATCACTTTAGGAGGGTCTTTAATGCCCTCATGTTTGACTATACATTGGTGTTCTTTATCCAACGACTTTGCAGTCACGGTCAGCCAGCTGAATTTCATGAATGTGTAACCAGTCTTGATAGTATCTCCTTGTTGGGATTTCAGAATTGTATTGCTGTTCTTTTCTTTCCAATCTACTTGAATAACATCAGGGAAAAAGTTCTCAAGAAGACAAAGATACGTTCCAGCATTATGAAGGACTGTTTCAGCAGCTGAAGGAAGAAAAATTGTGGGCTTCGGGGAAAGGTCTGCATCAAGGTTTCTATCTGTAGGGTAAAGTGAAATATCAATTAAAAAGCATTATTAGAGAAACACAAACATTTCCACACGACAATCTACTGCATAGCAACAGGAAGAAAAGTGGCCATTCATATAGCACCTACCATAGGCTCTCATCCTTGCAATCGATTTCAAGGTACATATTATCGTCCTATTTGACAGATGGGGAAGAGGTTCAGGAAGTTTAGTAATGTGCCAGAAGTCGCAGCTACTGGGGCCTGGGTTAAAAGCTGGCCTTTGTTCTTTCTCTACATGATATTTAATGGCCTCGTATCAAGGCTTCCAACATTATTGAACACATTTTTTTTTTTAATTTCTTTTGTTCAATCATGAAGGAGCATGTTTTCAAGGGGGGTGAGGAGGTATGGGACAGGAGACCAGACAACTTTGACATTCTCTCACAGATGAGAATCTTTGGTCCCTTCTAAAGTGCTTCCCTCTCCCATCATGTAATGTTTGGGACTTTTACTCTTTTTGGCCAAATAACTCACAGTCTCATATCTCTCACATGCTCATATTCTGTAACTCTGTGGAATCATAGACTCTTCATTCAGCTCAGTGGGGTGTGCCATACTGATTTGATTTCCTGTGTGAGTAAAAGGTCAAGAGAAAGTTTTTTATCGTTGGTGTTATTTTTTTTTTTTTAACAGTATACTTGTTATAAAGGGAATCTACTTCATTTGTACTTACAACTAAGAAGGTGAACTTTTAGGGTCAAATGTGGCTCCCATATTCAGACCTGAAGTTCATGGAGTTCCTCTAGTTGATTTCTAACTTTATAAACATCTCAATTGCAGATAAGAACCACTCTAGGTTTTTTGACAGTGCAGTATTAAAACTGCACCTCCAAATTATTTATGATGTCTGGAATTTAGAAGCAAAACTGCAATATTTCCAATATTTCCATTAAGCATTTTTTTTATTATCCTCAGAAATGGTCTTATATTAGTTTTAACAAGTAATTCACTTATCAAAATTTTGCTTCCCCTTAGAAACTGTCGACAAAAAGCATATTTTATTTTGCAATTTCATTTTAAGTTTAAACATGGTAAAGAATATACCAGGGCTGTAGTTTTAATAATTACTTTAAGATGAATTTACTCCATTAGTGAGAGGGTCCACACATATCAGCATATCTATATTTGACTCTCAGTGTCTCTCCCAAAATTTGAATCTACCACATTTGCTACTGAACTGTTCTGAAGTTCCCCTTTTTTATTTCTCCCAGATGAATAAATATATGTGCAATTGGTGTAATGTGGAAAATTGTAGTTCCGGAGTATCTTGTGGACATAATGTCAAAATATATAACAAAATAGGGTGTGCTTACAAAGGCATGTCACTTGAAATAATGCAGGGATGTTAACTGATTATACATTTATTATTAATCCAATGATCGAAATTGTAAATGGTAGAATCCTTTTCAGTTTGATGCCCAGTTGAAACGCAAATGTTTACCATTCTCTTTGAGCTAGTAGTGTGTTTGTTTAGTAATTCAATAGGCATTTCATTAAGGAAAGAAAAAAGAAAAGAATTGGATTTCTCATTTAGAAGAGAATGAAAAAAAAATCTTGAGAATTTCTGCCTGAGGAGCAAAGATTATTTTTTCCTTCTCTTCTTAAATGAGAAATGCAGTTCTTTTTTTTCCTTAATCAATTGCTTGTTGAATTATTAAACAAACACACACCTAGCTGAAAAAGAATATTAGCTATGCATTTACATTTCAACTGGAAATCAAATTGGAAATGATTCTACCATTTATAATTTTAATCATTGGATTAGCATAAAATTATCGCCCATGCAAGCAACGGTCCAGAAATGAAACGAAATAGCATTGGACAAATCTGCTACAAAAGATCTCTTTATAGTGTTAAAAAGAAAGATGTCACTTTGAGGACTAAGATACACCTGATCCAAGCCACCGTATTTTCAAACGCCTCGGATGCATGTCAAAGCTAGACAATGAATAAGGAAGACTAAAGAAGAATTGATGCGCTTGAATTACGGTGTTGGTAAAGAATATTGACTCTATCTGGGACTACCAGAAGAACAAACACATCTGTCTCTGAAGAAGTACAGCCAAAATGCTCCTTAGAAGCAAGGATGGCGAGACTTGGTCTCACGTAATTTGGACATGTTATCAGAAAGGACCAGTCCCTGGAGGACATCATCGAAAAAGAGGAAGACCCTCAACAAGATGGATTGACACGGTGGCTGCAACAATGGGCTCAAACATAGCAAGGATTGTGCGGATGACATCGGACCGGGCAGTGTTTCATTCTGTTGTACGTAGGGTCGCTATGAGTTGGAGCCGACTTGATGGCGTCTAACAACAACACAACAGCAAAACTCCTGATTTTAATATTAAAACAGCAAGCATATAATACTGATTTTTAAAGATCTGGCTGTAAATATAATTCGGTCAAATATGCCTATTTAATTCCATGTATCTTGTTTTTAGCACGAATAGTGTATTATTGGTTACAAGAGCAAGACAGTATATTTCTACAAACTTTTTCCTTTCACTTAATGAAAGCAGTAGGTTATATAAAACAAGAGTAATTTTTCAATTATACATTCTATTTACATAAGTTTTGTCTTCAGTTAAATCTTTTACTTATTTATCTATTTTTAATTTTTATCTCAGTGAGTTTTTTTTCTTCATAAGAATATCTCTGATTCATTATATAATAAAAATGAAAATCAAAAAATGAACTGGGAAGTTTTCTCTATTGTAATTCACTTTTCATTTACTCTTGCCCCTTTTCTTAGTTAAAGTCTTTAAGTTTAATTCCTTTCGTGGGAAAATAAATCTTAAACAGCCATCATTTTCTCTGTCTAATAGTTCTTTGTACTTGATAGTATGTGGTTAATGCCCTAAATTTGGAATATTAAATTACATTTTTAGTTTTTTGTAAACATTCTCCTAAAAATATACTTAATTAAGAGTGTTTTTTTGTGGCCAACATCTGCTTCATGACCCATATAGAATGGAAATCAGATTAAAAAATAATAAAACCGTCAATAAATTTATATGTAACCATTAGCGTAATAAAATAATACATTTGAGTTAAATTGTCTGAGTTGCTTATGTTTTATTAATATGCAGTAGCATGAATTCTCTGTAAATACAAAATACATCAAGTACATTATCAGTTGAAAAAATGATTTTTCAAACCTCCATGTTGGTATTTATTTGTCTGTGTTGCCTATTTTTTTCTTGTCTTTTTCCTATTATCAAATAACTAGTTACTGCTATTTCATATTTCAATTATAATGTCAGGCATATGACAAGTTTCTAATTGTATCATAGTGATCGAATCCCTTGACCTTTATCTGTATGAATTTAAATAATTTTTTTCTTGATGAATATGAGTATGAAGTTTAAATTTATTGGCTCTAGATTTTAGGACCAATAACTATTGGTGCTGGTCTTGGAAGAAGTCCAACCACAATGCTCCTTGGAAGCTAGGATGGTGAGACTGCATCTCATATATCTTGGACATATTGTCAGGAGGAATCAGTCTCTGGAGAAGGACATCACGCTTGGTGAAGTAGAGGGTTAGTGAAAAAAGAGGAAGACCCTCCACGAGATGGACTGACACAGTGGCTGGAACAATAGGCTCAAGCATAGCAAAACTGGTGAGGACGGCCCAGGACTGGGCCGTGTTTCCTTCTGTTGTGCATAGGGTCACTATGAGTCGGAACTGACTTGACTGCTCCTAATAACCACAAGAACAACTGTTGGTGTTAGAGACAACATTAATTAAGGTAAAGGATTAAAATTTAAAACACTGAGGACATCCAAAACAAAAATTACAATAAATGCATCTTAAGCACATCTTTCTTGCCAAATGAGGAAAAAGTCTGTTAAGAGAAAATATCTCCAAATGCAAATTTTCTATCAGGGGGACAGTAAAATAACTTTGCACCTGAGTAGTTAAAAGTACAGCTGCTCCCTGTGTAAATGTTGTTGACTGCAAACAACTGCATACTGGATACAATTCTCCCATTACAACTGAATCAAGGAAACATTTACCTGGCACCTACTATGTGTTGGACAATGTGCCAAACACTTTATTCACACTCTCTTATTCAACTGTCTTACAACCATGCGGGATACATACTGTTACCCCATCTTATGGATTAGAAAACTGAGGCCAGTGCATAATCCCCCAAGTTCACATAAGCAGTAAGTGGTGGAATCAGAACTCCAGTTCGTCTGACACCAAAGCCCAAGCTCTTTTCTAACACCATTTGACCATCAGAAAAGGAAAGGTGTCAAACTTACCCGTACTAATACTAAACTTTGTCCCAGGGTCAAACACTTTAAAGATATAATTACATAATTAGAAACGAGCACTTCCTAAAAACCCCTATGTGTACAAAGCCAAATCCTATCACAATATTTGCACAACATTGTCGGTGCTGTCCCTTAATATCGGGATTTGTTTAAAAATCTCTCCTAAGATTTCTGAATCTATACCTTATCACCTTCCTCCATCATTTTTTCTACACATTTTTGCTATTATTCCAGATAAATTGTTTCTTGCCTCCCCTTCATTACCTTGAGAAAATTGCATTCTTCCAGTACTTACCTGTGACAATAAGTTTTGTTCCATCGCCAAAGAGCTTTGAGTCATAATTCCACAGTGATTCAACCTGTATCAAAAACTTTCAACCATTTGTGCTTCTCTCAGTTCCTCAATTTCGAGCGGGAATATGATGGTCTTGGTTCAAGAGATCAGAGTTCTTGTCCTGGTTCATTTTGCTAATAAGTCCTGAGGCTAAGCAAAGCCAGTAACTTAAAGTTTTGGGTGCTTTTATTGATCTGAAAACAGTGATGTTAGTGTAAATGAATTGAACATCACTACCAGCCCAGCGCCAATGGGAGAACCAGATAAAACAAGATGTGAAAAAATGATTAAAAATCCTACAGGATTGCAGAAGGTTATCATTATCATTATTGTTACCAGTTTGACTGTTATGATTGTGTCCTGCAAACATTTGCTCTGTCATGCCTGTCTGAATTTCATGGGACCAAACCTTGCCCCTAAGGATAGAATGCCAGTAATTGGGCTTGCACTTAGATCCATGGTGTGAGGAGTCATTCCCTTGTTTGCATGCCACTCATCAATGTTTAAGATTTTCAGTACCATTGTTCCCTGAAAGGTTCCTTTCACACCCCCAATCTTTAACATGTAACACTTATCTTGTCTTGTCTGCAGCATTCAAGTGTTAAGAAAATCAGAAAGAACACCAGCTAAAGCAGATTATAAGCAGTCAGTATACGGAAATGTATAACTTGCATTGTCCAGAACATTTGGCTCTTATTGCAGTCAACAGCACAGTTTGCACTCCAAGCTTTCACCAGAAATTTCAACCTCAAACTGCCCCCTGTCCAGCTCATGTCGAAAGCCCAGCTTGAAAACTCCTGGCAGTGAAGACTACAGGGCAGAATGACGAGAGAAATGGCAGGGTAGCCTGCTCTTCAAATGAGTCTTTATCATAATGTTAGATTGCTAAAATGTTACCCGCCTGCCGTATCTGCTAAGGTCACCACCTGTGTATTACACGAAATGTTATGCTGAGCGCAGCATCGTTGCAGTAGTAATTAAAAAGGGATTTGTATAAAGACCGTTTCTTCCACTCTGTAAAGTGAATATAAGGGCAATGTCCATTCTTTTACTTGACTTTCTTCATAAAGGACTCCTGGATTGAAGTCCTTTTCTGATTTCACAGTGGGAACAATAAGTTTTAAAATTTGACATGTTTCATTTTATCAGTTAATGAAACGTAGCTAGTCTACTCTGTTTCCCTCCTGTCTGCCAGCATACAGTTTTGCCCTGTGCTGCTTGGTGAGTAATCTCTGGCCTTTTGCCTTCTCCTTTCTTAAATGCTTCTGATCTTCTGTGTTCCTTTAAGGGTCTTCCTCTACTTGAGTATTTTATTTTAGGTCTTCTCAAATAGATTTTGGAAATAGGCAGATTATAACTTCTAGAGTTTATGCCCTATAGCTTGTTTGTCCTTCTGCCCGGGGCTGGATTGTAGTAAGGTGTAACTCAAATGTCAAATGAGGGATGGGAGAGTATGGTTGTAAATCTTAGCCCTGTTGTAGAGACGTAAGCCATGCAGAATTCAAGCATACTGAATGTGCCAGGTTATAAGGTGAGGCTTTCTGTCCCAAAATTACCCTTCCCAAAAGGAAGAAGTTTGGGTGTCTTATATTTCAATCCTCATACAACCTCTCATATTAGGAGATGCTCTTCTAATACTCTGCTTTGATCAAAAATTACTATCAGACAAGACATCAGCCTGAAATGAACTCAGTTAATGCTAATTTTGGAGACAGCACTGATGAAAGAAAGAGCACAGATCAGCCAGAGGCAAGGACGAGAACGCTGGCGGGAACAAGGAAGCTGGAGGAATGGAAATGGAGAAACCTAGGTCAAGAAGGGGAGACTGGTGACATGTCATGAGGTTGGAAAACAATGTCACAAAACAAAATGTGTAATAATTGTTTAATGAGAAACTAATTTGCTCTGTAAACCTTCATCTAAGGCACAATAAAAAAAAAAAAAAGAAAGAAAGAGCAAAGACATTTAATATGGATTTGGTTAATTACTACTTGAGGATAAAATCACAACAGTTTATGACTATACTGTCCATTTATAGACTAACAGGATAAATGAAAAAAACACTTTCCTATTATTTTGTGAGTGGACAATTATTTCTGAAAATAAAATACGCAGTGACAGTATCCTCCAGGGATTCTAAAACATACCCTCAGGTCCTGAGATGACTTAGGAAGTTGCTCTAAGAGAAACGTTTCAAACGCATGTGAGGCGTCCGGACAAAATTTTTAATGAATGTGGGGCAAAAGAAAGCACTATTTCTCAACTGATATTTGTATCGATGTGTTTTTAACTTTGTAGGTATAATCTAATTCAGCAATTAGTCCTCTAAGTAGACCTTTGACTGTTTATATCCCTGGAATTTTATATATTAAGGTTGGAAAAAATTCTTACTTTGCTTACAAATATTTCTGTTGGAAAATGAAAGATTATCTTACATTCAGGAAGTTGATGCTTAAGTTAATGCATAATACATTCTAACTGTTTTTAGAAACAGGTAACCACAAGTCTTAGAAACAGAATTTTGCAAATACTGGCCATTCGTTCTTAAGCGAACTGTAGACTAGATGGTGGTGAATACGTTTATCTGTACTTCTGAGTTCAGAAAGAACTCCAAGCGGTGGTAATTTAAACTTTGGAGAAGGAATTACTATTTTTATCACCTACCAAGTGCCAGCCATTGGGTGGGTAATTCCCATATTTGATTTCATTTAATAGTCGCAATATCCATGTAAAATACATAATCTTCATTATCTTCATTTTACACATAAAATAGATCTCAAGTTCAAAACTTGCTCAGTTACTGAATAATGTTATGGACATTTGGAAAACGTGTTCATGAAGTAGTATGAAGTAAAAAAAAAAAAAGCCAGATACATTATTGTGTATCTAGTATGATCCCAATTTTGTAAAACAAAAATAAAATATGCAGAGATAAAGAGATCAGATGGAAATGTACAAAGTGTTAGTAGTGATAAGTGCCAATATAAAATGTTGATTTTTTTCTTTATTCTTTGTGTTTGTCAATGTTTCTATAATGAGCAAATATTATCTTTATAATTCTAATAAAGCGATAACCAGTGAATCAAAATTTCCTTGCTGAAGGATGGTTGCACAGGAAGTGGCATACCCAGAAGTCATACTCCAGAATCAAAGTCCATACTTTCCCTGCCCCACACAATCCCCAGAACACTTCTCAGGGACATCACTGATTATATTAAATTTGATTGCTACAGTTCACACTCAGTTTGTATTCACTCAGAAAAAGAGGACCAGAAAACTGCTTTTCAGTTTATGAATTTATTTTTTTATATGATCTCAACCACTAAAGGAATCAAAATATATAATCCCTTTCTGTTTTTCAATACTGCATCAACTTTCTGACAATTCTTGTAAACCTTTCATTTCAGGGGATCTTATAGGCTAGAAACATCTCTGTAAAATGTTCTTCCTCATCTAAACGAAAGTTCATCTTTAAGTCTAATGAGGAATAAACAAACTTATTGAGCTGAATTTAGGGAAAAAAAAGGAAAGAATATAAACCTACCCAGCTTATGACATTCTTCAGTATAGTCACCAAGTCACATAATTTGATATTCGATATTAATTGTCCTGTGACCAAACCATCAAATAGTTAATCCTCCATGACCAAATGACAAGTTTAACAAACTTTCTTTCCATTTTTATTAATGGTTATACATAATTTATTGGTTATTCTTGGAATGAAACAAATAAAATCTGTAAACATGCTGATAAACTTTTCAACTCAGAAATATCAAAGGGACACAACATCTCTGTCCTTCTGGGATCCACAGTTGTTCTAAAACTCCTTGTTACTGCCCTCTGGCTAGGTCAGTATATATTGCCTCTTTACAAAGTAGACCAAGTCACCAACCTCTCCAGCGATACCGCCATGATTCGTGACCAAACTGGAACTAAATCCAAGAATCCTAAAGCCAGTACCAGGACTCTACCCCGCAGCACCTGTATTACCTGTCTCTTCCATCACTTTACATTACACAATTTAAATGCATTTAAATTTGCAATGCAATATTTAAAGAAAATTTACCTGTAACAATGAGTTTCATGCCAGGACCAAACACTTTGAATCTCTTGCCACTCACTTGCCCGCTATCTAAAAACCCTTTATAGATATCTCCCATTGTGCCTGTTTAAAATAGCTCCTCTATTTATTTCAATATTTACATGAATCTATAAAATTGGCCGTGCTAACATTAAACAAAGACAAAGCTCAAACAAAATCACATAGATCTGAATATAACCGAGAATGTAGATACCCCCACTCAGCCTGGGAAACTTGGGTTGTGTCTGTTCTCCTCTTGCAACTCATGCATCAGAGAGTCTCGTTTTATCATTTTATCGTTTTCTTTGAATCTTCGAAATCGACTCCCTTAAAGAGTTTTTGGTTTATAAAGCCAGTTCTTTGCCAGGAGTGTAATGACATTCAGAGTTAATTAGAATTTGCTTTATTTTTTAAGAGAAATAATAATGGAAATCATATCCTGGAGTGCTTAATAAATGCATATGCAAAGAAGTCACAGGAATGTTGTGCTTTATTTATCTGGAGGGTGGACATCTGAAGTGATTCTAAAGTAACTTCTTTATAGTACCCCAGCTGAGCTGTTACAGAGTCTGAATTCTCTGTGAGCTATTCTTTGTTGAAAGCCTGCTCTTTTTTATTTGAAAATACCTATACAGTTTCCAGAGCATTGAATTAAAATCCTGTGCTTCTCAGAAGAGAATCCTGTTCTGTTGGTACTTCTTCAGCTGTCCCGTCACGAACTGAGACGCAGCTCTGAGTTATGGAGTTTACTTAAGCCATGTAGTACAACTGCTATTCTGTAGCCAACGTCAACGTTTCTAGCATACTCGACGCCAATACAGAAAGAAAACTGAGTGGAATGGTGTCATAATGATTTGTCATTCTGTAGAAATACCCTAAGAATCACATTTTGAGCATTTGATTAATGCATATTCAGTACGACTTTTGTGGTCTTTCTTTGGGGCAGTAATTTTAGTCCTTTGATTAGAAGTAGAAGCACTGTTTTCATGCATGAGTAGTAACACCAGTTATGAGCTGTTACTAATTAGTCAATTAAAGAGTCTATTAAAAGGTCATGACACAGAAGAGTAAATATTAAGAATATAAAAGTATGACTTAATATTTGTAATATCACAGAATGGTTAAGACCATGGGCTTTGGAGTAAGCAAATCTAGATTGGAATCCACATTTTGCCACAGTACTTAGTCGTGTGACCTGATGCAAGCATCCATTAACGGAACTTCTCTAACCCTCAGTCTCCTCGTCTGTAAAGTGGGGATAAAAGTATCTCTCTCTTAGGGTTGCTGAGGAATGAGATAAAGCACTGAAAATTTTAGTAAAGTGTCTGGTCCTTTGTAAACATTACCTAATATTATTATTCATTTTAATAGGATGGCATTGGACCATTTTCATCTAATTTTTCCACAAAACACAACATATGTATTTTATAAGCAATAACTACTACACAGATTAAGAGAAGGAAGGAGCTCTTTAACCCAAGGCCTCTTAGGACTGTACTAGCTACAGACCTAAGAACATGGGGCCCAGTCAAGCCAGTATCTAGAATACCTGTTCACTAGACTGAGAACTTTTTGCTGGTTGGAATTGTGTCTTTTTCACCCTTTTATTTCCAGCATTCAGCACAGACACTGTCTTCAATAGATGCTTACTGAGGGAATGAATGAGCAAATGAGGATGGAAAACCACGAAGACTCTTTTCATGGACTTAGAGCTGAAATGGTTCGCTAAGTTTACATATTCCACTAAACTGGCTCATCTCCAGGCCATCTAACAAGAGTCACAACAGCACAGTTTTGGCTGATCTCAGTCTATCCTCTAAGAAGCGAGAGTAATAAGAAGTGGAAAGTATTGACATTCTGTAGTCATTTACCCTAAGAATTAATGTTTATGTATGGCTGTTAGGGGTAAGATAAAAACCAATAACCCAGGTTTTGTAGGTTGTCAGGAAGAAGGAGCACCATGTTTTATCCCAAATACAGAGAAGAGATAATTAATACAATAATATTTTGATGTCTCTCATTTGAAATATCTCCTTCAAGCAAAGTATTTTAAACCAGTAACTTATACCCATGGCTTACAGAGAAAGTCCTCACACATTTTAATTTCTAGCCTGAGTCTATCTTCTCTATATATTCTAAAGGTACAATTTCAACCTGCTTACTGAGAAAGAAGGAAAGAAACCATTTACAAATCAGATTTGTTTGCATGTACAGTAACTAGTAGTTGCAAAATTCCTGTTCATCTACTGCGATCAAAAACATGACAGTCAGATCAGAGCTGATCCTAACTTGTCTTTTCTAAAAACCACCTACCGGTTTTTAGTGACCAGAGCAAAAAGAGAGAGAGAGAGAGAGAGAAAGTTACTTACAAGAGTGAATTACTGTGAGCTTTGTCCCTTCTGCAAATATCTTGATCCATCCTGAGCTATCACATTGGTTACAGCTTCTACAAAAATCTTAGCCTTCTTCTAAATTCATGACGTGGTTAGCAGTTAAAAAAGTTTGTATTGGCACTTAGACCTTCCGGGTTCTTTTGGAAATCTTTGAATACAGGCTTTGTGATAGCTGATATTTCATACGTTTTTCTCAAATATGATTGACCAAAATGTGTTTTCCACTGAGACAGTGAACATTGAAAAGTGTGCAGCAGAAAATGGAAAGAGTAAGAGTTAGTTTGAGAGCAGGCCCAACAGGCCAAGCGACTACTTTTGTAAGTTAGAGAACTTTCAAAAGCAGTATTCAGAAAATCAGGACTTTTTTTTTTTTCCAGGTGCATGATTATGTTGGAAACTGCTCAGAGATAACATCAAAGGAAGGGCCCTTCTGTTCTCACAAATACCAGACAGCTATGCTGGCAATCAGGGCGGAAGCTCTTCAGTAACTGAAAATGCAAATATACTAGAGAAAACTGAACAAATCTCTCCATTTTCAGTACATTCCCTTTTACCATTTGCCAAAATGCATCCCTCCCAGGGAAATGCCAAATGAGACAGTAAGTTCTGGGATGACTATTTTTCTGGAATAACAAGAAATCTGTAGAATTCTATCTCCTCTAAAATAATGAATTCCTTGATGAAGCTAGAAATTCGGGGGGAAAAATCCAGTTCTCCTGTATGTTGAAAGAAGAAGCCTCTTGAAGGCTGTTCTGTAATCCTCTGCCACTCACTCCCAGTGTGGGAAAATCTAACTGCAGATATCAGCTGAATGTTCCCTGGGGTACAGATGAGGTGCTCAGCTGTAAGGAGTCAGAGAGGACAGGCTCTAATGATCCCCATATCCACCCAGATCCATCTTGTCCTTATTCCCCATGAGTAGACACTGTCTCTAACCCCAGGGATGAAGGTATGAATGTGGTCACCCTGGGCACGTCTCCCATCACAGTGACTCATGGCCTCTAGCCCATTTGGGGAGGAAGAGAGGGTTGGATGAAAATTATGTTTGGAGAATGTGTTTTTTAACTGAGAAATTCCACTTATTATTACGGAGCTGTTAAATACTCTGCATCTATTGTAGAAGTGGATGATGCCCATTCAATCCCTTTCTGACACTTTGTCCTCTTTTTCCCCTTCTTCTAAGACCATGAGGAGAATTATCAGGATCCCTAGGGGCTGTCTATATTTCAAGATCCAGGAAGGATTTAAGGAGTAAAATGCAAAAGAGTAAGTAATGAGTTATACAGTATTTTATTAAATGTACTGAAGTGTCAGAGCCATATGAAGGAAAAAGACAGGTTTTACTAATGAGAATAAAACAAAGCCTAAATCAATGAGAGACATACAATAATCATGGAAGAAAAAATTCAATATCATAAAAATGCCAATCCCTCCTGAATTCACATACATATCAACAGCAATCTCAATCAGATTTCCAATCAGAACTACAACATTTTATTTTTTAGTTGTATGGTGTAACGATGATTTTAAATTCTGTAAGGAAAATAATTGAAAAAATACTTTGAGAAATAATAGTGAAGAGTCATTTGGCATAGTGGATCTTAACACTTATTGCAAAGCTACTAACATAATATACTATTGGTATAAGAATAATGGAACAGATAAATGAAACATGATACGGCATTTTTAAACTGTAGGGAAATGATAGATAATTCAAAAACTGGCATTGGGACTTTTGATTATCCGTTGGGAAAACAAAAATAACTCTCTACCTCATACCATGTAAAAATAGGTTCCAAGCTGATTAAAATTTAAATAAAAAATCCTATAAAGATGTGAGATAGAAACAGCTTTTAGGACAATAATTATATGCACTGCGTAGAGGAACTTAGAATAGGAAGAGGGTAGGAGATACCTCATCTTAATACGTTAATTTTTTTTATTGTGGTAAAAATATAGATAACACAACATCTGCTAATTCAACATTTTCCACATGTACAATTTACTGACACCAATTACATCAACCAAGTTGTGTAACCATCACCGATACCCACGGCCAAATTTTTAGGAATGTAGGGAATTTTTTCTTTTTACAATAGTTTCAAAATAAACATTTTTTTAAAAAAGAGTACACATTGAAGACTTACTGAAGGTTTTATGATACTTGAGATGTGTGCTTTAGGAAGATGAATGCATGAGCAGAAAGGAAGGTGGACTGGTCAGAGAAGCAATTCTGATGAAGCAGATGTGTTGGAAAACTAGAGGCAATCAAAGGTCTACGTTACTGCAGTGACAGCGGGTATGAACAGAAGGCCTGATGCAAGTAACAGGCTGACTAGAGTTTTCATAGTATTCTCATGAGGTGAATCAAATTACCGTCTTAGGATGTTGAGAGTGAAGAAAAAAGCAATGCAGAATCAGAAAGACCAAGTTCACTCCTGGTGATGTATCCTCGGGCACACACACTCCTCAGAGCTGCCGTTTCCTCATCCTAAATAAGTGGATGATAATGTGTATTTCTTAGGTTTTTTGTAAGCCTCAAATGAGATAAACGAGCGTCTAGAATAGAGCCTGGGGCATACTAGGTGTACGAAATTGTTGATTTTCTTTTATCATTGATGCAAAAATTCAGGTGCAAAGAAATTACTTCCTATGAAAGAATGGAAACACCTTAACTTGTTTATCAAAATTAGTAATCTTACCTCTAACCCTGCTATATGTAATATAGCACACACAACCCACTCCGCATTTTCTGAGGTGATCAACTGAGGCTGCTCTATACGTTGCTACAGTGAATGAACATCGATGCACATTGAGTCTTAGTACAGGAAATTGATAGCTCAAACGGTAAGGACATTTTGAAGGTGAAGTACGTTCTACACTTGTCTAATGTGCTCTAAAACAGCTTTCTCTGCTTGAGATCTGAGACAGCAGTGTTGGAGTCCTGGAGCTATTTCTGTCGCTCCTTGGCCTCAACATCGGCCGTGCATTAGAATTACCTAAGGAGTTTTTCAAAGTCCTGATGCTGATGCCTGACCTGCGATAAAGCCCAGGCCTCAGTCATTTTTAAAAGTACCCAAGAGGAGAGCTGCTGGCATAGTGGATAGAGCAGCAGGTCTTATATCACACAGACCAGGAATCAGATGTGGACTTTGGTACTTGCTCAAGATTTAACACTGGCACATTTTTTAACCTCTCTGAGACCTAGTTTTCTTATGGATGAAATGAGCACAATGCGTGTACTTGGTGCAATTGAGATCATTAGAAATAAAGAATGTAAACTGCCTGGTAGAATTCTTGGTCTTCACTAAGTGATAGGTACTTACTATTATTCAAACAAAACAAACAAAAAATATGATGGAAACCGTACATTCACCCAGAGAAGTTTCATGGCTAATGAAAATGTTGAGTTTCTAGCCTTTTGGCTAAATTATATCATCTTGGTGTAGTATGTTTGGTTATCTCTTGCTGCTCAGATTTTCTGATTGGCAGGCTCGAACCATTGGATTAGGTTTGGTTTTGGTTTTGATTAATAAAAAGAGGAAAATCAAGTATTATTTAATTGTTGTGTCCTGCTTGGTAGAAAAAAAAGAAACTTAAAAAAAAATAGAGTCCTTCAAAAAATGGAGTCTGTGAGGAAAACAATTCCAAAACAGTAGAGGAAATTCATGAAGGAGAAAATTCTGGGACATGTTACCATGAAGTTTTCCTGTTTTGTTGTTGAAAAGGGTATGAGGTGCGTTAGCTCTATAAAGGCTATTGAGACATAACCGTTTTTATGCAGAATTGTACAAATCTTTGCCTAATTTCTCAATCACAAATTGTGAATGCAGCTGAGTGTTCTGGTATTTATTGTATCCAACCGAGTGTCATGGACTTTAATTACACCATTCCCATGTGTCATGGATTGAATTGTGTCTCCCAAAAATACATATCAACTTGTCTAGGCCATGATTCCCAGTATTGTATGATTGTCGACCATTTTGTCAACTGATGTGATTGTCCTGTGTGTTGTCAATCTTATCACTCTAATGTTAATGAGATAGATTAGCGCCAGCTATATTGATGACATCTGCAAGATAGGATAGTGTCTGAAGCCAATCTCTTTTGAGATATAAAAGAGAGAAGAGAGCAGAGAGACACGGGGACCTCATACCAACAAGAAAGTAGCACCGAGAGCAGAGCACGTCCTTTGGATCTGGGGTTCCATCGAGGAGAAGCTCCTAGTCCAGGGAAAGATTGATGACAAGGACCTTCCTCCAGAGCTGACAGAGAAAGCCTTCCCTGGAGTTGATGCCCTGAATGTGGACTTCTAGCCTACTAGACTGGGAGAGAATAAACTTCTGTTTGTTTAAAGCCATCCACTTGTAGTATTTCTGTTACAGCGGCACTAGATGACTAAGACACCATGGTAGATACGAATCCAGTCTATAAAAGTCTCCCCAGCATGAGAAGTCATGGGACAGGTTGACCTATAACCGTCCAACGATAAAAGCAGCATAGGGGCAAGAGGAAATATGGGCAGGTAAAGAGACGGTTCTCTTCACTCAGCTCTTAACCTAGTAAGGAAAGAAATGTCTGGTTTTAATAAAAGGAACATGTGTCTACTACTAGCAAATGACGTAGAAGTTAACAGCAGAGCTCCTGAAGCCAGGTTGCTTTGGTTCAAGTCCCAACTCTGTTTCTTATTATCTGTGTGACTATAGGGAAGTTGTTTAGCCCCTCTCTGCCTCAGCTTCTCTGTCTATAGAAGGGAGATAATTGTACATATCTCAAAAGGTTATTGTGAGAATTAAATGAGTTAGCATGAATTTACAACAGTACCTGGTACATAGTAAGCAATGATTTAATTGAAACACTTTCTTTTAAAGATGGGTAAACTTAGGCAGTACAACTTGGTCAAGAACAAATGATACAGCTAGTTAGAGCCAGAACAAGTTATGAAGTATTTCTCACTGCATGTGAAGTGTGATTTCTAGTCCAGTATTGCTCCCACCGAGGCCCTGGTGTTGCAGTGGTTAAGAGCTCGGCTGCTAAACAAAAGGTAGGTAGTCCGATTCCACCAGCCACTCTCTGGAAACCCTATGGGGCAGTTCTACTCTGTCCTATATGGTCGCTATGAGTCAGAATCACATTGACGACAACAGGTTTTTTTTATTCCTCCCACCACACCATGTGGTTCCCCTGAATGCTGCAGTTGTGCAGTCGTGGAAAGACTATTGGGCAAGGAAGGGACGGCCTGCCTCCTACATCAGAAATACATGAGGATACATTAGGTCTTCCACAGGGCTACTGTGAGGACCTCCAGGCTCATTCAGTCTATAGAAGGAGCTGGGGTGTCAGAATGTATACATAACCAAAAAGCACCATTAAGGGTCCTGACTATGTCCAAAACTCACAGTTCATCTTATTAGCATCCCCTAAATGTGCAGTTGCAAATCTGGGACACACCCAGTCACACAGAGCAAGGCAGGATTTCCATAAGGTTGATAACAAGGGGAGCGATTGTTGTTGTTAGTTGCCCTCAGATTGATATGGCACACTTTATCCAAAAAAGAAAGACAAATGAGGAATTAGTGACAAGCGAGTAGCCTGGCGTGTATATGAGAAGAAAATATAGATAGACTTGGAAGTCCTTAAGAAAGCTTACACTGTCTTCCTGGAGGATGACTTGAGTGAAGAAGCAATGCCAGTATTTTTTTTTTTTTCAGTTGAAAATGGGTAAAGGGAAAGCCATGTGATATTGTGTAAAAAACATGCACTCAGGATTCAGAGAAACCTGGCTTCAGATCATGACTGTTACAAAATTGTGACCTTGGGCAGGTAACTGAATCTCTGTATTATATAAACTGTGGACTACAACAGTATCTACCTGGAAGGCTCTTGGAGGATTCATGAGATTGTTTATCTAAGTTGCCTGGTGCATGTCAGGAGCTCACTGAGTCCCTATTCCTTCCACATCTAACATCTCTACAGAGAAATAAGATGCGAGCTACTTGTCATTGCTTGTTTTTGTGGTATCTACTATTTCTAAAATAGAGATACCAGCTGAAGATGCCAGTGCTGTCAAGGACTTGCATGTACCAAGCAATCATCTACTCCACACAACAACTCTAGGAGATAGGGCACTGTAAGTTTTACAGAGGAGGAAATTATGGCACAGACAGTGCAACTAACTTGCCTGAGGTCACATAGACACTAAATACCAGATCCGTTATTCAAACCCAGACACACTTAACGCTTTCACCACACTGCCTCTCTGGTGTTAGGGCTGCTCTCAGGGGCTGATTGCAAAGATCAGCGAAGACGATGCTTCTGAAACACTCGTACAGAGCTGATCACAGTGCAAGTCATATTAGGTGAAGTGTTACTGCTGCTCTAACATGCCAAACCAAATGAATTTGAACTTGGTGATCTTTGAAAGAGAAGTAACTTTGCACCTTCATTTGGCTGTGGTTCCTCTTGGAGCCTGTGCCCCAAGGAAGTGTCATAACCACCATCTCAGAGAAAGAAGTAAGAATTCGAACTGGACCATCATTACAACCAACACTGGATTTCACAGCTCAGTTGCCGTGTTATTTCTTACCTTGGACTTTCAGTTGGATTTTATCACATTAAAGTACACATGGACAAAAGCAGAGTTCTAATGCTTTTTAAATTTATTGTTCCTGTATATAAAAAACAAAGTACAGAATTCAAGTAGCAAGGAAGGTGGCTGAGAGAGTATAAAATGGAAGGTTTTAAGGTGGTCATCTGGTTAAGGAACACACTAAGCGGGCATGGCAGAAGTCCCTGGGTGGTGCAAATGGTTAAGTGCTCCTCTGCTAATCAAAGGGTTGGAGACTCAAGTCCACTCAGAGGTGCCTTGGTAGAAAGGCCTTGTGATCTACTTCTGAAAAATCAGCCATGAAAACCCTATGGAGCACAGCTCTACTCTGACACAGATGGGGTCACCATGAGTTGGAATCAATGCAATGCCAACTGGTAACTGGTAAAAGGGTATGACAAGAAACTGTACACTGCCTACACGCAGTGTGTTTATTAGGCTGGCTTGAAAAAGTTGATGGAAATTATAATAAAAAACGGTACTCAAGGCTTCCATGGGTAACCCCTCGACTCTGCCCTTGAGTAGTGGTAGAATTTCTTGTTGTTGTTACAAAGTAAGGTTTTCTCAATTTGTCCAGTTGTTTCAGATTGTCAATAATAACATGACAAAAATAATACACAAGGGAACTGAAATAACCCAAATCCAGAAAGAAAATCCAGCTAGATCTTCAGCAGACAGCTCTAGGAAGAATACAAGATGAAGAAAAGATGGCCCCTTTGTGCCCCATCTGTTACGGACTCTTTCCACCGCCATAGACCGCCGTTCTTCTGAGCAGACAGAATCCCACGATGGCCAAGTAGATGGCACTCTTGACAAGGAGGAGGAGGTAGGTGTAATACGCAGAGGTGTTGGTGAGCTGCAGCCGCAGGGTATCCAAGAGAAGTTGTTCGATGAGTTTCCTATGTTCTTTTGAAAGGACAGGATATATTAATGGGGCGGGGAGTCACAAATATTATGTTTGATGATCTAAACTGAAGTGACACCACACACCCACAAAAACCCAAAAGTGAACATCTACCACTACCACCATCAACAACAACAAGACAACACATAATTCAGCAAGCAGATCTAGTTAATCAACAAACTCTGCTAACGTCCACTTGGGACACTTCTAAGTATTAAAGACCAAGGTTGCATTTTTAATGAATGAGTCCAAGTAGAAAAAATATGTTTAATAATTAGCTTTTAGAATTTATTTATCCCCACCATGTCTATAAGGAATAAGAAATAGATAATGTTCACTGAGCACTAACCAAATGCCAGCACTGTTCTGAAAGTCTCATTTAATCTTTACAACAACCTCTGAAGAGAACATTATTTCTACTTCCATTTTACAAACAAAGAAACTTAGGACGGGGAGAGAAGTAAGTGGCCTGACTTCATGCATCTCGCAAGTGCCAGAACCCACATTTCAACCTCAGCAGCATGCCTTTAGGGAACAGGCTTTTAGTTACTCTGAAATTCTGCATCTCCCTGTGGAATAGAAAACCCAGACATCAAAAGTTTTAAACATAAATGTAAAGTTGAATTGTTGACATAGAAGCATCTGAACCATTATACTTTGTCCATGAAGTGAGATCCCTGTGAAGGGTACAATACGTGGAAATTTGGTGGTGCTGGCAGGGGCAGAGTTTGGAAATTTTAGTAAAAGGGACATTACAGAAAACGGAAGAAAGTGGCTAATCCAAATTCTCCAAACCTTTAGAAGGTCATGGCTAACTGTGTTTCCTAAATGTCTCCCATTGTGGCTATGATATTACAAGAAAAGTGCCCTTTGAAGTTTTGCAAGAAATGTACAATGTCAAGAAAGAATTAATGATGATGATGGTCACTACTTAATGAACCCCAAGGCTGAGCTGCTTCCTATGGAAACTTCCATTTTACATATTTGGTCTTCAGAGTCTGAACTCCAGAATCAATAGCACTTGGTGTGGAAAGGGATCTTAAGAGGTGATGTATTCATAACCCCTGGGTCTTGGTCAGGGAAGATGTTACCATCTCTCCTTGCCTGGAGTGGCAGGTGAGGTCCAGGGCCTCCTGGTTATTGGAAAAGGAGGAAAGACTAGCAAAGATAGAGCAAATGTTTCTAGCAACTTTCCTTGTACATCTATAGGGAGAAAGGGCTGGAAACAAGTATTTATTCTCTGCCTGCTAAATGAGATACCTTATGCTATTATGCTTATGCTCATTATGTTACTTTATCTCTTCAATGACTGTGAGTTAGTTGTAATTATTTCTTTTGTAGAAGAGGCAAATATTGCTCAAAAAAAAAAAAAGAGAGCGAGAGAAATTTATCTATATTCACGTAACAAATAATCAAAAGAACTGGGATTAAAGTCTAGTTTGTGGTACTCAGAAGACCATGCACCCATCCCCTACCATGTCTCCATCACGTTTTAGGGCCTTGGGCTTGAAATTTCTTGTTATGTGACTATTCTCAGAGGAAGAAGAGAGAGTTAAGTGTATGAACTCTTGATTTCAGATGGCTTGGGATTTACATCCCAGATCTACTACATTGTGATGTGATACAAAGAACATAATTTTAGCTCCTTGCCCTCATCAGTAAAATGGGGGAAAAAAGTACTGTTCCACCTCATACAGCTATTGTGAAGATTACACAAGGAAATGCCTGCAGAGTGCAGCCCAACGCCTTCTGTACCAGAAACTCTCAGTAAGTGTCAGTTTATTTACTAGCTACTAGTAAAACCAGTCAACTGCTCCTTGGAAACCCTATGGGCAGTTCTGCTCTGTCCTATACTGTCACTATGAGTTGGAATCTACTCAACAGCACCAAGTTTACCAAGAACTAAAACAGGTAAAAAAATTAAGAAAAAACTTGATACCATGTTTTCCCCAGCCATTCGAAACGTAAGTTACAGGAATGAATGGAGTCCATTTACTGAAATAATTCTGAGTGTATCACTGTACACTCAAATTTACAGTCAATCTCATCCCAAACCCAGCAGCTTACTGCATGAAGATGACTATGAGGAATGTGGATTAATTTAAACTCTCAATCCGTCTATTCTGCAATATCCAGCCACTCTGATTTTTCTGCTTAAGCCAAGGAACTGTAAACGTTAAGTCGATCAAGAGGAGAAAAATGCTATAGCATCACCTATGGGCAAAATATGCAAAAACTTACCACTTTCATCGTTCAAACAAGCTTTTGTAGAATTAGTAAGAGCAAAGTCTAGAAGAAATCAGAGCAAGTATTAATCAATTGTTCATGCCCATTACTGAACCGTATGTGTGCGTATGTGTGTGTGAGTGTGTGTGTGTATACACACACACATAGTCTGCCAACAGAGAGACAGTCATTCAAAAATAAAAGTTCCACAATCTGAAGAATAATCAGCCTGATTCTATGCAGTTTAGTAGGTTCAATTCATCTACTATGTTTCTGCACAGGAGATTTCTCAGCTGAGCAAAGGAAAGCAGCCTTACCTTTCCTAAGCAGAAAGGCCCTGGGTTTTTGCTTATAAACATCAATATCCACACTTCTGGTAAATTGTTTTCTAGAATTGTGTTTGTGGAAGTAACGACAATGGTATTAATAAATGCTAACACCCATTGGAGCCCTGGTGGTGCAGTGGTTAGGAGCTCAGACTACTAACCAAAAGGTTGGCAGATCAAATCCACCAGCAGCTTTTGGATACCTTATGGGCAGATCTACTCTGTCCTAGTTTCTCTATGAGCCAGAATCAACTCGACGGCAAGGGGTTTAGCAAGAACCAAAGGCGAAAAGAAAATTTAGAAACCACCTGATACCGTGTTTCCCCCAGTCATTAAAAACAAAAGTCATGGGAACGAATACAGTCTATTTATTGAAATAATTCAGAGCATATCACTGCACACTCAAATTTACAGTCGATCTCATCCCAAACCCCGCAGCTTACTGTGTGAAGATGACTATGAGGAATGTGGATTCACTTATACTATCAATCAGTCTATTCTGCAGCATCCAGCCATTCTGATTTTTCTACCTTAAGCCAGGGAAATGTAAATGTTAAGTTGATCAAGAGAAAGAATACGCTACAGGCAAATATATGCAAAAACTTACCACTTTCTTCATTCGAATAAGTTTGTGTAGCTTGAGTAACAGCAACGTCTAGAAAAAATGAGAGCAGACATTAATCAACTATTCATGCCCATTACTGAACCGTATGTGTGGATGTGTATGTGTGTGTGAGTGTGTCTGTGTATATACACACACACATACACACATAGTCTCCCAACAGAGAGACAGTCATTGAAAAATAAAAGTTCCACAATCTGAAGAATAATCAGCCTGATTCTATGCAATTTAGCAGGTTCAATTCATATATTATGTTTCTGCACAGGAGATTTCTCAGCTGAGCAAAGGAAAGCAGCCTTACCTTTCCTAAGCAGAAAAGGCCCTGGGTTTTTGCTGATAAACATCAATATCCACATTTCTTGTAAATTGTTTTCTAGAATTGTGTTTGTGGAAATAACGACCATGGTATTAATAAATGCTGACATCCATTGGAGCCCTGGTGGTGCAGTGGTTAAGAGCTCAGGCTACTAACCAAAAGGTTGGCGTATCAAATCCACCAGCTGCTCCTTGGAAACCCTATGGGGCAGTTCTACTCTGTCCTATAGTGTTGCTATTAGAATCGACTGGACGGCAACAGGTTCAGCAAGAACCAAAGGCAAAAGAATAATTTAGAAACAACTTGATACCATGTTTTCCCCCGTTCTTAGAAACAGAAATCACAGGAATGAATGGAGCCTATTTATTGAACTAATTCAGAGCGTATCACTCCACAGTCTAATTTATAGTCATTCTCATCCCAAACCCAGCAGTTTACTGGGTGAAGATGACTATGAGGAATGTGGATTAAACTAGCAATCCATCTATTCTGCAGCATCCAGCCATTCTGAGTTTTCTACCTTAAGCTAGGGAAATGTAAATGTTAAGTTGATCAAGAGGAAAAATATGCTATAGCATGACCTACAGGCAAACATATACAAAAACTTAACACTTTTCATCGTTCCAATAAGCTTTAGTAGAATTAGTGAGAACAAAGTCTAGAGGAAAGGACAGCAAGTATTAATCAATTGTTCATGTCTGTTACTGAACCGTATGTGTGTGTGCGCGCGCGCGCGAGTATATATACACACACATACACACAGTCTTCCAACAAACATACAGTCATTAAAAATAAAAGCCTCACAATCCAAAGAATAATCGGCCCGATTCTATGCAATTTAGCAGGTTCAATTCGTATACTGTGTTTCTTCTGCGCATGAGATTTCTCAACTGAGCAGAGTAAAGCAGCCTTACTTTTCCTAAGCAGACAAAGCCCTGGGTTATTTCTTATAAACATCAATATCCATGTTTCTTGTAAATTGTTTTCTAGAGTTGTGTTTGTAGCAATAACGACAATGATATTAATAAATGCTGACACCCATTGGAGCCCTGGTGGTGCAGTGGTTAAGAACTCAGGCTACTAACCAAAAGGTTGGCAGTTCAAACCCACAACCCGCTCCTTGGAAACCCAATGGGGCAGTACTACTCTGTCCTATAGTGTCACTATGAGTCAGAATCAATGCGACAACAAGGAGTTTTTATCACCCATTGAGTAATTATTCCTTTGCCTGAAACTAGGTTAAATGCTTTGCATGCTTTACTTGTTTAACCCACAATAACATTCTGAGGTAAGTTATGTTATGCACAGTCCTGTTTTACAAATGAGGAAATAAGACTTGGAGTATAAGTAACTTGCCAAAAGTCATAGAGGGGCAGAGTCAGTACTCCAATGGTAGTTATAGGGGATAAAATCAGGCTTTTGGAGAGTACTTTGTAAAAATATAGAAACAGAGAAATAACGTAGAAAGAGACAAGCTAGTTCCACCATCGAAGACACTAAGAAAACTTCTGTCTATCTTAATTATTCTCTGCATATGGCCTTTATCACAGGAGCTCAGCGTTCTCAATACAATTCTTCCTGGTTATAGAAAGATTGGCTAGGTCACATTTATAGCTCCCTGGAAAATAAAACTTGAGGTGAGAGTTGTATTTACCTATGATGAAAACAAAATTAAAGAAACAAACAACAAAAAAACAGGCAAACAAAAATTTCAAAAACGAACATTTTTATGAAGATAACTAGCTGTTGCGTAGGGGGAAACAGTCACACTGGTTGTTTCAATTGATCCTTTTTCTACAGGATGTGTTCTGGTCCACATGGAAATGATTCTGGGATGCAGTTTTTTGTACTCAACAAGATCTTGTTGTGTGTGTTCTAAAAAACGGGTTTGGGGAATAGGCTTTAGATCAAATCCCAGGAATGAAAATGTTCCTGTAAATATGTTTAGATGTTAAATATCTTTATTAACGGACTTTAATGTGTCCAGAAAAATTCATTCTTTTCCTTACAATGATTTTTCTTGTTAAAAGATACATAAAATTCTCTATCATCATGCATTGATTGAGGTAAAACAATAAAGTAACAATTACTTATACTGAAATCTTTACGTGTATCTTGAATTCTCTCTTCAGTCAGTGTTGCTCACAAACTTGGACCAGAGTAGTTTGATCTCTCCTCAGAATCGCTTTGTTGGTTTAGGCTTCCATGGTCTATTTTTAGATTTTTATAAAAAAAAAACCTTCAAGAAACATCATGGGAGACTTGTTGTACAACAACATTAGAACATTCTCACTAACCGTGCTACCATGAGAAACCCCTGTGAACCCTTGGTTACAGAATTTAATGCCAAGAAAAACACTTATGGAAGCCCCTGGGCGGTGCAAATGTTTAATACGCTCAGCTGCCAACTGAAAGGTTGAGGTGAGAATCCACCCAAGGGCACCTAACAATCTACTGAAAAATCAGCCTTTGAAAACCCTAGAGTTCTACTCTGACATACATGGAGCTCCATGAGTTGGAATCAACTCGACAGCAACTGGTACAGAAACACATTGTAGGCTGAAACATCCTTCTTTCATGATAATAATCATCATGAAATTTACTATAGTTCTAATTTTTTTCTGACCACCAGAAAACTCAGAATCTAACCGGAGACTTAGACACAGTGGCTATATGAACCTTACGATTGCATATTTGCTTCCACTCTGTTTCTTAGCAACAGAAGTACGGACTTAGACCTGTTTTTATAATCGTTACTAAAAAAGGACATAAATAAATAGACCAAACCCACTGCCCTCGGTCGATTTCAACTCATAGCAACACTGTAGAACAGAGTAGAACTGCCCCATGGAGTTTCCAAGCAGTGTCTGCTGGATTCGAATTGCCAAAGTTTTTGTTAGCAGCCATAGCTCTGAACCATCAGGCCACTAGGGTTTCCGTAAATAAACAGAAGAAATATATTAATAAATACATCCATGTTATGATTTTGAGAGTACCTTTTTCACAGACATTATTTCACTTACTCTTTATCCCAGCCCCGTGAGTTCTGATGAACACTTAGCAAGGTGAGTGTTAAAGCCTCCCTTGATAATTGGAGAATCAAAGAATCCGAGAGGATAAAGACTAAAGAAATTAGAACTGGTCCGTGGCAAAGGTCTTCCCACTTTTAATTACTGCTTGGTCCACACTGCTTATAACGGCCTTGTTTACTTAAAGGGAAAAAGAGAAAACAATTCCTTCTGGACACCTGGTGTCTTTGGTTGGTTAGGTTAAGACCGAGGACTTTAACATATACTGAGTTACTGGACCACTGCCACGGTCAGGACACACTCCGCCTTATACTCACACCCTCTAAATACGTATGGCATCTGCATCAAAGTGTCTCCATTGGGGCATCATATCTGAATCAGGTATGATAAGGAAAAGAGTATCTTCCCTTTCCTCGAGTGCATCGTCCTTGGGACACTCATTCATCCTAGCCTATTGATCTACAGATCCTCTCCAGGGCTCCCATACACTAGTTGTAAAATAAATGTCTGTTGAACTGCATTTACCAATGGCTAGAAATGCACTCACTATGTAGAATATAAGCGGGTTTGTATATGTTGTTGTTGCTGTTAGTTGCCATTGAGTCGATTCCAAGGCATGGTGACCCCATATGTGCAGAGTAGAACAACTGCTCCATAGGGTTTTCAAGGCTGTGACCTTTCCTGAGGTGCCTCTGGGTGACTTCAAATCACCAGCCTCAGCTAGTAATCCAGCTCTTGACCATTTGTGCCAGCAAGGCTCTTGACGACGTCACCAATCTTATAAAATTTCACCCTACTGGGGCATGCGAGATACAAATCTGAAAAACCTGAGGCCATAATGAAACTGCCCCAGCCAAGTTTATTCCATCTTTTGCTGACCCATGTTCTGACTCCTCCTATGAATACCATTGTGTGTCCTAAGAACTCGTTGTTTATGGGTTAAACTCTGTGTATAGCAATATTGAAATGAGAGTGAATGTGCTCGTTTGGAAGAATATTCCTGAAAAGCATAGAATTTCTCTTATTTACTGATCAAGTAAAGTCACCAAAAGTGGAATCTTTCTGAGCACTTATTGTGTGTTAAGTTGCTAGGTGCTTTCATATATATTGCTTCATTTAATTCATACAACGACCATAAAAACATCATTGTGACCTTAACATTTTGGATAACAGGACTGTGGCTGAGATAGGTTAAGTAAACTTTTCAGATTTGTTTTTCCTCGAAAACCTGTATCATTCTCATTGTATAGGGAAGTAATAGAGTACTTGTACAACCATGAAATATAACGACATTGAAGAAGGATTTACCTTTGTTTGCTTGCATTAATTAATTAATGATCGAAAAGGTGGGAAATTACCTTTGGAATAAGCTTTCTAGGAGTTTGTATTTACATACACATACCTCTCTTTGTTGAAGGAAAAAGAATCACTTCAGGAGGGTCTTTAATGCCCTCATGTTTGACTACACATTGGTGTTCTTTATCCAACGACTTTGCAGTCACGGTCAGCCAGCTGAATTTCATGAATGTGTAACCAGTCTTGATTGTATCTCCTTGTTGGGATTGCAGAATTGTATTGCTGTCCTTTTCTTTCCAATCTACTTGAATAACATCAGGGAAAAAGTTCTCAAGAAGACAAAGATACGTTCCAGCATTATGAAGGACTGTTTCAGCAGCTGAAGGAAGAAAAATTGTGGGCTTCGGGGAAAGGGCTGCACGAAGGCCTGTATCTGTAGAGGAAGTGAAATATCAATTAAAAAGCATTATTAGAGAAACACAAACATTTCCACACGACAATCTACTGCATAGCAACAGGAAGAAAAGTGGCCATTCATATAGCACCTACCATAGGCTCTCATCCTTGCAATCGATTTCAAGGTACATATTATCGTCCTATTTGACAGATGGGGAAGAGGTTCAGGAAGTTTAGTAATATGCCAGAAGTCGCAGCTACTGGGGCCTGGGTTAAAAGCTGGCCTTTGTTCTTTCTCTACATGGTATTTAATGGCCTCATATCAAGGCTTCCAACATTCATGAACACACATTTTTTTTTAATTTCTTTTGTTCAGTCATGAAGGAGCATGTTTTCAAGGGGGGTGAGGAGGTATGGGACAGGAGACCAGACAACTTTGACATTCTCTCACAGATGAGAATCTTTGGTCCCTTCTAAAGTGCTTCCCTTTCTCATCCTGCAAAGTTTGGGACTTTTACTCTCTTTGGCCAAATAACTCACATTCTCATATCTCTCACATGCTCATATTCTGTAACTTTGTGGAATCATAGACTCTTCATTCAGCTCAATGGGGTGTGCCATATTGTTTTGATTTCCTATGTGAGTAAAGGTCAAGAGAAAGTTTTTTATCGTTGGTGTTATTTTTTTTTAAACAATATACTTGTTATAAAGGGAATCTACTTCATTTGTACTTACAACTAAGAAGGTGAACTTTTGTGGTCAAATGTGGATCCCATATTCAGATCTGAAGTTCATGGAGTTCCTCTAGTTGATTTCTAACTTTATAAACATCTCAATTGCAGATAAGAACCACTCTAGGTTTTTTGACAGTGCAGTATTAAAACTGCACCTCCAAATTATTTATGATGTCTGGAATTTAGAAGCAAAACTGCAATATTTCCAATATTTCCATTCAGCGTTTTTTTTATTATCCTCAGAAATGGTCTTATATTAACTTTATCAAGTAATTCACTTATCAAAATTTTGTTTTCCCTTAGAAACTGTCGACAAAAAGCATATTTTATTTTGCAATTTCATTTTAAGTTTAAGCATGGTAAAGAATACACCAGGGCTGTAGTTTTAATAATTACTTTAAGATGAATTTACTCCATTAGTGAGAGGGTCCACACATATCAGCATATCTATATTTGACTCTCAGTGTGTCTCCCAAAATTTGAATCTACCACATTAGCTACTGAACTGTTCTGAAGTTCCCCTTTTTTATTTCTCCCAGATGAATAAATACATGTGCAATTGGTGTAATGTGGAAAATTGTAGTTCCGGAGTATCTTGTGGACATAATGTCAAAATATATAACAAAATAGGGTGTGCTTACAAAGGCATGTCACTTGAAATAATGCAGGGATGTTAATTGATTAGACATTTATTATTAATCCAATGATCGAAATTATAAATGGTAGAATCCTTTTCAGTTTGATGTCCAGTTGAAATGCAAATGTTTACCATTCTCTTTGAGCTAGTAGTGTGTTTGTTTAGTAATTCAACAGGCAATTCATTAAGGAAAGAAAAAAGAAAAGAATTGGATTTCTCATTTAGAAGAAAATGAAAAATAATCTTGAGAATTTCTGCCTGAGGAGCAAAGATTTTTTTTTCCTTCTCTTCTTAAATAAGAAATCCGTTCTTCGTTTTTTTCCTTAATCAATTGCTTGTTGAATTATTAAACAAACACACACCTAGCTGAAAAAGAATATTAGCTATGCATTTACATTTCAACTGGAAATCAAATTGGAGATGATTTTACCATTTATAATTTTAATCATTGGATTAGCATGAAAATATCACCCATGCAAGCAACAGTCAAGAAATCAAACGAAATAGTGCATTGGACAAAACTGCTACAAAAGATCTCTTTAAAGTGTTAAAACGCAAAGATGTCACTTTGAGGACTAAGATACACCTGATCCACGCCACCGTATTTTCAAACCCCTGGTACGCATGCCAAAGCTAGACAATGAATGAGGAAGACTAAAGAAGAATTGATGCGCTTGAATTACGGTGTTGGTAAAGAATATTGACTCTATCTGGGACTACCAGAAGAACAAACACATCTGTCTCGGAAGAAGTACAGCCAAAATGCTCCTTAGAAGCAAGGATGGCGAGACTTGGTCTCACGTAATTTGGACATGTTATCAGAAAGGACCAGTCCCTGGAGGACATCATCGAAAAAGAGGAAGACCCTCAACAAGATGGATTGACACGGTGGCTGCAACAATGGGCTCAAACATAGCAAGGATTGTGCGGATGACATCGGACCGGGCAGTGTTTCATTCTGTTGTACGTAGGGTCGCTATGAGTTGGAACCGACTTGATGGCGTCTAACAACAACACAACAGCAAAACTCCTGATTTTAATATTAAAACAGCAAGCATATAATACTGATTTTTAAAGATCTGGCTGTAAATATAATTCGGTCAAATATGCCTATTTAATTCCATGTATCTTGTTTTTAGCGCGAATAGTGTATTATTGGTTATGATAGCAAGACGGTATATTTCTACAAACTTTTTCCTTTCACTTAATAAAAGCAGCAGGTTATATAAAACAAGAGTAATTTTTCAATTATACATTCTATTTACATAAGTTTTGTCTTCAGTTAAATCTTTTACCTATTTACCTATTTTTAATTTTTATCTCAGGGAGTTTTTTTTCTTCATAAGAATATCTCTGATTCATTATATAATAAAATTGAAAATCAAAAAATGAACTGGGAAGTTTTCTCTATTGTATTTAACCTTTCATTTACTCTTGTCCCTTTTCTTAGTTAAAGTCTTTAAGTTTAATTCCTTTCGTGGGAAAATGAATCTTAAACATCCATCATTTCCTCTGTCTAATAGTTCTTTGTACTTGATAGTATGTGGTTAGTGCCCTAAATTTGGATTATTATGTTACACTTTTACTTTTTTGAAAACATTCTCCTAAAAATATACTTAATTAAGAGTGTTTTTCGTGGTCAACATCTGACTTCATGACCCATATAGGATGGAAATCAGATTAAAAAATAATAAACCTGTCAATCCATTTATATGTAACCTTTTGTGTAATTAAATAATACATTTGAGTTAAATTGTCTGAGTTGCTTATGTTTTATTAATATGCAGTAGCATGAATTCTCTGTAAATACAAAATACATCAAGTACATTATCAGTTGAAAGAATGATTTTTCTAACCTCCATGTTGGTATTTATTTGTCTGTGTTGCCTATTTTTTTCTTGTCTTTTTCCTATTATCAAATAAGCAGTTACTGCTATTTCATATTTCAATGTAAATGTCAGGCATATGACAAGTTTCTAATTGTATCATAGTGGTCGAATCCCTTGACCTTTATCTGTATGAATTTAAATAATTTTTTTCATGATGAATATGAGTATGAAGTTTAAATTTATTGGCTCTAGATTTTAGGACCAGTAACTACTGGTGTTTGTCTTGGAAGAAGTCCAACCACAATGCTCCTTGGAAGCAAGGATGGCGAGACTGCATCTCATATATCTTGGACATATTGTCAGGAGGAATCAGTCCCTGGAGAAGGACATCACGCTTGGTGAAGTAGAGGGTTAGTGAAAAAAGAGGAAGACCCTCCACGAGATGGACTGACACAGTGGCTGGAACAATAGGCTCAAGCATAGCAAAACTGGTGAGGACGGCCCAGGACTGGGCCATGTTTCCTTCTGTTGTTCATAGGGTCGCTATGAGTCGGAACTGACTTGACGGCTCCTAACAACCACAAGAACAACTGTTGGTGTTAGAGACAACATTAATTAAGGTAAAGGATTAAAATTTAAAACACTGAGGACATCCAAAACAAAAATTACAATAAATGCATCTAAAGCACATCTTTCTTGCCAAATGAGGAAAAAGTCTGTTAAGAGAAAATATCTCCAGATGCAAATTTTCTATGAGGGGGACAGTAAAATAACTTTGCACTTGAGTAGTTAAAAGTACAGCTGCTCCCTCTGTAAACGTTATTCAACTGTCTTACAACCATGCAGGATACATACTGTTACCCCATCTTATGGATTAGAAAACTGAGGCCAGTGCATAATCGCCCAAGTTCACATAAGCAGAAAGTGGTGGAATCAGAACTCCAGTTCGTCTGACACCAAAGCCCAAGCTCTTTTCTAACACCATTTGACCATCAGAAAAGGAAAGGTGTCAAACTTACCCGTACTAATACTAAACTTTGTCCCAGGGTCAAACACTTTAAAGATATAATTACATAATTAGAAATGAGCACTTCCTAAAAACCCCTATGTGTACAAAGCCAAATCCTATCACAATATTTGCACAACATCATCGGTGCTGTCCCTTAATATCGGGATTTGTTTAAAAATCTCTCCTAAGATTTCTGATCTATACCCTATCACCTTCCTCCATCATTTTTTCTACACATTTTTGCTATTATTCCAGATAAATTGTTTCTTGCCTCCCCTTCATTACCTTGAGAAAATTGCATTCTTCCAGTACTTACCTGTGACAATAAGTTTTGTTCCATCGCCAAAGAGCTTTGAGTCATAATTCCACAGTGATTCAACCTGTATCAAAAACTTTCAACCATTTGTGCTTCTCTCAGTTCCTCAATTTCGAGCGGGAATATGATGGTCTTGGTTCAAGAGATCAGAGTTCTTGTCCTGGTTCATTTTGCTAATAAGTCCTGAGGCTAAGCAAAGCCAGTAACTTAAAGTTTTGGGTGCTTTTATTGATCTGAAAACAGTGATGTTAGTCTAAATGAATTGAACATCACTACCAGCCCAGCGCCAATGGGAGAACCAGATAAAACAAGATGTGAAAAAATGATTAAAAATCCTACAAGAATGCAGAAGGTTATCATGATCGTTACCGGTTTGACTGTTATGATTGTGTCCTGCAAACATTTGCTCTGTCATGCCTGTCTAAATTTCATGGGACCAAACCTTGCCCCTAAGGATAGAATGCCAGTAATTGGGCTTGCACTTAAATCCATGGTGTGAGGAGTCATTCCCTTGTTTGCATGCCACCCGTCAATGTCTAAAATTTTCAATACCATTGTTCCCTGAGAGGTTCCTTTCACACCCCCAATCTTTAACATGTAACACATGTCTTGTCTTGTCTGCAGCATTCAAGTGTTAAGAAAATCAAAAAGAACACTGGCTAAAGCGGATTATAAGCAGTCAGTATAGGGAAATGTTTCGCTTGCATTGTCTAGAACGTATGGCTCTTATTGCAGTCAACAGCACAGTTTGCACTCCAAGCTTTCACCAGAAATTTCAACCTCAAACTGCCCCCTGTCCAGCTCATGTCGAAAGCCCAGCTTGATAACTCCTGGCAGTGAGGACTACAGGGCAGAATGACGAGAGAAATGGCAGGGTAGCCTGCTCTTCAAATGAGTCTTTATCATTATGTTAGATTGCTAAAATGTTACCCGCCTGCCGTATCTGCTAAGGTCACCACCTGTGCATTACACAAAATGTTACGCTGAGCACAGCATCGTTGCAGTAGTAATTAAAAAGGGATTTGTATAAAGACCGTTTCTTCCACTCTGTAAAGTGAATATAAGGGCAATGTCCATTCTTCTACTTGACTTTCTTCATAAAGGACTCCTGGATTGAAGTCCTTTTCTGATTTCACAGTGGGAACAATAAGTTTTAAAATTTGACATGTTTCATTTTATCAGTTAATAAAACGTAGGTATTCTACTCTGTTTCCCTCCTGTCTGCCAGCATACAGTTTTGCCCTGTGCTCCTTGGTGAGTAATCTCCAGCCTTTTGCCTTCTCCTGTCTTTAATGCTTCCGATCTTCTGTGTTCCTTTAATGGTCGTCCTCTACTTGAGTATTTTATTTTTGGTCTTCTCAAATAGATTTTGGAAATAGGCAGATTATAACTTCTAGAGTTTATGCCCTATAGCTTGTTTGTCCTTCTGCCCGGGGCTGGATTGTAGTAAGGTGTAACTCAAATGTCAAATGAGGGATGGGAGAGTATGATTGTAAATCTTAGCCCTGTTGTAGAGACGTAAGCCATGCAGAATTCAAGCATACTGAATGTGCCAGGTTATAAGGTGAGGCTTTCTGTCCCAAAATTATCCTTCCCAAAAGGAAGAAGGGGGGCTGTCTTATATTTCAATCCTCATACAACCTCTCATATCAGGAGATGCTCTTCTAATACTCTGCTTTGATCAAAAATTACTATTCAGACAAGACATCAGCCTGAGATGAACTCAGTTAATGCTAATTTTGGAGACAGCACTGATGAAAGAAAGAGCACAGATCAGCCAGAGGCAAGGATGAGAAGGCAGGAGGGAACAAGGAAGCTGGAGGAATGGAAATGGAGAAACCAAGGTCAAGAAGGGGAGACTGGTGACATGTCATGAGGTTGGAAAACAATGTCACAAAACAAAATTTGTAATAATTGTTTAATGAGAAACTAATTTGCTCTGTAAACCTTCATCTAAGGCACAATAAAAAGAAAAAAAAAAAAGAAAGAGCAAAGACATTTACTATGGATTCGGTTAATTATTACTTGAGGATAAAAATCACCACAATTTATGATTATACTGTCCATTTATAGACTAACAGGATAAATGAAAAAAACACTTTCCTATTATTTTGTGAGTGGACAATTATTTCTGAAAATAAAATCTGCAGTGACAGTATCCTCCAGGGATTCTAAAACATACCCTCAGGTCCTGAGATGACTTAGCAAGTTGCTCTAAGAGACACGTTTCAAATGCATGTGGGGAGTCCGGACAAAATTTTTAATGAATGTGGGGCAAAAGAAAGCACTATTTCTCAACTGCTATTTGTATCGATGTGTTTTTAACTTTGTAGGTATAATCTAATTCAGCAATTAGTCCTCTAAGTCGACCTTTGACTGTTTATATCCCTGGAATTTTTTATATTAAGGTTGGAAAAAATTCTTATTTTGCTTACAAATATTTCTGTTGGAAAACGAAAGATTATCTTACATTCAGGAAGTTGATCTTAAAGTTAATGCATAATACATTCTAACTGTTTTTAGAAACAGGTAACCACAAGTCTTAGAAACAGAATTTTGCAAATACTGGCCATTCGTTCTTAAGTGAACTGTAGACTAGATGGTGGTGAATACATTTATCTGTGCTTCTGAGTTCAGAAAGAACTCCAAGCGGTGGTAATTTAAACTTTGGAGAAAGAATTACTATTTTTATCACCTACCAAGTGCCAGCCATTGGGTGGGTAATTCCCATATTTGATTTCATTTAATAGTCGCAATATCCACGTAAAATACATAATCTTCATTATCTTCATTTTACACATAGAATAGATCTCAGAAGTTCAAAACTTGCTCAATTACTGAATAATGTTATGGACATTTGGAAAACGTGTTCAAGAAGTAGTATGAAGTAAAAAAAAAAGCCAGATACATTATTGTGTATCTAGTGTGATCCTAATTCTGTAAAACAAAAATAAAATATGCAGAGATAAAGAGATCAGATGGAAATGTATCAAAGTGTTAGCAGTGATAAGTGCCAATATAAAGTGTTGATTTTTTTCTTTATTTTTTGTGTTTTTCAATGTTTCTATAGTGAGCAAATATTATCTTTATACTTTTAATAAAGCGATAACCAGTGAATCAAAATTTCCTTGCTGATGGATGGTTGCACAGGAAGTGGCATACCCAGAAGTCATACTTCAGAATCAAAGTCCATACTTACCCTTCCCCACACACTCCCCAGAACACTTCTCAGGGACATCATTGATTATATTAAATTTGATTGCTACAGTTCACACTCAGTTTGTATTCACTCAGAAAAAGAGGACCAGAAAGCTGCTTTTCAGTTTATGAATTTATATTTTTATATGCTCTCAACCACTAAAGGAACGAAAATATATAATCCCTTTCTGTTTTTCAATACTGCATCAACTTTCTGACAATTCTTGTAAACCTTTCATTTCAGGGGATCTTATAGGCTAGAAACATCTCTGTAAAATGTTCTTCCTCATCTAAACGAAAGTTCATCTCTAAGTCTAATGAGGAATAAACAAACTTATTGAGCTGAATTTAGGGGGAAAAAAGGAAAGAATATAAACCTACCCAGCTTATGACATTCTTCAGTATAATCACCAAGTCACATAATTTGATATTTGATATTAATTGTCCTGTGACCAAACCATCAAATAGTTAATCCTCCATGACCAAATGACAAGTTTAACAAACTTTCTTTCCATTTTTATTAATAGTTATACATAATTTATTGGTTATTCTTGGAATGAAACAAATAAAATCTGTAAACATGCTGATAAACTTTTCAACTCAGAAATATCAAAGGGACACAACATCTCCGTCCTTCTGGGATCCACAGTTGTTCTAAAACTTGTTACTGCCCTCTGGCTAGGTCAGTATATATTGCCCCTTTACAAAGTAGACCAAGTCACCAACCTCTCCAGCGATACCGCCATGATTCGTGACCAAACTGGAACTAAATCCAAGAATCCTAAAGCCTGTACCAGGACTCTACCCCGCAGCACCTGTATTACCTGTCTCTTCCGTCACTTTGCATTACACAATTTAAATGCATTTAAATTTGCAATGCAATATTCACAGAAAATTTACCTGTAACAATGAGTTTCATGCCAGGACCAAACACTTTGAATCTCTTGCCACTCACTTGCCCGCTATCTAAAAAGCCTTTATAGATATCTCCCATTGTGCCTGTTTTAAAATAGCTCCTCTATTTATTTCAATATTTACATAAATCTATAAAATTGGCCATGCTAACATTAAACAAAGACAAAGCTCAACAAAATCACAAAGATCTGAATATAACCGAGAATGTAGATACCCCCACTCGGCCTGGCAAGCTTGGGTTATGTCTGTTCTCCTCTTGCAACTCATGCCTCAGAGAGTCTTTTTTTATCTTTTTTATCGTTTTCTTTGAATCTTCGAAATCGACTCCCTTAAAGAGTTTTTGGTTTATAAAGCCAGTTCTTTGCCAGGAGTGGAATGACATTTAGAGTTAATTAGTATTTGCTTTATTTTCTAAGAGAAATAATAATGGAAATCATATCCTGGAGTGCTTAATAAATGCATATGCAAAGAAGTCACAGGAATGTTGTGCTTTATTTATCTGGAGGGTGGACATCTGAAGTGATTCTAAAGTAACTTCTTTATAGTACCCCAGCTGAGCTGTTACAGAGTCTGAATTCTCTGTGAGCTATTCTTTGTTGAAAGCCTGCTCTTTTTTATTTGAAAATACCTATACAGTTTCCAGAGCATTGAATTAAAATCCTGTGCTTCTCAGAAGAGAATCCTGTTCTGTTGGTACTTCTTCAGCTGTCGCGTCACGAACTGAGACGCAGCTCTGAGTTATGGAGTTTACTTAAGCCATGTAGTACAACTGCTATTCTGTAGCCAACGTCAACATTTCTAGCATACTCGATGCCAATACAGAAAGAAAACTGAGTGGAATGGTGTCATAATGATTTGTCATTCTGTAGAAATACCCTAAGAATCACATTTTGAGCATTTGATTAATGCATATTCAGTACGACTTTTGTGGTCTTTCTTTGGGGCAGTAATTTTAGTCCTTTGATTAGAAGTAGAAGCACTGTTTTCATGCATGAGTAGTAACACCAGTTTTGAGCTGTTACTAATTAGTCAATTAAAGAGTCTATTAAAAGGTCATGACACAGAAGAGTAAATATTAAGAATATAAAAGTATAACTTAATATTTGTAATATCACAGAATGGTTAAGACCATGGGCTTTGGAGTAAGCAAATCTAGATTGGAATCCACATTTTGCCACAGTACTTAGTCGTGTGACCTGATGCAAACATCCATTAACGGAACTTCTCTAAGCCTCAGTCTCCTCGTCTGTAAAGTGGGGATAAAAGTATCTCTCTTTTAGGGTTGCTGAGGAATGAGCTAAAACACTGAAAATTTTAGTAAAGTGTCTGGTCCTTTGTAAACATTACCTAATATTATTATTCATTTTAATAAGATGGCATTGGACCATTTTCATCTAATTTTTCCACAGAACACAATGTATGTATTTTATAAGCAATAACTACTACACAGATTAAGAGAAGGCAGGAACTCTTTAACCCAAGGCCTCTTAGGACTGTACTAGCTACAGACCTAAGAACATGGGGCCCAGTTAAGCCAGTATCTAGAATACCGGTTCACTAGACTGGGAACTTTTTGCTGGTTGGAACTGTGTCTTTTTCACCCTTTTATTTCCAGCATTCAGCACAGACACTGTCTTCAACAGATGTTTACTGAGGGAATGAATGAGCAAATGAGGATGGAAAACCACGAAGACTCTTTTCATGGACTTAGACCTGAAATGGTTGGTTAAGTTTACATATTCCGCTAAACTGGCTCATCTCCAGGCCATATAAGAGTCACAATAGCAGAGTTTTGGCTGATCTCAGTCTATCCTCTAAGAGCTAGAGTAATAAGAAGTGGAACGTATTGACGTTCTGTAGTCGTTTACTCTAAGAACTAATGTTTACGCATGGCTTTTAGGGGTAAGATTAAAACCAATAACCCAGGTTTTGAAGGTTGTCAGGAAGAAGAAGCACCATGTTTTATCCCAAAATATAGAGAAGAGATAACTAATAAAATAATATTTTGATGTCTCTCATTTGAAATATCTCCTTCAAGCAAAGTATTTTAAACCAGTAACTTACACCCATGGCTTACTGACAAAGTCCTCACACATTTTAATTTCTAGCCTGAGTCTACTTCTCTATATATTCTAAAGTCACAAGTTCAACCTGCTCACTGGAAATAAGGAAAGAAACCATTTACAAGTCAGATTTTTTTGCATGTCCAGTAACTAGTAGTTGCAAAATTAACGTTCATCTACTGAGATCAAGAACATGGCAGTCAGATCAGAGCTGATCCTTACTTGTCTTTTCTAAAAAGCATCTATCAGTTTTTCATGACCAGAGCAAAAATAGAGAGAGAGAGAGAGAGGAAAAAAAAAAAAAGTTACTTACCAGAGGAAAATACTGTGAGTTTTGTCCCTTCTGCAAATATCTTGATCCATTCTGAGCTATCACACTGGTTACAGCTTCTACAAAAATCTTAGCCTTCTTCTAAATTCGTGATGTGGTTAGCAGTTAAAAAAGTTTGTATTGGCATTTAGACCTTCCGGGTTCTTTTGGAAATCTTTGAATACAGGCTTTGTGATAGCTGATATTTCATACGTTTTTCTCAAATATAATTGACCCAAATTTGTTTTCCACTGAGGCAGTGAACATAGAAAAGTGTGCAGCAGAAAATGGAAAGAGTAAGAGTTAGTTTGAGAGCAGGCCCAACAGGCCAAGCGACTACTTTTGTAAGTTAGAGAACTTTCAAAAGCAGTATTCAGAAAATCAGGACTTTTTTTTTTTTCCAGGTGCATGATTATGTTGGAAACTGCTCAGAGATAACATCAAAGGAAGGGCCCTTCTGTTCTCACAAATACCAGACAGCTATGCTGGCAATCAGGGCGGAAGCTCTTCAGTAACTGAAAATGCAAGTATACTAGAGAAATCTGAACAAAGCTCTCCATTTTCAATAAATTCCCTTTTACCATTTGCCAAAATGCATCTCTCCCAGGGAAATGCCAAATGAGACAATAAGTTCTGGGATGACCATTTTTCCTGGAATAACAAGAAATTTGTAGAATTCTATCTCCTATAAAATGATGAATTCCTTAATGAAACTAGAAAGTTGGGGGAGAAAATCCAGTTCTCCTGTATGTTGAAAGAAGAAGCCTCTTGAAAGCTGTTCAGTAATCCTCTGCCACTCACTCCCAGCACTGGAAAATCCAATTGCAGGTATCAGCTGAATGTTCCCTGCGGTACAGATGATGTGCTCAGCTGTAAGGAGTCAGAGAGGACAGGCCCTAGTGATCCCCATATCCACCCAGATCCATCTTGTCCTTATCCCCATGAGTAGACACTGTCTCTAACCCCAGGGATGAAGGTATGAATGTGGTCACCCTGGGCACCTCTCCCATCACAGTGACTCATGGCCTCCAGCCCATCTGGGGAGGAAGAGAGGGTTGGATGAAAATTACATTTGGTGAGGATTTTTTTTTTTAACTGTGAAATTCCAGTTATTATTACGGAGCTATTAAATACTCTGCATCTATTGTAGAAGTGGATGATGCCCACTCAATCCCTTTCTGTCATTTTGTCCTCTGTTTTCCCTTATTCAAAGTCCATGAGGAGAATTATCAGGATCCTTAGGGGCTGTCAATATTTCAAGATCCATGAAGGATTTAAGGAATAAAATGCAAAAGAGTAAGTAATGAGTTATACAGTATTTTATTAAATGTACTGAAGTGTAAGAGCTATATGAAGGAAAAAGACAGGTTTTACTAATGATAATAAAACAAAGCCTAAATCAATGGAGAGACATACAATAATCATGGAAGAAAAACTTCAATATCATAAAGATGCCAATCCCTCCTGAATTCACATATATATGGACAGCAATCTCAATCAGAATTCCAATTAGAACTACAACATTTCAGTTTTTGGTTGTACGGTGTAAGGGTTGATTTTAAATTCTGTAAGGAAAATAATTGAAAAAATACTTTGAGAAATAATAGTGAAGAGACATTTGGCATAGTGGATCTTTACCCTCGTTGCAAAGCTACTAACATAATATACTATTGGTATAAGAATAATGGAACAGATAAATGAAACATGATATGGCATTTTTAAACTGTAGGGAAATGATAGATAATTCAAACACTGGCATTGGGACTTTTGATTGTCCATTGGGAAAACAAAAATAACTCTCTACCTCATACCATGTAAAAATAGCTTCCAAGTTGATTAAAATTTACATAAAAAATCCTATAAAGATGTGAGATAGAAACATTTAGGACAATAATTATATGCACTGAGTAGAGGAACTTAGAATAGGAAGAGGGTAGGAGACACCTCATCTTAATACATTAATTTTTTATTGTGGTAAAAATATAGATAACAAAACATCTGCTAATTCAACATTTTCCACATGTACAATTTACTGACACCAATTACATCAACCATGTTGCATAACCATCACCGATATCCACCTCCAGAGTTTAGGAATGTAGAGAATTTTTTCTTTTTACAATAGTTTCAAAATGAACATCTTTTAAAAAGAGTACACGATGAACACTTAATGGAGGTTTTATGATACTTGAGATGTGTGCTTTAGGAAGATGAATGCATGAGCAGAAGGGAAGGTGGACTGGTCAGAGAAGCAATTCTGATGAAGCAGAAGTGTTGGAAAACGAGAGGCAATCAAAGGTCTACCTTACTGCAGTGACAGTGGGTATGAACAGAAGGCCTGATGCAAGTAACAGGCTGACTAGAGTTTTCATAGTATTCTCATGAGGTGAATCAAATTACCGTCTTAGGATGTTGAGAGTGAAGAAAAAAGCAATGCAGAATCAGAAAGACCAAGTTCACTCCTGGTGATGTATCCTCGGGCACACACACTCCTCAGAGCTGCCGTTTCCTCATCCTAAATAAGTGGATGATAATGTGTATTTCTTAGGTTTTTTGTAAGCCTCAAATGAGATGAATGAGTGTCTAGAATAGAGCCTGGGGCATACTAGGTGTACGAAATTGTTGATTTTCTCTTATCATTGATGCAAAAATTCAGGTGCAAAGAAAATACTTCCTATGAAAGAATGCAAACACTTTAAATTGTTTATCAAAATTAGTAATCTTACCTTAACCCTGCCATATGTAATATAGCACACACAACCCACTCCTCATTTTCTGAGGTGATCAACAGAGGCTGCTCTATATGTTGCTACAGTGAATGAACATCATTGCACATTGAGTCTTAGTACAGTAAATTGATAGCTCAAACGGTAAGGATATTTTGAAGGTGAAGCACGTTCTACACTTGTGTAATGTGCTCTAAAACAGCTTTCGTAGGAGTTCTGGCAAGATGGCGCTCTAGGCAGAAGCTCCATGCCGTCCCTCCACAGCAAAGATCCGAAAAACTAAGCCAAACGGAGAATGCAACAATCCTGAATCCCTAGAACATCAAATGAAGAGATAAAGAACTCAGCTGAGCACCAAATGGAGTGAGAATACTGACAGAGAATGGAGAGCAAGGAAAGATTCATGCAGAGATCCCCTACTAGCTAATGCTGCGCGGATCCACCATCTCGGACTCCTATCGGAGACCAGCAAACGGGGGCACAAGAAAGCAGCCTCACAGAGCATCCAGTGGGAGACAAAACAGCCACTTAGCTCCACACATAACCATCTTCCCGCTGCATCCTGCCTACTTCCACCGTGTGCTTGACATCACACCACCAAGCAGTGCAGACACGGCCTACTGGAACCTGCCCAGCACTGATTACCAACCCGCCCTGGTGGCTGTAGTGAATGCCACAAACAACCCATTCCAGTGGCTCCTCTTCAGCTAGACCTGCCCTGCTGTACCATATCTGAGTGACTGAACCTGCCAGGTGGAGAAGGAGGCGAAAAATATTGAGCGCACAGGCGAGCAAACAACAAAGACCACGCAGTCCGCCTGCTCAGACACACTCAAATTTTTTTCTTTTTAAAAAAAGAGACGAAACAAACAAATCTACAATCAATAAACGAAAGAAATAACCACTGAATGCCCCGAAAACAGCAAATAATATCAAAACATTTAAAAAACAGGATAGGATGGAGCCAGTAGGCATCCAAATTAAAACACCAGATGACTCTCCTGTGGAAGAAAATACACTAGAAGTACTTGATAGGGATTTCAAACCTCTAATACTTGGAATTTTCCAAGAACTGAGGCAAAAAGCTGACAAATATGAGAAAAAAATAGACAAATTCATGGAAAATACAGACAAAAAACTGGAAGAATTCAAGAATCTGATGCAGGAAGAAAAAGCCAAAATAAATTCACAACTAGAAATTATACAAAAACAACAATTAGATATCCAAAAGATAAACAACAAGATTTCAGAAATGGATGATGTCATAGAAGGGCAGAGAAGCAGATTTGAAACCGTGGAAGACAGGATCAGTGGAACTGAAGACAAACACTTGGACACAACTCTGTTTGAGGAAAAATCAGAAAAAGAACAAAGAAAAATGAAGAGACCCTGAGAGTTATGTGGGACACAATCAAAAGCAAAAATCTGCAAGTGATAGGAATTCCAGTACAGGGGGAGAAAACATACAACACAGAGAGGATCATTGACGAACTGCTGACAGAAAAATTCCAAATATCATGAAAGATGAAAAGCTGGCCATCCAAGAAGCTCAACGAACCCCATATAGAAGAGAACCCAAAAGAAAATCACCAAGGCATATCATCTTCAGACTCACCAAAACCAAAAACAAACAAAGAATCCTGAGAGCAGCTCGTGAAAAACAAGAAGTCACATACAGAGGAGAAACAATAAGACTAAGCTCAGATTATTCAGCAGAAACCATGCAGGCAAGAAGGCAATGGGATGACATATATAAAATCATTTTATAAATGACATTTTATAAAATAAAAAAAGAAAAAAATTGTCAGCCAAGAATAACATATCCTGCAAAACTCTCGTTCAGATTTGATGGTGAAATTAGCTCATTTCCAGATAAAGAGAAACGAAGGGAATATGCAAAAGTCAAATCAAACTTACAAGAATTATTAAAGGGAGTTCTTCGATCTGAGTACAAACAGCTTCAGCCCACAGTCAGAACCTAGAACGCAGGATCATACGAGCCAGATGCCAATCTAGGAAATGAACTCTCGAGGACTATCCAAAACCAAAAGAAATACAACAGGGAATCAGAGCAGTTAATCAATAAATGACAACAACATCAAAACAATAAAAGAGGGAATAAACGGCATAGGTATAGAACCTTCTAATGGAGAGGAAGGCAAGGCGATACCAAGTAAGCGTAGACTGCTTCAAACTTAGAAAGATTAGAAAGATAAGGGTAAAGTTCATGGTAACCACAAAGAAAGTTAACAAACCAACTCATAAAAATAAAGATGAAAAACATAAAGTCTCAGCAAAAACAAAACCTACAAAAACAAAAGAAATGAAAAAAAAATCCACAAACAAAAGTAACTCAGCACAAGAGAGTAAGAAGAACAAAGAAAACTTCAGCACCACAAAAAAAAGCACTACAAAATGACAGCAACAAACTCAAATCTATCAATAATGACACTGAATGTAAATGGACTCAATGCACCCATAAAGAGAAAGAGAGTCACAGAATGGATAAGAAAACAGGATCCATCAATATGCTGTCTACAAGAGACACACCTTAGAAACAAAGATGTGAATTTATTAAAAGTCAAAGGTTGGAAAAAAATATATCAAGCTAACAGCTACCAAAAAAGAGCAGCATTGGCAATTCTAATCTCAGATAAAATAGACTTTAAAACAAAATCTACCATAAAAGACAAAGAAGGACACTATATAATGATTAAGGGGATGATCCATCATGAAGACATAACCATAATAAACATCTACACACCCAATGACAGGGCTCCAAAATACATAAAACAAACTCTAACAACACTGAAAAGAGAGATTGATAGTTCCACAATAATAGTAGGAGACTTCAACACACCACTCTCAGTAAAGGACAGAACAACTAAGAAGAAACTCAGCAAAGACACAGAAGACATAAAGGGTACAATCAGCCAACTTGACCTCATAGACATATATAGAACACTCCATCCAACTGCTGCAAAGTACACATTATTTTCCATTGCACATGGAACGTTCTCCAGAATAGACCACATCTTAGGCCACAGGGCAATCCTCAACAAGATCCAAAACGTTGAGATAATTCAAAGTATCTTCTCTGACCACAATGCCATCAAGGTAGAAATTAACACTAGAAAGAGCAAGGAAAAAAGATCAACTACATGGAAACTGAATAATACCCTGCTTACACATCAGTGGGTAATAGAAGAAATCAGAGATGGAATCAAACAATTCCTAGACTCAAATGAGAATGATAACACATCATACCAAAACCTTTGGGACACAGCAAAGGCAGTCCTCAGAGGACAATTTATAGCAATAGATGCACATATCAAAAAAGACGAAAGGGACAAAATCAAAACATTAACTACAGAACTCAAACAAATAGAAAGACAACAGCAGAAAAAGCCCACAACCACTAGAAGAAAGGAAATAGTAAAGATCAGAGCAGAAATAAATGAAATAGAAAACAGAAAAACAGCAAAAAGAATCAACAAAACCAAAAGTTGGTTCTTTGAAAGAATCAACCAAATCGACAAACCATTGGCCAGACTGACAAGAGAAAAACAGGAGAGGAAACAAATAACCCAAATAAGAAATGAAAGGGGGGACATTACAACAGACCCAACTGAAATAAAAAGGATTATAACAGAATATTATGAAAAACTATACTCCAACAAACTTTAAAACCTAGAGGAAATGGATAAATTTCTAGAAACACAGAGCCTACCCAAACTACAACAAAGTGATGTTGAATATCTGAACAGACCCATAACAAGAGAAGAGATTGAAAAGGTAATAAGAAAACTCCCAAACAAAAGAAGCCCTGGCCCAGATGGCTCCACTGGAGAATTCTACAAAACATTTACAGAAGAGCTTGTACCAGTTCTACTCAAACTATTTCAGAGCACAGAAGAGGAAGCAACCCTTCCAAATTCATTCTATGAATCCAGCATAACACTGATACCAAAACCAGGCAAAGACGTCACAAAAAAAGAAAATTACAGACCAATATCTCTCATGAATATAGATGCAAAAATTCTGAACATAATTCTAGCCAATAGAATTCAGCATCATATCAAAAAAATAATACACCACGACCAATAGGATTCATACCAGGTATGTAAGGATGGTTCAACATTAGAAAATAAATCAACATAATCCACCAGATAAATAAAAGGAAAGAAAAGAATCAAACGATCATCTCAATTGACGCAGAAAAGGCATTTGACAAAGTCCAACACCCAACCTGATAAAAAGTCTCAATCAAATAGGTATAGAAGGGAAATTTCTCAACATAATAAAGGGCATCTATGCAAAACCAATGGCCAACATCATTCTTAATGGAGAGAGGCTGAAAACATTCCCCTTGAAAACAGGAACAAGACAAGGATGCCCTTTATCACCACTCCTATTTAACATTGTGCTGGAAGTTCTAGCTAGAGTAATAAGGAAGAAAAAGAAATAAAGGGCATCCAAATTTGTAATGAAGAAGTTAAACTTTCCCTGTTTGCAGATGACATGATACTATACCTGGAAAACCCTAAAGACTCCATGAGAAATCTACTGGAACTAATACGAAGATTCAGTAGAGTAGCAGGATACAAGAAAACATTCAAAAATCAGCTGGATTCCTATACACCAGTAAGGAGAACGATGAAAAAGAAATCAGGAAAACAATACCATTTTCAATAGCCCCGAAAAAGATAAAATACTTAGGAATAAATCTGACCAGGGATGTAAAAGACCTATACAAAGAAAACTATAAAACACTCCTTCATGAAACCCAAAGGGATCTACATAAATGGAAAAACATGCCATGCTCATGGATAGGCAGACTCAACATTGTGAAAATGGCAATTCTACCCAAAGCAATTTACAAATACAACGCAATCCCGATCCACATACCAAGAACATTCTTCAAAGAGATGGAAAAACTAATCATTAACTTTATATGGAAAGGGAAGAAGCCCCGAATAAGTAAAGCTCTACTGAAGAAGACTATAGTTGGAGGACTCACACTACCTGACTTCAGAACCTACTATATAGCTACTGTAGTCAAAACAGTGTGGTACTGGTACAACGACAGATACATTGACCAATGGAACAGAATTGAGAACCCAGATGTCAATCCATCCACCTACGGTCACCTGATCTTCGACAAGGGCCCAAAGTCCATCAAATGGGGAAAAGACAGTCTTTTTAACAAACGGTGATGGCAAAACTGGATATCCATCTGCAAAAAAATGAAACAGGACCCATACCTCACACCATCTACAAAAACTACTTCAAAATGGATCAAAGACCTGAATATGAAACATAAAACTATAAAGTGCACAGAAGAAAAAATAGGACCAACACTTCAGGCCTTAATACATGGCATTAACAGGATACAAACCATAACCATCAATGCACAAAACCCAGCAGATAAGCTAGATAACTGGGATCTTCCAAAAATCAAACACCTATGCTCTTCAAAAGACTTCACCAAAAGAGTCAAAAGAGAACCTACTGACTGGGAAAAAATGTTTGGACAGTATAAGTCTGACAAAGGTCTAATATCCATAATCTACAACAAAATCCAACACCTCTACAACATAAAGACTAATAATCCTATTAAAAAATGGGCAGAGGAAATGAACAGCCACTTCACCAAAGAAGACATTCAAATGGCCAACAGACAAATGAGGAAATACTCACGATCACTAGCCTTTAGAGAAATGCAAATTAAAACCACAATGAGATACCATCTCACCCCGGCATTACTGGCACCAATCAAAAACACTGGAAATAACAAATGCTGGAGGGGCTGCAGGGAGATGGGAACTCTTATGCCCTGCTGGTGGGAATGCAAAATGATACAACCATTTTGGAAAATGATATAGCGCTTCCTCAGAAAGCTAGAAATAGACATACCATTCGATCCAGCAATCCCACTCCTAGGAATATATCCTAGAGAAATAAGAGTCGTCACTCGAATAGACATATGCACACTTATGTTCATGGCAGCATTGTTCACAATAGCAAAACGATGGAAACAACGTAGGTGCCCATCAACAGACGAATGGATAAACAAACTATGGTACATACACACAATGGAGTGCTATGCAATGAGAAAGAACAACAATGAATCTGTGAACCATCTCATAACGTGGATGAAAATGGAGGACATTATGCTGAGTGAAATAAGTCAATCACAAAAGGACAAATATTGTATGAGACCTCTACTGTAAGAAACCATGAAAAAGTTCACACACAAAATGTAACAATCTTTGTTGGTTACAAGGGATCGGAGGGGTTGCAGAGGGGGATATTAAATAGGCAATAGATAAGTGGTATCTTGGGTGAAGGGTGAGACAGTACACAGTACAGGGGAAACTAGCACAACCTGTGCAAGGAAAGGTCATGGAAGCCCCATAGACACATCCAAACTCCCTGAGGGACTGAATTGCTGGGCGGAGGGCTCTGGGGACCATGGTCTCCAGGAACATCTAGCTCAATTGGCATGACACAGCTTATAAAGACAATGCTCTACATTCTACCTTGGTGAGTAGTGTCTCGGGTCTTAAAAGCCTGTGAGCGGCCATCTAAGATACTCCACTAGTCTCATCCCTTCGGGAGCAAGGGAGAATGAAGAAAACAGCATACAAGGAAAAGATTAGTCAGAAGGACTAATGGACCACAGCTACCAAGACCTCCACCGGACTGAGTCCAGTACAGCTGGATGGTGCCCAGCTACCACCACTGACTGCTCTGACCAGGATCACAACAGAGGGTTCTGGATAGAGCTGGAGAAGGATGTAGAGCATAATTCTAACTCACAAAAAAAAAGACGAGATTTACTGGCCTAAAGGAGACTGGAGAAACCTCGAGAGTATGGCCCCCAGCCACCCTTTTAGCTCAGTGGTGAAGTTACCTCCGAGGTTCAGTGTTCAGCCTGGGATTGGACAGCCCGGTGAAACCAAATGAGACTAACGAGGTACAGGAGTCCGGTGACAACGGCCAGAAGGCAGAAGGGGACAAGGAATCTGGTGATAGGGAACACAAGGTTGAGTAAGGATATTCTTGATGTGTTGTGAGATTTTTAACCATTGTCATAGGGCAACATTTGTAGTAACTGTTAAATGAGAAACTATTTTGTTCTGCAAGCCTTCATTTTAAGTGAGAATAACAGCAGAATTGGAAGAGCGTAGTCAATGTAACTGAACTGTGTATGCAGAAATTTTTGAAACGGTGTATCTTTGGCTATGTGTATTTTCACCAAAAAAAAAGGTTGAGAACTTAGAGGGTTAATATGTTGTGGGGTTGTTAACCAATGTCATAAAACAACATGTATACTACAGTTTCATGAGAAACTATTTGTTCTGTAAGCCTTCACCTGAAGTACAATAAAATATAAACAAACAAACAAACAAACCAAAAAAAAAAAAAAAACAGCTTTCACTGCTTGAGATCCGAGGCAGTAGTGTTGGAGTCCTGGAGCTATTTCTGTCGCTCATTGGCCTCAACATCGGCTGTGCATTAGAATTACCTAAGGAGTTTTTCAATGTCCTGATGCTGATGCCTGACCTGCGATAAAGCCCAGGCCTCAGTCATTTTTAAAAGTACCCAGAGGAGAGCTGCCGGTGTAGTGGATAGAGCAGCAATTCTTATATCACACAGACCAGGAATCAGATGTGGACTTTGGTACTTACTCAGGATTTAACACGGGCATATTTTTTAACCTCTCTGAGACCTAGTTTTCTTACAGTTGAAATGAGCACAATGCGTGTACTGGGTGCAATTGAGATCATTACAAATAAAGAATGTAAATTGCCTGGCAGAATTCTTGGTCTTCACTAAGTGATAGGTACTTACTATTATTCAAAGAAAACAAACAAAAAATATGATGGAAACCCTACATTTACCCAGATAAGTTTCATGGCTAATGAAAATGTTGAGTTTCTAGCCTTTTGGCTAAATTATACCATCTTGGTGTAGTATCTTTGGTTATCTCTTGCTGCTCAGAATTTCTGATTGGCAGACTCGACGGCAATGGATTTGGTTGGGTTTTGGTTTTGATTAATAAGAAGAAAATGAAGTATTATTTAGTTGTTATGTCCTGCATGATAGACCAAAAACAACAACAAAAAAAGAAAAAAATAGGGTCCTTCAAAAAATGGAGTCTGTGAGGAAAACACTTCCAAAACAGTAGAGGAAATTCATGAAGGAGAAAATGCTGCGACATAATACCATGAAGTTTTCCAGTTTTGTAGTTGAAAAGGGTATGAGGTGCATTACCTCTATAAAGGATGTTGAGACATAACCGTTTTTATGTGGAATTCCATAAGTTTTTGCCTAATTTCTCCATCACACACCTGTGAATGCAGTTGATTGTTCTGGTATTTACTGTATCCAAGCCAGTGTCATGGACTTTGATCACACCATTCCCATGGTAGATAGGAAGCCAGACTATAAAAGTCTCCCAGCATGAGAAGTCATGTGACAGGTGGACCTATAACCATCCAACTATAAGAGCGGCATAGGAGTGAGAGGAAATACGGGCAGGTAAAGTGATGGTTCTCTTCACTCAGCTCTTAAGCTAGTAAGGAAGGAAATTTCCTGTTTTAATAAAAGTAATGTGTTTCCATTAGTAGCAAATAATGTAGAAGTTAAAAGCAGAACTCCTGAAGCCAGGCTGCTTGGGTCCAAATCCCAGCCCTGTCTCTTATAAGCTGTGTGACTATGGGCAAGTTGATTAGCCCCTCTCTGCCTCAGCTTCTCTGTCTATAGAATAGACATAATTGTACATATATCTCAAAGGGTTATGGTGAGAATTAAATGAGTTAGCATGATTTTACACAGGTACCTGGTATATAGTAAGCAATGATTTAATTGAAATAGTTTCTTTTAAAGATGTATGAACTTAGGCAATACGACTTGGTCAAGAACAAATGATACAGCTAGTTAGAGCCAGCCCAAGTTGTGAAGTATTTCTCACTACATGTGAAGTGTGATTTCTAGTCTAGTATTCCTCTCACCAAGTCCCTGGTGGTGCAGTGGTTAAGAGCTCAGTGCTAACCGTAAGGTTGGTAGTCCAAATTCACCAGCCACTCTTGGGAAACCCTATGGGGCAGTTCTACTCTGTCCTATACGGTCGCTATGAGTCAGAATCACATTGACGACGACAGGTTTTTTCATTCCTCCCACCACACCATGTGGTTCCCCTGAATGCGGCAGTTCTGCAGTCCTGGAAAGAGTATTGGGCCAGGAAGGGAAGGCCTGCCTCCTACAGCAGAAATTCATGAGGATACATTAGGTCTTCCACAGGGCTACTGTGAGGACCTCCAGGCTCATTCAGTCTATAGAAGGAGCTGGGGTGTCAGAATGTATACATATCCCAAAAGCACCATTAAGGGCCCTGACTATGTACAAAACTCTCAGCCCATCTTATTAGCATCCCCTAAAGGTGCAGTTGCAAACCTGAGACACACCCAGTCACACAGAGCAAGGCAGGATTTCCATAAGGTTGATAACAAGGGGAGTGATTGTTGTTGTTAGTTGACCTCAGATTGAAATGGCACAGTTTATCCAAAAAAGAAAGACAAATGAGGAATTAGTGACAAGCCAGTAGCCTGGCATATATAAGAGGAGAAAATATAGATATACCCGGAAGTCCTTACGAAAGATTTCACTGTCTTCCTGGAGGATGACTTGAGTGAAAAAGCAATGCCAACTATTACTTGCAAAATAGCGGCCTCGGGCACGTAACTAAATCGTTCTGTTGTATAAACTGTGGACTACAAGAGTATCTACTTTGAAGGCTCTTGGAGGATTAATGAGATCCCGTATCTAAGTTGCCTGGTGCATAGTAGGATAGGAGCTCACTGAGTCCCTATTCCTTCCACATCTAATGTCTCTACAGAGAAATAAGATGAGAGCTAATTGTCAGTGCTTGTTTTTGTGGTATCTACTATTTCTAAAGTAGAGTTACCAGCAGAGGATGCCAGAAGATGCCAATGCTGTCAGGGACTTACATGTACCAAGCAATCAGCTATTCCACACAACAATAACTCTAGGATATAGGACACTGTAAGTTTTACAGAGGAGGAATTATGGCACAGACAGTGCAAGTGACTTGCCTGAGGTCACATAGATACTAAACACCAGATCCAGGATTCAAACCCAGGCACTCTGGGTTCAGAGTCCACACACTTAACCCCTCCACCACACTGCCTCTCTGGAGTTAGTCCTGTTCTCAGGGGCTTGTTGTGAAGATCAGCAAAGATGATGCTTCCAAAACACTCGTATAGAGCTGAGCACAGTGCAAGTCATGTTAGGCATTGTGTTATAGCTTCTGTAATGTGCCAAACCAAATGAATCTGAACTTGGTGATCTTTGAAAGAGAAGTAACATTGCATCTTCATTTGGGTGTGATTCCTCTTGGACCCAGTGCCCCAAGGAAGTGTCATAACCACTACCTCAGAGAAAGAAGTAGAAATTAGAATTGGACCCTCATTACAACCAACACCAGATTTCATAGCTCAGTTGCCGTGCTATTTCTTACCTTGGACTTGCAGTTAGATTTTATCACATTAAAGTACACATGGACAAAAGCAGAGTTCTAATGCTTTTTAAATTTATTGTTCCTGTATATAAAAAACAAAGTACAGAATTCAAGTAGCAAGGAATGTGGCTGAGAGAGTATAAAATGGAAGGTTTTAAGGTGGTCATCTGGTTAAGGAACACACTAAGCGGGCATGGCAGAAGTCCCTGGGTGGTGCAAATGGTTAAGTGCTCCTCTGCTAATCAAAGGGTTGGAGACTCAAGTCCACTCAGAGGTGCCTTGGTAGAAAGGCCTTGTGATCTACTTCTGAAAAATCAGCCATGAAAACCCTATGGAGCACAGCTCTACTCTGACACAGATGGGGTCACCATGAGTTGGAATCAATGCAACGCCAACTGGTAACTGGTAAAAGGGTATGACAAGAAACTGTACACTGCCTACACGCAGTGTGTTTATTTGGCTGGCTTGAAAAAGTTGATGGAAATTATAATAAAAAACGGTACTCAAGGCTTCCATGGGTAACCCCTCGACTCTGCCCTTGAGTAGTGGTAGAATTTCTTGTTGTTGTTACAAAGTAAGGTTTTCTCAATTTGTCCAGTTGTTTCAGATTGTCATAATAACATGACAAGAATAATACACAAGGGAACTGAAATAACCCAAATCCAGAAAGAAAATCCAGCTAGATCTTCAGCAGACAGCTCTAGGAAGAATACAAGATGAAGAAAAGATGGCCCCTTTGTGCCCCATCTGTTACGGACTCTTTCCACCGCCATAGACCGCCGTTCTTCTGAGCAGACAGAATCCCACGATGGCCAAGTAGATGGCACTCTTGACAAGGAGGAGGAGGTAGGTGTAATACGCAGAGGTGTTGGTGAGCTGCAGCCGCAGGGTATCCAAGAGAAGTTGTTCGATGAGTTTCCTATGTTCTTTTGAAAGGACAGGATATATTAATGGGGCGGGGAGTCACAAATATTATGTTTGATGATCTAAACTGAAGTGACACCACACACCCACAAAAACCCAAAAGTGAACATCTACCACTACCACCATCAACAACAACAAGACAACACATAATTCAGCAAGCAGATCTAGTTAATCAACAAACTCTGCTAACGTCCACTTGGGACACTTCTAAGTATTAGAGACCAAGGTTGCATTTTTAATGAATGAGTCCAAGTAGAAAAAATATGTTTAATAATTAGCTTTTAGAATTTATTTATCCCCACCATGTCTATAAGGAATAAGAAATAGATAATGTTCACTGAGCACTAACCAAATGCCAGCACTGTTCTGAAAGTCTCATTTAATCTTTACAACAACCTCTGAAGAGAACATTATTTCTACTTCCATTTTACAAACAAAGAAACTTAGGACGGGGAGAGAAGTAAGTGGCCTGACTTCATGCATCTCGCAAGTGCCAGAACCCACATTTCAACCTCAGCAGCATGCCTTTAGGGAACAGGCTTTTAGTTACTCTGAAATTCTGCATCTCCCTGTGGAATAGAAAACCCAGACATCAAAAGTTTTAAACATAAATGTAAAGTTGAATTGTTGACATAGAAGCATCTGAACCATTATACTTTGTCCATGAAGTGAGATCCCTGTGAAGGGTACAATACGTGGAAATTTGGTGGTGCTGGCAGGGGCAGAGTTTGGAAATTTTAGTAAAAGGGACATTACAGAAAACGGAAGAAAGTGGCTAATCCAAATTCTCCAAACCTTTAGAAGGTCATGGCTAACTGTGTTTCCTAAATGTCTCCCATTGTGGCTATGATATTACAAGAAAAGTGCCCTTTGAAGTTTTGCAAGAAATGTACAATGTCAAGAAAGAATTAATGATGATGATGGTCACTACTTAATGAACCCCAAGGCTGAGCTGCTTCCTATGGAAACTTCCATTTTACATATTTGGTCTTCAGAGTCTGAACTCCAGAATCAATAGCACTTGGTGTGGAAAGGGATCTTAAGAGGTGATGTATTCATAACCCCTGGGTCTTGGTCAGGGAAGATGTTACCATCTCTCCTTGCCTGGAGTGGCAGGTGAGGTCCAGGGCCTCCTGGTTATTGGAAAAGGAGGAAAGACTAGCAAAGATAGAGCAAATGTTTCTAGCAACTTTCCTTGTACATCTATAGGGAGAAAGGGCTGGAAACATGTATTTATTCTCTGCCTGCTAAATGAGATACCTTATGCTATTATGCTTATGCTCATTATGTTACTTTATCTCTTCAATGACTGTGAGTTAGTTGTAATCATTTCTTTTGTAGAAGAGGCAAATATTGCTCAAAAAAAAAAAAAGAGAGCGAGAGAAATTTATCTATATTCACGTAACAAATAATCAAAAGAACTGGGATTAAAGTCTAGTTTGTGGTACTCAGAAGACCATGCACCCATCCCCTACCATGTCTCCATCACGTTTTAGGGCCTTGGGCTTGAAATTTCTTGTTATGTGACTATTCTCAGAGGAAGAAGAGAGAGTTAAGTGTATGAACTCTTGATTTCAGATGGCTTGGGATTTACATCCCAGATCTACTACATTGTGATGTGATACAAAGAACATAATTTTAGCTCCTTGCCCTCATCAGTAAAATGGGGGAAAAAAGTACTGTTCCACCTCATACAGCTATTGTGAAGATTACACAAGGAAATGCCTGCAGAGTGCAGCCCAACGCCTTCTGTACCAGAAACTCTCAGTAAGTGTCAGTTTATTTACTAGCTACTAGTAAAACCAGTCAACTGCTCCTTGGAAACCCTATGGGCAGTTCTGCTCTGTCCTATACTGTCACTATGAGTCGGAATCTACTCAACAGCACCAAGTTTACCAAGAACTAAACCAGGTAAAAAAATTAAGAAAAAACTTGATACCATGTTTTCCCCAGCCATTCGAAACGTAAGTTACAGGAATGAATGGAGTCCATTTACTGAAATAATTCCGAGCATATCACTGTACACTCGAATTTACAGTCAATCTCATCCCAAACCCAGCAGCTTACTGCATGAAGATGACTATGAGGAATGTGGATTAATTTAACTCTCAATCCGTCTATTCTGCAACATCCAGCCACTCTGATTTTTCTGCTTAAGCCAAGGAACTGTAAACGTTAAGTCGATCAAGAGGAGAAAAATGCTATAGCATCACCTATGGGCAAACATATGCAAAAACTTACCACTTTCATCGTTCAAACAAGCTTTTGTAGAATTAGTAAGAGCAAAGTCTAGAAGAAATCAGAGCAAGTATTAATCAATTGTTCATGCCCATTACTGAACCGTATGTGTGCGTATGTGTGTGTGAGTGTGTGTGTGTATACACACACACATAGTCTGCCAACAGAGAGACAGTCATTCAAAAATAAAAGTTCCACAATCTGAAGAATAATCAGCCTGATTCTATGCAATTTAGTAGGTTCAATTCATCTACTATGTTTCTGCACAGGAGATTTCTCAGCTGAGCAAAGGAAAGCAGCCTTACCTTTCCTAAGCAGAAAGGCCCTGGGTTTTTGCTTATAAACATCAATATCCACACTTCTGGTAAATTGTTTTCTAGAATTGTGTTTGTGGAAGTAACGACAATGGTATTAATAAATGCTAACACCCATTGGAGCCCTGGTGGTGCAGTGGTTAGGAGCTCAGACTACTAACCAAAAGGTTGGCAGATCAAATCCACCAGCAGCTTTTGGATACCCTATGGGCAGATCTACTCTGTCCTAGTTTCTCTATGAGCCAGAATCAACTCGACGGCAAGGGGTTTAGCAAGAACCAAAGGCGAAAAGAAAATTTAGAAACCACCTGATACCGTGTTTCCCCCAGTCATTAAAAACAAAAGTCAAGGGAAAGAATACAGTCTATTTATTGAAATAATTCAGAGCATATCACTGCACACTCAAATTTACAGTCGATCTCATCCCAAACCCCGCAGCTTACTGTGTGAAGATGACTATGAGGAATGTGGATTCACTTATACTATCAATCAGTCTATTCTGCAGCATCCAGCCATTCTGATTTTTCTACCTTAAGCCAGGGAAATGTAAATGTTAAGTTGATCAAGAGAAAGAATACGCTACAGGCAAATATATGCAAAAACTTACCACTTTCTTCATTCGAATAAGTTTGTGTAGCTTGAGTAACAGCAACGTCTAGAAAAAATGAGAGCAGACATTAATCAACTATTCATGCCCATTACTGAACCGTATGTGTGGATGTGTATGTGTGTGTGAGTGTGTCTGTGTATATACACACACACATACACACATAGTCTCCCAACAGAGAGACAGTCATTGAAAAATAAAAGTTCCACAATCTGAAGAATAATCAGCCTGATTCTATGCAATTTAGCAGGTTCAATTCATATATTATGTTTCTGCACAGGAGATTTCTCAGCTGAGCAAAGGAAAGCAGCCTTACCTTTCCTAAGCAGAAAAGGCCCTGGGTTTTTGCTGATAAACATCAATATCCACATTTCTTGTAAATTGTTTTCTAGAATTGTGTTTGTGGAAATAACGACCATGGTATTAATAAATGCTGACATCCATTGGAGCCCTGGTGGTGCAGTGGTTAAGAGCTCAGGCTACTAACCAAAAGGTTGGCGTATCAAATCCACCAGCTGCTCCTTGGAAACCCTATGGGGCAGTTCTACTCTGTCCTATAGTGTTGCTATTAGAATCGACTGGACGGCAACAGGTTCAGCAAGAACCAAAGGCAAAAGAATAATTTAGAAACAACTTGATACCATGTTTTCCCCCGTTCTTAGAAACAGAAATCACAGGAATGAATGGAGCCTATTTATTGAACTAATTCAGAGCGTATCACTCCACAGTCTAATTTATAGTCATTCTCATCCCAAACCCAGCAGTTTACTGGGTGAAGATGACTATGAGGAATGTGGATTAAACTAGCAATCCATCTATTCTGCAGCATCCAGCCATTCTGAGTTTTCTACCTTAAGCTAGGGAAATGTAAATGTTAAGTTGATCAAGAGGAAAAATATGCTATAGCATGACCTACAGGCAAACATATACAAAAACTTAACACTTTTCATCGTTCCAATAAGCTTTAGTAGAATTAGTGAGAACAAAGTCTAGAGGAAAGGACAGCAAGTATTAATCAATTGTTCATGTCTGTTACTGAACCGTATGTGTGTGTGCGCGCGCGCGCGAGTATATATACACACACATACACACAGTCTTCCAACAAACATACAGTCATTAAAAATAAAAGCCTCACAATCCAAAGAATAATCGGCCCGATTCTATGCAATTTAGCAGGTTCAATTCGTATACTGTGTTTCTTCTGCGCATGAGATTTCTCAACTGAGCAGAGTAAAGCAGCCTTACTTTTCCTAAGCAGACAAAGCCCTGGGTTATTTCTTATAAACATCAATATCCATGTTTCTTGTAAATTGTTTTCTAGAGTTGTGTTTGTAGCAATAACGACAATGATATTAATAAATGCTGACACCCATTGGAGCCCTGGTGGTGCAGTGGTTAAGAACTCAGGCTACTAACCAAAAGGTTGGCAGTTCAAACCCACAACCCGCTCCTTGGAAACCCAATGGGGCAGTACTACTCTGTCCTATAGTGTCACTATGAGTCAGAATCAATGCGACAACAAGGAGTTTTTATCACCCATTGAGTAATTATTCCTTTGCCTGAAACTAGGTTAAATGCTTTGCATGCTTTACTTGTTTAACCCACAATAACATTCTGAGGTAAGTTATGTTATGCACAGTCCTGTTTTACAAATGAGGAAATAAGACTTGGAGTATAAGTAACTTGCCAAAAGTCATAGAGGGGCAGAGTCAGTACTCCAATGGTAGTTATAGGGGATAAAATCAGGCTTTTGGAGAGTACTTTGTAAAAATATAGAAACAGAGAAATAACGTAGAAAGAGACAAGCTAGTTCCACCATCGAAGACACTAAGAAAACTTCTGTCTATCTTAATTATTCTCTGCATATGGCCTTTATCACAGGAGCTCAGCGTTCTCAATACAATTCTTCCTGGTTATAGAAAGATTGGCTAGGTCACATTTATAGCTCCCTGGAAAATAAAACTTGAGGTGAGAGTTGTATTTACCTATGATGAAAACAAAATTAAAGAAACAAACAACAAAAAAACAGGCAAACAAAAATTTCAAAAACGAACATTTTTATGAAGATAACTAGCTGTTGCGTAGGGGGAAACAGTCACACTGGTTGTTTCAATTGATCCTTTTTCTACAGGATGTGTTCTGGTCCACATGGAAATGATTCTGGGATGCAGTTTTTTGTACTCAACAAGATCTTGTTGTGTGTGTTCTAAAAAACGGGTTTGGGGAATAGGCTTTAGATCAAATCCCAGGAATGAAAATGTTCCTGTAAATATGTTTAGATGTTAAATATCTTTATTAACGGACTTTAATGTGTCCAGAAAAATTCATTCTTTTCCTTACAATGATTTTTCTTGTTAAAAGATACATAAAATTCTCTATCATCATGCATTGATTGAGGTAAAACAATAAAGTAACAATTACTTATACTGAAATCTTTACGTGTATCTTGAATTCTCTCTTCAGTCAGTGTTGCTCACAAACTTGGACCAGAGTAGTTTGATCTCTCCTCAGAATCGCTTTGTTGGTTTAGGCTTCCATGGTCTATTTTTAGATTTTTATAAAAAAAAAACCTTCAAGAAACATCATGGGAGACTTGTTGTACAACAACATTAGAACATTCTCACTAACAGTGCTACCATGAGAAACCCCTGTGAACCCTTGGTTACAGAATTTAATGCCAAGAAAAACACTTATGGAAGCCCCTGGGCGGTGCAAATGTTTAATACGCTCAGCTGCCAACTGAAAGGTTGAGGTGAGAATCCACCCAAGGGCACCTAACAATCTACTGAAAAATCAGCCTTTGAAAACCCTAGAGTTCTACTCTGACATACATGGAGCTCCATGAGTTGGAATCAACTCGACAGCAACTGGTACAGAAACACATTGTAGGCTGAAACATCCTTCTTTCATGATAATAATCATCATGAAATTTACTATAGTTCTAATTTTTTTCTGACCACCAGAAAACTCAGAATCTAACCGGAGACTTAGACACAGTGGCTATATGAACCTTACGATTGCATATTTGCTTCCACTCTGTTTCTTAGCAACAGAAGTACGGACTTAGACCTGTTTTTATAATCGTTACTAAAAAAGGACATAAATAAATAGACCAAACCCACTGCCCTCGGTCGATTTCAACTCATAGCAACACTGTAGAACAGAGTAGAACTGCCCCATGGAGTTTCCAAGCAGTGTCTGCTGGATTCGAATTGCCAAAGTTTTTGTTAGCAGCCATAGCTCTGAACCATCAGGCCACTAGGGTTTCCGTAAATAAACAGAAGAAATATATTAATAAATACATCCATGTTATGATTTTGAGAGTACCTTTTTCACAGACATTATTTCACTTACTCTTTATCCCAGCCCCGTGAGTTCTGATGAACACTTAGCAAGGTGAGTGTTAAAGCCTCCCTTGATAATTGGAGAATCAAAGAATCCGAGAGGATAAAGACTAAAGAAATTAGAACTGGTCCGTGGCAAAGGTCTTCCCACTTTTAATTACTGCTTGGTCCACACTGCTTATAACGGCCTTGTTTACTTAAAGGGAAAAAGAGAAAACAATTCCTTCTGGACACCTGGTGTCTTTGGTTGGTTAGGTTAAGACCGAGGACTTTAACATATACTGAGTTACTGGACCACTGCCACGGTCAGGACACACTCCGCCTTATACTCACACCCTCTAAATACGTATGGCATCTGCATCAAAGTGTCTCCATTGGGGCATCATATCTGAATCAGGTATGATAAGGAAAAGAGTATCTTCCCTTTCCTCGAGTGCATCGTCCTTGGGACACTCATTCATCCTAGCCTATTGATCTACAGATCCTCTCCAGGGCTCCCATACACTAGTTGTAAAATAAATGTCTGTTGAACTGCATTTACCAATGGCTAGAAATGCACTCACTATGTAGAATATAAGCGGGTTTGTATATGTTGTTGTTGCTGTTAGTTGCCATTGAGTCGATTCCAAGGCATGGTGACCCCATATGTGCAGAGTAGAACAACTGCTCCATAGGGTTTTCAAGGCTGTGACCTTTCCTGAGGTGCCTCTGGGTGACTTCAAATCACCAGCCTCAGCTAGTAATCCAGCTCTTGACCATTTGTGCCAGCAAGGCTCTTGACGACGTCACCAATCTTATAAAATTTCACCCTACTGGGGCATGCGAGATACAAATCTGAAAAACCTGAGGCCATAATGAAACTGCCCCAGCCAAGTTTATTCCATCTTTTGCTGACCCATGTTCTGACTCCTCCTATGAATACCATTGTGTGTCCTAAGAACTCGTTGTTTATGGGTTAAACTCTGTGTATAGCAATATTGAAATGAGAGTGAATGTGCTCGTTTGGAAGAATATTCCTGAAAAGCATAGAATTTCTCTTATTTACTGATCAAGTAAAGTCACCAAAAGTGGAATCTTTCTGAGCACTTATTGTGTGTTAAGTTGCTAGGTGCTTTCATATATATTGCTTCATTTAATTCATACAACGACCATAAAAACATCATTGTGACCTTAACATTTTGGATAACAGGACTGTGGCTGAGATAGGTTAAGTAAACTTTTCAGATTTGTTTTTCCTCGAAAACCTGTATCATTCTCATTGTATAGGGAAGTAATAGAGTACTTGTACAACCATGAAATATAACGACATTGAAGAAGGATTTACCTTTGTTTGCTTGCATTAATTAATTAATGATCGAAAAGGTGGGAAATTACCTTTGGAATAAGCTTTCTAGGAGTTTGTATTTACATACACATACCTCTCTTTGTTGAAGGAAAAAGAATCACTTCAGGAGGGTCTTTAATGCCCTCATGTTTGACTACACATTGGTGTTCTTTATCCAACGACTTTGCAGTCACGGTCAGCCAGCTGAATTTCATGAATGTGTAACCAGTCTTGATAGTATCTCCTTGCTGGGATTGCAGAATTGTATTGCTGTTCTTTTCTTTCCAATCTACTTGAATAACATCAGGGAAAAAGTTCTCAAGAAGACAAAGATACGTTCCAGCATTATGAAGGACTGTTTCAGCAGCTGAAGGAAGAAAAATTGTGGGCTTTGGGGAAAGGACTGCACGAAGGCCTGTATCTGTAGAGGAAGTGAAATATCAATTAAAAAGCATTATTAGAGAAACACAAACATTTCCACACGACAATCTACTGCATAGCAACAGGAAGAAAAGTGGCCATTCATATAGCACCTACCATAGGCTCTCATCCTTGCAATCGATTTCAAGGTACATATTATCATCCTATTTGACAGATGGGGAAGAGGTTCAGGAAGTTTAGTAATGTGCCAGAAGTCGCAGCTACTGGGGCCTGGGTTAAAAGCTGGCCTTTGTTCTTTCTCTACATGGTATATAATGGCCTCATATCAAGGCTTCCAACATTCATGAACACACATTTTTTTTAAATTTCTTTTGTTCAATCATGAAGGAGCATGTTTTCAAGGGGGGTGAGGAGGTATGGGACAGGAGACCAGACAACTTTGACATTCTCTCACAGATGAGAATCTTTGGTCCCTTCTAAAGTGCTTCCCTTTCTCATCCTGCAAAGTTTGGGACTTTTACTCTCTTTGGCCAAATAACTCACATTCTCATATCTCTCACATGCTCATATTCTGTAACTTTGTGGAATCATAGACTCTTCATTCAGCTCAATGGGGTGTGCCATATTGATTTGATTTCCTATGTGAGTAAAGGTCAAGAGAAAGTTTTTTATCGTTGGTGTTATTTTTTTTTAAACAATATACTTGTTGTAAAGGGAATCTACTTCATTTGTACTTACAACTAAGAAGGTGAACTTTTGTGGTCAAATGTGGATCCCATATTCAGATCTGAAGTTCATGGAGTTCCTCTAGTTGATTTCTAACTTTATAAACATCTCAATTGCAGATAAGAACCACTCTAGGTTTTTTGACAGTGCAGTATTAAAACTGCACCTCCAAATTATTTATGATGTCTGGAATTTAGAAGCAAAACTGCAATATTTCCAATATTTCCATTCAGCGTTTTTTTTATTATCCTCAGAAATGGTCTTATATTAACTTTATCAAGTAATTCACTTATCAAAATTTTGTTTTCCCTTAGAAACTGTCGACAAAAAGCATATTTTATTTTGCAATCTCATTTTAAGTTTAAGCATGGTAAAGAATACACCAGGGCTGTAGTTTTAATAATTACTTTAAGATGAATTTACTCCATTAGTGAGAGGGTCCACACATATCAGCATATCTATATTTGAGTCTCAGTGTGTCTCCCAAAATTTGAATCTACCACATTAGCTACTGAACTGTTCTGAAGTTCCCCTTTTTTATTTCTCCCAGATGAATAAATATATGTGCAATTGGTGTAATGTGGAAAATTGTAGTTCCGGAGTATCTTGTGGACATAATGTCAAAATATATAACAAAATAGGGTGTGCTTACAAAGGCATGTCACTTGAAATAATGCAGGGATGTTAATTGATTAGACATTTATTATTAATCCAATGATCGAAATTATAAATGGTAGAATCCTTTTCAGTTTGATGTCCAGTTGAAATGCAAATGTTTACCATTCTCTTTGAGCTAGTAGTGTGTTTGTTTAGTAATTCAACAGGCAATTCATTAAGGAAAGAAAAAAGAAAAGAATTGGATTTCTCATTTAGAAGAAAATGAAAAAAAATCTTGAGAATTTCTGCCTGAGGAGCAAAGATTTTTTTTCCTTCTCTTCTTAAATGAGAAATCCGTTCTTCGTTTTTTTCCTTAATCAATTGCTTGTTGAATTATTAAACAAACACACACCTAGCTGAAAAAGAATATTAGCTATGCATTTACATTTCAACTGGAAATCAAATTGGAGATGATTTTACCATTTATAATTTTAATCATTGGATTAGCATGAAAATATCACCCATGCAAGCAACAGTCAAGAAATCAAACGAAATAGTGCATTGGACAAAACTGCTACAAAAGATCTCTTTAAAGTGTTAAAACGCAAAGATGTCACTTTGAGGACTAAGATACACCTGATCCACGCCACCGTATTTTCAAACCCCTGGTACGCATGCCAAAGCTAGACAATGAATGAGGAAGACTAAAGAAGAATTGATGCGCTTGAATTACGGTGTTGGTAAAGAATATTGACTCTATCTGGGACTACCAGAAGAACAAACACATCTGTCTCGGAAGAAGTACAGCCAAAATGCTCCTTAGAAGCAAGGATGGCGAGACTTGGTCTCACGTAATTTGGACATGTTATCAGAAAGGACCAGTCCCTGGAGGACATCATCGAAAAAGAGGAAGACCCTCAACAAGATGGATTGACACGGTGGCTGCAACAATGGGCTCAAACATAGCAAGGATTGTGCGGATGACATCGGACCGGGCAGTGTTTCATTCTGTTGTACGTAGGGTCGCTATGAGTTGGAACCGACTTGATGGCGTCTAACAACAACACAACAGCAAAACTCCTGATTTTAATATTAAAACAGCAAGCATATAATACTGATTTTTAAAGATCTGGCTGTAAATATAATTCGGTCAAATATGCCTATTTAATTCCATGTATCTTGTTTTTAGCGCGAATAGTGTATTATTGGTTATGATAGCAAGACGGTATATTTCTACAAACTTTTTCCTTTCACTTAATAAAAGCAGCAGGTTATATAAAACAAGAGTAATTTTTCAATTATACATTCTATTTACATAAGTTTTGTCTTCAGTTAAATCTTTTACCTATTTACCTATTTTTAATTTTTATCTCAGGGAGTTTTTTTTCTTCATAAGAATATCTCTGATTCATTATACAATAAAATTGAAAATCAAAAAATGAACTGGGAAGTTTTCTCTATTGTATTTAACCTTTCATTTACTCTTGTCCCTTTTCTTAGTTAAAGTCTTTAAGTTTAATTCCTTTCGTGGGAAAATGAATCTTAAACATCCATCATTTCCTCTGTCTAATAGTTCTTTGTACTTGATAGTATGTGGTTAGTGCCCTAAATTTGGATTATTATGTTACACTTTTACTTTTTTGAAAACATTCTCCTAAAAATATACTTAATTAAGAGTGTTTTTCGTGGTCAACATCTGACTTCATGACCCATATAGGATGGAAATCAGATTAAAAAATAATAAACCTGTCAATCCATTTATATGTAACCTTTTGTGTAATTAAATAATACATTTGAGTTAAATTGTCTGAGTTGCTTATGTTTTATTAATATGCAGTAGCATGAATTCTCTGTAAATACAAAATACATCAAGTACATTATCAGTTGAAAGAATGATTTTTCTAACCTCCATGTTGGTATTTATTTGTCTGTGTTGCCTATTTTTTTCTTGTCTTTTTCCTATTATCAAATAAGCAGTTACTGCTATTTCATATTTCAATGTAAATGTCAGGCATATGACAAGTTTCTAATTGTATCATAGTGGTCGAATCCCTTGACCTTTATCTGTATGAATTTAAATAATTTTTTTCATGATGAATATGAGTATGAAGTTTAAATTTATTGGCTCTAGATTTTAGGACCAGTAACTACTGGTGTTTGTCTTGGAAGAAGTCCAACCACAATGCTCCTTGGAAGCAAGGATGGCGAGACTGCATCTCATATATCTTGGACATATTGTCAGGAGGAATCAGTCCCTGGAGAAGGACATCACGCTTGGTGAAGTAGAGGGTTAGTGAAAAAAGAGGAAGACCCTCCACGAGATGGACTGACACAGTGGCTGGAACAATAGGCTCAAGCATAGCAAAACTGGTGAGGACGGCCCAGGACTGGGCCGTGTTTCCTTCTGTTGTTCATAGGGTCGCTATGAGTCGGAACTGACTTGACGGCTCCTAACAACCACAAGAACAACTGTTGGTGTTAGAGACAACATTAATTAAGGTAAAGGATTAAAATTTAAAACACTGAGGACATCCAAAACAAAAATTACAATAAATGCATCTAAAGCACATCTTTCTTGCCAAATGAGGAAAAAGTCTGTTAAGAGAAAATATCTCCAGATGCAAATTTTCTATGAGGGGGACAGTAAAATAACTTTGCACTTGAGTAGTTAAAAGTACAGCTGCTCCCTCTGTAAACGTTATTCAACTGTCTTACAACCATGCAGGATACATACTGTTACCCCATCTTATGGATTAGAAAACTGAGGCCAGTGCATAATCGCCCAAGTTCACATAAGCAGAAAGTGGTGGAATCAGAACTCCAGTTCGTCTGACACCAAAGCCCAAGCTCTTTTCTAACACCATTTGACCATCAGAAAAGGAAAGGTGTCAAACTTACCCGTACTAATACTAAACTTTGTCCCAGGGTCAAACACTTTAAAGATATAATTACATAATTAGAAATGAGCACTTCCTAAAAACCCCTATGTGTACAAAGCCAAATCCTATCACAATATTTGCACAACATCATCGGTGCTGTCCCTTAATATCGGGATTTGTTTAAAAATCTCTCCTAAGATTTCTGATCTATACCCTATCACCTTCCTCCATCATTTTTTCTACACATTTTTGCTATTATTCCAGATAAATTGTTTCTTGCCTCCCCTTCATTACCTTGAGAAAATTGCATTCTTCCAGTACTTACCTGTGACAATAAGTTTTGTTCCATCGCCAAAGAGCTTTGAGTCATAATTCCACAGTGATTCAACCTGTATCAAAAACTTTCAACCATTTGTGCTTCTCTCAGTTCCTCAATTTCGAGCGGGAATATGATGGTCTTGGTTCAAGAGATCAGAGTTCTTGTCCTGGTTCATTTTGCTAATAAGTCCTGAGGCTAAGCAAAGCCAGTAACTTAAAGTTTTGGGTGCTTTTATTGATCTGAAAACAGTGATGTTAGTCTAAATGAATTGAACATCACTACCAGCCCAGCGCCAATGGGAGAACCAGATAAAACAAGATGTGAAAAAATGATTAAAAATCCTACAAGAATGCAGAAGGTTATCATGATCGTTACCGGTTTGACTGTTATGATTGTGTCCTGCAAACATTTGCTCTGTCATGCCTGTCTAAATTTCATGGGACCAAACCTTGCCCCTAAGGATAGAATGCCAGTAATTGGGCTTGCACTTAAATCCATGGTGTGAGGAGTCATTCCCTTGTTTGCATGCCACCCGTCAATGTCTAAAATTTTCAATACCATTGTTCCCTGAGAGGTTCCTTTCACACCCCCAATCTTTAACATGTAACACATGTCTTGTCTTGTCTGCAGCATTCAAGTGTTAAGAAAATCAAAAAGAACACTGGCTAAAGCGGATTATAAGCAGTCAGTATAGGGAAATGTTTCGCTTGCATTGTCTAGAACGTATGGCTCTTATTGCAGTCAACAGCACAGTTTGCACTCCAAGCTTTCACCAGAAATTTCAACCTCAAACTGCCCCCTGTCCAGCTCATGTCGAAAGCCCAGCTTGATAACTCCTGGCAGTGAGGACTACAGGGCAGAATGACGAGAGAAATGGCAGGGTAGCCTGCTCTTCAAATGAGTCTTTATCATTATGTTAGATTGCTAAAATGTTACCCGCCTGCCGTATCTGCTAAGGTCACCACCTGTGCATTACACAAAATGTTACGCTGAGCACAGCATCGTTGCAGTAGTAATTAAAAAGGGATTTGTATAAAGACCGTTTCTTCCACTCTGTAAAGTGAATATAAGGGCAATGTCCATTCTTCTACTTGACTTTCTTCATAAAGGACTCCTGGATTGAAGTCCTTTTCTGATTTCACAGTGGGAACAATAAGTTTTAAAATTTGACATGTTTCATTTTATCAGTTAATAAAACGTAGGTATTCTACTCTGTTTCCCTCCTGTCTGCCAGCATACAGTTTTGCCCTGTGCTCCTTGGTGAGTAATCTCCAGCCTTTTGCCTTCTCCTGTCTTTAATGCTTCCGATCTTCTGTGTTCCTTTAATGGTCGTCCTCTACTTGAGTATTTTATTTTTGGTCTTCTCAAATAGATTTTGGAAATAGGCAGATTATAACTTCTAGAGTTTATGCCCTATAGCTTGTTTGTCCTTCTGCCCGGGGCTGGATTGTAGTAAGGTGTAACTCAAATGTCAAATGAGGGATGGGAGAGTATGATTGTAAATCTTAGCCCTGTTGTAGAGACGTAAGCCATGCAGAATTCAAGCATACTGAATGTGCCAGGTTATAAGGTGAGGCTTTCTGTCCCAAAATTATCCTTCCCAAAAGGAAGAAGGGGGGCTGTCTTATATTTCAATCCTCATACAACCTCTCATATCAGGAGATGCTCTTCTAATACTCTGCTTTGATCAAAAATTACTATTCAGACAAGACATCAGCCTGAGATGAACTCAGTTAATGCTAATTTTGGAGACAGCACTGATGAAAGAAAGAGCACAGATCAGCCAGAGGCAAGGATGAGAAGGCAGGAGGGAACAAGGAAGCTGGAGGAATGGAAATGGAGAAACCAAGGTCAAGAAGGGGAGACTGGTGACATGTCATGAGGTTGGAAAACAATGTCACAAAACAAAATTTGTAATAATTGTTTAATGAGAAACTAATTTGCTCTGTAAACCTTCATCTAAGGCACAATAAAAAGAAAAAAAAAAAAGAGCAAAGACATTTACTATGGATTCGGTTAATTATTACTTGAGGATAAAAATCACCACAATTTATGATTATACTGTCCATTTATAGACTAACAGGATAAATGAAAAAAACACTTTCCTATTATTTTGTGAGTGGACAATTATTTCTGAAAATAAAATCTGCAGTGACAGTATCCTCCAGGGATTCTAAAACATACCCTCAGGTCCTGAGATGACTTAGCAAGTTGCTCTAAGAGAAACGTTTCAAATGCATGTGGGGAGTCCGGACAAAATTTTTAATGAACGTGGGGCAAAAGAAAGCACTATTTCTCAACTGCTATTTGTATCGATGTGTTTTTAACTTTGTAGGTATAATCTAATTCAGCAATTAGTCCTCTAAGTCGACCTTTGACTGTTTATATCCCTGGAATTTTTTATATTAAGGTTGGAAAAAATTCTTATTTTGCTTACAAATATTTCTGTTGGAAAACGAAAGATTATCTTACATTCAGGAAGTTGATGTTAAAGTTAATGCATAATACATTCTAACTGTTTTTAGAAACAGGTAACCACAAGTCTTAGAAACAGAATTTTGCAAATACTGGCCATTCGTTCTTAAGTGAACTGTAGACTAGATGGTGGTGACTACATTTATCTGTGCTTCTGAGTTCAGAAAGAACTCCAAGCGGTGGTAATTTAAACTTTGGAGAAAGAATTACTATTTTTATCACCTACCAAGTGCCAGCCATTGGGTGGGTAATTCCCATATTTGATTTCATTTAATAGTCGCAATATCCACGTAAAATACATAATCTTCATTATCTTCATTTTACACATAGAATAGATCTCAGAAGTTCAAAACTTGCTCAATTACTGAATAATGTTATGGACATTTGGAAAACGTGTTCATGAAGTAGTATGAAGTAAAAAATAAAGCCAGATACATTATTGTGTATCTAGTGTGATCCTAATTCTGTAAAACAAAAATAAAATATGCAGAGATAAAGAGATCAGATGGAAATGTATCAAAGTGTTAGCAGTGATAAGTGCCAATATAAAGTGTTGATTTTTTTCTTTATTTTTTGTGTTTTTCAATGTTTCTATAATGAGCAAATATTATCTTTATACTTTTAATAAAGCGATAACCAGTGAATCAAAATTTCCTTGCTGATGGATGGTTGCACAGGAAGTGGCATACCCAGAAGTCATACTTCAGAATCAAAGTCCATACTTACCCTGCCCCACACACTCCCCAGAACACTTCTCAGGGACATCATTGATTATATTAAATTTGATTGCTACAGTTCACACTCAGTTTGTATTCACTCAGAAAAAGAGGACCAGAAAGCTGCTTTTCAGTTTATGAATTTATTTTTTTATATGATCTCAACCACTAAAGGAACCAAAATATATAATCCCTTTCTGTTTTTCAATACTGCATCAACTTTCTGACAATTCTTGTAAACCTTTCATTTCAGGGGATCTTATAGGCTAGAAACATCTCTGTAAAATGTTCTTCCTCATCTAAACGAAAGTTCATCTTTAAGTCTAATGAGGAATAAACAAACTTATTGAGCTGAATTTAGGGAAAAAAAAGGAAAGAATATAAACCTACCCAGCTTATGACATTCTTCAGTATAATCACCAAGTCACATAATTTGATATTTGATATTAATTGTCCTGTGACCAAACCATCAAATAGTTAATCCTCCATGACCAAATGACAAGTTTAACAGACTTTCTTTCCATTTTTATTAATAGTTATACATAATTTATTGGTTATTCTTGGAATGAAACAAATAAAATCTGTAAACATGCTGATAAACTTTTCAACTCAGAAATATCAAAGGGACACAATATCTCCGTCCTTCTGGGATCCACAGTTGTTCTAAAACTTGTTACTGCCCTCTGGCTAGGTCAGTATATATTGCCCCTTTACAAAGTAGACCAAGTCACCAACCTCTCCAGCGATACCGCCATGATTCGTGACCAAACTGGAACTAAATCCAAGAATCCTAAAGCCTGTACCAGGACTCTACCCCGCAGCACCTGTATTACCTGTCTCTTCCGTCACTTTGCATTACACAATTTAAATGCATTTAAATTTGCAATGCAATATTCACAGAAAATTTACCTGTAACAATGAGTTTCATGCCAGGACCAAACACTTTGAATCTCTTGCCACTCACTTGCCCGCTATCTAAAAAGCCTTTATAGCTATCTCCCATTGTGCCTGTTTTAAAATAGCTCCTCTATTTATTTCAATATTTACATAAATCTATAAAATTGGCCATGCTAACATTAAACAAAGACAAAGCTCAACAAAATCACAAAGATCTGAATATAACCGAGAATGTAGATACCCCCACTCGGCCTGGCAAGCTTGGGTTATGTCTGTTCTCCTCTTGCAACTCATGCCTCAGAGAGTCTTGTTTTATCTTTTTTACCGTTTTCTTTGAATCTTCGAAATTGACTCCCTTAAAGAGTTTTTGGTTTATAAAGCCAGTTCTTTGCCAGGAGTGGAATGACATTTAGAGTTAATTAGTATTTGCTTTATTTTCTAAGAGAAATAATAATGGAAATCATATCCTGGAGTGCTTAATAAATGCATATGCAAAGAAGTCACAGGAATGTTGTGCTTTATTTATCTGGAGGGTGGACATCTGAAGTGATTCTAAAGTAACTTCTTTATAGTACCCCAGCTGAGCTGTTACAGAGTCTGAATTCTCTGTGAGCTATTCTTTGTTGAAAGCCTGCTCTTTTTTATTTGAAAATACCTATACAGTTTCCAGAGCATTGAATTAAAATCCTGTGCTTCTCAGAAGAGAATCCTGTTCTGTTGGTACTTCTTCAGCTGTCGCGTCACGAACTGAGACGCAGCTCTGAGTTATGGAGTTTACTTAAGCCATGTAGTACAACTGCTATTCTGTAGCCAACGTCAACATTTCTAGCATACTCGATGCCAATACAGAAAGAAAACTGAGTGGAATGGTGTCATAATGATTTGTCATTCTGTAGAAATACCCTAAGAATCACATTTTGAGCATTTGATTAATGCATATTCAGTACGACTTTTGTGGTCTTTCTTTGGGGCAGTAATTTTAGTCCTTTGATTAGAAGTAGAAGCACTGTTTTCATGCATGAGTAGTAACACCAGTTTTGAGCTGTTACTAATTAGTCAATTAAAGAGTCTATTAAAAGGTCATGACACAGAAGAGTAAATATTAAGAATATAAAAGTATAACTTAATATTTGTAATATCACAGAATGGTTAAGACCATGGGCTTTGGAGTAAGCAAATCTAGATTGGAATCCACATTTTGCCACAGTACTTAGTCGTGTGACCTGATGCAAACATCCATTAATGGAACTTCTCTAAGCCTCAGTCTCCTCGTCTGTAAAGTGGGGATAAAAGTATCTCTCTCTTAGGGTTGCTGAGGAATGAGCTAAAACACTGAAAATTTTAGTAAAGTGTCTGGTCCTTTGTAAACATTACCTAATATTATTATTCATTTTAATAAGATGGCATTGGACCATTTTCATCTAATTTTTCCACAAAACACAATGTATGTATTTTATAAGCAATAACTACTACACAGATTAAGAGAAAGCAGGAGCTCTTTAACCCAAGGCCTCTTAGGACTGTACTAGCTACAGACCTAAGAACATGGGGCCCAGTTAAGCCAGTATCTAGAATACCGGTTCACTAGACTGGGAACTTTTTGCTGGTTGGAACTGTGTCTTTTTCACCCTTTTATTTCCAGCATTCAGCACAGACACTGTCTTCAACAGATGTTTACTGAGGGAATGAATGAGCAAATGAGGATGGAAAACCACGAAGACTCTTTTCATGGACTCAGACCTGAAATGGTTGGTTAAGTTTACATATTCCGCTAAACTGGCTCATCTCCAGGCCATATAAGAGTCACAATAGCAGAGTTTTGGCTGATCTCAGTCTATCCTCTAAGAGCTAGAGTAATAAGAAGTGGAACGTATTGACGTTCTGTAGTCGTTTACTCTAAGAACTAATGTTTACGCATGGCTTTTAGGGGTAAGATTAAAACCAATAACCCAGGTTTTGAAGGTTGTCAGGAAGAAGAAGCACCATGTTTTATCCCAAAATATAGAGAAGAGATAACTAATAAAATAATATTTTGATGTCTCTCATTTGAAATATCTCCTACAAGCAAAGTATTTTAAACCAGTAACTTACACCCATGGCTTACTGACAAAGTCCTCACACATTTTAATTTCTAGCCTGAGTCTACTTCTCTATATATTCTAAAGTCACAAGTTCAACCTGCTCACTGGAAATAAGGAAAGAAACCATTTACAAATCAGATTTGTTTGCATGTCCAGTAACTAGTAGTTGCAAAATTAATGTTCATCTACTGAGATCAAGAACATGACAGTCAGATCAGAGCTGATCCTTTCTTGTCTTTTCTAAAAAGCATCTATTGGTTTTTCATGACCAGAGCAAAAATAGAGAGAGAGAGAGAGAGGAAAAAAAAAAAAAAGTTACTTACCAGAGGAAAATACTGTGAGTTTTGTCCCTTCTGCATATATCTTGATCCATCCTGAGCTATCACACTGGTTACAGCTTCTACAAAAATCTTAGCCTTCTTCTAAATTCATAACATGGTTAGCAGTTAAAAAAGTTTGTATTGGCATTTAGACCTTCCGGGTTCTTTTGGAAATCTTTGAATACAGGCTTTGTGATAGCTGATATTTCATACGTTTTTCTCAAATATAATTGACCCAAATTTGTTTTCCACTGAGGCAGTGAACATTGAAAAGCGTGCGGCAGAAAATGGAAAGGGTAAGAGTTAGTTTGAGAGCAGGCCCAACAGGCCAAGCGACTACTTTTGTAAGTTAGAGAACTTTCAAAAGCAGTATTCAGAAAATCAGGACTTTTTTTATTTCCAGGTGCATGATTATGTTGGAAACTGCTCAGAGATAACATCAAAGGAAGGGCCCTTCTGTTCTCACAAATACCAGACAGCTATGCTGGCAATCAGGGCGGAAGCTCTTCAGTAACTGAAAATGCAAATATGCTAGAGAAAACTGAACAAAGCTCTCCATTCTCAATAAATTCCCTTTACCATTTGCCAAAAAGCATCTCTCCCAGGGAAATGCCAAATGAGACAATAAGTTCTGGGATGACTATTTTTCCTGGAATAACAAGAAATTTGTAGAATTCTATCTCCTATAAAATGATGAATTCCTTGACGAAACTAGAAATTCGGGGGAAAAAATCCAGTTTTTCTGTATGTTGAAAGAAGAAGGCTCTTGAAGGCTGTTCTGTAATCCTCTGCCACTCACTCCCAGTGTGGGAAAATCTAACTGCAGATATCAGCTGAATGTTCCCTGGGGTACAGATGAGGTGCCCAGCTGTAAGGAGTCAGAGAGGACAGGCCCTAATGATCCCCATATCCACCCAGATCCATCTTGTCCTTACTCCCCATGAGTAGACACTGTCTCTACCCCCAGGGATGAAGGTATGAATGTGGTCACCCTGGGCACCTCTCCCATCACAGTGACTCATGGCCTCCAGCCCATTTGGGGAGGAAGAGAGGGTTGGATGAAAATTATGTTGGGAGAGGATGTGTTTTTTAACTGAGAAATTCCAGTTATTATTACGGAGCTGTTAAATACTCTGCATCTATTGTAGAAGTGGATGATGCCCACTCAATCCCTTTCTGACACTTTGTCCTCTGTTTCCCCTTATTCTAAGACCATGAGGAGAATTATCAGGATGCTTAGGGGCTGTCTATATTTCAAGATCCAGGAAGGATTTAAGGAATAAAATGCAAAAGAGTAAGTAATGAGTTATACAGTAGTTTATTAAATGTACAGAAGTGTAAGAGACATATGAAGAAAATAGAAAGGTTTTACTAATGATAATAAAACAAAGCCTAAATCAATGGAGAGACATACAATAATCATGGAAGAAAAAATTCAATATTATAAAGATGCCAATCCCTCCTGAATTCACATATATATGGACAGCAATCTCAATCAGAATTCCAATTAGAACTACAACATTTCAGTTTTTGGTTGTACGGTGTAAGGGTTGATTTTAAATTCTGTAAGCAAAATAATTGAAAAAATACTTTGAGAAATAATAGTGAAGAGACATTTGGCATAGTGGATCTTTACCCTCGTTGCAAAGCTACTAACATAATATACTATTGATATAAGAATAATGGAACAGATAAATGAAACATGATATGGAATTTTTAAACTGTAGGGAAATGATAGATAATTCAAAAACTGGCATTGGGACTTTTGATTAACCATTGGGAAAACAAAAATAACTCTCTACCTCATACCATGTAAAAATGGGTTCCAAGTTGATTAAAATTTAAATAAAAAATCCTATAAAGATGTGAGATAGAAACAACACTTAGGACAATAATTATATGCACTGAGTAGAGGAACTTATAATATGAAGAGGGTAGGAGACACCTCATCTTAATACGTTAATTTTTTATTGTGGTAAAAATATAGATAACACAACATCTGCTAATTCAACATTTTCCACATGTACAATTTACTGACACCAATTACATCAACCGTGTTGTGTAACTATCACCAATATCCACTGCCAAATTTTTAGGAATGTAGAGAATTTTTTCTTTTTACACTAGTTTCAAAATAAACATTTTTAAAAAAGAGTACACGATGAAGACTTACTGGAGGTTTTATGATACCTGAGATGTGTGCTTTAGGAAGATGAATGCATCAGAAGAAAGGAAGGTGGACTGGTCAGAGAAGCAATTCTGATGAAGCAGATGTGTTGGAAAACAAGAGGCAATCAAAAGTCTACGTTACTGCAGTGACAGTGGGTATGAACAGAAGGCCTGATGCAAGTAACACGTTGACTAGAGTTTTAATAGTATTCTCATGAGGTGAATCAAATTACCGTCTTAGGATGTTGAGAGTGAAGAAAAAAGCAATGCAGAATCAAAAAGACCAATTTCACTCCTGGTGATGTATCCTTGGGCACACACACTCCTCAGAGCTGCCGTTTCCTCATCATAAATAAGTGGATGATAATGTCTATTTTTTAGGTTTTTGTAAGCCTCAAATGAGATAAATGAGTGTCAAGAAAAGAGCCTGGGGCATACTAGGTGTACAAAATTGTTCATTATCTTTTATCATTGATGCAAAAATTCAGGTGCAAAGAAATTACTTCCTATGAAAGAATGGAAACACCTTAACTTGTTTATCAAAATTAGTAATCTTACCTCTAACCCTGCCATATGTAATATAGCACACACAACCCACTCCTCATTTTCTGAGGTGATCAACTGAGGCTGCTATATATATTGCTACAGTGACTGAACATTTTTGCACATTGAGTCTTAATACAGGAAAGTGATGGATCAAACGGTAAGAACATTTTGAAAGTGAAGCATGTTCTAAACTTGTCTAATGTACTCTAAAACAGCTTTGGCAGGAGTTCCGGCAAGATGGCGCTCTAGGCAGAAGCTCCACCCCGTCGCTCCTCAGCAAAGATCCGAATAACTAAGCCAAACAGAGAATGCAACAATCCTGAATCCCTAGAACATCAAATGAAGAGATAAAGAACTCAGCCGAGCACCAAATGGAGTGAGAATAGTGACAGAGAATGCAGAGAGAGGAAAGATTCACGCAGAGGTCCCCTACCAGCTAATGCTGCGCGGATCCACCATCTTGGACTCCTATCAGAGAAGAGCAAACAGGGGTACAAGAAAGCAGCCACACGGAGCATCCAGTGGGAGACAAAACAGCCAGTTAGCTCCACACATAACCATTTCCCCATTGCATCCTGCCTACTTGCACCGTGCGCTTGACATCACACTACCAAGCAGTGCAGCCACGGGCAACTGGAACCTGCCCAGCACTGATTACCGACCTGCCCTGATGGCTGTAGTGAGTGCCACAAACAACCCGTCCCAGTGGCTCCTCTTCAGCTAGACCTGCCCTTCTGTACCATATATGAGTGACTGACCCTGCCAGTTGGAGAAGGGGGAAAAAAGTATTGAGCTCACAGATAAGCAACAACAAAGAGCATGCAGTCCACCTGCTCAGACATACTCAAATTTTTTTCTTTTTTAAAAAAGGGGTGAAACAAACAAATCTACAATCAATAAACGAGAGAAATAACTACTGAATGCCCCCAAAACAGAAGACAATATCAAAACATTTACAAAAACAGGACAGGATGGAGCCAGTAGGCGTCCAAATTAAAACACCAGATGACTCTCCTGTTGAAGAAAATGCACTAGAAGTACCTATAGGGAATTCAAACCTCTAATACGCGGAATTTTCCAATAACTGAGGCAAAAAGCTGACAAACATGAGGAAAAAATAGACAAATTCATGGAAAATACAGACAAAATATTGGAAGAATTCAAGAAGATGATGCAGGAACAAAATGCCAAAATAAATTCACAACTAGAAATTATACAAAAACAACAATTAGAAATCCAAAAGATAAACAACAAGATTTCAGAAATGGATGAGGTAATAGAAGGGCTGAAAAGCAGATTTGAAACCGTGGAAGACAGGATCAGTGGAACTGAAGACAAACACTTGGATACAACTCTGTTTGAGGAAAACTCAGAAAAAGAACAAAGAAAAATGAAGAGACCCTGAGAGTTATGTGGGACACAATTCAAAGCAAAAATTTAAGAGTGATTGGCATTCAAACTACAACAAAGTGATGTTGAAAATCTGAACAGACCCATAACAAGAGAAAATATTGAAAAGGTAATCAAAAAACTCCCAACCAAAAAAAGCCCTGTCCCAGATGGCTCCACTAGAGAATTCTGCAAAACATTTACAGAACAGCTTGTACCAGTACTACTCAAGCAATTTCAGAGCATAGAAAAGGAAGCAACACTTCCAAATTCATTCTATGAAGCCAGCATAACGCTGATACCAAAACCAGGCAAAGACGTCACAAAAAAAGAAAATTACAGACCAATATCTCTCATTAATATAGATGCAAAAATTCTGAACATAATTCTAGCCAATAGAATTCAGCATCATATCAAAAAAAATAATACACCACGACCAAGGAGGATTCATACCAGGTATGCAAGGATGGTTCAAATTTAGAAAATCAATCAACATAATACACTACATAAATAAAAGGGAAGAAAGAATCACACGATCATCTCAATTGACGCAGAAAAGGCATTTGACAAAGTCCAACACCCATTCTTGATAAAAAGTCTCAATCAAATAGGTATAGAAGGGAAATTTCTCAACATAGTAAAGGGCATCTATGCAAAACCAACAGCCAACATTGTTCTTATGGAGAGAGGCTGAAAACATTCCCCTTGAAAACAGGAACAAGACAAGGATGCCCTTTATCACCACTCCTATTTAACATTGTGCTGGAAGTTCTAGCTAGAGTAGTAAGGCAAGAAAAAGAAATAAAGGGCATCCAAACTGGTAATGAAGAAGTTAAACTGTCCCTGTTTGCAGATGATATATTATACATAGAAAACCCTAAAGACTCCATGAGAAATCTACTGGAACTAATAGAAAGATTCAGCAGAGTAGCAGGATACAAGAGAAACATTCAAAAAATCAGTTGGATTCCTATACACCAGTAAGCAGAACGATGAAAAGGAAATCAGGAAATCAATACCATTTTCAATAGCCCCGAAAAAGATAAAATACTTAGGAATAAATCTGACCAGGGATGTAAAAGAGCTATACAAAGAAAACTATAAAACACTCCTGCAGGAAACCCAAAGGGATCTACATAAATGGAAAAACATACCATGCTCATGGATAGGTAGACTCAACAGTGTGAAAATGGCAATTCTACCCAAAGCAATTTACAAAAACAACACAATCCTGATCCACATACCAAGAACATTCTTCAAAGAGATGGAAAAACTAATCATTAAATTTATGTGGAATGGAAGAAGCCCCTAATAAGTAAAGCACTACAGAAGAAGAATACAGTGGGAGAACTCACACTAGCTGACTTCAGAACCTACTATACAGTTACGTAGTCAAAACAGCCTGGTAGTGGTACAACAACAGATACATTGACCAATGGAACAGAATTGAGAACCCAGATGTAAATCCATCCACCTACGGTCACCTGATCTTCGACAAGGGCCCAAAGTCCATAAAATGGGGAAAAGACAGTCTTTTTAACAAATGGTGCTGGCAAAACTGGATATCTATTTGCAAAAAAATGAAACAGGACCCATACCTCACACCGTATACAAAAACTACTTCAAAATGGATCAAAGACCTGAATATGAAGCCTAAAACTATAAAGTTCATCGAAGAAAAAATAGGACCAACACTTCAGGCCTTAATACGTGGCATTAACAGGATACAAACCATAACCATCAACACACAAAACCCAACAGATAAGCTAGATAACTGGGATCTTCTAAAAATCAAACACCTTTGCTCTTCAAAAGACTTCACCAAAATAGTAAAAAGAGAACCTACAGACTGGGAAAAAATTTTTGGACAGTACAAGTCAGACAAATGTCTAATCTCCATAATCTACAAGAAAATCCAACACCTCTACAACAAAAAGACAAACAATCCTATTAACAAATGGGCAAAGGAAATGAACAGACACTTCACCAAAGAAGACATTCAAATGGCCAACAGACACATGAGGAAATGCTCGCGATCACTAGCCATTAGAGAAATGCAAATTAAAAGCATAATGAGATACCATCTCACCCCGGCATTACCGCACGAATCAAAAACACTGGAAATAACAAATGTTGGAGGGGCTGTAGGGAGATGGAAACTCTTATGCACTGCTGGTGGGAATGCAAGATGATACAACCATTTTGGAAAATGATATGGCACTTCCTCAGAAAGCTAGAAATAGACATACCATTCGATCCAGCAATCCCACTCCTAGGAATATATCCTAGAGAAATAAGAGTCGTCACTCGAATAGACATATGCACACCTATGTTCATGGCAGCATTGTTCACAATAGCAAAATGATGGAAACAACGTAGGTGCCCATCAACAGATGAATGGATAAACAAACTATGGTACATACACACAATGGAGTACTATGCAATAAGAAAGAACAACAATGAATCTGTGAAGCATCTCATAACATGGATGAAACTAGAGGACATTATGCTGAGTGAAATAAGTCAATCACAAAAGGACAAATATTGTATGAGACCTCTAGTGTAAAAACCCATGGAAAACTTCACACGCAAAATGTAACAACCTTTGTTGGTTACCAGGGATGGGAGGGGTGGGGGGGGGAATACTAAATAGGCAATAGATAAGTGGTATCGTGGGTGAAGGGTGAGAAGGTACACAATACAAGGGAAACTAGTACAACCTGTACAAGCAAAGGTCACGGAAGCCTCATAGACACATCCAAACTCCCTGAGGGATTGAATTGCTGGGCAGGGGGCTCTGGGGACGATGGTCTCAGGGAATATCTAGCTCAACTGGCATGACACAGCTTATAAAGACAATACTCTACATTCTACCTTGGTGAGTAGTGTCTGAGGTCTTAAAAGCCTGTGAGGGGCCATCTAAGATACTCCACTGGTCTCATCCCTTCAGGAGCAAGGGAGAATGAAGAGAACAGGATACAAGGAAAAGATTAGTCCAAAGGACTAATTGTCCACAGCTACCAAGGCCTCCACTGGAGTGAGTCCAGTGGAGCTAGATGGTGTTCAGCTACCACCACTGACTGCTCTGACCAGAATCACAACAGAGGGTTCTGGATAGAGCTGGAGAAGTATGTAGAGCATAATTCTAACTTACAAAATAAAAAAAGACCAGATTTACTGGCCTAAAGGACACTGGAGAAACCTCGAGAGTATGGCCCCCAGCCACCCTTTTAGCTCAGTGGTGAAGTTACCTCCGAGGTTCACTGTTCAGCCTGGGAGTGGACAGCCCCATAAAACCAAATGAGACTAACGAGGTACAGGAGTCCAGTGACAAGGGCCAGAAGGCAGAAGGGGACAAGGAAGCTGGTGATAGGGAACACAAGTTTGAGTAAGGATATTGTTGATGTGTTATGAGGTTGTTCACCAGTGTCATAGGGCAACATTTGTAGCAACTGTTAAATGAGAAACTATTTTGTTCTGCAAGCCTTCATCTTAAGTGACAATAACGGCACAATTGGAAGAGCATAGTCAATGTCACTGATCTGTGTATGTAGAAATTTTTAAACTGTGTATCTTTGGCTATGTGTATTTTCACCAAAAAAAAAAAGGGTGAGAATTTAGAGGGTTAGTATGTTGTGGGGTTGTTAACCAATGTCATAAAACAACATGTGTACTACTGTTTCATGAGAAACTATTTGTTCTGTAAGCCTTCACCTGAAGTACAATAAAATATATGTAAAAAAACAAACAAACCAAAAAAACAGGTTTCGCTGCTTGAGATCCCAGGCAGCAGTGTTGGAGTCCTGGAGCTATTTGTGTTGCTCGTTGGCCTCAACGTTGGCCATGCATTAGAATTACCTAAGGAGTTTTTAAAAGTCTTGATGCTGGTGCCTGACCTGCGATAAAGCCCAGGCCTCATAAAAGTACCCAAGAAGGGAGCTGCCGGCATAGTGGATAGAGCAGCAGGTCTTATATCATACAGACCAGGATTCAGATGTGGACTTTGGTACTTACTCAGGATTTAACATTGGCATATTTTTTAACCTCTCTGAGACCTAGTTTTCTTACAGTTGAAATGAGCACAATGCGTGTACTGGGTGCAATTGAAATCATTAGAAATAAAGAATGTAAATTGCCTGGCAGTATTCTTGGTCTTCACTAAGTGATAGGTACTTACTATTATTCAACAAAACAAACAAAAAATAGGATGGAAACCCTACATTCACCCAGATAAGTTTCGTGGCTAATGAAAATGTTGAGTTTCTAGCCTTTTGTCTAAATTATACCATCTTGGTGTAGTATCTTTGGTTATCTCTTGCTGATCAGAATTTCTGATTGGCAGACTCGACGGCAATGGATTTGGTTAGGTTTTGGTTTTGATTAATAAAAAGAGGAAAATCAAGTATTATTTAGTTGTTATGTCCTGCATGATAGACCAAAAAAAAACCCAAAAAAATAGAGTCCTTCAAAAAATGGAGTCTGTGAGGAAAACAATTCCAAAACAGTAGAGGAAATTCATGAAGGAAAAAATGCTGGGACATGATACCATGAAGTTTTCCAGTTTTGTAGTTGAAAAGGGTATGAGGTGCATTACCTCTATAAAGGCTATTGAGACATAACCGTTTTTATGTGGAATTCTATAAATTTTTGCCTACTTTCTCCATCACACAGCTGTGAATGCAGTTGATTGTTCTGATATTTACTGTATCCAAGCCAGTGTCATGGACTTTGATCACACCATTCCCATGGTAGATAGGAAGCCAGGCTATAATAGTCTCTCAGCATGAGAAGTCATGTGACAGGTGGACCTATAACCATCCAACTATAAGAGCGGCATAGGAGTGAGAGGAAATACGGGTAGGTAAAGTGATGGTTCTCTTCACTCAGCTCTTAACCTAGTAAGGAAGGAAATTTCCTGTTTTAATAAAAGTAACATATTTCTACTAGTAGCAAATAATGTAGAAGTTAAAAGCAGAACTCCTGAAGCCAGGCTGCTTGGGTCCAAATCCCAGCCCTGTCTCTTATAAGCTATGTGACTATGGGCAAGTTGTTTAGCCCCTCTCTGCCTCAGCTTCTCTGTCTATAGAATAGACATAATTGTACATATATCTCAAAGGGTTATAGTGAGAATTAAATGAGTTAGCATGATTTTACACAGGTACCTGGTATATAGTAAGCAATGATTTAATTAAAACACTTTCTTTTAAAGATGTATGAACTTAGGCAATATGACTTGGTCAAGAACAAATGATACAGCTAGTTAGAGCCAGCCCAAGTTGTGAAGTATTTCTCACTACATGTGAAGTGTGATTTCTAGTCTAGTATTCCTCTCACCAAGTCCCTGGTGGTGCAGTGGTTAAGAGCTCGGTGCTAACCGAAAGGTTGGTAGTCCGAAGCCACCAGCCACTCTTGGGAAACCCTATGGGGCAGTTCTACTCTGTCCTATACGGTCGCTATGAGTCAGAATCACATTGACGACGACAGGTTTTTTCATTCCTCCCACCACACCATGTGGTTCCCCTGAATGCGGCAGTTCTGCAGTCCTGGAAAGAGTATTGGGCCAGGAAGGGACGGTCTGCCTCCTACACCAGAAATGCTTGAGGATACATTAGGTCTTCCACAGGGTTACTGTGAGGACCTCCAGGCTCATTCAGTCTATAGATGGATCTGGGGTGTCAGAATGTATCCACATCCAAAAAGCACCATTAACTGTCCTGACTCTGTGCAAAACTCACAGCCCATCTTATTAGCATCCCCTAAAAGTGCAGTTGCAAACCTGAGACACACCCAGTCACACAGAGCAAGGCAGGATTTCCATAAGGTTGATAACAAGGGGAGCGATTGTTGTTGTTAGTTGCCCTCAGATTGATATGGCACAGTTTATCCAAAAAAGAAAGACAAATGAGGAATTAGTGACAAGCCAGTAGCCTGGCATATATACAAGGAGAAAATATAGATATACCCGGAAGTCCTTAAGAAAGATTTCACTGTTTTCCTGGAGGATGACTTGAGTGAAGAAGCAATGCCAACTATTACTTACAAAATAGCGGCCTCGGGCAGGTAACTAAATCCTTCTATTGTATAAACTGTGGACTACAAGAGTATCTGCTTTGAGGGCTTTTGGAGGATTAATGAGATCCTGTATCTAAGTTGCCTGGTGCATAGTAGGAACTCATGGAGTCCCTGGTCCTTCCACATCTAACATCTCTACAGAGAAAAAAGATGAGAGCTAATTGTCAGTGCTTGTTTTTGTGGTATCTACTATTTCTAAAGTAGAGTTACCAGCAGAGGATGCCAGAAGATGCTAATGCTGTCGAGGGCTTGCATGTACCAAGCAATCATCTATTCCACACAACAATAACTCTAGGATATAGGGCATTGTAAGTTTTATAGAGGAGGAATTATGGCACAGACAGCGGAAGTGACTTGCCTGAGGTCACATAGATAGTAAATATCACGTCCAGGATTCAAACCCAGGCACTCTGGGTTTAGTCCACACACTTAACCCCTCCACCACACTGCCTCTCTGGAGTTAGTCCTGTTCTCAGGGGCTTGTTGTGAAGATCAGCAAAGATGATGCTTCCAAAACACTCGTATAGAGCTGAGCACTGTGCAAGTCATATTAGGTGTAGTGATATTGCTGCTCTAACATGCCAAATGAAATAAATCTGAACTTGGTGATCTTTGAAAGAGAAGTAACATTGTACCTTCATTTGGTTGTGATTCCTCTCAGACCCAGTGCCCCAAGGAAGTGTCATAACCACTATCTCAGAGAAAGAAGTAGAAATTAGAATTGGACCCTCATTACAACCAACACCAGATTTCATAGCTCAGTTGCCATGCTATTTCTTACCTTGGACTTTCAGTTAGATTTTATCAGATTAAAGTACACATGGAGAAAAGCAGAGGTCTAATGTTTTTTAAATTTATTGTTCCTATATATAAAAAGCAAAGTACAGAATTCAAGCAGCAAGGAAGGTGGCTTCAGAGGGTATAAAATGGAAGGTTTTAAGGTGGTCATCTGGTTAAGGAACACACTAAGCAGGCATGGCAGAAGTCCCTGGGTGGTGCAAATGGTTAAGTGCTCCTCTGCTAATCAAAGGGTTGGAGACTCGAGTCCACTCAGAGGTGCCTCAGTAGAAAGACCTGGTGATCTAGTTCTGAAAAATCAGCCATGGAAAATCCTTTGGAGCACAGTTCTACTCTGACACAGATGGGGTCACCATGAGTTGGAATCAATGCAACGCCAACTGGTAACTGGTAAAAGGGTCAGACAAGAAACTGCACACTGCCTACACTCAGTGTGTTTATTTGGCTGGCTTGAAAAAGTTGATGCAGATTATAATGAAAAACGGTACTCAAGGCTTCCATGGGTAACCCCTCGACTCTGCCCTTGAGTAGTGGTAGAATTTCTTGTTGTTGTTACAAAGTAAGGTTTTCTCAATTTGTCCAGTTGTTTCAGATTGTCAATAATAACATGACAAAAATAATACACAAGGGAACTGAAATAACCCAAATCCAGAAAGAAAATCCAGCTAGATCTTCAGCAGACAGCTCTAGGAAGAATACAAGATGAAGAAAAGATGGCCCCTTTGTGCCCCATCTGTTACGGACTCTTTCCACTGCCATAGACCGCCGTTCTTCTGAGCAGACAGAATCCCACGATGGCCAAGTAGATGGCACTCTTGACAAGGAGGAGGAGGTAGGTGTAATACGCAGAGGTGTTGGTGAGCTGCAGCCGCAGGATATCTAAGACAAGTTGTTCAATTAGTTTCTTCTGTTCTTTTGAAAGGACAGGATATATTAATGGGGTGGGGAGTCACAAATATCATTTTTGATGATCTAAACTGAAGTGACACCACATAGCCGTGGAAACCCAGAAGTAAATATCTACCACCACCACCGCCACCACCAAGACAACTCAGAATTCAACACGCAGATCTAGTTAATCAACAAACTCTGCTAACATCCACTTGGGACACTTCCAATTATTAAAGACTAAGGTTGCATTTTTAATGAATGAGTCCAAGTAGAAAAAATATGTTTAATAATTAGCTTTGAACATTTATTTATCCCCACCATGTCTATAAGGAATAATAAATAGATACTGTTCACTGAGCACTAACCAAATGCCAGCACTGTTCGGAAAGCTTTGTATATAAAGATTTAGTCTCATTTAATCTTTACAATAACATCTGAAGAGAACATTATTTCTACTTCCATTTTACAAACAAAGAAATTTAGGACCTGGGGAGAAGTAAGTGCCCTGACTTCATGCATCTCGCAAGTGCCAGAACCCACATTTCAACCTCAGCAGCATGCCTTTAGGGAACAGGCTTTTAGTTACTCTGAAATTCTGCATCTCCATGTGGAATAGATACCCCAGACATCAAAAGTTTTAAACATAAATGTAAAGTTGAATTGTTGACATAGAAGCATCTGAACCATTATACTTTGTACATGAAATGAGATCCCTGTGAAGGGTACAATACATGGAAAATTGGTGGTGCTGGCAGGGACAGAGTTTGGAAATTTTAGTAAAAAGGACATTATAGAAAATGGAGGACAATGGCTAATCCAAATCCTCCAAACCTTTGGAAGGTCATGGCTAACTGTCTTTCCTAAATATCTCCCATTGTGGCTATGATGTTACAAGAAAAGTGCACTTAATGGCCTTTGAAGTTTTGCAAGAAATGTACAATGTCAAGAAATAATGATGGTGACTACTCAATGAACCCCAAGCCTGGGCTGCTTCCTATGGAAACTTCCATTTTACATGTTTGGTTTTCAGAATCTGAACTCCAGAATCAATAGCACTTGGTGTGGAAAGGTATCTTAAGAGGTGATGTATTCGTAACCCCTGGGTTGTGGTCAGGTAAGATGTTACCGTTTCTCCTTGCCTGGTGTGGTAGGTGAGGTCAGGGCCCCCTGGTTATTGGAAAAGGAGGAAAGACTAGCACAGACAGAGTAAATGTTTCTAGCAACTTTTCTTGTACATATATAGGGAGAAAGGGCTGGAAACAAGTATTTATTCTGTGCCTGCTAAATGAGATACCTTATGCTAGACATTCCATGCGTGTTACCTTATCTCTTCAATGACTGTGTGTTAGTTGTAACTATTTCGTTTGTAGAGGAGGCAAATATTGCTCAGAAGAAAAAAAGAAAAGAGAGCGAGAGAAATTTATCCATATTCATGTAACAAGTCATCAAAAGAACTGGGATTAAAATCTAGTCTGTGGTACTCTGAATACCATGCACCCATCCCCTACCATGTCTCCATCACATTTTAGGGCCTTGGACTTGAAATTTCTTGTTCTGTGACTATTCTCAGAGGAAGAATAGAGAGCTAAGTGTATGAACTCTTGATTCTCATGGCCTGGGGTTTGCCCCCTAGATCTACTACATTGTGACATGATACAAGCAATGTAATTTTAGCTCCCTGCCCTCATCAGTAAAATGGGGGAAAAAATACTGTACCACCTCATACGGGTATTGTGAAGATTAAGCAAGAAAATGCATGCAGAATGCAGCACAATGCCTTCTGTATCAGAAGCTCTCAGTAAGTGTCAGTTTATTTACTAGCTACTAGTAACACCCATCAACGACTCCTTGGAAACCCTATGGGCATTTCTGCTCTGTCCTATAGTGGTCACTATTGGTCGGAATCTACTCGACAGCACCGGGTTTAGCAAGAACCAAAGGTGAAAAAACATTAAGAAACAACCTGATACCATGTTTTCCCCATTATTCGAAACAGAAGTCACAGGAATGAATGGAGTCCATTTATTGAAAGAAATTCAGAGTCTATCACTGCACACTCTAATTTACACTCACTCATGCCAAACCCAGCAGCTTAGTGTGTGAAGATGACTACGAGGAATGTGAATTAATTTAAACTATCAATCAGTCTATTCTGCAGCATCCAGCCATTCTGATTTTTCTCCCTTAAGCCAGAGAAATGTAAATGTTAAGTCGATCAAGAGGAAAAATATGCTATAGCATGACCTACAGGCAAACATATACAAAAACTTACCATTTTCATAAGCTTCTGTAGAATGACAGTCTAGAAGAAATGAGAGCAAGCATTAATCAGTTGTTCATCCCTGTTATTTAACTGTGTGTGAGCGTGTGTATGCGTGCGTGTGTGTATATTTTTATATACATATACACACTTATGTCTACACACACACACAATCTCCCCACAGAGACAGTCATTAAAAAATAAAAGCCTCAAAATCTGAAGAATAATCGGCCTGATTCTATGCAATTCAGCAGGTTCAATTCATTTACTGTGTTTCTTCTGCTCATGAGATTTCTTAACTGAGCAAAGGAAAGCAGCCTTACCTTTCCTAAGCAGACAAAGCCCTGGGTTTTTAATTATAAACATCAAAATCCCTGTTTCATGCAAATTGTTTTCTGGAATCGGATTTGTGGAAATAACGACAATGGTATTAATAAATGCTAACACCCATTGGAGCCCTGGTGGTGCAGTGGTTAAGAGCCCAGGCTACTAACCAAAAGGTTGGCAGTTCAAATCCACCAGCTGCTCCTTGGAAACCCTATGGGGCAGTTCTACTCTGTCCTATAGAGTCGCTATGAGTCAGAATGGACTCAACAGAGTTGGGTTTTTATCACCCGTAGAGTAATTATTACCGTGCCTGGAACGAGGTTAATTGCTTCACATGCTTTACCTTATTTAACCCACAATAACACTCTGAGGTAAGTTATATTATGCACTGTCCTGTTTTACAAATGAGGAAATAAGACTTGCAGTATAAGTAACTTGCCAAAAGTCATACGAATGAGGGGCAGAGTCTGTATTCCAATGGTAGTTGTGGAGGATAAAATAAGATAAGGCTTTTGGAGAGTACTTTGTAAAAATAATCTATAGAAACAGAGAAAATAACATAGAAAGAGACAACCTAGTTCCGCCATTGAGGACACTAAGAAAACTTCTGTCTATATTAATTATTCTCTGCATATGGCCTTTATCACAGGAGCTCAGCATTCTCAGTACAATTCTTCCTGGTTACAGAAAGATTGGTTAGGTCACATTTATCCTTCCCTGGAAATGTGAAACTTGAGATGAGAGTTGTATTTACCTATGACAAAAAAGAAACAAAGAGGCAAACAAAAAACATGCAAAAACAAACATTTTTATGAAGATAATTGGACATTGCATAGGGGGAAACAGTCACACTGGTTGTTTCAATTTATCCTTTTTCTATGAGATGTGTTCTTGTCCACATGGAAATGACTCTGGGGTGCAGTTTTTTGTACTCAACAAGATCTTGTTGTGTGTGTTCTAAAAAATGGGTTTCGGGTATAGGCTTTAGATTAAATCCCAGGAATGAAAATGTTCCTGTAAATATGGTTTAGATGTTAAATATCTTTATTACCGGACTTTAATGTGTCCTGAAAACCTCATTCTTTTCCTTACAATGATTTTACTTGTTAAAAGATAAATAAAATTCTCTATCATCATGCACTGATTGAGGTAAAAACAATAAAGTAACAATTACTTTTACTGAAATCTTCACATGTATCCTGAATTCTCTCTCTCAGTCAGCATTGATCACAAACTTGGACCAGAGTAGTTTTATCTCTCCTCAGAATCTCTTTGTTGATTTGGGCTTCCATGGTCTATTTTTAGATTTCACCAAAAAAAAAAAAATAACTTTTAAGAAATAGTATGGGAGACTTGTCGTATAACATTAGAACATTCTCACTAACAGTCTTACCATGAGAAATCCCTGTGAACCCTTGGTTTTAGAATTTAATGCCAAGTAAAACACATTATGGGAGGCCCTGAGTGATGCAAACGGTTTAATATGCTCAGCTGCCAATTGAAAGGTTGAGGTGAGAATCCATCCAGGGGCGCCTAACAATCTACAGAAAAATCAGCCATTGAAAACCCTACAGTTCCACTCTGACATACATGGAGCCCCATGAGTTGGAATCACTGGTATAGAAACATATGATAGACTGAAACTACCCTCCATTATAATAATCATCAGAAATTCACTATAGTTCTTATTTTTTTCTGACCACTAGAAAACACAGAACCTAACTGGACACTTAGAGGTAGTGGTTATATTAACCTTATGGTTGTATACTTGCTTCCCCTCTGTTTCTTAGCAAAGAAAGCAGGGATTTAGAGCTGTTTTTATAATCCTTTTTAGGAAAAGACATAAATAAATAGACCAAACTCACTGCCCTCGGTCGATTCCGACTCAAACCGACCCTTTAGGACAGAGTAGAACTTCCCCATAGAGTTTCCAAAGAGTGCCTGGTGGAGTCGAACTGCCGAACTTTTGGTTAGGAGCCGCGGCTCTCAACCATCACGCCACCACTGTTTCCATAAATATATAGAGGAAATATATTAATAAATATGTCCGTGTTATGATTTTGAAAGCAACATTTTCACAGACATTATTTCATTTACTCTTTATCCCAGCCCCGTGTGTTGTGATGAACACTTAGCAAGGTGAGTGTTAAAGCCTCCCTTGATAATTGGAGAATCAAAGAATCCGAGAGGATAAAGACTTAAGAAATTATGACTGGTCCATGGCAAAGGTGTTCCCACTTTTAATTACTGCTTGGTCCACACTGCTTGAAACAGCCTTGTTTACTTAAAGGGAAAAAGACAAAGCTATTCCTTCTGGGCACCTGGTGTCTTTGGTCGGTTAGGTTAAGACCGAGGACTTTAACATATACTGAGTTACTGGACCACTGCCACGGTCAGGACACACTCCGCCTTATACTCACACCCTCTAAATACGTATGGCATCTGCATCAAAGTGTCTCCTTTGGGGTATCATACCTGAATCAGGCATGATAAGGAAAAGAGTATCTTCCCTTTCCTCGAGTGCATCGTCCTTGGGACACTCATTCATCCTAGCCTATTGATCTACAGATCCTCTCCAGGGCTCCCATACACTAGTTGTAAAATAAATGTCTGTTGAACTGCATTTACCAATGGCTAGAAATGCACTCACTATGTAGAATATAAGCGGGTTTGTATATGTTGTTGTTGCTGTTAGTTGCCATTGAGTCGATTCCAAGGCATGGTGACCCCATATGTGCAGAGTAGAACAACTGCTCCATAGGGTTTTCAAGGCTGTGACCTTTCCTGAGGTGCCTCTGGGTGACTTCAAATCACCAGCCTCAGCTAGTAATCCAGCTCTTGACCATTTGTGCCAGCAAGGCTCTTGACGACGTCACCAATCTTATAAAATTTCACCTTACTGGGGCATGCGAGATACAAATCTGAAAAACCTGAGGCCATAATGAAACTGCCCCAGCCAAGGTTATTCCATCTTTTGCTGACCCATGTTCTGACTCCTCCTATGAATACCATTGTGTGTCCTAAGAACTCCTTGTTTATGGGTTAAACTCTGTGTATAGCAATATTGAAATGAGAGTGAATGTGCTCGTTTGGAAGAATATTCCTGAAAAGCATAGAATTTCTCTTATTTACTGATCAAGTAAAGTCACCAAAAGTGGAATCTTTTTGAGCACTTATTGTGTTTTAAGTTGCTAGGTGCTTTCATATATATTGCTTCATTTAATTCATACAACGACCATAAAAACATCATTGTGACCTTAACATTTTGGATAACAGGACTGTGGCTGAGATAGGTTAAGTAAACTTTTCAGATTTGTTTTTCCTCGAAAACCTGTATCATTCTCATTGTATAGGGAAGTAATAGAGTATTTGTACGACCACGAAATATAACGACATTTAAGAAGGATTTACATATGTTTGCTTGCATTAATTAATTAATGATCGAAAAGGTGGGAAATTACCTTTGGAATAAGCTTTCTAGGAGTTTCTATTTACATACACATACCTCTCTTTATTGAAGGAAAAAGAATCACTTTATCAGCTTCTTTAATGTACTCATGTTTGACTATACATTGGTGTTCTTTATCCAATGACTTTCCAGTCACGGTCAGCCAGCTGAATTTCATGAATGTGTCACCAGTCTTGATAGTATCTCCTTGTTGGGATTGCAGAATTGTATTGCTGTTCTTTTCTTTCCAATCTACTTGAATAACATCAGGGAAAAAGTTCTCAAGAAGACAAAGATATGTTCCAGCATTATGAAGGACTGTTTCAGCAGCTGAAGGAAGAAAAATTGTGGGCTTGGGGGAAAGGTCTGCATCAAGGTTTCTATCTGTAGGGGATAGTGAAATATCAATTAAAAAGCATTATTAGAGAAACACAAACATTGCCTTTTGCAACAATCTATTGCATAGCAGTAGGAAGAAAAGTGGCCATTTGTACAGCACCTACCATAGGCTTTCATCCTCGCAATAGATTTCAAGGTACATATTATTGTCCTATTTGATAGATGGGGAAGAGGTTCAGGAGGTTAAGTAATGTGCCAAAAGTCGCAACTACTGGGGTCTGGGTTAAAAGCTGGACTTTGTTGTTCCTCTACATGATATTTAATGGCCTCATATCAAGGCTTCCAGCATTCACGAACACATTTTTTTAACCTGTTTTGTTCAATCATGATGGAGCATGTTTTCAAGGTGGGTGAGGAGGTATGGGACAGGAGATCAGAGAACTTTGACATTCTCTCACAGACAAGAATCTTTGGTCCCTTCTAAAGTGCTTCCCTTTCCCATCCTGCGAACTTCGGAACTTTTACCCTCTTTGGCCAAATAACTCACATTCTCATATTCCATAACTCTGTGGAATCATAGACTCTTCATTTAACTCAATGAGGTGCGCCAGATTCATTTGGTTTCCTATGTGAGTAAACGTCAAGGGGAAGTTTTTTTATCTTAGATGTTATTTTAACAATATACTTGTTATAAAGGGAATCTACTTCATTTGTAATTACAACTATGAAGGTGGCCTTTTAGGGTCAAATGTGGATTCCATACTGAGCTCTGAAGTTCGTGGAGTTCCTCTAGTTGACTTCTAACTTTATAAACATCTCAATTTCAGATAAGAACCACTCTAGGTTTTTTGATAGTAAAGTATTAAAACTGCACCTCCAAATTATTTATGATGCCCTGAATTTAGAAGCAAAACGGCAATATTTCCAATAAGCTTTTTTTTTTATTATTCCCAGAAATGATCTTATATTAACTTTATCAAGGAATTCACTTATCAGAATTTTGTTTCCCCTTAGAAACTGTTGACAGAAAGCACTTTTTATTTTGGAATTTCATTTTAAATTTAAGCGTGATAAAGAATATGCCAGGGCTGTATTTTTAATAATTACTTTAAGATGAATTTACTCCATTAGTGAGAGGGTCCACACATATCAGCATATCTATATTTTGACTCTCAGTGTCTCTCCGAAAATGTAAATCTGCCACATTAGCTACTGAACTGTTCTGAATTTCCACTTTTTTATTTCAACCTGCTGAATAAATGTATGAGCAATTGGTGTAATGTGGAAAATTATAGTTCCAGAGTATCTTGTGGACATACGGTCAAAATATATAACAAAAGAGGTTATGCTTACAAAGGCTTGTCACTTGAAATAATGCATGAATGTTAATTGATTATACATTTATTATTAATCCAATGATCAAAATTATAAACGGTAGAACCCTTTTCAGTTTGATTTCCAGTTGAAACGCAGATGTTTAACTAACATTCCCTTTGAGCTAGTTGTGTGTTTGTTTAATAATTCAACAGGCAGTTCATTAAGGAAAGAAAAAAAAGAATTGGATTTCTCATTTAGAAGAAAATGAAAAAAAAATCTTGAGAATTTCTGCCTGAGGAGCAAAGATTGTTTTTTTCCTTTTCTTCTCAAATGAGAAAACCAGTTCTTTTTCTTCTTCGTAATAAATTGCCTGTTGAATTATTAAACAAACACATATTAGCCAAAAGAGAATATTAGCTAAGCATTTGCATTTCAATTGAAAATCAGACTGGAAAGGATTCTACCATTTATAATTTTAATAATTGGATTAACATTGACGTATCCTCCATAGAAGCAGCAGTCAAGAAATCAAATGAAATATTGCATTGGGCAAATCTGCTGCAAAAGTTCTCTTTAAAGTGTTAAAAAGCAAAGATGTCACTTTGAGGACTAAGGTACACCAGATCCAAGCCATGCTATTTTCAATTGCCTTGTATGCATGCGAAATCTGAACAATGAATAAGGAAGACCAAAGAAGAATTTATGCCTTTGAATTATGGTCTTGGCAAGGAATATTGAATATATCAAGGACTACCAGAAATAAACAAATCTGTCTCGGAAGAAGTACAGCCAAAATGCTCCTTAGAAGCAAGGATGGCGAGACTTCCTCTCAAGTACTTTGGACATGTTATCAAAAAGGACCAGTCCCTGGAGAAGGCTCTCATGCTTGGTAAAGTAGAGGGTCATCGAAAAAGAGGAAGACCCTCAACAAGATGGGTTGACACAGTGGCTGCAACAATGGGCTCAAACATAGCAAGGATATGCGGATGACATCGGACCGGGCAGTGTTTCATTCTGTTGTACGTAGGGTCGCTATGAGTAGGAACCGACTTGATGGCGTCTAACAACAACACAACAGCAAAACTCCTGATTTTAATAATAAAACAGCGAGCATATAATACTGATTTTTAAAGATCTGGCTGTAAATATAATTCCGTCAAATATGCCTATTTAATTCCATGTATCTTGTTTTTAGCACGAATAGTGTATTATTGGTTACAATAGCAAGACTGTATATTTCTACAAACTTCTTCCTTTCATTTAATAAAAGCAGTAGATTGTATAAAACAAGATTAATTTTTCAATTATACATTCTATTTACATAAGTTTTGTCTTCAGGCAATGTATTAAAGAATCTAATTTTTATCTCAGGAACTTTTATTTCTTCTTAAGAATATCTCTGATTCATTATATAATAAAACTGAAAATCAGAGAATGAACTGGGAAGTGTTCTCTATTGTAATTCACCTTTCATTTACTCTTGTCCCTTTTCTTAGTTAGTCTTTAAGTTTAATTCCTTTCGTGGGAAAATGAATCTTAAACATCTATCATTTCCTCTGTCTAATAATTTTTTGTACTTGATACTATGTGGTTAATGCCCTAAATTTGGATTATTATATTACATTTTTATTTTTTGAAAACATTATCGTAAAAATATACTTGAGTGTTTTTCGTGGTCAACGTCTCCTCCATGACCCATATAGGATGGAAATCAGATTAAAAAATAATAAACCTGTCAATCCATTTTATATGTGACCATTTATGTAATTAAATAATACATTTGAGTTAAATTGTCTGAGTTGCTTATGTTTTATTAATATGCAGTAGCATAAATTCTCTGTAAATACAAAATAAAGCAAGTAGATTATCAGCTGAAAGAATGATCTTTCAAACCTCCATGTTGGTATTTATTTGTCTGTGTTGCCTATTTTTTTCTTGTCTTTTTCCTATTATCAAATAAGTAGTTACAGCTATTTCATATTTAAATGTAAATGTCAGGCATATGACAAGTTTCTAATTGTATCATATTGATTGAATCCCTTGACCTTTATCTGGATGAATTTAGATAATTTTTTTCTTGATGAATATGAGCACAAAGCTTAAATTTATTGGCTCTAGACTTTAGGGCCAATAAATATTAGTGGTTATCTTGGAAGAACTACAACCAGAATGCTCCTTGGATACAAGGATGGTGAGACTGGGAGTCATATACTTTGGACATGTTGTCAGGAGGGATCAGTCCCTGGAGAAGGATATCATGCTTGGTAAAGTAAAGGATCAGCAAAAAAGAGGAAGACCCTCCACAAGATGGACTGACACAGTGGCTGCAACAGTGGGTTCAAGCATAGCAACAATTGTGAGGATGGCCCAGGACTGGGCCGTGTTTCCTTCTGTTGTGCATAGGGTCGCTATGAGTCGGAACTGACTTGACGGCTCCTAACAACCACAAGAACAACTGTTGGTGTTAGAGACAACATTAATTAAGATAAAGGATTAAAATTTAAAACACTGAGGACATCAACAACAAAAATTAAAATAAACGTGTCTTAAGCACATCTTTCTTGCCAAGTGAGGAAGAAGTCTGTTAAGAGAAAATATCTCCAAATGCAAATTTTCTGTGAGGGGACAGTAAAATAACTTTGCACTTGAGTAGTTAAAATTGCAACCGCTCCCTGTGTAAATGTTGTTGACTGCAAACAACTCTCCATGCTGGATATAATTCTCCCATTACAACTGAATCAGGGAAATATTTATCTGGCACCTAGTATGTGTCGGACAATTTGCCAAGCACTTTATTCACACTCTCTTATTCAACTGTCTTACAACCATGTGGGATATATACTGTTACCCCATCTTATGGATTAGAAAACTGAGGCCAGTGCGTAATCGCCCAAGTTCACATAAGCAGTAAGTGGTGGAATCAGAACTCCAGTTCGTCTGACACCAAAGTCCAAGCTCTTTTCAAACAGCAGACTATCAGAAAAAGAAAGGTGTCAAACTTACCCGTACTAATAATAAACTTTGTCCAGGGTCAAACACTTTAAAAATATAATTACATAATTATAAATGAGCACTTCTTAAAAACCCCTATGTGTACAAAGCCAAATACTATCACAATATTTGCACAACAATGCCGATGCCGTCCCTTAATATCGGGATTTGTTTAAAAATCTCTCCTAAGATTTCTAAATCCATATCCCATCACTTTCCTCCATCATTTTTTTCTACACATTTTTGCTATTATTCCAGATAAATTGTTTCTTGCCTCCCCTTCATTACCTTGAAAAAATTGCATTCTTCTGATACTTACCTGTGACAATAAGTTTTGTTCCATCGCCAATGAGATGTTGGTAATAATTCCACAGTGATTCAACCTGTATCAAAAACTTTCAACTATTTTAGCTTCTCTCAGTTCTTCAATTTCTAGTAGGAATATGCTGGTCTGGGTTCAAGAGACCAGAGTTCTTGTTCTGGTTCATTTTGCTAATAAGTCCTGAGGCTAAGCAAAGCCAGTAACTTAAAGTTTTTGCTGCTATTATTGAACTGAAAACAATGATGTTTGTGTAAGTCAGTTGAACATCACTACCAGCCCAGCACCAATGAGAGATCAAAATGAAACCAAAATGTTTTCATGTTTTATCCCAAAATATAGAGAAAACCCCTTTGCCGTCGAGTCAATTCCGACTCATAGCGACCCTAAAGGACAGACTACACCTGCTCCATAGGGTTTCCAAAGAGCAGCTGGTGCATTGAAACTGCCGACGTTTTGATTAGCAGTTGTAGCTCTTAATCATTGTGCCACCAGCACGCAGAATACAGAGAAGAGATCATTAATAAAATACCATTTTGATGTCTCTCACTTAAAAGAGCTCCTTCAGGCTAAGTATTTTAAACCAATAACTTACACCCATGGCTTACAGACAAGGTCTTCAAACATTTTAATCTCTAGCCTGAGTCTATCTTTTCTGTATATTCTGAAAGTACAATTTCCATCTGCCTACAGGGAGGGAGGAAAGAAACCATTTACAGATCAGATTTGCTTCCATATCCAGTAACTAGTAGATGCAAAATTACTGTTTATATACTGAGACCAAGAACATGGTTAGTCAGATCAGAGTTGATCCCAACTTGTCTTTTCTAAGAAACGTCTATCAGTTTTTCATGACCAGAGCAAAAATAGAGGGGGGAAAAATTTACTTACCAAAGGGAGTTACTATGAGCTTCATCCCTTCTGCAAAAATCTTGATCCATTCTGAGCTATCACACTGGTTACAGCTTCTACAAAAATCTTAGCCTTCTTCTAACATTTAAAAAGTTTTACATTGGCAATTTGATCTTCTGGACTGTTTCGGAAATCTTTGAATATAGCCTTTGTGATATCTGACATTTCATAAGTTTTTCGCAAATAAATTGACCCAAATGTGTTTTCCACTGAGGCAGTGAACACTGAAAAGTGTGCAGCAGAAAATGGAAAGGTTAAGAGTTAGTTTGAGAGCAGGCCAAACAGGCCAAGCAACTACTTTTGTAAGTCAGAGAACTTTCAAAAGCAGTATTCAGAAAATTAGGACTTTTTTTTTTTTAATTTCCAGGTGCGTGATTATGTTGGAAACCGCTCAGAGATAACATCAAAGGAAGGGCCCTTCTGTTCTCACAAATACCAGACAGCTATGCTGGCAATGTAGGGATGGATTTCTGAAGGACGGAAGCTCTTCAGTAACCGAAAATGCAAATGTACCTACACAAATACACTTGAGAAAACTGAACAAAGCTCTCCATTTTCAGTAAGGCCACTTTTACCATTTGCCAACATGCATCTCTACCGGGGAAATGCCAAATGAGAGAATAAGTTCTGGGATGACCATTTTTCCTGGAATAACAGAAGAAATTTGTAGACTTCTATCTCCTATAAAATAATGAATTCCTTGATGAAGCTAGAAACTTGCGGGGAAAAATCCAGTTCTCTTGTATGTTGAAAGAAGAAGCCTTTTGAAGGCTGTTCTGTAATCCTCTGCCACTCCACTCCCAGCACGGGAAAATCCAATTGCAGGTATCAGCTGAATGTTCCCTGGGGTACAGATGAGGTGCCCAGCTGTAAGGAGTCAGAGAGGACAGGCCCTAATGATCCCCATATCCACCCAGATCCATCTTGTCCTTACTGCCCATGAGCAGACACTGTCTTTAACCCCAGAGATGAAGGTATGAATGTGGTCACCCTGGACAATTCTCCCGTCACAGTGACTCACGGCCTTCAGCCCAATTGTGGAGGATGAGAGGGTTGGATGAAAATTATGTTTGGAGAGTATGTTTTTTTTAACTGAGGAATTCCAGTTATTGTTACAGAGCTGTTAAATACTCTGCATCTATTGTCGAAGTGGATGAAGCCCAGTCAATCCCTGACACTTTGTCCTCTGTTTTCCCTTATTCTAAGACCATGAGGAGAATTATCAAGATCCTTAGGGGCTGTCTATATTTCAAGATCCATGAAGGATTTAAGGAGTAAAATGCAAAAGAGTAAGTAATGAGTTATGAAATATTTTTTTAAAGGTACTGAAATGTAAGTGCCATATGAAGGAAATAGACAGGTTTTACTAAAGAGAATAAAACAAAGCCTAAATCAATGGAGAGACATACAATAATCATGAAAGAAAAAGTTCAATATAATAAAGATGCCAATGCCTCCTGAATTCACATATATATTGACAGCAATTTCAATCATAATTCCAATCAGAACTACAACATTTCATTTTTTGGTTGTATGGTGCAAGGGTTGGGGGTAAGCTAACCAAGTTGATTTTAAATTCTGTAAGGAAAATAACTGAAAAAATACTTTGAGAAATAATAGTGTCTTGGTCATCTAGTGCTGCTGTAACAGAAAGATCACAAGTGGATGGCTTTAACAAACAGAAATTTATTTCCTCACAGTAAAGTAGGCTAAAAGTCCAAATTCAGGACATCAGCTCCAGGGGAAGGCCTTCTCTCTCTGTCGGCCTTCTCATCAATTTTCCCCCAGAGTAGGAGCTTCTCCTCATGGGGACCCTGGGTCCAAAGAACATGCTCTGCTCCCTGTACTGCTTTCTTGGTGGTATGAGGTCCCCAGTTCTTTGCTTGCTTCCTTTCCCTTTTATCTCTTGTAAGATAAAAGGTAGTGCAGGCTACACCCCAGGGAAACTCCCTTTACATTGGATCAGGGATGTGACCTTAGTAAGTGTGTTACAATCCCACCCGAATCCTCTTTAACATAAAATTACAATCACAAAATGGAGGACAATCACACAATACTGGGAATCGTGGCACAGCCAAATTAATACACACATCTTTGGGGGGACATAATTCAATCCATGACATTCCACCCTTTGGCCTCTCAAAAATCACATCCTTGGAACATGCAAAACATATTCATCCCATCATATCATAGCAAAAGTCTTAACTCCAAATCCAGAATAAAAAATCCCTCTTCATCCGTGAAATCTAGAATACAAGTTATCTGCTTCCAAAGGTACAATGGCCGAACAGGCACATGCTAGACATTTCCATTACAAATGGGAGAAACTAGAGGGAAAGAAGGGATAACAGGCACCAAGCAAGTCAGCAGAACACATTACATTAGCCCTCAAGGCTTTAACAATAATCTTCTCTTCTCTGAGACAATTTACACAATGACCCTGCCCTCCAGACTCTAGGTATTGGCCACACTGTCCAGATTCTGAGTGGAGGACCCTCGGCCCTGGGCTTCAGCTCTGCCTTCCAGTCCCACTAAGATGGCAACTCTGCTCCCTTGGCTTTAGGCGCACCATTCTGCTAGTCCATCTGAGTGGCACCTCCACCCTTAGGAACACCAGAAGCCATGGCTTCTCCCTTTGAAACCCCTGAGGTCATGGCTATACCTTTTGAGACTGAGGCAGCTCTGCTTCTTGTGTTCCTTGTGTCTTCAGCTTCTGCTTCCTGTGGCCTCTCAGCCCTCAGGCCTCAAGCCCACATCCGTCCTGCTGGGGCAAGTGTTCCTAAGCTCTGTAGCTCCACAGATAAGTGCCTGGAGGCACCCCACTTCACCAGGAAGCCTCCTGCGCACAGGCACTCAGCTCTCTTATTCCGTGGGTCAGCAAGTCTAGCTCCACAGGTAAGTGCCTGGAGGCAAATAGTGAAGAGACATTTGGCATAGTAGATCTTAACACTTATTACAAACCTTCTAACATAATATGATATTGGTATAAGAATAATGAAACAGATAAATGAAACTTTTTTAAATTGTAGGGAAATGATAGATAATTCAAAAACTGGCATTGAGACTTTTGATTATTGGGAAAACAAAAGTAACTTTCTACCTCATACCATGTAAAAATATGTAGATTAAAATTTAAATTAAAAATCCTATAAAAACATGAGATAGAAACAACATTTAGGACAATAATTATATGCACTGAGTAGAGGAACTTAGAACAGGAAGAGGGTAGGAGACACCTCATCTTAATACATCAATTTTTTACTGTTGTAAAAATACAGATAACACAACATCTGCTAATTTGACATTTTCCACAAGTGCAATTTAGTGACACCAATTACATAAGAGTAAACAATGAAGACTTACTGAAGGTTTTATGATACTTGAGATGTGTGCTTTAGGAAGATGAATGCAAGAGCAGAAAGGAAGGTGGACTGGTCAGAGAAGCAATTCTGATGAAGCAGATGTGTTGGAAAACAAGAGGCAATCAAAGGTCTACATTACTGCAGTGACAGTGGGTATGAACAGAAGGCCTGATGCAAGTAACAGGTTGACTAGAGTTTTAATAGTATTCTCATGAGGTGAATCAAATTACCATCTCAGGATGTTGAAAGTGAAGAAAAAAGCAATGCAGAATCAGAAAGACCAAGTTCACTCCTGGTGATGTATCCTTGGGCACACACACTCCTCAGTGCCTCAGTTTCCTCATCTTAAATAAGTGGATGATAATGTCTGTCTCTTAGGTTTTTGTAAGTCTCAAATGAGATAAATGAGTGTCTAGAATAGAGCCTGGGACATACTAGGTGTACAAAACTGTTGATTTTCTTTTATCATTGATGCAAAAATTCAGGTGCAAAGAAATTACTTTCTATGAAAGAATGGAAACACCTTAACTTATGTATAAATATTAATAATTTTATCACTAACCCTGCTTTATGTAACATACACATGCACACAACCCACTCCTCATTTTCTGAGGTGATCAACTGAGGCAACTTACATCCTACTTCAAACAGAGTGAGGAAAGAATAAATACATGTATAAATAGTAAATAAGTTAGGTGAAGTAAAGCACAAGTTTCAACTGAATTGCTTGGACTTTGGCATTACTTTTCCAGGTTTGGCACTGATAACTTGCATAGTTAATAACTTCAACCAAATTTGGTAAACCATCAAAAAATATGAAGATATATCTCATTTCATTTGAGATTTTAGTTGCCATCATGAAACTGAATAATAATTTATACTTTTTTTTTCACATTGGTTTATCCTCTAGAAATTTTGATGGTTTTTAATAAAATCTAGCACATGAGTTAGTTACAGAGACATTGATAAGAAAAATGGCTAGGCTGCTGTCTTAAAGCAAAATAAGCATATTATCTGAAATCTACAAGAGCTAAAAATCACATACTAACTTAACCTATGAACCACTTCCTTTCACAGGTATGGAAATCATGAAGACAGGACCATCTTTGAATTCTGCATACCACACCAAGAGAAATGAAAGCATATGTTCATAGAGCATTACTCGTGGTCACCAAAAACTGAAAACAATTCAAATATTCTTCAACTGGTGAATGGGTGAAAAAAAATGTGTTATGTTGAGAGGTTCTGGCAAGATATCGCTCTAGGCAGAAGCACCACACCGTCCCTCCACAGCAAAGATCCGAAAAACTAAGCCAAACAGACAATTCAACAATCCTGAAACCCTAGAAAATCAAATGAAGAGATAAAGAACTCAGCCAAGCACCAAATGGAATGAGAATACTGAAAGAGAACGGAGAGCAAGGAGAGATTCATGTAGAGGTCCCCTACCAGCTAACGCAGTGGGGATCCACCGTCTTGGACTCCTATCGGAGACCACCAAACGGGGGTACAAGAAAGCAGCCTCATGGAGCGTCCAGTGGGAGACAAAACAGCCGGTAATTTGCAGTGTGTGCTTTACCAACCCCCACCCCTCTTCGCCCCGGCTCAGGCTCCTCTGCTTTCCAAGGCCACAGTCTCTTGACTGGGAAGCACCAGCTGCTTGGATTCCACACACCCAAGCGGGCGGCTCTCTGGGTGCCATTTGTTGGCTGCTAGTGTTGCTTTTTTTTTTCTGCTTCTTTTGATTTCTCACTTGCCTCTCGCCACCTCCCCCTCCTTCTGCTAGAGTGCCTGGCTCCGAGCACCATCTTTTCTTCTTCCTGAGGGGCTGCAGGGCTCCATTTGAGTGTGCAGCTGCTTTCTGGTCTGGGCTGCCATGCTGGTGGGATCCCGGGATTTTGTTCATTTGTTCATCTGCTTCCCGCGGCCATGGTCTCTTGACTGGGAGGCGCCGGCTGCTTGGATTCCACACACCCAAGCGGGCGGCTCTCTGGATGCCATTTGTTGTGTGATAGTGTTGCTTTTTTTTTCAGCTTCTTTTGATTTCTCACTTGCCTCTCACCACCTCCCCCTCCTTTCACTCAAGTTCTTGGCTCCATGCACCATCTTTGCTTCTTCCTGAGGGGCTCCAGAGCGCCAGCAATTTGTGATATACTCTTTCCCACTCTCCACCCTTCTTCACCTACACTCGGCCTCCTCTGCTTCCCAAGGACACAGTCTATTGTCCAGAAACACCAGCCCCCAACAGCTGGCACTCTGTGTGCCATTTGTTGGCTGCTGGTGTTACTTTTTTTTTTTTCCTGCTTCTTTGGATTTCTCGCTTGCCTCTCGCTGCCTCCCCCTCCTTTCGCTTGAGTGCCTGGTTCAGTGCACCACCTTTGCTTTATCCTGAGGGGCTGCGGAGCTCCATTCGAGTGTGGAGCTGCGTCCCGGTCTGGGCTACCGTGCTGGAGGGATCCCGGGGTTTTCCTTGTATTGAATTGTTTATCTGTTTTCCTTTACTTTTCTTGAGTTGTGAGCACTTTCTGGCCAGGCAGAGCTGCGTGCCAGGGACACTCCCCTTTGGCTTCCACAGACGTGCAGAGGGATCCCTGACGACATTTCTTTCTTCGTTGTTTTTTTTTTTCTCCTGTTTTTTTGGGGGGCCTTTCTTGTTCTTTTTTTTTATTTGTTTTGTTTTCTTTTCCCTCTTTTTCCCTATTGTCTTTCTTCATTGCTCAGTTTCTCATCTCTCTATATCTTCCTTCTCTTTCTGATCCCTGAATACCAGGCGTTTTATGCCTCTGCACCTTCTGGCCAGGCTGTGCTGCGACACCTAAGAGTGACTTCCCCAGACCTCATAGCTGCATCGGTGGGATCCCTGGGAACTTTGTGGTACTTTAACCTTTCTGATTTTTATTTGTTCATTCTTTTCTTTTCTTCCTCTTCCCCTTTCTGTTTTTCTCCATTTCATAGTCTCTTATCTCCCCATTCCAACAGCAAGCTCCCCTAGCATTCTTTTTTGTTTGTTTGTATGTTTTTTGGCTCCTGTTCCTCTTTCCTCTCTCCCATATACAGCTTAGCTCCACACATAACCATCTCCCCGCTGTATTCTGCCTACCTGCACCATGCGCTTCACATCACAGCACCAAGTAGTGCAGGCACGGCCTACTGGAACCTGCCCAGCACTGAGTACCTACCCGCCCTGGTGGCTGTAGTGAGTGCCACAAACAACCCATCCCACTGGCTCCTCTTCAGCTAGACCTGTCCTGCTGTACCATATCTGAGTGACTGAACCTGCCAGTTGGAGAAGGAGGCGAACAGTATTGAGTGCACAGACGAGCCAATAACAAAGAGCACGCAGTCCAACTGCTCAGACATACACAAATTTTTTTTTAAAAAAGGGATGAAACAAACAAATCTGCAATCAATAAACCAGAGAAATATCTACAGAATGCCCCCAAAACAGCAGACAATATCAAAACATTTACAAAAACAGGACAGGATGGTTCCAGTAGGCGTTCAAATTAAAACACCAGATGACTCTCCTGTTGAAGAAAATGCACCAGAAGTACCTGATAGGGAATTCAAATCTCTAATACTCGGAATTTTCCAAGAACTGAGGCAAAAAGCTGACAAACCTGAGAAAAAAATAGACAAATTCATGGAAAATACAGACAAAAATTGGATGAATTCAGGAAGATGATGCAGGAACAAAATGCTAAAATAAATTCACAACTAGAAATTATACAAAAACAACAATTAGAAATCCAAAAGATAAACAACAAGATTTCAGAAATGGATGATGTCATAGAAGGGCTGATAAACAGATTTGAAACCGTGGAAGACAGGATCAGTGGAACTGAAGACAAACACTTGGATACAACTCTGTTTCAGGAAAACTTAGAAAAAAGAACCAATTAAAATGAAGAGACCCTGAGAGTTATGTGGGACACAATTAAAAGCAAAAATTTACGAGTGATTGGCATTCCAGAACAGGGGGAGAAAACAGAAAACACAGAGAGGATCTTCGAGAGACTGCTGACAGAAAACTTCCCCAATATCATGAAAGATGAAAAGCTGGCCATCCGAGAAGCTCAACAAACCCCATATAGAAGAGACCCCAAAAGAAAATCACCAAGGCATATCATATTCACACTCGCCAAAACCAAAGACAAACAAAGAATCCTGAGAGCAGCTCATGAAAAACAAGAAGTCACATACAGAGGAGAAACAATAAGACTAAGCTCAGATTATTCAGAAGAAACCATGCAGGCAAGAAAGCAGTGGGATGACATTTATAAAATCTTGAAAGAAAAAAATTGTCAGCCAAGAATAACATATCCTGCAAAACTCTCGTTCAAATTTGATGGTGAAATTAGCTCATTTCCAGATAAACAGAAACTAAGGGAATATGTAAAAGTCAAACCAAACTTACAAGAATTATTAAAGGGAGTTCTTCTATATGAGGACAAACAGCTTCAGCCCACAGGCAGAACCTAGAACGCAGGATCGTATGAGCCAGATACCAATCTAGGAAATGAACTCTCGAGGACTATCCAAAACCAAAAGAAATACAACAGGGAATCAGAGAAGTCAATCGATGGATGACAACAACATCAAAACAATGAAAGAGGGAATAAACGGCATAGGTATAGAACCTTCTAAAGGAGAGGAAGGCAAGGTGATACCAAGTAAGGGTAGACTGCTTCAAACATAGAAAGATAAGGGTAAAATTCATGGTAACCACAAAAAAAGTTAACAAACCAACTCATAAAAATAAAGAGGAAAAACATAAAGTCTCAACAAAAACAAAACCTACAAAAACAAAAGAAATGAAAAAAAAAATCCACAAACAAAAGTAACTCAACACAAGAGAGTAAGAAGAAAAAACAAAACTTCAGCACCACAAAAAAAAGCACTACAAAATGACAGCAAAAAACTTACATCTATCAATAATTACAATGAAAGTAAATGGACTCATTGCACCCATAAAGAGACGGAGAGTGACAGAATGGATAAGAAAACAGGATCCATCAATATGTTGTCTACAAGAGACACACCTTAGAAACAAAGATGTGAATTTATTAAAAGTGAAAGGTTGGAAAAAAATATATCAAGCTAACAACTACCAAAAAAGAGCAGGAGTGGGAATACTAATCTCAGATAAAATAGACTTTAAAACAAAATCCACTGTAAAAGGCAAAGAAGGACACTATATAATGATTAAGGGGATGATCCATCATGAAGACATAACCATAATAAACATCTACACACCCAATGGCAAGGCTCCAAAATACGTAAAACAAACTCTAACAACACTGAAAAGAGAAATTTACAGTTCCATAATAATAGTAGGAGACTTCAACACACCACTCTCAGTAAAGGACAGAACAACTAAGAAGAAACTCAGCAAAGATGCAGAAGACCTAAAGGGCACAATCAGCCAACTTGACCTCATAGACATATATAGAATACTCCATCCAACCGCTGCAAAGTACACATTCTTTTCCAATGCACACGGAACGTTCTCCAGAATAAACCACATCTTAGGCCACAGAGAAATCCTCAACAAGATTCAAAACGCTGAGATAATTCAAAGTATCTTCTCTGACCACAATGCCATAAAGGTAGAAATTAATAATAGAAAGAGAAAGGAAAAAAAATCAACTACATGGAAACTGAATAATACACTGCTTACACATCACTGGGTAATAGAAGAAATCAGAGATGGAATCAAAAAATTACTAGACTCAAATTAGAATGAAAACACAACATACCAAAACTTTTGGGACACAGCAAAGGCAGTCCTCAGAGGACAATTTATAGCAATACATGCACATATCAAAAAAGAAGGAAGGGACAAAATCAAAACATTAACTACAGAACTCCAACAAATAGAAAGACAACAGCAAAAAAAGTCCACAACCACCAGAAGAAAGGAAATAGTAAAGATTAGAGCAGAAATAAATGAAATAGAGAACAGAAAAACAATAGAAAGAATCAAGAAAACCAAAAGTTGGTTCTTTGTAAGAATCAACCAAATCGAAAAACCACTGGCCAGACTGACAAAAGAAAAACTGCAGAGGACACAAATAACCCAAATAAGAAATGAAATGGGGGACATTAGAACAGACCCAGCTGAAATGAAAAGGATTATAACAGAATATTACGAAAAACTATACTCCAACAAATTTCAAAACCTAGAGGAAATTGAAAAAAATCTAGAAACACACGGCCTACCCAAACTACAAAAAAGTGATGTTGAAAATCGGAACAGACCCATAACAAGAGAAGAGATTGAAAAGGTAATAAAAAAAACTCCCAACCAAAAAAAGCCCTGGCCCAGATGGCTTCAATGGAGAAGTCTACAAAACATTTACAAAAGTGCTTGTACCAGTTCTACTCAAACTATTTCAGAGCATAGAAGAGGAAGCAACACTTCCAAATTCATTCTATGATGCCAGCATAACGCTGATACCAAAACCAGGCAAAGACATCACAAAAAAAGAAAATTACAGACCAATATTTCTCATGAATATAGATGCAAAAATTCTCAACAAAATTCTATCCAATAGAATTCAGCTTCATATCAAAAAAATAATACACCACGACCAAGTAGGATGCATACCAGGTATGCAAGGATGGTTCAACATTAGAAAATCAATCAATGGAATCCACCACATAAATAAAAGGAAAAAAAAGAATCACCTGATCATCTCAATTGAGGCAGAAAAGGCATTTGACAAAGTCCAACACCCATTCCTGATAAAAGCTCTCAGTAAAATAGGTATAGTAGGGAAATTTCTCAACATAATAAAGGACATCTATGCAAAACCAACAGCCAACATCATTCTTAGTGGAGAGAGGCTGAAAACATTCCCCTTGAAAACAGGAACAAGACAAGTATGCCCTTTATCACCACTCCTATTTAACATTGTGCTGGAAGTTCTAGCTAGAGCAAAAAGGCAAGAAAAAGAAATAAAGGGCATCCAAATTGGTAATGAAGAAGTTAAACTTTCCCTGTTTGCAGACGACATGATACTATCCTTGGAAAACCCTAAAGACTCCATAAGAAATCTACTGGAACTAATAGGAAGATTCAGCAGAGTAGCAGGATACAAGATAAATGTTCAAAAATCAGTTGGATTCCTATACACCAGTAAGCAGAACGTTGAAAAGGAAATCAGGAAATCAATACCATTCTCAATAGCCCCGAAAAAGATAAAATACTTAGGAATAAATCTGACCAGGGATGTAAAAGACCTATACAAAGAAAACTATACAACACTACTGCAGGAAACCAAAGGGATCTACATAAACGGAAAAAAAGTACTATGCTCATGGATAGGCCGACTCAACATTGTGAAAATGACAATTCTACCCAAAGCAATTTACAAATACAACGCAATCCCGATCCAAATACCAGCAACATTCTTCAAAGAGATGGAAAAAATAATCATTAAATCTATATGGAAAGTGAAGAAACCCGAATAAGTAAAGCACTATTGAAGAAGAAGAATAAAGTTGGAGGACTCACACTACCTGACTTCAGAACCTACTATACAGCTACAGTAGTCAAAACAGCCTGGTACTGGTACAACGACAGATACATTGACCAATGGAGCAGAATTGAGAACCCAGATGTAAATCCATCGACCTGCGGTCACCCGATCTTCGACAAGGGCCCAAAGTCCATCAGATGGGGAAAAGACAGTCTTCTTAACAAATGGTGCTGGCAAAACTGGATATCCATTTGTAGAAAATGAAACAGGACCCATACCTCACACCGTATACAAAAAATACTTCAAAATGGATCAAAGACCTGAATAGAAAGCCTAAAATTATAAAGTTCATAGAAGAAAACATAGGACCAACACTTCAAGCCTTAATACATGGCATTAACAAGATACAAACCATAACCATCAATTCACAAAACCCAACAGATTAGCTAGATAACTGGGATCATCTAAAAATCAAACACCTATGCTCTTCAAAAGACTTCACCAAAAGAGTCAAAAGAGAACCTACAGACTGGGAAAAAATGTTTGGACAGTACAAGTCAGACCAAGGTCTAATCTCCATAATCTAGAGGACTAGGTATAGGTATTGAACCAACACCTCTACAACAAAAAGACAAATAATCCTATTAAAAAATAGTCAAAGGAAATGAATAGACACCTCACAAAGAAGATATTCAAATGGCCAACAGACACATGAGGAAATGCATGCGATCACTAGCCTTTAGAGAAATGCAAATTAAAACCACAATGAGATACCATCTCACCCCAGCGTTACTGGCACGAATCAAAAACACTGCAAATAACAAATGCTGGAGGGGGTGCAGGGAGATCGGAACTCTTATGCACTGCTGGTGGGAATGCATAATGATACAACCATTTTGGAAAATGACTTGGCGCTTCCTCAGAAAGCTGGAAATAGACATACCATTCGATCCAGCAATCCCATTCCTAGGAATATATCCTAGAGAAATAAGAGTCGTCACTCGAATAGACATATGCACACCTACGTTCATGGCAGCATTGTTCACAATAGCAAAATGATGGAAACAGCCTAGATGCCCATCAACAGATAAATGGATAAACAAACTATGGTACATACACACAATGGAGTACTATGCAACGAGAAAGAACAACAATGAATCTGTGAACCATCTCATAACATGGATGAAACTGGAAGACATTATGCTGAGTGAAATAAGTCAATCACAAAAGGACAAATATTGTATGAGTCCTCTATTCTAAAAACCCATGAAAAAGTTCACACACACAATGTAACAATCTTTGTTGGTTACCAGGGATGGGAGGGGTGGGGGGTAAATATTAAATAGGCAATAGATAAGTGCTATCTTGGGTGAAGGGTGAGACAGTACACAATACAGGGGAAACTAGCACAACCTGTACAAGGAAAGGTCATGGAAGCCCCATAGACACATCCAAACTCCCTGAGGGACTGTGTTGCTGGGCGGAGGTCTCTGGGGACCAAGGTCTCGGGTAACACCTAGCTCAATTGGCATGGCACTGCTTATAAAGACAATGGTCTACATTCTACCTTGGTGAGTAGTGTCTGGGGTCTTAAAAGCCTGTGAGCGGCCATCTAAGATACTCCACTGGTCTCATCCCTTCGGGAGCAAGGGAGAATGAAGAGAACAGGATACAAGGAAAAGATTAGTCCAAAGGACTAATTGTCCACAGCTACGAAGGCCTCCACCGGACTGAGTCCAGTACAGCTAGATGGTGCCCGGCTACCACCACTGACTGCTCTGACCAGGATCACAACACAGGGCTCTGGACAGATTTGGAGAAGGATGTAGAGTATAATTCTAACTCACAAAAAAAAAAAAAAAAAAAAAAAAAGACCAGATTTACTGGCCTAAAGGAGACTGGAGAAACCTCGAGAGTATGGCCTCCAGACACCCTTTTAGCTCAGTGGTGAAGTTACCTCCGAGGTTCACTGTTCAGCCTGGGAGTGGACAGCCCTGTAAAACCAAATGAGACTAACAAGCTACAGGAGTCCAGTGACAAGGGCCAGAAGGCAGAAGGGGACAAGGAAGCTGGTGATAGGGAACACAAGATTGAGTAAGGATACTGTTGATGTGTTGTGAGATTGTTAACCATTGTCATAGGGTAACATTTGTAGTAACTGTTAAATGAGAAACTATTTTGTTCTGTAAGCCTTCATCTTAAGTGAGAATAACAGCACAACTGGAAGAGCATATTCAATGTCACTGAACTGTGTATGTAGAAATTTTTGAAACCGTGTATATTTGACTATGTGTATTTTCACAAAAAAAAATAAATGAGAATTTAGAGGGTTAATATGTTGTGGGGTTGTTAATCAATGTCATAAAGCAACATGTGTACTACTGTTTCATGAGAAACTACTTGTTCTGTAAGCCTTCACCTGAAGTACAATAAAATATTAATAAAAGAAAAATGTGTTATGTCTACATAATGGAATATTACTCAGCAATTAAAAGGAACAAACTACTAACACATGCTACTACATGTATGTTTCTCAAAATCACGGTGATAAATGAAAGCAGCCAGACACAATAAACTATCTATTGTGCAGAAAAGGCAATTATAGATATAGAATTAAATGAGTGGTTGCCGAGGGCTGAAGATGGGAGTGGGGATTTACTGCACATGGGCTTGAGGGAATTATTCCAGTCATGGGAATGTTCTAAAAGTAGATTGTAGTAATGGTTACAAAGCTATACAAATTTACTAGAAATCATTGAATTGTACACTGGCAAAGAGTGAATTTTATGCTACATAAATTATAAATCATAATAAAAAACAAGACAAGGATGTTTACTATCATTCCTACTATTTGAAATTGCTCAGAACTGTTAGCTGATAACATTTAGTCAAGGGAAAATACAATACATATACAACAACTAAAATATGAAAAATATGTTACCTTGGGATAAAATTCCATGGAGAAAATTGAATTAAATATAAGTTGAGGGACAAAAAAAAGAACAATATAAAAATTTCTAATTGAAAAGGAAGAGCTCATTTGTATACTTTTAAAATATGTGATAAGTATCAAATCACTTTGGAATTTACATTCCATGATATGCTTGAAAGAATGCTGGAACTCTTTTATTTTAAAAATCAGTATTTACAAAACAGTGAAAATGGGATTCTTTGCATCTGTCTAAGGTCCCTGGGTGGTGCAAATAGTTTGTGCTCACTTGGTAACCTAAAGGATGGTGTTTTGAAATCACCCAGCAGCACTGCGGAAGAAAAGGCCTGGCGATCTGTTTCAGAAGATTGTTGTTAGGTGTTGTCAAGTCGATTCTGACTCATAACAGACACATGCTCAACAGAATGAAATGCTACCTGGTCCTGTGCAATCCTCACAATCGTTGAGCCAATGGCTGCAGCCCCTGTGTCAATCCATCTTGTTGAGGGGCTTCCTCTTTTTTGCTGAACTTCTACTTTACCGAGCATGATGTCCTTCTCCAGGGACTAGTCCCTCCTGATAACATGTCCAAAGTATGTGAGATGCAGTATCGCCATCCTCATTTCTAAGCAACATTCTGGCTGTACTCCTTCCGAGACAGACTTGTTCGTTCTTCTGGCAGACCATGGTATATTCAGTATTCTTCCCCAACACCATATCTTCCTTATTCATTATGCCACATTTACATGCCTACAAGGCCATTAAAATACCCTGGCTTAGGTCAGGTGCACCTTAGTCCTCAGTGTGAAATCTTTGCTTTTTAACTCTTTAAAGAGGTCTTTTACAGCAGATTTGCCCAATGCAATATGTCGCTTAATTTCTTGACTGCTGCTTCCATGGGAGCTGATTGTGGACCTAAGTAAAATGAAATCCTTGACATCTTCCTTTGTTTCTCCATTTATCATGATGATGCTTATTGATCCAGTTGTGAGGATTTTTGTTTTCTGTGCATTGAGGTGTAATCTATACTGAAGGCTTTGGTCTTTGATTTTCATCAGTAAATACTTCAAACTCTCTCCTTTCAGCAAGCAAGTTTGTGTCATCTGCATATCGCACATTGTTAACGAGTCTTCTTCCAGTCCTGATGCTGAGTTCTTCATATAGGCCAGCTTCTCGGATTGTTTGCTCAGCATAGAGATTGAATAAGTATGGTGAAAGGTTACAACCCTGACACACGTTTTTCTGATTTTAAACCACCCACTATCCCCTTGTTCTGTTGGAATGAGTGCCTCTTGGGTCTATGTACAGGTTCAGCATGAGCATAAGTAAGTGTTCTGGAATTCCCAGTAAAGATTGTAGCCAAAAATTCCTTTGGAGCAGTTCTACTCTGTAACACATGGAGTCATCATGAGTCAGAATCAACTTGATGGCAACAGGTTTGAGTTTTGGTTTATGTATCAACCTAAAATGTGTAAGATGGTACATAAGTCTTTAAAAACATAGAAGATTGTCAAGCAAAACTATTTGAAGGCTTCCAATCTGAAGCAGCGTTTGAAGTCTCTAGTCTTTCAACACATGCTCGTAGTCTGCAAAACACCACCAAGAGTGCCTTTTTGCACAGTGAGAAAACTTTTTCAAACCTATCAGCAAGGGTAAATACTAAAACAAGCCCACTATCGTCCATTCCAACTCATACTGACCCTATAGGACAGAGTACAACTGCCCCATCCGGTTTCCAAGGCTGTAATCTTTACAATAGCAGACTGCCACATCTTTCTTCCAAGGAGTGGCTGGTGGGTTCAAACTGTTGACCTTTCAATTAGCAGCCAAGTGCTTAATAACAGCACTACCAAGGCTCCTTATCAGCAAGGATAGATGAGTTAAAAACATTTCCAGAGAATTTGTATTGGGACCTGGGCCCTCTTCCAGACTCTAGGCCCAGTGAGGTTTGCTGGCTTACTTCCCTTCCCAGGAGTTCCTTTATGGTACAAATGGTTAACATGCTTGACTGCTAACTGGAAGCTTGGAGGTTCGAGTCCACCCAGAGACACCTCAAAAGAAAGGCCTGGTGATCTACTTCCTCAGCATCAGCCACTGAAAACCCTATGGAACACAGTTCTATCCTGAACTACATGGCGTCACCACGAGTCATAGTTAACTCACCAGTAACTGGTTTGGTTTGGTTTTTGGGCTCCCTTCCCCCACCTACTCTCCTTCCACCACCTTCTTCTTTGCTGGCCCTGCTGCACAAAGAACTCTAGTGCCTGCAGTTGTTGTTACAAGTTGTCCAGTCAGTTCTGACTCACAGCTACCCTTTGTACAACGGAACGAAACACTCCCGAGTCCTGCGTCATCCTCACAATCATTGTTATGCTTGAGCCTCTTGTTGCAGCCACTGTGTCAATCCGTGTTGTTGAGGGTCTTTTTTGCTGACCCTCTACATTATCAAGCATGATGTTCTTCTCCAGGGACTGATCCCTCCTGATAGCATGTCCAAAGTATGTGAGTCGAAGTCTCGCCGTCCTCACTTCTAAGGAGCATTCTGGTTGTACCTCTTCCAAGACAGATTTGTTCGTTCTTTTGGCAGTCCATTGTATAGTCAATATTCTTTGCCTACACCACAATTCAAAGGTATCAATTCTTCTTTGGTCTCCTTACTCTTCATCCAGCTTTCCCATGTATATGAGGCGATTGAAAACACCACAGCTTGTTTCCAGCACACCTGAGTCTTCAAGGCGACATTTTTGCTTTTCAGCACTTTAAAGAGGGCTTTTGAAGCACATTTGCACGGTGCAATGCATCTTTTGATTTCTTGACTGCTGCTTCCATGGGTCCTGTATTGTGGATCCAAGTAAAATGAACTCCTTAGGATCTTCAAACTTTTCTCTGTTTATCACAATGTTGCTTATTGGTCCAGTTGCGAGAATTTTTGTTTTCTTTATGTTGAGGTGTAATCCATACTGAAGGCTGTGGTCTTTGACCTTCATAAGTAACTGTTTCAAATCCTCTTCACTTTCAGCTAGCAAGGTTGTGTCATCTGCATAATGCAGGGCTGTTTTTTTTTTTAATTGTTGTAGTTTAAGTGAAAGTTTACAATTCAAGTTAGTCTCTCAGACAAAAATTTATCTATACATTGTTATGTGACCCTAATTGCTCTCCCTATACTGTGACAGCGCACTCCTCCTTCCCACCCCTGATTTACCATGTCCATTTAACCAGCTCCTGATCCTCTCTGCCCTCTCATCTCAACTCCGGACAGAAGCTGCCCATGTAGTCTCATGTATCTATTTGAGCTAAAAGGACACACTTCATGAGTATCATTTTATGTCCAACAGTCCAGTCTAATCTTTGTCTGAAGAGTTGGCCTCAGGAACGGTTTTGGATCTGGGCTGACAGGGAGTATGGGGGTCATGCTTTCTGGAGTTTCTCCAGTCTCAGTCAAACCATTAAGTCTGGTCTTTTTACTAAAATTTGAGTTCTACAACCCCACCTTTCTCCTGCTCCGTCAGGGACTCTCTGTTGTGTTCCCTATCAGGGCAGTCATTGGTGGTAGGCAGACACCATCTAGTTCTTCTGGTCTCAGGCTGATGCAGTCTCTGGTATATATCGCCCTTTCTGTCTCTTGGGCTAATACTTTCCTTGTGTCTTTGGTGTTCTTCATTCTTCTTTACTCCAGGTGGGTTGGGACAAATTGACACATATTAGATGGCTGCTCACTAGCTTTAAAGACCACAGATGCCACTCACCAAAGTAGGATGCAGAAGATTTTCTTAAGAAACTTTGTTATGCCAATTGACCTTGATGTCTCCTGAAAGCATGGTCCCTAGACCCCTGTCCTTCCTACTCTGTCCCTCAAAGTGTTTGATTGTATCCAGGAAACTTCTTAGGTTTGGTTTAGTCCAGTTGTGCTGACTTCCCCTGTAGTGTGTACTGTTCTTCCTTTCACCTAAGATAATTCTTGTCTACTATGAGTTAGTGAATAACCCTCACCCTCCCTCTCCTCCCTTGTAACCATCAAAGAAAGTTTTCTTCTGTGTTTAAACCTTTTCTTGAGTTCTTATAATAGTGGTCTTATACAATATTTGTCATTCTGTGACTGACTAAATTCACTCAGCATAATGCCCTCCAGATTCCTCCATGTTATAAGATGTCTCACGGCTTCATCGTTGTTCTTTATTGTTGCCTAGTATTCCAGTATGTGGGTATACCATAATTTGTTTATCCATTTGTCCACTGATGGGCACCTAGGTTGTTTCCATCTTTTGGTATCATGAACAGTGCTGCAGTGAACATGGGTGAGCATATATCTATTTGTGTGATGGCTGTTATTCCTCTAGGATATATTCCAAGCAGCAGGATTGCTGGATCATATGCTACTTCTATTTCTAGCTGTTCAAGCAAGTGCCAAATCGATTTCCAAAATGGTTGTATCATTTTACATTGCCACCAACAGTGTATAAGTGTTCCAGTCTATCCACAACCACTCCAACATTTATTATTTGGTGTTTTTTGGATTAACTCTAGCCTTGTTGGGGTGAGATGGTATCTCCTTGTAGTTTTGATTTGCATTTCTCTAATGGTTAATGATCCTGAGCATTTCTTCATGTGTATGTTAGCCACCTGAATGTTTTCTTTGGCAAAGTGCCTGTTCATATCCTTTGTCCATTTTTTAATTGGATTATTTGTCTTTTTATTTTTGAGGTTTTGCAGTATCTTGTAGATTCTAGAGATTAGACACTAATTGGATTTGTCGTAGCCGAAACATTTTTTCCTAGTCTGTAGGTTATCTTTTGACTCTTTTGCTGAGGTCTTTTGATGAGCATAAGTGTTTGATTTTTAGGAGCTCCCGGTTATCTAGTTTCTCTTCTGGTGTTTGTGCATTGTTACTTATGGTTCGTATTGTGTTTATGCCATGTATTAGGGCTTCTAGTGTTGTCCCTATTTTTTCTTCCATGATCTTTATCCTTTTCAATTTTATATTTAGGTCTTTGATCCATTTTGAGTTATTTTTTGTGCATGGTGTGAGGTATGGGTCTTGTTTCAGTTTTTTTGCAGATGGATATCCCATTATGCCAGCACTGTTTTTTAAAGAGACTATCTTTTCCCCAATTAATGGACTTTGGGCCTTTGTCAAATATTAGCTGCCCGTAGGTGGATGAATTTATGTCTGGATTCTCAATTCTGTTCCATTGGTCTATGTATCTGTTGCTGTACCAGTACCAAGCTGTTTTGACTGCCGTGGCAGTATAATAGGCTCTAAAATCGGGTAGTGTGAGGCCTCCCACTTTGTTCTTCTTCTTGAGTAATGCTTTACTTATTTGGGGCCTCTTCTATTTCCAGAATAAGTTGGCAATTTGTTTCTTCATCTCATTAAAAAATGCCGTTGGAACTTGGATTGGGATTGCATTGTATCTGTAAATCGCTTTGGGTAGAATTGACATTTTCACAATGTTCAGTCTTCCTATCCATGAGCAAGTTATGTTTTTCTACTTATGCAGGTCTCTTTTGCTTTCTTGCAGTAGTGTCTTGTAGTTTTCATTGTATAGGTCTTTTATGTCTCTGGTTAGATTTATTCCTAAGTATTTTATCTTCTTGGGGGCTATTGCAAATGGTACTGATTTGGTGATTTCCTCTTCGAGGTTCTCTTTGTTGGTATAAAGGAATCCAACCGATTTTTGTATATTTAGCTTGTATCCTGAAACTTTGCTGAAATCTTCTATGAGTTCCAGTAGTTTTCTTGTGGATTCTTTGGGGTTTTCTGTGTATAAGATCATATCATCTGAAAATAGAGATACTCTTATTTCTTCTCTACCATTTTGGATGCATAACGCAGGTTGTTAAAGAGTCTTCTGCCAATCTGACGCCCCTTTCTTTTTCATGTAGTCTAGTTTCTTGAGTTATTTGCTCAGCATACAGATTGTGTAGGTATGATGAAAGATTACAACTCGGACGCACCCCTTTCCTGACTTTAAACCATGCAGTATCCCCTTGTTCTGTTCGAATGACTGCCTCTTGATCTATGTACAGCTTCCTCACGAGCACAATTAAGTGTTCTTGAACTCCCATTGTTTGAAAAGTTATATCATAATTTGTTATGATCCACACAGTCGAATGCCTTTTCATAGTCAATAAAACACAGATAAACATCTTTCTGCTATTCTTTGCCTTCAGCCAGGCTCCATCTGACATCAGCAATGATATCCCTGGTTCCACGTCCTCTTCTGAATCCAGCTTGAATTGTTGGCAATTCTCTGTCGATGTACTGCTGCAACTGCTTTTGAATGATCTTCAGCAAAATTTTACTTGCGTGTGATATTCATGATATTGTTCGATAATTTCTGTATTCAGTTGGCTCACCTTTCTATGGAATAGGCATAAATATGGATCTCTTTCAGTCAGTTGGCCAGGTAACTGTTGTTTCTGAATTTGTTGGCATAGACGAGTGGGCATTTCCCGTGCTGCATCCATCTGTTGAAACATCTCAAGTGGTATTCCGTCAATTCCTGGAGTCTTGTTTTTCGCCAATGTCTTCAGTGAAGCTTGGACTTCTTCCTTCAGTACCATCGGTTCCTGATCATATGCTACCTCCTGAAATGGTTGAACGTCTACCAATTCTTTTTGGTATAGTGACTCTGAGTATTTGTTTCATCTTCTTTTGATGCTTCCTGCATTGTTTAATATTTTCCCCATAAAATCCTTCAGTATTGCAACTCGAGGCTTGAATGTTTTCTTCAGTTCCTTCAGCTTGAGAAATGCCTAACTTTTTCTTCCCTTTTGGTTTTCTATCTCTCAGGTCTTTGCACATGTCATTATAATACTTTACTTTGTCTTCTTGAGCTACCCTTTGAAATTTTCTGTTGAATTCTTTCACTTCATCTTTTCTTCCTTTAGCTTTAGCTAACTGATGTTCAAGATGAAATTTCAGAGTCTCTTCTGATATCCATTTTGTTCTTTTCTTTCTTGTCTTTTTAATGACCTCTTGCTTTCTTCTTATATGATGCACTTGATGTCATTCCAAAACTCTTCTGGTCTTTGGTCATTAGTGTTCACCTTGTCAAATCATTTCTTGAGATGGTCTCTAAATTCTCTAGTGCTTAATGGAAGGTAAATCACAACTCACAATCTGGGTCCCTGGAGAGTAAGGTCTAGATCTTAAAAAGTTCCTAAGGTGGAATAAATTTATCATGTTTGAAGAACAGAAGAAACAAGGCCATGGAGCTGAAGCCTAAGTGAGCAATAAGGAGAGACGAGTGAGATGAGATCAGCAAGGTTGGCAGGGGCTAACATAGGGCTTCATAAGCTGTGGAGAGGAATTTGGGTTTTATTCTTAGTGGAATGGAAACTCATTGGAAAGTTTTAAGAGTTTATAGTTATATATGTATAGATATAATCATATATGTATTTATGTACATACTTAAAAGGTATATTTTATAATAATATATATACATATGTATATGAATGAAATATAATTTAACTGTTAGGTGGACAATGGACTTTGAAGAGACAAGAATGGAATTAAACAGACCAAGTAGACTAATTTATCAAAGATGGATTCGAGTGACAGCAGTAGAATTATAAAAATGAAGATTTATTCTGAGTGTATTTTTCTGGGGAAGTGGTAACAGGACATATCCTTGATTCATATGTTGCAAGTGAGATTTTGGTTTAAATCACTAGTTAGACACTGGTGCTGTTTACTGAAGTAAGAGTTTGTGGAAGAAAACAATACAGGCTATAGGGATTTGTGTGAGGGAGTAGGATTGAAAGCAATAATTTTGTTTTGATTAATTATTAGACATCCAAGAAGAGAAGAATGTAGCTATAATGTATTGATATAGGTATTGTTGTTGCTACTGTTGTTCCTGTTATTTTTAAGATGTGGCTGGTAAGACCTTGGACAGAAAAATGACCTGCTTCATACCAAAAGGTAGGAAGTAGGTCAGGGCTATCAAACTTTGAATTAAGTGCATAGCCATCCAGTTAGAATTGGTTCAAATTTCAGAGTAAAGAGAATGAAATTTTGACCTTGGTTCTACAGGTCTTTCTATATACCTTCTGAAAGTGGCACAGAGTTTACATATATAGTCATGCATTGACCAATTCCCACCTCCTTTATATGTATGTGTTTGAAACGTATGCCAAGGAAACTAGTCCAATTATTGGGGAATTCAGAAGAGACAGAAGGCGACACAAGTAAAGAGGATTAAGTGGCTGAGGGAACCCAACATGGAGGCAGATGGAGCTGGAGTCCATACCTGATGACCTTCATTCCCTTTCCAAGTGTCACATGGTTTGTTTGGTGCTCACATACTTTGCCTAAATACAAAACCTGATTGGATTCTGGAGTCGTTGCTTATGAAGACAAGCCTTTGTTATACATATCTTTAGAAAGAAATAAGATTTTGCTAAAGGAAGTTCAATGTTTACCACAAAATAGGCAAGAAAAGACACTCAACCGGAAATCTGAAATGCAGAAGGGTTAACTTGCTTTGGACTAGTAATTTTTCATCTGTGGGCCCCAAGCTTCCTTATTTAAAATGAGGGCATTAGGCTAAATTAGTCCTAAGGTCCCTTTCCATTCCCACAACCTATGAACCTATGATTAAGAGCATTAAAGCGACTGTTGTGGTTGGACAAGTATGAAAGAGCTGAGGGTTAGTTTAGAGAAGGTTTTCATACAGGTCCCTTCTGACCCTGTGGCATTGTGAAATCCCAGAAGGCACAGTAGTGTGTGGCTTCATCTTCCTTGGTGACATTATTTATTATCAGGTAAAAGACACCGTTCTCCTCATCTATCTCCATGCGGGGATTGGGCTTGTCTTGCTTGTAACTCTTAGTTGAGTCATAAAGGATTCGTTTCAGGGGCTCTCCTTCTTTTTGTTGATACCAGTGCACAATGGCATTCTCCAAGGGAACTCCAGAGAGTTTGCAACTTATGTGCACTGTTCTGTCTGGTCTCCTTGTAAAGGAGAATTGATCCTGAGATATTCTCATTTTGGTGTCTCCATCTGAAACGTAAGGGAGAGAAATCAGAGGCACTTGGAAAGGTTGACTCTGGAGACAACACACAATGCGAAAGTAAGAAAGGAGAAAAATCAACCTACACACTGAAGCCAGAGGCACAAGGAAAATCCATAGGGTTGGCACTGCCAGTGAGTGGTGAGAATAGAGACTACGAGAGAGCATGAACTGGGGCAGAGGATGTAGAGCAGCTCTTATTCTATGGAGGCAGGGACCGGGGAAGGGAAAGGTTTGCTTCAGAACCAATGTACGTCCTTCATGGTAGGATCTGTTGCAGTGTTACTTTCATCATGTTTCCGGTATAAAGGAACTATCAGAGTCCAGGAGAGCTCATCCAAACACCTACACTACCATAATTCCGTGTTAATCCTCTTCCCCTTTTTCTTTTGTGTTGCTTTGAAAACACTTATCCTGGACTTCTTCACTCCCTGAGTTATGTATTTTTTGCCATATTTGGTGAAAGTTTTTGGTATTTATGCATGGCTATCATGACAATTGGAAGGAAAGCATCATTACTGTATATTACTCTACCCATGAAATAACAAATCAGATAATTTCACAACCTTACACAGTAGTATGCACATTTCATATGTCAGTAGTTTGCCCAAAGTCCACAAAGTTTGGTAAGCATTACCAATTACTGTAGCTATTGCTGCAGATACTATGACGTCATTGTACTCTCATGGATCAAGCAGAACACTGGAGGAAAACCATGTCCCTTGGGTGATTACACTCTTTTCTTCTCTCATTCACCGTTCTTAGCTTTCCAGACTTAGAACTTTCTTTTACAGTTTTTTGGACAAAAATGTAGGTTGCAATTTTTTTTTTTTAAAGAATGCTCAGTGCCACTATTTTAGCTAAGATGGTTCAATGATGTGATTTTATCATAATGGGAAAGGATACTGTGAGGTGTTGAACATTCTACTAAGAATTACCCCACCTCATTCAGTCCTCAGAACCTCTATGAGGTTGTTAATACTCTTCCCATTTAAACTGGGAAAAGAGAATGAAAAGAATTAGTAACTTTCCTAGATCACACAGCAGGAAAGCGGCTGAGCAGGAATTTGAAATCACGTCTGTGTCACTCAAAAGGCCTGTATCTTTCGTCATTCATTCTGAGTCAACAAACCATTTTGATTGCTGGATCATGCTGCCTTCCCAGGAAGCTTCCAGAGACAGCGAAGCAGAGGCAACTCATGACACTTTACAAGAGCCAGCCTAGGCCCCAGGGAGTGAGGATGGGCAATTTAGTGACCCAACTAAATGCAGCATTATGGAATGGGCAGTTGGAATCTTTGCTCAGACCTTGGTGAAGATACATGTGCACGAGAAAAGAACTCTATGGACAAGTAGTCAGGTCCCTCTGGGAGGTAGAAAGGAGGAGGTATATGTGGGGCCAGTGGGCATGGGACTTGGGTTTTGTACATTTACAGTGGGGCGTTTTGACATAGTGTATCCCAGCAAGCGCAGTAATACATCCCTGCAGCCTTCTCAGTAACTTGGTGTATTCTGAGGCTCATGGACAAGTCATTCTGCCCTTTCTTTGCATCATAGCTTTCTTCACTGACACTTTGTTTAGGAACATTTTCATGTGAAGAAATATACAGAATTCGTTCTAGAGGTTGGTCTGCCTTCTCTTGGTACCAATGTATATGAACACTCTTCTTTACAGTATTTGTTCTTACTTGGCATTCAAGAAAGGCTGTAAATCCTCTCTTCTTGGTGACAGATGTCACAAATGCTGTTACTCAAATGTCTCCACTTGTATCTGGAGACAAACAACAGCAAAATTTGTGGAATTTTGAAGTTCATTAAAATGATATACTCTATTTTACTCTAAAATAGTATTCTCTATTAATAAAAGCTGGGAGTAGGAAGTTAACATTTTCTTCCTGAAGAATTCGAGGTCATGGTGGAATTTCAATGATCATTGAGTTTGTTCCACCTGAACATGGCATGATTTGACTGTCTATGCTTTCTATTGCCTCACTTCAAATGACTAAGATATCTCTTGGGTAAGACCAACTCAAGTCCAAAGAGAGGCCATTACAAGGAACTGCAGGAGCAGCAGCATTCTGCACAACTTGTCATTCAGAGGGAGAGGTGACTGAATAATGAGATAATATCAGAACAAGTCTGAGAGTCTGCTAAGGTAAGAGAAGCAGTGCTCTGAGCACATAGCTAAGACCGTAGACTGTACAAACAAAGATCCACAATATTTCACCAAACTTCCTCTAGAAATAAGTCTGCTAACTCAGTTTACCAGCAGACTTCTCTTTATTACTGTGTAACTTTTACCATCTGAGGATGTTAGTGTAAAGAAGCCATTTTCTTGTTAAAGGACTGAAGTCGTTTATTGTTTCAAAAAAATAGAGAAAGAAACCTTAAAATCTACACCTGATGTGCCTTATCAGTAACTGTTTTATTCTAACATCATTGCTTATCTCTACCCTCCATCAGGTGAGTAGCCACCCACACAGCCTACAGTGAGAAGTTCCTTTTTTATAATCCAGCTTTATCCTTTAGATAACCTAGTCAAAGGAAACTTATTTTAGATTCTTTTATTTGTCGATAGTACTGTGAAATGGAAACAGAGATACCGCATGCTTGGAGTGCCTTATTGTGTCCTAAAAACCAAAATCAGTGTGGGGCCAAGAAGGCGGAGCAGTCAGATGCTTCCGGTGGACCCTCTCACAACAAAGAACCAAAAATACAAGTGAATCAATTATATATGAAAATGTAGGATCCATGAACACCTAAGGCAAAGTTCAGGAACTGGACTCAGTGGTAGGGGGAGGGAATGACTGTTTGGAAGCAGCTAGGAATTGCCAGAACTATACTAAAAAAAGAAATTGAAACTGTTGGCCTTCCTTTCCAAGTTTAGTTTTCATTTGTCGTTTTAATTTGCTTCACATAAAAACCAAAACCAAATCTGTTGCTGTCAAGTCAATTCCGACTCATAGTGACCCTATAGGACAGAATAGAACTGCCCAACAGAGTTTCCAAGGCTGTATTACAATATTGTATATTCAATTTTATGCTCTGTTTTTATTACTTAATATGATGCCATATTCATTTTTCTACACCTTAATGTTTTGACAATGCTGTAACCCTTTTGATTGTTTCTCTTAGCAAGACTCTTGGTTCATCACTAGATTGACCATCAGAGCGTTAGCATTACAGAGGTTTTCATTCATTTAACACGCTCAGTTTTACAAAATGCAGGAGCAGAAGAACAGGAAATGAATTACTTAATTCATCAGTTCATTTTTTTTTAATCCCTATTATGTTCCAGGGGTCCCTGGGTGTTGTAAACAGTTAACACACTCGGCTGCTAACTGAAAGGTTGGAGGCTCGAGTTCACCCAGAGGAACCTCAGAAGAAAGGCCTGGTGATCTACTTTCAAAAAAATCAGTCATGGAAAACTGTATGGAGCACAGTTCTATTTGACACAATTGGGGTCATCAGGAGTCAGTGTTGACTAGACAGCAACTAGTTTTTTATTATGCTTCAGACATTGTGCTCAGTGTAGTTTATAATGCCGGGTAAAATAGAAGTAGTCTTATCTTCGTGGTGCATAAGGTCCAGTGGGGAAACCGACAAGAGACAAGTCATCTCACAAATAGATACATAATTGTGTTTGAGGTATACCTTGTAGGCAAAGCACAAGGAATTATGTGAGAGACTAACAGGGGACCTAGTTTGGATTGGTGAGCTCAGGGATGGTATTCAGAGGAAGTGACTTCTAATCGTTTGAGACACAGAGAAAAGAATGTGTGAAAATTTGACGTGAGAAAGGCTGTGGCAGATTTGACAAACTGAAAAATGACTAGTGATGGCGGGGAGAGAGGCATTAGATGAAGTGAGAGAAGAAGGTAGGGACTGGATGATGCCACATCTTGTAAACCATGCTCAGGTGTGAGCATTGTATATGTGTGTGTGTGTTTTAAGGTCTATGCATTTTACTGCATGTAAATTACACCTCAAAAATACATAGTCACAAAGCAAGTTCATACTCACCTTTTGAAAATCATAAAATACAGCAAATCAAATTAATGCCAAATAACCAAGAATTCCGCCCACCCCAGGGTCGGGGGATTCTGTGTTTTATCAAAGAGAAATCATTAAAGTGTTTAAGCAGGTCAGCTGTAAGATCTGATTTATCTAATTAAAAGATCACTTTGATCCTTAGGGGGAAAATGGAGAAGGGGACAAAATTGGAGGCTATGGCATGACTCCTGGCAAGAGTTCTTACGGCTTGTTGATGGTGAGCGTGTATGTAAAGGAAAAGGGCAGTTTCTAGTTGTAGTGTGCAGAGAGAAGGGGCAGTACTGGTCTAGAACCAGAAGGGCACATTGGCAGCACTCAAAAATTAGGTTTTGTGAATGAATAAACGAGTGAATGGTCAAAATAGACGCTGAACGTTACTTTATGATTATTCCTTTAGCATTGTTTTTTAAGTTGCACAAAAAAATCATTATTTTATTAAATGTGTAGTTTAGTCTAAGAAAGGCTACATGCTATGTCATATGCTACACCATTGAGAACATTCATTCATTCATCCAAAAATATGTACGGCTCTTTTGTGATGGGTTCTATACTAGGCCTTAGTTATACACTAATGAGCAAAACCAAGTCCCTGCACCCAGGAATGCTAAACTAGAATGTATTTTAATTTACAAAAACTTTCAGGTCCCCAAGTTATTATTTTCTTCATATAGATCCTGAATATTTTCCTTCATATCATCCTTACCAATTTTACCTTAGGCATTTTAGGTATTGGTTGCCAATAGGAATACAATTTTAAAGTTTATTACGTCTTTTCATTTTCTACTGTTGATACTAGCTGTATTAAGTAATTAATTTTGAGTATACCTTTGTATTTAACAGTAATAAAATATTCTGTTGCTAGATTTAGTAGTCTTTTGGTTAAAATCCAGTTGATTTCCTTGGGTTCAAAAATGACTATTTCAGTCTCCTTCGTTCCCTCCTTTGTAATATTTAAACCTCTTATTTATTTTTCTTGTCTAAGAGCATTATCACAAAAATAGTAACAGGCATTTTTGTGTTGTTCCTTGACATTAGTTGAAATGCCTCTAGGACAGCATTTTTCAGAGTATATTCTGCAGAACCCTGATACACCAGAGACTTGTGGGTGATCTATGGCAAAAAGAATCCTGAGGTCAAATAAGTCTGAGAAACTGTATAATAAACAAAGTGTCTTTACTACGGGATTTCTCTCTTAAGGTGCAAGGGTATGTTGTGATGATGCTCCAAGAGGAAGTTACAGTGCCCAACCTTTTCCAAAATTATTTGACTGTGAAACCCTTTCTATGGGAGCTAGTGTGGCTCTGTACATGCTTTGAGAAATCCTTTTCTGTTTCAACGTTCATTCATTCAACAAATATTCATTTACTTCATGCCAATTGTTTAGGGTTTAGTGGTGAATAGAACAGAAACTGCCTTCATGAAGATTTGAGTTTGATGGGGAAAATTATTAATTATTACCAAGTGCATATATCATTAAGATTTGTAGTAAGGAGAGTTAACCTTTACTGAGGGCATATCGTGTGCTGGCACAAGGTGTTTCTTGTGTATTAATTTATTTAATCTTCAATAACCCAGTGAGGGTGGAGGCACTGGTGGTTCAGTGGTAGAATACTCGCCTTCCATACGGGAGACCCAACTTCAATTCCCAGAGAACGCACCTCACACGCACTCTGTCAGTGGACGCTTACCTGTTGCTGTGATGCTGAACAGGTTTCAGCAGAGCTTCCAGACTAAGATAAACTAGGAAGAAAGGCTTGGTGATCTCCTTTTGATAATCAGTCAGTGAAAACCCTATAGATCACCATGGTTAGAGCTGCCATCAATCATGGGGTTGGCACAGGACTGGGTATCATTTTGTTCCATTGGGCGTGGGGTTGCTAGGAGTCTGGAAATGACTCAATGGCAGCTAACAACAACAACTCAATGAGGTAGATACTATTTTCCTCCCCATTTAAAGACAGGAATTCAACTTTACTTGATCTGAGTATAGTGTTCATTCAATATATTGCTAAATATATAAGACACTGTAACAAGGACTGCTAGTTTTACTTTCCATCTCTATAACTAAGTTTGCTTTCTTTAATAATCAGTGTTAGGTTTTAATTTATACTAACTTGTAACATGAATTGGAGAATGTTTAGCCTTCTTATATGCTCTGCAACATTTTAAATAACATTAAAATCAAATGTTTCCCTGAAAGTTTACTGAATATGCTAATAAGATAAGCACAACACATTTTCTTGATATATTATTCAGAGAAGACACACAGGTTAAACTTACTTGATCCCATACTTTACACTCTCTATAAACTGCGCATAACCCCCCAAAAAAAGAACAGAAGGATAGGCACTGAGATGCTAACACTGGTTATTCAGGGTTTTGCTATTTTGGCTGCATTTTTTTTTTCTTTTTGATAGTCTTTGCTTTCTAACCAAAGATGCATCTGAATTACCTGTGCACACACAGTTATATTTCATTTTTAATGGATCTCAAAGCATGAACATAATGGCAGTGTGCCACTGACACAGGGTCAGGACAACTTTTGAAATGCCAATCCTTAAATTACGTAACCTTTGAAGAATGCAAACTCTTACATTCGTATAGAGGGAAAAATTTTTGGTCACCTCAACTGCCTGATAAAACAAGATTGTTTCTTCATCCCTGCTGTTATTGTTGTTAGTTGCCATCCGGTTGGCTACAACTTATGGTGTTTATCCTACCTTGTAAAATAAATTGGACTTTATGTATAACAGAAAGAAACCTTACCCAGTCCGGCTCCATCTTCATGATTGTCGGTATGTTTGTTGGCCACTGTTACGGTTACTGTGTCAATCCACCTCGTTGAGGAGTCCCCTTATTTTTGTTGTCACTCTACTTTACCGAACAGGATGTCTTTCTCTAGCACTTGGTCTTTCCTGATGACATGTGTGAAGTAAGCAAGCCACAGTCTCACCATCTTCACTTCTAAGGAGCATTCCAGTTGTATTTCTTGTAAGACTGATCTGATCATTCTTTGGCAGTCCATTCAATGTTCTTCGCTAACACCACAGTTCAAGCACATCAATTCTTCTTCAGTCTTCGTTTGTCACTATACAACTTTTGAATGCATATGAGGTGGCTGAAAAGACCATGGCTTGTGTCAAGTACACCGTCCTATCTTCTTATGTCCAGGTCTCAGGGGCGTTCTTTCTCCCCATTACTAGTTCCAGTGATTTACTGTTCCTGTTTCAACATAGTTTTGTGGAAGAATGTGCAATGGGGGAACCATGGGAAAATCACCTGTTTTTGTGACTTCTAATACAGACAATGAACGCTATTTCTCCTGGCCTCTGTTGTTAAGAGAGGAACTTTTGTTTTTTTCTTGACCTATAATAGCCTTCTCCATGACTCTAAAGTCTTTCCCACCGTGGCTGGCCCTGAAACTGGTGCCGTACTGTCAAGGAAACACCAAGCCTCAATGTATACTTTGGAGTGAGGAATGCCTTGAAGAAAAATAGTTGATACAATATAACAAAGTAATCAGTTAAGGGATAATTTATATGTGTCACCTGACATTCTTGATTATGTCTCTACAGGCCACCAGAATTGCTTAGAGAATACCAGAAGTGCTGTGGATAAGCTTAGGCTGGACCAAGCGCTGCGCCAAGGGGCTCCCCTGGCAGACTGGTGTGGGGAAGGATGTGGGCTCAGATCTGAGGGGTTCTTCCGGCTGGCTGACGTGACATTTCTGTTCCTTGGAGGTCCAGGAAGCACTGTGGCAGAGCACTTCACCTTCTTCAGCTATGCAGCTACAGTCAGGAGAGAGAAGATGAACCAGAGTATGTTTGTGTTTCAAGTTTCTTCTTCTTGTCACAGAGATTGCTGTCTGACCAGACATAAAATAAGTACTTGAATGTTTTCTATTGTCTTGGTGGAATCCATGCATTAAAATAGCAGACAATGTACCTCCATCAACTGTACAGATCAAGCCAAAGTCACCTTTTCTTTTCTGTGAGGCAGTTGTGTCATTTTAAAATATAAATTTTATTGTTATATAAGCAGTACATGTGCTTTTACAAAATATAAACAAGCTAAAAATAGAAATAAAAACACTAATTCTTACCACCCACGAATTACTGTTACACTTTAGCATATACCTTTCAAATCTTTTTGTATAAATATATGGGTTTTTTTTGTGTGTGTATACACATACACACACACGCATATATATACAAGTATATAGATACGTAGATAGATACACACATTATATGTTTTATCTATTACACAAATAACATTGTGCTGTATGTACTATTTTTAAATATGATTTTTTTCAGCCAGTGAGATTCAACTTTCCAACTTGTTAAATTTTCAACTCTGCTAATATGAGATTTTCCACATTGTTTCAAAAAAATGTTCAAGTTAGTACTCACCTGCCTTTTGTCCGGTTATTATGTCCCTGTCTTAGTTATCTAGTACTACTGTAACAGAAATACCACAAGTGGATGGCTTTAACAAAGAGAAATGTATTCTCTCCCAGTCTAGTAGGCTTGAAGTCTAAATTCAGGTGGCCAGCTCCAGGGGAAGGCTTTCTGTCTCTGTCGGTTCTGGAGGAAGGTCCCTGTCATCAATCTTCCCCTGGTCTAGGAGCTTCTTAGGCACAGGGACCTCGGGTCCAAAGGATGTGCTCAGCTCCCAGTGCTGCATTCTTGGTGGTATGAGGTCTCCACTTCTCTCTGTTCACTTCACTGTTTTATATTTCAAAAGAGATTGACTTAAAACACTACCTAATATTATAGATTGAGTCTTGCCTCATTAACATAACTGCTGCTAATCCCACCTCATTAAAAGCATAGAGGGAGGATTTATAACACATAGGAAAATCACTTCAGATGACAAAATGTTAGACAATCACACAACACTGGAAATCATGGCCTAGAAAAGTTGACACACATTTTGGGGGGACACAATTCAACCCACAACAGTCTCTCAAGTCTCTTTTAATCCTAAAATGACCCGTTTTTACTTTTAAAATCAATTTGAAGGTATACTTATACGCACAATAAAATGTACCTGTTTAAGTACACAGCTCTGTGAGTTTTGACAGATCTGCGCACCACCACAATCATGATATGAAACATTCTCATCACCCCAAATAGTTCCTTCTTGTCCCTAGCATTCAGTGACCCCTCCCTCTCTTTCCTCAGATAACCACTAATGTGCTTCTGTCTTCGTAGGTTAGTTTTCCCTGTTCTAGAACCTCACGTAAACAAATTTATACAGCATGTAGTCTTTTGTTTCTGGCTTCTTTTACCCAGCAAAATGTTTCTGAGATTCATCCACGCAGTGACATGCATCTATAGTTCATGTGATGAAATGAGTTCCTTTACGTGGCCTTTTGCCTTGGTTCTTGGGAAAAAAAGCTTGAAAGATTTTTTTCCTCTAAGCCCTGAGGAGTTAACCTTTGCCCTAGTTTTCTACCCCAGAGGGTTTGTTACTTTTGTCCAGGTTGATTGACATTTCCTTGGTAAACTGTAAATAACTTGGTTTGATACTTATTGTCTGGTCTTGGACTACCCTGTGATTGCTACGCAGCTTGCAGGGATTGGTCAATATACTATGCAAATGAAGTGGCTATGGACTATGTAAATGAAGTGTCTGTGTCCTACCAAGAGGGGATTGGTTCGTAGTGGCCCTAGTGGGGGCTAGGCCTTGAAATGGACCAGGACTTTGCTTATATATGTAGTGTCTTAGTCATCTAGTGCTGCTGTAAGAGAAATACCACAAGTGGATGGTTTCAACGAAGAGAAGTTTATTTCCTCATAGTCAAAGTAGGCTAAAACTCCAAATTCAGGGTGTCAGCTCCAGGGGAAGTCTTTCTCTCTCTGTTAGCCTTCTCATCAGTGTTCCCCCAGACTAGGAGCTTTTTGGCACAGGGACCCCTGTCCAAAGGACGCACTCTGATCCTGGCACTGCTTTCTTGATGGTATGAGGTCCCCCGTCTCACTGCTCACTTCTGTCTTTTATATCTCAAGACATTGCCTCAGGATACAATCCAATCTTGCAGACTGAGTCCTGCCTTACTAACACAACTGCCACCCATCCTCCCTCATTAACATCATAGAGGCGGGATTTACAATTTATAGGAAAACTACAGAATACCAGGAATCATGGCCCGGCCAAATTGATACACACATTTTTTGGGAGACATTATTCAATCCACGACATGCAGCCAACCCCACAGAGGTTGGCAGACAGAGAAAGAAGGAAAAAGGAAACAGAAATGAGAAAAGGCAAGAAGAGAGAAGCAGAGAGAAAGGAGGCAAGGAAACTCCTAAAAGAGCTGTAACACAAGTCAAGGGTAACACTGAAGACAGTGGGAGGCCCGGAAGGGGTCCTGCGGCAGAGTCTGTGATGATGGCAGAAACCTGCTGCAAGGAAGGCAGCTAACAGAGCTGAACAAACAGCTCCACCGGCTGAGCAGGGTCAGTCAGCAGTGGAGGGAGACTGCAGGGAGGCCAAAGGCAGAGAGACCTACACAGCTGAGAGGGGGTGTTCATGGCCAGAAGGATGCTTATCCTGAGGGAACTAAGAGGAGCCTGTCCTCAGGGAGCTGAGAGGAGGCCTTTGTGGCTGAGAGGGGGCATACACGGCAGAGAGAAGGGCCTGCTTACTTGCCTGGCCAAGAGTTGCTCAGAGAACTATCCTGCACTGGAGAAGGGAGGGATGTGCTCTCTACTTCAGGGGAAGCTTCCAGACTTGGCCTACATGCTTCCTGATCCTGATGGTGAGTTGTAGTTTGTTGATCCTGATCCCGAGTTGTACCCTGTTGCTTCCTTGATAAACCACTTAACAGTAAGTATGGTCTGTGTGTTCTGTGTGGCCATTACAATGGATTATCAAACCCAGAAGAGAAGTAGAAAGTGCCAGTGGAAGAGATGGCTGGTGCTGGAAAAGATCGGAGTGTTGACCTTCGCCTCATAGGAATTAGCTTTAGGCTTATCTAGGTCATCATTCCCCTTGAAATTAGACAGGTTCTGATGTTACTACCACCATTTCACAGTTCATCCATTTCTATTGCTGAGTAATATTCCATTGTGGGGATGTACCCCATTTACATTCACAAGTCTTTTTGTGGACATATTTTCATTTTTCTTGGGTAAACATTTTTATAGCATTGGTCTCATGAAGTGACCTTCAGAGTTGTCCTCTAGAATGTACTGCGGAATATCATTCATATGGTTCTCCGGATGCAATTTTCACCTTTCTGTATCCTACTCTGTCCCCAAAAGCACTGACTAACATGGACTGTAGCAATGGGCTCCTTGCCCTCTCACTGCCTGTTGGGTTTGGACAGCAAGAGTCTAGCCAGAGGGAGGAGGATAAGGCCAGGGTATTTATTCCCATGTCTCCCAACTGCCAGATTTCCATGGTGTTTAATTCATGCTATCAATGTCCTACCCATATACTTTGGTTCCTACCATATCAGTGGGCTCCATATGACTTCCAGCTTCCTGTATCTGTATCTATGACCCTGAAGACTTCTTCTAGAACCATGAAAAGAAATCACTGCTCAGGCACACAGCAGGTAGGACATACTAGAGAATTAATACCCCAAGAGCATGCCTCAACAATGACTGATGGGAATTGGTGTATACATACCTTAGTTCCCTATCTCCTTGGGTAGAGTAATTCTGAGGCATGTATTTTACACTCTTACCCACTTTTCCTGTGAGGAAGTTGCCTACTGTAAAAAACCAGTTGCCCTAAATTCAGTTCCAATTCGTGGCAACCCCATGTGTGGTCAGAGTAAAACTGTACTCCCTAGGGTTTCAATGGCTAATTTTTTGGAAGTAAATTGTCAGGCCTTTCTTCTGAGGCACCTCTGGATGGACTCTAGCTTCCAAAGTTTCAGTTAGCATTCAATTGCTTTAACTGTTTGCACTACTTCCTCAGTTTTTGTTTCAGAAAATCTTTATTTCTCCTTCACTTTTTTTTTTTTTATTTTGTTGTACTTCAGGTGAAAGCTTACAGAGCAAATAGTTTCTCATGAAATAGTAGTACACATGTTGTTCTATGACATTGGTTAACAACCCCACAACGTATTAAGCCTCTAAATTCTCAACCTTTTTTTTTTTTTTTTGATGAAACTTACAGATGGCCAAAGATACACCATTTCAAAAATTTCTACATACACAGTTCAGTGACATTGACTATACTCTTCCAACTGTGCTGTTATTCTCACTTAAGATGAAGGCTTACAGAACAAAATAGTTTTTCATTTAACAGTTACTACACATGTTGCCCTATGACAATGGTTAACAATCTCACAGCACATCAAGAATATCCTTACTCCACCTTGTGTTCCCTATCACCAGGGGACTTCCTTGTCCCCTTCTGTCTTCTGGACCTTGTCAGTGCACTACTGTACCTCTTTAGTCTCATTTGGTTTTTTTTTTTTTTCATTTTATTTTAACACCATTTCAAAACTTTTTACTTACACATTTAAGTGATATTGACTATGCTCTTCCAATTGTGCTGCCATTCTCGCCCAAGATGAAGGCTTACAGGACAAAACAGCCTCCCATTTAATAGTTACTACAAATGTTGCCCTATAGCAGTGGTCAACAATCTCACAATACATCGACAGTGTCCTTATTCAATTTGTGTTCCTTATCATCAGTTTCCTACTCCCCCTCTGCCTTCTGGCCCTTGTCACCGGACTCCCGTACCTCGTTAGTCCCTTTTAGTTTTACTGGGCTGTCCATTCCCAGGCTTAACATCGAACCTCGAAGGTAACTTCACCTCTGAGCTCAAAGGGTGTCTGGGGGCCACACTCTTGAGGTTTCTCTAGTATTCTTTAGGCCAGTAAATCTGGTCTTTTTTTTTTTTTTTTTTTTTTTTGTGAGTTAGAATTATGCTCTGCATCCTTCTCCAGCTCTACCCAGAACCCTCTGTTGTGATCCTGGTCAGAGCAGTCAGTGGTGGTAGCCGGGCACCATCTAGCTGTACTGGACTCAGTCCAGTGGAGGCCTTGGTACCTGTGGACAATTAGTCCTTTGGACTAATCTTTTCGTTGAATCCTGTTCTCTTCATTCTCCCTTGCTCCCGAAGGAATGAGACCAGTGGAGTATCTTATATGGCCGCTCATAGGCTTTTAAGACCCCAGACACTACTCACCAAGGTAGAATGTAGAGCATTATCTTTATAAGTAGTGTCATGCCAATTGAGCTAGATGTTCCCTGAGACCATGGTCCCCAGAGCCCTCCGCCCAGTCATTCAGTCCCTCAGGGAGTTTGGTTGTGTCTATGGGGCTCCCATGACCTTTCCTTATACAAGTTGTGCTAGTTTCTCCTGTATTGTGTACTGTCTCACCCTTCACCCAAGATAGCACTTATCTATTGTCTATTTAATATCCCCCCCCAATCCCAGGTAACCAACAAAGATTGTTACATTTTATGTGTCAACTTTTTCATGGGTTTTTACAGTAGAGGTCTCATACAATATTTTTCCTTTTGTGATTGACTTATTTCACTCAGCATAATGTCCTCCAGTTTCATCCATGTTATGAGATGGTTCACAGATTCACTGTTGTTCTTTCTCGTTGCATAGTACTCCATTGTGTGTATGTACCATAGTTTGTGTATCCATTCATCTGTTGATGGACATCGAGGTTGTTTCCATCGTTTTGCTATTGTGAACAATGCTGCCATGAACATAGGTGTGCATATCTCTATTCGAGTGATGACTCTTATTTCTCTAGGATATATTCCTAGGAGTGGGATTGCTGGATCGAATGGTATGTCTATTTCTAGCTTTCTGAGGAAACGCCATATCATTTTCCAAAATGGTTGTATCATTTTGCATTCCCACCAGCAGTGTATAAGAGTTCCCATCTCCCCGAAGCCCCTTCAACATTTGTTATTTCCAGTATTTTTGATTCGTGCCAGTAATGCCGGGGTGAGATGGTATCTCTTTGTGGTTTTCATTTGCATTTCTCTAATGGGTAGTGATCGTGAGCATTTCCTCATGTGTCTTTTGGCCATTTGAATGTCTTCCTTGGTGAAGTGTCTGTTCATTTCCTTTGCCCATTTTTTAACAGGATTGTTTGTCTTTTTGTTGTAGAGGTGTTGGATTTTCTTGTAGATTATGGAGATTAGACGTTTGTCTGACTTGTACTGTCCAAAAATTTTTTCCCAGTCTGTAGGTTCTCTTTTGACACCTTTGGTGAAGTCTTTTGAAGAGCATAGATGTTTGATTTTTGGAAGATCCCAGTTATCTAGTTTATCTGTTGGGTTTTTTGTGTTGATGTTTATGGTTTGTATCCTGTTAATGCCATGTATTAAGGCCTGAAGTGTTGGTCCTATTTTTTCTTCTATGAATTTTATAGTTTGAGGCTTTATATTCAGGTCTTTGATCCATTTTGAAGTAGTTTTTGTATATGGTGTGAGGTATTGGTCCTGTTTCATTTTTCTACAAATGGATATCCAGTTTTGCCAGCACCATTTGTTAAAAAGACTGTCTTTTCCCCATTTGATGTATTTTGGGCCCTTGTCAAAGATCAGATGACTGTAGTTGGATGGATTTACATCTGAGTTCTCAATTCTGTTCCACTGGTCAATGTCTCTGTTGTTGTACCAGTACCAGGCTGTTTTGAGTACTGTAGCTGTATAGTAGGTTCTCAAGTCAGGTAGTGTGAGTCCTCCAACTTTCTTCTTCTTCTTCAGTAGTGCTTTACTTATTTGGGGTTTCTTCCCTTTCCATATAAAGTTAATAATTAGTTTTTCCATCTCTTTGAAGAATGTTGTTGGTATTTGTATCGGGATTGCATTGTATTTGTAGATTGCTTTAGGTAGAATTGCCATTTTCACAATGTTGAGTCTGCCTATCCATGAGCATGGTATGTTTTTCCATTTATGTAGATCCCTTTGGATTTCATGCAGCAGTGTTTTGTAGTTTTCTTTGTATAGGTCTTTTACATTCCTGGTCAGATTTATTCCTAAGTATTTTATCTTTTTCGGGGATATTGAAAATGGTATTGATTTCCTGATCTCCTTTTCATCGTTCTCTTTACTAGTGTATAGGAATCCAACTGATTTTTGAATGTTGATCGTGTATCCTGCTACTCTGCTGAATCTTTCTATTAGTTCCAGTAGATTTCTCGTGGAGTCTTTAGGGTTTTCTATGTATAGTATCATATCATCTGCAAACAGGGAGAGTTTAACTTCTTCATTACCATTTTGGATGCCCTTTATTTCTTTCTCTTGCCTCATTGCTCTAGCTAAAACTTCCAGAACAATGTTAAATAGGAGTGGTGATAAATGGCATCATTGTCTTGTTCCTGTTTTCAAGGGGAATGTTTTCAGCCTCTCTCCATTAAGAATGATGTTGGCTGTTGGTTTTGCATAGATGCCCTTTACTATGTTGAGAAATTCCCCTTCTATACCTATTTTATTGAGAGCTTTTATCAGGAATGGGTGTTGGACTTTGTCAAATGCCTTTTCTGCATCACTTGAGATGATCATGTGATTTTTTTCTTTCCTTTTATTTATGTGGTGGATTACGTTGATGGATTTTCTAATGTTAAACCTTCCTTGCATACCTGGTATGAATCCTACTTGGTCGTGGTGTATTATTTTTTTGATATGATACTGAATTCTATTGGCTAGAATTTTGTTCAGAATTTTTGCATCTATTTTCATGAGAGATATTGGTCTGTAATTTTCTTTTTTTGTGATGTCTTTGCCTGGTTTTGGTATCAGCGTTATGCTGGCTTCATAGAATGAATTTGGAAGTGTTGCTTCCTCTTCTATGCTCTGAAATAGTTTGAGTAGAACTGGTACGAGCTCTTCTGTAAATGGTTTGTAGAATTCTCCAGTGAAGCAATCTGGGCCAGGGCTTTTTTTGGTTGGGAGGTTTTTTTTTTTATCTTTTCAATCTCTTCTCTTGTTATGGGTCTGTTCAGATATTCAATATCACTTTTTGTAGTTTGGGTAGGCGGTATGTTTCTAGAAATTTATCCATTTCCTCTAGGTTTTCAAATTTGTTGGAATATAGTTTTTCATAATATTCTGTTATAATCCTTTTTATTTTGGTTGGGTCTGTTGTAATGTCCCCCATTTCATTTCCTATTTGGGTTATTTGTGCCCTCTGCTGTTTTTCTTTTGTCAGTCTGGCCAGTGGTTTGTCGATTTGGTTGATTCTTTCAAAGAACCAACTTTTGGTTTTGTTGATTCTTTCTGTTGTTTTTCTTTTCTCTATTTCATTTATATCTACTCTGATCTTTACTATTTCCTTTCTTCCGGTGGTTGTAGGCTTTTTTTGTTATTCTCTTTCTATTTGTTTGAGTTCTGTAGTTAATGTTTTGATTTTGTCCCTTTCTTCTTTTTTGATATGTGCATCTATTGCTATAAATTGTCCTCTGAGGACTGCCTTTGCTGTGTCCCAAAGGTTTTGGTATGATGTGTTTTCATTTTCATTTGATTCTAGGAATTTTTTAATTCCATCTCTGATTTTTTCTATTACCCATTGATGTGTAAGCAGATTATTATTCAGTTTCCATGTGTTTGATTTTTTTTCCTTGCTCTTTCTAGTGTTAATTTCTACCTTGATGGCATTGTGGTCAGAGAAGATACTGTGAATTATCTCAGCATTTTGGATCTTGTTGAGGATTGCTCTGTGGCCTAAGATGTGGTCGATTCTGGAGAACGTTCCATGTGCATTGGAAAAGAATGTGTACTTTGCAGCGGTTGGATGGATTGTTCTATATATGTCTATGAGGTCCAGTTGGCTGATTGTGTCCTTTAGGTCTTCTGTATCTTTGCTGAGTTTCTTTTTAGTTGTTCTGTCCTTTACTGAGAGTGGTGTGTTGAAGTCTCCTACTATTATTGTAGAACTGTCAATTTCTCTTTTCAGTGCTGTTAGAGTTTTTTTTATGTATTTTGGAGCCCTGTCATTGGGTGCATAGATATTTATTATGGTTATGTCTTCATGATGGATCATCCCCTTAATCATTATGTCATGTCCTTCTTTGTCTTTTATGGTAGATTTTGTTTTAAAGTCTATTTTATCTGAGATTAGAATTGCCACTCCTGCTCTTTTTTGATAGTTGTTAGCTTGATATATTTTTTTCCAACCTTTGATTTTTAATAAATTCACATCTTTGTTTCTAAAGTGTGTCTCTTGTAGACAGCAAATTGATGGATCCTGTTTTCTTATCCATTCTGCAACTCTCCGTCTCTTTATGGGTGCATTGACTCCTTTTACGTTCAGTGTAATTATTGATAGATGGAAGTTTGTTGCTGTCATTTTGTAGTGCTTTTTTTTGTGATGCTGAATTTTTTTTTGTTCTTCTTACTCTCTTGTGCTGAGTTACTTTTGTTTGTGGATTTTGTGTTCATTTCTTTTGTTTTTGTAGGTTTTGTTTTTGTTGAGACTTTATGTTTTTCGTCTTTATTTTTATGAGTTGGTTTGTTAACTTTTTTTGTGGTTACCATGAATTTTACCTTTAACTTTAGAATTTTGAAGCAGTCTACCATTACTTGGTATCGCCTTGCCTTCCTCTCCTTTAGAAGGTTCTATACCTATGCCGTTTGTTCCCTCTTTCATTGTTTTGATGTTGTTGTCATCCTTTGATTGATTTCTCTGATTCCCTGTTGTATTTCTTTTGTTTTTGGAAAGTCCTCTGTAGTTCAGTTCCTAAAATGGTGTCTGGTTCATGTGAACCTGCGTCCTAGGTCCTAGGTCCTGCCTGAGGGCTGAAGCTGCTTGTCCTCAGATCGAAGAACTCCCTTTAATAATTCTTGTAAGTTTGGTTTGACTTTTGCATATTCCTTTAGTTTCTGTTTATCTGGAAATGACCTAATTTCACCATCAAATTTGAATGAGAGTTTTGCAGGATATATTATTCTTGGCTGACAATTTTTTTCTTTCAAGAATTTATATATGTCATCCCATTGCCTTCTTGCCTGCATGGTTTCTGCTGAATAATCTGAGCTTAGTCTTATTGTTTCTCCTCTGTATGTGACTTCTTGTTTTTCACTAGCTGCTCTCAGGATTCTTTGTTTGTCTTTAGTTTTAGCGAGTGTGAATATGATATGTCTTGGTGATTTTCTTTTGGGTCTCTTCTATATGGGGTTCGTTGAGCTTCTTGGATGGCCAGCTTTTCATTTTTCATGATATTGGGAAAGTTTCTGTCAGCAGTTCGTCAATGATCCTCTCTGTGTTTTCTGTTTTCTCCCCCTGTTCTGGTATGCCAATCACTCGTAAGTTTTTGCTTTTAATTGTGTCCCACATAACTCTCAGGGTCTCTTCATTTTTCTTTGTTCTTTTTTCTGAGTTTTCCTGAAACAGAGTTGTATCCAAGTGTTTGTCTTCAGTTCCACTGATCCTGTCTTCCATGGTTTCAAATCTACTTCTCAGCCCTTCTATGACGCCGTCCATTTCTGAAATCATGTTGTTTATCTTTTGGATTTCTAATTGTTGTTTTTGTATAATTTCGAGTTGTGAATTTATTTTGGCATTTTGTTCCTGCATCATCTTCCTGAATTCTTCCAATTTTTTGTCTGTATTTTCCATAAATTTCTCTATTTTTTCCTCATGTTTGTCAGCTTTTTGCCTCAGTTCTTGGAAAATTGCAAATATTAGTGATTTGAGTTCCCTATCAGGTACTTCTGGTGCATTTTCTTCCACAGGAGAGTTATCTGGTGTTTTAATTTGGACGCCTATTGGAACCATCTTGTCTTGTTTTTGTAAATGTTTTGATATTGTTTGCTGTTTTCGGGGCATTCAGTAGATATTTCTCTGGTTTATTGATTGTAGATTTTTGTTTGGTTTTGTTTCATCCAAGTGGTACAGCTGGGAAGATCTAGCTGAGGAGGAGCCACTGGGACGGGTTGCTTGTGGCACTCACCGCAGCCACCAGGACGGTCGGTAGTCAGTGCTGGGCAGGTTCCAATAGGGCATGCCTGCACAGCTTGGTGGTGTGATGTCTAGTGCACAGTGCAGGTAGGTAGGGTGCAGCAGGAAGATGGTTATGTGTGAAGCTAAGCTGGATATGGGAGAGAGGAGAGAGGAGCAGGAGCAAAAAACATACAAACATAAAAGAATGCTAGGGGAGCTTGTCGTTGGAATGTTCAGATGAGAGACTATGGGATGGAGGAAACCAGAACGGGGAAGAGAAAGAAAAGGAAAGAATGAACAAATAAAAATCACAAAAGTTAAAGATCTGCAAAGTTCCCAGGGATCCCACCGATGCAGCTATGAGGTCTGGGGGAGTCGGTCTCAGTTTTCACAGCACAGCCTGGCCAGAAGGTACAGAGGCATACATCGCCTGGTATTCAGGGATCAGAAAGAGAAGGAAGAGATAGACAGTTGAGAAATCAAGCAATGAAGAAAGACAAAAGGGAAAAAGAGGGAAAAGATGACAAAACTAATCAAAAAAAGAAGAAAAATAAAATTAAAAAAAAAAAAAAAAACACCAGCAGTCAGTGCCTACAAATGGGACTCAGCGAGCCCCCACTCAGGGGCGCGAATTCCAAGAAGCCGTCAGTCTCGGGGTTAAGAGACTTTGGCCACGGGAAGCAGAGGGGCAAACGAACAAAGGCCCTGGGATCTCACCAGCACAGCAGCCCAGACCTGGAAGCAGCCACACCCCCGAACGCAGCCCCACAGCCCCGCAGGAGAGAGCAAAGATGGCACCCAGAACCAGGCACCCAGGCAAAAGGAGGGGGAGGCGGCAGAAAAAGGTTCGCCAGCTGCCAGCAAACGGCTCCCAGAAAGCCGCCAGCCCGGGCGCGTGGAATCCAAGCACTGGCGCCCCCCAGCCCAGGGACCTGGCCACGGAAAGCAGAGGGCGAACAAACAAAGGCCCCGGGATCTCACCAGCGCGGCAGCTCAGACTCGGAAGCAGCCACACGCCCGAATGCAGCCCCACAGCCCCGCAGGAGAGAGCAAAGACGGCACTCGGAACCAGGCACCCAGGCAAAAGGAGGGGGAGGCAGCAGAAAAAGCCCAGCCAACGGCCAGCAAATGGCTCTCAGAAAGCCGCCAGCCCGGGCTCGTGGAATCCAAGCACCTGCGCCTAGCCCATGGACCCTGGCCACGGAAAGCAGTGGGGTGAATGAACAAAGGCCCCAGGATCCCACCAGCGTGGCAGCCCAGACCTGGAATCAGCCACACGCCCAAACACAGCCCCACAGCTCCGCAGAAGAGATTAAAGACGGCACTCAGAACCAGGCACCTAGGCAAAAGGAGGGGGAGGCGGCAGAAAAAGTTTCGCTAGCTGCCAGCAAATGGCTCCCAGAAAGCCGCCAGCCCAGGCACGTGGAATCCAAGCACCGGTGCCCCCCAGCACAGGGACCCTGGCCACGTAAAGCAGGGGATCCCCAGCTGAGGCGGAGAGGGGTGGGGGGTGGGAGAGCACGCCTGCAGTTTACCAGTCGTTCTGTCTCCCACTGGATGCTCTGCAAGGCTGCTTTCCCATTCGCTGGTCTCCGATACGAATCCAAGATGGTGGATCCGCTCTGCGTTAGCTGGTAAGGAAACTCTGCATGAGTCTCTCCTCGCTCTCCATTCTCTTTTAGTATTCTCACTCCGTTTGGTGTTTGGCTGAGTTCTTTATCTCTTCATTTGGTGTTCTAGGGTTTCAGGATTGTTAATTCTCTGTTAGGCTTAGTTTTTCAGATCTTTGCTGTGGAGGGACGGCGTGTTGCTTCTGCCTAGAGCACCATCTTGCCCCTCTCCACTTTTGAAGGATATTTTTGCTGGGTATACAGTTCTAAGGTTCACAGTTTTTGTTTTGTTTTCTTTTTCTCCCCCTCTTTAAAGATTTCACTCCACTGTCTTCTTGCTTGTATGGTTTCTGATGAGGAGTCTGGTGTGTTTTTTCCTCTTTCTGCCTTCAGGATTTTGTCTGTATCTTTGACTTTCAGCCGTTGAAATATCATATGCCTAGGTTTGGGTTTTTTTGTTTCTTTTTAAATTTATCCTGCTTGGTAATTTTGAACTGCTTGCATCTGTAGTTTAATGTATATCATTCATTTGCAAAAATTCTTGGCCATTATGTCTCCCAGGAGAAATATTTCTTCTACTTCTGGGCTCCTAGTTACAATTATGTTCGAACATTTGATATTGTCCAACAGCTATTGAATCTGATTGTTTCTCACTCTGTCTCCCCTGGCACACAATGATTTTTTTTTCCTTGAATATAAGCCATGTAAATCTACAAGTAATCTCTGAACAACAAACAAAAATAGTACATGACTTGGTTTCTGCAGGGCCTAATTTGTGAGATAATCCAAGTTTTCTTAGTCAGAGGTTGGGGGATAAGTACTGGGAGGTAGAGGTCAATCCTGAAAACCCAGATGAGGATCTGTGCATGGTACTCATGTTGGGAAGAATGTGGCTTGGCTCAGATTAGAGAAAGAATTTACTGTGGGTTGTCTTGACATCTCTCACACTGTGTTTTCAGCAAGCACAGTAGTAAATATCTACATCTCATTTTTCTATGAAATTTATTTTCAAGGGCAAAATGAAACCGTGAACATCCTTTTAGGCCAGAGTGCCTAATTGACCTTGAGCAGATGTTCAAGCTGGCTTCATCCCGCCTGAGATCTGTCCCTGTGTGGCCACTACAGTTCCACTTTACACTGCTTTTTTGAGGATTAAGTGCAATAATCCATGTAAAATATTTAGCATAGATATTTTGAGAAACGTAATTTCATCTTTCTGTTCACTTCTTTCTGTAAAAGTTTCAACTTCTTGAACTCTTTGCGTTCCCTTCTGTGGTCTTCATACTTTCGCTTCTGTGTAAATGCCAGTGGTCAGGTGAGGCTCTACTGAGACTCAGTCAGGCACTCGGGCTCCTCCCTCTGTGGAACCACCATGATCAGAAACCACAATGAACAGAGTGTGGGACATAAGATCCTGAGTCTGCCTCAGGAAGGGACTGACGCTGCTGTGGGAGCCCCCTAGTGTCCCCCCCCCCCCCACTTTGTTTTCAATAGCATCTCTGCAATCAGCTGTACAACGTGATCCTTAGAACAAAGAATATAGAGAATGAGTGCATTGATGTTATTTCAGGAACTATAAGTAAGCAGCATACATGGCCACTGTGTGGTAAGATATCCATATTACTAAAGGTACAAATGTTTAAAATTTTCTGAGGTAAGGGTTTTTCCTCACTCATTTCCTCTTTGTTTGAAAGTAAACTATAAGACAGGATGGAGTTTTTATAGCATTAAGTTTTGTTAATCAAATTAGTAATTTTCATTATTCCTTAAAAGTTTCCAACCACCTAACTACTAATTACAGGATTCAACTTGCAATAATTATTTTGTATGTTGTTAATTTGGGCGGGATATGACCTTTGTTTCCTCTGTAGAGGCCACTACCACCACCGCCAGCTGCTGTTGAGTCATCTCCAACTTATGGTGACCCCAAGCTTGTCAGAGTAGAGTTGTGCTCCATAGAGTTTTCAATGGCTGACTTCACAGAAGAAGATCAACAGGACTTTGGCACTTCTGAGTGGACTTGAACCTCCAAACTTTAGGTTAGCAGCTCAGCACATCAATTATGTACACTCCCCAGGAACTCCTCTATAGAGGCAAGAAGTATGTTTTATATTTATTTTCTGCTCATATCTTACTCAGATCCTTAGTTTTCTTCACAGAAGCCTGGGGCACAGGGTCTTCAAGCCATTTCCCCTATGTTGGGATTCACCTAAAATGCCCAGGGGCTCTGTTCCAATGGGCAGTGTTGCTTTTGTTTCTGCATTGAGCCCTAAGTGTGGAGTGAGGAACATCTTCTTCTGGGGCACAGGACTTTGCTTTGGTCTCTCATGTACCTTAAATAGCTGACAGTTTACTCATAGATTTAATGGTCACTGAATTTATTTAGGGTAATCTCAGGATACTCATAAAACTAATAGGATTTTTTTGTTTGACAGATCACTCTACCTCTGAAAATCTCCAATATTCATGAATAAAACCAGAAAATAATAATTACATTACAATAATGCTAAGGAACATAACAGGAAATATACATGTAAAATGGATAGCCATTTCCTGGCACATGGTGAATACTGCCTTCATTCTGAACCATTCAATTACAGGAAACCTCTGTCTGTACAGTGAATTAGTGGAGTGGACAAATGGATTTTGCACTGAATCTTCCACTCTGTATTTTCAGAGTTTCCAGATAGGCACCCAATTTAGTAGGAAACAGTGTGAAAATTGGACCTTAATTTCTAATACCACATGGGGCTCACAGTGTGAGTAGAATCCAAAATGTCTTCCTGCAGAGATCAGGAAGTGCTGCTGGGAGGGCAGCTCAGGCAGGGAGCCCAGCTGAACAGTTGGCTGTGGTTGCTTATACTGAGAAGGAAGTGGGTGTGCACAGACTTGTAGATGGTTCTTGTGTAGGGTATATTGGCAACTCTAATGCCGTGGATCTACCATGCACAGTAGTACATGGCCTCATCTTCTTTTTCTACAGAATTTATTTTCAAGATTGAAGTGGAAGTGTGGGAATTTTTACTTGCTTCAAGTTTCTTGCTCTTCCCACCTAAGCTAGCATAAGTAGGGGTTGTTGTCGAGTCGATATAAATTAGATATTCTACACCCTGATTTGGTTTCAGACGGTACCAGCCTATGTTTGCATTTTCAAAGTCTTCGACGAACACCTTGCAAGTTATGTGTGCACTTTTAGATGCTGCTTTGGAAATTGACATATCAGGTTGCTCTAACTTCCATTGCCCAAGTCCAACTGCAAGCAAACCAAAGAAATTCCAATGAACAAATGATATACAAAGAGGCAACATTAAATAAGTTCATAAGTCTCTCTTCTACACTGAAATGACTGGTAGACAACTCACAAGCCCAGAGGAAGGAGAAGACGAATGCTTCCAGCAATGGCATCCTGTCTGCCAGGCAGTCTTCCCAAGGAGAAGGTAAGAAAGAACACCCTGTTAGCTGGAGGTCTCAGGTCAGTGGCGGGAGGGTGGGGCAGGTTCTGGCTTTGGGTGAGAAGTGGTGGCTCAGGTGGTTTCCTGGGGTACTTTATGATTTGCTACACAGTTCTGGGGTTTCCTGTGCCTCACGAATGCTGTGCAGATCAGGTAATAGGGTTCATGATCTGGAAAGAAATCCCTGTTATGAACGTGCATGCCTGGTGGTGGGTGGAGACGGTTCTCAGACCCATTCACCCGTTCCCCTTGAAATGTTATACTGCAGAAACATTGCTTCAAAAATATGAAGACACATTTTATCACTTGCATGCAGTATAAATTAGGTACCCCTTTCATTGTTTTTCACCATTTACTCTGACACCTGAAAAACCAATGGAGACTATCCTCTAAGATCTGAACCCAGGGTGTCTTGTGTTCTCATTAGTGGGCCCTCATTACTGCCCTGTGCTGCTCTTTGGAGTATTACAGGAATCACTCATGTAAGGAAGTCCACAGAGGTATTTTGACAGGCTTTTCTATGCATTACTTCCTGAAAAGGCCTCATGCCCTCAGATTCTTTGAGTTTCTCTCAGGGCCTGCTCTCTACCTTAGCTGGTATGAAAATTTAGGTAAGAGTAAAGCCCTATCTGGGCTCCAGAAGCCAATTGTGGTCCACACTGAGGAATCATCATGGTCAGGAATCACAAGATCACAGGTGGATCTATCAGAGGTTGAAGGAGGAAGGCTGATGGACCTCCAGCTTCCACCCCCTGTGTCAGCCTTTCCTGTGAATCCCCTTCATTTCCTTCAACAGTATCCCTGCTTTGAGAAACAGGACCTGGGTCCTTGGAATAGAGGATGATAAGGATAAATATGTTGCCATGATTTTGGAAATTATCATTTATACCAGATAGCACATTGTTACAAATGCAAGGTTATATCTGTATTCTTCTGAGAGGTACCTGTGTGTATTACTGTAAGAAAAAAAACGCAGAGATAAAAGCAAAGTCTTCATTTACTTCATAATTATCCCAGAGAGTAGTATAATAAGATAAAAATATTTTTATTTGATATTTTCATAAACAAATGGATAATTTAGGGGCATTTTACTTATTCTGTGACGACTCCTAATCACTCAAATCCTGGTCACATGATTCAGCACATGATAGTTCATTTCAATGATTGTTCCGTAAAGATTGATTTTGTCTTCTCCATCCGTAAAGATAGGAATGATGTATAAAACCAAAACACCAAACTCATTGCCTTCGAGTTGATTCCGGCTCCATCCGACCCTATAGGACAGAGTAGAACTGCCCCATATGGTTTCCAAGGAGCGGCTGGTGGATTCTAACTGCTGACCTTTTGGTTAGCAGCCAAGCTCTTAACCACTGTGCCACCAGGACTCTGAAACGATGTATAGTACTTATATTTATATTCCTGTGATTATGAAGACTAACTCTGGAGCCAGATTAACTGGGTTTTTACCTTATTCTGTCATGCATCAGCAGTGTGACTCAGATAGTGACTGAATCACTTTAGTATTTCACTCATGAGTCAAATAAGCTTGATGATAACGGAGCATACAGTCTATTCTTACTATTCTTTCTGGTTATGTTTCATAAAGTCCTTGCAAACACTGAATTAGTGAATACCTAACCAGCTTTGTTCAACCTCGGCTATGAATGTATGCATTGGGTGACTTAAAGTTTTTGCAGCTCTGTGCATGCACGTGTCCACCAATGACCTGAAAGCACTGTAGGGATTGATTGTGGGGTTAAAAACTTTAGCCGGTAGGACAATTCCCAAATACAAAGTATCCAAATAATGAGCATTGGCTGTACCTCCTAAATTGTGAGGGTTAAAGGAGTTAATATATGTAAAGACTTGAGAACACTAATAGAGAACGCCCACACGCACTCAAAATTGTCAGCTGTTCTTTTTGGCTGGTGCTCTTTCCTTTCACAGGAAGAAGCCAGAGTGACTCCAATATAGTGGACTCAGCAAACGTCCACAGTACTACGAGCTTAATTCTGATGACATCATCCTGGTAGAGCCCTGAATGTCAAGTGAGAAACAATCTCCTTCCTCCCCCAGAAGAAAGACACTTGCTTCTTCCCAAATTTACCTCAAATATTCTGTTTGTTATCAAATTGTGACCTTTACAGTTTTAGGGTGTCCTCATGGTTAAAAAGCATGACCACCACACACTCACTAGGATGTCTATTCCTAGAGAAACAGAAACTAAGAAATGTTGGAGAGGATATGAAAAATTACAGCCCTGGTTCACTGCTGGTGGGAATGTAAAGTGGTGAAGCTTCTGTGGAAAATAGTTTGGTGGTTCCTCAAAAAGTTGGGCGTAGAATTACCAAATGACACAGCAATTCCAGTCCTACTTTTATACCCAAGAGACTTGAAAGCAGGGTACAAGCAGATACGTTTATACCAACGTTCATTGCACCACTATTCACAATAACCAAAATGTAGAAACAGCCTAAGTGTCCATGAACAGATGAATGGTTACACAAAATGTGGTGTACATAGACAATGGAATGTTATTTAGCCATAAAGAAATATGAAGTTCTGATACATGCTACAGCATGGATGAACCTTGAGGACATTATTGTGAGTGAAATATGACAGGCACAAAAAGAGAAATAATGTATGATCCCACCTATATGACATATCTAGATTAGGCAAAATGTATGAGTGGTTACCAGGGGCTTGAGATAGGATAGAAAGGCAGTTATTGGTTAAAGGATACTGAGTTTCTGTTTGAGGGGATATAAAACATTTAGAAATGGATACTAGTGATGGTAGTACAACATGGTAAATGTAATTAATGTCACTGATTTGTACACTTAAAAATGGTTGAAATCACAAAGTTTTTGTTATATATTTTACCACAAGAAAATTAAAAAAAAATTCCTAAACTTCCTGTCTCTGGTCACTATAACTCTCTAAGCTTTAATTTCTTTATCTGTAAAATGGGCAAATAACACTTACATATGTGTATGTTGTGAGGATTATATGTGAAAATATATATGTCATATATCAAGGGTCCTTGGCACACGATGTTTCCCTCCCTCAGCCAAAGTCATTCACAGTTAGTGGAAATCTGTGACGGTGCTAGGAGGGTGAATGGGACTTGAACCTACCCAGTAGGCCCAGACAGGACCTTACTGTATCAGGAAGACATGTTAACTGAAGATCTGGGATGACCATGGTCAGGAATACTGCCTGCCTAGCATGGGGCCGACTGTGTGAGCATAACGCAAGACGGCTTCCTGGAAAGTTCCAAAATTGCTACTGAGAAGGCAAGGCTGAGGCTGGGACCCTAGCTGGGAGTCAGTTGAGTTTGTCCCTGTTGGGAAAGAGGTGGCTGGGCAGAGACCACAGAGAGGTTGTTGTGTGAGACACTCGAGCACCTCTAACGTTGTGGGTCCCAGGCAGCACAGTAGTAAATGGCCTCATCTTCTCTCTCTATGAAGTTTATGGTGCAGAGGGAAGAAGATATTTGAAAATATTTTTTTTGCCACAAATTTGTTATTTTTCTCACCTAAAGGTGGGCTTTTGTTTGAAACAACATATGTCAGAAGTTCTATAGTTTGGTTTGGTTTCTGTCAGTACCAGTATATAGCTTTATTTGCAAAGTTTTCAGCAGACACCTTACAAAGAATGTGCACACTCTTATCTCTTGCTCTGGAAATTGACATTTGGGATTGCTCCGTCTTTAACTGCCCAAGTCCAACTGCAAATACAAAAGGGAAATTCCTGTGAACACTTGAGATACAAAGAAGAAATGATAAAGAATTTCTTCCATCTCTCATCTATGTTGAAATGACTTAGAAGCAACTCACATGCCCAGAGGGAGAAGAAGATGAATGCCTTCAGCAGTGACATCCTTCTGCCTGCCCAACTGTGGAGAAGACAGGAATGTGAGGGCTCAGTGGCTGGAGGGGTCAGGTCAGTGACAGGAGGGAGTGGTGTGACTTGGTGTGAATGAAGGAAGTGGCAGGACAGGAGGTTCTCTTGGGGCCTTCATAATCTGCTGCAGACCCCAAGAGCAGTTCTGGGGTTTCTGATGCCCGTGAGTGCTGAGGTGATTGGGTAAAAGGACTCAAGACACAGGTAGGAGTCCTTGGTATGAATGTGTGTGCCTGACACAGGGGCAGGGGCAATTCTCAAATTGACTTAATCCTTTTTTTTTGAATCTTCCTGTTCACTCCTGTTGGAGCCCTGGTTGCACAGTGATTAAGAGGTATGGCTGATAACCAAAAGGCCTGTGGTATGACTCCACGGGGCGCTCCTTGGAAACCCCATGGGGGAGTTCTACTCTGCCCTGTAGGGTTGTTATGAGTTGGAATCAACTCTACGACAACAAGATTTTTCTTTTTTTGGTTTAGTTCCCCCCTTAATTTTCACATGACACAAACATTGTTCCAGAAGTGTGAGGGTATGCTTGTTCTATCCAGCACAAACATTGATCCCTCTGTTGGCTTGTTTTGCATTCAATACTCAGGAGTATGAAACCTGGTCAGTATTTTACAGTTTGAAAAAAAGCAAACTGACATTTCTCATTGATATTTTTCATACCTCATTTTAAAAGCCCTCTGCAGAGACAGTGGAGTGTTTTGCCTTTTTAAATAAACTTTTTGTCACCATGCAGGTTATGAGTCAGAGAAATCAAATTTCATCTATAATCTAGTTGTCCTCCAAAAAGGGAAGAGACTGCATTTGCTTTATGGACTATCAGAAAGAACAATACATATCACTTCTCTTTATCCTCCTGTGATTACGAGGACAGGCTCTGGAGCTAGCTTACCTGGTTTCGACCCTGCTTTGTCATGTATCAGCTGTGTGACTTGGACAAGTGACTAAATCACTTAGGTTCTCACTTACCTCATGGGTCAAATATTGTTGATGATAATAATAATAAGGAAAATATCCCATAGATTGCTATCAGAGTTAAAGGAGTTAAAATATGTAAGAACCAAGAATAATAATAGAGAACTCACACACACAAACTGTTAGCTATTTTTGTCTTGGCCCAATCTTTTCTTTCATGGGCAAAAGTAAGGGTTGTCCCAACACAGTGGCCCATCTAACAGCCCCCAAAACTCAGAGCTTTATTCTGATGGCATCATGTTGGCAGAACCCTGAATGCGAGGGAAAAGACCATTCTCCTTTCTATGCCTTCCAGAGAAAGGGCCTTGATCCATCCCAGATTTACCCTAGGTATCCTTTGTTTTTGTTAGTTGCCATCAAGTTGACGCCAACTCATGGCAAACCGACGTACAACAGAAACAAACATTGTACCATCTTCAGAATCATTCGTATGTTTGAGTCCTTTGTTGCAGCCACTGTGTATTTTGAGAACTTTCTAAGTTAGAGGGCTCATCTTCCAGCATTATATCAGCCAATATTCTGTTGTGATCCATAGGGTTTTCATTGGCTGATTTTTGGAAGTAAATTGCTAGGCCTTCTTCTTAGTCTTCGTCTGAAGCTCCACTGAAACCTGTCCACCACGGGTGACCCTGCTGGCATTTGAAATATCGCTGGCATAGCTTCCAGCATCATAGCAACACACAAGCTGTGAAAGTACGACAAACCCACAGATGGGTGGTGACCAGGTTCAATGAAAGAATTATGACCTTTAAACTTTTCAGGGTAGCCTGACTGTCCAGTTCAAACAACATGGATTTCTTATCATTGACCAAACACTAAACTTACATCCTCTAAGCTTTACATTTTTTTCTGTAAAATGGGCCATTAACAATTCTATTGTGGAGGGATAGTCTTGATTATGTGTGATTCTATGTGGTAACTTATGTATAATGTACCTAAGATTCCTGGCGCACGATTCTCTCCCTCAGCTTGAACCTTGCCAACATAGTGAAAGTCTCTGGGTGGTGATATAATAAATAGTGGCACAGCCTTTCCCAGGACAGGCTGGTAATTCATTAGGAAATAGTAAAAAATAATGGTTTTTGAGCACAATTTCTTGTGTCAGTTGAGGGCCAATGAATGAGCATAACCCAGGATGGCTTTCTGGAAATTTCAGGAAGTGCTGCAGAGAAGATCAGTCTGAGGCTGGGAGCCCAGCTGGGGGCTGGTAGTGGTTGCCACTGTTGGGAAGGATATGTGTGGGCACACCTGAGGAGGGAATCTTGTGAGGGTTGTCGTGGCACTTCTAATACCGTGGGTACCATCCTGCACAGTAGTAAATGGCCGTGTCTTCTTCTTCTACAAAATGTATGGTAAAGACTGAAGTGGAAGTGTAAGAAACTTTTCTTGCCTCAAATTTGTTGTTCTTCTCCCCTAAGCGTTTTTGAGTTGGGTTTTCTGTTGAGACGATATATAGCAGATGCTCCAAAGCCTGATTCGGTTTCAGCCGGTACCAGTGAATGACATCTTTTTCAAAGCTTGTGCTCAATATACGGCAAGATATGTCAACACTTTTCTTTACTACTGTGGAAACAGATATCTGGGGCTGCTCCACTTTTACTAAACCAAGTCCATCTGCAAGTAAAAGAAGAGGATTTCCAATAAGCTTTGAGAATATCAGAAGGGAATATTAAAGGGCTACTTTTGTCACTTGTCTAGACTGGAATGGTCAGGGAGGGACTCACAAGCCCAGAGGCAGAAGAAGACCAGTGCTCCCAACAGTGGCATCCTATCTGCCAGGTTGTGTCCTCAAGAAGAAGGCCAAAAGGTGGAAGCATGTTGGCTGGACACCTCAGTTCATGGCAGGAAGGCGTGGTCTGATTTGAGGGGAGGGAAGGAAGTGGTGGGCTGGATGCTTTAGTGCTGGCTGCAGGCTCAGCAGGTCTGGAGTTGCTGTTTCCTGTGGGCTGCGTGCTTTTTCTGTAGGTTTTGAAATAGGGCTGGTGGCCTCAATAGGGCTTCTTGGAACAAAAGTGAGGGGCTCTTGGAGGTGCTTTAATTCCTGCTGTGGAAACAGCAATGGTTTCTCCTTGCCTAGGAGCTATCTTATGAACACTTTTCTTCAACATGGAGTCCCTGGTGGTGCAAACTGTTAACGTACTCAGCTGCTAAACAAAAGGCCGGTGGCTCAACTTAACCCAGAGACACCTCAGAAGAAAAGACTGGTAATCTACTTCTGAAAAAATCAGCCATTGAAAATCTGTGGAGCACAGTTCTATTCTGACCTTCATGGGGTCGCCATGAGTCGGAGGTGACTCAACGGCAAATAGTTTTGTTTTTTTCCCTTCGCATAGTATTTTTAAATATGCATGCTTAATAAATAATATCAATTTTTATAATAGAAAATATTTAATAAATATTTTCTGTGTGTTAGACTTTTTTCTAAATGCTTTCACCTTTTTAATCTTCACAATTGCAGTATATGAATGTTTGTAGTTTTTACTCTATAGGTGAAGGAAATCAGGCACAGAGGAGTTAAGTGACTCAATGAAAATCACACAGCTGATGGGTAGACATGCTGGTAAAGATGCTCACTGAAGGAATGCAGAGAAACAGGGTAAAGATAAAAATGAAAACACCCATAGCTGTATCACCAATTATCATTAATGCGCATTTACGTCTAAATTTTTTTATTTTGCGTACACATGGAGATTAATATGATTTTATGGAACTTAACTATACTTGTAAGTTAAGCATTCAATATGCATAAGGTTTTTCATTCTTCTTCTTTCAATTCACTTCATATTCTGAGCAGCTTCTCCTGTCCTTAAAGCATTTCTTAATGCCTGCACCTGTCAACTGTCCATCTCTGCCACTTAGCAGCTGCCTGACCCTCTGAAAATTTCTGAATCAATTCGTGCCTCAATTTCTCATCTGAAAATGGATGCAATAATAATGTCCACCTCAAAAGCTTTTGCAGATTAAATAATTAAATGTATCTAGTACAGTTCCCAGCATAGAGTAAGTTTTCTGTAAGTATTAGATACTATTATGATTACCGTTTTAAAACATTTTCTTTTTTTTCATTGTGGTAAATATATATGGAACAAAACATCTGCCATTTTTGCAGTCTTCACATGTATAGTTCACTGACAAATAATTATGTTTATTAAGTTGCTCCCCCATCACCCTTATCTATTCCCAAATCTTCCATCATCCTTAACAGAAGTATTACTACCATTTTTTAAATTTCACCCTATCTTCTACCATTTTGATTTTTCTCTGATTTTCATTATTTAAATACTCTGGTGACCATTTTGGGAGCCCTGGTGGTACACTGGTTAAGAGCTTGGCCGCTAGCCAAAAGGTCAGCAGTTCAAATCCACCACCTGCTCCTTGGAAGCCCTATGAGGCAGTTCTGCTCTGTCCTACAGGGTCTCTATGAGTTGGAATCAACTTGACAGCAATGGGTTAGGGTTGGTGACCATTTTGAAGTAGTAAGCTGGGTTAGTCAAGGGAGACCAGTCAAATAGTATCAGTTTTTCATTTTCTTACATCTCAAGAGCAGTCCCTGGGTGGTGCAATCAGTTAACAAGCATGGTCGCTAACTGGGAGGTTGGAGGTTCTAGTCCACCCAGAGGTACTCCTGAAAAAAGGCCTGGTGTTCTACTTGTGAGAAACCAGCCAATGAAAACCCTATGGAGTGCAGTTCTACTCTTATGCACATGGGGTTGCCATGAGTCAGAATCTACTTGCTGCAACTGGTTACATTTTGAGAGCTTCCTTTTCCTCTGTCCTTTCTTCAGCTAAGCTTCTCCATTTCCATTTCATGATTGCCGGATGGTTTTCTCTGAAAACTTTGGTGTGTACCAGAGCTCCTTTATCCCTGGGTAATGGTTGTCCCTGAAGCTAATGTTGTGCTCTGTCATGTACTGTGTTGGGCAGGATGTTAGTTCAGACTGGCTTGGGATGTCCAGAAGAGAAGGAGAGGAAGAGGTTGACTCTAGTGGCTGAATGTGTCTCCTGAGGCTGCTGTCCTGGGTTTCTCTCTTTTCCAACTAAGAACCATTTCTGAAGTGATCAGCACTAGAGAGATGAATGTTGAGGAGATAGAGGTTAATAGACCAGGGGTCCCAGGGCCAACAACTCAAAGGACTCGCTCTTCCCTGTAGCGAGGAGAATCCCAGGAATGAGAGAGGAGGAGACAGACACCCACCAATGCTGCCTGAGCCAGTGTCGCTTCAGGTGCTAGGCTCTGGGACCCCAGGAGCTACCACTGCTGGGTGTCCACCCATCCCCTGCCCCAGAACTAAGAGCCCTGCCAGACATTTCCAGATGCTGCAGCTCTAGCTATTGTGTTGTGTGAGGTAGGGGATGACTAGAGGTGGCAGTTGTGGGGAGTGTGTCTAATTGGTGAGCCCACACTATAAACCTGACTTTAGCTGCAAGAAAGGCTGAGCAAAAATATCTGACATTTTTCCTTTTTATAAGTGGGAAATGAATTTATTTTCACCAAAACTCATAAGGGCAGAAATTCTCTAAATGCAAGATGGGTTCAGAGGCCGGGAGTCAAAAAGAAAGACAAATGGCCACTTCAGACACATTCCTTGGAAAAAAAGGAGGCTTACATTTTTCTTTATTAGTTATTTCAAACAAGAAAGTGGACAAAGGCAGAATTGATCTTTGACTTACTATTGTAAACATTGTTAGGAAATAGGTACTTCAAATTTTATTTTTACTTCCCATAGTATTAATAGCTTCCATTAGCTGTGGGCATTGTATTGGCAGGCAGTGTGTTTCAAACACTTTGGATCATATCTCATTTGAACTTCACAAAGCCTAGTAAGTGGGGGCTCTTATTATTGTTCCCATTTTTCAGATGAGTAAGAGGAGGTGTTGAAAGGGCAGTGACTTGTCCAAAGTCAGACAAGAATAAGTAGCGGAGCAGTAATTTACACCAAGGGGTCTGACTCTGGAACCTGTGCTCTTAAATTGGATATTTATTCCTCTTATATGTAAATACTTCTCTTTGTCATATTCTTTCCGAGCTAGGCTCTAGAATGCATGTTCTGGGATTCATTATAACAAATACGTAGTATTTGCTTCCTCCTCAATAATCCTTCCTGAAGTTCATCTATTCATGCATTAATCCGTCAACTATATTGTGAGGGTCCACTACAGGCGAGGCATTGCGCGGGCTTGGGGCATGTGTCTGAAACCAGAGACAACGGTCCTGATCATGTGGTGCTTGTCTTGCAGCAGCACTTGCGTTGTCCTGATTCACTGGGTGCGGTGTCTGGCTCTCACAGTAACACCCTCAACGACTGAGTGTCCTCCATTCATTTCAATTCTCTTATGATTCAGTCTGAGTCATCCATACTCCCTGGAAATTTCAGGACAAAGGCATGGTGGTCTGCGATCCATCAGGCTGTTCCCTACAGGGTTCAAACAGAAGTCCTGATCAGCAGGAAGTGAGGTCAACTGGAATTTGGCATCATGCAAGCACAGATGGCAGCCATCTGCCTCCTTTTCCTATTGCCCCTGGGACTGAGATGCCTTTTGGGGAGTACAGGGAGGGGGCCGAGACTGAGGCTGAGAGCCAGTGCTGAGGTTACCCATGTGGGAAGGATGTGAGTTCAGAACTGAAAACAAATTCTTGCAATGATTATGTGGGCTCCTTTCATACTTTGGACCCTATTGTACCTGGCTTTATCTATTTATTCTATGGGCTTTATACACAGAATTGCAGTGCAGATGGCAGAGTCTCTCAATTCCAATTTGTTGTTCTCTTCATCTAACTTCCTTTAAGCAAGTGTTGTAGTAGGATAAACACTTGTCAGATGCCCCAGGGATGGATTTGTTTCTTGTTGGTACCAGTATACACCTAAGGCAGCAAATACTATGTTGAGTACCACACATGAATATATTTATCCTTCTTTTCTAAAATGCATATACGTATTTGTGGTTGTTCTGTATTGACTACCCAACCAAAAAGAAAAAAGAAAAAGAAGAGCAAAAAAGACTTTCCAATGAATAGCTGAAATATCAAAATAAAGCATTGAATAATTTCTCTGGGGTCTCATATAATCTGAAAAAAAGGGAATAACAAACTCACTAGCCCAGAGGGAAAGGAAGATGAATGACATAATTAATGTGGGAGAATAAAAGTATGCTCGATACATATTTCCAGAGTATTATCCTCGTTATAAATTTTGATTGTTTACTTCAAGTCCAGGCTGTGGGGTTTTGACTCTTCTCCATGTATCCCAACCATATTTCCTTCTAAAGCACGTTCACAAGAACAAAGAGTATGTGGTTTTCTTAACCAGGCACCTTTCTCTGCCCCACCAGAAAGAAATGTCCTAGGGAAGAATGTCCAGAAAAGGAGCTCTCCAGATGTGTGTTCAGGGTAACCTTTTAGCCATGACCTGTTGGGTGACTGCTCATTCTGTCTTGACAAGGCTCTGCCCTGTTGGTCAAAGGTCGGAGCCAGTCCGCTTTTGTCCAAGTATATGTTTACAAAATTAACATATATTCAAGGTATTCAAAGTGGCCAATAGTGCCACTGGAACAGCATGGACTATCTGTTGGGACAGATTACTGCCCCCTCTAATCTTTAATTCTTTCTGCCATGTAACAAGGTTTGTGACACCTGCTTTGCAGGGTTTTTATGATGATCACATGAGACTCTGAACACATGGAACATCTAACACATCATCTGGCAACCACTGGAAGCAAAATGAATACGAATTTCCTTTTGTTCATTTCCAACATCTTCAGTCTGAGCTTTTCACAATCACTGGAAATTTCTAGGAAATGAAATTATATACCCTGTCTTTTTTCTGAGATAACCAGGTAGTCTTTAGATAGGAACTCAATTCCATAGGAAATGATGTAATACCAGACATTTGGGGCACAGTTACTGGCATCTGTTGGTGTACAACTGATGGTCATCAATCTCCTTTTCCTGTTTCCTCTGATACTGAGGTTTCAACCTCAGCAGCACAGGAAGTGCTGCAAGCTGAGGCTGAGGCCTAGCCAGGGCTGAGGTCAGGACTCTGGACCGAGGTTGCTCTGTGGTGGGAAGGATGAGGTCACAGACCTGATAAGGTGCCTGTGTGCTCACTTTCTTGGCTCCAAAAATACTGTAGGTTGCCTGGGGCCATAATATTAGGTCATCGTGTCTCCTATTTCTGTGAATTTTGTATTAAGGACTAAAGAGAGACGGAATCTGTACATACTTTACGGTTGCAATTCTTTACCTCTAACTGACCTTGAACGAAGATTTTTGTTAAGTAAATATCAGGTGCTCTCAAAGCCTGACTCGATGTTCATCGGTACCTATGTATGTACTAAAAATTATTTGTACTCTGGATACCCTACATTGAAAGTATATGCTTCTTTTCTGCTGTTGAAATTCATGTTTTTAGTTGCTTTGATTTTGTCAATCCAAGTTCAATTATAAGCAGAAGAATAGCATTTCCAACAAAAACCTATAGTAACGAGAAAAAAAATTACATTTTTTTTAAGATCTCTCAACCCGTCTGAGAAATGAGGGTATAAACTCACATTCCCTGAATCTAGAGCAGATGAATATTCGAAGCCATAGCATTCTGTCTGCCCAGGTTGTATGGTCACGGAGAGGGCTGTGCAGATAAGAAACCTGGAGCGGGAGGAGCCAGGTCAGAATTAGAAGCAGAGAATCACCTACAAAGTCAGCAGAGGAAATGGGTGGCTCAGGGCTAGGACTAGTCATTTCTGATAATGTGAATCAGTTAGAATTATATGGGAGTTTTATCTTCACCTACATGAAACCAAAACAAGCATTCTGTTTACCAAGGTAGATGTTACCCATACTTCACTATCTCATAAGCTCTTGGAAGCTTTTAGGAAAAAGAAATATTTTTAATTATTTCATTAAGATTATTGAGTTTCTGCTCATGTTGATGGAAAATTTGACAATGGATACTGCTGATGGTTGCCCAACATGATGCAATTTTTTCTTCTTCTTCTTTTCTTTTTTTTTACTGTGCTTTAGGTGAAAGTTTACAGAGCAAATGAATTTCTCATTAAACACTTAATACACATATTGTTTTGTGACATCAGTTGCCAAGCCCACAATGTGTCGACACTCTCCCCGTCTCGACCTTGGGTTCCCCATTTCCATTCGTCCAGCTTTCTGGTCCCTTCTTGCCTTCTCATCCTTGCCCCTGGACTGATGTGCCCATTTAGTCTTGTATACATGGTTGAACTATGTGTGTTGTTGTTTGTTTCATAGGCCTGTCTTGATGGATGGAATTGATGTCACTGAATTTTGCACGTGAAGAATATTAAGTTTGCAAATGCTATGTTACATATATTTTTACAACAGTTAAAAAAGAGTTCATCAGGTTTGCACACACACACAAAGATTATTTAGTTCATTTCACTAGCAGAGTTGGTCCAATTTACCTAGTCTGCTACGACCTGAAGACACCTTTTGGATTTCCCAGGTGAGAGTCATCACTCATCTCTCTGCCACCAAACCCTCAGGACACAGTTCAAACACTCCCATAACCTTCTTGCTTGGTCTGGAGGGGAGAGAGCTGCTTTCTCATCCCCTACTGGGACACATTTTTTGTTATGACTTTTATTTTTTCTTATACAACATTCCTTAGTTCCCAAAAGTCAAAAAAAGTCATTGAATAATAAAATTCTCTTGTTGTTAGACATCAACCATCATTCTGTCAACTGTCTGTAAGTAAACATTCCAAGTGTCAATTTAAATAACTTCATGTGGCGCCAGGGACTGGAACCTAAATGCTGCAGGTAAAATCCTAATCATAAAATGAATGGTAAAATATGTATTTCGTCCCCCAAAAGTTTCCTTTAAAACGTTGTGTGTGTATTTTGTTTTGGTTTTGGTTTTGGTTCTCACTGTGGGATCAAGACCATAGAATTTATTTTTTTATTTTATTTTATAGTTATACTTCAAGTTTAAGTTTACAATTCAAGTTAGTCTTTGATACAAAACTTTATACATACATTGTTATGTTACCCTGATTTCTCTCCCTATACTGTGACAGCACACTCCTTTCCACCCCTGATTTCCCATATCCATTCAATCAGCTCCTGACCCTCTCTGACTTCTCATCTCATCTCTGGACAGAAGCTGCCCATTTAGTCTCATGTATCTATTTGAGCTAAGAAGCACACTGTTCATGAGTATCATTTTATGTCCCATAGTCCGGTCTAATATTTGTCTGAAGAGTTGGCCTCAGGAATAGGTTTAGTTCTGGGTTGATGGAGAGTCTGGGGGCCATATTTTCTGGGGTTCCTCCAGTCTCAGTCAGACCATTAAGTCTGGTCTTTTTACTAGAGTTTGAGTTCTACACTCCACTTTTCTCCTGCTCCATCAGGGACTCTCTGTCGTGTTCCCTGTCAGGGCAGTCATTGGTGGTAGCCAGGCACCATCTAGTTCTTCTTGTCTCAGGCTGATGTAGTCTCTGGTTTATGTGACCCCTTCTGTCTCTTGGGCCAATACTTTCCTTGTGTCTTTGGTGCTCTTCATTCTTCTTTACTCCAGGTGGTTGGGACCGATTGATGCATCTTAGATGGCCACTCACTAGCTTTTAAGACCCCAGGTGCCACTCACCAAAGTAGGGTGCAGAACATTTTCTTAAGAAACTTTGTTATGCCAGTTGACCTAGCTGTCCCCTGAAAGCATGGTCCCCAGTCCCCTGCCCCTGCTACACTGTCCCTCGAAGTGTTTGATTGTATTCAGGAAACTTCTTAGCTTTGGTTTAGTCCAGTTGTGCTGACTTCCCTTGTAGTGTGTGTTGTCCTTCCCTTCACCTAAAATAATTCTTGTCTACTATCTAGTTACTGAATTCACCTTTTCTTCCCTCCCCACCCTCGTAACCATCAAAGAATGTTTTCTTCTGTGTTTAAACCTTTTCTTGAGTTCTTATAATAGTGGTCTTATACAATATTTGTCCTTTTGTGACTGACCAAATTCACTTAGCATAAGGTCTTCCAGATTCCTCTATGTTATAAGATGTTTCACGGATTCATCGATGTTCTTTATCATCACGTAGTATTCCATGGTGTGAATATACCATAATGTGATCACCCATTCGTCCCCGAATGGGCACCTAGGTTGTTTTCATCTTTTTGCTATCGTGAACGGAGCTGCAATGAACATGGGTGTGCATATATCTATTTGTGTGATGGCTTTTATTTCTCTAGTGTATATTCCAAGGAGCGGGATTGCTGGATCATATGGTACTTCTATTTCTAGCTTTTTAAGGAAGCGCAAAATTGATTTCCGAAGTGTTTGTACCATTTTACATTCCCACCTACAGTGTATAAGTGTTCCAGTCTCTCCACAACCTCTGCAACATTAATTATTTGTTTTTTTTTTTTTTTTTTGGATTAATGCTAGCCTTGTTGGGGTGAGATGATATCGCATGGTAGTTTGATCTGCATTTCTCTAATGGCTAATGATCCTGAGCATTTCTTCATGTGTCTGTTAGCAGCCTGAATGTCTTCTTTGGCAAAGTGCCTGTTCATATCCTTTGTCCATTTTTTAACTGGATTATTTATCATTTTTTTGTTAAGGTTTTGCAGTATCTTGCCGATTTTAGAGATTAGATGCTGATCAGATTTGTCGTAGCCAAAACATGTGAATGCTTTTGAAAATTAACTTTTTAAATGAAGTGCAAAAGTAATAAATACTTTTTTAATCAAACAATTTAGAAACTATAGACATGTAGTAGAAATAAATGTTTATGATCCCAGCATCCAAAGGTGACCTCTCCGAAGTGCGTGGCCTTTCCTCTTCCCCAGGGTGTCTCTTCTGAACCCATTCACAGGACTGAAAATAGGAAAACCCAAGTCCGAACAAAAACCACCCATTCCTGGCCTTTAATATCTGGGGGATGGACGAGCAGAGGACGTTATGTGTCCATTTCCAGCCCACACCTTTCTCCTGAGTTCCATATCCACATACCTAACTGACTACTGGATATATTCAAGTTTATCTAACACAAGACCTCAAATGAATTTATACATAGCCCAGAGTGAACTCATTTCTTCCCCGACAACCCACCCCTTGATCTCATCTCAGGATAGGACATTGCCACTCACTTTGCCTCAGTTCTCCCTCTAACTCATCACATTCCAATTCCTGCAGATTTTTCTTCCTAAATACTTCTTGACTCTACCCTCTGCCTCCTCGTTACTCTGCCACTGCAGCAGTGTTAATGTCTGTCATGTGTTGCCTGGATTAATGCAGCGCTATCTTAAATTCCTATCTTGGTCCCTCTAACTTCCCCACAGCCACGGGTTGATCTGGTCAAGTCACTGCTTAATATTCTTCACCCCCTACCCTGCATCTGAGGCTAAAGTCCAGAGTTCTTAGGATCTGCTGCTCTCCAGGGTGTGGCCACCACCTCCTGGCCACTGTCCCCTTCAGCCACTCACTAGCTAGAATTCTATGATCCATTCCTAGGGGTGGACTTACAACTCCTGCTGTCTGGCTTGCACATATATCTCACTTCTCCTAGCTAACTCCTGTTGATCCTTTTGGGCCCACCTCAGGCATCTTCCCCTCCAGGAATCTTCCATTGCCCAAAAAGTCAGGGATAGGTGTGCCTGCAATGTGCCTTCTAGTAGCACCACCTTCCCTGTCCACAGCACTTCTTATTACTCATTGTTCTCTGTCTGACCAGACTCTAAGCCCCCAGGGCAGAGAGACCATGTCTTCCTTATCAGTATGCTCCCAGGTGTCTGTTGAATGGATAAAAGAGTGAAGGAATGAATGGAGGAATGGACATTAAAGCATTTCCTTTTGATCTGATATCAATGAAACATCACCATGTAAAATGTAATTTTTTTAAGTTACAGATAGGTACTTATTGAATGCCTCCTATGTGACAAGCACTTTGTAGGGTAGCCATTATCATATTTAGCTCCATGAGTTTAACGTTATCCCCACGGGGCCCTTGTGGAAGAAAGTAAGGAAATGAAGCAAGGTGACAGAGCTCAACTGTGAGAGATTTGGGATTGAGACTCAATTCTGTCTGGCTCCAAAGCCTGTGCTTTTTGTATACCTCTCTCTGCTTCAGTTTTCTCACCTATCTGCTGAGAAAAAAAGAAAACAGGGCCTACCTCCTTGGGTTTTTATGGGGAGTAAATAAGCTAGCCCAGGCAGAGGGCTTGAAACAGTGCCTGACATGGAGTAAGTTCTCAATAAATGATGGTGATTACTGTCACCCAAGGTCACGGAGCTCATAAAGGGTAAAGCAGCAGTTCGTGAGGGGTGAAGATGGAGGTTAGGGATGAAGAGCAGAGCAGTGACAGAGGATATCACCTCTGGGTGGATTTGCTCTTTGGGAATGTGAAAGACCATGTTGTGTGAGGAGATCAGTGGGGAGCTAGTTTCTCCTGTTGGCCACACCCCCTAATCACCAATTCACAGAATTCATTCCTCTATGGAGTCAGGTCCACCATCTGTTAGTTTGTCATACTGTGGCGGCTTGTGTGTTGCGATGATGCTGGAAACTATGCCATTGGTATTTCAAATACCAGCAGAGTCACCCCGGTGGACAGGTTTCAGCAGAACTTCCAGAATAAGACTGACCAGAAAGAAAGGCCTGGAGATCTACTTCCAAAAATTAGCTAATGAAAACCCTATGGATCACAATGGAATATTATATGATATAGTGCTGGAAGAGGAGCCCACTAGGTTGGAAAGCACTCAAAATACACAGCAGCTGCAGCAATGGACTCGAACTTACCAGCGATTGTGAAGATGACTCAGGAGTTGGCGACATTTTGTTCTGTTGTACATGGGGTCACCATGAGTCAGGGTCAACTGAACAGCAATGAACAGCTAACAACAACAACATAGAGTCAGGCACTGAGGCAGGCGCGGGAAGAGGAAAGGGCCTCTGCCCTCAGGCACCTGATCGGGTTTTATTTCCACAATGGGAAAGATGAAGTAACAACCTGAAAACAGAGCAAAAGTAAGTTTTAGCTCCCTCACCCCTATTCACACCTACTGGGAGGTCTTAGCCTTGCCTTAGGCCTTTGGTAGAGGCTGGGGATGCTGGGCTGTTTCTGAAGTAAGGCGTGTTATAATTACCAATCTCTAGCCACACAGATGGAGCCCTGATGGCACAGTGGTTAAGGGCCCAGGTCAGCAGTTCAAATCCATCAGCCACTCCTTGGAAACCCCACAGGGCAGTTCTACTCTGCTCTGTAGGGTTGCTATGAGTTGGAATTGACCCAACAGCAACAGGTTTCTTTTTTTCTTATTTTCTTTTTGCTTTAGCCACACAGACAGAGCTCAGGGGAATATATGGTGAGTTACGGTATCCAGGGACTGATTCCGCTCAGAATCATTTGGACTTTCCTTCCACCAGTGATTTTTATTGATGTTATTGAGTGGTACTTAATTTTGAATTTTCAACTGAAAAGGAGTTTGGATTCAGCTTAGACATCAGAGAACCTTTGTTTTTCTTCCCCATATGGAGCAGCAGAGGGGTTTTCTGTTACTTCCTAGAGGAGCAGTCACTCAGTTTTTATAAGAAAGTAGTGGACGTGGCGCTATCTTATTTGTATGACTTAGGTTTAATGCAGAAAACACAGGCATCTAATTTTCGCAGTCACTTAGTTAAACCACCTCCTTTGACAGATGGGAGACAAAAGGTCCAGAGAGACTGGAAATCCTACCCTCCATGCTGGAGTCCTACATCTAGGTGTGGTCCCGGGGAAGCTGAAGGCAAACGGCCACATGTCTGGTCCAGGGTTACTGCATCGCCCCACCTCCCGCATTATTACCTACTAACTTTACTTCAAGTGCCAGACGTGCCCAGTGTGTGACAGAGCCCAGAAGCTGGGAGTGCTGTTCCCTGTGCTTAGGATTGCCACCTCCTCTGCTGTAATGCTAAACATTGCGGGGAGGGGACAAGAACCCGGAACCTGGAATCTGGAGCTGGCTTTCATTCTTGGCCTTTCCACCACTTTGTGATAAAGCTCCAGCTCACCAAATCACCCTTGAAATCTTTTGCAAAATATTTTATTTGTACATTGTTCAGGGGAGATGGTCAGATTCTCAAATTGTCAGTCTATAACAGCTCTGTCAAACAGAAATAAATGTCAACCTCAAATTGTAAGTTTTCTAGTTGCCACATTAAACAAGCAGAAAGAAACAGGTGACATTAATCTGAATGATATTTTATTTAATATATATTTAAAATATTTAATATGTCTGAAATAGTATCGTTCCAACATTCAATCAAACTAAAAATTATTCATGAGATATTTTACTCTTTTTTTAATACTAAATCTTCAAAATGTGGCTTGTGTGTTATACTTCTGGCATATTTCACATTTGCCTATTGGACTTGCCACATTTCAAATGTTCAGTAGCCACTGGTGGCTGGTGGCTTCTGTATTGACCAGCACAGGTTAACCTTCAATTGCTAAAAAAAGCCTCAACTGGATGATCTTTAAAAGAAAGTTCCATCCGGCTAGATAGGTCCTTGAATCTGAAGCTGCGAACAATCCAAACACCACTTTATCTGCAGTGAAAGCGGAGGAGAGGCCATGGGGGGAGTGGGGATGCTGCACGATAGGACTTTTCTGCCTCCACTGTTGCTGTCAGCTGCAGACTCCTGGTGACCCCAAAACAAAACTCTGGTGGGTCCTGCACCATCCCCATGATTGGTTGCGGATTGGACCATTGTGATCCATTTGGCGGTAGATCAACAGGACTTTCCTCCTAGTCCTTCTTAGTGTGGAAGCTTCACTGAAACCTGCTGAGCAGCATAGCAACACACACGCCTCCACTGACAGACGGGTGGTGGCTGTGCCTGAGGTATCCTGACACGAATTCTACTACTGAACTACCACGAACCTATAGGAAAACCCTAGGGCACCTAGGATTGGTGGGAAGCCCCCAGGACTAGATGGAATGGAAGAATGAGTGTTGTTTTTGCGCAGGGGCTGGGACCGCATGCGGGGCTGTGCTGGTTCCATGCAGCGCAGTAGTACACACCCTCGTCACCCTCCAAGAAGGTGCAGCTATTGCCGTCCTGCGACTCCATGGCTGTGATTTTATCCGCTTTCAAAATCGAGTCCCACTGCACATCTGATTTGAACATGGCCAGTTGGAGGAGCCTCTCGGGGGCCTTGCCCTCCTGCTGCTGGTTCAAGTGGACATAGCTGACCGTGAAGTGGACCAAGCACCGAAAGGTGACCGAGCTGCCCTTGCGCCCCACGTCATAAGCCGGCTGCTCCAGCCTGATGACAGACCCGCCAGCTGCAAGGTAGACAGCGGTGAGGCAGGGGTGGTAGGAAGCCACACAGCCTCTCCCCAAAGGGCACTGTGGAAGGAGTCGGAGACTTACCGGGAAATAGGAGGACCAGGAGGAAAGCAAAGCGGCTGAGCATGGCTCTGCCTCTGGACCAAACTGCCTTAACATGGGTGGAGGAGAACAGACGTGCTCACCTTCTGGGTGGTAGAGGGCAGGTCATAGCCCTTGTGGTTGCTTCCCCAGTGTGCAAACAGGGACCTGAGAGATGGGGGAGGAGAGGAAGGGGCCTGAGAGCAAGGGGCAGACATGTGACCACAAGTTGAAGGGAGGAATGTTAAATGGTTAGCATTTTGAAAAATGTTTAAAGAGCGTTGGTGGAATAATAGCAACAGCAATCATAACGATCATTGAATGACCACCCACTACATTTTAGCACTGTACTAACTGATTCATGTTCATTGCTTTATTCAATCCTCAAAATAGCTCTGTGGGATAAAATATTGTTATCCTCACCTGAGAGGTGAGAAAACAAGGCTGTTAATTTAAGTGACTTTTCCAAGATGACACACCTAAAGAGGGTTAAGATTGGGCTATGAAGCCGATTCTGGCTGGTGACTAATCTCATGCTTCATTTAGCCCCTAATACCAACAGAACGATGAGTGTAGGGCCTAATGTGGAGGAAGGGGCAAGCACAGAACAGCTCCTCCCAAAAACCACATGCCCTCCATTTGAGCTAGCATTGATACTAATTCCCCCAATAAACTCAATTAAAAAAAAAACAAAAATTTTAAATGCCTTAATAACATGATGATAGCTGTATGACCTTGGGCGAGTTATTTTACCTCATCTGTAAAAAGTGACCTCGTGGGTTTACATGGAAAGTAAAGAAGATAACGTGTTCAAGCATGTAGCAAAGTCCCAAATGCATAGAAAATGCTCAGAAAATGTGAGTATTATTATTGATTCATCCTGATACTGGACAGGATGCATGAAATGATCTCTAAACCCATTGCCGTTGAGTCTGTTCCAACTCATAGCAACCCTATAGGACAAAGTAGAACTACCCCATACAGTTTCCAAGGAGAAGCTGGTGCATTCAAACTACTGACTTCTCTGGGTTCCACAAAAAGAACAACTTACAGGGAATCATACACTTTTGGAGGATACTGGGTGTGTGTGTGTATGTGTGTGTGTGTGTGTGTCTAAAGGAAGGAGTCTAAGTTGAGCCAGGGGACAGTGAGGTCCTAGGGGAAGAGCAGGCCTCCCATTCCAGCACTACATCCTCAGAAATGGTAAAGGCAGGGCATTGTGGAGGACCAGCAAGGGAATGTATCTGAAATGAAACTTTGAGAAACAGACATAGCCTTGGTTCCAAGCTGAAGGGTAGGTTCATTTCCAGTATGCTAGTTATACGCATGGACCCCTAAGTACTAAGAGAGCCATGAGGAAAAGAAGGTGGGAACGGCAAGGAAAAGGGGGCATGGTGTGGGGAGAGAAATTGTGGGGCCTTCAGCACGCACTGCCGGTCCCATCTCCTGAGCTCTCTTCTATGGTAAGTACTGAAAAATCAGGCGTGCTCAGCGTTATGGATTGAATGTGTCCCCCCCAAAATTGTGTGTCCAGCTGGCTAGTCTGTGATTCCCAGTATGTGTGATTGTCCACCGTTTTGTCATCTGAAGTGATTTTCCTATGTGTTGTAAATCCTATCTTTATGACATTAATGAGGTAGGATGAGTGGCAATTATGTTAATGAGGCAGGACTCAATCTACAAGATTAGGTCATGTTTTAAGTCGTTATCTTTTGAGATATAAAAGAGAAGCAAGCAGAGAGACATGGGGACCTCATACCACCAAGAAGGCAGTGCCAGAGACAGAGCGCGTCCTTTAGACCCAAGGTTCCTGCACTGAGAAGCTCCTAGTCCAGGGGAAGATTAATGACAAGGATCTTCCTCCAGAGCCGATCGAAAGAGAAAGCCTTCCCCTAGAGCTGGCACCCTGAATTCAGACTTCTAGCCTCCTAGACTATAAGAGAATAAATGTCTCTTTGTTAAAGTCATCCACTTGTGGTATTTCTGTTACAGCAGCACTAGATAACTGAAACGGGCAGCTCTGACAACATTCAACATTCAAGTGTCCCAAAATGCAGTCTCTGGGTTTGTGCTAAATTTAGTGAGGTGTTTGCCAAATAAATCTAACAGAGTATTTTGCTAAAGGGTTACTCCAGGAATATCATATCCTCTGTAGATGTCTAGCTCAGCTGTAGTAAAACATTACACGGAAAAGCAAGTGACAACTGTGAAAACATCTGCATTGCAAAACAATGGCACACAATACAAATATGATCATATTCTATGTCTGCCATGATACAAAATGATCCAAGGTTAAGGCCCATTCATGTGGGAACCACCTTGAACTTGATACTATTGAGTCTCCCTGCGAGTGTTGTGTGGTTTGATGTTTCTGTGGTTTGATTTAAATAAGAAGTATAGTGGTAGATTTCATGTGTCTGTCTTGTTTTAGAAACTCTTATTTTTTTAAATCAATGCTATTATCTTCCTTATCTCTTTGAAAGTTTTAAATATCTTTTAAGTCCATTTTCTCTGTTTCCTTGATTGTGAGCTGTCTCATTTATTAGCAGTGCTGACTATCTTTCATAGTACTTGATCTTCTTTTCTCAAGTTGTGGGAAAGTGTAACAACCAGAAGTATGGCTGTTCAGCACAGATCAATTTTAGCCCATGATCATGAGAGAGATCATTGTCCTAGCCTCTAGATCCAGAAATCAACCATGTGTGGAACATGCTTGGCTCTGGTTCCTGGACAGGCATTGATCCCAGTCTCTCACCTATTTTATCATGTCTTCTCTTCCAGTGGGGTGTGCAACATCCACCTGTACTCACTGCTTTCAATGTCCTCTCCATTTCTTATTTCACAGAAATGTTCCCTTTATATTTGTGGCATATGTGTAATTTTAATTTAAATTTAGTATTTTATCTGTCATTACTATATGTTTGTAGCTAGAGACGGTACTGTTTCAGCAAGGTTTCACTCTGTGATATTGACCTAAATGTCATTGTTGTGTAAAATTTATTTTTCTTTTATGTTTATTAACTAATTTTTAGTGAGGCTTATTTCTCTTTGTTTCCTAGGTTTAGTCCTCTCTGTTGGATCGATAATGCTCCCCTTACTTACTATGATTTTCATTACCTGTTCATATTAATGGAGTAAGAGCTAGGTCAGTGTTTTTCCAACTCTAATGAAGTCCAATGAATTTGACTAGGATTTATTAGTGGGTTATGAAATCAACCAATGAATCTTATGTCATAAATATAACAGACCAGTATGTTATTTTGAAAAATATCCAGATGATTAAGGTTCCTCAAGACTAAATTATAACAGAGGTCAGGAGAGTTCGCGTAGCTCTGGGGCAAGACCTTGAATATGTACTGTTGCCCTTCCCAAAGTTGGTGTGAATTGCATGTAATCCTCTTTACAAATGACTATTGAAAAAAATACTATCACCAGATTTATAGTTACATGACAAGTACCATAAACGTGTTGATCTTCTCTAGTAAAGATACTGCATTCAACATTGTAGCATTGCTGTGATCTTTAGTCATCTACCGTGATTCACCCAGTTAAGAAAATGGGAATATTATGGGGTCACCACTTCTGCACCCTTTAAGTCTTTGAGAATGTCACTAATCCCTGCCATTTACATGGTATGCGGTATTGATTTTGATTTATAATCCTAACTGGGAGGAAGAGTGGTTCAGAAAATTCCATTTGGCCTTCTCTACCATGATGTCTCTTACTCCATAGGTCAAGGGACCAATATGAAGATTCTGTTGAACTGCTAATTGTATCTATCTTGATAATGCTCACATGGACTAGGGTAAGGACTATGGGTGGGTCCATATATCTGTTGGACCACACTTTGAGATGGACTTGGACCAGAACTTCCTTTAATACCTGGCTTCCATATGCCTGCACTCTAATTGGGGACCACAATGACAATATAGGTTTCCAGGTATCAATGTCAGCTCAGATTCTGTCTCCAACAGCCCTTGAAAGATCTGAGAATTCTCCTGCCCTCAGTCTACAGTTACTCAGGTAAATGGCCATAGAACCCTGTGGGGAAAGACTGGGAGAATCACTATTATATATACTTGCTGGGTTCATCCTTAAGGGAACTAGGCTTCTCCTTCATTGCAAGGACTCCGGGTTTGAGAACTGGGGCTGCTGACATCAGCTTCTGATCATCCTCTTTTGATATGTTCTAATTATATATAGAAGCAATACCATTGTTGACTGAACATTTATCTTACCCTTAAGAACAATGTGATCTACTAGGCATCACCATAGACCACTTAGATGAGGGCTCCCTGGTTGCCTTTATGGCATTATTGCTTCTTATAATGAATACATACCATTTATTATCTGATTGTTACCCCAAATGTCTCTTAGTTTTAATTATTGAAAAAAAAATCTAATGGAGTAGGTTAAGTTTATAACTTGGCTATGTCAGTGTTGGAGGAAAGGAGTGGAGAGGAGTTTTATTTGTTTAAAACAGAACAGCTCTGGCTATGAGCTGAGACAGATTACTTCAAAAAAAAAAAAAAAGATGTAAGAGAAGACTCAGAAAAAACCAAACCTATTGCCATCGAATCCATTCTGATTCATAGTGCTCCTAAAGGACAGAGTAGGACTGCTCCATGAGGTTACCACCAGGAGCGCTTGTGGATTCGAACTGCCGACCTTTTTGTTAGTAGCCATAGCTCTCAACCACTACACCACCAGGGCTCTAGGTAGGGAGCAGTGGTTGGCATATCTCCCACAATCACATTTTTCCTAGATTCCCAATCATGTTAACAGTAACACGGTTGGTTATGGTGTGGGACATATCAGTTTGTCCAAAAGACACCAGCTTGAGGTCTTCATGAAGTCCAAAAGCTTCATTCCCATCATATCTCATACTCCTGGGTAATAAAGAAAAACCATTTCCAGCCATTAACTCTGGATAATGACTGCATAAATCATTCAGCAAACTAGCCTACCTATGTTGTTGTGTTACTTGCCATTGCGTCAGTTTCGACTCATGGCGACCCCATGTACAACCGAATGAAATGTTGCCTGTTCCTGTACCATTGTCACTGTAGTTGGGAGGCTTGAGTCCACTGTTGTAGCCAATGTATATTTTAAGTGCCTACCTGTAATGTTCTCAAAAATGTCTCCTTTAAAAGGTCAACCCCAGTGACCTTGTCTGTTGTAGGAAGCATATTAAAAGGGGGCTCAAAAAGCCCCTAGAAGACTGAAAAAACTATGTTGTTAGCCAGACTGCTTGGCTAAGGTCTGGAGATCTTAGCTTGGCGTTTAGGAAGACTCTGTGGGGTGGGGGTAATGCAGCTACTTGAAGGAATAGAAGGGTGGGAGTTAGGCATTAAGCTCAGGGTTTCTCATTGTTAAGAGTACAGTGAGGCAAGATGGCGCTCTAGGCAGAAACACCACGACGTCCCTCCACAGCAAAGATCCGAAAAACTAAGCCTAACAGAGAATCAACAATCCTGAAACCCTAGAACACCAAATGAAGAGAAAAGAACTCAACCAAACACCAAATGTTGTGAGAATACTAAAAGAGAATGGAGAGCGAGGAGAGACTCAGGCAGAGATTCCTTACCAGCTAACGCAGCGCGGATCCACCATCTTGGATTCCTATCGGAGACCAGCAAATGGGAGAGCAGCCTTGAAGAGCATCTGGTCTGAGACAGAATGACCGGTAAACTGCAGTGCGCGCTCTCCCACCACCCACCCCTCTCCGCCTCAGCTGGGGATCCCCTGCTTTCCGTGGCCAGGGTCCCTGGGCTGGGGGGTGCTGGTGCTTGGATTCCGCGCACCTGGGCTGGCGGCTTTCTGGGAGCCGTTTGCTGGTAGCTAGCGAACCTTTCTCTGCCGCCTCCCCCTCCTTTTGCCTGGGTGCCTGGTTCCGAGTGCAGTCTCTGCTCTCTCCTGCGGGGCTGTAGGGCTGCGTGCGGGCGTGTGGCTGTTTCTAGGTCTGGGCTCCCGCGTGGGTGGGATCCCGGGGCCTTTGTTCGTTCGCCCCTCTGCTTTCTGTGGCCGGAGTCCCTGAGCTGGGGGGCGCCGGTGCTTGGATTCCGCGCGCCCGGGCTGGAGGCTTTCTGGGAGCCGTTTGCTTGCACCTAGCGAACCTTTTTCTGCCGCCTCCCCCTCCTTTTGCCTGGGTGCCTGGTTCCGAGTGCCGTCTCTGCTCTCTCCTGCGGGGCTGTAGGGCTGCGTGCGGGCGTGTGGCTGTTTCCAGGTCTGGGCTCCCGCGTGGGTGGGATCCCGGGGCCTTTGTTCGTTCGCCCCTCTGCTTTCCGTGGCCGGAGTCCCTGAGCTGGGGGGCGCCGGTGCTTGGATTCCGTGTGCCCGGGCTGGCGGCTTTCCGGGAGCCATTTGCTGGCAGCTAGTGAACCTTTTTCTCCCGCCTCCCCCTCCTTTAGCCAGGGTGCCTGGTTCCGAGTGCCGTCTCTGCTCTCTCCTGCGGGGCTGTAGGGCTGCATTTGGGCGTGTGGCTGTTTCCAGGTCTGGGCTCCCGCACGGGTGGGATCCTGGGGCCTTTGTTCGTTGGCCCCTCTGCTTCCCGTGGCCACGGTCACTTAACCCCGAGACTACCGGCTTCTTGGAATTCGCGCCCCTGAGTGGGGGCTCTCTGAGTCCCATTTGTAGGCACTGACTGCTGGTGTTGCCCTTTTTTTTTTTCTCAATTTTATTTTTCTTCCTTTTTTGATTAGTTTTGTCATCTTTTACCTCTTTTTCTCTTTTGTCCTTCTTCATTGCTTAATTTCTTGTCTCTCTATCTCTTCCTTCTCTTTCTGATCCCTGAATACCAGGCGATGTATGCCTCTGTACCTTCTGGCCAGGCTGAGCTCTGAAAATTGAGACCGACTCCCCCAGACCTCATAGCTGCATCGGTGGGATGCCTGGGAACTTTGCAGTTCTTTAACTTTTCTGATTTTTATTTGGTCATTCTTTCCTTTTCTTTCTCTTCCCCCTTCTGGTTTCCTCCATCCCATAGTCTCTCATCTGTACATTCCAACGACAAGCTCCCCTAGCATTCTTTTATGTTTGTACGCTTTTTGCTCCTCCTCCTCTCTCCTCTCTCCTATATCCAGCTTAGCTTCACACATAACCATCTTCCCGCTGCACCCTACCTACCTGCACCGTGCACTAGTTATCACATCACCAAGCGGTGCAGGCACGCCCTATTGGAACCTGCCCAGCACTGACTACCGACCGTCCTGGTGGCTGCGGTGAGTGCCACAAGCAACCCATCCCAGAGGCTCCTCCTCAACTAGATCTGCCTAGCTGTACCACAAAAACGAAAAAAAAAAAATCTACAATCAATAAACGAGAGAAATATCTACTGAATGCCCCAAAAACAGCAAACAATATCAAAACATTTACAAAAACAAGACAAGATGGCTCCAATAGGCATCCAAATTAAAACACCAGATAACTCTCCTGTGGAAGAAAATGCACTAGAAGTACCTGATACGGAACTCAAAACGCTAGTACTCGGAATTTTCCAAGAACTAAGGCAAAAAGCTGACAAAAATGAGGAAAAAATAGACAAATTTATGGAAAATACAGACAAAAAATTGGAAGAATTCAGGAAGATGATGCAAGAACAAAATGCCAAAATAAATTCACAACTCGAAATTATACAAAAACAACAATTAGAAATCCAAAAGATAAACAACAAGATTTCAGAAATGGACGGTGTCATAGAAGGGCTGAGAAGTAGATTTGAAACCATGGAAGACAGGATCAGTGGAACGGAAGACAAACACTTGGATACAACTCTGTTTCAGGAAAACTCAGAAAAAAGAACAAAGAAAAATGAAGAGACCCTGAGAGTTATGTGGGACACAATTAAAAGCAAAAACTTACGAGTGATTGGCATACCAGAACAGGGGGAGAAAACAGAAAACACAGAGAGGATCATTGACCAACTGCTGACAGAAAACTTTCCCAATATCATGAAAGATGAAAAGCTGGTCATCCAAGAAGCTCAACGAACCCCATATAGAAGAGACCCCAAAAGAAAATCACCAAGACATATCATATTCACACTCGCTAAAACTAAAGACAAACAAAGAATCCTGAGAGCAGCTCGTAAAAAACAAGAAGTCACATACAGAGGAGAAACAATAAGACTAAGCTCAGATTATTCGGCAGAAACCATGCAGGCAAGAAGGCAATGGGATACATATATAAAATCATGAAAGAAAAAAATTGTCAGCCAAGAATAATATATCCTGCAAAACTCTCATTCAGATTTGATGGTGAAATTAGGTCATTTCCAGATAAACAGAAACTAAAGGAATATGCAAAAGTCAAACCAAACTTACAAGAATTATTAAAGGGAGTTCTTCAATCTGAGGACAAACAGCTTCAGCCCTCAGGCAGGAGCTAGGACCTAGGACGCAGGTTAACATGAACCAGATACCATTCTAGGAACTGAACTACAGACGACTTTCCAAAAACAAAAGATATACAACAGGGAATCAGAGAAATCAATCAAAGGATGACAACAACAACAAAACAATGAAAGAGGGAACAAACGGCATAGGTATAGAACCTTCTAAAGGAGAAGAAGGCAAGGCGATACCAAGTAACAGTAGACTGCTTCAAAATTATAAAGATAAGGGTAAAATTCATGGTAACCACAAAAAAAGTTAACAAACCAACTCATAAAAATAAAGACGAAAAACATAAAGTCTCAACAAAAACAAAACCTACAAAAACAAAAGAAATGAACACAAAATCCACAAACAAAAGGAACTCAGCACAAGAGAGTAAGAAGAACAAATAAACTTCAGCATCACAAAAAAAAGCACTACAAAATGACAGCAACAAACTCACATCTATCAATAATTACACTGAACGTAAATGGACTCAATGCACCCATAAAGCGACGGAGAGTGGCAGAATGGATAAGAAAACAGGATTCATCTATTTGCTGTCTACAAGAGACACATCTTAGAAACAAAGATGTGAATTTATTAAAAATCAAAGGTTGGAAAAAAATATAGCAAGCTAACAACTATCAAAAAAGAGCAGGAGTGGCAATTCTAATCTCAGATAAAATAGACTTTAAAACAAAATCTATCATAAAAGACAAAGAAGGACACGATATAATGATTAAGGGGATGATCCATCATGAAGACATAACCATAATAAATATCTATGCACCCAATGACAGGGCTCCAAAATACATAAAAAAAACTCTAACAGCACTGAAAAGAGAAATTGACAGTTCCACAATAATAGTAGGAGACTTCAACACACCACTCTCAGTAAAGGTCAGAACAACTAAAAAGAAACTCAGCAAAGATACAGAAGACCTAAAGGACACAATCAGCCAACTGGACCTCATAGAAATATATAGAACAATCCATCCAACTGCTGCAAAGTACACATTCTTTTCCAATGCACATGGAACGTTCTCAAGAATAGACCACATCTTAGGCCACAGAGCAATCCTCAACAAGATCCAAAATGCTGAGATAATTCACAGTATCTTCTCTGACCACAATGCCATCAAGGTAGAAATTAACACTAGAAAGAGCAAGGAAAAAAAATCAAACACATGGAAACTGAAAAATAATCTGCTTACACATCAATGGGTAATAGAAGAAATCAGAGATGGAATTAAAAAATTCCTAGAATCAAATGAAAATGAAAACACATCGTACCAAAACCTTTGGGACACAGCAAAGGCAGTCCTCAGAGGACAATTTATAGCAATAGATGCACATATCAAAAAAGAAGAAAGGGACAAAATCAAAACATTAACTACAGAACTCAAACAAATAGAAAGAGAACAACAAAAAAAGCCTACAACCACAGGAAGAAAGGAAATAGTAAAGATCAGAGCTGAAATCAATGAAATAGAGAACAGAAAAACAATAGAAAGAATCAACAAAACCAAAAGTTGGTTCTTTGAAAGAATCAACAAAATCAACAAACCACTGGCCAGACTGACAAAAGAAAAACAGCAGAGGGCACAAATAACCCAAATAAGAAATGAAATGGGGGACATTACAACAGACCCAACTGAAATAAAAAGGATTATAACAGAATATTAGGAAAAACTATATTCCAACAAATTTGAAAACCTAGAGGAAATGGATAAATTTCTAGAAACATACGGCCTACCCAAACTACAACAAAGTGATATTGAAAATCTGAACAGACCCATAACAAGAGAAGAGATTGAAAAGGTAATAAAAAAAACTCCCAACCAAAAAAAGCCCTGGCCCAGATGGCTTCACTGGAGAATTCTACAAAACATTTTCAGAAGAGCTCGTACCAGTTCTACTCAAGTTATTTCAGAGCATAGAAGAGGAAGCAACACTTCCAAATTCATTCTATGAAGCCAGCATAACGCTGATACCAAAACCAGGCAAAGACATCACAAAAAAAGAAAATTACAGACCAATATCTCTCATGAATATAGATGCAAAAATTCTGAACAAAATTCTAGCCAATAGAATTCAGTATCATATCAAAAAAATAATACACCACGACCAAGTAGGATTCATACCAGGTATGCAAGGATGGTTTAACATTAGAAAATCCATCAACGTAATCCACCACATAAATAAAAGGAAAGAAAAAAATCACATGATCATCTCAATTGATGCAGAAAAGGCATTTGACAAAGTCCAACACCCATTCCTGATAAAAGCTCTCAATAAAATAGTTATAGAAGGGAAATTTCTCAACATAATAAAGGGCATCTATGCAAAACCAACAGCCAACATCATTCTTAATGGAGAGAGGCTGAAAACATTCCCCTTGAAAACAGGAACAAGACGAGGATGCCCTTTATCACCACTCCTATTTAACATTGTGCTGGAAGTTCTAGCTAGAGCAGTAAGGCAAGAGAAAGAAATAAAGGGCATCCAAATTGGTAATGAAGAAGTTAAACTCTCCCTGTTTGCAGATGATATGATACTATACATAGAAAACCCTAAAGACTCCACGAGAAATTTACTGGAACTAATAGAAAGATTCAGCAGAGTAGCAGGATACAAGATAAACATTCAAAAATCAGTTGGATTCCTATACACCAGTAAAGAGAACGATGAAAAGGAGATCAGGAAATCAATACCATTTTCAATAGCCCCTAAAAAGATAAAATACTTAGGAATAAATCTGACCAGGAATATAAAAGACCTATACAAAGAAAACTACAAAACACTGCTGCATGAAACCCAAAGGGATCTACATAAATGGAAAAACATACCATGCTCATGGATAGGCAGACTCAACATTGTGAAAATGGCAATTCTACCTAAAGCAATCTACAAATACAATGCAATCCCGATACAAATACCAACAACATTCTTCAAAGAGATGGAAAAACTAATTATTAACTTTATATGGAAAGGGAAGAAACCCCGAATAAGTAAAGCACTACTGAAGAAGAAGAATAAAGTTGGAGGACTCACACTACCTGACTTGAGAACCTACTATACAGCTACAGTACTGAAAACAGCCTGGTACTGGTACAACAACAGAGACATTGACCAATGGAACAGAATTGAGGACTCAGATGTAAATCCATCCACCTACGGTCACCTGATTTTTGACAAGGGCCCAAAATACATCAAATGGGGAAAAGACAGTCTTTTTAACAAATGGTGCTGGCAAAACTGGATATCCATTTGTAGAAAAATGAAACAGGACCCATACCTCACACCATATACAAAAACTACTTCAAAATAGATCAAAGACCTGAATATAAAGCCTCAAACTATAAAATTCATAGAAGAAAAAATAGGACCAACACTTCAGACCTTAATACATGGCATTAACAGGATACAAACCATAAACATCAACACAAAAAACCCAACAGATAAACTAGATAATTGGGAAGTTCTAAAAATCAAACATCTATGCTCTTCAAAAGATTTCACCAAAAGAGTTAAAAGAGAACCTACAGACTGGGAAAAAATTTTTGGACAGTACAAGTCAGACAAAGGTCTAATCTCCATAATCTACAAGAAAATCCAACACCTCTACAACAAAAAGACAACCAATCCTATCAAAAAATGGGCAAAGGAAATGAACAGACACTTCACCAAGGAAGACATTCAAATGGCCAACAGACACATGAGGAAATGCTCGCGATCACTAGCCATTAGAGAAATGCAAATTAAAACCACAATGAGATACCATCTCACCCCGGCATTACTGGCACGAATCAAAAACACTGGAAATAACAAATGTTGGAGGGGCTGCGGGGAGACGGGAACTCTTATACACTGCTGGTGGGAATGCAAAATGATACAGCCATTTTGGAAAATGATACGGCGTTTCCTCAGAAAGCTAGAAATAGACATACCATTCGATCCAGCAATCCCACTCCTAGAAATATATCCTAGAGAAATAAGAGTCATCACTCGAATAGACATATGCACACCTATGTTCATGGCAGCATTATTCACAATAGCAAAACGATGGAAACAACCTCGATGTCCATCAACAGACGAATGGATACACAAACTATGGTACATACACACAATCGAGTACTATGCAATGAGAAAGAACAATGAATCGGTGAAGCATCTCATAACATGGATGAAACTGGAGGACATCATGCTGAGTGAAATAAGTCAATCACAAAAGGACAAATATTGTATGAGACCTCTATTGTAAAAACCCATGAAAAAATTCACATGCAAAATGTAACAATCCTTGTTGGTTACCAGGGATGGGAGGGGGGGGGAATACTAAATAGGTAATAGGTAAGTGGTAACTTGGGTGAGAGATGAGATAGTACATAGTACAGGGGAAACTAACACAACCTGCACAAGGAAAGGTCATGGAGGCCCTATAGACACATCCAAACCCCCCGAGGGACTGAGTTGTTGGACGGAGGGTTCTGGGGACCATGATCTCGGGGAACATCTAGCTCAATTGGCATGACACTACTTATAAAGATAATGCTCTACATTCTACCTTGGTGAGTAGTGTCTGGGGTCTTAAAAGCCTATGAGCGGCCATCTAAGATACTCCACTGATCTCATCCCTTTGGGAACAAGGGAGAACGAAGAGAACAGGATACAAGGAAAAGATTAGTCCGAAGGACTAATGGTCCACAGCTACCAAGGCCTCCACGGGACTGAGCCCAGTACAGCTGGATGGTGCCCAGCTACCACCAATGACTCCTCTGACCAGGATCACAACAGAGGGTTCTGGGCAGAGCTGGAGTAGGATGTAGAGCATAATTTTAACTCCCCCCAAAAAAAAAAAAAAAAAAGAAGACCAGATATACTGGCCTAAAGAATACTAGAGAAACCTCGAGAGTGTGGCCCCAAGACACCCTTTCAGCTCAGAGGTGAAGTTACCTTCAAGGTTCGATCAAGGTTCGATGTTAAGCCTGGGCAATGGACAGCCCAGTAAAACTAAATGGGACTAACGAGGTACAGGAGTCCGGTGACAAGGGCCAGAAGGCAGAGGGAGAGTAGGAAACTGATGATAAGGAACACAAATTGAATAAGGACACTGTCGATGTATTGTGAGATTGTTGACCACTGCTATAGGGCAACATTTGTAGTAACTATTAAATGGGAGGCTGTTTTGTCCTGTAAGCCTTCATCTTGGGCGAGAATGGCAGCACAATTGGAAGAGCATAGTCAATATCACTTAAATGTGTAAGTAAAAAGTTTTGAAATGGTGTTTAAATAAAATAAAAATAAATAAATAAATAAATAAACAAATGAGACTAAAGAGGTACAATAGTCCACTGACAAGGTCCAGAAGACAGAAGGGGACAAGGAAGCCCCCTGGTGATAGGGAACACAAGGTGGAGTAAGGATATTCTTGATGTGCTGTGAGATTGTTAACCATTGTCATAGGGCAACATGTGTAGTAACTGTTAAATGAGAAACTATTTTGACTGTAAGCCTTCATCTTAAATGAGAATAACAGCACAGTTGGAAGAGCGTAGTCAATGTCACTGAACTGTGAATGTAGAAATTTTTGAAACGGTGTATCTTTGGCCATCTGTAATTTTCATTAAAAAAAAAGGTTGAGAATTTAGAGGCTTAATACGTTTTGGGGTTGTTAACCAATGTCAAAAAACAACATGGGTACTACTATTTCATGAGAAACTATTTGCTCTGTAAGCTTTCACCTGAAGTACAATAAAATATATATTAAAAAAAAAAAAAAAAAGAGTACAGTGAAATCAGATGCAGGAAGTGAGGAGACAAGAGTTTGTCTAGCCTGTGTACCAGGGCTTTTTGCAGCCACAAGCAAAAATTTTAAGCGTAGGATAGGGGAGGTCTGAATCACGGTGCACATCCCAGGCGGCACAGTAATACACACCAGAATCACTTTCTTCTAGACTTCCGAGTACAAATTTACAACTCCTCTGTGTGTTTTTATAAGCATTGTATTTCCTTGTATTGAAACCTGAGTCCTTCACCACCCGTGAGCTGGAGAAGTCGAAGTAGAGGATGCGTTGCAGGATCTTCCCCTCTTGGTATCGGTACCAGTGGATGTAGTTGATATCCTGTTTAAGATCACAAATGATTTCGACAGATTCCCCACTCGGCTTGGTGATTGACATCTTTTTCATTTCCAGGATGGAAGCTTTCAGACTTGCTGCAATGGGAACAACAACATAAAATAATGAGGAAGACCTCATAGCAATTCCTTAGTATAGCTTCCCATTGAAAAACAAAAAACCCCCTTCAGCATCTGTGAAGCACACTTACCAGGAGCCAGGACTGCTAGGTGGAGGGCTAGAGACCACAGCATGTCTTCCTCTCTTGGGCCTTACAAGAAAAGGGAACCAGATGAAAAGCGGAGAAAAAATCCTTGGAAAACTCAAATCCAACTCAAAAAGAACGTCATTCCTAGAGCAGAGGACAGTGAGTTAGCCTGGCGTTCCTAACTGAAGTCACAGGCAGAGAGAAGTAACTGAGGGTCTGTCTTAGAAGATCACCAAGCTGTCTACACAGAAGGGGTGGGGTTCTGGGGGCGGGGTGATGGGGGTAGGACTGCGGAAGGATCCCAGGCCTCTCTGCTTCACCCCGTTTCCTGAGTGCCCTCCTGTGGTAGGCTGGGAGTGGTCTCCCTCCAAAACAGGTGAAACCATTGCATGGCATTGTTTTTTCCATGTCCTTCCTCTGTGAAATCTCCGCAACTCTTTCCAGTTCACGAGGCCCCCTACCCTCCTGTCCTCTGGCTGGAAAGGTACAACTTCAGGATACTCATTCTGCAGTGCACTTCCTGACACTCTGTCTGCCCCCGGGGGCCCAGAGGTGAGAGGATAAAGAGAGTAAAAGCAACCAGGATTCTCTCCACACTCTTGGAACCACATTTTGTGTGGGCGGAGAGACTGGTGCTCAGATGTTTAGTCTCCTGTTTTGTCACTGCTCTGCTACTGCCACTGAAATTGCCTGGGGATTGGGAGAGAACAGAAAAACCAGCCGGACAAACAAATAAAAACAGGGCTCTCCGGTCTATCCAAACCCAAACCAAACCAGTGACCGTATCTCCAATTCCTGATGACCCCATGTGTGTCACAGTGCAACTATGTTTCATAGAGTTTCCAATGGCTGATTTTTCAGAAGTAGATCACCAGGACTTCCTTCTGAGGTGCCTCTGGGTGGACGCCAACCTCCAACCTTCTGGTTAGTAGCTGAGCATGTTAATCGTTTGCACCACCCAGGGACTCCGCTCAATAGAGAGACTTTTTCCCAGAAATAAAAAACTTCTCTTGGAATTCTCTCTGTCTGCATCTGGTGTACAGTTCTGGGGGTGGAGCCCTGGTGGCATAGTGGTTAAGAGCTCGACTGCTAACCAAAAGGTCGGCAGTTTGAATCCACCAGCAGCTCCTTGGAAACCCTATAGGGCAATTCTACTCTGTCCTACAGGGTCGCGATGAGTTGGAATTGACTCAACAGCAACGCATTTGTTTTTTTTGTTTTTGATGGTTCTGGGTTTCAGGCTGTCTTTGAGTTCAAGCTGAGAGATATCAGAGGGAAAATTAAATGGGAAACTCACCTCAGTTCAGTTGTACTTCATTTTCTGATTTCCCTTCCCAATCTGTTTGCTACCATTTATTTTTCAGAGTCCTCAGATTCAGGGTTTAGAATTGCTTCCAAGGAAAAGACAGGGTAATTCGTATGTGCTCAGTCCAAATATTCCAGAACAAGAACTCACTCTTTGCAATGTGAATTCACATCTCCTTCCACCAAGAGGTACCGTTTATTTTCCCATTCCTTGAAAATGGAAAGAAGTTAAGGAGCGCCATTTCTGAGCCTTGACCTAAGAGGCCCTGTTTATTTCTGCTAACTCTCCTGAACCCCACCTTTGTGATGAGAACAAGTCTGGGCTTGCCTGCTGGAGGATGAAAAGCCGTGTGGAACATACCAGCCTAGGTCATCTTAGAGCAGCCAGACTCCAGCCAAACTCCCAGCTGATCAAGCCCAACATTTACCATGTAAAAGGGATTCATACAAATTTTTTAAGCTAAATACTATCTAATTTAATCTTAGGAGTCCATGGGTAGTGCAAAGGGTTAACACCCTTGGCTGTGAACTGAAAAGTTGCAGGTTTGACTCTACCAGAGGTGCCTCAGAAGAAAGAGGTGGCCATCTATTTCTGAAAAATCAGCCATTGAAAACCCCGTGGAACGCAGTTCTACTCTGACATACATGGGGTTGTCCATGAGCCAGATTCAACTCGAAGGCAATTTTTAAAAAGATTAATCTTTATAACAATTTAATCCTTATAATAATACTTGAAAGTGGATAGAATCAACCACATAAAACAGATGAGAAAAACCAACTCTATACAAGGTTAACTTGTTCAGGGTCACTTAAGAAGTAGGTAGTGGAGCATGGATTTAAGGTGAATTCTAGTAAACTCCAAAACCCATCCGCCATCCATGGAATATATATAGAATTTCTTTTGAAACCATAAAGTGTAAGGGATCATGAAGAAAATTTCAGAAAGATTGCAGAAACTCAAGAATAACTCTTTGATATCAGTAAACAAAGAGTGTAAAATATTCTCAAACACTAGTCATGCAGTTAATCATAGTAGAAATTCGTAGTAGAAATTTCAAAAGCAGTAGAAATTTCTTCTAGCACTTTTAATAGTTGATGACCTTTTGTAAAAGGCTACATTTTTTGAGGTCATGACAGAAATCCTTTATCTATGAAGTGACAATAAATAGCTTTTATTAAGTGTCAGGCATTGTATATATTATTCCTTCCTCAGAGTATAAAGTAGGTGTTATTTATCCCTATTTTTCAGATGAAACTGAAATTTATGTGAGGTGACCTACGTAATAAATAGCACATCCAGAGCTTGAACAAAGTCTGTCAGTTTTCAGAGCCTGTGACCTAAGAAACCTGTTTTAGTGTTTATGATTCAGGAATCAATTTCTGTCTTTTAGTACAAAATGTGATGCTGTTATACTTCCTTTTTATTTCAATCCTATCCTTATGGCTTTGAAAGTACAGTATTTTGATCGCATTCACTGACGTCTAGCACCCCTCCTGGCCATTGGCAGTATGACACACAGGTTATAGTTTTAGGCAAGAAACTCTCCTTAACAGGGCCCTCAGTTCCCCAGCTTCAAATGAAAGGAGTGAGTTCTTTTTTTTTTTTTTTTTTCCGGTGGGGGTAGTCTTTTGTAGTTGCAACAATTTTTGTTTCTGAATTGTGTCGATATTCCAGATTGAAATAACAGGTAGAAAACTGGAAGCTTATACATTTTTTTTTAATCCAACAATAATGCGTATTGCTTGCTTCCTCTTTGACTTGATACTGCTATTAGAAAATCCTGTTCTGAGCAGGTTCTTTGATGACAACATGTCATCTCCTAAGTGTCCCGTGAGTGAATGGTAGCCAGTGATTTTGCAATCTAGCCTGAGCACCCCACGGGACCCATGACTCCAGCTAAGTTATTTCAGGTGAATGTAAAGGTAATGCTCAAAAATCCCACCAAAGAAGGCAAAAAGGCTGAGTCTTGGAGAGGTGAACACACAGGTACACACACAGAGACACTCACACACACACTCCCAAACACACAGATGCAGATACATACACACAGACACACAAAGACACACACACAGTCACACACACGCACCGACACAGATGCAAATGCACACACAGAGACACTCCTGTACACAGTCACATACACACAGACACAGAGACACTCACACACACACTCATATACACAGACACAAGCACACACGTGCACACAGACACAGAAACACACAGACAGACACATGCACACACATACACAGTCACATACGCGTAGACACAGACACACCCATACACACAGAGACACATATACACACACTCACATACATGCAGGCACACACAGGCACACAGACACAGAGACACACAGACACAGACACACACTCACAAGTACCATATTTTATGCAAAAAACTCGTGCTTTCTACGTTAGTTGGCCAACTCCCTCATCCCCCCCTCGGCAAGGTATTTTTGTAAGCACGCTAAGCTAATTATTTTTACAGCAACATGTAAAAAACAATTGGCACAGTGGTGCTTATGAATATATCTGATGACGGGAGGGCACAGTTGGCAAACAAACGTAAAAGATGCCCCTCATTGGCATAAAATACGGTACACGTAGACACACACACACACAAATAGGGACATGTACCCAACTTCAGTACATACTAAGAGGCTGAATTGTGTTGACTCTTACAGATAGTGGGTTCTGGCCCTGGCTAAAAACCAGAAATAAGATCTTCAGTGAATCTAAATATTGCACACAAAGTACAATTCTCTTAAGGAGTTTTAGAATTTGCCACCTATCGGTTGCTACCATTCCACTATGCTTCACCTTTTTTTATTTATAATTTTAAATCGTTTTACTGTTCCATGGTCTTTAAACATCACAGTGATTACCAACAACATACTTAATGTGCCTAGTCTCTGAAGGACATGGTGGTTGCCTGCAGCTTGGAAAATATTTTGGCTAAAATACAAACTCTTAACCCTTCACTCATTTTCGTATCACTGAGCTCCGTGAAGGTTTCTATCGACCCCTGAATCCAGCGTTCCTAATGCGGTTGCATCTTAATTCTCGGTTTGCTTTTATAACCTTCGAGAAGGCTGACTAGATGGTGAGCCCCATCCCCAGGCCAGTGCTTGATAGCCATGCTGGTTAGATGTTGGTTGGCAGCTAACCTGCACCGATTTTCCTCCTTGATGGAAAATGTCACATTTTCCACAGACCACTGAAGAAAATGAGCAAATTCCCTTTCAGTTACCTTGACTCTAATTTACTAGTTGAAACCACTCTCTGAGATTGACAGGTGATACATCCATTGCTGTCAAGTCGATTCCGACTCATAGCGACCCTACAGGACAGAGTAGAACTGCCCCATAGTACTTCCAAGGAGTGGCTGGTGGATTGGAACTGCCGACCTTTTGGTTAGCAGCCAAAGTCTTAACCACTGTGGCACCAGGGCTAGATGGTTCTAAAATTAAGTCTCCAAGCTTCAATACAAGGTTTTGATGGGTTATCCAGAAATTACTGCCCTCTGGGAGTCTGCATGAGCCCTGTGTTAGAGAGAGCTTGGCTCCTAACCAAAAGGTCAGCAGTTCAAATCCACCAGCTGATCCCTGGACACCCTAGGAGCAGTTTTACTCTGTCCTATAGGATAGCTATGAGTCAGAATGGACTCGATGGCAATGGGTTTAATTTTTTCTTTTTAATTATTTTTTTTTATTTTGGGAGTCTCCATGAGCCCTGGTGGCACACTGGGTAATCATCAACGGACAAACCTCAATAGATAAGCTAAATAACTGGGATCTTCTAAAAATCAAACACCTATGCTCTTCAAAAGACTTCAGCAAAAGAGTCAAAAGAGAACCTACAGACTGGGAAAAAATGTTGGGACACTACAAGCCAGACAAAGGTCTAATCTCCATAATCTACAAGAAAATCCAACACCTCTACAACAAAAAGACAAATAATCCTATTAAAAAACAGGCAAAGGAAATGAATAGACACCACCAAAGAAGACATTCAAATGGCCAACAGACATATGAGGAAATGCTCACGATCACTAGCCATTAGAGAAATGCAAATTAAAACCACAATGAGATACCATCTCACCCTGGCATTACTGGCACCAATCAAAAACACTGGAAATAACAAATGTTGGAGGGGCTGCAAGGAGATGGGAACTCTTAAGCACTGCTGGTGGGAATGCAAAATGATACAACCATTTTGGAAAATGATATGGCGCTTCCTCAGAAAGCTAGAAATAGACATACCATTCAATCCAGCAATCCCACTCCTAGAAATATATCCTAGAGAAATAAGACTCGTCACTCAAATAGACATATGCACACCTACGTTCATGGCAGCATTGTTCACAATAGCAAAAAGATGGAAACAACCTAGATGCCCATCAACAGATGAATGGATAAACAAACTATGGTACATACACACAATGGAGTACTATGCAACGAGAAAGAACAACAATGAATCTGTGAAGCATCTCATAACATGGATGAAACTGGAGGACGTTATGCTGAATGAAATAAGTCAATCACAAAAGGACAAATATTGTATGAGACCTCTATTGTAAAAACCCATGAAAAAGTTCACACACAAAATGTAACAATCTTTGTTGGTTACCAGGGATGGGAGGGGTGGGGGGGAAATATTAAATAGGCAACAGTGAAGTGGTATCTTGGGTGAAGGGTGAGACAGTACACAATACACGGGAAACTAGCACAACCTGTACAAGAAAGGTCATGGAAGCCCCTTAGACACATCCAAACTCCCTGAGGGACTGTGTTGCTGGGCGGAGGGCTCTGGGGACCATGGTCTCGGGTAACACCTAGCTCAATTGGCATAACACAGCTTATAAAGACAATGCTCTATATTCTACCTTGGTGAGTAGTGTCTGAGGTCTTAAAAGCCAGTGAGCAGCCATCTAAGATACTCCACTGGTCTCATCCTTTCGGGAGCAAGGGAGAATGAAGAGAACAGGATACAAGGAAAAGATTAGTCCAAAGGACTAATTGTCCACAGTTACGAAGGCCTCTACCGGACTGAGTCCAGTACAGCTAGATGGTGCCCGGCTACCACCGCTGACTGCTCTGACCAGGATCACAACACAGGGTTCTGGACAGAGTTGGAGAAAGATGTAGAGTATAATTCTAACTCACACACACACAAAAAAGGCCAGATTTACTGGCCTAAAGGAGACTGGAGAAACCCCAAGAGTATGGCCCCCAGACACCATTTTAGCTCAGTGGTGAAGTTACCTCCGAGGTTCACTATTCAACCTGGGAGTGGACAGCCCCGTAAAACCAAATGAGACTAACGAGGTACAGGAGTCCAGTGACAAGGGCCAGAAGGCAGAAGGGGACAAGGAATCTGGTGATAGGGAACACAAGATTGAGTAAGGATACTGTTGATGTGTTGTGAGATTGTTAACCATTGTCATAGGGCAACATTTGTAGTAACTGTTAAATGAGAAACTATTTTGTTCTGTAAGCCTTCATCTTAAGTGAGAATAACAGCACAATTGGAAGAGCGTAGTCAATGTCACTGAACTGCATATGTAGAAATTTTTGAAACCGTGTATCTTTGGCTATGTGTATTTTCACCAAAAAAAAAAAAAAAAAGGTTGAGAATTTAGAGGGTTAATATGTTGTGGGGTTGTTAACCAATGTCATAAAGCAACATGTGTACTAGTGTTTCATGAGAAACTATTTGTTCTGTAAGCCTTCACCTGAAGTACAATAAAATATGAATAAAAGAAAAATGTGTTATGTCTACATAATGGAATATTACTCAGCAATTAAAAGAAACAAACTACTAACACATGCTACTACGTGTATGTTTCTCAAAATCACTGTGATAAATGAAAGCAGCCAGACACAATAAACTATCCATTGTGCAGAAGAGGCAATTATAGACATAGAATTAAATGAGTGGTTCCCGATGGCTGAAGATGGGAGTAGGGATTTACTGCACATGGGCTTGAGGGAATTATTCCAATCATGGTTATGTTCTAAAAGTAGATTGTAGTGAATGTTACAAAGCTATACAAATTTACTAGAAATCATTGAATCGTACACTTACAAAGGGTGAATTTTATGCTACGTAAATTATAAATCATAATAAAAAACAAGACAAGGATGTTTACTATCATTCCTACTATTTGAAATTGCTCAGAACTGTTAGCCGATAACATTTAGTCAAGGGAAAATACAATACATATGCAACAATTAAAATATGAAAAATAGGGTACATTGGGATAAAATTCCATGGAGAAAATTGAATTAAATATAAGCTGAGGGACAAAAAAAGGAACAATATAAAAATTTCTAATTAACAAGCAAGAGCTCATTTGTATACTTTTAAAATATGTGATAAGTATCAAATCACTTTGGAATTTACATTCCATGATATGCTTGAAAGAATGCTGGAACTCTTTTATTTTAAAAATCAGTATTTACAAAACAGTGAAAATGGGATTCTTTGCATCTGTCTAAGGTCCCTGGGTGGTGCAAATGGTTTGCACTCACTTGGTAACATAAAGGATGGTGTTTTGAAATCACCCAGCAGCACTGCGGAAGAAAAGGCCTGGCGATCTGTTTCAGAAGATTGTTGTTAGGTGTTGTCAAGTCGATTCTGACTCATAACAGTCGCATGCTCAACAGAATGAAACGCTACCTGGTCCTGTGCCATCCTCACCATCGTTGAGCCCATGGCTGCAGCCCCTGTGTCAATCCATCTTGTTGAGGGGCTTCCTCGTTTTTGCTGAACTTTTACTTTACCGAGCATGACGTCCTTCTCCAGGGACTAGTCCCTCCTGATAACATGTCCAAAGTATGTGAGATGCAGTATCGCCATCCTCATTTCTAAGGAACATTCTGGCTGTACTCCTTCCAAGACAGACCTGTTCGTTCTTCTGGCAGACCATGGTATATTCAGTATTCTTCCCCAACACCATATCTTCCTTATTCATTATCCCACTTTCACATACCTACAAGGCCATTGAAAATACCCTGGCTCGGGTCAGGTGCACCTTAGTCCTCAGTGTGAAATCTTTGCTTTTTAACTCTTTAAAGAGGTCTTTTACAGCAGATTTGCCCAATGCAATATGTCACTTAATTTCTTGACTGCTGCTTCCATGGGAGTTGATTGTGGAACTAAGTAAAATGAAATCCTTGACATCTTCCATTGTTTCTCCATTTATCATGATGATGCTTATTGATCCAGTTGTGAGGATTTTTGTTTTCTGTGCATTGAGGTGTAATCCATACTGAAGGCTTTGGTCTTTGATTTTCATCAGTAAATGCTTCAAATTCTCTGCTTTCAGCAAGCAAGTTTGTGTCATCAGCGTATCGCACATTGTTAACGAGTCTTCTTCCAGTCCTGATGCTGAGTTCTTCATATAGGCCAGCTTCTCGGATTGTTTGCTCAGTATAGAGACTGAATAAGTATGGTGAAAGGTTACAACCCTGACACACGTTTTTCTGACTTTAAACCACCCAGGATTCCTCTTGTTCTGTTGGAATGAGTGCCTCTTGGTCTATGTACAGGTTCAGCATGAGCATAAGTAAGTGTTCTGGAATTCCCAGTAAAGATTGTAGCCAAAAATTCCTTTGGAGCAGTTCTACTCTGTAACACATGGAGTCATCATAAGTCAGAATCAACTTGATGGCAACAGATTTGAGTTTGGGTTTATGTATCAACCTAAAATGTGTAAGATGGTACATAAGTTTTTAAAAACATAGAAGATTGTCAAGCAAAACTATTTGAAGGCTTCCAACCTGAAGCAGTGTTTGGAAGTCTCTAGTCTTTCAGCAAGTGCTCATAGTCTGCAAAACACCACCAAGAGTGCCTTTTTGCACAGTGAGAAATCTTTTTCAAACCTATCAGCAAAGGTAAATACTAAACCAAACCCACTGCCGTCAATTCCAACTCACAGTGACCCTATAGGACAGAGTACAACTGCCCCATCCGGTTTCCAAGGCTGTAATCTTTACAATAGCAGACTGCCACATCTTTCTTCCAAGGAGTGGCTGGTGGGTTCAAACTGTTCACCTTTCGACTAGCAGCCAAGAGCTTAATAACAGCACTACCAAGACTCCTTGTCAGCAAGGATAGATGAGTTAAAAACATTTCCAGAGAATTTGTATTGGGACCTGGGCCCTCTTCCAGACTCTAGGCCCAGTGAGGTTTGCTGGCTTACTCCCTTTCCCAGGAGTTCCTTTGTGGTACAAATGGTTAACATGCTCGGCTGCTAACTGGAAGCTTGGAGGTTTGAGTCCACCCAGAGACACCTCAAAAGAAAGGCCTCGTGATCTACTTCCTAAACATCAGCCACTGAAAACCCTATGGAACACAGTTCTATCCCGAAATACATGGGGTCACCACGAGCCAGAGTTAACTCACCAGTAACTGGTTTGTTTCGTTTTTTGGGCTCCCTTCTCCCACCTACTCTCCTTCCACGACCTTCTTCTTTGCTGGCCCTGCTGCACAAAGAACTCTAGTGCCTGTTGTTGTTGTTACGTGTTGTTTGGTCAGTTCTGACTCACAGCTACCCTTTGTACAACGGAACGAAACACTCCCGAGTCCTGCGTCATCCTCACAATCATTGTTATGCTTGAGCCTCTTGTTGCAGCCACTGTGTCAATCCGTGTTGTTGAGGGTCTTCTTTTTTGCTGACCCTCTACATTATCAAGCATGATGTCCTTCTCCAGGGACTGATCCCACCTGATAGCATGTCCAAAGTATGTGAGTCAAAGTCTCGCCGTCCTCACTTCTAAGAAGCATTCTGGTTGTACCTCTTCCAAGACAGATTTGTTCGTTCTTTTGGCAGTCCATTGTATATTCAATATTCTTTGCCTCCACCATAATTCAAAGGTATCAATTCTTCTTTGGTCTCCTTACTCATCATCCAGCTTTCCCATGTATATGAGGCGATTGAAAACACCACAGCTTGTTTCCAGCACACCTGAGTCTTCAAGGTGACATTTTTGCTTTTCAGCACTTTAAAGAGGGCTTTTGCAGCACATTTGCACAGAGCAATGCATCTTTTGATTTCTTCACTACTGCTTCCATGGGTCTTGATTGTGGATCCAAGTAAAATGAAGTCCTTGGCAACTTCAAACTTTTCTCTGTTTATCACAATGTTGCTTATTGTTCCAGTTGCGAGAATTTTTGTTTTCTTTATGTTGAGGTATAATCCATACTGAAGGCTATGGTCTTTGACCTTCATAAGTAACTGTTTCAATTCCTCTTCCCTTTCAGCAAGCAAGGTTGTGTCATCTGCATAATGCAGGGTTTTTGGGTTTTTTTTTTATTGTTGTAGTTTAAGTGAAAGTTTACAATTCAAGTTAGTCTCTCAGACAAAAATTTATATATACGTTGTTACGTGACCCTAATTGCTCTCCCTATACGGTGACAGCACACTCCTCCTTCCCACCCCTGATTTACCATGTCCATTTAACCAGCTCCTGATCCTCGCTGCCTTCTCATCTCACCTCCGGACAGAGCTGCCCATGTTGTCTCATGTATCTATTTGAGCTAAAAGGACACACTTCACGAGTACCATTTTATGTCCAATAGTCCAGTCTAATCTTTGTCTGAAGAGTTGGCCTCAGGAATGGTTTTAGTTCTGGGCTGACAGGGATTATGGGGGTCATGCTTTCTGGAGTTTCTCCAGTCTCAGTCAAACCATTAAGTCTGGTCTTTTTACTAAAATTTGAGTTCTACACCCCACCTTTCTCCTGCTCCATCAGGGACTCTCTGTTGTGTTCCCTATCAGGGCAGTCATTGGTGGTAGGCAGGCACCATCTAGTTCTTCTGGTCTCAGGCTGATGCAGTCTCTGGTATATATCGCCCTTTCTTTCTCTTGGGCTAATACTTTCCTTGTGTCTTTGGTGTTCTTCATTCTTCTTTACTCCAGGTGGGTTGGGACAAATTGACACATATTAGATGGCTGCTCACTAGCTTTTAAGACCACAGATGTCACTCACCAAAGTAGGATGCAGAACATTTTCTTAAGAAACTTTGTTATGCCAATTGACCTTTATGTCTCCTGAAAGCATGGCCCCCAGACCCCTGTCCCTCCTACTCTGTCCCTTGAAGTGTTTGATTGTATCCAGGACACTTCTTAGGTTTGGTTTAGTCCAGTTGTGCTGACCTCCCCTGTAGTGTGTACTGTTCTTCCCTTCACCTAAGATAATTCTTGTCTGCTATGAGTTAGTGAATAACCCTCACCCTCCCTCTCCACCCTTGTAACCACCAAAGAAAGTTTCTTCTGTGTTTAAACCTTTTCTTGAGTTCTTATAATAGTGGTCTTATACAATATTTGTCATTCTGTGACTGACTAAGTTCACTCAGCATAATGCCCTCCAGATTCCTCCATGTTATAAGATGTCTCACGGCTTCATCGTTGTTCTTTATTGTTGCCTAGTATTCCAGTATGTGGATATACCATGATTTGTTTATCCATTTGTCCGTTGATGGGCACCTAGGTTGTTTCCATCTTTTGGTATCATGAACAGTGCTGCAGTGAACATGGGTGTGCATATATCTATTTGTGTGATGGCTGTTATTTCTCTAGGATATATTCCAAGGAGCAGGATTGCTGGATCATATGCTACTTCTAGTCCTAGCTGTTTAAGCAAGTGCCAAATCAATTTCCAAAATGGTTGTATCAGTTTACATTGCCACCAACAGTGTATAAGTGTTCCAGTCTCTCCACAACCACTCCAACATTTATTATTTGGTTTTTTATGGATTAATGCTAGCCTTGTTGGGGTGAGATGGTATCTCCTTGTAGTTTTGATTTGCATTTCTCTAATGGTTAATGATCCTGAGCATTTCTTCATGTGTCTGTTAGCTACCTGAATGTCTTCTTTGGCAAAGTGCCTGTTCATATCATTTGTCCATTTTTTAATTGGATTATTTGTCTTTTTGTTGTTGAGGTTTTGCAGTATCTTGTAGATTTTAGAGATTAGACACTTATTGGATTTGTCATAGCCAAAACTTTTTTTCCTAGTCTGTAGGTTGTCTTTTGACTCTTTTGCTGAAGTCTTTTGATGAGCGTAAGTGTTTGATTTTTAGGAGTTCCCGGTTATCTAGTTTCTTGTCTGGTGTTTGTGCATTGTTACTTATGGTTCGTATTGTGTTTATGCCATGTATTAGGGCTTCTAGCGTTGTCCCTATTTCTTCTTCCATGATCTTTATCCTTTTCAATTTTATATTTAGGTCTTTGATCCATTTTGAGTTAGTTTTTATGCATGGTGTGAGGTATGGGTCTTGTTTCAGTTTTTTTGCAGATGGATATCCCATTATGCCAGCACTGTTTCTTAAAAAGACCGTCTTTTCCCCAATTAATGGACTTTGGGCCTTTGTCAAATATTAGCTGCGCGTAGGTGGATGAATTTATGTCTGGATTCTCAATTCTGTTCCACTGGTCTATGTATCTGTTGCTGTACCAGTACCAAGCTGTTTTGACTGCCGTGGCAGTATAATAGGCTCTAAAATCAGGTAGTGTGAGGCCTCCCACTTTGTTCTTCTTCTTGAGCAATGCTTTACTTATAAGAGGCCTCTTCTATTTCCAGATGAAGTTGGCAATTTGTTTCTTCATCTCATTAAAAAATGCCGTTGGAACTTGGATTGGGATTGCATTGTATCTGTAAATCGCTTTGGGTAGAATTGACATTTTCACAATGTTGAGTCTTCCTATCCATGAGCAGGTTATGTTTTTCTACTTATGCAGGTCTCTTTTGCTTTCTTGCAGTAGTGTCTTGTAGTTTGCATTGTACAGGTCTTTTATGTCTCTGGTTAGATTTATTCCTAAGTATTTTATCTTCTTGGGGGCTATTGCAAATGGTATTTATTTGGTGATTTCCTCTTCGAGGTTCTCTTTGTTGGTATAAAGGAATCCAACTGATTTTTGTATGTTTAGCTTGTATCCTGAAACTTTGCTGAAATCTTCTATGAGTTCCGGTAGTTTTCTTGTGGATTCTTTGGGGTTTTCTGTGTATAAGATCATATCATCTGAAAATAGAGATACTTTTATTTCTTCCCTACCAATTTGGATGCATAACGCAGGTTGTTAATGAGTCTTCTGCCAATCTGATGCCCCTTTCTTTTTCATATAATCTAGTTTCTGGAGTTATTTGCTCAGCATACAGATTGAGTAGGTATGATGACAGATTGCAACTCGGACGCACCCCTTTCCTGACTTTAAACCATGCCGTATCCCCTTGTTATGTTCCAATGACTGCCTCTTGATCTATGTACAGGTTCCTCATGAGCACAATTAAGTGTTCTGGAACTCCCATTGTTTGCAGAGTTATCCATAATTTGTTATGATCCACACAGTCGAATGCCTTTTCATAGTCAATAAAACACAGATAAACATCTTTCTGGTATTCTTTGCCTTCAGCCAGGATCTATCTGACATCAGCAATGATATCCCTGGTTCCATGTCCTCTTTTGAATCCAACTTGAATTTTTGGAAATTCTCTGTCGATGTTCTGCTGCAACTGCTTTTGAATGATCTTCTGCAAAATTTTACTTGCGTGTGATTTTAATGATATTGTTCGATAATTTCTGTATTCAGTTGGCTCACCTTTCTTTGGAATAGGCATAAATATGGATCTTTTTCAGTCAGTTGGCCAGGTAACTGTTGTTTCTGAATTTGTTGGCATAGACGAGTGGGCATTTCCAGTGCTGCATCCATTTGTTGAAACATCTCAAGTGGTATTCCGTCAATTCCTGGAGTCTTGTTTTTCGCCAATGCCTCCAGTGCAGCTTGGACTTCCTCCTTCAGTACCATCGGTTCCTGATCACATGCTGCCTCCTGAAATGGTTGAAAGTCTACCAATTCTTTATGGTATAGTGACTCTGAGTATTTGTTTCATCTTCTTTTGATGCTTCCCTCATTGTTTAATATTTTTCCTGTAAAATCCTTCAGTATTGCAACTCGAGGCTTGAATTTTTTCTTCAGTTCTTTCAGTTTGAGAAATGCCTAACTTGTTCTTCCCTTTTGGTTTTCTATCTCTCAGGTCTTTGCACATGTCATTATAATACTTTACTTTGTCTTCTTGAGCTACCCTTTGAAATTTTCGGTTCAACTCTTTTACTTCATCTTTTCTTCCTTTAGCTTTAGCTAATTGATGTTCAAGATCAGATTTCACAGTCTCTTCTGATATCCATTTTGTTCTTTTCTTTCTTTCTTGTCTTTTTAATGACCTCTTGCTTTCTTCTTGTATGATGTCCTTGATGTCATTCCACAGCTCGTCTGGTCTTTGGTCATTAGTGTTCACCTTGTCAAATCTATTCTTGAGATGGTCTCTAAATTCTCTAGTGCCTAATGGAAGGTAAATCACAACTTACAATCTGGGCCCCTGGAGAGTAAGGTCTAGATCTTGCAAAGTTCCTAAGGTGGAACAAATTCATCATGTTTGAAGAACAGAAGAAACAAGGCCATGGGGCTGAAGCCTAAGTGAGCAATGAGGAGAGACGAGTGAGATGAGATCAGCAAGCTTGGCAGGGGCTAACCTAGGGCTTCATAAGCTTTGGAGAGGAATTTGGGTTTTATTCTTAGTGGAAAGGAAACTCATTGGAAATTTTTAATAGTTTACAGTTATATATGTATATATATAAGCATATATGTATTTATGTACATACTTAAAAGGTATATTTTATAATAATATATATACATATGTATATGAATGAAATATAATTTAACTGTTAGGTGGACAATGGACTTTGAGGAGACAAGAATGGAATTAAACAGACCAAGTAGAGTCTGGTGTGTTTTTTCCTCTTTCTGCCTTCAGGATTTTGTCTGTATCTTTGACTTTCAGCAGTTGAAATATGATATGCCTAGGTTTGGGGGTTTTTTCTTTCTTTTTAAATTTATCCTGCTTGGTAATTTTGAACTGCTTGCATCTGTAGTTTAATGTCTATCATTCATTTGCAAAAATTCTTGGCCATTATGTATCCCAGGAGAAATATTTCTTCTACTTCTGGGATCCTAGTTACAATTATGTTTGAACATTTGATATTGTCCAACAGCTATTGAATCTGATTGTTTCTCACTCTTGTCTCCCCTGGCACACAATGATTGTTTTTTCCTTGAGTATAAACCATGTAAATCTACAAGTAATCTCTGAACAACAAACAAAAATAGTACATGACTTGGTTTCTGCAGGGCCTAATGTGTGAGATAATCCAAGTTTTCTTAGTCAGAGGTTGAGGGATAAGTACTGGGAGGTAGAGGCCAATCCTGAAAACCCACATGAGGATCTGGGCATGGTGCTCATGTTGGAAGGATGTGGCTTGGCACAGATCTGATAAAGAATTTAATGTGGGTTGTCTTGACATCTCTCACACTGTGTTTTCAGCAAGCACAGTAGTAAATATCTACATCTCATTTTTCAATGAAATTTATTTTCAAGGGCATAATGGAACTGTGAACATCTTTTTAGGCCAGAGTGCCTAATTGACCTTGAGCAGGTGTTCAAGGTGGCTTCATCCCGCCTTAGATCTGTCCCTGTGTGGCCACTACAGTTCCACTTTACACTGCTTTTTTGAGGACTAAGTGAAATAATCCATGTAAAATATTTAGCAGGATTGAACTTGGCAAAATTATTATTTTGTATGTTGTTAATTTTGGAGGGATATGACCTTTGTTTCCTCTGTAGAGGCCACTACCACCACCAGTTGCTGTTGAGTCATCTCCAACTTATGGTGACTTCAAGCTTGTCAGAGTAGAGCTGTGCTCCATAGAGTTTTCAATGGCTGACTTCACGGAAGAAGATCAACAGGACTTTGGCACTTCTGAGTGGACTTGAACCTCCAAACTTTAGGTTAGCAGCTCAGCACATCAATTATGTACACTCTATAGAGGCAAGAAGTATGTTTTATATTTATTTTCTGTTCATATCTTACTCAGATCCTTAGTTTTCTTCACCGTTAACACCCATAGCTGTATCACCAATTATCATTAAGGTGCGTTTACATCTAAATTTTTTTCTTCTGTGGATACATGGAGATTAATATGATTTTATGGAACTTAACTATACTTGTAAGTTAAGCATTCAGTATGCATAAGGTTTTTCATTCTTCTTTCAATTCACTTCATATTCTGAGCAGTTTTTCGTGTCCTTAAAGCATTTCTTAATGCCTACACCTGTCAACTGTCCATCTCTACCACTTAGCAGCTGCCTGACCTTCTGAAAATTTCTGAATCACTTCGTGCCTCAATTTCCTCATCTGAAAATGGATGCAATAATAATGTCCACCTCAAAAGCTTTTGCAGATTAAATAATTAAATGTATCTAGTACAGTTCCCGGCGTAGAGTAAGTTTTCTGTAAGTATTAGATACTATTATGATTACCATTTTTAAATGTTTTTCTTTTTTTTCATTGTGGTAAATATATATGGAACAAATCATCTGCCATTCCTGCAGTCTTCACATGTATAGTTCACTGACAAATAATTATGTTCGTTAAGTTGCTCCCCCATCACCCTTATCTATTCCCAAATCTTCCATCATCCTTAACAGAAGTATTACTACCACTTTTTAAATTTCACCCTATCGTCTACCATTTAGATTTTTCCCTGATTTTCATTATTTAAGTACTCTGGTGACCATTTTGGGAGCCCTGGTGGTACACTGGTTAAGAGCTCGGCTGCTAGCCATAAGGTCAGCAGTTAAAATCCACCACCCGCTCCTTGGAAACCCTACGAGGCAGTTCTACTCTGTCCTACAGGGTCTCTATGAGTTGGAATCAACTTGACAGCAATGGGTTAGGGTAGGTGACCATTTTGAAGTAGTAAGCTGGGTTAGTCAAGGGAGACCAGTCAAATAGTGTCAGTTTTTCATTTTCTTACATCTCAAGAGCAGTCCCTGGGTGGTGCAATCAGTTAACAAGCATGGTTGCTAACTGGAAGGTTGGAGGTTCTAGTCCACCCAGAGGTACTCCTGAAAAAAGGCCTGGTGTTCTACTTGAGAGAAACCAGCCAATGAAAACCCTATGGAGTGCAGTTCTACTCTTAGGCACATGGGGTTGCCATGAGTCAGAATCGACTTGTTGCAACTGGTTACATTTTGAGAGCATCCTTTTCCTCTGTCCTTTCTTCAGCTAAGCTTCTCCATTTCCATTTCATGATTGCCGGATGGTTTTCTCTGAAAACTTTGGTGTGTACCAGAGCTTCTTTATCCCTGGGCAGTGGTTGTCCCTGAAGCTAATGTTGTGCTCTGTCGTGTTCTGTGTTGGGCAGGATGTTAGTTCAGACTGGCTTGGGATGTCCAGAAGAGAAGGAGAGGAAGAGGTTGACTCTAGTGGCTGAATGTGTCTCCTGAGGAGCTACCACTGCTGGGTGTCCACCCATCCCCTACCCCAGAACTAAGAGCCCTGCTAGACATTTCCAGATGCTGCAGCTCTAGCTATTGTGTTGTGTGAAGTAAGGGATGACTGGAGGTGGCAGTTGTGGGGAGTGTGTCTAACTGGTGAGCCCACACTATAAACCTGACTTTAGCTGCAAGAAAGGCTGAGCAAAAATATCTGACATTTTTCCTTTTTGTAAGTGGGAAATGAATTTATTTTCACCAAAACTCATAAGGGCAGAAATTCTCTAAATGCAAGATGGGTTCAGAGGCCGGGAGTCAAAAAGAAAGACAAATGGCCACTTCAGACACATTCCTTGGAAAAAAAGGAGGCTTACATTTTTCTTTATTATTTATTTCAAACAAGAAAGTAGACAACAGGAGGGGGCAAGATGGCGCTCTAGGCAGAAGCACCATGCCATCCCTCGACAGCAAAGATCCAAAAAACTAAGCCTAACAGAGAATCAACAATCCTGAAACCATAGAACACCAAATGAAGAGATAAAGAACTCAGCCAAACACCAAACGCAGTGAGAATACTAAAAGAGAATGGAGAGTGAGGAGAGACTCAGGGAGAGATTCCTTACCAGCTAACGCAGTGGGGATCCACCATCTTGGATTCTTATCGGAGACCAGCGAACGGGAGAGCAGCCTTGCAGAGCATCTGGTCGGAGACAGAACGACCGCTTAGCTTCACACATAACCATCTTCCTGCTGCACCCTACCTACCTGCACCTTGCACTAGACATCACACCACCAAGCGGTGCAGGCACACCCTATTGGAACCTGCCCAGCACTGACTACCGACCATCCTGGTGGCTGCGGTGAGTGCCACAAGCAACCCGTCCCAGTGGCTCCTCCTCAGCTAGATCTTCCCAGCTGTACCACAAGGACGAGAAAAAAAAAAAAAATCTACAATCAATAAACGAGAGAAATATCTACTGAATGCCCCGAAAACAGCAAACAATATCGAAACATTTACAAAAACAAGACAAGATGGCTCCAATAGGCATCCAAATTAAAACACCAGATAACTCTCCTGTGGAAGAAAATGCACTAGAAGTACCTGATACGGAACTCAAATCACTAATACTCGGAATTTTCCAAGAACTGAGGCAAAAAACTGACAAACATGAGGAAAAAATAGACAAATTTATGGAAAATACGGACAAAAAATTGGAAGAATTCAGGAAGATGATGCAGGAACAAACAGCCAAAATAAATTCACAACTCGAAATTATACAAAAACAACAATTAGAAATCCAAAAGATAAACAACAAGATTTCAGAAATGGACGGTGTCATAGAAGGGCTGAGAAGTAGATTTGAAACCATGGAAGACAGGATCAGTGGAACTGAAGACAAACACTTGGATACAACTCTGTTTCAGGAAAACTCAGAAAAAAGAACAAAGAAAAATGAAGAGACCCTGAGAGTTATGTGGGACACAATTAAAAGCAAAAACTTACGAGTGATTGGCATACCGGAACAGGGGGAGAAAACAGAAAACACAGAGAGGATCATTGACCAACTGCTGACAGAAAACTTTCCCAATATCATGAAAAATGAAAAGCTGGCCATCCAAGAAGCTCAACGAACCCCATATAGAAGAGACCCCAAAAGAAAATCACCAAGACATATCATACTCACACTCGCTAAAACTAAAGACAAACAAAGAATCCTGAGGGCAGCTCGTGAAAAACAAGAAGTCACATACAGAGGAGAAACAATAAGACTAAGCTCAGATTATTCGGCAGAAACCATGCAGGCAAGAAGGCAATGGGATGACATAGATAAAATCTTGAAAGAAAAAAATTGTCAGCCAAGAATAATATATCCTGCAAAACTCTCATTCAGATTTGATGGTGAAATTAGGTCATTTCCGGATAAACAGAAACTAAAGGAATATGCAAAAGTCAAACTAAACTTACAAGAATTATTAAAGGGAGTTCTTCAATCTGAGGACAAACAGCTTCAGCCCTCAGGCAGGACCTAGGACCTAGGACGCAGGTTCACATGAACCAGATACAATTCTAGGAACTGAACTACAGAGGACTTTCCAAAAACAAAAGATATACAACAGGGAATCAGAGAAATCAATCAAAGGATGACAACAACATCAAAACAATGAAAGAGGGAACAAACGGCATAGGTATAGAACCTTCTAAAGGAGAGGAAGGCAAGGCGATACCAAGTAAGGGTAGACTGCTTCAAAATTATAAAGATAAGGGTAAAATTCATGGTAACCACAAAAAAAGTTAACAAACCAACTCATAAAAATAAAGATGAAAAACATAAAGTCTCAACAAAAACAAAACCTACAAAAACAAAAGAAATGAACACAAAATCCACAAACAAAAGGAACTCAGCACAAGAGAGTAAGAGGAACAAAGAAAACTTCAGCATCACAAAAAAAAGCACTACAAAATGACAGCAACAAACTCACATCTATCAATAATTACACTGAACGTAAATGGACTCAATGCACCCATAAAGAGACGGAGAGTGGCAGAATGTATAAGAAAACAGGATCCATCAATTTGCTGTCTACAAGAGACACGCCTTAGAAACAAAGATGTGAATTTATTAAAAATCAAAGGTTGGAAAAAAATATAGCAAGCTAACAACTATCAAAAAAGAGCAGGAGTGGCAATTCTAATCTCAGATAAAATAGACTTTAAAACAAAATCTACCATAAAAGACAAAGAAGGACACTATATAATGATTAAGGGGATGATCCATCATGAAGACATAACCATAATAAATATCTATGCACCCAGTGACAGGGCTCCAAAATACATAAAAAAAACTCTAACAGCACTGAAAAGAGAAATTGACAGTTCCACAATAATAGTAGGAGACTTCAACACACCACTCTCAGTAAAGGACAGAACAACTAAAAAGAAACTCAGCAAAGATACAGAAGACCTAAAGGACACAATCAGCCAACTGGACCTCATAGACATATATAGAACAATCCATCCAACCGCTGCAAAGTACACATTCTTTTCCAATGCACATGGAATGTTCTCCAGAATAGACCACATCTTCGGCCTCAGAGCAATCCTCAACAAGATCCAAAATGCTAAGATAATTCACAATATCTTCTCTGACCACAATGCCATCAAGGTAGAAATTAACACTAGAAAGAGCAAGGAAAAAAAATCAAACACATGGAAACTGAATAATAATCTGCTTACACATCAATGGGTAATAGAAGAAATCAGAGATGGAATTAAAAATTCCTAGAATCAAATGAAAATGAAAACACATCGTACCAAAACCTTTGGGACACAGCGAAGGCAGTCCTCAGAGGACAATTTATAGCAATAGATGCACATATGAAAAAAGAAGAAAGGAACAAAATCAAAACATTAACTACAGAACTCAAACAAAAAGAAAGAGAACAACAAAAAAAGCCTACATCCACCGGAAGAAAGGAAATAGTAAAGATCAGAGCAGAAATAAATGAAATAGAGAACAGAAAAACAATAGAAAGAATCAACAAAACCAAAAGTTGGTTCTTTGAAAGAATCAACAAAATCGACAAACCACTGACCAGACTGACAAAAGAAAAACAGCAGAGGGCACAAATAACCCAAATAAGAAATGAAATGGGGGACATTACAACAGACCCAACTGAAATAAAAAGGATTATAACAGAATATTATGAAAAACTATATTCCAACAAATTTGAAAACCTAGAGGAAATGGATAAATATCTAGAAACATACAGCCTACCCAAACTACAACAAAGTGATATTGAAAATCTGAACAGACCCATAACAAGAGAAGAGATTGAAAAGGTAATAAAAAAACTCCCAACCAAAAAAAGCCCTGGCCCAGATGGCTTCACTGGAGAATTCTACAAAACATTTACAGAAGAGCTCGTACCAGTTCTACTCAAGCTATTTCAGAGCATAGAAGAGGAAGCAACACTTCCAAATTCATTCTATGAAGCCAGCATAACGCTGATACCAAAACCAGGCAAAGACATCACAAAAAAAGAAAATTACAGACCAATATCTCTCATGAATATAGATGCAAAAATTCTGAACAAAATTCTAGCCAATAGAATTCAGTATCATATCAAAAAAATAATACACCACGACCAAGTAGGATTCATACCAGGTATGCAAGGATGGTTTAACATTAGAAAATCCATCAACGTAATCCACCACATAAATAAAAGGAAAGAAAAAAATCACATGATCATCTCAATTGATGCAGAAAAGGCATTTGACAAAGTCCAACACCCATTCCTGATAAAAGCTCTCAATAAAATAGTTATAGAAGGGAAATTTCTCAACATAATAAAGGGCATCTATGCAAAACCAACAGCCAACATCATTCTTAATGGAGAGAGGCTGAAAACATTCCCCTTGAAAACAGGAACAAGACGAGGATGCCCTTTATCACCACTCCTATTTAACATTGTGCTGGAAGTTCTAGCTAGAGCAGTAAGGCAAGAGAAAGAAATAAAGGGCATCCAAATTGGTAATGAAGAAGTTAAACTCTCCCTGTTTGCAGATGATATGATACTATACATAGAAAACCCTAAAGACTCCACGAGAAATTTACTGGAACTAATAGAAAGATTCAGCAGAGTAGCAGGATACAAGATAAACATTCAAAAATCAGTTGGATTCCTATACACCAGTAAAGAGAACGATGAAAAGGAGATCAGGAAATCAATACCATTTTCAATAGCCCCTAAAAAGATAAAATACTTAGGAATAAATCTGACCAGGAATATAAAAGACCTATACAAAGAAAACTACAAAACACTGCTGCATGAAACCCAAAGGGATCAACATAAATGGAAAACACACCATGCTCATGGATAGGCAGACACAACATTGTGAAAATGGCAATTCTACCTAAAGCAATCTACAAATACAATGCAATCCCGATACAAATACCAACAACATTCTTCAAAGAGATGGAAAAACTAATTATTAACTTTATATGGAAAGGGAAGAAACCCCGAATAAGTAAAGCACTACTGAAGAAGAAGAATAAAGTTGGAGGACTCACACTACCTGACTTGAGAACCTACTATACAGCTACAGTAGTCAAAACAGCCTGGTACTGGTACAACAACAGAGACATTGACCAATGGAACAGAATTGAGAACTCAGATGTAAATCCATCCACCTACGGTCACCTGATTTTTGACAAGGGCCCAAAATACATCAAATGGGGAAAAGACAGTCTTTTTAAAAAATGGTGCTGGCAAAACTGGATATCCATTTGTAGAAAAATGAAACAGGACCCATACCTCACGCCATATACAAAAACTACTTCAAAATGGATCAAAGACCTGAATATAAAGCCTCAAACTATAAAATTCATAGAAGAAAAAATAGGACCAACACTTCAGGCCTTAAAACATGGCATTAACAGGATACAAACCATAAACATCAACACAAAAAACCCAACAGATAAACTAGATAATTGGGATCTTCTAAAAATCAAACATCTATGCTCTTCAAAAGACTTCACCAAAAGAGTTAAAAGAGAACCTACAGACTGGGAAAAAATTTTTGGACAGTACAAGTCAGACAAAGGTCTAATCTCCATAATCTACAAGAAAATCCAACACCTCTACAACAAAAAGACAAACAATCCTATCAAAAAATGGGCAAAGGAAATGAACAGACACTTCACCAAGGAAGACATTCAAATGGCCAACAGACACATGAGGAAATGCTCACGATCACTAGCCATTAGAGAAATGCAAATTAAAACCACAATGAGATACCATCTCACCCCAGCATTACTGGCACGAAACAAAAATACTGGAAATAACAAATGTTGGAGGGGCTGCGGGGAGATGGGAACTCTTAAGCACTGCTGGTGGGAATGCAAAATGATACAACCATTTTGGAAAATGATATGGCGCTTCCTCAGAAAGCTAGAAATAGACATACCATTCGATCCAGCAATCCCACTCCTAGGAATATATCCTAGAGAAATAAGAGTCGTCACTCGAATAGACATATGCACACCTATGTTCATGGCAGCATTGTTCACAATAGCAAAACGATGGAAACAACGTAGGTGCCCATCAACAGATGAATGGATACACAAACTATGGTACATACACACAATGGAGTACTATGCAACGAGAAAGAACAACAATGAATCTGTGAAGCATCTCATAACATGGATGAAACTGGAGGACATTATGCTGAGTGAAATAAGTCAATCACAAAAGGACAAATATTGTATGAGACCTCTATTGTAAAAACCCATGAAAAAATTCACATGCAAACTGTAACAATCCTTGTTGGTTACCAGGGATGGGGGGGGGGGAATACTCAATAGGTAATAGGTAAGTGGTAACTTGGGTGAGAGGTGAGATAGTGCATAGTACAGGGGAAACTAACACAACCTGCACAAGGAAAGGTCATGGAGGCCCTATAGACACATCCAAACCCCCCGAGGGACTGAGTTGTTGGACGGAGGGCTCTGGGGACCATGGTCTCAGGGAACATCTAGCTCAATTGGCATGACACTACTTATAAAGATAATGCTCTACATTCTACCTTGGTGAGTAGTGTCTGGGGTCTTAAAAGCCTATGAGCGGCCATCTAAGATACTCCACTGATCTCATCCCTTCGGGAACAAGGGAGAATGAAGAGAACAGGATTCAACGAAAAGATTAGTCCAAACGACTAATTGTCCACAGCTACCAAGGCCTCCACCGGACTGAGTCCAGTACAGCTGGATGGTGCCCAGCTACCACCAATGACTCCTCTGACCAGGATCACAACAGAGGGTTCTGGGCAGAGCTGGAGAAGGATGTAGAGCATAATTTTAACTCCAAAAAAAAAAAAAGAAGACCAGATTTACTGGCCTAAAGAATACTAGAAAAACCTCAAGAGTGTGGTCCCCAGACACCCTTTCAGCTCAGAGGTGAAGTTACCTTCGAGGTTCGATGTTAAGCCTGGGAATGGACAGCCCAGTAAAACTAAATGGGACTAACGAGGTACAGGAGTCCCGTGACAAGGGCCAGAAGGCAGAGGGAGAGTAGGAAACTAATGATAAGGAACACAAATTGAATAAGGACACTGTCGATGTATTGTGAGATTGTTGACCACTGCTATAGGGCAACATTTGTAGTAACTATTAAATGGGAGGCTGTTTTGTCCTGTAAGCCTTCATCTTGGGCGAGAATGGCAGCACAATTGGAAGAGCATAGTCAATATCACTTAAATGTGTAAGTAAAAAGTTTTGAAATGGTGTTTAAATAAAATAAAAATAAATAAATAAATAAATAAACAAATGAGACTAAAGAGGTACAATAGTCCACTGACAAGGTCCAGAAGACAGAAGGGGACAAGGAAGCCCCCTGGTGATAGGGAACACAAGGTGGAGTAAGGATATTCTTGATGTGCTGTGAGATTGTTCACCATTGTCATAGGGCAACATGTGTAGTAACTGTTAAATGAGAAACTATTTTGTTCTGTAAGCCTTCATCTTAAGTGAGAATAACAGCACAGTTGGAAGAGCGTAGTCAATGTCACTGAACTGTGAATGTAGAAATTCTTGAAACGGTGTATGTTTGGCCATCTGTAATTTTCATCAAAAAAAAAAAAAAAGTTGAGAATTTAGAGGCGTAATACGTTGTGGGGTTGTTAACCAATGTCATAGAACAACATGTGTACTACTATTTCATGAGAAACTATTTGCTCTGTAAGCTTTCACCTGAAGTACAATAAAATATAAAAAAAAAAATAGACAAAGGCACAATTGATCTTTGACTTACTATTGTAAACATTGTTAGGAAATAGGTACTTCAAATTTTATTTTTACTTCCCATAATATTAATAGCTTCCATTAGTTGAGGGCATTGTATGTGGCAGGCAGTGTGCTACAAACACTTTGGATCGTATCTCATTTAATCTTCACAAAAGCCTAGTAAGTGGGGGCTCTTATTATTGTTCCCATTTTTCAGATGAGTAAGAGGAGGTGTTGAAAGGGCAGTGACTTGTCCAAAGTCAGACAAGAATAAGTAGCGGAGCAGTAATTTACACCAAGGGGTCTGACTCTGGAACCTGTGTGCTTAAATTGAATATTTATTCCTCTTATACGTAAATACTTCTCTTTGTCATATTCTTTCCGAGCTAGGCTCTAGAATGCATGTTCTGGGATTCATCATAAGAAATGCGTAGTATTTGCTTCCTCCTCAATAATCCTTCCTGAAGTTCATCTATTCATGCATTAATCCATCAACTATATTGTGAGGGTCCACTACAGGCGAGGCATTGTGCGGGCTCGGGGCATGTGTCTGAAACCAGAGACAACGGTCCCTGATGATGTGGTGCTTGTGTTGCAGCAGCACTTGCGTTGTCCTGATTCACTGGGTGCGGTGTCTGGCTCTCACAGTAACACCCTCAACGACTGAGTGTCCTCCCTTCATTTCAATTCTCTTATGATTCAGTCTGAGTCATCCATACTCCCTGGAAATTTCAGGACAAAGGCATGGTGGTCTGCGATCCATCAGGCTGTTCCCTACAAGGTTCAAACAGAAGTCCTGATCAGCAGGAAGTGAGGTCAACTGGAATTTGGCATCATGCAAGCACAGCTGGCAGCCGTCTGCCTCCTTTTCCTATTGCCCCAGGACTGAGATGCCTTTTGGGGAGTACAGGGAGGGGGGCCGAGACTGAGGCTGAGAGCCAGCGCTGAGGTTACCCATGTAGGAAGGATGTGAGTTCAGAACGGAAAACAAATTCTTGCACTGATTATGTGGGCTCCTTTCATACTTTGGACCCTATTGTACCTGGCTTTATCTATTTATTCTACGGGCTTTATACACAGAATTGCAGTGCAGATGGCGGAGTCTCTCAATTCCAATTTGTTGTTCTCTTCATCTAACTTTCTTTAAGCAAGTGTTGTAGTAGGATAAACACTTGTCAGATGCCCCAGGGATGGATTTGTTTCTTGTTGGTACCAGTATATACCTAAGGCAGCGAATACTGTGTTGACTACCACACATGAATAAATTTATCCTTCTTTTCTAAAATGGATATACGTATTTATGGTAGTTCCGTATTGACTACCCAACTAGGAAGAAAAAAAAAAGAGCAAAACAGACTTTCCAATGAATAGCTGAAATATGAAAATGAAGCACTCAATAATTTCTCTGGGGTTTCATATAATCTGAAAAAAAGGGAATAACAAACTCACTAGCCCAGAGGGAAAGGAAGATGAATGACATAATTAATGTGGGACAATAAAAGTATGCTCGATACGTATTTCCAGAGCATTATCTTCATTATACATTTTGATTGTTTACTTCTGGTCCAGGCTGTAGGGTTTTGACCCTTCTCCATGTATCCCAATCATGATATTTCCCGCTAAAGCAAGTTCACAAGAACAGAGAGTATGTGGTTTTCTTAACCAGGCAACTTTCCCCGCCCCACCAGAAAGAAATGTCCTAGGGAAGAATGTCCAGAAAAGGAGCTCTCCAGATGTGTGTTCAAGGTGACCTTTTAGCCACGACCTGTTGAGTGACTGCTGCTCATTCTGTCTTGACAAGGCCCTGCCCTGTTGGGCAAAGGTCTGAGCCAGTCCGCTTTTGTCCAAGTATATGTTTACAAAATTAACATATATTCAAGGTATTCAAAGTGGCCCAGTAGTGCCACTGGAACAGCATGGACTATCTGTTGGGACAGATTACTGCTCCCTCTAATCTTCAGTTCTTTCCGCCATGTAACAAGGTTTGTGACACCTACTTTGCAGGGTTTTTATGATGATCGCATGAGACTCTGAACACATGGAACATCTAACACATCATCTGGCAACCACTGGAAGCAAAATGAATACAAATTTCATTTTGTTCATTTCCAGCATCTTCAGTCTGAGCTTTTCACAATCACTGGAAATTTCTAGGAAATGAAATCATATACCCTATCTTTTTTCTGAGATAACCAGGCAGTCTTTAGATAGGAACTCAATTCCATAGGAAATGATATAAAACCAGACTTTTGGGGCACAGTTACTGGCATCTGTTGGTGTACAACTGATGGTCATCAGTCTCCTTTTCCTGTTTCCTCTGATACTGAGGTGTCAACCTGAGCAGCACAGGAAGTGCTGCAAGCTGAGGCTGAGGCCTAGCCAGGGCTGAGGTCAGGACTCTGGACCGAGGTTGCTCTGTGGTGGGAGGGATGTGGTCACAGACCTGATAAGGTGCCTGTGTGCTCACTTTCTTGGCTCCAAAAATACTGTAGGTTGCCTGGGGCCATAATATTAGGTCATCGTGTCTCCTATTTCTGTGAATTTTGTATTAAGGACAGAATCTGTACATACCTTACGGTTGCAATTCTTTACCTCTTACTGACCTTGAACAAAGAATTTTGTTAAGTAAATATCAGGTGCTCTCAAAGCCTGACTTGATGTTCATCAGTACCTATGTATGTACTAAAAATTATTTCTACTCTGGATACCTTACATTGAAAGTATATGCTTCTTTTCTGCTGTTGAAATTCATGTTTTTATTTGCTTTGATTTTGTCTATCCAAGTTCAATTATAAGCAGAAGAATAGCATTTCCAACAAAAACCTATACTAACAAGAAAAAAAAATTACATTTTTTTTAAGATCTCTCAACCCGTCTGAGAAATGAGGGTATAAACTCACATTCCCTGAATCTAGAGCAGATGAATATTCGAAGCCATAGCATGCTGTCTGCCCAGGTTGTATAGTCAAGGAGAGGGCTGACCAGATAAGAAACCTGGAGCGGGAGGAGCCAGGTCAGAATTAGGAGCAGAGAATCACCTACAATGTCAGCAGAGGAAATGGGTGGCTCAGGGCTAGGACTAGTCATTTCTGACAGTGTGAATCAGTTAGAATTATATGGGAGTTTTATCTTCATCTACCTGAAAACAAAACAAGCATTCTGTTTACCAAGGTAGATGTTACCCATACTTCACTATCTCATAAGCTCTTGGAAGCTTTTAGGAAAAATAAATATTTTTAATTATTTCATTAAGATTATTGAGTTTCTGCTCATGTTGATGGAAAATTTGACAATGGATACTGCTGATGGTTGCCCAACATGATGTAATTTTTTCTTCTTCTTCTTTTCTTTTTTTGTTTACTGTGCTTTAGGTGAAAGTTTACAGAGCAAATGAATTTCTCATTAAACACTTAATACACATATTGTTTTGTGACATCAGTTGCCAAGCCCACAATGTGTTGACACTCTCCCCGTCTCGACCTTGGGTTCCCCATTTCCATTCGTCCAGCTTTCTGGTCCCTTCTTGTCTTCTCATCCTTGCCCCTGGACTGATGTGCCCATTTAGTCTTGTATACATGGTTGAACTATGTGTGTTGTTGTTTGTTTCATAGGCCTGTCTTGATGGATGTAATTGATGTCACTGAATTTTGCACGTGAAGAATATTAAGTTTGCAAATGCTATGTTACATATATTTTTACAACAGTTAAAAAAGAGTTCATCAGGTTTGCACACACACACAAAGATTATTTAGTTGATTTCAGTAGCAGAGTTGGTCCAATTTACCTAGTCTACTATGACCTGAAGACACCTTTTGGATTTCCCAGGTGAGAGTCATCACTCATCTCTCTGCCACCAAACCCTCAGGACACAGTTCAAACACTCCCATAACCTTCTTGCTTGGTCTGGAGGGGAGAGAGCTGCGTTCTCATCCCCCTACTGGGACACATTTTTTGTCATGCCTTTTATTTTTTCTTATACAACATTCCTTAGATCCCAAAAGGCAAAGAAGTCATTGAATAATAAAATTCTCTTGTTGTTAGACATCAACCATCATTCTGTCAACTGTCTGTAAGTAAACTTTCCAAGTGTCAATTTAAATAACTTCATGTGGTGCCAGGGACTGGAACCTAAATGCTGCAGGTAAAATCCTAATCATAAAATGAATGGTAAAGTATGTATTTCATCCCCCAAAAGTTTCCTTTAAAAAGTTGTGTGTGTATTTGTTTTGGTTTTGGTTTTGGTTCTCACTGTGGGATCAAGACCATAGAATTTATTTTTTATTTTATTTTATAGTTATACTTCAAGTGAAAGTTTATAATTCAAGTTAGTCTTTGATACAAAAATTTATACATACATTGTTATGTTACCCTGATTTCTCTCCCTATACTGTGACAGCACACTCCTTTCCACCCCTGATTTCCCGTATCCATTCAATCAGCTCCTGACCCTCTCTGACTTCTCATCTCATCTCTGGACAGAAGCTGCCCATTTAGTCTCATGTAGCTATCTGAGCTAAGAAGCACACTGTTCACGAGTATCATTTGATGTCCCATAGTCCGGTCTAATATTTGTCTGAAGAGTTGGCCTCAGGAATAGTTTTAGTTCTGGGTTGATGGAGAGTCTGGGGGCCGTGTTTTCTGGGGTTCCTCTAGTCTCAGTCAGACCATTAAGTCTGGTCTTTTTACTAGAGTGTGAGTTCTACACCCCACTTTTCTCCTGCTCCATCAGGGACTCTCTGTTGTGTTCCCTGTCAGGGCAGTCATTGGTGTAGGCAGGCACCATCTAGTTCTTCTCGTCTCAGGCTGATGTAGTCTCTGGTTTATGTGACACTTTCTGTCTCTTGGGCTAATACTTTCCTTGTGTCTTTGGTGCTCTTCATTCTTCTTTACTCCAGGTGGTTGGGACCGATTGATGCATCTTAGATGGCCACTCACTAGCTTTTAAGACCCCAGGTGCCACTCACCAAAGTAGGATGTAGAACATTTTCTTAAGAAACTTTGTTATGCCAGTTGACCTAGCTGTCCCCTGAAAGCATGGTCCCCAGTCCCCTGCCCCTGCTACACTGTCCCTCGAAGTGTTTTATTGTATTCAGGAAACTTCTTAGCTTTGGTTTAGTCCAGTTGTGCTGACTTCCCTTGTAGTGTGTGTTGTCCTTCCCTTCACCTAAAATAATTCTTGTCTACTATCTAGTTAGTGAATTCACCTTTCCTTCCCTCCCCACCCTCGTAACCATCAAAGAATGTTTTCTTCTGTGTTTAAACCTTTTCTTGAGTTCTTACAATAGTGGTCTTATACAATATTTGTCCTTTTGTGACTGACCAAATTCACTCAGCATAAGGTCTTCCAGATTCCTCTATGTTATAAGATGTTTCACGGATTTATCGATGTTCTTTATCATCGCGTATTATTCCATGGGGTGAATATACCATAACGTGTTCATCCATTCATCCCCGGATGGGCACCTAGGTTTTTTCATCTTTTTACTATCGTGAACAGAGCTGCAATGAACATGGGCGTGCATATATCTCTTTGTGTGACGCCTTTTATTTCTCCAGGATATATTCCAAGGAGCGGGATTGCTGGATCATATAATACTTCTATTTCTAGTTTTTAAGGAAGCGCAAAATCAATTTCTGAAGTGCTTGTACCATTTTACATTCCCACCGACAGTATATAAGTGTTCCAGTCTCTCCACAACCTCTCCAACATTAATTATTTGGGTTTTTTTTGGATTAATGCTAGCCTTGTTGGGGTGAGATGATATCTCATGGTAGTTCGATCTGCATTTCTCTAATGGCTAATGATCCTGAGCATTTCTTCATGTGTCTGTTAGCCGCCTGAAAGTCTTCTTTGGCAAAGTGCCTGTTCATACCCTTTGTCCATTTTTTAATTGGATTATTTATCATTTTGTTGTTGAGGTTTTACAGTATCTTGCCGATTTTAGAGATTAGATGCTGATCAGATTTGTCGTAGCCAGAACATATTTCCCAGTCTGTAGGTTGTCTTTTGAGTCTTTCGGTGAAGTCTTTTGAGGAGGAGCATAAGTGTTTGATTTTTAGGAGCTCCCAGTTATCTAGTTTCTCTTCTGGTGTTTGTGCATTGTTACTTATGGTTCATATTCTGTTTATGCCATATATTAGGACTCCTAGCATTGTCCCTATTTTTCTTCCATGATCTTTATTGTTTTTGATTTTATGTTTAGGTCTTTGATCCATTTTGAGCTGGGTTTTGTGCATGGTGTGAGGTATGGGTCTTGTTTCAGTTTTTTGCAGATGGATATTCAGTTATGCCAGCACTATTTGTTAAAGAGACTGTCTTTTCCCCATTTAACGGACTTTGAACCTTTGTCAAATATCAGCTGTTCATAGGTGGATGAGTTTATGTCTGAATTCTCAATTCTGTTCCATTGGTCTATGTATCTGTTGTTGTACCAGTACCAGGCTGTTTTGACTACCGTGGCAGTATAATAGGTTCCAAAATCAGGTAGTGTGAGGCCTCCTACTTTGTGCTTCTTCTTCAGTAATGCTTTACTTATCCAGGGCCTCTTTCCTTTCCATATGAAGTTGGTGATTTGTTTCTTCATCTCATTAAAACATGTGGTGGAATTTGGATCGGGACTGCATTGTATCTGTAGATCGCTTTGGGTAGAATGGACATTTTCACAATGTTCAGTCTTCCTATCCATGAGCAAGGCATGTTTTTCCACTTATGCAGGTCTCTTTTGGTTTCTTGCAGTAGTGTCTTATAGTTTTCATTGTATAGGTCTTTTATGTCTCTGGGTAGATTTATTCCTAAGTATTTTATCTTCTTGGGGGCTATTGTAAATGTATAGATTTGGTGATTTCCTCTTGGAAGTTCTCTTTGTTGGTGTAGAGGAATCCAATTGATTTTTGTATGTTTCTCTTCTATCCCAAAACTTTGCTGAAATCTTCTATTAGTTCCAGTAGTTTTCTTGTGGATTCTTTGGAGTTTTTTGTGTATAAGAGCATATCAGCTGAAAATAGAGATACTTTTACTTCTTCCTTACCAATTTGGATGCGCTTTATTTCTTTTTCTAGCCTAATTACTCTGGCTAGGACCTCCAGCACAATGTTGAATAACAGTGGTGATAAAGGGCATTTTTGTCTGGTTCTCATTCTCGAAGGGAATGCTTTCAAAGTCTCTCCTTTTAGGACGATGTTGGCTGTTGGCTTTGTATAAATGCCCTTAATTATGCTGAGGAATTTCCCTTCTATTCCTATTTTGTTGAGAGTTTTTATCATGAATGGGTGTTGGACTTTGTCAAATGCCTTTTCTGCATCAGTTGATAAGATCATGTGGTTTTTGTCTTTTGTTTTATTTATGTGATGGATTACATTGATTGTTTTTCTAATGGTGAACCATCCCTGAATACCTGGTATAAATCCCACTTTATCCTGGTGAATTATTTTTTTGATATGTTGCTGAATTCTATTGGCTAGAATTTTTTGAGGATTTTTACGTCACTGTTCATGGGGGATATTGGTTTGTAATTTTATTTTTTTGTGGTGACTTTACCTGGCTATGGTATCAGGGATATGCTGGCTTTATAGAATGAGTTTGTGAGTATTCTGTCCGTTTCTAAGAGCATAAAACTTAGAATGAGATAGATCTGGATTCAAATCCCAGTCTTACTACCTACTCCCAAGTCACTTACCAAAGCCTCAAATTTGTATCTGGAAAATATCTATGAAATAGAAATAATAATAATAACAGTGATCTCATAGTGTTGTCATTGGATTAAATGTGATGATGTATACAAAGTGCTTAATATAGTGCCTAACACAAAAGGACTGCTCAATAAACAATAGCTATTATTATTGTTAGGAGCCCTGTTGGCGCGTAATTAAGCGCTCACCTGCTAACTGGTTTGGGGTTTGAACCCACTAGTTGCTCCTCAGGAGAAAGATGCGGCAGTCTGCTCCCATAAAGATTCACAGCCTTGGAAACCCTATGGGGCAGTTCTACCCTATCCAACAACTTCGCTATGAGTTGGAATCAACTCGACGGCAGTAGGTTTGGTTTTGGTTTTCTTATTATTTTTAGAGTCTTTAGTACATATTCCTATCAGAGCATTTATTACATTATACTTTTATTTGTATATAGAACTGAGCTCCTTGAGAGAGTGACCCTATAAATCAAGTCTGTACCCATAAATTAATTCACTCTTCTGTTTTTCTTTGGCTAAGCAGAGAAAATAAGTAGAAACAAAGAAGTTTGCTGACCCATTGACTGCAAATTCTAATGCTGTTATTTTCAGAAAAATAACTCTGGATTTTGATAATTACTCTATAATTCTAATTTATCAGTTAAAAAATAAATGGGACTATGCTAGAATAATAAGTATGAAATTGAAAGAGTTAAATGTTGTAAGGCTCTACAGAAGAGAGGGTCTCTGACCCGTTGTAACAACTTGGGGGGGAATATAAATTTCAGTTGGCATTATGAATGTGGAAGGCAGTTGTTTAATCTCAGTCAATTAATAAGAGTTAAGATTATTCAACTGCTTTACAGTTATTTCTTGTTTTCAAAATAATGAACAACACAGAATTGAATTAATCATAATATTGGTTCACAAAGCACTACTGTAGTTTATCTATACATAGATCTCTTTTATGTTATTTTATTTTACTTACATATTTGTTGATTAATTTATTTATTTAAAATCACCAAATATATGCAAGTCCATCACTTTACCCAAGAATGAATGCATTACAATCTACATGCTCCACGTCTCTTAAGTTCATCAAGTAGAAAACTACAGAATCTAATAACAGTCCTTAACACTTGTCCAGTTTCCTGTTTCATTACAGAAGGAACAGCAGCACATCCTGTTCTGTTAGAGATGGGATCTTGGTGGCTTTGTGGAAAGCGAAGTGAAACAAACTTGAGAAAATCTTGTTCTTACTCCCCAGCTTGTTTTACTTATCTGGGGGCAAAACATAGCCCACTTCCTTGACTCTCTGCTTGATTTCTTACTTTTGCTCCTGCAGATTCACTCTCCACCTCTCCCTCTCCGCCTCCTGTGTCTTAAGAGCTTGACCATCACGGATTTCATTAATATCTTCCTTATCATCCACTTGCTGTTTGGGAATAGCTAATGGGAAGCACTAGCAGGACACTGGGAAATGGGAGGAGCGTGAGGTCAGGGTTCCTTCTATAACAGCTGGCTTTGGGTTGGCTGCATCCTCCCCCAATGGCCAATACAAGAAACATCTATCTATGTATATATATATAGATATATATCTACATACATATACATAGATTTTAACAAAAATAACATACGCATTATACGTTTTTTGCCAACCATGCAACCCCCTCACACATTATTTTCCTAGGCAGGCCATGCATGATATATGTGTGGGTGCACTATTTACGTAGGCATGTTATTCGTGATAAAATATTGTATACTGCCATCTACCCCACAGCCAGAATGTTTATGTCCAGGAATGAGCAGGAGGGAGATGGGAGTGCCTACTTCCTTTTTATATCGATTAACCCACTGGAGAAATTTGTTTTTTTAATTCCAAGATCCTAGATTCCCGGGCTTGAAAATTTTAGTATCCAAGGAAGGGATTTTTTTTTTATCGGTGACACAGTCATGGTTCCTTTGAACTTCAGCTTCCACTGGTGAAACTTAACTGGAAATAAAATATCAAAAATGCTCATTAGTGTAATTCATAGTGGCTAGACTCCAGGCAGGAGCCCTGGTGGCACAGTGGTTAAGAGCTCAGCTGCCCACCAAAATGTTAGCAGTGTGAATCCACCAGCTGCTCCTTGGAAACCCTATGGGCCAGTTCTACTGTGTCCTGTAGGGTCACTGTGAGTCGGAATTGACTCGATGGCAATGGGTTTGGATTTGCTTTTAGCATCCAGGCACACAAAACAGTGTAAAGGCAAGTGGAGAGTGGATTATGAACAGAAAACAGAGGCTATCCAAAAGAGTCTACTGCTTTGGCCCCTCAGCATATCCTTTGACTGGTTGGGAAATTCATGTCCCCAAAGAAGGGGACATTCAGAGTCCAGGTTGAAAGGCTATCTACTTCTTATTCTCCATGAGGATAACATGTGGCCGATTTTCAACAGCCTTGCACGAAAGGTAGAGGATCATGTTCTCAGGCCACAGAAATGCAATACAACTTTGCTGGAAAAACACCTCGATAGTGCGCACCACGTGTGTGCAACTCTGTTTGGACCATCTCGTTAGTGCGTTTCCATCTGGACCAGAAAAACCACGGTACATTGTCCCTAAGAAGACCCTGGCTATGTTTGCCACTGTTTGTAATAATCAGGATCTGTACTACTTAGGGAAAAACAGACATAGAGGCTCACATCAGAGCTACCGTGAGCACTCATTGTGTTAACATTATCTCTGACTTGGCTGACTGGATCGGTAGGAATCAGAAGAAAAATCCAGACTGTGTGTTGTAAAGGAAGAAATGTCAGAGAATAGGAAACAAGGCAGTGGTCAAGGCAGAGCCAATCGGAAGGGCTGAAAAAATAGGCCTTTCTAGCCATCAATTTTCACATGCAGCTCTAAGTGCTCAGTAATATTTAGAGATGTTTTTAATATTATGAAATATGTGAATGCTTTTGAAAATTAACTTTTTAAATGAAGTGCAAAAGTAATAAATACTTTTTTTAATCAAACAATTTAGGAACTATAGACATGTGGTAGAAAAAAATGTTTATGATCCAGGCATCCAAAGGTGACCACTCCGAAGTGCGTGGCCTTTCCTCTTCCCCAGGGTGTCTCTTCTGAACCCATTCACGGGACTGAAAATAAGAAACCCCAAGTCTGAACATAAAACATCCATTCTTGGCCTTTAATGTCTGGGGGATGGAAGAGCAGAGGACATTATGTGTCCATCTCCAGCCCACACCTTTCTCCTGAGTTCCATAGCCACGTACCCAACTGACTACTGGATATATTCAAGTCTATCTAACACAAGACCTCAAATGAATTTATACATAGCCCAGAGTGAACTCATTTCTTCCCCGACAACCCACCCCTTGATCTCATCTCAGGATAGGACATTGCCACTCACTTTGCCTCAATTCTCCCTCTAACTCATCACATTCCAATTCCTGCAGATTTTTCTTGCTAAACACTTCTTGACTCTACCCTCTGCCTCCTCATTACTCTGCCACTGCGGCAGTGTTAATGTCTGCCATGTGTTGCCTGGATTAATGCAGCGCTGTCTTAAATTCCTATCTTGGTCCCTCTAACTTCCCCACAGCCACGGGTTGATCTGGTCAAGTCACTGCTTAATATTCTTCACCACCCTACCCTGCATCTGAGGCTAAAGTCCAGAGTTCTTAGGATCTGCTGCTCTCCAGGGTGTGGCCACCACCTCCTGGCCACTGTCCCCTTCAGCCACTCACTAGCTAAAATTCTATGATCCATTCCTAGGGGTGGACTTACAACTCCTGCTGTCTGGCTTGCACATATATCTCACATTTCCTAGCTAACTCCTCTTGATCCTATTGGGCCCACCTCAGGCATCTTCCCCTCCAGGAATCTTCCATTGCCCAAAAAGTCAGGGATAGGTGTGCCTGCAATGTGCCTTCTAGTAGTACAACCTTCCCTGTCCACAGCACTTCTTATTACTCATTGTTCTCTGTCTGACCAGACTCTAAGCCCCCAGGGCAGAGAGACCATGTCTTCCTTATCAGTATGCTCCCAGGTGTCTGTTGAATGGATAAAGAGTGAAGGAATGAATGGAGGAATGGACATGAAAGCATTTCCTTTTGATCTGATGTCAATGAAACATCACCATGTAAAATGTAATCTTTTTAAGTTACAAATAGGTACTTATTGAATGCCTCCTATGAGACAAGCACTTTGTAGTGTAGCCATTATCATATTTAGCTCCATGAGCTTAACATTATCCCCACGGGGCCCTTGTGGAAGAAAGTAAGGAAATGAATCAAGGTGACATAGCTCAACTGTGAGAGATTTGGGATTGAGACTCAATTCTGTCTGGCTCCAAAGCCTGTGCTTTTTGTATACCTCTCTCTGCTTCGGTTTTCTCACCTATCTGCTGAGAAAAAAAGAAAACAGGGCCTACCTCCTTGGGTTTTTATGGGGAGTAAATAAGCTAGCCCAGGCAGAGGGCTTAAAACAGTGCCTGACATGGAGTAAGTTCTCAATAAATGATGGTGATTACTGTCACCCAAGGTCACGGAGCTCATAAAGGGTAAAGCAGCAGTTCGTGAGGGGTGAAGATGGAGGTTAGGGATGAAGAGCAGAGCAGTGACAGAGGATATCACCTCTGGGTGGATTTGCTCTTTGGGAATGTGAAAGACCATGTTGTGTGAGGAGATCAGTGGGGAGCTAGTTTCTCCTGTTGGCCACACCCCCTAATCACCAGTTCACAGAATTCATTCCTCTATGGAGTCAGGTCCACCATCCATCCATTAGTTTGTCATACTGTGGCGGCTTGTGTGTTGCGATGATGCTGGAAACTATGCCATTGGTATTTCAAATACCAGCAGAGTCACCCATGGTGGACAGGTTTCAGCAGAACTTCCAGAGTAAGACTGACTAGAAAGAAAGGCCTGGAGATCTACTTTCAAAAATTAGCTAATGAAAACCCTATGGATGACAATGGAATATTATATGATATAGTGCTGGAAGAGGAGCCCACTAGGTTGGAAAGCACTCAAAATACACAGCGGCCGCAGCAATGGACTCGAGCTTACCAGTGATTGTGAAGATGACTCAGGAGTTGGCAACATTTTGTTCTGTTGTACATGGGGTCACCTTGAGTCAGGGTCAACTGAACAGCAATGAACAACCAACAACAACAACATGGAGTCAGGCACTGAGGCAGGCGCGGGAAGAGGAAAGGGCCTCTGCTCTCAGGCACCTGATCGGGTTTTATTTCCACGATGGGTAGGATGAAGTAACAACCTGAAAACAGAGCAAAAGTAAGTTTTAGCTCCCTCACCCCTATTCACACCTACTGGGAGGTCTTAGCCTTGCCTTAGGCCTTTGGTAGAGGCTGGGGATGCTGGGCTGTTTCTGAAGTAAGGCGTGTTATAATTACCAATCTCTAGCCACACAGATGGAGCCCTGATGGCACAGTGGTTAAGGGCTCAGGTCAGCAGTTTGAATCCACCAGCCACTCCTTGGAAACCCCACAGGGCAGTTCTACTCTGCTCTGTAGGGTTGCTATGAGTTGGAATTGACCCAACAGCAACAGGTTTGTTTTTTTCTTATTTTCTTTTTGCTTTAGCCACACAGAGCTCAAGGGAATATACAGTGAGTTACGGTATCCAGGGACTGATTCCTCTCAGAATCATTTGGACTTTTCCTTCTAAAAGTCATTTTTATCGATACTATTGAGTGGTACATAATTTTGAATTTTCAACTGAAAAGGAGTTTGGATTCAGCTTAGACATCAGAGAACCTTTGTTTTTCTTCCCCACATGGAGAAACAGAGGGGTTTTCTGTTACTTCCTAGAGGAGCAGTCACTCAGTTTTTATAAGAAAGTAGTGGACGTGGCGCTATCTTATTTGTATGACTTAGGTTTAATGCAGAAAACACAGTGATGTAATTTTAGCAGTCACTTAGTTAAACCACCTCCTTTGACAGATGAGAGACAAAAGGCACAGAGAGACTGGAAATCCTCCCCTCTATGCCGGAGTCCTACATCTAGGTGTGGTCCCGGGGAAGCTGAAGGCAAACGGCCACATGTCTGGTCCAGGGTTACTGCATCGCCCCACCACCCGCATTATTACCCACTAACTTTACTTCAAGTGCCAGACGTGCCCAGTGCGTGACAGAGCCCAGAAGCTGGGAGTGCTGTTCCCTGTGCTTAGGATTGCCACCTCCTCTGCTGTAATGCTAACCATTGCGGGGAGGGGACAAGAACCCGGAACCTGGAATCTGGAGCTGGCTTTCATTCTTGGCCTTTCCACCACTTTGTGATAAAGCTCCAGCTCACCAAATCACCCTTGAAATCATTTGCAAAATATTTTATTTGTACATTCTTCAGGGGAGATGGTCAGATTCTCAAATTGTCAGTCTATAACAGCGCTGTCAAACAGAAACAAATGTCAACCTCAAATTGTAGGTTTTCTAGTTGCCACATTAAACAAGCAAAAAGAAACAGGTGATATTAATCTGAATGATATTTTATTTAATATATATTTAAAATATTTAATATGTCTGAAATAGTATTATTCCAACAGTCAATCAAACTAAAAATTATTCATGAGATATTTTACTGTTCTTTTAATACTAAATCTTCAAAATGTGGCTTGTGTGTTATACTTCTGGCACATTTCAGATTTGCCTATTGGACGTGCCACATTTCAAATGTTCAGTAGCCACTGGTGGCTGGTGGCTACTGTATTGACCAGCACAGGTTATCCTTCAATTGCTAAAAAAATCCTCAACTGGATGATCTTTAAAAGAAAGTTCCATCCGGCTAGATAAGTCCTTGAATCTGAAGCTGCGAACAATCCAAACACCACTTTATCTGCAGTGAAAGCAGAGGAGAGGCCATGGGGGGAGTGGGGATGCTGCACGACAGGACTTTTCTGCCTCCACTGTTGCTGCCAGCTGCAGACTCCTGGTGAACCCAAAACAAAACGCTGCCGGGTCCTGCACCATCCCCATGATTGGTTGCGGATTGGACCATTGTGATCCATTTGGGAGTAGATCCCCAGGCCTTTCTTCCTAGTCCTTCTTAGTGTGGAAGCTTCACTGAAACCTGCTGAGCAGCATAGCAACACACACGCCTCCACTGACAGACGGGTGGTGGCTGTGCCTGAGGTACCCTGACACGAATTCTACTGCTGAACTACCACGAACCTCTGGGGAAACCCTCGGGCACCTAGGATTGGTGGGAAGCCCCCAGGACTAGATGGAATGGGAGAATGAGTGTTGTTTTTGCGCAGGGGCTGGGGCCGCAGGCGGGGCTGTGCTCGTTCCGTGCAGCGCAGTAGTACACACCCTCGTCACTCTTCTCCAGCTTCAGCACCGAGAGGGTGCAGCTATTGCCATCCTGAGACTCCATGGCTGTGATTTTATCCGCTTTCAAAATCGAGTCCCACCGCACATCTGATTTGAACATGGCCAGTTGGAGGAGCCTCTCGGGGGCCTTGCCCTCCTGCTGCCGGTACCAGTGGACATAGCTGACCGAGAAGTGGACCAAGCACCGAAAGGTGACTGAGCTGCCCTTGCGCCCCAGGACATAAGCCGGCTACTGCGGCCTGACGACAGACCCGCCAGCTGCAAGGTAGACAGCGGTGAGGCAGGGGAGGCAGGAAGCCACATGGCCTCTCCCCAGACGGCACTGTGGAAGGAGTCGGAGACTTACCGGGAAATAGGAGGACCAGGAGGAAAGCAAAGCGGCTGACCATGGCTCTGCCTCTGGACCAAACTGCCTTAACACGGGTGGAGGAGGACAGACGTGCTCACCTTCTGGGTGGTAGAGGGCAGGTCATAGCCCAGCTGGTGTGTGGCTGCTTCCCCAGTATGCAAACAGGTGACCTGAGAGATGCGGGAGGAAGGAAGGGGCCTGAGAGCAAGGGGCAGACATGTGACCACAAGTTGAAGGGAGGAATGATAAATGGTTAGCATTCTGAAAAATGTTTAAAGAACGTTGGTGGAAGAATACCAACGGCAATCATAACGATCATTGATTGACCACCCACTACATTTTAGCACTGTACTAACTGATTTATGTTCAATGCTTTATTCAATCCTCAAAATAGCTCTGTGGGATAAAATATTATTATCCTCAGCTGAGAGATGAGAAAACGAGGCTGTTAATTTAAGTAACTTTTCCAAGACCACACACCTAAAGAGGGTTAAGATTGGGATACAAATCTGATTCTGGCCGGTGACTAATCTCATGCTTAATTTAGCCTCTAATACCAACAGAACGATGAGTGTAGGGCCTAATGTGGAGGAAGGGGCAAGCACAGAACAATTCCTCCCAAAAACCACATGCCCACCATTTGAGCTAGCATTAATACTAATTCCCCCAATAAACCCAATTAGAAAAAAACAAAAATTTTAAACGCCTTAATAACATCATGATAGCTGTATGACCTTGGGCTAGTTATTTTACCTCATCTGTAAAAAGTGACCTCATGGGTTTACATGGAAAGTAAAGAAGATAATGTGTGCAAGCACGTAGCAAAGTCCCAAATGCATAGAAAATGCTCAGAAAATGTGAGTATTATTATTGATTCATCTTGTTACCGGACAGGATGCATGAAATGATCTCTAAACCCATTGCCGTTGAGTCTGTTCCAACTCATAGTGACCCTATAGGACAAAGTAGAACTACCCCATACAGTTTCCAAGGAGCAGCTGGTGGATTCAAACTGCCGACTTCTCTGGGTTCCACATAAAGTACAACTTACAGGGAATCATACACTTTTGGAGGATACTGAGGGTGTGTGTGTATGTTTGTGTGTGTGTGTCTAACGGAAGGAGTCTATGTTGAGCCAGGGGACAGTGAGGTCCTAGGGGAATAGGCCTCCCATTCTAGCACTACATCCTCAGAAATGGTAAAGGCAGGGCATTGTGGAGGACCAGCAAGGGAATGCATCTGAAATGAAACTTTGAGAAACAGACATAGCCTTGGTTCCCAGCTGAAGGGCAGGTTCATTTCCAGTATGCTAGTTATAGGCCTACCCCTAAGTACTCAGAGAGCCATGAGGAAAAGTAGGTGGGAACGGCAAGGAAAAGGGGGCACGGTGTGGGGAGAGAAATTGTGGGTCCTTCAGCACGCACTGCCGGTCCCATCTCTTGAGCTGTCTTCTATGGTAACAACTGAAAAATCAGGCGTGCTCAGCGTTATGGATTGAATGTGTCCCCCCAAAAATTGTGTGTCAACTTGGCTAGTCTGTGATTCCCACTATGTGTGATTCTCCACCGTTTTGTCATCTGATGTGATTTTCCTATGTGTTGTAAATCCTATCTTGATGACATTAATGAGGTGGGATGAGTGGCAGTTATGTTAATGAGGCAGGACTCAATCTACAAGATTAGGTCATGTTTTAAGTCATTATCTTTTGAGATATAAAAGAGACGTCAGCAGAGAGACATGGGGACCTCATACTACCAAGAAGGCAGTGCCAGAGGCAGAGTGCATCACTTAGATGTGAGGTTCGTGCACTGAGAAGCTCCTAGTCCAGGGGAAGATTAATGACAAGGATCTTCCTCCAGAGCCGATCGAAAGGGAAAGCCTTCCCCTAGAGCTGGCACCCTGAATTCAGACTTCTAGCCTCCTAGACTATAAGAGAATAAATGTCTCTTTGTTAAAGTCATCCACTTGTGGTATTTCTATTACAGCAGCACTAGAGAACTGAAACGGGCAGCTGTGACAACATTCAACGTTCAAGTGTCCTAAGATGCAGGCTCTGGGCTTGTGCTAAATTTAGTGAGGTTTTGCCAAATAAATCTAACAGAATATTTTGCTAAAGGAATACTCCAGGAATATCATACCCTCTGTAGATGTCTAGCTCAGCTGTAGTAAAACATTACACGGAAAAGCAAGTGACAACTGTGAAAACATCTGCATTGCAAAACAATGGCACACAACACAAATATGATCATATTCTATGTCTGCCATGATACAAAATGATCCGAGGTTAAGGCCCATTCATGTGGGAACCATCTTGGACTTGATACTTTTGAGTCTCCCTGCGTGTGTTGTGTGGTTTGATGTTTCTGTGGTTTGATTTAAATAAGAAGTATAGTGGTAGATTTTATGTGTCTGTCTTGTTTTAGAAACTCTTATTTTTTTTAAATCAATGCTATCATCTTCCTTATCTCTTTGAAAGTTTTAAATAGCCTTTAAGTCCATTTTCTCTGTTTCCTCGATTGTGAGCTGTCTCATTTATTAGCAGTGCTGACTATCTTTCATAGTACTTGATCTTCTTGTCTCATGTTGTGGGAAAGTGTAACAACCAGAAATATGGGTGTTCAGCACAGATCAATTTTAGCCCATGATCATGAGAGAGATCACTGTCCTAGCCTCTAGATCCAGAAATCAACCATGTGTGGAACATGCTTGGCTCTGGTTCCTGGACAGGCATTGATCCCAGTCCCTCACCTATTTTATCATGTCTTGTCTTCCTGTGGGGTGTGCAACATCCACCTGTACTCACTGCTTTCAATGTCCTCTCCATTTCTTGTTTCCCTTTATATTTGTGGCAAATGTGTAATTTTAATTTAAATTTAGTGTTTTATCTGTCATTACTATATGTTTGTAGCTAGAGATGGTACTGTTTCAGCAAGGTTTCACTGTGTGATCTTGACCTAAAAGTGATTGTTGTGTAAAATTTATTTTTCTTTTATGTTTATTAACTAATTTTTAGTGAGGCTTATTTCTCTTTGTTTCCTAGGTTTAGTCCTCTCTGTTGGATCGATAATGCTCCCCTTACTTACTATGATTTTCATTACCTGTTCATATTAATGGAGTAAGAGCTAGGTCAGTGTTTTTCCAACTCTAATGAAGTCCAATGAATTTGACTAGGATTTATTAGTGGGTTATGAAATCAACCAATGAATCTTATGTCATCAATGTAACAGACCAGTATATTATTTTGCAAAATATCCATATGATTAAGGTTCCTCAAGACTGACTTGTAACAGAGGTCAGGAGAGTTTGCGTAGCTCTGCAGCAAGACATTGAATACGTACTTTTACCCTTCCCAAAGTTGGTGTGAATTGCATCTAATCCTCTTTACAAATGACTATTGAAAAAAATACTATCACCAGATTTATAGTTACATAACAAGTACCATAAATGTGTTGATCTTCTCTAGTAAAGATACTACATTCAACATTGTAGCATTGCTGTGATCTTTAGTCATCTACCGTGATTCACCCAGTTAAGAAAATGGGAATATTATGGGGTCACCACTTCTGCACCCTTTAAGTCTTTGAGAATGTCACTAATCCCTGCCATTTGCATGGTATGCGGTATTGCATTTGATTTACAATCCTAACTGGGAGGAAGAGTGGTTCAGAAACTTCCATTTGGCCTTCTCTACCATGATGTCTCTTACTCCATAGGTCAAGGGACCAATATGAAGATTCTGTTGAACTGCTAATTGTATCTATCTTGATAATGCTCACATGGACTAGGGTAATGACTATGGGTGGGTCCATATATCTGTTGGACCTCACTTTGAGATGGACTTGGACCAGAACTTCCTTTAATACCTGGCTTCCATATGCCCTCACTCTAATTGGGGACCACAATGACAATTTAGGTTTCCAGGTGTCAATGTCAGCTCAGATTCTGTCTCCAACAGCCCTTGAAAGATCTGGGAATTCTCCTGACCTCAGTCTACAGTTACTCAGGTAAATGGCCATAACCCTTTAGGGAAAGACTGTGAGAATCACTATTATATATACTTGCTCGGTTCATCCTTAAGGGAAATAGGCCTCTCCTTCATTCCAAGGACTCTGGGTTTGAGAACTGGGGCTGCTGACATCAGCTTCTGATCATCCTCTTTTGATATGTTTTAATTATATATAGAAGCAATACCATTGTTGACTGAACATTTATCTTACCCCTAAGAACAATGTGATTCTACTAGGCATCACCATAGACCTCTTAGATGAGGGCTCCCTGGTTGCCTTTATGGCCTTATTGCTTCTTATAATGAATACATACCATTTAATATCTGATTGTTGCCCCAAATGTCTCTTAGTGTTAATTATTGGAAAAAAAAATCTAATGCAGTAGGTTCAGTTTATAACTTGGCTATGTGAGTGTTGGAGGAAAGGAGTGGAGATGAGTTTTATTTGTTTAAAACAGAATAGTTCTGGCTATGAGCTGAGACAGATTATTTCAAAAAAAAAAAAAAAAGCTGTAAGTAGGAGACTCGTAAAAAAACCAAACCTATTGCCGTTGAATTGATTCAGATTCATAGTGCTCCTAAAGGACAGAGTAGGACTGCTCCATGAGGTTACCACCAGGAGCACTTGTGGATTCGAACTGCCGACCTTTTTGTTAGTAGCCATAGCTCTCAACCACTACACCACCAGGGCTCTAGGTAGGGAACGGTGGTTGGCATATCTTCTGCAATCACTTTTTTCCTAGATTCCCAATCATGTTAACAGTAACACGGTTGGTTATGGTGTGGGACATATCAGTTTGTCCAAAAGACACCAGCTTGAGGTCTTCATGAAGTCCAAAAGCTTCATTCCCATCATATCTCATACTCCTGGGTAATAAATAAAAACCATTTCCAGCCATTAACTCTGGATAATGACTGCATAAATGATTCAGCAAACTAGCCTACCTATGTTGTTGTGTTAGTTGCCGTTGCGTCGGTTTCGACTCATGGCGACCCCATGTACAACAGAATGAAATGTTGCCTGGTCCTGTACCATCGTCACTGTAGTTGGGAGGCTTGAGTCCACTGTTGCAGCCACTGTATATTTTAAGTGCCTACCTGTAATGTTCTCAAAAATGTCTCCCTTAATGGGTCAACCCCAGGTGAACTTGTCTGTCCTAGGAAGCATATTAAAAGGGGCTGCACCAGCCCCTAGAACACTGAAAGAACTATGCTGTTAGCCAGACTGCTTGGCTAAGGTCTGGAGATCTTAGTTTGGAATTTAGAAGACTCTGTGGGGTGGGGGGAATACAGCTGATTGAAGGAATAGAAGAGTGGGAGTTACGCATTGAGTTCAGGGTTTCTCATTGTTAAGAGTACAGTGAAATCAGGGGCAGGAAGTGAGGAGACAAGAGTTGGTCCATCTTGTGTACCAGGGCTGTTGCCAGCCACAAGCAAAAATTTTAAGCGTAGGATAGGGGAGGTCTGAATCACGGTGCACATCCCAGGCGGCACAGTAATACACACCAGAATCACTTTCTTTCAGATTTTTGAGAAAAAGTTTACAGCTCCTCTGTGTGTTTTTATAAGCATCGTATTTCTCTGAACTGAATCCTGAGTCCAGCCCCACCTTTGAGCTGGGGAAGTAGAAGTGGAGGATGCGTTGCAGGGGCTTCCCCTCTTGGTATCGGTACCAGTGGATGTAGTCAATACCCTGTTTAAGATCACAAATGATTTCGACAGATTCCCCACTCTGCTTGGTGATTGACATGCTTTTCATTTCCAAGATGGAAGCTTTCAGACTAGCTGCAATGGGAACAACAACATAAAATAATGAGGAAGAGGTCATGTCAATTCCCTAGTATAGCTTCCCACTGAAAAACAAAAAACCCCCTTAGCATCTGTGAAGCGCACTTACCAGGAGCCAGGACTGCTAGGTGGAGGGCTAGAGACCACAGCATGTCTTCCTCTCTTGGGCCTTAGAAGAAAAGGGAACCAGATGAAAAGTGGAGAAGAAATCCTTGGAAAACTCAAATCCAACTCAAAAAGAACGTCATTCCTAGAGCAGAGGACAGTGAGTTAGCCTGGCGTTCCTAACTGAAGTCACAGGCAGAGAGAAGTAACTGAGGGTCTGTCTTAGAAGATCACCAAGCTGTCTACACAGAAGGGGTGGGGTGCTGGGGGCGGGGTGATGGGGGTAGGACTGGGGGAGGATCCCAGGCCTCTCTGCTTCACCCCGTTTCCTGAGTGCCCTCCTGTGGTAGGCTGGGAGTGGTCTCCCTCCAAAACAGGTGAAACCATTGCATGGCATTGTTTTTTCCATGTCCTTCCTCTGTGAAATCTCCCCAACTCTTTCCAGTTCATGAGGCCCCCTACCCTCCTGTCCTCTGGCTGGAAAGGTACAACTTCAGGATACTCATTCTGCAGTGCACTTCCTGACACTCTGTCTGCCCCCGGGGGCCCAGAGGTGAGAGGATAAAGAGAGTAAAAGCAACCAGGATTCTCTCCACACTCTTGGAACCACATTTTGTGTGGGCGGAGAGACTGGTGCTCAGATGTTTAGGCTCCTGTTTTGTCACTGCTCTGCTACTGCCACTGAAATTGCCTGGGGATTGGGAGAGAACAGAAAAACCAGCCAGACAAACAAAAACAGGGCCCTCCAGTCTATCCAAACCCAAACCAAACCAGTGACCGTATCTTCAATTCCTGATGACCCCATGTGTGTCACAGTGCAACTATGTTTCATAGAGTTTTCAATGGCTGATTTTTCAGAAGTAGATCACCAGGACTTCCTTCTGAGGTGCCTCTGGGTGGACGCCAACCTCCAACCTTCTGGTTAGTAGCTGAGCATTCTGAGAATTCTCTTGGAATTCTCTCTGTCTGCATCTGGTGTACAGTTCTGGGGGTGGAGCCCTGGTGGCATAGTGGTTAAGAGCTCGACTGCTAACCCAAAGGTCTGCACTTTGCATCCACCAGCAGGTCCTTGGAAACCCTATAGGGCAATTCTACTGTGTCCTACAGGGTCGAGATAGGTTGGAATTGACTCAACAGCAATGCGTTTGTTTTTTTGTTTGTTTTTTTTTTGACAGTTCTCGGTTTCAGGCTATCTTTGAGTTCAAGCTGAGAGATATCAGAGGGAAATTAAATGGGAAACTCACCATCAGTTCAGTTGTACTTCATTTTCTGATTTCCCTTCCCAATCTTTTTGCTACCATTTATTTTTCAGAGTCCTCAGATTCAGGGTTTAGAATTGCTTCCAAGGGAAAGACAGGGTAATTCGTATGTGCTCAGTCCAAATATTCCAGAACAAGAACTCACTCCTTGCAATGTGAATTCACAGCTCTTTCCACCAAGAGGGGCCGTTTATTTTCCCATTCCTTGAAAATGGAAAGAAGTTAAGGAGCCCCATTTCTGAGCCTTGACCTAAGAGGCCCTGTGTATTTCTGCTAACTCTCTTGAACCCCACCTTTGTGATGAGAACAAGTCTGGGCTTGCCTGCTGGATGATGAAAGGCCACGTGGAACATACCAGCCTAGGTCATCTTAGAGCAGCCAGACTCCAGCCAACCCACCAGCTGATCAAGCCCAACATTTACCATGTACCAGGGATTCATACAAATTTTTTAAGCTAAATACTATCTAATTTAATCTTAGGAGTCCATGGGTAGTGCAAATGGTTAACACCCTCAGCTGCGAACTGAAAAGTTGCAGGTTTGACTCTACCCAGAGGTGTCTCAGAAGAAAGAGGTGGCCACCTATTTCTGAAAAATCAGCCATTGAAAACCCCGTGGAACACAGTTCTACTCTGACATACATGGGGTTGTCCATGAGCCAGATTCAACTCGAAGGCAATTTTTAAAAAGATTAATCTTTATAACAATTTAATCCTTATAATAATACTTCAAAGTAGATATAATCAACCACATAAAACAGATGAGAAAAATCAACTCTATACAAGGTTAACTTGTTCAGGGTCACTTAAGAAGTAGGTAGTGGAGCATGGATTTAAGGTGAATTCTAGTAAACCTCAAAACCCATCTGCCATCCATGGAATATATGTAGAATTTCTTTTTAAACCATAAAGGGTAAGGGATCATGAAGAAAATTTCAGAAAGATTGCAGAAACTCAAGAATAACTCCTTGGTATCAGTAAACAAAGAGCATAAAATATTCTTAAATACTAGTCATGCAATTAATCATAGTAGAAATTAGTAGGAGAAATTTCAAAAGCAGTAGAAATTTCTTCTAGCACTTTTAATAGCTAATGACCTTTTGTAAACGGCTACATATTTTGAGGTCATAACAGAAATCCTTTATCCATGAAGTGACAATAAACAGCTTTTATTAAGTTTCAAGCATTGTATATATTTGTTCCTTCCTCATAGTATAAAGTAGGTGTTATTTATCCTTATTTTGCAGATGAAACTGAAATTTATGTGAGGTGACCTACGTAATAAATAGCACATCCAGAGCTTGAACAAAGTCTGTCAGTTTTCAGAACCTGTGCCCTAAGAAACCTGTTTTAGTGTTTATGGTTGAGGAATCAATTTCTGTCTTTTAGTACAAAATGTGATGCTGTTATACTTCCTTTTTATGTCAACGCTATGCTTATGGCTTTGAAAGTACAGTATTTTGATCACATTCACTAACGTCTAGCACCCCCTCCTGGCCATTGGCAGTATGACACACAGGTTATAGTTTCAGGCAAGAAACTCTCAACAGGGCCCTCAATTCCCTGGCTTCAAATGAAAGGAGTGAGTTCTTGTCTTTTCTTTTTTTTTTGTTTTTCGGTGGGGGGAGTCTTTTCTAGTTGCAACAATTTTTGCTTTTGAATTGTGTCGATATTCCAGATTGAAATAACGGGTAGAAAACTGGAAGCTTATACATTTTTTTTGATCCAACAAGAATGCATATTGCTTGCTTCCTCTTTGATTTAATACTGCTCTTAGAAAATCCTGTTCGGAGCAGGTTCTTTGTTCTAGTTTTTATTTTTTTAATTTTTTAATTTTTTACTGTATTTCAGGTGAAAGCTTACAGAACAAATAGTTTCTCATGAAACAGAAGTACACATGTTGTTTTATAGCATTGGTTAACAACCCCCAGACATGTCAACCCTCTAACTTCTCAACCTCTTTTTTTTTTTTTTTTGGTGAAAGTACACATAGCCAAAGATACACCATTTCAAAATGTCTACATGCACAGTTCAGTGACATTGACTATGCTCTTCGAATTGTGCTGTTATTCTCACTTAAGATGAAGGCTTACAGAACAAAATAGTTTCTCATTTAACAGTTACTACACATGTTACCCTATGACAATGGTTAACGATCTCACAACACATCAACAATATCCTTACTCAACCTTGGATTCCCTATCACCAGCTTCCTTGTCCCCTTCTGCCTTCTGGCCCTTGTCACTGGACTCCTCTACCTCGTTAGTCTCATTTGGTTTTACGGGGCTGTCCACTCCCAGGCTGAACAGTGAACCTTGGAGGTAACTTCACCACTGAGCTAAAAGGGTGTCTGTGGGCCATACTCCCGGGGTTTCTCCAGTCTCCTTTAGGCCAGTAAATCTGGTCTTTTTTTTTTTGTGAGTTAGAGTTATGCAGGTTCTTTGATGACAGCATGTCATCTCCTAAGTATCCCATGAGTGAATGGTAGCCAATGATTTTGCAATCCAGCCTGAGCACCCCATGGGACCCATGACTCCAGCTAAGTTATTTCAGGCGAATGTAAAGGTAATGCTCAAAAATCCCACTGAAGAAGGGAAAAATGCTGAGACTTGGAGAGGTGAACACAGGTACACACACAGAGACACTCACACACACACTCACAAACACACAGACGCAGATACATACACACAGACACACAGAGACACACACACAGTCACACACACGCAGACACAGATGCAAATGCACACACAGAGACACTCACACACACACTCACAAACACACAGATGCAGATACATACACACAGACACACAGAGACACACAGAGACACACACACAGTCACATACACACAGACACAGAGACACTCACACACACACTCACAAACACACAGACGCAGATACATACACACAGACACACAGAGACACACACACAGTCACATACACACAGACACAGAGACACACAGACACATGCACACACATACACACCGTCACATACACGTAGACACAGACACGCATACACACAGAGACACTTATACACACACTCACATACATGCGGGCACACACATGCACACAGACACAGAGACACACAGACACAGACACACACACACACACACCCACCCTCATATGTACCATATTTTATGAAAATAACTCCTGCTTTCTACGTTAGTTTGCCAACTCCCCCATTCCCCCTTGAAGAGTATTTTTGTAAGCGCGCTAAGCTAATTATTTTTACAGCAACATGTAAAAAACAATTGGCACTGTGGTGCTTATGAAAATATCTCATGAGGGGAGGGCACAGTTGGCAAACAAACGTAAAAGATGCCCACATTTGCATAAAATACTGTACACGTTGACACACAGACACAAATAGGGACATGTACCCAACTTCAGTACATACTAAGAGGCTGAATTGTGTTGACTCTTACAGATAGTGGGTTCTGGCCCTGGCTAAAAACCAGAAATAAGATCTTCAGTGAATCTAAATATTGCACACAAAGTACAATTCTCTTAAGGAGTTTTAGAATTTGCCACCTATCGGTTGGTACCATTCCACTATGCTTCACCTTTTTTTATTTATAATTTTAAATCGTTTTACTGTTCCATGGTCTTTAAACATCACAGTGATTACCAACAACATACTTAATGTGCCTAGTCTCTGAAGGACATGGTGGTTGCCTGCAGCTTGGAAAATATTTTGGCTAAAATACAAACTCTTACCCCTTCACTCATTTTCGTATCACTGAGCTCCGTGAAGGTTTCTATCGACACCTGATTCCAGCGTTCCTAACGCGGTTGCATCTTCATTCTCGGTTTGCTTTTATAACCTTCGAGAAGGCTGACTAGATGGTGAGCCCCATCCCCAGGCCAGTGCTTGACAGCCATGCTGGTTAGATGTCGGTTGGCAGCTAACCTGCACCGATTTTCCTCCTTGATGGAAAATGTCACATTTTCCACAGACCACTGAAGAAAATGAGCAAATTCCCTTTCAGTTACCTTGACTCTAATTTACTAGTTGAAACCACTCTCTGAGACTGACAGGTGATACATCCATTGCTGTCAAGTCAATTCCGACTCATAGCGACCCTACAGGAGAGAGTAGAACTACCCCATAGTACTTCCAAGGAGTGGCTGGTGGATTGGAACTGCCGACCTTTTGGTTAGCAGCCAAAGTCTTAACCACTGTGGCACCAGGGCTAGATGGTTCTAAAATTAAGTCTCCAAGCTGAAATACAAGGTTTTGATGGGTTATCCTGAAATTACCGCCCTCTGGGAGTCTTTCCATGAGTTCTGTGTTAAAGAGAGCTTGGCTCCTAACCAAAAGGTCAGCAGTTCAAAGCCACCAGCTGATCCTTAGACACCTTATGGAGCAGTTTTACTCTGTCCTACAGGATAGCTATGAGTCGGAATGGACTCGATGGCAATTGGTTTGATTTTTTTTTTTTTAGTTTGGGAGTCTCCGTGAGCCCTGGTGCCACAGTGGGTAAAGCCCTCATCAGTTAAAACCCACCAGCCTCTCTGCAGGAGAAAGATCTAACACTCTGCTTCTGTAAAGATTTACAGCCTTGGAAACCCTAAGGGGCAGTTCTACTCCGTCCTGTAGTGTTGCTATGAGTCAGAATCAACTCGCCAGCAGTGGGTTTGGGAGTCTGCATGGTCTACTTTTTCTGATTTCTTTTTTCTTTTACCTTCAGTTCTCCTATTTCTCAGTGCATGGCACACTGTCATCATTAACCCATACCAGTAGTGTTGTGTAGTGTTACATATTTAGTCCAGTTCGCTCTCTTTCCCTCCTTCATTTCCTAGTTCTACTTCCCCCGTCAATGCCCAATCTAATGGGTTTAATCTATATCGTTAGGGCCTATGTATCTGCGAAAACCATACAGCACTGTTTGTGAATAATGCATTTTTAATTTATGTAAGTGGTATGTCATTGCTGTTTATCCAGGTGGCTGCATGGACCACTACTTCACCGCTCCTCTCTCTATGCTCGGTGCCACAGCTCATGGCCACTGTATTGTGTTCAGCCTTCCCCCAATGATGAACACTCAGATGGCCGCAGCTCCTGGCTATCACCAGCAACGCTTTGATGGAGACTCCATAGGAGTCTCTATGTGCCCGGTGTAATCATTTCTCTGAAAATGTAATCCCAGGTTTGCTGGTCACAGAAGATACGCACACGTCTTCACTAAACACTGCCACTGTTTTGGTGTTACCTGACATTCTAATTGTCACCAACCTGATGGCAATAAACTAGCATCTCATTGTTTTAATAGGCATTGATCTGAGCCTTAGGAAGCTCAGGGGCTCTCCCTATGCCTGGTAACCATTCATGCGTCTCCTTCCAGGGCTTGCTTCTCGATTTCCTTCAAGTATAGCAAAGAGAAGTCCAGACAGCAGAGGGTTCAGAGTACAGTTCATGAACCTTGAAGACGTCATGCTGAGTGAAGTCTGCCAATCACAAAAGGACAAATGTTGTAGGAGCCCACTTATATGAAATATCTAAAATAGGCAAATGGATAGGCCAGATTTAATTAGTGGTTACCGGGGGCAGGAGGGAGGGAGGGGAAAGAGGAGTCATTTTTGGAGAAGCAGTGAGTATCTGTGTACCGTGATGGAAAACTTGGCAACAAACACAGGCAATGGTTGTATAACATGACCAATGTAATTGGTGTCACTGAATTGTACATGTAAAAATGTTGAATTGGTAAATGTTGTGTTTATATATATATACACCCATATACAGATATTTACAACAATAAAAAATGGTGAATTTCATAGCCAGTCGGCCTGCGCCATAGCCTGGCCCTGCCACTTACTGGTTGTATGATCTTGATCAAGATTCTTCATATCACCGTGCCTCAGCCTTCTTGTCGATAACAAGTAAAAGTAGTAACTACCTCATAAAGTTGTGAAGACGAAATGAACCAATTGATGTAGAACACTTAGAAGAGTACCTGGCAAATAACAAACACTCAACAAATGTTACTGTATTTACTATCAATTACTACTAGTAGTTTCTGGTTGATTTGCATGAGTTTCTTATGTATTCTAGATATTTATCCTTTGTGAGTTTTGGATGTTACAAATATCTTCAGCAAGTCATATGTCTACTAACTTCGTTTAAAGTATTTTTCATTAAATAGAAAGTCTTAGTTTTGTAGTCAAATCTTTTCTTCTTCTTTTTTTTTTTTTTTTGGTTATATACTTTAGGTACTTTGGAGTCTTGCTTTCCCTCTCCAAGATCATAAAAGTATTCTAAATTTTCTTACATCTAATTTCAGATTTCTTTCTGCACTGATCCTGGGATGAGTTTCTGGGCTTCCCTGAACTAGTGGATCAATCAGTCTCTGGTTCACTCACTTGTGTAGAAAGCCCTGGTGTGGACTCAGAATACCGAGAAGGTTGAGAGTTTATCAGTTAGTGGGGGAAATGAATGGTTAAAGGATGTCATATTCACTTTACATATAATAGGAGAGCGGAATGGATGAGGGCAAGGAGTGGACTGGTGGGGAAGGCTTTGTTGAGGAGGTGAGACTTGACTGTGCCTTGAGGAAGGGGAAGTGGTGGAGGCGAATAGGAGAGGGGACTACAACATGGTTACAAAGGTCTGGAGGGGTGGTGGGGAGTGGAGGACAGGACAGTGAGGAGACCAATCTGACAGAAGCAGAAGATAACTATTGGTGAAGACATGGAGGACTTTGAAAGCCGAACAGAGGCACTGGGACTCAGTATGATACACAATAAAACCCTTTGCCATCAGGTCGATTCCAACTCACGGCAACCCCATATGTGCAGAGTAGAACTGCTCCATAGGATTTTTAAAGCTGTGACGTTTCAGAAGCAGATTGCCAGGCCTTTCTTCCAAGATGTTCTGGGTGGATTTGAACTACCAGCCTTTCAGTGAGTAGTCAAGCACTCAACCATTTGTGCCACTCAGGGATTCCTTATGATATACAATAGATTCATAATTTGTGTGTGTGTGTGTGTGTGTGTGTTCTGTGTGTAAGAGAAAGACAGAAAGGAATGTAGTAACTTGTTACATAGATGTTAAGTATGTAAAAAGGATTAGGGTGTGGGGGCAAACAGGAAGAAAGAGAAGAGAGAGATAAATATCAAAATAGTCTTCCTTGGCAGTAATGAAAACCAACACTAGGTTAGGTAATAGAGATTGAAGTGCAAGATCGAATGGTATTTTGGGGGAAGAAACAATGGCTGGAGTTTATAATCTGGAAAATGAAGCACACAAGAAAGCTCCCAAGTTTTCAGACCCAGAATTCTGAAGAAGGGGGCACCCCTTAGTGGTGGGCTGCAACGGGGTTTAGAAAGACATTCCTTTGAGTGCAAGGACTATGTCTTACTAATCATGGCCCCAGAGCACAGTAACTGACAAACTTAGTAGGAGTCTGACAAATGTTTAATGAACATGTGGGCTTGGAAGCAATAATAAGACATTCCAACAGAAACATTCCTTGGACATCTGAAATACAAACTGAGGGATAGAGATGGATTACTGCCCTGTCCCACCCCTATTCCCAGCACCCACCAGGAGAAGGAAGAAGAGTTAGTTAAGGTGACAGAGAAGCAACAATCAGAGAGGTAGGAAAGCAAGGAAAATTAATATCTTGGAATCGCAGGACAATGTGGAAAAGTTTAGTAGCATTATCAAACACCACACAAATAATTTGGTGGTCACTGGTAGGTTTTTAGAGAACAGATATAACAGCATAAAAACACAGAGTTCAATGATACTTGTTGGTGGGGGAGGATGTAAGGGTATCATCCATGTGGCAATGTTCCTGCATTGGACTGGTGCTACATGGCATTAGAATGTATCAGGAAGGGTTTCTGGAGAGCTAACTTCGTACTCCCTGTCTCTGTACTGGGTGGTGCAGGGGGAGAGGGAATAAGCACATGACTCTGACCCAACCTACAGGTATCGGTCAACCTGAGTGTTGGACCTGAGATCATAGGTGACTGGGAATTAATGGGATGTTAAGAGACCAAGAGGAAGTGTAGCTTATCCTTTGAAAGCTCTTCAAGTTATCTAGCCTTTCTCTCAATTTACATAGATTTAAGGGTTGAGTCTCAATTACGTTTTAAATCAAAAAGGTCAATATATGTTGACATAATGCAATCTTAAAAAAGAATAACCAACAAGTCAAGAAACATTTGGATGGACTACGAAGCTCATTCAAGCGTATTTTATTTGGCTATTATGAACAACCCATAGATGGTATTGATCAAACCCTTGCTGTGTGCCTTGAGCAGTGCTGCCTGTGAACAGCCAGGGCTTGCCTCGTCCTGGGGTGATACATGACTGGATAATCATAAATTAGATAGAAGGCAGGCAGGGGTCTAGGGTTAATAGAACCACATGGCTCTCAATTTTCTAAGTTACCAAATGTCAGTCTCCCTTCTGTTTGGGTCTTAGGAAGAGGTCACAGGCTTGCAAAGAGTCACGACACCCACCATCATGTAGAGAAACTGTGTGATCAGTTCTTCAAGGTCTGGTACATCATGTTGATAAGGTTGTTAGCTGGATTCCAAGTAAAATCCAGAAGGCAGCTTGGGCTCCCTTTAAAGAGTCAGGGAGTCCTAGACAAGGCAAGTCAGTCTATTTCTAAGGTTTCAAAGTGTTCAGCCATATGATTTGTGTGGAACAAAGTCCTGAGCTTCAGTCATTCAATATTTTAAATTCACTGATTTCTCGTAATTTTTACACAGATTCCTAAAGGCTTTTTCTTTAATGGACCAATTGAATAGAGCATGGGGTCAGACTGGGGTTTTTGTAATAGCCTAACTCTAGGTTTCTTCATCTGATAAGGAGTCCCTGGGTGGTGCAAACAGTTAACATGCTCAGCCCCTAACTGAAAGGTTGGAGGTTTGAGTCTACGCAGAGGAGCCTCAGAAGAAAGGCCTGGTGATCTACTTCCAAAAAATCAGCCACTGAAAACCGCAGAGAACACAGTTCTACTCTAACACACATGGGGGCACCATGGGTTGGAGTTGACTAGATGACAATTGGTAGCAGCCTATCTGATAAAAAAGGCTCAGAATTCTGAATCTGCACCCTCTTTACCTGGCAGCCCAAGACGTGATGGGTACGGGGCTCCAGCTGGCTCAGAAGCTGTCCCAGCTTTGTCAGAAGGAGCAGACCATGACTGCAGCAACGTGACAACCATACGCGTGAAACTTTCCCAGTGCCGGTGGCCTTGGTTTTGCTGAGATATCGTTAAAAAACTAAATGGCCAAAGGACTTTGTTTTGCAATTATATACATCACTTAGGTTTAAATGAGGGACTATACGTGGTATTTTGAGGAAAGATACATCAGTATATGTTTAAGAAGAACCACAGATTTTCTTTCTCTCTTTTGTAACTACCTGAAGGTCCACATGCCACTGAATGTGTAAAAGGAACCTTACAATGCAGAGAGAATGATCAGACATGGCTTCTTGGGCCAAGGCCTTTTGGAATAAAATGTAGCTACAAACTTGCTGATACATGACCAGGTGATGTGCTTACAGTGGGTTGGTGAGGAGAAAGTAAAAGGGCAGCGTAAACAACCTCCACACTAGTAACCAGAAGAAGTCCTTCAAACCACTCAGAAAGTCCTTGAAACTACTTAGAAAATCAAAATGAAAAACATCCACTCTGTCTTTGCAGACATTTCTGGAGAATAGTCTCCCCTACTTCCCTTATCCCTTCATTTTTAGTACATTAGGGATTCATGGATCTCAAAAATTCCTGAAACAAAAAAATATGATTACCTTTATTTGGTGTTTAAAGAAAAACAAAAGAGAACAAACAACCCAAAAAACAAAAGGCTACAGATTGGGACAAAATAGCTAATTAAAGCCTTGTCAGTTTGAAAGAGCCTGTGAAGTTCATCTAGAATGTTATGCTGTTCTTGTTGCTGTCAAATGGGCTAAGTTTATCAGGGATCGGGGCAATGTCCTGTCAAACTGTGTACTTAGAAAGCCCTATGAGAAGTCCTGGTGGCACGATGAGTTAGCACTCTGCTGCTAACCGAAAGGTCAGTGGTTCAAACCCACCAGCAGCTCCAAGGAAGAAAAGACCTGGCAATCAGCTCCTGTAAAGATTTACAGCCTAGGAAACCTTATGAGACAGTTGTACTCTGTCATACAGGGCCCCATAAGTTGGAATTGACTTGACGGCACCTAACTATAACAATGGGGAGGAATTTCAGAGTAGCTGCTCCAGCTGTGGCAGTTATCTTTGTAAAGAATTAGCGCGTTTTATGATTAGAACTAATTTTTCAGTCTCAGCTTGTAACATTGCCCGTGTCCTCCCAGTATTGGGATTTCTGTAATGAATCTGACTGTGTTTTATTGGCTGAATGGTCAGTTCCACTGTTGGACAATGACATGTGATTTTCTTGCACTAGCCTAGCATTCATGATGACCCAGCTTCCCTGTAAAGCTGCCCTTGGAAAAATCTTGGGTCAATAATACCTCTTCCTCTATCAACACTTAAAACATCAACATCACTCATCCACTAGGAAACTTCAAACCATGAATCAGAAACATATACCACATTTTAAAAAGTCTAAAAATGCACATTCTTGATCAGCTTACATCGTGTACAGAATTACATTAGCAGAAAAGAGTCTAAATCAAAGGAAAGGTTATTGTTCTGTGAATTATGTTCTGTAAACAATGGCCCAATGAACTGACTTTTCTATTCCATCTGATCTTTTTTTTTTTTTTAAATGTACTTATGAACATAAACATGCCAGAAAGAAAAGTGACCAAGACATGAGGCTGGTGTGAGTGGGAACTGCTGATTATGAAGGCAGTAAGATTTTCCAGTATCCACAGGCTCAGCATCCACAGCCTGCACCTGGGAGGGGCCTCCATTCTGCAGCTGTTATTTGTGCTCTAGTGATTGCTGGATCTCAGGGGACACTGAGTGACCCAGCAAGGACCGGATGAAGAGGCTGGGGCAGGGAGGCGGGGCTGTGGAGGACACCCCTTAGCAGAGAAACAAGCATATTTCTGCACAAATAACAACTTCAAGGAGAACATCGGACTGAAACAAGAGTTCCAAGACCATGACTCATAAGAAGGAATTAGGCTGTTTAGCGGTTACCAAACGTTTATTTGGAATGGCACAACACTGAGAACTAAGTGTTACAGATGACTTGTGGATACAGCACACATCACCTATCTTATTTTAGGACAATCTGTGAAGATGAGTTGCATAAATATAAAGAGGTGGAAATATATAGGAGCCTTTTTCTTTTTTAATAGTGTTCTTTTGGGGGTAGATTTATATGCCCCATCATCTAGCCAATCTCATAAAAATAGAAACTAAGACTACTCAGCTGCTTATCCCAACTGGTCTACCTCCAGCCACAGCAGCTGGACATCGAAAGAACCAGGCTCTGCTTTCTCCAAAGGGGCAGCAGCTCTGCCTTGCTATTTGTCATCTCATCCTGCAAAATGCAGGTTACAAACACAGATACCATCGACTGTTTTGGCAATGGGATGGCTGGTTTTGCCCCAAGGCAAAACTGCACCTGTAATGCCAGACAGAAGAGCAATGCATGTATCAATGACACTTGAGAGGCAAAGGCTACGATGAGCAGGGAAGAATTCAACTATGCGTATGTAGACGTCTGCATACACATAGATCCAGGAGTCATGGGAACTAGCCTGTGTGACTGTGTGCGCATATATACACGGATATATGTAGTTGCACTGGAAAAGAACATTGAAAACTTTCGCAGCGGTTTGGTTTTCAACACAGTAACCTCAAAAGGGTGAGAGGGAGAGAGCACGTGCTCACACCGGCGTGGGGGGTTAAGATAATCTCGGACTACAGGGTAAATCATCACGTCTTCTGCAGGGCAGCCACTCAAGACCACACACCTGGTGCAGGGAAATTGTGGTTCTGGTCTGGAGGAAGCTAATTTAGAAGTGGTGGGAGGGGACCAAGTACAAGAGTCACCACAGCTTGGACAAAGCACAAACAAACCTGTTATCGATAACGTGGGAATGAGTGAGGACTTTTTTCCTTAATTCACTTTTTTTTTTCTCTTTTACATTGTTTTGCACACATGCTCCTTTGAGCTGTCTCTCCAAGCTTTGTCTGGCATCGGTCTGTAAATCATTAATAATATAATAGCAAAACGCTTCAGGTTTCCACAACGGTTTAAAAACCCAGCAGCCAAGCACTTTCTGCAATACTCGGCCCTAATCCAGGCGCCGGGTGAAGTTCTCTGGGAAGAGGCCTTTGTAGGTGGCAAGGTCTCTGAACTGAAGCCAGTCTGACTCCTTCACTCCCACCAGCCAGCCTGCATCCTGCAAGACAAAGACAGGGCTTTCAGGATCTAATGAGCCACTCGAAAATCCCCACTACCAACGATTAATAAAATACTCAGGGTCCAATGAAATCACTTGAAAAATCCCCTCAGCCAACAATTAGTAAAATATTCACACTGCAATGAAACGAATCAAAAAATCCACACTGCCGATCATTAATAAAATAATTTGTTAGAAAGGCATGTGGTCCTCCACCATGATGTCACAGATTTATCTGCAGACTGGTGTGCTTCGACCAGTGGGAAAACACATCCCAAATAATCTGTTACTAAAAAAATTAAAGAATGGACACTTGAAATGATTTATTTTCTGTACAAAGTATAATTAATCGAAGGTTAACATTAATATTGTAATTCTGTATAAAGTATAGCTAACTGATACTAACTGGATTATAATAGCAGTTCTTAAGGAAGGTGGAAAAGGATTAGAATTTTAGGCAGTGCAAAGAGAGGAAGACGTGTGCAAAACATCGTGCATGTGAACACTGCCTGACAGTGAAAAATGGACTTGAGGATCCCTGGGTTAGAATACAGGGCTGATGAGGCCATAGAATGTCTCTATTTCATCCTGAACCACTTGCTTAGAAGAAATAACTCTGTTCCCCACTCACATCATGTAACCCCAATCAACCACTATACATACACGGGGCTTGCCAAATTCTAAGAGCTAGATGTGTGTTGAATGATATTAATACTGTTGTTATAAAGCTTAATTTTTCAAGTTTCCATAAACTACAAAGTAAAGTTTGATGTTATGACATTCTTGTTGGAGACATTTGTATGTTCTTTATAAATTATTACTTTTAACATTTGTCTATCAGTGTAAGAGTGCCACCATAGAATATGAAGATAGTCGGCTACAGAATGGTTAAAAATCCCACCTGTGTACAGTCATAAAGCCAGGGGAGACAGTGCTTAAAAGTTAGAAACGGCGGCCACAGTCGGCCCTCAGCCTACTGATGACAAACGGGATCTAGTTAGGAAAAACTGAGTTGGAAGGAATGTCTGAAAGATACAAACTGTATGAAGTGAAACTAGCGGGGAATGACTATCTTATTATGTTACCCAATACAAGAAGGGGACCCCACCTAAGACGAGCCATGACGAGATTTAATCTGAACCAATCCCCAACGCAGTTCAAGTACATCAGATAAAACGAGGTCTCAAAAATCAAATAAAGAAGCTGACTACATTGCCTTTTGATATAATCTGAGACTATAAATTGTCGCTGCTGTACAGAGAAGAAATACAAGCGCTGAGACAGGCCAATTTTTGAAGGCAGGGGAAAAAAAATACTGAGGAAAAAAATGACTCAGTAAAATAACTGATAATAACCTAGCTGATGAGGAAAAGTGCCCTCTTTAAAATTATGATGTTATACTTGTGAAGGACAAAGATATACTCAAAGTAAAAGGTGATAACTAAGTATTTTCTAAATGTCTAGTAAATATATAAAAGGTCATTTTTTTCCCCAGTGTCTACATTTGATTTTATTTATAGTGAGTGAAAAATCTAATGGAATCAAGCAGAATCAAGCATTTAAAAAATGTTTCAATGAAGGGAAAAAAGTAAAGGACTGGCATAAACCCAACACATATATTCTGAAACACAACTTATAAGGTGAAGAATGTTAGTCATATCAATTTTCAACTGAAGAAAATATGGAAAATTAAATTTTAACTGCTTAAAATATGTAGTAGACAAGTATTTCCAGTTTGGTAATGGCAAAATAGCTTGTATCAGAATAATGCTCTACAAATAACAATTATAAACAATGGAATAACTATATATATATATATATATATATATATACACACACACATGCATACATACATACATTTAAAATATAAAGACACAGGTTGAAAGTAAAGGCATGGGAAAACATAGTATTCATACAGTAAGCATAAGAAAGCTGGTTTAAACTATATTTATATCAGACAAAGTAGACTTCAAGACAAGGAGTCTTGCCAGAGGTAAGGGAAGACATGTGAGTGTATATATATATACATATATATATGTATATATACATAGCGCAACTATTTGTTATAAAATACATAATATAAAGATAAAATAAAAGTTTATATGATAGGGTTATATATGTGTGTGCTAGGACCCATCTGTCAGTTTGTCACACTGTTATACAGTTTGTGGCTTGCGTGTTGCTGTGAGAATGGAAGCTATATCACTGATATTTCAAATACCAGCAGGGTCACCCATGGTGGACAAGTTTCAGTGGAGCTTCCAGAATAAAACTAGGAAGAAAGGCCTGCCTATCTACTTCTGAAAATTAGCCAATGATCCAAACCTTATGGATAACAAAAGAACATTGTCTAAATAGTTTGCTTTGGGAACATCATCAGGAGGGATCAATCGCTGGAAGAGAACATCATGTTTGGTGAAGTAGAGGGTCAGCAAAGGCAAGTGAGACCCTCAGTGAGACAGACTGGGACAACAGCTGCAACGATGGACTAGAACATGCTGGCGATTGTGAGGATGACCCAGGACCAGGCAATGTTTCGTTCTGTTGTACACAAGGTCACCATGAGTCAGAGTCTACTCAACAGCGCTTATCTGTCTGTCTGTTGTCTGTCTATCCATCCACAACACACACACATACACACATTAACTATTTGAGGCATTGGAGAATGACCAGAAGAAGGCAGTATTCAACCCTGGAAAGTAGGGAAGTGCACTGGGTAAGATCTATGCTAATACAGCTTTTCCCCTAGGAATTCAGGGCAGCTGGGTAAGAATAGAAAGATCTATTTGAATATAAAGACACAGGTTGAAAGTAAAGGCATGGGAAAACATATGTAGTATTCAAACAGCAGCATGAGAAAGCTGGTTTAATTCCATTTGTATCAGCAAGGAATATCGCTAGAGGTAAGGAAAGACATTTCATGATAACACAGGAGTCAATTCATTAGGAAAATTAAAAAATCATAAATATGTATGAATTTAATAGCACAGCTTCAATATGACTGAAACAAAAGCTGACAGAACCAAACAGACAAACAGACAAATCTACACCCATGGTTGGAAATTCTAACTCCTCTCTCTCACTTATTAATCCTAGTATTCCTAGTAGTTGTTTTATAGATTCCTTACTTGTCATGTAAGTAATCATGTTGTCTGCAGAAAGTTTTCTTTTTTTTCCTTTCCAACGTTTATTCCTTTCATTTTTCTCTTCTTAGTGCACTTTTAGTACAATGTTGAATCAAAGTGCGGAGAGCAGACATCCTTTTCTTGTTCCCAATCTTAGACGGAAAATTTCCTCCATCTTTTACCATTAAGCATGTTGTTACATGTAAAATTTTTATGGATTCCCTTTACTGAGTCGGAGCAGTTCTATTCCATTTGTAGCTTGCTGAGAGTTTTTATTATGCATAAGTATTAGATTCTGTCAAATGCTTTTTCTGCATCTACTAAGATGTCATAAGGTTTCCTCCTTTATTCAGTTGATATGGTGAATTACATTGCCTGATTTTCAAATCACCAACCAACTTTGTATTTCTGGAATAAAGCCCACTTGTTATTCTTTTTATATGCTACTAGATTTCATTTATTAAATATTTTGTTAGGATATTTGCATCTGTTTTTTATGAGGGATGCTATCTGTAATTTTTTTTTCACCTGATGTCTTTCTCAGGTTTTCATATCAGGATAATGCTGGCTGCAGAGAAGAAGATGATAAGCATTCCCTCCTCTATTTTCTGAAAGAGTTTGTGTATAATTGATATTCTTTCCTGAATTTTTGATGGAATTCACCAGTGAAACCATCTGGGCTTGAAGAGTTTTTTGTAGGAAGGATTTTTTTTTTTTATTACAAATTCAATTCCCCAGTAGTTATGAGGCTATTCACATTATTTAATTTTTTGTGTCCATTTTACCAAGTGGCATCTTGCAAAAAACATGTGCAGTTTATTTAAGTTGTTAAAATAATTGTCATAAATTTTATCACACTACTTCCTAATTATCCTTTTAACGTCTTTGAGACCTGCAGACATAGTTCCTTTTGCCTGATATTGGTAATTTATACCTTACCACTTTTGTTCCTGAAGAGTCCGTCTAAGCTTTTAACAATTTTATTAATCCTTTCAAAGAATCAACTTCGGCTTTATTGATTTTATCTATTATGTGTCTTCTTTATTGCATTGATTTCTGATTTTATTTTTATTATTTCATTCCTTCTATTTATTTTGTATTTAACTTGATCTATTTTTACCTTAAGTGGAAAATGTAGAATCAATCATCACGGGGGAATATTTTTTTTTTAACTTGTGTTGTGACCTGTGGATTACTCTGAAGTATATTTTTTTAAATTTTCAAATATTGGGGGCTTTTACAGATATATTATTAGTATTAACTTATACTTTAATTCTATGTGGACAGAGACCTTTTTGTTTGTTTGTTTGACCCAGTACCTGATCTGTGTTGGTAAGTGTATTGTCAAGAGAAAAAACAAAATGTGGGGGCATGGAAGCCTTAACCTCAAAAGCAGTGATGCCTAACTTTATTTTTTTGGGAAAAGGCTCATAAGTCTCTTTGGGAATGTTATGGAAATTATAGTTCTTCACTCTAGAAACAAAATTGTCAACAGACACATTTATACATTTTGCATTCAATCTCAAAGGTTCATGAATCCTATGAATAAGAACAAAATGGAGTTCTCAGCACCTTAACATCAGATCACTCTGCTAGAGGGATTTTTTCTTTTTTTTAAAGAAACTTAAAAAAAAAAATTGAAGTGTAATTTAAATACTGTAAAATGCATATATCTTTAGCCACATTTCAATGAGTTTTGACAAATGGATACACCCATGTAACCCACACCCCTATCAAGATATAAAGCATTTCCATCACTCCAGAAAGTTCTCTCATGACATTTCATTTCCCAGTCAATCCCTACCCCCACAGAGGTAACCACTTTCAAAGGGGACTTTTAGTGGGTCGAATTTAGGGGTTATAAGTAGCCCTGAAGTGGAACAAAGCCCTGTTAGAATTCTCTCCTCTTACTATGACTCTCTCTTTCACCTAGAGGCTCTTTGCTCTCACATCCTCTGCAATAAGCTTGTAAAACAAGTCCTGGTAAACCATCTGAGAGCCAGTGGGATGGCAACCAGGGTAAAGCAGGCACAGAACAAGATGCCTGGGCCAATCTCTAGTTCAGGAAAAATGTAGTGCAGCCCACTTCAGTGGGTAGGGATTTGGAGTCAGTATCCTAGTCAGAAATAAGGATCTCCCTTACACAGAGGGCCTCTTGGCAAATATCTCTAACCACCTAGCACTGTAATGGAGCATTTGGGAACTCAGTAAGCTCTCACTAGGAGGATTACACTTCCTACCTCTACAGGCATTAGTGGGCTCACCTTCCAGCTTTTTCTATCTCCCTAAAAGACTACTAGAGATACACTGTTCTTAACTGGTTAAAATCACCCCAGGAAGTCTATGGAAGTACACGTGGACAGTGTCTGCACTTACTGAAGACTGGTTCAGTAGGCCAGAGACAACGCCCTAGAAAGTGGTTATGATAAGAAATGGTCATCTTTTTTGCCTTAAAAAAATACAAAGTGACAGCATTCCACAAAGATGCCCTGAAAACCTACAGTTAATGCTGAGTTGTTGTCACAAGCCATTGTCAAAGGCAGCTTGCAGCATCTCAGAAAATAGAAATGTCTTCAGATGTCCACTGTGTCCAGTGACCTTAAGGAAAAAAAATACATCTTGCAGCACTTTCTAATCTCATCCTCTACCTGGTCAGCTTCTGAGTCCGATGGGACCACCAACACCACATCACCCCTTTGTAAGTTAAGTTCATCAGAATTTGCCGCCTCAAAGTCATGCAGTGTTTCCACCTGCAAAAGAGTGTAAAATAATCAATTAATTTAAGAAAAGAAAGGGAAGTAAAATAAGTCTCCCAGCCAAATTCTTAGCAGGCATTCTCAGAAGCCTCTCCAAACCAGATAAAAAGATTAAGATATGTATCATGCCCCACGGAAGAAGGGCTGTAATGGCATAATGGAAATCCTATTCTCTGTTATCTTCATATGCCTGAATTTTACAGACTGATACTGAGACCTTTTGGTTGTGGATTTAGCAATGCAATGCCCCCTGCAATAGCAGAACAGTAGTGCATGAATTACATTTTTAATTATCATATATTTTTAAAAGATCTGCCTTATATTATCACTGATGCTTTACTATTTCTTTCTTTCTTCTTTTTTTTTTTTAAGCTTGAACTGGCTAGTTGAAAGTTCCTCTAACCTTAGCTTCTGTCAGTTAATAACTGGGAAAACCATCATATGCATGTTTCAAGGGAATGAATATTTAATTAAACCCTGAATCAATCTCTTTTTAAATAAACTTCCTCCCTTCCTTATCCTGCCCTTAAAACCATGGCAATCTCTTTCTCTTTCCTCTTTTTTTAAAGATTTCCTTAATGCTTTACTACAGAAAAATAAATTTAAGGTAAAAGGAATAGTATAATGAATCCCCCATGTACCCATAGCTCAGCTGGGACAACTAATAACTCATGCTCATTCTTATTTCTTCCATATCCCTGCCCTCAACCTGCCTCCCAACCCCCATCCCACAAGATTAAACAATCTGTTTTTTTAATGTGTATTTTTCATACATAATCATAAAGTGTCAGCGCTGGAAATGACTATCTGACCCCAAAATTAATTTCTCTGATGACAAACTGAAGCCCAGAGGAGTTATGTGATGGGGCTCAGGTTGCACAGTACTTAGAGAAGCCAGGGCTGGATCCAGCAAGTCCTGGCCTTGCACGGCACACTGCTTCCTTTCCTTCTTGTACTCTAATAAAAACAAAACACACGGGGACAAAAGGCCTTCACTAACCAAGTGTTTAATGTTTTGTCACATTAATTCATTCATAAATTCATTATACCCATTCCCATCCCCATTTGATATAGCATGGTGCAGTTACTTTCTAATGAACAGAGACAGAAAGAGAGAGAACTACAGTTCAACTCGCAGCCCCTCAAACGCACAACTTTAACACTTTTTTAAAAGAAAAGAATCTGAATTGTGAAACATAAAATCAAATTACCGAACTTAAAAATCCCAACCAGTTGCCTTTTAGGTGTTTTGCGAATGTCCTTTATAAGGTCTCTTTGGTGTATAAAGATGCCAAGTAGTCACGGGATGGCCATTCTGAGAAAAAACTTCCCATCAATTGGGTCTTTTTTTGGTAACTTCCTCTCCATAGAAAATCATTAATATTTTTATTCATTTATTTAAAAAATATTTATTGACACTCTACTCAGTGTCATGTACTGTAGTAAGAAGAAGGGCTGACCAATAATTCATGTGTCCTACCCTACAGAGGTGTATAATCCGGTTGGGATGCAGACTAGTAAAGGCACCCACAGAGCACCAGGCAGCAGAGAAGAGGGTTTAAGAGCAGTGGAAAAAATTAACTCACTCACTGATGGGCAATCATTCGCTCTGTGGTGTCCTTTCCTTGTTAAAATAAGAACAGATATTACTGTAGTGCATGCTTGTCCAAACCCGCTGCCATCAAGTCAATTCTGACTCATACTGATCCTATAGGACAGAGCAGAACTTCCCTTTAGGGTTTCCAAGGCTGTAATCTTTACAGAAGCAGACTGCCACATCGTTCTCCCATGAGCAACTGGTGGGTGCCACTAACCTTTCAGTTAGCAGCCAAGTGCTTTAACCACTACACCACCAGGGCCCCCTGCTTGTTTGTCCAGCAGCATGGAAATCTTGCCATTTTACAATGATGTTAGCATGAAGGTAAAAGCAGAACTATGAAAAAATATATATTGCAAAAGTAAAAGTTGAAATTAGAGAATCAAAGGTTTGAACAGAAAGGACTCAAAGCAAAGTCAAGGCAAATGGCTGTGAGATTTTTAAAAAGAAAAGAAAAAAAAGACCTTATAGAGAAAGCCGGGGGGCAATTCCTGAGAGGCGTCGCATACAGGTCCTGATTGGTCAGCATCTCCAGCCCGTGCCGAGGGGGCGGGTGGAGCGTCCTCCAGGGTCTTCTGCTCCGTGGCAGGCACTGTCTCACTGGTGGAGCCTGGGAGAGCTGCCTCATCAGTTGCCTCTTTGGCTTCTGTGCTGACGGTTATGTCATGTTCTCCCTCCCCTTCATGGTTGGAGGCAGGCTCTATGACCACAGAAGGGATGACCTTCTCCTGGGGGAAGGAAACATGGTGGTGCTGAGGAGGGCCTGGGAAACAAGACTTCCAGGTCCTCCACGACCTGCCTCAACCTCCCTCCACCCTTCTTTGCTACTGCCTCCTACACGTAACCCATGCAACTAGATGCCTGGCTGTTCTCCAAACCCAGCCCAGGCTTCCCTGCCTTTGGGCTTCTGACCTGCTGACACAGCCTCCTCTCAGTTCTTTGTGTGTACGAAAACCTTAGTGAGATAGCTCTTGTGGATCTAGAACAATCATGCACTTTGAAGACAGTGAGATTTCTGTGCAAACTGGAAAAGTGAGACCCATTGCCATCAAGTAGATTCTGACTCATAGCGACCCTACAGGACAGAAGAAAACTGCCCCACAGGGTTCCAAGGCTGTAATCTTTACAGGAGCAGACCACCAGGTCTTTTCTCCCACAGAGCAACTGGTGAGTTCAAACAGTCCACCTTTTGGTTAACAGCCAAATGCTTAACCATTGCACCACCAAGGCTCCTTGGGATAGGAGGCTGAAGGAGAGGATACCTCTGATGGTGTTGGGGAGGCAATCCTGAGCCTGAACATAATAGGATGCCAAGGATAAGCCTCTGTAGGTCTCATGTTTGTGGTGGTCCATTCTTGTCCTGGTGAAGACTAACACTTGTTTGAAGCTGACATTTAACTTCCTGTAACTCCTTTTTGCCCAGAGTCCTGTGGGACTCCTGAATAGCCTGAAATTGCATGCTGGATTCAAATAGTAAGCCTGTATTTGGGCACAACTGGCTAGTCTTTGCTTGTTGGTTATCACTGGAGCACACACTGCAGTTACTTCTTGAGGGGTTACTAGCCCTTCCATCTGTCTCTATTGCCTGGTGAAAAGCAAAACCAAAGGATCAAGACCTCCTTTTTATTTTATTTAACAAAGATGAGCAAGGAGGGGTTTCACTAGCATATGGAAATTCAGAGATGCTTATTGCCTTTCAGCTTATGTTCTGTATTTCCTAGGATACCAGTGGGCATAGCATTCCCATTCTTCAATGTGGAGAACACAATACACTCTGGTCAACAAGCACAACAATATAGACATGAATACTCCTGGCAACGTGACAAGAAAATCTCAGAAAAACACTGGGTATTCTTTTGAGTTACTTCTCCAAATACCACTGTTATCTGCTGTTTTTCCAGTGGGATGAAAGGAACAATTCAGTTTCAAGCTTTAAACAACCCTTGAGAGACTTGAGGGAATTTATGGTGAATAAAATCATCAGGGAAAGGAAAGCATAACATTAAGCCCACTATTCACTGTGACCTCCCACAATCGAGAAGGACCAACCAGTGGGCTGCAGAAAAGCTGTCCCTGCACTGGGACATGGGTTAGAGGCTCCCACAGTCACGGAGCATGTGGTCTTGTTACCTCTGAACACTACTCTGAAGATGTGAAGAACTACCTTCCCGTTGGGCATGAAGGATTGAGGGCTAACTCCAACTCCATCTATGCATTTAGGGTTCGTTTCCCTTTTAAAAGTACACGATAAGAATGGGCCCTTGGTGAAATGAGCCTAATGGTGAATTGAAGCACTTTAGTAATAATATCCACCACAAAACAGCAATAATAGTAATATGATTTAACTACTAATATTGAGTTCTCACCTTGTGCCTGGCACTGGCTATGGGTATTTTCTCATATAATCTCTACAACAATCCTATGATTCAATCAGATGCTCTTTCTTCACCCTCCATTCTCATCCTTTGTATGTGTGTGTGCCATTCCTTTTCTCCATCACATTATTCCATTGTTTCCTTTTCCCCTATCTGTGCTGAAGGCCAGTCGGCCATAGGCACTGGGGACCTGTGTAGGACCCAGAGGATGCAGGATCACTCTCTCCGAGCAACCAGTACACTTTTTTGATAGGATGGGGTGTCACAAAATGGCGACAAACTTATTCAACAGCTGAAAACAATTATCACCATTAACCAACAGACAAAGCATTCCAACTGATGCCACCTTCCCAGAACCCCCATTTCACTAGAACCCTTACCTGAGGCACTGCTACTTCTGTTTCTTCTGGAAAAGGTCTGTCACTATCCACAGCCTCTGTGGTTTCAGTATCAGCTTTGGTCTCCTCTAAATTTATTCCTTTCTCTGCAGGGAGAGCTGCCTTCTCTGTCTCTGCTTCCTCCACTGGGGTGCCCTCAGCTGTCAACGCCAAGGTTCCAGCAGCCACATCAACATCAGTTCCAGGCACAACCTGTAAACCGGGAACCAAGATAGGGCATGGCTGCATCTTCGTGGGTCTCAGTTAAGAGTCAAACACAACCCCTTCACTTCTCTCCTCTCTGCTGAGGCTCATCAGACTTTGAAGCTTTCTTTGTAAATTTACTGAATCCCAGAATCCAGGGGCAGCAGCATCTGCCATCTGTTTATCAAAAATTGGACTTCTCTCCTTCCTGGGAACACAACTCTACATTCCTCAGCCTTCCTTGCAGTTACACGTGGACAATGGAATTTGAGTAGAAATGACATAGGCCATCCCTTAGCCAAGGCTTTAAGGTATGGATGGTCCCCTCCACAAGCTCCTTCTATTCTTGTTGGCTGAAAGCAGATGACAATGAGGTCCCAGGGGACATTTAAGCCACAAGATAGAAAGGGTCTGGGCCCAAAACCTGGATCATAGAGGAAAACAACATATGAAAAGCATCCTCATCCCACAAAATCAGAATTTAGAAAAACCTGTATTTCAATATAAACTTTAAAACCTTCCTGGAAAGGTCTCAAAACTTCAATCACATTCACCTAAAAAAAGGTGGGGTGGCGGTGGGGGGTGGGGGTGGGGGCTTTCTCAATGAGACCTCATGAGAATAAAGAAAAAAAGAAAAATAATTGTTATCCAATCTGCAGTTATAATACACCAGATATCTGTACAGCCATGTGTTTGTGAGCAAAATGCCAAAATCAGATTTTGAATTTTTACTGGGAGAAGTAAAATAGAAAAAAAAAATTTAGAATTTTGTTCCTACACTCAGAACGGTTAAAAGAAGAGTTTCTGTGGTATTTAAAACACGCAGTAATGAACTAAAAGAGTGCAATCCGAAGTTCAGTATTGAATAAATTGGTCTTGGAGTGAGTCCAAGTCTTTAACACGACTCCAACATCATCATCTAGGCAGAGCTGATTTCAGAGGCTCAAATAAAAAGCCTGAGGAAGAAGGAGAAAATTAGACTGATAATATATGATATACCCAGGACACACACTTAAAAAATTGATCTTGCTATCTGATGTGATTAGGCTTAGCCATTCCTTTTCTTTATTGAATCAGTTCTACCCAGTTTATCCTATTAACTTAGGAAAGCCTAATGTTGCAGATATTAACTCTGAAACGCAGAACCCTAAAAAGGGCAATGCTGTGTCAGTGTCTGTGAAGTGGGTATCAGAGATGGGAGAAGAAGAATACACACCACACACCTAGATTCATAACAAGGAATAAAAAACCCTTTCTTTTGACTCAATCTACAGGTACTAGATTAAAGAAAAATAACCCATTGCTGAATACCTTTTTTTTTTTTTTTACAATATAGTATTTTAGTTTGGGGATGAAAAATAATGTTAATAGTTATATTGTTTATTAGAAATTTTCATTTTCTAGAAATTAATTTCTCTCTCTTATGAGAATCCTCTATCATGAGAATTTGGCTCTCTATGAAAAGTGTGCAATGATCCAAAATGTGTCACTAGCTCTGATAAAGCATTTATTTTTTTCTTTTTACCTTGTTGTTAAAGTGCATAGGTTCAGAGAAGTCACCCTTTTTTATATGAATTTGTAACAGACACTTATTTAAAGTGAATTATAAATGTTGATAATTATTGAGGTGCGGTGACAGGTACATTGACATTTATACTTTGGTGAATGGCTGAAATTCCCATAATACAAAGTTTATTTAAAAATTTAAGAGAATTGCATATCTTGTTTTAAGTAAACACTGATCTTTTTTATGGATGTTATTGTTACTGTTACCAAAACCAACCAAACCAAACCTGTTGCCATCGAGCTGATTTTGACGCAGAGTGATCGCATAGGACAGAGTAGAACTGCCCCACAGGATTTCCAAGGAGCAGCTGGTAGATTCGAACTGCCATCCTTTGGGTTAGTAGCCAAGCTCTTAACCACTACACACCAGGGCTCCAACACAGACATACACACGTACATACTGCTGTAACAGTCATTATATTACTTGATTGTCTTATTTATAAACCACTCACTAATAAATTATACGTAAGTCCTTCCATATATATGTGTTCCAAGCACGTACTATTAGCAACTGAATTTTACTCTCAACTGAATTGATATTTTATCTCCAGAAGAGGACATATTTCTGTGAAGAATTGAGTGTATTGCCAAAAGTAATTTTTTAACTCTTACCATAAAAGTAGAATGTTAATCGTTAGTCCTTAAATTATCTCTATCACTTTGTCTGTATCAGATTTTATTATCGCAAGACACACATATTATCACCTTTCATTTGCTAAATAAATTAAAGCAGCATTATTTGCTGGATACAATTTTGACCTGATACTGTCAGTGTAGCTGCAGTAATGCCAGCAAACCAGCAGGGGGAGGCCAAGGACTCCATCTGACTGCTCTAACGTTCACTGACGTAGCAGAAGCAAGCACTCCTGGCTTCAGCAATTTACCTGGTCTCTGTCACAGAAGAAAGAATGGAGCATGTAGAAAATTGTTGGCAAAATGATGGCAAAGTAAGATCAGTAAAATATTAAAATTAGCAAAACAAGCGAAGGCAAGGCGTCAAGGAGACTGGCAGTTTGACTGTAGAGATGAAAATTCAAAGAATTTGAATGATATTAGACAAGGAAAGAAATTAATACTCTTTTCAGTTTTCCTGAACTCATTAATAATGAATTCCTCTGTTGCTGTTGTTAGCTGCTGTCAAGTTGATTCAGACTCACGGCGACCACATGTGTTACAGAGTAGAGCTGCTCCATAGGGTTTTTCGTGGCTGTAAGCTTCGTGGAAGCAGATTGCCAGGCATTCCTTCCCGGGAGCTGCTGGGTGGGTTTGAAATGCCAACCTTTAGGTTAGTAACCATTTGGACCACCCAGGCCTCTTCCTATTTTGTGAGTCATTGCTTAATTAATAATTTGATTTTATAGAGTTTAAAAACATGACACTAGCTGTAAGAAAAAGATTGTCCACTACCTGTATTACCTCCTATCTTTCTGTTTCTGTCATTGATGTGATAATCATGAGGCTGCAATTTCCCCTTCATGGCTGGAACCTGCTCCACATTTTTGTGCTCTTACCAAATATTTTCAGTGTCTATTTACTGACCCCAACAATAGAACAACATAGAATTACAATGGAAAATAGGAACCCATTTGCTCAGATGAGGTATTAGCTTAGATGAAACCAGGAAAGATTGAAAAGATTTCCAGAGATAGAGTGACTCCTTTTTTTATGGTTATTTGTATGTATTCCAATTTGTTAGCTATTTGCAGATTTGGAAAAGAAAAGCATTTTCTATGCTCTGCTTCCTACAGTAGATGTTACACCTGCTAGGAAAAACCACAGTGATAAATGACTGCTATTCACTTTTCTTTTTTTAAGTGTTATCCAGGGGGACCAGATGACAGAATCTATGAAGGTATTTCAAGCCTTTGATATTCAATCCTATTAAATTTCAGTGTCATTAAATGTTAAAAGAAAGAGCATTATCCCATCTTCTCACTGTTTGTTGGTCAAATGAAAACACCTCATGCAAAGAGAGATAAACAAGCTTTCACGGATCTCAGGCACGTGCTGCTCACTCTATCCACAAGGTTCAAGAGGCATGGCCCATGTCTACTGATAATTTGTATATTAATCACTCAGAAATCACTAGGTTCCACATGAACACTTCTTTTGAGATGGTGAGCTGTGGTTCTTAGTCTATTGCATCAAACAGACCTCACTGCCTTCCTACCTTCTGCTCCAACAATCTCTTTGGTGGAAAGCAAATGTGCCTTCAATAGTTGCATGAGCAAAAATTTCTGGAAGTGGAATTAAATGAACGCAATTCTCTGATGGCCTGAGCATAAATTCTGCAAAATGACATAAAACTAGCCCTCTAGGAGATGGTGCTGTGAAAGCAGGTCACCAGGGACTTAGATCCCAAATGAGTAAGGGTAGTGATAGGCTGCAAGAGAATCTGTCACCCCTGGACATCATGTTCACTGTCGACCTGGTAGGTGGGTTCCCCTTGTTCCATTTTATTCACCATACAGAGATGCTTAAATATCCTTTTCAGAACGGGCTGGGGAGGGATTCATCGAGTGTCTACACACAACCATCTGCCTTGAATCCCCCAACTATCTGTGTAAAAGGATGTACTGGTGTTAAGAGTACATCCTTTAGAGTACATCCTACTTTAAAGTATAAGCCCTGGTTGCTCAGTGGTTAACGAAGCTTGAGTGCTAACTGAAAGGTTGGCAGTTTGCGCCCACCAGCCACTCCATGGGCGAAAGATGTGGCAGTTTGCTTCTGTAAAGATTTACAGCCTTGGAAACCCTGTAGAGAGGTTCTACTCTGTCCTGTAGGGTTGCTAGGAGTTGGAATCAAATTGTTAGGAATGGGATTGGTTTTTCCGGGTTTGATATAAGGGCAGCAGCAGCCCCAAATGGCCTGGATGCCTCAGAAAGGTGCTCCCATATTCATGGGAGGCTCGATGCTGGTCACCTTCTATCTGTGGTGAGGATGGGTGGATATCTCACACATTTTCTGTGCCTGACTCAGCTACTGCTTAAAGGACCCATTCATGCTTTGGTTTGGGGAAAATTCTCCTGAACTTTAGCAGATTATTGGTCTATATTTATAAATTCAGACTACTGAAACTTCTACTCTTTTTGTATATTTTGCAAAAAAAAAACCCAAAAAACCAAACCCAATGCTATCGAGTTGATTCCGACTCATTGTGATCCCACAGGTTTCCAAGGAGCGGCTAGTGGATTCAAACTGCCCACTTTTGGTTAGCAGCCAAGCTCTTCACCAATAAAGAACATTAAAATGGAGACTAAAAGTTTGTACTGTGAATCTAATAAGAGTTTTTTCTTAATGTTCTCTGTTTTCTCATACAATTTTCATTTATGCACTCCTGGACATATTTCGTTTCCATTAAAATACTCCTGGAGTAAATGACACAAATCATAAGTAAAGAATGTAAGATATGTAGGTATTTAATTTTAACCCAATGATTTTATTTCATGGCTAAAGGATATTTTATTCTAGAATCAGAGTGGCAATCTTTCTGAAATTTGCTTTTGGCAGAAGCACTTGACTGAAAGATGATTGAATTCTAGGTTTATTAATATACCCTCACATGAAGAATAATCATTTTGATCCGCAGACAGGCTTCTGCTTGACAGTTTTAATATATGCACATTCTGTAGCCCATGGGGGACACCGACATTTACCGTGAATCTACCATTTTCTAGGCACTATCACAGACAGTTTACATCATTGCATATTATTCTCATTACAACCCTATTAAATATTATCTCTATTTCCTAAGCAAGTAAATCAAAGCTCTGAGTTTAAATAACTCACCAAAAGTCAATAAACCAGGATTGGAACACAGTTATGTCTAACTCGAAATTCTGTGTTTTTTCGCACCATCCCACATCCAAGAAGAAAATGCACCTCTTAAATCACAGTTCCACCGTGATCCTGAAACCCGGAGTGCCTCCTACGGACCCGCTGATTCATGTGACAACACCCAAGCAAGTGATATTTAAAAAAGAATATGAGTATATTCTTTTTTTTTTTTTTTTTTTTTGTATTTACTATATATGGCCCTGTGGAAATTTTTTAATTCAATTTATTTTTTTAAATTTTTTTATTGTACTTTAGATGAAGGTTTACATAGCAAACTAGTTTCTCATTAAACAATTAATACACATATTGTTTTGTGACACTAGTCACCAACCCCACAACATGTCAACACTCTCCCCTTCTCGACCTTGGGTTCCCCATTATCAGCTTTCCTGTCCCCTCCTGCCTTCTTGTCTTTGCCCCTGGGTTGGTGTGCCCCTTTAGTCTCGTTTTGTTTTATGGGCCTGTCTAATCTTTGGCTAAAGGGTGAACCTCAGGAGTGACTTCATTATTGAGCTAAAAGGGTGTCCGGGGGCCATACTCTCGGGGTTTCTCCAGTCTCTGTCAGACAAGTAAGTCTGGTCTTTTTTACGTGTGTGTGAGTTAAAATTTTGTTCTACATTTTTCTCCAGCTCTGTCTGGGACCCTCTACCGTGATCCCTGTCAGAGCGGTTGGTGGCGGTAGCTGGGCACCATCTAGTTGTGCTGGACTGAGTCTTGTGGAGGCTGTGGTAGTTGTGGTCCATTAGTCCTTTGGACTAATCTTTCCCTTGTGTCTTTGGTTTTCTTCATTCTCTCTTGCTCCAGACAGGTTAAGATCAGTGGAGGATCTTAGATGGCCGCTCACAAGCTTTTAAGACCCAGACGCTACTCAGAATGTGTGTATTCTTATAAGCAGTCAGCACATTCACTCCCACTCTTGGAGTGTTAATCTTCACAAAGAGGTATCTAGATTACAAATAACTTTTCTCTTTAGTCGTATACACGTACAATCTGGGCCCCTATCAAACACGTCATACAGTCCCTTTTAATCAATAGTAAATTATGTGATAAAGTGATATAGCAAGAAGAGTTTGGTTAGATAGAACTTCTCTGCATTATTTTTGCCAGCAATCCTGTAGATGGCATTGCTGAGAAGGACAAGTGCAGAACGGATAAGGGAGAAGGAAAACCATCCAATCTTCACTTCTTTTATCTGCTGCATTTCAAGTGACAAGTGAGAAACTTTAGAAATTGGACACTTGGGCATTCATAACTGTGTTCAAAAGTGAGTGATTAATGGGATCCCAAAGCTAGAAAGACCCCAGGGCTCATTTAGCCCAATGATCTCATTTTAAAATAAGGAAGTATGCTGGAGTAGGAGTAGCACTGGACACAAAGCTGGGCATCAGAGTTCTAGTTCTGCCTCTTCCACTAATTAGCTGTGAAGCTGGAGTAAGCCCCTGTACCCTTCTGGGCCCGGCTTCATAAACTCACTGGAAAAGTGACAGAGGGAGAGAGTCACAATGGTGGGAATCCAGCTACAGACACTTTCGCCTCTTCCTGACCATCCCTTTTTCTGAATCCAACTTGAGCTCTTGACTTATCTGAAGATCTTGGTATTTGTATTAAAATACAGAAGTTTCTTCTGGATTCGTGTTAAAGAAAAGCCCAAGCGACAGCTAGGATCCACAGTATATCATTACGACCCCAAAGAGAAGATTCCTGTACTAAGACGCAGGCAGGTGTCTTGTATGCCTCTTCATATGGCCTGCACTGAAAACACCACAGGCCATAATTTCCTTCAGTGCAACTGTAGGGGCAAGCTCTCCCATACAAAGCCAGGTCCCCAGTGGGGCTCCTTTCAAAGATGGTGCCTCGTATTGCAAACTTCATTTGACACATTTATGCGCTTCCTTTCTAATAAAGAAATTTAGTGTTGTTTGTTTTCCCCTGACCTTCATCTCAATCATCTTTTTCAATCTACTCTCCTAGTATTGCCTGCAGTCCCATCATAAACCCTCAGCAGCCAGGTCCCAACACAACTCAGCTGCTGGCAGCAGTGTTGCCATGGCAACATCAGTTAGAATTAGCAATACAACTTTCTTTAAAAATTAAGGTCTCCTTCAGAGATGCCAAAGTTAATGAAGTTTTTGTTAATGTGGACTTTAAGGGCTAGCAGAATATCCCATAATGACATATATCAATATTTAAAGGTTTAGTTAAAGATTTATTTGCAAAGTGTATGAGAGAAGCGGATAGGAACAGTTTATTTACTTTTTGAAGAAAAGGTAAATATCATGTATGCGCACTCTCAGAGAATAAAGAGATTAGCAAATATTAGTTTTTGGAGCAGCGACAATAGACAGTCTCGCTGGGGACTGTAAATAGTCTGTTAAAGAGTTTACATAAGAAAGATGTCTTGATAGTGCCATAAATATATTACCTTGCCTGGCTACATTTTCTCTGAAAGATATGTAAATTGTTTACAGCTACTGCTGAAATTGCCTTCTTGTGAGTGGGTCGAGGGTGGGCTTGGCAGAACGCAGAGGCAGGGCTGCCAGACATACCCAGAGACAAGACCAAGACATGGCAATCTGCAAATCATCTAAATTTCATGATCTGTTGATGCTACACCCAACCCCCACCCTGCCAAACACAACATGTACCTCACGGGGCAGCCTGGGACCTGACCAGATGGCAATGTGGGGCCTGAATCTCGAGGAAGGGTAGGACGGCTGACAGTCACACTTGGAAGACCCAACTGCCAACCCTCTCATTTCACAGCCTTTGAACAGTCCACGGATTGGTAAGTAAAACCTACCCCATGATGTTTTGTCACCCCACTGACTAGCCAACAGAGCCTGGGGAGTTGGGGGGAGCCATAAACAAAGGGTGCTGTCATCGCCACAAAGAATTTGGAAATCCTTATTTGTAAAATAATAATTTGTAGATTTTTGAGAACAGGAAGAGAATTTAGAACTTATCAGGCCCAATCCTCTTAAAGTAGAGATGAGAAAACTCAGGCACAGAGGGTTAAAATGATTTGCCCAAGGCCACTCATTAGCCATAGATCCAATTCACCAGACTCCCAGTTCAGGGCTCTTTCCCATACCACCCCATTGATGCCCATTTGCGCCGATGTCGGGGACTAAGACACAGATTGCCTCTGAGGAGCTCAACATTGAGGCTGCACAAGAGTTTCTGTCTCTCTTTGGCTCTGCAGTTACAAACCAGGGACACTGATCAAGTCTAGTCAATAGTTGTGGGATGTCCTGGCGTCATGATGGAGAGATTTCAGCCTAGTGGTGACCCTGATGGCCTCAGTTAAATGTGATACAAAATTAGTTGATAAATTTACTTTTGTAGAACCTGACTTTTTTTAAGGACATAGAATGGAATAGTCAAGATGTGGCTATCTATGGATTAAAATGCCAGGATCCGAGTTCAACATCATCACTTTCTGGGTATGTGGTCTTGGTTAAACTATTTAATCCCCCCATGCCTCTATTTGTTTAATCTGTAAAATGGGAGTAATGAGACCTAAATAATGCCTGTGTCGTGGGATTATTGTGAGATAATGCATGTAAGATGCCGACACTCAGTAGTATCTATTAGGATATGGCCCCAATTCACTCTCTCATAACTTCCTTGGTATTTTAGTCATACTGTTAGGCCACACAGTAATTCTCAAATGGCAGTATCTGTGCTGCTTGAGACTCCATGCTGGAACAGAAGGCAATTTACCAGGTGTTATGGATTGAATCGTGTCTCCCCAAAATATGTGTTGAAATCCTAACCCTTGTAAAGATAACCCTATTTGGAAACAGGGATTTTCTTTTGCTCTGTTAATGAAGTCATGTTAGAGTACAGTGAGTCCTAAATCTAACCCCTTTTGAATTATAGAATGAGCAAGATAGACACAGAGACACCCAGGGGGAAGACAGATGATATGTCAAGAACTGTCTATATGCAAAGGAACACTTAGGATCACCGGCAGACACCAGAAACTAGGAGAGAGGCTCACAGAAGGAATCAACATAGCCAAGACACTGATTTGGACTTTTAGCCTCCAGAACCGTGAGAAAATAAATTTCTGTTCTTTAAAGCCACCCACTTGTAGTATTTCTGTTACAGCAGCACTAGGAAAGTAAGACACCAGGCAAAAAAAGAGGTCTGATCTCAAATCAAGCATGTTTTCTTGATCTTACTTACGGTCCTAGCTAATGTCCACGGAAGACTAGCGAGGAATCATTCATGCAAAGAGTCTTTGTACTCTGGAGATGTTGAGCGGATGGACAGAACAAGGAAGAGCAATAAGTGGAGGCAGAACTCCAACACCCACCAGTATGGATCTTCAGTTCTGTATTACCCATGAACTGCATAAATCTCAGCACTCTCACCCATAAAAGAGAGGGCTGAGTCAGTAGAACAACCTCTAAGTCTCTTCCAGATCTAAATTCTAATCTGTGTGGTGGGAGTGGGCTTCACATTGGTTAGAGGGATACTGTCTAAGTAGAGTTGTCCTTTTAATATTTGAATGAATCTGGTTTTACGTTGCTGTTGTTGTTAGGTGCTGTCTTAGTCATCTAGTGCTGCTCTAACAGAAATACCACAAGCAGATGGCTTTAACAAAGAAATTTATTTTCTCACAGTCTAGTAGGCTAGAAGTCCAAAGTCAGGGTGTCAGCTCCAGAGGAAGTCTTTCTGTCAGCTCTGGAGGAAGGTCCTTCTCATCAATCTTCCCCTTGACTAGGAGCTTCTCTGCACAGGAACCCCAGGTCTAAAGGACGTGCACTGCTCCCAGTGCTTCTTTCTTGGTGGTATGAGGTCCCCAACTCTCTGCTTGCTTCCCTTTCCTTTTATCTCTTGAGAGATAAAAGGTGGTGCAGGCCACACCCAGGGAAACTCCCTTTACATTGGATCAGGGATGTGACCTGGGTAAGGATGGTGTAACAATCCCATCCCAATCCTCTTTAACATAAAATTACAATCACAAAATGGAGGACAACCACACAATACTGGGACTCATGGCCCAGCCAAGTTGATACACACACTTTTGGGGGGACATAATTCCAACCATGACAGGTGCCATTGAGTTGGTTCTGACTCATAATGACCCTATATACAACAGAATGAAACATTGCCTGGTCCTGTGCCATCCTCACAATTGTTGCTACGTTTAGCGCATTGTTGCAGCCACTGTGTCAATCCATCTCATTGAGGGTCTTCCTCTTTGTCACTGACCCTCTACTTTTTACCAAGCATGACGTCCTTCTCCAGGGACTGGTCCCTCCTGATTACATGTCCAAAGTATGTCAGACTAAGTCTTGCCATCCCTGCTTCTAATGAGCATCCTGGCTGTACTTCTTCAAAGACAGATCTGTTCATTCTTCTACAAGTCCATGGTATATTCAATATTCTTTGCCAAAACCATAATTCAAATGCATCAATTCTTCTTCAGTCTTCTTTATTCATTGTCCGGCTTTCACATGCATATGAGGTGATTGAAAACACCATGGCTTGGGTCAGGCGCACCTTAGTCTTCAAGGTGACTTCTTTGCTTTTTAACACTTTAAAGAGGCCTTTTGTAGCAGATTTGTCCAATGCAGTGCATTGTTTGATTTCCTGACTGCTGCTTCCATGGGCATTGATTGTGGATTCAAATAAAGTGAAATCCTTGACAACTTCAATATTTTCTCCATTTATCATGATGTTGCTTATCGGTCCAGTTGTGAGGACTTTTGTTTTCTTTATGTTGAGGTGTGATCCATACAGAAGGCTGTAGTCTTTGATATTCATCAGTAAGTGCTTCAAGTCCTCTTTGCTTTCAGCAAGCAAGATTGTGTCATCTGCATATCACAGATTGTTAAATGAGTCTTCCTCCAATCCCGATGCCACATTCTTCTTCATATAGTCCAACTTCTCTGATTATTTGCTCAGCATACAGATTGAAAAAGTATGGTGAAAGGATACAACCCTGACACACATCTTTCCTGATATTAAACCACAAAGTATCCCATTGTTCTGTTCCAATGACTGCCTCTTGGCCTATGTACAGGTTACACATGAGCACAATTAAGTGTTCTGGAATTCCCTTTCTTAGCCATGTTATCCATAATTTTTTAATGGTCTTATACAGGCTAACAAATTATGCTGATTGCCAGGAATGGTTTCAATGGGGGCTTATGAACCAAGCCTAATACACACTAATAAGAGAGAAAAATATATATATTTTTTAAATCCTGAAGTTCATTACAACCAAAGCCATGTTAAAGACATCAAGCTAAAGCATCAGATTAAGTAAGTAACAGTAAGATTATACCACAACTAACATTAAAATCACTAGGCATCCATCATATACAAATGGGCTCTTCAACAGTGGAAGAACAATCTGGATCCTGATGTTCATGTTCATATGTAATTATAATACCACTCTGAATAAACAATAATCTTACAAAATCCTCACTTGGGCCTGTTTGGAAAGAGACCTTGGATGATTAGACCCCAGGAGGAGGGGAGATGGTTCATGTGTGCTGCCACTGAGCAGCTGGCAAGGGGTTAATGCATACTTAACGTCAGCCACGTATCAAAACAGCAAGGCCTCCATCTTCCAGATACGAAAACTGACAATCCCAGGTCACCCTGCACTGTGAGGTGTGGGGAGTTGTCCACCATCTTCTTGTGACATTGTGATATTATTATCAATATCTTTATGAATCTGGTCTTTATTTGTCTTCAGGGGGTGGAAACATATAAACATCTGAGAATGATAACATCAGCAAATTATGTGCTGTAACATTGTACGTAGTACATATTACTAACAGTAAGATGTACAAAAAAAAGACAGTTGTAAGTGAGGTTTGTTGTAACTCGAACACGTTGTAAGTTAGGGATACGCTATATGTGTGTGTGCATGCGTGCTTGTGTGCATGCACGTGTGTGTTTCTTGACAATTTAAAGTGTGCTTTATCGTGAGCATTTAGAGTTGAAAGATAAGTCCACGTTAATAAAGAACGAACAATAAATCAAGCTCCCTGGCTTCCTCTGATCTTTAGTACCATCCTCTGACATATTCAGAGATTACATCTCGAGACACAGTAGAATCCCTGGTTCAATGTGTTCACTCTGTGTAAGTAGAAAACTCAGATGCTGTTTCCTATGCACACGGCTGTTACAGAGAGATGTCCCAATCACAGTCAATGGTGGTCTCAACCACTGGTCTGTGAGAACAACGATAGCAGAAGCCAAATCTATTTACTGCATCACTGTATCCTGGGTCTAGAACAGAGCCTGACACCTATGAAGGACTCAAATACATGTGTCACTGAGTGAAGGAAATGAGTACATGCATCCTATTTGGGCAGAGAGAAAGACTTCCAATAAAGATGAAGTTGACAGATTATGATCTGACATTTCTCATTGGTATGTATTTGTTGATTAAACTGTTCTTGACAAGTCAACTTATATATAATATTTTTTTAATATACACCCAGCAAAATCAAAAGCAGTCCCCAAATAATGGTTCATAATTTCATCCTCCACATCTCTAACAATTCTAAAAACACCTTTACCTCAGTCTTTTCCCTATTTATGTGTTTTGGAAATTAGGCAAACCCTAAATTGCATTGCAGTGCTTTTTTTCCCTAATCAATGGGGAAAAAAGGGCACTGGTCCAATTCATCACTTAAGCAAAATATAAGAGTTGACAGAAATTTAGATAAAATTAAAATAAGCCTCTATGGAAGAATATGGAATGGCTAAAAATTTATTTTCTGGAAGGAGACGACATGCATGGTAAATAATTATAAGCAAATAATACATTATCGCTTGGATTTATAATCATCTTTACCTGCTTTTTAACCTAATTCTCTGACATATATACTGAAACACATATTGAAATCCTTTTTTCCTGAAGAACACTTTCTCTATTTACATAACACAGAAACATCAGGGGAAAGAGAAGTAATGGTATTGGTTATTGATGCATCTTATAGATACACTGGTGAAATCTGGTGCCGTGAGGGGAAAACTAAAGACAATATTCGCTACGTGAAGAATAAAACAATAAACCAAAAGGTAATAATTAAGCTTTTCTTGAAAGCCCCAGGTTTCATTGTGAATCTCTGCTAGAATTTTCTGTTTTCAAAACCACATTTGCCTCTCTCTTTTACAAAACCACCACAAACTTTACCTCAGATGAAATGCCGTCTGTCAAGACTTGAACTAATAACTGTGTGCTGACATTTAGGCAGCAAAAAGGATTACCTCAAAAAGGTCACATCAGCCCAGTCTTGACTGATGACAACTGCAGCTGGCCTATTAATTAATGCTGGGGACACACATGGATTTTTACACTTTTACAACTACGTATCACACATCTAGTGACAGAAGGGGCCTTTCTTTAGGAAAAAAATAACACTAATATTATGATTTTAGCTTACTAAGATCAGAATAAAGAAGTCATAAATCTACTTTAAAGAACAAAAATGCATTCTGTATAATTCTATTCTCCAAAGTAGAGTGAGAACAAGAATTAACTTTATCCAAGTGTGTTGATTTTAAAAACATGGAAGGTAGATACTTTCGAGAGCATTAGGCAAATCGAACTGTGGTAAGCGACCCTTCTTAATTAACATGATTACTATTATTTTTTAGTCAATAGATAGAGAATGAACTTCTCCTCTTTGGAAAGGGTGGCCCACACTGAACTTTACCTGATGGTCTTACAGCCCCTGTGGGTCTCAGTAGGTATACGAATCCTTCATAAGACTTTCCAAGTTGCCTTATATTTCACAAAGGATATAGACTGTCGTGTCTATAGAGTTCACCTATAACACTTAGGAGAAAAGTAATTTCCACATGAAGAATTCTTCCAAATATCTCTTTACCCAATATTTGGGAAGCTGGTTTTAGTGATGGCTGATGCCTGTGCCATACTGGTTATTAAATATTTTAAATATAACCCTTGATTAAAAGGATTGTAACTCATATTTACAAATTACCTGTAGTCCCTAGGTGGAGCAAACGGTAAAGCATTCGACTACTAACTGCAAGGTTGGTGGTTCAAACCCACACAGAAGCATCTCTGAAGATAGGCTTGGCAATCTGCCTCTGAAAGGTCGCAGCCTTGAAAACCCTACAGAGCAGTTCTACCCTGCACACTTTGGGTGGCCATGAGTCAGCACTGACTTGACAGCAACTAACAACAACAACCCAGCACATACTAAAAAAAAAAAAAAAAAAAAATCATTGCTGTTGAGTTGATTCTGACCCATAGTAACCCTTTAGGACAGAGTAGAACTGCCCCATAGCATTTCCAAGGCTGTAAATCTTTACAGAAGCAGACTGTCACATCTTTCCCCTGCTGAGTGGCTGGTGGGTTCCAACTGCCGACCTTTTGGTTAGCAGCTGAGTACTCTAACCATTGTGCAACCAGGGCTCCTCAGCACATAGTAGGTAATTGATAATTAGTAACTATTAATATTGTTCATTGGAAAATCATTTGGAACCTGACAAAAAACAAGAACCTATTTATATAAGTTTGTTAAGATAAGGGAGGGTGTGAGAGGTATGTGGTCATGATACTCTGAGAGGGAGTGATGGAAAATAAATGCTTGCGCCGTATTTAACACATTAGCTTGTCTAGTCCACGCCTCCGATCTACTGTACAACATCAAATATCTTTGCTCAAAACCATGGATATTACAGCACTAATTCTTACACAGTAGTCTGGGGCATGGAATCAGTGTAGTTCAAAAGCACTGGTGAAGATGAGGAGCCCTGGTTGCGCAGTGGTTAAGAGCTCGGCTGCTAAACAAAAGGTCCAATTCTATATCTTCAGAGGGGAAATGTAATCATTTTTCTTCAGTCATTCTTAATTTGTATTTACCATCATTGTCTTTCCCTATTGTTTATTTTTCTACTCTATTAATAAACTATACATTTGATAGATGATTTACCCCTTTTCTCCCTAAAACGACCTAGGGCAACAACAGCAAGAAATACAACATTCATTTTTCTGGTTATCTAACCTGGGCAATGTCATTTTTGGTAACAGGGAGATTGGTGTTACTGTATGTACAGATTCTACAAAGGCTGTAGCGCACTCCACTGAAATTCTTGGGAGACGTTTTGTGGAATTTCAGAAATAAACTATTTTTCACTCTCCATGGGTATTTCAAAGTAAATTTTACTTGATACTATTCTATACTGTTGTGGATATGTCACCAACCATTTCAAGTGCATATGAGAGTCCATCCCAGTTTGTGGATGTAGTGTGGAAGACAGCTGCAAGGCCATGGGGACGGAACGAGTTTCTATTCAAACAGATCTGAGCTCCTTTCCTCATACAAAGTCCATCCTCAAGCTCCCTTTCATTATAAGAACCAGCCCCAGACTTGATTTTGAGCAAATGGTGGTACACATAGGAACCCCTGCAGATTTGTGGATTTGTAATTATGGGACTTCAATTCCTTGTTGGGCCTTAATGAACCTATAAAATGCTAATATTGTAAATAATCAGAGTACAAGTCTTTCACCTCTCTTGTTCAATTAATTTCCAGATGCTATTGCAAATGGAATTGTTTCTTTAATTTACTTTTCAGATCGCTCATTGCTGATGTATAAAAATCCTACTGATTTCTGTGCACTGACCTTGCATCCTACCACTCTGCTGAATTCATTTATTAGCTCTAATAGCCTTCTTGTGAATTCTTTGGGGTCTTCTATATGTAGGATCATATCACCTGCAAAAAGGGATAGTTTTACTTCTTCCTTCCCAATTTGGATGTCTTTTATTTCTTTTTCTTACCTAATTGCTCTGGCTAGAACTTCCAGGACAATGCTGAATAGCCGTGGGTGAGAGGCATCCTTATCTTGTTCCTGATCTTAAGGGGGAAGTTCTCTGTCTTCAGTATGCAGACACAACCAACGAAGTTATTAATACATTTGTTTATCACCTGAAGGTTGGCCCTAATTGAAGGCATTTCTCCAGCCATCACAAGGAAAGCATTCATAGGCCTGATTCTTTGTGAATTCTACAACCAAAGGCAACTTTTTCACAAACAATCCAATTAAAAATGGGCAAAGGAAATGAACAGACACTTCACCAATGAAGACATTCAAGCAGCTAACAGACACATGAGGAAATGCTCAGGATCACTAGCCATTAGAGAAATGCAAATCAAAACTATAATGAGATACCATCTCACCCCGGCAATACCGGCACGAATCAAAAAAACAGAAAACAACAAATGTTGGAGAGGCTTCAGGGAGATTCGAACTCTTACGCACTGCTGGTGGGAACGCAAAATGGTACTACCATTTTGGAAAATGATATGGCGCTTCCTTAGAAAGCTAGAAATAGAAATACCATATGATCCAGCAATCCCAGTCCTAGGAATATATCCTAGAGAAGTAAGAGTTGTCACGTGAATAGACATATGCACACCCATGTTCACTGCAGCATTGTTCACAATAGCAAAAAGATGGAAACAACCTAGATGCCCATCAACAGGTGAACGGATAAACAAACTATGGTACATACACACAATGGAGTATTACACAACAATAAAGAATGATGAATCTGCAAAGTATCTCACAACATAGATGAATCTGGAGGGCATTATGCTAAGTGAAATAAGTCAATCACAAAAGGACTAATATTGTATGAGACCACTACTATAAAAACTCATGAAAAGGTTTAAACACAAAAAGAAACAAGGTTACAAGGAAGGGGACGAGTGGGGGTGCAAAAACACTCAACAGACAATAGATAATAGTAAGTTTGGTGAAGGGTAAGACAGTACACAATATTGGAGAAGACAGCACAACTTGTTCAAGGTAAGGTCATGGAAGCTCCATGGACAAATCCAAACTCCCTTAGAGACCTAATTACAGGGCTGAGGGCAGTAGGGACCATGACCTCAGGGAACATCTAGCTCAACTGGCATAACATAGTTTATAAAGAAAATATTCTACATTCTACTTTGGTAAGTAGCATCTGGGATCTTAAAGGCTTGTAAGCGGCCATCTAAGATATTCCACTGGTCTCACTCCTTCAGAAGCAAGGGAAAATGAAGAAAACTAAAGACATAAGGGAAAGATTAGGCCAAACGACCAATGGACCACAACTACCACAGCCTCCACCAGACTGAGTCCAGTACAACTAGATGGTGCCTGGCTACCACCACTGACTGCCCTGACAGAGATCACAATAGAGGGTCCCAGACAGAGCTGGAGGAAAATATAGAACAAAATTCTAACTCAAAAAAAAAAAACACCAGACTTACTGGTCTGACAGAGACTGGAGAAACGGTGAGAGTATGGCCCCCGGACACCCTTTTAGCTCAGTAATAAAGTCACTCCAGAGGTTCACCTTTTAGCCAAGATTAGACAGGCCAATAGGTCAAAACGAGAAGAAAGGTGCACACCAGCCCAGCAGCAAGGACTAGAAGGCAGGAAGGGACATGAAAGCTGGTAATAGGGAACCCAAGGTCGAGAAGGGAAAGCATTGACATGTCATGGGGTTGTTAACCAATGTCATAAAACAATAGATGCACTAACTGTTTAATGAGAAGTTAGTTTGTTCTATAAACCTTCATCTAAAGTACAATAAAAAAATTGAAAAAAAAAACTAATTTTCACTGTAATTTCTCACCTAAAACACAATATAATTTTTTAAAAAAAGAACTGATGTGAGGATTAAAAACAAGGTAACCTTTTCAGAGAGCCAAGCCTGTGGCTGCATGGCAGTTTTTCTATATCATCAGATCAGTTTTCTGGATCTCTTCCTTTTAAAACATAAAAGGAATAGAGTTTCATTGTCAAGGACACAAGGCTATTTGAATCTGGGGAGCCCTAGCAGACATGGAGCTGGTTTGGCCCCATAAGGCATGGATGAGAAGGGGTAAATGAGATGATGGGATGAGCATGGCTGCGGCAGGAGAGGCAGATGGAAGATGGAAGGGAGGTGGCGCTCACCACTGCCTCCTCCACTGGCTCCTCAGCCTGAGTGTTCAGTCCAGGTTCCAGTCCAACAGCTGGAGTAGCAGCGGCAGGGGGCTCCTCTGCTTTCGGCTCTGTGGGTGGCGCCTGTTCAGATTCAGCCTTTGTTTGTTTTGGGGGTTAGAGGAAAAAGATTCAACATGTGAACAGAGAATACTACAGAATACTGGACAATTCAGATTGCATTTGTCATCCCATAGGTAACTAGCTTCATTAAATCTGTGCCAGTAAAAAAAATTCCCAGTATTGGCATCATGGGCCGTTATAGAATTGGTAAGTCTAGAGATGGACTCTAATTAAGCCTCTTGTTTTACCATCGTCAAGAACGGTCATTTCCCTCCAAGTTGGGCAAAGACTGACCATTGGGCTGCCATTTTACTCACTTGCATCATTCTGACCACTCACTTCCCTATTTAGCAGAGAGAGAGAGATCCTAGGAGCTCCCACACATGCCACTTGGAAGGAATGAGGAAGCAACCATGAGCACACAGTTCTGGGACCTCCCAGATCTGTTGATATGTACAGCACCGATATATCAAGGAGTCAGCCAATTTTCAAATTAAAATGAATTCATTTGCATTAGTTAGTTACTGTGGAGCTACTAGGTCACTTCCAAGGCCGAGAGAGACAGGCCCAGCTACCCGGAAAGCAGCCACCGCTATCACTACTGCCTTGTTGTAATTTCCGATTCAGTCCCCCATTCCCCTTCTTCCTCTGACAAAATCCTGAGCAATCAGTTTAGTTCACATAATCGACTAATTCTTTAAGAAGCCATGGGGCAGAATTCTCTGTTATATCACCCTTCTAATTGTGTGGGCAAGAGAAAGTTCTTTTCGTTTTACTGTGACCTCTCTACACAGAGACATCATCCTGATTCCAATTATATGCTGAATAAGGTCTCTAGAATCTCTTAGCACAAGACCATTTTCATTTTAAAGTTAGGAATAACAAAGCAACCACAGGCCATTAAAAACATCACAGTTAATATATGTCATCAAAGCTACTGAGAATGTTCCCCTTTTCCCCATTTGTGTTACTATAAATCAGCATATTTGTTTAGCATGATTGTTTCATTAAATGGGTGGACACTAGAGGGCTCACCAAAAATCCCTTTCCATCAGAACACTGGATGAACTGCAAAAAAAGTTAAAAAGTGTTTTGCCAGAAGAGTAAGAAGTCTTTGATTAACACTTTGGAGAAATTATTAGCTTCTACCAGACTCTCAGCATAAGCAACCAAAACAAAACAAACAAACAAACAAAACCCCACTGCTGTAGAGTCAATTTCGACTCACAGCCACCTTATCGGACAGAATAGAGCTGCTCCAAAGGGTTTCCAAAGAGCAGCTGGTGGATTCTAACTGCTGACCTTTTGGTTAGCAGCTGAGTTTTTAACCACTGAGCCACCAGACCTCCAAAGCAACCAAAAGACACCTCTATTACTTCTGTACATGCACCTAAGTCAATGCACGTGACAATCTCCATAGAGAAGTGATGGAAAAGTTACACTGAAATTACAGAAAATAAAAGTCTAGCATTGGATAAATATACAATATATTTGTCTTGTGCCCCCACCAAACCCTTCATTGTGATGCATGCCATGATCACACCACCCTTCTTTTCGAAGGACATCATGAAATGAGAAGACAGTTTGGTAGACAAGTGCGCAAAGAAATTTGATATTTTTATGGGTTTTTATAACCTTTAAGAGGTAGTCTGACACAATTTTAAAGAAAGAATGCAATAAAATTCACTCCAATATGACTTTAGGAGTCCTTTATGGGAGAAGACTTCACTTTTATTGTTCAAAAAGAATAATCTTCATGATGGAACAAGTATTCAGAGCAGCAAACCAGTACTGTAAGCTCTCATGGTGTGACCATACCTTTCGGGGAAGTCAAGGTGACTTGCTATAAAAGCCCGATCTCAAATGACCTACACAATGGAAGACGTGAAGGCTAATTTGACAAAGCACCAAGAAATCCGTCATCAGATGCTGTCCCCAGCGAGCTGAACCTGCACTGCAGACGTCTGAAGCCGTATGAGAAGCCAAAAGAAGCTTCAAAATGTGAGTCAAATAAACACATTGCTGTACATAAAAAAAATGCAAAGATAACTTAAAATGAAGAAAACATCTGCATCAGAGTCTGTGTTTCTTGAAAGTCCAAAGAAATTTTGAAGTTTTATATAAGGCAAGAATACCTAGGATGATTTCATAAATGAGTATACTTGCATTTCCTTGCTGAACATTTGAAATCGGCATTATGATGTAAAGAGGAGGCAGGACTGGGTATGTCCCCACATGTCATCACACCCGATATTACAATGTAGCACTGCAACAACTGACTTAAATTCCTGGGGAGTAAGTATAACTCACTGAGTGGTGAAGAAGGATGAACCACGATAGCATGATTGTCCATAGAATCAGCAACGCAAATTTAGAAACTGAAGTAACCCTTTTATTCCTTTTAGGATAGTGTAAAATTATAAACATTTTGTCAAGATAGAGTGAAAAAACAAAGAAAAACTGTGAGCAACATCTCCTGGAGAGGTCTAAAACAACCCTGTCAGAATTGTGCCCTGCTTCAACCATTTTTTTTCCCTACAAGATGCCTTCCTAGACAGATGGGTTGCTTGAGTAGCAATCATTATACACTCATAGGAGAGACATATTATTTACATTTATTTGGTGGCAACAGGATGCCACAATAGTTTGATTCTGAGACTCAGAAATGGAATTCTTCCTTCAGAGCAAAAAAGAGTAGTATAGCCGGCAAGTACATTTCCAGTATCCTCTTCGATACAATGAAAGTAAGTCAGTGCAGAGGAAGAGGAGACGGGTTGGGAGAGTAGGGTTAAGGGTCTAGTCACATCCCAATATGGTATTTGCCTTATAGTCCTTCTTCTTTAACCTTGGGAGAACTCAGTAATGAAAACTACAAAGGGCCATGGAGGCAACTCTGAGTCCTGGGCAAGGTATTTGTAGATTCCAAAGGGTGTAACTTATATTCAAGAGATGTCCTCTGGAGCCACAAGATGCAGGCGGGGGAGATGTGCAGCTGACCACTGACTTCAACCTCCACTTTGCTCAGAAATGTCAATAAGCCAAATGCCAGGAAGGTTTCCTGCTCCTGGGAAGGTCACATATAACCACAACTCACCTAGAGATGCAGGTTCACAGTGATTTCCTAGTTCCTCATAGACCAGAGCCAATGTTAGCAGCCTTTTAATGCTGGACATAATAAAGCTAAGTTCCCAAATAGAAAGATGGTGAAAGATGTCTGTTTCAGAGAATACATATCAAACAAGAGAAGAGGGGGACAGGCAAGGAAGCTACTAGAACCAGCTGTGGGGGCAGAAGGGATGTTCAGAGGAATTTAAAAACCATTGGCTCCTATGCCTGGATTGTTAAATGATAGGTGTGAGTTTAGTTAATTATGACCAGTTGCCTTTCCTTTTATACGAGTATTCCTCAATTTTTCTTAACCCATTTACAATTGATAATTAAAACTCATCCTCTAGCACCGGCATAACCCTTATCTTCATCACCCAGGTTGAGGCACACTACTGAAAGTGAAGAACAAGTCTCTCTGGCTCCATTATTAACATTAATAAAATGTGTATTTTATCCATTTAAATCTTTATTTGAAGGCCATGCAGGCTCTGCCTTTCACCTTGTTACTCAAAAGGCAGAAGTACAACAATCTGTTCACAAGGTATTAGAGACACACCAGCCTTTGCAAAAATATCAAATTAACCTTGAAGACAAACTTCCCAAAACAGAATTCTTGACTTAGAAAGAAAATATCTAAAAAGAAAAATTCCATCCACTTAAACCCATCTGACCTCAAGGCAAAGACAAATCATTTCATTCTCTTCATTAATTCAGGGCCAACAGCTTCCAATGTGAAAGTCAGGAGCTGGGATCATCATATACTATCCTCTTGGGAAAACCAGTGAGTTGCAAATAACCCTCATGAACTAACCCCCGAAGAGCCAAAATCCTCAGTAGTGTATCACTGACAACCTCTCAGGTGACTTTGCTTAAGGTCTCTTCATTCAACTTTACTTGAAAAGTGCTGCTAAAAAGATCCCCATGATAACAACGCTGATCTTGTAAGGACCTCCTCTAACACCAAGAGTAACTCTGCGCTTCCTTCTCATCCGCTAGCTAAGTTGTTCTCTCTTCTCATCAGCAAATTAGGTGTCACATGTATTATTTTATGCTCTGCTAACGTCTTTACAGGAGTCCCTGGGTGGCACAAACAGTTAAGCTCTTGGCTATTAACTGAAAGGTTGGCAGCTCAAATCCACCCTCGAGGTGACTTGGAAGAAAGGCCGAGTGATCTAATTCTGAAAGAGCACAACCGCTGAAAACCCTGTGGGGAGCACAGTCTTCATCTGAAACACATGGGTCACTATGAGTCAGCGTCAACTCAATGGCAACTGGTTTGGTTTAATGTCTCCACGCCGTAAAAAAAAAAAAAAAAAACCATTGCCATCTAGTCGATTCTGACTTGCACTCTGCATTAATTCTTTCTATAACTCACAAAAACAAGTTATGTGATGAGAAATGAGGTAGCTTCAGGTTCAAGAAAAAGCAAGCATCTATTGTGAGGCAGGAATTCTTGAGGCAACTTAATTTTCAATCCTGTAGCTTAACTTATAAACAAGTTGCCATGGAGTCAATTCCAACTCATGGTGACCTCATGTGTGTCAGAGTAGAACTGTGCTCCACAGGGTTTGCAATGGCTGATTTTTTGGAAGTAGATCACAAAGCCTTTTTTCCGAGGTGCTTTGGGTGGACTCAAACCACCCACCTTTCAGTTAGCGGCTGTGTGCATTAACCATTAGCAACATGGAAATATCCATGTCCTTGGTGGATTTACCATATTCCAATATTTAGATCTTGGTTGTTGCTGGGATCATGGTGCCTTTATAAATACAACCAACCAAAGTCAGAGGTCACAAGGAGATTTTACAGAAGCTTCCCCTCTGTTTTCTAGAAAAGAGGGAGCTAGAACAACCACATTCTGGATATTCAAGTCCTAAATAACCTAGAATGATCAACTTACTCTACAACATGCAGTGGTAGTTAACAACATCCCAAAAAAACCAATCAAAATCAACTTACCACGTTAGAGATCATACTCTGGTCTGTCTGTATTGTGAATAATGATGTATCCTGGGGCTGGAAATTAGGGAGAAAATAGAAGATTATAAATTATTTAATGTTCTAGCTATTTTGTTAAAAAATAAGAACTCATGATGTAGCTAATAATATTAATAATAGCTAACTACATTCATGGAGAACTTAATATGTGCTAGGCTACTGGGCTAAGTGCTCATTTAATCTTGATAATTACCCTACAGTGTTGTTACTATTACTGTCTCCATTACTCAACTTGTAAATTGTGGGGTCAGGATATATGCTATACTCTTAATCACTATGCCATACCAGTGGCACAGTGGCCCATGTTTTAAAAAATCCCATCAATCTCAGCAGAGAGGTCTTGCCAGCAAATTGATTTCTTACCTGGGTAAATCCATTAAATGAACCACCAGAGACCTAAACAGAAATGGAAATCAGAGTGTGTTATTTCTTCATCACTTTTGCAAGGTAAATAAATGCTCATTAGACAAACTGGAAAGTAAAGACCACCACAAATTTAAAATAATACAAAAGGCTGCTGTGAGCAAAAGTGCTTAGGAAATGCAAAAAGCCACACTGTATTATTATAAATAGTCTGACCAAAAATAAAAAAAAAAGGCGGGGGATTATTTTGCAATTATTGCTGGTATTTGGTTCAGTGTTATTTAAAACCCACTTCTTCAATGATACAAGAGAAGAATTATGAGAGGTTACACAGCTCTTTTTTCTCAGGCCACTGATAGAATTTAGAAGCTTTTCCAGTACTACTATCACCCATCTCTATGCAGAACAGCGAGAGTGAGATTCCACAGTTTCAGTGGGCCTCGATAGAAACATTTCATATGGTTTTACTGGAGTGGAACCACTAGAAGCACGGTAAATTACTCTGTTCTGCTCTTGGTTTAGCATAGTTTTATTGCTTGAACAGTAAAAATGAAAGTAGGAAGAATAAACTCAGTAATGGGAGGGTAAAATAGATTTCATTAGTTCCCAACACAATCATCCTTTTTTTTCTTTTTTCTTTTTGGTCAATCTATTTGTGTTTGGTTTGCACAGATTTCAAGAGGTACATGCCATTCTGTTAAGGGGAGCAAGCAGGCTTCAGAGAAGATAGGTGATGGATAATGAAGTATGTGAGAGACATTAGGAAAAACAGAACCTACAGAAGTCTTTGGCTAGTCTATGCTACATACTGGGGTAGGTACCTCGTCTTTATGAGTCTCTATTTCTTGGTACAACAATCCATATCTTTGGTTAGCAATTTCATCTTCAGATAAATCTGAGTTGTTGGTGTCATTGTCTTGGAGTCTAGGGGAACTCTCAGGGCTAGTATTCCAGGAGGTTCCCAGAACCAATGGTCTAGCTATCTCTCGGCTTTGTTCCCAGCGGCTAGAAATGGCTTGCTCCCCACATACATCTGCTATTAAGTCCACCTCCAGCTCTTTCTTGTTCTCAACTATGTCTAAATGTTCCCAGCAGTTATCTAAGCTTCCTATATCTCTAAGAGACCAGTGGTTAAAAGAATCTGGGCAACTGGCAAAGCCACTGGCTTGGCCATCTGGTAGACCAGAGAATCCAAATATATCCTTATTATTCACTGCTAAATCCAAGCTTTGCTGCCAGATTTGACCTAGATCTTTTCCCCCAGAGTCTGTCTCTGCAATTCCTGGCAAGCTAACTGTATGACTACAGTTCCCAGTCACTGTACTCTCAGACCTCTCAATTAATGAATCTTCTTCCTTACACGAACACCAGTCCCGTCTGTTTGCATTAGTTCCAAGAGAAGAATTAAGGTCGGTCCTAGACTGAGCTGCCACTTCACCTTTCACTGATAAAACTACAGCTTGATTTTCATCACTGCCACCTCCAAGAGCACATAACACAGACTCACACTGAATTTCTTCAGTATTGGCACTGCCCTGTGCTGTGTGATATATTATATCATGGTTAACAGGGTCTATTAAATTTTTCTTTATGTCTTTTCTAGCTAAAGTCCATCCCTTGGGGCTGGCTTCTTTAACATTAGAGACAGAGTCAGTCTGGAGAGGCGGATTCAAGCTATCTGTATGACTGGAAGGTTTAGCTCCAGAACCCTCTATAATTTCACAATTATTTATTACTACTGGAATCCTATCATCTAGTCCTTGGTCTCTGTTACTTTCAATTATTTTTAAGTACCCTTGGTCTTGCTTTTCTATTGTCTCAAAAAGATCTACTACCCTGTTTCCTCTGTTTTCACAAGCTTTCTCCTCAAATTCCTCTGTACTTTCTAGTGCCTTGATATCACTAGTTCTAATGTCTACCTTTTCACATGTCTCCACACCTGCCCACATAGAATCTTCTGTCTTCTGTTCCTCTTCCTCTTCTTCTGCCTTTTTAACTTCTTCATGATTTTCTTTGAACAGATTATTAGTTTCCATGACTGGCATCTCAGGCTCAAGTGAAGCTTCATAAGGCTGTTCCAACTCCATACAAGCATCTATGGCAAACCCAGCCTGAGGCTCAGGCTCTGGGGGCAGCTGTTCATCTCCACCTGGTGGCGTTGGCCCCAGGACACGCTCACCCTGCTCAGCTACAGTAGGCCAGTGAGCAGAAGAAAGGTCTCCTGTTGATAATCTCATGCTTTGATCTGCTTCAGAGAGATATGCAGAGTCTTCCTGAGACCTGCCTTGGGTGATTTCCTGGCTGACACTGTCTGTACTAGCGTCAGGGCCCCAAGTAAATGCACCTAGGTCAATTTGAGATCTTTGAATTTCTTCGGCCAAACCACTGTCTGGAGTTTCCTCCATGATCAGGTTACAGAGGGAAAGACTTTTTGAAGAGTCAGTCTTTAGAGTACGCAGAAGAACAAAGGAAAAAAATAATAATAATAATAAGATGAAATAGATCATGGTAAGATTTGATGAGAAACATAAAGCTCTTTAGTAGGGTAGCTCCAGTTAAACAAAACTAGAAAGGGGTTAAATTAAATAGCTTAAGGTTAAGTCTGTGACAAGCAACGTCATGAGAAATAGCTCACCCTCAATAATATATCATGTATATAAAGTATATTAACTTCAAAAAAAAAAATCCAGAATTTTCTGGAAATTTACCTACCGGTTGTACAAAATCACTGTTTGTCTGTATGGGTTTAAAAAAAAAAAAAAGACAAAAGAAGAAAATTAACTGGCACATTAAATTCCCCTGATGTCCACAGTTCTGCTGAAGGCTGTGGCTTTTTACTAGCTTGGTGTTAAATTTTAAACCCAATAACTCATTTTGCGATATGAATGAGTTTTGCACCAATGCTACTACTGTGGAATACGTACAAATGAAACACAAAGAAAGCCTCTGTCATTTATTTTCTAGCATCAATAAGGATGTTTTATGGTTAGTTTATCAGGTCTTCCTCAGCAGACTTAAATGCAAAGTTTCCAATAAATAAACAAGCCTAAGAGCACCAGAAGGCCACAAAATTACAAGAGATCATACACTCTGACACAATATCTGACTAAAGTCTTCACAAGACTCATCTCACACTTGGTTCTGCCCTTGACGTAGGTGCCTGGATGGAGAATGATCTGGTGTTAATCACTCTGACTGCCTAGAGGCTTCCCCTGGTGTTCTACCCAAAACTTAAAAGCCATTTTCTGCACACAAGGAAAAACCACTGGGAAACTGAGAGGATTAAGAACTATGAGTGATTATATCCAGAGAGCCATCATTTGCCATCTTGCTATTTTTATCATTCCTACCTAGCAGGTCTGTCCTTAGAAATAGATGATACCCTCACCCTCACTATACACTCCTCAGCTGGGGAAGGGAAATGTGTTATAACTCTAGCTAAAGATATGAAATATTGGAGGTACGGGAAATTAGCATCGTTCTCTTAATCTCCAAGAATACACAGCATTGAAGCTTGAATCCAAATGTCCTGCATGTCAACTCATGCATCCCTTTTTATGAACACACAAGTAAAAACAACTCACTATAAATGATATCACTTAGTCATTGGCATTGTCAACCAACACTGTTTAAGAGCTTTTCTTGATGCTCCAAGGATGCTAAGTAGTATAGTATAAACCTATTCCTATGATGGGAAGGGGACAGTCACCATTCTGTCTTAAGGGGAGAAAGCAGCAATGTTACTTCCAAATACCAGGACCACAAATAACTAGATCTGCCAAACTTTCCTGCTGCTGTCTCACAAAGGAAGAAGAAAAGATGAAACAAGTTGGGTTCTCAAGACCATAATCCAGGGCTTTTCTAAAATAGGGCAGGCAAAGGTCCTACCCCAAGGGATGTGTGGCTCTTTATGGGTGTGGTCCATCTCTTAATATCATTGGAGATATGTCTCTTTCCCAAATCTAAATTCTGGAAGTACTCATCCTTGCACATCAGATTAGCTGAACAAATAACAGTAATAACATCTACCTTTTATTAATATATGCCAGACATTGAGTTAAATGTTTTACAAACATTACCTTATTTATTCCTCACTCAACCCTATGAGGTAGGTGTCATTACCTTTATTTTCCAGATGAGAAAAACTGAGGCTTAGAGAAGTTTTACAAATTGCTCAAAGTCACAAGGTTATAAGTAGCAGAACCTGGCAAACCCAGGGCTGTCTGGCTGTAAAGCTTAAATTTTAACTGATGAAGGTTTTTTTTAATATAATAATGAAAAAAATTACTTGTTTCGTGTGCAGAATTGCCTATTCCTTATATTTTCTCGTCCACATTTTTCGTAAAAACAACAGATGCACATGCCTTTCACACTCAGCATCTCCTCTAGCCACCAATAACCACAGGAACAAGCATAAAGGCTCATAACACCAAACTCTTGACCGTTGGCCATCCAGAAACCTGGCCCATTGGCACTCTTCTTTATCAGTTTCCAGATTCTAGTAATGCCGGGAACCTGCAAGGGCCTGATGATTGTTCTAGGATACTAATTATCATTAAAAATGTAACAAGGGTTACCAAATTTCTAGGGATCCAGAAGCATCAAAATGCATAGTTCTTAGTGCTCTTACCGTCCATAGGTCCCAGGGCAATGTCTGAAAACAAACAAAAATACTGTTAGGTATGCAAAACCCAAACACATAAAAAATCTGAGGTGATAAAAAGTCCTTGAAATAAAATCATGAACATTCTCTAAACGTTTAGTCCAGCACTGTTCAATAGAAGTTTCTTTCATGATAAAAACATTCCATATCTGTGTTGTCCAATATGGTAGCCACTAGCCACATGTGGAAGCCCTGGTGGCGCAGTGGTTGAGAGCTCGGCTGTTAACCAAAAGGTTGGCAGTTAGAATCCACCAGCCGCTCCTTGGAAACACTATGGGGCAGTTCTACTCTGTCTTATAGGGTTGCTATGAGTTGGAACTGACTCGACGGCAATGGGTTTGATTTGTTTGGGTTTTTTTAGCCCTATGTGGCTAGTGAGCATTTGAAATATGATAGTATAACTGAAGAACTAAGGTTTTATTTTGCATAATTTTACTTAATTTAAATTTAAATATACAATGTGGCTAGTGGCTAACATATTGAATAGACTGCTTCTAGTTAATCAACCTTTCCTTATACAAACGGATAACTATATTTATAACACAATGAATGAGGCTACTTTAACACACACACACCTACACACCCCATTAGAATTAAGTAAGAAAGGTGTCCAGGTATCAGAGCTTATAACATCTTCTTTGAGGAAATGCAGATCCTAATCATTGTTAACGCTATCCACCTCCCCAGGCATGTGTGCACACACCCACACACGCATTCAAGATAAGGACCACAAGGACGTATTACAACTAGTTTGATGGTAAATATACCCTGGAAGAGTAGTTCCTCAATATGTCAAAATATAACACACAGCTCAATTAATTGCTAATCATGCAAATTAGCAGGATGCCCCCTAACACACATAGATGAATTAGACTTACTACTGGCATTTTAATTATGAAACTTATGATCCTGGAGAATGAATCCAGATGGTTCAAACGGCTTCCACTGTGTGTGGGAAGAGTGGGGGCAACCTCTCTTTCTTATTTCCTTTGTGATTAACAATTCCTGCTAAAGCCACATCCTTTTCTACCTATGTCCTTGTGACTAGACCGGATTCATGTTTATGCACTTATGTTGACTCACTAAATGTAAACAGCAAGCTATAGACTCTGGCACTCCCTTCTTACAAATATGACTGTTACAACAGTTTCCAGATCAGATAACACATCTCCTCTTATGTGGATTCTGTAGGATAAAATGTGGGCCCTAAGGTTCTAACTGATATTACCCACTGGATCTGCACTGGCTCTAACTGCACTGCACATCTGCCCTGCATCTCTATACAGCTTGATGGTCTCCTGGATAACACCCACTCATGAAATGACTCAGAAAGGAGAGTGGAAAGCTCCATTGAAAGCTACAATTTTGGGAGCTTCTTCTGCATCTAATATGCATTTTCTAAACATCCAGATGGTTTATGTTTCTTTGCTTCATATTCCTTAAGAATCACAGATCAAAAAAGCCACTACACATCTCGACATAATGCAGGTGGCACCAATAGATTCTCCAAAGAAAGGCAGCCACTTGAGACATCGTATTTATCAACGCTCAGCATCATGAAAGGATGAGCTAGTTTGTGTGGACAGACTGCAGAGATCACAAGATAAAGTGTTCCACCTGCAGGAAGAACATCAATTTAAAACATGAGGTCAAGTGATGGGTAAAGGAGATCCCTGTGAATGAAGGGGAAGAAGGCCAGCAGAACCTAATGCATCGTGCTTCTCTGTCAACTTGGCCTAAGACACTTCTTCTCAGCAAAAGAGATGTGATTAGAGCTGAACTGCAGGTGACTCTGCAGTGAGGCAGCTCAGTTACAGCCACTGAGAAGCCGGGAGTAGTTTATTACCTGGCCCCAAGGGAAGATCACAGGGGTGAGTACAGCTTTCCCTAACTGCAGTAACTCATTTTCTTCAGAACTGAGACGTTTGAAGATTCAACCAACATTGCTTAGAAAATAAAAAATTGTAAAAGAATGCCTTAGCCCTAAGTCCACACAAATTCCTTGATTTATGGGTTAATCGTGAATTGGCATAAAAAAGGCTTCTCTCTTGATTCAAGCTTACAGACAGAACTGCTGTTGATTCTCACCCTTAGACATCAGAGCATCCACCATGAAAACTTTTTTTCTGCCACTAAAGTAGCAGAAAGTAAGCAGAGGAAGTCCCAGGATTTCTGCTGGTAGTATATAAAATGAGAAAGCTCTGAGAAGGAAGTATACTGAGTTAGATGTACATTCATTTTCTATTTTTCGTGGCCATTAAGGCAGGTCTCTCAACTCGCTGGCAATTACTACTTCGGCATTTCCCAAAAATATGTTTTAGAGAACACTATTTTCAGTGAATGATAAGAAAATTTTCATTAAAATAGATTAAATTGTTTGGGAAACTCTAAGTTAAATAAATCTAAAAAAAAATTTTAATGCAGGACTTCTCAGAGCCTTTAATACTCTAAGGTACATCGAAAATCTCACAGAAAGGAGTTAACAGATAGAGCTTCCTGAAATATTCATCTAAGAGATTCATTTTTTTGCAAAGCACCTTTAAGGCTAGTACCTGGTCTACTTAATTTCCTGTTTTGGTGACATTTTACACTTTTACTACTCCTACTGCATAATAGGGAGGCCTTTAGAAATCCAATCGCATTCTGGAACAAAGCACAGATTAGAGAGAAGCCTTATTTATTGAGATTCATAATGAGCTGTCTGTTCCCCAGTGGTTTACTGGGATGTTATCAAGAAGGCTTTAAGAAAAGGGAATTGAGCTGGGTGTTATATCCTAAGTTCAGTTTTTTGATATACCTTCATTAATTTGAAGTATACTCTTGCATCTTTGGATTTGCCCAAATTCAAATGTAAGGTCCCAAATATATCCAAAATACTGATATAAACAATGACTGTTTAGTTAAAATTATTAGTTAATTCCCTTCCATTTGCATGGATAACTGTAAATTAACTACACTCCAGAGGAACCACCCACAGGTCATTGCAGCACACACCAACAGTATCCCTCTGACAGAAAATGCTATTGCAATAATGGGAGAAATGTTGAGACTTAGGAAGTGATAAGCAAGGATAAGCTTGGGTAGGCAATGCCAACTCTACATCAAGCCATAATCCCGATCAAAAGAGGGAAGCTTCTGCAGTGTGGAGGCTGAGGACATCAAGTTAAAAACTATCAAGGCTGAAAAACAGTTCTTCCAGGGCTTAATCTCATGGTTATTTCAAACATGCCTTAATCTGCACGGTGTGAGGAGGCAAAGTAGAGAAAATAGTAAGAAGAGGAAACCCAAAGCTAAAAGAAAGAGCTTTATTCAGGGTAGGCATAAACTGTATCACCCAAACCTGGATACTTCTGAGCATGAAAGGGAGCATGATTAATAATTACTTTGTGTATGGTTGGTTACCCAGCTCTGTGGGAAGAGAAACCTAATGGTAGAGGGGAGGGTTAGATGAATTGATATTAATATAGTCCTCTTTCTACTCTCATTAGTCATCTAAGAAGTAAAATAGATAAAAGTCATTTGAAAGGGAGAGTGATCACTGAAAGATGCATCCATTATCTTACTGAGCTTATTTAAGATTCACGAAATATCATCCCCAGACATACAAAAGAAACACTTGATACCTGAGACATGGGTGAGTGGGTCACACCAACAGAACCCACAGATGCTACCTCAGGCTTGAATGGGTCAAAGTCCAGATCTAGCAAAGTCTCCTCTTTCTTCACTTCAGGGACTTCATTCTGTTAAAACAAAGCAAAACAAAATATGCATTAGCTTGACTCTGATAAGAGCTCATGATATAGCCCATGTATAATCCCTCTAATACTGTCATTCAGTATCTTCCAGACATACCTGATAGTTTACCATTTAGGTGGCACATCCAAGTGCCACCAGAGTTGCTCCGCTAAATGTGGTGAGAGGGGAAATAGTCAGCTCTGGCCAAGTACAGCTTTGTTGCCCTGGGGCATGTCCCAGACTCCAGTTCCTGTCCTTTGTCCTGCTTTAAGTCCAGGCAACAAAGAGAATGTCCGAGAGATGTTTCCTAACTCCACCAAGATCCAAAGACTCTCTTTCTCTGTTAGCTCTGAGGGCTCAGGTGACCAGATAGACAAGTGGACTAAGACTTGGATGCATTACAGTAAGCTAAGGAAATAATCATTGTCTACTGCTGACCTGATTCCTCCTGTCCCATCCCTTCTGTAGCATCCTATCTTGATTTAATTATCATATAATCCACTCTTCATCCACAATACTGTTTGTCTCAACTTTGTGTATGTGTATATGATGGAGCGAGCAAAGAAAGGAGGGAGGGCAGAAGAGAGAGAGCTGTGTTCTCCAATGTTCACTGAAAAATGGGCCCCACACTAATGATATGCTTGGATTAGAGAGGTCAGCCCAATAAGACACAGAAAATCCTGCTATTATAATAAAAAAAAAAATCTATAATACTGAAAATTAACTTTCATCCATTTACTTGGGGTATTATGATTTAGGAAGATAACATGGGCTTGAAGTTGGCCTAACCGAGGCTCAAGTGACAATAGCAAGGGGCAGAGCTGTGACAAAGTTTCCATAAAGTATGCACAGTGAAGAGATGTGAGGTCAGTTTCATACAATCTGAGTTACACGTGTTTGGTATTTTATATAAGCTTCATTTCTGACCATCTGTTGCCTAGAAATTAAAAAGTTACTAATTGGTATAAACTCACTGCCATCAAGTCAATTCTGACTCATACCGACCCTGTAGGACAGAGCAGACAGAACTTCCCCACAGGTTTCCAGGGGGTGGCTGGTGGATCTGGATGGCCGACCTTTTGGTTAGTAACCAAATGCTTAACTACTGCACCACCAGGGCTCCAACTGGTAAAGTATTATATAAGAATAAAAAAGTTTAGATAAAGACTTTAAAGAACAGGAGTTATTTTAATTAATATTGATCTTAGGCATAAATTTAAAAAAGAATTTAAAATGTATGAAAACCTTGGGGACATAACAGATACTACTCTTTTTAGTATATCCATATTCACTGCAGAAGGGAAACTGCTTGTATATCATGTTACAGGTCTTGACTTTTCTATTACTCCTCATATATATATATATATATATATATACACATATATATACATATTTTTTTTTAAATTTTGCAAGGATAATGCTCTCTTGAGATCCTTTCTTTCTTTAAAAATCACAAAATTATCAACTGACTCCCTTGGCCCCTATTCCAAAAGGCTCATTTTTCATCAAATTTTATATCAGTACAGATTATATTTTTTTTTAATTTAGCTAACACACTACACTTAGGCACTAGCCTAATAGCTTTACACATATGAACATTAACTCGTAAGAATGCACTTGAGTGCAGTCTAATTATGACCACCTACTATTGCCTTTAAAGCATTTACTTTACCGTATTCCCCAAACTGCATTTTATCTGTACTGTCTGATTTATTCCTTATGTTAAATCTAAGGGCAGATGGCACCATTTCCCCCGTAAGGGATTGGAGAATGGGGCTGAGGGGGGTTGTCTATCGCCCCGGCTCCCCCAGCTGCAACACAGGGAAGGCAGGACCACAGTCAGGCCCCTCCAACTCAAAGTTTGTCCAGACTGCCACTGAGACCCTCATATCACACGGGCCGGAGGGTCTGCAAAGGAATTCTGAAAGACACACAGTGGTCGAGCTCTCCATAAAAATTTAGGTCACAAAAATGTGTCCATCAATTACTTTATGAGCCCAATGAGTTAATCCCCTCATAAAGCTCAAATGAGATTTTAGAGATCAAGCTGAAAGGCAGCATTGGACTATAATGGGTTATATTCAGACTTTGATTTTTATATATCTAGGTTTGTATCCCAGTTTTGCTGTTTGCTAGCCAGATGGCCTTGGGCAGTTAATACAGCTTCTTTGAGCCTCAGTTTCTTTGTGTATAAATTGGGAATACTAATACCTAGTAGCTGGACAATGAATAAAGAAGACCGAAGAACTGATGAATTTGAATTACAGTGTTGGCGAAGAATTTGAATACACCACAGACCGCCAGAAGAATGAACAAATCTGTCTTGGAAGTAGAGCCAGAATGCTCCTTAGAAGTAAGGATGGCAAGACTTCGTCTTATGTATTTTGGACATGTTATCAGGAGTGACCAGTCCCTGGGGAAAGACATCACGCCTGGCAGAGTAGCGGGTCAGTGAAAGAGAGGAAGACTCCCAACGAGATGGACTGACACAGCGGCTGCCACAATAGGCTCAAACACAGCAATGACTGTGAGGATGGTGCAGGACCGGGTAGTGTTTTGTTCTGTTGCACATGGGGTCACTATGAGTTAGAACCAACTCAGTGGCATCCAACAACAACAATACCTAGCAGGATTACCATACGTAATAAAGATAATAAATGCACTGTACGTAATATACAGGAGATATTCAAAATAGGATTTGGAGTTATTGATGTTATTAATTGCTATTAATAACAATGTATATATCTGACTGTAAGATTACTGTCATATATTTGGCTGCCTTCAAAATGGTGTAACTGTCTTCTTCAGACTCAATTTCTCTTTGGTTTTGCTCACTAAACCTTGAGAGTCATCCCTCAAAGCACTCTTATCAAAGAGTATTTTGAAAAACTATGAAAAGAGCAAAACGAAGAGATCTCACCTTCCATGAGAGAGACCCAGGTTCAGTTCCTGGTCAGTGCACTTCATGCACAGCCAGCACTTGTCTGTCAGTGGAGGCTTGCATGTTGCTGTGTTGCTGAACAGATTTCAGCAGAGCTTCCAGTCTAAGACAGACTAGGAAGAAAGGCCTGGCAATCTACTTATGAAAATCAGCAAATGAAAACTCCATGGATCACAACAGTCCAATCCTGTTGTGCATGGGGTTGCCATGAGTCAGGGGCTAGCTTGACGGCAGCTAACAACATTCATGTAGTATTCCTTTTTAAAATCAGGGAAGCCCTCACAACTCTGTCATTACATGTTGAAACACAGTGAGATGTAATCTCCCTAAACACAAGAGGAAATTAATTTTTTCCTATTCCCTACATTACATCTTCATTAATGTAGATCTAGTGGTTCCCAACCATCTTAAGCATTTTGGGAACTTGATCTTAAGGGGTGTTTTACCATCAAAACGTCTAGAATTTTAACCTGGAATGTGCCCTAAGAAAGGAGAATAGATGTCAAAATCACAGTGAAGGAAAACCATCCAATGGAAGAATATTACCAATTAGAATATTGTTCTATGCTAACTTCATGAGGTATCTTCTCCTGGGGATACCTAAATTCATATTTGAAGGTACTGAATCTCTTCCGGTATAGGTATGCAATGCAAACATAAATGCATATTCCTACCCTTGCTGTGGCCTCACAATAGGTGGAGTTTACTTCCCCATTCTTGACTTGGAGGTGACCATTTATTATGATTTGGCCAATGGATCTTAATGAACATGAAGCAAGCAAAAGTTTTAAATCGCTTGCATGGTTGATTTTTTTTTTTAAATTTCTGCCATTTACTATGAAAAGCACATGCTTGGGTAGCCACTGGTCCAAGGAGGATGAGAGACACATACAGCAGATCTGGACTCAACCTGCAGCTTGGAGCCAAGTTCAGCTGAACTCAGTCTAGATCAGCTGACCCTCAGCCAACCTATAGACTTACAGAAATAAATACTTATTATTATAAGCCACTGAGTTCTCGGGTGATTTCTTAAGCAGCAGCATTATGGCAATAGCTGGCTTATAGTGTTATTTAATTTTTAATGACTTTAGGGAAACAACTGACCCAGCTGTTTATAAATCTCAGTATATGGAACCTGATTGTTACCTGTTATGTATCAAAAAAAATAGGATGTTAGCATGGTTCATTAAATGAATTACTGAAATAAGTAGTCAGGAATTTACAATCTGGCATTCCCAAGGAACATGATACTACGTTTAAAAAACAGATGTTTGTTTCCACACTAGACACACTGCAATGATGTGCTGACCTAAGTAAACGAAGATGATTAACCTTTGATAAGTAAGGCATGAATTTGGGGCTGTTGGTATTGACTGTTTTCCCCATGATGCAGAAGAACCTAGTTGCCCTTGTGATCAAAAGGAGCCAGTGTAACAATAAGATTTTACTTTCTAAGAGTTGAAAACAGTATAGTCTGTGGCCACATTACTTAAGCAAAGTTCACTGCCCGTCACAGGCATAATGATTATGGTAACAATAATAATTATTAACAAAACAACAACTACCTGAAAAAGACACTGAGAATTACATTCCTTAGTTAACTAGGACAGGATCACGCAGCAAGTAGATGGCAAAGCTACCAATTAAATTCAGGTCCATCTAATTCCCAAACTTGGATGGCTTCTCTGACCTGCCAGGCTTCATTATGTCTAATGATACACTGCCATCAATGTAACAGCTAAATATGAAAACTTCTTAATGGTGCCTTAAATGGGATGCAATTATAAATGGTCTAAAACTTTTCCATTCGGGTATATTAGTATGTATGTGAAGTAAGCTTTGTTGTTGTTGTTACTAGTTGCCATCAAGTTGATTCTGACTCATGGCGACCCCAAGTGTGCAGAGTAGAATTGCTCCATAGGGTATTCAAGGCTGCAACCTTTTGGAAGCAGATCACCAGGCCTTACTTCAGAGGCACCTCTAGGTAGGTTTGAACTGCCAGTCTTTCAGTTAGTAGTCCAGTACCTAAACATTTGTGCCACCCAGGGACTCTGAAGTAAGCTCTAAACCAAACACTGCATCTCAAAAAAACAGATACATCAGTAACATTACTGTAAAACTGAAAATTCATTGAAAACTAGAAACCAAGCTCTTCTCCCTCAATGATCTTGTAGTCACAAATGCCTGAATCTACCGTCTGTACATCATATACACCTGCAGCTGTGTTATACGGAAATGTTATTTTTTTATGTGTTTTTACTCACTCTGGGTGCATAAACTGAAAGAGAGGTGATCCAGGGTATACTCAACTAATGCAAATTAAAACAACAATGAAATATAATCTCCTACTATTAAATACAAAAAAAAATTAAATGATAGTGCGGGTGAGGGTGAAAAAGAAGTGGTCTTGTATAATAAGAGTGGGTGTAGATTGTATAACCTTTGTTAAGGGCAATGGTAATATGTATCAAAAGCTTTACATGTGTGTAAATATTTTGTCCCTACAGACAGGCTTATAACCCTTTCATAACTGAATTATTTTTTGCTTTGAATTTTTTGTTGATATAATGTTTTTTCATAAATGGAACGCATGCTGAATCATCGAGTGTCTGAAACAAGTGTGTCCCTCTGGACTCTGAGAGGTGGGTAGCATTGGTGGAATGCATATGTCCCACTGGCCTCCGGGACACTTATGTACCTGTGGGCTCTACTGTAGGTTGGTGGAACACATATGTCCGTGCAGGATGCACCATCTCATACAATACCCTTTAAAAACAGTAATTTGCAGCACATGCTCATTTCTTCCATTTCAAACAGTTATGGCTGCATGTACTGTCAGTGGGAAACCAGCTTCCCAAGAACCCTGAGAGGTGGAAAATGTATGTGGACATTATATGTCCCACAGGTCAAGAAAGGGTGTAAGTTATATGTACACAGCAAAAACGCTCATCAATTTGCAAACTGGCAACATCATTTAAAAAATTCACCTGAATTAAAAAATTCACCTCAAGTAAGCATAAAATGGACAAAATATATTAAAAAACAGTTTACTAGGCACAACATTAGGCATTGAAGGGGAGTGATCCCTGAGAAAGGAAAACAAACTGATCCCTATGATTGCCCCTCCTTACTGTCTTGAGAGTGTTTCAGGTCACAGGGGAGGGATGGGAAACTAGGCAAAACCTAGGCATAGCCTGGCGGACTCCCTGAGCCATGGAGACAGAGGTGAAGGTCTGGGAAGACCAGGGTGGCTAGAGTCCTCAGGACAGAATACTGGGGAGGAGAGCGCTATACAGAGGTTAAAATCCTAGGGATCTGAAGAGGGTCTCCCTAGAGTGTTCAGCGGAACACCGATAAGTGTACGCATGTGAAGAAACTACCTAAGTCCAGGTAAGAAATGCCCAAAAGACTTAGTGATAGCAGTGCCCAGTGCTCACACATGATCAGCAACAGTGCTTACTTCCATCAGCCAGACTGGAAAAGCTCCTGCTTCACTGCGCATTGGGTCACACCTTGAGAACCCCTAGCAAGAGGTGAAATAAAAGATACAAAATATGGGTGGGGTAGAGAGAGGAAAAGTCTAGGAATTGTTAGACAGGTCTGAGAACCTTGAAAGATTGTGAGGTCAAAGAAACACAATGGTTATAACATATATCAGAACTCTGAATGATAAATAAACCGCACAGCTTAGTTACCTTGGCTCAAGGAATGGGGCAGTGATGTGAGTAATCCACCCAGGCAGATAAACTGACTACATCTGAGCTTGAAATGCACTGTGTAGTTTTTACCCCTTGCAGATGAAAATCTTACTAATTCGTTCTGCCTTAAAATAATGTTGACATGTTTGCTTTGAAAAAAAAACCCCAAGTGAAAGAAGAGGCATTTGGCCCAGAAATATGCTCCATTGAAAAGAAACCCCTGTTACAACTATCCCAGCTGGTGAATAATGCATATGTGCATAATTGCAGGCTGACCTCATCAGGGCAGCAAAGAGAAAAAGAGCCATTTCATGAACTTATACTGTAAGCTGAAAATCTATTTCAGTTTGATTGGCTAAGGAAAACAGAATGATTTCATGACCTTAAAATTCAAGATGTAGTATTAGGCTGGAAAAGAGGTATCAAAGTAGAAAGTTAATGGTGCTAAACTGATCCTGGCACTCATACTATTGAAAGGCTCGGTTGACGTTTTGCCTTCCAGCACGGCATGCACTCACTCCCAACAGGAACGATGAGAAGGGCTTAAAGAAAGAAACTGTAGTGTTCAATGACCAATCCCTTTGGATGCGTGCAGCGACAACCTTAACGAAGACAGAAAATATGCAACATCCTTGTTGGGAGAAGATTTAGGAAAGACAGTGTGAGACATCTGCTATGAATGCTTACCTTGCTTATTGGGTAATCTGTCCCCAATTGTTGGGTGTGGTCGAGTTGGTTCCAACTCATGACGACCCTATGCACAACAGAACCAAACACGGCCCAGTCCTGCACCATTCTCACAATCATTGCTACATTTGAACCCACTGTTGCAGCCACTGTCATTCCATCTCGGTGAGGCTCTTGCTCTTTTTTGTTGACCCTTTACTTTATCAAGCATGATATCTTTTTCCAGGGACTGGTCCCTCCTGATAATATGTCCAACTTATGTGAGATAAAGTCTTGCCATCCTAGCTTCTAAGGAGCATTCTGGCTGTACTTCTTCTAAGACAGATTTGTTTGTTTTTCTGGCAGTCCATGGTATGTTCAATCTTCTTCGCCAACAACATAATTCAAAGGCATCAATTCTTTTTTAGTCTTCCTTATTCATTGTCCAGCTTTCACATGCATATGAGGTAACTGAAAATACCATGGCTTGGGTAAGGCACACCTTAGTCCTCATACAACTAAGAACTCCCTTTGCAAAGCATCTCATGTGACTAGTGTTCCTCAAGACATACTTTGGAAAACACAGTTTTAAAAGAATAATGCAAACACACATACACACACACACACACACACACACACACACACCCCACAATGAATTTCTTTCTATTAAAGTCTTGGGAGGAAAAAAATAGGGAAGAATAGGTTTGTCCATTGGCAGGTCCATTTTTGTAAACACAGAACCAGAAAAGCAAGATAAGCCCTTTGTTCCTGATAATTGGGCTTCTCCTACTGAGCAAGATTTCCTCGCAAAAAAATCTGTTTTATTTAAGGTCTGGGCCATTAGAGGGCTCTGTAGCCCTGATGGATTTCTGTTTTCAACTCCAGGACACACTCAGGAGAGAATCTCCACTGTGATTCTGCTTGGCGTGTGAGTCACACAACCCTGAGAGATGGGATACATGTCGCTCACACATTCTGAGCTTATGGGTGAGATTAACACAAACGATTTTCTTCCCCATGAAGCACAAGATAAAAATAACAAACTGGGGACATAAACCTATCTTCTAAATGTGGGGTGATATATTCAGAAAAAAAATTAAATATTAACAAAAAGGAAATGAATCACTCCATATTATTTTGAATATACGTATCAGGGAGAAAACTTGTTCGGATACCTCTCAATTCTCTAGTTTTCAATACCCTGCTTCCTGGCAGCAGGTACCTCATTTTCTCCCAATATTTGTATTTATCCTCTTTTATCTATATACCTGTGCACTGCCGAAAAATTATTATCCAGATGAGACAATCCATTCATTTGGAATACGTAGCTTGTCGTTGACATATAATCTGATCTGCATATCTAGTATTATAAACACACATGCTTATGTGCATATGTCCAACAGTCATAAGTATGGGGCATTTTAAGTCACACTGTTTTTTACATAGAGGAGTTTTAAATGATCAGTCATGGCATATATTTGACTGAGCTGCATATTTCCCTGGAAGAAATTTAATTCACTTTGGTACTTTGTTAATGGCCAAATATCTGTACCACATAGGATCCTAATGGCCTAAAACAGTGGTTCTCATAGTGTGATCCTGAGACAAGCACCACCAGCATCTCCCAGGAGCTTATTAAAAATGTAGATTCTCAGGCCCCAGCCCCGGACCCACTGAATCAGACACTCTGCTGGGTGGGGCCCAAGAGGGCCGAGGGAACACAAAATGGCTATGTCTATATCTACAGAGGAACAAGCAACTAATAAAACTGCCAAGCACTTTCAGGAAAAAGCAGTATCTGTGTGTTTTTAAACAAAGCAAAGTTATATCACTCAATAAGCCAGAAAGTAGACTGAAATAGAATCCCCTGCTTTATGTCCTCTCTTGACATGGGATGAATTATCATTTAGTCAACGAAAATGCTTCAAGTCAAACACTATGGTCTGGCTGCTAGAGCCACATTGCTTCTTAGATTTAGAAAAATGATGGCAACCCGCGTCTGCCTCCTCCCCAAATTAAAAGAACACAATATAAATAAAGCTGAGCCTCCAAAATGTACCCCATAATGTCTCGGCTGATTAAAACCAGTTGCCATCAAGTTGATTCCAACTCATTACAACCCCATGTGTGTCCGAGTAGAACAATGCTCCATAGGATTTTCAGTGGCTGATTTTTCAGAAGTAGACTGCCAGATCTTTCTTCCAAGACACCTCTGGGTGGACTCAAACCTCCAAACTTTCGGTTAGCCAACGGCTAACCATTTGCACCACTCACCTGGCAGACTGATTGGCACAGTACAGTAGCCAGTAAGTTCTTAAAGGTCTTAAAGGGGAGAGTGGCTTTTGTCCACTTCCCAACAGTCTTTGAGTCATGCATAAAACACTAGCCAAGCTGAGGCAGGTGAGTCTCCCAGCTCAGAGCAGGAGCCACAGCCAGAACGTTTGTATTTTGAAATGTGCTTCCTCCTCTCTCCCATAACTCTTCACTTTCCTCAGTACCCTCACTCAACAATACCAGCAAAAGTTAATCTTATAGAAGTACTTAGGGGTTTCTCCTGATGTTTATAATTTTAAGAAGTGCTTTAATTCCTTTTCTTCCCCCCCCCTACCATGAGAGAACCTTATCTGTGAACCAACGAACTCCAAAAAAAAAACTTTAAGAGAAAGAACACTTCTGAAGCCCACGCTTGCTTCAGACCACTTCTATGTGTCACGTTTTCGCTACCTCAGTTGCCTGGTCTACCAAATGGAGCTGTCCTCAGCTAAGTGCACAAGGCATACAAGTGGGCAAGTGCTCCATCTGAGATGGAATCTAGAGGGTGCTCTTGCAGAGTCAGGTGAAAGCAACCTGAGTAAGGGTGTTATCACTGCAAACCACTCTCCATTTGAGAGTTGATGTAGCAAAAAAGAGAATGAAGTTGGTAGCAGCAGGTACAAAGGACAGCACATCTGGAGATTAAAACTGCTCAGGTCTGGTGCCAGGGCAACTGGCAGAAGTGAGGTAAGATTGTTTGGCTCCAAGACAGCGATCTTTGGCAGCATCTGAGCATGTCCAGACCTATAATTTACCTATTCACTGAAAAACATGCAATTCTCCCTCTTCAAAAGGAGCTGCTAAATCATTTGAAGCCCTAGTTAGCTAAATTCAGCATGTCATACAGATAACAGAAGAGGGAAAACAGTGGCTAAAAGCATTGTGCTTGTGATAAATGTCTCCAAAAGGGATGATGAATTGTGACTTGCAGCTGCATTACACCTGAGCTTTTATTTATGAGCTTCTCTTATTGACACATTAGCAATAATTGATATTGATGTGCTATCAGTGGGATGTGATTGTAATTGTGATATTGCATATAGTGTTGTTATTGATGTGTTCAGTATAACAGTATTGCATTAACACCCCTTATAAAATATAAATACTATTTCTAACCCTGAGAACAGTAGTGGGAAGTATCATCAGCGTGACTGCAGTGGGGACTTTTACTCTTAAAACAAAGACATGGCTTAAATGACATCAGGGCTGCTCTGGAAGTCAAGAAGCAACGAGATAACCAAGCCTCTAGCAGAGACAATTTTGTAGGTGTCCCATGGGTATCTTCAGAAGCAGTGGGAACTTTGACTTTTCCATTGGCTGAATCATGTAAATGGGTATGACCCTGCTGAAAGGCAAAAGCCATAAAAAATTTTCACTTAGTTTCATTTCAGTCTTCTAGTCTCCTATAGGAGTCCCTGGGTGGCATAAACAGTTAAGCACCTGGCTGCTAACTGAAAGGCTGGAGATTCAAATTCACCCAGAGGTGCCTTGGAGGAAAGGCTTGGCCATCTACTTCCCAAAGATCACGGCTACTGAAAACACTGTGGAGCACAGTTCTACTCTGACACACGAGGTCCCCATGAGTAGGAATCAACTTGACAATAACTTTTTTTTTTTAATTCTCCTATAAGGAATACATAATAAAGAGGTAACTGAAGGTGCAAAGATGAATTCCTATATAAAGATGCTCACTGGGGTGCTAGTGAAGAAACAGAACAATTGGAAGTAATGTGTGCCCAACAATCAGGAGTTGGTGACATAAATTATGTCTGGTCCATGCATCTGGTAGAATACTATGGCTAAACTTTTTTTTTTTTTTTTGCCAAGAAAATATCATGACATGAAAAAAATGCTTGATAAAATTAAGCAGAAAAACCAGGAATACATAACAAAAATCTACATATACCCAGGAAAAAAAACAAAAACAAAACAGATCAAAATACATTAGTGGTTATGTCAGAGTGGTATCATTTGTGTGATTATTAAAATTCTTCATTTTACACTTTTCAGTATTTTCCCAATTTTCTGCAATAGGTATGGACTACTCTTGATAATCAGAAAGAATAAAAAAGTAAGAGTATTTTTAAATACTATACATCTCCCACTTGAGAATGATTTAGACATACCAGGTAATTAAAACAAACCTAAGTGGCAATTGAAATTATATTGTTAGCTCCATCGTTTGTCACTTCTCTAGAGCTGACCCTTTAATGTCCTTCCTCTTTGGCACTTTCATGCACACCCCAGCTCCAGACAGGTACTGACCTGGAAAGGTGTAGTCACACTGATTTCTGGAACAAAGTTATCCTCGAAGAAGTTGATGATGTTCTCCTGCTGCAGTTCCTTTGTCGGGGTGACTTTAGGCAGAGGTGGGACAGGAGGCCCCTTCCTTGTCTAGGAAGCATTAAACACAAGCAAACCACAGTTAATTCAGCCCAAGACAATGTGTGAGACATGCAGAAATGTCACATGAACAGAGCCAGGCAGACAGACTGGTCACTGGTTGCAATTTAAATCTGCATGTAGAAATAAGCCTACCTGAGTCAGGTAAAGAATACTGTCTACTTGTCTGATTCCCTGAGCACTGACAAAAAATGGTCCAATGAGAAAAACCCCGGCTGTAAGACTCCATTCATCTCCACGCAAGTGCTATCCATGGGCCTCAGGACTAGGTAACCATACCTTTAAGGTTAAACTAAGGCAATACCTTCCCTGAAGTAAACTGAAAATGATTTCTCACTTCAGCGATAAATTAGAATTTCAAAACTAAAATCAAGCCAGCTTCTCATCTGAATCAGTGAGACCAACTAACTACAGGCAGCAACCATTTCACCTTCCTCTCCAATATTTTGAAAAGTAAGAACTTCCGAGACCATCTATTGCACGTATCTTCTCAAGACTTTCTTCAGTTTCACTACACACAACAAAGCTTGAACTAGACTCAGGACTGCAGGTTTTCCTACAGGAATTGCATTTTGACCCAAAGCAGGAAAGGTAAGGGTAGCAATTGGTCTCTCTATTTATCTTCGCTTGGCCCTTAGTGTTTTTTCAACATTCACTCCACATACTTTTACTGAATGGCTACTCATGTGCAATATACTGCGGGTGATATAAGAGATGCACAATGATATATAAATATAACTGCTTTTATTGGCAGTACTTGCCCTAATATAACATGCTAGATAAAGAAAGGTTGCGTGGAGAAGGCAGAATTAAGTGGAACCTTGAAAGAAAGGATCTGAGCACGTGAGTTGAGAGAAGAGGAGAGCACTCTAGCCTGAGCATCCTAAGAACACAGTAAGAAGTCCCAACAGACTCAAGCATAGGGTGTGTGAAGAAATATAAAAGTGAAGTAGGAAAAATAAGTTGATCCCTAGGAACTATCACAATGCCTATAGCCTCACATATCCCATCTCCCCAGTTGGAAACTCCTCTTAGTGCCCCAGCACCATGGGCTATCCCAGATGGGACAGTCTCACCTTGAGTTCTTCTGTTGCCCTATATACTTGATCTCTTCCTACCTGTGAAGGTGACCTAGGCCGCACTGGTGCAGGAGACGCAGGTGCTAGCGTATGATTCGGACTAGCTACCGGGCTCGAAACAGGTGAAGGCTCCTCGGGTGGAGATGGCGTTTTTGCAATGCGGAGAGGACCTGAATCGCTGGATGAACACATGGTGATTAAGCAAGAGGCCTTCTGAAAAACAATACTCATTTGATCAAGGGTTCTCTATCCAGAGAAATCCTGAAGCATGACATGTCCTATTTGGTATCCTACTCCCCCGTTCCAAATTAATTCTGGTTATTATTAACCACAATGGTGATAATTCATACCATTTATTGTCCACTGTATCCCATACCCCATTCATATATTATCTCTAATCTTCACAAGAGCCATACTGTCCCCATTCTACCAACAGATGAAGCACTGCATAGAGAGGTATCTGGGTTCTACTGAAGGGGACATAAGAAACCAGAATTTAAAGGACAAGAATGGAAAGATATAACTTCAGGAAGCTGAACTAATAAATGCTAGCCTAACGATATGCAAGTGACTACGGTGCTTTGACAAGAAGCCCTAGTGGTGCAGTGGTTAAGCACTCAGCTGCTAACCTGAAGGTTGACAGTTCAAACCCACCAGCTGCTGGGTGGGAGACAGATGTGGCACTCTGCTTCTGTAAAGATTACATCTCTGGAGGGAAAATGCAGAAGAGAATTTCAAATTCTCATGGACTCCAGACTTTCTAGAGCCAAGGAGGCTGGATGAACCCCTGAAACTATTACCCTGAGATAATCTTTAAACCTTAAGCCAAAACTATCCCCTGAAGTCTTCTTAAAACCAAACAATAGTTTAGCTTAACTAGTAAACAGATGTCTGCCTTGAGCAGTATGCTTTTTTAAGAACTATATACATGGGATCAAATTGACAACAGCAACTTGAAAGATTAGACAGGAACCTTAGAGGGTAATGAATTTATGTTAATGGGGGAGGAACAACTCAGAAAAGGAAGGTAAGAAAGATTGCACAACTCAAAGAATGTAATCTATGTCACCGAATTGTAAATATAAAAATTTTCCAACTGGTGTGTGTTTCGATGTGTATATTCTTAACAACAACAACAACAAAATAAATTTTTTTTAAAAAGCCCAAAGGCAACACAGCAACACAGTGGATCTGAATTCAGGTCAGACTAGTGAAAACCTCCTGTCCTTTCCACTATGCCAAATGGGCTCTTCCAGAATCCTGCAAGCACAAACTGAATTAGTGTAACTAATTTCAATTTGATTTACAAAAGAACCTTGGCATGTCATAATCTATTGAAAAGTCTACTTTAAAAATTTTATATTAGAAGGAATCCTTAGGATGGTGTTAAATTTTGTAGGCCTTCTTTCTGATAACATTGGAAAATAAACAAATTCATTATTTGTCTTTCCACGCCTTTCAATCCTGACGACTTGAAATGTGTAAACAAATTCTGTGATGAATGAGATTCAGTAACAGTTACTGAGAACCTACCACGTGCCCGGCAGTGGACCAGATACTTGCCAACAGCCCAAATAGGATGACTAAGAATGATGCTCGTGGCACAGTCTACTCTCTAAGAATTTAAGCCTACAGCTTGAGGGAACAGGTCTGTACCCAAAACAAATGAGTGTGCACATGGCAGCATGACCTTCACATTCAAGAGGCCAGGGAACTGGGTCCTTTAAGGAGGATGTGCACACCGCATGACTGGGGCTTCGTGCCGGCAACCATGGCCTCTGACGGGAAGCAAAGCCCCAGTCTATCAGTCCTGGTACACTTCAGTAGGGATCCCACTGAGCTCAGAGCTCACTTACCACCTCGTTCTGCAAAGGAATGTTGAAAAAAATGAATGCTAAGGGGTCATGGGCACAGTTGCTCTTAATTTTATCTAATTCAGCAGCAATGGAATTTTAAGATACATCTGTCCCTTTCATTTCCATATACGGAAGCAACTCAACTTTTTCATGTACCTCATTTCTAAAACACCCCAAACAATCAGTTTGATATTCCCATTTCCATTATTTCTCTGTTCCTAACCCAATATTGAAATAACCATATGGAAGAATATAGCTCTATTTCTTTTGTGTGTTCTTTCAGGCAACGCAGTTTCCCTTAGACAGAGAAGATACACTTAATGCTCACACAGAACAGCAGCTGCAGCAGAGTTTATGCGTACAGCGAATCCAAAAAGCAGGGAATAAGAAAATTATCTGTCTCCAGGAGAACCCTAGCACTAACACACACAGATTTTGATGCACATGTATGAGGAGTGTGTGTTTTCACAAATGTGTGTATGGACAATTAGACATCACAAATGAGTATTTGCTTTGATTGATGTTAAAATTGCAAATATAGAATGTGGGAATTTGTGTATTACCTTAGAGGCTGCTTAGTTTAGTAGCATCTATTCTTTCTATGCATATGTTATTAAATGAGACCTTTAACCAGAGAGGTTAGAAGATTTCTCAAGGAAGGCAAAGCCAGTTAACTGCAGAGTCATAGAACTGAAAGCTAGTCTTCTGACCTCCAGCCCCAGGCTCACCAACCTGCATTCCCTGAGTAGGTAGTGCCTGGGAAGGATGGAATAAAAGGGATTCCAAAATCACAGGAGAAAGCTGGGGTGAAGCTGAGCCCTGTGAGGTAGACAATTCATTTATGGATCACTGAGCCTTTGGTATATTTGACTGACAGAGTCAAACCAACAATGCACAATAAAACAAAACCAACACCTGTCAAGAGTTAGGAGGCAAGATTATGACAAGGTCTCACTTACTTCTCTTTCCTTTCCCAAAATGGATTTATCAAGGATGTCAGCCCCAGTGATACGTATTAGAACAAACTGCCATGGATTTTGGGAGTTCCTTTCTTCTCCAAAGAAAGTAGCAAGTGCACAACTGTTGTTGTTGCTGTTGTTATTAGCTGCTGTGGAATTGGCCCTTGACTCATGGTGACCCCATGCACAACAGGATCGAACCATTGTGATCCATAGGATTTTCACTGGCTGATTTTTTGGAAGTAGATTGCCAGGCCTTTCTTCCTAGTCCATCTTAGTCTGGAAGCTCCACTGAAACCCGTTCAGCATCACAGTAACACAAAAGTTGCCAGATGGGTGATAGCTGCACATGAGGTGCACTGGCCAGAAATCAAACCCAGGTTCCCTGCATGGAAGGCGAGAATTCTACCACTGAACCACACAGTCCCTTAAAGTGCACAGCTAGACGTTACATATTACAATTTCACACCAGTCCTGTCAAGATCCACGTAAAGCAGGCAGAGGCAGACGGTCAGCCAATTCTATTGTGACAACGAAAAGAGTCCTCGTTGGATGACCCAAATTAAATGTAAAAGCACAGAAGTAAGGCTGCTGTCAGACGTCTGGATGAAAAACCTCCTTTCAGACTTTAATAAAACCAAAAAATCAAACCCGTTGCCGTCGAGTCGATTTCAACACATAGCGACCCTATAGGACAGAGTAGAAGTGCTCCATAGGGTTTCCAAGGAGCAGCTGGTGGATCTGAACTACTCATCTTTCGGTTAGCAGCCGAGCTCTTAACCACTATGTCACCAGGGTTAAAATTGTATAGGCTGGTACACAGGCTAGCAAAAGTTCAATAAGCAGCACATAAAAGGTGCCTGGGGAGAACTTGGCTCTGATGAGCAGAGGCCTACCTGGGGGCTCCCTGAATGGAGAAGGCCTTGTCGGCATGCTGATCTCCCAGTTTCGTCATCACTTCGTACAGTTTGTGGCAGAGCTATGGGAACAGAGGCAACCTATGAACTGCAAGTCATTCTGGTGCCAATTCAGGCTATTCTCCCCAAGAAAGAGAAACTGACAATCTTATGATAGTATGAGTGGTTTCAGGACCATTTAAATTCTGTATATGGTCCAGGTTAAAAAGTCAAACCCAAATCGAAAGGCAACAAATACAAAATAAACTGAAAAGAAATCAAAACATATTTACTTACCAGCATCAAAAAAAATAAAAGAAGTTGCTACCAAGTTGCTTCTGATTCATGGTAACCCCATGTGATTCTGAACTGAACTATAATACACAGGGTTTTTAATGGCTGATTTTTTGGAAGCAGAATGCCAGGCCTTTCTTCCAAAGCACCTGTTGGTGGACTTGAACCCCCAACCATTCCTTTAGCACCTGAGTGTGTTAACCATTTGCACCACCCTGGGGCTCAACCACAGTACAGAACAGAAAACAAAAGCTTTGCTTACATTGATTCTACCAAAGATAAAGGTACAAAACCACCGTGCTGAACTAAGAAAATACTAGTCTGTGACAAAGCTGCTGATTATCTGAATACTTTGCAACAAATTTTTCATCTGCCTAAAGTATCACTTGAAATTCCAACTTTATAAACTGACTGGAAAAACAAAAACTGAGATGGTGACAATGAAGGAAATAAGCTCAGAAGAGAAATAAAAGCAGGCAATGATTCATGAGAGTATTTTTGTATACCTGCAAATAAAATCTTCAAAAAATATAGAGAACTGTGTGGTCATTAAACAAAATGTAGACATACTACTGAGAGAAATACACAGTATTTTAAAAATATATGCAAGAAGGGTGAATTCTTTGGCATAATGCTATGCATTTCATTTGCTTCCAGAATAAACATACATTAACTTCATATCCCATAAGTAAAAATAATCACCCATTACTCACCACTGCAATTTCCTTATGGAATTTGGCCTCGAGGCTAGAGACATTTTTGAAAGTATTGACATAAAATCCAACTCGTCTACCATGTGGAAATACAAAGAGAAAAGAAGACAGAAGACGTATTTTTAATGGGAATGACATATATTAAAAATAGGTTTTCTTTATACAGCTATGAGCAACATTAGATTAAATAAAATATTTAACCCAAACATAGACATCCAGCTTTTCCTGGTATGTGAGTGAACTGAAAAACAGCTTTCTGCATAGAGTATAACCGCTCCTCAAAATCAGCTACTGTCCTCAGACGGTCATCCTCAAACTTTAGAATGCATCAGAACCACCTGGGGGGCTTGTTTTTGATTTCTTGGGCCTGGGTTGGGGACCTAATAGAATGTGCATTTCTAACAAGCTTCTAGGTGATGCTGATGTTCCTGGTCCAGGAGCCACACTTTCAGAACCAGTGCCCTAAGAATTCAAGTCTGGATTCTAGATCTGCATCTTATAAAGGTTCTGAGACTGAGTTTATTATTAATTTTTATAAAATATAAATACTCTAGTTGCAGTATTATATATTTGGACTCTGAAATTTGTTTGATGGAGGAAAACATGAAACACAAATCAACCCCAATTCTTCCAAAAAAAAGTGAAAGCATGCTATCATTGAGCACAGTAAACACATACGCTGCCTCATTCACAATATTTCTAACATGTTTGTGAAGCAAAGCCATTGAGTGTTCTGTGCAAAGTCCCTGCAGTCTTCATTTTTAGGTCTTTAGTAGTAAGCAAGGATCCCTGGTGATGCCATGATTAAACACTCGGCTGCTAACGGAAAGGTCAGCAGTTTGAAACTACCAGCTGGTCTGTGGGAGAAAAGATCTGGCAATCTCCTCCTGTAAAGATTTCATCCCAGGAAATTCTATGGGGCAGTTCTATTCTCTCCGATGGAGTCACTGAGTCAGAAATGACTCGACAGCACATAACAACAATAGTAGTGAGTACTCTGCCCAGTACCCCAGGTGCAAGCTCCCTCTGTCTCTAAATAAGGGAACTGTGGATTTTATACTAATGCAATCGCCCTGTAACCAAGAATAAAAGATGACTTTTTAATTTCATTCATGTTCTCGTTTCAATGATATTCTCAAAAATAACCCGAGTCCTGATTGGCAAGTGCACATTTCAAATCTCAATCAAAACCAAGTGAAGAGTTAGGAAACCAAAAAGATTCCAAAACCAAACCAAACCTGTTGCTGTTGAGTCAATTCTGACTCACAGCAACCATACAGGATAGAGAAGAACTGCCCCACAGGGTTTTCAAGGAGCAGCTGGTGCATTCGAACTGCTGACCTTTTAGTTAGCAGCCAAACACTTAACCACTGTGCCACCAGGGCCCTACCAAAAATATTAGATACATATTAATATATGCAAAAAACATATATTCAGGAAATTTACACATGGGGTTGCCACGAGTCAGAACTGACTTGACAGCAGCAGATTGTGTTTTAATAATATAGTTGGGAAATGACAATGTGCACAGTAGGTACTCATCTTTAAACAATGAGATAAAAGGACAGAAAAAAGGGGGCTTCCAGAATTTAAGCTGTGTCTTTTGATGAGAAGGAATCCAATGAGCAGAGATGAAGGAATGTCTCATCATCACAGCCAACAAAATGAACATCCTTCTAAGCACTTTTTAATATTACCTCATTTAATTTTCATAACTACCTTATTTAATTTTCACAACTATCCTCGATTTCATATACATGAAAACCGAGGCACAGAGAGATTAACTGTCCAAGGTCATGCGGTTCTTAAGTGCATAACCAGCATTCAAACCCAAAATGAGGAAAACACAATAGAAAAGCATGAACTGTACTGCAAGAAATGCTGCTTAAGTATAGTAAATATTGTTATTTTAGTGGCACTAAGCTCTGTATTTGCAATGAAGAAGTCATTGGTCTTACAAAATTCTATCATGCAACCTCCAGCATCATTTCTATCACCAAGGCCATATCTTCCCACTACAGATCCTTCTTCTTTGTTTCCAACGTTTGCATTCCAATCACCAGTAATTATCAATGTATCCTGATTGCATGTTCGATCAATTTCAGACTGCAGAAATTGGTAAAAATCTTCAATTTCTTACTCTTTGGCCTTAGTGGTTGGTGTGTAAATTTGAATAATAGTCATATTAACTGGTCTTCCTTGTAGGCCTATGGATATTATCCTAACACTGACAGCGTTGTACTTCAAGGTAGATCTTGAAATGTTCTTTTTGACGATGAATGCAATGCTATCCCTCTTCAAGTTGTCATTTCCGGCACAGTAGACCATATGATTCTCTAATTCAAAATGGCCAATACCAGTCCATTTCAGCTCACTAATGCCTAGGATATTGATGTATACGCATTCCACTTCATTTGTGATGATTTCCAATTTTCCTAGATTCATACTTCATACTTTCTACATTCCTATTATTAATGGATGTTTGCAGCTGTTCCTTCTCGTTTTGAGTCATGTCACATCAGTAAATGAAGGTCCCGAAAGTTTGACTCCAACCAGGTCATTAAAGTCGATTCTACTTTGAGGAGGCAGCTCTTCCCCAGTCGTATTTTGAGTGCCTTCCAACCTGAGGGGCTCATCTTCTGGCACCGTATCACACAATGTTCTGCTGCTATTCATAAGGTTTTCACTGGCTAATTCTTTTCAGAAGTAGACCGCTGTGTCATTCTTCCTAGTCTGTCTTAGTCTGGAAGTTCAGCTGAAACCTATTTGCCATTTGAATACCAGTGCATAGCTTCCAGCATCACAGCAACACATAAGCCCTCACAGTACGACAAACTGACAGATTTTGCAAGGCCAATGACTTCTTCATTGCAAATACCTTTTTTCAACAACATAAACGACTATACACGTGGACCTCACCAGATGGATTACATAGGAATCAGATCGACTACATCTGTGGGAAGAGACAATGGAAAAGCTCAGTATCATCAGTCAGAACAAGGCCAGGGGCCGACTGTGGAACAGACCATCAATGGCTCATATGCAAGATCAAGTTGAAACTGAAGAAAATTACAAGAAGTTCACGAAAGCCAAAGTATGACCTTGAGTATATCCCACCTGAATTTAGAGACCATCTAAAGAATAGATTTGATGCACTGAACACTAATGACCGAAGACCAGACGAGTAGTGGAATGACATCAAGGACATCATACATGAAGAAAGCAGGAGGTCATTAAAAAGAAAGGAAAGAAAGAAAAAAACAAAATGGATGTCAGAAGAGACTCTGAAACTTGCTCTTGAACATAGAGTAGCTAAAGCGAAATGAAGAGGTGATGAAGTAAAAGAGCTGAACATAAGATTTCAAAGGGTGGCTGGTGAAAACAAAGTAAAGTATTACAATGACATATGCAAGGAGTTGGAGACAGAAAACCAAGGGAAGAACATGCTCAGCATTTCTCAAACTTAAAGAACTGAAGAAAAAATTCAAGCCTCGAGTTGCAATATTGAAGGATTCTACGGGGAAATATTAAACGATGCAGGAAGCATCAAAAGATGGAAGGAATACGCACTCACTATACCAAAAAGAATTGGTCGACGATCAACAGTTTCAGGAGGTAGCATATTATCAGGAACCAATGGTACTGAAGGAAGAGGTCCAAGCTGCACTGAAGGCATTGGCAAAAAACAAGCCTCCAGGAATTGACAGAGTAACAGTTGAGATATTTCAGCAAATGGATGCAGCACTGGAGCTCACTCGTCTATGCCAAGAAATTTGGAAGACAGCTACCTGGCCAACCACCTGGAAGAGATCCGTATTTATGTGCCTATTCCCAAGAAAGGTGATCCAACAGGAGGTGGAACTTATCGAATAACATCATATGCAAAAAAAATTTTGCTGAAGATAATTCAAAAGCGACTACAGCAGTATGTCGACAGGGAACTGCCAGAAACTCAGGCCAGATTCAGGAGAGGATGTGGAACAAGGGATATCATTGCTGATGTCAGATGGATCATGGCTGAAAGCGAGAATAGCAGAAAGATGTTTACTTGTGTTTTATTGACTATGAAAACGCATTCAACTGTGTGGATCATAACAAATTATGCATAACATTGCGAAGAATGGGAATTCCAGAACACTTAATTGTGCTCATAAGGAAACTGTATATAGATCAAGAAGCAGTCATTTGACCAGAACAAGGGGACACTGTGTGGTTTAAAGTTAGGAAAGTTGTGCATCAAGGTTGTATCCTTTCACCATACTTATTCAATCTGTATGCTGAGCATATAATCGGAGAAGCTGGACTATATGAAGAAGAACACGGCATCAGGATTGGAGGAAGACTCATTAACAACCTGCCATATGCAGATGACACAACCTTGCTTGCTGAAAGTGAAGAGGGCTTGAAGCACTTACTGATGAAGATCAAAGACCACAGCCTTCAGTATGAATTACACCTCAACATAAAGAAGACAAAAATCCTCACAACTGGACCAATAAGCAACAGCATGATAAATGGAGAAAAGACTGAAGTTGTCAAGGATTTCATTTTACTTGGGTCCACAATCAACACCCATGGAAGCAGCAGTCAAGAAATCAAAAGATGCACTGCACTGGGCAAATCTACTACAAAAGACCTCTTTAAAGTATTGAAAAGCTAAGATGTCACCTTGAAGACTAAGGTGCGACTGACCCAAGCTATGGTGTTTTCAATAGCCTCATATGCATGTAAAAGCTGGACGATAAATAAGGAAGACTGAAGAAGAACTGAGGCCTTTGAGTTGTGGTGTTGGAGAAGAATACTGAATATGCCATGGACTGCAAAAAGAACGGACATACCTGTCTTGGAAGAAGAACGACCAGAATGCTCCTTAGAAGCAAGGATGGCAAGACTACATCTCACATACTTTGGACACGTTATCAGTAGGGATCAATCCCTGGAGAAGGACATCATGCTTGGTAAAGTAGAGAGTCAGCAAAAAAGAGGAAGACCCTCAATGAGATGGATTGACACAGTGGCTGCAACAATGAACTTAAGCATAACAAGGATTGTGAGGATCGTGCAGGACCGGGCAGTGTTTTATTCTGTTGTACATAGGGTCACTCTGAGGTGGAATAGACTCGATAGCACCTTACAACAACAACAAAACAAAGTTCTATATTTTCCCAACAATTGCTGTTGTTAGCTTCTGCGCAACTCATGGTAACCCCATGGATAGCAGAACAAAACGCTGCCTGGTCTTATGCCATCCCAAAGATCAGTTTCAGATCAGACTGTTGTGATCCGTAAAACTTTCACGGGCTGATTTTCAGCAGTAGATTGCCAGGCCTTTCTTTCTAGTCTATCTTAGTCTGAACGCTCCACTGACATCTGTTCAGCATCACACTGACAGGCGCATGGTGGCTGCCCCACGAGGTGCACTGGCTGGGAATTGAACCTGGGTCTCCTGCATAGAAGGCAAGAATTCTACCGCTGAACCACCACTGCCCCTTCCATAAATTGGGTGGTTTAAATTTTAAGTAAAATAATAGCTAGAAGTCCAGTTTAGAGATTTAGAGATGAAATAATAGTTGAGTGCTACATCCATCCCATGAATTAATGTTACTAGTTCTATGGCTTATCCTGTATCTTAAATTCCTACCGTGTTCCACTTAACCTTAATTTTCTTTACCGAGAGTGATAATGTGTCCCTGACTTTACATATTTTTCCTTTGATTTCAATTCACATCATGCATGTGTGTGCATTTACACTCATACATATACATAAGCAGCATATATCCATTTCTCAATAAAGAAGAACCTGGCACAGTGTACTTGGGAAATAGTACTTGGAAGGTTAGAGGAGAAGCCTGGGAGATGAGAGTCTGGTGAGGCAGAGTGTCCCCTTGGAGAGGACCCTGTCAGACCCTGGAGCTCAGCGTTCATTTGGAAGGCAACGGGCAGTCCCTGGAAGGGAAGAAGAGGGCTGCGATCTGCACTGGAGGAAGCTAACTCAGGCAGCAGCTGGATGGGAGAGGAGAGACACTGCAGGTCTCCTGACAACAGTGTGCGGAGGGACCCAACTCATCTCTTGTTTGCAGAGAAGCCTTCCTGGGGCACTCTGAGTGGCAACACCTGACCCTTTTCTAAGACACCACCCCATCCCAGATCAACCAAAGGCTATAGAATAATTCTTAATACCTTTCCTCATTTAATCACTCAACAAAGGACCTAGCCATCTGGGTGTGTGTATAGTGTTGGGCTAAATCGAAACCTGAGTTGCTCAATGCATAACACAGAAGTGAGCCCTAATGTAAACTATGGACTTTTTAGTTAATAATAATGTATCAGTATTGCTTTATCATTTATTAAAAAAAAAGTACCACATTAATGTAAGATGTTAATAATAGGAGAAACTGTATGCAGGGGGAAGGGGGAGGAATATGGAACTCTCGGCACTTCCTGCGTAATTTTCTGTAAACCTATAACTGCTCTAAATAATGAAGTGTATTTAAAAATAATAAGATGTTTGAAAGTAAAGCTCAGGTTTTCAGACAAGAAAAAAAAAAAAAGTTAAACATGGAATTACCTTATGACCCAGCAATACCATTCCTAGGTATGTACACAAAAGAATTGAATGCAGGCACTCAAGCAGATGCTTGTGCACCAGTGTCCACAGCAGCACTGTGCACAATCGCCAGAACGTAGAAATAACCCAAAATGTCTATCAAGAGATGAATGCACAAGATGTGGTGTATGTGCACACAATGAATATTACTCAGTCATAAAAAGAAATGGAGTACTGATACATGCTACAAAGGGGATGAACCTCAAAAAAATCATGCTAAGTAAAAGAAGTCAGAGACAAAAAGGCCACATATTGTACGAGTTCATTTATGTGAACCACACAGAATAGGTAATTCCATAGAGACTGAAAGAAGATTGGTGGTCGCCAGTGGCTGGGAAAGAGGGGGAATGGAAAAGAGGGGAAAAAAAAAAAATTGTGCCAAGAACTTAAAATCCAGTTAGCAGAGCACCTAGAGGCTCTATTCATGCATACAGTGGAAATATATTTGGCAGAGAAAGAAGCAGATTACAAAACAGCATGTGAGATGTTCAAGTTAAAACAAAAGCTCATACATGATTAAATATCAAAACTGAGTGGATATGGCCAGTCACAGCTAAAGGAACCTAGCGGAGAGGGGGTACTGGCCCTGGGCCAGCTGCAGAATGTGCATGAGAAGACTCATCTGCGCTGCCCTAAAACATGTCAGATTTAAATCGAAGGTGGGGTGTGGAGGAGGGTAAAGTTGGGTGTAGGTGTTTTTGCTTCTTAACTGATTTCTCACTATGATAAACACAACTCTAACAAATATCTATAAAGTAAAACATTGTGTACAGCTTTATCATTTCTTTCTTAGAAGTCTCCTGAAGGGTAAATGCTGGGTCAAAGGCAAGGACAATAGAAGCATTTGACATGGACTGCCAAACTGCTCCCTCAAAGGCTGGCCATTTATACTTCCTCCAGTTTGAATATTACTTTATATAAAATCTTTGTAAATTAGACAGGCAAAAGTTGGCATCTTATCGACTGTTAAATTGGCACTCCTTTGATTAAACACTTTATTTATTTATTTTCCACTGGAGCCCTGGTGGTACAGTGGTTAAAACACTTGGCTTCTAACCAAAGATCAGCAGTTGGAACCCACTGTCCACTCCACGGAGAAAGATGTGGCAGTCTGCTTCCATAAAGACTTACAGCCTTGGAAAACCTATGGAGCAGTTCTACTCTGTCCTACAGGATCACTATGAGTCAGAATTGACTTGACGGCAATGGTTTTTGCTTTTTTCTTTAAATTTACTTTCCATTTGTACTTCTCCATCTGTGAATCACCTACTGATATTTTTTGCCTATTTCTTAGTGTTTTGTTTGTTTGTTTTCTTATTGATTTGTGAGAGATTTTCTGTTAAAATCCGAACCTTGGATATACTTAGCAAAAAAAAAAAAAAATTCCCATTCTTCTATCTTTAAATTTTGTTTTCTGTTATACAGAAATAACTTGTTTATACCAATTATTATTTGTCTCTGTGATTTTATTCTTTGGTGTAATACCAGAAAGAAAGACTTTCTTTAGAATTACTAAACAAATATCTGTAATTTTCTAATATTTTTATTGCTTCTTTTTAGAATTTAAAAATCAAACCAAATGGGGTGTATTTATTTAGAAAAAATAGTCAACATTTTTGTTCAAATTTATCATATAGGATTTTCTCCAATTTATAGAATTAGAAACTCCTTCAAAAGTAGGGACTGCATTTGACTAGTTCTACTATAGTCCCAGCCACTATCCACCTGCCAGTTTGTCGTACAGTGGTGGCTTTCACGTTGCTGTGACTCTGGAAGCTATGCCACTGGCAGTATTTCAAATACCAGCAGGTATTTTGACTAAGAATGACTAGGAAGAAAGGTCTGGTAATCTACTTGCAAAAATTAGTCAATGAAATCCTGTGGATCACAGAATATCGTTTGAGACTCTGACTTGTTACTTTGGATGCGTCATCAGGAGGGACTGATCACTGAAGAAGGACATCGTGTTTGGTAAAGTGGAGCACCAGGGAAGGTGATGGAAACCCTCAATGAGATGGATTAACACAATGGCCGCCACAATGGTCTCAAACAAACCAACGATCATGGAGATGGTGCACGCCTGAGCAATGTTTCATTCTGTTATTGATGGGTTGCCAGGAGTCCTAGCCAACTCAAGGGCAATTAACAACAGAGTCCCAGCATTAAACATAATGCCTAAACCACAGAAGACATAAAGTAAATATTCCATGAATGAATGAATGAAGAACAAATTAATGAACAAATCTGGCATTCACCACGGGAAAGGCAGATTCCTACTGTAAGCCTGGCTTGTAAAAGACTCGTGTCATTAGCCGTGAAATATACATCCACAGAGAGTTCCAGGCTCTGCGTTCTGGTATTATCTGCTTGGAAGGTTTCATTTCACAAGCTCTTCATAAACAAGGGACTCTGGGACATTACCATTTCCCCCAAAGGACTTCTCGGAGGCATCCGCACCCCTCTTCTGATTGGCTGTCTAAACCTATTTAATTTCTTTATTAAGATGTTTCTTTGTTCTAGGAAACAGTGGGAAGGATTAACAGCTGAGCTTATCACAGCAGCAGCTTCCAAGTCAGAACACTCTCTCCTCTGCTTTGCCCTAAGGGAAACCCACCTCTCCTGGGGTCACTGCTTTCCAGGAGCCCCTGCAGCAGAAGAAGGGTCCTCTGCCATGCCTCACGTACTTTGGGAGATGGAGTGGGAGAAAGTAAAATTTTCTCTTATCTCTCGGGCTCCTCTGAGATCATCTGCATTCCCTGCTCTGAGATTTATCCACGTGTAATCAAATCCTTCTTGTCTCATCTATCAACCTCCCAACCCCCAGCCCCACCCCATTCACTATCCAAATGGCAACTGTCTTTTGGTTTCCCTCTCTCTCCATCACCAAATCCAAGCACTAATACAACATATCTTGACATCTAAATGATTATCCAAGCAGAAATCAAGTCCCCTAACTTGCTTACCTCCATGACCCCAGCAGCCTTACTTACACCCCACATTCTTCAGTGACTTACCTTGGCAGACCCTTCATCTTGCCATCACTCAAAATTGCTCCATCTCGGAAATGGGAACATACGATGGCTCACTCACTGAACTAATTCCCTAGGCCAGAAGATACCTCATTCATTCATTTCCACCCCACCTGCTGGCTTTTTCTTTAAATGTCTCAGAGATCACTATCTCTTTCCTTTCAGACTACTGCCACCTTCCCGCTTAACATCCTGCTTTACCAAGCTTGGGGCCCTGTGGCATACCCCTCAACATTCTCTGGCTAGCCTGACAACACCTCACTCCTCTCTTTCTCCCCTACTTGCCCCACATATCCTCAATTCCAAATAATTCTACCTTTGCTACTACCTCTGTTATCTTCTCAAACTGACACAGTTATTTTCAAAAGACTTCTTTTGCTCCATCATTCCCCTATATCTGCTACCCAATGTTCCTCATGCCCATCATAGTCAAGATCCTTGAAACAACACATAATATTCACTATTTCTGATTCCTCATCTTCTTCCACAGTTTTCAATGCTGTAATCAAGCTTCAGACTCCACCATCATTGAAACGTCTCTGGAAGTTCACAAACAACCTCCCAGTTTTCAAAGGCAATGCATTTTTAGTCCTCATCTACCTGATCTCTCTGACGTAAATGGTATTCCCTTGTTTTTAAAATTCTCTCCGTCCTTGGCTTTTGAGATATTTCTCTCATCCAGATCTCTTTCTACATCTCTCAATATTTCTTCTAAGTCTCTTCATAGGTTCCTCTTACTCTGCACACTCTTAAAATGTTGGTGCTGTTGAGGACTCTGTCTTTGGTCTCATCTTGCCATTTGATCTAACTACCAGCACCATGAACTCTGCTGGCATCAGCTACCATCCATGTGGTAATAACTCCCAAACCTCTCTTTTGAGCTCCATACCTAGTTAGCTCTATACCTAACTAGATCTATCCTTTTGGACTTCCTAACAATTTTTCAAATTCAGCATATTGGAACTCAGTATTTTCCCCAAATTTTCTTTTACTCACATATTCTCTAGCTCTTTGAGAGAAATCTTCCCTAACCACCCAATCTATTTATGCCATCCTGTATCCTTCACTATTAAATTATCTTGTTTTCTTTTCTGAATTCAACTCATTGGCTGATAGTTTATTATTTTATTTCTTTTCTTGGTGATTGCCTTTTCTCTTTTAACTTGGGCTTCATGAAAACATAAACTTTTAGCACAGGATTCCCTAGCACCTAAAAGAGTGCTTGGCACACAGTGGGTAGTCAATGTGTATTTGATGAATGAATGATAAAAGAATCTGACCCCTACCTCTCTCCTGCTTTATCCTCCCAATCCCCATTCCAGACACTTTCACTCCAAACTCCAGCGACATTAAACTAATTAATCTTCTAGGAACCCAAAATCTGCTTCAGCCCCCATGCCTTTATTCATGCTCTACCTCAGCTAGCAATATCCTTTTCACCTAAATGGTGACTATTTACTCATTTTTATAAATTTAGCTCAAGAATATTCTTTGAAGCCCTTCCTCCTTTTGGATACCTGTCTATCATTTCCTATGAACCATAAAGACTAGTTGTCAAGTCAATTCTGACTCATGGCAACCCCATGGGGTCAGAGTAGAACTATGCTCCATGAGGTTTTCAATGGCTGATTTTTCAGAAGTACATAGCTAGGCCTTTCATCTGAGGTGCCTTGAGGTGGACTCGAACCTCCAATCTTTCGGTTAGCAGCCAACTGCATTAACCATTTGCACCGTCCAGAGACTCTATGAACTATAAGCTCCTTTAGGATATACAAACATACTCTAGTACTTCCTCCTTCAAGATTAAACTCACATCTCTCTACATAGTACTTCATTTTTCTGCTCTCTTATACAGCCTAAATTTTGAAACAGTTGTGTACACATGTTGCTTACAATATCTCACCTCTTATTTCCTCTACAATACACTCCAGTCAGGCCTCAACTTTCACCAATCACTGAAACAGCTCTTGTAAAAGTCATCAAAGGCTCCTATGTTGCCAAAAACCAGAGGATGCTTTTCAGTCTTCCTCTTACTGGAATGCTGAGTATTAATCAATAGATACGATCTCTGGATCTTCATTTCTATGGTACCACACTCCCTAGTTTTCCTGTTAACTTGTGGCTACTCCTTTTCAATCTCTTCTTCCATCTGTCCCTCCTGTACTAACACCTAAATTCCTCAAGGCACAGTCCTCAGATTTATTCCCTTCTCTCTTTACACTCTCTTCACACTCTCTTCCTAATGGATCTCATCCATTTTCACTGCTTGAATAACATCTACCTCTACGCTGACAACTCCCAGTTTTATACCTCTGTTTCAGAGCTCTCTTCCAAACCAGAGGCTCATATATGCTACTTTCAACTAGACATTTCCACTGGGATTGTTTAAGAACACTAAATGTCAGCCCCCTCTAAAACTTAGTTCAAAGTCTTCTTCTCTCACCAAGGAAGTTCCTTCTCTCAGCCTGCTTAATCTCAGAAAATACTACCACCATGTACTACTTGCTTAAGCTGCAAATCTAGGGGTCCTTCTTATCAACTCCCTTCTTTTATATCCAGTCAATCACCAAGTCCTGCCAATTAGACCTACAAAATGCGTCAAATAACCACTTCTCTTTATCTCCATTGTCACAATCTTAACTCAAATCATCTTAAATTTTCACCTGGACTGCTCCAATAGCTTCTCCCCCAAATTCTAATCTTCACTCATTTAATATATTATATGCAACAATCAAATGATCTTTTAATTATGTAAATTAGATCATGTCACTTATTTTCTCAAATACTCAGTGGTATTCCTTGAACTCAAAATAAAATCTAGAGCCCGGCAAGATGGTGCTCTAGGCAGAAGCACCACACCGTCCCTCCACAGCAAAGATCTGAAAAACTAAGCCAAACAGAGAATCAACAATCCTGAAACCCTAGAACATCAAATGAAGAGATAAAGAACTCAACCAAACACCAAACGGAGTGAGAATACTGAAAGAGAACGCAGAGTGAGGAGAGATTCATGCAGAGGTCCCCTACCAGCTAAAGCAGCGCGGATCCACCATTGGACTCCTATCGGAGAACGGGAGAGCAGCCTCATGGAGCGTCCAGTGGGAGACGGAACGGCCGGTAATTTGCGGTGTGCGCTTTGCCACCTCCTACCCCTCTTCGCCTCGGCTGGGGCTCCCCTGCTTCCCGTGGCCAGGGTCCCTGGGACAGGGGGCGCTGGTGCTTGGATTCCACGTGCCCGGGCCGGCGGCTCTCTGGGAGCCGTTTGTTGGCTGCTGGCGTTGCTTTTTCTGCCGCCTCCCCCTCCTTTTGCTCGGGTGCCTGGTTCTGAGCGCTGACTTTGCCCTTTCCTGCGGGACTGTGGGGCTGCGTTCGGGTGTGTGGCTGCTTCCATGTCTGGACTGCCGCGCTGGTGAGATCCCGGGGCTTTTGTTCGTTTGCTCCTCTGCTTCCCGTGGCCGCAGTCTCTTCACCGGGGTCTGCCAGCTGCTTGGATTCCGCGCACCCAGGCAGGCGGCTCTCTGGATGCCACTTGTTGGCTGCTGGTGCTGCCTTTTTTTTTTTCTTCTCCTGCTTCTTTTGGTTTCTCGCTTGCCCCTCGCCGCCTCCCCCTCCTTTCACTCGGGTGCCTGGCTCCTTGCACCCTCTTAGCTCCTTTCTGAGGGTACCCAGAGTGCAGGCAATTTGTGATATATGCTTTCACCTCTCCACCCTTCTTCACTCACAATCAGCCTCCTCTGTTTCCCATGGACACAGTCTCTTGTCCAGAAACACCAGCCCGCACTGGCTGGCTCTCTGAGTGCCATTCGTTGACTGCTGGTGTTGCTTTTTTTTTTTTCAATTTTATTTATTTATTTATTTTTATTAGTTTTGTTTTCTTTTCCCTCTTTTTCCCTTTTGTCTTTCTTCATTGCTCAATTTCTCGTCTCTCTATCTCTTCCTTCTCTTTCTTATCCCTGAATACCAGGCACTGTATGCCTCTGCGCCTTCTGGCCAGGCTGTGCTGTGAAACCTGAGACCGAATTCCCCAGACCTCATAGCTGCATCGGTGGGATACCTGATTTTTATTTGTTCATGCTTTCCTTTTCTTTCTCTTCCCCCTTCTGCTTTTCTCCATCCCATAGTCTCTCCTCTGTCCATTCCAACAGCAATCTCCCTTAGCATTCTTTTATGTTTGTATGTTTTTCACTCCTGCTCCTCTCTCCTCTCTCCCATATCCAGCTTAGCTTCACACATAACTATCTCCCCGCTGCATCCTGCCTACCTGCACTGTGCACTTGACATCACACCACCAAGCTGTGCAGGCAAGCCCTATTGGAATCTGTCCAGCACTGACTAGCACCTGTCCTGGTGGCTGCGGTGAGTGCCACAAACAACCCATCCCAGTGGCTCCTCTTCAGCTAGACTTGCCCAGCTGTACCACAAGGATGAAACAAAAAAATCTACAATCAATAAACGAGAGAAATATATACTGAATTTCCCGAAAACAGCAAACAATATCAAAACATTTACAAAAACAAGACAAGATGGCTCCAATAGGCGTCCAAATTAAACACAGATAACTCTCCTGTGGAAGAAAATGCACTAGAAGTACCTGACAGGGAACTCAAATCACTAATACTCAGAATTTTCCAAGAACTGAGGCAAAAAGCTGACAAACATGAGGAAAAAATAGACAAATTTATGGAAAGTACAGACAAAAAATTGGAAGAATTCAGGAAGATGATGCAGGAACAAAATGCCAAAATAAATTCACAACTTGAAATTATACAAAAACAAAAATTAGAAATCCAAAAGATAAACAACAAGATTTCAGAAATGGATGATGTCATAGAAGGGCTGAGAAGTAGATTTGAAACTGTGGAAGACAGGATCAGTGGAACTGAAGACAAACACTTGGATACAACTCTGTTTCAGGAAAACTCAGAAAAAAGAACAAAGGAAAATGAAGATACCCTGAGAGTTATGTGGGACACGATTAAAAGCAAAAATTTACAAGTGATTGGCATCCCAGAATAGGGGGAGAAAACAGAAAACATAGAGAGGATCATTGAGGAACTGCTGACAGAAAACTTTCCCAATATCATGAAAGATGAAAAGCTGGCCATCCAAGAAGCTCAACGAACCCCATATAGAAGAGATCCCAAAAGAAAATCACCAAGACATATCATATTCACATTTGCCAAAACTAAAGACAAACAAAGAATCCTGAGAGCAGCTCGTGAAAAACAGGAAGTCACATACAGAGGAGAAACAATAAGACTAAGCTCAGATTATTCGGCAGAAACCATGCAGGCAAGAAGGCAGTGGGATGACATATATAAAATCTTGAAAGAAAAAAATTGTCAGCCAAAAATAATGTATCCGGCAAAACTCTCGTTCAAATTTGATGGTGAAATTAGGTCATTTCCAGATAAACAGAAACTAAAGGAATATGCAAAAGTCAAACCAAACTTACAAGAATTATTAAAGGGAGTTCTTCGATATGAGGACAAACAGCTTCAGCCCTCAGGCAGGACCTAGGACGCAGGTTCATATGAACCAGATACCATTCTAGGAAATGAACTATCGAGGATTATCCAAAACCAAAAGAAATACAACAGGGAATCAGAGCAATTGATCAAAGGATGACAACAACATCAAAACAATGAAAGAGGGAATAAACGGCATAAGCATAGAACCTTCTAATGGAGAGGAAGGCAAGGTGATACCAAGTAAGGGTAGACTGCTTCAAACTTATAAAGATAAGGGTAAAATTCATGGTAATCACAAAGAAAGTTAACAAACCAACTCATAAAAATAAAGATGAAAAACATAAAGTCTCAGCAAAAACAAAACCTACAAAAACAAAAGAAATGAACACAAAATCCACAAACAAAAGGAACTCAGCACAAGAGAGTAAGAAGAACAAAGAAAACTTCAGCACCACAAAACAAAGCACTACAAAATGACAGCAACAAACTTCCATCTATCAATAATTACACTGAATGTAAATGGACTCAATTCACCCATAAAGAGACGGAGAGTGGCAGAATGGATAAGAAAACAGGATCTATCAATATGCTGTCTACAAGAGACACACCTTAGAAACAAAGATGTGAATTCATTAAAAATCAAAGGTTGGAAAAAAATATATCAAGGTAACAACTACCAAAAAAGAGCAGGAGTGGCAATTCTAATCTCACATAAAATAGACTTTAAACAAAATCTACCATAAAAGACAAAGAAGGACACTATATAATGATTAAGGGGACGATCCATCATGAAGACATAACCATAATAAACATCTATGCATGCAATGAAAGGCTCCAAAATACATAAAACAAACTCTAACAGCACTGAAAAGAGAAATTGACAGTTCCACAATAATAGTAGGAGACTTCAACACATCACTCTCAGTAAAGGACAGAACAACTAAGAAGAAACTCATCAAAGACACAGAAGACCTAAAGGACACAATCAGCCAACTGGACCTCATAAACATATATAGAACAATCCATCCAACCGCTGCAAACTACACATTCTTTTCCAATGCACATGGAATGTTCTCCAGAATAGACCACATCTTAGGCCACAGAGCAATCCTCAACAAGATCCAAAACGTTGAGATACTTCACAGTATCTTCTCTGACCACAATGCCATCAAGGTAGAAATTAACACTAGAAAGAGCAAGGAAAAAAAATCAACTACATGGAAACTGAATAATACTCTGCTTACACATCAATGGGTAATAGAAGAAATCAGAGATGGAATTAAAAAATTCCTAGAATCAAATGAAAATGAAAACACATCGTACAAAAACCTTTGGGACACAGCAAAGGCAGTCCTCAGAGGACAATTTATAGCAATAGATGCACATATCAAAAAAGAAGAAAGGGACAAAATCAAAACATTAACTACAGAACTCCAACAAATAGAAAGAGAACAGCACAAAAGGCTACAACCACCGGAAGAAAGGAAATAGTAAAGATCAGAGCAGAAATAAATGAAATAGAGAACAGAAAAACAATAGAAAGAATCAACAAAACCAAAAGTAGGTTCTTTGAAAGAATCAACAAAATCGACAAACCACTGGCCAGACTGACAAAAGAAAAACAGCAGAGGACACAAATAACTCAAATAAGAAATGAAACGGGGGACATTACAACAGACCCAACCGAAATAAAAAGGATTATAACAGAATATTATGAAAAACTATATTCCAACAAATTTGAAAACCTAGAGGAAATGGATAAATTTCTAGAAACACACGGCCTACCCAAACTACAACAAAGTGATACTTTGAAAATCTGAACAGACCCATAAAAGGAGAAGAGATTGAAAAGGTAAAAAAAAACTCCCAACCAAAAAAAGCCCTGGCCCAGATGGCTTCACTAGAGAATTCTACAAAACATTTACAGAAGAGCTCGTACCAGTTCTGCTCAAGCTATTTCAGAGCATAGAAGAGGAAGCAACCCTTCCAAATTCATTCTATGAAGCCAGCATAATGCTGATACCTAAACCAGGCAAAGACGTCACAAAAAAAAGAAAATTACAGACCAATATCTCTCATGAATATAGATGAAAAATTCTGAACAAAATTCCAGCCAATAGAATTCAGTATCATATCAAAAAAATAATACACCACAACCAAGTCAGATTCATACCAGGTATGCAAGGATGGTTTAACATTAGAAGATCCATCAACGTAATTCCCCACATAAATAAAAGGAAAGAAAAAAAATCACATGATCATCTCAATTGACGCAGAAAAGGCATTTGACAAAGTCCAACACCCATTCTTGATAAAAGCTCTCAATAAAATAAGTATAGAAGGGAAATTTCTCAACATAATAAAGGGCATCTATGCAAAACCAACAGCCAACATCATTCTTAATGGAGAGAGGCTGAAAACACTCCCGTTGAAATCAGGAACAAGACAAGGATGCCCTTTATCACCACTCCTATTTAACATTGTGCAGGAAGTTCTAGCTAGAGCAATGAGGCAAGAGAAAGAAATAAAGGCATCCAAATTGGTAATGAAGAAGTTAAACTCTCCCTGTTTGCAGATGATATGATACTATACATAGAAAACCCTAAAGACTCCATGAGAAATCTACTGCAACTAATAGAAAGATTCAGCAGAGTAGCAGGATACAAGATAAACATTCAAAAATCAGTTGGATTCCTATACACCAGTAAAGAGAACGATGAAAAGGAGATCAGGAAATCAATACCACTTTCAATAGCCCCGAAAAAGATAAAATACTTAGGAATAAATCTGACCAGGAATATAAAAGACCTATACAAAGAAAACTACGAAACACTGCTGCATGAAACCCAAAGGGATCTACATAAATGGAAAAACATACCATGCTCATGGATAGGCAGACTCAACATTGTGAAAATGGCAATTCTACCTAAAGCAATTTACAAATACAATGCAATCCCGATCCAAATACCAGCAACATTCTTCAAAGAGATGGCAAAACTAATTATTAACTTTATATGAAAAGGGAAGAAGCCCCGAATAAGTAAAGCACTACTGAAGAAGAAGAAGAAAGTTGGAGGACTCACACTACCTGACTTGAGAACCTACTATACAGCTACAGTAGTCAAAACAGCCTGGTACTGGTACAACAACAGAGACATTGACCAATGGAACAGAATTGAGAACTCAGATGTAAATCCATCCACCTACGGTCACCTGATTTTTGACAAGGGCCCAAAATACATCAAATGGGGAAAAGACAGTCTTTTTAACAAATGGTGCTGGCAAAACTGGATATCCATTTGGAGAAAATGAAACAGGACCCATACCTCACACCGTATACCAAAACTACTTCAAAATGGATCAAAGACCTGAATATAAAGCCTCAAACTATAAAATTCATAGAAGAAAAAATAGCACCAACACTTCAGGCCTTAATACATGGCATTAACAGGATACAAACCATAAACATCAACACAAAAAACCCAACAGATAAACTAGATAATTGGGATCTTCTAAAAATCAAACATCTATGCTCTTCAAAAGACTTCACCAAAAGAGTTAAAAGAGAACCTACAGACTGGGAAAAAATTTTTGGACAGTACAAGTGAGACAAAGGTCTAATCTCCATAATCTACAAGAAAATCCAACACCTCTACAACAAAAAGACAACCAATCCTATCAAAAAATGGGCAAAGGAAATGAACAGACACTTCACCAAGGAAGACATTCAAATGGCCAACAGACACATGAGGAAATGCTCGCGATCACTAGCCATTAGAGAAATGCAAATTAAAAGCACAATGAGATACCATCTCACCCCGGCATTACTGGCACGAATCAAAAATACTGGAAATAACAAATGTTGGAGGGGCTGCGGGGAGATGGGAACTCTTATACACTGCTGGTGGGAATGCAAAATGATACAATCATTTTGGAAAATGATATGGCGTTTCCTCAGAAAGCTAGAAATAGACATACCATTCGATCCAGTAATCCCACTCCTAGGAGTATATCCTAGAGAAATAAGAGTCATCACTCGAATAGACATATGCACACCTATGTTCATGGCAGCATTGTTCACAATAGCAAAACGATGGAAATAACCTAGATGCCCATCAACAGATGAATGGATAAACAAACTATGGTACATACACACAATGGACTACTATACAACGAGAAAGAACAATGATGAATCTATGAAGCATCTCATAACATGGATGAAACTGGAGGACATTATGCTGAGTGAAATAAGTCAATCACAAAAGGACAAATATTGTATGAGACCTCTATCGTAAAAACCCATGAAAAAATTCACATGCAAAATGTAACAGTCCTAGTTGGTTACCAGGGATGGGAGGGGAGGGGGGGGATATTAAATAGGCAATAGATAAGTGGTATCTTGGGTGAGAGGTGAGACAGTACACAGTACAAGGGAAAGTAACACAACCTGCACAAGGAAAGGTCATGGAGGCCCCATGGACACATCCAAACTCCCCGAGGGACTGAGTCGTTGGACGGAGGGCTCTGGGGACCATGGTCTCAGCAAACATCTAGCTCAATGGCATGACACTACTTATAAAGATAATGCTCTACATTCTACCTTGGTGAGTAGTGTCTGGGGTCTTAAAAGCCTGTGAGCGGCCATCTAAGATATTACACTGGTCTCATCCCTTTGGGAGCAAGGGAGAATGAAGAGAACAGGATACAAGGAAAAGATTAGTCCAAAGGACTAATTGTCCACAGCTACCAAGACCTCCACCAGACTGAGTCCAGTACAGCTAGATGGTGCCCGGCTACCACCTCTGACTGCTCTGACCAGGATCACAACATAGGGTTCTGGACAGAGCTGGAGAAGGATGTAGAGCATAATTCTAACTCACAAAAAAAAAAAAAAAAAAAAGACCAGATTTACTGGCCTAAAGGAGACTGGAGAAACCTCAAGAGTATGGCCCCCAGACACCCTTTCAGCTCAGAGGTGAAGTTACCTTCGAGGTTCACTGTTCAGCCTGGGAGTGGACAGCCCAGTAAAACTAAATGAGACTAACGAGGTACAGGAGTCCAGTGACAAGGGCCAGAATGCAGAGGGGGAGTAGGAAGCTGATGATAAGGAACACAAGTTGAGTAAGGATACTGTTGATGTGTTGTGAGATTGTTAACCATTGTTATAGGGCAACATTTGTAGTAACTGTTAAATGGGAGGCTATTTTGTCCTGTAAGCCTTCATCTTGGGTGAGAATGGCAGCACAATTGGAAGAGCATAGTCAATGTCACTTAAATGTGTACGTAAAAAGTTTTGAAATGGTGTATCTTTGGCTATGTGTATTTTCACCAAAAAAACAAACAAACAAAAAAAAAAAAAAAACACTGAGAATTTAGAGGGTTAAAATGTTGTGGGGTTGTTAACGAAAGTCATAAAACAGCATGTGTACTACTGTTACATGAGAAACTGTTTATTCTGTAAGCCTTCACCTGATGTACAATAAAGTATTAAAAAAAAAATCTAAACTCCTTATAAGGTCCTATGAGGTTCCACTGGATCTGGCATGGTCTGCATTTCCAATCTCACACTACCATCTCCCTTGCTCATGACATGTCAGCTACCTGGAACTTCTTTCATCCAGCATCACAAATAAATCAGAATGTTTTCAGGGTCAATGCTTTTGTACATGCTGTTCCATCTTCCTGGGAGGGTTCCCTATGCCTCACCTACTTCTTATCTAACTGACCCCTTTGTTCCTTACCAGACTCAACTAAAATGCCACAGACCAAAGATAACATAAATGAATTTTTGTTTGTAACTCTTTTTTCTCCTATATGATGAGAGACAACTGCATAAAACAATAATTCTAAAACTGTGTGGACCTGAAACATAGAAAGACGTGATTTGTATCATAATAATAGTACAAAGGAGCAGGGAGAAAATGGAGCTATACTGTAGTAAAGTTTTTGAATGCTACTGAAATTAAATTAGTATTAATCTGAAGTAGATTATTTTTAGGTTAAACTGTTAATACCCAGGACAAGAAAATTTCAAAACATATTGTAAAAGATACAGTAAAGGAACTAGAGTAGTATACTAGAAGATATCTATTTAACACAAAGAAAATAGTAACAGAGGGACAGAGGAACCAAAAAAGACATAAGACATGAAGAAAGCAATTAGCAGAATGACAGGCATAAACTCTACATTATCATTAATTACATTACAAGGAAATGGACTAAAAACTCTAGTCAAAGGGCAGAGATTGGAAGAATGAATAAAAATATAAAAACTCTTGATTCAACTATACGCAGTCTGTAAAAGACACATGTTAGATTCAAAGACACAAATTGGTTGAAAGTAAAAGGATGGAAAAGATACACCATGCAAATAGTAACCAAAAGACAGCTGAAGTGGCTATAATAATATCAGATAAAATAGACTTTAAGAGAAAAATTGGTAAAATAATTAATCCATCAAAAAGTTATAGTGATTATAAACATATATGCAGCTAACCACAGAGCCCAAAACACATGAAGCAAAAATTGACAGACTTCAAGGGAGAAACAGACAATTCAACAATACTAGTTGATGAGTTCAATACTTCACTTTCTCTAATGTATAGAACAACTAGCCAGAAGACCAGAAATAAGACTTAAACAACACTACAAACCAACTAGATCTAACTGATATCTATATAGCACTCTCCACGCAACAACAACAGAATACACATTCTTCTGAAGTCATGTAAAATATTTTCCAAGATAGGCCATATGTTGGGCCATAAAACAAACCTCAATGAATTTTAAAAGACTGAAATCATACCAAGTATGCTCTCAGAACACAAAGCATTGAAACTAGAAAATAATAATATAAACAAATTTGGGAAATTTTTCATATAAGTATATAAAAATTTTTATATCATTGTCACATATATGTGACATCGGAGCAAAACACTCAATGAGTCAAAGAGGAAATCACAAAGGAAGTAAGAAAATACTCTGAGATGAATGAAAATGTATACACATGGGATGCAGCTAAAGTGGTGCTTACAGGGAAATTTATAGCTATCAATGCATACATTAAAAAAGAAGAACAATTTCAAAATCAATAGACTAACTTTAAGACACTGGAGGAAAGAAAGACCAAACTAAACCTAAAGGAAGCAGAAGAAGGAAACAATAAAGATTATATCAAAAATGAATAAATTAAAATTAAACTAAAAATTCAGTTCCTCAATCAGACTAGTCACATTTCAAGTGCTCAATAGCCACGTGTGGCTATTAGAGAGCCATATTAGAAAGTATAGATGTAGAACAGTTCTATTGGATAGCACTGAAGCATCATAGGCAATAAAGCCAAGGTAAGGGATATTCACTGTCCTTGAACTTCTAAAAGGGACATATACAATCCATATGGAAATGACGTTACCTTGACCATAATGATGGTAACTCTTCTTGTAAGTCGACGTTAAACTCTTCAAACACTTTCTGTGCTTTCTGAAATTCCTCTTCTGCCTAGAAATGACATAAAATATTTGTTTCCACTAAAAAAAAAAAAAAATCACATGAAAACATAGAAAATTATATGCACAACAATGTTCTTTAACATAAAATAGATATAGCTTTATGACAGCCTGGAAACATTTTGGTAAGGATAAAAGTTGTCTGGTTAAAATCCACACTATTTTTTCAATTAAAAAAAAAATGAAATATTCAGACTCACTAAAATAGGAAGACTTGATTGATTGTAATCGTTTCTCTTATAGTTGGTGGCTGATTCATTCATTGTACAAAAACATGTTAACTCCCTGAATACTAGGTACGAATGTTCCCCTAATGAAATAGTGGGGAAGTGTAAATAATTACATTACTAGACAATACATAATATTACTGCTACAAGAAAGGGATTTTATTATCTGTATGCAGCATGCTATTGGGGAAGTTGTGCAGAGAACAGAGACGGTTCCTCAGAAGAGGTGATATTTTAACTGAATATTGAAGAATCAGCAAGTATTTAGTAAAAAAGGAGGTGGCAACGGTATTAAATACTTAAAGGTGGAGTGCTTTGGGTTGGAATCTAGTTTACTAGCTGTGTGACCTTGTCAGATTGCTTTACCTTTCTGTACATCGGATACCTCATGCATAAAATGGAGATATTAATGACTACCTCACAGGCTTTTGTGAAGATTAAGGAAAGGTAATGCAGACGAAAGGAGCACTGGTGGCGCAGTGATTAAGTGCTAGGCTGCTAACCCAAAGGTCGGCAGTTCAAACCCACAAACCTCTCCCCGGGAGAAAGATGTGGTAGTCTGTTTCTATAGATTACAGTCTTGAAAACCCTATAGGTCAGTTCTACTCAGTACTATAGGGCTCGTATGAGTTGAAATCAACTCAACAGTAATGGGTTTGGTTTTTGGGTTTAATGCAGATGAAGTGTTAAACATAGTGCTTGACATCTATGAGGCTCTTTGTGAATGGTAGCTGTTGTTATACGCGTAGGTCACATAAGCTAGAGCTTGGAGAATGTGTATGGGTGGTTGATAGGAAGGGGAAGAAGACCTGAAAGCTGATTAAAGGTGAACAGGTGAGATATAAACAAATTGTAAAGGTCTCATATACTGTGCTAACAAATTTAGATCTTTTTTTTTTAAGACAATAGAAGCCATTAAAATATTTAAACAGTGGAGAAATGTGTCTAGATACGTGATGTAGAAAGACCATATAAGCTTCTGCATATAAGCATATAAAAACCAAAAACCAAACCAGATGCCGTCGATTTGGTTCCTACTCATAGTATAAGCACATAGAAGAGCAAAATACTGAAAGCAGAGGGAATAGTTAGTAGGTAAATTCAGTTAGTTGGCACCTCTAAGTTATTGATACACATGGTAAAAGCTACTGAGATGGTTTTCCAAAAGAAAACAAATATTATGCAAATCTAGCACATGCCTGGCACAGTGGTTGTCTTCAGCTGCTAACCAAAGGTCGGCAGTTCAAATCCTCCAGCTGCTCCCTGGGAACCCTATGTGGCAGTTCTACTCTGTCCTATAGGGTCACTATGAGTCGGAATCGAATCGGCAATGGGTTTGTTTATTTTTAGCACATGACTGTAACCTCAGAGAATCACAAGTATGCCTGAGGTCTTCAAACTCAGTATTTCATCTGCATTTGCATTTTAGCATTTAGCATCGACCGCAACCACACAAAGTGCAGGAACACTTACCACTTTTTTGATCCTGCAACACTGTTGGGGGCCAAAGTATTTTATGACCAAAATGTATGAGTTGGTGTCACCCATACGAACTCTGTTGTCTTGGAAGAAGTACAACCAGAATGCTCCTTAGAAACAAGGATGGCGAGACTACATCTTACATACTTTGGACACGTTGTCAGGAGGGATCAGTCCCTGGAGAAGCTTGGTAAAGTACAGGGTTAGCGAAGAAGAGGAGGCCCTCCAACGAGATGGACTGACACAGTGGCTGCAACAATGGGCTCAAGCATAACAACGATTGTGAGCATGGCGCAGGACCGGGCAATGTTTCGTTCTGTAGTGCATGGGGTCACTATGAGTCAGAACCGACTCAATGGCACCTAACAACAACATACGAACTCTGTAATAACAAGAAAAACTTTATCATTAATTAAAAAGCTTATGGAAAGTAGTCCAACGAACACCATGTATCAGCTTAAATTCTATCCTGATTCTAATTTCCTTTAAAAAGAGGATATTTAATTTTAAAAAGCAAAGTTGCAATGGGTCATAAAACACAGAGAGGATATCAACAGTAGGATAAACTTACATCAATCCTTACCTTAGAGATCCGACTCTCATCCTTCCTTTTGGAGCTCTGCAGAGCTTCTAGATGGTGGCGGGCACTGTCATAATCCACGAGCTTCCTGCTCCGCTTTGCAATGCGATTCTGCCAACAGAGCAAAACATGCAAAAGAAAGACACATGGTCATAGAGGTGCTTTTTGATTACCAACATGCTTTCCTTGCATGGAGTAGCTGCAGACTTTGACTGAGGATAGAGGCAGACTGGAATTTCAGTAGACAATTGACACCTAGAAGTCAGACTACAGCGTTTGACCCTTCATGTGGAAACGATAATGTTAATATCTTCCATTCTGATAAAAATTAGGCCAATTATGGGGAGTTGAAAATCAAGTTTGTGGAAAAAGACCAGAAACATTCGAAAATCTTTTGGGGTGAGGAAGTAAACCCTTATACTTTTTATTTATCTCCACTGTAAACCTTTAAATGTTCCATTTTGAAGATAGTGAAAGGCTATATTAGGATTTGGTTTATAATACTCATATAACACTAACTTACACTAACAACATTTCTATAAAACATATTTACTTCCTAAGAAATCCCTTTTGTACCAGTATTTCTCAACCCTCTGTTCATTGGAGTTCTGGTGGCACAGTGGTTAAGAGCTGTGGCTGCTAACCAAAAGGTCTGCAGTTCAAATCCACCAGCTGCTACATGGAAACCCTAGGGGGCAGTCCTACTCTGGCACTACGAGTCAGAACTGATTTGATGACAGTATGTATTTTTGTTTGTTTTGTTTTTTAAAGGTGCTTTTGAAATATACTTACGACTAGGGACTTCTGCTTCCATTTCCACTTATAATATAGAAAGCTGCAAAGATTTTCACTCCCACAATAACAACCAGAAAAAATCTGGATAGTCTACAAAATCATAATTTTTCCTGAGTGCAACTGAGACTTGAGGTTCTAAGGCAATAAAGCAATCTAAATTCCAAAGAAGGACAAGTCCCTTCAAGAAGAGATGTGACATACAAACCATTTTGTGTTTGGCAGAGCATAAGAAAAAGCTGTGGCCACCATATAAATAAGTAAGAAGAGGTCAGCTAAGTTTTAACAAATTGTTAAAGGCCCAGTGTGGGCTAATGGGTCTGTTTGGAATAGCTGGGTGTCCAAAACACAAAGGGAGACTGCACTTGTGGGAAAGCTCTTTCCTATAGGCTTCCATTGTATACTATGAGAAAGTTTGGATGCAGGGCAGAAAACCAGACAGAGAAGTTCAGGTGTGAATGAGGTTATCTATGGCTGCTAGGGGAGGCATGCACACAGTCGTGCCTATTTGTCTGGATGCTTTTCTCTTACAAAGCAAAAATCTTGAAGCTACTTGAGGAGGTGGTAGCAAACCCTCCTACCCACAGGATACACACAAATACCCATTGCTTCTAGAAAAGGAGTAGAAGCAAACCTATTTGGCTCCAGGAGAGGGCCAGGAATCACTCTGGGTCCTAGGATCTAGGCAGAGATTACTGTTATAAGCAGAAGGCTGGGAGGAAAAAAAAACCCTACTCCTGGGGGAGGGGCAGAAAACTTTCTTGCCACCAAGATCCTACTTCTGTATTCAGCAGAGGTCTTCTACCACTTGGGAAAGGTCAAGAAACTCCAGCTCAAGGCCAACTGCAGATACAAGGCAGAAATCACCTAAGACAAAGCTGGAAAAGGATAACAGAGAATCCTCCTTCCCACACTACAAGCTGAGCACCAAATAACAAGCAATCGCTGTTTACTGCTGGGAGAAGAACAAAAAAATGGAGAGCCATTTCCTCTGCAAAACAAGCATGTAAGGACAGCTGAAAGCTGAGGGGTGAGTATGAACACTAAAACCTTCTTACACTCCAGGTCCCACCCTACTTGGAGTCAAAGAAGAAACAAGAACCAGACCTCAGTCCAAGCATCTGCAAACATCATAGATGTTAGAGTGTAAGTGCAATGCATCAGCAGCCAACCTCTGGAGGAACTTCAAGTCTGTCGCACACTGAAATAACTATATAAAAAACAAAACGCGAACTCAGCTCAAGTTCTGATTAGACTGACTCAGATTAATTAGTCTTGACAAAAAGGCAGGTGTAAATATTTAACTCAGTCTTCACTTTTCTATATATGATGTCCAGTATTTGACCAAAAATTACAAAACATACAAAAACAAAAAAGCAACAACCCATGAAAAAAGATAAGGAAATCAACAGAATCAGACTCAGACATTAGAAATGTCAAAGATTTTTAAAATAACTATGACTAATATATTAAGTATCTACATGAGACCAAATAGTGAACAATTACTTTAAAACAAAGATGAGAATGTAAGGGGGCAGGGAACTAGATTAATGGATATGGAACAACTAGAACAGAAATAATGAGAATGTTAATGCATTGTGAAGAATGTAACCAATGTCACCGAACACCTTGTGTAGAAACTGTTGAACAGGAACCTAAACTGCTGGATAAACCTTCACCAAAAACACAATAAAATATTATTTTAAAAAAAAACACTGCAGAAGGAATAAATAAAAATAATGTTTTCTTATTCTTAAAACACACACACACCTAGACACACCACAGTCAAGCTGCTTAAAATCAAGAATAAAAATAAACGTACAGAAGAACAAAGTTAAGAATTACAGCAGACTAATAACCTTCAGAAACGAAGCAAGTCAGAACACAATGGAGTGACATCTTTGAAGTACTGAAACATAAAAAAATAAAACTGTCAACTCAGAATTCTATACATGCGAAAATATCTTCCAAATTTGAAGGTGAAATAAAGCCCCCCTCACAACCCGGGAAAATAAAGCTAAGAGAATTCATTGCCAAGCATAAGAATTATAATACCAGATGGTGTTACACCAAAAAATATAGTACCAGAAATGGTAAAAATAAAGGTAAATATAAAAGATTTTGCTTTCTCATTTTAAATTGTTTTAAAAGATAATCGATCATCTAAAGTAAAAAACAGAAAAAATGTATTCTGGGGTTTATGTTGTTAGTGCCATTGAGACAATTCTGCCTCATAGTGACCCTATCTACAACAGAATGCAACACTGCCCATTTCTGAGCCATCCTCACAATCATTGTTATGCTTGCGCTCATTGTTGCAACCACTGTGTCAATCCATGGCATTGAGGGTCTTCCTCTTTTTTGCTGACCCTGTACTTTGCCATGCATGATGTCCTTCTCCAAGGACTGGTCCCTCCAGATAACATATCCAAAGTATGTGAGACGTGGTCTTGACATCCTTGCTTCAAAGAGGCATTCTTGCTGTTCTTCTCCCGAGACAGAACTGTTCTTCTGGTTGGCCTTGATATATTCAACATTCATCAACACCATAATTAAAAGGCATCAATTCTTCTTTGGTCTTCCTTATTCATTGTCCACCTTTCACATGCATATTAGGCAATTGAAAACACCATGGCTTGAGTTAGGTGCACTTTGGCCCTTAAAGTATCTTTGCTTTTAACACTTTAAAGAGATCTTTGCAGCAGATCTGCCTAAAGCAATGCGTTGTTTGATTTCTTGACTGCTGCTTCCATGGGGGTTGATCATGGATCTAAGTAAAATGAAATCCTGACAACTTCAATATTTTCTCCGTTAATCATGATGTTGCTTATTGGTCCAGTTGTGAGGATTTTTGTTTTCTTTATGTTCAGGTGTTAATCCATACTGAAGGCTGAAGGCTGATCTTCATCAGTAAGTGCTTCAAGTCCTCTTTGTTTTCAGCAAGCAAGGTTGTGTCATCTGCGTATCGCAGGTTGTTAATGAGTTTTCCTCCAATCATGATGCCCTGTTCTTCATATAGTCCAGCTTCTCAGATTATTTGCTCAGCACACAGATTGAATAAGTATGGTGAAAGGATACAACCCTGACGCACACCTTTCCTGACTTTAAACCACACAGCATCCCTCTGTTCTGTTTGAACGACTGCCTCCTGGTCTAAGTACGGTTTCCTCATGAGCACAGTTAAGCCTTCTGGAATTCTCATTCTTTGCAATGTCATCCGTAATTTGTTATGGTCCACACAGTTGAATGCCTTTGCGTAGTCAATAAAACACTAGTAAACATTTTTCTGCTATTCTCTGCTTTCAGCCAAGATCCATCTGACATCAGCAATGACATCCCTCATTCCACGCCCTCTTCTGAATTTCTGGCAGTTCCCTGTCGATGTACTGCTACAATCGCTTTTGAATGATCTGCAGCAAAATTTTACTTATATGTGATATTAATGATATTGTTCAATAATTTCCACATTCCATTGGAGATTTAGGAATAATATCTGGCTGGCATGGTTCTTGTTTCTTCTTTGACTCCAAATAGGGTGGGACCTACAGTGCAAGAAGGTTATAGCGTCCCTGCTTACCCCTCAGCTTTCAGCTGTTGTTACTTGCTTGTGTTGCAGACGAAGTATCTCTCCAAGTTCTTGTCCTTCTCCCAGCAGTAAACAGCTATTGCTTGTTATTTGGGGCTTTGGCTTGCAGTGGGGGAAGGGTTTATGACATATGCAAAAGTGAAATTTATGACAACAATAGCACAAAGAGAGTGAGGATCTGAAAGTATATTTTTACAAGGTTTTTACTCTCTATATAAAATGGTATATTATCATTTGAAGTTACACCATGGTAAGTTAGAGTTGTATTAGGGAAAACTCTAAAAAAATTAAATAAAGAAGCATAACAGTAAGCCAATAGTGTAGAAAAAGTATATGGATTCCTGGGCCCCAGCCTAAAAGATTCTGATTTAATTATTCTGAGGTCCAACCTCACCTTCAATATTTTTTAGAAACTCCCCATTAATGTGGTTCTGCCCAGATAATCTAACACTGAGAACTATTGTAGGAGGAAAGTATTTGAAAACCCTTAAATTTGATAAGGCAGGAAGGAAAACAACAACAATAATAATATAAATGTTTATGGTTCACAAAACATAGTCACATCCTATGGATCTTCATACCAACATACAGTATGGGTGTTGCAGGTATTATTCCCATTTTCTAGGTGGGGAATTTGAAGTTGCATGAGATTGACCTCTCACTTGTCCAAAATTACTCAGCAAGTCTGTGGCAAAAGCAGAATTAGAACTCAGGCCTCCTGACCAGTGCCAGGACTAGAGTGAGTTAAGTGAGGTGCCTTAAGGGGGCACTCACTGTCAGGGTCAGATAAATGCAGGATCAGCACCTTTGCTAAGTGCTTCCTTATCTTGTACACCTAGGCAGCTCATTTGCCTCACCCAGTTCCAGCTCTGCCCCTGACTCTTGGTTAGCACCCCTTCTAACAGCTCCCACTGCTTCTCTCTCTCTATGACACTCTATGACAGTTCTCTACACCCCTTCAGGGCTGGTAAGAGGTGGGCTGTGTTGGAGCAGGTACTCTCATTTAGCTGCATCCAATAGCCTTCACTGTACCCTCTGCGTCTACCTCTTCCAAATGGCATTAGAGACGGAAACATGAATGACACACCTGCATTCACTTAAGATATCAGATGAATTAGTGCAGGATGGGTAGAATGAAGTCCTTCAACAAAATATGGGGGACACACTATGCCTATATGGTGACAAAGCTAATTATTATTTTTTATAATTTATTTTATTTTTGTTATTGTTGAGAACATACACGGAAGAACATACACCAATTCAACAGTTTCTACATGTATAATTCAGTGACATTGATTACATTCTTTGAGTTGTGCAACCTTTCTCATCATCCTTTTCCAAGTTGTTCCTCCCTCATTAACATAAACTCACTGTTCCCTAAATTTCTCATCTAATCTGTCAAGATGCTGTTGTCAATTCGATCCCATATAGATAGATCTTAAAAGAGCACAATGCTCAAGGCAGACACTCTTTACTAGTTAAGCTAAACTACCGTTTGGTTTTAAGAAGACTTCAGGGGATATTTTTGGTTTAATGTTTAAAGATTATCTCAGGGCAATAGTTTCAGGAGTTAATCCAGCCTCCATGGCTCCAGAAAATCTGGATTCTATGAGAATTATAAATTCTGTTCTGTATTTTCCCCCTTTTGATCAAAGATTCTTCTTTAGTATTCTTTAGAAGAATCTTTGATCAAACTGTTCCATAATGGTAGCCAGGCACCATCTAGTTCTGGTCTCGTGGCAAAGAAGGCAGGTGTTCATGGAGGCAATTAGCCACACATTACATTTTGTTCTCCTATTCCTGACTCTCCTTCTTCCTCTGTTGCTCCAGGTTCTTCAAAAACTAAAAGTACAGCTACCATATGACCCAACAATTCCACTCCTAGGTGCGCACCCAAAAGAACTGAAAGGAGAGACTCAAAGAGATGCTTGCATACTGATGTTCACTGCAGCACTATTAACAATAGCCAAAAGGTGGAAACAACCTAAATGCCCATCAATGGATGAATTGATAAACAAAATGTGATACATACATACAATGGAATACTACTCAGCCAGTAAAAGAAATGAAGTTTTGATACATGCTACAATATGGATGGAGCTTGAAGACATTATGCTCAGTGAAATTTATTAGTGGTCATCAAAGGCAGGAGGGAGGGAGAAAGGGGCGTTATTGCTAAGGAGCACCGAATTTTTGTTTACAGTGATGGAAAAAATCGCACTATTTAAGGGTAGGGTTGCACAGCCAAATAACGTAAAAGCTAGTTATTTTTGACAGACATCTAAAGTGTTACATTCAAAGGAGCATTGTCCTTTGAAGCAGTGGCCTTGGGTGACTGTATACTTAATGTAAACTGATAAAACTATTATTTGTGGACTTGCCTTCTGTCCTGGGGGTTGGGGGAAAGGTACTCCTTTAATATATTCCGAGTTGCAAATCTTGATTCTTTGAAGATGGATTTGATTTTTGAAAAGAGTTAAAATACAATTACTGTCAGGTTTGGAAATAGGGTAGAAGAGTACACTGGATAATCTTTCTTGGTTGTTGTTGTTGTTCAAAAACAAGAAGTGAAGTAAATAATGTTACTCATTTTCTTGTGTAACTGACAAGTCAATTAGAGTACAGGTTACCATGGTAGAAGTGACCATTTTGAAGACCATCACTCACTTTGGTGAATAGATTTTTGTGTTAGAAAAAGAAACCAATCTTATTTCCTTACCTATAGGAAACTTGGGAAACTTAGAAAAAGAATCAAACCTCCTAAGTAAAATAGAGTTAATATGCTTTAACTTTTTTTACAGAAGGTGATACAATTTGTATTTAATCACCAGAAGTAAATTTAATTAAATAAATTAAATAGCAAATTTAATTAAAATTTATTGTGATTTCCCAATGTGCACTGACCTTCGACAGTAAAAAATAGTAATAATTTATTCTATTTCCTTACTAAAAATTCAGTAATAACTCCACTTTAGAATTCATTTTGGCACATTGCAGTGAAGATATGCCTAGCTGCTCATGCAAGGTGCCAAGATTGAATCTAAACTACATTTTCCAATAACTGCTCACAGCTGTAAGCCTACCTGGGCTGGTGACAAGCTAGCTCTTATTATAACTTTGATTTTAGATGTCAGTGTTGCATAATAAGAACCACAACACAGGGTGCCCAGCCAATCACAGCTGGAAAAGTTAAACACCATCCCCTCATGAACAGTACTTCATAGCCCTCACTGATGGGCTGGGGTAAATATTTGGAAATTTGCCTGAGGTTTCAACCACACATGGCCTGTGATGTTAATGGGAATCAAGGAAGTCAATCATGTCCCATGCTTTGAAAATCCTCCACTCAGTATTTTTAATCATAATCCTCCTTTCCACCAAGAACCCATTCATTATGTAATCACTCAACACTAACTTTATGAAGCAATGGAGTCTCTACCTATTTCTAATGTCTACCCACTGAGTAAGGGCATACAAAATAACTTAAGGCCATTTACACAGAAGAAAAGTCCTTCAAATAGTAATGGCAGCTATCCTTCCTACTTTCCAATGGCAAATTGTCTCCTTTGTAATTTAAACACCACTAGTTTCTTCAATTGTCTGTCTTATGACACTGACAATTTTCTGACCATCATGGTGTCTTAGTCATCTAGGGCAGCTATAACAGAAATACCACAAGTGGATGGCTTTAACAAAGATAAATTTATTTCCTCACAGTAAAGTAGGTTAAAAGTCCAAATTCAGGGTGTCAGCTCCAGGGGAAGGCCTTCTCCTTCTGTCGACCTTCTCATCAATCCTCCCCCAGACTAGGAACTTCTCCGCGCAGGGACCCCGGGCCCAGAGGATGCACTGCTTTCTTGGTGGCTTCCCTTTCCTTTTATCTCTTGTAAGATAAAGGTGGTGCAGGCCAGGGAAACTCCCCTTACACTGGATCAGGGATACGACCTTAGTAAGGGTGTCACAATCCCACCCTCATCCTCTTTAACATAAAATTACAATCACAGAATGGAGGACAACCACACAATACTGGAAATCATGGCCTAACCAAGTTGACACGTTTTGGGGGGACACAATTCAATCCATGACACTTGGTTGATAGCTTCTGAGTCTATTTTGGTTTCCTAAATGTTGATTGAGAGAGGCAAAAAGATTCACTGTCTCCATAACACAGGTAAAACCTTGACATGTATTTATCTTCCGAGCATCCAGAAAAAGACCTAGATGATATTATTCCTAAATCTCTAATGTAAAGATGGCTCAGTAACTGGTAATTATCTTTGTGCATGATCTCAACTATGGAGCCTGTTATGGACTGAATCATGTCCCTCCCCCAAAAAATTTATGTTGAATCCTGAACGTCTGATACCTGTAAACGAGATCTTGTTTGGAAATAGTGTTTTTGATGATGTTATCTGTTAACTTAACCTGAGGTAATAGTGGAGTAGGGTGGGTCCTACTTCTATATGACTGGTGTCCTTATAAAAGAGGAGAGAGATACAGAGACAGACACAGACAGAGGGAAGACAGCCGTGTGAATATGTATCTACAAGCCAAGGAAATGTCTGGGGCTACCTGAACCTGAGAGAGACAATTAAGTTTTTCCCCTAGAGCCTTCTAGAGAACATGGCCTTGCCCGCACCCTAAATTCTGACAACTAGCCTCCAGAACTATGAGACAATAAATTTCCTGTCTTATAAGCCACCCAAAAACCAAACCCGTTGCATCGAATCAATTCTGACCCCTAGCGACCCTATAGGACATAGCAGAACTGCCCCACAGGGTTTCCAAGGAGCGGCTGGTGGATTTGAACTGCTGACCTTTTGGTTAGCGCCAAACACTTAACTACTGAACCACCAGTTTATGGTATTTTGTTACAGCGGCCCTAGTAAACTAATACAGACACTCAGAAAAGAAAAGCCTAAGTAGAAATCCCACTGAGATCTTCATCTTCCTGACACAGAAAAAACTGACCAGAATAAGTAATACACTAACATGGTTTTATTTTACCAACTCTATTTCAACATAGATCCTTCTGTGTGTGTTTATGTTCCACAGTCCTATGCTCTGAAAGGGCATGGATAATTTCTAAATGACTATCTCTGGGCAGCACCGTAACAACTACATCCTCCACATTTTGCTGATGAGACTGTTCTCATTCCTGCAACTAAACAACATTTGAAATGTCTTCCTCTATAGGCAATCACAGCTGTTGTTTGCTTAGCGAAATCCTATTCTGAATATATATCACATTAATGATTTAGACAAGTGATCCAAATAAGGCAAGCTGCTTTGGAATTTTCAGGTGGGAGGACATTGTTTCTTCTTTCCTTCTTTTGATTTATTTCCAATTGATTATTTATGGAGATTAAATTGCTATGCAATAAACAATCCTCTAAAGTGTGATATGGGAAGAAAGTCCTGGCAACCTGCTTCCAAAAGGTACAGCCTTGGAAATTCTATCGAGTGCAGTTCTACTCTGTAACATGTGGGGTTGCCCTGAGTTGGAACTGACTCAGCAGTTACTGGTTTGTTGTTTTTGGTTTAAAGCATGATAGTGATTCTGAGATTATTTTTTCCTCAAGTGCTACAACTTCCAAGAAAAAAATCTGAATGTCTGTCAAAATACTCTGAAGATCAAAACACTTTCCCTGTAGGTTGGGAAACAAACAAAAAACCTGATTTATTCCTTTTAATTAGGATGCAGTTACCCAACAGCTCACCACAGCACCATGCTATTATGATACCATCATTGAGAATCCATCACTCGGATTTGTTCCCCATGACATTTTGCCAACAGGGCTAATGTACCTAGTCCATTCCACTCAAGATCTTGTCCAGTGGCCCTTGCATCCACAGCCACACTTTTTACATTGGCCAACAAGCATTAAGTATCCTATGTAGGACCAAGGAAACTAAAGTCATTGATATGAGTGTTGTTTTGGCCAAGGAGCTTCACTATGTTTCACGGTCAAGACCAGTGAACATCACTGTGGGTAGCTTCCTGGTAAGTGTTTGGCAAAGGCTACAAGGAGGGCCAGGTAAAAATGGAATTACACAGCAGAAGACACCTAATAAGTACCTACTGCACAAGCCTGTTGATGTTGGTTCATGGCCTCTTCACCCTATAGGAAGGATAGCACAGGGCTCTCTTACCAGCCAGTCCAACTTGAGTAAGGAGAACAACTGGGGCAGATCAGTTAATGTTACCCCATTTGCTATATATAATCCAGAGTTTTGGTTTAAAAACTTTCTTTACCTCCAGAGTCAATTCCAAATTTCCTATATTCAACCCTTCACTTATTTCACATTGCTTACCTTTGCAATGTATCCAAGTGCCAAATAAGTTAAATGTTTTAGATAAGATATTTTTAGATTCAGATGCAAATGTATTTGAAATACATGTATCTTTAATAGTTCAATTTGAACCTGAAAAATTCAAAGGGAGAAAAAATAGCCAGATGTACTATGAACACATGCAAAATAATCAGTTTTCAAGGAGAGAGCGGATTTGCTCTTAGGTTTGTGATGAAGTTTCTCCTTTCCTTGTGACTATTGTATATTCTAATGGAAATCCTTGTCAAATTCTATCTAATAAAAAGAAGACTGGAGTTTTCTATGGCACCTCTGATTTATGATTTTATATCTATAGACTTAAAAGACTTCTGTAGAGAAATAAAAGCTGAAGCACTGCACTAGAGTGGAAAATGTGATTTCTGTAACTACATTTCAAGTTGATAGGAACAGAATAAAAATCCCATGCTTAAATGAAAAGCTACCAACTGTCTTTGAAGTCAGTTTGAAGACTTTTAATTCCTCTTATTTCTTGCCTATGTTTCAATAACTACATGGAACCATTTAATTGTTCCCTTTAGAGACACAAAGTAAAATACCTTTATGTCAGGAAACTGGCCCAGATAGGTATCCAGTGTCAGCAAGGACCCATCCACTAGTTTTTGATGGAAGTCTTCCCACAGTACATCACATTTCTGAAAGAAAAAGAGATAACTGCTGAATTATTTTAATTGGATACCTTTCACCAAACTTCTAAAAAAATCTGAAACTATAAAATTAGACAAGAAATGCTTTCCCTGATATTCTATATTAGAAAGACTATGGGTTATTTAGTAATATAATAAAATTTCAAAGCAACTTGGCTACCAGTTCTAATTTACAATATAGACCATCTGAGAGATCAGCGCATTAAAAAAAAAAATGTATTCCTGATTCTGAATTACTAAAGAATACAGAAGTGTCAAAAGATACCCAGATCCCTACAAACTTTGGACTAAGAGACTGTGCTTTGGAAGCAATCCATGAAATGAGAAACCAACCTAGATAGAAACCAACCAGGAACTGTCGCTGAAGTCTTCAAAGAGGGAGCAGAAAATGCAGTCAAATTGGGAAGCATTCTACCATCACTTATGGAGCATCAATTGTGATAAACACACAATAAATATTAAGTATTTGTATTATTACTATTACTATCACTATGTCAAGACACTGGGTTAAACATTTTACAGATGATACATATGCATATTTGTTTTTCACCTCATTTAATCCTCACCACCAAAACCAAAAAAACAAATCTGTTGCCGTCAAGTCCATTCTGACTCATGACAACACTATGTGTGTCAGAGTAGAACTGTGCTCCATAGTGTTTTCAGTGGCTTATCTTTCAGAAGTAGATCACCAGGCATTTCTTCCAAGGCACCTCTGGGTGGACTTGAGCTGCCAACTGTTCAGTTAGCAGCCAAGCACGTTAAATGTTTGTACCACAAGGAACTCCTTATATTACAGCTTAGTCCTATTACAGGCACTTTAGAAAAGAGGATCCTGTAGCCCAGGGATTTACATAACTTGCTCAAGGTCATGTAATTGATAAATGACAGATCTAAGGTTCCAAACAAGATCTGTCCCCATGGGTTCCAAGCCCACAATCTATTATACCAGGCTGCCTTACCAGAGCAGAGTTCATATCCCAGCGTGGAACTCTGGGGAACTCAACCTCCCTGAGTTACAGTTTTCCTAATTAAATGAGTTGATAACATTAAGTGCTTTGCAGAATCCCAGACACATAGCAGATACTTAAGAATGTCACCTCCACATTTCTCCTACTATGAAGTTTGGGGTCTCGAGGAAGACACTGCTTCTTGCTTTCCCAGTATAGGCAATATTTGGATTACAAACGAGTTTCATTCCTAAGTCAAACAGTTAGGTACGGTTCGTATCTAATGTCAGTTAGCTATACATTTGTCTTCTTGTTTGTCTTAGTATATAGTATAATAGTGTACCTTCTATGCATAAAAAACATTAAAGAAACACTTCCATATACTCTAAAAAATCCTTAACATAATAATACTGTAATAATAATGTTTTAATGCGTGTTGAAAAGTAGAACATGTTTGTTATTATGAACTATTGCATGTACCTCGAATTTTTAATATTTACAGGGTTTGCTCCTAACTACGAGTTGTACATAAGTTGGATGTTCATAACCAGGGGACTGCCGGTATCTACCCTTTCCTTCTCGTTAACAATAGAACCTCCAATTTCAGCTGGATGCATGGCCACCTAGAATAAAAACTATATTTCCCAGCCTCCTTTGCAGTTAAGCGTAGCCATGTGACAAGGTTCCAGTCAATGAGATGTATGTGAAGCATCCTTAAAAGGAGGGAGTGGGCCCATCTTCCCACATCTTCCTTCTTGCTATCTGGAATGCAAAATTAAGGGTTGATGGCAGGAGCTCAGAGAATCATCTTGAACCTGGAGGAGGCAGGCTAAAGATAGCAAAGATGGGTCCTTGATACTTGTGGGTCCACCACGCTATACCTGGGCTCCTGATCTGAATTCTTTTGAAAGACAAGTTTCTATCTTGTTTAAATCTATTTTTTTTTTTAGGGGGGTAGGGGGTGGGGTGGGGTTATTTGCTTTTTTTTTTTTTTTCACATTTTAAAAACAAATCCTAATTGCTACAGATCCCAATTAAATATGCAAACAAAAAATGCAAATCCTCTATTTAAAAGGCTAATCTTTTTTTTTTAAATTGTACTTTAGATGAAGGTTTACAGAACAAACTAGCTTCTCATTAAACAGTTAGTACACATATTGTTTTATGACATTGGATAAAAACCCCATGACATGTCAAAACTCTTCCTTCTCGACTAAAAGGCTAATCTTCTGATGTGAGCAGATCCTTTAAGCATGGAGTGTTCGGTTCCTTCATCAACAAAAGAGCCCATATTTGGCCCAGCATCTGAGGACTCCAAAACTCCTGCCAGCTGCCAGGACCAAGGTAAGAGAACAGCTATTTACTTAAGGAATAAACTTCAACAATGGCATTTATCACACACAGAATGTAGTACTGGGTTCTGAAAACACATTAACAGAGTTTATATCATTCCCTTAAAAGTTCCTCTTTTTATGAAGAATTTTTAATTAGCCACTATTAATCAGAAGTTAACAAAATGAGTTAAGCATTTAACAGCATGACGTAGAGACAGGGTTTTTATATTGAAGAAATGCGAGAAGATGCAATTACTTAATAATTGCATTCGAGATGATCTGCGGAGGCTGGTTTTGCCAAATTCATATCCTGAAAGTATTTGAAAGACGTAATAGGGCCAACCAAGCTCCCCTCAAAAATAAATCATGGTTTTTAAATCAGTCATAACAAGATTATGAAGATCAATGTGTCAGGGAGTCAGAAGTTTCATGGAGCAGCCTGGGACTACACTGTTACCGTTTTTCTAAAGCCTATGCAGACCCTCCTGTCATCATATGTCAGACGTTCCCCTGAGCTTTGGCTCCTGCATCTAGTTTAGGCGTCCTGCACCTAAATGAGCTGCAGTGGACTCACCTGAAGTGGAGGACATGACAAACAAGTCCTCTTTGTTTTAACAAAGAACTTGGATGTGAGAGAATCCCTGGCTGGCACGTTTTCACATTAGTAACGACACGCACTGAGCACTGACTATACAGATCGATACGAAGGCTTTAATGTGTTACTAGTGGGGACAGTTATTAGTCACATTTCGTTGATGAGGAATCTAAAGCCCAAGAAGAGGAAAGAACTTGTCCAACGTCACATGAAGCCACTCTTGGTCTCTGCACATCCTGCTTCCACAAAGCAGCAATACCCGCTTTCTCACCCCTCACCAGCCAGAAGGCCCTTGGCTAGATGTTTGATTTCAGGTGTTAAGATATGCCTAAGGTTAAAGCCTTCCTGAAATTTGATTTCTCTTCAGCCGGCTTACTTTGCATCTATCCTCAGGCCATGCCGACCAGTGTTAAAGTGAAATTGATGATGCTCTTTAGAGCTCCTCTCCCCGCATTCAGGGAAGGAGACTAGATGAGGGAAGCCTCTGCGTGACACAAAAAGTTATCACGCTCGGCTGCTAACCAAAAGGTTGGAGGTTCAAGTCTACCCAGAGGTACCTCGAAAGAAAGGCCTGGCAATCTACTTCTGAAATACTAGCCATTGAAAAACTCTATGGAGCACAGATCTACTCTGACACACATGGACTGCCATGAGTCGGAGTCAACTCCACAGCAAATGGTTAGTAGATAGGGGAATTAGGACAAAGGGGTGGGGCGAGTGCCCAGAATATACCATGAGCCAGTTCTCCTGCTAGAGATGGGCTGTTAAGATGTGTAGTAGGGGACAGAAGAATACTATTGCTATTTTGGGGGGAAAAAAAAAGAAACTTTAACCCACAGCTTTCTACCCAATTGGTTTTATAATCACCTTCATGTCTCACTGAGTTTGGGATGATCCAGATAGCAAAACTGCACAGTGCTTTCTGGGCCCCCTCATGATTAAGGCCAGGTCGTGATAAAAGAGGGGCAGGAGATCTGCTCTGTCAGCAAGACTACGTGAGAGTCTTCTGGAAGCTGCCCCAAGCCTCCTGTGGGCTGTGTTCCCCAGCTCTTACCTCACCAACCATTTTCACATCTTCTCGCCCGTACCAGTCCGGCTCATAGACTTCATGGAGCGACTCAGTGAGCTTCATGGAGGCCTCCTGCATGCCTAGTGTTGGATAAAAACAACTCTTATTGGATAGAAACGGGTGATAAGTCTCCTCCTCCTCCCCATACTTTTCTCAATGAGACAAAAATCATGAGAAATTGCTAATTATTTAAGAAAAAACTGTGGAGGCGCATCCATTGCTTGCCTTTACAGTCACATCTTTCTCTGAGGGTCTTGAAGACTTGTCTGATCATGCTGTGCATTTTCTATTATTTACATGATACTGATTACTGTGTCTTGAAAAATTTCAATACCACATTCTATTCTGAAAACAACAGCAACAAAATAATGATGATATGTTCTGTATACTATCACTTACTAAATGGCATCAATCCGTAAATGTGTAAGACACTTAGAATGATGATCCATAAAACTACTGAGTTCTAAAAATAAAATCAATCCTAGACAATTTTAAATATAAATAATAAAGCGTTTTAGAGTCAGGCAGAGGCAAAGTCAATAGGGTTTTAGAATATAATTGTTGAAGGTGATTTAAGTGATCTTGAAACAAGTTTAAAAACAAAAAAGAAAAAGGTTTTCTTTTTCTAATAATATTAAAATCTGTGAATACAGTTTTAAGTCAGAATTCTCAGAAAGGTAAGCGTTCTTAAGCATATGGGTCAGGACTTTCATTAGAAAATGCATTTGGTATATTACAAAAATACATTTACTAATGGTATTTCTGAGTGTAACATGGTGATATAAAGTGTCACCAAGTCTTTTCCAGTCACCCCCCTCTTCAAAAAAATTTTTGAGTTAAAGTGCAAGTGTCAAGTTGCCATGAAGACAGCTCATGGCTAAGAAGGAACCAAGGCGCCCTCTTTGGCTGGTGACTGTGAAGAAACACCTTCTTGACACCAGACTCTCACCACCAACTCCAAGGTGAGACTTGAACTTGTGAACCTCTGGTCACAACATTTCTATCATATGATCATTTATTGTTAGTTGCTGCCCAGTCAGCTCCGATTCATGGTGATATTATATATTTACATAAATATATATATAAACATATATATATATAAAAAACAGAACTAAATGTTACCGGGTCCTGCACCATCTTCATGATCTTTGATATGTCTAAGTCCATTGTTGTGACTATGGTGTCAATCCATCTCATGTAGGACTTCCCTCGTTTCTGCTGACCCTCTACTCTACCAAACAGGATGTCCTTTTCTAGCAATTACTCATTCCTAATGACATGTTCAAAGTAAGCAAGACGAAGTCTCACCATCCTCGCTCCTAAGGAACATTCTGATCAATACATAACCGTTCATTATGGGCATTTCTGTTTAAAGACGTCTTATCTAATATATATTGCTGACTCATTAATACTGCACTCATGGCCGACAGTACTATCACCCATGCCTGAACAAAGCTTATCTTACACGTGTTTTCTCTGTAGGGTACATCACGGCCTTCTTACGCTTCAGAACACTGGACAACTGTTCAACACTATGCTTAGGGGTCGTTTTAAGCAGTGATATCATCAACAAAAATGCGAAAATTGTGGCACTAAATAGACCACAGAAAGGCCACTTGCTTACAGTATAAGAGCTGAAACAAGAAGGCTGAGTGTTGCCTTGTTCAACCTCAGGTGGGAACGTGCACATGAGGTGGCTCTAATTTTTTGCGGCTCTGTGCATGTCTGTGAATGACCACGAACGTGCCTCAAGTATTGGTTTTGGCTTACAGATAAATTTCACTGAGCAGAAAATTTGCAAATACAGAATCAGTGAATAATGAGCATGAACTGTATATATAAGGTAGCCAAAACTGTGAGAGAAGAGGACAAAATTGAAGACATCTGAAGTTATAAAAGTATACCCTTGAAGAGGATGTATAAAAGACAATATGTAATCTGGTATTTCATAACACTTTTTCACTCTAAACATAGTACATTCCTCATCTTCTTTCCCTTACAAGATGTAGATCTATATTTGGTCTTTAAATATTAGAGTTTTAAATGCATTTTTAGGGCCACATGAAGTTTGAAGGCCTCTAACCATGAACAGTGTATCACTGAGTGGGAAAGGACACCTTTACCATGAGGTCGACTGTCCACACCTGTTAAAACAACCACCACGCGATGAAGCGTTCCAGGCGGTCTAGGGTAGGAAAGGTCTGATACGTAACCCATCGTGGAAACGGCTCAGGACCGGGCGGCATTTCATTCCATCATGCGTGGGGTCGTCACAAGTTAGGGGCTGACTAGATGGTAGCTAACAACAAGAAGGGGCAGGGGGTAAAGAAGCAGTGATGACCGAAGTCTCCGTGGACTCTGATATAATCACTTGAGAATAAAGTAAGTGTAGAGATAGCCAAAAATGATACAAACGCCTGTATCCTTACCCCCAGCACTCTGAATCCAAGTGAGTGAGATGTTCTCTCTTATAACTGCCTAAGAATGGTCCCCTTGAGGTGCTGACAACATTAGCCTGAGCGTCCACGGTTACCTTTCCCTAAATACAAGCAAGTCTATAGCCAAAAATTAGTCGCTAGTTGATGCCCTTCTATAATTCAGATGCCAAAAGACATCTGAAGTTTCTTTTAAGTCTTTGTCTTAAGTCTCATGGAAATTATAAAGAGCTATATAAATATGCTCTTAACAATGTCTTAAAGGGAAAATGGTGGCACTGTAGGACAAAAAGCCTTCGTGGTGAAAATAAAACTATGAATGTAAGCTTGAAATATAAATTATGTAAGACTTCAATGATTGAAGCCAAAACCACAATGTGGTAGTAAATATGTCTATTGACAGCCAAAAATAACTAATTACTGCCTGGATAAACACTAATGGGTAATTTGGAAAAAAAATCAGTTTTGACATGGAAATAGTTTCCTGAACAACAAAGTAAGCGCTTTTATGGATACACAGGTGAACAAGCCTCAAGCCCCACTCTCAAGGGGCATAAAGACCAGGGGAGATTTTAGGGAGTAAGAAGAGGAAAGAGGAAGGACTCATGCAAAACTCACTCTTCTGACAAAATGTAATAGGAAAGGAAAAATAAAAGCTAAAACCCAAGTTCCCTTCAAAGTGATTTGGTAACATAAAAGCAGAATAAATACTAAATGCTGCCTCTAGCATTTAATAATATCTAGTATCCAATAACTTCTTAAAAGATTAGTGATTTCCAAAACTGTAAGACAACTGCCCAGCATCCTATATACAACAATAATTATTTTACTATTGGATGGAACCACTTCCCTCTCTTCAAACTTTTGGACTTTCTCCAAGACATGTATTGTACCATCCTCTACTTCCTCTTGCAACCAAATTCTGAGCTTCTATTTTCATCCTCTAAGATTTGTTACATAGATTGAACTGCTACACAAGTTCTTTTTGCTTACACAGCCAGAGGGTACATGTTTTAGTGAAAAATAATATCAGTTGAAATATATTATGACCACTACAGCAGCAGTGATCATCAAATTATGAAAAGAATATCTGAAATCTTGCAAGTACCAGGCAGCTTTCTCCCTATTACTTGGAAGAGAGTTGTTTAAGAAGACAGAGCAGTTGCCTCATCGGAAAACAGGAAGGGAAATCTTTTTCCTAGAGTCTCAAGGAGGAGGATAAGTATGGCAGCAAGAATGTGGAAAAACTAGGCATAATGTGAGGCAGCACAATAACAGTCAACCCCACCACCTGGGTCATGCTTACACATAAAAAATCACATACAACTGTGGTTGTTGTTGCGGTTGTCAGCTGTCATTGAGTTGGCCTGACTCATGGCAGCCCCATACACAATGGAACAAAACACTGCCTGGTCCTGTGCCATCCCCATGATTGACTGCAGATCGGATCATTGTGATCTAGAGGGTTTTCAATGGCTAATTTTCAGAATTAGATCACCAGGCCTTTCTTCCTAGTCTGTCTTAGTCCAGAATCTCTGCTGAAATCCGTTCATTATCATAGCAACACACAAGCATCCACTGACAGATGAGTAGTGGCGGTGCATAAGGTGCACTGGCCAGGAATCGAACCCAGGTCTCCTACATGGAAGGTGAGAATCCTACCATTGAACTATTACTGCCCCATCAGATACAATTAACATACTAATTATACCACCTGGGCCACACTCCATTTAGAGAAAGATCTTGAGTGTTTATCATCCCTGGGTCAGGCCTCCATTATCCCCCAAGTCAGTGACTCCAAAATTCCAAATTCCTACTGAATATCTCCACTTAGACTGCCTACCAGTACCTTACACTTCACACATCCAAAGCAAACTCGTAACTTTCCTGTCCAAACCTGTTCCTACCTATTCCCAATCCTCATGAATGTCACCCTGCAGCTAACTTAAAGTTTGGAAGTTTGAGTCCACCTAGAAGCATCTCAGAAGAAAGACCTGGTGATCTATTTCCAAAAAACCCTATGGAGCACAGTTCTATTCTGAATCAGACGGGGTCACTATGAATCAGCATCAACTTGACAGTAACTGGAGGTTTTTAATAGGTATTCTTGCAGGTAGTTTCATTTCCTCTAGCCTAAATGTCACACAGTCAACAATAATTATTTTTTCTAAAATGGCAATCTGGTCATATGTCTCATTCCCTTTCTGACAATAATTTAAGGGCCTCCCTATTGACAGAATAACGCCCCAATGCCCCAGTATGATGCATAAAGCATTTCTTTATACAAACGCTGCCTACATTTCCACATTTCATCCAGATCAGCTGCCTACTTACACCTCTCTGGTCTACTTGTTCCCTAAACATCCCATGCTTCCTCCTGCCTCCAGACCCTTTGCACATGTTGCTTCCCCTACCTGTAATGTTCTTCCAACATCAACCTCTTTTTCTGCCATACTGCATCACCTAATGAACACCTATGTCCCCTTTCTGGGGCCGTTCAAGTGTAAGTTCCTGGGAAGGGCCATTCTTGATCCTGTCTCCTGCCCCTCATGGAGGGTAGGGGCCTGGCTTCTGTTACGGTGGCACCTGAGACATACTTCTATTAAAACATGTATTACTATGTATCTCTGGCTTTTTTGTTTCTTTGTCTCCCCATTTCCACTGCGAGCTCCTTGAGAGCTGGTACTGTGTCTTGTTCATCTCTGCATCTCCAGTTCCTAGAACAGTGCTTGGCACATAAATGGTGCTTGATGAGACGTTTGCTGTTAAAATGAACGTAAGCCTAAGATCTACCTCAAAAGGTTAAATACAGAATTACTGTACGATTAGAAATTCCATATCTAGGTATATACCCAAAAAAAAATCAAATGCAGAAACACAAACAGATACATGTTCACTAATGTTCACTGCAGCATTATTCACAATAGGCAAAAGATGAAAACAGTCTACACGTCCATCAACAGACGAATGGATAAACCAATTGTGATACATGCATACAATGGAATATTACTCAGCCATAAAGAGAAATGAAGTCCTGAGATATGCCACAACATGGATGACCCTTGAAAACATTATTCTGAGTGAAAGAAGTGAATCACAAAAGGACAAATATTATATGATCCCCACTTATATGAAATACCTAGAATAAGCAAGTGTATATAGACGGAAGTTTATCAGTGGTTACCAGGGGCAGGGGCAGGAGGGGGAAAAGGGCACTCATTGCTTGGTGGACAGCGAGCTGCTGTTGCGGTGATGAGAATATTTGGAAACAGATAGTGGTGATGGTTGCATAACACAATTAAAGTCACTGAACTGTACAAGCAAAGAATGTTGAAATGACAAATGTTTTGTTTCATATATACTTGCCATTATTTAAAAAAAATCTACCTTGCAAAGCCCAAATACCAATGAAAATAATATAAACCTGCAGAGGTGACTGCCACCCAGGGATCAACGAGAATGGGATAAAGAGCAGAGCTCAGTTAACCTAATTCCACAGAATCACAGTTTTGGAGCTTTCAGGTCTTCAGAGAGCAACAAGAGCCCTTTATAGATGAGGAAGCCAAGGCAGTTGAGCGGGTCAATGACTGTCCCACAATTAAGTGTCTCTAGGACCAGACCCAGAGCCCACAACTCTCCAGGGACAGTCTCATTCTTCTGTAATGCTGCAATAATGCTGCCCACGCAGGACTGGGCAGCATTTTGGTCCACTGTGCATGGGGTCTCCGTGAGTTGGGACCTACTCGATGACATCTGGCAATAACAACAACAATAACTCCTTCATGGAAGATGGGACCATTGGAAGTGGAATCCAGGGCACCATCGGATACAAAGGTGGCTTTCATCCACCACTGAGGAGCTCTCTAGCGTAACTTCTCACTCTGAGTATATCCTCCATCTAGACCACATCAAGGGAAAGAAGTAGGCCAGTAATCTACAGCAATGTTCTCTATACTAAGGAGGTAAAACAGTCCAAAATATATAGACTTGGGAAAGAGAGTTCACTCATTTATTCAACAAATCTATGCACATTTTTTTTTTTAAAAATCAGCCAACCTAGAGAATGTTTGCTGCTTGAAATAATGTGTGACTTCTTGTATTCAAATCCTCAATCAATAATAAAAGAAATACCTAGATGGCTTTCATTTTCTGACTTATTATGAATATTTAAGGCAGAGTTCATTTTAATTTCTGTAGCAGTTAATTATCAGCTACATGAATTTGTGGAAGTTAAATTCTGAGTCTTACTTCTTTACAAGTGTAAAATAAGGTTAGTGGCATCATATATCTGTATTGTGAGCTTACAAAGAAGTAATATGTCTAAAATGCATAACATAATCCGGCACATAGTAAGTGCTCATTAAAAAGTAACGGTAGTAAGTTATTATTATTCCATTGTACAGATGAACTCTAATTGGTGAAACCAATGCTTTACCATCAGTCATGGTGTTCAAAGGCAGAATAAGAAAACAGATCTAAGCAAGCGTTCAGGAGGCACACGCACCAGAGTACACAACCTGATCCTGTTGTTCACTAGTGACAGGGCCTTCAACAAGGGATTTAACCTCTCTGTGCCTCACTTTCCTGATCTATAAAATGGAGATAATAATATTACCTGCCTTAGAGTTGTCAGGAGGGTTAAAATTATATGCCTGGCATGTAATCCAGTTGCCAGTCAATTCTGACACATGGTGATTCAGAGTAGCACTGTGCTCCATACAGTTTCCATGGCTGTGATCTTTTGGAAGTAGATGGCCAGGCCTTTCTTCCAAGGAGCCTCTGGATAGATTCAAACCACCAATATTTTGTTTAGTAGCCAAGCACTTAACCATTTGCACCACCAGGGACTCCTTGCCTGACATAGAGAAAGCTCAAATACATTTAAGTTTTAAAAAAAAAAATCACTAATTTTGTATTATTGTGACTCATTTTTCATTATTTATGTACTTAGGTTTGCATTATTTTGTTATCTACTAATATCTCTGTAGTTAATTTCATATATCCACACTGAAATTGTTAGAATAAATTTTTAGAAACTAAACTCCTGGGTCAAAAGGTACGTAAAAAAAAAAGGAATACTTATTAAAGGCTTTTGCCAAATTGCTCTCCAGAAGAGAGGTCCCAATCAGCAGCATATGAAAGGGCTCCTATCCCTATAACTTTGGCAATGCTACATCTTATGGTCTTTAAAAAGAACAAAAGTCTTTAGACATTTAGAAGAAAAATGATGGTATCTTCCTTTTGATGCTATTTAATTGTCCTTGATTACTTGTGGGGCTAAGCATTTTTTCACATTTATCATCCAGCTAGATGTCTTCTTTGGCTAATTTTCTCTTCATACTTTTATGTTTTATCCCCTTTTCTTCATTTAGTTTACTTACTGAGGTCTTTACATCTTGCTTCACTTTCATTAAATATGTTGTCAGATATGGTGTTTTTTAAACCTATCTAGGTTTAACGTATTTATGAGGCCAAATCTGTAAATCTTTCCCCTTTTGGTTTCTGTCTTTTGGGTTGCCCTTGTGAAGACCTTCTCTATTCAAAACTATAAGTTAAGTCTACTGTATTGTATTCTATACTTTACGGTATTTCTTTGTATATTTAAATTTTTATGATATCTGGAATTAGGAATGAGGGATAAAGTGTGAACCTGGGAATCTCACTTTTTTCCTGTTTGACCAGTTTTCCCAACAGCCCTGGTCTGATGACCCATTCTCACCCTAGTAATCTGAAATTTTGCTTTATCCTATTTCACGTCTGTGGGCACACCTGGACCTGATTCAATGCAGGCAGTATGATCATTTATAGAAGGCATAGATGGGGCATACCTCCTACTCCCCTGTCTTCCCTCCTCCACTGGCCTCATTTCTTTGCCTCTCATGGATGAAGCCAGAAACAAATGCCATTCCCATACCCTTGGCAGAGTTGCAGGTGCAGCTGGTCCACACAAGTCAGAGGCAGTCCAGGGCATGTTTCCTGCCAAGCCGGCCCCTGCCTTTGCCTCCTTACCTTGCTCCTCCTGTTAGAGGGCTTAAGTGTGAGTCTGTCAGTATTCCCCCCTTGGGACATGCTCTCCCTCAGAATGTGAGCCAGCTGTAGCTTTTCATGAGCAGGGTCTCAAGCTCGCTCTATCTAACAAACCTTCCTAGAAATCTCTGGCACGTGGGTGGCACCTATTCCTAGTTTCCAGCACAAGGGCAAGCAATATTTCTTTCTTATTATCATCTCAATGGGAACTTGGGGGAGGGTGAAATTGAACACCTGTGCTTAAGTACCCATCTTGCCAGAAAGCCAAATGGCTTTGTAATTTACACTAAATCCTGTCACTCTGCGATTTCCAAAAACAACCTGTGCTTGGAAACATGCAGGAAACAGCTCATACACATTACCTTTGATAGCTGCTAAATATCCCCGGAGTTCTCGTTGAAGTCTGGTACCCTCTGCCTGAAAAACACACAAACACAGAGCTGCTGAACAGTCTTGCTTATATTTTGCATGCAAACATGTAAGAAGCTTAAGTGAGAGTCTCAAATGTATTATTGCCAGAGACTCATTCTTGGAAGAACATAAACATGTGCACATAGACTAAACAAAGTGATCCTTGTCAATCCAGATATTTATAGAGATTTTATTCAGCTTAAAAGAAGAAAAGGAGAAGGCACATAAGATTTTAAGAGTGGGAAATAGGACCCACAATACAGCTTCCTATATATTCAAGAGTTATCAAGTCTGTAAATTTTGACCCATGGGTTAGAATGGTAAGAAATAAATGTCCACTGTCCAATATGGTAGGCATTGGCCACATGTGGCTGTTGAGTACTTGCAATGTGGCTAGTCCAAATTGAGATACGCTGTAAATGTAAAATATACACCAGATTTCAGAGACTTAGAATGAAAAATATATAAAATATCTCGTTAATATGTTTCATATTGATTACATGTTTAAATAATACTTTAGACATACAACATTATTTCACTCATTTTCCTTTTTTGAGGTGACTGGAAAATTTTACATTGTATATGTAGTTTGCATTATATTTCCATTGGACAGCAGAGAATTAAATTGCTTTATAGTAAATTTTGATATATGAATGCTTGTTTTGATTTGGATTCCCCTTAGAAACTTTGTGACTTCAAGACTAGAATTAGATTGCAAGTAGCTTATTTGGTAGCTGATCCAGGAAATGCCAACAGGGGAATGGAGAAATGAGACAGAGCAGGGAAGACAGAGGACCAGACATGTGCATTACCCAGCAAGTTACCACTGTGGGCAGCTGGGGCTCAGGCCCACTGGGGAACTCTAGGAGATAGTGTCAACCAAACACTTTGTAGATATCCTACCTCTTTGGATTGAATTGTGTCCCTCCCACAAAAATATATATTGGAATCCTAATTCCTATGCCTGTGGATGTAAAGTAATATAATGTAACCACCCTCCATAATGCAATCTAATGTTAATAAGGTCATACCATTGTAGGGTGGGTCCTAAACCTAATCACTTCTGAGTTATAAAAAGAGCAGATTAGACATAGAGACAAGCACATACTGAAGAAGATGGATGCCATGTGAGAATCCTCTACAAGCCAAGGAATCAAGGAACACCTGCACTACCAACAAGGAAGGAATCAACATGACCAATACATTGATTTAGACTTTTAGCCTCCCAAACTATGAGAAAATAAATTTTTGTTCTTTAAAGCTACCCATTTGTGGTACTTCTGTTACAGCAACACTAGGAAACGAAGACATGACCCAAGGGGCAAGGGAGTTGGGGTATTTATTCACCAATTCATGTTAGTCATCGGTTGAAGGTGCTGGGGAGAGGGAGCAATAATTCTCCAGCATCCTCGTACCGGGGGAAAAGAAGTCTCCAGTGGCCAGAGAAAGCTCCCAGGCACAGAATTTCCAGTGCTGGCAGCAGGTAATCAGCCTAGCCATCTTGGAAAATGTAGGTGCTGGGGCATATGATACAGTACCAACAGTGTCTGATATGACACTGCAACTGACCATATAAAATTACATGTCTTTTAATTGCATAATCATTTAAATAAAATTGCAGAGAGATACCATACAAAATGAATCCACCTTTAGTTCAATAATAATATAGCTAATATAATAAAACCAATTGCCACGGAGTTGACCCTGACTCATGGCGACGCCATGTGTGTCAGAGTAGGACTGTGCTTCACTGGATTTTCAGTGGCAGATTTTTCAGAAATAGATTGCCAGGCCTTTCTTTCGAGGTGCTGCTGAATGGACTTAAACCTCCAAACTTTCAGTTAGCAATTGAGCATGTTAACCATTTGCACCAACAGGGACTATAGCTAATAACATAAGCGTCATATTCAATTCAATAAATTAATTGTACTTACCAAAAAAATTAATGAAATAAGGAAAAATCTACTGCCTTCAGTAATTTACTGAATCTCGTAGAAGAACTAAGATATCGAAATAAAATACTGCAATGAAACGTATATTTAATTTAGCTCTGCTAATAGTCATTCATGGAGCCCTGGTGGCACAGTGGTTAAGAGTTGGGCTGCTAACCAAAGGGTTGGCAGTTTGAATGCACCACCTACTCCTTGGAAACCCTATGGGGCAGTTCTACTCTATCCTCTAGGGCCGCTATGAGTTGGAGTCGACTCAGCGGTAACAAGTACAGTCATTCATACAGGGTTGCTGTGACTGGGGATCAACTCGACAGCAGTGGGTTTGTTTTCGTTCTCTGGGCCAGGGGGAGATAGTCATTCAAAGGGAGCCCTAGTGAAGCAACGGTAAAGCACTCAGCTGCTAACCTAAAGGCCGGTGGTTAAAACTCATCCAGCAGCTCCACAGGAGAAAGACCTGGCGATTTGCTCCCGTATAGATTTTAAAAAACCAAAACCATTGCCATCAAGTCGATTCTGACTCATAGTGACTCTATAGGTCAGAGTAGAACTGCCCCGTAGGGTTTCCAAGGAGCTGCTGGTGGATTTGAACTGCCAATCTTTTGGTTAGCAGCCAAGCTCTTAACCACTGTGCCACCACAGCCTGGAAAACCCTGTGGGGTAGTTCTACTCTGTCACATGGGGTCACTGTGAGTCAAAATTGGACTCGACAGCATACAATAACAACACAGTCATTCAAAGTATTTTAGGAATTTAACGGAAAAACAAAATCCCCATCAAATTTAAAGATAGCTAGTGATTAATAGAAAGAAATGCTGAAAAGAAATGTTTTATTTTAAAACAATGCCTCGCTCCAAAAGGGATTTCAGGTTAGGGTATTTTCCATCTAGCACGTGCATAGTGTAGCTACGTTGTTGTTGTTGTGTGCCGTTGAGTCAATTCTAACTCACAGTGACCCTAGAGAACAGAGTAGAACTGCCTCATAGGATTTCTAAGGCTGTAATCTTTATGGACGCAGACTGGCACATCTTTCTCCTCCGGGGCAGCTAGTGGGTTCGAACTGCCGATCCTTCAGTTAGCAGCTGAGCACTGAATCACTGCACTACCAGGGCTCCAGTACAGCTATCGTGAGAATATTTCTATAATATCTATGTAACGCTTAGGTGAGGTTTTCTATATTTATGGGAAGATCAAGCTATTTTTGCAACTCTTTAGGCCCAGGTCCTACTAGATGGAAGCTCAGGGTTAATTCATTTGCTGGCACGTGTAAACGTCAGCCATAATGGTTCTATTCAGAATGATAAAACAGAAATCATCTAAGTTCTAAACAACTGACTCCCTTTCTACTATTTCAACATGGCTTAAAATCAAAACTCTAGGCTTCCCTTGTCTTGCTGAGCCATTCAGAAATATAGTACAAAGGTAAACTGCCATGAGCAAGAGCAAAAACACGTGATGGGTTTCCAAAACAGTAAAGTAGAAAACTCTTTCCAGGGAGAGGGTGAGGAGAGCAAAGAGAAAATGCTGATGATCAACACTTGGCACAGGGGAGAGGATAAAGGGATTCCAGAGAAGAAACAGGCAAAGGGTCAGGGTCCTCAATACCACCAGGAAAAGGAAGAAAGAAGTGAGTCTTTCTCCTACTGAGCATCTGTTATGTGACAGGTTCTGTGTCGGAAAAAGCCGAAACATATGGCTTTGTGAGGTTCTACCGTCAAATCCATGTTCACCTCCCTACCAGACCTGTCCCTGGGGGAGAACTATGCTTGCTGCCCCATCAACATCAGGCTTGGTCGTGTGACCTGGCTGGTCAAGAAATGTGAGTGGATATGACATGTGCCAATTCTGTGCAGAAGGTTTAAGAGCCATCCAGGGTCCTGTCATCTCCTTTCCCTCTACGATGAACCCAGTAATGTTCCAGATAGGGGTGGACCCTCCAGCCTGAATCCTAGAATGCAGAGAACTTAAAGCACAGCTGGAGTTCACATTTTCACAAGGGAGAAATAAACAACTGTTGTTGAAAGCCACTGAGGTTTTGTTACCACAGCATCTACTGAACACAGTGGTTCACCAGCAATGGTGGAAATGTTGAAAGGTGGCGAAGGCTGAAATCTAATCAAAAAAAGTCCAATGGAGTTAGGAACCAGAAAAGCACTGAAGACATTCACAGGAACATTTCAGAAAGGAAAGCAAATCGGGAAGGTTGAGGAGAAATTGGATGGTTAGTGACTTAGCTCCCTAGTGCTGGTGGAACAGAAATACTACAAGCTGGGTAGCTTTAAAGAACAGAAATTTACCTTGTCACAGTTCAGGAGGCTAGGGAGATGTCCTTACAGTGACAATCCTTGGCATTCCTGGGCTTGGAGATTCATCCACCTCCATTGCCACCAAATAGTGTCTGTCTTCCCCCATGTTATGGGGACTGAATTTTGTCCCCCTAAAATATGTGTTGTAAATCCTAATTCCTATACCTGTGAATGTAATCCCACTTGGGAATAGGGCTTTCTTTGTTATCTTAATGAGGCTAGAATAGCATAGGGTGTGTTTTAAGCCCATCACTTTGAGATATGAAAGGAGCAGATTAGGCACGGAAATGAGCAGGCACAAATGGGGAAAGATAAATGCCACATGTAGATCACTAAGAACCTGAAAAAGAGATGCTGAAAGAGACAAGGATCTTCTCCCAGAGTGGACAGAGAGAGCATTCCCCTAGAGCTGGTACCCTCAATTTGGACCTCTAGCTTCCTAAATGGTGTGAAAATAAATTGCTGTTTGTTAAAGCTACCCAATGGGTGATGTTTCTGCAACAGCAGCACTAGATAGCTAAGACACCCTGTGTCTGCTGACTTCTGTGTCTAATCTGCTCTCTTTACAACTCAGAAATGACTAGTTTTAGGATACACACGACACTGATATGGCCATTAACAAAGAAAATACTATTTCCAAATAGGTTAATAGCCACCGGTACAGGGGTTAAGATTCCAATACATATATTGGGGGAGATAATTCAATCCATAACAGAGAGCAAATGGTAGTTAGTGATGGGAAGAGATGAACAGTACTGAGAGATGACAGCAAGGCCCCAGATGTCAGATGATTTAGAGAGAATAATGTTTGAAATAGTAGAAGTATCAGATATCAGTCCGTTATTTACTTGGACAGATCTAGACCCAAACCAATCTAAAATCTACAGCCCTCCAATGTGCAATTAGAAAGGTCTGAATCCCCAAAAGCCACACTTCTCAAACTGGATAAGAGTAGACCATAGGGGTACTTAATGGTTTGTCTAGGGCACATGGAGCCACAGACTAAACCTAAAATATCACCTTGGAACATCGATTTATTGAGTTTGGGGCTGGGGGGAACAAATGGAGGCAAGACCATCATTTTACAACCAATAAACCATTCTGTTATGAAACAGAATGAATGCCTGCATAGACTCCTAAGATGAAACACAAAACTTCACAGATGTCTCCTGGTTTCAGGTGTCCACTTAGGACCTGGCTCTACTGTTCATAGTCCTTCCATGGAAAAGTTTGAGAGGCACTGAGCTAGACAAAGGAAGGACATGGTCAATAGTACCTTTGCTTTCCCTTCAGAAAGTAATACCATCCAGCCCTGGTAACTGATAATTATGAGTCACCAGGATTATTCAGAGTCTCTGCAAATAGAAAAAGAGTAGTGGGGAAAGAAATATTTAATGAATAAAGCATGTCAAATTAAGTCCACAATTAAGTCACTGCCTTTTCTTTCACAACAAGAAAGGGAACGAAATAATTCAGGTTCCAATCCATATACTGGATTCATCTTGCCCAAGACAAACAATAAACATTTTAAAAAATATAAAATCAGGATCCCAGAAAAGATTTTTTAGATGTTAGAAAAGTGAAAGAAAGTTCAAATTGTACAATAATGGCTTAAGTAGATGAGTTCGGTTTAAGCAGACAAACTGGAGGGTAATTTAAATAACTTTCGTTCATTTCAATTATTAAAATTCTTAATTTTCCCCATGAGTATTAAGGTCTCATGAAATTATTCAGCAATAAGATTGAATTTCATTTACAATTCTGCCTGTATCAAAAAGGTAAAAGGCTCTCAAGAGAAATTTTTCACCTACAACATCCTAGAGGATAGTTGCTGCGGTGTAAAACCAATTTTAACAAGAAAATTTCTTTAGCATCATTATTTTATGTGAGTCATAAAGATGTTTTAAATTAACAAATAAATTCTTATAGCCCTGCTGAGATTTCACTGAATCTAAAGTTCATGCTGGATTTCTCGGGAAACTCCTATTTCAGTAATTTAGTCTTCAATTATGTATGCAAGCACATGTGTGTGCAGAAAACAGATTCAAAGTCCAAGATCCTTGAGGCTGCGTGCCTATATTTTTCCCTTCTATTACTTTATGACATTTTCTACAAGATAAAATTATTATTATATCTTCTGGTTACACTTTCCTCAGGGCCTATGGCAACAGGAGAGAAGTAAGTCTATTATAATTAAGTTGTCTGGATTGCCTAGTAATACCCCTCTTTGGATGAGTTCCAAGAAGGATCCACCACCTACAAAATTCCTTACTCTGTAATATCATATAATAACATGGCTCTGGTGTTGGTCAGAGGTTCTTTATCTTTTCAATTGAGTCATTTATCAGTGTCAGGAGCTGCTACTTCTCAAGTCCAGACAGTTCCCCAGGCATTGCTTTCTGCCCACACAGCCCAAGGGAGTCCCCGCCTGCTCTTCCTTTCTCATTAAAGCTACTCCCACCCACTGTCTCCCTTGGGGTCCTGCACTCTCACAGGGCTGGGGAACGGAAGGCAGTCTCCCCAGTTCTGTGTATACTTGGCTGTCCTGAAAAACAATCCAGGGTCATTTTGGGTCTCATCATAGAGATACAGAAAAACAAAAAGCATACAGAAAATATAGACAGGTAAAAAAAATCTTATAAAGGTCTGAGAATCATTGTCTCTAGTCAAAAAATCCTTGTATTCCTTTGCTGAGTGCTGTCTCAAGGCTGTTGCTTTCTCCCTTAGTCCTGTGGGCACTGCTCATCATACCTCCCTCCACGGATTAGACTGAAGTTTAAAATCTAATTAAACAGAGAAAGAGTGCAGCAGCCACATCACCACAGAGTATGTCAAATACTTTTGTTACTCAGTACAAGGAAATTACATCCCATGCCTAATTAAATGTTTCCAGATTGTTGTACATTAGGTTGGTCCTCAGTAACATCAATCCTTCATTACTTGTATGTATGTCTTGGGGGTTGGGGTGTGGTTCACAGACTTGCTGGGCTCCTGAGAAGTTCTCGTTTTTAAGTCTCTATTCACCACCTTGGACAGCCCCAACACATACTGAGTTCCAAATATTTAAATAATGAACTATGTAATGTCAAACCAAAAAACAACCCTAACCTGTTGCCGTTGAGTCAATTCTGACTCATGGCAGCCCCACGTATTATGGAGTAGAACTGCTGCATAGGGTTTTCTTGGCTATAATCTTTCTGGAAGCAGATTGTCAAGTCTTTTGTCCAAGGCACCACTGGGTAGGTTCAAACTGCCAAACTTTAGGTTAGTAGTCCAGTGCAAACAGACTGTCTGAGTGACCCAAGGACCCTGTGTAATGCCAAAGGACCAGTTATAAATGCTTCTGGCATCACAGTTTCCTACTGGACTCTGAAAAAAGCATAGAAGAGTTACAGGCGATTTTCTGCAAAGTGAGCCAAGTCCCTGGTAAGAAAAGCTACACAGACTTTGACATAAGCACACAAAGTGACTCAAAGTCCTAGAGCTGTGGAAAACCATCTCTAGGCATTGGGCTTAAAAACAGGGCTGTATTAAGCTGTAATGAATGAATGTGGTTAATGAATCAAGTCATTTATTATTTAGACAAACTGAATTTTTAAGCATTCAACAAATATTAATATTAGTACCATATTTTTTCACAAATAATGCACCCATGTAAATAACATGCCCACATATATAACACACATAGAGTGCCCAGGAAAATAATGCAAAAGGGGGTTGCACGCTTGGTCAAAAAAAAGTATAATTTGCCTGTTATTTGCATAAACATACGGAAATACTACGCTTAGGATTTCAGGAGCCATTTAAGAGGTATAATTTTGTTAGCTCACTTTTAACCCAGTTACTTCTGCCCAGAACAAAGAAGCCATAGCTGAGGCACTGATTTCACTGAATTGTAGACAAAATGCTTAGAAAGAAGCAATAGTTTCTAAGGAACAAAGCTCAGGGCATCAACAGCGCAGTGGTTAAGTGCTTGGCTGCTAACCAAAAGGTCTGCAGTTTGAATCTTCCAGCTGCTCTGTGGGAGAAAGATGTGGCAGTCGGCTTCTGCAAAGATTTACAGCCTTGGAAACCGTATGGGGCAGTTCTGCTCTGTCCTATGAGGTCGCTATGAGTTAGAATTGACTAGATGGGAACCGGTTTGCTTGTTTTTTTTAATTTTATTGTGCTTTAGGTGAAAGTATACAGCACAAATTAATTTCTCATTCAAAAATTTATACACAAATTGTTCTGTGACATTGATTGCAACCGCTGCAATGGGTCAGCACTCTCCCCCTTTCCACCCCAGGTTTCCCATATCCATTCGTCCAGTTTTCCTATCATTTCCTGCCATCTTGACTTTGTTTTGGGGCAGGTAATGCCCATTTGGTCTCCTATACTTGATTGAACTAAGAAGCACGTTTCTCACATTGCTATTGTTTGTTTATAGGCCTGTCTAATTTTTGGCTGAAAGATGGACTTCGGGAGTGGCTTCAGTGCTGAGTTAGCAAGATGTCCGGGGGCCATAGTCTCTGGGGTTCCTCCAGTCTCTGTCAGACCACTAAGTCTTGTCTTTTTTTTTTTTTTTTTTTGTGAATTTGAATTGTGTTCTACATTTTTTTCCTGCTCTGTCAGAGACCCTCTATGGTGATCCCTGTCAGAGCAATTGGTGGTGGCAGCCAGGTGCTATCTAGTTCTTCTGGGCTCAGGTTGGTAGAGGCTATGGTTTATGTGGTCCATTAGTCCTTTGGACTAACACATTCCTTGTGTCTTTGTCTTTGGTTTTTTTCATACTCCTTTGCTCCAGATGGGATGGGACCAATAGGTATATCTTAGATGGCCACTCACAAGCTTTTAAGACCCTTGATGCTATTTACCAAATCAGGATGTAGAACATTTTCAACATTTTTTTTATGAACTATGTTATGCCAATTGACCTAGATGTCCTCCGATACTATGGTCCCCAGCCCTCAGTCCCAGTAACTCCATCTCTCCTTCTACAACTGCCTTGGTTACATTGTGCTGACTTCCCCTATACTGTGTGTTGTCTTTCCCTTCACCCACGTTAACACTTGTCTACTATCTAGTTCATAATTTCCCCTTCTCGCCTCCCCTTCCCTAGAAACCATCTAAGATTCTTTTTCTGTATGTAAATCTTTTCTTGAGTTTTTATAATAGTGGTCTCGTATACTAGCTGTCATTCTGTGCATAATGCCCTCCCAATTCATCCATATTGTTAGATGTTTCGCAGATTCATCATCGTTCTTTACCGTTGCACAATATTCCACTGTGTGTATATACCATAATTGGTTTATCCACTCATCTGTTAACAGGCACTTAGGTTGTTTCCATCTTTTTGCTATTGCTGCAGTGAACGTGGGTGTGCATACGTCTATTCGTGGGATGACTCTTATTTGTCTAGGATATACTCTTAGGAGTGGGATTGCTAGATTGTATGGTATTTCTATTTCTAGCTTTTTAAGGAGGTGCCACATAGTTTTCCATAGCGATTATACCACTTTACATTCCAACTAGTAGTGCATAAGAGTTCCAGTCTCCCTGCAACCTCTCCAACATTTGTTATTTTCTGTTGTTTTAATTAGTGCCAGTACTGTCAGGGTGAGATGGTACTTCAATGTACTTTTGATTTGCATTTCTCTAATGGGTAATGATCTCATGTGTCAGCTGCCTGAATGTCTTCTTCAGTGAAGTATCTGTTCATATCCTTTGCCCATTTTTTAACTGGATTATTTGTCTTTTTGTTGTTTAGGTACTCTATAGGTATTCTATAGGTATTCTATTCTATAGGTGTTCCATAGATTTCAGAGATTAGACCTTTGTTGGATATGTCACTGACAAAAATTGTTTCCCAGTCTATAGGTTCTCTTTTCAATCCTTTGGTGAAGTCTTTTGATGAGCATAAGTGTTTAATTTTTAGGAGCTCCCAGTTATCTAGTTTATCTAAACACTAGAAGATAAACTAGATAACTGGGAGCTCCTAAAAATATGCATTGTTAGTTATGGTTTGTATTGTATTTATGCCATGTAACAGGGCCCCTAGCATTGTCCCTATTTTTTCTTCCATGATCTTTACTGTTTTAGGCTTTATATTTAGGTCTTTGATCCATTTTGAGTTAGTTTCTGTGTATAGTGTGTGGTATGGGTCCTGCTTCATTTTTTTACAGATGGACATCCAGTTTTGCCAGCACTATTTGTTAAAAAGACTGTCTTTTCCTCATTTAATGGACTTTGTCCTTTGTCAAAGATCAGCTGACCATAGGTGGATGGATTTACCTCTGGGTTCTCAATTCTGTTCTATTGGTTATTTGTTGTTGTTTTTTTTTTTAAAGTTCCCACAAAAACAGCCCTGGTGGCTCAATGGTTAAGTGCTCAGCTGCTAACTGAAAGGTCTGCAGAAGGGCTTCAAACCAGAATGGAACCAAAAACCGAAACAAAAAAAGAAAAAAAAACAAAAACTGAAATTTTCACCACAGTGAAACCTAAACCCAAAGTGAAAAAAGAAAATGTTTTTCTGACCCCCAACCAAAATCAAAAACCATTATTTTTTTCACTCTGCTATTTTCAGTCCAACAAGAATTTTTAAGTTTTAAGCAAGACCGTCAGATCTTTTATGTTTGATTTGCATCTGATGCCCGTGTATGCCGAATGCTTCTCTGGTATGTGGCTGGTAAGGGCACAGTTCATTGCTTCAGCGAGCTACGTTGTGCAGCCACACTATAGGTGATGACTGCTGTTATGCAAGACAATTCACAGACCAGTCAGAGTTCGCTATTTCTACTCCGTGCTCTCTCACAGTAACGCGAGTTCTGCCTACGGAAGCTGTGAGAAGCTCTTAGCAATTGAGAATACTCGTAGTCAAAAATCTGAAAGAGTTGGTTATACTGCATTGAGTTCTGAACAGAGTTTCACCTGAAAGGAAATTTGTCAAGTGAGTGTAAACGTTTTAAATGCACATTATTTACATTTTTAAATATGATATTTAAATCCAAGAAATAGAACATAGCATGTAATTTTTTGATGATTCCATTCTTGTATTCAATCTCGATTTAAATGTACTATCACACATTGTTTGTACTTATATGTTTCAATTTGATATTTATCTCACAAATCCAAATGTTAACAAACATCAGCAACTAGCAGGAAGAAAATTAATGTTTCAATTGCAATACACTACTGTTATTTCACCAAAAACAACTTGATGGCATCACTAGGAAGTGACATTTTTCTTCAAAAGGTGCTGGATAAATGTATGAGAATGTTGTCAAGTGGGACTTTGAATGGAAGAAATCGGCAAATCCTGCAAATGCAAAATTGAAGTTATTCCAGTTTTTCCAATATACTGATGATGCATCGGCAGAAGCATTTTAATACATATTGACTCTAATCCATTTCTACAAATGTATTTCTGCATTATATTCTCTTTATGTTATCAAAGTCTAAGATTTGTTACTACTATAATGTAATATAGTGACTATAAAATATGCCCTAATGTTAATATTATTTCTTATCCTTTGAATTCTAGTATGGGAAGAATCAAGAAAATCCATGTTGAGAATTTCTCAAGCACGAAAAGATTGAAAATAAAAGCACATCTAAAATTTGCAACACAGGTATAGTTGAAGACCATGCAGTGAATTCAGAGAGGCAACTGAAGTGTCACCATATGGATGAATATAACGCAGTTCGAAGCAAGAAGACAAAGAAGATTGAAGAAAGTGTCAGGAGTGGTCTGAATATGTAACAAAAAGACTTTAGATAAATTTGCTGTTCCAGAATGCCCTAAGGTGAAATTAGATAAACAATTATCTATGCATGTGTTGAATTAGTTACTGTTAAAGGTTGTTCATTTGAGTTAATTGAATAACCAGGATTCCGTAAACTTTGAAGTCCAATTATTGCTTCGATTGGTCAAAAATTTTCAATCAAGCATAGAAAAGGAAGCAACACTTCCAAATTCATTCTATGAAGCCCTCATAACACTGATACCAAAACCAGGCAAAAATGTCACAAAAAAAGAAAATTGCAGACCAATATCTCTCATGAATATAGATGCAAAAATTCTCAACAAAACTCTAGCCAATAGAATTCAGCATCATATCAAAAAAATAATACACCACGACCAAGTTGGATTCATACCAGGTATGCAAGGATGGTTCAACTTTAGAAAATCAATCAACGTAATCAACCACATAAATAAAAGGAATGAAAAGAATCACATGATCATCTCAAATGATGCAGAAAAGGCATCTGACAAAGTCCAACATGCATTCCTGATAAAAACTCTCAATAAAATAGGTACAGAAGGGAAATTTCTCAACATAATAAAGGGCATCTATGCAAAACCAATGGCCAACATCATTCTTAATGGAGAGAGGCTGAAAACATTCCCCTTGAAAACAGAAACAAGACAAGGATGCCCTTTATCACCACTCCTATTTAACATTGTGCTGGAAGTTCTAGCTAGAGCAATAAGGCAAGAAAAAGAAATAAAGGGCATCCAAATTGGTAATGAAGAAATTAAACTGTCCCTGTTTGCCGATGATATGATACTATACACAGAAAACCCTAAAGACTCTACGAGAAATCTCCTGGAACTAGTGGAAAGATTCAGCAGAGTAGCAAGATACAAGATAAACATTCAAAAAGCAGTTGGATTCCTATACACCAATAAGGAGAATGATGAAAAGGAAATCAGGAAAACAATATCATTTATAATAGCCCCTAAAAAGATAAAATACTTAGGAATAAATCTAACCAGGGATGTAAAAGACCTGTACAAAGAAAACTACAAAACACTACTGCAAGAAACCCAAAGGGATCTACAAATGGAAAAACATACCATGCTCATGGATAGGCAGACTCAACATTGTGAAAATGACAATTCTACCCAAAGCAATTTACAAATACAATGCAATCCTGATCCAAAGACCGGCAACATTCTTCAAAGAGATGGAAAAACTAATCATTAACTTTATATGGAAAGGGAAGAAGCCCTGAATAAGTAAAGCACTACTGAAGAAGAAGAAGAAAGTTGGAGGACTCACACTACCTGACTTCAGAACCTACTATACAGCTACAGTAGTCACAACAGCATGGTACTGGTACAACGACAGATACATTGACCAATGGAACAGAATTGAGAACCCAGACGTAAATCCATCCACCTGTGGTCACCTGATCTTCGACAAGGGCCCAAAGTCTATCAAATGGGGAAAAGACAGTCTTTTTAACAAAGGGTGCTGGCAAAACTGGATATCCAACTGCAAAAAAATGAAACAGGACCCATACCTCACACCGTATACAAAAACTACTTCAAAATAGATCAAAGACCTGAATATACAGCCTAAAACTATAAAGTTCATAGAAGAAAAATAGGACCAATGCTACAGGCCTTAGTACACAGCATTAACAGGACACAAACCATAACTATCAATGCACAAACCCCAAAAGATAAGCTATATAACTGGGATCTTCTAAAAATCAAACACCTATGCTCTTCAAAAGACTTCACCAAGAGTAAAAAAAGAACCCACAGACTGGGAAAAAAATTTGGGACAGTACAAGTCAGACAAAGGTCTAATCTCCATAATCTACAAGAAAATCCAACACCTCTACAACAAAAAGACAAATAATCCTGTTAAAAAATGGGCAAAGGAAATGAACAGACACTTCACCAAAGAAGACATTCAAATGGCCAACAGACACATGAGGAAATGCTCGCCATCACTAGCCATTAGAGAAATGCAAATTAAAACCACAATGAGATACCATCTCACCCCGGCATTACTGGCACGAATCAAAAACATTGGAAATGACAAATGTTGGAGGGGCTGCGGGGAGATCGGAACTCTTATGCACTGCTGGTGGGAATGCAAAATGATATAACCATTTTAGAAAATGATATGGCGTTTCCTCAGAAAGCTAGAAATAGACATACCATTCGATCCAGCAACCCCACTCCTAGGAGTATATCCTAGAGAAATAAGAGTCGTCACTCGAATAGACATATGCACACCTATGTTCATGGCAGCATTGTTCACAATAGCAAAACGATGGAAACAACCTAGATGCCCATCAACAGATGAATGGATAAACAAACTATGGTACATACACACAATGGACTACTATACAACGAGAAAGAACAATGAGAATCTATGAAGCATCTCATAACATGGATGAAACTGGAGGACATTATGCTGAGTGAAATAAGTCAATCACAAAAGGACAAATATTGTATGAGACCTCTATTGTAAAAACCCATGAAAAAGTTCACACACCAGATGTAACCATCTTTGTTGGTTACCAGGGATGGGAGGGGTGGGGGGGAGATATTAAATAGGTGATAGGTAAGTGGTATCTTGGGTGAAGGGTGAAATAGTACACAATACAGTGGAAACCAGCACAACTTGTACAAGGAAAGGTCATGGAAGCCCCATAGACACATCCAAACTCCCTGAGGGACTGAATTGCTGGGTGGAGGGCTGTGGGGACCATGGTCTCGGGGAACATCTAGCTAAACTGGCGTAACACAGTTTATAAAGACAATGCTCTACATTCTACCTTGGTGAGTAACGTCTGGGGTCTTAAAAGCCTGTGAGCAGCCATCTAAGATACCCCACTGGTCTCATCCCTTCAGGAGCAAGGAAGAATGAAGAGAACAGGATACCAGGAAAAGATTAGTCCGAAGGACTAATGGACCACAGCTACCAAGGCCTCCACCAGACTGAGTCCAGTACAGCTAGATGGTGTCGGGCTACCACCACTGACTACTCTGACCAGGATCACTACAGAGGGTTCTGGACAGAGCTGGAGAAGGATGTAGAACAAAATTCTAACTCACAAAAAAAAGACCATATTTACTGGCCTAAAGGAGACTGGAGAAACCCCAAGAGTATGGCCCCCAGACACCCTTTTAGCTCAGTGGTGAAGTCATTTCCAAGGTTCACTGTTCAGCCAGGGAGTGGACAGCCCCATAAAACCAAATGGGACTAATGAGGCACAGCAGTCCAGGGACAAGGGCCAGAAGGCAGAAGGGGACAGAAAAGCTGGTGATGGGGAACCCAAGGTTGAGTAAGGGTAGTGTTGATGTGTTGTGAGGTTGTTAACCATTGTCATAGGGCAACATGTGTACTAACTCTTAAATGAGAAACTATTTTGTTCTGTAAGCCTTCATCTAAAGTGAGAATAGCAGCCCAACTGGAAGACTGTAGTCGATGTCACTAAACTGTGCATGTAGAAATTTTTGAAATGGTGTATCTTTGGCTATGTATATTTTCACCAAAAAAAAAAAGGTTGAGAAGGGAGAGGGTTGACATGTTGTGGGGTTGTTAACCAATGTCATAAAACAATATGTATACTACTGTTTCATGAGAAACTATTTGTTCTGTAAGCCTTCACCTGAAGTACAATTAAAAAAAAAAAAAAAAACTTCAATCAATTCAGAGAATATTAAGTAAATGATACCACACATCTCCTTAAAACTTAGCTCCCAAATTAGCAGTAATCTAGAAAAAAGAATATTCCCTTTGAAAGCGGATGTTGTCAGTAGATTCAGTCAGTCAGTTCTAGGAATTAACTCTTAGTTCCCACAAGACAGTAAGACACATCTGTTGACATCAGGAATGAAAGAGTTAAAAGAAAGACACACAGGTCTGTACATAAAAAACACTGCGTATCAAATTTTAGAGAAGTACAACATTGATTTACAAAAGATTTATTCTGCAGCCACAGATAATGGCTCTAATAGGATTAAATTTGTTGCCTGCTCAGAAATGGTAGTGAAATCGAATGGCAAATGTCAGGGTAAAATGACAGTTTTTAAGACTCTGATTTGATGCACTCTGACTTGCAGACATTAACCATCACAGAGTGCAGTGAAAGCAAAAATGTTTATAAGAAAAGACTGGTATAAAGTGTGCTACACACACACTTCAATTAGTTATTAAAGATGAGGTAAAGGTGGAGAAACCCCCAAGAGAATGACCCCTTTTAACTCAGTACTGAAGTCTCTCTTGAGGTTCACCCTTCAGCCAAAGATTAGACAAGCTCATAAAACAAAACAAGACTAAATGAGCATATCAGCCCAGGGGCAAGGACTAGAAGGCAGGAGGGGACAGGAAAGCTGGTAAGGGGGACCTAAGGTCGAGAAGGGAGAGTGTTGACATGTCATGGGGGTGACAACCAATATCACAAAACAATGTATGTATTCATTTTTAATGAGAAACTAATTTGCTCTGTAAACCCTCATCTGAAATAAATTTTTTTTAAAAAGATGCAATAGCGGATGCTGAACTGAAAGAATTTTTAGGAAAATGTCCTAAACTCATTCAATACTTCACATTCTGACACTGTCTAGCAAATTTGTGGGAAATAATTTAAGGAAACCTGTACCAGATTGCCCAACAAGATGGAACAGTACATATACCATGTTAGAAATCTTACTAGGAAGCAAAACTCTATGCAATGTATCAGTTGAGAATAATACGAAGTATTACTTTTCTAATGACACATGGGCATATATCAAATTAATCTGGAAAATTTCAAACTTTTAAAGAAAGTTACAGTAAGACTGCAAAGTCAACAATTAACCATGAGTGATAGTTTTGGTATGTGGCTGGAAACTAAGCTAAAATTAAGAACTCTTAATAAAGGGTCACTATAGGGTGGCTGTGAATCAGAATTGACTTGACAGCAACGGGTCTGGTTTGGTTTCGGTTTAATACGTTTGGAAACACACTGATTGAAAAATTTAATGTCAGGGAAAAAGTTACCATTGAAAATGATAGTGTATTAGGAGCAGTTTATCTAGATCCTCATTATCAAATTCTAATTAAATTAGCTCTGAACTTAAGGCGAAGGCCATATTCCATTTAAAATCATTTGGGAATTGATAGAAAATCTAAAAAGGAGCAACACTAAAGTGTAACAAAGGAAAGCTCTTCAGGAAATACTCTGGTTTCAAACGATGTTGATGAGATGGAATATTTCTCAAAATGAAAGAAAAGAGGTTAAATTGAAATCAAAGGACTGTGCTATTAATGGAGCCCTGGTGGTGCAGTGGTTAAGAGCTTGGCTACTAACCAAAAAGTCGGCAGTTCAAATCCACCAGCAGCTCCTTGGAAACCCTACGAGGCAGTTCTACTCTGTTCTATATGGTCGCTATGAGTCAGAATCAACTTGATGGCAACAGATTTTTGTTTTTTGTTTTTTTGGTACTGTTAATATTGACTCTATATTAACAAGCTTTGATGAGAGAAAATTTTGAATTTCGGGAAGAAAATCATTCACAATATCCTCAGTTATATGAAATTGCTATGGTAGTTTCGGGTGTACCAGCTACTCAGGTCAGTGTAGAGAGAGCTTTCTCAAGTTTGAAATTCATCTTGTGAGTCAATAGGGACAGCTTAAACGAAAAAATATCAGAGGACATTCTTTTAATTAGGTGTGATTATGGTTTATTGCAAAGATTTTTTCAATGAAATGTATAATTGTATATGAATTAATCTATGTTTGTAATAGCATGTTTATTTTATGTAATGTTATGGCAATTCTTCAGCTTAGAACTGGGGTGAATATTAAAGTATTAAATATTTTATTGCACTTTGCCTTTATGTATTGATGTATTAGGTATGATACCTGCTATGAACTGAATGTTGTTGTTGTTAGATGCTGTCAAGTCGGTTCCAACTCATAGTGATCCTGCGTACAACAGAACAAAACACTGCCCGGTCCTGCGCCATCCTCACCATCGTTATTATGCTTGAGCCTGTTGTTGCAGTCACTGTGTCAATCCATCTCATTAAGGGTCTTCCTCTTTTTCACTGACCCTCTACTTTACCAAGCATGATGTCCTTCTCCAGGGACTGGTCCCTGCCGATAACATGTCCAAAGTATGTGAGAAGTAATCTCACCATCCTTTTCTGGTTGTACTTCTTCCAAGACAGATTTGTTCATTCTTTTGGCAGTCCATTGTATATTCAATATTCTTCACCAGCACAACAATCCAAAGGCATCAATTCTTCTTTGGTCTTCCTTAGTCATCATCCAGCTTTCGCCCGCATATAAGGCAATTGAAAACACCATGGCTTGGGTCAGGCCACCTTAGTCCTTAAAGTGATATCTTTGCTTTTTAATACTTTAAAGAGGTCTTTTGCAGCATATTGTCCCAATGCAATGCATCTTTTGATTTCCTGACTGTAGCTTCTATGGGTGTTGATTGTGGATCCAAGTAAAATGAAAGCCTTGACAACTTCAATCTTTTCTCCGTTTATTATAATGTTGCTTATTGGTCCAGTTGTGAAGATTTTTGTTTTCTTTATGTTGAGGTGTAATCCGTACTGGAGGCTGTAGTCTTTGATCTTCATCAGTAAGTGCTTCAAGTCCTCTTCACTTTCAGCAAGCAAGGTTGTGTCATCTGCATATCACAGGTTATTAATGAGTCTTCCTCCAATCCTGATGCCACGTTCTTCTTCATATAGTCCAGCTTCTCGGATGATTTGCTCAGCATAGAGATTAAATAAGTATGGTGAAAGGATACTACCCTGATGCACACTTTTCCAGACTTTAAGCTATACAGTATCCCCTTGTTTTATTTGAATGACTGCCTCTTGATCCATGTACAGGTTCCTCATGAGCACAACTAACTGTTCTGGAATTCCCATTCTTCACAATGTTATCCATAATTTGTTATGATCCACACAGTAGAATGCTTTTGCATAGTCAATAAAACACAGGTAAACATCTTTCAGGTTTTCTCTGCTTTCAGCCAAGATCCATCTGACATCAGCAATGATATCCCTAGTTCCACGTCCTCTTCTGAATCTGCTTTGAATTTCTAGATTGAATGGTGTCCCCTAAAAATATGTGTCAACTTGGCTAGGCCGTGATTCCCAGTACTGTGTGGTTGTCTACCATTCTGTGATCTGATGCGATTATCCTATGTGCTGTAAATCCTAACCTCTATGATGTTAATGGAGCCCTGGTGGCACAGTAGTTAAGAACTCAGCTGCTAATCAAAAGGTCAGCAGTTCGAATCCACCAACTGCTCCACTAGAGAAAGATGTGGCAGTCAGCTTCTGTAAAGATTAGAGCCTTGGAAACCCTATGGGGCAGTTCTATTCTGTCCTATAGGGTCACTATGAGTAAGAATGAACTCAACAGCAGGGTTTTTATGATGCTAATGGGGCAAAATTAGAGGCAGTTATGTTAATGAAGCACAACAAAATCTACAGGATTAGGTTGTATCTTGAGTCAATCTCTCTTGAGACATAAAAGAGAGAATCAAGCAGAGAGGAAGGGGACCTCATACCACCAAGAAAGAAGAGCCAGTAGTGGAGCTTGTCCTTTGGACCCGGGGTCACTGCACTGAGAAGCTCTTAGACCAGGGGAAGACTGATAATAAGGACCTTCCCCCAGAGCCAACAGAGAGAGAAAGCCTTTCCCTGGAGTTGGTACCCTGAATTTGGACTTCCAGCCTCCTAAACCATGAAAGAATAAGTTATCTTTGTTAAAGCCATCCACTTGTGGTATTTCTGTTATAGCAGCACTAGATAACTAAGAAAACAGCATACTTTGTATTTTGTGAATAAGTTCTTATCAATTTTACATGACTATTAAGTGTTAGTAATGAAATGTCACCTACATCAAAATTAAGCTTGTTTTCAGTGCATTTTATAGCATTAAGCTGAGAATAGCCTACTAAAAAGTATTTTGAATCTTCAATTTATTATGTATACAGTATGTTAGAAGTTTTTATAACAATACTATTTTTAAAGTGACTCAGTGCTGCAGTGAATTCTACTGTATTTAAAAAATAGAATTTTAAAAAATAATACATTTTATGTCATGTTTTTGTTTGTATTGAAATACTTTGAGACAGTGATTAAAATTGAAAATCACTGTCACTTTAGATTTAATTATTAATGAATGTGTAGAAAGAAAAAGTTTAATATTACTGCTTTCAAAACTAATTACAAAACTTTGGGATGAACAAAATTGAAGTTAATATAAAAATACAGTATTATTTGCAATATAAGGAACAAATTTGGTAGCCCTATTTCTTCAGATAAAATTGCTCCAGGTTATCTATTTGCAGAATATAAATTTGAGACCGGAGAGTAAAAAATACATTCGAACCAGTTGTAACTGGTTCAGTCATGGTCAGAAACAAAACAGGAACAGAAACGAATTTTTTAAAATTTTGGTGAACTGGAATGATAGCTGGAATGGAAAAAATTATGGTTCAAATGTCTGGCCTGTGGCCCCAAACCACCAGTCATCCACTGGAGAAAAGACCTGGTGATCTGCTCCTATAAAAATTACAGCCTAAGAAACCCTATGGGGCAGTTCTACTCTGTCATATAGGATTGCTGGGTTAAAATCGACTCAACAGCACCTAATAATAACAGCAATTTCCATAAAAGGTCCCTGGGTAGTGCAAATGGTTTCCACTCAATTGCTAACCTGAAGGTTGGCAGTTCAAACCCACCGAGCGGTACCACGGAAGAAAAGTCCTGGCGATCTGCTTCCATTAAGATTACAACCAAGAAAACCCCATGGAGCAGTTCTACTCTGTAACACATGGGGTCTCCATGAGTCAGAATCAACTCCACGGCAACTAAAAACAACAATTCCCATAAATTACCATGTGTACAGTGCTCCCGGACAGGTGGTATACGACTGCCTCCCTCAATTTAAATTGTGAAACCAAACCCAGGGTGTTTTATTAGTAAGGTTATGCAGGTCTGGCAAAATACCTTAAGATAACAGGTGTTTGTTGTTGTTGTTGTTGTTGTAGCTTTTGTGCTGCTGTGATGCTAGAAGCGAAGCCACTGGTATTTCAAATACCAGCAGGGTCACACATGGTGGACAGGTTTCAGTGGAGCTTCCAGACCCAGAAAGACTAGGAAGAAAGACCTGGCAATCTACTTTCAAAAATTAGCCAATGAAAACCTTATGGATAATAGATGTTTAGTATCTATTAAACAAGCATTGGCTTGTTGAATTGGCTGGTTAAAATATGGTAAATGCAATACTGATTTTTCTTTACAGGTAACTTATAAAAAGAAAAAGACAAGAGAAAAAAATGCCACACACATTATAAAAAGCTTTTTCATTAAATCACCTCTCTAACTCAACAACTGTGAGCTGACTTTTAAGAAAGAGCTCAGTCAAAAGCCAGCAGTACTAACAAATGTATAAAATCTGGATCTGAGGAAATAGAACTTCACAAAGTTGTAAATTCACAAAGGTATGTCCTGTCATCCCATCTGTGATCATAAGCCTATAGAAGTCTTCATAGTTACATGATTATTTTTGACCCTTGCTGAAATTTCTCTCTTGAAAATGGCTGAAGTAAAATATCAAAATTAAAATTAGCCCAATTTCTCAGAGTTCAAACGATTTTACTCAGTCTTGAAAGCAATGTTAATAAATTTGCTCACCAGTTTGGAAGTTGAGAAGAAAATTAGATTATCAAGGAGATGAGATTTAATGAGGCCATAGTCAGTACCTTGATTAATAATAGATGACTAATAAGGCATAATATCTGAAACCACTTATGATCAAAGACAACATCAGGCTGCGGAACACTAGGCTGCTGGTACTCTTGGTTTGCTAGGAAATAGGGCTCTTCCTGTGACAAGCTCAGGTGCTGTTAAAGTGAAAGACAAGGGCTTTTCAAAGGAAAAAGCAGCAGGGTCTCCTAAATTTACATTTCTGTTTCCTTGCTTTGAGCTCTCTGCAGTAACAGGAACTGTCATTAAGAAGCCAGTACTGATTTCATAGATCAATTTCTCCTCCTCCCTCCCAGTTGGGCACATATTAATGCAGAAGATACAAGAGAAGGAGAAAATAGGAGCAGATGTTTGAAATCAGATTCCTGGGCTGAGGGGAGGGTGTGAGGGCACATGGAAGAGAGGGACAGGCATCAGGGAGACCATCTCAGGTTCCACAATTTTATCCAAGAGTCATGGCCCAATTCCCAACTATCCTGTCATCAACTCCAGGAATACCTATGATCTGAAAACTGCCTTCTACCTTTCAATAAAATGAAATTGGAAAGTTAGCTAATAATGATCAAATGTCCCTTAAGCCAACTAACACGTTTATACAGATCTCTATTTAGGTCTTTTGGAAAAGCTAACCTATTATATACATAAGGAGATAGCCAAGCCAAGCCAGTTGCCATAGATTTCATTCTGTCTCACGGCAACCCCATGGGTGGCAGGATAGTACTGTGCTCCATAAGGTTTTCACAGCTATGATCTTTCAGAAGCAGATCACTAGGCCTGTCTTCCAAGGTGCCTCTGGGTGAGTTCAAACCACCAACCTTTCAGTTAGCAGTCAAATGTTGTCTTAATTATCTAGTGCTGCTATAACAGAAATACCACAAGTGGATGGCTTTAACAAACAGCAATATATCTTCCCACAGTTTAGGAGGCTAGAAGTCTGAATTCAGGGTGCCAGCTCTAGGGGAAGGCTTTCTCTCTCTGTCGGCTCTGGAGGAAGGTCCTTGTCTCTTCTGAGCTTCCGCTCCTGGGAAATCTTCATGTGGCTTGGGATTTCTCTTCCTCTATCTCTGTTTGCTAGCTTACTTGTTTAACTTCTTTTGTATCTCAAAAGTAGGGTGACTTAAGACACACCCTGCGCTAATACTCTCATTAACGTAACAAAGAAAATCCTCCCAAATGGGATTATAACCACAGGTATAGGGGTTAGAATTTACAACACATATTTTGGGAAGACAAAATTCAAATCCATAACAAGTGCTTAACCATCTGTGCCACTCAGGATTTCTGTGTAAGAGGATAGAGTTGCCTAATTAGAACTATTAAACTCACATATAGTGTGTAGACCAGATACAGCTTGAAGATACGCTCTATTGCCTTTAAGCAACTGAGTTTGTGACCCTTGAAAAGTCATTCAATTTTGTTTTTCCTTTCCTATGTGTGTGTGTGTGTGAGAAGAGACCCGACTTATAAGGCGTGTTTGGGGCACTGTTAAAATATGTTTTCAACCTTTGCCTTAATACCTAGAATACTAGTATTGACTCTAGTGGGGGAGGGGCTGACCCAGAAATTAAGGGAATCTCGGTAGGAGCCCCATCTCAATGGTGTCTCTTCCCGTGGCTTATTGTTCTGTGTCCTCCTCTGTGAGGATGAATCCAGCTCTATCTATAGTGTTCTATCAGGGCTACATTGGACTGGATATAAACACATTAGAAAAACAGCTATGTCAAGGTCTGGAGATGCTATTAATGAGAGAGAAGGAAGTGTCTTTATCATGACTCCAGTCATATAATATCCAGAATGTTTTTGAAACGGCCATTTACGATCTCCTCAGTGCTGACACTGACTAGGTGGTCACTTTGCTCCAGGCACTGTCCTAAGTACCACAGCCCTGTTAACTGGTAATCCCCCCAATAATGCTCTGAGGTTGGCACATTCTTACAGATAAAAAAACTGAGGCACAGAGGCTGAGAAACTTGCCCAAAATCACATCTCTCTGGGGGCAAGCCAGTATTTGGGCACACCAGTCTGGGTTATTTAAACCCTATAACCTGCGCTCTACCACCTCAGTGCTCACGGGTTGCAACGGCATAGGTGCCACCTGATGACACAAGAATTAACTGTTGATCAATTACAATAATTTAACTAGAAGCACTATTTTCTGTGCTCTCATGATACAGTCCTAATCTGCAATTATTCAGTCACTTTTCTCAAAAGTCTCACAGTTCGACAGAGCTTGTTCCATATGAGTCACAGACCACAGAGGTTAAGTTTCTGGGCTCTGGTATCACACTGCCTGGCTTGAAAATCCCAGCTCTGCCACTTGTAACTGTGCAACTTTGGGCAAGTTACTAAAACTCTCTGGGCCTCTAATTCCTCTTCTGTAAAGTGAGGATGGTAGGAGTCCTCATGTTCTGGAGCCATCATTAAGGTTGAGGAAGACAGTCATGTAAAGTATCAGCAGAAAGTGTTGGATGTCACTATTGCTATTCTACACAATACTTTTTAAATGATAAACTGTGCAAACAGTAGGTTTCTCATAAATGCTTGATTGAACTAAATTCTGTTACACATCATATTGCAAAAGAATATCTTCATGAGAAATATATAAAACCTCCCTGAAATGAGCTACTTGGGAATTTAGAATGCTTTCTCATTTTTTATTTGTGCTTGTAAGTCTCAAATACAAAGTTACTATGGTTTTCATTAAAGTTTTTCATAGCCTTAAATGTTGCAGTCATAGAGGGTCCCAGAGTACAAGGGCATAAATTATGCAGATATATGAGAACCACTTAACAATGCATATGAGAAAACTCAAGTCAACGTGATAAATTACACATACAATATGATAAAAAAAATTAAGTATACCTCACAAAAACTTTCATTTTGGGATTAAGCTTGATGATTCTTTTGGCCATTGGTAGTCGTGTCAAAAGAAGACAAAAGAATCATCAAGCTTAATCCCAAAATGAAAGTTTTTGTGATGTATACTCAGCTTTCATACCTCTAAAGCAAAATTATACTTACAGATTGCTATGAGAATCAAGTGAGGCAGTATAAAAAAACACCTTATAAATGCCAAAGCCCTACTTGTGGAAAGTCTTAATAATAACAATACTTTTTCACTACTTTTGCCTAAACCAGTAGAGCTCGGAAATTTATAAGTCTCTAAAGCTCCTTAAGAGATTCTGATAATAACCCAGGTTTGGGAGCACATTCAAATAGATGTGAAATTCAGTAAGCCATTATCTTTACTATATCAGTCAGTGTGACTCTAGGCTTGTATCCAAGTCGGTAATATCGTAGGCTGGCTCTGTAGTGATGCAAGTCAAATCTGTGAGTGATTCAGAAATCTGGAGTAGGACCCAGGAGTCAGCATTTTTTAAAAGCCTCCAGGTGATTTTAATAGTTATTTGGGAACCTCTATTATAATCTTCTGGGGCAGTGACAGTTCAGTCATAGAATTCTCACCTTCCATGAGGGAGACCCTGGTTCCATTCCCGCCCAAGGCACCTCATGTGCAGCCACCACCCATTTGTCACTGGAGGCTTGAGTGTTGTTATAATGCTGAACAGGTTTCAGTGGAGGTGCCAGGTTAAAATGGACTTGGGAGAAATGCCTGGTGATCTTCTGAATCAGCCAAAGAAAACCCTGTGGATCACAATGGTCCACTCTGCAACTGGTCATGGATATGGCACAGAGCCAGGCAGCATGTATTCCATTGTGCCTGGGGTCACCATGAGCTGGAGGCCAACTCCACGGCAGCTAACAACACCACTATAACTTTTCACTGTGTCTATCACTTGTAAATTGGTATCAAGTGTGTTGGCAGACACTCTAGAATGTAGTTCTCATGTGAAATTGCAAAAAACACACTTCAAAATATGTCAGGTACCAGGTTTCAGTCAGCCACCATAAAATATTCCTTCTAATGTGTCCTTCATTTAGAATGCTACTCCAATGGCAAAGCTAGCCATGAGCTTACAGAGTGGCTTTGGAGAAAGAATCACAGTCATTAAGAATCAATAATACTGCTGCAAATCAGAAAATCAACTGCAGTTCTTCCATGCAGATATTCACAACCATTTTGGACAGTCTCCCTAGGCTTGGATGAGAGACACACCTAATTTTCTGTATTCCATTACAGAATGGTGCAGTCAATCGGGATCATTTAGAGAGAAGCAGCCAACTAGATAATAATCTTACTTCACAAGAGGAAGGAGAAGATTTATGAAATTGGTCTCTAAAAGAATGCAGAGAACTGAGATACTAAATCTTCTCTGGCTAGCATGGCTAATTAATGCATTCAAGGAAAAATACAACTAAAGATAGGTAACAGAATAGGATAGATGAAAGGAAACCTTTGGAGCAATAACAGGAAGAGCTTCCTCTAGGAGTAATTTCTTTAACAGGTTCTATAGGAGACAGTACAAACATTCCTTCCTAGAATATCTGTAGTTTGGGTCAAATTTTAGTTGTGTTCCAGCCTAAGCTTTTGACATTTATAGGCCAAAACTGAAGGGATGCTCTTGTAGATGGATTGAAACACATAAGAGTAAAGAGGTTAACCTTCTCTTGACCATTGGACTATACAGTTGCCGACCAATGTTTTCCACCTCTCAGGTTTATTGGGAAACTGCTTTCCCATTGATGGTTTGTGCTGCCACAAGGCGGGGCCTTTATTACCACTTGAAACCAAAGAAACAGGCATGTGTGCAAATTACTGTTTTCATAGGGTATTGTATGTGGCATCTGAATTTGTGGTAGGAAAAACAGAATTTTTTTTATTTGGGATACTTATGTCCCAGTGGACTCTGATGGTACTCCGGGACTCTGGGGGTAGAGTTAGGGGAACAATGTATTGTCCCACTGGTCTCTGAGTGTAGCCTTGTGGAAGGGGACTAGAAAAAAAAAATCCATACTACCTACCAAAAATTCAGACACATTCAGTGATTCAGCATGCTTCCATTAATGAAAACACATGGTATCAATAAAAAAATTCATAGCAGATAATAATTTTAAAAGATGGACAGATTCTCCAATGTAACTAACTTTTTTTCTTCCTTCCGTTCAGCCCCATGGACAGCAGCACTCTAATATTCACATGAAGTTGTTACTATTGTGTGCCTTCAAGTGAATTCTGACTCATAGAGACCCTATAGTAGACAGATTCATTTAGCTCCTTGAGATCCAGTGAACAAAGAGAAGAGGTTTCCTTAGGAATGTAGGAAACAAATAGACTAGAGAGAAACAGAGGAAATTTTGAAGAGCAAGAACCAGTCTACTATTCTGACATTTACAGGTTTCCCACAGAAGTCAGTTGTCATATTGGCAATCACAGTGGGTTACACTTATCAAGAAAGGGCTCTAAATCCACATTATATGAGCAAAATATATCATTCCCATAACAGCAATATTACAAAGGAGAGTGACAGTCTTAACTAAGGACTTAACAGGCAAATTACATTCCTTTGCTTTTTTGCCACACAATGAATATAAAAACCCTTTGTCTTTGAATTGATTCTAACTCATAGCAACCCTACGGGACAGAGTAGAACTGGCCCTATAGAGTTTCCAAAGCTGTAATCTTTACAGAATCAGACTGCCACATCTTACTCCCCTGGAGCAACTGGTGGGTTTGAACTGACAACCTTTTTGTTAGCAGCTGAGCACTTAACCACTGCCCACTAGGGCTACTTATAGTAAATATAACTATCTATAAATCAGTTAAACTAAGAAGCATATAGTCAATCACATAACCACTTCATGAATATGTAGGAGTTCTATATGAGCAGTTCTGTAAGTCCCTGGGTGGCAAAAAGGGTTTTTCCTTGCCTACTGATTAAAAGGTTGGTGGTTTGAACTCACCCAGTAGCAAAACCAAACCCACTGTCATCGAGTTGATTCTTACTCATGGTGGCCCCATGTGTTACAAAGTAGAACTGAGCTCCATAGGGTTTTCTTGGGTGTAAACTTTATGGAAATAGATTTCCAGGCCTTTCTTCCATGGCCCCATTGGGTAGGTTTGAACTGCCAACCCTGTGACTGGTAGTCAAGTACAAACAGTTCGCACCACATATAGGGACAACTCCGTAAAGATTACAGCCAAGAAAACCCTATGGAGCTCAGTTCTACTCTGAAACATATGGTGTGTCCATGAGTTGAAATTGACTCAATGGCCATGGGTTTTGTTTTTTGTTTTTTTGGGTATAAGGCGAGAGGGCCTTTGCAATAACAACCAGTAGACACCCATTAAGTCTAGCTGGAAACGTAATTGCGGGAAGGTGTAGAAATCATGTTTTCTAAGAATATCAGTTAAGAGTATTCTCAGATACTAATATAAAGTGATAAAAGTAGGATATTAAAATGCATCAAAGTGATGGAAGCACAGTGTTATGGACTGAATTGTGTCCCCCTAAAATGTGTGTCAACTTGGCTAGGCCATGATTCCCAATATTGTGTGGCTGTCCTCCATTTTGTGATCTGATGTAATTACCTATGTGTTGTAAATCCTAACCTCTATGATACTCATGAGGCAGGATTAGAGGCAGTTATGTTAATAAGGCAGGACACAATCTACATGATTAGGTTGTATCTTGAGTCAATCTCTTTTGAGATATAAAAGAGAGAAGTGAGCAGAGAGGAGAGGGACATCATACTACCAAGAAAGAAGTGCCAGGAATAGAGCATGTCCTTCGGACGTCCCTGCACTGAGAAGCTCCTAGACCAGGGCAAGACTGATAACAAGGACCTTCCCCCAGAGCCAACAGAGAGAGAAAGGCTCCTGCTAGAGCTGGTGCCCTGAATTCGGACTTTTAACCTCCTAAACTGTGTGAGAATAAATTCTCTTTGTTAAAGCCATCCACTTGCAGTATTTCTGTTATAACAGCACTAAAAAACTAAGACACACAGTAACATCATCAAAAAATTCTGTACCCTTTTTTCTACTATTTTAATTGCTTCAAAAGAAAGAAGGCCCTTGAGCACTAGACCACAAGCTTCACAAAGGCAGGAACTATGTCTGAATTGCTCGTCATTGTTTTTCAGTTCTTGCACTAAGTAGGCACTCAATGATTATTTGTTGAATCAGTCAAGCAATGCTCTTGCCATGTATTTATCCTTAGGGAAGTTATACTGCACCTTATACCTGTTACTTTGATGAAGTGCTCTGCTGCAAACGGAAGTCAATCAATGCCTCCAGTTGTTCACTAAATCTCATCACCTCCTGCCTACTCAAGGACACAGAAGCCAACCATCCACTGAAACCCACACTTAATAATATACTTTTGAATGAATGTTATGAACATCATGACACCATGCTTCAAATATTCTGACCATACAATCATAAAGAGCCCTGCTATGTCTATATTAACTTAAGTTAATTATTTTATTTTTCTACCCCATCCCTGCCCTAGACAAATGATTTTCTTTCTCAAATCCATGACCTGGAATAATGTGTATTTTAGCTTAAAAGTATTAAAAGTAGATAATAGGAGGACACTGCTGTATAAATAACAAACCTGTGATTTACCCCAGAGTTGCACTAGCATGAGTGAGCCCTGCCAGTAGTGAGAATTCCTTTGTGATTTCTCCTCAACAGCCACAACGGAACAAGGGTAATTAAGGCCAATTATACCCCCCTCTGAAATTCCATTCACTATGTGTGAGTTGGAATTTGACTCAACAGCAATGGGTTGGGTTTGGTTTATTATACCTCTCATAAGAAATTCCTGATGTGGTCAGGGAAATAGTGGATACAAATGAGCTGTTTGGGATTTCTGGGATCACTGCATAAGGCGGAGGCAAAGGAAACCTCAAGCAAAGATCTTGACTTCAAAATGCAAGAACTACATTTTAATTCTTTAAGCGGGAAATACAAATAAACCTTACATTTCAAATTGATAAGTGCCATCCTATTAAAATCTAAAAGTCAGCTTGCCTAATAAGTTAACAAATTACTGGCAAATAACTGGCAACTTTCTTTTAGGACATTAATAATGCTTATCAGTTAGTATAGTGTAGCCCATAGAGTCTGCCCTGAGAAAGCCCAGAATCATGATACCCCCGTAGGAAAGCGTAGGTATACCTAACACCCAGATGTTGGTTTCTAAATGCCATTCTCCATTAAAAGGAACTAGGACTCCTGCCCTGTCTCAGTAAGGATGTGAGTCTGTGACTCCTGCCTCAGAGAGTATTTGTCCTAAAAAAGGCAGATACCCACTGCCATTGAGTAGATTCCAACTCATAGGGACCTTACAGGACAGAGTAGAACTGCCTGATAGGGTTTCCAGGGAGCGACTGGTGATTAGAACTGCTGAACTTTGGTTAGCCGCAAAGCACTTAATCTCTACACCACCGGGGCAGACAGTGGAAGCTTTCTCTAGGTACAACTGTGAAAGGGTATATTTTCAATTGACATTTTTTATTAAGTGCAGATTCACATTCATTTGTAAGAAGTAATACAAATAGATCTCTTGTACCCTGTACCTAGTTTGCCCAGTAATAACATCTTGAAAACTATGGACAATATCACAACATAGATACAACCCACCCATCTTATTCCAATTTTCCCAATCTTACTTGTGTGTGTGTGTGTGTTTAAGTCTATATAATCTTATCACATGTAGTTCCATACATCTATACCACAGTCAGGACAGAAAACAGTTCCATCAGGACAAATATCCCTTGTGTTGCCTTTTTATAACTGTATCCTCCTCTCCCTCTCCCATCCCTGTTGTTAGTTTCCGTCGACTTGATTCCAACCAATGGCAACCCCCTGTGTGCAGAGCAGAGCTGCTCCATAGGGTTTTCAATGGTTGTGACCTTTTGGAAGCCAATTGCCAGTCCTTTCTCCCAAGAAGCCTCTGGGTGGGTTCGAACTGTCAATCTTTCAGCTAGTAGTTGAGTGCTTAACCATTTGCACTACACAGGGACTCCTCTCCCACCCCTAACCTGTAGCAATCACTAATCTGTACTTGGAATTTGTCATGACAAAAATGTTATATAAATGGAACCATACAGTATGTAACCTTCTGGGATTGGCTTTTTTTTTTTTTTTATTCAGCGTAATTCCCGGAGATTCATCCAAGTTGTTGCGTGTATCAGTAGTTCCTTTTTACTGCTCGGTAGTACTGCAAGGGATGTATGTATCACAGTTTGTTTAATCATTCACCTGTTGAAGTTACTATAAACATTTTTACAGGTTTTCATGTGATCATAAATTTTCATTTCTATAGGCTAAATATCCAAGCATATAACTGTTGGACCATATGGTAATCATGTTTAATTTTTTAAGAAACTGCCAAACTGTTTTTCTGAGTAGCTATACTATATTCACAGCGTATGATCGACCCAGTTTTTTCGGTATCCTTGCTAGCATTTGACATTGTCACTATTTTTCTTTTTAGCCATTCTGAGATGTGTGTAGTAATATCTTATGGCGGTTCTAGCTTGCATGTCTCTAATGGCTAATAATATTGAACATCTTTTCGTGTGGTTATTTGCGATCTGTATATCTTCTTCAATGCAATATCTATTTATGTCTTTTACCCATTTTCTAATTGAATCTTTTTTTACTGTTGAGTTCAAGAGTTCTTTAAATATTCAAGACCTTAGTCCTTTCTTGAGTATGTGGTTTGCAAACATTTTGTCCCAGTCTATAGCTTGTCTTTTCATCACATTAACAGGTCTTTCACAGAGCAAAGTTTTTAATTTTGATGAGGTCCAATTTATCAAATTTTGTTTTTATGACTCATGCTTTTGGTGTCAAGTCTAAGAACACTTTGCTAACCCTAGATCCCAAATATTTTCTACTACATTTTTTTTTCTAAAAGTTTTATAGCAATATATTTTAAATTTAAGTCTGTGATCCATTTTGAATAATGATACTGGTTTTTATAAAGGTGAGATTTAGGTGAAAATTGGCTTTTTCACCTATGGATGTCCAATTACTATAAACACCGTTTGTTGAAAAAGCTATCTTTCCTCCATTGAATTGCTTTTGCTCCTTTGTCAAAAATCAGTTGAGTATACTTGTGGTGGACTATTTCTGGGCCAGAGGAGCCCTGGTGGCACAGTGGTTAAAGTGCTCGGCTGCTAACTGAAAGGTTGCCAGTTCGAACTCACCTTCATCTCCACAGGAGGAAGACGTGACAGTCTGCTTCCATAAAGATTTACAGCCTTGGAAACCCTGTGGGGCAGTTCTACTCTGTTCTGTAGAATTGCTGTGAGTCAAATCAACTCAACAGCAATGGATTTGGTTTTTTCTTTGTGTTTGTTTTAAACACTTTTTTGTACTTTAAATGAAAGTTTACATAGCAAATTAGTTTTCCATTCAATAATTTATACACAAATTGTTTCATGGCATTGACTGCAATCCCCACAATGTGTCGGCACTCTACCCCTTTCCAACTCAGTTTCCCCATTTCCCTTTGTCCAGTTTTCCTGTCCCTTCCTGCCTTCTCATCTTTGCTTTTGGGCAAGTTTTGCCCAGTTGGTCTCATATACTTGATTGTTCTAAGTAGCACTTTCCTCACGTGCTACTGTTTGTTTTACAGACCTGTCTAATATTTGGCTGATAGGAGAACTTTAGGAGTGGCTTCAGCTCTGAGTTAGAAGGGTGTCTAGGGACCACAGTCTCAGGGATTCCTCCAGTTTCTGTCAGACCAATAAGTCTGCTCTTTTTTTGTGAATTTGAATTTTGTTCTACATTTTTCTCTTGCTCTGTCTAAGACCCTGTATTGTCATCCCGGTCAGAGCAGTGGTGGTGGTAGCTGGGCACCATCTAGTTCTTCTGGTCTCAGGCTAGCGGAGGCTGTGATAGGTTTGGCTTTTTGGTTTTATTTCTAGGTTAAGGAACCCTGGTGGCACAATGGTTAAGCGCTTGACTGCTAACCAAAAGGTTAGTGTTTCAAACCCACCAGCCACTTCTTGGGAGAAAGATGCAGCAGTCTGCTTCTGTAAAGAGTTACAACCTTGGAAACCCTATCGGGCCATTCTACTCCATCCTATAGAGTCACTATGAGTCAGAATAGATGCAATGGCAATGGGTTTTGGTGTTTTACTTCTGGGCTCTTTGTTCTGGTCCGTTGATCTATTTGTCTATCCCTCTCCCAATATCCTACCATCTTGATTACTACAGCTATAAAAGAATATCCAGTACGTATTCTTTATTCTTCTTTTTATTCTTCTTTGTCATTGTTTTAGCTCTTCTAGGGTCCGTGCACTTCCATATAAATTTTGAAGTAACCTTGGCAATGTCTCCAAAGACTTGCTGCAGGAACTGCAAGAAATCGCATTAAACCTAGAGATCAATTTGGTAAGAACTGACATTATTACTGTGTTGAGTCTTCCAATACATGAACACATCATTTCTCTTTATTTGTTTTAGTTCTTCTTGAATTTCTTTCATTAGCCTTTTGTCATTTCAGCATACAGATTTTTTTGTTGTTGTTAAGTGTGTACATGGATATTTCATTTTCTTTGGAGCTATTACAAACGTTATTATGTTTTTCATTTCAGTTTCCTCATGTTCACTGTTCGTATACAGAAATGTGACTGAGTTCTGTGGGTTGATTTTGTATCCTGCAATCTTATTGAACTCACTTCTGAGTTATAGGAGTTTTTTGTTGCTGTTGTTGATTCTCTGGGAATTTTCTACATGGACAGTCAAACAGGGACATTTTATGTCTTCCTTTCTGATCTGTATGTCTTTTATTTCCCTTACTGCGCTGGCTAGAATTTCCAGTTCTATGTTGAACAGCAGTGGTAAAAGCAGACATCCTTGTCTTGTTCCCGATCTTAGGGGAAAAGCATTGAATTTTTTATCATTAAGTATGATATAGTTGTAGGTTTTTTTTGTAGATGCTCTTCATAAAGCTGAGGTAATACCTCCCTATTCCTAACTTGCTGAGAGCTTTCATCGTGAATGGGTGTTGGATTTTGTCCCATACTTCTTTTGACTTGTTCATATGATTCTTCTTCTTTAGCTTGTTGATATGATGTCTTATATTGATTAATTTTCTATTGTTAAACCAATCTTGCATGCCTGGAATAATTGGTACTTGGCCATCATGTATAATTCCTTTTATACACTGCTGAATTCAGTTTATTATTATTTCGTTGAGGGTTTCTGCATATAAATTTATGAGAGCTACTGGTCTGCAGTTTTCTTTTTTTGGTATTGTCTGGGTTAGTATCAGGATAATACTGGCCTCGTAAAATGAATTGTAAAGTGCTCCTGTCTCTTCTATTTTCTGGAAGAGACTGTGTAAAGTTGGTGTTAATTCTTCTTTAAATGTTTGGTAGAATTCTCCAGTGATATCATCCGGGCCCGGAGATTTCTTTTCAAGAGCTTTTAAATTATGAATTCAATTTCTGTAATGGTTATAGGACAATGCAGATTATCTCATCTTGACTGAGTTTTGGTAGTTTATGGTTATGGAAGAATTGGCCCATTGTGGTTGTCAAATTTATAAGCATAAATTTGTTTGTTATATTCTCTTATTACCCTTTCAATGGCTGCAGGATCTATAGTGATATCCTCTGTTTCATTCCTTATATTGGTGATTTGCATCTTTTCTTTTATTTTTGTCAGTCTTGCTAAAGGTTTATCAGTTTTATTGCTTTTTCTCAAAGAATCAACTTTTTCTTTCACTTATTTTCTATTTCACTGATTTCTGCTCTTATCTTCATTATTTTCTTCCTTCTGCTTCCTTTCAGTTTATTTTGCACTTCATTTTCTAGTTTCATGAGGTAAGAACTTAAATTATTGACTTGAGACATTTCTTTATTTCTAATGTAAGCATATTTAAAAAAAAAAAAAAAACCCATTGCCATCGAGTCAATTCCAACCCATAGCAACCCTAGAGGACAGGGTAGAACTGCCCCATAGGGTTTCCAAGGAGCAGCTGGTGGATTTGAACTGTCGATCTTTTGGTTAGCAGCCATATCACTCAACCACTGCACCACCAGGGCTCCAATGTAAGCATATAGTACTACAAATTTCTCTTCCACCATTGTTTCAGCTACATGGAAAGGGAAAATTTCAATTTTAGAGGGCTTGTACTTGCTGCACGTATCCAATTCCTTTTTAAGTATTTCTCATTTTTTTTCTCAGGACCCTATGGCCAGAATTCTAGTAACTTCTATATACTCTTTCCCTATTAAACCAGACTAACCAGAAAAAAACCTTATTACACTCATTCTTATTAAGGTGTGAACAGCATATATTCTCTCTCTTCCAGGGGTATTTGTATTTTAACAGGTCATACAGATCCCAGGCAAGACAACTTTGGGAAGAAAGGAGTCCTGTATCTGTGCCCAAAATCATGCCTATGAAAGATAATATCCTCTTGGTTGATTTGACCTATGCAGAGAGCCATGTCAGATAATTCAGAGCATGTGACTAAAACTTTATCCACACCTTGTCATAAACAGCCCTGGTGGTGCAGTGGTTAAAGCACTTGACTGACAACTGAAAGGTCAGCAGTTCGAAACCACCAACAGCTCCACAGGAGAAAGATGTAGCAGTCTGCTTCCATAGAGATTTACAGCCTTGGAAACCCTACGAGGTCACTAGAAGTTGTAATTGACTCAATGGCAGTGGGGTAAACAGGGACATTAAACATAACATTAGGAGTCTCAAGGAAGTGCTTGTAAAAAAGCTGTATGAGTAGGTATTACACTGCAGTGATCCTCAAAGTGTTGTCCCAGTCCAACACCATTGGCATAACCCAAGATTTGCTAGAAATGCAAGTTCTTGAGTCTCACCCCAAACTTACTGAATCAGACACTCTGGGGTGGAGCCTGGCAATCTGTGCTTTACCAAGCCATTTGGGTGATTCTGATGCAGCTAAACTCTGAGAATCACTGCTCTGGTGGGCACCAAACTGGCCACCTGAGAATCCAGGTCTGGTGCCCTAATAGGAGGCTTCATAGGCTTTCTGAGGGTCTATACTCAGGCTAGGGCACTCATCCAGAATTTGACCATTATTCAAAACCGGCCCAATGGGCTTACATTTAATTAAGGCAGTGGCTATCTCAGAAGAAGGTCACTATTAATATTTAATAAAGTGTGGATACACAAACACATTCACATCGTGGTTATCTGTGCTAAAAGGAGAAAAAAAAGCTTCTAAGGTATCTGCTAGACCTATCTGCTCAAGCAAATTTCAAAAATTTTCAGAATGCAAATATGACTTAGCATCAGTAAAAATGTTATTTGATTTCTAACATATTGTGGCAGTATACTTTGCATTTACATTCTTTTTTTAAATTCCAATTCTGTGATTTTTATTTTTAGTCATTTACATACATACATTATGTTGTGTAAAAAATTGTGTGAAGTTGTTTACAAAAATACATACAATATACAACAATCTCTTCTATCCCAGAAATAAAAACATACTTTAGCAATGTGTTCAAAATTATAATTTCTGCCACCAGTTTCAGCTTCAAGTTTAACAAATATTTTGTTAAGCTTCTGTGCAAAGCTTATATGCAACACTTAACTGCAAAGCACTAGATTCGGTGCAGATTAAAAAAGAAAAATGAAAGCAGCAAAATGGGATCCCTGTGCTAAGGAGGAATCAGTTTAGTGTAGAAGATGTGGCATTTCCACTTTCAGTCATTTGATTATTCAAATAATTAGAGACATTGGCTCTGAATTCTCACCACTGAAGGGGACTTCAAGGTCCAGCTATTTCTCTTCTTGGTTTGTATTACGACAAAGTGAGTTCATTACTTGGCAGTGGCCATGGAGAGAAGCAGCAGATACACTGCTGTAGTATTAAAAGCGGGAAGGAAAAGCTATGGAGGCATGAGAGGAAGAACTGAAGTTCCCTGCTCCTTTATTTTGAAACCCTGGTGGCATAGTGGTTAAGTGCTACAGCTGCGAACCAAAAGGTCAGCAGTTCAAATTCACCAGGCACTCCTTGGAAACCCTATGGGGCAGTTCTACTCTGTCCTATAGGGTCACTATGAGTTGGAATCAACTCAAAAGACAGCGGGCTCCTTTATTTAAAGAAGCCCCGGTAACGCAGTGGTTAAAGCAATGAATTACTAACTGCAAAGCTTGGCTGTTGGAAACTACCAGTGGCTCCAGGGTTGCAGTCAGCTTCCGTAGAGATTTACAGCCTTGGAAATCCTATGGGGTGGCTATCAGTAGGAATCAACTCAACAGCAGTGGGTTTTGGGTTCCTTTATTTGAAGTATTGTTTTTACATCATGTATGGCTGATGGTGCTCAAATCTGCCCTCACTAAGATGTGATTAAATAGTTGGCTATCTTAGTCCAACCAGACTCCTAAGTTATTGTTATTGTAATTAGCATATCTGCTATAGGTCATGGCACCTTGGTGGGAGAGTTTATTAGCAGGAAGGAGAGAGAGAAGCCAAAGACCTTCTATTGGGTAACTTTTCTCTGCTCATTAGCAGGCACCAGGTGAACTGAAAGTCAATTTTGCTACTTGTTAGCAGCTCTGGTAAGAGGAAATTTAGAAAAGGAAAAAAATAATCCTCTGGGGAGGAAATGGTAAAGTCAGATTTTGTTCTTCCCGCTGGATTTCTATAATCCTTGCTCTCCTTACCACTAATCATCATGGAAAATTCCAAGTTCTTTGTAGAGGAGTTCATTCTATTGTCTTTTATTCTACCTTTGCCTTCCCCGTTCCTCCTTGTCCTAAGTAAGCAGCCCATGAAATCTGGGCTCTAGATACCACAGCAGTCAGGAGTCCAATGGACAATGAGAGAGTTATGGGGAGATCCTTTATCCATGCCATGCACCCAACCTACCACAAACCACATTTTAGAAGAGGTTTGGGATCAAAATGAAAATTTAACATTTGAATAAAATAAACCTGAGCTCCAAGTCAGAGTTCAAACATAGTCCTTTCTGCTACTGTTGTTTCCAACATGAACAAGCATCAATAACTATGATGACCCTTATGACTTCATTAAAGGGATTTATGACTTCATTAAAGGGAATTTAAAAGCAAGATCATCAGGGCCCAAAATGTTTGAATACTTTCTAGAATATTCCAGAATAATCTACTTTTGATTAAGCACCAATTGAGTGTATAGTCGGGTGACTAAAATGTGATGCACAAATCCAAATATAGTTCATTTTATAATGTCAAGAGTGTCTTTTTTGGAGTTGAAAAAAATCAATTCACAGAAAAAAAGATACGGAAGCTTGATTTCCTAGGTCAGATAATGCATTCTGCCTCTAGAGTAACGATTCACAGTTACGTTAACACTAAGAATAATAGATCTTATAGAGGTAACCATGATCTTGGTAGATCCTTCTTCCTAGGTTAATGTTTCTCCATAAAAACCACCCCTTTTTCAGCATATGCAACAGATATGAATTGGTTAACAATGCATATCAAGGGTAAAAAGGACACATTTTTCTCCCTATAGACCATTAATCTATTCAGCCTTCACATATGCTTCTCAACTCTTAATGTTCCTACAGAAAATTAATAAATCAAGCTCTCTCTCTGTGTATTTGTCTGCTATCTCCCCCCCCCCCTCTCTTTTTCTCTCCCTCTAACACACACTTACATCCTCATACACAGGTCAGGGCACCCTCCCTCCTCACTCCACTATAACGACTCTGAACTTACTGTTTCTGATTAAAATATATGTATATGTCGAATTTAGGATGGGCAAATACAAGATGTTTTTGATGAAAAAATAATTTCAAAGTGAAGGTGGTCATGAGACTCCCTGAAAAATAACATCTTCTACATGTCCAGTCAATCGGTTTCACTCTTATCAAATAAAAATGCTTGGTCAAATTTCCCCAAATTTTGAAGTTTTATCTAGATTGTGAGATCTGCTAATATTCTTGAGAAAACTAAGGCTATTAGTCTTCAGCAGTAATAGCACACTATTTTCTCCATAACATATAAGAAATGTATGTAGTAACAGGAAATCAATGGTGGAACAGCATTACACAGTCATTCCACGCTGCTGTTCCTGGGGGCACAGACCATTTAACCAACATAGTCAGTGACTTAATCAATTGCACTTTTTCTCTGATATCCTAGACAAAAACAAAAATCCTAGCTAGTTCAGTCAACACAGCCAAAAAATAGCAATAAAAATTCACTGTAACTGGAAAACGCAAAGTGCTTCCTTGTTATAATGCATTACTGAACTCAGTACTTCCCAAGATTAGCCTTTTGGGGTGCTAACAACATCAGAATGCCACATATGTGATAGAGAATAGAAGCTAAGAACAAAGAACTAAATTAGCTCCACAGGAACACACAACTAGTTTTTAAAGGGTAGAGTGTAAATTCTCAAGTAGGGAAAACTCTCAGCATGAGTCACTATTCTATCTGAATCCAATCCCTTAAAGCACACATTTGAGACTGGCCTGCAAAGTAACAGAACGTCAACTGGCAACTCTTTCTGCAGAAAGTTCCAGCAATCCAAAACAATGACCTGGAAAAGTGTTTCCCAAGTGCATGAGAAGATGTGGGAGAACTCACTAAACAATAGCATGAGGAGACAAGCATGTATAAGCTGTTCTCCTGGAGTCTGGTGAAGACTTAGGGACAACTTGTACTGTGAGCCTAGATCTAGATTTCTCTAGGAATTCACTTTTCTATCTTCATTAATCCAAAGTTCTCTACAATATTCATATTTGAACACATTCATTTTTCTCCCTGTTACTGCTTGCTTCTCAAATTGCTCTCTCTCCCTTTCCTCATTTTCAGATAGAACAAGATTGCCATCCATCATAACAAACTGAGAACCTGTCTGCACATGTCAACCCTTAGTCTTGGGATGAAATTGGAGACATTCAGGAATATATTTTATGGAGACTGGTTTATATGGCTATGAAACTTCCAGGATCAAGGATCAGCAAACCAGAGCAAAGGGATAAAAGAGAACATGTGGTCTTCCATTATTACTGTCATAGGTAGTCATCCTTGAGGTCACAATTCCGTCTATGGGCACTAGTATCTCCAACGACAGAATGTAAGTAAATCCATATCGTTACAATGACCCCATGAAAAACACCCAGTTGTCCGGGGTCTTCTGGCCCACTCTTCTTTCCATCATAGCCCTGATATAAACTCCAGGTTTGAGACCTATGACTTCAGAGGGCCTGCTCATACCTTCCAGTTCCTTACCCTCATCCATGCTCTTTAAACAGTAATATCCTAGTCAATTATCTAGATCCTAGAGACCTAAACAGATACTTTAAAAGATAGTTTGTTTCCAATAATGAAAGTAGCTCAACCGCATATACAAGACTAAATGGGCCCACCAGCCTGGGGGCAAGGACAAGAAGGCAGGAGGAGGCCGGACAGCTGGATGAATGGAAATAGCAAACCTAAGGTCGAGAAAGAGTGTTGACACATCACGGGATTGGCAACCAATGTCACAAAACAATATGTGTATTAATTGTTTAATGAGAAACGAATTTGTTCCATAAAGCTTCACTTAAAGCACAATTTAAAAAAAAAATTTAATACCAGTAAGACAAAAAAAAAAAAAAAAAGATATCTTGTTTCTTCCTCCATGAGTCTGTAAAATATGTAGAAGCCCACTAAAGAAACAAACATCCCACTCTCTACTTTTTTTCCATATTGCCTTTTTAGACTTTTTTTTCCTAATTGCCCTTCCCATGAGATCTTTTTTTATTTAGTTGTGGTAAGTGTGTGTGTGTGTGTCCACTTTTCCATTTCAACATTTTTTACACGTATAATTCAGTGACATTCATTATGTTGTGCAACCATCACTGAGATTCTGTTAAGGGTGATAGAAAAACTTGAAAACGGAAAGCGGTGATGGCTGCCCATGAGATTTTAAAACCACAGATATACTATGTATTTGCTTATGTATGGCATGTGTATCTGTGCTTCATAGCACAATGAGTAAGATTTTTTTCACCCACTAAAAAAAGAATCAATTTTCACTCCCTTGGAGGATATCACCACTGATGGGAACACACGATCTTGAAGCATTCCACTGTTGAAATAATTTTGCCAGAAGTATTTAATTACTGCTTCTCTAATACTTAGGGGAAGATAAATCACCAAAAACATCATCCTACCTTTAGATCAGTTATCTGTTTTGAAGAGCAACTAAGTATTACTCCATCTCCTGAGACTCTAAATGCAAATCCTCTTCCTGCAGTGCCTCCTGCTTCTTCCTTCACCTTGCACAAAAAAAGTCTATAGAATTAGCAAGTGTTACCCTCAAGTTAACATCAACCCCGTCTGTCCTTTCAACCCTGTCTGTCCTTTCTTAACGTATTTTAGTTACATACTAAAACACAAACACAGTCGACCCATCGCTCCCCCACTCCCCACTCAAGAAACTAGATAAATGTACTCACTTCTTGCCGTTTGAAGTTCTGGACATATTCTTCAAACTGTTCGTCTTTTGTCTCATCAGCTTTCCCAAGCTTCTGAAGGACCTAGTTTGTGAATAAAACAAAATGGTCTGATTTAATGATGTTTTCAAAGGATGGTGTGCCTTTCAGTTTACAGGCAGAGCAAGGCTGGTGTTACTCTTCCAAGACCTCTATCTGAGAACACAGTTAGTTTTGTCCCAGCTTGGAGGCTTTGGAATTGAAAAGACCTAGATTTTAACCACAGTTATACTACTTACCGACTGTGTGATATTGAACAAGTGTCGTACCACATGTATGCATTTATTTACATATCCACCTCCTCCATTAGGCTATAGAAGTCTTAAAGGAAGAAACTATGTCTTATTTGTCTGTTTGTCCATACTGTGTGGCACAATACTTGACACATAATAGGTACTCAATTTTTGTTGAGTAGTGAACCAAAGTTATTTGACTAAAGTATTAATCTACTTCATAGGAATCCTACTAGAATTACTGGATCCAGGTACATGGTAAGTACCCCCACCGTCACCTTCTGATACTCCCTCCAATTCAGTAAACACTCAAACGGGGTGCACAGGCCCCAAGCTGAGCACAGATCATCCTTGCTTTTTATGTTTCCAGAAATTGCATTGCATAAAAAGAAATCGCAAAACAAAAAAGTAACTGCCCCTAGATGTAAAGAGATAAAAGAAGTACAATTGGATGACAGCATAGACCCACACTTTTTCCTCTAAGGAAAACAACAGAAGGAGCCACAACTCCCTGGATTATAACAAATCCACATCTGGATGCCAGCTGCCTTTGATGGTAGCAACAACGGATGACGGATGAAGAAACCATAGGACATAAACAGGCAGAGATCTAGCCTTTGCTAAGAACTTTCTCCATACCAGTCAGTACATTAGGGGCTTTGCGTCTATTATCTCAGCCGATAATCACAACAGCCTGCTCATCCCTGTTTTTCAGATGAATGAACTGAAACTCAGAGACCAAGCAACCTGCCCAAGATCATTCCCTTCACAAGAAGCAGAACCCAGGTTCAAACTCAGCTCTTCATCCCATTCCCCACGATGTCTTCCCTACAGAAATAGTGCCACCAAAGGGCTTACCCACCCAATAAAATGGATATCTATTATATGATCCTTTAATATAAATGCTAAGCTTCTCTAGATATTAAATGTTTTACATGGTCATAGGGAGTGGTATCCAAGACAACTGCTAAATTATTTGCCTTTATTTCCATATATCCAATCCATCAAAATCCATGGAGATTCTTCTTACTAGTAAACCATTTATGTTAACCTTTCTGTGTCTCTTCTTTACTCCTGTGCATTTTGAATCTCTTATCTGAAGTACATCAAGATCTACCTTGCTTAACCATCAGATTCTACCATCACCACCCTCTCTTCTCATCTCCACAATGTTCCAAACTCTTGTTTCTAATGTGTCTCTCTGGACATGTTATTTCCCTCCTTTAAGTCTCACCATGGTTTCCCCCATGTTATCTGTCAGTTTGTCGTACTGTGGGGGTTTGTGTGTTGATGTGACACTGGAAGCTATGCCACCAGTATTCAGATACCAGCAGACTCACCCACGGTGGATAGGTTTCAGCTGAGCTTCCAGACTAAGACAGACTAGGAAAAATGATCTGGCAGTCTACTTCTGAAAACAATTAGCCAGTGAAAACCTTACGAATAGTAGCAAAACATTGTCTGATATAGTGCCAGAAGATGAACCCCCAGGTTGGAAGGCACTCAAAATACAACTGAGGAAGAGCTGCCTCCTCAAAGTAGAGTCAACCTTAACGACATGGATGGAGTCAAGCTTTTGGGACCTTCATTTGTTGACATGGCGTGACTCAAAATGAGAAGAAACAGCTGCAAATATCCACTGATAATTGGAACATGGAATGTAAGAAGTATGAATCTAGGAAAACTGGAAAACATCAAAAATGAAATGGAATGCATAAACATCAATATCCTAGGCATTACTGAGCTGAAATGGACTGGTATTGGCCATTTTGAATCAGACAATCATATGGTCTACTATTTCGGGAATGACAACTTGAAGAAGAATGGCGCTGCATTCATCCTCAAAAAGAACATTTCAAGATCTATCCTGAAGTACAACACTGTCAGTGATAGGATAATAGTCATATGCCTACAAGGAAGACCAGTTAATATGACTATTATTCAAATTTATGCCAACCACTAAGGCTGAAGATGAAGAAACTGAAGATTTTTACCAACTTCTACAGTCTGAAACTGATTGAACATGCAATCGGGATGCATTCATATTTACTGGTGATTGGAATGAGAAAGTTGGAAATGAAGAAGGATCTGTAGTTGGAAAATACTGCCTTGGTGATAAAAATGATGCCGGAGATAGAATTTTGCAAGACTAATAACTTCTTCATTGGAAATACTTTTTTCACCAACATAAACCGTGACTATACACATGGGCCTAGCCAGACGGAATACACAGGAATTAAATCGACTACATCTGTAGAAAGAGATGATGGAAAAGCTCAACATCATCAGTCAGAACAAGGCTAGGGGCCAACTGTGGAACAGACCATCAACTGCTCATATGCAAGTTCAAATTGAAACTGAAGAAAATTAGAACAGGACCACAAGAGCCAAAGTACGACCTTAAGTATATCCCATCTGAATTTAGAGACTATCTCAAGAATAGATTTGACATGCTGAGCACTAACTACCAAAGACCAGACGAGCTGTGGAATGACATCAAGGACATCATACAAGAAGAAAGCAAGAGGTCATTAAAAATACACAAAAGAAAGAAAGGACAAAAATGGATGTCAGAAGAGACTCTGAAACTTGCTTTTGTAGATAAAGCAAAAGGAAGAAATGATGAAGTAAAAGAACTGAACAGAGATTTCAAAGGGCAGCTTGAGAAGACAAAGTAAAGTACTATAATGACATGTGCAAAGAGCTGGAGATAGAAAACCAAAAGGAAAGAACATGCTCGGCATTTCTCAAGCTGTAAGAACTGAATCAAAAATTCAAGACTTGAGTTGCAACAGGGAAGGATTCTATGGGCAAAAAACTGAATGACGCAGGAAGCATCAAAATAAGATGGAAGGAATACACAGAGTCATTATACCAAAAAGAACTGGTCAGCGTTTAACCATTTCAAGAGGTAGCATATGATCAGGAACCAATGGTACTGAAGGAAGAAGTCCAAGCTGCACTGAAGGCACTGGCAAAAAACAAGGCTCCAGAAATTGACAGAATACCAACTGAGATGTTTCAGCGAACAGATGTAGCACTGGAAGTGCTCACTTGTCTATGCCAAGAAATTTGGAAGACAGCTACCTGGCCAACTGGCTGGAAGAGATCTACATTTATGCCTATTCCCAAGAAAGGTGATCCAACAGAATGCAGAAATTATCAAACAATATCATTAATATCACACACAAGTAAAATTTTGCTGAAGACCGTTCAAAAGCAGCTGCAGCAGTATATCAACAGGGAACTGCCAGAAACTCAGGCTGGATTCAGAAGAGGACATGGAACAGGGATATCATTGCTGATGTCAGATGGATCCTGGCTGAAAGCAGAGAATACCAGAAAGATGTTTACCTGTGTTTTGTTGACTATGCAAACACATCTGACAGTGTGGATCATAATAAATTATGGATAACATTGTGAAGAATGGGAATTCCAGAACACTTGAACTCATGAGGAGCCTGTACATAGATCAAGAGGCAGTTGTTTGGACAGAACAAGGGGATATTGGGTGGTTTAAAATCAGGAAAGGAGTGCATCAGGGTTGTATCCTTTCACCTTTCCTAGTCAATCTGTACTCTGAGCAAATAATCCAAAAAGCTGGACCATATGAGGAAGAACCGGGCATTAGGATTGGAGAAAGACTCATTCACAACCTGTGTTATGCAAAGGACACAACTTGCTTGCTGAAAGTGAAGAGGATTTGAAGCACTTACTGATGAAGACCAAAGACCACAGCCCTCAGTATGGATTACACCTTAACATAAAGAAAACAAAAATCCTCACAACCGGACCAATAAGCAACATCATGATAAACGGAGAAAAGATTGAAATTGTCAAGGATTTCATTTTACTTGGATTGACAATCAACATCCATGGAAGTAGCAGTCAAGAAATCAACAGACGCATTGCATTGGGCAAATCTGCTGCAAGAGACCTCTTTAAAGTGTTGAAACGCAAAGATGTCACCTTGAAGACTAAGGTGCGCTTGACTTGGAAGAAGTACAACCAGAGTGCTCCTTAGAAACAAGGATGGGGAGACTATGTCTTACATACTTTGGAGATGTTGTCAGGAGGGATCAGTCCCTGGAGAAGGACATCATGCTTGTTAAAGTAGAGGGTCAGCAAAAAAGAGGAAGACCCTCAACTAGATAGACTGACACAGTGGCTGTAACATGGGCTCAAGCATAACAATTGTGAGCATGATGCAGGACTGAGCAGTGTTTCCTTCTGTAGTACACAGGGTCACTATGAATTGGAACTGACTCGAGGGTACCTAACAACGACAACAACATGGTTTCTTGAATCACCATGAATCAAATTTAAGTTTCTCATGAAGGATTATAAAGTTCCAATTCCCTCATGAAATTCTTTTTATATATCAAGGGAGGCAGCCTGTAGCAGAAAGAGCAGTTGTTGGAAGGGAAGCAGGACACCTGGTCCCTGTCCTTGGAAAGTCACTTAGGGATAGAAGGGCAAATATGTGCCATGCATGCTGTCATCTTCCAATGCCTTTGTAAATTCTAATTTATCACAGCATTCTCTCCTGCTAAACCTAGACTTGACCTCATAATGGTTTTGCACTAAATGTATCTAAATTGGTCTGTGAACTGAAATCTATTTGACATTCCTAAGAAACAGATATGCTTCTAAAGGCCCCTAGCTTTCTTTAAGTAATACTTCCTTTGGACACTGACTCTTCCCACCATCCACAGCCTAGAAAAATCTTTTTTTCCTCATTTAATTATGAAGCTTCCTTATTCTTCATTAAGCTCACCCAGTCCAATCTTAGTTAACAGTATTAACTTCTCTCCATTTAACCTGGTAACAAAAGCTTCTATGGTTATAGGATTCTTCTTATTCCCATAATACCTTACACTTAGATTGGGCTTTACTGTGTGCCAAAAACTTTTCCAAGGACTTTACATGCATTAACTCATTTAATTCTCACAACTCTATGGGGGTAGGTACTACTATACCTACTTTACAGATAGAAAACTGAGACACTGAGAGGTTAAGTCACTTGCCCAAGGTCACAGAGCTAGCAGAACTGGAGAAAGTCAGGGTTCTAACCCAAATAGTGGACAACTTTGAGTTACATTTTATTTCATCGATACATTTTATTTACTTTCATTTTCTACTTGGCATATCTTCCTAAGAGTAGTGATTAAGAAGTCCTAGCTAGAGCAATAAGACAAGAAAAAGAAATAAAGGGCATCCAAAAAAAAGAGTAGTGACTAAAAGCAAGGAATTTAAAGCAATGGAGACTCCCAGAATTTCTACACAGGATGGGCTTAGAGGTAGCAATCTGGTTTAGAAAAGAAAGTTCAGGAAATCTCTGGAAGCTTTATTTGCATAGCAAGCACACTTTTTAAATTAGATTATAGGTTTCTTGCAAGGACTGCAGGAAGGCTGCTGGGGATGATGGAGTTTATTTAAAAGCCTGCCATCTTCTGCCACCACAGTGGCACTTAAGGATAACAGACCTGAGTTTAGGTCTGCATTACTACATGGGCAAGAGTGTTCAGCCTCAGTAAACCTCTCCTCATCTCGAAAATGAGATAACAATATTACCTACATCATAGAATTGTTTTCAATGACTAGCAAGAACTTACATAAAGTATTTGGCAGAGTTTCTGGTATATACTGAATGTTTGTGAAATGTTAGCCACTGTTATTATCATCACCTTACTTCCGTTTACTCTATGCAGGTACGTAGGCATCATGCTACTACTAGTTTAGGTTACACTCCTCAAAGGAACGTGACTCTCACCAATGTGCCATGTCAAGCACAGGTCCCCCTGCTTTTGCAATGTTAAATTTGTCACATCCATCATTCCAGGCAAACAGCACCATACAGTATAATTTAGGCCTATCTAATGCAGTCCTCGGTGGTGCAAACGGTTAATGCACTTGGCTGATAACCAAAAGGCTGAAGGTTCAAGTCGACCCAGAAGTACTTTGAAATAAAGGCCTGGAGATCTACTTCCAAAAAAATCAGCCATTGAAAATGCTGTGGAGTACGTTTCTACTCTGACACACATGGGGTTTCCACAAGTTGAACCAACTGGACGGCAATTCGTTTTTTTAATGCAGTTAAAAGCTTTGAGTTGCCAGCTACCCAAAAATAACCTGGATGGTCATGGTTCCAAATAGTCTCTAAGGAGAATCAATTTGAATTGAAGAAGCACATTTTCAGGCAAAGCTGTGTTTTTCTATTCAACAATGCTTTCCAGGAGAGACTGTGAGGGGAGGATAGGGTAAATGAGGGAACTGTAAGAGAGCAGACCACTTTGTGGACTCACTCAGAGGGTGGAAATAAGGGGAAGATGCCCAGATAGGACTCATCCTAAGTGTTACTCAAACAATCAGAATTGTTGTTGATGGAACCAAAAGTATTTTGGAGAAGAAAGTAGTAACTATGCATTAGTGAAAGCAACAATAACCCCAGAGTATGTAAATAATTCCCTCAGAGGACAGTGATTTACCAGGACATACATCACAAACTGCACTCACAGTGTTTAACAATGAGGGTAGGAAAAAGATAGATAATATTACCCTTTAGGAATAAATGGAGGAACCAGTTTCCTTGAGTAACAAAATAGGCACTAAACATGTCTTTTTTACTAGACATTTTCTTAGCTCATATCTTTTTTCCCCTTAGACACTTACAGTGTTTTGAACAAACCTAAGTATCTTAAAGTATTTATCCAAGAAGTCAGAGTCTATGCAAATTTCTCCAATACATAAATTTTCTCTGGAAGACAACAGCAATTATTCTAAGTATACCAGTGAAAAATAACTCTGTTTTATTCTATTCTAAAAATAATTACTGATAAAATGTGCCAGTATTCCTTCCTTTCAGGGGTGGATTATCCCATAAGCAAGGTAGGCACATGCTTAGGGCATCAACAAAACAGGGGCACCAGCTGTCCAAAGCAAAGACCCACAGATGCCAAGCCGACAGGACACAAGGAGAAGGGAGTGCCACTGAGGAAGAGAACTGGCAGATAAATGAAACTGATACTAGCTCCAGTGTGTAAGAATGTATCGGCCGAAAATAAAGTTCATGAACAGTCACGATCTTTTCATTTGTTCATTTATAATTATAGCATTTATTATGAAACAAGCATCAAAATCGAAGTATGAGCCGTTTAAAACAAAGTAGGTGAAAGTCAATTTTTCATTGAGGGAGATCAACAGAATGATGTTACATTGATTGTTGAAACAACTAAGTCTGCTGACTCATTTTCTTGTTGTAGAACATGTGGAATGTTCTTTTTGTAGAAAATATGGTACATAGTAAAAATCTTAGTACCCCGCAGTCACTAAAAATTTTATAATCTAGTTCATCTCATTCCACTAAAATGGCATATGCCACTTCTACATTCAATTGCTAATATTATAGTTGCATTTAAAAAGAAGTTACATCATGAATAGCTAAGGCACACATACATATATACACATGCACATATATGTATACGGATGTATATGGATATATAACTCACATATCCGGTTTCAGTATGTGAGTGAGCAGAGGAGGATTCACCACAATTATCAGTGTGTAGGGCCCTCACGTGCCTTAATCTGGTCCTGCAACCTTTCCCGACATTAATAAAATAAGATTTTTAAAAATAAAATGGTATGCAAAGTCACAAGAACATTACTGATTATTTGACATCACTCAATTGTATTTCACAAACCAATAGTACATATTAATAATATGAAAGATATGTTATTCTTCAATATAGACTTAAAAAAAAGTTGAAGAGATACAGTAACATAAATATTAAAAGGACACATCACTCCATTGACTAATAACTTCCTCCCATTTCCGTAAGAGTCTCTCTCAAACAGCGAACAGAAAACACTGCATTTTTAGAGGAATCAGGCAATATAACTAGGAAAGGATTAATGAGCATAAGAAATATGTTGCTGTTTTTGTTGTTGTTAGGTACTGTCAAATCAGCTCCTACTCATAGCAACCCTATGAACAACAGAACTGGCTGGTCTAGTGCCATCCTCACAATTGTTGCTATGTTTAAGTCCATTGTTACAGCCACTATGTCAATCTGTCTCACTGAGGGTCTTCTTTTTCGCTGACACTCTTCTTTACCAAGCATGATGTCCTTCTCCAGGAACCGGTCCCTCCTGATAACATTTCCAAAGTGAGAGGAAGTCTCACCATCCTCGCTTCTAAGGAACATTCTGGCTGTACTTCTTCCAAGACAGATTTTTTTTGTTCTTCTGGCAGTCCATGACATATTCAATATTCGTCGCTAACACCATAATTCAAGTGCATCAATTCTTGTTTGGTCTTCCTTATTCAATGTCCAGCTTCCGCATGCATATGAGGCAGTTGAAAATACCATGGTTTGAGTCAGGCACACCTTAGCCCTCAAGGTAACATCTTTGCTTTTTAACACTTTAAAGAGGTCTTTGCAGATTTGTCCAATGCAGTATATCGTTTGATCTCTTGACTGCTGCTTCCATGGGTGTCAAGTAAAATGAAATCCTTGACAATTTTAATCTTTTCCCCATTTATCATGATGTTACTTATAGGTTCAGTTGTGTAGATTTTTGTTTTCTTTACTTTAAGGTGTAATCCATACTGAAGTCTGCAGTCTTTGATCTTTATCAGTAAGGGCTTTATGTCCTCTTCACTTACAACAAGCAAGATTGTATTATCTGTGTATCACAGGTTGTTAATGAGTCTTCCTCCAATCCTGATTGATGCCATGTTCTTCTTCATATAGTCCAGCTTCTTGGATTACTTGCTCAGCACACAGACTGAATAAATGTAGTGAAAGGATACAACCCTGACGCACAACTTTCCTGATTTTAAACCATGCAGTATCTCCTTGTTCTGTATGAACGACTGCCTCCTGGTTTATGTAAGGGTTCCACATGAGCAAAATTAAGTGTTCCAGAATTCTCATTCTTCGCAGTGCTATCCATAATTTGTTATGATTCACACAATTGAATGCCTTTGCATAATCAGTAAAACACACATAAAAAATATTTCTGGTATTCTCTGCTTTCAGCCAAAATCTATCTGACATCATCAGTGATATCCCTGGTTCCATGTCCTCTTCTTAATCCAGCTTGAATTTCTGGCAGTTCCCTGTCAATGTACTACTGCAACCGCTTTTGAACAATCTTCAGCAAAATTTTACTTGTGTGGATATTTATGATATTGTTTGATAATTTCCTCATTTAGTTGGATCACCTTTCTTTGGAATGGGCACAAATATGGATCTCTTCCAGTAGGTTGGCCAGGTAGCTGTCTTCCAAATTTCTTGGCCTGAACTCCCTGCAGTGCATTTGTTTGTTGAAACATTTCAATAGTTATGCCATCAATGCCTTCAGTGCAGTTTGGATTTCTTCCTTCAGTACCATCGGTTCTTGATCATATGCTACCTCCTGAAATGGTTGAATGTCAACAGTTCTTTTTGGTACAGTGACTCTCTGTATTCCTTCCATCTTCTTTTGATGCTTTCTGAATAATTCAATTTTTAGCCCATAGAATCCTTCCATATTGCAACTCTAAGCTTGAATTTTTCTTCAATTCATTCAGCTTCAGAAATGCTGAGCATGTTCTTCCCTTTTGGTTTTCTAACAAATCTTTCAGAAATATAATATACATACTTAACAATTTGTGAGATAGAACAAAGGTGAGAAACAGAAAGGAAAGAGCCAAGGATGACCTCGGATTTCTTCTGGGGAGGTGGAATAGGCAGTTGTTCCTTCAAACAAAATAGACATTATGTTTAATATGCAAAGTTTGAGATACCTCTGAGGCATCCAGATAGAGAGATGGTGGATAGCTAGATGTGAAATTTAGAGAGAATGTTCTGACCTACAGGTATTCTCTGGAAGTCATCAGAATATGACAGTAGCAAAACTACTAGAGTATATGAGAAAGCCCAGAGAAAATTTGGTGTGAGAAAAGAGGTGAGCCAAGGGCCCACCCACCAAACCCACTGCAGTAGAGTTCATTCTGACTCACAGCGACCGTACAGGACAGAGTAGAACTGTTCCAGAGGGTTTCTAAGCCTGTAATCTTTACAGAAGCAGACTGCCACATATTTCTCCCACAGAAAGGCTGGTGAGTTTAAACCACCAACCTTTTGGTTAGTAGCCAAGTGCTTAAAAATTGTGCCACCAGGGCTCCCAGAGCCAAGGGCAGATCCCAGGGAAATCAACATTTGAAAATTAGCAAAGGAAGAGGATCCTTCGAACAAGACTGGGGATTGGAAAAGTATGACCAAACAAGGAATGAATTTACAGAAGCCAAAGAAGGAGACAGTTTCAAAAGCTGCAGAGAACTCATGTAAGAGAAAGACCAAAAAACCTAAAAGTATCCACTGGATTTAGCAACTAGGAGGTCCCTGGGGACCTTGCCAAGGGTGACTTAATGGAAATGGTAGAGTCAGAAACCAGATCATAGTAGACTGAATAAACGAGAGGTGAGCATTAGAGAGAGAAGATTACTCTTTCCAAAATGTGGGGGCATGCAGAGTCAAAGGAGGAATTTCCAAAATGAGTGAAGCCTGGCCATGTTTATATGCCAAGGTGCATTAACCACGGAAAGGAACAGGTGGAAGCTATGAGAAAGAGGATCACACAGTAAGAACCGTCTCAAAAGGGCTGAGAATGGATTTAGGTCATGGGTGGAAGGAAGAGGCATAACCATTCCTCAGAAACAGGAGGAAGGATTATTGAAGGCAGTGAAGTTTGCTTGTGTGAAGGAAAAACTTGAGGGAACTCATATTTAATAGATCCAACTTTTCCGTGATGTGAGAAACCCAATCATCAGCTGAGAAGCAGGGGGCTAGGCTGTGGTAAAGATTTCAGGGAGTGGGGAAAGGTTCAGATGTGGCACTGGGAAAGGTGAGAACCAAAAACACAAAAAGGACTTTTGGATGAAACCAAAGGCCCAGTTGATGCAGAACATCTTGATGTATACTTGTCCACATTTAAGTACTTTTGTGATTTCTTTCTAACAGCCTTGATACAGATGATAAGATTGATCTGCTACACGGAAAATATCTTAAGGCATGAAAGACACTGAAACCTAGAGTTGAGATGACTAAAAATATATCCTTTGCCTTATTTTATGTCACAAAATATTTGGCAGAGGGTTTATAATTTAGGTGGCCTTGCTCATTCACCTCTCCACTGGATATGTTGAAAATACCAATTAAGCCTGAACACTCTGGCTCCATGGATGTTATAGGAGAATTACTACATATTTATGCAGCTGCTACGCAGGTATTGACAACAACATGACGTCTTCCACTTAGAGGCAAAAGAAAGAAAGTTCTGTGCCTGGTACATTTTAGTTTAGGACTAAATATCTTTTACTTCAAAAGTAATTTCATCTAGGTTGACACTTTTACTATTTGAAAACAATAAGGTTTTCGTTCTTATCACAGTTGCTGTTGTTTTCCAAACACAAAATAATAGTCCAAATTGAATAAGCTTTTTGAAACTTTACACCTTTCAGCGAGACGCTGAAATATTTTCTCACCCTCAGCCCCAATGCAGAATTACTGTGTACTGCTGAAAGATACCACAACATAGGCAATTAAAACAATAAATATGAAGGAAAATGCAGGACTACTGCAATTTTGTAATAATCCTCCTCCAGGGTCTCCTAAAGCAGTTCCTCAGCTAGAATTATCAGTTGTGCCAGTGATGGGGGACTCACAGTCTTTGCTAGGGCAATTGCCCACATATAAACCACCCAAGGATAGTCCCTGAAAATTTAGAACTCTCTGATTTGGGCAGTTATCCAACCCTGTAGGAAACTGAAGCTAAAATTCTTATTGAGTTTCAGGTCCTCATAGTTCAGCGCAAATTAAATACTGACTATTACAGTGGTACCACCACACATCTGTCAGTTTATCATACTGTAGTGGCTTGCATGTTGCTGTGAGGCTGGAAGCTATGGCATCAGTATTTCAAATACCAGCAGGGTCAGATTTTAGTGGAGCTTCAAGGCTAAGACAGACTAGGAAGAAGGACCTGGTGATCTACTTCTGAAAAAAACCTTATGGACAGCAGTGGAACATTGTCTGATATATTGCTGGAAGATGAGACCCTCAGGTGGGAAGGCACTCAAAATATGACTGAGGAAGAGCTGCCGCCTCAAAGTAGAGTCAACCTGAATTACATGGACGGTATAAAGCCTTTGAGATCTTCATTTGCTTATGTGGCATGACTCAAAATGAGAAGAAACAGTTGCAAATATTCATTAGTAATCAGAACATGGAATGTACGAAGTATGAATCAAGGAAAATTAGAAGTTTCAAAAATGAAATGAAATGCTTGAAGATTGATATCCTAGGCATTAGTGAGCTGAAATGGACTGGTATTAGCCATGTTGAATCAATCACATGGTCTACTATGCCAAGAATGACAAATTGAAGAGGAACCACATTGCATTCATTGTCAAAAAAAAATTTCTAAATCTATCCTGAAGCGCATCACTGTCAGTGACAGGATGATATCTATATGGCTACAGAGAAGACCAGTTAATACAACTATTATTCAAATTTATGCACCAACCCCTAAGGCCAAAGGTGAAGAAATTGAATATGTTTACCAACTTCTGCTGTCTGAAATTGATCAAACTTGCAATCGAGATGCATTGATAATTACTGGTGATTGGAATATGAAAGTCAGAAACAAGGAAGAAGGATCAGTAGTTGGAAAATATGGCCTTGGTGATAGAAATGACATGGGAGATCGCATGATAGAATTTTGGAAGACCAATGGCTTATTCATTCCAAGTACCTTTTTCCAACAACATAAAGGGTAACTATACACATGGACCTTGCCAGACAGAACATGTAAGAATCAAATTGACTATATCTGTGGAAAGAAACAACGGAGAAGCTCAGTATCATCAGTCGGAACAAGGCCAGGGACTGACTGTAAAACAGATCGTCAGTTGCTAATATGTAAGCTGAAACTGAAGAAAATTAAAACAAGTCCATGAGAGTCAAAGTGCAATCTTGAGTATATTCCACCTGAATTTAGAGACTATCTCAAGAATAGGTTTTTATTGTGTTTTAGGTGAAACTTTACATGGAAAATTAGGTTCCCATTTAACAATTTTTATACATCTTGTTCCATGACATTGGTTACATTTTTCACAATGTGTCAAAATTTTCGTTACTTCCATTCTGGTGCTCTGTTTCCATTAATCTAGCTTCCCTGACCCTCCTTACCTTTTCATCTTTGCTTTAGGGTAAATGTTGAGACTGTTTGGTCTCATATAGTTAATTACTTAAGGGAGCACGGTATTCACGGGTGATACTGTTTGTTTTATAAGCCAATCTATTATTTTAATGAAAGGTGACCATCGGGAGTGACTTCAGATCCAAGTTCAAAGGCTATCTTAGGGCGATAGTTGCGGGGGTTCCTCTAGTCTCTATCGGTCCACTAAGTGGGGCCTTTTTTAGGAATCTGAGTTTTGTTCTACATTTTTCTCCCATTCAAACTGGGACTTTCTATTGTGTCCCTGGTCAAAACAGTCAGTAGTGGTAGGTGGGCACCATCTAGTTCTTCTGATCTCAGGCTAGATGAGGTCATGGTTCATGAGGGCTATTGGTCCTACAGACTAGTTTCTTCTTTGAGTCTTTTGTTTCCTTTATTCTCTTTTGTTCCAGATGAGTACAGACCAATAGCTCTTTCTCTTAGATGGCCACTTGTAAGCTTTTAAGAGCCCAGATGCTATTCACCAAACTAGGATGTAGAACATTATCTTTATGAACTATGTTATGCCAATTGACCAAGTTGTCCCACAAGACCATGGCTGCAAGCCTTCAAACCCAATAAACCAATCCCTTAAGGTGTTTGGTTATGTGTAGGAAGTATTCATAACTGTGTCCTCTATGTGGTTTATTATAAATATGAATATATATGCAGTGTACGTAAACATGTATATACATATGCCTACAGATACGCCTGTACATGCAAACCTGTATACTCATATGAGCCTTCCTATACATATATATGCATACATGTCTACCTATGTAACTATACACGTATTTTTTTGGTTGCAATTATTGTTGTTGCAAAATTGTATGTTTTAACATTTACTGAAACTGTCCCTTATTCCTGTGTACTTCTTAGTATCTTTATATATCTTGGACAAGTTGTGCAGACTTCACCCATATTGGGTATTGCCTTTCCCATCACCACAAAATAACAAGTGTCTATTATCTAGAAAGAAATTCCCCCTCCCCTCTCCCATCCCTGGTATCATTAAAAAACGTTGCTGCTTTCTGTGTGTATACCTATTCTTGACTTCTTATAAAAGTGAAACCATACATATTTCTCCTTTTTTGACTTATTTCACTCAGCATAATGTCCTCCAGATTCATCCATATTATAAGACATTTCACAGACTCCTCATTATTCTTCATAGTCACATAGTATTCCATTTTATGTATGTACCACAATTTGTTTTTCCATTCATCTGTTGATAGGTACTTCAGATGTTTCCATCTTTTTGCTATTGTAAATAATGCTTCAATGAACATAGGTGTGCATATGTCCATTCTTGTCACTGCTCTTATATTTCTAGGATAGATACCTAGGAGTAGCATTGCTGGATCACACGGTATTTCTATCTCTAGCTTTTTGAGGAAGCACCATACTGTTTTCCATAGTGGTTGTACCATTTTACACTGCCCTTAACAATGTATAAGCATTCCAATCCCCCCACAACCTCATCAGCATCTGCTGTTTTCTGTTTTTTTGATCAGAGATGTTTTTGTAGGGGTGAGATGGTATCTCATTGTAGTTTTTATCTGCATCAATCTAACAGATAATGGGAGCCCTGGTGGCACAGTAAGTTAAGAGCTCAGCTGCTAACCTAAAGGTCGGCAGTTCAAATTCACCAACCGCTATTCAGAAACCCTACGGGGCAGTTCTACTCTGTCCTACAGGGTCACTATGAGTCGGAATTAATCTGTCGGTAGTGGGTTGGGTTGGGTTTGGAATGGCTAATGATTGTGATAAATTTTTCATGTATTTGTTGCCTGCCTGAATATCCTCTTTGGTGAAGTGTCTGTTCATGTCTTTTGCCCATTTTTTAATTGGATTATTTATCTTTTTGTTGTTGTGTTGTTGAAGTTTTCTGTATATTTTAGAGATTAAATTCTTATCAGATATGGCCTTGCCAAAGATTTTTTCCCAGTCTGTAGGTTCTTTTTTTACACTCTTCGTAAAGTCTTTTGATAAGCATAAGTATTTAATTTTTAGGAGGTCCCAGTTATTTACCTTCTGTCATTTGTGCATTTTTATTTTTGTTCGATACACTATTTATGTTGAAAATTAGTTCCCTTGGTTTTGAGCCTGTTTTCACCCAGGAATTTTAGTTTTAGCTTTAACATTTAGGTCTCTGATCCATTTTGAGTTAGTTTTTGTGTATGGCATGAGGTATAGATCCTGTTTCATTTTTCTGCATATAGATATCCAGTGTTGCCAGCAACATTTGTTAAAGACACTGTTTCTTCCCCAACGAATGGGCTTTGACCCTTTGTCAAAGATCAGCTGCCCACAGATAGATGGAGTTACTTCGGGGTTCTCAATTCTATTCCATTGGTCTACGTGTCTTTCATTGAACCAGTACCAAGCTGTTTTGATTACCATGGTTGTATAGTAAGTTTTGAGACTGGGAAATGAGAGGCCTCCTGCTTTATGCTTCTTCTTCAATATTGTGTTAGCCATTCAAGGCCTCCTTCCTTTCCATGTAAAGTTGGAGATTAGTTTTTCCATTTCATTAATGAATGATGTTGGGATATGAATCAGGACTGCATTATATCTATAGATCGTTTTAGGCAGTATTGACATTTTCACGATGTTAAGTCTTCCAATCCATGAATATGGAATGTTTTTCTGTTTACGTAGATCTCTTTGGGTTTCTTGCAGTAGTATCTTACAGCTTTCCTTTTATAAGTTTCCTAAGTCCCTGGTTAGGTTTATTCCTAGGTATTTTATCCTTTTAAGGGCTATTGTAAATGGTAATGATTTCTTGATTTCCTTTTCAGAGTCCTCTTTGTTAGTGTAGAGGAACCCAACTGATTTCTCTGTATTGATCCTGTACCCTGCCACTTTGTTGAATCCTTCTATTAGTTCCAGTAACTTTCTTGTGGAGTTATGGGATTTTCTATGTATAGGATCATGTTATCTGCAAATAAGGATAGTTTTACTTCTTCCTTTCCAATTTGGATACACTTTATTTCCCTTTCTTGCCTTACTGCTCTAGCTAGGACTTCCAATACAGTATTGAATAAGAGTAGTGATAAAAGACATTCTTGTCTCATTCTCATTGTCGAGGGGAATGCTCTTAATCTATCTCCATTGAGAATATTGGTTTTGCATATATGCCTTTAATAATTTTGAGGAAGTTTCCTTCTATTTCTATTTTGCTGAGTTTTTATCAGGAAAGCGTGTTGGATTTTATCAAATGCATTTTCTGTGTCGACTGAGATGATCATGTGATTCTTTTTGTTTTATTTATATAAATTGATTGATTTTCTAATCTATAATGTTTCTTTCCATCCCTGGTATTAATTCTATTTGGTCATGATACTTTTTTTTTTATATGTTGTCAAATTCTGTTGGATAGAATTTTGTTTAGAATTTTCCCATCTATATTCATGAGGGATATTGGGCTGTACTTTCCTTTTTTCTTGGTTTCTTTGCCCAGCTTGGTATCACAGTTATGCTGGCTTCATTGAAAGAATTAGAGAGTGTTCCTTCCTTTTCTATGTTCTGGAATAGTTGAAGTAGGATTGGTGTCAACTCTTCTCTGAATGTTTGGTAGAATTATCCAGTGAGACTGTCTGGGTTGGGGGTTTTTTCTGTTGGGAGTTTTTTTTATGATATCTTCAATTTCTTCTTTTGTTATGGGGCTATTCAAATCTTCTACCTCTATTTATGTTAGTACTTTGGATATGTTGTCAGGAGGGATCACTTCCTGGAGAAGGACATCATGCTTGGTAAAGTAGAGGGTTAGCAAAAAAGAGGAAGACCCTCAATGAGATGGATTCACACAGTGGCTGCAACAATGGGGTTAAGCGTAACAATGATTGTGAGGATGGTGCAGGACCAGGCAATGTTTCACTCTGTTGTATACTGGTCACTATGAGTCAGAACCAATTTGATGGCAACTAACAACATCTATGTTAGTTTAGGTAGGTAGTGTGTTTCTAGAAATATGTCCACTTCTTCTAGGTTTTCAAATTTGTTGGAGTACAATTTTTCATAATATTCTGTTATGATTCTTTTTATCTCAGCTGGGTCTGTTATATTGTCACCTATCTCATTTATTATTTTGGTTATTTGTTTTGAAGCTATTGTCATTTACAGATTGACATCTCTTGTCCCTGCTTTCAGTTTTTCAGTTTATTTTACACTTGAGAATTCTTTTTCCAGGTTGGTATCTGGGTAATACTGTCATGTGTCTTACTCTCAGGTTGTTGTCTAATATCGTTGGTTCTCTATCCAAAGGACTCTCTTAAATATTTCTTGTAAAGTTGGTCTGGTCTTTACAAATTCCCTTAATCTCTGTTTGTCTGCGAATGTCCTAGTTTTGCCATCATATTTGAAAGACAGTTTTGCTGGATACATGATTCTTGGTTGGCAATTCTTTTCTTTCAGGGTTTTATATATGTCATCCCACTTCCTTCTTGCCTTCATGGTTTCTCCCTATAAATTAGTGCTAAGTCTTACTGATGCCCCTTTGTAGGTGATATTTCATTTTTCACAAGCTGCTCTCAGAATTCTTTTTTTTTGTCTTTGATTTTGGAAAGATTGACTATAATATGTCTTGGTGACTTTATTTTGAGGTATATCCTATATCGGGTTCACTGAGCTTCTTGGATGGAAACATTCTCTTCTTTCATGATATTAGGGAAGTTTTCTGTCAATAAATCTTCAAATATTCCCTCTGTGCTTTTTTTCCTCTCCTCCTCTTCTCAAATTGCGATTACGTGTAAATTCTTCCTCTTGATAGTGTCCCACATAACTCTTAGGCTTTCCTCATTTCTCTTGATTCTTTTTTCTGATTGTTGCTCAAACAGATTAGTATTAAGGGATTTGTCCTCTATTTCACTGATTCTTTCCACCATTGCTTCAATTCTGTTTCTATGTCCTTTCATTGAGTTGTCTATTTCTGATATTTTATTGTTGGTCTTCTGGATTTCTAGTTGATGTTTTTGTATAGTTTCTAATTCTGTTATTTTGTCCTTCTATTGTTTTCCTAAATTCTTCTAGAGTTTTGTCTCTGTTTACCTTTATCTCTTTGAGAGTCCTGTATATAAGTCTTTTAAATTCCTTATCAGGTAGTTCTATTACCATTTCTTCCTCAGGAATGTTTTATGACCCTTTATTTTACTAACTTTTTTGAGGTACCTTATCCTGTTTGTACATATGATTTGTTATTGTCTGCTGTCTCTGAGGCATCAAGGTGTTAATTAATTTATATATTTCAATGTTGATAGTATGTGTGTTTGTTTTGTGCTGTTTTTCTTTTTTTATTCTGATGTATCCGGAGCTTTGTTTGTTCTCTTTCTCTTTAGAATTTCTTTCCTCCTTTGTATTGTTTTAATTGTTGTTGCTTTGTTGCTCTGGTCTATGTGTGACTTTGGTGGTGTCTGATGACTAGGTGTGATTTCCTCTCACTAGTGGGTATGCTGGGTCTTAACCACGTGCAAGTCTTCTGTGGTAAGGCTCATATGCCTTCCCTTCCCAGATTGAGTGAAAGTTGGAGAGTAGGTTCTTTCCCTGATATTGGGTGACAGGTGTTGTGTTGTCAAGGTCCCTCTATAGCCCTTGTGGGACCATGGGATCCCTCAGGCTTGTGCTAGCAGTTAGTGCATTTGGGAACTGGCTGGGTATAGGATGGGTGTCGCTGTAGCTGTGCAGTTTTTGGGTGTTGGCACAGGAAATGCCTGCATGTTGTTGGGAAGCAGTGCTGTTGGAGCCTGCTGGAATGTACCTAGAGGTCACTGGTAATGGGGTGTGCCTGCCAGAGCCTCAAGAGTGGTTGCTGGAAGGATAACAGGGGCGCGTCTGCTAGTTGCTGGGCTACGGCATGCAGCATACATACTGGTTGCTGGGCAATGATGCAGGGTGCGTTTCCAGTTACTGCGTATGCATGGGGGGATTGTGCTAGTCACACAGCAGCAGGTGAGGTCAAGAATAGATTTGACACCTTGAACACTAATGACCAGACAAGTTGTGAGATGATATCAAGGACATCATATATGAAGAAAGCAAAAGGTCACTAAAAAGAAAGAAAAGATCAAAATAGATGTCAGAAGAGACTCTGAAACTTGCTCTTGAATGCAGAGTAGCTAAAGCGAATGGAAGAAATGATCTAGTAAAAGAGGTGAACAGAAGATTTCCATGGGTGGCTCGAGAAGACAAAGTAAAGTATTATATTGAAATGTGCGAAGAACTGGAGTTAGAAAAACAAAAGAGAAGAATACACTCAGCATTTCTCAAGCTGAAAGAAGTGAAAAAAAAATTCAAACCCCAGGTTGCAATATCAGAGTATTCTACGGGCAAAATATTGAACAATGCAGAAATCATCAAAAGAAGATGAAAGGAATACACAGAGTCACTGCACCAAAGAATTAGTCGACGTTCAACCATTTCAGGAAGTAGCATATGATCAAGAATTGATGGCACTGAAGGAAGAAATTCAAACTGCACTGAAGGCACTAGCAAAAAATAAGGCTCCAGGAATTGATTGAATACCAACTGAGATGTTTCAACAAACAGATGCAACACTGAAGTGTTCACTTGTCTAGTCCCAGAAATTTGGAAGGCAGCTACCTGGTCAACTGACTGGAAGAGATTCACATGCATGATCATTCCAAAGAAAGGTGATCCAATGGAATGCAGAAATTATCAAACAATATCATTAATATCACATGCAAGTAAAATTTTGCTGAAGATAATTCCAAAACAGTTGCAGCAGTACATCAGCAGGGAACAGCCAAAAATTCAAGCCAGATTCAGAAGAGGACATGGAACCAGGGGTATCATTGCTAATATCCAAAGGATCTTGACTGAAAGCAGAGAGATGCTGTCTTCATCATCTAGTGCTGCTCTAACAGAAGTACCACAAGTGGATGGCTTTAACAAAGAGAAGTTTATTCTCTCACAGTCCTGTAGGTTACAAGTTCAAATTCAGGGCATCAACTCCAGGAGAAGGCTCTCTCTCTCTGTCGGCTCTGGAGGAAGATCCTCGTGATGCATCAGTTTTCCCTTGGTCTGGGAGCATCTCAGCGCAGGAACCTCTGGCCCAAAGGACACGCTCTGCTCCCAGCACTGCTTTCTTTGTGGTGTGAGGTTCCCATGTGTCTCTGCTTGCTTCTCTCTTTTATATCTCAAAAGAGATTGGATTAAGACACTAATCTTGTAAACCTCATCAGTATAACCTCATCATAGTGATAGAATTTACAACTTATAAGGAGATCACATATAACCTCATCATAGTGGTAGAGTTTACAACACAAAAGGAAATCACATCAGATTACACAATCATACAATACTGAGAATCATGACCCAGCCAAGTTGACAGATATTTTGAACAGACACAATTCAGTCCATGACAGATGTTTACCTGTGTTTTATTGATTATCAAAGACATTCAACTGTGTGGATCATAACAAATTACGGATAACACTGTCAAGAATGGGAATTTCAAAACAATTGTGCTCATGAGGAACCTGTACATAGACCAAGAGGCAGTTGTTTGAACAGAACAAGGGGTTATTGCATGGCTTGAAATCAGGAAAGGTGTACGTCAGGGTTGTATCCTTTCACCAACTTATTCAAACCGTATGCTGAGTGAATAATCCGAGAAGCTAGACTATATGAAGAAGAATTTGGCATCAGGATTGGAGGAAGGCTCATTAACAACCTGCGATACACAGATGACACAACCTTGCTTGCTGGAAGTGAAGAGGACTTGAAACACTTACTGATAAATATCAAAGGCTACAGCTTTACACCTCAACATAAAGAAAATAATAATTGTCACAATTGGACCGATAAGCAACATCATGATAAATGGAGAAAATACTGAAGTTGTCAAAGATTTCATTTTACTTGGATCCACAATCAATGCCCATTGAAGCAGAAGTCAAGAATTCAAATGACATATTGCCTTGGGCAAATCTGTTGCAAAAGACCTCTTTAAAGTGTTAAAAAGCAAAGATGTCGCCTTGAGGACTAAGGTGCACCTAACCCAGCCATAGTATTTTCAATTGCCTCATATGCATGTGAAAGCTGGATAATGAATAAGGAAGACCAAATAATTGATGCCTTTGAATTATGATGATGGCAAAGAATATTGAGTATACCATGGACTACCAGAAAAATGAACAAATCTGGCTTAGAAGAAGCACAGCCACAGTGCTCCTTAAAAGCAAGGACAGTGAGACTATGTCTCAGGTACTTTGGACATGTTATCAGGAGGGACCAGTCCCTGGAGAAGGACATTACACTTGGTAAAGTAGAAGGTCAATGAAAAAGAGGAAGACCCTCAACAAGATGGATTGACACAGTAGCTGCAACAACTGGCTCAAACATAACAATAACTTGAGGATGGTGCAGGACTGGGCAATGTTCTGCTGTTCATGGGGTTGCTAAGAGTCAGAACCAATTCGACAGCACCTAACAACAACAACAAGGTGAATCACTAAAAAATCATCTTTGGGTGTAGTTCAAATGCCCCTTAATATCCTGCACTTTGTCCTCCAGTTTTTCTTCTATGGGATTTATTTCTGTACTGTTAATGACATCCACTATTTGCTCTAGAAGATTTCAACAATACATAGCCATTACTTCATCAAAGCCTCATCAGGGGCTGGCATGAGTCTCCCTGTTATTTCTGGAAACTCATTTGGAGAGGTTAAGCAAATATGGATATGAAAGAGAATGTTCTAGGTCTTCTATTCCATTTGAGCAGACATCAGATGTACAAAGACTAAGAATAATGTAGAGTAGAAAGAACAAGTTGAAGACATGAGTAGGTCAATGAGAAGGGACCCAGAATTCAGATACAGTAAGTACCTGACAACACTGATTCCCAATCATGCACTACCTTCTAAGGTATCTGTCTTAGGTTGGGTTCTCTAGAGAAGCAAAACCAGTAAAATGTATAGATATATATAGAGAGAGATTTATATCAAGGAAATGGCTCACGTGATTGTAAAGACTGTAATGTCCCAAGCCGGTGGATCAAGATACAGGCTTCTCCAGATTCACGTAGCTACAGGGGCTGGTGAACCCAAGATTGGCAGGTCGGAGAGCAGGGCTCTTGCTCAGAGGCTGTGAAGATCGATGAATCCCAAGATTGGCAGATAAGCTCAAGTCCCAAGAACAGGAGGTTAGATGAACAGGAGACAGCTGCAGGATCCAGAACAGGCAAAACCCAGAACGTCCACTCACATTTGGATGCAGGCCACATGCCCAAGGAAACTCCCTTTCAACTGATTGGCTGCTCACAGCAGATCCCATCCTGGGGGTGATCACATATAAATACTGAGAAATGGTCCAGCCAAGTTGACACACAATCTGAAACATCATAGTATCATGTTCCAGAATTTTGCTCTTTTCCTTTCTCCCCAGACCTTTAAAATTGAAGATATTTAGTAATCTGACTTTAAAAAAAAAAAAGTTCTTTCTGGAAAAGATAGTTTGAGGAATATTGATCTATCAAAGACGAATGGATTTTGGGTGCAGGCATCTAATGCCTTCTCTCATCCAGAAAGGTCAGGTGCCTGCTCTCTCCTTCTGGGTTAGGTCACCTTGTCTCAGAACTACTTTTCCCTGAAACAAGACACCTCTAGTATGCAAACCAGTAAAGTGGAAGTCTGCTAATGCCTGCAAGACATCCCCTGAGGCTCTGAGAAGGACCCCAATGTCCTTCTCCAGTAGAGCACTGTCTTACACCAGTATTTTACAGGACAATTAATACAACGATTCTCCTACCTCATGCGATAATTTAAAGATCATTTCAACTAATCCTCATGTTACTTAGCTAGGGGAAGATAACCCTCCATTTACCACCAGCCAGATGTTTCAGAGACAACTCATATCTGCCAAACAGGTGTCTAACTACTTGGTAGAGGAGCTGCTGCCAACACAGATGGCAGTGGAAGCCAGGGACGGTTCTATACCCAGGCAACTCACCCCAGAGCAGGTCTGCTGAAGATTCCGTTAAACAGGCTCTCCAGGCAGGCTATATGACCTCAATTACTCACTCTATCAACAGAAGATGAATCAGCAATTTGAAAACACTGACCCACAGTGCAAATATCAAGAAAAATGTTGACTCATCCAGAACAAAACATCCACAAATCCCTGCTCAGGAGGGCAGGTGGGAGCTGTATGCTGCCTAAGGATAAAGGGGACCTTAACGCTGACGGGCATAAAACTGATAAAAAGGGGAGTGTACTCCAGAGAAGAGAGAAAGAACATACTCTTGCTTTTCTTCTTGTGAAAATTCCCCACTTTAATTAATCAAGAATTCTCTAATTTATTAACTATCATCTATGGAAATTTAAAATATATCAAGCACAGTTCTAAACGTCTTATATCTAAAAATGTATTTAATCCTCCCAATAATCTTGTAACTTGTTGTTGTTGTTAGGTGCTGTCAAGTTGTTCCAACTCATAGCAACCCTATATACAACAGAACAAAACACTGCCTGGTTCTATGCCATCCTCACAATTGTTGTTATGTCTCAGCCCATTGTTGCAGCCACTGTGTCAATCCATCTTGTTGAGGGTCTTCCTCTTGTTTGCTGGCCCTCTACTTTACCAAGTATGATGTCCTTCTCCAGGGACTGATCCCTCCTGATAACATGTCCAAACTATGTGAGACACAGTCTCACCATCCTTGCTTCTAAGGAGCATTTTGGTTGTACTTCTTCCAAGACAGATTTGTTCGTTCGTCTGGCAGTCCATGGTATATTCAATATTCTTCGCCAACACCACAATTCAAAGGCGCCAATTCTTCTTCAGTCTTCCTTATTTATCATCCAGCTCTCGCATGTATACGAGGTAATTGAAAATACCATGGCTTGCGTCAGGCACATCTTAGTCTTCAAGGTGACTTCTTTGCTTTTCTATACTTTAAAGAGGTCTTTTGCAGCAGATTTGCCCAATGCAATGTGTCTGTTGATTTCCTGACTACTGCTTGCTGTCTGTGGATACAAGTAAAATGAAATCCTTGACAACTTCAATATTTTCTCTATTTATCATGATGTTGCTTATTGGTCCAGTTGTGAGGATTTTTGTTTTCTTTATGTTGAAGGATAATCTATATGGAAGGCTGTAGTCTTTGATCTTCATCAGTAAGCACTTTGAGTTCTCTTCACTTCCAGCAAGGCGTGTGTCATCTGCATATCACAGGTTATTAATGAGCCTTCCTCCAATCCTGATGCCCCATTCTTCTTCATATAGTCCAGCTTCTCAGATTATTTGCTCAGCATACAGACTGAATAGGTATGGTGAAAGGATACAACCCTAACACACACCTTTCCTGACTTTAAACCATGCAGTATCCCCTTGTTCTGTTCTAACGACTGCCTCTTAATCTATGTACAGGTTCCTAATGAAAACAATTAAGTGTTCCGGAATTCTCATTCTTCACAATGTTATCCATAATTTGTCATGATCCACACAATTGAATGCCTTTGCATAGTCAATAAAACAAAGGTAAACATCTTTCTGGTATTCTCTGCTTTCAGCCAGAATCCATCCAAAATCAGCAATGATATGCCTGGTTCCATGTCCTCTTCTGAATCTGGCCTAAATTTTTTGGCATTTCCCTGTTGATATACTGCTGCAGCCACTTTTGAATGATCTTCAGCAAAATTTTACTTGCATGTGATATTAATGATATTGTTTGATAATTTCCACATTCCGTTGGATCATCTTTCTTGGGAATAGGCATAAATATGGATCTCTTCCAGTCAGTTGGCCAGGCAGCTGTCTTCCAAATTTCTTGGCATAGATGAGTGAGCACTTCCATCACTGCATCCATTTGTTGAAACATCTCAACTGGTATTCCATCAATTCCTGGAGCCTTGTTTTTTGCCAATGCCTTCAGTGCCGCTTGGACTTCTTCCTTCAGTACCATCAGTTCCTGATCATATGCTACCTCCTGAAATGATTGAACGTTGACCAATTCTTTTTAGTATAGTGACTCTGTCTATTCCTTCCATCTTTTTTACAATGCTTCCTGTATTATTTAATATTTTCCCCCATAGAATCCTTCAATATTGCAACTCGAGGCTTGAATTTTTTCTTCAGTCCCTTCAGCTTGAGAAATGCTGAGCATGTTCTTCCCTTTGGGTTTTCTACGTCCACGTCTTTGCACATGTCATTAGAGTACTTTACTTTGTCTTCTCGAGCCGCCCTTTGAAATCTTCTATTCAGCTCTGTTACTTCACCATTTCCTCCTTTCGCTTTAGCTACTCTATGTTCAAGAGCAAGTTTCAGAGTCTCTCCTGACATCCATTTTATATTTTCTTTCTTTCCTGTCTTTTTAATGACCTTGCTTTCTTCATGTATGATATCCTTGATGTCATTCCACAACTCATCTAGTCTTTGGTCATTAATGTTCAATGCATCAAATCTATTCTTGAGATGGTCTCTAAATTCAGGTGGGATATGCTCAAGGTCATACTTCTACTCTCGTGGACTTGTTCTAATTCTCTTTAGTTTCAACCTTAACTTGCATATGAGCAACTGACAGTCTGTTCCACAGTCTGCCCCTGGCCTTGTTCTGACTGTTGATATTGAGCTTTTCCATCATCTCTTTTCACAGATGTAGTCGATTTGATTCCTGTGTATTCCATCTGGCGAGGTCCATGTATATAGTCGCCATTAACTAACGTTGGTGAAAAAAGGTATTTGCAATGAAGAAGTCATTGGCCTAGCAAAATTCTATCATTCAATCTCCAGCATCGTATCTGTCACAAAGGTCATATTTTCCGACTACTAATCCTTCTTCTTTGTCTCCAACTTTCGCATTCCAGTCACCAGTAATTATCAATGCATCCTGATTGTATGTTCCATCAATTTCAGACTGCAGAAGTTGGTAAAACTCTTCAATTTTGCCTTAGTGGTTGGTGAGTAAATTTGAATAACAGTCATATTAACTGGTCTTCCTTGTAGGCATATGGATATTATCCTATCACTGACAGTGTTGTACTTAAGGATAGATCTTGAAATGTTCTTTTTGATGATGAATGCAATGCCATTCTTCTTCAAGTTGTCATTCCCAACACAGTAGACCATATGATTGTCTGATTCAAAATGGCCAATACCAGTCCATTTCAGCTCACTAATGCCTAGGATATTGATCTTTATGCATTCCATTTCATTTTTGACAATTTCCAATTTTCCTAGATTCATACTTCATATATTCCACATTCTTATTTGGATGTTTGCAGCTGTTTCTTCTCATTTTGAGTCATGCCACATGAGCAAATGAAGGTCTCGAAAGCTTGACTCCATCCACGTCATTAAGATCAACTTTACTCTGAGGAGGCAGCTTTTCCCCAGTCGTATTCTGAGTGCCTTCCAACCTGAGGGGCTCACCTTCTGGCACTGTATCAGACAATGTTTTGCTGCTATTCATAAGTTTTTCACTGGTTAATTCTTTTCAGAAGTAGACTGCCAGGCCCTTCTTCCTGTCTGTCTTAGTCTGGAAGCTCAGCTGAAACCAGTCTGCCATGGGTGACCCTGTTGGCACTTGATTACCGGTGGCATAGCTTCCGGCATCACAGCAACACACAAGCCCCCACAGTACGACAAACTGACAGATGCATGGGGGAATCTTCTAACTTAGATTGTATTATTATCTTCATTTTATCAGTGAGGACACTAGAAACTGGAAAGGTTAAGTAATTAACCTTGGTCATACAGCATATATGTTACTGAGCCCAGATTCAAACCAGACAGTCTGGTTTGAATCAGAGTCAACTCTTAACCACTAGGCTATAATGTCCCAAAGACAGCACCAGAGGAAGAAACTCAGCCTTGGTGGCAACACTTTTCCCACCACAATGAAGCCATTTTTCCTACATTCTATATTCCACTCCCACTGAATATATCACATTTTTGTGAATGATAATATAATCTTCGTTTGATCCATACTTTGTTAAATGGAAACCCATGAATGTCCTGAAATTGTAGGCCCAATATAACATGGATACGCCTTTTATTAGGAAGAGCTCATAGCTTTCATCAAATGAAGAACTACTGTTCCGAATTCTAAGAGACATCATGAGCACAGTGGTAACAAAATTGTGCTAAAGTCAAACAAACTTGGGCCCAGCTCCATCATCTACATGAGCTGGATAACTTCTGCAAAATTTCTAAACTTTTTTGAGCTTCAGTTTTCTCATCTTTAGAAATGGGGAAAATACCAACTATTCCCAGGGCTACTAGGAATATTAAACGAAAACAAAAGCGAAAGTGCATAGCCCAATTACTGATGCTGAAAAGTGTTTACCAACAGTCACTGTCAAACGAATTCCAACTCGTGGCAACCTTAGGTCTGTCGGAGCAGAATTGTGCTCCATAGGGTTTTCAATGGCTAATTTTTCAGAAATAGATCACCAGGCCTTTCTTCTGAGGTGCCACTGGGTGGACTCCAACTTCCAACCGTTCCATTAGCAGCAGAGCACATTAACCATTCACATCACCCAGGGACTCTGAAAAGTGCTAAGTGAGGGTTAATTCTTTCTTTCTTTATTTTTTATTGAACTTTAAATGAAGGTTTACAGAATAGTTTCTCATTAAACAGTTAGTACACATATTGTTTTATGACAATGGTTAACAACCCCATGACATGTCAACACTGTCCCTTCTCAACCTGGGGTTCCCTATTACCAGCTTTCCTGTCCCCTCCTGCCTTGTCCCTGGGCTGTTGTGCCCCATTATTCTCATTTTGTTTTATGGGCCTATCTAATCTTTGGCTGAATGGTGAACCTTGGGAGTGACTTTTACTGAGTTAAAACGGTGTCCAGGGGCCATACTCTTGGGCTTTCTCCAGTCTGTCAGGCCAGTAAGTGTGGCCTTTTTTTGTGAGTTAGAATTTTGTTCTACATTTTTCTCCAGCTCTGTCCAGAACCCTCTGTTGTGATCCCTGTCAGAGCAGTTGGTGGTGGCAGCCAGGTACCATCTAGCTGTACTGGACTCAGTGTTGTGGAGGCCGTGGTAGTTGTGGTCCATTAGTCCTTTGGACCAGTCTTTCCCTTGTATCTTGTTTTCTTCATTCTCCCTTGCTCCTGAAGGGGTGAGACAAGTGGAGTATCTTAGATGGCTGCTCAGAGGCTTTTAAGACCCCAAATGAGGGTTAATTCTTAATTCTCCTTTTGCTTCTCTTTGATTTGATATCTTCATCCTAAAATTCTACTTGAAAGAGCTGATGAGGAGCTTAGATTTTATGCAATCCAGCTCTCTCATCCAACTGATGATGAATACTCTGAGGAAAGTCAAGTGTAATGCCAAGGTCACATCTTCTACCCTCCACCATACAGAGCCATCTTTTAAGACTAATGGGACACTGTAAAGTCTATGGGAACCACCTTTATTTAAAATATGATTTCCTGGCAATTCTCTTTCTGCAGATAAATGTATGTTTCCTGAGCAGTCCTCGGTCTCTACCTCCAAGACACACACGTGTGCCAACAACATTGCCAATGTAACCAAGAAAGTCTAAAGCGGTCATCTAGGTTCCTAGAAATCATCACTATTGGTGACTCCTCCATATTTCTCTGAACTAGATGAAGAGGGTTTTAGAGTATCGTGAAATGTAATCCTTCCATGTGACCCTCTTTCAGAACAGAACACCAAAAACTGCCATCAGAGCAGCTAAATGTCTCTCCAGCTGAGTCAGCAAAATCTGGGCCTAGAGGCTGAGGTGGCAGCTGGCCAAATACCAAGAATATCTTACCTTTTCTCTGTTTAGGTTTTATTTACAAGACTAAAAGTCATCTAGAACTGCAACTTTTTTTGGTGGGAAGAAGTGTGACCAGAACCTCCACACCAATGCACCAATGTCCCACTGAAGTCCTGCCTCAACATTAGGAAGGCTAACCTCTTGGAACAAATTTTCCTCCTTGTTCTATTAAATGATGTCTTTTGATAACTTGCCACTTTCTGCCTCAAAAATACCTCTGAATGATAAAAAAGAGAAAGCCCATTGCATACTTAAAGAACTTTTGGAGAAATGTTCTACATTATCTCAGATATGATACCACCAAAATTCACTGGTCCCTTGAAGGTCATTCAGTACACCCCAGATGCCAGGGCTCATGATTACCAAGAATTTCAGACACATCCAATGGGATGTGTGATCCCAAAGGTGTTCACTGGGTTTCTCTCTTTAATGTTTATTGGTCCAAAAATAACGACCTGATAAAAAGCAATTTTTATACAAAATTTCAGGCTTGAATGGAAGAAAAAAAAAAAAAAGTAAAAGGAGATTGCTAACAGACTGAACACCAAATCTTTCTTGCTCTGGAAATGCCTTCTAATACAGGGCTGGGCACAGTATTTTCAGTTTCATTTGTTCATGTAGTTTTGCTTTAAGATCTGTATTCAAGAAGGAACTCTGAGTGCCTTCACGGCCATTCTTATGAGGCATTGGAGAGACTTGGGCAAGAAAAGCATTGTTCCTTATGGCTCTCTGAGGTCCATCTGTGTCAGAGTATACCCATATTCCTTCTGCTTCCAGGCACTAAGAGCTGAAAATAATTCTCAACTACAGAAAACACAATCAGCATGAATGACTGAATGAATGAATCATGTAGCTCTAATCATTTTTATACCCATTTCTGTATTTTGATTTATGCCTTGATTTTCATTCTTTCTGCAGCTCTTTTTAAAGTCTGGTAACCATGAAATGAGTTACTAAAGAGTAGAAATAATTAAACACACTTTTGTAGAAGGCTCATTCTTCAGACTTCATTTAGGTTTCTCAAAATGGAATTCCCATGTTCCTATGGTTAACATGAATGTTTTTATAAAGTGGGATGCAAAACTTGCATGAACTTAAAAAAAAAAAAAAAAGAGTCAGGACTTCAAAGAAATATTGAGCTAACTGTATGCTGCTTTGAGCTATACCTCTGGACTCTCTTGTTTACCACTAGAAAATACTTTAGGGAGATGTTTTAAGAAGCAGAGTTTGGTGTAAAAGAATTCCTGCATGATAGAATGGGTAGGAGTAATACCAGCACAGTCTGGAAAACCTGAGTGATACTCCTACAACACCTGCATACATGTAAGTGAAAGCGACTTTTGTAATAGCATTTCTTTAGCTGTTCATACCATCTGTAAATACTTGCAGATACTACTGTGGTGCATGTTCTCCCTTTACCCTCCAGATCCACACTGTAGTCTTCTCAACCCTGCTAGAGGCCCCAGGAAGCTGACCTCTGGGGGCTGCATCCTACCCTGGCCCTCTGGCTTATGTCTGGAGTCAGCCAATGGGAAGCGCTGGCAGGAGATAGAAGGGCGCTCGAGGAGAGGGAGGTTAAGGCACTCGTTCCCCCAGCACCCTCCCTATCAGTCACCAGTGGCCTCATTCCTCCCTCTGAAGTTCCCAGCTCCTCTCAGGTCCCCTTCCCCCCAAAAAAATCACATCTCCCTCTCAGTTTTGATAAGAGCTCCTTCCACTTCCCTCAGGCCTGGGGTAAGAGCTCCCCAGAATCCTCCAATACCCCTAGCCTTGGGTCCTTCACCATCCCTGGCTGGTGTCCCTTAACCTTCCCCACAGGGCATCCTGGAATAGAATGTGGGTCTCAAAATTCCTAGCTCAAAACCTTCCACTACGTTTTGCCTTTCACTGTGAGAAATAATGAATTAAAACAATCAAGCACACTTCTAAAAAAATTTAAAAAGCGCCCCTGTCATGTCACAGAATAGGAATGATCTAAAAACAAACCATTACAATTTGTGTGATAAGCAGGTCTAAGTATACTAGTACCACAACAATGAGGTTTGGCCAACTATGATACTTTTCAGGAACATAAGCCCTGTGGTTGACAGAGAATAAGTATCATTAAAAAGTGTTCAGTAGGATATTTTCAGCCTGAATTGAAGGCATCCCAAAGGGCAGAAGTTTTTCATTTTTAAAGATTGCAGGACATTTATCACAGGAATTTGCATAACATAGTTTCATCAATACTGTTCAGATGTTGATTCTCCTCCATTGAGAATTCAACGCAATCATAACCAAAATTCCAGCACACTCTGTTGAAGACAGTGAGAAGTTGATTCTAAAATATATATGGAAATGTAAAGGACCCAAAGTGGCCAAAACAATTTTGAAAAAAGGAGAATAAAATAGAGAATGGTACCTCCCACTCCAAAGTTCTTTGGGAACAGATACATATTCAGATTAACCCATTGCTGTGGAGTGGATTCCAACTCATAGCAATCCTATAGGACAGAGCAGAACTGCCCCAGAGTTTCCAAGGAGAGCCTGGTGGATTTGAACTGCCGACCTTTTGGTTAGCAGCCACAGCTCTGAACCACTATGCCATCAGGGTTTCCATATTCAGATTAGAGAATTAAAAATGGGATGGTTTACTTCTATCCTTCTGAAATAGCTTGAAAGCTTTGACTTTAACCTCTAGCAAGTCCTGAGCACACTAACCGTGAACAATAGCAATAAACAACTACCTTCCTATCCGCCTTATTCCCATGCCCAGTGACCCGCAAAAAGTGACTCCATCTGGAACCTGTGAATGTGACCTAATTTGGAAATAGGGTCTTTGCAGAAGGTCATACTGAACTGGAGTAGGCCTTAAATCAAATATGACGGGTGTTCTTATTAGAAGAGGAAAATTTGAGCAGAGACACAGGAGAGAAAGCCATGTGCAGGTGAAGGCAGAGACTGGAATGAGGAATCTACAAACCAAGGAATGCCAAGGATTGCCAACAACCACCAAAAGTGAAAAAGAGACAAAGAAGGATGCTCCACTAACATCTTCAGAAAAACCATGGCCCTACCAACACCTTTCAGACTTCCAGTCACCAGAATTCTAAGAGAATAAATTTCTGTTGTTTTAAGCCACCTAGTTTGTTACAACAGCCCTAGGGAGAAAACACAGGCTGTAAGTTAGAAATCAAGAGGGGAAAAAAAAAAACCAGTCTTATGTTTTTAGACAAATAACTGACCACATTTCTAGAAGAACAAAAGCTCTCTCCACAGACTGTGTTCTCTTGAGATAATTACTGGATACATAGGTTCCGTACCTTATTTATACGAAATACCTCAGAAGTATTTCTCTGCTTTTTGTTTACTGTGAGTTTGATGTCTAACATGTTGGTGAGTGACACATGCAGGTTGTCTCAGAGGCAGTTGTGAGATTCTAAGTCGCCACAAGGCTACTAGGACAAGGACTCCAACCAGTGGCATACAACAGGAACCGTTCCAGGATGAGCACACCCCTCCCATCGACCAAAAAAGCTGTTTGGGCAGAGATGGAGACTCTTCTACATGTGCCCCCAGCCAGTTTTATACTCCAGAGGTTATGTGACTCTCGATGCATGGATTATAATGTAAATTTTCCCACTTGCCTACCTGAGGAGAGGGTATGGTTAGACACCTGGGCGCTGGTCTCCTGGTAGAATTTCATTATTTTAGCTTTACTGCTTATCCGGCTTCAAGGAGGTGGTGGTTTGTTCCTGAAGCCTAAAAATACCAGTGGTGGGGGGGCGGGGGGTGGGAACTAGGAGAAACCATAGTCAAGGGGCCATCCAAAGGACTGCCTTCTCTTAGTTGGCTCTTTTCTTTCCACTGCTATGTGTTAAAGCCATAATTTGTAATATCTAATAATCAATTAATCCAAAAATTTAAAGACTACTAGAGTCTGATCAATATAAGGTCCAGGTTAAGTGAATGAAACCATTTGCCTGGAGTCAATTCCAACTCACGGCGACCTTACGTGTGTCAGAGTAGATCTGTGCTCCGCAGGGTTTTCAGTGGCTGGTTTTCCAAAGTAGATCGCCAGGTTAACCAGGTGGTTAGCCATTTGCACCACCCAAGGATTAACTGAAAGAACTAACCTATAAACACTTTCAAACCTTATTACTGCATACTTTCCAAGAACAAATTAATCATCATGCTTAATTTATTATGCAGTAAGTGTAACTGATTCTTTATTTGATGGGGTCCTTTCATCTTACTTAAATTTCCTCCCCTAAATCCTTGCCGTTCAAGGTGGGTCCTCACATCATCAGCATCAGCCTCACCTGAGAGATTGCTAAAAATGCAGAAACTCAGGCAAAAATCAGACTTTTGAATCAGAATCTGCACTTTAACAGGATCCTCAGGTGATTCATTTGTAAATCAAAGTTTTATAGCCTATTTTAAATTACAAACTCAATGGCAAGCCCCACCCCCCGGCACAGATAAATGAAAGAACCAATGTTATTATTCAGGGCGTTTGATGTAGATGCAGAAAAAAACCTAGAGAGTCAGATTGAATCAGATTGATCACAGGATACACCTTGAAGGCTGGTTAGTAAAACAAATGCATGTTGTCTGTTTAGCATTTCCCCCAGTCTCTTAAAGCAGAGGACTAAAAAATTTCCAAATGGCTAAGTGGTCTGGATGGTTGACTGGGCTCTGTTTGTTTGCAGTTTAATCTGCATTTTAATGAAGTCATCACAATTAGAGTCTTATAAAAAGATGATGTGCTGCAAACCACTCCATAGGAAGTGGAATAATTCTAATTAGTCACATTTTTGTCCACAGTATGTGAACTGAACTTGAATTACTGGCTCAAGGGCACTTTACAACTTCTAAATGAAAATCCATGAAGTTTTTCCTGGTTATGCCCCAAAATGATAAGTAATCGCTGTCTTGCTCAAAACCCCTGGTGGGTGATCCTGCCCTTTCATACTGAAACGATAGCTGAAACCAGATGAGCTGCACCTGGTTTGGGGTTTTAGAACCGATGTTTCAAGCAACTCGGATTGCAAGCAGGGATTCTAACACCAGGCAATTACAGTTGTAAACAAGAGCAAATCGACTGCAATGTAAAATGTCCTATAATGATTCTTTTCATAAACTAAGAGATAAGTTTTTAACCCAGTAGGTCGGCAGTTCAAATCCACCAGCAGCTCCTTGGAAACCCTACGGGGCAGTTCTACTCTGTCCTACAGGGTCGCTATGAGTCGGAACCGACTCGATGGCACCTAACAACAACATGATGCCATAGCATCATTGACACTCAACCAATTGTCACTTCTTCCTCTGAAACCTAACAAGAAGTCAGTAACCAAATACCCACTCAGCACGTGACTGTAAACAAGGCATCACGTTTATTTCGAACTGCTCGGATTATCTACAAGCACGAAGGGCAGTCACTGCCCTCTTTGAACTTGTAATTGTGGCAGAATGGAGGTTTTCTTGCCCCCTGGTTGCCTTCTTTCCTTTTCCTTTTCCCTCCTCTCCTCTTCTTAGGAGTCACGTGGCAGACTCCGTCAGCATAAAATACACTTAAATTATGCTGTGAAAGGCGGCCAATATTAGCAAGAGAAAGCTTCATTTTGAGAGTTCTTTCTCGCAAGAATCCGAAGGCCCTAAAGTCTCCTCCACTGATGCCCCAGACCTCAAGAAACCAAATTTCCCCCACCATGGATCCGGGATCTCCCTGTGGACCAGTGCCAAGGGGATCAGGAAGGAAGGGAAGGGGGACAGACATCCCAGGTGGATCGCTTATGATATGTTAAGCAATAAACTGATAGGAAATGGAAAAGTAAAGAAGTGTTTGTACCATACTCAGTCCTGATGTATGTGCATGAGCAATTGAAATGAGCTTTCATCCTGAATATGGTTTTATAGACTCTATACTCTCCTGGGTGTTAAGACCAAAATGAAGGGATTACATAACTGGTTGGAAAGACAAAAGATAAACTAAAATAGACGTGAAGTTAAACAATAAGTCACTGTTAAACAACATTATTCAGGAAACCAGATGACTTCATACAACCTTAATATGCCAAATGCATTTTGAATCCCCAAGAGGCAGATGCAGGATGTAGTGTTTTCCAAAATCTTGTTGACCAGAGAATCATTTTGTCAAACAAGCATCTTGCAAGACTGACGCTGTACCAAACACGCTTTGGAAAACCCTGGGCTGTACCACGGAAACATAGATCTGGGGACCCCTTGCATCTCTAAAGCAGAGCTCGTCAACCTGGGTGGCAGAAGGACTGCCCATCAGACTTCTGATTTAGGAGGTCTGCACAGAGAATCCTGATGAGCATTAGCATAGCTCAGATTTTTCTGATATAGACAAATCCTTAAGCTTATTCCTAAGCAGTCATCATTTTTTTTAACTGTAGTAAATACATGGTAACAAGCATCTGCCATTTCAATAATCTTCTTATGTACAGTTCAGTGACATTAATTATGTTCATCATGTTGTTCATCCCTCTTAACCATTCCCGAATTTTCCCATCACCCTTAAGAGAAGCTCAGTGTCCCCTATGCATTGAGTCTTCCTTTCCCCCTCCCTCCTGCCTGCCCCTGTAACCACTAATAAACTTTGGTCTCTATATACTTGCCTATTCTAGATATTTCATGTAAGTGGAATCATACAATATTTGTCCTTTATATGTTATAATATCACTCAGTATAATGTTTCCAAAGTCCATCCATGTTCCAACATGGATCAGAACTTCATTTCTCTTTATGGCTTAATAACAGTCCACTATATGTATGTACCACATTTTGTTTATCCATTCATCTATTGACAGACATTTGGGTTGTTTCTACCTTTTGACTATTGTAAATAACACTGCAATGAACATTGCTGTATAAGTATCTGAGTTTCTTAGTAGTCATTTTAATTTAATACCAGACTTATCTAACATCCAGAACTGAATGATCTCTCACCAAAATAAGCAAATAATTAGCTTATGTTTGGCCAGTTATAAGCTATATCACCCTGGACAATTCACTAAAGATCTGTGAGTCTCCTTTCCTTGTCTGTTTATCAGCCCGAGCCTCCACATCATTTTCTCCCTCTGTTCCTTCAAGCCTGGCAGTGGTTACAGGTTCTTGCTGTTGTTGCTGGTCTCTGGGAGCCTCAGGATCCACTGTTGCATCCCTAACACTTTCTACACTTCTGCAAAGAGTCTGTTCATTGTCTCTTGAACCATCTGAGCTGGATTCTGATTCTAGCCAGGCCCTGCCTGAGACAGTATTAAACCACTCTGACCCTGGTGATAGCTATTCCAGAATGCACACCTTGAATCCATGGAGGGCAAAGTTATTTGCAATTTTAAAACACACAAGCACGTACACACAGTCACAGAACAAAAACGGTCTCTTGGAATAGGTCCTGAGGGCCCAAACATGCCATTTTAATGTACACCAAGGAATGTGCATTTAAGTCTATATCTATGACATTGAGTCAAAGTTCTAAAGCCCCACTTGCAAAACAAGCCTGTGTACTAGGAAGTCCAACAGATAACTCAGATGAAAGCCTGGTGGCTTTCAAACCAGGGTCCACTGGGAGGGAATAGAACCACACGCTCAGTCTCATTCTCCAACTCTGTATGTTGGAGAAAGACTTCTGGTTCTGCTACAGGAGACAGGACAGGTCATTTCTAGGTTTCACCAGAGTTGTTACAAGTATTGAGCTTAGTGAAGGTACAACCAAAGACCCCATGTTCTGTGTATCACTGAATTCTGCCTCCAAAAGGAGCCCTTCTCATAGAGTGTAGGAAGTGGTAGGTGACCTGCAGATCCAGGACTAGGTCCATTCTGCTGCATCACATTCTATTACCCACACTCCTCTACTTCACCCACCTGGCTGGGACTGGCTTCCCAATGCCAAGAAGATGCACAAAACCATATCCCAGGCATTTTATCAAAGCCTTCCAAGAGGAAATGTGAATTTGTGTCAAAGATTTCTGATGGACTCCAGTGTTCAGTAGATAACTGAGTAAACATGAGACTCAGTAAATATGAGAACTCCCATGGCATCCTGGGCCTTCGTGTCCGCCCCATATACAAGCCCCAGGAGAATTCACAGTCATGTTTTCTAGAGGCCTAAAATTGTTGTACATAGGGTCACTATGAGTCAGCACCAACTCGATGGCACCTAACAACAAAATAAGTGAGCCCTGTTGTCAGGACATATTCTGATTCAGTCTTCTGGGAGTACCATGTGGCACCATCTATCAAAGTCCTTAAAACTGTATATGCTCATTGAGTCAGCAATTCTACTTCTATTTATACACTCTGAAGAATTAATCAGAGATATGCCTAAAGATTTCTCTACAAGAATGCTCATTATAACTTTACTTATGTTAGCACAATAATAAAGACAAACGTATTAGCTCCATCAAGTCAGCCCCTGACTCATGGAGACCCTATGCACAACGAAATGAAACACTGCTTGGTCCTGTGCAATCCCCATGATAGGTTGCAAATCTGACCATTGTGATCCATAGGACTTTCACTGGTTGATTTTCAGAAGTAGATCACCAGGCCTTTCTTTCTAGTCTGTCTTAGTCTGGAAGCTCCACTGAAGTCTGTTCAGCATCATAGCAACACACAAGCCTCATTAACAGACAGTCAGGTGGTGGCTGGGCATGCAGTACCTTGGCTGAAAACCCAGGTCTCTTACATGGAAGGCAAGAATTCTACCACTGAATTACCAATGCCCTCAACAAAAGATAAACTAAATATCCAAAAATAGGAAATTAATTAAATATGTTTCTGGCATTTCTATTTCTCACATTGTGGTAAGCTAGAAATCTTGATTGACCTTCCCATCAAAAAAAAATTCCAGATAAAATATAATAAACATGGTTTTTACTGTACTGTTGAGCTGGCAAGAAACTAAATTCCAAGAGGCCAACACAAATGGTATGGTTTAACCCTGAGGGTATCTTCCATCTGTCTGTATTGACTGCTGCACTGGCTTGAGCCCTGGTGGTGCAGTGGTTAAGAGCTATGGCTGATAACTAGAAAGTCGGCAGTTTGAATCCACCAGCCGCTCTTTGGAAACCCTATGGGGCAGTTCTCTGTCCTATAGGGTCGTTATGAGTTGGAACTGACTAGAGAGCAATGCGTCTTGTTTGTTTTTTTACTGGGTTGGAGGGACCCAAGATACTACCAGGGTGGGTAGTCCAACAAGAGACTCACACCCACCCTCCCTACCCCTGCATAAGACTGGGGCCCCAGATGAATTAGAAGTATGCCTGTCCACAGAAGGAGAACAAGGAAAATTGCCTGTTTTGATCTTAGTGGAGTGAAAAGAAACCCATTCCTTGGAAGTGGTGAGTACAGTTAGGCCCTCCCTGCATTTCAGGCCCAAAGTTCCACTCTCTGTGTGGTCCGTGGACAAAACCTCAAGCAGAAAACGCAAGGTAAAGCAGCCCTGGGTTGATGAATGGATAGCTGCCCCAGGTGGATAGTGACTCCAGGGGCCTGGCTTCCGCAAACATCAATCCTCTCTGGAGGAGTTAACCTCAGCCCTGTCCTCAAAGAAGGCCCGTGGGTTAAGTTCTAAGGAATAATAAAATAAAGAATAATATGCCTAATAATAAATAAATACATGTACAAAATAATTAAGAACATGGGGAAATATTCATAGTATTTTATTATGTGAAAAAAAGTTATAAAACGGTAAGAAAATGATAGTCCATTTTATATATATATACACATACATATAGATATATAAAACAGCAAACATAACAGAGGTTAAAAATCAGCAGAGAGAAAATTATGAGTGTTTTCACTTTAATCGTCTTAATTTTTTGTGTATTCCAAATTTTCTACAACACACATGTAATTCGTATTTTTTTTGTTTTGTTGTTTTTTTTTTTTGGTGCTTTAGGTGAAAGTTTACAGAGCAAATTAGTTTCTCATTCAAAAATTTATACACAAATTGTTTCACGACGTTGACTGCAATCCCTGTGATGTGTCAGCACTCTCCCCCACTTCCCTCCCCAGGCTTCCCGTTTCCATTCATCCAATTTTCCTGTCCTGCCTTCTTGTCGTTGCTTTTGGACAGGTGTTGGCCATTTGGTCTCCTATACTTAACTGAGCTAAGAAGCATGTGTGTTATTGTTTGTTTTATAGGTCTGTCAAATCTTTGGCTGAAAGGTGAACTTTAGGAGTGGTTTCAGTTCTGAGTGAGAAGGGTGTCTAGGGGCCACAGCCTCAGGGGTTCCTCTAATGTCCATCAGACCAGTAAGTATGGTCTTTTTTGTGAATTTGAATTTTGTTCTACATTCTTCTCCTGCTCTGTCCGGGACCCTCTACATGCACATATACTTTGGAAATCAGTGAAAAAGTTATTGAAAAAAACATAACCTTGAAGAGAACATCCCAATCTTTAAAAGAAACATTTGCTCTAATTCCCGCTATCTTTTTTTTCCCCTAAAATGAATACTGGAGTCCCTGAGTGGTGCAGATGGTTAACACACTCAGCTGTTAATCAAAAGCAGCTTTTCTGGAGGTTCAAGTACACCTACAGGCAACTCAGAAGAAAGGCCTGGAGACCTACATCCAATAAAATCAGCCATTAAAAACGCTACGGAGTACAGTTCTACACTCACACACACGAGGTCACCATGAGTTGGAATCAACTTGATGGCAACTGGTAACCGGTAAAGTAAATACTAGCAGAAGCACTGATTTGATCACTGAGGGAGAAAAAAAAGTTATTGAAGAAAACTTAATGAATAAAAGAATATCTTAAAGAAAATGGTTCATCTGATTTCTGCTCTCTTTTGGCTCCCCTAAAGTGAATGCTAACAGAAGCACTTATATGACCATTGCATAACTTTTATGTTACTGCTCTTAGACACCTGTTATATGCCAGACGCTGCTAGGCATATGGGAAACAGGATGAATGGACAAATGAATAAATGAATGAATGAGACCCAGTCTCCCATCAGGCTCTCACAGCTGAGATGGGGATTCAGAGAGTAACAAGTATAAAATCCAGCCATTGGTGACAGGCTCATGCACCAGGTATTGTGGACACCTGGGCAGGCCCCGAACTCATCCTGGGCCAGCAGTTAAAGAAGCCTTTCTGGAAGGAATGAGCCCTGGCCTTAGTCTTGAAGGATGAATGGGAGCTGCTTACGTGGTGAGGGGGAAGGGAAAGGCACTTTAGACACAGGAAAAACACAAATCACCCTCACCTACCTCCACCCCTTCACTCTCTGTCCCTCTCCTCTGCTTTACTTTTCTTCATAGTAGATATCACTGCCTAAAAACCCATCGCCATCAAGTCGATTCTGACTCATCGTGACCTTACAGGACAGAGGAAAACTGCCCCATAGAGTTTCCAAGGCTGTAATCTTTACAGAAGCCGACTGCCACATCTTTCTCCCTTGGAACGGCTGGTGGGTTCAAGCCACTGACATTTCAGTTAACAGCCAAGCGCTTTAACCACTGCGCCATGAGGGATCCTTATCACCATCTAACACTGTATTATTTATGCAGTTGTTCCCTGTTGTTTTAAATTTCTTTCCTCCATTCCAATATAAATTTCATGAAGAAAAGGCCTCTGTCTTGTGTACTGCTCTACCTTCAGCACTTCACTTCCTAGCGCTGCCGCAACACAAATACCACAAGTGGGTGGCTCTTTAACAAACAGAAACGTATTTCCTCACAGTTTTTGAGGCTAGAAGCCTAAATCAGGGCATGGGCTCTAGGAGAGGGTCCATCCTTGTCAGTAGCCCCGGGACTTCCTTAGCATTCCTGGCATTCCTTGGTGTTCTTGGCATCTGTCCGCCCCCTGTGTGTGTCTCTCTGTCTGTTCTGCTCCTTTTTATAAGACACGACTTAGAAGTGATTAGGTTAGGACCCACCATACTCTGGTATGACCTCATCAACATAATAAAAGAAAATTCCTGTTTCCAAGCAAGGTCATATTTACAGGTACAGGGGTTAGGACTTTAACACATATTTTGGGGGAACACAATTTGCTCCATAACACACATAATATGTTTTCAAATATTTATTGAATAAAACAGAAGGGTAAGTGCAGAAGAATACTATTAGTTGTTGTTAAAGTGTGGGGCAGACAGTGATACAAGATGAGGCTGGAAGGAGGCAAGGGCTAGGTGATGAGGGGTCTATGCACCACTGACCCAAGAGCAATGGGGATTCTTTGAGGAGCTGTGAACAGGGGAATGATATGGTCAGACTGGCCCTCTGGGAAGGGCACTGGGACAGACTGAGGTATAGGAAAGAAGGGAAGCAAGGGACCCCCAAGATGGCTGTGGTAATAACCAGGCAAGGAAAAGAAAGGTGAACTGAACTAAGATGCAGTGATATGTGTATATTCATTCATTCCATGGTGTTGGCAAAGAATATTAAATATACCATGGACTGCCAAAAGAATGAACAAACCTGTCTTGGAAGAAATACAGCCAGAATGCTCCACAGAAGCAAGGATGGTGAGACTACATTTCACATACTTTGGACATGTTATCAGGAGGGATCAGTCCCTGGAGAAGGACATCATGGTTGGTAAAGTAGAGGGTCAGCGAAAACGAGGAAGACCCTCAACAAATGGATTGACACAGGCTGAAACAATGGGTTTAAGCATAACAACGATTCTGAGGATGGTGCAGGATCAGGCAGTGCTTCGTTCTGTTGTACACAGGGTCGCTATGAGTCGGAACCAACTCCACAGCACCTAACAACAACAACAACATTCTAATTCCTGGGGATACAGCCATGAACAAGATGGACAAAGGCCCTCCTTCATGGAGCTTACATGCTATTGCAAGCAAAAGACAGTTAAAAAGAAAATAAAAACCAAAAATAATTTCAGGTATTGAAATTATATTTCTTCAGTGCTCTGAAGGAAAATAAAGGAAGAGAGAAAAGAAAAAGATTCATGAAATATTTCAGAGGTAAAAAAATGAAGACAAGGTGACCACTAGGTTGCCTAGGAATTTCAGAATACTCAACATTGACTTCATTGCTTAAGCAAAGAATTTATCTTCCTGAAAACATTCTCGGCAGAGATTCCAAAGCAAGTTCATGAGAACGAGATACACGATAGAATCCAGAGAAAGGATCCCACAGCACACAACTCAAGCGTGGTGAGCTGGCAGGTGTGTGGACTGATGGTCTGTGGCTGCCATATAATACCTAAAGGTGACTGATAAATGCAGGTGGGGGACCCCTGGCCAAAAACCATTGAATGGGATTCAAAAGAGAGAGGCTGGACTTGGACAACTTAGCCCTGCAATTAGGAGCCTGGTTTTAAACTCCATTTGGCTTGTTTAGAGAACTGAAGCGTTTGTGGATCTAAAGAGTTAAATTAAATTAAATCTGAAGAATTGTTTTAAACTCTTTGATTAATGCTATTTTTAATCTGTGGGGTGGCAGAAAGAAAGGAGCAATGATGTGAAGGAGGGGGAAGGCTGTTTAGTAAGCATCTGGTTGAAAAAAAACAGAAAGCCTTTTCTTTTAAAGGAATGTTTGTAGGTTAAGAGATGCAAAACAACACATTATATAACAATTCTCACATCTCAAAGAAAGCTGCCTTAAAAAGATGTTGTGTGTTCTGTGTTAGTCCTGTGACATGCTCAGCAGCCACACTAGGCCGTGTGACCCAGGTAATTCAATCTGAAAGGAAAAGTGATGACAGAAAATAACAGTGCTCATCACTTTTGTAACTGGTACCTGTGTGAGAAGCACACCTTTTGCATGAAGATTAGTTTGCTTTCCTCCATTTGGAGTTACTCTCCTTAGTTTATTCTGGCACTGACGTACCAAACAGGAAACAGTAAGAAGTAAGAAAATTATATACGTTCAGAATCCAAGAGTAGTTTGTTTATTGAAAAACTAAAGTCACTGAAGATGTGCCCTTCCCACAGTCACGTTGTCAAAATGTATAATTCATGTGTTTTCCAACCTCCTCAGTTCCCTAGAGGGCACGTGTATGCAGCATGCCAGCTGCCAGAATTTTATAATATGGCTCACTGGGCAAACCCAGCAGGCACATTCCTGAAATCACAATCGGGTACCCAGCCATATTTCTTCAGCTCTTCTCTTGGATATAATGGACATCAGCAAATTACAGAGCAATAGAAGGCCTGCCTAATTTACAGCCCACCCACACGAAGTGAGTATCGACGAAGGATAAAGAGGTGCAAATCTAATTTGTAGGCTGGGGAACAAGAGTTAGTGGCTTCTACAGAATGTCCTGGAAGAAAGCCAGGCTTGTGGTTTCAGCTGCACTGGGTCTCTCCATGGAATGGGGAGCCAGCAATTCCAGCAATATGCTCAGTCAGCCATCAGTGACAATAGGCTCAAATACCCAGCTGGATCCCTGAGTGATATCAAATAGGAACTAACGGACATTCCATCTTGTCTCTCTGACAAAGGCGGATGTCTAATCATAACACCCCCACTTACTAAGCGCTTACTCTGTGCCAAGCACTGTGGTACATGTTTATTCCATTTAATCCTATAAGGTAGGTACTATCATTAGCCCCAACTGACAGATGAGAAAACTAAGGGTACAGGCATTGATAAATGGCCCAACTTCACATAACTCGTAAGTGAGAGATAGAACCAGAAGCTCCAGTGTGTACTTTTAACAATCTATTGTTTCATGATGCTGAGCTTGTAGATTAACTCAAGTCAAGAGACCACATGTTCCTTGTGCAGCTGATATCTATGACATTTACGGGCTGCTGACTTGCATCTCTTAATACAGCCTTGCTTAAGTTATTATAAAGCCATTCAAAATGAATATGATAAAGTATGTCCACAAATAGTTATTCTATTTCATTTGGAATTCTGCTTTTTGGAATACTGTGGTAGACTGCAAACATGCCTATAAAAATCTTTCCTTCCCTGTCTGCACGCCACTTTACAATGTGACTTTGCAGCTCCTCCCATTAAGAGGTGGACTCTATTTCTCCATCCTTGAAGCTCAGCCTGCCCATGTGATTCACTGTGGCTAATGAGAGTTTAGTAAATGTAAAGCAACTTGAAAAATCCTTACTCAAGGGCTTGGCTTCTTTTCCTTGGGAAGCCTGGGACCACCTCTCTATGGAGAAACCCAAGCTAGCCTGTTGGATGATGAGAAGCACTCAGCCAAGTCAACCCACTGCCCCAGCTGATAACAAATCACCCAGTATCCAGCGAACAGGACATTCCCAGCCCAGACGCCAGCAACCTCAGTTAAGATCAACCACGATGGCCACAAGAACTTCCCCACTGACCTACAGAATTGAGAGAAATGATAAATGTTGGTTGTTTAAACCACTTAGTTGTGGGCGGCTTGTTACACAGCAAAAGCTAACTGACACAAGTATTTAGAAAGCAAAGCTCTGACATCTCCGCAGCGTTATCAGCAGTGCAGTGCCACCCTATGGCTGTATTCCCGCCCACATACAAGTCACACTGCTCAATGACTTGTGCCTATTCAAGAAGAGAAGCTGTTCTGAATCCAGGGCAACAAGCACAATATGTGTTTGTTTGGTTTTATTTTATTTCTAGCCTGCCTCATTCCCCAAAAGTTTAGAATTGAGTGCCCCACATAGGGAGTCGATACACTGGGGGTTCCCAACCCTGGCTGCACGCAGAATCACCAGGGAGGCTTTTAAAACATACTAATGTGTTAGATCCATCTTCAGAGATTCTGGTTTAATTGGTCTAGGGTGACAGCATTTTTTCCTCTAGAATCAGACTGTAAGAGTTTGAATTCCAATTCTGCTATGGCTACAGGTAGCAGAATTTTTACTACTTGTTCCCTCTCACTTGGGCTATAAAGAAATTTTTTAAATCAATCAGTTTGTTGAGGAAAGCTAATCTCTCCACTAAGAAAAGTTATCTCTGATGAAGCATCAGGCTCTCGGCCTTTTTTGGAAGACAGTTTGATTCTCCATATTTGAAGGCCCAGTAATAAGACTATCAGCTGGCACACAGTTAAACTCACAGAGCAGGCGTAAAGCTATTTCTATGTGCGATCCCAGGTAAGTTATTTAATCTCACCTGTATTCAGCTTTCTCATCTAGAAATAGGTGTTGAATAACGAACCACTAAACTCCCTTCTGGAGCCCTGATGGCGCAGTGATTAAGAACTTGGCTGCTAACCAAGAGGTCAGCAGTTCAAATCCACCAGCCGCTCCTTGGAAATTTTATGGGGCAGCTCTACTCTGTCCCATAGGGTCGCTATGAGTTGGAATTGACTCGACGGCAATGGGTTTTTAAGTTCCCTTCCAGCACTGAAAGTATGATTGTTTAGTAAGTACTGATATTCAAAGCTAAATAATCAACACCACGTGCCTCTCATGAGGTTAGACAGCAAGCCCTGTCTTTACCCTCTGAAAAGTCTTGAGTGTGCAGTCGAGGAAGGTCCACCACGTGGTCATGAATCAGTCATTCACCCTAAATGCCAGCCATGAGCTAGGCACTGTTAAAGAGAGAAATGGCAAAATGCAGAGGTCCCTGAGTGTCTGGGGATGAACTGCGTCCCCCAAACAAATACACTGAAGTCCTAACCCCTGACACCTGTGAATGTGAACTTAGTTGGTATTTGCATGTTTGCAGATGTAGTTAGTTAACATGAAGTCATCCTGGAGTAGGATGGGCACTAATCCAAAAGGACTGGTATCCTAATAAAAAGAGGAGAAGAGACACAGAGGGAAGACAGCCACGTGAACACAGAGGTAGAGATTGGAGTCCAACTGCCACAAGCCAAGGAACAAGTGGAGCTACCAGAAGCTGGAAGAGACAAGGAAGGATCTTCCCCTAGAGCCCTTGGAGAGAGCATGGCCCTGCCGATACCCTGAATTCAGACTTCTAGCCTCCAGAACCGAGAGAGAATAAATTTCTGTTGTTTTACACCACCCACTTTGTGGTCATTTGTTACAGCAGTCATACAAGACTAATACCCTGAGCTAATCATGTTTACTGAAAAGTCAGGAGATAAGATAAATCCACACAGTCAGTGACTGGCTCATGGAATGACTCCTAATGGAAGAAGGGGGGAGGCTTCCTCCTGGGTCACATGCAGGAAGGCTTCCCAGAAGAGAAGGGACTTCAGCTGCGGGTCGAAGAAGAGAGTAAAGTGGGGAAGGAGAATGGTATTCCCTGGATGCAAAGGTGCAGCTAGAAGGGAAACATGAAAAAGTCAGCAAGGCAAGCGCAGGGCAACCTCTGAAGACAGAAGGAAAAAAACTCTTCTGTTTAATCCTAAGCAAAACACTTTGACACTTTTGATTCTTTCCAGTAAGCCCTGGCGTTCCAGAGAGAAAACAGCCATTATCGACGGACACCACTAGGCAGTTGTGTGTGACTGGGTGAGGCCGTGCTAACTGCTTTGTGGGTTCCTTTTCCATCCAAATCAATTAATTTTAAAGCACAGCTGAAATTGGGTGATGTCATTTATAACACTGGGACAGCATCACGATGCAATCGCTAGTTCACACATGTTTATTATCACAAAGCAGGGGAGAAGAAAGGGAGAAAACTGAAGAAAGACGGAGAGGCCTCTCACGCCGGCAGAGTGACAGATCCAAGGCAAAAGCTAAGGATTCCCAAACACAGGAAGGAGTGGTAAAGTGGTAAAGCTCAATAGCTTCAACTTCTGAGACAATGTTGGGCTTGCAACAAAACCCTCAAAGGAATCATGATTTGGTTACAAAAAGAGGGAGAAGAGGAAACAAAAGGAAGGAAGGGGGTGTGGATTTAAAAGTGGAAGGGTCAGAGAAAGGGGAGCAAACATGAAACCTCCCTTACTTGTTGACTTTCAGAATTCTAAATCCTCAGTGGAATCCAGACCATCTGGAGCCATTAAGGCTGGATGAACACCCAAAACTACTGCCTTGTGATCATCTTTAAACCTTAAGCCTCAAAAGAAAACTTTTCCCGGAAGTTCGCTTTGAATCCAACAGTTTCGCTTAATGAGTAAAGTATGTCTGCCTAGAGCATTGTGCTCTTTCAAAGATTTATCTCTGTGGGATCAAGCTTAGGGGGCAGTGATTATATGCTGATGGAAGTGAAATAATTTGGAAAAGGAGCGTGAGAATGGTTAAACAACTTGATGAATGTAAACAATGTCACCGAATTGTACATATAGAATGTGTTAACATGGTATATCCTCTGCTGTGTATATTTTCACAAAAATATAATTTAAATTAAATTTTAAAGAAAGAATACGGCAGCAAAAGGAGCAAACACACAAAAACCAACAATGTGTGGCATGTGTCTTCGTGCATACTCCTCCTCTTTTTTTGACCAAGAAAAAATTCACTTGAAACAGAATTTAAAGTCATCATTAACCTCAGACCCAGCTTATGTGAGCCTTTGAATAAGCTCTCCTTACTAACCATAACCATCAATACCTGAATTCATTAACAGTATCTCAAAGTTAACTATATTTGCACCCAGTTGGAAAACTAATTTTAAACATTTTAGGTTTTCCTATTTGAATTAAAATGTATTTTCTATCAAGAATAAGATTTTTTTCAGACCTAGTACTATACATATTAGATGCTCATTAAGTATTGAATGAAAGAATGAGTGAATGAGTGAATGGATGAATGGGTTCCACGGCTGACCCAGGAGCAGCTTTGTTAACTGTACACTTAGATTTAAAAAAAAAACAAAAAAAAAAAACCCAACCCGTTGCCACTGAGTCGATTCTGACTTACAGCAACCCTACATGACAGAATAGAACTGCCCCATTGGGTTTCCAAGGAGAGGCTGGTGAATTCAAACCTGCCGACCTTTTCATCAGCAGCCTAAGCTCTTAACTGCTGTGCCACCAGGGCTCCTAAATATACACATAAGTGCCCCCAAAAAACCAATCAATCTCTAGGAGAGAAGACTTTCTAAATCAAACCTGTCATTCACTTGTTTTACTCTGTCAAAAAGAAAAATTAATAACAGACTACTTTAATTTTAAGGTTTTTCTTACCCACAAAACCAAATATTAATTGTAAAAATTCTGACCCAAAATTAATCCTGCCAATGGCTTTTATCACCCAAAGTTGCTAATATTTTCTTTCCTGTTCAAAGCCAGGCTTACTTAATTTAAATTTCAAAAGGTATCATGGCTGCTGGTGGATGGATCACCAGAGACCACCTTGTGATTTATCAGTGGATCTTAGTAAAAGCTGAAGGGCAGAATTCAATCAATCATGTTAATAGTAGCCAATGGTTGACCTTCTAGTCTTCTCCTTTCTCTTTTCTTTATAAACTTCATCATTGTACTAGCATAGCCTACTTCAAGCCCTTTGCTTTTTTTTTTTTTTTTTTTTTTGGAATCAGAATGGGATCCCTATATGCATACAGAATAACTGCTCAGAATAAACTTTGTTTCAACTTCTTTGAGTTTCAATTATTTTTAACAACTCATTTATTTAAATCACTTAGTCTCAAATATAAATTCTCAAATACTGTTTGAGAACTTTCCAGGCCAGGTACCAATAATAAATACATAGTGATCGAATTATTTCATTTTATAGCATTTGGTAACTGTCCACGACACTTTTCCCAGAAGGCTAATGAGCTCCATAGGGAAAAGGCCTAAGATAAGTAAATTGCCGAAAATCATACAACTAAAAAGTAATACAGTTGGAATTTGAATCCAGGAAGTCTGACTACAGAGCCTAAACTTCTTAACCAGTGAGTTCCATGGTCTCCCTCTTAAGGAGTCCTGGTAAATATCTGTTGAATGAAAGATTTGTATGAACACATTATTCTTGACTTTAAAACACTATGAGGCAATAACTAATACACACATTTTAAAATGGATCATCGTTTGAAAATAATTTTTAAAATCTCAAAATAAACAGGCTTAGTTATAGACACTGTTACAAAAAACATGGAAACTATAAGGAGAACAAAAATCTCTTAAAATCTCAACAACCTGCAAAAATCACTACTAGCATTTTGGCATATTTTCTTCTGGTTCTTTTTTTTTGTTGCAATTACTTGTTTATTTATTTTTTTTTTTTACATTACTAAGATCTGATTGCTCAAAATTATATCATGCGAATTTTATCACATCACCACACATTTTTCAAACATAAGTTTTAATCACTCAATAATATTTTATCACGTGAACAGACACCAACTGGTGTGATCATTCCCTTACTGATAAACATTGGTTACCACAAATTTTTAACAATAATAAACAATGCTTTTAGAATATTCTTCTCTATAGGTCTTTCTTTTGTGGTTTCTTTCATTACAATAAATTTTTAGCATTTAAAATTAATTGAGGTAAAATATCCCCCAAATTGTTGACCAAAAGCAACAGCAGGAACAGGCCTAGGGTTTACCAGCTGGCTAGTCTACTCGGCACACCTGGGGCTGCCATGAGTTGGTATCGACTTTATGGCTACTAATGACAACAGTTCCAAATGAAAGGGTCTAGCTCCCACCCTCACCATCAGCTGCGGCTTTAGATGGAATAATGAGATGGAGCCCCTATACATGCTAAAGGAGGTCAGGGACTAACATAACTGTGGCCTACCTCTTAGGGGATAGTGTGGTAGATGCAGGGCAGATAGAACAGCCTGACAGGACAAGACAGCTGCAGAGCACAGGCCTTGAGCACCCAACTTGAGGGCAGCGTGGACTTGATAAGGTGCCCAAAGAGGAGCAGAGACAAGCTACACCTCGGTGCCACCACATACAATCGAGCATGGCACAAAACCAGGAGCCCCTCTCAGAGGCCGGGATGATCATAGAACACCTCAGACACTCAGGTCACTTCAATTACCTAATACAGACTGAGACTGAACAGCCATCTACAAGAATGATGCTTTGCCTCCTTTCCAATACTCTTCAAGGGATATACATACCACTGACTTCTGGTTCTCATGTTATAGCATTAGCCAGAACTGCATAAACAAAAGTTAAATAATGATAGTAATAGGCGGACAGCCTTATTTTGATCCAGGTTTTATTGGAAATGCTTCTGGTTTCATCACAAAGATAATTCTGTTTCTGGGTTTGTGTGGTTTTTTTTTTTTAAGTCATGAATGGGTGTTCAATTTTATTGAATGCTTTTGTTTCCACTGAGACTATTATCTGAATGTTTAATTTGACATATTCCTGTGCTGTGTTATACTATTAGATTTCCTAATACCATATTGCCTCCTAAGGTGTCCCAAGACACCCCTTGATTTAAAAGCTATTTAGGGGTTGGATTGGTAAGAAATCCTACTATACTACACGTTAAGTTTCATCCACAAATGTCATACTGTGAAGAAAAGTCTTACCTTCTGGGATGAATCCTACTTTGCCCTAGTGAATGATTCTTTTAAATATTTTTGAATTTGGCTTATCATAATTTTATTTAGGATTTCAAACTACATCCCCCCAAGCCTCCATGTTCATGGGTCATGCTTCTGAAGCAAGGAGGTGCGGACAAGGGAGAAATGGAACTGGAGGGGAGGCTGAGCTCCAACAGTTCTGGGACCTTCAAAAGATGTTAAAATCTTCAATTTCTTCATCTTTGGCATTAGTAGTTGGTGCGTAAATTTGAACAATGGTTGTACTAACTGGTCTTCCTTGTAAGCATATGGATATTATCCTATCACTGACAGTGTTGTACTTCAGGATGGATCTTCAGATGTTCTTTTTGTCAATGAATGTGACACTACTCCTCTTCAGTTTGTCACTCCTGGCATAGTAGACCACATGATTGTCTGATTCAAAATGACCAATACAAGTCCATTTCAGCTCACTAACGCATAGGATATCGAACTTAATTTGTTCCATTTCATTTAATGATAAAGAAAGTGAAGATTTTTATCAATTTCTGTAGTCTGAAATTGATCAACAGGGTTACTGATAATTATTGGTGATTGGAAAGAGAAAGTTGGAAACAAGAAGTATTGGCATTACGAAAATATGGCCTTGGTTATAGAAATGAGATCACATGATAAAATTTTGCAAGACCAATGACTTATTCATTGCAAATAACTTTTTCAACAACATAAATGGTGACTATATACGTGGACCTTGTTGGATGGAATACACAGAAATCAAATCAACTATATCTATGGAAAGAGACAATGGAGAAGCTCAATATCATCTGTCAGAACAAGGTCAGGGGAAGACTGTAGAACAGACCATCAATTGTTCATATACGAGTTCAAGTCGAAGCTGAAGAAAATTAACACAAGTTCCAGAGAGCCAAAGTATGACCTTGAGTATATCCCACCTGAATTTAGAGACCACCTCAAAGATAGACTTGATGCATTGAACGCTAATGACCAAAGAACAGACGAGTTGTCGGATGACATCAAGGACATCATATATGAAGAAACCAAAAGATCATTAAAAAAGACAGGAAAGAAAGAAAAGACCAAAATGGATGTCAGAAGAGACTCTGAAACTTGCTCTTGCTCGTAGAGTAGCTAAAGTGAATAGAAGAAATTACATATTAAAAGGGCTGAACATAAGATTTCAAACGGCAGCCTGAGAAGATAAAGTATCATGATGAAACGTGCAAAGAACTGTAGTTAGAAAAGCAAAATGAAGAACATATTCAGCATTTCTCAAGCTGAAAGAACTGACAAAAAATTCAAGACTTGAGTTGTAATATTGGAAATGTGGAGCCTGGTGGCACAGTGGTTAAGAGCTCTGCTGCTAACCAAAAGGAGAGCAGTTTGAATCCACCAGCTGCTCCTTGAAAACCCTATGGGGCAGCTCTACCCTGTCCTACAGGGTTGCTATGAGTCGGAAACGACTCGACAGCAACTTTTTTTATGGGCAAAATATTGAACGACACAGGAAGCATCAAAAGAAGACGGAAGGAATACACAGTCACTGTACCAAAAATAATTGGTTGATGTTCAGCCATTTCAGGAGGCAGCATATGATTAAGAACCAATGGTACTGCAAGAAGAGGGCCAAGCTACATGAAAGGCATTGGCAAAAAACAAGGCTCCAGGAACTGATGGAATACCAGCTGGAATGTTTCGACAAATGAATGCAACCCTGGAAGTGCTCACTCGTCTGTGTCAAGAAATTTGGAGAACTACCTCACCAATTGACTGGAAGAGCCCCATAGCTGTGCCCATTCCAAAGAAAGGCTATCCAATAGAATGCAGAAATGATCAAACAATATCATTAATATTACACGCAAGTAAAATTTTACTGAAGGTAATTAAAAAACGGTTGCAGCAGTACATCAACAGGGAACTGCCAGAAATTCAAGCCAGATTCAGAAGAGTATGTGCAACAAGGGATATCACTGCTGATGTCAGATGGATTCTGGCTGAAAGAAGAGAATATCAGAAAGGCAAATAATCCAAGAAGCTGGACTATATGAAGAAGAATGCAGGATCAGAATTGGAGGAAGATTCATTAACAACCTGCGTTATGCAGATGGCACAACCTTGCTTGCTGAAAGCAAAGAGGATCTGAAGCAGTTACTGATGAAGATCAAACACCACAGCCTTCAGTGTGGATTAAACCTCAATACAAAGAAAACAAAAATCCTCACAACTGGACCAATAAGTAACATCATAATAAACAGAGAAAAGATTGAAGTTGTCAAGGATTTCATTTTACTTGGATCCACAATCAACCCTTAGGGAAGCAGCAGTCAAGAAATCAAACAACGTACTGCATTGGGCAATCTGCTGCAAAAGACCTCTTTAAAGTGTTAAAAAACAGAGATGTCATTTTGAGGACTAAGGCGCATCGGACCCAAGCCATGGTATTTTCAATCACCTCATATGCAGGTGAAAGCCGGACAATGAATAAGGAAGACAGAAGAAGAATTGATGCATTTGAATTATGGTTTTGACAAAGAATATTGAATATACCATGGACTGCCAGAAGAATGAATAAGTCTGTCTTGGAAGAAGTACAGCCAGAATGCTCCTTAGAAGCGAGGATGGTGAGACTTCATCTTAGGTACTTTTGACATGTTATCAGGAGGGACCAGTCCCTGGAGAAAGACATCATGCTTGGTAAAGTAGAGGGTCAGCAAAAAAGAGGAAGACCCTCATTGAGAGGCACTGACACAGTGGCTGCAACAATGAGCTCAAACATAGCAATGATTTTGAGGGCGGTGCAGGACAGGGCAGTGTTTCATTCTGTTGTACGTAGGGTTGCTATGAATAAGGAACCAACTGGACAGCACCTAACAACAACCATCACCTAAGGAAATAGTCCAAAACCCAGAAATTACTTCATGCACAAATATTTTCATCATAATGTTCATTGTAAAAAGAGAAATGTCCCCAAATTGGTGAAACACTAAGTAAAGTATGTTAAATCATAGAAAGTAAAATTTCAAAATTACCACAAAGTTAAGCAATTTCTAGTGCTAGCTAACACTGGATTATATTTACACGTGCCTTTGTGTCTATTTGTGCTACAACAATTGTATTCGTGTGGTTAAACATTTGTTGTTATTGTTGGCTGTCATCCAGTTGGCCCCTGACTCATGGTGACCCCATGCACAACAGGATCAGACCATTGTCATCTATAGGGTATTCACTGCCTGGTTTTTGGAAGTAGATTACCAGGCGTTTCTTCTTAGTCCTTTGTAATCTGAAAGCTCCGCTGAAACCTACTCAGCATCACAGCTACACACAAGACTCTACTGACAGACAGGTGGTAGCTATGCATGAAGTGCACTGGCCAGGAATCAAACCGAGTCTCCCGCATGGAACACAAGAATTCGACCACTGAACCACCACTGCCCCCTAGACCCATAAAAAAAACAAACTCATTGCCATCGAGTTGATTCCGACTCATAGTGATCCTACAGGACAGAGTAGAACTGCCCCATAGGGTTTCCAAGGAGCAGCTGGTGGATTCGAACCGCTGACCTTTTGGTTGGCAGCCAAGCTCTTAACTACTGTGCCACCAGGGACATTTGTAACCAAATAAAATAAACACCAGCTCACATCATATGAAAAACGGGACCCCCTGACAGAAGCACTCGCCATTAGTACAAAGCATACTAAACTGGAACAGGTGAACAAATAAATAAATAAAAGCCAAGTAACATAAAGAATAATAAAGAATGGGATAGGACTGTTTTTTCCCCCATTTTCTAATAAATTGGTACAGCTTATACATAAAGGTTTTTTTTTTTTTTTTTGTCTTTTATACATAAAAAGATAGGAAAGTGGTTTTTTGTCTGTGTTTCAGACTTATGTGGGGAGATTAGATTTGAGGAGGGTTTAGGATAAGAGACATATCCTGGCTCAGGGGTTTGACAGGTGGGGAGGTAGGAATGAAATAATCTTTGAAAGAGACTGATTATGCATACCCACTATGAGAAGGCTGACCCCAACACTAACGGTGATCAAAATGCTGCAATTATGTGTCTTTTGAAGTATTATTTCTATGTTCTTCTCTTATGCATCCAGAGACAGAAGCAATTTTCATAAAACAGAAAACCAAAATGTTCCAATTATGTTACATTTGTAAGGTCATAAGTTTCTCGGAAATAAATTACCGAAACAAATGAAATACATTTCTTCCATCTAAATGGTAATTCTCCGTGACAGCACGAATTTTATATAACACTGTGCACAGCGCAAACAGATGCTCACGTAGATGATCACACTGACGCCTGCCTGGAAATTGGAGGCCCAGGATTCCAAGTCTATTGGCAAGGCTCTTCTCACACCAAAGCAGCCTTTTGATATGGAAAGTGCATCCAAAGAAGTAATACAAAGAATAACTTTTCATAGATTATACATTAGCAATGGAGACCAGATGGTGGGGCCAGTCTTCAGGCTTCTCCTCTGTTCTATTTTGCTGATTAGTGAGATGATATATCATCATTCAAAATCTACTCCAGAATCCAGCAGCATCAGCTGGATCATCTGAGATTTGATGTCTGTATCAATCAAAAAAGCAGAAACCACTTCAAGTATTTATAACATAGGGGACAGAGGAACGAAAAGCCAGACAGGGTGGTGAGGTATTTCAAAGATCAGCAATTGTGGAAGCTGTTCCCACAACTGAGCTGCAGAGACAATGGAAGGAAGTGACGTTATGAATGAGCCCAGGGGCTGGATTAGAAGCTGGCATGGCAGTGGGTCGATCAACCAATGATAAGCTGGGGCAGAAATGTGCTAAAGTAGCCACCCAAGGTGAACTGGGAGGAGGTGAAATACCCCAGTTTCTCCCTTTTACCCAACTGCCAATCTTCCAACAATGCCTTCCACTGGCCAATCCCAGCTGGAAGCCAGCTGACACTGAGCCTGGGAAAAGTAGCCCCGCAGGGTCCAGCCACTGCAGCACAGAGAGCAGAGGGACTGTGAGGAAGGGATCTGACAGCAAACAGGCCCAGGACCCGCGCGGCATCTGAACTGCATCATAATTCACCATCCTCAATGCCAAAGAATCACCTTCCTGTAACCTGTTGGTGTGGTGCCATCGGCCTATCTCAAGAGTTGTGTACACTGTCATTATTATTATTGACAAAATGGTTTCATGATCACTGTTCTTTATATTACACAGTAACTATCCTCTTTTGAAGACTCTAAGGAGAAACTTTTGCTCTTCTCAGTATCAAAAATACTTGTACTTCCCCTAAGGACCCACTACCATCAAGTCGATTCCAATTCATAGTGACCCCATGGTTACAGAGTAGAACTGCTCCATAGGGTTTTCTTGGCTATAATCTCTATGGAAGCAGATTGCCAGGCCTTTCTTCCACAGTACCAATGGGTGGGTTCAAACCACCAACCTTTAGGTTAGTAGTCCAGGGCAAACCGTTTGCGCCACCCAGGGACCTCCTAAGTAATTCAGCACATTTTGGCTTATAGACACTGGATTGTGAAATAGCTCTGAATTCCTACGTTGCACTATCCATCTCACTGAGTCTCAGTCCTCCTTCCACTGTGTTTACTTTCTCTTCTTTTCTCCTATGTTTAATATTCACTCTTTGTTACTTTTTGCATTACTGTAAGCTGACTTAAACAGTTGATGAACATTCAGGAAAGATACATCCATGTATACATAGATACATATGCTCATATAAGTACATGCATAATTTTGAACACAGGCTAATTAGGATAAAAATAATGTAACACAAACCCAAGGCACGAGCTTTGGTGTTATAGTAAATTGAGTTTGAAGCCTAGCTATTAACTCTTCATTTGTCTGACATGCTACAAATATTTATTTTTATTTACTTTTTAATTTTGTTTATGCTTTGCTACCATATACAATATACGTATTTAATGCTTATGTAGTGAAATCTGTTAGTCCTCTGTGGCTTCCTTCACTGAATGCATGTGTAGGGAGCCTTTCTCCATCTTAAGATCAAATGAATATTAATTTGTATTTCCTCTTGGGTTGTTTTATAGTTTCTGTAAGTAAAAATTTTAAAAAATCTCATGCTTTAAAGCATAACAATAATAATAGCAAACAATTATGTAGGACTTGCTCGGTGCCAGATACTGTTCTGAATTGCAGTTCTAAACAGTAACTAATATAGTAGCTTACTTAATTCTCATAACTATTCTAAGGTGGTTATTGTTCTTAGCTGCCATTAAGTTGGCCCCCTACTCTTGGTGACCCCGGGAACAACAGGATTGGAGCATTGTGATCCATAGGGTTTTAACTGACTGATTTTCCAAAGTAGACTACCACACTTTTCCTCCTAGCCCATCTTAGTCCGGAAGCTCTGCAAAATCTGTTCACGATCATAGCAACACACAGCCCCCATTGACAGACAGGTGGTGGTTTTGCATGAGGTGCATTGGACAGAAATTGAACCTGGGTCTCCTGCTTAGAAGGCAAGAGTTCTACCACTGAACTCTTGGGGTCAAACCAAAACTAAATCCACTGCCACCGAGTCTATCATGACTCATGATAACCCTAGAGGACAGAGTAGAACAGCCCCATAGGGTTTCCAAGGCCGTAATCTTTATGGAAGCAGACTGCCATATCTTTCTCCTGCAGAGCAGCTGGTAGGTTTGAACTGCCAATCTTTCAGTTAGCAGCCAAGTGCTTTAATTACTGTGCCATCAGGGCTCCTGAACCTTAAGATAGCTTCTGTTATCCTCATCTTATAGATGAGAATACTGAGGCACACAGAGGTTAAGTAACTTGATCAAAGGCACACATCTAATAAGAGGCAGAGCCAGGATTTGAACCCAGGCTGTCTGGCTCTAGATTCTTATTGCTTAGATACAATGCCATGCTGCCTCTGGATATATTCTGATGTAAGGCGTAAGGCCAGGATGTAATTTTTCTTTTCTTTTTCTGAGTTATCAGCTAACAGTCCTAGTAACATGATGGAATCACATATATTCCCCACCATGAGTGATGTCAACTTTATCACATATATTCTTATTATCCTTGACATCACACATGTGCAAGATGGCAGAGATGGAGCAGTGCTTTGTTATTCCCATCCCACACTTTCAGGCTCAATAACCAAGACAACTGAGACAGTGATTTATCCAAACCCCACCTGGACAGGAGGCTCTGCCCCATGCAGTGTCTAACTAGCTGACCATAAATCAGCCTCTCGCCAAACCCCACTCAAACACTGGGACACCTCGAGACACAAATGAACACTCATAACAATGCTGAAAATTAGAATTCTAGACACACTACCATACTCCAGCTAGGATTTCATCTAATTGCTAGACTGAGGAAGCTAAAATGAGAATCACCACCAGCAGCTGACGTTCACACAGGCTTTGCCTCGAAGAAGAGAGAAAAATGACTGGCCTGAAAAATATGCCAAACAAAAGCAAAAAGCAAAAAAACAAAAACAAAAAACCAACCCCTAATTACAAAAATCAATAAATGTTTGTGGGATAAATGGAAGAATGATAGGAGTGGTTACGTTTGCTGTCCTCATTTGGCAGGATTATGGGTTAGGTTTTGTTTTGTTTCATTTTCTATTTTGTCCAGGCTTTCCAAATTTCTATAGTGATCATTCATTACTATCACCAGAATAAAAATCCATATTATGATATTTCACTATGACTGATAACGTAGGTAAACCTGGAACCCTGGTTTACTGTGCTTCTCTCATCTGTGAGCAAACATGCGCTGCGCTCCAACTCTGTGTTGACTCTCCTGGAGCACTGGGCATGGAGAATAAAAATGTTTTAGCCTAGTTTGTAATATATATATATATATATTTAGCCTGGAGAACACATTCATGAATATTTATGTAATTAAATATTAATTTTTGAAATGTGTACAAATGGGTAAGATGGAGAGTGGACACTGAGTCCAAGCTAGGATTCTAAGGAAAGCTCCTCAGGACAGCCTGATGCTCTACCTTGCCCGCCCCTCGTCAGAGCGCAGCCTCTCATACCTACTTTCACTCTGTTCTCACAGGGCGTTCCCTTGACGGTAGACGCAAACAGAGGAGGTGACTGTCCTGCCAGGCCTCTCCTAACCTGAAAGAGATGCAGTGACAAACACACTCCCTGCAACCTCCTCGACCCCCTTTTGTAGCTCTGATTCGCTGTCCCTAAATAACTCTTGGGAGTCCTGGTGGCTCAGCGGCTAAGAGCTCTGCTGCTAACCAAAAGGTCAGCAGTTCAAATCCACCAGCTGCTCCTTGGAAACGCTATAGGGCAGCTCTGCTCTGTCCTATAGGGGTTGCTGTGAGTCGGAATCAACTCAACAGCAACGGGTTTGGTTTTTAAATAACTCTTACAAAATCAGTTACAGTCGAGTCAACTCTGACTCATGGTGCCCCCAAATGTGTCAAAGTAGAACCGTGCTCCATAGGGTTTTCAACAACTGATGTTTCAAAAGCAGATCACCAGGCCTTTCTTCCAAGGTGCCTCTGGGTGGACTCAAACCTCCAACCTTTCAGTCAACCACCAAACACATTAACCTTTTGCATCTCCCAGGGCCTCTAACTCTTACCAAGAACTTTCTAAATTGGCAAACGTTTTCTAGGCCTCTGGGCTAGACTGCCGCTGGAGTTTCAAAATACTCCTGAGATTTGGCACTTTGTAAGATCACAGGTTCTAAAGGACACAACAAATAACTGAAACATCTTTACAACATGTCTTCAAAGTGGTTGTCCAATGCTGAAGAATCCGAAACCTTCCAAAGGAGCCCATCCCACTTCGGAAAAGCTCTAATTAAAAACAAGAAAACTTCCTAATATTGAACTGTACTCTTCAAGCTTGTAATTTCTCTTTACTGGTTCTCTAGTTCAGTTCTCCAGGGCAGAACTAACCCCTTTTCCACATGACAGCCCTTCAAATGTTTGATTTAATATCCTCGGATATTAAATTATGGCAATTTTCCTTATAATTTGTTGCTGTTCCATCTTTTTTTTTTTTTTTTTCTTGTTTTCATACTCATCCACCTGAGAATACCTAGAAGGAACCATCTGGGGCCTTCCAGGAAATCATTTAGAGTGTGAATTAGCTGCCTAGACAATCATGATCTTTGTCTTATTTATCAACTCAGGGTAGATTAAACAAAAAAAACAAAGAAATCGGAAGTGAGGGTTGCTCCTTGTTCTTTTCCACTTTTATTTCCAAATAAAAGGCTAAAGAAATGGGACAGAACCCCAGATTCATGCCTGAGGGATCTCCACTTAACTCTTTACGGTATCTAACATAAGTAACATGTCAGAGATAGCACAGCAAATTGTTACCAGCAAAGATTTAGAGACAGAATCTGAACTCCGCCACACAACAGCTGTGTGACCTTGGGGAAGTCACTTAACCCTTGTGGAGTGAGTTTCCTCATCTATAAACTGAAAATAATAATATCTACCTGTCATGGATTGAATCGTGTCCCCCAAAAATATGTGTTGGAGTCCTGACCCCTATACCTGTGGATGTAACCCCTTTTAGGAATAGGGTTTTTTGCTATGTTGATGAGGCCATATCAGCATAGGGTGTGTCCTAAACCTACTCACTCCTGAGTGGTATAAGGAGCAGCATAGAGATAAAGATAAGAAAGCACACAGTGGGGAAAACAGAAGCACATGTGAGGGTCGACAAGGAACCAAGGCATGCTGGGGTTACAGAGGCTGAGACAGGGATCTTCCCCCAGAGGCAACAGAAAGAAAGCCTTCCCCTAGAGCTGACACCCTGAATTCGGACTTCTGGCCTCCTAAACTGGGGGAAAATAAATTTCTGTTCTTTAAAGCCACCCTACTCATGGTATTTATGTTACAGCAGCACCAGATAACTAAGATACTACCTTACAAGGTTGCTTTGAGAAAACAAAGGAAAGAATACATACAAGGCTCCCAATACACTCTCTAGAACTATAGTTATTATTATTTCCTGAAGAAGATCCACATGGGGTTCTAGCCTTCCATCCTATTCTAGTCTACTGACAAATCATCTTTACCAATGTGAGGAAGTTTGGAGATAGCCTTTTGTGTAGCAGGAACAGACAGAGGATGTGCTGCTTCCAACATAAAACATGAACACAACTAAAAAGAAAATAAAACAAAAGCATGTTACTAAATAAATGATATCCAAAATCTAATTTTTAAAAAAAAATTAAAAGAAACACAAGGAAAAGAAACACGGTGGATGCCTGTATCCAGCGGCCTATCAAGTTTTTCAACTGCATGCAGTTGAGGTGAATTGCCTGACTCCATGGACTTCCCTCTTAGTTCCCAAGCGGCAGTCCCAGTCCCACTCAGTCAGTTACAGGTTTTCATACTGATCCTCCTTCTGGGTATGCAGGTGTTAAGAAGTGGAATCCACTGGAAAGAATGATGCCCCACTGTACTGTAAACTAACGCATTTACATTCTCGTAGGTATGCTTCATTCTCTCCTGTGCTTGATTAGCACAAGTCAACAACGAAGAATTCTGAGATACTGCCTAGGCTCCCTGAAGACAGGAACATTGTCTTTTTGGTTCTCTTCTGAAAACTAGCACTGAGCAGTGTCTCATCCACTATAGAATGCAATGATCAATTGTCGAGCAAATGACAGAAAGACAGAAATAATGAGACACAGAGAGCAAGAGTGGGAACAGTGAGGGAAAGAAACGAGTGAGGTGGACCATATTAGATTAGACCAAAAAAAAGTCAAGGAGAGGAATGGAGCGATACCCAGAGAAGGGTTAAAACCAAAAAACCAAACCCGTTGCCGTCAAGTCGATTCTGACTCATAGCGACCCTAAAGGGCAGAGTAGAACTGCCCCACAGGGTTTCCAAGAAGCAGCTGGTGGATTCGAACTGCAGACCTTTTGGTCAGTGCCAAGCTCTTAACCACTGTGCTACCAGGGTTCCAAAGAAGGGTTAGCAAGCACTATCTTTAAGATTGCAGACTTCAGAATGTTTGTGGACTAAGGAGAAAGTAGAGAAGGAAAAACTAGGAGGAGGGGAGGGAACTAGAGAGAGAGGGAAGGACAGACAAAAGGAAAGAAGAGATAAGGAGAGAAGGGGAAAGGAAGGAGAAATCAATGAATCAATGAACAAACGAGACAAGACGATGCCTGTTAAGCCTCTTGGGAGCCAGCCCTGCAGCCCTCTCCTAGGAAATACCAAGGGCTTAACACTGGAAATAACCACAATAACACTACCAGCTATGCAGGCTTCCCTAGGAGTGAAAACAGACACAACCACATTGGATTTAGTAATAAGTGGCAAAGATTGGGTTGAGTTCAGTTGCTGACACTGCCCCATGGAACCAGGAAGGCACTGTACCCTCACAGGCAATGCCCTTCAAGTAACCCTCAAGGCTTTGCAGGAGAAAATCACACCCACCACTGCAAAGTCAGAAAGACATCAAGAATAACCCGGTGTGCCCTTTCTCATTAAAACTGGTTCCACCACCTGCTGAGCTGGCAGTCAATAAGCAAGAAGAGCCTGCGGTTCCTCCACTCTCTCCCCACAGAAAGGGTAGGTGCTAAAACAGGCCCTCCCTACAGATAGAAGGGATGAGCAGGTCTGGTTGCCAGGTTTAGCAAATAAAACTACAGAAGGATGCTCATGCAATATGTGGGAATCTGGGACATACTTATACTAAAAAATTATTCATTGGTTATCTGAAATCCATATTGAACTGGGCATCCTGTATCTTATCTTGCAACTTTATGAGCAGGGAACCCAGTTCTGTCCTGCCTTAAAGGAGTGCCTCACCCTATGAAGACACAAGAGACAAACCCCCATGGACTATGATATAACAAAACAGAACAGAACACTGCACTTGGAGACCAGAGTCCTGGCTGTATGATGTGACTGTGCAGGTTATTTGATCTCTAAGACTCAACTGTCCCATCTGTAAAATGGGAATGATGACTTTTACCTAACAGAATTCATAAAAGTTTATTGATTCATTCACTCATCTTTCCCTTACACTCTGACCTCACCAACAGAGGATAATGGAAGCATTTATATCTCCCACTCTATTTTCCTGAACATCTCTAGTAACATAAGACCAAGAAAAATCACCCTTTCCAACAAACGACCAAGACAGTGATGCAAACCCTGCTTGTTGAATAACCTCTCCACTCTTCCCTGCCTATCATCTGGAAAGTTTTTATTATGCAAGCAACATCCATGTCTCCCTGGCAGTGAGTGAAAAGCAATGGGACCTACAGAAGTAGCAGTCATATTGACAAGGACACCTTAGCTTTACAGAGACAGAAGAGTTGCAGGTAAGAAGCTGCACTTCGTGGTCAGAATTCTCTCAATGGAGAAACAAAGCAACTCGGCCCCACACCAGCCAAGTGACATTCACCTACACCATTTAAGAGCTGGCTAATAGATCAGGCAGGAGAGTCTGACTTTAGTCATTCCAGTTCCTTTCCAGTATCAGCTATTATATTGTAGGAAATAGAGGAAAGGTAAAGGAAATGCTGTGGTCCTCTTCTAGTGCCCATTCAGGAGAATGCTGTTTTCCTAAACCCTTCACGCTTCTGCCAAGCACCAGGAATGCCCTGGATGTTTACTGAAGGCTAATATGTGTGTGCCACTACAACGCATCCTGATGATTAAGAGATGAGCAAAATGAAAGCAATCCAGCATGTTGCAAGAGAACACGGAATGATAATTAGCATCTACCGTGGTAAGTTCTGATATGAACATGCTTGTTGAAGTTAGCACTCAATACGGAAGCTTAACTGGGCCCACAGGACGTGACATCCACGAAGAATTATTACAAACGAGTAGGTATTCTCGTCAGGCAAAGAAAATTTATCCAGCCATTCACATAATAAATACTTGGAGTATTAATGATTTGTATGTTAGGCTTTTGAGGTACAGCAACAAACAACAACAACAAAATGGCCTTCCCTTATGGAACTCAGTTCTTGTTGAAAAACAGAACAGACAATGTATCAATGTATATAGATATAGATGCAGATGTATTATAACACATACTATAATGTCATTACTGTGACAGTTTCAGTGCAGCAGAAGAGATTATAACCAGATTATAGGGAGGTGGAGAGTGAGGGAAAGAAACACATGAGGTGGACCATGTCAACACTGGGTAAAGAAGGTCAAGGAAAGAGATGGAGTCATATCCAGAAAAGGGTTGACAAGTATTATCGTGAAGATTGCAGACTTCAGAATGTTTGTGGGCTATGGAGAAAGTTAGTAGAGAAGAAGTATGAGAAAGTGAGAGAAAGCATAAACTAATGCAGCAAGTTCCCAGAAAAGATGGAAACTGGGCTGGGAAGGAAAGAAAGAGGACAGCAGGGAGGGAAGTCTAAGCAGCTCACTGCTATTGCCTCCATTTTCTCTGTAAAGTTAGAGCTGAGATCTCAAAGGCTTGGGGAGAGTGGAGAGTAAGAATGGAATATACTCAAAGAAAAATATCCTCTCATAATAATATCCTCAAACTTTTGGTCTCAAGACCCCTTTACATTCTTCAGAACTGAGTACTCAGGACCCCAAAGAGTTTAAGTTTCCATAAGCTATATTTTGTCAATATTTACCATATTAGAATTTTTAACTGAAAAATATGTTAAGTATTTATTAATCATTTTTTAAAATAAGCCTATTATATATTAATATAAATAACATTTTATTACATTTTTACAAATCTCTCTACTGGCTTAATAGAAGTCAGCAGGATTCTCATATCTGTTTCCGCATTCAGTCTGTTGAGATATCACATGGCATGTAGCCTCTGGAAAACTCCACTGTACACTTGTAAGAGAAGGAGAGTGATTAAGGCAAATAAAATCTCAGTATTGTTAAAGAAATAATGTTAGCCTCCCAAAGCCCCTGAAAGAGTCCTGGGCTCCCCAGGGAGACCCTGTACCACACTAGAGAACTACTACTCTAAGCCAACTAGAGACGAATGGAAAGACTACAGAACACGCAGCAGAGGTTTCCGAATCTGCTGTGGTGGTGTCTCCTGTTGGCTTCTAGCTGATCTGCCATGTGAAGGGACTCATGAGTTCCCATCTATGACAGTGGGAGAGACAGAAAGCCCATCCTTGATTCCAGCCCAGCGCTGTTCCAGTGGTGACTCTCCACACTGGTTCTAACATGCAACACAGCCAGACTCTTTACCACCTATATGCTTTCCCCACCAGCACCATTCTTCAGAGAAAAGTGTTTTCAAGCCTCAAAGTAGGCATGGGTGACAACTTCACTTTCAACCCAACAACTCTAAGTTGCTTCTTTTTTTTTGTATGTAGTATATATATATATATATAACAAAAAGTCTGTCATTTCAATAATCTTCCAATGTACAGTTCAGTGACATTAATTATGTTCACCATGTTGCTCAACCATCACCTTGATTCATTCCCAAAATTTTCCATCACCCTTAGTAGAAGCTCAATGTCTCCTAAGCCTTGAGCTTTCCTTTCCTCCTCACTCCTGCCTGCCCCTAATAACCACTAATAAACTCTGGACTCTATATACTTGCCTATTCTAGATTATTTCATATAAGTGGGATCATACAATATTTGTCCTTTAGTGACTGACTTATTCCACTCAGCGTTATATTTTCAAGGTTCATCTAAGTTGCTTCTTTTTGATAGTATCTAATATATATCAAGCATAGGCTGTCTTCCCCTGAGCGGTGGTTACACTTTGCTGGGGTGCACTGTATTGCCTTGTGTTCAGTGAACATTTGGTATGTACTGAATTCTTAAGAGGTAACTTAAGGTTTTAAGGTTTAAGTAATGTCTGGTCCAGAACTCTTCTTGCAAAAGGAGAAATAATAGTGCCATGGCAGTGATAGCTTTCACGTCAGTGCTTTTACTCCCAGAACAATTCCTCAGAGGACAAAAGAATAATCAAAGTTAATATTCAGAAGGCATTTCTTTTATGTTTACAGCCAAATATGAATTGATACCATTATTCCAAACACCCAAATTTAACTTTGAGTTCCTCTCCCAAACCTTTTAAGTAAATTATGCATAGGGAAAGAAAAGCACAAAGAAGCAAGAAAACATATACAATGTAAAATCAGTCCTTGAGTTACAGAGAAGCATTTATACATAAAGCTAGCCTAATGTGAATATCCTAAGTGTTGAATCAAGTTTTGATGCTCACACACACTTACATATTCTCATCAGTACACTTCCAATTCTATGTACATAAAATACCACCCTTGAGTTTGTTACCAGTACGGGAAAAACATTTCATTAGATCTTTCTAGTTAATTTTTATGTCTTTTTCTTCCTAGCATTGGAAGCCAAGGGAAAGATGAAAAATTTTAAGATACTTAAATAGTAAAATTTTACGATACTTAAATGAATACCCCAATGAGATGATACAAGAACAAAAGGCTCTGTATTCAAATAAGTTTGTGGAACACTGCATCCTACATCTCCTTCTTAGAGGTTTACAATGCACCATAGCAAAATAAAACCCTAGGAAAAGCAGAAACTTTATTTAACTGACTATTTCCTAAATTATTTTATCTTGAAACATCCTCCTTTGTTTGCATGTACTCTATTAACATTGCCAGACCCCCAGCACTCACTTTCTGGAGTGTATCTCCTCCAGTATCAAACCAAGGGTTGCCAAACCTGGGGGTATTGACATGATGCTCTATATGAGTGGTCCAGAGGATATTCATGCTCCTTACCTATGCTATAGGAGCCCTGGTAGTTAAGCGTTCAGGCTGTTAACCAAAAGACTGGCAGTTCGAATCCATGAGCCACTCCTTGGAAACCCTATGGGGCAGCTCTACTCTATCCCATAGGGTTGCTATGAATCAGAATCAACTCAACAGCAATGAGTATCTGTGCTACTGCTCTAAGTATGGGAAATTATAAGATAAATGCAATAATAATAACAACACAATAATAATAAAGCTTTGAGAACCCTAGAATAGCTGCACTTGTTCTCAAAGCAGAATCCCACACTGAACTTCCTCCACTACAAAATCATTTTATACCCAGGCTACCTAACCATGTGTGTATGAGTCTCAATTTAAACCTCAAAATGAAATTATGGACTTCCTATCATCAAAGCCATGGCTTATTCTAAAAGACATTTTAAAAATTATACATATTTTGAAAACCTTATTAAAATTTGAAGTTTAGAATTAGCTACTTCCATTATACTTCTCTGACATATTTAATAAGTTCTTTCTCAATGTGAAGTTATAAAATGCCTTACTTTTTACTCATTCATTCAACAAATGTTTACTGAGAGTCTAGGGCATGCCAGGCACTAAAGAGCAGTAGAAGAAATAGACAAAAAAAAAAAAAAAAACTGCTGCCTGAATAGATCATTCAGTTATGGTTGGAGGAAAAACAATTTTTAAAAATGAGTCAAATACATAGTATACGAGATAATGGAAAGTGCCATGGAGAAAAACAAAGCAGGAAGGGGGGCAAGGAGTGCTGGGGGAGCTGCAATTTTAATGAGGGTGTTAAGGGAGAGCTTCACTTGAGATATTTGGAAAATGATCTAAAATTGATAATATTATGAGCCCTACAGATAAACGGGGAGGGTCACTCCAGGAGGGTACTACCATTAGTACAAAAGCCCATATGTACCACAGGATGTAAGTGTAGGTGGACAGAGTGAGCAAAGAGAAGAGTTATAAGAGGAAATCAGATAATGGATGTGGGGTGCAGACCTTTTAGGGTTTCGTAGGCTTTTTGAAGGACTTTAGCCTTCTTTTCTGAATGAGCTTAAAAAAATCACTGGAGTACAGAGGAGAGACATGATTTATCTTCTAACAGGGTCAATCTGACCACTGGAAAAGAGACTACAATGGAGGAAAGATGGGACCAGGGCACAGTTGGGAGGCTATTCAGTGACCCAAGCAAGATATTTTGGTGGTGGTAGAAAATTATGGTGGTGAAAAATAGGATTCTAGATCTATTATAGAGTTTGAGCCAGAGAAGACTGGCTGATGGGCTGGACGAGGAGTGTGAAAGAGAGGAGTTGAGAATGATTCCAAGTTTTTGGACTGAGGAACGCAAAAGATGGGTGGAGCTGAAGGAGACTATAGGGAAGGTTTGCAGGGGAGGGAGATCAGGTGCTTAGTTTTTCAAACATTAAGTTTGGATACAATTAGATACCCAAGGGAAGATGTCAAGTAGGCAGTTAAATACAGAGATCTGGAGTTCAAGAGTGATCCAGCTGGAAATATATGAGCATTTATTAATAAATATTCTTTTAAAACATGAGATTGGATCACATCCACACTACATGTAGATAAAAAAGAAAAGAAGTCCAAGGACTAAGCCATAGGGAACTCTAACATTAAGAGGTCGAGGAGACAAGGAGGAACCAATAAAACAGTAGGTGAGTTGTTAACCTAGGAGCCAAATAAACAAAATATTTCAAGAATGAGTGAATGATAAACTGTATCAAATGCTTCTGAGCGGTGACATGAGTTGAGGCCTAAGAAATGAGCACTGGGTTTTAAAATGCGGAGGTCACTGATGACCTTAACAAGAGCAGTGTTAATGGCATAGTCAGGTAGAAAGCCTGACTGGAGGTGGGTTCAAGAGAGAAGAGAAATGAAAAAACATATAGATAATGTATTGTCGAAGTGTGGTCCAGGGACCCTGGGGGGTACCCAAAAACTCTTCACAGAGTTGAAATAATTATTATTATAGTGGACTTTTCCAGAGGTTTCATGATGCATGATGACATCTTTTCTCTGAAAGCTAATGGAATGTGTGCCTGTGTACTTTTGTGCTTTAAAATTTTGTTTTAATTGCCATTATGGTAAATATCAATGGATATAACCCACTCAAACTAAAGCTCTTCGGGGTCTTCGATTATTTTTAACAGTGTAAAGATGACTTGAGACCAAAAAGTTTGAGAACCACTGAAATGATAGATGGATGGGTGGGTGGATGGATGGGTGGATGGGTGGACGGATGGATGGACGGATGGATAGATGATAGGTAGGTAGATACAGAGACAGATAGATAGACAGATGGACATATACTAAGAGTGTGACTCAATGGCATGTGCCTCCCTATATTGTTCGCCATGCTATATCTTCTCCCAGTTCCACTTCTGAGTGAATGCACTCACACAAATTTCTTAAACTACTTATCAACCATTAGCTTGAGAGGATATAGTGGCCCTATAAGTTGGCATATGCCAAAGATTTAGCCCAAAGGGTCACGTTAGAAGACACATGGGGCCCTAGTCAAAAGTGTGCTATATAAGTGCCATCTGTGACTGTCTAAAAGACTCTACCCTGAAACACTGTTATTTGGGACCTGATTTTAAAATGCATATGGTCATCCCACACTTCAGCTATGAATTCAAATTATCTTTATATTCATTATATTTTTGTCTAAGGGGAAATTTAGCTCAGAATGGTTCTCAGTACATAATAGTAGGTGATGTACTGGCAACCCCATGGTTTATTACTGATGAGAATAAGGAATTCTTTTAATAAAATGTCAAAGTTTTAAAGAACAACCTCCATCTTGTTTATTCATTCTCAAGTATTATATTCATCCAGAGTCCTTTTCACTAAAACATCTAATGGGCTAAAGATTACTTTCCTAAATCTCAATGTGGTAAAAAGAATACAGACTTTGGAGACTGACAGACCTGGGCTCCACCACTTCCTAAATGAGGGATTTTGACAAGTTACTTAACTTCTCTGAGACTTAATTTCCCAATCTGTAACACAGGAATTTCATAGGTTTGTGAAGGTCAAATAAAGCTATATGAAGTGCCTACCATAAAACCTTCAAACAATATCATTAATATCACACACAAGTAAAATTTTGCTGAAGATAATTCAAAACTGGTTGCAGCAGAACAATGACAGGGAACTGCCAGAAACTGAAGCCAGACTCACAAGAGGATGTGGAACTAGGGATATCATTGCTGATATCAAATGGATCTTGGCTGAAAGCAGAAAATACCAAAGATGTTTACCTGTGTTTTATTCACTACACAAAGGGATTCGACTGTGTAGATCATAAGAAATTATAGATAACATTTTGAAGAATGGGAATTTCAGAACACTTAATTATGCTCATGAGGAACCTGTACATAGACCAAGAAGCAGTCATTCAAACAGAACAAGGGGATACTGCATGGTTTAAAGTCAGGAAAGGTGTGCACCAGGGTTGTATCATTTCAACATACTTATTCAATCCATATGCTGAGCAAAGAATCTGAGAAGCTGGACTATATGAAGAAGAATGTGGCATTAGGATTGGAGGAAGACTCATCAACAACCTGTGATATGCAGATAACACAATCTTGCATGCTGAACGTAAAGACTATTTGAAGCACTTACTGATGAAGATCAAAGACTTCAGCTTTCAGTATGGATTACAACTTGACATAAAGAAAACAAACATCCTTACAACTGGACCAATAAGCAACATCATGATAAATGTGGAAAAGATTGAAGTTGTCAAAGATTTCATTTTACTTGGATCCATAATCAGCACCCATGAAAGCAGCAGTCAAGAAATCAAATGAGGATGGGGCCAAGATGGCTGAGTAGTCAAATGCTTCCTGTGGTCCCTCTTACAACAAAGACCCCCCCAAAAAAACAAGTGAATCAATTATATATGACAATCAAAAGCAAAGTTGAGGGATCAGATTGACTGGCAGTGGGGAGGGAGAGATGGTTCAGAAAACAGCAAAGAGTTGCCTGACTTGACCCAGCTGGAACCAGTACCCTGCAGGCTGAATCTGCTGACGTGCACGGTGAGGCAAGCAGTGGTGCTTGGGACATGTTTTCCACATCGGGAGAGACTGAGCAACAGAGAGTCTACTCAAGCCTCCAGAACCAGTGAAAACTGGTGCGCTCAATCCGCAAAAGGTAAGTACATGGGTCTAACCTATGATGTGCATCAAAAAAATGCCCCCTTTGGGAAGAACTTCTCTCCCATTTACCTGCCCCTCCCTGCTCCGCACCCGTCTTAGTCTGGCTTCAGCGACTGCCGCACCTCTGAGCCAGAAGTAGGACCTGTCGGCGTGCCCTGAGCCATTCTCCTCGCTTTGGAGAGGGAATAAACTAACAAATAGGAAAAAATAATCTGCCAGCTCCCCTAAGACAGGAACTCAGGGAAAGCACAGGCATAAGGCATCCATGGACTCTGAATGCCTTTCACTCCTGCATAGACTTGTGTGGGCCCATTTCAACAGTGTAGGCCCTCATTAGCACAGTACAACAGTGTGCATACCTGAAGCCTATTTTCAACTATATCAGCTATAAGGAGGGAGTGGCAGATTTGTGACATTTGACACCACTATGTCCATTAAGCAGTGTCCTCAGCTACCCACATCGGGGGCCAGAGGACTACTGGCTCCACCCATCCCAGCTAGCCACCTGAGACAGGGATCCAAGAATAAGTGGCACCTCCCAATCCTTACAACCAGCAGCACTGCGTGCCCATACTCCAGCTACAAAACCTAACCACCTACGTGTTCTAGGGAACAGGGACAGACTTTCCTCCCAGACATTCAGGTGCAGCCATCAGCTTCCTGCCTTGCTATGCATGGACCCCTACTGCAGCCAGATACCTGTGCATACTCCAATCACGCCTGCCTGTTTAGGACTGTAGGTGAGAGCCTGCACCACACACTTGATGACCGACTGCCTGGACATCTGAGCTGAATCCATACAAGAAAAGTAAATGGACTCCTGGGCTCACACACCTAGTAACAGCTCTAACAACCTGATGACAAGATGTGAGAGCTTCAAAGATGCCAATAATCAAACCAGCTCACACGAGCAGCATATTTGGGTATATCAAAACAAAACAAAACAAGAAGCTAGGATGTGGTAAGCAAACATAAAATAAATAAATATAATAACTTATTGATGGCTTGGAGACAACAGTCAATATCATATCACATAAAGAGGCAGACCATGATTGCTTCAGCAAGCACCCAAAACAAAGAATCAAGAAGCCTTTTGGAGGAAGAGAACTTTTGGAATTACTAGAGGTAGAATTCACAAAATTAATATACAGAGCTCTTTAAGAGATCGGGAAGGAGATCATTCAAAATGCAGAACAAACCAAGGAACACACAGACAAAGCAATAGAGGAACTTAAGGAGGTTATACAAAATCATAATGACAAATTTAACAGGCTGCAAGAATCGACAGAGAAAGAGCAAACAGAAATCCAAAATATTAACAATAAAATTTCAGAATTAGATGACTCAATAGAAAGCCGTAAGAGCAGAACTGAGGCAATGGAAGTCAGAATTAGTGAGGATGAAGATTAAGCACTTGACACCAACTTATTTGTGGAAAAATCAGATAAAAGAATTTTCAAAAATAAAGAAACCCTAAGAATTATGTGGGACTCTATCTAGAGGAATAATCTACAAGTGATCGGAGTACAAGAATGGGTTGGGGGTGGGATAACAAAAAATACAGAGAGAATTGTTGAAGATCTGTTGGCAGAAAACTTCCTTGATATCATGAAAGATCAGAAGATACCTATCCAAGAAGTTCATCAAACCCCAAACAATGTAGATCCCAAAAGAAAGTCACCAAGATATACTATAATCAAACTTGCCAAAACCAAAGATAAAGAGAGAATTTTAGAGCAGCTAGGGATAAACAAAAAGTCACCTACAAAAAAGACTCAGTAAGACTAAGCTCAGACTACTATGCAGAAATCATGCAGGCAAGAAAGCAAAGGGATGACATATATAAAGCCTTGAAGGAAAAAAATTGCCAGCCAAGAATTACATATCCAGAAAAACCATCTCTCAAATATGATGGCAAAATTAGGGCATTTCCAGATAAACAGAAGTTTAGGGAATTTGTAAAAAAACAAACCAAAATTACAAGAAATACTAAAAGGAGTCCTTCAGTTAGAAAATAAGTAACATCAAATAACAAACCAAGACTAGAATAAAGGACAGAACAACCAGATATCAACCCAGATAGGGAAGTTACAAACAAATCAAAACTAAAACACTGAAAATAGGGGAACAGATACATCAATATGCAAAAGATGACAACATTAAAACAAAAAAGAGGGCCTAAAAAATGTAGTCATAGATCTTTCATATGGAGAGGAAGTCAAAGCAATATAAAGAAATAAAAGAATGGTTAAAACTTAGAAAAATAGGGGTAAATATTAACCTAACCACAAAGGAAACTAACAATCCTACACATCAAAATAAAAAACTAGAAAAACATAGACTCAGCAAATACAAAATCAACAACAATGAAAAAGATGAAAAGAAAATACATAAAGAAAAACGACTCAGCACAGAAAATTAACTGGAACAAAGAAACTGTCAACACAAAAAAAAAAAAGACATCAAAATGACAGCACTAAACACATACCTATCAATAATTATGCTGAATGTAAGTGGACTAAATGCACCAATAAAGAGACAGAGAGTGGCAAAATGGATAAAAAAAACATGATCTGTCTATATGCTGCCTACAAGAGACATACCTTAGATTTAAAGACACTAACAAACTAAAACTCAAAGGATGGAAAAAATATATCAAGCAAACAACAATAAAACAAGAGCAGGAGTGGCAATATTAATCACTGACAAAACAGACTTTAAAGCAAAATCCACCACAAAGGATAAGGAAGGACACTATATAATGATTAAAGGATCAATACACCAGGAGGGCATAACCATAATATTTATGTACCCAAAGACAGAGCTCCAAAATACATAAAACAAATTTTAACAGCATTGAAAAGACAAACAGACAGCTCCACAATAATAGTAGGGGACTTCAACACAACTTTCGGTGAAGGACAGAACATCCAGAAAGAAGCTCAATAAAGACACAGAAGATCTAAATGCCACAATAAACCAACTTGATCTCATAGACATATACAAAACATTCCACCCAACAGTAGCCAAGTATACATTCTTTTCCAAAGCACATGGAACATTCTTCAGAATAGACCACATATTAGGCCACAAAGCAAGCTTTAACAAGAATCCAAAGCATCAAAATATTACAAAGCATCTTTTCTGACCAAAAAGCCATAAAAGTAGAAATCAATAACAGAAAAAGCAAGGGAAAAAAAAAATCAAATCCTTGGAAACTGAACACCTTGCTCAAAAACTTCTGGGTTATACAAGAAATTAAGGAAAGAATAAAGAAATTCACGGAATCTAATGAGCATGAAAACACATCCTACCAGAACTTTTGGGACACAGCTAAAGCAGTGCTCAGAGGTCAGTTTATAGCAATAAATGCACACATCCATAAAGAAGAAAGGGCTGAAATAAAACATTAACCCTACTACTTGAAAAAGTAGAAACACAGCAGCAAAAGAAGCCCTCGGGCACCAGAAGAAAGGAAATAATAAAAATTAGCACAGAATTAAATGAAATAGAGAATAAAAAAACCATTGAAAGAGTTAACAAGATCAAAAATTGGTTCTTTGAAAAGATCAACAAAATCGATAAACCATTGGCGAAACTGACAAAGCAAAAACAGGAGAGGAAGCAAATAATCCAAATAAGAAATGAGATGGGCAATATCACAACAGACTCAACTGAAATTATAAGAATCATAACAGAATACTATGAAAAACTGTACTCCAAAAAATTTGAAAACCTAGAGGAAATGGACAAATTTCTAGAAACACACTACTTACCTAAACTAACACAAACAGAGGTACAACAACTAAATAAACCTATAACAAAAGAAGAGATTGAAAAGGTAATTTAAAAACTCCCAACAAAAAAAAAGCCCTGGCCTGGACGGCTTCACTGGAGAATTCTACCAAACTTTCAGAGAAGAGTTAACACCACTACTACTAAAAGCATTTCAGAGCATAGAAAAGGATGGAATACTCCCAAACTCATTCTATGAAGCCAGCATAACCCTGATACCAAAACCAGGTAAAGACACCACAAAAAAAGAAAATTACAGAACAATATCCCTTATGAACATAGATGAAAAATCCTCAAAAAATTTTCAGCCAATAGAATTCAACAACATAACAAAAAAATACCTCACCATGTCGAAGTGGAATTCATACCAGGTATGCAGGTGTGATGGTTAAGATTGTGTGTCACCTTGGCTGGGCCATGATTCTCAGTATTTATACATGATCACTCCCATGACTGAACCTGCTGTGAGTAGCCAATCAATTGAAAGGGAGTTTCCTTAGGGCTGCAGCCTACATCCGAATATAAGCAGACTTTCTGTCCTTTTGCTGGCTCCAGATCCTGTGGCTGCCTCCTGTTCATCTGACCTCCGGTTCTTGAGACCTGAGCTATGAGCTTATCTGCCCATCTTGGGATTCGTCAATCTTCACAGCCTGTGAGCAAGAGCCCTGCTTTAAAACCTTCCAGTCTTGGGTTTGCCAGCCTCAGCAGCTACATGAAACGGGAGAAGCCTCTATCTTAATCCACAGACTTGGAACGTTCCAGCCTCTACAATCGCGTGAGCTGTTTCTTTGTTATAAATCTATGTATATATATATACTTATACGCTTTACTGGTTTTGCTTCTCTAGACAACCCAGCCTAAGACAACAGGGATGGTTCAACATTAGAAAAACAATCAATGTAATCCATCACATAAATAAAACAAAAGACAAGAACCACATGATCTTATGAATTGATGCAGAAAAAGCAACTGACAAAGTCCAACACCCATTCATGATAAAAACTCAGCAAAAGGGGAAAGGAGAAATTCCTCAAAATAATAAAGGGCATTTATACAAAGACAACAGCCATCATCCTAGATAGAGAGAATCTGAAAGCATTCCCCTTGAGAATGGGAACCAGACAAGGACGGCCTTTATTACCACTCTTATTCAACATTGTTTTGGAGGTCCTAGCCAGAGCAATTAGGCTAGAAAAAGAAATAAAAGGCATCCAAATTGGTATGGAAGATGCTTAAGTATTCTTATTTGCAGATGATATGATCTTATACACAGAAAACCCCAAAGAATCCACAAGATACTGGAACTAATAAAGATTTCTGCAAAGTATCAGAATACAAGATAAGCATACAAGTCAGTTGGATTCCTCTACACCAACAAACAGAACTTCAAAGAGGAAATCATCAAATCAATACCATTTACAATAGCCCCCAAGAAGATAAAGTACTTAGGAATATACCAAACCAGAGACATAAAAGACCTATACAATGAAAACTACAAGACACTACTGCAAGAAACCCAAAGAGACCCACGTAAGTGGAAAAACATACCTTGCTCATGGGTAGGAAGAGTCAACACTGCAAAATTGTCAATTCCATCTAAAGTGATCTACAGATACAATGCAATCCCGATCCAAATTCCAAAGACATCTTTTAATTAGATGGAGAAACAAATCACCAACTTCATATGGAAAAGGAAGAAGCCCTGGATAAGTAAAGCATTACTCAAGAAGAAGAACAAAATGGGAGGCCTCACACTTCCTGATTTTAGAATCTATTATACCACCACAGTAGTCAAAACAGCCTGGTACTGGTACAGCAACAGACACAAAGACCAATGGAACAGAATTGAGAATCCAGACATAAATTCATCCACCTACAAGCATCTAATATTTGAAAAAGGCCCAAAGTCCATTAAATGGGGAAAAGACAGTGTCTTTAACAAATGGTGCTGGCATAACTTGATACCCATCTGCAAAAAAATGAAACAAGACCCATACCTCACACCATGCACAAAAACTAACTTACAATAGATCAAAGACCTAAATATAAGATCTAAAATGATAAAGATCATGGAAGAAAAAATAGGGACAACACTAGGAGCCCTAATACATGGTATAAACAGAACACAAAACATTATTAACAATGCACAAACACCAGAAGAGAAACTAGACAACTTGCAGCTCCTAAAAATCAAACACTTATGCTCATCAAAAGACTTCACCAAAAGAGAAAAAAGATAATTTACAGACTGGGAAGAATATTTTCCTACAACATATCTGACAAGTGTCTAATCTCTAAAATTTACAAGGTACTGCAATATCTGAACATCAAAAAGACAAATAATCCAATTAAAAAATGGGCAAAGCATATGAACAGATACTTCTCCAAAGAAGACATTCAGGTGGCTAACAGATACATGAGGAAATGCTCATGATCATTAGCCATTAGAGAAATGGAAATCAAAACTACAATGAGATACCGTCTCACCCCAACAAGGCTAGCATTAATCCAAAAAACACAAAATAATAAGCGTTGACAAGGTTGTGGACTGCTGGTGGGAATGTAAAATGGTACAACCACTTTGGAAATCGATTTGCTGCTTCCTTAAACAGCCAGATATAGGAGTACCATACAATCCAGCAATCCCACTCATTAGAATATATCCTACAGAAATAAGAGCTGTCACATGAATAGATACATGCCACCCATGTTCACTGCAGCACTGTTAACAATAGCAAAAACATGGAAACAACCTAGGTGCCAATCAATGGAAGAATGGATAAACAAATTATCATATATTCATACCATGGAATACTACACAATGATAAAGAACAACAATGAATCCGCAAAACATCTCATAGCATGGATGAATCTGGAAGGCATTATTCTGAGTGAAATCAGTCAGTCTCAAAAGGACAAATATTGTATGAGACCACTATTATAAGAACCCAAGAAAAGGTTTAAACATAGAAGAAAACATTCTTTGATGGTTACGGGGGTGGGGAGGGAGGGTAAGCATTATTTACTAACTAGACAGTAGACAAGAATTATCTTAGGTGAAGGGAAGGACAACACACCATACAGGGGAAGTCGGCACAACTGGACTAAACCAAAAGCTAAGAAGTTTCCTGAATACAACCAAACACTTTGAGAGACAGAGTAGCAGGGGCAGGGGTCTGGGGACCACGGTTTCAGGGGACATCTAGGTCAATGGACATAACAAAGTTTATTAAGAAAATGTTCTGCATCCCACTTTGGTGAGTGGTGTCTGGGATCTTAAAAGCTAGCGAATGGCCATCTAAGATGCATCAATTGTTCCCAACCTATCTAGAGCAAAGCAGAATGAAGAACACCAAAGACATAAGGAAAATACAAGCCCAAGAAATAAAAAGGGCCACATAAACCAGAGACTCCCTCAGCCTGAGACTAGAAGAACCAGCTGGTGCCTGACTACTACCAATGACCGCCCTGACAGGGAACACAACAGAGAGTCCCTGACGGAGCAGGAGAAAAGTGCGGTGCAGAACTCAAATTTACGCAAAAAGACCAGACTTAATGGTCTGACTGAGACTGGAGGAACCCTAGAAGACATGGCCCCCAGACTCTGTGTTAACCCACAACTAAAACCATTCCCGAAGCCAACTCTTCAGACAAAGATTAGATTGGACTGTAAGACATATATTGATACTCATGAAAAGTGTTTTTCTTAGTTGAAGTAGATACGTGAGACTAAATGGGCAGCTCTTGTCCGGAGGGAAGATGAGAAGGCAGAAAGGGACAGGAGCTGGTTGGATGGACACGGGAAATCCAGGGTAGAAAGGAGGAGTGTGGTGACATATTATAGGGATAGCAACTAGGGTCACATAACAATGTGTGTAAACTTTCATTTAAAGCAGAATTAAAAAAAAGAAGATATCAAGCGACACATTGGATTGCACAAATGTACTGTAAAAGACCTCTTCAAACTGTTGAAAAGCAAAGATGTTCCACTGAGGACAAAGGTGTGCCTGACCCAAGCCATGATATTTTCAATTGCCTCAAATGCACTCGAAAGCCAGACAATGAAAAGGAAGACTGAAAAAGAACTGATGCCTTTGAATTATGATGTTGGCAAACAATACTGAATATACCATGGACTGCCAGAAGAATGAATAAGTCTGTCTTGGAAGATGTACAGCCAGAGTGCTCCTTTGGAAGCAAGGATGGCAAGACTTCATCTCATGTACTTTAGACATGTTATCAGTAGGGACCAGTCCTTGGAGAAGGACATCATGCTTGGTAAGGTAAAAGGTCAGCAAAAAAGAGGAAGACCTTCAACCAGATGGACTGACACAGTGGCTTTAACAAAGGGCTCAAACATATCGATGATTGTGAGGATGGTGGAGGACCAGGCAGTATTTCGTTCTGTTGTACACAGGGTCACTATGAAACAGAACTGACTTGATGGCACCTAACAACAACTATGAAACCTAGGATATGGTAATTACTCAACCAATGGTGGCTTTTTTTTTTTTTAATATTTTAGTAATTAAGCACAAGCCACACAACTTTCAATAGCTAAAAGTGAAATACTATAAGGACATTGAAAAAACAGAAACACACAATAAAGGATTTATGGGGGAAATATACAGGTAGATATTCACAGTGATCGTTCCTTCCTTCCTTCCTTATTCAACTTGAGGATGAACTCCTCTTTATAGGGTAGACATTCTATCAGGTTTGTACTCATTCAATATTTATGTGCCAGGCACTCCGATAGACAATGAGAATACCGAAGAGAACAAAACAGATCCCCTGCCCCTGGAAAGCTCATGGTCTAATACGGAAACAAATACTGTACAAAAATTGCAGTATAGAGGGACAAGCTTTGAGGGCCACACACTGAGCACCGTGGAGGTGGAGTGAGGCTGCGCCAGGAGCCACTGCACTGCTCAAACCCCACCCAGTCCTGGGGTCTTCCTTTCAGTGAGTAACAACCCGTGGACCGTTGTCCCTAGAGACCACTCCCCTCCCATCATCACTATTCTACACCCTTCAGCTCACTGAGTTCTGCTCTGCATTGACAGAGGTATTGAGAGATGGAACTTTCATTTTTTTGGGGGGAGGTTAGGATTTGATCCTCATCTGCCTAAATCCATGAAAAAAAGACTTGGTTATAACCAGTTTATTTTCATATGTGCATTTCATTTAAAAAGATTTTAGGGTCATTGCTGTTGTTGTTGTTAGGTGCCGTCGAATCAGTTCCAATTCATAGTGATTCTACATACAGCAGAACAAAACATTACCCAGTCCTGCGCCACCCTCACCATCGTTATGCTTAAGCCCATTGTTGCAGCCACTGTATCAATCCATCTCATTGAGGGTCTTCCTCTTTTTCACTGACCCTCTACTTTACCAACCATGGTAAACATGGATCATTATGAACCCGTTAATTTTTTATATATTTGACGTGTGTTAATCCACTGTAGTCATTATCCTTTTGATGCTTTTATTGTGTCATCTCAGGCCAGTGTGAGAACCTTCAAGTTGGCATCTGTGTCCATTTGAAATGACCCAGGTACTCTTTGATAGCTTCCTTGCTTTAGGGGGATATTCCAGGCTCAGGCTCAGGCTCATGGTATACGTTTCCTGCTCACACCTGGAATCAGCTGTTTCCCCAAGGAGGCTTGGTTCCTTTTAGTAGAAAATAAGCTCTAGGAAATGGATCCTCCAAGTAGGAGACGGGTCACTGCTGCGTGGTTGCTGTCATGGATTGAATTGTGTCCCCCAAAAATATGTGTCTCAATTTGACTACACTATGATTCTCAGTATTGTGTGACTGTCCACCATTTTGTCATCTGATGTGATTTTCCTATGTGCTGTAAATCCTACCTCTATGAAGTTAATGAGGTGGAACAGGCGGCAGTTATATTAGAGATGAGGCAGGACTCAATCTGTAAGATTGGATTGTGTCTTGAGCCAATCTCTTCTGAGATATAAAAAAGAGAAGTGAGCAGAGAGACAGGGGGGACCTCATACCACCAAGAAAGCAGAGCCTGGAGCAGAGTGCATCTTTTGGACCCGGGGTTCCTGTGCAGAGAAGCTCCTAGTCCAGGGGAAGACCGATGACAAGTGCCTTCCTCCAGAGCCCACAGAGAAAGCCTTCCCCTGGAGTTGACGCCCTGAATTTGGACTTCTAGCCTACTAGACTGTGAGAGAATAATACTTCTGTGGTATTTCTGTTACAGCAGCACTAGATAACCAAGACAGTTGCCATTGCTTTTAGGTGTTGTCAGCAGACAGACAGCTGTATACCATTCCAGATGTAGTCACCCTCATGAGGTGTCTCTGCAGCCAGGCTAGTCAATTACCAACACCTGTTGTTGTTGCTGCTGTTGTTAGTTGCCATCGAGTCTGCTCCGACCCAAGGTGACCTTATGTATAATAAAACAAAATATTTCTTAGTCCTAGACTATCTTCATGATCAATGATATGTTTGAGTCCATTGCTGTGGTTATTGTGTCAATCCATCTCACCGAGGATTTCCCACTCTTTCACTGACCATCTACTTTACCATACATGATGTCCTTTTCTAGAGATTGGTCTTTCCTGATGACATACTCAAAGTAAGCAAGTCAAAGTCTTGCCATCTTCATTTCTAGGTAACATTCTGGTTGTACATATTCTAAGACTTTTTTTTTTTTTTAAATCAACATTTACCACCTTCCTTTTCAGCCAATGCCATCCATCAAGGAAACTCCCTCTGGACGCAGTTTTTCTTTAAAGCTCCCCTTAGGAATATGCTGTTCCTTCTCTGGTGGGTAATTCTTGGCATTTAACCATAAACCACGGCATGTGCTAACAAAGGCAAAGAACCTCCCAGGGATTTGGAAGGCTGGTGATGAGAACTAGGAAATCTACCCTCAGGGGCAGCAGGCTTCCTGGAAATTGTCCCTCTGCACTTTCTTGGGCACATGGCCTGATGTCATGGTTGCCTCAGCAGAGATCTGAGCAGATGGACCCAGGCACTCATGACTTCTACCTAAATAAAATGGCCATTATGTAAAGATCTGGGCTTGAGTCCAGCGTGCAGGGGTATGTGTTTGTTGCAGCCAAAGAGCCAGTGGGTCTATATTTTCCCTATGTACTTCACGTTTTGGACTGAAATTTTCTCTCTCTCCCAAGTAAGAATTACAAAATGTTCAGCTCTTCTCCATGGAAATTCTCCATGACAACCAAGAAAGATGACAATTTCCAACTTGAAGAAGTAGCAAGGTACATGTTCATACACTCAGATTTCTAAGTCAGGGATTCATCATAATCGTAGCAACAGTAATTCACACAATTACTATTTATTGAGTAAAAGGTTAAGTTAGGAGCAGGATCTCATTCCTCTTCACAACAATCATATGGGGTAGATACACTATTATTCCCATTTTACAATGAGGAATCTGAGGACTAGTGAGGCTGAATATCACATAGCTATTAAGAGGCCATTCCAATGAACTTGGTTAAGTGGTAGAATTCTTGCCTTCCAGCAGGAGATCCAGGTTCAATTCCCAGCCAATGCTCCTCAAGCACAGCCACTATTCATCTGTCAGTGGAAGTTTGCATGTTGCTATGATGCTGAACAGGTTTCAGTTGCGCTTCCTAAGTAAGACAGACTAGGAAGAAAGGCCTGGCAATCTACTTCCAAAAATCAGCCAATGAAAACCCTAAGGATCAAAATGGTCTAAATGGTTGTGCATAGGGTCACTATGAGTTGGGGGCCAGCTCAACTACAGCTAACAACAACATATGTATGTCTGACTACAAGATTCATACCCTAAACTATTACTATTTGGGAAAGAAGTGAACGAATATCTGTTATTCAGCAGGCATAACAGAGGGTAACCAAAAAAACCAAATCCGTTGCCGTCGAGTTGATTCCGACTTATAGTGACTCTACAGGACACAGTAGAACTGCTCTATAGGGTTTCTGAGAAGCGGCTGGTGGATTTGAACTGCTGACCTCTTGGTTAGCAGCCAAGCTCTTAACCTTTGCGCCACCACGGCTCCAGAACAGAAGGTAGGGGTCATACACTGACCACAAGCTTTCAGCTAGGTTAAGGGGAGATGCATAAACCCTGTTAACAATGGCAGAACTTGAGAGAGTTCCTGCAGACTAGGAAACTAGGAGGATGCAGCTTGATGGTCACAGCAAGGCCAGAGGTCATTGGTAGCACTGAATCCTGAGGACACAAACCTGGTCTAAGAAAAATACATTCTCTTGACACATGTAAATCTGTGAGGAAACAATACAGCAAAAGCTCTTTATACTAGGTTTCAATGTTATTTTACACATCACAAACCTAACCCAAATTTAGCCTATGTTTTTAATACACAGATCTACTGAATAGCTTTATGGTCCACCATGCCAGTGGACTTTTCCTGTCTATGCTAATAGGGTATTTAAACACAGTGAGGGCTATTTTTGGAACATCCCTCATCATTTAAGTGTGGTATATGGTAGAATTTCCAAATTTCAATAATGCTTCAGAACTGATTACATCTCCTGATGGGAAAATTAAATATAAATATATGCATAGCTATGGATTCAGAATACACAGAGGATTTCTCTTACATAATCTTTAAACCAGATGACAGTGAGGTTGGAGCTATCCTGAGGGATTTTTCCTAAGCTTCATCTCTTTGCACTGAGACAACTTTCTCATATTTCTTTTGAATTATTAAGCTTTCATCTTTTTTGCCCATTTAAATCCTCGTATACCACAAATTATGACATGACACATTAAACGCTACTTAAAAGACGGCTGTATGGAGACCAGGCGTGGGACTCGAGCATGTCTATAACTTTCGAACCTTTCAACAGGAAAGTAACTCTCTCAGAATTTTTTATATGTGGGAATGTTTTTATTGTGGAAATTTTCAAACACGCACGTAAGTAAGAGAACGGTATAATAAATCCTCATATTCCCATCATGCAGCTTCAACAGTTATCAGCATTCTACTACTCTTGCATCAACGATCCACTCTCTTCTCACTAGAATTTTTTAAAAAGGCCATTCTCTGAGAGAAATAAACCTTACATTAGGATTCCAGTGGTGTCTAAATTCTTGTATTTTGTGACAGCGTGATGTGAAGTGTCAGTGATTACTTCAGAGTCTTCTATCTGGTGGTGTCTATCTCAGAGCGCCTCAAATCCAGAATTATCAAGACCATCTGCTCAATTTCAAAACTCAGGATAGCAACTCACGCTTGCAATGAGTCAAGATACAAACGTGCTAATTGCTGGCGAGCCAGCTCTAAGCAACACCCACTGATCTTGTTTTCTTAAATTTACTGCATTCATGTGAAAATACAAGATCCAAGATGGAAGGAGTGATCAGAGCTACTGCAGGGTATAAGATGAAAGCAGGTGGCTCAAACCTAGAAGTCAATGTATAAACACACTTCATTCTACCACGTCAAAGAGTTGAGACCACAGGTCCAAATTCTGCTTGTCATCATCAGTATCCCCATAATTACCATTTACTGACAACCTACTCTATCCTACACACTGTGCCAAGTACTATACACCTCTTCTCTTTATTTCCCAGAAAGATATGTATTTATTATCAGTTTGTGGTTGAAGAGGTTTAAAGAGATTAGATGACTTGCTCAGCAGAGCCTAGATTAGAACCCAGATCCACCTGACTTTGAGGTCTGCACTCTTTTCCCTATAATATACCCTAACCACATCCCTCACTCTACTCCATCCTGAAGGAGCCCTGTGGCACGGTGGTTAAAGTGCTCAGCTGCTAACCAAAAGGCCAGTAGTTTGAACCCACCAGCTACTCCATGAGAGAAAGATGTAGCAGTCTGCTTCTGTAAAGATTACAGCCTTGAAAACCCTATGGGGCAGTTCTTCTCTGTCCTATAGGGTTGCTATGCTTTGGAATTGACTCAACAGCAGTGGTTTTTTTTTTTTTCTTTTCTTTTCTTTTGTTTGTTTTATACTGGATTAAATTGTTTGGGTATTTATTATCTTTATAATCAGAAAAAATGCAGATATTTTCAGAAAACCTCTTAGAACTGGCTTCAATTCTAAAGGATAATATTTCTTTACCTCCAAACCATCATTACAAAGCTTCTGTGATACTAAAGTTAATATATAGTTTGCTGAGATTGTGGCCATAATTGTCGAAATTTAATTGAAATCTTCATGGACATCTGGAGTTTAAATCCTCCTCCACAACTGTTCCCACTCTCAAAACCCTTCTACCTACCAGATAGTCAATCAAATAAAGTTAGCACAAAAAGAAAGCCTACAATGAGCAAATTCCAATACAAATTAGTAAACTGTTGACTGATACTAAATTTGGACTATTAAACATTCAGGTAGAAATCTGATCATCTGAAATTCAGACATATAAGATGCAAGCTGAGCAGACACCTCATAAACAATGATGGGCGTCCCTTTCTGGGATACATAAATACAGTAAACATATACTTCATGGCAAGGTACAGGTGAGCTACCAAATTGTGTCTAACTCTCACCCCATCATTTACCTAACCTTGGAATCCATCTCTCACCCCCAATTCTGTCTGAATCCTCATCTCTGGGTTAAGGTAACTGTGAAGCTTAAGCATGGGGTAAAGACGATTGTTTTACACACTACCTGGTAATTCCTTAAATAGCAGAATGTTTGTTGAATGGTTCCATTTCTAATCTATGTCACCTTATCTCTAGCATTAAAACTGTTGCAACCAAACCAAAATGGCCATGTCAAAATGTCATGCATTCTGGCCATCATTCACGTTATTTCATCACAACAATCCTGTAGAATACTGTTTCTGCCTCATTGTAAGCTGAGGTTTTATTAAACGAAATTACCACTCTAAGAATATAGGCCTATACAGTATTTCAAGCCCCTGGGTGGTACAAATGGTTTGCGCTCAACTACTAATCGAAAGGTTTGTGGTTTGACACTTTGAGGGACAGAGTAGCAGGGGTAGGGGTGTGGGGACCATGCTTTCATGGGACATCTAGGTCAACTGGCATAGCAAAGCTTATTAAGAAAATGTTCTGCATCCTACTTTGGTGAGTGGCATCTGGGGTCTTAAAAGCTTGCAAGTGGCCATCTAGGATGCATCAATTGGTCCCAATCACCTGGAGTAAAGGAGAATGAAGAACACCAAAGACACAAGGAAAGTATTAGCCCAAGAGACAGAAAGAGCCACATAAACCAGAGACTTCATCAGCATGAGACCAGAAGAACTAGATGGTGCCCGGCTACCACCAATGACCACCCTGACAGGCAACACAACAAAGAGTCCCAAATGGAACAGGAGAAAGGTGGGGTGCAGAACTCAAATTCTAGTAAAAAGACCAAACTTAATGGTCTGACTGAGACTGGAGGAACCCCGGAAAGCATGGCCCCCGGATTCTCTATCAGCCCAGAACTAAAACAATTTCTAAGGCCAACTCTTCAGACAAACACTGGACTGGACTGTGGGACATAAAATGATACTCATGAAGTGTACGCTTCTTAGCTCAAGTAGATACAAGAGACTAAATGGGCAGCTTCTGACTGGAGGTGAGATGGGAAGGCAGAGAGGGTTAGGAGCTGGTTGAATGGACATGGGGAATCGGGTGGAAAGGAGAGTGTGCTGTCATAACATGCGGAGAGCAATTAGGGTCACATAACAATGTATGTATAAATTTTTGTATGGGAGACTAACTTGAAATGTAAACTTCATTTAAACTACAACAATAAACAAAAATAAAGAAAAAGAAGAGAAAGGTTAGCGGTTTGAACCCACCCAGCAGTGCCCAGGAAGAAAGACCTGGCAATCTGCTTCCATAGAAGTTTAAAGCCAAGGAAACCCTATGGAACTCAGTTCTACTCTGTAACACATGTCAGAATCGACTCGACAGCAACGGGTATAAAGTATTTCCTATTATGCTGGACCCTCTCAATTACTTAATTTAGAATGAGAAAGTTCCATTTGGGGAGGACACGTTACCCCTGACACACCTTAATCAATGCCAGTTTTAATGCTGAGAGAGGGTACCTATGAGCAAACAATTGCAGATGTTGGATGCTGTCATATGCAAGCTTTTAAGACGTCACTTAAAAAACTCAGCAGATGGAAATCATAGACAATTACAAGCAGGATACATTAAAAACAAAACAACTACAACACCAAAAGACTGTCCTAACAGGTTCTGTTGTGTGGGATAAAATTTCCAGGGACAGTATCATACAGGGCTTCCAAAAGTGTTTACCTCAAACAACACTGAATGCTGACATGGAGTTAGATAACTGGAAAGGTGGCTTATTGAGATCAAAGATGTATATAAAAGGTTTAAAAAAAAGTTTCATAAAATGATAGTGTAGAAAAAACTGTATCCATAAGGTAAGATGATTTTAAATGAGATTTTTAATATGTGTTACTAAATTAATACATTAGTGTTATAAGCTGACATTCAACTACAGCCTTTAAAATTCATACATACACAGAGGTAAAAAAAAAATCTTGAAAGTGAATTTTCCTTGGGAAAAATGAAGGGTGACCTTATATTCAGGAGAGTGTGGTAAATATCATTATATTCTCTTTCAGAGAGAGTAAAACATACCACAAACCACTTAGTGACAGAGAGGGAATTGGTACCCAGGTTGACCTGTGTCCAAAGTCCCATTATTTTTTCACTATTGAACATAGGGCGAAGCAGAAAGGTCTCTCTGGCTCCCACCCCAGCTCTCCAGTTCCCCAAAGCAAGGGCACTTGCCAAGTAAAAATTATCCCAGCCAAACTTCCTCAACCAAGAGAGAATAATTTACATAACCAGGAAGTCTGATGTCTTCTGGCTGTAAACCTTGCTTTCTTAAGCAAGAGCACAGATACTGCAAAATTCCTCCAGATTTCTTCATCTCCCCTCTCGACCACAAGCAGATCATAACCACACTGCTGACAAACCCACACCTGTATTCAGCATGCTCTTCACCACCTCTGTGCTTTTGCTCACTGCCCTGACACTCATCTCTAGGTACCAACTACCTATCCAAAGTCAATTCCTCCACTAACTTTCTCTGAGGTCCCTCTCCAGAGATATGATCTTTCCTTCCTCGTGACCACCTTCTCAGCCATGTTAGTGTGGAAAGAGAAATGACTTTGGGGTCTAACGACGTCAGTTCCAATTTAGTTTCTCCCTGCTGTGTGGTCCCACTTGGGTGATCCTGAGCCAGTTAAGCTCTCTGCTTCCCAGTTTACTCATTGATAAAGAACCATTTGCCATCAAGCCGCGTCCAACTCATGGCAATTCCATGTGTATCAGAGTAGAACTGTGCTCCATAAGGTTTTCAGCGGCTGATTTATTGGAAGTAGATTGCCAGGCCTTTCTTCCAAGGTGCCTCTGGGTAGACTTGCACCTTCAGCCTTTGGCTTAGCAGCCGAGTGAGCTAGATAGCAATAACTACCTCACAGCTGATGTTTTCATACACAGAGGCTGGTGTCTGGCATATTCTAAGTCCCAGTTACTGTTAAAGCTGGATCTCGTTTATGGCACTTATGCATCTTCTCTTACAGTTTCTCACCAACCTGCATTACCTCTCCAACTAAACTGCAAGTTATTCCATTGCAGAAATTGTTTGAATACTGTTCTTTATAACCTATCAAGCATTCGGCACACAGTAGGGACATAATAAATAGTTTGGTTAAATGATATAAATGCAATGCTTTTCACACGAAAGAAACCATAAGGTATCTGAACAATAAGGTCAAGCATTTAATTATTTTTGCATTTATAAAAGGATCTGTTTCACTCAAGTGAAAGATAAACTACTCTTTCAGTGTAGGAACATATCCACTCATTTGCTTTCACATTCTTCTAATTAAAAAAGAAGAAGACAGAAAAAAGGTTCAGGAATTCCCAGTGATCAGGGAGCAAGCATGGCCAAATCAACCACGGTAACAGCCACAGCGCCAAAGGACGGCAAACGGTGTTCCTGGGTGGCACTAGTATTTAATCAAATCAAAATATTAAAGGACCTGTAATTTTCCCTTTATTGCTCTCAATTCCATCACAAGGAGCTAACTGCCTCTATAAAAATAGTAAGTGTTAATTTTCTGCATTACTTCATAGCTTTGCTTTGGGAAGAAGAATGCCACACAGATACTACTCGGTTACATGCTTTCATTAACTTTCTCTCCTTGATTCAACAAGCTTTTACCAGACACCCACTAAGGGCGAGGTACGGATCTTGGCACTGAGGACACAGTCGTGAAGAAAGCATTCAAAAATCGCTGTCCAGAGCTCACATCCTACTGGGGAGAGAAATAATAATACAAAATAAGTATAATGTCTTAGTCGGTAGTAAGTTCTGGCATGCTCGAGATATGACAAGGAGCCAGAGAGGCGAGAAATGGAGTGGAGAGAGGTTGGAGGAATGGGGAGGAAATGGAGGCAAAGACGTAATGAGGAGTCTGATCATGAGGGCCTGTGGGACATGGTGAGGACAGTGGCTTATACCTCAGGGACATGGGAGGCATTAGAGGGTTTTGAGACTAGGTCTGACAGGCTCTGACTGAAGCACTCTGGTGGCTGTGTGGAGAACAGGTTGCAGAGGGTCAAGGGCAGAAGCAAGGAGATGAGTTAGGAGATCGGTTCCATAGCCAGGTGAGAGAGGATGGTGGCCCAGATCAGGGTAGTGCAGAGAGAGTGCGGAGGAGCGCTCAAATTCCAGACATATCCTGAAAGTAGAGCTGACATGATTTATTGATGGGCTGGATGTGGGGCAAGAAAGAGAAGAGTCTAGGGTGACAAGGTGTCTTTCAGGTTTGTATACAAGACACATATATGATCCTAGTGAATTCCAAGTTACTTCCAAGTACCTCTTCTGCTGTCCTCAAAGCACACCATCGCCTCTTAACCCTGGAAACTAGAATCTCACATTGACTGCTTATCTACCTCATATCAGACATTGTGTTGGGTGCTTTGTAAGCTTATGATCCACACTACAAACTTGGAAGATAGCAATTATTATCCCATTTTATAGTTAAGGACATCAAGGCTCAGCAGAAGTAGGTCATCTGCCTAAAGCTTGGTCTGGAGAAGAGAGGCCACATCTAAACGGGACAGCATCTCTTCTGCTCCAGCAGGTTGCTACCAGGAGGGAAAGCCAGCCCAGTGTTGCCACATCTTCATATTTCTCTAGAAAAACCTGAAATTCAGATTATTATGTGGAGTTGTCTGATTTTTAAATGCATAGTTTTGTTTTTGGTTTTGGTTTTTTTAAACTAACACTATATGGGCCAAATAAACAAAAAGCATAACTGCGTACCAAATTTTACCTAAGGGTAGCCCATCCTAGCAAGATACAGCAGTCAATGCTGGGGGGAAAAAAAAAAAAAACAGTTGCTATCGAGTCAGTTCTGACTCGTGACAACCCCATGTGTGTGAGTAGAACTGTGATCCACAGGGTTTTCAGTGGCTGATTTTTTGGAAGTAGATCACAAGGCCTTTCTTCTGAGGTACCTCTGGGTGAATCTGAACCTCCAACCTTGCAGTTAGCAGCCAAGTGTGTTAAGGGCTTGCTCCACCCTATTTCTAGATTACTTACAACCATTTTTTAAAATGATCATGCTAGGTGATGCAGAGGCAATCAAAGGATCTAAGAAGCTCTTCAAAGAAATATAAGACAGGGATTAGAAGTGACTCAAAAAGAGTAAGAATTTTAAGACTGACCTCTGTGCCACAGTAAATGTCTATGTTACATACCCAATGCATCAGAGAGAAAGAATACAAATGGCCTTGCCCTACAGGACAGAAACCTGCTAAGGGAAACTGAGGCAGGAAGCCTGCTGGCAACTGGTGCTCTGGGATTGCAGTGGGCAAGGGGGACACAGCACTCGTTACACCTCTGACACGGTAACCCTGCTGTCTACTTTCTGAATGGAAGCAGATCGCTCTCCACAGCTCCCCTTGTGTGCTTCTTCCTTGCCTCCCCTCTACCACATGGCCTCTGCTTCCTATTTTCCCCTCAGCCCTGGGCAGATGAGTGGGGACAGGCATATATATGGTCTGGTGCTGGAGGGCGGGGTGGGAGGCACAAAGACCAAGATCACGTGAAAATGGGCTGTACAAAAAGGTAGTGTCCAGATTCTGGGCTGGGGGACTTGGCAGCCAGTAGGACAACCCCTAACATGTCCTCTTACAGATAGAAAGGATATCAGCAGGGCCAGTGAAGCCCAAATACAGAGTGGAGGCTACTGAGTTGAGCAAGAATTGTCGAAAACAAATTTACGTCAAATATAAACCAGGGTTCCCAGAAAAACTTAACTTTAATTTGGACATGAGTAAGTGTGAGAGAGAAGCTAATGTGCAAGGCTTGAAGATCGCTGGCAAAGAGGAGAACCAAAATCCACTGCCGTCCAGTTGATTCTGAACTGCCCCATAGGGTTCTACTTCCGTAGAGTAGAACTGCCCCATAGTGTTTCCAAGAAACAGCTGGTGGATTCAAACTGCTGACCTTTTGGTTAGCAGCCTGAGCTCTTAACCACTGCACCACCAACCAAAAAAAAAAAAAAAAAAACCCCGTTGTTGTCGAGTCAATTCCAACTCGTAGCGACCCTGTAGGACAGAGTAGAACCGCCCCATAGGGTTTCCAAGGAGCAGCTGGTGGATTCGGACTGCCAACTTTTTGGTTGGCAGCCAAGCTCTTAATTACTGCACCATGAGGGCTCTGGAAAGAGGAGAGAGAATCCTTACAATCTGGAAGAGAAGGCGTGAGGCTACAGAAGGGTAGAGCTTGTTCAAAAGCAACAGCTTCCAGGAGCAGTCGAGGTGGGGCAGGGGGGCCTTCTTCTACCTCTTGTCTCAGCTCCATCTCCGGGGCAACACGCAGGACTGGCCCTTTAGAATAAGTACAGACCCCAGGGACTTCTTAGTCCTATTAGAAAAAGGAGCCTCCAGGCAGGAAATGTGAGCAGCAGGAGGTTAATGTTCTATATCTTGGGGCACTACCAACAAGTGAGGGGACATGACCACAAGTGTGAAGAGGGCATTACTCACACCCCGAATCTTAAATTGGGACACTACGTTATACATGTGCACAGAGTTGTTCTTGCAGGTTGTAGCTTTAGCATTTCACATTTGAAGGATGCAATCAAGCATGATGCAATGAACTTGGAAAATGGAGTCCTAGCTGGTACAAACGGTTAAGCACTCCACTACTAGCCAAAAGGTTGGCAGTTCAAACCCACCCAGAGGCACCTGGGAAGACAGGCCTGGAGATCTGCTTCTGAAAGATCACAGCCTCAAAAACCCTATGGAGAAGTTCTACTCTGCATACAGGGGGTCACCATGAGTTGGAATCCACTTGAAGGCAAGTGACAACAGGAAAGGGAAGATGAGGAAGGATGGGAGTCCAGTTGTCATGGATTGACTTGTGTCCTCCAAAAAGATATGTTGAAGTCCTAACTCCCGGTACCTATGAACCTGACCTTGTTTGGAAAGAAGGTTAACATGAAGTCATCCTGGAGTAGGGTGGGTCCTAAGCGTATGCGACTGGTGTCCTTATAGAAGAGACACAGAGACAGACAGAGGTAGGATGCCATGCGCAAGACTAGAAACACCTGGAACTACCAGAAGCTGGGAGAAATGAAATAGCTTCTCCCTCAAAGCCTCAGTAGAAATCAATATGGCCAACACCCTGATCTCAGGCTCTCCACTCCAGAACTGTGAGACAATACATCTCTGCTGTTTAAAGGCACCCACTTTGTGGTATTTTGTTACGGCAGCCCTGCAAAACTGATGCACCAATTTTTCTCCTTTTATATTTACTTTCTCAAACCAGAAATCTATACTTGCACTTGACCATTCCTCTCATCGGTTCTGACATACCAAATCCTATCTATTCAACCTCCCAAAGGTCCCTCGGTTCTATCCGCCCCTCTCCGTCCCACTGCCATTACCCCTGGGCAGATGGCCTCCCTCATCTGCCCCTTGGCCTCTGCATTCATCTCTCTGCTTCCAGTCCTACTCATCAGTCCCTCTCCCAATCTATCCTCCACAACACAGTTTAAGTGACCCTTTAAACACTCAAAACTGATCGTATCTCTCTCCTGCTTCAGCAGCTTCCCATCGATGTTAGGATAAAGTCCAATACTCCCTGGCTCACAGCAAATACTCAATAGTCACTGAATACATGAATGAATCTATTTTATATCATTTCTATGCATGTTACTCCACTTTTGTTTTAGCATAAACCTCTGAGTTGAATATTAAAAGGCATAAGTAGTTCTTTGTCAATCATTACGGTAAACTGGAAAAAGCAGACAAAGCAGCATCATTTCATCCTATAGTTCTGATACAATAAATACTTGATAAAAGCTTCAGATTCAGTTAACCCTTTTGCTTATTTGTGAAACTGTAAATGATCATGACCTATACAATCATAGGAATACATGCAGATTTATGTATATTATTGCATTTCCATTTAATATGAGTTTATTATCAGGAAAGTGACTTTATATTAAACAATTATCTCCTATTGAATATTTCCCCAGAGGAGGAATGGGAAAAGGCTACAACAAATCACTAAATCTCACGGATCATGCACTTAACCATGATGGGTCTGAATCAGCTTATAACCACGAGTTCAAGGTAAAAAGCATGATGGTTTTTATATAATCAATCACGAATTGATTATACAAGCAGAAGCAAAAATTACTCCAACTAAGCACTGGGAATACTCACAGAAGGCAACACTAATGTCTGATGAAATAAATGAGTCCCAAAACACCCACCCACCAAAACTCAATAGAACATAATGATAGTGCATGCTGGGGGTTGTCTTAAAATTTGAAAATAAATTCTCTTTATTTTGAATATAAATTTTCTTTGTTTTCTCTTACTTTTGCTTATGGTAAATTTTACCCTTGCTTTGTTTTTAATAGAGTGAAATTTGTCTATCTTTTCTGGTATAGTACCTGCCTTGGTGCCTGGCTAAGAAAGATTTCCCATTCTCAGTCTCCATAATTATTCTCTCCATTCTCCTAAGACACTTCTACCATTTGTCTTTCGCACATTAATCTTCATTCTAGCTGCAAACTTATTTTCACGCATAAAATACAGAGTAAATCTGGTTTTATTTTCCCAAGTGATTAGCTCTTGGCAGATTTGTCGAAAGATTCTTACATATAATTGGGTTTATATCTCAACTTTCTGTAATTTTCCACTGATTTTTCTATTAGCAAGTCGGTATTTTTGTTTGTATGTTTTACTATCTGATAAGACAAGATCCAGTTCCTTTCACTAAAATTTTCCAATTTATAGAGTTTGTACTTCACACTTTTAATCAGCCTGTGGCTCAGTGTCCTTATTTATTCAATATTTTCTTTATGTGTATCCCAATTTTTTGTCCTTGATTGGCTATCCTAAAGCTATGTCTATTTTATTAGTCTTTTCAAAAAACTAGCTCTTAGGTTAACATCAATTTTTGCTTGTTTTTGTAGTAAATATATAATTAACGAAACACTTGCCATTTTAACAATACTTGTATGTACAGTTTAGTGACACTGTGTTCATCATGTTGTTCAACCATCACCATTATCTGTTTCCAAACCCTTCTATCACCCATGACAGAAGCTCAGTGCCCCCAAAGCAAGGAGTCCCCCTTTGCCCCTCCCTCCCACCCACCGCTGGTAACCACTAATAAACTTCGGCCTCTATATACTTGCCTTTTCTAAATATTTCATATTAGTGGGATCATACAATATTTGTCCTTTTGTGATTGGTTTATTTCACTCAGCATAATGTTGTAAAGGTTCATCCGCATTACAGTATGTATCAAGACTTCATTTCTATGGTATTATATTATTTTCTCACTCTTTGATTTCTGCTTTTATCCTTATTCTTTCTCCTCTTGCTTCTTGACTTGAAGCTCATTTTATTTAATTTCACCCTTCACTGTTTAATATAAAAGCATTTAAACTGATGAGTTTCTAAGTATAGCTTCGCACGTACCCGTGAGTTTTTTGTGCACAATACACGCATTGTGCGCAACGTACTCGTTGTCATTAATTTCTACGTACTCATTAAACACAGTTTTGATTTCCTCTCTTTGACTATTTAACTGAACTGTCTGTAATTGTTCAAGTAGTTGGATTGTAATAAAACTTCTGAGTTATCTTCTAACTCTCTGTATTGTGGCGAGAATGCGGTCAATGTGATTTCTGCTTTACAGCTTAATCTAGTAATACCTCTGTAAATATTCTTTGAGTACTGGGAAAGAACTATATTATTGGTTTCCAGGACACAGTAAATCACCCGTGTCTTCCATTTATATCTGAATATATAGCTCCATATTATGCCTATATATAGGTATATTCATACATATAAAATGGTATACTCAGTGTGGTAGCATGCACCTTTACTTACTATTTTAATCATTAAACATTAAATAAATTTGAAATATTAATTTAAATATTTCTTTAAATAAATTTTATAAATACAATTTTAATAGTAACATAATAATCAATGAATTTAATATAAATGAAATAACAAAATCCCTATTTTCTGACACTATTTATTCCAACATTCACTATTATAAATTTTCCCATCAAAAGCCTTACTATATAAAAAGATCCTTCTTTTTATTTTATTGTAATATATTCCTAAAAGTGGACTTACTGAATCAAAGGTTGTAAACATTTTTAAGGATGACACTCCCAACCAGCAGTTTGGAAGTGTGACTTTCTGATGGGGCTCTCACGAAGAGGTAATGCCTTGTTTTTACATATTTTTTTTTTCTTTGATAATTAAATAAAGTAAAAAATAAAATCCCAATTTCAAGGCACTTCTTGTATTAACAATTAATCTGATCTTCTCGATATCTTTCTAAATAATTTTTACTGCTTCTTAACTATTCAGTCCAGTCCTTGGTCCATAACTGGACAATGAATACTTCTAATTGATTATAAGACCTTTTGATGCAGTAAGAAAAGAATTATCACATTTATTGCAAATTACGTATTTCAGTTGTTTTAGCATTGCTTAATACACTTTCAAGGATCCCTGGTGGCACAGTGGTTAAGCACTCAGCTGCTAACCAAAAGGCGGGTGGTTCGAACCTACCAGCCACTCCAGGGGAGAAAGTTGTGGCAGTCCGCTTCTGTAAGGATCACAGCCTTGGAAACTCTATGGGGCAGTTCTACTGTGTACTCTAGGGTCTCTATGAGTCAGAATCAACACAATGCAAAGGGTTTTTAATACACTTGTAACGAACTTACATTTTAAATTGTTATGTGATTAACATGATGTGATTATTTTGTTGCTTTTATCCTTAGAAAACTTATCCTCACCACAAATTCAACTATATATTCATTTCAACTTTTATGGTTTTATCTAGTTTCCTTTTTATACTTAATCCATCTGAAAGCTATTGTGATTTGTGGTGTAAGGTGAAGACTTAAATAATTCATGTTTTCCCCCAATTAGCTGCTACCTCTATGACCGACTGTTGATGAAGATTCCTTTCATATAGTTTTGGAGTGCTTTCTTTTACCATGTGAATGCTTACATGATGCCTATGCCTTTTTCTGGGTTTTGTGCCTTAATCTAATCTGTCTGTAGATCTTTAGACAAGTATCCCATTGTTTCAATTATTTTACCTTTGTAGTTCATTAAATATCAAGAGGATAACAGTCCAGTGGTAGAACTCTCGCCTTCCATGCAGGAGACCCAGGTTCAATTCCCAGCCAATGCACCTCAAGCGTTGCCAACACTCATCTGTCAGTGGAGGCTTCTATGCTGCTATGATGCTGAACAAATTGCAGTGGAGTTTCCAGACTAAGATAGACTAAGAAGAAAGGGCTGGCAATTTACTTCTGAAAATCAGCCAATGAAAACCTTATGGCTCACAACAGTCCACTCCTGCTGTGCGTGGGGTCACCATGAGTTGGGGGCCAACTTGACAGTGGTTAACAACAAAATCCTCTAACAGCACAAAAGAATCCAAAATATTCGTATGTACTTTCATCTAATAATCTTACAGTAGAATTTCGAAGACATTTTTCTAGTTTCTACCACTGCCATAATCCTTGCCACCTAAAAATAATAACAGTTAATTAATTAAAATTTGAAAGATTTAAAACTGTGCTAGGCTTTTTTAAAAATTGAGATTAAGTTGGGAAGTTCTGCCATCTGGAAAGTATTCAGTTCTCTCTTTCTGAGAGTACACAATATATCTATGCATTCAGATTTTTTATAATATTTAGCTTATACCTATGACCCTCAGTATATAATTTTCTTTATATAATTCCAATGTATTGCTTAGTAGGGCTGCCCAGAGTTTATATTTTGTTATTGTTATTATATTAAATGGAATGATTTTTTCTCATTCCATCTTCTGAATATTGTTAAGAAAAAAGCAATTATGTTCCTTTATCATGTATACACTAATACATGAAATTGATTACTAAATGACTGAACTAATTTCCTGGGTTTTAGTTGAATATTTATATTTTTCTTTATATCTGTCTATCGTGTCACATTCATTGGACAATATTATTTCCATTTCATGTCTCTTTGAATTAGCCAGAAATTCCATATCAGCATTAAATAATAGGGTCAATGGTGGTACAGGGATCCTTTCCATATTCCTGATTTTAATTAGAATATGTGTGATCATACTACAATATTCACTATAAGATTAACATTTTTTTAATTGTGCTTTAGGTGAAAGTTTACAGCTCAAGTTAATTTTCCATACAAAAATTCATACACATATTGTTATGTGACCCTAGTTGCAATTCATATAAAGTGATAGCACACTCCCCCTTTCCACCCCAGGTTTCCTGTGTCCATTCAGCCAGCTCCTATCCTTTCTGCCTTCTCATCTCACCTCCAGACAAGAGTTGCCCATTTAGTCTCATATATCTCCTTCTACAAAGAAGCACACTCTTTGTATTATTTTATGTTTTATAGTCTAGTCTAATCTTTGTCTGAAGAGTTGGCTTCGGGAATGGTTTTAGTTCTGGGTTAACAGAAAGTCCAAGGGCCATGTCTTCTGGGGTTCCACCAGTCTCAGTTAGACTGTTAACTCTGGTCTTTTATGTGAATTTGAGTTCTGCATCTCACTTTTCTCCTGCTCCGTCAGGGGCTCTCTATTGTATTCCCTGTCAAGGTGGTCATTGGTGGCAGCCAGGCAACATCTAGTTCTTCTGGTCTCAGGCTGATGGAGTCTTGGTTTATGTGGTCCTTTTGTCTCTTGGACTAATACTTTCCTTGTGTCTTTGGTGTTCTTCATTCTGCTTTGCTCCACGTTAGTTGGGACCAATTGATGCATCTTAGGTGGCCGCTCACAAACTTTTAAGAACTCAGACGCCAATCACCAAAGTGGGATGCAGAACGTTTTCTTAATAAACTTTGTTATGGCAATTGACCTAGATGTCCCCTGAAACCATGGTCCCCAAGCCCCCCACCCACCCCCACCCCACTACTCTGTCCCGCAAAGTGTTTGGTTGTGTTCAGGAAACTTCTCAGTTTTGGGTTTAGTCCAGTTGTGCTGATTTCCCCTGTATTGTGTGTTGTCCTTCCCTTCACCTAAGATAATTCTTGTCTACTCTCTAGTTAGTGAATTCCCCTCTCCCTCCCACCCTACCCTCGTAACCATCAAAGAATGTTTTCTTCTGTGTTTAGAACTTTTCTTGAGTTCTTATAATAGTGGTCTCATACACTATTTGTCCTTTAGAGACCGACTAATTTAACTCAGCATAACGCCTTCCAGATTCATCCATGTTGTGTGTGAGATGTTTCACGAATTCATCGTTGTTCTTTATTGTTGCATAGTGTGCCACTGTGTGGATATACCATAATTTGTTTATCCATTCGTCTGTTGATGGACACCTAGGTTGTTTCCATCTTTTTGCTATTGTGAGCAGTGCTGCAATGAACATCAGTGTGTATATATCTATTCGTGTGATGGCTCTTATTTCTTTAGGATATATTCCAAGGAGCAGGATAGCTGGATCCTATGGTACTTCTATTTCTAGCTTTTTAAGGAAGCACCAAATTGATTTCCAAAGTGGTTGTACTATTTTACATCCCCACCAGCAGTGTATAAGTGTTCCAGTCTCTCCATAACCTCTCCAATATTTATTATTTTGTGTTTTTTGGATTAATGCTAGCCTTGCTGGGGTGAGATGGTATCTCATGGTAGTTATTTTTTTTTTAATATATATTTTATTGTACTTCAGGTGAAAGCTTACAGAGCAAATAGTTTCTCATGAAATAGTAGTACACATGTTGTTCTATGACATTGGTTAAAAACCCCACAACGTATTAAGCCTCTAAATTCTCAACCTTTTTTTTTTTTTTTGATGAAAATTACAGATTGCCAAAAATACACCGTTTCAAAAATTTCTACATTCACAGTTCAGTGACATTGACTACGCTCTTCCAACTGTGCTGTTATTCTTACTTAAGATGAAGTCTTACAGAACAAAATAGTTTTTCATTTAACAGTTACTACACATGTTGCCCTATGACAATGGTTAACAATCTCACAGCACATCAAGAATATCCTTAGTCCACCTTGTGTTCCCTATCACCAGGGGGCTTCCTTGTCCCCTTCTGTCTTCTGGACCTTGTCAGTGGACTATTGTACCTCTTTAGTCTCATTTGTTTATTTATTTATTTTTTTTATTTTATTTAAACACCATTTCAAAACTTTTTACTTACACATTTAAGTGATATTGACTATGCTCTTCCAATTGTGCTGCCATTCTCGCCCAAGATGAAGGCTTACAGGACAAAACAGCCTCCCATTTAATAGTTACTACAAATGTTGCCCTATAGCAGTGGTCAACAATCTCACAATACATCGACAGTGTCCTTATTCAATTTGTGTTCCTTATCATCAGTTTCCTACTCTCCCTCTGCCTTCTGGCCCTTGTCACCGGACTCCTGTACCTCGTTAGTCCCATTTAGTTTTACTAGGCTGTCCATTCCCAGGCTTAACATCGAACCTCGAAGGTAACTTCACCTCTGAGCTGAAAGGGTGTCTGGGGGCCACACTCTTGAGGTTTCTCTAGTATTCTTTAGGCCAGTAAATCTGGTCTTTCTTTTTTGGGAGTTAAAATTATGCTCTACATCCTTCTCCAGCTCTGCCCAGAACCCTCTGTTGTGATCCTGGTCAGAGGAGTCATTGGTGGTAGCCGGGCACCATCCAGCTGTACTGGACTCAGTCCCGTGGAGGCCTTGGTAGCTGTGGACCATTAGTCCTTCGGACTAATCTTTTCCTTGTATCCTGTTCTCTTCGTTCTCCCTTGTTCCCGAAGGGATGAGATCAGTGGAGTATCTTAGATGGCCGTTCATAGGCTTTTAAGACCCCAGACACTACTCACCAAGGTAGAATGTAGAGCATTATCTTTATAAGTAGTGTCATGCCAATTGAGCTAGATGTTCCCCGAGATCATGGTCCCCAGAGCCCTCCGTCCAACAACTCAGTCCCTCGGGGGGTTTGGATGTGTCTATAGGGCCTCCATGACCTTTCCTTGTGCAGGTTGTGTTAGTTTCCCCTGTACTATTTACTATCTCACCTCTCACCCAAGTTACCACTTACCTATTACCTATTTAGTATTCCCCCCACCATCCCTGCTAACCAACAAGGATTGTTACATTTTGCATGTGAATTTTTTCATGGGTTTTTACAATAGAGGTCTCATACAATATTTGTCCTTTTGTGATTAACTCATTTCACTCAGCATGATGTCCTCCAGTTTCATCCATGTTATGAGATGGTTCACAGATTCATTGTTGTTCTTTCTCATCGCATAGTACTCCATTGTGTGTATGTACCATAGTTTGTGTATCCGTTCATCTGTTGATGGACATCGAGGTTGTTTCCATCGTTTTGCTATTGTGAATAATGCTGCCATGAACATAGGTGTGCATATGTCTATTCAAGTGATGACTCTTATTTCTCTAGGATATATTCCTAGGAGTGGGATTGCTGGATCGAATGGTATGCCTATTTCTAGCTTTCGGAGGAAACGCCATATCGTTTTCCAAAATGGTTGTATCATTTTGCATTCCCACCAGCAGTGTATAAGAGTTCCCGTCTCCCCGCAGCCCCTCCAACATTTGTTATTTCCAGTATTTTTGATTCGTGCCAGTAATGCCGGGGTGAGATGGTATCTCATTGTGGTTTTAATTTGCATTTCTCTAATGGCTAGTGATCGTGAGCATTTCCTCATGTGTCTGTTGGCCATTTGAATGTCTTCCTTGGTGAAGTGTCTGTTCATTTCCTTTGCCCATTTTTTGATACGATTGGTTGTCTTTTTGTTGTAGAGGTGTTGGATTTTCTTGTAGATTATGGAGATTAGACCTTTGTCTGACTTGTACTGTCCAAAAATTTTTTCCCAGTCTGTAGGTTCTCTTTTAACTCTTTTGGTGAAATCTTTTGAAGAGCATAGATGTTTGATTTTTAGAAGATCCCAATTATCTAGTTTATCTGTTGGGTTTTTTGTGTTGATGTTTATGGTTTGTATCCTGTTAATGCCATGTATTAAGGCCTGAAGTGTTGGTCCTATTTTTTCTTCTATGAATCTTATAGTTTGAGGCTTTATATTCAGGTCTTTGATCCATTTTGAAGTAGTTTTGGTATACGGTGTGAGGTATGGGTCCTGTTTCATTTTTCTACAAATGGATATCCAGTTTTGCCAGCACCATTTGTTAAAAAGACTGTCTTTTCCCCATTTGATGTATTTTGGGCCCTTGTCAAAAATCAGGTGACCGTAGGTGGATGGATTTACATCTGAGTTCTCAATTCTGTTCCATTGGTCAATGTCTCTGTTGTTGTACCAGTACCAGGCTGTTTTGACTACTGTAGCTGTATAGTAGGTTCTCAAGTCAGGTAGTGTGAGTCCTCCAACTTTCTTCTTCTTCTTCAGTAGTGCTTTACTTATTCGGGGTTTCTTCCCTTTCCATATAAAGTTAATAATTAGTTTTTCCATCTCTTTGAAGAATGTTGTTGGTATTTGTATCGGGATTGCATTGTATTTGTAGATTGCTTTAGGTAGAATTGCCATTTTCACAATGTTGAGTCTGCCTATCCATGAGCATGGTATGTTTTTCCATTTATGTAGATCCCTTTGGATTTCATGCAGCAGTGTTTTGTAGTTTTCTTTATATAGGTCTTTTATATTCCTGGTCAGATTTATTCCTAAGTATTTTATCTTTTTAGGGGCTATTGAAAATGGTATTGATTTCCTGATCTCCTTTTCATCGTTTTCTTTACTGGTGTATAGGAATCCAACTGATTTTTGAATGTTTATCTTGTATCCTGCTACTCTGCTGAATCTTTCTATTAGTTCCAGTAAATTTCTCGTGAAGTCTTTAGGGTTTTCTGTGTATAGTATCATATCATCTGCAAACAGGGACAGTTTAACTTCTTCATTACCAATTTGGATGCCCTTTATTTCTTTCTCTTGCCTTACCACTCTAGCTAGAACTTCCAGCACAATGTTAAATAGGAGTGGTGATAAAGGGCATCCTTGTCTTCTTCCTGTTTTCAAGGGGAATTTTTTCAGCCTCTCTCCATTAAGAATGATGTTGGCTGTTGGTTTTGCATAGATGCCCTTTATTATGTTGAGAAATTTCCCTTCTATACCTATTTTATTGAGAGCTTTTATCAGGAATGGGTGTTGGACTTTGTCAAATGCCTTTTCTGCATCAATTGAGATGATCGTGTGATTTTTTTCTTTCCTTTTATTTATGTGGTGGATTACGTTGATGGATTTTCTGATGTTAAACCATCCTTGCATACCTGGTATGAATCCTACTTGGTCGTGGTGTATTATTTTTTTGATATGATACTGAATTCTATTGGCTAGAATTTTGTTCAGAATTTTTGCATCTATAGTCATGAGAGATATTGGTCTGTAATTTTCTTTTTTTGTGATGTCTTTGCCTGGTTTTGGTATCAGCGTTATGCTGGCTTCATAGAATGAATTTGGAAGTGTTGCTTCCTCTTCTATGCTCTGAAATAACTTGAGTAGAACTGGTATGAGCTCTTCTGTAAATGTTTTGTAGAATTCTCCAGTGAAGCCATCTGGGCCAGAGCTGTTTTTGGTTGGGAGTTTTTTTATTACCTTTTCAATCTCTTCTCTTGTTATGGGTCTTTTCAGATTTTCAATATCACTTTGTTGTAGTTTGGGTAGGCCGTATGTTTCTAGAAATTTATCCATTTCCTCTAGGTTTTCAAATTTGTTGGAATATAGTTTTTCATAATATTCTGTTATAATCCTTTTTATTTCAGTTGGGTCTGTTGTAATGTCCCCCATTTCATTTCTTATTTGGGTTATTTGTGCCCTCTGCTGTTTTTCTTTTGTCAGTCTGGACAGTGGTTTGTCGATTTTGTTGATTCTTTCAAAGAACCTACTTTTGGTTTTGTTGATTCTTTCTATTGTTTTTCTGTTCTCTATTTCATTTATTTCTGCTCTGATCTTTACTATTTCCTTTCTTCCGGTGGTTGTAGCCTTCTTTTCTTGTTGTTCTCTTTCTATTTGTTTGAGTTCTGTAGTTAATGTTTTGATTTTGTCCCTTTCTTCTTTTTTGATATGTGCATCTATTGCTATAAATTGTCCTCTGAGGACTGCCTTTGCTGTGTCCCAAAGGTATTGGTATGATGTGTTTTCATTTTCATTTGATTCTAGGAATTTTTTAATTCCATCTCTGATTTCTTCTATTACCCATTGATGTGTAAGCAGATTATTATTCAGTTTCCGTGTGTTTGATTTTTTTTCCTTGCTCTTTCTAGTGTTAATTTCTACCTTGATGGCATTGTGGTCAAAGAAGATACTGTGAATTATCTCAGCATTTTGGATCTTGTTGAGGATTGCTCTGTGGCCTAAGATGTGGTCTATTCTGGAGAACGTTCCATGTGCATTGGAAAAGAATGTGCACTTTGCAGCGGTGGATTGTTCTATATATGTCTATGAGGTCCAGTTGGCTGATTGTGTCCTTTAGGTCTTCTGTATCTTTGCTGAGTTTCTTTTTAGTTGTTCTGTCCTTTACTGAGAGTGGTGTGTTGAAGTCTCCTACTATTATTGGGGAACTGTCAATTTCTCTTTTCAATGTTGTTAGAGCTTTTTTTATGTATTTTGGAGCCCTGTCATTGGGTGCATAGATATTTATTATGGTTATGTCTTCATGATGGATCATCCCCTTAATCATTATATAGTGTCCTTCTTTGTCTTTTATGGTAGATTTTGTTTTAAAGTCTATTTTATCTGAGATTAGAATTGCCACTCCTGCTCTTTTTTGATAGTTGTTAGCTTGATATATTTTTTTCCAACCTTTGATTTTTAATAAATTCACATCTTTGTTTCTAAGGTGTGTCTCTTGTCGACAGCAAATTGATGGATCCTGTTTTCTTATCCATTCTGCCACTCTCCATCTCTTTATGGGTGCATTGAGTCCATTTACGTTCAGTGTAATTATTGATAGATGTGAGTTTGTTGCTGTCATTTTGTAGTGCTTTTTTTTGTGATGCTGAAGTTTTCTTTGTTCTTCTTTCTCTCTTGTGCTGAGTTACTTTTGTTTGTGGATTTTGGGTTCATTTCTTTTGTTTTTGTAGGTTTTGTTTTTGTTGAGACTTTATGTTTTTCGTCTTTATTTTTATGAGTTGGTTTGTTAACTTTTTTTGTGGTTACCATGAATTTTACCCTTATCTTTATAATTTTGAAGCAGTCTACCGTTACTTGGTATCGTCTTGCCTTCCTCTCCTTTAGAAGGTTCTATACCTATGCCGTTTGTTCCCTCTTTCATTGTTTTGATGTTGTTGTCATCCTTTGATTGATTTCTCTGATTCCCTGTTGTATATCTTTTGTTTTTGGAAAGTCCTCTGTAGTTGAGTTCCTAGAATGGTATCTGGTTCATGTGAACCTGCGTCCTAGGTCCTATGTCCTGCCTGAGGGCTGAAGCTGTTTGTCCTCAGATCGAAGAACTCCCTTTAATAATTCTTGTAAGTTTGGTTTGACTTTTGCATATTCCTTTAGTTTCTGTTTATCTGGAAATGACCTAATTTCACCATCAAATCTGAATGAGAGTTTTGCAGGATATATTATTCTTGGCTGACAATTTTTTTCTTTCAAGATTTTATATATGTCATCCCATTGCCTTCTTGCCTGCATGGTTTCTGCTGAATAATCTGAGCTTAGTCTTATTGTTTCTCCTCTGTATGTGACTTCTTGTTTTTCATGAGCTGCTCTCAGGATTCTTTGTTTGTCTTTAGTTTTAGCAAGTGTGAATATGATATGTCTTGGTGATTTTCTTTTGGGGTCTCTTCTATATGGGGTTCGTTGAGCTTCTTGGATGGCCAGCTTTTCATTTTTCATGATATTGGGAAAGTTTTCTGTCAGCAGTTCCTCAATGATCCTCTCTGTGTTTTCTGTTTTCTCCCCCTGTTCTGGTATGCCAATCACTCGTAAGTTTTTGCTTTTAATTGTGTCCCACATAACTCTCAGGGTCTCTTCATTTTTCTTTGTTCTTTTTTCTGAGTTTTCCTGAAACAGAGTTGTATCCAAGTGTTTGTCTTCAGTTCCTCTGATCCTGTCTTCCATGGTTTCAAATCTACTTCTCAGCCCTTCTATGACACCGTCCATTTCTGAAATCTTGTTGTTTATCTTTTGGATTTCTAATTGTTGTTTTTGTATAATTTCGAGTTGTGAATTTATTTTGGCATTTTGTTCCTGCATCATCTTCCTGAATTCTTCCAATTTTTTGTCTGTATTTTCCATAAATTTGTCTATTTTTTCCTCATGCTTGTCAGCTTTTTGCCTCAGTTCTTGGAAAATTCCGAGTATTAGTGATTTGAGTTCCATATCAGGTACTTCTAGTGCATTTTCTTCCACAGGAGAGTTATCTGGTGTTTTAATTTGGACACCTATTGGAGCCATCTTGTCTTGTTTTTGTAAATGTTTTGATACTGTTTGCTGTTTTCGGGGCATTCAGTAGATATTTCTCTCATTTATTGATTGTAGATTTTTTTTTTGTTTGTTTCATTCTTGTGGTACAGCTGGGCAGATCTAGCTGAGGAGGAGCCACTGGGACGGGTTGCTTGTGTCACTTACCGCAGCCACCAGGATGGTCGGTAGTCAGTGCTGGGCAGGTTCCAATAGGGCGTGCCTGCACCGCTTGGTGGTGTGATGTCTAGTGCACGGTGCAGGTAGGTAGGGTGCAGCGGGAAGATGGTTATGTGTGAAGCTAAGCTGGATATGGGAGAAAGGGGAGAGGAGGAGGAGCAAAAAGCGTAAAAACATAAAAGAATGCTAGGGGAGCTTGTCGTTGGAATGTACAGATGAGAGACTATGGGATGGAGGAAACCAGAAGGGGGAAGAGAAAGAAAAGGAAAGAATGACCAAATAAAAATCAGAAAAGTTAAAGAACTGCAAAGTTCCCAGGGATCCCACCGATGCAGCTATGAGGTCTGGGGGAGTTGGTCTCAATTTTCACAGCTCAGCCTGGCCAGAAGGTACAGAGGCATACATCGCCTGGTATTCAGGGATCAGAAAGAGAAGGAAGAGATAGAGAGACGAGAAATTAAGCAATGAAGAAAGACAAAAGGGAAAAAGAGGTAAAAGATGACAAAACTAATCAAAAAAGGAAGAAAAATAAAATTGAAAAAAAATAAATAAAAAGGGCAACACCAGCAGTCAGTGCCTACAAATGGGACCCAGAGAGCCCCCACTCAGGGGCGCGAATTCCAAGAAGCCGGTAGTCTCGGGGTTAAGAGACCGTGGCCACGGGAAGCAGAGGGGCCAACGAACAAAGGCCCCAGGATCCCACCCGCGCGGGAGCCCAGACCTGGAAACAGCCACACGCCCGAACGCAGCCCTACAGCCGTGCAGGAGAGAGCAGAGACGGCACTCGGAACCAGGCACCCAGGCAAAAGGAGGGGGAGGCGGCAGAAAAAGGTTCGCTAGCTGCCAGCAAACGGCTCCCAGAAAGCCGCCAGCCCGGGCGCGCGGAATCCAAGTACAGGTGCCCCGCAGCCCAGGGACTCCGGCCACGGAAAGCAGAGGGGCGAACGAACAAAGGCCCCGGGATCCCACCCGCACGGGAGCCCAGACCTGGAAACAGCCACACGCCCAAACGCAGCCCTACAGCCCCGCAGGAGAGAGCAGAGACGGCACTCAGAACCAGGCACCCAGGCAAAACAAGGGGGAGGCGGCAGAAAAAGGTTCGCTAGCTGCCAGCAAACGGCTCCCAGAAAGCCGCCAGCCCAGGCGCGTGGAATCCAAGCACCGGCGCCCCCCAGCCCAGGGACCCTGGCCACGGAAAGCAGGGGATCCCCAGCTGAGGCGGAGAGGGGTGGGTGGTGGGAGAGCGCGCACCGCAGTTTACCAGTCGTTCTGTCTCCGACCAGATGCTCTGCAAGGCTGCTCTCCCGTTCGCTGGTCTCCGATAGGAATCCAAGATGGTGGATCCGCGCTGCGTTAGCTGGTAAGGAATCTCGGCCTGAGTCTCTCCTCGCTCTCCGTTCTCTTTTAGTATTCTCACTCCGTTTGGTGTTTGGCTGAGTTCTTTATCTCTTCATTTGGTGTTCTAGGGTTTCAGGATTGTTGATTCTGTTAGGCTTAGTTTTTCGGATCTTTGCTGTGGAGGGACGGCGTGGTGTTTCTGCCTAGAGCGCCATCTTGCCCCCCTCTCATGGTAGTTTTGATTTGCATTTCTCTAATGACTAATGATCATGAGCATGTCCTCAGATATCTGTTAGCCACCTGAATGTCTTCTTTAGTGAAGTGCCTGTTCATATCCTAGATTAACATTTTTGTAATCATGTGAAAGAAGAAAGACTTTAAATAAGTAAATGAGTAGTGAATCCCAACATATACTTTTCCACATCTATTAAAATTATTACCTATTTATTAGATACAGTTTTAGGCTGAACCAGAGGAAAATGCCAATCTTTGATCATTTTTCATCTACCAAAAAAATGATGATTTCCTATGGCTCAACCTAATATATTAAAAGGTGTACTAAAAATTAAAACATACTTGCACGTAAGAGGTGACTCCTACCTGGTCATGGAGAATGACTCCTTTGATGCCCTCTTGGATGTGGTTTGTCAGTGTTTTCATATGGGACTTTTGCATCTACATTCATTGGCTTGGGCTAAGCATTCTTTGTTCAATATTTATCACAAAGCAATTTGCATAAAATATTAAGACACTCGTAGAAAGTGACAGATACCACCTCAGACAGAGATTGTCCACGCTGGCACTGTGCCAAAAGTCCAGCACCTTCTCTTGCCAAATGGGAAGGTATCCAAAAGATCATTAAACATGATTGCTAATTGAGTTGATTCTCATTTTTCCATGAAGCTTGTCTTAGTTTCCCAGGCTATTATAATAAAATACCACAAAGTGGGTGCCTTTAAAGAACAGAAATGTATTTTCTCACAGTTCTGGAGGCTAGAAGTCCAAATCAGGGTCTTGGCTGTGTCAATTCCTTCTGAGGCTTTGATACAGACACTGTTCCATGCCACTCTCCTAGGTTCTGACTAGTAGTCTCAGGCATTTTGGAGTGCTTCTTGGTTTGTAGACATATCTTCACATGATATCTTCCCCCTGTGTTTTACTGTTTCCCTGTCTTTCTCCTTTATAAGAAGCCACTCAGAAGGGATTAAGATGCCACCGCCACCCACCAGCTACCTTCAAGTCAATTCTGACTCATGGTGACCCCATGTGTTGCAGAGTAGAACTGTGCTCCACAAGGTTTTCATGGCTGTGACCTTTTAGAAGCAGATTGCTAGGCCTTTTTCCAAGGCGCCTCTGGGTGGGTTCAAGCCACCAACCTTTCCGTTTGTAGGTGTGCACTGAACTCTTTGTGCCACCCAGGGACTCAGAACTGGATTAGGACCCACCCTACTCTGGTATGACTTCATTGCTTAACTGATAGTATTTGCAAAAAAAAAAAACAAACTTTATTTCTTCAAACAAGGTCACGTTCACTGATGCAGGGGTTAGGACTTCAACATACATTTTTGGGGGGGGGCAAATTCAATCACAACAAAGTTCAAGGGCACTGAGGCTCTGACATATCTGGAAGCTCCTTGCCATCCAGTGGTGCTCCCCTCCATCTTCAGAAGTAGCCTTTCCCACAGTCAGCAAAGGGCTCCGTCCTCACCTACCACTCCAGCCAACTCCTGCCCCGCTGCGATGGAAATCAAGTGAGAATGTCGAGACATCCAGATTCAAAACACTAATTCACAGCCACCACTTCTGATTCTTCTCCATTACTATTTGCAAGAGTTGTCCCCATTATTCACCCTGACACTAATTGGAAGCATTTGTCCCCAGAGAAGCAGGAGTTCTGATGGCATCTCCTTTCTCCAGATTTGTTACAATAACACCCTATTAAAAGCAACCTCCCTTGGGAGATAAGGCCAAAGACTTTTGTCTTACTTACACTTAAATTCTTTCATTTTTTTTTTTCTTTGCTCACCTCAACTGTTTTATTAAGGGCCCTTTAAAACCAAACTGACACTTTTTTTCATGGCCTAACACACTCAAAGGTGAATAAAAATAAGTTTGAAGATCCAAGCTGTGTCTTATTCATCTTTTCACTCTTTCAAGCCCTCACAATGGATTGGGTACAGAACTGCTTAATAAATGCTACTAGATTAAAAATAGAACATAATTCTCTTTCAATATGGTAAAGTAATGTTACAGAAAGAACAGGACTTTGGAGTCCTATAGACCTGATTTCAAATGCCTGCTCCAGTGTTTGACTGAGCAAGTTACTCCATCTCTCTGAGCCTCCTTTTCCATCCTGTACCATGGGCTAATCATAGCAACCTCTTCAAATTATTGACAGCATTCAATAAGAAAACAAACATTCTCCTCACTTCCTCAACTCCCCACTTCATCATAACATCCTACTGAGAACCTCAGAAAGCTACAGAGAACCCTGTAAATTCTTCAGATCTCAAAAGCAAAACTGTAATTACCTGCAAGTATCAATGCAAAACCAGGAGCAAAATGAAGGCAGGAAACAAAAGCTCTGGAAGCCCACTGTTGGTCTTATCCCGTTTATGTTGTTTCCAGTAGGAAATGTTAAGAACAAGTCATCCAAGGGCAGCTGAGCCCACTGCACTGTAAACAGTGGACTGTACAGCAGAGCCCGTCTGGGAGGAGGGGACAAGCAGCCCAAGGGCCACAGAGGCCCATCCCAATCACATGAGAACCCTCCCTTGGAGCCCTTGCCACCATCACTTCAGCAATCCAGCTTTCTAAGTGTATCTCTGTATCCTTTTCATATTGCTGCTGTAAAAAACTGCCACAAACTTAGTGGTTTAAGACAACACAGATTGCTCATCTTGCAGTTCTGACGATCAGAAGTCCAACATTGGTCTCACTGGGCTGAAATCAAGGTGTCGTGGGGCTGTATTCCTTCTAGAGGCTCTAAGGAAGCACCCTTTCCCTTGCTATTTCCAGATTCTAGAGGCTTCCCACATTCCTTGGCTCATGGCCCCTTCTTCCATTTTGAAAGACAGGAAGTAGCACACCAAACCAAACCCAACTCGTTGCCGTCAAGTTGATTCCAACTCTTAGCAACCCTATAGGACATAGTAGAACTGCCCCCTAGGGTTTCCAAGGAGCAGCTAGTAGATTCAAACTGCCAACCTTTTTGGTTAGCAGCCAAGCTCTTAACTACTGTGCCACCAGGGCTCCAGGAAGTAGCATAGCATCTTCAAATGTTTCTCTGACTCTCCTGCCTCCCTCTTTCACTTTTAAGGACTCCTATGTGGAGGTGCCCTGGTGGCACACTGGTTAAAGTGCTCAGCTGCTAACCAAAAGGTCAGCAGTTCAAACCCACCAGCCCTTGTGGGAGAAAGATGTGGCAGTCTGCTTCATTAAAGACCTACAGCCTCAGAAACCCTATGGGGCAGTTCTACTCTGTCCTTTAGGGTCACTATGAGTCGGAATTGACTCAACCACAGTGGGCTTGCTTTGGGTTTTTTTGGTATGTTGCATCAGGCCCACCTGGGTTAGCCAGGATAATCTCCCCATCTCAAATTCCTTAACATAATCACACCTGCAAAGTCCCTTTTACCATGTAAGGTCTTTGGGAGACCATTATTCTGCTAACAAAATCTCCAAGACCATAACAATTTCTGGCTCTGAAATGATGCACGGAGGACTGCACCCCTTCTATGGGATTCCAGTGCAGCTGGAAGTGAGTTATGAGCGAAGAAGCACTCCCACGTTGAGGGACCTCCTGCAAAATAACTGGTCTGTGATCTTCAAAAATGTCAAAAAAAAAAGGCTGAGAGTTGTTTGAGATTAAAGGTCCTATAAAGGACACAACTAGCAAAACCTGAATCAAGTCTGTAGACTGGATAATTGTATTACCAATTTCCTGATTTTGATCACTGTACTATCATCACATAGGAAAATATTATTACTTTTAGCAAAGAAACTCCTTTATTTAGAAATAAAGGAGTAGCATATTTGCATCTTCAAATGGTTCAAATGACTCAGAAAAAAATAATATGCATATTGAGAGACAGAGAGAGAATAATAAAGCAAATGTGGTAAGATATTAGCATTCAGAGAACCTGAGAAAGATACACAGGAATTATTTGTACTACTTTGTGACTTTTCTGTCCTCCTGAAATTACATCAAAATAAAAAGTGAAAATAAGACAAAAAACATCACATTAAAAAAAAAATCACATTAAAAATCACTATTCTCAGTTTTCCAAACTCCAAAAGAAAAAAGAAGGCTACTCAAACCCGTTTTGAAGTTCTTTTCTGTTCTCTCAACCTCCTTTGGATTTCATGCGAGCCAGATTTTCTTTCTAGTGCCTAAACCATCGCTGGTAGTAAGCTGGGCACAAGTTACAGTTACTGATGCTCAAGCTCTCATGGTGGCCTACAAGGAAGATGGTGGGTGGTTTCTAAAGTTCCTAGATTGTGTACCATGGGGTGACCGAAGTCATCAGAAGAAGTGAGAGGCCAACACATCTATACACCAAGTGGGTTCTCAAACCCTACATGCCAAAGGGGCAAGTCAAATTCAAGGTGACAGCACACTGCTAGCACAGCATCAGGAACTCTGTCCCCTGTTCACATGACCTGGTCATTTATGTGACTCCACCCAGAGCATGCAACTATAACTAGGTTCCATAATGCAGAGTGCCACCAAACCTAGTATACAGGCCCTGCTCAAATGCTGGAAACAAAATAAGAAAAGAGATCCAGGTCTGGACAAACCTGGCAAAATACATGTAAGTGTGCAATGCATGGCAGGCAGTTCATTTTCTCTTCAGTAGACAAAGGGCAGAAGCATAAAAGATATAGGTTCTGTGCTGGAAAGAATTAGCTCAGGGTGAGAATTATATTCTATTACAATGAAGATGCTGAGGGGATTTCCAGAAAGCTTTAAAGAATAGACAAATAAGCACAATTGTCACTTGTCTGGAATGGCCTGATGTGGTTGTCTATGGAGACCACAACTGGGTAGATGGAACTTCAGGCTATGGCCTTCATTCCTCTGTGTACTAAGATCTTTCTAAATAAAAGGAAATATTGGCACTGTCCCCAACAAATACCAGTACCAGGCGCCATTGATTCAATTCCAATTCATGGTGACCCCACGTGTGTCAGAATAGAACTGTGTGCCACGGGAACTTCAATGGCTGAGTTTTCAGAAATAGATCTCCAGGCCTTTCTTCCAAGATGTCGTTGGGTGGACTCGAACCTCCAACCTTTAGGTTAGCAGTGGAGCACATTAACTGTTTGCACCACCCAGAGACTTGTCCCCAACAAAGCACACACAAACACAAATATACACACCAAAAACCTATACAAAACAGTTCTAGAATAATAAGAATCATGCATTAGGTGCTAACAGCCAAATTTTAACTCCCAAGGCCTGAGAGATGAAATGGGGTATGTGTGGAAAGACCACAGACAAAAGCACAAGGGTCTGCCCCAAGAAGTCCTTGAGAAACAAGGTTGCGAGATCACTGCTGAGCCCCCTTCCAGGTGGCTGTTGTAAATGTCTCATTCCACTAGACGCTCCTCCAACAAGCTCCAAGCAAAGCCTCAGATGACAGTAGAATCTGAGACAAATGACAGCAGGACAGAAATAACAGCAAGAGAAAAGGATGGGGTACTAAGCCCTCCAACTCCCCAACCCAACAGCCTCTGCTCCTTAGGCATGCCCACCGTGTCTGTGAACTGGGTTATGCTTGTGTGCTGGGAAGTGGTCGGGGGTACAGGGTAAACAAAGGAGATGCATAGCAATGAGGAGGAGCACACTGGGCCCTAGCCCTGCACACGTAGTAGAGAGCATAGATTTGGGTCCTGCAGGCCTGGAGTAGAATCCCACCTCAGCCACATTTTGTTCCCATGAGTTGGGCAGGTTACTTCACCTCCTGAAGCCACAATTTCCTCAGTCCGTGCCTCCTAAGTTTCTTGCAAACTGCATAAGATCATCATTCAAAGCACCTTGCTGTTACCATCATTACCAGGAATCCTGCCTTGTAATCAAAGCACATGAACCACATGCACCCTTCACCCTTCCATCTGCATGAGGAGTTCTGACTTTGTCAACCACAGCAAATAAGACCCTACTCAGAGTTCTTCTCCTTTCTTTTGTTCTCATCCTGTCTCTGAGAACAGACTTTTTTCTCATTCTCTCTACTGGTTTCTCTATTTGGAGGGACAAGGTGATTAGTCAAAATACTTTATCATTTTTATCGAGTAATACTTCCCTGCCCTTCATAAAAATGACAAAGGATTAACAGGTGACTCATTTTAAAACCAATAAGGATTAATGAAGGAAATTTATCTCACAAATACAAATTGCCTGTGACAGAGACAAAACTAGCAACCTTTCTTCCTTCAATTCTGAAGCCTTTGGGGGTGCTGATCAGAACAAAAGGTATTGCTACAGAACGCAAAAAGCTCGCAGAGAGGTCAAGGGGATACATATTAAGAAGGCAGGGAGCAACTCGGTAACAAAAAGGTGAGGGAAGTGAGCTAGAAGGAAAGGGGAGGAGACGAGGAAGAAGTATGGCCTGAAACGTGGGTTCTGAGAGATGCAGCAAGAGGAAGAGAAGGGGCTTTCAGGAGGACACACTGCCATGATAAGTGGGATGAAGCAAACATAGGTGATATGAAAGGATCTTAGAGAGCATTTGGCTGTGTGTCATTCAGCAAACTTCCCCCTTTGACACCTCTTTGAGAGACCTCAGTATATACTTTTTGTCCTTTCTAAGGCTTCTGTAGGAGCTCTGGTAGCACAGTAGTTAAAGCGCTGTGCCACCAAAAGGTCAGCAGTTCGAACCCACCAGCTGCTTTTCAGGAGAAAGATGTGGCAGTCTGCAGTAAAGATAACAGTCTCGGAAATGCTATACGGCAGTACCCCCGTCTCGTAGGGTTACTATGAGTTGGAACTGACTCTCCACAACAGGTACAGGTAAGGCTTCTTTGGACGTCACCCTTGGTTCTCCATGAAAACCTGAAGGCAGAGTCAGAAAATGTTATCATCCTCACAGATGTGGAAAATGAGGAAACTGAAGCTCAGAGAGATTGTAACTTGAGCAAGTTTGGACAGTCAATAAACGGTAGAGCCAGGACTTAAACCCAACTCAGCCCAACTCCAACCACCATGCTTTTTTACTCTTTGTTTGTTTTAACTAAAATTCACATAATATAAAATTCACCATTTTAACCATTTTCAAGTGAACAATTCAGTGGCATTTAGTACATGTACAATGGTGTGCAATGATCACCACTATCCAATTCCAGAACATTTTCATCACCCCAAGAGGAAACCCCAGACCCATTAAGCATTCACACTTCATTCCTCCCTGCCCCTGATTTGCCTACTCTGGACAATTTGTACAAATGGAATCATACAATATCTGGCCTTTTGTGTCTGGATTCTATCACTTAACATGTTTTCAAGGTTTATCCACATAATAGTATTAGAACTGCATTTCTTTTTTATGGCTGAGTAATAGTCCAGTGTATATATATATATACCATGTTTTGTTCATCATTCATTAGTTGATGGACATTGGGTTGTTTCTACTTTTTAGCTATTGTGAATAGTATAGCTATGATCATATGATCGTTTGTATATAAGTATTTGTCTGAACAAGGGTTTCAATTATTTGGGGCTTTTGATCACGACCCTGCTCCAATTTTTCGAAACAGGTAAATTCCCATGACAACCCCTAGGCTGTGAGGTACCCAAAGAGGCTGAGAAAGTATTTTCTGATGGGGATAATGACTTAGAAATGCCACATTCTGAGGAAATGTCCTAAATTCTACCAATTGAAGCATTCTCAATCTCATCACTTAGTTCTGAAAGCCCCAAATACTTTAGAAGCTGCAACCAGTACCAAAGAATCGAAATCAGAATGTAACATCACCTCGTTTTCTTAATCACAAACTCCTTTTTAACTAAACTTCCAAAGCAGAATGCCCAGAATGCTAAAATACTTAATTGAATATTTGATTATACATTAATGATGCATTTCCCATTTCTGAAAGCAAAGTGTATGTATGCATGTATTTCAAGCCAACATCCAAGAGGCTACCGTGGTCAAATGCAGGAGTGGGAGAGGGCCCTTCCAGAAGACATCAGAACCTTCAGTGGAGCAAGGTGGAGCTACAGATAGAGGAAGGAAGTAGATAGAAATCAGCAGAGTTTCTTTCTTTTATTGGAGAATGATCTAACATCTGCTAAGTCATCTATTTCTACAGCCAGACAATAAAATGAAAGTTCAGGGGATCTAGAGGTCACAACGCTGAACACCATAAACCCTGCATAATTTTCCTGGCAATGGATTTTATTTTAATGGAATATACCACTGGGGATACCGAAAATAGAATCTAAGACCTCCAATACATGGGTCTTGGTAGGACTAATTCCTGATGTTACAAACACTGAATCTGTTAAAAAGTCCATTTATAAAGCCTTATGAAAATTACTTAAAAGACAGAACTTTGTTTTTATTTTCCTCATTGGTGTAAAGGCATTATATAAATCAGTGACTTTTTGTAGCCCTCTGTAAAATCTCTGTGGTAAAAGCTTTCACGGACATTCCTTCACATAAGACATGAACCCTGATGGTGTGCAGGACCGCGGCCGTCTGCGCATTCGTCAGGGGCCAGCTTTCTTAAATTCCATCTCAGGGTTACTGCCAGCTGTTCTGACTATCCTCTACTTAATCTTTCTGTGCCCCGTGCCCTCATCTGTAAAACTAAGGGCAATGCTCTCTATCTCCCAGTACGGTTGTAAAAATTAAATTATGTAAATAAGCAAATGGCTAGCAGGTGCACCTTCCCTCTTCTGCTCCCTTCTCCTTTCCTTCACTGAGTAGCTCCCTGCCTTGCTAATACATCACTTGGGCCTCTGTCTCGACATTTTCGGTAGTGTTGCAACAATTATTGTCCCTGGGTGGTGCAAACGATTAAGCCTTCTGCTGCTAAGAGAAAAGCTGGTGGTTCGAGTCCACCCAGAGACACCTTGGAAGAAAGTTCTGGTGATCTGCTTCCAAAAAATCAAGTCATGAAACACTATGGAGCACAGTTCTATTCTGATGCACACAAGGTCACCATGAGTCAGAAATGACTCAAAGACAACTGTTTTTTTTTTTTTTTTTTGCTTCTTTTGGCAATAACTATTACTCTGATCAGCACCCCAAAGGCCCCCAGACTTGAAAGAAGAAAAGACGATAGCTTTGTCTATGTCACATACCTCCCCATCATCCAATACATTGATGCCACTAACTGTCACTACTTACATCAACTGTCAATACTGACCAGGAGAAACAAGTAAGTCAGGGTGGAAGGCTGGCCAAGTCACTGGATGCTGTCACCTGTGTGTATAAAACATTCCAGAAAAGTCTTATGCTTGCCCTCTCATATGCATGATAAAGATGCCTCAGTGGCTAATTACTTTAACCCACATGCCCAGCCTGCATCAATAATCAAAATCATGCAATGACCATTTTCTTTCAATCTGCCCACACAAGAGTCCACTTCCTCTTGGCAAGTCTACATTAGGAATATTTTCACAGAACACGTGATGAGGAAAATATTTTCTGAGCAACGTAACGGGCAGTTTAAATGAACTATTATCTTTTTGTTACCCTATCTAGTGTGCTTTGCATAGTTAATAGTAAATAATTATGAAAAAAAACCCGTTATTTTAAGTAACAGCAAAGCTTTGGTAAAAGACCAATGGGCTCTTGGCACAAACCCCATCCACTAAAAGGGAAGATGGCTGCTGAGAAAAGGCTAGTCATCAAATCACAAGGTTGAGGGAGGAGCCGGCGGCTGAAATCAGCTCTCCTTTCAGGTTTAACTCAGTTAAATAGGAACGATTTTCAGTGCCAGCTAGTCGTTCCAAAGTCAGCATAAGCAAGAATACGTGGGCAGCACACACGAACTCAAAGGAACAGCTGTCTGTATGGTCAAGGGCTCTCGTCTAGGATTAAGTTTTCCTTTTATTTCTGTTTGACTCGGGTGCCAATCGAGCCCCTCAAAGACAACTTGAGAGGCACTGGCTGGGCCTCTCCTGGGGCTTGATTAGACCCAGAAATCCTCCTGCCCTAACTCGCCACAGAGGCCACTGTCTCACAGAACCACGTGGCATACTGTGAAGTGCCCGAGGCCATCACTAGATCTCCATGAGGACAGTTACTGAGGAATCTGGTTCAAACAACAGTGCATCCTTACTATAGCCAATTAAACCATGTTCTCCGAGAGTGTTTAACCACGACTGTGGTGCTAAGCGAATGGATCTAAGGTTATATTCTGTAAAATATCAATTAAAAAAAATATACTCTTTGTTTAACAAAATCAGGGTCATATGGTATAAAGTACATATAAATTTAAAGAGTGGGTACTCCGGGTGATGGATTGTGGGTGCTTTCTGATAACGAACATGTAGGACATTTATAACCATGAAGTAACTATTTCCAAAAAAGGAAATTTAGTTACAGGTCATATTGAAAATATTCAGTGGATAATCATTAATTCATGCATTTCATAAACATTTTCCAAAAACTTATTCCGTGTCTGACATTAAATAAAAGGTACCAAAAAAAACCCACTGTTGTCAAGTTGATTCCAACTCATAACAACCCCAAAGGCTTTCCAAGGCTGTAAATCTTTACAGAAGCAGCCTGCCACATCTTTCTCCCAAGGAGCAGCTGGTGGTTTTGAACCACAGATCTTTCTGTTAGCAGTTGAGCACTTTAACCACTGTGCCACCAAATCTGCTGCAGTCAAGTCGATTCTGACTCATAGCAATCCTACAGGTCTGAGTAGAACTGCCCCACAGAGTTTCCAAGGAGTGGCTGGTGGATATGAACTGCCCACCTTTTGGTTAGCAGCAGAGCTCTTAACCACTATGCTAACAGGGCTCCTATTAACAAAACAAACTTAACTCTGTTCAAAAACCAGTGAAAGGGGGAAACGGCATAAGGTAATAGAAACCCAGTGACTTATAGAAATGAAAATCCGCATAAGGGCACATGCAAGTAAAAAGTCAACTTAGTTGGAATTTTATTCTAAGAAAGACGTAGAAGTCCAAACTTACATGACTTTAAAAAATAATGCCTACCATTCCCTGAGTGCTTACTTTATCACAGGCACAGTGCTAGGCATTTTACATGCATCACAGTATCTCTAATCTTTACAATAATCCTTCAAGTTAAGTGTTTTACAAATTTTGCTAATGAGGGAAGTGAAGTTTAGGGAGGCTGAATGACTTCTCTGTAGCCAAACAAGTAATTGGCAGAGTTATGTTTTAAACATGGATCTATCTCTTTACCTGCTTTGTAAAAAAATACACCACTACCCATCTGGCAATGGGTTTGGTTTGGATTTTTTTTTGGACCCATCTGTCAGTTTGTCCTATCATGGTGTCTTCTGTGTTGCTGCGATGCTGGAAGCTATGCCACCGGTATTTCAAATACCAGCACGTTCGCCCATGGTGGACAGGTTTCAGTGGAGCTTCCAGACTAAGACTATAAAGAGAGGCCTGGCAATCTACTTCCGAAAATTAGCCAGTGAAAACCCTATGGCTCACAACAGAATCTGTCTGATATAGTGCTAGAAGATGAGCCCCTTAGGTTAGAAGGCACTCAAAATTCACAGTGGCTACAATAATGGACTCCAGCAAACCAATGACTGTGAACATGGGGCACAACAAGGCAACGTTCTACTCCGTTGTACATGGGGTCGTGATGAGTCAGAGCCAACATGAAGCCAACTAACAACAACATAAATAAAAGGAAACATAAAACACTCAGTAATACAGCAAATATAAAAAATTCACGTCATTTCATCCTATGAGCTCACACAGAGATGAGACGAGGAACACAAGCACAGAATAGCAGAAGGAGAGGGTAGAAAGGAAGAAACGCAGAGGTGAGGCAGGCAATACCTAGACGTTAGCCGGCAATACCCAGACGCTGGGTCAGACATCAGGTTCAAAGATGCTCATTAAAGGAGGGAAACTCTTCTTATCTGGGCCCCTGGATCACATTTGTCCTACAAAATTATGATAATCTGACTAACCCCTGTGCACAGCTCTGACTCCTAACCCTTCACTCTCCACTGTGTATGGCACAGCCACAATAGGAAATATTCTTTCGACTTCTGCATGCTGGCTGGAGCAGTAATTCCTCACCTGTTATTTGCAACAGCCCAGAAAAAATTAAACCAACAGCTGAATTCCACCCACTGGCCACAAGGTATCTCACCTAAATTTGCCTTCCTGAATTGGCTCACCTAGTCTACAAGTATTTCAAATACTTCTCCTGTGCTTTGGACTAGGAAAGATATTTTAATTCCTTACTTCATGAATATATCAGTTGTTGTTAGCTGCTGTCGAGTTGGTCCCAACTCATGGCAACCCCATGCACAACAGGATCGGACCTGCGTGATCCATAGGGTTTTCAGTGGCTGATTTTTCCGAAGTAGAGTGCCTGGCCTTTCCTCCTAGTCTGTCTTAGTCCAGAAGCTCTGCTGACACTTGTTCAACATCAGAGCAACACATAAACCTCCACCGGCAGATGAATGGTAGCTGTGCTTTAGGTTAATTGGCCAGCAGTCGAACTTGGGTCTCTTGCATGGAAGGTGAGAACTCTACCACTGAACTATCCTGCCCCCAGCTATGTCAGTAACAGGAGTTAATTATTAAAACCTTGATTATACTGACGAGAGAGCCAAATAAGAGGAAAAGAGACAAACCTCCTCAGGTATTGTAAATGTAAGAGATCCCAAACAGGGTCTATTTATACAACTTAATAAAGTAGGTTAAGCCAACAACCCAGGTCTGAAGATACACCTCTGATTTCTCACCTCCCTTCCGGCTCTAAAATCCTGAGTCTATGTCAATAAATACTCTAGTGAGACGTCTTTTTTTTTTTTCACCATGAAAATGCCACTAGAGTTTTAAAAGAGGCTTCAGCACTTGAAATGAGGGCAAGGCTGATTTCTTTTAAAACTTATCCACAGGATCAAGTTCTTCCCTACAGTCTAAACAGTTTTCTCAAAGGGCTTCAGAAGAGTTCATATGGGGAGAGCTTTGAGAAAAAATAAAGAGAGAAAATGCCTTTCTATCTTTTCCTACCTAAAGCTCGCTCTCTGCATGAAAGAAATAGAATTTTCGAAAGATTCCATGGCTCTGTGTCCCATGGCTGTGGATGAGGGCCATGTACTCTGCCTACTAGATATCCAGCAGATGATATCAATGGTCTATCTATACCTCAGGTTCCAGTGCACCTCTTTAGCCCACTTGAGAGTGACCAAAAAAAAAAAAAAATATGTATTATATATTAAGTCTTCTCAGCTTAGACAAAGTGCTTCCCAATTTTGGCCCGAATAGATGTGTAGAGTATATACTTAGGTCTCCTGTTTTGCAATCTCTTCTAAATGAAGATTAGAAATATATAAATATAGCACTAATTAGCCACCTTGAGAAAGACACTGAAATCCAAACTAGAACAATAAAGATAGCTGTCATTTATATTCTATGGAAATGCTACACACTGTGCCAGTACTTGAAATATTACTCCTAATTCTAACTGTAGTCTGAAAAATCAGCATCATTTGCTGCATTTACCAAAGTGGAAATACAGGTTCCGAAAGATTTGCCCAAAACCAACAGCTAGGAAGTGAGAGGGCCAGGATGTGGACACACAACTGGCTGATTCCAAAGCCTCATCTCACCATCCTGAACCATCCTGAAATCCCACTGCATTGCTTCCAAATTCTAACAAAATCTTCCTTTCTAGCACCACAGCTTATTTTTTTAACAAAGGCAATCTGTCTAAAGTGTCGTTGCCAGTACCAAATGGTCCCTGGATAGCCTCACCAGCACCAGTCATTGACATATCACCCATACAGGTGAGCTATCCGCATCACAATTCAACTAATTTACTCACCAGGGTCCACACCACAAATTCATCTACTGATATACTCTGGTGCTGAGGGGAGCTAATACTTCCAGAGAGGTCTTAACTAAAGAGATCAGTCTTTACCAACAGATACGACAGTGATAATTTCTAAGTAATCAAGCACCGCTCATTCTCCCTTGTTCAGAACTGACAGTAGTTCTTCCTGATGCCTTCATCATCTTTGCACCTTCCAAAAAATGCCCTCTACTTCCACATTATGCATCCTCAGGTAGGGTACAAAAAAATATTCTTAATGAAAAAGTGAATTATATTTTTAAGTTGGACTGTATAACACAGCTCATATTTGACAAATTTATTTTTTAAAAAAAGTCAATTTCCAATAGTTCAGCCTTAAACTTAGGATAGGGTTTAGCTGTCAGAATAAAGACTAAAAAATATAGTAGCTTCTATGAAGATGGAAGACAGTTTCATGCAACAGTCTCAGTGTAAGTAGAAGTTCTATAGTGTGGAGGACCCAGGCTCCTTCTATCTCACATCCCTGCCATTCTCAGCCCATGAATGGACATGGCGGCCATTGCATAGTCTAAGTTGGCGGCTCCAGCTCCCACCATCATGTTCAAATTTCAGCCATTGGGGAAGGCAGAAGGGGAAGTGAAATACAAACCTCTTCCCTTATGATCAAGACATAGAGCTTTTACAGTCGACTTCTGCTCATCTGCCACTGGTTGGAATTAGACATGTGGCCACATCTAGCTGCAAATCAGGTGGAAAAATACTACCTTTAGCTGAATGGTCGGTCATATGCTCATAAAAAAACAAGGGTTATGTGACTAAATGAAAAGGGAAGAACTGATATTAGGGGCAATGGTAATCTCTGTCACATAAGGTGTAAAAGAATAGGCACCGTCACACAATGTTACAGTTTCTACGATGGATCATGTAAAATATGCTGAATTTAAAAGCTGTGGATTTGGAGAGATGAAAATGAAGCTATGGAGAAGAAGCTAAGAGGATACGAGCATTCTTATAATATGTAAGTTACTAAGAAGCAGATTTAGAACATGCACAAGCTCTCTGATGATTTAGGAAAAATATTCTTTTTGTGGAAATCCACCCTTTACCAACCTGGTGTAGCACACACATCCCTGCTTTGCTCTCTTCCTCAGCTTGAGAGGTCATATTTGGTGCACATCTTTCTTTTACTTCTCCTAGTACCCAAGCTTAGGGTGAGCCATAAAGATTTTGCAAAGTATTTATTTTGTAGGAAATAAACTCAGATACCCAAGAATTCTTTATGATTTTCCCAATCTATCTTTTGAGGCACTAGACCCCAGGACACCAGTGCCTGCTTTCCAAATCCCATAAGACTTTGAGCATCAGAGTTATTAAAGTAGTTTGAGGTATTGAATTAAACCACTCTACAACCAAAAACAGGTGATTGTCAGACCAGTTATTCCCACTTCAGGAAAATCCCAGTGTATATTAAAAAAACCCTCTCCAACATTTCAGAAGGGAGTGATTGAGAGGCCCCAGGGATATAAATATGATGACACATAAAGCAACAGATGCTCTGATACTTTTTCAGGTCCAAGACCACATGAAATTCCTCCTATACCCTTGGCAATTACATGAAACCTGACATTGTCTCAACCCAACACTACAAAAGAACATCATTAGAGCTGCTGAACGCTGTACTGGGAAGTTCTCAGAGATGTCAGAAAATATGATCTCTCCGGAACCAGATTCCCAAGATCAAACTGCAGTTCCATTCTTAACTAGCTAAGTTACTAACTCAGGCAAATTGCCTGACATTTTCCTTGCTGTGCTTCAGTCTCCTTACCTGTAAAAATAGGAATAACAGCTCCTACTTCCACTTTGAGTACCTGAATTCAGAGAACATCTCAAGAACAGATTTGATGCACTGAACACTAATGACCGAAGACCACACAAGTTGTGCAAGGACATCATACGTGAAGATAGCAAATGTCATTAAAAAGACAGGAAAAAAAGAAAAGACAAAAATGGATGTCAGAAAAGACTCAAACTTGCTCTTGAATGTAGAGTAGCTAAAGAGAAAGGAAAAAATGATGAAGTAAAAGAGCTGAACAGAAGATTTCAAAGGGCAGCTGAAGAAGACAAAGCAAAGTACTATGATGAAATGTACAAAGACCTGGAGATAGAAAACCAAAAGGAAGAATATGCTCAGCATTTCTCAAGCTAAAAGAATTGAAGAAAAAAATCAAGCAAAACACTAACAACACAGGAAGCATCATAAGACAATGGAAGGAATATACAGAGTCACTGTACCAAAAAGAACTGGTCGACATTCAATCATTTCAGGAGGAAGCATATAATCAAGAACCAATGGTACTGAAGGAATATGCCCAAGCTGCACTGAAGGCATTGGCAAAAAACAAAGCTCCAGGAACTGCAGAATATCAACTGAGATGTTTCAACAAATGGATGCAATGCTGGAAGCACTCACTCATTTATGCCAAGAAATTTGGAAGAAGCTACCTGGCCAACTGACTGGAAGAGATCCATATCTATGCCCATTCCAAAGAAAGGTGATCTGATGGAATGTGGAAGTTATCAAACAATATCATCAATATCACACACAAGTAAATTTTTGCTGAAGATAATTGAAAAATCATTGCAGCAGTACCTGAACAGGGAACTGCCAGAAATTCAAACCAGATTCAGAAGAGGACATGGAACAAAGGATATCACTGCTGATGTCAAATGGATCTTGGCTGAAAGCAGAGACTATCAAAAAGATGTTTACCTGTGTTTTACTGACTGTGCAAAGGCATTCAACTGTGTGGATCATAATAAATTATGGACATCATTGAAAAGAATGGTAATTCCAGAACACTTAATTGTGCTCATGCAGGATCTGTACACAGACCAAGAGGTAAGTCATTCAAAGAGAACAAGGGGATATCGTGTGGTTTAAAATCAGGAAAGGTGTGCGTCAGGGTTGCACCCTTTCACCATACTTATTCAATCTGTATGCTAAGCAAATATTCCAAAAAACTGGACTATATGAAGAAGAACAGGGCATCAGGATTGGAAGAAAACTCATTCACAACCTGCGATATGCAGCTGACACAACCTTGCTTGCTGAAAATGAAGAGGACTTGAAGCACTTACTGATGAAGATCAAAGACTTCAGCCTTCAGTGTGGATTACAATATGGACCAATAAGCAACATCATAATAAACGGAGAAAAGATTGAAGTTGTCAAGGATTTCATTTTACTTGGATCCACAGTCAACACCCATGGAAGCAGCAGTCAAGAAATCGAATGATATATTGCATTGCGCAAATATGCTGCAAAAAACCTCTTTGAAGCATTAAAAAGCAAAGACGTCACCTTGAGGACTAAGGTGCACCTGATTCAACCCATAGTATTTTCAATCGCCTCATGTGCATGAGAAAGCTGCACAATAAACAAGGACTAAAGAAGAATAGATGCCTTTGAATTATGGTGATGGCGAAGAATATTGAATGTACCATGGATGGCCAGAAGAACAAACAAGTCTGGAAGAAGTACAGCCAGAATGCTCCTTAGAAGCAAGGATGGCAAGACTTCGACTCACGTACTTTGGACATGTGATCAGGAGGGACCGGTCCCTGGAGAAGGACATCATGCTTGGTAAAGTAGAGGGTCAGTGAAAAAGAGGAAGACTCGACAAGATAGACTGACAGAGTGGCTACAACAATGGACTCAAACCTAACAATGATTGTGAAGATGGTTCAGGACTGGGTAGTGTTTCGTTCTCTTGTACATAGAGTCACTATGAGTTGGAACGAGCTTGACAACACCTAACAACAATAACTTCCTGGTGGCACAAGAGTTAAGCACTCGGTTGCGAACCAACCAGAGGCTCTGTGGGAGAAAGACTTGGTGATCTGCTTCCGTAAAGATTACAGCAAGGAAGACCCTATGGGGCAGTTCTACCCTGTCGCATGGGGTTGCTATGAGTCAGAATTGACTCAGTGGCACCCAGCAACTACAACTTCATAGGTTTACCATGGGAGTCAAATGAGTTAATACATGTAAATTTCTGATTTGTTTGTTGTTGTTAGCTGCCGTGATTGAGTCAGCCCCCAACTCACGGCAACCCCATGCACAACAGAACAAAACACTGCCCTATTCTGCACCATCCTGGTGATCAGTTGCAGATCGGACCATTGTGGTTGATTTCCCTGGCTGATTTCCAGAAGGAGAAAGCCAGGCCTTTCTTCCTAGTTTGTCATAGTCTAGAAGCTTCATGAAACCTGTTCAACGTCATAACAATACAGAAGTCTCTACTGACAGATGAGTGGTGGCTGTGCATGGGATGCACTGTCCAGGAATCCAACCCAGATCTCTTGCATGGAAGGTGAGAAAATACAATATTGCTCATAAGAGCACCTCCAAACCCATTGCCATCAAGCCAATTCTGACTCATAGCGACCCTATAAGACAGAGTAGAACTGCCCCACAGGGTTTCCCAGGAGCAGTTGGTGGATTCGAACTGCCGACCTTTTGGTTAGCAGACGAGCTCTTAACCACTACACCACCAGGGCTCCATAAGAGTACCTAATAGATAGTAAACACACAATTCTTATGGCAAACCAAACTGGGCACAGGAATTAAGATACACTGCTGCAGATTTTCCATAATACTTCAATTATTTCTTTAGCATATCAAAAGCCAAAGACGGAAGTATAGTCTGGACACCCAGTCCATAGAGTCCTCCCATAGTGGAAATGAGCATATCTCTTCGTCCATGACAGCCTAGAAAACTCTGTGGCAGGAGGATATAGCAGAATGAAGCAAGAGGAAAGCCTTCCCCTCTACAGAGAAGAGAGAAAGAAGTTGGAAGAAAGTGCCTCCCAATTCTCCCCTCTCTACCCTTTGAAGTGGAGGGTCAGCAAAGGAGAGGAGGACCCTCAGCAAGATGGATTGACACAGTGGCTGCAGCAATGGGCTCAAGCATGACAGCAACTGTAAGGATGGCACAGGACCAGGCAGTGTTTCATTCTGTTGTACATAGAGTGCCTATGAGTTAGAACCAACTCAACGGCACCTAACAACTAACAACAACACCCTCTGAAGTGGGGGCAATGTCAAGGGTAGAGGGGATCAGGATTATGGTCCTTATGCCCCATGAGCACTCTGTAAAGACCACTTCTTGGGTTGCCCCATTCTCCAACCTAGGGCACAGCCACATCACTGTGGTTGCACAATGCAAGCTGGCGAAGAAGATTCTAGAGTTCTGATTATCCCAGTTGCCCTTGATACCCATGTCGTGAAGTCATAGGTATTTGGAAGTCTGGCTAGGAAGCTAGCCAGTTTGGAGGAGAGGGCAGGTCGCTTTGGCAGTGGCCACATGGCTCTGTAGAAAGGGCTGGGAATCAGAGCCCAGTGCCAGTCCAGCCCAATGGCCAGGAACACACAGTGCCAGGAGACACCAAGGTGAGGCTGAGTCAGTCGGAGCCTGCCATGCCACTAGGCTTCCTTGAGCCAAGACATTCAGATCACCCCGCCCCCATGAGATTATCTGCACTATAATCTTCCTGCCATGGACCCAGACACCATCTGAGGAAGAGAAACTAAGGGTGAGGAAAGTCACCTGAAAAACTTAACATTTTTATTCAAGAACAACTCATGGTTGATGTTACCGGGATTGCTAGCTTTAGTACATTGGACATTTAGTTAATTTTTCTCCCTTCTAACCAGCAGAAAGGGCTCTGTAGGAAGGGGGATGAGTTCTAAACATATGCTTTAAACTAAACTTCCCGTGCACATGTGGGTTGTTACCATCTAACTTAAACACAAAATACTGACAGGTTCATGAGAGGAAAAATATTCCTGTGGTTGTGTGTAAAATACATAAGGATAAAATCATGAATTGATTCAACAAATGGGAATTTTATGTGGATACGGTAGTTAACAAATACAACACAGTTCACAATATCAAACTTATAACTCAAAAATAATAGGCTTTGTAAACTCTCACACATTGCTGATAGGAGTATAAATCGGTATACCACTTTAGAAAACTGTTTGGCACTATCTCCTAAAGCTAACCATATGCCTATTCTAATGAATCAGCAATTCCACCCCGAGGTATTACCCAAGAGAAATGAGTGCCTATGTTCACTAAAAGACATGTAAAAGAAAGGGCATAGCAGCTTTATTCATAATAGACAAACGCCAGAAACAAACCAAATGCCTAACAACTGGAGAATGGAGAAATAAATTACGGTACATTGTACAGCATAATGCCATTCAGCAATAAAAAGAGTGAACTATTGCTACATACAGTAACATCATGACTCTCATATACATTTTGATGAGTAAAAGAAGTATGACTCAAAAAAGCACCTATGATCAAAAACTCCATACAAGAATCCTGATCAAAAGGGGAAAAATGCAGAACAGAATTTTAAATTTTCATGGACTCTAGACTTCCTAGAGCCATGAAGGTTGGAGGAACCCCTGAAACTATTGCCCTAGATAATTTTTAAACCTTACACCAAAAATATCCCCTGAAGTCTTGTTAAAATCAAACAACAGTTTAGCTTAACTAGTAAAAAAGGTCTGCTTTGAACATTATGCTCTTTTAAGATCTATTTATATTGGATCAAACTGACAACAGCAACTGGAAAGATTAGGTAGGAACCTCAGGGGGCAGTGAATTTATGTTAATAGGGGAGGAACAACTCGGAAAAGGAGGGTGAGAATGGTTACACAACTTGAAGAGTATAATCAACGTCACTATATGGTACATGCAGAAACTGTTGAATTGGTGTATGTTTTGCTGTACATATTCTCAACAACAACAACAAAATAAAATTATATTTAAAAAGTAAACACTGTATGATTCCATTCATATAAAGTTCAAGACTAATCTACTGTGCTAGAAATCAGGATAGTGGCTACCTGGTAGCATTAACTGGGAAAGGGGCATGAGAAGGTCTTCTGGGTGCTGAAAATGTTCTGTGTCTTCACTTGAGCAGCAGTAACATGGTGTTTATAGATATGTAAAAACTTACTGAGCTATACACCTAATATGTTTGCAACTTACTACGTGTATGCCATACCTCATCTGAAAAGTTTCAAAAAACATACACACACGCACATATGCATATAGTCTTTCTACTTCACTTTTAGAAAGCAAGGTATTTAGTGGTGAGAGGAGGGTCATCAATGTTACTAGGTTACCCCGAGGTTGTTCTACAGCCAAACTATACAACCCCATCTAATACACTGTGGAGAGAAATGTAGACTTCTTCCTGGTCACCTCTGATAGAAGATTTCCTCTCCATTCACCTGGGCCACCTCTACATAAAGATCTCTAGTTGCCACGGGATGGATAACTGGAAAAAGGTAGGCTACAGTGACTTGAGGACTAAATCAACTTAAGAGATTTTAATATCCCTTAAATAACAGATTGAAACCGTTCTCTTAAATGCATGCGGTGAGGAACTTGGAGCGGCGGAGAGCATGTGCCACATGTTCATGTGGAAACATTCACAATGACTGGGCCAAATTACAGGGACCTAGATAATCTGAGTCTTCCAGGGGTAAGAACCATGACCAAAACCAGAACAAACCATTCTGGCTGCCAGTAGGTAGTTCTAGCATCCACCAATAGCTTTACTCTGCTTCCTGCTCTTTAAGGAGTTCTGTGGAATGTTTTCAGTCACTACCTCAGTACTTTCAACCCATTGGTCTTTAAGCTTTGAAGGTCACAGGCCTTTTTGAGAATCTAGTAAAGAGCTATGGAGATCCAAAAAAAAAAAAAGCATAAAATGGTGCATATATTTTCAGCAAATTACATAATCCCTACAGCCCATTTGTTGAACCCATGTTAAGGATGCTGATATAAAGGAAGACCAAACCCGTTGCCATTGAGTCAATTCCAACTCATAGAGACCCTGTCGGACAGAGCAGAACTGCCCCATAGAGTTTTCAAGGAGCACCTGGCAGATTCGAACTGCTGACCTTTTGATTAACAGCCGTAGCTCTTAACCACTACACCACCAGAGTTTCCAAAGGAAGACTACTGGCCCTCAAAGCTATAAATTAACCCTTTCTCAGACAAATACCCTTGTGATGATGTGTGATCGTAGTTAGCACTCACCTCTTTGAAGCAGACCTGAGAAGAATTTGGAAGTTCTTTCAAGTTCTAAGTAATACTTAACAGCATGCAACCACGGGACTGTAGAGCTATTAAGAGGCATCTGAAACCATTTCCCAATAAATCCAAACAGTCTAACAGAAGTATACATTTATCTACAATAAGGCTAAAGACTAAGTAATTCCTTATACTACTTAGCTTTTAGCTTATGTTGTAACTCTGGTGGTGCAGTGGTAAAGAGCTATGATGAGCTACAAGTGCTCACCAGAAAGGCTAGCAGTTCAAATCCACCAGCCGCTCCCTGGAAACCCTATGGGGCAAGTCTACTCTGTCCTATAGAGTCACTATGAGTCAGAATCAACTTGATGTGCAACAGGTTTGGTATCTACTAAATGCATTAATAACACTAGATAGCTCCAACTATCATCTTGCTTTAATTTCAAAAATGGGGGAAATTAGCCAATGTATTACTTAATACAGTTCATTTCATAAGAAAAAGATTTTGAAACATGCAGTCTAAGAGGGAAACTTATACAAAAAAATCTCAGTAATTAATTTTAAAAAATAGAGTGAATTTGACCATTATGAAACATCTCCAGTGTGGCCTCAGGAAACTTACTCATTTCTTTGTTATGCAGGTAGGATGTTTTAAGCATAAGGGTATTTTTTTAAGCACTCCATAAAGGCCGTGTATTTCACCCTTCTCTCTCTACTGAACTAGAGGTAAATTTATACTCACTGGATGGTAAAAGGCCTTACTCTCCAAATAACAACTCTGAAGCAGACCTAAAAGCTCATAACGACCACAAAACCCAACCAAACCTCCTCCCCTAAAGCAATGTGTTTGCAAACTTCATTGTACCTAAAAATCACCTGAGAAATTTATTAAAAATGCAGATTCCCAATTTTCACATCTTACTTAGATTCTGATTTTGTAGCTTGTAGTTTGCAACTAAGCCCAGGAAGGTACACTGTTAACAATAAACCAAACCAAACCCGTTGCCATCAAGTCAATTTTGACTTATAGTGACCCTACAGGACAGAGGAGAACTGTCCCACAGGGTTTCCAAGGCTGTAACGTTTACGGAGGCAGACTGCCACATCTTTCTCCTGGAGCAGCTGGTGGGTTCGAACTGCCAACTTTTCAGTTTAGCAGCCTACCACTTTAACCATTGAATGCTAACAGTCCCGTGGTTACAAGTATTTCCTGAAGGAGTGGGAAAAGGAGTAAACATAGTTTTCCTAGAGACTCTCAGAGGCAAACGCACTGAACAGAGAATAGGCAGGAAGTAGATGTTTTCCTACAGAAGTATGTAGGTTAATGAGGCAGGGTTTCTTCTACAGCCATCTCAAAATCTGAGGAATTACAACGTGTGTGAAAAGTAGCACAACCTCCAAGGCATGCTACCACAAACTGAGAAACCCTTCCAAGGCCTGGACCAGTTATGCTGTTTAACTGCTTGTAACTATTATTAGGTAGAAGAAGAGATCGTCTACTACAGAAGATCCTCTTTCAAATTTAAAATTTCTTTCCAAGCTGCAAATCACCTCAAGCCGATTATTCCTCTAAGTCCAAGATCACTGCCTGCAAAATAATCAAGTCAGTGCCTACAACATAATTAAGTCAAGTTGGTGCCAGTCTTAATCATTTGTTCTATATCATACACACACACACAATTTAATTACATGTTAGGAATCCTAGTGCACTCAAAACTTTTAAACAGAAAACAATCTTTCTAAGTGTGTGACATTTTGGAATTTTATGAAGGATTTCACTTTTATTTTGAATTTCTGATGGCTTAAGATAAGAGACCCTACACTCAACAAATCTGTAAAAGCAGGCTGGATTGGAGTTTACTGCAGTTTACAAAGAGCTTTTTGTATGGCTGATAATTCAGAGGGAAAGTCAGCTCTGAACCAGTGTCCTGGCTCTCTGTTAAGGGGGTAATGGTGCTTCAGTAGGGCCCTTCAACATGTAAGAGTAACAATCTGATCACACAAAATAGGGGTCCTTGCTGAAATAGGAACATCCCAATCAAGGTTCACTCTGCCTAGTTAGATTGTCTAAATGGTAGAAGAGATCAGACACCAACGTTAGCAGTCAATTCTGTTAGCTGTGTTCTACAGCTCTTATTTATGCCCCATGAAAAGGGCAAGGAGTCCGATGCATGGAATGCTTACTGACTTTTATTGTCACCCCATCCTGACCCCATCCCTCTTGTCAGGATGGCTGCAACTCATCCTTAGGATCTTAGCTTAAAATCACCCTTCTTTAGGTAGATGTGTCTGGGATCTCACTTCTAGGTTACCTAGTTACATAACAAACTATATTTTTCTCATAGCATTTTAATTATTACTTTTTAATTAAAAATGATGTAATTATTAGTGTGTGTAAAGGTTTATCTCTCCACCAACTCCTGTGGGTCTGTGGGCTCAATCCTCAACCAGGACTGCTTTGTTTACTGCTTTATTTGGACTTTCTAGCAAGTGCCTTGCTTGCATACACTAAATTCTTAATAAATGACTCCTACATGAATAAATGAATTCTACCAGAATGATTTCACAATAGAATACATAACTCTTACAGCATGTAAATTTAGAATATTTTACTCAACAAATGGTATGTGCCATGAAAAGTTATTATGGAGCAAAAGTACATTTATGGCATGGGCCCATTTGCATTTTCTTAAATCTTTATAGGCACTTTAAGATAATATATACATATATTCAAGTTCTTCCCACTAGCAAAAATGAACTAAGCTTTCAACTAAATGAAAATAACCAGACTGGTGGCTTTCTGATTTTTCTGTATCTGTTCTACGTAGCTTCTGAGTAATCACAACTGGTATATGGCTGTGACATAGCAAACATTTCAAAACTAAGATCTTATATCCTTGACTTTCTCCAGTACCATTCCTAATAAAGGATTCTCTCAATATGAGTTCAGGAAGTACATCTATAGCCAACAGACAGCTTAAATTTAGATTCTGAATCAATAAGAGTGAAGATTCAGCATTTCCATGTTGAAAGTCTGCCCCTGGATGCGTCTTGGGAAATCATGATTACTATCACTTTAATTTTCCATAATGCTGCATATACCATCTTATATTCTTTCATGGGTAAATTCTTTCAACTCTGTAATGACAGGCACTTTAATATGTAAATGTTAACCATTATTGAGAATGTCTGGAAAATTATATGTGCAACACAAGGGGCCTGTACATCTGTTATCCCCGTCACATAAGCCCACTGGCCCACTTATTTCCTTAAGAGTTTCAGTCAGGTGTAAACCAGTGTAAACTGCTAGAAAACAAATGTTTTTGAAAAGCAAGATGGAAATTTCCAGACTTTAAAAAGTTAGAGAGCATTCTTTTTTTAAAAAATAACAACTCTTTCTTCCCTACTCAAACCCATTGCCCTTGAGTCGATTCCGACTCACAGAGACCTTACAGGACACAGCAGAACTGCCCCATAGGATTTCCAAGGCTGTAATCTTTTCAGAAGCAGACTGCCACATCTTTCTCCCCCAGAGCGGCTAGTGGGTTCCAATTGCTGACCTTCTGGTTAGCACCCGCGCTCTTAACCACTGCGCCACCAGGCCTCCTTTCATCCCTACTAACCCCCTCCAAAAGTGCTCCATAATAATTTGTTTGAAACTTAATTTTTTGAGAATTTTGTTAGACATTTTCAGAAATCTTTGATATACTTAGGGCCAAGTAAGTCTGGCTGAGTTTGGTTTGGATATGTATGAACACACACACCCCACACATCCTTGGCTAGACTGAAATGTCCCAGAAGAAAGTCAATTTACAGGAAAAGATGGCAGAGATCCTCTGGATCCTTTTGTTTGTTTGTCTTTTGGGTTTTTTTTTTTTTTTTCCAAATTGCAGGCTTGTAATCAATTTACTATGTCCCAATGAGCACATTCTTAAAAATGGAATGAAACAGAATGGAGTGGAATGGAATGGATAATTCAAGGCAGAACATGTGCTGATGCTACAATCTTTCTTCACTTAGGAACCCTAGCACCATGGGCAAATCTTGGGGAAGATAAAGCTGTGTAAAGCTCTGTGTGTGTGTATAAATGTGTGTGCGTATGCATGCGTATGTGTGTGTCTGTGAGAGAGAAATGGATCCACAAGTCACATTTTATAAGTCAGCATGTCACAGACAAAAACAACTTAAAATGCCTGAAATACCTGTATAAATATCATGGCCCACTTTACCTACCTGGGGTACAAAATAAGGTCCCATTGCTTTCAACATTCAAATTTAATGATTTTCTACATCCCATCCAATGTATCATGAGAATCTCTCACTTCTCCCTGAGGTTCCTGTCTCTTTTCATAAACTCAAAAGCCAAACCCAGGGGAGTCTCCTCTCTCTAAAGAAGTCAGTGACTTTTAGCCAAAGTTCCTAGCAACAGCACATGCTGTGCCTAGAATTATCCATTCCATTCCACTCATGTTGCTGTGTTGTAAAGAAGAATGGTAACTTTTACGAATGTTAAAGTCTGCGTTCCTACAGCTCTAATTTCCTAGTTCTACCCAATCTTAGAGAAAGAATGCTGCAGGAGTATATGTGCGTTTGTGTGTAAAAAAAAAAAAAATGAAAGTAGGAAACTCTATCAAGGAAGTCCCCATAATTATTAGTTTTAATTTTGACAGCTTTTAATACAACCAGGGAAGATATTGTTAATAGAAGAGAAAGTATAAGCTTTGTACAACATAGAAGCAGCAACAAAAAAGTCTGCAGGTGATCTTTAAAGAGGAAACCATGGATATACACCAGAGACTCAGTCTTCAAAATGTTCTCAGACAAATATGGTCATATAAGGTACCTCTTCTACAAACAAGGTGCCTGGGTCCCACAGAAAGAATCTCCTGCAAAGAGCAAGGTCTTCCTTCTTCCATTCTGTTTACATACATACATACACACACACACACACACACACACATATACACACACCACTATACACGCCTCTCTTTGAATGAGAATAAACCTAATGCAGACATTAGCAAGGCAACAATTCAACAAAACCCAAATGTTACATAACTGGGCTTTCAGAAGGACACTTCATTATTTTTCTTGCCATATTACTCAATCAATACTGGGCTGAACATGATTCGACCACTACTGTTCTGACCTACAGCAATGACAATTTCATACAGCTCAACCTAATATTTACAAAGTTCCTACCATGAACAGAACCCAGACAAATAATTGCATTTAATGTGCTACCTTTACAAAATGACAGTGCTACTCAGTGAAACTCTTATGATATTTTCACAGAAAGTCAGAGAAATAATAGTGTGGAAGTATTCCTTATAACAATGTGTTTACAGGGGTGAGAAACAAATGAACAAAAACACAAGAAGTCAAACCAATGCATATCACTGAATACACACAAATCACAAAGCATTCAATCCCTGTCCTTAAGCACCTACAATTTAGTTGGGACGGTATAATGCATAAAAAATAAATGCATGTCAGATGACTACATAATAATCCCTTGGGACAGATAAACTGGCAGAAAGAATATCAAACTGAGCAGAACCTTAGAATTTAAATAGTTTAACTCATACTTAAAAAAAGTGAAGCTTAAAGAAGTTAGTATAACATACCAGAAGATATCTTGTCCACAAGAGTCACGTTAAAAAAATGTTTACATGGAGTGCTTACCTGTTTTAAATATTGCACAGGGATCAAAGAGAGTTCAGACCAAGTAATGCCACTAGATTTTATGAATAGAACATGGGCAAAAATGTTAATACTATATGGATTCAATATTTAAGTAAAAAGGCTTCTGGTTAAACTTGACACATTGACAGTATGTGTTTATTACCACTTCATCCCAAAATCCTCCAAAACGACAGTAAAGGAATAAAAAAGGTATGACTATACAAGAATAAAAACATGAGAGGTGAGTTCCGGCAAAATGGCGCTCTAGGCAGAAGCACCACACCATCCCTCCACAGCAAAGATCTGAAAAACTAAGCTGAACAGAGAATACAACAATCATGAAACCCTAAAACATCAAATGAAGAGATAAACAACTCAGCCAAGCACCAAATGGAGTGAGAAAACTGACAGAGAACAGAGAGCGAGGAGAGATCCATGCAGAGGTCCCCTACCAGCTAACGCAGTGCGGATCCGCCATCTTGGACACCTATCAGAGACCAGCAAACAAGGGGTACGAGAAAGCAGTCTCACAGAGCTTCCAGCGGGAGACAAAACAACCAGTAATTGGCAATATACACTTTCCCACCCCCCACCCTTCTTTACCTTGACTCAGCCTCCCTGGCTTCCCGCGGCCACAGTCTCTTGACCGGGAAACAGCAGCTGCTTGGATTCCACACACCCGAACGGGTGGCTCTCTGAGTGCCATTTGTTGGCTGCTGGTGTTGCTTTTTTTCTGCTTCTTTTTATTTCTTCCCTGCCTCTCCCCACCTCCCACTCCTTTCACTCAAGTACCTCGCTCCGTGCGCCATCTTTGCTTTTTCCTGAGGGGCTTCAGAGGTCTGGTAATTTGTGATATACGCTTTCCCACTCTCTACCCTTCTTCACCCACACTCGGCCCCCTCTACTTCCCACGGACACAGTCTCTTGTCCAGAAACACCAGCCCGCACTAGCTGGCTCTCTGAGTGCCATTTGTTGGCTGCTAGTGTTGCTTTTTTTTCTGCTTCTTTTGATTTCTTCCTTGCCTCTCGCCACCTCCCCGTACCTTCGCTCAAGTGCCTGGCTCTGTGCGTCATCTCTGCTTCTTCCTGAGGGGCTGCGGAGCTCCGTTCGAGTGTGGAGCTGCTTCCTGGTTTGGGCTGCCGTGCTGGTGGGACCCCGAGGCTTTTGTATGCTTGTTTACTTTGAATTGTTTGTTTATTTTCTTTTCCTTTTCTTGAGTTGGGAGCCCTTTCTGGTCAGGCGGAGCTGCGAGCCAGGGTGTCTCCCCTTCGGCTTCCACAGAAGGGCAGACGGATCCGTGAGGACATTTCTTTATATGTTGTTGTTTTTTTTTTTCCTGTTTCTTTAGGGGCCTTTCTTGTTTTGTTTTGTTTTGTTTAATTTGTTTTGTTTACTTTTTCCTCTTTTTCCCTTTTTGTCTTTCTTCATTTCTCAGTTTCTCGTCTCTCTATATCTTCCTTCTCTTTCTGTTCCCTGAATACCTGGCGTTGTATACCTCTACACCTTCTAGCCAGGCTGTACTACAACATCTGAGAGTGACTTCCCCAGACCTCATAGCTGCACCAGTGTGATCCCTGGGAAATTTGAGGTTCTTTAACCTTTCTGATTCTTATTTAATCATTCTTTTCTTTTCTTCCTCCTTCCCTTTCTGTTTTTCTCCATTTCATCGTCTCTCATCTCTCCACGCCAACGGCAAGCTCCCCTACCATTCTTTTTTGTTTCTTTGTATGTTTTTGGCTCCTGTTCCTCTCGCCTCTCTCCCATATCCATCTTAGCTCTACACATAACAATCTCCCTGCTGCATCCTGTCTACCTGCACCATGCACTTGACATCACACCACCAAGCAGCACAGGCATGGCCTACTGGAACCTGCACTGCACTGATTACCGACCCACTCTGGTGGCTGTAGTAAGTTCCAAAAACAACCCATCCCAGTAACTCCTCTTCAGCTAGACCTGCCCTGCCATACCATATCTGAGTGACTGACCCTGCCAGTTGAAGAAGGAGATGAAAAGTATTCTGCTCACAGACAAGCAAACAACAAAGAACACACAGTCTGCCTGCTCAGACATAGTCAATTATTTTTTTTTAAAAAGGGATGGAACAAACAAATCTACAATCAATAAATGAGAAAAATAACTACTAAATGCCCCGAAGACAGCAGACAATAAAAAAATTTAAGAAAACAGGACAGGATGGTTCCAGTAGGCATCCAAATAAAACACCAGATGACTCTCCTCTGGAAGAAAATGCACTAGAACTACCTGATAGGGAATTCAAATCTTTAATACTCAGAATTCTCCAAGAACTGAGGCAAAAAGCTGACAAACATGAGGAAAAAATAGACAAATACATGGAAAACACATACAAAAAATTGCAAGAATTCAGGAAAATAATGCAGGAACAAAATGCCAAAATAAATTCACAACTAGAAATTATACAAAGACAACAATTAGAAATCCAAAAGATAAACAACAAGATTTCAGAAATGGATGATGTCATAGAAGGGCTGAGAAGCAGATTTGAAACCATGGAAGACATGATCAGTGGAATTGAAGACAAACACTTGGATTCAACTCTGTTTCAGGAAAATTCAGAAAAAAGAACAAAGAAAAATGAAGAGACCCTGAGAGTTATGTGGGACACAATCAAAAGCAAAAATCTGTGAATGACTGGAATTCCAGAACAGGGGGAGAAAACAGAAAACACAGAGAGGATCATTGAGGAACTGCTGACAGAAAACTTCCCCAATATTATGAAAGATGAAAAGCTGGCTATCCAAGAAGCTCAACGAACCCCATATAGAAGAGACCCCAAAAGAAAATCACCAAGGCATATCATATTCACACTCGCAAAAACCAAAGACAAACAAAGAATCCTGAGAGCAGCTCATGAAAAACAAGAAGTCACATACAGAGCAGAAACAATAAGACTAAGCTCAGATTATTTGGCAGAAACCATGCAGGCAAGACAGCAGTGGAATGACATATATAAAATTTTGAAAGAAAAAAATTGTCAGCCAAGAATAATATATCCTGCAAAACTTTCGTTCAAATTTGATGGTGAAATTAGGTCATTTCCAGATAAACAGAAACTAAGGGAATATGTAAAAGTCAAACCAAACTTACAAAAATTATTAAAGGGAGCTCTTCGATCTGAGAACAAACAGCTTCAGCCCTCAGGCAGGACCTAGGATGCAGGATCGTATGAGCCAGATACCTATCTAGGAAATGAACTCTCGAGGACTATCCAAAACCAAAAGAAATACAACAGGGAATCAGAGCAGTCAATAGATGGATGACAACAACATCAAAACAATGAAAGAGGGAATAAACGGCATAGGTATAGAACCTTCTAAGGGAGAGAAAGGCAAGGCGATACCAAGTAAGGGTAGACTGCTTCAAACTTAGAAAGATAAGGGTAAAATTCATGGTAACCACAAAGAAAGTTAACAAACCAACTCGTAAAAATAAAGACGAAAAACATAAAGTCTCAGCAAAAACAAAACCTACAAAAACAAAAGAAATGAACACAAAATCCACAAACAAAAGTAACTCAGCACAAGAGAGTAAGAAGAACAAAGAAAATTTCAGCACCACAAAAAAAAGCACTACAAAATGACAGCAACAAACTTCCATCTATCAATAATTACACTGAATGTAAATGGACTCAATGCACCCATAAACAGACAGAGAGTGACAGAATGAATAAGAAAACAGGATCCATCAATATGCTGTCTACAAGAGACACACCTTAGAAACAAAGATGTGACTTTATTGAAAATCAAAGGTTGGAAAAAAAATATATAAAGCTAACAACTACCAAAAAAGAGCAGGAGTGGCAATTCTACTCTCACATAAAATAGACTTTAAAACAAAATCTACCATAAAAGACAAAGAAGAACACTACATAATGATTAAGGTGACAATCCATCATGAAGACATAACCATAATAAACATCTACACACCCAATGACAGAGCTCCAAAATACATAAAACAAACTCTAACAGCACTGAAAAGAGAAATTGACAGTTCCACAATAATAGTAGGAGACTTCAACACACCACTCTCAGTAAAGGACTGAACAACTAAGAAGAAACTCAGCAAAGATACAGAAGACCTAAAGGGCACAATCAGCCAACTGGACCTCACAGACATATATAGAACAATCCATCCAACCGCTGCAAAGTACACATTCTTTTCCAATGCACATGGAATGCTCTCCAGAATACACCACATCTTAGGCCACAGAGCAATCTTCAACAAGATTGAAAATGTAGAGATAATTCAAAGTATCTTCTCTGACTACAATGCCAGCAAGGTAGAAATTAACACTAGAAAGAGCAAGGAAAAAAAATCAACTCCATGGAAACTGAATAATACCCTGCTTACAATTACTGGGTAATAGAAGAAATCAGAGATGGAATAAAAAAATTCCTAGAATCAAATGAGAATGAAAACACAGCATACCAAAACCTTTGGGACACAGCAAAGGCAGTCCTCAGAGGACAATTTATAGCAATAGATGCACATATCAAAAAAGAAGAAAGGGACAAAATCAAAACATTAACTACAGAACTCAAACAAATAGAAAGAGAACAACAAGAAAAAAAGGCTACAACCACCGGAAGAAAGGAAATAGTAAAGATCAGAGCAGAAATAAATGAAATAGAGAACAGAAAAACAATAGAAAGAATCAACAAAACCAAAAGTAGGTTCTTTGAAAGAATCAACAAAATCGACAAACCACTGGCCAGACTGACAAAAGAAAAACAGCAGAGGGCACAAATAACCCAAATAAGAAATGAAATGGGGGACATTACAACAGACCCAACTGAAATAAAAAGAATTATAACAGAATATTATGAAAAACTATATTCCAACAAATTTGAAAACCTAGAGGAAATGGATAAATTTCTAGAAACATACGGCCTACCCAAACTACAACAAAGTGATATTGAAAATCTGAACAGACCCATAACAAGAGAAGAGATTGAAAAGGTAATAAAAACACTCCCAACCAAAAAAAGCCCTGGCCCAGATGGCTTCACTGGAGAATTCTACAAAACATTTACAGAAGAGCTCGTACCAGTTCTACTCAAGCTATTTCAGAGCATAGAAGAGGAAGCAACACTTCCAAATTCATTCTATGAAGCCAGCATAACGCTGATACCAAAACCAGGCAAAGACATCACAAAAAAAGAAAATTACAGACCAATATCTCTCATGAATATAGATGCAAAAATTCTGAACAAAATTCTAGCCAATAGAATTCAACATCTTATCAAAAAAATAATACACCACGACCAAGTAGGATTCATACCAGGTATGCAAGGATGGTTCAACATTAGAAAATCAATCAACATAATCCACCACATAAATAAAAGGAAAGAAAAGAATCACATGATCATCTCATTTGACACAGAAAAGGCATTTGACAAAGTCCAACACCCATTCCTAATAAAAGCTCTCAATAAAATAGGTATAGAAGGGAAATTTCTCAACATAATAAAGGGCATCTATGCAAAACCAACAGCCAACATCATTCTTAATGGAGAGAGGCTGAAAACATTCCCCTTGAAATCAGGAACAAGACAAGGATGCCCTTTATCACCACTCCTATTTAACATTGTGCTGGAAGTTCTAGCTAGAGCAATGAGGCAAGAGAAAGAAATAAAGGCATCCAAATTGGTAATGAAGAAGTTAAACTCTCCCTATTTGCAGATGATATGATACTATACATAGAAAACCCTAAAGACTCCATGAGAAATCTACTGCAACGAATAGAAAGATTCAGCAGAGTAGCAGGATACAAGATAAACATTCAAAAATCAGTTGGATTCCTATACACCAGTAAAGAGAACGATGAAAAGGAGATCAGGAAATCAATACCACTTTCAATAGCCCTGAAAAAGATAAAATAGTTAGGAATAAATCTGACCAGGGATGTAAAAGACCTATACAAAGAAAACTACAAAACACTACTGCAAGAAACCCAAAGGGATCTACATAAATGGCAGACTCAACATTGTGAAAATGACAATTCTACCCAAAGCAATTTACAAGTACAACACAATACCGATCCAAATACCAACAACATTCTTCAAGGAGATGGAAAAACAAATCATTCACTTTATATGGAAAGGGAAGAAGCCCTGAGTAAGTAAAGCACTACTGAAGAAAAGGAATAAAGTTGGAGGACTCACACTACCTGACTTCAGAACCTACTATACAGCTACAGTAGTCAAAACAGCCTGGTACTGGTACAACGACAGATACATTGACCAATGGAACAGAATTGAGAACCCAGATGTAAATCCATCCACCTACGGTCACCTGATCTTCGACAAGGGCCCAAAGTCCATCAAATGGGAAAAGACAGTCTTTTTAACAAATGGTGCTGGCAAAACTGGATATCCATCTGCAAAAAAATGAAACAGGACCCATACCTCACACTGTATACAAAAACTACTTCAAAATGGATCAAAGACCTGAATATAAAGCCTAAAACTATAAAGTTCATAGAAGAAAAAATAGGACCAACCCTTCAGGCCTTAATACATGGCATTAACAGGATACAAACCATAACCATCAATGCACAAAATCCAACAGATAAGCTAGATAACTGGGATCTTCTAAAAATCAAATACCTATGCTCTTCAAAAGACTTCAGCAAGAGTCAAAAGAGAACCTACAGACTGGGAAAAAATTTTTGGACAGTACAAGTCAGACAAAGGTCTAATCTCCATAATCTACAAGAAAATCCAACACCTCTACAAGAAAAAGACAAATAATCCTAGTAAAAAATGGGCAAAGGAAATGAATAGACACTTCACCAAAGAAGACATTCAAATGGCCAACAGACACATGAGGAAATGCTCGCCATCACTAGCCATTACAGAAATGCAAATTAAAACCACAAAGAGATACCATCTCACCCCGGCATTACTGGCACAAATCAAAAACACTGGAAATAACAAATGTTGGAGGGGCTGTGGGGAGATGGGAACTCTTATGCACTGCTGGTGGGAATGCAAAATGATACAACCATTTTGGAAAATGATATGGCGCTTCCTCAGAAAGCTAAAAATAGACATACCATTCGATCCAGCAATCCCATTCCTAGGAATATATCCTAGAGAAATAAGAGTCGTCACTCGAATAGACATATGCACACCTATGTTCATGGCAGCATTGTTCACAATAGCAAAACGATGGAAACAACGTAGGTGCCCATCAACAGATGAATGGATAAACAAACTATGGTACATACACACAATGGAGTACTATGCAACGAGAAAGAACAACAATGAATCTGTGAAGCATCTCATAGCATGGATGAAACCGGACGACATTATGCTGAATGAAATAAGTCAATCACAAAAGGACAAATATTGTATGAGACCTCTACTGTAAAAACCCATGAAAAAGTTCACACACAAAATGTAACAATCTTTGTTGGTTACCAGGGATGGGGGGGGAATACTCTGTAAATAGATAAGTGGTATCTTGGGTGAAGGGTGAGACAGTACACAATACAGGAGAAACTAGTACAACTTGTACAAGAGAAGGTCATGGAAGCCCCATAGACACATCCAAACTCCCTGAGGGACTGAACTGCTGGGTGGAGGGCTGTGGGGACCATGGTCTCGGGGAACATCTAGCTCAATTGGCATGACACAGCTTATAAAGACAGTGCTCTACATTCTACCTTGGTGAGTAGTGTCTGGGGTCTTACAAGCCTGTGAGCAGCCATCTAAGATACTCTACTGGTCTCATCCCTTTGGGAGCAAGGGAGAATGAAGAGAACAGGATACAAGGGAAAGATTAGTCCAAAGGACTAATTGTCCACAGCTACCAAGGCCTCCACTGGACTGAGTCCAGTACAGCTAGATGGTGCCCAGCTACCACCACTGACTACTCTGACCAGGATCACGACAGAAGGTTCTGGACAGAGCTGGAGAAGGATGTAGAACATAATTCTAACTCACAAAAAAAAGACCAGATTTACTGGCCTAAAGGAGACTCGAGAAACCTCGAGAGTACGGCCCCCAGACACCCTTTTAGCTCAGTGGTGAAGTTATCTCTGAGGTTCACCATTCAGCCTCGGGGTGGACAGCCCTGTAAAACCAAATGGGACTAATGAGATACAGTAGTCCAGTGACAAGGGCCAGAAGGCAGAAGGGGACAAGGAAGCTGGTGATAGGGAACACAAGGTTGAGTAAGGATATTGTTGATGTGTTGTGAGATTGTTAACCATTGTCATAGGGCAACATTTGTAGTAACTGTTAAATGAGAAACTATTTTGTTCTGTAAGCCTTCATCTTAAGTGAGAATAACAGCACAACTGGAAGAGCATAGTCAATGTCACTGAACTGTGCATGTAGAAATTTTTGAAATGGTGTATCTTTGGCTATGTGTATTTTCACCAAAAAAAAGGTTGAGAGGTTAGAGGGCTGACATGTTGTGGGGTTGTTAACCAGTGTCATAAAATAACAACTGTACTTCTGTTTCATTATGAACTATTTGTTCTGTAAGCCTTCACCTGAAGTACAATAAAAAAATTAAAAAAACAAAACAAAACAAGAGAGGCATCATTAGTAGATGAGAGAGGTCAATACAGTTTATAGAAGTTGAAAAAAGGATGGAAGAATGGAAACAACACAGCAGAATAGAGGAAACTACAAAAAAAAAAAGAGTGCTTGTACAGGGGCAACCAACGGAAAAGCAGCCATTTCTCACACACAAACAAAGCCTCAGAATATAGAATAGTTGAGTCTTCAGGTCCCTTCCTCCACCCCAGGACTGGCAAGGGAAGACTCAAAATGAAAGCTGTGCAGCAAGTCTAGAAAATATTCATCCCAGATTATAGCAAAAGGGCAGAAGCTCCAAAAACGAGATCTCCGGGAAGAAAAAACAGAACAATCACATTATCTGATATGTTTCAACATTTTATAATAATATTAATAGGCATTTGCATATCTGATGAGACAAGAAGGAACAACAGTAAATAGTTCATAAAACAATGAACAAATTAAAAAGCAAGGCAAGTATTAACTCCAGGGAAAACAAAAAGCTATACAAAAATCTTAATCTTCAGAAAATATAAATCTGAAACTTCTACTCATCAAAGGGCACAGTTAAGAAAACAAAAAGGCTGTCTGGGAGAAAATATTCACAACGTATTTATGTGACAAAGGAGACATATCCAGAATATGTAAAGAATTTCTACAAATAAATGAGACAGACAACTCAAATAAAAAACAGACATGAGACTAAACAGACACTTCACAAAAGAAAATATCCAAATTACTATTAAGCACATACAAAGGTACTCATCAGGAAAATCATAGCAATGGAATTAAAAAAGTGGGAATTAAAAAAAAATGAGAGGCATAAAGGATAATATTTAGGATGAAGGGCAACTTTGATGATAGAACTGTTCTAGATCTGGGTAGTAGCTACATAGATATTCACATACATCTGTACATCTTATTCAGTAAAAATTATACTCCATTTTTAAAAAATGTAATCCACAGCCATAAACAATTTTTGCCATAATGGATGATTAGGGGAAGGGGAAGTAGAAGGAAGAGTGTAACAGAGCTAGATCTTTACCCATCTTCACCAAACATAAAAGGATAAATCAGGAAATACCTGTGCATATATTAATTTGATTTTCAAAAAAAATTAAACAAATTTTCAACAAATATTAAATTTAAAATATTAAATATGCAATTAGTCATGTAAACACTAGATGGAGGTTTAAAGTATGCCTCACTGGACATCTTTTGTCAGTCCAGTGTTCTTTCCTTCTTCTGTGCTCTGATTTTCCTTCCTCCTCCACCATCAGTCCATATGGTTCAGGGAGAATTTCTCCATCTGAGCTTCAGCAATGGCTTGTGACTCAAGCCCAATTCAACCACATGGTCCTGGAAGTTGGCCACAAAGATTTTTTCTTCCAGGGACAGGCACAAGGCCCATTTTGGGCAAACGAGAGTTACACGAAGGAGTTCTGTCAAAACGTTGGAGGAAAGACAAGCTCTTTCTGCTAAAGCTACTGAGAAGAGGATATAAGCCTGCAGCTGCTGCAGCCATCTTTCCACCAAGAGAGAAGAACTTGACCAAGAATTGGGCTGAGAGGATGGACAGCCAGATGAGAGATAGGGAGAGGGCAAGTGAACCCTGGTTTCTCTGGTACAGCCCTGGTTCTATGCAGCCCTAAGCGTGTCTGCTCCTGCCCTTTTCATAGTTACAGAAGGCAGTATAATGTGATGGGAAAACACTGGATTGCTTGGGCTCAAACTCTGGCTTTACCACTTACAGTATGACCTTAAGCATGTCACTTAACTTCCTCCTCATCTATAAAATGGGGGTGATAATAGTACCTACCACATAGGATCAAATGAGCTAATATATAATAAACATACACATATCTGTGTATATTTATATCTATGTATAAGAATATAAGTATATATCTTAATATACATATATTTATATATTAAAAGCTAGTTCACATTTCTTTATATGTGTAAGGAATCATAAATAAATAAGTGTTAGCTATTCTTATTATTAGCAATTAAATTCCCTTTTTTCCTTAGGCTAGTTTGAGTTTTGTGATACTTTCAAATGGTAGGATCCTGACTCATTCAACCACCCAAAATAGAAACCATACAAAACTAATCAATTTGATAAAACATAAGCGAAACATAAACATAAAAATTCTGTATATCAGAAAAAAAGCAAAACAATTAAAAAGTAAATGGGCAAACATATACACACACAATTCACAAATCTAAAACATCAGAATGTAAAAAAGTTCAGTTTTTAAAAATCAAATGAATGAAATAAATCAGGAATTAATTTCTCCAATCACAACACTGAAGATTATTTTAAATTTAATATCCAGTATTGGCAATTGACTCATGAACTGCTGGTAAAAATGTAAATTGATACATCATTTCTAGAAGGCAATTTAGCTCCAATAAAATGAACATGCCTTTGACACAATAATCCTTCTAGGAGTTTATCTAAGGAGAGAATTAAGGGTGTGTGCAAGCATTTTCCCTATTAGTTTTTTCACTGACTTGTAATTATATACAGAAACACTGGAAAATCGAAATGTCCAAAAAATCGAGGATTCATTAAATCCATACATTCTAATACTGTTCAGTCATTTAAAATGTTGACAGAAGATATTTACATAAATTAATCTGGAAGGACATTTATAATTATTAACTGAAATAAACAGGTTATAAAACCATATATACAGTATGAACCTATTTTATTTGTATATATACATATATACGTGGGAAAACATCTAGTAGGATACACATCAAATGAAAGTGAAGCCTCTAGCTGATAGAATCATGAGTGTCCTAATTTGTTGAGCAGTTTGTTTGTTTTGCTTATTTGTATATTTCATTCTTTCTTCAATTAACCTTAACTGCTTTTTAATAAGACAAAATATATTTTAAATTCACAAAAAGCCTTAAGTCACCTCTTAAGAGCTTCAGACACGCATTTGGAGCCGAAATGCATGCAAACTGTTAAATAGATCACAGATGATAAGAAAGCCAAGGCGGTGGACTCTCTTTTGAAAAAACTTGAAGGTAAAAGCAAGGAGAAGAGGGTCTGAGAACATGTGTGGTGCACAGTTACTGAGATGGAGATTCTGAGCAATGGAGAAAAGAGGAGACTGGAGGTGCAGAGAGGGAATCAATGGGAAAGATGCTTCATGAAGGCTCCAACAGCCACCCATGTACTGCGCTTTCCATTCACCAGGAGCTTCCGTTTGGACTCGGCTGGGCTGATCCCCAAATGTTCTTTTTCCCTTTGTGCCAAGCATATCTGATGCTGCACAAGTCTGGAAAGGGAGCAGAACTTACTAAGGGGCAGAACACATACTTTCAGCCTCTTGGTGTCTTAACGACCTAAAGTAGGTGCAACAGGCATGGTTCATCGGTAACTTTTCCCAGGAAAGAAAATGGCAAGCTTGAAGCCCTGCCCAAGTTCCCTTAGACCTCCACTTCCATGAAAGAGGGACTACTCATCCACAATTGTAGTCCTAATACATACTTGATCTTAATAAGAAAAAACATAGTTTTTTGTTTTGTTTTGTTTTGTTTTGTTTTTTCAATTCATGAGAGCTTACTTGCTCTGTAAAAGAGATCACATTTTCTTTTCATTTATTTTGGGCATATTAATGTCAGCTGGTGACCTAGATTAAGAAATAATTTAATATGCGAAAAGGCAGACCATATCACTAAATTGCTTCACACATGGAAAGTGGAGTCAATGAAAAGCTTCAGACAGAAGATTCAAGTCAGAGTTGGGGGAAGGAATAACTACAACTGTATAAAACCAAGTATTAAAAAATGATCAGAAAACCTGGCCCTGACACCAAGGCCAGAAGATCCCTGGCGACTTTCTGGACAAGTAACCAGGGACTGGAAGGGAGCAGGAGGCATTGCTAATTCAGCTGTGGAGGAAGGAGGATCCCCATTGGTTCAAGATGAGCTTGGTGGATATTAAAAGAAATACAATCCTCTTACTGCGTTGACAGTGTGCATGTGTGGCTGGAGAGGCTAGGGCAGCCACTGAGCCTCTGGGCCGTGGGGACACAGCAAAGGGATCAGCACCCCTTTCTACTCAGCTCCTTGGGGTCTGCCTGAACTGGGAGACAGCCTGAGCCTGGGCCTGAAGAGCGAAATTCATTGGCACAGTGAACAAATCAGCAAGTCCGACTTTCAGTAAAACGCTAAACACCCAGTATCCCAGAGATGGAAAATACTGCCACGTGAAAGAAGACACAGCTTAACTGATACAAATCATGGAGCTCCTTAGCTAGTGTTCATTTTCAAGTACAATGCTCAAGCTACATACAAATGTCCTTGACTCAAGGCGCAAACGAAGACCTCAGTGCTATCAAATGCAAGCAGTCATTAGGTAAACCAGGCAAGCTCAGTGTCTGGTACTGTACCTCTTCACTCAGTTGGGTACAGTCCTGGGTTTAATTTACGCACATCTCTGGGGGGAGAAAAATAAATTACTGTGGGTGATTTACACAGTGGCTCACAAAAAAACCCAAAACACAACGTGTGCAACGAGGGTTTTTATAGTGCAATAAAATATTCCCCTTTTTTCAGAAATGTGCAGAGGAGAGCTGTTGGGTTCAGGTCGTACTTATTTTTGACCTTCCACAGAAGGACAGTGGCAACAAAAGGAACACACATACACAGACACACACACACACAATATGTCTATGTCCAGATCTCTGTTATAAACTCCACAATTCACTCGACAGCGTGTATAAAGCCGCTGGTTTTTCGCTATCCAGCCCTATTGGTTCAAACTGATATTCTTGGCGCTTCTGTGCTAAATCTGGTTTCTACTGCACTGAGGTGCCCATGAATTTCCCCTGAGGAAGGACTGCTGCCGCAATCTCTCGCCCGGATTTGCGGGGACGCGTCTCTGCAAGCTGCCTGCGGGCGAGCTGGGAAGCGGGCGCCGATGCCCGGAGCTGCGGGGCGACCCGCCACACCAGCGACTTCTCGTGCCAGCGCTGAGCCCCAGGAGAGCGGGGCTCGCAGCCACGCCCGGGCCGCCTCCAGGGGGTACAGAACGCCTTGCGGGACAGAAGGGGCCCGGGGAGATTTGGCAGACCCAGAGTCTCCAGGGATGGGGTCTAGGGTCCCTGGCTGCGCGCTCCCGCCTCCCGGCCCCCGCAGCGCCTGGGTGCTGCCTTTGCTGCAGTGCTGAGGGCGGAGGGCAAGGCATCCCCTCGACCCCGGCCCCGCAGCGTCCCGCACCCTGAGACCCCGGTCTCACAACGCCGCAGCCGGCCCGGCCTCCTGCGCTCCCTCCAGCGGGCGCTGCCCTCGCCAGGCGCGCCCGCGCCATCCTGCCACCTGCCCTTGCCGCCCGCCGCCCTCCTCTGACCTTTTCCTGCGCCCGGTTGAGTCGCTTCTGGACGTTCTTGGCGAAGATGCCCGTCTTGATGTCGGCCATGGCTGCAGGTCCGGAAGGCTGCGAGGAGCGGAGCGGGCAGCAGGGCCGGCGGCGGCGGCGAGAAGAAGCGGGAGGAGGAGAGGAGGAGGAGGAACCGGAGAGGCGGCGAGAGACAGCCGCGCGCGAGCAGCGGTGAGGGAGGGGCGCGGCGGCGGGGACCAGCTTAAAGCTACAGAGCCGGAGGCGGGACGCGCCGGGACTGGCGGTAACACCGGGGAGGAGAGTGCGGTGCTGAAAACAGCGCCAAGAAGCCAGAAGCCAGAATGGTCAGAGAGTGCCCACAAGGGTGGAAGAAGAGGTCAGGAAGAGAGAGGGAACGAGGCCAAGCAGCAGCCCCAGGCCCCAGGGACAGCTCTCTGGTACAATCCGGGGTTCTTTTAACGCGGAGTTTGTGTTGGAGACAGTGAGAGGGGACCCGATTCTTTCCAGCCAAAAATGGGAACAGAAGGGGGAAGCGGAACCCCAGGGAAGATGGAAGTCGGTGGCCAATGGGATTGGAGCTGTGCCTGCTGGTTTCCAGCAGCTCCCAGGCATACCCAGCTGGACCAGCCTGGCCAGAGCTCATACCTCTCACCATACACCTTGCGTGTTCAAGAAGACCGCCCTGACTCTGCCGTGTCCTCAAGAGGCTCACAGCCCATGGAGGGAAGCTGACTGGGAGACTAAGTCAGTGAAGGGTGTTGAGCTGCAGTGGAGCTAGCCTTGAGTTGAGAAAAGAGAAGAAGTACCCGTGGACCCATTCTGACACTTGTTTAAACGTTAAGACAAGACCTGGGGTGGGAGAGGAATCCATGTTGAGAAGGGTCAGCTCCTTTCAGACAGTGCTATGCCTTAGTCAAGGAACCCTGGTAGTGAAATGGTTAAGCGCTCCGCTGCCAACTTCAAGGATGGCGGTTCAAACTCACACAGAGTCACTATGAGTTGGAAGAAAGGGGTCACCATAAGTTGGAGTCTACGAGTGAGCAACTCACAACTAAAAATGGAATTCCTGCACTGAGCAGAAACCCTGGTATAGGTGGTGGCAAAAAATGTTGCATGAAAGAGTCAGGTCCTTTTGTAGCCTCACATAAACAAGGTAAGATCCAGGCCTCTTAACTGTTTGTTTTCCTGCAAACCTTCCCACAACCTTAACAGAGATTCATCATCCTCAGTATGTTTGACAGAAGTAACAATAAGGGATAAATGTGTCCTCCACATATCTGAGCTCTTGAAAGATCTGACCAGTGTTCAAACTATTCATACTGAGTTCTCTTTGACAGTGTGAGTAGAGCAAGGCAGGAAGTGCCCAGCAACCAGAGGTTACAAGTAAAACACAAGGCTTGTGAATCAAAGTTAGCAGCCTACAGCACCTCTGCAGTGCACGGTTACATTGGTAGCCCCAATGAACTGATTCCATGTGCAGTACCCTCCCCTGGGCTCTAGAATGACCTTGTAACTGGTTTTTACAAATAAAATGTGGCAGAAGTGACATTATGCCAATTCCAGGCCTAAGCCTTGAGAAGCCAGGCATCTTTTGCACTCTGGGGAGCCCTGTGCCACTATGTAAGAAGTTCTGCTCTCCCTGCTGCAGAAAACCCCTTGAAGGGGCCACGTGGAAAGGGAAAGGCTCTGGGATTACTTGGAGAGGGAGAGAGGCCCAGATGTCCTGGTATGCTGACTGGGCCCAGCCTCCAGCCAACTGGAGGGTTAAATGCAGCCACACAAATAGCCATCAGTATACCAGCAGAAGAACCGCCTAGCTGATCCCAGTCCAGACTACAGAATGGTGGCAAACAAAATGGTTGTTTTAAATCACCAAGTTTTGTGATGGCTTGCTGTAAAAGAGTAGGTCATTAGAACACCAAGTCTATTTTCTTATTTCTCTAGGGTAACTCTCTGTCCTGGTTTGCCCAAGAATAAAGGGCTTCCCAGGAATATGAGTTCACGCTGTCAAACAGGGCTTCATAAACTTAGTTCTGCCTTGAGAATCAGCAGTGAGGACACAAGCCTCAGATTGCTGGAATACACTAGATGTTCTGAAGCAATTCAGCCCTTGGTCATATTTACACTATGAGTTCCAGATCTTCTTCTGCTCCCACCCTGGTTCTTGGCTATAGCTCTCTTTGCAGACGTAACTGCCCTTTCTCTAAAAAGCAAGGGACTGCAGTTGCAGTCCAGTGGGTTTACTTTTCCAGCTTCCCTGGATCCCAAGACATCAGTTCCCACTGTATTTGCCTTTTCCTCTCCTTGCAGTTATTCTCCCCACAAATTTCTAGAACATAATGAATATCTCTTGAAATAAAATTGCAAATTGTTATCTTTTTCTTATTTTCAGATGCCCAAATCTAGTTGTGTAGTGTGGGTGGGAAAGGGAGGCTTGTCATTTCTTGGTAATTCTATTGGGAATACATGACGAGAATATTAAAAAGTCATTGAGTGGAAACTGTTATCAAATCATCTCACTCCAACTGAGAAGTAAATCAACACCTGCTTTCAGGTTGCCATGTGGCTCATTATAGCCACTATGGAAACACCTTAACTGGTACTTAGTAGGTGCTCTGTATTAGGTGAGAAATGCGTTCACACATAAGACTAGCCCATGGAGTATTGTTCTGGGGTGGGAGATACCCACTTCTTAAGAAGCCTTAGCTGGGTTCATCAGTTCTTCCCCTAGTACATCTCCAAAAACCCAAACCTGGCATGGTAGAGTTGCATAAATGCAAAGAGCAGATGAATCCCCCCTGCCAACCAAGACCACTAGAACGTGTCAAAGTGTAGCTTGGCAGATCTCTAGCTATTTCTTCTCATAATTCTGCAATAATGTCGTTGGAACAGGGGCAGGGGTGGGGGTACTCAACTGCACAATTTTTTTTAATTTTTTTGTGAAAATACAGCAAAACCCACTCCCATTCCACTGTTTCTAGACATAATGATCAGTGACATTTTGTTACATTCTTCACATTGTGTCAACCTTCTCTTGATATTTCTGTTCTAGTTGTTTCACTTCCACTGCTTAATCCCCCTGCCCCCCAACCTTCTCATCTATGCTTTAAAATAGCTGCTGACCCTTTGGTCTTATATAAATAATTTTTATTAAAAAAAACACAAACACAGGAGCAGATTATTCAATAAGCAAGGTAAGCATGGGCTTCCTTGTGGTGACTTCAGGGGATAGTTTCAACTCAAGGTTTGAAGATCAACACAGGGCCATACTCTCGGGGACTCCTCCAGCCTCAGCAGGTCCAGTAAGTCTGGATTCTTTAAGAATTTGAAATTCTTTTACACATTTTACTCCCTTTTTATCAGGATTCTTTTACTGTGTTCTGGACCAGAACGTTCAGTAGTGGTAGCCAGGCACCATCTAGTTCTGGTCTCGAGGTAGAAGAGGCAGTGGTTCATGTAGACAGTTAGTCCTGTAGTCCAGTTCCTTCTCTTCATTTCCTTCTTTCTCTTTTCTTCCAGATGAATAAAGACAAATAGTAGTATCTTAGATGGATGCCTGTAAGTGTTTAAGATCCCAGACACTACTCACTATACTGGGAGGTAGAATATAAACTTTAAGAACTATATTATGCCAATTGACTGGATTGTCCCACAACACCACGTCCCTAAGCCCCCAAACCAAGATAACTAATCCCATAAGGTAATTGGTTGTGTTTAATTAGTATCAGCATCTGTAGCCCCACCCCTTTTTCTTATTGTTATTGTTGCATAATCAACTGCAATAGTTTTAAATATTTTTTATGCTATACAACGGAATGTTTTCTTCACACAAAATCGTATACAGAACCCCAATATATTAATCAGATGGGCCTCTCTGGTTGCAGAGGTTGGACACCCAGAGCAGTGCTCATTAGGCTGCCCCTCTACTCTGTGCAGCCGTCTCTAATGAATCTTCTCAGAACCATACCACTCCCAGCAGGCAGGTAGAAGTCCATAGACTGAAATGATCTCAGAGGCACCTTCCAAGTCTAGAGTGGCAGGATTCCTGCATTCATGTTCCTCCTACATCACCCAACATCACCGGGCACACCCGCCAACATTGCTTGATTGCTTAGACCTCTTCCTCATATTTTGCTATTCTCTTTTCTCCACTGTCAGTCAAAGAAAAATGTGGCTCATGCAGTTCTTTAGATTTCGCTATTAATAAAAAGTAATCCCAATTTTCTTCCATTTTAAGGACAAGCTTACAATGCTCTTAATCTGTTCGAATTACATTTAATATTTATTCACAAACTAAATCATAATTCCAACCACAGATCTTCACCCATACAAGGCAAAATTACAGAAGCATCTTCCTATTTACCTTCCTTCCTTCTAAATCACACTTTAAATTGGTTGATGATTCAGAAATGTGAATTATGACAGGTTTTGATAATGACTGGAATAGGCCCAGAATTACTACTCCCTGTACTATCACAAAATTCATTTTCCCCATAAATTTACCTTTTGATGTTGACATTTTGTCAGTGAGCTCAATTTAGACCCTTGCAGATATTTCTAGATCATTTTCAATGGGTCTAACTCTTTGCTATCACAGTTAGGGTTATAATATAAAACTGTATGTTGTTGTTGTTAGGTGCTATAGTTGGTTCTGCCTCATAGCGACCTTATGTACAACAAAATGAAACACTGCCCGATCCTGCGCCATCCTCACAATCGTTACTATGTTTGAGCGCATTGTTGCAGCCACTGTGTCAATCTATCTCATCGCGGGGCTTCCTCTTTTTCACTGACCCTATACCCTACCAAGTGTGATGTCCTTCTCCAGGGACTGGTCCCTCCTGATAACATGTCCAAAGTATGTGAGACAAAGACTCGCCATCCTCGCTTCCAAGGAGCACTCTGACTGTATTTCTTCCAAGACAGACTTATTTGTACTTCTGGCAGTCCATGGTATATTCAATATTCTTTGCCAACACCATAATTCAAATGCATCAGTTCTTCTTCGGTCTTCCTTATTCATTGCCCAGCTTTCCCATGGATACAAGGTGATTTAAACCACGCAGTATCCCCTTGTTCTGTTCCAACGACTGCCTCTTGGTCTAAGTACAGGTTCCTCATGAGCACAATTAAGTATTCTGGAATTCCCATTTCTTCACAATGTTATCCATAATTTATTATGATCCACACAGTTGAATGCCTTTGCATAGTCAATAAAACACAGGTAAACATCTTTCTGGTATTCTCTGCTTCCAGCCAGTGGCACAAACAATTAAGCACTCAGCTACTAACCAAAGGTTGGCAGTTCATACCTACCCAAAGGCTCCTAAGAAGAAAGGCCTGGTGATCTGCTTCTGAAAGATCACAGCCAATAAAACCCTGTGGAGCTCAGTTCTACTCTGCACACATGGGGTCACCATGTGTCAGAATCAACTGGACAGCAACAGGTTTGAATTTGGGGTATGTCATTATATAAAATTAAGGAGACATTGCATTTAAACATGTTGAGCTTAACTGAAATTTTATTCTAAACCACATTATGACTAGTTATACTTACCCCTTTGTTTGAAGACTGCAAATAAAATGAAATTTTATTTTTCTCACAAATGTTAAATGAAAATAGCAGTAAAAGGAGGAATGCTCTCTCTCTCGCTTATTTATATATATATATATATATATATTTGACTGAGTATCTTATACATTTCAGCTGAAAACAATCAAGTGAAAACAATCAGCCTACTCTTTAAACAATGCCAACTGTCTATATTTTAGTTCCGCATATATGTTTACAAAATTTCGCCTGCATGACTATCCTCTTCCTTTGCTAATTTAACCAAGTCTAAAAATAACAGTCTCCTAATATGTTAATAATGCATCATTAATGCATCCCCACATGCTAACTAGGAGGCAAGAGCTTTGTTTTACACAGACCACTGTACATTTGCCATTTTATGCAGACACAGCCATTGACCACTAAGGGAAACAATGACACTGTATTAAATTGCCTAATAACTTTAATGTATTTCAACACTACACTTGATGCTTTTATGCAAAGTAGATGCAAAACAACTCCTATACCCCAAACAAATTGCTCGAATATCACTTAGTAGCATACAAGCCAACTGAGAGGTCAGGGAACAAAACAAAATAGAAATTCTAATTAGCCACAACACTTTCTGAAAAAAGTGAAAAGTTCTTTATTTTACACTATTTTCTATCCATAAATGGCCTATAAAAATGTTGTATACAAATAAGGAAACCAGCAGTTATCTGAACTACTGAGACCACCTTCTTAATTATATATGTATATATATGTGTATATATATATATATATGTTATTTTATAAACCTAAATAAAACCCGTTGCCATCAAGTTGATTCTGACTCATAGCGACGCTATAGGATAGAGTAGAACTGCCCCATAGAGTTTCCAAGGAGCATATTCCAAGGAGTTGATTCGACATGCCAACCTATTGGTTAGCAGCCAAGCTCTTAACCACTGCGCCATTATTTTATATATATATAAAATTTTATCAGTAATAGTTTTCCAGCATCAACAAACTCCAGCTTCATAACAATGACCAAATGCAAAACCTCTTAATAGATACTTAATTTTTCATGTACAGGGAGCCCCTGGGTTAGGAACATGATCCATTCCTAAGTCTGTGTTTAAGCTGAATTTGTAGGTAAATCAGAACAGGTACGTATGGTTCTTATTTACTGTCAGTCAAATATTTGCCTTAGTATATAGTATATATTTTACCTTTATATGCATTTAAAACACTTAAGAAACACTACCAAATCGCACAGTGTTTTCGTGAGCGTCACAAAGTAGTGTGTGCATTAGTTATTGTGAACGTTATATGCATTTAATTCAGTTTTTTAATATAATAGGCTTTATGGCAGTCCATTCTTAAGTACTAGCTGTCCATAAACTAGATGTTCATAACCTGGGGACCGCCTGTATTGGCAGTCTTCTTTTATTTGAAGAACCTATTTTTGTTTGGAACCCTGGTAGTGTAATGGTTAAGAGCTCGCCTGCTAACCAAAGGGTTGGCAGTTGGAATCCACCAGTCACTTCTTGCAAACCCTGTGCCACCAGGGCTCTGTTACTGCTATAGTTCAGCATTAGTATAGCTTATATAGACTTCAGGGGGCTAGTCTAAGATGGAATCCAACCTATTTCTTCTCAAAACACTGCATCTCAGAAAAATTTATCCCTCAATGCAAATAACTGACAGACATATTTCCAAAAACAAGATTTTCATTTGTTTTCCTTTGAAACAATGTATGTTTGTAAGAGTATAATTTGTCCTTGTTTTTCTTCTTACTGTGGTGGGGAAAGCAGTAGCTTTAGAGCAGGCCCTAAGGCACGCTGGGTTCTCAGAAGCAGATGCTGAGATGGAGTTTAGGGTCAAGTTTATTAGGGATCAACATCTGTGAGAGAAAGCGGCAGGAGGCAGGGTTGGCAGAGGAAGAAATCCAACTGCTATGCAGGCCTGATGAAGCCTTGGCCACAAGGCAGGAGCACTGCACCTCCCTGATATGGCTGAACGTGTATTTCGCTGCCCCACCCATCACAAGAGGCAGGCTGCCCCTAGGAAGGTGTGAACTCAGAGAGGCAGATCCCTGCTGCTGGAGCAGACCCTAAAGGCACTGTCAGGTGGAGGCTGCCCCTGACTGCACTCCCTACAGAAATCTGTAGCAAATCCTGCCTCTAAGGGGAACCTGGGCACAGGCCAAGACTCTTACCTCTCTATGGTTCAGATGTACAGCTTCTGCACATAGTAGGCACTTGTTAGTCAGTTCTCCTCTCTAAAAGACCATCTTCTCTTTCTTCACCCTCCAGTATGTTCATGCCTCCTACCTACACTGATGACTACCAGTCCATCAGTTAGTGGTACTGTGGTGGCCAGTGTGTTGCTATGATATTGGAAGTTATGCCACTGGTATTTGAAATACCAGCAGGGAGGGGTGGGGCCAAGATGGCAGAGTTGTCAGACGCTTCCGATGAACTCTCTTATAACCAAGACCCGAAAAAACAAGCGAATCGATTGTATATGACAATCTAGGAGCCCTGAATGTCAAAGACAAAGTTGAGGAACTTGACTAAGGGGCGGCGGGAGGAGACACAATTTGGAAGCAACTAGGAGTTGCCAGACCTGACCTGGTGAGAGCCTGAGCCCTTCAGGCCTGATCAGCTCATGGGTGAGCAGTAAGGCAAGCAAGCTGCAGCACTCAGGAGGCATTTTATGCACTGGCAGAGACCCAGCAGCAAAGAATCTACTCAGCCACCCAGAACCAGTGAGAAGCAGCCCTCAATCGGCGAAAGATAAGTACTTGCCTACAGCCTACCATACGGATCAAAAACACCCCCCTTAAGGAAAATCCTCTCTCCGATTTACCTCCCCGCTCCTTGGTCTGTACTGGGTCCCCAGCCAGCTTCAGCAATTGCCGAGTCCCTGGGCCAGAAGTAGGATCCTTCACACGCCCTGAGCCATGCTTCCGGCCTTGGAGAGCAAACAAATTAACAAACAGGAGAAAAAATAAACTGCTGGCTCCCCTAAGCCAGGAACCCAGGGTAGGCACAGCTCCTTTGCCTAGGCACAGGCATAAGAGATCCATGGACTTTGAATGCCTTTCCCCCTGCATAGACTTGTGTGGGCCCATTTCAACAGCGTAGGCCCTCATGACCACAGTCCAACAGGGTATATACCGGAAGGCTAACTTCAACTGTTTCAGCTGTGAAGTGGTAGGTTCGTGACATTTGACACTGGTCTATCCATTAAGCAGGCTCTTCACCCACCCACATCAGAGGCCTGAGGACTGGTGGCTCCAGCCACACCACCTAGCCACCTGCGATAGGGACCCAAGAATAAGAGGTGCCCCCCAGTCCTTACAGCCAACAGCACTGGGTACTCATAGTCCAGCTGCAAAACCCACCCACCTACGCCCTCTAGGAAACAGGGACATGCTTTCCTCCTGGACACAGGGTGTGGCTGTCAGCCCCCTGCCTTGCTCAGAGTGTGTCCCCCTACTGCAGCCAGATGCCTGTGCCTATACCAATCACCCATGCCTGTCTAGGACTGTAGGTGAGAGCCTGCACCACACATTTGGTGGCTATCTACCTGGGTACCTGAGTTGAATCCATACAGGAGGAGTGGGCGGACTCCTGAGCTCACATACCTAGTAACAGATCTAACCATCTGGTGACAGGACATTAGAGCTTCAAAGGTGCCAATAATCAAAGTAGCTCACACAAGCAGCCTATTTGGGCATAGTAAAACAAAACAAGATGCTAGGACACAGTAAGCAAACACAAAATAAATAAATATAATAACTTATTGATGACTCAGAGACAACAGTCAATATCAAATCACATAAAGAGGCAGTCCATGATGGTTTCAGCAACCTCCCAAAATAAAGACTCTAGAAATTTTCCAGAGGAGAAAAAGTTCTTGGAATTACCAGAGGCAGAATAAAAAAGATTAATATACAGAACTCTTCAAGAGATTAGGAAGGAAATTAATCAAAGTGCCAAACACTCAATAGAGGTAATTAAAAAGATTAGAGAAGAGCATAATGACAAATTTAACAGGCTACAAGAATCCACAGAGAGACAGCAATCAGAAATCCCAGAGATTAACAATAAAATTTTGGAATTAATGGAAAGTCATAGCAGCAGAATTGAGGCAATGGAAGTTAGAATTAGTGAGATTGAAGATAAAGCACTTGACACCAACACATTTGAGGAAAAAACAGATAAAAGGATTAAAAAAATGAAGACACCCTAAGAATTATGTGGTATTCTATCAAGAGGAATAACCCACAAGTGACTGGAGTACCAGAACAGGGGGAGATAACAGAAAATACAGAGAGAATTGTTGAAGATTTGCTGGCAGAAAACTTCCCTGATATCGTGAAATATGAGAAGATAGATATCCAAGATGCTCATCAAACCCCACATAAGGTAGATGCCAAAAGGAAGTCACCAGGACATATTAAAATCAAACTTGCCAAAACCAATGATAGAGACTTTTAAGAGTGGCTAGGGCTAAATGAAAAGTCATCTACAAAGGAGAGTCAATAAGAATAAGCTCAGCAGAAACCATGTAGGCAAGAAGGCAATGGGATGACATATATAAAGCCTTGAAGGAAAAAAATTGCCAGCCAAGAATTATATATCCAGCAAAACTGTCTCTCAAATATGATGGTGAAATTAGGGCATTTCCAGATAACAGAAGTTTCGGGAACTTGTAAAAACCAAACCAAAATTATCAGAAATACTAAAGGGAGTCCTAGGGTTAGAAAATCAATAACATCAGGTAACAACCCAAGACTAGAACACAGGATGGAGCAACCAGATATCAACCCAGATAGGGAAGTCACAAAAATAAACCAAAGCTAAAACACTGAAAATAGGGAAACAGAGATGTCAATATGTAAAAGATGACAACATTGAAACGAAAAAGAGGGACTTAAAAAATGCAGACATGGATTTTTCATATGGAGAGGAAGTCAAGACCATATAAAGAAATAAAAAGCTGGTATAAACTTAGAAAAATAGGGGTAAATATTAAGGTAACCACAAAAGAAATTAGCAATCCTACAAGTCAAAATAAAAAACTAGAAAAATATAAAGACTCAGCAAACACAAAATCAACAACAATGAAAAAGATGAAAAGAAAAGACATAAAGAAAAATGATGCAGCACAGAAAATTAAGTGAAACAAAGAAACTGTGAACAACACACAAAAAAAGACATCAAAATCATACCTATCAATAATTACACTGAATGTAAATGGACTAAATGCACCAATAAAGAGACAGAGAGTGGCAGATTGGATGAAACACCAGCCGGGTCAGCCATGGCGAACAGGTTTCAGCAGAGCTTCCAGACTAAGACAGACTAGGAAGAAAGGCCTGGTGATCTACTTCTGAAAATTTGCCAGTGGAAACCCTATCAATCACAGCAGAATATTGTTTGATATAGTGCTAGAAAATGAGTTCCCTAGATTGGAAGTTACTCAAAATACACAGTGGTGCAATAATGGACTCAGGCACACCAATGTTCATGAAGCTGGCACAGGACCAGACAACATTTTGTTCTGTTGTATTTAGGGTGTCTCTGAGTCGGAGCTGACTTGATGGCAACTAACAACAATAACATATATATAACATATGTATATAAAACCAAATCAAACCCATTGCCATCGAGCTGAATCCGACTCACAGACACCCTAGAGGACAGAGTAGAACTGCTTCATAGGATTTTCTAGGCTGTAATCTTTATAGGAGCAGATTGTCACATCTTTCTCCCACAGAGCACCTGGAGGGTTCGAACTGCCAACTTTTTGGCTAGCAGCCGAGTGCTCAACCACTGCACCACTGGGACTCATATCTCTCTCTCTACATAAGTATATATATAATATAATTTTATAGGTACGTGTATAAACATATTTATTTATCATTGCTGTTGGTGTTCGTTGCTGTCTAGTTGATTCCGACTCGGCGACCCTGTGTACAACAGAACTCAACACTGCCTGGTCTTGCGCCGTCTTCACAATTGTTGCTGTTTGAGCCCATTGTTGCAGCCACTGTGTCAATCCATCTCATTGAGGGACTTTCTCATTTTTGCTGATGCTGTATTTTACCAAGCATAATGTCCTTCTTCAGGGACTGGTTCCTCCTGATAACATCTCCAAAATACTTAAGACAAAGTCTCACCATCCTGCCGTCTAAGGAGCATTCAGGCTGTACTTCTTCCAAGACAGATTTGTTCGTTCTTCTGGCAGTCCACGGTTGTGAACCTCGCCTAAGACAACGGTATATTCAATATTCTTGACCAATACCATAATTTAAATGCATTGATTCTTCTTCAGTCTACCTTATTCATTGTCTGGGTTTCCCACGCATGTAAGTCAATTAAAAATACCATGGCTTGGCTCAGGGGCACTCTAGTCCTCAAAGTGACATCTTTGCTTTTTAATACTTTAAAGAGGTCTTTTGCAGCAGATTTGCCCAATGCAATGCGCTGCTTCCATGGGTGTTGATTGTGGATCCAAGTAAAATGAAATCCTTGACAATTTCAGTCTTTTCTCTGTCTACCAGGATGTTTCTTATTAGTTCAATTGTAAGGACTTTTGTTTTATGTTGAAGTTCAATCCATACTGAAGGTTGTAATTGTTGATCTTCATCAATAACTGCTTTAAGTCCTCTTCACTTTCAGCAAGCAAGGTTGTGCCATCTGCATATTACAGGTTATTAATGAGTCTTCCTCCAAACCTGATGCTATATTCTTCTTCATATAGTCCAGCTTCTCAGATTATTTACCAGCATTGAGATTGAATAAATTTGGTGAAAGGCTACAACCTTGATGCACATCTGTAAAAGCTGGAACTTGGGTAAGGCGAAAACCTGTCAGAGAAGGAAAACTCAAATATTTTCCACGAACACAAGTGATAGCCAACTGGTATGAACGCACCCTGTCAAAAGTGGAATACTTGAGATACCCAGAAGAATAAGGCAGTCCCGTCAAGTTCCAACTCTTATAGTTCCACTATGTATGCATATATACACATGTATTTGTACGGAATAATGAATTTATACTGATAACTCTAGTTGCAATCCAACTGAGATTTCTGCATCCCTTCTTCATTTGTATCTTCCATCTTCTACATTAGTCTTTCTCCCAACAACTTCACTATCGTCACTCATTCGGTCCATTCGATAATACTCAGAAAATAGTTTCAAAATATTCATACCACTACAAGAAACAAGGATATTAAGAAGATCCAAGATTTTTAGATTACTTTTGTTTTATACTGTGGGTATATAGTCAAATTACAATGTTCAAAACTTAATTGGATGAGTTCTGTGATGGTTAAATTGTGTGCGTATGTGTCACGGTTAGTTTTATGTGTCAACTTGGCTAGGCTGTGGTTCCCAGTAGTTTGACCAAATAGAGACTAGTTGCTATTCCACGATGTAATCTAATGTAATCACTTCCTATAATGTAATCTAATGTAATGTAAGAAACGCTGGTGGCATAGTGGTTAAGAACTACGTCTGCTAACCAAAAGGTTGGCAGTTTGAATCCAGCAGGCGCTCCTTGGAAACTCTATGGGGCAGTTCTACTCTGTCCTATAGGGTCGCTATGAGTGGAAATCGACTCCACACCAACGGGTAATGTAATGATCAATCTTTTGAAAGGGGAGTTTCCTTAGGGTGTGTTCTGCCTTCAGACTACAAATAGGTATTTTGGCAGAACGTGTTCTCTCTCCACTCAGCATTCTTTCCAGTGTCTAAACTGTGGATCTTGAAACACAAGCCTGCAGAAGGCTCCAGCCTGCACCCTGACCTATGAATTTTGTACTTGCCACTCCCCCTTACTATCTCGTGAGTCGGTAGGAGTCTTCAACCTGTTGTCTGACTTGCCAGCCCCCACACCCATGTGAGCTAATCCCTGAAGAAAATCCCTCTAAATAAATATGTAATCTCACTGGTACTGTTTCTCTAGAGAAACCTGACTAAGAGAAGTTCTTTTATTTTTCCTCAGGGAAGTTACTTTATTCATTTAAAATACAGTTAGGTTCATGTGCTTGTGTTTGCATTAAGTTTGGGGTTTCTCCCATCCTTGTTAAGTTAATTTTATTTTATTGTTTATGTAGAACATTAACGATTCCAAAAGTCAAAATCATGCAGAAAGTTATACTCAGAGGAGCATTACTCCCTCTCCTATCCCTTTAACCTAATCCCCTAATTGTCACCCCTGTGGATAACCAATTTCATTATTTTTTTAAATCATTCTTATGTTTCTTTTTGCACACTTATGCAGATGTGTATATGTTTTCTTATTTTCCCTTCTTTCTTACACAAAAGGTAGCATACTACATATATTCTTTTGCATTTTTCAGTTAACAATGTATTTTGGAAATTATTCCCTTTCAGTTCATGAGGATTTTCCTCACTCTTTTTTACCAGTTTACAGTACTCTGTGGTGTGTAGGTGACAGTTTATTCAACCAATCTCCTATATTTGAGCACTTAAGTAGCTTACAATATTTTTAAATTGCAAATAACGTTGCAATGAATAACTTTTTTGCGTATGTATTTTCATGTTGTTAGAGGTGTATCTTCAGAATAAATTACCAGAAATGAAATCGATACATCAAAGGATAAATGCATAAGTAATTTTGTTCAATATTTCCAAATTCTCCTCCATAGGGTAGTATCATTTTGCATTCCCACCAGCAATGTATGAAAATGCCTGATTCCCCACTGTCTTGCCTACTGAATATACTGTCAGTTTTGGATTTTTGTCATCTGATGGGTGAGGAAAAAACTGAACAAATTTTATGAGTCAAACAAATGAGAGATTATTTTCTAAATACCTCTCTAAGGTTAAGAATGGACTGCCAGAAGAATGAAGAAATCTGTCTTGGAAGAAGTACAGCCAGAATCCTCCTTAGAAGCAAGGATGGCAAGGCTTCATCTCACATACTTTGGACATGTTATCAGGAGGGATCAGTTCCTAAAGAAGGACATTATGCTTGGTAAAGCAGAAGGTCGGTGAAAAAGAGGAAGACCCTCAAAGAGATGGATTGACACAGTGGCTGCAGCAATGGGCTCAAGTATAACAAAGATTGTGAGGATGGCACAGGCCTGGGCGGTGTTTTGTTCTGTTGTACATAGAGTCACTATGAGCCGGAACCGACTGAACAGCACCTAACAACAACAACAAGGTTAAGAAAAGACAGTTCTGCTTCTGCTGACGTTTTTTTTTATATTGATTATGAATCACATTTTTCTGCTTCTTCATATGTCTTATACTTTTTAATTTCATGACATTGTTTATAAAAGAGTACCTGTAAAAAAACAAACCTGTTGCTGTCAAGTTGATTTCAACTCATAGAGACCCTATAGGACATAGGAGAATTGCCCAGTAGAGTTTCCAAGGAGCAGCTAGTGGATTTGAAATGCCAACCTTTTGGTTAGCAGCTGAGCTCTTTAACCACTGTGGTACCAGGGCTCCATAAAGTAAATACTATTTTTCCAAAAAATGGTATACTCTTTCTCCTCTAAGGCAGCTAGGGATGATCTCTTTGATCTTACTAGCAGCTTTAGTTAGTTTCAGTTCACCTCTGGTCCTCTTGAGTGTGAAGTCAAATCTGTCTCTCTAATAGGGTTCTGCAAGCAATTGACCATTATACTATGAGTTCGTTCCCTGTTTTCCAATTCAACCCCAGCTTCCTATACCACTGAGGGACTGAGTTCTTTTATTTTACCAGGAGTTGAGCTGGGTGGCAGCCGGATTTCAGTTTGGGTTAGTTTACACTCTAGTTTCAAGTATTTTAGTGATGATGCCAGATCACTACAGCCTATGAGAAGGGCACAGTGATACCAAGAAATTTCTCTGTTTTCAAACTCCATCACCAGCTACCACTAATTGAGAAAAAAAAAATGGGGGGAGCAGAATTGTTGAGTTTGAAGGGCTAGTTTTACATCTGGGGTTTGTATTAGTTTTTTATTGCTGCTATAACAAAATTACTACTAACTTGATGGCTTAAAACAACACACATTTATCTTATAGTCCTGTAGATCAGAAATCTGACAGAGACCTCACTGGGCTAAGATCAAGGTGCATTTCTTTCTGGAGTCTCAGGGGGAAATTCATTTCCTTGCTTTTATGAGCTTCTAGAGCCACATACGTTAGCCCATGACTCCTTCCCTCACCTGCAGAGCCAGTTATGTTGAGTCAAGTCCTTATCACACTGCCATCTCTTTTACTTTTAAGGACCCTTGTTATTACATTTAGACCACCTGAATCCAGAATAATCTTAAAGTCAGCTGATTAGCAAACTTAATTCCCCTTTGCCATGTAACCTAACATATTCACAGGTTTGGGGATTAGGACATAGACATCTTTGCTGGCCATTTTTCTGCCTACTACAGGGCTTTTCCAGATTCCATCCCATTTTGCCAGTCCATTAAGCATTCAGCTGTCTCCTTCCTGCTGTGGAAAGTCTAACTATGGCAGTCCCACTCCTCTACCCATGTCACAGGTTGGGTCCTCTGGGAAGCAGACTCTGAAAGAGAGTTTAGTGTGCGGATGCTTACAGGGAGTGCACTTGGGATCAGCACCCATGGAAAAGAGGGTAGGAAGCGAGATTTAGTAGAGGAAAAATTCAAGCTGCAATACAGGCCCAGCTGGCTGAGTCATCCACACAGAAAGCTCTGGAGATGAAATGGCCCATCAGATATGTACTGCATTGTGCATGAATGTCCAGACCTTTACAGTCTTACCTCAGTCAGTCATAAAATGCGGGCTATTCCTGGAAGGGCAAGATGGCACTCTGCAGCTATGGCAATCCCTGAATGGGCCAACAGCACTTTCAGCAGCTGTGGTAAGAGTCCTTCTTTGAAAGGGTATCTGGCCATCACATCTCCATGCTCATGGCAGTCTACCTCTTATGGTGCTTAGATCCACTTCTTTATATACATTTGGGGAGCAGCTCCTCGTACTTTGCCTCTCATTATGATAATAACATCCATCTAGCTTCTGACCTAGCCCTTACTGTTGTGGAGCCATATCATCCTCATGGCTATCAATGAGCCTAGTTCTACAACAGCTTCTCCTACTGTCAGCTCTGGTCTATAGAGTAGGGCCACCACAGAGTTTCTTAGCAATGTCTGTGCATTCCTGATGACCCTGGCAAATGGTGAATATTCCAGGCCTTCTATTAGAACATGATTATCTGGTGGACTTTTCAGCCGTACATAATTTATCCACTCCAGAATACCCACTTTTAATCCCTTCCTGCACTGTCTGTCACAGCAGTTCTGGCATTTTTTCCTCACTCAGCCTGGGCCACCACTTGTTGCATGCAACTAGGGGCAATCCTACTAGCCAGTGCAGAGTCCTTACCAGGATGTTAAACCCTGTATCTTGGCAGGAAAAAAAAACAAAAAACGACATAGAGTTGATTCTGACTCATAGCAACTCTGTAGGACAGAGTAGAACTGTCCCATAGGGTTTCCAAGGCTGTAAATCTTTAAGGAAGCAGACTACCACATCTTTCTCCCACAGAGAGGCTGGTGGGTTGGAACCACGGACCTTTTGGTTAGCTGCCGAGTACTTAACCACTGTGCCAATGCAACTAAATAATAAACTCTTATCCAACCTTATGTTCTGGGCCTCTTTTATGAAACACCTTCAGAATCCTTCCCACACACACTCCCCCAGCTCCTGCCAGTACATGCTGTCTGGGACTTATAGCAACCGTGGAAGATAAGCCTTTTCCTCCCTTACCAGGCCCTGCACATCCTGGCTGGGACATACTGTGACTTCACTCTAGTCACAGGTTTAGTAGGTAGAGGGCAGATCCCACGTTGCCTTGCAGAGGAGAGCCTTCTGAATTGTCTTCAAGCAAAGTGAGTGTGCTAGCTCTTGCTAGGGAGGGGCAGCCCACTTCTTAAGGCTCAGAAGTTTCAGGGGAATTTGGCAACTTAAGATTTTTTGTTTTTTTGCTTTTTTTATTACATGGGGGGTGTGTGTGTGTGTGTGCTTCAGATGAAGGTTTACAGAGCAAATTAATTTTCTCATTAAACAATTAATACACATACTGTTTTGTAACATAGGTTGCCAACCCCACAACATGTCAACACTCTCCCCTTCTTGACCTTAGGTTTCCCATTAACAGCTTTCCTGTCTCCTCCTGCCTTCTCGTCCTTGCCCCTGGGCTGGCGTGCCCATGTAGTCTCATTTTGTTTTATGAGACTGTCTAATCTTTGGTTGAAAGGTGAACCTCAGGAATGACTACAGTACTGAGTTAAAAGAGTTTCCGGGGGCCATACTCTCAGGGTATCTCCAGTCTCTGTCAGACCAGTAAGTCTGGTCTTTTTTTGTGAGTTAGAATTTTGTTCTGCATTGATCTCCAGCTCTGTTTGGGGCCCTCTATTGTGATCCCTGTAAGAGCAGTTGGTGGAGGTAGCCGGGCATCATCTAGTTGTGCTAGACTCAGTCTGGTGGAGGCTGTGGTAGTTGTGATCCATTAGTCCTTTGAACTAATCTTTCCCTTGTGTCTTTGGTTTTCTTCATTAATTTAAGACTTTTAGGGCTTTCAACCCAGATATCTCCATCCCATGTGTCCATCCATGTGCCATTCTGTCCCAACCAGGATGTAATAGATGTGCTGTGGCTGGGATTTTAACCTTTGAAGCTCAGCCACTCATATGGTTAAGTTCTAGGCCCCATCTTCAGCTTTTTCTGCACTCCAGCTGAAGGTCAGACCACTATGAATTCTCCCAAGAAGGTACTCTGGCTTTCACGCTGGTCTTTCAATTGCCAGTTAAGTGCTTTTAGTAGTTCCTTATCTTTTTCTAGAGTATCAGATGAGTTTAACAGTAGGAATATAATTCTATTATTTTATTATTTACTGTTTCTCCCATACTCTTCCAATGCTGATACATTTTACCATCTAGTTCATTCCCTGCCGTTTATGCCATGCAATTCATCACTGATGAAAGTTTTAGCAACTGGACTGTCACCTTCTGCCAGAAGCTTCTGTGCTCCACTTATCACCAGTGATGATGTCTGCACCGTCAGCTGAGTGGAGAATAATCTAGCTCCAAACCCCACCTTAATGCTCGTTTTCTTGTATACAGCTAGCAGTAACTGCCACAGGCTAAGTTCTCCAGGAAGCAGTTTCTGAGACAGAGTCTAAATGTTCAAGATGTTTATTAGGAATCTACATCATGGAAGGAAGAGGAAAGAAGCAGATTTAGGCAGAAACGTAAATTAAGCTGTAATGCAGCACCAATAGCTTTGGCCAACCTCACATAGAATTCTGAAACAAAATGGCCGATCACAGTTGTCCTACAATGAGCCAAAATGGCCTGGTTTTTATATCCGAGCCTCACTTGGTCATCAAATCTGGGCCTCCCAGAGGTTATAATTTAGGACAAGTTGGCTTTCTGCAGCTAAGGCAATCCCTGAAGGGAATGATAGCCAAAATCTGTCTTCTGAAAGCATTCCCAGCAGCTCAGCCAAGAGGTTCTTTCTTCAAGGAGTTTCTAAATTGCACATTCATGATCCCAGACAAGGCAACTACTCTTGCATGTGAAAATGGCTGCTGATTATTCCTTGCCCAGAAAGGGCTTGTCCTGCTCTGCCATTTAGATCAGTCAGACTTCACTGAGTCCATAGCTCATCAATGTCATTGAAGACAGGTAAGGTTTTTTAGTTTAACTGGTATGTTTTTGTTGTTTGGGAAGGCACAACTTCTAAAGCCTAATCAGTATGGAAACTCCTCCAACTATTGATTCTTCACTTCAGTTATTGTATCTTTGAGTTCTGGAATTGCCATCTGATTCTTCTTTATAACATCCAGTCTGTGCTGAAATTCTCTAGCTTGCCATTTAGTTTCTTGGGTATATTAATCACAACTATTTTAAAGTTCTTATATGACAATTCTAATATTTCCTGTCCAAATATTCCTTTTCTATTTTTTCTCTTTCTTTTAATCAAATCTTTTTGTTTTCTTATTCTTTTCTTTCTTTCTTTTTAACATGTCAGGTTATTTTGTATTGAATGTCAGACATTGTGTGAACATAATCTCAAGATAAATTGAGGCTTTTAATGATGATATTTTTTCTTCAGATAGAATATACTTTTGCTTGTTTTTGGTAGGAAGTTAGAGGAGATGAAGATACTAATCCCGATAGGGACTGAGCTGATTCAAACCTGAATTTTGTGAAGACTGGTCAATTTATGATTTGCCCTTATTTTGAATACCTATTATTTTGGAGATTCCAACAGAATGCTTAGGGTGCTTACCAGGTATCTTAGGCTGAGTACTCTGGAGAAGAAAAACCCATGGAGCATATACATAGATAGACAGAGAGAGAGAGAAAGAGAGAGAGAGAGATTTATCTATTTATCTCAAGGAAATGGCTTAAGCAATTGTAGAGGCTAACAAGTCCCAAGTCTGTGGGTCAGGCATCAGGCTAGAGGCTTCTCCTGACTCACATAGTTGCAGGAGTTGACAAACCAAGATTGGCAGTTAAGACGGCAGGCTGTTGGCTCACAGGCTGTGGAGGCCGATGAATCCCAAAATTAGCAAGCAATACAGGATGAATCCCAAAATCAGCAGGCAATACACCAGGCTGCTGGCTCAAGTCCCAAGAACCAGAGGTCAGATGATGGGTCCAGAGCAAGCAAGCAAGCTTTGTCAGAACATTATCTATATATATAGGATGCAGGCCACCCCCCATAAGGAAACTCCCCTTAAAACTAATTGGCTGATCACATCAGATCACATCATGTAGTATGACTACATCATTATATAAGTGCCAAACCACTGAGAATCATCGCCCAGCCAAGCTGACACACAGCTTTAACCATCACACCAGGTCTCTTCCTTTTTTGTGGGCCATGTACTCCAATATTTATATTCCAATCCCATAGGACTTTCAGGAGTTCTGTTCAGTTTCCTTCCCTCTAAGCCACAGTTTCCACTTCTTAGCTTTGCAGGTACCTTTTCAATCAGCAAAAGCCTGGAGGAGAAATAATGGTGCCAGACATTTGACTCATCTATATCTCTTCCCTAACTTATGGAATCTTGCCTCCTCAAATCCTCACTGCTTTGGTAGCTCTCTGATGTCTTCAAATTCTGTGTGTATGTGTGTCTGTGTGTGTGTGTGTGAGAGAGAGAGAGAGAGAGAAAGAGATGCCTGTTTAATTCTGTTCAGCTTTCCTACACATGCTCAGAAGGAGGGTTGGTCTACTCCAGAATAGTCCATCATTGCCGGAAGCACAAATTCAAGCCCTTGTTTTATTGAATTCATGTTTTTAGTAACTTGTTTTACAGCATAAAGCAGCTCTGAGGAATTTCCTTCTGTTCTTTGAGTTATATTTTCATCTATGTTATGCTCTGTTTGTTTTTTGTTTTTTTCATAGAAAATTTCTGACTTTAAATTTCTTCATCTGGGATATGTTTATAAGTTGCCATTCTGTTTCTTTGTATCTTAATCTTGCTTCCCTGGCTCTTCCCTGACTGTTTTGTCTCTGATATAATATGAATGATTTCTTGACTCTCTTCCCGTTTTATCTGAGTCCAGTTCATTTTCTCCTCTAAGTTTAATATGTGGGCTGAGCAGTTCATGTTCTACCTGATTTTTAAAGCCTGAATGACTGGAAAGAGTTGGGAGAGATTTAAAAAGGTCTTCTACAGTCTTTGTTTCAATGGCTTAGGTCTTCACTTATTCATTCAGTTGACAATTTTTTTTCATTGTCTACTAGGTATCAGGCATTAATCTATAGGGTCACTATGAGTCAAATCTACTTGATGGCAATGAGTTTTTTTTTTTGTTTGTTTGTTTTTTGTTTTTGGAATCTAAGTATAAGCCCTGGTGGCTCAGTGGTTAAGCCTTAGACTGCTAGCCAAAAGGTCGGCAGTTCGAGTCCACCAGCTGCTCCTTGGAAACCCTATGGGGCAGTTCTACTCTGTACTACACGGTTGCTATGAGTCAGAATAAACTTGATGGCAATGGTTAATCTAAGTACAAAGTAAGACACCATACGACAACAAACTGACGGACCAGTGGTATTCCAGAACTTTTAATTGTGCTCTTGTGGAACCTGTACATAGACCAAGAGGCAGCCGTTCAAACAGAACAAGGAGTTACTGCATGGTTTAAAATTAGGAAAGGCATGTGTCAGGACTGTATCCTTTCACTATACTCGTTCAATCCATGTGATGAGCAAATAATCTGAGAAGATGAACCTGTCATCAGGATTGGAGGAAGACTCATTAACAACCTGCGATATGCAGGTAACACAACCTTGTTTGCTGAAAGTGAAGAAGACTTGAAGCACTTACTGATGAAGATCAAAGACTACAGCCTTCATTATGGATTACACCTCAACATAAAGAAAACAAAAATTCTCGCAAATGGACCAATAAGCAACATCATGAAAAACAGAGAAAAGATTGAAATTGTCAAGGATTTCATTTTACTTGGATCCACAATCAACACCAATGGAAGCAGCAGCCAACAAATCAAACATATTGCATTGGGCAATATGATGCAAAAGACCTCTTTAAAGTGTTAAAAAACAAAGATGTCACTTTGATGATGGTGTGCCTGACTCAAACCATAGTATTTTCAGTGGCCTCATATGCATGTGAAAGCTGGACAATAAATAAGGAAGACTTAAGTAGAATTGATGCCTTTGAATTATGGTATTGATGAAGAATATTGAACATACCATGGACTTCCAGAAGAACAAACAAATCTGTCTTGGAAGAAGTACAACCACAATGCTGTTTAGAAGCAAGGATGGTGAGACTTCGTCTCATGTACTTTGGACATATTTTCTGGAGAGACAAGCCCCTGGAGAAGAACATCATGCTTGGTAAACTAGAGGATCAGTAAAAAAGAGGAAGACCTTCAAGGACATGGATTGACACAGTGGCTGCAACAATGGGCTCAAACATAGCAACAATTGTGAGGATGATGCAGAACTGGACAGTGTTTCGCTCTGTTGTACATAGGGTAGTTATGAGTCAGAACCAACTCAATTATACCTAACAACAGCGACAAATGAATGTTGTATGAATATATACTTTGTTTATTCATTCTCTTGTGGGTGAACATTTAGGGTTGTTTTCAGTTTGGGGTATTATGAATAAAAGCTGCCACTGACACTCTTATCAGTAGGTGTCTTCTGGCGCACATATGTACTCACTTACGTTGGTTGTCTATCCAAGAGTGGAACTGAGGGGGTTTTTGAGCAGAGGAGTGGTATTACCTGATTTAGTTTTAAGAGGATCACTTTGGATATTTCACTGAGCATAGACTATAGGTATCCAGGGTGGGAACAGAGGAACCAGTTAGGGGTCATTGTGAAACGCTGTATATCAGCAAATGACTGCATGTGAATGGGGGTGGGTAACCTACTGCAGTTTAGCCCTCAGTTTTGTAAAATACAGTTCATTGACTGTTGATTTAGTAGTTTCCCCCCCAGAAAAGTCAAAAGAAAACAAAAATAAAGATATCTAATCAGGTTGCGTCTCTCCAACATAAAGCACATTAGCTGAGTTCAGATTTGTTGATTCACCAATATGAATGCTGTTTGTGGGGGACTGGAATGGAATTAGGAGCCCAGTCTGATGTGATGCAGAATCACTTATTTCTTCCTCTAGCCATTAGTTTTTGAAGTTTATTGCGTTAGGTTATGGTTTTTTCCTTTTTTGATGGCTACAGGCAATTTTTTTTTATGGTTTTAAATTGTTTTTCTTACCTTGATAAGCATTGGACAAGAAAAAGTATAGATAAATTTCAATTCACCCTTTTAAACCAGAACTTATCTTTTTAAAAACCTTTCACAACTGGTGTAATTAAAAATCAGATAAAATTGTCAAGATGTCAAAGCTACCTAACCCGTTGCTGTCAAGTTGATTCCGACTCATAATATTACCTAAAGCAATCTATAAATTCAACATAATACCCGTCAAAACTCCAACAGCTGTCTTTGCAGAAATGGATCTTCAAATTTATGGAATTGCAAAGGGCGAAATAGCCAAAGCAACCTTGAAAAATAAAAACAGAGTAAGAGGATTCACACTTCCTGATTGCAAAAATATTATAAAGCTACAGTAATCAAAACAATCTGCTACTGGTATAATGATAGACATATAGACAAACGGAATAGAATTGAGAATCTAGAGATACGTATGCACAGCTGTGGTCAAGTAATCTTTGACAAGGGTGCTAAATGCATCAAATGGGGAAAGAATAGTCTCTTTAATAAATGGTGCTGGGACAACTGGATTTCTACATGCAAAAGAATGAAGTTAGACCCATACCTCATACTATATACAAAAACTAACTCAAAATGGATTGAAGACCTAAATGTATAACTTAAAACCATAAAACTATTAGAAGAAAACATGGAGGTAATGCTTCAGGACCTGGTTTTCAACAACAGATTCTTTGATATAATACTGAAAGCATAAGCAACAAAAGACAAAATAGATAAATGGGATCTCATCAAAATCACAAACTTCTGTACATGAAAGGATTTTATCAACAAAATAAAGGACAACCTACTAATTGGGAGGGTAACCATGTATCAAATAAGGGTTTAATATCCAGAATATTGTAAAAAATGCCTCCAACTCAACAAGAAAAAGACAAACAACTCAATTGAATAGTGTGCAAAGAACCTAAATAAACATTTCACCAAAGAAGATATACAAATGGCAAATAAGCATGTGAAAAGATGCTCAACATCATTAGTCATTAGGGAGATGCAAATCAAAACTACCATGAGCTATCGCTTCACTCCCACTAGGATGGCTAAGATTAAAAAACAAACAAATAGAAAATAACAAATGTTGGCGAGGGTATGGAGAAACCAGAAATCTCATCCACCACTAGTAGAAATGCAAAAAGGTATACCCCTGTGCAAAATGGTCTAGCAGTTCCTCAAAAAGTTAAACACAGAGCTACCATATGACCCAGAATTCCACTCTTAAGTAATCCAAGAGACTTGTAAGCAATGACGCAAATAGACACATGTACACCTATGTTCACTGCAGCACTATTCACAATAGCTAAAAGGTGGAAACAACCCAAATGCCCATCAGTAGATGAATGGATTAAAAAAAAAAAAAAAGTGGTACATACATACAGTGGAATATTACTCTGCCATAATGAAGTCCTGATACATGCCACAACACGGATGGACCTTGAAAACATTATGCTGAGTTAAAAATCAATCACAAAAGGACAAATATTGTATGATATTACTAGTATAAAATACCTAGAATAAGCAAATGTATAGAGATCAGAGTTCAGAGGTGCAAGGAGAGGAAAAGGAGAATCATAGTTTAGGAAGCATTGAGTTGCTGTTTATGGTAATGAAAAATTTGGCAGTGGATATTGATAATGATCATACAACATGATTCATGTAATTGGTCTCACTTCACTGTACACATGAAAAAATGTTGAATTGGCAAATGCTGTGTTATTTATATTTTTACAACAATAAAAAAAAGATGAAGTCATTAGGGTTGACCCTAATCTCTTTATGACAGGTGTCCTTATAAGAAGAGGAGAGAGTTAAGGAAAGGATAATGCAATATGAAGACACAGGTACAGATGTAGAGAGAAGACAGCCATGAGAAGACAGAGGCAGAGATTGGAGTTATGCTGCCACAAGCCAAGAAGCAGCCAAGATCACCAGAAACTAGACGAGATAAGGAAGGATTCTTCCCCTAGATCCTTCAGAGAAAGAATGGCCCTGCTGACCCTTAATTTCAGACTTTTTAGTCTCCAGAACTGTGAGAGAATACGTTTCTATTGTTTTAAACACTTCCCCTCCCCACCCTCAAAAAAAAAAAAAAAAAGAGATGGATAGTAAGAAGTGATGACCAGGATATGGAGAAATTAAAACCCTCATACACTTCTGGTGGGAAGGTAAAATGGTACAACCACTGTAGAAAACATTCTGGCAGACTTTCAGTTAAACACAGAGATACCATATGACCCAATAATTCCATTCCTAGGTATATAAAAAGCATAAACTTGTACACAAAGATTCATAGCAGCATTAGTCATAATAGCCAGAATGTGAAAACAATTCAAATGTCCATCAACTGATGAATGGATAAACAAAATATATTATATCCATACAATGGAACATTGTTGCTGTTGATAGGTGCCATGGAGTCAGTTCCAACTCATAGCGACCCTATGTACAACAGAATGAAAAAATGCCCAGTCCTGCGCCATCCTCATGATCATAGTTATGCTTGAGTCCATTGTTGCAGCCACTGTGTCAATCCATCTTGTTGAGGGTCTTTCTCTTTTTGGCTGACCCTCTATAAATTATTCAGTGATAAAAAGGAGTGAAGTAGTAATAGATGGAATTACCTTGGGAGCATGTTAAGTGAAAGAATCCAGATACAATGGCCACAATATATATGATTCCAATTATGTGATACGTCCAGAATAGGGAAATTTACAGAGATAGAAGGTAGATTAATGATTGCTAGGGAGGTGTATGGCGTGATAGCTAAAGGGTACAAGATTTCTTTTGAGATGGTGAAAACGTGCTAATATTGACTGTGATGATGATTGCACAACCCTGTGTATATACTAAAAAACACTGAATTGTATACGTTAAATGATTGAATTATACAGTATGTGAACTATATCTCAATAAAGCTGTTACTCTCCCATGCATCTGTCAGTTTGTCATACTGCAGGGGCTTGCATGTTACTGTGATGCTGAAAGCTATGCCACTGGTATTCAATACCAGCAGGGTCACCCATGGTGGACAGGTTTCAGCTGAGCTTCCAGATTAAGACAGACTAGGAAGAACCTGGTGGTCTACTTCAGAAAAAAATTAGCCAGTGAAAACCTTATGAATAGCAGTGGAATACTGTCTCACATAGTGCCAGAAGATGAGTCCCTCAGGCTGGAAGGCACTCAAAATATGACCGGGAAAGAGCTGCCTCCTCAAAGTAGAGTCGACCGTAATTGTGCAGATGTAGTTAAGCTTTCAGGACCTTCGTTGGCTGATGTGGCACACCTCAAAATGAGAAGAAATAGCTGAAAACATCCATTAATAACCAGAACATGGAATGTACAAAGTATGAATCTAGGAAAATTAGAAATTGTTAAAAAATGAAATGGAACCCATAGACATTGATATCCTAGGCATTAGTGAGCTGAAATGGACTAGTATTTGTCATTTTGAATCAGACAATCATATAGTCTACTATGCCAGGAATGACAACTTGAAGAGGAATGGTGTCACATTCATTGTCCAAAAGAACATTTCAAGATCTATCCTAAAGAACAACGCTGTAGGTAATAGGATAATATCCATACGCCTACAAGGAAGACCAGTTAATAAGACTGTTATTCAGATTTACACACCAACCACTAACGCCAAAGATGAAGGAATTGAAGATTTTTACCAACTTCTGGAGTCTAAAGTTGATCAAACATGCAATCAAGATGCATTGATAATTACTGGCTATTGGAATCTGAAAGTTGGAAACAAAGAAAGATTGGTAGTTGGAAAATACAGCCTTGGTTATAGAAACGACACTGGAGATTGCATAATAGAATTTCGCAAGCCCAATGACTTCTTTATTCCAAATACCTTTTTTCAACAACATAAGCGGCAACTATGTATATGGACCTTGCCAGATGGAATACAGAGGAATCAAATCAACTACATATGTGAAAAGAGATGACGGAAAAGTTCAACATCATCAGTCAGAACAGGCCAGGGGCCAACTGTGGAACAGACCGTCAATTGCTCATATGCAAATTCAAGTTGAAACTGAAGAAAATTAGAACAAGTTCACAAGAGCCAAAGTATGACATTGAGTATATTCCACCTGAATTCAGAGACCAACTCAAGAATAGATTTGACACATTGAACACTAATGACTGAAGACCAGATGAGTTGTGAAATGACAACAAGGACATCATACATGAAGAAAACAAGAGGTCATTTAAAAGACAGGAAAGAAAGAAAAGACCAAAATGGATGTCAGAAAAAACTCTGAAATTTGCTTTGTCTTAGGCTGGGTTCTCTAGAGAAGCAAAACCAGTAAAAGCATATAAATATATATATAGAGAGAGATTTATATCAAGAAACAGCTTACACAATTGTAAAGGCTAGAAAGTCCCAAGTCCATGGATTAGGATAGAGCCTTCTCCCGATTCATGTAGCTGCAGGGGCTGGTGAATTGAAGATCAGCAGGTCAGAAAGCAGGACTCTGTTCACAGGCTGTGAAGATCAGCGAATCCCAGGATCAGCAGATAAGCTGCTAGCTCAAGTCCCAAGAACAGGAGGTCAGATGAACAGGAGGCAGCCACACAATCCAGAGCAAGCAAAAAGCCAGAATGTCCACTTATATTCAGATGTAGGCCACACCCCCAAGGAAACTCCCTTTCAACTGATCGGCTACTCACAGCATATTCAATCATGTGAGTGATCATATATAAACGCTGAGAATCATGGTCCAGCCAAGTTGACGCACAATCGTAACCATCACACTCTTGAAAGTAGAGCAGCTAAAGCAAAAGGAAGAAATGATGAAGGAAAAGAGCTGAACAGAAGATTTCAAAGGGTGACTTGAGAAGACAAAGTAAAGTATTATAATAACATGTGCAAAGACCTGGAGACAGAAGGCCAAAAGGGAAGAACATGCTCGGCATTTCTTAAGCTGAAAGAACTGAAGAAAAAATTCAAGCCTCAAGTTGCAATATTGAAGGATTCTACAGGGAAAATACTAACTACTCAGGAAGCATCAAAATAAGATGGAAAGAATACACAGAGTTGTACCAAAAGAACTGGTTGACATTCAACCATTTCAGGAGGAAGCATATGACCAAGAACTGATGGTACTGAAGGGAGAGGTCCAAGCTGCACTGAAAGGATTGGTGAAAAACAAGGCTCCAGGAATTGACAGAATATAAATGGAGATGTTTCAACAAGTGGATGCAGGGCTGGAACTGCTCACTTGTCTATACCAATAAATTTGGAAGACAGCTACCTGGCCAATTTATTGGAAGAGATCCATGTTTGTACCCATTCCAAAGAAAGGTGATCAAACAGAATTTGGAAATTATTGAACAATATCATTAATATCACACACAAGTAAAATTTTCTGAAGATCATTCAAAAGTGGTTGCTGCAGTACATCAACAGGGAACTGCCAGAAATTCAAGCTGGACTCAGAGGGGGATGTGGAACAAGGGATATCATTGCTGATGTCAGATGGATCTTGGCTGAAAGCAGAGAATACCGGAAAGATGTTTACCTGTGTTTTATTGACTATGCAAAGGTGTTCTACTGTGTAGATCATAACAAATCATGGATAATATTGCAAAGAATGGGAATTCCAGAACACTTAATCATGCTCATGAGGAAACTATACTTAGACCAAGAGGCAGTTGTTCAAACAGTACAAGGAGATATTGCTTGATTTAAAGTCAGGAAAGGTGTGCATGAGGGTTGTATCCTTTCACCATACTTATTCAATCTGTATACTGAGCAAATAATCTATGAAGCTGGATTATATAAAGACCGTGGCGTCAGGATTGGATGAAGGCTCAATAACAGCCTGAGATATGCAGACGACACGACCTTTCCTGCTGGAAGTGTAGAGGACTTGAAGTACTTACTGAGGAGGATCAAGGACCACAGCCTTTAGTATGGATTACACCTCAACATAAAGAAAACAAAAATCCTCACAACTGGACCAAGAAGCAACACTATAATAAATGGAGAAAAGACTGAAGTTGACAAGGGTTTCATTTTACTTGGATCCACAATCAACACCCATGGAAGCAGCAGTCAAGAAATCAAACAATGCATTGCATTGGGCAAATCTGCTGCAAAAGATCTCTTTAAAGTTTTGAAAAGCAAAGATGTCACTTTAAGGACTAAGGTGAGCCTGATTTAAGCCATGGTGTTTTCAATTGCCTCATATGCACGTGAAAGTTGGACAATGAATGAAGAAGAATCGATGCCTTTGAATTATGGTGTTGGCGAACAATATTTGAACATACCACGGACTGCCAGAAGAAAGAATAAATCTGTCTTGGAAGAAGTACAGGCAGAATCCTTATTAGAAGCAAGGATGGCGAGACTTCATCTCACATACTTTGAACAGGTTATCAGGAGGAACCAGTCCCCCAGTCCCCGGAGAAGGGCATCATGCTTAGTAGAGTAGAGGGTCAGCGAAAGAGGAAGACCCTCAACCAGATGGATTGACACAGTGGCTGCAACAATGAGCTAAAGCATGACAATGATTGTGAAAATGACGCAGGACTGTGCAGTGTTCCGTTCCGTTGTACATAGTGTTGCTGTGAGTCAGAACTGACTCGACAACACCTAATAACAACAACAAAGATATTAGTAAAGGAAGACCATTTATAAAATATATAATACAAAGAAATAAAAAGACCAAATGGTCCATAATCCTACCACTTAGATAAATCTTGATGACATTTTTAAAAACTAAATATGTACTTGATTAGAACATACAAACAGTAGAGAAAGTCACAAAATAATGACAGCTGTCTATTCTTTCCCCTTCTTTCCAGTCAAATTCATTAAAAGTAACTAAGATTTAAAAAATTTCCTATCAGAAATCATTTCATACATACACTAGTAAATAGCTAGTAAATATCTTGTTTATTTTGACTTACACAAAATATTATACTATATATACCCTTTCGCACCTGGCACTTTCAACTTACTATACCTGAATCCACAATCAATGCCCATGGAAGCAGCAGCAAGAAATCAAATGACATATTGCATTAGTCAAATCTCCTGCAAAAGACCTCTTCATGTTTTTTTTTTTAATTGTACTTTAGATGAAGGTTTACAGAACAAATAGTTTTTCATTAAACAGTTAGTACACATACTGTTTTATGACAGTGGTTAACAACCCCCATGACATGTCAACACTGTCCCTTCTTGACCTTGGGTTCCCTATTACCAGCTTTCCTGCCCCCTCCTGCTTTCTAGTCTTTGTCCCTGGACTGTTGTGCCCCATTAGTCTCGTTTTGTTTTATGGGGCTGCAAAAGACCTCTTTAAAGTGTTAAAAAGCAAAGATGTCCCTTTAAGGACTAAGATGCACCTAACCCAAGCCATGGTGTTTTCAATTGCCTCATATGCGTGTGAAAGCTGGACAATGAATAAGGAAGACTGAAGAAGAATTGATGCCTTTGAATTATGGTGTTGGTGAAGAACATTGTATATGCCATAGACTGCCAGAAGAACAAACAAATGTTTTGAAAGAAGTACAGCCGGGATGCTTCTTAGAAGCAAGGAGGGCAAGACTTCGTCTCACGTACTTTGGACATGTTATCAAGAGGGACTAGTCCCTGGAGAAGGACATCATGCTTGGTAAAGTACAGGGTCAGCAAAAAAAGAGGAAGACCTTCAATGGGATGGACTGACAATTGACCCAGCAGCTGCAACAATGGGCTCAAGGATGATTGTGAGGATGATGCAGGACCAGGTAGTGTTTCGTTTCTGTTGTACGTAGGGTGGCTATGAGTCAGAACTGACTCCATGGCATGTAATAACAACTTCAACATACCTTGGAGACCTTTCCACAGCAGCACATACACACTTTTCCCCCATCTTTCTTTCCTTCTATCCTCCCTTCCCTCCTTCTCTTCCATGCTTCCTTACTTGTCTGCCAGAAGGAGATGTTTTTGTTTTTTTAATTAAAATTTAAAGAAAGTGAAAGGAACAAATATGACAAACTCTATGGTTTTTAATCAGAGAAAATTCTAATACAACAATAACCGAGTCTCTTCCTTTAATGCCATATAAATTTTTTTTCTGATTGTATGAAAAATACCTTTAATGCTCCTTAGAAGAGGATGGCAAGACTTCTGCTAGCTTACTTTGGGCACGTCATCAGGAAAGCCAATCACTGGAAAAGGATACCATGTTTGATAAACTAGAGGGTCAGCAAAAACAAAGGGAACTCTTAATGAGATGGATTGACACAACAGTGGACTCAAACATATCAATGATCATGAAGACAGCACAGGGCTGCGCAACATTTCAGTCTGTTATGCATAAGGTCACCATGAGTTGGAGCTGACACTACAGCAACTGACAACAACAACCTTCTCATTGCAACAAAATAAAGCAATGTGTGGAAGTTTAACAAAGACTTACCGTGTACAGTTCTCAGTGTATGTCAGGCCCTATTTTAAGTACTTTAAATTTTGACTCATTTAATTAAATTTTCCTAACAATCATGTTATGATATTTTATTTCCATTTTACCAGTGAAGAAACTGAGGCACAAGGACATTAAGTAAATTTCTCAGTGAAAAAGCAGCCAGTCTTGCATTCAGATCCAGCCAGTCTGACTCCATAGCCTGTCCTCTTAGCTGCTGTGGGCTCTCCCTAGACTCCAGGGATGTCAAAATTACTTAGAAATCTCACGCCCTGTAGTAGACACCACTGACACTTCCGTGGCTGCCCTTTCATGACATGTTTGTGCATATGTTTATGAACAAATACGTATTTTTATATAAGTAAGGCACACAAATATACAACACACATACACACAACAATAACAACAAAAAAACCCACTGCCATCAAGATGATTCTGACTGATAGCAACCTTATAGGACAGAGTATAACTGCCCCATAGGGTTTCCAAGGAGTGGCTGGTGGAGCCAAATTCTTTTTGTTTTTTGTTTTTTTTTAGCAGCTTAAAACAACATTTGTATTATGTTCACACATTCTGTGGATTAGGAATTTGGGCAGGACGTAGCAAGGATGACTTATCTTTGCTCCAGGATGGCAAGGGTGTTGGAATCATCCAGAAGCATCTTCATTTATATATCTGGTTGTTGATGCTAGGAGTCAGCTGGGATCTCAGCTGGGCTGTCAATTGGAGCACTTCCATTGAGTTTCCTCCTGCGGTCTGGGCTTCCTCACAGCATGGCAGCCTCAGAGCATGGTGACTCAGAGCTCCAGGAGTTAGTGTCTCAGGGAATAAAGTGAAATCTGCTTTGCCTTTTCTGACCCAGCTTTGGAGGTCATGTTGATTAGAAGTGAGTTGCAAGGCCACTCAAATTCAAATCAGACTCTGGTCCTTGGTGTGGGGGAGTAGAGCCTTCTTCTAGAGGTTGTGAAACAGGAGATATTGTTGTGGCCATCTTTGGAATATGCAATCTAACACAGAAATCATTTCAGAAAGTGCTGAGGTTCTCTGAATATAATACATGAAGGTCAGTGGAAGCTTGTGTGTTGCTATGATGGCTGAACAGGTTTCAGTGGAGGGTCTAGACTAAGATGGGCTAGGAAGAACGGCCTGGCAATCTACTTCCAAAAATCAGTCAGTGTAAACTCTTTGGATCATGATGATCCAATCCTGTTGTGCGTGGGGTCACCATGAGTCAGGGGCCGACTGCATGGCAGCTAACAACAGCAGTGCAGAAGAAGTGCAGGGAGGGCCACTTTGAGGAGGAACCACTGGAGTCATGACTTAAATGACAAGAAGGATCTGGCCATGTGAAGACCTGAAAGAAAGGTGTTGTGGGATGGAAGACTAGGAAGTCCAGTGGCCTAGAGGTCAGACTTCTCGTGGTATGTATGGGGAACAGTAAAACAAGCAGTGTGGCTAAGGCCATATGAACTTGGGGGGAAGAAGGTGGAGAGGTAGGCAGGGGTTAGATTGGACCATGAGTGGGCGTTTGAGTTTGAGTCTAAAGATCCATCAATGGGAAGCCATTGGAGGCGTTGAAGTGGGTGAGAAAAGCGGGCTTAGAGAGGTTTTTGTAAGTAAAGAGATTCAGAAGTGCCCGCAGTGAATGAGGAGGCACGTTACAAGATGAAGATTAGATGGGCTGCAGTCAAGGGGACTGTATCTTGTCTTCAGTCATCATGCATTTGCAAACACAAATTGAGCACCAGCTCTGAGCCAGGCACTAGGATGCAGGGATGCAGAGATGGTCAAGTCCAGGCCCCTGCCCTCCAGGTGCTCCCAAGACTCCTTCAAGAGGCAGGAGACCTGGCTCTGACCCCCGCCCCAGCCTCTCAGGGGAAGCGAACCAGTTCAGCTCTGAGCCAAGGTTTGCGAGGTCCCACCGACCCCTGTGCTAGCTCAACCCTCAGTGCAAGGGGGCGTATTATGGATACTGTTTGTATTTCCATTGCCTAAGAACTTTCACCATTCAACTTGGCATTGTTTCCCCTCTGCTTCCTGCTGTAAACTATGCCCCTGCTATTGGGTGGGGGAATCTGTCTCTGTGTAGCCTACATCCGTGAGACACATCCTTTTATTACTGCTGGATACCCAGGAAAGAAGAAAACTCCTTTACCCCTGTCTTAGGTTCCTACATTTGCCGTCGAGTTGATTCCAATTCATGGCAACCCTATGTGGGTCAGAGTAGAACTGTGCTCCATAGGGTTTTCTTTATTTATTTATTTTTAATTTTATTGTACTTCAGGTGAAGGCTTACAGAACAAATAGTTTCTCATGAAACAGTAGTACACATGTTGTTTTATGACATTGGTTAACAACCCCACAACATATTAACCCTCTAAATTCTCAACCTTTTTTTTTTTTTTTTTTTTGGTGAAAATACACATAGCCAAAGATACACCATTTCAAAAATTTCTACATACACAGTCCAGTGACATTGACTACACTCTTCCAATTGTGCTGTTATTCTCACCCAAGATGAAGGCTTACAGAACAAAATAGTTTCTCATTTAACAGCTACTACAAATGTTGCCCTATGACAATGGTTAACAATCTCACAACACATCAACAATATCCTTATTCAACCTTGTGTTCCCTATCACCAGCTTCCTTGTCCCCTTCTGCCTTCTGGCCCTTGTCACTGGACTCCTGTACCTCATTAGTCTCATTTGATTTTACGGGGCTGTCCACTCCCAGGCTGAACGGTGAACCTCAGAGGTAACTTCACCACTGAGCTAAAAGGGTGTCTGGGGGCCGTACTCTCGAGGTTTCTCCAGTCTCCTTTACGCCAGTAAATCTGGTCTTTTTTTTTTTTTTTTGTGAGTTAGAATTATGCTCTACATCCTTCTCCAGCTCTGTCCAGAACCCTCTGTTGTGATCCTGGTCAGAGCAGTCAGTGGTGGTAGCCGGGCACCATCTAGCTGTACTGGACTCAGTCCAGTGGAGACCTTGGTAGCTGTGGACTAATCTTTTCCTTGTATCCTGTTCTCTTCATTCTCCCTTGTGGAGCCAAATTCTTAACTACTGCACCATCAAGGCCCCCACGTGTACACACACACACATATAAAATCAAGGATTTCTGTCAATTACTTTCACAAAAAAAAGGGATTATACTAGTTATACTCCTCTGTATCTTGCATTCCTAATTTAACAGTATACCCTGGAATTCCTCCATGTCAACTAGCGTAGCTCTAAAGTCTCTAATAATTGCATCATTTTCCTTGGTCTGCTGTATCTCCATTCATTTACCCATTTTCTTATTGATGTGTATTCACTTCTTTCCAGGATTTGGGGCACCACAAATTGTGCTGCAGCAAATATCCCAGCATATATTTCCTTTTGCATTGGTACTCTCACTCTTAGAGATTACATTGCCAGGTGTTAGGTTGCTCTTTTTTTTAATAGATTTTACCAGATTGTTATCACAAAAAGCTGAACAATCCACTTGGTAATCAGCAGTGAACCAGCGTGCTCTTTTGCTTATCATCTCACCTACAGTAGGTGAAATTCCTTTTTAATTTTTCACAATATGACTGGTACACAGTGACAGCTCACTGTTACTTCAATTCATTTTTCCCTGACTACTAGGAAGCTTAAAGACCTTTTGTTGTTGTTGTTGTTGATGATCTCTCAGGCCATTTGGATTTGCTCTTCTGTGACTTACCTATCCATAACCTCTGCCCATTATTCTATTGGGTTGTCTTTTTTTGGTTATAACTTATTATAGCTCTTTGTGTATAATATACCCTTTCGCTATTATATCCACTGCAAATGGTCTTCTCAATCTATTGTTTGTATGTTACTTTGTGTTTGTTATATTTTACCTATTATAATGTCTTAATATTTATAAAAATAGTATGAGTAATTTTTATACTAGCTTATGAGTTTCCTGCCTCACCAACCTCTAGCTTGTACAGATGGTCTCCTATGTTTTCCTCTAAGATTTTATTGTGCTGTTCTTTACCTTTAAGATAGTAATCCATCTAGAATTTATTTTTTTATAAGATGAGAGGCAGGAATCAAATGTATTTTTCCCAATGTGTCGCCAAGTTTGCCGGCACTGTTTATTAAATAAATTTATGTTCTCTACTGAATTAAAATATATTTGTCATATATTATATTCCCATAGCAGTAGAATCTATTTTGGGGCACCCTATTCTATACAGTTCACTATTTTTTTTTCCTATCCCTATGTTAGCATCATGCTACTTTTATTACAGAAGTTTAACCTTGTTTAATATCTTATAAGGCCCTCTTTCTCAGAATTCCTAGACTATTCTTGAACATCTCTTCTTCTATATGAACTATAAGCTCATTTAATCCAGTTTAAACACACACACCAGGGTTCTAATTTGGATCACATTCAATTTTATATTAATGAGAGAATTTGCATTTTCACAATATTGAATGTTCTCTTTCAGGAATATGGTGCCTCTTCCTGTTGATTCATATTTTATTTTATGCCCTCCTGTCGACTGACTTCCATATGCCCCGTATGGAACCCGGAAGGGCAGCCCCGTCAGAGCTCCTTCACCCGAGCCAGCTCTCCAATAACAGCAGTACTTGGAGTAGCTTTTGAATCTGCCATGTTATGTCCTGAATGGTGACTTTTAACAGATCCTACCCTACCCTCGCTTGCCTCTTCCAAGACACTTTTTTCCATTCTCATCTTTCATTGTTTCTGTGGTCATGTCATCTTCTCCTAATCCTCCGGTCTCACTCACATCGCTACTGGTGCTTGTCATACAGCTGCCACTCTCCACTCTTCCACTGCTCCCTCTAGTGTTTTCTGTTAGAACTGCGCTTGCTCACAAACCCAACACTCCCTGGTGTGTGAATCAGTAACCTCATTTTTGTCCTGACCCACAAAGGTCCTGACCCACAAGAGGCTTGTGGGATGGTGATGGTGGTGGTGGTGGAGTTCCCATACCACTGAGGCTTCGACACCGCAGACCTCCAGAAGGACTCCCTCACTCGTGTGTCATTCCTGCTGCTGTCCCCCACAGCTCACACATGAAGGTTCTTATCTGTTCCTCTGTGACCGTTTACTGAAATGCCGTAGGATAGCTACCATTCACTGGTTGTAGTTTTTCCCCAACTTTTCTGGCACTGATGCATTTTCTGTGTGTATTTATGTTGTCACCAACATGCAAAAATTTGGCCTCTTGTCAAGTCGCTTCAATTGTGGGTATCTCCATCACTTGGAAGATTAATTAAGCTGACCTAAGAAAATCGTTACTTTTTCTCTGTACTGTCTCTCTTTACAAAGAGAATGAGCTCCTCTATAGTATGAAGCTTTCGGAGACACACATAGCTGATGACCCAAACAGTCCGTGAATCCAAGCAAAATTGTAGAGATTCATTTGCAAATGGATTGAGAACTGATGGTCACAATTTTTTATGCTCCCAAATTCCATCCTACCCCAATTTCTGAAAATAAAAAATATTCAGCTCCACAAGGGTCCACTTGTCTCATTTTGTAGGCCAACAAAGATTTTGTTTATACCTTCCAGAGAATCTGCAGAATGTTAAGAGGAGGCAGATTTGAAAAACAAACAAAAAAAGTGCGGACTCACACCAGCTCTAAGGCAATAACCACCCATTCGGAGTCTATCTTTATTCTGGAGTTATTGGCAAGTTTCCACACCTGCTATCGTCTCTTCATCTTATAGAGGGTGTAAGACGTGCTTATTTTTTTTTTAATGTCAAAATTCATTTTTTATTGGACTACTTCATAACCATGTTGTTGTTGTTGTTAGGTGCCATTGAGTCAGTTCTGACTCACAATGACCCATGTACAACAGAACGAAACACTGCCCGGTCCTGCGCCATCCTCACAATCGTTGCTATGTTTGAGCCTGTTGTTGCAGCCACTGTGTCAGTCCATCTCCTTAAGGGTCTTCCTTTTATTCTCTGACCCTCTACTTCACCAAGCATGATGTCCTTCTCCAGGGATGGGTCCCTCCTGCTAACATGTTCAAAGTACATGAGAAGAAGTCTCACCATGCTTGCTTCTAAGAAGCATTCTGGCTGTACTTCTTCCAAGACAGATTTGTTTGTTCTTCTGACAGTCCATGGCACATTCAATATTCTTCACCAACACCATGATTCTTCAGTTGCAGAATGCAGATAACCTTGGGCAAGTTACTTAACTCCCTCCTGCATCAGTTTCTTCACCTGTAAAATAAAGATGAAAAGAGTACTTACTTTATAAAATCGTGGTGAGGAATGAAATAGTTAATATATGATAAGTCCGTGGAACAGTACCTGGATCACGGTAAGTGCTATATAAATGTTTGTTATCATCATCCTCACCGTCACTGAGTTTCACTCACTACTTTTTCTCCTCAAGTAGAATTCTTTACTTTGTCACCTTCTTAATGCTAGTTTTAATTCCTGTCTGTTACTATTGCCAGGATACCTCTTTTGTGGTCTTTCTGGAATCTTATGGGATGTGTTGAGTCCCTAAGTAGTGCAAACTGAGAGATTGGCAGTTTCAGTCTACTCAGAGGTACCTCAGAAGAAAGGCCTGGCAATCTACTTCTGAAAAATGAAACATCAAAGATCCTGTGGAGCACAGTTCTACTCTGGCACACATGAGGTTGCCATTACTTGAAATCAACTCAGTGGCAATTGGTTTTGGTTTGGTTTATGGGAATGTATAAAAAAGACTATATATATATTGTAGAACCTTAAAATATTTCTGTGGTCTTCATGAGGTCCTTCATATTCAGAGGAGCAGGCATTGCAACATTTAAAATCTACCTCAAAAGAAGAAGTTTTCACCAAAGTTTATATGGACTAAACCCCTTTCCCACATTATAATTAGTCCTTCAGTTCCCTCTCAAATCATCTCCCTGCCTTCATGTTACCACAGTAACTCACACTCCATAATGACCATTTAGCTTTGAGCAAAAAAAGAAGGCAATGGGAGGCTTTGGATGTTCCTCTTCAGAAAATGTTCTTAATCCTTCCTAATCCTATGGGCTCTTGGCATCTGATCCTAAGCACAGTCATTACTTGCTATAACAACTTCCAGTGCATCAGAGTGTCACGTACGCCATTGACATCCACAGATGTACCCCCCTTTCATCCAGCAACACAGAAAAATAAAAGGAGCACAAAATAAAACAATCCATCCACCAAAATAAAACAAGCACTCAAACTACTGAAATCTTATATAGTAAATTGTATAGCACTATATGTAATCATGAACTCACTTATGATTATTCATATGTACTTTAAACAAATACTATTAGCACCTGATCTACGTGTGTCAGACACTATGTTGGGCACTGGTGACAGAGTGGAGCAATAACAGGGGTAGTTCTCTGGGAGATAGTTCAGAGCCCAGTGGGAGCTCCAGGGATTACCAAACAATCACATTAATAAATGCAAAAATTCAAACTTAGGCAAGTGCTGGTGGGGGGTGGGCATAACACAGAAAGCTGATTTGGACTTGTAGGACACAAGTTTTCTCTGAGAAAGAGTCATTTGACATATGAAGAATGTCTGGGTTTAACAAGGAAAGAGGGGAAGGAAGAACATTCCATGTAGATAGGTTGAGATTTATAAAGGCCCTCTGGTGGGAGAGACAATGGCCGGTAAAAGATGCATGAGCCATCCAGGTGACAGGGACGAAGGTGGAAGACCAGATTTACCAGGGAAGAGCCTGAGTTTGGTCTTGGACATAGGGAGTATAAAGTGCCTTTGAGACATACCAAAGGAAAATACTAAATAGGTGGTTGGATATATGCATCTGTACTCAGAGGAAATGGTCCAAGGCAAAGATATAAATGTGGATATAAATAGCTTATGGATAGCAGTTAAAAATGATGATCTTGGATGAAGTTGCCTAGAGAGAAAGAATATAACAGAAAAAAAAAAAAAAAAACCTTAGATTTTGACAAGCTTCAGATTTAATGACTAGGTAGAAAAAGATGAGTCCACAAAATATGTTAAGAAAGGGCAGCCAGAGAGATAGAAGGGAAACCTTCTGATAGCACAGAAGGCAAGGGGAGGAAGAGTTGTAAGAATTTAGAAACAGTCAGTAGTGTTCAAGAAGGCTGCTGAATAGTGTAGTCAGATGAGGTCTGAACAATGCTACTGTATTTGAGGACAGGGAGACCATTGTTGAACTTTTTGGAGCTAGTTCAGAGGAGTGATTTTGGGGGATATGGGGTGAGGGGCCAGGAAATCCATCCTGAAAGAAGTTGAGGACAGACAGGGTATCAAGAAGGTGGAGACAGAAATTATAGACATCTCTTTTAAGATGTCTAATTGCTAAGGAAAAACCTGAAATACGGTGGTGTAATACAGAATGATTTGGGATTGAGAGAAGGTTTTGTTTTGTTTTACCTTTTTAATTGCAAAAACTTCACTTATATGAAATGGCATATGTTGTGTGTTGTGCGTGTGTGTATACACAGTTTAAAGAATAAAACTAAGCAAATACCCAGGCACTCGCTACTCAGATTCATGAAAAGAACATTACCAGAACTTTAGAAGTCACTGTGGTCCCTCCCCAATTACATTCCTCTCAAGGGAAGGTATCTTTAAGGTAGAAGATACTTAGTATGTTTAAATACAATGACAAGGGTCTGGTTTTTGAGAAGGACGGTTGAATATGCAAGAGAGAGAAGGGAAAACTGATAGAGAGGGCTTATTGCAATAGCAGGAGAGAAGAGGCTTGAAGGCGTAGGAGAATAAGGGTGCAGATATGGGTAGGTTATGTAGGCTTGGCATTAGGAAGTTGAAGAAGTGCCTGTCTGATGGCTTTAGTTTTCTCAGTAAAGTAGGAAATAGGCTCATCTGCTGAAAATAAAAGGGAAGACGGTTGGGGGATGCTTCAAAACAGTTGTTGTGGAGAGCAGGAGAGTGAGTTAATCAAAGACATGTGATAGTACTGCTGGTCAGTGTTGTGGGCCTATCTGAGGTTCATGATCATGTACTTTAAGTTCTATCAACCTGTTCTGTTTTGTATCTTTCTCCAGGAATATTTGGCCATTTGAATGTAAGTGCAGAAAAAAACAGATTCTTATTGGGTTGAGGTTTTGCTAGATACATGAAGAAAATACAGAGGAGCAAGGTAGTGAGAATATTAGCAAGAGTTTAAAAAGAAAAGTGTAAAGAAGGGAGATGAACAAGCAAAAGTCACAAGACCAGAGGTTCCAGTGAGGATGAAGCCTGGTTGACCAGAGAGTAGGATGCTAGAATTAGGGATTTGGGAGGTAAAGAGATTTTTGGATGATGACATTGTCTAAGTTGTGGTTGGGAAGGAACACTTATTCTCTACTCCTGGCATTTCCTTTCAGATGGAGCAGCTCCCTCTGCTTTCATTCACTGCTACTTTGGGAGGATGAACAACTTACCCAATAGGTGAGTTTGGAAAGGGAAGGTAAGCCTAAGTCCCCGGATCCTTCTCCTTTATCTCCTGTGTTACCCCAGAAAGAACACATTCTGATCTGCTCTCTTGACTTATTCATGGGGAGGCCTGTACTTATTCAGCTGGGTAGAGTCATTTAATCTAGGGTCCATTATCAGGAAGCTTATTGTTGGCTGCACAGCTAAGTCACAGTCTGACCTAACTATTACCTGTAATAAAGATGAGGAATTTATTTCCATCCGTCTTTCTCTTTCTTTATATTTTAATTGGTTCAGAACTCCATTATAGGAGAGGAGAGGTGCTTTTAACTGTCCCACTTTAATCCAACACTATGACTTTGGGAGAGGATGATTTAAGAGTAGTGGAAGAGAAGATCATTAGAGATAAGGTGGTCAAAGGACTGAGAAACCAATGTGTTAGATGAATTGTCCCAATAGATTTTGAAGTCACCCAGGATGCAGGAGTTGGGACTGAGAGAAAGACTGGTTTTAATAAATGGGACAGATTGAGTGTGAGTTGCTAGATAAGTGACCAAAAGGTTAAAAGTGTGGTAAAGCCAATGATGTGAACATACAAGGAGCGGAGTTTTGTTGTGTTTTATTTTGAAAGATGGAGGTGTCTAATGTTTAAAAATGGCAATGGGAGCAAAGGCAAAGAGGAAACCAGCTCCATGAAAATGGGTCAAGTGCACAGTCATATGGAGTATTATAGGGCTGATGGCACCGTAGATTACTAGCCAGGAGACCTGACACTTTGGCACTGAATGATGAAAGCAGGGATCCCAGGCAGAGTAGCTGCAGTCTAAACAACTTCATTGAGTAGTCAGGAGTTTTTCTCCCTCAGTCAAAGTTGAGAGGATTCATTCCCAGTAGCTGCAGTCTCTGCTTATACGGACTGGAATGGTGACCAACCCAAAAGTTTGGTCTTTGCATTCATTCAGAATGTGTGACATGAGGAGGTGGTCCCACAGTCTAGTGGAGGTGAACCCTGTGGCTAAAAGCTCATGAAGCAGGTTGTAACCATCCCCTTCACTCCTCTCCCCATAGTCAACCTCTTCCCCACTGCAGTCTTTTTCACCTATGGACCCACACCCACCAGCTGAAAGGGTAGTATCTGATATCTCCAAATGACTCCCTATTTTATTAAGAGATTTAAAGAAATTAGAGAAGTCCATTATCCGTCATAAAAGTTTATTTATGATGAGTTTTAGGTAAGGATATGCAGCCCAACAGCATAGCTTTTCTATCATAAGGGCTTCTATCCAAAGCTATAAAGGGAGCTGAGGAAAGGAGGCCAATTGCAAGTTTAGTATCTTCTACTCTTTAAACAGAGAGTGAGGATGATACCAGGTGTGTGGCAAAGCATATATATATGCAAAAAAAAAATTTTTTTTTAATTTTCTAACAGATCTCATTTCCCTTTGTGTGCCCCCATTCCCTCACAGCAGTAGATAACTGGATAATGATCTTATCTCTTCCAGTCACTCCTGTTTTTGAAACTTTCACCTCATACAGGGGAATATGCAGCTGAAAATCACTGTTCATAGCTCCCTCTCCCAAACTCTTTGCCATCTTAAGGTCTTCGTTCACCTCCTACTGATGCTATTTCTAGTTCCACAGGCCTTGGTTCCCCATCTCTGGGCAGCAGCAGGGAGAAGTGTCTGCTTCCATAGCAGGGACACATGAGGGGAAATGTGAGGGAGCCGTGCACATCTTCATTGTCATCCATGCTCGCTTGGCCTTGGTGTCCAGCCGCAGCCCCCTCATAGTGGACATACCCAATGTGGACATTTATGGGTGGCTGTTAGACGATTTTCAGCAATTGAGGCAGGCTCTCGTGCAGCTTCATCATTGGGTGATCCTATGGAGATATGCCACCTTCCTCCCATCACTTCCTCCGGCACTTTGGTGCATAGTCTATCCACAGTTGCCTGCAGATTCTCCTTCTCAGCCACCTCCAGCAAGGAGGAAACACTAGTCCTTTATTGTCTTGGGCCAGATTTCCTAGAATCTAAGATGGTGCTGATGTGGGTGCAAGTGGAAGTGCTTTCAGGAGACTAGCGCCGGAGTAGGGGAAGTAGGGGAAGACAGGAGAAGGAGCTAAGCAAGAGTGTGATTTCAGGCAGATTCCCTGGGAGAACATCTGCAGCTGGATTCCTCAGGAGATCTCTGGACTGTAAAGGAGCCTCAGAGATGTTTGGATTTGACGCAGAGGATTGAGCAGTCTCCTCATGCAGCCATCAGTCAGGGGCTAAGGGCCGTGGGGCAGGACTTCCAGGCGGTAGGGGTGGAGGTGGAGGGGTCTGAGCTTCTGCAGACAAAATCAGCTCCAGGAGCCTGGGAAAGTCTTCCAGAAGAGCTACAGGTGTAGAGCTTTGGAGGCAAAAGCACATGGAAGCAGGGGGAAGGAAGAAGAGAAAACAATCTGAGGGGACCCAGCAGAGCACAGACAGTGCTGGCTACATTTACATTTAGAATCATTTTCAACTTCAAGGAAAAGTGTCTTCACTTCCTCCTAGATTATGTGCAGAGGGCAAGGGGCCACCTGGGATGTTCCTCCCTCCCTTCTTCCCTCACAAATCCTTTTCCCCAAATTTTCTCTCTTCTTCCAATGCTTCCAGGAGAGCATTATATCTCAATTTCAGCATCGACTGTTCTTCTACTCCATATAGCCTCCTCAGTCCCTTCCATCTCACAACTGATCAGTTCACCGTGGTAATATCTGTCATCTTTGTCGTGTTAGTCCTTGGGTTTGTGTGTCTCTGCATGTGTCCGTGTGTGTCTGTGTGTGCACACATATTCAGGTACTAGGGCATTGGTCACAGGGGAAAGAAATGCAGAGTCACTATTTATGTCTCAAGTATCACAATACTTCACTCTTAAGGCAGGCAAGAGTGCCACCTTTCCGAAGTCTACCTAGCATTCTCCCTTTCTTAGTCAGTGTTCTCTAGAGGAACAGGATCAGTGGTGTATAGATAGATACAGATACAGATACAGACATAGATGAGAGACCTGGAAATATACTTCTGTAAAGATTATAGCCAAGAAGACCCCATGGTGCAGTTCTCCTCTGTCATGTGGGATCACTACAAGTTGGAGTTGACTCACTGGCACTTAACAACGACAACTATATGTATATATGAGGATGGGAGGATTTACTTCACTGGTTTGGCTCCTGCGATTGTAGAGGCTGGTAAGTCCGAAATCCATAGATCAGGTAACAGGTTGGAGACTCCTACTGGCTTCGAGCATTGTAGGGGACTGGCAAGTCCAAAATTCATAGACCAGGCTGCAGTCTGGAGACTTCTGCAGGCTTGTGTCCCAAGATCCACAGGTCAGGTGAGAAAGAGTGCGGAGTGGAGAAAAAGATAGTTGTGCCAAAATATCTATTAATTGTCTGGAGGCAGAACATACCCTAAGGAAACTCCTCTTTCAGCTGATTGATTGATTACATTGCATAGATCACTTTATGGAGGGTGATTACATCAAACTGGTTACATTAGGGGACAGCAACTAGTATTTGGCTAAACCACTGGGAATCATACCCTAGCCAAGTTGACCTAAAACATTAAACATACTTTCCCTTTCTTCACTGATGGACCAGTTTATTTTAGCTCAGGCAAGGCCTCTGGCAAAGTTTCCACATTCATTTAAGGCTACTATACCTTTTCTTCTGTTATCCACACATTCTACTGTGCCTGCCCCCATATTCCAGCTGTACCTTGGGTATCTCAGGTTATATGCTTATTTCTTGGAAAGTTGCCTTTAAGACCCACCAAACAGCCTGGTACTGGTACAACAACAGACACACAGACCAATGGAACAGAATTGAGAACCCAGATGTAAATGCATCCATCTATTAGCAGCTGATATTTGCCAAAGGCCCAGAGTCCATTAAATGGGGAAAAGACAGTCTCTTTAACAAATGGTGCTGGCATAACTGGATGTTCATCTGCAAAAAAATGAAACAAGATCCATACTTCACACCATATGCAAAAACTAACTCAAAATGGATCAAAGACCTAAATGTAAAGCCCAAAACTATAAAGTTCATGGAAGAAACAATAGCGACGATGATAGGGGCCCTAATATACGGCATAAATAGTATACAAACCATAACTAACAATGCACAAACACCAGAAGAGAAACTAGATAACTAAGAGCTCCTAAAAATTAAACACTTATGCTCATCAAAAGACTTCACCAAAAGAGTGAAAAGAGAACCTACAAACTGGGGGAAAAAATTTGGCTACAACATATTCGACAATGGTCTAATCTCTAAAATCTGCAAGATACTGCAACACCTCAACAACAAGAAGACAAATAATCCAATTAAAAAATGGGCAAAGGACATGAACAGACGTCACCAAAGAAGACATTCAGGCAGCTAACAGACACATGAGGAAATGCTCACAATCATTAGCCATTAGAGAAATGCAAATCAAAAGTACATTGAGATACCATCTCATCCCAATAATACTAGCACTAATCCAAAAATAACAAATGTTAGAGAGGTTGTGGGGAGATTGGAACCCTTATGCACTGCTGATGAAAATGTAAAATGGTACAACCACTTTGGAAAATGATATAGTGCTTCCTTAAAAAGCTAGAAATAGAAATAACATACAATCCAGCAATCCCACTCCTAGGAATATACATTAGAGAAATAAAAGCTGTCACACGAATAGACATATGCACACCCATGTACATTGCAGCATTGTTCACAATAGCAAAGAGATGGAAACAACCTAGATGCCCATCAACAGATGAATGGATAAACAAATTATGGTACATACACACAATGGAATACTATGCAGTGATAAAGAACAATGATGAAGCTGCGAAACATCTCACAACATGGATCAATCTGGAGGGCATTATGCTAAGTGAAACAAGTCAGTCACAAAGGACAAATATTGTATGAGACCACTATTATAAGAACTCAAGAAAAGGTTTACACACAGAAAAAAGCATTCTTTGATAGTTACAAGAGTGGGGAGGGGAGGGGAAATTGCTAACTAGATAGTAGACAAGTGTCAACTTCTGTGAAGGGAAGGACAACACACAATATAAAGGAAGTCAACACAACTGGACCAAAGCAAAAGTATAGAAGTTTCCTAGACACATCCAAACACTTTGAGAGACCAAGTAGCTGGGGATGGAGGCTGGGGACCTTTGCCTCGGGGGGACGTCTAGGTTAATTGGCATAACATAATTCATAAAGAAAATATTCTACATTCCACTTTGCTGAGTAGGGTGCGTGGTCTTAAAAGCTTGTGAGCGGCTATCTAAGATACATCTAGTGGTCCCATCTCACCTAGAGCAAAGGAGAATGAAGAAAACCAAAGACACAAGGAAAATATTAGCCCAGAGGACTAAAGGACCTCATGAACAAGAGACTCCACTAGCCTGAGAGCAGAAGAACTAGCTGGTGCCTGGCTCCCACCAAAGATCAACTGCTCTGACAGGGATCACAACAGAGAGTCCCGGACAGAGCGGGAGAAGAATGCAGAACAGAATTCAAATTCAAGAAAAAAGACCAGACTTAGTGGCCTGACAGAGACTGGAGGAACTCCCAAAACTCTGATCCCCAGACACTCTGCTAACCCAGAGTTGAAACCATTCCTGAAGCCCACTTTTTAGATAAAGATTAGACAGGCCTACAAGACAAAAAATAACAAACAGTAACACACATGAGGAACGTACTTCTTAGTTCGAGCAAATGTACAAGACCAAATGGGCAGCTCCTGTCCAAACGCAAGATGAGAAGGCAGGAAGCGACAGGAACTGGACTAACGGGCACAGGGAACCTGGGGTGGGAAGGGGGAGTGTGCTGTCACATTGTGGGGATCGCAACCAATGTCACAAAACAATATGTGTATAAATTTTTGAATGAGAAATTAACTTGAGCCGTAAACTTTCACCTAAAGTGCACACACACACACACACACACACACACACACACACACACAAAGACCACCAGTCACTCCTGCTCACCCTTATAATATTTTGAGGTCTATTCAGTGATCTGCATGTTATGAGTTAAACCACCACGCACAGGTTTCCTAAGTCTGCCCTACTAATCACATCCTCCTATCTCCATCTCACAAATACTCTGTGCCAAAACTACCCACAAGGTAGAAGAGCAGAAGAGAAATCTAAGTACCTTTTGGCTGATAGAACTGGGGAAAGACAGTATTATAAAGCATTCGCCAAGGCACTTCTTTTGTTCCCTGTACTCCCTTGTCCCTTGATCATTGCCCATTCAGGCCACCAGACCAGGGTCTGCATTGCTGGGGATGGGGCGTGTCGTCTCAGCAGAAATAGCAAAACAAAGATCCAAAGTCTTAAATTTCAGTCTTTGAGAAGAATCACATACTGGCTCTTAAAACTGCTACCTGGAAGTAACGAGAGGGATCTGTCTCTGGAGAAGGACAACATGCTTGGTAAAGTAGAGGGTCAGCGAGAAGAAGATCTTCTATAAGATGAATTGACATAGTGGCTCCAACAATGAGATCAAGCATAACAACAATCATGAGGATGGCAAAAGGAAACCAGGTAGTGTCTCCCTCTGTTGTACAGAAGGTCACTATGAGTAGAAACTGACATGACACCTAACAACGATAACAACAACAGAAGTGACACACATTATTTCTGCCCTTATTTCATAAGGCACATGGCCATTCATGAGTTCCACTGCGTAAGAATGTATAATGCCTCCGGACGGAAAACTAAAACATTTGCAAAAAATACTATCTGTCAAAATATACCTTAATTAAAGATGACGTAAAACCAGACCGAAACCTGTTGCCATCAAGTCACTTCCAACTCACAGCAAGCTCATGTGTGTCAGAGTAGAACTGTCCCATAGGGTTTTCCTGGCTGTAATCTTTAAGAAAGCGGATTGCCAGGCCTTTCTTCATGCAGCTGCTGGGTGGATTTGAACAACCATCCTTTAGGTTGGTAGTACAGCACAAACTGCGAGACCCAGCATAGACTTTGTATAATAAGGCACTCTGGTTTCTTCCTCTATTTATTGATCAAAAAAAAAAAAAAAAAAAAATCCATCACCAGCTGTAACTGAAAACACAGTATGTGTCATGAAATTCTGAATACAATTAAGGGTTATATAATTAGCAATGCAAAGTCAGGTTGATACAGGGGAAGGAGGAGAATCCAAGAGTCTGCACAAACACATGACTCAAAGAAGTTAGTCTCTTCGTGTTCCCTTCTTGGCTCTGGATCCACAGTCCGGGGAGAGTGCACCAGGGCCACCTGCCTATGCCTGGCTGTAATGAACCAAAGGTCCTAAACATCACACGCTAGAGCTCTGAGGTGTCTGTGGATCATAGATGCTTTTTTGCAGTTTAATGTTCCTGAATGCTGTCCTGGCTGGGAAACAGATTAAAGGAAAGAACAAGCTGTGATAGCAAAAACAACGTTCTCCTCACAGCTGCCTAAAAGCCTGTCTGAAGTGCTGCCTGTTTTGAAGTCAGCATTAAATGGAACTAAAAGAATCTCATTTCCCAGTAATCCCATCCCAACCTCAGCCTACCCATCAGCTTCCTTCCACAGCTGCATAATGCACTAGAAGTAAAAAACAAAAACAAACAAACAAAAAAAGGATCACCAGGCTTTCTTTTTAGGTGCCTCCGGGTGGACACGAACTGCCAACCTTTCAGTTAGTAACTGTGTGCATAACTACTTTTTTCTTAATTTTTTTCTTTTTATTGTTGTAATTAAATGAAGTTTACATTTCAAGTTAGTCTCCCATACAAAATTTTTATACATAGATTGTTATGAGTACCTAATTGCTCACCCCATTCTGCAACTACACACTCCTCCTTTCCGCCCCTGATTTCCCATGACCATTCAACCAGCTCCTAACTCTCTCTGCCTTCCCATCTCACCTCTGGACAGAAGCTGCCCCTATGGTCTCTTGTATCTACTTGACTAAGAGGCACATTCTTCACGAGTATCACTTCATGTCCCACAGTCCAGTCCAATCCCTGTCTGAAGAATTGGCCTCGTAAATTGTTTTAGTTCTGGGCTGATAGAGAGTCCAGGGGTGATGCTTTCCAGGGCACCTCCAATCTCAGTCAGACCATTAAGTCTGGTTTTCTTACTAGAATTTGAGTTCTGCACCCCATCCTTTTACTACTCCACCAGGGAACCTCTGTTGTGTTCCCTGTCAGGACGTTCATTGGTGGTAGCCGGGCACCATCTAGTTCTTCTTGTCTCAGACTGATGAAGTCTCTGGTTTATGTGGCCCATTCTGTCTCTTGGGCTAATACTTTCCTTGTGTCTTTGGTGTTCTTCATTCTCCTTTACTCAAAGTGGTTGGGACAAATTGATGCATCTTAGACGGCCGCTTGCAAGCTTTTAAGACCCCAGATGCCGCTCACCAAAGTAGGATGCAGAACATTTTCTTAATAAGCTTTGTTATGCCAATTGACCTAGATGTCCCCTGAAAGCATGGTCCCCAGACCCCTGCCCCTGCTACTCTGTCTCTCAAAGTATTTGATTGTATTCAGGAAACTTCTTAGCTTTGGTTTAGTCCAGTTGTGCTGACTTCCTCTGTAATGTGTGCTGTCCTTCCCTTCGCCTAAGAAGATTCTTATCTACTATCTAGTTAGTGAATAGCCCTCACTCTTCCTCCCCACCCCCATAACCATCAAACAGTGTTGTCTTCTGTGTTTAAAGCTTTTCTTGAGTTCTTATAATAGTGGTCTTATACAGTATTTGTCCTTCTATGACTGACTAAATTCACTCAGCCTAATAAGTTCCATCTTCCACCATGTTATACGATGTTTCACAGTTTCATTGTTGTTCTTTATCATTGCATAATATTCCATTGTGTGGATAGACCATACTTTGTTTATCCATTTGTCCGTTGATGGGCACCTAGGTTGCTTCCATCTTTTTGCTGTTGTGAACAGTGGTGCAATGAACATGGGTATGCATATATCTATTTGTGTGACTGCTCTTGTTTCTCTAGGATATATTCCAAGAAGCGGGATTTCTGGATCGTATGGTACTTGTATTTCTAGCTTTTTAAGGACATGCCAAATCGATTTCCAAAGTGGTTGTACCATTTTATATTCCCACCAACAGTGTATAAGTGTTCCAGTCTCTACACAACCTCTCCAGCATTTATTGTTTTGTGTCTTTGGATTAATGCTAGCCTTGTTGGGGTGAGATGATATCTCATTGTAGTTTTGATCTGCATTTCTCTGATGGCTAATGATCGTGAGCATTTCTTCATGTGTCTGTTAGCCGCCTGAATGTTTTCTTTGGTGAAATGCCTGTTCATATCCTTTGCTCATTTTTTAGTTGGGTTATTTGTCTTTTTGTTGTTGAGGTTTTGCAGTATCTTGTAGATTTTAGGTTGTCTTTTGACTCTTTTGGTGAAGTCTTTTCATGAGCATAAGTGTTTGATTTTTAGGAGCTCCCATTTATCCAGTCTCTCTTCTGGTGCTTGTGCATTGTTACTTATGGTTCATATTGTGTTTACGCCTGCATAACTACTTGCACCACGAAGGAAGAACCTCCTGTGATGTACATAGGTTTTCAGATGCTAGTTTTGGTGGGTATCCTCACTTAGCTGGGCACAAGTACATTATAGTTCACGACCTGCTACTTATCCTTCCTCTCCTCCTGTGTTCCTATCTGGGAGATGAAGGGTTAATAACCAAATGGAGAATATACCAATTTTATAAATAGCTAAGCATGTAATTTTTCATCTAAATAAGATACTTTTAAGGCTAAAAAAGAATGCTAAAAAAGGAATTATTTAATTTGAAATATTTATTAACTCTCAGATGGTTTTATTATGTTGATAGACATAAAATAGTTCTATAAAAATGATTTTAAAAAAATAGTTTGCAAAATAAAAGCATGTTTCTATGTATGTTAAAGCAAAAAAAGGTAACTTCTTTATATTAGGTCATTTAAGCATTTGAAATATTATAAGCAAAATAATTATTCCTGGCACATATTTACTGACTTTAATTTGTGTCTTAACCATTATCTGTTCCTTTGTTGCTATTTTCCTGAAAATTTTTAAAAACAATTTTTTTCCAAAACATTGCCAGTAATCTTCTTCAAATGTGTACTTCACAGCTAATAAATTTAAAACAATTCACACCTTCACGTGACTCTTTTCTTTATACCATCATATGCATTTCAACTGAGAAAATATTCTTTTTACAGGTACTAAAGTGCCCAGTAAGCACAGAACAAATTCTTCTATATCTGGGATATGCTCAATTCTAATTTTTTTTGTATCTAGATATATAAATATTTCAACCCAAATATTCTCACAGGTCTTGTCTTTTTGCTTCCATCCAGAGTATCTTTCTTCAAAATAATTTTTTATGAGAAAAAGCTCATTAAAAAAGTAGTCTCTATGATTTTTTAAAATGATAGTCAAATTTAGATGCTGCAAAATTACTAGATTCCTCCTGCAAATCACGATATCGCAAAGCAGAATTAAAGAATTTGAAAAATAAACCTTACACACCTTTGGGTGCTCCTTGTTTAATTTGTTTGGTTCCTTTGTTGCTTTATTAGAAATACCTGTCATTAGCTTCTTGTCTGCAAGTGTTGTTTTCAAAACTGCAATTTAAAAAAATATTCAAATGCTGAGATTTATAGAGCTACATTTGTTGAATACGTTGAATAAAATGCAAACAAACTTTAGATTACTCAGTCACACAAAAGTTCAATCCCATTTGTAGGACACAGTTTGATTTACAAAGTAATGCTTCAAAGATCCCAAAATTTCCAAATTCTTATTGATGAGGGATTAAAAAACAGTATTGCCCTTCATTAGTGTTTTAGGTTTTCCTTCTCAATGTCAACACACATACACACAAAAAAATGTAATTCAGTTGTATTGGTATATACAAAAATATTTGAAAAATTTGACAAGTACAGCTGCTATTTTTTTTAACTAAAAAAATTATTGTGGTAAGTATATATATATATAAAACCCATTGCTGTCGAATTGCTTCTGACTCATACTGACCCTATAGGATAGGGTAAAACTGCCCCATGGGGTTTCCAAGGAGCAGCTGGTGGATTTGAACTGCCAGACTTTTGGTTAGCAGCCAAACACTTAACCACTGTGCAACCAGGGCCCCATATATAATACAAAACATTTGTTATTTCAACATTTTTTACAGGTACAATTTAGTGACATTAATTACATTCATCATGTTTACAGTTGCTAATTTGATCATAGCTTGTTTGAATGCAGTTGTGAATTACATGCTTCACAGACTTCTTAATTTAGCAAGAACATTGTTTTTGCCATGATTCTGCATCAAAATCTGTATTTATATTAGCCCAGCAGAAAACAAATAATTTGATCTCTCTCTTAGTTGTATTTCCGCCTGAAACAGACACTGAGGCTAGAATTGAGTGCACATAGTTTATTTGGAGGTTCTGAAGACCATCAGGGGCTAAGGAAGGTAATTTCAAAAAGGGAAGGCAGTCAATAATAGGTTGATTTCTAAGCTAGCTGACATGCTGGCCTTAGTCTTGTGGGAAAGCTCAAGGTATCTCTGTAAAACATATGCCTCAAAATTATCTCAGCCAAGAAGCAAAGAAGCCGGGGTATTTATACTCCAAACCCTTCAATTATGAGTTGCTGGTTAAGCGCTCAATGGCTCCCCAAAAGTTTTGTGGTTCAAACCCACTCAGAGGCATCTTGGAAGACAAGCCTGGTGATCTGCTTCCAAAAGGTCACAGCCTTGAAAATCCCATGGAGCAGTTCTACTCTGCACACTTGGGGTCACCATGAGCCAGGATCTACTCAAAGACAACTAATGACAATAACCCTTCAATTACTGGCTAAGCCCTGCCCCTGAGACGACGTTAATTCCCAAGTACTTCTGGCCTCCTGAATCTGTGGACAAACTGAGTTACGGCAGCCTGAGGCAGACTGCTGACCAAGATGCAAGTGCATGAATGGTAATGGAATTGAGAGGGTGTGAGAAGAGAAATGACAGCTTCTGCTTCAGTTTTCAGTATTGCACTTGTATCCCTCTGGGCCCAATCAGGAGACAGAGACCACACAGTAACTGAGACAGAAGTTTAATGCAGGGGTTGGCAAACTATGACCCATGGGCCAAATTCATGACTGTTTTTGTAAAGAAAGTGCTATTAGAACATAGCCACATCTATTCATTTACATATTGCCCATGACTACTTTTGTTCTAATAGTTGTGTCAAAGATTGTGAGGTCTGCAAAGCTTAAACTGTTTACTATTTGGCTCTTTACAGGAAAAAGTTTACTGATCCCTGATTTGATAAAAAGCATTATTGAGCTATAAAAACATAAAGAGAATTCTGAAGGGTACCCTAGGGCTGAGGGATAATACATAAGGAATGACAAACTTGGAAGGGGGCTCCCTCCCCAAGGCATAGAACTCACTGAAGGGGATGTGGACGTCAGAAAAGTTGCTGGGTTGCCCAAATCAGAGCTGGTCCACAATTGCTGGGCAAGTGGGAACAACCTTTCATGTGCAGATGAGTCAAAGTTGGTGGGAGTGTGGGCAGAGAGAGCCTGAGTGCCACTACAGGAGTAAGTCCTGGAGCTTGGGTGTTTGCATCAGGAGGACCACAGAAACAACACTCCAGGACAAAAGTGAGCCAAGGCTGGTGGGTGGGCACACAGAAGGATCAGGGGCTCCTAAGGAGTCAGGGTACTGCTGCACTTGCTGCTGTAACTGAGAGCTGAAGAGGCTGTCTTCTGCAGGAGAAGAGTGAACTGATGTTTATGTTTGCACTGGGACTTCTGTCTGGCTGCATGAAATAAAAGCCAGACAGATAGCTCAGTAGATAACCAGTTTCCTAAGTCCACTAAACCAAAAAACAAAACCCATTGCCCTTGAATTGATTCCGACTCATAGTGTGCACATAATTGGATCTGAGAACAGGATCCCAGGAGCAGCAACCTTTGCTGGGGTACAGGCCCATAGTGTCTAAGACTGCCACTGCCTAAATTGAAAGATGCAGAAAGCAAATGGCAAACAAATGCTAGAGAACACTACACTCTGTAGGAACCAAGCATTGACAAAACTGAAAAATAAGGTATATTCTCCAGGAAGCAGTGAGTGATGCAGGAAGGAAAACTTCTTCCTCCTTTAATATCTCTACAGGGCCCTTTACTTACAATGCTTAGCACATGCCAGCTGGCAAAAGAAAATTATTTACAAGGAACAGATCCATTATCACGGAGCAGGCAAAAAGGGTGAACTTGGGGCTAAGAGGCTATAAATTGATAGCCAGCACAATGCTGATGATGATTCTCTGGCAGATTTGTCATCTTCCTTTTTTTTTTTTTAATTGTATTTTAGGTGAAAGTTTACAGCTCAAGTTAATTTCTCATGCAAAATTTTATACACATATTGTCATGTGACACTAGTTGCAATCCCTACAATGTGACAGCATGCTCCTCCTTTCCAGCCTGGGTTTCCTATGTCCATCCAACCAGCTCCTATCCCTTTCTTCCTTATTCCACCTCTGGACAGGAGCTGCCCATTTAGTCTCATGTATCTACTTGAACTAAGAAGCACACGCTTCACAAGTATTATTTTGTTTGATAGCCGAGTCTAATCTTTGTCTGAAGAGTTGGCTTTTGGAATGATTTTAGTTCTCGGTTAACAGAGTGCCCAGGGACCATGGCTCCAGTGGTTCCTCTAGCCTCATTCAGACCATTAAGTCTGGTCTTTTTATGTGAATTTGAGTTCTGCACTACACTTTTCTCCTGCTCCATCAGGGACTCTATGTTGTGTGCCCTGTCAGGGAAGTCATTGGTGGCAACTGGGCACCATCTGGTTCTTCTGGTCTCAGACTGATGGAATCTCTGGTTTATGTGGCCCTTTTGTCTCTTGGGCTAATATTTTCCTTGTGTCTTTTCCTTTGCTCTAAGTGGGTTGGGACAAATTGATGCATCTTAGATGGCCATTCCCAAGCTTTTAAGACCCCAGACACCACTCACCAAAATGGGATGCAGAACATTTTCTTAATAAAATTGGTTATGTCAGTTGACCTAGATGTCCCATGAAACCATGGTCCCCAGACCCCCACTCCTGCTACTCTGTCCCTCAAAGTGTTTCATTGTGTTCAGGAAACTTCTTAGCTTTTGGTTTAGTCCAGTGGTTCTGACTTCCCCTGTATTGTGTGTTGTCCTTCTCTTCCCTCAGGATGATTCTTGTCTACTGTCTAGTTAGTGAATTTCCCCTCTCCCTCCCTCCCCACCCTTGTAACTATCAAAGAGTGTTTTCTTCTATGATTAAACCTTTTCTTGAGTTCTTATAATAGTGGTCTCATACAATATTTGTTCTTTGGCTACTGACTAATTTTACTCAGCATAATGCCTTCCACATTCATCCATGTTGTGAGATGTTTTGTGGATTCTTCATTGTTCTTTATCTTTGTGTAGTATTCCATTGTGTGCTGTACCATAATTTGTTTATCCTTTCGTCTGTTGATGGGCACTAGGTTGTTCCATCTTTTTGCTATTGTTAACAGTGCTGCAGTGAACGTGGGTGTGCATGTATCTATTTGTCTGATGGCTCTTATTTCTCTAGGATATATTTCAAGGAGTGGGATTGTTGGGTCCTTTGGTACTTCTATTTCTAGCTTTTTAAGAAGCACCAAATCAATTTCCAAAGTGATTGTACCATTTTACATTCCCACCAGCAGTGTATCAGTGTTCCAGTCTCTCCACAACCTCTCCAACATTCATTATTTTGTGTTTTTTTGGATTAGTTCCAGACCTGTTGGGGTGAGATAGTATCTCATTGTAGTTTTGATTTGCATTTCTCTAATGGCAAATGATTGTGAACATTTTCTCATGTATCTGTTAGCCATCTGAATGTCTTCTTTGGAGAAGTGTCTGTTTATATGCTTTGCCCATTTTTTAACTGGATTATTTGTCTTTTTGATGTTGAGGTCTTGCAGTACCTTATAGATTTTAGATATTAGACACTTGTCAGATATGTTGTAGCAATTTTTTTTTCCCAGTCTGTAAGTTGTCTTCGTTCTCTTTTGGTGAAGTCTTTTGATGAGCATAAGTGTTTGACTTTTAGAAGTTCCAAGTTTTCTAGTTTCTCTTCTGGTGTTTGTGCACTGTTAGTTATGGTTTGTATTCTCTTTATGACATGTATTAGGGCTTCTAGAGTTGTCCCTACTTTTTCTTCCATGATCTTTATCAATTTAGATTTTATATTTAGGTCTTTGATCAATTTTGAGTTAGTTTTTGTACAAGGCGTGAGGTATGGGTCTTGTTTCATTTTTTTGTAGATGGATATCCAGTTATGCCAGCATCATTTGTTAAAGACACTGTCTTTTCACCATTTAATGGACTTTGGGCCTTTTTCAAATACCAGCTGCTCATAGGTGGATGAATTTACATCTGCATTCTCAATTTTGTTCCGTTGGTCTGTTTACTGTTGTTGTATCAGTACTAGGCTGTTTTGACTACTGTGGAGGTATAATAGGTTCTAAAATCAGGTAGTGTGAGGCCTCCAACTTTGTTCTTCTTCTTCAGTTAATGCTTTACTTATCTGGGACCTCTTTCCTTTCCATGTGAAGTTGGTGATTTGTTTCTCCATCTCATTAAAAAATGTTGTTGGAATTTGGATCGGGACTGCATTGTATCTGTAGATTGCTTTGGGTAGAATTGGCATTTTCACAATGTTGAGTCTTCCTATCCATGAGCATGGTATGTTTTTCCACTTATGTAGGTCTCTTGGTTTCTTGCAGTAGGGTCTTGTAGTTTTCTTTGTATAGGTCTTTTATGTCTCTGGTTAGATTTGTTCCTAAGTATTTTATCTTCTTGGGGACTATCGTAAATGTTATTGATTTGGTGATTTCTTCTTCAAAGTTCTCTTTGTTGGTGTAGAGGAATCCAACGGATTTTTGTATGTTTGTCTTTTATCCTGATACTTTGCTAAAGTCTCCTATTAGTTCCAGTAGTTTTCTTGTGGATTCTTTGGGGTTTTCTGTGTATAAGATCATATCATCTGCAAATAGGGATACTTTTACTTCTTCCTTACCAATGTGGATGCCTTTTATTTCCTTTTCTACCCTAATTGCTCTGGCTAGGACATCCAGTACAACGTTGAATAAGAGTGGTGATAAAGGGCATCCTCGTCTGTTCCTGTTCTCAAGGGAATGCTTTCAGACTCTCTCTGTTTAGGACGATGTTGGCTGTTGGCTTTGTATAAATGCCCTTTATTATGTTGAGGCATTTCTCTTCTATTCCTATCTTGCTGAGAGTTTTTATCATGAATGGGTATTGGACTTTGTCAAATGCTTTTTCTGCATCGATTGATAAGATCTTGTGGTTCTTATCTTTTGTTTTATTTATGTGACAGATTACACAGATTGTTTTTCTACTGTTGAACCATGCCTGCATACCTGGTATGAATCCCACTTGGTCATGGTGAATTATTTTTTTGATATGTTGTTGATTTCTATTGGCTAGAATTTTGTTGAGGATTTTTGCATCTATGTTCCAGAGGGATATTGGTCGGTAATTTTCTTTTTTTGTGGTATCTTTTCCTGGTTTTGGTATCAGGGTTATGTTGGCTTCATAGAGTGAGTTTGGTAGTATTCCACTCTTTTCTATGCTCTGAAACACCTTTAGTAGTACTGGTGTTAACTCTTTTCTGAAAGTTTGGTAGAATTCTCCAGTGTATTTCTTGTAATTTTCATTTGGTTTTTATAAATTCCCTTAACTTCTATTTATCTGGAAATGCCCTAATTTTGCCTTCATATTTGAGAGATAATTTGCTGGATATCTAATTCTTGGCTGGCAATTTTTTTCCTTCAAGTCTTTGTATATGTCATCCCATTGCCTTCTTGCCTGTATAGTTTCTGTTGAGTAGTCCAAGCTTAGTCTTATTGACTCTCATTTGTAGGTGACTGTTTGTTTATCCCGAGCCACTCTTAAAATTCTCTATCTTTGGTTTTGGCAAGTTTTATTATAAAATATGTCTTGGTGACTTTCTTTTGGGATCTAACCTGTGTAGGGTTTGATGAGCTTCTTGGAATAGATATCGTCTCATCCTTCATGATATCAGGGAAGATTCCTGCCAGCAAATCTTCAACAATTCTCTCTGTATTTTCTGTTATCCCCACTCCAATCACTTGTAGTTTATTCCTCTTGATAGAGTCCCACATAATTTTTAGAGTTTCTTCATTTTTAAAAATTCTTTTATCTGATTTTTCCTCAAATAAATTGGTGTTAAGCTTTATCTTCAGTCTCACTAATTCTGACTTGCATTGCCTCAATTCTCCTCCTATTACTTTCTATTGAGTTGTCTAATTCTGAAATTGTATTGTTAAACTTTTGGATTTCTATTTGCTGTCTCTGTATGGATTCTAGCAGCCTGTTAAATTTATTATTTTGCTCTTGAATAGCTTCCCTAAATTTCTCTTTTGCTTTGTCTGTGTGTTCCTTGGCTTGATCTGAGTTTTGTCTGATCTCCTTCCTGATCTCTTGAAGAGCTCTGTATATTAATTTTTTGAATTCTACCTCCAGTAATTCCAAGACCTTCTCTTCTTCTGAGAGGTTTCCTGGTTTTGTTTTGGTTGCTTACTGGAGCCATCATGATCTGTCTCTTTATGTCATTTGATTGACTGTTGTGTCCGAGCCACCAATAATTTACAACATTTATTTATTGTATGTTTGCTTACAGTGTCCTAGCTTCTTGTTTTATTTTGTTCTCTTTTGATATGCCCAAATAGGTTGGGCATGTGAGCTACTTTGATTATTGGCGTCTTTGAAGCTCTAACGTCCTGTCACCAGGTGGTTAGAGCTGCTACTAAAGATGTGAGCCTAGGAGTCTGTTTACTTTTCTTGTGTGGATTAAGCTCAGATGTCCAGGTCATCAGTCACTGAGTGTGTGGTGCAGGCTCTCATGTACCATCCTAGACGGCCAGGGCTACATAGGTGTGATTGGAGCATAGACAGGTATCTGGCTGCAGCAGGGGGTTAGTGCTGAGCACGGTAGGGTGCTGACGGCTGCCCCTGAGTGCCTAGGTGGAAGGCGTGTTCCTGTCCACTAGAGTGCATAGGTGGGTGGGTTTTGCAGCCAGACTTTGGGCACCCAATGCCGTTGGCTGTAAGGACTGGAAGGTGCCACTTATTCTCATACCCATGTTGTGGGAGGCTATTTGTTGTCGGTGAAGCCACCAATCCTCAGGCCCCTGATCTGGGTGGGTGAGGACTCTGCCTAATGGGCAGGGTGGTGTCAAATGTCATGAATCTGCCACTTCCCCTTAGCTATTGCAGTTGAAAATAGGCTTCGGGTATATATCCTGCAGTAATATGCTAATAAGGGCCTATGCTGTTGAATGGGCCCACACAGGTCTGAGCAGGGGTAAAAGGCTTTAGAAGTTGGTGTATCCCTTATGCCTTTGCCTAAGCAAAGGGACAGTGGGTGCACTGAGTTCCCAGCTCAGGGAACTTGATGATTTTTTAAAGCTGTGAGACTGGTTTGGGCATGGTTAGCCCTGAAGTCCCAGCTTGGGGGAGCTGGCCATTTCCTTTTTTATTTGTTTGTTCATTTATTTGTTCCCTCCCCAATGCTGTGAGATTGTCTTGGGCACAAGGAGTTCCACTTTTGGTCCAGGGGCTCGGCAGCAGCTGAACACTGCCAGATCAGCACCAGAGCAGAGTGGGGAGGGAGTGAGTGAGGGGAAGAGAGGCACTTCCAGAGGAGGAAGGGTTATCCTGCGTGGTAGGTTAGACACTTGCACTTAACTTCGGAAGATCCCAATCGCTGCTTCCCCCTGGCTCCGAAGGCTCTCTGCCACTCTGTTTCTCCCAAAGTGATAAAAACACGTCCTGAGAGCTATTGCTTGCCTCAGCCCGCATGCACCAAATGGTCCAGCCTGCAAGATGCTGGCTAGGTCAGATCTGGTATTTCTCTGCTGCTTCTGAACTGTCTTTCTCTTCCCCTGCTGCTCAGTTCAATTCTGCAACTTTTTCTTTGATGTTTGGGGCCCCTAGATTGTCACATATAATTGATTCACTTGATTTTTGGGTCTTTGTTGTAAGAGGGACCACAGGAAACATCTGACTAGTCTGCCATCTTAGCCCCACCTCACAGGTTTGTCTTCTTGACTCATACAGTCAGTGAGACAAACTCAGCCCCATGTCAACAAAAATGTTGTGCAAGTTACATGTTCATCATCAACTTCTTTGAAACAGAAATTCATTACTTAAATTTACATTAGACATGAACGTTCATTTTTTAGGTCATTGATGCCAATAATATTCAATTAAAAAAGAGTATTATTAAATAATAAAATGTTAAACTTAATCAAAACTTACTGAAATTTGAACATAAGGTTTATTCTGAGCAGTTATTCTATATGCATACAGGGAGGTCATTTTGATTCCACAAAAAACAAATGGCCCAAAGAAGCTAGGTACAAAGGGGCTTATAAAGAGAAGAGGAGGAAGAAATATAGTAGATCAACCATTGGCTAATCTTAACATGATTGATTGAATCTTGGACTTCCCCATTTACTGAGATCAACTAATATTAGTTTACTTCTGGCCTGGCTGCTAATAATTTGGCCCTCCACCTACTTGAGGCTTTTTGAGATTTAAATTAGGAGGCAATGGTTTGACAACTATCCTTTTCTAGCAGGATAAGACAAATTTTCATTGTTATCTAGCAGCTTCTGGCAGGCTTTTGCACTTTGGGTTAGGCTTTTTATGGTTAATATTGTTTTCGTGGATAAGAAAAACCTTAAAAATCAAAATAAGATGTCTGTTTTTAATTTTCCTCTTCAACAAAAGTAAATAAAATAAAATCACTGTAGCAAGACCACTCATGTGTTCTACAGCGGGACTGCTCAGCCTCTATTTCCTGCACACATAACCCACATTTCTTATTTACTTTAATGAGTGGTTAAGAGCTATGACTGCTAACCAAAAGTTCAACAGTTCGAATCCACCAGCCGCTCCTTGGAAACTCTATGGTGCAGTTTGACTCTGTCTTATAGGGTTGCTATGAGTAGGCATTGACTCAGTGGCAAAGGGTTTGGTTTTTGGTTAATGACTAGTCAGCTCTCAATGTCCAAGCATCATGTACGTGAAAACATAGGCCAAGGCACAACTCACCGGTACGCTAAGAGGCCTCTGGAGGCAATATCATCAAATACTTCTCCACCAGTTCTCAGAGAGTGGAAGGAGGAAACTGTCTCTAGCTGCTTGTAACCATCACTTTGTTTTATCCGTGAAAGCTGTACATGCTGTCATTTAAAAGGAGATGTAAAGTATGTTGTGTCTGTATGCATATGAGGAAAAAGAGATAGGTTATCTCTGGTTGTCATGTGTTAATATGGAAACTATGCTCACTGCACATGTCAGTCACCCATTCCTATATGAAACCATGGCAGCAGATGAAAGTATACAGTGCAGGTCTAACAGACTCCACTGATTTTAGTGTAACTATTAATACTACTCTCCACCACCCGTCGGTCAGTCTGACATTTTGTGGTATTCGGGTGGCTTGTGTGCTGCTATGATATTGGAAGCTATGCCACTGATATTTCAAATACCAGCGGGGTCGCCCATGGTGGACAGGTTTCAACAGAGCTTCCAGACTAACACAGATTAGGAAGAAAGACCTGGTGCTCTATTTCTGAAAATTAGCCAATGAAAACCCTATGGATCAAAACAGAATATTGTCTGATATAGTGCTGAAAGATGAGGCCTCTAGTTGGAAGGCACTCTAAATACACAGTGGACTAAATACAGCAATGGACTTGATCATACCAAAGATTGTGAAAATGGTGCAAGACTGGGCAACATTTCATTCTGTTGTACATAGGGTCACCATGAGTCAAAGCTGGTTCAACAGCAACAATAGTACTACTCTAAAACAGAATATTTAGGATAAAGGCTATACTGGACGAGTCACTAGGACAACATGTGTTAGTTAGGTCAGTCCTGGGTAAACTGGGATGAATTGACCAGTGACTGTAGTGAGTCCCCACTTCAAACCCTTAAAAGCCAAATTGGAGACTGCAACCAAGCAAGATCTCTTACACCTATTATCCTCCCCTTGAATCTAAGAGTTCCCTTTATCTAAATAGCCTTCAGAGAGAAGGATGGGTCTGCTTTACTGATCCAGGCACAGTGGAACAGAGATGACATGGACGATTTGCAGCATTGTTTGATGTCGTGACCCAACCCAGTAGTGAAGCATTATCCAGAGAGTGTCAGACTCTGACCAGTCAGATCAGCCACTCTTCGTTTCAGGAGTGGGTGAGTAGAGGGATGGAGAAGAATTATGGAACGAAATACCTTCTCCATGGCACCACTCCACCTCCACTCAGCCAAGTTAGAATCCTTGAGTCATTTTTACCTCTTTATTCCACTTCAACTCCCCCATCCTTTGCCTCAATGTCTAGTCATAGAGTCCTGCCTCTTCTTCCTCAAAACATACCTAGAATCTATCCCATTCTTTCCATACTTTCTAATTGCTCTGGTTTCAGCTTTCCTTTACTCCAGCCTGAATACCTTTTAGGGTCTCCTCATTTGTCTTTGCCTCCATGCTGACCACGAGTTATCCTTCTACAGATGTATGAAGTCAGCTCTTTTGAATGGCCTGTCATTACTAATGGGATAAAAGTCAAACTCCTTAGCCTGGAAGACAGTGGTTGCCCAAATCAATTGCACACCCCGGTGATCTGAAATAGTCTTTAAAACTAATGAATAATGGTCTTCATCTCAGATATACTGAATCCCTGGGTGTGGGACACAGGAATCTGTATAATGCTCTCCATATAAGGTACTTCACAATGTGGCCTCAACCCCACTTTGCCTCTCTCCTAACCTCCCTGTCCTGTGCCACATAGAGTATATATCCCATTTTCCTACCATGACACACACTTTCATGCAGAATAACTTTTTCAGTTATAGTTTCTGGAGTATTCCTTCTGTTCCCCTTGGCTTAGTTATTCTAGATAGTTCAACATCTAGCCCCAATAACATTTTCTCTATGGGGTCCTTATCTATCCACTAGGAAGAAGCTGTCTTTCCTCAGTATCCTATAACACTTTTTGTACTTGTTCAAAAACACACGTAGTCATTTTTCTTGGAGTTTTAAGTGGTTCAGGAAGTAACACCTCTATTCCTTGCCTAGGTCTAAAAGAAAGACACAGGTGACATGAGATGGGATCAACATACAGCTCCATTACTGATAGATTATACCAACCTCGAATCAGAGGCTTAGGTGTATGGCCATGTGGGCTTCCTAATACACTTTCCTGCCTGAATTAAACTTACCTCCATACGGGCAGAATCTGCTTCCTGTAAGTGCAGAGAGCTTAAGAGTAGGAGTGATGGTGAAGAAAGAGAGGGAAGCAAGAATAAGTCCATTCTCCTCTTCCAGACCCTCCATCAGATAATTTACTCCTACTTTGGTAACCCATGAGGGGGTGGCTGGAGAAAAGTCTAACGAAGGTTCCTCCACATGGAAACATAAGAATTTGGAAATAAAAGTCCCCCTAATAGTACTGTGGAGTCCTTGGGTGATGCAACTGGTAAATACACTCAATTGCTAACTGAAAGCTTGGAGGCTCAAGTCCACCCAGAGGCACCTCAGAAGAAAGGCCTGGTGACCTACTTCTAAAATATCAGCCATTGAAAACCCTATGGGTCACAGTTCTCCTCTGACACACATGGGGTCATCATGAGTTGGAATCAACTAAAGGGCAACTGGTAAACAGTACTATATTTTTATATGATCATCTCTGACTATACTTCCCTAGATGCTCAGAATCCCAAAGATGCTTTTGTTTATTTTTACATTTCCTATGCTTAGTACTAAGTTCAATAAATATTTGTTAAATCAATGCTTAAACCCGAAGTGTTACTTAACACTTTAGATTTTAATGATAGTTATAGCTCAGATTTCTAAATCAAAGAGCTTCTAGTAGTCTCTAATTCCCAGCAGTCCCTCTAACATAATTACATATTTTATTGGTTGTATTTGGGCTTTGTCTCTACAAGAGCTATTTGCTATAGAATTTTCTCCTCCAAATAGCTGAGTCTTCCATCTATTTATAGGTGCTTCCTCATTTTAAATTCAAACAAGACAAAAGCCAGCATCCCATATCCTGTTCTAGTGTACACAGCTTAAGAATGATTTCTAAATATCTGCCAGAGTCTCTAAAAGAAAAAGGAAAAAGAGCTTGTACAATCTAGACATATCTTTAATGAGCAGAAACCAATGAAAATTAGATGATGCTGATTTCCCAGAACCCTTCTTCACACAGGAGAGAGGTTGGCAAGTGACAACTGAAAGACATCCTTCTGAGTAAGCTGATAGAGAGAAACTATCCGCAAGGCAGACCTCAGCCATGTCTGCTCAGCCAAATGGTGGAAAACTTTGCAAATCAATAAAGATGAGGTGAGGCTAAAGCAGAACTGGGGCACTGGAGAGTGAAACGGAAAGAGCAAAGGCATTGAAACCAAAGACCCTTGGATTGTAACTTGGGCAAGTCATGTACATTTCAAAACCATAGTTTCTTCATCTGGAAAGGGGAGTTAATAATATCTCTTCTACAAAGTTGGCCATGAGTATGGAGTGGGTTCAAGCCTGGTACTTGGGGCAAAGCAGACACCAATCCCTGTCCTGTGTACATTTGGCTAATGGTACATCAATGTCGTGGTGTAGCACCCTGCTTCTCACTGAGCTCTTTTGGAGATGGGGTGGAGGTGTTTTCTAAGCAAATTTATTTTTCAAAAACACCTTCTGAAGCATTGCCCATATATTAAACGGTTGATTATTATTATTATTGTTGTGTGTGAGGTTGTAAACACGTTTGAGCACTTTCACCACATTATCATTGCTGTACTGTTTACCTTTTATACTTGAACACAAGCTGTGAGTTTCACTGTTAATCTGTTCTACTTGGCTGAAATGATAACTTTTATGCCACTTAGGAATGGTTGACATTTAAATTTTAGCAGTAACTGTTGGAACACTTACAAGTTAATCTTGGAAGATTGATTTAAATCCAATTTTTTTTTTTTCCTGAAAGGAAACATAAGAAACCATTAACAGTGGTTACTTTTGGGTGAGAGGTACATGGGGGGGGGGGGGAAGAGGTGTGATAGGCAGCTGCTAAGATGACTCTACCTTCTGATAGTGTTGCCTTTGGGTAATCCCCTTATGATGCTTAAGGTTGTGTGTCAACTTGACTGGGATAATTCTCAGTGGTTTGGCGGTTATGATGTAGTTTGCCAGCTATGTAGTGATGTAATCACTTCCATAGTGAGATCTTATATAATGTAATCACCTCCATGATGAGATCTGCTATGAGTAGCCAATCAGTTGAAAGGGAGTTTCTTTGGGGGTACGGCCTGCATCCAATAAATGTGGAATTTCTGGCAAAGCTCGATGACTTTTGTTCACTCTGGATCCTGCAGCTGGCTCCTCACCTAACCTCAAGCTAGCAGCTTACTTGATGATCTTGAGTTCACTAGCCCCTGCAGCTATGTGAGTCAGGAGAAGCCTCCAGCCTAACTCACGGACTTGGGACTTTCCAGCTTCTACAACTACGTGAGCCATTTCCTTAATATAAATCTCTCTCTCTATATATATATATATATATCTATATGTATAATCAGTTCACTGATTTTGCTTCTCTAGAGAACCCAGGCTAAGATATTTGGTACTGACAATGGCTCTAGAGAAACTAAATGGTAAGGATGAGTTTTCTAAATTGGTTCTGAAGCAAGTCTGGTTGGTTTTAAAGAGGTTGATGATACTGCTTCCAGTAGTAAAGAAAGTACTGCTAATCCATGGCATGGGGTGGCAATAGAAATATGCAAAATATCACCACCAATAGATCAGGTAATGGTGAGAGGGGTGGCTCTGGCTTATCACATGTTTGATACTTTTCCACAGTTTTGTCACTATGAGAAGAATAAGAAAGCTGGTTGATTGGTCCTACTTGCACTAGACAAAGTAGTGAAAGAAAGAGATGAGCTCAGGGCTTCAGGGTCACGGCCCAAGTGACGCATAAACAACCTCAAAGTTTCCGCTTGTGCCATGAAAGAAAGCCTTATTTCTTGTAGTAACAGAGCTAATGTTGCCAAAAACCAAACCCAGAGTCTTATAAGAGTGGCTGAATTACAAAGTCAGTTGAATTCTCAACCTTGAAGGGTGTCTAAAATTAAAGTGAGGGCATTGACTGGGAAGAAATGGGACCCTGAAACTTGGGATGGGGATGTATGAGCAGATAATCAGGAAGCTGGGGACACTGACTCCCTAAATTCCATTGAATCACTCTTGCCAACAGAACCAGCCCTCTCACTCCCATCTGAAGCAGTTGCTCCATCTTTGTCTGCTAAGAAGCCATCCTTCCCAGTAAAACCATCAGTCCCTTTATCCCCATCTGGTAAGATTAACTCAGACAAAGTCTCTTTAGACACAGCTGGGTTAATCTCATCTGGCCTCTCCCACAACTCAAAAAGGAGGCACAATGCCTGGTGAGCCTCTTTGGATTTTGGAGACAACATATCCCTCATTTGGAAGTCCTACTCCATCTTATTTATCAAGTGACTCCAAAAGCTGCTAGTTTTGGATGGGGCCCCGACAAAGAGAAGGCTCTGCAACAGGTTCAGGCTGCTGTGAAAACTGCTCTGCCCCTTGGGCCATATGAGCTGGCTGATCCAATGGTGCTTGAAGTGTCAATGGAAGATAGAGAAGCTGTTTGGTGTCTTTGGCAGGCCCTTATTGGTGAATCACAGCACAGACCCTTAGGATTTTGGAGTAAAGCCCTGCCATCTTGTGCAGATAGCTACTTTCATTTTGAGAAATGGCTTTTGCCTTGTTACTGGACCTTAGTAGGGACTGAGTGCTTAACTGTGGGCCACAAAGTCATCACATGGCCTGAGCTGCCCATCAAGAACTGGGTGTTGTCTGACCTACAGAGTTATAAAGTCAGATGTGCATATCATCACTCTACCATTAAATGGAACTGGTATATACAAGATTGGGCCTGAGCAGTACCTGAAAGCACAAGTAAGTTGCATGAGGAAGTGGCCAAATGCCCATGGTATCCACTCCTGTCACATTATCTGCCCTTTCCCAGTCTGCACCTATGGCCTCATGTGGAGTTCCTTATGATCAGTTGACTGAGGAAGAGAAAACTTGTCGCTGGTTACAGGTAGTTGGGACCTCCCTGAAAGACAGTGGTGAAAGGAGATCCTCTTAATGGGCCAAACTTTGAGCAGTGCACCTGGTTGTTCAATTTTCTTGGAAAGAGAAATGGCCAGATGTGTGATTGTATACTGATTCATGGTCTGTGGCTAATGGTTTGGCTGGATGGTCAGGGACTTGGAAGGAACATGATTGGAAAACTGGTGACAAGGAGGTATGGGGAAGAGGTATGTGAATAGACCTCTCTGAATGGGCCAAAGAAGTGAAGATATTTGTGTCTCTTGTGAATGCTTACCAAAGGGTGACCTCAGCAGAGGAGGATTTTAACAATCAAGTGGGTAGGACGGTGTGTTTTGTGGAAACTAGTCCTCCTCTTTCCCAATGGCAGCCACTCCTGTCATTGCCCAATGGGCTCATAAACAAAGTGACCATGGTGGCAGGGATTGAGGCAATGCATGTGCTAAGCAACATGAACTTCCACTCAAGGCTGATTTGGCTACAGGCCACTGGTGAGTTCCCAGTCAGCAGGAGAGACCAACATTGAGTCTCCGATACGGCACCATTTCTCAAGATGATCAGCCAGCAACCTGGTGGGAGGTTGGTTACATTGGACTGCTTCCATCATGGAAAGGGCAATGTTTTGTTCTTACTGGAATAGACACTTTCTCTGGATATGGATTTGCCTTCCCTACATGCAATGTTTCTGCCAAAACTATCATCTGTGAACTTACAGAATGCCTTATCCACCGTTTTATATATATACGCTTCACTAGTCTTACTTCTCTAGAGAATCCAGCCTAAGACACCATCTCACCCTCTCCCACGCCCTCATTGGCCCTCTACTTTACAGACTTGATGTCCTATTGATATCTATTGATTGATCCTTCCTCATGATGTGTCCAAAGCAAGCAAATTGAACAATGTTCTGTTGTGATCTATAAGGCTTTCATTGACTAATTTTTGGAAATAGAGCACCAAGACTTTCTTCCTAGTCTGTCTTAGTCTGGAAGCTCCACTGAAACCTGTCCACCACTGGTGAACTTGCTGGTATTTGAAATTTCAGTGGCATAGCTTCCAGTATCATAGCAATATCTAAACAACCACAGTATGACAATCTGACGGACAGGTGGAAAAAGTCTTGACGGTGGGAGATAAGTACAATATCCTTGAGGCCAGCTTTCTACTTGGATAAAAGTTTTTTGTTTTGTTTTTTTTTTCTTTAAATTTTTTTTTTTTGTACTTTAGATGAAGGTTTACAGAACAAATAGTTTCTTGTTAAACAGTTAGTACACATATTGTTTTATGACATTGGTTAACAACCCCACTACATGTCAACATTCTCCCTTTTCGACCTTAGAGGACCTTTGTTTTTTTGGTGAAAATATACATAGCCAAAGATATACCATTTCAAAAATTTCTACATGTACAATTCAGTTACATTGATTACATTCTTCCAGTTGCACTGCTATTCTCACTATCCTTTTCTAAATTATTCCATCACCGTTATTTTCAACTCACTCTCCCCCAGGCTTCCCGTCAAACCTTTTGAGTTGCTGTTGTCAATTTGATCTCACGTAGATAATTCGTTTTTTTTTTTTTTTGTACTTTCGATGAAGGTTTACAAAACAATAGTTTCTCATTAAACAGTTAGTATGCATATTGTCTTATGACGATGGTTAACAACCCCATGACATGTCAACACTGTCCCTTCTCAGCCTTGGGTTCCCTATCACCAGCTTTCCTGTCGCCTCCTGCCTTCTAGTCCTTGTCCCTGGACTGCTGTGCCTCATTAGTCCCGTTTTGTTTTACAGGGCTGTCCAATCTTTGGCTGAAGGGTGAACCTCGGGAGAGACTTCACCACCGAGCTAAAACGGTGTCCAGGGGCCTTTCTCTCGGGGTTTCTCCAGTTTCTGTCAGGCCAGTAAATCTGGTGTTTTTTTGTGTTAGAATTTTGTTCTACATCCTTCTCCAGCTCTGTCCAGGACCTTCTGTTGTGATCCCGGTCAGAGCAGTCAGTGGTGGTAGTGGGGTACCATCTAGCTGTACTGGACTCCATCTGGTGGTGGCCTTGGTAGCTGTGGTCCATTAGCCCTTTGGACTAATCTTTTCCTTGTATCTTGTTTTCTTCATTCTTCCTTGCTCTCAAAGGGGTGAGAGCTGTGGAGTATCTTAGATGGCTGCTCACAGGCTTTTAAGACCCCAGATGCTACTCACCAAGGTAGAATATAGAACATTGTCTTTCTAAACTGTGTTATGCCAATTGAGCTAGATGTAGATATAAGTTTTTATGCAAAATCAGACTATACACTGACCCTGTTTCTTGCCAAAGTGGTCAGCTCACCCCAAAGTAGAAGAACATGTCAAAAACTGCAAGGCCTGACCCCTGGGAAATTGAGATGCTTTGCACTAAGTTTTCAACAGATTTGTAAGAAAAATAGGTGAAGACAAAGTTGCCAGATTTCTTAGTTCCATCCTCAAGCTGTCAATCACCTGAAGAACTGGAAATAGCAGGGCTTCTTACCAAAATGCATGAAACCCTGGAGAACTGCCATGTATGAAGTACAGACAGTGGAGGTCCAACAAACATATGGATAATTTGATGTAACTGCATGAAATAGAAGACAGAACAAATGAAACAGAAACCCATACATATTTTAAAATATATATGGAAAAAAATGCTTAAAATGAAGAGAGATGGAATCTACAGGTCAGAAAAAAAATTACAATGAATGATTAATGCCAAGACATATTTTGGTGAATTTGCTGAACTACAAGGTTAAAGACAGACTGCTATAAATACTCATGTCACCTATTAAAAACTGAGGTTGAACTAAGACATCTTGTAAGTACCATTAGATGCTAGAAGACGATGGAGCAACTTTCAAAGCAGGGCTACTCAAGTGTGTCTGTGGTCTGGCAGCTTCAACATCACCTGGGATCTTGTTAGAAGGTGAAGTCCTGGTCCTCACCCCAGACATACTGATTCAGATTCTCTGGAGGGGGCACAGCAATCTGTGTTCTAACAAGTCCTCCAGGTGATTCTGATACACACTAAAGTTTGAGAAGCACTGCTGCAGAATTTTTTGAGAGAAACACGGTGGGACTCATGAATTCTACACCATGCTAAGTTGTAGTTTACATTAATTAATTAATTTTATTTGCATCTTTTAACTTTTTCTATTGTAGTAAAATATATATATAACAAAATATTTGCCGTTTCAATGTTTTTACATGTACAATTCAGTGACGTTAATTACATTTATCATCATGTTGTTCATCCATCACCACTATCCATTTCCAAATTTTTCCATCACCCTTAACGGAAACTCAGTGTCCCCTAAACAATGAGTCTCACGTCCCCCCTCCCTCCCACCTGACCCTGGTAACCACTAATAAACTTTTGTTTCTATACACTTGCTTATTCTAGATATTTCATGTAACTGGGATCATAAAATATTGGTCCTTTTGTGACTGACTTATTTCACTCTGTAAGATGTTTTCAAAGTTCATACATATTGTAGCATGTATCAGGACTTTGTTTCTTTTCATGGCTGAATAATATCCCATTGTGTTTATCCATTCACCTGTTGATGGACATTTATGCTGTTTCTACATTTTTGCTATTGTAAATAGCCATGCAGTGAACATCGATGTACAAGTATTTATTTGTGCTCCTGCTTTCAATTCTTTTAGGTATATATTTAAGAGTGGAATTGCTGGATCATATGGTATCTATATGTTTAAATTTTTGAAGAACAGCCAAACCATTTTCCATAGAGGCCGTACCATTTTTTAACAGCAATAGATGAGAGTTCCAGTTTCTCCACATCCTTGCCAACATCTGGAATTTTCCATTTTTTAAATCAGCCATTTTAGTGGGCGTGAGTGCTATCTCATCGTGGTTTTGATTTGCTTTTCCCTAATGACTAATAGGAGCCCTGTGATTAAGAGGTAGTTTGAATCCACCAGCTGCTCCTTGGAAACCCTATGGGGCAGTTCTACTCTGTCCTATAGGGTTGCTGTGAGTTGGAATCAACTTGACAGCAATGGGGTCTAATGACTAATATGTTGAGCATCTTTTCATGCATATGGTAGCCATTTGTATTTCTTCTTTGGTGAACTGTCTATTCAAGTCCTTTGCCCGTTTTTTGATTGTTGTCTTTTTTTGTTGTTAAGTTGTAGAAATTCTTTATGATTATGGATATTAAACCCTACAAAATGTAAAATAAATGACTTGCATTATATTCCATTAGACATTGCTGTTCTAGATAATAATCTTTATTAATATAGTTTTTATATAGTTGATGCAGTTGCTTTAATTTTGCTTTACTTTCATAATAAATGCCTGATTGAAGCTGAGAATTTTCCACTGTGGGTAAATTTATTGCAATACATCAAGATTATGAAAAAGGTACAATTCTTATCATTGGCACCCACCCTTTTATGTTTCCGTGTTTGAATCATTTTTATAAAGTAATAAGAGTGAAATACAATTCATATTTAAATAATTTCATAAGAAAACTCATAACAATATAAAAAGTGGACTGTTGGCTGGCAGGCAGGCAGCACCACTTTAAAAAAATACCTCAGAGAAGGATCAGCTCATGTAGGAAAGTCTGAATTCAGTGCATCAGAGCTGTTGCACAGGAGTCAACAGTCATTTAAAATGTGTAAAAATTCAATATTTATGAAAACCAAATATACTAAAGTCAAGGATTACCTGTAAGATCAAAATTGCTGAAAATATAAAGGTAATGTAAGAGAAAAAATCATAGAGGGAGACTTAAATCTCTTCTCGTCACTGACAGATTACATAGACAAAAAAACAACACACACACACACAAATAACCCTAAGGTTATATTACATCTGAATAATGAAATTAATAAATATATATATTCTATTCCCTACTTAGAAAATATTCCTCCATTAAGAAAACTGTAAATACATCTTTTTCTTGAGTCCAAAGATTCATCACTGTAGAGGTGTCACATATTCCCAAGTGTATCAGTGAATTAAATGCAGTCTCAAGCAACAAAAACCCTTATTTTTGCCACTTGATCAAATAGTATAAAAGGTTATATAAAAGAACGTGTAGCTAAGAATAGCTGGGAGATATAACTGTCTGTTCCTGTTATTATAGCTTTATAATGTATATTAATATCTGCTAGGGTCAGCTCATTCTTATTATTTTCTTTTCCAAAAATTTCCTGAATATGCTCATAGGTTTATGCTTCAATATTAATTTTAGAATTAATTTTTATATCAAGTTTTGCAAGCAGTAGTTTGGTATTTTGACTGAAATTGAGTGAAACGTATAGATCAATGTGGGAAGAATTTCTTGTCAGTTGCTGTCAAGTTAGCTCCAACTAATGGCAACCCCACGTACAACAGAACAAAACATTGTCTGGTCCTGCCCCATCTTCATGATGGTTGTTATGCGCTAGTCCATTGGTGTTGCCACTGTGTATTTTGAGTGCCTTCCAATCTAAGCGGCTCATCTTCCAGCACTACGTCAGACAGTGTTCTGTTGTGATTCAGTTTTCACTGGCTAATTTTCTTAAGTAGATTGCCAAGCCTTTTTTTCTAGCCTGTGTTAGTCTGGAAGCTCTGCTAAAACCTGTCCACCACGGGTGACCCTGCTGGTATTTTAAATACCGAAGGCATAGTTTCCAGCAGCATAGCAGCATGCAAGTCACCACAGTACCACCAACTGACAGATGGGTGGTGGGGGAAGAATTTATATCTTTATAATTTGGAGTCTTCCCTTTCAGGAATCAGAGTAGTCAAGTCTCTCCATTTATTCAATTATTCATGTGTCTCCGTAAAGTTTGTTTTCTTCATATTGATCTCTTACACTTCTTTTCACATTTACTTCAAAGTGTTTCATAATTTAGGTTCTTATTATATTTTCTTTCTTTCTTGGGTCTTGGTTGCAGAGGTTTGAGTTAATCACACTCCTGCTTGATGGTCTGTACAAGGTTTCTTGCTTGCTCATAAAACATGATAATATGACTAGAATTGCATGATCAGGTAGAGATTAGAAATCTGTTTTAAGAATTTGACTTCAAAGAATATTTCCTAATTGACAATCTAGCTTGGTGGGTTTGGCCTCTTCCCCCTCCCCAACCACCACCCTACCAAATCCACTTTTTTCCACAGTCCTGACAGATACAAAGGCTAGAATAACAGAAAGGAGCTTCTGGCCCTAAAACTCCAAATCAAGAAAAAGATAAGGCTGTTTTTACACAATAATGCGCAGAGGATGTGCTTCAGGATAATCATGGCAGTGCGAAAAGCCTCCTTATCTATAGGTAACCCACTTCCCTCCTCCCTTCTCTGGATCCGGAGGGTTCCCCTCCCCATTTCTGTTGAATGGGGTCCCCAAGACACCAAGGTATGAGTGGTAAGGAGTGGGTTAAATGAGGTGCTAGGTGGAGTGACTTAGATTCAAAAGGGTCATGGTGTCTTTGCTGAGTGTAGAGGGTGGCTGTATGTGATACAGAAGGGGTTAGCATAAGGAACTTTGCTGGAAATGTAACTATTATTAAATAATTGGAGGATCTAGGAAGACAAATTGAAGTAGAGGAACTTCTTGCAAATCTCCTCAGCACATTAAATGCTGTGTGAGCTGGAATACAACAACTGAATTCAAAGTAAAGTCCTGTTTGCCCCTTTTGTATCCTTTTATGCACCTAACTGGCTTAGAGTGTGACCATGTGGCTTTGGATAAGACTATCCTCAGGTTCAGAATCTAGTCATCTCATGGGTACATCTGATTGCAGGCAATAGTTTTTTCAAAGTCTGTCTTGGGAAGGCAGGCTTTACACTGTGGGGAACAATCCAAACAGTGGAGAGGGTGTTCAGAAGTTTAGGAGCATTTGTGAATGACAGATTCCACCACAGATGGAGACCCCAGGAGAGAAAGCAGCAAACACCAGACAACTCCCAATCTTAAAAGAAAAGGGAAGACAAAGAAAAAACACCACTTAAAAACACACCCTGAAAAGACAACCCACAGATGAGAGAAGATATTTGCAAATCGTATTCCTGATAAGCCATTTGTAGCTAGAATAATTAACTCTCACAGCTCAAAAACCGAAAGGCAAATAGCCCAGATTAAAAGATGGACAAAGGATTTGAACAGACATTTCTTCCTTCAAAGGAGGTATGTTGTTGTTGTCAGGTGTCGTGGAGTTGATTCCAACTCATAGCAACCCCACGTGACAGAGTAGAACTGCTCCATAGGGTTTTCTTAGCTGCAGTCTACCAGAGCAGATTGCCAGGTCTTTCTCTGGAGGAACCACTGGCTGGGTTTGAAGCTCATGAAAAGATGTTTAACGTCATTAGTCACTAAGGAAATGCAAATCAAAACCACAATAAACTATGACTTCACATTCACTGGGATGGCTATAATCATAAAGACGAACAATAATAAGAGTTGGCAAGGATGTGGAGAAATTAGAACCTGCGTACATTGCTAGCTGAAATGTTAAAGACTACAGCTACTTTAGAAAGACTTTGGCAATTCCTCATAAATTTAGAGTTACCATATGACCTAATAATTCCACTCCCAGTTATACACATCCAAGAGAATTGAAAATATACATGTCTACACACAAACTTGTACACAAATGTTCATAGAAGCATTATTCATAATAACCAAAAAGTGGAAGTTACCCAAATGTCCATCAAATGATGAATGGATAAACAAAATGTGGTCTATCTATTCAAAAGAGTATTATTCAGTCATAAAGAGGAATAAAATACTGATTCATGCTACAATGTGGACGACTCTTGAAAACATTATGTTAAGTGAAAGAAGCCAGTCACAAAATACCACATAGTGTATGATTCCATTTCTATGAAATGTCCAGAATAGGCAAATCCACAAAGATTAGTGGTTTCCAGAAGCTGAGGGAGGGGAGAATGGAGAATGACTGCTAATGAATGTGGCGTTTCTTTTTGGGGTGTTAAAAATGTTCTGGAATTAGATAGTGGTGATGGCTGCAGAACTTTGTGAATATACTAAAAATCACTGAATTGCGCACTTTAAAAAGATGAATTATATGGTATATGGATTACATCTCGATGTTAACAAAGCTACTAGGAAAACAAAAACTTTTTAAACTACCCTGAAACACTCCAGGCAGTAGTATGCATTACTCATTGAAAGGTGATTCTGTGCCAAGTCCTTAAAGTTTATACCACAACTCTTTCAGGTAAGCATTATTATCCCTGTTTTACTGAGGAAGGAGTCCCTGGGTGGTACAAATGGTTACATGCTTGGCTGCTAACCCTATGGTTGGAGATTCGAATCCACTCAGATATACCTTGGAAGAAAGGCCTGGTGATCTACTTCTGAAAAATGGGTGTCAAAGTAAAATCATGCTCCACAGGGCTTTTAATGGCTGATTTTTGGAAGCAGGTGGCCAGGCCTTTCTTCTGAGAGGGTAAACTTCTCTGGGTAAACTCAAACCTCCAACCTTTCAGTTAGCATCAGAGCGTGTTGACTATTTGCACCTGTTAATTTTAATGTTCTAGTTTGTTCCAAGTGCAATAACATAAAGCCTCTCTCTGATTTTGTGTTCAGAAACTTTCACCATAACATGCTGAAAACCTTGAGGTAAGATAAGCAGAACAGGAAGCAAAGGAAAATCTTTTTATCCTTTCCTTTGGCAAACACTAAGTACTTAACGATGCTGAGTATTGGCCTGGCATTACAGAGAAATAAGACATGCAATGGGAGGGCCACTGGAGTAGTTGTTTGCTATCTGCCATTTCCAAGGAGTCCTGAAATCCCAGTCTCAGTCTCTGGATCAGTTGCTTCGTTTCAAGGATTTATGCTAAGGTTGATGAGAGAGGAAATAATTGAACACTGACAAGAAAAAGACAGAATAGCCAGAATCACTAAATACAGGCCAGGAAAACCACTTACATATTCAGGGAAAACTGGAAAAGTTTATTCCAAGGTGTTAATAGCGGTTGCCACTAAGTGTTGTAACTATAGGCGGTGGCATTTGTAATTTTATATTTTAAATTCCTTTTTTTATTTTTAATAAACACATAGTTTTTGTAATAAGAAAAAATAAAACAACTGTTTCTTTCTTTCTTTCTTTTTTTAATTAGGTCAAGGACACTGGTCTAAGTGACATATCCATTTCAGCCTAAGGGAGTTTCCAGGGAAAAAGATGTTAACAAGATATTCAAATGATTCGACAATTAGTTTTTAAATAGCAAGAAAACAGCAGGCAGATGAAAGATTTGGTGCTCACACCTGAGATCCTATCAGGGTGTTTATGTACGGGGATTCCAAAGGGCAGGCTACCAGGATGGAAACTGTCTTAGTCAGGGTTCTCTGGAGAAACAGAACCTGTAAAAGGGAGAAAGAGAGGAGAGAGAGAGAGAGAGGGAAAAAGAGAAATTGAAGAGATCTATCAATCTAGATTTATTTTAAGGAATTTGTTCACGCGATTGTGGGGCTAGCTGTCCCAAGTCTGTAGGTCAAGTAACAGGCTGGAGATGCCTGCAGTCTTGTGTCCCAAAATCCAACAGAAAACAGGAAGAGTGGAAGCATTCTGGCAAGATGACTACTTAAGTCTGAAGGCAGAATACATCCCAGGGAAACTCCTTTTTTGCTCTTATGGCCTTCAACTGTTGCATGAGGCCACCCACATTATCGAAGGTAATCTCTGCTTTACTTGAGGTCAACTGATTTAATCACTTGTTACTGCTTCCTAACAACAACTAGACTAATGTTTCACCAAACAACTGGGCACCACAGCCTAGCCAAGTTAACACATAAAATTAATCATCACAGAAACTTCCTAAAAGTTTTCTGCCCAATGCTAGGTGTATCCCCTATGATAACATATGTGTTTACAAATACATATGTCAGAGTTTAGAAACTAGACAATTTTTAACTACATTTTTCAGTTTTAACTCTTTCTATGAGGTTTTACTTCCATTGAACACTGAAGCACTAACAAGTCAGAGGGTGGTTTTCCACATACTTATTCATGAGCCACATTGCTCATTGATACTGTTTTTTGTTTGCTTTTTGAGCCTCTTTCCTTCTCTTGGCAATCAAGGCTTTTCTTTTAATCAAAAATGTTGTGTGTTTTTTTTCTCCTAACTGTTTCCTCTACTTGGAGAGGAAGACACTGTCAGTGCTGCAGCCCCAGGAAATAAAATGTTTTCTTCTCCTGACTTTCTCTAACAGAACTCACTCTCTGTATGACATTGCTGTCACCCAGAGCCTGTGCATCCAGGCACACATACCTGTACAAACCACGGAGAGAATGGTGGGGCCCTCAAAGCACCTTTCACAGCCATCAGCCTCATGGAAACCCAAACTGCCCTGTGCTTCCCTCTATTTAACCTTCCTCTGCCCTGCTCCCTCTTCAGTCTTCCTCTGGGCGCTTTAGAGCTCTCACCTCATGATGGATATATTCCTCTATGTCCTCTAACTAGTCCCTCCACATTCTACCCACATGCTGGTTCATCCACTCCAAGTCCATTTTCCTGGGAGGCCTCCCCAGTGCAGATGGCTCATCTGAACCAGGAAGAAGATTCATCCCCTCTTTACCACCCAGGGCTGCCTGCCTCACGACTGTTATTCCTCTGTTTGGTGTAAAACCTCTTGGTGCTTTGAAGCTCCTGCCCACTCTCTTTGGCACACTGGCCCTGCTCACTGGCTTCCTCATTGTCATTTCTGCAGTGTCCAGGTAAACGGCCTCAGCAACACTCTTACCTCACTTCCTCAGTTCCTCATGTCCTCATCTCCAATGACTTACACTTCAGCTACCCACTCCCAAGGCCACAGCTTAAACCTTGTAGTTACCTGGAACTATTCATCTCAGAAAACTTTCACATAAGTCCCCATTCTCTGCCTGTAACCTCCTATCCTACCAACCCAGCACTCTCTCTTTCCCTGGGCACCTTCTCTTTGGCTTCATTGCAGCCTCCATACTTTTATCCTTCCCGTTGGTCCTAGTCTATGGGAGATTCATTATTTTCACTTCCTTTTCTAAGTAGCAGGAGAAAGATGTGATGATCTGATCCCATAAAGATTATAGCCTTGGAAATCCTATGGGGAAGTTCTACCCTGTCCTATAAGGTCACTATGAGTCAATATCAACTCGAAGGCAGCAGTTTTGTTTTGTTTTATTTTTTTTCTCTAATGCAGACCCTATGGGCCATCATTTCAGCTGTGCTCTAGTTAAAACACATAGCTTCAGATCCAATAGCCAAAACCTCTCTATTAGTAGCCCTTCTCTTCACCTTCACTGTTCCCAGTCTCCAGCCAATGAGCACCGTTAGAGAGTCACACAGACCCAGATTGATGGGTACAAACTCGTGTTCTCTGACCTTAGCAGGACCACACGTTTCCATTCCATTGTAGCAGGGTGAAATCTTCACAACTTGAATATAGCTTCTAACTCTCCTTTCCCCTACTCTCCCTGTAGCAAACAACATTCTCTTTCCCAGAGAAACTAGCAGTCACTGGGCAGAACTCACTCACCTTCCTACATCTCCCTCTATCCATATCGTTCTTGTGTATGCAAATTTTAGAATCTGAGGTGCTGGCACATCTGAATTAGGTGGCTTCAGATCTAAAATTAAAAACTCCATTCTGGATTAAACTGAGAAATTCGTTTCTACTTTCCTGAAGAAAACATTCAGCCTTTTGTCAAGGTTTTACGGCTTGAAAAATAAAAGCCCAGTGCCTGTTGAGAATGTTTACACAACTGGCTCTAGAGAAGGTGACTTACTGATATGTTAAATGAAGTTAGAACCTATAAATAACTTTATAGTCGAAACAGACATATAACTAAGCCTTATCCCTGTTCTGACTTCCAAATTAATTTTCACTCATTAGGATTTTTCCACTGCAATTAGCTAGGTCTTTGCAAACTGGTAACTAGGTAGAAAATAAGTTTGTTAAAATGAGTAGGCAGATCATAGCTGTAAAAGTCCCAACTGTTGGTAACACAGAGTGCAGAAATTCTGGCTTTAATTTATGTAAATAGACTTGTTATCTCAACTACTTTCAGGGAATTTCCCGGTGATGCCTGGGCTCTGTCTCACTCCTCTTTAACTGAATAAGCAATGTTTACATTTCAAAAGACTTTAGATTTAGAGCTGATTTAATCTTCACTCTTTTCAAGGACTCCAATTAAGTTGACTCAGCCTGCAAAACATCACTAAATCTCCATATCAAGAATGTTTATACATTTCATTTTAGAAATATTGCCTTAGTGAAATTGTATCAAGAATAAGAGATTTGTGTTAGACTAGAAATTGATGTTAAGAAAATTTGCAGTTTAATCACCCCTTGTAAAATTTATTTCCTTTCCCTGAAGCTGCTTTGATGTGAACTCGTTTGTGTTTGCCCTGCCTGTAAATACCTCATTGTTCCATCTGCAAAGCAGACCTCGCACTGCAACTGGTTTGAATGCCACGCGTTCTCCTATGGAATGAAATTATTCCTTTGATAAACTTTTTGTTTTAATATCTATCAGAGCATGGGTCCAGTGATTCCACTAGGACAATCTTCACTACAGTGAAAGAGATGTTTCATCCACCTCCTCTGAACCACATTTATTTTCACTTCATCAAGCCCTCGTTGCATCCATTTTCTCTCTCTCATGTGTCTCTAGCAACTTTCTCTATCTGGCCCTTTTCTGCAAGCATTAAAGATGCTATAGTCTCTTCCAGCTGAAACAAACCAAAACCCAAAACTAAACCCGTTGCCATCAAGTTGATTCTGACTCATGGTGACCCCATGTTTACAGAGTAGAACTGCTCCATAGGGTTTTCTTGGCTGTAATATTTACTGAAGCATATCACCAGGCCTTTCTTCTGCAATGCCACTGGGTGGGTTCAAACCACCAATCTTTAGGCTAGTAATCGAGCACAAACCATTTGTGCCCCCCCTCCCAAGTGTCTCCTTCAATTTCGTGTCCTCCTCTGGTTACCGGCTGTTGCTGTCCTTGTTCTATTCTTTATGTTTTGGACATGGTGAGTGTGAAGTGACTGGGATGGTCGAAGTGGATTTATCTAGAGGGCATCTGAAGATGTGATTCTGGAATTCTGGAGAGCTATCTGCGCTAAAGGTATGGAATTAAGCCGTGTAATTTGGAGTACTTGGCATACATACAAAAGATGATTATTCCAGCTATAGGAGTGGAGGAAATTGCCCAGGGAGGGGTTTTAGAGAGAGACAACAGGTCCAAGGCAGACCTATGAGAAACATGCCGAGGAACCCCTTAGATTCCACAACCTCTATGAAGCTTGGGAGTCGCCTAAGCTCACTAAGTCTCTAAAAATTATGATAACTAACATTTATCAATCCATTGCTCTAAGTGCTTCATAATCCTCATGACAGATATATGAGGAAGATATTAACAACATCCCCATTTTACAGAGGAAGAATTGTGGTTCATAGAGGTTGCGTAACTTTGGAAAAGTTGCTGCTAAGCAAATAATGGGACCCACATCAGGGCACTCTAAAATCTGCTTGGTTAACCATATGCTATACTGCAGCTTCTTGATGGGCAGCAGGGAGATTATATGAGAGGTCAGGAGAGTTTTTTATTCAATTGGTGCAATAACAGTTTTGTGTCTATATAGACAGAGTTCATGAGAAAAAAAGATTTACAATGTAATTGCTTGAAAGGATTATTTGCCCAAGAACCTCATCAATATACAAACTACAAAAGGTCACAAGAGTTATTTTAAAAATTATTTACAAATTTATGCTGCAATCATTTATTGAGAATTTTTCTTGTGTCAGGCATGATGCTGGATATCATGAATGCAAAGGTAGGGGAAAGACAGCCCCAGATTTTCAGGGGCTTACTGCCCTGGAGGGAAACAACCATGGAAATGCTTTATAGCAATGGGATGAGGACCATGAAAGAAGTTATTAGAAGGCAGTCAGCCTTGTGCGTGGGCTCTGGAGACAGAGAGATTGAGAATACTAAGAGTCTCATTGGGTTGTTGCAGAGATTCATGAGACGGTGCACATAGACTCCCAGAGAGCTACCTAGTACAGAACTGGCAATCACGAATGGTAGCTGATATTTTATGATAATAATAAAAATAACAATAATTATTATTCATTAACTCTTCTTAGAGTGAAGTAGCCTTTTTGAAAAAGGTGATATTTAAGCTGAGGCTTAAAAATAAGGGGGATTTCACCATGACTCACCAATATGGGAATCTAGGTTATTCCAGGCAGCAAGGATAACATTTTACAAAAGTGCAAAAATGAGAAAGAACACTTCATGTACAGGAACCTCAGGTAGTTCAACTTGATTGAAGCATAATGAACTTCCGAGAGGTAGGGGATAGCCCGATCCTGAAAAACATTACTTAGGAATTTGGATTGTTATCCTTCAAATCAGAGGGCTCAAAAATAAGGTGTATGGCCTCCTAGAAGTTATCAGTGGCTCCATGCGCGAAAGACATGGTGATCTGCTCCCTTAAAGATTACAGCCTAAAAGACCCTATGGGATAGTTCTGCTTTGTCACACGGAGTCATTATGAGTCAAAATTGGCACCTAACAACAAGGGACGTGAAAAGTCAATGGAGAAGAACTGTTCTAGAATGACCAGAACAATTAGCCAGTTCTATACAGACTAGGCTGTTCATCCTGGGCAATGCTCAAGAGAAATGTGATTAATGTTTTGATTATCTATTGCTGTACAGCTAATCATTTAAACATTGTGGCTCAAAATAATAGCAGTCATTTTATTACTAACTCTCACAGCTCCAGGGCTGAGTGGTCTCAGACTGGGTGGTTTTCACTTGGCATTGCCTTCAGATGGTGAATGGGACTGGAGTCATCTTGAAGGCTTCCTAACTCACATGTCTGGTAGTTGTATTAGCTGTTAGCTTTCACCTTGACCACTTGTTCAGAGCCTCTCCTTATGTGTGGCCTGGGATTTCTGAGAGCTTAGTGGCTGGGTTCTAAGAGTGAGTATCCTCATAAGATAAGATGGAAGTGAATGATATTTTTATGACCTAGCCTTAGTGACTTCTACCATACTCTACTGATCAAGACAGTCATATTGCATGAAAAGCATACAAGATATATTGTGGTGGCCATTTTAATAATTTTTTTTTTTTTTTAACTAGGAATTCTTTTACCTGAGCCTGAGTGGCACAAGTGGTTTGTGATCAGCACTAACCTAAAGGCTGGCAGTTTGAATCCCCCTAGTGCTCTGTGGAAGAAAGGCTTGGCCATCTGCTTCTGTAAAAGTTACAGCTATGAAAACTATGAGTTGGAATCGACTTGACGGCAATGGATTTTTTTTTTTTTTAAATGAAAACCCTATAAAGCAGTTCCATTCCTTAACACATGGGGTTGCTATGAGTTGGCAGCCGACTTGATGGCAGCTAACAGCAGCAACGACAGTAGTTCTTTTATCTCCCTCTATTTTCTTTGATGAAGTTCCCTTAACCATAAAATGCTGATGACGGCAGAAAATCAAGGGTTTTACCAGATCACAAATTGTCCCAGCTACAACAGTGGAGACCATTCTTATTTTGTATGTATTTCAGTGTGCCTGTGTTTTACTTAAATATTTGTTAAATGGTGGTTATATATATATTTACATATGTGTGTGTATGTATGTATATACATACACACACATATACATGTGAGAAACACAGCAAAAGGACAAAGCAACTTAGAATTTCCACAACTGGAACGCACAAAAGATCTTATACACATCTGCATCATTCCATATGCTGAGACTGAAGAGCTGCCATGAGCATGTTCCTCAAAAACATTGCAGAATACTTTTCCATCCAATACTCATATCCTTGATCAGTACTCTGGAATGAATACTTTCTCCTTCCTTTCTAGTTCATTTATCTTAACAGATCTTCAGTAGATTTCTTCCAAGAAAATAAGATCATTGCTTGTATCATGATCTTGAGTGGTTGATGAAATCTTCTAGATTATCTTCATTTAAATGACTACAGGAACACGATTTTACCTTCTCTTTTAGTTTAACTTAAAATCAATACAGTTAACTTTTTAATCATTGATCCTAGTAGCTTTTCTGACATCCCAACTCTGGTCACAAGATGCACATTTTGAGAAAAATAAAATCACGCCTTTCCAAAGGATGCAAGCCAAATTTTGTTGCCTTCTTTAGAAAAGTACAGCACCCACGAGCCTGATGACACAGCAAATCCACAGCTTGAGCTGGCTCTGAGGAAATGTCTTAGAAGATTAATTCTAAAAGGGTATCTTGACCTTATTTAGCAAGCCTACCAAGTCCTGATAGTATGTAAAGACATCAAAATCATAGTTTGATATGATTATTTCCCTTTGGTGTCATTAAGAAATGCATCAACCAGTGGCATTCAGTGCAGATTTCTTCCCAGGTCTAGAGGAACCTGGAATTGAACTGTTATTGGGAGAACTAGAAAGATAGAATTTTATTTCTTAGTCAAGTAAAACATGCAGGGACTTAATAAATTGGAAGATACAAAACTTTAGGGAACACTTACTTTCAAGGAGAACAGGGGCAAAGAAGTAGAACTTCCTTTCTGATAGAAGGGAACTAAGAATTATATCCTGCTGCTGATGTTCCACTTTAAAATTTTTATGTATTTATCTTTTAGTCACCTAAGTAACATATAAATACATTCTTATAATATCAATATAGACAAAGCCAAGAAAAAAAAAGAATCCCTCTTTCGCAGTTCTCACCCAAATCCCAATCATCACCCCAGAAGTAACTATTGTTATTTTTTTGTATTTACCTGATTTTATTCATATCTGAAGAACACAATTGCTTTCTTTTATTGTACATAAGAGGACTCTTTTGTGCACCTTACTTATTTGTACTTTTGCCATTGTTAGTTGAGTTGGCTCCAACTCATGGTGACCCCCATGTACAACAGAACGAACATTGCCCAGTTCTGCGCCATCTTCATGATGGTTGATATGTTTGAGCCCATTGTTGCAGCTATTGTGTAGTGCCTTTTAACCTAGGGGGCTCATCCTCAAGCACTATATCGGAGAATATTCTGTTGTGATCCATAGGGTTTTCACTGGCTACTTTTAAGAGGTAGATCTCCAGGCCTTTCTTCCAAGTTTGTCTTGGTCTAGAAGCTCCACTGAAATCTGTCCACCATGGGTTACCCTGCTGGTATTTGAAATACCAGTACCATAGCTTTCAGTGTCATGGCAACACGCAAACCACTAGAGTACCACAAACTAACAGGTGGTGGTATTTTGACTTTACAATGTGAAAATTGGAGATTGGTTTATGTCAGTACTTAGACTGTTCTCTTCAATTCTGTAGTATGAATGGACCATGGCTTTCAGAGGCCTTTACTTATTGACCCTTACAATGGCTATATTGGTTATGCTTTTCGTGCACAAGTGTTGGAATTTCTCCAGGATAGATATCTACAAGCTGAATTACTGGGATGAGGCTGCATATATTTTTAATTTTAATTAATGTTGCCAAATTACCTTCTAAAAAAAGCTGTGTCCAATTTACACCTCCAGCCTAGAGTATGTATCTGTTCACTGTGATCTTGCCAACAGGCTTGGTATATTTCATTGCATTTTCCTAAGAATTAGTGATGTTGAGCTTTTCTGTCATTTTGCCATTTGTTTTTGCTTTTCAGTGAATTGCTTCTCCTATCTTTTTCCCATTTCTTACTTGAGTTGTTTGATGTTTTTTGTTTTTTTTTTTTTTTAATTGATCTCAGCTGCTTATATGCTGTAGCTATTTAGAGGAACTCCTTCTGGACGTCAGGGATCATATCTTAATCCTTTTTTGTATTCCTTGAACTTAGCACTGTGCTAATTTATTTTTGTGAAATTTAAAAATTAAAGCCCATTTTTGGTGAAGCTTCAGCTACATGTGAGATCGCAAAGCCACACGAACAGACATAACACAGCAAGTAGGCTAAGGTAATACTCGTCTGTTTTAAGTGGATGTCCTAGAAAAGACTAGCAACGTGCAGAAATACCCAGGCCGGAAATGGAAAAGATTTAGACACATTTTTATTAGGAAAGAAATTGGCACGTCCTTTTTATTAGAAATTCAAGCAGAACAAGAGAGAAAAAATAACGAAAGGAAAGCTGTGTTCAAGGACAGACTCTCTGATTGATTTGCACCAGGAAGCCTCCTGAAAGAATGGACCTGAGCAGACTTGAAAGGCTTCAATTCTCCATTGTTAAGACAACTCTGTTCAAACAGACTGTCAGCAGAATTCTTCCACAATCCTCACCCTCTCGCTGCTTACAAAGGTCTCTGACTGTTTGTTCCTCAACAGACCAAGTTTTCACATTGCTGTCTGATTAAGAGGCTTGTAACACAACTCTACTCTCCAGGACAACCCACCTACTTGCCCAGACTCACCACCTTGCTCTCCTAGGGGTGCACATCTGCTTCTGGTCTTGCTTCCTGCTGATCCTCCCAGAATGTCCTCTGCCTACCTCTCTGATGTCTCCAGATACCAGAAGGCTTTCTTGACCTTTCCAAATCAATCGATTTCCTATTTCAGCCCCAGTAATCACTGAAGGTTCTATTTATGCTCTAACACACAGGTAGTGCAAGTATAAACTGATACAGCCTCCCTGGAGGGCATGCCCTGTGTTCCAAAAATCTTAAAATCTGAAAAATGGGCATATCGTTTGAGCTGAGAATTTATTGTAAGGAAATAATGCAACAACAACAAGAACAAAGATATATATATATATATATATATACACCAGTTGCTGTTGAATCGATTCTGACTCATGATAACCCCATGTGTGTCAGAGAAGAACTGGGCTCTATAGGATTTTTAATGGCGGATTTTTCAAAAGTAGATCTCCAAACCTTTCTTCCAACGCCCCTCTGAATGGACCTGAACCTCCAACCTTTTGGTTAGCAGCTGGGCACGTTAACCATTTGCACATAGTATGGAAAGAGTGTGAAGAAAAGGGTGGAGTAGGGTGGCAAAGATAGATCTCTATACAAGATGATGTTCTTATTTTTCTTTTCTGTTTAGTTTTTATCTTGAACTGTGTCAGGAAGGAAATAATTCCAAAATGTTGATTATCTTGGCTATTGGGATTTAGGGTGATTTTTAAAACAATGACACTGTGCGTTTTTGAACTTTCCAACTCTTTTTCAATGAGAACATGAAGTTGCTTTTATGATCAGAAAAAAAATTTCTATTAAAAAAACCATCAACCAATAAATTCCAAGGGGAAGAAAAGAGGAAGGGAACCCATTCACTGAAAGAGATTTAAGAGGCATACCAATAAGATCTTAATTTACTGCGATTTTGAACAAAATAACTATAAAAAAACATTTGTAAGACTGTCAGGTGAATGTTAACACTGGATATTTGATATTAAGACATTATTAATTTTTTAAGATATGATAGTGAGATTATGATTACAGTTTTAAAGAGAGTTACAATCTTTTCATGACATATAAATATTTACAAATACTATGATGTGTGAAATTTGCTTTAAAATTATTCATTGGCATAGGAGGAGAAGGGTGAGGCTATCGAAGAAACACTGTTGGCCATGAGCTAATAATTATTGAAGTTGGATACGGAGTACATGAGAGTTCATTAGAATATCCTATTTTTGTATATGTCTGAAAATTTCCATAACAAAAAGTTATAAAAAGATAGTAACAATTAATAAAATAAAAGAGCCCCCTGAAGCGGGACAGGAGTATATCAGAGTGGCATTGAGGCAGAGGGGCTGCACTTTGCGATTGTTTCGCAAACAGCCAGTTTTCCTCCCTTTCTCTCCTCATCTCTGGCTTCTGACTATCAGCTCTCACTCCATTCTCTGGTGCCTCTCATGTTTTGCACCTCAAATTTCCAGTAATTTAATCTCCTGATTCTCATTTTTCTTACTTCTGTCATGCGTCTAAAAATTATTTCTGTCTTGGCCAAGAGCCCATTGGCTCGATAACCTGGAAAAATGTTCCTCGTGGAAGTGTCTTGGGACCCCATGCTCATCTCCTTTATAGCCTCACAGACAACCCTGAGTGGTCATAACCCAGTCCCACAGGACTAACTCCCTTTTTTATCCCTGAAAAGGGAAATCAACATCTGTTGTCCTGGAATTCTAGTACGAGAGCATAGCCACCAGTCACTTTCTCAATTCTCTTGATGTGTTGATGCTATGGTTTGTGTTTCTGTTAGCAAGGTGGGCCCATCACAATTACTATGGAGAATTTTCTAGAACCAGTGGAAAAGAAGGGGGTCCCTTTCCTCCGAGCGGAGCCTCAGCTGGACAGTAAAAGCATTTCTGGGATAAAACTTTCGTTCAAGTCTCTTGAGGCCATTATGTCTTTTTCATTCAGGAACTTCACCATTTGTTACTGAAAAATGAAGTTTCCACTATTTTTGTGACCACAAAGAAAAATTATATTCATAAAATCTTAGCTGTGGATACTGCCAGTGACCAGGCTACTGGGGTTATTAAAGTCATTTTTCTATATTAAATGAATATAAGAAATTGTAGGCACTTTGGGAGGAAAACTACAATCCAATATGTTTCCAGTGATCTTGAAGGAGTATCTTAACTATGCAGTTAGGCTGCAGCTTTGCATACAGGGTCATCTAAGTGCTATGTGGCAAGGAATCAAAGATATTTCAGACAGGACAGAGACAGTTATTGAGGTGTAAGGAAGAAAACAAGCTAAAAAAAATAAGCAGTCGTTTAGTTTCTTTGTGAGTCTTCCCTACCGTGCATCAAACAAAATGGTGCCCTCTGGGTAACTGCCAATTTTATGAGTGCTTTTGGATGACCGTGTGGCTGAATCATTCTTCCACTGCCTGAGTTGGCTTCTGGGTTTGGTTAGCAAGAATAAGAGAAGAGAGAGGCCTGCCCGTAACAAAGCTGTGTCAGTTCCCTTTGGAAGCATCGAAATGAAATATATATTGAGAACCTACTGTGTTGAAAGCACTTAGTTGGGAGTTGAAGCACAGAACACTCTTCCGCTTTCACTCTTCACTTTATTCCTGTGACAAGATGGCATGTTGATGGGGCTAAAATAATGTAGAGCCTGGTGTAGTAACGAGCTACACAGACCTGCCTACAACTCCTGACTCTGCCACTTTCCAACTTGGGCAAGTCACTTTTCCTCTTTTACCATCTATGTAAAATGAGGATAACAGCATTTACCTCATGGGATTATTATAAGGATCGCATGAGATAATATATGTGCCTCTTAGATAGACGTGAACTTGAAGGAGCATCCTAACTATGCATTAAAGGTACAGCCTTGAATAAAGGGTCATCTAAAGATGGATAGAAGACACCCATCTTCGTCATCATTGCCTTCTTCAGGGCTATTCTTGCTTATCTGTTTATCTATCTGTCAGACATTTATTAAGCCTTGACAGTGTGGCAAAGTGGCTCTAGGTAAGATATAGAGATATAGATATGAACACACACACACACACACACACACACACACACACACAAGGTTAAGTCTTTGCCTTCCAGAGTTCACAGCCTACTAGAGCAAACTGACATTTTCATAACTATACCATGGTAACTATGCCAGAGAAAGTACAAGGTGCTGGGTGAACACAGAAAGGAAAGAGGCGAATTCTGACTTAACCTGGACCTAACAAAGCCAGAGATTCTGGGAAAATGGCAGTTTTGAGGAAATTGAACCCCTAAACATAACTGCTCTATCATTAAACGTTATAGCTCACAAAATGCTGTTCTCATTATACACTATAAAACTCCTTGATCTCCTGATCCTAAGACCAATATTTCTCCTCCTCCTCCTTCTTCTTCCTTCTTTTTACTAACATCTCCACAGCAAAGAAGGAATCATGCCTGGTTCTCTGTCTTTGGACTACCTAAAAACTACAGTGACAATAGCTCTATACTTGGCCACTTTAACAGAAAGAGGAAGGGGAGATTGAATGAAGATTGGCCCAGGATTAGGCTTCTATAGGGGCTAACATATACTTCTCTGTCTTGCCTTCAGCTACTAGATTTGGGTCTAAGTAGACTGAAGCTGTTGCAGAGTTAACTCCACTGTTACCCCAGCAGTCAGTGAACATATATTTGAGTGTGTTTTATATGTATCCTGACCATGTAATAAGGTACTGGGGGTGGACATAGAAATAAGACACCTGTTGCTTCCTGGGAATTTATAGTCTTATGGGAATCAAGGGAATAATAATTTCAAGGATTCAGAATTATTCAGACAAGTCCAGGTTGCTAACAAGGCACTTAACAGGGAAGCTAGCCCCATCTGGAAAAGCAGAGAAGGCAACCCTGAGGAGGCAATGTTTGAACTGAAGGATGTGTAGGAATTAGATAGGAAGAGGCATCAGGGAGATATTTCTTACCTACTTGCCATCCCTTCCTCCCCCAATATTGATAAGTTGGGCCCAGATCCTGTCTCTGCTCATGGAGGAAAGTGGCCTCCATCCCTAAGATGACACTATTCACAATGGAGAAGCAATGTGTGAGGACATAGCTAAAAACCCTGGCTCAGATACTGATGAACTGCCATCCTCATGGCAAAACTTCTCCATGGGTAACCAGGGGTTCTTAGGCTCATCAGTCCGTTTATCTGGATTGTGTATGGGAAGACGGTTGTGGCTGAAACTCCTCCAGGAAGCCAACCTTGCCTCCTCTGGCTACGTGAAGGACTCCTTGTCAGATAGAGTCCTGGCCACACTATCGTCCTCAAGGTCAAGCCACAACTCTGTCCTTCTAGTAATTCCATGACCCTTCCAATAAATTCTCTATTTTGATCCAACTTGGTTTGAGTTGTGTTTCTGTCACTTGTAACCACATAGGTCCTGTCACTCACAGCTAAGCATCATGTTACTGAATGTTTGCATAGGTGGAAGTACATATTTGAACCTAAATCTTAGTGTAAACATTTTTCTTTTATTGAAGCCAAAAAGAATAGTAAAGAAGCCACCTATGTTAAAATGAACTTCAAATTAAGATATCTCATCATCTCGCAACTAAAACACTGGTATTTCAAATATCAGCAGGGTCACCCATGGTGGACAGGTTTCAGCAGAGCTTCCAGACTAAGACACTTGGAAGAAAGGTCTGGAGATCTGCTTCTGAATATCAGGCAGTGATATCTTATGGGTAAAAAATAGCCTTAATAATGGATTCAAATATACCAGCAGTCCTGAAGGTGGCACAGGCTGGTTATATACAAGGTTCATTCTGTTATACATAAGGTCGCCATGAGTTGAAGCTGACTTCAATGGCAACTAGCAACATTATTATCTGAAAATATTTTACTAAACTTTTTTTAAATTGTACTTCAGATGAAGGTTTACAGAGCAAATCAGTTTCTCATTAAACAATTAATACACATATCATTTTGCGACATTGGTTGCCAACCCCACGACGTGTCAACACTCTCCCCTTCTTGACTTTGGGTTCCCCATTACCAGCTTTCCTGTCCCTTCCTGCCTTCTCGTCCTTGCCCCTGGGCTGGTGTGCCCATTTAGTCTCGTTTTGTTTTATGGGCCTGTCTAATCTCTGGCTGAAGGGTGAATCGCAGAAGTGACTTCATTACTGAGCTATAAGGGTGTCCGGGGGCTATACTCTCGGGGTTTCTCCTGTCTCTGTCAGACCAGGATGAAAATATTTTCCTAAACTCTTGAGAGCACCTGTTGTAGATTTTGGAATTAGAAATTTATACCCTTCAGCCTTTTGACATTGTTTAAATATATAGATAATTCCTGCTAAAGTTTCAAATATACGTTTTGGTGGGGGCAGCCTGGCACCAAAGAACCAGAGAGAAAGCATGGTAAATAATAACTGGGGAACAATAAAGACATGGGATTTTGGAAAGAGATTTAATATGTGAGTGGGCTTGCATAGCATCCCTGCTGTTTATTAAAGTCTGGGCAGTGGTCCTTTGGACAGCAAGTGGCAGCTTGCTCCTGTCCCTGAGACAGATTCCATGTACAGAATAAAGGATTATCATGTGGAAATATACTCATACTTCTTTTAGAAGAAACATTAAAAACAAAATAAAGGAGGTATTGGTCGCTCTGTCTGAACTAGCATTATTAATAGGCCAAATAATAAGCATTAATCTGGCAAAAAAAGAAAGGAAGCTGCAAAATGCTCAAACGGGAGAGACAAGTGGGTCTTATCTGGGCCGAGGACAGGAGTAAGGACCCTGTAGTGACACTGAATTCAGAAGCCAGTCAAAGACGTGGGTATTCAGAGACAGGACAGATGGGCACAGGATCTGCATATAAAAATAACAGCGTGTGAGAGTAACTGATTAAATTTGCTGTTTCTGGAGGGATTTAGCTATGCTTAGAGTGGCAAGGGGCCTTAGAGATCAACGGCGCTAACCTGCCACTCTAAGCTCAGTCCGCAGCAGATGGCTGCCAACCCCACTGGAAGCAGCCCTTTTCCCTCCAGGGCACAGACCTGGCAAGGGCACACTCCTCTGTTGCTGGCCACCTCGTGTTAGAAAGTTCTCTTGTTGAGCTTACACCTTCCTTGCTAACTTCCACTCATTAACCTTGTGAAGCAACATGAAAGAAAGGCATCCCTCCCCTTCTCCTCTCAACCTTGCATTTTAATATTCATCTCACTTTTCATGTCTATAAAATAATACACTATCCAATTCCTTCACTTGTTTCATAAACGGTATGATTTCAAATTCTATCGCTTTTCCAGCTACTCCTCTCTTTGTCAAAATGCCCTGTTTAAAAAAATACCCTAAACAAAGTTTTCTCCAGGGGCGGCTAAGATAGGTGGTTCTAGTTGAGGGTCTTCCATGAGGCTGTAGGCAAATTGTTGGCTGGGGTTGCAGATGAGATGATTTGACTGGAGCTGAAGAAGCCACTTCTGAGCTCCCGCACATGACTGTGGGAGGGGGCTTCAGTTCCTTACCAAGTGGGCTTCTCCATAGGACTGCTCATGGCATGATTTTCGCCAGAGTGAGTGATGTGAGAGAGCGTGAGAGCAAGAAAGGGCAACCAAGATGAAAACCGCAGTGTTTTATGTAACCTAATCCTGGAAGTGACATACTATCATTTCTGCTGTATGCTATTGGTCACACAGACCAACCTGGTACAGTGTGGAGACTACAGAAGGGTGTGAGTACCAGGAGGTGGGAATATGGGGGCCATCTCGGAAACTGACATTTACTAAGCTCTTGCTTCATGCTCCTTGCTTTTCAGGTGCCAGGACTACCTAGGCAATTTAATGCGCCATCTCACTTAATGTTTCAAGAGTCGATGGATGGGTTTCAAATTGATGAGGAGGAGGTAGACGGGAGTTGAAGACCTGGCGAAGTATCAGTAGAGCTTTAAGCATTCAGTATAGCAAAATATCTGGAAACTTGACTGGATCAGTCTGGAAGGAACATTAATGTAGAAGCTAGGTGCAGAATGCATCAGAACAATGAGAATATTGGAAACAGGAAAAATGGGCAGGAATTGATTATAATCCGTTCAGATGTTAGGTAATAAGAATCCAGGCCTGAGACGATGGCAGCGAGAATGCAATGGCAGTGAGGATGGTGATGAGAAAAGATGACAGGCTGGATTAGGAGGCAGACGACAAAGACGACTCAAAGATGAGGTTTCAGTTGGGGTGAAGCTGATATACACTGTGCCCATTAAACAAAATAGACAAGTGAGACTTTGGTGATGGCGGACCATTAAGAGGGAAGATTACAAGGAGACAGAGATGACACCAGGGTGTGTAGATGAGAATGTCCATCAGGACAGGGCCGTATTTAGATGTTATGTCAAGAATTCTACCATCTACCTACCTACCTGTCTATTATCTACCTACGTATCTATCTATCATCTATCTAACCATATATGCATGGCAAACAGGGAAGACTGGACTTTCATTAATTCAGCATTTTCAAGTGCCTAGTTTGTGTCACCGTACCATGGTCTGTGGATACAAAAATGAACCAAGATACGTTCCTTGCTCTTAATGAACTCAAAGTCCATAGTAAGAGACAGACACATAAATGGATTTGGCAGGATGATATTCTGATGTAGAAACTGAGGTGGATTGTTTTCTCCTTTGTTCATAGTAAGACGGCAACAAGGGTAGGAATAATACAGCAGAGAAGAAATGCAAATTTTTTGGCTTTTAAATCCAAAATAGATTCTTAAAAATTCACAGTCCACAGTCTTGCAGGAGCTTTTGCCTTTTGAATATCAAAAATCAAATTTTACACCAAAAACAATACATGATCATTTAAGGGCCAGTTCCACGGCCCCATTATGAGCAAGTGTTCAACTGGTTGGAAAAAGAGAAAACAGGCTCAAGGAGAAGAGAGCTGAGAAGGGGCTCCCTGCTCTGGACCCAGGGCTGAGTACTCGGATAGGTATGGGGTAGAGCTAGGCTTGGATTTTCGAGAATAGAAGCTGTTCAACTTTCCACAAGGAGCGTCTGGTGGATTCGAACTAGGGACCTTTTCGTTATCGGCCATAGCTCTTAACCACTGTGCTACCAGGGCTCCATACTTACCATATGGACAACTGTAATGCAGCATGACAAAGGCAGATTGACCCCTGGGTGCTATGTGAGGACAAGCAGAGGTCTCCTACCCAGTCAGGTGAGCGAGGAGTCATGTCTGAGCAATGTTGAGGGATGAAGGATAATAGCAAGTACGAAAGTAAATGGAACCACAGACAAATTCCTAATGGTTGGAGTTCAGGGAGTGATAAAAATGAGGCTGCAATGGGAAGTGCGATGAGGTGTGTAGGTCAAGCTGAAGACCGCAAGCCCTTCACACGTATGCCATGAGGTGGAGGAGGGGAGGTGGTGACCAAGCTTTCCCTTCAGAACCACCATTCTGGCTGCAAAGTAACTAGTGGCTGCCTGTGGGAGTCTGCTCCAGCTTTTCCCTCTCTCTCGTCTTGTCTTTGTTACTGATAACACATTGCCCTGAATCATCACAAAACCTGCGGTGCAAGACGAGAAAAGAGGAAGGCAGCCCTTTCCAGGTTTTATGTCATTCGGCTAAGCGTCTAAAAATGGGTGTATGGGAAGTGAAAGTTACTGTTTAGTGTCAAAACTGGTGGAGTTTTAATAGCCTGAGTCTTGATAATGTAGAAACGACTTGCTCTGCTGTCTGCAGCTCATCTTTGGACTGAGGTGGGCAGCGGTGCCCTTGGCAGCCGAGTTCTGAGGGGAGGCTTTGGGAGGTGTTCCTGGAAGCTCTTCCGGCTGTTTTCAGTCCTCTCAATGACTCTGGAAGCCATATGATACCCAATAATAACTCCCCTTCTACAAGCTAGAGTGGATTTTGCTTTCGATACACTGCCTGAAATGGGTCAAATAAGTTCTTTTAAAAAAAGATCAAATATATGGTTAAGATAACAGACTCTAAAGGCAGACTGCATTCCAGTCTGAACTCTAGTGGTGAAACTTCACTGCTACTTGACCTTAGACAAGCTTCACTATTTTGTGCTTTAGTTTCCTTATCTATAAAATGATGATGATGATATTATTATTAATAATACCTACTTCATAGGGTGGTGCGGCAATTAAATAAAATACGTAAAGTGCTTATAACAGTGGCTGAAACAGTAATTGCTCAATAAATGTTTTGTTTTATAATATTAAAATATACAATTTAATTATATAACAGCAACCAAATTAATTAAAAATTCATTGATAACTTCTCAAAAATTCTCAAGGATGAATACACTTAAACTAGAATAAAATCCTGCTAGCAAAACAAAAGCAAACTAAAATTGCTATCACAAAATAACCTGGAACTTTGGCTGTTTCACACTTATCCGAGCATAGTTTTCTTGAAGCGGAGGATATGAAACATGTACTTTGCAACTACATTTCTTTTCTCTAATACAAGTGGGGTAGCTTTGCTTTTACCTGTGTTTCAAAATGGACTTCCTTGTGAGAATTTCTGAGAAGGAACAGTGCTCCGGTGAACAAGAATTGAAAACTAGCAGTGTAGCAGAAAGAACACGAGTCTTAGATTACAGAGATGCTGAGCAGGCTGAGGGTTACATTCAATAACAAGAAAAGAACCTTCTAGTTATAAATATTGAAGACCAACAGAGAAAGCCTATTGTTTGCCAGAGAATATTCTTTTCAACTCCAATTCAAAGAGGCTCACTGTGCATCTTAAAGGGACCAGGAGCCTCCCAATCCCACATGACCCTGACTCAGCATCTCTACATTTTTGGTCTCTTCATTTGTAGAACAAGGGGAATAAAACCTCCTTCCTGGGAATGTGAGAATTAAATGAGATGTTGCTCATGTAAAGTTCACGTGAAGTTTGGTACTTGATATGTGCTCAGTACACAGCAGCCATCCTGTCCTCCACCCGGAAAGACACATAAAACTGCAATTACTCCCATTTTGGGGACTGAGGTAGGAGCCCTGGTGGTGCAATGGTTTAAGCACTTGGCCCTAACCAAAAGGTCAGCAGTTTGAACCCCCCAGCAGCTCCACAGGAGAAAGATGTGGCAGTCTGCTTTGGTAAAGATCATAGTCTTGGAAACCCTATGGGACAGTACTACTCTGTCCTATAGGGTCCCTATGAGTCACAATGGACTTGATGGCAATGGATTTGGTTGCTTTGGGAGGGGACTAAGCCCCGGAACAATAAGTATGTGTTTTCACACTTTTACACACGTTTTTCTTATTAGCTGTCACTGAGTAAGCCCTCGACTCATGGTGACCCCATACATAACAGAAGGAAACGCTGTCAGGTCCTGCGCCATCCCCCTAGGGTCTTCACTGGCTGATTTTTAGAAGTAGATCACCAGGCCTTTCTTCCTAGTCCCTCTTAGTCTAGAAGCTCCGCTGAAACCTATTCAGCACCATAGCAGCATGCAAGTCTCCACTGACAGGTAACGGCTGCACGTGAGGTGCACTGGTGGGAACTGAACCCGGCTCTCCCACCTGGAAGGTGAGAAGTCTACCAGTGAGCCACCAACGACCTCCTTTATACACATCAGAAGATGACAATACATCTGAAGACAGACGAAGCTCATAACTACAAGACACCATCACAAGTCTGAATTCTCTCCTAGATCTGCTCTGTGTGCAAGAGTGAAGGAGGCACCATGGACGCTAAAGAAAACACTGTTAGGCCATCCTTTGGCATTAGGCAGTCCCACTTCTCTGGAGAATCCCTCTCAGATTTTACAGTCACTCATTTATTCCCTCCTATCAAAAACTAACAAACTACCTCAGGGACTACAGTGCTGAAACTCTTTTATTCCTTATGAGGGCACCAGACGCTGCTGATGCAGTTAGTTAACCCAATGAAAGGGAGTCTTTCACAGTGAGAAGAGTTAATGTTTATTCAATCTACAAACACCAAATGCCCGCCTGAGCCAAACACTGTGCTCATCATCTAGACACACAGGACGCGTGGTTAGAAAACGTAAAGCTCCACAACATCAGACTGCTAATGCTTCCCAGACATTATTAAACCGGCAACCATCTGCATTATGTTTCATTAAATGCCCATTAAGAAGATAACTGCTGTGGATGATATATAAAAAAAGCCAAGCCCACCCGAAGCCCACTTTTCAGACGAAGATTAGATAGGTTTATAAAACAAACAATATCACACGTGAAGAATGTGCTTCCTAGTTCAGTCAGATATACAAGACCAAACGGGCAAATCCTGCCCACAAGCAAAGACGAGAAAGCAGGAAGGGACAGGAAAACTAGACAAACAGACACGGGGAACCTGGGGTGGTAAGGGGGAGAGTGCTGTCACATCGTGGGGATTGCAATCAATGTCACAGAACAGTGTGTGTATAAATTTTTGAATTAGAAACTAACGAGCTGTAAACTTTCACCTAAAGCATAATAATTGAAAAATAATGGAATAAAAAATAAAGGGGGAAGAAAAAAAGTCAAGCCCGAGACGTAAGGACTGTCAGCAGAGTGGACAGGGAGGAGCTTGCTGGTGACAGCGAAACGCACAGTCAGCGATGAGCACAGCCAGCTGGGGAGGAGTCTCTGCAGTCCGTGGAACGGTTTTACGAGGGTCTGAAAAATTCCTTTCTAACTTCCAGACTTATGTTTCCATACTAAATAAACAATGAGCCAAACCAATAAATGATGAAATAATGACTGTCAACCCAAACATTTCCAGGCATGGGGGAGCCCCCACCTCTTTATCCACTGCAAAGAGAAACCTCTAGTCGACCGGCGTAGACAAGAAATTTTTTTTTTTTCCAACTCAATGGCAACGGGTTTAGGTTTTTCGGTTTTATAACATAAACATGTACGAATGTCTTAACAGCACTGGTGTCAACAAACGCTTCGGTCGTTGCAAAAACAGTCTTAAAAAGAGTGGTGAGGATGAGACGGACAAGCCGAACCCAGCTATTTTTTCATCTCCAAAATTGCACTTCCTGGTCCACGGCTCTTAGCACTGCAGATGTTGCAAAACTGTGCAGGAGAGTTCTAAATATGTAATAAAAAAAAAATAACAAATTAAAAACAAAATAAAATAAACAAAACATGACCCTCTCTCTCCACTCTAATATTCAGAAATATTCCAGTAGTGTTAATCGTTGGGTGGGGAGGAAGCTATGAAAGGCCACTCCTTTTTCTGGAGATGATTTCTGGTTCACATTAGGTAAAGCCCAGCTGTTGTTGTGTGACTCCTAGGACACTCCACAGCAAAATAAGTCTAATAGGACCTGGGGGAGCAGGTCTTGTCACTAAAGAATAATAGCATCATGATACTAAAATCGGGTTGAGAAAGTTACACAAAATAATTCTCTACTGTATCTCACATCTAGACAGCTTAACAGTCGTCAATTTCACTTGAATGAATAAATTATTATGCTTTTATAATGTTTATATAGTATACCAAATATTTTTACATTGGATAAATAGATAAATTAATTTTTCTTACAAGATGTAAACTCTATTATAACTTTGAGAACCCACAGTGCTGTAAGGATGACGGGCTATGATTTTGAGCACATCCCTCTGAGTGCAACAGTTTCTCTTTAGCTGATAGGGGCCAAGCTGTCCACTCACCATGCTAGGTACGGGCAGGCACTCCTTGTGGAACATATGCCGGCAATGGAAGATCACCATGCTGAAGGGCTTAGCTGCGTCTGGGGTGGAGGGGAGATGGAGCAAGGGAAAAACTCAATGCAAAAGCAGACCAGGAGCTCTTTTACCAGTCCTGAGGGAAAAGCCTACCATAGTCTGATCTTCCAGCAATACTTAAACTGCCTTTGGAAAAGCATTACAGGAAGCGTTCCCGAAGGTGGTACAATCAAATGAAAAGCTGACGAGCAACTTTGTTGCTCTGTGTTCACAGGTGACTTGCTTAATTTTTGTCTCAGTTACCAGAACTAAAAATGGGGACAGATCTGCAGCAAACGCAACGAATTTTATCTTTAAAAATTAGAATCACTGTATTCTATGTGCATTGTGTGCACCCACCCATCCACACACACATGCACAATGCACCATACCACTAATGCTGCAGTCAATTTGGTGGCCTTATAAAAATGCTTTCTGCTTCTTCACCGATTGCCTCTGCCAAGGACATTTACTGATTTCAGATCTGCTACATTCTGGCTGCGACCTTGCACTTTACTGCATCTCTGCTTGGGCACTTCACCTCATCTGCTCCTACTCTGTGTGGTCAGCTTTTTGGATCTGGTATCCTTAGGTAAATAAATTGGAATTTCATCTAATTGTACATTGTTGTTGAGCACCGTTGAGTTGACTTCGACTCATAGTGACCCCATGTGACAGAGCAGAACTGCCCTGCAGGGTTTTCTAGGCTATGATCTTTATGGGAGCAGACTGCCAGTTTTTTTTGCCCCGTGGAGCCACTGGGTGGGTTTGAACCACTAACCCTTTGGTTAGCAGCCAAGCGCTTAACCATCTGTGATACCAGGGCTCCTTTCTAAGTGTATACAGGAGGTATATGTAGTCTCTTCTTGTTAAAACAATGCTTCAAAAACTATAAACACTATTTTTCCTGTATCCCATTATAGTTCTTAACATAAACCAAAAAACAAAACAAAACCAAAACCCCCCCACAAATCTGTTGTCCTCAAGTCGATCCAAACCTATTTCATCTAGAAAAGAACCTACGGAAGACTACTCATCATCCTACTGCCCTATGAAATAATACCTTAATTATAACTAACAGTGGGGCCTCTAGGTCTTGTAGTGCTGAATTTACATTAAAAAAGCAGTTTCAGCATCCCAACAACTATGCTTTGCCAATTTCTAATTTAAAATTACGTGATCTTCCTCTTTTCATGCCATAATCACTTTTAGGTAATGTGCGTTTGATTATGTATGAAGATACACACACAGCCCCTCCCCCATACACACCAAGAACTATAAATGAACAAATGCTTGTTTCTTAGAGTCATAGTCCCGATTAGATGGCAAGTATTATGTTTGCCCTGAAATGTGAGATAACTTGGGTGCCAAAAACCAAAGCAAACATAAAGTTTAAAGAAAAGGGAAAACTATAAAAAATGTTTCCTAGATACACACAGGAAACATTTTCCCAGATACATAAAGGAAACCCTGGTGGCATACTGGTTAAGAGCCATGGCTGCTAACCTGAAGGGCAGCAGTTCAAATCCACCAGCCGCTCCTTGGAAACTCTATGGGGCAGTTCTACTCTGTCCTATTAGGTCGCTATGAGTCAGAATTGACTCGACAGCAGTGGGTTTGGTTTTTTTCCTTTTTTAGGTACACACATGGTTCTTAAACTTTGGAGTTTAAACAATGTTGATAGAAAGTTTTCATTTTGCTTTACTCTAGAGCAGTGGTTCTCAAAGTGTGGCCTGGGGCCAGAAACACTGACATCCCCTGGAAACTTGTTAGAAATGCAAGTTCTCAGGCCCCACCCCAGAACTACTGGATTAGAGACTCTGGGGGTAGGGCCTAGTGATTAGTGTTTTTACAAGCCCTGCAGGATGCGCCGACTTACCCCAAAGCTTGAGAACCTCCGCTCTCAAGAATGGCATAACCAGCATCAGAGTTAGGATTATGCACCAACATTTTTCTTTAAACTGTGTAACACCAAACATTAAATAATTTTATAAATAGTAATCAGTTAGTTTCAAAATTTTAATTATATCCATCATTAATACATATTTGAGAAATATTTTTAACTTTCAACCATCTTACCTGATGGAAGAATAGGGGACAGGCAGGATTCACAGACGTTCTCCTCTGCAGGAAAACAGATACACTTTGGATTATAATGTTTCTATTTGCATCTCCAGCCTCTCAAAGCAGGGCATACAGTTTGAATATGAGTGTTTCAATTTTACCCACCATCCACCAGAATGCCTTTCATTTGAGTTCGGTGCATTTTCTTCAGCAAGGACAAGGAGTCAGCTACCAGAATCTTCTTGCAGCCTTCACGAAGTAGAATCTAGTGCACACATTATAAAGAAAAGACAACTTTAAAACATGCAATAATGGGGAAAAGAAAACACAACTCTTACCAGGAATTCTGAAAAGTGGTGTGCTTGAAATACTTCTGAGAAACTCTTACTGATCCCTCTCTTCCCTCCAAACCACTGCCAGTTGGACCTTTCCAGACACTGATTCAATCTTCAGTCTCTGCTTTTTTTATGAACATTCAGTGGCTCCTGTAATGTTGGTAAAATCAAATACAAATTCTATAGTCTGGCAAAGGCGGCTCTATTTTTACCGATTGCTATCTCACAGAGCTTCCTAATATGGATTTTCTTTGGCAGTTTGGCTCCATTATGCCTGGCTCATTACAAACTCCAGATCTTTCACCATGATGGAAGACCTGCTATTCCAAAATCAACTATTTCACAGATACATCTGTTTACCGCATAAATACGTACTGGTTCCCTATCATGTCCCAGGCACTAGGTATGGAGCAATAAACTAAACAGATGAGATCTTTGTCCTAAATCCCCTTCAGAAGATAAATGCCACCTATCTTCTAGTTTACTTCTCAATCTAATCCAAACTACTTAGCAGAGTCCTATGAACACAGTGTGTTAAGTGCTCATTGAATAAATTAGCCCTCAAACCTGATGACTCTTGGGGCTGATAACTGAAAAATGGCGACAGATATTAATGTTCCATCACAAGATTCATTTTGTTATTCTTCACCTCAGTAATGAACTTTTCGTTTCTTTAGGCATTTTTTGCTGTTTCTTTGTAGGTTTTTTAGTTTTTTTCCCTGCCTGCCTGGATGGCAACAAGAGGAGGTCAGAACACTCTAGCAGCCACATAAGTCAAGAGCTCACAGTGAAGGGACGACGGCCCACTTCCGGTGGCGTGACTTTTTGTTTCAGAACCAGGGAGATGGCAGACTCAGAAATTGCCTACCCTACTTCTAGCCAGTGGGCACAGCTGGGAGAGGCAATTATTTTACCTTCAAACCAGTTCTGTTGACCACGGTGTGAGTTTTCACCCTTTTCTGGGCTTTCTTGGATATTTTAGTAGGAGACTGAGAGAGGCTATCTGAGGTGTCCTTAAACTGGATGTCACTTTACATCGGAAACTGTTGCTGCTTTTGAAGCCAGGGAAACACTCAAGGCCTGAAGGACCAGGAGGTCCTGGTGCTACGCCTGCAGCTTTCCTCTTCTGGCCCCATGTGTCTATGATTCAAAATCGACTTGATGCCAACAGGTTTGGCTGTTCTCTTTTTTTGGTTTTATATATAATTTACAGAGACAGTCACACAGTGAAGGTATCGCTGCCTCACTGTGGCCCAGCTCTGTGGCTGGGGATGAGGCTCCTGAGAAGTATATGTCCTTAGTGGGCTGTGGTGATGTCAAGTGCTACGGTCAGCAGTGCACTTTGGCCTTCTTCATACCGACGTCACTCTCAACTCCAAGACCTATATGGTGTTTTTGCTTTTATAGGGTTTTAAACACATGCCACAGGGGAATGGAAGACGGGAAACAGCCAACTGTGTTCTTCCATCCCCAATCATCTACAGTCACCGTCTTCCTCCCAAATCCCAAACAGTACTGTCTTAGGGTGAATGCAGTCAGAGGCCTCCCCCTTCCCCAATTATACGAGAACAAAAATTCAGGGGAACAGGACTGATGTCTGGACTTGAATTTTATATTTGGCACTTATAGTATGCATGAGCAAGAAATTATGTGATTTTACTATTTCTAGATTCATTTAGAAATCTGACTAATGAGAAGTCTTTTTGTTTAAAATTCTACTGCCCTGAGATAATTTTTAAACCTTAAACCAAAAACATTCCCTGAAGTCTTCTTAAAACCAAACAATAAAGAATGTCTGCCTTGAGCGCTGTGCTCTTTTAAGAACCGTCTACACAGGATCAAACTGACAACAGCAACTTGAAAGTATCAGATAGGAGACTTAGGGGGCAGTGAGTTTATGTTAATGAGGGGGGAACAATTCCCAAAAGGAGAGTGAAAATGCTTATATAACAAGAACATAATTAATGTCACTGATTTGAATGTGTAGAAATTGTTGAATTGGTGTTATCTTCTGTTGCGCATATTCTCAACAACAACAAAATAGAATAAATTATTAAAAAATCTACTGAAAATCGGATTTTCAGATTCATTTTAAAAAGACACTAAAAATTTAGCAGGCACAGCATTTTGCTGCAAGACTACTTTGACAATGGCTTAAAAATCAGCTTGCTAGACTTGAAAGTGGGAACTCAAACTGATACTTGTACACTCATGTTCATTGCAGGGTAGAAACAACCCAAGTGTCCATCAACAGATGGATGGATAAACTAAATGTGGTCCATCTATACAATGGCATTCAGCCATAAAGAGAAATGATGTCCTGATACATGCTACAACATGGATGAACCTTGGAAACATTGTACTGAGTGAAATGTCAGACTTAAAAGGACAACTATATGATCCCATTTACATAGAATATCTAGAATAGGCAAATGCATAGAGACTAAAGTTTATTAGTGGTTAGCAGGCATGGGTGGCAGCAGAAAATTGGGAGTTATTGCTGAAGGGGTACTGAGTTTTTGTTTGGGGTGATGAAAAACTTGAAAATGGATTGTGGTGGTAGTTGCACAATATGGTGAATGTAATTGATGTCACTGATTTACACACATAAAAATGGTTGAAATGGCAAATGTTTTCTCATATATATATATATATAGTATCACACACAAAGAATCAATTAAACTATGGTGACATTTGCACAACCTTGGGAATACACTAAAAACCAGTAAACTGTACATTTTAAATGTGTGAGGTATATGGTATGTGAATTATATCTCAATAAAGCTGTTTAAAAAGAAAAGAAAAGAAAAAAATTCAACAGACGTCATTAAAAACAGAAGACAAAAATGACAAACACAGTAAGAAAAATATCTAGGAAGTACCGATGTCAGTAAACCTTAAGAATATACAGAAGCAAATATATAAAGCTGCTAAGCCTCCAATACGAAAATAAAAAACCTTAAGAAACATAGTGTCAATCCCAGTATCTCTGGTGAAAAGCTTCAAACAGCGTGGGCTCTGACCCTCCGTGGGTGCGGAAGGCCCACAGCGTGAGTAATACAGGAGGAGGACAAGCCGTCTGGACAGAAGCCACTGAGACTGCAAACTAAACACGAAAACAGTAAAAAAATGCAAACTAAGAAAAAAACATCTCAGCAGGAGTTCATTTTTCTAAATAGGTACAATCCATCTGCCTGCAGAAAGCATCTTCTAGGAAAAATTTCAGTATTCAGAGGCAAACAGCCAGGAGAAGCAACAGCATACACATATAGTTTACTATACCACTTTCTGCTTCATTTCATCAAAGTCCAAGGCTCCAAATCAGAAAACTATGGTAAAATTCCAATACTTCCAATTTACATGATGCCAGGCAGGTATATAAGGAAAATGAGACTATTCCTTGCAGAAAATAATCACTTCATCTGCAACATATGTAATAATTTGAAGGCAATCAACAGGAGGAAGTGAAAGAGGGCTGTACAGATTCTTATGTAGTGCTGCATTACATAGGTACTGATTTCAACATCAGACTTAATGACAAGGCATTGTCTTGATTATAGATCCCCAGTAGCAACTACACCAGTGACTCATGAAAAAAATGTGCTACTGTTAACACCAATTTCATTCCTGACTTCAAAAATTTCCTGTTTGCTATTTCCCATGAATTCCTTTATTAAGACACTGATGACTGAAAGTCCGATGCCGGGTGTCATGGATTGAATTGTGTCCCCCAAAAATATCTGTCAACGTGGCTGGGCCATGACTTCCAGTATTGGTGTGACTGTCCACCATTTTGTCATCTGATGTGATTTTTCCCATGTGTTGTAAATCCTATCTCTATGATGTTAATGAGATGGGATTAGTGGAAGTTATGTTAATGCGGTAGGACTCAATCTACAAGATTAGACTGTGCTTTAAGCCAATCTCTTTTGAGATATAAAAGAGAGAAGCAAGCAGAGAGACAGGGGGACCTCATACCACCAAGAAAGCAATGCCGGAAGCAGAGTACGTCCTTTGGACCCAGGGTTCCCGTGCAGAGAAGCTCCCAGACCGAGGGAAAGACTGATGACAAGGGCCTTCCTCCAGAGCTGACACAGCGAGAAAGCCTTCCCCTGGAGCTAGCACCCTGAATTTGGACTTGTAGCCTACTAACTAGACTGTGAGAGAATAAATCTCTCTTTGTTAAAGCCATTCACTTGTTGTATTTCTGTCATAGCAACACTAAATACCTAAGACACCGTGGAAGTTTGCTAAGGAGGTCATCTTCACTCCCTTCTGACCACTTCTGTCTTTCTAGGTCATCTTACCTGGCCTGTTTTCCTAGCTGCGGACTCTCACCTTCCAACAGTCTCTTTTCTATCCTTGGAAATTTGATGTTATTTACACACTGAGGACGTGTGTTTAACGACCAGGATGACATCAAATCACTACTACTCATATTCTGAATACGATCTTCCATTATTTTGTGCTATTTTTCTTTTTAAAATATGAAATATTTCCAACATATAGAGTACAATGAAAAATACAATATGTACTCATGTCTCTACCACCTAGATTTAACAATTTTTTAAATATTTTGCCATGTGCTTCAGATCTGCTTATTTCAGAAACTAAAGTACTACCAATACAGCTGATGTTTTCCTTTGTACTTCACCTTCACCAGACACCACTAATTGCTTATCCAATATCTGTTTTCTCCTCCTTTGTCCTTACAAACACAACTCCGAATTGGTTTAGTGTGTGGCCAACTAAAAAATGCAACTGGTAGGATCCATGCAACATAGATCTGGCCAATGAGATAAAACATTGAGCCTGGAAATGTGTCCCTTCCCAAACACAAAAGCAAAGCCACATGAGGAAAAAGCCCTTTGCTTCCCACATCTTCCAGCCTTGAAGGTGATACATGCGGCCTAGAGAGGTTGCATGCACCTTGTGACCAAGAGGCAGCCTGTCTGAGGTACATTCTCCTGTTGATGGATGTTTATGCTATTTCCAGTTTGGGACTATAAAGGATAAAGCAGCTGTTAAGAACGTTCTCGCACAGATCTTTTTGTGGGAAATACTTAAGAGTGAGACTACTGGGTCATGGAGCAGGTGTATGTTTAATTTTTAAAGTAACTGCCAACTTTTAAAGTAACTTAACAAAGTAATTATACCATTTTTATACTCACACACATTAAGTTGTGATGTCATAAATCTACCCTCCTTATTCTTCTTGAATACAGAAGAAGCCCTGTTCCTAACTGTGTCTTTAAGTAGAATTTGTAGAATTGGTAACACTTCTGACATGGATGTATTTTTAATAATTAAATGCTTAGATTCAGTTTGCTAATGATTTATGTAGAATTTTTGCATTTTAGAAGAAGAGGTAGGGCTATAATTTTTCGCTCTCATATTACCCTCATGTGATATTGATGTTAAGGTTATACTACCATCCCATGAGGAACTGGTAAACTTTTCCATTCTATTCTCTGGAAAAGTCTGTGTAAAATAGGGGTTGCCTATTTTTTTAAAGGTTTGACAAAGCTTGTCTCTAAAATCAGTTATGGAATAGTGCTTCTGACTGTTGATATGATTTTTTAAAAATAATTATAGGCTAATTCTATTTGTTCTGGAGTAAATTTTGGAATTGTATACGTTCCTAGGCTATTCATTTCATCTGAGTTTTCAAATAAATGAAGTTGTTTGCGGTATTTATTTGGTTTTTAAATCTTGTCTGTTTAGTAGTTACATTCATTTTTGTTCCTAGTATTATTTATTTTCTTCCTTCTCTTGTTCAATTTCATTACGGGTTTTTCTACTTTATTAAACGTTTTACTTTCTCCTCTGTTAACTGCTCTTTTGTATTTTCACCTCGTAATCTTTCTGTGCTGCATTCTGATAATTTCTTCCGATCTATCTTCTAGCTCTTTAATTCTCCTTTTCAAGTGTGTCTAATCTGCAATTTATCTTGTCTACTGACTAATTTAAAACACACACACATTATTTCAAGGAGTTAAATCTATTTTTCAAATATTCCTATTTTCTATAATATTTTTTATTAAGATATCTATTCTTTCATGTCTTTATTTTAAATGGACTTCATCATTGATCTTTTTGAGATTAGGATTCTCAGTTCTTGAAAACAGTATCATATCATTTTTTGGTCTTCTGTGTATGGCACCTGCTGACTACTCCTCATGATATGGTTGTAGTTCTTTCTATCGTGAGCTAATCCTAAAGGAAAGGGGAGTTCTGTGTGCCCTAAGTTGAGGGTACACCATTCAGAGTGGTTACACTTTCGCTTATTTTGGTCTCAAGGGATTTCAATGATCCTAGAAGAATTTTCACAAGCAAAGTAGTGTAAATTTATATTCTACAATTTCTTACAGGGTAACCTTCTTTCCTCCTCACCTTTTCCTCCCCTACTAATTTCTGAAGGAGTTGACAAGTTCCTTGTTACTTACAGAACCAGAGGTCTCACTTTTTCTAGGACTTAAAGTTCAGGCTTTGTGCAGGGCATTCAATTTTAGCCCCTCACTTTGAGTGGGCCAACAGCTATGTCTCCTCTTCACATAAACATTAGAAGACCATAACCTGGTAACTGTACCTGGTACCCCAGAAGGCTGTAATAGTGTCAACTTTCCCTTTCCACTGTGGCTTTGCTCTCTGTTGGTGTTTCTTTTTCTTTTGAGATCTACTATGAATTAAAAATATTTTTTTTTTAAAATACTGAATTTAGCATTTTTTAATAGGGGAGGAGGTATTTAGTTCAGTCTGCCATGTATCCAGAAATCTAAAGTTTCTATGGTTTAGGAAAATATATTTTTAATTTATATACTGTTGACCATATTAAGCAAAGCAGAAATCAAAAATTTTTTTTACTATAAAGAGAGATTTCATCTATATTTACTCCCTTTTAAATCTATTATGCTTGAACTCTTAAAATCTTAAGTCTTTATTCCTAAATTTAATATCTAACCAAATGATATTTTATTTTTTATCTACTTTAGTTGTTGAAAATTTAAATTAGTCTGCAAAAACTTTCTCTTTTACAGCTATGCTGGCTGTGACCCTGTATCTTTTTCTGACTTAATGGAATTTGCCAATACATTTTGTGATGTTTTCAGAATGTCTGTAGACTACAGAAGTTTATAAGCACGCAGTTTTAAGGATTTCATTTTTCCACAAAAGCAGTCCTTGATGTCCCAAGGTATGCCTACTTGTCTTTCAAAGGTCAAGGCATTTTTTTACCCAGAAAAATCTTTCCTGCCAATTTTTTTGTTTTTAACTTAGTTTCCTATTCTCTAAGGAGCTCTAGTGGAACAGTCATTAAAGCAATTGACTGCTAACAGAAAGGTTGGTGGTTCAAAACCACTGGTAGCTCTGAGGGAGAAAGATGTGGCTGTCTGCTTCCATAGAGATGTACAGCCTTGGAAACCCATGGGGTCGTTATGAGTGGGAATCTACTCGATGGCAAAGGTTTTTATTCTCTGTGTTGGAGAGCCTCTGATACCACATTCACAAATTTAAAAACCAGGTTTAAACACCATTATTTTGTTATCTATGAAATAATTTTTCCACTTGGTTAATAAGACAGCCTCGTTATTAACCTGTACTTTGTAATCTATATCTCTCTCTTATTCGAGGCTTCACTGAGGGTAAGCCACTGTCTGGTTTCTTCTTTCCTACATTTTATAATGGTATTCAATTTTACCTCAGAAAATATTATTAGGCATTGTTTAGAAAGTACAATATTATTATCTTTCAGAGATTCATTTTTTTTTCTTTACGCAACTGTTATCTAAGTTTATGGGCCAACTTTTTCCCACCTCATACTCAACCACTCTTATTTTCTTAATATTATTTTGCTTCCTTCCATAGTTCTATGTTTTTCTAAATTCTATAATCAATTTGGTACATGCAAATTTACAATAAAATTTACAGTAAGTTTTCTATTGTTAATTTAAGAACGTATAAGATAGATTTGAAAGTCGACATAAGACCCTAGATTTTCCTATCTGTCCTTATTTCTCTGCAGTTTATCATCTTTGATAATATTCCCAACCAAAAGCAACAGACCAGGCTCACAGACATTTTATAAGTCAATAAAAGAACTGCACATCTGCAAAGTTATTTCATTAAAAACAGCTGCCATGGGAAAGATACCATAAAAAACTGCCAAGTTTCTGAAATTTTCATTTTAAAAGATTCTTTAAACTTTTCGCTGACACTGCCTTGTTCATGAGCAGTGTTTATCATTAGAATTGCAAATGACAGGCTACCTGGTTTTATAAAGCTTCCAAAATGACACCAGAGTTAGACTGAGAAACACTTCTTCTAATTTTTAATCCATCATTTATGCCTTGCCTTTGATATGGGACTTGCATTCCACTTGAAAAGTTTATATCTAGTGATAGTTATATAGTTATATGTAGTTATATTTGAACGTCTGACCTTTTGGTTAGCAGCCTGAGCTCTTAACCAGTGCGCCACAAGGGCTCCTGTTTAGCTATAACCATATCTAATGATAAGACATGGCAAACTATGTCTATCATGGAGTCTGTCCCAAGGAGAAGATCAGTACAGGGTAAACTTTCCTTCTCTCATCAGGTGAGGTCGACCTTAGTTTCAATATTCAGGTGTCCCACGTTTGCACAATTTTTGAAAGCTGGAGAAAAGGAAACCGAGCAGTGTTTCTCTTAGGTTGGTAGCTGGGGAGAAAATTAGTATCTTTAAAAACAAAATAAAGGAAAACTTCACAATTCTTGGTCACAGATGCCGACAGAATAAAACGTAAGTCAAAAGTGAGAGTTATTGGTGGTAGCTGGGCACCATCTAGTTCTGCTCAGGCTAGTGGAGTCTCTGGTTCATTTGGTTCTTTAGTCCTTTGGGATAGTATTTTCCTTGTGGTCTTTGGTTTTCTTCATTCTCCTTTGCTCCAAGTGGGATGGGACCAACTGATGTATCTTAGATGGCTGCTTGCAAGCTTTTAAGACCTGAGATGCTACTCATCAAAGTGGGATGTAGATTGCCCTGACAGGGAACACAACAGAGAGTCCTGGACAGAGCAGGGCAGAAAAACAAAACAGAATTCAAATTCACATTAAAAGACCAGACTTAATGATCTGACAGAGATTGGAGGAACCCCCGAAACTATGGCCCCAGACTCTCTGTTAACCCAGAACTGAAACCATTCCTGAAGCCCACTCTTCATACAAAGATTACACAGGACTATAAAACAAAAAATAATACATGTGAGGAACATACTTCTTAGTTCAAGCAGATATAAAAGACCAAATGGGCAGCTCCTGTCCAAAAGCAGGATAAGAAGGCAGGAAGGGACAGGAACTGGTCAAATGGACACAGGGAATCTGGGGTGGAAGTGGGAGTGTGCTGTCATATTGTGAGGATTGCAATCAATGTTACAAAACAATATGTATATAAATTTTTGAATGAGAAATTAACTTGAACTGTAAACTTTCACCTAAAGCACAATTAAAAAAAAAAAGTTAGGACTAGCAATACAGTACTTACGGAAAAAAAGAAGTTAAAGCCCCCACATCTCTAAGGCAGAGCAGCCTAGGAGGAAAGTGTATGGACTTAGATTCCAAAGCCTTGAGTTTTAATCCCATCTCTACTATATGACCTGGAGAAATCACCTAACATTTCCCTTTTCTCATCTGTGAGGACTCACTCGGAGAATATGGGTGGAGTTACTCTGTCAAGTGCAAAGATACACAAATGCCAAGAACCAATCATCACAATAATATAAGCCCAGAGAAATTTCCATCACAGTGACAGCAGGCTGAATGCTGTGTACATCTTGGCAAAGGCTGTATGTAACTTTTCAAAATCATAGGATTCTGGAGTGATCACTTAATCAGAACACCCAACCAGGGCTGAATGACCATTTGCCTTAAAATTTGGCTCTCCAGAGTAAGGTAACTAAGCAGGTGTTAGCCTAAAAGCAACTCAGCTTTGTACCCATTGTTTTACATTAAGCTTGCCTCATGAAATCATAGCCCCTAAGCACTTGAGTTTGAGGTTTAATCGAACCCCCGCCCTATCACATTCACTTTTCTGGGGAAAAGAGGTCCGAGAATGTGCAGTAATTTACCTAAAGGTTCACAACAGAGCTCAGAAGTCTTAGCTCAGTGCTATTTCCACCTAATCTTGCTACTTCTTTTAGGAAGAAGTTAAAAAAAAGGTTTGCTTTCTATTTTTGTTTTTGAACATTTTATTGTGCTTTAGGTGAAAGTTTACATGGCAAACTAGTTTTCCAATCAATGATTCTTACACAAATTGTTCTGTGACATTGGTTGTAATCCCTAAAACGTGTCTAGCACTCTCTCCATTTCTTCCCTGGGTTCCCCTTTCCCAATAGTCTGGTTTTCCTGTCCTTCCCTGTCTTCTCATCTTTGGTTTTGGGCAAATGTTGCCTTTTTGGTCTCCTATAGTCGACTGTTTGAAACAGCAAATTCTTCATGGGTGTTACTGTTTATTTTATAGCCCCATCTATTATTTGGCTGAAAGGTGGCCTCCAAGAGTATCTTCAGTTTCAAGTTAGAAGGATGTCTTATGGCAACAGTTTAGGGGGTTCCTCCAGTCTCTTTCAGACTGTAAGCCTGGTCTTTTTTTTTTAATTTTAATTTTGTTCTACATTTTTTATCTATTCTAAACCAGGACCTGGGACCTTCTATTGTAATCATTGACAGAGTGGTCAGTAGTGGTAGCCGGGCACCATCTAGTTCTTCCGGTCTCAGGTTAGAGGATGCTGTGGTTCACATAGGCTATTAATCCTTTGGACTAATTGCTTCCCTAAGTCTTCAGTTTTCTTCTTTTTCTTTTGCTCCAGGTGAGAAAAGACCAATAGCTGTTCACTCTAGACATTAGTCAACAGGACAGGACGTAGAACATTATCTTTATAAACTGTGTTTCACCACTGGACGTAGATGTCTCCCAAGAAAGTGGTCCTTAGCCTTCAAGTCCGGTAGTTTAGTCCCAATGTCTAAGCAGTTTCTATAACTGTGTCCCCTATGTGCTCTATTATATATGAATATACATGCAGCATTTACAAAAATGTATATAGAAGTATCCATAACCATACTTATATGTGTATGTGGGTGTACTCTCGCACCATCTCCCTCACCTATTTAACATTAGCCTGTGTATCTACTCACAAATTATTGCTTGTTATTACCCTTGTTGGAGGATTGCATATATTATAGCATTTACCATAGTTACCCTTTATTCTTGCATATGTCTCAGGGTCTTCCTTTGTCCTGGTCACGTGGTGCTGACTTTCCCCATATTGTGTATTGCCTTTCCCTTCACCAGAATTAACACATGCCTACTGTGTAGTTAGTGATTCTCCTTCCCCTGCCCTTCCATCCCTGTTAACCATCAAAGAATGTTTCTTTCTTTGTGTAAATCTATTCTTGACTTTTTATAATAGTGGTCTCATACAATATCTGTCCATTTCTAATTGACTTATTTCACTCAGCATAATGTTCTCCAGATTCATCCATGTTGTGAGACGTTTTGCAGATTCATCACTGTTCTTTATTGTTGGGTAGTATCCCATTGTGCATATATATGATTGTTTATCCATTCATCTGCTGATAGGCACTTAGGTTGTTTCCATCTTTGTACTATTGTGAATAATGCTGAAATGAACATGGGTGTGCACAGGTCTATCTGTATTACAGTTCTTATCTCCCTAGGATATATACCTAGGAATGGGATTGGTGGATCATAAGGTAATTCTACTTCTAGCTTTTTAAGGTGGCGCCATACCGTTCTCCATAGTGGTTGTACCATTTTACATTCCTATCAGCAGTGCAGAAGAGTTCTAATCTCCCTACAACCTCGCTGGCTTTTGTTTTCTGTTTTTTTCATCAGTGCCATTATTGCTGGAGTGAGATGGTATCTCATTGTACTTTTGATTTGCATCTCTCTACTGGCTAATGATTGCGATCATCTCATGTGTTTGCTAGCCAACTGAATGTCTTCTTTGGTGAGTGTCAGTTCATGTCTTTCGTCCATTTATTTATTTATTTATTTTGTGAGTGTTGCTGGATCAGACTCAGGCTGTATTTATTTCATTTTGCAGCCAAGAGAAGTGAGCCCAAAGTCACCTGCACGTGCATGTCCTGAGTGAGGCCTTGGCCGAGCCATGAGAGTAGGGCTGTAGCTGGAGGAGCCGAGGGCAGACGGGGACAGGACACAGCAGCCTCTGGGTTTCCCTGGGTAAGGAGCTCTTACCATCTCCTGCAAGGCTCTTTTGGTTGTTCCTAGGCCAAAGGTGGGTGTGAATAAGCCCTCAGACAGTGGTGCTGGTAGAGGCACCGCAGGCAGGCAAGGCAAACCCATATATGGAGTTGTTATCCATTCCAGTAAGGAAGAATCACTGCCCCCTCCAGGGTATCAGAGTCTGATGTAACCAACTTGCCACCATTTAGTTGGCTAGCTTCCTCTAACAATGATATCTTATTGAGGGCTCAGAGACGGTCTCTGTTGCTGGCAGAGCAGATGTTCAGCAGCAGCACTGTCTAGATCAGCTTTGGTAAGAGGGTGCTCGTGCTCTTGGCCCACGCATAACCTCTGTCCCCACACCATGGCTACTCCATTAGGGGTCCAAGTAGTGGGTGGTCAAGGACAGAGGTGGCTCATGTCCTCTGAACAACAACTGTGTTCACATAGTTGCTCTGTGCCTCCCCTGCAGCAGATGTGCTCTGATGAGCATTAACATGAGGCATAAATATCTGCACATCTTCTGCCCATTACCATAAGTCTATCCATGTACCCCTACTCCAGACCTCCTTGTCTCCAATCTTCCAGTCTTGCTCTTTGCCAGGCTGACCAACCAGCCAAGACATTTGTCATACCGAAGAATCCATTCTTACTTCAAGCGACTTCTTTCTCCAGACAAATTAGATAACCGCATGCATTGTTCACAGCTCTAGGCACTGGGGTGATTTCCTCTCGCCACTGGCCCTTCAGGCCAACACCCCCACTCAAATTGGTGCTATATTTGCTAGCAGTCCATTTTTAGATCACATCAACATATTAACCCAATTCATCTGTGAATCAGGCCTGAGTCTCTTCTACCTCCCTCAGAGGCTCAGAGTGAATCCCTCAATGTTGATGCCTTAGGTGTGAGTTGAGGGAGACGCCTGTGCAACAGAAATAGGCGCCATCAAAGTCTGAACCTCACAGTCATGTAACCTCTGTCCTCTGATCTTGTCTGGGCCAAACTCCAACGTACTATTTTCATTGTATGACCGAGTGCTACTGCACCCACCTGACCTTATGACATGGAGGATCAGAAAATACCAGCTCATAATGAGTAGCTCAAATCTCATAGTTACTTGATGTACCATGGTCACACTTCAGTCTCTACTTAGTCCAGTAGGATGCCAGGAGCTGATTTTCTAAGGGTAAGCAGTTCTCTGCCATAGAAGTCACAGATTTGCTCCTAAACCCTAGGGGTCTTGCTACGAGTCTCACACCAGGGTCTGAAAGAAACTGCACAAATATCGTTATCTGCCATGGATATTGTCTTAGTTATCTAGTGCTGCTACAACAGAAATACCACAACTGGATGGTTTTAAAGAAGAGAAGTTTATTTCCTCACAGTCAAAGTAGGCTAAAAGTCCAAATTTAGGGCGTCAGCTCCAGGGGAAGTCTTTCTCTCTCTGTCAGCCTTCTCATCAGTGTTCCCCTGGACTAGGAGCTTCTCGGCGCAGGGTCCCCTGTCCAAAGGACGTGCTCTGCTCCCGGCACTGCTTTCTTGATGGTATGAGGTCCCCTTGTCCGTTTTTTTGATCAGATTGTCTTTTTTGTTGTTGAGGTGTAAAGTTTTCTATAAATTTTAGAGATTGGACCCTTGTTGGGTATGTCATAGCCAAAATTTTTTTCCTAGTCTGTAGGTTCTGTTTTTACACTTGTGCAAAGTCTTTTGATGAGGGTGTTTATTTTTTAGGAGATCCAAGTTATCTAGTTTATCTTCTGGTGTTTGCGCATTTTTAGTTATATTTGGTATTCTATTTATGCCATATATTAGGACCCCTAGTGTTGTCCCTATTTTTTCTTCCATGATCTTTATATTTTTGAGTTTTACATTTAGGTCTTTGATCCATTTTGAGTTAGTTTTTGTGTTAGGTGTGAGGTATGGATCTTGTTTCATCTTTCTGCAAATGGATATCCAGTTTTGCCAGCACCATTTGTTAAAGAGACTTTCTCTTCTCCATTTAATGGACTTTGACCCTTTGTCGAAGATTAGCTGTCCATGGGCGTATGCATCTACTTCTGGATTCTCAATTTTGTTCCATTAGTCTATGTGTCTGTCATTGTACCAGTAAGAGGCTGTTCTGACCACTATGGCTGTATAGGAGGTTCTGAGATCAGAGAATGTGAGGCCTCCTCCTTCTTCAGCAAGGCTTTGCTTGTCTGGGGCCTCTTTCCTTTCCATATAAAGTCAGTAATTAGTTTTTCCATCTCATTAAAGAATGTTAGAATTTGGATTGGGATTGCATTATATTTGTAGATTGCATTGGGCAGTATTGACATTTTCATAATGTTAATGTCTTTCTATCCATAAGCATGGTATGTTTTTCCATTTATGTAGGCCTCTTTTGGTTTCTTGCAATAGTGTTTTGTAGTTTTCTTTGTAAAAGTCTTTTACGACTCTAGTTAGATTTACTCCTAGGTATTTTATTTTTTTAGGGGCTATTGTAAATGGTATTGTTTTCCTGATTTCCTTTTCGGAGTTCTCTTTGTTAGTGTAGTGGAATCCAACTGATTTTTGTATGCTGATCTTGAACTCTGCTACTTTGTTGATTCCTTCTATTAGTTCCAGTAGCTTTCTGGGGTCTCTGGGATTTTCTATGTATATGATCATGTCATCTGTAAATAGGGATAGTTTTACTTCTTCCTTACCAGTTTGTATGCCTTTCATTTCTCTTTCTTGCCTTACTGTTCTAGATAGGACTTCCAGTAAAATATTGGATAAGAGTCATTATAAAGGATATCCTTGATTTGTTCTCATCATTAAAGGGAATGCTTTGAATTTCTCTCCACTGAGAATAATGTTGGTTTTGTACATATGCCCTTCATTATGTTGACAGTTTTCCCTTCTATTCCTATTTTTATCAAGAATGGGTATTGGACAATTTTTAGGGATCACCTGTGGTTGCGAGACTTAATATAGTTCTTGATGAAAAAGCATGAGATTTGGTCAGAAGATCTGGGTTCAAATCCAGTTTATTACCTTCCTAGACAAGCAAACCATTTAACCTCTCTGAGACTTAATCTTCTTATCTGTAAAATGGGGATGATAATTCCTAAAGGTCTACCATTTTGAAGATGAAATGACTGTCAAATGAGACTGTCAAAAGAGAAGTGTTTAAGAGCAAAGATGCTAGAATCTCTTAAAAAAAAAAAAAAGGAAAGAAACAGTCTCTGCCAACAGAAATGTTGTGATGGGAATAACTGCTAAATTTATAGCATAAAAATAATTTGCAAACGGTAGCCAGTTTATTGTAAAAATTGAAATATTATTTGTACCACATTATTTTACAAATAATTTATATGAAATCAAATTATATTTGCCCGTGAAATCAGGCCTAGAAACACCTGAAGTTTATGATATATGATAAGGGCTACTTTTTCTTTTTTTTTTTTAATGGTACTTAATTTTTTTTTTTTTAATTGTACTTCAGGTGAAGGCTTACAGAACAAGTAGTTTCTCATAAAACAGTAGTACACATATTGTTTTATGACATTGGTTAACAACCCCACAACATGTCAACCCTCTAACTTCTCACCTTTTTTTTTTTTGGTGAAAATTCACATAGCCAAAGATACACCATTTCAAAAATTACTACACGCACAGTTCAGTGACACTGACTACACTAATAAGGGCTACTTTTATTGCACTAACTTTCTAAAGCTTTTAAAATCTGTTTAGTAATTATACTAGTAAGTCAAAAAAATAAAAACAAAACCCAAACTTGTCACCATCGAGTCAATTCTGACTCATGGCTACTCTAGAGGACAGAGGAGAATGTCCCATAAGGTTTCCAAAGCTGTAATCTTTATGGAAGCAGACTACCACATCTTTCTCCTGTGGAGCAGCTTGTGCGTTTGAACCACGACCTTTCAGTTAGCAGCTCAGTGCTTAACCACTGCGCCACCAGGGCTCCTTACTAGTAAGGCAGCAAGGAAAAAGGTTATGGGAGGGAGAATAAGAAAGGCAAGGAAGGAAGAAGTGATATAAGGATGGGTTAACAGGCGGAGAGATGGGGTGTGAGGAGCCTTAACTCATTATCCAACTGTACACATATACGTCTTAAGAAAAAATCTGCAGTATATCTGAAAATATAATTAAGAGGATAAAATATGATTTTGCAACTGCTTTAATGGATAATTTACATAAAAATATAATGCCTTTTACATAAAGACATTTACTTTGCATATAATAATTTTATTCTTTGGCCCAGCTGATTTAAACTATACAAATTTATTCAAAAAAGACGAAGAGAGACTGCAGTGGTGTCCATGATCTTGGCTCTCCGGAATAAGAGCCTAGTAAGAAGGATTTATTAGGTGGTTTATATTGGCATTGAGGAGGCTGTAAAAAACCCAGGCAAATTTTCCAAGCTAGAGGCCAAGGACAAAGGGGTAATTATTTTGTCATTCCCCAGTTGTTTGGAGACACCTACATGACTGCTCAACACATCTGTATTTGGAACCTCAAGCATAACCTGGCATACTCAGGGGTGTTATGAGCCCACAAAGTAGATTACCGTCAGACTCACTCACACACAGAGGTTTGTGAGGTCTGACCACTTTCACCAAAGTCCAGTCCTCGGAATTAGTTGATTCCATGCCTGGATCACTGTCCTGCACCCCTGTGGTGCTACACAACTTACAAGCTCCTCACACCACATCTCCTCATCCATTAACCCATCCCCATATCACTCTTTCCTTCCTTGCCTTTCTTATTCTCCCTCCCATAACCTTTCAAATGGGTCAACTGCAGATCTCCAAAATCCACTGTAAATAAACAACTGTATATCTTTTTAAGCTTTTTGCAGTATAGGTCCTCCATTTCTTTGTCTTAACTGAATACCCATTAATTTCCCAGTATCCTATTTCCCACAAGGCCCTACTGACATCCCCACCTTCATGAATAACCTCTCCTCCTTTAAAGTTGTGGTCTGCAGTCATCTGTGGGCTGCCAGGTTCACATCCTGGTTCACTGAGAATGCTGCAGCCTGGCTTACAGCCTCCTCAACCCCAATTCCAATCCTCAGTGTCCATTTGGATGACTCATCCAAGGATGCAGCCTCATAGTTTCTTGACTAATACTCCCCAGTGACCTTCATTCCACTCTTTCAACATGGCCACAATGACTCCACTTTGGAAATTTTAATATGATGATATCCCACTCCCTGGCAAATCTTTTGGCCCTCCAGTTCTGTTATTCCCCTACATCCCTTACATCTGTTCTTGATATAATCAATCTTCCTTCAACTTCATCACCCTCTTAATTTTCCCACTGGATTCCCTAACCCTGAACCCATCTGATAAGCTCTCTCTGTTTCTCTGAGGCTGCTGAGCTCAGCGGGAGACTTCTGGTCAATCACAGGAGGACTACAGTTATTACCAAATCAGGGCCAGTCAGATTTATATGAGTATGTATAAATACTGATGAGCAATCTTTATTTGTCCTTGGTCAGCCCACTCTCACCTTCCCTTTAGCGCTTATTCTAATTGTGCACCATTCTTCTCATCCTGCTGCCCAAACCCCTCAATTTCAGCTAACAGCGACAACAGGGCCCAGGGGGCAAGAATTTCCTAAATTTTCATACACTTTGTGCACTTGAGGGCTTTGGGAGTTGGTGGATAAGAGTTAACTGCTCCCTCCCCTCAGCTCCCATCACACCCCCTATGCACAGCAGATGGCACTACAATGCAGTCACTTGTTCTCACATCTCCTCTTCAATGGACAGTGCCTAGCACATACCACCACTTATCCCTCGAGACTAAGTATTCCATAAAGTTCTACAGAAATTAAAAGACGTGAAATGAAAGAGAAAGAAAAAGCGAGGCAGACTTGAATTAAGTTTACATTAGACCTTGAACTAGAAGAAGGAGCTGGACTGGCATTCCAGAATATTCTCGGTATGTACAAACCACCTGGCCATGAAAGCGAAAAGGGTGTTTGAGAGGACTGGTAAGGGGCTTGGCTGACTCAAGTGGAGGATTCCTGCCAATAGGAAGAGGGGGGTGAGGTAGTACAGACAAGGAGTGGCCCAGTTAAAGCTACACTGCAGAGGTTTGTCTTTTTCTGTATGTTTAACCTCTAGGAAGTGGTTGCTTTAAGGGGTGCACAACGATATCTACTGGGTATGGGAATAAAATATTTTTCTATGTAATTTTAACCTTAAGAAAAGAAAACAGTAAATTTACTGATATTTTGACATGCAGATTGCTACCAGCCCCCCACTTGGTGTGGGGCAAGGTACCTTGAGAAACAGGGACCAGCACGTGGAGGACTGACGAGGCGCCTCAGCCCTCTGTCCACTTCAGCACACTCTGACATGGTGCAGTTCACGTGTGCCCAGTTAAGAGGATTTATATATTTTTTTCAAGTTTTAAGTTAAACCAGTCCTTGTAAAGTAAACAGGTGGCTTGATGAGATTCCTGAAAATCAGTAAGGCAAATGTAAAAAAAGCAAACACAAAAAAATACAAGAGAGCGGCAGAGCTGGTATTCCTCCTTCCCTTACTGAGCTTTTATTGACACACATTATGCAGTAAAAATAGTGGCTACCCACAAATAAACAAGAAAACAATGGCACGTGTCCTGACAAATATTAAGTGATGAATAAATAAACCCACGTAACAGTCAAGGTAGAACTGACATTTAAACAACGAATAAGAAGGTAACAGTTTTTAAAGAGAAAGTAGACTATGAAGAGATCTTTTTGAAAACAGATGTTTAGAAATGTTCTCATTATATAGTCTTGTTGCTAAAAATGATGTTTGCATTTGTACAATTAAATCTGGAAGAAATTATTAAATACCTAATTTTCTAAGTGATTTTTAACTGGGTTTTAAACTCTCTTATAAAGTAAAAATTCAGCCAGTAACTACCACGTGGATCTTTGTAAAATAACTGTTCCACTACGATGACCATTAAAATCAAGGGTAGAATTCCTCCTACTTTAGGGAAGTTACTGGATAAACCATCTGCTTTCTCTGCCTTTTCAAGAGCTCCATGACTGCAGGGGCCTTGTCTATCTTCTTCATTGCTATGCTTCTATCCCTTGGCAAGTGCCAATAAACACTTGTTGAATGAACAAATATTATTTGCATGTGAAGCCTAGGGCTTAGTATTACCCAAAACATTTAGTAAATCACAACAAATACATGATGAATTATTTAAAAAACAGACAAAACAAAACAAAAGACCTACAGGCAGCTCTTAACCCTCTGTGCCTTCCCATCTCACCTCTGGACAGAAGCTGCCTATTTAGTCTCTTGTATCTACTTGAGCTAAGAGGCACACACCTCATGAGTATCACTTCATGTCCCACAGTCCAGTCCAATCCCTGTCTGAAGAATTGGCCTTGGAAGCTGTTTTAGTTCTGGGCTGATAGAGAAGCCGGGGGCCATGCTTTCTGGGGTTCCTCCAGTCTCAGTCACACCATTAAGTCTGGTCTTCTTACTAGAATTTGAGTTCTGCACCCCACCTTTCTCCTGCTCCATCAGGGACTCTGTGTTGTGTTTCCTGTCAGGGAGGTCATTTGTGGTAGATGGGTACCATCTAGTTCTTCTGGTCTCAGCATATAACAATATATTTATAAATTTCTGTATGGGAGATTAACTTGAAATGTAAACTTCATTTAAACTACAATAATAAACAAAAAAAAAGTAATAATACGTAAAAAAAAAAAAAAAGCTACAGGCAGAGGTAATATTGGCTTTAAAATAAATCTTTTTAAGCACTCAGCTACTAATCGAAAGGTTAGTGGTTTGAATTCACCCAGATGTACCTCAAAAGAAAAGCTTGGCTATCTACTTTCTTAGATTACAGCCAATGAAAGCACTATGGAATACAGATCTACTCAGAAACACACAGGGTTACCATGAGTCACAATCATCTCAAAGGCAACTGATTGGTTCACTGGTGGATTACAAAGGGTTAATTAAACAATATTTGAAAAAACAGAGTTTACTCAATCACAGTACAAAAATTAAAAATGTTTGAGTGAGCGCAAAAAGTGTTTTGAGTTCTTTTTAAATTATAACAGAAAGCATTTTAACATTGTTTATTTTATCCTAAAATGACTTCTATCTGTATGTGCTTTATAATGCATATCTTTGTTTAGAGGTAATACACAACTTAAGAGTAAACACATATACTGTATATATTTGTGGTCAAGCTCAAACTGTTTACTGATGAGCTGCATAATCCAAAGAACTGCTCTTAGAACACTAAATGGCAATGTCCCTGAGCTGCTCTTCTCCTTTGGCTGGAGAACATGGTGACCTCTGTTTGTTTCTTCCTCAACTATTTCTGCTCTGGTTTTCACTGCATTCTCTTTTCACCTTGCCTCTTCCCTGAGACTGTCACCCTGAGTTCAGCAGGCAGCCCTCTACTCTTCACCCTTCACAATGACTACCAGTCCAACAAATTCTCATCAAAATGCTCCCTCCTTACTTACCCTGGCAACTACTCCTCTCCCCTACAACCTCATTTTCTGGCTTTACCTGCAAAGGTTTTCGTGTTTCCAGGAAAGCAATTTTATCAGTATTATAACAAGAACTCATTTTCAAATGAAGTAGAGAAAGAAGAACAGTCTGAATTTTTAAGGAAGTGTGCTTTAAATAGCTTCAAGATCCATACAAGATACCAGCATACTGAAAAACAGTAATTGTTAGAGTTCTTTTAAAGAAAAGATCAGGATGTTTTATAATTAGCTTATTAATTATTAAATGAAAATAATGGGTTCCATTACTCTTATCAAACTTTCTGAAAAATACTTTTTTATTACCCCAAATAGACATAATACTCATTAAGATCTAATAGCCACCATCATCCCTCTGTCATGGACTGAATTGTGTCCCCCCAAAACAGAGAACAGTGGGTCCTTTGGAGCCGGCGTCCCTGCACTGAGAAGCTCCTCGACCAGAGGAAGACTGATGACAAGGACCTTTCTCCAGAGCCAACAGAGACAGAAAGCCTTCCACTGGAGCTGACGCCCTGAATTTGGACTTCTAGCTTAGACTGTGAGAGAATAGACTTCTCTTTGTTAAAGCCATCCACATGTGGTATTTCTGTTACGGCAGCACTAAATGACTAAGACACTCTCCCACACCCTCCCCAGTGCCATGGTGAATTCACCACAAAAATTCGGTATAAGAATGTCTGCTCTATAAGGAAGGAAAATTTAGAGATATGCAAAGAATCAGATGGCCTCCTTAAAAGGGTGATATTCCTAGTTTCTCTATTTGAACAGTTTTCTAAATATCTTGGCCAACATAAAATAAAACCATCAACAGATATCTAATATAAACCCTAGAAATGTTCGCTCTGCAGTCAGTCAACTTACTTATCATGCTCATTTGTCCAAGAAAGTATACTTACCTGTAAATTGTAGTCTTGTAGAATTTTAACCAAAGAATCTCTCAAATTGGGAATCTCCATTCCTTCCTTAATACGGTGAATCAGAAGAATTGGGTCAACATGTGTGCCGATGTTGTTTAACAAGCCAGTAATAAACGCTACAGAAATACCACATAAAACAATGAACGTAGGAGCAATGCATATAATACAATTTTAGGCCAAAAATAACTCAAAGAAAAGAACGTTTCCTTAAAATTAAGTGTTAAAACTATTTGAGCTTCTAAACTCTCAAAAACTAATCTTCCTTTACTTTCCTTATGACATAAAGGAGAAGCTAATGACAAAAATTTAAAAACACCTGGAGAACATGTGATTACTTATCTTCAGTATACAGTCTGCAATGTCCAGGGGGTACAACTAAAATTTATTGCAACTAGTATTTATGGGTCAGCTATTAAACACTTTTCTTCAATATTCTGCAAGGTAGAAATACTATTTGTCCCCATTTTACAGAAAAAAGGAAATGGAGTGGTTAACTAATTTATTCAGGGTCACATAGCCAGTAAAGTAATGAGCCCAAATTCCAACCCAGGTTAGGTTCTAAAGTTGATGTTTTTCATTACACCCACTTTGCCTCTGTCACGAATTGTGTCCCCCCAAAATATCTGTCAACTTGGTTGGGTCATGATTCCCGGTACTGTATAATTGGGTACCATTTTGTAATCTGATGTGACTTCCTTATGTGTTGTAAATTCAATCACTATGATCTAATACAATGGATTAGCAGCAGTTATACTGATGAGGCATACAAGACTGGACAGTGTCTTAAGCCAATCTCTTTTGAAATACAAAAGAGAGAAGCAAGCAGAAACATATGGGAACCTCAAACCACCAAGAAAGCAGTGCTGGGAGCAGAGTGTGTCCTTTGGACCTGAGGTTCCTATGCAGAGAAGCTCCCTGACCAAGGGAAGATTGATGACATGGACCTTCCTCCAGAGCCAACAGAGAAAGCATTCCCCTGGAGCTGATGTCCTAAATTTGGACTTGTAGCCTACTGGACTGTGAGAGAGTAAACTTCTCTTTGTTAAAGCCATCCACTTGTGGTATCTCTGTTATAGCAGCACTAGATGACTAAGACAGCCTCCTTTAAGATCCATAAACTACTATCTTACCAAGCAAAACTAGATTTCCAGATAATTACGTAACTACCTTAATCTGATATGGACATTAATAAGATTATCCTCTTGTATCTCAATTAAAAAAGACAATCATAAAAGAAGTTTCTAGAATTTGCAAATCTTAAAAGAGATAAACCTCCTTTCTAAAAAAATGGAGGGGGGTGGGATTTAAAACTCCTACGGCTAGTTTCTGAATCATTTCAGTACTTTCGAAAGAGGACTTGGGTTACTGTCAGAGTGACCGCTTTTGTTTTCGTTCCAAAATGGGAGACTCAACGTAAATTGTCAAGCTGAAGGTCAACAAAGAACAAATGTAAACTCCTGGTGCCTACAGTAGTACAGAGGCAGGAAAGAGAGACTAAATATTCAATAGCAAACATCCAACTGTTATACGTTTCCATAAAGAGAGACTGGTAAGAGCTATACACTTTCAAAATAAACGTCCCCTGTGTACAAACAAAAATAAAAACACCCAACCCAGATGACATTTATTCAATTTGGTTGCTGTAGGCAAAAACATACTTCACAGGGATATACTTAATATTATCAGGTTCTTTATCATGTTCAGCTAATGCAAAGAGATGAGGCTCCAGACTTCTTGACACGGGAGAAATACTGGAAATCGTTACAATACACCTGACCTTTTGTTACTGTAGATACTTCACCGTATTTTTGGCCCATCACGTCTTATAAAAATTCTTACCCTAGATCTGACTGGCTATGGTGAGAAAAGTTATAATTGTAGATGGCTTTTCTGCTTACGTGGTTTGTCAATGGAATACAGAATCAGATCCTCCCAGAGTTCTCCATCATCTTGCTCCTTGGCAAACTCAATCGCTTTATCAACATCATGTAATTCCTCCATGATCATCTTCAGGGCACTCCGACTATTACCCATTCGGCCTAGGCGGGATGCAAATGCAAGAAAAACTTCATTTATGACATTTTAACAAAATTTTTTAAATGAAAGAACGTATCTTTTAATTTGTTGACAGTCTGAAAGCTAAGCAAAAGAATATTTTCTTTGTAACATTAACATTTACCATCTATAAATAGCGGCAAATAAATAACTTCTATTTACTGGGTGTTTACTTTGTGCTGAGTAGTCATTTAAGTGCTTCATATGAATTATATCGTTTAGTTACCACTATAATCCTATGCAAACATACTATTCATGTTCCTGTTTTACAGAAGAGGAAGTAGAAATGTCAGGAAGATCATACAGCTACTAAACGGTAGAGTTGGAATTAGAACCCAGGTTATCAGATTCCAAGTTCCATCTCACAGACCTATATTTCTTTTGGATGTTCATACCTTTACACTCCAATAAGGTTAAGACTTAAAGGCTTTGGAGCCATTCTGCCCCGTGAGGTGGCTTTGCACGTGGCTTCTCTGATACACTTTGTGGCGACTGCAGACTTAATGACCAGAAGTCTACCCTACTCCCTTCTCTCCCAAGTTCAGGGGAAAGCCTTATAGTAACTTTTATGACATGAGAATATTTAACAACTATGCTTCTACTTAGTGATTACCTTTACACACTTTGCTCATTGATCTGCTGGCATTTTAACATCTACACTAATAATTTTGGTTTTTATTACAGTACATGTAGAAAGTCGTCTTACTCTATGGAGGGCCAGTACCTGGCATGGCTGTATGCTATTCCCTTGTCCCTGCTCCCTGGCCTGTGGAAGGAACTAGTAATGTGCATCTGCACATTCTTCCTTACCAAGCTCAGACTTGGCCTCAGGATCCTTCTCACCATGGGCAGCCATTATCAGCTGATCACAGCAGCTTGTGAATTATAAAATGAAATCTCAACGGAGATCACTTCTATAGTATTTTGTTTTTGCTGTAAATGTTATCCCCAGTTTGTCTTTTTAAAAAATAGGTTAATTTTTTTAAAATGTGTATAGGATTTTAAAATTTTCATAAAATCAGACTATATCTCCCTTTATAAGTTTCTCTACTGCCCTTGAGACAGAATCACATGAAGAAAAAAATTTACTCCACCAGAATATTTCTTGGGGGAACACTGTATTCGTTTGGAAGAAGTAAACTGAAAAGCTGCTTGAGGTTGCGATTAGAACCCCAAGAACATACTCAAGTAACAGAATAGTGCCTAAAGCACTTTCTGCCAAAGAAGGCAGGCTGTGTGACTGGATAGTCCTGGGTTTGCTGATGAGCATCCATGGATCTGCATATTCATAAACTGGGACAGAAGACTTGGATTATGTTTCATGGCAGAGGTCAGAGGAGCCACTTGAGGCCGAGTGTTGTATGAGGGGAACGTGTAAAGTGGGAAAACCACAGAGGGGAAGCAATGCTGGTGAAATGACTAATAAGAATTCTGTGTCGTACGTACGCTATGAGGTGTGTGATAAAAACATCTGCACACAGACTCCTTATGAAATCTTCAGGAAAATCTACATTGCTTTTGTGCAAGCAGGCCATTTAGGAGATATGTGAAAAGATAATAGGTTCTGGGCATGCATGGTGTAACTACTATACATGTGGGGGTAGCAGCTGGAGGACAGGGGACAAGTGACAGCTAGATTACACTTAAAAAGGTATTCTCTCTCTAAAACTCTGAAATTCAAATCCATTTCCTTCAGTTATTTTTGGATATGATTTTTTGAAACAAAGGTATTTATTTTCTACCAATATGATGGCAATATATATCGATTATAATTTAAAAAAATGAACATACACATTTCAACCCATCTAAAACTCATAACTGCTGTCATCGAGTTGATTCTGACTCATAGTGACCCTGTAGGACAGAGTAGAACTGCCCCCACAGGGTTTCCAAGGAGTGGCTGGCGGATTCGAACTGCCAACCTCTTGGTTAGCAGCTTGAGCTCTTAACCACTGTGCCATCAGGGCTCCTTCAACCCATTTACAATTTTTTAATGCTCTGAGGTGTTGACTGATAGTTTTGTTTATTACAAATTGCTAATATGTTGTTTTAACAGTATTTATTAAATAGCTTAGGTCCCCGTTGTTCTGTGAAGTCTTCTTTTTCGTGTATTAAATTCTGGTACAAAATAGGACCTACTTTTTGTGTTAGTTTGGTCTCAAACCTATGCCCATTCTTATACAACATACATCACTATGTCACCTCATTTCTCAATTTATGGGGAGCAAAATGAATAGAAGCTACTCACTCAGAAGATAAACTGTCTCTTCCACAAAGTTTCTCTGCTGACAGATCTCAAGAGCCTTCAATTAAGCAGGGTAAAAACGTTAATATGGGTTACCAAACAAGAATTAATATTAGCACAGTCACTTAAACGTATAAGCTTGGAAGAATTTTTTCCACTACTTTCCTTTCAAAACAAAGTAAGCAAACAACAAACACGGCTCCTTTGGCCTTGCTGGTGGCTGTACTCATGCACCTCTCAGAAGAGGTACTAGACCTCACAGAAATCAGTTAAAAAAAATGTTAACTGGTAACAGCAGCTGACTTAGATTTGAACCAACTTGGGAACATTCCATGAGCAAAGGCAGAAAGCAAGGCACTGAGAAAATGGGCTTTCCATCACGTTTTCTCCCTTCATGATACTTCAGTTTTCTTCACAGTACTTCTCACTACCTGAAATAGAGGCATTGGTTTATGCTGTCCATCCCCACTAGAACATAAGCTCCATGAAAAGAGGGAGGAACATTGCTTTGTTCAGGGTCGCTTTTTCCCAGGACCAAGCATACCAAATGCTCAATAAATATTTGTTGCATAAATAAATAAATTTACTAGGGGTATTTCTATAATCACCTCACAGGGTTTAAAAAAGAACTCTGCTCAAAGATTTGTGAAAACTGAGAAGGAAGAAATACATCTGACTCATTTGATCCAAGAAGGATCAAAAGGGAGATCACATCTCACGTAAAGAAATGAGGAACTATTATCACAGATGACAGCATTTCCTTGGGTGTTAGAAAAAAAAAAAAAGACACACTATTTTTTAAAATAAATAATCCAACAATTCTAAATGAATGACACATGTTTACTATATGTTCTGTGCCAGGTACTAGAGGGAAAGAAAGGATAGAGATGCAAAGACGACAATAATAAAGATGTGAATAATGATGATGTGTAAGAGGAGAACAGAGAAGAGGGGAAGGAGACTTCATAGAAGTGGAAGCAGCATGACTCCTGCCTGAGGGAGCTGAGGGCCCAGGGAGGGTGACAGAGATGTGACCATATACAGTTACATAATCAGAGGAGACTAAACAGAGGGCCAACTGCTTAGCACAGGGACACTGAACTCTGGTGTGGTTCTGTGTGAAAAGCTTCATAAAAGAGGGGACATCTGACCCGGGTGCTGTAGGATGAATAAGAGTTCAACAGGGAAACTTTGTCTCATACCCCTTCTCCATAACCTTGCTGTTGTGTTGCTCTGTTCAGACTAAAGCCCGGAATCTTTCTCATGGCCTACAAGGGATCATGATCTGGCCCTGCCTTCTCTTGTGGCTTCATCTCACACCTCATTCATCACTCCACTGTCACACATACTGCATTCCCTCTGCCTGAAATGTTGCCCTTAATCCTCACCCGCTTCAGATCCCAGGTACATGCTTCCACTGCAAACTGCACACTTCCTCACAACACTTAATCACGACTGCAATTAACTAACTACTCAGCTAATCATTTGTTGAATTTCTGTCTGTAGGGACCATGCGTGCTCGAAGCTTGGTGCTTTGTGCACAAAGCCTGACCATACTAGGTGTGTAATAAATATATATTTACATATTTTAAACTGGTCACACAGAAAAGGTTTCAGGAGGAAGATTAATGAGTTGCATGTTTAAAGTGGTCATTTAAAAACAACCAGCTAAGGTTGTTTTAAAAACAAGAACCAAGGAGATAAACAAGAGAAAAACAAGCTCTCAGCAAGTTCTTCTGACTCCATGGTTTATCTTGGGAAACAACAGCAATAGCTAGTTTTGATATTTTGTTTTTTGACTTAAAAATTCTTGGTAGAATATATATTTTAAATCTAACTGGTGTGTAACAGCTAAAGAGGAGAAAGTATGCTGATTGTAGGGATCAGTATAGCAAAAGATAATAAAAATATTAAAAAAGAAAAAAAACACTTTATTTTAGAATTGCAATGAAATTAGGATAGTGTTTTAAAGTGCATACAACATTTAAATAAGGAAATGAGAATAAATGAAGGTCACGATGTGGAGGAAAAGTGTTAATTCAGTTATTCACAAGATTAGTTTAAAAATTATGTGGCAGAGGTAGCTAGTTGTGCCCTAACAGCCTTTTCCCACTTCTTCCAGAGTAGTAAGATTTCCACTGGGTATGTGACTGTCCAGAATTTAAAAAAAACATCTCCCAGCCTGTCCAGTAGACAAGAAGTTATGTGACATAAGTCACCAAACAGATGAAATAGAAATGTGGCTTCTGGAACCTTCCTTAAGACTAAGTGTGTGTGAACCCTTTGCTTTTTTTACTTTTAGTACTTTCATCCAACCTGCTCCTGCAAACGTGGATGGCACTATCTTGGGTCACAAGGCCAAAACCATATGGGGTAGAGCAAGGAGAAAAGGGCCTGGGTCACTGACCCCGTGACATGCCACATCCACCATGACTTCCATGTGACAGGGAACTAAACTGTTACTCTGTTTAAGCGACTACTATTTTGGGATTTGTAGCACTCATAGCTAAACCCAATCCTAACACTTAAGGAAATCCTCAATCGTTTTGATGCTTTACCTATCCCTATATGATCTTGCCAGTCTATTCATCATTATAAACAATGAAACTTTCTTACCAACCTTTACTCTTCTGCAGTGAAACTATCCCAAAGAGATAGGATACACATACGAGAAGTTAAATTGTAAAAGACTTAAAAATCCGAAGTTAGCAGACCTGGGACTATTACAACAAATACTTACAGAGTAACCAAGTGCTTGGACTTGTGCTTGGCGCAGGAGGTAGAGACAGACAAATAACTTACAGTTTAGTGTGACTGTGTCATTCACAGATAAACAGAAGACTGAATGACAACTGGGTAGGTAGAATGTTTGAAGAAAGACAGAAGGAAAAGGAGGGGTCTGTAACTCAGCAGGATGCAGAGAGGGAGTAAGATAGTGTTCCAGGAACGTCTTCCCGGAGAGGGCAATATTTGAGCAGACACTAAAAAGGTGAACAGTTGTAGGGTGAAAGTTCCAGCACCACCATCCATCTGGGGTATTCACCTCTCCAAGCTTCTTAATTTGTAATGGGGGTATTTTTAAGTTAAAAGAATAGTATAGTAATAAGCACTTAGGAAATTAAATTGTTGTAAGAATGAAATAAGAGAACTAAAAGAGGATTTATAAATGTCAAATCACAAGCAAACATTAACTTAAGTTATTATCAGCAGAAATAAAACCCAAAATACCATATGATAAATACTGAGTGGCTGATGGTACAGAGATTAACTGTCACTAGCATTCAGGGAAACAAACCTCAGAGTAGACCTATGCTTGGACAACAGGACTCAACTGGGATTACGAGAGGCAGATTAGTTCAGAGGGTCACCTGACAGCGGGCCCAAGGGGCTGGGGAAAGTAGGACTGAGGTCCTAGATACAACTTAAGTTCAAAAAAAAAAAAAAAGGCCAAGAAGTCTGTTCGTTTCTCAAAAGAAATGTGATGAATTAACTGGAAAAAGCACTTGATCCATTTAGAAGTCAGCTGACCTAGTTTGTTATGTAGACTGTACTACGAACCAGTTCTATAAAATGAGAGAGATTGGATTAATATTTTTAAGGTCCCTTCTGATATTAATGTTCTACAATTCTTTAAAACAAGTGTAAAAGTGAGGCCGAGTCCATGCAATGGGGAATTACTCAAGAGATCCTGAGTAAGGGAGTGATAAAAGGAAGATTACTAAAGATACAGCATGCAGGAAGCTTGGAGGTCCATCACAGACTGCTGGGAATGTCCAGGTGTATGTTAAGGAGGAGTAGGGTTGATGAAACATGAAAATAAAAGTCAGGACGGACAAATAATGCAGCAAAGAACAAATGATATAGACATATTGTAGCCCTTACTTCAGATGAATTCTATGAAGAAGCACACTGAATGAAGACTAAAGGTCTGAGGACCAGCTACTGAAAAACTCTAATTAGAGGAGAAAAAAGAGTCAACTAAGCGGGGAGAGGGGAAAGCCAAAGTGGGAAAGAAAGCTTCCAGGAAGCAGCATGAAGGCGAGAGCTTAGCTGGACCACTGCCACTGCCTGATGGTTCTCTCCTGCCTATGGTGTCCTTATGGCAAAACTCTCTGTACCCTCACCCATCCCTCCTCCACTGGATCCTGGATGTGCTAAACATTCTGGGAGACAACAAAGTCCTTCTTTTGAAAGAACTGACCATGAAGGGGCTGGTTTGCAGGGCCATTACTGGTCTTTTGCTCTTCCTCTAGAACTTTGAGTCCTCAGACAATCTGCATTTCTTGGCGTGTCCACTCCTGACTATACTTCTGTAGTCTTAATAAACGTGAGTATTTATACTGTTTAAAATAGTTTATTACTAAAAGGTATTCATAAATAAGTTTCATACGTGGGCATTTACTAACACTTCAAAGTGTCACTCAAAAGTTTCACATAGAACTGTCCCCACTTTTCTTAGACCTATGAGAATGCCTGAAAACACGTTTCTCTCAAACTACAGAGTTTACAGTTTGAAGCCTCAACTGAGCTGTCGAAGACAGTAGCCACTTACTTTATGAGGCTATTTAAATTAATTAAAATAAAAGATAATTAGAATTCAGTTCCTCAGTCACATAAGCTGCATTTCAAATACTCAATAGCCACATGTGGTTAGTGGTTACCACATTGGACAGCACAGACAGAGAACATATCCATCATCACAGAAAGTTCTATAGGACAGTGCTGCTCTAAGCTCTTAGATGATACTAACAAAAATGACAATCCACGTGGGAAAAGACTGTCTGAAAGCAAGTTTGAAGTCAAGAATGGTCTGGAATGCAAGCAGATGTGTATTATCAAGCTTAAACTTAATTTGAGCCTCAGAAATCTGAATTGCAGAGATTTTAAAATGTTTTACAACTAATTTCTAACAGTATCTTAAAATTACCCTCATCTCATAAATGAAAAAACAGAGACTCCAGAAAATGCTAGGAGTCTTAAGTATAAAATGACAGTATTTCTAGTTTGTAAGATTTTCCTATTATTGACATAAATGAGGCATAAAAACAGTTTCCTTATTTTAGATTCTTAAATGTTCTGGGTCACAGTGCTCCCTCTAGAGGAAAGAGAAGGGAAACAGATTTTTAAAGTCAACAGAACACCTCCCCCTCACCCCCCACAGACACACACAGACACACACACTCATATACACAGGCAGACTCAAGACATACAGAAAAAGAAAACGGTAATAAAAATAAACGTGAAATAGCAGAATAAAGACAATGAGTAAAAATAATATTTTAATTCTCCTTTTCCTGATTTAGTATAAAGGTAAGGAATAGTTAGAAGTTTGTAGGGTAACTAGTAATAACTTCATCAATGGTAAATTAAATAACGATTTCTACCCAGCCTTGGCCCCAGCATCTTTTATCTAATCTTCTTAAATTTCTTTAATGAATATCTATAAACTTTGGGTTTCCCAGCTTTATTCCTCCACATTCATAAACACTGCCACCCTGTGAATGCCATTAGATGTAAGAGATCATAAACCTAGGTATAAATTTGCCAAAGCTATAATGTTAGTTTCTACCCCCTCTAAGCATAAGCAAATCAGACTTGCAAAATGAAAACTAGTGCCTGATGACCACTCTTGGAAATTACAGTAGAAAGGACAGTTTAACTGTTTAAAGAATTATGTTTCTCAGGATTCTTGCCATACTAAGGGATACCTTTATTATTGTTGTTGTTGTTATCATTAGTATTTTGATTAATATTTTAAAGCTGAAAAATGATTCCTTGGCATAGTGGAAACAAAAATGAAACTGAAGTTAAGAGAGCCAGCTTCTGAGTCTTGGCCCCTCAACTAACTAACTGTGCACTTTAGGCTGCTTCTTTTACCTCCCTAAAACTCAGCTTGTTGTGTATAAAACGACTCTGCCCACCTTACTGCACTTTTATAGAGGTTAAATGAAATGAGGTACTTGAAAGCATACCATGTTTTATAAAGCACTACAGAAATATAAAGGATTTTTATTCTTTTTTGAATTGCTATAAACCCAAAAACCAAACCCACTGAATTCTGACTCATACTGACACTACAGGACAGAGTAGAACTGCCCAACAGGATTTCCAAGGAGTGGCCGGTGGACTCAAACTGCCGACCTTTTGGTTAGCAGCCAAGCTCTTAACCACTGTGCCACCAGGGCTTCGTTAACTGCTACAAAAGAACGAAACAAAACCAAAAAAAAAAAAAAAAAAAAAAAAAACCCAAACCTGTTACCGTTCAGTCTATTCTGACTATAGGTATTATGAATTCCTTCAAACTCTGTATCTCCTTTAGAATCAAAAATTCATAAAAGCTTATGATTAATTTTTGAATTTCAGAGTTATGGTGATTTTAAATCCTGAACTCTGGCCTCTGATAACTACTTCCCTAAAGGGCTTTTGATGTGGTGTCAGAGTCTCTACAAAGTTTTTGGCCAAATACTATCGATTGTGGAGGTTTCAACCAGTTGCCAGTTTGCAGTCTTTCCTCCTCTCAACAGTTAACCCATCCCAGCAAAGGCAGACAACTGGAAATGAGGAAGGCATAGCTGTTATTCTGCCAGAATTGAATTATCAGTAATAGTGGGTCACCACACTCAGGATACCTTACTTTGAAACTTGAAACACTTCCCATTTAAAATAAAACAAACACCAAAATCCTCTTCAGCATCCATACGGCTAAATAACTTACAAACTCTTCTGAAGTAGAGATCTCTTTGGCAGGGGAGGGGGGGCGGCATTAAAATTTTAAAGTTCTTAATTTTATATTCAATACAAAAGAAGATCACATTTTCTATGAGTCCCTCTTTAGGCAAAAAAATGTCAGCTTGTATTCCATGACTTTCACTTCGCTGCTAGCATACTTGGGATGTGTTTAACTGGGAAAAAATCCACTTGTTATTCATGAATTGGTACATATGGTAGTTTTTGCATGTTACAAGTAAACATAAAAGGAATTAGCTTCTAAAATGATTAAGTGTAAAGGGAATCCCTGTTTCTAAAGAAAAAGGAAGGAGATCCATCATGAGTTAATAAGTCATGAATATTTCCTTTAAGACAGCTTTGGGTATCTCAGCAAAGATACAGTGAGATGTTTTCTGCAACAATACAGGTTTCTCACAATGGATCACTGACAAAGAATAATCTTTTATGAAGAAATCTCAATGATCTGTAACATGAAAGCCCATTTAAGGAATTCTAAAAATGTGGATTATTGACTTGATATTTCATAATGGCCATTTCCACCATAACTATATCTAATCTTTCAGTAGAAAGCAAGAGAATTTACAAAACCACAACTGTGTTTACAACATAATTGGTTTCAGGATGCCTGCGTTGTGTTCTTTTATATGCTATTTGTTGTTTTCAAAGAAGCAGAGAAAAAAATCTAAAAGTTTTACCCAAAGGCTCTAAATAAGTTCTATGTGTGAGAAGAACCATGGACTTGTATCAGCTGCACTATTTGCTACTGAGTCTATTCCAACTCATGGTGACCTCATGTGTACAGAGTAGAACTGCATTCCATAGGGTTTTTAAGGTTGTGATCTTTTAGAAGCAGACTGCCAGGTCTTTCTTCTGAGATGCCTCTGGGTGGGTTAAGCCAAGTGCTTAACCTCTGCGTCACCCAGGACTCCCGAGACATGTGCAGGACTGCAGTTTTCTGAATGTTCCCCTTTTGGGTCAAGTAGTGCACCTTCTGCTAAGCAGGGCTAGATCTGAAAACTTTAAACCAGCAAGGGCTGACAGTGCATGAGGTACACAAACACACTGGAATCCAGAGTGTTCTTCCTCTGCATCTTGTGTTTAGTGACCAAGGAAACTGAGTGCAGGATGGCTGTTAGTTGCCCATGCGTACATAGCTCTGTCTGGGGAGGCCGAGTGGGGACAGCCATGTCCTTTCTGGCAGCAAATGATGTTTCCTCAAAAGATGAGATACAAACAAGAGAGCACTGCTCAAAGAATAAGACCATCATTCCTTTTCTGGATTATAAGATTTCAGTGATAGAAAAGGAGAATAGCTGCTTTTACTTTTAGAGTAAAGCGATGTATTCCTAGGAAGAAAGACCTCACAATCTACTTCCGAAAATCAGTCAATGAAAACCCCATGGATCCCAACAGTCTGATCTGCAACCCATCATAGCGATGGTTTAGGACCACACAGTGTTTCATTCTGTTATGCATGGGGTCACCATAACATGGGGGCTGACTTGACAGCAGCTAACAGCAACAACAACAACAACAACGTATTCCTAAGTTCATTTTTTTAAATATTTTATTGTACTTCAGGTGAAGGCGTACAGAACAGTTTCTCATGTAACAGTAGTACACATGCTGTTTTATGACTTTGGTTAACAACCCCACAACATTTTAACCCTCTAAATTCTCAGTGTTTTTTTTTTGTTTGTTTGTTTGTTTTTTTGGTGAAAATACACATAGCCAAAGATACACCATTTCAAAACTTTTTACGTACACATTTAAGTGACATTGACTATGCTCTTCCGATTGTGCTGCCATTCTCACCCAAGATGAAGGCTTACAGGACAAAATAGCCTCCCATTTAACAGTTACTACAAATGCTGCCCTATAACAATGGTTAACAATCTCACAACACATCAACAGTATCCTTACTCAACTTGTGTTCCTTATCATCAGCTTCCTACTCCCCCTCTGCCTTCTGGCCCTTGTCACTGGACTCCTGTACTTCGTTAGTCTCATTTAGTTTTACTGGGCTGTCCACTCCCAGGCTGAACAGTGAACCTCAGAGCTAACTTCACCTCTGAGCTGAAAGGGTGTCTGGGGGTGGGGGCCATACTCTTGAGGTTTCTCCAGTCTCCTTTAGGCCAGTAAATCTGGTCTTTTTTTTTTTTTTTTTTTTTTTTTGTGAGTTAGAATTATGCTCTACTTCCTTCTCCAGCTCTGTCCAGAACCCTCTGTTGTGATCCTGGTCAGAGCAGTCAGAGGTGGTAGCCGGGCACCATCTAGCTGTAGTGGACTCAGTCCAGTGGAGGTCTTGGTAGCTGTGGGCAATTAGTCCTTTGGACTAATCTTTTCCTTGTATCCTGTTCTCTTCATTCTCCCTTGCTCCCAAAGGGATGAGATCAGTGTAATATCTTAGATGGCCGCTCACAGGCTTTTAAGACCCCGGACACTACTCACCAAGGTAGAATGTAGAGCATTATCTTTATAAGTAGTGTCATGCCAATTGAGCTAGATGTTCCCTGAGACCATGGTCCCCAGAGCCCTCCGTCCAACAACTCAGTCCCTCGGGGAGTTTGAATGTGTCCATGGGGCCTCCATGACCTTTCCTTGTGCAGGTTGTGTTAGTTTCCCTCGTACTGTGTACTGTCTCACCTCTCACCCAAGATACCACTTATCTATTGCCTATTTAGTATTTCCCCACCACCCCCCATCCCTGGTAACCAACAAGGATTGTTACATTTTGCATGTGAATTTTCTCATGGGTTTTTACAATAGAGGTCTCATACAATATTCGTCCTTTTGTGACTGGCTTATTTCACTCAGCATAATGTCCTCCAGTTTCATCCATGTTATGAGATGGTTCACAGATTCATTGTTGTTCTTTCTCGTTGCATAGTACTCCATTGTGTGTATGTACCACAGTTTGTGTATCCATTCATCTGTTGATGGGCACCTACGTTGTTTCCATTGTTTTGCTATTGTGAACAATGCTGCCATGAACATAGGTGTGCATATGTCTATTCGAGAGATGACTCTTATTTCTCTAGGATATATTCCTAGGAGTGGGATTGCTGGATCGAATGGTATGTCTATTTCTAGCTTTCTGAGGAAACGCTGTATCATTTTCCAAAAATGGTTGTATCATTTTGCATTCCCACAAGCAGTGTATAAGAGTTCCCATCTCCCCGCAGCCCCTCCAACATTTGTTATTTCCAGTATTTTTGATTCGTGCCAGTAATGCCGGGGTGAGATGGTATCTCATTGTGCTTTTAATTTGCATTTCTCTAATGGCTAGTGAACGCGAGCATTTCCTCATGTGTCTGTTGGCCATTTGAATGTCTTCTTTGGTGAAGTGTCTGTTCATTTCCTTCGCCCATTTTTTGATAGGATTGTTTGTCTTTTTGTTGTAGAGGTGTTGCATTTTCTTGTAGATTATGGAGATTAGACCTTTGTCTGACTTGTACTGTCCAAACATTTTTTCCCAGTCTGTAGGTTCTCTTTTGACTCTTTTGGTGAAGTCTTTTGAAGAGCATAGGTGTTTGATTTTTAGAAGATCCCAGTTATCTAGCTTATCTTTTTGGGGTTTGTGCGTTGATGGTTATGGTTTGTATCCTGTTAATGCCATGTATTAAGGCCTGTAGTGTTGGTCCTATTTTTTCTTCTATGAACTTTATAGTCTTAGGCTTTATATTCAGGTCTTTGATCCATTTTGAAGTAGTTTTTGTATATGGTGTGAGGTATGGGTCCTGTTTCATTTTTCTGCAAATGGATATCCAGTTTTGCCAGCACCATTTGTTAAAAAGACTGTCTTTTCCCCATTTGATGGACTTTGGGCCCTTGTCGAAAATCAGGTTACTGTAGGTGGATGGATTTACATCTGGGTTCTCAATTCTGTTCCATTGGTCAATGTCTCTGTTGTTGTACCAGTACCAGGCTGTTTTGACTACTGTAGCTGTATAGTAGGTTCTCAAGTCAGGTAGTGTGAGTCCTCCAACTTTATTCTTCTTCTTCAGTAGTGCTTTACTTATTCGAGGCTTCTTCCCTTTCCATATAAAGTTAATAATTAGTTTTTCCATCTCTTTGAAGAATGTTGTTGGTATTTGGATCGGGATTGCATTGTATTTGTAGATTGCTTTAGGTAGAATTGCCATTTTCACAATGTTGAGTCTGCCTATCCATGAGCATGGTATGTTTTTCCATTTATGTAGATCCCTTTGGGTTTCATGCAGCAGTGTTTTGTAGTTTTCTTTGTATAGGTCTTTTACATTCCTGGTCAGATTTATTCCTAAGTATTTTACCTTTTTAGGGGCTATTGAAAATGGTATTGATTTCCTGATCTCCTTTTCATCGTTCTCTTTACTGGTGTATAGGAATCCAACTGATTTTTGAATGTTTATCTTGTAACCTGCTACTCTGCTGAATCTTTTTATTAGTTCCAGTAGATTTCTCGTGGAGTCTTTAGGGTTTTCTATGTATAGTATCATACCATCTGCAAACAGGGAGAGTTTAACTTCTTCATTACCAATTTGGATACCCTTTATTTCTTTTTCTTCCTTTATGGCTTTAGCTAGAACTTCCAGCACAATGTTAAATAGGAGTCGTGATAAAGGATATCCTTGTCTTGTTCCCGTTTTCAAAGGGAATGTTTTCAGCCTCTCTCCATTAAGAATGACGTTGGCCATTTGTTTTGCTTAGATGCCCTTTATTATGTTGAGAAATTTCCCTTCTATACCTATTTTATTGAGAGCTTTTATCAGGAATTGGTGTTGGAGTTTGTCAAATGCCTTTTCTGCATCAACTGAGATGATTATATGATTCTTTTCTTTCCTTTTATTTATGTGGTGGATTACTTTGATTGATCTTCTAACATTGAACCATCCTTGCATACCTGGTATGAATCCTACTTGGTCGTGGTGTATTATTCTTTTGATATGATACTGAATTCTATTGGCTAGAATTTTGTTCAGCATTTTTGCATCTATATTCATGAGAGATATTGGTCTGTAATTTTCTTTTTTTGTGATGTCTTTGCCTGGTTTTGGTATCAGCGTTATGCTGGCTTCATAGAATGAATTTGGAAGTGTTGCTTCCTCTTCTATGCTCTGAAATAGCTTGAGTAGAACTGGTACGAGCTCTTCTGTAAATGTTTTGTAGAATTCTCCAGTGAAGCCATCTGGGCCAGGGCTTTTTTTGGTTGGGAGTTTTTTTATTACCTTTTCAATCTCTTCTCCTGTTATGCGTCTGTTCAGATTTTTAATATCACTTTGTTGTAGTATGGGTAGGCCGTGTGTTTCTAGAAATTTATCCATTTCCTCTAGTTTTTCAAATTTGTTGGAGTATAGTTTTTCATAGTATTCTGTTATAATCCTTTTTATTTCAGTTGGGTCTGTTGTAATGTCCCCCATTTCATTTCTTATTTGGGTTATTTGTGTCCTCTGCTGTTTTTCTTTTGTCAGTCTGGCCAGTGGTTTGTCGATTTTGTTGATTCTTTCAAAGAACCAACTTTTGGTTTTGCTGATTCTTTCTATTGTTTTTATGTTCTCTATTTCACTTATTTCTGCTCTGATCTTTACTATCTCCCCTAAGTTCATTCTTAAAAAAATGTCTTAGGGCCCCAAATATAAAATGCTGATGTTTTTCATAAATTTTCAGGTAAGATAATTTTTCATAAACTGTAGGCTTTGAAGCAAGTATAAAAGCTGTGAATGTGCACAGATTGCAGGTCATCGATCAATGTCTTTATACATATCTCTTAAGGTCAAATATGCTTTCTTGTTTGATTGAAGACTGACTAAAAAATATTCGTTATCTGGCCATCGGAATTTAGCAGGACATTTGTAGATGGTAGCATTCCAGGTGGTATCAAGAACTATGGAAAACAATACTGTTGACCTTCAGACTGCCCAGTTACCCACGTACGTACATAGTAAATATCAGGTTACTTTGAAACAGCAGCCTTATAAAGCTAACTGCTCCATATCTGGCCCTAACTAGGCTCTTACGTGCATTTATTTATTCATTCATTCACTCACTATGCACATTTAGTAAGTGTCTAATGTGTGCTGGGTACTGGGTTTACCAAATGAGTAAGACAAGCTCCTTGTTCTTGAAGAATTTACAGGATAGTGGGAAAGAGAGACTAATAAACAAAATTACAGTGGAAAGGAGTCAGACAGAGAAATACAGAGAAACACACAAGGTGGGTATTTAAACCAAACAGGGTACAGGGCCTAAGTTATCAACCTTGGCTGAGCAAACCAGATTCCCAACTGGAGTAACTGCTTCTGACTGTGGACACCAGCCCTGGCTCTGCGGTCCCACTGTGACTCTGGTACATGACTCAGACTCCTGATGATTTTTTCGCCTAAGGGTTGATTATGAGTCCTAGACCCTGGAGTAAACCTTATTCCAATTAAGCCTGTCACAGAAATGTTTGAGCTCCTCACCGAAACTGAAATCAAACAGGACCTTCACTTCTCATCAAAACATCCCAGCAAAACCTACTGCTTTGAGAGAAACAGTCTTCCCTTTGAACAGAGGTAGATGAGCAGAGATTGGAGGACTAGAATGACCAACAGGGTTCCAACAGCAACAGCTTTTTAACCTAATGCGTACAAACTGGGGAGTGAGTGACTTACCTTTTCAAGTGGGCAGTGGGTGCTATCTCGGAGAAATGGAAGTAAGTTCGGTCGATCATATTCCGCATAAAGGCTGATCTGTTTTTCATGGTAGCGCTGCCCCTTATGATGGTCTCTCTTGAAAAGCTTATGCAAATACTAAAAGGAACAAAGGATAAACCGTGAAGATCTAAATAAGAAAATGAATACCCAGGTAGCATTGTTATTTTCAGTTCTAAACAGCTTTCATGAGTGGTCAGGGAGAAGCAGCTTTGAAAAGCCATCTGAAGGTAAAGAAGAAGTGCAAAGGAGAATGCCTTCAGGGGGCAAGATTCTGACGTTCACTCTAGAACAGCACCCAGTGACCTAGCTCTACCACTTAACCAACCATGTGACCTTGGGCACGTCACTAAGTTCTCTGTGACTCTGTTTCCATATCTGCAAAGACTTCATTGGGCTGTTGTCAAGATTACATGAGCTACCATTTGTAAATCATTCACAACTTTGCCTGGCAAACATTAAGCGCTATAGATATGTTGATAGTAATAGTTGTTACTACTGTCATCATCTGCTTCACCTCAGAACAAATATGTGAGGTTAGTGGTCTTTCTAGGTCCTAAAAGTTTTTTTACATGAAAGAAGGTAGAGTCATGTGATAAGCACAGCTCTTAAAAACCCAAGCAGCACGTGCTACATTAGTGTTCATCCACTCTGCATCCCCTCTTTGTTAAGTCTTACTGGTATCCGTGCTTGCAATGAAATGCTGCCTATACGAGTAACATCAAAAACAAACCAGGTAAGGAATAATAAGTGGAAATAGCAACAATGTTAACAATGTTAACTCATCAGCAAGTAGACAGGAGTAAAAATCAAGTAGAAGACAGGTGTTTTGAACGAATTCTCAAAACACATTTCTTACCCTAGCTGTCTGAAAAGTTAATGCACCTCAGAGGAAGTGAGTAATTTACTTTCTACCGGCAGGCAAGATTAACTCTATCAATATACTACACAGAAGTTAGAGATCGGTGTTCAGTGTCTAATGTTAAATGTAAACAAAAACCCCACAAGCCATTGGAAACAGGAAGAGCTTAATCACATCTTGAGTGGCTGTTTCCAAGTACCTCAGTTCACAATCACAGCCCAGAAGCTGTGATTATAAATGAGCTAAATGATTTTGACACCTGCTATTGTATACATCCACTAAATAAGCCTTGTCGTTGTTAGGTGCCATCGAGTCGGTTCTGACTCATAGCAACTCATTCTATGTACAACAGAATGAAACAGGGCCTGGTCCTCTGCCATCCTCAAAATCATTGTTATGGTTGAGTCCGTTGTTGCAGCCACTTTGTCAATCCATCTTGTTGAGGTCGTTCCTCTGTTTTGCTCACCCGCTAGCAAGCATGATGTCCTTTTCCAGTGATTGATTCCTCCTGATAACATGTGCAAAGTATATGAGATGCAGACTCCCCACCCTTGCTTCTAATGATCATTCTGGCTGTACTTCTTCCAGTCCACTGTATATTCAACACTCTCCGCCAACACCGTTAATTCAAAGACATTAATTCCTCTTCGGTCTTCCTTATTCATTGTCCAGCTTTCACACGCATATGAGGCGACTGAAAACACCATGGCTTGGGTTAGGCCTAACCATGACATATACACATTAAGAAACCACTCCTCAGGCTAAATGTCCATGTCTTCCTAAGGCAAAAAGAGGTGTTCAGAGTAGTCACACTCAACTCATCTGTGGACTGAGGCTCACACATAGTCACGCTGGTCTGATGAAAGGCCCTGTCCATCCCCTGACACTGGGGTCCACCGTGGGCTGTTGTAACAACGGTGCCTGAGGGCAGGGTCAGACCTCCTTGTCTAACTTCACTAGTAGGAGGAGAAAGAATCATCATCAGCATCAACAGCTCAAAGCCGATTCCTATGAGGCAGAGATCAGACACACTTCCACCCTCCAAACTTTTGCCCAATTGTGACACCAGTCGTCCCCCCCGCAGCACTCTTTACTTCTCTGCTGGGTTCAATAATTAAATGTGATGGTCACACAGAACTCTAAGACCATATTCACAGTTATGGAGTTTAATAGGCAAGTAACAGGTTACCACTCAGGCTGAGAAAGACAGTACAGCTTCTGCTCAGCTGGGCCCACAGGTAGACTTCTCTGTCCTTTGGCCTCAGCCCCTCGGCCCAGCCTCTTCCCTAAGGGGGCAAGAGTTACAAAGCTCTTTAGCTCTGCCAGTAAGTGCCCAGGGGCATCCCACTCTGCCAGGAAGCCTCCTCCCTGAAGGCATTCAGCTCTCGCTCCATGGGTCATGGGTCGGCAAGCCTAGCTCCACCAAAAGTGCCCAAAGGCACCCCATTCCACCAGGAAGCCTCCGGCCTGAAGGCTCTCAGCTCTCGATCTGTGGGTCAGCACATCCACTTTAACTGCCTTGCTCCATGGCTGGGAAGCCTGCACAGTCTTATGCCTGTCTCCTGGTTCTGCTGCCGCTGTTTCTCTGCCACTGCTTCTCGTTGCCTTGCGACATCTCTGATGTTACAGCTCTCTGTCTCTCTTTCCTGGATCTAGGAGGTTCTCAGTACAGGGACCCTAGGTCCAAAGAATGTGTTCTGCTCCCATCTCTTCTTCTTAGTGGTAGTGAGGTAGGTCCCCACTTTCTGCCTCTGGGATGGCTCATTTTAAACCTAGCTAGGATGGCAAAACTGACCAATTCCCTTGTTAGGGTTCCATACACCTTATTTGCATGGTCCCACCCCCACAAGGGTGCAATTCACCTTATTTGTACTATTAGCAAACGGTCCAATCGCCTTGGTAAGCTATAAGCACCTTATCTGCATAGTCCCACCCAATATTTTGCTTTTGCTGTGATTTACACCATAATTAAAAGGAGCCCTGGTGGTGCAGTGGTTAAAGTGTCTGGCTGCCAACCAGAAGGTCGGCAGTTTAAACCCACCGGCTGCTCCGGAGGAAAAAGATGTGGCAGTCTGCTTCTGTAAAGATGTACAGTTTTGGAAACCCTATTGGGGAGTTCTACTCTGTCCTACACGGTCACTATGAGTTGGAATCAACTGGACAGCAATCGGTTCGGCTACACCATAAGTACATTTAATGGTAACTACAGAAGGTGCTTAATCCTGGGCACTGTGTGATACCACAGTAATGAATATGATGATTTCTTTTTGTTGTTGCAACTGAACTGTGAGTTGAAATTTAAGTGCCTGATCTGTAATTAATCCCTGGCCTCAGATGCATGGCATACACCCCATTTTAATAACTGTAGAATACTATTTGTGGGCAAATCTCCAATCTGAATATTAACCTCCTTGAGGAGGCCACTCCAACATACTGACATACTGGGAGTTGGTCTGCCTCAATAATCAGTCAAAGAGGCAAAAGATGACTGTCATGCTCACCACATGCTGAAACTCTGGTCTGTCTTCTAATTCTTCCACGACCTTTTTAATCTATAGAAAAAAAGAATATTTCAAATGTAGAGCTATGAGGACAGAAACCAAGCTGCAAAATTATCTGATAAACATCTTTCTTCTCTATGGCTTAGTGGTCCCAAACACTCATCTGGTAACATCCATAAAAACAAAAAGTACTCACTGAAATTTTATCTTCATTGTCCAAAAGCATGTCAACAGCTTTCTGAAATACATAAAATAGCCACAATCATTGAAACTTGCCATATAAGAAGAGAGCATTAAACACATGTATACATCAGGACAGTTAAAGGTACAGGGCATATTTTCTGCACTTAAGGAGGCCTTTAGCTTTAAAATGGCACTTAAGTGAGGTTAAAATTCTAAGTATGCATTCAAAATGTGTCTCAATTTGAGGCCTATGTGTTATGCATACTACTACCATGGTGCCTTGCTATGACTTCCAAAAAACCAAACTCATTGCAATCGAGTTGATTCCAACTCATAGCGACCCTATAGGACAGGGCAGAACTGCCCCATAGGGTTTCCAAGGAGCGCCTGGTAGATTCGAACTGCCGGGCTTTTGGTTAGCAGCCGTAGCTCTTAACCACTATGCGGTCAAGGTTTCTTGCTATGACTTGTTGTTGTTGTTGTTAGGTGCCATCGAGTGACTTCTGACTCATAGCAACCCTACATACTACGAAACGAAACACTGCCTGGTCCGGCACCATGCTCACAATCGTTGTTATGCTCGAGTGCTATGACTTACTAAGTACAAAACATCTTGAATACACATATTCTAGCCCCCTTGATATCTCAGATACTGTCACAAGTTCTCATGTGACTCTCAGTACTTAGAGTATCTCACTACCAGTACCACAAGAATGAGCTTTTCTTCTGGCCACCTGAACCTTGGCCAGGTCACCTTATGAGATGCCACAGATATAAGGTGCTGGTCTAGTGTGGAGAAGAGAGTAAGAGCCAGGAATAAAAAAAGTAACCTGAAGTTTCATAAGCATATAATAATGCTCATGGACTTGTAGAAGCTACTTTAACCACCTTCATCCTTCGTAAGGTATCCCTGGCTGGTCCAAATGGTAACGTGCTTGGCTGCTAACCAAAAGTTTGGAAGTTTGAGTCCACCCAGTAGGGCCTCAGAAGAAAGGCCTGGTGATCTACTTCTGAAAAATTATCTATTGCAAACCCTATGGAACACAGTTCTACTCTGACACACATGGGGTTTCCAGGAGTTGGAATCGACTTGACAGCAACTGGTTGGTTGGTAACCTTCATGAAACACAAATCAGATAGCGTTTATAGCAAGAGGTAGTAGAAATGGGAAGCCAGACCATCAGACTGAGAGAGCTCAGGTAGAACACTTGTGTTCTGCTCTTAACTCTGTTACTAACTAGCAGTCGGCCCCAAACATGTCTTTTTTTTTTTATTGGTCTGAAATATGTGAAAATAGATTATCCCTATCGTCTTATTAGAAACTCTATCATTCTTTACAGTTGGGTCATAATCTTGAATAGCAATAAGTTTCAGCTCATCCATCTTTTTTCTACAGCTACATATGCAAAACTAGGCTCTCAGGGGTATGGACACGGGGAGAGACCAGATATAGCAGCAAATGTAATTAATTTTTATATAAGCATTTCATCCTCTTAGTCACTTTCTGCTAAAGAAGCAGAACCTTTGTACCCGAGCTTCCTCAGAACTGTACTAATCCCTAAACACTTGACTCATTCAGTATCAGCAACGGGCTAAAAGCATCTTTCAGAAAAAGAGGTAGATTTAGCAGCGATCTAAATTTTTAAATTTGTGAATAACAAATAATACACCTAAATACAGTAAAATATAATCGAAAAATGCAAGCAGCCCTTCTGAAGAGCCTTATGGAGTCTATCCTTTGATTCATCTAAAATTTCAATTTTCTAAATAAGAACTACCGTGCTAGGAGAAACTGTTTATTTCCATCACGAGCACTTGTCATTAGCTTCCTTTACCAAAAAAAATAAACAAACAAAATCCCCCCAAACACATATTGTTTGTATCACTTAATCAGAGCTACTGTGAGCTGTGGAGCTGGGTCCCTTCATTAGTCAAGTGAAACACTATTCAAATTTTTTTAATAATAAAATGTCCGTGTATCTTTTACCTCAGCATCAGCCAAGACCAGTGGTAACTCCACATGCTAAATCCAAGAATGTCAAGGAATAAATCCTCAATGAATGGGGCAAAAAGTAAATTTACTTAAAATCTCAATTTGGGGACATACAATTAAGAAAGTTACAAGGGCTAAAGCATATGGCTTGTTTCTTTGTTTCTATGAATTCTAAGAAATGTTTTACTAAAAAAATTACACACACAACTTTAAAAACTCCACATCAAATTATGGTTGCTTGAAAGGATTCCTCAATGCTGACAACTAAAATGATTAAACAACACCTAGTAAGGGTCAGAGTGTTTTGAGCATGATCAGCATACTACCAAGCTACGTGATCCACTACCCAATCCACCATTTATATGGATGTCTATTTATTAAAATTTGAACTAGTAAAAATAATTTGTTAGTATTAAAATAAGAAATACATTACCTCTGAATCAAAATCCATTAATAGAACAATTTTATCCTTGATAGAACTGAAAAGATTATGCTTATGGATCAACTGGAAAACATCTTTATGTCTTAATGTTAAGTATATTTCCAGAGCATTGCCATAGTTTTTGTCATAGGTGTACCTGGTAATACAAAATTTTTTACATTAATGTTCATCAAAAGTTCCAATAAAAGACAAACACACATACACACAGATCATGTTTTACAAGATTAAAAACCAAAAAACCTGTTTTAGAGAGAAAAATTAACTCTACTTGGAAAAATATTCCTTGGGATTAAACTATATATGACCAACAAGTATTTCTTTCTCAGAACCTTGCCTCACATCTCACCCAGAGTTTTGAAAATTTATAAAACCCAAGTAATAAAAATTGACATTATTGGTGCCTCCATCCACCTCAATTTTTTTTTGCAGAAATCCATACACTAGAAAGAAATTATGATCCAGAAAGAAAGAAATTCTCATTCCAGCAATAGAAAAATCGGTAAAAATTCTTACAAGCAAGGTTCAGCTAGCAAATGGGTTATATTCTAAAAGTTTATTTGTAAGGCAACTGAATAAAACTGAAATGTGTTTTTCTGTTGAACAATGTTTTACATTGATTAAGTCCCTAAGCCAGTTCCTTGAAGCTCACTCAACTTAGACTGCATTGTAAGTGCACTATTAGCAAGACTACTGAATCCAAAGAACATGTAGAACAACATTTCCGTGAGACAATGATCAGCACTCCAACTTAGAATGCTATAAGCACAATTCACCGTCAAAAGTCTTACACAGTCCTGAATTCTAGGTCATTTTGATATAACTTTCTTGGTCTTGGGCAAAAAAGTAGGAAGATGGGAGAGAGGGTGGTCTGAGTTGGTGGGAGTGCAGAGAAGGGCTGATGCAAGGTATTCTTCTTGAGTACATCTGCAGTACACTTCTTGTTTCACTAGACCAAGGCTCCTTGAGGGTGGAAATGTATTTTGGCACAAAACTTGAGTCACTGAAAGTGCCCAATAAATATGGAAAATATTAACAACAGTTTCTATTTTCTAAGCCCTGACACAGTGCCAGGCACTGTGCATCTCTCTGATGATATTTTATTTATAGCTTAAAATAATCACAGTAAAGAGACTGTCACCTATAAGTTTATAGATAAGGAATTTGAGGTTTGAGATGATTTGCAGATGCAAGAACAACAACACAGAGCCTTGCCCCCTGGGAAATTCTTTTGCAGGAGTGACCTAAGAACTGTCCAGCTTCCCTCCCTGAACACACCGTCTCTACCAAGTGCAGTTATGGAGTTCCTTTCCTCTGGGAAACAGATTATGCCAACAGTACAGCTTCATACCTTTTCCTTACTTTTTAGGCGTTCAGTTGAGGTTTATAAAAGGTTTTTATTAAGAGTACATTCAGGTATAAAAGGCTTCCGCCTACATCTCCTCAATCCACCACCACCATTTGTTGTTGAGTCGACTTCAACTCATGGTGACCCCATGTGTGTCGGAGTAGAACTGTACCCCATAAGGTTTTCAATGGCTGAGTTTTCGGAAGGAGATCACCAGGCCTTTCTTCCGAGACACCTCTGGGTGGACTCGAACCACCAACCTTCTGGTTAGCAGCCAAATGCATTAAGCATGTGCACCACCCAGGGACTCTGCTCCCCATTCAGAGTTTGCCAAACCTAAAATATGGAAAATTTTTGATGGAGACTGATTCGGAAAAAGAAGCACTAAAATATACTCACAATTCTGCCAGGGTTTTAAGTAAAGTCCTGTTTTGACTGTCTTTCTTCAGGTGATCCCGAACAGCTTGAACTATTACTGAATTGTTGTACAGATCTCCAGGCCATTCTCGGATTAAAGTGGCAAAACCCTAACCAGGAGGGAGAAAAAGAAAAAGACTCTTGAAACAGGATAATAATCCAAATAGTTTAAACAATGCTTAAAAGTATTCACATAACTGATCAAATAATTTTAAAATTACCATATTTTTATGTAAACAATGCATGCCTTCTACATTTGTTTGCCAATTGCTCCCTCCTCCTACAATGTATTTTCATAAGCACCGTTAATGCCAATTATTTTTAATGTGCTGTTGTAAAAAAATTAGCATATGGAGCTTATGGAAATACCTCATGGAAGGAAGGAGTGGTTGGTAAAAAAATGTAGAAGGTGTGCATTACTTGCATAAAAATATGATAAAACTTTAGTCAATAAACCTTTCACCAATTTTTAAACTATGGGTTTGGGGGATGGTAACAGGGGCAGGGAGAATTACTACACAATAATCTCCATTTAACACTCCTGGCAAGTAGGTTCTTATTCTATGAGACGTGCTACTAAGAAAGAGTTCCTGTTCTTTCTATAAAGTTCCACTGTACATACAGAGTATAGGTTTGACTGGCTCCATCCTCATTCTGAGTAACCATAAAGCTTTGGGTAGCATCTTCAATATCTTACAGATATTATCCAAGTTGGCTGCTTTCCCCACCACCTTCTATGCACTCAGGTCTGGGCTGCCGTGTGCAGCTGGCTATCAGTTGTGCACTGCACAGCTAGCACAACTGTACATGGCTGCCCTGCTCAGGCCTAGGTGGTTCCCAAGGTGAAATCGTCTTTTGTGGGTTTATATTAATCTACTAAGGAGGTCTGGCATCCTACCTTTAACAAGTTACCATCTTTGTCCTCTTTCCACTCTGGCTCCTAACTATAGTTTGATTTTGGGATGGCTTTAAGTCTTTGGTTCAAGTCTTATCCCCTAGCTCTCACTCTGCTTACCTCTGGATCTTAAATTTTATGGTTCTGAGAGATAACTCTAGACCCCCTGATGAGACCTTGCCTCCTTCCCCCCAGTAAAGACTGATTTGGGGCTAGTATCCTGTGCAGCCTCTGCCCTCTTGATTCCTGACTTTAGCCCTCAAGTTTTATAACTCCAAGTACAGTGAAGTGGTTGACTTATTGATTCTTGACAACTTTTAGGGTAGAAAAAAAAAACCCCAGCAAACTTAAAACATATTAAAAAGACGGCAAATAGAAGTAAAAATGTTCATGTTATTGAAAAAATATTATTAATATCAAGTGATAACTAATGTTGTAATGATCTACTTTGAATTTGTTTAAATGATATTTAGAAGTGAAAACAGGTAGATGTTGCTTCTGTAAAGCACCAGGATTTGGTAAGAAGAAAATAAAAAAAGAAACAAGAATATAGTTTCATTAAAGTTCTACCTAAAAAAATAACCACTAGGCAGGATGGTAAGAAATAAGAATAAGAGACTACATGTGTTCTCATTCAAATTTTAACCTTACTGCATATTAGCATGATTATGACTTTAGGGATATGGGAAAGGGATTCATTAAATAAAATGATATCTTTTATAAAACTGCTAGATTAGAACACTCAAATGTTCTCTGAATCAAACTGATACGGTGTATCAAATTTCTGTCTTCTTAAGACTCTGAACAACATATAAGGTAATGAGAAGCCCCTAAAGATATCCACCCAACTACTGGCAGCTTTCAGTGACCCCAAGACTAGGAATAAGAGGAAGAAAGCTTGGCTTCACTTTCTCTTTTTCTCATCCATATAACAGCCTCAAACTACTGTCAACTTTTAATACAAACTGAGACAAGATGACCAGTCGCACTGTATGATAAAAGCACGATGACCCCAATATAAACTGAAACAAACATTTATTACATCCCATGTTAGGCTTCTCTCTGCTTAACTGGCTTCGTACACCCTTGAATAAATGCGCTAGCTAAGAAATATTGATGAAATCTGCCCTGTGACCCATATTATTTATTAGAGGACACAGTCATTAGGGAGCTATGATGACAGAATGAGAAAATTTATAGAACACCTCAGTGCCTATCAGAGTAAGTACAAGGTTAAAAAGTACTCATTTCACTAAATGAAATGCCACTGGAATTCTCTCACTTTTCATATCTTATACATTTGTCATTATTATGAAGCAAAGCTGGACTATTTAAAGCAATTCTGCTAGGCTGTAAATTAACAGGTAGAGCTAAATGCAATCAACTCGAAACCACACAGAAATAATTCAAGAAAAAGCATTACTTCTAAGAAAAACAGTCACTTCTGATCTTTTTAGGAAGACAAGAAAATTCAGAAGTTTATATTCCCAGGAAAGGCAGCTTTTTTAACTGCAGCTTTTTTGTGGTGTTTAGCAGCACAAAACTTTCATCCACATAATATGTGATCAAAATGTTGCTATTCAACATTACTATCTGATCAATTATGTGACCATTTAATTCAGAATTAAACATTGAACTTTTTAATAGTACAGGTCAGGCAGACATCCTAAAACATTCAGAAGAAAAATTCTACAAGCTCCAATTTTAATGTTTTACACAGTGCTTATTTCTGTTAGCCTCAGTCAAAAGTTTTCCAGATACGACTCAATAGAATAATGTTGATGATACAAGATTAAAAATAGTTACTAGAAAAAGTAAGAGCTGAATCCAGTAAAAGAACTGTAACAGAATCATCAAAAAATAAAATAGCCTTTTTAGGCTTAAATTACACTATTTTAAAAATAGGAAAAAGTACGATACTTTTCAGTATTTCTAAATAAAGTTCCTCTTATTTTCCATTATTTTCAGAGATCATTCATAATTTTCTTCCACACAGATGTACAAAGATGGAACATTTATGAGAGACATTCTGTACTAGAACATACTGGAAAGAAAAGAGAAGCCCATTACAAGTCTTTCTCCAATGAAGAAATCTCGTCGTCCAGTAACTACAGCTAATAATGGCTTCTCTATTTTTAGATCTCCTATAGGACAGATGTTCTTCAGAAAACAAAAAAATCTGTCCTATAGGTAATCTAAAAAATCTGAAGAAAATTAAAACAAGTCCATGAGAACCAAAATACGATCTTGAGTAGATCCCACTTGAATTTGGAGACTATCTCAAGAATAGATTGGACACTTCGAACACTAATGACTGAAGACCAGATGAGTTGTAGGATGACATCAAGGACTTCATACATGAAGGAAGCAAAAGATCATTAAAAAGACAGGAAAGAAGAAAAGACCAAAATGGATGTCAGATGAGACTCTGAAACTTGTTCTTGAACGTAGAGTAGCTAAAGTGAATGCAAGAAATGATGAAATAAGACAGCTGAACAGAAGATTTCAGAGGGCGATTGGAGAAGACAAAGTATTATAATGAAATGTGCAAAGACCTGGAGTTAGAAAACCAAAAGGGAAGAACATGCTCAGCATTTCTCAAGCCGAAAGAACTAAAGAAAAAATTCAAGCCTAGAGTTGCAATTTTGAAGGATTCCATGGGCAAAATACTGAATGACACAGGAAGCACCAAAAGAAGATGGAAGTAATACAGAGTCACTGTATCAAAAAGAACTGGCTGACATTCAATCATTTTAGAAGGTAGCATATGATCAAGAATTGATGGTACTGATAGAAGAAGTCCAACCTGCACTGAAAGTATTGTCAAAAAACAAGACTCTAGGAATTGATGGAATAGCAATTGAGATGTTTCAACAAACAGATGTGATGCTGGAGGTGCTCACTAGCCTAAGTTAAGAAATTTGGAAGACAGCTACCTGGCTAACTGACTGGAAGAGATCCGTATTTGCGCCCATTCCAAAGAAAGGTGATCCAACAGAACATGAAAATTACTGAACAATATCATTAATATCACATGCAAGTATAATTTTGCTGAAGATCATTCAAAAACGGTTGTTAACAGTACATTGACAGGGAACAGCCAGAAATTCAAGGCGGATTCAGAGAGGACGTGGAATGAGGGATATCATTGTCACTGTCAGACAATCTTGGCTGAAAGCAGAAAATAGCAGAAAGATGTTTACCTGTGTTTTATTGACTATGCAAAGGCATTCGACTGTGAATCATACCAACTTATGGATAACACTGCAAAGAATGGGAATTCCAGAACACTTCACTGTGTTCATGAGGAACCTGTACTTAGACCAAGAGTCAGCTGTTCGAATAGAACAAGGGGATACCGTGTGGTTTAAAATCAGGGAAAGTGTGTGTCAGAGTTGTATCCTTTCACCATACTTATTCAATCTGGATGCTGAGCAAATAATCTGAGAAGCTGACTATATGAAAAGAATGCAGCATCAGGATTGGAGGAAGACTGATTAACAACGTGCAATATGCAGATGACACAACCTTGCCTGCTGAAAGCAAAGAAGACTTGAAGCACTTACTGATGAAGATCAAAGACCACAGCCTTCAGTATGGATTACACCTAAACATAAAGAAAACAAAAATCCTCACAAATGGACCAATAATCAACATCGTGATAAATGGAGAAAAGATTGAAGTTGTCAAGGATTTCATTTTACTTGGATCTACAGTCAACGCCCACGGACGCTGCAGTCAAGAAATCAAATGACGTATTGCGTTTGGCAAACCTGCTGCAAAAGACCTCTTTAAAGTGTTAAAAAGCAAAGATGTCACTTTAAGGACCAAGGTGCGCCTGACTCAAGTCATGCTGTTTTCAATTGCCTCATACGCATGTGAAAGCTGGACAATGAAAAAGGTAAGACTGAAGAAGAATTGATGCCTTTGAATTATGATGGTGGGGAAGAATACTAAATATACCATGGACTGCCAGAAGAATGAACAAATCTGTCTTGGAAGTACAGCCAGAATGCTCCTTAGAAGCAGGGATGGTTGAGACTTCCTCTCATATACTTTGGATATGTTATCAGGAGGGACCAGTTGCTGGAGAAGGACATAATGCTTGGTAAAGTAGAGGGTCAGTGAAAAAGAGGAAGACCTTCAACGAGATGGACTGACACAGCGGCTGCAACAATGGGCTCAAGCATAACACAGATTGTGAGGATGGCGCAGGACAGGGCAGTGCTTCAGTCTCACGCACACAGGGTTGCTCTGAGTTGGAAATCAACTTGATGGCACCTAAAAACAGTAACAACCAGCACCAGTCACAACTCTGAGAGGGAGCTCACCAGCTCTTTCTACAACTTATCCACCAGAAACTTCATCTTATTCTCTGGCTAAAAGAGGAAGCAAGTGAGTTTTAGCCACAACACTGCTCATAGCTCTATTAGAGCACTCACCATACATATATAATAATATATATATCAGGGTTCCCTCAACCTTGACACTATTGACATTTGAAGGCAGATAATTCTGTGGGGGCTGTTCTGTGCATTGTAGGATGTTTAGCAACATCCCTGACCTCTACCCACTAAATGCCAGTGGCAATTCCCCAGTTGTGACAACTGAAAACGTCTCCAGGCATTGCCAAATGTCCCCTGGGAAGCAAAATTGGTCCCAGCTGATAACCACTGGCTTTTATGTTTGGCTGTGACTTACACTATGAGCTACTCAAATGAATCAGCATCATCACAATCCCATTACTATGTCTAGTGCCTAGCACATTCCTGGAGTATAGCAGCCACTAAACCCATGTTTTCTGAATAAACGCCTGTTAAATGAACCGACTGCCATTGAGTCGATTCTGACTCAGTGCAACCTTATAGGACAGAGTAGAACTGCCTCAGAGGGTTTCCAAGGAGCAGCTGGTGGATTCAAAACTGCTGATACTTTCGTTAGTAACCAAGATCTTAACCACTGTGCCACCAGGGCTCCATTAAATGAACAAGATTTAAAAGTTATAATTCCTCTTGGACGCCTGCAAATCCCAAATTTAAATTCAAATCCTGGCATAACTATTTATTAAATGTAAGGTCTTGGGCAAGTATTCTTTAATCTTTGGTTTTCTCATCTGTAAAATTGGAACTTTACTCCTTATCTCATAGTGTTGTTAGGAGTATAGAATGGCAATATGCATGTAAAAGGCATAGTATATAGTAGATGAACAATACATGTACTGCCTTTCTCCTTAATCTAACAGATCATTTTCCAATCTCCTTTCCCACTCTTGCCTCCAATTCTTTTTAATCCTTCTTTGGTGAGCTTAGTATGGAGTCTCATGCTTTAGTCTGTGCTGAGTTATTTAGGGGTAGTAGCGTTATCAATTACCATCTGCCATTCTACTTACGAAAGCCACAACACTGCACTTTCTCGTTTTTCTTTCACTCTTGCAAGGAGGTAACTTTAAGGAATTCTTTAAAATCAGTAAAAATGTACCTGGATTTGGGATTTTCACAGTCTAGATAAGTAGTTATCAACAGAGTTTATTGATTTCAGTTTCATCTATGAAATGCACTCTACAAATCTGTTTCCTTTAAACCAATCGCTCCACTGTATTACTTTTCTACATTTCTTAACATTTCCCATTGAGAACAAGTAAATATTTCCACAAAAGAATGCCGTACCTCATAATCACTTTCCAAAAATTCGTGTAAGATCATTTCATAGATGAGTGGTTTCAGAACTGGGTCCCCTCTTGGCAAATATGGACTAATAGCCTAGGGAAGGAAAAGGAAAAAGAAATCCTATAAAGAGTGGTAAAACAAAACTTTATTCCAGTTAGTCACAAAACATAAATGTGTATTTCTACTTTTTAAAATTTAAGGCAACAACGTACTTTGGAATTATATGAAAAGATTCAAATAAACTTTATTGCAACACATTATATAAAGAGTATCTATGGATGTATGTAAAGTGAACGAATCAATGAATAAAAATTGCCTAGGTTAATCTTTATCACCCTGTTCTCCTTGATGAATTAATGAAAACCTCAATAACAGGAGGGAGAAGGTCATAGTGATTATAAAAGTCAACCTCTTAAGTAATCAAGGAATATAGGTCATCTATTCATCTTTGTTTCCTTATTATTTTAACCTTTAAAAAGCTCACAATCATCTTTTGAAATTAGGGGCATATCTAGCTTGCGCTCTTTGGATATTATCAGTGCTGTGATAAAAGTCAAGTTTCCCAATACTGTTAAATCACTCTGTCGTGCACTATGCACCAAACACCAGGCTTTGCACTGGGGACAGAGAGCTAGGGTCACCATTCTCAAAGAACTCACAGCCCCAGAGGGAAGACGGACAGATATTAAAACAGATTATTGCAACATTCTGTAGTAAGCTTTAGAAGTGTGGGGTTGACAAAGCGCTATGGTGAGCAGAGGAGAATCTTGCATACTGAATCAGTATATGCTTTAGGTCTATCAGGCAAAGAAAAGGGGAAAGGCATCTCTGGGAGGGGGAATAACATGAGCAAAGATGTGGAGACATGAACACACACTTGTGTTCAGGTGGTCAGTGGTTCAGAGATGTGAAATGGGGGTCATTGAAGGGAGATGAAGCTGGAGAGGAAGGATGGGGTGGGGTCACGAAAGGAATTTGGATTTTATCCTATGGGCAAGAGGGAAGCAACAGAGATTAGGGAAGTGAGAGTACCAGATTTATTTTTTTTTAAAGCTAACTGTGTATGGAGTTGCTCGAAGATCTATCAAAACACCCTTGCAATAGCTCAGGCAAGAGTTGGGCAGTGGTACTGGAGAGGGAGAGGAGAGACCCTATTGGTATCGACAAGGAAAAACTAACAAGAATTGGAGATTAAATAGAATAAGGTGAGTAAAATGTCCTCATCAAGAACAGCTAGCTAAAGATATTAAGATTGAGGAAATGGGTATATTGTGATGTCATAACACATTGTAAGCAGAAGGACCAAATTTGGGAAGGAAAATGAATTCACGTTAATTAGGAGCCCTGGTGGCACAGTGGTTAAGTGTTTGGCTGCTAACCAAAAGACTGGCAGTTCAAATCCACCAGCTGGTCCTTGGAAACCCTATAGGACAGTTCTACTCTGTCCTATAGGGTTGCTATGAGTTGGAATCAACTTGATGGCAATGGGTCCGTTAACACGTATTCACAGAATACACAAAGAGAAATGGCCATGACACAGTTGAAAATATCAAGAGACCTAGTTTACGAAGCCATCAGGGTAAATACAGCCCTAGGACTAGATGAGATCCACCAGAAGCCATCCAATAAATACAACGATAAGCATCTGCAGGGAGCTCGCTCCCAGGGAACAGTAACATGTATGGGTAGGCACAAAAGGAGTCATATACTGACCAGCTGAGTAACTGAAGGTTTTTAAAAGCATATTTATAAGTCCAAGAAAGCATTTAAAATGCCTAAAACTTAAAAAAAAAAAAAAAAAAAAAGTTTAACAAACAGGAACACTTTAATGACTGGTGTGGATATTCTGCACTAAGTTGAATGATAAAAAATAAAACATTAAAAGCATCTGTTAAAGCTGCACAGTCAAATTTTTCCATTTATCTTCAGGTGGGTAAAACACTATTTGAAAAATACATTAATTCTTCAGTAAACCTGAAAAAAATCTTATGTTTTATATACTACTGGGTAAGATTATTCTTTCATTAAAAAGAACCTGAAAACTTCATCTGAACACAGAGAATACTAGAAGACGGTAAGAAAATAAACACATCATGTATGTAATATGAGCCTTGGTGGCACAATGGTTAAGAGCTTGGCTTTTAACCAAAAGTTCGGCAGTTTGAATCCACCAGCTGCTCCTTGGAAACCCTATGGGGCAGTTCTGAGTCAGAACTACTTGATGGCAATAGGTTAGGGTTATTTATATGTAAGATATGACACGTATACAATATATGTAATTATATATTATATAGCATATATTAATTCTATATATTATTATTTTATACACATAAAATATAAACTAGGTTTATATTTTGAAACCAATTTCTAAAAGAGTTTCTTCCCAGCTAATACTGGCTTCCTAATAGAGAACTGAGTCTTTCAACTTTACTTCCATCTCTATATTAGTATACTATATGCAAGATTGAGTTAAAAATAAAGCTTTGCTTACCTTAAGCTGTCCTATTTCTTTAAATTTATAAACTTCATATTCCCAGAGTGCTGCATTTTTCCCAAGAATTTTCTGGCATTTGCTGGTGGTGAGATCGTCCCAGGGAGGAAGAAATTATAAAAAAATTAAACCGACAACGGGACATTTGCCCAGGTTATCTGATAGCTCTCTCATCCCAGATTTTTGACAAGTGTCTAACTCCATCGCCAGTGCATCAGGGATTATGGTTACTCACTTGATAGTATACACAAGATTGATCAAAAACCAAACCCACTGTCACTGAGTCGATTCTGACTTATAGTGACCCTATAGGACAAATAAAACTACCCCACAGGGTTTCCAAGGCTGCAATCTTTACAGAAGAGACTGCTACATCTTTCTCCAGTGACAACGTTGACAGAAATCATGAAAATTAATACAAAAGACTTACGAGTAAAGAAACATCTCCCTCACAAGACTACAATAGGGATTTTCCCAAGGATTATTCTGTGCTGAGTTTGCTCTTCATCTAGTGGAGCAGTGCTGGTTTGGGGGCCTTTCCCGCCTTAAGCAAATCTCATCATACAAATCTTCAATCAAAAGTGCCAGTGTAAACCACTTCTTGAACTGCTTAAGAAAATGGACTACAAAATGACTTCAGAAAATTAGAATCCTATATTCAGGCTGCTAACCAAATGGTCAGCAGTTTGAATCCACCAGTCACTCGCTGGAAACCCTATGGGGCAGTTCTATTCTGTCCTATAGAGTAGCTGTGAATTGGAATTGACTTGATGGCAACCAGTTTGGTTTTTTTGTTTTGGTATATATCTATAGCTGTGGGAATGACTGTTCACATGTGAATGAAACCTTATTTTAAACACGATACAAACACATTTTCTTACATCTCAGGAGTTTAAAGGAGTCAGCCTCAAAAGTTGTCTCCCAGGGCCAAAAGGTCATCAGGAAGACGTGCACAGCCCCAGCAGGAGTCATTCACAAAGACCAACATTACCACCATATAACATTTATGTTTTCTGCCCAGCATAAGACCCCTGCAAACCAGGAGTCTGGGGTCTGATCACTTCCATTTTATTGCCCCCCTTTTATCAGGAGATAATTCGGCCTGGGTCTCTCAAGTTTCTGCATAAATTGTGAGCAGATGCACTGACTGCCTTTATTCCAGACTATCTTCTCAAGGTTGGCTTAAAGAGTGAACAGCCTTGGAAATTAGATGATACAGGGAATGTCTTCCTCCAGAGCAAACGGCAGACTAGTTTACTGTCCACTGTAATAATGTCTCATTCTACAGCAAAAGTCAGGCAGCCTCACTGTCCATTATAAAAGATTCAGATGCCCTAAGCTCAGAATTCTTCTCCCGTAACACAACCCACTGCATGTACATGGCCATCTCTCTGTGTGTTGCCCTGTGGGAAGCGGGGCTTGGGGAACTGGTATAAAGGCTGATATTCTGGCTACTACTACTGCGATGAGTTGGCAATAGTTTTGGTTTACTATTGCTGAGATAGTCCTTTGTCTCTGACCCAGGAGTCTCATATCTTCTGCCAGCATCCATGAAACCATAGCAGGCTAACTTGTTAGCTTATAAGCAAAGTAACATTTCAGGCTCTTCATTGTTCTTGATACTTTTCTTATGAAATGTTATGAAAAACATTTCTCTTTTGGTAGAGACAGTAGGTGGAGAAATAATATATATTAATCCATTCTGTGGTTAAAACCATCCATTAATAGTCAAAAGTTACCCTTGTTACAGAGATGTAAAGGAATAAAGTGAATCAACTATAAAGAATGGCTTATTTTTATTGTTAACACTGGTCAATTCTACTTATATAAACAAATAGTTGTGAAAATGTCATTATTACCGTGCTGCTATGTCATACTCTCCTTTCTCCACCAGGTGATTTATATATGCCAAGCCAATATCCTAGGAAAAATTAAATAAAGGAATTTCATAATTCAACTGGAACAATCAAAATGTTTAGTCTCAGTTTCTGAGCAGGACACAACGTTAAGGTCACAGTCACTACTGAACTGCAACCTGTTCCTATGCCTCAGTTTGCTTTAATTATGCTTGCTTCTTTCTTAAGCATACGCATATTTAAATATACTTGTGTATATGTTTCCATAACTTTTAGAATCCTCAATTTTTTTTTAAATAAATAATGTTACTATTGTAAAGGCTCCTAATCTACCCCTTTCTGATTCTTTAGAAAATAAACTGCCAATATTAAGAAACACAGTCCAGCAACTCTAGACTGTCTCTGAATATACAGTTCTGTTTCTTGAGCTTTCACTTCTAAGATCTGAGCTACGTATCTCCTCTACCCCAAATCTGAAGAAATGCTGTCAAGAACAACTAAACGGCAGATGATCATATTATAGTGAAATATTAAATATCAAAGTAAATATTGACATGAAAATGAGCTCAGAAAAAAATGTAATTCAAACCCACGAGTTTATAGATGAGGAAACTGGTGTTCAAACCAGTGAAAACAACTGGCTTCAGTGCTTATGTTTATTCACTTGCTCCACTTTGGTTCTAAAAGGAGTTGAGGTGACCAGCGTCACCAGAGGTATGGGAGGATGGCTCTTGATTGATCTCCCCACGTCTCTTTGTATGAAATAATATTTCCGTCCAATAGCATTTTCATGAGAAGCTTATACTTATTATGTATATTTTAAAAACGTGGATTTTTAAGTTCTACTTTATGTATAACAGATTTATGTAGAATTTCTTCCCAAATGATAGGATGGGTAGCAGGAGCCACTTCTTGTTGCATACCGGTTTTGAAATTACATCATACTAGGAAGAAAGGTTCTATGCATAACTGACATATAGAATATGCCTACTTCAAGATTGAAGAGAATAACTAATATTTTTCAGTTTACTGAAATTTTACTTTAATGACTACCATGTAGGAAATCATATTTCAAATTTGTAGTAACTATGGTGAGTAGCGTCTTGGGTCTTAAAAGCCTGGGAGCACCCATCTAAGATACTCCACTGGTCTCACCCTTTTGGGAGCAAATGAGAATGAAGAAAACAAGATACAAGGAAAAGATTAGTACAAAGGACTAATGGACCGCAACTACCACAGCCTCCACCACAGTGAGTCCAATACAACTAGATGGTGCCCAGCTAGCACCACTGACTGCTCTGACCAGGATCACAGTAGAGGGTCCCAGACAGAGCTGGAGAAAAACGTAGAACAAAAGTCTAACTCACAGAAAAAGACCACTCTTACTGGCCTGACAGAGACTGCAGAAACTCTGAGAGCATGGTCCCCGGACACCCTTTTAGCTCAGTAACGAAGTCACTCCCGAGGTTCACCCTTCAGCCAAAAATTAGACAGTCCCATAAAACAAAAAGAGATTAATGGGGCACAACAGTCCAGGGACAAGGACTAGAAGGCAGGAGGGGACAGGAAAGCTGGTAATAGGGAATCCAGGGTTGAGAAGGGACACTGCTACATGTCGTGGTGTTGTTAACCACTGTCATCAAACAATATGTGTACTAACTGTTTAACAAGAAGCTATTTGTTCTGTAAACCTTCACTTAAAGTACAATAGAAAAAAAATCTGTAGTAACTAGTGATGGAAAGGAAAGAATGCCTATTGTCTTAGTCATCAATCTTCCCCTGGACTAGCAGCTTCTCTGCGCAGGATCCCTGGGTCCAAAGGACATGCTCTGCTCCAGAGCTGCTTTCTTGGTGGTATGAGGTTCCCAGCTCTCTGCTTGCTTCTCTTTCCTGTTATCTTTTATAAGACAAAAGGTGGTGCAGGTCATACACCAGGGAAACTTCCTTTACATTGGAACATGGATGTGACCTTAGTAAGGGTGTTAACAATGCAACCCTAATCCTTTTTAACATAAAATTACAATCACAAAATGGAAGACAACCACACAATACTGGGAATCATGGCCTACCCAAGTTGACATATATTTTGGGGGGACACAATTCAATCCATGACACCTATCTTCCTTATTTCTCTGAAAACAGATCACATATCACAATATCTGTAGAGGGTCTTTTTGTCAAAGTTCAGATGAGAAGATGTCTCCCTTTAGGAGACTATCCCTCCACCCTGTTCTCATGTTGTTATGGACTGAACTGTGTCCCCCAAAAGCTATGTTGGAGTCCTAACCTCTACACTGGTGAAGAGGAAATAATGTTTTGTTTGGGGAAATAATGTTTTTCTTTGCAGATGTTATCAGTTAACAAAGACATTGAATAGGGTGTGTTCTCATCTTAAGCCCTGTGAATGGCCTCTTATACAAGAGAACGACAGACACATAAACAGTCGCACACAGGGTGTGAGAATCTTGTCTACAAGTCAAGGAATGCCAAGAAACGTCTGGAGCTACAGAAACTGAAAGAGGTAAGAAGGGATCTTTCCCTAGAACCAACAAAGAAAGAGCATAACACCCTGCTGAGGCCCTGAATTCAGACTTCTAGTCTCCAGATCTGTGGGACAATAACTTGTTGTTCCTTAAGGCCACCAACTTTGTGGTATGCCTGGAAAATAAAGACACATGCCCATCTCCTTCTCCACTGTGGAGCTTATTCTGCCACTCATCCTCTTTCTCTTGTACTCCTTTGATTTCAACCTCTATTTTAGCTCTTTTCTTCTGGCAAAAGCATGTACACAAAATACTCAACAACTTTTTCACGGTGCCACAGCCTCCTGCTACCATCCTCACTCTTCTCTACTTCATAGTCAACCAACCTAGCTTACATTTAACTCTACTTCATAAATTATATTACTTCCTATGAACATGTTCAGAATAAACAGTACATATGTAGAAAACTAACCAGTTAACATTCATATTACCAAATCCAACGTACAACTGTTTAGTTGGGCTTGACTTACCTTTGACCTGTTTACTTCAACTACCTAAGCATTTAACTATCTTTACCCTGAAATGTTCTCCTTTCTCAATTCCCACGACACAACCTTCCTCTCTTCCAAACCTGTTTTGTATGTATCATCCCTTGAATGTGAAAGTTCCCAGTGGTTCCATTCACTGTCCTCTGTTCTCTGATGTTATACATTTATTGTGTGGGCTGATCCAAACTCATGTATTTGACTGACGCTTGCTTGCTGATGATGCTCCCAAATCTATTTCTGAGTCTAGATCTTTTTCCTGAACTCCAACGGGATGCCTCAGAGGCGCTTAAAACTCAGTGTGTCAAAAACAGAATTCATAATTTCCTGCAATCTTGCTCTTCCTTCCACAGTCTCTCTCTCTCACTGAATGGCACCACCATTGACTCACAGGCCCAAGTTTAAAGCCTAGAGGAGGCCCAAACTCTCTCATTCTCCTATCCACCTACAATCAGTCACCATATCCTGAAGATTCTAGTTTACCATATATTCCATTTATCATCACCTCTCCACTTCTACAGACCCTGTGCAGGTCTCCTCACTTTCCACCCAGATTATCAAAAGGCCTCCTAACCAATCTTTTGTCTCAGCTAGACTTCTTTTGTCTCCCTATCACCACTAGGGAATCTTTCTGAAAGGCAAATCTGACATGGCACTGAAAGCTTAAATTGTCTTCTAGAGCTTCCAAGATAAAGCCAAGTTCCTAATTATACATGGCTCTTCAGTATCTGGCTCTTACTACTTCTGTTGTAAACCCCTCAACTGCCCCATGTATCCAAGCAGGTCAAGTGATTTCACGTCTCTGCACCTTCACATATGCTATTCTAGCGGCTGGAATGCTTTCTGCTCCATTTCTAGATAATCTTACTTACTCTCCACATTTCTAAATGAAGAAAAGATGCTCTGGTTCTTCCTCCTCCTTTTCGCCCCTGAATTATTTTGCTTGCTCCTTGTTTGGGAAATAAGGCTCTTATCTGGAGTTTTACAGAGACGTTTAAGGTGGGGTAAGTGTTAAAAAAAAAACAAAAACCCATTGCTGTCGAGTTGATTCCAACTCACAGTGACCCTATAGGACATAGTAGAGCTGCCCCATTGGGTTTCCAAGGCTTTAAATCTTTATGGAAGCAGACTGCCACATCTTTCTCCTGTGGACCGACTGGTGGGTTTCCGTTAACAGCCTAGTGCTTAACCACTGTGCCACCAGGGCTCCTTGGGGTAAGTCTAGGCAAAAGGAATTTCTGCTGAAACCCACATTATCACAAAAGACTAAGTTTCCAGTTTTCATCTGTAAAACAAGGGTAATGGGCTAGATGATCTCTAAGGACCCTTCATACTCAGAGGATATGATTTCTCTTCTGCCCTCCATCTGCACATTCACTGTCATAGTTAGCAACGACATGGGCTCTTCAGTCACTATATTTTCCCACAGTACAAAATGTAATAAAAATGTATTTGATGTCCTAGATTAGTCCCCATAACAAAATCAATTGAGATGGTTATTATGGAGATACTGAAGCAATCTAGTTTTATCAAACCGCTCTTTTGATACATTTTGCGATAATGTGATTTTACCTAGAATTTAAAGGAACTTCCACATATGTAACTGGAAGGCTTTGTATTTAAAGCGTATTTCACCCACTGCACCACCAGTGCTCCATGTTACAAATACAGTTTCCAAATTATCTAAAACTACCTCCTAGCAGGGGTTAAAGTCTCTTGTTTACAAGCAGAAACTGATTCAATAAAATGATATATTTTGACCTCACAGGTTAGAGAATTAGTTTGAAACAAATTCTGAAAAGGTAGGTTCTTTTCAATTACTTTCAGTCTCATTATAACTTACTGGAAGGGAAAATTGCATTCCAAATAATACAACTACACACTTACCAGAATCTTATGTCTTTTAATGGTCTTTTGGCTTATTTCAGCTGCCATCAAAGCTTCCTGTATTTACACAAGCATGATAAAAGGAGTGGAAAAGGAGAGACAGAAAATGGCAGACAGTGAGAGAGAAAGAGACTGAGGTTATATACACTATATGTATTATGTTTTAAAGTTCTGGACAACATAAATAAAGCCTCATTTTCTTGTGGCTTTTGCTTGAAGCACTGGAATTTTTAATGCTATGGTTGAATGAACCTCACTGAATTCAAACTTCAACAAAGGCAGTGAACCAAAATGAAGACTTCTCTTGTTTCCATTTGAATTCATTTCCATATTAGGATACTGGAATCACATTTCAGACACAAGTCAAAATACAACACAATTTCTTTGTCTCCAAACAAAAGAATTTATCTGTCATTCTAAATCTTTGTGACATATATTGACAAAGCAGCACTTTTTTTTGTTTCAATAGAAAGTAAGCAATATGCATAAGTTTATGTATATCTACCATCAAAGTTTTGAAAATCTCTGATTTTTTTTTTTTTTTTAATTTTGGAAAGTTTACAATTACTGTTTTACCGTAAATGTTTAAAATATAAAATTATTTTCTGTAAGAAATTACTGGACCTAGCAATATGATAGGAACTGGATTGTGAACTAGGTATCAACAGCTAGGCTCCAAGGAGTTTTTAAATTTTAAAGGTTTCCATCTTTTGCTTAGTTTGCTCATGGATGTTTTCGGGTGGTTACAAACTTAAAGCAGCAAGTTGTTGCTGTTGTTAGCTGTCTTTGAGTCAGTCCTGACTCGTGGTGACCCACATGTGCAGAGCAGAACTGCTCTACAGGGTTTTCAAGGCTGTGACCTTTTGGAAGCAGACTGCCAGGCCAGTCTTATGAGGCACTTCTGGATAGGTTTGAACCACTAACCTTTTGCCTAGTAATCAAATGCTTAACTATCTTTGCCACCTAGCTGCCCTAAAAACAATAAATAGGTGAACATTTTATAGTTTTTTTCAGCTAACTGGCATATAAGCCCATCCACAGAGTTCCTCTAACTAAACCAAATATAAGAATGCCTTTGCAGCTATGAAAACTGAAAAATGTTTTCTTTAAAAATGTAAAAGTCACACGGGGGCATTATCGACTCAAATCAGTCTGAACAAAGATTCAATGAAGTAGACAATATCCTTCCATCTGAACTGGCAGTTCAAACCGTCCTAAGTGCATACTAACCTGACAGCTTTACTGTTACATATGAAATAAGCATAAAGTGAATAATGACACTAAAATAGTCAAATAATCACTTCTGAAATACTAGCTGTATTTTATTTTCCTTGAAAATTCACAAAATAAAATTTCCAATAGGCTGGATCTAACTACCTTGTCTCTCAACCACCAACTCCTCTACCAGCTAACAGTGAAGCTAGTCAATTTCACTGCAATCTCTTTTCCCTCCTAATTTCTGAGAAGGTACTAGAAAGTTACTAACCTTCTTCACATTTATGGCTTGGGGCACTCTAACTCAACTACATGAAAGATCTACTATAAAAACTTTTTATCTTTTCTATATTACAGACTAGTCAGTACTTTCAAGAAAGTAAAAATCAAACCTACTTCATATTTCTTCTTTTCAAGGAGCCAGTCTATGTGATCATCTTGGTCCCGTTCCTTGGCCACTACAACATCTCTTGGACTCACAATGTAAAAGAGTGATTCCCCTTCAGAGTACTCTATAAGTGAGAGAAGAGAGGAAAAAAACTGGGTCAACTCAAGAGGAGAAACCTCGGCAATGGCTTCAGGGAACCTGATTAGGCTACACAACGTCAGAGCAAATAGAAAACCCGCCTATCTTTGGAGCAAGTGAGTTTGGCTTTGTGGGAAGAAGAGGTAGAGAATGACAGAATATGTTTCAGTGCTTTTAAAAATATTTAAGTGTAAAATTATTTGAAAGAAAGAAGGAAAAGAAGGAAGGAAGGAAAAGAGGGACGGAGGAAGGAAGAAAGGAAAGAAGGAGAGAAAGGAAATACCAAAGCATTAAACAAAAAAAAAAAAAGATGGTTTAAAATTCTGTGTTCACTCTGACTCTGAAAAGTAGTACTCAAAATTCTCCATTACGTGCATATTAGAATTCACATACTATATATAAACTTTATTCATGGTCATTTAGAGCGCTCTTCTTCTATTTTTACACACCAATTACACCCCACAGTCGGCGAGAAATGTTTCCTTCCCATCAAGGTCAAGGCCATCTAGAGCACCAATGACAGACGCCCCAAGCCCTGGGGACATAATCTATCATCTCAGCACACTGTGCACAACGCCAGTCTTGAGGGTTTCACGCAGAATTCAATTATAAAACCTGTTCTGAAGGGCTTCTAAGCGTGTAGTAGAGTTTGCTCTGAGCAAAATACCTAGATTGGACGCTTTCGTTATGAATCACATTTGCTTTTTGCCAAGGCCAAAACAGACTCTCACATTTTTCTACTGATTAGGGGCTTCACATAAGAAAGTTCAAACATACATGGAATACTTCTTCATTTTCCTTGGCCAACATGAGGATTGAAAATACTCTTTAAAAACATTGTTTTAAAAGGAAGAAAGAATTTTCAACAAGTTTATTATGTTTTCATCAATTTATTTTACAAGGATATGATGACACCCAAACACAGCTGCCTCTGGCATGACTAAGTAGTACTGGTTCTGCCTTTATTTCTGAGCAGTGACTAAGTGTATTCGTTCATCTATTCAACAGATATTCACTGAATGCCTACTACATACCAGGCACTCTTCCAGGCTCTGATGATTCAGTCACAATCCTCAGACAAGTGCTCTACTATTGCAAAGTGTGATGGTTAAGACTGTGTATCAACTTGGCTGGGCCAGGATTCTCCATGTTTTAATGTATCACTCACACGATTGAATATACTGTGAGTGGGCAATCAGATGAAAGGGAGTCTCCTTGGGGGTGTAGCCCGCATCTGCATATAAGACGACGTTCTGGCTTTTTGCTCTCTCTGGATCCTGCGGCTGCTTCCTGTCGTCTCATCTCCCATTCTTGGGACTTGAGCTGTCAGCTTATCTGCCGAACCTGGGATTCGTCGATCTGCACAGCTGTGAGTGGGAGCCCTGCTCTCTGACCTTCCGTTCTTGGGCTTGCCAGCTTCTGCAGCTGTGTGACTTGGGAGAAGCCTCTACCCTGATCCACAGACTTGGGACGTTCTAGCCTTTACAATCGTGTGAGCTGTTTCCTTGATATAATCTCTCTCTACATGTATATTTATACACTTTACTGGTTTTGCTTCTCTAGAGAACCCAGCCTAAGACACAAAGTATGACTCCTAGGGACAAAGAGCTGGGACTGATATGACAGCCGTAAACCCATGCTGCTTGACTCCCATGTAATTAAAACGCCACACTAAATAGCTAGGACAATAGAAAGAAAGCCCAGACAAAAAGCTAGGACCCTACCTATCTTAGTCCTGATCTCATCTCTACCCTTCCTATTTGCTTTGGGAGCTTGGGAAACTTATGCAATATTCCTGGGCCTTGAGAAACCTCGTTTTCCACACAAGAGGCCTACTCAGTTAGTGTCTAAGATCCTTTGAGCTCCACCTTCATTTAAATTCCCTTTTGTGCCAGTGTGAGTGGAAGGGAGAAAAACCATGAGTACAAGTACAATGAGCTATCTGCTATTTCTCACCTAAATGATAATCTCGACATTCATTTTCCTGAAAGCCTCTGACTGTCAGAGCATCAGAAGAGATCTCTTCACAAGTCTCAGGAAGCGGCTGGATAATATCCAATCTAGGCCTGGCACAGTATTCTCTTTCCTAGGGGGAAAAAGAGGGAAAAGGCTCACTTTAGTCACATTACTATAAATTATACAAATTAATTCTAATTAGCCATAGTTGTCTTGCTTTTATAATTTTAGCACACGTGAGCTCTTATAACAACATGCTGCAGACAGCTTCATGATACTGTTGTATTTTCTGACCATTTGAGTGAAATAAACAAGGCCAGGTAGTCCTGTGTCCTCCAGCATGCCACCACTGCAGCCCAGTCACTCCAAGGAGAGTGGTGGCCCCAGAGGAGCTACCTCATGCTCAGGTCACTTTGTTACATCTCTTCCACATCATGTGTAAGGAAAAGTAAAGATAATTTCAGAAACTGCTCCATCACCCAAATCATTCCCACTCTTACTAAACTTACTGGTAATTCCGAGAAGCCAACAATTAAGAGTTATCTCTAAATCAGAGCTTGCTGAGATGGTGAAAATGTTCTTATCTTGACCGTTCCATATGATAGCTACTGGTTAGAGGTGGCTACTGAAAACATGAGATGTGACTAGTGTGACTAACAAACCGTACTTCTTGTTTTATATATTTTTAATTAATTTAAATTTAAATTGCACATCGGGCTAATGACTATAGTACTGGACACTCCAGATCAAGATGGAAGGAGAAGACAAGTTCACACTTCTTGAGAGAGAGTCCAAAAACCTAGCGGGTTCCTATACACAGGTTACTCTCACTTAGTTCTCAAATTAACTCTGCAAAGCTAGGCATTATGGTTCCTAATTTTACAGATGCAGGAACTGAGGTTCAGAAAAGTTAACTGACGTCAAAGTTACATAAGTAAATGGGGAGAATAAGATTTTTTAAATAACCTGGGATTTATGGTGAACCATAAATTTTAAACCAGGTCTGTTCTACTCTAAAATTCACGTTTTTTGAGTATTCAGCACACAGGCATAAAACATACACTTGAATATTTCCCAAAGCAACAATACCAAAAACAGTGTGATACTGTTGCAGAAAAGAACACTGATGGGAGGAACAGAATGGAAAAAATCCAGAACTATATCCAACTCTGCAATTTTCCTAAATAAAACAGTAAGATTTGAAGATTTCTTTGATCAATTTTGTTAGGATAACTGAGTAGCAATTATATTAGCTGCATATCCCATATGTTTAAAATATTCCAAAAATGTTGTTCTTTTTGTTAGTTGCCATTGAGCTGATTGCAACTCATGGTGACCCTATGTGTTTCCAAAAATAGTAACTATAAAAGATGAACCAGTAGAGAAAAAACACGTGAATATGACTTTGTAATGACTATATTTGAGAGAAATGTCTCAATTTTGAAACAACAGAAAAAAATGAAGAAAAACACTGAAAGATTTGAATATCAAAAAACTTAACTGTTAAAACAAAAAATTATCAAAGTTATATTAATGTAATAGAAAAAAATATCTAAACCAAATAATATTAAAAGATAACCATCTCACTAGAGTATATTAAAAAATAGCTCCTTTATAAGGAAAGCACCAGGATTGCGATCCATTTCATTACTTTATAACTTCTGTTTACTGGTCAAAGAGCCCTACTTATCTGTGACTTTCTTAAGAGCAGGAAATTGCTCTTATTGACCTTTGATCCCTCATGCTTAGCACAATTCTTAGTATACATGCGCTTTACAATGAATGAAAGAAAAGTAAAACATGAGGGAAACAGCTTAATGAATTAGACTACATCAATGAGATGAAATAGTACGCAACTACTATAAATGATGGAGCCCTGGTGGTGCAGTGGTTAAGCATTCAGCTGTTAACCAAAAGTCTGGCAGTTCGAATCCACCAGCCACTCCTTGGAAACCCTATGGGGGCAGTTCTACTCTGCCCTATAGGGTCGCTATGAGTCAGAATTGACTCGATGGCAACAGGTTTGGTTTGGTTTTTGGTTTATTATAAATGATTATGGAGACTATGCAGACATAGGGAAAGACAATGAAATAATGCTCATAAAAATAGGGCAACACAAAATGGCCCATAACTATGATTGCAGCTATGTGAAAACATGAGCATATATATAAAAGGTTTAACACAGAAATATTCTGGGTATTAATATGAGTGATTTAAAAACAAAATTTATTTAATGTCCCAGTTAAACAGTCTTCAATATGAAAAAAAAAAAAAGAGGGAGGGGGGAGGTGGCCCAAAATTTGCCTCTTTATTCCTTTTGTCTTGATTTTATCGGTTTATTTTCTGCTTGAGGATTTAAGGTATACTTTCATGTTATATAAAGTATCTAGCTGTAACTATATACTCTGGCACACACATTTTTAAACCATCTCCAGACTCTCATTTCTTCCTCTGAAAAATTCCATTTTCTAATTTGTTCTACAAGGTTGGCCTTTCTTTGGTTTTTATTCCTTCCCAATACTCTTTTATTAATGCAGGTTTCCTTTCTAAGTTTTTTTTTTTTTTTGGTCAATTGTTTATTAGGCTTCACCCCTTTCATTTTACTGCTTCTTTCCTTATTTTTGTTCAATCACATTCTCAGTCCTCCCCCAGATGCCTCATCAAAAAGCATTGTATTTGCTCCCTTGGGAACCACTGCTTTTCTTTATTTTCAGAAAATAAATAAAATAATAATAAACTGATGTCCTGATAGGGCTAGAAGCCAGCCCTATTGATTTTAGTAGGTCTGAGTGTTCACTTAAGTCTACAGCATTTCATTGCCTAGCAACATGGGCACCCAGAGCTTCAGGTTACTATAGTGATGGCTTCCTAATGCAAGTGCTCTCTCCAAGAAATGCTCAAGAGCAGCTACCACTTCAAAACTGGGGCTCCCAAGGTTTTTCTCCCCATTTTATTCCTTGCTAATTTGGAAAAAAAAAAAAAAAGATACAAACAAGGAGAGCCTACTTACTGTAAGGGGCTAGACAATCGCAATTTCTTTTAGACAGAACATCCAAAAGAAAATGCTTTACAATATGCCGTATTCATGCCTTGAAGCCACTCCTATCCCCTTCCTAGCAGGACCCCTGGACAATACAGACAAGCTGGGAATGGGGCCGTCAGAGGCTTCAAAGGGAGAATGAGGGTGCATGCCCCTCCAACAGACGATATACACAAGCTGCATTCCAAAGCCATGTATCATGACATGTGGATGATCTGCTGTTTTCTATCAGCTATACATTTCATATCATTTGCATTGATAACTGAGAGTGAGCAACATTCCATTTCAAAGCCGCAATTAGGCTGCTCAGAATCACTAGGCCACTGGGAAGGAAACAAATAGGTCTGGGCCACAAGAAATAATGAACTGCCCTTTCCGTAACTCCCTCTGACCACGGGGACCCCTGTTGTTACAGCCAATCAACTTCATTGCCGTCATTTCTGCTAATGCACTGTGTCAGCTTAGTTTCTTCGCCTTTAAGCAAGAGGAATCCTTCATTCCTTTCGAATAATATACGAAGAGAGATGGAAAAAAACAAAAAAAAACAAAACAAAACAAAAAAAAAAAACGTGACCCTCCTCTTGGCTCAGTAAAAGAAACAAAGGCAGACAGTGAGTGGGGCTTCTGAAAGGTAAATATGTTACGTCTACAGAGTAATCTCTGCCGACTATATTTTATAGGTCAGGAAGTTCTGCTCCGACTATAGCAGAGGCTTTTCACAGACAACCTGATCTTGGGTGTGATACTAAAAGTGAACCCCTGAATCTCTGTATTTAGGGAAAAAATAATTACCGTTTTTTCTGAAACCTCCTTTACGTAGGAAAGCATAACAAGCTGGTCACAGAGAGGCGCAAGCCCGCTGATGTAGAATTCAGTTTCAAACTGAGACACTGCAAACAAAAGGGATATTGGATTTACCATTAACAGGAGGAAGAAGCAGCACACAACCAGAGAGACGGATCTTCCACTGATAAACACACTGCAAGTGCTTGACAACAATCAGGACTAGAAAAGGCATCTGGGAACTTCAACACTTGAAAATTTCCATCACAAACAACATGCAAGCTGAACAATAACAGCAACAGGAAAGATCAAGTGTGATGGTGTGTGCAGCTAGTTAAAACATGAGATGGTTAAATCATATTAAATCATGTTGAAACCTGCAAACCTGAATGTGAACTATTATTAATACCAATAACAATTAAACAACAATGCCTGAGTTTAAGTTTTGTAGGATATTAAAGTGGTACAAAAGTCAAAAGGAATGCTATTTATAATTATGAAACCATTTTGGTATCTTTTTTTGGTATTAAACATTTTATACAAGGATTTTAAAGTAAAAAAAAAAAGTATGCAAATACACATTACATTATGATAAAATACCATTATTTCTTAAGTGAAATAAACCTCAGAGGAAAAAATAAAATCTTTCTTTCCTTTTCAAAGATTGTCTTTAAAATTCACAAGAAACATGGCCTCACTTAAGAAGTGTACGGATTTAATTACAATGGACCCAAAAGACCTGATAGAAAGTTCAGTGGGATAAGAAGTAAAAATATTACTATGGTGGAATTCTAACGATTAGCTGTTATAAAACATAACTAATTGTTGTTTTAAGTGACTAAGTTTTGAGGTGGTTTGTTACAGGGCAAAAGATGGTGGATGCAGTATTAGTACTAGAAGCGGCTCCTTCAGGAAATCAATGCTGCACTTACTGACTCACTGGGGAGGAAATGCTCATTAAGAGTTTCTTCATTCAGATCTTTCCATAGTTCTGCAGTATTAGCTTTAGATTTAGTAAGCTTTTGTGATGAAATTACCCTCAAAGGGAAACGAGGGGAACTCAGTATAACGGTGGAAATCACACTGAATGTAGAGTCAGGAAATTTTGGTTATAACTTCCACTAACTGTGTGAACTTGGGTAAGTCATTTTAACCTCTATGGGTGTAACTTCTCCCATCTATAAAATAAGGAAATCAGAGTAGAAATAATATCCATAACATAGATTAAATGAGGAGCTGCTAGATATTTCCTCTTCATAGTCTCCGTTTTCCTTGCAGATCACTTGTCTTTGCCTATCCTTAAGGCTTGCTCCTTACACAACCGTTTACAAAATTTATTTTTCACACCAAAGTAAAATTGAGATGATCAAGAAAAATTACCAAATGGTTGGCAACAGAAACTTTAAAAAGGATAAAAATCCACTGCCATCGAGTTGATTCCGATGCATAGTGACCCTACAGGACAGAGTGGAACTACCCCATAGAGTTTCCAAGGCTGTACATTTTTACCGAAGCAGACTGTCACATCTTTCTCCTGCAGAGTGGCTGGTGGGTTCGAACTGCGGATTTTCTGGTTAGCAGCCGAGAGCTTGACCTCTGTGCCATCAAGGCTCCTTTTAAAAACGATATTACTTCTTATTGTTTGGTCCTTGATTGGTTTACATAGTTAAGACACTGTTCCCTGAACAGGACCATAGACTGGAAGTCCAAAGTCAGGAGCTCTGGTCCCAGCTCCTCCACTAACATATTTTTCCTCAGCCTCTGTGTGCTTGAACTGAATTTTCTTACTCAGGCACTTGAAAATAGTTTTGGTTAAAGGGTAATTGAATGAGTGCTCACATGAAAAGCATATGTAGAGAACCAGGACCACTACAACCTCATGTGCAAAGATGAGCACTGAAGGTTCTGGACAAGTTCACAGTGTTGTATGTGTATGTGGGGTCGGGGTTGGGGTACAGAGGAAAGTTGGAATGTACTATTGAACAATATGGGACCACACAGACCACACAGAGATTAAACAGGTGGCCAGTTCACATCCTAGAAGGCATACAGGCATATTAACAAGAGGTTTTGATTCCCATCACTCCTGAGGTGCTAAAATCTGGTAGAAATGGACTTGAATTGTTTTACTAAATCACATTCCACTTGAGTCCTTGTTGAAATGTTACAGACTACAGCTCCCATACCATCAGCTTGGGTGAAGAACAAATAACCACAGATGCCACAGAGACTGTTCTCATGGGAAACAAAAGGAGGCTTTGCTGTACTTGTCTGCCACAGGCACCCAAGGGATAACATCATCTAATCCCGAAAGAAGGGGAAGGTGAGTGGGGGACTCTCCTGTTTGGAAGGCCCAATGGCTCATTCACAGGCAATGTCAGACAGTGTCTCCCCTCCCCAAGGGTCTGGTTTTTAATGAGTGTGCTAAGAGATCAGTTTATATAAGCACGAAAAGAACAGGAAAACTAGAAAATAATCCTACCCAAATCTTTCTTCGTCCACATCCTGCTTCCCCAATCCACAACAGTTTACATTAGTAAGATAGAACATTTCCTGTTCTCTAATTAAGAGCATAACAGATATGGTTAATTTTATCTGTCAACTTGGCTAGGCTGCGGTGTCCAGTTGTTTGGTTAAATACTACTCTAGTTGCTATTACAGAGTAGTTACATGTGATTGAATCAGTTGGTCTTAAAGCAGATTATCTTCCATAACATGGGTGGGCCTCAATCAATCAGTTGAAGGCCTTAAAAGCAAAAAAGCAGTTTCCCTATGGTGTATTCTGCCTCCAGAATATTAAAAAAAAAATCTTAGCAGAACTCTCACTTTACTATTCTAGTCACCTGACCTACAGATCCTGGGATGCACGCTGCAGAAATCCCCAGCCTTCCGGCTGATCTATGGATCTTGGCCTTTCTAGTCCCCTCCAATCGCATCAGCCTATTCCTCAGAGTAAATCAATGATTCTATCCATTCATCCGTCCATCTATCTCTCACTGGTTCTGTTTCTCTAGAGAACCCTAAGACAATAGATAACATAATGTGTTCTTAAAGAAAACAAGAAAGACATGCGGAAGCACGTATCTATTTCATCTCTCATTTTCAGATACCGTAATAAACTCTTATTTGTTAAGTACTAAATCTTACCAGACTTTACTAAATCGAGAATTAATAATAATTTAGACACAGCCTACATGCACTGGCTACGTTATAAACTAGTAAAGAAATGCTATTTATAGGAGGTGGGGCCAAGACGGCAGAGTAGTCAGACGCTTCTGGTGGAGCCTGTTACAATAAAGACCCAAAAAAACAAGTGATTCGATTATATATGGCTACCTGGGACCCCTGAACACCAAACGCAGAGTTAAGGAACCGGACTGAGCGGCAGGGAGAGGGAGAGACGGTTTGGAAGCAGCGACCTGGTGAGACCCTGAGCCCTTCAGGCCTGAGCAGCTCGTGGGTGAGCAGAGAGGCAGGCAAGCGGCGGTGCTCGGGAGACGTGTTTTCTGTATCAGGAGAAACCCAGCACCAGAGAGTCTACACGGCCACCCAGAACCAGTGAGAAGCAGCCCTCATAGACGAAAGACAAGTACTTGCAAACGGCTTACTGCATGGATCAAAAATGTTCCCCTTAGAGAAAAATCTCTCTCCCATTTACCTCCCCACTCCCTGATCTGCACTGCGTCCCAAACCGGCTTCAGCAATTACCGAGTCCCCTGGGCCAGAAGTAGGATCCATCACATGTCCGGAGCCATTCTCCCTGCCTTGGAGAGTGAATGAATCAACAAACGGGAAAAAATAAACTGCTGGCTTCCCTAACCCAGAAACCCAGGGTAGGTACAGCTCCTCTGCCTAGGCACAGGCATAAGAGATCCACGGACTTTGAGTGCCTTTTCCCCTGCACAGACTTGTGTGTGCCCATCTCAACAGTGTAGGTAGGCCCTTACTACCTCAGTATAAGGTATATACTGGAACTCTAACTGCAACTGTTTCAGTTGTGAAATGGCAGGTTCTTGACATATGACACTGCTCTGCCCATTAAGCAGGATCTTCATCTACCCACATCAGGGGCCTGAGGACTGGCGGCTCCAACCATGTCACCTAGCCACCTGCGATAGAGGCTCATGAATAAGAGATGCCCCCCAGTCCTTACAGCCAACAGCATTAGGTACTCAGAGTCCGGATGCAAAACCCACCCAACTACGTGCTCTAGGGAACAGGGACACGCCTTACTCCTGGACACTGTGGCGTGGCCGTCAGCCCCCTGCCTTGCTCAGAGTGTATCTCCCTGCCGCAGTGAGATGCCTTTGCCTACACCAATCACCCATGCCTGTCTAACACTGTAAATGAGAGCCTACACCACACACTTGGTGGCTATCTACCTAGGCATCTGAGCTGAATTCATACAGGAGTAGTGGGAGGACTCCTGAGCTCACATACCTACTAACAGATCTAACCACCTGGTGAAAGGACATTACAGCTTCACAGCTGTCAATAATCAAACTAGCTCACACGAGCAGTCTATTTGGGCATAATAAAACAAAACAAAAAGCTAGGACACAGTAAGCAAACATAAAATAAATATACTAACTTACTGATGGCTCGGAGAAAGAGTCAATATCAAATCACATAAAGACGCAATCCATGATGGCTTCAGCAAGCTCCCAAAATACAGAATCTAGAAATATTCCAGAAGAGGAAAATTTCTTGGAATTACCAGAGGCAGAATACAAAAGATTAATATACAGAACTCTTTTAAGAAATTAGGAAGGAAATTAAGCAATACACAGAACACACAATAGAGGAAATTAAAAGATTAGAGAAGAGCATAATGACAAATTTAACAGGCTGCAAGAATCCATAGAGAGACAGCAATCAGAAACCCAGAAGATTAACAATAAAATTTCAGAATTAGACAACTCAATAGAAAGTCAGAGGAGCAGAATTGAGCCAATGGAAGTCAGAATTAGTGAGACAGAAGAAAAGTACCCGACACCAACTTATTTGAGGAAAAATCATATAAAAGGATTAAAAAAATGAAGAGACTGTAAGAATTATGTGGGACTCTATCAAGAGGAATAACCTACAAGTAATTGGAGTACCAGAACAGGGGGAGATCTAAGAAAATACAGGAGAATTCTTGAAGATTTGTTGGCAGAAAACTTCCCTGATATTGTGAAAGATGACAAGATATCTATTCAAGATGCTCACTGAACCCCACATAAGGTAGATCCCAAAAGAAAGTCACCAAGACATATTATAATCACACTTGCCAAAACCAAAGATAAAGAGAGAATTTTAAGAGCAACTATGGATAAATGAAAAGTCATCTACAAAGGAGAGTCAAAAGGAATAAGCTCGGACTACTCAGCAGAAACCATGCAGGCAAGAAGGCAATGGGATGACATAGATAAAGCCTTGAAGGAAAAAAAACTGTTAGCCAAGAATTATATATCCAGCAAAACTGTCTCTCAAATGTGATGGCGAAATTAGGGCATGTCCAGATAAACAGAACTTTCGGGAATTTGCAAAAACCAAACCAAAATTACAAGAAATATTGAAGGGAGTCCTCCAGTTAGAAAATCAGTAGCATCAGATAACAACCCAAGACTAGAACACAGGACAGAACAACCAGATATCTACCCAGACAGGGAAGTCAGAAAAGTAAATCAAAGCTCCAAAATATATGAAACAAACTCTAACAGCACTGAAAAGAGAGACAGACAGCTCCACAATAGTAGTAGGAGACTTCAACACACCACTTTTGGTGAAGGACGGAACATCCAGAAAGAAGGTCAACAAAGACACGGAAGAGCTAAATGCTACAATCAACCAACTGGATCTCACGGACATATACCGAACACTCCACCCGATAGCAGCCAAGTATACTTTCTTTTCCAATGCACATGGAACATTCTCCAGAAGAGACCACATATTAGGCCATAAAGCAAGCCTTAACAAAATCTAAACCATCGAAATATTACAAAGCACCTTTTCTGACCATAAAACCATAAATGTAGAAATCAACAACAGAAAAAGCAAGGAAAAAAAATCAAACACATGGAAACTGAACACACCTTGCTCAAAAACTACTGGGTTATAGATGAAATGAAGGATGGAATAAAGACATTCACGGAATCAAACGAGAATGAAAACACATCCTACCAGAACCTTTGGGACACAGCAAAAGCAGCACTCAGAGGTCAGTTTATAGCAATAAATGCACACAACCAAAAAGAAGAAAGGGCCATAATCAAAACATTAACCCTACAACTGGAACAAGTAGAAAGAGAGCAACAACAGCCCTCGGGCACCAGAAGAAAGGAAATAATAAGAATTAGAGCAGAATTAAATGAAATAGAGAATAGAAAAACAATTCAAAGAGTTAACAAGACCAAAAGCTGGTTCTTTGAAAAGATCAACACAATTGATAAACCACTGGCCAAACTGACAAAAGAAAAACAGGAGACGAAGCAGATAACACATATAAGAAATGAGATGGGTGATACCACAACAGACCCAACGGAAATTAAAAGAATCATAACGGAATACTATGAAAAATTGTACTCTAACAAATTTGAAAACCTAGAGGAAATGAACAAATTTGTAGAAATTCAATACCTACCTAAACTAACACAAACAGAGGTAGAACAACTAAATAAAAACATTACAAAAGAAGAGATTGAAAAGCTAATTAAACTCCAAACAAAAGAAGCCCTGGCCCAGATGGCTTCACTGGAGAATTCTAGCAAACTTTCAGAGAAGAGTTAAAACCACTTCTACTAAATGTATTTCAGAGCACAGAAAAGGATGGAATACTCCCAAACTCATTCTATGAAGCCAGCAAAACCCTGATACCAAAACCAGGTAAAGACACCACAAAAAAAAGAAAATTACAGACCAACATCCCTCATGAACATTGATGTAAAAACCCTCAACAAAATTCTAGCCAATAGAATTGAGCAACATATCAAAAAAATAATTCACCAGGATCAAGTGGGATTTATACCAGGTATGCAGGATGGCTCAACATTAGAAAAACAATCAATGTAATTACATAAATACAACAAAAGACAAGAAACACATGATCTTATCAATTGATGCAGAAAAGGCATTCGACAAAGTCCAACATCCACTCATGATAAAAACTCTCAACAAAATAGGAATAGAAGGGAAATTCATCAATATAATTAAGGGCATTTATACAAAGCCAACAGCCAACATTATCCTAAATGGAGAGACTTTGAAAGCACTCCCCTTGAGAACAGGAACCAGACAAGGATACCCTTTATCACCACTATTATTCAGCATTGTGCTGGAGGTCCTAGCCAGAGCAATCAGGCTAGAAAAAGAAATAAAGGGCATCCAAATTGGTACGGAAGAAGTCAAAGTATCTCTATTTGCAGATGATATTATCTTATACACAGAAAACCCCAAAGAATCCACAAGAAAACCACTGGAACTAATAGAAAATTTTGGCAAAGTTTCAGGATACAAGATAAACATACAAAAATCATTTGGATTCCTTTACAGCAACAAAGAGAACCTCAAAGAGGAAATCACCAAATCAATGCCATTTACAACAGCCCTCAAGAAGATAAAATACTCAGGAATAAATCTAACTAGAGACGTAAAAGACCAACACAATGAAAACTACAAGACACTACTGCAAGAAACCAAGAGACCTGCATTGTGAAAATGTCAAGTCTTTCCAAAGCTATCTACAGATACAATGCAACCCCAATTCAAACTCCACCGGTATTTTTTAATGAGATGGAGAAACAAATCACCAACTTCATATGGAAAGGGAAGAGGCCCCGGATAAATAAAGCACTACTCAAGAAGAAGAACAAAGTGGGAGGCCTTACACTACCTGATTTTAGGACCTATTATACCCCTACGGTAGTCAAAACAGCCTGGCACTGGTACAACAACAGACACATAGACCAATGGAACAGAATTGAGAATCCAGACATAAATGCATCCACCTATGAGCAGCTGATACTTGACAAAGGCCCAAAGTCCATTAACTGGGGAACAGACAGTCTCTTTAACTAATGGTGCTGGCATAACTGGATATCCATCTGCAAAAAACTGAAACAAGACCCGTATGTCACACCATGCACAAAAACTAACTCAAAATGGATCAAAGACTTAAATACAGAATCAAAAAAGATAAAGATCATGGAACAAAAAATAGAGACAACGCTAGGAGCCCTAATACGTGGCATAAACACAATACGAACCATACGTAACAATGCACAAGCACCAGAAGAGAGACTAGATAAATGGGAGCTCCTAAAAATCAAACACTTAGGCTCATCAAAAGACTTCACAAAGAGTCAAAAGACAACCTACAAACTGGGAAAAAAATTTTGGCTACGACAAATCTGATCAGCGTCTAATGTCTAAATTCTGCAAGATACTGCAAAACCTCAAGACAAAAAGACAAACAACCCAATTAAAAAATGGGCAAAGGATATGAACAGGCACTTGTCACAGAAGATATTCAGGCGGCTAACAGACGCATGAAGAAATGCTCACGATCATCAACCATTAGAGAAATGCAGATCAAAACTACAATGAGATATCATCTCACCCCAGCAAGGTTGGCATTAATCCAAAAAACACAAAACAATAAATGCTGGAGAGGCTGTTGAGAGACTGGAACACTTATACACTGTTGATGGGAATGTAAAATGGTACAACCACTTTGGAAATCGATTTGGCGCTTCCTTAAAAAGCTAGAAATAGAAGTACCATATGATCTAGCTATCCCTCTCCCTGGCATATATCCTAGAGAAATAAGAGCAGTCACACGAATAGATACATGCACACCCATGTTCACTGCAGCACTGTTCACGATAGCAAAAAGATGGAAACAACCTAGATGCCCAACCATGGACGAATGGATAAACAAATTATGGTATATCCACACAATGGAATACTACACAATGATAAAGAACAACGATGAAGCCATGAAACCTCTTATAACATGGATGAAGCTGGAGGTCATTATTGCTGAGTGAATTTAGTCACTCACAGGACAAATACTGTATAAGACCACTATTATAAGAACTCAAGAAAAGGTTTAAACACAGAAGAAAACATTCTTTGATGGTTATGAGGGTAGAGGGGGGGACAGTGAGGGTTATTTACTAACTAGATAGTAGACAAGAATTATCTTAGGTGAAGGGAAGGACAGCACACAGCACAGGGGAAGTCAGCACAACTGGACTAAACCAAAGCTAAGAAGTTTCCTGAATACAATCAAACTCTTTGAGGGGCAGAGTAGCAGGGGTAGGGGTCTGGGGACCATGCTTTCAGGGGATATCTAGGTCAACTGGCATAACAAAGCTTATTATGAAAATGTTCTGCCTCCTACTCTGGTGAGTGGCGTCTGGGGTCTTAAAAACTTGCAAGCAGCCATCTAAGATGTATCAATTGGTCCCAACCACTTTGAGTAAAGGAGAATGAAGAACACCAAAGACACAAGGGAAGTAGTAGCCCAAGAGACAGAAAGGGACACATAAACCAGAGACTTCATCAGCCTGAGACCAGAACTAGATGGTGCCTGGCTATCACCAATGACCGCCCTGACAGGGAACACAACAGAGAATCCCTGATGTAGCAGGAGAAAAGTGGGGTGCAGAACTCGAATTCTAGTAAGAAGACGAGACTTAATGGTCTGACTGAGACTGGAAGAACCCTGGAAAGCATGGCCCCAGATTCTCTATCAGCCCAGAACTAAAACAATTTCCGAGGCCAACTCTGCAGACAGGGGTTGGACTAGAATGTGGGACATAAAGTGATACTCGTGAGGAGTGTGCCTCTTAGCTCAAGTAGATACAAGAGACTAAACAGGCAGCTTCTGTCCGGAGGAGAGATGGGAAAGCAGAGAGGGTTAGAAGCTGGTTGAATGGACACTGGGAATCAGGGGTGGAAAGGAGGAGTGTGCTGTCACAGTATGGGAAGAGCAATTAGTCACATAACTATATAAATTTTTGTTATGGGAAAAAATAAAAAAAAAAGAAATGTTATTTATAAAGAAAAGATTTGATACATAAAAATATTACTGTCAAGATTGCCAGAAGCACAGCTAAGCAAACTATTTTTAAGCAGTTTGGAAAAATCCAGATAAAGTTGAAATAAAAGCATTCCTTTCTTTTTGTTAAAACAATTTCCTGATACCCACTGCCCACTTACGTCAAGTTGATTCTGACTCATAGCGACCACATAGGATTCCTAAGGCTGTAAATCTCTACGGAAGAAGACTGCTACATCCTTCTCCCTCGGAGCCCCTGGTGGTTTTGAACCACTGACCTTTTGGTTAGCAGTTGATCGCTTTAACCACTGTGCCACCAAGGTTCCTTCATCTCCTGATAGTGACAAAATTCTTCATATAGGAAAAAAATTGCAAATATAGTATGATTCACAAGTTAAGAGTTTAAGCTGTTAATCTTAGCTTTGAGTACTCTTCCATTTACCAATTCATCTCCATTAATATCCACCAGTAATAATATCATGTAAAAAAGAGCTTACTTCCTAATGGAGGCCTTCCTGTTTTAGGAAAATATCTACAGCTATTCTGCACTAAAACAAGGTATTTCAGAATGAATGGTGGTTTCTTATTTCTCCATCACCCCTTACTAATGCAATGAAACGATTGTTTTTAGATCTAACATTATTCAGTTTATTCTTTATACTCATGCTGAATCCAAGAAGGGCTGGTGAGGCAATGGTGTCAGAATGTATATCCAAGTATAAAGAATATTCCTCCCACTGAAAGGATACAGAGAAAGAAAGGTTGAGTGGCAATGATTTATTCTTCTAAAGAACACACATAATTTAAGCAAGTTTATGGACTGACTTTGTAAAATATCTTCAAGTAATTACTGCCTTTATACTTGCAATTTTCAACGGTACTCTGAAAGTCTCAATTTATTTTCCTTGAAATTACATTCTATCCTATATAACAATGATTTTAATAAATATTAATTTTTTTCCTAAAGGAAAATCAGCTTGAATACAGGTGGTTTACCAGGTTTAATACCACAGAAACTCATCTATAAACTGATTATGTGAAAAAGATGAATTACAAGGAAAAGAAAGACTAATTCTGTTAGAGACCACATACACTGAAACAACAAAAAAGTAAAAGTTGTTGTTCAAAAGAGGAGAAAAGATGCAGAGTTTCCTGAGGGAACCACGAAAGACAACAGTTATACTCAGATAGGAGACCTAGAAACTGAGGTGATGGTTCTAGGGACCTGCTATGCTCACCGAGATTGTGAAGGACTTAAGCAATGATGGGTGTTACAGCAGAAGCACAGCCTCCCTGATCTTGATGTAGTTGAAGGGCATCTGTATTTTGGTTTATTCAGGAGGATAAAGCATTCCTAGACATACTAGAAGAAATCATTCAAGAAAAAAAGACAAAAAAGGTGATTCTATGGAGAGAGAGAGAGAGTTTCAGAAGGACTATTCACTTGTTAACTCTGTTCAGGGAGATCTCTTGGATCCAGAATGAAGATGAGATAAATTCAATTTTGAACACAGCCCTGATCTGGAAGGGAGGCTAGAGTTCTTGATCAGCGTTGTACAGTAAAGATACAAGGTAAGGAACAAACAGATTACATATGGAATTTTAAATTTTCAGGTAGCCACGTTAAAAAGAATATAAACAGGTAAAAAATTAATATATTTTATTTAACATAACTAAAATATTTCAACATAGAATCAATATAAAAATTATTAATGAAATATTTAACTTTTTATTTTCCACATTAAGTCTTTGAAATCTGGTGTGTATTTATACTTACAGTACATCTCAATCTGGACTAGCCACATTTCAAGAGTTTTATAGCCAAAAGTGGCTAATGGTCACTATACTAAACACCACAGGTCTAGATAACTAATGGATTTTTTTCTTTGTCTTTAAATTCTAGTAATTTTAGTAGATTATACCTTGATGTTGCTCATCCTGGATCATTATTTTCAGATACACAGTGTGCACTTTCAATTACAGTTTCTTACTTTTTTTTGGTAAGGTCAGAAAATTTTTCTTGAATTACTGTGTTTATTCTTTCTTCTATTATCTTGCTATTTTACTTCAGGGACTCTTTATCTATAGGTTAAATCATCTTTGCTTGTTTTCAGTATTTATCATTCATCTTAAATCTTTTTTATTTTTCCTTATTGTTTTTGATTTTTAAATTTTTCCTCTTTCTCCTTTTCTTTTTCTCTTAAGGAATTATATTTGTGTTTATTTGCTCTTCTGTTCCTTCTAGTTTAGCCTTCATTTCTGAAATGATTTTTTATTTATAAATATTACTGCGTTCTGTCACTGCATTTGAATTTTCTGATTTTTAAGTCTAGTGCCTTTTAAATGGCAGATCACTGGTTTGATTTGTTTTATGGGCACGTCTTTTTGGTGGGTTTTCGTTGCCAGGGATTTTATTCTGTTCCTTATTCTTTTTTTCCCTTAAAATTTAGCATAGGATTTAAACTTGATAATTTTCTGGTGCTCATTTGTATGTGAAATCACTGCTACTGACTCTTAGAAGGAAGGTGTAGGGACTGGAATAGCTTTTCTAACTTCGCAACACCTCTTTTGTTGTTTTCATTAAATGTGAAAAATCTGGCCACTGATATCAGACAAAACAGACTTCAAATGAAAATCTAGTATAAGAGACAAAGAAGGATATTATATAATGATAAAAGGGACACTTTATCAAGAATATATAACAATTATAAACATTTATGCACTTAACCTCAGAGTCCCAAAATTTATAAAGCAAATACTGACAGAATTGAAGGGAGAAACAGGCAGGTCGACAAAAATAGAAACTTTAATACACCACTTTCAATACTGGATAGAAAAACTAAAAAGATCAATAAAGAAATAGAAGACTTAAGCAATACTATTAACCAACTAAACCTAACAGACATATCTAGAACACTCCACCCAACAAAAGCAAACTATACACTGTTCTCCAATGCTCATGAACCATCATGATAGACCATATCTTAGGACACAAAGCAAGTCTGGATAAATTTAAAAAGACTGAAATCATGCAAAGTATCCTTTACAATCACAGTGAAGTGAAACTAGAAATTAAAAACAGAAAGAAAACTGAAAAATACACAAATATGTGGAAATTAAGTAACACACTGCTAAGGAGAAAAGACCTGGTGATACGCTGCCATACAGACTACAGCCTAGGAAACCCTTTGGGGCAGTTTTAATCTGTCCTATAGGATTGCTTGTATTTCTCAAGCTGAAGAACTGAAGAAAAAATTCAAACCTCGAGCTGCAATATTAAAGGATTCTACAGGGAAAATGTTAAACGATGAAAGAAGCATCAAAAGAAGATGGAAGGAATACACAGAGTCACTACACCAAAAAGAATTGGTCAGCGTTCAACCATTTCAGGAAGTAGCATATGATCAGCAACTGATGGTACCGAAGGAAGAGGTCCCAGTGTACCGAAGGCGTCGGCAAAAAACAAGGCTCCAGAATTCATGGAATACCAACTGAGATGTTTTGACAAATGGATGCAGCCCTGGAGGTGCTCACTCATCTACACCAGAAATTTGGAAGACAGCTAAAATGGCCAACCAACTGGAAGAGATCCATATTTTTGCCCATTCCAAAGAAAGGTGATCCAACCGAATGCAGAAATTATTGAACAATATCATTAATATCACATGCAAGTAACATTTTGCTGAAGATAATTCAAAAGTGGTTGTAGCAGTACATCAACAGAAATTCAAGCTGGATTGAGAAGAGGCCGCTAAAGGAGGGAAATGATTGCTGATGTCAGATGGATCTTTGTTAAAATCAGAGAGTACCAGGAAGATGTTTATCTGTGTTTTACTGACTATGCAAAGGCATTTGAGTATGTGGATCATAACAAATCACGGATAACATTGAGAAGAATAGGAAATCCAGAACACTTAACTGTGCTCATGAGGAACCTGTACGTAGATGAAGAGGCAGTCATAGAACAAAATGTGGGGATACTGTGCAGTTTAAAATCAGAAAAGGTGTGCGTCAGGGCTGTATCCTTTCACCATGCTTAGTCAGTCTGTATGCTGAGCAAATAATCTCAGAAGCTGGACTATATGAAGAAGAACACAACATCAGGATTGAAGGAAGACTCATTAACAACCTGCAACATGCAGATGACACAACCTTGCCTGCTGAAAGTGAAGAGGACTTGAAGCACTTACTGATGAATATCAAAGACCACAGTCTTAAGTAGGGATTACACCTCAACATAAAGAAAACAAAAATCCTCACAAGTGGACCGATAAGCAACAACATGATAAATGGAGAACAAACTGAAGTTGCCAAGTATTTCATTTTACTTGGATTCACAATCAATGCACATGGCAGTAGCAGTCAAGAAATCAAATGATGTGCTACACTGGGAAAATCTGCTGCAAAAGACCTTTTTAAAGTGTTGAAAAGCAAAGATACTACTTTGAGGACTAAAGTGTGCCTGACCCAAGCCGTGGTACTCTCAGTCACCTCATATGCATGTGAAAGCTGGACAATGAATAAGGAAGATCAAAGAAGAATTGATTCATCTGAATCATGGTGTTGGTGAAAATACTGAATATACCGTGGACTGTCAGAAGATCAAACAAGTCTGTCTTGGAAGAAGTACAGCCAGAGTGCTCCTTGGAAGCAAGGATGGCGAGACTTCATCTCACATACCTTGGACATGTTATCAGGAGGGATAACTCCCAAGAGAAAGACATGATGCTTGGTAAAGTAGAGGGTCAGCAAAAAAGAGGAATACCTTTGATGAGATGGACTGACACAGTGGCTGCTCCAGCAATGGGTTCAAACACAGCAACAACTGTGAGGATGACGCAGGACTGGGCAGTGTTTCGTTCTGTTGTTTGTAGTGCTGCTGTGAGTTGAAACTGACTAAAGGGTACCTAACAACAACAACAACATGGTCAACTGATTTTCAGTAAGGGTGCTAATTCCATTCAAGGGGGAAGGAAAAGTCTCTTCAATAAATGGTGCTGGGAAAATTGGATTTTCATGTGCAGAAGACTCAGGATCCATTCCTCACACTATACACAAAAAATCAATTCAAAATGGATCAAGCACCTAAATGGAAAACCTAAAACCATTAAATTCTTAGAAGAAAATGTAGGGATGAGGCCGTGGGAACTAGTTTTTAATGATGTATCATCATATATGACAACAAAAGCATGAGCAGCAAAAGACAAAGTAGATTGGACTTCATAAAAATTTAAATATTTTTGTTCATCAAAGGACTTTATCAACAAAGTAAAGAGACAACCTACAGACTGGGAGAAAATTTTCAGGAACCATATCCAATAAGGGTCTAATATATATACAAAACCTCTACAACTTAACAACAAAAAGACAACCCAATCAAAAAATGGGCAGAGGACTTGAAAAGACATTTCACCAAAAGAATATTCAAATGGCCAATAAGTACATAAAAACATGCTCAACTTCATTAGCCATTAGGGAGATAAAAATTAAAACTACAATGAGATACCACCATACTCCTATTAGAATAGCAATGATAAAAAAAAAACAAAACAAAGGAAAACAACAGGTGCTGGTGAGGTTGCATAGAAAGTGGAACCCTCATTCATTGTTGGCGGGGATGTAAAATGACAAAGCCACTGTGGAAAAAAGTTTGGTGGTTCTTCAAAAAGTTGAACATAGAACTACCATACGACCCAGTAATCTCAATTCTACGTATATACCCAGAAGAAGTGAAGGTAGAACACAAACAGAAACCTGTACACCAATGTTCACTGCAGCACTTTACACAAATAACCAAAGCTGTAAACAACTAAAATGCACATCAAAAGATAAATGGATAAACAAAATGTGGCATATACACACAACGGAATACTATTCAGCCATGAAGAGAAATGAAGTCCTGATACATGCCACCACATGGATGAACCTTAAACACATCATGCTGAGTTAAAAAAGTCAGCTGTAAAAAGACAAATATCGTATGCTCTCACTTACATGAAATAAGCAAATATATAGAAACCAAAGACTATTAGTGGTTACTAGGGATTGGAGGAAGTGAGAAGTGGGGAGTATTTGCTTAGGGGGCATTGAGTTTATGTTAATGGTAGTGGAATCGTTTGGAAAAGGACGGCAATAATGGTTGTACAACTTGAACAATGTAATCAGTGTTGCTTAATTGTATATGCAGAAATTGTTGAGGTGGCATATGTTTTGTTATACATATTTTTACCACGATTAAAAAAAAAAACAAAAACTGGCCACTTGCTTTCTGAGATTTCCTGGATTTGCTCTCCTCTCCCAGTTTTATTGGGACCTTCTCTTTCCTTTGTTTCTATTGTCTCCCGCCTGCTCCAGTTTTATTCTACTCTCAGCAGGTTCTCCTCAGTGAGAGCCAGGTCCTGGCAGGAGTCCAGCTGCTAATTGTGAGAATTTAGACTGCATTAGCCCCTCAAACCTAACTGCAGCCCCTTGTATTCAGTCTTCCCAGGGCACCCAGGGTAGCACTTGGCTGTTTGGCAGTTCTTCTGTTCTCAAGTCTGTCATAAAGACCATGGAAGATGCTGGTGAAAATTCCAGAGAGTTAGGCAGTCTTGTGAGAACACAAGAGACCAAGTTAGGTTAAAATAAGTGTGGCAGAAATGGACCACAATCTACTTTTAACAGTGTAATTTGGAAGAAGAAATGACATTCAAAAAAATCTTATGTCCAGAGAATATTTTCTTGGATTGGTGATTGGCCAGTAAGCTTAATCTTCAATATCGTTATAATTTTAATTTACAAGAATAGATTAATATCCTATTGGCTGCAATAATTTTGTGTTGCCAATGACATTTTGACTTACAAAGGAGAGTTAGAAACATGTGGCTTCTAAGAAATGCACAACCACAACTATTTACTGTCTATGCCATTCTCACCTCATTTACTAAAGAACAGTGGCTCACACTATTCACGGCTAAAGCAAATTTTAATCCAGACCTCCTCATGTTTCTCCTTCCCTTTATCCTAGTCAAGGACTCTTATCTAAACCACTGTGCCCCTGCTGTGAAAATGGTTTATATTCTTAAAGGTTTGCTCTCAATTAGGGGGAAAATGGTACTTAACCACTAACCATAGTAGTCAAATGTCAGTAATGTGATATTGTTAGTACCCACATACAGTATATTTCCTATAAATTGGAGTACAGATGAACTACACTTTAATAACGTGATCCCAGGGCTCTAGGCCACCACTGTATCAGCTATTAGCACTCAAAGAGTTGGGATGGAAACTTTGCACAGTGATAATAACCATAACCATTTAGTGAGCATCTACTGTGTGCCAAATACATGTTAGGCCATGTTATCTCTAATTCCCACAATCATACTGAAAGGTAGGTATTATCATCTTTATTTTACAGGTGAGAAACGCAAGGCTCAGGAAGGTTAAGCAACCTTATCAAGATCATGCAGTAATTCAGCAAACTGCTTTGCTTCCCTGGAAGCTTTCAGGTGGCTCTACAGAGTTAGATTCTATCCAGTTTAACTTCATGGTAGTAAGATCTTAGACAAGTGATCTACCTCCCTGCACCTCAATTTTTTCATTTATAGAATGATAAGTGTATCAGATACAATTCAAAGGGTTGTTATGAGAATAACACAGGTAATGCACACAGCACAATGCTATATACTGTATGTGAGCAATAAATATCAGGGAAGAAGATAAGATGACATTTGCTACATTTTCTTGCCTCCGTGAAACTTTTATATCCTTAAGAATTCCCAGGGTTTTTGTTTTAGTTGTCGATATTTCAACTATTCTAATACTTATCTCTTGGTACATTATGCACTGAGATGTTCAAAGTTTTGTTTTATTTGGTAGGAAAGGACAGGGCAGTAAAGGAGAGAGATATTGAAACACATTTCTTTATCTTATGAGTCTGTTATCTTGTGCCTCAGCCTCAGTAGCATTACATCCAGCACATACCTATTTTGCCCATATTCTGAGCAATCTAAACAATGTATTTATGCTTCCATGTCAAAAAAAAAAAAAAAAATCAGAACCTTATCATGGCCTTCTGACTTCAAGTGCAAAATATTCTGGATTTTAATGCTATATTCACATTAGGCATGTGAGTACTGATGCACCTATCTTTCTTTGTTCCTAGAAATACAGTCCTGTGCAAATGATTTATTTCAGCTTCACCTTGTTATGATGACCTATCAAATTTATATTCCTCACTCACCATCCAAATTGGTGGATGATCTTTCCCAGCTGACTTAAAACACAGCTAATCTTTTTACAATACAACTCTGTCTCATAAAGCAAACATTTCAGTTCTAAATAATACAAAAATAGCTTTTATTACATCTGTTTAAGGTATTACCCCAAAAGTCTGCCAGTTCTCATTCTTTTTCTCTGAATAATTTTTGCAAACTAAGGTATAAAACTAAGTTATAAAAGCAATGGTGTATCGTTCTTGGCATACTGGTCTTAATAGCTGTTTCCCAGAATCATGAATTCATCCTATGCAATATTATTTAGCACAGTCTGTGTGCCATCCTTGAGACACAAACACTGAGCAAAAGCAGACACAGTGTGTGCTCTCAAGGCGTTTACAGTCTGGTGCAAGAAACAGAAATGCATTGAGTAATCGCAAAAGCACTGCAACTGAGACAAGTGCCAGAAAGGGGAGGGCTAAGACATGTCTAGAACGGGGGGACTTGACCTAGCTAGGGAGGTCTAGTAGGCTCTCCCAGAAAAGCAACACTTGAGCTGAAGTATGAAGGAGGATTAAGAGTCAGTGAAGTAGAAAACGGCAGGAAGAGGATCCCAGACAGAAGTAAGAGCGTGGACAATGGACCTGTGAGAGGAAGGAGCATGAGTAGGTGGGAGAAGACTAGTGTGGCTGCAGTACAGAAACCAAGGAGAACCGGCAAGGTAGCTGTCTTCCAAATTTCTTGGCAGAGACGAGTGAGCACTCTCAGTGTTACATCCATTTGTTGAAACATCTCCATTGGTATTATGTCAATTCCTGGAGCCTTGTTTTTCGCCAATGCCTTCAGTGCAGTTTGAACTTCTTTGATACTATTGGTTCTTGATCATATACTACCTCCTGAAATGGCTGAACGTCGTCGACCAATTCTTTTTGGTACAGTGACTCTGGGTATTCCTTCCATCTTCTTTTTTTTTTTTTTAATTGTACTTTAGGTGAAGGTTTACAGAACAAATAGTTTCTCATTAAACAGTCAGTACACATATTGTTTTATGACATTGGTTAACAACCACACGACATGTCAACCCTCTCCATTCTCGACCTTTTTTTTTTGGGTGAAAATATACATAACCAAAGATACACCATTTCAAAAATTTCTACATGCACAATTCAGTGACATTGTTTACGTTCTTCCAGTTATGCTGCTATTCTCACTTTAGATGAAGGTTTACAGAACAAAATAGTTTCTCATTAAACAGTTAGTACACATGTTGCCCTATGATAATGGTTAACAACCCCACTACATGTCAACACTGTCCTTATTCAACCTTGGGTTCCCTAGCACCAGCTTTCCTGTCCCCTTCTGCCTTCTAGTCTTTGTCCCTGGACTGCTATGCCTCATTAGTCCCATTTTGTTTTATGAGGCTATCCTTCCATCTTCTTTTCATGCTTCCTGTGTCATTCTATTTTTTGCCCATAAAATCCTTCAATATTGCAACTTGAGGCTTGAACTTCTTCTTCAGTTCTTTCAGCTTGAGAAATGCTGAGTGTGTTCTTCCCTTTTGGTTTTCTAATTCCAGGTCTTCGCACATTTCATTATAATATTTGTCTTCTCGAGCCACCCTTTGAAATTTTCTGTTCAGCTCTTTTACTTCATCATTTCTTCCTTCTGCTTTAGCTACTCAGTGTTTAAAAGCAAGTTTCAGAGGTCTCTTCTGACATCCATTTTGATCTTTTCTTTCTTCCCTGTCTTTTTAATGATCTTTTACTTTCTTCATGTATGATGTCCTTGATGTCATCCTATAACTGGCCTGGTCTTCGGTCATTAATGTTCAATGTATCAACTATATTCTTGAGATGGTCTCTAAAGTCAGGTGGAATATACTCAAGGTCATACTTTTGCTCTCACAGACTTGTTTTAATTTTCTTCAGCTTCAACTTGAACTTGCATATGAGCAATTGATGGTCTGTTCCACAGTCGGCCCCTGGCCTTACCTGACTGATATCAGATACTGAGTTTCTCCATCTTCTCTTTCCACAGATGTAGCTAATTTGATTCCTGTGTATTCCATCCAGCAAGGTCCATGTGTATAGCCATTGTTTACATTGCTGAAAGAAGGCACACCTACTCCTCACTTATCAAATATCTCATTATCCAACAGTTCACATTGAGGACACTAGTAAAAAAATCTACTATCCGACTATTTTGCATATTAACGATGTACATCTGGCAATGACAAAGGCCAAGATGTGAGGCGAGAGTAATGCTGGCCCTGATGGTTAAGGTTATGTGTCATCTGGCTGGGCCATGATTGTCAATGGTTTGGAGTTATGTAATGATGTGGTTATCCTCCATTTTGTGATCTGATGTGGTTATCCTCCATTTTCACATAACCCTGACTTTAGCATAATGACCTGGTCTTTGGAACTTAATCTTGTCAATAAATGAGGAATGTGTGTATTTCCCATGAGAAAGTTGCTGATCTTACAAAATTCTATCATGCGATCTCCAGTGTCACTTCTATCACCAAGGCCATATTTTCAAACTACTGACCCTTCTTCTTGGTTTCCAACTTTCACATTCCAATCACCAGCAATTATCAAAGCACCTTTTTTTAAAAAAAATTTTGTTTTGTTTTAGGTGAAAGTTTGAGCACAAATTAGTTTCTCATTAAAAAATTTATACATAAATTGGGGCTGCTATCCCTACAACGTGTCAGCACTCTCCTCCTTTCCCTTTCCACCTCGGGTTCTCCATGTCCATTCGTCCAATTTTCCTGTCCCTTTCTGCTTTCTGGTCTTTGCTTTTGGGCAAGTGTTGCCCATTTGGTTGAACTAAGAAGCACATTCCTCATGTGTGTTACTGTTCGTTTTATAGGGCTGTCTAATCTTTGGCTGCAAGGTGGACTTTGGGAGTGGCTTCAGTTCTGAGTTAGCAGGGTGTCTGGGAACCATATTCTTGGGAGTTCCTCCAGTCTGTGTCAGACCAGTAAGTCTGGTATTCTTTTGTGAATTTGGATTTTGTTCTACATTTTTCTTCCATTCTGTCTGGAAACTCTATTGTGATCTCTGTCACAGTGGTCGGTGGTGGTAGCCAGGCACCATCTAGATCTTCTGGGCTCAGGTTGGTGGAGGCTGCAGTTCATGTGGTCCATTAGTCCCTTGGACTAATATTTTCCTTATCAAAGCATCTTGATGGTATGTTAGATCAATTTCATACTGCAGAAGTTGGTAAAAATCTTCAATTTCTTCATCTTTGGCATGAATTTCCAACAAAATGTGGAAATTACAGGACAATAACATCAATATCACATGCAAGTAAAATTTTGCTGAAGATAATTCAAAAACAGTTGCAGCAGTATACTGACAGGGAACTGTCAGAAATCCAAAAGAGGATTCAAAAGAGGCCATGGGATAAGAGATATCATTGCTGATGTCAGATAGATCTTGGCCGAAAGTAGAGAATACCAGAAAGATGTTTACCTGTATTTTGTTGACTACTCAAAGGCATTCGACTGTGTGGGTCCTAAAAAATTATGGGTAATATTGCGAAGAATAAGAATTTCAGAACACTTAATTGTGCTCATGTGGAACCTTGTACCTAGACCAAGAGGTAGTTGTTCAAAGAAAACAAGGGGATACTGTGTGGTTTAAAATCAGAAAAGTGTGCGTCAGGGTTGTATCCTTTCATCATACTTATTCAATCTCTATGCTGAGCAAATAATGAGAAGATGGACTATATGAAGAAAAACGTGGCATCAGGATTGGAGGAAGACTCATTAACAACCTGTGATATGTGGATGACACAACCTTGCTTGCTGAAAATGAAGAATACTTAAAGCACTTACTAATGAAGATCAAATACTACAGCCTTCAGTACAGATTACACCTCAACATAAAGAAAACAAAAATCCTCACAACTGGACCAATAAGCAACATCATGATAAATGGGGAAAATACTGAAGTTGTCAAGGATTTCATTTTACTTGGATCCACAATCAACACCCATGGAAGTAGCAGTCATGAAATCAAATGACATATTACATTGGGCAATCTGCTACAAAAGCCCTCTTTAAAGTGTTAAAAAGCAAAGATGTCACCTTTAGGACTAAGGTGCACCTGACCCAAGCCATGGTGTTTTCAATTCCCTCATATACACGGGAAAGCTAGACAATGTCTAAGGAAGACCGAAGAAAAATTGATGCATTGGAATTATGGTGTTGGTGAAGAACAGTGAATATACATGGACTGCCAGAAGAAAAAACACATTTGTCTTGGAAGAAGTACAGCCAGAATGCTCTTTAGAAGCGAGAACAGTGAGACGAACACTTACTTTGGACATGTTATCAGGAGGAACCAGTCCCTGGAGACAGACATCATGCTTGGTAAAGTAGAAGGTCAGCAAAAAATAGGAGGACCCTCAAAGAGAGGACTGACACAGTGGCTCCGACAATGGGCTCAAACACAGCAATGGTTATGAGGATGGCACAGCACTGGGCATCATTTTGTTCTGTGGTATACAGGGTCGTTATGAGTGAGAACTGACTTGATGGCACTAACAACACAATTCTCACAGACAACCTGTAAGATAGATACTCTTGTCCACATTCTACAGATGAGAATATTGAAACATGTAGTGAATCGCCCAAAGTCCATATTGTAAATAACAGAGTCAGAACCCAAACCCACAGTTATCTGACTTCAAAGCCACCTACAAAGTTAATGTATAAATACGAGAAATATAGTTAGAAAAAATGGTTTCCATGATGGAAGTTTCAAAATTCACAACAAAAGCTTCTTAATCTATTTTATCGAGGTACCAAGTGATAAGCCCTGTAAATGAACATGGTTTTAGGCTTCTATGTAATAAAATGGACACTCTTTTGAAGTTTTACAGTCACAGAAGATAAATGGTAGAGTCATACCTATTTCAACATATCGATTTGGCAAGTCTCTCATTTCACTGGCATGCCGTTCCTTCACTGAGCATATCTGGAAAATAAATTTCGCAAGTAATTTTTAATCAGTTTAAACAGGGGACTGACATCATCTGATATGCACTTTAGAAAAATTACTCCAGCTGCATTGTGGAGGGCAGGATGAAGGGGGCAAAACCACAGCCAGGGAGACCTGACAGGGGGATGGAGAGGAGAGATTTCAGAGATACTGACAGAACCTGAGGATTCACTGGACCTCTTCCAATCCTGAAAGACCCCTGAAGGTAATTCTTCATCCTTCATTTAGCAATAAGGATGCTGAGGCTCTGAGAGTTATGTAAGTTACCCAAGATCACAGTTAGAACCAGAACTCAGGCCACAGCCTGACTATGTCTTGTCCACGTGCCACAGTCCGTTTGAAGACCAAGGAAACATGGCCCTAATGGCAGCTCAGGGCAGGGCTCTACTTCATGGCTCCTCAGTTCTGTGGTCTGAGCTCTTATTCCAGCATCTGTCTCATAAGCAGGTAGCAGCAGTTGCAGGTATATGAACATTTATCTAAATTTTACCCTAAGTTCATGTCCTTCATAAGAGCAGATCAAGGATTACAACAGCAATTTACATCAATAACACCCATGAACATGCCTCATAAACACCAATCTGCCTCTTCCAACTGTCTCCTCCACATCTCCACTTAGGTGTCTAACAGACATCTCAACTGGACATATCCAAAAAACAACTCCTGATTGTTTCCCTCTAAACACACAAAAAGAACTATTTCTTCTAAGTCCTCAGGTAAAAACAAAAACAAAAGCGAAAAAAAAAAAAACCAACAAACAAAAAACTTGAGTTGCCACTGGCTTCTATTTTTTTCTTATACCCCACATCCAATCATCAACGAATACTGTAGGGTCTACCTTCAAAGTATGTCCAGAATTCAGTCAATCCTCACCAGCTCCAGCACTGCACTGATCTGACAACACCGTCATTTGTTACTGAGGTGGCTGTGCTAGCCTTCTAACTGGTCTCCCCACCGCACTGCCCCGTTACTCTCTCCACACAGCAACCAGAGCAATTCTTTAGAATTCAAGTTAGATCACTTAACTCACTTCACTGCTCAAAACACTCTACTGGCTTTCCACCTTACTCAAATTAAAACCCAAAGACTTTACAAAGGCCCGTGAGGCCCTAAATGATTTTCTTCATTGTCTTCGCACCGTAACACACCCACACACATCTCTCTCTACTATCATCTCCTCCGGCTCTCCTCCACACCTGCTCCATCCACTCTGGCAATAAGGGCTTCCTTCACATTCCTCAAAAACACACCAATCACACTCCTGCCTGCCTCAAGGTGTTTGTACCTGCTATTTCCTCTGTCTCACAGTCCCCCATCTTCAATACTGTGTAGCTGCTTTCCTCCGGATCTCTGCTCAAATGTCATGTTAATTTTTAGAGATGCTGTCCCTGGCCCTCCCTATATTAAACAATACCTACCCCAACCTCCTTTACCTTTACGCTGTTTAACTGCTGTCCTTGGTAGTCACCACCATGTACATAGTGAATTCAGTAGCTTGCTTACTTTTTGACCACGACCATCTTTCCTCACTGGAATGTAAATTTCCCAAGAGAGGCACGTCATCTGTGTGGTTTTTTATCCACAACACTAGAACATTGCCTGGCACATAGTAGGCACTTGGTAAATATTTGTAGGGGAAATATATGACTTAAGTAAACAGCTGACTCTTAAACGTACACTTTATTACTTTATTACTGTTTGTGGTTGTTTCTCCCTAACAAGGTTGCTCTATTTCAGACAGGAAACTTCATGTCTTTATCTTCTCTTCACTCAAAAGAACACAGTAAGATCGTGAACTGAGAAGAAGTGCTCAACAGGTAACAGAATGAGTCAGAAGAAAAGGAATCTCTAATAAAATAACAACATTTGACATGAAAACATTGTATACGAGTTGCATCTTAATGTGGGCACAGTAAAACTATATCAGTTTCATTTGGCTGCTGTAACAAAATACCACAAACTTGGTGGCTTATACAATAGAAAAAGTTATTCTCTCACAGTTCTGGAAGCCAGAAGTCTGAAATGTTTCACTGGGGCGAAATAAAGGTGTTGGCAAGGCCATGCTTCCTCCCAAAGCTCTAGGGGAGAATCCGTTCCTTGCGTTCTTCCAGCTTCTAGGGGTTGCCGGCATTACTTTGCCACATCACTCTAATCTCCGCCTTTGTGGTCACATTGCCTTCTCCTCTTCTGTATAGCATCTCTGCCGCTTTATAAGGAGCCCTGGAGGTGCAGTGCTTAAGAGCTTGGCTGTTAACCAAAAGGTTGGCAGTTCAAATCTACCAGCAGCTCCCTGGAAACCCTATGGGGCAGTTCTGCTCTGTCCTATAGGGTCATTATGAGTCGGAATCGACTCGATGGCAACAGGTTGTGATTGCATTTAGGGCCCAACTGGATAATCCAGGATAATCTCTCCATCTCAAGATCCTTAACTTAATCATATCTTTCACCAGATAAGGTCATATTCACCCTTTTGCCATAATTACAGGAAACTCAGGTTCCAGAGACAAGGATCTGGTATCTTTGGGGTCATTATTCAGTCTACTACAGAAAGCATTTCTGGTAGCAATCAGTAAATCTGTTATGTGTCCCTAAAGGCTAATTTTCCCTGTCTTTCACCAAAAGAAAAGAAAATGAGAACTAAAAGAAAAGAAAAAAATCTACCTGGTCCATATGAGGAATTTAAAAAATAAAAGTTTATTGGATGAGTAACCACACATGGGGTAGGGAGGCTGGGGAATCATTTTTGCTGTCCTACACTACTAGGCATAGCTTCCTCCTCTTTACTCTAAAAGCGTGAATAGAGCTGTGTTCACTTAGCACACGAGAACAATTACCCCATGTTCAACTAAGAAAGGAAGCAAAGAGAACTTAAATCATACCACAGTAAAGGCCAGGAGGATCTTATCTCAAACGTAATTAACAATGCTTGTTTTGGTCATAATAATCATTGGATTAATAATTTTTATGCTTTCCCTTTCCAGAGAAGAGTGAAATTTTAAATAGCCATGTCTTTTTCATGAAAAAACAAAAATAAGTGTTATGACTTTTCTAGAACTTGATGGAATAATAACAAGACAGCTAATATTTATTAAGTGCTTACAATATGCCAGGTACTATGCTAACCTCTTTACACGCACTACCTCATTTAATCCTCCCCAAAATTTATGATGTGAGAACAATTAGTACCCCATTTTACAGATAAGGATAGCAATGCTTAGAGAGGCTCGCAAAGGAAATAAATGGAGAAGCTGGAATTGATCCCAGGTCTGTCTGACTCTAAAGCCTGAACTCTATCCATTAGGTTATTATTGGGATACTTTCTCCTACATCTGTACCTCAGCTAACTTTTAGTTGATTTTGTTTACATTAAGCTATACATTTTTGAAAAGCAGCAAACAACTTTTTGCTCTTAAGTTATCTAATATAAGACAAGCACCTAATAAGCATGAAATAAGTGTAAATGAGCTTTGGATTCCTTTTGCAGAATAGCGAAATTTCATTTATCCAGGCATAGAAGGGTCAGATAATTATACCACACAAAATATTCCCAAATCTTATTACAGATAGTAAGCCTGGGCCTCTTTTCCATCAAACTATTACCAAGCAAGCAGGATGATTTAGTTTTAACCTTCTCTCTCCATCATCAATAACTTTAATGAAGAAGCTAAGGGTCAACGAAAGGGAAACAAATGGAAAGAACAATAAAGAGGGGAAAACCTGACTAACCAAGAAAACTAACCACACGATCCATAAATAGCTAATGTCAACTGGGTTATGGGAAATTAAAAAAAGATTAAAAAAAAAAAAGGCAGTACCATCCTAAACATGGCAAAGATCACAAATTGTTTTGCATGGCATGAAAAGAAAGAATGGATCTTAAAATTCACACACGTGAAAGAATTTGAGCATTAAATGGTTATCACAACATGATAACTTTCAGGTGAAAATACTTCGGTTCCTAGAAGCCGTTCAAGAACTCATATTCCTTTGGCACATCCTCAGCGGATCTAAAATAACATGGTTTATTACAAAGACAAGCACAAGCACCTTTACAGAAGTCCCCCAGCCAATAATTAGCGTCACGTTGTCCTTCCAGCAGAGGCTGCAGGGATACATATCCGGGCGAAGACTTATATCATCTCGGGGCACATTGGTGATTCTTTGCTTTGAGGTGATGTCAAAAATCTTCACACCCTGGAAAATAAAGTAGCATTAAAAAGCCTCTATTTGGGAGAAGGAAAGTAAAGGGAAATTTATTAACCGCCAGTGCTGCACACCACCAATAACCAGCACTGCAAAATATTGACTGTGGTTACTGAGAAGTGCTGGCAGTTGCGCAAAGGAAAATCCTTCTGCTCCACACAAACCCTTATGAGAACCAAAAACAAAAGAAAAAACATCCTTCTTTCTGGGCAAAGGAGATTTTATGAGGGATGACATGGGTGAATCAAACTCAACCCAAACCTGAAATGTACAAAGATCAACCAGTGCATTTCCAAAATGACAGACAAGTAACATTTAATTGTACTGTTTCATCACAAAAATGGGGTTTATTTTTTTAGAAAAGCTTTGAATCTAAAAAAATCACTATATAAAGAATACTGTACTTAACATTTTAAAGTTCTCAAATGGAAACATCTAGCAAGCAGACAGCTAAAAATAAACCAAGAGGCCACAGGTTTGTTTACCTGTGCTATAACCTGGAGAACTGAGAAAAGTCCTGAATAGCAAGGTAGATTCTGGAAGGTTTCTACCATTTAAAACTGAATAAAACTGGTTTGTTAAATTATACTTTGAAATTCTAAAAGATCTGCAAGGTATCAAAAAGACATCAGTAAAAACTTTCTACCAGTCCCAACTCATATGAAGTAAACTTTAAATAAGTGCAGCACCAAAAATTCCAATTCACTCTTTTTTAAGCCAGGCCTATATTTTTGCCTGTGATTATACTGAGAGTAAAACAGAAATCAGTGATATTCTGTGCTTGTTTTATATCAACTGCTACTTGCCCCAGGCTAATAGGCAAATGGTATTTTCAAGACCACATTCCCAATGCAGCCCTTCAATTATTAAGATGGCTTTTCATTTTCTTGGCTACTCTCCAGGCCTCAGGTTTCTTACTCTAAAATAGAGTCTAGAATATGTTGGGAATTACTACATTATGAAAGCCAAAAGCAATCTAATTTCTTTTACCTTCCAGGTATGATATGAGTCATACCTGAGTCATACCTGGAAGGTAAAAGAAATTAGATTGCTTTTGGCTTTCATAACACAGTAATTAGGTATCTTTTGGAAATGACCACTTGTATCTTTTAGAAAGGACCCCCTCAGTGAATGGCATGCTCTCCCCTGTGCACAGCCATATTAGCTGTCACCCTCCTGGCTCTGCACAAATAGAGACGTGCTTTTACCATGTTGTTGGCCCAAGCAATCAAGTGGCCTCGCCACTTCACACTTCGTATGTTTCCTTCCCCTTCATGCAGAACAGAAGACTTCCATCTGCTCATCCAAGACCGTTCAAACAGCAGCAACTTGGGGCAAATAGAAAAAGAGCATTTTAGAAACTGAGAGTCACATATCAGATACCATTTTTGTCTGTCCATGTGACCAAATAACAAACAGCTCAATCTGAACATTTTTATGTATAACTTGTAGTATGGAGCCCTGGTGGCACAGTGGTTCAGAGCTCAGACCGCTAACCAAAAGTTTGGCAGTTTGAATCCACCATCTGCTCCTTGGAAACCCTATGGGGCAGTTCTACCCTGTCCTACAGGGTCACTATGAGTTGGAATCGACTAGATGGCAACGGATTTGGTTTTTTTGTTGGTGTATAGGAGTAGGTGATTTGCAGTTTGGGAAGAATTACCAGCACATTTTATCCAAACCGGGACATTGTTTAAAATGTATTTGAGTTTTGAAGTTACTACAACATCAAGCCACAAGATGGCACCAAAATACCAACATTGATGAAGAAGACTGCACGTTAGTGAATCAAAAGTTGTGTACCATGGAAAGTTCTTTAAATGATTAAGAATTCATTTTGTACCTTGGAAAATTAAAACCTCATAATTTTTTCCCTGAAAATAATATACATTAGTCACCGAGTAAACTGATAGTTAGAAGCAGTCTGTTTCTCATTTAAACCAACACAAATAATTTTAATAATGGCTTTTGAGTAGTAATTCACATCACAAAATAAATTCGCTTTAGGATTAAACTTCTTTAAAAAGTTTATAGCAGCTGGAGTTTTTATTTTAACATTTTAATAGGAAGAATCTGTAATAAAAATATCCGCTGGATAAATTTTAATACCACATAATTCCTGGTCAAAATCACTAAGACTGATGATCATGTAAAAAACAAAACAATCCGTTATCTCTGTGTATCTACCTACCCATCTACCCACCTCTATATGTTTAGCAATGAACTTTAGCTGATGTGTGAGGTAGGCTCCTATTTAAAACTCAAAACCAAAAAACCAAACTCACTGTCATCAAGTCAATTCCAACTCACAGTGACCCTATATGACAGAGCAGAACTGCCCCAAAGGGTTTCCAAGGAGCATCTGGTGGATTTAAACCGCCGACCTTTTGTTTTGCAGCCAAGCTCTTAACCACTGGGCCAGCAGGGCTCCGAAGATCATGTAGTCCTAGTAATTCATGAACTGCTAAGGACATAACATATTTTTTTGACATCCAATTTAAATCCCTTAAGAAAAGACATTTATACAGTATATAGCTTAAGGCAAGCAATCTTGAAATACGTATTTACCTCTTAAAATCAAATGCTGATAACAGATTCCATTAAGATAATGTTTAAAATTCCTGTCATTAGAGGTAATTTCAGTTCATTTTAGCATATTTTTGTATGTTCCCTACCCCAAAAGAGGAAAAGAAACAACTAATAGAGAAGAGAGAGTAAATTCCTATTTATATTTCCTTTTTTTTTTCAGTTGTTAGGCTCCTGTAGTCAGATGGAATACAATGAAAGAAAAACCAAAACCAAACAACAACAATAAAATGTAGTGTCCATCTGTATAAGTAAACTGAGTCTAAGTCACTTTAAAGTACCCTCACTGTATGGATCCATTTGAAGGTCTCTATTTTCCATGCAAAAGCAAGGTGGTATCATAGCCTCCACCTTGTGGGCTGGAGGCAGAGATTTCACTGAACATATTTAGTTCTTTCTTCCCATTAGACAAATCCTATACACTCTCAAAGACCTTCTATCCTACCTTCATCTCTCCCATCCCAGTTCCAAAGTAGAAAATCACCACCACCATGCCTTCCTGCCTCCCATTTAGAGATCTTCAGGTATGTTCTCTGTGAGTCAGCCTCTCCCTCTGCCATTCACGCGGAGAACAGAAGACAGAGGAAAGAACAAGGAGGGAAGTCACTGCATGAGGCCAAATGCAGAGGGATGATGAAATGTGTTCAGTATTTTGTGACAGGACAGGTTTGAAATCTGGGAACAGAGGAGAAAGGCCGAGAATACCCGTAAGATCTCACTCACAAAAGACAGGCAGCTAACAAACCTTATATTGATATATATATATATTGATAAGATAGAAATGTCCATCTTCCACCTGTGGCCAGGATTTAATGGAGATGATTGTAAGAAATGTGCTGGGCACAGTGAGTGCTCAATAACCATCTGCCAGGTGTAATGGTTGGCTGGATGGCCAGGAGCAAAGGGTGGTGGAGGACGGCATCAAATTCCTGTTCCTCTCCAATTCCCACCTAGAAATGGACACTGCTTATCAAAAGGGGAAACAATTTGCACCTGTTTGGATAAATTAAATATGCCCAAATTTTTTTAATAAAAATTCTGTAAAATATAGAAGAAAATAAGAATCTAGTGAAGGAAATAGCTCAAAGGCCTGATGGTGCAATGGTTAGGTGCTCAGCTGCTAACTGAGAGGTCAGCAGTTTGAACCCACCAGTGGTTCCATGGGAGAAAAGACCTGGTGATCTGCTCCCATAAAGATGACAGCCTAGGGAACCCTATGGGGCAGTTTTACTCTGTCCTATAGGGTCGTTACGTGACGGAATTGACTTGATGGCACACAACAACAAAGAAAAAGCCCACCTGGAAGTATCTGGTCAGTTAGGTACCAGAATGTCAAACACCTCTCACGTTCAGTTTAATGGAGGCTGAAGGTGAGGGGAGCCAGGGTGCAAAGCTCATCTTGGGAAAGAAAAGCTGGGGTCAGCATTAGCAACACTGACACTAGTATAGCTCTACCTGCCATCCTTCTGTAGGAGCCCTGGTGGCGCAATGGTTAAAGTGCTCAATTGCCAACCGAAGGTCAGCAGTTCGAACCCACCAGACGCTCTATGGGAGCAAGATGTGGCAGTCTGCTTCTGTAAAGATCACAGCCTTGGAAACCCTGTGAGGCAGTCCTACCCTGTCTTATAGGGTCACTATGAGTTGAAATCAACTTCACTGCAATGGGCTTGTTTTTGCTTTTTTTTGTCATCCTTCCAGCTGTTGCTTGGTAAGGGGAAACAGGCACACTGGCAACAGAAGGGCGCCCACGAAAGGCAGTGGTGCCAGTTACCCGAGGTGGGCAGCACCTGTATACACATCAAACTGCCTCAGTAAATACAGAAGTACTTTCCTGCTGCACCAGTGATTACATTCTCTGGTAGTCATCTCCCTGACAGGTAACTGTGTTCCAATTCTATCAAAAACCAAGCACAAAACTTTTCCCTCTCCCACCATTGTCTAGAATTAAAAAAAAAAAGAACTTTTTACATAATCTAGGACAAATGTACAGCATTTGCCAACAAGAAAAAACAAAACAAAAAACTAGCAATATGGAAAAATTCAGTATTTGAAAATAATGGTTTTATCCAAGGAATAAGAGAAATATCCCACTCCTGAGTCCACACAATGAGACAGTCATAAAAACAGAACTTTAAAAATAAGATCTAATTCTTGTTATCTTCATTCTCAGCTGACAACAAATTTAGGTGAGAAATGAATAACAAAGGATAAGAAAAATAAAATTAAAAAAATGAAATGAAATTAAAAAAATACTCTTGATTCTTAGGTAATAGGGGAAATCAAACTGCAACAAGGGGACTTTGAAAAGAAAATACAAATACTACCAACCTAAACTTTTGGGATGCAATCAAAGTTGCAAACAAAGGAGAGTCCATAGCTGTACAAGCTAATCACCAAGAAAACCACATCTGCACGTTTTAGCTACATGACAAAAACACTTTATTGAGGGATACAGAAGGAGAACTAAATACATGGAAAGACACATTATGTTCCTGGATAAGAAGACTCAAAATTCTCACTGAAGAGCTTCATTCCCACTAAGGTAACCTAGGATTTCAATGCAAGCCCAAAGAAAATCCCAAAGAGAACAGTTCTACAATTTGCAAAAATGCTAAATATTCATTAAAAAAAAAAGTGAGAATAATAAAAAAATTGTTTACAATTAAGCATTCTGGTGGTGGTGGAAGGGGAGATGGATTTGCCCTGCCAGATAGTAAAACATGTTATAAAATTAAGTCTCAGAACAGTATAGTAACGGTCCTAGAATTGACAGATTAAGGAAAAAGAATAGAAAGAACTGACAGAGATAAACCAAAATGACATGTATGGCCGGAAACTGGTGGGGTCCAGAGAAATAGACGCTCTTAAGCTACTTAACAGTCTTTGGAGTCATCTTTCTGGAAGATTCTTTAGCATTATGGACACAGAGCTTTAAAAAATGACCCCAGAAAGTCCACTGCTGGGAATTTATATTAAGAAGTGGGCAAACGTATATCTAAAGTTATTTATAATAGCCAGAAATGAACTAACAACTGAGTGAAATGTGGTAAGAGATGTTGCTGGGTGCCATCAAGTTGATTCTGACTCACAACCCTATGTGATAGAGTAGAACTGCCTAATGGGGTTTTCTTGGCTGTGTAATGTTTATGAAAGCAGATTGAACTAGATAACTTAATGATATGCACTCATTTTTTAATGATTTTATATATATATATACATTTATTAACATAAAAAGATGTTCAGAGCATATTAAATAAGATTATACGCCAATATTAAATACAATGTCCTTTAAAGAAAGTACGAATGTGTATGCATGTATAATATCATAAAATATGTGAAAGATACATTACAAAGTAATCATAATTAATTCTAGAAATGAGTGACAGATTTTAAAGTGATTATGTCTATTGACAGTTTTCCTGCATTAAACACGGATAATTTTTTATAATGATAATATATTAATGAGAATGAAAATCTATTATTTTCATAATTGAGACAATTTAGGGGAATAGTTGAAATAATGTAATAGTAAAAATGGTATCAAAAATTCACTGGAACTTAAAGAAGGTATTTTGAAGGCATACTGAATATGTAGAATTAATTCACATAAACTGCTTAAACTTTTAAAATAAAATGTAAACTTCTTTAGAATATCATTAACCAAGTCTTATTGTGATTCCAATAAAAATCTAAACTCCCTTCCAATCAATCCTTTCTATTGCACTTAGTGTGGACCCTGGCCTGCCTTTGTCTCCTGCTCTAGCTTCACTGAGAACTTCCAGCAGGGGGCAGGAAGAAAAGGAAGGAGAATTCTGAAGTCAGTCCATTCCAGTGTTGATTCTGAGTCTCCAAAGTCCTGTTACAATAAACCACGTGGACTGTGTCTTAGCACAGAATCAGAGGAACAAAGAATCTTCTCTCTTAATGATGGTTTTATAATACGGACTGGCACAAACCATTGTATGCAACTGATGTGTGCTCCAAAAAAAAAAAAAAAAAAATGGTGGTGGTGGTGGTGGTTAATATATTAACTTTAGTAAATGAAACTAATTTTAACTAGTTTACAATTATACTTTTAGACATGCTTCATGTTCTTTTCTAATGTTTTTCAAATAGCAGTGGTTTAATTCATTTTAACCTTTTTATTTCGTGGCTGAAAAATAAGAAATAACCAGTAAATAAACAGCCTTAAACAGATTAGGGAAGTTCATTATTTAGAAGAATTCTTTTGTAAGTCAAGTGATTTTCCCCCTAATTTACTGGTTTTGCATACGTTTTATGGTCATGCTGGTTCTCTCACAGCACAATGAGTACCATATTATATCTTGTTCACTGAGATTCAGGTCTTTACCTTCCATCCTCCTAACAGACTGCCAGTGCTTTGGGGAAAGGGAGCATATCTTATACTTTGCTAGACACTTAAGACATAATATAAATATCAGATACTGAGTAGACTTTCCTAGGTCTACTAGTCTTAATTCTTTGTTTTGTTGTCCATACATATAATGCAACTGTGTTTACTATAGGAGAAGCTATGTAATTCCCCAAAGTCCTTCAATTACTCAGCCCTAACTGTTAGCTAGTGATTATAAGCTTATTCCCCTCCCTATTCTCTGAAACTCTCGAAATACAACTATGTTGTATGCACAGAATTTGATCTATGCTGTTCTACAGGACATAGAGATTTACGTAGGAGGGAGAAGGAGCAAAAATCATCCACTCTCCATTCGTTTATCGTAATCTATGGGAATTTCAAGCAGAAATACATTTTCTGGCACGAATGTCAAGGGAAGTTCGGCTTCAGTGATTTAAGATAAGCTACTTTTCTTACAAACATTCTATACTAATTTAACTACCACAAAACTATCTGCCTGTATTTCACTGACATTTAATAAAATCCATTTCTTTCTTCTAGTCATAAAACTGCCTAGAGACCTACTGAGCATGAATGTTCTACAAAGCATTTTAGGGGTAAGCCATTGAGCGAACCACCCTTAAAAGCAGCTGGTTAATTTACTTGGTTCATCTTCCACATACCGTAATATCGAATTGTCATTATCACAATACTGACAGCAATTTAAGCTCAATGGGAGCTAAGTACCTAGAGAGGAAAAACTGTTTCAAAGAGGTCTATTTTTTTTGTTGGAGAAAGTATTTTAGGGCTTTATTTCCCATAAATCCACATTCTGGCAGTAAAGCACTCTCAGTACTTATATTTCAATAGGAGCCCTCACATCCTCAGCAATATACTTTACTCTCCTATGTTTTGTGCTGATAAATCTATCTAGTACTTTTCTATACTACAGAGTGGTAAGATGCACATCCCAGAATTTCCCACACATGTGGCAGGATTCCTATCAGGCTATAATAAAGCCAGGGATTCTGGTAGCTTAACATCACCATTACCCACCACCCACTTTTCCCTGAAGAAAGAAAGGGAGTCTAATGGGCCCCCTTTTAATCATCTCGTGATCTTTCAAATACATAAATCACTTGACTCCTCAGGCTTCCTGAACATGAGCAACACCTCTTGCCTTTTGGCCATAGAAAAGGCTGAGCGGTGGTGTAGTGTAAGCCCACGGGAATGTTTCAGATATCAGTGTGTGTTCCACAGGAAGGACTGTGGGGCTTAAGGGAAACAAAGAGCCCACCAAAGATAAAACACCAGATTAGAGAAAATTCTGGAGCACAAGATAATAAAATAAAGCAGAGAAATAAAAAAAGTAAAGCCCAGCGAATCAGAACATACCAAATAAGACGTTCTCATTAAAAATAGAAAAAGGGTATAATGATGCAGAAGACTCAAGACAGAAGGATTTAAAAATCCAAGAATGGAAAAAAATCATGAATGACATAAAGAAACTTAAAAGGAATCACTAAGTAGACAATAGATAAGTGGTAACTTTGGTAAAGGGTGAGACAGTACATAATACTGAGATAGTCAGCACAACTTGACCAAGGCAAGGTCACGGAAGCTTCATAGACACATCCAAACACCTGAGGGACCAAATTACTGGGCTGAGGGCCATGGTCTCGGGGGACATCTAGCTCAACTGGAATAACACAGTTTATAAAGAAAATGTCCTACATCCTATTTTGGTGAGTAGCGTCTAGGGTCTTAAAAGCTTATGAGCAGCTATCTGTAAGATACTCCACTGGTCGTATCCCGTCTGGAGCGAATGAAGGGAGAATGAAGAAAACCAAAGACACAAGAGAAAGATTAGTCCAAAGGACTAATGGACCACAACTACTACAGCCTCCAGCAGACTGAGTCCAGCACAACTAGATGGTACCCGGCTATCAGCACCCACTGCTCTTCATGGATCACAACAGAGGGACCTGGACAGAGATGGAGATAAATGTAGAACAAAATTCTAACTCACAAAACAAGACCAGACTTACTGGTCTGACACAGCCTGTAGAAGCCCTGAGAATATGGCTCCCGGACACCGTTTTAGCTCAGTAATGAAGTCACTCCTGAGGTTCACCCTTCAGCCAAAGATTAAACAGGCCCATAAACAAAATGAGACTAAATGTGCACACCAGCCCAGGGGCAAAGACGAGAAGGCAGGAAAGGACAGGAAAGCTGGTAATAGGGAACCCAAAGTCAAGAAGGGGAGAGCGTTGACAAGTCGTGGGGTTGTCAACTAATGTCACAAAACAATATGTGTATTAACTGTTCAGTGAGAAACTAGTTTGCTCTGTAAACCTTCATCTAAAGCACAATTTAAAAAAAAGTTAAGAAGCAAATGAGAAAAACACTAGAGAGCAGTAAACGACCAGGGATGGTGGCTGCTGCTGAGCAACAGATAGGAATCTTGAATCTTGCTAGAGGTAGGAGAGACCAAGAACCCAGTGGAGCAGGTAAGGACCTTATCTTGCTTCCTGCTTTGGCTCAGTACCACTGCTTAAGATGCAAGACTTTTCTAAACACCACCAATAGTGTTACTATCTCCAACAAGAAAGTACATAAAATATGCAGGAAGAAAAAGGGAATATCCTAAATATATTGTTGCTTTAAATTCAGTGGTTATTTTCTGAGCAAGTTATAATCCTTCAATCTCCTTTCTGTAAAGGCAATTTAACATGTTTACAAGAAGTTAAATACAGTGCACATACTGCTACCACAGAAAGCCTCTACATGTAGAACTATCTCCAGGGCCCACTTGATTCCAAACAGTATTCGAGTAAACACAATTCCAAGGCAGCACAGAATCTGGACAATCCCTTCAAGTTAACTACTGCTGTGAAAAATCATGTAGACGGAACATACTTTGAAATTTAAAAACACAATGTCAACATAACTTAATAGCCAATTTAGCTACCAAAGAAATCCAAGCTACAGGTTCAAGGTAAACAAAAGAAGTTAAACACTAGAGGTGCAGTTAGGTGTAATTTCCTTTATATTAAAAACTTGGAAATGGTACACAGATATAGATCTATGTATCTGCCTACCCACCCGCCCACCTATATATGTTTAGCAATGAACTTTAGCTGACACGTGAGGTAGGCTCCTATTTAAACTTGAAGCCAAAAAAACAAACTCATTGCCATGGAGTCAATTCCGACTCGTAGCCACCCTACAGGACAGAGTAGAACTTCCCCATAGGGTTTCCAAGGATAGGCTGGTAGATTGGAACTGCCGACCTTTTGGTTAGCAGCCAGAGGTCTTAACCACTGCGCCACCAGGGCTCCCCAATTTAAACTAGCAATATGCAATTTCTGCATATGCAAACTTAAACTGCAAATGTGATTTCAGAATGACTGCAGGCATTAAAAAAAAAAATTTACCAACCATCAAAAAGAAAAAAATCTTCCATTACGGATCCCACAGACTTAACAGCTAGTTGTTAATGCCCAGCACCTTGCATCTGTTTTCTAGTTTGCAGCTATCAGAGGATACATTTTCCAGGGCTGGGCTCAACGTTGGACCCCTTCAGCAGCAGTGTAGAGAAAACACAGAAGTAAACCACTGGGTAATTAAATTTCAATTAATGCACTGTGTGGGGAACAGATATCTTTAATTTTCACTACACATAATCTCAATCATAGATGAGTGGAGAGAGATCCTTGTACAGTGAGCACAGAAAACGGAAACACAACACTGCTCGTCTTGATGAATATAAAGCTTTACCTGGACGCACAGGTTAATGCACTTGAACAAGCATCTCACTCAATTCAAAATAAAGCAAGAAGGGGGAAAAAGAAAGCTCAGGCACTATCTGAAGAAGAAACCCAGTCCAATGAACCTACATTCAAGCTTTAAATCCATTCTCTTGTTGCCTTTATGAAGAGCTGAGATTAACTGGGCATACTGGCCAGTCATGATAGACTTCTTGGAAGTGGCAGGACGGATGGTTTTAGGGAAGATGAACACCCACGTGGTAATACATATTTGTCCTCCTCTACACATTTTAGTGCCCACTTTAAGGTCTCACTTAGGTTTCTATGTAATGCCTCTCTGGGAACAAGAATAATTATTCCAGATTTAGCCAAAATTGGAGAAAAGGCTGTAGGCTATTTAGTAAGCGGCAATAATTTGTGCTCAAACTGACAATAAATATCAAATGGACACTCTTCACTGTCCTAGCTTCTCTGGTAATATTAAAAGCTGCCCCGAGCAAAGAATACAATCAGAAAAATCACAAAGGAAGATGTATTAAGTGGCTAATGAATAAAAATGTTCAAAATCACTAATAATTCAAAGACGTTGCAAAATAGAACAATCTTCCTTTGTATATCGATTTGGCAAAGAGAAGGCAGTGAAATAGCTACTCTCACACACACCGGGTATAAACTGGTATGTTTTTGGAATGCAACCTTACTTGGCAATATGTACAAAAAGTATAAAAAATAATGATAATTTTTATGACTCCGTAATTTCAATCCTAGGAATCAATCCCAGGAAAACATTCAGAAATGGAGACAAAAGTTCATGCCAAAAGATTTCTAGCTTCATCACAGCATTCTTTATGATAACCAAAAACTGGATACAACTTAAAGGTCTAATAACAGGAGAATGGTTAAGAAAATTAAATGGCCCCACAAAGCCACTGCCACTGAGTCAACTCCGACTCATAGCGACCCTATAGCCCCATAGGACGGAAGGTTATGTAACCGATAAACAACATGTGAGCTAAGAATTAACTTTAACATTACAGGGAAATTCATAAGATTTATAATGTTAAGTTAAAAGATAGTTGTGATTACTTTTTACATTTTTAAATGTTTTTTTAAAAATTATAAAGTAATGCATGCTTACTACCAAGAAAAAAAGAGCAGAAAATAAAAATGATAAAGATTAAGGTCAGAAAGAACTCTCATAATCCTGCCCAGACACAAATACTGTTGTTAGTAACTTGGTGTTTATCCTGCTGTGAATATACCTACATACATACATTATTGTATTTCTCAAAAAAATGCAATCAAACCATACAAATGTTTTGGTAAAGTATCACAATAGAATCAGTCTAGCAAATGCTGAGCATTTTATTTGTTCCAAGTGAGAATGAGAAAAGCAGTCCTGACCTTTAGGAGCTGGCCTGGCACAGTGAGGCCTTGGTGTTTTCCCAGTGAATATAAACAATTTCACAGAACACCAACATGAGACAGGACCACTGCATGACCATGAAGGATCAGGAAAAAAACAAGACTACTCCATAATCGTGTCTGAACACAGACAAAACATGAACACCTTCCAAGCCACCTAGTGACAAACATCCCGCTATCCTGGCTCATACTGAGAGACGGCTGCTTCTTTACCAATATGACAGTAGCCTTGGTTTAGTCATCCCACCTTCTAGATTAGGTTTATTAAGATACCTAATCACAGAATCATCCATCCTTCCTGACAGCATCCAATCCAGAGCAAAATCCCGCTTCCTTTAACCCTCCCCAGAATCAACTCACATAACCCTAAATCCTATAATACACTCTTCCTTACACGTTCTTGCTAATACCCTGTGGTGTGTATTCTCCTTCACAGCAAGGAGTAATAAACCCAACTTGTTCAACCACAGTGTGTTCCTGGTGATCTCTGGCTGCAGGATATTGATATATCTAACTCACTACTGTTAGACACTTAGGTTGTCCCAATTTTTGTTATAAACATCAAAGAGAAATACTGGCTGACATCAAACAGAAAATTAAAAGACACAAAAAAAGGCCCAAAATACTTAAAGATAAATGTTGTTGTTGCCTGCCATCAAGCTAACTCAGACTCATGGTGACCCTGAATATAAAAGAACAAAACACTGATCCTAGACCATCTCCACGATCACTGGTAAGTCTGAGCCCACTGTTGAGGCTACTGCGTTAACCCATCTCATTTTGCTAACCTTCTACTTTACCAGACATGATGTTCTTTTCTAGCAATTTGTCGTTCCTCATAATGTATCCAAAGTATGCAAGACGAAATCTCACCATCCTCACTTCTAAGGAGCATTCTGGTTGCATTTCTTCTAAGACTAATTTGTTTGTTCTTCCAGCAGTCATTGTATATTAAATATTCTTCGTCAATACCACAATTTGAATGCATCCATTCCAATGAAAGATTGCAAAAATCACCCCATGGTGATACAAACATACATAGACACACACAAACACATTTTTCCTTCTCAAAAGAGTAGGAATACTAATTTTCCTACCAAATCACCATTCTAATTAATGGTCTTACTGACTGATGACCACCAATGGTGTTCCACCTATTTCCTGTTGGAAACCAACTGCTCTTCATGAAATCAAGAGATCCACAATCACGAGCATGGACAATATACAAAGTTATGTTCAAAAAGCAGATTCAAGCCAAATACTCCTATGAAATGACTATGATTTAGTACGTATGGGTGACACCTGACTTACAATGGCTATAATTGTGATCCCTTACTTTTGTATAGTTTTATCTTAAAAGAGAGACAGAAAGAACACTCTTCCATTGTTGGTGGGAATGTAAAATGGTAAAGCCACTGCGGAAAACACCCAGAAGAAGTAAAAGCAGGATCGCAAACAGAAACCTATACACCAATGTTCAGTGCAGCACTTTTCACAATAGCCAAAACATGAAAACAACCAAAATGCCCATAAATAGATAAACAAAATGTGGTATATTCACACAGTGGAATACTACTCAGCCATAAACAGAAATGAAGTCCTGATGCATGCCACAACATGGGTGAACCTTGAAAACATGCTGAGCAAAACAGGTCAGCTGCAAAAGGACGAATACTGTATGATCTCACTTACATGAAATAAACAAATACACAGAAACCTAAGATTATTAATGGTTACCAGGGGTATGAGGGAGGGGGAAAAGAGGGAGCTTTTGCTTAGAGGGCAATGAGTTCATGTTAATGGTGGCAGAACGATCTGGAAAAGAACAATAAGAATGGTTGCACAACTTGGAGAATATAATCAATACCACTAAACTGTATATGTAGAAATAGTCAAGATGATATATTTTGTTATGTATATATTCAGCACAGTTAACAAAGAGAGCGATACAGAGAGAGAGAGAGAGAGAGAGCGCTTCCCAGTGTTCATGACAGTGCTAAATACACTGGCGTTAAACCCCACAACAAGAAAACATGGTGAGCATCTCTGAACTGCATAATGATTCTTGCACAGTTATGTAACTACTCAAAATACCTTAGAAAAGGCACAGCAATCTCAATATGCAAAGGAAGATATTTTCAGCAAGGAGCAAAGGATGGTTTGATTGCTCCAGGAAGAGAGATGGTAGGCCTAACATCAGAGTGCAGGGTTAAGCTGCAATCAATATTGCAAAAAACAAGAGTGGGGCAGTGTCTGACCTCCTCTAACTTCACAAGAGGGAAGGAAGATCAAGATCAACAGCCCAAGGCTGTTTCCTATGAAGTGGAGGTCAGACATGCCTCCTCTCTCTACCATCTTTACCAATTCTGACACCAACCATCCCTCCCACAGCACTCTACCTCTTTGCTGGGTTCTATAATTCATTGCAATGGCCACACAGAACTCACAGACAATATTCATGATTATGGGGTTTTTTAGGGACATAACAATTACAATTCAGGCCCAGGAACACTCAGGATACAGCTCTTCCCTCAGGACAGCCTCTTGCTAGCTGTGCTCTCAGGCATGCCTCTCCCTGGCCCTAGGCCTCTGCCCAAAGGCACTCAGCTTTCTCTCTCAGTGGACCGGGAAGCCCAGGAAGCCCACTATGCTGTCTCCTGCTGCCAGGTCTCTGCCGCCAGGTAGCTGCTCCCTTCTCTCTCCTGGTTCCAGGAGCTTTTCAGTGTAGGGATCCTGGGCCAAAGGACATACTGGCTCCTGGCTATTCTTCCTTGGTGGTGGTGGATCTTCTCTTTCCCGTCTCTAGGGTGGCTCATTTCAAACCCAGCAGGATGGAAACACTGACCAGTCCCCTTGGTGGGCCACAATTACCCTATCACACAGTCCTGTCCGATCACCTGGGTGGGAGTTATAAGACCTCGGTCACACAAAAGTGATCCATCATGCCCTAGGCCACCGCCCTTGGCTTTTTTAGCCATGGTTCTTTCATACTTAGAGGATAACTTCCCCCTCCCAACCATTTTATCAGTCCAAAACAGTCATTAACAATTAGTCCTTCAGTAGGGCAAAAGAGTCTTAAGGATGAGGTTACTCAGGTACCAGACATTCAGGTCTGCTGCAGGTATCCATCCGATTTGATCAGGTCCTCCAACAGTTCCGTCTAGTCTTCACCCTTTCAGGTCTCTGATAAAATTTAACTGAGAGAAGATTACTTCCTTGTTCTCAGCCTCATGAGGTATCAGCACCTTAAGGTACCTTTAAAGGACCTTAGCTTTGGTCACTGTACTCCAGTCCAGCAGTGCCTCTCCCTTAGTCTACTCTTTCACAGTTACTGCGTCTGCAATTAGTTTTTACAATCACAATCGACCCTATTAACAATCAACACTCACCAATGAATCATAGAATCCTATCAGTATTTTCCCCTACCCTCTATTCCCCAGACTCATCAGGAAAACAGGAACCTATTCAGCGGGGATCCTCCTTTGTGCACCTCATTTTGAGTGTTAAGCACAGCCACGAAAGCTTGTAAGCCAGCCACTTCATGACTTTATCCCTGTTTTAGAGAGCCAATGTTTAAATTGCCCATCCCTATCAAACCAGTACTATGAGACAAACCTCTTCCTTGGTCTTGAATCTTCTGTTACGGTTGGAACTTTAAGCATCTGCATCCGTAAGCAAAGTCTAGTCCACAGCAAGCTATCAAACTGCAGCAATCTACACGAGCTCATGGTGTCAAACATCTTTCTCTTCATTCTGTCGGGTTCTGGTCAGCTCATCCCTAGCCATCCAAGCTAGGTCACAATGGGTAGCAGCCTTAGGCTCCAGGGTTCACACACACCTCCCAAAATTTCAGACAGCCCCTTCACACACTCTTATCCCTATCCCCCTTGGGCCCTAAACTTCAGAAGACCACACAACTCTCTTTCCTTCTGACCAGCCAGCCCTTCCTCTCTCATCCCTACCCCCATGGACTAGGTCAACGGGTGCCAATGGAATTTGTCCAAACTCAGCCTGTCTCTTCATTGCTGCACTTCCCCCATTCCCATTCATGAGTGGACCCATGTGATCACCACAAGTGAGCAGAATAAGCTGCCTACTGGCCAGCTCAAAATAGCCACTTGTTTTTCTGCAGGTCCTTCCAATGCCAATCTCCTACTATCTCAACAGTTCTAGGTGGTTCTGCATGTCTTTTCAAATACAAAATCAAGGTGGGGCTCAGGTTTTCCACCTAAGCCCCTACTCTATACACAGAGCTACTGCATTCAAACAGCCTGTGTTTCAGACAAATCTTAGTTCCCCTTTCAGCATATTCAGTCAAATACTGGCTGAAGGCAGGGTTACCCACTCTCTGTAACCTGTAATAACCAATATTCATTTCTACCATACATTTAGGTCTGTTTTACAACACTAGATAGGAGAAACATTCAATATCCATAGTACATTCAATTAAATGAATAATCTTAAACATATAACCTTTTTAAAAACATTCCAGTTTCATCTTCTCTTTTCTACCCCTTGACTATCCTCCCATTCATATGCATATGGCCATGGGCCTCTGGCTGGGTGGTACCAGCAGACCCTGGCCCCCTATCAACAATTCTGGTTAGCTGGCCTGGCCTTTGCCTCAGGCCACTCCAGGTGGGGCTTTTCGGCCATTCTGGCTAACAACCACCTAAGTAACCATCTAAGAATCAAAAGTTTCACTTCCCAAGCCCCTTTGTTCTTTCTCTTACAAAGTTTCATGCTTCCATGAGTCTGGAGCCACAGCAAAGAACCCCACTTCTGATGCCTGCAGGTCCTTCTAGTCATGGTATTTGTGATTCACACAATGATTGAGTGGGGCTATGCAAATACGGTATATGGAACCTGTGATAGTTGGGGTTGTGTGTTAACTTGACTAGTCCATGATTCTCAATATTGTATGGCTATTCTCCATTTTATATGTTGTGGATTCTGATCTCTACAAGTTGATGAGGCAGGACTGGTGTAGGGTACGTCTTGGGTCAGAGCCTTGCAGGAGGGCTTGACTCAAGTCCCACCCTTACTCAAGTTACGCCCTTCCCTGGGGTGTGGACTGCACTGAGGATGTTTATGTGTGTCCTGGCAGGGCTCTCTCTCTCTTCATCTGGATTCCATGTTCGGTTCATGATCAAATGACCTCCAGTTCTTGGGACTTGAGCCAGAAGCCTGCTGTCTAACCTGCCAATTCTGGGATTCACTGGCCTCCATAGCCACTTGGGTGGGTGACCTACCATGTGACTTGATTTGCCAGCTTCTCTTCAGCCTTGTGAGCCAGCAGCCTGTGGTCTAAACAGCTGGTTTGGGTTCGTTAGGCCCTGAAGCCAGGGGGGTTGGGAGAAGCCTACATCAGACCCATGGACTTGGGACTTGCCAGCCTCCACAACCGAGTGAGCCATTTCCTTCAGACAGTTTGTGAGTTCTGTGAGACACTGCAGTGAATTAGGGAACCCAAAGATGGGAGGCACAGCACTGAAGGGAGAGGGAGTAGTTGATGTTAGAGATGATGGAGTGGTGATGTAGTTTGGAAAAGTTGGACATCTTTAACGTCCACCTCATAGGAACCAGCTTTGTGATGATCCTTATAAAAGAAATTATTCATTTAATAATGAAAACATTACAGAATTTCACAGTAAAGTTAGAAGAAATCATAGAAAAAAGACACAATGGTTAATTAAGCGTTCGGCTGCTAACCGAAAGGTCAATGGTTCGAACCTACCAGTGGCTCCACAGGAGAGAAGACCTGGTGATCTGCTTCTGCAAAGATTATAGCCTTGGAAACCCTATGGGGCAGTTCTACCCTGTCCTATAAGGTTGCTGTGAGTTGGAATCAACTTGATGGCACACAACAATATTCTTAACAGGAATTTGATGGACAGGAAATAAGGTAGATCACTGAAGAAAATGAAGTTGCCATGGATCCAAGGGAGCTCCTTGGAGTTACCATTCAAAGACTTTGGGAATCCTACGCACTGACATCAAAAAAACAATTAATATTGGAAACAAATGAACTTAATTTTGAAAGCAATAAAGAATTCCTATTAAAATTACTTATATCGTAAGAGCACTGCACTTCTATTTTTAGCTTCAGCCAGTCCAGTACAGAAAAACTCACCAAAGTATACTGTTACAATAGAGTTATATTACAATTTGGTTTTATATACCTAAAAAATGTTTGTGAAGGTTATATTTGTGTTTTATTTTCTATTCATTGATGGTTTTACTCAATTTTGTATGTTTACAGCATGAAATGAATTTCTAGGAACAGAGCTACAATTTATAACACTGTACCTAGAAGAAAGAAAGGTATTTATTTACAATGGTTCAACATGTGACCATTAGGACATAAATTTGGTGGTTGCCTGTAGTTTAATATTCAGTTGACTAGGAAGCCTTACACCCATTGCTGTCAATTCGATTTCGACTTATACCAACCCTATTGGACAGAGTAGAACTGTCCCATTGGGTTTCTCAGGCGGCAATCTTTACAGAAGCAGACTGCCACATTTTTCTCCCACAGAAGAGCTGGTGGGTTTGAACTGCCAACCTTTCAGTTAGCAGCCAAGCGCTTAACCACTGCGCCACCAGGGCTCCTTTGGAAGCCTTAGAGCACATATTTTTAATTCTTAAAATGTTTGGACGATTCACGTGAGAATCACAATGATAAGTAATGTGCGAGAAACATCTGCATGTAGAAGGCTGCTCATGATTAAACATCTGACCACTTACAGAAATACTATACAGGAGATTCAAGCACTGGGTAACAAAACCAAGTGGGATAACAGATATAAAGTCCTTTCTAACCCCAAGAACACCAGTTCCAATCTGACCAGAAGACAAAGCGAATACACAAGGAAGCACTTCTAAATTTCATGTTTAGTGGTCACAGCGATAAGGAAAGGCTCCCTGGACTGTCTGGATTCTAAAAAGATTTCCATTGTTACAGAAAGCTGCTCTATTTAATTTTTTTCCAAAAAAAAAAGAACAAAAATACAATTTATTGTTTGCAAATCACCATCGGAAACTTACAGAAGCTAGCTGATGCCAGAAGTGGTTTCCCTGTCCTTCAAGTAAAATGTGCCACAAGCCTTCAGCCCTGAACAATGAAACACTTTTCCTTATTTCATTCATGCAGGTCCTTCCCTTGTTTGCTGACTGACATTTTATAGCTTACAAAGCAACCTGTCCCTGTGGCCAGGGCCCCGCATTCTATCCCACCACAACGCCAAACAGCTGACTATCTAGTTTCTAAAAATGAACTGTGCTGCAAACAGCATCCTGACAATTTAATAATTTGTCAAAGCAGTTGAAGTAGTTATTATGAAGTATATTTCAGGGTTCAAAGGTAAAGGTCATAGAAAGCTAAAGTTTATCTGCTGACAGAGAAAGTCGGGCAATTAAAAAAGAATTCAGACCAGATCTGCTGGCAGACATATTTCTAAAATAGGAACCTCATTGCTATGCTCATGTATTAGCATTCTTGATACACAAGGTTACACTTAAAAAAAATCCATTGATTCACATGTTTGAAAGCTCTCTCCAATGGCACTTTTAAGAGATGTGCTTTTCCTTTTCTTTTCTGTTTTCAACATGGAAACAAAACAGAATTTAGAATAAGCTTTTTATGCTCATGTGTCAAGCAGTGGAGTCCATAAATCTAGCTATGGCATTCAACTACTAAGAAGTTACCTTGAAAACCTAAAATAAAAAGTTTATGCCAGACAGAACTATAGTCTCCTGTTCCTAGTCCCTGGTGGATAAGGAGATATCTCTAAAGACTTAAAAAGGAAATACAATACCTGAAAATAGCAAGGTGTCAAACTACAGTTTCAGGGTTTTTTTTTTTTTTTTTTCCTTTCTGCAGGGCTACTCTGAAATGTTATGTTCTGGTTGTTTTTTCAAAAACACTTTTTACAGGAATCTAAATTTGTAATCAAATCAAAACAACCAAAATATTAACTCAGTCATCTCTCTCAAATATTCTTAAAAAAAGTAAATATCTCACTGCACAACCTCCATTTCTCCCAGTTAGCTTCTCAAGTCTCTATGGCATTTTAACCCATTGTTTATAGAAGCTGGCATATAATTCCAAGGAATTATTTAGCTGTCAGCCCTGAACAATGAAACACTTTTCCTCATTTCATTCACACAGGTCCTTTCCTTGTTCTTAAGGGTTAAGAATGCTTTTATTCCACAGCTGTCCTATAGGGTCACTATGAGCAGGAATAAACTCGATGGCAACAGGTTTGGTTTTGGATTATTCCACATTTTACCTTCATCTGGCTAGCCTTTGTTCCCAGGTTTTTTTTTTTTTTTTTTTGAGATTAAATTATTTCTTAGAGGAAGACGGTTAAAACCTTCCGTCAGATGATAATTGTCCTTACCCTTTACCACCCCCCTCATATGACCTGCTACCTGCTCTAAACAGAGGGGACTTGGTATCTACAGTATATGATTATTGTAGGTTTATCACCATTTGCTAAATGTTGGGCTGTCCAAACCTGTGCTTAAAAATTGCAGCTGGAACAAACAGAGTTGCTATTGGGTCAATGTAGTCTTTGTTTTGCTCATTTTTCAAAGATACAAAATTCTAACTTGGTTGTAGAAAAAAAAAGCAGGTTCCTCCTAAAAATCTGTTAACATTTTCAAAATGAAAGTAATTGTTTCACAATAGTATCCCTTTTTAAATATCACTTTCTAAAAGCTTTTTTCTGAATCTTTAAAATCAAATAGATATATTCCTTAATGAAGTTAGAAATACGTTTCTTAAAATATTTTCAGCTAAATCAATCTATGTCAAAATATACAAAAAACAAATTCCAAAACTATGAAGCATAAACTATCTTTAAAAGCTCATACCATACACATAGAGAATGAAAAAATCTCTCAGGAGACTTCTGCAAACCACACCAAGCTGGTTCACATTTTGAAAATCTTTATTTAAACGTATACAAAGAGGTTATTACAGTTTATTAGGTAAACAATAACTTCTACTACTAAGTATATCTTTACATAATAAACTTTAACGGATCCAAAGAAATCAGTCAATAGTTTGTATGTTGCTATTGTTGCTGCTGCATGCTCTTCAGTCGATTTCGACTCACAGCGATCCTATGACACAGTAGAACTGCCTCATAAGATTTCCTAGGTTGTAATCTTTATGGGAGCAGAAAACCAGGTTTGTTCTCCCACGGAGTTGATGGGTTCAAACTGTTGACCTTTCGGTAAGTAGCCGAGTGCTTAACCATTGTGCCACCAGGTCTCCTGTTTGTATGTTAAACTGAAAACCAAAACCATTGCTGTTGAGTTGATTCTGATTCACAGTGACCCTACAGGGCAGAGAAGAACTGCCCTATAGGATTTCCAAGGCTATAAATCTTTTATGAAAGGAGACTGCCACATCTTTCTCCCATGGAGCTGCTGGTGGTTTTGAACCGTCGACCTTTTGGTTAGCAGCCGGGTGCTTAACCACTGCACCACCAGGGGTCTTGTTTATATTTTAAAACCAAACCAAACCTGTTCCTGTTGAGTCTATTCCAACTCACAGCAACCCTACAGGACAGAGCAGAATTGCCTCATAGTGTTTCCAAGGAGCTACTGGTGGATTCAAACTGTTGACCTTTTGGTTAGCAGTCAAGTTCTTAAACACTGTGCCACCAGGGCTCCATTTGTATGTTACAAATCTATAAATATTTAGAGAATATTTTACATAGCAATGTTTCTTAAGCATCTAACATAAGTAGGAAAAATTATAATGGCGTTTTAAAGAGGAAAAATTCCAAAATCAAAATGTTTTACAAGGAGACAGATCAAGATGGCGGCTCAGCCACACACACCATGCCGTCCCCCTACAGCAAAGAACCAAGAAACCAAGTGAAACAGATACAGATGACAATCTGGGAACCCAGAATAGATGAAGAATTAGATTGAACATCGAGTGGAAGGAGAAACTGAATGAAAACAGCAAATAAGGAGTCTTATGGACTGTAGGCGTCCTGCCTGCTGGCCCAGTGCAGTGTGGCCATCTTGAGACAAAGTGAGTGGCATTCCTGGGTAAGGTGCACAGGAAAGCAACTTCACAGAATCTCCAACAGGAGACGGAGATACTGCGTAGACAAACCCAGAGTGAAGCAAGGTGAGCAGGACATGAACTGGTCTAAGGACGGAAGGAGCAGGAAGGCAGGCAAGAGCTCCAGGGATCTCCGTGACCACAGAGCAGGGAGGGAGCCAGAAAATAGGGACAGAACTACTCACCAACAGCAGTCCCTGATGATTTGGGCAGGTGGTGCTGGCAGAGGGGAGGATGCTTAGAATGGCAGCTACAGATCCTCCACTCATGGGGACTATGGACAGCCCCTGTCCCCCACTCGCATTTGCTCAGGGCCTGGTCCTGATTGCTGGCTGCACTCTGCAGGGAGTGCCCAAGTGTACACACCAGAGATTAGGGGAGCACAATTCCCCCTCCTCCCACCCTGCCCTCCCTGCGACCACCAGTAGGCCCCATCCCTCCTCTGGCAATCTGTGGCATGCACTCTTATGCCACTAGACCTGTGACCGGAGGCTCATGCCCACTCTGCCCGCCCTCAAGCCACCCCGCCTGCCTGGCAAGTATCAGCGTGCACTTTTGCTACCAGACTGTCAACAAGAGGCACAAAATCCCCCTTATTCCCTGCCCCTGCCACCCTGGCTGACTGGTGACCAGTGGTGTGAGTTCCTGTGCCACCCACCCGGTGACCAGTGACCCGAATACCCTCACCATGACCACCTGGCAACCAGTGGTATGCACACATGATGCCCAACCCAGCAACCAGCAAGAACATTCCCTGTACCCAAGGCCTGGTGACCAGCCAGACAGACACATCATCAGCAATACCAGTCACATCTTGACAGGTGTCATCTGCACCTCTGCCAAATGATGAGCAGGAGATCCTAGTACCCTCATCCAACATCTGCCTGGCTGCAATGTCACACACATCACACACCCAGACAGTTCCTGCAAGCCACCTGCACTTTCACTGAAACCCCTTGGTACCCCACCACCTACTGAGATGACAACTTGTACATGCACAGTGGGATCCCTGGTGGCACAGTGGTTAAGCGCTCAAGCTGCTAACCAGAAAGTCTGCAGTTCAAATCCACCAGCTGCTCCTTGGAAATCCTATGGGACAGTTCTACTCTGTCCTATAAGGTCGCTATGAGTCAGAATCAACTCAACAGCAATGGACCCCTCACAGGGGATACAGAGACTTCCTGCCCTGACTTCCAGGGAACGCAGTGTTAGCACAACCCAAGAAGGACTCCATGGTCCCACAAGGGCTGTGAAAGGACCCCGACCACCCAACACTTGTCACCCAATATCAGGGAAAGAACCTGTTCTCCTACCTCCACTCAATCTGGTAAGAGAAGGCACATAAGCCTAACCAGAGAAGACTCGCACGTGGGTGAGACCTACTCATACTAGTGTGAGGAAATCACACCAAGCCAACAGACACCACCAAAGTCACACATAGTATAGAACCTCAGAACAACAATTAAAATAATGAAAAGGAAGAAAGAAATTCTAAAGATAAAAGGAGGAAACAAAGCTCTGGATACATCAAAACACATTAAAAATAAATCAGAACAAAACAATCAATAGATAAATAAATAAACACCTTAATGCCTCAGAGACAGCAGACAATAACAAATCATAGGAAGAAACAGGATAAGATGGCTTAAGCAAGTGAGCAAAATAAAGGGGCAGAAAACCTTCCTATGGAAAAAATGGTAATAGAACTACCTGATAAGGAATTCAAAAGACTTATACGGTTGTCCTATGGGGATTGGTTCCAGGACACCTGCAGATAACAAAATCCACAGATGTTCAAGTCCCTTATATAAAATAGCGCAGTACACATACATACATGTATTATATATATGTATATTCTACATAGCACAGGAATGAACAGTGTTTCACTGTGAAGTGGAATAGTGATGGTCAGGCCAGGTTAGGGTGGACATGTAAGATGCTGGATCAAAGCAGGAACTTTTAAGGACAGCTGCATCTAGGCCCTCCTGCCACAGAATGCCCTCTGAGGCAAGGGTTCTTCAGGAGGTCCTGGGAGACTTTCAATGCCTGCACAGACACAGAGCAGAGAGTGCTAATTCCTGGGCCTGACAACTTTGTTCTCTCCTTCTGGCCTCAAGACCTCTGCCTCACACATACTCTGCCAGATCCTTGGTCAGGCCAAGAAGCACTGAGTGTAAATTCACAACCCTATTCCTAGTGTCTTCACTTGTCCAAATTATGTTGGGGTGCAGCTGCCTCTGTCCCATGGGAGCTTCTTCCTCCATAGCCACACACTGTTTCTTGAGACTAAACCCTGTCTTTCCTTGGGCTACCCTCCGCATTGCCCCAGGCCCTTGGGCTTTCTTTTTTTTTTCCGAATATATTCCACAGTTGGTTGAATCTGTGAATGCAGAACACATGGATATAGAGCGAAGACTGTATATAGGATCCTCAAAGAGATCAAGGAAAACACAGACAAAACCCAAGAAGAATTCAGGAAAAGAATACAAGAACAAAATGACAAAATAAATAGACAATTAGAAACCATTATAAAAAATTAGAAATCCAGAAGATTAACAATAAAATATAAACAGATACTGTATTTTTATAGAAATAACGTGTGTCTTCTACGTTTGTTTGCCAACCATTCCCTCCCTGCTTGAGGTATTTTCTTAAGCACATAGTGCTATTTTTTTTACAGCAACATGTAAAAAAGTTGACATAGCAGTGCTAATGAAAAGACTTTGAAGGGGGAGGGCGTGACTGGCAAACAAATATAGGAGGTGCATGTTACCTGTGTAAAAATATGGTAACTCAATGAAACGATACACAAGTAGAACTGAATCAATGGAAGAATCAGCGAAATAGAGGACAAATCCTTTGATACTAATTTGTCTGAAGAACAATCAGAAAAAAGAATGAAGAAAGCCTAAGAGTTATGTGGGACACTATCGTGAGGAATAAATTATATACAAGAGGAATTCAGAAGAGGAGTGGGATAAAAGCACAGAGAGAATTTTCTGAAACTCATTGGCAGGAAACTTCCCTAATATTATGAAAGACAAGAAGGTTTCCATCTAAGAAGCTCAATGAACCCCATAAAGGACAGAACCCAAAAGAAAGTTACCAAGACATATCCTCATTGAGCTTTCCAAATCAAAGACAAAGAAAGAATTCTGAGAGCAGCTCATGAAAAATGAAATATCACTTATAAAGGGGCACCATTAAGACTAAGTGCTGATTTCTCAGGAGAAACCATGCATGCAAGAAGGCAATGGGATGACACATATAAAACCCAAAAGAAAAGAATCACCAACCAAAAATCATATATCCAACAAAACTGTCTTTCAAATATGATGGCAAAGCTAGGACATTTTCAGAAAAACAGAGATTAAGGGAATTTGTAAAAACCAGACCAACCTTACAAGAAATATTAAGGGAGCCCTCAGGACAAAAACAATGACATCAGACAACAACCTGCAATTAAGACATGTGACAGTATCACCTAGATACCAACCCAAAGAATTCTCAAATGTAAAATAAAATGGCAAAACTGAAAGCAGGGAACCAGAGATGTCAATCTGTAAATGACGACAGCTTCAAAACAAAGAGGAGGAAAAATGGTGTAGTTACAGATTTTCCATATAGAGAGGAAGTCAAGGTGGTATCAAAATATAAGACTGTTTTAAACTTAGGAAGAGAAAGGAAAATTTCAGAGTGACCACAAAGAAGATTAATAAATACACTCACCAAAACAAACAACAAAATAAAAAAGACTCGGAAAACTTAAAATCAACAACAACAATGGGGAAAAAAAAAGAAAATCCATAAACAAAAAAGAAGTCAGCAAAGAAAATTAAGCAGAACAATGAAACTGTTAACTCCACAATAAAAAGCATAACAAAGTGGCACCAGTAAACTCATGCCTATCGATAATCACACTGAATATAAATGGTTTAAATGCATCAGTCAAGAAACAGAGAGTGGCAGAATGGATAGAAAAAACATGACCCATCAATAAGTTGTATACAAAAGATACATGTTAGACACAAAGACATAAATAGGTTAAAAATCAAAGGATAGAAAAAAATATATCATGCAAGCAGTAACTAAAGGAGAGCAGGAGTGGCAAAAATAATCTCTGATAAAATAAACTTTAAGTCAAAATCCATTACTATAGATAAGGGAGGGCATTACATAATGATTAAAGGATCAATCCACCAAGAAGACATACCCATAATAAATATTTATGTACCCAATGACAGAGCTGTAAAACACATAAAACAGAAACTCCAACAGAACTGAAAAGAGAAATAGACAGTTCTACAATAATAGTAGGAGACTTTTAACACATCACTTTTTTCTTTGTTTTTTTTTTTTTTATTGATGTGCTTTTAGTGAAAGTTTACAATTCAAGTTAGTCTCTCAGAAAAATTTATACATGGAGCGTTATCTGATCCTAGTTGCTCTCCCTATACTGTGACAGCACACTTCTCCTTTCCACCCCTGATTTCCCGTGTCCATTCAAACCAGTTCCGGACCATCTCTGCCTTCACCACTCGCCTCTGGACAGGAGCTGCCCATAACACATCACTTTTAATGATGGACAGAACAACTAGAAAGAAACTCAAAAAAGGTACAGAAGGTCTAAACAGCACAATCAACCAACTCGACCCCATAGACATACAGAGAACAAGCTATTCAACAGCAGCACAGTACACATTCTTCTCCAACGCACATGGATCATTCTCCAGAATAGACCATACGTTAGGCCACAAAGCAAGCCTCAATAAATTCAAAAACATCGAAATAATACAAAACATCTTCTCTGATCACAACACTATGAAACTAGAAAACAGTAACAGAAAGAACAAAGAAAAAAATTAAATACATGGAAATTCAATAACACCTTCCTTAAAAACTATTGGGTCATAGAAGAAATTAAAAATGAAACTGAAAAATGACTAGAATAAAATGAGAATGAAAACATAGCATACCAAAACCTTTGGGATACAGCAAAAGCAGTGCACAGAGGAGAATTTATAGCAATAAACACACACATCAAAAAAGAACTGGCCAAAATCAATAGCTTATCCCTACAATTTGAACAAATAGTAAAAGAGCAGCAAAAGAAGTCCAGAGTCACCACAAAAAAGAAATAAAGATCAGAGCAGAAACAAATGAAAAACAAAACAGAAAAACAATAGAAAGAAGCAGTAGGACTCGAAGTTGGTTCTTTGAGTCAATCAATAAAATTGACAAACTATTGGCCATATTGACAAAGGAAAACAATGAAAAGATGCAAGTAACCAAATTAAGAAATGAGATGGGTGACATTACAACAGAACCAGCTGAGATAAAAAGAACCATAACAAAATATTATAAAAAAATTGTATTGCAATAAATTTGCAAACCTAGAAGAAATAAACAAATTTCTAGAAACATTCTACCTACCTAAACTAACAGAAATAGAAAATTTGAACAGACCCATAAAAAAAGAAGAAATGAAGATGTCAGGAAAAAACTCTCAACAAAAAAAATCCCTGGCCCAGATGGCTTCACTGGAGAATCCTACAAAACATTCAGAGAAGAGCTGACACCAATTCTACACAAATTATTCCAGAACACAGATAAGGAAGGATTACTCCCTAATTCATTCTATGAAGCCAGCAAAACCCTGACATCAAAGCTAGGCAAAGACACCACTAAAAAAGAAAATCACAGACCAAAATCCCTCATGAATACAGACACAAAAATTCTCAACAAAATTCTAGCCAAAAGAATTAAACAGAATATCAAAAAAACAATACATCATGATCAAGCAGGATTCATAACAGTGATACAAGGATGGTTCACCATTAGAAAATCAATCAATGTAAGTCACCACTTAAATAAAGCAAAGGAAAAAAAATCACATGATCATCTCAATCAACACAGAAAAAGCATTTGATAAAACCAATACCCTTTCCCGATAAAAACTCTCACAAAACAGGAATAGAAGGAACATTCAACATAATTAAGGGCATATATTTGCAAAACCAACAGCCAACATAATTCTCAAAGGAGAAAGATTAAGAGCATCTCCCTTGAGAACAGGAACAAGATAAATCCTTTATCTCCACTCTTACTCAATATTATACTAGAAGCCCTAGCCAGAGCAAAAGGCAAGAAAAGAAAAGGGCACCCAAACTGGAAAGGAAAAAGTAAAAGTATCCTTATTCACAGATGATACAATCCTACACACAGAAAATTTAGAGACTCCACAAGAAAGTTACTGGAACTAATAGAAGGATTTAGCAACGTGCAGGGCACAAGATCAAAACAAAAATAAGTTGGGTTCCTCTACACTAAACAGGAGGATTCTGAAAAGGAAGTCAAGAAATCAACATCATTTACGATAGCCTCCAAAAGGATAAAACACCACCAAATAAACCTAGTCAGGGACGTAGAAGACTTATACAAGGAAAAGTATAAAACACTACAGCAAGAAACTAAAAGAGATCTACATAAATGGAAAAACTTTCCATGTTCATGGATTGGAAGACTTAACATTGTGAAAATGTCAACACTACAAAAGCAATCTGTAGATATAATGCAATCTTGATACAAAGCCCAATGACATTCTTTAACAAAACGGAAAAGCTAATCTCCAACTTTATATGGAAAGAATGGATAAACAAATTGTGATACATACATACAAAGGAATGCTACCCAACTATAAACATTAATGAAGAGTCTGTGAAACGTCTTCTAACACGGATGAATCTGGTAGACATTATGCGGAACGAAATCAGTCAATCACAAAAAGACAAACATTGTGTGGCTGCCTGAGGAAACAGAGGCTGTTTGAAGGCAATGGCCCTGTGTATGGGGGGGGGGGGGGGGGGAGGGGGGGGGGCGGGGGGCTTAGGTTAAAAACCTGAGCCTCATCCATTAATTTGCATTTGAAAAGACATGCAGAGCCACAAGCACTGCTAAGAGAACAGGAGATTTGCATTTGAAGGAAGGACTTGATTTTTAAAAAAATGACTGTTGCTTTTTGAATTTCAAGCAAGGGGTTTGTTGATAGATGCATTGAGACAGGAAAAGTCAGTGCCCATCAGATGGGATCCCCTTCCAGGACTAGAAGTTAAAGGGAACCAGCAAGCAGACAGCCTGTGGTGACCACCTGGATCCACACGAGGGGAAGTGCAGCAATGAACAGACAAGCTAAGTTTGGACATGTTCCATTGGCACCCACTGACTTAGCCCATAAGGAGTGGGATGAGACAGGAACTGCTGGCTGGTCAAAAGTAACGGGAGTTATGTGGACTCCTGAAATTTATGGCCCAAGGGGCTAGGGATAAGAGTGTGTGAAGGGGCTGTCTGAAGTGTCCGGATGTGTGTGTTAACTCTCCTGCCTAAGTCTGCTACCCATTGTGACCTAGCTTGGATGGCTAGGGATAAGCTGACCAGAACCTGACAGAATGAAGAGAAAGATGTTTGACACCATGAGCTGGTGTAGACTGTTGCAATTTGATAGCTTGCAGTGGACTGAACTTTGCTTATGGATGCAGATGCTCAAAAGTTCCAAAGAGAACAGAAGATTCTTCGAGACCAAGGAAGATGCTTGTCTCCTCAGAGTACTGGTTTGATAGGGACAGGCAATTTAAACATTGGCTACCTAAATGGGACATAAAGGCATGAAGTGGCTGGCTTACACGATTTTGTAAGTGTGCTTACACTCAAACTGAGGGGGACAAGGGAGGATCCCCAATGAATAGATTCCTCTTTTCCTGATGGGTCTAGGTAAGAGAAGGTGGGGGAAGATGACGACTGGATTATATGATTCAGTTATGAATGTTGATTGTTAATAAGGTTAATTGTAATTATAAAAACTGGAATTGTAAAAGATGCAAGTGTAAAAGAGTAGACTAAGGGAGAGGCACTGCTGGACTAGAGCACAGTGGCCGAACCTAAAGTCCCTTAAAGGTTTTGCTATGCTGATAGCTCTTGAGGCTCAGAGCAAGGCAATAATCTTCTCTCAGTTAAATTTTATCAGACACTAGAAAAGGTGGAGCCGAAATGACTTTTGGAGAACCTGACCAAATCAGATGGACACCACAGCAGATCTGAGTGGCTGGCACCTGAGCAACCTCATCCTTAGGACTTTCTTGCCCTACTGAAGGACTAATTGTTAATGACTGTTTTGGACTGGTAAAATGATTGGGAGGGGCAAGTTATCCTCCAAATATGATAGCCAGGGCGTGGACTGCAGTGCAATGGATCGCATTTGTGTGACCTTTCTTGCCACCGTCTTATAATTCCCACCCAAATGATCAGGTGGGACTGTGCAAATAGGGTAACTGTGGCCCACTAAAGGGATTGGTCAGTTTTGCCATCCCGCTGGGCTTGAAATGAGTCATCCCAGAGGTAGGAAAGAGAGGATCCCACTACCACTAAGGAAGAAGCGCCAGCACATCCTTTAAACCCAGGAATGCTGTGCTGAGAAACTCCTGGAACCAGGAGACAGAGAGAGAATGTGCTGTAAGACAAGACGTTGAGAAGTCGTGGCAGAGAAACGACGGCAGGAGAGACGGCATGGTGGGCTTCCCCGCCCACAGAATGAGAAAGCTGAGTGTGGTACCTCTGGGCACTTATCAGCAGAGCTAAAAGAACTTTGTAACACTTGCCTGAGCAGGGCAGAGGCTGAGGGCCAGAAAGAGGCATGCCTGTGAACATAGCCGGGAAAAGGCTGTCCTGACGGAAGAACTGTATCCTGAGTGTTCCTGAGCCTGAATTGTAACTGTTACTTCCCTAAAAAAACCCAGAGTCATGAGCATTGTCTGTGAGTTCTGTGTGGTCATTGCAATGAATTACTGAACCCAGTAGAGAAGTAGAAAGTGCTGTGGGAGAGATGGTTGGTGTCAGAATTGGTAAAGATGGTGGACAAAGGAAGCATGTTTGATATCCTCCTCATAGGAATCAGCCTTGGGCTGTTGATCTAGATTCTCCTTCCCCCTTGTGAAGTTAGAGGAGGTCAGATGCCATCCTACACTGTTTTTATAGTTGTATACACACAGAAAGCAAGATTCTTTGATGGTTACCAGGGAGGGGGCATCACTTTCTAGACACAAGACACTTGTTACTTTTGGTGACAGGAAAGACAATCCTAAATATGACTGAAGTCCTCACAACTTGACTAAGGTAAATAAAGACACTAAGAAGTACATGAGAAAAAGGGACAAATTCGGTAAATACTATAACATACGTAATTTTGCAATAGTAAACATAACCAAAAATATGTGTGTGGTTACATAGGTAGATATGGATGCATATATGTGTATAGGAAGGCATATGTGAGTAAATGCATGTGCATGTATAGTGTACTCGTAGGCATATGCATATACCTGTTTGTGCATGCTGCATAAATATCCACATATCTAACAAACCACACAGAGGGCACAGTTACAGAGGTTTCCTAGACTTATTCAAACAACTCAGGGGACTGGTTTACTGGGTCAAAAGGCTTGGGACCATAGTCTTGGGGGACAACTTAGTCAATTGGCATAAGACAGTTCACAAAGACAATTTTCTACATCTCAGTTTGATGAGCAGCATCTGGGGTCTTAAAAGTTTGCGAGCAGCCATCTAACATACAACTCTTGGTCTCTACTCATGTGGAGCAAATGAGAATGAAGGAAATCAAAGGCTCAAAGAAGAAACTACTCCAAGGGACTAACAGTCCATACGAACACAATCTCTTCTAACTTGAGACCAGAAGAACTAGATGGTGCCCAGCTACCACTATTGACTATTTGACCAGGGACACAATAGAAGGTCCTCAATAGAATGGGAGAAAAATGAAGAACAAAACTAAAATTCCTAAAAAAGGCCAGACTTACTGGACTGCTAGAGAGTAGAGGAACCCCCAAGACTATTGCCCTAAGATACCCTTTGAACTTGGAATTGCAGTTATTTCTGCAGGTCACCTTTCAACCAAATATAGATTGGCTTATAAAACACATAGTATCACCTGTGAGTAACGTGCTCCCGTAAACAATTAACTATATGAGACCAAATGGTCAACATTTACTCAAAAGAAAAGGTGAGAAGACAAGGAGGGGAAGGGACACTAAATCAATGGAAACAGAACAAAGAGAATGGAAATACTGAGAATGCTGACACACTGCTAAAATTGTAACCAATGGCACAGAACAATTTGTATAAAAACTGGTAAAGGGGAAACTAATTTGCTGTGTAAACTTTCACCTAAAACATAATAAAATATATTAAAAAAGTTTTGAGAAGAGTTAATTTGTTTGTCATCCAGTAATGGTTCAAAAACCTAAAAGGGGTACTAATACAAGAATAAACATAGATCAATAGAACAGAATTGAGTGTCTAGAAATAAATCCTAACGTTACAGTTAACTGGTTTTCTACAAAGGTGCCAAGACAATTCTATGGAGAAAGAATATTCTTTTCAACAAATGGTGCTAGATCAACTGGATATCCACATGCAAAAGAATGAATCTGGACCTCTACCTCATACCATATAGAAAAATCAACTCAAAGTGAATGCTAGACCTAAATTTAAAAGTTAAAACTATACAACTATTAGAAGAAAACATAACCATAAATTTTCATGACCTTGAATTAAGCAATGATTTCTTAGATACAACACCAAAAGCACAAAGGACAAAATTAAAAATAAATACATGAGGCATCATCAAAATTAAAAACTTTTGTGCTTCAGACACCACCATCAATAAAATGAAAAGACAGACTGGGTGAAAATATTTGCAAATCATGTATCTGATGAGGGATGTGTATCGAGAATATGTAAAGAAATTTTACAACCCTATACAGGCATACCTGGGAGATACTGTGGGTTTGGTTCCAGACCACAGCAATAAAGCAAGTATTGCAATAAAGCGAGTCCTGTGAATTTTTTGGTTTCCCAGTGCATGTAAGTTATGCTAACAGTATACCATAGTCCATTAAGTGTACAATAGCATTATGTCTAAACAAATGTATTTCCTTTAATTAAAAAATACTTTATTGCTAAAAAATGCTAACCATCATCTAAACCTTCAGCGAGTCGTAATCTTTTTGCTGGTGGAGGGTCTTGCCTCGATGTTGATGGCTGCTGACTGATCAGGGTGATGGTTGCTGAAAGCTGGGGTGGCTGTGGCAATTTTTAAAAACAAGACAACATGAATTTTGCCCCATCGATTGACTCTTCCTTTCATGAAAGATTTCTGTGTGGCATGCAATGCTGTTGACAGTATTTTACCCACAGTAGAACTTCACTCAAAATTGGAGTCAATCCTCTCAAACTAGGTTTGTGTAATATTCTAAATCCTTTGCTGTCATTTCAACAATGTTAATAGCATCTTTACCAGTAGATTCCCTCTCAAGAAACCACTTTCTTTGCTCATCCATAAGAAGCAACTCCTCATCTGTTAAAGTTTTATTATGAGATTGCAGCAATTCAGTCACATCTTCAGGCTCCACTTGTAATTCTAGTTCTCTTGCTATTTCCACTACATCTGCACTTACTTCCTCCACTGAAGTCTTGAATCCCTCAAAGTCATCCATGAGGTTGGAATCAACTTCCAAACTTCTGTTAATGCTGATATTTTGACCTTTTTCCATGCATCATGAATTTTTTAATGGCATCTAGAATGGTGAATCCTTTCCAGAAGGTTTTCAATTTACTTTGCCCAGATCAATCAGAGGAATCATAATCTATGGCAGCTACAGCCTTACAAAATGTATTTCTTAAATACTAAGACTTGAAAGTCAAAATTACTCGATTCATGGGCTGCAGAATGGATGCTGTGTTAGCATGCATGAAAATAACATTTAATCTCCTTGTACATCTCCATCAGAGCTCTTGGGTGACCAGGAGCACTGTCAACAAGCAGTAATATTTTGAAAGGAATCTTTTTTTTTTCCTGAGCAGTAGATCTCAACAGTGGGCTTAATATTCAGTAAACCAAGTTGTAAACAGATGTGCTGTCATCCATGCTTTGTTGTTCCATTTATAGAGCGCAGGCAGAGTAGGTTTAGCATAATTTTTAAGGGCCCTTGGATTTTCTCATCCCTGGTGGCACAGTGGTTAAGAGTTCAGCTGCTAATCAAGGGTCAGCAGTTCAAATCTACCAGCCACTCCCTGGAAATCCTACGGGGAAGTTCTACTATGTCCTATACAGTCGCTATGAGTCAAAATCAACTCGATGTCAACGGGTTTGCTTTTTTTTTTTCCCCCTAGAATTTTCAGAATCGTAAATGAGCATCGGCTTCAACTTAAAATCACCAGCTGCATTAACCCCTAACAAGAGAGTCAGACTGTCTTTTGAAGTTTGAAGCCAGGTATTGACTTCTCTCTAGCAATGAAAGTCCTCAGTGGCATCTTCTTCCGATATAAGGCTATTTCATCTACATGGAAAATCTGTTGTTTAGTGTAACCACCTCCATCAATTATCTTAGCTAGATCTTCTGGATAACATCAGCACTTGCTGCTTCACCTTGCACTTTTATGTTGTGGAGGTGGCTTCTCTCCTTAAACCTCATGAACCCACCTCTGCTAGCTTCAAACTTTTCTTCTGAGCTTCCTCATCTCTCTTAGCCTTCACAGAATTGAAGAGAGTTAGGGCCTTGCTCTGGATTAGGGTTTGGCTTAGGGAAATGTTGTGGCCAGTCTGATTTTCTATCCAGACCACTGAAACTTTCTCCGTATTAGCAACAAAGCTGCTTTGCCTTCTTATCATTCTTGTGTTCAATGGAGTAGCACTTTTAATTTCCTTCAAGAACTTTTCCTTTGCATTACAACTTGGCTAACTGTTTGGTGCAAGAAGCCTAGCTTTTCGCCTATCTCAGCTTCTGACATATGTTCCTCACTCAGCTTAATCATTTCTAGCTTTTGATTTAAAGTGAGAAACGTGTGATTCTTCCTTTCACTTGAACACTTACAGGCCATTATATGGTTATTAATTGGCCTAATCTCAACATTGTTGTCTCAGGGAATAGGGAGGCCCGAGGAGGGGAGAAAGATGAGAGAACAGCCAGTCAGTGGAGCAGTCAAAACACATGTAACATTTACTGAATAAGTTTGCTGTCTTATAGGAGCATGGTTTGTGGTACCCCAAAACAATTACAGTAATAACATCAAAGATCACTGATCACAGATCACCATCACAGGCATAATAATAATGAAAAAGTCTGAACTACTTTGAGAATTACCAAAATGTGACACAGAAACACAAAGTGAGCACATGCTATTGGAAAAATGGCACCGATGGACTTGTTCGACGCAGGGTTGCCAGAAACCTTCAATTTGTAAAAAACACAATATCTGCGAAGCATAATAAAGTGAAGTGCAATAAAACAAAATAGCCTGCAATAAAAAATAAATAGCCCAATTACATGGGCAAAGAATTTGAATAGACATTTCTCCAAGAAAGATATGCAAATAGTCTGCAAGTAGCTTCAAGGAAATGCAAATCAAAACCACAGTGAGACACCACTTCACACCCATCAGAATGGCTATAATCAAAAAGAAAATCAAAAATATTGTTGAGAATATTAAGAAACTGAAACCCTCATATGTTGTTAGTGAGCATGTAAAATGGTGCAGCTGTTTAGAAAAATGGTTTGAGAATTCCTCAAAATGTTAGACATAAAATTACCATTGCTGTTAGTTGACATCAAGTTGATTCCGACTCATGGTGACCCCCATGTGTACAGAGTAGAACTGCTTCATAGGGTTTTCAAGGCTGTGACCTTTTGGAAGCAGACTGCCATGCTTGTCTTCTGAGGCACATCGAGGTGAGTTCGAACCATCAATCTTTTGGCTAGTAATTAAAGGCTTACCAGTTTGCAAATTCAGGGACTCCACAATTCAGTACTCAAGAGAAGTGAAAAGGAGTTGTCTGTGGTTATTTTTATGGCATCACATAGCTATGAAACGATGACTCTGAAGCTCAGGTAACGAATCTCATGAAAAAGGAAAACTTTTGTCTACACAGAAGGGTGTACATGAATGTTCATAGTAGCATTTTTCATAACAATCAAAAAGTGGCAACAACCCAAATACCTATCGATTGATGAACGGATAAGTAAAATGTGGAATACTCATACAATGGAATATTATTCAGCCATAAAAAGGAATGAAGTACTAAGATATGCTACAACACGGGTGAATGTTAAAAACATTATGCTAAGTGAAAGAAGCAAGACACAAGAGGCCATACATTGTATGAGTCCATTTATATAAAATGTCCACAATGGGCAGATCCGTAAAGACAAAGTAGATTAGCGGTTGCCTAAGGATGGGGAAGCGGAATGGGGAATGACTACTAATGCGTATGGCTTTTTGTGGGGTGATGGAAATGTTCTAAAATTAGATTATGGTGATGGCCGCATAACTCTGTAAATATACTAAAAAACCATTAAAATGTATACTTTAAATAAGTAAACTTTATGGTATGCAAATTACATACAGTTGATTCTCATTAATCATAGTAGCTATGTTCTATAAATGAGCCCTGGTGCAACAGTGGTTAAGCACTCTGCTGTTAACTGAAAGGTCAGTGGTTTGAACCCACCAGCCACTCCATGGGAGGAAGATGTGGCAGTCTGCTTCTGTAAAGATTACAGCCTTGGAAATCCTATGGGGCAGTTCTACTCTGTCGTATAAGGTCGTTATGAGTTGGAATCAACTCTATGGGAATTTTTTTTTTTTTTTTGTATGATCTATAAAGTTGCCACAAACACTGAATTAGCGAATACCAAACCAATTTTGTTCAACTTCAGCTGGTAATACGTGCATCGGGTGACTCAAGTTTTTCACTGCTCTGTGCGTACACATATCCAGGAAAAACCGTGAAAGTGCCTCGAGTGTTGATTTTTGGGTTACAAATAAATTGTCCCAAGTACGTGAATTCATAAACACAGCATCTGCAAATAATGACGATCAACTATATCAATAAAGCTATTTAAAAAAAACTAAAATATCATTTAATTATCACTTCCACTGACATGTATAAATCATTCTTTACTTCAAAATATTATCCATGTACTTTCATCAAGACCAATATACTAAGCCCTTTATAAAATATATTAAGCCCTGTAGTATGTATTTTTCTTTTAAATTACTTTATAACAGAAATTTTAACTTAAAAACAACAGTGTTTTTTTCATTCAGTTTTTCACCAGATGATGTAAACTGTTTTTATTTTACTCTTATTCTATAGTCACATAAACTTTTTGTGTGTGTGTGTGTGTGTGCTTGGAAAGCAACGTCTACAGATACATTTCTAAAGAACTGAATAGGAAAAAAGGAGAAATCAAAATGCTTTCTCATAGAAGGCTCAATATAGAACAACCTGTCACTTAGTCAATGATAACCACAGAGACGTACCAAACCCGAGCCCTCTCCTGTTCATTTGATGAATTCTACTTATTTTATTGACAATCAGACTATCTTTGTATAAATTCCAAGTTCTTTCCACATCACTTTGCTGGCACTCGGATGCTGGACTACTCTGTTTTGGGGCTCATATACCTACTCAATTAGCTCTGACCTAAACAGCTATACTCACAGTGTCCTTCCTACAGAAGCTTATAAACAATACCAAATGCCAAGTAGAAGGACGAAGACTATGCTATTGACACAGTTAACCCAGGCATCCTGAAGGCTGACATGACGTTTATATAACAAAGTTACTGTGGCAGACTTGGTGAGGCTATTGGTATCCCTTACAGCATAAAGGAGTCCTGGTGGCACAGTGGTTAAGAGCCTGGCTGCTCACCAAAAGGCTGGCAGTTCGAATCTACCAGCCACTCCTTGGAAACCCTATGGGACAGCTCTACTCTGTCCTATAGGGTCACTATGAGTTGGAATTGACTTGACAGCAACTGGTTTGGTTTGGTTTGGCTTGGCTTGGTACAGTGTAAAAGCAATTATTCAACTTCATACGTAAATTGATGATCAAAAGAACATAAACCAACAGAGGAAAATTCTAGCTTCAAGTTTTGAGTTCTACCACTTGGAGATCACCAGTATATTATCTCTAATACTTTTTTTTTTTTTTTTTTTTAAATTCTAATACCTCCAAGAAATAGAGGAACACTGTGAAAACTCCTAACTCCTAAAATTGGAAACTGGAACTCAAAACTACATCCCACACTAGCAAAATTCTCAGGCCAAACAGATTTATCAATATTTTATGTGTATGAGGGATTGTTATTAAGAAGGCAGCAGACATCTTAGAAGTGGATCTTCCAGCCCCAGTCAAACCTTCTGATGACTGCAGTCTCAGCCAACATCTGGACTGCAACCTCATAAAAGACCCTGAGCCAGAACCACTCAGGTAGGCACGTCAGATTTGAGGACTGTGAGATAATAAACGTTTGTTGCTTAAACAAAATTTTTTTTAAAGCACAGACTCATCATTTTTATTCCCACTGAGTTTAAAATAAAAAATTCATGAGTTTAAGCCACAGCTAAGTGAATTTGTATCTCCCATAAATCTTCTTAACCAGAAGGAACTGCTTAGTAAAGAAATAACAAGAAAAAATTTAAAACTATCTTTTCCTGAAGTCAACAAAGACAAGAAAGGTAGTTATTTTTTCAGGAGTCAATCAGCTGCAGATCTAAGCTAGAGGATGCTAGATAAATTCCTACTATAATTTCCACTGATTAATATCTCATTGACATTTTTACAGACTAAGAAGAACAATGGGCTGTGGGGTGGGAGGGAAGGAGTTGGCTCTCAACCAGAAATGATAGCTGGTACAATCTTGGCTTCATGCTCTGATATGGAATTGGGCTCTACAGAACCTGCCACTTGACCATTCCATGCTTGAGAGATGCTAGGTAAGGTAATGACCAGGATACTTCCCTGCCCTTTTATTCCATGAAGTAGCAGACCAAGGGAAAACTACAGATAACTACCGTAAAACATTTGAAACCATTCAATATCTGAGCCTCAAAGTAGCTACTCCATAGCTATGTGATACTATATAAATAACCACCGCCTATTCACTGAGCTCTAAACCAAATGTGAAATAATATTCAGAGTTCCAGTAAAGTATAGCATTTCCTGTTATAAAATGGTTTTAAAGATATCTCTGGTTTACATAAGATAGAGAAAATTAACTTGACTTATTCTATAAGCAGAAAAATTCTCTAATTTTAGAATTTACCATTATTACCTATAGTAAACAGAAGATGTAAATGCACAAAAGGGTTTTACTCTCTTATTTTTTAATAGCATTAAGATAATAAGATATGCCAGTACATGTGAGTAAAGAGTAGCCATAATTGTTCTAAAACTTTATGAAGGCCTGTAACAGATTTTCTACATTAAGGGGAAAAAAACATTAGTTTAATTCCTCTTCGTTATTTTTAAAATGCTACTTTGTGTGTGTGTGTGCTTGTGTGTTTATGTGTGTGAAAGGAACAATATTTTCAAAGCTCTAGATGGTAGTTTAAGTAACATCTTTCTTTTTGCCCTCCTATCTACTCCAGATGAACGTTAATAAGCTCCAAGGCACCTCTTCCTCCCTCCCCTAAGACATGTTCATCTTATGGTTTCATTCTACTTTTCTCTCTGAAAATTTATCCTAATGAATGATCGAACATTAAAAACATTAAGGATAAATTTAAAAAACAAACATTAAATGCTGCATGTGATGGTAGAAATACAAGCATTTACCTTCTTCCCTCCAGTCACAAACTGCTTACAACTGGATCTCACAAACTGTGGGTGCACGGCGATGATCTACAAGGAAAAAGGATCAAACACGGGTTTAGAGGTCACTGTAAAAGCACAGAATGAAAACTTTTTACATATTACAGGCAACATGACCTAAAAATTACCCTGATTATCTATCTTGGTGGGAAGTAATGTATTTAGTTAATATTCCGCAACAACTGAGGACACTCAAGTTTTGCTCATGTATAAAAATATTTCTTCATATGAAGCCAGGGCAAAACTAAGAGACTAGAACGAATTAGCTGTAGTTTCTGACTGAGCGAGGACCCCTTTCAGTGGGCGCCCCTTGTCAGGGGCAACAAAGGAGGTCAATCGTGGCAACAAGATGTCACAGTTGTTTGTAGATGAATACAACTCATAAAAGAAACCTAGAGAAAGAACCTCCTTGCCCAAGATGCCTTCAAATGACTGATGGTACCAAGAGGTACAGGGGGTGCAATGCAGTTTCTCAAACAGTTACCGTAATTACACCAAGACTCCATCAATAGGAGAGACATCAGAGCTCTATGACCCAAGATGTGCAGACCTCAGACGTTCAGGACTGTCTCTTACCTACAACGTGAGTTCACGACCCCCGGGTTCTCACCTACTTTCCACTCAGCCAATCTCCTCCCACTCCCTTATATGCTTCTCCCAAGACTGCTCCACCTTCAGTCACTATTTGGTTTATTTGTCAGTGGTTTTATGATTATATAGTATCATTATATGGTGAATAGGGAGAAGGACAATGAAATTCTAGTGGCTCTGCTCAGTGCACCTATGTCTTCTGGGCTCTCCTGTGGCTGTAAACTGCACATACTCTGCCTCTATCTTTTTATCCCCAAAGCACTCCTGAAACCACTGACTTAATGCAATGTTTTTTTCTAAAGTAGCATATAGAATACTTCTAGGTATAAACACACACACACACACAATTATACATTTACAAACCTTCAACTATATACATTTTATATTCTTTTTAATCAACTTAATACATTTCCCTCCTCCAATGGAACCTCTTCCCACATTATCTTTTTTAGGCCTTAGCATAATGACCCCTCATTTCTCCAACCGTTCCCACTTCCCAGATTAGCACTTCATGCCTTCAGTGTTTTCCTAATCCATCCTAGATTACCAGTATCAAATCATTTATATATTCTGTTCATTCTGAATTAAAATTTCTCGAGTCCTTTTAGTTGTCTTATAATGTGTAACTCTAGCTATCAACCATTATTCCCGATTCCCAGGCTCCTCTATCATACTACCTGATCCATTTCTTCTCTCTGACCATAAGAAAATAAAGACAGCAGGGTCACTACCCTTGACTGCTCCCTCCTTACTGCCCAGCTTCACAAACACTGGGCTCAATCTCACCTCCTTCTTGCCTGTCTCATGGGCAAAGGCTGCAGGACTCTGTTCAGAGGTCACCCCTCCCCTTTACCTGTGCTGTTGATTTCATTCATTACTGCTATTCCACTGAGTATCCCTTTCTTTCATTTTTCAGTTTTTTCCTTCTCTACTGAAATTTTACCATCAACCAAAACATGACCTGCAGAAATCTTCTCTGGACACTGCCCCTCTCTCTACCAGTTGATCTTTCTTCTTTATTACCAAATTTTCTTGAAAGATAGTCTATATACTGCTTGTTTTGTTTGTTTGTTTGTCTTTCATTTCTAATTTACTTATTCATATGACAAGCCTCCTGCTATTCAACTATCCTAAGGCCACCAGTAACTTCATAATTACCAAATAAAATAACCCTGTGTCATTCTTTACCCTATGTATCCTCCACCCAGCCTATGACCCTGCTGCCCACTCCTTCCTTCTGGAAACTCTTTCTCCCTTGGCTTCTCTGACACTATTCTTCTGGGTTTCCTCCTGTCCCTATAAAAGCTTCTTCTTAGATCCCTTCACTTCCCTGCCTGGATCTTAAATTAGAATGCTTCAGAGTATCACCGTTAGTCCTCTCTTCTCACTCTATAGCTTTTAACTTAAATGGCTTCCTCTGACTCAAATGTGGTTATCAAATTTGTGTCTTTAGCACCAATCTCCATCCTGAACTCCACACTCATGCTCCGTAACATCTCTACACAATGTACTACAGGTATCTAAACTCAGAAGCCAAGACCGAACTAACAATGTCTTACTTAAACCATCCCTTCCTGCAACTGACAGCATTCCCACCTATCATCGCCAAAGCAAGATCCTAGACTCACCCTCAGCAACTCCATCTTTCATCATCCCCATCTACTCTGCCTCTGAGGCTTGTTAAGTCTACCTCCAAAAGGCTTTCTAAATTCATGTCTTCCGTTCCATTCTGAACATTCATATCACTCCTTTCATTGAGATCCAGTAGTACCCTTCATGGAGTGTTGCATTCCAAAAAAAAAAAAAAACCAAACCCACTGCTGTCGTGTCAATTCACAGAGCCCCTATAGATCAGAGTAGAACTGTACCATAGGGTTTCCAAGGAGCTGTTAGTGGATTTGAACTGCTGACCTTCTGGTTAGCAGCCAAATGCTTAACCACTGTACCACCAAGGCTCTTCCAAATTGTCTCTAGTCCCCAGTTACTCTCCTGCTTAAACCACCCTTCATTTTCCAGTCTTGGATTTCCAAACACACACTAGATCCTACCTATTTACAAGCTGACAAGTAAAAGTTTGAATAAACAAGTGAAAAGAAATGAATGGCCTCCTCCTTTACCAACTAAAATAGACACTTTATTACTTTTAGTCACTTTAACTACTGAAATAGACAATTTAGAGCATTATTATCTAAAACTGGTTCTGCTGTCCCTTGTCTATCAGCCCTCCAGTCTATACTGCATATAGTTTCCATTTTAATTTTACTAACCCTTAATTTTAACTGAAGTTTCTTTGTTCTTAAACATCCAAGAATTTCTCTTTATCTCCCAAAAAAAAGCCAGCATGCCGTCGAGTCAATTCCAACTCATAGTAACCCTACAGGACAGGGTAGAACTGCCCCACAGGGTTTCCAAGGAACAGGTGGTGGTTTCGAACTGCCAACCTTTACAGTTAGCCGGCAAGCTCTTAACCACTGTACCACCAGGGCTCCAAATGGAGTCCAAATTCCTTAGCCTGACTATAAAGCCACTCCCAGCCTATAACCCTCTTGCTCAATTAGTACTTTACAAACCATCTAAATTAGACTATGTGCCACTTCCTGAACATGACTTGAATTTTCTAGCCACCATTTCTATTGTGCTGTTCTACCATATGGAAACCCAGCTTCTCCATCTGCCCCTGCCTATTTATTGAAGCCCAGTCACACATCACTCCCTCTATGAAGCCATCCCTAACAAGAATGGCTAAAAGTTACTTCTCTTAGCTTTGAACACCTTAATGTTGTGTTGATCTCTTTGAATTTTTAATCATAGACTGTGTGTGTGTGTGATCTCACTCACTATATTAAAGGCTTCCTGAGGATAGACTGAGATCATAATACACATCCAGTCCTTCATCAAAGCCTTCAATGTAGTATCCAGAGCATCATAAGTGCTGAACAGATGCTTACTGACAAAATTAAAATGGGACTGATAGTTTTCAAAGTATTATAATCCTTATTGCCATATTTGGAAAAAACAGTTAAGAAAATTAAAACTTACTGAATACTTACTTTGATTGGACAGTCAAAAGTCTCATGAAATTCTTCTCCAGTATACAGTCCAAATACCTGTACCTAAAAATAAATGGACCAAGTCAGTTCACCGTGATAGCAACAAAGAAGGCTGCTGAGTCGGTGAGAATACATACTCTCATAAAAAAAAAAAAAAAAAAAAAGCAGACATTTAATAATCCTATGGCCCCTGTGATCTCCATTAAATATCCAATGAAAACAATTCCATCAGGGTGAGAGGGCTCCATTGCAATTAAGCCTTTATAAGCATCCCATGGAATGAGATCCCTTTATTCAACACAAATTTGTTTTATTAAATAGATGTGAACTTTTAGAAGTGAAACAGATATGAATAGGATATTAATATTCTTTTATGAATTCCCCATAGTCTATTCCTAAAGGATTTTTTTTTTTTCCTTTCTTTAAGCAAAAGGGAGCTTCTTTTTGGAGTCATATATATAAATCTCCCACGCAGATTGATCAATGCGCTGAGAGACTAGATGAACCGTAATTCATTTACAATCTCATGCAGACTCTATTGAGAATATATAAATGTAAGATTTAAGTTCCTTCTTATCAGTGCCCCCTTAAAATTATTCTGGTCTACTTTATTCATATTTAATCTCTTTTCTCAATAATTCACTTAAAAAATAAATAATGAAGTGGAATATAATATTGTGAGGTACAGAAAGCAATTTGTCCTTTATTCTCAGTTCCTGAGAAGCAGACCACATCTGGGGCTAATAAGCAGGGCTGACCCAACCAAGAGGGACCACCTAGGAGACTGATGTTGACTAACCTCAGAAGCATGAAGTAATCTATCATGGCCACATGGGGAGGCAGATAAGAGCCCTGAACATGGAGGCTCAGATGAGCTTCCTGGGTGGTGAGAACATCTGCTCTCAGGATGGTTACACATCCCTGGGCACACGGAAGCTTTTTGCTGGGACCCCTCCTCACCCTATGTGTGTCTTCCTTTGTATACTTTTTAGCTGTAATAAATCTGCAGTTGTAAGTACAGTATACTAAAAAAAAAACCCAAACCCTTTGCCGTCGAGTCGATTCCAACTCACAGCGACCTTATACGACAGAGTAGAACTGCCTCCTAGGGTTTCCAAGGAGTGGCTGGTGGATTCAAGCTGCTGAAATTTTGGTTAGCAGTAGAATGCTTAACAACTGCACCACCAGGGCTTCTAAGTATAGTATACTCTCCATGAAATTCTGTGAGGTCATTCCAGCAAATTATTGAACCCAAAGGGGCAGTGAGAACCAGCAGGGGCTGGAGTCTGCCTATTTGGCAGTCTGTTGGACGGTGTCCTTTTAACTTGTGAGCTATGAGCTAGCTTTGGTGGCTAGGGTCAGAGAAATGCTGCATGGGCACTGGTCTGAAGGAAGGTATCTTTCTCATTTGTGAGCTCTGACCCAGTGCCGGTGACCAGGGCTGGGGAGAGAGTGCAACGAGGTCAGCTGGCAACAAGGATGGAGAAGTGGGAAGGGGAGGACTGATCCATCTCCACACTTTGAGGATTGGATTCGTGCTGATCCTTACCACTCAACTGGCAAGGAAGGTAGATTTACATACTTTGCCCCTTACTTAGCACAAATATACATATAGTAAAGGGTACAAATCACAAATGTACAACCTGGCAAATTTTTACAACATAAATACACCCCTGCAACCACCACTCAGATCGTAAGATAAAACATCTCCAAGACTCCAAGAGGCTCCTTGCTTTCCCTTTGCCAACAACAAAACCCTCAAACTAATCACTACCCTGAATTCTATCACCATAGATTAATTTTGCTAATATTTGAACTTTATATAATTGAATCAGACACTATTTCACTGACTTCTCTCAACATTTTCCTTGGCAGATTTATTCACATTGTTGCATATAGCCATAGCTGGTTCTTTGTCATTGTTGTGTAGTATTTCAATGTATGAATGAATATACCACAATTTATGTATCCATTTTCTTTTGATGATCATTTAGGGTTTTTCTGGTTTGGTGCTATTATGAATAATGCTGCCAGGGACGCTCTTTACAAGTTTTTGGTGCACTCATGTATGCATTTTTGAAGGGTATGTAACCAGGAATGGAACTGCTAAGGCATAGGGTATGTATACGTTCCTGTTTACTAGACAGCCAAACTACAAAGTGTGTGTGGTTTTTTTTTTCTTTTTTTACCAATCTACATTCTTACCAGCAGAGCAAGAGACTTCCAGGGGCTCTCAAACACTTGGAACTAACTAGTAGGAACACTTGGAACTACTGCGACGAGTTGGGAAGTGTCTGCTGTTTTCCTAGTATCTAGCACAGTAATATTATATTTTCCTTAAATTTTGTAAGAGTTTACCAGTGAAGCTATCAGTGTCTAATGGCTTCTCTGTGGGAAGGTTTTTAATTGGAGATTAATTTTTTTAAAAAATAGATACAGGAGTATTCAGATACTCAACTTCTTCCTGTTTTAATACTGTTAACCTGTGAGTGATTCATTTTTGCAAGTCCCAAGAGGAAAATTCACTCATGTTACAATTTTTAGAGTCAAACTCATGTATTAACTGATAAAACTTTTAAGACGCCAATCATATTGTGACTACTACTTTTATGGACTTTTGCCAAATACGGGCTCTAAGAATAGTACAAGGTGTAATGTAACATAGAGAAAATTTGATCTACTCTGAGGTAGTTTCTTAAAAACTATTCATGAAGTTGCAAATACATGTATGTCCCACGAACACCTTACTGTTCAGACAGTATAAAATCATTACTGTTATATAAATGTATAAGCATAGGATATATTGCACTTCTTTTAAAACGGTGGTTAAGAAGCAGGAGAGGAAAAAAGGCATTGTATTTGGGATTTTACTTTACCCCAGGGAAGTTTAACTTAATTGATCCCAACAAATCTGAATAGGGTGAAAGTAAGGGAGGTCCTGCATCACCTGAATCTTACTGGAGCAAATCAACAAATGCTGAAGTGGTCAAGTTACTGAAATTACCTCAGAATGAACGTGTGTGGAAGTAGGAAGTTTAAATTCTTCTAACGTTATCCATTTATATTCAATACAACAGCACTTAAAACCTGGTTCTAATACTAATAATAACCTGAGTCTTTAAGTACTTCGACATGCTTTACCTCAGTGGCTCTCAAACCTGATTGTACAGTTCAAATCCGTGAATACTAATGCCTAGGCTACGCCCCACCCCTCACCGACCAATTAAATCAAACTTTCTGACGAGGTGGAGTCCAGGCCGTGATAATTTTAAAAGCTCCACAGCTGATTCTAATATGTAGCCAGGGATGAAAATCCTGCTATACCTCATTTGATCCTTACAGCAAACACTTCAAGGACAGCAAAAATCGTTATGCCGAGGCATAAGGAAAATATTAGCCCAAGAGACAAAAAGGGCCACATAAACCAGAGACTCCATCAGCCTGAGACCAGAAGAACTAGATGGTGCCCAGCTACCATCAATGACTGCCCTGACAGGGAACACAACCTCTGATGGAGCAGGAGAAAAGTAGGGTGCAGAACTCAAATTCTAGTAAAAAGACCAGACTTAATGGTCTGACTGAGACTGAAGGGACCCCCGGAAGACATGACCCCCGGACACTCTGGTAGCCTAAAACTAAAGCCATACCCGAAGCCAACTCTTTGGACAAAGATTAGACTGGACTATAAGACATAAAATGATACTTGTGAGGAGTGTGCTTCTTAGCTCATGTAGATACATGAGACTAAATGGGCGTCTCCTGTCCAGAGGCAAGATGAGAAGGCAGAAAGGGGCAGGAGCTGGTTGAATGGACACAGGAAATACAGGGGGGAAAGAAGGAGTGTGCTATCACATTGCAGGGATAGCAACTAGGCTCACCTAACAATGTGTATACACATTTTTGTATGAGAAACTGACTTAACTGTAAACTTTCACTTAAAGCACAATAAAAAAAAAAATCATTGTGCCTATTTAACAGATGATGCCCCAGAAAAATTAATGACTTGTCTGAGTTCATAAAAATACTAAGCAGAAGAGTGGCACCAGGATCCAGTTGTTTTAAGTCCTAGTCTCCTACACGGTATGTTTATACAAAATAACGTAAAATTTGCAAATAAGAACAATATCATTTCAACATAAAGTGTTAAGAAAAGTAGACTAGAACAAAAAAACATGCAAAAGCCTCAAATGTTTGCCAAATTGAAGGTGAGCAGCAGACTTTGATTTTGGCAACTCCCTCCATGAAGCAGGCTGCACACGCAACCGAATAAAACTTCCTCCTGCTTATCTGTCGGGTAAAGGTGACTTTTAAAACAAAAGGTACATAATTTTTATTGTGCTATATAAAGTATACGAGAGGTAAACAAATGATGTATAAACCTGTTGAGAAGGACTGAGATATTAATAAATGAGCAGATAGATAATAGGTCTGTGAATCTAATGGTGAAAATTAAATTATGAATGTCCAGAAATAAAAACCCTTTGAAAATTATGAATGCTTACTGAAGATATAACAATAGTGTGATAAGGAGGGGTGAACAGAAGAGAGAACAAAAAACAGAAGTTCTTAGCAAACAGGCTCTAAAAGTCATCACCATCACTGAGAATCAGTCAGAAGCTAACATGCCACAACATACTCAAAGTGGGGGCTGGAGGATATCCGCAGGAGGCGGAGCAAGATTAGAACTCTCAGGTCAGTTTCTATTTACTATGTTTAACCGAGGAACATTCTCCTCAACTGTTCTCCATTCTCCTCAACTGCTCTTATTTTCTTCTTCAGTGTGGCTAACATTATAATTTGTCAAGACAAACATCATAAACTATGCCAGTATAATCAGACTGATTTGAATAATCAGACTGATTTGAAAAATGTTTTGGTTTATTTCACCAATATTAACAGCCCAAACTAGTTGAACATGAACTACTACTAAAGCTAATAAAATACCAAAGAATTCCCATTCATTTCCTCTCCTTCTCGCTTACTCTGTCTCTCTCTCACCATTTTGTTGGTGAAGATCGTACTCATCTGTGAAAGAAATCCCTTGAATGATAGCCTAATGGATTTCAGCTGTTAGGAAGATCTTGTCCAAGATAAGCATCACATATTTAAAGGTTAAAATAGAAAGCATCCTTTTGAAAATCGCATCCTTTATAGCAGCTCTAACAACCCAACTTGACACAAAAATACCTAATGGAAAAAAAAAATACAACCAGATAATTCATAACAACAACTGGTCTTCCAGCCCATCTACTTGAAACGTCTTGGAGGATTTCTCGCTAACTACAAACCTATGGAGCCATAAGAGTATCATAGGTGTGTGAGATGTGTTTTACTTCCTGAAACAAAGCACACCTGCCCTTATGAAACAATAAGGAAGGCTGTAAAGCCTTGTCCACTTTAGCATGGAATTCTATGTCTTTGGCAAGCAGAAAGCTGTACAAGAGCCCATGTGATGTAGAGGAACTATTACTGAGGTGGCCAGAGTGCTGTGCAACCCTCTCCAGTCAGTACTTCCCTTGTGACAGCCTGTCTCAGATCCAGCTTCCAAATAACAATAGACCAAGAATTAAAACAAGGCAGAATACCCAAATGGTGCATTACATCTAGCTAAGCACACCCTAGTAAGGGAGATTGTTACTTTTCATATTCAGAGTAGCAGAGATAAGGGAATAATGACAGGAGAAGCTCCTGCTTCACTCTGGAGATTTGCCTAACTGAATACATCTAGTGAAAGGAAAGCAAGCCATGGCCTATGCACATTAATAGGACCACTGCTGTGGATCCAAGAAAGTGATTTCTACAACACTCACAATGATGACAAGTACAACCAAGTCAGACACTGAATCTGTTTCCTAACTGAGGTTCTCCCTGTTTTGGAATAGATAAACAAAAACATACACAAGGTCCCTGAAAAAATACTACAGAACACAATTTAGAAGTGAATGATTAGTAATAAAAACAGTATATACTGAGAGCTCACCATTACTTTGCTAAACACATATAACTTTACAAGATTCTCATAACAACTTCCTATTATGCCCACTGCCCACCTGAGGGAATGGAGGCAGAGACAGGCCAACAGTGAGCCCAACTCAACACAGATGACTAGGAATGCAAGCCTAGGCAGGTGGAATGTGCTCATTAGCCTCTAAGCATTACTGTCTCCCTACCGAAATATTATTGAGTTGTTTTTGGGGAAAAAAAAAAGGAGCTGAAGCAACAAAAACAAAACAAAACAAAAAAAATTAAAGTAAAAAATATAACCAAAGTAAAATTTCCTGAAATGAAAAAAATACTTATATGGGTCAAAGGGCTTATTATGTTCCAGGCAAAATTAATGAAAACAGACCCAGAACTGGGCATAACTAAGCAAACTGAATTACTGGTATTATTAATCCTCCAACTCAAAAAGAAGACAAAAAAGAATAAATCTAGGCTAGCCTTATGTATCTCTACAAAAATAAATGTCAGAAAAAGTTGAGAGAGAAAATATTTCAACCCAGGGATTTTTTACTAAATTACAATCTAGTTCATATGAAACTATGCAAGACACCAGAAAATATACTTTATATATACTTACCCTGAAATTTATCTAAAAACATATGTCAGCTGACTTTCAGGAAGGTATACAAAGTATATTTTCTGATATCTTGCATATACATCTTGTATACACATATGAATATAAAATAAAATATATGTATGGGTGAGTCAATCTTAAAATTTAGAACTCAAGCATAGAGAAGCATGGAATAAAATGATACTGAGCACTAGTGGAATAAACAGATAAAATGTAAACAACTGTTAGAATTATAACTTCAAAACTAGATGCAAATATTAAAGGTTATAATACAAAAGTTGTAATATAAAGGTTGATAAAATAGAAGATAATTATCTGCCTAGGCACCTTAATACATCGAAGAAAAAACCAGAACAGCCATTTAAAGATACATTAGATCTAGACATCCAGAATTTATCTTCTTAATAATCTTTGTGATTTTATCAGTACTAACCAGTTTTACCAGATCATTCTATACTAGCTATTCAAGTTTTACAGTTCTAACACATGCTAATGGAATCGCTTACATAAACATGTGCGCTGGAAGATTTATTTTCAATTCTATCAGTGCTAATAAAACATGAGAAAACCATTTTTCAAAATATATCATGGGTGTACACCAAAATACGGCAAGATATAAATCTGACTAAATCAGAAAACAGAGGTGTTTGTCAAGAAGTGTACCAAGAGATATCTGAGGATCACCTCATTATCCACCATATTCCACGTTGCCACTTTAAACAATAATTCTTCCACATAAACATATTCCATGTTGTCACATTAAATAATAAATTTCAACATTTAAAGCTCTGAAAGAATTCCTGGATAAAGTCTCTTACTAAACAGCCTTTTCCAATTAAAAAAATAAATATTCTCTTTCAATACATTAGTTTAATTAAATTGGCATAGTCTAGAAGAAATCTCTAATCTTTAAGAAAACAAAATGCAGATTATCTTTCTTTACAACTACATGAATACAAAAATGTTTCAATACTTTGGATAATAATTCTCAAATTTTGCACATACCAACTCCTCCCTCATCTCTCTTTGACAATCATGTTCATCTCAGAATTTCAGAAAGTACTATAAAATTTGACAATGCTTTTTTGAAAGGCACCAGTGTGCCAATTACTGTTTCAAAAGACTCTTTGGGCAACATTAGGATTAGATATATAAAATGCATTCTTACATGTCAAGAGGACTTCATTTTTCTTTGGTTAACAGATTAAATGTGTTTTATGTATCTTTGACAGTACATTGTTTTTAATTTACTCATCTTAATGGCCTATTGGATTTAGATGACGTAAAAATTACAAAATTAGATTAGGAAAACTGTTCTATTCAGTACAGAACATGCGAGGTTCTATAATGATTCCTAATGCACTCTCTTCTTAAACTGCTATTTTAGAAAAGTAGCTTAAATACACTGTGCATCAGAATTTTATCATTGCAAACCAACATTAAAAAGACTTTCATCGACTTAAAAACAAAAAAGACATTCTTGTAAGTGGAAAATCAATCACCACTACCACTAAATGTCACAGCTCAACATCAGCAAGAAGCACTGATAATTGTTAGTCATACACTGCACACATGATGTATGTCCTCAGTTGAGGAAGTAGGAGCTGGGTTTTTAGAAAACTACATACATTGATTTTACATTTATTTAATGTGGCCATTGTAAGACACTTTATTCTTCTGATAAACTATGATTGCTTATCAAAAGATTCTATAATTCAAGAGAAACATTCATAACTTGTGTGTGAAAATGAAAACCACCGGCCCACAGAAATCATGCCCACAAAATCCAATTTTGTGGATTTATGGCAGAAAGGCATTAAAGTACTGTCTTGCAGGAACCGCAGACTAGTCACTGAAGTATAAGTGGCACAGCAATAATGATTAAGGTGACACGTCCCCCTGCCACAGCTGTTAATCAGCTTAATACGAGTTACATTATTGACATTCTTGTAATTACTTTTCCTAAGGCACATTTGTGCAAAATACATTTTACTTTGATTATGAGCAATCGGGGAGGCAAGTCCAATACCCAAAAAGAATAATTAAGTTTCTCTTAATGCAAGTATATAGTAAGCACAGCACTTTCCCCACCACCTGGACTTGGGTAAAATCATCGAGCTCAGCGTGGGAGCAGGACTTTAAACATGACCATGTTATGACCATACCTTGCCATCCTCCGAACACACACCCATGTGTTCTCCACTTTCATCCAGGCTAATCTGATTTATCTTCACAGGACTCTATAAAAGAAAAAAAAGGACACGTAAACTTTAGGAAGGGATCTATCATCAATCAGATGCCTTGGCTCTTGGTAAAATTGAAGTGATATAAATGGTCAATTAGTTTAGATGCAGGAGTCCAAGGAATACTTGGTTTTTACAAATGAAAACAGTAGAATAAACTTTGTTCCAAACATGTAATAAGCCCAGAAACCTAACACTCCTCCAGATTATGTTTCAGGTACCTAAAGTCCCAGCTGGAATGTTATTTCTCACATATTCTATACCTTTTGATCTGTTGTGTTCTATTTACTCCATACCCCTCTAAAATTATCTTTCCCAACTGAAGTCCACTAAAAGAACAAAAAACAAACACCAAAATAAAAATCATTATATAAATAGTTTTAGTTTGGTTCATGGCTAATCTATTTGTTCTTCTAGAAGTTACTATGTAAACTTATTATTTATACTTTATGCTTAGTACTTTCTGTAAAAAATACAATGTCTAACCGATCTAACTTTGTTTTTCCCCATATTTTTTACTAATTTCAAATTTAAATATCTGTGAAGACAGGAATCAGGCTTTCTATTTTGGATACATTTTCCAAAAAGTAAATACAAAACTATATTTTTAAGATTTTTATAACGCTTTCCATTCTCTATGTAGCCAACTGCTTACTTACTAAAATATTCATACAGCTGGATTTTCTAACAGACATTAAAATCAATAATGCTGACATCATTAAAAAATGGTAAGCTCTTTTTTTCTTAAATAATGATTGCTTCCAACTTTTTTACACAAATCATTGCAGGAACAAACTTACTGTGAAAAGGAAAATAAGCCAAAATATCAGTTACAAGAGGAGCTTGCAAATTAGTTTTTAAAAAAAATATAAACTTAAAATGGTTTGGCTTTTTACTAAAAATAAATGGAAATACACAAAATTCAATGTTGAATCCTTAAACAGAAAATATCTCGGAACCAGTAAGCAAAGGTCAGGACAGAGCAAGACTCCATACCTAGCCAGCCAGCCACTCACTGACTGATGACTGGAAGAGACATTCCCATATTACAGGTTTACACCAATGGCTACAGATTCCTTTTTCATCTTGGTCCCTAAATTACCCAACAAGCAACATTCCTGAAATGCAGTCCATGAAAAACAAGCTATCTCCTTAAAAGCTCCAAGAACGTTAGAGGAAAGGATCTTGAAGGTAGATCTTTGATCCATTTATTAATAGCATAAACCGAAGCCCACAGACAACAATCACAACAGAAAAAGAGTACAGCCAAGACTACAAACTCTGTAGGAGGAAAACGTGGTACTGCGAAGGGAACATTCTATTGTTGGCCAACCAGGAATATGCAAAAACAAAACAAAGGCTGAAGTGGGAAAGCACCTAAGCCAGCAGGTCTGAACTCCTGGCTGAGAAGTCAAAAAGCTCAGCTTCTACAGTCGCCTTCAGATAAATTAAAAACAAACAAACATTGCCATCGCCTAGATTCTGACTCACAGTCACCCCATGTGTTACAGAGCAGCACTGCTCCATTGGGTTTTCCTGGCTGTAATCTTTATGCAAACAGACCTCTGGGCCTTTCTTCCATGGTGCTACTGGCAGGGTTCCAACCGCTAATCGTTTGTTTAGTAGCCAAGGGCTAACCCAACACCTTCTTCAAATCGAGTATCTTCACTTATCAGTTTCCTCATTCTGATGTTTTGTTCACCAAGCAACACTTTAATATCCATTTTAGTCTTGGCAAATATAAATCCCACATACTTGGCAAAAATGGTTAAACACTCAGCTACTAGCTGAAAGGTTGGCAGTTTGAACCCACCCAGAGGGGCCTCAGAAGACAGACCTGGCAATCTGCACCCTAGGGAACAATTCTACTCTGCACAGATAGAGGTGCCATTAGTCAGAACTGACCTGATGGCAACTAACAACAAAATATCTCTGATTATAATTTAATTGCCATCCTGTTACAAACTGCCTCAAATTATAATTTAACAGACATGTGTAGCCTGATCTACACCAAGGTTTCCTGCACTGTGTACTACGTTACCCACTTACCCAGACTAGCACATGTTAAGTGCTCAAGAGCCACATGTGCCTAGTGGCTACTATATCGGAAAGCAAATATATCACAGAACATTTTTATCATTGCATAAAGTATTAAATTGGTGATGGATGAAACAAAAAAAAATCAATATATAAAATCCTTCTTTACTACAATCCACACTTAAGTACACTTTCTGCTCAACGTTTATCTTAATATCATACACGTTAAAACTTACATAATTTGTTTCCTCAGATTCTGGTTCTAAAATATTCGTAGCCTCTCCTAATATCCTCTTGGACTTAAACCTAAACCATACTGTATTATTTATTTGCATGAATCACAAAGAAATGGTATAGATTTACCTGATCTTTACAACTTCAGGGGAAAGCAGTCTGCTAAGGATGGTTATCTCCACCTCACAACAAGGAAAATGAGGCTTCAAGAGTTTATGTGAGTTCCCTAAAACCACAGTACTACCAAGTGGCTAAGCCACACGGTGGTTTTCCAAGCACAAACAAACCAAACTTTTCATTGCATGTTTCTTCTTGAATATAAACCATTACAACAGCAATAGCAGAAGGAAAAAAAAAAATAATAATTCAAATAACCACTTTCCATTAGCCACTTTGCAAACTCTACATATAGACAATTCCTATACCTAAAAACAGGCAAAATCTATGTTCCTAGAAAGGAGACGTAAAGTAAAAAAAAAAAAAAAAAAAAAAAACCGATTCTTTCATTAAAAATTAATAGCGGCACTATATTATTCTTTTATCTTACTTAAAAAAATTTTGTAGACTCTGGAAATCAGGAAAAAAATTTTTTTTCAAATTGTTGCTGCTGTTCTGAAATAAAAAATAAGAGTCTTATTTCCTCAGAATATTTGTTTATTCCCTATGTACATGGAAAATTTTTTCATAATAATAATCAGCTCCCTCATTAAATTCTCTAATTAATTCTAATCATTTTACGTTAATTCTGTTGGATTATCTAAATAAATATGAATGACAAACAATGACCATTTTATCTCCTCCTTGATTAAATACATTGGCAAGCAATGGTGATACTCGGCACTCTTGACTCTTGCCTCCCCTTTCATGTTTCACCATTACGATCCTGCTTTTGTGATAAAAATTTCAGTTTGAGAAGGAAGGATCCTTCTACCCTCATTTGCCAAGAATTTTCATTAGAAAAAATAATTTATTTTTACCAAATGACTTCAAAATGTATGAAAATTACAAAATGTTTTAAACTCTGGTCTTATTATATAATTAATTTATATTAACAGTTTTTCTAATGTGCATCCGCTCTTGCATTCTAAAAACTATTTCCCGTTGCCATTGCAAAAACAGCTAAAATGTTACTGAACATACACACATGCTAGATTCCTAGGAACTGAAAAGGTAGGTTAAAGGGCATATATAAATAATCATTTTTAATAAATGTGGCTAGTTTGTTTTTCAAAAAGCTGCTCACATTTCTGCCAACAAAATATGAGAATCTTCTTTCCCCTATATCTCTATTAGCAATGGTAGCTATTTTTTTAAATTTCTGCCAATGATCAATATTCATTGATTCATTTCCTTGACTACTAATAAACTTAGGGATTTTTCTTAAGTATGTTGGCCATTTAATTTACTCTTCTGTAAACTGCTTGTCAAACTGCTTACTCATGGAGGCGTGGTCAACATGGTGGAGTAGTTAGATGCTTCCTATATCCCTTTTACAACAAAGACCTGGAAAAACAAGTGATTTGATTTTATGTGAACATCTGGCAGCCCTGAACAAGGCAAGGTTAAGAAATCCATCTCAGTCATACCGAAGAGGAAGACTGTTTGGAAGAGGTGAGGAGGGCTAGAGCCTTGGCATCGAAACTGCAGAGACACAGCCACACCGGTCCGCGGTGAAGCAGGCAAAGAGCTGTACTTGCGCGTGCTCAAGGAGCAGTTTCCACATTGAGAGAGACCCAGAAGCAGAGATTCTGCTTGGACACTCCAAACCAGTGAAGAGGAGCTCCCAAGAGGATAGGATAAGTACATGAGTGTACCCTTTCCCACTGATCTAAAAAAAAAGCCCATTTGGGAAAAACCTCTCTCCCTTTTACCTCCTACCTCCACGCTCTGCATCAGATTTGGGAGAAAACTCTCCCCCTTTTGCCTCCTACCTCCGTGCTCTGCATCGGACATAGGAAAAACCTCTCTTCCTTTTACCTCCTCCCTCCCAACTCTACACCGGGAGTCTACTGGGCTAGAATTAGATAACAAAAGGTGCTCTGACCAATTCTCCTGGCCTTGGAGAGGGAACAAATGAGCTGCTAGCTCCCCTAGGCCAGAAACACAGGGTCGGCACAGCTTCTTTGCTGGCCACAGAAATCAGGGGTCCCCAGACTCTGAGTGCCATACACCCCTGTAAAGACTTGTGGGGACCCATATCAACAGCGTTAGCCGTCACTGCCAAAGTACAACAGGGCAAACATCTGAAGTTTAACTTCAACTGCTTCAGCTGTGAACTGACAGATTTGTGACCCTCGAAACAGCCCTGCCCCTCAAGTAGGCACTATTATTGATCTGCAGCAGGGTCATGAGGACTGGTGGTAGCTCCTAAAGTGCCTAGTCACCTGCTACAGGAGTTCAAGAAAAAGTGGTGCCTTTAGTCTTTGCAGCCAAAATAGTGGGGTGCTCTTAGCCTGGCTGCAAAACTCACCTACCTATTCACCCTAGAGAATAGGGACACGCTTTTCTTTCAGACTCTCAGGGGCAGCCGTCAGCCCCCTGCCTGGCTCAGTGCGTGATCCCCTACCAAAGCCAGAGTCCAGTGCCTGCATCAATCACCCATGCCTCTCTAGGACTTGGGGTGAGAGCCTGCACCATACACTTGGTGACCGACTGCCTGAACACCCAAGCTGATCCCATATAAGAAATTTTAATGGACTCTAGTGTGCACATACTTACAGAACTAACTACCTGGTGACAGGACATTAGAAACCCAAACGTGTCAAAAATCAAACTAGTGCACACGAGCAGACTATTTGGGCATATCAAAATAAAACAAAATAAGAAGCTAGGTCTCACTCAGCAAACACAAAATAAAATTATAATAAATTATTGATGGCTCCAAGACAACAGTCAATATCAAGTCACATAAAGAGGCAGTCCATGATGGCTTCAGCAAGCCCCCAAAATAAAGAATCAATAAATTCTCTGGAGGAAGAGAACTTCTTGGAATTACCAGAGACAGAACACAAAAGATTAATATACAGAACTCTTCTAGAAATCAGAGAGGAAATTCGACAGAATGCAGAAACAACCAGGCAACAGAAAGACACAGGAGTAGCAGAACCTAAAAAAGTTATTCAGGAACATAATGCCAAATTTAATAGGCTGCGAGAATCCATAGAGAGACAGCAATCAGAAATCAAGAAGATTAACAATAAAATTTCAGAGTTAGACAACTCAATAGAAAGTCATAGAAGCAGAATTGAGGCAGTAGAAGTCAGAATTAGTGACACTGAAGATAAAGGTCTTGAGGCCAACTTATCTGAGAAAAAATCAGATAAAAGAATTAAAACGAATAAAGAAACTCTAAGAGTCATGTGGGACTCTATCAAGAAAATAACCACCAATGAACGTCCTGACAGGAACACAACAGACAGTCCCTGATGGAGCAGTAGAACGATGGGGTGCAGAACTTAAATTCTAGTAAGAAGACCAGACTTAATGGTCTGACTGAGACTGGAGGCACCCCGGAAAGCATGGCCCCTGGACTCTTTATCACCCCAGAACTAAAACAATTTCTGAGGCCAACTCTTCAGACAGGGATTGGACTGGACTGTGGGACATAAAGTGATACTTGTGAAGAATGTGCCTCTTAGTCAAGTAGATACAAGAGACCAAAGGGGCAGCTTCTGTCCAGAGGTGAGATAGGAAGGCAAAGAGAGTTAGGAGCTGGTTGAATGTTCATGGGGAATCGGGCAGAGGGGAGGAGTGTACTGTCACAGAATGGGGTGAGTGGTTGGGGTCTTATAACAATTTATGTGAAAAAAAAAAAATTTTGTATGGGAGACTAACTTGAAATGTAAACTTCATTTAATTACAACAATAAAAAAAAAAAGAATTTTTCTTCCATATTAATTTTAAGATAAAATGACCACCATGTTGCTAAACATGCTAAACATGGTGGTCATTTTTCAATCCCAGCTTATTCTACCTAATAAGAGTATTTAACATTACTGATAACCTTCTCCTTCTCTTTGCTTTCAGGACACTAGTCTGGTTTTTCTTTCAAATTTCTGGCTGCTCCTTCTCAGTATACTGTGCTGGATATCCCTCATTTCCCAGATCTCTGTGTCACATGGCTCAGTCCTTGTACTTCTTCTCTTTTATATTTACACTCATTCCTTTGAAAGTCTCTTTCAGGATATGGAATGACTTCCCAAATTTTATCTCCAGACTGGACCCCTCCCTATTCCACACCTGTATACAGAACTGCCTATCTGGTATCTGTACTTGGATGCCTACTAAGAATCTCAACTAAAACATGTCCAAACCTGAACTCCTGATATTCTTCTAACAACAGCTCCTCCTGCATCTCAGTTAATGGCTACTACATTCTTCTAGCTGTTCAGGGTAAAAATTCTTGGAGCTTTTCCTGACTCCTGTCTTTTCTCACACCCCATATTAGGAAATCGTATTGTATCTTTGAGCAAATTTATCCAGAATTTGACCACTTTCACCACCCCTACAGCTGTCATCCTAGTCCAACCCATCATTATTCTTGTCTGAATTATCCTAATAATCTCCTAATTACTTCCACCTTAAATCTCCCAGAACTCTGTTCTCAACTAACCAGCTAGAGTAATACTGTTATGTTAATAAGATGTCACTCCTTCGCTTAAAACCCTCCAATGGCCTCCCATCTAAGGATAAATGCCAAAGTCTTTACTATGACCTGATAGTTCTTAATGACCTGGTTACAGCCCTCCCTCCAGACTCTGACCTCATCTACCCCTCCTGGTTCTCTCTTCTGCAGCCACAACCATCTTCTTGCTGCTGCTCCCTCCAGCATTAGAGCCTTTGCATTTGTGTGTCTGGTGCCTGGAATGCTTTCTCGCCAGGTCTTTACTGGGAGTCCTCTTCTCAGTGAGTCCCTCCCTGGCCAACCCATCTAAAGTTTCAGTATTTCATCCAGACATTTTATAACTCTTTCATTGCTTTATTTTTAACTCATGAGCAATTGTCACTATCTGACTATATATTTTACTTCTTTCTCTTATTTACTGTCAAACTCACTAGAGTACTAACTTCATGAGAATAGGGATTTTTGTCTGTTTTATTCACTACTATATCTCCCTTGTCTAGAAGAGTGTCTGGGATTTAGCAGGCCCTCAATACACTTTTTGTTAAAAGAGAGCACAATACATCCCAAGCAGGATAAACAATGGAACAACATTAACACCAAACATAAAGAGATTTTCTAAAAAGATCCACAGAGAGAGAAAAAAAAATCATCTACCAATAAATATAAACATATATTTATGAATAAACATTTATACAGCATATTTATAAAATTTACAGATTTATACAAATACACCATTTTGTACGCAAATAATGTGCATGTCCTACCTTTTTTTGCCAACCCCCCCGAGGTATTTTTATAAGCATGCTATGCTAATTAGTGTAATGTGTTTATAAAAATACCTTTGAGGGGAGCGGTTGGCAAAAAAACATAGAATGTGTGTTACTGTCATAAAATATGACAAATATATATGTGTGTGTATATATGTATAGGTATATATACGTGTATACCTATGTGTGTGTGTATATATACATATATATATAATATACATATACATATACATATATATATATATATATATATATATACATATGGCAAGGGTAAAAAGGGTGGACAAGAAAAAGTGGGACAAAAAAAGAAGACAAGGAAAAAGCACATAACAACAAGGCTGAAATAAAGAATGACGTATTACAGTAATTAAATACCATAAAAACAGCTTGGGGGCAGTGTCTGACCTCCTCCAATCCCACAAGCAGAAAGGAGAACCAAGATCAACAGCCCAAGGCTGATTTCCATGAGGCAGACGTCAAACATGCCTCCTGTCTCTGCCATATTCACCAATTCTGACACCAACCATCTCTCCCACAGCACTCTCTACTGGGTTCAATAATTCATTGCAATGGTCGCACAGAACTCATAGATCATACTCATAATTATGGGGTTTATTAGGGAAGTGACAGTTAAAGTTCAGGCTCAAGAACACTCAGGATACAGCTCTTCCATCAGGATAGCCTGTTCCCAGCCATGTTCGTAGGCACGCCTTTCCCTGGCCCTCAGTCTCTGCCCAAAGGCACTGAGGTTTCTCTTTTCATGGGCAGGGAAGCCCACCATGCCATCTCCTGTTGCCAGGTCTCTCCTGTTGGTCTCTCTTTCCTTGGTGGTAGTGGGCTCCTCTCCTCTGCTCTGGAATTGGCTCTTGTAAGGCGAAATTGACCAATCCCTTTGGTAGGCCACAATTACCCTATCACACAATCACCTGGGTGGGAGTTAACAGGACCATGGCTAGAAAGGCCACACACAAAAGTAATTAACCGCACTACAAATACCTATGTACTAAACACTGCAGTTAAATCTTTTCTGACCAAATTAAAAATAAAAATCCAGCTATATGTCATTTAAAAAGACATGGCAAAAATAACACAAACTGAAAGTCAAAGGATGCAAAAAGATATACCAAAATGTCGATAAAAGCTGCTGTGTAGCTGTATTAGTCATTCCTTCAATAAACATGTGGACACCTCTGGTGTGTCAGAGACTGTCCTGAGGACTTGGGATACTTCAGTGAACAAAGGACACAAATATCCCTGCCTTCGCAGAACAAGACAGACATTCAAAAAGCTTTACAAGAAGTCAGGAGGGCCACAACACAATGATAAAAGGGTGAATTCATCAGGAAGATAACAATTCTAAACTTCCACACGTACCTAACAGCATTGCCTAAAATCTAGAAGCAAAAAATAGATAACATATCAAAAATAAAAAGATAAGTCCTCCAACACAGTGGTTTTATCTATAATTGACAGATCGGGCAAGTAAAAACTCAGTAAGACTACAGAAGAACTAATGATGATCTAATGATCATATACAACATACCTAACATGTGGAGGATACACAATCTTCCCCAGCACTCTTGGAACATTTACAAAAATATGAATACCTTCTATACCACAAAGCAAGTCTCAACAAATTTATTAGCCTAGCATCTTACATATGACCCTATGTAGATAGTTAGAAATCAATAGCAAAAGAAAATTAAAAGCAAAACAGAACAAAAACATAACTTTGGATTAAAGAATGCATTCAAAATTAACTTACAGGTCAAAGAAAAAATTATAATCGTACAGAGTTATTGGCCATAATGGAATTAAGCTAGAAATCAACAGCAAACAGAAAACGAGAAAATCTCTTTATGTTTTGAAATTAAGAAAGTCACTTCTGCCTCCTAATATGATATACTGAGAAGGGCAAAACAGCCCTTTTGTAACATTTCTGCTAAAATTTATAAGCCAAATCTATTTCATAAAGAAATATCAGAAAAACCCAAATTGAGGAACACTCTTTGAAGTAACTGGTCTATTTTCTTCAAAATATATCCTGGTCATAAAGGACAAAGAAAGCCTGAGCAATTCTTTCAGATTAAAACAGGCTGGAGAAATATGAAAACTAAACGCCTGGTATGATCCTGACTGAAACCTGGACCAGAGGAGGAAAAAAAACAAAAATAAAAACCAACGGTAACTCCCGATTTTGATAACTGCACTGTGGTTATGTAATAGAAGGTCCTTTCTCCTAGAAATATTTCGAGGTAAAGGGACATCTCAAAAAGTATGCATGCGTACATCTGTGTAGAGAGAAAATATAATATGGCAATTGTAGAAAAAAGTTAACAATTGGTTAATTTGGATGAGTAAAATATACTTTCTATTTGAAATAAAATGCCATGGGTCAAAAAGAAAGTATAATGAAAATGAGATATTTTGAACAAACCAAAAACTATTACAAATAAAAATGTGGTATACAACAAAGGGGAAATTTTGTTGAAAAATGCATACATGACAGAAGACTGAAAATTAATGATCAAAACATTCTCAAGAAGCTAGAGAGAGTAACAAATAATTTTACAGAAAGCAGGAAGAAGATAGTAAAGAAAAGAGTACATATTTATGAAATAGAAAACGAAATATAATCAACTAAGTAAAATCTTTTTTCTAAAAAAGACTAACTGACAAACCTCTGAGAAGACACAAACAAAAAAGCATCTAGAATGAAAAAGGAAATGTCACCAGAATCCTACATACATACATGAAATAGAAGCAATTATATAAAACTATATGCTAATAAGATTTGAAATTACTGAGACACAAAAAATAATAAAATGAATAGTGAATGTCTTGAAAAATAAAACCTACCACAGCTGACAAAAGAAGAAATAGGAAACTTGCATGGTCCTATAGCCATTTAAGTATGTTACAAGGAAAAAAAGTGCAAGTGTGGTGAAATGAGTTCCTTTATGTGGCATTTCACCTTGGTTCTTTAGAAACACAGCTTGAGAGATTTTTCCCCTAAGCCCTGAGGAGTTACCTTTGCCCTAGTTATACAGAGGGTTTGTTACATTTCCTGGGTAAGCTATAAACCACTTGGTTTGATACTTTTCGTCTGGTCCTGGGCTGCAGGCTGGCCTGGGATTGGTATGCACCTTGCAGTGACTGGTCAATGTACTATGCAAATGAAGTGACTATAGGCTATGCAAGTGAAGTGTCTATAGCCTACTATGCAAATTAAGTATCTGTGGCCTACCTGAGGGGGCTGATAGGAGCCCTATCCTCAGGGGGCCTTAAGGAGGCCTGTCATGGAGGGTAAGGGTGGGGATTGAGGGGGCTGAGAGAAGGCCTATAAGGCCTAGAGGAGCTGAGATAGCTGTCCTGCACTGAAGAAGGGAGATTTTGCCTACATGCTTCCTGATTCTGATCCCAAGTTTTACCCTGTTGCTTCCTTAATAAACCACAGAACTGTAAGTGTAGTCTGGGAGTTCTATGTGACCACTATAACAGATTATCAAACCCAACAGAGAAATAGACAGTGCCATCGGGAGGGCAGCTGATTTCAGAATTGGTAAAAGGTTGGAGGGTGGAGGTATGCCTGATCTCCACCTCATGGGAACCAGCCTTTGGCTGATCTTGGTTCTTGTTATGGCCCTTAAAGTTTGACAGTTCTGATGCTGATGCTACTACCACCATTTCACAACAAGCAAATGTCACTCATGAACACAGAGGGGAAAATTCTAAAGACGATATTAACAAATTCAGCATATACAAAAAAGCCAAGTTGGATGTACTCCAGAAATACAAAACTGCTTTAACACAGGGAAATTAATCAATATAATTTTTTACATTCTTAAAAGAGAAAAATCATAGGATCATTCAATAGTTGCAGAATCTCCTGACTGAATGTTGACGAAATAACTGCTTGCTTTGTAACTATTTGTTTTATTGCACATTTCTGTACTTTTTAATGTTACATTTAACAATAAATATGTGAAACATTCAAAAATAAATTACTTGCCCATGAAAACGTCTGGGGCCAATATCTTTACTTTCTTTTTTTTTAATTTTTTATTGTACTTTAGATGAAGTTTACAGAACAAATAGTTTATTATTAAACAGTCAGTACACATATTGTTTTATGACATTGGTTAACAACCCCACGACATGTCAACACTCTCCCTTCTCAACCTTGAGGACCTTTTTTTTTTTTTTTTTTGGTGAAAATATACATAGCCAAAGTTACACCATTTTGAAAGTTTCCACATGTACAATTCAGTGACATCGATTACATTCTTCCAGTTGTGCTGCTATTCTCACTATCCTTTTCCAAATTATTCCGTCACCATTATCTTCAACTCACTGTCCCCTAGGCTTCCCATCAAACCTTTTGAGTTGCTGTTGTGGATCTGATCTCACATAGATAATTTTTTTTTTTTTTTTGTACCTTAAATGAAGGTTTACAGAACAAATAGCTACTCATTAAACAGTTAGTACACATACTGGCCTATGACAATGGTTAACAACCCCATGACATGTCAACACTGTCCCTTCTCAGCCTTGGATTCCCTATCACCAGCTTTTCTGTCCCCTCCTGCCTTCTAGTCCTTGTCCCTGGACTGCTGTGCCTCATTAGTTCCATTTTGTTTTATGAGGCTCGCCAATCCCCAGCTGAATGGTAAGCTTCGGGAGGGGCTTCACCACTGAGCTAAAAGGGTGTCCAGGGGCCATACTCTTGGGGTTTCTCCAGTCAGGCCAGTAAATATGGTCTTTTTTTGTGAGTTAGAATTCTGTTCTACATCCTTTTCCCGCTCTGTCCAGGACCCTCTATTGTGATCTGGGTCAGACAGTCAGTGGGGGTAGCCAGGCACCATCTAGGTGTACTTGACTCAGTCTGGCGGAAGCCGTGGTAGCTGTGGTCCATTAGTCCTTTGGACTAATCTTTTCCTCGTGTCTTGTTCTCTTCATTCTCCCTTGCTCCCAAAGGGGTGAGACCAGTGGAGTATCTTAGATGGCTGTTCACAGGCTTTTAAGACCCCAGATGCTACTCACCAAGGTAGAACATAGAACACTGTCTTTATAAACTGTGTTATGCCAGTTGAGCTAGATGTTCCCCGAGACCATGGTCTCCACAGCCCTCCGCCCAGCAATTGAGTCCCTCAGGGAGTTTAAAAGTGTCTATGGAGTTTCCATGACCTCTCCTTGTACAAGTTGTGCGGGCTTCCCCAGTATTGTGTACTGTCTTACACTTCACCAGTTACCACTTATCTATTTAGTTCTCCCCGACTCATCACATCCCTCATAACCAACAAAGATGGTTTCTTTTTGTGAGTAAACTTTTACATGAGTTATACAGCAGAGGTCTCATACAATATTTGTCCTTTTGTGATTGACTTATTTCACTCAGGATAATGTCCTCCAGTTTTGTTCCTCTTACTCTCCTGTGCTGAGTTCCTTTTGTTTGTCGATTTTTTTTTCTTGTGTTTTTGTAGGTTTTGTTTTTACTGAGACTTTATGTTTTTCTTCTTTATTTTGCTGAGTAGGTTTGTTAACTTTCTTTGTAGTTACCGTGAAATCTACCCTGATCTTCCTAGATTTGAAACAGTCTATTATTACTTGGTATTGATCGACTTCCTCTCCATTAGAAGGTTCTATACCTACACTGTTTAGTCCCTCTTTTACTGTTCTGATGCTATTGTCATTTACAGATTGACCTCTCTTGGGACCAAAATCTTTAATAGGTTAGTTCTTAGATTTTTTTCTTCATTTTTTTTCCCCCGAGACTGTTGAGCTACTCAAACTTTCTTGTAATTCTATTCTTGCATTTATATTTCCCTAGAACATACTCCATCACAAACTCTGTGTGATGAATATTTTATTTTACTTTTCTGGTTTTTTTTTTAAAATTTTATTTATTTTGTTGTTGCTGAGAATATACACAGCAAAACATACACCAATTCAATAGTTTCTTTCTACCTGTACAATTCAATGAGACTGATTACATCCTTCGAGTTGTCCAACCATTCTCACCCTCCTTTTCTGAGTTGTTCTTCCTCTACTGGCATAAACTAATGCTCCCTAAGTTCTGTTATTTTAAGTTGCTATTTCAACAATAATACAATGATATTAATAACATTACTACTTATTAAGTAGTAATACTACTACTCATAACAAGCCAACACTTGCTACATGCATATTATGTGTCAGGCTCTAAGTGTTTTATACATATTATATCATTCATCCGCATAGTAATTCTATGAGGTAGTTACTATTATTTTCCTATTTCATATTTTCAAATATGAAGCATATATATACTACTCTCTTCTATGTATATAAATATTTTATTTTTTCTTTTTTCTTTGATTATTTTATCAGATGTCAGCTGAACTGGCCTTTTTACAGATGCAATACTCCCATTAATTAATTTGCTGTATTTAAATATTTTTGTATTTTATTCATTTCTACTTTTATTCCATATTAATGTTTCCCTTCTTGCCTTACACAATTTTACTGACCTTCCTCTAATTACATAAAGTCAATATATTGCTTAACTATAATTACTCATTTGTTAATTCTAAAATAATAAAATGCTCTGCATTACCATTTGAGTATAGCACTGACCACAAGCTAGAGACCAGAAAATAATGTGTAATTATAAAAATTATTTTCTCTTAGACAAGTAGTATATTTTACTTTATTCTGTTTCATTTCCAAGGATGATGATACTGTTATTATTTACCTGGTTATTAATATAGTGTGATTGTATAATCAGAGAATGTAGCTGGATAATACTTTTTAGAAATTTAATGATTTTTCTTTGTAATCTAAGATATCATCATTTCAAAATAACCCATATTCTCTATTTTAAGGTTCAAAATACATATATTTTAATCATATGTATGTATATTCTCTATATCTTTACTTTTCTTCTTGATCAACCAAAGACTGACAGAAACATGTTTTTAAAACAATTCCCACTACAACTATAGTTTTGTCCACTTCTTCATAAATTTCAAATAAATTTTGATCTGGATATTAGATGCCACATAATTTGACACATTAAAGGGCATAAATGTTATATTTTCCATTTGACTTGTAGATGTAAGCAATATAAAATGCCCTTTGCTGGTTAATGCCCTTTTGCCTTAAACTCTACTTTTTCTCATATTTCTATTGCCAATATTGCTTAATACTTCTTTGGCTTTTATATGTAATGTGTATACATATATAATACATATAATATACATATATAAAATATCTAGATAATATTTTATTGTGTTTAAGGTGAGAGTTTACACAGCAAATTAGGTTCCCGTTCAACAATTTCAAGGAGCCCTGGTGGAGGAGTGGTTAAAGCACTCAACTGCTAACCAAACAGGTCAGAGGCTGGAACTTACCAGCTGCTCCAAGGGAGAAAGATGTGGCAATCAGATTTCATAAACATTTACAGACTTGGAAATCCTATGGGGTAGTTCTACTCTGTCCTATATGGTCGTTATGATCACAATCGACTTGATGGTGGTGGGTTTGGGTGGGTTAACAATTTCTACACAAATTACTCAGTGATATTGGTTACATTTTTCACAATGTGTTATTATTGGTTACATTTTTCACAATGTGTTATTATTCTCATTCATTATGTTCTGGTTATACTATTTCCATTGCTTTGGGCAAATCTGCTGCAAAAGACCTCTTTAAAGTGTTAAAAAGCAAAGATGTTACTTTGAAGACTAAGGTGCACCTAACTCAAGCCATGGTGTTTTCAATCGCCTCATATGCATGCGAAAGCTCGACAATGAATAAGGAAGACCGAAGAAGAACAGATGACTTTGAATTATGGTGCTGGCAAAGAATACTGAATATACCATGGACTGCCAAAAGAACGAACAAATCTGTCTTGGAAGAAGTACAGCCAGAATGCTCCTCAGAAGCAAGTATGGCAAGACTACGTCTCACATACTCTGAACATGTTATCAGGAAGGATCAATCCCTGGAGAAGGACATCATGCTTGGTAAAGTAGTGGGTCGGCGAAAAAGAGGAAGACCTTAAATGAGATGGACAGACACACTGGCTGCAAGGATGGGCTCAAGCATAACAACTGTGAGAATGGCGCAGGACTGGGTAATGTTTTGTTCTGTTGTATACAGGGCTGCTATGAGTCAGAACTGACTTGGCGGCACCTGACAAAAATACTAATAACAAATACACGAAAACTAAAGCAATGAGATATTTTATCTATGACATCCGCAAATATTTTTTAAGTACCTATTTGTGTAGTGAAGACTTAACCTTACTGAAAGACAGGTCTGGCCTTTGAGGTAATCTCTAGGTCTCTGGAATGTCTTTCCTGATAGGAGTGTTACTGTTTTTCTGGGAACTTTGGCCAACTTAAAGTCTAATAATGTGATTTATTAATTTTGACCTCTGGATTAAAGGTATTAGGCCAACTTCTGGAAGGAGGTGTAAACTAATGTCAGCCACACAGGCAGTATGTGATTGAGCCTCAATAAAAATGGACAGCGAAAGCTTGCGTGAACTTTCCTGGTTGGCAACACTTTGTCTGTATTGGCATACATTGTGACCAGGAGGAGTTAACTCAATTCATGTCTCTACAGTGGAAGAATGACCTAAAGCTCCACATTTAGACCCCTCTCAGACTGTGTCCTGTGTGTTTCTTCCCTTGGCTAATTTTAATCTTTACCCCTTCTCTGTAATAAACCATAACCGTGGGTATAAAATCTTTCAGGGAGTTCTGGGAGTCCTTCTATCGAATTATCAAACCTGAGATGATTTTGGGAACCCCTGAACTTGCAAGTGGTGTCAGAAGCGAAAGTGGTCTTTTGTGGAGACTGTGCCGTCAAACTGCACAGTTTGGCTAATTCTATTAGTTTTGGAAGGAGGTACAAAAATGGATACTCTCTAACACTTCTGGTGGGGATTGAAACATGGAAAAACTTTCTGAAGGGTAACTTGTCAGTTGTTATGAAAATTCTTTAAAATATGCATGCCTATTATAATCAAGGAGAAGTGAAAAGATTATTTCACAAGGTTGCATTTTACAGCAGGTTTCTTTTGTAAGATACTGAGTGTGATGGTTAATTTTATGTGTCACGTTGGCTAGTCTACATTCCCAATTGTTTGGCCAAATACTAGTCTAGTTCCTGTCGTGGAGTATTTACATGTGATTAGATCAGTTGGCCTTGGGTAGAGTGGATTACCTTCCATGATGTAATCCAATGTAATGTAATGCAATTACCTCACATCTTATGTAATGTGATCACCTTTCACAATACAATCAAATGTAATACAATCAAGCAATCAGTTGAAGTCCTAAACCTAATCCCTTCTAAGGTATAAGAAGATCAGAACAGACAGAGATACAAATTGGGGAAGACAGACACCATGTGAGGATTGTCTACAAGCCAAGGAACCAAGGAATGACTGGAGCTAAGGAAGAAGCGAACACAACCAAGACCCTGATTTGAACTTTTAGCCTCCGGAATTGTGAAAAAATAAATTTCTGTTCTTTAAAGTCAACCATTTGTGGTATTTCTGTTATGACAGTACTAGGTAACCCTGACACTGAGAAACACAAATTATTCAAATTCCCCAAATCAAGAAATCTCAATGATAAATTTTTTTAATTAAGTAAAAAAATATTGTAATCCAATGTTTACATACATTACTACATTTAGAAGTATCTGTATATCATATATGTGACAAGCAAATACTCCAAAATAGTAACACTGGTGATGACTAGATTCTGAGATATCACTGTGTAGATTATACCTCTCTATATTTTATTAATTTTCTACAACGTTTATTTTTTTGGTTATCAGAAGATAAATGTTTTAAAAATGATTAAGTAGCAAAATTCATTATCTAAAAACAAAAACAAACCAAAATTACTCTTATTTTTTAAAGCCATCATTCTGGGGACCTGCAGCACATATTTTTATCTTGAGTAATAACTGAGTATCATTGCTATGCATGTTCGGTTTCCTTAACATTTGATAAAGAACAAATAAATAACAGAATTTCAGTATCACAGCTATAAATGATGCATGCAACAGTTTTACTGGCCTGGTACCAAGAATCGTTTCTCTCTTAAATAGGAACAAATGCCTTACATACATATGCCATTTTTATATTCTAGAAATAAATAAAAAAAGTAACAAACAACAACAAAAAAGACAGAAAGTGTCACACCTAAATGTATCACCTGGGGTGTGTACTGGCAAAGATGGGAGGCTGTAGTAGAGCTGTGGAAAAGGGAAAGAAGCCAGGGGAAAGATCAGAGAAAAATGGCCTCAGCTGTATTTTCCATTAGCTACAATTTTATTCCTAATGGAAACACGTTTGGAATTCTGGACAATATAAGTGAGTTTCTTCAAAAATCAATAATGTCAAGCTGACACTACAGAACATACAAAAATATTTCCTTAATGGAATAAAAAAAGAAGTCAGAGTAAGCAGGAGGGGGCAATGACCAACGCAAACCTTCTACATCCAAGTCCACTACAGGTGGTCCAAATTCTTAAATTTAAAGAAAAGGTAAAATTACCAACACGTACACCTCATGTGATAATTACCTTATGTAAAATGCTTGAAATACATACACTTAATATGGATTATGTCAGCTCTTCAATTAGGAATAAATTCAGGATCACTTCAAAAGCAGCTTTTAATGGTGTTCTTTGTGCCAACTTCTTTTCCCCTGACACTCCTCATCATCCCACCTTAAGCTACTGGTCCCCCAACAGTGAACCTAAGAAATCAATCTGCTAATGTATAATTTGTAAAGCTCCTCTGGCTAACAAATGGATAATTGATTCCTTCACAAATGCTGCATCCCTGTGGACAGAGTGGAATGAATAAGAAGCAGAAGACAGGATTTCATTTTTGCTTTCTCAGAGATCCACTGGTTAACAATCCCAACATCCACACAGTTGCCTATTCAGCTTCATGTTCTTTAGTCACAGTTAGCAAGCAAGCCACTTACAGTACCTGTGTGAAAAGCAAACATCTGTTCTTTCATACTTGGGAAAAGCTCATTTTGCTGCTTATTTTACTCTCCATTGATGATACACCCTCCAGGCAAGACCTCCACCTGGATTTAGAAGTCCCTAGGTTGACATGAGTCAATGGCAATGGTTTGGGACTTTTGGTTTGGGTGATGCAAACAGATAATACACTCAGCAGCCAGCTGAAAGACTGGAGGTTCGAGTCCACCCACAGGTGCTTCAGATGAAAGGCCTGATGACCTACTTCTGAAAAATCAGCCACTGAAAATCCTAGAGTCAACTCTATGGCACTGGTACTGGTAGTATAAAAACATGACTAATTATGGGTTGTTCTTTGCAAATCTATAAAACAACAAAATAAAAACACAAAACAAACATTTATTTCCTCACTGACTTATTCCAAGCCTAAAATGACCTAGCCTGTAACTACAAACTCTCACACACATCATGTTGTTCGCTCTAAGATTTCATCTCTAGGCTACCCTTATATCCTTTTTGATTTAGGATGGGGAATAAACTTATCAACAAGCAAATCTGAAGTTGAAGAACTTTTGTGAAGATTCCTTGAAAGTCCAAAAATGTCGAGTTCAGTAAAAGCAAAAAAGGATGTAAGGGTTCTAATCAGTTCCTCAGGAGAGCCATCCACTCATTGTCCCTGCAGCCTCATATCCTTTTCACTCCTGAGAACCATGGCAAGTGGCTGCCATCCACTGCTCCACTGCCAACTGCTGTCCCTAGGTCACCGAGAAAGTCCTGAAAGCTAAAGCAAATGGGAACTCTATCAGTCTTATTTTACTCAATCACTTTGAGACAACTGATCCCACTGACCATTACTTGCCTCAAATTTTGTTTTCCCTCAGCAGCGACAACAGCATTGTCTACTGCTGACCTTAACACAATTGGCAATATAAATATGCACTGAATAAAATAATAAAGGATAAACACTCTTTTTGTTATTCACTGTCCTAATAACAAAAGCTAAATTATAAACATATTCCATATATTCCTACCTATTGCGTAAGTTTTAAAAAAGCAGACTAAGAAAACATGCATCCACTGTATACTGTTTAGGGGAAAATTATCTAATAAGAACTACTACCATATGTTTTACCTTAATAAAACAGAGAAAAATGGAATGACAAATATTAAAGAAAAAGACTGAAAAAAAAAAAGTGCTATAAGAAACATACAGTCCTAGACTGACTTAAAAGCATTATTAAATTCTAGAAATGTTACATAATTTTAAATTTAATAAATGAAGATACAAAAGTCTGCAACAGAGGTCCGGCAAGATGGCGCTCTAGGCAGAAGCACCACGCTGTCCCTCCACAGCAAAGATCCAAAAAACTAAGCCAAACAGAGAAACAACAATCCTGAAACCCTAGAACATGAAATGAAGAGATAGAGAACTCAGCCGAGCACCAAACGGAGTGAGAATACTGAAAGAGAACGGAGAGCGAGGAGAGATTCATGCAGAGGTCCCCTACCAGCTAACGCAGCGCAGATCCACCATCTTGGACTCCTATCAGAGACCAGCAAATGGGGTTACCAGATAGCAGCCTCAAGGAGCGCCCAGTGGGAGACAAAACAGCCGGTAATTTGCGGTGTGCGCTTTCCCACCCCCCACCCCTCTTCCCCCCAGCTGGGGCTCCTCTGCTTCCCGTGGCCACGGTCTCTTGGCTGGGGGGTGCCGGATGCTTGGATTCTGCACGCCCAGGCGGGCGGCTCTCTGGGTGCCGTTTGTTGGATGCTGGTCTTGCTTTTTTTTTTTTTTTCCTCTGCTTCTTTGATTTCTCGCTGCCTCTCGCTGCCTCCCCCTCCTTTTGCTCGGGTGCCTGGCTCCGAGAGCCATCTTTGCTATTTCCTGCGGGCCTGTGGGGCTCCATTCAAGTGTGCAGCTGCTTTCGGGTCTGGGCTACAGCGCTCCTGGGATCCCGGGGATTTTGTTTGTTTGTTCCTCTACTTCCCGTGGCCGCAGTCTCTTGGCCGAGGGGCGCCGGCCGCCTGGATTCCGCGTGCCTGGGTGGGTGGCTATCTGAATGCCATTTGTTGGCTGCTGGTGGTGCTTTTTTTTTTTCCCCCTGCTTCTTTTGGTTTCTCGCTTGCCTCTCGCCTCCTCCCCCTCCTTTCACTTGGGTGCCTGGCTCCGAGGGCCATCTTTGCACCATTCCTGAGGGGCCCCAGAGCGCCGGCAATTTGTGATATACGCTTTCCCACTCTCCACCCTTCTTCACTCACACCCGGCCTCCTCTGTTTCCCATGGACACAGTCTCTTGCCCGGAAACACCGGCCTGCACTGGCTGGCTCTATGAGTGCCATTTGTTGTCTGCTGGTGTTGCATTTTTTTTTTTTTCTTCTTCTTTCTGCTTCTTTGGATTTCTTATTTGCCTCTCGCCGCCTCCCCCTCCTTTCGCTCGAGTTCCTGGCTCTGTGCACCATCTTTGCTTTTTCCTGAGAGGCTGTGGAGCTCCATTCAAGTGTGGAGCTGCTTCCCGGTCTGGGCTACCGCGCTGGTGGGATCCCAGGGCTTCTGTTCGTTTGTTCATTTTGAATTGTTTGTCTAGTTTTTTTTTTCCTTTTCTTGAGTTTGGAGCCCTTTCTGGCCAGGCGGAGCTGCGTGCCATGGAGACTCCCCTTCGGCTTCCATAGACGAGCAGAGGGATCCCTGAATACATTTCTTTTTTCTTTGTTATTTTTTTTTTTTTCTATTTTTCTGGAGGGCCTTTCTTGTTCCTTTTTTTTTTATTTGTTTTCTTTTCTTTTCCCTCTTTTTCCCTTTTGTCTTTCTTCATTGCTCAATCTCTCATCTCTCTATCTCTTCCTTCTCTTTCTGATCCCTGAATACCAGGCGTTGTATGCCTCTGTGCCTTATGGCCAGACTATGCTGTGAAACCTGAGAGCGACTTCCCCAGACCTCATAGCTGCATCAGTGGGATCCCTGGGAACTTTGCGGTTCATTAACCTTTCTGATTTTTATTTGTTCATTCTTTTCTTTTCTTTCTCTTCCCACTTCTGTTTTTCTCCATTCCATACTCTCTCATCCCTCCATTCCAATGTCAAGCTCCCTTAGCATTCTTTTTTGCTTGTATGTTTTTTGGCTCCTGTTCCTCTCTCCTCTCTCCCATATCCAGCTTAGCATCACACATGACCATCTCCCCGCTGCATCCTCCCTACCTGCACTGTGCACTTGACATCACACCACCAAGCTATGCAGGCACGAACTATTGGAACCTGCCCAGCACTGATTACCGACCGCCCTGGTGGCTGCAGTCAGGGCAACAAACAACCCGACCCAGTGGCTCCTCTTCAGGTAGACCTGCCCTACTGTACCACATATGAGTGACTAAACCGGCCAGTTGGAGGAGGCGAAAAATATTGAGCACACAGACAAGCGAAAAACAAGGGGAACGCAGTCCACCTGCTCAGACATACTCTAATTTTTTTTTTAAAAAAGGGATGAAACAAAAAAATTTACAATCAATAAATGAGAGAAATAACTACTGAATGCCCCGAAAACAGCAAACAATATCAAGACATGTACAAAAACAGGACAGGATGGCTCCAGTAGGCGTCCAAATTAAAACACCAGAAAACACTCCTGTGGAAGAAAATACACTACAAGTACCTGATAGGGAATTCAAATCACTAATACTCAGAATTTTCCAAGAACTGAGGCAAAAAGCTGACAAACATGAGCAAAAAATAGACAAATTTATGGAAAATACAGACAAAAAATTGGAAAAATTCAGGAAGATGATACAGGAACAAAATGCCAAGATAAATTCACAACTACAAATTATACAAAAACAACAATTAGACATCCAACAGATAAACAACAAGATTTCAGAAATGGATGATGTCATAGAAGGGCTGAGAAGCAGATTTGAAACCGTGGAAGACAGGATCAGTGGAACTGAAGACTAACACTTGGATACAAATCTGTTTCAGGAAAATTCAGAAAAAAGAACAAAGAAAAACGAAGAGACCCTGAGAGTTATGTGGGACACAATTAAAAGCAAAAATTTACAAGCGATTGGCATTCCAGAACAGGGGGAGAAAACAGAAAACACAGAGAGGATCATTGAGGAACTCCGGACAGAAAACTTTCCCAATATCATGAAAGACGAAAACCTGGCCATCCAAGAAGCTCAACGAACGCCATACAGAAGAGACCCCAAAAGAAAATCACCAAGGCATATCATATTCACACTCACAAAAACCAAAGACAAACAAAGAATCCTGAGAGCAGCTCGTGAAAAACAAGAAGTCACATACAGAGTAGAAACAATAAGACTAAGCTCAGATTATTTGGCAGAAACCATGCAGGCAGGAAGGCAGTGGGATTACATATATAAACTCTTGAAAGAAAAAAATTGTCAGCCAAGAATAATATATACTGCAAAACTCTGGTTCAAATTTGATGGTGAAACTAGGTCATTTCCAGATAAACAGAATCTAAGGGAATATGCAAAAGTCAAACCAAACTTACAAGAATTATTAAAGGGAGTTCTTCGATCTGAGAACAAACAGCTTCAGCCCTCAGGCAGGACCTAGGACGCAGGATCATACGAGCCAGATACCATTCTAGGAAATGAACTCTCGAGGACTATCCAAAACCAAAAGAAATACAACAGGTAATCAGAGCAGTCAATCGATGGATGACAACAACATCAAAACAATGAAAGAGGGAACAAATGGCATAGGTATAGAACCTTCTAAGGGAGAGAAAGGCAAGGCGATACCAAGTAACGGTAGACTGCTTCAAAATTATAAAGATAAGGGTAAAATTCATGGTAACCACAAACAAAGTTAAAGAGGAAAAACATAAAGTCTCGACAAAAACAAAACCTACAAAAACAGAAGAATGAACACAAAATCCACAAACAAAAGTAACTCAGCACAAGAGAGTAAGAAGAACAAAGAAAACTTCAGCACCACAAAAAAAAAGCACAACAAAATGACAGCAACAAACTCACATCTATCAATAATTACACTGAATGTAAATGGACTCAATACACCCATAAAGAGACGGAGAGTGGCAGAAGGGATAAGAAAACAGGATCCATCAACATGCTACCTACAAGAGACACACTTTAGAAACAAAGATGTGAATTTATTAAAAATCAAAGGTTGGAAAAAAATATATCAAACTAACAACTACCAAAAAAGAGCAGGAGGGGCAATTCTAATCTCAGATAAAATAAGACTTTAAAACAAAATCTATCATAAAAGACAAAGAAGGACACTATATAACGATTAAGGGGATGATCCATCATGAAGACGTAACCATAATAAACATCTATGCACCCAATGATAGGGCTCCAAAATACATAAAACAAACTCTAACAGCACTGAAAAGAGAAATTGACAGTTCCACAATAATAGTAGGAGACTTCAACACACCACGCTCAGTAAAGGACAGAACAACTAAGAAGAAACTCAGCAAAGGTACAGAAGACCTAAAGGGCACAAACAGCAAACTGGACCTCACAGACATATATAGATCAATCCATCCAACCACTACAAAGTACACATCCTTTTCCAATGCACATGGAACGTTCTCCAGAACACACTACATCTTAGGCCACAGAGCAATCCTCAGCAAGATCCAAAACGCTGAGATAATTCAAAGTTATCTTCTCTGACCACAATGCCATCAAGGTAGAAATTAACACTAGAAAGAGCGAGGAAAAAAAATCAACTACATGGAAACTGAATAATACCCTGCTTACACATCAGTGGGTAACAGAAGAAATCAGAGATGGAATCAAAAAATTCCTAGAATCAAATGAGAATGAAAACACATCATACCAAAACCTTTGGGACACAGAAAAGGCAGTCCTCAGAGAACTATTTATAGCAATAGATGCACATATCAAAAAAGAAGAAAGGGACAAAATCAAAACATTAACTACAGAACTCAAACAAATAGAAAGAGAACAGCAAAAAAGGCCTACAACCACCAGAAGAAAGGAAATAGTAAAGATCAGAGCAGAAATAAATGAAATAGAGAACAGAAAAACAATAGAAGGAATCAACAAAATCAAAAGTTGGTTCTTTCAAAAGAATCAACAAAATTGACAAACCACTGGCCAGACTGACAAAAGAAAAACAGCAGAGGACACAAATAACCAAAATAAGAAATGAAATGGTGGACATTAAAACAGACCCAACTGAAATAAAAAGAATTATAACAGAATATTATGAAAAACTATACTCCAAAATTTTAAAACCTAGAGGAAATGGATAAAATTCTAGAAACACATGGCCTACCCAAACTACAACAAAGTGATGTTGAAAATCTGAACAGACCCATTACAGGAGAAGAGATTGAAAAGGTAATCAAAAAAACTCCCAACCAAAAAAATCCCTGGCCCAGATGGCTTCACTGGAGAATTCTACAAAACATTTACAGAAGAGCTTGTACCAGTACTACTCAAGCTATGTCAGAGCACAGAAGAGGAAGCAACACTTCCAAATTCATTCTATGAAGCCAGCATAACGCTGATACCAAAACCAGGCAAAGACGTCACAAAAAAAGAAAATTACAGACCAATATCTCTCATGAATATAGATGCAAAAATTCTGAACAAAATTCTAGCCAATAGAATTCAGCATCATATAAAAAAATAATACACCACGACCAAGTAGGATTCATACCAGGTATGCAAGGATGGTTTAACATTAGAAAATCAATCAACGTAATTAAATAAAAGGAAAGAAAAAAATCACATGATCATCTCAATTGACGCAGAAAAGGCATTTGACAAAGTCCAACACCCACTCCTGATAAAACCTCTCAAAATAGGTATACAAGGGAAATTTCTCAACATAATAAAGGGCATCTATGCAAAACCAACGGCCAACATCATTCTTAATGGAGAGAGGCTGAAAACATTCCCCTTGGAAACAGGAACAAGACAAGGATGCCCTTTATCACCACTGCAATTTAACATTGTGCTGGGAGCCCTAGCTAGAGCAATAAGGCAAGAAAAAGAAATAAAGGGCATCCAAATTGGTAATGAAGAAGTTAAGCTGTCCTTGTTTGCGGATGATATGATACTATAAATAGAAAACCCTAAAGACTCCACAGGAAATCTACTGGAACTAATAGAAAGATTCAGCAGAGTAGCAGGATACAACAGAAACATTCAAAAATCTGTTGGATTCCTATACACCAGTTAAGGACAACGATGAAAAGGAAATCAGGAGATCAATACTATTTTCAATAGCACCTAAAAAGATAAAATACTTAGAAATAAATCTGACCAGGGATGTAAAAGACCTATACAAGAAAACTATAAAACAGTACTGCATGAAACCCAAAGGGATCTACATAAATGGAAAAACATATCATGCTCATGGATAGTCAGAATCAACATTATGAAAATGGCAATTCTACCCAAAGCAATTTACAAATACAATGCAATCCCGATCCAAATACCAACAACATTCTTCAAAGAGATGGAAAACCTAATCATTAACTTTATATGGAAAGGGAAGAAGCCCCAAATAAGTAAAGCACTACTGAAGAAGAAGAAGAAAGTTGGAGGACTCACACTACCTGACTTCAGAACCTACTATACAGCTACAGTAGTCAAAACAGCCTGGTACTGATACAACGACAGATACGTTGACCAATGGAATAAAACTGAGAACCCAGATGTAAATCCATCCACCTACGGTCACCTGATCTTCGACAAGGGCCCAAAGTCCATCAAATGGGGAAAAGACAGTCTTTTTAACAAATGCTGCTGACAAAACTGGATATCCATTTGCAAAAAAATGAAACAGGACCCATACATCACACAGTATACAAAAACTACTTCAAAATGGATCAAAGGCCTGAACAGAAAGCCTAAAACTATAAAGTTCATAGAAGAAAAAATAGGACCAACACTTCAGGCCTTAATACATGGCATTAACAGGATACAAACCATAACCATCAACACACAAAACCCAACAGATAAGCTAGATAACTGGGATCTTCTAAAAATCAAACACCTATGCTCTTCAAAAGACTTCACCAAAAGAGTCAAAAGAGAACCTACAGACTGGGAAAAAATTTTTGGACAGTGCAAGTCAGACAAAGGTCTAATCTCCATAATCTACAAGAAAATCCAACACCTCTACAACAAAAAGACAAACAATCCTATCAAAAAATGGGCAAAGGAAATGAACAGACACTTCACCAAAGAAGACATTCAAATGGCCAACAGACACATGAGGAAATGCTCGCGATCGCTAGCCATTAGAGAAATGCAGATTAACACCACAATGAGATACCATCTCACCCCGGCATTACTGGCACGAATCAAAAACACTGGAAATAACAAATGTTGAAGGGGGTGCGGGGAGATCTGAACTCTTATGCACTGCTGGTGGGAATGCAAAATGATACGACCATTTTGGAAAATGATGTGGCGCTTCCTCAGAAAGCTAGAAATAGACATACCATTCGATCCAGCAATCCCACTCCTAGGAATATATGCTAGAGAAATAAGAGTCGTCACTCGAATAGACATATGCACACCTATGTTCATGGCAGCATTGTTCACAATAGCAAAACGATGGAAACAACGTAGGTGCCCATCAACAGATGAATGGATAAACAAACTATGGTATATACGCACAATGGAGTACTATGCAATGAGAAAGAACAACAATGAATCTGTGAACCATCTCATAACATGGATGAAACTGGAGGACATTATGCTGAGTGAAATAAGTCAATCACAAAACGACAAATATTGTATGAGCCCTCTATTGTAAAAACCCATGAAAAATTTCACACGCAAAATGTAACAATCTTTGTTGGTTACCAGGGATGGGAGGGGTGGGCGGGGGAATACCAAATAGGTAATAGATAAGTGGTATCTTGGGTGAAAGGTGAGACAGTACACAATACAGGGGAAACTAACACAACCTGTACAAGGAAAGGTCATGGAGACCCCAAAGACACATCCAAACTCCCTGAGGGACTGAGTTGCTGGGCGGAGGGCTCTGGGGACCATGGTCTCAGGGAACATCTAGCTCAACTGGCATGACACTACTTATAAAGACAATGTGCTACATTCTACCTTGGTGACTAGTGTCTGGGGTCTTAAAAGCCTGTGAGCGGCCATCTCAGATACTCCACTGGTCTCATCCCTTCGGGAGCAAGGGAGAATGAAGAGAACAGGATACAAGGAAAAGATTAGTCCAAAGGACTAATTGTCCATAGCTACCAAGGCCTCAACCGGACTGAGTCCAGGACAGCTAGATGGTGCCCGGCTATCACCGCTGACTGCTCTGACCAGGATCACAACAGAGGGTTCTGGACAGAGCTCGAGAAGGATGTAGAGCATAATTCTAACTCACAAAAAAAAAAAAAAAAAAAAAAACAGACCAGATTTACTGGCCTAAAGAGACTGGAGAAACCTCGAGAGTATGGCCGCCAGACACCCTTTTAGCTCAGTGGTGAAGTTACCTCCAAGGTTCACTGTTCAGCCTGGGAGTGGACAGCCCCGTAAAACCAAATGAGACTAATGAGGTACAGGAGTCCGGTGACAATGGCCAGAAGGCAGAAGGGGACAAGGAAGCTGGTGATAGGGAACACAAGATTGAGTAAGGATACTGTTGATGTGTTGTGAGATTGTTAACCATTGTCATAGGGCAACATTTGTAGTAACTGTTAAATGAGAAACGATTTTGTTCTGTAAGCCTTCATCTTAAGTGAGAATAACAGCACAACTAGAAGAGCACAGTCAATGTCACTGAACTGTGGATGTAGAAATTTTTGAAACGGTGTATCTTTGGCTATGTGTATTTTCACCAAAAAAAAAAAAAAAAAAAGGTTGAGAATTTAGAGGGTTAAAATGTTGTGGGGTTGTTAATCAATATCATAAAACAACATGTGTACTATTGTTTCATGAGAAACTATTTGTTCTGTAAGCCTTCGCCTGAAGTACAATAAAATATAAAAAAAAAAGTCTGCAACAACAACAAAAACCCAGAATAATGATTAATAAACATATAATGAAAAACTCGCTCAGAATTAAAATAACGAGAGAAAGGTAAACACTAACTTTAAGTGACATACGAAACTTTAGACGCTGGGGAGACGGCCCTAGATGGCAGCTCAGTCGGACATACCCTACCGTTCCTCTATAGCAAAGACCTGAGAAACTAAGTGAAACAGAAATAGATGACAATCCTGGAACCTTGAGTATCAAGTAGAAGTATAGAGAATTAGACTGAAAACCGAATGGAAAAAGAAACTGAACAAAAACAGAAAACAAGGAGAAATATGGGGTGAAGGTGCCCTGCCAGCCAGCTGCCCGGCATACTGCAGCCATCTTGAGACAAAGCCAGCAATGATCCCAGGGGAGGTGCACAGGAAGGCAACTTTACTGAATCCCCAGTAGGAGACAAAAAGACTGTGTAGACATACCCAGAGTGAAGCAAGGTGAGCAGAACATAAACCAGATCTAAGGAGGAAAAGTATACAAAAGAGAGCAAGAGCTCCAGGGATCCTGGCATCTACAGAGGAGGTAGGAAACCAGGATCCAGAGATAGGACTACTCATCAGTGGCAGTATCTCACCATTTAGGTTGGATGGCACACACAGAGTAACAGATCCATACAGTGTCAGCAGGAGGTCCTCCACCTGATCAGACTACCTCATCTGCCTCCTCTGCCCCAATTGGCGAGTGGCAGAGTATTCCCAGATCCCCGGTGACAGAGAGTAGTCCTGTGTTCCCGGGGCCCGCCACCCCACCCACCTGGCAAGTGCCATTAAATGCTCCTGCACTGCGGGATTGATAACAGGCAGCAGCCTGTGCCTGATCAGCCTACCCTCAGCCACCCAGCATGCACGATGAACAGCAACACACACTTGCCCTAACTGCCGCAGCCCTGCCCACCCAGAGATAGGTGGTGAGTGCTCCTGTGCTACCACATGAGCTATCAGAGGAGCACTCCCGCCCCACCCAACTTGATATATCAAAATAAAACAAAACATCAGGACAAAACAAACAAATATAAAATAGATAAATACATAAATAAATAACATCTTAATGCCTTGGGGACAACAGACAATAACAAATCACATGAACAAACGGGATAAGATGGCTCAAACAAGTGAGCAAAATAAAATGGCAGAAAACTTTCCTGAGGAAGAAGTGGTAATAGAGCTACCTGATAAAGAATCCAAAAAGACATATATAGAATCCTCAAAGAGATAAAAGAAAACACAGACAAACCCCTAGAAGAATTCAGGAAAACAATACAAAAAGAAAATACACAGACAATTAGAAACCATTAAAAAACAAATTTAACTAGAATTCCAGAAAATTAAGAATAAACTATCACAAATAGATAACTCAATGGAAGAACACAGAGGAAGAATTGAACCAACTGAAGAAAGAATCAGCGAAATAGAGGACAAATCCCTTCATACTAATCTGAAGACCAATCAATAAAAAAGAACGAAGAAAAATAAAAAAAGCCTAAGAGTTATGTGGGACACTCTATCACAAAAAAGAATTTACACATAATGGGTATTCCAGAAAAACAGGAGAGGAAAAAAAAAGAACGGAGATAATTTCTGAAGATTTATTGCAAGACAACTTCCCTAATATTATGAAAGGTGAGAAAGTTTCCATCCAAGCAGCTCAACAAACCCCATACAGGACAGACTCCAAAGTAAAGTCACCAAGACATATCATAATCAAACTTACCAAAAACAAAGGCAAAGAAAGAATTCTGAGAGCAGCTTGTGAAAAATGAAGTATCACCTATAAAGGGGCACCAATAAGACTAAGTGCTGATTTCTTGGCAGAAACCACACAGGCGAGAAGACAGCGTGATGACATGTATATAACTCTGAAAGGAAAGAACTGCTAACCACGAATCATATATCCAGCAAAACCGTCTTTCAAAGACAATGGTGAAACCAGGACATTCCCAGATAAACAGTCATTAAGGTGATCTGTAAAAACTATACAGACCTCGGGGCCCTAGTGGTGCAGTGGTTAAGAGTTCAGCTGCTAACCAAAATGTCAGCAGTTTTAATCCACCAGCCACTCCTTGGAAACCCTATAGAGCAGTTCGACTCTGTCCTATATGGTCACTATGAGTCAAAATCGAATCAACGGCAATGTGTACATCACTCTTACAAGAACTTTTAAAGGGAGTGCTTAGTACAGAGAACCAACAACATCAGATGCTAACCCGAGTTCAGGACACACGACAGCATCATCCAGCTACCAAACCAGATAAAGAATTCTCAAAAGTAAGATAAATCTGCAAACAAGCAATCAGAGATGTCAATTTGTAAATGACAGTAACTTCAAAACAAAAAGGAGGAATAAATGGTATTGTTCTAGAATTTCCACCTGGAGAGGAAGTCAAGGCAGCATCAAGATATAGCAGACTGTTTTAAACTTAGGAAGATAAAGGTAAATTTCAGTCATTGAAAAGAAAATTAGAAAATCTACTCACCACAATAAAGAAGAATATCAAAAACACTCAGTGTATGCAAAATCAGCAACATCAAAGGATATGACAAGAAAATCTGTAAACAAAAAGAACTCAGCACAGAACATTAAGCGGAACAAAGAAACCATTAACACCACAATAAAAACAAAATGGCAGTAGTAAATGCATACCCATTAATAATCATACTAAACATAAATGGTTTAAATGCACCAGTTAAGAGACAGAGCAGCAGAATGGATTAAAAAACATGACGCATCAATGTGTCGCATACAAGAGACACACCTTAGACACAAACAGGTAAAAATCAAAGGACGGAAAAAAATATAGCAAGCATACAGTAACCAAAAGAGAGCAGGAGAAGCAATAATAATCTCTGATAAAATAGACATTAAGTCAAAATCCAATATAAGAGACAAAGAAAGGCATCATATAATGATTAAAGGTCAATCAAACAGGAGGACATAACGATAATAAATACCCAGCAAGTGAAAAAGCTCCAAAATATATACAGCAAAAAAGAACTGAAAAGAGAAAAAGACAGTTCTACAGTAACAGCAGAAGACTTTAATACACCACTTTTGATGATACAACAACTACAAAGAAATTCAACACAGATACCGAATTCAACACAACCAACTAACTTGATCTTATTAACTATACAGAACACATCACCCAACAGCAGCATAGTACACATTCTTCTCCAATGCAAATGGATCGTTCCCCAGAAGAGACCATATTTTAGGTCACAAAGCAAGACTCAATAAATTAAAAAACATCAAAATAATACTAAGCATCTTCTGTGATCATTAGGTTATAAAAATACAAATCAATAACAGAAAGAACAAGGAATAAAAATCTAATACATGGAGACTGAATAATAGGGTCACTATGAGTCAGAACCAACTCAATGGCAAACGGTTTGGTTTTTTGAATAAACACTATTGTATAATAGAAGAAATTAAAATGAAATTAAAAAATTCCTAGAATCAAATAAGAATGAAAACACAGCAAAACAAAACTTATGGGACCCAGCAAAAGTGCTCAAAGGAGTACTTACAGCAGTAAATGCACACATCAAAAAGAATAAAGGACAAAAATCATTAGCTTAACCATATAACTGGAACAAATAGAAAAGGAGCAGTAAAAGAAGTCCACCAGTCACTGCAAGAAAGGAAATAAAAAAGATCAGAGCAGAAATAAATGAAATAGAAAACAGAAAAACAACAGAAAGAATCAAAAAGACTAAAGTTGATTTCTTTGGATCAATAAACCTGACAAACCACTGCAAAACTGACAAAGGATGCAAATAACCAAAATAAGAAATGAGATGTGTGAAATTACAACAGAGCCAATTGAAATAAAAAGCATCATGATAGAATATCAGGAAAAACTGTACTCTAACAAATTTGAAAGCCTAGAAGAAATGGACAAATATCTAGAAACACGTTACCTACCTAAACTAAAACACAAACAGAGGCAGAAAATCTAAAGACCCATAACAAAAAGAGAAATTGCAGATGTCATTTAAAAAAAAAAAATCCTAACAAAAAAAAGAACCCAGCCCAGATGACTTACTAGAGAGTCCTACCAAACACTCAGAGTTGACACCAATTCTACTCAAACTATTCCAGAATACAGAAAAGGAAGGAATGCTTCCTCATTCTGTGCAGCCAGCATAACACTGATACCAAACCCAGGCAAAGATATCACAAGAAACGAAAATTATAAATATCTCTCAAGAATACAGATCCAAAAATTCTCAACAAAATTCTAGCTAACAGACTTCAACAGCATATCAAAAAAATAATACATCATGATGAGGTGGGATGCATATCAGGATGCAAGGGTGGTTCAACATTAGAAAATCAATCAACATAATTCACCACATAAATAAAATAAAGGAAAAGATTCACATGATCATCTCAATTGATGCAGAAAACGCATTTGGTAAAATCCAACACAATTTCCTGACAGAAATTCTTAACAAAATAGGAAAAGAATAGAAGGGAAACTCCTCAACATAATTAAGGGCATATATACAAAACCTACCCAAAACTACTGCTATCCAGTCGATTCCGACTCATAGCGACACTATAGGACAGGGTAGAACTGCCCCATAGGATTTCCAAGGAGCTGCTGGTGGGTTTGAACAGTCAGCCTTTAGGTTAGCAGCCACAGCTCTTAACCATTGCATTACTAGGGCTCCAGAAAACCTACAGTCAACATTACTCTCAACGGAGAGAGATTGAAAGCATTCCCCTTGAGAACGGGACCAAGACAAGGATGCCCATTATCACCACACTTATTCAGTACTGTACTGGAAGTCCTGGCCAGAAAAATAAGGCAAGAAAGGGAAATAAATAGCACCCAAATTGGAAAGGAAAAAGTAAAACTAGACCTGTTCACAGATGACATGAACCAAAACATAGAAGATACCAGAGTTTCCACAAGAAAATTACTGGAACAAATAGAAAGGTTCAGCAAAGTGGCAGGGTACAAAATCAACATACAGAAATCAGTTGGATTCTTCTACTCTAAAAAGGAGAACTCCAAAAAGGAAATCAAGAAAACAACACCATTTACGATAGCCCCTAAAAGGATAAAATACCTAGGAATAAATCTAACCAGGGATGTAAAAGATTTACACAAGGAAAACTACAAAACACTATTGCGAGAAACCAAGAGACCTACGTAAATGGAAAAACATACCATGCTCGTGGATTGGAAGACTTAACAGTGTGAAAATGTCCATACTATCCAAAATGGTCTATAGATATAATGCAATCCCAATCTAAACCCCAACAACATTCTTTAACAAAATGGAAAAACTAATCCCCAACTTTACATGGAAAAGAAAGGGGCCCCAAATAGCTAAAGCACTGCTGAAGAAGAACAAAGTAGGAGGCCTCACACTTTCCAATCTCAGAACTTACAATACAGCAACGGTAGTCAAAACAGCCTGGTACTGATACAACCACAGACACACAGACCGATAGAACAGAACTGAGAACCCAGAAGTAAATCCATCCAGTTATGGACAGCTGATCTTCAACAAAGGGTCAAAATCCATTCAACAGGAAAGAGACAGTCTCTTTAACAAATGGTGCTGGCAAAACTGGATATCCATTTACAGAAAAATGAAACAGGATCCATACCTTACACCATATACAAAAACTAACTCAAAATGGATCAAAGACCTAAACATTACATCTAAAAGTATAAAGTTCTTGGAAGACAACACAGGGACAAAGCTAGTGATTACAATTTATGGCATAAATACACTATTAAATATAACTAAAAATGTACAAAGAACAGAAGATAAACTAGATAACTGGGACCTTCTAAAAATTAAATACTTATGTTCATCAAAAGACTTACCAAAAGAGTTAAAACAGAGCCTACAGACTGGGAAAAAAAATTTTGGAAATGACATATCTGACAAGGGTCTAATCTCTAAAATATAAAGAAAATTTCAATACCTCAACAATAAAAAGACAAACAAACCAATTAAAAAAAAGGCAAAGACACAGACATTTCACAAAAGAAGACATGCAGACAGCTAACAAACACATGGAGAGATGCTCGAGATCATCAGCCTTCAGAGAGATGCAAATCAAAACTATAATGAAATACTATCTTACCTCTGTAAAAATGGCTCTGATCAAAAAACAAAAAACAACAAATACTGGTGAGGTTGTGGGCAGACTGGAACTCTTATACACTGCTGGTGGGATTGTAAAATGGTAAAACTACTATAGAAAACAGTATGGCACTTCCTCAAAAAGCTAGTCATAGAAATACCATATGATCCAGCAATCCCACTCCAAGGTATATATCCTAGAGAAATAAACGCAGTGATTCGAATTAACACATGCATACCCATGTTTATTACAGCATTTTTCACAATAGCAAAAAGATGGAAACAACCTAAGTGCCCATCAGCGGATGAATGGATAAACAAATTGTGGTACATACATACAATGGAATACTACACAATGATAAAAAATAATGATGGGTTTGCAAAATATAACATGGATGAATCTGGAGGAAATTTATGCTGTGTGAAATGAATCAATCCCAAAAGGATAAACACTGTATGGTACCATTTTTATAAAAAGTCAAGAACAGGTATACACAGAAAGCAATGTTCTTTGATGGTTACCAGATGAGTGGGGTAGGGAGGGAGAATCACTTACTAGATAGCAGACACATGTTAATTATGATGAAGGGAAAGGCAATACACAATACGGAGAAAATCAGCAAGTGATCGAGGGAAATGAAGACACTGAGAAACATGCAAGAAAAAAGGGCAACTATGCTAAATGCTGTAACAAATACAATTCTGCAACAACAGTAATCAAACCACCAAACCCGTTGCCATCAAGGTGATTCTGACCAATAGTGATCCTATAGATTTTTGAGTGGTTACATAGGTAGATATGTATGTTATATAGGTGTGAGAGGGTGTATGGGAGTACATGTGCATGCACACGTAGGTAAAATTGTGGGCATTTATATATACATATGTGTATGTGCTGCATATATATTCATATATATAATAAAGCACTTAGGGGGCACAGTTACGGAAACTTCTTAAGGCAGATCCAAACACCTCATAGGAATGAGTTATTGGGCTTGAAGGCTAAGGACCACAGTCTCAGAGGACAACTAGGTCAACTGGCATAACACAGTTTATAAAGATAATGTTCTACATCCTACTGTGATGAGTAGTCTTAAAAAGTTTGCTTGCCAGCCATCTAAGATACTCCACTGATCTCAGCCCTTTAGGAGCAAGGGAGAATGAAGAGAACAGGATACAAGGAAAAGATTAGTCCAAAGGACTAGTGGACCACAGCTCCCAAGGCCTCCACCAGACTGAGGCCAGTACAGCTAGATGGTGCCCGGCTACCACCACTTGGCTGCTCTGACCAGGAAAACAACAGAGGGTCCTGGACAGAGCTGGAGAAGGATGCAGAACAAAATTCTAACTCACAAAAAAAGACCAGATTTACTGGCCTGACAAACTGGAGAAAATCCGAGAGTACGGCCCCGTACACCCTTTCAGCTCAGAGGTGAAGTCACTCCCGAGGTTCACCATTCAGCCAGAGACTGGACAGCCCCATAAAACAAAACGGGACTAATGAGGCACAGCAGACCAGGTACAAGGACTAGAAGGAAGGAGAGGACAAAAAAGTTGGTGATAGGGAACCCAAGCTTGAGAAGGGACAGTGCTGACATGTCATGGGGTTGTTAACCATTGTCATAAGGCAATATGTGTACTAACTGTTTAATGAGAAACTATTTTCTCTGTAAACTTTCATCTAAGGTACAAAAAAAAAGGAAAAAAAAAGAACTATGTGAGATCAAATTGACAACAGCAACTCAAAAGGTTTGATGGGAAGCCTAGGGGACAGTGAGTTGAAGATAATGGTGATGGAATAATTCAGAAAAGGATAGTCAGAATAGCAGCACAACTGGAAGAATATAATCGATGTCACTGAATTGTACATGTAGAAATTTCTGAAATGGTGTATCTTTGGCTATGTATATTTTCACCAAAAAAAAGGTCCTCCAAGGTTGAGAAGGGAGAGTGTTGACATGTCGTGGGGTTGTCAACCAATGTTATAAAACAATACATGTACTGACTGTTCAATGAGAAGCTATTTGTTCTGTAAACCTTCATCTAAAGTACAATTAAAAAAATTTTTTTTTAAAGTTTGCTTGCGGCAATCTAAGATACAACTATTGGTCTCTTCCCACCTGAAGCAAAGGAGAGTGAAGAAAACCAAAGACTCAAGGAAACTATTAGTCCACAGGACTAATGACCTACACAAACTACAGCCTCCTAGACCAAGACCAGAACTAGATGGTGCCTGGCTACCACTAACAGTGCTCTGACCAGAGACACAATAGAAGGTCCCAGTTAGAATGGGAGAAAAACGTAGAGCAAAACTCAGATTCATAAAAAAAATCAGACTTACTGGACTGATAAAGACTAGAGGAACCCCTTACACTACTGCCCTAAGACACCCTTTAAACATGGAACTGAAGCCACTTCCAGAGGTCACCTTTCAAATAATAGATTGGCCTATAAAATAAATGATAACATCTGTGAGGAATGTGCTCTTTAAAACAATCAACTATATGAGACAAAATAGGCAATATCTGCCCAAAATCAAAGATGAGAAGGCAATGAAAACCAAAAAAACCAAAGCTATTGCCATCGAGTCAGTTCCAATTCATAACGACCCTACAGGACAGAGCAGAACTGCCCACAGGGTTTCCAAGGAGCGCCTGGTGGATTCAAACTGCTGACCTCTGGGTTAGCAGCCATAGCTCTTAACCACTACGCCACCAAGGCAATGAGGGACAGGGAAACTGGAGGGATGGAAACAGGGAATGCAGGGTGGAAATGAGGAGACTGCTGACACACTGCAGGGATAGCAACCAATGTCACCAAAGAAACTGTGTATAAATTGTTGAATGAGAAACTAATTTGCTGTGTAAACTTTTACCTAAAACACAATGTTAAAAAAAAAAAAAAAAAGTTAAAAAGAGGCTGAAAATTTCAGATTACCATTAGCAAATAAAAAAATCATATTAATTACAAGAAAGCTAGGTTGATGACTTTCCCTTAAAAGTGACGAAAGATGATGACCTTCATTTAAATAGTAAAGCTACTGAACGTTTTCACACCAGTGACAGACAATAAACAGGATATGGTCCACACACTCTTCTGGCCTAGTTAACCACTCCGGCACCTCAAATGTGCATGAGGCATGAATTTCTCACGTGACCTCACTCACTTGCCCCTGAACATCTGAGAGTCACCATGGTGTTGGGAGAAACTCCTCTTCCTTTTCCCTTCTCTCCCCATTCATAGCCAAGTTAAGATATTTGAAGTTAAGGGATGTAGATTTTTTAGATTAGCAAACTTAGCATAGGATTCTGGTAACCACTTAGAAAGAAAACAGTCTAGGACTAGTCTAACATACAAAATAAAAGAGGAACACATTGTTGTAGGCATTGTAAATATTGTTTAAATTTGGTAACAGTCACTCAACCAACAAAAGAAGCTTGGTTTGCTAGCCTCTTCTGTAGCTCTTTTCCATGTCTCCCATCCATGTGTGTGTACAATACACACGTGCCTCTCTATTCTCCAGCTGACGTTTCCATTTATGGTAGTTAATAAGAAGAGGAAGGTGCTCACAAGAATCAATCATCCCAGGTATATAAAGGAAGTGATTGTCTACACCCTCTAATTCCTTAACACAACACAAGTAGTCTTCTGTCTGAATGGCGCCACCAAAACTGCTAGCGGAAAGTCACTAATGCCTTCCTAGCTTCCAAAGCCAATGGATTCCCTTCAGTCCTCTTGACTTTCCAGCATCTGAAAATTTCTTCCATTGGCTTCCATCACACACATTTCTCCTCGTTTCCTTTCTGCCTTTCTATTTACAACTAACTTCTCAGTCACCTTTCAACAGGCATTACTGTAATTCCTCTTAACTGTTGCTATTGGTTTAACTAGAGCTCAGGCCTCTCCTCAGAGCTTTATATACTCATATATTCAACTCTAGAGCTTTATGTTAAACTACTTTCAGAACTGTACCTTCTTCTATCTTCTCAGTTTCACTGAGTGACCCTCAGTCCACCAAGTCATCCAAGCCAGAGTTCTAAGAGTCATCCCAGACCAATCAATCCCTTTCCTCACACCCCACAAAAGCAAAGCCTCTAGGTCCTGTCATTCTCCCACTCTTGATAACCCTCAAATCCATCCGTCTTTCCACAGCCTTAACAAATGGTATCCTGTGATGATTAAGATTGTGTGTCAACTTGGTTGGGCCATGATTCTCAGTGTTTATATATGATCACTCCCATGACTGAATCTGCTGTGAGTAGTCTATCAGTTGAAAAGTAGTTTCCTTGGGGTTGTTGGCTGCATCCAAATACAAGCAGATGTTCTGGCTTTTTGCTTGCTCTGGATCCTGTGGCTGCCTCCTGGTTCCTGGGACTTGAGCTATCAATTTATATGCTGATCTTGGGATTCATCGATCTTCACAGCCTGTGAGTGGAGCCCTGCTCTTTGACCTGCCCATCTTGGGTTCACCAGCCCCTGTGGCTATGTGAATCAGGAGAAGCCTCTATCCTAATCCACAGACTTGGGACATTCTAGCCTCTACAATCACATAAGCTGTTTCTTGGATATAAATCTCTATATATATATTTATATGCTTTACTGGTTTTATTTCTCTAAAGAACCCAGCCTAAGACAGTCTCCTAACTGTTGTCATTTCCCAAAAAACAAACCACTCACGCATGCCCACTCCCCCCAACACTACTCATCCTCCACACTGCTGTTCCCAAGGTCATCCTTCTAAAAGCAAATTAGACATGTTGCTACTCTGTTTAAAGTACAAACATCTTAACATGGCTTTCAAGTCAAGTGACCATATATCCCAGTTTACCACAGTCAGTGTCTTTTATGACTGCTGTCCAGGTATAATTATTAACAACTCCCCATTTTACTTTCAAAAATGTTCTGGTTTGAATAATAAAATGCGTGATCATGCTATTAATAAAGCCCTTCATTATTTGGTTCCACCTACCTCTCCAGAGAGGATTCCAGCCATCCTGACCTTTGTGAAATAGTCTCTTTCAACTCTGTATCTTTGCATAACACTGAAGACTGTCTAGAAATCGTCATGCACATCACCCTCCCCCGACTTATCCACCTAGCCAAATTCCTGTTCTTTCTATAAGATGCAATGCAAGCATCCACTCTTCTGGAAAGCCCCCTTATTTCCTTTTTCTTGGATGGGATACCTCTCTTGTGTGGTCCACATTGTCCTCTATTAGAGAACACCTGTTTCAGAAAAATAATTCACTGCGTTGCCTATCTCTGCACTTAACAAAGAGCAGAAAGCAGAACACCATCCAACTTTAAACCTGGCCACTGGACGAACAACTCAATGAATGCTGCTCAAATAATGAGAATCCCAGTCCCTTGAAGTCTGAGGATTATCTCATTTAACCAGAAAACAGGCCAAAAAACAAAGTTCTGTAAGAAGACAACTAACTACTTAACAGCAGAATAGAAAAAAAAAAAAAAATTCATTTAAATGTTATTTCTTAAATAAACACAAGTTTTAATTTAAAGAATGGTAAAGCCTAAATAAGCTCAATGGAAAGAGTTAACTTCTGACATACCCCTACTCTTCTGGGACCCAAGGTTCTGAATACTCAGTATCATCCCTGAATAACTGAAGAAGAGCTGACTGTGTGGTTCACTTATAATCATGTGTCTATGATACTAACTATATTTCATAACTAGAAACAAATATGCAAGAATTGTGTCTTCTCTAATGAGATTTTGAGAAGATTCACCCTCTCTAAGATTTCATAACTACATTCATTTGATGCTATTGTGCTAATCCAGCTTATAACAGAAGGTGATGTTTCTGCAGGTAGGAAAAAAAATGCTTTATCAGCAGAAATTCACTCCAACTTGAGAAATTAAAAGTATTTAAAATGTAAAAAGTAGCAAAGGTATTTATTTTGCACTCTGGATAATCAGGAGGGATAATGGTAGAATCTGGTATAGTTGCATATAAGTTACTTTATAAATTTTGCATGGTAATGTGGTTTAAATATTCTTTTATTCCACAATTACTGACCATCTACTATATTAATTTATACTCTCAAAAATTCACCCCTATTTATATAACTAAAGCTGATTTCTAACTGAAATGTACTTATTTACTTTACATCGGTTTAATTATTAAGCATACTAATACTGCCATAATATAAAACAATTGTATGTCTATTATTAGAAGAGATGTCTGTAGTATTCCTAATACAAGACCTCAAAGATATTCACCAAATACCACAATTTATTGAACTGCAGATGATTCCCCTCCCAATGACTTCAAACTAGCTGTAGTGCTTCAAGAAACTTTATTGTCCATTGAAGCTTTCCCTTGATGCTGCAATAATTACTATGAATAACATGAAATAGATACTTTAAGGTAGATACAGTATACTTTCTACATGTATCTCCAGATATCCTGAATACATATTCTCTCACTTCCACAATAAGAGCACTGTTAGAAAGAAAGAAATTTATTAAGTATCTCCAATTAGCCACTTAAATTTAACTTCCACTCTAATGATCTAAAAATCAAATTGACCCTATTAGAAAATAAATACCCTTAATTTAAACTCTCATCCTGGAAATAATCTAAAAGAAATAAAAGCCATCTGGGAATGAGAAGAATGAAAAACAGTTTTGAGGAAGAGTCACCTTGTTTGGACAGAAAACAATTCTGTTCATTTACTGTGTCAGCACTGTTTTAACACTTGAGCTAAATATTCTGGATTTGCAAGAATGCTTATAAATTCAGTCTTTGCTATTCATTAAAATGTCCCTAAATGTTTTAATTTTTAAATGCCTCCTCTAAGCAAAAGTTTTAACCACGTCCCTCACAAAAGCCACTTAGGTACGTAAACTCATGAGACTACAGGCATGACGACCTGTAACCTCCTTTGACACCTGAACCCCTGGGCTGCTCAGGTGCCCAAGACCAACAGGCCTGTGTGTGAGCCTGGCTGGTAAAAGGCTCAGACATTCCCCCTGTCACTGCCATCCCAGGATGGTCCAACCTCAGCAGTGGCAGGGCACAGAGCAGCCTTTCAGCTTACAGCAGACTTACTAGATAGATGTTCATTTGCTAAATCCAAACAACCTTTCAAAGCACAGAGAGGATTTGGAAGGGATTGCCTCCTAAGAAGCTAGCATACTGATAATTCCTAAAGCTGTTTTCCTTTTGTTAAACTTCATCTTCTGCCTTGCCTGCCACACACCCATGGAAACTGGTAGGAGACTGGCTTGCACACATCAGACAGTGACCATGTACTCAAGACAGTTATCACTATCTGGGCACTGATGAAAGCATTACTTGATGAAAGGAAAACACAGGCTTTGGGTACACGTTCCCTCTTTTACTTACGTGCCAGGGACTGTGTTAGGTACCACATACACAGTGGTGAACTTTGTAAGTAAACACAGACCTAGCCCTCATCTAGCTTACAAATCACTGAAAGACTGTGTGCGTTTAAGACAGTGACCTTCCAGAGAAGCTATGAACCCTGCAGCCCTCCTTGCAGTGAGATGGATGAATAGCAAATCCAAAGTCAGAGCTCCTTTTCCCCAAAGCTTGCAACATCCACATTCTACTGCCACTGAAAGTGAAACGTGCTTAGCAGTTCAGAGCAGACATTTTGGAAAAGTTGCATTTTGGTAAAGTTGCATTTTGGTCTCTGGATGATGTCTGGACTGATTGTCTACAATACTGAATTTGGCAGGTAAGTGAGGAGAGTGCTTAATAGGGACTTCTAAGTAAATCCGTCTGAACAACAACATAAGGAGCTGGCAAAGTTTCTCTTTCTAGTATTCAGTTTGAAGAATTAACTGCTGAGCACCTACCACTTAGCGGACACTCCGCTTGGTTCTGACGCCATTGTGAATACGATCATTAAAAAAATAAACAATGTTTCCATATATAAATGACTTGAAATAAAATACAAGTGATAGTTTTCAAAGTGGCTAAATATGTGTGAAGTTTGATTTTTAAAAATACTTAAACTGAATATTACCCTTGCTTATACATGTGTCCAACAAAGATACAAAGAAAGGAGTGATAGAAAAGGAAATCAGAGTCAAGAGAGATGCAAAGTTACTGGATTACTGCAAGGGAATAATGCAGAACAACCATTAATTAACTAAAGATAGTACCAAACTGCTGGTAGGATACAAAGGGGATTTTTAAAAAAACGGACAAACAAGGTCTGCCTTCAAGACATACCCAGCACTTTGGATATGCTTCTACTTTACCATTTAATGTGTTATAATACAGATCACTGTTTCTATGACTAACTCCACAACTGATTTTTACCTGAGAACAGAGGCTGTGTTTCATTAATCTCTATATATCTAGCACGTCTTTTTAATAAATGTTGCTGAAGAGATAGGAAGCAATTACTAAATGAACACCAAGTAAGCACTTTAAAAGGCAAGCTCGCTTCTGCCTGGTATCATCAGGGAACATGTCTTAGACAAAGTGGAACTCTGAGCATGTCCACAGGTAATGACAGGAAAGCACATTCCAGGAAGAAGACCCAATCTGCAAGGGCCAAGGGTTGAAGCCTGGATGCAGTGCAGGCACAATGTAGGAGAATACTGTGAAGGGCAGACATGGGAAGAAATGGATGCCATGTAGAAGAGCTTTGTTTTATTCCAGAGGCATCAAGGAGTCCACTTGAGTGTTTTCCGTGAGGAAGTAATAAAATCCAGGCACTACTTTAGGAAGATTACCTGAGCTGCTGTGTGGAGAACACATTAGAAGAGACATAAGGCAGGGAGATCAGTTGGTTTTACCCCAATAACCCAGGTGATTTTCCATAAAGACTTGAACAAGGGTGGTGGCAATATAAAGAAGGAGCAGAGGAAAGAACTAGCTAAAAGCAGCATCACAGGGATGTACACAGAATAATGGAGGCAGATAATGGAGGATAAAACATCACAGAAACGGAACTAAACAGTAGGGAGAAGAAGAGAATAGGACCTTCTGAAGAGATGATACTCAGCAGGGGCCTAGAAAAGCTTAGTCTTTGCAGCTAGGCAAAAACTGCCCTTTTCAGACTTACTGGACCAGTAGAGACTACAGGAATTCCAAAGACTACCACCCTAAGATACCCTCTGAACTTGGAACTGAAGCTACTCCTGGAGGTCACCTTTCAACCAAATAACAGACTGGCTTATGAAATAAACAGTATCACCTGTGAATACTGTGCTCCCTTAAATAATCAACTGTATCAGACCAAACGGTCAAAATTTACCCTAAAGCAAAGATGAGCAGGTAAGGAAAGGCAAGGAAGCTCAATTAATGGAAACAGAATGGAAACAATGAGAATGCTGACACATTGTAAAAAATGTAACCAATGTCATACAACAATCTGTATAAAAAGTATTAAGTGGCAACCTAACTTGCTGTGTAAACTTTCTCCTACAACACAATGAAATACTATTAAAAAAAAAAAAAAAAGATTGGCCTTTTCTTGGCTCTAGCATTTAGACTGAAAAAGAGTAGAAAGTTTACCTTGTCTGGTCCAGTAGACTCCATTCATTACGAAACAAAGAAAGATACAATGTCTACTTCAAAGGCCTGTCCCACTGGCAAGATCTCACTGGGAACAGACATAAACCCATCTTAGTCTATAAGATTTCCTGAAACCTGTTCAGCATCAGAGTAACACACAAGCCTCTACTGACAGACGGTGGTGGCTATGCATGAGGTACACTGGCCAGGACTCAAACCCAGGTCTCCTGCATGGAAGGCAAGAATTCTACCACCAAACCACAACAGCCCTCGTCCCTTCAGTACCTGCATTAACAACACAGACATTTTCAGACATCATACAACCTAACTCATCTAAATTACTTCAAATAATAATTGAGCATAGAAACAAACACTGAGGTTTTAATGTGCAAATAGGTTTGGCTGAAAAGCAGACAGGGTAATTACAGTGTTGGCTGCAGGTGGCCAGCCAAGGTTCCTAGTCTATAGCGTGGCCAACATGACAACTGCAGAAAAAAAATTCTTCTTCTTTTCCCCAAAGAACATTCCCCTAGAGAGCCCAGTAAACTATTTCTGTAAGAGGTAGGTAACAGAAGTGGGTCTGTCACCTCTGAGACCCCATAACTAGAAAAGAAATCATAAGCATGTTAACTATTCCTTCAAAGTCTCTGTCAAGTCCTAAGGATCTGCTGTGCCACATTTTGAGTCTACACTTCATTAACAGAAACAGCTCGAAAATCAAACATCTTCCATAACCATGGCTGCACAGCTACCTGAACATCTCACAAGGGCTCAAAGACAGACCTGCTTCATTTCTCAGTATAGAAGTTAATGATATTATCAATGATAAAGGGAAAATCTGTTAGGAGTAAGATGCTCTTACATATTTTTTCTCACTTTTATTTATTGGTGAAGCTTCACTAGAGCAGCACCAATACTAACAGATTCTATTTATCTAAAACCTAGACAACATTTGGGAAAGGCCTTTGTTCACAGGTTGGTAAAATCACTTACCTAGAAAGGGCCAAAAATAATTTAAGTAATTGAGACTAAGTTATTAACCAAATAGAAAATGACTATTTTTTTCAGAGATAAGATAAAAGCCATATAAAATTTTGCAAATTAAGCTGCACTTATGTCACAGAAATTGCAGTAATACTCTCCGGTGTAAACACACTGCCTTAAAATTCCCCATTAGAGCATATTTCCCAAGGAGTCACTCATCACTCAATAGCTCTCAAACAGAAGCCTCTAATAAACCAACTTAGGGTATCTCTACACTAAAAAGAATTCTTGAAGCCAGCTCACTAGACTTGCTCTGGGATCCATTTTAAAAAAACGTAGTTACCTTAGTAAACATGTTCTCAAAACACCAAAGAAATATGCCTATTTGTGCCACGTGAATAAAGATACCCGCTCCCCAAATAACAAAGGATCTGATGCAGCAAGCCGCAAAACCAGTCAGTAAGAATTGGTGTGTTGCAGAAGCTTCTCTTTACTCTTTCTTTTTTTTTCTTCTTTCCTCCCTCCTTCTCTTCTAAGTTTCACTGTCCTGGACACAACAAGGGTTATTAAAGCCAACCATATAAATGAATTAAAAAATAACTCTCCTTCAGGGATAGTACAAAAATGCCTGCGATCAGACTCATTTAGAAATAAGCCATTCCATTTAAGAGTTTCAAACCATTGAGAATTTTAACCCTTTACTCTCAACCTTTTTATCCAAATTGCTTTTGATGGAGATCCTTAGCATCTCAGTCACAGAGAAGGGTCATTCAAAATTGGAAGGTTACAGATATCCTGAAGATGAGCAGTACCACATGGTGCTGTGTAACAGCCCCCCATACAGCCCAGGGGAGGCTCATGATGAGGGGCTCCAGAAGCACGAGCATTTTATTCTTTGAACAACACACAAAGAAGAAATGCTTTGTACTCATGGCCAAGAGGACAATGATGGCAAAAGAAATAATGTGTCACACACCCTAGAGATACTCAGAGAGAAAGCAGAAATACTGTATCCTGTCTTGTCTTTATTTTTTAATTTGCTGGTCCTTTTTCATTGTTGGAAATAACAGAAAGGGGAGCTTTGAGAATGGAACAGATCAGCTGGAAAAGGTCCAGGGCCCAACTAACAAGCAGGTGGATAAAGTGTCTGTTTCTGTGCAATTATGGGCAAGTTGGAAAAACACATCACTACGGTAGTAAAAACTCCACGAGCAACTAATACTAGTAATAGGTTCAAATAGCACACATAACAGACAGATGGTATTCACACAGACCTGGGGTCCTGAAGGAGAGCAAACCTACCACCCAAAAGCGACAGATCTTTACCCTGACCCACCTCTTAATAAAGACTATTTATTGAGCTTTGTGCTACATATTTTACAAGTATTATCTCATTTAATTCTCAAAATAATAATATAAATCAGGGGTGTGATTATGATCCACATCTTATAGACAACGGTGAGAAGTAACTTGCCCAGCAAATCAGTGTGGGACAAGGGCTTGAAGCCAGGAGTCTGACTCTGAGCCTGGGATCACATTCACAATGATATACTACCCAATACCTGGCTCAGGACCCACAACTTGCAAACTCCAGAAACCTGGCCAATCATCCTTCTGCTAGACATTACTGCCTTATCAGCAATGTCACATCTAATTGTTCTATCAGCATTTTTCCTCTACATCTATTCTGGGGATAAGGAAAGAAAAGTTTTGAAATTAATGGGTTCAAAAGGTTGCAGATTTTTGTGTAATGTATTTTCCTTCTGACAAGGTAAGAACTGCAGACTACGTTATACTATCAAGGAATAAATTCTTCTCCTCATAGTACGATGAGGATTTTTTTTTTTCTTACAGAAATGTGAAGACAATGTAAAGAGCAAAACTTTAAAATTTTCAGAAGAAAACACAGAAGGATACCTTCTGGTATTTTTACATGAATGCTGTATCTTTTGTAATTGTCCCATAGTTCTTGGGTATTCTGTTCCTTTTTTTTTCCCCCCTCAGTTTAGGAAGTTTCTACTGATATATCTTCAAGCTCTCACTGATTGTTTCCTGAGCCTTGTCCAGTCTACTGATGAACGTATCAAAGGAATTTGTTTCTTTCCTCATTTCCCTAAGCATATTAACCATAGTCATTTTAAATTCCTGGACTGTTAATTCCAAAATATCTGTGAAATCTGAGTCTGGTTTCGATGCTTGCTCTGTCTTTTCAGTCTCTGTTTACCTTCTAGCATGCCTTGTAATTCTTTGTTGAAAGCTGGACACAGTATGTCAGGTAATAGGAAATGAGGTAAACAGCTTTTGGTGTGAGATTTTATGTTTATCTGGCTAGGGGTTATGATATGTGTACTGTCTACTGTAACTACAGATATCAGAAGGAGCCCTGGTGAAATAATAGTTAACTGCTCTGCCGCTAGTGGTTCAAACCTACCCAGCAGCTCTGTGGGAGAAAGACCTGGTGATCTGCTCCCGTAAAGATTACTACCTAGAAAACCCTATGAGGCAGTTCTACTCTGTCACATGGGGTTGCTATGCGTTGAAAATTGACTTGATGGGACACCCAACAACAACATAGATATAACAGGCTAAAATTTCCTCCGATGCCCTTGTTTTAGTCTCTGCTCTTATCTTTGAGTTTCCCTAGACATTCTTTAAATAGGTATCGAGCCTTACAGTTCTCTTCAGCTGTAATCTCTTATTATACAGAAACCCTGTTCAGTGATGGTAAGAAGTGAGAGGAAGGGAAATATTTTACCATCCTCTAATCAGGTCTCAGCTTTTAGTAAACCTCTGCCCCAGCACTGGGACCTTCACAACTGCTTCTCAGCATTTCCCCCCCACCCTTTAGGTAAGAAAAGAAGGCTAGAAGCTAGATAGGGCTAGAGTTGGATATTTCTCTTCATCCATGTCAAAGGCTACAGGAGGCTGGAGTTGGTTATTTCCCTTTCCCCATGTTGGTCAGGGTCTGGTGAAGTCATTTCCCTTGATGGCCCAAACCCACTGCTGTCAAGTCAATTCTGACTCATAGCAACCCTACAGGACAGAGAAGAACTGCCCAACAGGGTTTCCAAGGCTGTAAATCTTTAAGGACACAGGCTGCCACATCTTTCTCCCATGAAGTGGCCAGTGGGTTCGAACTACAGATCTTTCAGTTAGCAATAGAGTGCTTAACCACTGCGCCACCAGGGCTCCTTTCCTTGACAGCAAGCCATTGTTAAAGAGAACAGACTGCTATTTCAAAATGGTTTCTTTTCCCTTCCCCCTACAAGAAGGAGGAGACTTTTCTCTGTTTGTCACAGTGAGAACCTGGTGGGGCTCCTGGAGGTAAAACTAGTGAAAGTATGAAGGCCCTCACTAAGACTGCGCCTCCAGGAATTTTTATTTCTCAAGCTAAGCCATGGTCAGTCTCTAGCAATTAGTCAATTACTCTAGAAATATTCCTATTGAATACTGGCTCTACAGCAATTTTGGCACCCAAGAAGCTGAGATTTTCTGTATCTGCATGTATCTCCAGTTTAAGGGGCAGTGGTTTCCCATGTGACCTCAATTTTATGATGGATGTAAGTTGTAGATTTTCAGTTTTTTTTCTTGTTGTGAGGACAGGAATGACAACTTTTAAGCTCTTGACATGCTGGACTGGAAACCAAAATGCAGAAGGATATCTTTACAACTTTGTAGAAGTAAATACTGTTTCCTGAGAAGTAAAACATAAAATGCAAACCATAATGAGAACATTGATATATATCTGAATGCAGTAAAATAAAAATTTTCTGAACTGAAAATACCATAAATGGGAATTAAAAGGTAACTCATAGAATAGGAGAAGATATCTGCCACTCTTCAAACAAGTAGTGTCCAGACTGTATACACCTCCATCATTGTATGAGAACTCCTAATTCCATATCCCATCACCAACACGTGGTATTGATCAGACTTCTAAAAATTTGCTAAATTGATGGGTATGAAACAGTCTCTTGTTTAATTTACATTTGCATGATTACTATGTGAATACTAGAAAAACTGAGCATCTTCTCATGTGGTTACTGGGCATTCTGTTCTTTTTTTCTGTGAACTGCTGTTCATATTCTTTGTCCATTTTCTTTCTGAGTTGTTTTTATTTTCCTTATTGATTGACAGGAGTTCTTTATATAAGTAACGTTTTTTAACAAAAAGATATACTTTTAAAACTTGGTAAAAACACTTATGATTGCAGCTTTTATAGAAGTGAAGAATCAAAACAAATGTACAAATCACAAACAAATGAAAAAAAGTTCAAGTTTAGAATATTAATTTAGTGTTAAAGAGAATGTTGTCCAAAAAAGTAAACTGACACTGTTTTATTTAATAGTAGAAAAGATTCATTTGCAAGTGTTGAATATCACTTGCTGATAACATAAGTCTTCTGATTTTGAGCATGATGACCCATCATGAGTCTCCCTGACCAACGGCATTACTTTTTTCAACATTTTTATCTTTTGCTAGTAAACCATGAACCTTTAATTACAAGTCAATTTAGTACTTCACACACATATTGACAAAGTACATGAACAACAATTCTCAAATGAATAAAAAGCCCCATTAGTAACCAGAAAAATAGACATTAGATCAATTAATTCCCCTTTTCTAGAAAGCAAACTGGCAAAGAATTTTTGAATGATAACAGCCAATGCTGGTGACAATAAAGTGATGTGCTCTCATACAAGGGTGGTGGGAAAATAATTTTGTATAATCTAATCACAGGGAAATGAAACATTCTGTAGCAAAATTTTAAAAATATTTACAGCATTTGTCCTAGTGATTTCAACTCAAAGAATTTATTCAAAGGAAATAATCAGTCACAACATTACCTACTCTGCCCAAGAATATTCATTCCAGGATTACTCCTTGATTTAGCATCATTCATTAAGTGCACAGAGATCTGGAAAGTTGGATTCTGGACAACTCCAGGCAGTAACACAGACCTGCTTTTTTTTCCATGAAGGAACTCATTCTATAGATTAGGGTAGGGCTCATCCCCACCCCACAACTGCAACTCAAACCTGGCCAGAGCATCCTATCAAATGATCTACAATTATTTCAGTTATAAGTATGTGCCCTCATCAGGCCCACCAAAGTTCTTCCTGTGATTTTTTTAAATAATTTTACTGTGGCAAATTTTTAAATAATTTTATTGTAGTAAAATAGCTTCCTTGTCTTCTTCTCATCTTAGGGGGAAAGCTCCCAATCTGCCACCATTGAAGATAATGTCAGCTGTAAGTTTTTCATAAATGTCCTTCATCATATTGAGGAAGTTTCCTTCTATTTCTAGTTTTCTGAGTGTTTTTATCATGAAGGGGTTTTAGATTTTGTCAAATGCCTTTTCTGTATCAATTGATATGATCATGTGTTTCTACTCCATTCTTCTATTAATGTGCTGTAATATGTTGATTAACTTTTTAATGGTAAACCACCCTTACATTTCTGAGATAAATCCCACAGGGTTATGGTGTATAATCCTTTTAATATGCTTTTGGGTTTTGGATTAGTTTGCTAGTATTTTTTGGAGTTTTGACATCTATATTGATAAGAAATATTGGTCTGTAATTTTCTTGTGGTGTCTTCGTCTGACTTTGGCATCAGGATATTGCTGGCCTTATAGAAGGAGTTATGAAGTGTCCCTCCTCTTCTATTTTTTTGGAAGAGTTTGAGCAGGACTGGTATCAATTCTTCTTTAAATATTTCGTAGAATTCAGCAGTGAAGGTATCTGGTCCTGGACTTTTCTTTGTTGGGAGATTTTGGATAAATGATTCAATCTCTTTCCTTGCTATAGGTCTGTTGATAGTTTCTATTTCTTCTTGAGTCAATTTAGGTAGTTTGTATTTTTCTAGATTATCTAATTTACTAGTGCACAATTATTCATAGTGTACTCTCATAATCCTTTTTATTTCTGTAGCGTCAGTAGTAACATTCCTACCTTCACTTCTGATTTTAGTTATTTGTGGCTTATTCCTTTTTTTTCTTGAGAGTCAGTCTAGCTAAAGGTTTGTCAAGTTTATTGATCTTTTCAAAGAACCAATTTCCAGATTTGTTGATTCTCTCTATTCTTTCTCTGTTTTCTATTTCATTTATTTTGGCTCTAATCATTATTTCTTTTATTCTGGTATCTTTGGGTTAAGTTTGCTCTTCTTTTTCTAGTCCTCCAAGTTGTAAAGTTAGATTATTGATTAGAGATCTTCTTTTTTAATGCAGACATTTACAACTGTAAATGTCCCTCCAAGCACTGCTTGGCTGCAAACCATAAGTTTTGGTATGTTGTACTTTCATTTTCATTCGTCTTCAAGTATTTTCTAATTTCCCTTGTGATTTCTTCTTTGTTCCATTGGCTGTTCTGCCTGAGAATTTTTTGACAGAGTTTCTGAAGAAAGAGTTCTATTTCTCTTACAAGGATTATAGTACCATGACATCAGTTTTGGACTGTGGGCTGACCATAATGTCGACCAGATAAAAAGAGCCCATCCTAGAGATGGATATTCTAAGATATTGTCTGAGCCCTGAAATCATGACTGAAGTTCCACTTCTGACTGAGCCAGTAAATCCCATTTTTAGCTAATCCTAGCTGAACTGGATTTGTCACTGAGTAACCAAAAGCACACTGATTAATACATTAATGTGTTTCCACTATGGTAAAAAAAGAATCAGAATTTTATACCACCTCACAGGTTATTTAATACTCTCCCTCTGAGACAAAATTTTTCTAGAAAATCTACCAGAATTTTGGAAATCTTTCTGCTAACTGGGAAAATGGCCAAACAAGATATTCAGCAGATAAGCCACTCATTCCATTATTACAAATAAGCATATTTTAACTACTTGAAGTGGAGAGTACCCAGGCTAACAGGAAATATAAAGCAAATCCTTATTCATCCAGTTATTATGTCTGGATAAAGGGTAGAGTTTCAGTCACTCTGTTATTTCTGTAAAAGGCAGAGCTCCCCAGAAAAGGAATATACAATACAGATTACACGTTATTTAAGCAAATACAGAACCAAAACAGGAACAAGATGTTGATAATATTGGTAAAATTCTTCCACTTATCATGTAAGTTTAACTTTTGATATTTTCCCCTAAACTTATTTCATTGGTCAGAAACAAACTATTAAACAATTTTTTTTAAAGACAGTTTTTTCTTTGACTTTCATAATTTAAAGAAAGCTCAAAACCAGTAATTTATATTATCTATTTTAGTAAGATGGTTTATTCGCTCTTATTTGCTCACATGTCATCAAGTACATCTGGCTAGGGACAAATCCTCTTAACAAGTAACTAATGTTTTAAAGCTACATGTAATAGAGAAACACTAGTATCCTCAAACTAAAAAAAAGCTTTCATGCAGTTTGAACTTCCACAATTAAAAAAAGTATCACTAAAAAGAAAATCAGTAAGTGACAATGAATATGAAGGTGTAAAATAAAGAATTTCTTCTTCTAGAATGTTCTCTCTAGAACTCCAATTACCTTAAGGAGAGCTGAAATACTCAAAACCAGTAGTCAATTTTACAAGTTTAAGATGTAAAAATAGCTATCAAAATTCAGTATGAGAACACTGGAATTTTAGAAAATTTGCATTTTAAAAAATTCTTTCTCTTTACAGATAAGTGACTTCTTAGAAGCCTCATGATATACTCAAAGATTTCTTTTTAGATCATTTCTTATAGAGAAGATAGAGGAAAAGCACAAAAATAAAACAAAATAGAGTTGGTGCCAAATATAAATGATTTTTTTAAAAGCATGATTGAAATTAAACTGAAAATCAATTAGATCTCGTAATTTAAGTCTCAAAAACATAACTTATTAAGTATTTAAGGAGTAGATCTATTCACCACAATGCGGTATTCTCAAAGGCAACAAAAATAGATAAGAACTATATATTATTGTGCATATACATTCATTGGAAACTATATTGGGGCCCTGGTGGCACAGTGGGCAAGCATTTGGCTGCTAACCAAAAGGTCAGCAGTTCGAATCCACCAGCCGCTCCTTGGAAATTCTATGGGGCAGTTCTACTCTGTCCTGTAGGGTCGCCATGAGTTGGAATTGACTCAACGGCAACAGTTTTGTTTTGGTTTTTATACTCCATCATGTAGGCTGCCATTTACAGTGCTATACACCCTTGAGAGTACCCAACAATTTGGTGCTACAAACATGCAGATAACAAGTATTTTTATGTGGAAATATCACTTCTGGAAATGCATTATTCCATTTTTTTTCTGTAGCTTGTCTATTTATTATTTTTAAATAGCTTTATTGCAATATAAGTGATATATAATAAACTGCACATATTTAAAGTGTACAATTTGATAAGTTTTGACGCGTGTAAACTCACGAAACCTTTACCTCAATCAAGAATATGTACATATCCATCAGCTATAAAAGTTTCCTCATGCTGCTCTGTAATCCCTCTATGCCATCCCTCCCATCTCCACCCAACCTTTGATCTACCTTCTCTAAGTATTGTTTGCATTTTTCTGGAACTTCATATGAATGCAGTCATACAGTAGGTAGTTTTTTGAGCTTAGTTTCTCTCACTTAGCATGCTGGATTTGATACTGATCCATGTAGCATGTGTCAATTGTTCATTCCTTCTCACTGAAGAGTAGAATCCCATTGCATGGCTATACCACATTTTGTTTATATATTCTACCTAATGGATACTTGAATTGTTTCCAGGTTTGGACTATGATAAATGAAACTGAGATAAACATTCATGTGGAAGTCTTTTAAGAGCATATGCTTTCATTTTCTGAGTGGAATGGTTAGATTATATGGTAGGTATAAATTCAATGTTTTAAAACACTGCCAAACTGTTTTCTAAAGTGGTTATACCATTTCAGATTTCTGTCAGCAGTGTATGAGAATTCCTGTTCCACCACATCCTTAACAACACTTGGTACAGCCAGTCTTTTTAATTTTAGTCATTCTAGTGTTTAGTGGTGTCCATTACCCATTTTACTTAGTTTCAATATAATTTTTTCTTCACTATCAATTAAACCAACAAAAGCTTAAGTATTAAAATTGAACAGCTGCCTCTGGAGTAATGAATTTCTTCCTACTATAGGTATAAAGTAAGGACTGAGCAACCAAATGACAAGAACACTGATGAAGAAGTTCATGTCTTGGATGGACAAATGAACAAAATATCCTTTCCGTTCCCATCTACTCTAATTATCGTGATTCTATTAAATGAAAAATACGTGCCCTGTCATGATTCTATTAAATGAAAAAAACTTGGAATTGTAGCTGAAGAAATAATTTCCAGAGAAGGCTAATAAAGCAAAACTATTTAAACAGAAAAGCAGAGCTTGTTTAAGAAAGAAGTATAGAATATTACTTTGAAACACACTCTGTCGGGGTTCCCAGAGACTAAAAAGTCTGTTACTAACAAAACAAATTTAATGTATAAATTATTTGTTATTCAACTGTATACACAGATACTCTTACCTTACCCATATATAAAATCCCCGCCTTCTGACCCATGACATTATCCTTCTGCTTTCACTTAGTTCCCTAAACAGCCTGACCTCCAAAGTCAGTCACCTTCTCTTCCCTTCAGTCCTTCTGCCAAACCTGCCAAAGGAATGTCTAATTCTAATGCATCTCACCATCCATCCTTTCCTCTCTACTTCTCAAGCTACTGGAGGAGAAACAAAATACATATATAAATAAGTCTGTGATAAATGTCCCTTGCCCCTTTGTGAATTTTTTGTATCACAGGAAGAATATACCATTCTGTCCAGCCTCACTCCAGCAACCTGAAAAATACTCGTCCTTCAAAATTCACCTCAAATTTCACTTCCTATGGGTTCCCCATCACCTACTTGCAAAGCTAATTACTCCTCCTCTTAGTATCCACTGTTGACAACACTTTTAAAGTGCTTACTTTCCATAAGCACTGGCTCCCAAAGAAAGAACCGTAAGAATTGAGAGCCTCCTATACTACAAAGTGAAGTCCACAGGCTTTTCTGACAATTATGCCACTATCTACTCTCCAGTTCAGCGTCATGTTTCAAAGAGTTAAAATTATTTCAACACTGACTTTAGAATATGTAAGATTCCAGGGTAATTCCATTGAGTGTAGAAATAGTCTAAATTTTAAATATTTAGGAGGTATGTGTCCAAATGTAATTACCACTAGAGGGTCAGATATTACAGCATTCTGTATGACACTTGACTCAATAAGCATCCCGAAATCTGAGTATGTTTTCTTAGCCACTTCTGTGCATAGATGTCACCAAAGTTATCAAACCACCTATAAATCCATAATCTATAACACATAATTATAAATGGTATCGTTCTCTTCATTCTTTTTTTGGAGTAGTCTTTATTAACGTAGAGGAACCCAAGTGATTTTTGTGTTGATCTTGTACTCTGCAACGTTGCTAAATTCTTCTATTCCAGCAGTTTTCTTGTGGAATCTTTATGGTCTTCTGTGTACAGGATCATGTCATCTGCAAATAGAGATACTTTTACTTCTTCTTTTTTGATCTGGATACCTTTTATTTTTCTTTCTTTTCTTATTGCTCTGGCTAGTACCTCCAGTACAATGTTGAATAAGAGTGGTGATAATGGGAATCCTTGCCTCACTCCCGTTCTCAGAGTGAAGGCTCTCAAAGACTTTATCCATTGAGTATAACGTTGGCAGTTGGTTTGGCATATATGCCCTTAATTATGTTGAAGAATTTCCCTTCTGTTTCTATTTTTCGGAGAGTTTTTATCAGGGAAGGGTGTTGAATTTCATCAAATGCCTTTTCTGCATTGACTAGATATGATCATATGGTTCTTTTCCTTTGGTTTATTTATGTGGTGGACTACACTGATTGATTTTCTAATGTTGAGCCATCTTTTTAATCCTGATATGAATCCCACTTGATCATGGAATATGATTTTTTTTCATTATGTGGCTGAAGTCTGTTGGCTAGAATTTTGTTGAAATTTTTTGCATCTATGTTCATAAAGGATATTGGTCTGTAACTTTTTTTGTGATGTCTTTGCCTGGTTTAGGTATCAGAGTTATGCCTGGTTTAGGTATCAGAGTTATGCTGACTTCATAAAAACGGTACTGCAGTATCCCTTCCTCTTCTATGTTTCTGAAGAGACTGAGTAGGACTGGGGTCAATTCTACTCCGAATGTTTGGGAGAATTCTCCAGCGTAGCCATCTGGTCCTGGGCTTTATTTATTTTGAGAGTTTTTAATGACATCTTCAATCTCTTCTTTTGTAATGAGTCTGTTTTAATCTTCTACCCTTTTGTATTAGTTTGGGTAGGTAGTGTATTTCTAGGAATTTGTCAGTTTCATCTAGGTTTTCAAATTTGTTGCAGTACAATTCTTCATAGTTATGATCTTTAACTCTGTTGGATGGGTTGTAACGTCACCAATTTCATTTCTTACTTTTGATTATTTGCCTCTTCTGGTTTTTTTGTCTGTCTAGCCAGTGGTTTGTCTGTTTTATTGATCCTTTCAAAGGACCAACTTCTGGTTTTACCGATTCTTCCTATTATTTTTCTATTTCATTTGTTTCTGCCCTGATCTTTATTACTTTCTGTTTACTGGTAGTTTCTGGCCTCTTTTGCTCTTCCTTTTCTCTTTGTTCATGATGATTTTGGATCTTTCTTCTTTTTTAAGGTATTCATTTATTGTTATGAATTTCCCTCTGAGTACTGCTTTTGCTGTGTCCCAAAGGTTTTGATATGTTGTGTTTTCATTTCTGTTTGATTCTAGGAATATTTAATCTCATTTTTTATTTCTCCTATGACCCAATAGTTTTCCAGTAGTATATTACTTGGTTATCATATATTTATTTATTCTCTTATTTTTCCTGCTGTTGATTTCTAGCTTTATACTGTTATGGTCAGAAAAGATGCTTTGTATGATTTCAGTCTTTTTAAATTTGTTGAGACTTGTTTTGTGCCCTAGCATATGGCCTATTCTGGTAAATGATTCATGTGTGCTGGTGAAGAATGTGTGTTGTTTTGATGCTGGGTTAAATGTTCTATATATGTCCATTAGCTCTAACTGGCTTACAGTCCTATTTAAATTCACAATGTCTTTAGTGATCTTCTTTTAGACGGTCTCTCTATAACTGGAAGTGGTATGTTGAAGTCCCCTACTATTATTGTGGAGTTGTCCATTTCTCTTTTCATATTAGTAATTGTTTCATGTATTTTGATGCATTACTATTAGGTAGATATACATTGATTATTGTTATGTCTTCTTGCTGTACTGACCCTTTTATTATTATGTAATGTCCTTCTTTATCTCTTGTAATAAATTTTGATTTAAAGTCTATTTTATCTGTTACCAGTATGGCCATCCCTGCTTTGTTGTTGTTATTGTTGTTTAATGGTTGCTTGGTGTATTTTTCTCCATCCTTGTATTTTCAGTCTGTTTGTGTCCTTATGTCTAAGCTGCATTTCTTGTAGGCAGCAAAAGGATGGATTATGGTTTTTTTTAATCCATTTTGCCACTCTCTACCTTTTCTATGGGGCATTTAGACAATTTACCTTTAAGGTTATTACCGAAAATGAAGTGTCTACCTTATTGATTTTTGCTATTTGTTTTTTTGAGTGTTTTTAATTTTTTTTTTTTCCTGATTTTTTTCTGTTTTTGTTTGTATCTGGCTGCCTTCTTGTGATGAGTCTTTTTGTTTTCTTCCTTTTCTTCCAAATGTTTTTTCTTGGTGATTTCTTAGTGGTTATCACATATATTACACCACTTACTACTGCAACAATGTTTAATATATGAACAACAATTAACATACAACCTTAACATAATAAATCTGTTCTTGATATGCTCCTCCCTCCTCAATTTCTGTTGGTGTATTCCCATTAATATCAATATAAAACCTATATTCGATAAGTTTACTCTGCGTTTATTTCTCACAAACTTGATGTATGGTTTGTGGGATTTAATTATTCAGTTTATCCTCCAAAAATATCATATACTTGGTCCTTATAATTGCCTGTGTTGTTGCATTTTTTAGAGATCTCCCTCTCTCTGTCTCTCCTGTTTTTTATTCATTGTTTTCCCTAAGTACAGATATTTTATTTAATGATCTTGCCTTTCCATTTAGAGTGCTCCCTTGAGTAATACTTGAAAAGCTGGTCTAGTAATGGCAAATTCCCAGAGCTTCTGTTTGTTTGGAAATTTCTTGATTTCCCCCTCATTTGTGAATGACAACTTTGCTGGGTAAAGGATTCTTGGTTGGCAATTGCTTTCGTTCAGTATTTTATATATGTCACTTCATTGTCTTCTGGCCTCTAGAGTTTCTGGGGAGAAATCTGCACTAACTCTTATGAAAGACCCTTGGTATGTTATATCGCGTTTTTCTCTTGCTGCTTTCAGAATTCTGTCTTCGATTTTCAAGAATTTTATTACAATATGACGTGGAGTTTATCTTTTTTGTGTCTCCTCTGATCGGGGTTCATGTTGTTGTTGGTGGTGTTAGGTACTGTTGAGTTGGTTCTCACTCATAGTGACCCTATGTACAAGAGAAAGAAACACTGCCTGGTCCTGTGCCATCCTCACAATCGTTGTTATGCTTCAGCCCATTGTTGCAGCCACTGTGTCAACACATCTCATTGAGGGTCTTCCTCTTCTTCACTGACCATCTACTTTACCAAGCGTGATGTCCTTCTCCAGGGACTGGTCCCTCCTGATAACATCTCCAAAGGATGTGAGACAAAGTCTTGCCACCCTTGCTTCCAAGGAGCATTCTGGCTGTACTTCTTCCAAGATAGATTTGTTCAATCTTCTGGCAGTCCATGATATATTCAATATTCTTTGTCAACACTGTAATTCAAAGGCATCCATTCTTCTTCGGTCTTCCTTATTCATCGTCCAGCTTTTGCATTCATGTGAGGCAACTGAAAATACTATGGTTTAGGTCAGGCGCACCTTAGTCTTCAAGGTGACATCTTTTGCTTTTTAACACTTTAAAAAGGTCTTTTGCAGCTGATCTGCCCAATGCAAAATGTCATTTGATTTCTTGACTGCTGCTTCCATGGGTGTTGAGTATGGATCAAGTAAAATGAAATCCTTGACAACTTCAATCTTTTCTCCATTTATCATCATGTTGCTTATCGGTCCATTTGTGAGGATTTTTTTCTTTATGTTGACGTATAATCCATAATGAAGGCTGTGGTCTTTGATCTTCATCAGTAAGTGCTTCAAGTCCTCTTCACTTTCAGCAAGCAAGGTTATGTCATCTGCATATCACAGGTTGTTAATGAGTCTATCTCCAATCCTGATGCCACATACTTCATGTAGTCCAGTTTCTTGGATTGTTTTTCAGCATACAGATTGAATAAGTATGGTGAAAGGTTACAACCCTGTTGGGCTTTGTGTAGCTTACTGTATTTGTAGGCTTAGTTCTCTATTCAGGTCTGGGAAATTCTGACTATCTCTTGGAAAGTTGTTCCTATGCCTTTATCGTTGTCATGGTCCTCTGGGATTCTAATAATTCTAAAGTTAGATTTCTTAATTGAATCCCATATTTCCTTTTGGGGTTGTTTACTTTTCTTTTTTCTTTTCTCTTGTTTCTCTTGAGACTTGACAAGTTCAGTTATTTTGTCTTCTAGTTCAATTATTCTATCTTCTGTTTGACCCTATTATTGAGGGTTTCTCTTGCTTTTTCTAATCAGTTGCTTTATTCTTCAGTTCCAGTAGTTTTCAATTTCCTTGCTGAGTGTCCTTGTTGGTACCTCCATTTGTTTCCTGATCTCCACTATTTTGTTTTCTATGTGTTTTATGCTTTCTTTAAACATATTTAGCACCATACTCAGAAAATTATCAATTTGTTGCATTAGTATGGCCTCCGTAGGAGAAACTTCTTCATGTTTTACTTTTGATTGGTCCTTCTTCTCTTGTGATTTTGTGTTCTACTATTCTCAGTTCAACTTAGCCGTTTTTTATCTTTTTTTTTCCTTTAAATTTTTTATTCTGGTTTTTGTGGGAAAATTTTTTGATTCGGCACCCTGGTATCACAGCAGTCAAGCGCCTGGCAGCCAACCAAAAAGCTGAGGCCCGCACTCACCAGCTGCTATGTGAGAGAAAGATGTGGCAGCTTGCCTCCACAAATGCAGCCTTGGGAATCCCATGGGGCTGCTCCACTCCTCCCCATAAATTCTCTATAAGTCAGAATCAAACCAGCAGCAGTAAGCTTGGTATCTACTCCTGAGAGCCACTAGACAGCACTCTTATACTAAGGTTTTTTCCAGTGCTGACTCAGCAGTTCTAGATGCTTGACCTCTGGAATTCAATATATATGCACAGGAGGGTGGGGTTATCTGGTCGCAGACATGATGTAAGCAGTGGGGCTAAACTTTCCTGTGGCAAAGGTGAGGGGCTCTCTGTGCCTTTTCCTCACAGGTATCCCTGCACAGGCTCTCCCATGGTGTCCCACTGAAGGCAGGGAACCAGCTGCTTCCCTTTGTGTTGCCTGTCAGTTTAAAGTATTCTCCTCAACCTGCTGCCCTTGCATTTCCTCCCAGTCCTAGTGCCTGTCTGTCTCGGGTATCAGCAAGATTCAACAGTAATTCCTCACAATGCCACAGTCTCCCTTTGCCCTCCCCCAATTGCACAGCCCGCAAACACCCACAGTCAATCTGTGCAGTCTTAAAAAACTGGGCTACAGCTTCCACATATCAGCTCCCTCTCTGTGTTCCCTGTTTGGGATGTTTCCCAGCTCTGTCCCAAAATGGCTGCAATGAGCAATGCTCCCAATGTTAGTGGGTAGGCTCTCCCAGCTTCTGTGCTGTCCCCTCTCCTCCTCTCCCTTGCTTCTGGACTTATTTTAACTCTCCAACACTTCAGCTGCTGTCTAGAGTTCTGAGATCTCAGTCTGTGCTTGTTTTTATTTCTTCTTCAGTGAGTTAGCTGCTGGAGAAGTAAATGGGAGCATCCATTCACTTTGCCATCTTGCTCCGCCACGCCCAAGGCTGTAATCTTTACGGAAGCCAACTGCCACGTCTTTTTCCAACAGAGTGGCTGGTAGGCTCAAATCACTGACCTTTCAGTTAGCAACTGAGCACTTAACCATTGCACCACCAGGGCTCCTTTCTACTCTTAGGTACCCTGATTTAATTGATAAAGATCCTTTCTTTATGTCATTAAAACAAGTTGATAAAATAAATACTAAAAAACACCAATTTTTAGCATAAACTCTAGCTTATACATTATTTTAAACTGGATACTTACTACATCAAACTTCTGAGTGATGTTCCCCTGGACATCAAGTAAATAAACCTTGCCATAATGTGTGCCCAATGCCAAAAACTGAAAGAAAAACAGGGGGACCAGAATATTAATACAGCATTAATACATAATTAGTAGTAACACTAGTTTCAAAGTCAAGATGTTAAATGTGTGAATGATCTGTAACGTCTTAGAAGGTGCATGTTCCTTGGAGAAGACTTGTTCCTAGCTTTGCTGAAACAGAACAGGGCCAGAAGCCTATTTTATTGTGATAATGCAAGCTGGCTGTCAGAATGACTCATGAGGACCCTCATCTACTGACAACTAATAGTGGATATGCAGTCTGTACACAATGCCCGATGGACTGAGGCAGTAAATTAAAAATGCAGCTGTGAAAGCACCACCAACGTACAGCTGAACTCAAAGTCAGAAGGGAATGATTAAGAAACTCCCCCTAATTTATGGCAAAAATGTGTAAATCTGTGCTATCATTTATATATTGCACACACACACACACAAACAACAATATTATTTTCTAGAATGGAAAGTCCATGGCATATTGAGGAATGAAAGATCTAGAGGTACTTAAGTTAGCTTTAAAATGCTTTTATAAAAGTTAATTTATAATAATAGTGAATGAAAATGTTTATATACTAATACAAAAATATTTATTCCTGGCACAAAATAACTGCTGAGCTATACATTCCTTTTTTGCTAAAAAATAGGTTCATAACTCCCACTGTTTCTCTAATTCTTTGTGCTTACCCTAAACAAACCAGAAGAAACTTTAGGGCTATCTGAAATGTCACATGAGATTTTTCTTTTTTTTTTTTTTTTTAAGTTTGATAATTACTCAGATAGTCCCAAATTCTCTGTATTTCACTGCATGTGAGCATGCTTCATTGCAACCTATAATGAAATGCTCAAATTTACAGGCACTACTAAGCATTTCAGTCAAGCAGTGAAATCTTTAAAAAATAACCTTACAGAAAGCCAAGATTTAAAAGGATTTATCAAAATGGAATTGCTAAAAATGAAATTTCAGTGCATGCACTTAAAATATGGAGCCACATTAAAGAGGAGTCACAAAAAGGGAAAGAAGGGGTTTATTACAAATTCATCCCCTGCAATGCCTTTCACTCCTGCAAGGTTGCCTTTTTTCAGGAAGGAAAAAGTCCCCTGGGTAAAAAATCAATACTGGTTAATAAAACATTAGGTGTGCAGACATAACTAGGTATGATGATTCCATTGCACAGGCCTGCTTGAGTACACCAGGTGCCATGATGATTAGTCATCCAGGGTAGACAGTAAGCCTGGTGGAAGCAGGAGGCTTCAGCACTGGGAGGAGAAAGGGAAAAGGTAATTCTGGGGGGAAATTAGTCTGAATATTTAAACCAAACAGGAATGTTTCCTCCAAAAGGAGGAAAAAAAGGCATTCTAATCAGAAATAGAAGACTCAAATGGTTAAAATTTTTCTCCAGAGTAACATTCTGACAATATTTAAATAGAAAAATTCCACATAATACTAACTAAAAACAAACAATGCTCTACTTTGTTCTGAGGCTATCTCTGGTAAAAGAATGGGTCTTTAAAACTCGCTGCACCCACAAGTATCCAACAGTATTGATTTTCCTCATAAATACTGTATTTAGTATGTTAGAAAACTAAAGGAGCACAGACTCTTAAAATGGCTTTAATACCGTGTCATTCTCCAACACCTCTGGAAAGGTCATTTTTTAACTTATTATTCTAATTTATTTTATGGAAGTTTTAAAGGTTTTATGCAAGGAACTTTACCCAAATTCACTTCCTTTTTTTTTTTTTTTTTTTGGGTCAAATTATCAGTTTTATTCATTTAATATTTAAGATAGAAAATATACAATTATTATTTTGATTTTATGAAGTTTCAGCCTATAACTATAATTGCTTTAGAAGATTTTTGAAAAAAGAAAAGTTTAGTAAAAAATTTCATTTAGATTAATTATTGCTACTCTCTTTTAGAAATAACATTATGTGCTCTTCAAAAAAAAAATCATTGTCCCTAAAAATTTATTTAACTACTAAAATTATGGATGAGTCAGTCATACTTTCATTTGCTAATGTTCTGATGACTTAAAACAAAATTTTTTAAAAAGCCACAAATGCAACAGAGCATAAATGCAACTCCTTTAAATCCGAATCTACTTCTAGCCATTAAAGCCTTGAGCTTTTGTAACTGTTGAATATTTTGTTTTTAAGCATGGAAGCACTTAAAATTCAGAATGGTCCAAGAATAAGCATAATTTAATTAGCTCCCTTCATGTTTGATTATGAAAACTTGATTCGTTTCATAAATTATCAGATTAGGCATCCAATCAATCCCTCCAAATCATTCATCTCTCCAAATTGTTCACTAGCACAACTGATTTTACTCAAATGACTTTGTGTAAGTAAACAAGCAGAAGAGATGATAAGCAGTCCTTTGAATACCGCAAAAGAAATGAAAGGTAGTAGTTTTCAAATTTAGTCAGCTGTATTATATCATCTATCTTTCAAATAGGATTTACAGTATTCAAACATTACAGCAGGAAGTCATCAATTACACATGAGGAAATAAGTTCCAGGAGTTGATGTCACTTCCCTGGAAAGAGTCAATGAGTGGGAGAGCTAGGACCAGAATTAAGAGCCAAAATACTCTCAACTGGATCACAATCTTCCTAAATAGAGTGCATGTTCTACAAGTTACCTTGATTACCTTTGCAAACCATCAGGCTCTTCATCCAGCGCGATTTAAGTATAGAGTTAATAAAGTTTGATCTCCAGGCAGGCCAACTTTGCTCTCCACTTCTAATCTTAACGCTTCCCTAACACACTTATGATTTAAAGAGTAAGTGATAGTTTTTCCAAAAACCACTTGCTATAAACCTTTCCCATCTATCATTGTCTAAATTCTACTTATTGTCTATATTCTACTTATTACACCCTTGGGGTGTGTTATGTGTGTGTGGGTATGTACACATATAACCCATTGCTGTTTATAGTCGATTCCAACTCACAGCAATCCTACAGGACACAGGGGAACTGCCCCATAGGGTTTCCAAGGAGAGGCTGGTGGATTCGAACTGCCAACCTTTTGATTAGCAGTCAAGTTTTTAACCACTATCCCACCAGGGCTCCATGTAAACATATAGGTAATATTTTAAGCTGTTGTTTTGTTTTTTTTGGTAAGGAAGAAGAGGAGGAGGGAAGCAAGGAGATACAATGACAGTTTAAAAAAATAAATAAATAAACCACCACCAAAAGCAAAGTACAAACAAACTCAGAATACAAACCACTTACAGAGGAATACTCTCACAGTGCTACTTTACCTTGTCATGGACTGTCATGCAGCTAGCTGCATCCTTCTGAAGAATTTCAGTTACACCATTGGAAAGCCTTTCATACTTCAGTTTAGGTTCCTCTTCACTCTCTTCTTCCTGCACAAAATGCAGCGATAATGACAGGCATCATACATTTACTTGAAATAGCCAAAGATCCAAATGCACTTCTCAAGGGGGAACCAGAGACGGTTCCCTCAATGATCTTGTTATTAACTACCGGTCACCATTAATTAGAATCAACTCAACAGTAAGTAACAACAACAACATAGCTAAAGGTTAAGATCTTCACGTTTTGTTTTTCCAACTGGGTGTACCATCTACTACAATTTCACTGGTAGAATTAATTTAAAAGTTGAAAAGAGGAGTATACATACTGTTAAAATGATCAACTTTGGCATGTTAGAGAAAATACAAAATTATCTGGCCCACCATGCAGACATATGCTCTTAAAAGGTGCGTGGGCAAAATACTTGTCACTGTGAGACCTCATGGACATATACTCATGGCAGTGTCAGCAAAACAATGAACCTCCAAAAAACATAAATCTTGTATTTCAAGATTACAAATAATTTTGTCAGATTTGAGGAAATATAATTAGAATTTTAATTAGAAAAATATAATTTAGAAAAATCGGAGTGAAAGAAAATTGGAGATTGCATATAAAGCAGAATGTATACTCACCCTTCCAATAAAAATGTGTCAATGTTTATTTTAAGTAACTGATAAGCGATATACAATCATTACTTATTTAATGCTAGGAAGTGTATTGTTTACTCTCATATAAACCTATTATTATTCATTAAAAATGTCTTAATCATTTTATATGTAGTATCAGTAACTTTATGTCACCCTCACTGTTTCATACAATATCATAAGACATTCTTAATCCTCATAGTTATGGAAAAAGTAATCAATCTGGATTCTAGTTGTTGTTGTTGGTTGACTCCAATTCATGGGGACCCCACATAAAAAAGAGTGAAATTGATTCTAATGGTCATGAATTAATAGATCAAATGTAGTTGTAAAATTACAATGATGATTCATAAAAAGATTTTACTTTATTACATCAATAAGTAATAAGTAAAGAAAAAAACTGTATATATGGAAAGCTGTGATAAGATAAAGTAGCCAAACAGAAGGTCACAAAAATAATCTTTTCATTGACATTTCCTTCCAAAATAATTGTATAGTTTCTACCTTCCAGCTAACACTATGGCAGTTTGAGGCATATCAATGCTCCTGCCCAAAATAACTAGAAAGACTTGAAGAAATATACAGTATCGTCTGTCTAAAGGCATCAAAGAGCTGCTGAGAAAACGAGAGATAGAAAGACCAAGATCCAGGGTAGTAGAGATATCAAGAAGAGGAGAGCTGGCATTCTGTAGCCACTTTCTCCCCGGAGGCATTTACCAACTCTGGGTGCTGGGCAAGAAGCTGGGAATCCAAGCTGTGGCTGAATAAGAGGACACTGCTGGAGGGCAGAGAAAACAGGAAACCTTTTGGTGCTTGTAAGGATGGAGCAACAAAATTGGAGACTTGAGGGGCCAACATCCCAGTGGAAGACAGAGGCACAAAAGTGAGCCTGTTAAAGTCAGTTTTCCTTGTAAAACACTGAAAATTTCTAAAGCTACATGAGGTGTTGGGCTAAGAAGCTAAATGGAAAGCCCCCAAAACCAGATCAGCTGCCTTGATGTGCTGATTAGAGTTCAGGAGTCATCAGAAAATGGGGTGCTAAAGAATATGGAAAGCTCTGAATTGAATTCCTAGTTGCCAGAGAACTCAACCAAAATCAAACCCACTGATGTCAATTCCAACTTATAGCCACCCTTATAGGACAGCAGAACTGCCCTATGGGGTTTCCAAGGTTGTAAATCTTTTTTTTTTTTTTTTTTATTTTACTATGTTTTAGGTGAAAGTTTATAGCTAAAGTTAGTTTCTTATTCAAAAATTTATACACATACTGTTTTGTGACATTGATTGCAATCCTTAAAACGTAACAGCACTCTCTGCCTTTCCACCCTGGGTTCCGGGTGTCCATTCATCTAGTTCATGCTCCTTCCCGCATTCTCATTTTGCTCTTGAGCAGAACTTACCATTTGGGCTCATATATTTGATTGAACTAACAAGCACGTTCCTCACGTGTGTTACTGTTTCTTTTATAAGCCTTTCTAATCTTTGTCTGAAAAGTGGGCTTTGGGAGTGATTTCAGTTCTGAGTTAGCAGAGCATCCGAGGGCTATAGTCTCAGGGGTTCCTCAGTCTCTGTCAGACCAGTAAGTCTGGTCTTTTTTAGTGAATTTGAATTTTGTTCTACATTTTTCTTCTACTCTGTCTGGGACTCTCTGTTGTGATCCCTGTCAGAGTGGTTGGTGGTGGTAGCTGGGTGCAATCTAGTTATTCTGGGCTCAGGATGGTGGAGGCTCTGGTTCATGTGGTCCTTTATTTCTTGGGCTAATATTTTCCTTGTATCTTTGGTTTTCTTCATGTTCCTTTACTCAGGGCAGGATGGGACCAATAGATGTAACTCAGCCGCTCACAAGCTCTGAAGACACCAGAGGCTACTCAACAAAGTAGGATGTAGAACATTTTTCTTTATGAACAATGTTACATCAATTTACCTAGATGTCCCCCAAGACTATGGTCCCCAGGCCCCAGTCCCTGCAACTCAGTCTTTCAAATTGTTTGGATACGTCTAAGAAACTTCTATGACTTTGCATTGGTCAACTTGTGCTGCCCTCCCCTATACTGTGTATTGTCTTTCCCTTCACCAGAGTTGACACTTGTCTACTATCTAGTTAGTGATTTCCCTTCCCCATCCCTTCTCACCCTCATAACCACCAAAGAATGTTTTTTTCTGTGTGTAAACCTTTTCCTCAGTTCTTATAATAATGGTCTCATACAACATTTGTCCTTTTGTGATTTGCTCTATTTCACTCAGCGTAATACCCTCCAAATTCATCCATGCTGTGAGATGTCTCATGGATTAATCACTGTTCTTTACTGTTGTGCAGTATTCCATCATGTGTATGTACCCTAATTTGTTTATCCATTCATTTGCTAATGGCCACTTAGGTTATTTCCATCTTTTTGCTACTGTGAACAGTGCTGCAAGGAACACACGTGTGCATATGTCTATTCCTGTGATGGCTCTTATTTCTCTAGGATATATTCCTAGGAGTGGGATTGCTAGATTGTATGGTATTTCTATTTCTAGCTTTTTAAGGAGGTGCCATATTGTTTTCCATAGTGGTTGTACCATTTTACATTTCCACCAGCAATGCATAAGATTTCGAGTCTCTCCTCAAGCTCTCCAACATTTTTCTGGGTTTTTTTTTTTTTTTTGGATTAGCACCGATATTGTCAGGACGGGATGGTACCTTATTGTAGTTTCGATTTGCATTTCTCTAACGGCTAATGGGAAAACCTGGTGGTGTAGTGGTTAAGTGCTATGGCTGCTAACCAAAAGGTCAGTAGTTCGAATCCACCAGCGACTCACTGGAAACGCTATGTGGCAGTTCTACTCTGTCCTATAGGGTCGCTATGAGTCAGAAGTGACTTGACAGCAACGGATTTGGGGTTTTGTTTGGTTAATGGCTAATGATCACGAGCATTTCCTCATGAGTCTGTTAGCCACTTGAATGTCTTCTTTGGTAAAGTATCTGTTCATATCCTTTGCCCATTGTTTAACTGGATTATTTGGTTTTTTTGTTGTTGAAGTGTTGAAGTATTTTGTAGATTTTAGAAATGAGACCCTTGTCAGATATGTCATAGCCAAAAAATTTTTCCCAGTCTGTAGGTTCTGTTTTTACTCTTTTGGTGAAGTCTTTTGATGAGCATAAGTATTAAATTTTTAGGAGTGCTCAGTTATATAGTTTCTCTTCTGGTGCCTGTGCACCGTTAGTTACAGTTTGTATTGTATTTATGCATGTATTAGGGTTCCTAGCACCATCCCTAACTTTTCTTCCATGATCTTTATCATTTTAGGTTTTATACTTAGGTATTTGATCCATTTTAAGTTAGTTTTTGCGTATGGTGTGAGGTACGGATCTTGTTTCTTTTTTTTACAGATGGACATCCAGTTATGCCAGCACCATTTGTTCAAGAGACTGTCTTTTCCTATTTAATGGATTTTGGCTCTCTGTCAAGTATCAGCTGCTCATATGTGGATGGATTTATGTCTGGGTTCTCAATTCTGTTCCACTGGTCTATGTGTCTGTTGTTGTACCAGTACTAGGCTGTTTTCAATACTGTGACTGTATAATAGGTTCTAAAATCAGGTAGTGTGAGGTCTCCCAGTTTGTTCTTTTTCTTCAATAATGTTTTACTTATCTGGGGCCTCTTCCATTTCCATCTAAAGTCGTTAAAGAATGCTGTTGAAATGTGGATCAGGACTGCATTATATCTCTAGATTGCTTTGGGTAGTATTGATATTTTCACAATGTTGAGTTTTCCTATCCGTAAGCATGGTATGTTTTCCCATTATGTAGGTCTCTTTTGGTTTCCTGCAATAGTGTTTTGAATTTTTCTCTGTATAGGTCTTTCACACCCCTGGTTAGATATATTCCTAAGTATTTTATCTTTTGGGGGGGGGGGGCTATTATAAATGGTGTTGATTTGGTGATTTCCTTTTTTTGAAGTTCTCTTTGTTGGTATAGAGGAATCCAACTGATTTTTGTATGTTAATCTTATATCCTGCTGTTTTGCTCAAATCTTCTATTAGTTCCTGTGGCTTTCTTGTGGAATCTTTGGGGTTTTCTATCTATAGGGTCATATCATCTGCAAACAGGGATAGTTTTACCTCTTCTCTACCAATCTGTATGCTCTTTATTTCTTTTTCCTGCCTTACTGTTCTAGCTAGGACTTCCAGCATGATGTTGAATAAGTGTGGTGATAAAGGACACCCTTGTCTGGTTCCCATTCTCAAGGGCAATGCTTTCAGTCTTTCTCCACTGAGAAAAATGTTGGCTGTTGGTTTTGGATAAATGCCCTTTATTATGCCGAGGAATTTCCTTTCTATTCCTATTTTGCTGAGAGTTTTTATCAGGAATGGGTGTTGGAATTTGTCCAATGCCTTTTCTGCATTGATTGAGATGATCAAATTATTTTTTGTTCTTTAGTTTTATTTATGTGGTGGATTAGTTGACTGATTTTCTAATGTTGAACCATGATTGCATAACTGGTATGAATCCCACTTTGTCATGATGTATTATTTTTTTGATACGCTGTTGAATTCTATTGGCTAGAATTTTGTTGCTAATTTTTGCGTCTATATTCATGAAGAATACTGGTCTGTAGTTTTCTTTTTTTGTAGTGTCTTTGTCTGGCTTTGGTATCAGGGTTATCCTGGCTTCATAGAATGAATTCGGGACTATTCCTTCCTCTTCTATGCTCTGAAATAGTTTGAGTAGTATTGGTGTGAGCTCTTCTCTGAAAGTTTGGTAAAATTCTCCAGTGACACAGTCTGGGAGAGGATTTTTTTTTTTTTTTTTTTTTTTTTTTTAACCTCTTCAATTTCTTCTTTTGTTATAGGTCTGCTCAGTTTTTCAACTTCAGTCTGTTAGTTTAGGTAGGTAGTATGTTTCTAGAAATTTGTCCATTTCCTCTAGGTTTTCAAATTTGTTGGAGTACAATTCTTCATAGTATTGTGTTATGATCTTCTTATTTAGTTGGGTCTGTTGTGGTATTTCCCATCTCATGTCTTATTTGGGTTATTTGCTTCCTCTCCTGTTTTTCTTCTGTCAGTTTGGCCAATGGTTTGTGGATTTTTTGACCTTTTCAAAGAATGAACTTTTGGTCTTGTTGATTCTTTCAACTGCTTTTCTGTTCTTATTTCATTTACTTTTGCTCTAATCTTTATTGTTTCCTTTCTCCTGGTCCCTGAGGGTTTATTTTGCTGCTCTTTTTCTGTTTGTTCAAGTTTTAGGGTTAATGTTTTGATTTTGGCCCTTTCTTTTTTTTTGAAAGCATGCATTTATTGCTATAAATGGACCTCTAAGCATTGCTTTCGCTGTGTCCCAAAGGTTTTAGTGAGATGTATTTTCATTCTCATTTGAGTCTATAATTTTGTTCCATCCTTGATTTCTTCTATTACCCAGTAGTTTTTAAGCAACGTCTTATTCAGTTTCCATGTATTTGACTTTTTTTTCTTGCTGTTTATGGTCTATTCCAGAGAACATTCCATTATATGGTCTATACTGGAGAATGTTCCATGTGTGTCAGAAAAGAATGTATACTTTACTGCTGTTGGGTGAAGTATTCTGCATATTTCTAGGAGGGCAAATTGGTTGATTGTGGCATTTAGATCTGTATCTTTACTGAGTTTCTTTCTAGATGTTTTCTCCTTCACTGAAAGTGGTGTGCTAAAGTGTCAGTATTACTGTGGCACTGTCTACTTCTCTTTTCAGTGCAGTTAGAGTTGTTTTATGTATTTTTGGAATCCTGTCATTGGATGCATATATATTTATTATGGTTATATCGTCCTGTTGTATTGATCCTTTAATCATCATATAATGTCCTTCCTTATCCTTTACGGTGGATTTTGCTTTAAAGTCTATTTTGTCAGAAATTAATATTGTCACTCTTGCTCTTTTTTGGTTATTGTTCAAGGCTGTAAATCTTTACAGAAGCAGATTGCCACATCTTTCTCCTGCAGAGCAGCTGGTGGGTTTGAACTGCGGACTTTTTGGTTAACAGCCCAGAGTTTAACCACTGTGCCATCAGGGCTCCTTTGCCAGAAAACAGGAAAAAGAATTAACCAAAACTTCAATCCAGCCTTCATTGAGTTCTATCCCTGATTGGATTAAGGTACATATTCCCAAACCTATCTGCCTAGAAAAGGAAAAGATGACTCCTCCTTGGAGAAAGAAAGCTACCAGAGCCTCTACAATTTTTCACATATGATACCAATAATTCAATAAAAAATTACCAAGCATGCGATGAGATAGGACCAAATGACCAAAAAACAAGAAAAGGGAAAAAACAAAACAACATACACACACACAAACAGATCATAAAAAGAGACCAATGGGTGATTTATATGTTGGAGAACAGAGAACTTTAAAATAATTATGACTAGTATGTTCAATAAAATACAAGATAACATGAAGAAAATAAATGAAAAGAAAAATTTCAACAGAGAATTATAATCTGTAAAAAAAAAAAAAATTTTAAACCAATATAACTGAAATTAAAAACTCAATGAATGGCTCAACAGAAGATGAGTAAAGCATAAGACAGGACTAAGGGAATGTCAACAAAAAATATCCAAAGGGAAGCTGGGAGAAGAAATATGGGTAGAAAATACAGGAAAGAGTGTATGAGACATGGGGAACACCATCAAAAGCTCTAAACATACACTGAATTAGAGTACCAGAAAGGGAAGGGAAAAAAGGAGGAGGGGTGCAGAAGAACATTTAAAGAAGTAAATTAGAATTTTCCCAAACTGATAAGACATCAGCCTACAGATCCAAGACACTCACTCTGTAACCCCAAAAATAAGAAGAAAATTACACCTAGGCACAACATAGTAAAAAGAAAACTAAGTGGAAAAAAAAGACTTGTAGAATAATAAATGCCAAGTCTATTGAGGTTTGCAAGGCTAATAAGATACACCAAACAGACAAGCAAACTCAAATGCCTCCAGAGGTCTTTACCTCTGGGGCAAACGACTACATCATCACATGGAAAGGGGCCAATCTGTAGATAAACGGAGAAGATGGGAAAGGATGGATGTATCAAACATTATGCTAGGGGCTTTAAATCACATATTTTATGTTGACTTAATATTTAAAAAATGGGAAGTTAAGTACAATGACCTCATTTTACAAATGTAAAAACTGAGGGTCATAAATTTTAAGTAATTTCCGCAAGACACATAGTGGGCAGAAGGCAAAGCCAAAATTCAAACTCAAGCTATGAATGTGCCAATGTCAATAGCTTGTATAACACACCACCCAATCTCCTATGGAAATGGTTCTATAAGCAAAGGAAGCTTCCACCATTTTTATATCTACAAATAAGTATAAAGCACATGCTCAATGGGAAATGTTAAAAAATAAAATAAGTCATTATTTAGGAGGTGTATTAGTTATCTACTGCTGCATAACCAATTATGCCAAAACTTACTAGCTTAAAACAACAATAAATATTTATTATCTCAATCCATTTAGGAGCAGATTAGGTGGGTAGCTCAAACTCAGGGTCTCTCATGAGATTGCAGACAAGATGTCAGCTGGGGCGGCCATCATTTGAAGGCCTGACTAGAACAAGAGTGTCTGTTTTAAAGATGGTCACTCAAATGGTTGGCAAGTTGGTGCTGGCAGTTGGTAGAGGCTTTAGTTCTTCACTTCATGGACCTCTTCATAAAGTACTTGAATGTCCTCAGGACACTGCAGATGGCTTTCCCCAAGGGAAAGCAAGGTGGGAGTCATAATGTTTTATATGACCTCACCTTAGAAGCCACACCCTGTCACTTCTGTAATATTCTATTGCTCATACAGTCCATCCCTGATTCAGCATCGAAGAGGGTAGCACAAGGACGTGAATAATAGGTGGCAAGGATCACTGGGGGCCATTGCGGAGGCTAGCTATCACAGTAGGAATAAAACTTGAAGAGCAATAACTCTAATTTTTAAAAAAATCTGTATTCCATGTCTACTGATGAGTTGTCTTCAATTTTCTTCCCCAAGTATATACAAGTTATTAGTTACTTATTTAGTAACAGAGCATTAAAATCAAAGATGGTGCACCTGTCATTAACTTTCCAAGAATAATTTTAAAAATGAGTTAACAACAGAAATAAGTTTAACAAGCACAGTTACCCAAAAGACCTACATATTTCTTTAAAAAGGCACCTAATGATAATCAACCCAACCCAAAAACCTGTTAAAGTCAAAAAGAGACCTGTTGTCAATATGAAATACCTAATTAACCACGTTTAAAGAAACCTTAACAGAGAAAGTTACAAAAAGCAACAAATAAACACTTCTGCTTATGTATCTACAAGCAAGAAATAGAAATCATTACAAAGTTAACACTAAATATGGCAGGGGTGATGTGTGAATTCTGAAATAAATCTGTCAAATACAAATTGAATCCTGAGTGTTAGTCTGTATAATAAGATGCTACATGTTGCTCAACTCTGGACATCAAATGTGCATCCAATGTGAAAAGTTAATTCTAGCCTCTCGACTATTTTGCGTAAAAGCACTCATCCACGGACCACTAGATAAAGTTACTGTAAATAAGGTTTGTCCGTCTTATTTATAAGTCAAAATGAAACAATTTCTCTCACATAAACACAAAAAAATAAATATTTTCACAACACAGGTCACTGAAGCATTCGTGCTAGGCTTGAAAAACTAAATAAAATGAAAATTCCAATATTAGCCACTTGATGTACCATTTCATGCTTTTCTGACAGGTATCTTTTATGTTAAGTTAAAAGCAGGCTAAAGGTGAATTTTTAAATTTTTCCGTTTTGCTGCAGACAAAGAAAATGGAGCGTGACTCAAATATACAATTCATGGACATTATTCTACTGCTGCGGACTATATATTGCATTTTAAATTAAAACAAAAATTTAAGTCGAGTAATTTAATAGGGAATTTCATTTTAACTTTTTTTTAAATTTAGACCAAATAAAAGGCTTTCATGAAGTCTGAACTTCCATGGTAAACAACCAAGTGTTAATAAGAAGCAAATCAATAATTTTTGTTAAATTTTAATAATCTTGCAAACCTTCAAATGAAACCGTCAACAGTTTGAGTTGAGATGACAGTTAACTGCATTTCTATGTCAACCTAGTGGAACAGTACAAGTCCTGACTGGCAGCTAAGCGAAGATATGAACAGAGTGACATTTACCTGTACAAGAAACACTTGCCGCTTCTCTTCAAAAAGAATCAATTCCTCAACTAACATGGATTTTTACTAAGCGTATATAGCTCTTTTAATGAAAGACAAGTCTTTTAAACCATTCTATAGGATTCTAGAACAATATCTGAAAATAAATTGCATATCACTGCCATTCTAAATTTTGAACTTAAAAGAAAAACAAAACTACTTTCAGGGGATAACAAATTAAGGCAATTAAGCATCTCTGCCTGCAAAACTGTTGAGTAATTCATTACTAACATCACGTGGAAAATTTTCATGGAGGAAGCTGGGTTACCTAACTTGGATTTGTATACCAACAATAGTATTGTACTTTTCACCTGATAATTAGTTTTAAAATTCACATACAAGAAATTTCTTTTCTGGTGTTTATAATCAATGGAGTCTACATTTTTCATTCTGTTTAATCTTATCAACAATTCTCAAAAATCAGTGCATTTTATGTGTTTACCACAGTTACAGTCTAAATAAAGAAAAACGTGAATTTTACTTTTAAAAAAAAAAGTCACAGGAATCCTAGGGGTTAACAGAAAGAGAACGTTTTATATTGGTGATATTAATATAGAACTTAAAATTTTATTTGTGGACAGTATTTCTTACTAATATCCAGTTTTTTTCACAAAATAAAATGATACTATATATACTGAAAGGGAGAGGTGAGATATTTTACACAGCCCAAATGAAGCTAGTGGAAAATGCCACCAGCTGGGCACTCCTACTAAGCAAGCCACAATCTCCCTCTGGAGAAATGGTCTTTCTCCCATCCAGCTTCAACTATGAGAAAGACCCCAGCTGAACCTAAGAAGATGATTTATTTGTTCTCATGTCATCAACTACATATAGCTAAAGACAAATCCTTTTAATAAGTATCTAATGTTTTAAAGCTAAATATAAGATAGAAACACTAACATCCTCAAATTAAATTCTCATTGTTTAAAAAAAAGAAAAAAGCTATCATGCAGTTAGAACTTAAACACACACACAAAGTATTAATAAAAAGAAAATCAATAAGTGACAATAGCTATGAAGGTAAAATAAAAGATTTCCTCTTCTAGAATATTCTCTCTAGAACTCCAATTATCTTAAGGAGAGTTGAAAAAAGGTGAGTTGAAATACTCAAAATCAGCAGTCAATCTTAAAAGTTTAAGATATAAAAACAGCTATCAAAATCCAGTATCAGAACACTGGAATTTTAGAAAATTTGCATTAAAAAATTCTTTCTCTTTACAAATAATTCACTTCCTAGAAGTTCCATGATATACTCAAAGATTTGTTTTCAGGGTTCTGGCAAAATGGCGCTCTAGGCAGAAGCACCCCTCCACAGCAAAGATATGAAAAACTAAGCCGAACAGAGAATACAACAATCCTGAAACCCTAAAACATCAAATGAAGAGATAAAGAACTAAGCCAAGCACCAAATGGACTGAGAAAACTGACAGAGAATGCAGAGCGAGGAGAGATTCATGCAGAGGTCCCCGACCAGCTAACACAGCGCGGATCCGCCATCTTGGACTCCTATCAGAGACCAGCAAACGGGGTACGAGAAAGCAGCCTCACGGAGCTTCCAGCGGGTGACAAAACAACTGGTAATTGGCAATATACACTTTCACATCCCCACCCTTCTTTATCCGGACTCGGCCTCCTCTGCTTCCCGCAGCCACAGTCTCTTGACTTGTTGAACTCTCAAAGACTATCCAAAACCAAAAGAAATACAACAGGGAATCAGAGCAGTTAATCAGTAAATGACAACGACATTGAAACAATAAAAAGAGGGAATAAATGTCATAAGTACAGAACCTTCTAACGGAGAGGAAGGCAAGGCGATACCAAGTAATGGTAAACTGCTTCAAACATAGAAAGACAAGGATAAAATTCATGGTAACCACAAAGAAAGTTAACGAGCATATTCATGAAAAAAAAGAGGAAAAACATAAAGTCTCAGCAAAAACAATACAAAAACAAAAGAAATGAACACAAAAACCACAAACAAAAGTAACTCAGCACAAGAGAGTAAGAAGAACAAAGAAAACTTCAGCACCACAAAAAAAAGCACTACAAAATGACAACAACAAACCCACATCTATCAATAATTACACTGAATGTAAATGGACTCAATGCAGCTATAAAGAGATGGAGAGTGACAGAATGCATAAGAAAACAGGATCCATCAATATGCTGTCTACAGGAGACACACCTTAGAAACAAAGATGTGAATTTATCAAAAGTCACAGGTTGGAAAAAAATATATAAAGCTAACAACTACCAAAAACGAGCAGGAGTAGCAATTCTAATTTCAGATAAAATGGACTTTAAAAACGAAATCTACCATAAAAGACAAAAAGAAGGACACTATATAATGATTAAAGGGACGATCCATCATGAAGACATAACCATAATAAACATCTACGCACCCAACGACAAGGCTCCAAAATACATAAAACAAACTCTAACAACACTGAAAAAAGAAATTGACAGTTCCACAATAATGGTAGGAGACTTCAACACACCACTCTCAGTAAAGGACAGAACAACTAAGAAGAAACTCAGCAAAGATACAGAAGACCTAAAGAGCACAGTCAGCCAACTGGACCTCATAGACATATATAGAACACTCCATCCAACCGCTGCAAAGTACACATTCTTTTCCAATGCACATGCAACATTCTCCAGATCTTAGGCCACAGAGCAATCCTCAACAAGATCCAAAATGTTGAGATAATTCAAAGTATCTTTGCTGACCACAATGCCAACAAGGTAGAAATTGACAATAGAAAGAGCAAGGAAAAAAAATCAACTACATGGAAACTGAATAATAATACCCTGCTTACACATCACTGGGTAATAGAAGAAATCAGAGATGGAATCAAAAAATTCCTAAAATCAAATGAGAATGAAAACACATCATACCGAACCCTTTGGGACACAGCAAAGGCAGTCCTCAGAGGACTACTTATAGCAATAGATGCACATATCAAAAAAGAAAAAAGGAACAAAATCAAAACATTAACTACAGAACTCAAACAAATAGAAAGAGAACAGCAAAAAAAGCCCACAGCCACGGGAAGAAAGGAAATAGTAAAGATCAGAGCAGAAATAAATGAAATAGAGAACAGAAAAACAATAGAAAGAATCAACAAAACCAAAAGTTGGTTCTTTGAAAGAATCAACAAAATCAACAAACCACTGGCCAGACTGACAAAACAAAAACAGGAGAGGACACAAATAACCCAAATAAGAAATGAAATGGGGGACATCACAACAGACCCAACCAAAATTAAAAGGATTATAACAGAATATTATGAAACTATACTCCAACAAACTTGAAAACCTAGAAGAAATGGATAAATTTCTAGAAACACAGCCTACCCAAACTACAACAAAGTGATGTTGAAAATTTGAACAGACCCATAAGAGAAGAGATTGAAAAGGTAATAAAAAAACCTCCCAAAAAAGGCCCTGGCCCAGATCGCTTCACTGGAGAATTCTACAAAACATTTACAGAAGAGCTTGTACCAGTACTATTCAAGCTATTTCAGAGCATAGAAGAGGTAGCAACACTTCCAAATTCATTCTATGAAGCCACCATAACGCTGATACCAAAACCAGGAAAAGATGTCACAAAAAAAGAAAATTACAGACCAATATCTCTCATGAATATAAATGCAAAAATTCTGAACAAAATTCTAGCCAACAGAATTCAGCATCATCTCATAAAAATAATACACCACGACCAAGTAGGATTCATACCAGGTATGGAAGGATGGTTCAACTTTAGAAAATCAATCAACGTAATACCCCACATAAATAAAAGGAAAGAAAAGAATCACATGATCATCTCAACTGACGCAAAAAAGGCATTTGACAAAGTCCAACACCCATCCCTGATAAAAACTCTCAATAAAATAGGTATAGAAAGAAAATTGCTCAATATAATAAAGGGCATCTACGCAAAACCAACAGCCAACATCATTCTTAACGGAGAGAGGCTGAAAACATTCCCCTTGAAAACAGGAACGAGACAAGGATGCCCTTTATCACCACTCCTATTTAACATTGTGCTGAAAGTTCTAGCTAGAGCAATAAGGCAAGAAAAAGAAATAAAGGGCAACCAAATTGGTAATGAAGAAGTTAAACTGTCCCTGTTTGCAGACGATATGATACTATACACAGAAAACCCTAAAGACTCCACAAGAAATCTACTGGATCTAATAGAAAGATTCAGCAGAGCACCAGGATACAAGAGAAACATTCAAAAATCAGTTGGATTCCTATACACCAATAAGGAGAACAATGATAAGGAAATCAGGAAAACAATACCATTTTCAATAGCCCCTAAAAAGATAAAATACTTAGGAATAAATCTGACCAGGGATGTAAAAGACCTATACAAAGAAAACTACAAAACACTACTGCATGAAACACAAAGGGATCTACATAAATGGAAAAACATACCATGCTCACAGATAGGTAGACTCAACATTGTGAAAATGACAATTCTACCCAAAGCAATTTACAAATACAATGCAATCCCCACCCAAATACCAACAACATTCTTCAAAGAGATGGAAAAACTAATCATTAACTTTATATGGAAAGGGAAGAAGCCCCGAATAAGTAAAGCACTACTGAAGAAGAAGAAGAAAGTTGGAGGACTCACACTACCTGACTTCAGAACCTACTATACAGCTACAGTAGTCACAACATCCTGGTACTGGTACAACGACAGATACATTGACCAATGGAACAGAATTGAGAACCCAGATTTAAGTCCATCCACCTACGGTCACCTGATCTTTGACAAGGGCCCAAAGTCTATCAAATGGGGAAAAGACGGTCTTTTTAACAAATGGTGCTGGGAAAACTGGATATCCATCTGCAGAATAATGAAACAGGACTCATACCTCACACCGTATAGAAAAACTACTTCAAAATGGATCAAAGACCTGAATATAAACCTTAAAACTACAAAGTTTATAGAAGAAAAAATAGGACCAACACTTCAGGCCTTAACACACGGCATTAACAGGATACAAACCACAACCATCAACGCACAAAACCCAACAGATAAGCTAGATAACTGGGATCTTCTAAAAATCCAATACCTATGCTCTTCAAAAGGCTTCACCAAAAGAGTAAAAAGAGAACCTACAGACTGGGAAAAAATTTTTGGACAGTACAAGTCAGACAAAGGTCTAATATCCATAATCTACAAGAAAATGCAACACCTCTACAACAAAAAGACAAATAATCCTATTAAAAATGGGCAAAGGAAATGAACAGACACTTCACCAAAGAAGATATTCAAATGGCCAACAGACACATGAAGAAATGCTCGTGATCACTAGCCATTAGAGAAATGCAAATTAAAACCACAATGAGATACCATCTCACCCCAGCATTACTGGCACGAATCAAAAACACTGGAAATAACAAATGATGGAGGGGCTGTGAGGAGATCGGAACACTTATGCACTGCTGGTGGGAACGCAAAATGATACAACCATTTTGGAAAATCATATGGCGCTTCCTCAGAAAGCTAGAAATAGACACACCATTTGATCCAGCAATCCCACTCCTAGGAATATATCCTAGAGAAATAAGAGTCGTCACTCGAATAGACATATGCATACCTACGTTCATGGCAGCAATGTTCACAATAGTAAAACGATGGAAACAACCCAGATGCCCATCAACAGATGAATGGATAAACAAACTATGGTACATACACACAATGGAGTACTATGCAACGAGAAAGAACAACAATGAATCTGTGAACCATCTCATAACATGAATGAAACTGGAGGACATTATGCTGAGTGAAATAAGTCAATCACAAAAGGACAAATATTGTATGAGACCTCTATTGTAAAAACTCATGAAAAAGTTCACACACAAAATGTAACAATCTTTGTTGGTTACCAGGGATGGTGGGGGGGGGGGAATACAAAATAGATAATAGATAAGTGGTATCTTGGGTGAAGGGTGAGACAGTACACAAAAAGATCATTACGTATTACAGAAGACAGAGGGAGAGCACAAAAATAAAACAGAGTTGGTGTCAAATACAAATGAGTTGTTTTTAAAAGCATGATTGAAATTATACTTGAAATCAATTAGAACTCATAGTTTGTACCTCATAAACATAACTAATAGTTTTTTAAGGAGTAGATCTATTCACCACAATAGAGCATTGTCAAAGGGAACAAGAACAGATACGAACTAAATACTATTGAGTATATACATTCATTTGAAACTGTGTCATCAGTAAATACACATGCACAATACAGGGCATCTCCATATATCTCAGATGGATCTTGAATTTTTCCAAAAAAGTAGAAGAGACCCATGATAACAAAAAAAAAAAAATTTCTCCTCTAATAAATCTTGGAAAAGGTTTTGTCACAACTGATTCTAGGAAGCAGCAGATTTACCTTGATCCTGTTAATGTTGTTCCCTATATATGGTATTTCTTTTACAGAATCACAAAAGAACCTTAAGCCATCAATAAGAAAACATATTATTTAAATGTGATTTTCACTAAATATTAGGTGAAGATTATGATAGTTGTGTTCCGTCGAGTTGATTCCAACTCATAGCCCCATAGGGTTTCCAAGGAGCTGCTGGTGGATTCAAACCGCTGATCTTTAGGTTAGCAGCCAAGCTCTTAACCACTGTGCCGCCAGGGCTTCCATTATTATAGAGAATGATTAAAATCAAGAACTTGAAGTTTTACAAGGATTAGGGCTTTAAGACAGTGAGGCAGAATTCCATTTTCTCAATTATAACATGAACACAAAAATTAATGGTTCAAAAAATCTACTTAAAAAGGAGAAGAAAAAAAAAAAACCACTGCTGTCGAGTCAACTCTGACTCACAGCAACCCCACAGGGTTTCTCAGGCTGTAAATCTCTATGGAAGCGGACTGCCACATCTTTCTCCCACAGAGCAAATGGTGGTTTCAAACCACCGATCTTTCAGTTAGCAGTTGAGCGCTTTAACCAAGAAATAAATAGTATTTATTCAGAAACAAGATGGCAGAGCAAACAAATATCTGAGCAAGTAGTTTAGTACTACTAAGCTGTTATCATAATTACTCTTAATGGTTATCCCCCTCAAAACAAATAAAACCCCATATGCCCTGAATAAAGGAAATTTGAGAGAATGCTTATCCTCTTTATGCCCCTATAAAGTGATTACTCATCAAATTACCAAGAGTCACAAATAACCTGCTCATTTTTAAAACTGTTACTACTGCTCATCTAGAATGTAAGCTCTTTGAAGGAAGAAGCCATATCCTTCGTATGTTTTAGCATTCTCTGAAATAATAAGCCTGAAAACCTTTCAGGATAACATTTAGCTGTTGGAAGGTTTACATTTCTTTTGTACTATATGTGGTCTCAGTTTCTGTGCCACAGTAATTAAATAAATCATTCATACATACTGAGAAAGAAGATGTCCAATTATCTATTCTGCTTTAACAGAAATCCAATTGCTTTACATAAATACCATGTCACCTTCTATAGGGGAGAGTCCTCAAGAGTTAACAATATTTTAAAATGACAAGAATGATTAAATGAAGGACACTTTAGCAGAAGTTCCCTTTTGAGCTATTGTTCTTTCTCTCCCCTGGCCTTCATGACCAAGCTTCTTAATTCTTTTTCTTTTTTACTAACGTTATTATTGAAGAAATAAAGCTCACTGCAACTAGGATGACACAAACCAAAAATCAAACCGATTGCCGTCCAGTCAATTCCCCCTCATAGCAACCCTACAGGCCAGAGTAGAGGTGCCCCATAGGGTTTCCAAGGAGTGGCTGGTGGATTCGAACTGCTGACCTTCTGGTTAGCAGCTGTAGCTCTTAACCACCATGTAACCAGGGCTCCAGGATGATACAAGGTACAGTCAAACTTCTTGAAACAATTTCTATACTGTCTCCATTCCTGCTCTCCCTCACTCGTACCCCTCCACTGGAAGTTTTCTTTCCAGGGGTATTCCCACAAGTTCCAGGCAGCCCTAGATATGCCCATCATCAACACTCCCAAGGCACTAGAAGATGCAGGCACCTTGACAGAGACATTTCTACCTTACACTCAAGAATGCCTCCCCAGAACACAAGACAGCGCCATGTGCTCATATACTAAAACTAAACTGTGGATTCTGCTGATCCAGGCAGCCTCTTTCACAAGAGACACTGTTCTAAAGCACAAAGGCCCACCTGAACTTCCTGCTGTTTCTAACCCAGGTGCATGACCCTGAGGAAGGACGGTAACTTCACTAACTCAGCTTCTCTTACCATAAAGTGCAATGTTGCCTGCATCATCGAAAGATATACAGTATAAACAAAAGGAGGATAAAAGCATTTTTATGAAAAACTATACCTGAGCCCTACCTAAGTATCCTAAGTAGCCTTTTAATAAGAAATTTAAGTTTCAAAATTAATCATGTACTAGTAATTTTAGTTAGTTTTATATTGTCCATGTCTCCCTTCCCTCAAATGAACACTACTTCCTTTAAAGGGCAACTGCAATTATTAATTACTGCACTCCAGAGTTCTATTACAGAAAGATCATTTTATTTATAAAAAAGGATGACTATCTGGTAAAAAAGATGGCTTTATACATCCTTCCAAAGTGTCAAAACATAACAAGAAAACTACACAAACAAGCTGAAAGAGTAAGTTCTGGTTTCCATTAATAACACAAGTTATTACAGCTGCCTCAATGACCAAACTTTTTAAGAAAGCGACATGGAGATAATGGAATTTGTCTACAATAAAACAACTGTGGTCAGAGCTCCCAGGATGCCCCTCCATCAGACTGGTGATGGATAAGCAATTGCATTCTATGTGAATGCAAATAATGTTGTTAAATTTTCAACTTTCAAGCAATATTAGTATTAGTGAAGAGAATATATTAATATTAAAAAAAAACAGCTGCTGAAATTAGGAGTTGATAAATGTAACCTAAATGACATGGGTCTGCTTTTTCATACAGACAGAAAATTCAGCATGCGTTTACCACATGCATAGATTATTTTTAAAAGCATAAAATACATATGGTTAAATCAGTTGTTCTCATCCAGGGGTGATTCTGTCCCCAAAGGGATACTTATTTGTATACTTATTTATCAACGTCTAGAGACATTTGTTTGGTTGTCACAATTGAGGTGGGGGAGTTGGATGCTATTGACGTCAAGTGAGGTGAGGGAAGAAATGCTGCTAAACATTCTACAACGCACAGGACAGTTCCCCAAAACAAAGAATTATCCGGCTCAAAAGTCAATAGTGCCAAGGTTGAGAAAACCTAGACTAAATAAATTTCACAAGATAAAATATTACACAAAGACATTAAATCTATTTTCAAAGACTAATAATAAAAGGAAATGCTCTCACAATGTCTTGTTGGTGAAAAGAAAGCAGGCCACAGAACATAGTTTGTATGGTCCAAATTTTACTTAAGAAATTTATACACCTATGTTGGGAGGGTGTTAGAAAAGAATACACACCAAAATAGCAGCCTCTCTAAGCTTCAGTTTCTTCATCTGAAGACTGGGAGTGAATTTAGGACTCATATCAGAGGGTTACTGTGACCATTAAAGACTACAGCAATAGACATCACTATTCCTAATATTTTCTGAACTTTCTAAAATAAATATGTATTGTCTTTATTATAAAAATAAATGGTACTTTTAAAACCATGTTCAACATCCTCCTCCTCAAAACTTCGTATCTACTGAACTAAGATCCTTATCTCTCAAAGCTTCTTCCTTTACGGTAACAACTTTGACCAGAAAAAATGAGAAAAAGTTGAGCCGCTGATAATTGAAGAGCTCTACTTAAGATTCACAAGATATGCAGTCTTCATAAACCCTGGTCTCTCCTTTGCCCTGCAGTATCAGAATGTCATGTTCAATTCAAGGAAGGGGAAAAAAAATAAGGGCAAGGTTCCCATGTCCTAAGCCACATACCGTAAACAAGATCAACTCCCATCATTTATTTTATATTGGGAAAGCAATAAGAATATATAGAGGAGGATGAAAAAAATGAGAAAAGCAAACAAGCTTTTCATTTCCTTCCAGCCATATGGAATAACCTTACCAGTCTTCAAGATATACCATTCAGGTGGTCAATTTCCGCCACTAAAGCCAACATAACCCTCTTTTCCTTTCTTTCCAATATCCCTTGGTAATCACAAGATCCTAAGAAGCAGGGTTTATGCCTTTTCATTGTTCTGAACTTCACCTAACAAAACTGTGGGTACCTAATAAAGACCAGTGAAAACAAAAGCTTGCAGTAACAGTAGACTGAGTTTAGTAAGAAGCTTTTCTAGGACATTCTCATTTAGATTTCCCCACAGGAAAACCCAGATCATAAAATACCAGCCAAATGGAACCTGGGAGATCATCTAAACTATGTGTTATTTTACAAATGCAGAGAAGAAAGAAAAGGGAGGGAGGATGGACAGGTGGAAGCACCAAAAGGAGGGAAGAGGTGGCTATTCTGAAATAGCGTAAGTTAGAATTATAGATGTTAGTATTTTTTTAAAGACAAACAGAACAAGATAACCATAGAATAAGAAAATAAAAGTCGTCAAAAAACTACCTATACCCTTCAGAAAGGCACCTGCCCCGGACTGTTTTAGCAGTGAATTCTATTAAAAACCTTCAAACAGATAATTCCTAAGTTACTGAAACTGTTCCATAACACAGAAATATTTCAAAATTTCCAATTCATTTTGAAAAGGTAGCACAACCCTTTTGAAGGTATCAAAACTTCCAAAGAGCAAATCAAAGACAATAAAAGCATATAGTTCAGTCATCTCATGTAAAAATTCTAAATAAAAATATGGTAAATCAAATCTAGTTATATATTAATTGAAAACTTCTAAGATCAAACATTGTAGGAATTCAAAGATTAGATATTAGGAGATCCAATATGCATCATTTGATAGGTCAAAGAAAAAACATACGGCCATTTTGACAGATACTGAAACAGCATTTATAAAATTCACCACTTATTTCTGACGATGATAAAACCTTTCAATAAATGAAAAGAGAAGGTTTCTTTCCTCAAGACACAAGAACAACCATTTGAAATCAAAAGCCAACATGATACTTAACAATGAAACAGGAGAAGTCTTCCATCATCAAAAGGGAACAGCCCTCAAGTGTCAAGTTCTACCACTGTTTTTTTCATACCTGATTTAGTAGTTCTAGCCAACCTGACAAACAAGAAAAAAGAAAACACAGTAAAAAGATGATTGTTGGTGTGGGTTGTATTTGAAGATGCTATGACCAGATGGAAAGAAGGAAATACGACTCCCAACAAGACAGAGAACTTGCTTGGGCTGCCGGCTCCCTCGCCTAAATCAGCCTCCCAGTGCTGCTTCTCCCTGAGGGTTTACCTGAAGGGGGAACCCCAACAGAAAAGCCACCTGACCTGACTGAGTAGCAGCACAGAGACAGGTACCCAGAAGAACTGGGTGCCCAGGACTCCCCTTCTTCCTTCTCCTTAACCTCACTTAGATGGATCAGTTAAGCGCTGAGGTTCTACCCTAACAGAGAGTGGCTGATACCTCTCTGGGAAACAGCCCACAAGCTAACATCCAGACACGGAAGTACAACTATCTCAAAAGAAAGACAACAAACTGGACAATAACTGCCATTTGAAGCAGACTTACTGGAAAAGACTAAACAAAAATTTAACAACGAACATAGTTAAAGAGATAAAGGAATATATCATCAATATGAAGCAAGAACAAGAAACCACAAAGAATAGCCAAAAAGAAATATTATATGTGAAAATATGGTTGTTGAGACTTATATGTGGACAAAAAGTAGAATGGATAAAGCAGAACTCCAAGTGAGTTGGAAGAGAATGAGGGTTCTCCCAGAAAGCAGTAGAAAAGGACAGGAACCAAGCATATTTTAAAATGCCACAAGAAGCAGGAGTACATTCAGATAACAGGAGTTCCTTCAAGAAAGAATAAAAAACAGTAGGAAAAATAATGAAAAAATAATAAAAATGGAGCTAAACTTTCCAAAATTAGGGAAAGATGAATTAACAAAATAAATGTTATTTAAATGATAATCTTACTTGACAATTAGGGCTTGATTCTACCCTATCTAGGGCTTTGTGAATCTCTATATTTAAAAATAATTAACAAGATATTCTAAGATTTTTATTTAGATTAACTCAGTGATCCTTACCACACCCTATGAGTTAAGTACTATTTAAAAAAAAAAAAAAATAACCAAACCCGCTGCCATCAAGTTGATTCCAACTTACAGCGACCCTATAGGACAGAGTAGAACTGCCCCCATAGGGTTTCCAAGGAGTTGCTGGTGGATTTGAACTGCCAACCTTTTGGTTAGCAGCTGATCTCTTAAACAGTCTGCCACCAGGGCTCCAAATACTACAAGTATCACATTTTACATATGATAAAATTGAGACACAGGGAGGTTAACTAAATGACCAAAAATCCAAATCCACTGCTGTCAAGTCTGTTTTGACTCATAGCGACCTCACAGGGTGTCCAAGGCTGTAAATCTCTGAGGAAGCAGACAGCCACATCTTTCTCCTGTAGAGCTGCTGGTACTTTTGAACCACCAATTTTTCAGTCAGCGGTCAATCGTCTTAACCACTGAGCCAAATGACAGAGCTAGATAAAAGACTTTCAGGTTAAAAAGGCTCACTGAGTGTCAAACAAGAGAGAAAAGGAAAATACCACACTAAATACATTATAGTGAAATGTGAGAATATCAAAGACAAGGAGAAAATGAAAAACTACCACAGAGAAAGAACAAATCACTTACAAAGGAATAAGAATAGACTGACCTCAACAGCAACACTAGATACAAGATGACAACGGAGTAATATTTGTAAAGCACTGAAAGAAAAGATCTTTGTATCTTAAATGTTATAACCAGTTAAATCATCCAAACATTGTAAAAATATTCATGTGTACAAACACAAAGAAGTTCGTCACAAGAATTTTCAACTAAAATACACTTGTTGAGGAAGCATTCAAATAAGAAGGGGAAAATACTGAATATGCTATGAGAGATAGAGAAATAAAGATAATCAAATATTTTGGTAAAGTTCTCTGATGTCGTTTTAAAAAAAAAAGAAGGAAGGGAGGGACAATCACCAGAAAATCCAATGGAACTCATAATCAAATGGTCAGTCACAAAATATACGAAAAGTTTTTTTTATGTCAGCTCTACCACACGCAACCCTAATATAATGGACAAAATCCAAGACAAAAAATACAATGGGCAAGTTACTTTAAACCTCAGTTACCTCATCTTTTGTGAAGAGGATGACAGTAATGTGTACCCAACAGAAATGGTGTAAGAACTGAATTCAATGAATGTATGTAAAGCACAAAGCAAGATATCTAGTAAGTATCCAATGAATGTCAGTTACTAAAAATATTGCCATTATTTGTATAATAGCCTCAAGTTTAAACTGTGGGACCCATATGCTCCCTTCTGAGTTTGCTTTCTATCACACTATCCCAGACACAAAACTGAGAAAACCGTAACATTTCTAGTCTAATTACATTTTTATTTTATACTACTTACAAAAAATGAATATACACTACTTTTCATTCTCTTGTTAGCTGCCATAGAGTTGGCCCCAACTCCTGGCAACCCCATTCACAATGGAAAAAAACACTGCCTGGTCCTGCGCCATCCCCATGACTGGCTGGGGATCGGACCATTGTGATCCATAGGGTGTTCATTAGCTGACTTTCAGGAGTAGACCACCAGGCCTTTCTCCTAGTCTGGCTTAGTCTGGAAGCTTTGCTGAAACCTGTTCAGCATCACAGCACCAAGCAAGTCTCCACTGACACACAGGTGGTAGCTGTACACAAGGTATATTGGCCAGCAATCAAACCCAGGTCTCCCGTACGGAAGGTGAGAATTCTACCACTGAACCACCAACGTCCCCACTTTCCCACTTTTCATTTCACCACATCATAAAAAATTTTTTCAAACAGATCCAAGTGTGAATCTTGTTACTAGAAAAGTAAGAGGAAATGCTTCAGTCTCCTATTATTAAGCCAAAAGTCTCTCCTGGACACTTGTAAACAGCTGCAAGCAAGATTAAGAGACCAAAACTAGCCCATCACTGACAAAACACCTACCAAATGCCCAGTCACTGGCGATGGGAATGATGACAGCAGATTAAAACCTTAAGCTTTATCAGAGGTTTCCCCACTCCCATTCTGATACTGTCCTGAGAGATTTATTTAATCCACTGAGGGAAAACTCTGTGATATTCTAAAGTAAAGAACTGCACGATGACATGGACGCCTGTGAATCTTTATATTTAAAAATGGTTGCACTAAAGGTAGAAATAGCTCACAGATGAAAAGAAATCTATGTTCATGTGGTATTTCGACTTGTCATAGCAAATCTGGAATCTGCAGAGAAAGGAATGTTTAAAGCTCTGACAGGGTAGCATCTAGCCCTAACTGACAAGTAAAATGAACATTTAAACAACATTCTTGAACAGTTACCAGAAGAAATACATATGTATTTTTATAAATATAGCTCCAAATAGCATTAGCAGTTTCATTACAACTACTGTCTGTATGTTTTCCCTCGCCGAACACATTTTACTCTCAAAACCCTGAGAAAAAAAGTCTAATAAATGTGCCAAGGAGACAAGATCATTTACTGTACTAGCTTCCTATCGCTGCTGTAACAAATTACCACAAACTTAGTGGCTTGAAACAATACAAATTTATTACCTTACAGCTCTGTAGGTTAGAAGTCCAGCACAGTTCCTGCTGGGCTAAAATAATGTTGGCAGGGCTATGTTCCTTCTGGAGGCTCTGGGGGAGAATCTGTTTCCTTGCCTTCTTCAACTATTAGAAGCTGTCTACATTTCTTAGCTATGGATCTTCAAAGCCTTTCCCTCATCTTCAAAGTCAACAAGAGCCCTTCTCACATCACATCACTGTGATTGTCTCTTCTGTCCTCACTGTTCACTTTTAAAGACCCTTGTGATTACACTGGGCCCACCTAGATAACCCAGGAAAATGTCCCTGTCTTAAAGTCGGCTGATTAGTAACATTAATTCTATCTGCAACCTTAATTCCCCTTGCCATATAACATAGCATATCCACAGGTTCCACTGTTTAGGACATAGATATCTTTCGGGGCCATTATTCTTCCTATTTATTGAGAATAATACAAGGATCAGTGCAAATAAGAACAGTGGGCTATGAAGTTGGATGCTCTGAACCAAACACAAAGCTCAAAGATGGTTCTCACTTACTTGCCCCTAATTAAATTGTGATTCGTTTGCTGACACAGCTGTTGCTGATACAACAGTGCTCAGCTAGAGTCAGGAGACCAGGGGTAGTCCTTCGTTATGCCAGTTATTATCTGTACGACAAACAGACCTCTCAAAACCATGGTTTCATCATCTCCAAAATCAGAACACAATGCCAACGTTATATAATTGTTGTAAGGATTAATCAAAATCAATTCATTTATTCACTCACAAGCAGCTCTACTTCAGATAATCTGCTAGCTGTTGGTGACAGGGTCCCTGTCCTCACGAAAGTGCCTAATTTCCACCCCACAGACTTTTTCAAAATAGCATTCAGAGTGATCTTACTAAAACAAAGAACTTCCAATGGTTTCCCATCTAACTCATAGCAAAAACCAAAGTCTATAAATTGGCCTACAAGGCCCTACACAGTTGGCAACCCATTATCTCACAGACATCATTTCCTACGACTCTTTTCTTCTGTCACTTGGCTCCAGCCACACAGGTACACCTAGTATTAACCCACTTCAAGGCACTGTATTTGCTCTTCTCTTTATCTAGAAAACTTTTCCCTGGATATTTACTCAAACGCCACCTTATCGGACATTTAACCTAACCAACCTGGATAAAATAACAACTCCTCAGGTGACTCCACATCCCCCTTTCCCAATGTCATTTTTTCCCTTAACATTTATTGTCACCAACACATATTTAAGTGTTCCTATTTATTGTCTACTTTCGTCATCAAATACTGCTATACTCTAGCACCTAGAACTCTGCCTAGCACATAATAATAGTGTTCACTAAATATTTGTTGAGTGAATAAAATGATCAATGAGTCAATCCTGGGCTGTCTAAAATAATTTTTCTCCTAGGTGGTGAAATTTTAAAGTCTGTCCAAAAATATATCATACAAGTCATATTCATCTTCTCTAGCACATGACAGAAATACTGATTCAAGAAACTTCCATCCAGGAAGTTTCTGCTAAGTTCCCAAACATGTAATTTTTATAATGTACACTTCAAAGGGAATGTTTATTCATCCCTGAATGATGCAATAATCAGCAGATCCTGTTAATATTAATAGCTCATTAAATGAAAAAGCTAGTTTTTAATCCAACGGCTATTTGCTATTTGGAAGGATATAACATTACAACTCCGTGTGCCATTTTCCTCAGCAATCAATCTCGTAACAGGGAATACTGCCATTTTAGCTACTAGTTAGCTGCTATAAATTTGTTTATTAAAATTAATACATGTAAAGAATCAATTTAAGTTTCAATAAATGATTCACAAGGTTCTACTCACTGGGTGAGATAAATAAATTATTTTTGTGTGATGCATTTCCTGATTTAAAAAGCTATCTCCAGATTTCTCACAATGACTGGCTCTCATTTTAATGAAATTAAGAAAGAATTCTCTTTGTGACTGCTGCACCTAGAAGTTGTATTTTATTTTAATATTAATTTCTGCTTCAGCATAAATTACATAAACCAAAAAACTCACAGCCGTCGAGTTGATTCTGACTGATACAACCCTACAGAACACAGGGTTTCCAAGAACTGCCCGATAGGGTTTCCAAGAGGGGGCTGCTGGATTCAAACATCTGATCTTTTGGTTAGTTGTGTTAAATAGGTTCAGCTGTTTATCAATACGCTTGGTTTTATTAAAATTAATACATTTAACACTTTCAAGGCCTACTAACTGTGGTATTTGGAAGAACTACACCAGATCTGAATGGACATGTTTATTAATAATGGTGACAGAAACTATAAAGACAAAGGCCACACTAATGAATTGTTCTGTTATTACATGCCATGGATCAAGTACTGGGTAATGAAAGGCACATGCCATCTTTACTTCAAAGGAACACACCATACGCAGAATAAACCTTAGTTTAGTTAGTTCCATTCAGCACAAATCACAAAAGGTCACTGGAGGGGGGCAGGGCCAAGATGGTGGAGTAGTCAGACACTTCCAGTGCACCCTCTTACAACAAAGACCCGAAAAAACAAGTGAATCTATGACAATCTAGGAGCCCTGAACATCAAAGAAAAAGTTGAGGAACCGGACTGAATGGCAGGGGGAAGGAGAGAGGGTTCAAAAGCAGAGAGGAGTTGCCAGACCTGACCCAGTGACAGCCTGAGCCCTTCAGGCCTGATTAGCTCATGGGTAAGCAGTGACGCAGATAAACATCGCTACTCAGGAGACTATTCACACCGGCAGAGACCCAGCAACAAAGAGTCTACTTGGCCACCCTACACCAGTGAGAAGCAGAACTCGATCGGCAAAAGAGAAGTACTTGAGTCTAGCCTACTGCATGGATCAAAACCACCCTCCTTATGTAAAAACCTCTCTCCCATTTACCTACCCACTCCCAGCTTTGCACTGGGTCCCGGACTAGCTTCAGCAATTGCCGAGTCCCCTGAGCCAGAGGTAGGATCTGTCACAGGCCCTGAGCCATTTCCCCAGCCTCGGAGAATGAACAAATTAACAATCGGGAAAAAACAAACTGCTGGCTCACCTAAGCCAGGAACTCAGGGTAGGCACAGCTCCTTTGCCTAGGCATACGCATATGGGATCCATGGACTTTGAGTGCTTTTCCCCTACATAAACTTGTGTGGGCCCATTTCAACAGCAAAGGCCCTCATTACCGCAGTCCAACAGGGTATATACTTGAAGTCTAACTTGAACTGTTTCAGCTCTGCAGTAGCAGGTTTGTGACATCTGACACCGCTCTAACCATTAAGCAGGGTCTTCACCTACCCACATCAGGGGCCTGAGGACTGGTGGCTCCACCCACACCACCTAGCCAAATGTGACAGGAGCCCAAGAATAAGAGTTGATCCCCACTCCTTACAGTCAACAGCACTGGGTGCTCAGTCAGGCTGCAAAACGCACCCACCTACGCTCTAGGGAACAGGGACACGCCTTCCTCCTGGACACCTGGGGGCGGCCGTCAGCCCCCTGCCTTGCTCAGATTCCATCCCCTTACTGCAGCCAGATGCCTGTGCCTACACCAAACACCCATGCCTATCTAGGACTGAAGGTGAGAGGCTGCACCACACACTTGGTGGCTACCTACCAAGGCACATGAGCTGAATCCATACGAGAGGAGCGGGCAGACTCCTGAGCTCACACATCTAGTAACAGATCTAGCCACCTGGTGACAGGACATTAGTGCTTCAAAGGTGCCAATAATCGAACTAGCTCACACAAGCATCCTATTTGGGCATATCAAAACAAAACAAGAAGCTAGGACACAGTAAACAAACAAAAAATAAATAAATATGCTAACTTACTGATGGCTCGGAGACAACAGTCAATATCAAATCACATAAAGAGGCAGTCCATAATGGCTTCAGCAAGCTACCAAAATAAAGAATCTAGAAACTGTCCAGAGGAGGAAAATTTCTTGCAATTACCAGCAGTAGAATACAGAAGATTAATATACAGAACTCTTCATGAAATGAAGCAAAATGCCGAACAAACAATAGAGAAAATTAAAAAGATTAGAGAAGAGCATAATGACAAATTTAACTGGCTGCAAGAATCCATAGAGAGACAGCAATCAAAAATCTAGAAGATTAACAATACAATGTCAGAATTAGACAACTCAATAGAAAGTCATAGGAGCAGAATTGAGGCAATGGAGTCAGAATTAGTGAGACTGAAGATAAAGCATCTGACACCAAATTAATTGAGGAAAAATCAGATAAAAAGATTAAAACTAAATGAAGAAACCCTAAGAATTCTGTGGGATTCTATCAAGAGGAATAACATACAAGTGACTGGAGTACCAGAACGAGGGGGATAATAGAAAAGACAGAGAGAACTGCTGAAGATTTGTTGGCAGGAAACTTCCCTGAGATCGTGAAAGATGAGAAGATATCTATCCAAAATGCTCATCGAACCCCATGTAAGGAAGATCCCAAAAGAAAGTCACCAAGACATATTAAAATCAAACTTACCAAAACCAAAAATAGAGAATCTTAACAGTGGCTAGGGATAAACGAAAGGTCATCTACAAAGAAGAGTCAATAAGAATAAGCTCAAAATACTCAGCAGAAACCATGAAGCCAAGAAGGCAATGGGATGACATACATAAAGCCTTGAAGGAAAAAAAGTGCCAGTCAAGAATTATATATCCAGCTAAACTGTCTCTCAAATATAATAGCGAAATTAGGGCATTTCTAGATAAACAAAAGTTTAGGGAATTTGAAAAAACCAACCAAAATTACAAAAAATACTAAAGGGAGTCCTCCGGTTAGAAAATCAATAACATCAGATAACAACCCAGGACTAGATCATAGGACAGAGCAACCAGATATCTACCCAGATACGGAAGTCACAAAAATAAACCAAAGCTAAACCACTGAAAGTAGGGAAAAAGATGTCAATATGTAAAACATGACAACATTAAAACAAAAAAGAGGGACTTAAAAAATGTAGACATAGATTTTTCACATGGAGAGGAAGTCAAGGCGATATAAAGAAATAAAAGACTGCTATAAACTTAGAAAAATATACCTTAGAAAAACAGGGATAAATATTAAGGTAGCAACAAAGTAAACTAACAATCCTACAAGTCAAAATAAAATACTAGAAAAGCATAAAGACTCAGCAAACACAAAATCAACAAGAATGAAAAAGATGAAGAGAAAATACATACAGAGAAATGACTCTGCACGGAAAATTAAGTGGAACAAATAAACTGTGAACAAGACTCAAAAAAAGACATCAAAATGACAGCACTAAACTCAAACCTATCAATAATTAAGCTGAATGTAAATGGACTAAATGCACCAATAAAGAGACAGAGAGTGGCAGATTGGATTAAAAAACACGATCCGTTTATATGTTGCCTACAAGAGACACACCTTAGACTTAAAGACACAAACAAACTAAAACACAAACGATGGAAAAAAACATATCAAGCAAACAACACTCAAAAAAGAGCAGAAGTGGCAATATTAATCTCTGACAAAATAGACTTTAAAGTAAAATTCACCACAAAGGATAAAGAAGAACACTATATAATGATTAAAGGATCAATACATCGGGAGGACATAACCATAATAAATATTTACCCACCCAATGACAGGGCTCCAAAATACATAAAACAAACTCTAACAGCACAGAAAAGAGAGATAGACAGCTCCACAATAGTAGTAGCAGACTTCAACACACCACTTTCTGCAAAGGACAGAACATTTAGAAAGAAGCTCAACAAAGACAGAAGAGCTAAATGCTACAATCAACCACCTAGATCTCAGATATACAGCAAACACTCCACCCAAGAGCAGCCAAGTATACTTTTTTTTCCAACAAACATGGAACATTCTCGAGCACAGACCACATATTAGGCCATAATGCAAGCCTTAACAAAATCCAAAGCATCAAAATATTACAAAGCATCTTTTCTAACCATAAAGCCATAAAAGTAGAAATCAACAACAGAAAAATCAAGGAAAAAAACAATCAGACGCATGGTAACTGAACAACACCTTGCTCAAAAACTACTGGATTGTACAAGAAATTAAGGATGGAATAAAGAAATTCATAGTATCAAATGAGAATGAAAACACATCCAACCAGAAGCTTTGCGACATAGCAAAAGCAGTGCTCAGAGGTCAGTTTATAGCAATAAATGCACACATCCAAAAAGAAAAAAAGGGCCATAATCAACACATTACCCCTACAACTGGAACAAGCAGAAAGAGAGCAGCAAAAGAAGCCCTTGGGCACCAGAAAAAAGGAAATAAGAAGAATTAGAGCAGAATTAAATGAAATAAGAGAATAGAAAAACAATTGAAAAGAGTTAACAAGACCAAAAGCTGGTTCTCTAAAAATATCAACAAATTTGATAAACCACTGGCAAAACTGACAAAAGAAAAACAGGAGAGGAAGCAAATAACTCGTACAAGAAGTGAGATGGGTGACATCAAAACAGACCCAAATGAAATTAAAAGAATCATGACAGACTACTATGAAAAACTGTACTCTAATGAATTTGAAAAGCAAAGGAAATGGAAAAATTTCTAGAAACTCACTACCTACCCAAACTAACACAAACAGAGATAGAGCAACTAAATAAACCTGTAACAAAAGAAGAGATCTAAAAGGTAATTAAAAAACTCGCAATAAAAAAAAAGGCCTGGCCTAGATGGCTTCACTGGAGAATTCTACCAAACTTTCAGAGAAGAGTTAACATCACTACTACTAAAGGTATTTCACAGCATAGAAAAGGATGGAATACTCCCAAACTCATTCTGCGAAGCCAGCATAACCCTGATGCCAAAACCAGGTAAAGACACCACAAAAAAAGAAAATTGCAGACCAACAGCCCTCATGAACACTGACACAAAAATCCTCAACAAAATTCTAGCCAAAAGAATTCAGCAACATATCAAAAAAATAATTCACCATTATCAAGTGGGATTCATACCAGGTATGCAGAGACGGTTCGAGATTAGAAAAAAAATCAGTGTAATCCATCACATACATAAAACAAAAGACAAGAACCATATGATCTTATTAATCAATGTAGAAAAGGCATTTGACAAAGTCCAACACCCATTCATGATAAAAACTCAACAAAATAGGAATACAAGGAAAATTCCTCAGTATAATCAAGGTCATTGTATACAAAGCCAACAGCCAACATCATCCTAAACGGAAAGACGTTGAAAGCATTCCCCTTGAGAACGGGAACCAAACAAGGATGCCCTTTACCACCACTCTTATTCAACACTGTTCTGGAGGTCCTAGCTAGAGCAATTAGGTTAGAAGAAGAAATAAAGGGCATTCAAATTGGTAGGGAAGAAGTCAAAGTATCTCTATTTACAGATGATATCATCTTATACACAGAAAACCCCAAAGAATCCACAAGAAAACTACTGGAACTAATAGAAGATTTCAGCAAAGTTTCAGGATACAAGATAAACATACAAAAATGAGTTGGATTCCTTTACACCAACAAAGGGAACCTCAAAGAGGAAATCACCAAATCACTACCATTTACAATAGCCCCCAAGAAGATAAAATACTTAGGAATAAATCTAATCAGAGATATAAAAGATCTTTACAGAGAAAACTACAAGACACTACCACAAGAAACTAAAAGAGACCTGCATAAGTGGAAAAATATACTTTGCTCATGGATAGGTAGACTCAACATAGTGAAAATGTCAACTCTACCCAAAGCAATCTACAGATAAAATGTAATCCCAATACAAATTTCACCGGCATTTTTTAATGAGACGGGAGAAACAAATCACCAACTTCATATGGAAAGGGAAGAGGCCCTGAATAAATAAAGCATTACTCAAGTAGAAGAATAAAGTGGAAGGCCTTACACTACCTGATTAGAGAACCTATTATACCGCCACAGTAGTCAAAACAGCCTGGTATTGGTACAACAACAGATACATAGACCAATGGAACAGAGTTGAGAAGCCAGATATAAGCTCTTCCACCTATGAGCAGTTGATTTTTGACAAAGACTCAAAATCTGTTAATTGGGGAAAAGACACTCTCTTTAATAAATGGTGCTGGCAGAACTAGATACCCATCTGCAAAAAACTGAAACAAGATGCATACCTCACACCACGCACAAAAACTAACTCAAAATGGATCAAAGACTTAAATATAAAATCAAAAAAGATAAAGATCACAGAAGAAAAAATAGAGACAACACTAGGAGCCCTAATACATGGCATAAACATAATACAAACCATAAGTAACAATGCACAAGCACCAGAAGAGAGACTAGATAAACAGGAGCTTCTAAAAATCAAACACTTGCACTCATCAAAAGACTTCACCAAAAGAGTCAAAAGACAACCTACAGACTGGGAAAAAGTTTTTGGCTATGACAAATCCGATCAGCGTCTAATCTCTAAAATCTACAAGATACTGCAAAACCTCAACAACAAAAAGATGAATAACCCAATTAAAAAATGGGCAAAGGATATGAACAGGCACTTCGCCAAAGAAGATATTCAGGTGGCTAACAGACACATGAAGAAATGCTCACGATCAGTAGCCATTAGAGAAATGCAGATCAAAACTACAATAAGATATCATCTTACCCCAACAAGGTTAACCTTCATCCATAAAACACAAAATAATAAATGCTAGAGAAGTTGTGGAGAGACCGGAACACTTATACACTGTTGGTGGGAATGTAAAATGGTACAACCACTTTGGAAATCGATTTGGTGCTTCCTTCAAATGCTAGAAATACGATCCAGCTATCCCGCTCCTTGGAATATATCCTAGAGAAATAAGAGACATCACACCAATAGATAAATACACACCCATCTTCACTGTGGCACTGTTCACGATAGCAAAAAGATGGAAACAACCTAGATGCCCATCAACAGACGAATGGATAAACATATTGTGGTATATCCACACAATGGAATACTAAGCAATGATAAAGAACAAGGAGGAAGCTGTGAAACATCCTGTAACATGGAGGAAGCTGGAACTTATTATGCTGAGTGAATTTAGTCAGTCACAGAAGGACAAATACTGTATAAGACCACTACTACAAGAACTCAAGAAAAGCTTTAAACACAGAAGAAAACATTCTTTGATGGTTATGAGGGTGGGGAGGGAGGGAGAGGACTATTTACTAACTAGATAGTAGATAAGAATCATCTTAGGCAAAGGGAAGGACAGCACACACTACAGGCGAAGTCAGCACAACTGGACTAAACCAAAGCTAAGAAGTTTCCTGGATAGAATCAAATACTTTGAGAGACAGAGTAGCAGGGGTAGGGGTCTGGGAACCATGCTTTCAGGGGATATCTAGGTCAACTGGCATAACAAAGCTTATTAAGAAAATGTTCTGTGTCCTACTTTTGTGAGTGGCGTCTGGGGTCTCAAAAGCTTGCAAGTGGCCATCTAAGATGCATCAATTGGTCTCAACCACCTGGAGCAAAGGAGAATGAAGAACACCAAAGACACAAGGAAAACATTAGCCCAAGAGACAGAAAGGGCCACATAAACCAGAGACTTCATCAGCCTGAGACCAGAAGAATAGATGGTGCCCGGCTACCACCAGTGACCACCCTGACAGGGAACACAACAGCGAGTCCCTGATGGACCATCAGAAATATGGGGTACAGAACTCAAATTCTAGTAAGAAGACCACACTTAATGGTCTGACTGAGACTGGAGGTACCCCAGGAAGCATGGCCCCCAGAGTCTCTCAGCCCAGAACTAAAACAATTTCCGAGGCCAACTCTTCAGACAGGGATTGGACTGCACTGTGGGACATAAAGTGATACTCATGATGATTGTGCCTCTTAGCTCAAGTAGATACAAGAGACCAAAGGGGCAGCTTCTGTCCAGAGGTGAGATGGGAAGGCAGACAGTTAGGAGCTGGTTGATGGGACATGGGAAATCAGGGACGGAAAGGAGGAGTGTGCTGTCGCAGAATGGGGTAAGCAATTAGGGTCACATAACAATGGATGCAAAAAATTTTGTATGGGAGACTAACCTGAAATGAAAACTTCATTTATACTACAACAATAAAAAAAAGAAGAAGAAAATATATCTGAAGAAAAAGGGTACACATGTAAAAACAATTTTGGTCTTATATAAAACCTTGGATAAAATAAAGACACTGAGAAATAAACCAAACCTTTCCCCTAACTTCCTTGATAGAGTTTACAATGGAGAGGAAAGACATACAATTTTCATTCTGGGTTCCATAGCTTTGCAACCAAAAAGTTTTGTACACCAATAAAGACGACCCCTAAAATACTACACAGAGATGAATGTTCTTTGTTTAAAAAAAAAACTGTTATTGTTTTGCTGAGTATATGAGCAATGAATATGTTACAGAAAATTTAGAAAATTAAAGCAGAGGATAGTAAATTAAAAAAAAAAAAAAAATCACATGACCGAAAAATAATACGGTCTCCTTGTCTTTTTCTATGCTTTTATGACAGAGCCCTGGTGGTACAGTGGTTAAGAGCTCAGCTGCAGCTCAGTTGCTTATCAAAAGGTCAGAAGTTTAAATCCACCAGTCACTCCTTGGAAACCCTATGGGACAGTTCTACTCTGTCCTATAGGGTCACTATGAGTCAGAATCCACTGCACGGCAATGGGTTTTGTTTTGTTATATGTGGATTTGGAAGGATGTGGAGAAACGAGATTACACTCTCAGTCAGAGGTCAGCAAACTATAGCCCACTGGCCAAATCCAAACCCAAGTTTTTTAAAATTTATTTATTATATAGCCCACAAGCTAAACATGGTTTACACTTTTAAATGATTACATTTTTTTTTTAACTTCATTTCACTTTTGGTGAAAACGTACGCAGGAAAACCTGCTCCCATTCCAGTTTCTAGAAATAATTCAGTAACATCGGTTATTTTCTTCACATTGTGTCAACATTCTTGTTATTTCTGTTCTAGTTGTTCAGTTCTATTAACTTAGTCTCCCTGCCCCTCAACCTTCTCATGGTCTAAAACTGTTACTTATTTTAAAGGTGACTTCGGGAGAGAGTTTCAATTCAAGGTCTGAACAGCAACTCAGGGCCACAGTCTCAGAAACTCCTCCAGACTCAATAGGTCCAATAAGTCTGGATTCTTTAAGAATTTGAAATTCTGTTCCACATTTTTCTCCCTTTTTATTAGGATTCAACTACTGTGTTCCTGATCAGAATGCTCAGTAGTGGTGGACATATGCACACCTACGTTCACTGCAGCACTATTTACAACAACAAAAAAATGGAAACAACCCAAGTGCCCATCAACAGATGAATGGATAAGTAAAATGGCATACACACATAAAATGAAATACTACACAGCAATAAAGAAAAATTAGTTCCTGAAACATCTTACAATGTGGATGAACCTGAAGGGCATTATGTTGAATGAAATAATTCCAAAAAGCAAGTATTGTATGTTCTCACTTTTATGAAATGACACGAATAGGTAAATATACAGAAACTAATGTTCACTAGTGTTTAATGGGCTGAGGGAGAGGGGAGAGGGAGAAGTACTCACTAAACAATTACATTTTAAATGGTTATATAGCTGGCTACATAATATCCTCAATACTGCCTGTTTGCCTGTAAAGCTTTAAATATTTACTATCTAGACCTTTACAGAAAAACCTTCTCAACCTCTGCTCTAAACAGTAGTTTTGTAAAAAGCTTTTGTAATTCAAAAGATAATATGAATATTTTCTTTATATAAATATTAATTTGCCAATAATCATTTTAGTGGTAGAATAATAATCCATTACATGGGTGTACCATTTTTTTTGAACATTTTATTGTACTTTGGTGAAAGTTTACATAGTAAATTACTTTCCTGTTCAATAATTCATACACAAATTGTTCCATGACATTGGCTTTAATCCCTGTAATGTGTCAGCACTCACTCCACTTCCACCCTGGGTTCCCCATTTCCATTCATCTGGTTTCCCTGCCCGTTCTTGCCTTCTCATCTTTGCTTTGGGCAATTGTTGCCCTTTTGGTCTCATGTAAATGATTGGTCTAAGGAGCACATTCCTCACAGGTGTTACTGTTTATTTTATAGGCCTGTCTTATTATTACTTGGCTGAAAGGCGATCTCTAGGAGTAGCTTCAGTTCCACGTTAGACAGGTGTTTTAGGCTATAGTCTTGGTAGAGCCTCCAGTCTCTATCAGATCAGTAGTCTGGTCTTTTTTATGAATTTGAATTTTGTTCTACTTTTTTTTTTCCACTTTAACCGAGACCTTCCATTGCGTGCCTGGTCAGAGAGATCGGTAGTGGTAGCCAGGCACCATCTGGTTCTTCTGGTCTCAGGCTGGTGGAGGCTGTGGTTCATGTGAGCCATTTAATCCTTTGGGATGTCTCCCTGAATCTTTGGTTTTCTTCACTTTCCTTTGCTCCAGACCAATAGTTGGGAAGAGACCAACAGTTGTATCTTAGATGGCCTCTCGCAAGCTTTTAAGACCCCAGACACTACTCATCTCAGGAGGATGCAGAACACTATCTTTATGAACTAGTTTATGCCAATTGACCGAGATGTCCCCCAAGACTATGGTTCTCAGCCCTCAAACCTAGTATCTCCATCCCAGTACCTCCATCCCACGAGATATTTGGTTACGTCCAAGAAGTTTCCATAACTGTGCCCATGTGCCCTATTAAACATATATGACTATACATACAGCACATATAAATATGTATGTAAATATCCACAACCGTACCTATATAGCTAAACTATTGTTTGGTTTTTAGAAGACTTCAGGGGAAATTTTTGGTTTAAGTTTTAAAGATTATCTCAGGGCAATGGTTTCAGGAGTCCATTCAGCCCTCATGGCTACAGAAGTCTGCAGTCCATCAGAATTTTAAAATCTGTTCTGCATTTTCCCCCTTTTGATCAGGATTCTTCCACAGAATCTTAGATCAAAATGTTCAGTAATGGTAGCCGGGCCCATAAGATACTGTTTATTTTATGGTAAAATAGAAATTTTATTAGAATGATTACTATGAAAATACATTTAATACAGAAGCATATTATTTGCTTCAGCCTGTATAAAACCACTATAAAAGGAGTCACCACTTTAAGGGAGACGAATAACTGAATATAGACAAATCAATCTTTAGTCTTAGATTTTATTTTTCCTTTAACTACCTATTACGGAATTTACTCCAATTCCAATAACACTGCTAAACTAGATATTTTGGAATCTTAACTCCTCCTTCTAACTCACCTCTCACAAACTATCCTACACATCCTATTGACTGAACTTGAGAAGCATCTCCTGAAAGCAGTTTCTCTTTGCCATCTGCTACTGCCTAACCAAGGCCCCTACTATTTCTTACAGGGACTTCGATAAGACCCACCCAGACAGTCTTCCTACCACTGGTCTTCCCATCCAGTTCATCTGTCACCAGCCCTCCCGCACCTGCTGCCTCCAGCAATCAAGCCTTTGGCTGGCTTCCCAACATCCACAGAATCAAGCCCAAACTGCATGGTTTTGTACATATGGAACTTCTCCCCAATTTCCTTCTCCAGCCTCATTTCCACAACCTACTCCTACATTCCAGCTGCCCTGAATGTCTCATCATTGGTTGAAGATACATGTGCTTTCATGACTCAGTCTCTGCACACACATTCCCTCCTTCCCAGGAAAAACCCAAAACACCAAACCCATTGCTGTCGAGTTGATTCCAACTCACAGCGACACTATGGGACAGAGGAGAACTGCCCCAGAGGGTTTCCAAGGAGTGGCTGGCTGGTGCAATCAAACTGCTTACCTTTTGGTTAGTAGTTGGCCCATTTTCAAGCCTCTGCTCAGATTCATCTTTCACAGTTCCAGGCATACTCACTCTTGAAGACCCTGTCAGAAGCCATTCCTGCCTAATAACCCTCTCCTTTGTATTCACACATCACTCTGTTACCACTTACATGATAGCAATCATCACCAAGTACTAAACAGTTTACATACTTAAAAACTTTTATATACTAACATATATACCACTTCCAATTACATTAATTATACTAAAGTCAACCATTTCATTTCCTTTGGACTGCAGATTTCAAGATTAATGAAAAACACAGACAATTTTGGGCAGTCAATATTCTTTTCTCAAACATACATTAAAATGAGCATTTCAGATAACCTAACACTGTGGTCTTCCTGCTGTAATAGCACAGTTTATATGAAATATATCATTTCATAAAATGATAGATGAATAAATTATTACAATACATGGTTAAAAATACTAACGTTATTGTTCACGGAAACAGAAATTACATGAGCACTTGAATAAACAAAGAGGTAGGAGTAGACAAAGGAAACACATGCCCTGGAAAAGCTTAATTAACAATTACAAAACCTAATAGGAGGAAGAGAGAGAGGAAGAAGAGAAAGGAAAAAAGGAAAGATTCTTGGGAAGACTGAGTGGAGTCTCAAAATACCACTCCTGGAACTGGAAAGTGATTCAAACTAAGTGAAGAAACCCAAGAAAAACTTCTCCAAAGGCTAAACTGCAAACACACTTTCTATACTCTCAGAGCCTAAACTTGGTCTGTTACCAGCCTGGCTACTTTGCTCGTCCATAAACTCACTAGAATCAGTAATATTTGGAAGTATTCGCTTTCCTAGAGCTAATGGGGAGTCTCTCCAAGTCCAAACCTAGAAAATGAACCAAATACTATAAAATCTAAAACACAAGCAAGAGATAAATGGAATAATGACAGCACAGTATGTTGCCTGATTCACAATGTACAAAATAATAATAATTCCAACAAATATTTTTGAAGTGCTTCCCATGAGCAGGACACTACGCAAGATGCTTTACATACGTTAATCTTCTCTAATCCTCACAGCAACCATACAAGGCAAGCAATAACCCCTGTGTCATAGGTTGAAATGTGTCCCCCAGAAGGATGTGTTTTAAATCCAAACCTCTATGCCTGTGATTATAATCCCATTTGGGAATAAGCTGTCTTTGTTACTGAGGCTAGATTAGTGCAGGGTGTATCTTGAGTCAATCTCTTTTGAAATATGAAATTAAACAAGTGAGCAGAGGAAAGATGGGGTAAGATAGAGACTCCAAGGAACCAGGAAGCAGAAACTAAAGAGACAAGGACCTTCCTCCAGAACTGACAGAAAGAGAAAGCCTTCTAGAGCTGGCGCTCTGAATTCAGACTGCTAGCCTCCTAAGCTGTGAGAAAATAAATTCCTGTTTGTTAAAGCAATCCACTTGTCGCATTTCTGTTACAGCAGCACTAGATAACTAACATACCCCACTGAACAAATGAGAAAGCTAGAGAATAGAGCTGTTGAGTGATGTGCCCAAGGTCACAAAGAAAGCACAAGGTTGAGCTGAGATTTGAACCTGAGGGCCTGGCTCCAGTCCTTTCATATCAATTTAAGCAGAAGGCACCAGAGCTTGAAGGCAAAATAACGAAGGATCCCACAGCCAGGGGACTTGCGTTTGAAGCCATTCTCCTGATAACTAGCTGTATGATATTAGAGTCACGCCACCATTTGGGTCTCATTTTCCTCAACTTTAAAACTATCTTTTCCTTCAATTCCTTTCCCAAGTTTAGTCAACTTGCATCCTCTGACTTCCTAGTTTTTTGTCCATTTCTATTGAGTTTTTGAATTTCTGACTTAAAGGAGTCAGTCCTACATATCTGCAAGTGCTTGTTAAAAGATATTCAACTAATGGAGTGTTGCTACCACTTCCTCTACAGAGTTCTTTTTTTCCTTAAAAAAAAAAATAGGATAACAGTTTATTAACAAGTTAAACACTGTCTTACCATATAATCCAACAATTTTACTCCCAGATATTTACCTAAAGGAGTTGAAAGCATATGTCCTTATAAAAACATACACACAGATCACCAAAAACGGCAGTCTAGGCAGAAGCACAACGCCGTCCCTCCACAGCAAAGATTCGAAAAACTAAGCTGAACAGAGAAAACAACAATCCTGAAACCCTAAAACATCAAATGAAGAGATAAAGAACTCAGCCAAGCAGCAAATGGAGTGAGAAAACTGACAGAGAACGGAGAGCAGGAGAGATTCATGCAGAAGTCTCCTATCAGCTAATGCAGCGTGGATCCGCCATCTTGGACTCCTATCGGAGACAAGCAAACAGAGGGTACGAGAAAGCAGTTTCACGGATCTTCCAGAGGAAGATAAACCCACCGCTAATTTGCGATACACACTTTCCCACACCCCACCGTTCTTCACCCACCCTTGGCCTCCTCTGCTTCCCGCAACCACAATCTCTTGTCCTGGAAGCACTGACTGCTTAGATTCCACCAACCTATGCTAGCTGGCTCTCTAAGTGCCATTTGTTGGCTGCTGGTGTTGCTTTTTTTCTGCTTCTTTTGATTTCTTCCTTACCTCTCACCACCTCCCCCTCCTTTCGCTCAAATACCTGGCTCCGTGCACCATCTTTGCTTCTTCCTGAGGGGCTGCGGAGCTCCATTCGAGTGTGGAACTGCTTCCCGGTCTGGGTGGCTGCGCGGGTGGGATCCTGGGGCTTTTGTTCATTTGTTTTGAATTGTTTGTTTTCTTTTCCTTCTCTTGAGTTGGGAGCCCGTTGTGGTCAGGCAGTACTGCTTTGCAAGGAGACTAACCCCTCGGCTTGCACAGACATGCAAAGGGACCCCTGAGGGCATTTCTTTTTTCGTTGGTTTTATTTTTGTTTGTTTGTTTGGCTTTGGGGAGGCTTTTCTTGTTCTTTTTTTTAAAATTTGTTTTGTTTTCTTTTCCCTATTTTTCCCTTTTTGTCTTTCTTCATTACTCAGTTTCTCGTCTCTCTATATCGTCCTTCTCTTTCTGTTCCCTGAATACGTGGCATTGTATACCTCTACGCCTTCCAGCCAGGTTGTACTGCAACACCTGAGAACAACTTCCCCAGACCTCATAGCCGCACCCGTGGGATCCCTGGGAAGGCTGCTGCTCTTTTCCCTTTCAGATTTTTATTTATTCATTCTTTTCTTTTCTTCCTCTTCCCCTTTCTGTTTTTCTCCATTTCATAGTCTCTCATCTCTCCACTCCCAACGGCAAGCTCCCATAGCATTCTTTTTTGTTTGTTTGTATGTTTTTGGCTCTTGTTCCTCTCTCCTCTCTCCCATATCCATCTTAACTCCGCACATAACAATCTCCCCGCTACATCCTGCCTACCTGCACCGTGCGCTTAACATCACACCACCAAGCAGCACAGGCACGGCCTACTGGAACCTGCCCTGCACTGATTACCAACCTGCCCTGGTTGCAGTAGTAAGTGCCACAAACAACCCATCCCAGTAACTCCTGTGCCCTGATGTACCATATCTGAGTGACTGACCCTGCCAACTGGAAAAGGAGGCAAAACGTATTGTGCCCACAGACGAGCAAACAACAAAGAACACACAGCCCAGCCGCTAAGACATAGCCAAATTTTAAAAAAAGGGATGAAACAAACAAATCTATCATCAGTAAACGAGAAAAATAACTATTGAATGCCCCGAAGACAGCAGACAATATCAAAACATTTACAAAAACAGGACTGGATGGTTCCAGTAGGGGTCCAAAATAAAACACCAGATGACTTTCCAATGGAAAAAAAGGCACTACAACTACGTGATAGGGAATTCAAATCTCTTATACTCAGAATTCTCCAAGAGCTGAAGCAAAAAGCAAACAAAAATGAAGAAGATGAAGAAAAAATTTTTCATGGAAAATACTGGCAAAAAACTGGAAAAATTCGGGAAAATAATGCAGAACAAAATGCCAAAATAAATTCACAACTAGAAATTATACAAAAACAACAATTAGAAATCCAAAAGATAAACAACGAGACTTCAGAAACGGACGGTGTCATAGAAGGGCTGAGAAGCAGATTTGAAACAGTGGAAGACAGGATCAGTGGAATTGAAGACAAACACTTGGATACAACTCTGAGGAAAACTCAGAAAAAAGAACAAAGAAAAATGAAGAGACCCTGAGAGTTATGTGGGATACAATCAAAAGCAAAAATCTGCGAGTGATTGGAGTTCCAGAACAGGGAGAGAAAACAGAAAACACAGAGAGGATCACTGAACAACTGCTGACAGAAAACTTCCCCAATATCATGAAAGCTGTATGGCCATCCAAGAAGCTCTACGAACCCCATATAGGAGAGACCCCAAAAGAAAATCAACAAGGCATATCACATTCACACTCGCCAAAACCAAAGACAAACAAAAAATCCCGACAGCAGCTCGTGAAAAACAAGAAGTCACATACACAGGAGAAACAATAAGACTAAGCTCAGATTATTCGGCAGAAACCATGCAGGCATGAAGGCAATGGGACAACATATATAAAATATTGAAAGAAAAAAACTGCAAGGCAAGAACAATATATCCTGCAAAACTCTCATTCAAATATGATGGCGAAATTAGGCCATTTCCAGATAAACAGAAATAAGCGAATACGTAAAAACCAAACCAAACTTACAAGAATTATTAAAGGGAGTTCTTCGATCTGAGAACAAACAACTTCAGCTCACAGGCAGGATCTAGGACACAGGATCATACCAGCCAGATACCAATCTAGGAAATGAACTCCCAAAGACTATCCAAAACCAAAAGAAATACAACAGTTAATCAGAGCAGTTAACCAGTAAATGACAACAACATCAAAAAAATAAGAGAGGGAATAAACAGCATAGGTATAGAACCTTCTAATGGAAAGGAAGGCAAGGCGATACCAAATAATAATAGACTGCTTCAAACTTAGAAAGATAAGGGTAAAATTCATGGTAACCACAAAGAAAGTTAACAAACATAAAAATAAAGACGAAAAACTTGAAGTCTCAGCAAAAACAAAACATACGAAAACAAAAGAAATGAAAAAAAAAATCCACAAACAAAAGTAACTCAGCACAGGAGAGTAAGAACAAAAAAGACTTCAGCACCACAAAAAAAAGCACTACAAGATGACAGCAACAAACTCGCATCTATCAATCATTACACTGAATGTAAATGGACTCAATGCACCCATAAAGAGATGGAGAGTGACAAAATGGATCAAAAAACAGGATCCATCAATATGCTGTCTATAAGAGACACACCTTAGAAACAAAGATGTGAATTTATTAAAATTCAAAGTTTGGAAAACAGTATATCAAGCTAACAACTACCAAAAAAGAGCAGGAGTGGCAATAGTAATCTCAGATAAAACAGACTTTAAAACAAAATCCACCATAAAAGACAAACAAGAAGACTATATAATGATTAAGGGGATGATCCGTCATAAAGACATAACCATAATAAACATCTACGCACCCAATGACAGGGCTCCAAAATACATAAAACAAACTAACAACACTGAAGAGAAATTGACAGTTGTACAATAATACTAGGAGACTTCAACACACCACTCTCAGTAAAGGACAGAACAACTAAGAAGAAAGTCAGCAAAAGACACAGAAGACCTAAAGGGCACAATCAGTCTACTTGACCTCATAGATATACACAGAACACTCCATCCAACTGCTACAAAGTACACATTCTTTTCCAATGCACATGGAACGTTCTCCAGAATAGAGCACATCTTATGCCACAGAGCAATCCTCAATAAGATCCAAAACGTTGAGATAATTCAAAGCATCTTCTCTGACCACAATGCCATCAGGGTAGAAATTAACAACAGAAAGAGCAAGGGAAAGAAATCAATTATATGGAAACTGAATAATACCTTGCTTACACATCACTGGGTAATAGAAGAAATCAGAGATGGAATCAAAAAATTCCTAGAATCAAATGAGAATGAAAACACATCATACAAAACCTCTGGGACACAGCAAAGGCAGTCCTCAGAGGACTATTTATAGCAATAGATGCACACATCAAAAAAAAAAGAAATGGACAAAATCAAAACATTAACTACAAAACTGAAACAAATAGAAAGAGAACAGGAAAAAATGCCCACAGCCACCGGAAGAAAGGAAATAGTAAAGATCAGAGCAGAAATAAATGAAATAGAGAACAGAAAAACAATAGAAAGAATCAACAAAACCAAAAGTTGGTTCTTTGAAAGAAGCAACAAAATCGACAAACCACTGGCCAGACTGACAAAAGAAAAACGGCAAAGGAAGAAAATAACCCAAATAGGAAATGAAATGGGGGACATTACAACAGACCCAATCAAAATAAAAAGGATTATAACAGAATATTATGAAAAACTATACTCCAATAAATTTGAAAAACTAGAGGAAATGGATAAATTTCTAGAAGCACACTACCGACCCAAACTACAACAAAGTGATGTTGAAAATCTGAACAGACCCATAACAAGAGAAGAGATTGAAAAGGTAATAAAACTCCTAAAAAAAAAGCCCTGGCCCAGACGGCTTCACTGGAGAATTCTACAAAATATTTACCAAAGAGCTTGTACCAGTACTACTCAAGCTATTTCAGAGCATAGAAGAGGAAGCAACACTTCCAAATTCATTCTGTGAAGCCAGCATAACGCTGATAACAAAACCAGGCAAAGACATCACAAAAAAAGAAAATTAAAGACCAATATCTCTCATGAATATAGATGCAAAAATTCTGAACAAAATTCTAGCCAATAGAATTCAGCATCATATCATAAAAATAATACACCACGACCAAGTAGGATTCATACCAGGTATGCAAGGATTGTTCAACATTAGAAAATCAATCAACGTAATCCACCACATAAATAAAAGCAATGAAAAGAATCACATGATCATCTCAATTGATGCAGAAAAGGCATTTGCAAAGTCCAACCCCATTCCTGATAAAAACTCTCAGAAAAATAGGTAGAAAAGGGAAATTTCTCAACATAATAAAGGGCATCTAGGAAAAACCAATGGCCAACATCATTCTTAATGAAGAGATGCTGAAAACATTCCCCTTGAAAACAGGAACAAGACAAGGATGCCCTTTATCACCACTCCTATTTAACATTGTGCTGGAAGTTCTAGCTAGAGCAATAAGGCAAGAAAAAGAAATAAAGGGCAAACAAATTGGTAATGAAGAAGTTAAACTCTCCCTGTTTGCAGATGATATGATACTATACATAGAAAACCCTAAAGACTCCACGAGAAATCTACTGGAACCAATAGAAAGATTCAGCAGAGTAGCAGGATACAAGATAAACATTCAAAAATCAGTTGGATTCCTATACACCAATAAGGAGAATGATGAAAATGAAATCAGGAAAACAATAACATTTATAATAGCCCCTAAAAAGATAAAATACCTAGGAATAAATCTAACCAGGGATGTAAAGACCTATACAGAGAAAACTACAAAACATTATGGCAAGAAACCCAAAGGGATCTACAGAAATGGAAACACATACCATGCTCATGGATAGGCAGACTCAACATTGTGAAAATGACAATTCTACCCAAAGCAATTTACAAATACAACGCAATCCCGATCCAAATACCAACAACATTCTTCAAAGAGATGGAAAAACTAATCATTAACTTTATATGGAAGGGGAAGAAGCCCCGAATAAGTAAAGCACTACTGAAGAAGAAGAATAAAGTTGGAGGACTCACACTACCTGACTTGAGAACCTACTATACAGCTACAGTAGTCAAAACAGCCTGGTACTGATACAATGACAGATACATTGACCAATGGAACAAAACTGAGAACCCAGATGTAAATCCATCCACCTACGGTCACCTGATCTTCGACAAGGGCCCAAAGTCCATCAAATGGGGAACAGACAGTCTTTTTAACAAAGGGTGCTGGCAAAACTGGATATCCATCTGCAAAAAAATGAAAACAGGACCCATACCTCTCGCCGTATACAAAAACTACTTCAAAATGGATCAAAGACCTGAATATAAAACCTAAAACTATAAAGTTCATAGAAGAAAAAATAGGACCAACACTACAGGCCTTAATACACGGCATTAACAGGATACAAAGCATAACCATCAACGCACAAACCCCAAAAAGATAAGGTAGATAACGGGGATCTTCTAAAAATCAAACACCTATGCTCTTCAAAAGACTTCACCAAAAGAGTCAAAAGAGAACCTACAGACTGGGAAAAAAATGTTTGGACAGTACAAGTCAGACAAAGATCTAATCTCCATAATCTACAAGAAAATCCAACACCTCTACAACAAAAGGAGAAATAATCCTATTAAAAAATGGGCAAAGGAAATGAACAGACACTTCACCAAAGAAGACATTCAAATGGCCAACAGACACATGAGGAAATGCTCAGGATCACTAGCCATTAGATAAATGCAAATTAAAACCACAATGAGATACCATCTCACCCCGGCATTACTGGCACAAATCAAAAACACTGGAAATAACAAATGTTGGAGGGGCTGCAGGGAGATCGGAACTCTCACGCACTGCTGGTGGGAATGCAAAATGATACAACCATTTTGGAAAATGATATGGTGCTTCCTCTGTAAGCTAGAAATAGACACACCATTCGATCCAGCAATCCCACTCCTAGGAATATATCCTAGAGAAATAAGAGTCGTCACTCGAATAGACATATGCACACCTATGTTCATGGCAGCATTGTTCACAACATCAAAACGATGGAAACAACCTAGATGCCCATCAACAGATGAATGGATAAACAAACTATGGTACAAACACACAATGTAGTATTACGCAAAGAGAAAGAACAATGATGAATCTGTGAAGCACCTCTTAACATGGATGAAACCAGAGGACATTATGCTAAGTGAAATAAGTCAATCACAAAAGTACAAATACTGTATGAGACCTCTATTGTAAAAACCCATGAAAAAGTTCACATGCAAAATATAACAATCCTTGTTGGTTACCAGGGATGGGAGGCGTGGGGGGGAAATACTAAATAGGCAATAGATAAGTGGTGTCTTGGGTGAAGGGTGCGATAGTACACATTACAGGGCAAACCAGCACAACTTGTACAAGGAAAGGTCATGGAAGCTCCATAGAAACGGTCAAATTCCCTGAGGGATTGAATTGCTTGGTGGAGGGCTGTGGGGATCATGGTCTCAGGGAATATCTAGCTCAATTAGCATACCACAGTTTATAAAGACAATGTTCTACATTCTACCTTGGTGAGTAGCATTTGGGGTCTGAAAAGCCTGTGAGCAGCCATCTAAGATACTCCATTTGTCTCATATCTTCGGGAGCAAGGGAGAATGAAAAGAATAGGATACAAGGAAAAGATTGGTCCGAAGGACAAATGGACCACAGCTACCAAGGCCTCCACCAGACTGAGTCCAGTACAGCTAGATGGCGCCCAGCTACCACCAGTGACTGCTCTGACCAGGATCACAACAGAGGGTTCTGGACAGGGCTGGAGAAGGATGTAGAACAAAATTCTAACTCACAAAAAAAAACTACATTTACTGGCCTAAAGGAGACTGGAGAAACCCCGAGAGTATGGTCCCCAGACACCCTTTTAGCTCAGTGGTGAAGTCATTTCCGAGGTTCACCATTCAGCTGGGGAGTGGACAGCCCCATAAAGCCAAATGGGACTAATAGGGCACAGCAGTCCAGGGACAAGGTCCACAAGGCAGAAGGGAACACAAAAGCTGGTGACAGGGAACCCAAGGTTGAGTAAGGATAGTGTTGATGTGTTGTGAGGTTGTTAACCATTGTCATAGGGCAACATGTGTACTAACTCTTAAATGAGAAACTATTTTGTTCCGTAAGCCTCATCTAAAGTGACAATAACGCAGTTGGAAGAGCGTAGTCGATGCCACTGAACTGTTCATGTAGAACTTTTTGAAATGGTGTATCTTTGGCTATGTATCTTTTCACCAAAAAAAAAAAAAAAAAGGTTGAGAAGGGAGAGGGTTGACATGTTGTAGGGTTGTTAACCAATGTCATAAAACAATACGTGTACTACTGTTTCATGAGAAACTATTTGTTCTGTAAGCCTTCACCTGAAGAACAATTAAAAAAAAAAAAAAAACACAAATGTTTGTAACAGCTGTGAATATGAAGGTTGTGTGTCAACTTGGCTGGGCAATGATTCTCAGTGGTTTGGCAGTTACGATGTAGCTTGGCAGTATTACGATGACGTGATCACTTCCATGATGAGATTTGATGTAACGTGATCACCTCCATCATGGCATCTACTGTGAGTGGCCAATGAGTTGAAAAGGAGTTTCCTTGAGGGTGTGGCCTGCAGCCAGTATAGATGAATTTTCTGGAAAGGCTAGTACGTTTTTGCTTGCTCTGGATCCTGCAGCTGGCACCTGTTCATTTGACCTCTGATTCCTGGGACTTGAGCTAGCAGCTTACCTGCCGTCTTGCCTGCCATCTTGGGATTCACTGGTCTTCACAGCCTGTACGCCAGAACCCTGCTATCTGACTCACTGATCTTGGGTTCAACAGCCGCTGCGAGTACATGAATCAGGAGAAGCCTCCAGTATGACCCACAGACCTGGGACGTTTCAGCCTCTGCAACTGTGTGAGCCATTTCCTTGATATAAATCTCTGTTTAGATATTTATACACTATTGGTTTTATATTTGTAGTGAACCCAGCCTCAGATACAGCTCTATTCATAATTGTCAAAAACTGGAAGCAACTATGATGTCCTTCAGTAGGTGAATGGATAAGCAAACTATGGCACATCCATACAATGGAATATAATTAGGCGATAAGAAGAAATGAGTTGTCAAGGCACGGAAAGAAACAGAGGAACGTTAAAATCGTATTCGTAAGTGAAAGAAGTCAGCTGAAAATGCTATATACAGTATGGTTCTGACTATATGATATTCTGGAAAAAGCAAAAATATGTTGTCATTGTTGTTAGGTGCCATCGAATCGGTTCCAACTCACAGCTACCCTATGTATAACAGAACAAAACACTGCCAGGTCCTCCGCTGAAAAGTTTTGATTCTCACATTGTTTTCTTCCTCTAATAGCTTTGTACAGATGTGCCCTAATCAGGACTTCAAACCGGTTTGTTCCGGTTCAATCAACTGCTGAGAATTTGCATTTTCACTCCCGATATACTGAATCAGAATCTACATTTTAACAAGATCCCCAGGTGATTCTTATGTGCAACTTCCTGGGAACTTGGTAGAAATGCAAATTCTCTGCAGGGGTTTGAACTTGAGTGAACTGGTTCGAAGCCCTGGTCCTAACATTTTTTGTGCATTCTAAAATACCTTGGATTTTCCGGGATAGGAATAATAAATGACCCTATGAAGGGGGTGAGGCATTTGGGTGGTTTACTGGGTTTCTCAGTTATGCTGGTAAAATGAAGTGAATTTTCTTTAATCAACGGCAACTTTTGGTGGTGGCGGGGGGTGACTAGATGAGTCTCCTGGTCATATGATATCCTTCTGTTTCTGAGGTGCCTTTAATTTCCTCTACTTTGTCCTTTCCCTTCACCACCAAGCCTCCAAGGGATGTCTCTATTTTTCCCCCATAAGCAGCACAATTCAACACTGCCAGTTCTGGTCCACACACTTTGAAGCCCCTTCCTTTAAATTCTCCAGTAGCCAGTGCTCTGATCTACCAGGTGTCGACCTATTCTCATTATTTCCCACTCAGAGTGGGGGGCTGCTCTCTGTGGGGGTGATTTTTATCTGGGTCCTGTCACCACTGAGGCTCAGCTGCACTCTCTCCATTTCCACCAGCTCACTACCTGACTCAGCTCCCACATCCTCAGCTGGCTCTGCTGGTTTCGGATGTTTATTTCCCCACCTATATTGAAGTTCTAGTACTCTGTGTACTAATTATGCTATAGGCACGGGTTATGCATGCTTTTGTTTGCTTCCCTTGTTGATCTGTTTGGTACCTGTAGGGTGTGGGATGTATGGAAAAATTTAGATTTAGATGGCTGCCAACATTCTCATCACCTCTGACATGAAAATTCTGGACAGAACTCTAACAGTGCACGATTCTGTGCCAATGGTTCTGTGAATACAACATTCTCAGTTAATTAGGCATTTCCAAATATAAGAATGGTGATCTGAAATGCTCCTCAGTATTTTACTAAAAATTAACAGATATTATACCCTAACTATAAGCAAACTCAGTAATGCCTTACCAGTTACCCCAAAGATAGTAAAAGAAGTCCTTAGTAGTGACAATGTTAGGAACCATGACTCTAGGCAAAGCAGAAATGCAGGATGGCACACTGACGAACAGGTTCTCAACAGGGCGATGGAGAGGCTTGCCCTTTCCCTGAGTCAGCAAATAAAATTTATACAATAACTATATGCGATATCAACCCAAGTTTCATAGACTGTCATGGCTACAGCCACATCAGTGTAGATTTCCAGCAGGTTATCACGGATACCTTCTCATTGCTCTGAGCTGAATGAAACAGTAAAAGGAAAAACTGTACTTACTATTAGTCAATCCTTAAAACTGATAAGCTAATTTTGGGCTATCCTTAAACTTATTTCTTATACATATTCTTGAAAAAGAATTTTTTAAAAGCCCTCCCTTCTAAATTACTTTATTTTGAGATACAATTCTTGGTACAACTTAATTCCCTAACAGCTTTTAAGCTGGTTACTTTCCTTTTTAATTTCTGAAGTAAACTATAATTTCAATGGCTCAGAAATTATACCAATGAGCATACTACATTCATTACAAGAACACAGATTAATATCATAGAAGCTATTACTCTAAAATACAGATTTTTAAAGTGCCATATTTAGTTTTTTAGAACTTTATACCAATTTCCCACTGCCAACATACTTCAGGTTAAAATACTGTTTGAAGTGAGAAGACTTTTTGTTTCTTCTCATGTATATTTTTAAGCTAATCCATTTACTATTTTTAAACATACCTGACATGCTCTTCCCCAAGGCTCAGTTACCTCTGGTCCCACTTTACCATGGCCCCTGGGGATGCACGTTTAGTAAGGCAGTACAAGCTCAAGATGATAGGAGAAAGAAAAGGTCTTTTAGGCACACTGAAAAACCCCTGTATTTCCTGCAGTTTCACTATTCCAGCATGGTTTGCTAGACATCCCAAGACTCCTAGAGCACCACCTTACCTCAGATTCATCTGTAGACTCTTCAAGGGAGCTGGTTTCCTACAAAGCAGAGAGGAAAATGGTCAAAACAGGTGACAAAAGAATAAAAATCACTTTCAAGCGAAAAGAGTTTTCACGTCCCTGCCGCCAATACCCACCTGCCCTTTTTCAAAGGTAATGTACAACTACACATTAAAGGACTCCATGTACCCCGGCTCTCCCATACCTCCCACGACTTCTCACCCCTTGAAGGACTGAAGAGGTTCACTCTGGGTCACAGGTCCACTACTCCTGCTGACCTCCCTCAATTAGTCAGCAGATAAATAAATTACCCCAGAAACTTGTCGTTTGAGTATGTGGGAGACTCTTCCCCTCGCTAATAATGGGAATCCATCGTGCAAAACAGCATTACTGATCTCGGAGGGAAAGCGAAAGCTGCAGTCTCAATTACCAATCAGCCAATTTTTGTACTAAAAACTAGTGTGCTATTAATTATTACACTGTTAATCTGGCTGAATCATAACGAATGTCTTGCTTAAATAGCATTTAAAAAAGAACTGCCCAACAGTGGTACCTATCAGACACCAGGCAAACAAGCTGCATAATTTACATTCACTCTTTAAACCATTAACCTCAAGACAAATCCTGCTGTTTAACACAGTTTTCCTCCTGCTAGACAATGAATCTTGCAGCTCTGGAGAAAACAAAGCAAAAAGGGGAAAAATTGACTTGATCCTGCTAATCTCTCACCTGTCCACTGGAAGAGAGAATCTGCTGATGCTATATATCCTCAAAGGGGTCAGCAAAATGAAGATTTACTTAACGTACTTAGTTATAGATATCAATAGCAATAAAAGGTTACACCTAGTATGCTGACACTGAATGTAAGCATTTTACGACAACCCATGAGATAAACAAAGAAAGAACCAAAAAAGGAAAAGTGGGGGAAGGCAAGGACACCTTCGACAGAACTAATACTTTTATAAGGGGGGGAAAAAAAACATTAAGAAGAAAGTCAGGTATACATACTACTCAATGCAAATTGGATAGCAAGATGAATGCAAATCTAGTGTTTCAAAATATTTTCACTTTGTTCATCAAAAATCAGTAGAGCCTGTGGGGCAGACACCCATCAAAATACAGCCTGGTGGACAATACAGTTCTTGCCCTCAGAGGTGTCTGTAAACTGGGGATAAATGTTACTTGTAATTAAGAACTATACTAGTTGTATTATTAACCATGATGGATATTAGAATCTCCTCTACTTCCCAATGCAGCCTGTTGAATTTAATATTAATCTAGTTCTTACAAAGTTTTTTTTATTAATTTGGAGCTATAATCTCTCCCCAGTAGCTTTTTGTTCTTAGCATCACTGAACCAAAAAATTAGCTTTTTGTTCTAAGCACCACTGAACCACCAAAAAAAAAAAAAAACCATCGAGTCGATTCTGACTCATAGTGACCCTGCAGGACAGAGTAGAACTGCTCCGTGGAGTTTCCAAGGCTGTAAATCTTTACGGGAGCCACCTGCCACATCTTTCTCCGCCAAACTTTGGGTTAGCAGCTAAACACTTAACCATTGCCTCACCAAAAATCCAATTCCTCTGCTGACAGTTACACAGATAGTTAACGACATGGACCACGACCATGATTCTCAGTAGTTTCTCCTCTGCGTTCACCCCCCCTAGTTTCTAGTTTTGGTCCCCTGACCATCCAGTCCTTCTCGTTTGGACACACTTCACTTTTAATATTAATAGTCACCATGTTGACTTCTTTACTCAACATCTATTACATATTGCTCACAATGCTAAGTGCTTTATGCACAGTAGCATCTTCAAATTTCCTAACAACCCGCAAGGTAAGAACACTGTGGCTCAGAGGTTGAACTTAAGACTTCTAACATCCCTTCCATCCCAGGGTGTCCCTGAATATTAAGTTATCAGCATTAGCAAAACAAAGCTTCGGCAACTCTACTGATAAACCACACCTAGATTCCTCTTTTCTATCTCCAAAACTCTGAAAGGACACTTGATTACTCTTTTCTGAAAAATTACATTAAACCTAAAGAAAAAAATTTTTTTTCTTATTTTACTTGGAACCCATTCAAATAGGCATGTAGGGTAAATGGGCAAATGTCCCGTTATACGTTCCCCATGAAAACAAAAAGTCTCCAACCGGCAATTTCAATCCAAAGCTCAAGAATCAAACCGGCCCTTCTATGCACACATCCCAGAGGTCTTCAAACTCCCAATATGCTCTAAGGTCCCAAAGGACCCCCCACTCCAGGGGCACCGCAGAACCCCCCAGGGAGGGGCTGCCAGCAGTCAGCTCAGGGCCTTCACTCTAGCTTCAATTAGAGAGCCCAGGGTTTATGTTTTATATTTCTACGTTGCCAATCTGAGACTAAAACAAAGTTTGAAAATCACTGACTGTTTCTAAATTCTAACCTTTTTTTCATGGCCCAATCTATGTCTCGCCTCCTCCTGTAACCCCAGGCCACAAGATCCAAATCTGGCCTCTCGTGGCCTTTCTTTCTTCCTATGTCCCTCAGCTAGCAGCTAATATTAATGACTTTGCCCTAATACATAAGTCCCTGGGTGGCGTAGCTTGTGCTCAACTACTAACTGAAAAGTTGGTGGTTCCAACCCACCCAGTGGTACCACACAAGAAAGGCCTGGCGATCTATGACACACAATTCTACTCTGTAACAGGAGGTTGTGATGAGTCGGAACTGACTCAACAGCAAGTGGTTTATGGGTCCTAGTTGTTACTTTAAAGCACTGTGGATAAACCGCAAGGCTTCTGCCTCTGTCTCCCCACCGTCTACCCAGAGTAACAACTCAACACGTTTGCAGATGATGATAAGACATAATCAGCAAATCCAAGACAGTTAACATTCTTCCCCTTCCACATATTCCTTTTGCATTTATGAGCAATACCAAGTGCGTTTTCCCAGGCAGATGCTTAAAATATTAGCTCGTAGTTACAGGACAGTTACACAAGGGGGGCTGTAAGAATACAGCAGCAAACAAGGACTAAACGAATTTAAACAGAATGTTCACAGCCTAGCAGCAATCCTGGGAAAGGGGCTAACTGGGCTCTCAGAAGGCCCTCCCAATAGGCTTTCAACCAGCCCCACCTGTAATCATACCATCAGCACATGGCCCCGGGGACAGTGGCCTGGGAGAAGACTCAGCACCAGCTGGCTTCAGAGGCCAGGAGGGGCTAAGCGGAAGGCTGTCAACCCAGAAGGAGAGGGAAGCCAAGACCTCCCTGAGCTGTGAAGTCCTAGAATGTGGAGAGTGCATACACTGTTGGGAAAGAAAAGTAGAATTTCGGGGAGAAATGCAAGGCTGGAAGTGAGTGTGAGGAAGGCCAGCTCTAAACACTGCAGGTGGGTTGACCTGGCTCTGTGCTGGACAAAGAAACAGAGCAGGGACCAGGCCTTGCAAAATCAGACTGGGCCTGGAAACAGATCAGAAACACACAACACTGCACTGCCATCTTCTCTCCCTTCCCAACAAACTGTGTGTCACAGCTGCACTTAACGGAAAAGAGGGTTGTGATAGGTCCCGATGTCTGACATCGGCACAGGAGGGAGGACATATTTTGTGTGATATGTATTTGATATCCCTGTTCTCACAGAGGCTGAATTTCAAAAACATCAAGGCAGCTGTAGCCAATTTTGGGCACCCAAGGGGGAAGTCCTGGTGGCACATGGTTAAGATATCGGCTGCTAATGAAAAGGTAAGCAGTTCGAATCCACCAGCTGCTTCTTGGAAACCCTATGGGGCAGTTCTACTGCATCCTATACGGTTGCTATGAGTCGGAATCGACTTGGTGACAAAGGGTTTGGTTTTTATTTTGGTTAATGCTCCATGTTGGTGGAATAAAAAAGATTAAAGTACCTGGGGAGAGGGCAAAAAAATAAACAAATAAAACTAGTTGCCATAAAGTCAATTCCAACTCATGGCAACTCTATGTGTGTCAGAATAGAACGGTGCTCCACAGGGTTTTCAATGGCTACTCTTTTGGAATTAGATTTGCCAGGCCTGTCTTTCAAGGTGCCTCTGGGGGGATTGAAACTGTCAGTCTTTGGGTTAGTAGCCAAGCACTTAACCGTATGCACTACCCAGGGAACTGGCAGGAGTAGGGAAAGACTCCGGTTACCAACCCTGCTCAGCCCACAGGGCTGTTACTTCACTCATTCTTATTCTGCAAATTAAGGAACACCTCAAGGTCTGCCCCAGCCTGGAAACGGGACAAGCTCAGTGACCCAGTGAACTGTGATGCCCAGATCTGACTTTGTAGCAGAATCATCTAAACTGAGTTTAAGGAATTGGCTAAAACTATGCAATTCTGAGTTCCATCTTCTTCAGAGATTCTGATTCAGTAGGTCTGACATAAGAGCCTGGAATCAGAAGCATTTGGTAACAAAAACACTAAGGAGGAACAAGCTTCTAAAAGAAACAAAGGCAACTGTGACAGAGTAGCCACAAATGCACAAAGCACAGAAGCCCCTGGTCTGACTGACAAGACACCCCAACATGGTAATGTGGGTGCTAGGGAGACTACTATAACTAGCTAGGGTCTTTGGCTTCAAGCTAACTAACACAGCCATAGATGAGAGGAAAAATGGGCCTGTGAAGTAATAAGCAGGTCCAGCTGAACTAACATTTCAGTTACATGAAGGAAAGAGTGGGCCCTCTAATAATCCGTCCGATCCTGTGCCTTTCAGTTTCCTGTTTGGGGCTCTGTTTTTCCTTTAGTTACTACTGAAGTTGCTTCTGAAAGATTTGTCTTGTCCAACCTGAAGGAGAAGAGAATTGCCAATCCTTGAGCCAAGCCCAAGTTTGCAGGATCAAGTGCTGTCCTAGTTATAATACCATCTCTTCAACCTGGCCACATTCACATATTTTATCTCATTTCACTCTCATAAGAGTCCTAGGGAGTAAAAATCCCAATTCACAGAGAATGAAACTGAGATAATCAAAATGTGTCAATTTGGTTTTTATTTTATGCACATAGGAGTATACATGCTCATGAATATACCACCTGTAAGTTAGTAAGTAATCTACAATAAGAATACAACTTCCCTAATATCAAAAACATAAAGAGAGAAATAAAAGTAGAAACTCTTCATCTGGTTGTGGAACAGATGCTCTGATCAATCAAATATTTTAATGAACTAGATTCCATGCAGGTTAAGAGGAAAGGTGAAAAAGTACCTGGCACAAGTAAAGAATGGAGGAAATGTGAGGCGGGGCCAAGATGGCGGACTAGTCAGATGCTTCCAGCGGACCCTCTTACAACAAAGACCCGAAAAAACAAGTGAATCAATTATATATGGCAATCTGGGAGTCTTGAACATCAAAGGGAGAGTTGAGGAACCAGACTGAGTGGCAGGGGGAGGGAGACACGGTTCGGAAGCAGTGAGGAGTTGCCCCAACTGACCCCGCGAGAGACAGAGCCCTTCAGGGGTGAGCAGCGAGGCAGGCAAGCAGCAGGGCTCGGGAGGCACGTTTTCCCCACTGGGAGAGAACCAGCGCCAGAGAGTCTACAGAGCCACCCAGAACCAGTGAGAAGCAGCCCTGGATCGGCAAAAGATAGAACTTGCGTAGGGCTTATGGCGGATCAAAAACACCCCTCTTAGGGAAAAACCTCTCTCCCTTTACCTCCCCACTCCCTGCTCTCTGCACTGGGTCCCGGACCGGCTTCAGTAATTCCTGAGTCCCCTGGGCCAGAAATAGGATCCGTCACATGCCCGGAGCCATTCTCCCTGCCTTGGAGAGTGAAAAAATTAACGGGGAAAAAATAAACTGCCGACTCCCAAAAGCCAAGAACCCAGGGTAGGCAGAGATCCTTTGCCTAGGCACAGGCATAAGGGATCCATGGACTCTGAGTGCCTTTCCCCCTGTATAGACTGCCGTGGGCCCATTTCAACAGCGTAGATCCTTATTACTGCAGTACAACGGGGTATATAACAGAAGTCTAACTTCAACTGTTTCAGCTCTGAAGTGACAGGATCTTGACATATGTCACTGCTCTGCCCATTAAGCAGGGTCTTCACCTACACACATCAGGGAACTGAGGACCAGTGGCTACACCTATGCCACCTAGCCACCTGCGATACAGGCCCATGAATAAGAGGTGCCCCCCAGTCCTCACAGCCAACAGCATTAGGTGCTCATAATTCGGCAGCAAAACCCACCCAACTACGTACTCCAGGGAACAGGGACACGCCTTCCTCCAGGACACTCGGGGGTGGCCATCACACCCTGCCTGGCTCAGAGTGTGTCCCCCTGCTGCAACCAGATGCCTGTGCCTACACCAATCACCCAAGCCTATCTAGGAATGTAACTGAGAGCCTACACCACACACTTGGTAGCTATCTACCTGGACACCTGACCTGAATCCATACAGGAGGAGTGGGCAGACTCCTGAGCTCACATACCTAGTAACAGATCTAACCACCTGGTGACAGCATATTAGAGCTTCAAAGTTACCAATAATCAAACTAGCTCATACGAGCAGCCTATTTGGGCATATCAAAACAAAACAAGAGCTAGAACACAGTAAGCAAACATAAAATAAATAAATAACTTATTGATGGCTCCAAGAAAACAGTCAATATCAAATCACATAAAGAGACAATCCACGATGGCTTCAGCAAGCTCCCAAAATAAAGAATCTAGAAATTTTCCAGAGAAAGAAAATTTCTTGGAATTACCTGAGGCAGAATACAAAAGATTAATATACAGAACTCTTCAAAAAACTAGGAAGGAAATTAAGCAAAACGCAAAACATACAATAGAGGAAATAAAAAAGATTAAAGAAAAGCATAATGACAAATTAAACAGGCTGCAAGAACTATAGAGAGCAAACAAAAATCCAGAAGAAGATTAACAATAAAATTTCAGAATTAGACAACTCAATGGAAAGTCATAGGAGCAGAATTGAGGCAATGGAAGTCAGAACTAGTGAGAATGAAGACAAAGCACTTGACACCAACTTATTTGAAGAAAAATCAGATAAAAGGATTTACAAAAATGAAGAAAGCCTAAGAATTATGTGCAACTCTATCAAGAGGAATAACCTACGAGTGACTACAGTACCAGAATGGGGGGGGGGGGGGATAATAGAAAATACAGAGAGAACTGTTGAAGATTTGTTGGCAGAAAACTTCCCTGATATCATGAAAGATGACAAGATATCTATCCAAGATGCTCATCAAACCCCCCATAAGGTAGATCCCAAAAGAAAGTCGCCAAAACATATTAAATTCAAACTTGACAAAATTAAGGATAGAGAATTTTAAGAGGAGCTAGAAGAAATAAAAAGTCATCTAGAAAGGACAGTCAATAAGAATAATCTTGGACTACTCAGCAGAACCATGCAGGCAAGAAGGCAAAGGGATGACATATACAAAGCCGTGAAGGAAAAAAACTGCCAGCAAAGAATTATATATCCAGCAAAACTGTCTCTAAAATATGATGGCAAAATTAGGGCATTTCCAGATAAACAGAAGTTTAAGGAATTTGCAAAAATGAAACCAAAATTACAAGAAATACTAAAGGGAGTCCTCCAGTTAGAAAATCAATAACATCAGATAACATCCGAAGACTAGAACACAGGACAGAGCAACCAGATATCAACCCAGATAGGGAAGTCACAAAAATAAATCAAAGCTAAAACACTGAAAACAGGGAAATAGATGTTAGTATGTAAAAGACAAATCATTAAAACAAAAAAGACAGCCTTAAAAAATGTAGACACAGATTTTCCATATGGAGAGGAAGTCAAGGCAATATAAAGAAATAAAAGACTGCTATAAACTTAGAAAAATAGGGGTAAATATTAAGGTAACCACAAAGGAAACTAACAATCCTACTACAAGTCAAAATAAAAAACTAGAAAAATATAAAGACTCAACAAACACAAAATCAACAACAGAAAAAGATGAAAAGAAAATACATAAAGAAAAATGACTCAGCACAGGAAATTAATTGGAACAAAGAAACTGTGAACAACACACAGAAAAAGACATCAAAATGACAGCAGTAAACTCATACCTATCAATAATTATGCTGAATGCAAAATGGACTAGATGTACCAATAAAGAGACAGAGAGTGGTAGATTGGATTAAAAAACACAATCCGTCTATGTGCTGCCTACAAGAGACACACCTTAGACTTAAAGACACAAACAAACTAAAACTCAAAGAATGGAAAAAAATATATCAAGCAAACAACACTCAAAAAAGAGCAAGACTGGCAATATTAATCTCTGACAAAATAGACTTTAAAGTAAAATCCACCACAAAGGATAAGCAAGGACACATATAATGCTTAAATGGTCAATACATCAGGAGGACATAACTATAATAAATATTTGCCCACCCAACGACAGGGCTCCAAAATACATAAAACAAACTCTAACAGCACTGAAAACACAGATAGACAGCTCCACAATAGTAATAGGAGACTTTAACATACCACTTTTGGTGAAGGACACAACGTCCAGAGAGAAGCTTAACAAAGAAACAGAAAAGTTAAATGCTACAATCAACCAACTGGATCTCACAGACATATAATGAACACCCCACCCGACAGCAGTCAAGTATACTTTTCTTTTCCAACACACATGGAACATTCTCCAGAATAGGCCACATTTTAGGCCATAAAGCAAGCCTTAACAAAATCCAAAACATCGAACTATTACAAAGCATCTTTTCTGACCATAAAGTGATAAAAGCAGAATAAAGAAGAGAAAAAGCAAGGAAAAAAAATCAAACACATGGAAACTGAACAACACCCTGCTCAAAAACTACTGGGTTATAAAAAAAATTAAGGATGGAATAAAGAAATTCACAGAATCAAACGAGAATGAAAACATATCCTACCAGAACCTTTGGGACACAGCAAAAGCAGTGCTCAGAGGTCAGTTTATAGCAATAAATGCACACAAAAAGAAGAAAGGGCCATAATCAAAACATTAACCCTAGAACTGGAACAAGTGGAAAGAGAGCAGTAAAAGAAGCCCTCAGAGACCAGAAGAAAGAAAATAATAATTACAGCAGAATTAAATGAAAGAGACTAGAAAAACAATTGAAAGAGTTAACAAGATCAAAAGTTGGTTCTTTGAAAGAGAAACAAAATTGATAAACCACTGGCCAAACTGACAAAAGAAAAACAGGAGAGGATGCAGATAATCTGTGTACGAAATGAGATGGGTGCCATCACAAAAGACCCAACCGAAATTAAAAGAATCATAACAGAATACTATGAAAAATCATACTCTAACAAATTTGAAAACCTAGAGGAAATGGACAAATTTCTAGAAACTCACTACCTACCTAAACTAAAACAAATAGAGGTAGAACAACTAAATAAACCCATAACAAAAAAAGAGATTGAAAAGGTAATTAAAAAACTCCCAACAAAAGAAAATACTAGCCCAGACGGCCTCACTGAAGAATTCTACCAAACTTTCAGAGAAGAGTTAAAACCACTTCTACTAAAGGTATTTCACAGCACAGAAAAGGATAGAATACTCCCAAACTTATTCTATGAAGCCAGCATAACCTTGATACCAAAATCATGTAAAGACACCACAAAAATGAAAATTACAGATCAACATCCCTCACAAACACTGACGCAAAAATCACCAACAAAATTCTAGCCAAGAGAATTCAGCAACATATCAAAAAAATAATTCACCATGATCAAGTGGGATTTATACCAGGTATGCAGGGATGGTTCAACATTAGAAAAACAATCAACATAGTCCATCACATAAATAAAACAAAAGACAAGAACCACATGATCTTATCAATCAATGCAGAAAAGCATTCGACAAAGTCCAACACCCATTCATGATAAAAACTCTCAATAAAATAGGAATTGAAGGGAAATTCCTCAACATAATTAAAGGCATTTATACAAAACCAACAGCCAACATCATCCTAAATGGAGAGACTTTGAAAGCATTCCCCTTGAGAACGGGAACCAGACAAGGATGCCCTTTATCACCACTCTTATTCAACATTGTGCTGGAGGTCCTAGCCAGAGCAATTAGGCTAGAAAAGAAATTAAGGGCATCCAAATTGGCAGGGAAGAAGTCAAAGTATCTCTATTTGCAGATGATATGATCTTATACACAGAAAACCCCAAAGAATCCACAAGAAAACTACTGGAACTAACAGAAGATTTCAGGAAAATTTCAGGATACAAGATAAACATAGAAAAATCAGTTGGATTCCTTTACACCAACAAAGAGAACCTCAAAGAGGAAATCACCAAATCAATACCATTTACAATAGCCCCCAAGAAAATAAAATACTTAGAAATAAATCTAACCAGAGACGTAAAAGATCTATACAATGAAAACTACAAGACAATACTGCAAGAAACCAAAAGAGACCTGCATAAGTGGAAAAACATACCTTGCTCATGGATAGGTAGACTCAACATTGTGAAAATGTCAATTCTTCCCAAAGCGATCTACAGATACAATGCAATCCCGATCCAAATTCCACTGGAATTTTTTAATGAGACGGAGAAACAAATCACCAACTTCGTATAGAAAGGGAAGAGGCCCTGAATAAGTAAAGCATTACTCAAGAAGAAGAGCAAAGTGGGAGGCCTTACACTACCTCATTTTAGAACCTATTATACCATCACGGTAGTCAAACCAGCCTGGTACAACAACAGACACATAAACCAATGGAACAGAATTGAGAATCCAGACATAAATTCATCAATCTATGAGCAGCTGATATTTGACAATGACCCAAAGTCTATTAATTGGGGAAAATACAGTCTCTTTAATAAATGGTGCTGGCAGAACTGGATATCCATCTGCAAAAAACTGAAAAACAAGACCCATACCTCACACCACGCACAAAAACTAACTCAAAATGGATCAAAGACTTAAACATAAAATTGAAAACGATAAAGATCATGGAAGAAAAAATAGGGACAATGTTAGGAGGCCTAATGCATGGCATAAACATAATACGAACCATAAGTAACAATGTACAAGCACCAGAAGACAGACTAGATAACTGGGAGCTCCTAAAAATCAAACACTTACGTTCATCAAAAGACTTCACCAAGAGTCAAAAGACAACCTACAGACTGGGAACACATTTTTGGCTACGACAAATCCAATCAGCATCTAATCTCTAAAATCTACAAGATACTGCAAAACCTCAACAACAAAAAGACAAATAACCCAATTAAAAAATGGGCAAAGGATATGAACAGGCACGTGTCAAAGAAGATATTCAGGCAGCTAACAGTCACATGAAGAAATGCTCACGATCATTAGCCATTAGCAAAATGTAGATCAAAACTACAATGAGATAGCATCTCACCCCATCAAGGCTAGCATTAATCCAAAAAACACAAAATAATAAATGCTGGAGAAGTTGTGGAGAGACTGGTACACTTATACACTGCAGGTGGGAACGTAAAATGGTACAACCACTTTGGAAATCAATTTGGTGCTTCCTTAAAATGCTAGAAATAGAAGTACCATATGATCTAGCTATCCTGCTCCTTGGAATATATCCTAGAGAAATAAGAGACGTCACACCAATAGATACATGCACACCCATGTTCACTGCAGCACTGCTCACAATAGCAAAAAGATGGAAACAACCTAGGTGCCCATCAACTGCCCATCAACAGACAAAGGGATAAACAAATTATGGTATGTCCACACAATGGAATACTAAGCAACGATAAAGAATGATGAAGCTGTGAAACATCATATAACATGGAGGAAGCTGGAGGTCATTATGCTGAGTGAATTTAGTCAGTCACAGAAGGACAAATATTGAATAAGTCCACTATTGTAAGAACTCAAGAAAAGGTTTAAACACAGAAGAAAACATTCTTTGATGGTTACAATGGTGGGAGGTGGTTATTTATTAACTAGATAGTGGATAAGAATTATCTTAGGTGAAGCGAAGGACAGCACACAGTACAGGGGAAGTCAGCACAGCTGGACTAAACCAGAGCTAAGTTTACTGAATAGAATCAAACACTCTGAGAGACAAAGTAGCACGGGCAGGGATCTGGGGACCATGCTTTCAGGGGACATCTTGGTCAAATGGCATAAGGAAGTTGATAAAGAAAATGTTCTGCATCCTACTTTGGAGAGTGGCATCTGGGGTCTTAAAAGCTTGCATGTGGCCATCAAAGATGCATCAATTGGTCCCAAACACCTGGAGTAAAGGAGAATGAAGAACACCAAAAACACAAGGAAAGTAGTAGCCCAAGAGACAGGAAGGGCCACATAAACCAGAGACTTCATCAGCCTGAGACCAGAAGAACTAGATGGTGCCCAGCTACCACCAATGACTGCCCTGACAGGGAGCACAACCGAGTCCCAGATGGAGCAGGAGAAAGGTGGGGTGCAGAACTCAAATTCTAGTAAGAAGATCAGACTTAATGGTCTGACTGAGACTGGAGGAACCCCGGAAATCATGGCCCCTGGATTCTCTATCAGCCCAGAACTAAAACAATTTCCGAGGCCAACTCTTCAGACAGGGATTGGACTGGACTGTGGGACATAAAGTGATACTCGTGAGGATTGTGCCTCTTAGCTCAAGTAGATACAAGTGACTAAATGGGCAGCTTCTGTCCAGAGATGAGATGGGAAGGCAGAGAGGGTTAGGAGCTGGTTGAATGGACATAGGGAATTAGGGGTGGAAAGGAGGGCTGTGCTGTCACAGTATGGGGAGGGCAATTAGGGTCACATAAATTTTTGACCAGGAGACTAATTTGAAACGTAAACTTCATTTAAACTACAGCAATAAAAAAATTTAAAAAAAGGAATGTAGGAAAGGTGATATACATGACATTTGACTGATCAATAACTTTCAAATTTTTCAAGTAAAACAGTTTAACACAAATTATGCCAGTACCAGCGGGCAAAAAGTCAACCCTGACTCATGACAATCCCATGTGTGTTGGAGTAGAACTGTGCTCCATAGGGTTTTCAATGGCTGATGTTTTTCAGAAGTAGATCACAAGGCCTTTCTTCCAAGGCACCTCTGGATGGACTTGAACCTCCAACCTTTTGGTTAACAGTTGGGTACATTAACCCAGGGACTATAGCATAGATTATACTGACGCTAACTTATACATACATACACACACTTGTTGCCTTTGCGTTGATTCTGACTCATAGGGACCCCATAGGACAGAGTAGAATTCCCCCATAGGTCTTCCGAGGAGCAGCTGGTGGATCTGAACTGCTGACCTTTCGGTTAGCACCCAATTTCTTAACCACTGCGCCAGCAAGGCTAATTTACAATTTGACAACTCAGAAGACTATTCTCCCCTAATAAACCATTTAAATATTTATAGTAGGCAGTTAGTACATGTAAAGAATTAGCCTTGTGAAAAATACAGACATGAGTAAGCTCTCATCCTCATTCCTGAGGACCCACCAATCTAGCAGGAGAGAGATGACAAATACACAAGTAACCAGAGTTGAAGCCAAATGTTATCCCTAAGAATGGTATGAACAAATACTGTTGGGCATCTGTGATTATGAAGGTCAGCTATATATCATTTTGAACCTAGGTAAAACTGCTGGTTAGAAGATCTCCAGGCAGAATGCAAGGTATTAGTTTTTTCTGTAAACTATATAATATACACTTGTATGACGTTATTCTTGTGACCCACCTTTACCATACTCAGCAAAGGCAAGGATTTCTTAATGACTTAAAAAAAATTATTTCATGCATTGCCAATTTTAGTTTGAAAATCTGTGAACTGTTTTGTATTACATTAACTCACTCAGTGCAGATCTCATTATTTGGGTTCTTCCTAAAATTGAGCGGGGCGGGGGAAGCAACCATCAAAGAATACCATGCTCAGGAAAGTTAATGAAGGTTTAGTTTTGTCTTCTTTAACATTACACTCATTGTGGAGGGTTGTACATCTTGAAGAGTGTACTCATTTACAGTACATGGTGCCAACTAAGAAAAACCTTTCCTTGCCTTAACCTGTAAAGTGCCATGCTAGTTAATTTACTATACATCTCAATTCCTAAAACATTCAGGAAAAAAAAAATTGTCATGATTTTCTAAAAGATTCCAGATGGCAGAATAAAACAATTAGCAAATTCATTTACTCCAATTTTATGCACTTTTAGCCTTCAAAAAATTGTATGATTGAGGCCTCCTACCTTGGTCAGGAGCCCTGGTGGCACAGTGGTTAAGAGATCGGCTGCTAACCAAACGGTTAGCGGTTTGAATCCACCAGCTGCACTCTGGAAACCCTACAGGGCAGTTCTACTCTTTCTCATAGGGTCGCTGTAAGTGGAAATTAACTTGACGGCAATGGGTTTCATTTGTTTTTATCTTGGTCAAGGAGCCCTGGTGGTGCAGCGGTTAAGAGCTATGGCTGCTAACCAAAAGGTCAGCAGTTTGAATCCACCAGCCACTCCTTGGAAACCCTATGAGGCAGTTCTACTCTGCTCTGTAGGGTTGCTATGAGTCGGAATCAACTCAACGGCACACAACAACAACACTGCGAAATGCAAAATACATAAATCAAGCAGAATGAGAACAGTCTAACCACTTTTCTCGATAAAGGACAGATAATACAAGTCAAAATATTTACTAGCTTTCTTTAAAAAAAAAAGGACAACAATATATGTGTTTGCTTTTTCTGCTGTTGACAACAGACTACAGGTCTTTTTGACCAAGCTGGGGAGAGAGATGCTTGATCCAAACAAATAAAAACCCACTGCCAATCAAGTCAGTTCCGACTCCTAGTGACCGCATGTGTGTGACAGTAAAACTGTGCCCCACAGGGGTTTTCTGGCTGTGATCTTCACAGAAGCTGGTTGCCAGGGCTGCCTGGTGGGTTCAAACCGCCAACTTTTAGGTTGGTAGACGAGTGCAAACCGTTTGTGCCATCCAGGGACCTTGCAAACACACGCTGACTAAAGAGTCAAAGGTAGAATGAGGAAAGTTGTTAAGGCGATAAGGGCTAATTATATTTCATAAAGTAGAAAATGATTTAGATTCAGGTTTTTAAGCATTCTTAAAAAGGCAGAATGTTCTAGTAAAACTCATGAGCTTTAGAGATGGAAACTAGAGGTTTATTACAGAGGTGAACCTAAGGAGGTTACCTAAGTTCTCTGAATTTCGGTTTGCTTATCTGCAACACTCAGTCAATCAACATGTATTTTTATAAAGTGCCGAACACTATTCTAGGTGTCCAGCATACTGCAATGAACAGATCCTTGCCATCATGGAGCTTGCACTCTACCGAAGAGAAGACAATAAACAATTAAAAAAAAAAAGTCAGATGGTGATAAGCCCTACCGAGAAAAATAATACAGGAAGGTTTCAAAAAAAAGTCAGGGAAGGACTCGCTCGAAAGGATGATGCTAGAACAAAGACTGAAAGGAAGTGAGAGAGAGAGCCTGGTAACATCTGGGGTCCAAATAGGGAACAGCATGAGCAACGGCCCTGAAGTAGGAACATGCCTGGCTTGTTGCAGGAACAGTAAAAAAGCCAGAGTAGCTAATGCAGAGTGATGGGGAGAAGGGGGAGAGGGAAGGTATTGGGAAATGAGGTCAGAGAAAGAGGGCAGAGGGCGGGGGGACAACTCCTTCTGCAGGGCAACTAGGCTGTAATGCCTCTGGCTTTTCCTCACCATGAGTTGAAAAGCTACTAGAAGGTTTAGAGCACAGGAAGTGCTTGGCCTGACATATGTATCAGTACAAACAATGATTTCACATGATTCTTTTGTGAGAACCAAATGCAATGTGAAAAAGCTATTTACACTGGAAAGTGCTGTTCAAATATGAGCATTCTTACTGGATCACTGACTTTCTAAATGTCTCTTTACATCAGACAGCTTTGCCAAACTTATCTTCAGCACAAAACAGTAAAAAATGCTAAGAGCAACTCTTTCCACTTCAATTACCCTATATCTAACAACCTAAAGAACTTGTCTGTTGTTTTTAAATTAAACCACAAAACAATTATATTTCAACATGAAATGAAGACAAACGGTGTAAAAACCAATCTCACTGCTAATATCAAACCCAGCAATGATGAGAGCATTTTGTTTTGAAGTGCTCAAAAGTGTTAGGTGGGTGACTTTCCTGTTACCACAATGACCTGTACCCACTGCTGTCAAGTTGACTACAACTCATAATGACCCTATAGGACAGAGTAGAACTGCCCCATAGGGTTTCCAAGGCTGCAATTTTTACAAAAGCACACTGACACAACCTTCTCCCATGAAGCAGCTGGTGAGTCGAACCACTGACCTTTTGATGAGCAGCCGAGAGCTTAACCACTACACCACCAGGGATCTTTTCACAATGACCAACCAAGCCAAATTTCTATCAAATGCCTTAATTACTGGCACATATAAAATGCATATTAGGCAACCCAAACCCACTGCTGTCTAGTCGATTCTGACTCATAGCAACCCCACAGGGTTTCCAAGGCTGTAAATCTCTTCGGAAGCAGAGTGCCACATCTTTCTCCCTACGAGCCACTGATGGTTTGAACCGCCAACCTTTTGGTTAGCAGTCACTCACTGTAACCACCGCATCACCAGGGATCCATATATTAGGCAAAGTTTCATTATTTAAAAGAAATATGTTGCAAACAGTACAAATTAAATTACTGAACTAGGTCAGCTTCTCTTATTATGATACCAGCTAACCATCATACCACTTTTTAGAGGAAATTATGGCAACTGACAATGCTGTTAATTTGTGAGGAAGAACAGTGCCAAACTGAAATGACACTGGAAATGAAAATGTAAGGTATTTCCCCAAGCTCTGGCCTTGGTCTGCTTCTTTTTTGTCTTCTTCATTTTACTTGGTCATTTAATCTAATCTGTGGCTACCACTGTCGCCTATATAAAAATATGTCATATTCCCATCACTAATTTCTCTCCCCAACTCTAGTGCCACACTGCCAGTTGTTGGCTGAGCATTGACATCTGATGTCTTGCCAGCAACAAATCATCCCATCTAACTTTTATTAAGCCCAACAGTTCTAAGCACTTCAACTACACTTGAATTAACTCATTCGACCTTAAATCACCCTCTGAGGACGTACTGTTATTATCTCTAGTCTATATTTAAGAGTTAAATAACTAGCCCAAAGTCACATATAAGAAAGGGAACCAGAAATGAACTTAGGCATTTCTGCTGCAGAACTAACGCACTGCTGCACCCCAGTAGCGATTTACCTTTGTGCTTAAATCCAGATACAGAACAGAATTCATCATCTACTCTCCTTGCGCCCTGCAGATCAGCTCTTCCTGTCCTACTTAGAGTGGAGAGCAACTTAAATTTCGGTCACCTAGACTCAAAACTCATCTCTTATACCTCTCTCTCACTGGCAGTCAAGTCAGTCTCTCGCGCGGCCCAACCTGCTTTCACACCAAAATCTCACTGAGCACAGGCCACAGAGACTGCGCCAATGGAAACGTCGCCCACGAACGCCGGGGGTGTGTCGGTGTGCTTTCCCCGACGCCCTCCCAAAAGCCGGGATCCTACCCTGCCTCTCCGATCCCCGAAATGAACTTTCGCCGCCCCGCCCCAACGTGGGCCTGCCTCGCTCTCCAGCAGCTCTGCATCTTTACACGCAACGGTCCAAGCCCCCAACCACCTCACCCTCGTCGCCCCTTCCTTGTTGCCTTGAACTAGCAGTTGTAGCCTTTACCTGCTCCTCTGCTTCCGCCATGGTGCAGCCGGAGAGTCACATGACAGACTCGGAAGTGAGAGAAAACAAGTCACTGGGGCCCATGGCCTGCTGGGAAATGTAGTTTTAGCCGCGTCTGAGGCTGGAGGTCTTTTCTAACGGGTAGAGCTGTTGGGACTCATTTCTGCTTCTGGCTTTCCTAGCTCAAGGGAGTTCTGCTTTGGAGACATGGAACACAGCCATTGTTAATGCTATTATCTGTTTTATTGTTGTTCTTCTTTCTGTGATTATTATCATTATTTATTAAGCACTTACTACGTGTTAGGGCGTGGGTTTATACCTTTATATGAATTATCTCATTTAATCCTCCCAGCAATCCCTGCTATTATCACCATTTATAGGCGAGAACACTGTGGCTCAGAGGTCACACAGCCTGTAAGTGGCAGAGCTAGGGTTATAAGTTGGCTCTCGTCTCCACGGCAATAGGTTAAGTTTTTTGGTTTTAATGCCTAATGAAGGTGTCCTGGTGGCACAGTGGTTAAGTGCTTGGCTGTTAACCAAAGGGTAGGCGGTGAAGATTTAAAGCCTTAGGAACCCCAGGGAGCAGTTCTACTCTGTTCTGTAGGGTTGCTACGAGTCTAAATCGACTCAACAGCAACGTGTTTTTTCTTTTTGTTTTGTTTTGTTTAATGCATAACGCGGCTTAGTCTAAAAGTTTTCTTGCCTTTTTTAAAAGTACTATATTAAGTGCATATAAAGCAATCTGTGCAGTAGACAGTCAATGAGAAACTCGTACTCCAACAAATACTTATTTACTTCCACTGCTTGCTACTTCAAGGTGACATCTTATCCTGGAATCCAGGCATTAAAATTAAAAATTGAAAAAAAAATCTGTTATTTAATTAAATTATTTGTTAAAAGTTTGTTGAGTATATTCTATAGGTAAATATAGGCAAAACAAAATATAAATTTGTCCTTGGTTAAATATATGTTAGTGGAAAAATCCGTAAAACCACTGTATTACTTTCATCCTTTAGAATGCCTGATCCTCTCGCCATGCTTCTGAGTATTATGAGTTCTCTTTTATAATCCTCAGGAGTATGCAGAATCTTGTCCAAAGACAGGCGTTTTTTTTCCTATCTCTGCTCATCTCCAGTAGCTGGTAACTAGCAGTTGTTGTTGTTGCTGGTAGTTGCTATCTAGTCGATTCCAACTCATGGTTATTCTGACCTATGGTGACCTCAAGTGTGTGCAGAGGAGGGCATAGCAAATGGCAACGTGTAGTGGGTACCTCTGTACACGTTTTGATTCCCTATGCTGCACTGACTCTGATTTAGTAGGAAGTTATGGACTTGGTAAACTCATGATTCCTCAAAGGCCCAGAAGCTGAGGTGACTTCAGTCACCTCTGAGATGCTGGTTTTCTCCCCAAGGCCTATACAGCCTTAACTTCATCCTCTTTCTCCACACCTCGGTAAGGTCCCTCTTCCAGTTGGCTCATCACGCAGATAGCCACAGGAGATGAAAAGAGACCAACCCCAAGGCATTAGATATCCATAGCCAAGTAGCCAATGCCCTAAGTATAGGCCTTTCCAGTCCAAGAGTTTCTAAGATCTTTTCTCTCAAGACAGCCAGGACCAACCATTACTCATGATGGACTCCAAGTCCCTATACAGACCCAAGCATCTGTAGATGCCCTTAGTACAGTCTCCACATAGAAATAAGCTTAACGTCTCTACTTTTCTGACTTCCTCTCAAACTATAATCTATTCTTCCTCCATTATCAGCTAGACCTGCACGTAAACCTCTAAGACTAAGTTGTTGTTAGCTGCCATCGAGTTGGCCCCCAACCCATGGTGGCCCATATACAACAAAACAAAATGCTGCCCGGTCCTGTGCCATCTCCATGATTGATACAGATCAGACCATTGTGATCTACAGGGTTTTCGTTGGCTAATTTCTGGAAGTAGATCACCAGGCCTTTCTTCCTAGTCTGTCTTAGTCTGGAAGCTCCACTGAAACGTATTCAGCATTATAGCAACAGACAAGCAGGGGTGGGTGCACATGAGGTGCATTGGCCAGGAATCAAACCTGGGTCTCCTGCATGGAAGGGGCAAATTCTACCACTGAACAGTATTGCCTCCCATATCTAGGACTACAGCCTCTCCAAGTTGGCAATCTTTTTTGCTTTAATGAAACACAGATATAACTTGGAATAGGATTGGAAAGTAGGGTATTATAACCACCATTCTTCCTCCATAGATGTTTTTGTTTTATTTTCCAATTTTACTTCGGTAAGAAGAAATCAGGCAGCCCTCCAGAGAAAGAGTGGCTATATCCTTGGAAAGTCACTACTGAATTCCAGAAAGAGATCTTACTCTTGTTCTCCCCTGTGTTCTGTTTTTGTTTCCTAAAAAACGGTGTGTACACCCTCAGAATTCTGAGGACTTCACAACCCAAGGAGGTCCTGGCTTCTCTCTCCTTCTGGACTGATAGTCACCCTCTTAACCCCTCCTGCCTTCTGAGGCCAGCTTGCTGAGTCTTCTCCCAGGCTGCTGTCTCCAGCCCTGTGCTGATAGTAGGATTAGGGGTAGAGCCAGTTGAAAGCCTTTTTTGGAAGGGTCTTCTGAGAGCCCAAATAACCCCATCCCAGGGTTGTTGCTTCCTGATTTCATTGTTGAATTTGCTATCTTTTCTTTTCTTGGGCGCAGAGCTCCCAAGGTTCATATGCTGGATGAGTCTTCTCCACAAATTCCCCCAAAGGATGACTCCCTCTCTCATCTGTCACAGATTCTGCTGGGGGAGTGCTTGGAGGGGAATGCGCAGTGTGACAGCCAAAGCCTTCCTAATCTTTCTACTCTTCTGAGACGAAGAATGTTACACCTCTTTCTCTTCCACAAAGAGAGCCTCATGGGCCTCAGTGAAGATGTAGCCAATCTTTACTGCAGAGAGAAGTGATGCTTCTGCACTCACTTGGCCTCTGAGACTCAGAATTCCCCAAGACTGTTGCCAGTTCAGTGTAGTGTCTTGACTACAATAATTTATGATGCGCATTGGATCCATTATTTCCTTTTGGACAGACGAGAAAGGTGAAAAGACACAGACGTGGAAAGATGAGTTAGAGGAAGAAACTCCCTCCTGTGAAATGAGAGTTTTGGGGCTCCCTTATCTAGAGGGTCCTCTAGCCTCCTGCTTCTCAAAGTGTGGTCCACAAACCGGCAACACTGGCAACACCTGAGACTGTTAGAAATGAAGAATTTTGAGCTTCTCCACAGACCTACTGAACTAGAACCTGGAATTTAATAACATCCCCGGATGATGTGTACACATTGATGTGTACATACATACATTGAAGTCTGAGAAGTGAAACAGTCTTTGTTTCAGTGGCAAATCATTTGCTTCTTTCTTGTACATCATCAGCTCACCTCCCAACCTACTTTCAAGCAATGGAGGTAAAGATTCAAGGTTCAACTTCTCATTCTCCGTCTGTAGCACTTAATACTGTTAATAAACTTTAGAAACCAGACCAAATACGTTATATCTTAGTTTCTTATTGCTTGTAACAGAAATACCGCTTAGCTGCTAACCAAAAGATCGACAGTTCAAATCCACTAGCCGCTCTTGGAAACCCAATAGGGCAATAGTTCTACTCTGTCCTCTAAATAGGGTCACTATGAGTTGGCATCGACTCAATGGAAATGGGTTAAAATACTGCTGTACAGGAATGTGGCCTCATTAACATAATAAAGAAAACCCAATTCCCAAATGGGATTCCATCTACAGGTATAGGGGTGAGGATTCCAACACATATTTTTGAGGGGCACAATTCAGTCCATAATACCTTTTATTTGTTGAGTGGTTCACTGGCTTAAAATCTGTCTTATAAGATCATTGCATACATCTGGAACAGTTTACTAACTCAATAAATTGTAGCCAGTTTATTCATAATAATAACCTTATTTCATTTTTTAAATAATATAAATGGCTTTTATATTTTCCATTATAAAAATAGTACTTCTAAACTTATGAAGCCTGGAAAATTAGCAAAGTGGAAAGAAGAAGTAAAAAAAAAAAAAAAATCACCACTCTAGCTCTTTTAATTAGGTGGTGCTTTACAGAGTCTTTTTCCAATCTTTAGTTCCCATTCCTTCTTAGATTGCTACCTTTTTCAGTCTGTCTTTCTTGACAGCCAGTGACAAGCAAAATCACCCCACATTACATTACTGACAGCATGAAGGACATCATACTTGGTAAAGTAAAGGGTCAGCAAAAAAGAGGAAGACCTTCAAGGAGATGGATTGACACAGTGGCTGCAACAATGGGCTCAAACATAGCAATAATTGTGAGGATAGTGCAGGACTGGGCAGTGTTTTGTTCTGTTGTACATAGGGTTGCTATGAGTTGGAACTGACTCAACAGCATCTAACAACAACACTACTGACTCCAAGCAATCATCTTAGCCTTTCTTTAATTTTCTCTCCCAAATAGTTAAAATAATATTTATGTTATCCTTAGTATTGGCAAGCTTCAGCTTATTTTGCAGCTTAGTTTTTAAAAAAACTGTTCTTACTAAAGAACTTTTACCTTCTAATATTCTAAATGTCATTTTAAGATACACCTTATTGGACAGTTCCCTGAGCAGCCACATTGGATTTTTTAAAGGACACTTTTCTAATTAAAGAAATCATGCATGCTCATTATAGCTAAGTGGAAAATACAGAAGAAAAATTATGAAATAGAATTCCAAAGCCACCCATAATTTCTCCATCTAGATCTTTCTCTTCTCTCTTTTTCTCTCTCCCTGTGTCCCTCTCTCCTTCCTTCCCTCCTTTCCTCTTCCCTCTCTGTGTCTACATAAAGTTTTGTTTTTTTTTAATAACAAAAATTGTATCATGAAGTTTCTCCATCTGCTTTCTTCACTTAATCATATTTCTGGATAATTTTCCAAGAACCTTATAAAATATTGTTCCAAAACATGATTTTAATGGTACACATTATAATTGCATTCTATGAAAATACTGTAATTTATAAAATCACCTCTTTTTTATTGTATGCTTAGAGTATATCTAATTAACATCCTGTCCATAGATTTTTGTTAGATGCTCTAATGAAAGGTGGTACCAATTTATACTCCATGAGCTTTATATGAAAGCTCTATATTCTCCTACATCAAATATTAGATATTACCATTTTTTGAAAATTCTTCAATTTAGTTTGGAGAAAATAGTATTTCACTTTTTGTTTTGTTTTTCTTTGATTTCTGATGTGTTAATATTTTCCATAAATTTACTGGCCATTTTCAATTCTTTTCTGCATTTTTCTACTCTTGGTCTTTACCCATTTCCTGTTGGAAAATTGATCTTTTCCTTATTGGCTTGAAAAAAGAATTATCTAGTGGGCAGTTGGCTATGTGGTTTTAAAGCTGATGCTGGATATACATATTCTGAGATATTCAGCATACAATTGATATTTAAAGTACAAGGGACTATACAATAAAGGGAAAATGTGACCTAAAAGAGAGTCACTGGAAATATATAAATTTGAGTCAACATTGAAGGGTTGGAGTTTAGACTCACTGTGGTAGTTCTCTTGCTAGGCTTCTGTGAAACTAATGTACCTAATTTGGACCAAGGGATTTTATTGCTAAATGAAATAGTAACAGCATTTTTCCAATACACAGAAAAAAATTAATTAATCAGTGAGACAAATATTTCATTTAAGGCTTTTCTTATACATGCTTTCTTGGAATCTTTGAGTTTTGCTATCATTTAACTACAAACAAGCACTGAGAGACAAAAAAATATTTTTTTTAACATAATAAATTCTAACAGAATCAGAAAGAAAATAAATGTTTGCTTTGACGGCTCTTTATCTGGTAAATAAACATGTGCCCAATACTTAGCACAGTATCTGGCACACAATAGCAGATCAATAATTATTTGTAGACTAAATCGATCAATTAACATATTTCTATTTCACGGTATTTCCCAAAGAACTAGGCTTTCTTGGTGCCTGGGAACCTGAATAAGTTTCAGAACAGTTATATTAGAAAATGAAGAGACATTGAAAGCGAAACCAGACCAATAGGTCTGTGCCCAGCGTGCCAGAAGCCAATCTTTCAGACGGTGCTTTGAGAGGAAGAAAGAGGCTGGCTGTTGAGCGGGAGCTCAGAGGTATCGACCTTAGATTCAGTTCCTTGATATGAGGAAGCATTTACATTTTATAATTATACAGATTCATATAGGGGTGGAGGAAAGCAGTGGGCAGGGTCAGGAAGTTCTAACTATTCAGTTTCTTTTGATTATTTATTTGGGCGGGACCAGGACTTGGCACACGGAAGTAGCTGACTGGACCCTCCGTTTTCGAAATAGACTCCGCTACTGTAGATGACATACGTCCCGCGATTTAAGTTCCTTGACGAGTCTTTTGGTTCCTTCCCCTGAGTTTTCCCAAGCTACTGAGCATGGGTGGGGCGTCGGAAATTGTCTGTCAGTCACCGTTACCCGCTCTGCCCATGTCTCACCTTAAACCGGTTAGATCCAGATCTGTCAGGAATTCTCCGAGAGTCTGTAAAACAACTTGGAAGAAGTGAGCGACTAGAAGGGAGTTGACTAGGATTAGCCTGATATGGATGGACTACTAGTTAATTAGGTTTTTTTCTCTTTCTCAAGGTCCCCTAACAAAAGATTTAGAGAAGTGGAATGATACGATAAAGGTGGTATGTAGGGGAAGTTCAAGTCAGTAGTTGTGTGAGGATTGAAAGGTGGAAGTGATCAAATTTTGTTGGAAAGATCAGAAATGACTTCATGGAGGAAGTAGCACATCAAGTGTCCTTAAAGTACGGGTAACAGACTAATGGTGGATAGGAGAGGAAGGGGAAAATGTTCCATGTGGAAGGAACAATGTGAGAAGAGACATAAGATGTAGAAAAAGCATCCAAAAACTTAGACATATAAAACTAATTAAGTAGGCTGGTGCTAGAGTCTGTTGATGCCAGACATAAATTTGTGCTTAATTCCACTGCTAACTGCCCACTTAATATCTACTAACTTCTACTTCTTTATTTAGTAGAACTCCTATAATACTGGAGACACCAATTTGCTTAGATAAATAAAAGACTTCATTTCCTGGTCTCCACTGCCGCTAGGTTTGGGTATGTGACTGCGTTCTGGTCAATGATATATAAATGGAAGAGTTGAATATACTATCCAGGAAAGCTTCTAAAAGGGGGTACAGACCTTTGGGGATATCCCTTTTACCCTTCCTGCAACTAGATCCTCCAGCAACCATCTAGGTCCACGAGATAACCTTGAGGATGGAAATCAAATGCTGAGGATGAGCCAAGAAGGTAGAAGGAGCCTGGGTTTGTAAAGACTTTTTGGAGCTATTATGCCCACTCTGAACTGCTTGCCTCCTAACTTATTTTGAATGAAGGAGTAACCCTTGTGTTGTTTTGGATTGTCTTTTAAACGTTGCCAGACTTAGTCCTAACTAATACAGTGGTGGAGAGTCATTGGGGATTTTGGGGAATAGATATGACGTGGCCATAAAGGCTTCACTTATTGTACTTGACCCAGTTATCATTGTCCTACTTGCACACTGGAGAAATAGGAAAGGGGAGATTGCCTGTGTGAGAAGAATAAACTTTTATATTTTAAGTATTTGTAAACTAAGATCTTGGGAACATAGGGCTTTGGCACTTTACGGTTCAGCATAATATTAAAAAAAAAAAAGTTACCTTTGAGTCAGTTCTGACTCATGACGATCCCATGTGTGTTGGAGTAGAGCTGTGCTCCACAGAGTTTTCAGTGTCTGATTTTTTCAGAAGTAGATCGCCAGGCTTTTCTTCAAAGGTGCCTCTGGGTAGTTTCAAACTTCCAACCTTTCAGTTAGTAGCTGAGCACTTAACCATCTGCACCCTCCAGGGACTCCCCTGTAATGTTTAAGAACTTGGAAATCAGATCGGGATTTAAATCGTATCTCTTGCCATTTACAGTACAATTTTGGGCAAGTTAGCTTCTCAAAACTCCAGTATTCTCAGCTATTAAATGGGCTAATAGGACCTTCCTCCTAGGGTGGCTGTGAAAAAAAATGAGAAAATGTATAGAAAGCTCTTAGCAAAAGGCCGGGACATGGTTGTTTTTATTATTGTTGTACTGCACTTCAGTATCCACAGAACTAATACTGCAGTCTCCTCTCCAAGCTCATGACCACTCTCAAAACTTACTTGTTTTTGTAGGAAGGAGAGGTGGCGTTTTGGGAATGTGCAAAGTGGTCCGTGACCTGGTCCCTTAAAGAAACTTCTTTGCAGGGGCTATCAGAGGTTTCTCTTGCAGATAAAGTAGGAATGTGGCCTAAAAAATCTGATTTTTTGTACAGTTATAAAGAGCGTAGAGTTATATCTTGCCCATAATAACGATGGAAAATCTTACCCGTTACCCTTTTCTATAAGGAGTTCCTGGGTGGCGCAAATGTTCATGCACTGGACTACTAACTCAAAGGTTGGTGGTTCAGACTTACTCAGAGGTGCCTCAGAAGTAAGGCCTGGTAATCTGCTTCTGAAACGTCACAGCCTTGAAAACTCTGTGAAGGTTTTTCTACTCTGCACGTCTAGGGGTTTCCATGAGTCAGAATTGACTTGCGACAACTGACAACAACAACCCTTTTCTGTGGTAATTTTCCACAAGTAATCATTGCTTTATGTATGTTAATTATTCACATTTATGAATTTATTCTTTTTTTTTTTAACTTTTTTTTATTGTTGTAATTAAATGAAGTTTACATTTCAAGTTAGTCTCCCATACAGAATTTTTGTTTTTAACATACAGTGTTATGAGACCCCAACCGCTCACCCTATTCTGCAACAGCACACTCCTCCCCTCTGCCCCTGATTCCCCATGAACATTCAGCCAGCTCCTAACTCTCTCTGCCTTCCCATCTCACTTCTGGACAGAAGCCGCCCCTTTGGTCTCTTGTATCTACTTGACTAAGAGGCACATTCTTCACAAGTATCACTTTATGTCCCACAGTCCAGTCCAACCCCTGTCTGAAGAGTTGGCCTCAGAAATTGTTTTAGTTCTGGGGTGATGGAGAGACCAGGGGCCATGCTGTCCTGAGCGCCTCCAGTCTCAGACCATTAAGTCTGGTCATCTTACTAGAATTTGAGTTCTGCATCCCATCGTTCTGCTGCTCCATCAGGGACCCTCTGTTGTGTTCCCTGTCAGGACGTTCACTGGTGGTAGCCAGGCACCATCTAGTTCTTCTGGTCTCAGGCTGATGAAGTCTCTGGTTTATGTGGCCCATTCTGTCTCTTGGGCTAATACTTTCCTTGTGTCTTTGGTGTTCTTCGTTCTCCTTTACTCCAAGTGGTTGGGACCAATTGATGCATCTTAGATGGCCGCTTGTAAGCTTTTAAGAACCCAGACGCCACTCACCAAAGTAGGATGCAGAACATTTTCTTAATAAGCTTTGTTATACCAGTTGACATAGACGTCCCCTGAAACATGGTCCCCAGACCCCGCATCCCTGCTACTCTGTTTCTCAAAGTATTTGATTGTATTAAGGAAACTTCTTAGCTTTGGTTTAGTCCAGTTGTGCTGACTTCCTCTGTAGTGTGTGCTGTCCTTCCCTTCACCTAAGATGATTCTTATCTACCATCTAGTTAGTGAATAACCCTCACTCTCCCTCCCCACCCCTGTAACCATCAAAGAATGTTTTCTTCTGTGTTTAAACCTTTTCTTGAGTTCTTATAATAGTGGTCTTATACAGTATTTGTCCTTCTGTGCCTAACTAAATTCACTCAGCATGATAAATTCCAGCTTCCCCCAAGTTATACGATGTTTCACAGCTTCATCATTGTTCTTTATCGTTGGGTAATATTCCATTGTGTGGATATACCATAGTTTCTTTATCCATTTGTCTACTGATGGGCACTTAGGTTGCTTCCATCTTTTTGCTATTGTGAACACTGCTGTGATGAACATGGGCATGCATATATCTATTCGTGTGATGGCTCTTGTTTCTCTACAATATATTCCAAGGAGTGGGATAGCTGGAACCTATGGTACTTCTATTTCTAGCTTTTTAAGGAAGCACCAAATTGATTTCCAAAGTGGCTGTACCATTTTACATTCCCACCAACAGTGTATAAGTGTTCCAGTCTCTCCACAACCTCTCCAGCATTTGTTATTTTGTGTTTTTTGGATTAATGCTAACCTTGTTGGGGTGAGATGATATGTCATTGTAGTTCTGATCTGCATTTCTGTGATGGCTAAAAATGATCGTGAGCATTTCTTCATGTGTCTGTTAGCTGCCTGAATATCTTCTTTGGCGAAGTGCCTGTTTATATCCTTTGCCCATTTTTTAATTGGGTTATTTGTCTTTTTGCTATTGAGGTTTTGCAGTATCTTGTAGATTTTAGAGATTAAATGCTGATCGGATTTGTCGTAGCCAAAATTTTTTTCCCAATCTGTAGGTTGTCTTTTTACACTTTTGGTGAAGTCTTTGGATGAACATAAGTATTTTATTTTTAGGAGCTCCCATTTATCTAGTCTCTTTTCCAGTGCCTGTGCATTGTTACTACGGTTCGTGTTGTGTTTATGCCATGTATTAGGGCTGCTAGTGTTGTCCCTATTTTTTCTTCCATGATTTTTATTGTTTTCGATTTTATATTTAAGTCTTTGATCCATTTTGAGTTAGTTTTTGTACATAGTGTGAGATATGGGTCTTGTTTCAGTTTTCTGCATATAGATACCCAATTACACCAGCACCATTTGTTAAAGAGACTGTCTTTTCCCCAGTTAATGGACTTTGGGCCTTTGTCAAAATTAGCTTCTCATAGGTAGATGAGCTTATATCTGGATTCTCAACTCTGTTCCATTGGTCTATGTATCTGTTGTACCAGGCTGTTTTGACTACCGTGGCAGTATAATAGGTCCTAAAATCAGGTAGTGTAAGGCCTCCCACTTTTTTTTTCTTCTTGAGTAATGCTTTATTTATTCGGGGCCTCTTCCCTTTCCATATGAACTTGGTGATTTGTTTCTCCATCTCATTAAAAAATGCTGCTGGAATTTGGATTGAGATTGCATTGTATCTGTAGATTGCTTTGGGTAGAATTGGCATTTTCATTATGTTGAGTCTACCTATCCATGAGCAAAGTATATTTTTCCACTTATGCAGGTCTCTTTTAGTTTCTTGCGGTAGTGTCTTGTAGTTTTCTCTGTAAAGATCTTTTATATCTCTGGTTAGATTTATTCCTAAGTATTTTATCTTCTTGGGGGCTATTGTAAATGGTATTGATTTGGTGATTTCCTCTTTGAGGTTCTCTTTGCTGGTGTAAAAGAATCCAATTGATTTTTGTAAGTTTGTCTTGTATCCTGAAACTTTGCTGAAATCTTCTACTAGTTCCAGTAGTTTTCTTGTGGATTCTTTGGGGTTTTCTGTGTATGAGATCATATCATCTACAAATAGAGATACTTTGACTTCTTCCCTACCTATTTGGATGCCCTTTATTTCTTTTTCTAGCCTAACTGCTCTGGCTGGGACCTCCAGCACAATGTTGAATAATAGTGGTGATAAAGGGCATCCTTGTCTGGTTCCTGTTCTCAAGGGGAATGCTTTCAAAGTCTCTCCATTCAGGATGATGTTGGCTGTTGGTTTTGTATAAATGCCCTTAATTATATTAAGGAATTTCCCTTCAATTCCTATTTTGTTGAGAGTGTTTATCATGAATGGGTGTTGGACTTTATCGAATGCCTTTTCTGCATCGATTGATAAGATCATGTCATTCATGTCTTTTGTTTTATTTATGTGATGGACTACGTTGATTGTTTTTCTAATATTGAACCATCCCTGCATACCTGGTATAACTCCCACTTGATCATGGTGAATTATGTTTTTTGATATGTTGCTGAATTCTATTGGCTAAAATTTTGTTGAGGATTTTTGCATCAGTGTTCATGAGGGATGTAAGTTTGTAATTTTTTTGTGGTGTCTTTACCTGGTTTGGGTATCAGGGTTATGCTGAATATATAGAATAAGTTTGGGAGTATTCTATCCTTTTCTATGCTGTGAAATACCTTTAGTAGAAGTGGTGTTATCTCTTCTCTGAACGTTTGGTAGAATTCTCCAGTGAAGCCATCCAGGCCAGGGCTTTTTTGTTGCCTGTTTTTTTTTTTTTTTTTTTTTTTTTTAATATTTTATTGTACTTCAGGTGAAGGCTTACAGAACAAACAGTTTCTCATGTAACAGTAGTACACATGCTGTTTTATGACTTTGGTTAACAACCCCACAACATTTTAACCCTCTAAATTCTCAGCTTTTTTTTTTTTTTTGGTGAAAATACGCATAGCCAAAGATACCCCATTTCAAAACTTTTTACGTACACATTTAAGTGACATTGACTACGCTCTTCTAATTGTGCTGTTATTCTCACTTAAGATGAAGGCTTACAGGACAAAATAGCCTCCCATTTAACAGTTACTACAAATGTTGCCCTATAACAATGGTTAACAATCTCACAACACATCAACAGTATCCTTACTCAACCTTGTGTTCCCTATCATCAGCTTCCTACTCCCCTTCTGCCTTCTGGCCCTTGTCACTGGACTCCTGTACCTAGTTAGTCTCATTTGGTTTTACTGGGCTGTCCACTCCCAGGCTGAACAGTGAACCTCGAAGGTAACTTCACCACTGAGCTAAAAGGGTGTCTGGGGGCCATACTCTTGAGGTTTCTCCAGTCTCCTTTAGGCCAGTAAATCTGGTCTTTTTTTTTTTTTTTTGTGAGTTAGAATTATGCTCTACATCCTTCTCCAGCTCTGTCCAGAACCCTCTGTTGTGATCCTGGTCAGAGCAGTCAGCAGTGGTAGCCGCGCACCATCTAGCTGTACTGGACTCAGTCCGGTGGAGGTCTTGGTAGCTGTGGACAATTAGTCCTTTGGACTGATCTTTTCGTTGTATCCTGTTCTCTTCATTCTCCCTTGCTCCCAAAGGGATGAGACCAGTGTAGTATCTTAGATGGCCGCTCACAGGCTTTTAAGACCCCAGACACTACTCACCAAGGTAGAATGTAGAGCATTATCTTTATAAGTAGTGTCATGCCAATTGAGCTAGATGTTCCCCGAGACCATGGTCCCCACAGCCCTCTGTCCAGTGACTCAGTCCCTCGGGGAGTTTGGATGTGTCCATGGGGCCTCCATGACCTTTCCTTGTGCAGGTTGTGTTAGTTTCCCTTGTATTGTGTACTGTCTCACCTTTCACCCAAGATACCACTTATCTATTGCCTATTTAGTATTTCCCCCCCTCCCCTCCCATCCCTGGTAACCAACAAGGATTGTTATACTTTGCATGTGAACTTTTTCATGGGTTTTTACAATAGAGGTCTCATACAATATTTGTCCTTTTGTGATTGACTTATTTCACTCAGCATAATGTCCTCCAGTTTCATCCATGTTATGAGATGGTTCACAGATTCATTGTTGTTCTTTCTCGTTGCATGGTACTCCATTGTGTGTATGTACCATAGTTTGTTTATCCATTCATCTGTTGATGGGCACCTACATTGTTTCCATCGTTTTGCTGTTGTAAACAATGCTGCCATGAACATAGGTGTGCATATGTCTATTTGAGTGATGACTCTTATTTCTCTAGGATATATTCCTAGGAGTGGGATTGCTGGATCGAATGGTATGTCTATTTCTAGCTTTCTGAGGAAGCACCATATCATTTTCCAAAATGGTTGTATCGTTTTGCATTCCCACAAGCAGTGTATAAGAGTTCCCATCTCCCCGCAGCCCCTCCAACATTTGTTATTTCCAGTATTTTTGATTCGTGCCAGTAATGCCGGGGTGAGATGGTATCTCATTGTGGTTTTAATTTGCATTTATCTAATGGCTAGTGAACGCAAGCATTTCCTCATGTGTCTGTTGGCCATTTGAATGTCTTCTTCGGTGAAGTGTCTGTTCATTTCTTTTGCCCATTTTTTGATAGGATTGTTTGTCTTTTTGTTGTAGAGGTGTTGGATTTTCTTGTAGATTATGGAGATTAGACCTTTGTCTGACTTGTACTGTCCAAACATTTTTTCCCAGTCTGTAGGTTCTCTTTTGACTCTTTTGGTGAAGTCTTTTGAAGAGCATAGGTGTTTGATTTTTAGAAGATCCCAGTTATCTAGTTTATCTATTGGGTTTTGTGTGTTGTTGGTTATGGTTTGCATCCTGTTAATGCCATGTATTAAGGCCTGAAGTGTTGGTCCTATTTTTTCTTCTATGAACTTTATAGTTTTAGGCTTTACATTCAGGTCTTTGATCCATTTTGAAGTAGTTTTTGTATCCGGTGTGAGGTATGGGTCCTGTTTCATTTTTCTGCAAATGGATATCCAGTTTTGCCAGCACCATTTGTTAAAAAGACTGTCTTTTCCCCATTTGATGGACTTTGGGCCCTTGTTGAAGATCAGGTGACCGTAGGTGGATGGATTTACAACTGGGTTCTCAATTCTGTTCCATTAGTCAATGTATCTGTTGTTGTACCAGTACCAGGCTGTTTTGACTACTGTAGCTGTATAGTAGGTTCTCAAGTCAGGTAGTGTGAGTCCTCCAACTTTCTTCTTCTTCTTCAGTAGTGCTTTACTTATTCGGGGCTTCTTCCCTTTCCATATAAAGTTAATAATTAGTTTTTCCATCTCTTTGAAGAATGTTGCTGGTGTTTGGATCAGGATTGCATTGTATTTGTAAATTGCTTTGGGTAGAATTGCCATTTTCACAATGCTGAGTCTGCCTATCCATGAGCATGGTATGTTTTTCCATTTATGTAGATCCCTTTGGGTTTCATGCAGCAGTGTTTTGTAGTTTTCTTTGTATAGGTCTTTTACATTCCTGGTCAGGTTTATTCCTAAGTATTTTATCTTTTTAGGGGCTATTGAAAATGGTATTGATTTCCTGATTTCCTTTTCATCGTTATCTTTACTGGTGTATAGGAATCCAACTGCTTTTTGAATGTTTCTCTTGTATCCTGCTACTCTGCTGAATCTTTCTATTAGTTTCAGTAGATTTTTCATGGAGTCTTTAGGGTTTTCTATGTATAGTATCATATCTTCTGCAAACAGGGAGAGTTTAACTTCTTCATTACCAATTTGGATGCCCTTTATTTCTTTCTCTTGCCTTATTGCTCTAGCTAGAACTTCCAGCACAATGTTAAATACGACTGGTGATAAAGGGCATCCTTGTCTTGTTCCTGTTTTCAAGGGGAATGTTTTCAGCCTCTCTCCATTAAGAATGATGTTGGCCGTTGGTTTTTCCTAGATGCCCTTTATTATGTTGAGAAATTTCCCTTCTATACCTATTTTATTGAGAGCTTTTATCAGGAATCGGTGTTGGACTTTGTCAAATGCCTTTTCTGTGTCAATTGAGATGATCATGTGATTTTTTTCTTTCCTTTTATTTATGTGGTGTATTACGTTGATGGATTTTCTAATGTAAAACCATCCTTGCATACCTGGTATGAATCCTACTTGGTCGTGGTGTATTATTCTTTTGATATGATACTGAATTCTATTGGCTAGAATTTTGTTCAGAATTTTTGCATCTATATTCATGAGAGGTATTGGTCTGTAATTTTCTTTTTTGTGATGTCTTAGCCTGGTTTTGGTATCAGCGTTATGCTGGCTTCATAGAATGAATTTGGAAGTGTTGCTTCCTCTTCTATGCTCTGAAATAGCTTGAGTAGAACTGGTACAAGCTCTTCTGTAAATGTTTTGTAGCATTCTCCAGTGAAGCCATCTGGGCCAGGGATTTTTTTGGTTGGGAGTTTTTTTGATTACCTTTTCAATCTCTTCTCCTGTTATGGGTCTGTTCAGATTTTCAACATCACTTTGTTGTAGTTGGGTAGGCTGTGTGTTTCTAGAAATTTATCCATTTCCTCTAGGTTTTCAAATTTGTTGGAATATAGCTTTTCATAATATTCTGTTATAATCCTTTTTATTTCAGTTGGGTCTGCTGTGATGTCCCCCATTTCATTTCTTATTTGGGTTACTTGTGTCCTCTGCTGTTTTTCTTTTGTCAGTCTGGCCAGTGGTTTGTCGATTTTGTTGATTCTTTCAAAGAACCAACTTTTGGTTTTGTTGATTCTTTCTATTGTTTTTCTGTTCTCTAGTTCATTTATTTCTGCTCTGATCTTTAGTGTCTCCTTTCTTCCGGTGGTTGTGGGCTTTTTTTGCTGTTCTCTTTCTATTTGTTTGAGTTCTGTAGTTAATATTTTGATTTTGTCCCTTTCTTCTTTTTTGATATGTGCATCTATTGCTATAAATTGTCCTCTGAGGACTGCTTTTGCTGTGTCCCAAAGGTTTTGGTATGATGTGTTTTCATTTTCATTTGATTCTAGGAATTTTTTGATTCCATCTCTGATTTCTTCTATTACCCATTGATGTGTAAGCATAGTATTATTCAGTTTCCATGTAGTTGGTTTTTTTTCCTTGCTCTTTCTAGTGTTGATTTCTACCTTGATGGCATTGTGGTCAGAGAAGATACCGTGAATTGTCTCAACGTTTTAGATCTTGTTGAGGGTTGGTCTGTGGCCTAAGATGCGGTCTATTCTGGAGAACGTTCCATGTGCATTGGAAAAGAATGTGTACTTTGCAGCGGTTGGATGGAGTGTTCTATATATGTCTATGAGGTCCAGTTGGCTGATTGTGTCCTTAGGTCTTCTGTATCTTTGCTGAGTTTCTTCTTAGTTGTTCTGTCCTTTACTGAGAGTGGTGTGTTGAAGTCTCCTACCATTATTGTGGAACTGTCAATTTCTCTTTTCAGTGTTGTTAGAGTTTGTTTTATGTATTTTGGAGCCCTGTCATTGGGAGCGTAGATATTTATTATGGTTATGTCTTCATGATGGATCGTCCCCTTAATCATTATATAGTGTACTTCTCTGTCTTTTATGGTAGATTTTGTTTTAAAGTCTATTTTATCTGAGATTAGAATTACCACTCCTGCTCTTTTTGGTAGTTGTTAGCATGATATATTTTTTTCCAACCTTTGATTTTTAATAAATTCACATCTTTGTTTCTAAGGTGTGTCTCTTGTAGACAGGATATTGATGGATCCTGTTTTCGTATCCATTCTGCCACTCTCCGTCTCTTTATGGGTGCATTGAGTCCGTTTACATTCAGTGTAATTATTGATAGATGGAAGTTTGTTGCTGTCATTTTGTAGTGCTTTTTTTTTTTGGTGCTGAAGTTTTCTTTGTTCTTACTCTCTTGTGCTGAGTTACTTTTGTTTGTGGATTTTGTGTTCATTTCTTTTGTTTTTGTAGGTTTTGTTTTTGCTGAGACTTTATGTTTTTTGTCTTTAGTTTTATGAGTTGGTTTGTTAACTTTCTTTGTGGTTACCATGAATTTACCCTTATCTTTCTAAGTTTGAAGCAGTCTGTCCTTACTTGGTATCGCCTTGCCTTCGTCTCTGTTAGAAGGTTGTATACCTATGCCGTTTATTCCCTCTTTCATTGTTCTGATGTTGTTGTCATCCTTTGATTGATTGCTCTGATTCCCTGTTGTATTTCTTTTGGTTTTGGATAGTCCTCGAGAGTTCATTTCCTAGAATGGTATCTGGTTCGTATGATCCTTCATCCTAGGTCCTGCCTGAGGGCTGAAGCTGTTTGTCCTCAGATCTAAGAACTCCCTTTAATAATTCTTGTAAGTTTGGTTTGACTTTTGCATATTCCCTTAGTTTCTGTTTATCTGGAAATGACCTAATTTCACCATCAAATTTGAACAAGAGTTTTGCAGGATATATTATTTTTGGCTGACAATTTTTTTCTTTCAAGATTTTATATATGTCATCCCACTGCCTTCTTGCCTGTATGGTTTCTGCCGAATAATCAGAGCTTAGTCTTATTTTTTCTCCTCTGTATGTGACTTCTTGTTTTTCATGAGCTGCTCTCAGGAGTCTTTGTTTGTCTTTAGTTTTGGCGAGTGTGAATATGATATGTCTTGGTGATTTTCTTTTGGAGTCTCTTCTATATGGGGTTCGTTGAGCTTCTTGGATGGCCAGCTTTTCATCTTTCATGATATTGGGAAAGTGTTCTGTCAGCAGTTCCTCAATGATCCTGTCTGTGTTTTCTGTTTTCTCCCCCTGTTCTGGGATGCCAATCATTCATAAGTTTTTGCTTTTAATTGTGTCCCACATAATTCTCAGGGTCTGTTCATTTTTCTTTGTTCTTTTTTCTGAGTTTTCCTGAAACAGAGTTGTATCCAAGTGTTTGTCTTCCGTTCCACTGATCCTGTCTTCCACGGTTTCAAATCTACTTCTCAGCCCTTCTATGACATCATCCATTTCTGAAATCTTGTTGTTTATCTTTTGGATTTCTAATTGTTGTTTTTGTATAATTTCGAGTTGTGAATTTATTTTGGCATTTTGTTCCTGCATCATCTTCCTGAATTCTTCCAATTGTTTGTCTGTATTTTCCATAAATTTGTCTATTTTTTCCTCATGTTTGTCAGCTTTTTGCCTCGGTTCTTGGAAAATTCCGAGTATTAGTGATTTGAGTTCCATATCAGGTACTTCTAGTGCATTTTCTTCCACAGGAGAGTTATCTGGTGTTTTAATTTGGACACCTATTGGAGCCTTCTTGTCTTGTTTTTGTAAATGTTTTGATATTGTTTGCTGTTTTCAGGGCATTCAGTAGATATTTCTCTCATTTATTGATTGTAGATTGTTTTGTTTCGTCCTTGTGGTACAGCTGGGCAGGTCTAGCTGAAGAGGAGCCACTGGAGCGGGTTGTTTGTGGCACTCACCACAGCCACCAGGACGGTCAGTAGTCAGTGCTGGGCAGGTTACAATAGGCGTGCCTGCACAGCTTGGTGATGTGATGTCAAGTGCACGGTGCAGGTAGGCTGGATGCAGCAGGGAGATGGTTATGTGTGAAGCTAAGCTGCTGTTTTGTCTCCCACTGGATGCTCCACGAGGCTGCTCTCCCGTTCTCCCATTTGCTGGTCTCCGATAGGAATCCAAGATGGTGGATCCGCGCTGCGTTAGGTGGTGGGGGACCTCTGCATGAGTCTCTCTTTGCTCTCCGTTCTCTTTCAGTATTCTCACTCCGTTTGGTGTTTGGCTGAGTTTTTTATCTCTTCATTTGATGTTCTAGGGTTTCAGGATTGTTGATTCTCTGTTTGGCGTAGTTTTTCGGATCTTTGCTGTGGAGAGACGGCGTGGTGCTTCTGCCTAGAGCGCCATCTTGCCGGACTCCCCTGTTGGCTGTTTTTTAATAACCTTTTCAATCTCTTCTTTTCTTATGGGTTTATTTAGTTGTTACACCTCTGTTTGTGTTAATTTATGTAGGTAGTGAGTTTCTAGCAATTTGTCCATTTCCTCTAGGTTTTCAAATTTGTCAGAGTACAATTTTTCATAGTAATCTGTTATGATTCTTTTAATTTCATTTGGATCTGTTGTGATACCACCCATCTCATTTCTTATACGGGTTATCTGCTTCCTCTCCAGTTTTTCCTGTGTCAGCTTGGCCAGTGGTTTATCAATTGTGTTGATCTTTTCAAAGAACCAGCTTTTGGACATGTTAAATCTTTCAATTGTTTTTCTAGACTCTATTTCATTTAAATCTGCTCTAATTCTTATTATTTCCTTTCTTCTAGCACCTGTGGGCTTCTTTTGATGCTGTCTTTCTACTTGTTCCGGTTGTAGGGTTAATGCTTTGATTATGAGCGTTTCTTGTTTTTGGATGTGTGCCTTTATTGCTATAAACTTACCTCTGAGCACTGCTTTTGCTGTGTCTCAAAGGTTCTGGTAAGATGTGTTTTCATTCTCGTTTGAGTCTATGAATTTCTTTTCCATCCTCAATTTCTTCCATAACCCAGTAGTTTTTGAGCAAGGTGTTGTTCATTTTCCATGTGTTTTATTTTTTTTTCATCGTTTTTTCTCTTGTTGATTTCCACTTTTATGGCTTTATGGTCAGAAAAGATGCTTTGTATTATTTCAATGTTTTGGGTTTTGTTAAGGCTTGCTTTATGGCCTAATATGTGGTCTATTCTGGAGAATGTTCCATGTGCGTTGGAAAAGAAAGTATACTTGGCTGCTGTTGGGTACAGTGTTTGGTAAATGTTTGTGAAATCAAGTTGGTTGATTGTAGCATTTAGCTCTTCTGTGTCTTTATTGATCTTCTTTCTGGATGTTCTGTCCTTCACCAAAAGTGGCATGTTGAAGTCTCTTACTACTATTGTGGAGCTGTTATCTCTTTTTTCAGCGCTGTTAGAGTTTGTTTTATGTATTTTGGAGCCCTGTTGTTGGGTGCATAAATATTTATATTATAGTTATGTCCTCCTGGTGTATTGACCTTTTAGTCATTATACAGTGCCCTTCCTTATCCTTTGTGGTGGATTTTACTTTAAAGTCTGTTTTGTCAGAGATTAATATTGCCACTCCTGCTTTTTTTTTTGAGTGTTGTTTGCTTGATATATTTTTTCTATCCTTTGAGTTTTAGCCTGTTTGTGTCTTTCAGTCTAAGACGTGTCTGTTGTAGGCAACATATTGATGGATCATGCTGTTTTATCCAATTTGCCACTCTCTGTCTCTTTATTGGTGCATTAGGTCCATTTGCATTCAGCATAATTATTGATAGGTATGAGTTTAGTGCTGTCATCCTGTTATCTCTTTTTATGTGTTGTTCACAGTTTCTTTGTTATCCTCAGTTTTCTGTGCTGAGTCATTTTTCTTTATGTTTTTTTTTTATCTTTTTGTTGTAGATTTTGTGTTTGCTGGGTCTTTATGTTTTTCTTCTTTTTTATTTTGATTTGTAGAATTGTTAAATTCCTTTGTGGTTACCTGTGGGGATATATGCCATTTAAACATGGCTGCACTATTGACAATTGCAGCTCCCACAGGCCTCTATGCTCCACAGCATGTTGAGACTTGTCCCCAACATGTTGAGACTTGTCATGACTTGTTTTCCCAAACCTATTGTCCCGTTACTGATTGACTTGTTTACCTGAATTCCTTCTCCCTTGCCCGAAACTTATTGTTATTCACCCAAAGCCCGTTGTTCTGTTATTTGCTTCACTGTTTGCTGTATCGACTATAAATAAACTCCTGGGACTGAAGCCGGGGCTCGACTCCTCAGAGTGACCCTCCTGGCCCCACTTCTCTGTAAGAGTTGTGTTTGGTTACTGTCTCCACTGTCCCGACATTTGCTGCCACTGCGACAGATGGTGCCCCATGTGAGAGTGCTGTAGACACCCTCTCACTCAATCCCTGAAGGTGGTGAGTATAAGATATGCGTCTATCTTGGGCTGCTCTTACAGCCCCGGGAGCGGCAGAGCTTTTCCGTGGGCGGAACTTTCCCAGACGCTCTCAATTCGGGCTGCTATAGCCCCGGGAGTAGCGGGGCTTTCTCGTACGCTCCCTCAAGGGATTTTAGGCTTCAGGCCAGGAGCTTTCCTATCATTCTTTCCTTCATTTTATGTTTCTCCCTCGCTATGGGGAACTCTCTTTTTTCTGAACAGCGTAAGGTGTCAGAAGAAGCTATTAGAGCATGTCAAAATGTTGGCACAGAAACTCATAAGGCACAAGTATTAGTAGCAGCTCTCTGTCCATCCACTGCCACCTGTTTTGGGTGCGGTAAACCTGGACATTTTAAGAAAGACTGTCACAGTTTAAAAAACAAAAATGCCAACACTAAACTTCCAACCTGAAAGCATCCCCGTTGTAGTAAAGGCTTTCATTTGGCTAATATATTCTGGGTTTCTCTATGCTACAGCCCTTTCTGGAAAACGTTTTACTCATGCCTGTCATCATTTCACCCAAGCCATTGCAACTATGGGATTTCCCAAGCTCTTAAAACTGATAATGGTCCTGCATATACTTCAGCTAAATTTCAACAATTTTGTGCCACTTGGGATATTCTTCATACCACTGGCATTCCTGATAACCCTCAAAGGCAAGCCATAATTGAATGTGCCCATCATACTCTCAAACAGCTCTTAAATAAACAAAAGGGGGGAGGTGATGGGTCTAGAGTATGTGACCAGAATGAAAGACTTGCCAAAGCTCTTTATTTTTAACTTCTTATCAGTTGCTAAAGATGGTCATACTGCTGCAGAATGACATTTTATCCCCTCTGACACCCGACCTCGCCCACAGGTCCTCTATAAAAATCCTCAAAATCCCTCTGTCTGGCAAGGACGTGTAGAATTACTAACCTGGGGGCGAGGGTATGTGGCTGTTTTGTCTCCTACAGGTCCACTTTGGATTCCCGCCCAATTAGTAAAACCATATCATGACCCAGCGACAGCCACCACCCTTCCAAATGGGAACCGCCGCCATTCTCACACTGGAGTCCATCCTGCCTTTCTGGGTGGCCAAGGCGGTGCGAGCGGCCGCCCTACTCCCCTCGTGGCTGCCTTGGGCTGGCCAGGCCCTGGCCGGGGCTGCAGGAGCTGGAGGAGCTGGAAGAATGCATGGCCGGCAGTGGGGCTGGTGGAAGGAGTAGCAGCAGGACTTGGCCCGCTCCAGCTGCGGCACAGTCCGTGCTCTATCTCCCGTGGCGCTCCAAGCCCAGTCCCAGGTTGCTGCTTCCCGGGCTCGCTGGCCCGGTCGCCTGGGGTGTCGCCGCCTGGGACAGCCCTGCCTGGAGGCTCTGGGCAGGCGAATGCAGGCTCTGCGCTCCGGCCATGACTAGGGGTCCCAGATGTGCCCCGCGCTGCGGCTCCCCCATGCGCCGGCACACTCTGCCCTGCGCCTCCGCCCCTTCCCTTCTCTGAACCGCCGCCACCACCCCTTTGGTGGCCGCCATCCGACCCAACTCCATAGCTACAACTGACACCGGCACCCCTTCCCCCGGGGTTGAACACTGAAGTGTGGCCATCCGACCCGAAATCACCCCTTCCCCCGGGGATGGACACTGAACAACGGAGATCTGCAATACCGGTAACATGGGGAGGTCTGAAAGCCCTCTCCTCCAAAGCTGAGCATATCCTCTCAACTACAGGTGCCCCACTTACACCTGAAAACCTGTTTCTAGCTAGGTTTCCCTCGTGATACTCTATTCTCAACAGTTATCCTATATTATCTTGTTAATCAGTAATTTGTTAATGAGTAAGTTCCCAGTGAAAATTTGTTATGTGTAAATTCCTCTATATTTTCTGCTTCTCCTAGTTAGATGCTTCTGTATGGATAGATTTCTAAGTTAGATGATTCCTTTCCAATTGACAGTAAATTTGTGTAAATCAGTGTTTGTTTGATTGTTAAATCTGTTATGATGTGTAAATTACCCTTCCTAGTGATTCCCTTCCAAGTAATGGCAAAGCTGTGTAAATCATCGCTTGTTTGATTGTTAATGAATCTTTGAGCTTTTATAAATCTTTAAGCCTTTAATAATTTCAGTGGATGTTAAAAGTTAGTGTTTACCTGATAAAATGAGAGTTGGAGGAAACCCACTGGTCCAACAATATAATAACTTTATAAGATCATCCTCTATTGTCATACACACCTAAAAGGCACATTGAGTCTGCTCACTCCAGCTATGCAATTGATAAGAGCATCGCTCTTACTTAGTAACCTGGTGAAGAACCAGGTGGTATCCAGTGGAAAACCAGCACCGTGAGTTTAAAGAGCCTGCTACGGCCGCCATCTAGAAGCATTAAGCCCAGGCATTCAGTAACAGCCTGGTGAAGAACCAGATGGTATCCGGTGGAAAACCAGCACCGTGAGTTTAAAGAGCTTGCCATGGCCGCCATCTAGGCGACTAAGTCCAGGTGTTACTCATAGCTATGCTACTTCTCCTCCTTAAACATACGGAGTGTGCCCCAGCTGTAGCTGGGCTCACAAGGACTCACTATGATGCCACACCCTGAGGTGTGGAGACAGTAGCTGAGATAATCTTGGACTTTATCTCATAGAGAAAATTTTACTTTGTCCTAATGGACACTTGTTGAACCAGTGAAAACCCTCTTGATTCTTATTCCATTAACTAAACAAAAGGGTGGAAATGTGGGGATATATGCCATTTAAACATGGCTGCACTATTGACAACTGCAGCTCCCACAGGCCTCTATGCTCCACAGCATGTTGAGACTTGTCCCCAACATGTTGAGACTTGTCATGACTTGTTTTCCCAAACCTATTGTCCCGTTACTGATTGACTTGTTTACCTGAATTCCTTCTCCCTTGCCCGAAACTTATTGTTATTCACCCAAAGCCCATTGTTCTGTTATTTGCTTCACTGCTTGCTGTATTGACTATAAATAAACTCCTGAGACTGAAGCCGGGGCTCGACTCCTCAGAGTGACCCTCCTGGCCCCACTTCTCTGTAAGAGTTGTGTTTGGTTACTGTCTCCACCGTCCCGACATTCGCTGCTGCTGCAACAGTTACCTTAATATTTACTCTTATTTTTCTAAGTTTATACCAGTCTTTTATAACTTTATATCGCCTTAACTTCCCCTCCATATAGAAAATCAATGTCTCCATTTTTTAAGTCCCTCTTTTTTGTTTTAATATTATCCTTTTTTACATATTGACATCTGTTTCCCCCTTTTCAATGTTTTAGCTTTGATATATTTTCGATTTTCGTATCTGAGTCAATTTCTGGTTGCTGTGTCCTGTGTTCTAGTCTTGCATAGTTATCTGGTGTTATTGATTATCTAACCGTAGGACTAACCCATAATTTTGGTTTGGTTTTTGCAAATTTCCCTGAACTTCCGTTTATCTGGAAATGCCCTAATTTCGCTATCATATTTGAGAGACAGTTTTGCTGGATATATAATTCATGGCTGACAGTTATTTTCCTTCAAGGCTTTAAATATGTCATTCCATTGCCTTCTAGCCTGCATGGTTTCTGCTGAGTAGTCCGAGCTTATTCTAATTGATTCTCCTTTGTAGATGACTTTTCTTTTATCCCTAGCTGATCTTAAAATTCTCTCTTTATCTTTGGTTTTGGTAAGTTTGATTATAATATGTCCTGGTGACTTTCTTTTGGGATATACCTTATGTGGGGTTTGATGAGCATCTTGGAGAGATATCTCCTCATCTTTCATGATATCAGGGAAGTTTTCTGTCAACAAATCTTCAACAATTTTCTCTGTATTTTCTGTTGTCCCCCCTGTTCTGGTACTCCAGTCACTTGTAGGTTATTTCTCTTGATAGAGTCCCACAGGACTCTTAGAGTTTCTTCATTCTTTTTAATTGTTTTATCTGATTTTTCCTCAAATAAGTTGGTGTCAAGAGCTTTATCTTCAGTGTCACTAATTCTAACTTCTACTGCCTCAATTCTGCTCCTCTGACTTTCTATTGAGTTGTCTAATTCTGAAATTTTATTGTTAATCTTCTTGATTTCTGATTGCTGTCTCTCTATGGATTCTTGCAGCCTATTAAATTTGGCATTATGTTCTTGAATAACTTATAAGTTCCACTACTACTGTGTCTGTATGTTCCCTGGCTGTTTCTGCATGCTGTCGTATTTCCTTTCTTATTTCTAGAAGAGTTCTGTATATTAATCTTTTGTATTCTGCCTCTGGTAATTCCAAGAAGTTCTTTTCCTCCAGAGAATTTATTGATTCTTTATTCTGGGGGCTTGCTGAAGCCATCATGGACTGCCTCTTTATGTGACTTGATATTGACTGTTGTCTTGGAGCCATAAATAATTTATTATAATTTTATTTTGTATTTGCTTAGTGAGACCTAGCTTCTTTTGTTTTGTTTTGATATTCCCAAATAGGCTGCTCACATGCACTAGTTTGATTTTTAACACCTTTGGATCTCTAATACCTGTCACCAGGTAGTTCCGTAACTAAGTAGGTCCACACAGGAGTCCATTAAATTTTCTTATATGGGTTCAGCTCAGGTGTTCAGGCTGTCAGACACCAAGTGTGTGCTGCAGGTTCTCACCCCAAGTCCTAGAGAGGCATGGGTGATTGGTGCAGGCACTGGACTCTGGCCGTGGTAGGGGATTATGCGCTAAGCCTGGCAGGGGGCTGACGGCTTCCCCTGAGAGTCTGAAAGGAAAGTGTGTCCCTGTTCTCTAGGGTGAGTAGGTAGGTGAGTTTTGCAGCCGGACTATGAGCACCCCACTCTGTTGGCTGTAAAGACTTGAGGGCACCACTTTTTCTTGGACTTGTGTAGCAGGTGACTAGGGACTTAGGGTGCTACCACCAGTCCTCAAGCCCCCGCTGCAGATCCATAAATGCGCCTACTTAAGGGGCAGGGCTGTTTCGAGGGTCACAAATCTGCCAGTTCACAGCTGAAGCAGTTGAAGTTAAACTTCAGATGTTTGCCCTGTTGTGCTGTGGCAGTGAGGACTAACGCTGCTGAGATGGGTCCCCACAAGTCTATACAGGGGTGTAAGACACTCAGATTCTGTGGATCCCTGATATCTGTGCCCAGCAAAGGAGCTGTGCAAACCCTGTGTTCCTGGCCTAGGGGAGCCAGCAGCTTATTTGTTCCCTCTTCCAGGCCAGGAGAACAGGTCAGGGCACCTCTTGGGATCTACTTCTGGACCAGTGGACTCCCAGTGCAGAGTGCAGAGGGAGCAGGTAAAAGGAAGAGAGGTTTTTCCCAAATGGGCTTTTTTTTTTTTTCCTTTAATCCACACGAAAGGGTGCACGCATGTACTTATCTTAGCCTCTCGGGAGCTGCTCTTCACTGGTTCAGAGTGTCTAGGCAGAATCTCTGCTGCCAGGTCTCTCTCGATGTGGAAGCTGTTTCCCAAGCACACGCACAGCATAGCTGTTTGCCTGCTTCACTGCGGACTGGCATGGCTGTGGTGCTGCAGTTTCACCGCCACGGCTCTGGCCCTCCTCACCTCTTCCAAACGGTCTCCCTCTCCTGTATCACTCAGACATATTTTTTAACCTTGCCTTGTTCAGGGCTCCCAGATATTCACATAGAATCAAATAGCTTGTTTTTCCAGGTCTTTGTTATAAGAGGGATATAGGAAGCGTCTAACTACTCTGCCATGTTGACCACACCCCTCAGTGGTATATTTTTAAAGTTATTAAGACATAACAAAGTAATTCCACATAAGTAAATATAGAGCCACATAATCATTTAAGCTTGTATAGTCTTCCATTGTATTGATTACCATAATTTATGTAACCAACCCCCTACTTTGAATATTTAGGTTGTTTTGGTTTTATCACTGTAAAACACATTGTGATGAACATTGCACTGTTTTGCACTTGTCCATATATAAATATTTCCTTACAAATATGTATAGAAGAGGAATGGCTTGGTTAGAGGACCTTTGAAAGTGTCTTAAAAGTTCTTTGGAAACATCAAGAACAATAATAATAATAAACCTTTTGAATACTCTAATGTGGTAATTTTGAATGATTTATAAAATACTTTATTCCTATCTTGGTTTTTATGACATGTCTTACGAACAAATATACCAAGACCATCTGTTTGTCATTTCCCCAGACGTAGACTGTAAGCGCAATCCACTTACTGAACTTCTTTCATATTTTTCACAGAAAGGCACAAAACTAATTTTTAACTTAAAGCATGAATTCAATCTGTTCAGAATCCAAGTGTTTAGCTGTGCCAAGAAAATGTATTGTTTCATAGAGAATCTTTCATTTTCAATCAAAATTTTGAAACAAAATACTTAAACACATCCTGCCAGTGGATCCAAATATCATTTGTGAAACAAGGTCCGTTTTTCAGCAAGGGTCCGATTTCAAGGTGTGTTTGTGGAAGCAAGAGCCTCTCCCTTCCACATATCTTGAGTTCTAAAAATTGAAAAGAACAGGAAGAGAGAAATGGAGGAGGAGGAAGGGCTGGCAGGATTGAATGAAAGCAATGGCAGTCCCCAAACTATATTCCAAAATCTAATGTAGCTGGTATGTTAATTGACTGAAACTTAATTTTCACTTTTTTAGCATAAATAATGTTATTAACGTTTCCTGGCTAGTCCACAGAAGCCTGTTTAATCCACAATACAGTTCAAACTATACACATTATGAGAAACAGTAGAAAACATCACTGTTGCAATACCAGTGCTTAAATAAAATAAAAACATTATAATACTAGTTTAATAGTTTTATGCTTACCTTGAACATTATTAGTGCTTGAAGAAAAACCAAACTTAATCACCAATGGGTTTTATTTGTACTCTATTGTGTTTCTGCAGTATTCCAGTCACTTCTAGGACTAGCTAGGCTAGGATGTGTCAACAGGGAAGCTTAGCTACTATGTATGGCAATATTATCTTAGGGCAATGCAATGTTAATTATAAGCACCTCATTCAGAAATGAGGTTTAGTGGCATTTGATCACTGTTTTAAGAACAGAAACGGCTTTAAACCCTATGAGATAGACCTTGGAAACCCTATGGGACAGTTCTACCCTGTCCTTTAGGGTTGCTATGAGTCGGAATTGACTCGACAGCCACGGGTTTGGTTTTTTTTGGTTTTTAACGGCCCAGAAAGCCTGTTTTAAGTATTTCATTGCTTTAGCTTTTAGAATGTTAGACATATCTACCTTTAAGTGCAAGCTCCCAAACTCATTCCAAAGCCCAGGATAAACAATCATTGGTTTCTTATAGTTTTTTGTTTTCGTTTTTAATATTTACATTCTTACCTTCAATCATTGAGAGTGAACTGAATATCCTGAGCATTTGAATAAAACCTTCATTTTGGGGTTTCTTTCTTTCTTTCTTTTTTTCTTTTTTTTGCTTTAAGTGAAAGTTTACAGTTCAAGTCAGTTTCTCATACAAAAATTTATACACACATTGCTATGTGACCCTAGCTACTCTCCCTATAATGTGACAGCACACTCCTCCTTTCCACAGATTTCTCATGTCCATTCAAGTAGCTTCTGTCCCTTTTTGCCTTCTCATCTCGCCTCCAGACAGGAGCTGCCCATTTAGTCTCATGTATCTACTTGAGCTAAGAAGCACTCTCTTCACGAGTATCATTTTATGTCCTGTACCAAAAAACCAAACCAAACCCATTGCCATCGAGTTGGTTCTGACTCATAGCGACCCTACAGGACAGAGTAGAACTGCCCCATAGAGTTTCCAAGGAGCGTCTGGTGGATTCCGACTACCAAGCTTTTGGATAGCAGCTGTAGCACTTAACCACTACACCACCAGGGTTTCCTTATGTCCTATAGTCCAGTCTAATCATTGTCTGAAGAGTTGGCTTTGAAAATAATTTCAGTTCTGGGCTAATGGAGAGTCTGGGAACCACATCTTCCGGGGTCCCTCCAGTCTCAGTCAGACCACTAAGTCTGGTCTTTTTAATAGAATTTGAGTTCTGCACCCCACTTTTCTCCTACTCCGTCAGGGGCTCTCTTTTGTGTTCCTTGTCAGGGTGGTCATTAGTGGTAGCCGGGCACCATCTAGTTCTTCTGGTCTCAGGCTAATGGAGTCTCTGGTTTATGTGGTCCATTCTGTCTCTTGGGCTAATATTTTCTGTGTGTCTTTGGTGTTCTTCACTCTCCCTTGCTCCAGGTGGATTGGGACCAATTGATGTACCTTAGATGGCCACTTGCTAGCTTTTAAGACCCAAGACGCCACTCACCAAAGTGGGATACAGCATATTTTCTTCATCAACTTTGTTATGCCAGTTGACCTAGATGTCCCCTGAAACCATGGTCCCCAAACCCCTACCCCTGCTACTCTGTCCCTCTAAGTGTTTGGTTGTATTCAGAAAACTTCTTAGCTTTTGGTTTAGTCCACTTGTGCTGACTTTCCCTGTATTGTGTGTTGTCCTTCCCTTCGCCAAGATAATTCTTATCTAATATCTAGTTAGTGAATACTGTTTTAAGTATTTATGATATATTGTGTTCTTGTTGTTGAGAGGTGCCGTAGAGTCGTTTTCGACTCATAGTGACCCTATGTTCAACAGAACAAAACACTGCCTTGTCTTGCGCCATCCTCACAGTCATTTTTATGCTTGAGACCATTGTTGCAGCCACCGTGTCAGTCCATCTCGTGCAGGGTCTTTCTCTTTTTCGCTGACCCTCTGTTTTCCAAGCATGCTGTCCTTCTCCAGAGACTGGTCCCTCCTGATAACATGTCCAAAGTATGTGAGACGAAGTCTTGCCATCCTTGATTCTAAGGAGCATTCTGGCTGATTTATTCATTCTTTTGACAGTCTATGGTATATTTAATATTCTTCGCCAACACCACAATTCAAAGGCGTCAATTCTTCTTTGGTCTTCCTTATTCATTGTCCAGCTTTCATGTGCATATGAGGCGATTGAAAATACCATGGCTTGGCTCAGGTGCACCTTAGTCTTCAAGGTGACATCTTAGCTTTTTAACACTTTAAAGAGGCCTTTTGTAGCAGATTTGTCTAATGTAGTGCATTGTTTGATTTCTTGACTGCTGCTTCCATGGGTGTTGAGTGTGGATCCAGGTAAAATGAAATCCTTGACAACTTCAATCTTTCCTCCATTTATTAGTTCTGATGTTGCTTATTGGCCAGTTGTGAGGATTTTTGTTTTCTTTATGTTGAGGTGTAATCCATACTAAAGGCTGTAGTCTTTGATCTTCATCAGTAAGTGCTTCAAGTCCTCTTCACTTTCAACAAGCAAAGTTGTGTTATCTGCATAACTCAAGTTGTTAATGAGTCTTCCTCCAATCCTGATGCCCCGTTCTTCTTCATATAGTCCAGCTTCTCAGATTATTTGCTCAGCATACAGACTGAATAAGTATGGTGAAAGAATGCAACCCTGACGCACACCTTTCCTGACTTTAAACCAGGCAGTATCCTCTTGTTCTGTTTGAACGACTGCTTCTTGATCTATGTACAGGTTCCTCATGAGCACAATTAAGTGTTGTGGAATTCCCATTCTTCGCAATGTTATCCATAATTTGTTGTGATCCACACAATTGAAAGCCTTAGCACAGTCAGTAAAACACAGGTGAACTTCTTTCTGGTTTTCTCTGCTTTCAACCGAGATCCATCTGACATCAACAGTGATATCCCTTGTTCCACATCTTCGTCTGAATCTGGCTTGAATTTCCAGCATTTCCCTCTCAGCAAACTTCATATATTGTAGTAGACATTTATTGGACTGTCTGCTCAGCTCCCTTTTCCTAGGATTTGCCTCCCAACCAACCGTTGCACCTGTCCACCACCCATACAATGCCTACCGATTCCTTCCCTATCCTAGATACAGTTTATTGATCTTTGTCTAGGACAATTACGCCCTTTCCTGGATTTCTAGAGTTAAGACTGAAATAAGTCAAACTATTCCTGACTCCACAGATCCTGCCATATATCCCAGGAAGCTTTTTTGCTGAAACAAGTTCAAATTAGTTTTCTGATGTTTGTAGTCAAAAGACCCCCCCCACACACTGAGTTTCTGCACTAAGCAATCTTTGCCATAGCTTCCTTGCCATTTGCTCTAGTAAGTGGGCTTTGGTAACCGGAGAAATGGTCTTGGTTCCCAGCCCTAAGGGATTAAGGAAGCATCTCTCAGAATAGATAGAAATAGGCCTGAATTCCCTGCTATTTGGATGATGCATATAATGGCCATGCCCACCTTTCCTTGGTATGTTCCCACACTTGCCTGTGGCACTGACAAAAGCAGGACTTTGCCACTTTTATGAAGCTAGCTGAGTTCCAGCCAGCAACTGACTTTATCATGCCTTCTTGACTAGATTTTGAAAGAACAATCACAGATCAGCCAGATATGAAGCCAGGAGGCATTTTGAAAGGCAGTTTCAGGTTCAGGAGCAGCTGTAATACTGAGCCCCTCAAAGATATTGGTTCAATTATCTGATTTAGGGGCAAGATCAATAGAGTATTAGTCTTACATTACTATTGCTGGCTGATCTGGAGCCACGATGACTATGAAGGAGAGAATGTTCAGGAAGATCTTGAAGCTAACCAGGCAGAGCCAAAAGTCTACCTACAATTGCCACAGGGATATTCCTATTGTAATATGATTCTTTGAGTAATTCTTACTAAATAAAATATAGTCTATTATCATAACATTGAATTTCTACCTTCCTTGAGTTCTCATCTTATAATGTTTAGAAATCTTTCCTTTCCCACTAACAAACTGAAATTAATTACAGATTTTTGTCTTTTTAATGATCTAAAACGTTGTATTTGCACTCTGGAATACAATTTGCAAATATTACCTAAGACTCTTCTTTTATGCCAAGTTTCAGGATTGAAGAAAACATTCAGACTTGAATAGTGATAGTCATTGCAGGCATGCACAAATCTAGTAGAACACTCAGTGTAATTTCATACCTGGGAAAGAATTCACCGGTAACTCTTATACGCTGTGCTCCACGGGCTGCTGTGCTGTGAACGGCTGGAGGATCAATGACTTTAGTGCATCTACAAACCCGAACAGTCATTTCATCCTATAATAGTGGCTCCTTTCTAGTTTTGTACATACTGCATTCCATGCGCTGGGCTAGATGAAACTCAAACAAATCAAGCCAGAGTGACATTCCAGTGCATTGACCATGAAAGATTGTCGTACCAGAAAGCCCTCTCCCTACTTTGAACATGATGAAGATTCTTGCAGAGCAAAAGACAGTAGGCTCTGGCTTGACACATCTCCACTTAGGGTGCCAGGAAACCATCCTTAACTCCATGCATGAGTTATAGGCACTTATGTACACTAAAGCTTGTGACATGTAGTTAATACTGTCATAGTGTAGTGCACTTAAATGTTTTTTCTCATTGTTTATTGCAGGAGGGTTCCTGGGAAGATTTTTATTCCGCCTATTGAAAGTATTATACAGGGTAACAGTTTGTCCTGGTGCTCCCATGAGTTTACTCTTGAGTCCTTTACGAGAATTGTTCTTCCACAAAATGTATCTAAGGAAATGATTTCCCTTTCAGAAATATTAACAATAGATCATTACTATTTAATTTGTTTTGAAGACCATTCAACAGTGTGATGATTGTGTGTCAAGTTGGCTGGGCCATGATTCTCAGTGTTTTGGCAGTTGTGTAATGTTGCGATCACTTCCCTGTTGAAATTTGATGTGTGATCACCCCCATGATGGGATCTGCTGTGAGTAGCCAGTCAGTTAAAGGGGAGTTTCCTTGGGCGTGTGGCCTGCATGAAGTATGGGCTGACATTCTGGCAGGGCCTGGGGGGCTTTTGCTCATTCTGGATCCTGCAGCTGGCTCCTGTTCATCTGACGTCTGGTTCTTGGGACTTGAGCTAGCAGCTCGAGGCCTGTGGTCTTGCCTGCCGATCTTGGGATTCGTCAGTCTTCACAGCTTGTGAGCAACAGCCCTGCTCTCTGACCTGCTGATCTTGGGTTCACCAGCCCCTGACACTGCGTGAATCAGGAGAAGCCTCTATCTTGAACTACGGACTTGGGACTTTACAGCCTCCACAACCGTGTGAGCCATTTCCTTGATATAAATCTCTCTGTAGATATATATTTACACACTTTACTGGTTTTGCTTCTCTACAGAACTGAGCCAAAGACAAACAGGCATTCTTTTTATTATTCATTTACACAGATGATATGCATTTGTTTAACAATTAACATTAATAAGGGTAGAGAGGAGTCCCTGAGTGGTGAAAATGCTTAATGTGCTTGGCTGCTAACTGGAAGGTTGGAAGTTCGAGTCCACCCAGAGGTGCTGGAGATCTATTTCTGAAAAACCAGCCATTGAAAGCCCTATGGAGCACAGTTCTACTCTGATACACATGGGGTCACCATGAGTAAGAACTGGCTTTACAGAAAATGATACTAGTAAGGGTAGAGAGATAAATATAAAGATTAATTAAGAGATAGTTCCTGCCTAAGAGTAGCTAACTATATAGTGTGAGAATTTTCAACAAAATTCAGAGATCCAATTTGATTGCTTATTATAAATCCTTCTCTTTCTTAGATCCTTGACCCCCCTTGTTTTTGAGGATATATCCTGAACTGAATGCATTATCCCTTCTCTGAAATCTCCTCCTCCTGAGTTTCATTTCTCCATAATTGACACCAGCTTATATGCAATTGCTCAAGCCAGGAAATTGGGAATCACCCCTAACACATCTCCTTCAGTCACCCCCAGATCCCAACAAGTCACCAAGTCTTGTTGGTCCAACCTGTTGACATCTCTGTCTGCACACTTCTCTCCATCCCCATTATGTCTTTCCAATTTCAATTCACTGTCCACCCTTACGTAGATTATGGTAATAGCCTCCTAACTGGTCTCTCTGCCACCACTCTAGTTCCCTCTCCACTTTGTTATTCACATTGCAGCTAGAGTGAGATTTTGAACAGCATACATGATTGTAAAATTCCTCTAATTAAAACCCTTCATTGATTCTCTGTTGCTTTTGGGATAAAGTTCAATTGCTTTATATTCCCCACCTCTCCAGCCTCATATACCACTGCTTCCTCTTCCACTCAGTTTTCCAGCCGCACTGAATCACTTGGAAGCCCTATGTGCAGCAGTCTCTCTAATTTCTGGGCCTTTGCATATGCTGTTCTGTTTGTCTAGAAGAATCTCTGTGCCCGCTGACTCCTTCACCCCACTCCCATACTCGATCGCTTAACCTTTGGGCTTCAGAAGTGTCATTCATTATTATTAGCTTAACAACAGCTATGAAAAATCGTCTATTAACTCTTTTCAAGGAAATATATTTTCCAATTGTGATTTGTACTTGTAGCAAATTTCCTAGGATTTTAGGCAGCTCAAGCTTCCAGTTTATCTGTACCCAGTCATCATGAAACTATAACATATCTCCCACATACAGGACGGTCCTTCTGTGCTTGGCAACTTAGGAACCCTTGGAAATTAGAGTGCTTTTAAGCCACTAGGGTATTATTCCATAAACATAAGACAGTTTACTTCAGCTTTGAGTTGAGCAAGTTTCTCACAGTATCTGGTATTCTATCCATAATAACTTACTTTCCCCTTTCAGGCTATCATTTTGTGATAAAAACAACTTAATACTTAACCATATGTCTTCCATCCAGTAAGTTATAAAATAACAGCCTTCAAAATAGTCTCTAATGCTTGGAACCTTAGTCTTTTTTTTTTTTTTTAAGTCTTTGCAAATTGACAGCCTGTTTTCTGAAAGACATCCAACTCTGATGCTGCTCCCCTTCCAGCCCTTATAGTCATTTGGTTATAGACTACTTCCACTGTTCCACAAACAGCTCTGTGACTGCCTCCGAGGCTCCATTTCCTATGTTTACAGTACCAAGAACATGCAAACCATGAGCACTTATTGTTAGACCCATTGGAATTTTTTGTTTCGTTGTTTTCATGACCAAAGGCTTTAGAAACATATTTGAATAAAATAATTAAATATGGGAAGCAATATGGTTTCTTAATGGGAGTAGTAAATCTTTCCACATGTGGAGTACAATAAATTTCATCTTCCCAGAAGAGTGTTGAAAATCTCACTGCTAGGATGATGAACTCGGTGTATCTCACAGTTGCTTTTTTTTTTTTAATTACCACATCCCACAGTAAGAACTTCATTCCACATCATGATATCATGACCCAGTCGTATACACATATACATACCTACGCACACACACCGTAGTTGAAGCAGAAGTTTCATTAAATAATACTTGCCCTTACTATATGTGATGCACAATGACATTTTTAATTTTATTCTATTATTCTATTCTATGCCATGCCATGCCATGCCATTCCATATTCCATTCTATCCCATCCTATCCTATCCTGTCCTATCTATTTCATTTACAATATTCTGGTCACTACCCATTAAGTTGATTTCATGAATTGAAATTGGGGCACAACCTGCAATTTGAAAAACAATACCTTATAATTTTTGACAATAAGGAAAGAACAAGGAAAGGGACTAGTATAACTCTAGTTTTTTGCTTCCCAGAACATTTTTTTATCTTATTTTCTTTTGAGCTCCAGGTGACCCTGATGGGGCTCCATCACATGACTTCCTTACTATTTTCATCCTTTGAGGTGAGCATCTGACTAAAGTTAGGCCGATTATAACACATTTCTTCTGGATGCAGTATTTCTTCCAGATAAGAACATTTAACCCACACTGCACTGATCAAAACTTTTCCATTAAAATGAGTTTGGAAGATGGCTTCTTTCAACTGGGATTGCCAAGCTGTCAGGATGTGAGTCTGTGGCTGTTGGCAGCCATCTTGCTTGTGTGGAGAAAGCCTGACTGAATAATGAAGCCAACCTCTGCCGAGGGATGGCAAGAGACAAAGAGCTGGGAGCAGTGTTTGAGCAACTGGGTCAAGCTGTGAAGAATTCCAAGTGTATCTTGTATTTCTGGGCTGTATGAGACCATACAGTTTTCTTTTTCTTTAAGCTGTTTTGAATTGGGTTTTCTCACTTGCCACGTGAAAGAATCCTGATAATATGGTAAAGCAGATAGGTGATGTGAGTGCTGCCTGTGTTCATATTGAAAATATTAATAAAGGCTATTTTCTGCCCCCCTTCATAAATCCATGGGAAAATGGGATGTTCAGTTACTTATGTGGCAGGATAATCTGTTATAAGAATATTTTAAGTATTAGTTCATATGTCTTTCCCCCATCATTTCTTCTATCCCTTCCCTTTTCTCCCATTCCTCAGGAAAGGGACCACACAGAGACATGTAAATTCTTGGCTTTTCATTTTTAATTACTTAGGCTAAGAGCATAAAGGAATCCCTAGGCTGGGAGGAGCAAGAGATGGTGGGGATATGATGTGGGAGAAAGTTGGGAAAGGCCCAAGACAAAGCTGCCTAGTTCTGCTCCAGCAACTGGCCCTATGAACAGGGCCCAACACCAGAGCCCGTGGGCCTTCCTCGCTCCCCCAGGGGAGTGCCTTGGATCACCTCTGCTGACGAGTTTTGTCAGTTATACTTGCAGCGAGGCTCAGTGAGAATCTCTCTTTGACAGCAGTGACTGTATCACCTGCAGAATGTCTGGTAAGAAGGCTGCCTCTTTGTGTCCAGGTATTTCCTGGGTACCCATCCCACTAACTCTGGATAGACAACCCAGGATACACAGAAGCTCCCTAAAATGGAGTATAAAACATTATTGGAGAGAAGGGAAAGCCCCTGAACTTGGATGGAGCAACTTATTTAAAATACCAGTTGCCATCAAGTTGATTCTAACTCATGGTGACCCCACATGTGTCGGAGTAGAATTGTGCTCCATAGAGTTTTCAATGGTGACATTTTCTGAAGTAGATCACCAGGCCTTTCCTTCAGAATGAAGTGTTTCCCGGTCCTGTAACATCTTTACCATCGTTAGTATGCTTGAGTCCATTATTGCTGCCACTGTGTACTTTGAGTGCCTTTCAACCTAGGGGGCTCATTTTTCACCCCTGCATCAGACAATATTTTGTAGTGATCCAATTGGGTTTTCATTGGCTAATGTTTGGAAGTAGATTGCCAAGCTTTTCTTCCTCGTCTGTCTAAGTCTGGAAGCCAGTAGACATCTGTCCACCATGGCTGACCCTGCTGGTTCTTGAAATATCAGTGCATAGCTTCCAGGATCATAGCAACACGCAAGCCACCACAGTATGAAAAACTGACAGATGGGTAGTGGCAACAAATGTTGATCAGTGTTTAAGCCCAGTGCTAGTTTCTGATAATGTAAAGATGACTACTAGAAGATTCCCTAACTTCAAGTTGCTCCCAGTGTGGCAGGGAGTATAGAAATGTATGTAACTGATCCTATTATATATGGTAAGTACCGTCAGATTCAAAAGACAGATAGGACCAAGACAGCCTGGGTGGCTTCCCAAGGCCTGTTGCTCGCTGTCATTCCATAATTTTTTATTTGTTAAAAATTATCCTGCATTATCACAATTTTCATTTTAGTTTAGCCATAAATACTCAAGCTGAATAGTTGAATGAAAGTGTTTTTCCATAATATTACTCAATGTGTAAATTTTGGCATCAGTTACAGTTTCAAAAACCCAGTGTAGACAATGCACCAAAGAATCTCTGATAGAGGTTTTTTCCCCCCTTTATTGATAAATTTCAACAGCAGTAAGTAATGCTAGTTCCATTTACTGCAAGTGCTTTCCACAGGGTCTGAACTCCCTCTAATCACGGCCTTCCACTGAGATGGCCACTTCCCTCATTACAGTTTCCACTCCAGTGCCGGTATCAGTTCTCTCTTCTTCACAGAAATAGCCTGCCCTTCCTATTTCCTCTCTTCCTCCCCAAACTCCTTCAATAATTGACGCTAACTCAGAGCTCTGAGGCATAGGAGCTCACCCTTGGGCAGCCCTTGATTATGAAGCTACAGAGTGGCCACGTCAGACATCAAATCCAGATCTCTTTGGTTCAGTCAATGCCATTAAGTGGTGCTTGAAAGAAGCTGCTTAAGTACATGATTCTGTGGTGGGCTGTCCCCTCCCCTCCTTCTTCTCAGTGAGTTTTCTAAAGAAATACATTTTGAGCTAAGAGCCTCTTTCAGGGTGGAGAGTATATTTGTAGGTTCCAAGGAATTAAAAACCAGGCCACCACCTGCCAAGATAGTTAAAGTAGAGCCAATAAGCTCCACTGGAGGAGGAGTCTGCTCTTATTAAGGAAGTGAATCTCTTTCTTTGTCCATGAGAGAAATGAATTTTCAGAAACGGAAGACATACTGTTTTGAAAAGATTACGTGACATTCCACAGGCATACACTTTAAGTAAAGCATTCTAATTGGGTGACTGCATTACAGAGTAAGTTAGTAACTAAAATGGCCACATCTTAATAACAAGCAAAGTATTTCTCTGAACAATGGTTTGTCTACATTCTTTTCATTCTGTAGATTCCGAGAAGGCATTTGGATGGATCATAAGCCTTTTATGAACCCCTGACCCAGTTTCAGAAAACCTATAATCACTGTTTGCAGACCTTTCATAATAAGCATGGCTTGCCCTCTCCTCACCCCCAGCCCCAGAATGCACTCTGAGGATAAAATTGAGATATCAGGAATTACATACACTAGGAATTATAACCAAAGTTCAACATAACCTCATCACATTTTGGCAATAAACTAGTTAGATGTCATATTAAGTGGAACATATTCCTGTTGCTCATCAAGGATAAACTATTGAACTTATTTTAGTTCCATTGTAGATTTATGTTTTCTTTATAACAATACTGTACGGATGCTTCTTTACTAAGACAACAAAATTAACCTTATGCATGTTCTTCACATATCTGGCAGCAACTTCATCACATTGATATGGCCCAAGGTTGGCATTGAAGAAAGGATTTTCAGATGGGAGGGACTGGCTGCCCAACCCTGGCTGCCTGCCTTGGCAGTGGCCATTTTCCCACATCATTGGAGACAGTTCTCCAGCTTTTCTTAGAATCCAGGAGCCCTGATAGCACAGTGGTTAAGCACTCAGCTGCTAACTGAGAGGTCAGCAGTTTGAACCCACCAGCTGCTCTGAGGGAGAAAGATGTGACAGTCTGCTTCTGTAAAGATTACAGCCTTGGAAACCCTGTGGTGCAGTTTTGTTCTGTCCTATAGAGTCTCTCTGAGTCAGAATCAACTCAATGGCAAGGGGTTTCCTGGAATCCAGGCCAAAGGAAAAGATGATTAGTGACAGGAAAGATTTACCTCTGGTCACTGACTCAGCCTCAGTTTACAATTTCTAACTTCCTGTCCTGGGATAGTCTTCCTGATATGATACACCTAGGAAATTTACTCCTCTAGTGGAAACCTTAATGGTATTAGTTGCTGTCAAATCTATTCTGACTCATGGCGACCCCACGTGTGTCAGAGTAGAATGTGCTTCTTGGGGTTTTCAAGGCTATGATCTTTTGGAAGCAGATTGCCAGGCCTGTCTTCTGAAGTGCCTCTGGGTGGATTCGAACCACTAACCTTTCAGCTCATAGTAGAGCGCTTAACTATTTGTGTCACCCAGGGACTCCTTCAAACAGTAGGAGAACGGTCTTACTTTTTCCCTAAAACAAAAAAACCAAACCTGTTGCTGTAGCGTCGATTCCGACTCATAGCGACCCTGTATTAAAACACACTAGTCCAACATCAGAATAAAAGATACAGTGTGGGTTCTTTCTTTGCCTCATCACCTATAATAAATATAATCACAACAATTTATACAAATGGATTATATTCACATATGGTTGCTCCTTAAATTCTCTCCATACTCTGGTGGGTTAAGCATGATCATACCTCTTCCCTAACTCCCCATTAATTCCAAGATAAAGTCTAAACTCTTTAGCATGACATTCAGGGCCCTTCAAGGAGTAGAATAAAAAGAAAACAAAGTTGAAGGGTGCTATCATTTTTTATTTGTATCCATTTCCCCTTCTAGACGTGTTGTTCTTAGGAGCGTGATTGCATTCTAATCCTGTCTCTGCCATTTTCCATCCATGTGACTTTGGAGAAACAACTTAATAATTACATTTTAACTAGTTTCTCCAAGTCACATGGATGGAAAATGGCAGAGATGGGATTGGAACCCAGTTTGTTTGACTCCAGAGGCAAGCTCCTCAGCACCATGAGTTCATCTGAGTCAAGTCACCAGTGTTCACAGTGATAGGAAAATGGCAGGCCCTCAATACATGTTTGTTACTAGTCTCTCTCCCACATGGCATCCAGGACTAAGCACCTGGCATAGTTTCTGGTATGTAATTGACATTCTCATGTCTCTTGAATTAATGATTGAATTAAACAACAACAAACAACAACTTGTTGCCGTTAAGTTGATTCCAACTCATAATGACCATATAGGACATGGTAGAACTGCCCCAGAGTTTCCAAGGAGCAGCTCATGAATTTGAACAGCCTACATTTTGATTAGCAGCTGAGCTCTTAACCACCAGGGCTCCAATGATTGAGTTAGTAACTTCCATTTTCAGACGAGGAAATTGAAACTCAGGAAGGTTAAGTGGCATATACAGTGCAGGATAGAAAGTGGCAGAGTCAGGATTAGAACTCAGATTTTAGTCTAGTGTTCTTGCCATGCTGCTAACCAAGTATTTAAAATGTATAATCCATGAGATATAGAATTAAAAGCATGAATATTTTTCGGGCAGTGTTTCATTCTGTTGTACTTGGGGTCACTATGAGTCACAACCGACTCAACAGCACCTGACAACAACAAGAGAAAAGAGATTCCTTGGAGAAGAAATCATCTTATTGCTCTATTGGCAAGATTGACAAAATATCTATTATTTAAAAAATAACCCATTATTATACTTTTTAAATAGTATATTTAAAAAAATACATATATATGTTCCTTCCCTGTAGATGAGTAAAACCAGATTTTAACAGTAATCTCAAAGGTAGTGGAAGCATAAAATACCTAGGGTAAATATGAAGGAAATCAATATTTATTGATTTAATTCTTAGGGCATCAGAATAAAAGTATATGTGTATGCTTATGTATTATTTTCTTAACCAGTTTCCTCCCTTCAATGCCCAGGTCACCCTACTTGAAAATATGGGGGGAACTCCGGAAGTTACGGTAGATTTCTTACTACTTGGCGTGAATACAATAAAGGGAAGGCATAGCCTCAAAAACCAAAGGTGGCCTTAGCAAAAGCGAATAAAGTTTTGTTAGCTTTTCTGCCCACCGTTCTTTTCAGAAATCCTTACTCATCTCATGTTGAAGATGAATACAACCGTAAGCTTTAATTAAAAAATAAAAAAAGAAAGAACAAAAAGAAAAGTAGAATTTTCCCTACCCCAATGCTTGTAATGCCCTATTAAAAGCTCAAGAATAAAACTTCCTTCCTTATCAATGTTGTCCTTTTCCATTAAGCAAATATTGATTTCTTTTGTGATGCAGGAGTCCAGATTACCATAGCTCTTTTGGTTTACTTCCTTCTTTGTGCGCTAACAAGGCTGCCTGTGAGTTGCCTGCTACTAGGCAGCCAACAGGGGGCGCTCACTGCATGATTTGATGAGGGCAAAAAAAAAAAAAAGATATTATTCAAAATAATCTTCAGTTTTCTTTTACTTTCAAAACACAGGTATACACTATAGCTCTTCCACACAAAGGTTTTGCAAATAGGTTGAGAAACAAAGTGAGGAAATACCTAGGTCAGTGCAGGGAGCTTTAGGGAAAGCTAGTCTTTTATACATGGAGCAGTGATTTCAGGTTGCGAAGGACTTGGGTCCCTGAAATGACTTGGGTCACTGATCATCAGTTACACCTAAATTTTCTAGACTAGAATGATGAAATTTATTGGATACTTTCGCAACTTCTCACTTTGTGTATGTGGATACAAAGTGAATAGTCAGAAAATATATTCTAATTTTGCTTTACTCTTAGCACACCACTTAGCACTCACTCTCAGCTACTCCATGTAGAGAATGCAGAATGGGATCATGTATTCCTGCTGACAGTTTCTCCTACAAATACACTTCTCGGTGTGCAAATAGCAAATGAAAATAATAAAGACATTTTGGTATATACAATTTTGAGGACAGCTATATTTTAGAAAATTCAGAAAAACTGGGAAGGTGTTAGAATTCAAAGTAGCTCTTACTGCCTTAGATTCAGATTCAATTTGAATTTGTAGATCTCTAAAAAGTAAATGTACATGTGTATATGCTATTATTATCTCACTGTTTATAATGATTAAAAGATCAAAGTTAAAATTTAGAAGTTTTTTTTAAAAAAGTTGCTTCAACAGCAGACAAACGCTGATAGAAACAACCTATTTTGAATCATCTGTGTCTGGTGAAAGAACCCTGCCTGGTGGCAAAGTGGTTAAGTGCTTAGCTGCTAACGGAAAGGTCAGCAGTTCGAATCCACCAGCCACTCAGGGAGAGGAAGATGTGACAGTCTGCTTCCTTAAGGATTACAGCCTTGGAAACCTTATGGGATAGTTCTACTCTGCGCAGTAGGGTCACTATCAGTAGGAATCAGCTTGATGGCAGTGAGTTTGGTTTTGGTTTTGGCCTCTGAAGACAGATGACAAAGATCAGAGGTAACAAGCTTTCATTAGAAGAAAATGTTGTATATTGCAAGCACTATCAAATTTATCAAAAGCATCATCAAGAAATATCAGAAGTCACAAGTATATTTTGAGATATTTTAAAAATAGTTATCGTTGCTTACTTTTTATCAAACTAATAAAAAAGATTTGCTATAGAATTATTAAAGCCTTTATTTTGGTTTACACAGCAAAGACTTCAGAAAGAGTGATAGCCTTGATCATTATTCAACAAAAACCACAAGGAAAAATGTGCATCTTAGAAACACACTTGGCTTTCTCTTTCTGGAGTCCAACCAACTTCCAGCTAAAAGGCATATTTTGATTAAGATAATATTTTTCCCTAATCAATGTTTTTTACCTCTGGGTTATTACTTCCTTGAAGGCTTCTCTGCTTTCTTTTTTTTTTTTCTTTATCCTAAATTAGTCCATGTAGTTTATGAGAAATCATCAGTGCTGCCATATGCTACAATTTACATTAAATCTTTCCCTTAATATTTACTGCTGAGTGCCAGGGCTTGTCTCTAGCCCTTATGGTTTGGCATCAAATCTTGAAATGTGTATTTTATACTTAATTGGAGTGGGGATAGGAGCACAGGAGCAGAATTAACCATATGAAATCAGACTTTCTGACCGACATTCACCAGTTTCCCACTTGGTTGGTAATATGCCTGGACACTCCTTGGTGAGACCACATAGAGTGTACATGTGTTTTGTACATATGCCTGGAACCATGTAATATGAGACCTGGTCTGGACCTTCGAGGCAGTCTGTAGAGTGGATGAAAATACAGGTTTTGGAATCAGACAAAACTGGGTGCCGATCTTAGCACTGTTAGTGATTATCTGTGGGCAAATTACTTAGGCTTTCTGGACCTCAGGGTTGTGGACATTGGCCTGTTTGCTCTCAGGTCCATACACTGCCCTTCTCTTGCTCTGCTCGATGTCACAAGGATTTCCCAAGTTCTCCTGCTAACTGATTCTGATCAAGTGTGACTAATAGGGAACTTAGTAAAAGGCTGGAGAGTAGGAGGTGGGCAAACCAGGGGATTTCCTCCCTCTCTTGCTCTGCCTTGGGTGGCATCTGCCCTAGCAGTTGTACTTTTCCTGTGGCTCCTGTCCCTGCTCAGACAGTTACCACCTTGGTGTTAGTTCCTGCTGATGCCCAGCTTCAGGTTCTGGGATCAGCCTCCTCCTATAGTCCCTCCAGCCCTACAGGTGGTAAAAGCTTCCTGCTATAACTGTCTCTTAATTGCACCATCTTCCCCTGCTCTGACTCTTCCATTGTCTGCAGAACAATTTCTCTGTATTAAAACTCCCTCTGATGTGGGCTTAGTTTCCTTGGCTGGGCCATGACTAATGCACTCAGTTTCATCACCAGTAAAGTGCAAATAATCATACAGTCTCTCAAACTTATTTTAAGGATTAAACATAAAATGTAAGTCAAATATTTAGCAAAGTGTCAGGTAACCCCTTCATTGTACAGGCAATAAAACCAAGGCCCAAAGACAGAAGGTGACTTGTCTAAGGCCACATAGCTAGTGTGTTAGTGGCAGATAGTTCATGTGATAAGAAGATAATTCCGATTTGGACAATGCCTTTGAAAAATCTAAATTGGTACCACAAGGAGGATGAAAGCGGTTTGAGGTCAAGGGCACTCTACTGGCAGACAGATAAAGTGGTGCCTCCAGGCGTGATCTGAGGCCCATTGAAATAAACACCCACTTCATCATATCTCCTCCTTCAGGGTGCCACATTGAATGTCTGAAATTCTTTTATTAGCTTTTTTGGGTTTGGGTCCCCATAGGGGAGTCCTGGTGGTACAGTGGTTAAGAGCTACTACGGCTGCTAAATCAAAAGGTCGGCAGTTGTAATCCACCAGCCACTCCTTGGAAACTCTATGGGGCAGTTCTACTCTGTCCTATAGGGTCATTAAATATCTTTATCAAGAATTTGTCATCTTTTCCAGATTTCTTCCTCTTCATCTTCCCGTAAACCCCAAACCTCTCCCTCCTTCATTTCCTTTTCTGAGTTTTACAGATGATATTTACTACTGTAAAATTCTGGGAAAGAAAATCTACATAAGATTTCCCAGGTCCCTCCATGGAAGGGAAAGAGAAACATAGCTGCCCAAGATCTCCTGAGAAAGAAGAGGTTTTCCCTAAGCCTGAATTCTTAGGACAGTGCTCCAAAGCTCCTGCCCCCGGACTCTTCCTGTTAATCAGGGTGTTTACATTTTAACATGAGAAGGGAAGAATTGGGGATCGGGAGATGTGGATCTCCAGGTGTGGAGTCTGAAAACCTAATATATAAAGGAATAGCCTAAAAAATGCCCTGGCGTATGTGGGCTCCCAACGAAGGTGCATTCCTTTCCTGTTCCTTCCGTGGTATCATTGTGTGATCCAGTGTGATACTGGATATGAGCATTTTTCTAACAGAAGTAAAAGGGAGGGAGTTCTTTAAGATGATAGCTAGATAACAGCTACTTATTCATTCAACCTCATTTTCCCACTGATGTATCCATGAACTCAAAGAAATGCAGTATTGCCACCTCGCTGGACCTAGGCAATGGCTGGTGTTATGGCAGGAAAACAAAAAACACCAAACCTGTTGCCATCAAATCGATTCCAACTCAAAGCAATCGTTTAAGGACAGAGTAGAACTGCCCCATAGGGTTTCCAAGGCCGTGAATCTTTATAGAAGCAGTTTGCCACATCTTTCTCCTGCAGAGCCACTGGTGAGCTCGAACTGCAGACCTTTCGGTTAGCAGCCAAGCGCTTTAATCACTGTGCCACCAGGGCTCCTCCTTATGGCTGAAGAGAGGCTATAATTCTTTTGGCAAGAGGAGTCAAATAACCCTCACCTCCACTCCTTCTTTACCTACTCTCTCATTTGTTTTCCTTTTTTTGATTTTTGCATTTTCTTTTATTTACATTTTTTTATTGTTGTAGTTTAAATGAAGTTTACGTTTCAAATTAGTCTCCCATACAAAAATTTATACGTACATTGTTATGTGACCCTAATTGCTCTCCCCATACTGTGACAGCACACTCCTCCTTTCCACCCCTAATTCCCCATGTCCATTCAACTAGCTCCTAACACTCTCTGCCTTCCCATCTCACCTCCAGACAGAAGCTGCCCATTTAGTCTCTTGTATCTACCTGAGCTAAGAGGCACAATCTTCACGAGTACCACTTTATGTCCCATAGTCCAGTCCAATCCGTGTCTGAAGAGTTGGCCTCGGAAATTGTTTTAGTTCTGGGCTGACAGAGAATCCGGGGGCCATGCTTTCTCGGGTTCCTCCAGTCTCAGTCAGACGATTAAGTCTGGTCTTTTTACTAGAATTTGAGTTCTGCTCCTCACCTTTCTCCTGCTCTATCCAGGTCTCTCTGTTGTGTTGTCTATCAGGGAAGTCATTGGTGGTAGCCGGGCACCATCTAGTTCTTCTGGTCTCAGGCTGATGAAGTCTCTGGTTTATGTGGCCCTTTCTGTCTCTTGGGCTACTACTTCCCTTGTGTCTTTGGTGTTCTTCATTCTCCTTTACTCCAGGTGGTTGGGACCAATTGATGCATCTTAGATGGCCGCTTGCAAGCTTTTAAGACCCCAGATGCCACTCACCGAAGTAGGATGCAGAACATTTTCTTAATAAGCTTTGTTATGCCAGTTGACCTAGATGTCCCCTGAAAGCATGGTACCCAGACCCCTACCCCTGCTACTTTGTCCCTCAAAGTGTTTGGTTGTATTCAGGAAACTTCTTTGCTTTGGTTTAGTCCAGTTGTGCTGACTTCCCCTGTAGTGTGTGCTGTCCTTCGCTTCACCTAAGGTAATTCTTACCTACTATCTAGTTAGTAAATAACCCTCACCCTCCCTCCCCACCCTAGTAACCATTAAAGAACGTCTTCTTCTGTGTTTAAACCTTTTCTTGCGTTCTTATAATAGTGGTCTTGTACAATGTTTGTCCTTCTGTGACTGACTAAATTCACTCAGTATAATGACCTCCAGCTTCCTCCATGTTATAAGATGTTTCACGGCTTCATTGTTGTTCTTTATTGTCACGTAGTATTCCATTGTGTGGATATACCATAATTTGTTTATCAATTCGTCTGTTGATGGGCACCTAGGTTGTTTCTGTCTTTTTGCTATTGTGAACAGTGCTGCAGTGAACATGGGTGTGCATATATCTATTCATGTGATAGCTCTTGTTTCTCTAGAATATATTCCAAGGAGCTGGATAGCTGGATCCTATGGTACTTCTATTTCCAGCTTTTTGAGGAAGCACCAGATCAATTTTTGAAGTGGTTGTACCATTTTACATTCCCACCAACAGTGTGTAAGTGTTCCAGTTTCTCCACAACCTCTCCAGCATTTATTATTTTGTGTTTTTTGGATAAATGCTGGCCTTGTTGGAGTGAGGTAGTATCTCATCGTAGTTTTGATCTACATTTCTCTAATGGCTATTGATCGTGAGCAATTCTTCATGTGTCTGTTAGCCTCCTGAGTATCTTCTTTGGTGAAGTGTCTGTTCATATCCTTTGCCCATTTTTTAATTGAGTTTTTTGCCTTTTTGTTGTTGAGGTTTTGCAGTATCTTGTAGATTTTAGAGATTAGACGCTGATCGGATTTGTTGTAGCCAAAAAATTTTTCCAGTCTGTAAGTTGTCTTTTGACTCTTTTGGTGAAGTCTTTTGATGAGCATAGGTGTTTGAATTTTAGGAGCTCCCATTTATCTAGTCTTTCTTCTGGTGCTTGTGCATTGTTACTTATAGTTCATATTGTGTTTATACCATATATTAGGGATCCTAGCATTGTCCCTATTTTTTCTTCCATGATCTTTATCGTTTTCAATTTTAAGCCTTTGATCCATTTTGAGTTAGTTTTTGTGCATGGTGTAAGGTATGGGTCTTGTTTCATTTTTTTGCAGATGGATATCCAGTTCTGCCAGCACCATTTGTTAAAGAGACTGTCTTTTCCCCAATTAATGGCCTTTGGGCCATTGTCAAATATCAGCTGCTCATAGGTGGATGAATTTATGTCTGGATTCTCAATTCTCTTCCATTGCTCTATGTATCTGTTGTTGTACCAGTGCCAGGCTGTTTTGACTACCGTGATGGTATAATAGTTTTAAAATCAGGTAGCGTGAGGCCACCCACCTTGTTCTTCTTCTTGAGTAATGCTTTACTTATTCGGGGCCTCTTCCCTTTCCATATGAAGTTGGTGATTTGTTTCTCCATCTCATTAAAAAATGCCATTGGAATTTGGATCAGGATTGCATTGTATCTGTAGATCGCTTTGGGTAAAACTGACATTTTCACAATGTTGAGTCTACTTATCCATGACCAAGATATGTTTTTCCACTTATGCAGGTCTCTTTTGGTTGCTTGCAGTATTGTCTTGTAGTTTTCATTGTATAGGTCTTTTACGTTTCTGGTTAGATTTATTCCTAAGTATTTTATCTTCTTGGGGGCTATTGTAAATGGTATTTATTCGGTGATTTCCTCTTTGAGGTTCTCTTTGTTGGTGTAAAGGAATCCAACTGGTTTTTGTATGTTTATCTTCTATCCTGAAATTTTGCTGAAATCTTCTATTAGTTCCAGTAGTCTTTTTGTGGATTCTTTGGGGTTTTCTGTATATAAGATGATAGCATCTACAAATGGAGATTCTTTGACTTCTTCTCTACCAATTTGGATGCCCTTTATTTCTTTTTCTAGCCTAATTGCTCTGGCTAGGACCTCCAGCACAATGTTGAATAAGAGTGGTGATAAAGGGCATCCTTGTCTGGTTCCTGTTCTCAAGGGGAATGCTTTCAAAGTCTCTCCATTTAGGATGATGTTGGCTGTTGGCTTTGTATAAATACCCTTAATTATACTGAGGAATATTTCTTCTATTCCTATTTTGTTGAGAGTTTTTATCATGAATGGGTGTTGGACTTTGTCAAATGCCTTTTCTTTACTGATTGATAAGACCATGTGGTTCTTGTCTTTTGTTTTATTTATGTGATGGATTACGTTGATTGTTTTTCTAATGTTGAACCATCCCTGCATACCTGGTATAAATCCAACTTGATCCTGGTGAATTATTTTTTTGATATGTTGCTGAATTCTATTGGCTAGAATTTTGTTGAGGATTTTTGCATCAGTGTTCATGAGGGCTATTGGTCTGTAATTTTCTTTTTTTGTGGTGTCTTTACCTGGTTTTGGCATCAGGGTTATGCTGGCTTTATAGAATGAGTTTCGGAGTATCCATCCTTTTCTGTGCTCTGAAGTACCTTTAGTAGTGGTGTTAACTTTTCTCTGAAAGTTTGGTAGAATTTTCCAGTGAAGCCATCTGGGCCAGAGCTTTCTTTTGTTGGGAGTTTTTAAATTACCTTTTCAATGTCTTCTTTTGTTATGGGTCTATTTAGTTGTTCTACCTCTGTTTCTGTTAGTTTAGGTAGGTAGTGAGTTTCTAGAAAACTGTCCATTGCCTCTAGGTTTTCAAATTTGTTAGGGTACTATTTTTCATAGTATTCTGTTTTGATTCTTTTAATTTCAGTTGGATCTGTTGTGATATCACCCATCTCATTTCTTATACGTGTTATCTGCTTCCTCTCCTGTCTTTCTTTTTTCAGTTTGGCCAGTGGTTTATCAATTTTGTTGATCTTTTCAGAAGCCAGGTGTTGGTCTTGTTAAATCTTTCAATTGTTTTTCTATTCTCTATTTCATTTAATTCTGCTCTAATTCTTATTATTTCCTATCTTCTGGTGCCCGAGGGCTTCTTTTGCTGCTCTCTTTCTATTTGTTCCAGTTGTAGGGTTAATGTTTTGATTTTGGTCCTCTCTTCTTTTTGGATGTGTGCATTTATTGCTATAAACTGACCTCTGAGCACTGCTTTTGCTGTGTCCCAAAGGTTCTGGTAGGATGTGTTTTCATTCTCATTTGATTCTATGAGTTTCTTTATTCCATCCTTAATTTCTTATTTAACTCAGTAGTTTTTGAGCAAGATGTTCAGTTTCCATGTGTTTGATTTTTTTCCTTGCTTTTTCTGTTATTAATTTCTACTTTTTCTAGTTTTCCTGGCTTTATGGTCAGAAAAGATGCTTTGTAATATTTTGATGGTTCGGATTTTGTTAAGGCTTTCTTTATGGCCTAATATGTGGTCTATTCTGGAGAATGTTCCATCTGCGTTGGAAAAGAAAGTATACTTGGCTGCTGCTGGGTGGGGCGTTCGGTATATGTCTATGAGATCCAGTTGGTTGATAGTAACATTTAGATCATCTGTGTCTTTGTTGAACTTCTTTCTGGATGTTCTGTCCTTCATCGAAAGTGGTGTATTGAAATCTCCTACTGCTACTGTGGAGCTGTCTATCTCTCTTTTCAGTGCTGTTAGAGTTGTTTTATGTATTTTGGAGCCCTGTTGTTGGGTGCATATGTATTTATTATGGTTATGTCCTCCTGGTGTATTGACCCTTCAATCATTATATAGTGTCCTTCCTTATCCTTTGTGGTGGATTTTACTTTAAAGTCTATTTTGTCAGAGATTAATATTGCCACTCTTGCTCTTTTTGAGTGTTGTTTGCTTGATATATATTTTTCCCATCCTTTGAGTTTTAGTTTGTTTGTGTCTTTAAGTCTAAGGTATGTCTCTTGTAGGCAACATATAGATGGGTTTTTTTTTTTTTTTATCCAATCTGCCACTCTCTGTCTCTTTATTAGTGCATTTAGTCCATTTACATTCAGCGTAATTATTGATAGGTATGAGTTTAGTGCTGTCATTTTGATGACTTTTTTGTGTGTTGTTCACAGTTTCTTTGTTCCAGTTAACCTTCTGTGCTGAGTCATTTTTCTTTATGTCTTTTCTTTTCATCTTTTTCATTGTTGTTGATTTTGTATTTGCTGAGTCTTTATATTTTTCTAGTTTTTTATTTTGACTTGTAGGATTGTTAGTTTCCTTTGTGATTACCTTAATATTTACCCCTATTTATTTCTAAGTTTATACCAGTCTTTTATTTCTTTATATTGCTTTGACTTCCTCTCTATATGAAAAATCTATGTCTACATTTTTTAAGTCCCACTTTTTTGTTTTAATGTTGTGATCTTTTACATACTGACATCTGTTTCCTTATTTTCAGTGTTTTAGCTTTGATTTATTTTTGTGACTTCCCTATCTGGGTTGATATCTGATTGCTCTGTCCTGTGTTCTACTCTTGGGATGTTATCTGATGTTATTGATTTTCTAACTGGAGGACTCCCTTTAGTATTTCTTGTAATTTTGGTTTGGTTTTTGCAAATTCCCTAAACTTCTGTTTATATGGAAATGCCCTGATTTTGCCATCATATTTGAGAGACAGTTTTACTGGATATATAATTCTTGGCCGGCAATTTTTTTCCTTCAAGGCTTTATATATGTCATCCTATTGCCTTCTTGCCTGCATGGTTTCTGGTGAGTAGTCCGAGCTTAGTCTTATTGACTCTCCTTTGTAGATGACTTTTTGTTTATCCCTAGCAACTCTCAAAATTCTCTCTTTATATTTGTTTTTGGCAGGTTTGATTATAATATGTCTTGGTGACTTTCTTTTGGGATCCACCTTATATGGGGCAATGAGCATCTTGGATAGATATCTTCTCATATTTCACAATATCAGGTAAGTTTTCTGCCAACAATTCTCTCTGTATTTTCTGTTATCTCCCCCTCCAGTCACTCGTAGGTTATTCCTCTTGATAGAATCCCACAAAATTCTTCATTTTTTTAAATCCTTATATTTGATTTTTCCTCAAATAAGTTGGTGTCAAGTGCTTTATCTTCAGTCTTACTAATTTGGCTTCCGTTGTCTCAGTTCTGTTCCCATGACTTTCTACTGGGTTGTCTAATTCTGAAATTTTATTGTTAATCTTCTGGATTTCTGATTGCTGTCTCTCTATGGATTCTTGAAGCCTGTTAAATTTTTCATTATGCTGGTCTCTAATCTTTATAATTTCCTCTATTGCATGTTCTGCATTTTGCGTAATTTCCTTCCTAATTTATTGAAGAGTTCTGTATATTAATCTTTTGTATTCTGCCTCTAGTAATTCCAAGAAATTTTCCTCCTCTGGAAAATTTCTAGATTCTTTATTTTGGGAGCTTGCTGAAGCCATCATGGATTGCCTCTTTATGTGATTTGATATTGACTTTTGTCTCTGAGCCATCAATAAGTTATTATATTTATTTATTTTACGTTTGCTTACTGTGTCCTAGCTTCTTGTTTTGTTTTGATATGCCCAAATAGGCTGCTCGTATGAGCTAGTTTGATTATTGGCACCTTTGAAGCGCTAATGTCCTGTCACCAGGTGGTAAGATCTGTTACTAGGTATGTGAGCTCAGGAATCCACCCACGCCTCCTGTATGAATTCGGCTCAGGTGCCCAGGTAGATAGCCACCAAGTGTGTGGTATATGTTCTCAGTTACAGTCCTAGACAAGCATGGATGATTGGTGTAGGCACAGGCATTTGGCTTCAGCAGGGAGACACACTCTGAGCAAGGCAGGGGGCTGACCGCTGCTCCTGAGTGTCCAGAAGGAAGTCGTGTCCCTGTTCCCTAGAGCTTGTAGGTGAGTGGGTTTTGCAGCTGGACTATGAGCACCCATTGCTGTTGACTGTAAGGCTGGGGGGCACCTCTAATCTTGGGCCCCTATCCCAGGTGGCTAGATGGCATGGGTGGAGCCACCAGTCCTAAGGCCCCTGATGTGGGTAGGTGAAGACCCTGCTTAATGGGCAGAGCAGTGTCAAATGTCATGAATCTGCCACTTCACAGCTGAAAAAGTTCAATTTAGACTTCAGGTATATACCCTGTTGTACTGTGGTAATGAGGGCCTATGCTGTTGAAATGGTCCCACACCAGTCTGTACAGGGGGAAAGGCACTCAGAGTCCATGGATCCCTTATGCCTGTGGCTAGGCAAAGGAGCTGTGCCGACCCTGAGTTCCTGACTTAGGAGATCTGGGAGTTTATTTTTCCTGTTTGTTAATTTGTTCACGCTCCTTGGCTGGGAGAATGGCTCAGGGCATGTGACGGATCCTACTTCCATCCCAGGGGAGGCGGCAATTGCTGAAGCTGGTTCAGGATCCAGTGCAGAGCAGGGAGCGGGGAGGGAAACGGAAAAAACGTTTTTCCCTAAGGGGAGTGTTTTTGATCTGTGCAGTAGGCCGGATGCAAGTACTTATCTTTCACTGATCGAGGGCTACTTCTCACTGGTTCTATCTGGGTTGCTGAGTAGACTCTCTGCTACTGGGTCTCTCCCAGTGTGGAAAATGCCTCTCTAGCACCACTGCTTGCCTGCCTTACCACTCACCCATGAGCTGATCAGGCCTGAAGGGCTCAGGCTCTCACAGGGTCAGGTCTAGCAACTCCTCACTGCTTCCAAACCATCTCTCTCTCCCCCTGCCACTCAGTCTGTTTCCTCAACTTTGGCTTTGAACAGAGCTCCTATTTTGTCATATATAATCAATTCACTTGTTTTTTTCGGGTCTTTGTTGTGAGAGGGTCCAACGGAAGTGTCTGACTTCTCTGCCATCTTGGCCCCGCCTCCATGTTTCCATTTTTTTTAAATTATGTTTGCTTGTTATTTTATTTTTTATTTTTCAGTCTGGGAGGAAAAGTGTTTACTTGTTTGTATGGTGAGAGGCACCAGCCTAGGAGAAAGAATGAGAGCAGTAGAAAGGAAGAGATAGTGGCTGCCTTCAGTTGCCAAAGGGGCTGTGTAGACTGTTAAGAAAGAGATGAGAAGACGGAACTGAAGAAGCTATACTGTGGTATACTCGGCTTTTTTCTTACCTACTATGATGTAACAAATTACTCCAAAACTTGGTGGTTTAAAATAACAAAAATTTAATATGTATGTCTGGAGTCTGGTTGCCATGTATGCATGTGCCTTTGACTCAAGGTCTCTCATGAGATTGCCTGAGTTGTGGTCTCATCTGAAGGCTCAACTAGAGCTCTTCCTAACTTGCTCACATGATTGTTCACAGGATTCTTTTCCTCGTGGGCTGTTGAACTGAGGGTCTCAGTTTCTTGCTGGCTGTTGACTGGAGGCTACCTCTCTTCCTTGCCACATGTACTTCTCCAAAGAGCAGGTCACAATTTCTCTCAACATTCGAGCAAGAGAACACTCAAAATGGAAGCCAGAGTTTTTGTAACATAATCTTGGAAGTAACATTCAATCACTTTTCTAGTCTATCCGTTCTTTTCTGTAGAAGACAAGTCATTAAATTTCTCCCACACATAAGGGGAAGAGATGGTACAGGATGTAAATATCAGGTGGCAAGGGTCATCTGGGACCGTCTTAAAATCTGCCTACCACATGGCCCAAGTATAAAATAGAGCTTCTCAGGATTGAGATGACCAAAGACCACACAGATTTGGAAGAGAACCATTCACTCACCATGCTGCACCCCACTATAAGCCATGAGGATTTATGGTGGTAAAATTTTCTTCATGTTGGTAAAAGAAATACATAAAAAACCTGAATAAATAGCAACAGATAATTCTCTGATAAGAACAACATAAGTGAATAAAAACATGACTTCAAAGTCAATTAAAATAATCATTAACAAATATTATGTAATAAAAATTTGCTCCAGAATGGATGATTTTCTTGGGGGGAAGAATCTAGAATTATCACAAATAGAACTATGAACAAGTACAGAAAAAAATCATTTAAAAATTGAATACATTATTTAATAACAATGTCTAAAAAGGCTGCAGAATTACTGAGTTTTACAGGTTTATTCCATTGTACTATAAATTGCGCTGGAAAAATTAAAAGTAGAAAACCATCTATTCCATTTTTATAAACTTGTCTTGACGCTGATACTGAAACCTGACAAAATTAGGAGAAAATGTTATGGACTAATGTTAATTATTTGTATCAATGCCTAAGTTATCAGTAAAATTCTCAATTTTCTCATCTACATAGTGAGAATAATAATCCTACCTATATCATAGTCAGAAGGATTATGTGAAATAATGTATATCCAGCACTTAGCAGAGTTATAGCTCATAGCAAGTGTTCAATAAATAGCAGCTGTGGCTATGAGTCAGAACTGACTTGATGGCACACAGCAAAACAATATATTTGTTTTTGGAGTCCTTGGGTAGTGCAAACATTTAAGACACTTGTCTGCTAACTACAAGGTTGGAGGTTCGAGTCCACCCAGAGGTGCCTTGGAAAAAAGGTCTGGTGATCTACTTCCAAAAATTCAGCCATGGAAACCCCGTGGAGCACAGTTCTCCTCTGACATACATGAGGTTGCCATGAATCAGAATCAGCTCAACAGCAACTGGCTTATATTTATCTTTATGGTTTCCAAATACAAAATATCAATGAATCATATATACCATATCTTATAATTTTAAATATATTGCTTTTACACAAATTAATTTATAAGTTTATGACAATCAAAATACAGATGAGAGTCTCCAAAGAGCCTGAAAAATATTTCTAGTTATTCTTTAGGAATAAACCGGCAATGATAGCAAGAGGAATTTTGAATAGAGATGTATTGTTAGGGCACTTCTCCTAGCAGATATCACAACATGAAACTACAAGACAATAACTAAAACAGTGTGCAGATACAGATTAGTGAAATGAAATAAATAGCTGTAAAATTAACTCTGTTTATACTTGATGATAAAACACCAAAACTACATGGTGAAAGATGAATTAGCCAACAAATGACATTCAGAATGTTAACTACTAGAAAACAAAAACAGCAGAGCCTTCATTGTTGTTAGGTGCCATCGAGTTGGTTCTGACTCATAGAGACCATATCTACAACAGAGCAAAACGCTGCCGGGTCCTGTGCCATCCTCACAATCTTTGGTACGTTTGAGCCTGTTGTTGTAGCTGCTGTGTCAGTCCATCTAGTGAAGGGTCTTCCTCTTTTTTGCTGACTCTCTACCAGGCATGCTGTCCTTCTCTAGGGACTGGTCCCTCCTGATAACATGTCCAAAGTGTGTAAAATGAAGTCTCACCATCCTTGTTTCTAAAGAGCATTCTGGCCATACTTCTTCCAAGACAGATTTGTTAGTTCTAGCAATCCATGGTATATTCAATATTCTTTGTCAACACCATAATTCAGAGGTCTTCCTTATTCATTGTCCAGCTTTTGCATGCATATGAGGTGATTGAAAATACTATGGCTTGGGTCAGGTGCACCTTAGTCCTCAAAGTGACATCTTTGCTTTTTAACACTTAAGAGGTCTTTCGCAGCTGATTAGCCCAATGCAGTATGCCTTTGAATTCCTGACTGCTGTTTCCATGGGCATTGATTGTGGATCCAGGTAAAGTGAAATCCTGGACAACTTCAATATTTTCTCTGTTTATCATGCTGTTGCTTATTGGTCTAGTTGTGAGGATTTTTTGTTTTCTTTATGTTAAGGTGTAATCCATACTGAAGGCTGTAGTCTTTGATCTTCATCAGTAAGTGCTTCAAGTCCTGTTCACTTTCAGCAAGCAAGGTTGTGTCATCTGCATATCACAGGTGATAATGAGTCCTCCTTCAATCCTGATGCCCTGTTCTTCTTCACATAGTCCAATTTCTTGGATTATTTGCTCGACATACAGATTGAAGAAGTATGGTGAAAGAATGCAACCCTGATGCACACCTTTCCTGACTTTCAACCAGGCAGTATCCCCTTGTTCTGTTCAAACAACTGCCTCTATGTACATGTTCCTTATTAGCACAATTAAGTATTGTGGAATTCCTATTCTTCACAATGTTATCCATAATTTTTTATGATCCACATAGTCGAATGCCTTTGCATAGTCAATAAAACACAGGTAAACATCTTTCAGAGCCTTTACCTCATATCTACTGCACTGAAATAAATAAATTGCAAATGGAGTTAAGAGTTAAGTGAAAAAAATTTTTTTATTGTGCTTTAGGTGAAGGTTTACAGCTCAATTTCTCATTCAAAACTTCATATATATATATATATATATAGTTTGTGAATGTCACAATCCCCACAATGTGACAGCACACTCCCTCTTTCCACCCTGGTTCCCTGTGTCCATACGACCAGTTCCTGTTGCTTCCTGCCTTCTCATCCTGCCTTTGGACAGTAGCTGCCCATTTGATCTCGAATATCTGATTGAACTAGGAAGCACGTTCCTCACATGTATTGTTTTTTATTCTATAGTCCTGTCTAATCTTTCATTTAAAAGAATTTAAAAAGATACCATACAGGTGAATATACTCAAGTCTCAGTATGGGGAAGGACTTTCTGATCATAAATACAGTGAAAGAAATAAAAAAAAGAAATGATAGATTTGATGAAATTGTCTGTGTCAAAAACCTTTTAAATGTAAACAACATATCTATCAGAAAATGTTAGTCTTTAAAGATCACATATAAATTAGTAGGAAACCATTCCAGTAGACAGAGATGATAATTCACAAAAAAAAACCCAGAAATTTTAAATTGCCAATTAACATGTGATAAAATGTAACAACATGTTCATGTTCTACATTCAAAGAAATGTAAAATTAAAGAAATAATGGACTATTCACAATTTGTGTGACATATAGAAAACTGATTTAAAATAAACAAACATTAATACCCAGCACTGGAGAGAAGTCAGGGAAAATTCTCTTGGGAATACCGTAGACCTTGTCCCTACTCTCGGTAGAAAAGACCAGCATCAGAACTGCATTCAGGTGAGGGAGCAAGGGTTGGCCAAGAGTTCATTGGTGTGAGAATTTCAGCATCGACATCTAGGACAATAGCTAAGAACGTCAGGGCTTCTGTGACCATGCGTCACACAGTGTGTGTGTCTGTGGAAAGCGCCGGAGGCTGGCCAGATGGGCCTCATTATCTGTCAGGGGGTTCAGGGCAGAGGATAACCAGCTCCTTTTAATAAAGCACATTTATTCAGTAATTTATTTATCTCAAACGTGTGAAAAACAGTCACAAATTCCTGCCTTAGATTATAATTATCTGAATACCTGTCCATATGAAAAAATTTGGGTTACTATAAAAAAGATAATTCTTTTATCATGGGATGAGATTACATGTGATTTTTTTCTATCTCCCTAAATGTAGGCAATTCTCTTTGTAAACTGACCTCTACTTCTAATTAGTTGCTAAATATGCTTTTTAGTGATGAGGAGAAAATTAATGATTCTACTTACAAAAATACATGTCTTTTTGAGCAGAACATATACTAAAGTTAAAAAAAAAAACCTTTGTTTTACATTGCAATTCATGCACTTTATACCAGCTCCTTTAGGAGTAAAATGTAACATCTGTTGTCTTCTGAGGTCAGTTTAGAGATCAGGGAAACATTTTTGTATCACCTTAGAATAAAAATTAAAACCTTTTTTATTCAGAGACTGAAAATGGCGTTAAAAGAAAACAGAATCACAGATATGGCAAGCCTCTGATCACTGATATTCCTTTTTTCCATTACATAATTGTGATTTTGGTACAGTTGTTTCATATTTCATTTGCACTTGGGGTTGGCATCTTTCTGTATCCCTTTATGGACATGCCTATGAGTGTAACAAACGTGGACTATTTGGGATTTATATAACTCTTTTTGAAACTCTGGTGGCATAGTAGTTAAGAGCTACGGCTGCTAACCAAAAGGTCGGCAGTTGGAATCCACCAGCTGCTCCTTGGAAACCATGTAGGACAGTTCTACTCTGTCCTATAGGGTCGCTACGAGTTGGAATCGACTCGACATCAACGGGTTTGGTTTGGATTTTTTTTTTTTTTTAATAGGGGTATTAATGGTTATTTGGTTATTTGGTGGTGGTGGTGGTGGTGGTAGTTGCTGTCGAGTCTGCTCTGACTCATGATGACCTCATGTACAACAATATGAAACATTGCCCGATCCTGCTCCTTCTTCACGATTGTTGGTATGCTCGAGTTCATTGTTGCCGCCATCGAGTATTTTGAATGCTTTCCAACCTAGGGGGCTCATCTTCCAGCACCGTATTAGACAACATTCTATTGTGATCCATAGAGTTTTCAGAATTTTAAGAAGTTAGATCACCAGGCCTTTCTCCTTAGCCTGTCTTAGTTTGGAAATGCCATTGAAACCTGTCCACCATGGGTGACTCTGCTGGTATTTGAAATACCAGTGGCATAGCTTCAGTGTCATAGCAACACACAAGCCCCCACAGTATGACAAATGAACAGATGAGTGGTGGAATGTTGCCTTTAAAGAAGTCTGTCAGGCCATTCTTGGTTTCAGTGACAGATGAATTATGCAGAGAAAGGACTACATTATCCCAAGGAACTGGGTTGCTTCTATATCCAGGGAGGATCCCTGTACAGACTCAGGAATTCTGTGAGATAGAAGGGAATTTCTAAGGACAGAGAAATCATTTATGTAAATTTCTTTATTTTTTCCCCCTAATTTTTTCTTCAAAAGACTTATCTTAAGTCTTAGAAACTCAAATGCCCAAAGGGGCTAGGCAATTGACAATAATGTTTAGTGTGTGGAGTAGGCTCACTGGGAGAGGTGAGCCCCAGCGCAAAGTGTGGCTGCCAACTAGCTCCCATATTCTGACGTCATCCTGGCTGGATTGCAGACCCAGTTTGGCCAGGCAGTCCAAAATTTTTCTGAGAAATATTCTATTATTTAGATAATAGAATATTATTTAAATGTGGACATCTACAAAATTAAAAAACAAAAATTGTGGATCAAACAGAGTGGGTCGACATGACATGCAGCTGATGGCTCTCCAGTATGTGACCCCTTCTTAATGGCACATCAGGGTCCCTTTGCCTGGAAAAGACAGAGCATGTGCTTAACTGTTTTTGAAAAACAGTAGTACTTCATTCCTAGAGTTTTGTTCCAGTGCTTACTGGCTGTGGGGAGAGTTTGGGTGTGCACTTCAGTGTCCTTGGTGAAATGGGATTATTGACACCTACTTCTCTGGGTTTTTGCGAGGCACCAGTGAGTCAGCAATGTACAAATGTGGTATGCTATTTCTCTTCCCTCTCGTTGAGTACGTTAGTCACTTGGATCCATCCTGACCAGTTTTATTACAGTCACTCCCCGTTTCTCACTTACTATGTTCATTCTTACCCTCTGCCTCTCCTCTTGCTGTGCCCCCAATCTAGAATGCTCTCCCACTTGCTTTACCCATCCTAAACATCTTACAAGATCCATTTAATCTCTCTTTCTGCAAGAAATCTCTTTGCCTTATTCCATCCCACACTCATCCCTATGCGCTTATTTTCATTATTTTTTCTTTTGTAATTGCCATTCCAGGCACAAAGTAGACACTTATAAAATCTTCATTCAATGAATGAATTGTTTAGTCCAAAACCAGACTATCCACTAGTTTAGGTATTTCCTAGTTAGTCATCTCTAGTTGTGCTGTTTATCTGAACCAAGCATCCCCAACTAAATTTAAAAGTCCTCAGGGGTAGGGGTACAATCCTGAGAATGAGCACTGGAAAAATGTAATGAGCAGAATAATTCAGATATTCATGTCTGAGAAAGAAGTAGCTTAAAACAGACTATCTTCAGATATCCTTTCAAGTTTTATGGTTCAGATCTTCATGCTTATCAAAAGCAGGTTATTTGTGAAGAAGGGTCTTGTAATGAGTGTTGTGCTTCCTTGACCATGAAGGGTGATATATACCTGTTGTTGTTACCAAGGCTATGTATGGTATGCCAGATATGTGCTATATTTAAGCATCTCCTTAAAGTCCATATAAAAATTGATGTAAAAATTACCTTAAAGATACAGAATAGACCCAGGCTTGCAAGATTAGATGATAACCAGACTTAAGGTATAACTTTTCTAGAGAAAGATATAACTGCAAGACAGTCGTAACTTGTCAAAGGATAGGAAGCCTTGGCCACTGACTTTGTGTTCCATTGTCAGTATTGTCCCTAACATAGAGGTGCATAAGACAGAACCCCATAACCTGGCTGTTAAACGTTTGATTTTATTGGCTCATCTACTTCATACCCATGTTCACCAGCTAACTTGTTTATTTTGACTTGACTTTCCAGTAAGGTCTTTCTATAGGGCTTTCCTTGGTCACATAGATGCCAGAATTTTGGCTCACATAATTTTTATTTCTCATTATAAATGAACAAACTGTCAGTTTTTCTGCCTCTGGTTTTTCAAACACTTTAGTTTTGCAAAACAGTTTCTTGGGCATGATCACCCCCGAGTGCTGACAGAAGTACTACTCTGAGAGGCCCTTCCTGATGTAGTCAGCCTTGCCAATTTCTCCTCTGGGTTCATATCCACATTTCTACATGACACACCAAAGCGACAAAGTGAAAAAATATAATTCATTTTCTTCTTCATTCTTATTTTCTCAGTAGCGTTATTAGATTTATGGTGTACTCTAATTATTCGTTCATTCAACATTTATTAAACATGCACCACATGTTTGACCCTGTGCAACATACTCTGGAAATAGATGAAATGATATTGACCCTGCCACAGTTGAGCTCTGGCTAGCGGAGGGTTTTGACCCCATCTGAGTCAGTTTGGTCATGTGTAACTAGTAGGTTCTTTTTGATAGATATTGGTAGTCACCAAGGTTCAAGTTGTGATGGTTAGCTAGTCTCCCCCATTCCTCCAAACATGGTTTTAAAGAAAGCAAGCCTCAGAACAAATTCTGCCACACAAACATTTGTTAGATCAACATTTTTAGAAAACAGGCACATTCATCATATCATTCATTCTGTGAGTTCCCTGAAGACTTAGCTCTCTCTTAGATGATCTGCAAACACCTTGAATGGAAGGTTAATTTGAAGCCAGTGTAACAACAATCCAAAGATAGAATTTAGTTTACTTGATATTGGCATCAGATAACCATTGTTCTTTGAAACTGATACTGGAATCATTCCCCAGGTGCCAGCTTCAAGGATGAAGGGTGGAAGGCTTTATGGATTCACACAAACCTAGGGCATATTTACTCAATCTCCTCATAACTATTTCTAACATTATTTATACTATCAAGCCAGTGGTTTCACCAACACAAATCTATTTTAATATTCAGTATGTATATTTTCTATTTTTGATTGAATATTAAGATAGATGTATCCTCTGGATAGCTCATGGCCTTTCTGATTAAATGCTAGTTGACCACCCTTTGAATGTAAATTCCTGGTTAGGATAAGTCACAGCTCCCATGGTGTAAATTACAATTAACTTGCACATCCATTTACATCACACTGTCTCTGCCAGAGTATCATTAAGTGAATTACAGACATCAAGACACAGGGCTATGGGATAGACACAGTTTTAATAGCATTTCAGTTTCTTCCAAACAGTAGCTAAGCCCAAGGAGGAACTTCGGAAAAATGGAGTTTTGGGTCCTTCTCGGGAGTGGCCTATGTCAAATATACTCAGTGACACCAGAGTGACAGCTCTACCGGGAAAGGGAAAAATGTTATTTTAACTTTATTTAGTATTATTATTTTCACTTTAAGCTGGTAGAATTCCTTTCAGGTTAAAAATTTCTCTTGTTAAGTAAAGTATCTTATTTGGTGTTAAAAGTAGGGAAAAGCCAAAATGTGGAAACAACTCAAATGTCCATCAACAGATGAATGGATAAACAAAATATGGTATATGGAATATTATTCAGCCATAAAGAGAAATGAAGTTCTGATACATGCTACTACATGGATGCACCTTGAAAACATAATGCTGAGTGAAATGTCAGACACAAAAGGACAAATAGTGAATTATCCCACTTACATAACATAGCTACTATAATAGGCAAATGCATAGATAACAAAGTATGTTAGTGGTTACCAGGGGCTGGGGGGAGTGGGAAATCAGAAGCTATTACTTAATAGATACAGAGTTTCTGCTTGGGGTATTGAAAAGTTTTTGAAACTAGATACTGATGAGGGTTGCACAACATTGTGAATGTAATTAATGTCGCAGAATTGTACACTTAAAAATAGTTAAAATGGCAAATTTTATGTTATATATATTTTACCAATGTATAAAAAGAGTTTGTAAGGTATAGCCTGGAAAGTTAAGATCAAGACTAATAAATAACTGCATTACTGTGCGTTACATAGTAATTGGAATTCTTCCCCTTGGATAAAGGAGTCCTTACGAGACTCCAAGGAGCACTTATGGCTCAGTGGTTAAGTGCTCGGCTGCTAACTGAAAGGCCAATGATTTGAACCCACAAGCCTCTCCATGGGAGAAAGGTGGTAGTCAGCTTCCATAAAGATTTACAGCCTTGGAAACCCCTATGGAGCCGTTCTACTCTGTCCTGTAGGGTCGCTATGAATTGGAATCCACTTGATGGCAACAGGTTTGGTTTGGTAGGCAGCTCCAAGATTGGGATTGGGTGGGGGAGGTAGAGAAAACATGTTATGGTAAAAAGAAGGAGTCCAGTGAAGTGGAAGCAGGTGAGGACCTTAAGGGAAGGAAAGATCCACAAACTATTATCTGTTAGAGACAACCTTTGGAATCTTAGCACAGTGATATCTAATACTCAATTTTATGTGGTTGCCAATTCTAAGCCATCTGTACATAATTCACTTTTCTTAGCCTAAACCTTCAATAAAATGTCTGCTATATAGAACAGCTGTTGTTATTGGTCCTTTGAGAACATTAAGGAAGAGAGATGGAGTAAAAAAGTTCAGAGAGAGGACAGCAGCCTAAGCATTGACCAATGAATGCCCTGACTGAGAATTCAGAAGGAGCATAAGCTCAGAGTGGGAGGTGATATTTTAAGGTCCCTCTGGGAATTCTTTAAAATCTTGGGAATGACCTTCCAACAACATATGTAAGAGAGGCTGGTGCCATCTTTTTTCAGATTTTAAAAGAAAGAGTGGCCCCAGGACACTGGAGAACTTTGGGACACCTAGACCACAGAAGTTGATATCAAATAATAGATTCAAACTTAGAATGTTTCTGTTTACATGTATTTGATCAATTTATTACCTTTTGCTTTAGTTCACCAAGAAAGTACAATACTGGGAAAAGTTTCATGCAGTCTTAACCATCTCCAAATTCAAGGAGTTTATTCAATAATTTTTTTATTTGACTGTAGAAAGTGAGTTGTTTTCTTACACTAAAAATTTGCTCTCTAAAAAAAGAGACGACTCTCTTTTTATAAGTATATTCTTATTCAAAATTTTTTTGACTTAGTGTTTAAAGCGAGATCATTACCTAAATCATACTCATAAGTGCCTCTATATTCTACCCGATACCATGTGTCTGACACTGTACGAAATGTTGCAGATCCGCAAAGAGGAAGTTTCTGCCATATTTGAGTTTTGGCTAACAGAAAGGGTAAATGCTATTGAATTTAAAGAAATCTGTTTATTCTTTATTGAACCTGAGCACCCTTCCAAAATTCATATGTTGACTCTGAGATCACAAAATGTGCATTTCTCTAAAGTGTATCCCGATATGCTTTCTTGTGCTGTGGATATTTTGGGAAGACTCAGCCCTAGATTTTGACTCCAAAAAAGGCTATCTTTTTATTCACAAACCATTACTGGTCAATTTTTCCCCCAGGTGTTACGATTGTTCTTCAAATAACTGATCATTTTGGGCTTTCCGCTGAGCTTACTCGGGCTTTAATATGTCTAAAAACACTAGGATGACTCTTTTGATTCATTTTTGTTTGGAAAATCTGATACGTGTGTCTTACAGACATACTTAAGTTCTGTTCTTACACATTCAGAATCTAGAATTTTTTTTTTTTAAAGAGGTAATTAGAAGCTTCTTTGGGTATCTAAGATGTGAAAGATCTAATCCAAAGACTTCCAAGAAAAGTTATTTTTGTAGTGCTGGAGTACAGTGAATTGGATAGGTTAGTTATGATGCAGAAGACAATTTTATATTCTACATATGAATATTCAGAGTTGTGGCTTTTAGGATAGAAGAAAGAAACAGAAAATGTGTGGTTGGATATATGAGTGGGCATGTTGAGGCAGAGGTAAACAGGTGAAGAGGGTGCAAAAATTTCCAGACAAAGGTGTAAAGAGATGATTTATGTTCTGGCTCCTCACCTACACTTTTGGTTTCCAGACCATTCTTTGGTCTCTGTCTTCTTTCCATACCATCCAGCCACCCTAGATAGGTACCATAGTGGTAAATAATAGTCTTTGGAGTCAAAAATGCCTAATTTCAAATTTAAGATCCACTGCTACCCATGAATCTTTAGGTAAAATATGTTATCTCTTTTAGCCTCAGTTTCCTCATCAGTAAAATCAGTATAATAATATCAAATGGAGGATTTTGGTAAGAATTACTGTATTTCATAGAATCTAAGATGCAGTTAAGGAACCCTGGTAGTGCAGTGGTGAAGCACTCAGCTGCTAACTGAGAGGTCAATGGTTCAAACCCACCAGCCCGCTCCACAGGAGAAAGATGTGGCAGTCTGCTTCCATAAAGATTATAGCCTTGGAAAATCTATGGGGCAGTTCTACTCTGTCTTATAGGGTTGCTGTGAGTTGAAGTTGATTTGATAGCAACAAGTTTGGTTTTAAAGATGCAATTATTTATGTAAAACTAAGAAAATAAAAAATACTACCAGTTGACCTGTGACACCATCAACTGTGAGATGCATCCTGATTTTTTTTTTAGTACACATATTGTTTTACGGCATTGGTTAACAACTCCGTGACATGTCAACACTCTCCCTTCTGGATCTTGGGTTCCCTATCACCAGCTTTCCTGTCCCCTCCTGCCTTCTACTCCTTGCCCCTGGGCTGGTGTGCCCCTTTAGTCTCATTTTGTTTTATGGGCCTGTCTAATCTTTGACTAAAGGGTGAACCTCAGGAGTGACTTCATTACTGAGCTAAAAGGGTGTCTGGGGGCCATACTCTCAGGCTTTCTCCAGTCTCTGTCAGGCCAGTAAGTCTGGGTTTTTTTTTTGTTTTTTTTTTTTTTTTGTGAGTTAGAATTTTGTTCTACATTTTTCTCCAGCTCTATCCGGGACCCTCTATTGTGATCCTTGTCAGAGCAGTCAGTGGTGGTGCTGGACACCATTTAGTTGTGCTGGACTCAGTCTGGTGGAGGCTGTGGTAGTTGCAGTTCAGTAGTCCTTTGGACTAATCTTTGCCTTATGTGTTTAGTTTTCATCATTCTCCCTTGCTGCCGAAGGGGTGAGACCAGTGGGTATCTTAGATGGCCACTCACAGGCTTTTAAGACCCCAGATACTACTCACCAAAGTAGAATGTAGAACATTTTCTTTATAAAGTATGTTATGCCAATTGAGCTAGATGTTTCCCGAGACCATGGTCCCCACAGCCCTCAGCCCAGTAATTCGGTCCCTCAGGAAGTTTGGATGTGTCTATGGAGCTTCCATGACCTTACCTTGTACAAGCTGTGCTGGATTCCCCAGTATTGTGTACTGTGTTACCCTTCACTAAAGTTGGGATGGTTTTGCTTTTTAAGGTTTAAAGTTTAAAAATTATCTCAGGAAAATAGTTTCGGGGGCTCATCCAGTCTCAATGGCTCCAGGAAGTCTGGATTCTATTAATAATTTGAAATTCTATTTCACATTTCCCTCCTTTTGATCAGGATTCTTCTATAGAATCTTTTTTTTTTTTTAAATTGTACTTTAGATGAAGGTTTACAGAACAAATCATTTTTCATTAGACAGTTAGTACACATATTGTTTTATGACATTGGTTAACAACCCCATGACCGATGCATCCTGATTTTGGAGATGCTAAAATGTACAATCTTGGAATCAATGAAATATTTAAATATTTAATATTTAGAAGTCTTGTGAAACATAAAAAACACTATTCAGATATTATTTATTTTTATTTGTATGTTGAAATGTATAATAACATTTCCTGATGGTGACAGAGAAGTTATTTTTATCAAATTCTGGTACATGAGAACATGGAGCTGTCCCTTTCAACTAGAAAAGGCAGCAACTTTATTAAGCATCACATTAAGGTTTGCATCACAAAGTGAAAATAGATTCAAAAGATAAATTCATTCATACAGAACCATTATGTGCCACAGGGGAAATTATATATGCTTTAGAGCATAAATATCTGAGGTTTATTACATATAAGATAGTACCATTCTTTTGCAACCCCTCTCCTGGAGGAAATGGAAGAGATCAGATTCAGAATTTTGTTATGTTCACTTTAAAAATATCCTGAAAGACCTATACAAAGAAAACTACAAAACACTATTGCAAGAAACCAAAAGAGACATACATAAATGGAAAAACATACCATGCTCATGGATAGGAAGACTCAACATTGTGAAAATGTCAATACTACCCAAAGTGATCTACAGATAATAATGCCATCTTGATCCAGATTTCAACAGCATTCTTTAACGAGATGGAGAAACTAATGAACAACTTTATATGGAAAAGAAAGAGGCCACAGATAAGCAAAGGAATATTGAAGAAGAAGAACAAAGTGGGAGGCCTGACACTACCTGATCTTAAAACCTACTATACAGCCGCAGTAGTCAAAACAGCCTGGTACTGGCACAGCTGACACACAGACCAATGGAACAAAATTGAACCCAGATGTAAATCCATCCATCTACAGGCAGCTGACATTTGACAACCAGCCAAAGTCCGTTACATGGGAAAAAAGACCATCTCTTTAACAAATGGTGCTGGCATAAGTGGATGTTCATCTGTAAAAAAAATGAAACAGGATCCATACCTTGTACCATACACAAAAACTAACTCAAAAAGGATCAAAGACCTAAATACGAAACCTAAAACGATAAAGATCATGGAAGAAAAAATAGGGGCAATGCTAGGAGTCCTAATACGTGGCAAATACAGGATACAAACCATAACAAACAATGCACAAACACCAGAAGAGAAACTAGATAAAACTGGGAACTCCTAAAATTAAACACTTACGTTCATCAAAAGACTTCACCAAGAGTCAAAAGACAACCTACAGACTGGGAGTACATTTTTGGCTACGACAAATCTGATCAGCATCTAATCTCTAAAATCTACAAAATACTTCAACACCTGAACAACAAAAAGACAAATAATCCAATTAAAAAAATGGGCAAATAATATGAACAGACACTTCACCAAAGAAGACATTCAGGCAGCTAGCAGACACATGAAGAAATGCTGGCAATCATTAGCCATTAGAGAAATGTAAATCAAAACTACAGTGAGATACCATCTCACCCTAACAATACTGGCACTAATAAAAAAAAAAAAACAGAAAATAATAAATGTTGGACAGGTTGTGGGGAGATTGGAACTCCCATGCTTTGCTGGTGGGAATGTAAAATGGTACAACCACTGTGGAAAACAATATGGTGCCTCCTTAAAAAGCTAGAAATAGAAATACCATAAATCCAGCAATCCCACTCCTAGGAATATATCCTAGAGAAATAATATGCACATATGCACACCCATGTTCATTGAAGCACTATTCACAATAGCAAAAAGATGGAAACAATGTCCATCAACAGATGAATGGATAAACAAATTATGGTACATACACTCAATGGAATACTATGCAATGATAAAGAATGATGACAAATCTGTGAAGCATCTCACAACATGGATGAATCTGGAGGGCATTATGCTGAGTGAAATAAGCTAGTCACAAAAGGACAAATACTGTATAAGACTGCTATTATGAAAACTCAAGAAAAGGTTTATACACAGAAAAAAACATTCTTTGATGGTTACGAGGGTGGGGAGGGATGGGGAAGGCAAATCACTAGAAAATAGACAAGTGTCAACTTTGGGGAAGGGAAAGACAACACACAATATAGGAGAAGTCAGCACAACCTGACCAAGGCAAAGTCATAGAAATTTCCTAGACACATTCAAACACCTTGTGGGACCAAGTTGCTGTAGCTGAGAACTGGGAACCATAGTCTCAGGGGATATCTAGGTCAATTGGCATGACATAGCTCATAAAGAAAATGTTCTACATCCTACTTTGGTAAGTAGTGTCTGGGGTCTTAAAAGCTTTCAAGAGACCATCTAAGATACATTTATTGGCCCCATCCAATCCAGAACAAAGGATAATGATGAAAACCAAAGACATAAGGAAAATATTAGCCCAAAGGATTAAAGGACCACGTGAACCACAGCCTCCACCAGCCTGAGCCCTACAGAACTAAATGATGCCCAGCTACCACTGCTGACTCCTCTGACAGGGGTAACGATAGACAGTCCCGGATAGAGCAGTAGAAAAATGTAGAACAAAATTCAAATTCACAAAGAAAGACCAGACTTCCTGGTCTGACAGAGACTGGAGGAACCCCCGAGACTAGAGCCCCCAGACATCCTGCTAACTCAAAACTGAAGCCATTCCTGATGCCTGCTTTTCAGACAAAGATTAGACTGGCCTAGAAAACAAATAATAACACACAGGAGAAGCATACTTCTTAGATGAATCAAATATATGAGACCAAATGGGCAACTTCTGCCCAAAACCAAGATGAGAAGGCAGGAAGAGACAAGAAAACTGGCTGAATGGACACAGGGAAACCTGGGGTGGAAAGAGGGAGAGTGCTGTCACAATGCGGGGATTGCAACCTATGTCCCAAAACAATATGTGTATGAATTTTTGAATAAGAAACTAACTTGAGCTGTAAACTTTCACCTAAAGCACAATAAAATTGGAAAAAAAAAAACAAAACTACAGGGTAGAAGAGTTTGTTGGTTTAAAAAAAAAAAAATCCTGAAATGGATAATGAAATTAGTAAACTAGTATTTAATCTTTAGGAGGGGTAAGTAAAATTGTCATTTATTTGTCATGTCCTAGACTATGGGCATAGCTTTGGGTGGGAAATTTTCAACTTCTCTTTGTCTTGCTAAGTGGAAAGTAGGACAAACCTTAGCAATGAAGCTAGAGAGTGTAAGTGGTAGGTGTCTTTAGGCCATCTAAGAACCTGTTTTTAATGGTAATTAACTATCTTTTAAGAAATTTTCTAAGTTAAAAATGTGGAGAAGAAAAAACTATAAATCAATTTAAAAAAGAGGATTCAGAGAACAGAATAGTCACTGAACATTACCCCGATCTTTTAAATTTGTGAGTACATTTCTACTCCTTGAGCATTGGAGCAATACTGATACCATTTCTGTAATATCCAAATATAGATCACCTCTTTTAATAGAGTAGAAAGAAAGTATGAAACAAAGTGACTTTTAATTAAAAACTTATGTATATTTGCCCTTGACATGTATTAAACCCATTGCTGTCGAGTCGATTCTAATTCATAGTGATCCTATAGGACAGAGTAGAACTGCCCCATAGGGTTTCCAAGGAGTGGCTGGTGGATTTGAGTTGCTGAACTTTTGGTTAGCAGTCGAGCTCTTAATCACTTCACATCACCAAATAACTAGAACATGTTCTGAAAACTGATCTCTGCAAGATTAAGGAACTGTCTGGTTTTTTTCAGTCTGACCCAAACTATCACAAAACTCTTCTCTATGACGTGATCTAAGGTGTTTATATACCATTGACTGCCAGAAGAATGAACAAATCTGTCTTGGAAGAAGTACAGCCAGAATGTTCTTAGACGGGAGGATGGTGAGACTTCATCTCACTTACTTTGGACAGGTTATCACGAGGGGCCAGTCCCTGGAGAAGGACATCATGCTAGGTAAAGTAAAGGGTCATTGAAAAAGCAGAAGACTCTCAATGAGATGGACTGACACAGTGACTGCAACAATGGGCTCAAACATAGCAACAATTGTGAGGATGGTGCAGGACTGGGTGACATTTCGTTTTATTATACATTGGGTTGCTATGAGTCGGAACCAGTTTGACTAACAACAGCAACAGAGGTGGTTATAGACAAAGGCCACGTTCAGCATCAGATCAAGGCACACAACTCAGTCTCAAATTTCCTCATCCCCTGGGTTAAGAGTATGGCTTGAAGATACGAGCTTCAAAAGTATTTTTTACTGCATTTTTCATCAAAATATTTAGAAGATGACATTTGAGGAGGGTATGGGGAGGACAGTGAGGAAGTTGAAATGGGTGGTGCTTTGACTTTTGCTCTATTTTTTCTTTTATTTGAATCCCTTATAATGAAAACTACTGTTTATATAATTTTTTAAAATTAATTTTTCCATGATGAGTAGGTATGGAGCAAAATCAGAAAAAAAAAACCCTCATAAAATACTTGTTATATAACAATCCTAAAAGTGTATGCTTCAAAATGTATAGAACAAAAACAGAACTAAACGGAGAAGTAGACAAATCCACAATTAGAGATGGTAATTTTGACAATCTTCTCTTGACAGCATAAGAAAACAAAAAATCAGGAGGGATATAACAGATTTGAACAATACTATCAACCAATAAATCTGATAACAGATAATACGTACAACTTCCTGGAGAGACACAAATCTTGCCTTAATACAATACCTTTACTTAGTCTTCAGAACTCAACTCAAATTTCCTCTCAGTGTGGTCTTATTCCTCCCATAATTTTAATTAAAATATTGACTAGTTAAAACATTTATAAGCATATTCATAGGATATAAAAACAATGATATAATGAACACCTGGATATCCATCACCAATTAGCTACTCTTAATTTTAAAACTCTTCCTCATTCTTTCCTAATTCCTGTCCCTTTTTGTACCAACTCGGAGATAACTATTATCTTAAATTTTGAGTTTATCATTTTCTTGCTTTTGTTTATAATATTACCATGTGTTTGTATATCTAAACAATTTATTGTTTAGTTTTGCTACAGTAAATTTTTTGGACTTTACATAAATGGAACCATACTGTATGTATTTTTCTGTGACTCACATATATTGTTCAACATTATACTCTTGAGAGTCACCCAGGTTGTTGTGTGAGGTTGTAATCAACCCATGTTTTCATGTTGTATAACAATTTACTGTTGATGGACATTTGGGTTGCTTCCACTTTCTTTCTGCTAAAAGCAGTACTGCTATAACCAATAAAATTTTATTTACAAAAACAGGAGTTGGGCCAGTTTGACCCTCGTGCCATAGTTTGCAGACCCCAGCTTCAGGTTACTAACTAGGAGTGAAACTGCTGAGTCATATTTAGTGTATATTCACTTTTAACCTGACAAAGTAATGCCAAGTTGTTTTCCAAAGTGATTGTACCAATTTATATTCCCACTACTCTTTTAGAAGAGTCCTAGGTACCCCACAACCTGGCAAAGAATTGAAAAGGTAAGATGTTTTTCTTTTGGAGTAGTGCAAATGGTTATTGCACTTGGCTGCTAACCAAATGTTGCAGTCCATCTAGGGATGCCTTGAAAGACAGACCTGGTGATCTACTTCCCAAAAGTCAGTCACTGAAAATCTTATGGATCATGTTTCTACTCTGACGCACACGGATCGCCGTGAGGTGGAATGGACTCAACAGCAAGTGGTTTTCTTATCTGATGGGAGGGGAAATGGCATCTGATTGTGTTTTAAAAGGATTTTCTTGATTACTAACGAGTTTGAACATCTTTTGATATGTTTCTGTTCTGTGAATTATTTAATTGTTGAAATTGTATTCCCATTTTCTATTGGGCTTTTTGTCTCATTGTTATCAATTCAATGCAATTATTTATATAAATGCTAACTCTTCCAGTTATAGTTTTGAAAACATTTTTTTCCCCCATTCTGTGACTTGTCTTTTTACTTTCTTAATGATGTGAGGAATGGAAGAACACAATTTTAATGTTATGGAATTTATTAATCACAAAAGATTTGGTTTTCATCCTTTGTGTTTAAACTCTATTTAGTCTGATATTAATATGAAACACAGCATCTTTCTTTTGACTACAATTTGCATATGTTATCTTGGTTTATGCTTTTATTTTCAAATTCACTGTTTTTTTTGTAAATAACACAGATCTGGATTTTGATCTTCTCAGTTAATGTAACAATATTCCCTCTCTTTCTGGGTCATTCAGTCTGTTTTACATTGGTTATAGTTACTTACGTATGTGGATGTATTTCCACCATTTCACTGTATGTGATTGTTTCTGTATATTCTCTGCATCTTTATGTCTTTTCTTATCATCTTTTGAATTGTTAACTTTTCTCATTCCACTATTTTTACTCTACTATTTTGAATGGTATGCATTCTTATTTCTATTCTTTTGGTTATTACCCTAAAATTACACCATTATCCTTAACTTATCAAGATTTGAAGTTGATCAGTAGGTGACATCTGCTTTGGGCCAGTAGCAGGGACTGTATTACCCTCTATCCTTAAACAGCTAGAAAATTAGACAAAATATATTAAATAATGGGTTTCAGACATCGGGCAACTCAAACACTAGATAAATGCCAAACTGGAACATCACCATCTGCTCTTAATCATGGATGAGATTGGTAAGAAAAGTCCTTCTCATGACATTTAAACTCCTATCCTAGGCTGTCTGTTTAAAGTATGTGTCATGAAGCATATAAACCAGTGACTGTCGAGTTGATTCTGACTGATGATGATCTCATGTGTGTCAGAGTAGAACTGTGCTCCACAGAATTTTCAATGGCTGATTTTTTGGAAGTAAATTGCCAGGACTTTCTTCTGGGTGCCTCTGGTGGCAAACCTCCCAACTTTCAGTTAACAGCCAAATGCTTAACCATTTGTGCCACTCAGGGATAATATGGTTAGTTAAATTACAGGATCAGATGTTGCACTGTGTAGCTAAGTCCCAGTTGATATTCATGGTCTAATTTCTGCTTTTAGTATTGAAAAAGGCATCTATTGGAAGAGTTGGACTAGGTGGCTTCAAAGGTCTGTTCTAAACTTAATATGAGCAGATTCTGCGGCTTCTTAATCTGCTCTGTTTTCCATGCTGTATGTTAAGGCTGGAGCCCTGGTGGCACAGTGGTTAAAGAGCTCGGCTGCTAACCAAAAGATTGGCAGTTCTAATCCACCAGCCGCTTCTTGGAAACTCTATGAGGCAGCTCTACTCTGTCCTATTACAGGCTTGCTAGGAGTTGGAATTGGCTTGACAGAAATGGGTTTGGTTTGGTTTGTATTAAGGCTATGGGATACTTAAAATTGAAGAAGTTTTCTCATGTAGAAAATATTGACCCTCAGATAGTTATACACAGTCTTAGATAAATGCTATTGTCCCTACTTAGCTGTTGCAAAACTAAGATTACTTGACATTCAGTTCACTGCAATGGACGGCTAAAATAGTCCTTCGCTTAGATGCACTCTCAGCCTGCTTTTCAGTACGAGATAATTGTACCCATAGAGGAAGATGTGTTGAAAATACTCATTGCAGGATATACTTAAAGTAACTCAAGTTGAATGGAATTAGATTATTCAAACTGAAAACCCAGTGAAAAATTTGTTTCAGGGTTAGTGAAAAATTTGTTTCAGGGTTCCTTAACAAGTTAAGTGTCTCTTTGGAAGGACATGATAATGATTTGCCATTTATCATGAAGTGTGCCTTTTATAGCAGTAATTGAGTAAAATAAATAGCAAAAGAGGTCTTGGATCAGAGTTTTTCACAATAGCATCAGCAGCTTCAAACACTGTTAATCATCTGCACTGGCTGGAGCACAAGAAATAACAAAATACCAAAGGTTTTGTTTTGATACATGGTTTCTAGCTAGTTACTGAGCAAGCAGTAGATATTCAAGGTTCAGGAGTAAAGGTTCAAAGGAAGAAGTTCAGAAAAGTAAAACAGCCTGAGTTTTGGAGGGTTCAGAAGAAAGGATTTTGAAAAAGAGTACCATGTAACCAAAAGGTCAGGATTTACATATCTCAAGAGAGATCCTAGTCACAATAAGAACCCAAACTAAAAGCTACCTAGGAATTACCTTAGCAAGAGTTGTGGGAAAGTTCTAAGAAGAAAAGTAAAAAATTTCATTGAAACTTAAAAAAAGAAAAGTGAAAAAAGTGAGGCACTTAGGTGGGAGACTGGATAGATTAAAGATGTCCATTATTTGTGAATTAATGCAATTCTAATAGAAATCTAAGTAACAGGCTTTCTGCTGATTTCTATTCCTTATGCTTTTCTGGAATTACTGAGTTTTATAAAAGGAAATTGTTGTTTTCTTTTTAAGCAGAAAAGCAGTTATCAAAATTATACTCTGATCATTTTAAGTGCTGAGAACACCTCTGTATGCTGAGTGGCAGCATAAACTGGTGATCTGGGATCCACTGTCTTTGCTTGAGACTGCAGGGCCACTGCATTGCACATCTCCAGGTTGTTGTGGTGTGCCATTGAGTTGATTCTGACCCTTAGAGACCCCATAGGACATAGTAGAACTGCCCCATAGGGTTTTCAAGGAGTGGCTGGTGGATTCGAACTGCCAACCTTTTGGTCAGCAGCCTGAGGTCTTAACCAGTTCACCACCAGGGCTCCTGGAGTGCCATTCATATCATAGGCTATATAAATAGTAGTCTCTGTAGTTGTGCAGTATACAACCTAAGCCACCGTACAGGGTGACCCTGCGTATTGAGAGATTCTTATTATTTTATTTTTTCCCATACTCCAGGAAAATTGACTATTCTTTTTAAAACTTTTACATTTATTTTTAATAGATCTAAAAAATTTCCCAATAAGTCATATCACCAAGTTGCAGAAACTTCACCAGACTAAAAGCAGGATTGTCGTAAAGCTCTAAAGGCATTTTAAAGCTCTCCACTGCTGTAACAGAAAATGCAGCACACCACATCAAGAAGTTTCTGAACCCTAGCCAGGCATTCTTCATCTAAAAGGGAATTTAAGTGTTGGTGTATTGGAAAACCAGTCATTAGCTGCCTGTTATTCAGCTGACTGGTAGTAACAATGATGCCAATATTGATTACAAATTGTGTTATAGAAAGACAGATTTTGGTTTTAAGAAACCCACCAAACTATTAACTTTTATGAATGAATGAATACATAGTTCAGTTCTCCTTTGCAAAACCTATATATGTAATGAAGTAAAAAAAAAAAAAAAAATTGTCTCCGTAAGTTCTAACCAATTTTTGTTTCATATTTCCTTCAAACAGCAGCATTGAAACTCCGATCCACATTGAGTACCCACATAGATTTTCAGGGAGACTTTGCATGCATTTTCTCTGAAAGGATCATTAACACACTGTTTCCTTAATAGTTACATTGAAGAAACAGAAATGGTCTAGGGAGCATATGTTAACCTAGCTATGTGTTTAAGTAATGTTATTGCCAGAAATGGGAAAGCCTGGGGAAAATTTTGCACATTAAAAAAAATAACTTACAGAAGAGAGAGATTGATTTTTATTTCCTCTCTCAAATTAGAAAAGCTTCACAAATAGTTTTAAAAAAATGAGATTATGGTGTATGTTTTGTTATGTATATTTTCACCAAGATAAAATTAAAAAAAGTGAGATTAATTTTAAAAATAAGGTGTTTTTATTTTGATAATTTACCAGTGAAAATGATTAATTTTCAAATTAATTTTTTATTTTTATCACAATAATACAGGCTTTAAGCTAACCCACCTGGAGGCACCTCCAAAGACAGGCCTGGCAATCTGCTTCTAAAAGGTCACAACCTTGAAAACCTGAAGGAGCAGTTCTACTCTGCACACATGGGGTCGCCATGAATGGAATCAACTTGATGACAACTAAGAATAACAACAACAAGTAGTTAAAAAATCAAATAGTAGTAATAGGCTTATAATGAAAAACCACTATCCCTTCTTTACATCCCTCTCCTGCTCCCTAGAAGCAACAGGTTTCAAATTCTTGGTTTGTTTTTTTTTTCCTTTTAATATATATAGCTGGTATTTCCTTTCTTTTATTTCCCTACAAGAGTTGCAAGTAACCACAATTTTTGGTTTAGTCTGTCATCAAGGTCTCATTATCATGACTGCATCAGAAAAGCACCTATGTAGAAGAGCTACTTGCCCACCAGTACGAAGCAGCCCAGAGTCTTCTCTGGTTGTGGGCTCTATTCCAAGTGAGCAGTTTTTCAGATGACCTGGCTAATGGGACAAAGTAGCACACCAAAATCAATATCTAATATCTAAAGATGCCCATCAGGTATTTTGACTCTTCTTATGGATAGGAGATGAGAGTGGCAGCAATTTGTTCTTCACTTTGCAGGAAATGTCCTGACATGCCCTGGAACATTGAATCCTTAGAAACTTCAGATTGCAGGGTCTGGCATTTCCTTGGGATTTACCCATACCTTACAGCCTGCCTCTGTGCCTTCAAGGAATCTATGGTTTCTGATCTTTCCAGGTTCCCAGGCCCTTGCTGAAACATATCATTAAGACAGTGGACCAGTGTGATGTCTTGTCCTGCAGGATTAAACATGTAGTTCACTATTAATGTGAAGCAGGATATAGCATCTACTGACTGGGCAGGGTGATATGTTTAACATGGTTTTACTTCCTCTCCTTTTCTAAGTTCTCATTTTTCTTATGGAATAATCAAAGCTTTCAGATTCATATTATGCTGATTTCTCATGTTATATATCTATTTTAAGAAATTATTTTTGTCACCTTCATTAAATTTCACAGACAAGTTGCAAAACAGGTGTCAGTAGGGTTCACTTTGTCCCTTAAGATCTTGCTACAATCTCAAACTCAATGGTTTTATCAAGATTTATAAAAATTCTCAGAGGTTTGCATTCTTCCAAGTTACCTATGTCTCTGATTTCTGGCTTCTGGCGAATTTTTAAAATTAATTTTACATTTCTGCCCCAGTGTTTCCCAAACATGCAGCAGACCCACTTTTCATTAATTCTTCCATCTTTCACAATGCCATTCACAGTGGGGAGTATGTGTTATGTTTCCTGAAGTTACCGGGGTGTAACAGTAAAAGGGGATGATAGGAGGTGGGAAGTGGTGGTGGGGACATTTCTGCATCACCCAGAAGATACCTGAAAGCGTAAGACTAAATGCTTGCTCAAATGAAGCCTCAATTCTATCTGCTCAGCTTCAGCTTCTCACCAAGGTGATCAGCCCCCCACTTTTTTTTCATTTCCTCTCCTCTTATTGCTCTTCTGTCTCCCATACAGAAATGTTTGCTCATTGGCAAGTAACAATTGCTAGCTGTCATCATCAAGCACTAACTTGATGCTTTATATAGATTATTCCCTTAATGATCTAACAACTCCGTGAGGTAGGTACTATTATCCCAAGTTTACAAGTGAGAAAATTGAGGCAGAGAATGGCTTAGTAAGTTGTCCAAAAATACAAAACAGTTCCTACTTCAGAAGGAAGTCTGATACAACTATTCTAATCATCTACCATGTATATTTAGATATTACCGCCATGTTTTACAGGTTTCGTTGTTCTCTGTCTCTTCCTGTAAACCTCTTAGGGGCAATACTTGAATTTCTTGCCTTGTTTGACTTCACTGAGCTATAGAATATTTCTTTGAGTCATTTCTGATCAGAAGTATGGTAGTAAAATACATATGGAACTCTATACATTTGAGAATATCTCTCTGTTGTTCCTACAGAAAAAATGTAGGAGTACTACACACATTACCTTAGTATCGTCCCTTCATTTTGAAGAAAATGCCAATCTGAATTTAAAATACTTACAAATATCATAAAACTACTAATAAAGAGACAGAAAAATGAGAAAGAAATGAGGCATGAAAATAAATCAAGAAGTTACAATGACGCTGCAGAAGAACATAAAGCAGACTGATATGAAATAAAAAAAAAAGAAACTTATTAGATGATACTGAGTTATACATGTAGAAACTGTTGAATTGGCATGTGCTTTGTTGTGTATATTTTCACTGCATTTAAAAAAAAAAACTTAATAGACTTATAAAAGAAAATATTTTAGATTTGGAAAATACCCAAGATAGACAATTAAGCACATTAATCATGTGCCAGGAAAAGGTAACCAGGGGAAGAATATGAAACAACCGGCTTGAAGATCATTCAAGCAATAAATAGTATGAAGGATTTGAATGAGAGACTGAGAGGCCACACTGTTTTTATTTTCAATTACTTGATGAACTTCCTAAGTGAACTTCCTAAGTAAGGTATCCATGCTTGATAATTCTGTTTTGTCCTTCATGCTTTTTTATGACAAATGTATCAAATGCAAGGATAAAATTATATTACAGGGCACATGAAATATAAGGACATAATGACAGCAACAACAAATGGGGAGGGGATGGTATCTGTACAGAATTTCTTGTATGTTACTAAAGTTAAGTTGATACTAACTTACCCTAGGATGTTACAAGTATAAGCTGCTAAATGCAATATTCATGGCAACTGGTAAGAAAATATCTAAAAAAAATAATACACGAAAGGAATGGAGAAGGGAACCAAAATGACTCAGTATAATAAATCAACAAAACACAAAATCAGACAGTAATAAAGGAAAAAGACAAAGAAGGCTTAATACACACAAAAACCAAATAACAAAATAGCAGAAGTAAGTAATTTCTTGTCAGTAATTACTGTGAACGTAAATGAACTAAATGCTCCAATGAAAAAGCAAAGAGTGGCAGAATGGATTAAAAAAATATCAGATTATATTCTGTTTACAAGAGATACATCTTAGACCCAAGGACACAAACATGTTGAAAAGAAAAAGATGGTAAAAACATTCCATGCAAATAATAACCAAAGAGAGCTGGGGTGGCTATCTTAATATCAGACAAAGTATACTTTAAGACAAAATATGGTAGAAGAGATAAAGATGAACATTATATAGTGAAAAAAGGGTCAATTCATCAGGAAGATTTAACAATCATAGGTATATATGCACCCATCATTGGAGTACCCAAATATATAAAACAAATACTGATAGAATTGGAAGGAGAAATAGACAGCACTACAATAATAGGTGGAGACTTCAATACAGCATTTACGGTATTGGACAAAACATCTAGCAATAAGATCAACAAGGAAACATCACCTGGATGACACTATAAATCAACTAGACTTAACAGACATATCTAGAAAACTTCACCCAACAAAAGCACAATATACATTCTATTCTCCAGTGCACATGGATCATTCTCCAGGATAGGCCACAAAGAAGTCTTGATAAATTCTAAAATATTGGAATCATACAAAGTATTTTCTCTGAACACAGCAGAGTGAAGCTAGAAATCAATAACAGAAAAAAACAAAAACCTAAAATACACAACATATGGAAATTAAACAACACACTATTAAACTACCAATGGAGGCAGGAGGGGACAAGAAAGCTGGTGATAGGGAACTCAAGGTTGAGAAGGGACAATGTTGACATGTTGTGGTGTTGTTAACCATTGTCATAGGGCAATATGTGTACTGTTTAATGAGAAACTATTTCTGCAAACCTTCATCTAAGGTACAAAAAAAATAATTATGTGAGATCAAATTGACAACAGCAACTCAAAAGGTTTGATGGGAAGCCTAGGGGGCAGTGAGTTGAAGATAATGGTGATGGAATAGTTCGGAAAGTGATAGTGAGAATAGCAGCACAACTGGAAGAATGTAATCGATGTCGCTGAATTGTACATGTAAAAACTTTTGAAATGGTGTAACTTCAGCTATGTATATTTTCACCAAAAAGAAAGGTCCTCCAAGGTTGAGAAGGGAGAGTGTTGACATGGCATGGGGTTGTTAACCAATGTTATAAAACAATATGTGTACTGACTGTTTTAATGAGAAACTATTTGTTCTGTAAACCTTCATCTAAAGTGCAATAAGAAAAAGTTAAAAAAAAAAAAAAAGAAACTACTAATGGGTCCATGAAGAACTCAACATAGAAGTCATAAATTTCCTAGTGTCAAATGAAAGCACAACATACCAAAACTTATGGGATGCAGCAAAGGCAGTACTCAGAGGGAAACTGATGGCAATAAATGCCTACATGAAAAAAGAAGAAAGACCTCAAAACAACAGTCTAACTCTATAACTTTAGGAACCAGGAAGGGAAGAGGAGACTAAGCTTAAACCTAGCAGAAGAAAGGAAAAATAAAGATCAGAGCATAAACAAATGAAATAAAAAACCAAGAAAACAGTAGAATCAAGAAAACCAGAAGTTGGTTCTTTGAAAAGTTCAATAAAATTGACAAATCTTTAGCTAGACTGAGAAAGAAAAAAAGAGAAAAGATGTAAATAACCAAAATAAGAAGTGAAAGCATAGACATTACAACTGATCCAATAGAAATAAACAGAATTATGACAGAATAATATGAACAACTGTATGGCAACAAACTGGGTAATGGAGATGAAATGGACAAATTCTTAGAAGCACCCAACCTACCCAAACTGACTGAAGAGGAAATAGAAAATCTCAACAGACTCATAACAAGTGAAGAGATTGACTCAGTGTTCAAAAATCTCCCAACAACAACAACAAAAAGTCCTGGACCAGAAAGCTTCATTAGGGGAATTCTACCAAATATTTAGAGAAGAAGTGACACTAATCTAGTTAAACTCTTCCAAAACATAGAAAAGGAAGGAATACTTCCTGATTCATTCTATGAAGCAAACATAACCCTGATACCAAAACAAGACAAAAGACACCATAAGAAAAGAAAACTACCGGACAGTATCCCTTATGAATACAGATGTAAAAATCCTCAACAAAATACTAGCAAATAGAATCCAACACCATATTGAAAGAGTCATACACCATGACCAACTGGGATTTATTCCAGGAATGTAGGGATCATTCAACATTAGAAAATCAATCAATGTAATATAGCACATTATAGAACAAAGGAAAATAACCATATGATCATCTCTATGGATGCAGAAAAAGCACTTGAGAAAATCTAAAATCTTTCTGGATGAAAACCCTCAAGAATATTGAAACAGAAGGGAAATTCTTCCGTGTAATTAAGGGCATATATGAAAAACCAACAGTCAACATTATACTTAATGGAGAAAGATTGAGAGCTTTCCCTTTGAAACTGGGAACAAGACAAGTGTGCCCATTCTTACCACTTCTATTCAACATTGTATTAACAGTCCTAGCCAGAGCACTAAGATAAGAAAAAGAAAATATCCAGATTGGAAAAGAAGTAAAATTATCTCTATTCATGGATGATATGATCCTATATTTAGAAAATCTCAAAGAATACATAAAGTTCTAGAGATAGTAGAGAAATTTAACAAAGTTGCAGGGCACAAAGTCAACAAACAAATATCAGTTGGATTTCTATACACTAACAGTGAGAAATCAGGGAAATGATTCCATTGGTAATAACATTTAATAGAATAAAACACCTAGGAATGAATTTAACCAGGGATGTGAAAGACTTGTACAATGAAAATTATAAAACACTGCTGTAAGAGATTAATGGAGACTTAAATAAATTGAAAGATGTTCCATGTTCATGGATTGGAAGACTTAATATTGTTAAGATGTCAATACTACCCAAAGCGATCTATAGATTCAATGCAATCCTGATCAAAATTTCAACAGCCTTCCTTACAGAAATGGAAAAAGCCATCCTCAAATTTATTTGGAATGGCAGGAGGCCCCAAATAGCAAAGCAGTGTTGAAGGAGAAGGACAAAATAGGAAGACTCACGTTCGCTGATTTTAAAACATACCATACAGCTACAATAATCAAAACGGCCTGGTACTGGTATAATAATAGACACATAGACCAATGAAATAGAATTGAAAGTCCAGAAACAAAGTGGTTGCCAGGGGTAATCAGGAGGGAGAAGGGGGGTTATTGCTTATGGAGCACTGAGTTTTGGTTTACAATGATGGAAACATTGATTAAGGGTAACATTGCACAGCTGATTAATATAATTGCTGATAATAAGTTGTACACCTGTAAAAAGTTGAATTGGCAAAAGTTGTGACAGGCGTATTTACAACAATGACAAAAAAAAAAAAGTAGCTGCTGAGGCTGCTTATGTACAAACACCTCGTGGGATTTGGTTCCCTGGTTTGTAGGTTTAAGGTCAAGGTTTCATGGGACATTCCAGTTAATTGGCCTAATAATGTGTTTCGTGCTTCTATTCTACCTCCTAGTTCATTTCACAGTGCCTGGGGTCTTAAAAGCTTGAAATTGGCTATCTAAGGCACAATTGGTCTCTATTCACCTGGAGCAACAGAGGAAGAAGGAAAGCTGAGAATAAGAAGAGGAAATAGAATGTGTGGCTAACTGCTCCATGAACAACTATCTCCTTTGCCATGAGACCAGAAGAACTAGATGGTGCCTGGCTACCATTACTGAACATTTTGATCAAAGATTCTATGGAAGAATTCTAATCAAAAGGGGGAAAATGCAGAACAGAATTTCAAAGTCTAATGGACTCCAGACTTTCTGGAGCCATGGAGGCTGGATGAATCCCTGAAATTATTGCCCTGTGATAATCTTTAAACTTTAAACCAAAATATCCTGTGAAGTCTTCTTAAAACTTATTAGCTTAACTACCAAAGAATGTCTACATTGAGCATTGTGCTCTTTTAAAAACTAGCTATATGGGATCAAATTGACCACAGCAACTTGAAAGATCAGATAGAAAACTTAGAGGGTAATCAGTTTATGTTAATGAGGGAGGAACAATTCAGAAAAGGAGGGTGAGAATGGTTGCACAACTTGAAGAATTTAATCAGTGTCACTGAAATGTACATGTAGAACTTGTTGAATTGCTGTATGTTTTGCTGTATATATTCTCAACAATAACAAAAAAAAATTAAATAAAAACAAAAGATTTTCCTATAGTGTTTCCAAGTTTGTTTTAATCACTGCTAAGAATTTTGAGGAGCCCTGGTGGTGCAATGGTTAAGGTCTCAGCTGCTAACCAGTCGCCAGTTTGAATCCACCACCTGCTCCTTGGAAACTCTATGGGGCAACTTTACTCTGTCCTATAGGGTCACTATGAGTAGGAATCGACTCGACGGCAATGGATTTGGCTTTTTTTTTTTTTGGTTTTAAGAATTTTGACGGGAAAATTTGAGACTTTGAATACTGATTATAAAAACTACCCTGATTAGAGAGTTTTGCCATAGAAGACTGGGTTAAAATTGAAACCACTGTATATTTGCCATAGGAGGTTTAATGCTCACCCATCTACCTTTAATTAGCTCAATCTGTGTTAGAAAAAATTTTGCAGAGCCTAGAACTGGTGTAGAAAGTACATAGGAAGATTCTGGAATATCTTGTTGGTCCTAAAGATAAGGAAGTTATCAAAGGCTAATGGGATCATGTCAAAAGTACACACAGCCAGCTCGATGGGCTCCCATGGCAAAAGTTGTGACAATCTGAGCATCAATAAGAATAATGATTGCAATTGTTTAAAACTCACTGAAAATATAAAAATCTATGAGTTATTAGGGATATTAAAAAAAGAATAAAAAAGAAAAATAAAACATAACTCACTCTGCAATATTGGAGGTTGCTAAGGCACAAACTCATTACTCTGAAAATTGATAATGAAAGGGAAAGAACTGGGCATTTATCCTACCTTTGCAGTATGAACTGTGTTTCAGAGGGACCAAATATGCTCAGTGGATGAGCGCAAGTTTTTCTGAACAAAGAATTAGTGCTAATAAATGCAGGAGGAATTACAGCATTAAAAAAAATCACCATTTTGCAACTTACAACAAAATAACTTCAGACGATGGTCGTCAGTAGATGGTAAAACTGTTTGATAAGACATCGATGGAAATTTTTACAATGAAGGGAACAGGTTGTCAGCCTGACCCTATTTTTTTCTTTTTTTCCAGTTGCGATCCAATTGATTCCAACTCATGGTGACCCATGTGTGTCAGAGTAGAACTGCACCCCATAGGGTTTTCAATGGCTAGTTTTTCTTAAGTAGATTGCCTTTTTATCCAAGGTGTCTCTGGGTGGTTTTGAACTGCCAATCTTTCTGTTGGTAACTGAGCACTTAACCATTTGTGCAACCTGATTTTAGGTCTCAGCTGGAGCAAAGGTCACAAAACCAGCTGTTAACTCTCCCCTTTCAGCGAGGGAATGTTTATAATTGTGAACCATGAAATTTAAGCTTGTTAAGGAAGGAAATAACGTGAAGTATGAAAAGGATCAGTGGCTTTAGGTCCAATGGGGTGAAAGAAATGGTGGAATTGGAGTAAATTCTAGATATATGGAAGTATGGTAGGAGAATGGGAGGCTTGGAATTGAGGTTATGGAGATTGCAGATGTTGATAGGATATAGGTATGATTAGGTGTGAACTTCATCCCCTCCTCCTCTGAGAAAATGCCCGTCACACCAAAACTTGTGTGAGTAGCAGACTTTGCTGCAGATTTGGGAATCAAAGAAGATTTACAATGCTGAAAAAAAAAAAAAAAGCCCAATAGTAACAACAACATATTCAGTTAACATTGCGTATTAGCTACCCCAATTTGTAAATCTTATTCACCAAGTAGGATATAGTGGGTATTTCTCACCCACCCTCATACTGTTCAGGATCAAGCCTTCTGGTCTCACTTGCTCTTTTCTTCCTTCTCCTTCCTCCCTGTTCTCCCTGACTTCCTGTTGTATTTTATTTAGCTGTATCTTTGTTACCTTGTGTTATTATCAGTATCTTTATAAATCCGATCTTTATTTTTTGGGGGGTTGGAAACATTACATATAAAAACTTACAGGTATATTTTAATGCATGCATACATACATAAAAAATACACAAATCATAGAAATTTACTCCTATGATGAAGAAGGGTTGGATGACATTGGCATTTTGTCAGTTTTGGTAATAACTCCACTTGTGGAAGGTTCTGGATCATCTGGATAATCCCTGGGAATAGGGATGGCATTTCTAGTCAGAAAATTAGTGAGGGTTGTCTGTATTGTCTTTTTGTTTTTTTCTTCATATATTTCCCAGTAACATCTTACTGCTTCTCAAATCTACCTATCGACTTCAAGAAAGCAATCAGTGTTTGGGTCTGTGTTTTCCAGCAACTGAAGCCCTTGATTTAGTTTAGGAAACTAAATCTATACGGCAGTGTTTTGAACAGTAAATCATAAAATTGAACAACTGTGAGTGAACATCTGAGAATGATAACATCAGCAAAGTACATGCTGCAACATTGTATGTAGTACATATTACTAATGATAAGATGTCCAAAAAAAAAAAAAAAAACAATTGTAAAGTGTGGTTCATCGTAACTCAAATACGTAGTAAGTCGGGGACTACCTCTGTTAGAAATTAAAGCTGAGAAATTTTAAAAAATGTTTATTAATTCACTTAAATATAATAAACTGATTACATGATAACATAAACAACATTTTTATGAATGAATCTGACTCTGTTCGGACATCCACTAAAAACTGTTTGCTTTAAAACGATGTAACTGCGTTCAAGTGCTGTGAACTTCCTGACACAAAGAATAAAAGGACAGTGGCATTTAGCTTTTTCAAGCATATGGAGCTAAAGCCATGAAATAAAGGGGAAAAGTCCCCCTAATGTACTGATGCTGTAAGGAAGCAGGGTATGCACTTGTACGACCATGGAGAATTTTCATGAGAAGTTATGTGTTAGCGAAAGTACCTAGTGAAACCCAGAAGCACTTCAATGCCTTTTTCCAAGGATATTCAGGCAAAAGAAATACATTCTGGGAAACCAAAATGCATGACTGTAGTCAAAGCATTTCAAGAAAGGGACAAATGAAAATTAAGTGACAATTGGCTCCTTGTGCTGACTTTTTCTATTTTTCTCCAGGACACAGGCACCTGGTAGAAGAGATGACAAAGTCAGGGTTCTGGTAATGCATTAGGATATTCACTGGCCATGCTTGTTCAGAGTAAACAGGCTCTTGAACTTCTCAGCTGTTCATTTTAAAGGCAATATCTTGTCACTGTTTCTCAGGGGAAAAACAGTGCTCCCAAATTATGCTGTAGAATAAAACTGTAAATTCCAGATCCTCGCAACTGAAGCTGCCCTGACTCTGCATTGCTACCAGCTCTTTAGTCCTTGGCTCAGCTTTGTGTGCTGGAGTCTCCTTCTCCTATTTCTCTTTTAAAAATAATCATTTTGATTTTGGTACTTTTCCTGACCTCAGCTTCTTTAGAAATCTGAAAATAACAACAAAAGACGCCAGGGTACAGATTAGCTCTGTTGCTTAAGGTTGTACGAAAGTAAAATCGGCCTGATGTTGCTTAAGGAAACTTATGGTGGTGGAAAGACAATTCCAAAGACATGCTCTAAAAAAATGTAATACTGAGGAGGGAAGGGTGTGAAAATAGAGAAGGCAACAGAACAATCCAGAGATGGATGGTGCCCAATGAAATTCCAGGAAAATTTGACCTTGAAAAAGAGAAGAAGAAGATAATCTTAAAGGGGAGTGAATTGAAGATGTAGAAAGGGAAGTCAAGCACTAAAGTTGTCTCCTGTCATTTGATTTCCACAACAGCCTCCAAAATCATGTGACTCTGGACAGCTGCCTGATGACCCTACGGTAGAGAATTCTCTGCCATGATGTGTCTTGTAGGAAGAAGGTGAAAGTCATGTGGACATGTAAGAAGAGTGAAGGCGTGGGGAGATCTGAAAAAAACAAACAACAGCAAATAACTAGTTGGAGGAATGGTGAAATTAACCTTTGGAGACCAGGAAAGGTAGAAATTAAGAAGCAAAGAGTAGTAGAGGAATTGAAAAAATAAACATAGCAGAAAGGATAGGTCTCAACAGACAGGAAGGACAGGTAATAGAGAAGTGAGATAAACCTACACTTTCTGCTAGCATCAGTAGAAATATACTAAGTCTACTAGGACTGGTTTCTCCTTGGTGACTTTTGTTGAACCATCTATCCACTTTTTTCTTCTTTTGGTCTTTGCATTCTACAAGCATCCAGCCATAAATCTCTTCTCACCTCTGAACACTGCAAAATATTTATTGAATACAAATAGATGACCAGCACCCCCATTTTATCCTGGTTCCCAGTGCTGCATTTATCTCTCAGTATCCTTTGTGGTTTAATGATTAAAAATTAAGGGCACCCCTATCCTGAGAAGCTGGCAGGGATTGAAGTTTTGGGCAATGATGGGGCCTTTTTTTAATTTTAATTTTTTCCCATACAAAAATGTATACATACATTGTTATGTGACTCTAATTGCTCTCCCCACACTGTGGCAGCACACCCCTCCTTTCCACCCCTGATTCCCCATGTCCACTCAACCATCTCGTAACCCTTTCTGCCTTCCCATCTCACCTCCAGACAGAAGCTGCCCATTTAGTCTCTGGTATGGACTTGAGCTAAGAGGCACACTCCTCATGAGTATCACTTTATGTCCCACAGTCCAGTCCAATCCCCGTCTGAAGAGTTGGCCTTGGAAATTGTTTTAGTTCTGGGCTGATAGAGAATCTGGGGGCCATACTTCCTGGGGTTCCTCCTGTTGATGGGGCCTGTTTTCATCTGAATCTCTTGGTGAGAGTTACTTCCACCACTGCTGTCTTGTATACAACATGGTCGTTACTGGGGAAAGGGCATACCTAGCTCACCTGTGCTACAAGGAGGGAGTCTGACAGCATCGGAGAATGCATGATTTTACAGAGATTTGACGGGGAGAGGCGAAAGCACAAGAGGTGATGGTAGTAGTAAAATCTTTCACTAAGGAAATTTCTTTCCTAAATTCTACTGTGGAGGTAGGAATAGAAATGATTGGAAGTCCTCCCTACCTCTTTCAATTTGTTTTCCATTGTTCTAATCTTAGAAGTGTCTGCCACCTCACACTGTTGGGGGAACACATGGTTTTGCTCAGGCTGTTCTCCTTGCCTGAAATAGAAGCTACCTTCTGTTTATATGACAACCAAAATCCTTCCTCCATCTTCATGGAGCCATCCGCGCTTCCACCCCCCACCCCAAATTCGTCTTCCCTGTCTCTCTATAGTCCTCCCATATGGGAATGTAACTAACATTTTTCTGGGTACCTACAGAGTATAACACAGTAGGCTTTCACAAAACATCATTTCCTCCAATCCTTACACTACCCATGAGAGGTTATTATCTCCATTATAACATGACAAATGCATGACTCAGAGAAGTTGCCACTTTCCCAAGCCACACCACCAGTCAGAGGAAAGGAATGGAGTAGATCCTAATCTATGGTGCCTAAAAATGGAGGCATCTTCCACCAGCTAGACTAAAACAATCCCTTAGATAAATTTTTTAAGCTAAGAGTATAGCATTTGGTTTATGGATTTTTAAAAAGCAGTATGCACTATATTTACATCATTTATATATGTCTGTGTCTCCCACTAGATTATGAATGCTTGAATGTTAGGAAGAAGGTCTTGTTTAAGTTTCTGTATTACCCAGAGTGCCTACCAGAAAATCTTACTCACAAACCCATTGCCGTCAAGTCGATTCCAATTCATAGCGACCCTATAGGACAGAGCAGAACTGCCCCCATAGGGTTTCCAAGGAGCAGCTAGTGGATTTGAACTGCTGACCTTTTGGTTAGCAGCCATAGCTTTTAACCTCTGTCCCACCAGGGTTCCTTCTCACAGTAGATGCTAAATAAAAGTTGCTGAATTGAATAATTCAAAATTACCTTTGTGCTTTTAGCTTTATACCCCTCTTGTCATCCCCACACTAGACTCGAATCCAGTTCTTCTATTTTATGTTGACAGAGGCTTAGGGTCCTAACCAAACTTGTGTACCAAGGTGAGCTGTCTTAATTCATGCCATCTGGAGAACTAGGAGATGGGGACTCCTAAGAAAAGTTCTAGTTATGTATTATAGCTTGGTTTCCTGCTAGGAAGATTTTTTTTTTTTCTGTAAATTTTATTTATTATTGTTGTTGAGAATACACAACAATACATTCACCAGTTCAACAGTTTCTACAAGTACCATTGATTATATTCTCTGAGTTGTGCAATCATTCTCACCCTCTTTTTCTGAATTGTTCCTGTCTCATTAACATAAACTCACTGCCCCCTAAGGTTCCCAGCCAATCTTTTGAGTTGATGTTGTCAGTTTGATCCCATATAGATGGTTTTTAAAAGAGCATGATGCTCAAGACAGACCTTTTTTACTGTTCAGTTTTAAAAAGACTTCAGGGTATATTTTTGGTTCAAGATTCACAGATTATCTCAGGGTAATAGTTTCTGGGATTCACTCACCTCCATAGCTCCAGAAAGTCTAGAGTCCATGAGAATTTGAAATTCTGTTCTGCATTTCCCCCCTTTTGGTCAGGATTCTTCTTTGAAATCTTTGATCAAAATGTCCAGTAATGGTAGCCAGGCACCATCCAGTTCTTATGCTCTCATGGCAAAGGAGGCAGTTGTTGATGGAAGATATTAGCCACACATTCCATATCTTCTTCCCCTAATAAGAAGATTTTAATCAACTGGACAACCTCAGAACTACCAACACATTCTGAAGCAGTCTAATACAGAGACTAAGAGCCTGGACTTCGTCTTCAGGTGGACCTTCCCTGCCATTGCCTGCCCTTGGGCAAGCTGCTTCATCTCTCTGACTCCTAGATTCATCATCTGGAAAATGAGGATAATCATTTTTATCCTTGGGATTTAGTAAAAATAAAACAAGACAGTAGATCTCGAACTAAACTTATGATACCCATCGCCCTTCCCCAATCTTGTCTTCCTCCAGGTTCCCTAGCCCAGTAAATGGCATAACCAACGATATTTTGTGCAACTCAGGACACCTCCCTTTTTCAAGTTCCACTATCAATCAACCACCAACTTCTGTGAATTACACATCTTATCTTAAATCCATCCAGTTCCTTGCATCACCAAGACTCCCACCCTGTAACTGGTTTCACCAAATGCACTTTTGTACCCCATCCCCCACCCCAAACTCTTTTCCGCTCTAAAGCCATAGAGATCTTTCAAATTCAAGTGTGAGAGTACGCTGCTTAAAGCATTCTCAGTGCTCCTGGAATCTTTGCCATACCCTATGAGACCCACATGATTGGGCCTTTGCCTCCAGTGTCTCTCTCCCTTACTGTCTGTGCTCCACACAAGACACAGAGCTTTCTTTGAGCTCCTGCAATTAGCCATGGTGCTTATGACGTTTGGAACTTTCCTTCTGCAGAGAACATTTACCCCATTACCCTCCTTCTCCTAACATCCTTTCATTTTGGTTTATTTCAAGTCAATTGCTTAGGGAAGGTTTGCATGGAACAACTCACCCTTCACACATACCCAAAGCCCATTAAACCCACTGCTGTCGAGTAGATTCTGACTCATAGTGATCTTATATGAGTCTCTATGAGTCACACACACCCAAGACTTGGTCAATCCCTTTTATATAGGTTCTCACATTACTCTTTTGCTTGCCTCTATAGCTCCTAGGATAATTGTTAATTTTAACATTTCTGTGATTATTTGACTAACATGTCCAAACCACTAGAATGTAAGATCCATGAGGATCTGTTTTGTTGTGTCTCTAGCAAAGTACCTGACACATAGATAGACTCTGAAAAGTTGCTACTGAACATAGAGTAGCTAAAGCAAAAGGAAGAAATGATGAAGTAAAAGAGCTAAAAGGAAGATTTCAAAGGGTGGCTCGAGAAGACAAAGTAAAGTATTATGATGACATGTGCAAAGACCTGGAGTTAGAAAACCAAAAGGGAAGAACACACTCAGCATTTCTCAAGCTGAAAGAACTGAAGAAAAAATTCAGGCCTCAAGTTGCAATACTGAATGATTCTACAGGAAAAATATTAGAGGATGCAGGAAGCATCAAAAGAAGATGGAAGGAATACATAGAGTCACTATACCAAAAAGAATTGGTTGACGTTCCACCACTTAAGGAGGTAGCATGTGATCAAGAACCGATGGTACTGAAGGAAGAGGTCCAAGCTGCACTGAAGACCCTGTTGAAAAACAAGGTTCCAGGAATTGACAGAATACCAACTGAGATATTTCAACAAATGGATGCAGCTCTGGCAGTGCTCACTCATCTATGCCAAGAAAGTCAGAAGACAGCTACCTGGCCAACCGACTGGAAGAGATCCATATTTATGCCAATTCCAAAGAATGGTGATCCAACAGAAGGCAGAAATTATTGAACAATATCATTAATATCATACACAAGTAAAATTTTGCTAAAGATCATTCAAAAGCAGTTTCAGAAGACATGGAACGATGGATATTATTGCTGATGCCAGATGGATCCTGGCTGAAAGCAGAGAATACCAGAAAGATGTTTATCTGTGTTTTATTGACTATGCAAAGGCATTTCACTGTGTGGATCATACCAAATTCTGGATAACATTGTGAAGAATGGGCATTCCAGAACACTAATTATGCTCTTGAGGAACCTGTACTTAGACCAAGAGGTGGTCAGTAGAACAGAACAAGGGGATACTGTGTGGTTTAAAGTCAAGATCGTATCCTTTCACCATACTTATTCAATCTGTATGCTGAACAAGTAATCTGAGAAGCTGGACTACATGAAGAAGAACGCAGTATCAGGATTGGAGGAGGAATTATTAACAACCTGCTTTATGCTGATGACACAAACTTGCTTGCTGAAAGTGAAGAGGATTTGAAGCACTTATTAATAGAGATCAAAGACCACAGCCTTCAGGATGGATTACACCTCAACATAAAGAAAACAAAAATCTTCACAACTGGACCAACAGGCAACATCATGCTAAACAGAGAAAAAATTGAAGTTGTCAAGGATTTCATTTTACTTGGATCCACAGTCAACACCCATGGAAGCAGCAGTCAAGAAATCAAAGGACGTATTGCATTGGGCAAATCTGCTGCAAAAGACCTCTTTAGAGTGTTAAAAAGCAAAGATATCACTTTGAGGACTAAGGTGTGCCTGAAACAGGCCATGGTATTTTCAGTTGCCTCATATGCATACGAAAGCAGGACAGTGAATAAGGAAGACCAAAGAAGAATTGATGCCTTTGAATTATGGTGTTGGTGCAGAATATTGAATGTACCATGGATTGCCAGAAGAATGAACAAATTTGTCTTGGAAGAAGTACAGCCAGAATGATCCTTAGAAGCAAGGATGGCAAGACTTTGTCTCACATACTTTGGACATGTTATCAGCAGGGACCAGTCCCTGGAGAAGGACATCATGCTTAGTAAAGTAGAGAGTCAGTGAAACAGAGGAAGACCCTTAACGAGATGGATTGACACAGTGGCTGCAACAGTGGGCTCAAGCATAACAACGATTGTGAGGATGGCACAGGACCAGGTGGTGTTTTGTTCTGTTGTACATAGGGTCGCTATGAGTTGGCACTGACTTGACAACACCTCCCCCTTCACACACACTCAAAGCTCATTAAACTTGTTCCTGTCAAGTTGATTCCAACTCATAGTGGCCCTATGAGTCACTATGGGTCACACACACCCAAGAGTTGGTCAATTCCTTTGATGTAAGTTCTCACGTCACTCTGTTGCTTGCCTCTATAGCTCCTAGCGTAAGTTATAATTTTAACATTTCTGTGATTATTTGACTAACATGTGTCCAAACCACTAGAATGTTTTTAGGATCCATGAGAATTTGTTTTGTTGTGTCTCTAGCAAAGTACCTGGCACACAGACAGATTTCATAAATACTTATTGAATGAGTGAGTACTTTATATGTTGTAGCCATTATTCTGAATGTTACCTGACTCCCAAGTTTCATGTGAAAAGCACCATCTTTGGATTCAGAGCAGATTCAAATCTTAGCTCTCCTAATCTTGGGCAATTATCTTTTTTTTTTTTTTTTTCCTGAGCCTCATCTGTAAAATGGGAACAATAGCACTTGCCTCACTGAGTTGTTATGAGGATCTGATGAGATAATATAACATGAAGTGCGTGTACAGTTCCTGGCACAGGACTTCATCAGTGCTGACTAATAATAATAATTATACAGTCATACATCACTTAATGTTCATGCTATGTTCTGTGAAATGGGACGTCACGTGATTTGGATGATTTGTGAACACCATATTATACCATATTATATACTGTATAGAATTCACCTGGAGGAGTGGCTGGTGGAAGCGACCTTTAGTCAGGGCAGAGAGGACATCCCCATATGTCCAGTGTGTGTCACAGATCATTTGCTGTGTGAATCAGTTGGATCCCAAAGGTGAGGTGGAGATCTTGATATTTGGGCAGCCTTATTACCAGTAGGACTAGCAAAGATGGTCATGAACTTGGCTGATCATCAACGCTGGTAGGCAAAGTTCAGAGAAGGGCCCTGCCCCAGAGACTGGCAGTCAGCAGGTTGCTGCCCTGGAAGCTGGATGCTGCCCTGGAAGCTGGCACTCTGCAGGTTTCAGAAGGCTGCGCAGGTCTGCCTGGGTTACCAACCTTTGAAGGTAGTTCAGCTCCGGCAGGACCATGCAGAGATTAAAGCGGAAGCCCTGTCGTGAATGCTATCCTTACAGGTTCTGCTTCTACCACCTGATTTAAGAATGATGGGATGGGTTTTGTTTTTTTTTCCCCTTTTCCTGTGTTAAATGTTTGAAAACATGAATTTAAAGATAATCGAATTTCAAAAAACAAACAAAAAGACTAGGGACATACATGCCCTGGGACGTTGTCCAAAGGGACGGTATGCGGTATATGACTGTAATTAAGATAGGCCAGATGGACATGTAGACAACCAGAATGTAAGCAAACAGTGCTGTCCCTGTGCCATCCTGGAGCACCATAATCTGGGGGATGAAGCGACATTGGGGGATCTTCGGCCTCATTCTACAGCCTGGCCACCCCGCAACAGAGAGACTCCCGGGAGGTGCCAGGGAGCTTAAATCCTGTAGAAGTTGAGCCTCCAACGAGGGGGCGAGTGGAAAACTCAGGCTGCACCTCAGAGTGTGCCTAGTGGCGATCCCAGCCTCAGGGCTCTCTTCCATTCACTTCCCAGCGGGAGCCGGCGGTGGGCGCGAAACTCTCCTGCGCCCCGGTGGGTGGCTCCGCAGGGCGCTCCAGGCTTGGCCTTAGTGACCCTAACGAGAAATCAAAAACTCGGTGGAGGTTGCTCAGGCGGGCCGAGGTCGGGAGCCCAGCTCTCCCCTCCTGTACAACTTTCTCCTGGTTCGATCACAGATCACACTACGGATCTTCCTAGTGTCTGCCGCGCAGGGTTCCAGGAAGGCGAGGTCAGCAGCAGATGCGGCCCACCTGCTCTCTCTGAGCCCGCAGGTTCCGGGCAAATTTGGCTCAGTCCTCGTCGGTCCCTTGGCGGCCGCGGTCTCTAGCTTCCCAGCTCGGTTTCCCCCGCCTCCCCCTTGGCGGCCAGAGGCGGTGACAGTGCGCCAGCAGCGTTCTAATCTAGGCCGACGGTAGAAACGCCCGGGGTGTTTTCGTGCCTCTCGGGCATGGACCGTAGGGTTTCAGCGCCAATGGTTAACATTAAACATTTTAATGACGTTTAGAAGGGCCTTTCCAATCGTCCAGGCCCCTAGAGGGCTGCCCAGTTGATGCACGGTTTCTTTTTTGTTCTTGGATGCTGACTTAAGTGTGTGTGTGTGTAAATGTGTTTACCTGTGGGGCAATTCTTAATGAGAAGTCTGGAATTTCAATCCTTCGTTCATTCCTCCTAAAGCTTTTTTAAAAAAGTGTCGAACATTTTTTAATTCTTACTTGAAGTTCCTTTTATTTTTCAAGCTATTCTCTAATATAATATTACAATATGTATAATACTACATATTGTGTATTAAATATTTCTCTTAATTCCTCCCACCTCTGAAGCTAAATGTAAGTTCTGAACCTCGAAAAAACATCTCATTTTAATAATACAAAGTTTCTCGTAAAAAAATGTTTGGAAAGTTAGGACGAGTCCACCAACTAATGAACTTCAGTTTAAAAAGTGGGCATATGCAAATGTTAGTGACTCCACAAGGCCACACAGTTAGTGGATACTGTTGATGGTTTTGGATTTTCCAAGAGCAACTTTGCGGTGTCTGGAGTTGTTTTGGAAATCACTTTCTAGTCTTAATCCTGAAAGGGTTAAAAAGCTACAAGGCTCTATTTATGTCACCCTTACAATAACAAACCCGTAGTACTTGAGCAATCTATCCTGGAGTGTATGGGATCAAACAGCTTAATTTAAACGAAAAAAAGTTAAAATATTTGTCATCACATTACATTGGTTTAGATGAGCCGCAGGTAAATCATTCCCTAACCTTTTAGAAGGTGAAAAGTTTAGTGACTACTATTTGTACACTCTGAATATTTTATATTTGAGCAGTCATGACAGTTTACACAAATGATTGTTCATAGCCATTTCCAATCAACAAATATCAGGATATTTTTGTTATGCGATGGTTAACATGTCAAGCTTTTCTATGTAGGTGACTTTTTTATAAAACTGCAGCGTATTGTCAAAAGATCGTTTAGGGAACCTGAAAATAAAATCATTAGGGACAGCTTAAGAGAAATGGGATAATGAGTTATAATTTTTTAAATTTATATAATGGCGTAGAAATCAAAGTCTCAACAATCACATAAAAGTTATTATTATTTTTTTTTTGTTTTTTAAACATAGGTTTCCAGAGCATTAAAAAAATCCTCAGGTTTGTTAAACCTTTAGCGGAAGATTACAGGCAGTGTTTTGTCTTTGGCGAATAGCTGTTTGTCTCACTTTATTTACTTGGTATTGGATATTTGTCAATGTCATTTCATATCTACAGAAAATTCTTACGCTCTATGGAGGTAGAGAATGTGTGTGTGCGTGTGTGCTGGAGGTCACATGACGGTTTCGTCCTATTTGGTGGAGCAGCTTGACTTTTTTTCCCCTTGCTTTTGGTGATGGTTGTGAGTGCAGAAGTTGATTGACAGATGCATGCCAGAAACCCCCATTCTCCTTTTCAAAGACAACATATGATGGATTGCGATCTCTCAGCGCAGCAGGACACGGGGACCACGCAAGCTGTAATTGGTCAGGTATGGAGTCAGCCATTTCCCAACTCCCCTTTTTTTCCGCAAGGGTCTCACCATATGATTCACATAATTCATATTTACAGTACCATCCTTCTATCTGTATCTTCAGCTACCTGCCAGCGTAGTGCTGTAAGTGCGAAAGGCAAAAGGCACCCATTAAACCTGCTCTGGAAACCTCAGTTTAAAACTTCAATGCGATGCTTAAAAAGAAAAACTAAAACAACAACAACAAAAAATCCAAGGACAAATCTAATTTATAATTTTGTCCAAATGTTTAAAAATTCTATTTTGAGAATTTATTTTTCTGCTTAGCTTCTGCTCTCTGCAAGAAATAGAAGTGTGAGAAGAGAATAAAGTGTTATGCTTCCTGGGTGGTAGTTACAATTTTTCTATTGCTGTTCAATATTGTTATATCGACTGTATTCTTGCCTGCACTCTCTGTCTCTACACATGCAACATACAAATATATAAATATATGTGCCTTTACTTCTAACCCAGACAGTGTGTGACTGAGCCTGGTAAATGTAGTAGGAGTTCTGGCTGCTGCAGAGGGGCCGGCTGCAAATTAAACACTGCCACAATCTGAAAGGTCCAGGTGGTCTGCTGGCACATCCTAATGCAATCCAGCACAACAGCTTTAATAAACAGCTCTATTTAGTTCCTCCTCCCTGTATCCAGGGAGGTGAGCTGGTCTGGGGCTGCTGTGATGAAATGCCAGAAGAATATCTCTCAGAGGCCTCACCAGCTGATTTTTAGAGCTTTCCTGTTCTGTCGTCTTTGTCTTCCAAATGGGTCAGTGAGTCTTGCTCTTTCTGTTGGGTGCGTTCTGTGAAGTCGGTAGTTTATGTTTGTGTTTAAATGTTGGCGTTGCAAGCGAAATCGGAAGAGGAAAGGGTCATTGTATTTTCATTTGCCTTCAAATAACCGAAGTGGTGAAAGGCATGATAGGCTCCTGCTGCAGAGGGAGGGTTATTTTTCTGACGATGATGGGGGTGGGGTGAGGAAAAGGGAAAATGCATGTGATTTTTTTTTTTCTTTTTCTCGTTTGTTTTTTCTTGGTAATGTATTTTTGACCCCCAAATTTGTAAGTTATCTATGCTAACTTATGAACTGTTAACTTATAAATCAGAATATGGTTACGAATATTTAAAAACTCCAAAAAGTTTCTTTCTTTTTTTTTTTTTTCTTTCTTTTCTTTTTTGGTACACTTTCCAATCAAGACAAGCTGGTAAGGTGATAACATAAAATTTGTTTGCTATATAGTAATAGCGTGGGGGAAATATACCATCTTACTCTGTTTTCAACAAAATTATAGCAAAGGATTTCAGGGCTCTGAAAGCACGTGGTTTATTAACACCAGCATGCTTCATAATGTATTTTTAGATGGAAAATGTCAGATATATAATACTGTGTTTACCACAGTCTCACACTATTTTAAAAGCAGTAGCTCTGTGCTTCAACAGAGAAATAGGTGTTTAAAACTTTCAACTTATTTTTTGTTATATAGACATGTAGTCAGTGAAGGATGGGCATACATTTGTTAGGAGAAAATATGAAAAGACTGATTTTGTAGAGTGTTAATACTCATTTTTGTCGAAGAGCTCAGTGACGAGCAAGTATATAAAACATTGGTAAAATCACTGTGGAGTATAGAATTGAGTAAATGCCTGTTAAAATAGATTATGTTTTCATGTATAAATAAAACGCGAGCCCCTGACAGTGGTCTTGTCCTGTTTAATAAAACTTTTCTTCGTTTGCTAGCATGTTCTCTCTTCTGTATGTGATAGTTATGATACTTAATTCTGTACAAAATTATTGTGCTTCACTCCCAAATAAGGGATAAGATTTCCTTTTGTATATATTTCCCTCATATGGGGGGAAAAAAAGCTTGATGAAAAATCAGGAGAGATACTTCTAGTCTGTTATTCAGTATTATTTATTGGAAATCCGTAGTAAAGGTATCTGCTTTAAAAAGGCACAGGTATATACTTTTAAGAAGGAGTAGGTATACACTTTATAGATCCCAGACATAACTTCTAATTTGTCAGTATTTAGAATTGGTTGTTATTATTACAGAGCTCTGTGTTTTGTGTGTATCCTAAGTAATTTTTAATGGCTCAGCACATCCAGGAATTATATATGTTAATGACTTTTTATGAATACTTTGTAAATAGTGCATCAAAGTAGCCACAAGTTTTCCGAAAATATTATTTTGCATAAATTATTTGTTGAAAAACTCAGATATACTCATTGTCAAACTAGTAAGATTTCTGTACTAAAAATGGACAAACTAAAATCCTTATTTTTTTATTTGAAGTTGAAACACTAAGTATTCAAAAGGGAAAGAAGAATAGCCCACTACCCCATACACATACCTTAAAAGTCAGAAAACCTAAATTGAACGCTTAGCTATAGGTATAAAAAGAAAGGTGGCATAGACATTTGAAATGAATTTTTCATTATTATAGCAAAGCTAAGAGTATTTACTCACATTACTGCTTCTAGCAATTAGAAAAAGAACTTGAAAATAATTTGTATCTCTTTGCAGTCCCCCATAACCAGAAAAAGACAGTTTATTTTGCAGCTCTTGATTTAAATAACACCTTAGACCTACTCAGCAGGTGTGAACTGTCCCATTTGGGAATGCAAATTATCAAAAAAAAGGTGTGTGTGTCCCTTCTCAAGTACATATTGGGATAATAATTATTATTGCTCCCCGCCCCCCGCTTTTTTTTTGGTTCTGCATTATGTTCCTAAATGGCTTTGGGGTGGAGGAGCAAGTGACTGATTTTCAATGGTATTTTTCCACTTAGAATACTGAGACTCATGAAATACGTTCTTCAGGTTTTTTCATTCACCTCTAGGATTAAATATCCACAGATGCTTCCACCGAGGGAAAGGGTAGTCTTCCCTGCTTTGCTGGCCATAATCCATCTCAGGAGAGAGTACTGGCTCCACAAGCAGATATTGCTCATATATGCCTTTCCCCCAGGGTTTTACCTCCCCGAAGCAAGCAATTAAGCAAGCAGTCTAGTACTTGGAAGAACAAACTCTCTGCCTAGTGTATCAAGATCAAGAAACTTGGTTCATTCGGACAGTTTTTGGAAATCAAACCCTGATTTTTGATAGCAGTTGATCTGTAGCAAGCTTCTTAACCCTTTGAACCGTAGGATGGATTGTTTTCCTTCAGATAATTTTCACATCAGTTCAAAAGAAACAGTTAAGTAGGTAGTGAACCAGGGGTTTGAATGTCATTTAGAAACGAAGACTTGCATTTCCACCTCCACGTTCATTAAATGTCTACTGCTTTTTTTTTGTTTTTGCGGACCTGAGCTTGTGAGTGACAGATTAGTTCATCGGTATTACAGACCTCCTGTTTTTTCCCCCCTCGTCTCAGGCATACAGGTCACCGTGTCCAATCCCCCTTCTGGCACTGCTGCCCCCAGAGGACCCCTGGCCAGCCTGCCATCTTGACACACAGGCCTGAGGGTCCAGGCTGTCTGCACATGTCTATTTACTGACTTTTGCAAATAAATATTACAGAACAGAGGATATTAAATTAGCTGTTAATAAAAAGAACAGATGAGGCAAATTAGATAAAAATATTTATCAGGCCTATCTGTGAGCTTGCTAGGAATGCGAGAGACACAAAGTGTCTTACGGGTGCCCTTCCAGTTGACATTGCTAAAGTACTAGTAGAACCATGAAGAACCATGTTTAATTGCAATAGAAGGTCAATTAACAGAGTTTGCAGTTTTTTCTTTACTAGAAAAATCTCTCTTTTTTTTTAATCCAGGGTACATTTAGGTAATTTAAAATGTTTTAAAGCTGTGTATTAGGAAGCTAATGCAGGTATCTGAGACTGCGCTGCACATGTGGGCAAGGGGCTTAGAGAGGAGAGCAGAGTGCAGGTAAATCGGTGCATTTATCTTGCCTCTGTCTCACTGCATGGTTACTCTTAGGGAGATTTTAAATCACAAAATATTTATTAGTAGTTGTTTTAGTAGAGAAACAATTAGGTTTTTCTTTTTTCTGGTGAAAATATACAAACCAAAGCATACACCCCTTCACCCGTTTTTACATGTACAGTTCACTGACGGTGGTTATACACTTTGTGTCCCCCTTCTCCCCATCACTGTCCGTATGGTTTTACCACTGTCCACTTAGACTTTCTGCCCCTTAACATTCTCAGCTGTGTTAGAATTAGTTTTTCATGTGGGCTTGTTTTACCCTGCCCTTTTCCACAAAGCATTTAATGTAGCTTTAAGAGCTGTTTGTTTACCTAGAACATGCCCAGGCTGCTGTCAGGTGGAGATCACCTGTGGAGGGAGGGGCCCCGGCAGTGTGTAAATAACACAGAGCTTCCTCAGTCCTTGAGACTGCTTTGCCCGCCTTATACAGAATAGTTAAATTTGGGGGGCTAGTCTAACCCCGTTTTACACACGCCAAGCATAGCTCTCATTTAGCGTAACAAAAGTCATTTTTGTGTGTCTGAATGCCCATTTTTGAAACTGACATATTGCTTCAACAAATTTGAATACGAAATAGTGCTAGTATTAATTTGGTAAGTACTCAGCTCACCGAAATTGAATTTGTAGTATTTATTGCTCATTGACTTTAAATACTTCACTTAATACTCCACCTGTACTTAAAGTTTGATGTTAGCTTTTTATTTTTTATTGGATGTACTCAATTTTTCTTACGTTTACCATATATTTTAAGTTCATTATGTTACCTGAGCAGGTGCCTAATTTGTGAAACCAATTTTGTCCATGAGAGTAAAATTTATCAATATATTAATAATAAGGTACAGTAATGCCAGTGATAAAACTAGACAACCAGCTCAAGAAACTGGGTCCTGAAACTAAGTTTCCTTTTCTAAGATCAGTTAATGAAACCCTCACTGTCTACTATTCAAACATCATTTTCAATGTTTAAGAATTTACAGCCGATGGATTCACATTTCTAACACATGCAGAGAGGCTGCTACAAGAAGTAAACTCTGGATGTTTGTGAAAGAAAATTTGAATGTAATGTTTCCTGTATGTAAAATGTGTCAGTGAAAGGCTTTTTGTTTAACCATTTCCTTCTGTGTGAACTGCATTTTATAGAACAGTTTAAAGCATCCTTCTTTTTTTCTTCATTATTTTTTACGAAAGTGAGAATTTAATTAACATGTATGCAAATATGGAAAACCCCACTTTTGAATTGCATTGTAGCATTGTAGAGACTGGTTTTTGCTCTTTTTTAAATACCTGATAGAGCAGAAAGTAAAGTTATGAAATAAGATGCAAATATCAAAGGACAAGACTCAAAGATACAATGTGCACAAAAGATAAATGCTGACTATAATTTGAACACTAAAAGAAAATCCAAATTATGCAACCTTTACATCAAGTTATATTTTTATGGCAAAATCTTTATTTGGGAGCTGATAGCTGTTCTAAATATAATCGCAATCCTGCCTTTATGTTCATCTTTTTCCTCTCTTCTTTTTTTGGTAGGTGCAAATATGTGTCCAATAAAGTAAGTTACCAAGTCAGGCCTTGCTTCAGGAGTGCATGGAAGCTGGTCCATAACTGTAATCAAGATTTGTACCGGTTTTACTTTTTACTCATTTCTCCTGAAACTCAAATTGAAGAAGGGGTTGTGAGGGAGAGACCATCATTACATTTCAGGAAGAATTCATTTTTCTTTCTTTTTTTTCTTGTTCCTCCCAATTCTACCACGTGAGCCAATTGTGGTGAAAATTGCTTAGTTTTTGTTTGATAAATTCCTTGCTGGTTTGTTATAAGCTTGAGTTATTTTCTTCATATTTTACTCTAGCTAAGAAATGATGCCATTATTGCCATATCACCTAAATATAAAACCATTGCATTAAATGGTGAAATAATTGATAACACCTCTGATTTTATTTATGTCAAAGGCAACTGTCTAGGTTTTAAAACGCTTTATTTTTCAAGTTGGCTGGGCTTCAGAAAATAGCTTTTTGTTTTATCACTAGCTTTAAAACCCTGGTGATATGAAGGACTCTTTCTTCAAAAGACAGAGATTAGCTGTTGATACTTAGTACTGATTCTGACTGCACCACATCTCTGCTTCCCTCAGCAGCATTTTTTTTCTAACCATTAGATCAAGAGGAAAAATTAAGGGTCAAGAGATTATTCTAAATTTCACCTACCTTCAGTTATTTTTTCCAGGGGTGATACCCATGCAATTTCCAGATCTCTCCTTTAGGGTCAAAGATGCAAATAAACGTGACGCCACCTTTAATGAAAGGGATGTATTTACTGCAGTGCATTTGCTCTGGCGTTTTGCTCTCTTCCTTCACTGTCATTTCTCAATCAGCTTTTCTTCTCTTTTCCACTGTAATCCAAAGTCAGTTTGATGAGTAATAAGTAAAAAGTGAATCCTTGAGGGCTGTCAAGGGAGGAAAGGGCACTTAAAAGCAAGACAAGACCTCAAGCAAAACAAAGCAAAACGGTGGCAGAAAGCTTACCAACACACTGGCTTCTCTAGTTACTATTTCTGTTAAGTTATTTTTAAGCTTACTTCATTCCCCTAGCAATTTTAGATGATACAAATAAGCAGCGAGACAATATGTTAAGACCGGAAAAATAAAATTAAAGGCAAAGGTAAATGAAAAAAAATAAAAAAAGCTTCATGGTGCTTGTACCGTAGAAGACAAATTTCAAAATTAAGGATCACTTTTTGTTTTTTGAGCTTCTCATGAGAGTTTAACCACTGCTCACATGCTGTGAAGTAGCAGCCTTATTACGAAAGCTGTTGCTGAGACTTAGTGTGATGTTGACTCTGCACATTTTACAAATTTGATTTGTGATGAATAATTAGAAGCTATTTTAAAAACAAAATATGTGCCTCTAACACCTAACAACTTAAAGAAACAAGTGTAGTTAAGAGGATTAAATATTGTTAAATGGTGTTTTTAGCACTGATCACAAAACTCAGGCAAACTCCTCTTTAAAAGACCAATATGCATCATTTCCAAAGTGCTTAGTTTTCAGTGCGGCATACCTATAGATGATTTTAAAAAATAAATATTTTCAAGAGTGAGAGGCAAGCATTGCACTAACACAGAAGCTTGAATACCAGAAGGTGTAGTTAATATTGAAAGTAGATGACTAGATCTTCAGTTTTATTTCTGTAAAACTGAAGTCCCAGCATGGGTGAGGAGGGAGCCAGGCTCACAACCGTAGGCTATGGCAGGCCAAACTCGCCGCAGACGGAGCGAGTGAGCTTGTAAACCCTGAGTAACAGTAGACAACAAGGCTTTTTCAACCTTCTGGAGAAAAGGTTGAGAGTTGGGACAAATGTAAAATGCTCTTTAACGTGCTCGAATAAAGCCCAGAACATCAAACTCCTTTCACTTAGTGGCAGGTCCTGATGATTCAGCATTATTGTCAGGGCAGACTGTGGTCCCTGGGCTGAAACAATTCTATCCATTTTTTTTTTTTTTTTTAAAAAGCAGTGTTCCAACTTAGATCTTACGTCCTTAGGGTTACAATATTGAATTCCGAATCAGGAAACTTAATCTTGCAGCCAGATTTGACAAGATGCTGGTTGAATGGTAGGTAGAAGTGATGATGGTTGTATGAAACACCCAAGGTCAGAATCTGGGGCAAAAGTAAGAGATTTGGAGGAAGTTTGACTGATAATATAAGAATTGCAAATTCGAACATTTCTTTCTGTTCATATCAGCAGATGGTGTTCAAGGATCTGAAAACTAGATCGCTGCTGTATTCGTTTTCTCTGTTTCAAATCTTTATTTAGCAGAGTGAGTTTTTACACAACCTTAAGTGTATTTCATAGTGTGTTTCTAGTATTGCTAATATAAAAGGTGTTTGTAGTAATATTTAAAAGGTTTCCCAGCACAAATGATACCATTCTTGTTCCAATCCAAGGCAATCATGCTTTCTTTCTTAGCAAAATATTAAGTCTATTAATAAGCTAAAGTTTTGTTTTTTCTTTTTTGAACATTTTTCCTGCTTATATAGAAACTCATATCTAGTTTCTAAGGACTTAAGGAACTTAGAGCAAGAATTAAAATGGAGCAATTTGTTTAGTTAAAACACATATACACACACCCCCAATTTAGACAATTTAGGAATACTTGATTATTTGACCTCTAATAATCTAAAACCCTGGTGGCACTGTGATTAAGAGCTCAGCTACTAACTAAAAGGTCAGCAGTTCGAATCCACTAGCCGCTCCTTGGAAACCCTATGGGGCAGTTCTACTCTGTTCTGAAGGGGTCGCTATGAGTCAGAATCGACTCTGTTTTGAATCTAATACATGAAAAAAAATTATGGTAGGTGTGTTCTTACATACTTTTCATCTCAACTAAATTGTTCAAGAGAATGGAAAAATACCTAGCAATTTTTAAAATGCAAGAATATTCTATGAATTTGAGTACACAGTTGATTAGTATACTGAAAGGAGATTATTGTTTTGGTTATTTCCTTCCACAAAACATGGGCCGTTTGCTTTGCAGTGTGCTCACATTTTATAGCTACTCTGTCCAAGTGCTAAAACATATCAGCTGCTATTGTTTTTCTCCCTTTCTCCCATTATCCATCAAGTAGAATTTGAACAGCTAGTTTAAGCAGAGAGTGGAACCTCTCAGTAAAACTCATAGAACATGAATACAATTTTTATATACACAATTGAGGTTGGTTGCATGGTGTAATCCCTTCTATAAGGAGCCTTTTTAAAATTCTTTATCAAAAAATATAAATATAATGCATGCTAATGGCAAACAATTTTAATAGCACAGAAGAGTATAAAGTGGAAAGTGTCCCTATCATTCCATTTCCGACAGATGACCCTTGTTAACAATTTCTTAATAGATACTTCCAGAGATTTTATGCATTCATAAACATAGAAAATCTTCATACAACTCAAGTGAATCCATACTATAATACATAAACCAGTTGTCATCAAGTCAATTCATGGCGACCCCATGTGTGTCAGAGCAGAACTGCTCCATAGGGTTTTCAATTGCTGATGTTTTGGAAGTAGATCATCAGGCCTTTTTTCCAAGGAGCGTCTGGGTGGACTTGAACCTCCAACCTTTCGGTTAGCAGCTGAGTGTGTTAACCATTTGCAGACTTTAGGGACTCCACACTATACATAAGGTTCTTCAATTTACTTTTACATTTTAAACCATATCTTGAACATCTTCTCATATTACTACAAAGAGATGTGCATCCTTCTCTGTAGCATTCCTTTTGTGGATGTACAATGATTTATTTAACTAGTTCTTTCGTGATGAGTATGTAGCTTTTAAAAAGTAAATTAGTCTCTGCAATGAGTCTAACAAATAAAGATGTTTCACATATCTTAGCATAAAAAATTCCAGAATTTTCCAAATGAGGTTTACTTTACCAAAAGAACTCAAATAGGTGTAAAGTTAAAAGCGATGTGTAAGCTTTATGCCACATGAAAAGATATTTATCATTTATAATGGATACTCAGACCATTTGAAAAAGCAATAAAGATCGCAATACTGTATTTAGTAACAAAGAAGAAAGAAGAAAAGATAATGAAATAAGGAATCAGTTCTCAATCAATCAATCAGATACGTTATAGCTTTAAAATCTCTGTTTGTTCCAAACCACCAATTCAGCTGAACAAAACGCATAAGTTATTTTCTTCCATGGGCCTCAATGTTATTTATTAAAATAATTGACAAAGATATATGTTTCTAATTCACAATTCAGTTAGTATACCTAGATTAGTGAGAAAAAAAAAACCAGAAGAAATTCATGGTAATTAACATCAGTTAAATTCCTGTTTTCTGTATTTCATATTGTCAGACCAATTCTTCAACCTGCAGTCATAGGTTAAATAATGCAGTTGGGAGAAGAGTTGAATCAAAACTAATTAAAACTAATCAGACTTAGCCCTTGAAATCTACTAATTTGTGATTTTGGTAAGGGAGACAAAGTGTATACTATTCAAATATTCAAGAGAATATAAAAAGTCATGTTTTACATTGCTTTCATGATATGTCTCTGCGCATTCGTGTTAACCACATTGCCTTGTTTATACTGAGAAGAAAGCGGAATGAATGAGTGGTAATGAAATCTTATATTTGTATAAGAGATTGAAGTTTGAGCCGACTGTGACATCTCTCGCAGTACAGAGTACCAGAACTGATTCTATGGAATTGTCAGCTGGGTGGACCCTTCCCTTTCTCCTTCTCCATTCTTTGTTCCAAATATTAGGATAAGTAACCTGGATATGAAATGACCATGCTTCATTTATAGGTTTAAGAATAGCTGGCTCCCTCACCTGAAGCTCAAAACAGGCTCTCAAGAAAGAATTGCAGAGTATGCCTTTGGATATAACCATAATGAGCTTTGTAACCCACGACTCTGGGAAATAGGTACAAATGATCATTGCCATGCTATGAAAGTGGAAACTGGCTTAGAGAGGGTTTGTGTTTTATTTATGGCCATATAGCTAGGGAGGAGAAAGTGAGGTTTTAGCCCACATCTCCTTTCTAAGGGTTCACTGTTTTCTTCTACACCAGTTCTTAACTCCGGCTGCCTTTTAGAACCACCTGGGGGAAACTTTGAAGATCTACTGATGTGCAGGACCCATCCCCAGCGATTCTGATTCAGTTTTTCCGGGTGGACCTGGGGATTGGTATTTTTAAGAAGCTTTACAGATGATTAGCAGCTCTATAATATAGAGAGTGTTATTATCCCCATTTTATTAATTGAAAAGCTGAGGCTAGAGGAGTGGCCCAAGATCACACAGACAGAAAGTGGCAGAGCTGGAATTTGACCTAAGGATGCTGGAGGCCAGGGTATGTAAATCCTCATTCATACACAAAAGCAGAGTTGAAACATGGCCCTAAATGTTATCTGTGGAAAGTATGATTCTTAGTGTTATCTCATGACAGAGACAGACTTCATTATAAAAATGTCTTTCCTTCCTTCCTTTATTTTTTTTTTTCTTTCTTCTCCTCTTCCACCTCTTCTTAACAATCCATGACTCATTTGTTTTCTGTATACACGAGTTTTATTATTGCCATCAATACTTACTATAATTGGGCTCCACATGGTGGTCTGGAAAATGATTCTTTTATAAAATATGAAACACTGTAATAGATAGTAAGTGGAAGGATGGAATAATAAGTTGAAGCTCTCTGATAGAGTTCCATCAAAAGAGCTCTGCTACAACTGGATTAAACCAAAGCTGAGAAGTTTCCTGAATACAACCAAACACTTTGAGGGACAGAGTAGCAGGGAAGGAGGTCTGGGGAGCATGCTTTCAGGGAACATCTAGGTCAATCGGCATAACAAAGTTTATTAAGAAAATGTTCTGTATCCTACTTTGGTGAGTGACGTCTGGGTCTTAAAAGCTAGTGACCAACCATCTAAGATGCAAGAATTGGTCCCAACCCAGCTGGATAAAGGAGAATGAAGAACACCAAAGTCACAAGGAAAGTATTAGCCCAAGAGACAGAAAGGGCTACATAAACCAGAGACTCCATCAGCCTGAGACAAGAAGAACTAGATGGTGCCCGGCCACCACCAATGACCACCTCACAGGGAACACAACGGAGAGTCCGTGATGAAGCAGGAGAAAAGTGAGGTGTGTAACTCAAATTCTAGTAAGAAGACCAGACTTAATGGTCTGACTGAGAGTGGAGGAACTCCAGAAAGCATGGCCCCCGGACTCTCTGACAACCGAGCACTAAAACCATTCCTGAGGCCAACTCTTCAGACAAAGATTAGACTGGACTATGGGGCATAAAAATGATACTGGTGAAGAGTGTTCTTCTTAGCTCAAGTAGATACATGAGACTAAATGGGCAGCTCCTGTCCGGAGGTGAGATGAGAAGGCAGAGAGGGTCAGGAACTGGTTGAATGCACATGGGAAATCAGGGGTGGAAAGGAAGAGTGTGCTGTCACACTATAGGGAGCGCAGTTAGGGTCCCATAACAATGTATGTATAAATTTTTGTATGAGAGACTAGAATTGTGAACTTTCAGTTAACAGACAACATTAAAATTTTTTAAAAAAGAGCTGCTGCTAACTAAACAAGGAGTCACACTGGCCTCAATGAGGTGATATCCTAGTACTCCATGAGATATGCCTCCAGATACAGCAAACCTTACCAGAGTGCCGGTAGGCACTGCTTTGTATGTGTGAGGAGCAATTTCAGGGAAGGTTTAAAAACACGTTTATATTTTATAATGCTGGTAGACTCCTCACTATTTGGGATTAATAGCCTCAGAAGCTCCTTTGTCTATCTTGTGAACGATCTAACATCCTTGCCTGAATTTGAAATCAGAACATTAAATTTACAAGATGAGTTTGCTTTCTCTATCCATTCTTTCATAAAAGCTCAGCTGAGCTCTAGCCATATGTACATTGGCACTTCTAAGCTCATTTTTATGAGCTGATTATATTGTTGTCATTAAGGATTAAGGGGATGGGAAATCAGGGAGTCTACCAAGGAGGTATTTCTTAACTCAAATTTTGGAAAACGTTTTAATAATACTGTAGTGTTTCTCTTTTTTCAATTCCAGTTTTTAAAATTGAGTTAAATAAAGGATATCTTTTATCCTGCTTAACTATTTTCAACATTTCTTCCTTTTAAATGACATCTAAATGGGAGGCAGTTAATGGGGCTGAAAAAGAGAAATCTCTTTTCTACCCAGTAGTTTAGTAATTTTCACAAAACTTTAATCTTGTGTGTATGTGTGTGCCATAGATGTAGGACCAAGTAACCTTTACATATAATTCAGTTATATCAGGACTCCTGGATATATGGTTAAGAACCAATATGATGACTTGATAAAATGAATCACCATGATCTTCAACAAAGTACTTACAGCTCTAGAACATCAGAAGGGAACATAATGTTTGGCAAAGACAGTGTTTTTTGTCTGGAGCTTGTAATCCCCTGTAGTATAATAGATCTTGTATCTTGCACTGCCACCGGTTCCACACCTACATCCCTCCTTTCAATGACCACTCTGAATCAAAGAGAGGAGAGATGGGCATTGTTCAAACAGATGAGCTGAGTCTTGATAACATTTCCTGCAAGAGCCCAGCAGTGTGGCAAATTGGGTAGAGCATTTTGAGAAGGAGTAAAAGTGAGGTGTGTGCTAGAATCCAAGTAAGCAGACAAGGAGGAGTTGAAGATTTTGAGCGTTAAGCTCTTTGAAAGTTTTCACATCTATTTGAACCTCTCTTCCTTCAACATTTCTTGATGGTTTTCTTTCCTTCCAGTTGGACCAAATCTTTATTAGAAACACAATTTAAAAGGAAACATTCAAGGCAAGGAATCATGCTGCCTCCTGATTATCTGGTTAAAGTCAGCACATTAAGAAGATACCACAGTACAGGGCATAACATGGTTCAAATTATGTTTATGAGCAAATGAACAGAAGATTATGCCCCTGACCTATCAACTTTTATTTAAATTTAGGAAAAATCACTATTATAGATTAATAAAAAATAAATGGGTGCCTCATACACTAATTTTTTAAATGCTACTGGGATCTTAAGGGGCAATAAACACGAGTTTTTCTTTAATTCATAAGTTTATTTTAACTTTATTGCTGGTAAAGCTCATTGCAAAATGTGGCTTTTGATCTGCAGCCAAATGGGCTTGCTAATTGGTCATGTCCCAACATTTTGATCTTGGGACATCTTTCCAGAGGGAAGTTTGGGTTTGTTGAAGAGATCCGTTTAACCCAGGATTGTTGTCTCTTACTGGGAGCAGAGCAATAAAGGAAACGATCAAATTCCTACAGACATATGGAACCAGTGGATGCCACACTCTTTTCATTTATCAATATGATATGGAATTTCTCCTCTCACAGGAAGTTTGAGGTCAGGGAAAGGAGATCCTCCCACCATCCTTTATCTGGACAATTTCTTCAGCCTTCTTTAGCAGAAAATGGATAATGGTGTCTTACTCGAGTCATTAGCAGACTGAGAATCTGAACAAACGGATCTGAATAAAATAAGGTCCTGGGCTTTCTGTACATTCAGTCTAGATTGTTGCAAACATGTTTATTTTCCTTCCTTCCCTTCCCTTTTCATTTCTTTCCTCATCTCCTGGCCTCTTCTCTCTCCTCGCCTCCACTTTCTTCTCCTTCCCTCCCTTTTCCTCTCCTCTCCCTCTTTCTCTCAATTTGTTTTTTTTTTTTTTTTTGTTTAGTGAAATTGGCCCTTAATTAATTAGGCACTTTGAAGAATTGAAAGAGTTGCTTGAGACTACACAGGTATCTTGCTCTTTATAGTCAAAGGAAATGTGTTCTCACTCACCATCTCTCAATAATTGCTTTTGGGTGTTTGTTTCATTACAACTGTCACTCTCCCAATCTATATCTTGGCAGAATGCTCTTCTCCAGTGGTTCTGAAGCCTTGAGTTGCCTTTGCTCCATTCAGTTCCCTCTCAACATTCCTCGTCTGGAATTTGTGTGTGTGTGTGTGTGTGTGTGTGTGTGTGTGTGTGTGTGTGTGTTCTGCTCTCGGTTTCATCTCAGAATATGTAAATGAGGCTATCCTTGAAAATTGTCATTTTCCATTTTCATATTGCTGTCTAAAAGAAAAAGAGCTTCCTCAGCTGTAGTTTCTTATTCATATTTCATAATGTATTTAATTTAAGCGGCCACTGACACAATACCCGGTGTATGTTTATTTTTAGCACATCATAATGTTGAATCTTAAAACAAAAAGAGAGATACAAGGACTTTTTTTTAACAGACCTTAAAAGACAAAGAAGAGTGGAGAATGAGGACACAGAATTTGAGTTGCAGGATTTTACATTGACTAGATGTTAAGTTGTATGTGGTGGAAATAAAACAAGACATGACTGAAGAAATCTGACTGAAAGACAACTTACAAATCTCATACTTTTTTTTTTCAAGGATTCCCTGAAAATGCTTTTATATTATTTTTGTTTACTTGTGAAAAATCTGTTCTAACACTTTGTCACCTTTAAAACGTATTTCTTAGTATTACTCTGGGTGAAAAGATTGTGTTACTACTTATATTAGCAACGTTTTATGCAACACAAGTCAAGCAATTGAATAATTTTCACCTTCCTGCAGACTGGGAAATGGATTATTCCAATTAGGTTTTAAAACTTTTAAATACAATCGTAGCATGTTAATTGACAGCTTCACATTCACTATAAACTGAAAAATTAATGAATAATAAATATAATAAGTAAAGAGATTATTTTGGTACTTGGAAAACAATGGCATGAATTTAGGATCTACTCTAGTTGGGTCTTGAATAAAATTTTTTCAAAATAATGTGTAAGTAAAGGTATGTTAATGAACTATTTTGTATTCCTTTGTACAGGGATAAGCAAATGATAATATGTGAACACTTGACATTTAATCTGTTTTTGGCTTTCCAGCTCAACCTTAAACATAATAATGAAGATATATATATATATTTTACTTTTATGAAATACAAATTGCTCTCCTAAATAACAAATTGAGGAAAATGGAATATAGGTCCAGTTAAAAGAAAAAAAAGAAGGAAGATTTTAGACTGCATCAGTTAAAAAAAAAAAGTGTTGTATCAGTTTCATTTAATTGAATGAGTACCATGAACAACAGTTACGGCTTTCAAGTTTCAAATTATAATTCTGTAATTTTATAAAATACAAAATGGTATCTAACAAAAGAAATCTGACGTATGTCAAAAAGGTTCAGGTTTATGATTCCAAAAACAATCAAAAGGAAAGTGTCAAACATCTGAACTGAGACTGAACAACACTGATATTTGAATTTCAGAATTTTATATATACACACACATGAATCAATGGTTTTTACGCAAATGGAAACCTTTTTTTTTTTTTTTCCTCGCAAGAGGGCAACACTTGCAGAACCTTTAATGTAGTTCAGGTTTGATTTATCAAGTGAAATAACATGTAAGAAGAGCATGGCTGATGCTCCTAGTGTGTATTTCAGAACATTGGTCCTCATTTCTTGGTAGACAAGAGGAGCAACATGTTCTTCAGGTTTGAGTTCTCTTTCTAGGGGTGAAATTTAACACTTGTCATCCATTAGATCCTTTTACTCTTCTGAGTAACATTCATTTTTTGTTGTTCCTAAAAATTATCTTTTCCAGTTGGCTGAAGAAACCCATTGTCCACCTAGAATTCAAAGTGTCTGAAACTAATCAAAAAGCAAAGTGTCTTAGTTATCTAGTGCTGCTGTAATGGAAATACCACAAGTGGATGGCTTTGACAAAGAGAAATTTATTTATTCACAGTAAGGTAGGCTGAAAGTCCAAATTCAGGGCATCAGCTCCAGGGGAAGGCTTTTTCTCTGTCGGCCTTCTCATCAGTGTTCCCCCGGACTAGGAGCTTCGGTCCAAAGGACATGCTCTGCTCCCGGCACTGCTTTCTTGATGGTATGAGGTCCCCTACTCTCTGCTTGCTGCTCTGTCCTTTTATCTCTTGAGAGATAAAAGGTGGTGCAGGCCACACCGCAGGCAAACTCCCTTTACATTGGATCAGGGTTGTGACTTGGGTAAAGGTGGTGTTACAATCCCACCCTAATCCTCTTTAACATAAAATCACAATCACAAAATGGAGGCCAACCACGCAAGTCTGGGAATCATGGCCCAGTCAAATTGATACACACATTTTTGGGGGGACATAATTCAAACCATGACACAAAGCAATCAATTTTATTGGCGCCAACGCTTCTTCATTATTCCCAATTTTCCTGTGTTAATTGGGATTTAGACGAACATCACGTCATTCCCTCCTAAAAGAATGGGAACTCCAAGCTACAGGAGTATGTCATAGATAAGGCTGGTGAAGCAATGATCTGGAAATTGGAAATGCACAGTAGAGCCAGGAATTCATTCAGTGGATGGGACAAATGCAGCTAGGAAGGGTAGAGGTGATACAATGCCTGGCACCTGGCAGGTCCCAGAGGAGGTAAGGGAGATAGAAAAGAGGGGAAAAGGAGAATTAGTTCTGCAAGTTCCAAAGGAGGCAGAGAAAGAATTCTGCATGAAAAAGCAAGGAGAATCCAGTTACCGGGATTAGGGTGCAAAGTGAGGGTTTGAATGCAGAACCAAGATGGTGGCCTATTCAATGAACCCATAGCACAGGGATAGAGCTGGACTGGAAGGTTGAGATACATGAGTGCTCTTTATTGTGCTTGTTACTGAAGTTTTTATGTAGCTTGGTACAGGGCTGAGTTTGGAGGTACTGGTCAGTGATCCTGTGAATAAAGAAGGGTTGAATGGTCAGAGAATCAGGCTGGCTTTGTCTTGTTTTCTCCATTTCCCAATTTTATCCACCACTTCACATGCCCTCTCTGCTTCAACCCCTCCTCACCTCATGCCTGTACTCTGCTCCCTGCTCCTATCTCTCCTCCAATTCATGCTGCCCTCAATCCCCAGGTAAAGCCTCAATGCCTGCCATTGTGATCTTGTCGCTCCTCTGTTTATACTCCCCAACCCACCATGGTCTCATTGCCTAATGCGGCAAAGATTAAACTCCTCACAATATCAGACACCATCTTACTTTCCTCGCCCTTGACTCTCAACAGCCCCCAACTGCCAGGCTGATCTACTCAGATCTTCTTATTGAGCCTTTCAGAGGGATTCCCCGACAGAAATCCCTGGAAACCAGTGAAATAGCAGATACAGTAAAACCTGTGAAAGCTGGAACATGTGTAAGGCAGGAAGCCTGTCAGAGAAGGAAAATGCAAATATTTTCCACTAATAGAGAACAATAGAAAAGTGGTAAGACTGCATACACTTTGTCAAAGGCAGACAACTTGTGAGACCTGGAAAACCAAGGCAGTCCCGTCGAGTTCCAGCTCTCACAGGTTTCACTGTATTATGTTAACCTTAGATGCTGAAGCCCAATGCTTGAGGCTCTGTTATAGATTGAATTATGCCCCCCAAAAATATGTTTTAAATCCTACTCTCTATGCCAGTGGTTATAATCCCATTTGGGAATGAGTTGTCTTCGTTATGTTAACGAGGCAGGATTAGTGTAGGGTGTATTTTGACTCAATCTTTTTTGAGATATAGAAGAGATTAAACAAGCAAGCGAGAGAAGCAGAGATGGGGTAAGACAGATGGCAAGACACATGGAGATCTCCAAGGATCCAGGAAGCAGAAGCTGAAGAGACAAGAACCTTCCTCTAGAGCCAACAGAGAGAGAAAGGCTTCCTCTAGAGCTAGTGCCCTGAATTCGGACTTCTAACCTCCTAAGCTGTGAGAAAATAAATTTCGGTTTGTTAAAGCCATCCACTTGAGGTATGTCTGTTACAGTAACGCTAAGACAGGCTCCTTCACCATAGTTCATTGCGTAGCTCTTTTGATCTTTTTGTGCCTCAATTACTCATGTTTAAAAAGGGATCAAAGATATTGAGTATCTTCCCAGAGATTCCTTGGGAATTCATGAATATTTCTCTGTTCTGTGTCTTGAGGTACTATTAGAACTATGCAAACCAGGAATTTTAGTTAGAAAGTTGATGGAACACTAGGTCTCAAGTGATTTTTTTTCCATACTCAAAAACACTAAAATATTGTCAAAGAAGCTAACTTCCAAGAATTTTGCCTCTGAAACTTGTGTGTTTCCTTGGAAATATCCTCAAGGATTTATTGTTAAGTTGTTAGGAGAGAGGGATGTAACATCAGACTGCAATGCTTTGAATACCGGGCCCACCACCTTTTATGACTTTTATATCTCGGGCAACTTACGTAGCCTCTGTGCCTCAGTTTCTTGAACAGTATATGCGAGTGATAGAAGTGGCCACTCAGAGGTTTGTTGTGAGGATTTAATAAAATAGTTCTATAAGGAATGAACCACAGTGCCTAGCAAACAGAAAACACCACATATGTGTTAACTATTTTTATTGTCATTACCCATTCACTTCTTCTTTCTCCTTCTCTCCCATTCAGGCTCTGAACTTAACGTCCCTTGTAGAAGAAGTGATCATCTGCCTTTGTCTTTTGGGTGTCATATGGTTGACCATACTTCCTGAAGCTCTTTAGTGACTTGGCTTTCTTGATCTGAAACTTCTCCTAGTTTTCTACTTAACTTGCTTCTTCTTTCTCCTCTCCAGAAACTAGGCATTCCCCAAGGTTTAACTTTAGGTTATCGTTTTTTCTTCTGTCTTCCTAGCAACTTCGCTGTCTTCATCTGACATGGCTCTACCTATTTATTCCCTAGTCCACTTTCAGCCCTGACCACTTTTTGACCATGTTTACCTAGATATTTGACTTTCAACTCACATATATCATGTTGGAGACTATAGGCATCTTTTCTCCAAAACTATTCCACCTAGTAAGAATCACAGTTAGCACTTACTGAACTCTTGCTATTAGTGTGCTAAGAACTTTACATGCATTTGGCAAGTATACACAGGGAGATTACATAATTTGACCAAGGCCACATCAGTAAGTGGTAGAGCTGAGAGTCAGATGCAGACTGTCTGGCTCCAGGTGTACACCTTTTCACTTGCTTATTTCTGCAAAGAATGTTAAAGCCTCCATTCACCTAAGCATGGAACCTCAGTCATCCTGCTCTCACCTCCCATGTTTAATTAATGCATAGATCCCATGGATTCTACCTGGATTGAAGATTCCTTTGTCCATTCTTGCTGCTACCCTCCCTTTCAGACTTTTGTTCCTCTTGCCTGGACTGTTGAGCAGTCCCTTATAGTCTTTCTGTTCCTATACATTCTGTACATCAGTGACTTCCAATCATTTCTACTTTCAAACAAATTTTACATAGAAGCCCCAAATGTAGGACAGAAAAAAGAAACGAGGCTCTTACTGAAGTTGGGGGGCAAACTTAGGTTCTTACCTGTTCTGTTGTAGACTTTGTCCCCTGTCATGGTCCCTGGTTCACCTGTGGAATCTTTAGGGATAAAATTCACTGCTGAACCAGATGCCATATTCTTCCTTTGTTCTGAAACATTGAGTGGTTCACAGACTTGGAGATGAGGTCATGGGAGGCCCCTAACCTATCTTTCCCAGGTTTATTTATGTTCCTTCCCCCACGTCCAAACCTGTCCATCCTGAAGCAACAGCTCCTCCAGGAAGCTTCTACCATTCTGCCTGACCCAGTCTGGCGTCATTTGAATCCTCAGAGCACCTGTGCCTCTTTTTGGCATCTACTTTCAGCTTTGTATTAGGGTTATTGTTATTCTGTCTTCTGTTTCCCCTTGGTGATAACCTCTCCAGAGTTATCCTCTGTATATCCCTTTGGAGCAAGAACTAAGCACAAAACATTTAGCCTAGACCCACCTAACACAAATGTATTGCAGATAGTGAAAAAAAATTATTCATTTAACCAGTGTTTATTTGTTGGGCAAATTTCCAGGCCCTGGAGTACTAGAACTGATGCCAGGTACTGATGTGTATAAGCAGATGTGATAAGGTCCTTCTCTGCAGAGATGTGAATTTCACATAGTTATAGAATTTTTAGAGGAAAGAAATCAATTCCTGCTGACCTAAGCCGCTTGTTTTACTCAAAGAGGTGAACTGATTTGACTAAGGTCAGTAACCAAACCTGGGTGAGCCTCCCTTCTGACATTTATGCCACAGCTGTCAGGCTACCTCTGACTGATCCCTAAGCTTGAGATCTTGTTGGTTTAGAAAAATGGGCATCACAGATATTGTTCATTGCAAAATTATCTTTATATGGATTTCCTATTTTCTCTAACCATTTTTATATGGATGAATTCCTTTTTCATTCTCTCCTTCTCTCTGCATCCCATCCCTGCCAATCCCTCCAAGCATGCACGAAAATGATGCATGCAGTTATGTACTGTATGCTAATCATTCTAGCTAACAGATTACCTGTGACATCTCCTAGATCCTGAAACTTCCTGAGGTTCAGGGTGAGGGAGGGAATCATCCATGATCTCTATCCAGTACTTTCTAGCTTGAGCTGTCCTAAGTTATTAAGATGTACAGGAGTGAATTGTAAGAACTCAGGAAGATGGAGTTACAATGCCCAGCTCCCAGGGAGAGAGGGAGGTGATGCAAAAGTGAGTCTTCCATGAAATCAGTGCAGTCAGGTTAGACCTCGGAAGAAGACCTGTTAGTCATTATCTGCTCCAGAAAACTGATTTCCTGTTGGAACTAAGAGTTTCTTGTTGACTACAGCATTTTAGAGTTACTTCCAAAGTCACACTGAAACATAGCTAATCATTGCTCTTCAGTAGAAGACTTCATGGAGACTACATTGTCAAGATGGTATCCAAGTTTTTAGTATATTCTTGTCCGAGCAAACAGCAGAGAAACATGTCCTCCAGGCTGGACAGAAAATATTGGACACTCAAGTTTGGGACTACTTAGAATCTCTTAGAACTTTCTGCTTGAGGATGTGCTCAATTTTGAATGAATGAATTGAATGAATGAATGAATCTTCACCTGACTCTTTATAAATCTGTACTATGAGCGTAAGCCACATCCGGTCATCTGTCACTTCCTTGGCATTGCTGTGATGGCAGAGACCTTCTCTTCTTATCAATGTATTTCCCACAGTGTGCTCAGAATCTTTGATTGAAGAAATAATGGTGTGTAAGGGGAATATTGCTTTCTTGGCGGGATATAATTTCTTTAGCATCTTTTCTTCTTTGTACAGGGATGCAAATGTTGAGAAACCACACACACACACACAAAATGTGGTTTCAGGCAACTTCAGGTCTTCAGCGGTCAAAAAATACATAAAAAACAACAACCAGTTGCCATCAAGTTGATTCTGACTCACGGTGATCCCATGTGTGTCAGAGTAGAACTGTGGTTTTCAATGACTGATTTTTCAGAAGTCAGTCACTAGGTCTTTCTTCTGAGGTGCTTCTGGGTGGACTTGAACCTTAACCTTTCAGTTAGCAACCAAGTGCCTTAACTGTTTGCACCACCCAGAGACCCCATAAAATACATAAAGATGTAAAGCTCTTGTCTGTAGTTTACACTATACACAGTATGATTTCGTTTTTAAAAGCATACCTGTATCTAGACATGGGTATCTTTTGATATTTATTGAGATTCCATAGGATGCATAGCGAGCCACTCGGAGATCTGAACATGGTATGAATCGCATAGATATGTTCTATTAAGTATTTTTAAGTAAGAAGAATGTTAGGAAAATGTAAGAAGTAAATAGTTTTTACTGTTAATTGTTATAAGGGTGAGTTGGAAGGGGGCAAGAGAAGAAAGGGAAGACTAATATATCAAACTTAATTATCCAACAGTGGAAAGTTCAGCAAATGGGCATTGAAGGATTAGCTTTAGGATGCTGGAGTTGAAGTAGCGGGTATTTGGGGGTAGATTCTAATAGCACTTCCGTTTATAAGCTTCTCAACTCAACACTTGAAAAATGTGCAAAGTTTCTGCTGTTGACCACAGGAGAAAGGAATTCCCCCATTCTTTGTTGTAGTTTAAGGTCCCAGTGGATATATTTCTTTATAAGCTACTTGAGACAGGGGCCATATTTTCCCACAGCCCTTGGCACAATGCTTTACACATAGTAGGCACTCAGTAAAGATTTGTCAGCTGTCCGAATGCATAGGGCTTCTGTAAAGGCACGATCCAAAGCTGCTCAGGTGGTTTCTTACTCCATTTTTATTGCTATTCAGAACTTACAGCTCCCATAGCAACACTAACTTGTACCCCTCAAGCGTGTGTGGTATTTAGTATTTCTGTATGTGGTGTCAACTTTCATGTCATAATGTATTATATATGTAATGGGTTAAGTTACAGGTGTTGTGGGAACCACAGTCCTTTTCCAATCTAAAATAAGCCCTTGGCAGCCATCCTAGGCTATGCTGAAGTCCCACTGCACTACCTTTTCATGTCCAATTCCCTACCCTGATCCTGGGTCCCCAATTTGGTTGATATATCTAATTACAAGCTTACAGGTTGATTATAATGACGATTCTGTGCTTAATAGTCTTCTTGCTAGTAACACGGTGACATTAAATATTTCTAAAGCCCACTTTTATGTTTAATATTGCTTTGTCAGGGATTGTATTAGGTTCCTCGGAGTGCCATAACAAAGCACCGCAAACTGTGTGGCTTAAAACAACAGAAATTTATTGTCTCATAGTTCCAGGGGCTAGAAGTGCGAAAATCAAGGTGTTCACAGGGCCATGTTCTCTTTGAGGGCTCTAGGGGAAGATCTTTCCTTGCCTCTTCCTAGCTTCTGGGGACTTCTGGCAACCCTTGATGTTCTTGGGTTGTAGATGCATCACTTCAATCTCTGCCTCTTCACATGGTTGTCTTCCCTCTGTATCTCTGTTTTTTTAAATAAGGACATTGTTCATACTGGATTATTCTCCAGTATGACCTTAGTTAACTGATAACATCTTTAAAGACCTTATTTCCAAACACGGTCACATTCACAGCTACCAGGGGTTAGGACTTCAACATGGGGTACTTTTATATGAAACATGCCTTTTTAAAAGGGACATCAATTCGAGAGTTGATCTGGTTATAGAAGACATTCCTAGGAAAAATGGCATAGAACAAATGTTTCCTTAGCCTGTCTAGTACAAAAACGGAAATGCAGTTGCCTGTTTTTCTAAGGTAGCTACTAAATGTATCTTCTTAAATTGCAGATATTTTAAATGGAGTTTCTTGAAACTTGACTTGGAAAAGTAACTGAACCTCATCTTAGTTCTTATGATTCTGCTTTGTGAATGGAAAAGCCAGGGAGGAAATAAGGGCAGTGTGGGTAAAGGGCAGTCAGGGGAAGTTAAGTGGAGTCAAATTGCAGGTTCCAGAAGGCATATTCTAGGGGATAGTGGAGGATGCTATTTAAGCAGATTGGCCCGAGCCAGTTAGATATTTCCATTTTTGTTACTTGAAGCTTAGAGATCTATCTTTTGTCCTATTCTCTAAGGGAAAATCTCAGAATATCTATGCCTTTCTAAACTGAGAGCACCTTATTGTTTAAAACTGTTTTACTTATAAGGCTTTTCCTTCTTGTAGTCACTTACACAGTCTAGCAGAGCAAGTAGGACATTTTACCAGTGCCTCTTATATAGCAGCGACTAGTTGCAGAATCTTCTCCACTGTATTTCCTCTCTTGCTTAATGCTCTCTTCACCCCTTCCACATCTCCCACCCTCTCCATTCTCTTAACACAAACATACAGAAACAGAGACAGTCCTCCCTCTCCAACATACAACTAGAGTGTAATCTCTCTCTTACACATTTGATACCCTGATCCCAGTACTGACCACTTCTGATCTTTGTTTCCCTTTTATATATTAAAATTGGTTCACTCAGACACATTTGTTGAAATGGCATAAAACCACTGCCAAATTTTGCTCATAGAGGATCTAGAAAAGACCAGGGGTAACGGAGGCATTTCTTCCCACTCTTGTCCTTTTGGTGCCCTTCCTTATGAACCACCGCTACCTTTCCTTTTCCTTATATCTTCCAACAACTCAGTCCTTGGCAAGTCAAAAATGACCTGGCCAATGTCCTTTGTTCAAATTCTTTGGCAAAGACATTCTTACCAAGGTGTGACTATGTGAACTACCAAGTAATATTTGTATCTTTAAAGGAGTTTCATGACATTATAGTACACTAACCTTAAAGATTAATTTAATGGTGGAAATTTCAGGTTGGGCAGGTGAGAGAGATGTTTCTGAGTGAATAATTCTTCCCTGCACCTCTTAAACGCCTATTCTTAATAATGTCTTTATGGCTTGTAGACAATTACAAATGACTTATGTGTATCACAGCACTGCATTTCCTTATGAGACAAAATATACTAGAAAGAGACACTCTGCATCACAGGCAAGTTTGATTAAAAAAATTTTTTTTGCATTGATCTAGAGTTTATAACCACAGGGCTGAGGACAGGTGAGGATGATTGGTTGATTGACTGATTCATGTGATACTTATTGAGTACTTGATGGGTCAGGTGCTGTTCAATGCACTAAAACAATGACCAAGGTAATTGTGGTCCCTGTCCTCACCTAGATTGCAGGGTAGATAAAGAAACAGGTAAGAATAAAAGAAAAAACAAAGAAAAAAATCCCAAATTGTGACAGATACCAGGAAAGAAATAAAAAGATTACTAAGATGGTGAATTCTGATTGGAGATGGGGAACTTACCTAAGATGAGGAGATGGGGGAAGGCCATGTTTAAGCTAAGTCCTCAAGGTTGGAGGATGCTGACGATGGGGTGGGAGAGATGGTGATGATGGTGGTAATGTCTATTATGAGCCAGAATGAGATTTAAAACTAACCTACGGTAAAAAGAAGAGATCTGTTAAATATTACCAAATATTCAACCAAAAAAGATCTAGAAGTAGTAACAAATAGGAAAAAAAAGTTGTTCTATTTTACCTTTGCCTGTGAACAATTTACTCTTGAAAGTGTACTTAGTTGCAAAGAAGCAAGTGACACTTGAAGAGCCCATATATTTTCTTTTAGAGGCAATGAATTCTAGAAAAAACAAAGCAACTGCTATTACTCTGTTCTTCAGACAAAATCCAGGGATTTTAGAACCAGTTTCTTGATACAGTATGGTTTTGCCTTGAGGTCAGTGATTAACAAGTATCAGGGAGAAAAATAACATTTTAGGACAGTAAACTGATTACTGATCTGCTGTTTCTGTAATTTATTGATTTGATCAATCTCTTCAAAGCACTAAGGATTATTTTTCTCTTCCGGGAGAATTTCTGAATATTTTCTGATGGTTATTCCTCCTTCTTTGCTATCTTCTTCCCTTTCTTCCTTGTCTTTCTTATCCTGCCAAAACACACTCAGCATAGAGTTACGAAGGTTTCATTAACGATCAAGTATTAATGTTAGGTAATGTACAGAAACAGTGTTTTAAACTTTGCTGAGTTGCTGTTAGTTACATTTAGTCTCACCCATAATCTATGGGAGAGGATTTGTGCTTTAGTTATCTTTTTTTTTTTTTTTTTGGAATTTGGAAGATTTGGAAAGAAGCTCAGTTGTTTTGTTGAATGGAAAAAGCAGATTCTGATGTACGGTCACTAGGGGTCACTATGAGTCAGAATTGATTCAACAGCAATGGGATGGGATATATGGATATGGGGGGACAGCGGAGGTTCAATAGTGGAATTCTTGGCTTCCATAAGGGGGACTGGGTTCGATTCCTGGTGAATGCACCTCATGAACAGCCACCACCCAGCTGTCAGTGGAGGCTTGCATGTTGCTGCCATGCTGAACAGGCTTCAGTGGAGCTTCCAGACTCAGACAGACTAGAAACAAAGGCGTGGTGATCCACTTCCAAAAACCAGCCAATGAAAACCCTATGGATGGCAATGGCCCCATCTGCATCCTATCATGGGGATGGCACAGGACTGGGCAGCATTTTGTTCAGTTGTGCATGGGGTTGCCATGAGTGAGGGACCAACTGGATGACAGCTGACAGCAACAGCAGTTCCCGGTACAGAGGAGGCTCTCAATAAAGAAATGACTGAGCAGAGGGCTACCGAATGTGCATTCGATTTTGTCCATATTCCATCCCATAGTTTTAACTAGAAAGTAGGTATTTTGTGTATAATATTTGCATGAATAATACCTGGAAAAAATAAAAACACCAGGCGTTATTGTAGTAACAGTAATAAAAATATACTGAAAATCATGACTGCCAAATATGGTTCACTTGCTGTGTGCCAGGCCCCGCGAAGGATGCTCGCAATTGTCTTCTCAGCTGATCAGCCGAACGACTTGCCCGTTCCTGATGAGTATAGGGTCTCTGTAAGTCAGAACCCTCTCGACGGGAAGGGGTGATAGCATGAAAAAAGACACAATGGTGAGGTTCTCAGCACATGTGGTTTCTAATACTCGTCACCCTCTTTCCATCTCCGCGTTTGGTCCCTGCCCGGATTGTTTTCCATCTGTCTGAGGTAGATGAGATTCAAGGTGAGAGAAGAACAAATCCTGTAAGGTAATTCTGCCACTCACCTCATCTTCATGATCTTCCCTGAGCTTTCTCTGCTGCTCACCCTGGTATCGATCGGGTCACAGGCTATAGCGGACCAAGGCGGGGGGCTGAAAACCTTTCCGGCAACCTCGCCAGCGCGGCCGGCCTCAGCGCCAAGAAGAAAAGCCTGCTGTGAAAACAATCAGTGCGTTTGCTTTAGATCTAAGTGATTCCCACTAGGTCGATGCTTCATGCTGATGTGTTGAAAACATTTAAAAATTTTCTCAGAGTTTGATTTCCACTGGAACCTTGTGGCATATGTCTCGGTGTCTGCAGTTCTTATTTTTCACCAACGCAGTCGACAACTGCTTTCTGCCACCGCGCACAAAAGCAGCAGGAAAACCTAGGCTTTTGTCTGGATGGATGTTCACTATGAGTGCTGTCTTCGGGACAGGGGGGACATGTGTGTGCAGGTTTGGTTGATTCCGGCATGCTGTATTGACCTGCACTAGTGATGGTTTTTTGTTTTGTTTTGTTTCCTGAAGAGAAAGAATATGAGCCAATGTTGAACGGGTTTAAATGCCAGAGAATGGACAACTGTTTCTGTGTTATTTTTTTCACTGTGGTGAAATAAAAAAAACAAAAACAAAACCCAAACCCATTGCCGTGGAGTTGGTTCTTACTCGTGGTGACCCCATGTGCTTCAGAGTAGAACTGCACTACATAGGGTTTTCTTGGCTGTAGTCTCAGGAAATAGATAGCCAGGCCTTTCTTCCACAGCATCACTGGGTGGTTGCCAACCCCCAACCCTTCGGTTAGTAGCTAAGAGGAAACAGTTTGTACCACCCAGGGTAAAATATATATACAACATAAAATATAATAATATATATAACAAATACAGATAATATATAATAATAACATATAACATAACATTTACCATTTTAGCCATTTTCAAACGTACAATTCAGTGGCATTAATTATATTCACCATGTTGTGCAACCATCACTACTATTTATTCCCAGTTTTTTCCTCACTTCATACAGAAAGCCTGTACCCATTAACCGGCTGGTTTGGTTTTGAGTTTTGAGATTTTCTTTCTTTTGGCACAGAGCTTTCTAAGGCTGATGGTGATCATTCTTAATAATGCCCAAGACTGGTTTTATCTTTTAAAGCATCCTTTAGATCTGCAAGTTTAAGTTAATATTCAAAAAGAATTGGACTTCTTTGTCACAGCTTGGCATCAAGTGGATAAATAGGCATGACTGAAAGGCTCTGTCCTCACCCAGATGAGTAGTTATTCGATCCATAGCAGAGACATGGGACAATATTTAATCGTATGATCTAGACGAGAAGTTTTTCACCTGAAAGTTAAATCCCTAAAGGAACTCTGTTAGCATTTTTGTGATACAAAATTTTACAGTCTTGGAGCACAGAAAGAGGGGTAAAGGATTCAGTTTAAAATTGTAGGGAGTCTGGGGCATTTATCAACATATTATATCTGATTACATTTCTAAGTTCTCCATTCTGGTTATTGATAGTAGACTCCAGGTTTTGTTTAAAAAAACAAAACCTAACTAATCTGTGGGGGCCTCAACTTCGAAATTACTTTTCTTCTCCTTAGAGATAGCACGATTAGGGCTTTTTGTTTTTTCCATATAGCTGCATCTATGGCGAGACAGGGTTAGAACTCAATTGTTTAGTGTGCCATCCTATAAAAACTATGTGTGTCACGTTAGCTGACTTTTCTTTGCAATGCCATCATTTAAATAAAATGTTAGGGTTTTCTTCTAGGCATGAACTCTCTTGTGTTGTGTTACCCTGTTCGCTGTTTACTGTCAAGACGTTAAAAGAATGTTCTTATAATGACCCAAGAGGAAGTGGCAAATGAATGCTCTTTTTCAGGTATTTTATTGGTTTTTTAGAATGCCTATCAACAGGAAATTCTCACAGAACTATAATCTGTGAGCTTATTTTGCATAAATCTGAGGGAAAAGATAGTTGTTTTCTCTGCTCACATGTGTGAGATTCTTTGCTCTGGTCTGCTGCTCCCCTGAAGTGTCACTTTTTTTTATTGTTTCCTTAATTCCTGACCTGCTCCATCTCTGGTTCATTCTGAATACATGGATGATATTATGGGTTGTTTAACAGGGAATGCTTACAATGAGTGCGTACCAAAAACTAAACCAAACCTGTTGCCACTGAGTTGATTCTGACTCATAGCGACTCTATAGGACATAGTAGAACTGCCCCATAGAGTTTCCAGGGAGCACCTGGTGGATTCGAACTGCCACCCTTTTGGTTAGCAAACGTAGCTCTTAACCACTACACCACCAGGGTTTCCAACGAATGCATATCTCTCCTTATTGTTTACATATATGACCATTAGAGCTTATGCTCTAAATACAAACTGTATATAAATGATCTTATAACATATTTTTATATGTTATTTTTAAATAAAAAGAAAAAATCTATCTTATCATTTTAAAAGCTAAATAGGCAGTGGCTTTTGTGGGGAAAGACACTGTAGATATTGGAATATTACTTTCCATTTCTATTTTGATACATCTTTCTATCTTGGTAACTGATTGCTGTGGAGTCTATTCTGATTCTCTCAAGCCCATGTGTATCAGAGTAGAACTGTGCTCACAGAGTTTTCAGTGGCTGATTTTTCAGAAGTAGATTGCCAGGATTTTCTTAAGAGGTGCCTCTGGGTGGCTTCAAATCTCCAAACTTTTGGTTAGCAGCTGAGTGCATTAATCATTTGCACTACAAAGGAACTCTTTCTGTCTCGGAAACCCAAAGTATTTTTGGCGTGGCACAAGTTATTTTTGCTCACCTGCTAATCTAAAGGTTGGTGGCTCAAGCTCACTCAGTGGCACCACAGAAGAAAGTCCTGGGAATCTGCTTCCCTAAAGATTACAGGCAAGAAACCGTTTGGAGCAGTTCTACTCTGTGATACGTGGGGTCGTCATGAGTTGAAATCAGCCCAGCAACATTGGGTTTGATTTTTTTTAGGTCAGTAATATTCATGGCTTCCTTATGAAGAAAGTCAGAAGAAAATTTCTATGGAATGTACTCTATCTTGAAGGCATCAAAGACTTGTGTTGTTTAAGGGGGACCTACCTCATTGCTAGAAAACCAAAAGAGAAGAATACCCTCAGCATTTCTCAAACTGAAAGAATTGCAGAAAAAATTCAAGCCTTGAGTTGCAATACTGAAGGATTCTATGGGCAAAATATGAAATGACGCAATAAGCATCAAAAGAAGACTGAAGATCTAAGATACTCCCCTGGTCTCACCTCTTCGGGAGCAAGGGAGAATGAAGAAAACTAAAGACACAAGGGAAAGATTAGTCCAAAGGACTAATGGACCACAACTACCACGGCCTCCACCAGACTGAGTCCAGTCCAGCTAGACAGTGCTCGGCTACCACCACCAACTGCTCTGACTGGGATCACAACAGAGGGTCCTGGACAGAGCTGGAGAAAAATGTAGAACAAAAAAAAAGACTCACAAAAAAAGACCAGACTTACTGGCCTGACAGAGACTGGAGAAACCCTGAGAGTATGGCCCCCGGACACCCTTTTAGCTCAGTAATGAAGTCACTCCCGAGGTTCACCATTCAGCCAAAGATTAGACAGCCCCATAAAATAAAACGAGACTAATTGGGCACAGCAGCCCAGAGACAAGGACTAGAAGGCAGGAGGGGACAGGAAAGCTGGTAATAGGGAACCCAAGGATGAGAAGCAATAGTGTTGAGATGTTGTGGGGTTGTTAACCAATGTCATAAAACAATGTGTGTATTAACTGTTTAATGAGAAGCTAATTTGTTCTGTAAACTTTCATCTAAAGTACAATTAAAAAAAAAAAAAAGATGGAAGGAATACACAGAGTCACTGTACCAAAAAGAATTGGTTGACGTTCAACCATTTCAGGAAGTAGCATATGATCAAGAACCAATAGTACGGAAGGTAGAAGTCCAAGCTGCACTGAAGGCATTGGCAAAAAACAAGGCTCCAAGAATTAACAGAATGCCAGTTGACATATTTCAACAAATGGATGGAATACTGGAAGTGCTCACTTGTCTATGCCAAGAAATTTGGAAGACAGCTACCTGGCCGAGTGACTGGAAGAGATCCATATTAGTGCCCATTCCAAAGAAAGGTGATTCAACAGAATGTGGAAATTATTGAACAACATCATTAATATCATATGCAGGTAAAATTTTGCTGAAGATAATTAAAAAATGGTTGCAGCAGCACATCAGCAGGGAAATGCCAGAAATTCAAGCTAGATTCAGAAGAGGACATGGAATGAGGGATCTTGATGTTGATGCCAGATGGATCTTGGCTGAAAGCAGAGAATACCAGAAAGATGTTTACCTGTGTTTTATTGACTATGCAGAGGTATTCGATTGTGCGGATCATAACAAATTATGAATAACATTTCCAAGAATGGGAATTCCAGAACACTTAATTGTGGTCATGAGGAACCAGTACATAGGCCAAGAGGCTGTCATTCGAACAGAACAAGGGGATACTGAGTGGTTTAAAATCAGGAAATGTGTGCATCAGGGTTGTATCCTTTGACTGTGCTTATTCAATGTGTATGCTGAGCAAATAATCTGAGCAGCTGGACTATAGGAAGAGGAACAGGGCATCAGGAATGGAGGAAGACTCATTAACAACCTGTGTTTTGCAGATGACACAACTTTCCTTGCTGAAAATGAAGAGGACTTGAACCACTTACTGATGAAGATCAAAGGCATAGCCTTCAGTATGGATTACACCTCAACATAAAGAAAACAAAAATCCTCACGTCTGGACCAACAAGCAACATCATGATAAATGGAGAAAAGACTGAAGCTGTCAAGGGTTTCATTTTACTTGGATCCACAATCAACGCCCATGGAAGCAGCAGTCAGGAAATCAAACAATATGCTGCACTGGACAAATCTGCTGCAAAAGACCTCTTTATATGTATGCATATGCTTTTCTAAAATGGGGTGACTCTTCAGAATGTTTTTTGGTCTATAGACTTTGAGTATCCTTGAGATAAGAGAATCAACAGATTTTGCCATGATATGACATGTCGTAGAGTGTTATGTAGCATAAGGAAAGCAGCATGTATGTAAACCTTGTCCCTTTCTTTGCAACAACACTGTTTGTCTAAAAACATTAAGAGAGTAGAGCTGTTGGAAGTCAGCAAGTGGGAAAAATAATTCTAAAATGCCATCCTTCCAGCATCATTTCATTTGTTTTAAAAATGAACTCCTTGGGTGTGCTGTAGAAGTACTATTTGTACTTTAAAAGTACTATCAAGAGCCCTATTTGTAAAGAATTTATGCACTTAATTTATGTACTCAGCTTGTCAAGTTACTTTGTTTCCGGATTTTTCCCCCCAGAGCAATGGGGAGAGTCTGCATGAGTTGCAAAAAGAAAAACTATAGGCTTATACTAAGCTTATATTGGCTCATGTGTGAAGCTTAAGCTACTATAGATTTTCCAGAAAATCAAATATGGATGTGGCAGAAATACCCTTTCTTGCCAGGAGAAGCGACTCATTATGGGGTCATTAACTGCACATCTCTTGGGAGTATCTTTAAGCAGTTACTTAAAAGCCAGTATTTAGCAGCAGAACTGTCAGAGAAACACAGCTCAGTGCTGGCAGTTCAGGAAATCTGTTTTAAGCGGGCAATTCCCCACAGGAGATTAGGTGAGACGGGCCTGTGGAAATGGCAGGCGGCATGGAGTTCTCCAGCCCATTGGAAAAGCGTGTTTTTAGGAGAGTAGGTGCTCTCACTATAAAAATGAACATGAGCACATAGGAAAATAAGTATATAAAATTATTTTTTACAGAAATAATAAAATTTTAGATGTTCTTTAGCAGCTTGAAATGTAAGAAATCTTTCTTGTACACCTTGGGTAATATGAAAACAAGATTATTGTGTAATTACTGAGAAGTCTATAACTGCGCAAGGCTTATCTCACTGGATGAATCCCATTAAAAAATGACGTGTGAAATCTTATGGATTCAGACCAAGCTGAATTGTACATTTAAAAAGTATTTATTCATTCATTTATTTTTTGTGACCCTGTACATGTTGCTATTATGTAGACTTGGAAAGGAAACTGCAGGGTTTTTTCTGTTTGTTTTATCTTTTCTGGTTCTTTTCCGGACTAACTCCAAACCTCAAGATTCATATGGAGCATCGTCTGGCAGTATCAGAGGGCTCTTCTTCACAGTAGGCAGTAAGAATATATCCCTGGTTTGATAAATTATGGGCCCTCCCCTAGTTCTTAGTTTCCTTTTGGCAAAAGCTGAACTGTTTCCATGAAACTCTTGCTTTCTTCTCTTTGCTGCTATTGACCCTTCTTCTCTATTAGTTGAGTTCAAGTGCCTTTTGGCAAAAGGACAGTATATGAGGAAAAAATGAGGATACATTATGATCTTCCTTCTCATGGTTTCCACTCAAATGATAACTGAGAATATATAGCTTTTTAATTAGAGTTTTAAAAATAACATGCCATTGAATTTTCAAAAATCACATTAGTAACTGTGTCAAATATTCTATTTGGCTCATGAGTAGAATTTCAGAATATTTTGGATGCCTGATAATTTCTTGTTCTTCTAATCCATTTCCCCTGTTTTCCAAAAAATATCACGGTGACTATTTATCATATCTATAGGTCTTAATATACATATTAATATATATATAATTCAATTCTCTTTCTACTTTGTCACAAGAAAATGGTCTTATCTATTTGTATATACATATATGAATATAGATAAAACCAATTTCTTGTGACATAAAGTAGAAAAATAATTTAATTCAGAAGTGGAAGTTAGATTTGGGTAAAAGATTAATTTGTTAATTCATTGGCTCATTTATTCATTCATTCATCCAAGTAATCAATATTTATTCAGCCCATATTCAGCCCTTACTACACAGCAGTATTTTGCTGGATGCTGAAGATAAGAGTAAAAACATACATGGTATCTGCTTTCAAGGTGCTTACCGTTTAATGTAGAGAAAAATGTCAACAAATAATTGCAATGTAATGATAATTGCCTTAATTCATCCTCCCAACAAATATTTATTGAATCCCCACTATGAGCCAAGTCCTGTGCTAGGAATTTTGGATACAATGAGGGATGAAAACAGTATGGTCCCTGTCCTCTTATGGTCCAGTGGAAAAGACTCCCGCTGATCAAATAATGACATAAATAAATAAATATAAAGTAGTGATAAGTGCTCCCGGTCGGAATGAGAATGGTTGAGAGCACACTGTGGGGGGGGCTTGACCAGATCAGGAAGATGAGAGGAATAATCAGTGCGCAAACTATTTAGCAGAAATTGAAGGAAGAGCAGGAGTTGAACAGGTCAAAATGGTGATAAGCATGTTCCCCATCAGATTGAACAGCATGTGCAAAGTCCCTGAGGTTGAAGGGAATGTGGCACATCAAGTTCAAGGGACTGAAGAAGGCTGAAGGCCGCTGTGGCAGAAACACAGAGAACAAGGGTGAGCTTAAAGGTGGGTGTGGGTCAGACCATGCAGGGCCTTCTAGGCTTTGGTCTAGATTTTGGTTTTATCAAAGGAACAATGGAGAGCTGTTAAATGTCATAAACACCAGGAGATAGGGAAGGCTGGAAATATTACCCAGAGATGCTCCTATGGGCCCGTGCTTACACAGTTATACTAGTTTTATTTCACTGTGTTGGTTTTCTCCCTCACATGCCTGTGAGCTCCTTATGGGGATCAACTGTGTCTTCCTCCTTGTCCCACAGCCTACCTCAGTGTCTAACACACAGAGGCTGTGCTCAATAAATACTTATTGAATGAATGAATTGAATTCTTGGCATCATTTTCTTATTCTCCTAGAATTTTTTTTAGATAGTAATAAATAAAGTTTTACAAAGCAATGGGAAAGAAAGTGTTCACTTGAGTTGCATGTGTACTTGTAGTGTTGTGTATTTGTTAGTCATTACAATCTGTCTGGGACCTGATTACTTTTTATCAATACCATGGATATTATCTTGGTCTAAACCACCATTTGTGTGTGTGTGTGTGTGTGTGTGTGTGTGTGTGTGTGTTATCGCAAATAGTCTTCTGTTTTCCTTCCTTATCCTACTGTCTGTTATCAACACAGTAGACAGAGTAATCCATGAAAACCTAAGACAGAATTATTTTATACCAGCTTAAAACCCTCCAGTAGCTTCCCATATCACCCAGAGTAAGAGTCAAAGTCTTTGTAACTGCGTCAAAGGCCTTACCTGATCTCTCCCCCTACCTCCACCCCCAACTACCTCTCTGACCTCATCTCCTACTACATGTCCCTTATCCACTCTGGTTAAACCACACTGGGCCTTCTTGCAGTTCTTCAGATACACCAAGCATGCTGTCATCTCAGAGGCTTTGAATTTTCTGCTCGATCTTCATGTTAGTCCCCCAAATATCTGCATGACTCCCTCCTTTTTATGACATTCGCAATTTTTTATTTTCATTTTCCATAGTTTTCTGTAAGTTGGATCTAAAAATTGAAAACAAAAACACCTTAGTATTTGAAATATTCACCATAAAACAGAATTGAGTGTTTGGATTCATAGGCCTAGAAGTATAATCTTATGTCATTAAGCCTGTGCCATTAAAAGTAAAAATACAATTAACATAAGTTGGAAGGGATGAGGGAAATGGAGCAGAGCATTTTTACTTTTCAATATATTAATATGCCTTTCTACCAAGAAGACTCAGTTCTTCCCAATAAGAAATTCATTACTTAGAATTCATTTGCTTCTCGGAAATCCTCCTTTCAGAGTTCCGTGACGTCACATTCCATTGTACCCTTGGCTTCTTGGGTCCACTGCGTGGCCATTTTCCTGGAATTTCCTTTTGTTTTACTCCCTTGTTTGGTCCTTCTTAAATCTTATATTTCCTCACTGTTAGATTCTATTTTGTTCTGTTGAAGTACATTCTCAAGTCATTCTTTAAGAACAATCTATAAATGGTAAATTTTGAGTCCGTGCATGTGTGAAAATGACTTTATCTTCACTCTTGATTGGTAGTTAGAATTCTAGGTTCAAAATAATTTTTACTTGGAACTTTAGAAGGCATTGCTCCACTGTCTTCTAGTAGCCAGCGTTGTTTCTAAAGTGTGAAACCAATTTGATCTTTCTTCCTTTGAAGTTAGATTTTGTAATCTCTTTGGAAGCTTTTAGGATCTTCTTCAGAATTCTTATGCGCTGAAATTTTATGAGAATGTGTTTGGATTTTTTTCCCTCATTTTTTCTGGTCAGCACCAGATGGAATCTTTCAAAATGAAGACTTATAATCCTTTTGTTTAAGCTTTGAGTAATTTCATTTTCTTATTTGATAAATTGCTCATTTCCCTTTTCTTAGCTACCTCTTTCTGGAATGCCTAGTAGACAGATGTTGGTCCTCTTGGATTTGTTGTGCTGCAGATCTTTCTCTCAAATTTTGTATTTCTTTGTAATTTTTTCTAGATTCTGGAAAATTTCCTTGACTTTTTCATCTACTATTCTATCAAGCTTTCAAATTTTAGCAACTATAGTTTGAAATTTTACAAACTTTTGTTCCTTTTATCATTGCAACATGCTCTTGTTTTATGGATAAAATAATTTGTCAAATCTTCCTCAGAAATTCAATTAAAATGAGTTTCAGATTCCTGAAACTATTTCTGTTTCCCCCATCAACTGTGTGTCAGTTTGTTCTTCTTTGACCCTTTTGGTTTTCTGCTACTATTTTTCCCTCAAGTATCTAGTAAACTTTGGTTGTCCATTTGTACTCATGAATGAAGGAGTAGGATAGTTATTATATGTTGTAGTCATAGGTTTCCTTTTCAGCTCACCGATGTCGGGCTTCACTCTATGATGTGTGGAATAAGCTGGCAGGCTGGGTGTGCCCTCCCAGTCCCCCCAAAAAATAGTGCAACCCACCCCCCTGCTACCCCTCACTCTGGAACACCAGCCCTCTCTCTGGAAGCCAGGACCACTGTTTTGAAGAAGTGTTGACAAAGATCAGAAGAGACTGCCTCATCCAAAAAATAAAAATAAAAACCAGTTAGTGTCGAGTTGGCTCTGACTCATGGCGACTCATGCGTGTTAGAGTACTGTGCTTCATAGGGTTTCATGGCTGTGACCTTTTGAAAGCAAATCACCAGGCCTTTCTTCCAAGGTGCTTTTGGGTGGATTCAAACCTCCAACCTTTTGATTAGTAGCCCAGTGCTTAACTGTTCACGCCACCCAGGGACTCCCTCACCTAGACTCTTAATAATTAAGCCTTTTTTATAAGGCTGTGAGATGAAATATTCAGAATGCTAAAAGACAGGGATACATTATTTTATTTTTTCTCAAGTTATTATTAACAATAAGACATGACCCACATTGGTTTCTCAGTCTACTACTGGTGTGATCTGTTTTATTTCAAAACTCTTTGCACTAGGGTTAATTTCCAGAATTATGGCATTGCAATCAAAGTGTGGACTTTGTGGTATTCCTGCTTTGGGGAATTTGTTGAGATGGTCTTTGCAGCCGGATCTACGACCACTTTTTATTACTTTTCCATGAAAATTTGAAAATAGTATGTATTTTACATCTGTAGGATACAAAGTTTTCTGTCTTACTCTTTCTCCTTGATAAAACAAACTTCTTAATTGTGTTGTTCAAGTACTCTACATTTCTATCCACTTAATCTTTCACATTCTGAAAGAGGTATGTTATTTCCCCTAAGATTGCAGTTTCTGCCAATTTCTCATATTTCTAAAAGTTCTTCACCTAATTTTTTTTTTAATTATTGTACTTTAGATGAAGGTTTACAGAACAAACTAGCTTCTCATTAAACAATTAGTACACATATTGTTTTGTGACATTAGTTAACAACCCCATGACGTGTCAACACCCTCCCTTCTTAACCTTGGGTTCCCTGTTACCAGCTTTCCTGTCACATCCTGCCTTGTAGTCCTTGCCTCTGGGTTAGTGTGCCCCTTCAGTCTTGTTTTGTTTTATGGGGCTGTCTAATCTTTGGCTGAAGGGTGAACCTCAGGAGTGACTTCATTACAGAGCTAAAAGGGTGTCCGGAGGCCATACTCTCGGAATTTCTTCAGTCTCTGTCAGGCCAGTAAGTCTGATCTCTTTATGAGTTAAAATTTTGTTCTACGTTTTTCTCCAACTCTGTCTGGGACCCTCTTTTGTGATCCCTGACAGAGCAGTTGGTGGTGGTAGCCGGACACCATCTAGTTGTGCTGGACTCAGTCTGTTGGAGGCTGTGGTAGTTGTGGTCCATTAGTCTTTTGGACAAATCTTTCCAAAAGATTTGGTTTTCTTCATTCTCCCTTGCTCCAGATGGGATGAGATCAGTGGAGTATCTTAGATGGCCTCTCAGAAGCTTTTAAGACCCTAGACGGTACTCACCAAGGTAGAATGTAGAACATTTTCTTTATGAACTATGTAATGCCAATTGAGCTAGATGTTCCCTGAGACCATGGCCCCCTAATGTATTTTTAGGTTAGATTTTTTTCAATGTATAAAGTTTCTTGACATCTCTGCATGGTGGAATGTATCGTTTATAAATATGAATTATCCTATTTAAAGCGTTTTACTTGAACTATTATTTGATATTAATATTGCCACCTGATTTCTTCTTGTTTCCGTTTACCTATCGTATCTTCAACTATCTACTTTCTTTTTCTCTGTTACGAGTTGGAATCGAGTTGATGGTAATGGGTTTGGTTTTTGGTTTAGTTCCTTTAAACAGCCTCTGGCTGGGTTTTGCTTTTCTTCTTTAAGCTTGATTTTAGCTATTTTGTGTCTTAAAAGAAAAATTTAGTCCATTCCATTGTATTATGTTAATTGATTTGTTTGATCTGCTCTTATTCTTACTGCTTTATTTTATGTCTTATGTTTAGTTTCTTTCTTTTGTTAGCTTTACGTTGAGAGATCGACCTTCTTTTTTTTTTTTTTTTCTTCTTGATTTGTAGGTTCTACATCTTATTTTGCTTCTACCAGTGTGTAATAATAATTTTTGTAACAAACATACTTAAACTCTTTTTTCTCTATCCCACATCTGTGGCTTCTTTCCATGGCTCCAGGATAAGACAAGAATTTTAGTATTCATTTACTCCACCTCACATTCCCCAGGTTTTATTGAAAGTATCTGGAATTTTAGTATAATAAATTCTGTATTTATACAGAATGTCATTTTCCTTTCAAGAATTCTTTCTTCATAACTGATCTAAGCTTCAAAACCATATTGTTAATAATTTCTTAGGTTTAGTATCCACTTTACTGGTTTTGTTCCCCAACTTGTTTCATGTATACTACAAATTCTTCATTCTATTACATTTATTTTGATTCATATCTTCCTTAAATATATTTTTTTCACAGAAAGGACATAGATGTCATATTATCTCAATCCTTGCATTTAAAACATGTCAGAAATGATGATTCACACAAGAATTTATTCCAGGAAAATACTTCATTTAGCTAAGGATTTCTAGAAGTCTTATTCTATTCCTTAACGTTTGTTTGAGGACTCTTGTGCTGTATGAAAAAATGTTGACTTCTCTGCAGAGAAAGGAGGAAATAAGGACAGTATATGTGTGTGGGGGTATCTGCATGTATCGTCATTTTTGAAAAATGCCTGCCTGCAATTTTGACATATCCTTCCTGTTTTCTTGATGGTGATATTAGATGATGGTGATAGTAGGTAATTATTTTTTTAAAGTTCTTTACTGGTAAAAATAAAATTTGGCAATCATTTTTTAAAATAAATAATTACATTGGTTCCTGAAATCCAATTTTGGACCCAATTCTAGCATTTTTCTTTGAAAAATGTTTTTCATTTCTTCTTTCTTTTTTTTTCTAGATATACATAAGATTATATCTTTATCCTTGGAAATCAGAAAGGCCCCTATGTCAAGGGTAGGGGCCTTAAGAAATAATATTGTCTGTTTCTTAGAAGGACCTTTGGATATAAAGCCTTTTGACCTTCTTCAGCTCAGGGGAAATTTCTTTTATTGTATCTTTGATTTGTACTTTCCTTCCATTTTCTTTGTTCTCTCTTCTTTTCTTTTATGATATCCACTATTTATTTTCCATGTTCTTCTGTCTGGCCTTTCAGTTTACTAATTTCTCTTCATTTTCACTTGTCAATTGCTCATGTTTCATGCCTGGCTTCTCTGTCTCTTCCCTTTCCTTCCTTCCCACCCCCTGATAAAGTATTCTCTCAAAATTCACTAAAATGTCTTGAATATATATGAGTATTTAATGTTCTCCAGTTTCCTACCTTCAGTCTTTCCTGTAGGTGTTATTAATTCTGATAGCTTAGCCTGATTGTGACCTCCTCCTCATTATTTTTACAATAAAATATATAGGTGTACCTTTCAATCAGTTTTGACATATGTGTACAAAGGTGTAACCACCACCCTAATCAAGACATAAAACACTCCCATAGGCAGAGAAAGTTCCCAGGGGATCACTTCTGAGAGGCAATTGCTATTTTGATTTTGTCATCATAATTTATTTTTGCCCATTCTGTAGTTGTTGTTATTGACGTTGTTAGTTGCCACTGAGTCATTCCCATATAGGTAGAATGTTATATAAATAAAATCATGCAGTGTGTACTCTTTTGTGTCTTGTTTCTTTCATTCAGCATCGTGTCTGTGAGACTCATTCATATTTTTGCATGTATCTGTTTCTTTAACATTTCTTTCTCTTTTTCCACTTCCTTTTTGCTGAGAAGTACTCTCTTTAACATTGCAAAAACGCCTTTCATCAGTTGCTCCTTTGTCAATGTTGCTAATCACATTGCCATCCCTTCCCTCCATAAACATACACCTAAGTGCTCCATCCATACAGTTCTCTAAAGTTTTCTGAAGGTATCTTATTATTTCATGCCTCCATGTATCTGTACATGTTGCTCGTTTTGCTTTCTATGACATTTTTTCCAACCTGGGGTATGAGCATATTCCAATTTAAAAGATAATGCCAAATTTTATTTCAAATGACTATACCAATTTATATTCCTACAAAGAAATATTTAAGAGCCCCCACTGACTTCTCTGCAATACTTGGTATAATCAAGTTGCTTACTTTTTACAAATCTAAGGGGTATAAATGGTATCTCATTGTGCTCTAATTGCATTTCCCTGATTATTAATGAGGTTGAGTATCTTTTCATATATTTATTTGCCATGCTTATCTTGTCTTATGCAAAAAGACTGTTCATGTCTTTTGCCCATACTTCTATTTTTTTCTATATTATATATTCATTATATATTCTGAATAGCCATCTTGTGTTGCTTATATGCAGTGTAAAATCTTCTCTCTGTTTATGCCTTATATTTTTACTTTCTTTATGGTCACTTTTGATGGACAGAAAATTGTAATTTAATATAAATGAGATAAAACTTAAAACTATTTCATGTTTACTTTTTTAGTATCTTGCTTAAGAAATCTTAACACACCTCAAAGTTTTAAGGATATTGTCTTTTATATCTTTTTAACGTTTTAAGATTTTGCTGTTACATTGAAGTCGTCAATCCACTGGGAAGTGAGTATAGGAATTCAATTTCATCTTTTCCCCATATGGATAGGCAACTGTCCTTAGCAGTATTTATTAAATACACAATCATTTCCTCAGTAATCTATAATGACACCTCTTTCATAGATCAAAATTCCATATATGTGAGGATCTGTTCCTTGGCTATTAATTCTGTCACTACCTTTTTGTCTTAATTACTACTTGTTCGTAAAGGTCTTGATATATGCTAAGTGCCAAAAACATTGTTGAAATATTTATTTGAAAGTCTTTCTAGCTCTTTAATAAATTTAGGGAGAATTATTAAATCCTTATTAAATTAAATATTTATGCTATCGAATTTTCCAATCTGTGATAGTAGTATTTATCCCCATTTATATATATTTTCATTGAATTATCTTACTACCTTTTCAGTCTCTTGTTTTTTTTTTTAAAATATTTTATTGTACTTCAGGTGAAGGCTTACAGAACAAACAGTTTCTCATGTAACAGTAGTACACATGCTGTTTTATGACTTTGGTCAACAACCCCACAACATTTTAACCCTCTAAATTCTCAGCTTTTTTTTTTGGTGAAAATACACATAGCTAAAGATACCCCATTTCAAAACTTTTTACGTGCACATTTAAGTGACATTGACTACGCTCTTCTAATTGTGCTGTTATTCTCACTTAAGATGAAGGCTTACAGGGCAAAATAGCTGCCCATTTAACAGTTACTACAAATGTTGCCCTATAACAATGGTTAACAATCTCACAACACATCAACAGTATCCTTACTCAACCTTGTGTTCCCTATCATCAGCTTCCTACTCCCCTTCTGCCTTCTGGCCCTTGTCACTGGACTCCTGTACCTCGTTAGTCTCATTTGGTTTTACTGGGCTGTCCACTCCCAGGCTGAACAGTGAACCTCGAAGGTAACTTCACCACTGAGCTAAAAGGGTGTCTGGGGGCCATACTCTTGAGGTTTCTCCAGTCTCCTTTAGGTCAGTAAATCTGGTCTTTTTTTTTTTTTTTTTTTTGTGAGTTAGAATTATGCTCTACATCCTTCTCCAGCTCTGTCCAGAACCCTCTGTTGTGATCCTGGTCAGAGCAGTCAGCAGTGGTAGCCGCGCACCATCTAGCTGTACTGGACTCAGTCCGGTGGAGGTCTTGGTAGCTGTGGACAATTAGTCCTTTGGACTGATCTTTTCGTTGTATCCTGTTCTCTTCATTCTCCCTTGCTCCCAAAGGGATGAGACCAGTGTAGTATCTTAGATGGCCGCTCACAGGCTTTTAAGACCCCAGACACTACTCACCAAGGTAGAATGTAGAGCATTATCTTTATAAGTAGTGTCATGCCAATTGAGCTAGATGTTCCCCGAGACCATGGTCCCCACAGCCCTCTGTCCAGCAACTCAGTCCCTCGGGGAGTTTGGATGTGTCCATGGGGCCTCCATGACCTTTCCTTGTGCAGGTTGTGTTAGTTTCCCTTGTATTGTGTACTGTCTCACCCTTCACCCAAGATACCACTTATCTATTGCCTATTTAGTATTTCCCCACCCCCCCCCCCATCCCTGGTAACCAACAAGGATTGTTACATTTTGCATGTGAACTTTTTCATGGGTTTTTACAATAGAGGTCTCATATAATATTTGTCCTTTTGTGATTGACTTATTTCACTCAGCATAATGTCCTCCAGTTTCATCCATGTTATGAGATGGTTCACAGATTCATTGTTGTTCTTTCTCATTGTATAGTACTCCATTGTGTGTATGTACCATAGTTTGTTTATCCTTTCATCTGTTGATGGGCACCTACATTGTTTCCATCGTTTTGCTATTGTGAACAATGCTGCCATGAACATAGGTGTGCATATGTCTATTCGAGTGACGACTCTTATTTCTCTAGGATATATTCCTAGGAGTGGGGTTGCTGGATCGAATGGTATGTCTATTTCTAGCTTTCTGAGGAAACGCCATATCATTTTCCAAAATGGTTGTATCATTTTGCATTCCCACCAACAGTGTATAAGAGTTCCCATCTCCCCGCAGCCCCTCCAACATTTGTTACTTCCAGTATTTTTGATTCGTGCCAGTAATGCCAGGGTGAGATGGTATCTCACTGTGGTTTTAATTTGCATTTCTCTAATGGCTAGTGAACGCGAGCATTTCCTCATGTGTCTGTTGGCCATTTGAATGTCTTCTTTGGTGAAGTGTCTGTTCATTTCTTTTGCCCATTTTTTGATAGGATTGTTTGTCTTTTTGTTGTAGAGGTGTTGGATTTTCTTGTAGATTATGGAGATTAGACCTTTGTCTGACTTGTACTGTCCAAAATTTTTTCCCAGTCTGTAGGTTCTCTTTTGACTCTTTTGGTGAAGTCTTTTGAAGAGCATAGGTGTTTGATTTTTAGAAGATCCCAGTTATCTAGTTTATCTGTTGGGTTTTGTGTGTTGATGGTTATGGTTTTTATCCTGTTAATGCCATGTATTAAGGCCTGAAGCGTTGGTCCTATTTTTTCTTCTATGAACTTTATAGTTTTAGGCTTTACATTCAGGTCTTTGATCCATTTTGAAGTAGTTTTTGTTTACGGCGTGAGGTATGGGTCCTGTTTCATTTTTTGGCAGATGGATATCCAGTTTTGCCAGCACCCTTTGTTAAAAAGACTGTCTTTTCCCCATTTGATGGACTTTGGGCCCTTGTTGAAAATCAGGTTACCGTAGGTGGATGGATTTACATCTGGGTTCTCAATTCTGTTCCATTGGTCAATGTCTCTGTTGTTGTACCAGTACCAGGCTGTTTTGACTACTGTAGCTGTATACTAGGTTCTCAAGTCAGGTAGTGTGAGTCCTCCAACTTTCTTCTTCTTCTTCAGTAGTGCTTTACTTATTTGGGGCTTCTTCCCTTTCCATATAAAGTTAATAATTAGTTTTTCCATCTCTTTGAAGAATGTTGCTGGTGTTTGGATCAGGATTGCATTGTATTTGTAAATTGCTTTGCGTAGAATTGCCATTTTCACACTGTTGAGTCTGCCTATCCATGAGCATGGTATGTTTTTCCATTTATGTAGATCCCTTTGGGTTTCATGCAGCAGGGTTTTGTAGTTTTCTTTGTAAAGGTCTTTTACATTCCTGGTCAGATTTATTCCTAAGTATTTTATCTTTTTAGGGGCTATTGAAAATGGTATTGATTTCCTGATTTCCTTTTCATCATTCTCATTACTGGTGTATAGGAATCCAACTGATTTTTGAATGTTTCTCTTGTATCCTGCTACTCTGCTGAATCTTTCTATTAGTTCAAGTAGATTTCTCATGGAGTCTTTAGGGTTTTCTACGTATAGTATCATATCATCTGCAAACAGGGAGAGTTTAACTTCTTCATTACCAATTTGGATGCCCTTTATTTCTTTCTCTTGCCTTATTGCTCTAGCTAGAACTTCCAGCACAATGTTAAATAGGAGTGGTGATAAAGGGCATCCTTGTCTTGTGCCTGTTTTCAAGGGGAATGTTTTCAGCCTCTCTCCATTAAGAATGATGTTGGCCGTTGGTTTTGCATAGATGCCCTTTATTGTGTTGAGAAATTTCCCTTCTCTACCTATTTTATTGAGAGCTTTTATCAGGAATGGATGTTGGACTTTGTCAAATGCCTTTTCTGTGTCAATTGAGATGATCATGTGATTTTTTTCTTTCCTTTTGTTTATGTGGTGAATTATGTTGATGGATTTTCTAATGTTAAACCATCCTTGCATACCTGGTATGAATCCTACTTGGTCGTGGTGTATTATTTTTTTGATATGATACTGAATTCTATTGGCTAGAATTTTGTTCAGAATTTTTGCATCTATATTCATGAGAGATATTGGTCTGTAATTTTCTTTTTTTGTGATGTCTTTGCCTGGTTTTGGTATCAGCGTTATGCTGGCTTCATAGAATGAATTTGGAAGTGTTGCTTCCTCTTCTATGCTCTGAAATAGCTTGAGTAGAACAGGTACGAGCTCTTCGGTAAATGTTTTGTAGAATTCTCCAGTGAAGCCATCTGGGCCAGGACTTTTTTTGGTTGGGAGTTTTTTTGATTACCTTTTCAATCTCTTCTCCTGTTATGGGTCTGTTCAGATTTTCAACATCACTTGTTGTAGTTTGGGTAGGCCGTGCGTTTCTAGAAATTTATCCATTTCCTCTAGGTTTTCAAATTTGTTGGAATATAGTTTTTCATAATATTCTGTTATAATCCTTTTTATTTCGGTTGGGTCTGTTGTAATGTCCCCCATTTCGTTTCTTATTTTGGTTATTTGTGTCCTCTGCTGTTTTTCTTTTGTCAGTCTGGCTAGTGGTTTGTCGATTTTGTTGATTCTTTCAAAGAACCAACTTTTGATTTTGTTGATTCTTTCTATTGTTTTTCTGTTCTCTATTTCATTTATTTCTGCTCTGATCTTTACTATTTCCTTTCTTCCGGTGGTTGTAGGCTTTTTTTTTTGCTGTTCTCTTTCTATTTGTTGGAGTTCTGTAGTTAATGTTTTGATTTTGTCCCTTTCTTCTTTTTTGATATGTGCATCTATTGCTATAAATTGTCCTCTGAGTACTGCCTTCGCTGTGTCCCAAAGGTTTTGGTATGATGTGTTTTCATTTTCATTTGATTCTAGGAATTTTTTGATTCCATCTCTGATTTCTTCTATTACCCATTGATGTGTAAGCAGAGTAGTATTTAGTTTCCATGTAGTTGATTTTTTTTCTTTGCTCTTTCTAGTGTTAATTTCTACCTTGATGGCATTGTGGTCAGAGAAGATACTGTGAAGTATCTCAACGTTTTGGATCTTGTTGAGGGTTGCTCTGTGGCCTAAGATGTGGTCTATTCCTGAGAACGTTCCATGTGCATTGGAAAAGAATCTGTACTTTGCAGCAGTTGTATGGTTTGTTCTATATATGTCTATGAGGTCCAGTTGGCTGATTGTGTCCTTTAGGTCTTCTGTATCTTTGCTGAGTTTCTTCTTAGTTGTTCTGTCCTTTACTGAGTGTGGTGTGTTGAAGTCTACTATTATTGTGGAACTGTCAATTTCTCTTTTCAGTGCTGTTAGAGTTTGTTTTATGTATTTTGGAGCCCTGTCATTGGGAGCGTAGATATTTATTATGGTTATGTCTTCATGATGGATTATCCCCTTAATCATTACACAGTGTCCTTTTTTGTCTTTTATGGTAGACTTTGTTTTAAAGTCTGTTTTATCTGAGATTAGAATTACCACTACTGCTCTTTTTTGGTAGTTGTTACCGTGATGTATTTTTTTCCAACCTTTGACTTTTAATAAATTCACATCTTTGTTTCTAAGGTGTGTCTCTTGTAGACAGCATATTGATGGATCCTGTTTTCTTATCCATTCTGCCACTCTCCATCTCTTTATGGGTGCATTGAGTCCATTTACATTCAGTGTAATTATTGATAGATGGAAGTTTGTTGCTGTCATTTTGTAGTGCTTTTTTTGTGGTGCTAAGTTTTCTTTGTTCTTCTACTCTCTTGTGCTGAGTTACTTTTGTCTGTGGATTTTGTGTTCATTTCTTTTGTTTTTGTAGGTTTTGTTTTTGCTGAGACTTTATGTTTTTTGTCTTTATTTTTATGAGTTGGTTTGTTAACTTTCTTTGTGGTTACCATGAAAATTACCCTTATCTTTCTAAGTTTCAAGCAGTCAACCCTTACTTGGGATCGCCTTGCCTTCCTGTCCGTTAGAAGGTTGTATACCTATGCCGTTTATTCCCTCTTTCATTGTTTTGATGTTGTTGTCATCCTTTGATTGATTGCTCTGATCCCCTTTTGTATTTCTTTTGGTTTTGGATAGTCCTCGAGAGTTCATTTCCTAGAATGGTATCTAGTTCATATGATCCTGCGTCCTAGATCCTGCCTGAGGGCTGAAGCTGTTTGTCCTCAGATCTAAGAACTCCCTTTAATAATTCTTGTAAGTTTGGTTTGACTTTTGCATATTCCCTTAGTTTCTGTTTATCTGGAAATGACCTAATTTCACCATCAAATTTGAACGAGAGTTTTGCAGGATATATTATTTTTGGCTGACAATTTTTTTCTTTCAAGATTTTATATATGTCATCCCACTGCCTTCTTGCCTGTATGGTTTTTGCCGAATAATCAGAGCTTAGTCTTATTGTTTCTCCTCTGTATGTGACTTCTTGTTTTTCATGAGCTGCTCTCAGGAGTCTTTGTTTGTCTTTAGTTTTGGTGAGTGTGAATATGATATGTCGTGGTGATTTTCTTTTGGGGTCTCTTCTGTATGGGGTTCGTTGAGCTTCTTGGATGGCCAGCTTTTCATCTTTCATGATATTGGGAAAGTTTTCTGTCAGCAGTTCCTCAATGATCCTTTCTGTGTTTTCTGTTTTCTCCCCCTGTTCTGGGATGCCAATCACTCGTAAATTTTTGCTTTTAATTGTGTCCCACATAACTCTCAGGGTCTCTTCATTTTTCTTTGTTTTTTTTTTCTGAGTTTTCCTGAAACAGAGTTGTATCCAAGTGTTTGTCTCCAGTTCCACTGATCCTGTCTTCCACAGTTTCAAATCTACTTCTCAGCCCTTCTATGACATCATCCATTTCTGAAATCTTGTTGTTTATCTTTTGGATTTTTAATTGTTGTTTTTGTATAATTTCTAGTTGTGAATTTATTTTGGCATTTTGTTCCTGCATCATCTTCCTGAATTCTTCCAATTTTTTGTCTGTATTTTCCATAAATTTGTCTATTTTTTCCTCATTTTTGTCAGCTTTTTGCCTCAGTTCTTGGAAAATTCCGAGTATTAGTGATTTGAGTTCCCTATCGGGTACTTCTAGTGCATTTTCTTGTACAGGAGAGTTATCTGGTGTTTTAATTTGGACGCCTATTGGAGCCATCTTGTCTTGTTTTTGTAAATGTTTTGATATTGTTTGCTGTTTTGGGGGCATTCAGTAGATATTTCTCTCATTTATTGATTGTAGATTTTTTTGTTTCTTCCTTGTGGTACAGCTGGGCAGGTCTAGCTGAAGAGGAGCCACTGGGATGGGTTGTTGTGGCACTCACCGCAGCCACCAGGACGGTCGGTAGTCAGTGTTGGGCAGGTTCCAATAGGGCGTGCCTGCACAGCTTGGTGGTGTGATGTCAAGTGCACGGTGCAGGTAGGCAGGATGCAGTGGGGAGATGGTCATGTGTGAAGCTAAACTGGATATGGGAGAGAGGAGAGAGGAGCAGGAGTGAAAAAACATACAAACATAAAAGAATGCTAGGGGAGCTTGCCATTGGAATGGACAGATGAGAGACTATGGGATGGAGAAAACCAGAATGGGGAAGAGAAAGAAAAGGAAAGAATGAACAAATAAAAATCAGAAAAGTTAAAGATCTGCAAAGTTCCCGGTGATCCCACCAATGCAGCTATGAGGTCTGGGGAAGTCGGTCTCAGGTTTCATAGCACAGCCTGGCCAGAAGGCGCAGAGGCATACAACACCTGGTATTCAGGGATCAGAAAGAGAAGGAAGAGATAGAGAGACGAGAAATTGAGCAATGAAGAAAGACAAAAGGGAAAAAGAGGGAAAAAAAAACAAAACTAATAAAAAAATTTAAAAAAAAAGCAACATCAGCAGTCAACGAATGGCACTCAGAGAGCCAGCCAGTGCGGGCTGGTGTTTCTGGACAAGAGACTGTGTCCGTGGGAAACAGGCGGCCGAGTGTGAGTGAAGAAGGGTGGAGAGTGGGAAAGCATATATCACAAATTGCCTGCACTCTGGGGACCTTCAGAAAGGAGCAAAGAGGGTGCACGGAGCCAGGCACCCGAGTGAAAGGAGGGGGAGGCAGCGAGAGGCGAGTAAGAAACCAAAAGAAGCAGGAGAAAAACAAAAAAAAAAAAAGCAGCACAAGCAGCCAGCAAACGGCACCCAGAGTGCCGCCCGCCTGGGCGTGCGGAATCCAAGCAGCTGGCGGACCCCGGTGAAGAGACTGTGGCCATGGGAAGCAGAGAAGCAAACTAACAAAAGCCCCGGGATCTCACTAGTGCGGCAGCTCAGACCTGGAAGCAGCCACACACCTGAACGTAGCCCCACAGTCCCGCAGGAAAGGGCAAAGACAGCGCTCGGAACCAGGCACCCAAGTGAAAGGAGGGGGAGGCAGCGAGAGGCAAGCGAGAAACCAAAAGAAGCAGAAAAAGCAACACCAGCAGCCAACAAACGGCACCCAGAAAGACGCCCACCCAGGCGTGCGGAATCCAAGCAGCCGGCGGTCCCGGGTCAAGAGACTGTGGCCACGGGAAGCAGAGGGGTAAATGAACAAAGGCCCCTGCATCTCACCAGCGTGTCAGCCCAGACCTGGAAGCAGCCACACGCCCGAACGCAGCCCCACAGCCCTGCAGGAAAGAGCAAAGATGGCGCTCGGAACCAGGCACCTGAGCAAAAGGAGGGGGAGGCTGCAGAAAAAGCAACACCAGCAGCCAACAAACAGCACGCAGAGAGCCGCCGGCCTGGGTGCACGGAATCCAAGCAACCGGCGCACCCCAGCCCAGGGACCTTGGCCACAGGAAGCAGGGGAGCCCCAGCCGGGGTGAAGGGGGTTGGGGGCTGGGAAAGCACACACTGCAAATTACCGGCTGTTTTGTCTCCCACTGGATGTTCCGTGAGGCTGTTCTCCCGTTCTCCCATTTGCTGGTCTCCGATAGGAGTCCAAGATGGTGGATCCGCGCTGTGTTAGGTGGTAGGGGACCTCTGCATGAATCTCTCCTCGCTCTCCGTTCTCTTTCAGTATTCTCACTCTGTTTGGTGTTTGGCTGAGTTCTTTATCTCTTCATTTGATGTTCTAGGGTTTCAGGATTGTTGATTCTCTGTTTGGCTTAGTTTTTCAGATCTTTGCTGTGGAGGGACGGCGTGGTGCTTCTGCCTAGAGTGCCATCTTGCCGGACTCTCTCCTCAGTCTCTTGTTTTATTTGTAGTTATGTCTCCATTTTTATTCCTAATATGCATTATTTGTGCATCTTTCTTTTTTCTAGATCAATCTCACCTGAGATATGAGTATTTATTAGTTTTTTTTTAAAGCAATGTTTGCTGATCTTCTCTATTGAATATATACTTTTTATATTTACTGTAACTTTCTTATCTTTATTAGTTCTTTCCTTGTACTTTTTTCGGGCTTATTCTGTTGTTTTCCCATGAACATATTGATGTATGTTTATCAATATTGGTCTTTCTTTTCTAATATATGCATTTAAGTCTATAACTTTCCATAGTTAGAAGTACTTTCTCTGTATAAGTTTTAATATACAGTATATTCATCATAATTCAGGGCTATTTTAAATTGTCACATAATTTCTTCTTTGACTCATGAGTTATTTAGTAGATTTTATAAACAGTACCAAATATATGGAAATTTTAAAAACATGTATTTTGATGACTTCTAAATCATGTTTTGATGAGGTCATATGGTATGTTTGAAGCAGATTCTTTGTATTTTTTGGAGATTTACTTTATGACCTAGCATATGGTTAGTGTGTATAACTGTTCCATGTTTTTGAGAAGAATGCTTTTCTCTTGCTGCTAGGTAGAGAATTCTACATAGGTTCACTAGGTCTACTTTGTTAACTGTATTGCTCAACATTCTGTAGTTTTACTAATTTTTGTCTGTCCTAGGAAAATTTAGAGAGGTACATGAAAATTTCTCACTCTGATGCTGGATTTTAAAAAATATCTCCCTATAGTGTTATCATTTCTTTATATTTTACTAGGCTATTTTTCTTGGTACATATTAGTTTATCATTGCTTTAGCTTCCTGAAAAATCAAACATTCTATCACTATCTAGTGTTCATCTCTATCTCTAATAGTAATCTTTGTTTAAAATATTATTTTGTCTGAATTAATATAGTTTGTCAAGTTTCTTTTGCTTAGTATGTATCTAAACTTACTGCTGTTGAGTCACTTCTGACTCATAGTGACCCCATAGGGTTGCCAAGGCTCTAAATCTTTATGAAAGCAGACTGCTACATCTTTCTCCCATGGAGAAGCTGCTGGTGGTTTTGAACCACTGACCTTTTGGTTAGCAGTCAAGCGCTATTTTATATAGTGCTATTATATATATATATATGTATGTATATAGTATATGTAGTGCTATTTTATATATATATATATATATAGTCGAGCGTATATATTTTTCCCAAACTTACTTTTATATGAACCTTTCTATATATTATTTCCTTATGTTTTATATGTGTCTCTTGTAAACAGCATATAGCTGATTTTAAAAGTACCTGACAATCTCTTTATAGAATGAGTTGAAACTGTTTTTAGAAAATTTTATATAAAATTGGGCTTATTCGTTTCATCTTCCTTTTATTTTCTATATATTCCATTTCTTCTATGCATTTTTCTCTTATATTTTTTGAGATACTTTGAGTTTTTAAGGGCTCACTTTTATTTTTCCTCCTTGCTTCATTGTCCCTCTGCTAATGTAGAATTTTTACACTATATTCACTTAATGGTTATATCTGGATATTTCTACCATGCAGATTTAACTTTAAAAAGATCTGAAACTAAACATTTTAACTTCCTTGATACAAGGATATTTTAAAAAATCTAATTCCATTCACTCGTCTTCCTACCTCACATACTACTGGTATTCCATATTTTAGTTCTGTCTTTTTTTTTTTAATACTCTGTAAGTTAGTCATCATTATTTTATATAGATAATATTTTCTTGGATTTGTCTGCATGCTTAGCATTTTATCCAATTACTTTTCATTTCAATCTATTCTTCTCCCTAAAAATACTTTTCAAATTTCCAATAGTAAATATCTGTTGATAGTAAATTTTGTTTTCAATTAACTAAAATGTCTATTTTTCACCCTGTTCTCAAAACATAATCTTTAGATATACACAATTCTGTTTGTCTTTGGTGTTCTTTAGTTTCACTAAAGTATGTCCAAATTTGCATTTTTAAAGTTTATTTATCTTAGGAAATGTTGCATTTCTTGAGTCTGTAAATTCATGTCTCTCATCATTTCTGGAAAATTTTTATTTACTTTCTCTTCCAATTTTGCCTTCCTTGCATTTTCTCTATGCTCTCCTTCAGGGACTCTGTTGAATGTATGTTGGACCTTGTCATTGTATCCACTATGACTGTTAATTTCACTTCTGAATTTTCCTTCTGCTAGTCTCTCTGTACTGCATCCTGGAAAATTTCTTTAGCTATATCTTCAAGTATTGCAATTTTTTCTTTGGCTGTATGGAATTTACTTTTTAACTTATCCATTGAATTTCTTTTTGCTTCAACAACTATACTTTTCATTTCTAAATGCTCTGTTTTGTTATTGTTTGCTCTCTTTTCAAATCTGTGTGGCATTCCAGATAGCCTCATTTTGCTTGCTCATCTTTTTAATTACTTCCTTTATTTCTTTAAACACTCTGTACATAATGATTCCACGTTCTGCATCTGACAATTCCATATCTGCAAAAGTTTTGGTGGTGGAGGTGGTGATAGTGGTTCTAAAACTGGTATTTGCGGTTTCTTCTAATTCTCACGGTGAGTTTCATGGTGACTTTCTTCCTATTGGTGACTTTCCTCCTGTCCTGGATGAGTTTTTATTATGAATCATTACTGTACCATGATCTGTGAATTCTTGTGGGCTGAAAATGGAGATGCTTTTCTCCAGGGTGGACTTTTGTCTGCTTCTGCTAAGAACCAGGGGATACCTCTGACCTGAAACCACTTCAGCTTCCCCAGAAGGTCCCTGCCCATAAGGTAGTCTCAGGCTCAACTTCTACACTTTGTCATTGGCCGAAGGCTCAAAATCCATTTCACAGTGCTGCAAGACCTCCTCTCACAAGAGAGAACTTCATACTAGTGTACAGAACAGTTCTGGTTCTTCCACTTTATTCCTCACCCTTTCCGTACCTCTTAGTGTGTGTCCCTTGGGCTCTCTGGAGTTAATAAGTGGACCTGCTATTAAATCCTGTTAATGGCCATTCCCTTAGCTACATAAAGACTTGGCCAAAGATGTAAAATAACTATTTCGGACCAACCTCAAGCCCACTTCATCTGCAGGGAGGGAAGGAATTTTCCATTCTTTTGGTTACTCCTCAAAGGTATATTCAGGCAGGTAGCAATTAGGAAAAGACTCTACACTCTACACTCTACACTGCCAGAGTTCAAATACTTTTTTGGCCACTCACTAGCTCCATGAACTTTTATAAGTTGCTTAACCTCTCCAAGTTTCTGTTTATTCATTAGTAAAATGGGCATGATAATATGTTTTCACTGTTCATTCATTCATTCAAAACATATATTAACACCAATGCCAGACACAGGGGCTGCATCAGTGAACAAAATAGACAAAAATCCCTGCTTTTACTTTCTAGTGAGGGGATATAGATACAAAATAAACATGCAATTAAAAAACAAATTAAATAATAAACAGTTTTACAGAACAATTAGAATATGACAGATGATGATAAGTCCTATGGGGAAATAACAAGGTGGGAAGGTCAGGGGAAGGAGGTATGGCAATTACATTGTAATTTTAGGAGGTGGTCAGGAAAGGTCTCATAGAGAAGGTGCTATTGGAGCAAAGGTGTGAATGGGTGGAAAAGACCACTGTTTGGCTATTAGGAAAGAAGCATCATGCAGAGAGAAAGCATGTTCTGAAACTCTGAGGGGGTGCATGTCAGGTGCATTAGAGGAACTGCAGAGAGATCAGGGTAACTGCAGCAGAGGGAATAAGGGAAAAGGAGTAGGAGATGGGGTGAAGGGGTCTGGGGGCTGGGCCAAGTATGGCTTCTAGGCTACTATAAGGACTTGGGCTTTTTCTCTGAGTAATCTGGGAAGCTATTGGAGTGTTTTACTCAGAGTGACATGAGCTGCTTTATGCTTTAAAAGAGGATTCTTGTTGACAATAGACGGCAGGGGTGGTGGCAAGGAGAGCAGTTAGGAGCTATTACAATAATCCAGGTGAATGATAGCCTGGGCCAGGGTGGAGTTCAAAGAGTTGGTGGAAAAGCTGGAGTTGGTGTTTGGATTCTAGATATATTCTGATATATTGTTAGATTGGATGTGGGATGGGAAAAAAATAGACAAGTCAAAGATGACTCCAAAGGCTTTGACCTAAACTGCTGGAAGGATGGAGTTGCCATTTACTGAGATTGGGAAGCCTGTAGGAGAAGCAGATTTTGAGGGATAAAGGCAGTAACTCAGTTTTGGACTAGTAAAATCTAAGATGCTGTTAGATATTCAAGTGGAAATGTTGAGTGAGTGGTTGGGATGTTGGAGACTAGAGTTTAGAAGCCAAGTCTATCCTGGAATTAAGTAATTGGAGGTGTCAGCATATGAATCGGCTTTAAAGCCAGGAACCTGGATAATCTCTCCAAGGGAGAAAGGGTAGGTAGAGAAGAGAAAGCCAGAGGACTGAGCTTAGGGTACCTTCAATACTCAGAAGTTAGGGAAATGAAGAGGAACCTGATAAAAAGACCGATAAGGCCTGGGAGTTTGAAGGAAATCCTGACAAACATGGTGTCCTAGAAGCCAAGTGACAAGTGTTATAAGGAAAAGGAAGTGATCAATTGTGTCAAAGGCTGCTCAAGGGTCACGTAATATGAAAACTCAGAATTGACTACTGGATTTTGCAATATGGATGACCTGTGACCTTTACAGAGCCCTGGTGGCACAGTGTTAAAGAGCTCAGCTGCTAACCAAAAGGTCAGTAGTTCAAATCCATCAGCGGCTCCTTGGTAACTGTATGGGACATTTTTACTCTGTCCTAAAGGGTCACTATGAGTCAGAACCGACTGGACAGCAACGGGTTTTGGTTTTTGGGTGACTTTTACTATAGAAATAAGTAGTAAACAGTCCCTTCCTCACTGGATCGTTGAGATGAGCCACGTCAAGTACCTGGCATGACATAAGCATCCAATAACTGTCAGTATCTGTTCATCTAACTGCTTGAGTTCAGCTCTACTCTGCCTTGCAAGAAAAATAGCCAAGAAGAATGTGCAGTATTCTCACCCAGCTATGTATCCTATCACAGAGACATGGGCTGTCTCTGATGAGTGGACAGACAGAGGCTGACCTCCTGTGTTCTCTGGTGACTTAATGCATTGCTGCTGTTGAGTAGGACAAGGATGGAGGTCATTACGTCCCTTCCACTTCAGTACAGCTGTGTTGCACCAGATACATGACAGCCAGGTGCTTGAAATCCAGTCAGGGGCTGTGTATTTCAAGTGGTCCTCAAGATAAGAGAAGGATTTGAAAAGCTCTGGGAGGGGGCACTACTGCTATTGCAGCAGAATTAAAATCTTTGTTAGATGAAAAATAGAATTTACCCTGTGGCATGATTGGAAGATGAATGAGTTCTCCAAGTATGAAAAAGGTGTTGTGAGGATAGGAGCTATGAAAGCAGAGAACACAAACTCAATCTATATGTTGCTGATATTCCTCAAGAAAATCCTAGAACGTTTAGAACCAGCAAAAGAGATGAGAAGAGGTGGCCTGTGAAGTAGGAGGCTGGCTAGGACGGTGTCTTGGAAGCCAAGTGAAGACTCTCCATGATCTGTGTTCTAATCGAAAATCACTTTCCTGCACTAAAGAAAGCCTTGAGTCTGCAGACCAAAGGGCTCATCAAAAACCATTATTTAATTGATTATTTGTTTAAAAAAAAATGTTAAAACTTCATCTTACATTGTACAACAGAATAAATTTCAAATGGATTTAAGAGATAAACGAAAAAGATTATTAAAAAAGTGAATTAAAAAGATCAATATTTATCTGCTATTAGTTTAGAAAGAAAATTTCCCAGGTAAAAAAAGCCATAGTGGAAGGTGCAAAAGTGAAAATCTAAGAGATCTGGCTAAAATAAAAATGTGAAATTTCTACAGTGCAAACACACTATAAACAAAATTCAAGGGGAAAATTAAAACTCAGAAATCTTTGCATAAGTACGGCAAAGGGTTGGCTTCATTCCTATAAAGAATTAATATAATTTCATAATACACCATGGTAGAAAATACTTTAAAAAATAATAAACTCATGAAAATAAATGTGTGAAGAAGTGTTTAGGCACAAACCAAAATTTAAGGAAGAAAATTATATGAGTGATATGCTGCTCTTCAACTGAGTAATTTATAAAAATTAAAACAATTGATGAAATACAGAGATGTTAAAGGTAGAGGGAGTTGGAATGAAAGGTGTTTAGACCTTTTTGGAAAGCAATCTGACACCATTAGTTTTAGTCACAACAGTTTAACTAAAAACCTTAAGATTATTTATAACTTTTGGTGAAGTAATTTTTTATATTAGAAACTATTTTATCACAATAACTAGATATCCAGACAAAAATATGTAAAAAAAGTGTTCAAGGTCTCTTTCAATATTAAAATATTGTAAATAGCTTATAAGACAGTGATCACCTTAAGTATTACACGGCCATTAAAGTGCTATTGTTGAAGAATACTGAGTGACTTTAGAAAATGGTAATGATATAATCTTAAATGGATGAAATAGGGTAATGAATATACCAAATGATATCAAATTTGTGTATGTGTGTGTGTGTGTGTGTGTGTGTGTGTGTGTATGTGTGTATTAAAGAACTATCTCAATTATTGTGACTGTGGATGGCATACATTTTCTAATTCATATATTTATTTTCCAAATTATCTTCAATAAGCATATTCTTCTTTAAAACAATATTATTTCAACACAAAGATGTCAGGAGATCACGGAGAAAAAGAGAAAGGAACAACAAAATAAAACCACAGAGTGATACTACCAGAAGCTACTTCGTAAGAGTTCATCTAGGCCCAGTTAGTGGGCAAAGGGACATTTACTGAAGTGGATCATTTTCCGTCCATCTTCTCAAATGGCCACAGAAAGCAGAAAGAATCTATCCTCTCCAAATTTTGAGATCAACCTAAGGAAACCCATTGAAGGATTTTCATTTTGCCTGAGATAATCCGAGATAGTTTTCTTCTACCCAGAAGTGTTTCACAGTATAAACTAAGGAGAACAAGAAGAAAAGCCGGGTTTACCAGATCTTGATGCAATAGCTGCATCCAAGGATATGGGTGAAGTGTTCCTTTTCCCATGGTTGGCACCTCCCCTTGTCTAATAAGCATCTGACTAATCTGTATCGTATTTGACTCATGAGGTTGCCCAAGAATTGATGTCTACTTGGTTTTAGAAAAATTATCTGTAAGTCATTTTATTAGAAGTTTAGTAAAGGACAATTATTAGGATCAACAAAATAAATTTTTGATACTAATATTTTTCAAATTTAGAATGCAAATTGAATCAATATCAGAGAAAATATTCCATTTCAAGATTCCTTGTGAACATGGGCATGTAACAAAACACCTACTCATGCCTCTGTCAGTGTTTTATAAATGAAGGGTCTCTTATTTCTCCTTTGAGAGCAGACTGAATTCCTTCCCTCCTACCACTTCGTTTTCCTAGAGTTGCGCTTGTCTTGTGATGGGTAAAACTCAGGACTCCATGCCATTAGAAGCTCTGACTTGGAGGAACTTACATTTGCATATTTCAGTAGTTGTGTCCCACCAGATTTGACTTGTGAATCAGAAAGTATACTACCCACGATTTCTAGATCAATGCTGTATTTCAGATGCTTGAAAGAACACACATTTTTCTAAAATGTTTAGATACCAAGAGCTCTTTCATTTGCCACCCATGGACTTACCTGTTGCACATGGTTTACTAGTGGGTGTTAGACAGTAGACAATGGGTGAACTGAGATCTTACTTCTTAGAACTCCTGCATCCTCTGATCAGAAAACATCACAAAAGCTATATGGAGGGAGAGACTATAATCCCAGTGAGTCCTTCTTCATGCCCAGAGAAATTGTATTCACTTCTCTTTCATACCTAAATCAGTGTCAATGTAGCTTTATTCAATTTGTTGTTGTTATCGTCGTTAGCTGCTGTTGAGTCGGCCCAGACTCCTGATGATCCCATGAGTAATGGGATCGGACCTTTGTGATCCGTTGGGTTTTCATTGGCTCATTTTTCAAAAGTAGATTTCCAGGCCTTTCTTCCTAGGCTGTCTTAGTTTGGAAACTCCGCTGAAAGCTGTTCAGCATCATAGCAACATGTAAGCCTCCACTGACAGTTGGGTGGTGGCTGATCTTGAAGTATATTGGCCGGGAATGGAACCCAGGTGTCCCGCGCTGATGATAAGAATTCTCCCACTGCCTCTCTTTTATTCAGTTACAAAGGGTAAAAAAAACCTGTTGCCGTCAAGTTGATTCTGACTTACAGTGACCGTGTAGGACAGAGTAGAATTGCTCCATAGTGTTTCCAAGGAGCGGCTGGTGGATTTGAACTGCTGACCCTTTGGTTAACAGCTGAACTCTCAACCACTGTGCCACCAGGGCTCCCAAAGGGTAAAAGGAGACATTTAATAAAAACTTTAGCGTGCAGCCCCACCCCAAGAAACTAGTGGATGTAATTCCTATAAGTTATGGGGACATTCAGTTGAACAAGATTTGCATATATTCATCACACCTGTTTGCTACAGTTTAAGATGCCAATCCTCTTCTCCCATCTTTGTCCAAGGATGCTATCCATTAAAATAGTGCCTCATGTGGGAGTGGTTTTCCTCCCCAAAGGAGCTATTCTGATATTAACTCTGATATCAACTTGCATGAAGTACAAAGAAATTCAGATTGAAGCCCTCCATGCTGAGAGTTTGCTTTGTCTGGCCTGGGTATTACAGGACACACGATGTTCAGCGTGCTCTGAGGCACTGAAATACCTCGCTACCACACAGGCCATATTTTTTAATAACCACTTTAACACGGTGCAGGGGAAATCTCAGCCACACACAGCTCAGGAGGCTATAACCCGAGAACCTCCTGGGAGTAGCTGGTCCACTCCTAGACTTGTTTTCTCGTGACACACATCTTCTGTCTAAATTCTTTAGCAAGGGTGCTTGGGTCTCGCAGTGGTAAAGAGCATGGACTCCCCAGTTGTGAAACAAATGGTGAATGCGTTAGTAAGGAAGGGCTGGTAGTTACGCTACTTCGGTTTCAATCGAGTGTATGTGATAAAACCCATGTCTGGAGTTTCTTTGGTGTTTGCCCACAGGGAGAAACAAATATTCCTGGAAGGACTATTAACATCAGTGATCCTAAGCACATCACAGCCCTGCTATTTTTAAGCATTTAGAGAATACATACTGTATATTGATGAATAGGTACCTAAAAATAATACAGATATATTTGGCTGAAGAATACCGAAGGCAAACCGTGTGGCTACACGGGGGCTGATATAGTTAGAAACATACATGTGTGTACGGCTATAATGACATTTCCTTGTATCACATCTATCAGGTTACAAGCAGCTAATAATTTTCTTTTTCTAGTCACAGCCAAGCATTACAATAGCACAAACCATAAATCAACATCAACATGGAACATTGCTTAGCAAGTATAAGTGTATGTGCATTGCAGAATGATCTGAGATTACAAAAATATATCAGAAGTCAAAAGTAGCTGGTGGAGAAATGCTATGTCTTTAGTTTATTGAGATTGTTTGGAGGATCCTAATGTACTGTCACTGAAAGAATAATTTTTCCTTTACAATCTACTTAGCAAAGATTTATTGATCCTCTTCCCCTTCATAGAGAATTACTGATCCATTTTAGAAAATCAGATTTTCACACCTTTCATGAGAATGTGCCCAGTGTCGTCCTCAGGGGACTGCCCGCGAAGTTGACTTTGACGGAGAGTCCCTTGGAACTTGCACACCACAGCCTGGAGTCTCATCGCTGATTTGTTGCACCAGGCAGTAAAATACTTTTATACATTAATAGAGAAATGATTGTACTGCAAGGACTTGTTTTTCCATGCTAGGAGATGTATTCCGGGTACTGTGATTTGTGTAAACAGTCTTTTTCCCAGGTGTGGTGCTTTCTCTGTTCTGTTTTCTCCCCCCTGTCTTCTCAGCTGTGATGTTATGAACAGCAAGGTAAGATAAAAGTTGTTGAAATTCCTGCTGCAAAGCAGTGGGATGCTGTGGAATTTTTCAGTGTGTGTGTAAATAACTTTCTGAGAGATGTACATTTCTGCTCTCCTCTCATTATGGGAGTGTACGAGACAGCTAAGCAGCAGACATGTTATATTGAAGTATGCATCATAATGAAGGTGATTTATTATAATTAAAACAGAGTGGAGAGGAGCTTGGCATTAGACATTGTTTCACAGAAGAGCTTAATAAAGAGCATTATTATTAGTTATGGATGTGGGTGAAAGATGTTGTTTACTGGGAGTTATATGAGTATTAGTCGAAGTCTGAAGTTGCTCTTTTGAGCTGTTCTGTATTGGAGGGGCAGGGGACTCTTAGTAAATGAAGAATTTTAATACTGGTGGGAGGCTAGCGTGTATGTGTTTGTGTGCAAGAGAAGGAGAGAGAGGGGAGAGAGATAAAAAGAGAAGAAAATGACGTGCACCTGAAGTGTTCTCGGCAGGAGCAGTTCTGGAATACTTTATTACATATCTGTGGAGACAATGGCATGCACTGTAAGTACCTCCTGTCTCTTGATATAATAATGCACATAAAGTCGAGGTCAGATTGGGTTCGCTCTGGGCTTTGATGCTGCGGAAGGTCACTAGGGGAATCGATGGACCAAAAAGAGCCCTGAGTTTCATACAATCAATGTGATTTTTCTATTTAAAGTGGTCACTGTTGGCTGTGAATAGCAAGCCTCAAATATGGTTTGGCTCACTTTTCAGATTACAAGGAAATTGCAAGGCAAATATGTTGTTTATTATCATAATTGAGATGCTATGGCGAATGCAGAACAAGAGAGCAGTCTGAAAACGCTGCTTTTGGCACCCTGTTATTCGAGCAACCAAATTGGCAGCCGCTTGATTGCAGGGGGGATGCCTTGTTCTGTGTTTACTTCGCTGTTTTTAATACATTGAAAGTAAGGCAACCTTTTTAAAAATGAAAAACAAATTGTTACTAGAACCAAAACATTTCTAAATCTTTTCTATTTATTCATCCATCCATCTATCCATCCATCCGTCATCTCTCTATCCATCATCAGGCTTTGGTGATTGGAAGACAACTAGAAGGATTCTCCAATGTATATATTTTTTTCATCCATACCATTTATAACATAACATTTTAAAAAGTTTTCTCTGGTCAGAGTGGGAATGGAAGATTTTTGATTGTTTGTGAGGCTAGAAGAGTTATAATTTTGCTTCCTGTGTAAAGCTCCCCTACCCTGCAGTGGTGACCAGATCCCCTGTTTAAAAGGGCAAATTATAAATGCAGTTCCTCAACAGAATGAAAGTTCAGGAGCTGCTGAAGGATCTCTTATGGGCTTCTCTTCCTCATGTTACGCTACCACTGAGGTACACTGTATGTCATTTAGAGAGACAGATTACAGAAGGAAGGCACTGTCGCTCTCTGTTTGGGGAGAGTGATTGAGAAGAGACTGGGATTTATAATAATATTCTAAGTAATTCTGTGAAGGACTTCTCTTTGGCTGTATCCCACAGGAGGGCTGACGGCAACAAAGACAGAAGTGACCAGCAGATTCTGCATTTACTTAGGGTAAGACTTCACTTCTTCCTCCAGGGAAATCCAGGTTCTAATCTACTAGGAAGATGAGTGAAGGAGACTCCCAGTTGTTAAAGGGCTGGAGAAATTAAAGAATATTAACCTTCCACTACACTGGAACACATTCACCCCTGAATTGCTACTTGATTTTTTTTTTCTTTCCCTCTAAAAGATAACATTGCTACCTAGCTTTTAATTTGAACTTAATTTAACTTCCAGTGTTTTAATTTAATTAAAAGAAGACTAGAGGAAATAAGTTGAAATTGCTGTTGACCCATGGTGGAAAGCCAAGTTCACGCTCCCTCACACAAACCCTGGCAGACTTTTTCATTCAAATAAACATTTTTACAAAGAGCGAATTGAATATACTGTAATACTACAGGTAAAATACAAGAAAGTTGAAATTTATTTGTTGAAACTGGAAAAAATGTCCTCAGAGAACAAGTAGTATGTGGGGGAGGAGAGGTGAGCGAAGAAAAGAAAAATGTAGTTAGCAGGTCATCTGCAATTGGGACAGAGTGTCCCCATGCCTGAAATTATGAGCCTTTGCATCTAGGGCACAGTTGTAGTATTTTGGCGTACATTATCATCCTTATGTTATTTATGCCTCAGACGTCTTCTGTGAATGATCTTGAGTTTTGTGAAGCAGATATTAGAGAGCTCTTCTTAGGCAAATGTTTTGAGTTCAGGTGTTTAAATATATTAATTCTAAAACAACTTAGAAATAACTTACTGAAAATGGAATTTTAGAATACGTTTACAATGGGTAGAAACTTAAATATCATAAATTGGAAATACTATGTAAACATCCGTAAAACATGGAAAGAATGGTTTAATTATAATTAATTGCACAATGATGCTGTATTGTTTGATTCTAGTCACTAAGGCATTTCCTTAAGTGAACCATCAACATTTATTCTACATAATACTAGGCACAAATTTTGACTTTGGGGACAAGATTTTTTTTTCTATGCTCTACCAGTGACTCTATAAGACAAGTGCCATTCAGAAATGAGAGGAAGGGAGAACTTTGTAATTTGTAGTTATACGTCTAACTTTCCGGAATAATCTTATTTGTGAAAATAATAGAATGCTTAAGTTTTCTCTGGTGTACTTTTTTTAATTATATGTTTTATATTCCCCGAAGGCATAGCTGTAAATGGAAAGAAGGAAATGTACTTTGCAAATATAAAGTTACAATGTATGTCATTTTATATTTGCAATAGCTGAAATTTGAGCCCCTTACAGTTATTGTTTATTTCACTTTCATGGTGTCCTCGTATTTTAACTTGTAGGATCCATGGTAAAATGAAAATGACCCTCACTGATTCTGATTTTGAAATCTTTCTTAAGATATTTGGAAAATTGCCCTCATTTGGAAAACGGAGCTGAGAGAAAAGGTTGCTGTTAGAAGACCCTGAGGCACTTTGGGGAGGGTGAATCCAAACAGTCCCTAAGATGCTTTTTTCTCCAAAACCACTCCCCTTCAGATACTGGGGAGTGGGAAAATCAATCTCAAAAACATCCCTGAATGTGCCACCTGTAAAATTAACCCCACTCATCCCCGTCTCCCATCTTCACCTGTTTTTTTAAAAAATCTCAGAAAACTCGAGCATATAAAGTGTCCCCTCAGCAGCCCTGCCTTATACAACCAGCACTTACCCAATGGAACCGAGGTCTGAGACACCTTGGCAATGTCACAGGGGGCATATTTTCACATGATGAACTGCTCTGAGCAATTTTTTCAACATCTTAGACGCAAACAGACTTTTCTTTGATTTTAAAGACTGCCTTCTTTTTTGTCTTTTTTTTTTTTTTCCTGAAAAAACACTTATGGTGACTATTTCTAGGGAAATCCCACTTTCCAGATATGTTTGATTTCTCCTCTGTGTCTCCAGCAATGTATCAGGCAAATAAAGAGGTACAGGATTGTATTCTGCACTCATGTGTTTTTATTTTATTTGGAGGCACCCCTTCTATGGTTTCAGTACCCCAGATCAACTAGTTTAACTGGATGATCATAAAAAAAAAAAAAATGGGCCTAGTTCTGGGGGAAGATTTTGATTGATTACGCTCTCTTAAAGCGATTCTTTTCCCCATCATGCCGATTGTTTAGAAGTTCCATCAGCAGAGGTTATGCTATCTTTCTAAGTCTTCTAAAGGCCAAGAGTAAATAAAATACTGCTTCTCCCATGTATCACCTCACATTAGTTTAGGCAGCACAGAAACATGCAATGAGCTATTTCCCATCAATCTCTCATAAGTCAAATATATTAGTAAGTTTATGTTCATGTTCTTGAAAAGGGGGCCTATGTTGGAATCTGTTATTCCCCCAGGAATCTGTTGAAGGAAATAGTTGAATGAATATGTGTGGTACACAGACTTTTGGCCATAGAAGCTTCCCCTAATCTAGTACTCAAAAATTAAGACAGAAAGGGGCTTATCAACTCTGGAATCCCTCCCTTTTGCTGCATAAAATTGTTTCCACTTGGAAGAACTATCTGGAGGACTTGATTCATCCCACCAAGGTATAGGTACAGTTCACATTTTTTGGACACATCCTTTTCTTACCCTATGCTTCTCATCCTTTAGGTATTCTAGTTTCCTCTGGGAACTAAAATCTGCATTTGTTTCGGGAGAAAATTAAGCTGAATATTTCTCAGGAATCTGAATACTCTGGTCAATGTTTTAAGACCTCTATTTTTTCACAGAAAATGGTAGCTTTATTTTGCTAAGAGTGGGTGTATTTTAATTCCTAAAGCTTTAAGTTAGTTTAAAAGAAGGTATCCAATAGCAAATGCCCCACAAAAAAATGCTCACTTCTCCAAAATTTAGCCTTGAGGCAGTTTGAATCTTGGAGAGACGTCTTACCAATTTTCAATATGAATTGATTTTATTATAATCTTGGAATTAAGTAGCATTTATTCTTTCTTGTAGAATCCTAGAAAAATCTCTTTAGTTTTTATCTATACTTTTGTATACTCTTTCTTTCAGTTCTGTAGTTAAATATTAACTTGTGAAGGGCACGTCGCATTGAAAATACTACTACTTAGGCCGAGCTTAGCTACATCTTCTTGATTTGTCTTGGGCAAATGAAAGTGTTTCCTCTTATCCCAGTCTTTCCTCCTGATAAGGTGAAATATTATGTCACCACCAAGACACCAGAAGGGAAATGTGGGCGCTTAATAAGGGTGGAAGACAAAACTGCTTGAAAAATGCTTTTAGTTCCTTGGGAAGAGATGAGAGAGAAATACATGGATTAAGGGCATGGATTCAAGCCAGTTTGAATTCACATAAGTTTTGTTGGACAATTGTATCACAATATTGACACAAGTTCAGATTAGGGCCTCTGGGGTGTCCCTTTCTCTGCTGATTTGCAGTTTATTGGTTCCACGATTCCATTATTCTTTATCAGATTTTCTCAGCATTTCCCTTGCTGTTTTACTGTGGTTAAAATTTCTGTTTGCGGATGGCAGATACAAGGGGTTACTTGTATTTTATGGAATTCTAGCATCACGTCTAATTTCCTTGGTTCTGGGATACTCATTTTGTTCTCCACAATTTATTTTAAAAGGTGGGGGGGTGGTGGGACAAAGGATCAATAGTTGAGGAGCCTTATTAGTTAATTTCCATTGAAATCTGATTTTTTTTTTTTTTTCCATCTATGTCCTCTGAAGTCTACATATTTAATTTTGTGAAGTATAGATGAGCCCTTGTCTGGCTGCATCAACTAATTGCATTAGCTTAAAGGAAAAAAAAAGCCTTTCTTTTTCTTTACTCAGTCACAGTAGACATTCTCCATCATTTCAAAAAGGAAAGAAAAGTGATCCCAAGTAATCGTAATTAGTTGAATGGGTATTTGAGCTCTATTAGTTACTTAAATAACTTATAGAGCAGGCTATGTTGAGTGAAGAGCCAGCAGCATATGGGTTGATGGTCCCAAGTAAAACAAGTGGCTTGAAACGTAGTTAATGTCCCAGACTCTGGTCTTGAGATATCTCTGAATATAGTACTTGATGAAAGAATTGTCTAACGATTTGCATTTCTAGTTTTTGAGCAATGGGCGAAGGCTAGGTGGAGAATGCGTTGCAATTAGCCTGTGAAACCAGGAGTGTGACTGGGGCTCTACACCGTGAGCTACTGGATTAAGTACATAGCTTGATTCGATGGCTCCAAATCCCTGGTGAATGCAGGTTTCTGGAATCCTGGGCTTAAGCGGGTTGTACTCAATTCTGTCACCTCCTTTTTATCAGGAGCTATATTGACAAGATTTTCATTACTTCCTAAATGTCTGCACTGGCTCTCTTTATTTTTCTTGTTGCAGTTTTATGTATATTATATATTATATATATTTAAAAATATGTATTTTTTAGTCACCACCAATTTCACCATCCTTTCCAATTGTTAATGGCCCTGCTTTCTCTCTAATACCTCTTCTCTTCCTGACATATCTGTGAAACCCTTCTTATTCCCCTTAAACTACTTTAGCTCATATTAACTCAGGCAACTTTTCCTGTCTTTTGCTTTTGTTGCAAGTTTTATAGGACCAATCATTTCCTTCCATGCAAAGTAATACATGCGTAGTAAAATGCATATGGATGGCAAATATGTTGACAGCATTTTTCCATCTATAGCCATAAAAGCAGTCTGTGTGTGGTGCAATAGTTAACGTGCTTGACTGCTAACCAAAAGGTTGGAGGTTCAAGTCCACTCAGAGGCACCTTGGAAAAAGGACTGGCAGTCTACTTCCAAAATCAGCCATTGAAAACCCCATGGGGCTCAGTTTTACTCTGACGCACATGGGATAGCCATGCATCGGAACTGACCCAACAACATTTAATAAAAGCTAGTTATTTTCTCTTTAAGACAGGTTTTTCAGTCTTACCTTTAATCAATAATTAATGCCATTTCTAAGATAATAAACAATATTCGTTCCTAAGGAAGTACTCAGAAAAGGAGTAAAAAGCTGTGCACAGTTAATAAATTGCTCATAAAATGTAAACTTGGTTTTGAAAAAAACTCAAAACTATTTCCTAGGAAAAACAACTGGAAGAAAATACACCAAAATAGTAACAGTGATTATTCTGATATAGAATTGTAGGTAATTTTTATTTTCTTCTTTATTCGCTTTTATATTTCCCAAATTTTCCATAGTAATTGTATGTTACTTTAATAATATAAAATACTTAAATCTTAACTTAAGAAAATCGTTAAATCAATGTATGTTTCTGTGTAACAATAGCAAAGTATGAAAAGTACAAGGTGACACTTTGCCACTTGTCCCACTGTGGTTCTCCTCTAGTTTCTGTTTACCTTCCCTGATGTTGTGTGTGTGTGTGTGTGTGCACCTCTACATTCAAACACGCTTGCATACACACACACTTTTATTATTCATTTATAGGCACTCTCTATATTATGAATACCGTATTTTTGTTATATGCATAATAAATATTTTATTCCAATATATTATTTTTCTTTTCATCTTATTTAAGGTTTTTTTTTTTTTTAACCTTATGAGATTTTAAAACTTTTTAAGTAATTCAGTCTAGGTCTTTTGCTTTATGGAAAATAGGTTTTATGTTAAAGGTTTCCCCAGTCTAAGGTTGCAAAATTATTAGGGAATACCATTATACTTCCTGTACATGTTTCCATGGAAAAGGAGACTGCCATTCCTACCCAAAGAATGTTGAATGAAGATTTATGATCTCTCCTCTGCTTCTTTACTCTTGCCCATAGGAGTAGAAATGGCTACCTTGATTGGTAAGAATCATGAGCATGTATGGGGCCAGATTGTATGTGGCTAGAGTGTTAAAAGTCACAGTTCCCAATGTCACGCCTCTTGACGTCTTGGACACATAAACTAAAAGATGGAGAGAGGGTGGGCAGAAGAGGGTGTGGGGGTAGCACAGAGAACAGTTGTTCTTCCTGAATAAATTTTTACAGGAGTGTCTTTTCAATGCTTGTTAAGACTATGAAAACCGAAGAAAATGGGCAATTAAAATGTGTGTGGTCAATCTGCAAGATGCATAGAGAGAAAGTCAAATAAATGGTGACTTTTTGACTTGCTACTCCCCATTGTGGCATACATTTCTAGTGTTTGTAGCTTTCTGGTTCATGGGAAGACGGTACTTATTTATCTTTTTGAAGTTAGGAAGGGCCATTTGATGAGTTCTGGCCAATGGATTGTGGAGAGAAGTGATGTGTGTCACTGCCCTGCCAGAACGTTTAATTGTGACTGTGAAACCTTCGTGTCCCTTGGTGGCACAAATGATCATGCATTCAGCTGCTAATTGAAACATTGGCAATTTGAATTCACCTGGATGTGCCTCGGAAGAAAGGCCTGGCAGTTTGCTTCTGAAAGGTCACAGCCTTGAAAACCCTATGGAGCAGTTCTACTCTGCACACATGGGGTTTCCAGGAGTTGGAATCAATTCAGTGGTGGGCTAGTTTGGTGTTTTGTTTTTGTGAGACATTTACCTGCAGTGATCGTGGAAGCATGTGTTGAGATGGCGTCTCTGTCAATAGGGTTTCTGAGTGACTCTGATGAACAGAACTCTCCAGCCAATCAGTGGTTGACATATACCATGAACTAGAAAAAATGCTATTTTAAGTCCCTAAATTTTGCATTTGTTTGTTACAGCAGCCTGGCCTAGCCTATACTGACTGTCAAATTCATCATCATGGTGTAGGTCACACCCCAGCCTCATTCCCTTGATGTCAGCCTCTTTAGTGGGGCTTGCCAATCTCCAAGTGGTAAGTAGACCTTCCCAGAGCCTGCTGAAGATGCAGTCAGATGTCTGCTCTTTCTTTGTTTCAGCTTTCTGTTCCACGTAGATGGCTAAGTCATGCCTTTGTCATGCCTTTAGTGCACAATAACCTGTTTTGAATTGGGGTGGAGGGTGTACAAATTGTCATTTTGCCTCTGACTGTCTCCTATGCTGCCTCCTCCAATCAAAAACCCTGTCTTTGAGGGCTTGGGGACACCTACAGGACATGAGTGAAGCTTATACTTCGATCCTCTTTGGGCAAGTGATCATTGAATGTATCTACAATCTGTGTAGGTTGGAACCCAGAGGGGATAATGGGAGAATCAGGCTTTCTAATCGCCCCCAAAAACATTCTCCTTTATTTTATTCTTGTAGGAATTTTATATTTAGATTTAGAGCATAGGAGCAAAACTTTAACATGTTATATTTTGCACATTATTGTGTTTAACATCACAGATTTAATTCAGAAACACTGTCCTCCACTCCACCGTCTCTTAGTGTAACAATGGCAACGAAATAGATTGGGAAAAAATTGAACTCTTGGACATTTCACTATCTGGCGTAGGAATGGGCATCAATACTGCAAAGTAGAAAGGATGATTTGTGAAAGCAATTTGTGTGACATTATTCCGCTATCTATAAATATGTCCTAGATGCAAGAAGACCAAAGAGGAGGGGAACTACCCTGTAATGCTCACTTAGGGAAGAGAAGGACTGCTTTCTAAACTAAGGCTTGTGCTTTTGCTGTAATGGGACATCAAACAGGCAAAATTGTACCTGTTGTCAATGGCTACAGTGTAATTTTATTGATTTACAATGTTTAAAGTGAAGACATGATTTCTAGCTTATATAAGGTGTCACACTGGGGTAATTGCACAACAACTGGATTTTATGACCAGAAAAGAGCATAGTAATGCCCACACAGATTCCTCAGGCTGCCTTGAATTTATGGTGGTCAGTAAGCAGGGAGTTATTATTAGCAATTGTCCTCCTGAATACTCATAGAAGGCACAGATGTAACCTGGGCTGGGTTTAGTTTTAATATACTTATTTGAACCATCCAAAAGGAAACATCTTCAAATTGCTTGCCTTGCTTGGTTTAGTCCAGATCTTTTCTATCCTCTTGGTCCCTAATTGTCCACATTGTCATGAATCTCTGTAATGCTCTCTGTTGCATGCACTTTATGTACCTCCAGCTCAAGGACAAAGGCTTTGGAAAGTATATCTCTCTTTAAGCACATCACCATAATCTATAGCAGTTTTGCTCAAGGTGTGATTCTCAGACCACCTGTATAAGGATCACAAGGTTTCCAGGCTCTGTCTCAGTCTGACTGAAACAGAATCTCTAGGGGAGAGGCCTTAAAAAGTGAGTCTTTGAACAAGCACTCTAGTAGACTCTTATCATAGGAGAGCCTGGGAACTTGGATGTGAAGAAAAATGTACATAAACATTCTTGGATGTGAAAAAAAAGAATCTACATGGCCCATATTACATTAAAAATGTATATATATAGGTTTTATTTTCACTATCACCTTATTTTACATTTATGAAGTACCTTTATTTAGAGGGAGCCCTGGTGGTGCAGTGGTTAAGAGCTGCTAACCAAAAGGTCAGCAGTTTGAATCCACCAGCTGCTCCTTGGAAACCATGTGGGGCAGTTCTACTCTGTCCTATAAGGTTGCTATGAGTCAGAGTTGACTCGACAGCAATGAACTTTGTTTTGATTTTATTCAGAGAAACTCCAAGTACATCAGCTTTCCAAATCATTTTTATGCTGCTTTAAGATGATTCACGTTTAAGGATTTGTGTGCATAAGAATACATGCCTATATATAGTTATACTTAGGAGTCCCTGGATGGTTTACACAGTTGACATGCTTGGCTGCTAGCCAAAAGTTTGGAGGTTCAAGTCACCCAGAGGATCCTCAGAAGAAAGACCTAGTGATCTACTTCTGAAAAGCCAGCCATCGAGAACCCTGTGGAGCACAGTTCTACTTTGACACACATGGGGTCATCATGAGTTAGAATTGACTTGATGGCAACTGGTTTATATTTATACTTATACAGGGACTTTAGGTATATTTTATGTAAAGATGCAGGTCTGGATCTCAGTTGTCCCATTTTTGATAATGAAACTCTTCCATATATTTTTGAGAAAATTGTATATAATAATGGGATAAACTACGGCACTTTGATTTAAAATTAAAACGCTAATTTTTCTGAGACTGATTCGAATTAAAGTGATTTTCAAAATATTACTACCTCTGTTGTGGAATAATAAATGCTTTTTGAGACTGACCAATGCTGTGATGTGATTACATTAGGAATCCATTTCTGTCCTTATAAGTTGTTGTGGTCAACATAAGACGTCACTTCTCACAGGTTAAAAAATTGCTGACCAAGCCCTGAATGGGTTTGTAAATATAAACTTTTTTTTTCTGCAGATAAATGTGCTCAAGTTAGCATTCAGAAATAAGAAAAGAGTTTTTTGTTTTCATACAATGTTTTATAAACAGGCTGTGATACTTATTGTAAATGTGATTGGTTTATCTGGGAAACATGTTAACTGGGAATTAACATCAGCCCTTTTTGAAGGTACAAAAGGTGGATTCCAATCTGTGATCATTCCAGGAGCATGGATTCACCCCTGTCTGGATCCTCACCAGATGCAAATCTTATTTGGTCTATTTCTCAATAACTTGTGTGACGGCAGACTGGCACAAGGAGTGTATGGCCTTCTAGTTAGTGACTGCTCTGGGTACACGTACAGCCTTCCTTCTGGCAATGACTTTCCTTGAGACTCTTTAAGATTGTCAGTTATAGGTATGACTCTAGTATACCCCTCTATCTGTTTCAACACCTCACAGCAATATGCTTCACAAATTGACACCCTGTACCCACATCTCGAGGGAGCCCTGGTTGCACAGTGGTTAAGTGCTTGGCTGCTGACTGAAAGGTCGCTGGTTCAAACCCACCAGCTGGTCCTTGGGAGAAAGATGTGGCCGTCTGCTTCTGTAAAGATTATAGCCTTGGAAACCCTATAGGACAGTCTCACATACTTTGGATATGTTATTAGGAGAGATCAGTCCCTAGAGAAGGACTTAATGCTTGGTAAAGTAGAGGGTCATTGAAAAAGAGGAAGACCCTCATTAAGATGGATTGACACAGTGGCTTCAGCAATGGGCTCAAATATAGCAATGATTATAAGAATGGTGCAGGACTGAGCAGTGTTTTGTTCTGTTGTATATGGGATTGATATGAGTCAGAACTGACTTGATGGCATCAAACAACAGCAACAACAGTGGTATCTCATTGTGGTTTAATTTGCATTTACCTAATGACTAAAGAAGTTGAGCATGTTTTCGTGTGTTTTTAGCCATCTGTGTATCTCCTTTGGTGAAAGTCTGTTTAATCATTGCTCATTTTTAAATTGAATTTTTGTTATCTTATTATTGAGTTAAAGAGTTCTTTATATATTCTGGATACAAGTAATTTTTCAAAAATATAATTTACAAATGTTTTCTCCCAGCCTGTGGATTATCTTTTTATTTTCTTTCTTTTTTTCTCTTCAGATCTTTTTTTTTTAAAACCTGCTTTTTTTAAAAAAAATTGTGCTTTAGATGAAGGTTTACAGAGCAAATGAGTTTCTCATTAAACAATTAATACACATATTGTTTTGAGACATTGGTTGCCAACCATGTGACATGTCAACACTCTCCCCTTCTCAACCTTGGGTTCCCTGTTACCAGCTTTCCTGTTCCCTCCTCCCTTCTCATCCTTGCCCCTGGATTGGTGTGCCCATTTAGTTTTGTTTTATTTTCGTAACGATGTCATTTGAAGTGAAGTTATTAATCATTAATAATATCTATTCTATCTTTAAAAAATGGCACTGGCTTTTAAATTTGCATCTAAGAACTCTACATAACCTAGGTCATGGAGATTTTCTTCTTTGTTTTTGTAACAGAAAAAAAAAAAAACTAGAACAGGATTTCTCCACAAGGGCATTATTGACATTTTGGATCGGATAATTCTTTGTTGTGGGGAGCTGTCCTATGTATTGTAGAATATATAGCAGCATCTGTAGCATTTTTTAATTTTTTATTTATTTATTTAATTATTGTTCTTCAGATGAATGTTTACAGAACAAACTAGCTTCGTATTAAACAATTAGTACACATATTGTTTTGTGGCATTTTTTACCAACACTATGACATGTCAACACTCTCCCTTCTCAATCTTGGGTTCCCTATTAACAGCTTTCCTGTGCCCTCCTGCCTTCTAGTCCTTGCCCCTGGGCTGGTGTGCCCCTTTAATCCCATTTTATTTTATGGGCCCATCTGATCTTTGGCTGAAGGGTGAACCTCAGGAGTGACTTCACTACTGAGCTAAAAGAGTGTCTGGAAGCCATACTCTCAGTGTTTCTCCAGTCTCTGTCAGGCCAGTAAGTCTGGTCTTTTTTTGTGAGTTAGAATTTTGTTCTACATTTTTCTCCAGCTTTGTCTGGGACCCTGTATTGTGATCCCTGTCAGAGCAGTCAGTGGTGGTGGCTGGGCACCGTCTAGTTGTGCTGGACTCAGTCTGTTGGAGGCTGTGGTAGTTGTGGTCCCTTAGTCCTTTGGACTAATCTTTCCCTTGTATCTTTGGTTTTTTTCATTCTCCCTTGCTCCCAGTGGTGTGAGACCAGTGGGGTATCTTAGATGACCACTCAGAAGTTTTTAAGACCCCAGACAGTACTCACTAAAGTAGCGTGTAAAACATTTTCTTTATAAACTATGTTTTGCCAATTGAACTAGATGTTCCCCAAGACCATGGTCCCCACAGCCCTCAGCCCAGTAATTCTGTCCCTCAGGGAGTTTGGATGTGTCTGTGGTGCTTCTGTGACCTTGCCTTGGAACGTTGTGCTGGCTTCCTCAGTATTGTGTGCTGTCTTACTCTTCACCAAAGTTACCGCTTATCTATTGTCTTTTTAGTCTTTTTCCATTCCAACCCCTCTCTTCCCCTCCCTCATAACCATCAAAGATTGTTTGTTATTGTGTGTAAACCTTTTCATGAGTTTTTATAGTAGTAGTCTCATACAATATTTGTCCTTTTGTGACTGACTTATTTCATTCAGCGTAATGCCCTCCAGATTCATCCATATTGTGAGATGCTTCACAGATTCATCATTGTTCTTTATAGTTGCACAGTGCTCCATTGTATGTATGTACCACAGTTTATTTATCCATTCATCTGTCAGTGGGCTTCTAGGTTGTTTCCATCTTTTTGCTATTGTGAACAATGCTGCCATGAACATCGGTGTGCATGTATCGATTTGTGTGATGGCTCTTATTTCTCTAGGATATGTTTCTAGGAGTGGGATTGTTGGATCATATAGTATTTCTATTTCTAGCTTTCTAAGGAAGCTCCATATTGTTTTCCATAATGATTGTACTATTTTGCATTCCTACCACCAGTGCATAAGAGTTCCAAGCTCCTGGCATCCTCTCCAACATTTGTTATTTTCTGTTGTTTTGATTCATGCCAGTAATGCTGGGGTGAGATGGTACCTCATTGTGGTTTTGATTTGCGTTTCTCTAATGGCTAGTGATCTCGAGCATTTCCTCATGTGTCTGTTAGCCACTTGAATGTCTTCTTTGGTGAAGCGTCTGTTCATTTCCTTTGCCCATTTTTTAATTGGATTATTTATCTTTTTGTTGTAGAGGTGTTGGATATTCCTGTAGATTTTAGAGATTAGATCTTTGTTGGATTTGTCATAGCCAAAAATTTTTTACCAGTCTGTAGGTTTTCTTTTTACTCTTTTGGTGAAAGCATCTGTGGCCTTTACTCATTAGATGTCAGTAGAACACACACCGCTCCTCCAGCAGTGACAACCAAAAATGTCTCCAGACATTGCAAAATGTCCGCTGGAAGGCAGAATCATCCTGGTTGAGAACTACTATTCTGGATGTCTTATAGTTTAAAGTTCTAACATTTATATTTAAGATCCATTTTGAGTTTACTTTTGTGAGTGGTGTGAGGTAAGCGTCTAAGTTCATTTCTTGCATATGAATATCTAGTTATTTCAGCACCAAAGATTACCATTTCCCCCATTGATTTATCTTGGCACCTTTGTCAAAAGTGAATTAACCATAAATTTATTACTAAGTAGTTTATTCTTTCTGATGACTGTTTTCTTAATTCTTATATTGTTCATTGCCAGTATGTAGAAATACAATTAATTTTTATATATTGATTTTTTATCATACTACCTTGTAGTAGGTTGGTGTGTAAAATGTGTGTGTGTGTGTACATTCCTTAGGATTTTTTCATGAATGAGTGTGTGATTTTGTTAAATGCCTTTTCTTTTTTTTAACATATATTAAGATGGTCATGTAAGATGATTTTCAGATGTTAAACCAACCTTGCATTCTTGGGATAAATTTCACTTGGCATGGTGTAAAACATTTTCTTTAAATAAATATATTGCTTAATTTGGTTTGACGATTTCTAAAAGGAGTTTTATCTCTATATTCATGAGGAATATTGATCTAGAATTTTCTTTTCTTGTGATATCTTTGGCTCTTTGTTAAAAGGTTAATACTGACCTCATAAAATGATTTGGAAAGTCCTTCCTCTTTCTCTGTTTTCTAAAAGAGGTTTTGAATGATTGGTATTTAAATATTTGATGGAATTCATCAGTGAAAAAATCTAGGACTGGGCTTTTCTTTGTGGGAAAAGAATTTTAATTATTCAAACTCTTTACTGATTATAGGTCTATACAGATTTTCTATATTGTCTTGAGTCAGTTTTGGTAATTTCTGTCTTTCTAGAAATTTGTCCATATCATTTATTTTTTTGGCATAAAATTGTTCACAATATTCCCTTATAATCCTTTTAATTTCTGTAGGGTTGGTACTGATATTCTTTCTTTTGTTCTTGATTTTGGCAATCTATGCCTTCTCTCATTTTTTCTAGGTTAGGTTATCTAAAGATTTGTCAATTTTGTTGATCTTTTAAAAAAAATAACTTTTTGGTTTTCTTAATTTTTTCTATTTCTTTGATTTCCACACAAGTCTATACTATTTCCTTTTCCTGCTTGTTTTGAGTTCAGTTTGCTCCTATTTTCTCGTTAGTTAAAAAAGCTTAGAATATTGATTTAAGACCTTTCTTCTTTTTTGATATAGCAATAAATTTCCCTTTAAACATTGCTTTAGATGCATGCCATACATTCTGATATATTGTAGTTTTTTAAATTCATTTCAAAATATTTTTCAATTTCTTCTTTGACTCATGGGATTGAAGACTTGTGCTATTTAATTTCCAAATATTTGAGGATTTATCGATTTTGTTTCCTTTGTTGATTTTTAATTTAGTTATTTCATAGCTAGGGAATATATTTTGTATGATTTCAATTCCTTTGAATTTATTTATACTTCTTTTATTGGCCCATGGATGAAATCTGGCCAATGACTTACTTTTTTCTCAATTCTTAGGATAAGAATAGTTTTAAATTTTGAAAGGGTTGTGTAAAAAAATGAATACGTGACAGAGACTTATGTGGCCTTCAAAGCATAAAATATTTACTATCTGGTCCTTTAAAGAAAAATTGTGCTGACCCTTGCCTAGCATTATAGAGAACAATACATTTGAAAAGAGTGTGCATTCTCTTGTAGTTTGGAAGCTTACTCTATAAATGTCAGTTAGATCAAGTTGGTTGATAATATTGTTTAAATTTTTTTAATCTTTGATCATATTTTATCCAGTTTTTCTATTATTGAGAGTGCAATATTAGTTGAATAATAATAATTCAACTATTACTGTTGAATTGTCTATTTCTCTTTTCAGTTCTGTCAGTTTTTGTTTTATGTGTGTTGGAGCTTTTTTGTTAGATGCGTATACATTTATAATTATTATATCTTCCTGATATATTGGCTCTTTTATTATTATTAAATGTCCCTCCTTGTCCATAGTAATATTTTTTGCCATACAGTCCATTTCGCCTGGTACTAATACAGCCATTTCAGCTCTCTTATGGTTACTGTTTGCATGATATATATTTTTCCATGTTTTACTTTTAACTTATTTCTAACCAAGTCCATTCACATCTGATATGATTATTGATAAGGTTAAATTCACAACTGACAAATTGTTATTTGTTACCTACTTGTATCATGTCACCTTTTCACCTCTACTTTTCCTTTACTGACTTCTTATGTGTTAAATAAATATTTTTTAATGTATCCTTTTTATTCCTATGTTGATTTTTTACTATACTTCATGAATTTTTGTCTTATGGTTGCTCTAGACATTACAAAATGAGTCTTATTAAAATCTGTTTCACCATAATAATAACTTAATTCTTCTGTCTTATATCTGTAACTGAGCCCCTCAATTGAATTTTTTTGTTTCAGTTAGTGTACTTTTCAACTCCAGAATTTCCATTTGGTTCTTATAAATTCAGTCTCCCCTGTGCGTACATATCACCTCCTTTTAGGCAAAGATATCAAGTGTCTCTATGACTGTTTCACGTCCCATATCTCCCGTTAAATTTCTGGCTGGCCCTCTAGGGCCCACTGAGAGACCCTCATGCTATCAGAACTGCTGACTTTCCTAGTTTACTTGTCGTTGAGATTATTACTTATTATTGACAATTCTGATGTGCATGGATTTTCCAACTACTGCTCCAAATTAAGTCAGCCTCCTCTGGTAGTTAAGCTGCTGGTATTCAGAACCTGCCCTACCCTGTTAGAGCTACGATGAAGACAGAGCTGGGGGAAAGGAATGGGAACAGCCCCAGGTAAGAATACCATGGATTCCCACTGTTCCTACCCAAAATTCAGTAGTTTTTCATTAATACATGCTTATCAGTTTGTTTTCAGCATTTGGGCACTGAAATAGTTGTTTTGGACATATTTTCCCAGTTTTATAGTTACTTTATAGAGAGAGGATTTGGTGAAATCCTGATTTCACCAATCCTCTAGCTTTGATTTCTATTTCCCCATTTGCTGCATCATCTGGGACTACTTACTTAGAACCTGTGGAGCCCCCACACCTAGACCAGGATCTTGGGCACCTAACACAGCCCAGCCTAGTGTTCTGAGATGGGGCTCAGACATCTAGGAAAAGAAAGACCTAAATCTGTTTTAATTCTTTTGTATCTTAGTGCAAATGAGCCTCAGATCATTACTTAAAGTGTGTTTCTGTTAGAAGTTCCAAGGGCCAGGAGGACACCAAGGGACAAAGGGCACCAATCTACTGCAGTGATGCTACTAAACACAAAACATCCACTTCTCATTTTTGCTTAAAATCTAACTGTGGAGCTGGCTAGCTTTCATGTTGTCTTGTAGCTTATTGGATGTGTTTGAAAGGATTTGAGTAGAAAATGCTGGTGAGAGCTAATGCTCAATAGTCTACTTGTTACTTTACATGCACATAATATTCATGGTGCTGAAGTGTCTGATAGAAAAACACCAGAACACTTGAGGAATGATAGCATTTCTCTCCTTACACTTTCAGAGACACTCTACAGAAATATTAATCTTGAGTGTAAAACATCAAAGCTCTTTGTGTATGAATTGGATAATGTTTGAGTCAGGCATTTAGCAATATTCTTTGAGACTTTTATAAGAGAGGATTTTTCACTGAGGTGTAGCGATTGCTTTCATTTTGATTATTATGCTGTCCAAGAAAAGGGAGATTGCTCTGTTAAAACAGTTATTAGAGGATATTCTCAGAAGCAGTATGGATCTAGTGGATAAGTGAGTAGACAGGAAGTTCATGAAAGAGTTTGACTGTATAACTCCTTACTCAAACTTAGTGTATCCACAAGTGTTTTTACTTCTCTATGGTTCATTTATTCTCTATTTGGTGAAGCTGAGGGTATCCTTGTGATATACAATAATGTTTTGGGATATGGGTTAATTAACTATATACTTGCCATTTGTGTGGCTATTCACCTCTCACATATTCATGATTCCGAACATGACTAGACTGTCTCCTAGCAATAATTATAGCAGGTGATGACAACTGGACTAAACCAAAAGCTAAGAAGTTTCCTGAATACAACCAAACACTTCAAGTGACAGAGTAGCAGGGGTGGGGTTCTGGGAACCATGGTTTCAGGGAACATCTAGGTCAATTGGCATAACAAAGTGTATTGAGAAAATGTTCTGCATCCCACTTTGGTGAGTGGCGTATGGGATCTTAAAAGCTAGCGAGTGACCATCTAAGATGCATCAATTGGTCCCAACCCACCTGGAGCAAAGGAGAATGAAGACCATCAAGGACACAAGGAAAATATTAGCCCAAGAGACAGAAAAGGCTACATAAACCAGAGACTCCATCAGCCTGAGACCAGAAGAACTAGATGGTGCCCGGCCACCACCAATGACTGCCTGACAGGGAACACAACAGAGAGTCCCTAACGGAGCAGGAGAAAAGTGAGGTGCAGAACTCAAATTCTAGGAAAAAGACCTGACTTAATGGTTGGACTGTGACTGGATGGACCCCAGAAGACATGGCCCCCAGACTCTCTGTTAGCCCAAAACTAAAACCATTCCCAAGGCCAACTCTTCAGCCAAAGATTAGAATCTACTATAAGACATAAAATGATACTTGTGAAGAGTGTGCTTCTTAGCTCAAGTAGATACATGAGACTAAATGAGCAGCTCCTGTCTGGAGGTGAGATGAGAAGGCAAAAAGGGACAAGAGCTGGTTGAATGGACACGGGAAATCCAGGGTGGAAAGGAGGAGTGTACTGTCACATTATAGGGAGAGCAACTAGGGTCATGTAACAATGTGTGTATAAATTTTTGTATGAGAAACTAACTTGAATTATAAACTTTCGCTTAAAGCACAATAAAAAAATAGAGAGAGGAAAGTAAAAGAGATTGAATTGAAGCTTACTCCCCACTCCCCCCTAAAAAAAAACCAAAAATCTATAACAGGTGATCAGTAGCTGATTGCCGATCATTTGGGTGTCAGGTGACACAGTCCTGAAGTACAGTGCCTATCAGGCAGCATAGGCAACTTGAGGGAACCTTGGAACAATGGTGGAAAATAAGCATTATGTGTTGTCCTTAGAATGAGATAGGTGCTGCACTAGGCTACTTTAATGTCCATTTTTCTTAATCTTCAGAACAACTCCGCAAGGTAGATATTATGACCCCAATATAAAGATGAGAAAAACTTAGGCCCAGAGAAATTAAATAATAATCAAATGTCACAAAGCCAAATGTCAACCAGTAAGTTGAAAGGTAAGATTTTAATCTCGATATATCTGATTGTAAAGACTGTGCTCCTGGCCACTATGATATACTGTTTCATTAGGCCATTCATAGGAGATTTTAGCAAAAAAAAAAAAAAAAAAAAAGCATAAGAAAGCAAGCCATTCATTCATTCAATCATTTATTCATCCAATATTTATGGAGTGCCTAATGCATGCCAGAATCATGTGAAATCTTAGTTCTTTGTCCACATTCCTAGTTCTTTTTTAACATGACTCTCCTTCATAGATTTTCCATCCTTGCATATGGGTTTTCAGAACTTTCTGAGGGTCAGCATCCCCAGACCAGCCCCGTCAGCGTCATCTAGGAAATTGTTAGAAAGGCAAATTATCAGGCCCGCCCCAGACCTACTGAGTCAGAAACTCCGGGGTTTATTAAAGAAACAGGATTCATCACTATTTGATAGGGCTAATTATGATGAGATAGTCCCTTTACGATGATAGGAAAAGGACTTAGTGCTCCTTTTCCAGAAGAAATAGCTCCCAAGATAAGAAGAGAACATTCAAGAAACTTTGTGTCATAGCTTCTAACATATAGGCCTTTTATTCTAGACATTCACTGGGGTAAGTTTACAGCCTATTAACTGTGTCAAACTGTCTTTTCTACAGTTGATCTGAGGTAACTGTCTGTTAAGGGCCAGTCTAAGAGAGAATCCTAATTCTTTCTTTTCTGTTTTCTCTTCTCTTCTGTTCTTTCCTTTCCTTTTCTTTTTCTCCTTCTTTTCATTTTTCCCTTCTCTGTTTTTCTCTCCTACTTTTCTTTCTTAGATATATTAAATCTATATATATTAAATACATTTGGCAACACCCCACCCCAGAATCCTCTTTTCCCTCCGAGACGATGCCTAGGGATAAGAATGGAATACTTAATATATAGAAGTTTTTTTCAGGATGTGCAAATTAGATACTTCATTTGCGGGTTCATAGGTATGTATGATCTGCGAGTATATGTTATAGGTAATTGCCCGTGTTTTTCTGTCCCCTACCATCAGTATTACTGTTCTTCTGAGGATATTAGAAACTTTTCCTCAGACTGAAATGCTGCTTAAATAGTTCTTAAATACTACATGTCTCTGGCCTAAAAGAAATCAGCACTGGCAAGCAAAATAAAATGAAAATATTCCAAAAATCCCTAAATATATTAAAAAGTTTGTATTCCTATTACAATCAAAGTGATGACAAGGTATTTTTCTATATCACACATTCAGATATATGACTGGTCAAAAAATATCTTTCAAAAATAATATTAATAATGATTATTCTACTAATTAGTATTTTACATTTCTTTTCAAAAGGTTACAAAATTCATTATAAATTCTGATCCCCACAACAGTCATAGAAGGTATTATTGTTCCTATTTTATTGATAAGGCTAAAAAGCCACAGGAAGTTTAAACAATCTACTTAAGACCACACAAGTAGGAGGCGGAGCCAATATGGCACTATAGACTGAAGTACCATGCCGTCCCTCTGCAGCAAAGACCCAAAGGAGTAAGTAATACAGATTCAAATGTCAATCCTGGAACTCTAAGCATCAAATGAAGGGATAACTCGATAAAACAAAACTAAAAGATTTACAATGGAGAACCAGAAATGTCAATCTGTAAATGACAGCAACCTCAGAACAATAGAAGAGGTAATGAACAGCGTAGGTATAGAACTTTCAAATGGAGAGGAAGTCAAGGTGATATCAAATAATAAAAGACTGGTTCAAACTTAGGAAGATGCAGATAAATTTCAAGTTAACCACAAAGAAAGTTAATAAACCTACTCATCAAAATAAAGAAGAAAAACTTAAAGTCTCAGTAAACATAAAATCTACAAAAACAAAAGAAACAAAAAGAAAATACACAAACAAAAAGAGTTCCGCATGGGAGAGTAAAAGGAACAAAGAAAACGTTAGCACCACAAAAAATAAAACAAAAAAAAAAACCACTACAAAATGACAGCAATAAATTCATACCAATCAACAATAGCACTGAAAGTAAATGGTTTAAATGCACCCATAAAGAGACATAGAGTGACAGAATGGATAAAGAAACAGGATCCATCAATATGCTGTCTACAAGAGACACGCCTTAGACACAGAGACATAAATATATTAAAAATCAAAGGCTAGAAAAAATATATTGAACAAACAGCAACCAAAAAAGAGCAGGAGTGGCAATACTAATCTCAGATAAAATAGACTTTAAGATAAAAATCCACCATAAAAGACAAGGAAGGGAGTTATATAATGATTAAAGGGACAATCTACCATGAGGACATAGCCATAATAAATATCTATGCATCCAGTGACGGGGCTCCTAAATACATTAAACAAACTCTAACAGCACTGAAAAGAGAAATTGAAAGTTCTACAATAATAGTAGGAGACTTCAGCAAACCACTCTCGGTAAAGGACAGAACAACTAGAAAGAAACTCAACAAAGATATAAAGGATCTAGGGGCCACGATCAACCAATCTGACCTCATAGTCATAGGTAGAACACTCTATCCAGCAGCAGCGAAGTATAAATGCTTTTCCAGCACACATGGAACATTCTCCAGAATAGACCATATCTTAAGCCACAAAGCAACCCTCAACAAAATCCAAAACGTTGAGATAACACAAAGCATCTTCTCTGATAACAGTGCCATAAAAGTAGAAATTAATAACAGGAAGAGTAAGGAAAAAAAATCAAATACATGGAAAATGAATAACACCTTTCTTATAACACAGCATAATATTCTTCGTAACGATTTCTCAGAGAATGTGCCATCTCATCCTCAAACATTCATATAGAGACTCAATCATAAACTTCAAAAAGGAGAATTTTAAAATACTGTATTTAGAGATAAGATAAAGGAAAGCAATGTTGAGCTCTTTTAGACTGAGTTCTTAGATAAACGCATATGTACTTCAAAAAGACTTAAAGAGTTCAAAGAAAAGTAAGAGGAAGGAATTGATTGAGAGGCTTTAGAAACTTGCAGGTAATATTTAAAATAAATGGCCAGACCTCACTCATAAATGTAATGTGTAAGAAGCGCTCAATTTCTCAAAACCACAATGAGATACCACCACTTCACACCCACTTAGATAGTTATAATTAAAAAAAGACTATAACAAGTGTTGGCAAGGATATGGAGAAACTGGAACCCTCCTATGTTGCTGGTGGGAAGGTAAAATGGTGCAGTTGTTGACAGGTGGTGAGAGGAAACAAAAGTGGTACAATTATTGTGGAAAATAGTTTGGCAATTCCTCAAAATGTTAAACGTAGAATTACCATATGACCCAGCAAGTCCACTCTTAGATATATATCCGAGAAATGAAATCTATGTTCACATAAAACTTGCACACAGATGTTCATAACAGCATTATTCCTAATAGCCAAAGTGTGGAAACAATCAACTGTCTATCAACTGATGAATGAATAAACAAATTATAGTATAGCCATTCAATAGAATATTATTCATTCCATAAAAAAGAATGAAATACTGATACATGCTACAATGTAGATGAACCTTGAAGACATCATGCTAAGTGAAAACAGCCAGACACAAATGGTCACCTACTGTGTGTTTCCATTTATAATGAATATCTAGCATAGGAAAATCTACAGAGATAAAATAGGTTAGTGGCTGCTCAAGGGAGGAGGTACGGAAAGTGATAGCTAACAAGCATGGGGCTTCTTGGGGAGATGAAAATCTGCTGGAGTTAGGTAGAGGTGATGATTGTACAACCTTCTGAATATGCTGAAAACCACTGAGTTATACTTTAAAATGGTGAATTTTATGGCAAGTGACTTACATCTCAATTTTTATAGAAAGAGAAAAAATGCTCATGTTTCCACTGAATAGCTGAAGAAAGTGAAAATTTACAAAATTAACAAATAGAACTAATAACCCACTTATTTAATGAAGAAATGAAAAGTAGAAAATTGTCCCTTTTGATTACTTCCTGGTTTAGAAACTCAAAGTCTGCACAAAATAGAGCAGTGGTTCTCAAACTTTCCAATATCAGCACCCCATTACATTCTTAAAAATTGTTGAGGACCCCAAAGGTTTTAATTTATGGGGGCAATATCTATTGATATTTTTCAAATTAGAAAGACAGATTGAGGCAATTTTAGACGTTATATATTAATGCATTTTAAAATAAGAATAATAAGCCCATTTTAGATTAGCACAAATATTTTTACAAAATATCACTGTATTCCCAAAAGGAAAAAGAATTAAGTCAGAATAGTATTGTTTTACTTTTTGGAAAATTTCTTAAATAGATATTTAATAGAAGACAATTGGAGTCTCATATCTGCTTCTGCATTTATTCTGTTGTGATAGATTGTTTTGGTTGAAGTTTATGTAGAAATCTGGCCTCACACAGATAAGTAGTTGGAGAAGAGAGGAGTATTTTAATAGGTTTTTGAGGAAATTCTTTTATACCAAACCAAAATTTGACAAGTGATAGTTTTGTAAAGATTAGTGGCATTGTAAGTTCATAAACCTATTAATAAACTTTTTTTGTACTCAATTACACTAAAATCCATTGATCTATCGTGCATTTTGAATGTATCTTTTATTTATGCTTAATTTTACAAGATCATATGCTGGCCATACGGAACTATTGGTTCACCATTATGCAACTTTTATGAATGTTGACACATTTCCTTATGAAATATTAAAAAAAAAAGTTGGTTAATATCACCATTGATTTCACCAAGAAGTCCTTAACTACTAGAAAATTGTCAAGCTTTGGTGCCAGATATAAGTTTTCCAAAATTCTAATTTTCTTTTGAAAGCTCAAATTTTATCATGGGCAACAAATACGGCCAGTTATTTTCCTTGAAGTGACAGGCTCACTTCATTCATTTCCCAAATAAATGTCTGCCTGCCAAATACCCAAGACTAAAAAACCATAGTTTATCTGTCAGCCATTTTTTCAAGTATGTGACTTAAACAAGCACATAAGGGCTTTTCGTGTAAATAATCATATTCTGCTATGCAGCAGAGATGTTTCACCTGTATATCCCAGTTCATCACAAAGACTGTTAAAAAGACATATACTCAAGGATTGAGATTTAATAAAATTAAACTTTACCACTCCATCAAGGGCACTTTGAAGTGAAACTGGCTTTAAAACATTTTAGTGTGAGTTCATGTATACTCCAAAACCAAACCCGTTGCCAATGAGTGGATTCAACTCATAGTGACCCTATAGGACTGAGTAGAACTGCCACATAGGGTTTCCAAGGAGTGACTGTTGGATTTGAACTGCCGACCTTTTGGTTAGCAGCCGAGTTCTTAATCACTGTGCTACCAGGGCTCCTCATGGATACTATGTGTGTGTGTGTGTGTGTGTGTGTGTGTGTGTGTGTGTGTGTGTGTGTATGCATGCCTGTGTGTGTGCATTGTTGTTGTTAGGTGCCGTTGAGTTTGTTCTGACTCATATCGACCCCGTGTACAACAGAATAAAACACTGCCCGGTCCTGTGCCATCCTCACAATTGTTATGTTTGAACCATTGTTGCAGCCACTGTGTCAATCCATCTCACCGAGGGTCTTCCTCTTTTTCACTGACCCTCTACTTTACCAAGCATGATGTCCTTCTCCAGGGACTAATCACTCCTGATAACATGTCCGAAGTATGTGACACAAAGTCCACCATCCTCGCTTCTAAGGAGCATTCTGGCTGTACTTCTTCCAAGACAGATTCATTCATTCTTTTGGCAGTCCATGGTGTGTGTATATACACACACACACACACACACACACACACACATATATATATATATATATGACAGTTGCTGTCAATTTGATTCTGACTTTCTGACTCATGGCGATCCCATGTGTGTCAGAGTAGAACTGTGTTCCACAGGGTTTTCAATGGCTGATTTTTCAGAAGTAGGTTGCCAGGCCTTTCTTCCATAGTGCTTCTGGATAGACTCAAACTTCCAACCTTAGGTTAACAGTGAGCGCATTAACCATTTGCACTACTCAGGGACTGCAAATATAGTTGTATGCTATTGTTGTGATTTATGTGAAGACACCAGCAATTTAATCCACTGTTGCTTTTGTGTCATGAGTGCAAATATCAACACAGCAAAATGGCAAATAATGTCTTAGGATTTTTATGAAATACTTAGTGTTATGATATAGATTATTATGAAAGTGGTTTGGAACTTGCAGTCAGGGACCCTCACAGGCTTGCAGATCATACTTTGAGAACTATTGACATAGAGTACTTGTAAAGTGTCCCTCTACTAATATTTTGAAGCTGTTTGAACACAGATCTACCTTCCGTCACCCTTTTTCACCTTCTGTATACAGTCAGACATTGCTAGTGCCAAAAAGCAACTACACAGAAAGTAGAGGGAAGGAGGCAACTGCCCATTCTTTTTTTTTTTAACATTTTTTTTTTATTGTACTTTAGACGAAGGTTTACAGAATAGTTTCTCATTAAGCAGTTAGTACACATATTGTTTTATGACATTGGTTAACCCCACGACATGTCAACACTCTCTCTTCTCGAACTTGGGTTCCTTCTTCCCAGCTTTCCTGTTCCCCTCCTGCCTTCTAGTCCTTGCCCTTTCGCTGGTGTGCCCCATTAGTCTTGTTTTGTTTTATGGCGCTGTCTAATCTTTGGCTGAAGGGTGAACCTCAGGAGTGACTTCATTACTGAGCTAAAAGGGTGTCTGGAGGCCATACTCTCAGGGTTTCTCCAGTCTCTGTCAGGCCAGTAAGTCTGGTCTTTTTTTTGTGAGTTAGAATTTGTCCTACATTTTTCTCCAGCTCTGCTGGGACCCTTTGTTGTGATCCTTGCTAGAGCAGTCAGTGGTGGTAGCCAGGCACCATCTAGTTGTGCTGGACTCAGTCTGGTGGAGGCCGTGGTAGTCGTGGTCCATTAGTCCTTTGGACTAATCTTTCCCTTGTATCTTGTTTTCTTCATTCTCCCTTGCTCCATATGGGGTGAGACCAGTGGATAGCTTAGATGGCTGCTCACAGGCTTTTAAGACCCGCGACACTACTCACCAAGGTAGAATGTAGAACATTTTCTTTACAAACTATCTTTTGCCAATTGAGCTAGATGTTCCCTGAGACCATGGTCCCCACAGCCCTCTGCCCAGCAATTCCATCCCTCAGGGAGTTTGGATGTATCTATGGAGCTTCCATGACCTTTCCTTGTACAAGCTGTGCTGGCTTCCCTAGTATAGTGTACTGTCTTACCCTTCACCAAAGTTACCACTTATCTATCGTCTATTTAGTTCCCCCACCATCCCTCATAACCATCAAAGATTGTTTCCTTTTGTGTGTAAACCTTTTCATGGCAACTGCCCATTCTATCCTGACATATGAAGTTTGTCCACAACAAACACTATGGGTAGAGGCAGAGACAAGTGGAGTACCAGAAGCCCTGCATCACAGTTATAGTACTTTTTCATATACAATACGAGTGGCAGAAATCCAGGTAGAGGCAGTCGAAGAAGATTCAGTTTCAGCCCAAAAGAGTCATACTAGATAAAAATTTAATAGCTACATCATCCTCAGCAATGACATTGGTCATTGGAGGGGAAAAAAAATCTTAGTAGGGACTGAGAAAAAAAAATGTACAGCAAACTCCTGATCACTGTAGCTTTGAGAAAGAGATTCAGTCACCACTTAAGTGGACTTCTTGAAAATGGAGCCCAAGTCACCTTTCAGGTTAGTAGATAACTACCTGGACAGCTTTCTTTTGGTAGACAGATAAAGAGGGAAAAAGAAAAAAAAAAAAAAAAAAAAGAACAATATTGGAGCTATATAAAGATGCAACAGAAGAGGGACGAGAAACATTATGAACACTCTACAACAGCACTACCCACCTGTCCGTGTGTCCTACTATGATGGCTTGTGTGTTGCTATGATGCTGAAGTGCCACCAGTATTTCAAATACTAGCAGGGTCACCAATTGTGGGCAAGTTTCAGCAGAGCTTCCCGACTAAGAAGAAAGGCCTGGCGATCTACTTCGGAAACTTAGCCAATGAAAACCCTGTCGGTCACAACAGAATATTATCCGATGTAGTGCTAGAAGATGAGCTCCCTAGGTTGGAAGGAACTCAAACTACACAGTGGCAACAATGGACTCGAGCATGCCAATGATCATGAAGATAGTACAGTACTGGGCAACATTTTGTTTTGTTATACATAAGGTCACGGTGAGTTGGAGCGTGATGGGAATTAAAAACAACCTAACAAAAAACTCCTAAATGTGATTTTTGGTAAGAATCAGAAGAAAGTTTTAGAAAATTCATCGGCATGCTTAAAAGTATATAAGAACCCATGGCCTTCTTGTCATAGGATCAGAAAATCACTATCACCAGCAGGGTGGGATACAAAGGGGAGTTCAGTGAGGTAAGAATCAGTGACAAAATAACATCAGATGATCCAAATGTAAACTTTCCGTTGGCAAATTAAATCAGCATATAGAGCAGAAACTCAGCAATATTCTTGCAAAACAGAAAGACAAAGCTAAATAAGATTAAAATGGTGAGAGAGAGAATGGAGTTGAAGAATAGAGACTGAAGGGTAGTCTGATAAGTTAAAATTAAAGCAATGATTAAGGCCATAATTAAAGAAAACTTAACTGAAACTGAGAAAAATAAAATAAAGTAATCCCAAGAACTAAAACTGAGAAGGCTCTCTCTGTCCCAACAAAATCAATGAAAAGGAACCAATCATAGAGATGTCTTGGACATTTCTTTAATAGTGAGAGACAGAATAATTCTATAAGCATGCAGCAGGAAACAACAAATATTATTTACAAAGGAACTAAAGTCAGGTTACTCTCAAACATTCCCATTTAGAAACAAAATATAGTAGAAAATTCAGTAGAAAATCTCAGCAGAGGTTATTGGAATTAGCTCTAGAGAAGTCTGAACCAAAAGTAGCAATAGAAGGAATTTACTCAGAACATCTTTTGCGTGCAAAGGCAATAGAAAGAAGTTATCGCATAAACAAGGACTCAAACAACCTACACTGCACAATCTTCTTTTAAAAATTGCAAAACGGCAAATGAGAGCTGAATCAAAATGAAGAATTAAGAAAGGGGTTATCATGAAATAAATGGGCTAATGATGAGCTTTGAAGCCAATTAAATATAAAACCAGTTGCCATCAAGTTGATTCAGACTCATGATGACCCCAGGTGTGTCAGAGTTGAACTGTGCTCTATAGGGTTTTTGGTGACTGATTTTGCAGAAGCAGATCACCAGCCTTTTCTTGTGAAGTGTCTGTACTCGAACTCCCAACCTTTTGGTTAACAGCCGCGTGCTTAACTGTTGCACTACCCGGGGACTCCAGTTAAATACAAAGTGAACTAAATAATTATTGTAAGTTTATTTAAACATTGAATACAAATATGAAGTAGTACGGAAAGAAAATATTACAAAGTATGAAAAGTTTTTATCATAACAGCAAATTTGGTGGAAAACTTGATATAAAGTGTGTGTTGGTGGTTGTATAAGTGTATGTAAAATGAGTTTTACATTTCTATGTATTCAGTTTTATAGAGGGGGGTGCTTAAATGATGTCATTATATTCTTGACTATGATAATTAAAAAATTAAAAATTAATATATTTTAAATATTAGTAACCAGCTTAAGAATTAAAAGCAGGATATAAATCTTCCAAATTTCTAGCAAAGGTCAAAACAAGCACACACGAATGAAATAAACAAACGAGAAGCAAAGAAATAAAAGCTCAAAAAAAAAAAAAAAAAGGATCATAAGAGCTGAAAATTTATAAAAACTAAAAATAATATTAAAACTCCAAGTAACTTAAAATGAAATATGAACTAACCAAAACAAGGTAAGCATAGTAATCATGGCAATCAACATGATGTTTTAAATTTCTCTATAAGACACAAACTTCGAGATTTTCAAAGTTACATTAAAAAATCCAGATATCTCAGTAACAAGAGACACACCCAAATAAAACACTATGAAAATGGTAAAATCAAAGAAGGAGCAAATGTTTATCAGTAAAACTCAAACAAAAGAAAACCCAAAACAAAGTAGAGTTCAAGACAAGAACCACTAAATGATAAAAAGTTCATTTATATTGGTGGAAAATACAACTGACAACTCATTAAAACAATACACACCAAATAGAATTAAAAAATATATAAAGCAAAAACTAAGAAATTAAATGTAAAATTGCTTAAAAACAGCATTGTGAGAAATCTTAACAAATCTTAAGTTGAACAAGGAGTTAGATCAGGAAGATGCAAAGTAAATAATGACATAAAGAATTTAAACCACAATTTTAAGTGTTTATATACTGGGTTCTCTTACAACCTTAGACCATACTTTATTCTCAAGGATCAATAAAAAGCTGATCGTAAACTAGGTCACACACAAGAAAAATCATTTCACAAAGAACTCTTAAAAATCACACTCTCTACCACAATATATTAAAAAACTATAAACTTACTTATAAAAACCTAATTTACCTAAAGCTTCACAAAATTTAAAACATTCTCCAAAATAATTGTTGGTCCAAAGAATAACACAAGCCACAGAATGAGCTATCTATTAACAAAAATTAGAAAGATGAATGTGAAAATTCACAATGTGTAACAAACTTATAACCTTCAATTTTCACATTAGTTTTAAAAGAGTAAATAAATTAAGTGTGAAAGCCAAGAATATAATATAGCTATATAATATAATAAATATAAAAAAGAAATCAAATCTTAAATGGAAAATAGATTTAATAAATGTAAAGTTCTTTGAGAAAAACAATAAAATACACAAATATCCGATAAATCTAAACAACATAAAAATAAAAAACAACAGAAATATGAGTGAGATGGGAAATTTAACAATGGATATAAAATAGATAAAAAGGGTAATAGTATTATATACAATTCTATTCTTATATACTTGAAAGGTTGAATTATCCAAATTGACTAAGAAATAGTGTAATAAACAGTAAAATTATAAAATTTTTTAAAATGCCTCCAAAAGGGAAAAGAGAGAAGAAAAATAACTCCTTGTGTAGACAATTTTACTGGTAAATTATTTTAAAAATTTCAGAGAAAAGATATTCCCCTGCTAGCTGCATAAATTATTCCAGAGATAGGTAAATATGAAAAATGACCTGAATCATTTTATGAAGCAATCATCATAATCTTAATACTCAATACAACAGAACAATTGAAAAAATTGTAAAACAGCTTTTATTTGTAATAGATGTCAATGCAAAATTCTCAATAAAATACCCTGAAACCAGCTCAACAGTTAACTAAAAGAATCCAGAGTATCCATGGACTTCAGATGCTTTACTGTTAGGAGATTTATCTGCATACTTAACATCAGTAGTTGGCTGACAGAAAAAAGAAAGCATCTGATAAATTACTGGTAAAATGACTGATAAACACTTTCCCAACATTATATCAGATACACAGACTTATACACACATGATTTTCAAAATTTTTTACCAGTCCATAATTCTAAAATATATACAGATTGAAACATTAATAAAATGCTAGCTTCTATCTAATAAGTTAGGAAAAATAATTTAAAGGATAATATGAAAGAGAAGCACTCCATTTCTATTAGAAAAAAAGAAAATCTCAATAAACTGGAAGTTTTTTCACATGATAAAGCAGATCACTCTTAAACGAGCACAAATATCCTACCACTATCTTCCCATAAGGGTTCCAAGTAAAATCAAGGCTCAGAAAAGAATGCCTCATATCACTCTTGCTATATACTATTTTTTTTTTTTACAATATTATAAGATACAAAATAGCCATAAATGGAAAGGGGAGAATGTTTATTTTTATTTGCTAAAGGTGTGAATATATACGTACAAATGTAATCGAATCAATGAAAAACTCTTAAAGTTGTTAAGATTTCAATAAATGGAAGCTTATTCTATAACCATACAGTAATCAATAGCTTTTCTTTATAAGATCAATGGTCAAGGGGGTTGTCTTTTGGAGCCCTCATGGTGCGGGGGTAAAGAGCTCGGCTGCTAACCAAAAGGTCAGCAGTTCAAATCTACGAGCTGCTCCTTGGAAACGCTATGAGGCAGTTCTATTATGTCCTATAGGTTCACTATGAGTCCGAATCGCCTCGATGGCAACGTTTTTTTTCTTTCAATAGAAAGAGAAAGGAGCCCTGTTTACACAGTGGTTAGGAGCTTAGCTGCTGACTGAAAGGTCGATGGTTCGAGTCCAAACAAAGTTCAATGAAAAAAATCCTTAGACCTCAGAAGAAAGACAGGCAAAAGATGTGAGTAATTTATAAAAGAATATAATTAGCTAATAAACTTGAAAATTTTAACCTTGCTAATGAGATGCAGATTGAAACATTAATAAAATGCCACCTTCCAGCTAATAAATTAGGAAAAAAACAATTTGAAGGATATGAAAGAGTGGCACTCTCGTATACTGGGATCATAAATTTTCCACCACATATCCTTAAAGGCAGTTTGGCAATGGTCCACTCTTTTAACCTGTAATTCACTCAAAAGAATGTATTTAAAACTGTCAAAATTTTATTTTTATGTGAATAGTTGGGAACATTTTAAATCAAGGGACTCCAAAGTTTTTTGATAACCCAGCCTTATCAATGAAAATAATTTTTGCCACTAACTCCTTATGTATATTTATTTACAGTTCTTTTTGTGCCTTTCATTTTTACCATTAAAAAACATACACAAAATAGAATTGAACAAAAATTGAACTAAACATAGTAATTCTAATACTTTCTTCCTGCACCCCAAGGCATTGTCTTGCAACATCTCCTAGTGTGCAGGCCCTCGCTTCAAAGACCCTGCACAGAATGCTCTGAAGTTAGAAAATAGTTAAATAAGTCATTGGTGTATCCATAAGAGTAAATGTTGTGTAGCTGTTTGAAATCACAATTTTGGGTAATTAATTTTGAGAAGATGTTTACGTATAATGTCAGTAATGTGCCTAGCTTGCTCACCATTATATCCTCGGAACCTAGCCCAGGAGAACACATTAGGTCTTTAATAAATATTCATTAAATGAAAAAGTGAATTAAAAGAGCAAGCTACTAATTTCTATATGAGATTCCAGAAACATTAACAAAGATGGTATATACACATGTTGTTGTCGTTAGGTGCTGTCGAGTCAGTCCTGACTCATAGTGACCCACGTACAACAGAACAAAACACTGCCCGGTCCTGACCATCCTCACAATCCTTGCTATGCTTGAGCCCATTATTGCAGCCACTGTGTCAATCCATCTCGTTGAGGGTCTTCCTCTCTTTCGTTGACCCTCTACTTTACCAAGCACGATGTCCTTCTTCAGGGACTAGTTCCTCACAATAACATGTTCAAAGTACATGGGATGAAGTCTCACCATCCTCTCTTCTGAGGAGCATTCTAGTAGCTGTACTTTTTTGAAGATAGATTTGTTCCTTCTTCTGGCAGTCCATGGTATATTCAATATTCTTCACCAACAGTGTTATTCAGAAGCATCAGTTCTTCTGTCTTCCTTATTCATTGTCCAGCTTTCATATGCACATGAGCGATTGAAAATACCATGGCTTGGATCAGGTGCACCTTAGTCCTCACAGTGACATCTTTGCTTTTCAACACTTTAAAGAAGTCTTTTGCAGCGGATTTGCCCAGTACAATATGTAGTCTGATTTCTTGACTGCTGCTTCCATGGACGTTGACCATGGATCCAAGTAGAATGAAATCCTCGATAATGTCTATCTTTTATCGTTTTATCATGATGTTGCTTATAGATCCAGTTGTGAGGATTTCTGTTTCCTTTATGTTTAGGTGTAATCCGTACTGAAGATCTTTGATCTTCATCAGTAAGTGCTTCAAATTCTCTTCACTTTCAGCAAGTAAGGTTGTCATCTGCATATTGCAGGTTGTTAATGAGTCTTCCTCCAATCCTGATGATGTGTTCTTCTTCTTATAACCCAGTTTCTTGGATTATTTGCTCGGCATACAGACTGAATAAATATAGTGAAAGGATACAACCCTGAAACAAATCTTTCCTGATTTTAAACCACTCAGTATCCCCTTGTTCTGTTCAAACAACTGCCTCGTGGTCATTGTACAGGTTCTGCACGAGCACAATTACGTGTTCTGGAATTCCTGTTCTTTGCAGTATTATCCATAATTTGTTATGATCCACACAGTCGAATGCCTTTGCATAGACAATGAAACACAGGTAAACATCTTTCTGGTATTCTCTGCTTTGAGCAAGATCCGCCTAATGTCAGCAGTGATATCCCTTGTTCCACATCCTCTTCTGAAACTGGCTTGAATTTCTGACATTTCCCTGTTGATGTACTGCTGCAACCATTTTTTGAATTATCTTCAGCAAAATTTTACTTATTTGTAATATTAATGATATTGTTCAATAATTTCTGCATTCTGTTGGATTACTTTTCTTTGGAATGGGCACAAATATGGATCTCTTCCAGTTGGTTGGCCAGAAAGCTGTCTTCCAAATTTCTTGGTAGAGACTGTGAGTACCTCCAGGGCTTTATCTGTTTGTTGAAACACCTCAGTTGGTATTACGTCAATTAATGGAGCCTTGTTTTTCACCAGTGTCTTCAGTGCAGCTTGGACTTCTTCCTTCAGTACCATCAGTTCTTGATCGTATGCTACCTCCTGAAATGGTTGAGCGTTGACCATTCCTTCCATCTTATTTTCATGCTCCTGTGTCTTTCAGTATTTTGCCCATAGAATCTTTCAGTATTGCAACTTGAGGCTTGAGTTTTTTCTTCAGTTCTTTCAGCTTGAGAAATGCGGAGAACGTTCTTCTCTTTTGGTTTTCTAACTTCAGGTCTTTGCACATTTCATTATAATACTTTACTTTATCTTCTCCAGCCGCCCTTTGAAATTTTCTGCTCAGCTCTTTTACTTCATCATTTCTTTCTTTCACTTTAGCTACTCTGTGTTCAAGAACAAGTTTCATAGTCTCATCTGACATCCATTTTGGTCTTTTCTTTCTTTTCCTGTCTGTTTAATGACCTTTTGATTTCTTCATGTGTGATATTCTTGATGCCATTCCACTACTCGTCTGGTCTTTGCTCATTAGTGTTCAATGAGTTAAATCTATTCTTGAGATGGTCTCTAAATTCAGGTGGGGTATACTGAAGGTCGTATTTTGGCTCTCGTGGACTTGTTTTAATTTTCTTCACCTTCAGCTCGAACTTGCATAGAGCAATTGATGATCTGTTCCACAGTCAACCCCTGGCCTTGTTCTGACTGATGATATTGAGTTTCTCCATCGTTGTTTTCCACAGATGTAGTTGATTTGATTCCTGTGTATTCCATCTGGCAAGGTTCATGTGTATAGTTGCTGTTTATGTTGTTGAAAAAAGTTGCAATGAATAAGTTGTTGATCTTGCAGAATTCTATCATGTGATTGCTGGCGTCGTTTCTATCACCGAGGCTATATTTTCCAACTACTGATCCTCCCTCTTTGTTTACAACTTTCACATTCCATTCACCAGTAATTGTCAATGCAACTTGATTGCATGTTTGATCAATTTCATACTGCAGAAGTTGGTAAATGTCTTCAATTTCTTCATTATTGTCATTAGTAGTTGGTCCATAAATTTGAATAATAGTTGTATTAACTGGTTTTCCTTGTAGGTGTGTGAATATTATCCTATCACTGACAGCATTGTACTTCAGGAAAGATCTTGTAATGTTCTTTTTGATAATGAAGGCGACACCGTTCCTCTTTAATTTGTCATTCCCGACACAGTAGACAATATGGTTGCCAGATTCAAAATGGCCAATACCAGTCCATTTCAGCTCACTAATGCCTACCTAGGATATCTGTCTTCCAGTGTTCCATTTCATTTTTGACAACTTCCAATTTTCCTAGATTTATACTTCATACATTCCACCTTCTGATTATTAATGGATACTTGCAGCTGTTTCTTCTCATTTTGAATTGTGCCATATGAGGAAATGAAGGTCCCAAAAGTTTTATTCCATCCACGTTATTAAGGTTGACTCTACCTTGAGGAGGCAGCTCTTCCCCAGTTGTATTTTGAGTGCCTTTCAACCTGAGGGGCTTATCTTCTGGCAGTATATCAATGTTCTGCTGTTATTCATAGTGTTTTCATTGTCCGATTTTTTTAGAACTAGATCGCCGGGTACTTTTTCCCTAGTCTGTCTTATTCTGGAAGCTCTGCTGAAACCTGTCCTCCATGGGTGACACTGCTGATATTTAAAATATTGGTAGCATAGCTCCCAGCATCACAGCAACACACAAGCCACCACAATATGATAAACTGACAGACAAGTGGTGGGCACACACATGTACAATTTTTAAAATTTTTTACAATGAATTCATAATTCTAAAATAAAATTCAAAATCAATATGGATGGAAAAATCGAGCTTAAAATGTAATATAACTGTCAAATTGAATGGCAGTTTTGAAAAGATAAAAGATAAAATATGAAATATCAAGAATATGAAATAAACAGTATAAGACCCAACATTTTAAGAATCAGAGGACAGAATAAGAGGAAATTATAAAAGGTTTTCTCTTACTTAAAAGTTAGGTAAATCCGTTTATTACTATAGTATCCTTTCTTCAGAAATGGTCAGGAAACTTCCCTTCATATTCCTCAGAATATAACTTTAAGATTGTAGTTCTCACCCTTCAGTATTCATAAGAATTATATTAGAAACTTGTTAAAAGTGCAAATTCCTGGGCCCTACCTGCTGAGATTCTGATTCAGCAGGTTTGCAGAAGGTCCAGAAATCTATATTTAATAACCCCTCCACCCCCAAACTGGAATCTCTGGGTGGTATAAACAACTAATGTACTGGCTACTAACTGAAAGGTTGAAGGTTCAAGTCCACCCAGAGGGACCTCAGAAGAAAGGCTTGGTGATCTACTTCCAAAAATTCAGCCATTGAAAACCCTATGGAGCAGTTCTACTCTGACACACATAGGGTTACCATGAGTCGGGATTGACCTGATGGCAACTATTTCCTTCCAACCCAGGTGGATCTGATCCACGGCCTTAAGAATTACAGATAGAAATTGTGGAGAGTGGGATCAAATGCCTTGCTGGAAATCATATAAAACTCCAGTGACATTGCCCACTATGGGTTTGAGTGGCTCAGGATGGATGACAACAGAAAGATGGAGTAGGACTGGTGTGGAGACTTAAAAAGTACACGTCCTTTGCCAGAGCCCCTGTGAAGCCAAAAGTTGCATTAAGAAGAGGACTTTTAAAAACAGCAGTCCCTAAACAGAGGTCAGCACAAACCATTAACAGTTGAAAAGGGGGCTTTTTGTCATGTGGCACAGCCTAGAATGCACATGACCAGGTATGTTAGGAGAGACTTGCTTTGAGAGGTAAAGCACAGGCTCCTTCTAAATCTGGGCCAAGGCTGTGTGTGTGTGGTGGTGCGGCATTAATACTTAGAGTCTTGCTAACCCAACCAAACAAAAACCAAAAACTAAACCCATTACCTTCAAGTCAATTCTGACTTGGTGGTGCAAACAGTTTACACTAGACTACTAATCTAAAGACTGGCTGTTCATAGTCACCCAGCAGTGCCATGGAAGAAAGACCTGAGGATCTGTTTCCATAAGGATTACAGCCGAGAAAATCCTATGGAAGGAGACGGCCCAATATGGCAGCTAAGTCAGACACACCACGTCATCTCCCTACAGCAAAGACTCGAGAAACCAACTGAAACACATACAGATGACAATCCTAGAATCCTGAGCATCAGAAGGAATCCTGGAATCATTAGATCAAATACCTATTGTAAGGAGAAACTGAACAAAAGCAATGAATGAGAGTTACAGATCAGAGGTGCCCTGTCAGTAGGCACACCACGGCATGGCCCTCTTGAGACAAAGTAAGGAGCAACCCCAGGTGAGGATCACAGAAAGGCAACATCATGGAATTTCCAATAGGAGACAGAGAAACTGTGCAGACAAACCCAGAGTGAAGCAAGGTGGGCAGGACATGAACAAGATCTAAGAAGGGAAAGTACAGGATCCTGGCGACCACAGAGCAGGGAGGGAGGCAGGAACCAGAGACAGGACTACTCACCAGTGGTGGTCCCTGACCATTAGGGTGGGTATGCACAGAGAACAGTAGATCCATAGAGTGTTGGCTAGAGGTCCCCCACCTGACCGGACTCTGAGCAGACCCCTCCCTCACATTTGGTTGGGGCCAGGTCCCTATTGCTGGCTGTAGCCTATGGGGTGTGCCCTAGAACCCATGCCCAGTGACCAGAGAAGCACACTCCCCCTCCCCCCATCCTCATGGTGACCAGTGGCATGAGCCCCCCTGCCACCACCTCCTGTCTGGGGACTGCAGTATGAGCCCCTCTTCCCCTGTCAATGCAGCCCTGCCTGGCCTGTGACCAGCTACATGTGTCCACCCTGCCCCTCACTCCCCCACCCCCCCAGCCCAGACCACACCTATGCCACTGGACCAATGACTGGCAGCAGTGTGTGACTACCCTGTCCACCAACACCCAACTGCCCCACCCACCCAGTGAGCAGCAGTGCACCCACGCCATCAGGCAGAAGACTGGTGGTCACATGTGCCCACCCTACCTGCCACTTCCCCACTGCCAGCCCACTTACATGGCCAGTGGCAGTGTGCCCTCCCACACCACCAGACTGACATATGGTGAGTGCCCACCTCACCCATCACCACCCCACCTGTCACCCTGCCCACCCAGCAAGTGACAGCACATGCTCCTGTGCCACTGAACTGATGACTGGTGGTGGCACACACCTGCCCCATCTACCCTCTGCTTGGTGATGGATGAAGTGATCCCACCCCTCCCGCTCCCACTTCCTCCCGGTGATAGGTGGTGAGTGCTCCCATGCTGCCAGACCAGTGATCAGCCAAGCACGTCTGCCCCACCCGCCCTGGTATATCAAAACAAAACAAATCAGGACAGAACAAACATAAAATCAATGTATAAATGAATAAAATAACACCTTAATGCCTCAGAGACAGCAGACGTTAACAAATCCTATGAAGAAACAGGATAAGATTACTCAAACAAGTGGGCAAAATAAAGGGAAAGAAAATCTTCCTGAGGAAGAAATGACAGTAGAACTACCTGAGAAGGAATTCAAAAGAATTATATTTAGTATCTTCAAAGAGATCAAGGAAAATACAGGGGGGAAAAAAAACCTAGAAGAATTCAGGAAAACAATACAAGAACAAAATGACAGACTCAATAGACAATTAGAAACCATAAAAAAACAACAACTAGCAATTCAGAAGAGTAACAATAAAATAAAAGAAATAGATAACACAATGGAAGGACCAAAACCAAACCAACGTCCTTGCTGTCGAGTCAATTCCAACTCATAACAACCCTATAGGACAGAGTAGAACTGTCTCATAGGGTTTCCAAGGAGTGGCTGGTGGATTTGAACTTCTGACCTTTTGGTTTGCAGCCATAGCTCTTAACCACTGCACCACCAGGGCTCCAACGGAAGGACACAGAAGTAGAATTAAATCAAAGGAAGAAAGAATCAGTGAAACAGAGGACAAATCTCTTGCTACTAATTTATTTGAGGAACGATCAGAAAAAAGAATGAAGAAAGCCTAAGAGTTATGTGGGATGCTATCAAGAGGAATAATTTATATATCATAGGAATTCCAGAAGAGGAGGGGAAAAAAAAAAAAAAAAAAAGAACAGAGAAAATTTTTGAAGATATATTGGCAGAAAACTTCCCAAATATCATGAAAGATAAGAAAGTTTCCATCCAGGAAGCCTGATGAACCCCATACAGGATAGAACCAAAAATAAATTCATCAAGACATATTGTGGTGCAATTAATTACTTTTGTGTGTGGCCTTTCTAGTCATGGTCTTGTAACTCCCACCCTGGTGATTGTGTGATAGGGTAATTGTGGCCTATGAAGGGAATTGGTCAGTTTTGCCTTAAAAGAGAGCCAATTCCAGAGCAGAAAAGGAGTGCCCACCACCAGCAAAGAAGGAGACACCTGCAGCAGAGATCGGCGGCACAGACCCACAGGAGATGGCACAGTAAGCTTCCCAGCCTATAGGGCAAGAAAGTTGAGTGCCTTTGGGCAGAGACTGAGGGTCAGGGAGAAGTCTATGCCTGACCCACGAATTTGGGACTTGCCAGCCTCCACAACCACATGAGCCATTTCCTTTGTATTGTTCTTGAGTTCTGTGAGACATTGCAGCAAATTAGGGAACTCAAAGAGAGGAGGGAGAGTACTGAGGCAAGAGAGAGTAGTTGATGTAATTGTTGTTAGAGATGATGCAGTGGTACAGCACTTGGAAAAGTTAGATATTTGAGGCATGTTTAACCTCTGCCTCATAGGAACCAGGAAAGTGAATAACACCATACTTAAAAACTATTGGGTCATAGAAGAAATTAAAAATGAAATTAAAAAATTATTAGAATCAAATAAGAATGAAGACACAACATACAAAACCCCTGGGACACAGCAAAAGCAATGCTCAGAGGAAAATTTATAGCAATAAATGCACACATTAAAAAAGAAGAAAGGTCCAAATCAATAACTTAACCCAACATCTTGAACAAGCAGAAAAGGAACAGCAGAAGAAGTCCACAGTCCCAAGAAGAACGGGAAATAACATTGATCAGAGCAAAAATAAATAAAATAGAAAAACAATAGAAAGAATCAACAACACTAGAAGTTGGTTCATTGAGAGGATCAATAAAATTGACAAACCACTGGCCAAACTGACAAAGGAAAAAAAATGAGAAGACACAAATAACCAAAATAAGAAAGGAAATGGGCAACATTACAACAGAACCAACCAAGATAAAGAGGATCAAAACAGAATACTATAAAAATTATACTCCAACAAATTTGAAAACCTAGAAGAAACGGACAAATTTCTAGAAACACATTATCTACCTAAACTAACACATAAGCAAAAAAACCAAACTGTTGCCACTGAGCTGATTCCGACTCATAGTGACCCGATAGGACAGAGTAGAACTGCCCTGTAGTGTTTCCAAGGAGCAGCTGGTGGATTGGAACTGCTGACTGAACTCTTACCACTGTGCCACCAAGGCTCCCAACTAACACATAGAGTTAGAAAATCTAAATAGAGCCGTAACAAAAGAATAAATTGAAGAGGTCATTAAAACAAAAAAACAAACAAAAAGAAAAACCTCCCAACAAAAAAAAGCCTGGTCAAAATGGCTTCCCAGGAGAATTCTACCAAACATTGAGAGAAGAGTTGTCACCAATTCTACTGAAATGATTTCAGCACATAGAAAAGGAAGGAATACTCCCTAATTTATTCTATGAACCCAGCATAACCCTGACACCAAAGCCAGGCAACGACACCACAAAAAATGAAATGTCAGACCAATATCCCTCATGAATATAGACAGAAAAATTCTCAGCAAAATTCTAGCCAATAGAATACAGCAGCATATCAAAAAAATAATATATCATGATCCAGTGGGATTCATACCAGTGATGCAAGGGTGCTTCAACATTAGAAAATCAATCAACGTAATTCTCCACATAAATAAAACAAAGGAAAAGGATCACATGATCATCTCAATAGATACAGAAAAGGCATTTGATAAAATCCAACACCCTTTCCTGATAAATTCTCAGTAAAACAGAAATAGAAGGGAAATTCCTCAACTTACTTAAGGGCACATATGCAAAATCAACAGCCAACGTTATTCTCAATGGAGAGAGATTGAAAGGATTCCCCCTGAGAATAAGAATGAGACAAGGATGCCCATTATCACCACTCTTATTCAATATTGTACTGAAACTCCCAGCCAGAGCAATAAGGCAAGAAAAAGAAATAAAATTTGTCTATACTGGTAAGGAAGAAGTAAAACTGTCCTATTCTAGGATAACATGATCCTATACATAGAAAATCCTGGAGATTCCACAAGAAATTTACTGGAACTAATAGAAAGTTTCAGCAAAGTGGCAGGGTACAAGATCAACACACAGAAATCAGTTGGATTTCTCTATAGTAATAAGGAGAACTCTGAAAAGGAAATCAAGAAAACAATACCATTTATACTAGCCCCCAAAAGGATAAAATACCTAGGAATAGATCTAACCAAGGACCTAAAAGACTTATACAAGGAAAACTAAAAAACACTACCTCAAGAAACCAAGAGACCCGCATAAATGGAAAAACATACCATGCGCAAGGATTGGAAGAATTAACCCTGTGAAAATGTCAATACTAACCAAAGCGATCGGTAGATACAGTGCAATCCCGATCCAAATCCCAACAACATTCTTCAGTGAAACAGAAGAACTAATCTCCAGCTTTATATGGAAAGGAAAGAGGCCCTGAACAGCTAAATCAACATTGAAGAAGAACACAGTAGGAGGCCTCACACTTCCCAATCTCAGAACTTACTATACAGCCACAGTAATCAAAACAGCCTAGTACTGGTACGACAGACACAAAGACTAATGGAAGAATTGAGAAGCTAGAAGTAAATCCATCTATCTATGGGCAGCTGATCTTCCACAAGGGACTGAAGTCCATTCAATGGAGAAGAGTCAGTCTCTTTAACAAATGGTGCTGGTAAAACTGGTTATTGATTTGCAGAAAAATGAAACAGGATCCATACCTCACACCATACACAAAAACGTACTCAAAATGGATCAAAAACCTACATGTTAAATCTAAAACTATAAATTTCCTGGAAGGTAACATAGGGTTAGAAGTAGGGGTCCTAATTTTTGGCATACATATACTATCAAATACAACTAAAAATATATGAACAACAGAAGATAAACTAGATAACTGGGACCTCCTAAAAATTAAATACGTATGCTCATCAAATGACTATCGAAAGAGTAAAAAGAGAACCTACATACTGGGAAAAAGTTTTTGCTGATGACACATCTGACAAAGGTCTAATACCTAAAATACATAGAAAACTAAACAACAAAAAGAAAAACAATCCAATCAAAAAAATGGACAAAGACATGAACAGACTCTTCACCAAAGAGAACATTCAGGCAGCTAACAAACACATGAAGAATTGCTCATGATCATAAGCCGTTAAAAAAACCCAAACCCACTGCCATCAAGTCGATTTTGACTCATAGCAACCTTATAGGACAGAGTAGAACTTCCCCATAGTCTTTCCTAGGCTGTAAATCTTTACAGAAGCAGACTGCCACATCTTCATCCTGTGGAGTGGCTGGTTGTTTTGAACTGCCAACCTTTTGGTTAGCAACCAACCACTTAACCACTGCACCACCAGGGCTCCCTCATTAGCCATTAGAAACCAACCAAAAACCAAACCCGTTGCTATTGAGTTGATTTTGACTCATCACCACCCTATAAGACAGAGTAGAACTGCCCCATAGGGCTACCAAGGAGTGGCTGGTGGATTTGAACTGCTGATGTTTTGGTTAGCAGCCAAATTCTTTACTACTGCACCACCAGGTCTCCAATTAGAGAGATGCAAATCAAAACTACAATGAGATACCATCTCACCCCTGCAAAAATGCCACTGATTAAAAAAACAGAGAACAAGAAATGCTGGCAAGGTTGTGGTGAGATTGGAACTCATATACACTGCTGGTGGGATTGTAAAATGGTAACAGCCACTATGGTAAACAGAATGGTGCTTCCTCAAAAAACTAGGCATAGAAATACCTTATGATCCAGCAATGCCACTCCTAGGTACATACCTAGAGATATAAGAGCAGTGGCACAAATAGACACATGCACACCCATGTTCATTGCTGCATTATTCATGCTAGCAAAAAGAAGGAAACAACCTAAGTGCCCACCAACAGATGAATGGATAAACAAATTGTGATACATACATACAAGGGAATACTACGCATCAATAAAGAATATTGATGAGTCTGGGATACGTAACATGGATGAATTTGGAGGACATTATGCTGAGTGAAATAAGTCAAACACAAAAGGACAGATATTGCATGTTACCCTTTTTATAAAAAAACCGAGAATAGGTATACATAGAAAGCAATGTTCTTTGCTGGTTACCAGGGGTGGGAGGGGGATGGAGAGGGAGAGGAATCACTTACCAGATAGTAGACACATGTTAATTCTGATGATGGCGAAGGCAATACACAATATGGGGGAAGTCAGCACAACCTGACCTAAGTAAATGAAGACACTGAGATGTACGCAAGAATAAAGGACAACTACGGTAAAGGTTATAAAATATACAGTTTTGCAGCTACAGTTGTCATTGTTGTTAGGTGCTGTCAGGTCTGTTCCAACTCATAGAGAACCTGTGTACAACAGAACGAAACGCTACCCAGTCCCCTGCCATCCTCACAATTGTTATGCTTAAGCCCATTGTTGCAGCCACTGTGTCAATCCATCTTGTTAAGGGTCTTCCTTTTTTTCGCTGACCCGCTACTTTACCAAGTGTGATGTCCTTTTCCAGGGACTGATCCCTCCTGATAACATGTCCAAAGTAGTCTCACCATCCTCGCTTCTAATGAGCACTCTGGCTGTACTTCTTCCAAGACAGATTTGTTTGTTCTTCTGGCAGTACATGGTATTTTCAATATTCTTTGCCAACACCATAATTCAAAGTCATCAATTCTTCTTCAGTTTTCCTTATTCACTGTCCAGCTTTTGCATGTATACGAGGCAATTGAAAACACTATGGCTTGGCTCAGGCGTACCTTAGTCTTCAAGGTGAGTATTTGCTTTTTAACCCTTTAAAGAGGACTTTTACAGCAGATTTGCCCAATGCAAGGTGTCGTTTGATTTCTTGACTGCTTCTTCCATGAGCATTGACTGTGGATCCAAGTAGAATGAAATCCTTAACAATGTCAATCTTTTGTCCGTTTATGATGTTGCTTATTGGTCCAGTTGTGAGGGTTTTTGTTTTCTTTATGTTGAGGTGTTATCCATATGGAAGCCTGTGGTCTTTGATCTTCATCAGTAAGTGCTTCAAGTCCTCTTCACTTTCAGCAAACAAGATTGTTTATCTGCATATTGCAGGTTGTTAATGAGTCTTCCCCCAATCCTGATGCCATGTTCTTCATATAGTCCAGCTTCTTGGATTATTTGGTCAGCATACAGGTTAAATAAGTACAGTGAAAGGATACAACTCTGAGGCACATCTTTCCTGATTTTAAACCACTCAATATCCCCTTGTTCTTTTCAAATAACTGCCTCTTGTTCTATGTACAGGTTCTGCACGAGCACAATTATGTGTTCTGGGATTCCTATCCTTCACAAAGTTATCCATAATTTGTTATGATCCACACAGATGAATGCCTTTGCATAGTCAATAAAACACAGGTAAACGTCTTTCTGGTATTCTCTGCTTTCAGCCAGGAACCGTCTGACATCAGCAATAATAACCCTGGTTCCACGTCCTCTTGTGAATCCAGCTTGAACTTTTGACATTTCTCTGCTGATGTACTGCTGCAACTGCTTTTGAAAGATCTTCAGCAAAAGTTTACCTGTGTGTGATATTAATGATATTGTTCAATAATTTCTACACTCTGTTGAATCACCTTTCTTTGGAGTGAACAGAAATATGGATCTCTTCCTGTCAGTTGGCCAAGTAGCTGTCTTCCAAATTTCTTGACATAGATGAGTGAGCACTTCCAGTGCTGCATGCATTTGTTGAAACATCTCAATTGGTATTCCATCAATTCCTGGAGCCTTGTTTTTTGCCATTACTTTCAGAGCAGCTTGGACCTCTTCCTTCAGTGCATTGGTTCTTGATCATATACTACCTCCTGAAATGGTTGAACATCAACCAATTCTTTTTGGTACAGTGACTTGGTATATTCCTTCCATCTCCTTTTGATGCTTCCTGTGTCATTCAATATTTGCCCCTAGAATCCTTCAATATTGCAACTCGAGGATTGACGTTTTTCTTCAGTTCTTTTGGCTTGAGAAATGCTGAATGTGTTCTTTCCTTTTGGTTTTCCAACTGCAGGTCTTTGCACATTTCATTATAATACTTTACTTTTACTTTATCTCCAACCACCCTTTGAAATCTTCTGTTCAGCTCTCTTACTTCATCATTTCTTCTTTCACTTCAGCTATTCTACATTCAATAGCAAGCTTCAGAGTCTATTCTGACATCCATTTTGATCTTTTCTTTCTTTCCTGTCTTTTCAATGACCCTTCTGTCATTCCGCAACCCATCAAGTCTTCAGTCATTAGTGTTCACTGCATTGAATCTGTTCTTGAGATGATCTCTAAATTCAGGTGGGATGTACTCAAAGTAATGCTTTGGCTTTCATGGACTTGTTCTAATTTTCTTCAGCTTCAACTTGAACTTTCATAGGAACAATTGATGGTATGTTCCACAGTTGGCCCCTGGCCTTGTTTTGACTGATGTTATTGAGCTTTTCCATTGTCTGTTTCCACAGATGCAGTCGATTTGATTCCTGTGTATTCTTTCTGGAGAGGTCCACCTGTATAATTGCTGTTTATGTAGTTGAAAAAAGGTATTTGCAATGAGGAATTTGTTGGTCTTGCAAAATTCTATCATGTGATCTCTGGCATCATTTCTCTCACCAGGGCCATATTTTCCAATCACTGTTCCGTCTTCTTTGTTTCCAAGTTTTGTATTCCAACCACCAGTAATTATCAATACATCTTGATTGCCTGTTTAATCAACAACAGTAATAACAAGCAGAAAATATGCGAGTGGTTACACAGTAGTCATATATGTTATATGGGTGTGGAAAGGCATATGGGAGTACATGTGCATGCATATATAGGTATATTTGTGGGCATATATATATATATATATATATATATATATACATGTGTCATAGATTGAATTATGTCCCCCTGAAAATATGTGTATCAGTTTTGCTGAGTCATAATTCCCAGTATTGTATGATTTTGTACCATTTTGTAATCTAATGTGATTTCCTTTTGTGTTGTAAACTCTATCACTGTGATGTAATAAGATGGATTAGTGGCAGTTATACTGATGAGGTCTGTGAGATTAAATAGTGTCTTAAGCCAATCGCTTTTGAAATATAAAAGAGAGAAGTGAGCAGAGACACATGAGAATCTCACACCACCAAGAAAACAGTCCCGGGAGCAGAGCGCGTCCTTTGGACCCGAGGTTCCTGCACCAAGATGCTCCCAGACCAAGGGAAGACTGGTGCATCACAAGGACCTTTCTCCAGAGCCGACAGAGAGAGAAAGCCTTCTCCTGGAGCTGGTGCCCTGAATCTGGACTTGTAGCTTACTGGACTGTGAGAGAATAAACTTCTCTTTGTTAAAGCCATCCACTTGTGGTATTTCTGTTATAGCAGCACTAGATGACTAAGCCAACATATTTGTATGTGCCACATGCATATGCAATAAAACACACAGGGGCATACTTATGAATACTTGCTAGACATAGCCAAACACCTCATGGGATTGATTTACTGGGTTTGAAGGCTCAGGACCATAGTCTCGTGGGACAACTTGGTCAATTGGCATAACTTAGTTCATAAAGATAATGTTCTACATCCTAGTTTGATGAGTAGTGTCTGGGGTCTTAAAAGCTTGTGAGTGGACGGCTAAGATGCAACAATTGGTCTCTTCCCATCCAGAGCAAAAGAAAGTAAAGGAAACCAAAGACTCAAGGAAGAAATTAGTCCATAGGACTAATGGCCCACGTGAACCACAACCTCTTCTAGCCTGAGACCAGAAGAACTAGATGGTGCCTAACTATCATTACTGACCATTCTGTCCAGGGACACAATAGAAGGTTCTTGTTAGAATGGAAGGATAATATAAAACTAAACTTAAATTCATGAAAAAGACCAGACTTACTGGACTGACAGAGACAAGAGGAACCCCTGAAACTATCGCCCTAAGGTACCCTTTTAACCTGGAACTGAAGCCACTCCTGGAGGTCACCTTTCAGTCAAATAATAGATTGGCCTATAAAATAAATAATAGCATCTGTGAGGAATGTACTGCTTTAACAATCAACTACATGAGAACAAATGGTCAACATTCACCCAAAAGCAAAGATGAGAAGGCAAGGAGGGGCAGGGAAACTGGATGGATGAAGCGGGGCAGGCGAGGTGGAAATGGTGAGAGCGCGGATACATCGCCGGGACTGTAACCGATGTCACAGAACAATTTTGTGTATGAATTGTTGAATGGGTATCTAATTTGCTGTGTAAACTTTCACCTAAAACACAGTAAAATATTCAAAAATAGAAGAAAAGAAAACCCTACAGGGCAGCTCTACTCTGTAACACATGGAGTCTCATGGGTCCTGCTAGGTGACAGTATTTTTCTGATAAGCTCAGAACTCTTCATAGTCCTTAAAGCCCACTGGGAAGTGCCAGGTATTATTTTAGCTGAAGGAGATATTCAGAGAATTTAAGTCACTTCTCTAAGACTATCTTCACTGGGAACTAGTAAAGTGTCAAAAGAACCAGCTTTGGTGGTGGTAGGTACTCGGCTCCCATCCTCACCTAGCCCCAGGTGACTGGGGGACTTTGGTAATAATTACCTAAACCTGACAGGGTACAAGGAAGCAGCCAGTGCTGGTTCTGCAAAGGTAAATGATTAGTTTGATTATTTTCTCAGAAGAAATTAAATTGATACAAAGGCTGTCGGCCTAAGATAGTAAGAAAAAAAAATGTGGCTTAAATTTGATTTTTGTAAGATTCAAGTTATTTAAATTTTCTCTCATTTTGTAGGAATGACATCTTTTCTATGGCTCAGTAGACCTTTTGTAATGTTTTACTTAGAAGGTTATCTAGTGCCCAAACTATAAGACATTTTCCTCCATATTTCCACTCTTGCCTGCTCACAAAGCAGCGTTTTGAAAAGCGAGTCAGATTCTGAAGCACCTTGTTCAAAATTCTCAAGTGGTTTTTATCTCATGTCGTTGGGTGGCGCAGATGGTTTGTGCTTACTACTAACCATGGTGTTTTCAATCACCTCATATGCATGCGAAAGCTGGACAATTAATAAGGAAGACCTAAGAAGAATTGATGCCTTTGAATTATGGTGTTTGTGAAGAATATTGAATATACCATGGACTGCCAGAAGAATGGCCAAATCTGACTTGGAAGAAGTACAGCCAGAATGCTCCTTAGAAGCAAGGATGATGAGACTTTGTTTCACGTACTTTGGACATGTTATCAGAAGGGACCAATCCCTGGAGAAGGACATCATGCTTGGAAAGGAAGAGGGTCAGCGAAAGAGAGGAAGACCCTCAATGAGATGGATTGACACAGTGGCTGCAACAATGGGCTCAAACATAGCAACGACTGTGAGGACTGGTCAGTATTTCGTTCGGTTGTACAAGGGGTTGATATGAGTCAGAACCAACTCAACAGTACCTAACAACAACAACAACACTAACCTAACAGCTACCGGTTTTTTGACCTACCCAGCAGAGCCTTGGAAGGAAGGCCTGGCATTTTGCTTTTGTAAAGATTAGAATCAAGAAAACCCTATAGAGCTCAATTCTACTCTGTAATACATAGGGTCACCATAAGTTGGAATCAAGTTGATGGCAACAGATTCCTATTGCACTTGGAATTAAATACCAAATTACCACAATGGCCTATAGGCCCCCTGGTCTTGCTGTTGGCCACTTCTCTGGCCTCACCTCCAACCATGCCCACCCTTTCACTCCTCCTCAGCCACAGAGGCCTCCTGGTCTCTGGAGGGAATTGGCTGCCAGCCCAAACCCATTGTTGTTGAGTCAGTTCAGACTCATGATGACCCCATGTGTAGTCGAGTAGAACTGGGTGGGTTCAAACTGCTAACCTTTTGGTAATGAGACAAGTGCAAACAGTTTGTGCCACCCAGAGACCTTCCAGTCCCGTACATTTTAATCAAAGTCCTTTGTGACGCTCACACGCCTTTGCCTTTCTTCACTGTGTCCTCTGCCCAAAGGTCCCTTTATCTGTGAGGCCTTCTCTGATCACCTTATTTGTAACACGCCTCTCCCCATCTCTCTCTGTTCCACTTTTTGTTCATACCTCAGCTGCTAACCAAAAAGTTAGCAGTTCGAATCCACCAGCCACTCCTTGGAAAACCTATGGGGCAGTTCTGTTCTATCTTACAGGTTTGTTATGAATCAAAATCCATTTGACGGCAGCAGGTTTTTTATCACTACCTGTCATGGTTTGAATTATGTCCCCCCAAAAATGTGGGTATGAGTTTGGCTGGGCCATGATTCCTGGTACTGTGTGATTTTCCTATATGTTGTAAATCCTGCCTGTATGATGTGAATGAGGGAGGATGGGTGGCAGATGTGTTAGTAAGGTAGGACTGGATTTACAAGACTGGATTGTGTCCTGAGGCAATCTCTTGAGATATAAAAGACAGAATTGAGCAGAGAGCCAGGGGGGCCTCATACCATCAAGAAAGCAGTGCCGGGAGCAGAGCGCGTCCTTTGGACCAGGGTCCCTGTGCCGAGAAGCTCCTAGTCCAGGGGAACATCGATAAGAAGGCCAAGAGAGAGAGAAAGCCTTCCCCTGAAGCTGACACCCTGAATTTGGACTTTCAGCCTACCTCACTGTGAAGAAATAAATTTGTTTTTGTTAAAGCCATCCACTTGTGGTATTTCTGCTATAGCAGCACTAGATGACTAAGACACTACCCAATGTCATGATATTTACTTAATTATTTATTTAGTTATTGTCAGTCTTCCTACTGTAATTTTAGCAGCATGAGGGCACAGATTTGCTCTGTCTTGTACAATGATATATTCCCACGCATAGCATGTAGTACTCACTCACATGCATATTTGTTGAATAAATAACGTTAAAAACACTACCAATACCGAAGTTAAATGAGAAGTAAAAAAATCACCAATAATCTCTGTGCACCACCAAATCAAATTTGCCTTCCATTGAATTTTAAAAATTCATTCTATTTTCCAAATACATAAATCCCTTTATCTATTCTAATGGACTATAGCCATTTGTAATATCAAAAACTTGGGGACTGGTTTCCTAGTTTGTTATCTTAGTGCTGATTTAAATTTACTTTCCTGCTTGTTTTTAATCAAAACGATGATTTCTTGCTGATTTTTTTAAACTAAGTAACTATGTAGGCTTGATTAGAGTTTTGCTTGACATGTGAAGGAAGTGAATGCGCCCAGGAGGCCCCTTCAGGAGCCGCAAGCCCAGGGCAGGGCAAGCCCTAGAGCCACAGCGCTAATCCCGCAGGGCTTCCCAACAGGAACCATCTGTTTGTGGGCATGGAGGAGGCAATGGGCCCTTGGATTCCAAGTGTGTAAGAAAGTAGGAGAACTCAGCCGTCTTTCATTTCTCATTTGTTTTGTGCAGAAAACAGAAAACTTTTCAAGCAAAATGGGACTGGAGAAATAGTGCATGAGCCCAAGGAAGTAGAATGAAAGAGGATTGTGTAATAAGGGCTGCATCACAGCTGCGGTGAGCCTTCCTGAGGGGCTGGTACGTTAGTGTTGTTAGATGGAATCATTTACGTGTTCAGATCTGGGACAATTCATCAAGCATTTAGTTGAAATTATCTTTATTCTATCTGTGAAGCATTCATCTGTAAGGAAATTATAGCGGTGGGTGTGGGGATAGATGGAAACTTCTAAACTCACTTAAGGACAATTGTTTATAAAAACCTTAGCACATCCATTTTTATACACTACTCTTATGATTGTGGAGTCCCTGGGTTGTGAACAGTTAACGCGCTTGGCTGCTAACCAAAAGGTTGGAGGTTTGAGTTCACACAGAGGCACCTTGGAAGAAAGGTCTGGAGATCTACTTCTGAAAAATCAGCCATCGAAAACCCTATGGAACACAGCTCTACTCTGACACACGAGATGGCCATGAGTTGGAATTGACTCGACAGCAGTTGGTTGTTTTTCTTATTTTTTTTTTTTATTCCTCTTGTCAATATGTTAGCCATCCTTGTTACTACAGGTGCTTGTGAATATTAAGCAAGCAATTCTTTAAAGATATCCAGTGGCAAACAGTAGTATGTTTCCTCTGTTCCATTGAGTACTGTAGCCCTTGTTTGCTGATGATCCTGTGGATGGCCATGTTGACACCTTTGGTCAGTACGTGAATTGAAAGATAGGGGTCAGTAGTTGCGGAGTATCTCCTTAAAATAAGGAAGTAAGCCTATAAAATCCCAATTGAAAATCCTTGGGTAGAGCAGCACATGTATTCATTAGCATCTATAATTATGTCAAAACAGGGCTTCAAAGAAAGGGTGTGTGTTTGCGGGTATACATGCACATTCCACATGCTTAAGTACACACTAGTGTTTTACAGAAAAGAAAGATAAAAGGTGTCAAGAAAATCCTGTAACTGTGAAAGAAAGCATACTTGGCACATAGAAGATGCTGAATACCATGACTCTTGCCTTTATTGATGTCTAGTAGATGGTGAAATTGTTGATGGTGACAAATGTTTCTTGATCTTTCCATTCCCCATAGTTCCTAGCACAACACCTTGTACATGATGAACTGTCAATAAATATTTGTTGAACTGAATTAGTTTCGTTTAAGCCAACTCTGATTCAGAGTTATAACCAATTTATGCAAACTAAAGAGGACAGACTAAATATTAATAAAGGCTGACCTTGTTTTAAAACTGCCCTCCATTTCAAAGGCCAGAGATTCAAAGAAATATTTAGTGACGTCTCTTTTTATAATTTGGGTAGGAAACAAATTTGCGAAATATTTTAAATAGGGGCTAATAAGTTAGTTGAGTGAATGAGCTGGAGGTGGGGTGGAGAGAACCCATTAAAAAAAAAAGAAAAAAAACCTCCCAGTTCATGTTTTTGTGAGAACCCGAATCCCCAGGAATGAGAAGACTTAGCTAATCTTTCCAATCACATTCTCCCTCCCTCCCCACCCCCATCTCCTTGGAATTATGTTATCTCTGCTCTTCTTAAAAGCTCAGAAGCCTTTTGAATTGGAGTGGCATTCAAAGGACAGTCAAGGGTCACCCTTGGCATATCGAAGGATTACAGGAGAGGGAGGGGAAGGGAACAGCTGGGGCTGGGCAGAGGCGCGTTACAGATCCAAGGCAGGCAGAAAACGCTAGGAAAACTCCAAGGCAGCTGCTGTTGGCCCCGAGAAAGCTGCCCAGCTTGCTACTTAAGGACAGGAAGTAGCAACATAGCAACCCACATTATTAGTGATTCCATGCGTATCTTGCAGTTTGGGAGTACAGGAAAGGAAAACACATATTGCTGAAATCAATTAAACAATGGCCTTTTCAACAGAAATGGAAGGGTTCCTTTAGACAACAGGGACGCAGGAAACTTGTAAAATTAAAAGCCAGATACTGTTTTAATGAAGGGATAAAATTCTACAGAAGTCACAGCCCCCTAATAGTTACTTATTTGTTAAAATAATAAGGCCTTAGGATTTGTATAACAAATTCCTCAACAAACTTCAAAATGATTGAGGTTTTTAATTCCAACTATTATTTGACCTTTCTTCAATTTTTTATAGAGATGAATTCGTGTTTTGTTTTCCAATCCAAACAAATCTAATGAGGGCTGATTGTGGGCCAAGCACTGTACTAATATTTGGAGCGGGACAATTCAAAGACAGCCCACTACTATGTAGCAGTGGTTTCTTGCTGATTTATTGGGGCGGGGGGCGGGGAGGGGGGGGAGGTGGGAAGGTAGGTCATGAATCCCTTTGCAAATCTGATGAAAACTAAGGATCTTCTCCACAATAAAGTGTACAAACACACACTTTGTCAGGAAGGTGATAGACACAGAGCACAGAGCAAGCAATATGTAAAATGATTATTATTACTATGCATTAGGCCTGTTCTAGGGCTACCTGGGTAGTGCAAATGGTTAATAGCTTGGCTGTTAACCACACCCAGAGGCACCTTGGAAGACAGGCCTGGCAATCTGCTTCTGCTAAGATTACAGCCTTGAAAAACTTATGGAGTGTAGTTCTACTCTGCATTCATGGGGTAGCTGTGAGTCAGAATCGACTCAGCAGCAACTAACAACCAAGGCCTGTTCTAAGCACTATTTGTGAATTATTAATTTAATCCACAAACCTATCCTATGAGGCATATACTAATATTGCCCCCATTTTCCTCACAGGAGAATTGAGGCTCAAAACCAAAAACCAAACCCATTGCCATTGAGTCGATTCTGACTCATAGCCACCCTATAGGCTGGTGGATTCGAACTGCTGACCTTTTGGTTAGCAGCTGAGCTCTTCACCAGTGTACCACTAGGGCTCTGAACTGAGGCTCAGAGCGATTTAAATCCTTGCCCCAGACCGTTCAGGGAGTAGAAGGGAAATCCTGACCTGAGCACAGGCTCTCAGGCTCCAGCACCTAAACTCTTAACCATGCACTGTGGGGCTGGCATGAGCAAGGAAGCCAGTCTGCCATGGGCCAAAGGGCATCTCTGTGTAAGTTGGACAAGGCAGTCTCCAGATGCTTCATTACCGCCTGCCAGAAAATCGTCTTCATAATTTTACGGTAATTATAAAAATGTGAACAGCATGTTCTGTGATTGGGCAGTACATCACTGCATGCCACAGCCCAAGGGTAGCTAGACTAGGGTTGGAAAGTGGAGGTCCTGATGTGGTAAGCAGGAGTTTGGACCCAATTTAGAAGGTACTGCAGAAGCAGTCAAGTTTCAAATGGAGTTTTTAAGAATGTTAGTCTGTCAGCAGGGGGCAGGATGGATTTTTCTATTTATGTATGGAAATTTGGAACTATAAGGAACTAGATTTTTTTTGGGCAAAATGTTTTCTCCTCAACTGAAATGTTCCTTGTCATTTAGAATGGAGGGATAGAGTGAGATGTAGCCACATATTTAATGTAATATTTATTTAAGTGAATATTGTCCTCTGAGAAAAATGATACAATTAGCACATTTGTAATAAAATTACAGTTGTAATATGCTGTGGGTGTTTGATGATATTGCTACTAAATGATCATCAGGAGTTCACTGTGTAGTAACAGACTCAGATCCCCCTGGTGAGACGGAGATTCCTCCAGGCTGGCAAGGGGCATGGGCAGAGCCAGGAGGCTGAGGCCCACAGGAAGTGATCTGCGGCTACTCCCAGCTTCAGCCTCTGATGCCTTTGCTGTGTTGAGCTTGTCCCCTGGACCAGCTGGTAGGTCTTCCCTGATTTAAACTCAGTCCTAGGGAAAAAGACTTTTCTTTTATTTTTCATTGTTGCTATTAAATTATTCTGTTTTGTCCTATGGTTAAACAAAGTAACACAACCACACAAATCAAACTCACTTCCATTTCTGGAAGAAGAATATAGGTCAGTGTATATGGTTTGTGGGTTCCTGGGTGCTTCAACGGTTAAAGTGTTTGGCTGCTAATCGGAAGGATGGAAGTTGAGGTCCACCCAGAGTTGCCTTGGAAGAAAGGCCTGGTACACCTCATACACCTTGCAAGGAGCTTTGGTAGTGCAATGGTTAAGCACTCAGGTGTTAACTGAAAGGTCAATGGTTCAGACAGAACAGCCATTCTGAGGGAGAAAAGACCTGGCGACCTGCTCCTGAAAAATCAGCCACTGAAAACCCTATGGAGCGCATTTCTACTCTGACACACATGGGGTCGCCATGAGTCAACACTGACTCAACACAACTGTTTTTTTGGTATGTTGTTTGAGGACACAGGTAAGACAGCTGGGGGATGGGGGTAGGCTTAGTTTCACGTTGTGTAATTTCATACATCGTTAAAGTATTTAAAAAAATATTAAAAATACCAACTAAAGGCAACACTTGCCCATAATTTTCCTTCTTTTTTCCTCCCTCCTTCCTACTTCCTTTTCCCTTCCCTTCCTCCTTCCTTTCTCCCCTTTCAATCAATCAATCAAAACACATTTACTGAGAGCGTATTGTGTATTAGACACAGTGCTGGGTATTGGGAATTCTGACACATCTGCCCATGAAGGTTTCAGACATCTCAGTTATAGGGTCTAACACCTAAACAGTTTTGGAAAAGGAAATGATTAAGCAATGGAAAAACTTTCATGATTTGACTGTGTTTGTAAGGAGCCCTGGTGGTGCAGTGGTTAAAATGCTCAGCTATTAACTGGAAGGTTGGTGGTTGGAACCCACTAGTGGCTCCACAGGAGAAAAGACCTGCCAATCTGCTTCAGTAAAGATTACAGCCTTGGAAACCCTATGGGGCAGTTCTGCTATGTTCTGTAGGGTTGCTATGAGTCCAACTTAACTCAGTGGCAACAGGTTTGGTTTTGTTTGGTGATGCATTGCAAATATGTAATCTTTTTTTCAAGTCCACTGAAGACTCCATGTAGAATAGATTAGAGGTGCTAATATGGTTTTTAAAAATGGGGGTGGCACTTTGGTCCTCCTCTGCCAGCTTTTGATGTCCTGGAAGTACCTTCCTGAAAACCTTGGGACTTCTCAGTGCTCCATTTGAAAACCCTGGGATGACAGGCCAGGCCTTTCCATCTATAAACTAACTATGTCATCCACTTTTGTGAAAGGTTACAAATTTGGGGATATATAGAAACATTTATTAAGTATCTCTGCTATTCTATTAAAGAGGCTAGAGAGTAAGATTTTTAAGAGCAGAGACAAAATGTTCTCTTTGGAACTCCTAAGCAACTATATATTCAAATTATTTTAATCTGAATGTCCAAACAAAACAAACCAATCCCACTGCCCCCAAATCGACTCTGACTCACAGCGAGCAACTCTATAGGACAGAGTAGCTACCCACTTGAAGCCATCAGATTATGAAGAATGTACGAATATAGGGTGTGTGTATGCAATGTCAATACTGCTGTATAACCCCATTACCAAAAGACCAGGTCTAGATGAGCCTAGATTGAACTCTTATTGATACTTTTTCACAAAGGCAGCAGAAATTGAATTGATGGTGCTATTAGGTTGTCAATACCCATGTCTCCCTTTCTTCCCAGATAAGTATGCATGAAGCATTGCTTGGGCAGTCGTTTTAACCTCTTGGGGGCAAAGGAGCTATAGAGATTCAAGGTGATGGTCCAGATGAGGTGTGTCTGTGTGCTAGATGCTTTGTACAAGTCCAGAGCTGACAGATTTCTGTGTGGTGGGTTGTTATTTCAACCTAAGAGTTGATGTTGATGAGCTGCTTTGCTTGTTTATTTGCTTGCTTGCTTTTAAAAACAGCCACGTCTGATGTTTGGATCTTTAATTGCAGTCATTTCTAGAGTATAAGGATAATTAAGGGGACTGGCATTCATGGTGGGACTTGGAGAGGGCTAGAGATGCTGGGAGGCAACTGGCAAGAGAGAAGGAAACTGCACCCTTATTTAAGATTTAAAAAAAGACAAGAGACTCTTAAACCGTGCCCTGTATGTGCTCTCTTATCATTGGTAAATGAAATACCATCTTCTGAAACCAAAGCAAATCAAATATTCAACAACATTGTTTCTTCCTTTTGAGGTGATTGTGGGTATTCGTCTTAACCAAACAGCCCCTACACATAAAATGTTGGGGTTTGTGGGGACAGCAAATAGTGTAATTTGTCCAGGGCATCTTCCGAGCAAGGGCTCTAGACACTTTTTCTCCCTGTAGTGACCCTGCCTGTCTCTAAAGCGGTGTTCATGGAACTGTGGGTCATCATCCAGTGTTGCAAATGGCCTAAGCGAAATTTTATATGTACAACTCTTAGATTCCTTTTGGTAGATAATGGTAGCCATCAATGGTTAGAGATGGGTGAGGGTTTGCTGTATCTCCAACAGGCTTGCTACTTGGCTATAATGAAAATAAGCTCAGACCAAAAGCTGCCACACGCACAGATATTTATTAAATACACTTTTATAGGCAGACAATCCCAAAAGAATTCATTCAGCCTCTCCGTAAGCTTGAAGAAGTCCTAGCTCTCTGTCATTTTAGGAGAACCTCGTACACCTTGCAAGGAGCTCTGGTAGTGCAATGGTTAAGCACTCGGCTGTTAACTGAAAGGTCTGCGGTTTGAACCTACCAGCCTCTCTGAGGGATAAAAGACCTGGCAATCTGCTCCCGTAAAGATTACAGCCTAGGAAATCCATGGGGGCAACTCTACTCTGTCTGATAGTGTCGCTATGAGTCGGAATTGACTTGATGGCACACAACAACAATAACAACAACAACAGCACGCCTTGCAGGAGAGGTTCATTAAGGTAGAAATGGTAATGTTCTAGAAGTAAGATCTGTGTCTAAGATGGAAGAGACTGTGATTCACTCATGGGCTGCAGGTAATCAGTACTACATCAGGGAAACTCCTATGCGGTCTCCTGAAATCTCTTCAGTCCTTTATCTAAAACCCAGTATTCATTTTGAATTTTGAATGCCTGCTGGATTTTTCCAGAAAATGCATCTTATTTATTCTGAGGTATAATTCAGTACATTTCCAGCCACACTAACTGTAAAGTGAAGAGACAGGGCAGGGGGAGGGAAGAGAATAAGTAGTAGGTGAGAATGTTGAGGAAGAAAGTCCAGGTTGTGATCAGCATGTTGCTATGAAAATCTTGTGGGATAATCAAAGGTATATATATGTATAAGCTTTGTAATTAAGTCCATTGTCATGCAAATTTATGCCTGTTGAATATTTGCTAGACTTGTGGGGTTTTCTACTTTTCTCAAAACAATTTTTGTTTGTAGCCCAAGAGGTGACAGTTAAAATGAAAGAGTCAGTGGTGGGTGAATTTATGGTGCATTTACTGTCTTCTTTGATTGTCATAAATTTTCAAAATTTTCTATAATACATATATATACTTACATCAATAGAGAAAATGTATAAAATATGGCTTTATTTCTAAAAGTCCAGTAGGATACCTTTCTTAGAAATTATTTATAGGAAGAAATGTTGAATGGTGAAAGATTAGAAATTCTTCCTAACTTTTGTGGAAAAACATTCTTTAGTACATTAAATTTCCTATTGAGCACTAAACCATGTAATACCTTATTTTTACGCAAATAACACACGCCTTCTGTTTTGTTTATGCGCTCTGCTAATTTTTTTAACACTAACATGTGGAAAAGGATTGGCACTGTGGCACTTGTGAGGGTGCCTTGACTGGGGCAGTGCAGTTGGCAAACAAACTAAGAGGGCAAGCATTATTTGCGTAAAAATACAGAAATTGGTAAAAGAAAGAGAAAAATTGCTTTTCTTCATGACTACAGTAACAAAATTCATACTTGAATTTTCCTTTCCCCAAACCCACCAATATCTAGTTTTTTCCTCTTAACTGTTAGTGGTTTTCATTTTTACTTCTCAGTGGGAGAAATTAAATACTACATATAATGCTGTGTGTGCATCTTAAATTGGCTGTGGATAATTTGTTTCCATTTTTATTCTAAATTGAAATGTGGCATTTTAAGGAAGCGGGGGGAAGTCCAATACATCTTTTTTCTTTGTAATGAATATAATTTTTTTCTATTGGATTTCTAGAAATAGATCTGTTGTGGGTAACTTTGCCATACTCTGGTGCTCCACAACAAAATAAATTGTTTCCTTGGAGTTTTGAAGCCTGCCTATCTCATTTGCATTTTTTTCCAAACTGCTCTGATTGCCTGTTTCATAGTCGGTTTGTATATACATACAAATTTGCTGGACTCAGTTCAAGCTCAGTGTAGAGAGGCCAGGTATTTCCATTGAGCGGCTGCCCCTGGACACAGGTGCTTTACTGAGTTAATGATCTCACTATCTTTAGTTCCTCTGACTATAAAATGAGAATGATTATGCTTACAAAAACTCTGTTGGTTAAATTATTGAAGATCTTTAGCTGAATTATATCTTTGTTTATCTGGTATTATTTTTAGCAGCCTGGTAAAAATCCAAGTTGAATTCTCCTTCTTGATAAAGTGTTTTATATCTATTCTTCAAATAAAGATTTTATTTTGTATGAGACCTCTGCTGTAGAAATTCGTGAAAAAATTTACACACAGAGAAACAGTCTTTGTTGGTTACGAGGGATGGGGGGGTGGGGGAAGTGAAATACTAAATAGACAGTAGATAAGTGGCAACTTTGGTGAAGGGTAAGACAGTACACGATACGGGGGAAGCCAGCACAGCCTGTACAAGGAAAGGTTCTGGAAGCTCCATTGGAACATCCAGACTCCCTGAGGGACTGAATTGCTGGGTAGAGGGCTGTGGGGACCATGCTCTCAGGGAACATCTAGCTCATTTGCCATAACATACTTTATAAAGAAAATGTTCTACATTCTACCTTGGTGAGTAGTGTCACGGGTCTTAAAAACCTGTGGGCAGCCATCTAATATACTCCACTGGTCTCACCCCTTGGGCAGCAAGGGAGAATGAAGAAAACAAGATACAAGGGAAAGATCAGTCCAAAGGACTAATGGACTACAACTACCACGGCCTCCACCAGACTGAGTCCAGTACAACCAGACGGTACCCGGCTACCACCACTGACTGCTCTGACCGGGATCACAACAGAGGGTCCTGGACAGAGCTGGAGAAAAATGTAGGACAAAAAAAAGACTCACAAAAAAAGACCAGACTTATTGGCCTGACAGAGACTGGAGAAACCCCGAGAGTATGGCCCCCGGACATCCTTTTACCTCAGTAATGAAGTCACTCCTGAGGTTCACCCTTCAGCCAAAGATTAGACAGCCCCATAAAATAAAACGAGACTAATTGGGCACAACAGCCCAGAGACAAGGACCAGAAGGCAGGAGGGGACAGGAAAGCTGGTAATAGGGAACCTAAGGATGAGAAGCGATAGTGTTGACATGTTGTGGGGTTGTTAACCATTGTCATAAAACAATATGTATACTAACTGTTTAATGAGAAACTATTTGTTCTGTAAACCTTCATCTAAAGTACAATAAAAAAAATTAAAAAAGAAAAGAAACAAAGATTTTACAACAGAGCTTCTCTATTTGCCACAGATCAGGGACTTTTCTATTTAGAAAATTATATTAAAGGATATCAGAAATTCATATATAACTAACATAATTATGTTTGTGTGTACCAATTGTATATAAATAAAGTGTTGTTGTTAGCTGCCATTAAGTTGGCCCCTGACTCATGGCCACCTCATGCGAACTGGATCAGACCATTGTGATCCATAGGGTTTTCACTGGCTGATTTTCAGAAGTAGATCACCAGGTCTTTTTTCCTAGTCTGTCTTAGTCTGGAAGTTCCACTGAAACCTGCTCAGTATCATAGCAGCATGCAAGCCTTCACCAGCAGTTGGGTAGTGGCTCCTTGAGGTGCATTGGCTAGGAATCAAACCGTTGAACCTGGGTCTTCTGCATAGAAGCAGAGAATTCTACCACCAAACCAAAATAAAGTATAAAAAAAAAAAGAAACCCATTGCCATCAAGTTGATTCCAACTTGTAGAGACCCTAGAGGACAGAGTAGAACTGCCCCATAGGGTTTCCAAGGAGTGGCCAGTAGATTCGAACTGCTGACCTTTTGGTTAGCAGTAAGGAGTGTTAATTAGGTAAAAGTCATTAGATGTGAGTACCAGTGAACAGAAGTGTACTTTTCGTAATCTTCTCGTTTACTATTATCTTAGAATTATTAAAAATTAGAACTGTACTTTATAGATAATCTAAGCTAGCACATTCTGAAGTGAGTTTTAAGAAGCACTTGATCCATTAGAAAATATAGTAAGGGTTATAAGAAAGAAGGTTTCCACAATGAGATAATTTTGAGAAATGCTAAGTTCAACAGAGTTAGGTCAGTTTCTTTCCCAGTATTCTTCTCTGCTGTGTTTTCCACATGGGTGTGTTTGAGAAACTCTTTTATTGTAGAATATCTTTTGAGACAAATGGTGTGAAATGCACCTTGGGAAAAACTGTTTTATTCCAACCTTTTTCTTCTCCAGTGAGAAGAATGGTTAAGCGGTTGGCCAAGTTTACCTAGAGTGTGGACCTGACTGCAAACCCAGGATTTTGATACCATCTATGTTCTGTCCAATACATGGTGTTGCCCCACAGATTTCACCCAAACAGTGTCAGACAGAGAGGGGTTTATTTCTAGAGTATAAAGGGAAGAAGGTAACACACACAGCAACCTTTGGAAATCTGTTACAAACAAACAAACAAGAAAACCCAGTGGCCATTTGCCATTGAGTCGATTTCAACCCATGATGACCCCATGTGTGTCAGAGCAGAATTGTGCTCCATATGGTTTTCAGTGGCTGATTTCTCAGAAGTCGATCACCGCATTGTATCTGGATGGACTTGAACCTCCAGCCTTTCAGTTAGCAGCTGAGCTTGTTAACCGTTTGCCCCACCCAGGGGCTCCTTGGGAACCTCTTATCCAGAGCTTAACACCCTTCACTGCCACACTGGCTCTGTGGCAAAATTCAAACTCTGGGGTACTGCATTAGTCACTGTCTTAGTTACCTAGTTCTGCTATAACAAATACAACAAGTGGATGGCTTTAACAAAGATAAATTTATTCTTTCTCAGTTTAGGAGGCTAGAAGTCCAAATTCAGGGTGTCAGCCTAGGGGGGAGGGCTTTCTTTTCTGTTGGCTCTGGGGCAAGGTCCCCAAATTCATGTAGTAGCCTGTCCTTTCTTGGTGGTAGTAGGTTCCTGTCCTCTCTGCTCACTTCCATCTTTTATATCTCAAAAGAGACTGACTCAAGATACAACCTAATCCTGTAGATTGTGTCTTGCCTCATTAACATAACTGCCTCTCATCCTGTCTCATTAACATCATAGAGGTTAGGATTTACAAGGCCTAGGATAATCACATCAGATCACAAAATGGAGGACAATCACACAATACCAGGAATCGTGGCCTAGCCAAGTTGACATGAATGTCTGGGGGACACAATTCTATTTGTAAGAGTCACTAAGTTCCTGAGACTCAGTTTTCTCATCAGTGCTTGTTATGCAGCTTAGAAAGATGCTGATCTCTGGAGCTGTATCTACTAGGGTACATAATACAACTTCACCCCTTAGTAGCTGTTTGGCTTTGGAGCAAGTCATTTAGCCTCTCTGAGTCTCAGTCCTTTATCTGTAAAATGGGGCTAATACCTTTCATAGATTGGTTAACATTAGATATATCTGAAGTGCTTGCCTGGTGGAAAACATTCCATAAATGGGACCTGTTTTAATTCTTTAACAATGCCTGAAGGAGATTTATATAATTACTGTGTGGTTTGATGTTAATTGAAGTTCTTTCCTCATAGGGCATCAGGAAAATTTTTGTTGAGATTTTGCTAATGGAAAATCCCTCTCCTGCTTCTGTTTCAGCCCTCGTTTTTCCCTGTCTAGTTTGTAGGTCTCTTGATGAGCCTCATCATAAGTGTCCTATATTGGCACATGCTCTGTTCTGTTCTTGGACACACTCAACACTTCCATATTGGACCAGTCACTTTCTTCTATTGGGGCTGTTAAATGAATTACAGAGAAGTCTCAACTTCTTGGACTATAGTAGTAAAAATTTCAGATGTTCAAGTAAGAAGTCTTCATCAGCTCTACTTTATTTTTCACTTGCACTAAGCTATTTCTGTTCCAATTTGCTGCTGCAGATATCCTTGTATGTGTCAAAAATGGCAGCTCTCTTACGTTTCTGCAAAGCACCTATGTAGGTGCATGTTGGAAACTACTTTCTTTCTTCACTCTGTGTAAGAAAGGGTTTTATAGGCTGCCACAGCTTTTGGCAGGGAGAGAAGGACTTTCAATCCGAGTACTACTAGAAAGAGGCACTCCCCCCATCACTTGTAAGACTGTACTCGGTGGTTACTGCTCACGACACATTTTCAAATGGACCCCCCAGTGGCTGCAGCTGTGATTAAAAGCTGTCTGCTCTCTGCCTCACTGGGGGTTTTCTGTTTAACCATGTCATGCACATGTATATGCGGGCTACAGCTGCATCATGGAAAATGTAAAGTGTTTTGTAAGAAGAAAAATCAAATGAGTGCTTGAATGACAAACTCCTGAATTTTCCAAGCTCAAGTCACTGAGAGGCACTAGCTGGCAACCTAGCCATGTATGAGGTACATAAAAGTAATTTAAAGAAGAAGAGCTTAATGGTCAGTGCATATATACCATCTGCCAGTACATGCTTTGCACACATCAGCCAGACTGAACATCTTAAAGATTTAAGTGCTCTCGAACTTAGCAGCTGCATTTCAGCCCCTGCATGAGATTCGGGATTCAGTCTGACCCCTTCACAAATAAAGCCAGAGAGAGTATCCTTTTTTCAGTCCACCCAGATACTCACTGATACATAAATACCCATGTTTGGCTTATCATAAGGAGAGTGAACGCCATTCTAAACATCAATTTTACCATTAACCTTACCTTTAAAAAAATACTCAAACGAGCAGTAGAGTCACAGAAACTGGGTGTTTCAAAGGCACAAGTCACACTACTTCCTTTAGATTAGAGAGGTTGAGTACTCAACCTTTTATAAAGTAAAAAGAATGCACTACAATTTAAACCTGGGCTCTTTACTTCACATGGTAAGTATACTTATAAATGGCATGAGAGAAAGCAAAAAATTCCCTGCCTTAGCCTACCCCACTCAACTAACTGAATCAGAACAATCCAAACTTGCACCCTTTCTTAGCTACATAGGAAAGATTTTGGGGAAATTTGAGAATTTTGTGCCCTCCCCCAAATGTCAAGGGCCCCCAATCTCAAGAAATAAACCCAGTCAATGAAATGCTAATCTATCACCAGCAAATTTAGGCTGACAATAATGTGAATTGACGACATTGATTACATTGATTATATTTCAGATATTTACAATATGGTGAGACAAGCCTAATTTATTTTCTAAAGAGTTCAAGGCAGGTATCACCGTTTCAGTGGGGGGCGGGAAACAATGGAGCAATGTTTGTGGTTGCTATCTGCAATAATCTAATGCTGACAGAGAGTAGTATTTTATTTAGTAATTAACAGTGTAAAGGGGAGAGGAGCTGTCATGTTGGTTCTTAAGCTGGGGAATGTGATGAAAGATGATATCTGCGATCTCATCCTTCCCACTTGTTTAGGATTGTCAGGATGAGAAATGTCAGCATTATGAAAGCTCGGCTCTGCTCTTGATATGATAAAACCCTTCAGAAGCCAGTCTTTCTCTCTCCCTAGTCCCCCTCCTTTCTCACTCTCTCTCTGAACTTGCTTTTTTATTTATCCTGTTTTGTTAGATGGCAGAAATATAATTCTTCTCTTTCTTCCTATTATAAGCCACCATTTTTGTTTTATTATATGTTTCACAACCCCTAATGCCCCACTGAAAATTACCTTGTTAAATGACAGTGTTTCAAAGCCATGAATCCTTTCCCCCATTCCCTCAGAGGTTTGAAACAGTCAACAGACTGTAAAGAATAAATAATAAAAAAGTATTGATTATTTTGATGACTGTGAGATTCAATTAAGTATTAATTTTGCCCTCCAGTGGACCTATCAAGGTATTCAAAAGGGAGGATTCGGCTCAGCTAAATGCGTGCTGAGTGCTTCAGCCTTAAATAGGGAGAAAATGTGTTTACCTACAGTATTTGAAGAAGAAGTGCATTGATGCACAGAGTCCAATATTTAAGTGCTGTGCACATTAAGCCGTGGTGACAGTGACATTGTTTTCAGTGGTATGAGTATTGACTAAAGAAGTGCATTTGATGACAGCTTAAACTATTTGTATTGATTAACATTTTCATAGATTATCATGTGTCGTATCAAATTCACTTTTCAGGCATGAATACGTAAAAAAAAATAACCATGGCCATACCGCAACCAATGTAATGACGGGCAAGGGAGCGTGCCGCCCCACCTGCTCCTGCACTGGTCACCTGTTTCCTGCCCAGGAACCATTTAGGCATGAACTTGGCAATAAATAGCTCCCAGATAACGCAAAAAGGGCACTTCTTGCTTTTCTTTTCCTTCTGCATCCGATATTTGTGCCCAAACAATATTATGCACTGTAGTTTGCAAATGGAATAAAAAGGCTAGACTTGGAAAATATTTCTGACCCTAAAATGCCCTCCAGATGAGCTGAAGATAAATCAGATTTAATTATTTGGGGGAACAGTTTGCCTTTTTTTTTTTTTTTTTTTTTTGGAGGTGCTTTTTGTTTTCTTTTTCTTTGATGCTCTGGGCGTATGATGCTCTAGGTATCCGAATTATTGAACACAGTTTGTAAGTATTTTCACATTTCCTTAAAAAAATTTTAAAGAAATTTTTGTATATTTTCTTGTATATTGTTAGCTTTAAAATGCTCATTTGATTTGTGGTCGTTTTGGTCCCCAATCTGGGACCCGGTGAAGTCAACTTCTAAGGGTGCTTATAGAATTTACATGAGAAATATCTTCTATTCCATTGAAAGCATTTTGAGGACTCTTTTCTCCCTATCTCTTTTTTCTGCTCTTGGGATAGGGTTTAATTGCTTCTTCCCCAGGGAGAAAGAAGCCTTCTTAAAATAGCCCGTGATTCCTCCATAGGGTGCTCCTTCCTTTTTAGTATGTTGCTGGAGTACCAGCCCAGCATTTTCTTTTTTCTTACTGCAGTAAAGACAGAACAAGGTGTAAAAACATTCACACAAAAGCACATTCCACAATTAAAGCTGTGTTGGGTAGGTTGCTTTCAAAGAAGTTTTTTTTTTTTTTCCTTTCTTTCTTTCTTTCCGAAGCCTCCTGAATCTCTCACATGCTAGTTGAGCTTTAATAGGGTGGGGAGTAATGGAAAACTCATCGGATCTGTAATAGCTCTTCACTTGACTGCAGCCAGCAATAACAGCGGGAGCAGCCAGAGATAAGAGAGAGAGGAGAGAGGGAGTGTGTGTGTGTGGAAGAGAGAGAGAAGAGAGAGGGAGAGGGAGAGAGGACACGCACACTGAAGCTGCCCCTTTTCTTTTCCTCCCCTTTTCACTCTTTTCCCCCATCCTAGGATCCAATGATAGCTGGACAAGTCAGTAAGCCCTCGCTGTCAGTGCGGAGTGAAATGAACGCGGAGTTGAGAGGTGAGGAGGACAAGGCTGCTACTTCAGACAGCGAGCTGAACGAGCCCCTGCTTGCGCCTGTGGAATCAAATGACAGCGAGGACACTCCCAGCAAGCTCTTCGGTAAGTCTGTCTAGGTATTTCATTTCAGTCCTACCATGCTGTCCGGAAGAGCAACCCCCCCCCCTTTTTTTTTTCTCCCTTGTTGTTCATTCAATTTTCTTGTAAGTACTAAAGAGGAGCTTCGCATCTTGGAGGTGCTAAGCCACCGACGCTGATTCCAGCTGGCTGGGAGGATGTCCTCCAAACTTTTACCAACAAGGAACTTATTCACTGCCCGTTTTCTGACTTGTTAAATCTTGCTAGAGTCCTCGTGCTAGACAGTATTTGCAAAAAAGAAAATGGTAATAGTAATCAGGAAATCAGTTCCGTTGTGAGAATTGGTTAACGTTTATCGAATAAATATTAACCCGGTTTCGGGTTGCTTCGCAGCCTTTTGTTAAAGGGAAGGAGAGTAAAGAGTTATTATCTGTAGTCAAAAGACAGGAGAGGAGAACTGGAAAATGTCAATACAAGTCATTCCATGCCAGGTAAACAAAGGTGGCTACGGGAAAGAAATAACATTTTGTAATCACAATTAGAATGAACATTTCTTCTTTCAAAAGGGTGGTGAGGAAAGGAAATAGGACCTGCTTCTCTCTCCCTGTCCCTCTCTCCTTTAACAAATGTTTATAGTGTCACACTGAATGTGGTGGCAGCCCAGGACCTTTTAGGAATCTTTGTTTCATAAAACAAGAACAAGCAGAGTGCCACTTCAGCAAAGACATCTGTCATTCAAAGAGATGACACTCTGTAAGCCAACTCAGGCAACTGTGATCCCTAATCAGAAAGGGGAGCAAGTTGTTGAGGCTCGTGCCTGAGTGACGGATGTTGATAGATGCCTGTGCTGGAGAGGCGCTTATGGTACAGTGACGTTAGGTTTCTAGAACAATTGTTTCTGAAACACTTGCTTTTAATTATTTTCAAGTGATTGTGGATGTGTGTGTATGCACATAAATCTCATATATATAAACACTTGTAGACACTTAATATGTATGTATATATACATATATATACAGAGAGAAAGAATTTATTGATCCCAGATTAAAAACAGTCTTGTGTCAAAACTTCAAAGAAAACCAACATCATTGCATAGACTGCTTTCTTAAGAATGTCTTTAATCCAGTTTAAAAAAAATTGTTTTATTTTTTAACTTCTGGAAAGAAAACTGCAGGGATAGTTTAGCAACTCCAGGCCAGCTTCAACAGAAGGGCTTTTTCCTAATTTAAAATCCTCAATCAAGCATTTGAGGCTGCAGAGAAACTTTCTTTTTCAAAATTTCTGTGGTTAAAATGATGTATGTATTTAAGGGCATGACAGATTCCCATTTCAAGAAACTCTGTGATATTACCCTTTCTTTGAAAAGCAGCAATTCTGCTTCTGCCATAAATTCTCCAAACTTAGTCATTAAGGTTTTAGTCGTTTGCACTCTAAAGAATTATTTTACTGTTGTTTAAGTTCTTATCTATATGGAAAGACTTATGTTCTAAAACACTCGTTTCCATTTTAAGAGGTTAGTAGAGAAGTCAGCTAAAACTGTAAATTACAGGCAAGTAAAAAACTGTCTAATGTTGAGTATACTAGTTCTAAGCAGTTTGTCTTTTAAAAAGTAATCAATTGTGAATTCAAAATAGATATAGATAATGAATTATTTGACTGAAAACTGTATATTCCTAAACTCTGCATACATTTTTTAAAAAATAACTGCGTTTTATAGACTTAGGTTTATAGCCCCAATTTGTTTTCGTTCAATTAAACCAGCAGTGGGGTCATTAATTTGGCTTCTCAACATTTATTTAGATTTTCAAATGGTGACAGTTGTTATAGATTTTCTCCTGTCAGCTCTTACTGGTTTGCATGTTTAAGGAAGTAAACTTCAGAAAATCTAAGAAGGTCAAAGATATTTGAACTAAAAGTTTATCGAAAATATGTTATAAGTGGAATATTGATGGGATGCCATTTACCAAGGAATCATAGTTTAGAAATTATAGTAAGTTTTAGAAGGCATCACCTTCATTCTGAAATTTTCAACTTCTGAGATTGTGAGAGAGAATACAGCAACATCTACGTTCTGTATCTTATATTCCTTATATATTCATGTAATCATATTTGGTCTCTAGACTACTTTTCAAACACAGTGTGAATATTTCCCAGTTCCCAATTAGGTAAAGAAGAAATCAGTAGATGAACAGTTTTGAAAACTTGAGGAAAAAAAATTAGAGACGATCTAAGACAGAAAAGAAAGCACATTGGAAAGAGAGCATCCACACATCCTCTTAAGACTTCCTTAGTTCTTGGGTATATTATACTCTCACTTTGTTAATATTACTGGGACTCAGCCTTAGGAATTCTAGTTTATGTAACTGAGTAACACTTTCTAGAATAATTCTCTCCCAGATTTTTAGCAAAAGTTGGCAATATTCAATGGGTGATAATTTTGTGAAAATGACTATACCCATAAAATAAACCATTATTTTATTTGACATGAATAGCTTCAAGTCTTTGCTTTTTGTTTTTGAACGTAGTTTTAATGATACTCTTTACTTGATAATGAAGAATTGCATTCTTCCTGAGTGATTGGGGCATCCATTGCTTTTCTCTAAATCATGCTTTACTATTATATGTCTCAAACCATCGTTTGTGTTGTATATAAGTTATATTATGAAAATTGCTTCTGTAATGAAAGGGGCAAAGGGAGCAAATGATGTACGTCTTGATATGTTTCGTTTCACAGAGAGATATTAACTAATCACAGGAGCTAGGAAGAGCTCAAATTTGTTATTGTGCCTGAGATTCCAGTATGAATGGATTTCCTTGGCGCTTATTCCTGTGTCTGTGTCTTGCCCAAATTAGCAGTCCAGAGGACAAGTCTGTTTCTTTCACAGTATGGCATCTTCAGCTCAAAACTGCAGGAGAAAAGCTAATGCCGATGCCTTCTATGGATAAACAAAGGAAATTCCAGGAGCTACTGGCCTTTTATGCCTCTCCTTAAATTGCACCTCTGCACTTAACAGCATCTAAAGGGAAACATACTGTGCAGACTCTCTCAGTGCTCTGAGCAGCTCAGAACACCAGAAGGAGAGGCTAGAAGCCATCTGCCAGCCTGAGTAGAAAGTTCAGAAAAGGGCCCTTGTGTTTTATAAAGTAATTACATCAGAGGTAATGTTTTGCTTAACTTGAGCAGCCAGAGAAACTAAAGTACACTTAGGAGACGAGAATCCACATTTCATTGAGAAACATGTGGTTAGTTGGTGCTCTGTGATATAATTAAGTGGTGCATTATTTATTCTCGTAAAGCCTGTGGAATAACTATCTCCTGTTTTGGTTCAGGACTGTATTATGCTAAGCTCTGAGCTGTAGGAAACAGTCTGGAGAAGAGGTTGGCTTGTAGGGGGGTATCATTAGAGTCTGGCTCCATGTGTCCCTGGGCTTCTGCTGGGTAATCAAATGAGTGATGCTACACAGGGCCGTGACTGGTGCCATACGTGCTCAAAACCATTCTAAAACTGGTCTTTGGCAAGCCATCTCGAAGGGAAGAGGCGGCTGTGTTTCTCCAGTGACATTTAGAGCATTCATGTCAATGTGGTGCTTCACTTTTAGAGACTGAGCTTTTAGTTATGCCCATCAAGAATTCAGTGGTCCCCATTCAGACAAGTGGGATGCTAAAATCCAAATGGTAGCATCAACAACCTGGTAAGGAAAACGGCCACAGAAAGGATAAAAGTAATACAGATCCTGGAAAAATATCTGTACTGACATTTGGCCAGGCAGTCTCTTTTACTCATCCAAAGAAGTGAGACCTCATAAAACATGCCCTAAATATTTTCTCCCATATATATTTGACATTTGAAAGATGATGTATTAACAGTCTTGCTCCTGGGAAAATTTTCATTGTTTCAAGTTAAATCTCATGATTCCTTTTCTTAAGTCCCAACTACCATGGGTGGCTACTCTTGGTCTCTGTGGTTTGCTTCTTAGTTGTACTACATGGTACAAGGATTGGGCGTTGTACAGCGGTAGGGCCTGGAGCTGAGATGTAAACAAAAACACATTTATAAACATTGTACCGGAAAGAAAAATTGGCGGTTGGTTTTCTCTTATGATCTTGTATTTTTCTAGGTTAAAAGAAATTGCATGCAATGATACTTGGAAAAGTGGATATTTGCAATATCATTTATCTGTGAACTATTGGAAAAGGGTTGAAAGTTGGGACAATGATTCCTCCTTGCTAGCAATTGTACTGTCTGGAGTGTTTTTCTTTGCCTTTCTGTTATTTTTCTCACAGAAAACATGCATTATAAGATTTTTTTTTTTTTAAGAAATTGCAATCCAGTTTGACTTGATTAGAATTTATGGCAGTGGAGTGGTTTTCAATGACAAAAGGATAAAGGACTAAATTGTCTGTCACCCCTTGAGACAGAGGTCTCTGCAGGTCAGCATGGAGGTCATTGGCAGGGCATTATGGGGACTGTGCATCGTGGGGATGCTGCTTCCAGCCTGTGCAAAGCGGAGTCCTTCCTTATGGTATCACTGTCTTTATTACTTTCTTTAAATGTCTCTTTCAAGGTTTCAGTGCTGTGGATATTTACAATATCCTGATAAAATATGCTGGGGCCCGTAATCAGTACATAGGGCTTATGCCCAAGGTGGATTTAGCTAGGAGGTGAGGAGTAAAATTCCCCAAAGAAATCTATTTATCTAACATATGCATCATATTTTTCAAATTTCTGTATCATATCAATTAGAAATTCCAATTTTTTTTTTACAGATTAAAGTGTGTTTTCTAGGGGAATATCCACATAGCTTATTTTTAAATCAACAAAATAATTTGAGTGATAGATTCCATGAAAAAAAACAGTTCTTTAAAAGAAATCGGTAGAAACCTGTATTTGTGTAAGTAAATGGGATGCATGATAAGGTATTTGTCAGGAATCAATTATGATTTAATAGTCAAACATGCCCTGTTGTGCTGCTGTCTGACTACCAGGGGAAAAAAATGCACATTAGATACATTTCTTGCATTTAAGGAAATCCATTGCACTGAGAGGTTTCTTTTTAAAAAAATATCCAAGAGTGACTATATGTGTTCAGACAAATTTAGTTTAATCCCCCCCCGCCCCCACCGGAAAACCACAGTAATGCAGCATTGGTAAATAAATCCGTTTTAAATAGCATTAATGTGTAAGCTTTGAAATAAAAACAAATCCATATAGAATGGCAACAATGTTCAAACTTTTCACCATATTCATTCATTGAGCTGTGCTCATTTCTAAGTGGCCCGTCAGTGGAGGACAGCGTACACTATGTGGCATAAATTTCAGTGAGGACTTTCTTAATGCCTTTTTTTTAATCTCTTTGCCACGCCTGGGGTGCTAAGGCATGGCACCCCAGTTCAAAGACCTCTGTTTAAAAACAGAAGCTGAATATTGCTGTGTTCCAGAATACTATATGGTAACACACTAGCAAATCAAAGTGTGGATATGGTTTAAAATTTTTTTCTTTTATTTTGACTGTTGCGATTCTTACGTTTTGTTGTTGTTGTTACATGGCCCTACAAACACTTGGAAATAAGACAAAGTCTAATTATTATATTAATCTGTGTCATCATCCCTTTAATGATCTCATTTTTGGTCTTTTTAAATATTTTGTATGTTTCTGACTTAAAGGTTACGTGGCACAATAGTGTTTTTAGAGTTCACCCAGCCCAGTTTATGTCATAATTAATAAATGGAGTACATTTAAGAGTCAAGTTCCCAAGTCTCAGCCCTTAAATAAATTGCCTTCTTTCTTAACTACCTGACTTCATTATAGATTGGGCAATATGTTCTTCAAGCATTGACCAAATATAATTTTGTCCTACTTAAAAAATGAGACTTCACTGACTGTTTCCGGTGGACTTTTCTTGTTAGTAGACAGTAAACAGATAATTTGTGAGACAGCTGGCACTTTTTTTGATTGACGACCTTGCTGGTTTACGTTTGAGGATTAATAATACATCAGGCGTTCACACATTAAAAATAAAATAGATGTGAAAGAGGAAGGGTAGAGGGTTCAGTTGTGCTATTGGGTTGCTCCAGATTATTCTGGCCTTCCATGGGAACGTAGACACCGTTGGGGGAGCAGTCACATTTGCCCAAATAAGCACCTGCCTCTACTTAACATGTTTGTTGATTTTCTTATGCTAAAGAAAAAGATAGCAAAATGTTTACACCAAATTGGCGCCCTGTCAGGGGGCAATTTGTATAAAGTTTCCTGCTGTCAGGTTAATAAATTTTTTAAAAAATATCCAAAGGCAGAGGTAGCTAGAAAAAGCTCATAGTAACAGTTGCTATTCTCCAGCAGATGGGTTTCTCTGTAATGGCTCTGGAATTTTCTTGTTTGTTGTCTGCCTAGGTTCTGTACCTCGCTGGTATTTTTGTTCAGCTTTCCTTTTCTTAATGACCTTTCTGTCTTACTTCTTAGTGTTTACCCTTTTAAACTTCAAATTTCTTTTCTTTTAGAGAGAGGTAAGTGAGCAGAATTTGTTTTAGTTTTTAACATAGTATTTACAAATTGAATATATACCCTGCCATGCTGTGGGTCTGACTGGGGTTCTAAATTGGACTTTTCTTTGGGAATACCTTTGAGTAACATTGATAATAAAAATTCATTCGTAAAAGAGTATTTGGGGCTTTGGCAATATGGAAGCTTCCAATGATGTCTTTTTAGTAAAGATGTTGACCTGACTCAATCTTTTAAATGTAAATTCCCAAGTTCTGATTCTCAAAACCAGTTTTGATAAACATATGAAATAAAGGCAGGTTTGTTTGATGACATCCCTTACTCCATGTTGTAATACGATTTTGAGCTATCAGAAACAGACTAAACTTTTTTAATGTGAATACAGAGATTAGAAAGAATAACATTGAATCTCAGTGAAAGAAAGATTCTATGCTCAGATAAATGAAAATTAACTTTGTTTTGTAAACATTCAAAGATGATTTTCAAAAACTCTCTAATCAAGATGCGTAGCTCCTGACATCTTTTTTAGAAATAACTAGCTGCTATTTTTTTAATCCTGGTATGTTATATACACGTCATTATTTTGTTTGAGAATTTATTGGAAAATCCATGCTCAGACTTTTCTTACACTCCTCCCTTTTAAAAGTGCCTTTAAGGTCTTAAAATGTAACAAGGACATACTTTTTTTCTTTTAAATTAAAGTAATAGTCCCCTGGAAAAACATAATTGATACATTTAAGTCACTTTTATTGGAGGACTGCATTACCATCAAAACTATTTGAAAATATGAGGAAAAAATAATCAGATTACAGTTAGAGAAAATACATAATATCATTATGCATAAACTAAATGCTTCAGAGTATTGCCATAGTGAAAACCACTTGAAAATGTGATTCTGTGACAAAATCTGCGTTTACTATGGTAGTTAAAATCTTTGATTTTCCATATGAAAAATGTTCTTAGTTAATCACCAAAATAAAACCTACTAAGTTAGCCTGAAAACCAGGTAGAATAGTGAAGTATTTTTAGGGCACTTATAATGTACCAAAAATAGCCAATATGAAACAATCTAACAAATATGTTTGTCCTGTCTTACATTATTTGGCTTTAGCAGTTTTCTTGTATTTCATCTTTTCCTGTAGAATAATCAGTGTTTGCCAGCTTGATATACTTTCCAGAAGACTTGTGTTACTTAAATTTCATCCCATTAATGAGGAAAACCCACCAATCATGAGAAAAGTTAGTGAAAGCAAGAAACCCATATTTGAAGGTTAACCCTGGGTACTGTGCTTTAAAATAAAAACACATTTTTGCATCTTCTTGTCACTTTGATACGTTGTTTCTGTTTCCCCGTATTTTCTTTCCTTGACACTGTCATGCAGCGTATTTTCTTTCCTTGACACTGTCATGCACAGTGAATAAACGCAATGCTGTTTGTGAAAAGCATTTGTGTGTTTAGGATGTGTTTCTCTCCATATTTTCTCCTACATTCTTACAATGTTTCAAATGGCTTTACTGAATTTTTAGTACACGTGTATTTTCTTTATCATAAAATTAATAAAGGCTCGCTTGTAAAAGTCAGCATTTTTTTTAGTTCATCCTATCCAGGTGTCATTTAGATGTACATCTCCTGTATCTATCTATATTTTAAAAACAGTTTCCAGATAAACTTATCAAAATTAATAGTTTACCAATAAAAAGCAACTAATTATATCATAATATTGCTTCAAACATACTTGCGCTGTAATCCAAGTTCCAGCGCTCTCTTCTGTGCAGCTGTTCACAGACAGAGGAAACAACAGGATTCCTTAGAATTTGTGCAGCTTAATTCTGTGCAAAGCGATTTGGAGGTTTCTGTGCAATTTCACTTACAGAGAATACATATTTTTAAACGAATACAAAACTTGCCCAAGCTTGGAAAGACTCTTGGAAGCTAAATATTGGGAACCTAAGTGTTTGGTTATTTATGGGCTATACATATATTACAAAAAACATTTATCCTTTTTTTAAAAAAGTGAAAGACATTGGTTGAATAGTATAGACAATTTGTTGCACATTTCTGCAAGGATTCCATGTGTGTAAATATACATTTATATGCACAGATATCAGGGTAGGTGGGTAGGTGGTACAAAATAAAGAAATCACATTTTAAACATTTGCTATTAAAATAGTGTGGTATGATTAATCTTCTTTTGCAGTTCTTGATGACCACATATGTGGCAATTTGTCTTTTAATATCGGTTCGGCAAGATTCCTTTTTATAAGTTAATGGTCTGGGGTTACTTATTGCAGGAGAGAATCATCACTGTCCAAGTAGAGAGAGGATAAGGGATTAATTTGGTTTAAAAATGCAAACATTTGGAGCTGTTTAAAAAGCATGAAAAGTTGTTATTGCAAAGTGACTTTTTGCCAAAACCAACCAAGGGTAAAAAGAGAATAAAAAATCAAATGAAAAAACACATCTTCCTGTACTTAGAAACATATAGGATATGGAGGTGGTGTTGTGGGATAAACTGTACTTTAACAAAACTGGCATTTTTTTTCTCCCTTAAATATATCTATTATATTGAGCATAACAAAATAGAACTACGTCAACGGGAAACACAATTTGCAAAAGGAGAAGCATGAAAGAAATATTGAATAAAGTTAACATATTTTTGTTGTTTTGTTATATCCATACAGAACACCGTTATCTAGGAATGGGTAAATATTCAGAATAGGGATCATTTCGATTATGCGGGGAAACTTTCCACAAACTTATACATCACTGCGTTAGGGGTTGAATGGCACATCCTATTCTGATTCCTAAGATAAAGGCAGATTTTATTCTTCAAAGTTACCTAAGAAATAATGCAAATTTTCACCTACACTGGTATATTTCTTTGCTTTAGTTTGAAATCTTTACTTCTCGCATTATATTCCATACTTATAGTAGTTTCCTAACAAGCCAGTTAGGATCTGCAGGCTATCAGGAAGGTGTTAAAAATTATGCATCATGCTTTAAAAGGGATTAATGCCTACAGCTACCTGCTTCAAGAAAAAGGGCTGGACAGATGGGAGATTGTGGATGATATTGAGATGGCGGCACTAGCTTGAAATGGGAGCTAGCCCTCATTTCATCTGTAATGTATCAATATGTTTTTATAATGATACAATAACCTGAACCCTGTAACAGTTTATGGTCCTTTCGAGAATTCTTATGGATTCTTAGAGTGACGAAGGTCTAAGAAAAGATCTTGAAAGCTTTCACAGAATCTGGCTGGGTGGCAGAAAACTAGCGTAACTGTGATTTAGCTGCTAAGGAATCCTATCGATCGGGAACATCATTAAACTTTTAAGTTAAAAACACAAAAATCAAATAGATATGAAGGGTCGGGGTACCCCAAAATGACGGTAGATATTTAAAAGGGCTGAAGGATCTGGGATAAGGGGCAAAATGTGGCAAGCCCAGTGTTGATCTTGACCTCCTACTTAAAAATACAGTTCTGTTTATATTTTGCTCTGAATTTTGCAATGTGCATCAAAAACCTGTATTAGTGCATTTTCTTCATGGGATCTGTCAGCATCGGCTGTTGCTCTTTCATTTTCCTTGGCTGTTTTTAGTCAATGATAAATAAAGAACATGAATTTTGATTCTGGGACCGGAGAGATATAAAACCAGAAACAGCAAGAAATAACTGTGATGAGTAACTTCACGTCAGTGTATGCACGGGGACCTCAGTCTTCTTAACATTTGTAATACTGCTAATTTCTCCAGGTTTTTAAAAATACATTTCCACAAGAGCCCTCAAAACCCATAAAAGTGTGGTATGTAAAGTAAATTGTTTGTCACTTGCCTACGGCCTGCCATATTTATTGTCAGGAGAAATGGACATTAGTTGGAAAAGCAGTTGTTAAAGGCCAAACAATTTTTAAAGATGGCAAAGATGCATGAGGGTTTTCCTTTTTCTAACAATGAGCCACCCCTTCAGACATAAAAAGACAAGATAATAAGACACTTCAAGCACAATTCAAGATTATATTCAACATCTAAAGGCTCATCTCTTGTCAGTTTGCATTTACTCTCCCAGGGATGTGATGCTTCTATCATCTTTCTGTCAAGAGGAGTCTGGCAGAAGAGGCGAGGGCCCTTATTTCACACACTTAGGATTTTCTTTTTCTTTCTTTCTATCTTTTTTTTTTAATCAAATAGCCCACACTCTTTCTGATTCAGCCAGAATGGGGGGATAATTTGAAGAAGGTCGTTCACAAGTACAAACATCTCATATTGATTTGTGTGATTAGAAGGCATTAAAATTGCACGTTTATGTTAGTTGCTGAGATGTTTTGTCAGTTTATTTGGTAATACACTTTTGCCTCCTGGAAAAAAAAAAATGACTTAAAATTTAAAAACAGATGGCTGAAGGTCTAAGTTATTTGCTTTAACGTGACCGTATCTGAACATCTAAGAAGTGAACATAAAAATCGTTTAATGCTTTAAGTTTAACAATATTTGAAATTAGTTTATACAGTGAAGCACTTGGTGCAATGTAAAAGCAAAATACCACGACTGTACCTATGAAATGAAATAAATATATATGGGAAATTATTTTTTAAATACTCTAAAAATTGATTTCTTATATTTAATATATAGAAATATGAAATATATGGACAGAAAGGAGATAACATTTTCAATACAAATTTAATTATGAGGCTATTTCACAATGGTTATCAAGTTTTTAACATTTTATACTCTTTGAAATTACAATTTCGTTATATTTGTCCTTTTTTGCCATTTTTCGTATATATGCCTTTTTCCAGAGAAGGTACTAAAGAATAAATAAAGGAGTGATTTTTATTTTTCTCCGTCAAAATTCATCACATTTCCTCCTTGGCTCTCTGACAGTCACATAGCCATACAAAGAAACGCTATTTTTTTTTTGGCAAGGGCTCACTTAACAGAAGTTAGATGAACCGGCTTTTCCTCTCGAAATAAAACAATTGATGAAAATTAAACCACAATATCCTGGGATCATTTCTATATTGAATCTTTGAAATTACTTTTCCTAGGAATTTTCATCAACTCTGTGTGTCTCCATTTCTTCTATTTCTCTTCTTTGCTGCCAAGTGTTTTACAACTGTCCTATTTATTGTATGAGTCTATCTGTAGGATCACTATGAGTCAGAACTGACTCGATGGCAACAGGTTTGGGTCTTTTCTTTGGATCCTATATATTTTATGCATTCAATGTTCAAAAATGAATTTATCCATTCAACCAATATTTATGGAGTGCCTGCTCTCTGATGGGAGCTGTGCTGTGTTCTGGGGACTCAGTGGAGAATACACCAGACCTTATTAAGCACCTCATCTAGGTCACCTGTTAAGCTGGATGCTCAGTATGCAAAAATGAACAAGGTGTGATCACCCCGCCCTCAAGTAGCCTGCAGTCGGCGTAGTGCATTGACATTCTATTTTGCTTTGTTATTTCCTGTGACTCTTCAGTAAATGTTAATCTTTAATGTCATGCATTTCAGGAGGTTTTCATTGGTCAGAAAACTCCACGTTTGAGAAAAACTATTATCCACAAAAAGTGGGGAATAAGAGAGGATTATTAAATGACTAATGAAAAATTACATTCACAGTGCTTTTATCATAGTTTGGGGCTCATGCTGTAAAACACAAATACTGTTCTTCAGCAATAGTTTCTTAGCATGTCCAAAGCGAGAATGAACTCGGTTTACCTTTTCCTACCCATCTCTCCTGCCTCCATTCGTCTTCCAAAATTCTTGTTTATTTGTTTTCTAGTATAATGTAGTGGTTCAAAGCTCTGGGGTCAGGCTCTGGGTCTGGCTTTGCCTTATTTGCTGGCTGGGTAAGGTATGTAACATGTATAAGCCTCAGCTTCCCCATCTCTAAGTAGCAGTATTGATGATACTTACTTCATCGGGCCACCACGTGTCCATCAGTTTGTCATAGTGTCACCCTTGGTGGATGGGTTTCAGTGGAGCTTCCAGACTAAGACAGACTAGAAAGAAAGGCCTGGTGACCTACTTCCAAAAATTAGCCAAAAATTAGTGAAAATTCCATGGATGACAACAAAATATTGTTAAATATAATGGTGGAAGACGAGCCTCGCAGGTTGGCAGACACTACATAATAGGCACAACAATGGACTCAAATATACCAGCAATCATGAAGACGGCACAGGGCCAGGCAGCATTGTGTTCTGTTATACATAAGGTCGCCATGAGTTGGAGCCATCTCCATGGCAACTAACAACAGCCCTTCACAGAGCAGTCCTGAGGTTTAAATAACATGTCACATATGGAGGCTGCTAGAGAGTCCTGGAATGTAACCAACACTCAACCAATGCCAGCAATACCACCTGTCTTAGGCTAGGTTCTCTAGAGAAGCAAAACCAGTGAAGTGTATGAATATATATAGAGAAATTTATCTCAAGGAAATGGCTCGTGAAGTTGTGGAGGCTGACAAGTCCCAAATCCATGGGTCAGGTGTCAGGCTGGAGGCTTCTCCTGACTCATGTCTTTGCAGGACTGACAAACTCAAAAATGACAGGTCAGATGGTAGGCCACTGGCTGGTGGGGCTGCAGAAGGTGGCACATCCCAGAACTGGCAGGTCAGACACAGGCTGCTGCCTCACAGGGCTGCGGAAGATGGAAAACCCCAAAATTGGCAGGTCCAACAGCAGGCTGCTGGCTAAAGTCCCAAGAACTGGAGGTCAGATGATGATGAGCCATATGCATGATCCAGAGCAATGGAGAGCTTTGCCAGAGCATCCGTACATATGAGATGCAGGTCACACCCCAGAGGAAACTCCCCTCTCATCAGATACTTGAGTAAGGGTGTGTCTTGAGTAAAGGCATGACTTAAGTAAGGGTGTGACTTAAGTAATGATGTGACTCATGATACACTCTACACTAATCCTGCTTCATTAATATGTAGAAGTTAGGATTTACAACACATAAAAATAAAGGATAAGTACATAATATCACAAAATGGAGGATAATTACATTAGACCACACAATGGAGGATAATTACAATCATGGCCAAGCCGAGCTGACACATAACATTAATCATCACACCACCTGTTAAGAATTGAAAATGAAACTTAACATTTTTAGAAAGAATTTGATTAATTTTTAGCAGTGGATACTAGAAAATCCAACAACAAGATTCTGAAGACTTCAGAATCAACCATCTTTCTCTAGAGGGAAGCTTCAGCCCCCAGGCTTTCCTAGCCAAAGAATAGTTCTCGACTCTTCTTCCTGATGCCAGCATCCTTTTCCTTCTTCGGGTACATTAGTCAGTGCTTTCTTTCAAAATCCATTCAGGAAAGGATTAAGCCCTGTGAGTGGATGCCAAGATCTTTTGGAGGGGGCAATAATTTACTGTATTTATCTTAAGAAGTATGTGAGTAAAGTGAGCCAGGATGGGAGATGGGAAGTGACATATCTTACTCATCTATAAATTTAAAATAGTGTAGTATGTGATTCTTCCAGATAATAGGGATTTAAAAATAATCCTAGCGTTGAAAAGTGATATAAAACCAGATGTCTGTGGGTGGCAACAAATGCCTCTCTAATTTGTGGTTCAGTCAGACACCCAGTGGCTGCCTGCCTTTGGGTGATGTTTTTCCAAAGTGTGTCCACTCTCTTTCCATGGGCATATGCCAACTCTGAAGTCAAGTACATATTTTTCTCTACCTTGTCTGCATTGGTGCCAAAATAGGGAACATAGCATTTGCCTCTAGTTAAATGCTCAGAGATCTTTTAAAGAATGATGTTGTGACCATATCAAGGTGAATTATAGATAATTGTAAGAGAGAAGCATCTCGTTGATGTTACATGAAGAACTGAGGAGAATGGTGCAGTAGAAGGATTATGGGCTTTGGAGTCTAGTAATATAGGTTTAAATCACTGCTTGTGACCTAGGCAGAGGAATGTGATCTCGTGCCCTTTAGTTTCCTCCTAAATAATAGAGTTCAATTCCCAGCCAATGCACTCATGTACAGCCACCACCCTTCTGCCAGTGGAGGCTTGTGTGTTACTATGATGCTGAACAGGTTTCAGAGGAGCTTCCAGATTAAGATGGACTGGGAAGAAAGGCCTGGTGATCTAATCCAGAAAATCAGTCAGTGAAAGCCCTATGCATCAACAGTCTGATCCACATCTGATCATGGGAATGGCAAAGGATTGAGAAGCATTTTGTTTCACTGTGCTTGCGGTCACCATGAGTCAGGGGTTGACTAGAGGACAGCTAGCAACAACAAAATGAGAGTTCAAATACCAATCTCATAGGGTGCTGAAGATTATGTGGGTGAAGGCAAGCAAGGCGCCTGCAGACAAGAGTGCCCCATGAACATAAGTTCCTTTCCCCCATTTCTTAGACAGATAGAGCATCTTCCTCAGGACTTAGAAATGACTTGTTACTCTGATGGGGGCCGCTAGGGAGTGTGGATCAATAGTAATGATCAGATGAGGCAGGGAGTTTGAATGATAAGATCGGCTTTCCTGATCAAACTTTCTTCATAAAAGCCAAAACTCAAGCTAGACGTAGAATAATCTCTGCTCCAGACGTAATGAGGATTAAATCCGTTTTTGGCTTTCTCTGTTTCGGTGGGGAGCTCTTTTCTGCCCTCAAATGAAGTACTTCTCTCAAAGGATTAGTTTTGTTTTAGCTATTGGAATATGTTTGTAACTAGAAATCTATGGTGTCCTCATTCCTTAGGGAATTTTTATAGCCAATGTTTAATTAGGCTTTTTAATCTTCATGAATGAAGCTTGTATATATATATTTTAAAAGTATAACCAAATATAAGAAGACAACCTCAAAAAATCCATCAAGGCAACACTTCCAATTGTAGAGCATGCTGCGAATATTTAAGTAGGTTAAATAGATATCTGAAGCCATAATTGGGTTTCAAAAAGGTATTATTAACTTTACTGGGGATATTTAGAGATTTTGGATGAGAATACTAAAACCTAGTTATTTTTATACACATCAAAGTAGTCAGGATCACTAAGGGAGCATTTTGTTGTTGTTGTTACTATGGTAACTCCACAGGTTTCTAATTACATATTCATGCTGCATACACCTTTATCGGAAATTATTGACACTTCTAGAACCACTTAATTAACATGTGTTGATCAATGTCAGTAAATATATGGCAAAACTGAAATACATGAAATCATGCTTTCAGATTAAATGAATGTACATTTGTGCTCATATTCAGTAGAAGAGACACACTCTCCTTGAAGCCAATGGCAATGACCATTCCCTTCACATAATGTGTCTGTTTATAGTTTTGCCTTTCTTCACTGAGTTTATAGGATGTATTATCCGTAGGTGCTCCAGCTTTATTGCTGTTCTTTCCGTGGCTTTCTCATTGAATAACCAAACTTAGATCTGCCTCCACTTGGCTGCCCCACTGAGTAGTGTCTGCGTGGAGAGGGTAGGGTTGGGGAAACTAATGCAAGAGTGGGCTGTATTAAAGAGTTTGTATTTTACAGTCAAGAGAAAACCAGCTTCTCCCTGTCCTGATCTGGATCAAGTGCAGATTTATTTACTGAACATTTCACCCAACTCAAATGTGCCTTTCCCAACTCATTCCCTTCTAGCTGACGTCTAGAAGACACTTTTATCAAGGGGTACCCTCCCTAGCTAAATTTTTTTTTTTTAATTGTGCTTCAGGTGAAGGCTTACAGAACAAATAGTTTCTCATGAAACAGTAGTACACATATTGTTTTATGACAATGGTTAACAACCCCACAACATGTCAACCCTCTAACTTCTCAACCTTTTTTTTTTCTGGTGAAAATACACATAGCCAAAGATACATCATTTCAAAAATTACTACATACACAGTTCAGTGACACTGACTACGCTCTTCCAATTGAGCTGTTATTCTCACTTAAGATGAAGGCTTACAGAACAAAATAGTTTCTCATTTAACAGTTACTACAAGTGTTGCCCTATGACAATGGTTAACAATCTCACAACACATCAACAATATCCTTACTCAACCTTGGGTTCCCTGTCACCAGCTTCCTTGTCCCCTTCTGCCTTCTGGCCCTTGTCACTGGACCACTGGACCTCATTAGTCCCATTTGGTTTTATGGGGCTGTCCACTCCCAGGCTGAATGGTGACCTTGGAGATAACTTCACCACTGAGCTAAAAGGGTGTCTGGGGGCCATACTCTCGGGGTTTCTCCAGTCTCCTTTAGGCCAGTAAATCTGGTCTTTTTTTTTTTTTTGAATTAGACTTAGTTCTACATCCTTTTCCACCTCTGTCCAGAACCCTCTGTTGTGATCCTGGTCAGAGCAGTCAGTGGTGGTAGCTGGGCACCATCAAGCTGTACTGGACTCAGTCCGGTGGAGGCCTTGGTAGCTGTGGACCATTAGTCCTTTGGACTAATCTTTTCCTTGTATCCTGTTCTCTTCATTCTCCCTTGCTCCCGAAGGGATGAGACCAGTGGAGTATCTTAGATGGCCGCTCATAGGCTTTTAAGACCCAGACACTACTCACCAAGGTAGAATGTAGAACACTGTCTTTATAAACTGTGTTATGCCAGTTGAGCTAGATGTTCCTCGAGACCATGGTCCCCACAGCCCTCCATCCAGCAGTAAAGTCCCTTAGGGAGTTTGGATGTGTCTATGGGGCTTCCATGACCTTTCCTTGTCCAAGTTGTGCTAGTTTCCCCTGTATTGTGTACTGTCTCACCCTTCACCCAAGATACCACTTATCTATTGCTTATTTAGTATTTCCCCCCCCCTACCCCTCCCATCACTGGTAACCAGCAAAGATTGTTACATTTTATATGTGAACTTTTTTCACGGGTTTTTACAATAGAGGTCTCATACAATACTTGTCCTTTTGTGACTGACTTATTTCACTCAGCATAATGTCCTCCAGTTTCATCCATGTTATAAGATGGTTCACAGATTCATTGTTGTTCTTTCTAGTTGCATAGTACTCCATTATGTGTATGCACCATAGTTTGTTTATCCATTCATCTGTTGATGGGCATCTAGGTTGTTTCCATCGTTTTGCTATTGTGAACAATGCTGCCATGAACATAGGTGTGCATATGTCTATTCGAGTGACGACTCTTATTTCTCTAGGATATATTCCTAGGAGTGGGATTGCTGGATCGAATGATATGTCTATTTCTAGCTTTCTGAGGAAGTGCCACATCATTTTCCAAAATGGTTGTATCATTTTGCATTCCCACCAGCAGTGCATAAGTGTTCGGATCTCCCCGCAGCCCCTCCAACATTTGTTATTTCCAGTGTTTTTGATTCGTGCCAGTAATGCCAGGGTGAGATGGTATCTCACTGTGGTTTTAATTTGCATTTCTCTGATGGCTAGTGATCCTGAGCATTTCCTCATGTGTCTGTTGGCCATTTGAATGTCTTCTTTGGTGAAGTGTCTGTTCATTTCATTTGCCCATTTTTTGATAGGATTGTTTGTCTTTTTGTTGTAGAGGTGTTGAATTTTCTTGTAGATTATGGAGATTAGATCTTTGTCTGACTTGTACTGTCCAAACATTTTTTCCCAGTCTGTAGGTTCTCTTTTTACTCTTTTGGTGAAGCCTTTTGAAGAGCATAGGTGTTGGATTTTTAGAAGATCCCAGTTATCTAGCTTACTTATTGGGGTTTGTGCGTTGATGGTTATGGTTTGTATCCTGTTAATCCCGTGTATTAAGGCCTGTAGTGTTGGTCATATTTTTTCTTCTATGAACTTTATAGTTTTAGGCTTTCTATTCAGGTCTTTGATCCATTTTGAAGTAGTTTTTGTATACGGCGTGAGGTATGGGTCCTGTTTCATTTTTTTGCAGATGGATATCCAGTTTTGTCAGCACCCTTTGTCAAAAAGACTGTCTTTTCCCCATTTGATGGACTTTGGGCCCTTGTCAAAGATCAGGTGACCGTAGGTGGATGGACTTACATCTGGGTTCTCAATTCTGTTCCATTGGTCAATGTATCTGTTGTCGTACCAGTACCAGGCTGTTGTGACTACTGTAGCTGTATAGTAGGTTCTGAAGTCATGTAGTGTGAGTCCTCCAACTTTATTCTTCTTCTTCAGTAGTGCTTTACTTATTCGGGGCTTCTTCCCCTTCCATACAAAGTTAATGATTAGTTTTTCCATCTCTTTGAAGAATGTTGTTGGTATTTGGATCGGGATTGCGTTGTATTTGTAAATTGCTTTGGGTAGAATTGTCATTTTCACAATGTTGAGTCTGCGTATCCATGAGCATGGTATGTTTTTCCATTTATATAGATCCTTTTGGGTTTCATGCAGTAGTGTTTTATAGTTTTCTTTGTATAGGTCTTTTACATCCCTGGTCAGATTTATTCCTAAGTAGTTTATCTTTTTAGGGGCTATTGAAAATGGTATTGTTTTCCTGATTTCCTTTGCATTGTTCTCCTTATTGGTGTATAGGAATCCAACTGACTTTTGTATGTTTCTCTTGTATCCTGCTACTCTGCTGAATCTTTCTATTAGTTCAAGTAGATTTCTCATGGAGTCTTTAGGGTTTTCTATGCATAGTATCATATCATCTGCAAACAGGGACAGTTTAACTTCTTCTTTACCAATTTGGATGCCCTTTATTTCTTTTTCTTGCCTTATTGCTCTAGCTAGAACTTCCAGCACAATGTTAAATAGGAGTGGTGATAAAGGGCATCCTTGTCTTCTTCCTGTTTTCAAGGGGAATGTTTTCAGCCTCTCTCTGTTAAGAATGATGTTGGCCGTTGGTTTTGCATAGATGCTGTTTATTATGTTGAGAAATTTCCTTTCTATACCCATGTTATTGAGAGTTTTTATCAGGAATGGGTGTTGGACTTTGTCAGATGCCTTTTCTGCGTCAATTGAGATTACCATATGATTCTTTTCTTTCCTTTTATTTATGTGGTGGATTACATTGATTGATTTTCTAATGTTGAACCATCCTTGCATACCTGGTATGAATCCCACTTGGTCGTGGTGTATTATTTTTTTGATATGATGCTGAATTCTATTGGCTAGAATTTTGTTCAGAATTTTTGCATCTATATTCATGAGAGATATTGGTCTGTAATTGTCTTTTTTTGTGACATCTTTTCCTGGTTTGGGTATCAGCATTATGCTGGCTTCATAGAATGAATTTGGAAGTGTTGCTCCCTCTTCTATGCTCTGAAATAGCTTGAGTAGTGCTGGTACAAGCTCTTCTGTAAATGTTTTGTAGAATTCTCCAGTGGAGCCATCTGGGCCAGGGCTTTTTTTGGTTGGGAGTTTTTTTATTACCTTTTCAGTCTCTTCTCTTGTTATGGGTCTGTTCAGATTTTCAGCATCACTTTGTTGTAGTTTGGGTAGGCCGTGTATTTCTAGAAATTTATCCGTTTCCTCTAGTTTTTCAAATTTGTTGGAGTATAGTTTTTCATAGTATTCTGTTATAATCCTTTTTATTTCATTTGGGTCTGTTGTAATGTCCCCAATTTCATTTCTTATTTGGGTTATTTGTGTCGTCTCCTGTTTTTCTTTTGTCAGTCTGGCCAGTGGTTTGTCGATTTTGTTGATTCTTTCAAAGAACCAGCTTTTGGTTTTGTTGATTCTTTCTACTGTTTTTCTGTTCTCTATTTCATTTATTTCTGCTCTGATCTTTACTATTTCCTTTCTTCCAGTGATTGTGGGCTTTTTCTGCTGTTCTCTTTCTATTTGTTTGAGTTCTGTAGTTAATGTTTGGATTTTGTCCCTTTCTTCTTTTTTGATGTATGCGTCTATTCCTATAAATAGTCCTCTGAGGACTGCCTTTGCTGTGTCCCAAAGGTTTTGGTATGGTGTGTTTTTATTCTCATTTGATTCTAGGAATTTTTTGACTCCATCTCTGATTTCTTCTGTTACCCAGTGATGTGTAAGCAGAGTATTATTCAGTTTCCATGTAATTGATTTTTTTCCCTTGCTCTTTCTATTGTTAATTTCTACCTTGATGGCATTGTGGTCAGAGAAGATACTTTGAATTATCTCAACGTTTTTGATCTTGTTGAGGATTGCTCTGTGGCCTAAGATGTGGTCTATTCTGGAGAACGTTCCATGTGCATTGGAAAAGAATGTGTACTTTGCAGTGGTTGGATGGAGTGTTCTATATATGTCTATGAGGTCCAGTTGGCTGATTGTGCCATTTAGGTCTTCTGTATCTTTGCTGAGTTTCTTCTTAGTTGTTCTGTCCTTTACTGAGAATGGTGTGTTGAAGTCTCCTACTATTATTTTGGAACTGTCAATTTCTCTTTTCAGTGTTGTTAGCGTTTGTTTTATGTATTTTGGAGCTGTCATTGGTTGTGTAGATATTTATTATGGTTATGTCTTCATGATGTATTGTCCCCTTAATCATTATATAGTGTCCTTCTTTATCTTTTATGGTAGACTTTGTTTTAAAGTCTATGTTATCTGAGATTAGAATTGCCACTCCTGCTCTTTTTTGGTAGTTGTTAGCTTGATATATTTTTTTCCAACCTTTGACTTTTAATAAATTCACGTCTTGGTTTCCAAGGTATGTCTCTTGTAGACAGCATATTGATGGATCCTGTTTTCTTATCCATTCTGTGACTCTCCGTCTCTTTATGGGTGCATTGAGTCCATTTACATTCAGTGTAATTATTGATAGATGTGAGTTTGTTGCTGTCATTTTGTAGTGCTTTTTTTGTGGTGCTGAAGTTTTCTTTGTTCTTCTTACTCTCTTGTGCTGAGTTGTTTGTGGATTTTTTTCATTTCTTTTGTTTTTTTAGGTTTTGTTTTTGCTGAGACTTTATGTTTTTCCTCTTTTTTATGTTTGTTAACTTTCTTTGTGGTTACCATGAATTTTACTCTTATCTTTCTAAGTTTGAAGCAGTCTACCATTACTTGGTATCGCCTTGCCTTCTTCTCCATTAGAAGGTTCTATACCTATGCCGTTTATTCCCTCTTTTATTGTTTTGATGTTGTTGTCATTTACTGATTAACTGCTCTGATTCCCTGTTGTATTTCTTTTGGTTTTGGGTAGTCCTGGAGAGTTCATTTCCTAGATTGGTAACTTGCTGGTACAATCCTGCATCCTAGATTCTGCCTGTGAGCTGAAGTTGTTTGTCCTCAGATCGAAGAACTCCCTTTAATAATTCTTGTAAGTTTGGTTTGACTTTTACATATTCCCTTAATTTCTGTTTATCTGGAAATGACCTAATTTCACCATGAAATTTGTCTTTGTTCTTTTTTCTGAGTTTTCCTGAAACAGAGTTTTATCCAAGTATTTGTCTTCAATTCCACTGATCCTGTCTTCCACTGTTTCAAATCTGCTTCTCAGCCCTTCCATGACACCATCCATTTATGAAATCTTCTGGATTTCTAATTGTTGTCTTTGTATAATTTCTAGTTGTGAATTTATTTTGGCATTTTGTTCCTGCATTATTTTCCTGAGTTCTTCCAATTTTTTGTCTGTGTTTTCCATGAATTTCTATTTTTTCCTCATGTTTGTCAGCTTTTTGCCTCAGCTCTTGGAGAAGAGATTTGAATTCCCTATCAGGTAGTTCTAGTGGTTTTTCTTCCACTGGAGGGCCATCTGGTGTTTTATTTTGGACACCTACTGGAACCATCCTGTACTGTTTTTGTAAATGTTTTGATATTGTCTGCTGTCTTCAGGGCATTCAGTAGTTATTTTTCTCATTTATTGATTGTAGATTTGTTTGTTTCATCCCTTTTTTTTTTTTTTTTTTAAATTTGACTATGTCTCAGCAGGCAGACTGTGTGTTCATTGTGTTTTGCTCATCTGTGGGCACAATGCTTTTTGCCTCCTTCTCCAATTGGCAGGGTCAATCAGTCAGATGTGGTACGGCAGGGCAGGTCTAGCTGAAGAGGAGTTACTGGGACGGGTTTTTTGCGGGACTTACTACAGCCACCAGGGTGGGTCAGCAATCAGTGCAGGGCAGGTTCCAGCAGGCTGTGCCCATGCTGCCTGGCGGTGTGATGTCAAGCGCACAGTGCAGGTAGGCAGGATGCAACGGGAGATTGTTATGTGTGGAGATAAGATGGATATGGGAGAGAGGAGAGAGGAACAGGAGCCAAAAACATACAAACAAACAAAAAAGAATGCTAGGGGAGCTTGCCATTGGAGTGGAGAGATGAGAGACTATAAAATGGGGAAAAACAGAAAAGGGAAGAGGAAGAAAAGAAAAGAATGAATAAATAAAAATCAGAAAGGTTAAAGAACTGCAGAGTTCCCAGGGATCCCACCGGTGCAGCTATGAGGTCTGGGGACGTTGCTCTCAGGTGTTGCAGTACAGCCTGACTAGAAGGCGTAGAGGTATACAACGCCAGGTATTCAGGGAACAGAAAGAGAAGGAAGATATAGAGAGACAAGAAACTGAGCAATGAAGAAAGACAAAAAGGGGAAAAGAGGGAAAAGAAATCAAAAGAAATTAAAAAAAAAAAAAAACGAACAAGAAAAGCCCCCCAAAAAACAGGAAAAAAAAAAAAAAACAATGAAAAAAGAAATGTACTCAGGGATCCCTCTGCATGTCTGTGCAAGCTGAGGGGGTAGTCTCCTTGGCACGCAGCACTGCCTGGCCAGAAAGGGCTCCCAACTCAAGAAAAGGAAAAGAAGACAAATGAACAATTCAAAACAAACAAACAAATGAAAACCCCGGGATCCTACCAGCATGGCAGCCCAGACTGGGAAGTAGCTCCATGCTCAAACGGAGCTCCACAGCCCCTCAGGAAGAAGCAAAGATGGCGCACGGAGCCAGGTATTTGTTCGAAAGGAGGGGGAGGTGGTGAGAGGTAAGAAAGAAATCAAAAAAAGCAGAAAAAAAAGCAAAACCAGCAGCCAACAAATCTCACTCAGAGAGCCAGCTAGTGCGGGCTGGTGGAATCCAAGCAGCCGGTGTTTCTCAGACAAGAGACTGTGTCCGCGGGAAGCAGAGGGGGCCAAGTGTGGGTGAAGAAGGGTAGGGAGTGGGAAAGCATATATCACAAATTACCAGAGCTCTGCAGCCCCTCAGGAAGAAGCAAAGATGGCGCTCGGAGCCAGGTATTTGAGCAAAAGGAGTGGGAGGTGGTGAGAGGTAAGGAAGAAATCAAAAGAAGCGGAAAAAAGCAACATCAGCAGCCAACAAATGGCACTCAGAGAGCCGGCCTGTTTGGGTGTGTGAAATCCAAGCAGCTGGTGTTTCCCAGATAAGAGATTGTGGCCACGGGAAGCAGAGGAGGCCTAGTGGGGGTGAAGAAGGGTGGGGGGTGGGAAAGCGTATATCGCAAATTACCAGTTGTTTTATCTCCTGCTGGAAGGTCTATGAAGCTGCTTTCTTGTACCACCTATTTGCTGGTCTCTGATCAGAGTCCAAGATGGCAGATCCGCACTGTGTTAGCTAGCTGGTAGGGGACCTCTGCATGAATCTCTCCTCTCTCTCTGTTCTCTGTCAGTTTTCTCACTCCATTTGGTGCTTGGCTGAGTTCTTTATCCCTTCATTTGATCTTTTACGGTTTCAGGATTGTTGTTTTCTGTTCGGCTTAGTTTTTCGGATCTTTGCTGTGGAGGGACAGTGTGGTGCTTCTGCCTAGAGCGCCATTTTGCCAGAAGTTCCTCTCCCTAGCTAAATTTTCCCATTTTTTATAATTTTATAAAAATTAAGTTGCATTCATAATCAGTCCTGACCGAAAGTCAGCACTTAGGAAAAGAATTGCTTCTTTTGGACCAAAAAAAATTTTTTAAACTGATTTCTCTGCTTTCTTTTATGTTTCATGGGAGTCTCTGGGTGGCACAAACAGTTAATATGCTTGGCTGCTAGCTGAAAGGTTGGAGGTTTGAATCCACCCACAAGTGCCATGGAGGAAAGGTCTGGTGATCTACTTCCTAAAGATCATGGCCACTGAAAACCCCATGGAGCACAGTTCTACTCTGACACAGAATGGGGTCACCATGAGTCGGCATTGACTCGACAGCACAGTTGTTTGTTTTTTGTTTCATGGTGGTTCAAAAATCTTCCTTCCTCAAGATCTTTAAAACTTCATAGGCTTTGATGTCACTAAAATTTTTTAGCTTACCTTCTTCATTTAAAATGTTCTGGGCTTGTTCACTCTTAGGCTTTTTAAAAGACAATTAGCCGTGAAAATGGCAATACTTTTATATTACCCTTTGGAAGAAGACCTTGGTTCTCTTTTTCTTACCCTTCAGAGATGTATTTTCCCTATCAGATGTTAGCCTTTTAGAGAAAAATCTATATAATAGTACATTGTTAACCAATATCACTTCATTTCAATTAGATGGATGAGACCAGGTGCAAATAACCATTTAATATCTTGTTTATGTTCTCTAAGTTGCTTATAATGAACTTGTTGAGAGGTTAATATATTCAACAAATATTTATTGAGTGTATCCCAGTCCGTCCCATGTTTTCTTCTTTGTGGTCAAAAATATTTTGGCTAAGTTTTCTGATTTTCCAAATTACAATGAATCCTATGTCCCCTTGCTTTTTGACCATATCATTTTTTTAATCTCTTTTGCAGCCATTTTCAGTGTTTGCCTTATATTATAATGACTTGTGCATTTATTTGCTTGCCTTGCTCGATAGTGAGTCCCTACAGGACAGATAATAGATCTTGCATATAGCAAATGCCAGATAAATGTTTTTTGAATTTAACTGCTTCTGAATTGGATATTCCTGGACATCATCCACATTTAGTAAATACTTAATGAATATTAAAGGGAAATAGACTTTACCCGCATGAGTCTATTACCCTATCTACCTAGGGACAGATGTAAGAATATATATATATATCAGCAAAAAATAATAACAAAATCTGTGACATTGGTTACATTCTTCATGTTGTGTCACCATTCCAGCTATCTCTTCCCAAATTATTTCACCACTACTGACTTAGACTCACTGTCCGCTAAACTAGTTGTCTATGTTTTAGAGTTACTGTTGTCAATTTTATCTGGTATAAATACTTCTTTAAAAGAGCACAATGCTCAAGATGAACATTCTTTACTAAATCAATGAAGCTGTTGTTTAGTTTGAATATGATTTCAGGGGATAGTTTCGGTTCAAAGTTCAAAAATTTTCTGAGGGCAACAGATTCAGCAGTTCCTCCAGCCTAAATGGGTCCAGATTCTCTAAGAAATTTGAAGTGTTGTTCCACACTTTTTCTCCTTTTGATCAGGACTCATCTAATGACTCCTTGATCAAAACATTCAGTAATGGTAGCTAGGCACCACCCAGTTCTTCTGGTCTCATGGCAAAGGAGGCGGTAGTTTGTGGAATCAGTTAGACCTGCAGTACAGTTCCTTCTCCAATTACTGAGTCTTCTTCCTCTGCTACTCCAGGAAAACCAACTGTTGTATCTTGGATGGCTGTTGACAAGCTTTTAAGATCTCGGTACAACTGACTGAACTGGGGTAGGGGGTGTTGAACAGAAACCCTGGAGGCAGTGCTAGGCCTATTGGCTGGACAGTCCCATGTAGTCATGACCCTAAGCCTTCCAACCAAGAGAACTAATCCCATGAGGAGTTTTTTTGTACCTAAGTAGTTTCAGCAACTGCATCCTCTTTTTTTTTGGTTGTTGTTGAAGAATTATATATAATACATTTGCTATTTCACCCTTTTTCTGGTGTACAACTTAGTGATATTGATTATGTTAGCCAAATTGTGTAACTGTTACCCTTAATCAATGACACTTTTCCCATCAACATTGATATAAACTCACTATTTCCCAGAAAATGATTCTCTCACCCTTCCCCTCCCCCCCCAGGTAACCACTAATAATCATTGGTCTCTATATATCTACCTATTCTTGTCATTTCATATAAGTGAAATGTGATTAAGATTGACTTATTCACTCAGCATAATGTCTTCAAGTTTCATCCATGTTGCATGCACCAGGACTTCCTTTCTCTTTATGGCTGAATAATATTCCATGGTATGGATGTACCACATTTTGTTTATACATTCATCTACTGTTGGGCACTTAGTGTTTCCACATTTTTGCTATTGTGAATACTGCTGCTATGAACATAGGTGTACATATGTCTGTTTGTGTCACTACTTTTAGGTCCCTAGGGTATATCAGTTAGAATCTTCTTGACAGCAATGGGTTACAGTATAGCGTATATATCTAGGAGTGGAATTGCTAGGTCATACAGTAGTTCTATTTTTAATTTTCTGAGGAATCACCATACTGTTTTCCACAATGGTTGTACCATCTTATGTTCCCATCAGCAATGGATAAGGATTCCAGTCTCCCCCACATCCTCACCAGCATTTGTTATTTTCTGTTTTTTTTTTTTTTAATCATTGCCATTCTAATAGGGGTGAGGTGGTAACTCATTGTAGTTTTGATTTGCATCTCTCTAATGGCTAGTTTCAGAATCGACACGATGGCAATGGGATTTTTTTTTTTTTTTTGGTTTTAATGGCTAATGATATGGAATATCTTTTCATGTGTTTGTTGGCTGCTTGGATGTCCTCTTTGATGAAGTGTCTGTTCATGTCTTTTGCCCATGTTTTCATTGGTTATTTGTCTTTTTTTGTTTGGATACAGTCTTTATGGAACTGTCAAAGAAGATGTTCTATCTTCCCCTGGACGAAGAGAAGGTATATGTCCCAAGGTGGCCAGTCAGACACTGTTTCTGGGAAGATAATTCTTGAACTGAGAGACTCAAGGACTGAAAATAGCTAGAGCTTATCTAAACACTGCTGCCCCTAGAGACTGTCCACTAGTTTTTACCACCTTGATTGCTGGAAGATTTTTGGTTGTTAGCTTTTCAGAGATCATTAGCTGTGTCCTTTTACTCTGTGAGCCACCTGGTACCCTTAAAACAAATTCTTTTTATTTTTTATTTTTTGTGCTTTCAATTTTTTTATTAAGTAAGCCAAAATAGGCTCATGTTACTTGCAACTGTAAACCTCCTCTACAGGCATGTTAGGATCTTCATGGCTGCATTTAGACAAGAAATTTTTCTAAAATTAACATCTCAAAATTAGAACAGAGAAGACACTCCAGGTTGGGCAAACAGCATGGGCAAAGGAACAGAGTGATAAGAGCTGTGCTCTGTTAAAATTTTCCTTTGATGAGAAGTAATGAATTAGTCCTTCCTGTTAAAAAAAGGGTAGGTCCAGGCAGAGTGTTAACTGGAAATGCTAAAATCAGCCTTCTGAATTAGCAAAACTGGGAAACTTTGAGAGAAACTAAGTAGGATCAAAATTATACAGCTGTCTCTCATTCCTCTTGCTTAACCTCAGACAGTCAGGGCACCCACCACCAGTCCAAAGTGTTCTCTACTTAGCTGATTCTTAGAGTACAAATACTCTAGTTACAATTACATGGTTGCCCTGGTTATCTATTGCTGCATTAGAAACCACCCCAAAACTTAATGGCTTAACATAATGAGAACATTTATTTTGCTCATGAATCTACAATTTGGGCAGATCTGGAGACTTTGCATTTCTGTTCCACTTGGCATCAACTGGGGCAGTTCAAAGGCTAATATCATCTGAATGATGATCAAGCTGATGATTGATGCCAATTGTTGACTGGAACCTTTGCTGGGGCTGTTGGCTATGATATCTGTGTGTGCTTCTCCATGTACACTGGGCTTCCTCCCAAGATGGTGGCTGGATTCCCAGGGCAAGCAAAGAGTGAGAACTAGAGAACAGAGAGACAGAGAGAGAGAGAGAGACAGGTAGAATCTTGCTTTTGTAAACTAGACTTTTCTAATCTAGACTTGGAAGTCACATAGTATCACTTTTACCACTTTCTATTAATCGTTACTGAGTCATTAAGGCTAGCCCATATTCCAGAGGGGAGAATCAAAAGGAGAGGAATTAAACTTCACTTTTTTGATGAGAAGAATATCAATTAAATTTGTGGACAAGTTTTAAAATCACCACAAATGTAATATCACTCCCACACATTTATTCCTTTCTCTCTGATGAATTAAAACAAGTAAATGCATTTTGGAGGCAGTATCCTCTTACCAGTAAACGTATGTTCCTAACAAACCAGGAATTCTTGTTTTGAGACAAGGTTAAATGGGGGATAACTTCTATACCAATTAGCACAGCTCAATATCTTCTAGATATTTGTGTGTTTAGTTCCACTGAAGATTACCTTTCTTTTATCACTTTCATTTTTTCTCATAGAGATTAAGAGGTTTAGTTTAGATTTTGCAACCTGGGTCTTTATAAACATAAAAAATATAAAGGAAGTCTCGTCTTTGGTGTCAGGGGCACATGGAAGATGGAATCTGGAAGTCGACTCTGTCCACACTTATGACAGACCATTGGTTATAGAAAATGAAAATAGATTTCCCAAACCTAACATATTAAGTTCAATACATTTCTCTTTGGTAATAACTGACAGAAATTTCAGTTATAATAAACCATTTCTGAGCCTTTATGTCTACCACTAGACATTCTAAAGAAGGATGAGCTGGTAAAAGAAAGTTGGTGTGTTTAGAATTAAGTTTTTGGAAGAATTTCATGTAATTATTGTTGTTTATAAAAATATCATCTGCACCACAACTTTCTAAAAATATTTTAAATCAAATAAATTCTACATTTGAGGATTTTTTTTTTTTTTTTAAATCTTGACTTTTTTTTCCTGGTTATATGTAGAGAGCTCCCTCTTTAAGTATCTTGTATAAGTTGATTTCACATTTCCTGGTGTATATAATTTGTATAAAGAAGGATCATCAGAGGCAAGAATGGGTATTCTTGGTGTTTTAGACAGAGGTATATATATGCTTAGTTTTGTTTTTTTTTTTTATATATAAATAAGGTATAAGGTTCTTTCTGTCTGTTGAGGAAAGTAGGGGAGAAAAAGGCCCCATTAAAAGTCAGAATTACCTGTAGTTATTTTTAGGAAGGACACAGAAAATTAAAATTTACTCAACGGCTAACTGTTGTTCAAGTCAAGAATTGAATTCTGAATTCTTCTCACTGTTATACGAATTCTACTCTACCATCTTGTTTTCCTTGGACAACACCTTCTAGGACCACTTTCCCTAAGCCATACATGAAGAGGTAAGGTGGAACTTTGCTGGGGGCCAGCCTTCACACACAGTACTGTCAGGGAAGGTGCCCAGGTGGAAGGGCAGTGGGGCACTGTGGAAAAATGCTGACTCTGGTGTCTGCAACCATTCTGTGTAGGTCTATGGCTTGTACCCCAAATATGCCATATGAAGTGCCAGTCTACAGAGCCCTTCACAAAAACTTGTTTAGAATCAAGCTAGAAGGGATTCATAATAGAGTAGATCTCCTAGTAAGTCTTATAAACTAAACCTCTACTATTTACAGTCTTTCTTTAGTGATGATGATGATGATGATCATTGCATAGACTAGCATTTTAAGGCATTGTCAGTCACAACAACCCCATGATGAATACGTTTACATATATTATGTAAAAAATATGTGTATATATTACATGATTATTATAACAAGATTTGGCTATTATACATGGGGTAATATATAGTTTATGGAGTTGTGAACATTGTTTTTCTCCACTATGTAAAGACTTATGGTGATCTGAGAATAAATTTCTCATAATAAATTTGATCTCAGAATAAATTTCTAAAATAATATGGCTCCATCTTCTGGACAATGTGTCCCTTGCTTGACCAGCTGTTGAGTTGACTCTGATTCATGGCAGCCCTGTGTGTGTCAGAGTAGAACTGTGCTCCATAGGGTTTTCAGTGACTGATTTTTTGGAAGTAGATTGCCAGGCCTTTCTTCTGAGGCACCTCTGGGTGGACTTGAACCTCTGAACTTTTGGTTAGCAGCTAAGTGCGTTAACCATTTGCACCACCAAGGGACTTTCTCTCTTGGTTACCTTCAGCCTAACCTACAACCATGCTGTAATAAAAATGATTTTGTAGCTTGATTTTTCTACAATATGGAAACTGTATATGTCGAACATTTTTCTACACAAATGAACATTGTTTAATAACAAAAGCTCAAATAACTGAAGTATTTTTTCATATGCTGTGGTGCCATCATATATTTAACTAATCCCCTATTATTGGACAGTTAGATTGTTTCCAATTTTTTGTTTCATTGGACATTTTTGTAGATAAAACTTTACATCTTTAATTATTTCCTAGCATACATCAATAAAGGTAAAAATGCTGGATCAGTATTTGAGACTATCCATTTTCTGATTCCTTCACTAAACCTGAATATTATCTTTATTTTTGGACTTGGAAAATTTGATTGGTAGAAATGGCATCTCATTGTTTTACTTAGCATTTCTTTGATTAGTAATCAGGACTGGATAGTCTTTTTTGTGATTTTTGGCTATTGGTAATTCTTCTTATGTGAATTGCCTGTTCATGACTTCTTCTATTGGCAAGTCTGTCTTTTTTCTTATTGCTTTATATGAGCTTTTCATGTTAAAAGGACAGTAGTATTAACTTTACCAATATTTTGAAAACATTCATAGACCTTGTTAGGTAAGAGCAAATCAAACCAGTTAACAAAAATATGGTAGGAAAAACATCCACAACTGATCAAGACAGGAGGCTCTTCCAGAGATACCTTCATTTGCTCAAAGAAATTATGAAATTAAGTGAATGCATGCCCCAAAAGGAAGTTTTCTCTTGGTCTCACAATAACCATATGAAACGGGTCTCTTGTAGCTAGCTATCTATAGACTCTTGTTTTAATGTTCACTTTTTAGATAAAAATGAAACAAAATCATCAACCCAAGAAAATATATGTGTGGGGAAGTTTGTGTATTGAGTATGAGGTAACACACAGATTTATATGTACTCTTCAGATTTTCTAGGTAATAACTTGCAAAAAAGGTATATCATCTTTTGGAGCATTTGTAGACGAATTCTCTAATCAAAACTAGAAAAGAAGTTCAAGTATGCAATTGAAAGCAAAAATTACTTCCCGGGGAGTCTTTAGTTGTCTTCTTGTTGGATTTCTTAATTTTATTGTTGATTGTTACTTTCTGAATGAAGTAAGGATAATTCTATATACAGTATTACTATTTTAATACTCACTAATAGGTGTGAATTTGCCACATTTGTGTTTGTTGGTGTTGGTCCAAGGCAGTGAAATTTGGCCAGAACTGGTATTTGGAAAGGAAAGATTTCCCTGAGAAATATTAGCATAATGTGACCACGCATACAATGAGACATTCCTCCCATCTGCTTGATGGGGATTTTAGACTATTCTGTGAAGCAACTTTAGTTCTTGTGTACAAGTTTACAATATTTTTATAGTACTGGTAAAAAGAATTGTATAGTTTGATAGTCATTTATATTGCATTTTGAAGACCTGGAGGAAGACTTAGAGATGAGAATCTTGTACACGTATTGAAAGAGTAAGAAATGTGAATCATATGAGTGGCATTATTAATGAAGCTATTTAGACTGTACATTTTGAGCAATGTTTCCAATTTGAATCAATCATCCCAAAGCTTAGAGAGGGGTCCAGTAGATCCAGATACATCTTGAAAAATTGAATGTGTATCTGGTGTATTGGAGCCAGCTCGTGATGTCTTGTATTTGTTATATTTTCAGAAATTTTGTGAACCAGTTTTTCAACATAGCCATTATTAAAAATTAAATTATATAATCTTACAGTTAAATAATTTTTATTAAAAGCAAAGGTAGTAAATGTCCCAAACTGATCCCTTCCCAAATGTTTTACTATCTTTTATTGTTATCTATGTGCTTGAGGTTATTTACATTTATTTGTATCTGTATGGATATACTATATAATGATGTGCTATTGTGCATCTCTTCACAACTTCACATTCAGTGATATCGTGTTGATGACTTGAAATTGACCACGGAGAAAATGTTTACACCACAGAAATTGGCAAGTGCTAAAAGTCAGGCCTTCCCTTATTGTTTTCTTGATTGTCTAAATTTCAGAAAGTGATAGTGAAAACGTTAATAACATAGATTAAACTTCAAAGTGTTTGTCTTGCTAGATATTACAGTGTGAATAACACAAAGAAAGTAGATGTTTTTCTAATATTCGAATAATATCATTCAATTCTGCAAGGAAATCACTTACGTCATTGATGAATGAATGAAGTTCCAACATGGTGAAATGTTATTTCATGTTCATCTTATTTGTTAACTTAAACAAAAATATCAACCAACATTCAGTCATAACTAGACACATTTGTCAATGATGTAAGTGGCTTTTGCTGGATCGGATAATATGCAAACATTTATTAGTAGCCTAATTTTGTCAACACTATTGTTGATGACAGAATTATAAAAACTGATAGTGATTTGTGAAAGAAATAGTAAGTCACAGAATTACAGGTGTACAGCATTTAAAATGCCTGACCCAAGCCATGGTGTTTTCAATCGCCTCATGCATTCGGAAGTTGGACGATGAATAAGGAAGACCAAAGAAGAATTGATGCCTTTGAATTGTGGTGTTGGCAAAGAATACTGAATATACCATGGACTGCCAAAAGAACGAATGAATCTGTCTTGGAAGAAGTACAACCAGAATGCTCCTTAGAAGCAAAGATGTCAAGACTTCGTCTCACATACTTTGGACATGATCGGGACAGATCAGTCCCTGGAGAAGGACATCATGCTTGGTAAAGCAGAGGGTCAGCAAAAAGAGGAAGACCTTCAACAAGATGGACGGACACAGTGGCTGCAACAATGACCTCAAGCATCACAATGATTGTGAGGATGGTGCAGGACCAGGCAGTGTTCAGTTCTGTTGTACACAGGGGTCACTATGAGTTGGAACTGACTTCACAGCACCTAACAACACAACAGCATTTAAAATAAATAGTATTGTATATTTTGTCATTACTTGTAAATTATGCACTACACATCCTTTACATCAATTTATAATAAATGTATATATATAAATGCACACTTTTTTTTCTTCCAAAAAGTTGGTTGTTAAACAGTTACCAGCGCAACACTAATAGGATGTTATTAGTCCTAAAAGCAAGTCTGGGAACCTCTGCTGCCAGTTTTAGGTTTGTGGAGACCCACAAAGAGATTACAAAGTTATATTAAGAATTATTTTACCATAGGGCCATCGTGAAGACCTCTAGGGAGGATGACTGTAGTACCATTTTGGCTCCAATAGCAACTATTTTTTTCAAGAGAAGAATTTGTTTTTGGGTTATTCTTAGGACTTAGATTCTGGAGATAGTAAAATAAAATAAAAAAAATTTAATCTTTTTCAGATTAGACAAACATGATCTTTCTGCCTAATTGTTTAATTCTTTTTTAATCATTCTCTTAATGAGGAATTCAAGAAATATAAAATCATGGATGTTGTCTATTTATATTTGATAGTTGCATTACAATCATACATACTTAAATAAATTATGTAGAGGTACAGATATAAATATAGATATAGAGATATGTATGTTGTTGTTAGCTGCTGTCGAGTCAGCCCGACTCATGGCGAACCCATGTACAATGGAACCAAATGCTGCTGAGTCCTGTGCCATCCCCATGATCAGTTGCCCATCAGATTGTTGTGATCCATAGGGTTTTCACTGGCTAATTTTCAGAAGTAGATTGCCAGGCCTTTCTTCTGAGTTCGTCTTAGTCTGGAAGCTCCACTGAAACCTGTTTAGCATCACATCGACATGCAAATCTACACTGACAGATGGGTGGTGGCTGCACACGAGGTGTATTTGTGGTCAATCAAACCCAGACCTCCTGCATGGAAGGAGAGAGTTATACCGCTAAACCAAAACTGCCCTAAGAGGTATGTATAGACCAAAATGGCATGATATGCTCCTAAAAGTGAGCGACACTCAGTTCTAGATGCCACCCTGTTCAGACAAAGAAGAACTGCAGCACCTTTAGAGAGTGCTCTGGAAGGTGAAAGGATCCACAGCCATGCCACGCAAGGGCTGAGTAATGACGCAGAAACAGGCAACGTGCTGGAATGAAAACAGAGAGGGACATGGGAGAGGTCTGCAACTATTGGAAGGTTGTTTTTTAATGTTGGAGAAAGACTGGGCTTTTTCTGGGTTATTTTGGGAGGCTTAACAACTTCAAAAGAGTGCTGGTGACACCATGGTTAAGCATTTGACCGCTAACCAAAAGGTTGGTGGTTCGAACCCACCAGCTGCTCCATGGGAGCAAGACCTGGCGATCCATTCCTGTAAAGATTACAGCCAAGAAAACACTATGAGGCAGTTCTACTCTGTCACATTCAGTCGCTGAGTTGGAATGGACTCCAAGGCACCTAACAACAATAACAACAAACTTTGATGGATAGAAATTATAGGGAGATGGATTTGTCATAATGAAAGAAGAATTATCTAAAGCTAGAATTGTCCAAAACCACAACGTACCTTCTAGGGAGGCAGCGATGTCTTCGTCTTTAGAAGTCCTCAAACAGAAGCATTCAATACTTTAGAAGTATTGTTATAGATGAATTCAGAGGGCCTTGTGGTCACCCTTCTCAGACCACAATTCTATGAGTCACCGGATTTCTCACTTGTATATTAAGCCCAAAGCTGGAGCCAGCCCATATAAATGTGTTGGCCCACTTGAGGACTGGTTAAAGATGTAGAATCAGAAATTTAGGAGTTAGCTTTTCAAATGCAATAACTAAAAATAAAAGCCATTGTCATATACTGCTTTTTAATTAATTCGGGTAAAATCCAACCGGAGCAAATACCCTTACAAAGAAATATTCTCTATAACAAAGTTGTAGCTATACTTAGGAGGTGGAAAGTAGCAAAAAAAGCCCTATGATTTATTACCAGTAGATGATAGACTGTTGTATGCTTTACAGTACTGCATCACAAACTCCTTCTTTGTCCAATCCTTCTTTCAATCTAGTTATTTTATAGCTAAAAATAAGGGCAGGACAGAGAGGAAACATTCAAAAGTACTGCTTAAACTGAGTTGCCACTGGCAAGCCATTTCAGTAAGTATCCATATGGAATTGCTTTGGGCAAAAGAAATGAGTAAGTTTTTACCTCCTACTTTAAAAAATAGATTATCACCTCTGAGGCCAATTATATTCCCCAAATCAGTGTTTTACTTGAAAAAGTTCACGGATCAAACGCACAAAAATGAAACTTGTCTGGCACTCTGGAATATTAATTAGACTTGGCTACGTAGCTCTATAAAAAGTATGTGTTGAAAGGATCAGCGTTGAGTAGCAATGCTAATCAGATTTCTAAAGTTTCTGCTCCCCAGAGGAAAGGTACTGCCTTCTTAAACTGTTACAGATTAGGTGTTTATATTTTTAACCCCCTAATTAACTCTTCTTGATTTTTATAAGACAGTTGAATTTTTTTGAGTTTTAATTTATTCTTACAGGAAAAAATTCTTTCTAGGGATCAGAAAACTCAGAAGAATATCCTAGTTTTATCCTTGAGTCAGCTTGGAATATAAATTACAAAGAAACACAGGCTACAAGAAGAAACATGGGGAAAAAAATTGAAGTACATCATTGTCTTGAATTTAAATTCAAGGAAAGTGCCTTTAGGTACCCACGTTGTGAAAATACCTTTGCAAAAGCCCAGGGAGAGAGTGTGTTGCTTTGTTGTGTTTTCTTTTATTTTAGTCTATTTTTCAAGCATAAATAGAGTCAGTGGAAACAGTGTCAATGAAATGAGTGGGTAAAATTTGCCAGAACGTCTCAGAAATTTATGGCTACAGTGGATGGGGCAGCCAACCTCCCAAGGGAAAAACAAACCTCGTGTTTTCTCTTCAAATCCAAATTAAAAGCGAGGAGACTAAACAAGGAGAGGAAATAGTCAAGGAAATAAAACATTTTTCTTAACGTTATGTAGGGGAAACGAGCTGAAATGAGCTGAGGTAATGTCAGTGCTCCTAAACACCAATGTAGACAACTCATAAACAACCTAGAAATTTGAAAGAGAGCTGAGTATTGAATTATTGCAGCTCTCATCCTAGATTTGTTTCTTTTTACTTGCAAATATTCAGAAGCTGGGCATCAAAAACTGTTCATCTCTAGCTTCCAAAAATGGGGAAAGTGACCCTTTTTGACAAAATCCCTCTAAACCAAATAATTTGTGAACAACATGGAGTTGTTGATAATGGAGTTTCATGAGAAAACATTTACTTTCAACATGGTGCATGGTTGTTGGTCAACGGGGCTGTCTGAAGGTAAGTAAGTGTTGAGAAAGAAACACAAAGACATTGCCATTAACAGGAAAAAAATTTGAAGAAAATGTCCTTCTGGCTAGGGCCATAGCATAATCTTAACATGCAGAGGTAAGTGGGTTATCACTTGAGAAATCGTCTAATTTGGAGTCCGTCAACATGCTAGGCTATTAGGTTTACCAAAAAAATACATGAAAGCATCAATGTACATACAGTTAAACATATGTTGAATTGGATTTGGAATTGCATAGAAAAAGTGCCTAAATTGTGCACACAAAAATAAACATTATAAAGGAAGCTATTGGGTGAACCCAAATTTCTTGGTCATTCTTGTCATCATTAATGACTGAAAGTTGGTGACAGTGATGGTGATCATGATTATCACCTTTCAACTGATAGTAAAAATCTTACCCATCTTAAAATAATTTAAATAAGAGGCAAGCTCGTTCATCTATTCTGAAGGGTTAGAATGAATATTTGACTGTAGAAATTTAGCATTTACCCTTCACGGGTCAATGGATAGGTAAGTCTTAAAACCTCTTTAGATGGAGATTATTCTAATAGAACCTTCCTCCAGCCCCTTGCCTTCCAAAGGCCCAAAGCAATATTCCACATTTCTTAGAAGAAATGAGGTCAAATGTGGGGAAAGTGCAGATAAACAATATCATTCACATGGAAATCATCACCTCCAGTTAATGAAAAGGTGATTTTCTGGCAAAAAGAGATGTAACTGATTTTCGATGGGATTAAAGGCAAGGGATTTTATTTAAAAAGTTATTGGTAAGGTGATGAATTACAGTTTTTATGCCATAATAATGAAGCTGTTACACCTTAAAGCAAGGGAAGATTATTGTCTTTTAATGTTTAATAATATTATTTGGTGTTTGCTGTAAACTGCTAACTGGAGAAATTAGTGAATGTATCTTAGCAGAAGGGAAATTTTAAATTTTATAAAAGACGCATAGCAAATTAATTACACATATAAATATGTGAGTACATATGCATATAGATGGGTGGATAGATACACAGATACATAGATAGATGGATAGAAACATACATACATAGATTTGTATGTATGTGTGTTTATATTATATGCCTGTAGTCCTTTGATTTAAAACCATAGTGACCCTATACGGCAGAGTAGAGCTACCTCATGGGGTTTCCAAGGAGTGGTTGGTAGATTCAAGCTGCTAACCTTTTGGTTGGTTAGCAGCTGAGTTCTTACATAGGTATAAATCATGGTTAGCTAAAATACATATTAAAAAAACAAATCAAACCTGCTGTCTAGTCTATTCGGACTCACAGCAACCCTACAGGACAGAGTAGAACTGCCCCATAGAATTTCCAAGGAGCAGCTGGTGGAACTCTTAACCACTGTGCCACCAGGGCTCCAAAATACATGTTGTTGTTAGGTGTTGCGTTAAGTTGGTTCTGACTCATAGCGACCCTATGCGCAACAGAACGAAACACTGCCCGGTCCTGCTCCGTCCTCACAGTTGTTGCTATGCTTGAGCCCATTGTTGCAGCCACTGTGTCAATCCATCTTGTCAAGCGTCTTCCTCTTTTTCGCTGACCCTCTGCTTTACCAAGCATGGTGTCCTTCTCCAGGGACTGGTCCCTCCTGACAACACGTCCAAAGTATGTGAGACTCAGTCTCGCCATCCTTGCTTCCAAGGTACATTCTGGTTGTGCTTCTTCCAAGACAGGTCTGTTCATTCTTTTGGCAGTCCGTGGTATATTCAATATTCTTTGCCAACACCACAATTCAAAGGCGTGAGTTCTTCTTCGGGCTTCCTTATTCATTGTCCAGCTTTCGCATGCATATGAGGTGATTGAAAACACCATGGCTTGGGTCAGGCGTACTTTAGTCTTCAGGGTGACATCTTTGCTTTTTAACACTTTAAAGAGATCTCTTGCAGCTGATTTGCCCAATGCAATGTGTCTTTTGATTTCTTGACTGCTGCTTGCATGGATGTTGATTGTGGATCCAAGTAAAATGAAATCCTTGACAACCTCAATCTTTTCTCCATTTATCATGATGTTGCTTATTGGTCCAGTTGTGGGGATTTTTGTTTTCTTTATGTTGAGGTGTAATCCATACTGAAGACTATCATCTTTGATCTTCATCAATAAGTGCTTCAAGTCCTCTTCACTTTCAGCAAGTAATGTTGTGTTAATGAGTCTTCCTCCAATCCTGAAGCCCAGTTCTTCTTCATATAGTCCAGCTTCTCTGATTATTTTCTCAGCATACAGATTGAATAGGTATGGTGAAAAGATACAACCCTAATGCACACATTTTCTGACTTTAAACCATGCAGTATCCCCTTGTTCTGTTCAAACAACTGCCTCTTGATCCATGTACAGATTCCTCATGAGCACAATTAAGTGTTCCAGAATTCCCTTTCTCCACAATGTTATCCATAATTTGTTATGATCCACACAGTCAAATGCCTTTGCATAGTCAATAAAACGCAGGTAAACATCTCTCTGGTATTCTCCGCTTTCAGTGAGGATCCATTTGACATCAGCAATGATATCCCTGGTTCCACATCCTCTTCTAAATCCGGCTTGAATTTCTGGCAGTTCCCTGTCAGTATACTGCTGCAGCCGCTTTTGAATGATCTTCAGCAAAATTTTGCTGGTATGTGATATTAATGATATTGTTCAATAACTTCTACATTCGGTTGGATCACCTTTCTTGGGAATAGGCATGAATATGGATTTCTTCCAGTCGGTTGGTCAGGTAGCTGTCTTCCAAATTTCTTGGCATAGACAAGTGAGCACTTGTAGTGCTGCATCTGTTTGTTGAGACATCTCGATTGGTTTTCTGTCAATTCCTGGAACCTTGTTTTTCGCCAGTGCCGTCAGTGAAGCTTGGACTTCTTCTTTCAGTACCATCGGTTCCTGATCATATGCTACCTCCTGAAATGGTTGAATGTCGACCAATTCTTTTTGGTACAGTGACTCAGTGTATTCCTTCCATCTTCTTTTGATGCTTCCTGCATGGTTTAATATTTTCCCCATAGAATCCTTCACTATTGCAACTCAAGGCTTGAATTTTTTCTTCAGTTCTCTCAGCTTGAGAAATGCCAAGGATGTTCGTCCCTTATGGTTTTCTACCTCCAGTTCTTTGCACGTGTCATTATAATACTTTACTTTGTCTTCTCAAGCTGCCCTTTGAAATCTTCTGTTCAGTTCTTTTACTTCATCATTTCTTCCTTTTGCTTTATCTACTTGATATTCAAGAGCAAGTTTCAGAGTCTCTTCTGACATCCATTTTGCTCTTTTCTTTCTTTCCTGTCTTTTTAATGACCTCTTGCTTTCTTCATGTTTAATATCCTTGATGTCATTTCACAACTCGTCTGGTCCTCAGTCATTAGTGTTCAACGCATCAAATCTATTCTTGAGATGGTCTCTAAATTCAGGTGGGGTATACTCAAGGTCGTACCTTGGCTCTCATGGACTTGTTCTAATTTTCTTCAGTTTCAACTTGAACTTGTGTATGAGTAATTGATGGTTTGATCTGCAGTAGGCCCCTGGCTTTGTTCTGACTGATGACATTGAGCTTTTCCTTCGTCTCTTTCCATAGATGTAGTCGATTTGATTACTGTGTATTCCATCTGTCTAGATCCATGAGTATAGTCACCACTTACGTTGGCAAAAAAGGTATTTGCAATGAAGAAGTCGTTGGTCTTGCAAAATTCAATCATGCGATCTCCAGCATTGTTTGTCTCACCAAGGCCATATTTTCCAACTACCAATCCTTCTTCTTTGTTTCCAACTTTTGCATTCCAATCACTAGTAATTATCAGTGCATTCTGATTGCATGTTCGATCATTTCAGACTGCAGAAGTTGGTAAGTATCTTCAGTTTCTTCATCTTTGGCCTTAGTGGTTCGTGCATAAATTTGAATAATAGTCATATTAACTGGTCTTCCTTGTAGGCATGTGGGGATTATCCTATCACTGTACTTCAGGATAGATCTTGAAATGTTCTTTTTGACAACGTCATTTCTCAGGTTGTCATTCCCGGCATAGCAGACCATATGATTGTCTGATTCAAAATAACCAGCTCACTAATGTCTAGGATATCAATCTTTATGCATTCCATTTCATTTTTGATGATTTCCAATTTTCCTAGATTCATACTTCATCCATTACAGATTCTGATTATTAATGGATGTTTGCAACTGTTTCTTCTCATTTTGAGTCGTGCCACATCACCAAATAAAGGTCCTGAAAGCTCGACTCCATCCGCATCATTAAGGTCAACTCTACTTTGAGGAGGCAGCTCTTCCCTAGTCATATTTTAAGTGCCTTCCAACCTGAGGGGCTCATCTCCTGGCACTATATCAGATAGTGTTTTTCTGCTATTCATCAGGTTTTCACTGGCTAATTCTTTTCAGAAGTAGACCGCTGGATCCTTCTTCCTGGTCTGTCTTAGTCTGGAAGCTCAGCTGAAACCCGTCCGCCATGGGTGACCCAGCTGAAACCCGTCCGCCTTGGGTGACCCTGCTGGTATTTGAATACCAGGGGCATGGCTTCCGGCATCAGAGCAACACACAAGCCCCTGCAATACGACAAACTAACAGACGCACAGGGGAAATGCATATTAGCAGTTAATATATATTATTAACAGTTTATATTCCCAGTTGTGAAAAGACAGGAGAGATATCAGGCAGATGTTGAAAGCAAACCTTTGAGATTGCTGGCCTTACTCTTCATTCTGAGCCGAGAAATATGAGACTTAGATTGGTTCCATTATCATACAGCCACTGAGTGCAGGGCCAGAACTCCAACCAAGGTCTTCTGACTGTCTGTCCAGTATTCCTCAGATGTCTGTTAGTTATTATGTGCTGAGGCATCAGGAGTGTAATATACACCTCTATCATTCTCCTTAACAAACTTCAATTGCTTTTCACTCTCATGTTAAATCTCAAAACCTTCAACGCTTTCTTTAGGTACCTTCAATTTGCATTTTTTTCGCTCCTTGTTTGCCGGTACACTCAGCGCTAGAGAACATCGAGTCTTTCCTTATTTCCCTGGCATGGTTCCCTATGCTCTAGAAGGCCTGCTCCTCCAACTCTTTCGGAGAATTTCTTCATGTCTTTAAAAGCCAGACAAGGACATACCTAACCCATAAAGATTTCTTTGATTACATGGTAATGTTAGAAGTGAAAGCAGAATCTTTTCTGCATTTCGTTGTTGTTAACTGCCTTCCAGTTGACCCTGACTCATGGGGATCCCATGCACAACAGAACAAACACTGCTTGGTCCTGTGCCATCCTTGTGTGTTTTAGTCATTTAGTGCTACTATAACAGAAATACCATAAGTGGATGGCTTTAACAAAGAGAAATTTATTCTCTCACAGTCTGGGAGGCTAGAAGTCTAAATACAGGGTGCCAGCTCTAGGGGAAGGCTTTCTCTCTATCAGCTCTGGGGAAAGGTCCTTGTCATCAATCTTCCCCTGGTCTAGGAGCTTCTCAGTGCAGGAATCCCAGGTCTAAAGGACATGCTCTGCTCCCGGCACTGCTTTCTTGATGGTATGAAGTAACCCCCCACCCCCTGTCTTTCTCCTCACTACTCTCTTTTATATCTCAAAAGAGATTGACTAAAAATACAACTTAATCTTGTAGATTGAGTCCTGCCTCATTAACATAACTGCCTCTAATCCTGCCTCATTTACGACTCAAAGGAAAATCACATCAGATGACAAAAAGGTGGACAATCACACAATACTGGGTATCATGGCCTAGCCAAGTTGATACAAATTCTGGGGGGACACAATTCAATCCATAACACCGTGATTGGTTGGGGATAAGACTTTGTGATCCATAGGGTTTTCATTGGCTGATATTCAGAAGTAGATCACCATGCTTTTCTTCCTAGTCCTAGTCTGGAAGTTCCACTGAAACCTGTTCAGCAACATAGCAACAGGCAAGCTTCCACTAACAGACAGACAGTGGCTGCACATGAGGTGCATTGGCCAGCAATGGAACCTGGATCTCCCATCTGGAAAATTCTACCACTGAATCACCACTGCCCTTTCTGTATTTACTGCAGCAGAAACCACAGCAGAACCTCCGTATGGGCGGGTGTGCTGTTTTGTAAGGAGCGGTGGAAGTTGGTCAGTTCAGAGCTTCCAGAGCTCAGGTGTCAGGCCTGGTATGTTTACTTTCTGGATGCCACCATTTTTAGCAGGGAGAAGAATTATAGCATTTGAAAAATAGAATAAATAAGACTTCTTTTTTTTTTTTTTTTTTAAAGCCCCCTTCTCTTTGTGTAATGTAGGCATGTTGCTCTGGCAGCAACTGTTCTTATCTAGATGATGGACCAATTTGTAGACCAACTTCAACTTGAGGGAGGCCTCGTTCTCACTCACAGTGAGGAAATAAGAGGTTTTTCTGAGGTTTAGTAACTTGTTCACTATCCTCCAGTGAATTTGGGCAAAGACTAGTCAGCAGACCCACCCTTTGATCCGAGTGTTTTTAGACTGATACACTCAGGACCAGCTCTGGTTAAAAATGCAAATCGGGTTATCATTATCATTATGGCTGTCATTATTAACTATACTTTATCGAGCATTTATTATGGACCAGGCACTTTGCTAAGCACTTGTCATGTATAACCTCATTTAATCCTTACAACCCTTTAAAACAGATACTGTCATCCCCATTTTGCAGATAAGAAAACTAAAAGAGAGACTTTCTTACACAGCCAATAAGTGAGAAAAGTTGTATTTGAACTTGGGTCTCTCTGGCACAAAAAAAAAAAACCTTCTTTCAGCTGCTAAACTGCCAAGGTGCTTAACCACTCTGCTTGCGTGCTTAGTGCCTTCAGTTCTCCTTCCACCCTACGCCTTTCCCCTTCTCCGTCACATCTCTCTTCCCTCCAGTGTCACTTGCCCTGATAATCTCCCTCCCTACAAATCAAAATCTTCAAACACTGCATTTACACCAAGATTTTTATGTGTTAACACCTCCCACAAATACCTGCACATCAAAGAGAGAAAATCTTAAGCAAAAGAAATTTAACATCTAGAAATAGAATTGTAGGCAGTAAGTCAGACAGGAATTGGGGAGGTTCAGAGGTAAATTCGGAAGCCTATCCTGATTTCTCTAAAATGACACTATCATTGATTTAGGATTTATTAGGCAGTTTATTAGTATGGCAAGCCTGAGATAGCTCTTTTTTCTAAGTGAATTACACTCAGGAGGCCTACGCATTCAGTTGCATATCAATTTTGTACATTTTGAAAGATAGGTATATTTCAAGAGAATTCAGCAGTGTGTACTCAGAAAGTTACTTAATAACAAATGAATTATTGCTTCTCTTTTCTCATAATAAATCATTATAATAATAAATCTTCTGTGTGGTCTCTGAAAGCTTGGGCTTGAGGGTATGGAGCAGGGAAGTAAACATAAATGCCTTAGAAGGAAGGATGAACTTAAGTTACCAAATTATTTTCCAAACCAGGAAGCCAAACCCCATATAAATACCATCAGGGGATAGATAAAAAAAGCTACCATGAACGTTTAGTTAAACATCGAAGATTGAACACATGCATTTCTCTCCACTTCCTACTGAAGCCCCATAAACATAACCAGAGAGAAATTTTAAAAGGTACAAACCTACAAGGACAAAGAGGTACAGGAAAAAGACCTTGAAGAAGATATGTCAACCAGCTTTTGGAAGAGAGGAAATGGATGAGTAACAAAGAGCTTAACTGAGTAGAGAAAGATGAGTCCTTCCTGTCTGCACGAGGAAGAGCCAACAAGAGAGGCGCCAATTCACATGAAAGAACCCTAATCATCTCAGGAACTGGGGACACCTGGTACCTTTACCCAGGGAACATCAGGGGTACAGCTGAAAGCAGGGGAATCGGTTGAAAGGCTTATAAAGAGCTGTTCGAACCCTAAGGCCTCCCCTGCTCTCCTTTTAGAAAGGTGAGCAATTCTCTCTCTCCCAGCTAGAGACAGGTGGTTCACTTTCTAGGGAAATGAAAACAGAGAAGTTTCAGAGTCAGAGACACGCTAGCCAGTGGAAGACGGAGAGAAGGCAAGGGGGAACACTCGGGACTGAAAACAAAAGCCTTACGTGGGAGTTGGGCCTACAGAAGCTGGACTCTCAATCCCCTTTCTCTGCTCAGCTTTTAGAATGCTGGGAGCCAGTCTTACACCCTTATGCCACCACCCCATTGCCCCTTAGCACAAGATCAGTGGATTCTTCTCTGGAGAAATGGGCTGGTTTAAGAAAAAAGACCCACAAGTTCTGATATTTAAGTGTTCTCCAGCAAAATGACTGGTACTCAGTCAAATAAATCCTCAGCGTAAGAAACCCCAACTAGATATACAGAGGAGCCTGGTAGCACAGTGGTTAAGAGCTTGGCTGCTAACCAAAAGGTCAGCAGTTTGAATCTACCAGTTGCTCCTTGGAGACCCTATGGGGCAGTTCTACTCTGTCCTGTAGGGTTGCTATGAGTCAGAATCAGCTTGACTGCAATGGGTTTGGCTTTTTTTTTAAAGACATTTTTACACATACAGAGGTTCCAATCAGCTTTTTGTTGCCTGTTATGGATTGATTTTTGTCCCCCAAAAATGTGTGTCAAATTGGGTAGTCCATGATTCCCAGTATTGTGCTTGTCTTCCATTTTGTGATCTGATGCAATTATCCTATGTGTTGTAAATTCTAACCTCTATGATGTTAACGAGGCAGGATTAGAGGCAGTTATGTTAATGAGGCAAGACACAAATCTACAGGATTAGGTTATATCTTTAGTCAATCTCTTTTGAGATATAAAGAAGAGAAGCGAGCAGAGAAGAGAGGGACTCCTACCACCAAGAAAGAAGAGCCGGGAGTGGAGTGCATCCTTTGGAGTCAGGGTCACTGCACTGAGAAACTCCTGGAGCCAAAGGGAAGATAGATGACAAGGACCTTCCCTTAGAGCCAGCAGAGAGAGAAAGCCTTACCTTGGAGCCGGTGCCCTGAATTCAGTCTTCTAGCCTTCTAGACTGTTAGACAATAAATTTCTGTTTGTTAAAGCCACCCACTTGTGATATTTCTGTTACAGCAGCACTAGATAACTAAGACATTGCCGTATTTTAAATAACACCTGATAGCCAAGGTTCACCAGATATTTGAAGAAAATCTTTAGTATGAAAGGCAGATAATAAAGAAATGGGCTTGGGAGGCAGAACTCTGAAAAAAAAAGCAATGCAGAGAGACTAAAATAAAACTTGGAGAAAAAAATAATCCCCTCAGCAACCAAGATACTACAATTATGAACCAAGAAAAGAATGTTACAAAAAAGGGACGTTCAGAAATCAAGAAGGAGCTCTTAGAAATCAAAAAAATGATAGCAGAAATTAAAAAATAAAAAATAGAATGTTTAGAAGAGATAGTTGAAATCTACCAGTTGTTTTCAGAAAATACACTGAGATGGAAAATAGGATAGAAAAGTTTGAAAAGAAAATTAGAGGATGGAACCAAACCAAAAAATCTGTTGCTGTCAAGTCAGTTCTGACTTGTGGTAATCCCATGTGTAACAGAGTAGAACTGCTCCACAGAGTTTTCTTGGCTGCAGTCTTTAAGGAGGAAGATCACCAGGCCTTTCTTCCATGGTGCCACTAGGTGGGTTCAAACTGCCAACCTTTAGGTTAGTTGCTGTTCTTGTGTGCCATTGAGTTGATTTTGACTCATAGTGACCCTACAGGACAGGGTAGAACTACTCCACAGAGTTTCCTAGGCTGTTATCTTTAGGAGAGTGGCTGATGGTTTGAACCACTGAATTTTCAGTTAGCAGCTGAATGCTTTAACCATTGCTCCACCAGCGCTCCTTTTTAGTTTGTATCTGCGTGCAAACTGCTTGCACCACCTAGGAATCTAGAGGATGAGACTCAGAGTGTTGAAATAAAGGAATTGCACTTCATAAAAGAGGAAGGGATCTATGATGAATTGAAATCCTCAGGATGGGGGAATACAAGGCCCACATTTAATGTTGTTTGAAATAACATGACAGAAAATCCAAGCCAAGTTAAAGTACCACATGGTAGAAGAAATTGTAGATTAGCACTTCTCTGTAAGAGTTTGACAAACATCACACCAGACAGTTACTGACCACAAGCTCATTAATTCCATGGGTAGGATAATATTGTATCAAATAAATTTAGTACTGTATTAAACTCCATATCTCTGGTAAAGGAGAGGGTCAGTGAAAAAGAGGAAGATTCTCAACGAGATGGATTGACACAGTGGCTGTAACAATGGGCTCAAGCATAACAATCATTGAGAGGTTAGTATAGGAGTAGGCAGTGTTTCAGTCTGGTGTGCATGGGGTTGTTATGAGTCAGAACCAACTCCATGGCACCTAACAAAAACATACTTAAAATAATAATTTATAATGGGAATAAAACACCAAGCAAAGTCCAAGGCATGTAACTTATTACCTTTGTCTTTCATGAAAATTCATACTTTTAATAAAAAAGCAACTTAATATTATACACATTGTATTTCTACAGCCTTTGTCAATCTGTTGAGTAAATGAAATATACTGCTTATTTGTTGCTATTCCATGGTAGAAATAGCTTAAGAGAAAACCCAAATTTTCTAATTTATTGACTCAACAGGGTGATCTTCAGATTAAAATATTTTTTCTATCTCATTTGCAAAATGTTGATTGACACCCAATGTCCTAAAATCAATTTAGGGGTTAGTAGCAGCATTTATTAAAAATAAAAACATGGAATAGAATAGAATACTGTAGAATATTATGGGAAGGAATAGGGTATTTGTGGTCCATAGTTTGAAAAATACTGTACAATTCCGTCCTGCCTCCTTAATAGAAACTCTGCTCCTTTCATTGCACTTTCTCAAAAGTCTCAGTCCTTGATGAAATCTGATATAGAAGTGTGAGGACCTTGGTGAGAATCACAGAAACAAGAAATTTGGTGAGCCGGGAGTTGTGCCCTGAGAGATTTATTTTGTTTTTTTTTTTTTTTGGTCAACTTGCAAGAAGATTCTGCTAGGCCACTTAGCTAGTTTTTTCAAATCATTGAAAATGTTTGCTTATTTTTATTTTTTTAAAAATTTTTTATCATGACTCACAATGAAGAAAGGTCAGCATGCGTAGAATGTAAGTGAGGGTAGGTAGTGTTCCATGAAACTTTTATTTTGGTTCTGTAGACATTTGGAGGGTGAGAGGAAGGGGAAGAGAGAGAGAGAGATGCTGGGATCCGAAAGGTGTCTTGAGAAGGTGGCTGATTTATAAAATTCACATGCACAGCCCGAGGAGCAACATGTCCTGTAGAAAGAGCACATACTCTGGTGAAGCCAGACTCCAGTCAGACCTCAAAAGCTCTCTCCACCACCTGCTTTATGACCTTGTGCAAGCTAACCTCTAAAGAGACTCAGTCTCCCCATCAGTTGAATGTGTATGTTAATAGACCCCTGGGGGAGTCAGAATTGACTTGACGGCAACAGGCTTGGTTTTTGGTTTGGGTGAAATAAAACTTGTGAAGACATTAGCACAGGGTCTCACGCAGAATAAGCAGTCAAAATTATCTTTAAAAGCAGAGCTCAAAGAGTGTATATCCCTGGAGGAGGGGAAGGAGTCCAAGGAAGCAGAATATTGCCTTTCCCTGATGCTCTGTTTCTTTTTTCTTATTTTCTGTGTTTTTAACTGATTGCTTCTATCTCAGCCTGCTTGCTGAATGAAGTTCAGCTAGGAGCCCTTCAGCTAAAGTAGTGGGTGCCAGACCTTGGCCTAAACTGCAAAGGTTGTAGACACAGATCCCTCTTATCATTGTGCCAGTTACTAGCTGTATGATTCAGGCAAGTTACTTAACTTCCCTGAGCCTCAGATTCCTCATATGTAAATACTGAACCAGGCTTACTTATTGTGCAGCCGTGCATGAATCAACTGTCGTGATGATGACTGACAAAAAAAGTAGGTCCTCAGTAAATACTGGTTGCTGTTGTTACCTGTTGCCAGACAGCCCTGACTCATGGTGACCCCATGCACAAGGGAACTAAATGCGCCATCCCCATGTAGGTTGTGGATCGGACCATTGTGAGTCACAGGGTTTTTAGCATTTTCATTGGCTGATTTTGGAAATTAGATTACCAGGCCTTTTTTTCTAGTTCGCCTTAGTCTGGAAGCTCTGCTGAAACCTGTCCAGCATCGTAACAACACTGAAGCCTCCACTGACGGGTGGTGGCCGCGCATGCGCTGCATTGGCCAGGAGTGGAGCCCCGGTCTCCTGCATGATCAGTGAGAATTTCACCACTGAACCACCACAGCCCTGGCAATGCTAAAGTTATGCAAATAAGCTGCTCCAGGCAACAGAAGCAATTGCTTGGTTGCATTGTATGTAATATGCATGTGCTCTGTCTTTACCATCTTGACTACCATTGCCATGCCTACCCATTCCCCAGCCCCTAGCACCTAGACAATGCAGTTCCCAACAACTGGAGGGCTTGTTTCTTAGTCAGTGAAATGTAAAAATCTAAAACACAGACCTAAGTTAACAACTCAGAAAGTTGGTAAGAAATAGAATATTTGCTTGATTAGTTATCTGTGAAAAAAGTCTTTAGTTTTCTTTGGTTTGGGCCTGAATTAAAACATCCACTTCTAAAACGTAGTTCCTTATACTTAAGCATTATTTTCTCAGTTATTTGAGAATCAATCGCTTATTAATTTGAGGCATTTTTAAAACTTTTGGGAGATCCCTCTTGTCATTTCTAGGTTGTGCAGGAGTTAAAATACCATAACAACACTTTTATTATCTCTTGCTCATTTCCCAGATGTCTTGGGTATTTTTAAGGCGTGTATTATGATAGCACGGCCTCAAAGCAATGGCTCCTCAGGTTCTTGGAGAGAGTTTTAGCTTTCCTTGATATGACCTTTATTTTCCATTTTTATTCTTTATTTTATTTACAGTTACATATACTGACATTTGTACAATTTCACATGTCAAGAAGAAAAATCAAGTCACTAGTTTTGAAAGCTGTAAATGAGTAATAATAAAAGTATTTGTATACACATACAAAATGTAAATTGCATATATGCATACCTGTGCAAGACCTATACAAGACCAAGGAACCTAAAAAGTATACCAGTCCTACACAACCTTGCTCTGCCTCAATTTCTCCATCTCTCGAATGAGCTATTCTTGACTTATGCTCCTGTGCATCTGGGGTTGACTAATGAATTAACGCCTGTGGAATGTTTTATTCTGAACATTTTGGGAAACAAGGGCAATAGAAATGAAGCATACTTCAATTACTGGCTAGTTTGCTATGAAGTTCACTTTGATACTAAATTTCCACTGATATGGAAATTCTATTTGTCTTTGAACATCTTGAGAAATGAAGCTGCACCACGCAAAAGTAGTATTTGGTGATCAGTGACTATACTTTTCAGAAATGGTCGATCCTATTTTGAAATAAATGAGAATAAATTTGCAGACATCAGGAAGACTTCTGCACTTGTCACTGTGGCTGTCACTCTGGCGGTCAGCCAGTAGTGCTTCTGACACATATCGGAGAGTTTAATTTCCTCGTGTTCTCCTATACAGTACCAGGGACTTATGTTGAGCCTTCATTTCATAAAAGCAGGTTAAAAATAAAAGCAACATCATCATCAACAACCAAAATCCCATTGGTGAAGACAGAGTCCTGTAGCAAAACAAAGATTCGGTGCATACAGATCATGTTTGATTCTCTAATTAAGATAGGTAGGCATGGCAATGGGACTCACGTAACAACTCCCTAAGTGGCAGAGGCTCATTCTATATGTTTTCTTACCCTTATAAAAACCAGTATAACTTGTTATAGAAGTTGAGTTTACCTATATTTTGATTGGGATGATTAGCTGAGGTACAGATAGATCCTGAAGCTTCGAGTCACTATTTTATGACTGTATCAGCTCAGAGGCTTTATTATTTTTTAAATTATTAATTTTTTATTATTGTGGCAAGTATATACATATACATACATACATATATATGTACCCAAAATCAAACCTGTTGCCATCGAGTCAATTCCCACTTGTGGTGACCCTACAGGACAGAGTAGAACTACCGCATAGGGTTTCCAAGGAGTGGCTGGTGGATTCAAACTGCCAACCTTTTAGTTAGCAGCTGAGCTCTTAACCACTGAGCTATATATATATACATACACATACACACATGTATGTATGTGTGTATGTATATATAACACAAAATTTGCAATTTCAATATTTTTTACATGTACAATTCAGTGACATTAATTATTTTCATTATTTTTCTTTATACGTGTGTTTGTGTATGGGGGAAGGCAAAGTTTCTATTGTCTATAGAAACATTACTAAATTTGTCAAAATCATCCCATATGTGTGTGAGACCACTAACACTAGATTTAAAAAAAAAAAGCTAAACCCCTTGCTGTTGAGTCGATCCTGAGTCATAGGGATCCTATAGGACAGAGTAGAACTGCCCCATAGGGTTTCTAAGGAGCGGCTGGTGGAGTCAAACTGCTGACCTTTTTTTTGGTTAGCATCCGAGCTCTTAACTACTGAGCCACCAGGGCTGTCTATGCAATATAAATCATGTAATCTATCAAATTATAGACCTTGGGTCTTTATATCTACCTATGCTGGGCCTTAATACCTATTGCAATCCACTATATTTTTCCTTTTGGTTTCCTTTTTAATTGCACTTTCACTTCCATGGAAAATACTATTACTGACTTTGCAAATAAAAAAACAAAAACAAAAACAAACAAACTTCATGACTGGATTTGAAATCATGTACTAGCCCAGTACTTATCTTGAGACTTTGAACCATGTGTACATGAGGCAGGCATTTATGCCTCTGTGGCAGTGTGTTAGCAGAGAGATTCCTCTACAGTTGGAATTCAATGTTAGATGGTATTTTTAAAGCTGAAATTAGATTCTCTGCTTTGATTATTCCATCGTGGGTCCCAGTTATAGTTTAGTGTCCTTCACCCTCTCCTCCTTTATTATTTATAACCCATGCTCTTTGAGCAATGACCAGTACTAATCTGTAACCTTCTGTCCTTCTGCCTGATTCGCTGCCTTTTTTGAAACTCCAAGATTGAAGCGTATGTTCTGAGACTTTGTGTTAAAAAATATATTACTTTTTTTCATATTTCTGAGCCTGAAATAAGAGTCAGCCCTGGGTTTGCTTGTCTCATTCATTTTCAGCAGGACAGCTTCAAAAAAAAAAAAAAAAAAAAAGAGAGAGAGAGAGATAAAAGTATAAGGAAGTCACTTTTATATTCATTACATTGTAATATCTCTCACATGAACACACAAACATCCTTTTGCATAGACACTCGTTAAAAAGGGATCTTGGTTTGCTAGCTTGATTGCTAGATGGATGTACTTGGACATGTCTCCCTTCCCTTGTCTTGCTTTTTTTTTTTCTCCATCCCCAGTAGCTGGACCTAAATAATAATAAAAACAAAGAAAAGAAATTCATTTGTACTTGGTGTGTATTAAAAAGAAGTGGGCCATAAAACAGCATTAGAGGCAAATTCCCTGCGGACCAAAGGAGTTCGCTGGCTCTGGTCTCCTGAATGGTGCCTGTTCCTCCCAGGCCACTAATGACTGAAATGGGATCCATTGCTAACAGGAGCTTTTAATTTCTTTACATTGTTCAGGTCGCTGTGATGAGATGCAAAGTGACAGCTTCCATTTCAGACTGGTTCATTATCAGCTCCTACACAAGACAGCAAGAACATACATCTTTATCTGCATGTTGGGCTAACCTTTGTCTCCATGCAAACGGAATTTGGCCTTGGCTAAGGTATAAGGTAAAAAGTCATGTGGGCATGTGTAAGCCATGCCATATCCAGAGAGATCAGAGGAAAAAGGAATGTGAAGTGAAGGCCTGGATTCCTCATGCACAGACTGAAGAACTTCTGTATAGTTAAAATCCACTATTTAGAGGGCAGGAAAACTTTGGAGGGAGATCACCATGTGAGAAGGTGAGGGTAAATTTCAGATGTGGATCTGGAAGCGGACGCAAGATGTCTCGGTTCTCTGAGAGGCCTTCTGTAGATTACCATGGTTTGGCCACTAATGCTCTGTTCCTTTGTAGGACGTTGAGTTGGTCTGTGCCATTAGGTATGGCTGTGGGTTACTTTTTCTTCTAGGAATGGCAGCAGGAACCACAGCATCCCTTGCACTTTTCAATGCCTGATTTTCAACCGTGTTCACTGCTTACTTAGAAATAAAAGTTATCAAGTCCAGCCTAAGCTTTTCCTAAGCAGGCTTACCTCAGCAAGTCCAACAAAGACAGACCAAACCCTCAGTGTTTTGGAGATCCAGAACCCTTTGCTCGAAAGCTAACACTCTCTAAAGCTGCATATAAGAAAGCTGAGTATATAATTTTTCTTAAATGTATACAGAGATGGAGCCCTGGTGGTGCAGTAGTTAAGAGCTCGGATGCTAACCAAAATGATAGGCAGTTTGAATCCACCAGCCCCTCCTTGGAAACCCTATGAGGCAGTTCTACTCTGTCCTATAGGATTGCTGTGAGTCAGAATCAACTTGATGGCAATGGGCTAGGTTTTTGATTTTGGTTTTATATAGAGATATATGTAGATATTTATAATCTATACCAAGATATGCTTATTGGTATTGATATAAGTAGGGTAGACCAGTGAGCTAAAGAAATAGATTCAAAACCAAAAAAACCCAAACCCGTTGCTGTCCAGTAGATTCTGACTCATAGCGACCCTATAGAACAGAGTAGAACTACCCCATAGGGTTTCTAAGGATTGCTTAGTGGATTCGAACAGCTGACCTTTTGGTTAGCAGCTGCAGGTGAAATACACTTTACATCAACACTGTCCAGTAAGTATTAAATGCAAGCCACATTTGTAATTTTAAATTTTCTAGTAGCCATATTACCAAAATAGGAAGAAAAAAAGAAAAGGTGAAATTAATTTTAATAATATGTTTTGTGTGGCCTAGTGGTTAAGAGCTACAGTGGCTAACCAAAAGGTCGGCAGTTGGAATCTACCAGGTGCTCCTGGAAAACCCTATGGGGCAGTTCTGCTCTGTCCTATAGAGTTGCTATGAGTTGGAATCGACTCGGTAGCAACAGGTTTGGTTTTTGGTTTCTTGGAATATATAAAAATACTGTTGTTGGAACTTGTAAATTAAAATTATTTATAAGAGCAGAATAAAAAAATCATTAATGAGAAATTTTACATTCTTGTACTTAGTCTTCAGAATCCAGTTGACACTTACAGAACATTTAAATTTAGACTTGCTACATTTCCAGTGCTTAATAGCCACATGCGGCTCGTGGCTGCTATATTAAACAGAACAGCTTTAGACAGACACAGAGACTCACAAGAGACTAGTTCCTTACCAGAATCTGGCTGTTTCAGAAAGAAGAAAGAGGTATCTTGATAATATCTTGGCTTAGGCAAGCAACATTCATTTATTCATGTATTCATTCAATCAGTATTTAGGGTACTAGGCACTGCTGTAAGTAGTGGGGATAATGTATAAACCCAAAAAACCACACCCAGTGCCATCGAATAGATTCTGACTCATGGTGACCCTAAAGGACAGAATAGAACTGCCCCATTGGGTTTCCAAGGCTGTAATCTTTATGGAAGCAGACTGACACATCTTTCTCCCATGGAGCAACTGGTGGGTTCAAACTACCAGCCTTTAGGTTTGCAGTTGAGTGCTTAACCACTGCACCACCAGGACTCCTCAGGATACTGTATAGAAGTGAAAAAGACAAACAAGGCTCCTTCTGTTATGGAGCTGACATTCTAGTTCTATTAAGGAGTGGGCATACAAGTTGGGGACACAGGAAGAGACAAAAAAGTATATAATCCATCAAATGGAGACAAGGACTATGAAGAAATAGAAAAGAGCAGAGAACAAGAGAGTGATGAGGGGTATCTTACTAGACTGGAAGCGTCTGTAAAGGTCTCTGGTAAGGAAACACGTGAACTGAGACCTAAATGAAAGGAGAGATTGAGCCATGTGGATATCTGAGAAAAGAGGGTTTCAGCAAGCAGCTGCAAAGGCCCTGAGGCAGGAAAGCAAATTTCATATAATCTTGCAGGCTACTGTAAGGACTCTGGCTTCGATGTTACTTAAATAAGATGGAATGCCATTGGAAAATTTTGAGCCAAGGCGTGCCCAGATCTATCTGGATGACCCATGGAAAGTAGAGAGTAGAAGCAATGTCATTTATATGTGTTTGCATTTTTTATATTTTTGCTTCTTTTGTTGATTTATCTTCCTTTTAATCATATTATCTCTCCAAAATTAAGTTCAGAATGAGGCAAAATGTCAGTTCTGACCTCTACTTGAACAGTGCAATTATTAACCAATGAATTCATGGTGAGATTTGCCTCCCAAATACAGAGGAGTTGAATCCGAAATATGCAATGGGTGTTAGAACTGGTGAAGAGATTAGGCAGCTAATTTCAGCATTAGCAACAATTGGGACACATGTTTCATCACATATAAATAGGTTACAACATATGTGTATCTTAATTTGATGATTATCGATAGGAAGTGTCCCTACATAGGGCTGTAAGTTTGGACTTTTTGGTGTGTAAATGCAGTATTCTGGTCTACAGTCAGTCTTTATTCAAGACTCTGATCATCAGCAGTGACGGGTGTGCACAGGATGAAACTGGTGGTATTTTATTCTTATTCAGTGTATTGCTAGGAAACAAGAAAGAACACCGAAGATATCCAGTTTCGTGGATCTGCGATCACCATGTGTTCTCAGGCAGTCTGGCAGTCAGATATAAGCAATTTCATATCTCCTATTAGAACCACCAGTTATTCCTGCTCTCTGATTTAAGTTTTCTGCAGAATGAAAAGCAACCTTTACCTCTGAAAAGGAATTCAACTGAAATTCTGTGGGAGTATATTGAACTCTAAGACCAAATTTCTTGCCAGCATCCTTATTTAGTAAAAGACTCTCTACATGCAGTGAGGATGAAGTCCAGGATCAGGATAAAGGTGGATATTGCTTTTGGGATATCCTGGTGATAATAAACATATTTGAAAGACAGGGTGCCCCTCAGGAGTGCAGACTGAATAAAAGGCAGGTGAAGAATTCAAGGGGAGGCTGTCTCTCTTGGTAATTGGTCATTTCTTAGTGTGCTCAAGAAAATTGTCTTTAAGTTGTTATCTGGCCATTATTTCTGTGCTTGCTTAGGAGAATGGCTTTCTCCTTGGGAATCTTAAGGTTTAGTAATACCACCTAAGCTAGTTAGAATCCCAAGCTCCATGAGAGTAAAAATTGTGCCTATCTTGTTCACCATTGAGTCCTTAAACTCTAGAGGGATGCTTCACATATGATAGATGCTCTACAAAAGCCAGTTAAATGTTTTTGGATGAAACATGGTAAGAACTGATTTTAATATACAGTATTCCTTAGGAAACCTTTTAAAACTACAGCTGATTCCTCCTCTCACCTCCACCCCTAGTCTAACTAATTGTGAACTTACAATATAATTTGATTTTGAAGTAATGGACATTCTTTGACCTGTCTCCCTAATGGCTGTTTGGCAATCTTAATATCATCCTCAAATTTAGTAACAGGATTTTTTTTCATGTGTCCAGATGGTATATGTCTGTGTGTATGTGTACTCAAACTTCTGGCTGCTTACACATTTTTAAACTCAATTTGAGGGAGTATTTTTCATTCAGCAATAACTCAAACTTTAACGATCATTCCTGTAATTATTTAAAATTTCTTCATGGTATGGACTTAGTAAAATATCATTTAAAAAAAAACAAAAAACAAAGATACAACCTCCACCAGACCAAGCCCAGAACAACTAGATGGTGCCTGGTTACCACCACCGACTGCTCTGGCAGAGATCAGAAAAAGGATCCTGAGTAGAGCAGGAGAAAAATGTAGAACAAAATTCAAATTCACAGGAAAAAAAAAAAAAAAATCAGGCTTGCTGGTCTGACAGAGACTGGAGAAACCCCAAAAGTATGGCCCCCAGACACCCTTATAGATCAGTAAAGAAGTCACTCCTGAGGTTCACCTTTCAGTCAAAGATTAGACAGGTCTATAAGGCCAACAGGTGCCCTGGTGGTGCAGTGGTTAAGAGCTGGCCTTCTAACCAAAAGGTCAGCAGTTCGAATCCACTAGCTGCTTCTTGGAAACCCTATGGGGCAGTTCTACTCTATGTTATAGGGTCACTATGAGTCAGAATTGACTCAACAGCAAGAGGAGAGAGGTTTATAAGGCTAACAATACCACGCATGAGGGATGTGCTTCATAGTACAATCATGTGTATGAAACTAATGGGCACACCAGCCCAAAAGCAAAGAGGAAGAAGGCAGGAAGGGAGAGGAAAACCATAGGAATAGAAACAGGGAGCTTGGGGTGGAGAAGGGGAGAGTGTTGACACATTGCGGGGTGCCAACCAATGTCACAAAACAGTCTGTGTATTAACTGTTGAATGAGAAACTAATTTGCTCTGCAAACTTTCACCTAAATCACACACACACACGTAGACACACAAAGGAAAGATTTGTATATGTGTCTGTGTTTTAATGTCTTTTCCTTCCTATAGGATCTTTATTGACTGTGAGAAAAATTAAATCTCATTGCAGATGAAACAAAATTAAATATTCAAATAATTTCATACCATCTGGAAGACAAGAAAACACTGTACCTATAGAAGATTGAGTTTTTCCTTAATGACTGTATTCTCTAAAACTAGGATGCCTGATTGAGACATACACAGGCCATCTATCTGACTTTGTAAGAAATTTGACGGCTGTAAAAAATTCACTTGAGAGAAGTTATGTAAGTACAACCAACATACTGAGTTAAGCTTACTTGGAATTTTCTGATTCAAAAGTGTTTCCTTATGTACACACACAAAAGTGAAATGAAATATTGGTGAAGTACTGTACACAAATTAGGGAATCCTTAATGGATTTTTTTTTGTTTGTTTATTGTTGTAGTTTAAATGAAGTTTACATTTCAAGTTAGTCTCCCATACAAAAATTTATACATGCATTGTTATGTGACCGTAATTGCTCTCCCCATACTGTGACAGCACACTCGTCCTTTCCACCCCTGGTTCCCATGTCCATTCAACCAGCTCCTAACACTCTCTGCCTTCCCATCTCATCACCAGACAGAAGCTGCCCATTTAGTCTCTTGTACTTACTTGAGCTAAGAGGCACATTCCTCACAAGTATCACTTTATGTCTCACAGTCCAGTCCAATCCCTGTCAGAAGAGTTGGCCTCAGAAATTGTTTTAGTTCTGGGCTGATAGAGAATCCAGGGACCATGCTTTCTGGGGTTCCTCCAGTCTCAGTCAGACCATTAAGTCTGGTCTTCTTACTAGAATTTGAGTTCTGTACCCCACCTTTCTCCTGCTCCATCAGGGACTCTCTGTTGTGGTCATTGGTGGTAGCTGGGTACCATCTAGTTCTTCTGGTCTCAGGCTGATGAAGTCTCTGGTTTATGTGGCCTTTTCTATCTCTTGGGCTAATACTTTCCTTGTGTCTTTGGTGTTCTTCATTCGCCTTTACTCCAGGTGTTTGGGACCAATTGATGCATCTTAGATGGCCGCTTGCAAGCTTTTAAGACCCTAGATGCCACTCACCAAAGTAGGATGCAGACCATTTTCTTAATAAGTTTTGTTATGCCAATTGACCTAGATGTCCCCTGAAAGCATGGTCCCCAGACCCCTACCCCTGCTACTCTGTCCCTCAAAGTGTTTGATTGTATTCAGGAAACTTCTTAGCTTTGGTTTAGTCTGGTTGTGCTGACTTCTCCTGTAGTGTGTGCTGTCCTTCCCTTAACCTAAGATAATTCTTATCTACTATCTAGTTAGAAAGTAACCCTCACCCTCCCTCCCCACCCTCATAACGATCAAAGTATGTTTTCTAATGTATTTAAACCTTTTCTTGAGTTCTTATAATAGTGGTCTTATACAATATTTGTCCTTCTGTGACTTTTCTAAATTCACTCAGCATAATGCCCTCCAGATTCCTCCACGTTATAAGGTGTTTCACAGCTTCACCATTGTTCTTTATTGTTGGGTAGTGGTCCTTGTGTGGATATACCATAATTTGTTTATCCATTCTTCCATTGATGGCCACCTAGGTTGTTTCCATCTCTTTGTTATTGTGAGCAGTGCTGCAATGAACATGGGTATGCATATATCTATTCATGTGATGGCTTATTTCTCTAGGATATAGTCCAAGGAGCGGGATAGCTGGATCGTATGGTACTTCTATTTCTAGCTTTTTAAGGAAGCACCAAATCGATTTCCAAAGTGGTTGTACCATTCTATATTCCCACCAACAGTGTATAAGTGTTCCAGTCTCTCCACAACCACAACAGCATTTATTATTTTGTGTTTTTTTGGATTAATGCTAGCCTTGTTGAGGTGAGATAATATCTCATTGTAGTTTTGATCTGCATTTCTCTAATGGCTAATGATCGTGAGCATTTCTTCATGTGTCTGTTAGCCGCCTGCATATCTTCTTTGGCAAAGTGCCTGTTCATATCCTTTGCCAATTTTTTAATTGGGTTATTTGTCTTTTTGTTGTTGAGGTTTTGCAGTAACTTGTAGATTTTAGAGATTAGATGCTGATCAGATTTGTCATAGCCAATGTTTTTTTCCCAGTCTGTAGGTTGTCTTTATACTTTTTCAGTGAAGTCTTTTGATGAGCATAATTATTTGATTTTTAGGAGCTCCCAGGTATCTACTCTCTTCTGGTGCTTGTGCATTGTTACTTATGGTTTGTATTGTGTTTATGCCATGTATTAGGACTCCTGGCATTGTCCCTATTTTTTCTTCCATGATCTTTACCGTTTTTGATTTTACATTTAAGTCTTTGATCCATTTTGAGTTAGTTTTTGTGCATGGTGTGAGGTATGGGTCTTGTTTCAGTTTTTTGCAGATAGATATCCAGTTATGCCAGCACCATTTGTTAAAGAGACTGTCTTTTCCCCAGTTAATGGACTTTGGGCCTTTGTCAAATATCAGCTGCTCACAGGTGGATGAATTTATGTCTAGATTCTCAGTTCTGTTCCATTGGTCTATGTATCTGTTGTTGTACCAGTACCAGGCTGTTTTGACTACTGCGGAAGTATAATAGGTTCTAAAATCTGGTAGGGTGAGGCCTCCCACTTTGTTCTTCTTGAGTAATGCTTTACTTATTCAGGGCCTCTTCCCTTTCCATATGAAGTTGGTGATTTGTTTCTCTATCTCATTAAAAAATGCAGTTGGAATTTGGATCAGGATTGCATTGTATCTGTAGATCGCTTTGGGTAGAACTGACATTTTCACAGTGTTGAGTCTTCCTATCCATGAGCAAGGTATGTTTTTCCACTTATGCAGGTCTCTTTTGGTTGCTTGCAGTAGTGTCTTGTAGTTTTAATTGTATAGATCTTTTATGTCTCTGGTTAGATTTATTCCTAAGTATTTTATCTTCTTGGGGGTACTGTAAATGGTATTGATTTGGTGATTTCCTTTTCCATGTTCTCTTTGTTGATGTAAAGGAATCCAACTGATTTTTGTATGTTTATCTTGTATCCTGAAGCTTTCCTGAAATCTTCTATTAGTTCCAATAGTTTTCTTGTGGATTCTTTGGGGTTTTCTGTGTGTAAGATCATATCATCTGCAAATAAAGATACTTTGACTTCTTCTCTACCACTTTGGATACCCTTTATTTCTTTATCTGACCTAATTGCTTTGGCTGGGACCTCCAGCACAATGTTGAATAAGAGTGGTGATAGAGGGCATCCTTGTCTGGTTCCTGTTCTCAAGGGGAATGCTTTCAAAGTCTCTCCATTTAGGATGATGTTGGCTGTTGGCTTTGTATAAATGCCCTTAACTATAGAGGAATTTCCCTTCTATTCCTATTTTGTTGAGAGTTTTTATCATGAATGGGTGTTGGACTTTGTCAAATGCCTTTTCTGCATCAATTGATAAGATCATGTGGTTCTTGTCTTTTGTTTTATTTATGTGATGGATTACATTGATTTTTTTTCTAATCTTGAAACATCCCTGCATACCTGGTATAAATTCCACTTGATCATGGTGAATTATTTTTTTGATATGTTGCTGAATTCTCTTGGCTAGAATTTTGTTGAGGATTTTTGCGTGAATGTTCATGAGGGATGTTGGTCTGTAATTTTCTTTTTTTGTGGTGTCTTTACCTGGTTTTGGTACCAGGGTTTTGCTGGCTTCATAGAATGAGTTTGGGAGTAGTCCACCCTTTTCTATGCTCTGAAATACCTTTAGTAGTAGTGGTGTTAACTCATCTCTGAAAGTTTGGTAGAATTCTCCAGTGAAGCCATTCAGGCCAGGGCTTTTTTTTTATTGGGAGTTTTTTAATTACCTTTTCCATCTCTTCTTTTGTTATGAGTTTATTTAGTTGTTCTACCTCTGTTTGTGTTAGTTTAGGTAGGTAGTGAGTTTCTACAAATTTGTCCATTTCCTCTAGGTTTTCAAATTTGTTAGAGTATAGTTTTTCATAGTATTCTGTTATAATTCTTTTAATTTCAGTTGGGTCTGTTGTGATATCACCCATCTCATTTCTAATACAGGTAATTTGCTTCCTCTCCTGTTTTTCTTTTGTCAGTTTGTCCAGTGTTTTATCAATTTTTTTGATCTTTTCAAAGAACCAGCTTTTGGTCTTGTTAACTCTTTCAATTGTTTTTCTATTCTCTGTTTCATTTAATTCTGCTCTAATTCTCATTGTTTCCTTTCTTCTGGCGCCTGAGGGCCTATTTTGCTTCTCTCTTTCTACTTGTTCCAGTTCTAGGGTTAACATTTTGATTATGGCCCTTTTTTCTTTTTGGATGTGTGCATTTATTGCTATAAACTGACCTCTGAGCACTGCTTTCATTGTGTCCCAAAGGTTCTGGCAGGATGTGTTCATTCTGGTTTGAGTCTATGAATTTCTTTATTACATCCTTAATTTCATCTATAACCCAGTAGTTTTTGAGCAAGGTGTTGTTCAGTTTCCATATGTTTGATTTTTTTTCCTTGCTTTTTCTGTTATTAATTTCTACTTTTATGGCTTTATGGTCAGAAAAGATGCTTTGTAACATTTTGATGGTTTGGATTCTGTGAAGGCTTGCTTTATGGTCTAGTTTGTGGTCTCTTCTGGAGAATATTCCATGTGTGTTGGAAAAGAAAGTATACTTGGCTGCTCTTGGGTGGAGTGTTTGGTATATGTCTGTGAGATCCAGTTGGTTGTTTATAGCATTTAGATCTTCCATGTCTTTGTTGAGCTTCTTTCTGGATGTTCTGTCCTTCACCGAAAGTCACGTGTTGAAGTCTCCTACTACTATCATGGAGCTGTCTATCTCTCTTTTCAGTGCTGTTAGAGTCTGTTTAATGTATTTTGGAGCTCTGTCGTTGGGTGCGTAAATATTTATTGTAGTTATGTCCTCCTGGTGTATTGACCCTTTAATCATTATATTGTGTCCTTCCTTATCTTTTGTGGCAGATTTTACTTTAAAGCCTATTTCGTCGGAGATTAATATTGCCACTCCTGCTCTTTTTTGAGTGTTGTTTCCTTGATATATTTTTTTCCATCCTTTGAGTTTTAGTTTGTTTGTGTCTTTAAGTCTAAGGTGTGTCTCTTGTAAGCAGCATAGAGACGGATTGTGTTTTTTTTTTATCCTATCTGCCACTCTCTGTCTCTTTATTGGTGCATTTAGTGCATTTACATTGAGCATAATTATTGATAGGTATGAGTTTAGTGCTGTCATTTTGATGTCTTTTTTCATGTGTTGGTCACAGTTTCTTTGTTCCGCTTAATTTTCTGTGCTGAGTCATTTTTCTTTACGTGTTTTCTTTTCATCTTTTTCATTGTTGTAGGTTTTGTGTTTGCTGAGTCTTTATATTTTTCTAGTTTTTTATTTTGTCTTAGAGGATTGTTAGTTTCCTTTGTGGTTACTTTAATATTTACTCCTATTTTTCTAAGTTTATACCAGTCTTTTATTTCTTTATATCGCCTTGACTTCCTCTCCATATGAAAAATCTATGTCTACATCTTTTAAGTCCCTCTTTTTTGTTTTAATGGTGTCATCTTTTACATATCGACATCTGTTTCTGTGTTTTCAGTGTTTTAGCTTTGGTTTATTTTTGAGACTTCCCTATCTGGGTTGATATCTGATTGCTCTGTCTTGTGTTCTAGTCTTGGGTTATCTGATGTTATTGATTTTCTAACCAGAGGATTCCCTTTAGTATTTCTTGTAATTTGGGTTTGGTTTTTACAAATTCCCTAAACTTCTGTTTATCTAGAAGTGCCCTAATTCTGCCATCATATTTGAGAGACAGTTTAGGTTGATATATAATTCTTGGCTGGCAATTTTTTTCCTTCAAGGCTTTATATATGCCATCCCATTACCTTCTTGCCTGCATGGTTTGTGCTGAGTAGTCCGAGTTTACTCTTATTGATTCTCCTTTGTAGATGACTTTTCGTTTATCCCTAGCTGCTCTTTAAATTCTCTCTTTATCTTTGGTTTTTGCAAGTTTGATTATAATATGTCTTGGTGACTTTCTTTTGGGATCTTCCTTATGTGGGGTTCAATGAGCATCTTGGAGAGATATCTTCTCATCTTTCATGATATCAGGGAAGTTTTCTGCCAACAAATCTTCAACAATTCTCTCTGTATTTTCTGTTATCTCCCCTTCTCCCCACCCCCCGCCCCGTTCTGCCAGTCCGATCACTCATAGGTTATTCCTCTTGATAGAATCCCACATAATTCTTAGGGTTTCTTCATTTTTTTAAATCCTTTTGTCTGATTTTTCCTCAAATAAGTTGGTGTCAAGTGCTTTATCTTCAATCTCACTAATTCTGACTTGCATTGCTTCAATCGTGCTCCTACGAGTTTCTATTGAGTTGTCTAATTCTGAAATTTTTTTGTTAATCTTCTGGATTTCTGATTGCTGTCTCTCTATGGATTCTTGCAGCCTGTTGAATTTGTCATTATGCTCTCTAATCTTTTTAATTTCATCTATTGCGTGTTCTGCATTTTGATTAATTTCCTTCCTAATCTCTTGAAGAGTTCTGTATATTAATCTTTTGTATTCTGCCTCCAATAATTGTGAGGAATTTTCCTCCTCTGGAAAATTTCTAGGTTCTTTGTTTTGGGAGCTTGCTGAAACCATCATGGGCTGCCTCTTTATGTGATTTGATATTGACTGTTGTCTCTGAGCCATCAATTAAGTTATTATATTTATTTATTTTATATTTGCTTACTGTGTCCTAGCTTTCAGTTTTGTTTTGATGTGCCCAAATAGGCTGCTCCTGTGAGCTAGTTTAATTATTGGCACCTCTGAAGCTCTAATGTGCTGTTACCAGGTGGTTAGATCTGTTACTAGGTATGTGAGCTCAGGGGTCCGCCTACTCCTCCTGTATGGATTTAGCTCGTGTGCCCAGGTAGATAGCCACCAAGTGTGTGATGCAGGCTCTCACCTACAGTCCTAGACAGGCATGGGTGATTGGTGTAGGCACAGGCATCTGGCTGCAGCAGGGGGACACACTCTGAGCAAGGCAGGGGGCTGACAGCTGCCCCCTAGTGTCCAGGAGGAAAGCGTGTCCTGTTCCCTAGAGCACGTAGGTGGGTGGGTTTGGCAGCTGGACTATGAGCACCCAATGCTATTGGCTGTAAGGATTAGGGGGCACCTCTTATTCTTGGGCCCCTATCACAGATGGCTAGGTGGCTTGGGTGGAGCCACCAGTCCTCAGGCCACTGATGTGGGTAGGTGAGGACCCTGCTTAATGGGCAGAGCAATGTCAAATGTCACAACCCTACCACTTCACAGCTGAAACAATTGAAGTTAGAGTTCAGGTATATACCCTGTTGTACTGCGGTAATGAGGGCCTACAGTTTTGAAATGGGCCCACACAAGTCTATACAAGCAGAAAGGCACTCAAAGTCCGTGGATCCCTTATGCCTGTGCCTAGGCAAAGGAGCTGTGCCTACCCTGAGTTCCTGGCTTAGGGGAGCCAGCAGTTTTTTTTTTTTTTTTTCCCTCGTTTGTTAATTTGTTCACTCTCTAAGGCCAGGAGATGGCTCAGGGCTTGTGACGGATCCTACTTCTGGCCCAGGGGACTTGGCAATTGCTGAAGCCGGCCCAGGACCCGGTGCAGATCAGGGAACAGTGAGGTAAATGGGAGAGAAGTTTTCTCCTAAGGGGTTTTTTTTTCATCTGCGCAGTAGGCCAGACACAGTTACTTGTCTTTTGCCAGTCGAGGGCTGTTTCTCACTGGTTCTGGGTGGCCGAGTAGACTGTCTACCTGTATGTCTCTCCAGGTGCGAATACGCCTCCGGAGCATAGCTTGGCTGCCTCACCACTCACTCCTGAGCTGATCAGGCCTGAAGGGCTCAGGCTCTCACCAGGTCAGGTCTGGCAATTCCTCACTGCGTCCAAACTGTCTCTCCCTCCCCCTGCCACTCTGTCCGGTTCTTCAACTTCGCCTTAGATGTTCAGGGCTCCTAAATTGTCATATATAATCAATTCACTTGTTTTTTCGGGTCTTTGTTGTAAGAGGGTCTACCAGAAGTGTCTGACTACTCCACCATCTTGGCCCCCCTTAATGGATTTTTTTAAAAGACAATTTCACAAACGTGGAAAAATCACTTAATCATAGTGACGTTTATTGACTCAGAAGCACAACAAAAAAAGAACTCTTTCCAAAGAGGAAGAAAGTAGTTTATTCTAAAGACATAGTCTATTCTGGACAGTATCCTAAGTGTTTCTTGATTTTTAGATGCTGAGTATGGGTGGGATTGTCAGTCATGAAAAATGAGGAAGTGGTATCTCAAAAGGAATTATTTAATTAAAAGGAAACGCTTGGGATTTCAGTCTGTCGGCCTGTGGAAGGAATTTAGACCTTCAGCGTTCCCACCTGCTGCCCAGCAGCTCTGTGAGTGCTGTTACTGTGTCTTCCGGATTCAGGTGAACCTAGCACTGAACCACTTTCACAGTCCAGAAAGCATGACATTCCTTGTTACCAGTGGGAGGAAAGGCTAATTGAGAAGTGTGTATAAAGGCTGTAATGAGTAGCATTTACATGTATTGATTAGAAGTAGGGCCACCATTTCTCATTTATCACTACCAGCAGCTGTGAAATTTTCCCCACGTTGATTGGCACGGCACCTATTCCCGCTCCTCTAGTTCTTTATTGCTTCTTTTCTCCCATCCCCTCCTGAACCAGAGTGCTGATCCACCAGCTGGAATGGCCTGGTAATTACTCCAGCTCCTCCACCAGCTGCCACAATTGCCAAACCGCTGGAGTGAAAAATTCCATCCCGCATTTCCGATTTTTTACATTACCGTTGCATAATCATATTTGACGAATAATTAACCTGGGTTAATACTTCAGGGAGCCATTTGCAAGTAAATTGATAAGCTGAGTGCTGTAACAGCTCCTAAGGGCTGAGGACTGTGGTGGTGGCACACTGCTGCTGGGGCCATGCTGTGTTCAGGGTGTTTTCTTTCTGACCTCCCTAAGTGACCAAAGCTACCAGCTTTGAAATAGAGCCCTTGACCGTGATTCAGATGGGTCAGAGGAGCAGAGCCCACCCTAAATCTAAGCTCACCTTGAATGACTAGGATCTTCTGTTTCTTAAAAGGTTAAACTCATTGTCATATCGTGGGTGTAGAATGGGTATTTTAAGTGCCCTCAGCTCAGGTTGATAAATTTACTGACTTAGGAGACTGTGGGTTGGTATTTAGGAAATTATTAACTTTTTTTTTTTTAATCTTATGATCTTTCCTGTCAACAATGGAGAGGCTCTTTCAGTTGGCCAGAGAGTGATTCGCTTCCCCTTCCTGTGAGTGGCAGCCATTTTGGAATTGGTGTTGTTAGCTGCCCTGAAGTCAGCTCTGACTCATGGCAACCTTACATACAACAGAACAAAACATTGCCCAGTCCTTCGCCATCTTAGGGGACTGATCTATACTGGACAATATTCTGTTGTGAAATATAGGATTTTCATTGGCTAATTTTTCTAAGTATATTTCCAGGCCTTTCTTCCTAGTCTGTCTTAGTCTGGAAGCTATGCTGAAACGTACCACCATGGGTGATTTTGCTGGTATTTGAAATACTGGTGGTATAGCTTCCAGAAACATAGCAACATGCAAACCACCACAGTATGACAAACTGATGGATGGGTGGTGAATTTTAGAAGTAGAGATGTATTAATATGTCTATGAGTGTGTATGAATGTGTTACAGAGAGAATTATTGGGAATAGTGAATTATGTCCACATTTCCAGATCCAAAATAATTTGGCTGGCTATTTTGGATACCTGTTTGTAAAACTAAAGTAATAAAACAATATCAGAGTTTAACCATCTGACTTCAAATTTCTTCATTACTGCATTTTTTTGTGACCAACTGATAAACTGATTTTTTTGTTGTTGTTTCTGTTGCTTAATTCAAATACCTCTTGCTTCCTTATCTCCTCACCTCTTTGTTTTGGGCCATGCTTTCTTTCAAGGCTAATCAGATGGCCAAGTGTTGGCCCTGTGAGCTCAGAAATAATATTTGTATCATGCAGCTGGGCTTTGATATGTGAGCTGACTGTTCTTAAAGTGGAATCGGTATATACAAGTCAGACAGAAAGCCAGCACTCAGCATTTGTCACTGTGTGAGGTATTGCAAGGAAAAGTGGTTCCTTTCAGACTCAACTGTAGCACTAAGTGAAATCAATGGCCCAACAATCTAACACAATTGGCCACATATTGATAGAATTAAACACCGCTGTTAACGTGACTTGTCATTGATCTGATAAAAATGGGAGTTCAGGGTAAAAGTAGCCTGAAGCCTTTAGACTCTGTGTTTACGTAGAAGAGGTTGGGGGCAAGGATGGAGAAGGGAAAGGGAAATGAGAAGCACTTTGCTCCATTTACTTAAAACATGATTTTTGCTTTCTCCATATACTATAATTCACTCTGGAACACGCTTTCAGGACCTCAACTTCTTTTCCATTTGTAATACGAAAGAGGGAACTAGAGGTTGCTTATTTCAAGTTCAGATAAGATGTCACACTAAAAGAATATTTCTTCAATGGTGTGTGCGATGATCTCTCCGAGGGAAGTCCTATAGATTCTCTTGGACAATGAAACAAGTCAACTTAGCTTGTTGTTGTTGTTGTTAGGTGACATCGAGTCAGTTCTGACTCATAGAGACCCTATGTCCAACAGGATGAAACACTACCCAAATCCTGCGCCATCCTCACAGTTGTTGCTATGTTTGAGCCTATTGTTGCAGCCACTGTGTCAATCCATTTAATTGAGGGTCTTCCTCTTTTTTGCTGACCCTCTGCCTTACCAAGCATGATGTCTTTCTCCAGGGACTTGTCCCTCCTGATAACATGTCCAAAGTATGTGAGACGAAGTCTCTCCATCTTGGCTTCCAAGGAGCATTCTTGCTGTACTTCTAAGACAGACTTCTTTGTTCTTTGGGCAGTCCATGGTATATGCAATATTCTTTGCCAACATCATAGTTCAAAGGCATCAATTCTTCTGTGGTCTTTATTCATTGTCCAGCTTTTGCATGCATATGAGACAATTGAAAATACCATGGCTTAGGTCATAAAACATCTTATTCTACCATATCCCATATTTGTATATCTGTGCCTATGAACAGGTACCTGCATGTCAAATAGAAATTCTGAAAATGTTTTCCATCATTTGCACATAGTCAAATAATATTGCAAACTACTGGGGCCTGGAGAACCTGGCTGTATAATTCCTTGTGAAGCTTTTGAGCATTGTAGTTAGCTCTTGCTGGTGCTCCATCTACCACAAGAAAGCATATGATGAAAAACAGGATGTCCCCCTGCCAGGAAAGTCAGCTGCTGTGTGTGGCTTGTGCGTTGTCGTTCAAGTCCAGAGTACCCACCCGCATCAACCACTGTGATTTCTGACGGGCTGTGTAAGAGGGAGCAAGGTGATGTCAGTGCCCGGTCTCTGGAGTGAATAATGCCAGGAGCTGGGATGTGTTAAAAAGTTGGGCTTCCTTCCTTACTATGTTGTTTCAAAATGATTGTGGGTACATTGATGGATATGCTTGAGGATTTGAATATGGAATATTTTTTCTCTATTTTGTAGCCCCTTTATTATCTTCATAGCACTTCTCACAGTCTGTAATTATCTTATGGGTTTAACTGTTTACCAGTTTAATATATGTCTCCCCCAACAGAACACATACTCCATGAGTAAAAGTAGGGGCAATTAACCAGTAAGCAAGGTATGCATGGACTTACAGTAAGCAAGGTATGCACAGTTTTAGTTATGTTTACCTACTAATCTTTTAGTGAACAATTTCACATGGGTTTCAAGAGCATTGTGTGTCTACTTACTAATCTGTAGAGAACAGTTTCACATGGGTTTCAAGAGCATTGTGTGTCTACTTACTAATCTGTAGAGAACAATTTCAGATGGGTTTCAAGAGCATTGTGTGTCTACTTACTAATCTGTAGAGAACAATTTCACATGGGTTTCAAGAGCGTTGTGTGTCTTGTCCTCCATTGTATCAACCTAGTATCAAGCTAGTGGCATACCCAGAGCTTGTGGTTTGGTATAGACTGTGCACTGCACAACTCCAGGGGGTGCTATTCACATAGGTTACACTCTACAACCTGTGTAAGCTCTACATTGCAGCCCTGAGGGGCTGCAGCATACTTAATAAATATTTTTGAAATGAATGTATGAATGTTTCATATGTTACAGTAGACGGCAGGGACTGATTACCCAGTAAGCAAGGTACTCATGGGCTTACTTGTGCTTACTTACTAACCTGTAGTGCACAATTCCACCTGTTTTTTACCACATGAAATATGTGGTGAAACCCATGTGAAATTGTACACTGTAGATTACCAAGTAAACACAATTAAGCCCGTGCATACCTTCCTTACCGTAAGCCTGTGTGTACGTTGCTTACTGGTTAATCTGCCCCTGGTAGACAGTTAAACTATCAATCCTTTACTGCTGAATATCGAACAGCTACAGGCAGTCCCCGGGTTACAAACGAGATCAGTTCCTAACTGTGTCTTTGAGTCGAATTTGTAGGTAAGTGGGAACAAGTACCTACGGTTCTTATCTAGCGTTACTTTAGTGCAAGAAGAGGCTCAAAGCCTTTTCAGCGATTTAAAAACCGCACGTGCAACAAGTGAAGATGATTGTGATGAAGAATTTGTTGCAAGGAGGGGTTGTTTCCATTGTTTCAAAGTGAGGGTGAATCTACATGACATTAAAGGGCAAGTGTGAGTCGTCTGTAAGTCCGATGTTCATAACCGGGGGACTGCCTGTATGAGGCAGTGGTTCTCAAACCTTAGCATGAATGAAAGTCATCCGGAAGGCTTTTTAAAATGCAAATTTCTAGGCCCCACCCCCAGCGTCCCTGATTCAGTAGGTCTTGGATGGGGCTGATAATTTGCATTTTAACAAGTTTCTGGGCGTCGCTGATGCTGCTGGTCCAGGGAACCAGTTGGAAAACTGCTGCTAGAAGGCCCACAGGTAATGATGGTGACGATATGATGAGCAATGATGTCAATGGCCATTCCTCCCTTTGTATCTATTGGGGCTTCCACATGGGGCTCCAGAGTTATTGTCCTAAGAAAGCTGATCGAATTTAAACTTCAAGCTTGCTGCAAGCTTTGGATGACCCTTTGTATCTAGAGTGGAAATCTCTGGGTGGTGCTAACGATTAACATGCCTGGCTGCTAAACAAAAGGTTGGATGTTTGAGTTCATGCAGAGTCACCTTGGAAGAAAGGCCTGGTGATCTACTTCTGAAAAGTCAGCCTTTGGCGCCCTATGGAGCACAGTTCTTCTCCGACACACATGGGGTCGCCATGAGTTGGAATTGACTTGACGACAGCTGGCGTGTATCTAGAGTACAAAGTGAAAATCCTTAAAGTCATTCACCATCTTTCTTGGAGAATTACCAGCTACTTTCCTCCATCCTACCCAAGCCCCATGTGGGAGCTCCAGGCTCACTAAAGCAAAAACCAAACTCATTGCCATTGAGTTGATTCCGACTCATAGCAGCCCTACAGGACAGAGAACTGCCCCATAGGGTTTTTAAGGCTGTAATCTTTATGGAAGCAAACTGCCACATCTTTCTCCCGCGGAGTGGCTGGTGGGTTCAAACCTCTGACCTTTTGGTTAGCAGCCAAGCACTTAACCACTGTGCCACCAGGCCTCCTTTCTGGCTCACTAAACCTGTGTTTCTCAACACCATCTATGTATAAAAATCACCCAAGGAGTCTAAAATATACAGATGCCTGAGCCCTGTTCCAGAGATTCAAATTTGATAGGTCCCAGGTGAGTTCTCTACTTTTAAAGGCTTCATGAAGGTAATTCTGATGCACAATTGCACTAAACTACTAACTCATGGGATGTGAGCAAAACAATGTAGTCAAAGGCAAGCTCATCATTTCATAATCTTTCATAATAAAAGAAGAAAGAATGAAAAATAAATGAAATAGGCAATAACCTTGAAAAGTTATGGAAGAAACAATAAAAGAAGATATATAGACTGAAATAAAAATGAAGAGTACAATTCAGAAAGTTAGAAAATTAAAACAAATAGAAAGGAAAATTTAATCCAGGCAACAAATCTTGAAGAAACTAAGACAGAAGCTTCTGACAAATTTGTGAGCAAATATGTGCCAATAATTTTAAAATCTTGATGAAATAGATAATTTTTTGAGAAACAATTATGAACATTGACTCAAGAACTTTAAAAAATGTCAAGTGTATTCTATTAATTCAACAAATATTTATTGAATATTTACTATGTACCAGGCACCGTCCTAGGCAGAGGGTGTCTAGCAGGGAATGTAGCAGACAAACATCCCAGCCCTAGTGGAGTTTACTGTCTATGAGCCTGAGCATCAAAATCTGATGACCCCCACACAGAGGGCAACACACCATTCTCATATATAATTAAAAACCCAAACTAGTTGCCGTCAAGTTGATTCGAATTCATGGCAACCCCATGTGTGTCAGAGTAGAACTGTGCTCCATAGGGTTTTCAATGGCTGGATTTCTGAAAGTAGATCACCAGGCCTTTCATCCGAGGCACCTCTGGATAGACTTATACCTCCAATGTTTTGGTTGGCAGCTGAGCACGTTAAGTGTTTGTACCATCTGGGGACTCCATATATAAATAAAGATGCAAAAAATATATATATATATATAAGGGAAGGGCCAGGAAACTAAATAATTAAGTATTCCTACTCATTCCATGCTTATAATGATAGTTTAATATTAGCAGATGCATCGAATCACTAAGTCCATTAATTTTCAAGAATATTGATCTCAGTAGATGCTGAAAAGATATTCAGTAAAATTAAATAATCATTTCTGATAAAAGTCTTTAGGCATATTAAGAATAGGAGGATATTTCCTTAACCTGTTCAGGGTTATCTAAAACCAAGAGCCCACATCACACTTCATGGTGAGACAGTCGAGGTATTCTCATTTAAACCACAGAGGAGAGATGAGTTCTCACCTGTCATCATTACTATTTAGCGTCCTCTGGAAGTTCAGGCAAATACAATAAACCATGAAAATAAAAAGAACAACTGTAGAAAGTGGGAAATAAAATTATGGTTATATGATGACGGTATGATTAGATACACCTAGGAAATCCAGAGCAACAACTGTATAACACTTTGAAGTAATAAGCAAGCTCATCAGAACTGAATGGCTGCAGGATAAATACACAAGAATCAATGACGTGTCTGTAAAATGGCAAAAAGCCTATTAGAAGATATAATGGTGCGTGAAACTATGAATTATCAAGAAATGTGTGACACCTATATTAAGAAACCCACAAAATTTTATTGAGTGATATAAAAGAAGATTTGAATAAGTGGAAGTGCATGTTGCATTCTTGAATGAGAATACAGTAAAGTAAAATGATGTTACTTTTTCCCAAATTAACAGCTTTCACATATTCCAGTCAAAAGCCAGATAAGAGAGATTATCTTGGTTGGCTTGACAAAAACACTATACAAAAGATTAAACAATTAAAAAGAGCCAAGAAAAGTTTGAAAAGTAAGCAATGGGGGAAGGGGGAGCTAGAGTAGGACTTGTCCTATTAGATATTAAACTATATTATAATGCTATAACCACTATAACAGTGAGGGAGTGTCCCACAATCTGAAGTTTGGATCGAAGAACCTCTGAGACAGATCCTAGGTTATGCGGATGTTCCAGGCAGAGTGAATAGAACAGCATGTTTCCTGTGGTGGGAAAGGGTTAGCACGTTGAAAGACTGAAGGTTAATGAGGCTGGAGTGTAAATACGTTTACCACACATATTGGTACAACCATTTAAGGAAGCAATTGAATACCCTTTTTAAATATGCAATTTTAAATATATGACCCAGTGATTCTTCCTCAAAGAATCTTAGGGGAGAGTAATTAGGGATTCAGAACAGTTAGTAAGAGTGGGGATGTTCCTTCCAATGTTGTTAATAGTAGCATTGAAACTCAAAACAACTTAAATGACCAAAAATCAGGGACATGTCCAATAAATTCCAACTTCCAGAAGTTGGAATATTTTGAAACTACCAAAAACTATAATTTGAATGGCCCAAATATATTGCTAAGTGAAAAATCAGGATTCAAAACTATATGTACTGTCTAATTACATCTTCAATAAATAGGCACATTCACAAAATATCATAGGAAGAAATATACTGATTTGTTAGCAGTGATTATCTCTGGATGGTGGAATTTTTTTTCTTTATAGTTTTAAAAATTTTTAATTTTTCAAAATTTCTAGTTAATTATCACAAGAAAATGAGCGTTAATAAACAGAAACCCCCTCCCCCCCAAACATTGCCATCAGCTTGGCTCTGACTCATGGCGACCTCATGTGTCAGAGTACAACTGTGCTCCACAGGGTTTTCAGTGGCTGATTTTTCAGAACTAGATCACCAAGCCTTTATTCCCAGATGCCTCAGGGTGGACTTGAAACTCCAACTGAGTGCGGTAACCGTTTATGCCAACCAGGAACTTCTAATAAACATAATACATACATAAAGGTAAACATTAAAAACTCCTTGTGTCGTTTCAGGCCCAGCTCAGCTATCACCTCTTCTGTGAACTCTTCCTGGATTTCCCAATCAACATTAATCTCCCCTTCTCTGAGCTCACATAAGCTCCATATGTGTCTCTTTATAACTCTTATAACACTCCTGGGTGAGTTACAGTTAAACATGTGCGTTTTAATCTCCTCCACCTAATTCTAAGCCTTAATTAAGAAATTGCTGTGAAAGAACATTATAAAATCTTGACAAGAAATGTCCACTGGCATAGGGTCACTTGGAGAGATCCTGCAACTAACGTGAGAACTGAGGACAGATGCGCAGAGTCGGCCACCTCAGCAAGTGAAGTCTTCGTATGTTTTACAGGAATCGGGGACTTAGACTATTTTGCTATTAATTTAAGGAGTGGTACTTTTCTAGACACTTGTTTGCGCTCAGATTCTCCTTCTCATAGGATGTCTTTTTCATAAGCCAGGCTGGGAGGGAAACAGTATAATGTGTAAGGTACTAATTAGGAGCAAACTGTTTAGACAGGAGATCTTGGGAAAATCATCCCTATGAACCTCAGGGTACTCATCTATAAAACGAGGGGAGCATTACTGATGGGTAGTGGTTTAAAGGGCCACTGTGAGCAACAAAAGGGATGGAAAATGCCCTGTGTATACTTCAGAGCACTGCAGAGTTATCAGAGCTGTGCCCTGTAACTCCTACTTTACCAGTTCAGGCACAGAATTGATTTTGATCTTCCACCTTGGCATCCCTCCACCTTTTAATGTTGGTTGACAGGAGTCTCTTGACAGAGAAAATAGCATGTGCTAAGGGCTAAAAGCTAAGTGGCACCATTTGTTTGGATGACTACAAATTAAATGAGATAACACAAGTTTACAGGCAAAATGCCTGGCCCATGAGTCTATTGTGTAATACATGTATCGCCAGGAGGATTGATCCTTTACAGTAGTCTGACTGGCATGCTCCATATTCTCCTTTACATCACCGAGTCAGAGTTTGAGAGACTCTCTCCCCTTCTTCCTTTCCCTCTCTCTTCTCTTGTTTCCAGTCAGTAAGCTATAATTTGTCACCCATCTGGAGACGGAGGTATTGTTTATTTACAGGATTAGCTCCATGGGCATGAGACCCATGCAATCATACAAGGTGCTGTGCTCGTTTTAATGCTCTTCTTTTACTATCCTGAAAATTTTGATATTTTCTGAACAATGGGTCCTGCATTTTCATTGTGCGCTGGGCGCTGCAAATTATGCAGCCAACCCTGTTTGGTAAGATTGCCCATCTTACTGATACCACAGCCGTTGCTTTAAGGTTATGCTCACGGATAGGACTACCATTGTTCTAGATTATTGAGGCTTCAAGGGTACTGGATTTGTCAAGCTTTCCTCAGGTATAAGATGAGAAACGGCCTTTGCCCCAAAGGGGCAACAGCTGCTTGGGAGGCTGGGCTCAGGGCATCATTTCAGGGCTGATATGCTGACGTTTTTGCTGCTCATCTGTGAGCCCAGGTTTGGAGCCTCTCTGTTCTGCTTGTACTGTCTGCTACCTGAGCTATTTATAAGAGTGACCACTACTCTTTTGCTGTAAAAGCGAACTGCCATTTGTTGTTTATATATATATATATATATATATATATATATATATATAAATTAATATATATATAAATTAATAAAAGCCACATTGCTCCTGCACTTGACAGCAGTTGCTGTTTTCTAATTCTGACACTCCAGACGATGTTCTGCAAGCTTGGAAATGTCTTCCGTATTCTTCTTCTCATGTGATGTCTGTTCACAAGTCTGACTGGGAAGGGTTTTGAAGGAGTGTTTAATGTGCAAACACAAGGGGATTTTTTTTGGATCAGAGCAGATTTCAGAGTGGGTGTGCATTGCTCATGAATCCAGGGGGAGTGGACAGAGGGGTGTGGCACATGTTCTGGCTTGGTCTGTGACTTTTGACTTCCTGATTGCAGATTGATCCAGGATGTCCCTCCTGGAAAGAAATTTGAGTCTGGCTTGAACTTAATGGAAGCCTCAAGAAAAACAGTAGCTTGATGAGTTGAAAATCAGATGCCAACACATCCCAAAGGAAGAAGAGATTCACAGTAGAAAGAGCCGTGGAGACAGAGTTAGGAGACTAATGTTGTCATTAACCAGCTGCCATGATATCGACTCTCTGAGCCTCAGTTTCCTCATGTATAAAAGGGTGATTTTATTACTTACGCCTCCCTACATCATAAGGCTGTTGTGAGGGTTAAATGGTATGAGGAAAAGCCCTCTGCAAATTGCAAATGTATGAGCTGTACCTCCTAACTCCTACTTTCACCAATCTAGGCACAGAATTAAAGTTTCTTTCGATTTTCCACCTTGGCATCCCTCCACTTTCCAATGTTGGTTGACAGGAGTCTCTTGGTAGAGGGAACAGCATGTGCTGAGGGCTACGTGACACCATGTGTTTGGCAACTACAAATAGTTTCAGAATGGCTGGAGCGTGAGGAGGTGGGAGATCAGAGAGAGAGGGCAGTGGGAGTAATGAGGGAGGGAGTGGATTAGTTTCCTGTGGCGACTCTAACAAATTACCACAACCTTGGTGGCTTAAAACAACCGAAATTTATTCTCTCGTGGTTCTGGAGGCCAGAAGTCTGAAATCAGTGTCCCTGGGCTGAAATTTAGGTGTTAGTGAGCAGGGCTATGCTTCTTCTGGAGGCTCTAGCGGAGAATCTGTTCTTTGCCTCTTCCAGCTTCTGCTGACTGCCGGCATTCTTGGCTTTTGGCTGCACCATCCCAAACGCAGCCTCTGTGGTCACATCGTCTTCTCTGTGTGTGGTGAAATCTCCCTCTGCCTCTCTTATGAAGACACTTGTGATTGCATTTAGGATCCTCCAAAGTAATCCAAAATAATCTACCCATCTCAAGATCCTTAGCTGAATTACATCATAAAGACCCCCTTTTTTCCATATAAAGTAACATTTACAGATTCAAGGTATTAGGACATGGATATCTTTTGGGGAGCCATTATTTTGCCTACTACAGGGGGGAGGTTGGAGGAAGTTGAAAGATTGCATAAACCTTGCTCAGGAGTTTGGAATTTATTGTGAGAGTGGTGAGGAGTCATTGGAGAGTTTTAAGGGTCTGGCAGCGTGTGGAGATAGGCTGGAGGTTGGGGGCAGTGGTGGGGAGCCCAGTCAGGGAACTGCTGCAGTACAGGTGCGCATACCTGGGCACTGGAGTGAGCTCCACCCCCTTCCCTGGATGGTGGAGAGTCTGTGGCCATCGGCCAGTTCTTAAAGTCAGAAGTTATTCTGCGGGCTTCCCTGAGCCCCCAGGTATTGTGACCTTATCCACACCAGAGACTCTGAACCCCAAAGTTAAACATTTGGGGGACTGTGTGCTTGTCCTCATGTTCTTTTTCTTTCATCAGCAAAAGACTGAGAACACATGCAAGCTTAACTCACCACTAATACCAGTCTCATCTTTCTCAGGCATATTTTTAATTTAATGAGTTACAAAGTCTTAATAAAGCAACTTGGTTGGGATTTCAGGTACCAGGAGGCAGTTGAGGGGAGGAGTAAGGAAAATGGATTTTTTCTTCACCTATGGACAAAGCCCACCTCATTTTTAGGGTTTTTCCAAATCCCGTCTCACACCCAGACAACTGGAGCTGATCCACAGTTAGGGATGTAGGCGCAGGAAAGGCAGAGAGGTCAAAGCCTAAAGCTCTGTGATTCATTTGTTCTTCAAGATACCAGTGGCCTCGCTTTAGTAAAGTGTCATCATATTTCTTGTATGTCTTAAACATAATTCCTAATATCTTTAGTGCTTCGGGTTTATCCCACAGTCCCAGAAGCATATACCCTAAGACTGCAAGGGAAAGTGAAGTATTGTGGCCTAAATTCTCTTTCTCAGTCCGACAACAATTTATCAGTAATAATCACATCAATATTTTTCTAGTTAAAAAATGATGCTTACAGGTGGAACTTTGGGAAAGCCCTGAGAAAAGACTAAAAAATATTAAAAGTATTATCACATCAAACCAAGTCTTGCTCTCTTAATAAAACATCAGTGTCTTCTAATGCAAGATGGCTCTTTATACTCTTTTGTGAAAAGCAAATGGTTCAAGTCCTGTCCTAGTGGATGGCAGCTTGTAACTTGCCTCTTCAGAGAACTGTTGGTCTGCATGTCATTCCCGTAACATTACTTGTATGATGAGCCAGTGCAAAAGAATGTTTATGTCATTTGCTTTACTGTTGTGTTTATACCTTCTGTAGGGCAGGAAGGTGGGTAATGAACTGCTGACAATTGTTTACAAGCTTGTAGATGTCCCTGTGCATCTAGCTGCAAACCTATAAAGGAAGAGAAAGAATTCACTTTGGAAACTAATGGGGGAAAAAAAAGACTGCTTTTTAAAAACAAATAAAAATATTTCTTAATGGACTTTATAACATGATGAAATTATGTTTTCCATGAAGCTTCATATACCCATGATTTTGTTTCCTTATTTATATTTCTTGTTGAATCATAAGACTCTTGGCTATCAGAAATGCATGGAGTCATCTAGTCCTGGCCCTGGAAGGCTTTGCATCTCTAGTTAAAGTCCACCTGATATGGTCATCTTTGTCCTTGTATAGGAGCCCTGGTGGTGCAGTGGTTAAGAGATATGGCTGCTAACCAAAAGTTTGGCAGTTTGAATCTCCCAACCACTCCTTGGAAATCCTATGGGGCAGTTCTACTCTGTCCCATAGGGTCGCTAGAGTTGGAATTGACTCAATGGCAACGGGTTTGGTTTGGGATTTTGATCCTTCTATAAAAAAACAAAACAAAACATATATATAGCCCCCCACCTTTCCTCCTCCAATTCACCCCTTGAATAACGAATGTTAACAGTTTTACATGTAATTTTCTGTATGTCATATGGTTTTGCAAATATTTAAAAGCACATATAAGTGTATTTATATTTATATTTATAAAAGCCTATATACATCTATTTAATATACATTTAATTAAAGTAAGAAAATGTTAATTCAACAAATTCCTACTGAAGTCTTATACACGTCAAGTAGTGTTTTAGATGCTGGAGACAGCGCTGAACAAAACAGATAAACTCTGGCCATACTTATATTCGAGTGGATTTTTTTTTTTTTTTTGGAAGAAACTTTCAAAATCTGAAGTAGCTTTGGTTTAGAAAGAGTACATGAGATGAGGATATTATGCATCAAAACCACTTTAGGGTTTGACAGGTTCTCAAAAAGTTAAATATAGAATTACTGTACAACTCAGCAATTCCACTCCTAGGTGTATGTCCCAAAAAATTGAATACAGGGACTCAAACAGGTATGTGTTCATAGCAGCATTATTCACAATAGCCAAAAGGTGAAAACAACCCAAGTGTCCACCAACAGATGAATGGATAAACAAAATGTGCTAAATATATACAATGGAAGAGTATTCAGCAATAGAAGTGAATTTCTGATACATATTACAGCATGAAGGAACCTTGAAAACATTATGCTAAGTGAAATAAGTCAGACCCAAAAGGACAAATATTGTATGATTCCACATATGAAATATTTAGAATGGGCAGAGAGACAGAAAGTAGGTTAGTAGTTATCAGGAGAAGATGGGAGGGGAAAAGGAGGAGTTACCGCTAAAGAGATACTGAGTTTCTGTCGGAGCGATGAAAAAATTTTGGAAACAGAAGGTGGTGATAGTTGCACAATGTGATGAATGTAGGTAATGCCACTGAACTGTACACTTAAAATTGGCTAAAATGGAAAGTTTTATTATATATATACATATGTATGGGGCCCTGGTGGCGCAGTGATTAAGCATTTAGCTACTAAACAAAAGGTTGGCAGTTTGAATCCACCGGCCACTCCTTGGAAACCCTATGGAACAGTTTTACTCTGTCCTGTAGGGTTGCTATGAGTCAGAATCGACTCGACGGCAATGGGTATATATACACACACACATAAACCACAAAACCAAATGAAACCCACTGCTGTCAACTCGGTTCTGACTCACAGCGACCGCATAGGGTTTCCAAGGCTGTAAATCTCTAAGGAAGTAGACTGCCGTATCTTTCTCCCGTGGAGCCACTGGTGGTTTCCAACCGCTGAACTTTAATATGTAATTTAATAACATATATACATACACACACACACATATATCCACAATAAAAATATATTGAGATATGTACTGTAGAAATTAAAAAAAAAAAAAAAAACACTTTAGGGAGTTCTCTTATGTTTGGTGGTCGCCAAGTTGGTCCTCAAGTATAGAATTAGAAGAGAGGCCGACAAAGGACAAACACAGACTACTAAATTGTGAGAAACACCCTCAGTCCATCAAACACGATTAACTTTTTGAGCGAGACTGAAAAACAGGTATACAGAACTCACTTTCAAAGTATTTTATCTAATTCTTCTATGTACAACTTCCTGAGACGTGCTTAAGGGACGTGCAGAAAAGATTGTCTGAAGTCAGGGATGCTTAATCGTGAAGATTTGTGGGAAACTCCCTAGCTGTTATTGACCTGAAAGAAGAAGATAAAAATGAAGATGAAGAAGAGGGAATAGTGAAGAGGAAGAATGTTCTACACAAAAGAAATAGCATTATTTACCCAAACTGTGTCTGCTTACTGGGCAGAAGTGGGCGTTTGGAGAGTTGAGAAATTAAAGAAGTGAGGGAGCTGTGAGTTCCAGAAGGCTAGAGTTTTTGTATTAGCCTTTGCATCCCTAGGGCCTAGCACAGCTTTTGGCACGTTGAAGTCACTCAAATAATTGTTAAAATAAAAAAAGAAATGGGTTGAGGTTGGGATGAAAGGAGGAACCTTATTTCGGGTCTTGACTGTTAAAGTCAAGAGTTTAAATTTGAGTTAATGATTTTGTTCTATATAGGAGAGTTATTGATCTATGAGGTCTATGATGTAGTTCCATAGAACTATATCAGTTATTGTGCCCTTCTTTAAGGTGAGAGATGGAAGAGAACTGAGTTCCTGAGAAATTTTCAGAAGATTACAAAACTTGAATTGAGGGGCTATGATGAAAAAGAAGTGGACAAATTTAGGAAATCTGAAATAAGAAGATTTTCATCACAAGCCAAACAGAGCTCAGAACATCAAAACTGTCCTTCTTCCTCCTTCTCTTCCTCCCTCCCTTCCTTCCTCTGCTCTTTCCTTCCTTCTTCAAATACTTACATATCTACTAGGTGCCGGGCACTGAGAACATAAGATTAATTAAAACTTGACCTCTGTTTTTAAAGAACTTTCCTTTTGTAAAAAAAATAAAAACTATCATACTATTCTTGCTTCTAAATAAAGCTGTAAAATAAATATATGAAAAAGCTAATAACTGACGGAGATATCTACACCTCACTATCATGAATCTTAAATAAAACCATGGTTGGATGGAAGACTCTGCTATTTTGAAAAGTTTCTCATATTGCACAATTAATTCTGGATAATTTTCTGCAAATCTAATAATTTCAAAATAAAAATTTCATTTGATTTGCATTGTAATTCTTTCAGAGCTCTACTTTAATTTTGGCGGCCTTTGAGTCTATTATAGTTTCTATTAGCTTTTTTGTTACCATTTTTATCCTGTTTCAACCCTTTAAGTGTCACTATAAGGAAATAACGGGATATATTTGGGAAGCTTATGTTTAATGGAATATGTATAAGGTAAAGAGACCTTTGGAGTGTAAGTAATTACCTCATAACTTATCTTTGGTCAGGCAGCACTTTTAAGAGTTTCTCCCATTATTTGATTTATGTGTACTGCTCTCCAATGCCTCATGGAAACTATCAGCTGTTTTTTTAAATACTTGATTACTTACGTGGGAGATCTCAGACAAGACTCTCATTTGGTGTAATTGTTATAACAATCCCCTTACAATGATCCAGCACTATATTATTCTAGGGAGTTGGAAATATTGAAGAGATATAACTTGGAGATTTGGAGAGTTCTTGTTGCTTCTCCTTTTGGAAGAGCCTCCTTTCTCCAATGTAGCCCAAGTGGTCTGGGTCGTTCATTATTCACTTGTGCAACTTACAGGCAAGATATCAATGGCTGTATGTGAAGAAGTCTTTCCTTTTTAAATGTGGCAAAAACATATAACAAAACGTTTACCATTTCAACATTTTTTATGTGTACAATTCAGTGACATTAATTCCTTTCATCATGTTGTGCAACTATTACCACTATCCTTTTCCAAATGTTTTCATTACCCTTAACAGCAACTCAGTGTCCCCTAAGCAAAGACTCTCTCTTTCCTCCTTTCTCCCACCTCTGCTAACCACTAATGATGAACTTTAGTCTCTACACATTTGCCTATTCTAGATATTTCATGTAAGTGGTATCATACAATCTTTGTCCTTTTGTGATCGACTTATTTCACTCAGCATAAGGTTCTTAAGGTTCATTCATGGTATAGCATATATCAGGACTTCATTTCTCTTTATTGCTAAGTAATAGTCCACGGTATGTATTTACTACATTTTGTTTATCCGTTCATCTCTTGATGGACACTTGGATTTGTTTCTACCTTTTGGCTATTGTGAATAGTGCTGCAATGAACATTGGTGTACACATATCTCTTTGTGTTCCTGCTTTCAATTCTTTTGGATATATACCTAGGAGTGAAATTGCTTATCATGTGGTAATTCTATATTTAACTTTTTGAGGAACAGTCAAACTGTTTTCCACGGTGGCTACACCATTTTACAATCCCACCAGCAGAAATGAGGAATCCCATTTCTCCACATCCCTGCTAACACCTGTTGTTTTCCGTTTTTTAAATCATAGCCATCCTAGTGGGAGTGAAGTGGTATCTCACTGAGATTTTAATTTTTCCCCCTAATGTGCTTACTGGCCATTTGTATATCTTCTTTGATGAAATGTCTATTCAAGTCCTTCGTCCATTTTTTGATTGGGTTGTCTTTTTGTTGTTAAGCTGTGAAAATTCGGCATATATTCTGGATATTAAACTCTTATCTGATTAATATTCTCTCTCTATATATATATATGTATATGTATATATTAAAGAGACCATTCTTCCCCATCGACTGGACTTTGCACCCTTATCGAAAATCAGTTGACCATAGATGTATGGGTTTATTTCTGGATTCTCAATTCTATTCCATTGGTCTGTATGTCCATCATTATACCAGTACTAGACTGTTTTGATTACTGTTGCTTTATTTTCTCACAAAACAACACATTTGGTCACTTAGAGTGGCCATTTCAGGCCAGTTTCCCAGTTGCAGCCTCTTTAGCATTTTCTGTCCCCTTAAATCTGATTATTCAGGGAAAAAGAAATAAAAAGTATTCCAATTTTTGCCACTCTATAATGTCTTTTTAAAAAATTTACAAATTATCAAGACAAATAAAAAAGTATTCTCCTCACAATGTGATAATCAATATGTTCATTGAGAAATATGTGGTGAGACAAAGTATTATACGGACATAAAAATCTACTCTGAAAGCAATAATATCACTATTTTAGATCCTACTTTGAATTGGTGGTGTAGTGTGTGTGTGTGTGTGTGTGTGTGTGTGTGTGTGTGTGACAGAGAGAGAGTTTCCATATATTATAAACCTGTTATTTCCCCATCCAGTGTATATCATTTATTATTTCAAAAAAACAAAACACCTTTACCAACGAGTTGATTCTGACTTACAGCGACCCTGTATCTCCCCAAGCAGAGAGAAATAGCTCTTTGATAGATTTGTTGAGCCTATTTGCAGATGTGTAGACTGGACATAACTGAATTTCAACCTTCCTGCTTCTATCTGGCAATAATTTTAACAGGTCCTAATGAAAGTGAATCGACTTTTGAAAGATTCTTTAAAGTGTTTTATTAACTCTGAAAGATTTTCACACTCTGGCTTCACATTAGGTGTAAGGGTTTGGGACATTTTGAATTCACTGGTGGGTTTGTAGGGAAAACAGAAGAAGACCTGTTCCTATAAAAATGTTACCCTCCTGGGCCCATCCTGGAAGCCTCTCTTCGTATTTTTAAGGGGATTACATTGTGGATCATTTTTACTGAGTTTTTAATGCTTTCTTTAGAAAAGAGAAAGAATAGCAGAGCCCACCCTGTACTTGTTTTTATTTATTTTTCTCTGCTTGGATCCAGAAAGGCTGTGAGGAAGCTTACCTCAACAGAGATGACCCAGGGTAAAATACAATTTAAAATATTTGGAGGAGGAATTTCATTACAGAGAAAATTCATTAATTTTTTAACAAACATTTGATGGTGCTGTGGTTAAGAGCTCAACTGCGAACCAAAAGTTTGGCGTTTGAGTCCACCAGCTGCTCCTTAGAAACCCTACAGGGCAGTTCTACTCTGTCCTATAGGGTCACTATGAGTCAGAATTGACTCGATGGCAACAGGTTTGGTTTGGTTTTGTGATGTGCTCAGAATCAGGCTAGGTAGTAGAATATGATGATGCACAAAACAGTTAGGCTTGCATGGAGTGTAGAGTCTAAATGGGAAGACGGATATTTATCCAGCAACCACACAAATGCATAAACATTTAAAAATATGATAAATATGCAAGAGGGAGCACAAGAAATAAGGATCTAACTTAGCTCAAGGGAGGGAGGATGGATATTATTAGCTTTCTCTGAATGCTAAATAAGGATTAACTACTCTTGGAGGTGGGAGTGGGAAGGGGAGAATGGTTCTGTAGCACTGGCAGGCTGGTGAAACAGTGCATGCCAAGGTTTGATGCCTTTGGGGAACTGGAATGAGTCAGAGAAGCTGGAAGGCAGAGTGGGCTTCAGGGTGAGGAATGTGGTCAGTGGGTAGGCAGAGGCCAGCTCAGGCAACAGCCTTGTCAGAACAATTGCAAGCCACTGCTGTTGTTGTTAGTTGCCATTGAGTTGGCTCTGACTCATGGCGACCTTAGGTATAACAGAACAAAATGTTGTCCGGTTCTGCACCATCTTTACGACTGTTGGTATGTTTGAGTCCATTGTTGTGGCTATTATGTCAGTCCGTCTCACGGACAGTTTTTCTTGTTCTCATTGACCAAACATAATGTTCTTTTCTAGCAATTGGTCTTTCCTGATGATGTGTCCAAATTAAGTGAGTTGAAGTCTTGGCCATCCTCGCTTCTAAGGAGCATTCTGGTTTTACTTCTTGTAAGACTGATTCGTTCGTTCTTCTGGCAATCCATGGTATATTCAATATTCTTCACCGACTCTGCAGTTTGAACACATTAATTCTTCTTCTGTCTTCCTTTTTTCACTGTTCAGCTTTCGCATGCATACAGGCAATTAAAAAGACCCTGGCTTGGGTCAGGTGCACTTTAGTCATCAAACTGACATCTTGGCTTTTTAAAACTTTAAAGAGGTTTTTTTCAGCAGATTTGCTCAATGCATTATGCTGATTGATTTCTTGACTGCTGTTTCCATGGGTGCTGATTGTTTATCCAAGTAGTGGAAGGGTATTATCAAGAGAGTAATGTGATTAGATTTCTTTCTACCATAAAAACAATAAAGCTAAAATGAAGTAGAGGATATGGTTAGCACACCCAGTCCAAACTCCAAAGTTTCATACATTCAATAGCAGGGGTCACAACTTAGTGGGAGAAAAGAAGAAATGCTCCTGGCAGTGAACAGGAGGGGATGTGGTTCAGCCCAGGGAAGGAGGCTTCTCCCAGTGCTCCCCAGGGCCTGTGGAGAGCTGGGCTTCAAACCATTGATTTCCTTGGTGGAGATGGAAGTGGCAGTTGGTGGGAATTATTTTATTCCTCTTAGTGAAGGCAGAGGAGACAGATCCAGAGAAACAGAGTGACTTGCCTCCTTAGGGAGGATAACTTTTTACCAAACTACCTTTAAGTCCAAAATTATCGGTTCATATCATTTAAAGGAATTTTATGAAGAATGTGTTGCTTTGAGGATTTTCAAAAATATATTATGTGAAAATATTAGGTTACAAAGCAGTAGATACAAAAGAAGCTTAACTATGTAAATACATTTCTATATATTTCTGTGTGTATTTACATATACATATAGGGAAAAAGAAAAGGAGCCCTGGTGGTGCAGTGATTAAGGGCTACGGTTACTAACCAAAAGGTCAGCAGTTTGAATCCACCAGCTGCTCCTTGGAAACCCTATGGAGCAGTTCTACTCTATCCTATAGGGTCACTATCAGTCAGAATCGACTTGATGGCAACAGATATAGCAAAAAAGCCTGGAAAAAATACATCAAAGTATTATTTTATCTGAGTGGTAGGAGTATGGATATGTTTTATTAACTTCTATATATTCTTTTATATTTTCCAAACTTTCCACATTAAGAATGTATACTTTTAAAATTGTTTAAAATAATTTTAGCTTGTAGATATTTTTCTCCCTGATGTCTTTTAGGGAAACCAATATAACATAATCAAATAAATCCTACTACAAGTAAAGCACACATTTGTAAGTATTTAATTGTAGGGAACAATGTGGACCATTTGGACCTGAGTGTATAGAATACAAACATTCTGGAAAAATACAGATTTAACCTGTGCATCAACTGAGGTTGCTTATAAACTAATAAAGATTGAACAAGGATGCAGGTTTTCATTTGTAAACACTGATTTTATGAAGCATACTTTGAAATGAAGGGAAAAGCATCCTGGACCAGGGTAGGTGTGTCTTTGTACAGTTCAGTTTTCTGTCATATCTCTCTTTCCCTTTCTCCCCCTCATTGAAAAAAGTGCTCCAATTGTTTTGCATTTCTATTTTCATTTTTGCTTTTCACACAGCAACTTAGAGAAATGGGAAGGGCTGCATTATTGGGGGAATTTGAGACACTCTGGAAATTCTAGAGGGAGATAAATCAAACTTCTCTCAAACCAGAGTCCAAACGGGTCACTCTGTGTTACATCTAGTCTAAGATCTCTCAGTTTGTATCTTGCGCTCATTTCAGGAAGACCTCCCTCCACTCATGTCCCACACACCTCAAAGAAATTGACATCTGCACCCCATTCTCATCACTTTATACAGTAAATGAGACGCATATACACCAAATTCTTCAAAGCAGTTTGAAAATATTCCAAATGACTTGCCAAAGGAACCATCTCTCCTTCTTACCCCCCAGGATACCTTCCCCAAAATTTACCCCTTTTCGTCACTTTCTCCATACGATGAACACAGCAGGGGAGAAGCCATCTCAGACATAAAGAACTATTTACAGCTGGAACGAGTCTCCTCTGCCCATTGACAGGAATGTTGACACAGAACAGAAAGGAATTTTCATCTTGACTAGGGCGTGGTTGACCAGTTTGCCAATAGGTACTTCTCCGTAGACAGGCAACTATAAGTTCAGGTTGGACCTCTTTAAGAATTGATAGAATTGGACCCAAATGGGCCTGGGGTGTTTAGATTCAGAAGCTAGTTCATGTGAGAATCTTCCAATCTCTGGCTGCCCCTTGTTCCCGACCAAATTACCAGGTTTGAGATCCCTCATTTCTCCTCCCAATTTTTTAAAAAAAATTTTTTATAGTACTTTAGATGAAGATTTACAGACTAGTTTCTCATTAAACAGTTAGTACACATGTTGTTTTATGACAATGGTTAACAATCTCCTTCCAGTTTTGATGTGAACATTTCTAGTTACTTCTCGTATGACCATTTGCTTATCCCAGCTACTGTTTCTTTGGTGTTGGTCTTGGATACCCTTCCCAGGAATAATGAAAACTATGATAAGTGTCACTTACTGAGTGCTTTCAATGGACACATTATTAACTAATCTGATGCTTACAACAACCTTATTAGGTAATGCTCTTATCATTCCATTTACAGAAGTAGATAAAGAGGATAAGTAACTTGCCCAAATTCACATAGCAAGTAAGTGCCAAAGCTAGTATTTGAACCGTGCATCTGATTCCAGAGACTCTGCTTTATCAGAAATGGTTATGGATAACCTCGAATGGTGGGATTGAGAAGTGAATGGGAGAGGATTTGGATACTGCAGGAGTCAACATCTCTCAAGAATTTTGTCGGTAAAGAATGGAAGGAGTTGAAGATGACTTGGCAAGAATGGAGGGCTTGCTTTTGCTTCAGTTTTGTTTTTTGGTTCTTAATGTTTATTAGAGTAATAACATAAAACACTTTGTATTGTTTTAGTTTTTTTATATTTAATCGTGTTGTGATGAAATATATATATCTAGTAGTTTGCCATTTTAGCCATTTTTTAAGTGTACAATTCAGGGATCTTAATTACATTCACCATTTCGTGCTGCCACCACCACTATCCATTTCCAAAAGTTTTTTTATCACCCCAAACAGAAACTGAGTACCCCTTCAGCAATAACTCCCATTCCCTCCTCCCGCCAGCCCCTGGTAACCACTAGTAACCTTCGTCTGTATGCATTTGCCTATTCTAGATATTTCGTGTAAATGGGATCATACAATATTTTTCCTTTCGTGTCTGACATTCTGCTCAGCATAATGTTTTCAAGGCTCATTTATGTTGTAACATGTATCAAACTTCATTTCTTTTTATGGCTGAGTAGCATTCCATTGTATGTATATACATACATTTTGTTTATCCATTCATCTCTTGACGGACGCTTGAATGATTCCCACCTTTTGGCTATTGTCAATAATGCTGCAATGAACATTGATGTACATGCATTTATTTGAGTGGCTGATTTCAAGTCTCTTGGGTGTATAACTAGGAACGGAATTGCTGGGTCATTTGATAACTTTATCTTTAACTTTTTGAGGAACTGCCAAATTGTTTTTTACAGTGGTTGTACCATTTTACATTTCCATTGGCAATGGATAAGGATTCCAATTTCTCCACATCTCACCAACACTTGTTAGCTTCTGTTTTTCATGGTGTGAGGTAGTAGAGGGTTTGTTTTTAATGGCAGAGCTTTGAGCTTACTTTTTGCTGAGGAGAAAGTACTAGTAGAGAGGGAGAAGTCGAGAAAGCAGGAGAGAGAGGGAATAGTTGACGAAGGAGGCCCTGAGGAAGCAGGGGAGCTGGGATTCAGGGGGAGTCAGACCCTGCTGAGGCATTTTGAGTAGACGTTCTGCAAGTTGTGACACATTTTGCATTGCCTGCTCCCTTACTGTCAGTCCTTCAGGCAAGTCGTCACGTCTTTGGACAAGATGTAGTTTTGCCATGAAATTATTGGTTATGAAACCTCCATCAATTTTCCCATGTGAAAGTTGAGTTTATATCCTGCTATACACTTACTTACAGGGATTTTTATTGCAAAATCTCATCAGAATGTATTTTTTTAAAATATGTGAAGTAATTTACAGAATTAAGGGAAGATTCCTCATTCAGAAAAAAATATATACTTTTTCTGATTGTTGTTGAGTTGGGTGCCATCAAGTCGATTCGGACTCATAGCAACCTCATGTGACAGAGTAGAACTTCCCCGAAGGGTTTTCTAGGCTGTAATCTTTACAGAGCAGATGGCCAGATCTTCATCCTGCAGAGCCGCTTGGTGGGTTTGAACCGCCAACCTTTCAGTCAGCAGCTGAGGGTTTAACTGTTGCTCCACCAGAGCTGCTTATACTTTTTCTGATAATACAACTTATTCCTTGGGGACTATGTGGAATTGACTCACCCCACCCCTTTTTCTCATATAAAGTTTCCATCCTATGGGAAGTAGGGAGCTCTGGCCTCTAGGTCTCCTCATGATCCGAATACACGGCTGAAATGGCATTGCTTGCTTTGCTGTTAAATAAGGGTTTGCTGCCTCTTCTAGAAGGTTCTTTTCCTGATGGATGTCCTCAAGTTGCAAGGTCTAGCAATGATTGATCCCAGCCCTGCACAGCATTTTACAAGGCTGAAGTAATGACAGCCTGAGCCACTGCACAGTAAAAGTGGTTTTATGTTTCCAATGCCTGTCCTAAAGTAGTTTTAGAGGTCAGTATTCATCAGGAAATCTTTCTGATCACATGTATCCTCTCTGGGGGCCCATTAGCTTGTGGTGATGACTTAGTCATCTCTCCATCAGCTTCCTTACGCCACAATCCCTGGGACCACAGGTTCAAATCCCTGTTAAGCTGATGTAGCTTTTGATTCTTTTGAAGTAGCTGAGTTGAGCTTCACATAATTTGTTGTGCAGAGATTTCAATGAAGTGTCATCTGCTATTCTGTGGCAGTAGACTATCTATGAGCCTTTTATTAAAAAAAAAAAAAATGCCTAACCCTCTCCTTGTAACGTCTCTTTTCATTTAACTCTCAAATAGGGCAGCCATATGACTTCTGAAATGGCTGGATTCATTTGATTCTTTAAAATAGAATGTCATTTCCATCAACAGATGAATAGATAAACCAAATGCAGTATATTCATACAATACGTAAGGAGAAATGAAGGCCTGATACATGCTACAACATGGAAGAACCTTGAAAACATTACGCTAAGTGAAATAAGTCAGACACAGGAAGACAAATATTGTATGATTCCATTTATATCAAATATTGAAAATAGACAAATGCATAGAGACAGGAGGTATGTTAGTTGTTACCAGGGTTGGGAGAAAGGTAGAAACGGGGAGTTTTTTTCTTAATGGGTACATAACCTCTATTTAGTGTGATGAAAAAGTTTTGGAAACAGTGATGATGTTTATATAAAATTGTGAGTAATGATCAATGCCATTAGATTGTACATTTAAAAATGGCTAAAATGGCAAATTTTATTTTGGGTATATTTTACTCCAATAAAAGAATGCGAAAAAAACCACACACACACACACACACACACACACACACACACACACACAAACAGAATATCATGACATTGATGACATTTTGTCGATAATCCAACACTTTGTGCAGATGCTGTGAGGACTTGGGAAATAAACGGTTTCAAAGCTGGTGGTTTCCAAACTGCAGCAGAGGACTGGCACCAGGAATTAGTAAGGAACTGGACTGTTGGGGCCCTGGTGGTGGAGTGGTTAAGCGTTTGACTGCTAACCTAAAGCTTGGCAGTTTGAATCCACCAGCTGCTCCTTGGAAACACTACAGGGCAGTTCTACTCTGTCCTATACGGTTGCTATGAGTTGGAATCGACTCGACAGCAACGGGTTTGGTTTTTTGGTTTGGGTTTGGGACTGTTGTAAACCCTCTTGAAATACAGAAAGATGCTGGCTTCCTACCACCTCCTGCCATGTGTAAGCCCAGGGCAGTGCCGTAGTGGTGCAAAGGTCCTACAGCCTATATGTTCCCTGTCATGCACTAACAGAGGTTCTGGTGAACATTGGTTCCTCCTGTGCCTTGTGGCTGGTGAGATAATCAGGATAAGAGTAATAATCAGGATGCCTATCTTCCTTCTGTACCCAGGACAGTACGTGAAAAAGAAAGAGGTGAACTGCAGCCCCAGGGACATTGTTCACACTGCATAATACAGTATACATGCATATACTCATGCACTGTTAGAAATTGCAGCTGTTTTTGTTGGGTAAGGTTATGTTTAGGAAGAAAGGAGGTCTGGTGACCTACTTCTGAAAAATCAGCCAGTGAAAACCCTACGGATCACAACAGTCTGATCCCACTGTACATGAGGTCACCATGAGTCAGTGGGTGGATTTAATGGCAGCTAACAACAAAGTTATGTCTAAAACTGGAGTCCAAAAGTATCGGGACTAGCCCTATAACTGAGATGCTTAAATACAGTCAGCACTGATTATCCTCCTCAAAGCATCCCTGGGAAGTCAACCAAAGACTGGTATTATCTTCTGGGCTTTGGGATGGGCACGTGGCCCCCAGCAGGTTGTTAGAGAGTGACTGCAGCACTTGTTTTTTCACGGGGATGGAGAACGCTCCTGCCTCTCCTCCTGGCTGCTGGAGGTGATATCAGACGGGAGAGATGCACAGGAAGCATGGTGCTGCAGTTCCCTACTGGGCCGAAACATCTCCAACCCTGTCCCCTTACCAAGAGTTTTCCCATTCTTGTTGGCAGAGTCAACCAAGATGTGGGTGACAAACAGTGAAGGGTGTGAGCCCAAGAGGTCTGGTCTCCTCTTTGTGGCTGGGCTGGGTGAGTTCCCAAGGTCACTTGGTGATGTGCTGCCAGAGAAGAAATCAGTTTGAGTCCCCTGGCTCCGCATTCTGCTCTCCATCCATTAGACCATGCCGCCTCTCACTGCCAGCGAGACACACTCAGGACACTTTAATTTCAGAGAGCTTGATTCTATGTCTATTTTTCAGCTATTTGCTGCAACATCTTGGGAAAGTAAGGTTTAAATTTCCTACAATCCAAATCATTTTCTAGTTTACTTATAAGTGATTCTGAAACAGTTGGCTTTGGAAAGCTGACAACTTGATAAAATGTATCTTTCAAATCAACCTAGCACTGCCTTTATATACAGTTAAATCATCCAAATCCAGAGTGCCGAGTTAAGAAACGGAGATCTTCTGTTCTCGGGCTGCCTGTCACTTTGGGTAAGAAAACACACAGTTATGCTTCCTTCCACTTTCTCAAGTGTGGTCTCATGGGAAGGAAATAAGCACTGGCTTTTGGCAGGTTTATCTGCTTTTAGCCAATAAGAAATGGTTTCTGCAGTGAGGTGCATTGGACAAAGGTGGTTTGGGGAGACTTAGTGTCAAAACCAGCAGCCAATATAATCTTGATGGAGAAAAGATTATATATATATTATTATTAAGGTTAGAAGGTTGAGGAGCAATCCCAAGCGTTCAACACCAATGATGGCAGTTTCTATTGTTTTTAAAAAAAAGATTGATCTGTATTTGAGCTGATATGGCATCTATTCAAGGCATCAAGCTGGGATTGAGGTAACACACCTAGCACCTTCCCTGCATGAATCAAGGCTACTGGGTATGGTGACTTGTTTTGCTACAACAGGGTTGCATCCCACCATTTGGGAAAAGAGAGGGCCGAGATCATGACAAAAATAGGGAATCATTTTAAAACATCTAAATTTATACCCAGAGATCCATATGTCAACACAAGGGTTTTGATGCATTCCCATTTCAGAGTAAAACGTGAAGTCAGTGAGTCTTCCTACTACCTCAGTCCTTGGCAATTTAATTAAAAGAAGGGGACAGGCTCAGTGATCAAGCTAATAGTTCTTAGATTTCAATGGCCCAGTAAAAGGTGTGGCTACTTTTTCATTATTTTTCCTCATCTTTTGATGATGCTTGTTTTTCTAGAGAGTAAGAATGCAAAAAATCAGTAACTGAGTCCCTGAACATCCTGGCAGAGAGTGCAGTAACTTTATTGGTCTTTGTGGCAAAGAAGCTACACAATACATTCAGCCAGGTTGCTGGGAGGACAAGAGACCAGAAGGATACCCTTGTTACTGGTGGCACAGTGGTTGGGAGCTTGGGTGCTAACCAAAAGGTTGGCAGTTCAAATCTACCAACCGCTCCTTGGAAACCCTATGGGGCAGATCTACTGTGTTCTCTAGGGTCTCTCTGACTCGAAATCGACTTGATGGCAAGGATTTTGGTGTTGGATTTTTTTTTTTTTTTTGTCATATATAATGTTCACAAGTAAGTGGTAAGTACATGTAAACATTAAAAGTATCTACTAGAAATCTGGCTGTTCCATGGTGATAATTGGTTTTAAGCAATGAAAGTAGATGGCTTAGGCGCTGAGAAATAGGGTTTGGGAACACAATGAACACCATATACATTATTTGTGGATTCTCTAGCCAAAGATTTCAAAGCACAAACACTAATTCAGTGAAGTTGCTTAAAATCAAATGTAAAAGCCTGTGTTTCTGACTCTCCCCACTCTCACTATTACTGCTCCCTCTCCCCAGTCCGGAAGTAGTACAGGGTGTGTAAGGAGGTAGTTAGGAGCACTAGTTTGCTTTAAGACCTTGGTATATAAGCTCTTTTGGCCACAGAATAATAATGCTTACAAAAGATTGTTGTAATATTAAATTAGCTAACATATATATATAGATAGATAGATAGATAGATATGAGCTTGTTACTGACATGGTAAGTGCTTACTCAACATCACCTATTACTGCTTTGCTCTTTTTGTGTCTGATCCTTATGTCTAAGTTCATTAACATGGGAAGATCCTTAAGGTCAAGGTTGATGTCATAGTCTCCTGGAAAGTACTTTGCACATTGCTAATAGTTGATACATTTTATTGAAATTAATGGGATTAGAAATTGCTAAGACAGAGTTGTTTTCAAGAGTTGATGGACTTTGAGTGGAATAAGAATGCATGCCATTCTTTTGCATAGACAATGTATGATTGTGGTTGGGGTCTCCAGGCCAAACTGAAATGAAGATTATGGCCGGAGAAGAGAATACTTCCATGAGATGAATGTACTGATGATTGTCCTGGTTCCAAGGTGTGACAATCATGCCATCTGTTTGCTGTGAATCCAGGGAGAACCAGAGCAATAGAGGAGCTGGCTGTATTTCTACAGTGAACTCAGGGCATGAAGAAGGAAAATGGTTTCACCCTGAGCAGCTGGTACCACAAGCTGATGCTGATTCACGCTTCCAGCTTGTAGGATAGGTCGAATTTAGGTAAGGAATGTGGGCCTATGGGAGAATTGACTAGTACTCAGTCTCCTTCTCTCTACTCTCCCCAAAAAGAGAGCGAGAGATTAAAAAGAACCACACCTGAAAGGTCTTCATAAAGTCAGAAAGGTAGACAGTGACTCTCCTGAATGACCAATGAAGTACAATGAGCAGTCAAGGAACCTCATACCCAAGCAGGCAAGGGAAGATCAGATGGTAAATAAAGTATTGCAGGTTTGAAAGGAACTGAGCGACTTTTGAAAAGGAATGATAATTCCAAACCAGTATTACTGCTGCTACTGTTTTTTTGTTTGTTTGGTTGGTTGGTTTTTTTAGTATAGTACTGGAATTTTTTTGTTCATTTTATTTTATTTTATTGTTTAGTGGTGAGATGGAGAAATATTTTGTGAGAGGAAGAGGATGCAGAGGGTGGGATGGGAAAGACGGTAAATATCTTTTTCACTGTAGCCTGAAGGTTTTGCTTTCCAAGGCTCTGTGAAGATGGTGAAAAGTAGTTTGTATTTTTTTGGGAAAAGAAGGAGGTGAATAAGAGGGTGATTTTTAGAAAGCCATTCTGGAAAAACAGAGTTTCCATTTGGAAAAACTCAATCTGCAAATTGTAATCTCCAAAGTTGCAAACATCTTTGAAAAATTTAGCTAGCAAATCTAAACCAAACACATTCCGTAGGATTTGTCTTAAACTCGTTTCATGTTTACTGTTATGTTTTGAATCTGAGACAGCTCCACACTGTATCAGAGGGTTAATTAAAGAACAAACATCCAGTGCTATAATTTACATTTTAATACAATGGTCCCAATTTTTGTCCCCTGACCTTTCTGAAAGGAAGACAAACTCGAGAGAAGAAAATTTCGTTCTCAAGGATAACCTATTATTTAATTTTTAGTATGGAAACCTAATGTATATATTTAAGATTAAATGTATAAATAACAAAATGGGAAAAACGATTCTACCAACCACCCCGATTAAACAACATATTGCTACCAATACAGTGGAAGCCACTGAGTATCCCTCCTTGAAACCATTCTCCTCCCTACTTCCAAAATGTAACAACTATCCTGAATTTGGTAGGTCAAATTGTTTTTCATATTAAATAGCTATTGGACACTTTTCCAAAAATATATGTCAAGTATACATTATGGCTGATAGGGATACAATGACCTAAAGAAATGTCCATATGTTGTTCTAAATCATCGAGTAAAATCTACATTGTGAGTTCTTGCCCAGCACGTAACACCAATAATGGAGGAGTACACAGGCTGCATCTACTAAGGTTGGTGGATTATGGAATGACAGTGAAACATGCATTTTGCAAACTGTCATCCTAAACGCAGACCCCCATTAGATCATTTAGTTAGTTGAATGATCATGAGAGAATTGGACGAGTGTTCATTGACTTTTGAGGCTTTTCCATTATTCAGTAGTTATTTTGCAGTATCATGCAGTATAGCCCTTTTAGTCCTGTCTCTAGTCTTCATCACAGCCACGTAGTTTATGTCCAAGAGTGTGCTGTAGATTAATTGGGGTAATACATAAAAAGTGTCTAGAAACTCTACGGCATGAAACAAATGCTCTTATCATTGCTTTGTTACTGAGAAAGGAGCCAGAAATTTAAGAGGGACTGGCTAAAGGATAATGGCAAAAAAATCTCAGAGTGGGCTTTGTCAACTTGTTATTACACATGAAAGACGTAGTCATAGATTTTTAGAGTTTTATAGCTGGAAAAAATCTTCGAGACCATCAATTTCGTCCTGTTTGTTTAAAGATGAGAAATTTAAGGCATAAAGAAGTGGAATACACCTGGCTCAAAATCATTCAGGAAGATTCGGGACTAAAACCAGCTCTCCTAACTTCTCATTCAGTGTTCTTTCTTCTTTGCTGCTTACCTCTTCAGGAAAGGGAACCTGGGTGGGCTGTCTAAATTTTAACCATGGACCAAAAACAAAAACAAAAAAATCAGTTCTATTGAGTCAATTCCAACTCATGGTGCCCCATATGTGTCAGAGTAGAACTGTTGCATAGGGTTCTCAATGGCTGTGATCTTTCACCTCTGGGTAAATTCGAACCACCCACTGTTCAGTTAGTAGACAAGCATGTTAACTGTTTGCACCACCCAGGTACTCCAACCATGGACCACCTAGGTGCAAACACCTTCACCTGACATCAGAATAATGTGCTTGTGTTACGTTGGCCAGACAGCACAAAATGAACAGCTTTCTTCATCATCAAACCTTTAAGGGCCTTAAATGTTTTCCAAGTTGAGTTTTCTTTTGTTTCTAACTTTAAACAAAGTAGTCTTTCTCATCCTCATCACCACCAGGTTTGTCCTTAGAACTTCTTTGTATTTATTGTAATCTGTGAATATTGTGTTTTTACAGCTTGTAAATTAGATACAGAATTGAATAGCGAGGCAGAGCCCAGAGTGTTAAAAATGTTCAATTCCAGTGGGGGAACCTGCGAGCGGTTAAGGCCTGGTGCATATAATGTTAATATTACATTAAGTACTATGTTATTGTGCAAGATGCTTATTGTTAATGTCTGTGGGGAGGATCCCTTCCAAAGATTTCAATTTCAATAAACAGATTATGCAGTTCCATCATATACAATTAGGGAGGTGGTAATGAAATGGTTATAAAGTCCCTCGTGGGTCTGTCATCTTCTTTTTAATTTTGTAAATAACATCAGAAGCATTCTAGAGGGAAGTGCTTATGCATTTATTTATTATTGATTTTTTAAAAATACATTTAACATTACTAGTTCTTGCAAATCCAGTCTCAGTGAGTTGAGGAAGATAAGCCATTTCTACATTATTAAATGCTGAATGTATAGGGAATTGTGAAGTGGTATCCTTCATATAAATATATTAAATATTAATGAATGGTGAGTGCAAGAAATTAATTTACAGCTACATTTACTTTGCAAATAAAACCTTTTCAAGGTTTCACCCTTTTGTTGCACACAATGCATGTTTTAAGTACATTCCTTTGGTGAATGGTTTGGATGATGACAGTAGATTCTGTCCTGCGGTTGGGATCAGGCACAACTGCAGAGAATTAAGTCGAATTAAGCATACACTGTTTGAGCAGACAGCTAACTGTCGGAGAGGTGACTTCAATAAACTGCCAAACTTTGGAGGAATCTCTGAATTGTTGACTGCTGTTCCTTCTGGGGAATCTCTGGGCAGTGCAAACAGCTAATACGTCTGGCTGCTAACTGAAAGGTTGGAGGTTAGTAAGCCAGTAAAAATGAACGCTGGATGGTTAACAGCCAGTATTATCTCCTTGGAATAAGATGCCAAATGCAGTATGCAAAAGTTCAGGATGTCAGTCACGCAGCAGGGTGAAGAGCAGATGTGTAAAGGCAGCTGTCTTGGTTCCATCTTCCCAATATCGACAAGTTGCTCGCCTTCTCTGAGCTTGTGTTTCTTCACCTGTAATATGAGGGGGGTAATAATAATATCTTCCTGGGGTGTTACGGACATTCCAGGAGTTGGTACACATTAAGTACTTAATATATGTAGCGCACAGTGCTCAAGAATTGTTAGCTATTTTAAAAAAGTGTTCTTCATTCAGTAAGTATTGAATATATACTGTCTGGCCACACTGAGGTACAATGATGAATAGCAGTCCTCAAGTTTCATGGATTTTGCCAAATTTCTAGACATAACTGGGGACTTTTGTAAAGTTCAGATACTTTCCTCCAGTGCCACATTGTTGTTCGTCTTCTAGAATATGTTTTTGTAGGCTTCCTTTTGTCTCTCACTGACATTTTATAATTACCTAATGATATGTTGTTGCTAGCTACCGTTGAGTAAACTCTAACTTACGGCAACTTTATGTATAACAAACAAAGTATTGCCCGGTCCTGCATCATCCTCACAGTCCCCGGCCTGTTTGAATTCATTGCTGTGGCCATTGAGTTAATCCATCTCACCAAGGGTCTCCCTCACCATCGTTGGCCCTCTGCCTTACCAAACATGATGTCCCCTTCTAGAGTGTGCCTCTTAGTCAAGTAGATACAAGAGACCAAAGGGACAGCTTTTGTTCAGAGGTGAGATGGGAAGGCAGAGAGAGTTAGGAGCTGCTTGAATAGTCATGGGGAATCAGGGGCAGAAAGGAGGAGTGTGCTGTCACAGAATGGGGTGAGAAATTAGGGTCTCATTACAATGTATGTAAAAAAAAATTTTATATGGGAGACTAACTTGAAATGTAAACTTCATTTAATTATAATTATTAAACAACAACAACAACAACAACAACAAAGAAGCATGATGTCCTCTCCTAGAGACTGATTCTTTCTGATGTCATGTCCAAAACAAGTAAGTCAGACAATGGTCTGTTGTGCTCCATATGGTTTTCAGTGGCTGATTTTTCAGAAGTAGATCACCAGGCCTTTCTTCCATGGTGCTTCTGGGTTGATTTGAACTTCCAACCTTTTGGTTAGCAGCCAAGTGCATTAACCATTTGTACCACCCAGGGACCCCAAAATTTTTTCTATTTACTATCTATTTCTAACTACAAATGCTTATTCTCTTTGTTTCTTCTTTTTTTTTTATCTTGCTTTTCTCTGCTAAGATTTATCATCGCAAATCTTTTGCTAGGGAGATGTTTTAATACTTTACATTTTATGTAGTAGTTTATCTTTTCTATAAAAACATTCACATGCATCTAATTGAAACTGATATGCTATTTGAGTCATCTCAGTCTGCCTTGAGTATATTTCTTTGTGCTAACTTGGTCTCATTTCTTCAAAGGTCAGTAGAATTGTAGTACTAAAATTTAGTATTTCCCCAGTTTTCAATCTGCCATCAACAGCTATATGATGGATATGTTGGTATAGGTATTAACCCTGCCAGGTAGATCATACTGGTGTCTTTGTTTTATAGATGAGAAAATAGGAGCCCAGAGAGGTCAAGTGATTTGCTCAAGGTAGCTGGCTTCAGAATGGCCCATGTAGACTGATGAAACATCTTTCATATCCTGAGAGCAGAGACATGTGGGTTTCGCTTGGTTGGTGTTCCCACTGGTCAGTGACAGACATCTTGTATCCCCAGAATTTCATGGTGGCCAGAATGCATTTTTGTAACACACATGGTCAGGGGCCATGGGTACAGTCTGTGGCTGCAGAAAATGGAGAAGCTAGGTGCATTTAGCAAGAGAGAAACCTGGTAAAAGACACTGTGTAATATATGGAAAGAATACAAGACTGGGGAGACAGGAAACATGCAAACAAGACTTCATGAGGAGCATTTAAAGTACTTAGGACAATTATTATTTTATTATTGCATTTTAATTTTTAACAATGGAAAAGCTCTAAGTATAAAAGAGCAGTACATGTTCACTAAGCAGGCCTGGTTGCATGTCTGCTTGAGAAGATTTTATAACTGGTAGTCCTAGTTACTTGATGTAGATAAATAAATAAAGCTTCTTTGTTATTGTTGTTGGAAGCTGTTGAGTCAATTCCAACTCATAGCTACCCTATAGGATAGAGTAGAACTGCCCCATAGGGTTTCGTAGGCTGTAATCTTTACAGGAGCAGATCACCAACTCTTCTCCCCCACAGAGCAGCTGGTGGGTTCAGACTGCCGACCTTTTGGTTAGCAGCTGAGCACTTAACCATCCCACAACCAGGGTCCCTTTCTTCCAAAATAGTTCATAATTTCAAACTAGATCATACATTTTTGTTCACACTAGTGAGGTTTTGTACTACCTACAGTTTATTTTTTTCAAGGTCACATAGTCTCCATTTGGTAAGTCATATAAATCAATATGATGAAGTATTTCCCAAAGTGTGTTCCATGAAGTACTGCTTAAGCAGAATGTTCATAGGTATTACGCAAAACTATGGTTCTGAAGTCAAAGAAGTTTGGTGTAAACAAAGCTAAACAGTCTACTGTTGGCTTTCTCAGAGCCTTTAATTTGTCATTATGCTGGTAAATTTCTAAGAGAGGGGTAGCATTGAGTGTTTCCCAGACTTTGTGATAAATAAAACATTTTCCCCTAGAACATACATAACTATCTCTATGAACATTGGGATGTTTGTTAGATGCTGTTACAGAGCCTAGATTGTCCAGGTATCTGTGACATTGTTCTTTGTATCATTTGAGGGAAGAACCGAGTAACCATCTAATTTCCCGTACACTCTGGAAGATCCATGTACTATTGAGCTAGCCTTGCTTAGCTTTCAGACAACCACTTTGTTATCCTTTGCCTGTATGAGTCTCACTCGTTCCCACATCCAAGACAATTATAAATGCAACGTGTCAGAGAGGTTATGATCAAATAGAGTCTGACTGAGGTGAAGTGGATGTCAAATCCCAGTCTCCTTCAGGAAGTTGACTGGGCAATTAATTAGATGATTTCTGAAAAGTTCCCATGAAGCTTGTATTTAAACCATCAGTACTGACTTACAGAACTGCTTTGATTCCCCTATTAGAATCTCTAGTAGAGATAGGATGTCAGCCCATTGGAGTTGACTAAAGTTGTGAAGTTCCAGCTACTCTTGTCACTTTATCGCTCTCCAAGGGAAGCCCTTAACGTACCTCTCTGGACCCCCCAAGCAAGACTCTGTGGACCAGGGTATGAATACCACTGAACACCATTGCTCCCTAAGGTCCCTATTAGCTATAAGGCTCTGTGCTTGCCAAGTACTGATTGATTAGCGCTGGGCACAGCATCAGATGAGAAGGGAGACTGTGGAGGCATTCACTGCCCAAAGCTGCGAGTGGTCGTTAGTGTTTCCACCAAAGCAGGCCAGGGTTCACAAAAAGGGTTACTGTGTAAGTGTAGTCCGATAGAGGGGAAGCGAGGGAGAGGGCGTGTGGGACTTACATGTTTATACAAGGTGGGGAATAAAGATGAGAAAGAAAAGTGAAAGCCTGCTTTTGAAGTAAAAGGTGGGCTTATATTGAGAATTTTGTGTTTGGAAGTTTGTTTTTTTTGGGAGGCTTTATAAAGAGACACTGGTCCTATTGTAAGCCAGTTAAGTCTTTTCACCCTTAGTTAACTCAATTCCCATCTCTGCATTAGGTACTGTCTTGCTCTTCCTTCTCATTAATATTAACCACAGTGCTACCTATAATTTCTGTTTCTTTGAAGTCATCCTTGGCCTATTTATTTAAATTATGCAAAGGGTTTGTATTTCCTAAGATTACAACTTCACTAGGATCACTGATTATGTCATGCTTCCCAGGGTATTACAACCAACTCTGACTGGCAGGCTGACTGAGGGTTTTCATAAGGCTTTCTGTCCTGACTCTAGTCTAATGTACTTGATTAAAAGACAGACACACTCCCCCAGCCCCTCATAGTAATGGTGCCCCAGATGGGACCAGTCCCTTCTTTATATGTTAACCCTTTTAGTCAGACTTGGACTGTGTGTTTATGATGTTTGATGGGAAGAAAACTCATAGAATCTGAGAGCTTGAGGAGATATTAGAGATCATGCAGTCTATCCTATTCCATCCCATTTTAGATGGGCGAATGGAGGGATGCAACTTGCCAAGGCTCTCTGCTGGAGCCCCGGTGGCACAGTGGTTTAAGAGCTCAGCTGCTAACCAAAAGGTTGATAGTTCAAATTGACTAGCAGCTCCTTGGAAACCCTATGGGGCAGTTCTACCCTGTCCTATAGAGTCGCTATGAGTCAGAATTGACTCAATGGCAACTAGTTTTTAAGGCTTTCTGCTAGATGCCCTGGTGGCGTAGTGGTTAGGAATTTGATTGCTAACCAAAAGGTTGGCAGTTCGAATCCACCAGGCACCCCTTGGAAACACTATGGGGCAGTTCTACTCTGTCTATGAGTCACTATGAGTTGGAATTGACTCGACGGCAATGGGTTTGGTTTGGTTTTCTGCTAGAAGCAGTGGTGTATCTAGGGTATTGCACCAGCCCTGGGTGCATGGCACCACTGAGCAGTTTATATTAAACCAGGATGGCCCAATGTCCTTCCTCGAGCACGTAAATGTGTTAATTAAAAGATTAACGAGCTTGACTTGTGTTTTTGAGCAGATATTACGGTAAAGTTATCAAAAAGAGTGTCAGATGTTTGGACAGGGACACAATTTCAGTGCCTGTCATAAGTGCCATTTCCTATAGATACACCAATGGCTGTACTAGGTTAATAGAAACTTCTTGGTGGAGCCACTTGCCCAGGGCCGGTGCAATATCTGCCATACCTGCCATGCCCTAGTTACGCCTCTGCTAGATGGTGCTAGAGTTGACAATAATAATAGTGCTAACACTTACAAATCTTTGTATATGCAAAGCACAAAGTGCTTTATATGTTAGCATGTTTAATTCTCCTAATAACACCACCAAAAGGGAATAAGTAGCCTCACTTTGCAAATGACAAAGTTGAGAGTCATAGAGCTTAAATAGCTTGTCCAGTTTACACAGCTAGTTGTGGGGAGGGCTGGATTTGACTGAACTCTTTTTTTGGCTCAGAGCATATTCCTACACATTTCCTATAGCTGTGGTACTCAACTTTTCTATGTGTGTATTCATGACACATTTTAGTATACCAGAGTTTTTTAGTGGTTCTCCAAATTTTTTTAATGTGATTCCGATTAAAAACAAAGCTAAACAAATAAGCAAAACAAAAGCAACATTTCTACAGTGATCACTCTATTTCTCTGGCAAATTGTGTTGCTGTCTCAATAGAACTGCCCTATATGGAGTCCCTCGGTGTTGCAAACAGTTAATGCATTTGGCTGCTAACTGAAAAGTTGGAGGTTGAGTGAAGCATCTCACAAGAAAGGCTTGGCAATCTACTTCCGAGGAATCAGCCATTGAAAACCCTGTGGAGCATCGCTCTATTCTGACACGCATGAGGTCACCATGAGTCAGAATCAACTCCACAGCAACTTTTTTTTTAATGCGCAAACAACACTCTCTTATAGATGTGTTTAATTCTTGCACATTCTGTTAAGCAGGAATAATGACTTTACATTTCATCTGGCACCTATTACTCATAGCTATACCATCTTACTTTACATCCCTGAAGTTCTCTGCTCGAAGTTCTGTCTAAATAGACATCATAGTAAATATCCCCTCAGCTATAGGGCAAGTAAATGTTATACATTAATCAAAATTTGGCAGCCCACCCTGAAAGGGTTTGTAGGAATGCCACGGAACCCACAGCACACCTGTTGAGGACCAATGTAGATTAAGCCCAAATTCCTGAATCCTGGTTGAGAGTTCTTTGTTCTATGCCTGTATTGGAAGCCACATGCCTTAGCAGTTAGTTCCATTTTTCTGGAATATTTGGTGACCGTGGGAAGAGAATGGGTAGGATGTGGGATACGTTGTTAAAGGAGGTAAAACAAGAGTATATGACTGGTTAGATGTATGAGATAAAGGGTATAAGCTGAAACTGGCTCCAAGGTTTCAAGCCTTGGTATTGTTAAGGATCCTGATTTTGAGGGAAGAAAACCAACATCTATTGAGAACCCACTTCATGCCGCATGTTGTAAGATGAGCTTTACATGCATTAGTTCATTCATTCCACTGATTACCTTGAAAGGCTGGTATAAATGCAGAATTTTCATGCTGTACATGAGGATTCTCAGGCTCAGGGGAGTTATATAGCTAGTTCAAGTTCACACAACTGACAAAGACAAGGTTCCAGCAGAGATGCCTCTATCTCCAAAGACCACATTTGCCTGTATTTAACCATGTGGGTTACTATGAGATGACCCCATTGGTGCCCTATCCAATGGACCCTTTTCAGTCTTCATCGTGCTGAATGTCTGTCATGTTAGGGTCTCTTGTCACTTCCATCTCCCTTCTCTTGGCTTTTGTAACATCATTCTATTCTAGTTCTTCTTCTTCTTTTTTTTTTTTTTTTGAGAGTTTCTTTTCAGTCTCGACTGGTTTTCCTTCCTCTACATACCACTTAAATGTTGGCATTCCCCAGGGTTCTGAGTTCTTTCCCTGTACTCTCCCTGAACTATATTGTCTAGCCCCAAGATTTTATTGCTATATATGCTGATGATTCTCAAATTAGTTTTTCTATCTCAAACCTCTTTCTGGAGCCCAAGACTCATATATATCTGTCTCCAGACTCTCTCTACTTAGATAGCCAATAGATACCTCAAATTCAACATGTCTATTATCTTTTCTGCACAACCTCTTTTTCTTCCTGTTTATCTTGTTGTATTGTTCCTGTATCACTGAGCGGCACCACCTTGTATCTGGTCTCCCTCACTTAAGGAACAGTTAGTTCGTTCCATCATCTTACAGAGGAGAACCATCTCCTACCAACTTTGTTAACTCTTCTCCTGTTGTAACCCCAAGAATTTGTAAGAGATGAAGCCTACCTCTCAACCACAACTCAACTAAAGGCGGAAGCTTCTTTAAATAAGAAGCACCTGAACTAAATCCATCTTTTTCATATTAAAGAGAGGTAGGTGATAGGTGGACAGATGGTAAGTATAAAAGTAAGGGTTACCAGCTCAGAAATTATAGCAACAGTGATGTCTGTGTTCTTCAGCCTGTGATTAGGAGTAGAGAAGGCTAAATGTGAATAATTCTTAAACTGCCCATGCTTGGGCTTTGTGCTTCTTAGGCCCTTGTTAGTGATAGAGTTTAGCCACTTAGAAACGCTGCATATTTATTGCAAAGTACCTCCTAATTCAGTAAATGGTGGCAGTTTTGAGAAATAAATACAACTTGCAGTCCAATATCTTTCCCTATTATGCAAACAATTCTAACTAATATTAGTGAATGTGAAATATTAAATTTTTGTTCAGGATTGTCTTAGGCTGGGTTCTCTAGAGCAGTAAAACCAGTAAAGTATATAAATACATATACAGAAAGATTTATATCAAGGAAACGGCTCATGCAATTGTAGAGGCTGGAATGTCCCAAGTCCATGGATCAGAATAGAGGCTTCTCCCGATTCACGTAGTCACAGGGGCTGGTGAACCCAAGATCAGCAGGTCGGAGAGCAGGGCTCCTGCTCACAGGCTGCAAAGATTGATGAATCCCAAGATCGACAGATAAGCTGATAGCTCAAGACCCAAGAAACGGAGGTCAGATGAACGGGAGGCAGCTGCAGGATCCATAGTGAGCAAAAAGCCAGATGTCTGCTTATATTCAGATGCAGGCCACACCCAAAAGGAAACTCCCTTTCAACTGATTGACTACTCACAGCAGATCCCATCGTGGGAGTGATCACATATAAACACTGAGAATCATGGCCCAGCCAAGTTGACACACAATCTTAGCTGTCACAAGGATCTATAAAAAATTCAGCCATCCCCCAAAAAAGTTCATTTCTGGACATGGAGAAAAGAAGTCTAGAAAATAGGTAGCTTAAGGGTAGCCTTGTAATAGAAATATGCTCATCTACCAAAGTTACTTACTCTTTGCCTCCAATCCCAACTGAGGATCATACAAAGAAAATTTACTTTCACTAAAATATGAAAGTTTGAAATTAGACCAGTTCTGAAAATAATTGTCCAAGACAGTGATGATTTACATGAGTCGATGGACCCTTAGGGACTCTGAAAACAATAATGGCAATTTTTTTTTACCATTTATATTGTTTCAAAAGCCGCATAAGAGTTATACATTCACTCATATAAAGCAACTGAAATAACAAATTTCTTTCCGTAAGGTGGAAATTATATTAGTTTTGTGGTTGAATATGTGGATCTGTAAGTCTGAAGGATAGTCACACATGTTTTGGTAATACAAAAAGAGGTGAAAATATTAATATTGTTAAATAAGTGCAGTTTATTTGTCATAAAAATTTTCCAAGACATGAGAAATTTTCTGGAAAAGTGCTTGATAATGAAAGAGCCTAGCAATCTAAGGGAAAGAAGAGGGAATAAAAAGAAAAGTGTTCTAGAGAGAGGATCATGGCCGATAATGATCCATAGGTAAATAATAATAATAATTAGCCAATACATATAACCAACCAGGAATTGAACAACCATAAATGAGCAAAACTTTTCTCAGTCCCAACTCACCAAATGTATGTAAAGTGTTGTAGCTCACTGATGATCATCCTTCCCCATGGGTATCTTTCCCCATTCATTCCCTCCTCTCCCTCCATGATGGGTTATGCCAACTTTGTGTAGTGACACATATTCATCGTATCTCTATCACTGCATACAACCACTCACAATGTAAATACTTCCTTATGTTTATCTCATCCACCAGATTCTGTCACAGCTCTTGACATTGTCAGTCCCCAGCACAGTGTCAAACACAAACAGGGTATTTAGTCATTGGTGGTTGAGTTAATAAATGAATGAGCCTTGCTTCTAAGACCTAAGATGTTTTATCATTTTAGGTCCCATTTTACAAACTAGTATTCCAGACACTGTGGAAAACTTGCTTGGTTCCACAATTAAAAATAACTTTGGAAAATACTGTATGCTATAATCTCTGATAGACATTCACAGTAAATTTTACATACTAAAGGTAGTTAGACATCCTCACCCAACTAAACTTGGCTTAGCTTAGTATTTCCTGACTTATTTGTTCATGGAAACTTTATTCTCCCACTAAATTATTAAGTTTCCAGGGAAGTAAAGCTCTATAAGACCCTGTTTGGGAAACGGTCCTTTGGAGAAGGAAGACGTGCTTAGGGGAAGAGGCACTGGGCACCATTTCGACAGAGCCCAAGTGTCAGCCTTACTTAACTATCGTCTGTGCAAGCTGGGCCATATCATCAGGGATTAGAAAAATCACACCCCAAGGGAACTGGGAGCATGTTCATACCCACCCCCACCCCCAGAGCCATCTGGAGCTTTTTATGTACCCTATGAATAAGAAATAATTGGTTCTCATTTATGACTGGTAAACTATTAAACCTAGCTATGGAATGTAGTGCCTGAATATTTTCCTCACTCTAGGAAGACAGAAAGCCTCTGTCCGGGTAGGTTCACTTCCTGAGGGATAAAGGAGGCATTTTGGTGACCAGTAGTGTCCCAACCTGGAGTGGGCTTCCCCTGCAGACTAATGTTAGATCAGTAAATTTTATATATGGAAGCATGGAGACTTAGGGCCTCAGGAAATTTTTGTGGTTTTTGCTATTAATTTATTATCAAATAGTACGTACTGTTTGTAGCATATTCAAACAGTGCCGCAACATACGCCATTCTCCAGTAAACACTGTGAATGGCTTGGTTTAAATCCTTCTAGACTTTATCTGTGCATAGTTAAACAAACTTGATTAGATGGATGGATACATAGACAGATAGATTGGTATATAAACATAGTTTTGTTTTGTTACGATCTAGGCTCATCCTATGCGTATCATTTAGAACTTTTTTTTTTAACCACACAAAATATCAAGAGCATCTTAATGATGTATACTTTCAGTGATCTTATGGCATTGTATTTAATAGCTGCATAGTATCTTGGTATACCATGTTATGGATGATTCATAATTTATTTGAAATCTCCTTTTGATTAATTTATCTCTGGGTCATTTGTAAAATATTAACTTATACAATGTCTCCATGAACATCTTTCTATGCACATCTTTGTATTTGTGTGACTATTGCCAAAGGAAGGACTGCTAGAAGTGAAATTTCTGGGTCTCATGTTTGAACATGTTTTATTTTTCACTTTAATAGATACTACCAAATTTCTCTCCCAAATAGCTGTACCATTTTACATATTTCTTTAATTACTCATAACATTAGGCATCCTTTCCCTTATTCGCTATTTGTATTTCTTTTATGAATTGTTGATTAAAATCTTTTACCTATTTTTTTACTAGTTTATTTATCTTTTTATTGTTGATTTATAGGCAATATTATATTTTGCAGATGTTAATGTTTCCAATATTACGTATGTGGAAATATTTTATATCATTTCTTTGTCTTCAAAATTTATTTGTGCCTCAGAGAAGTTATACCTTTTTATACAGACATATATGTTAAGCTTTTTCTTTTTGACTTTTAGTTTCCATGTCATGCTAAGTAACGTCTAACTCCGGCCTATGAAATTATTCCTGTTTTCTTTTGCTATTTTCTCAAATTTATTATTGTTGTTTTAGACTCCCCCCTAAAAAAGAAAAAGGATATTTAAACTACCTAGAATTTATTTTTGTGGATGGCCAGAGAAACCAGTTGCTGTCGAGTCAATTCCAACTCATGGCACATCTATGTTTTTATGAAGTAGATCTCCAGGTCTTTCTTCCTAGGCTTCTCTGGGTGGACTCCAACCTCCATCTTTTCTGTTAGCAGCCAAGTGCACAAACCATTTGCACTTCTCAGGGACTCCCTGTGGTAGGCATGTGGTAGAAATTTTCAAATGAAGAAAGACCACAGAAAATATGTATACAATGGCAACATAATGTATTATATCTTATATTTTATAATTTGCTTAGATATTATATTTTATAAAGATTTTCTTTAAAGTCTTAGAAAAAAATAAAATTATGTATTTTGATTAATTATCAGTTATAACCTATGTTTATTTTCTCAAGAGTCATAACAGGATAAAACACTTCATATTTCTGAAACACCTTAAAATTATACAAACATTTTTTATCTTGGTTCTCTTTTGAGCATTACAGCAACCTTACGAGGTCAATAGAGCAGGTGGTGTCTGTTTTAAGTGACTTATCTAAGGTGTCTAAGATAATTAATGATTGTGTTGATGCTGGACACCAGCTTTCTTTACATTCCAGTACTTCGTACTTTATAATTACAACCTTTGCAGCCGGCATGATTCTGTCGACGTGATAAAAAAATCCCAAGGCAGAAAGTCTTTACTAAAATAAAAATGAAAGACTTTAAGCTAAGCAGCATAGCCTTGTTAAAAGCGTTGGTCACGATCCTTCTCTTCTCATCTCTGGCCTCACATAAATAGTTGTGGCTGAGTTACAAACTTGCTGGAAATGGGCCTCGAGGTCGGTACACGGTGCAGGCTTGACTGGGGAGACGCAAATTGTGCCCGTGTAATTCCTAATACGAGGCAGTGGAAAATTGCTGGCCCAATTGAGAGTCGTTAACACAATAGAAAGGACACTGAAGGAAAGCCTGATGTGTCTCTCCGGCATGTTTTTGTCCTCACTGCCATTTTCAGAGGGGATAAAATGAGATGACATTGGGACGGAAAACGACCACGCCAGAACCAGCCCTGATTGCTGTTTTGAATGCCTCGCCGCTGCGCCTCTGCGCCGCTGCGGCCAGATTGATTCATTTCCAGGCAATGGTCATTACATTGGGTTTTACTCAGAAAATGCAGCGCTTTTCTGTTGCCCGGGTTGTCTGCTGTGATGGACGGTGTGATGCTCTACCTCAGTCCATTATTTTATGTTTAACAATCCTGCGTCGTGGAATTAACTGAGCTGTACATTCCAACAGGGTTCCCAAAGAAAGCCTGGACTGAGAAAAGAATGCAAATTACGGGAGGGGAAGTATGAGCAGTAGGGGAGAGTTTTGTTTTGTTCAAACAACGGTTCTTTATATCTAATTAGATCCATCACCTAATTTTTATACCACCATTATTTTAATGCCTACTGATTGTTATTCACCTAGAAACTCTTATTCTTAAAAGGGTTGACTTGAAACTCTCTTTCATTTTTGTACTTTATTGCTTTAAAAAAGGAGGGCTAGTTGCGCAGCAGTTAAGTGCTCGGCTGCTAACAGAAAGGTTGGTGGTTCAAACCCTCCAGCTGCTCTGCAGGAGAAAGATGTGGCAGTCTTCTGTAAATATTACAGCCTTGGAAACCCAATGAGGCAATTCTAGTCTGTCCTGTGGGGTTGCCATTAGTCAGAATCAACTCGAAGGCACTGGGTTTGGTTTGGTGGTTTGGTATGACTTTAATATTTTAAAAGTTATTGTGCTTTGAGAATGAAAGTGGAAGGAGAATTGTTACGCTTGTTAAGCATAGATATGAGTTGAGGCACGGCCATAAAGTGTCAGGGCCCCCAAAATGAACAAACACAGCAATAACAAAACAAAAATCTGTGTGAAGGGAACAATTAGCATGTACATACACATTGCAGTGAATAAAGCCATTAAAATGTGTAATACTGCGTTTAAAATTTCATCATACAAATGTGACTTCTGGGTTCTTCTTGACCCTAATATAGACATATGATCAGATTGTAACTGAATATTCATAACATTTTCACTACACTCACTTCGTATTTGCCCTGCAATAGCCTGGTAACCAACCAGTTGTCATCGAGTTGATTCCGACTCATGGCAACCCCATGTGTGTCAGAGTGTGCTCCATAGCGTTTTTAATGGCTGATTGTTTGGAAATAGATCACCAGGCCTTTCTTTCAAGGTGCCTCTGGGTGAGCTCGAACTGCCAACCTTTTAGTTAGCAGCCGAGCTTGTTAACTGTTCCAAAAACATAGTACGATGGTTATTTGTTGAATAAATGAATTACTTAAAGGTGAATGTTCAAAATGCAATGACATTATTTTTCATAAAATTTTAGGTCATATTTTATGAGTATATAATTGAAATACAAGATAAAAGATATCATATTTGTGGTTGTGATCCTTTTATTTAGTCTGCGTGTTTCTATCTCTGATTGTATTTTTTAACTTTTCATATTAGAGAGTTAGACTGGTAGAAAGTTATATTCTTATAATTTTTCTATCTTCTTCAAAAGAAAATATGAAGTAAAAATTAGAAAATGCCCAGAATCCTTTACAAAGTACATGTAGTATATAGTCTGTAATAATAATTGTATTAAAGCCACCAGGCCTATGTACTATCGATGAGTTCGTATGTCCAAGAGAACTGAAAATTTCCAGTTTCCTGGCTTCGAACAGTAACTATGCAATCTCATTGTTGCAATAACATTATATTTATATATTTAATCATAGAGACAGTAGATTTAGTAAGACCTACCTAATCCTTACTTTACTAACTTAACCAAAACAAAAAAAATCATTGCCGTCAAGTCAGTTCGGAATCATAGCAACCCTATAGGCTGAACTGCCCCGTAAGGTTTCCAAGAAGCAGCTGGTGGATTCAAACTGCTGACCTTTTGTTTAGCAGCCATAACTCTTAGCCACTGTGTCACCAAGGCTCCCTACTAACTTAAGAACCTGCTTATTCCCATGTTAGCAACCATTTTAAATGACTTCTCAGCAAATACGGAACAAAAATCAAAATTGAAATGGAATTCACATATGTGTTAGAAATATTTTATAATATATGTTTATCCTATAAGTTCTGCTATAATTATTCACTAAAACAATTTTCATGAGTCAAAATGTTTTAGTAGTTATATTTATAGACAGAATTTTCCACTTTTAAATGTGAGGGCACATTTTTAGTTTGAGAAACAATGTGCAAATTAAAAAATTCTATTGTTCAGATTTAGATTTTTGTAGATTTTTTTAGACATCCTCTCTCAGCTTTGTCTATGTTTCAAAAAAAAAAAGGGGGGGGGGACCAAAAAGGGAGAAAAGAGAGCCCAACTGGATTTAAAATGTTCAACTATAGAACAAAAATAATCCTTCAATTGGCTAATGGCTGTCCTTAATAGACTCCAGCAAGAAATCCCAATTTCAGAGCATTTAGCCCTAGGAAACCCATCATGGCTTCTTTTCGTGCAATCCTGGCTAGGAAGAGGCCTGTACCAGGTAGTACTCTATCCTTTGCCCTATCTTAAGCAGCAGCACCATCCATTCAATCCTCTCTTTAAAAATCACTTTATTCTTTTAACACATTCAAGTGTTAAAAAAAACTTTTCAAGTCAGGAGAGACTTCCTCACACTTAACTTACAGTCTGCACACTCAACTCAGTTTTATGACTGTTAAAGAGTAAGGCGATCTAACAGTTGTTGCAATTGCTTGATTGTTTCTATCGGGTTTGGGGGAAGCGAGCAGAAATGGCCTAGAAAAAGAAAGGTGGTTGGCTTCACTAAAACATCATTGTCTTAGTGATCTAGTGCTGCTGTAACAGAAATAGCACAAGAGGATAGCTTCAACAAACAGAAATTTATCCTCTCACAGTTTGGGAGGCTTGAAGTCCAAATTCAGGGCACCAGCTTTAGAAGCCTTTCTCTTTGTGTCTCTGTCCCCTGGGTCTGGGAGTTTCTCAGTGCAGGGCTTGGTTCCAAAGGACGCACTCCGTTCCGGGCTCTGCTTTCTTGGTAGTAGGAGGTCCCATCTCTCTGCTTGCTTCTCTCTCCTTTTATCTCTTGGATAAAAGGTGATGCAGGCCATACCCCAGGGAAACTCCCCTTACATCAGATCAGGGCTGTGACCCGAGTAAAGGTGTTGCATCCCACTCTAATCCTCTTTATCATAACCTAATCTTGCCTCATTAATCTCAGGCAGAGATTAGGATTTACAACACATAGGAAAATCACATCAGATCACAAAATGGAGGACAGCCACACAATACTGGGAATCATGGCCTAGCCAAGTTGACACATATTTTGGGGGGACATAATTCAATCCAGGACAATCATTTATGTAAAAGAATCACTTGCTCCATTGGAAGAAATCAGAAAAATCAGAAAGGTGTAAAAAGATTGGTTAAAAACAAAAGCCCTCACTTTCCCCATTGTTAACATTTGGTGTACTGTCTTCTAGTTTTCTTCTTGGTTCACATATTTAAGATAATACTGTACATTTAACATTATACTGCATTTTTCAGTTTCATTGTAAACTTTTTAGAAGCCTCGTTTTTTATATTTTACATAACATTTGATCTCATGTATATCCCATAATTCACATAACCATTCTCTACTATTGGAAATTTAGGCTGTTACCAATTGTTCATGTAACATCATTTTAGACCTGAACTTCTACATCCTTGGTCACATAGTGGTAAGTATCTTATCCTATAGAATTTACTGGATTAGTCTAACGTTGTTTGTTGTTGTTGTTAGGTGCCGTTGAGTCAGTTTAGACGCATGTACAACAGAACAAAACACTGCCTTGTTCTGTGGCATCCTCACAATCATGGCTATGTTTGAGCTCATTGTTGCAGCCATTGTGACAATCCACGTAATTGTGGGTCTTCCTCATTTTCACTGACCCTCTGCTTTACCAAGCATGATGTCCTTCTCCAGGGACTGGTCCCTCATGATGACAGGTGCCAAGAACATGAGACGAAGTCTCACCATCCTCGCTTCTAAGGAGCATTCTGGCTGTACTTCTTCCAAGACATTTTTGTTCATTCTTCTGGCAGTCCATGGTATATTCAGTATTCTTTGCCAACACCATAATTCAAATGCATCAATTCTTCTTTGGTCTTCCTTATTTACTGTCCAGCTTTCACATGCATATGAGGCGATTGAAAATACTGTGGCTTGGGTCAGGTGCACCTTAGTCTTCAGGGTGACATCTTTGCTTTTTAACATTTTAAAGAGGTCTTTTGCAGCAGATTTGTACAATGCAATATGTCATTTGATTTCCTGACTGTTGCTTCCATGGGCATTGATTGTGGATCCAAGTAAAATGAAATCCTTGACAACCTTAATATTTTCTCCATTTGTCATGATGTTGCTTATTGGTCCAGTTGTGAGGATTTTTGTTTGGTTTGTGTTAAGGTGCAATCCATACTGAAGGCTATAGTCTTTGATCTTCATCAGTAAGTGCTTCGAGTCCTCTTCACTTTCAGAAAGCAAGTTGTGTCATCTGCATATCACAGGTTGTTAATGAGTTTTCCTCCAATCCTGATGCTGCGTTCTTCTTCATACAGTCCAGCTTCTTGGATTATTTACTCAGCATATAGATTTTAATGGGGGCCCATAAGACAAACGTGTACGCTCCCATGAAAATCATAACGTGTCCTGACATGCCCATCCTTAGCGTCACCCTCTCTAGACTTGCTTCCTTCCCTGATTTCTTTATCTCAGAGACTGGCATCATCATTATCCACTCAGAAGACTCCAAGTCAGAAACCTGGGCTTATCCTGATTCCCGTTGCACCCCTGCCCAATCAACATCCACATCACTTACCAGAAGGATTACCTGTGGCTTAACAATTCCCTAAGCTTAAGTTTCCATATATGAAAACTGCCCATGGCTGCCTTTTTTCTTAGGTCAGTCAGCAAATCAAAGAAGCAGACTTGTGTCAAAGGTTTTCTTGTTTTTCTTCTTCTCTTCTTTGAGCTTCTCCTCCACTCCATCGTTCATGGCTTTCAGCATCCTTTTACAGGCCAGCAGCAAAGTGTTTATTTCTGCCGCACAACCACCACTGATCTTCAGGCTATTGGTCACGTAGGACCTGTCTCATCTCTCACCTGCTGGGAGTTTGTTGACAAGTGTGAAGGAGGAACATCTCTCATCATGTCAAGATTCACACTAAGGTGTTTAGGGAGGGGGGCTATCACTAAGCCTGTAAATTCTTTGTCAGAGAGAACGGGCATGGCATAACTGCCAAAGTAGCCCCAGATTTTTCTAAATCCTCCTTCATGTTTGATTTTGAGAAAAAATTGCAGCTGTTGTTATTGTTGTTGTTAGTTGCTGTTGTGTTGATTCTGATTCACGGCAACCCTATGTAGGAAATGTTAATTTTATCTTTGATGTTACAAACAATGCGAATGAAAACTCTGGACATTGCCTGCATGGATATTTGCTCAACACCCTCATGAGGGCCCTCTGTTGTCACGTTTTATCTTGTGAATTGCCATGTGCTCCACAGGTTGGACCAATGAGGCAATACTAGGAGAGGCAGGAAGACAGGCAAAGCCTTTCTCTTCCCAAAATACGCTTCCTCAATCATCACTGCTCATCAGATGTCTAACTGAATAACTTTGCTATCCTGGTTTTAAAATATTCTTTCATTCATAAATGAGCATAGACACTCAGAAAAATTAGAAAGAAAACAGACACATACAAACACACACCCCACCTCTTGCATTGGCAACAAGTAACACATTTTAAAATTTTAGAACATTAAAGTTTTCCAAATACCGTTTAAAACATAATAAGTCAATATGCCTTTAGTCTATTTAAACCCAGGAATACATTGATGCCTACCAAAATAAAAGCCAATGAGCAGAATTTCCATTCCATCAAAAGAGTCCTTTCTGTCCCGAAGGCAAGCTAAGAGTGTGTGTGGGAGAGGAGGGTCATTCTCAGCTGAGTTTCATTAGGTGAATAAAACTTCTTTTTCGTGATTAAAGAGACATGGTGGTTTTTAAACCAGGTACAGTGTCTGCTCTGAAGCTCTTTTGGAAGCCCAAGTTTCCAGCTACTGGCCTCTGGATAGCCAAGTTACAATTGCATTATGGTCATATGATTGTATTCCACTTTATTATAGCCTTATTGGTTAGTGGGGAAAACCTAATTGACTGCCACTGTGTGGAGACTTAAGTGCTGTGGAATGATCCCAAAGGACTCGAGAGGGTGATACTTCACTTCTTCAGTAAGGTGGGAATAGAATAACATTCAAGAACATACTGGTGCCAGGCTGTCTGGGTTCAAGTCCCAGTGCTGCTTCTTTTACTAGCCTGGACAAAGTTACTTACTTCTCTGTGTTTTGTGTTCACTGTCTGTAAAATAGAGACAATAGCAGTACTATTCCTTGTTCCTTGTGCATGTCCATATTACACATTCCTTGGCCACCTCCCTCACCCCACCACTAGGATTGTTGTAGGGACCAGGTGAGTTAGTACATGTCATGTGCTTAGAAGGGAGCTGCCCCTGATAAGCCCAATGTGAGTGTTTGCTATTATTTGCCATTATTGTCCATGGGACTTAGAGAAGCAAGACACACACACACACACACACACACACACACACACACACGAGCTACGTCAGTGATTCTCACTCTTAAACATACATAGAAACAACCTGGGGAATCATAAAATGCAGAATCTGATCCAGTAGGTCTAGGGTGGTCCAATACTCTGCAGGTACTTCCAGGCACACTATGAGTAGTAGGGGTCTGGAACAGATGAAGAACAGTGTTTACAGACAATATTATCAAGAGTAGAAAATTAATGTGGTTGCTACTGTAATCACTCCTTGTCCACTGGGAAGTTCCCCAAGCTGGCAGAGTGGAGAAGACTCAGTTCTGGCTTCGACTCTGCCACTGACCCGCTGCGTGTCATATCACTTAAGGCCTGCCACTTAAGTGCCTTGTATTTCATGTTTTTCTATCTTTCAAATGGAGATAATAATACTTGCTCTACCTATATCACAGGATTGTTGTAAGGGCCAAATGAGAAAATGTATGTGAAAGCTTTTTGAAAAACTAAAAGTGCTGCTCGATTGTAAAGGGATCAATAGTAGCAGAAGACAGGTGGACTGAGAGATGTTTGGTGGTAATGGAGAGGTCCCCAGGAGAGCAAATGCTGAGCTTGGGTTTGAAGGAGGTGAGAGAGGCAGACTCACTGTTATTCCAATTGGGAAATAACTGCTAATGGAGGAAACAACACAAAGACAGGAGCAAATAAACCAGGTGTTTTGTGTTCATGAATGTACCACAGGTGAAACAAACTAACCTACTTTCAGTGGAGGGTCCTCCCGGAAGAATTAATGAGAAATTAGATTTAAAAAGAGAAAATAAATAATCAGAGAAAAAGAGCGTGAAAGGGAAAGTAGAACACTGGGTCTGAAATCTGGGCTAAAGCCTTTTGAGTTGGTGCAAGGACAACAGAGGAACTGTTTTCCAAAGCACTTTCAAAGTCACTCATTTAGTGAACCTGCCGCAGCCATTTGCCAGGCAGATAGTACAGATGAAACCTCTGCACACCTGGCCTCTAACTGCTGTCTGTCTCCACTGGCTTTGATGCTGCTAGAGACTAGATTGTGTCTGCACCAGACTTGATTTCAGAGTTGTATGTTCTCTCACAGTTCTGGAGTCAGGGAGTCCCTGATCACGGTGTTGGCCATGTTGGTTCCTTCTGAGGCTCTGTGGGAGAATCTGCTCCATGCCTCTCTCCTAGCTTCTGGTAGCTCCAGGCATACTTTGGTCTGCAGCTGCAGTGTCACATGGCATCCTTCTTCTGTCTGTGTGTCTGTCTCTTCTCTTTCGTAAGGACATCTGTCATAGATGATTAGGACCCACCTGACTCCAGCATGACCTCCTATTAACCTAACTGATAACATCTTCAAAGACCCTAACTCCAAACAAGCTCGTGTTCACAGATACCAGGGATGGGTTAGGCCATCAACATATCTTTTGGGGGGACACAATTTAATTTGTAACATGTGAACCTCCAGCTTTATGTCTGTGTCATTCTTGATTATTTGTCATTCTTGATTATTGACCTGTGCTCGGGTCAGGGCCAGTTCATGGGTGTGTGATCTGTGTCGTCACACTGGGTCCCGGGCTCAGAAGGGCCCCATGTTTAGTTCAGTGCTCTGTCATCTGGGTCTTGAAATTCTTTATCACTTTTTAACAAAGGATTCTGTGTCCTCAATTTGAGCGGGCCCCTTCCTGGTTCTGTCTTCCCTCCTCTCCTCACCCTCCACCTACTGCTGCCCTTGCTGCCATCCTTTCCACTTTGCCTTCTAAAATACCTTCTTTGAGATAATCTGCCCCATCGATGGTTCTCAACCAGGCTACATATAAGTATCACCTGAGGCAATTGGTTGTTGTTAGGTCCCATCGAGTCAGTTTCCATTCATAATGACACTGGGTACAACAGAATGAAATACTGACCAGTCCTGCGCCATCCTCACAATCATTGCTGTGTTTGAGCCCAATGTTGTAGCCAGTGTGTCTTCATCTCATTGAGGGCCTTCTTCTTTTTCACTGACCCTCTACTTTACCAAGTATGATGTCCTTCTCCAGGGACTAGTCCCGCCTGATAACATGTCCAGAGTCCATGAGATGAAGTCTTACCATCCTCACGTTTAAGCAGCATTCTGGCTGTACTTCTTTCAAGACAGATTTGTTCGTTCTTCTAGCGGTCCTTGGTATACTCAGCATTCTTTGCCAACCCCATAATTCAAAGGCATCAATTTTTCTTTGGTTTTCCTTATTCATTTTCCAGCTTTCACATGCATATGAAGTGATTGAAAATACCATGGCTTGGGTCAGGCACACCTTCATCCTCAAGGTGACATCTTTGCTTTTTAACACTTTAAGGAGGTCTTTTGCAGCAGATTTGCCCAATGCAATACGTCTCTTGATTTCTTGACTGCTACTTCCACAGGCATAGATTGTAGGTCCACATAAAATGAAATCTTTGACAACTTTGATCTTTTCTCCATTTATCATGATGTTACTTATTGGTCCAGTTGTGAAAATTTTTGTTTTTTTTTATGTTAAGATGTAATCCATAGTGAAGGCTATAATCTTTGATCTTCATCAGTAAGTGCTTCAGGTCCTCTTCATTTTCAGCAAGCAAGATTGTGTCATCTGCATATTACAGGTTTTAATGAGTCTTCCTCCAGTCTTGATGCTGTATTCCTCTTCATATAGTCCAGCTTCTTGGATTATTTGCTCAGCCTACAGATTGAACAAGTATGGTGAAAGGATACAACCCTGATGCACACCTTTTCTGCTTTTAAACCACTCAGTATCCCCTTGTTCTGTTTGAATGACTGCCTCTTGGTCTATGTACAGGTTCTGCACGAGCACAATTAAGTATTCTGGAATTCTCATTCTTTGCAAGGTTATCCATAATTTATTATGATCCACACGGTCAAATGCCTTTGCATACTTAATAAAACACAGGTAAACTTCTTTCTGGTATTCTCCGCTTTCAGTCAAGATCCCTCTGACATCAGCAATGATACCCCTTATTCCACATCCTCTTCTGAATTGGGTTTGAATTTCTGGCAGCTCCCTGCTGATGTACGGCTGCAGCCATTTTTTACTTATCTTCAGCATAGTTTTACTTGCTTATGATATTAATGATACTGTTTGATAACTTTTACATTCTGTTGAATCACCTTTCTTCATAATAGGGACGTATATGGATCTCTTCCAGCTGATTAGCCAGGTAGCTGTCTTCCAGATTTCTTGCCATAGACAAGTGAGCACTTCCAGTGTTGCATCTGTTTGTTAAAACATCTCAGTTTGAATTCCATCAATTGCTGGCGTCTTAGTTTTTTTGCCCATGCCTTCAGTGCAGTTCGAATTTCTTCCTTCAGTACCATTGGTTCTTGATCATATGCTACCTCCTAAAATGGTTGAACCTGTACCAGTTCCTTTTAGTACAGGGACTCTGTGTATTTCCTCCACTTTGTTTTGATGCTTCAATATTTTGCCCATAGAATCCTTCAGTATTGCAACTTGTGGCTTGAATTTTTTCTTCAGTTCTTTCAGCTTGAGAAATGCTGAGCGTGTTCTTCCCTTTTGGTTTTCTTTCTCCAGGTCTTTGCACATTTCATTATAATACGTTACTTTGTTTCTCGAGCTACCCTTTGAAATTTTCTGTTCAACTCCTTTACTTCACTGTTTCTTCCTTTCATTTTAGCTACTCTACCTTCAAGAGCAACTTTCAGAGTCTCTTCTGACATCCATTTTGGTCTTTTCTTTCTTATCTTTTTAATAACCTCTTGCTATGTTCATGTATAATGTCCTTGATGTCATTCCGCAACTCATCTGGTCTTCATCATTAGTGTTCAATGCATCAAATTTAGATGGTCTCTAAATTCAAATGGGATATATTCAAGGTTGTGCTTTGGCTCTCATGGACTTGTTTTAATTTTCTTCAACTTCAACTTGAATTTGCATATGAGCAATTGATGGTCTGTTCCACAGTTGGATCCTGGCCTTGTTCTGACTGATGATATTGAGCTTTTCCATCGTCTCTTTCCACAGATGTAGTCAATTTGATTCCTGTGTATTCCATCTGGCAAAGTCCAAGTGTACAGTTGCCATTTACATTGTTGAAAAAAGGTATTTGCAATGAACAAGTTGTTGATCTTGCAAAATTCTGTCATAAAATCTCCGGCGTCATTTCTATCACCAAGGCCATATTTCCAACTACTTATCCTTCTTTATTTCCAACTTTCGTATTCCAATCACTAGTAATTTCAAAACTGCAGAAGTTGGTAAAAATCTTCAATTTCTTCATCTTTGGCATTAGTGGTTGGTATGTAAATTTGAATAATAACCGTATTAACTGGCCTTCTTTGTAGGCCTATGGATATTATCCTATCATTGACAGCATTGTATTGCAGGATAGATCTTGAAATATTTTTTTTTGACAATGAATGCGCTGCCTTTCCTCTTCAGTTTGTCATACCCTGCATAGTAGACCATATGATTGTCTGATTCAAAATGGCCAATACCGTCTGTTTCACTTCACTAATGCCTAGGAAACCCTATGCAGCAGTTCTACTCTGTCATATAGGGTCTCTATGAGTTAGAACTGACTTGATGGCAACAGGTTTTGTTTTTTTTTTTTTTTTAATAATGCGTAGGATATTGATCTTCAAACATTCCATTTCATTTTTGATGATTTCCAACTTTTCTTGATTGATACTTCATACATTCCATATTCCAGTTATTAATGGATGTTTGCAGCTATTTCTTCTCATTTTGAATCATGCCATATCAGCAAATGAAAGTCCCAAAAGCTTTACTCCATTCATGTCATTAAGGTTGACTCTGCTTTGAGGAGGCAGCTCTTCAGTCATATTTTGAGTGCCTTCCAACCTGAGGGGCTCATCTTATGGCACTAATCAGACAGTGTTCTACTGCTATCTGTAAGGTTTTCACTGGCCAATTTTTTTTCAGAAGTAGCTCACCAGGTCCTTCTTCCTAATCTGCCTTAGTCTGGCAGTTAAAATAATACTCATATCTAAATTCCACTCCTGACAATTAAATCAGAATTGCTGGGCTGGGTCCCAGGCATGTGTATTTATGTTAAGGTATCCATGTGATTCTGATGTGCTTCCAGGGTTGATAATCACTGTCCTGTTTACGGGAAACATCCTCAATCTCTTGGCCTTAATCAAAACTTACCTCTCTGTGGACATGGCTTTCTTTGTAGACCTTTCAAGTAGAGACCACTCTTTCTTACACACCCCACACACTACGGCATCAGAAGGAGGTCAGAATTGTCACATCCTCCAAATGTTGCTAACATACCATTACTTCTCCATTGTGTTCTTTCCAAACCTTGCTCTCTTGCTATATACCTACATACTTTTCTTCATTTCTGTAACTAAATGCAATATCCCTTGGCCACCTCAACTTGAATTGTTTTTACCTCCTCTCCATGGCTGTGCATCTCATACCGAACCCCTTCATCACCCAGAACGCTTCCACTTCGAAAGTCATATGTGGAACACAATCACATTCTATATCATTTCTCAATCCCGTCTTTGTCCCCACCATGCCTATTCTTCCTCTGCCTGTGGATTTTTATCTTAATTTTCTTCCTCTCCTCCTTACAGCTTGGGCCCATGGTTGATTATTTAAGGAACTCCTTTAATGATGTTCAAGTTTCTTGCACCACAATATTCCAGGCCACCCATAAACAAACATCCAGGTTTGGGTAACTATAGTAATCTGCTTTCTCCACACCATACACACGCACCTTTTCAGACTGGAGCCGCACACACACACAAATCCATGGTCTCCAGCCTCTTCAACCAATTCCTTTACTTGTCCATAAACAGCTCACATTCCCATTCCTTTCAGTGACTGTCTAAACATCACCACCAGTCACCACTCTGAAACTCAGGCCATTCCGACTTCTCTCACAACCAACGATCTTGTGTCCTTTTTCACGTAATAAGTTTAAGTTACCTGACTCCTTCTCCATCAGATTGCTCCATACAGAATCATTCTCTCTCTCTTTATTTCTCTTTTTGATTGTGGTAAAAATATGTATACCAAAACATTTGCCAATTCAACAGTTTTTACATGTATAATTTAGTGACATTGACAACATTCATCATGTTGTATAACCATTACCACTAATCTTTTCCAAATTATTCCACCACCATTTATAGAAACTCAGTGCCCCCTAAGCAGTGACTCCCCCTTCCCCGCCCCCTTGCATCCCTGGTAACCACTTTGGTCTCTGTACATTTGCCTGTTTCCTGTAGGTGGTATAATACAATATTTATCTTTTGGTGACTGGGTTATTTCATTCAGCATGTTTTCAAGGTTGATCCACGTTGTATCATGTATCAGGACTTCATTTCTCTTTATGGCTCAGCAATATTCCATTGTATGTATATACCTCATTTTGTTTATCCATTCATCTGTTGATGGGCATTTAGGTTGTTTCCACCTTTTGGCTATTGTGAATAGTGCTGCAATGAACATTGGTGTACAAGTTTCTGTTTGTGTTCCTACTTTCAATTCTTTTGGATATATACCTAGGATTAGGATTGCTGGATCATATGGCAGTTCTATGTTCAACTTTTTGAGGAACTGCCAAACTGTTACACCTCCTATATCATTTCGCATTTCTCCCAGCAACGAATGAGGGTTCCAGACTCATTCTCTTTTCCTCAGTTGCGAAGGGTGACATTTCCTTCCTTTTGTTCAAAGCCAGCTCCTCATGCGAGTTCTTGAGTCCATCCCTCTCACTTCTTTGGGTGACCTTGTTCCATCAGGAGTACCAGTTTTCTCTCTAATATATTTTTATCTTTCACTCTGAACCACCTCCTTCCATTCAGATCATAAACAAACAAACAAACAAAAAAAAAAACCATTGCTGTCAAGTCCATTCTGATTCCAAGTGACCCTATAGGACAGAGTAGAACTACCCCATACAAGGACTGGCTGATGGATTTGAACTGCTGAACTTTTGGTTAGCAGCCATAGCTCTTAACCACTGTGCCACCAGGGCTCCACTCAGATCATAGCAGGCTCTAATCTCTACCTCCTTAAAAAAATAAGTAACCTTACACTGTCCTTTTCTGATTTCTGATCCAGAAGATTTAAAACTTTTTTGACTGCAGCAAAGCACATTTTACGTTTGACTCAGTGTACACACACCTATATAACATAACTGAAACTACAATTTCTTGAAATAAAAAACTAGTTGCCATTGAGTCGAGCCTGACTCATGGTGACCCAATGTGTGCCAGATTAGAACTGTGCTCCATAGGGTTTTCTATTGCTGATTTTTCGAACCTCCAACTTTTCAGTTAGCAGCCAAGCTTGTCAACTGTTGACAGCACCCAGGGACACCTAAATGTTTGATTTAAGCACCGTTATTTCTATCTTACTCTACTGCATTCTATTCTGTTTTTTTAAAATGCTGGTTGCAACTCACTAAATTTATTTCACATCCCATTAATAGACCACAACCCACAGTTTGAAAATCAATGATCTAATCTGTGCTACCTGTCTAACCGAAATCTCTCCCAAGTTGTCTAAACACATTTCCTATTCATTCCACTGTTAACTGAAATTCAGCCTCAATCTCCATGATTTCAATGACAATTCTCATGCTAGGGTTTATTTCTCCAACTAATATTTTAAATATCTAGTGTATATTGGTATAATAGGTCTAGTGGATATCTTTCTCTTCTAATCTTGCTTGATTCCTCCAAGGCATTTGGTATGACTACTTGTACTGTCCTCCTGCAAAATCTCTCATTCCTTGACTGCTGTGATTATCATGAACCCTCCGGATTCTTATTTCGTTGAGTGTTCTTACTCTGTTTAACTTATGGGCTCCTCTTTTCTGTTGCAATCTTAAAAAGCTGGTGTTCCCCAGAATTCCATCGTTAAGTCATTGCTCTTCTAACATACTTTCCTTAGAGTTCATCCACTCTAATGGTTTCCAATGCCACCTGTTGGCTGATTGTTTGTGAGTCTATGTCTCCACTTATCTCTCTTTCAGAGCATCTATCTGGTAGTATCTACATATTCACCTGGAGTTCCAAAGTCACTTCATACCCATTGTATTCAAAACAGACCTCCTTATTCCAGGCAAAAATACAGTGAGGAAAATCACAGGTTCTGGAACCTGAGTTGGCAGCAATTCACAAGATTGTATAGACCAATAATTCTCACATTTGCTTAGCGTTTATAATACCAAGAGTTCTTACAGCTTCCTGTAGCTTCCATTTGCCAAACAGTGAATTTAAAAATTGGCATTACTATTCATGATCCACAGTAATGACTACAATTCCTTATTATTATAACACAGAATGTGCTATGCAAATGTTAATTATTATTCATGCTCCAAGCCAAAGTATAAACATTATCATATTCTCAATATAAAACCACTAAGAATTCAGCTTTTCAATCACTTGATGAAGGTCCACAAGTCCAAGCTGAATCTTGCATTTCCCATCGAGTCTTGCAAATAAATGCCAAGTGTCTCCTTCCCCAAGGGTACAAGTCCTGTTTTGACAGATAATAAAGAGGAACAATTTCATTTATCTATCTGTTCCACGGGAGAGGACAAGCTGGTCCATGCAAATGGGCCAATAAATCATGGACTTATTTTCACAGCAATAGAATCATCATAAAGATTAGAGTGGCCTAATCTATTAATTTTCCTTTTTTCTCTGTTTTGGTTATCTTCCCCCGCTCAGGGCCAGAAAAATCTGGATCGATGCCAATTTGTTTAATTGGATTTTTTTTCAAATAGGTGCAAAAAATATCAAGCAGTCCTTTTAAGCTTTTTCTAGTGAGTTTAACAACGGCCAAATCAATTAAACAAATAGCTTTAAAAAATAAAACTCCAAATAAACCTCTTCCCTGCTTCAGAGATATCATACGCCAAGGTTTATGCAGAGCATATTTTTCCAGCTGAATTACTAACATCTCAAAACTGAGGACTTAAAAGGGAAATGCTGACACCGTCTCAACCATGGTAACAAAAATGGTGCAGCTCTAATCCAGCGGGGCTGTTTTTACAGCAGTTACGGGATAACGCAACAGAGGGCTGGAGACACACCAAGTGTGTCCCTGTGACCTGATTTACCTCTGCCTTCAGTGGGACACTCATATTAAAATATCTGCACTCTGACCTATAAAACAAGAAGCTTTTCTCCTCTGCTGGTTTCCTTAAGCAAGTATATGTGAAATACGAAAGCACCACATAGGTATAAGGGTTAGAAGTTTTCTTTTCCCCTTTGTTTGCCACCCCCCCACCCCACCTATGATTTAATAAACAGTAGCACAAGAGCTGTATTTTCTTCTGAGCCATAATATGTAACCAGAACAAACTCTGGAAAAGAGGAGAAAAGTTAGATATGTAAGCAAGAAAAAGTGACTTATTGATTTTATTGACTGGTCTGTTAACTTCTGACATTGCAATAAAGTCTTATTTATTTGTATACAGAAGACTCAATTACATAGATACATATCATTTTAACAACTGGGTTATTTACAGGAGAATTGCAGCTTCATAAATAACATAGACCTGGAATTTCTCAGGCTGATGTTTATCCATTGTTAGCTAAGGAAGCTGTGATGGCCACGTACATAGCTCCGTGCGAAGTCATTAGAACAGCATTATAACGGGATGGGGGAGGTGAAAGAAGGGGGCGAAGGAGCAGCAAAGTCCTAAGGACAGAAGTGCTCAGCCCAGCTAAAATATACAATAAATAATCCTCAAGGTAATCAGATCCACGGCAGAGCTGCTGAACTGTTTTCCCGCCTGCCACAGCATTTACAACCAGGAACGCTGTCAGTGGAGACAGGTTAAAGGATCCCGGTCTTTAAACTTCCATTTTAATTGTACAGACCATTAGGATTATATGTCAGGCTTTGTTCTTTTAAACATGAAGGATACATCTCAAAGGAAGTTTTATAAATTAAACATCTTCCCTTGATGTATAAGTCCAACATCTTCCCTTGATGGGACAACTGGTAGAAATGGAACGGGGCATCTTGCTGCTACCCCCAGAGACTCAACATTCCCCAGAGCATTGTTCAAGGGGTCTCTGGAAATAATTCTTTGCCAAACTATTAGTTGACTGTCTAGCTTCCCTGCTAGGCAATAAGCTCCAGGGGTTCAGGAAGCATATCTGGTAGACATTTAGTAAATATCTGTCGGGAATGAGTGAGTTAATTAATGAAGAGAAGTGGGACAACATATCATGACTTTTATGTGTCCCTTTCAGTGGTAGAATTCTTGCTTTCCATGCAGGAGACCCGAGTTTGATTTTTAGCCAATGCACCTTATGCACAGCCAACATCCGTCTGACACTGTGTCGTTGGAGGTTTGTGTGTTGCTATATGATGCTAAACAGGTTTCAGCAAAGCTTCCAGACTAAGATGGACTAGGAAGAAAGGCCTGGCGATCTACTTCCAAAAATCAGCCGAATTATCTGACTCACTTGCTTTGGACAAATCATCAAAAAGGATCAATCACTAGAGGGGGACATCCTGTTTGGTGAAGCAGAGGGCCAATGAGGGCGTGGGAGATACTTGGTGAGATGAATTGGCACAGTAGCCTCAACGATGGACTCAAACATGCTGGTGATTGTGAGGATGACGTAGGACTGGGCAGTGTTTCATTACGTTGTACATAAGGTTGCCATGAGTCAGCGTCACCTTGATGGCATCTAACAACAATAGTTGACAATGACAGCCAACACTTATCGAGCATTTATCATGTGCCAGGCACAGGAATCTATTTATTTCTCACAACAACAATAAAGTACTAAAGTAATAAAGAGTAGAACTTCACCATAGGGTTTTCTTGACTGTAATCTTTATGGAAGTAGATCACCAGGCCTCTCTTCCATGGAGCCGCTGGGTGGGTTCAAACCACCGATCTTTAGGTTAGCAGCCAATTGCAAACTGCTTGCACCACCCAGACTGCATAACTATAAAGTAGATTCTATCAGTTCCTCCATTTTACAGTTGAGAAAACTTAAGAAAAGAGAGGTTAAGTAACTTGTCCAAAGTCACACAGCTAGCACATGTGAAGCAAAGAAGAAAACACAGTTTAGTCGGGCTCCACAATGTATTGTCAGAACATGATTTTTAAAGACTCCTGTTCCTTTCTTTTTATGGGTTCTGGCTATGGGATCATGGCGATGATTTTCCTGACTTTTTCAGAATTGACTTCCTGAAGTCTAGAGCACCCCAGACTCTGCCCGACATTCCTTTTCTTGATAAATAAGCCATCTAGGAGCACAGGGTCACATTATCCCAAGGATCCTATTACTTCAGCATGGCCCTATTGATTAGAATGAAGTCTAGACTAAGAGTACCACTTCTTGCTCCCTAAACCTCCTGAGAGATGAAATTGTCAGACAGGCCAACCACAAATTTATTAGATGTTCTGCTTTTAGCAGACTCTTCCAAGAGAAACTCCTTATCACCCAACACATCTCCTTTGCAAAAAATTTATAATTAGCATTAGATAGCACCATTCAGATCTGCCATGTGATTTGGGTACATATGCTCTTAAGATGCCATTTGTGCCTTTTTTCCCATCTCAGGTAAAAACCCGAGGAGAAGAAGAACAGCCCTGGCTTCCAGGAGCTGGCCCGGCACTCACAGCGAGGATTTTATGTTCTCCTGGTGGATATAAACAACTTCATAGAACACCAACATCAGACAGGGCTACTGCATGACTGTGAAGAATCAGGAAAAAAATCAGACCATTCCATAATCACGTCTGAACACAGACAAAAACAAGAACATTGTTCAAACTACAACATGACCAAATATTCTTCCATCCTGGCTCATAGGAGTGAATATCATTCCTTTACCAAGTACAGCTTTAGCCTAGTTTTGTTTTTCCCACCTTCTAAATAAGAATTAGAGTACCTGGGTAGCACAAACAATAAATGTATTCGGCTGCTAGCCAAAAGGTTGGAGGTTCAAATCCACTCAGAGGCACCTTGGAAGAAAAGCCTGGCAATGTACATCCATAAAATCAGCCATTGAAAACACTGTGGAGCACAGTTCTACTCTGACACACATGGGGTCACCATGAGTCAGGATCGACTCGACAGCAACTGGAAAGATAAGAATTATTAAGATATTCAATCATAAGTTATCTGCCCTTCAGGATAGCATCTGTCTTAGTTTCTTAGTGCTACTGTAACGGAAATACCACAAGTGGGTGACTTTAAAGAATAGAAGTTATTTCTCACAATATAGGAGGTTAGAAGTCTGAACACAGGATACCAGCTACAAGGGAAGAGTCTCTGTTGGCTCTGGGGGAGATGGTTGTCTCAGCTTCTGTAGCCCTGGTGTTCCTTGGTTCCATGGCTATCTTCACGTGGCAACTATCTTCTCCCTGTCTGTGCTTGCTTGTCTTTGTGTCTGTGTTGCTCCTTATAGCTCAGGAGTGATTAGGTTTAGGACACACTCTACACAGATATGACCTTATTAACGTAACAACAAACCTGATTCCCAAACAGGACTACATCCACAGGCGTAGGGGCTAAGATCCCAGTACGTATTTTGGGGGGACATGATTCAGTCCATAACAGCATCCAATCCAGAGTGAAGCTCTGCTTCCTGGAATCCTCCCCCAAGTCACCTCACACAAGCCCACATCCTATGAGTTGTCCTTTCTAACTCTTTCTTCCTGAGATCTGCTTTGTTCCCATGGTGTGGGTTTGCTCTAACTTCAGGGAGTCTATAAACCCAAGCTGGTTCAACTGCGTGATGGACCTGGTGGTCTTGGCTGAAGGGCATGGGCCTCCCTGAGTATTCCTCATTAGAGTTCTTCTCACGCATTTGTAGATTTGCCTACAACGTGGCATGGGATGGCATGAGCACAAGAACTTGACCAGCCCAGGGTTTGAAGCCCAGCTCTTCCGCCTCCTTTTTCTACTTTTTTAAAAATAAGCTACGGACTTTGGGTCAGTTCCTTAAATTTTCTGAACCTTAGCTTCCTTATCTCTAAGTGCAGGATGACAGTATTAATATCATGAGGTTGGTATGAAGATTAAATGATGACAAATGTAGAATTTTCTAATATGTTGCCAGACTCTTGGCTGATGTTCAACAACTACTAATTCCTTTCCCTGACCCCATCTTGGTTGTATCTGTTTCTTCTAATAAGGCCTCTTATCTAACTATCACATTTCAGTCATAAATTCTAACCCATCAACTCCTGAGGATATTTAGAGATTATATGTTCCTCCTGAGGTAAAATTTCCAGTTTATTCTATTGCCGATTCTCTGTGCCATAATCTATAAATACGTAAGTCCTATGAGTACTAATATATTTTATATTTGATTCATTCTAAGATACACAGTTTTTTAATTCATATTTTAATCTGTCTGAAATTGGGATATGTCTTATAATCAGTGACATAATTGGTTTAATTAGCAAGTTTTTTTTTCTTTTTTAGTGGCACATAAAAACATTCATGAATTAACAGCATCTTAGATTTGATGAATTACAGTGTATAGTTTTAAATTACGGGACACACTGGAGTCCCTGTGTGGTGCAAATAGTTAATGTGCTCAGCTGCTAACCAAAAGGTTAGGGGTTTGAGTCTACCCAGAGGCAACTCAAAAGAAAGGCCTGGCAATCTATATCCAAGAAATCAGCCATTGGAAACCGTATGGAGTACAATTCTACTCTGACACACATGGGGCCACCATGAGTTGGAATTGACTTGACAGCAACCATTTCTTCCACTAGTTCATTTTTTCACCATTGTATTTAGAAGTTTGCTCTTTTTTTTTTAATTCTGATGTTGCAGTTCTAAAGCCAAACGTAATACTCAAGAATTTGACTTTTAAAATATTTGGACGTTGAACCTGTAAGTTATAATATGAGTCCAACTCCTGTTTAATAAGCCTATTTTTATAATATGAGCTCTGACATAGACTCAAAAATAAGTTAATATAACAAATGGAAATTGCTAGGCATTTGATACAGTCACGTAATGGAGTTAAAATAATGATGAAAAATAATGTGAATAGCTCTGTGAAGCTTTTGTTCTATTTTACTTTACGTGGAACAAGATCTTCAGAGCAAGAGGACAACAAAATAATGCTTTACTAAAGGGATAAGAGAATATGACCCGAGCCTATTAGTGATATAACACTTTATGAATGCACTTAAGTTAATAGCGTCTTTTAGCAATAGATACTTTTTCAATTACGGTAATGCTAAAAAATAAATACGCTAAAAGGAAAAAAAATGGTCAGAGACACATTAATTGGACTAGTTGTTTGGCTGTTTGGTTTTTTATAGCCAACTCTCAAGGGAGAAGAAAGAATCTAAACAACAATCTATCTGTGAGACATTAATGTGGGTTTTCATATTCTAGACCTACTTAATCTTATTGTAGAACAAATTTGTTTGTTACTGCATGTCCGAAGAAAGGTTTGTAGCTCTTGGCAATTTGTCCATAGTGCGTTGTGCGACATCCTTCCCTGGCTGCACAATTTTGCGTAGTTGTGCTATTCCAGAAGCTCCATTCCTGTAAGGAGTTGCTAACTAGGTGTGATGCGATAATTTCATGCAGTGTAATTCCTCTGGGGGTATTTCCTTCCTGCCCTTTGCTGAGTTCTAAATGACCCTACTTTCACCAATCTTCAGTTGCACGCAAGAATGATCACAAAGGCTACCCTCTTGGAGTGTCTGTGTAGAAATGCGGTTTTATTTCAGCTTTCAGGGATTTAAAATTTTTATTCCCCCTTTTTTAAAGTGGCATGCTGGCTACTTTTGCGAAGAGTGTGGTATTCTGAAAGTAAATAACTGAAATAGAGAGGCTGGACTCTTATCTTCCTGGATCCTCACAAATGGAAAAGTTAAGATATGGATATGGAAGGAGAAAGTGGTCAGGAAAATTGCCATAAATCACAGAGCGATGATATTGGCCTAGATTTGGCATCAGTTTTGTTGTGTTTTAAAAAGGATAAATATGCTTCCCTTTAAGAACGTAAGGCCAGCTCTTCCCGCTGTGAACCTCTTCCTTGGAACTCCTCCCGCCAGTTTGCACAGGGTGAGAAGTGGCCCACGGTTATTACTGTGATTGAGCGTAGTCTTCTGGAACATTTTCTTCTCATCCTCAGTTCTCACCGCCCACTCCCTCACCCCTGATTTATTGTGCCCCGTCTTCCTGCAATATTTTCATTTGATGTATAGTGTGGTATAGTCTCGGAGTCAAACAGAACTGGGTTCAAATCCTGACTCTATCACTCACTATGTGACTGAATGAGTTATTTAACCTTTCTAAAACTTAATTTCCACATCCATAAAATGAGGATGATAATCCCAGTATCACAGGGCTTCTGTGGAGATTAAATGGGAAAATGTATGTAAAATATTGAGCGTAGTGTCTGGCCCATGTTAAGTACTCAGTAAATGGTAGCTCTTATAAAATACCTGAGCAGTAGAGCAGCCTAATGGATAAAGATGTGGGCCTTCCATCAGATAGCCTGGGATAGTCACCTCTCTGTCACTTTTTCATTACGTGACATCAGGTAGTGACAACTTCTATATGCTTAGTCTCCTGTATATATGGACATCATAATCATGAACATCTTACAGGATTATTATTAAAAAAAAACAAAACCATTGCCTTCCAGTCAATTCTAACTCATAGTGACCCTATAGGACAGAGTAGAATTGCTCCATAGGGTTTCCAAGGAGCGACTGGTGGATTCAAACTGCTGATCTTTTGGTTAGCAGATGAGCTCTTAACCATTGTGCTACCATAGGGTTATTATAGGAGTTGATAAAATAATATGTATAAAATAATCAGTGCATTACAAGGCACACAGAAGTTTATATATACATATCAGGGAGATTACAAAGTTGTTTCTTTAAAAAGAGGATTGGGGGAAGAAAAGAATTATTTATTCAAAAGAAATACTATTGTGGGAGTGATGGGTCAGGCACTCCCTCTGCCTGATGGAGTCCAAGGAGTGAGCATGCCGGGATTCTTCATGTCCTACCAAGTCAGTGAGAAGCTCCCAAATGCTTCTGTGACTAACCAGTGTCTGTCTACAACACAGTGGTCACTGGCTGAAGGAAAAGTAAAGGAAAAAAAAATAAAATAAAGGTACAATGTAGCGAGTTTTTCATTAGGGCAAATTTCTTCAGTTTAAAAGAGTATCCTTTAGACAAGTATACATTCTGTAGAGTCGGGGAAGGACATTAAAATACTTTCCTTTTATGATATTAGCACTGTGTGGCAGTTTAAAAAAAATTTTTTCATTTGGGAAAATTAAATGCCAGTATCCTTATTTCTATTCACCTAATAATTAATGTTTTTCTTTACTTTGACTGCCCTGTGAAAGCTCAGTCTGGGAAACTGAACGGTCTGTGTTAATCTATTCACCTGCCCGTTGTGGCCACAGATGCAGCCACTGTGGATGGAAACCATACGTTTTCTGTGTTCAAGGTCTGCAAGCTCTTCCCGCACCAGGTGTTGCAGAAGCAATTGGACCCGAAGGCTATCGTTTTCAATTGAAATAATAATTTATTCTGTTGTAGCTCGTGGTAAATCATGATCTGAATGTCAGATTAGTAGCCTTCTGACCACGGTAGGGTTGTACAGTGTTCAGCCCTCCAGAAGGCATCTAGGGTCTTGGAGGAGAAGAGGGGAATTATAGGTCACTGTAGTTTCCACTTAAGTTTGGTCTGAGCCAGAAATTTGGGCTCATGTTACCATGATGTGGCTACTTTGATTCAATGTGACCCCCATCTTCCTTTCAGGCTTGGGTTTCTAGGTATCTGTGTGGGGCTACTCTGCCAAGAGACTGAATAAACTGCGAATACTTTGTAAAACTTACAAGACTGTCAATGGGGCAGGCCTGTAGGTCTGTAGGACTGCAAAGACAGCCTTGCAGAGATTGAAGAATAAACCAGAATGTCTCTAGAGGAGGGCTGGAGGGCTTGAACACCACAGTTCTATAAGCCAGGGATTAGTTAAGAGAAAGTCAACTCACCTCCCTCCTTGGCTCTCATCTATCCATCCCCCAAGTACACACACACACACACACACACACACACACACGCGCGCACACACTCTTTACCCAAGCTATTACCAAAATTTCAAAGCAGATTATTTTACAGCTTTGACCATTTTTCAAGTACATGTAAAGTCAGTTCTTAATAATTCCTGTGTGTTTTGCCATGGGAAGATAACATGGGAGAATTTTTTTTTTTTTGGTTGTTTTTATTGTACCTTAACTGAAAGTTTACAATTCAAGTTAGTTTCTCATACAAAAATTTATACACATATTGTTATTGACCCTAGTTGCTCTCCCTATACTGTGACAGCACACTCCTCCTTTCCACCCTGGATGTCCTGTGTCCATTCAACCAAGTCCTGACCCTCGCTGCCTTCTCATCTCACCTCCGGACAGGAGCTGCCCATTTAGTCTCATGTATATCTACTTAAGCTAAGAAGCACAACTCTTCATGAGTATTATTTTATGTCTTATAGTCCAGCCTAATCTTTGTCTGAAGAACTGGCCTTGGGAATGGTTTTAATTTTGGGCTAACAGAGAGTCTTGGGGGCCGAGTCTTTGGGGTCCTTCCAGTCTCAGTCAAACTATTAAGTCTGGTCTTTTTACTAGAATTTAAATTCTGCACCCCACTTTTCTCCTGCTCTGTCAGGGACTCTCTGTTGTGTTCCCTGTCAAGGTGATCATTGGTGGCAGCCGGGCACCATCAAGTTCTTCTTGTCTCAGGCTTATGGAGTCTGTGGTTGATGTGGCCCTTTCTGTCTCTTGGGCTAATATTTTCCTTGTGTCTTTGGTGTTCTTCATTCTCCTTTGCTCCAGGTGGTTGGGACCAACTGATGCATCTTAGATGGCCACTCACTAGCTTTTAAGATCCCAGATGCCACTCAGCAAAGTGAGATGCAGAACATTTTCTTAATAAACTTTGTTATGCCAGTTGACCTAGATGTCACCTGAAACCATAGTCCTCAGACCCCCATACTCTGTCCCTCGAAATATTTGGTCGTATTCAGGAAACTTCTTAGCTTTTGATTTAGTCCAGTTGTGCTGACTTCCCCTGTACTGGGTGTTGTCCTTCCCTTCACCTAAAATAATTCTTGTCTACTATCTAGTTAGTGAATACCCCTCTCCATCCCTTCACACCCTCATAACCATCAAAGATGTTTTCTTCTGTGTTTAAACCTTTTCTTGAGTTCTTGTAACAGTGGTCTCATACAATATTTGTCCTTTTGCAACTGACTAATTTAAGCATAATGCCTTCCAAATTCATCCATGTTGTGAAATGTTTCGCGGACTCATCATCACTTGTTCTTTTATTGTTGCATAGTATTCCACTGTGTGACTATACCATAATTTGTTTATCCATTTGTCCACTGATGGACACCAAGGTTGTTTCCATATTTTTGCTATTGTGAACAGTGCTGCAATGAACATGTGTGTGCATATATCTATTCGTGTGATGGCTCTTATTTCTCTAGGATACATTCCAAGGAGTGGGATTGCTGGATCATATGGTACTTCTATTTATAGCTTTTTAAGGATGTGCCAAATGTATTTCCAAAGCACTTGTACCATTTTATATTCCCACCAAAAGTGCATAAGTGTTCCAGTCTCTCCACAACCTCTCCAACATTTATTATTTTGTGTTTTTTGGATTAATGTTAGCCTTGTTGGGGTGAGATGGTATCTCATTGTAGTTTTGATCTGCATTTCTTTAATGGCTAATGGTCGTGAGCATTTCCTCATTTGTCTGTTAGCCACCTAAATGTCTTCTTTGGTGAAGTGCCTGTTCATTTCCTTTGGCCATTTTTTAGTTGGGTTACTTGTCTTTTTGTGGTTGAAGTTTTGCAGTATCCTGTATATTTTAGAGATTAGACCCTGATCAGATATGTTGTAGCTTAAAACATTTTCCCAGTCTGTAGGTTGTCTTTTTATTCTTTTGGTGAAGTCTTTTGATGAGCATTAAGTGTTTGATTTTTAGGAGCTCCCAGTTACCTAGTTTCTCTTCTGGTGTTTGTGCATTGTTACTTATGGTTTGTATTCTGTTTATGCCATGTATTAGGGCTGCTAGCATTGTCCCTATTTTTTCTTCCATGATCTTTATCATTTTAGATTTTATATTTAGGTCTTTGATCCATTTTGAGTTAGTTTTTGTGCACGGTGTGAGGTATGGATGGGTCTTGGTTCATTTTTTTGCAGATGGATATCCAGTCATGCCAGCGCTATTTGTTAAAGAGACTGTCTTTTCCCCATTTAATGGGCTTTGGGCCTTTGTCAAATATCAGCTGCTCATAGGTGGATGAATTTACATCTGGATTCTCAATTCTGTTCCATTGGTCTATGTATCTGTTGTTGTACCAGTACCAGGCTGTTTTGACTACTGTGGCAGTATAATAGTTTCTAAAATCAGGTAGTGTGAGGCCTCCCACTTTGTTCTGAGATCGTTATCATCTGCAAATAGAGATATTTTTACTTCTTCCTTACTGATTTGGATGCCCTTTATTTTTCTAGCCCAATTGCTCTGACTGGGACCTCCAGCACAATGTTGAATAAGAGTGGTGACAAAGGGCATCCTTGTCTGGTTCCTGTGCTCAAGAAGAATGCTTTCAGACTCCCTCCATTTAGGATGATGTTGACTGTTGGCTTTGTATAAATGCCCTTAACTATAGAGGAATTTCCCTTCTATTCCAATTTTACTGAGAGTATTTATCATGAATGAGTGTTTGACTTTGTCAAATGCCTTTTCTGCATCGATTGATAAGATCACGTGGTTCTTGTCTTTTGTTTTATTTATGTGATGGATTACATTGATTGCTTTTCTAATGTTGAACCATCCCTGCATACCAGGTATGAATCCCACTTGGTCATGGTGAATTATTTTTTTGCTATGTTGTTGAATTCTGTAGGCTAGAATTTTGTTGAGGATTTTAGCATCTTTGTTCATGAGGGTTTACTGGTTTGTAATTTCCTTTTTTTGTGGTGTCTTTACCTGGTTTTGGTATCAGGTTAGGCTGGCTTCATAGAATGAGTTTGGGAGTATTCCATCCTTTTCTATGCTCTGAAATACCTTAGTAGTAGTGGTGTTAACTCTTCTCTGAAAGTGTGGTAGAATTCTCCAGAGAAGCCATCAGGGCCAGGGCTTTTTTTGTTGTTGTTGTTGGGAGTTTTTTAATTGCCTTTTCAATCTCTTCTTTTGTTACAGGTTGATTTAGTTGTTCTACCTCTGTGTTAGTTTAGGTGCTTAGTATGTTTCTAGAAATTTGTCCATTTCCTCTAGGTTTTCAAATTTGATGGAGTACAATTTTTCATAGTATTCTGTTATGATTCTTTTAATTTCAGTTGGGTCTGTTGTGATGTTGCCCATCTCATTTCTTATTCGAGTTATTTGCTTCCTCTCCTGTTTTTCTTTTCTCAGTTTGGCCAATGGTTTATTGATTTTATCTTTTCAAAGAACCAGCTTTTGATCTTGTTAACTCTTTCAATTGTTTTTCTATTCTCCATTTCATTTAATTCTGCTCTAATTTTTATTATTGCTTTCTTCTGGTGCCTGAGGGCTTCTTTTGCTGCTCTCTTTCTATTTGTTTGAATTATAGGGTTAATGTTTTGATTTTGGCCCTTTCTTCTTTTTGGATGTGTGCCTTTATTGCTATAAATTGACCTCTGAGCACTGCTTTTGGTGTGTCCCAAAGGTTCTGGTACAATGTGTTTTCATTCTCATTTGATTCTGTGAATTTCTTTATCCAGTCCTTAATTTCTTCTATAACCCAGTACTTTTTGACAAGGTGTTGTTCAGTTTCCATTTATTTGATTTGTTTTCCTTGATTTTTCTGTTATTGATTTCTACTTTTATGGCTTTATGGTTCAGAAAAGATGCTTTGTAATATTTCAATGTTTTGAATTTTGTTAAGGCTTGCTTTATGGCCTAATATGTGGTCTATTCTGGAGGATGTTCCACCTGTGTTTGAAAAGAAAGTATACTTGGTGGCTGTTGGGTGGAGTGTTCTGTATATGTCTATGAGATCAGGTTGGTGATTGTGGCATTTAGATCTTCTGTGTCTTTGCTGAGCTTCTTTCTGGATGTTCTGTCCTTCACCTAAAGTGGTATGTTGAAGTCTTCTACTATTACTGTGGAGCTGTCTATTTTTCTTTTCAATGCTGTTAGAGTCTGTTTTATGTATTTTGGAGCCCTGTCATTGGGTGTGTAAATATTTAGTATGTCCTCCTGGTGTACTGATCCTTTAATCATTGCATAGTGTCCTTCCTTATACTTTGTGGTGGATTTTACTTTAAAGCCTATTTTGTCAGAGATTAATATTGCCACCTCTGCTCTTTTTTGAGTGTTGTTTGCTTCATATATCTTTTCCATCCTTTGAGTTTTAGTTTGTTTGTGTCTTTAAGTCTAAGGTGTGTCTTTTCTAGGCATCGTATAGATGAAATGTGTTTTTTTAATCCATTCTGCCACTCTCTGTCTCTTTATTGGTGCATTTAGTCCATTTCCATTCAGCGTAATTACTGATAGGTATGAGTTTAGTGCTGTCATTTTGATGTCTTTTTGTTGTTGTTGTTGACAGTTTCTTTGTTCCACTTAATTTTCTTTGCTGAGTTGTTTTTCTTTATGTATTTTCTTTTCATGTTCATTGTTGTTGATTCTGTATCTGCTGAGTCTTTATGGTTTTCTTGTTTTTTTTTTGTTTTTTGTTTTTTTTTTGATGTGTAGGATTGTTAGTTTCCTTTGTGGCTACCTTAATATTTACCCTATTTTTCTAAGTTTAAACCAATCTTTTATTGCTTTATATTGCCTTGAATTCTCAATATGAAAGCTCTATGACTACATTTTTTAGTCCTTTTTTGTTTTAATGTTGTCATCTTTTACATATTTATGTCTCTGTTTCCCTATTTTCAGTGTTTTAGCTTTGATTTATTCTTGTGACTTCCCTATCTGAGTTGATATCTGGTTATTATGTCCTGTGTTCTAGTCTTGGGTTGTTATCTGATGTTATTGATTTTCTAACTTGGGGGCTCCTTATAGTATTTCTTGTAATTTTGGTTTGGTTTTTACAAATTCGCTAAACTTCTGTTTATCTGGAAATGCCATAATTTCACCATCATATTTGAAAGACAGTTTTGCTGGATATATAATTCTGGGCTAGCAATTTTTCTCCTTCAAGGTTTTATATATGTCATCCCATTGCCTTCTTGCCTGCATGGTTTCTGCTGAGTAGTCCGAGCTTAGTTAGTCTTATTGACTCTCCTTTGTAGATGACTTTTTGTTTATCCCTAGCTGCTCTTAAAATTCTCTCTTTATCTTTGATTTTCGAAAGTTTGATTATATGTTTTGGTAACTTTCTTTTGGGATGTACCTTGTGTGAGATTCGATGAGGTTCTTGGTTAGATATCGTCTCATCTTTCATGGTATCAGGGAAGTTTTCTGCCAACAAATCTTCAACAATTCTCTCTGTATTTTCTGTTATCTCCCCCTGTTCTGATACTCCAATCACTCGTAGGTTATTCCTCTTGATAAAGTCCCACATAATTCTTAAAGTTTCTTCATTTTTTAAAATTCTGTTATCTGATTTTTCCTCAAATAAGTTGGTGTCAAGTGCTTTATCTTCAGTCTCACTAATTCTGACTTCTACTGCCTCAATTCTGCTCCTATGACTTTCTATTGAGTTGTCTAATTCTGAAATTTTATTGTTAATCTTCTGGATTTCTGATTGCTATCTCTCTATGGATTCTTGCAGCCTGTTAAATTTGTCATTATGCTCTTGTATAACCTTCTTGAGTTCCTCTATTGCTTTGTCTGTGTGTTCCTTGGTTTGATATGCATTTTGCCTTATCTTCTTTCTGATCTCTTGAAGAGTTCTGTGTATTAATCTTTTCAATTCTACCTCTGGTAATTCCAGAAGTTATCGTCCTCTGGAAGGTTTCTTGATTCTTTGTTTTGGTGGCTTTCTAAAGCCATCATGGTCTGCCTCTTCATGTGATTTGATATTGACTATTGTCTCTGAGCCATCAGTAAGTTATTGAATTTATTTATTTTGTGTTTGCTTACTGTGTCCTAGCTTCTTGTTTTGTTTTGTTTTGTTTTGATATGCCCAAACAGGCTGCTCGTGTGAGCTAGTATGATTATTGGCACCTTTGAAGACTTCACGTCTTGTCATCAGGTGGTTAGAGCTGTTACTAGCTATGTAAGCCCAGGCGTCCATTTACTTTTCTTGTATGAATTCAGCTCAGGTGTCCAGGTAGTTGATCGCCAAGTGTGTGGTGCAGGCTCTCACCTACAGTCCTAGACAGGCAGTGGTGATTGGTGTATGCACAGGTATCTGGCTGCAGTAGGGGGTCATGCACTGAGCAAGGCAGGAGGCTGATGGCTGCCCCTGAGTGTCTGGGAGGAAAGCACATCCCTGTTCCCTAGAGCGCATAGGTGGATGGGTTTTGCAGCTGGACTGTGGGCATCCAGTGCTGTTGGCTGTAAGGTCTGGGAGGCACCACTTATTCTTGGACCCCTGTCGCAGGTGGCTAGGTGGCATGGGTGGAGCTACCAGTTCTCAGGCCCCTGATGTGGGTAGGTGAGGATCCTGCTTAATGGGCAGGGCAGTGTCAAATATCACAAATCTGCTACTCCCTTTTATAGATGATATAGTTGAAAATGGGCTTCAGGTATATAGCCTGCGGTACTGTGCTAATGAGGGCCTACACTGTTGAAATGGGCCCACACAAGTGTATGCAGTGGTGAAAGGCATTCAAAGTCCATGGACCCCTTATGTCTGTGCCTAGGCAAAAGGGCTGTGCCTTCCCTGAGTTCCTGGCTTAAGGGAGCTGGCAGATTATTTTTTCCTGTTTGTTAATTTGTTCCCTCTCCAAAGCTGGGAGAATGGCTCAGGGCACGACAGGTCCTACTTTGAGCTCAGAGGGCACAGCAGTGCTGAAGCCAGACCGGGACTGGTGCAGAGCGGGTAGGAGGCAGGTAAATGGGAGACAGGGTCTTCCCAAAGGGGGTGTTGTTTTATCCGTGCAGTAATTTAGATGCATATACTTATCTTTTGCCAACTGAGTGCCACTTTTCACTGGTTCTGGAGGCTGCTCAGTCTTTCCTGATGTGGAAAACGCCCCAAGCACCACTGCTTGCCTCACCGCACATGCCAGCTGGTTCAGCCTGCAGGGAGCTGGTTCCAGCCAGGTCACATCTTACAACTCCTCGCTGCTTCTGAACCATCTCTCCCCTGCCACTCGGTCTGATTCCTCAACTTTGCCTTTGATGTTCAGGGCTCCTAGAGTGTCATATATAATTGATTCACTTCTTTTTTGGGGTCTTTGTTGTAAAAGGGACCACAGGAAGCATCTGACTACTCTGCCATCTTGTCTCTGCCTCCCTGCTAAAGTATGTTTGATGACTGACTTTTGTCAATCTTTTCTTGGAGAGGAAGCATTTACAGAAATTGAGACTTTTATTGAACTGGGTATTGCAGGAGCTTAGCTCAGCACTTATTACGTGGATGTGAAAACAAATGATAAAAAAATCTTGGAGGAAAACTGAAGGGAGGTTTAGTAAATTTTGAGGGAAAAAAAAACCTCCTTAAAATTTTCTATAACACACACAGATTAAGTCTACATGTAGAACTGAAATAATTATCTAAATAATTTTAAATCGATATTAGAAAAACATCTTCAGATAATCAGTCCAAATAAGGGATTTGTAGGATTTCTTTTTATGCTTTACCTAGATAAAAACAAACAAACAAACAAACAAAAACATTGCCATAGATTTGATTCTGACTCATGGAGACCCTATAGGACAGAGTAGAACTGCCCTATAGGATTTCCAAGGCTGTAAATCTTTACAAAAGCAGACTGCCATCTTTCTCCCTCCAAGTGGCTGGTGGGTTTGAACCGACGACCTTTAGGTAAGTAGCTGAGCACTGTAACAACTGCGCCAATAAACCAAAAACCAAACGTGCTGCCATCGAGTCGATTCTGACTTGTAGCAACCCTATAGGACAGAGCAGAACTGCCCCATAGGGTTTCCAATGAGTGGCTGGTGGATTCAAACTGCTGACCTTTTCATTAGCAGCCAATTTCTTAACCACTGTGCCACCAGGGCTCCTTTTTACCCAGATAAGCATCCCAAATCTCCCATTCACTTCCCATGTATATATATGTATCCTTAACTACATTTAGAACCCGTCAGCATTTAGAACCACTGAGGACCTAGACGCTTCACACAAAGAAAACTGGACCTTCCTCCACTCCTCCACCGACAGCCACATTAGTCACCCACTAGAAGTATAAAAGGTCCCTGAATGGCACAAACAGTTTGCACTTGATTACTAACCTAAAAGTTGGTGGTTTGAACCCACCCAGCAGTGCAGCAGAAGAAAGCCATGCAGATTTGCTTTTGTGAAGATCACAGCCAAGAAAACCCTATGAAGCAGTTCTACTCTGTAACACATGGGGTCAGCATGAGTCAGAATCGACTACAGGGCCATGGGATGTTTTGTTTGTTTTGTTTTAGAAGAATAAAATGGGGACAGAGGTGGTTCAGTGGTAGGATTTTCGTCTTCCATGCAGGAGACTCGGGTTCTATTCCTGGCCAGTGCACCTCTTATGCAGCCTCCTGTCTGTCAGTGGAGGCTTGTATGTTGCTATAATGTGGAACAGGTTCAGTGGAGCTTCTAAACTAAAGCAGACTAGGAAGAAAGGCCTGGCAATCTACTTCCACAAATTGGCCAATGAAAACTCTATGAATTACAATGGTCTGATCCATAACCAATCATGGGGTTGGTGCAGGACTGGGCAGCATTTTGTTCCACTGTGCCTGGGATCGCCATGAGTCAGGGGTGACCATGAGTCAGCGGCAACTCAATGACAGCTAGCAGTTACAACAGAAGAATAAAAGAATTCATTTTTCACATTGATGTCATCAGACATTCTCTGTTCTCCAGGCCCCAGTGGGTGAAATTATAAGTATCTGACAACGTAACTTGCAAAATCACACAAATCCTGTGTGAATTAATGAATGTTTGATTTCCAAGTGTGCCTTATAGAATCAGCCTTATTACTTTAAAGTCACAGATTCCACTGAGGGTCTGCATAGTGCTCTGTACATAAATATGTGTGTGGCCAGTATCATAAAGAAATCAGAGTGGCAATAAAAAGTGGCAAACAGCGACAGTGGCTCTGAAAAGATTTTTTTAGACACCTCCACTCCACTCCCTTGTTGGCATTTAGTAATCTTAAAGAAATTGAAAGAAAGGGAAATTTAATTTAGAGGGGACTCTGCTCTGCTTAGCTGGGGTTCACGTACCCAACATGAAATAATAATGCATTCAAATGTCCATCTTATCATGAATAACCTTTGCATAACCTCACTCACTGGGAAAACTGCCAACAGTGGGTTAGAAAGGTATAACTACCAGAAAAAGCTGAGGAATCTCTATGACCTTCGTGTGATTACATTTGTGCTAACGCATAGAAGGCAGATACCCACACTCTCCATCTTACGAACCCGATTCATTAAAAATGCATTGACCATTAACAAGGGAATCTTCCGTACTGTACTTTGGAGGAATGGCCGACATCGAGGAGAAATGTGGAACTCGTTGGTTTAAGAAGAGTGATTCGTATTTGCAATTCTGTTTCCTTCTCAATCTACCATAGCCCTCATATTCTTGTTTCAAAGGTAATGAGGTAAGACACCAGAAAAGATTATACCTTCTAAGGAAGGGAAATGTTACATCTGTTTCTAAAAATGACTTATTTGGAAGAGTCAACTCCAAAAAGGGGAAAAAATTCAAAACTTTATAACGGAGTACAGATATGTTTTACTTTTAGAGTAGCTAAGAGATGGTGAGGCTGGTTTGTCTTCTCATTTAATGAATATATATACTTAAGATGTATCCTATATATTTTATACATATTTTCATTCTTATTTAATATATATGTTGTTGTTGTTAGGTGCTGTCAAGTACATTCCGACTCATAGTGATCCCATGGAACAGAGTAGAACTGCCACATAGGGTTTCTAAGGAGTGGCTGGTGGATTTGAACTGCAACCTTTTGGTTAGCAGCTGTAGCTCTTAACCACTGTGCCACCAGGGCTCCTTTTATATATATATATATATATATATATATATATATATATATATATATATATATATATATGTATATCTCCACCACCTGTCTGTCAGTTTGTCATATTGTGGTGGCTTGCTTGTCAGAGGGCATTCATTCATTCAACATCATCTTTCCACTGTTGCTATCACCTCTGAATCCTGCAAAGCTACCTGCAGAACTAAATGGTCTGAGTGACAGAGCTCCAACAGTGGGAGCAGGGGGGACTCACAGCCAGAGTTCCTGAATGACCATTGCTGCGTTCTCATAGCAAGTTAGTTTTACTTTTGCAAATATACATATATATGTACATACACACACACACATATATGTATACATATATGTATCTACCACATGTCTGTCAGTTTGTTGTACTGCGGTGGCTTGCATGTTGCTGTGATACTGGAAGCTTTGTCACCCATATTTCAAATACCAGCAGGGTCTCCCTCAGTGGACAGGTTTCATTGGAGTTTCCAGACTAACACAAAATAGGAAGAAGGACCTGGCAGTCTACTTCTGAAAAAATTGGCCCATGAAAACCTTATGAATAGCAGCAAAACGTTGTCTGATATAGTGCCAGCAGATGAGCCACTCAGGTTGGAAGGCACTCAAAATACCACTGGGGAAGAGCTGCCTCCTCAAAGTAGAGGCAACCTTAATGATGTAGATGGACTCAAGCTTTCAGGACCTTCACTTGCTGATGTGACATAACTCAAAAGGGGAAGAAACAGCAGTAAATATCTGTTAATAATTGGAATGTGGAATATATGAAGTATGAATCTAGGAAAATCGGAAGTCATCAAAAATGAAACAGAATGAATAAACACCAATATCTAAGGCATCAGTGAGCTGAAATGGACTGGTATTGGCTGTTTTGAGTCAGGCACTCATATGATCTACTATGCTGGGAATGAAAAATTGAAGAGGAATGGCATCACATTCATCATCAAAAAGAACATTTCAAGATCTATCCTGAAGTACAATGCTGTGAGTGTTAGGAGAATGTCCATACGCCTACAAGGAAGACCAGTTAATACGACTGTTATTCAAATTTACGCACCAACCACTCAGGCCAAAGATGAAGAAATTGAAGATTTTTACCAACTTCTGCAGTCTGAAGTTGATCAAATACACAATCAAGATGCATTAATAATTACTGGCAATCTGAATGCAAAAGTTGGAAACAAAGAACAAAGATTGGTATTTGGAAAGTAATGGTCTTGGTGATAGAAACGCCACCAGAGATCGCATGATAGAATTTTGCAAGACCAAGGACTTCTTCCTTGCAAATACCTTTTTTCAGTAACATAAACAGCGACTATACACATGGACCTCACCAGATGGTATATACAGGAATCAAATCAACTACACTTGTGAAAAGAGGCAATGGAAAACCTCAATATCATCGGTCAGAACAAGGCCAGGGGCCAACTGTGGAGCAGACCATCAATTACTCATATGCAAGTTCAAGTTGAAATTGAAGAAAATTAGAACAAGTCCACGAGAACCAAAATACGACCTTGAGTATATCCCATCTGAGTTTAGAGACCATCTAAAGAATAGATTTGACACATTGAACCCTAATGACCAAAGACCAGATGAGTTGTGAGATGACATTAAGGACATCAGACACGAAGAAAGCAAGAGTTCATTAAAAAAGACAGATAAGAAAGGAAAGGCCAAAACGGATGTCAGAAGAGACTCTGAAAGTTGCTCTTGAATGTAGAGTAGCTAAAGCAAAAGGAAGAACAGACCAGGGCTGAACAGAAGATTTCAAAGGGCAGCTCAAGAAGACAAAGTAAAGTATTATGATGAAATGCGCAAAGACCCGGAAATAGGAAACCAAAAGTAAGAACATGCTTGGCATGTCTCAAGCCGAAAGAACTGAAGAAAAAATTCAAGCCTTGAGTTGCAATATTGAAGGATTCTATGGGGAAAATATTAAACAACTAAGGAACATCAAAAGAAGATGGAAGGAATACACAGTCACTGTGCCAAAAAGAATTGGTCTATGTTCAACTAGTTTAGGAGGTAGCATATGATCGAGAATGGATGGCACTAAAGGAAGAGGTCTCAACTGCACTGAAGGCTGGCAGAAAACAAGCCTCCAGGAAGTGACAGAATACCAACTGAGATGTTTCAAAGTGTGGATGCAGCACTGGAAGTGCTCACTTATCTATGCTAAGAAATTTGGAAGACAGCTACCTGGCCAACTGACTGGAAGAGATCCATATTTGTACCCTTTCCAAAGAAAGATGATCCAACAGAATGTGTAAATTATCAAACAATATCATTAATATCACACACAAGTAAAATTTTCTTGAAGATCATTCAAAAGTGGCTGCAGGAGTACATTGATAGGGAACTGGCAGAAAGTGAAGCCAGATTCAGACAAGGACGTGGAACAAGGGATATCATTGCTGATGTCAGATGGATCATCGCTGAAAGCAGAGAATACCAGAAAGATGTTTACTTGTGTTTTATTGACTATGCAAAGGTATTCGACTGTGTGGATCATAACAAATTATGGACAATATTGCGAAGCACGGGAATCCCAGAACATTTAATTGTGCTTGTGTGGAACCTGTACTTAGACCAAGAGGTAGCCGTTCAAACAGAACAAGGGGATACTGCATGGTTTTAAGTAAAGAAAGGTGTGTGTTAGGGTTGTATCCTTTCACCATACTTACTTAATCTGTATGCTGAGCAAATAATTTGAGAATCTGGATTATATGAAGAAGAAGGCAGCATCAAGATTGGAGAAAGGCTCATTAACAACCTGGGATATGTAAATGACATAATCTTGCTTGCTGAAAGTGAAGAGGACTTGAAGCACTTACTGATGAAGATCAAAGACCACAGCCTTCAGTATGGATTACACATGAACATAAAGAAAATAAAAATCCTCGTAACTGGACTAATAAGCAACATCATGATAAATGGAGAACATATTGAAGTGGTAAACGATTTCATTTAACTTGGATCCACAATCACCACCCCTGGAAGCAGCAGTCAAGAAATCCAACGACGTATTGCATTGGGAAAATCTGATGCAAAAGACCTTTTTAAAGTGCTAAAAAGCAAAGATGTCTCTTTAAGGACTAAGATGCACCTGACCTAAGCCATGGTGTTTTCAATCGCCTCATATGCTTGTGAATGTGGTACAATGAATAAGGAAGACTAAAGAATTGATGCATTTGAATTATGGTGTTTGTGAAAAATATTGAGTATACCATGGACTGCCAGAAGAATGAACAAATCTATCTTGGAAGAAGTACAGCCAGAATGCTCCTTAGAAGCAAGGATGGTGAAACTTCATCTCACATATTTTCAGCATGTTATCAGGAGGGACTAGTCCCTGGAGAAGGACATGATGCTTGGTAAAGTAGAGGGTCAGTGAAAAAAAGACTCTCAATGAAATGGATTGACACAGTGGCTATAACCATGGGCTCAAACAACGATTGTGAGGATGGCGCAGGATCCGGCAGTGTTTTGTTCAGTCCCACATAGGGTTACTGTGAGTTTGAACTGACCCGATGGCACCTAGCAACAACAAACAACATATGTATGTGTTGTTTGTTGTTGTTAGGTGCCTGGAGTCAGCTCCAAGTCTTGGTGATCCCATGTACAACAAAAACAGAACATCCTACAAGGTCTGCTCCAGTCCATTGTTGCGGCCACTTTGTATTTTGAGTCCTTCCAACCTAGGGGGTTCATCTTCCAGCACTATAGTAGACAATGTTTTGTGTAAGGGAATGTGGCTTATACATAAGGACAGTCATTTGTATTGAGATGACTTGGGAAAGTTGATTATTATAAACAAATTAAATAATATTAAATATTATCATATTAAACCAAACCCATTGCTGTTGAGTTGATTCTGACTCATAGCGACCCTTACAGGACAGGGTAGAACTGCCCCATAGAGTTTCCAGGGAGAGGCTGATGGATTCAAACTGCTGACCTTTTGATGAGCAGCTGTAGCTCTTACCCACTGCACCACCAGGTCTCCATTAGCCTACTCAATATTATTAAATATAATAATAGCCAACACAAATAGCACTTAAATGTGGCTGGTAGGCACTATCTCAAGCAATTTACGTTTAGTCCTCACAATAGCAACTCTATAACACAGGTACTATTATTATCCCCATCTTATACAAGAGAAGGAGTCCTGGTGGCGAAGTGCTTAAGAGCTCAGCTTCTAACCAAAAGGTCAGCAGTTCGAATCCACCAGCCTCTCCCTGGAAACTCTGTGGGGCAGTTCTACTCTGTCCTATAGGGTCGCTAAGGGTTGGAATTAACTCGACGGCAATGGGTTTATATAAGAGAAAACTGATGCATAAAGAAGTTGAAAACTCCTCCCAAGTGCACACACCCAGTGAAGTGTCAGAGCTAAATTTAACTTCAGGCAGAGTTGAAAAATTTTTTAAATTCCTTGCTTTTAACCCTGACTTCAAACTGCTTTTCAAACCAAAACTGGAATTGCGATAGAATTTACCAATGAGCTAATTAATTCAAAAACATTTCCAACATGGGGTCGCCATGAGTCCGAATCAACTTGACGGCAACTAACAAGAACCACAACTTGCTGAATAAATATTAGTAAATAGTCAAGTGGATATCAATACCTATCTTAAAGAAATTATACCACTCCAAATCAAAAGCCAAGCCTCTGTTTCTCGTAAATGAATATTCAATAAATATGAATGAAATACAGGGTCACTATGAGTCAGAATCAACTCCATGGCAATGGGTTTTGGGGTTTTACGAATGAAACACCTACACTAGGGAGTGGACATAAATGATGAGCCAATGAACACAGTCCCTCCCCTAATAGAGCCCACAACCAACCAACTAACCAACCCATTGCTGTTAAGTCGATTCCGACTCATGGTGACCCAACAGGACAGAGTAGAACTGCCCCACAGGGTTTCTAAGGAGCGGCTGGTGGATTTCAGCTGCCGACCTTTTGGTTAGCAGCCGAGCTCGTAACCACTGTGCCACCAGGGCTCCAGATCCCATACCAGTTACCATCAAGTTGATTCCCACTCATGGTAACTGCATGTGTTAGAGCAGAACTGTCCTCCATAAGGTTTTCAATGGCTGATTTTCAGAAGTAGATTGCCAGGTATTTCTTCCTAGCTTGTCTTAGTCTAGAAACTCTGCTGAAACTTGTTCAGCATCAGAGCAACATGCAGGCCTCCACTGACAGATGGGTGGTGACTATAGTTAAGGTGCACTGGCCAGGAATCAAACTTGGGTCCCCCACACGGGAGGCAAGAATTCTACCTCTGAACCAGTCCCCTCAACAGAGCCCGTAATTGTTGCCTAAAAGGCTGAGACTATTAACTTGAATGCTGGGCCCTTTCCTGGACTTCCTTTGTCTCCAGGGATGTAACATGCTGATCCTGTTTCCTTGACTCTGGATCAAGAGGGACGTGCCCAACCCATTCAAGGTTGTGTTTCCCTGTCTGAACCCACAGAAACATCTAACCTCAAATTCTCTTCTAACGTATGGCCTAGTGTTGCTTCAAATCTTTCTGACCCCCTTAACTGACTTCATCTATTCCTTCCAACTGCTGGCTTCCCCCTCTGACTCCAAGAAGGCACCTGATTCAGGAACCTCTTTACAACCAGACAGTGACTTTACGATCCTACAAGGTTAAGCGTGATACATGTGTTTGGGGGAAATGAAAATGTGCATTAAGAGGAAACATTACTTTCTGATCCAGGCAGGAGAGCATACATAATCTCCTCTAGAGTCTGTGAAAGACTTCAGTTTACACATGAAATTGTGTGGAATTGCCCTGTACTGAACCAAATGTGGTTTTTGAGCATAACCAGACTCAGAACAAGCTACTGGAAGGGCCTCCAGCAACAAAAAATAAAATGTAAGCAAATGTAATCTGTATAGAGTTACGGGTAACAAACACACAATTTTGTTGATACAGTGCCTGCATGAGGCAGATCTTCAGCATGCCAGTGGTGCATCATTAGGAAAAGAGACAAAAAGTGAGCCTGGTACACATGAAAGAAATACAAGACGGAAGGGTCTGATGTGCCATAAAATAAAAAAACAAAACAAAAAACTAAGGTACATAGTTTTTAATTGTTTAAAAAGATTTTATTTTTCTGTGTATTATAAAACTTTCTTTGCACAGGCTGACGTAAAATTCAATGCCTGGAGAGTGTGGGAAGACAGCAATTTTAGAAACAGCTTAAAAAACTAAACTGAAGTGGATTATTAGCCATCTGAGAATTTACCTAATCCGAATATTTGACCAAAAGCGTCAGATTGGGACCTGTTAGTGCCATAAAAGCACAGAACACTCTGCTGAGAATTTTAAGGCAAAACAGGATTTGCAGCTAGAAGAACAGAGGTTGTGAGGTTTACACTGAATATTGTACCTTTCTGTTTAAAACATCCTGCTTTTCAACCGTAATAAATAATCACATATACAAAAATTTAGAAGAAAGGTCTTCTCCTGCGTAAGGGGGAATTGTTGGCCTCTTGTGATGGGTCATCTTACCCTTGTTATTAAATGACAGCAATCATTAAAATGCCAAACATATTTTGACAGAATTCACTTTGTAAAATGTCAGCAAGTCTGTGTTTTTATTAGTTTGTTCCAAATCAATTTAGAAATTTCAATAGAATGCTTGTAAGTATTCCCCAAGCAATGTCCGTTTCTGACTTTCTGCACTCCAAAAATATTACAAATTAATCAGATTTTTGGATTTCTGCATAATGGCTTTGCACATTTATTGCTTAATCCTATTATAAAATGCTGTTATGATTGGCACATCGCTGTGGAGATAGAAGTCGATTGAATAATATGTAGCAGTCAATTTTATTTGTAGCTTAATGTGCTGAAGTATTTTCCCCACATTTCCATTATTTATGAGTCTATCCCTTTGGAGAATATATAGAAGAATTTGTTTTAAATGAGCCAATAATACCTTCTTTAAAATTTATAAGTGTGACAGAATCATATCCTTTTTTTCTTGGTTGTCCATGGCATGCCAATAAACAGGTTTTGAATTGTCTTCCACTTGCTATTCATAGGACAAACACTGGGGAGAGAGGATCTTGTTAAGTTCTGCTTGGAAGTGGATTTCTCCCCACTCCCCACCCATTAGAAACCTCAAGAAAACAAAAGCTACCAACTGGAAACCCTCGAAAATTGCTGCTAGCTTTATTTATGTGTTTGTTCATTTATTTATTTAATGTACTTATTGTTGCTGTGTACCTACAGTTTGTCTTGCAACAAAGTACATAAGCACTCACAGAGAAACTGTAATGTTTATGGGGTTGGAAAGAGTTGCTGCTTTGGTGGAATTTGGTTTGGCACGCTTTGGCATCCAGTAGGATTCTGGTGAAGAAAGTCAGTTGTGTTCTCTGTCTAGCATAGCGGGGCTCCCTGGAGTCAGTGTGGGATTACAACCATTTCAATCCAAAAAAAAGCCCTCAAGTGGACTCCAACTCACAGCTACCCCATGTGTGTCAAAATAGAACTGTGTTCCATAGGGTTTTGCAATGACTGATTTTTTAGAAGTAGATCTCCAGGATGAGGCCCTAGTAGCACAACGGTTAAGCATTTGGCTGCTAACCAAAAAGTCAGCAGTTCGAATTCACCAGCTGCTCCTTGGAAACCCCATGGGGCAGTTGCACTCTGTTCTATAGGGTCGCTCTGAGTCAAAATAGACTTGCCAGCAACGGTTTTGGTTTTTGGTTTTCTTTTTTTAGATATCCAGGCCTTTCTTATGAGGCTCCTCAGGATGTACTTGAACCTCCACCCAGGGACTCCAAATTTCAGTTAGCACCCAGAAAACTTGCTTAAGGAGATCAATATTCTTTTTAGGACATTCCATAAGATGTCATTGGAAAAGGCTTTATTTTTAGAAAAACATATTCATAAGATCCCGTGTCTGAAGTATGTAGGGAGAAAGGGCTAAAGGATATGAGGAAGATGGAGGAAAGCCATATTAAAGGATACTATAGATGCGCTTGGTCGTGTCTGAGATCATACTTTCTGTCTTGGCTTTGGGAAATCAGATTAGCTGTTGCTGGCCTGTGCATAAAGGATGTAGTTTCCCACACATGCGAAGCGCCGGTATACTCTCTGCAAACTGATGTATAATGCCAGCCTGTTAGCACAACTGATGGTGGTGTCGCTTTCCCTGCTGTCATATCCTTCTGCCTCCCGGGATGACTTTGGCCATTCAGAATGCCCGTTAGCATAATTTATGCAGCCGAGAAGTGATTTGAGCGCTGGAGTTATTGAAAAACCACTGTGGCATATCATTTGTGCCTTAATGTGATGTGACATCACAGGAAAATGGGACTATGGGCAGTCCCCAGGCTGGATCTTATATTAAGGGAGCACTTCTCTTTTGAATTCCAGGGGCCAGAGGAAACCCGGCACCTTCAGAACCAGGCACCCCTGACCAACACCAGGCCAGTCAGACCCACCCCGCATATCCGGTTGGGCCACAGGTCAGTATTTCTCTACTGCTTTCCATTTGGCTGCATTTAGGATGGTTCAACCATATAAATAACCAAATAAATAATAATGAGTTAAATCCAATTAACTCCAACAGAGCAAAGATGGTGATAAATTTTTGTATGAGAAGCTGTATGGCTACATTATTTATTAAGTACAATCAAGAAAAAAATGTGTTTGCAAAACTCTTCTCTCTTTTTAAAGGAAATGTTGGTTTTAATCATTTGGAAACATTTTTTTTTCCTTAAAATCCTCTTTAGCTATGCTGTTGGTTACCATGCAGTTTTCTAGAAAGTAAAACTTTAATGACTACAGTGTGAAGAAAATTAAGTTATTTCAACCTTTCTATAGCCATTTTTGAAATACAAGATGTGATTTAATATAAAAAAGTTAATGCAATTTTAATGCAAGTTCAGCTTATTGGGTTTGACAATACTGTACATCACACATAGCTCCTGCATTAATAAAGAAATACATTCATTATTTTTTAAAGCCCAATATTTGTTTTTTGCAGCCTGGTGTGGGTTATATGGAGATGTAGAACACAATTATAAAAGGCCGGGTTTTTTTTTTTTTTTTTAACCTCTGTCCTTTGGTGTGAAGCTTTCAGAGTTCACTTCGCTTTTATGGGAAGCGAAGCTGAGGCTTGGCCTTTTTTCTCCCTTTTGCTGTCATAGTTGTTCCTAGAAAATAATCGCTTCCAGCACATTGATGGCTCATCAGTTCAAGGCTAGAAAGCCCAAGTTGAGGTCTTGGGTTGGTCTTGACTTTCTTGTTCCAGCTGCCACAAAGTGTCCCTATGGCCTGACATCCCCACCTCCATCTCAGATGCCTTGTGCGTTATGTGCGTATGTGCACGTGTTTGTGTTTGTGTGCGTGAGCACGTGAACATACCGACCCCTTGCCATCAAATCGATTCCGACTCAGCGACCCTCTAGAACACAGTAGAACTGCCCCATAGGGTTTCCAAGGAGCACCTGGTGGATTTGAACTGCTAACCTGTTAGTTAGCAGCCAAACTCTAACCACTGCGCCACCTGGGTTACTAGGGGTAACAAATTCTAATGCTTCTTAGATAAGTAACAGAACAGATCCAGGACAGTGAGGAGTGGTGGGGACTATGACTAACTGGCGGGTGCATGCCCTGACTTAAGCCCTCAAATTCTGTTTTAAAAAATGCTACAGGACGAAAAACCCAAATCTTCAGCCTGTGTACAGTCTGAAGACTATCCATTTGTCTTTCCTCTCCCCCTAGTATTGCTGTTGGCAGTGATGTAACACCAGGAACTGAGGCTCTGAGGTCAGCGATTGGTTTTGTTCTTATTCTCAAAATACATTTATTTTGTGCATTAGGGTAGCTTTTTCTTTTTTTTTTTTAAGGGAGGCAAAATTACTTTGTGTGAATTCAGTAAAGTATAGCAAATACAGTAGGAGCTAGGCCTATGGAGTTTGGAGCCGTGGTTTTAAAACTAGGCTGTGTGGAGTACTAGGGATTCCTCAGAGTCCCCCAGAAGAGGCCTTGGAAGGAGGGTGCAGGGAATGGCCATTGAGTAGGCTCAGCCCTCACTCCACCCCTGTTCGTCAGATGAAACAGCCCCCCTTAATCTGTTCCATGAATTAAGAGGTGGTGAAGAGAAAGGGCTCTGGAGCTGACTGCCAGGACTTGAACCCCTCCTCACCGTCACCACCTGCTAGATCTGGGACTTTGAAAAGCAGCTTAACCCCTCTAATACCTCATCAGTTGGATAACTGAATGAATATATATAAAGCATTAAAATAAAACCAGTTGCCATCAAGTTGACTCCAATTCATGGCGACCCCATGTGTGTCAGAGTAGAACTGTGCTCCACTGAGTTTTCAATGGGTAATTTTTCAGAAGTAGATCACCAGGCTTTTCTTTCAAGGCAGCTCTGGGTAGACTCAAACCTTTGAAGTTTTAGTTAACAGCTGAGCACTTAACCATTTACACCACCTAGGGACTCCAAAGCACTAGAATAGTGTCTAGGTATTATATATCGGGCTTTGTACTATGCCTGTATTTAATTACTCTTTTCTTTGTAGAATCATGCTACATTAAAAAAAAAGTTTAAATCCCTCGATAAGAGTTTTGTATTAGTTCCCCTAGGAAAAATAGGGACATCGAGAATATGGGTGACACATCACCTTCAGGGGAAGGAAAAAAGTCCTGGATCAAGGACTTTAAGATCAAATGGCCCTTCCTGTCATCTGGTTTGGCCAGGGCAGGAATCCTTCCTATCTCATCCTGGTGAGGAGTCCCACGCCCTGCACTCAGACACATCTAGTGCAAGCAAACACACATCTATAAGGCTGCCTTTCCATTACCAAACAATAGCTATTGGATAAATATGGGACATAAACATGAATTTTATGTCATTTTAACTGGGCAAAGTATGTTAGAGTAATGGTAAAATAATTCTTTAAAGCATTTTTAAATTTATGCACATCACATATTTTTATTTTTCTATCTTCCTTTCTCGATCTTGTCATTATATATATATAACTATATTGGCACAGTGGTTAAGAGCTATGGCTAGTAACCAAAAAGCTGGCAGTTCAAATCCACCAGCCACTCCTTGGAAACCCTATGGGGCAGTTCTACTCTGTTCTGTAGGGTCGCTATGAGTCGGAATCAACTCGACAGCAATGGGTTTGGTTTGGTTTTTTAATATATATATATAATATATATAATTTTACCATTCAGTAATAATTTCATTTAGGTAAATTATTATCCAGTTTATTTTCTTATATATTTATAGACACTTTCTATTTTTCTAAATAGGCACCCAAATGATCCTTTTTATCGACTGTGCAATCTCTTATCAAGTTTAATACTGTAACAAACTATTTTTCAACATTTATGTATTTTAAAATATAATGCATATTTTCATTTATCTTTTTTTCTTTTGAATTATGTCTTCAGACTATATCCCAGGAGTAGCTGTTCTGAGTGAAAGGGGGGTGAATATTTTTGTAGCTCTGGACATATAGTTCAAAATTGCTTTCCAAAAAGATTGTGCCTATGTACGCTGACAATTGTCATCGATCCACATAATAGCTGCATTAAAGTCTGTTACATTATGTAAATCTTTTACATTATTTTTGCTAATTTAATAGTCAAAAATAGTACTGCATTGCTATTTTTAATCCAATAAATTCTGCTGATTCCCATGAGTACTTTCTGGAACAGCACAAGGTAAATCAGCTGAAGCTTCAAATATTAGAACGTAGGATTGAATAAAAATTCACTGGATGAATACCATGTAAGTGTAAAGTATTATTACTCTTAAAGGTATTTGAGCTCCTCAGAGGACATCCAAACCAAATGAAATTATCCAAACAAATAAATAAAATGTGATTAAAACATTTTTTTTTTTTTCTACCAGTCAATCTCTTTTTTCCCTTACCACTTGTTCAGGAACTTTCTGCCATTGCTTAAGCGGGAGAGAAATTTTCTAAAAGCCCATGCCTTTGTTCCACTGTAAAGTGAGCTAGGTTTATCTGTTTCTTTGCAGCCACTTCTGACGGCACAGCAGTTGGCCTCTGCTGTCGCTGGCGTGATGCCTGGAGGCACGCCTGCCCTCAACCAGCCTATCCTCATTCCCTTCAACATGGGAGGACAGCTAGGAGGGCAGCAAGGACTGGTCCTCACACTGCCTACAGCGAATCTCACCAACATCCAAGGGCTGGTAGCAGCAGCTGCAGCCGGAGGCATTATGACTCTGCCATTGCAAAATCTACAAGGTAACCCATTGTGTCCATATGCCATGTAGGGCTCTACCCACTGGCCTGTGTTCTCTGCAGTGGATGGGGAAAGGGCCCCGAAAGGTGAAGGTGGCTCACACTTGCTTTCGCTATAGAAGATATGGGTGTCTTATGCAGGAAGCAAAGTTTCAAGTTGTCTGTGAATCCTAAGCCTGCTAAAGCGAAGGGGTTTATCAATCCTCATTTCCTAACTTTGATACTGAAAACATTCAGGTCTTCTGGAAGCATTTATGAGCAATCATTACATGAAATATCAAAAACTTGGATGTACAATTACTATGTTGTTATTGGAAGACCTCAGTTCTAATTTCACAAGTTCTTTAATTTAGCTGTGTCCATGAAAAGGCTAGACATTACTGCTTTGTGTTTGAAGTGGTTGGAACATATCAAATTCAGGCATCATTTGCTACAGTTAATTTAATTACTGTTTTGCTTACTAAGTATTTTTTAGTTATAACCATTAAAGAAAAACTATTCTTATTTTGGGTTATGTTTTGCAATGAGAAAAATAGACTTCTATATCAAACCTTTATATTACATGGGCATATAATAAGAGTCAGACTCTAATTTTACTCAGGAAGGGAATTCTCTTGCTTTTATAGAAGTTTTAACTTTTCTCAGAAAGATTTGATAACGTGAACTGATAGACTGATCTACAAAAGACTTTGTCAGAGGAAGAATTATACAATGGAGAAATGGCTTGAATATAAATAGGATGCCTAATTTATTTACAAATACACATTTATTTAATTGTACATTTATTTTGGACTGGTCAAAGATATTTATTTTTTCTGTTGATACAAATGCTAGCAATTCATTTTTTTTTGCAGAATGAGGGTTTGGCTGGGTAAGTTACCAGAACAACAATTTAAAGTGTTATTTCAGGCCTTCTTATAATGTATTGAGTTGGTCAGAGCCTCAGTCCATAGGTTGAGAAACAGACCCTGTAAGAACTGGTTAATTCTTGGTTCAAACTTCTTTACGTGCTATGTGTCTTAATGCTCCACCTATAACTGCCCCTTCTTGATCTTCACTTTAATGTTTAAAACAATTTCTCTTTTATACTAGTAAATTGTGCCAAGGAACCTGCCATTCATAAATCATGCATACCCAGGACACACTAATGCACAAACTTTGCTTGTTTCAAATTTGAGAGCACCTGGGAAGCCAGGATCTAGGATTAAGCAAATAAGGCAAGAATATACAAGGTGAAAGCAGGAGCAATAAAGTGTAAGGAGAGGCTTTTTAATGTAGATGGATTATGAAATCTTAATGAAGAAATGGGCATTATCAAAATGCAACCTTCCATTTGGAACATGTGTGCTTACAGGAATATAGAATATTATAAATAATCATAAGCTCACAGAACTCCTAGGTCATGCATTAATCCCCCTTGGTTAAAGTGGACGCCAAAGTCAGAGCCCACAAAATTAGGCTTGGTATATCTTTATTATGATTTGGTATTCGTAGGATTTTATTACCCGTTATTTTAAGGTTCAAAAATTAGTGACTGGTGTAATGTAGATTTCCATCAAGATTTTCTCTTTTGTTTCGTTTTAATATTAAATGTAAGTATTAGCTTATACTTTGGGATTTTTTTTATGAATCCCAAGGTTTGTGACCTGATTAAGTAGGCTTGACCAGAGATCAAGATCCTTTTATCCTTCAGTTTTTACTTCTGTACCACTTTCTCTATCATCATCAAAAGTATATTGGAGTTGCCTACTAACCATCTACAATCTAACATTTCCCCCTTTGTCTCCATCCTTGAAATTTCAATGATGTTATAGTGGATGGTGGTGGTTGTTGTAAAGTGCTGACAAGTCAGTTCTAACTCATAGTGACCCTATGTACAACAGAAGAAAATGTTGCCTCGTCCTGCACCACCCTCACAATCATTACTCTGTTTAAGTAAGCCCACTGTTGCAGCCACTGTGTCAGTCTATCTCCTGGAGGGTCTTCCTCTTATTCACCGACCCTCTGCTTTACCAGGCATGATGTCTGTGATGGTTAAGATTGTGTGTCAGCTTGGCTGGGCCATGATTCTCCGTGTTTTAATGTAATCACTCCCATGATTGAATATACTGTGAGTAGCCAATCAGATGAAAGGGAGTCTCCATGGGGGTGTGGCCCGCATCTGTATATAAGCAGACGTTCTGGCTTTTTGTTCTCTCTGGATCCTGCGGCTGCTTCCTGTCGTCTCGTCTCCCGTTCCTGGGACTTGAGCTGTCAGCTTATCTGCCGAACCTGGGATTCATTGATCTGCACAGCCTGTGAGTGGGAGCCCTGCTCTCCAAACTTCTGATCTTGGGCTTGCCAGCTTCTGCAGCTGTGTGACTTGGGAGAGGCCTCTACCCTGATCCACGGACTTGGGACATTCTAGTCTCTACAATCACATGAGCTGTTTCCTTGATATAATCTCTTTCTATATATATATTTATACACTTCACTGGTTTTGCTTCTCTAGAGAACCCAGCCTAAGACAATGTCCTTCTCCAAGGACTGGTCCCTCCTGATAACATGTCTGAAGCGTGTGAGACGAAGTCTCGCCATCCTTGCTTCTAAGGAGAATTCTTGCTGTACTTCTTCTGAGACTGACTTATTCATTCTTCCGGCAGTCCATGGTACATTCAATACTCTTCACCAGCACCATAATTCAAATGCATCAACTCCCCTTCAGTCTTCCTTATTCATTGTCCAGCTTTCACATGAATTTGAGGTGATTGAAAATACCATGGCTTGGATCAGGAGCACCTTAGTCCTCAAGGTGACATGTTTGCTTTTTAACAGTTTAAAGAGGTATTTTGCAGCAGATTTTCCCAGTGTAATGCATTGTTTGATTTCTTGCCTGCTGCTTCCATGGGTGTTGATTGTGGATCCAAGTAAAATGAAATCCTTGACAACTTCAGTGTTTTCTCCATTCATCATGATGTTGCTTATTGGTCCAGTTGTGAGGATTTTTGTTTTCTTTATGTTGAGGTATAATCCATACTGAAGGCTGTAGTCTTTGATCTTCATCAGTAAGTGCTCCAAGTCCTCTTCACTTTCAGCAAGCAAGGTTACGTCATCTGCACGTTGTTGTTATCAGCTGCTGTCGAGTTGGTTCCGACTCATAGTGACCCTATGTACAACAGAAAGAAACACTGCCCAGTCCTGCACCATCCTCACAGTCATTGTTTTGCTTGAGCCCATTGTTGCAGCCACTGTGTCAATCCATCTTGTTGCGAATCTTCCTCTTTTTCACTGGCCCTCTACTTTGCCAAGCATGATGTCCTTCTTCAGGGACTGTTTTAACATGTTCAAGGTATGAAAGACAAAGTCTCACCATCCTTGCTTCTAAGGAGCATTCTGGCTGTACTTTTTCCAAGACAGATTTGTTCATTCTTCTGGCAGTCCATGGTATATTCAGTATTCTTCACCAACACCATAATTCAAAGGCAATTCTTCAGTCTTCCTCATTCGCTGTCCAGCTTTCACATGCATATGAGGTGATTGAAAACACCATGCATACAGCAAGTTGTTAATGAATCTTCCTCCAATCCTGATGCTGCCTTCTTCACAGAGTCCATCTTCTCAGATTATTTGCTCAGCATACAGATAGAATAGGTATGATGAAAGGATACAACCCTGCCACATACCTTTTCTCATTTTAAACCATGCAGTATCCCCTTGTTCTGTTTGAACAACTGCCTCTTGGTCTATGTACAGGTTCCACATGAGCACAATTAAGTGTTCTGGAATTCCCATTCTTCACAATGTAATCCATAATTTGTTATTATTCACACAGTTGAATGCCTTTGCATAGTCAATAAAACACAGGTAAACATCTTTCTGGTATTCTCTGCTTTCAGCTGTGATCTATCTAACATCAGCAATAATAGCCTTTGTTCCACATCCCGTTCCGAATGTGGCTTGAATTTCTGGATGGAGGGATCATTAAAATATCTTCAAATTGCAAGTCAGTCAGTTACAGGAAAAGCTTTTTAATTAGTCTTACCAGTCAATCCCTTTGTCTTTACCTTCTCCTTTAATGTCTTTATGAGTGAATGCCAATTCCTAAATTACTGTTAGGATTCAGAAAAGTCCCACCTTCCAGTTTCCTTGGGGTTTTCTGTCCCTTTAACATTTTCCCACATGACTTCTTCACCACCAGACCTCACTCATCGGCAAAGGAGAGTAACTAACAGCCGTGGTTTGCAGGATGACTCAGGGTGTTTCCCAGGGCCAGGGACTTTCAGTGCTAAAGCTTGGAAAGTCCCAGGCAAACCAAAATGAATTGGTCACCCTGCGGGAAGTCCAAGGACAATAAGGATAGTAAATCATCGAAGTGTTCCATATCTCCAAGGTGTCCAAAATCAATGACCACAACTTGCAGGGCAATGCCAGCCAGCCATTTTGTGGGCTGCAAAAGCTGATCAGTTGGCCAGCAGCTGACCCACGGCTGATCTCCCAACCTTTAGGGAACCAACTGCTGCCCCCGAGAGCCCCTAGAAAGTATGCCTATGGTTTGTGTAGCTTCCTAGCTTACATGGCAGAAGGTAGTAGGACTCCTGGGTTGGTGAATAGATGCCTGGCAGTGCAAGAAGTTATCTTCAGGGTCCTGGGTGACTCTGAGACCCAGCCAGTCCTAGATATCCTTGAGTATCATCCTTCCTCAAGGGTGGCAGTCTTGTAAATGATCTTTAAATACCTCTCAGGGAATCCTTACACACATTCATATAGTCAACAGCCGGGGTGGAATGCTCACCACCCTCCACCAGCCTGCCCTTTTACAATAAGCACACTAACCTCAATCCAATGCTTTTAAGAGTCTTTTAAAATGGCTAGTAAGTCTGCCCATCTATAGTAGAAACCCCACCATCTAAGGTGGTTTTATAAAGCATGGACTTGATTGGTCAGTGTGAGGGGGAGGGACTTAAGTTCTCAACGCCTAGTCTAAAGTTGGCAGCACCTTTTCCTCTGTGGTGCCTTTAGTCAGGGATGTTCCTCTTTTCCTCATTGTGAACTGTGAAGGTTTTATTCCTGAAACAACTTGGCCAGCTGGAATTGTTTCTGACTCTTCTTCGACCTTCCTACCTGGCCCTCTAGTCTGCTTGTTCTTGCAGCTCAAAATTACAATTTTGCTAAGAAAAGGAAAAAAAAAAAAAAAAGACTGACATCAGTTTCTTAATGGTTTGGAATGCAAGGATGAGTTTTCAGGTGTTTTCCCTTTTACCTAAGTGATTGAGAGCCTGTTCATTTACATTCCCCGATCAAGTGACATGAAATAGCGCTCAGCACTGTGAGGCCGTGTATCACAGGTGTGTTTCAGTGAGCACTCACGACAAGCCATTACACTGAGAGCCACTTTTCTCCATTCGGGCAGGGTGATGGGGTGGCCATGACACGCTCCCTCCTCAAGTGTGGGCCCCAGACCAGCAGCATCAGTGTCTTAGGAGAGCTCGCTAGAAATGCAGCATCTTGGGCACCAACCCAGCCCTCTGAGCAGAATCTGCCTTTCTAAAAGATCCCTTGTCATTTCTATGCACATTAAACTTTAAGAAATGCCAGTTTGGAGAGCTTTTACAGATTTAACTTGGCACCCCCCCCCCCAATATTGCCAGCAGGGCCCTCCCCCAGATTCTGAGATTCTTCTTATGGGAGTGAGGATGGGAGGAGCATGTGTATTGTGATGAATGCCCTCATTAATTCTCCTGGGAGTCCCTGGTGGTGCACATGGTTAACATACTTGACTGCTAACCGAAAGGTTGGAGGTTCGAGTTCACCCAGAAGCACCTCAGAAGAAAGTCCTGGTGATTTACTTCCAAAAAAAAGGCCATCGGAAACCCAATGGAGCACAGTTCTACTCTGACACGGATGGGGTCATCATGAGTTGCAGTTGATTCAACGGCAACTAGTTTTGGGTTTTTTCTTTTTATTCTCCTGGTCTCCCTCACCACCCCTGGTTTCTAGAGGAGGATAACGACTGTAGAGGATAACTTGTTGGGAAACATTTTCACTTTTGTTAGGACATTCATGTGCCTAAGACCAAGAGGAGCTTTCTTGCATCATGCAAGTATTCTTGCAGATCTTGTCTGAGATTTTATCCAGCCAACACTTTGCATTGCTGCAAAAGAGATCATATTGCCCAGCAGAAAATCCATCTGCATAAATTGGCAATTGCTTTCCCTTTCTCCTCAGATTCCTGCTCAAGGATGGGTGGGGTCTTACTGCAAGAAGATGCACAAGAGTAAGGAGTTAGAAATCTTGTGGGAACTTAGGATAAGGGTCACTGGATTCTTAGGGATCCTGGAATGAAGTTTGGGCATTAAAGAATCCAGGGACTCTCCATACTGCAGGCTGTCATCTTCCCCTCCTCAGCAGAGAGGTGTCTAGCCTTCACTTCTAGAATGACTAATAACTTGTCTCCCTTCTTCTCCTGTTCCTTCTTGTATTAGTTTCCTAAGGCTGCTGTAACAAAATACCACAAACTAAGTGGCTTATAAGAACAGAAATTTATCTCCTCAAAGATCTGAAGTCTGGGAGTCTGAGATCAGGGTATCGGCCTTGTTGATTCCTTCGGAGGCTCGAGGGAAAATCTGTCCCATACTCTCTCCTAGCTTCTGGTAGCTCCAGGCATTCCTTGCCTTGCAGCTGCAGCATCATGCGGCATCCTTCCTCTGTCTCCCTGTCTCTGTGTGTCTTCTTCTCTTTTATAAAAATGTCACTCCCATTGGATCAGGACCCATCCTATTCCAGTATAACTTCATCTTAATCTAACTGATAACATCTTCAAAGATTATTTTGCAAACAAGCTCATGTTCATAGGTACCAGGGTTAGACTTCAACCTATCTTTTTAGAAGACACAGATCAAGTCACAACACTTCTCATGACTTTTCTCTACTGCACTGGTTAGCTTTTGTTTAGCCCATAATGTTGATTCATTCACGTTGTTTTGTGTCCTCTGAGTACTTGCATCTTTCCAACCCATGCACCCATTAAGAGCCCTCCATTTCTATCCCCATCTCCATCACCTCTATCTTTATCCCTATCTCCATCTCTATCTAAACTTCAAACTCTCAAAGAGAGAAAATTCCTGTGTGGCTGAGCCTTTTTATACTAGGCTACCTAGTCAGACTAGAGATTGATGGTCCCATGGTGAGGTGTCCACTCTTGTCCAATCGGCTGTAATGTGGGTGGGAGGGGGAAGCCAGGTTGGCATGGTTCAGAACATGGGCAAACATACTTAAGAACAATGCTAGGCCTCTTTCATCAGCCGCACTGGGTACAGCAGGCATTATGTTGGCCTGTCTACTGGGATAACTGAATAGACAAGTCGGACCCCCTATGATGTGGACTAAGATTGAGACAAGATCTTATCTCACATGCCAAAGGTCAGGTCTAGGTTCTGGCTATTTGAAGGGAAATTCTGGCTGAGATGTAAGCCATAAATGCTCTAATCTCAGATCAGAGCTAGAAATGACCGACTCTTCAATACCTTGTTTCCCTGCAAGTAGGTGAGGTTCATGGCCCTCTCCTATCTCACCTTGGAATGTCCCTTTTCTCCTTCCAAGCACCTACCATCATCACCTACTCCTGGGCCTCCATTGCTGTGTCCTTTGTCCCATACTTACATTGCTTTGGTTACAACTGGCTGTCAGCAAACCCACGCCTGTGAAATACGACGAATAATTGTCATAAACCTCAAACAAAGAAAATTACTAAGATCTATCACATACTTTATAAACTCTTAAAAAAATAAACGTCTCCCATTTTACTTATTTTCTTTAAAAACACAGATAGCTTTACTAAAAATGGAATTTGCAATTATTCTAATATGGAAACAGAGATTATTATTTGATGTAGCAAAATAAAAGATTCTTTATGGAACTCAAGGAGCCCTGATTGCACAGTGGTTAAAGCAATCAGCTTCTAACGGAAAGATCAGGGTTCAAACCTACCAGCCACCCCACAGGAGAAAGATGTAGCAATATGCTTCCGTAAAGATTACAGCTTTGGAAATCCTATGGGGCAGTTCTACTCTGTCTTATAGGGTCGCTATGAGTCAGAATCAACTCGACGGCATCGGGTTTGGTTTTTTGGTTTTGAGGCGTTGGAATTGACTCGACGGCAATGGGTTTGGTTTTTATGGAACTCATGCTAAACATGGTGGATTGTTTTGCTTTTGTTTAACTTACACACAAAATGTAGAGACATACAGCCTCAACACTAGTGACAACACACAGCAAAGGGGTTAATGGGATGGCAGAGGTGTGTCTGCCTCTAGGACACATGATTCAGGTTAGTGACTTGTTCTCCTGGCACAGGCTAGGATGACTCACTAATCACTATAGGGCTACATAAATGGAGAATATAAATGTCCTAAGGAGGAGATTTATATAGAAGTGTGAACATCCCAGTTAAGTCAAGCATAACATTTAAATTAATGACCAAAAATACATTAGAGAGTGCCACTTAACCTGCACACGGAAAAGCAATTAGGTTCAAGGCAAGTTGAAAAATCAAGGCCAAGGATAGTTTCTCTGCCCTTAGCGCGGGCAGGACACCTGCCCTGGTTTTCCCTGACTGCCAAAAGTACACGATAAAGCGTGTTTAAGAACAGTACTTCGGTTAGGAATGTCATGTGCAAGTTATTTTACATTTCCTTTTCATTTTTATTTTGTTTTCATTGAGGTATTATTTATATACCATAAAATGCGTGGATCTTAAGTTTTCAGTTCAATGATAATTGTTCAATTGATAATTGCATACACTCACGTAACCTCCACCACAATCAATACATAAAACATTTTCATCATTCCCAAAACGTTCCCTTGTGCCCCTTTTCAGTCGATCCCATTCCTCCAACCAGGCAACCACTGACATGCCTTCTGTCACTATAGATTAGTTTTGCCTGTTCTAGAACGTCACATAAATGGATTCATACAGTATGTATTCTCTGCTGGCTTTTTTCACTTAGCAAAATGTTTTTGAGATTCAGCCATGTTGTTGTATCAGTTCATTTGTTTTAATTTCCAAGTAGCGTTCTTCTGTAAGAATATACCACAGTTTGTTTATATATCTCCATGGAAATTCTGATGTCCCAGTGGGCAGACTTTATGAAGGTCCCCTTCCCTGGACCTAGAGAGAGGTTTCCTTGACTGGGCATTTCTAGGGAAGCACACTTGGCCATTGTTCTCTGTGGCCCTTGACTACAATCTCTGGGAGATTCTTCTCTGTCCGTTAACTTCCTTGGTCATATCTGAAGAGAAAGTTGAGGAAAGTACCTTTCTTTGGATACTTTCTCAGTCCATGGGTGGCTTGTGGAAGCTTGGGGGAACTGAAGGTTGCTTGAAGTTTCCAACAGTTAGAGATTTGTAGCTTCTTTGGGAGCCCTGGTGGCACAGTGGTTAAAGAGCTGTGGCTACTAACCAAAAGGTCGGCAGTTCAGCTCCACCAGGTGCTCCTTGGAAACCCTGTGGGGCACTTCTGCTCTGTCCTCTAGGGTTGCTATGAGTAGGAATCGACTTGACGGCAATGGGGTTTGATTTGGTTTTGAGAATATAGTCTTCTCAGAAACCGAGACTGCTTCTGATCTTTTTGTTCCAGTTAGTTCCATGTCCCAAAGTTTTCCCCGATACATACATCTTGAGTCTAATTTATTTTGCCTTCTCATTCCCGTTCCCTCCACTGCCTTTTAATTTAATCAGCTTTAGTGTGAAGACATTCTGGTCTCCTTGGACATACTCCTGCCCAAGGGCCTTTGCATGTGCCATTCCCTCAGTGTGAAACACTCTTTCCCCAGAAAGCAACAAGCCTAACTCCCTCTCTGCCACCCAGCACTCCTGTTTCACTTTACCTGCTTTCCTTTATCTCCTTTTCTTGTAACACTTACTACCTTCAGAATAACCTTAAAATCTCACAATGAAAATGTTTGAGTACTTCCTTATCCTTTCTTCTCTTTTAAACATTTTGGGTCATGACTGCATAGCCGTCTAGGGCAGTGGAAGCAACACTGCGATGCTTGGCTCTGGTTCTACATAGGAGGACACCTGTGTATAAATCCATTGTTTGTGTCTGACTCTGCCCCTAGACCGTAAACCCTGTGACGAGGATCTTGGCTTGGTTCAGTGATGTGGCTCAAGAACCTTAGAACAATGCTTGACTCGTAATAGGTACTTGAGAATGAATGAATGAATTTTTAAAGAATTAGTAGGAATTAGTCAAGTGAAGAGAAATAAAGAGAGCATTCGATGTAGAGAAGACGGCTTGAGGAGCATGGAGTTTGTTGGCAAGTTTTGGTTGTTGTTCAAGTGAATTAAGAGTCCAAGGGTGGCAAGAAATCAGGCTGGAGGAGCAGGAAAACCACTTGCCATCCAGTCAACTCAGACTCATGGCTACCCTGTGTGTGTCAGAGTAGAACCGTGCTCCAGAGGGTTTTCAATAGTTGCTTTTATTAGAAGTAGATTGTCAGTCCTTTCTTCTGCCCACCTTTTGATTAGTAGCTGAGCGTTTTAGCTGTTTGCACCTCTCAGGGACTCCAGGGGAGCAGGAACAGGGCAGTATTAGGACCTTGGATGCCTCTCCTGTGTGTGGCAAATGGCCATCAAAGGACCCGAGTATCCACTATACACAGGGCCCTGTACCAAGCACTGATATGTTAGAGATGAATTTACTTGAAGACGGCGAAATTACGCCCTGATATTTGCATGGATATTATGTATTTATTTGTTTACAGACATTTATTATACACCTACACATTAAGGATGTATGAGCAATTTTGAATACTAATTAGATTACCTTTAAATATACTTGATTATATGGACTGAAGAAGAAATTGTTGGTGAGCAGTAGGTGGGTGGGAGGTGGAACACGTCCTGTGCATTCTGGTACCATTTATGAAGAACAAAACGCCTAATTGTCCACACGTGCTGCTTTGCCTTGTGGTTTGCTTTTGTGATATTGAGCAATGCCCACACTCAGCAAGTTGCTTCCCGAGAATGTCATGAACATTAGAGGAGACATCTAAGACGACTCACAGAAAAGGACAATGCAATACAAGCCACAGTGGCTAGAAATGAGAAGAACTGGCTCTGGCTTTAGTATGCAATGATTTCTCAGCCTCTGATATTTGGCTGGCTGTCACCAAGTCCAATATTAAACATAGCTAGTACATAAATTTCCATTTGCAGTGTTATTCTGAAGAGCCCCACATGACATACCATATAATAATACCAAATCCACTATAAAGAAGTTATGAAAAGTAGTTGCAATGTGTCTTACTTTGGCAGTTTTTCAAACCTCCATGTCTCTGAGGCTTCAGACTTTTTATTTAAAATACCTGGAGAAGCCCATTCTGCAGTACATTATCCTTGAAGCAGGCGTCACTGAGGCACTGGGATTGTGGATTAAACTGCAAGCACATGAATGAGGAGTATGACTAGTATACTGCGCATTTAAGAGATACTGTCAATGGAATAAAGCATTGTCAAAGGATAATGGTTTCCAGCTGCCACATAAATGTCAAAGCAAAGCCAAGGCATTTATTTTCAAAGCAAAAGGCAGGGAAGTAATGTGATCCCCAGTTTGCACATAATAAGGCTGTAAATCTATCAGGGCTTTTGATGGCATCTAGCAGTGTGTCTACACTAGGGTGTGCAAACTGGATTAGATTCCAAGCCAGCTACAAGAGTTGGCAAACGTGACTAGCCCCTTTGCAAGATGGCTGCCTCTAGAATGGCACCGATGCCTAAATGAGGAAAGGACCGTGGTTGAAATTCCTCTCAACCACACACCTATAGTAAGAATGAGAGGGAACCAGGCTCGTTTGTTCATCTTTCCTCTGGAATCAAAATAAAGAAGATTTCTCTATCTGTGGAGGTGAATGTGTAAAGGGGGCAGGTATTGAAAATACAGAAATAGAAAATGGTCCCCAATTCCCCTCAGCCCACTGTTTAGGGAGTGGAGAGCTAGTACTCTCCAAGAAAGGCCTGTCTTCTCTTCTGTGTATAATTCCTGCAGGGCAGACTACCAATGAGAGGTCACAGTTATTATTTCTCAGCCTCTCTAGGGAAAAGCTAAACCTCATTTCCTTCCATGAACTGTGCACAAAGATTGATTGATCAATTCCACACATACTTACTAAGCATCTGCTATTTGCCAGGCACTGTGGTAGGCACTGGGATCTACAATCTAGTTAGGAGGATACTTCAGTAACCCAGGGGAGAAAGATGCTGGTGGCAGTGATGAAGAGCAAGGGTCTGATTTAGGAGACATTAAGAAGATGGGTTTCATAGGACTTGATGATGGATTAAACATGGTGGGATGGGAGGAAAGACAGGGGGATTGTTAGTTCTATTTGACATGATTTGTTCAGTTTCCTGTGAACTATTTAAATGGAAATACTAGTAGCCAGTTGGAAATACAGGGTTTGGAACAGAGAATGGGATTTGTGCTGGAGATCCTGACGTAGAAACCATCAACATATATGACAGAAGCCAGGAAGGGAAGAAATTTCTGGGGGAGAAGAGGTTAGAGAAGGTACATCACAATACAAGCCATGGAAGGGGAAGAGGTAGTCACATCAGAGACTGGGAGAGAGTTTCCAACATATTATTCCCCCTAGAACATGTAGAAGGTAGAAATGACAGTTCCTCAAGGGACTTATTGCCTCCTCACTTATTCTACTCCAGGTTATGCTGGGGCTTCTGTGTTTGAATTCTCGTTCATTAGGCATAATCTACTCATTCACGTTGGAGCTTGTGACTGTTGTTTTACCCTTATATATCCAGAGTGCAACAAGAAGGAGCCCAAAAAAAAAAAAAAAATGTATCTGCTAGTTTGATATTTACCTTCTAAGGACATGCCAAGTTTCCAAGTATAAAGAAGCTATTTTAAGATCTTGTACATAAAAGCTTCAACAGTGTTTGCTCTTTTGCTGAAAAGCAACTCAACTGATTTAAATCTATTATTTAAAAATGTAGTTGTAGCCTTAAAAATCTCAGAATGAAAATATTTGAGTCCTTTTTCTTTTTCCTTGCTTCTTTTTAAAGCACGTTTGGGGTCATGCCTACCTTAGCTGTCTATGGCAGTGGAAACAGCTTTGTGATGCTTGGCTCTGGTGTTTTGTAGAAGCTCTTGTTTAAATAATATAGTTTTCATTTTTTTTTAATGTTTTACGTTGGAAAATTATATCTTATTGTAAGCAAAATCAGTCTCTGAAGAACTTTGATTCCACGTTGACCTTTTCATTTAGCGTCATATTCTCCCAAATTATATCAATCAACTGTACTAACCAAGTTTATAGTCAAAATTAAAAACATACATAGTATGTGTGCTGTTTGTCACGTTTTTATGCATCTCAGTTCCCCTGTGTGTCATTATTTTAGAAATTCTGAGCAGAACATATATATATTCAACATTTGACATAAGATAATTTGAGTCTGCGGTGTTTGGAAAATAACTCACATGGGAGAAAGTTGCATTAAATAAATAATAGAGATAAAATTTATACTTCCATATATTTCAAAGCTAATACCGTAACTTACAGTGGAATGGTAACATGAAGACACAGTGCTATAATTTGATTGATTTGTTTTGACAGCAGCCAAATAATTGAGAGTGAAAGGTGTCAGCACAGATGAAATATTGGATAAGCCACATTCAGAAGGCAACCCCAGCAGCAACAGCAACTGGAGTTTTATTTCCTTTGATTTTGTACCGTTACTCACTTCCAGTTTATTAGGAAACCATGAAAGGTGCACAACTTCCCCAACTAGGGACACTTTTATGGAGAGGATAGAAATACAAGTTTGTCAAATACTGAAACAATGGATACAGACAAAAGGACCTGAGATGGCTACAGCATATTGAGCTATATTATCTCAACCTTTCCCTTTCTTTGGCAAGTTGTTGCTCTCATGCATTTTACCGCATTTTGAAGTGATTCTGAGTCAGAGAAAATGCTAGATTCCATACTCCAGCCCCTTGACTAGAGTTGGGCAAAAGAAGGGCATGCTTAGCACCATCTCTGGACTCAGATAAGGTATTTAGCCAACTGAAAACCCAAATGCCAGCAAACCAGATTATTTTCGATTTTGTCTGGTAAGAGTAAGATTCGGGGTGTTCAGTTAACACAGAGGCTAAATGGTCAGGAGAGGAACAATTAGGAGAAAGCTCCTGCCTGTAGGCGGCCACTGAGCGTGAGGATTCACAGAGTGGGCCCTGCAGTCGCATTGAAATCCTATTGCCATTGAGTCGATTTCAACTCACAGAGGCCGTATAGGACAGAGTAAAGCTGCCCCATAGGGTTTCCAAGGCTGTAAATCTTTACAGAAGCAGACTGCCACATCTTTCTCCTGTAGGGTGGCTGGGTGGGTTCAAACCTCCAACCGTTTGGTTAGCAGCTAAGCACTTTAATCCTTGTGCCACCAGGAATTACATTGACCAGGTTTAATTCCAACCCAGAGTCCCTGGGTGGTGCAAGTGGTTAACATGCTCGGCTGCCAAACAAGGTTGGAGGTCTGAGTTCACCCAGAGGTGCCTTGGAAGAAAGGCCTGGTGATCTACTTCCAAAAAAATCAGTCACTGAAAACCCTAGTGTGCACAGTTCTACTCCGACACACATGGGGTCACCATGCATCAGAGTGGATTCACTGGCAACTGGTAATTCCAGCCCTACTGCTTGCTAGCTATGTGGCCTTGGGCTAGGCACTCTGATATCTGAGAGTTGCTTCCCTCAGTTGTTTTATAGGTTTATTTTAAGGATTAAATATGGTAATGTGTGGAATATTTAGTGCCCAACACACAGTAAGTGCTACATGAAATGACAGCTGTTTTTATTACCAAAAGCTGCAAAGTTCAGTGTGGTAGCCATGAGCCACATGTAGCTATTGAGCATTTGAAATGTGGCTAGTCTGAATTAAGATATGCTGTCAGTGTAAAGTCCACACCAGATTTCGAAGGCTTAGTATTAAAAAAATAAAAACATACGAAGTAGCTCATCAGTATTTTTATATTGATTACATGTTGGAATGATACTTTGAATGCATTGCATTAAATATGTCATTAAAACGAATTTCACCTATTTCTTTTTACTTTATTAAAAATGGATACTAGGAAATTTTAAATTACATGTGGTAAACATCTATGTTCATTAAAAATAAAAATAACAATTAGCATACATTTAAATTTGAGCTCTCAAGAAGAAAATCACAAAGGATCCTTTTTGCTAATAAAAAGTGGAGAATGTATTTTGTGGATTCTCTGTTGTACTGTAGGAACTGTTTGGGATTGTTATCCATACAGAGAGAAAAAGGATGTAGCATTTATGAGCAATTTCCATTGATCAAATATAAACTCTCTCCTTCTTTTTAAATTATTATACTCTTTACTTTGAAATATTTGAAACAAAGAGAAATATATAATAACATGATCTAGAATTAACAGATACGAATATTTTGCAACATTTGCTTTAGGATCTTTTATTTTAAAAACGAGAATATGATAAATTATGCTAAAATCCACCTCTACTTCTCCCCGCAGTTGTTCCATAGCCTTTCTCTCTCCTGGAAGTAACCACTACCCCACCTGTGCATGTGTCTATACATTTACTATGTAGGAGCATGATATATATAGTATTGTTTGGGATGTATTAAAATTTTACATAATGGTTGTTGTTGTTGTTAGCTGCTGTCGAGTCGCTTCTGATTCAGCAACCTATGTACAACACAATGAAACACTGCCCGGTCCTGCACCATCCTCACAATTGTTGCTATGCTTGAGCCCATTGTTGCAGCCACTGTGTCAGTCCATCTCATTGAGGGTCTTCCTCTCTTTTGCTGACCCTCTACTTTACCATGCATAATGTCCTTCTCCAGGGACTGATCCCTCCTCATAACATGTTCAGAGTGTGTGAGACATAGTCTCACCATCCTTGCTTCTAAGGAGCATTCTGGCTGTACTTCTTCCAAGAAAGCCTTTTTTCATTCTTCCAGCAGTCCATGGTATATTCAGTATTCTGCGCCAACACCATAATTCAAAGGCGTCAATTCTTCAGTCTTCCCTATTCATTGTCCAGTTTTCACATGCATATGAGGTGATTGAAAACACCGGGGCTTGGATCAGACGCCCCTTAGTCTTCATGGTGACATCTTTGCTTTTTAATACTTTAAAGAGGTCTTTTGTAGCAGGTTTTTCCCAATGCAATACATTGTTTGATTTCTTGACTGCTGCTTCCATGGGTGTTGATTGTGGATTTACATAATGGTAGAGCACTCTAAATATATTTTTGTACCTTGCCTTTTTTCTCTCAACATTCTACCTTTGAGATTTATCCATGTTGAGACATGTAGATAATGACATATTTGGATTTATTTTGATCATCTTGCTTTGTGGGTATGGTTTTTTTTAACCACGCATTTCTGCTCTTTTTCTCTTTCCTTGCATTCCAATGAATGAATCAAGTTTTCTTTTTCCCATCAACTGGATTAGAAGTTAACTATCCTATTTTTATTCTTTTAGTGGTAACTCTTATATTTTGAACATGTGCTTGCGTTAACAAGTCTCATCAGTATTTCCGTCTTTCCTTCCAAATAATAAATGGAATTTAGAATACTTTAATATTGATCATCCTTCTTCTATCTTCTTATATTATTATTGCCTAGGATCAGTTATTCTTTACTATTGTTGTGTTTATAAGCTCACTTAGCTTTAACTGTTGTTGTTAGTTGCTGTCTAGTTGGCCCCAACTCATGGCGACCGCGCGTACAACGGAACGGAATGTTGCCCGGTGCTGTGCCATCTTCACAAGGTTGGTATCCTTGCGTCCATTGTTGCAACCACTGTGCATTTTCAGAGCCTTCCAATCTTGGGGACTCATCTTCCAGCACTATATTGAACAATATTCTGTTATAATCCATGAGGTTATCATGGGCTATTTTTTGAAGGTAGATTACCAGGCTTTTCTTCTTAAGTCTGTCTTAGTCTTGAAGCTGTGCTAAAATCGGTGACCCTTCTGGTATTTGAAATAGCAGTGGCATAGCTTCTAGCATCACAGCAGCACACAAGCCACCACGGTACAACAAACTGACAACGGGTCCTATTCCTTCCTTCTAGAGCCTTTTGATTCTTTTAGTGAAGATTTCTTAGTCACAAACAGTTTCATTTGTTTGAAAGTGCTCCTTGTGTTCTTATTTTTTATTGTTTATCTGGGCTTAGAATTCTAGATTAATAGCTATGTTTAGCAATTGAAATTATTCCATTTCACCTGTCCTCTGCTTTTTGTTGACGATAAACATAATGTCATTCCTTCATAGATAAAATGCATTTTTTTGTTGTTGTGGTACATTCTGTTTTTGCTTTGTCCTTGGGATTCTCCAGTTTTACTATGAAAGACCTCAGTATGGATTTATTTTTATTTATCCTGCTTGGGCCTTGTGATTCCTTACACCTCAGTCATTATCTCTTCTCTCCCATTCTCTCAATTGTCTCCACCAAGAACTCCTGTGATGTACTCTGGGTCCGCTTATTCGATCGTCCACGTCTCGGCCTCCGTCACATATTCTCTTTCTCTTTATATTTTGTGCTGCATTTGTGTTATTCCCCTTAGGTCTGTCGTGCCATTTACTAAGTCTCTCTGCAGTTGTGCTTAATCTCTGTTTAAGCTTAAGGTTTTCATTTAAAGACTACATTTTTTTATTTCTAGATGTTCTATTTGGTTCTTGTTTATTGTTTTGATTCTTATTTAGTTACCTTTAATTATTTTAAATATGCTTATTTTATAATCTCTTTCCATCTGCCTTTTAGCTTAAGTACTTGAGAAACTAATCCTTGTTGTCTCTCTCTCCCTGATGGTGGATTATTTCCTTGTGTGGTAAATAATTTTTTTGTTTGTTTGTTTTGAACTCACCTTAAGCAGAGATTGTTTTTCTATGAAATCCTTTAAACTTTGGGTTGTATAAGTATTGCTAATAAGAGGCTTTGCCTCTGCCTTTGCCAAATGCCCAACAAGTTTCATAGAACAATTTCTCTGCTTAGAGGTATCTGTACTATGTACACTATATAAATTTAGATTCTATGCCATGAACTATTCTGACCTGGGTGTCAATTTTCCACAAACGTTTTTCCCTACCTAGAGCCTTTAACGGCCCTGGATGGTGCAAACGGTTAAGCGCTCAACTACTAACCAAAAGGCTGGTGGTTCCAGCCCACCCAGAAATGCCTCCAAAAAACGACCCCGTGATCTGCTTCCTAGAGGCCACAGCCTTGAAAACCTTGTGGAGCATAGTTCTCCTCTGCAACACATGGGGTCGCCATGACAGAATCGATTCCACACAACTGGTTACTGGTTAGAGACTTCAACAGAGACAGACATCTTTATGAATACCCTCAGCTAGTGAAAGGGGTTTGTCTAATCCTCTTTCACTGATGGGGCGGCCCTTTCAGGGTTCTGGATTTCTATATACAGATCAATGTAACCACTCTTCCTTGCCTCCTTGTCCAAGGCCATATATCCTGTCCTTGTGTTAGTGCCCAAATATCAGCCCCAAGCTGTCCAGGCCTGTATCCATGTCCACTTTTAGGGTGCCAGGTGTCAGTTGATAGGATTGCTGCTCAGGTTTTACCCCTCTTGATTTCTGATGCCTGAAAATTTTCCTTTCTGCCTGTATATTTAAATTTTTGACATTTTCCCCACAATGTCTGCATATTGGAAACAGGAAAGATGTCCATATTGCATCAGTTCAACATGTTACCGAGAAAAGTCTCTTTCTGCTCCCTTTGTTAATTTCTTTAGGTAGGTCAATAGTTTGAATAATCCTTAGCAGATAGATAACGCCTAAAAATATCAAGCATTCAGTTGAACTGGATAATGCATTTAAATTGAATGTTTTCTGGATCTTACAGAAATTCACCTGAACGCTTTGCAAACAACCTCTGCAAAATTATTGGAAAATTATAGTAAGAAAGCAACAGGCCCATTACAACTGTGTCTGATATTGTGTTCTAGCATTCCCTTCTGGGATGTTCTTGAATGATACGTATGCCTATGGTTCTTATTAAACAAACTGAAATCTGTGTAGGCGCCAAAGGGTTTTTTTTTTCAGCTACATTTGTTCTTGAAAATAAATAACTGACAGGGATTACCAAGGAGTTAAGACATTTCTTAATTTTGGGAAAAACATACTGCATATTTTTAATTTATTAAGGATTTAGAAATATACTTCTGAAGGAGAATTTTTGAGAGAGAAATTAATTACCCACTGACTTCCGATATTGCTTAATCATATTTATGTATAATTCCAAATTTTTAAATAATCATAAGGAGAATGCACACTTCAGAAAGCGTCTTATGTCTGCTTCATGCTCTTCACATGGACCAGTAAATATTATAGTTACGGTATTTGTATAATTGTTAGATTTACCTTTTCAGGTGTATACAAATGTGTTGTATATGCAGGTTAAATACCAGCAATATTTGCCATGAAAGAAATTCTTGCAATGCAAATCTTCCATCACAATTAAAGATTTCATTGCACACACACAAAAAAGCAACCTATAGATAAAATGAACAATTTCCTTGAAGAAGATTTTCAGACAGTGCCCTGTTCATTGGAATGCTGATTGGTAGAATTCAACTGAGGTGTTCTTGGAAAAGATTCAGGTTCTCTTTTCCTTTGCAGGATATCTTTTTCTACCAATCTTGAAATCTTCCATACTTTTGAGAGCTATCTAAGTTTCTTCCTGAATTGTAAGAATTTCTTCCACGCCAAGGTATTGCCTTTTTTCCTGCTTTGAATTCCAAGGATGTTTCTACCATGTTCATGCTTCGGTTTAGTGGGAACTACTGGAGTATGATATGTACTTTTCTAATAAATGCTCTTCTCTAGTTCCTGTTTTACTGTAGCCTAAATTTTTATCATTATAAAGGCTTCAAGTTATATTAACAAAAGCTGATTCTCTTCCTCAGCATTTCTATCCAATCCCATGCAGTTAATATATTTATTAGACATTTCTGGTGCCTTTTAAAGTTTTAATATGCAATGCATAGTTTTAAGTCAAGTGTGAACTAAAGTTAGCAGAGCTATACTTGCCTAGCAAGTTTTTTACATTTTCATAATCTATACAGTCTGCCCCATATTCTGGTGGAGAACAGAGTACAGGATAAGGCAGCCAGATCACCTCAAAAGAATGGAGCCTGTGTACAAAGGCCCTCAAAAATCATGAAGGCATTGGTGCTCATAAAACCATACTGCATACTTTCAGGAGATTAATGAGGGGGTCATAAAATAGCATTAATTTTTTGGCCAACGTCCAGTCAAAAAGTGGTGTGCTTCTCCAATTGCAAAAGCCCCCGTCTGGGAATATGTGTAGTTCAGAACACTAATGCTGTTACATTTCTTTACTTAAAAAGAATAAGTAAATAAAAACAGGAAAAGTAGTTATTGAAATCCATAATTTATCCAGCTGCAATCTAACCTATCCAGCATAGGTTCCCAGGTTCATACCCAGTTATGTCTTTCAGCTAAACTGCAGCTACTCATGAGGAGTAAAGATGAAGTGGTAAGGACAGAACGCTAATGAGACTCCCCATCGACACCCCCCAATGGACACATCCAAGAACTGCAGATGGCTGCCTTACCTCACCCCAACTAGCAAACTTGAAAATAGAATTTGTTGGTCACAAGAATGATACCACTATGAAATACAGAGGAAAAAGTAATAAAAATCACTGCTACTGGGGAAAAAGAATAATAATAACCCAAGCCAGGTGATCAGCCCCAGACTCTCTGTAATGACTGACAGCCATTCACTTGGGGAGTGAACACAGACAAAGAACATGTCAGTTCTCAATCACAGCCTTTCAGAAATCCTGGACACCCTCAGTAAATACGGCTGATTCCACAAGTGCAGTTCTCTATATGAAAGCAGGGACAACACCCCATGTCTGTGCCTGCTTTCTGAATGTTCCAGAATATTACGTGACCATATGATTTACTGATTTACAATCTTCTGTCAACTGTAGTTTGAAAATGAGAACTCAGAGCACTTCTCACCTGAAATATTTCAATATTGTGTTCAAATAGAAATACCATTTATAAATTTTTTTAAAAAATCTAAACATTTTGACATGATGAATGTAATCAATGTCACTGAGTTGTACATGTAAAAATTTTTGAATTGGCAAATGTTTTCATATATATATTTTTACCACAATAAAAAAAATGCAAACACTTTTAATTTGGGAAACTGAGTATGATCAAACATAAAACTCTATTCAATTCAGAATGCCGTTACGATCATAGGCTTTTAATTAAGGAGCTGAAACTTGAAATGAGGCCTGTTTTATACAGACTTTTTTGGTCTTTAACTGCTCAACCCTGTCACAAATGAAAGTTGTTTTGATCAGGATATTTCACATTTGCGTAACAAAAGCGTAAGATCGTCTTTTCTGTCTGAATATTTCTGAGAGGCCCTCAGCATATTTAAGATTTAAATGACTGAAGTGGAAATCCTTCATCTCCCACTGAGTGGAAATCTGGGATTCCAAAGCATTTATTTGTTATTTTAAGGCAAAATTTCCACAGCCACAATATTCACAGAATTGTCAGGTATAAAAGAGACACTTATCTAAATCTTGATCTGTAATTCTATTTTAAAAACTGGACCAAGAAGCCCAATACCTGCATGTGTAATATGTATTTGTGTGTGTGTACGTGTTTGTCCTTTCTGCTGGTGTGAAATGTTGCCGTATTAGAGAATTTTGTCATGACAAATGTTTGACTGCGTGTGATTTCATGCCTTAAGAATACATCTGCATTTTAGGCGGGAACTAGGCGGCCTCAGGCCTCGTGCCAGACTTTAATGTAAAATTAATTCCTTTAAAAAAAAAAAAATTTTTTTTAGAAAAACAACATTTTTTCTAATGTACATTAAGGATGTTGGAGAGTTCACTGAAGCATAGGCTCTGAGCTTTCAGGAACAATCTGTAGTCAGGCATTTTAAATGAAAATTGATTTGTGATTTACATGGTCAGTGGAAAGAAAATTAACTTATGGAAGGTTGTAATGAAATATTAGACAAGTAAAAAAGTAGATGGTGATCTAGTGGAACTAAAAGTCCCATCTGGAAGAATTCTGTGACATTTTTACATTTATCTGTGTTCTGCATGAGTTGTAATGTTAGTAGTAATTTTATGGGACTGAACTGAAATGAAAAGGGTGTTATCACAGATTGCCTACAATATAGGATTGTGTTCAGTGGAGAGTCCTGTATCCTTTTCTCCATTTTCTTATAATATGACTCATTGCACTTTTTTCAGCTACTGTTGTTGAATTCATTCAGCCTTTTACTTGAGGTTATTAAAGAAGAACATCAAACGCTCACAAATACAATCTAACAGCACATTTAAAACCCACACGGCCACTTCCTTTGCTCCTGCATTGTTTAGGTAATGTCCAAGAAAGAACCTTCAAAATGTACACGAAAGGACCGAGTATACTGAATGTAAAGCTTTTACCTTCGACCATTTTATTCTTGTCTCAAAACTATGATTAACACCTCACGACCTCCCAGAACAGGTTAGCAGAATGGTAAATTCGTATCTTCCTAGAAACCGGCCATTCAGAAGTGGTCCATTTTTCTCCCCTTTTATTCCAGTTCTGTAAAAACAATGACAATCGTTTCTGTGGCCAGAGGAGTAGGTTGTAGTAAAGAAAGGCTAAGACTCTTTTCTCTTTGATAAAAGAGAAATGTCAGCCATAAAGAGAAAGGAAGTCCTGATACACGCTGCCATGTGGATGACTCTCGAAAACGTGGTGCTGAGTGAAGTCAGTCAGTCACCAAAAGATAAGTGTTATAGAATCTCACTCACATGAAATATCTGGAATAGGCAAATGTATAGAGACCAAATTTATTAGTCTTTACCCGGGGTGGCAGGGAGGGGGAAAGGGGGAAGACTTGTTTAGGAAGCAGGAGTTTCTGTTTATGGTGATGGAAAATCTCACAATGGATATTGGTGATGACTGAACAATATGATTAGTGTAATTAGCGTCACTAAATTGTACAGATCAAAAATCTTGAACTGGCAACTGTGTGTTACATACGTCTTTATAACCATAAAAAAAAGTAAATGGTAAAATTTTAAAAAAAAGAAATGCCCATCTTACTTCAGTGTTAACGGGCAGACGTGAATGTTAGAAAAGGGAACTGAGCAGTGGGTTGCGTTCCATATACTGTTCTTTTTCCCTTTAGTTATTCTATTTGGCAGATGATCATGACTTTTCGAAGCATATAATTTCTGAATTACTGTACCTTCAACATTTGATATAATTTAAATACTCGGACCCCTATGCTAAAGCATAAGCCATGAAATTATTTGCCTTAAAATTTCAAAATTCATTTTCTGTATCTCTTTTCTTTTCTCTCTTTTCATCTCTTTCTCTGTGAACCACAGCTGAATATAAGTAGAGCTTCTAAAAAATTCTAACAATTAAGGCCTTTGGCTTAATTAATACTTAACTTGTTCTGTATTTCAATAAATCCACAAAATATGAGAACTCTTACTTTTATGATTGTAGGTTTGGATTGTCCCATTTTATTGTAACTTTTCATGAAGTGTTTTTCATTTCTGAAATTTTCTCACTCCTATTTTTCTCACTATTTTCTCTAATAAGAAAACAGTTATTTTAATAAATTTAAAAATATATCACATTTATTTCCATTAGAATGATAACTTTCTAACTCTGTAACTACAGTGGTGGTTCTTAAGCAGGACTGCTCCTTGGAATCATCCAGGGAGTTCTGCAAAAATATCAGTTCCCAGCCCCATCTTAGAATTCTGATTTAATGGGCCTAGGGTACTCTGGAATCCCTGGGTGGTGCAAATGGCTAACGCACACGGCTACTAACCAAAAGGTTAGAGGTTCAAGACCACCTGGAGGCACCTTGGAAGAAAGACCTGGTGATCTACTTCTGAAACACTGGCCATTGAAAACCCAGTGGAGCACAGTTCTACTCTGACATACACGGGGTCACCATGAGCTGGAATCGACTCAGCAGCAACTGTTTTATCTTTTCGGGTACCTTCTGACATCAAACCAAAAAAAATAAACCCTTTGCCATCGAGTCGATTCTGTCTCATAGCAACCCTGAAGGACAGAGTAGAGCTGCCCTATAGGGTTTCCAAGGAGCGGCTGGTGGATTCAAACTGCTGACCTTTCGGTTAGCAGCCAAGCTCTTAACCAGTGTGCCACTAGGGCATCAGTCCCTTTTAAAACTCCCTGGTTGAATCAACTGCACAGCCAGCTCTATAAGAACGGGTCTCAGGGCAATCTTTGTAAAATTACTCTATCGTAGGTGTGGGAGAAGAGGAGTGAGTTCTGGGAGAGGTGGGCCTGGATTCACCCCTGCTATATAGACAGACACAACTCCATCTAATTTTCCTGCATGCAGTTTTTATGTTCCAGGAATAATTATTTGATCCACAGTATTTGGATATGCATATTTGATCTAAATACACATGCAATCAGGTTATAAGAGAATTCTGCATCGTTTATTTACATGTGTTTTCGGTTGTATCCTCAAAATATACTTTGAATCAGTTGTTTACTATGTTTGAGGACTTAAGATGAGATTTATGTCCTGATTTAAAATAAAATGTTAAAAATCTTACAACTTGCTCCTGAGAGGTGGCTAACTAACAGTGTCTGTTTTGGCAGGCCGAGAGGCTAGCTTACTGCTTTCATTCTTTAGCTTGATTTGTAGTTGTTTCGTTTAAGCTGAAAGCAAATAGCCCCCGACCATGATGTCCTCTCACGTCAGAACCCAAGACGGTGGCTCTGGGTGCTGACGTAATTTAAACAACCATTTGACATCCATCCCTCCTGTCATTTCTGCGGTGCATTCAGTTCATAACATTTCTAGGGGAAAGGTCACAGATCTGTCACCGGCAGTGTTTCTGCCACTCAGAAAATAAAACGGGGTAGTTAATGATTGCTGGGGCAGCCCATGTAATCACAGGATGCTGCCAAGGTCAATATTCCATATTGGTTTTTCATCCTGTCCATCCGAAACAGTATCCCGGAGTAAATGTAATCAGTAAGTGGTTGAAAATGAATCTTAGGGACAAAGGCATTACAGAAACAACAGATTCAAGAAGAGATGCTAAGTGGATCTTTTGGTTTGTAATTGCAGCCCTGGGAATAATTACCCTAATTAATAGCTGCTAAACCTGGGACCCTCGCTCCCAGGCTCACGGGTGAATTAGCGATTGCTGTTCCAGGAATGTCTTTTGGATTCCGCAGAAAGTGTCGGTGGGGTAAATGGGCCTCGGGGACCAGGCGCAGGCTCTGAGAAGCCTGTGACCCCCATCTTTTACTAACCACAAGTACATCCCTGGTGAGCAGATAACTGTCTCCACAGCCCACAAAGTGGTGAACGGTGGTTATGGAATCGGATGAGGAGGTCCATTTCAGCCTTAAGTTCCTGTTTAGTAAAGAGAGCCTTAAATATATGCAGCTTCTGGCTGATTGATAGCTCTGGTTACAAGACAGCAGTCCTCTTGACATTTGCCTGTGAATAGATAAAGAGCTAGAGAGGCAGAGAAAATAATAGGACAGATTTTGCTTGTGGATCCTCTTAGCCCTACTTTAATAGACTGTCTTTAGGAGCTGGCAGAACTCTTCAGGTCTGAAGGATCAGCCATAGGCAAAACTGTGAACAAGGCCAAGTTTGTTCCAGATCCTCAATTTTCCTTTCCCTCCCCACGACGCTCACTCCCTCTTCCCTCCTCAACTGGGGTCAACTGTCCAATACTCTGCATCCCTCTTCCTCCTCTTCTGTGTCAAAAACTCTGTCAGGAAAGGACCCAACGAACTTGCTCATTTTGAGGTATTGTTTCCCGATAATGCTTCCAGAAACATTTATATTTTATGGGGACACAAAGGCTTGAGCCAGGCATCAGTTAACGGGATTTGGGAGTTGTTTTGAAAGGAAGAAAAAACCTTCTCCACATTATGTACTCAATCTGTGGCTTCACTGACTTAATTCAAGGCTTTGGCTACTGAAGCCCTGGTATTGTTGTCAATACATTGAGTGATTTGCTCACTGTGTAAGCTGATGCATGAAGAGCTGCTGCTCATCAAAGTTTCCTCAGCGATGATCCAAATATGAGCTACACGAAAGATGTCATTCAAGGAAAGTGTATGTGTTTGAGGACCAGGCAAGCATTTCATAACAGCAGTGTTTCTCCATTTACCTCGCCATCTTCTCTCTAAACAAAGATCCTGGACGTTGTGAGGAAAGGGGAACTATTAATCCAAGCAGTCACAGTCTGAGGATCTTAATGGAGTATTAATGGCAGCACACTGACTCAAATCCAGTTCACATTTAGTGAGCACATACTAAATGGGGAACACTTTCAACACTCATCTGACTTAGTTCTTGTCACAGCACTCTGTGAAATGTGCATTATTCTCCTCACCATTCAGAGTAGCTAACCAGGACACAATATGATTAAGAGATTTTTTCCCCAAATAATGCAACTAGGAAGCCACAGAGTTTGAAGTTGAGTTTTCTGGTTGTGCCATGCCTTGGGGAGTCATGTTTACCTGCCCTTGATCTGGGTGATTTAAAGCTGCTCCACAAATCCTATAAAAATTCAAGATAGCAAGATGTCCTTTCTTTCAGAAGGACAAGGTTGTCCTCTACTGCTTAGACTTAGAGAAGATATGGATATGGCAGGTTGAGAACTATGGATGTATATCTTTGTTTCTAATCTGCTCTTTTTATAACTCATAAGTGATTAGATTTAGAACTTGCTCTACTTAGGTAGGAGCCCTGGTGGTGCAGTGGTTAAGAGCTCAGCTGCTAACCGAAAGGTCGGCAGTTCGAATCCACCAGCCACTCTTTGGAAACCCTGTGGGACAGTTCTACTCTATCCTATAGGGTAACTATGCGTGGGAATCAACTAGATGGCAATGGGTTTTCTAATGAGGTAAAAAATCTAATTAACATAACAAAAAACCACAGGTATAGGAGGTATGATCCCAACACATATTTTGGGGGAACACAATGTAATCCCTAACAATGTAGTTTGATTATGTAATTCTTGAATGCTAAAACTAATTGTAAACTTTTCATAGCACCCCCCTGAGATAACCAAGACATCCAAAATGTCTCAAAACCAAGGGTTGTCACCACAGTTGAAGCCTAAGTCTCATCTGAAAGCTGTAGTTGGGGCATCTTCACCCAGGAATTTGTTTAATCCATAGTTCTCAACCTGCCATATCTTCTCTGTCTAAGCGTAGATGACAAGCTCGTCGTTCTGAAAGAAAGAATGCCATTAGAGAAGACACCATTTGTTTGATCCTGAGTCAGCCCATCTTCGTGATTAAGAGCAAGGACGATTCAAAACATCAAGACTTGGGTTTGAAATCCAAAGGTAGTCCCCAAGCAAGTCATTAAGTTTTTCTGAGCATTGATTCTTTCATCTGTCAACTGGAGATAATAAATACACCCCTCTCGCATGGTTGTTGAGTGGAAGAAGCAATAATGCTTGCAAAGTGCTTAACACGCTGCCTGACACAGCTAAACCTCTTGCTGTCGAGTCGATTCTGACTCAGCGACCCTATAGGACAGAGAAGAACTGCCCCATAGGGTTTCCAAGGAGTGGCTGGTGGATTCGAACTGCCAGCCTTTCGGTTAGCAGGCAAATGCTTAACGACAGCTCCACTAGGGCTCCTTTGATACAGTCAGTTCCCCAAAAATGCTACAAAGTGGTTTCTTTATTTCATTCTCAGAGAAACTTATCACATTTTAAAACTAGAATTAGACCAAAAAGTAGTCCACAGTGTTGAGATTTTAACTTTTGAGCATATCAGAAGGCGAGCCGGTTTCTTCCACTCAATTTTTCCTGCTCAGCACATCACCAACTCCCAGTTCCTCTTATAGAGCCCAGGTGACAATAGGTGCTGAATAAAACTTGCTGAATTGAATTGATTAACTGCAACAACCACATGCCTCTTCATACAGCATTTCTCCTTCCCATGATAATGGAAAAAAATTGCAAGTAAATCCAGAACGGAGAAGATCATTAGGGGTCCAACAAGGAGTATCCGAACGGATTCAAATGTTTCTGCCATTCTTAAAATTAAATTAACAACTAAAGGGACAATGCCTGTCAATACTGGTCAGTATCCTTAATGTTGCTTTGTGTGTGTGTCTGATGAATATTACTGCTAAACTTTTAAAATTAGAATCTCAGCCATAAAAAGTAGATCTGTATGCTAATGGGGTAAAAAGAAGATGTTAGACAAAAGATTAGAGCAGTGGTTTTCAACTGGAGGCAATTGTGCTACTCCCCCCACCCCCACCCAGGGACATTTGGCAATGTTTGGAGACACTTTTTTTTTTTTTGGTCACAACTGAGGGTGGTGGTGCTGTGGCATCTAGTGGATAGAGACCATGGATGCTGCCAAACACCCTATAAGGCACCGTACAGCCCCCCACAACAAAGATTTACCCAGCCCAAAATGCCCACTGTGCCAAGGCTGAGAAACTCTGGATTAGAGCTTTATGTCAGAAAAAGGAAAAAAAATGACAAAGGCTAAAAAAGGTCTGATTGAATTCACAATCTCAAAGTGAAAGTGTCTTCTGGGTAGAAATTGAGATAAGAAAGAGTCTTAATATTGTTAGCTTGATTGAAAAATTATTTCAGTGTCCTTCATATTTTAATGGGATTAGCTTCAAAAGAAACTTCAATCAGAGATGGAAAACAGCAATGATAATAGGTAGCATTTTTGGACCACGTACTGTATGCCAGCCATTTACTTCAAGCTTTCTACACATCTTATTTAATCATCACAACTCTATGAAATATATATAATTATACCCTTTTAAAGAGTCCCTGTGTGGCACAAACAGTTAAGCTCTGGGCTACTAACTGAAACATTGGTCGTTCAAACCCACCCAGAGGCAGCTCAGAAGAAAACCTGGTGATCTACTTCCAAAAGGTCACAGCCTTGAAAACCCTGTGGAGTGCCATTCTACTCTGTAGCACATGGGGTTGCCATAAGTCTGAATCAACTCCATGGCAACTAGTAGGCAGCATTTGGTTCTTCTAGTCTAGAAACCTCTCCTATCTTAATCTTTCCTTTTTTTTTTTTTTGGTGAAATCTTTATAATCTACCTTTGATTTGTGCTTGGAAAGAAAAACAGCTAGTAAGCATTTAGTTACTACCTGGAGAACGTGACAAGAATAGTGTCTATTCACAAGGTAATCATAAAATCATACATTTTTATCTGCTACTAAAATTTTTGAAAATATATACACTCCAAGGATATATTTGTATCAATTTATAAATCTTCATAATGAGGAAATTCAATGACAGTTGTATACTTTAACTTTTCTATCCAGAAGAAACACAGAGAAAATTATAGACATCTTTTTACATCTATTTGACAAGATAAATAATCATTTATCTGTAGCATAATATAGTAATTATGAACAGGGGCTTTGGGTTCAGAAAAAACTTGGGTTCAAATTCCAGCTTTCTTACAAGCCGCTTGTATGAATTAGGGCATGCAAACTGCTCTAAGAAACAACCCCAGCATCTTAGAGGTTAAACACGATAAAGATTTGTTTGTCTTTCACATCAAGGTCCAGTGAACATCAGTGGGGCTCTGCTCCACACAGTCATTCAGGGATCCAGGCCATTCCCTAGGGCCCTGAGTCCGCCAGTGGGTCCTCTGCATCTGACCAGCAGCTCAGGGAAAAAGGAGCCTGCTGGGGACTACACGAGAGAACTTTTTAGGAACTAATCCTGGAAGAGCATACACTACTTCATCACTTGGCCAGGATCAGTCACAGAGCCCCACTTAACTGCAAGAGAGGATGGAAAATATGGTCTAGCTTTGTGTCCAGGAGGAAAAGGAAATGGGGTTTGGTGAACATAACACTATCTTTGCCACACCACTCAATCTCTTACAGCCAGAATTTCATCATATTAAAAAAGATATGTTTTGTTGTTAGTTGCAGTTGAGTTGATTTTGACTCATGGTGACCCCACGTGTGCACAGTAGAACTGCTCTCTATAAGGTTTTCAAAGGTGTGACTTTTTGGAAGCAGATTACCAGGCGTTACTTCCAAGGCACCTCTGGGTAGGTTTGAACCGCCAACCTTTTGTTTAGTAGCGGAGTAGTTAACTATTTGCACCATCTAGGGACTTCTTAAAAGGGTATAATTATACATATTTCGTAAGAGTGGTGATGATTAATTAAGATGTGTAGAATGCCTTTTGGTTAGTAGTGAATGCTTAACCGTTTGTACCAGGGACTCCAAGTGCTGCCTACCTCTTCCTACTGCCAATCAAAATAAAACACTGACTGTAGATGATGACCGAGGCCATCAAGCAGGAAGACAGTCACTGCATTTCCAAGCAAGAAAACAAAGGGGAATGCCTATGAGAAGACTATGACCCATGGTCCTTAGATTAAGAACTCTTTAAGAGAAAAGACGTGATTTTATAACCATACTTATAGCTCCCTCTGGCATACGGTGAGTACTCAAATACTGCTTGAAAGAATTTGAATTTTAGTACGTTATTACCATTAGAAGGTCTAATCATATGGAACGCATACTGAAATTGCTGGTAGGTGTTATGGATTGAATTGTGTCTCCCAAAAATGTGTGTCAACTTGACTAGGCCATGATTCCCAGTATTGTGTGATTGTCCACCATTTTGTCATCTAATGTGATTTTCCTATGTGTTGCAAATCCTACCTCTACAATGTTAATGAGGTGGGATTAGCAGCAGTTATGTTAATGAGGCAGGACTCAATCTACAAATTTAGGTTGTATTTTAAGTCAATCTCTTTTGAGATATAAAAGAGAGAAGTGAGCAGAGAGACGGGGGACCTCATACCACCAAGAAACAAGAGCTAGGAGAATACCACATCCTTTGGACCCAGGGTCCCTCCACTGAGAAGCTTCTCGACTGGGGAAGATTGATGACGAGGACCTTCCCCCAGAGGCAACAGAGAGAGAAAGACTTCCCCCGGAGCTAGCACCCTGAACTTGGACTTCTAGTCTCCTAGACTGTGAGAGAATAAATGTCTCTTTTTTAAAGCCATCCACTTGTGGTATTTCTGTTACAGCACTAGGTAACTTAGACAGTAGGTTTCCTTTACCTTCTTGGTGTCAACAACTTGAGTTCAACCTATTGAGCAAATATGGCAGTGACAATAATTTTATGTTGCCATGACATGCTAAGATCAAAAGTAATGGCCCATGGCATTTGCCTGAAATGATGTACATACAAAAGACAAGGAATCTTCTGGTGTGGCATCAATTTCCATGGCATTACACTAAGGACTTGCCCATGAAATGACATTTTGTGCTCTCTCAGGGACATCTACAAAATTTCTTGACTCTGCATGTAAGTATTTTCATTCTTTCTCGGAGTATATTTTGATTTTTTTAAGCTTTTAAGTGTATTGTTGATAATATTTTAGCTCATTGTAGACCATATTGGAGCTGATCGTATATTTAAGATGTTTTCTTGCAAATTATGTGCAATTTATTCATTTATTCATCAGACATTTTATTAATTACCTACTCCATGCACTGCTCAGGGGATAACCGTTATCTGGCATCTTGACCCAAATTCTCAATATTACAGTATTCTCACATGAGTAATACAGAGATCACAGTTTGGTGGGAAAGGTAGCCATATAAACAGATAATTTACAAAATAATTTGATAGAAAAATGAGCATAAAATGGGAACTAAGGAAATGATGGTTTTATCTGTCTTATCAGAAATATGTTTATATTAAGCTGTATCTAATCTGAATTTAACATCTCAATGTTATCATGAACTGCTTTCTTAATTAAGTTGCCAATATTGTCAATAATTTATTAATAATTATTTCAGAAATTTACTACTTAAAAGCTTCTTGCTCTACTACCTTGGGCCTGCCCAAGGATGATCTCCTTTCAGACCTTCCCTCATGGAAGGGTTGGGTGAGGTGCTGGCAAGCCAGGATGAGGCCATGGGTCACTTCTTCCCTTCTCGGGCTCTGGCCATGGTACTAATGCCAGTGGCCAGTATTCTGCGGCCATTAGACCTTCCCCAGAAGAAAACAAGCATGTGAGTGTCACCCCGAACAATATGGTTCCTCTGTTGAAAGTCTTGATGACTCATTTGCTCCTCCACAGCACAAACACAAAACAAAACAAAACAATAACTTTAATTATATCAATCCATCTGCTTGGTTGTCCCCACTTGTGTTCTCCAGACTCCCGGTTGTAAAATCAGAGCGTGCAGATATTTCCTTGGAGGGTTTTCATTAAATGGTATTCAGTACAGACGAAAGTAGTGTTGAATCTTTAATATTCTGCTACCCATACATAGGGGGGCCTCCTGTCCTGCTTGTTTTAGCCTAAATTTTATAGAAACAACATCTTTAGATGATGCTAAGCCAAGGACACTGTAATTTTCTTTACTAGACAAAATGCATATTTCCCTTTTAAAGATAAATTAGTCCACTCAAATATTGAATAGAATGGTACTCTGAGGACTCCGTATGATTAAAAGTAGATTACAGAGGAAGAAAGAGGCAGGATGGAAATACTTTCTGTTCCTCTGATTATTGCTTGGGTACTTTTGGTACTGCCCTGTAAGCTCTGTTCTCACTGTGTTTAAATGAATCTCAGTGTGCACAGTGCCCCCTGGAGTTGTGCAGTGCTGTGGCCCTGGGCAGTCTTAAGCCTTTTGTTGTTGTTAGCTGCCGTCAGTTTGGCTCTGATTCCTGACAACTTTATGTCTAACAGAGTAAAACACGCGGGGCCCCGTATCATCTCCACGATCATCCGTAGGTTTGAGTCCATTGTTGCAGCTGCTGTGTCAGTCCGGCTCCCTGAGGGTTTCTCTTGTTTTCACCGACCCTCTAATTTCAGATGTTACGTCTCATTTTGAATTGTGCCACATCCAAAAATGAAGGTGCCAAACACTTTAATCCGTCCGCGTCATTCAAGTTGACTTTAATTTGAGGAGGCAGCTCTTTCTCAGTTGTGTTTTGAGTTCCCTGCAGCCGGAGGGGCTCATCTTCCAGCACCATGTTGGGCAATGTTCTGCTGTGATCCATAGTTTTTCATTGACTGATTTTTGGAAATAGATCACCAGGCCTTTTTTCCTAGTCTGTCTTAGTCTCTGCCTCTATTAATTCTGCTGTGCAAGAGATTAATTTTGATCATTTATTGGATTAAGTGATATTCTCAGGTGAAGACAAAATGTAGCCGTGTTGCTGTGTGGTCCTCTCTGGGAGGGAGACTGACAGTAAAGAACAAGATCACAGTGTGATGCTTTTGGGAACTCACTTCTTTTTTTTTTTTTTAATTGTGCTTTAGATGAAGAAAACCCATTGCCATCGAATCAATTCTGACTCACAGTGACCCTGTAGGACAGAGTATAACTGTCCTATAGGATTTCCAAGGACCGCCTGGTGGATTCCAACTGCTGACCTTTTGGTTAACAGCTGAACTCTTAATCACTGTGTCACCAGGGCTCCATAAAACCAAATCCATTGCCATCCAGTTGATTCTGACTCAAGACCTGGTGGCACAGTGGTTAAGAGCTATGGCTGCTAACCGAAAGATTAGCAGTTCGAATCCACCAGCTGCTCCTTGGAAACCCTACACGGCAGTTCTACTCTGTCCTATATGGTCGCTATGAGTTGGAATTCACTCTACAGCAATGGGTTTGGTTTTTTGTTTGTTTAGATGAAAGTTTACAGAGCAAATTAGTTTCTCATTGAACACTTAATACACATATTGTTTTGTGACATTGGTTGCCAGCACGTGATGATGTGTCAACACTCTTCCCTTCTCGACTTTGTGTTCCCCATTCCATTCATCCAGCTTTCCTGTCCCTTCCGGCCTTCTCGTCCTTGCCCCTGGGCTGGTGTGCCTGCTTTGTCCGGCATACATTGTTGAGCTATGTATGTTATTGTTTGTTTTATGGGCCTGTCTAATCTTTGGCTGAAGAGTGAACCTCGGGAGTGACTTCAGTACTGAGTTAAAACGGCTTCCAGGGGGCCATACTCTCAGGGTTTCTCCAGTGTCTGTCAGACTAGTAAATCTGGCCTTTTTTGTGAGTGGAAACTCACTTTTCCTTTATGTTTTTGCTGTTGTCTGCCTCATACTCAACCTCCCTCTAGTTGAAAAAACATCTTTTGTTCCAGTGGCACCATTCATTCCCTTTTCATATGAACAAAACTATGATTTAATCGATACTTTTCTAGAAATTTGTTTTGTACTAATGTCCGTTTTCTTGCCAACACATTCAATTTCCCATGCATCGTCAATGCCATTGTTCCTGTCTGTTTCTCTTTCACATAATGTTTGTCTAAAAGTAAAACTATCCAGATAGGGCATCGGCCAACAAAATAACTTTCTTTGCCGAACGGCTGAGTATCAGCTGTCTTCCACTTTACTCCCTAGGGCTTGGCTTTCTCACTGTGTTCAGAAGCTGATTCCTTCCCATTGTAATCCAACAAAACATCCGCCTTCTTACTTTTAGTTCATGTATTTCTAATGCCTTGTAGATCTCTACTCTGCTGTTTCTACACTACGCCATCTAGGCAGTGATTCTGCTTCACTCCTTTGCTTTCTATTACTTGTTACTTTGACCTCCCTAATTAATGTTACACCATCTCTTCCTTTCTTCACTGTATGAATGCCTGCTGCTCATGTACTCACCTCTCTTACAGCCTGCCTTTATCTGACCCAGGTCTACAGCCACTCTGTTTCACAAACAAAGGAGAAAGCAACAAAAATATTGTAACAGACGTATCTGGGTAGATCATAACACAACTAGCTTCCATTTCTTGAGTGTTTGCCTTGTGTCAAGTACTGTGCTAAGGACTTTGCCTATATTATCTCATTCATACAAATAATAATTTTGTGAGCTGAATCTCCAGGTAACTCGTCCAACGTCACATAGTTGTTAGGTGGTGGTGGTGAGATTTAAACCAAGGTCTCCCTGCCTTGACCACCATACCACACTGCCCCTGCTCCTTCCAGTTCACTCGGCTTTCTCCCCTGAGTCAAATTCTTAGCCTATTCCCTCTCTGAGGTCCTTGGTGTTGACAAGTCCTCAGTCTAGATCAGATTACGTTGTATCCCTTTACTCCCCAGGCACTGCCTCATTGTGCGTTTTAACATACATGGAGCCCTTCCTTCAGAATAGCTGTCACCTGGGCCCACTGTAATTTATACCTATTGACACTACACTGCAGGTAATTCACCCTTCCAAACTGTCGCTTTCCACTGTCACCAGAAGTAGCTAGCAAAGGGAAATTGTATGCATGGTACCTATCAACAGAGGACCTTGGTGTCACCTGATGCAAACATACTGGAAGAAAATGAGCTTGTAACTCTTGGATGGCATAGATGTCTTGTTCTGGGCGGGAGCATCCTTTGATGACTTTGAGGGAGTCAGAAGGATTAACTCCTACCATATGATCATTATTGAAATAAAATATTGGCAACTCATCTACATTTTCTGGAACTTCTCTTCATTAGATCTTTCATTTTTTTTGTGTTAAGTAGCAAAATGCAATTGCAATATTCTCCAAAGAAACTATTAATATAAAATGTGTTGAAAAACAAACCACTCTGACCGTTTCTTTATGATGCTCAAAGATAAGAATCAGAGAACCATGGAATTATTTTTTAAATGAAAGAGACTTTAGAAATTATGTTCCCACTTCCTATTTAGCAACTAAGGAAATTGAGGTGCAGAAATATTAAGGGACTCTCAAGGTTAAACATGGTGAAAAACTTCTCAAGGGATATAACTAAAATGTCTCTCTCTAAAATTACTATTGTGGCAGTTATATAAATTTCCATACCCTTTACTTACCACTGCTCCAGTGATGCCTATGATAAAAATAATTTATCAATTCGATAATAATGGAAACTTATTCCTGCCTTCCAATAGTGTTTGCATTTTTTTCGAATCCTTGTGGTTTGAAACAGTTAAAGCATCAGCCCCAACCAATATGCAGTTAAATTTGAAATTTACTGTATGATGCACCTGCTTTTCATTTTTTACCATTTCACACCTTGTCCACGTCTTGAGCAAGCTTGTAAGTTTCCAGCGCATACATTTCTTGTGATGATATATTGTCCTGGTGGAAAATTTCATTTACTGGCTGTGCCCTTTGCTGAACCTGTTGCTAGACAGGGAACATGATAAGCGTATAAGTAGCATGCTACTTCATTTATCATACATCGTTTTAGACACTCAAATATCTCATATACAATTCTGCATTCTGCACAGAAGGGAACTACCCAACTCTTGGAAAAAAAGGATCCTCAAATAAATTGTCAGTTTATGACATATAAATGTATCCTTTTAATAAAAATTAATCATAGTTTATACTAAATCTGTAAGTGCTCCTTATTTTTCTTATAAGCCTGGTTACCACACGCTATCAAATACGAATAGAAAGCATCTGACTTTTGTGACTAGGTGTATAAGGCAAGGGGAAGATATAAAAATGCTGTCTATTTTCAATAATTGAATTACATTGTGAAATAAATCAGCGCGTTGAGAACCTCAGCAGTGTTTTAAGGGTTCTGTCCTGCCACACTTCTCACCAGGGGTAGCACTTCAAAATTTTCTTCCCGTTACGTTGAGTGAAAACCGCCATATGTCAGAGACAACACTTTGAAAAGTTTGAATGAGGCTGGAGAGGGGAGGCGTGCATCGGTGAATAGCAAGAAAGAAAACCAAAGCTCTACCTTAAAAAGTCTTGTTTTTAAAGAGTTGTTTTCCAAGGAGGCTCCAGGAGGTCAGGCCTATCTAGCTTCAGTAGCTTTTCATCTATTGATTTCCTCCCTGCCTGTCCTTAAAATGTTTTACTAGCACCCATGCTGTCTGTCTAGCATTAAAAAAAAAAAATCTACATTTTGTTCAGAATGGGGCCCTGGAAATTTTGAAAGTGAAACTTCAATTACATTAAACACTGCTTAGACTAATTAGGATTTTGTCAGAGGGATTGCGAACATGAAACACAGCTAACAATTACACGGCTGCTGTCTCCCTGTTCTATGCAGGGAGGAAGTGCTTTAGCTGAACAGAACCACACAGACAGACGAGGGCTATTGGCCCTTATATAGAGGTATAAGTATAGACAGATGCCCAAGTGATCTTGTTTATATCGGAGTGTTGTTCTCAAGCCCCCTGGGTAACACAAACGGTTTGCACTTGTCTACTAACCTAAAGGTTGGCGGTTTGAACCTACCCAGCAGCACCACAGAAAGCAGGCTTGGTGAACTGCTTCGTTGACATTACAGCCAAGAAAACCCTATAGAGCTGTAAAACATGGGGTCTCCATGAGTGGGAATTGACTCGATGGCAACGGGTTTGGTTTTCTTTTTTTGTTTTTTTTACTGTCCTTCAGCAATGTGTATTTCAGCCGGAGCTCAGTTATCTACGCACAAATATGACTCAGCTGGACGCTGCCTTGCAGGGCGTACTCACACCACAGAAGAAATGCCTCTCAGATAAAAATTCATTTATTGTTTTATAAAGAAGGATGTCCCTTCTGAAATATAGGATTAGGATGCAGAATTTAAATGTAACATCATTTCTGGCCACTGAGAAAACATCTAGACTAGATATACAACAACAAACCATTTGATTTTCTCCATTTCAAATGTTAATAAAACTCGCTAGGCCTTGGTTCTCCCTGTTCTTTGGATCACAAAGTCTTTGAGATGCTAATGAAAGCAATGGATCTTCTGCACAGAAAAAATGCACGTGCTGCAAAAGCCACAGACTTCTGCATATAACTTCAGAGGATACTCCGAGCTTCACCCATGGAGCCCTGAAGTCAGTGGAAAGAGCACCAGATTCAAATCACTAGCTACCAACTTGGGCAGGTGATTAAGTCTCTGAACTCAGTTTGGGCAACTGTAAAAGGAGCGCAATATTAGTACTTGTCTGAGTGGGTTGCTGTGGAGATTAAATGAGACAATCATGGACAAAGCCAAACTCTGCCTGGCACGTGCTAGTTACTTAGTCAGTGTCTGTTTCCTTTCCTTTCTTAGATTGAATCACCAGGAGCCGAAGTCATTCACTCTAAAGGAGGGATTGGCCAACTATAATCCTCTGATCAAATTTGACCCACCACTTGTCTTTGTAAATAAAGTTTTATTGAAACACAGCCATGTTCGCTGCAGTTACATTGCACAGTAACTGCAACATTGGACTCGACGTTGGACTCAGGCATACTAATGATGGTGAAGATGTTGTAGGACTGGGCAACATTTCATTCCATTTTACATGGGATCACCATGAGTCAGAGTCTACTCAAAGGCAACTAACAATAATATGGCTGCTTTTGTGCTACAACATCAGTATTGAGTAGTTATAATAGAAAATGTATGGCTCACAGAGCCAAAAATATTTACTGTCTGGTCCCTTAGAGAAAAGTTTGCCAACCCCTGCTCTAAACCAATGAACAAAAATCAAAATCACTTGCTGACCCAGCTTCCTTCATCCTGATTGAAGAAATCTATTTATCTCTATTGTTACCCTACCCTGTTGGAAGTTGGATCTGGGGTGGATGCTGAAGGCTAGTGGTAGTGAGGTCTGAGAGTTAAGTCTGCATGCTCAGCGTAATAGCTCCAAACTCAATCAACTCAAATGACCATCAAGCAGAAAATGGATGAATAAATTATGACATATTTGTACAGCAAAATAGTGCACAGCAATAAAAGGAACAAACAACCGCTGCTCACAGTAACATGGATCGAGCGAAAGAAGCCGGACACAAAAAGAGTACATACTGTATGGTTGCCTTCATATGAACATTCAAAACTAATTCATGGTGATGCCAACCAGAATATGGGGAGGGGAGAGTCCCCGAGAAACGGTCCAGTGGAAACTTTCTGGGCTGCTGCATACTCTGCACCTTGATAACTTAGATCAAGATGGTAGTTACACATGTAAATATTGGTTGAGCTGTACGTTTTAGATCAGTGCACTTTCTGCACTTGGTTTGTTATAGTTGAATTCAAACAAGATTAAAGAAAGAGAGAATGTCCTGAACTGAGACTGTCAGGGTTCAAATCCCAATTCCACCACCACTAGTTATGGGACTTCAGGAAGCTGTCTTGGCATTGACTCTGTTTTCTCAGCTCTAAAATGGCCAAATAGTTGCGGAGATCTAAAGCCCCTCGTCTACAATTCCAAAATCCAAAAACCTCTGAAAAGCGAAAGCATTTGCATAATTCATTGGGCAGCAAATTTGACCTTAACAGATATCAGGATAGTTCTAGTTTTTCTTTATCCCACTTAGTGTGAAATGAATAGGTTTTGCTGCAGAAGTATTAATGTGTTTGATTATCAAATGCTGCCCCACACTGTGCTGGGGTGTTACATCTGGTATATGTATTTCTATATTAACTTTTTAAAATAAAAAAATGACCCAAAGGTGTCAGATAAGGAATTGTAGACTTATACATTCCTCATGGGGTTTATGAAAATGACATAAAGTAACACTTGAAGAGCACTTAGGACAATGCCTATCCCTTGGAAAGAACTAAAAAACATATTAATTGCGGGCTGTGCTCCTATTCCAAGGAAGCTTGTGCCCATTGTTCTCCTTAGGGTCTGTTCACCCCAGTTGTGAAAAACTATCATGTGCCCAATCTCAAAGGCCTGGTCTATAAACTTTTTCTTGATCAAACTTTAAGGGAAAGAAGTAGAAAACCATAGGCCTCATAAAAGAGAAAGAAGCCCTGAATTATCATCCAGGAAACTTCACAAACGTGACTCTCTCAAGAGAGGCTGTTTTATACCACATCTTCAAGTGAATATTTCTTCCACTAAGACCAGAAATTGCTAAGTGTTCTTGAACAGGGTATAAGGGTTTCTCTGAAGGACCAAGAGAGTGGTTTTATCTAGTGCTGATTCTGCCTGAGTTTAAAAAATCCACCATTTACAAAGTTCCTGCTGGGAATTGAGTATTTGAAGCACTCCACTGAAAGGACTCCACTGTCCCTGACATCCTTGCTTGTGCTGGGATTAAGATGGCGGTGAGCAGGGAAATCCCCCCAACTCAGAACATGAGAAGGAAAAATTAATAGGAGAAGCCAACTGCATCAGTGATCGTTCGAAACGATTTTCAGTTCCTGAAAGTAATCAAAAGAAGAGGCATCTGCTTTAGTGGAATGGATCATGGCTCTGAGTACCAAATTCTGGTTCTTGCTTTGGGCACTACTAGCTGGGTGATCTTGGACAAGCCACATAAATGCTTTGTGCCTCAGCTTCCTCATTTGCAAATTGACAAAAGCATGTAAATCAAAATTGATCTCTAATATTCCTGCCAGTTCTGTGATTTCTCATTGTCCCAGTTTTGGAAAGCCGGAAACCAGTTCTTCACTAACACTTCAAAGCCTTACAGGTGACATGACCAGGGATCTATGACATGAGGAATTTTACAAAATAACTGTTTTAAAATATGACTTTGTTTTGTTCACTGCAGCATCCCCAGCATCTAAAGAAGCGCCTGGCACGGAGTAGCCGCTCAGAAAATATTGTTGAATGAATGAATGATTACTTTAGTGGTAGATCTGTTACTGAGTCAGCAATAGTTACTTTGATAAATAAACACTAATGAAGATGATGTTATTCAACAACTCTAGTAAATAACCAAAAACCAAACCCGTTACAGTCAAGTTGATTTCAGCTCATGGCGACCCCAAATGTTAGAGTAGAACTGCTCTGTAGACTTTTCTTGATTGTGATCTTTATGGAAGCAGATCACCAGGCCTTTCTTCCAAAGTGCCACTGGATGAGTTCATACCACCTACCTTTAGGTTAGTGGTCAAGAGCAAACCATTTGCACCACCAAAGGACCTCTTGCAAATAACAGATAAGATATATTCAGTCCTACAGAAAACCCCAACCCTAAATGATTTACAAGGAAAATGTTTTATCTCGTATAACTAGAGGTCAGGAGGTAGATAGCATCTTTACTGGCCAATTCAGGGCTCAAGGGTGTCATCAAAGCCCCTGCTTCTTCCATTTCTGCTCTGCAATCTTTGGTATGCTGCCCTTCTCCTGAGCTGGCTCACCCTGTGGTTGAAAAGCAGCTGCTGCATTTCTAGATGTCACCTTTTCCAGAAGACCCCAACCAACTCCCTGTCATTTCTTATTGGACACAGGTCTCATGCCCACCCCTAACCTGTCACTGGCAAGAGATGTGAGATTGACAGTTGTCTTAGATAATTTAGGGGAGATGGTTATCTTCCCTGAACAAAATTGGGGTTCTCTCATCAAGAAGGAAGTAGAAGAACAGATTTAGGTAGCCAGCCAATAGTGATCACCACAGTGTTAAATAAATATCTGTTAAATATATAAAGAATAAATGAATGGATGGGAAAACAAATGACATCAAGAAATAAGGCCAAATACTAAGATACCAATCAAGTGGTCTGAAGAATAAGTGCCAGAGGAATTTTCTAGAGATATCACTGAGCAAGAAGGGGCCACCGAGATAATGGCATATGTCCTGGATGGACACAGATGATTTGGATGTGGGTCAAGGGCTGGCGAAGGCATTTCATTTGTGGGGATAGTTTGATCCAATGTAGGGAAGCAGAAACACATACAACATGTACTGGTGGTGAGGGGCACGTGGAATGAACAGAGGGGAGATCAATAGGGGAAGTAGTTAAGGATCAGTTTGGAAGAATAGATTTTATTGCTTGGCTAATTGGCTTGACTTTATTCTGTTGGTAATGAGAAGGATTTTTTTATTTTAAGTCAGGTTTATTGAGCTATACTTTATGTAAAGTAAAATTTATCCTTTTTTTTTTTTTTTTTAATACTGTTCCGGGAGGTTTTAGTATAAAGCCCTGTGACTGATGGCCACCACAATCAACATAGAGAATAGTTTTCAAAAAACTTCCTTCATGCCCTTTCCTCTGAAATTAACCACTTCCTGACTCCCACCTCTGGCAATCACTGCTCTGTTTCCAGCCCCTATAGTTTTTGCATTTTCCTCAATGTCATATAATATAGATAACCTTTTGAGCCTGGCTGCTCTCACTTAGCATATACATTTGAGATTTATCCATGTTGTATGTAGCAACAAGGGTTTTTTTTCTTTTTTTTTATTTCTAAGTGGGATTTCGTTGTATGGCTATACCACAGATTGTTTATCCATTCACCAAATGAAGGCTGTTTGGGTTGTTTCCTGGTTTTTGGCAATTATGAATAAAGCCACAATAGACATTTGCATACAGGTTTTTCTGTGAACATAATTTTTTCTCTTGAATAAATACCTACATGTGGGATTGCTGGGTTTTACAGAAAGTGTATGTTTAACTTTATAAGAGACTGACAGACTGTTTTCTAAGGGTGGCTGTTTTACCTTTTAAAAAAATTTTTTTTATTGTACTTTAGATGCAGGTTTAGAGAACAAATAGTTTCTCATTAAACAGTCAGTACACATATTGCTTTATACATTGGTTAACAACCCCACGACATGTCAACACTCTCCCTTCTCAACCTTGGAGGACTTTTTTTTTTTTTTGGTGAAAATATACATAGCCAAAGATACACCATTTCAAAAGTTTCTACATGTACAATTCAGTGACATCAATTACATTCTTCCAGTTATGCTGCTATTCTCACTATCCTTTTCCAAATTATTCCATCACCATTATCTTCAACTCACTGTCCCCTAGGCTTCCCATCAAACCTTTTGAGTTGCTGTTGTCAGTTTGATCTCACATAGATAGGTTTTTTTTTTTTTTTTTTTTTGGTACTTTAGATGAAGGTTTACAGAACAAATAGTTTCTCATTAAACAGTTAGTACACATATTGTCCTATGACAATGGTTAACAACCCAATAACATGTCAACACTGCCCCTTCTCAGCCTTGGGTTCCCTATCACCAGCTTTCCTGTCCCCTCTTGCCTTCTAGTCCTTGTCCCTGGACTGCTGTGCCTCATCAGTCCCGTTTTGTTTTATGGGGCCGTCCAATCCCTGGCTGAATGGTGAACCTCGGGAGTGACTTCACCACTGAGATAAAAGGGTGTCCAGGGGCCATACTCTCAGGGTTTCTCCAGTCTGTCAGGCCAGTAAATCTGGTCTTTTTTTGTGAGTTAGAATTTTGTTCTACATCCTTCTCCAGCTCTGTCCAGGACCCTCTGTTGTGATCCTGGTCAGAGCAGTCAGTGGTGGTAGCCAGGCACCGTCTAGCTGTACTGGACTCAGTCTGGTAGAGGCCGTGGTAGTCGTGGTCCATTAGTCCTTTGGACTAATCATTTCCTTGTATCTTGTTTTCTTCATTCTCCCTTGCTCCCAAAGGAGTGAGACCAGTGGAGTATCTTAGATGGCTGCTCACAGGCTTTTAAGACCTCAGGTGCTACTCACCAAGGTAGAATGTAGAATCTTGTCTTTATAAACTGTGCTATGCCAATTGAGCTAGATGTTCCCTGAGACCATGGTCCCCACAGTGGCTGTTTTACTTTATATTCCCCCAGGCAGGTATGAGCGTCTCCCTTATTCCTGCCAGCACTTGGTATTGTCAGATTTTTTTTCTTTCTTTTCTTTCTTTCCTTTTTTAGTTTTGCCATTCTAACAGGTATGTAGTGGTGTCTCATTGTGTTTTAACTGTCATTTCCCTAATGACTAATCTTTAATCTTTTTTTGTGCTTATTTGTCTTCCATATGTCTTCTTCAGTAAAGCATCTAATGAGAAAGGTTTCAATTTTTTTTTCTTTTTTGTATCATACCCAATACCCACTGCCATCAAGTTGATTCCAACTCATAGACTAAGTATTGGACAGAGAAGAACTGCCCCATAGGGCTTCCAAGGCTGTAGTCTTTATAGAAGCAGACTGCCACATCTTCCTCCCACAGAGTGGCTGGTGGGTTTGAAGTGCCGACCTTTCGGTTAGCAGCCGAGTGCTTAACCACTGCACCACCAGGGCTCCTTTTTTGGATCATAGTTTTGTAAAATCAAAGCTTTAAAAGATTTATCTGGGTCTGGAATGAGGGGAATGGGGACACGGAGATCAGATGGGGGCTACTTCTTGAGCCAAATACAAGATGATAAGAGGGGCAGCATGTCTATAACAGAGCCCTGGTGGCGCAGTAGTTAAACATTTGGCTGCTAACCTAAAGGTCAGCCGTTCGAGTCCACTAGCTGCTCCTTGGAAACCCTATGAGGCAGTTCTACCCTGTCCTGTAGGGTTGCTATGAGTTGGAATCGACTCGACGGCAACGGGTATATGTCTATAACTAACTAGTTCACAGTAACAAATGGATATCAAACAAATGGATATTTGAAAGCATCTTGCACTGTGCCTAACAGTATAGCAAAAATAATAATTGCTATCACTTACTAAGCACTAGACATATGCACACAAGTACATTTGAATGTATTAACTCATTCAATCTTCACAACACCACCATGGTGTTCTGTTTCTTTCCCTGGTTTTGCATATGAGAAAACTGAGAGGTACAGAGAGCAAAATATCACCGAATATCATACAGCTAGTCAGTGGCAGCTGTTGGGATTTGAACACTGGTAGTCTACCTAAAAGGAGACCTGGTAGCACAGTGGTTAAGCGCTCGGCTGCTAACCGAAAGGCCAATGGTTCAACCCCACCAGCTGCTCAGATGGAGAAAGATGTGGCAGTTTGCTTCTGTAAAGATTACAGCCTTGGAAACGCTATGGGGCAGTTCTACTCTGAACTATATGGTCACTATGTATTGGAATTGACTTGATGGCAAAGGGTTTTTTGTGTTTGTTTGTTTTTTTATGGGTTAGTCTGCCTCCATACCCATATTTGTAACCACCAGATAACACTGCTCTCTTAGAAGCAGCTCGATTATTGTTTGCTGAATTAACCAATTAATAAACCATAAGAAATCACCAAAACCAAAAAAATACGTAAATAAACCTGTTGCCATTGAGTGGATTCTGACTCATAGTAATGCTATAGGACAGGGTAGAACTGCCCCATAAGGTTTCTAAGGAGAAGCTGGTGGATTCGAACTGCTGACCTTTTGGTTAGCAGCTGAGAGCTCTTAACCACTGTGCCACCAGAGCTCCAGTTATACCTAATTTATAGTTCTGGTTCTTAGAATCAAAACTGGTTTGACAAAGACATCAAATGTGACTCTCCTAGATGATATACAGCACATATGCTGTGCTGTTTGGACAATGATAAAATAACACTGCTCTTCCTTATTTATCCAACCGAATCAAGAGTGGTGATCCCCAAACTTAGAAGACTTCAGGGTGCTTTATCTGTTTGCTGTGATTCTTTTTCAAATCTGTCCTCCTGCTGATGGAAATGGGAGGCACTTCTTGGCGAGGCAGCCGCAAGACAGTCTGCTTTGCAGAGATACCTGCCTGCCCCTGGCCCCTACTTACCAGCAGCATATTTGAGCTGTTTCCTCACCTGGCCACATGCACACTCTCTCCACGCCACACTGCAGTGCCGGTGCAGCACCACTACTTGGGAACACTTACGCCCCTCAAAGGCATGGCAGCACCCACCCGGAAATCTCTTCTGCAGAGCCAGGAGGATGAGGGAAAACAAACAAAAACTACAACAAAAAGCTCTTTGATCCTTTGTCATTTCTTGGCTCAACCATAGGAAAGTTATACTGCTGAGTCTCCCAGGAAGAGATAAGAGGTGCTAATTGTAGTATCAATAATTTAGTCTAGGGACCAAGGCAATTTGTGCTACTAGATCAAAATGGACACATTTTGAGAGATTTTATATTGTAAGAGTGTGAAAAGCTCAGCTTGGTCAGGATAGGACACTAATCCCCAGAAATGAAGTCTCCGGAATCCACCTGATTTGTCTCTCGGTCAGTCAGGAAACCGAGACTTTTCTTTTCTTACTGGAACCTTCTCTGAAGCAGGTATTTGATATGGTTCTTTAGCAAAGACTTGTATGTGAACACTGAAGGGGTAGAGGATGACACGAAAGTGTCAGGACTATTTTTGGTGCCAGAAAGTTCTGAAGTCTTTGACAGTTCAGGACCCACAACTTCAGTCTTCGGCTTCTTAAAACAAGGAGACGCTTGTTGAGAGAGGAGACTTAAGGAAACTTTCGATCGAAAGTGTAATAGCATCTGATAAAGCTATTAATTGATTTAATCTTTTCCCAGTAATGTCCGTTATGAGATTGGAGGGAGATATGTTCTCTCAAGGGAAAACAGTTTTTTTCTATATTTCCAGATGAAGCAGAAAAACTGAAACCCCTTAAAAGTTCGCGTGAAAAAACAAATTTGTGATAAGGCACTAAAATCAGTCCGAACTATTGTGGTTAACTTTAATTGTGCTGTATATTTCTGAGACAGCATGTTATAAATTGCTTCTAAAAGGAAGATAGAAAACAACACTTCATCCTCAATAGATGCCTACGTTACAGACAATCTCACACACATACCTTTTGGTTAACTGTGGAAAACAGTTTGATTCTGGGGCAAGAGCTTTTGTGACCATAGTGAATTTCCTTCTCTGAGACTGAATATCCTCATCTATAAAACTGGCATAAGAATACTTATACTTAGGGTTGTTATGAGGATTAAAAACAATGACATGTGCAAAATATCTCACACAGAGTAGTCACTAATTAATTAATAGTTCCTTTTCCTAAAATCATAGTATCATAAAATCCCAAGAAATGTAAACTGATGATTTATTCCTACACACACGCACACAGACACATACACTTCAGACACGCTGCATAATGTTAATATAGAAAGTCATTGCCCAAAATATTGTCTCCGTAGCAATATCCACCACTCTGAGAAAAAAAAAAACAAAACTTTCCTTATGACTTGGCTTTTGATCGATTTTCACCTTCCCCTTAAACTTGTTAACGGAAGACTGCTATCCCTGGCCACCATGTGGGTTTTTTTGGCAGTCTTTTAATTCTGCCTGCTGGATTAGGATTGAACATTAATTCAAGTCTCTGCCCGTTTAAGAGAAGCCCCCCCCATTTTTTTTTTTTTTTTTTTTTTTGCAGGAAATCAGGTTCTCATCTCCAGTAAAAATCTATGGACTGCCCGTAGTTTCAGCTAGATTTTCAGTAGAGGGCACCAATGGGGAAATTTTTAAAAAATTCCTTAAACCTTAGAAGGAAGACCAAACGACTTGACCAAGCAGATCATGGCTCTTACGCCTCTTTGTTGCTGACTTCAGTTCTATTTCCAACCCTTTTTTACAAACACGGTGAAGAGAACAAAGTTCAGGTGGCACTTTGAGATGAGCAATAGGTGTACCTAAGAAGAATTTAAATGTTTTTCATGATTCAGCTTCTTCTATTTTCTCCCTCTGGCTTTTTCAGTATGCTACATACCGGTGAGTCTTGGAGTAATGGCTAAGAGAGAAAGAAACAAACAGACTTCAACATGACTAAAATTGAACTGAAGACTTTAATATTGTCTCGGTGGATTAATTTAGTAGACCTTAAGGAACAGACTGTTCACAATCAATGAAATCATGTTTTCATTTCATTAGCAAATATAACTGAGACTCTCTTATGCCAGGCATTGTGGTCACACTGGGATTACAATGGAGACCAAGAAAGGTCTGATTTCCAAGGGCACATTCTACTGGGAGGGCAGTCATTTAGCCAAAGAAGTGCATAAAAGGCAGCAATTAATTACAAATTGTGTAAGTACCATGAAGGAAAAAAAACAGAGTATCAAGACAGAGAAAACAGGGGGACATAGTTTAGTTTAAGTTGACCCCCTACCTGACAGTGACGTTTAAGGAACATTAAGGGATGGTGATATGACAAAGTGGTTGAGGCAGGTTGACGGGTGTCAAGTCTCAACTCCAGCACCAGTTTTTTGGTTTTTTAAATTTTTTTTTTAACCTAAGGCAAATTAACCTTTCTGAGCCTCAGTTTCTTCATGTGTAAAATGGAAATGACAAAACAATCTATCTAGCTCATGAAATTGGTGGGTTGATCATCTGAGAATGAGCTACTTCCTATAACCGGTTTAGTAAATATCAATCATCATCTTCATCATCATCATTGATGGTGTTGTTGCTAGTAGCCATAGTAGTAGGAAGCTTAGACCCGAAGAATCTCAGGAATCAGGACTTTTTTTTTCACTCAGCTTTTCCTTAATCATTTGTCCATGAATATTTCTAGCCAGAAAGAGAAAGAGATTGGAAGTCTTCTCTCTGCTCAGTTTTGAGACACATTCCTGCTCACCCCAAATGCCGGATGGCTTCTTTAGCTGGTAATCACTCTGACTGAACAGAATTAAAGAACAAACATTTCTTCAGTGCCTCCTAGTATTTCAAGCTCTGTGTTAAACACATTGTCTTAAGAGTGTTACCATTAAATTCACAACCACATTGTTGGTTAGGGATTATTATCTCCACTGTATAGATGAGGAAACAGGGACCCAAAGAGTTTCAGGAAGTTTGCTTAGTGTCACACAAGTAATAAATGGCAGGATTCAGATCCAGAACTTCTGACCTCAAATCTAATGCTCTTTATATTCTAACTTAGTCATTGAGGCATTGTCCGTCCGTTGATAGACCAGATACTCATCAACATCTATTTTATGAACAATCTCCCTCTTATTAGAGACCAGAAAGAAATTCCAGAAACTATCCACTTCTTCAGGCTAGTCCTTATTTCAACCAAAATCAAACATTCACCAACTTTTAAATTAACCGTCATTTGTAACTCAATATTCCAGGACATCTAGGAGGTAGTATCACTGTCAGAGCCTGCAAGTCCTCTGCTGTTTGGTTTCTGAGCACCTCTGGAATCTTTCTATTTTCCACAGCTATTTCTGAGAAGAGGTTAGCCCTCTTTCCTGACAGTCTCAAACGGATCCTTTTTCTACGAGATTATAAGACACATTTAATTCCTTAGTACGTGTCCCATATGGAAGCCTCAAAATATACCCGATATTACAGACAGGACTTAGTGTGATGATTTTGATAGACCTCACATGAGCGTTCGCTTTTCCAGGATAAGAAGCACAGTAGCATTACTGCTCTGGGAGAAGTGGAAATACTGACTTATTAAAAAATATTGTTGACATTTCAAGTGCCAGAAAGATGTTTAACAGGATATGGGATTGAAATCGTATTTTTGGCCAATGTGCCCGCTCTCAGACTAAGCATCCACAGAGGGAAAGTTGCTAAAATAGTATCTTCCCAATTAAAACAACAACAACGAAACAACCTTGTAAAGAATCCTTACCAAGGAGTTAATACTATGAGGCACGTTCACGAAAGCAGCGAGACAGAAAGATTACTGATGCTGCTGTCGTTGCCTGTCCCATCCCCAGCCCATCCCAGAACTCTGGCATAAAGATGCTCCTAGTGTCGGCCAGATGTCTGTGCCTCTTTACTGCAGCATGTTATTGTTGTTGCTGGGTGCCTTTGAGTCAATTTTGATTCATAGAGACCCCACATGACAGAGTAGAACTGCCCCATAGTGTTTCCAAGGCTGTAATCTTTACAGAAGCAGATTGCCACATCTCTCTCTCACGGAATGGCTCGTGGGTTCAAACTGCTGACTTTTAGGTTGGCAGCTGAGCTCTTCACCACTGTGCCACCAGGACTGCTTTTACTACAACATAATGGTCCAGTCAGTGATCATGGAAATCCATCCTGGATTGAATTTTTAAGCCTCAAAGGCCCTTCCCAATGCACACATGGATAAAATTCTTTTGTGGGTAATTTTCGTGAAATACACCCACGGTCAGTGTATATTCACATTTTAAATCCTTATCGTCAGAATAACCATCGTGCTTCCAGCAGTTTTCGGCAATTCTGTTGTTTACTCTTTGGAACACAGACATATTGGAACTTCCATGCCATTAATTTAGAAGCTGAGCTCCCTACTTTGGCTGCCCCAGAGTAGTTATCTGTCACGTGGGCAGAGAGGACAGGTTAGCTTTGTTAGTCAGCGTGCATGACGTCGCCTGTCCCCACTGAGCTGACTTTGGCCATCTTGCTCAGACGGTTTTCAGAGTTGGAAACAACAGTGTTTCCCACCCTCCTCTTGACTGAGAACACATAAGCACGTTTTTTTTTTTTCATGGCTCACCAACAAGGAGCTTCTTCAAGCCACAGTTTAACTTCCAGATCCTTATCCCAGTGACTCATTTTGTCCTGTGACTGTTCTTTTTCTACCTGCTGTGTATTTGTTTCCCATGCCAGCCTCTGTATTCTACCTGCCCCTCTGACACCTGGGGCCCAACACAGCTGTAAAATCTTCATTGCAATGGGGTTTGAAGAATAAGAGGAAATCTTACCTGTGTGGTTGCTGACTGCTACTTAATGTACTGTCCCAACGTGTCTTTGAGTTCCTTTCTGACTCAATCAATTTCAAGGATTGTTTTTGGTGTTTTTTTGCTTCATCATTAAATTCCAACTTGTCAGCCTCCCTGCAGCTCCACTTAACAGATGCTACTAGCACTCTGAACCAGGGTTTGGACCCAGTTGCTCTGTGACTTCTGCAGCAGCACCCTTGGAGACTGCGTTCCTCCCGTGGAACCACAAACGTCGTTATATGTCTCCTTTAAAACATACAGCACCTGCTCCATTTCTGCTCTTTCTAAAATCACATCCGGGGAAACTGAGAAGCTCCTTTTGAAGGATTACATTACGGCTTTGATTTTTATTTATAAAACATAAAGGACTAATATATATCAGTGAGGACATTTTGCCTCCAAAGTGCATTGTAGCAAAATAATTGGAAGGCAGTTGCGGTGCGAAATATATGACAGCTTTACAGGACATAAAAAGCAGCTTTTTCTTTGTAATAGTGTAATTGCCTTAAACCCCACAATCATAATTGTTATCCAAAAATAATCCCAAGGAAAGGCTAATATAAGGTGAGCAGACTATTATAAGAGCTCTAATACCCTCGATTCCTTGAACAGCAAATGCAGCCCTCCATCTCCCGGTGCTTTTAGTGTCAGTCAGAAAGCACTCAGTCATTTCTGTGCATCAAGCCTGCAGTATTGATTTTTCTACTGACTGAAACAGCAATATAAGCATAAATTTTGCATGAGCCTTTCACTTTGTAGACTCTCCTTTGGTCAGATGACCCATGATGTGAACATGAAGACTGTATAATAACAATGCACGGTCAAGCTGCAGGCATTAAAGCATGGGTTTGCGCAGCTCTGAAGGACAAAAGCTGGGATGGCGGGAGAGCTGCATCGCTGGCGCTCTGCAAAACAAATATCGTCTCCATCTTGACAGCCGGAGTGCAATTTTATTTTCTACTTTGCTTCTGTATTTTCAGGACTCCTTTTCAGAAAAGCCCTCAACACACTCACTCACTCACGCGCTCCCTCCTTCCCTCACTCACTCACTCACTCACTCACATGCATCTTATCATCTCTACCCACTCCAGGTAAAGCTCAGCTTTATGGAAAAGAATCACTGTGATAATGGCTGTGTATCCAACTTGAACTCTCTTGCTGCACCTCTTCCAGGTTTCTCCATATTGTTTTGTTCCATCGCTGATGTCATTTCTTTTATGTCGGCCCTTGAGATTCAACAGTGTGTAACAACATTCGATAAGATCTGGTATTATGCTGAAAAAAAGCCTTATCTAAAGATGTGGCTCATTGATACACAGGTACAAGAAAATCCCACACTCCTTAATAGCCACATTCCATTTAACCTAGTCTGGCCCTGTTTGAGAGCTCCTTATTCATTAATAGTTCTTGATCTCATCTCTTTATGATTTAAAATGTTCTGTTGGGAGGGCAATCATTCTGTTAAGAGATTTTCCCAGTAGAAATGAGAGGAGAGTATAATCCTACCTCCACAAGTCTGATACCACCCTAATCCCATGGATCATAATTGCTTGGTCACGACTACCCCTCTGCAGTCACATTAACTTAGGCCGTTGGGTGTGATTAATTTCTATTATGATATGAAGAATTCTCAAGGTTAAGTTGAACTGGCCTGGGGGAAGAATTATGTATAAACAGAAAATCTCTGTTGGTCAGCTAGAATCAACCAGAGGAGAATACCATTTTCTTTCTTTCTTTCTTTTTTTTTTTTTTTATTGTTTTATTGTAGTAAAAATATATGTAACAAAACATTTGGCAATTTAATCCTTTTTTACTTGTAAAATCCAGTAACATTGGTCCCGTTCATCATGTTGTGCAACCATCACCACCGTCCGTTTCAAAATTATTCCACCACCATTAATAGAATAGAAACTCAGGGCTCCCTAAGCTAAGACTCCCTTTCTCCCTCTCCTTCCACCCCTGGTAACCACTAATAAACTTTCGTCTGTATACATCTGCCTATTTTATATAAGTGGAGAACACCATTTTCTTTTCAGTAAAAATCATGGCACAAAATAAGGACTTGCTCTAATGGATCATTGCAAATGCACTCACTTTTTGCCTTCGTGTAACCGTTTGGAATCATTTGGAATAACAATAATAACATTCGCCTTGAAGCTTGCTAACCTGGAGGAAGAGAGGGGTTTAACTCGGAATAAAGCACTTTAAACTTCTGTAGCATCTAATTAAGGGTATAAACTTCACGCATAGGTGGTATTAGCTTTTGGTAAATGTAAACACTATCTGATTTATTTTTAGAGAGAAGCAGACCTGTATTCATCTGGAAGCTCTCCATTGCTCAGAAAGGAGAAAGGGACTCTATCACTTTTAATTCTTTGAATATTTCCCCTTTCCAGAGGAGGCTGCCTGCTTTTTGTGACTGGTTTCATCAATAATGGTCATTGTTTGAAAAGAGTCTTAAAAATTTTTTTTTTTGTTTCTAGCTGATGGCATCACAGGAGATTTTTCTACTTAAAACCAAAGTTACTATAGCAAATGATGTTCTCTGAAATGAGCTTTTGCCAAGGTCAATGAGCAGAATGGCGCCGTGAGCCTCAGCTTGGAGAAGAGCTTGTTCTAAAGGACAGAGTGTGAGGAAGGCCTGGTTCATGTGTTCTTTGCAGGAAACTAAAAATCTATAGAGAGAATGCCTTCCCATTAAAGTACGCTGAAGCACCAACTAGTCAAAATAAAGACGTGCAAGGGTTTCATGTTAAATAAAAAGGAGAAAATGGCTCCTCGGCCCAGCTGAGCTCACAGTCCTGCATCTCCTCCCCTTACTTAGTGAATGCAGCCTCAGCTCTGAGATCCTGTAAGATGTCATACAGAGACACTGGAGCCCACGAGACGGGCAAAGATTTTCTACACCAGAAACCGGGATCTGCTTGCAAGGCCACCAGCACTGGGGTAGGGTGAGGGGGTTGTAGCGGGTTCTTTTCTTCTTTCCTTTCTTCCTTTTTCTTTTTCTATCTCTCTCTCTCTCTTTCTTTTGTTTTTCTTTCTTTCTTGTTTTTTGCTCCTTTCACTGCCCACCCTCCCCACTGCCCGCCCTGAAATTTGATACTAACTGAGGGAGAAGAACAGGGAGCCTCGGAGAAATGAAAGGGCTGGGAGCAGAGTCTGCAGTGGTTCACTTCAGTGCTTGCTGTCTCCAACCCAGCCCTGTGTCTAAGAAATGGTTCTGTCCGCTCAATGGCCTGTCTGCAACGTGATGGCCATCTCTGTATCCTTCCGAGGGCGTAGCTGTCCTTGACATTTCTCTCATTCTGTTCAAGTCTCCATGGAGAGATCAGCACTTAATGGGAACCGAGACTAAATGACTTGAGGGCAGAGTCTGTCCCTAGAGTACCAGGAGGATTTCTCATCACTGGGGCAGAGATAGCAATGTGCTTTCCTTTACCTGTTCCTACCTGAAGTTCTGACTTATTCCACCACCAAAGATGACCCTCAGGAGGTTTAGATCCATAAGTTTTACAGCTTCTCGACAATCACCAGAAGCGCACACACACACACACACACACACATACACACTTGGAATTCTGAGTGGTCCTGGAACTTTGCTTGCTCCTATGGAGGTTAAGGAATGGGCGTTTTGGATGTGGAGTCCCTGGGTGATGCAGATGGTTAAGCGCTTGGCTACTAACCAGAAGGTTGCAGGTCTGAGTTCACTCTGAGACACGTTGATTTACTTCCAAAAAATCAGCCCTTGAAAATCCTTTGGAGCACAGTTCTACTCTGACACACATGGGTTCTCCAAGAGTCAGAACTGACGCCACAGCAACAGTTTTTTGTCCTGTTTTGGTTTTATTGGATACTGCCACAACACAGCTTCCCAGAGCCTCGTCTGACCCCAGACCTAGCTGGATGGCAGAGACGGTGCTGCTGGTGCTGCTGGTGGGGTGTGTGTGTGTGTGTGTGTGTGTGTGTGTGTGTGTGTGTGTGTCTGTGTCAGAGAGAGAGAAAGACCATGACAGACAGAAAGAAGGAGGAAGAAGAAAAGCAAATGATTGCTTATTAAGTGCCAGGCACCAGTTGCAGTCAAGTCTATTCCGACTCATGGCCACCCTGTCTATGTGCCCCACAGAGTTTTCAATGGCTGATTTTTTGGAGTTAGATTGCCAGGTCTTTCTTTCAAGGCACCTGTAGGTAGACTCAAACCACCAGCCTTTTTGTTAGCAGCCAAGTGTGTTAACCTTTGCACCCCCTGGGGACTGGGGCATGGAGTTAGGGGATTTACAAATGCTTTCTAATTTAATCTCCATAATGGGCTTTCTGAGTAAATAGGATTCTCTTCATTTTATGGGTGAAGAAAACCAGGCTTGGAGGAAATAAACGACACGATGGGAATTTGCTTGGCCTCTGACTCATGCTGTTTCCACTGTCGCACAGAGAAGCCCCGTCGCTGGCATTAGCAGCTGCCTCATGATACACTCGCTGGTGCCAGCTTGGAGAAAAGAAGAATGAGGAGGAAGACACTGTCTCTGCAGGCTGAGCCGGGGGCGTGAGTGGTAAAGGTGACACTGGCCCTGGTGTTCGTGCTGTAGACTCTGAAAAACTAGTGACTGACGCCTTGAAATAGGGACATCTTTACCTGTATGAAATGAAAAAGCATTAACTCAAAACATGTTTTGGAATCCTCACAGCTTTCTCTCCCATGGAAATGGTCTTTAGGTCATAGTTATGAATGAGCTTTGTGATGACAGAGGTTGGCCACTTGTGTTTGGAGAAGCTTACAACTCGGGCTTGTGTTCACGCAAGCTCAGCGTCTTTGCGCTTGCTGTTCACTTTCCTTGGCATGCCTTTCCCCCCTGTATCCACATGGCTTGCTTGCCTGCTCCCTCAGGATTCTGCTTATGGCACCTTATCTGTGAGTCCTTGAAACATTCTGTGTAAAACAGCACCCTCGCCTGCCACTTTACTGGTACACAGAGCTCTCAACACCGTGTGACAGACCATGTATTGCCCTGAGAATTTGTTCATTTTCTGCTTCCCTCAGGGAATGTAAGCTCCAGGCGGGCAGTGATTGTGTCTGGTCTTTGCTGGATCCCAGCTCCTGAGATCTGCTCATAGTGAGTGTTGCATGAATATCTGTGCCCTGAGCACTGGGACCAACCAGTACCAACTGCTGTCAAGTGGATTCCAACTCAAGGCAACGTCATATGTGTCAGAGTAGGACTGTGCTCCATAGGGTTTTCAATGGCTGACTTTTCAGAAATAGATTGCCAGACCTTTCTTCTAAGGCACCTTGTGTGGACTCGAACCTCCAACCTTTTGGTTAGCAGCTGAGCATGTTAACCATTTGCACCACCCAGGGACTTCTCTGTGTACTGAAGGGTGCATAGATGGTTCTCTATGTTTCCTCATCCAACAAAGAGGAAAGAACCATCTAGAAACACGAAGGTCCCTTCGGTTTCCTGGAGGCTGCTTCAGGGTGTTTAAGCTCAGTACAAAGACTCCAGGGAGCTACTTGGAGAGGTGGGATGGAGGACAGAGAATTTTCTAGAAGATACAAGACTGTAGCCCTCTGTACCACCTTCTTTGCCTTGGATAGAGAAGGCCCGTGCACTGACAAAGGCAGAACAAAGGGTAGGTACACAGTTTGTTGATTGAAGTGCCGGGGAACATCTGGTTAACAGAGCTTCTATTCTATAAATGTACACAGTGGCTTGTGATAGACAAGCTTTATAAAATAACAGCAATAATAGCCTTTATTTAATTTTGATATTTCTATATTTTTTTGTACATTGCCTTTGGGCAGTGTGCAGCTTTAATAAATAAACACACAGCTTCTAATGAGGGAATGAAATTACAGAATTGCTACCAACCCCAGAACAACGGCGGATTGCTACTGCCCCTTGCCTAAATGAGAAGCATACAATGTAGGTCACAGTATGGAGAAGCCAGGGACCCCAGTGTCATGCAAAGTGGTGGAGTGGGTGCCTTGGTTATCTAGTGCTTCTATAATAGAAATACCACAAGTGGATGGCTTCGACAAACAGAAATTTATTCTCTTACAGTCTAGGAGGCTAGAAGTCCAAATTCAGGGCGTCAGCTCCAGGGGGAAGGCTTTCTCTGTCAGCTCTAGGGGAAAATCCTTGTCGTCAATCTTCCCCTGGTCTAAGAGCTTCTCAGGGGCAGTGACCCTGGGTCCAAAGGATGCCCTCTGCTCCTGGCACTGCCTCCTTGGTGGTATGAGGCCCCCCTGTCTCTCTGTTCGCCTCTCTCTTTTATATCTCAAAAGAGATTGATTTAAGACACAACCCGATCTTGTAGATTGAGTCCTGCCTCATTAACATAACTGCTGCAAATCCTGCCTCATTAGCATCACAGAGGTAGGATTTACAACACATAGGAAAATCGCATCAGATGACAAAATGGTGGACAATCACACAATACTAGGAATCATGGCCCAGCCAAGTTGACACATATTTTGGGAGGACACAATCCAATCCATGACAGTGAGTGAAAGGAAGGATGGAGGGGGGCAGTTAGGAGGCATGTAGATGCCTAGAGCAACCGTTGAAAATGGGGCACTGAGAAGAAACTTTTACTTCCTTTCTCTTCTAAGCTTATTATGAAGTTATTTAACTGTTTGTTTCTATAGGGTCGCTATGAGTCAGAATTGACTGGATGGCAGTAAGTTTGGTTTGGGTTTTGATATTCTTCTTCCTTAAGGTAACCAGACCATTATTCTTTTTTTTTTTTTTCTCTTAGAATTTACTTATTATCAAAATCCTACCTCTTTATATCTGTGCTCATTTCCATTCATGTGTCAAAATGCATGTTGCCTAAAAGGCATGTTTGTAAATAACTGACAGTAAAATTCCAGGGGTTAACATGATCCCTTTCAAAAGGCACAACACACTTTATGGTCATTGGAAAATTAGTGCAAGAGAAGACGCCATTGAGTTGTGCTTCTTTCTGTTGCTGCTCATGCTGTGTTTTGTTGTAATTTTCACATTCAATGCAACCTCCCCAACCCCTCCTCAGAGGCTGCACACTGCCAGGACAGGCACTGGCTTGTTCATCTTGGGGATGGTGGCCCCCCGCGCAGACCATAGCACATAATTGTTATTAGCTGCCGTGGAGTCAGCCCCTGACTCATGCAGACCCCATGCACAAAGGACCAAAATGCTGCCCCATCCTGTGCCATGATGGGTTGGAGATGGACCATTGTGATCATAGGGTTTTCACTGACTGATTTTCCGAAGTAGATCATCAGGCTTTTCTTTCTAGTCTGTCTTAGTCTGGAAGCTTTGCTGAAACCTGTTCAGCATCATAGCAACACACAAGCCTCCACTGACGGACAAGTGGTGGCTGCACATGAAGTTCATTCACTGAGAATCAAACCCAAGTCTCACACATGGAAGACAAGAATTCTACCATTGAACCACCAAAGCCTCTTGCACATAAGGTTCTAAAAATATTTGTAGGAAAGGTGGAAGCCTGAATAATTTGGAGGCTAATGACAATGAGATTAGTTTCCTTTTTTCTTTCTTTCTTTTTTTTTTTTGCTAAAATATTTCCAACAGCCTGCTAGCCATCAAGCCACAATCTCCTTTGTACTATATCTTCAAAAATGGAGGGCAGCTCTTGCATTACCGAAAGTGACCCAGTGGGAGAATTGAAGTTTGGAAAATGAATCAGCTTGTTGGGTCCACCCCACTTCCATGTTAGTCTGACTTTTTCAGTGCGAAGCAGAATTACGTCAAGAAAGGGGGAGTCCATTATAAATGTTAATGAGGATCTCCTGAGAATCTAAGAAAGAAATCACAGGCAAGCTGAGTCCCAGGGAACCAACCCTGAGAAGCCACTGGGAGACCACATCGCTCTTGCAGGGGCCTGCATGGTCTTTCTTACAGCATCTCAGTTTCCCCCTGCATCTGTCTCTTTCCCTCCCTCTACAAATGGTAGGACTATGGTCATTCATAATTTTTCTTACAACTTTGGCTTCCACAGTGTGATGATTAAGGCTGTGTGTCAACTTGGCTAAGCCATGATTCTCAGTGGTTTGGCAGTTACATAATGATATAGTTTGGCAGTTATGTAGCGATGTATTTATCCTCCATTTTGTGATATAAGGTCATACCTTCATGATGTGATCAGTAAATCAGTTGTAAGGGGAGTTTCCTCACGGGTATGGCCTGCATCCAATATACATGGACGTTCTGGCAAAGCTCGTTAGAATTGCTCACTCTGAGTCCTGCATCTGGCTGCTCATCAGCTGACCTCCGGTTCTTGGGACTTGAGCCAGCAGCCTGCCTGCCAATCATGGGTTCATCAGCCCCTGCAGCTACGTGAGTCAGGTGAAGCCTCCAGTTTGATGCCTGACCCACAGACTTGGGACTTGCCAGCATCTACAATCATGTGAGTCATTTCCTTGATATAAATTTTTCTCTCTCTCTTCCTGTATGTACATATATACATACATACATATATATATAAATATACATATATACACACACCCACACACACACACTTCACTGATTTTGCTTCTCTAGAGCACCTAGCATAAGATGCCATTTTGACCATCCTGAGTCTGGTTTCTGGCTCCTTACAGTCTCTTTAGCTTCAGTGACCATTGCTAAAGGTCTCTAAGCTCTAGATTTCAAATTTGATAGGCAGAAATGTGATTGGCCCTGCTCATTCATTTGAGCCACAGCACATACATCTTCTAAGAGAGAATTAATTGTGAGCTAGAATATCAGGGTAGCTTCATAATGTAAGTGAGCACAGTCAGGGCCTCAGCAGGGACATAATCTCTAGATATGTTACTGTTGTTAGTTGCTGTCAAGTAAGCTCCAATTCGTGTGGACCGTATGTATAACAAAACAAAACACTGTTGGGTCCTGTGCTGTCTTCATGATCACTGGTATGTTTCAGTCCATTGTTGAGACTATTGTGTCAATCCACCTCTTTGAGGTTTCCCTCATTTTTTCTGACCCTTCGCTTTACCAAATATGATATCCTTTTCTGTTAAGGGAATTTCAAATTCTACCTGACTCATCAAGGTCATTTTGCAGCCCAAGAATAATTATACAGATTAATCTACAGAGAATATGAATAATATGGTAGGTTTATAAAGTGCTTAGGCAGTTTTGAGAGTATGAAGCTATCCTTTGACTAATCATTGAGTATATAAACAGAAAAGTTAGTTTGAAACACTCCTAAACAAATGAAACATTTCAGTTTTAAAAAATTATCACGAGTTTGATAAGCTAATATGGCTTCTTCATACTGAAGTGCAAGTGAACTTTTCCCTGAATGATAAATATTTACTGTTGTTAAAATGATTTAATCGGGAGTAATGCATTGGGATAAGAAAGTCACAACTATTCGACTAGAGAAAAGTATAAAAAAGAGGAAAGTCTTAAAAGGACTAAATAGAAAAAACTAAATTATAAAAGTATATCTTTACAGAGTTGATTAGAATATGCTCCACTAAATTATTATATATGCCTCATGGAAAGAAAACACTTTAGCCACAGTGTTATAATTCAGCACAAAGAAGCGTGTCTTTTTCATCTTTGTATCCCCAGTGTTGAGCACAGAATCTGACACATATTTGGTGGTCAATAAATGTTTGAGGAATTAATAATTAATAATTCTAGTCTTAATATTTTGGGAAACGGAGCAGAATATAAACTACTTTGGGAAGTAAAAAGGCTTTAACTCAAGTTATTTAAAAAGTAAACCAGCTAACCCATGAGTATCGCTCAGCTTTAGAAATTACGAGACCAAATGGTCAACAATTACTCTAAAGCAAAGACAGGAGGGTAAGCGGACAGGGAAATCAGATTACTGGAAACAAAACATCCAGAATGGAATTAATGAGAATGTTGACACATTTGAAAAATGTAACGAATGTCACTGAACAATTTGTGTAGTAATTGTTAAAAACAAAAACCATTGCTGTCAAGTCGATTCCGACTCATAGCGACCCTGTGGGACAGAGTAGAACGGCCCCATAAGGTTTCCAAGGAGCAGCTAGTGGAATCGAACTGCTGCATCTTTTGATTAGCAGCCTAATTTGCTGTGTAAATTTTCACCAAAAACACAATAAAATATTGTTTAAAAAAATTAAATTAGCTGAATGTCTGGTTTGGATTATCCAATAGCCAAATAAATCATGGTTATCCTGTAACTTTATAGGTAACAATAATGGTACTGGACAAGAAAAGGAATTTCCAGCTGTTTGTCCAAAGCTGAGGGTACTCTGAGAGATTCCAGGTGACTTCCTTTGAGGAAGTTTGTGTGTATAATCTGTCTCCTCCTTCCCCTTCCCTTTTACAAATACACTCCCATCTTCCTCCCTCTCAAATTCAGGACTGTGAGCTCCTTCAGGGGAAGAACTGTATCTTTCTGCTTTTCCAGCATCAAGTACAGTATCCGGGCATAAGAAAGCTCAGTACACGTTTGCTGAATGAATGGATTGGTCCCTACAGAGACAAAATTTTAAAACACCTAGGAGTGCAGAATAGGGTCTCAATGTATCCTTACCAACAGGTTGAGGATATAAGAGGACTACAAGTATAAGACTGATTTCTTCCTTTCCCAGCTAGGTTCCTTGAGTTCCTCACTGATGTTTCCTCATCCCATAGTGAGATCTGATTCGCTGTTCTATTTGGAGCTGTATCATTTTATCTCTTCCTTCTCATAGCTGCTTTCATCACTTTTGCTTTGTTATTTGTTTACATCTACTTCTCTTTCATAAAGCACATGGCCTAGCACATAGTAGGCCCTCAACAAGTACTCAATACAAGAAGAATGGAATCTGATGGAGCAAGTAAAAACCAACATGCTCTAAGGCTAGTGAGCAAAGGAAGACCTGAGTATTGAAATCCCCAAGACAGCGTGTCATTGGGCTAAGGGAAAAGAGAGAGGAGCTACTAATCTTTAGGGGGAAAGAGATCAGTCAGAAAGATCAGGGTAGAATTTACTCCACATTAACTTCTCTCTTCATGTGGTAGGCAGAATAATGGCTCCCCAAAGATAATCACTGTCTAATCCCTGGAACCTGTGAATATGCTACGTTACATGGCAAAGGGGAATTAAGGCCACAGATGGAATTAAGGTTGCTAATCAGCTGACCTTATAATAGAGAAATGAGCCTGGATTGTCCAGGTGGACCTAATATAATCACAAGGTTCTTAAAAGTGGAAGAGGAAGGGAGACGAGGAGTCAGGATCAAAGAAGGAGATGTGATAACGAAAGCAGGTCAGAGTGATTCAATGTGAGCAGGAATTGTTGGCTTTGAAGATGGAGGAAGGGACCACAAGCCAAGGTATGTAGGCAGCCTCTAGAAGCTTGAAAAGACAAGGAAACAGATTCTCCCCTAGGGCCTCCAGAGAGGAACGCAGCCCTGCTAAAACCTTAATTTTAGCCCAGTAAAACACATTTCAGACTTTAGACTTCCAGAAATTTAAGATAATAAATGTGTGTTGTTTAAGCCACTAAGTTAGTGGTAATTTCTTACAGCAGCAACAGGAAAGTAATACAGTCCATGAGAGTCTATTATTCAATGGCACATTTGCACCTGAAAATTTCCCAGCCCTCTTATGAGGAATTCCCACCAGCCCTCACAGAAGAAGGTCGTCACATGTTTGTCTCCACAAGGCAAAACTATGCTCACCAACCACATATATTTGTATATTGGGAAACTTAGCCTAGATAACAACGGAGAATGGGAACTCGAGGGAAGGAAAAGGTAGACCTTCCACTTTTTTGTATCTTGACATACTTCCTAATACTTTGGGGTGAATGCATGTGCCTGGAGTGAGGAAATATATTTCTGGAAAACCTTGATATTATTTAGCCATTGTAAAGACTAGTTAAATTTCAAATTATTTAATATGCTTTAGATATGACTTTCAACTGTTGAAGGGGGAAAAAAATCTTACTTACACAGTGACATTTTAAATTTCTATTTATATATATTTTTTTCCTGTTGCCCATCTGAAAACCATTATGTGTTATCCAGTAACAAAAACTATAATCAACCTTCTTTCAAGGGCCTAACTCGTGTCTGCGTACGATTATACACCCACAAGCCAGCTCTGGGTGTGAAAGGCACAATACTGCGTTCCTTATGTGCCGATGAAGCTTTGGGAAGACGCCTACTGGGAAATAAAGAGCAAAACTAAGAAGGTGAGAGAAGTGGAGTTAAAAATAGAGCCTTAAACTGCAACTTCAAGCCGAAAGCATCTAAAGGAAAAATATATCACTTGTGCATTTGAATAAAAAATCACATACAGCATCACAAATATCACAGAGAAAATGCACGCTACCAAAGCTTTGTGTGTCTGTAAGGCTGAGGAAGCACAGGGGAAATTTATACATGCACTGCGCCCCCATGCTTATTCTATTTTTATTCTTTTCCATGGATATGTTCTCATGTATATAAAAGCTTCCAGACATCTATAACTTTTATCTAAAGGCGACAAATTTTTTTTAAAAGAAAGTATCAATACTTAATACTATTTACGTCCACAATTTGGAAACTAAATTATTAGGTCCACCCTTGTTTTTCTCTTCTCATATTAGTGCCAGATTTGCAGTGGAGAAGAAATTTTAATGTAAGTTGAGGCTATACATAGGTAAGGACATCAAAAATGTTTCGTTCTCATGGGCTCGAGTGGTAGAATTAACTTTCAGATGATGCTATGTAGATGACTTGGTGTGACTGTAACTCACGATAGAAACTCAGTGTTCCTAGTTAGATTTTTTTTTCTGTTTATTTGTCTCCAAAAATAGAAAAAACACCCAGAGGCAACGGTACTACACTGTACTTTGAAGATTTGAAGGGGGCAGTTCTGCCTTTCACTTTTGCGGACTATTTGCTGGTTGTAAATGAGAAAAATAGGAGTATTAAGAATCCCTCTGTTCTGAAGCTTTGGATTAATCCAGCAATTTTTACATATTGGTTTTATCTTGTGCTTCATGCCATTCTGTTCTCATTGGAGCTGGCATGAGCCCCAAGTTTCACATTTAAAGAATCTTATCCTACTACTTGTGTCTAATAAATTAATCAGCCTATCTTTTTCCTGGTGGCTGGATTCCATAGTTGCTCATTCTTTCTGGTTCAAATTATGGTTAACAACTTTTTGACATTTCAGGTGTAAAAATTACCAATAGTCACAAATTGTGTTCTAGCTTCTTTGTGTATCTTTGGAGTCCCTAGTTAGTGCAAAAGTTTAATGCACTCAGCTGCTAACCAAAAGTTTGAAGGTTCCAGTCTACCCAGAAGTATCGCAGAAGAAAGGCCTGGCAATCTAGTTCTGAACAATCAGCCATGGAAACCCTATGGAACAAAGTTCTATTCTGACACACATAAGGTCACCATGGGTTAGAGTTGAGTCGACAGCAACTGGTTTGGTGTATCTTCACGCTAGATAGTAAAAAAAAAAAAAAAAAAAAAACCAGGAATGAGGGTACTTGTGATACTGTAAAGTGGTCTACCAGGTGGACAAAAAAGAAAGCATTCACATGACAGAGAATGCAAAAGGTAAATGGAAAAGAACAAGGCCGAGAAGTAAGAAAGCTAATTGTAGGCTCTTTGTTCCTGTTAGGGGGAGGTAAACATGATACTTCTCCCAGTATAACATGCTGTTCTGAGTGAGTTGCACCTAATTGTTTCTTATTATGCCAACTGAAGGACAAACTCATTCTTCACAGAAATTGCTTCAGGGCCTGAGGGCTCATGTAACTTGTTTAATCATGATTGTTATTTGATAGCATTACCTGGTAATCACTCTATCAAAAGTTGGATGATTATCTAGAAGCCACATTAAGTAAAGACGTTTAAAAGACTATAGATAGATAAAAAAAACCCTGCTCTGCCTTCTTAACAATACCATCTACAAATTTCAGCGCCTGCTAATTTTTGTTTCCGAGTTGCAATGCTGTCTTGGGTTGAGAAAAAAATAAAACAGTGGACAGCTTTTTAAGCCAGTTAACTATTCAGATGTAATCCTAGGTAAGTTCTTTAGCCTGACTTTGTGTTAAGAAATTTCTCAGCTCTTGCAAGCAGACCATTCTCCTAAAATATGCACGAAACACAGTATGCCCTTGAGATAGAAAAACAAAATGGCCTTTTTGGGCCACAGCAGTTCAGAGCAGGAGGGAAGCACAGAGAATGGGACAGGGGGTGGCCCAGTTGTATGCAGCAAGGACAGTGACATGCGCAGCCCTGCACTCCTGGAGCCAAATGCCTCCGTGAGCACTTTCCAAGAACAGTGTTTCTCTTCTGAAGAAATCAGGCGATGATCAGGCACTGGGGATACACAGGTTGCCTTGGCCTGTGCGTTCCTGACTTCCCCAGGGCCTTCAGAGCAGAACTGTGGGATCAGAGAAGCTGGTCAGAGTGCTGCCTTAGCTCTGCACAGTTCCCCCTGGTTTCTCTCAGTGAAGCCTTTTTCCTCCTATCCAAGCACTTCCTCCCTTCCACACTGTATTTCTGGCATTTCTCTGCCATAGGCATACCTCTGTATGCACTAAACATTTCTATTCAAAGCCCTTCGTCAGGCTGTGCCAGATTACATCCCCCTGCTGGCCACCTCTTACTCTCCAGCAGCCTCCTCTGCTCCTGAGGGAAATTTGTGCCATGCTCATTTCCGCCGGTTTGCCCACCCCCAGCTCCAGGCTTTGTTATAAACTATGCAGAGCGCAGGCGCCCAGGGCTTCCCCAGTTTGTAGCTTAACTGCAGCCTCAGGCCCTATGGGATACTGGTGAGGCTGGGAGCCAGTGTGCATGCACACGTGTGAGCGTGCACACACACATATGCACTTCATACACACACACTCCACATATATACACCACACTCACACACATACCACATCCACACATATACCGCACTCCACATATACACCACACTCATACACACATACGTACTTCATACACACTCCACATACATACAGCACACACCTATACCGCTCACCACATCCACACACACTCCATTCCACGCACACACACCACACTCACACAGACACACACACATACTTCATATACACGCGTACTCCACATATACACCAGATACCCATATAACACACACACCTCGCACAAGCACACCCACTCCACATACAATACATTCACACAAAACATTCACACACATACTCCACACATCCCAGTCTCACACATGCCACACTCATATACACCATAGTCACACATATCACACTCACATCCTTCACATACACACACACTACACACACTTCACAAATCTATCTCACAAATCGGCCAACAACAAAAGCTACTGTTGAGACTAACTCAAAGGTTCTAGAACCACTAATTCCACAACCAGCCAGGGCCCAACCAGGTTGTCTGTCCTCCAAGAAACATGTTATACCTGGGACGCCCTTCCTGCTCCACCGGCTCTTTTCCCTTCAGTCAGGCATCTCCAAAAATTTTAATTCCTCCCTAACACCTTCCCGATAACTCCTGTGCCACTTTATTGAAGCATATGTATTTATATATAATTCCAGTGACTACCTTTTAGTACTTACCCGAGCCATATATATAGTGTTTCTCTACTTGCTCAGAACTAACTTCCCATTTTGGGCCCTCTTGAGGCTTCCACATTTCCGGACCTCTCTTTTACAAGACATTGTTCTCATCACTTTACCTGAAGTATCTTATTTAATCTTCCCTACAGTCCTCAAGTGGGTACTATTATTAATCCTGCTTTATAGATAAGAAAATGGAGGCACAGAATGTTTAAGTAACTTGCTCAAGACCACACAGCCAGTAAGTGGCAGAGGCAGGATTTGAATTCAGACCTGACCACACCATATTGTGTTATCATTTCTCAACTAAGAAAAGACAAAATGGAGCTAGTAATCCCTAAGACCCTTTTCATCTCAATAGTTCTGTAATTTGTTTCATACTATGCTGCTTGGGTAAATGAGTTTTTCTTTTTGGCATTTTTATGCAGATTGGCTTCAACAGGAAATTCACCAGTATTTATGTCTTTAAGAAGCCAGAGTAGACATAAAGGTAATGAGCCTGTAAATCTAAAACACCTTCAGTGTTTTCTCTCATCTTGATTTTGGTCTCATGGGAATCGGTATGAGAGAGAGAGAGAGAGAGAGAGAGATTGAGAGAGAGAGAGCTTGAAATTTGTTTTCTGAGTTGACTGCCGCAAAGGGGTGGAGTAACACTGGAAAAAGTGGTCAGGACAAAAAAAAAAAAAAAGTCATTCAACAGGTGCCAGTTTGGGGAGACCTCTAAAAGTTCTAAATCTTTCATAAAAAACCAGTTCATAACCAAATATGAGTTTCTACTTTACATAAATAATTCACTGAAAACAGTGGTTCAGGAGATCCCTGTTTACGTTAGGAAAATAGGGTTGTTGTCAGGCCTCAGTGGCTATCAAGCAGAAGTGAACCAATGGCCAACAGTCAATTTTGAGGGGAGGACGACATTCCTAGACAGGGCTGAACGGCCTGCTGAGCTGCCTCAATGTGGCTATGTCCACAGTCAGTCACAAGGGCTAGAGAAGCTCAAGTCCAAACAGGTGCTTGATTGGGGCTCAATTTTAGATCCGTTTTCTTTTGCCCACTATACATTGCTATTCAACCCATTATCCAATTGCTGTCAAGTCAATTCTGACTGATAGCAACCCTATAGGACAGGGTAGAACTGCCCTATAGGGCTTCCAAGGAGCGGCTGATGGATTCGTACTGTTGACCTGTTGGTTAGCAGCCGAACTCTTAACCACGGTGCCATCAGGGCTCCAGCTTGATATTAGTCAGTTTTATCGATGGGATCTACATTGGATCACTGTTCAGCTCTTTACCCAAAAATGCCAAATACACATCAGCTGCTATGCTGCTGAATACAGCAATACTCTGCTCCCTCTTTTTACAAATAACTAGGTCTTTTTAATATTTAAGAAAAGCATAATTATATACCAACCAACACCACACTGGGAAACCTTTCCTTAGTTATCAGCCCAGAAATTTATAGAATTCTCATCAGAACATAAACTTCTTTGCTTTCAAGTCTTATCATATGCATGTTATTTATACCATAGCTGTAGTTTCTTTTTCCCCCTCCAACCTACATGAATCATGGAGTCAGATTTTTTTTAAAAAATATAAAATGCATTGGAACCTACAACATATACTTAACAAAATTACCCAGTGCATTTTCTGTGAATAGTACCCCACTCCCTTCCCCTTCTCTTCTGACAACAAGAGTGCCATTGCTCAGAAAATCACATTTCCCTGCACTTTTATTTAACTGAAAACAGCCAAGTTTCTATGGTTTTCCTAAGGTATGGTGTTTGGCTCATCGGCTATGAGATCTCGTTAAAGATGATTGTGGCAATTTGTTTCCTCTTGTTGTAAAACCACAGGCTGTCTCCAGAAATTCAATTCACATTTTTAGAGACTTCTTTTGTGTGCTTTTTACTACTATAAAAGACACATATATGCGTTTGGAAAATTCCAAAAATATAGAAAAATACTGAAAAGAAAATTAGAATCACCTTAACTTGTCTTGAGAGTAAGAGAGATTTTGTTTCCTTCTTTCCCTTTTCGGTGCTATTAAAATAAAAAATTTGTTTTGAAATTATTCAGCATCTCGTTTAACTACTGATAATGTTTTAGTGGTTTTCCTTCCAGTGTTCTATCTAAGCATACATATTGTATCTACCTTTTTTTTTTTAAGTTGAAAATATACTGTTTGTAGTAATCAGAATCCCTGCGTGGTACAAATGATTACACACGAAGCTACTAACTGAAAGGTTGGTGGTTCAGATCCACCCAAAGGCAGCTCAGAAGAAAGGCCTGGAGATCTGCTTCTGAAAGACTGCAGCCATGGGAAACCCTATAGAGTGCAGTTCTACTCTGCAACACAGTGGGTTGCCATGAGTTGAAATCAACTCAAGGCAACTAGTTTGATTTTTTTGGTTCCACATAGTATTCAGGGTTTTTTTTCATTTAACATTATATTCTGATTGTATTCCTCAATCTGCACCTCTAGCTTTGAACTTCAGAAAACATTTGAAGATCAGAGGTTTGTAGATTTAATTAAGACATATATGGTTATATAATGTGGCTATTTCTTGGTTACAGTGTACTCAGTAGAGAAAAATAGGAAAAGGCAAAAGCAGAAACTAATATTTTACAGCTATCAAGCATATATGTGTGTGTATACATATATGTGTGTATATATACATATATATGCACACAAGTATATATTATAAAGGATATATATATGTACACATATATATGTGCATACACACACACACACGTGTATATACATATATATATATATGTATATATACTTTGCATCCCACATAGAAATGTTTAAAGAATAAATCAGATAAGATATCCAAAATTGACTGGGAAAAGGGCAAATGGCTATACAACCATAAAGTATTTGTTCTTACTGTCTAGCGTGGTCAGAGAAGGTTTATTAGAGGAGCTTGTTAGGCCTTAAGCTGAACTTTGAAGGAAAGGTAAAGTTTGGCCAGGCAGAGAGAAGCCGGCCTGGTGAAATAAAGCGAAAAGGTCACAATGTGTACCACAGGCAATTCTTGATTTGCTGTTTTATAGAAAAAGAGAAAGATACCTTCTGCCCCTCCCCCTGCCTTGTAAGAATGCTAGAGCCTCTGGTTCTGAGTAGGGGGGATAGGAAATGCAGGCCTGTGAGGATACACCGCCCCCCTGTCCTCACCTGAGAGTCAGGGTATTTAAACAGTTGAGCTGTGCCACCTCACATACTATCCACCAAGAACCAGCGCTGCCTGCTGCGGGCTTTAGGGGCCAGGCAGCCTTGGGGAAAGGTTTAACAGGGTGTTTCTGCCCTCCCAACCCTGACTTCCTTCGGGAGAAACCCAGAGCATCACAAAATCTCAGCTTCATGGCATTTCTTCATCAAATTATTAGTTCATTTGAAAGTAAAGTACATATATTTATGTTTGTTTACATGTGCATTTCAAGAGGAGAATGTGGTTTTAAATAAGTTATCAATATTGTCACAACTGAAAGACTGCACATTTTAAAACTATTACGAAGATTCAAAATACTAATTCATTTTAATTGGCAGTGTTTCTTATTTAACTCGGTACTCCCAGAGCTGGGTTTTATACTGGAAGACGGCATCTCTGGCTAGTGGTGAGATTTTCATCTCACTTTGACTCCATTAAAATAAGCCTCTATAAACAGACATCAATTACAACCAGTTTTAAGGGTTTTAAAATGTAATCCAACAGCGCTGCTTAACTAAATGAATCCCAGGAAGTGATCTCCAGTGAATTAATAGAGCAGTGTGCAGATGACTCACTATGAGTCTGAGTTAATGACTGAAGAAGATCAAATTAATTGCAAGTGTCTCCAAGGAGTTTCCAGGAAGAATTCTCCCCTTTATCAGTGATAGTTGGTTTAACCCCTTGTGTCCAAAGTCTGTACATTTTTTAATTGTTAAAATATCAAGTAATAAAGGGAAGAGAAGGGCCGGTCGGCCTGCTCCTTCCAAATGTAGGTGTTTCAGATGTATCAAAGCGTCTAATCCCACGGGGAAGGAAGAATTCCTGTGAAGACACTGTGATTCACTGGCCCCTTTTATGGATTGGAATCCAGCTGCGTTTGTGCTTGACCCATCAGCTGAGTTCCTTTGGCAAGGATCCGTAGCATATTTTAATGAAGTTTCTGTGGTTAAAAAGTGTCCAAGAAAGATAGATTTAATTGGGGGATGGGCCATATCCGTGTAAGCAGGGTCCAACAAAAGCTGATTTTTCCCCAGGAAAGCACACAAGGGGAAACGCTCAGGCCCTGCTCTTCCATGCTGTTTATCTGGCCTTCAGAGACTGCCCTCAGCCCCACCCTTGGGCTTTGGCCCCCGAGTTTCCATGTAGAGTGATTTTGAAATGAATATTCCCTCTTTCATAGACGAACCGTTTTGTATTTCATTATTGTGGCTAAGAATTATTTTGGCAGGTGCCAGAGGTGGTGTGCTGGCTCTAAGAGCGTAACTGAAGAGTCAAATGGCAGAAGTACGGAAGACTAAGGAAGAGGCAAGTCAAAAATGAGAGATGAACAGCAGTGTGTGAGGAGAATGAGGAGTAAGAAAGAGAACACAGGAAAAAAAAGTATATTATAGAAAAAACCAGCAGGAATTAGACTCTTAGATTGTCTGCCTTTTGGATATACAAATGGCATTTTCTGTAGTTTTCATATCTTTTGTGTAACCCTGATTTTTTATTGTTGATGAATGAATTAATTGTACACGTCAGTACATGCTCACTGAGTACCTCCTCTGAGCAAAGCACATGCTAGGCCCTGGGGAGGCAGCAGGGAGCAGGGAGCCCCACATATGTTGCTTGTCACCACGAATCCTGTGTTATTGTTAGTTGCCATTGAGTCAGCTCTTACTCATAACAACCCCACGTACAACAGAACAAAACATTGCCCTGTCCTGTGCCATCTTCTTGATCTTTGGTATGCTCGAGTCCATTGTTACAGACACTGTCTGTTTACAGTACCTTCCAACTTAGGGGCTTCATCTTCTAGCATTGTATTGGACAATAGTCTGTTGTGATCCACGGGGTTTTCATTGGCTAATTTTCAGAAGTAGATTACCAGTCCTTTCTTCCTAGTCTAGCTTAGTCTGGAAGCTCCACTGAGACCTGCCCACCATGGGTGACCCTGCTGGTATTTGAAATACTGCTGGCATAACTTCCAGAATCATAGTAGCACACAAGCCACCACAGTACAACAAACTGACAGACGAATGGTGGACATATCCTATAAAGGTTCAATTTGCGGCCAGTCTGACACAGGGAGAATTCTGGTCACTGTCTGTAATTTGCATGATTTAGGAAAGGTAGTATTAGCCGTTCACTTTTCATATAAAAATTTAAAATTTAATTGCGCACATACTATTAACCATAATTAGCCAGTGCGCTGACCCTCTAATTCCTCCTGTTTGATGTATTCAGTATTTAATTTAGTCATAATCGTGAGGCTTACTCGGCAGCATCACACGCTCCTGTCTCAGCCCCTGGTCTAACTGGCAGGTCTTTAAATAATGTGACTAATAGAGGGCTGGCTTGTGAGTAGAGTTTGGATAGAAGGTGCATCCTACAGCAATGTTTCTCTTTAGAATATACTAATTCCAGAGATGCCTTAGCTATTGGTGACTTTCCCAATTTCAGCCTCAGAGATAACACGCCATGAGTTTTATGTGTTGTCTGCACAGGGAGATGTGGCAACAGAGTGTGAAAGTCATGGAGTCACATGCCCATATTGGTGGTGATTTTGTTACTGCTGTAAAGTCCATCAAAGATAATGGAAAGCAGATAAAATAAAATCACATGGCCCCATTCCACACCCACCTGAGCTGGAATTTTCAGTGCGAGGACACTAATTGTTGCCACTTTCGATCTGCCTGATGTTATCTTTATGAGTCTTCGTACTTGTGGGACAATTGCACCCAACGTGTCAGGGTGACGGCTCATACCGGCAAGGGGATGGGAGTCCATAAAGCACCGAAGCAAAAGGCGCTTGATTATTTTCAGTGGAGCTTTTTAAGCAGAGACATGGAACCGTTGTTCAGTTGCTCAAACAGAAGTGTCTACAGAGCGCCCCAAATGGCAGTGTTTAAAAAGAGCCCCGTCGCTTTGCATTCCGTAGAATAATAGGTGAGGGACAGCGACGCTAACGTCCTACAACGTGTGGGCCAGTCTTGCACAATGAAGAATGCCCCCGCATCCAGAATGACCCTCAAATGTCCTGCCAGACGCCCATCTTCATGAAAATCCCTTTTATAATTATCTGAGCTGAGACCCTTAGCTTCTTTTTACACAGAAATCCAAATAATTTTTTGTACAGTTAATGCACGTTGAATTTTCCAGGAATTGCAGTTACTATTGACATCAGGGAGGGACTGAACTCCATTTTGTTCAGAGCTGCCACCAAATTTACCAAGACTTTTCACCACTTTTGGGAAAGTCTTCGATTCAAATGTCACTTGGGTGCCTAAGTTGCTAATACCATGCTCCTGTATCATTCTGATTACTCCCTATAATCCTCATGAAATTCTATACATAGGTGTACAAACCAGACTACTTCGCTGCCTTTTCATATGGTCATGCCCAAACATTTACATGTGGAAATATTTTATTAAAATTATTTTTTATTTTTCCTTTATATTATAGTTGAGGGATTATATTGATTTTTTTTTTAGAAATTATGTGCGTAGACAGGTTATACTGTTTCATTTTAGGATGGTCCAGTTGCCATGGAGTCAACTCTGACTCATGGTAACCCCACGTGTGTCAGAGTAGAACTGTACTCCATAGGGTTTTCAATGACAGATTTCTTGGAAGTAGATCACCAGGCCTTTCTTTCGAGGCACCTCTGCATGGATTCGAATTGCCAACCTTTCAGTTAGCAGCCAAGTGTGTTAACCATTTGCACCACACAGGGACTCCTCAGGGTAGTACGGAAGTGTTAAAAAATGTTTGTTATAAACACGTGGACATTCGGTAGGTCTGACGTGGTTGAAAACTACTGGCCGAGAGCAAGGGAAGGAAGCTCTAGGGCCAGCAGTGATTCAGCATTCACTGTGAACCATGTATGGTGCTGGTCATCTTGGCAGGTCATCTCATTTCCGTGTGATATTGGATTTTCCTGGATGACTCCTCCTAGTACAGGGAAAGCACTTGCTTTCAGGAATCAGGAGGAAGGCCTTGATTTCCCAAGGTTCTCCCTGGGACAACACCCTGGCCCCAGGACAGAGCTCTCCTGCCAGAAGCAGGTAGTCTGGAGGCCTGGCGTGGCCTGAAGAAGCCAGAGGGCCAAGCACAAGCTGTTCCCTTTAATTCACTGCGAATCTTCCCTCCGGTGAAATGAGTCTCCTTTTTTTATCAACACCTTTTAACTTAGGATGTAGAATCTGCCTTCCCAAGCTGCCTCGTCTTTTAGAGCTTAAGGCAGAGGTTGGTTGCCTGCTACATCTTCTCCTTGGGAAACTCCTCCTGGCCTGTTGGAACAGCCTGCTTGGGCTTTATGTTCAGCCCTTGGTGCAGACTAAGAGCTTGTGATATGCTGTTGTATACATTGTTTACACAGAAAGATGTTGCTAAAGCGTATGGCAATCATACAGCCATGGCTATACTGACTGTATTTTTGTTGTTGTACAGTCCTTCAAAGATAAAAGAAAGTCGATAAATAAAGTCGCCTTGCCCCATTCTATGAGCCTAGGTGGTGCAAGCAGTTTGCAATCAACTGCTAATCTAAAGGCTGCAATTCAAATCCACCCAGTGGCTTCAGAGAAGAAAGGCCTGGTGAACTGCTTCCATAAAGATTACAGACAAGAAAACCCTATTTTGTTCTATTCTGTAACACACGGGTTGTCGTGAGTCAGGGGCCAACTCCATGGCATCTAACACTCCCATTCTATATCCACAAAAGCTGGAAATTTCAATGCCTGGACCAAGCCAGGATAAACTCTCAACATTTTTTCAAAAACAGGAAGGATTTTTATCAGTATTGTAGTTAAAAGAATAATCCCCCAACTGTGTACAGGAGAGCCCTTGCACTACTCCACGATAGTCCCTGTATATCCCTGGACGGGAGACAGGGTAGCATCATAGTTAAGAAGGCGTGCAGACCTGGGTTCAAATTCCAGTGGCAGGACCTTGGACAAGTCACTTGACCAAGACCGCATGTCCTTATATGTGACAAATAATAATGCCTGCTTTTAAGGGTTGTTCCTAGGATAATGTGAGACAGCAGAGACCTACTTGTGTGCCAAGTAATATCTTGAGCACCTTCATTAGGTGTAAGTTCACTTGATCTTCATAATAAGCTTATCTTAGCAATGGGAAAACTCAGACAGAGAGGTTAAAGAAAGTGCCTTGGTCTCATAGGTTTATGACGTCATAGAGATGGGGTTTGAACCCAGGCACAGTGGTTAAGCTCTTGGCTGCTAACAGAAAGGTCGCCACACTAGCCACTCGGTGGGAGAAAGATGTGGCAGTCTGCTTCTGTAAAGATCAAAACTTTTTGGGAACTCTGTGGGGTAGTTCTACTCTGTCCTATAGGGTCGCTATGAGTAGGAATCACTCAACAGTACATAACAACAAGGACAACAAGAGGCAATACAGTATATGTGTTAAAAGCATGACTTCTGAAGTCGAATTTCAAACCCACTGCTGTCGAGTCGATTCTGACTCATAGCGACCCTATAGGATAGGGTAGAACTGCCCCATAGGGTTTCCAAGGAGCTGCTGGTGGATTCGGACTGCCGACCCTTTTGATTAACAGCCTAAACTGTTAACCACTTTGCCACCAGGGCTCCACATTGCCTCTAGTAAATAGTAGCTATTATTATTGGAGCCCCGGTGGCACAATGGTTAAGAGCTCGGCCGCTAAACGAAAGTTAGAATCCACCAGTCGCTCCTTGGAAACCCTATGGGGCAGTTCTACTCTGTCCTATAGTGTCGCTATGAGTCGGAATGGACTTGATAGCAGTGAGTGTGGGTTTTTTTGTTTAGCTATTATTATTATTGCTATTTTCATTCTCTTCCCTTCTCCTGTGGGGTGGAAGATAGAAGGGGGACAAGCCTCTGCAGGTAATGATATGCCGGTAGAGCTTTCCCATCCTACACAGTCTATACCTGATTATTGTCATGGTTGCAATAACGATTATGGAAATGGAGACTAGATTACCATGTGCCAGGAGGTAAGGAAGAGTAGAGGTGGAAGGGAAGTGGGTGTGGCTATAAAAGGACAACATGAGGAATCCTCGTGGTGATGGAATTGTTCTGTGTCTTAACTGCATCAAGGTCAGTATACCGGTTGTGATATGGAACTACAGTTTTGTAAGACATTATTACCATTGGGGGAAACTGGGCAAAGGGAACACAGGATCTCTGTGTACTATTTCTTACAACCGCATGAGGATCTACAATTATCTCCAAATAAAAAAGTTTAATTTAAAAATTAGCCTGCAATGTGACATCCATCCTTGTTGGTCACTATGAGGCTTGAAGGTCACAGAACCACCCTGCCCCCAATGCCACTCAAACTTTATTCTCCTATTAATTACCCAACATATTTTTAAAATGTGAGATAATAGAAAGACTCCAAGATTTGAGAGTCAAAACATCAGTGTTCTGGTCACAACTGTGCCACCAGCTAGCCAGTTAACATCAAGTCCCCTAGTTAACTTCTCCCTGACTCGCTTTCTGCATTGGTAAAATGAAGCTGTTTCATTCACATGTGTCCAAGGCCCCTGCCTCTTAAAAGGATTCAAAGATTCTCTTTCAGAGTCCTGGGTCAGTCAGTTGACCATCACAGAGCAATCTTTTCTCTAGCTGGGGGCCAGTGTTGTCCCAAGGTCAGCTGGGTCCTGGCTTTATCTAAATCAAGGTTGGCAAACTACAACCTGCTGGCCAAATCCAGCCCACCACATGTTTTTGTATACCCACAAGCTACGAATGCTTTTTGCATTTTAAAATGGTTGAAAATAAATCAAAATAACAATAATCTTTTGTAACACCTGAAAATTATGTGAAATTAAAATTTCCATGTCCACAACTAAAGTGTTCTTCGAACACAGACTTCATTTGGAACACAGACTTATTCATTGACATATCATCTGTGGCTGCTTTCATGCTAAACGGCAGAGCTAAGTAGTTGGAACAGATACCATATAGCCACAAAGCCTACAATATTTCCTACCTAGTGCTTTACAGAAAAAGTTTGCCGAGCCTTAATCTAAAGGAATGGCAAGAGGAAAATATTCAGGCTTTGTTTTTTTTAACAAAGAAAATCTAGGCACTGTTCTGTGTTCAATCGGTAAAATAAATAACCCTATGACCAGGGAGCAGTCCCTATAGTCAAGAAATTACAGAAAGCCCCAAGTCCTGGCCATATGCCAAAGAAGTAGCCATGGCAGCCTCATGAGCCATTGGGAGCAGCCGATTACCGCCGCAGTGTGAGCTGTACAAAATTCCCTTCTCGTGGCTGAGCAAACCTGCTTGATGTGCTACAACTTTGCATCAGTAACATGCCTAAATGCTCATTTTCAAACATTATTTCTGCCAGGAGGGATAATTTGCTGTAATGTGGGGGCGAGAAATACAGGAGCAGTTCAACCAGTCATTCTCTTTATTTCACTTTTTTGTTTTTAACTAAAAATCTTGGGAATTGAAATGTTTTTAGTAAAACCAATTTGCTGTGAAAGAAGAAACTGGGAGATTTGATTATTTCTGATCAGGAATGAGGCTGTGATGATTTTATCCATAAGGTTATGAGGAAGATGAGGAACTGGTATTTGTGAGTGTGTGTGTGTTGCTAGATCAGATTACAAAAAAGCAAGTGTTTCTGGAAAACACTTAGCTGATAGATTTGGAAATGAGAATTTTAATATTACTATGTTTATATAGAAAATTTGGGGGGGAATTCCAGAGATAACCCAGGGTTAAAGGCAGGAACTATTCTGTGGTTTTTAAGAAAACATAGCACTCATTAGTTGCCAGAATAAAGATGAAGCATAAATGCCAAATAGAAATTTATTCAGAGTGACTTACTTCATCATTCCAGCCAACACTGCCAGGTGCAGAGTGCAGGCTAACCCCTGCCTTACTCCATCACAACTCAGATGTCAGAGTTCCTAGCCAACTTCATCCAGCCTCCTCCCACTGAGCCAGAGGTCCCTTTTCTGGGCCCCGGTAGCACCTGGGGAACACCTCTATCCAGCATTTGCCAGATTGCATTGAAAGTCTCCGTTGATGCATCTTCCTCCCCTACCAAACTGGAAACCCCTTTGTGGACAGGGCCGTGTTTGAGTCCTCAATGAATTCCAAGGACAACTCTCAACCTCAGATCCATAATGCTGCTGTTGTTTTAGCTGTTGTCCAGTGGGCTCCCGACCCATGGCAATCCCATGTACAATGGAATGAAACGCTGCCCGGTCCTGTGCCATCCTCAAGATAGGCTGTAGATCGGACCATTGTGAGCCATAGGATTTTCACTGGCTGATTTTTTTGGAAGTGGACCACCAGGCCTTTCTTCCTAGTCTGGCTTAGTCTGGAAGCTCTGCTGAAACCTGTTTAGCATCATAGAGACATCAAGTTTCCACTGGCAGATGGGTAGTGGCTGCACATGAGATGCATGGCTGGGAATGGAACCTGAGTCTCCTGCTTAGATGGGGAGAATTCTACCACTGAACCACAAGTGCCTCAGATCCACGATAAAACCAAACCAAACCACCAGTTGTCACTGAGTTGATTCCAACTCACGGTGACCCCATATGTGTGTCAGAGTAGAATGGTGTTCCACGGGATTTTCAATGGCTCATTTTTTGGAAGTAGACCACCAGGCCTTTCCTAATAAGTAAATGTTTGCTGAACAAAACCAAATACCTAGCTAGCTGAACTATGGGAGGAGGGGATACTTTGTGTTGAGCTTGGAAATTTCTGAGAATAAATATGCTAAGTATGACAGCACCAAACATTCTTTGGACTTCAATTTCAAGATAGAATTCCTCAAACGCTGGTTAAATGTATATCAGCAAAAATATGAGTCAATTTGCTATACTGTACATTTGAATTCATAATTATATATTATTCAAAAGACTTATTTTTAAGAAGGAAGGATAATCCTTAAAAGTTGCTGTTGGTTGTGTGCGTTGTGTGCCGTTGAGTTGATTCTGACTCATAGCAACCTATGTGACAGCATAGAACTGCTCCGTAGGGTTTCCTAGGCTGTAGTCTTTATGGGAACAGATTGTCAGGTCTTCTCTTCCACAGAGCTGCTGATGGATTTGAACCACCAGCCTTTCAGTTAGTAGCCAAGCACTTAAAGGTGGTTTATGTATTGACAAAATAGCTTTCCTTCCCCAATTTTGCCCTTCTAAACTGAGTAGGAGAGCAATTAATAAACACTTAGATTACATTACTGAGCATAGAGTAATTCAACTCTAGTTAAACAACAAGCAGTGAGAAAGAGCCAGTAACTTCCTTCTACAGTTTCTTGATGAGGAGGAAAAAGGTGACTTTAAGCAAACTATTAACATTTTAAGGCATCAAAGAATGGGAGATGATGAAGGAAAGTATGGGATTATGATACTTTCAGGATATTAACTAAGAACCCTAAAGTATTAATTCAGGCAAATTAGAGATTAAAAAAAAAAAAAATCAAACCTACTGCTGTCGAGTTGATTCCAACTCATAGTGACCCTATAGCACAGAGTAGAATTGCCCCATAGGGTTTCCAAGGTTGTAAATGTTTACGGAAGCCAACTGCCACATCTTTCTCCCACAGAGTAGCTAGTTGAAACCGCCTACCTTTCGGTTAGTAGCCGAGCACTTTAACCATTGTGCCACTTAGGGCTCCCTAAGTTATAGATAAAAAGAAGATAAAAAGAAATCTCAGCTCTTCCTTAAAGAACAATTACAAATAGCATATACTGATAGCCCTCCCGCCAGAAGACAGAGCTTAATTCTGTCACCTACCTCCTTGAGTATCAGCTAGACTCAGTAATATGATTCCAAAGTACAGAAAGGGATATATAGTAACTTTATAGTGGAGAAACCTGGCAAACATACCTTAACCAAGTGATAAAGGTTAACCTCATCAGTGATGTCATGTGGATAACATGTACCCCCTGATACAATGTGATGAGAAGGCACTTCACCTTCTTTCAAAAAACCCATAACCCTATCTAATCACAGGAAAAACATCAGACAAATCTGGATTGGGGGGACATTCTACAAGATACCTGGCCAGTACTTCTCAGGACTGTCAAGGTCATGAAAAACAAGGAGAGACTGAGAAACTGTCAAAGACCAGGGAAGACTTGGGAAGCTTGACAACCAAATGCAACATGGTACCCTGGATGGGATCCTGAAACACAAAGATGACATAAACGAAAAAACTAGTGAATTCCAAATGAAGTCTGGAGTTTACTTAAAAATTTTACAAAGTAGTGGTATCTGGGGTAGAGTTGGTATTACCTAGTTCTCTCCTTCCTTTATCCCATTATATTGCAACTTATCAACTACTTCTTTAACCCTTTGCTTAAGAAAAGTTAAAGATATTCCAGTTTATAGAAGTCCATATTGGCATCAAAATTGTAGTGATAACAAGGAAAAATGTAAATGAATAAAACATTATATAGTTCATGTGCTTTTTGGAAAATTATTTACAAAATGTAAAGAGCAAGGAGAAAGACAAAACTATAAATAATAACCATATGGATATGACAACCATGTACACTTACTCCCAACAAATTTAATCTGCTTAATGTAAACAGCTGTATTCAGGAGTTTGGTGGGCCCCTCGCTTCACCTTCAGACTACCCACTCAAATACTTATTATTGCCCACTAACATTTAATTTGAACCAGCCATATATAAAATTTTCTTTCAAAACATAGCAGCACTGTGCTTCTGGGGGACCATGTCTTTCAATGGGAAGAAAATAACCAAGATTTAAGAAACAGTACAATTTCAAGTAAACAAAGGTAGATGGAAAGTCCTCTGCTTTTCAAATCCCCTCGCTAATCAGTCAACATAATCGGAAACAACATATAATTATGTCTCCTAGACCAGTGCCTTGATTTCAGCCCTGGGGGAGTATGGAGTATCTAATGTCTCAGAACCTTTTTCATCATCGATTGAGCCTAGGCAGTCCCAGGGAAAGGGAAAAGATGGATGCCCTGGTTAAATTTCCCTTCACAATCTTTCATGAGGGTGGGCCACTGAGATGGTTGAAGAGAAATGCTCTTAGAGGAGCTGTTGAAGCCAATATAGGGAAAGGCAGGGGGACCATGGGTAAGGAACAGCTCGTCTAGGTCCCATGGTGCAAGAAGAACTCTGAGAAAAAGTAGAGAAGGATATTTCAGAAAAGCACCTAAGATATGAACTACTGGACTTTTTAGCAGTAGAGGGTGAGAAGAAACTGGGAATAAGCTGCTATGTCTCTGGGCACAGGAGGCACAAACGAAGGGCATTGAGCGTGGATACAGTTACCATGTGCAAAGTGTTGGGTGTGCAGGAAGTTTGCTCACCAGGCCTTGTTCATTCTGCACAGCAGTCAGATGGAGCCCACGTGGTTCAGGTTCCAATAATCTTTAATTCTGTCCTCATGAAAAGAAGCTACTAGAGAATGACTGAGCCCACCCTCTCTAATGAGGATGCTTTATAACTTACCACAATAGGGGGATGCAATGAAATGAAGAGTGTTCAGGGGATCTGACACTGGTTGACCAATCTTCCTCATAAGCATTATGAGATTCTGGGTGGCCCAATCTGGACACATACCTTGCACTTGTCCCACTCTATTCCAGTGGCAGAACCCCCACTACTGCTTCCTGATCACTTATAATCTTTTTCTTGTTCACCTCAGCAAGGTCCCTTTACCCAAGGTCTCCCTGTCTGTGTTCTTTCTTCACGCCAAGCATCCAGGGGGCAGTATGGGCATGAACAATGTGAATATGTGCCTGTCATCAGGTTGAGCATGTGGCTCAGCTGTCAAGCCTTTCTGTGTATTTCACCTTGTATATTACCTTTCTCAGTCAAGGCATCACCATTCACTGTATCCCTCAGGCTGGAGAACCGAGACTCAAACCTCCTTCTCCCTCATTAACAACTACTTCCAACACCATCCACCTCCACACTCTGGAATCTGTCTCTGAACTAGTATCCAAATTAACTTCCTGCTCCCTAGCCTCACTCTTACAGCCCTAACCCCAATCCTTCTCATTTCTAGCTGGGATTAGAAGCTACCCAGCCTCCTATTTTCTCCCCACTGGCTCTAGTCTCTCCACACCTCCTGGCATAGCATACATAGCTGTTTAGACTCAAGCTCCAACCACCCTTTCCAGTCTCATCTCATGCCTCTCCCTATCATACTTCCTATATTCTAGTCATTCAGGACTTTATCACCAGAACCTTCTTCCTTCACGTCACCCTGGAATGCACGCTCTTCTCCACCCAGCAAACATCCTCTCATGTTACAAGGCCTAACTCCAGATGCCACCAGCAAATCTTCCCAGACATCCGCCAAAAGCTCCTGCCCAGGAGTTGCTGTGATATCTGTACAATTTTTGTTTCAGTACTTAGCTTTCTAAGCCGTTTCCACAACTGTAAAATAGGAGGGCGGGAAACGGTAACAGCTGTCCCATATGGTGATGGTAGAAATGCAATGAAATAATAACGGCAAGGCTGTAGTAAGTTCTGGTGTGTGCTAAGCCTGTGCCCTGCCAACAGTGTTGAGGTCTTCTGCTTGCTCCACTCGCAGGGACGATGCTCGTGTCTACCACGTTGCTGTTGTTGTGGTCGTTGTTAGTGGCAGTCGAGTGCGCCTTTGACTCATGGGGACCCCATGCACAATGGAATGACATGCTGCCTGGTTCTATGCCATCCCCACAATCAGCTGGGGATCAGACCATTGGGAGCCATAGAGTTTTCACTGGCTGATTTTTGGAAGTAGACCACCAAGCCTTTCTTCCTAGCCTGTCTTAGTCTGGGAGCTCTGCTGAAACCTGTTCAGCATCACAGCAACACACAAATTGGCAATGACAGACAGGTGGTGACTATGCATCAGGTGCATTGGCTGGAAGCAAACTCAGGTCCCCAGCATGGAAGGCAAGAATTTTACCACTGACCCACTGAAACTGTGTGTTCACTGAAGGAATGACAATTGGATCTTGCTTCCTTCCTCCCTCTCCCCCAAGCACGCACATCTGACATTAGGGGAACCCCAGAATCTGAAATTATGCCACTAGACATAATACAAGCCCAAGGATAAAGATTGAAATGGACCATGTCTCTGGAACTTACTCTCCTTTCAATTGCGTCTGAAAATTGCTGAAGAGGCAATTACAGCTGCGTGTTGGTAATGGAAATAATTATGACTACTTTTTGAAATTATGTATTTGATATATTTCTCATAGATAATTTAAGGGGGCAGTGAGGTGGGATAGGTGGGTTCTTCCGCTGAAAGCTCACACTAGGTAACAACATAATGGAGGAAGAAAATTATGTAAGTATAAGATAATGCAACCAACAGAAAAATAAGGTTAGGTAGTGATTGCTTTGGGATTTCACTAGAATCTCACAACCGAAATTCCCCGTGAGGGAGGACATCTCCTTGCATGAAGTAATCATCAAATACCATTTTAGGGCCCTAAAATGTAATGATCCTCATAAGCTGGCAGACACTAGTGAATTTCCAAATATTCATCATCTTGCTAGAATACAGAGAGCCCTGTGTGCGAAATCTCTTAGGGTAGCACAGAAGGACACTTAGTGCATTAGATGGATCTTTTGGTGGTTAAGTGCTCGACACTAGCTGAAAGGTTGGCCGTCCAGACACACCCAGCGGCACCTCGAAAGACAGAACTGGCAATCTGCTTCTGAAAGGTCTCAGCCTTTAAAGTCTTAAGCAAACGTTCTACTCTGCATGCATGGGGTTGTCATGATTCAGAATCAACTTTACGACAACTAATAGCAAGGACAACATAAAATGCCAGGGAAATAAACAGAGCATACAAGACATACAAAAGCAGGTTCACTTATAAATCATGACTTTGTAAGCTTACTTTAATTTAATTCAGCCTCCCTGAGTGGTGCAAATGCTTAATGTGCTTGGCCGCTAACCAAAAAGTTGGAGGTTTGAGTCCACCCAGAGGCACTTTGGAAGAAAGTCCTGGTGATCTGCTTCTGAAGAATCATCCACTGAAAACCCTATGGAGCACCGTTCTACTCTGAAACACATGGGGCACCATGAGTCAGAAATGACTCGATGACAGCTGGTTTTTAATATAACTCATTCCCAAGACCCATAGATCTTGTCCACTGAACATGGTAATGAGACACTAATTTTAAATAGCTCAGCCAAACGATACTTATTTTCCTTCCTAACTTCTTAACAACTTAACATCTAGGCCCTCTCAAAATGTGAGACAGGCATTATTACTGCCATTCCTCAGATGCGCATATAAGGGTTTAAGTGACTTGCCCAAGGACACATCCAGTCAGTGATGATCCCAACTCATGGCGACCCCATGTGTATCAGAGAAGAACCGTGCTCCACATCACCAGGACTTTCTTCCACAACACCACTTGGGTGGGTTTGAACTGCCAATCTTTAGGTTAGTAATACAGCACAAACCATTTGTACCACCAGGGGACCTGTATGCAAATCCCATCCATCTGTCTCCAAGTCTGAGCCTTTCCACTATACCACATCCAAGCCCTTTATGTATTATTGAGATCCTGTAATCTTGACAAGCGAGGAAATTACTTTGTAAAAGAGACTTGGTAGTGAGATCAATTTTCCCGACATCTGTATAATTAAGATAGTTCTTTACTACATGTGTTGGAGACCTGGCTTATTCCATTTAACACATCCAGGCTGGGCTTGTGCAACTCTGTATATGTAAACACGTTTGTAGCCCAAAGCCTTCGCAACTGGCAGCAAATTCACAGTGAGGGTATAGGATACACCTCTGTAAGCTTTGGCCTTACTGTGGGATTTGCAGCTTGTGGTCTGGCTGTCCACATCCATGAGATAAAGGGGTCTAGTGGAGCTTAAAAAGGCTGCTGTCCTTGCCCGTATTTTCTCTAATGAATGTGCTATAGGAAATTTCTCTTGACAGGTTATTATGACTACTTCAGCGTACATATGGCCAGCTGTCTGGAAAACAGTTCAAATTATAAATTGTTCATAAACATACTGACACACTTGGTGACAGCACATTGTGGCACTAAACATTTAATTTGATCTTTGTTCTTTAAAATAGTGATATTACCTTCTGACGGGGAGTGAGATACTGCATCTTTTGGAGAAATACACATCTCTTTTTTCTGTGTGCTAGCTTTCAAATACTTCCTGCTTGTGAAGTGTTTGACATTAAAATCATAACAAATGTGAGTTTCTCCATGCCCCTTGAGGAATAAGAAATGTCCTTTTTTTTCCCCAAGTTAAGTTAAATTAAGTCAAGGTCGGTACGAATATGACATTAGCCATTTCAGGGGCTGTCTCCTCCTGCTCTGGCCATAAAAGATCCGCAGGTGTATGTGTTGTCCTCAGTAGCAGGGCTGCCTGGGTCCTCACTCGAGGTGCTCTCTGCAGTCATCACTCCTTGTCTCGACCTGTAGGGTCCTTGCAAAGGCTTCACCTTGTGAAGGCTTCACAGAACTGTGCCAAGTCCAGCCGTAGGGATCTCTACCACAGCCCTCTAAGGGGGGATAACATCCCATTTTACAGATGAAGAAACCTAGGCTATTCCAGTGGCTTGCCTTGGTCATATGAATAGAAAGTGACAAAGGCTGGTCTTCTGATCCCAAATCCATGATTTTTTTTTCTAAATCATCACAACTGTATTTGTTGGATTTTTCCTTCTGCAGGGATCGTCACCCATCTCCCACCTCCGGTTTGTACCCGCACCCTGCAGAGACAATAGCTACTCCCCCCAGCCCCCAGAACCCAGACACCGTGGTTGGTTGTGTGTATGATGCATGGACTGACAAAGGGACGCAGTATTTTTCAAGACTGTCCTGGAAACCTAGAATCCCCACTGTACCTGGTGGAAGACAACGCATTGTACCTAGTGTATTAGTCACCCACAGTTTTCTAACCCACTGACCGACTGGCAAAAAGGCCTTTTGACTGTGTGGTTTGTTCCATAGCCAGTAACAAAGGTTCAAGAATTCCTACTTGGAAACACAGGCAGAGTTACCAGCTTATTTCAAAAACTGATACTTGTGGAGGGCCCAATTGCTATCTTGTGGTTCTAAAACGTGGGTATCAAATGTATAGATTTTAACATTTTGCAAGATTAAAACACAGCCCTGTTAAGGAACTAAAACCTTGTTTTTTAAATTATGTGACTTAGATTTTGGGTGAAAAAAAAACAAACCACAGTATATCCCATTTAACCTTACAGGAAAGAAATCTGAAATTCTATAAAACGCCCCAGCCCTTGACTCCTGTATGAGATGCTGAGGTTTTCAGTGCCATCTTTAGGAACTCGGTGTTCTCCCCTCTGTGTCAGTTCCTCTGCTCCCTCTCTCATACCCAGTGCCTTCCTCCCCATTCTCATATCTAAGCCTGTTTACAGGGCTGGATTGGAACTCAGCTTTTATTCCCTGAGGGGAGGCAGTGGGTATCTCGATATTCCCAGCATCTGGCACAACATGTGGTATGTGTTGCTTCTCAGTAAAGGTTGATCGATAGGGGAAATGAGGGAATGAATGAGTGAATATGAGTGATGAATTCCTGCTCCCGCCAGCATCTATATTCAAAGCCCTGTCTCTAATTGCTGAATGTACCGCTTATCTCTTATTAAATGAACTTAGACTCCAAAGAGCCCTGGGGAGTGGGGAAGAGGACCTCTGAGTGGTGTATATGGGCATACATCTATCCTCTCACCTACACAGTGAGTGCTACAGTCTGAGTGCTGCATTACATGAATTCAAAGATTCTAGAACTGTTACCCAGGCCAAGTATTACAAAAGTATTTCTGTAACAGAATGACTGGGGCACATACGGTTTATAAGTAGAAAACATCCTTTTTCAGCAGTGAATCTAATTTAATTATTTACAGACTGTCTATAACATCATTTCATAATGTCATTGTTTTTGTGCCATTCCGTGGTTAGCTGCTATCAAGTTGGCCCCTGACTCATGACTAGCCCATATACAACAAAATGAAATGCTGCCCGGTCCTGTGCAGTTCCCAAGATCAGCTATAGATTGGACCGTTGTGATTCACAGGGTTTTCACTGGCTCATTTTCAGAAGTAGATCACTAGGTCTTTCTTCCTAGTCCATCTTAAACTAGAAGCTCTGCTGAAACCTGTTCAGTATCAGAGCAACACGCAAGTCTCCAATGATAGATGGGTGTTGGCTGCACATGAGGTGCATTGATTGGCTTGGAATCAAACCTGGGTCTCCTGCATCAAGGCAAGCATTCTACCACTGAACCACCAGTGCCTCACACTCCATGTTTAGTACTATAACATGGTTTAATTTTATTGTCAAATTAAGGGGTAAAATCAACAAGACCATTCAAAACACAGGTGGTATTATAACACCAACATATTCCTTAAAATGGCGTATGTTAACAGAGATGCTCAACTTTCTCTCAAAGACAGTCTTGTAGCCTCTGCTTGAACACTTCCAGTGATGGGGATTTTATTAATTTGGACAGGTCAGATCGTTAGAAAGTTCTCCTTTGTATTTCTCTGAAATCTGCTTCCCTGAAACTTTCGTTCCTTGGCCTAACTCATTTGGCAACATTGGCATTTTCCTAAGTGTGCCCTAAGGATGCTAATTAGTTCCAAGGGATGTTAACAGGTATTATTTTTTTAAAAGAGGAGGGGGAGTGTTTGTGGTCAAATAAAGCGGAGATGTCAAACAGGCCTGCTTGCCCTGGAATTTCTCAGAGACTATAATGGCCTAATGTTGGCTGTGCACCTCCAAGAGCTGAGGCACAAACAGCATTCTCGTGGCCCCAGCATCACTTGTTCCCAAAGAGCATCTTGCAAGAGTGACAGCCCAACAAGCACTGTTTGCAAATAGTTATTTATATTAACATAAAATAAACCTACTTCTCCTTCCACATGATAGCTCTTCAAACATCTGGGGATAATTATAAGGAAGATAAGTTATAAATCCAGGCTGAAGTAGCCTAATTCCCTAAAGGGTTGTGCCTGTGACATTGTTCTTAGACCTTCTCAACATCCTGACCCCTCTTTGTTATATTCTTCTCTCAATATGTTGCACCTCTTCTAATGCACATGTTGAAGGCTCAGTTGCTGTCAAGTCTATTCAGACTCATGGCATCCGACCCCATGTGTGTCAGAGTAGCTGAGTGAGTTAACCCTTTGCACCTCCCAGGGACTATGTTGAAGGCAGAACTCCAGATTTATAATTCCAATAGGCTGTGGAGCCCTGGTGGCACAGTGGTTAAGTGCTCAGCTGCTAACCAAAAGGCTGGTGGCTCCCACCCACCAGCTGCTTCTTGGGAGAAAGATGTGGCAGTCCACTCCCGTAAAGATTATAGCCTTGGAAATCCCACGGGGCAGTTCTACTGTGTCCTATAGGGCAGCTATGGAGTCAGAATCCACTCGTCGGCAGTGAGCTTGGTTTTTTGGTTATAGGCTGTGTAACTTTAGCAATTTATGCCTTAATTTTCTCATCTATAAAAAGGGGAAAGTAATAGTCTACAACCTCACTGAGTCATTTTGAAAATTAAATACATTAATGTATGTAAAATATTCTATGTGTTGGCTATATGCTCTTTTTCTAATTTCTCATCTCTTTAGGGCTTCAATTCCCTCTTATTTCTGTTTGGTCTTGCCTTTTATATTCAGATTTCAGAAGACAGACACAGAGAAAAACATTAGGCCCTTCATCTAATGATCTAATTCTTACCTTTCCACGGTCATTCTTTGTTTCCCCCGAGGCTTGCTGCTCCAAGATCATCTGGGAGCTCATTAGAAATGCGGAATCTCAGGCCCCAGCTCAGACCTACTGAATCAGGACCCAGATTTTAGCAAGGTTCCCAGGTGATCTGCGAGCACATGAAGTGATAAGCACCGTTCTAGAGTCTGCACACAGCGCTGAGCCTCTCCACCCCTACAACACCCAGCCCCGGGCTCTGCACACAGCTGGTGCCCCGTGGGGCTTTCCTGCATCAGTGTTTATTCAGTCAACCTGTATGAACAGCGATGGAGTCACTGAAGTCAATGGCATGGAAACAGTAGATGGGGAGGGGCTTGCCTCATAGTAATTACCAAAATTTGCCTAAATAAGATCAAAGTGCAGATACGCTTTCTTTTTTTAGTTGAACTTTCTTTTTTTTTTTTTTGCTTTATAAAAAAATGTTATTATGGTAGAATATATATAATAAAAAGTTTGCCATTTTAACTGTACAATTCAGTGACATTCATTACATTTGCCATGTTGTGCTACTATCAACACTACCCATTTCCAAAACTCTTTCATCGCCCCAAACAAACTCAGCACCCCTTCAGCAATAACTCCCATTCCTCATCCGCCAGCCTTACCTCCTCCCCTCGGCCAGATACACGTAAACATTATAAAATACTTAAAGACCCAGCTCTTAATTATCTTTTCTTTTTCAATTGTTTTTTAATTATTTACTTTTCTTCAGAGTATAACAAAGCTCCAAATTGTGAGGGATAAATGTTAGCAATTCAGGGGACTGTCTATCCTGGGAGGCAATAAGAAGCAAGGTCAAGACTGTGGTCTTTGCATTGAGACAGACCTTAGTTCAAAGCTCAGCTCCACCTCTTACCAGCTGTGTGACCCTGGGAAAACCACCTCACCTCTCTGAGCTTCAATGTCTTCATCTGTAATAGGGGCATAATAATACCTATCACACAGGGCTGTTGTTGTTAGTTGTCGCCAGGTCGGCTCCCACTCACAGTGACCTTACGTATAAAAGAACTAAACATTGCCCGGTCCTGCACCATCTTCATCATCATTAATATGCTTGAGTCCATTGTTGCAGCTATTGTGTCAACCCATCACATTTAGAGTCTACCCCATTTCCACTGGCCCTCTAGTTTACCAAACTAATATTCTTTTCTAGTGATTTGTCTTTCCTAAAGACACGTCCAAAGTAAGCAAACTGAAGTCTTTCATCCTCGCGTCTAAGGAGCATTCTGGTTCTACTTCATCTAAGACTGATTTGAAAGATCAAGATTTGAAAGAAGGATAAAATATTATAATGCATATAGAGCTAGTATAATGACTCTTATGTAGCAGGCACTCAACAAATATTGGCTTCTTTCTGCCTTCTTTACCAAATACCAACTTTCTCTTTATGGAAACCATAATGAAGGGAAGATCAAAATGCTTTTTACATACATAACAACCTGGTTCATTGGTTTGCAAGTCCATTGTTGAGTCACAGATCACAAACTGTCCATCCTACTGTGCCCACAGTCACCTTAGTGAGCAGAGGGAGGACTTTTCAATCCATTTTCCAATTACTGACAGTAGAGACCACATGATCAGAAAACAGTTGGCTCAGCATATCATATGGATACTGGCAACCCCAGATCTTTCATAGAATCATAGTATCTGGCACATAAAAGATGCTTGCTAAATGTTCTTAAATGAATTAATCAATTGGCCAATGAAATTGATAACTGTAAAGAGCCTTAAAGGACGTCTAGTCCAAGCCCCCATCCAATTTGAGTATATTTCTACACTGGTAGTCACCAAGTCTCTGCCTAAACAGCCAGCAGTAGACCTTAGTGCTTCTCGAGATAGCACATTCCATCCTTATAATTAAGTTATTAAGCCTTTATCTTTATTTTCATCTCTAAGCTCAAATGCTGTTCCTGATCTTGCCCTAGACTAGAGCTACACTACCTATGTATGAAATCCCTGGATGGTGCAAATGGTTAATGTACTCGACTGCTCACTGAAAGGTTGGAGGTTTGAGTCCACCCAGAGATGCCTCAGAAGAAAGGCCTGCCAATCTGATTCCAAAAAATCAGGCATTGAAAACCCTATGTAGCACAGTTCTACTCAGACACGCATGGAGTCGCCATGAGTCAGTCAATTCAACAGCAACTGGTACCTAAATATAATCCCTTTTCTTCATGAGAACCTTTTCAAATATAAGACAGCACTCATGTCTCCCATTTCTATTCATTCTTCCCCTCTCCTACCCTCCCCCTCCACAATTCCTTCCACTCTGGCACCTTCCTCCAGCTGCCTCTGGTAGACACCACTGCCAGTCCTGCCTGGCCAAAGGTCCTCCCAGCCCAGCATTACCCTTACACAGGCCACACTTCCACGGGGCCGTTCCAGCCTCAATACTAGGAACTAGACAGCAAAGCTCAGATGAGCTGGTGTGTCCTTGATTTGAACTCGATTCCAGCAACTAAACCACTCACCACATGACCATGTTGCTGGCAATGCCAAATTGTCAGGTTATAATCAATTATAATCTTTTGCTTGTTTCACATGGATCACTGTTAAACCAACTCTTCCTGGTCCTGTATTTGTAGAGTTGGTTTTATTTTAACCAGAAAGCAAGACTTCATATTTTTTTCTATTGACACTCACATTGAAAACCCTTAAGATCTCTTAGCATTTTGATTTAGTTGTGGAAAATATTAGCTGTCCTCTTTTTTGAAATTAGCACTTCGGTTACTGGCTGTTTGCAACTCCAGGATGTCTACTGATCATTCAATAACATTAAAACGGTCTGTTAAAGGAAAATGTACACTGCTAGTTTTTAACAGTTTTTTTTTTTCCTCCAATAATCTGAATTTATGGTTCAAAATAGTTAGCCCTGGTTTTGATTTGGCCATTAGAACCAATACCCTAACCTCAAAATGTAGAGTCGAGCTCATTTACAGTTAAAGATGTTACATTTCCATTATTATTTGTAGTTTGGGACAATCCTCATGGGGCTTATTATGTCATCCTTAGACTGTGTTCTTTCTCGTATTCACTGTCAGCTGTGTGAGCAGTGCTGCTGCTAAGCCATCTTAGCGTGATAATATGAACTTGGGTCTTAGCTCCAACCATCAAGAAGTCCCAGTGATACTTACAAAGAATAAATGTAAGATTTATAATAACAAAATATAAAATCATTTTTATTATAAGCTATAGTTAAATAAAACAACATGCAAAGGTAGAAAAAGTAGGACTTAAGGAAAAGTCTATTTTTTTTAACTTAACATTTTAACAAGCTTATTTCAGCTCTTTTCTTATACACATGACTTTTCAGTTTTTTTTAAATCTATTTTATGTTAGATTAGTCTGTCTCCTTGTTGGAGAACCATGTAAATTACTCTGTCCCCAGTGCTACCCACCCATACCCAGCCCCTTTCAGAATCCAAATCTCACTCCAGGATTGTTGTTCCTGCAGCCAACCTCTCCCTTCCAGCTTTGACTTAGAGTATCTTAGAGTCTTGGAGCAAGACTGTATGCTTCAGGTTGCCTGGGCATGTCTCCCCACCGAGCATAGAATTTTTTCTCTGAGCTTTTCGCTCTTGCATTCCAGGCTCTAAACATGGCTGTGCCATATTCCTTTTAATCAAGTTCTTCAAGCTGAACCTGGTGAATGGCTTTGTAAGCGCCATTTTTAAAACACCAAACATATTATGCTACAAAATCAATAGATGCTATATTCCAAGTTAATAATCATTTCTAGGTAAATTGAAATTAGCCTAGGATTTCACTGAAGGCTTTTGTTAGTTGTTGCCATTATTTTTTCTCCTTAAGAAGGAGATGATGTGCTGGCCTTCACATAGGAGGATGCCACAGATAGGAGAGGGTACTCATTGAGTTATTTTTCCAGAAGGTGTAACGGACTTACACACAGCCAGCCATGCTTTCTCTTTCCAACCTCTTGAGATACTCAGCAAGACTTTTTCTGGTGACTGCCCTCCTTTGGAGACTTCAGGCCTGTGATCATGAAACAGAAATAAAGCAAAACTCACTGGTTCATATGAGGAAAGCTTTAGTCACACAACATGGCTGCCAATCAATAGGAGTGAGCTAAACTAATGAGAATTACAAATACTTATAGGGGAGATTAGACAATTGGTCCAAATAATGTCACTACTATAAAGAGAATTCTAATCTAGATTTATAAATTCAGTTTGGCGTAGGTCTATGTACTTAACAGTATTTAGAGGCAAAGAGGACAGGGGGGCAAAAACAGCACGGGGTTAATTATGAAGAACTCATTATCATTGCTCAAGGTTTAAACTTTAAACTGCTATCTAGCTGTGGATATAAATTTGTATTTCATGGAATCACCTCTTTAAGCTAATAATTATTGCATTTGGTAGATCTATGCTTAAAAATTAACAAATTAATTCCCATCTAACTAATCATTATTCTCTTCCACTTTAGGATAATTAAACATGAGTTAATTAAATGAGTCTTTTGGAGGTGAAATTATTTGATTGTGTTAACCTACATTTGACCCACTGTGGATGGGACGTTAGACTCCCAGCGAAACTGACACATTAGTTTAGATTTTGCATTAAGTTGTTGGTGACCAGCTGTAATTATAAGGTGGAAATTTTTTTTTCCCTTATTTATGACACATAATTTTAGATGGCTCCCAGATATTACATCTCGTTTTGTTTTCCTCTTTATGAGATGCAAAGATATTGCCACCATCCAATTACACTGGATCACAAGCTTTACACCCTCAATGATTTAATTACATTTTTGTTCATTCAAACGTTTAGACCTCGCGTGTGTTTTCAAATCATCTTCACTCTAGCGGCAATCTCCCAATGTGGCTGTGGGAGAAAATGGCCTTTGAAATGGCGCTGTCTCTGTAGTACTTCAGAAAGGAAGGTATCACGCGAAGACAAACCTCAAAAGATGAGGGCCAGGCTTGAAGCACGGTTTCATTAATAGTGGATGGCAGAAAAGGAGCCGAGTCCCAGATAATGAGGAAGGAGTTGCAATTTTTTTTAAAGCTATCTGGTGACAGGGAAAACAAAAATGACATTCAGCTTGCGAATGAGCGGAGTTTGACCTAGCCTTTTGACCCCTGACAATCAATCTTACCTGCTACTTCGTAAAGAATTATAGCTCTGCCACTCACATTTGACTCTGGATTTTTACTATTCCCTTTTACCTTTTTTTTTTTTTTTTTTTAAATACATGGTCCAAGAAGATAAATGTTTATGTTGTGTATAGCAGAGAGGAGGAAATATGGGATACTCCGAAGGGGAAATAAAAAACTGAGAAGAGAGGAAAGAGCAACAAGACCAACAGCCACAAAATGGTTTATACATGCAATTCAGAATTGTCAGGGATGTTTCTTATGTGACTGGCCAGAATAGCAGTGGGGAATAACTGATGACCCTACACTCTCTTCCACCCAGCACTGGTAGAGATGTGAAACCCAGAAGAGCTGGAGGGACAGCTGAGCCCACCTTCTCCTCTGCCTCTCTGCTCCCCACCTCCACCCGCCCCCTCAATGCATCAAATGAATTTTGATGAATCCATTCCCTGTCCGCAGGCTCTGATTGCAGTGTGCGCTGTTATGGGTTTCGGTGCCATCATTACAGGAAAGAAAGGGCAGGGGGTCCAGGCCACCGAGCTGTTTTCATTATCTGTTAAAGGCACCCGTGCAGGCTCTAAACAGTTTGTGCTCCGTCCACCGTTTCATCTGTGGAGAGAGTGTTAAATCAACGGGGGTGAATAGTATCTCACCAGGGAGGGAGAGGAAACACCTTAGGAATCAGCGATAAGGTCCTCCTTGGTGTTGGGGATGCTTTGTTTTTATAAGTAATTTGACGCAGTTTGTCTTGAGACACTAAAACCGAGGCTAGTCAGCAAGAGCAGCTTTATGGAACCTCACTGGTGCACGAGCTGACGGTGGGGAGTTTTCTGTGCCTTTATAGAGTCAAGATTCTGTTTCACGACCATACTGGAGACTTCTACAAAAACTGTCTCACAGAAGCGTAATGCAATTTTTGACCACTTAATCCATCCTGGATCACTGGGCACATAAAGCTATTGCCCTCATCAAGCCAGAAATAAGAGAACCAACTGGGGAGAGGGGAAGAAAGATAGAGTCTGGAGGTAGCTCTCAAAAATAAAAATTTAAAAAATAAATAAAAACCAAATATCAGAGTGGGCTGTCCACAAATTAGACCTTTCTGTAGCACATTTCCAACCGTGGGTCATGTGCTGCGTCCTCCTCTGTCTTCTTGAAGAGAGACCATCCGGGCAAATAAAAAGAGCCCGGTTTTTGTGTGAAAAGCCACCAATCTACCTCTAACACCTTTCTTGGTAAGCAGGGATTAGACTTTGCTTTTAGCCACTTTACAGACCTACCCGTCGTGGCTCACTTGTGATGGCGCCAGGCGGGATCTCTGCAGCCAGCCTCAGGTGGTCAGCTGGTTCTGAGGCGCCACCCTCCCTCTCCCTGGTATGGACTCCATCTACTTCCAGAATTACAAGGCTGACAAGCTGTTTATGAGGTGCTTCTGGGCTGTGTATTTATAAAGAATCTCCCCTCGAAATCGAGCGAGCTCATTAGTGGAGGAAGTGAGGTCAGTGCTTCTGACAATCCTAACAAGATGACAGAATTTATGAAGCGCTGCGGCAGAAAGATGTAGTTATCTGCAGTCTATTCATATAATAAGGCCACTTGGGGCCCGTCGTTACTCCCCTTGAATTTGTTTTCCTTTCTTCATTCCTTTCTGTTGTCCAGCTCTTCCTTTCTGATCCACATAGAACCATTATCACATGGGACCCCATCTTGGCTGAGGTAAACGGGCACATTTCCTCGTAAGGATTGGTGAGCCTGGCTCTGAGCTGTGTGTGAACCGTGGTGAAAGGGACAACTGTGTGGGTCAAGTCCTTGGATCAGGTTTTGTGTAAATTCTAAATCTAATCAACAGCATCTTATGACCAAGTTAAAATTTTCAACATAAAAAAGAGAGAAGGGTTACCATTTCCTTTTAAAATCCTATGTCCTTTTAATTCCAAAGAATAGTGACATCTCTTTTTTCACAACTCCATGAGGCGGGGGTGAATTGTATTGTCCCAGGGGAAACTGAGAAGTATAAAATCATCATGGCCTGAGGAATCAGGCGAGACTCGACGGGGCTGTACAGCTGGGCTGAACATAATAGAGCAAAGGATTTGAAAAGTGAAAAGGAGAAAAGTAAAAAGATAATTACATAGGTACATTTTTGGTATTAAAATGAGGAGACAGTATATAAATGGAATGTATTAGTTGTAAAAACTAGTAACAGTCTAAGTCAATTAGCAACAGGAGATGAAATATTGCCCGTTTTTAAATTATGAGAATCAGATCTAATGAAATCACTTCACTGTGGAAAGATCAAACGCCCATTCAGAAACCCACACCATGATGAAAGAGCCTGTCTGTTTTTACTTGTCAACTGCAAGTATTAAAAGTAGGTTTTCCCAGCCAAATTATTAATAAGCTGCATTTTGTATAATTTTTCCAAGTGACAACCAACCAGTTGCTGTTATGTTGACTCATGGCAAGCCCATGTGTGTCAGAGCAGAACTATGCTCCATAGGGTTTTTAGCGGCTGATTTTTCAGAAGTAGATCGCCAGGCCTTTCTTCTGAAGTGCCTCTGGGTAGACTTGAACTGCCAGCCTTTCACTTAGCAGCTAAGAGCTTTAACCATTTGCACCTCTCAGGGACACGTTACTCAAAACGTTGTTGTTAGGTGCCATTGAGTCAGTTCCGACTCATAGAGACACTATTGCAACAGAACGGAACACTGCCCCGTCCTGCACCACCCTCACAATGGTTCCTGAAAATAGGACTTCACAATTCACTGGCAAAAGGAAAAACAGAGTTACCTCGGACAAGGTAGAAACTAAACAAAACTCTGCTCTTTCCTCTGTCTATCCTCCTGACCCAAAGAGCTGTGAAGTTAATAAGTGATCCGAGTCTGTATCTGACTCCAGAACAAAGTTTATCTCAATTTGATTTAAACAACAACTTAATCTTACCTTTGAATCTTATTGACTAAAAGTGTTGGTTGTTTGACTAGTTGCTGTCTAGTAGCCTGTACCATTGGGGTCCGCCAAACACAGCCTGATTCATTTCAGATCTCAAGAAAGAGATGGGTTGGTGTTGGTAAAGCCAGATTGACAAGAGACTATAGGACCTGTACCGTTGCCCACCGTCAGGACTGATATTTATCCAGCCTGATCCACAAGTGATGGCTGTGATGGCATGTGTGACCTCCTCCATGAGGCAGACTTGTATTTGACCTTAGGAAATTCCTCTCATGCGATGCTTGCTGGGCTGAGCCCGATATATGAGATCATTCCAGAGCCAGGTCTGGCACTTGTCATCAATGGACGGTCTGTACTGGGATCAGGAATGGGTCAAGAGAAGGGCCCTCAGTGTGTGGTTGAGACAGGACCCTCCACAACATTTCATGGATTCTAAGAAAAAAATTATTAGAGGATTCTTATATGTGGGTCATGTTACTAACCCCTCTAAAGTAGAAAGACTCCATTTACGGGTTTGCATTCTTGTTGTCCTAAGCAAGATTATTTTGAATGCCCCCCCTCAGATAGTTTGAATTGTCTTTTGCACTATTCCAGTACAGTATAGAGTTGCCAGATTCCTGAGTTGAAAACCTGGGGTGTGACTGAATTGTATAAGCAACAGAGGAAAATCCAACTCACTGCTTTCTTGGGACTGACGAGAGAATGGTGAGGTCAGAATAAAAAGCTGGGTAAACCAAAAACCAAACCCATTGCTGTCGAGTCAATTCCGATTCATAGTGACCCTATAGGACAGAGTAGAACTGCCCCATAGGATTTCCAGGCCGTAATCTTTATGGAAGCAGCCTACCACATCTTTCTCCTGTGGAGCAGCTGGTGTGTTCAAACTGCCAACCTTTTGGTTAGCAGCCAACTGCTTAACCACTGCACCACCAGAGCTCCTTAGAAATTGGGTAGGGAGCAGAAAAGTACCAGCACATGCTTGATATTTTGATAGAGTAGTTCTGTGTTTTATATCTTGAAAAGTGCTGGGAAGGCCTTACTACTGAAAATGGTCTCTGCAACATTTATGTTGTCTGAATTTCATCCCTTAGAAATTTCTTCCAATATATTATTAAACATATTCTTTTAAAATACTAGCAACTTGGAGATTAACCCAGTTAAATTTCATATCACAACTATATACCAAGCACTACATTAGACCTGAGAATATAAAGACAGACCCTGGTCCCTTCCTCTCAGGAGCCGCACCTCACTGTTATCAACCATTCACATCTTAGTAGAAATTAACTAGGAGCTACATGAAGGTTATCAGTCATTCACACCTTACTGTGAATTAATTTATCACATAAATGTCTTCTGCAATACTTAATGAGAACAAAGTCACATCGTAGATTTAAGGAAACTGAAACCTAGAGATATTAAGCTTACAATTTTCTCTTTAGTAATTTCAAAGTGGAGCCCAGTTTTCCCACATAAAATCCTGCTGAGGTTTGTCTGGATTTTTACCGTTTCTGGGAACACAAAATAGAAAAGTTATTTGATGGTAATTAATTATGAGACCTTTATAACTAATCATTTCTCCTCTTGACCACTGTTTTCCCTACAAACTAAATTTTAAATGTTAATTTTTTGCCTCCCATACTAACCACCCTTGAGAACAAGACACCACGTATAATCATAAAGATAGCCCTAATAAACATGTTTTTTGTGTATAGCACGTGAAATAAGCTTCCCGTCCTTTCTGGGGTGTGTTCTCCCCCTCTCCAAATCCACATCGCAGCCAAAGTGATCTTTTCAAAATGCAAATCTGAGCCTGTTGCCACCCTATAGCTCTTGGGATAAATTACACAATCCTTAAACACATATGGAGGGCTCATCCAGTTTCCACTCCAGTCACACTGCCTCTCACTTCTTCCTCCTGTAGTATCTTTGCAGCTGTTGTTCCCTCTACCTGGAACCCTCCCTCCCTCCCCAGCTTATTGGTACAGATTCATCCTCAGGGAAGCATTCCATGAATCCTTCCACTCTCTTCTCAGTTCCCTACTGGCCCTCCTGTTTGCTGCCACTCTCAGACCAGGCCAAGGTGTTATTTTGCATTCATATGTGTGATTATTGGACTAATTGTGTGTGTCCGTCTTGACTCTTAGCTCCATGAGAACAGGCCCTGTGCCTGGTTTTGTTCTAAACCACTGTTTCCCCAGTGTCTGGCACATGTCTGACACTGAATGAATGAATGAATGAAGGAGATGAACTGTTCAATAAAGGCTTGATGAATAGATCTTATTGAAGGCCACAAGAGCTTTTAACACTGAGGAGCCCAGAAACCCTAAGGTATCAGAACAGTACGTGCAGCCCGGAGAGCCTTTGATTCTAAAATAATTTTGAAAGCCTAGGTCTGTTTATGCCTGGGAGAGAAAAGAGTGAAATTAAGCAGTGATTAAGAAGAGTTAGTGATCAGAGTAAAATCTCTAATAAAAATCCTATTTAAATTGTATTTGTTAGTGTTTGTGCGCTTAGTTATTTTAATGGAGGGTTTTTATACACACACACTCACATACACACTCAAATACACTCACATACACACAGACATACACACTCACATACATGCTCATATATATATGTTCACATACACTCACATACACACATACTCACATACACACACACACTTGTGTACACACATGTTCTTTTCTTGGATTGACTTAAGCATACCTGTAGAAAGCCTGGAACTTTGCACCATGAGACCCATAACCTCCACTAGTTTCCTATTTGCACTTGACCTTCACTGTAAAACAAAAAAATCACCTGAAACTCCTATTTAACAAGTAATGTGATGGGCTGCATTATTATAATAAAAGAAAAGTCTGGCTAAGTATATCATTTTGCTTCAGACCAGTCAGTCCCTTATCTGACAGTTACTAGAACCACAAAGTGGAAGGACCAGACTCCAGTGCTTGAACATGTATAATCATCGCTGCTGCTAGTTTACAAGATGATTGTGACATACACATCTTACCTGCTAATAAATAAAAGCATGTGTCCTGACAGATTCTTCTATCAAACAGCAGCACGGAGCAGTCCACTTTGTGAAGCATCCCTTGCAGTGTTGGGTGGATCCAGGGCAGTCAAATTAAACTGCTCCTCATCTGCTTTCCAAGTCCGGTCTGTCAGATGTTTGCTGTTTTCTTCATCACTTACTTCACACATGTCTTTTGATCTTTTTCAATAAACAATCTTATCTGTTGACCCTTTTGGCTACTGCTGGGTATTTTATCTCTCTTGTAAAGATCTGTTTGGGTCCACTTAGAAAGGGAGCCCAAATAATTAATAAACCCAATTCCCTGAATTATGCCCACAGCACTGATACTTCCAAAAGACACTGAAATAAAACAAAAACAGCTAGAAATGTGTCAATTTCACAGCAGGCCACAGAAAGGGCCTCTCCTGCCCAGCAGAAAACTACAACTGAATAAGTAATGAGGGACTGGGATTGTTTCAAATTTTGGGGATGGCTCCATTCATAATTGGGGGATGAAATGTAAAAACTGTGAGAATTAAATGAGCTAGATGTAAGGAGTATTTGCTTAAAGCCTAAAGAAGGCTCGGAGGTTCACTTTCTCCTGGCATTTGCACCGGTGTCTGCAGGTGGGCCCTCATTCAACTCCAGAAGGGCCTTTGCAGGTGTCAAGGTCCTTCAGGCAGGAAAGACTCAGGAGAGTTCTCTGGAAGGGAAGCAGAGACGAGCCACAACTCGGTTAACTTTGCACACGGGCATTTGCTCCCAGCAGCTTCCTTCAGGCCACGCTTTTTGTTGCTAGACAGCCACCGTACTTTCATCCCCGCAGCCAGGAGGTTCAGGCTCCTCTCTCAGCATCCCGCCTGCCTTTCCCAGAAGTCCCAGGGAGGCCTATCCAACTGGCAACTGCAGAGCCAAAGACTTGTTTGTCTCCTACAGGGAAGTCAAAAATTAGGAAGGATCCGAGAGGATACATCACGCAGTTCTTATCTCCTTCAATCACTAATGAAATCCTCAAACTCAAATGTAAAAAATTACATCCTCCACAGAAATGGTATCGGAAAAAAAGATGAGTAAATTTGATTTTAGAAGAGTTTAAAACTTCTAGCTGGCTAAATTCAATATTGTGATGTTGTTGTTGTTGTTAGCTGCCCTTGAGTCAGCCCGACTCATGGTGACCGCGTACGCAACTGACCAAAATGCTGCCTGGTGCTGCGGCCATTCTCATGATCAGATCGTTGTGATCCACAGGGTTTTCACTGGCTGATTTTCAGAAGTAGATTGACAAGACTTTCCTCCTAGTCTGTCAGAGTCTGGAAGCTCCATGGAAACCTGCTGTGCATAGTATCAACACACAAGTTTCCACTGACAGACTGCTGGTGGCTGCACACAAAGTGTATTGGCCGGGAACTAAACCCAGATCTCCCGCACAGAAGGCAAAAATTCTACCACCAACCACCACTGCCCCCGCAACATTGTAATAAATAACCAGAAATAGAATGGAGACCAGAATTTGTGGATGAGTATAAAATGGAGAAGTCCCAAATAATAGGGGAATGCCAACATTCCCCGAAGACCAGGGTGGGAATAGAAAGTGGACAGAGGAGTATTAGGAACAGTAGGAAGGTGTTTCAAAGTGCTAAGTGACCCACAAGGAATGAAATGTGCCACGTAAGGGGGCTGATGGCTCTCAAGCCCAGTTCCCCTAGCAGGTGACATTTGCTAGAACCATAGGACAGCCACTATCTCCACCCCTCACTTAACTACCTTACTGCAAAGTTGACCACTCAGTCTTGCTGTCTTACTTTATACAGAAAAGTGTGCCCCGTTCGTATTTTGAGGACATGCTGTAAAGTAATTTTGCCATTTTTATTCTCAGGATTTTCACATTTCAGTCCTACATGATGGAAAAAGCCAATCCAGAAGTTAGAAAGTGTTTTTCAGTGTCTATTAATAATGTTTTGTCTCCTTTTCTTGACCATCCTGTATAATGTGAATTGACACATTACTAGAAGTTTGGGTTTTGTTTATTTCAGGGTCTTGCGGCATCACCAGGAAATGGTGGCATTCTTCTCAGTGCCCCTTGTAAGTCATGGTTTCCAAAAACGGACACAGTATTCCCCAGTGTCATCTGCCAGGCTGGGGTGCAGGGGGCCTTTACAGCCTTTGCTACAGACTTTTTCTTTTATCAGTTTCATCAGCTTTGGGCAACCACACTATTCTCCTGACTGCCTTGTTGCTCATTGTCATCCAGAACCTGTGAGGCTTTTTAATGTGTGTGGCTGTTACCTCGTGGATCCACCCTCTAGCATTTATGCAGAGATGTGTGTGTGTGTGTGTGTGTGTGTGTGTGTGTGCATGTGCGTGCATGCATACGTGTGTGTGTGAGTGCATGTGTTTTAAACCACTGCATATATTTCGAACTTGTTCTTCATTATATCTTATTTCGTCAGGCTTGTTTCATTATCCCAGCCTGTCCTGCACTTCTTGGATGCTCATTCTGCCCATCACTGCATTGGCAGTCATCCCTCCTGTTCCCCCATTCCAATCACTAATGAAAATATTAAATAAGAAAGGGCCAAGGACAGGTCTTTGAGGCAGTGCATCAGAGTTCTATCTGGGTTGACACTGCCCCATTTAAAAAATCCTCTGGATTTGCTTGCTCAGTGATTCATGCACTTTAGGAAGTCACCAGTAGCCTCCATTTTCCAACTTATTCGCACGGACATAATGAGAGACTTTGTTGGTTATTCTGCCTAACTCCCAATAATAATAGTAATTTTTTTACCACTTCCCCAAAATCTACAAAGTTAATCAATCTTTCAGGATAAAAGAAAAATGATGCTTCCTCGGAATTTGTTCATGGTTAACATGTGCCAGCTCAGTGATCAACACTGCCCCTTTTAAGCATTACAAATCACTTATTTAATACATTAGTTGCAAGTTTTGCCTGAGAAAAAGTCAATTTCTCCAGTCTACAGTTTTCAGAAACCACCTTCTTTCCTCTTCTGAAAATTAGCACATTTTCTCAATTTCGCACCCCATTCTCTTATGCAAATTCAAAAGTTATGATGCAAGTTTGGTTCCAATAAACCTTGAACCTGAGTAACCTAAGGGCTCTCAAGGGGCTAAAGGACTACAGGAGAGACCTTCCTCTTCCCCAGGAATAAAGACCAAAACAGATACTCAGATACTGTCTTGTGGGGTTTGTTCCAAAGCCAAAATATTTGAGTAAAATAGTCGGATGAAGATTAATAGAGTGGAGAAGAAAAAACTGAAAGAACTCAACCCTTGCACCGCTGAATTTAGTATTCGAATCTGTATCCTGGCTTGACACTACTCCTGTCCTGCCTGTTTGATTTGGTCTCAGTGACACTGTAAGTCCCTTGAGGCAGGAGCCATTCCTGTGGTCCTCTAGGGGGCTGCACAGTGATTAGCACAGCAGAGGATTTATGGAATTTCAGTAAGTACTAGTTGTTTTCAGTCGCCTCATACGCATGAGAAAGGTGGACAATGAATAAGGAAGACCGAAAAAGAATCAATGCTTTTGAATGATGGTGTTGGTGAAGAATTTTGAATATACCATGAACTGCCAGAAGAACAAGTCTGTCTTGGAAAAAGTACAGCCAGAATGCTCCTTAGAAGAGAGGATGGGGAGACTTTGTCTCATGTACTTTGGACATGTTATCAGGAGGGACCAGTCCCTGGAGAAGGACATCATACTTGGTAAAATAGAGGGTCAGTGAAAAAGAGGAAGACTCGCAACGAGATGGATTGACACAGTGGCTGCAATAATGAGCTCAAGCATAACAATGATTAGGAGGATGGCACAGGACTGGGCAGGGTTTGGTTCTGCTGTACATAGGGTCGCTATGAGTCGGAAGCAACTCGACGGCACCTAACAACAACAACTACTTGTCTTGAAACAACTAATGACAGCCAAGCAACTGGAGTAAACTCAGAATTACATTTTACATGAGTGACATGGGCACCTGCATCTTTTCTTTTCCTGTAGCTTGAGCATCTATGGTAGAGCTGGCCACAGAGCACGGTAAATGCCTGTAGAACTGAACACATGGTAGGCATTCAATCATTACTGAATGATGAATGTCATCTAGAGCTGAGGTCTAATTCTAGTCCAGTGGTTCCCAAACTTGAATGTGCACGTGAAGGGCTTGTTAAAACCCAGTTTACTAGGCCAACTCCCAGAATTTTCTATCAGCAGGATTGGGCTGGGGCCTGAGAATTTGCATTTCTAACAAGCTCCTAAGTGATGCTGATGCTGCTGGCTGAGGACCACATTTGGGGAACCACTGCTCCAGCATAGAGGCTTGAAAAGGCAACAGCTGTTAGAGCACAGATGCCTTTAATCCATATACTGCTTTATGTTTTAGTTGTTCTACTCAGCTATTTTATATGAATGTGTAGAAACACCTAACATTCTCAGATTGTTGTTGTTAGTTACCGTCTAGTCAGCTCTGACTCATGGCAACCTTGTGTATAATAGAAAATTATGTTTAACGAATTGTTGCCTGGACCTGTGCCATCTTCATGATCGTTGGTATATTTGGGCTCATCTGTCAGCACTGTATCAGGCAATATTCTGTTAGATCCATAAGGTTTTCATTGGCTTATTTTCATAAGTAGATCGCCAGGTATTTCTTCCTAGTCTGTCTTAGTCTGGAAGCTCCCCTGAAATCTGTCCACCACGAGTGACGCTGCTAATAACTGAAATGCTGGTGGCACAGCTTCCGGCATCATAGTGATACACAAGCTACCACAGTAGGACAAACTGACGGATGGGTGACAGATTGTCAGATTATAATTGTTTTTATCCTCTGTCTTTTCATAATATTCTCGTTCTTGTGACTGTTGGAAGGTGTAAAATGAGTTGACCTTAAGTATTGAGTGGACTAGGTGGGGTAGGCTGATAATCTGGAGTTTAGACTGACTTCCCTCTCTTCAGTAAATGTGGCTACAAAACTTCAAGACCAATTACGACCTTTGTGATGATGGACACAGCACCTGTACCTATGTCAGGGTCCCATCAAGCTGTAGACTCAGGAATGAATATGTGATCTATATATCAATAGGAAAAAGAAAGGAGGGAGGGAGGGAGGGAATAAGGTAAATACATCTTTAAAAAAATTCTCATTAATTCCACTTAGAGAAAAAAAGGAGTTAGGAAGTATTCATTGAAGACCACCTAGCTCAGACCTTTATTATTTCTTACCAAGTTGGTTTACACTCAGTCCTCTCTATCTTCTATTTCAACCCACTTCAAACTACCCTAAACACGGTATCAGGTTAACTCACTAAGCCACAGTCTTGATAATGTCACCCTCTTGCGCAACACCTTCAGTGAGATTTATCTCATCTCAAATGGGATTAGGCTTTTCTAAAAAGCAAAGGGAAAAACTCATAAAGAAAAAAATCTTCAAAGATTTGATGCATAAAAATGTAAAATAAGTATACATAAAAAACCGAAGAAATGAAAAGATGAATGACAAGCAGAAAAAGTGGCTGCAGCATACATTACAAAGAAGTACCTATAACATATAAAGAAATCTTAGAATTCAATAATAAAAGGAGGAACGCACCAGAGGAGAAAAAGTAGGCAAGGACACAGAAGGGAAATGTTGCAACTGCAGAAAAAGTCTTCTGGGAGCTTCTTAGAACAAATCTTCATCTCTCGAGCAGTCATTTGGTGGATGTCTTAGACGTCTAAACAATACAATGCATTCTTAATCCCAACTCTGATGGAAACAACCAATAATCAGGGTTCTCTGGCATAGTAATTGAAAACTGTGAACTCTAGTTTACACAAAGACCAATGATCCTTGTATGAGAAACTAACTTGAGCTGTAAACTTTCACCTAAAGCACAATAAATTAAAAAAATGATGCTCTACTCAAGCTGTGAGTACACGCACAGAGCATGCCTTTCTAGTTGGAAAGGAAGCCCCCAGGTTTTTTTTATATTCTTGCAGAAAATTCTAAATTCCTATCCAATTTTTCCGAACTTAGTCAGATCTTTAGATTAGGTAGTGAATCCAAGAGTGAGCCTAGAGCTAAAATCCCTGAGACGGTGATTACTACGAATGCTAGACTGTGATAATAAACTCCGGAAAGTGAATCATACAGACCATTATTTAGTTTAAAAATCTTTAAGTTAAGTAAAGTATGTTTAAAAAAGAAAAAAAGGCAAGATTTATACCTCAGGCTAATCCTTACCCGGTAAAGTACGTATCCTAGCTTATATTCTGCCTTTTCTTCAACTATCTATAATATAATTCACAGGTTAACATATTTGAAGTTAAAATCCAATATGTGTCTTATAAGCCAAAATAATAATTACCATTGTAGACCATTTAGCACTGGATAAACTCTTCAGACACATTATTTCATTTAATTTTCACAGTGACTTTATTAGGAAGGTACCTTCCCACATTTTACCCTTGAAGAAGCTAAGGCTTAATGAAATCAAGTAACTTGCCCAAGAGCATACAATTAGCAATAATATGTCACTACTCTTGCTCTTTTTGCCCTGCAATCAATCATGAATTCCTTTCTTGTTGTTTTTTAAAACGTGCTCAACTCAAAATGTGTTTTAACTTGAAAGTGCCTTTCTTATAACCCTTGCTGTTAGGTGCCATCGAGTCAGTTCCGTCTCACAGCGACCCTGTGTACAACAGGACCAGACACTGCCTGGTCCTGCTCCATCCTCACTATCATTGTTATGCTTGAGCCCATTGTCACAACCACTGTGTCAATCCATCTCATTGAGGGTCTTCCTCTTTTTCTCTGCCCCTCTACTTTACCAAGCATGATGTCCTTCTCCAGGGACTGACCCCTCCTGATAACGTGTCCAAAATACTTGAGACGAAGTCTCATCATCCTCCCTTCTAAGGAGCATTCTGGCTATATATCTTCCAGGACAGATATGTTCATTCTTCTGGCAGTCCATGGTATATTCAGTATTCTTTGCAAACACAATAACTCAAAATCATCAGTTCTTCCGTCTTCCTTATTTATTGTCCAGCTTTCACATGCATATGAGGCGATTGAAAATACCATAGCTTGGGTCAGGCGCACCTTAGTCCTCAAAGTGACATCTTTGCTTTTAACAGTTTAAAGAGGTGTTTTGCAGCAGATTGGCCCACTACAATACGTCGTTTGATTTCTTGACTGCTGTTTCCATGGGTGTTGATTGTGGATCCAGGTAAAATGAAGTCCTTGGCAACTTTAATATTTTCTCTGCTTATGATGATGTTGCTTATTGGTTCAGTTGTGGGGACTTTTGTTTGCTTTATGCTGAGGTGTAATCCATACTGAAGGCGGTAGTGTTTGGTCTTCATCAGTAAGTGCTTCACATCCTCTTCACTTTCAGCAAGCAAGGTTGTGTCATCTGCATATTGCAGGTTGTTAATGAGTCTTCCTCCAATCCTGATGCGACATTCTTCCTTATATAGTCCGGCTTTTGGATTATTTGCTCAGCAGACAAATTTAATAAGTATGATGAAAGGATACTACCTTGATGCACACCTCTCCTGACTTTAAACCATGCAGTATCCCCTTGTTCTGTTCAAATGACTGCCTCTTGGTCTATGTATAGGTTCCTCATGAGCACAATTAAGTGTTCTGGAACTCTCATTCTTCACAATGTTATCCATAATTTGTTACGATCCACACAGTCGAATGCCTTTGCATAGTCAATAAAACACAGGTAAACATCTTTCTGGCATTCTCTGCTTTCGGCCAAGATCCATCTGACATCAGCAATGATATCCCTCATTCCACACTCTCTTCTGAATCTGGCTTGAACTTCTGGCAGTTCCCTGTCAATGTACTGCTGCAACCGTTTTTGAATTATCTTCAGCAGAATCTTACTTGCACGTGATATCAATGGTATTGTTCGATAACTTCCACATTCTGTTGGATCACCTTTCTTTGGAAGGGGCAAAAATATAGATCTCTTCCAGTCAGTTGGCCAGAGAGCTGTCTTCCCTTAAAAGGTAGCAAAAATCAGAAGGGCACTCTGACTTTATATTGGGTGTATTCAAGTGTCATCAGAGTGAATCAGATCAGTCGCAAGTGTTCATTACACAATCAGGATGTTTATTCAGATATGCAGGAAATGCTTGCACATTTCCTGGTGTTTGTTGTTTTTATTAGTAGCTATAGTCCTCAACAGAGAAATTTTGCAAAGATTTCTCAGGCATCATATTTATATGTGGAGACTCCTGTAAAGGCTTTTCCTTGCTGTGCAATTCCAATGAGAACATACAAGTACACCCTGAAGGGAAAAGGTTGGTTTAAACTGGCAATATTATTCCTCTCTGAAAATGTAAGATTCTAAACAGGCCTTTGCTAATGTTCTTCAGTGTTCTAAGAACATCCTAAAGTGCGATACCCTGAATTGTCATGTATGTGATTTCCACTGAATCCTTGTAAGAGAAAAGGGAAATAAGTTAAATTTGCTCCTAGAAAACTTCAATAGATAGCTTTCTTTGTTGGAACAGAATAGTAAATTCTTTAACCACTATGGAATACGACTCAGTATCTTCTCCTTGGAATAACCCTTATTACTGTTTCTTTTTTCTTTTTTTCTTTTATCTTTAGTTACTTAACTGTAGGGAGAAACGTTGTATTTGCAAATTCAGAAATCCTATAGCTGTGAACAATATTGAAAACTTCTAGGCTTCTGACAAATAGACACCAGGCTCACAAATCAAAAGAGCCCAACGCATTAAATCAAGCAGAACTGCCAGCCTGTCCATCGTCAATAAATTAGCATTGTTGAAAATAAAGTCACGCTTGCTTATAAAAGCAGCTATTATTGATGAGCCTATCACTTTGACCTTCGAACAGCGGTGGTGGCATAAACCTACAGGAAATAATAACTATCATTTGTTGGGTGCCTACCATTATTCAGACACTTTATCCACAGCATCATACTTATTCTTCCTAACATTCTTGCAGGAGGATACCATTAAGCTTGCTTTATGGATAAGGAAACCGAAACTCAGAGAGGTTAAGTAACATAGCGAGGCCCACTTAGTAAGTATTAAATATTTAAACCCAGGCGTCCAAGACCCATGCTCTTGCCACTACACCATCCTACTACTATGACATCACTTCAGAGGGGCCAGTTGAGACTCTTCTGTATGATTCCGCTTTCCAGAATTTATTACAACATTCTGGCATTGGTAATAATCACTGTCTCAGGGATGTTAGCTCTAAGCTCACTCCTGAGGTCACTACCTAACCTAAATAGCCGACTAAATCCAGAAAAACTGGCCAGGATTCAGAATTTTCTGCAGAATGCCAAATGCCTAGAGACTTCCTTTCCCAGTAGAAAGGCATGCTATGTGCATGTATTCTCAACTGGTACAGAGCGTTGTTGTTTATGTTAATCTTTGGATCTGTTACTTCTGTCTAAAGCAGAGTTCGTGGTTTTTGTTTACTGTGCCAGAGGGCCTTGTTGATTGGTTCTTTCCATCCGAGTTGGGATAAAGATTGATCCTTGATTTCTTTGCTCCTGGTTTTAATTGGCTTTGACTTTACAAAATGTCAGCTGTGATTTGGGGTCAGAATTTTGGAGAGATATGTGAGAAGAGGATTGTTAGGATTCAGTCCTGGGTGGAGCATTTGAGGGCATTGGTTTGTTCGAAAGTCCAAAAGGCCCACCTAAATGACTGCTCAAAAGATGTTGATTTGAATTCTAAAAAGCACTCAGAAGACTGTTTCTGCAGTTATTGTTACACTTGTAAAACAACTGACAGCCAGGCACCACTTTAAAAAGCAAGTGTCTTTTTGCTAGGTCAATATTTAATAAATCAGATATTTTTCCTAAGGGGCACATCTGGGGTCATAAAGCCTGATCTCATATAATTTTGGAATTCATCTTTATGAAAATGAATATAAGATTAAGAATACAAAATAATGTATAAAAGTTAATATTTCTAGAATGAAAAGGAAATCACAACAAATTACAAATGTAAAAGCTGAAAAAACTGTAAACGTGGGCAAAATCCACAAATATAATCTACCATACTCTATAATATTTCCTACATTTTATGGTTAATACCTTTTGGTTGCCTCTTCTGATGATAAAAATTATGTAATATCAATTTCTATTGAGATAATTGAAAGATAGTTCAGTGTTTCCTCTATCCTGGTTAATCTTTAAAAATAATTATTTATACTTTAGGAAAGTGTCTTAGAACTTCACTTGTAATAGGTAATATAAAGTTTTAGGATTGTTGTCTAATTGGAGAACAATCTCTATTGAGTTACTTTCAATATTAAAAGTTGTAAGATTTGGAAGAATTTTTCAGTGTAGCTTCTGACTTTTCACATTTCAATTATTTCCTCCGCTATCCAGACGTCCAATGCCAGGCGCCATCAACAAGTTCATATGGCCCTGCATATCCACGTCACAACGATAGACGGTAGAAGCATTGCTCCAAGCCTTTCTTACACAAAGACAGCTAGCGTAGCTTAACTATTCACAGAAGTAACTGCAAACCACATAAAGACATCCCACTAAACTAATACCAAATGAATTCTCAACTCAACTTCTCCTAAAATGCCCACAACCAGTTGACTTAAGGGGAAGTATTTGTTGGGGGGGATGGACATTAAAGAGAAGAGAGACAACAGCCTAGCCACTTGCAATGAAAGTATATTATTAAACCTTTCATGGGGCGAACACAGTGCTAACACCTCTTTCAGGGACTTTGAGATGGTCTATGCCAGTGAGGGGCCGTGAGCCTTAAGCCTCATTAGATTCATGGTAAGTCCACAAAAGGAAGATTGTCAGGCCTGCTCACACCAGATCCTACCTAAGGCAGTACTAGACTATAGCGTGAATGAGAATTTAAACCACGTTTCTATGTAAAATTACCCTCAAATTCCAATGGTAATGTCAGAATACATTCCTTACAAAACAATGGGATTTTGGACTCCCTCCCTCCCATATCAGTTGCTGTTGTGTCAACTCTGACTCATGGCGACCCCATGTGTGTCATAGTAGAACTATGCCCCATAGGGTTTTCAATGGCTGATTTTTCAGAACTGGATTTCCAGGCCTTTCTTCAGAGGCATCTCTGGGTGGACTTGAACCTCCAACATTTACATTAGGAGCTGAGGGCATTAACCATTTATACTACTCACTGTCTCCACCCCCCACCATACCAACAGAAAAAGCAGAATTTCATCGGCTCCAAACTGATGTGATTGCTCCTCCCAAAACCCCACAAAACCCATTGCTATTAAGTTGATTCCAACTCATAGTGACTCTATAGGACAAAGTGGATCTGTTCATGGAGTTTCCAAGGCTGTAAATCTTTACAGAAGCTGACTGACGCATCTTTCTCCCACAGAGCAGGCTGGTGGGTTTGAACCGCTGGTCTTTCTGTTAGCAGGTGCGTGCTTAACCACTGTGCCACCAGGGCTCCTTAACTTCTCCCCAGAACAGCCAAAAAGGGAGCATTTCTGCTCTACAAAGCCAGGGATGAGGAGCCATGGAATTTGGCACCATGTGGCTGCATACCCCTATCCCACCCCAGGAAACGCAACCTGGCTGTCCATCATTAACTCATTTCCTTCCCCCTGTGGGCCCCAGGAATTGATTTCCCTGTCCACTTCCTATCCTTTCAGCCCAAGGTTTTGATAGCCATTCTAGATAGAAGTGTCTCACAGCCTCTCCGCTAGCATCCGGTGGCTCCAACACACACCTACGCAAGCACCACCTTTATGAGATAGTCTAGCAAGATGCTACCGCTAGTAACGATGGCAAGCAGCTGTTCAGAGGCTCCTTCCATGTTACCACCTTCCTGTGTGTTTTTTCCCCGTGTAGATCGAAATAAGGCCTTTCTGGTTATACGAAACAAAAGAGGAGAGAGTGGGGCACAGGATACAAAGAGAACTGAAAAGATTCAACTGCATTTCAGAGAACTCAGGATTTGACAAGGGTCCAAGGAATTTTCTTTCAGGAGTAGTACAGGGCCCTCCATGAGTGAGAAGATAGTTTAAGAAGATGGCCAAGGAGTGTTCACGCTAGCAAAGACCAACGTGGATGGACCAACCTTTGCTGTCTTCCTTGCCCTTCCCTCCTTTACACTCTAATTACTCAACAGCAGCACAGGTAGAGTAGAATGGGAAAGAAAGTGTCTGGAAGAAATGAGGGACTAGAGATGGTGAAGGAAACCCCAAAAAGTAGCTATAGCCATTGGCTAGGACAGCGAGTTGCCATGGCTACCCACACAAAGGAGTACCTGGGTGGTGCCGTTGGTTAACGCGAGTGGCTGCTAGCTGAAAGTTCAGTGGTTTGAATCCACCCGGAGGTGCCTTGGAAGAAAGGCTCGGTGCTCTGCTTCCAAAAACAATCAGCCATTGAAAATAGCGCTGTGGAGCACCATTCTACTCTGACACAGATGGGGTCATCATGAGTCGAAGTCAACTCAGCTGCAACTGGTTTTACTAGAACCACACAAAAGAAGACACAGGTAATGCCTAGCTATAGAGACTCCACATGCATATATTTATTCTTAATTTTCCTCAGGTTCTCAAACTGAAGAACATTTAAAGAAAACTGAAGGGCTAGTATAACGTCAAGGTTAACATTTTAATTGCATAAAACACCAGAAAGCCTATGCTTGTCATTTTTACAAGGTTACCTTTCCTATCCAATAGAGGCTTTTATCCAACAACTATATACAAGTTGGTGACATGACATAGTATTTGACTTGCAAAGATGGAAGGGCTCGTGCTCTTTTTTTTTTTTTTTTAATATAGCTCTTCTAGAAAGCACCATCAAGTAGCTAAATTGTGGCCTTTTCAACCTTTCCTCACAGATAAGAAACGCACACATGTGTCATTTTGTAGTTTTAAATGCACGAGGCCTAATTCTCCTGTAGTATGCCTGGCCCCTCCGTGCCCAGAGCCTCATTGACTTCAAAGAGGGTTTTGCAGGTGGAACGGCAGATAAGAGGTAGAGAATTTAGCTCTTTTGGAAGATGTGATCATATAACAAAAGGCTGCTGTAACCCTGTGAGAAGGCAAAGTTTAAGGTTACTGTTCGCACCTTGACTCTGAATTCCCTGAAATCTAGGGCAATCCAGAGTATATAGCCCCGCAGCGCAGTACTTCACAGTGTTTTACAAAGAACAGAAAAAGAAAAAGAAAAAAATCTTGTAAAGGATGGGACGCCTTTCAGATCTGTACATTGGATCTAATTTTTTTGCTTTGAAAAATAACTTCCCAAGGTTGAAAAATAGTTGAAGTGAGTTTCCACATGTCACACACACTTAGGAAAATAACAGCCTGTGTATAAGGTGTGGAAGGAAAAAGTGTCCTTATTGATTTATACACAAATGTCTGCTTAAGTTTCCATTTCAAAAGACTCAAGAACACAAAGGTAGTTGTCATTTATAAGCACAGACTTATGAATGAAAGACCCTCATTTCCACAACCAGTCTTGAGATAGACAACCAAATCCGTAAGTGTTCATGCAAAACATCTGCCATTGCCTTAAATATCAAAATGAAGATGCAGTTTTCTAAAAACAGGACTGATTCTTTTTAGAATTAAGAAAATACTGCCACACATCAGTTCATACTTTGTGATGCTAAAGGATGATGTTAAACTACATGTGTAGAGCCCACTAGTTTTGTTCTCCTAGCCAGGAGGAAAGCAAACCAAAAAAAAAAAAAACCAGCTTCCATCAAGTCAACTCTGACTCATGGTGACCACATGTGTGTCAGAGTAGAACTGCGCTCCATAGGGTTTTTACTGGCTGATTTTTCAGAAGTAGATGGCCAGGCCTTAGGAAAAAGGGAGGGTTATCATAATCACCCAGAGCCAAAAACATGGATATGGCTGAATGAAAGGCAAAAGAGAAAATACATAAGTCAAGAGCCACCAAGTGAGTGGGTGGCCCAGAGAGAGAATCATAGAGGAAGTCCCCTGACCCACCTCTGGCCAGTGGCCCCCACCAACTTCCATCTTTTTCCCATCCACTGGCTAAGAGAGGAATGGACAGAGTGTTTGGGAAGGGAGGGTGAAGAAGTGAAACGGAGAAATGACCACCTAGAGTTGACTTCTTTTGTTTACTTTGAAAGAGATTCCAACCTGAATTGGGAGAACAATCAGGGTAACCCCCAGGGAAGCAGGATGTATCCCTGTTTAGATAGAGTCATCTTAGTGTGCTATTGTAAACAATATTTTGGAAGAGAGAGCAGAGAGTGGATCTACAAAGTGACTGTCCAAGTTTCCAGCGTTCTCTCCTCCTTCTCATTCCCTCAAGCAATAAAAAGCCCCAGCCTTCAGCTGAAGCTCTGAGGGACAAACAACTTTGATAACACAAGAAAAGGATCAGGAAGAATCCACTCACACTGCACAGAAGCAAAGAGAGTTCAGATTAGGCTAATGGTAAAAATATAAAAAGCGGTCAAGGTGCTTCTTCTAAAAAAAATACCTCAGATTATATCACTTCCTCCACTGGTTATCCATCTCACTTCTAGTCACCTTACCCGTAACACTTTCACCTTTTAACATATCATGTCATGTACCTACTAATTAGGGCTCTTTAAATTTACTTTCTGTCTCCCTCCACTAGAATGTAAGCTCCTCAAGGGCAGAGATTTTTGCTGTTTTTATCCCTGATTTATCTTTAGTATGTAAAATTGTGCCTGGCATTGACTAGGTGCTCAATGAATACTTGTTCAGTGAATGAATTTATAAATGATGCTGCAGCATTGAAACAAGACAGAAATAATACAATGATATAGCTGTATCCCATTGCCGTCAAGTCAGTTCCAATTCATAATGACCCTGTATCTGTATAGGTGTAAGATAAACATACAATGGAAATGGATATACTTGAAGATAAAGCCACATATAAAGGCAGAGCTATATAGAGATGCACATGAATGTATATAAAATAAAGAAACTGACTATGTAAAAGCTGAGTGAAGAGTTTATCCTGGAAAAAATAATGTCCCAGAAACAGAAAAAAACAATCCTCTACAAAGGAAAGGAAGAGAACATGAAACTAACGAAATAAGACACCTCAAAGAGGGAATGTTAACACTGAATGCAATTTTAACTTGAACAGAAATAATTCACGGCTACAAAAATGCATTACAAATCAGAATAACACTATTACAGAATGGAATGATAAATTAGAAACATCCTGGAACAGAATACACAAAACTGAAAACCGAATGAATAGCACTGTATCTTCATGCAGTAGAAGTAGAGGCAAAGGAGTCATAGGTTAAACCAATTCAAGGAGTAAAAGATATGGAGGATAGACAATGATGATCCAACATAAATATAATTGATTTTCGAAGAAAATGGAAAATATTGAACAGAAAAAAATCTGGAAATTAAGAAAGGGCGGACTCAGCATTAAAAACACGTTTCAGGAAAAAGATTAATAGAGAATGCTTGACATAGGCATATTCTGGTATTGTTACAGAACTTAAAGGTCAATTATTCAGGCATATAGGCAGCAAAAACAAGTTACGTAGAAGCAGAAATGTTAATCTGGTCTCCAGGTTATCCACAGAAATACTCAGTTTCACAAAGTGTTGGTGCAAATGCAGTAAAGTTTTGAGAGAAACAGTGGTCTTAGTATTTTCTAGTATTTTGTACCAAGTCCAGTCATTCAAGCATTAAAGCTACACAGTAAAAGCACAGGAAACATAGCACTATTGTAAATCCACTCAAGGAAGAGATGGGTGGAGAATCTACCTCACTTAGAGTAAAAGGTGAAGTTCTTACAATGTTCTACAAAGTCTTAGCCTTCTAGTTTCCCTTACGTTTCTATTCTTATCCCCCATGTCTTCCCCCTTGCCCTATGCGCTCCAGCCTCACTCATGTCCCTCCTGATCCCCAAACGCATCAACCAGATTGCTGGTCATTGCACCATTCCTTCAGCCTAGAGGGTTCTTCATCCTCCTGTCTGAATGTCTTGCTCCTTCACTTCCTTCAGGTCTTTACTCAAATGGTACCTATTTGGTAAGGCCTTCTTTGCTACCTTATCTAAAATTTCCATACCCACTGACACACTCTATTTCTCTTCTCTGATTGATTTTCCCTGAAGACACACATTGCTATCTGTTCTGTTCATTTCTTTAACCCTAGGACAGTGCCTGGAACATGTTGCTGTTGTTAGCTTCTATCAAGTCAGCTCTGACTCATGGCGATAACACATGCAACAGAATAAAATGTCGCCCGGTCCTGTGCCATCTTCATGATTGCTGGTATGCTTGAGTCCACTGTTGTGACCACTGTGTAATATGAGTGCCTTCTAACCTAGGGGACTCATATTCCAGCATTAGATCAGAAAGTATTCTGTTGTGATCCATAGGGTTTTCATTGGCTGATTTTTGGAAATAGATCACCAGGCCTTTTTTCCTAGTTTAGAAGCTCTGCTGAAACCTGTCCATCGTGGGTGACCCTGCTAATATTTGAAATATTAGTGGCATAGCTTCCAGCATCACAGCAACATGAAAGTCACAACAGTATAACAAACTGACAGATGGGTGGTGGGCCTGGAACATAGTACGTATTCAAATATGTATTGAATGGATGAGTAAATCCCTAGGGGTATAAGTCCATCCCTTCCTGCTCATCCCCTTAAATTTTTGAGCCAGAGTGAACCCAGAATGTGCTGAACAGTACAGTGAGGAGTCTGAAACCAAGTCTTGTTAGGACAATCTAACAAAAATTTAACCTTTGTGTTAATTGACTTTAGCCTTTGTGCTAATGGCTCTAACTGTATTGGAGGGGACGTCAAAGAATATTTGTCAGGTATTTCTCTAGAAATAGAATTCAGACATTTATAAAGCAGTAGATTTTCAGTTTATAGTCAGAGCTAACAGGGGAATAACCAGTTGCTGTTGACTCAGTTCCAACTCATGGCGACCCCACGTGTGCCAGAGTAAAATTGTGCTCCACAGGGTTTTCAATGGCTGATTTTTCTTCTCAGGCCCCTCTGGGTGACTCAAACCTCCAAACTTTTGGTTCATAGCCTAGCACGTGTTAACCATTTGCACCACTCAAAGACTCCAACAGTGGAATAGGTCTCTTCACAACACTGAGTTTCCTTGCCAACGGAGATTGTGAAGCAGATGTTGGCCGTTTTTTGACAGGGACCCTACAGAAAAAATTCACACCATGTAAAGGAGTTTAGTCCAGAGAGCCCCCAAGTTCTTCTCTGGCTTGAAGATTCTGTGATGCTATGCAAACATCTTGCCTGCAGGTCCCATCGTGTGTGACGGGGTTTTACAGATGCTTGCATTTGGGGACTGGAAATGTACTCCCGACTTAGGGTCACTTGCTGCCTCAATTGCAGCACCCCAAGTTACTATGAGACCAGCCTAGTTGGTTGACTGGCGTTTCTTGAAGAGATTTACAATTCAGCAGTAATTCCAACAGGAGAAATCTATTTACTGTAATTGGGTAAGCCGGTCATCTCCAACTTCTTCTGAAAATCATGACTACGTTCATACGAGCTACAGGCACTTCCTCCAAACTAGACATGAACCTGGGTTGAAGCAGATTCCTAGGTTTCCCTGTAGTAAGATGAAAGATCGATGGGAAGGAGACATAGATTCTGAAAAGAGTTGCATTCGTTCCAGATATTTCAGTGAGACAGCACAGTCTCACTGTGACTGGAAAGAAGAACATGAAATAGATGTTTTGGTTTGTTTGTTTTTCGATTTTGTTGTTATTAGTTTGCCAAATAAGCATGTTTTTTTGTAGCTACTGCTGTTTCTAAGTCCAGTTGATAAGAAGTTGACTTCACAGTAGCATTAATTGCTGACATTAAATATACATATATATATATATATATATGGATAGGAAATTTAGAACTCAAATTAATCACAATTTTGTTTTATATGATACATGAACTAAGGAAAGACGTTAGAGAGTTTGGGGTTCTGGGAGAAAAAAAAAGGAAAGTTCCTGTTAGTGCTTTAGAAATGCACTTTCTTAAACCCAGATGCTGACAATCAGCGTCCTATACTTTAAAGTAGGCAACTTTAAAAAAATCTCTTAGCCATAGAACCATGATAGTGATAACCTTCCTAAAAATGGTCCAGATGAAGCTTCAGGTGATCAAAAATAAAACATAACAAAACCCCAAGCCTCCTGTATCTAAAGTTCAGCATGGTGTTTCATAGCATTTCCATGACGGAGATTTATGTTACTGTCAGTTTGAGTATCTTGCTTTACAGCTATAGAAAGAAAGCTTAGTGTTTCCCACTCATTGCTGAGTGGGAGACAACCATGCCAAGGTTAGGATTTTTGAGGGAGGCTCGCTGTTCAAATTCTGTAAACAATCTGCAAGAATCTTCTTTCCATTTCTAAATGTTTCCTTAATGTTCACAGTGTTGATTTTCCCAGAGAAGCGTACAAACTGTAGGATCACAGCAAGAAGGACTTGCTTTGCTGGGCATAAGGCTGCACGTTTGCACAGGTTCCTTAAACCACATGAGCAAGTTAACCATCAAAGGTCTTTGTAAGGCTTATAGGAGATGAGGTGTGGCACAGAATAAATACTCAATGAACGCTTGGTAAACTTTTTTATTGTATTAGTTTGTGTTTTTCAGGCTGTATTGTCAGAAGAATAAATGCCCACTAGTTTATGGACAGTTCCCCACTTTCCTCCATCTTCCCGATGGGCTGCCTTCCCGTACCAGGGGCCTCTCACAGTAGCCACTGGAGCAAGCAGTTCCGCTCTCTTTGGGACTATCCTTCCCTCTGTTCCTCTTTCTTCCATTCCTCCCATCTCCTTCAAATTCCTCTGCTTATCTCACAGATTTCATTTCAGTCCAGGTTGGGATCTCTAATAGCACAAATAGTGGTGGGTTAGGGAGACAGGAAAGGAAAGAATCAACACTTCCGACATTCCTGCTTCCTGAGCTAAAGCTAAAGCCACTGAGCTAGGGGCTTTACACACACTAATTCATTTTAGCTTTATAACATCCATGTGGGGTCATTGATTTTTTTTTAATTCTACAGACAAAAGACCTATAATTCAGTTCAACAATTTGCCCACAATTAATTACTTCATGTCCACACTCTGATATACTTATCCTGTGAAAAAATCCTGTCAGTGGAGGTAGGAGAAGTTGGTTGAGAGCAGATTGAGGAGATCCTCCTTGAATTCAAGTTCTATTTAATACTGTGTTCTGATAATGATAATAATGGTAAAAATAGAAGTGCCAGCAATGAAAGTATTATTAGTAACATCAGCAATAAGGGTAGTAACAGTAGTAATGCTAGTAGTAGAAGTCTTAGGAGTAGTATGCCTCTTAGTCTATCGACGGGGTTCAACGTTCAACTTGCTGTCTTTTAGTACTTCTGTTTTAGATGCTCAGACAGTACCCTTTAAGTCACTGAGCCCATGATTTGAATTTATCTTGTTGCTGAACAGTACTAGAGACGCAGTATTTTGATTTCCACTTTTAACTCCAAAATTAACAATATGTAATTGTGATCTTATTCATGGCTGCATCTGATAATCATCCCCACTGAATCCAGGGTTCCAAACGTGAAGATTTTGACCACAAAGGCCTAGGATCTCAGGCAGCGTGGCTGAGACGTAGCCCAGGAACAGAGCTTGCCTCTGAGGCAGCTTTAAGCTCCTGTCTAGTGCCCAGTGAGTGACCGGGTCACAAGGTGGAGTCGAGCTGGAATTCTTGGGTGAATCCTGGCTGGTGGTGGGGAGGGGGGTACACTAAGCAGTCCCCTCACCTGCAAAGTTTTTTGTGTTCTTTCCCAGCCATGACTTGTGACTTGGGGAGTACCTGAGTTGGTCTAGTACACAGTCCTCTGTGTAGTTTCCTGCGAAAGACTTTAGGTTTCTTAATTATCCTAAGTACTCCTCTTCATACTTTCAGAGTATGTATTTCGAAAACAAGGCAGCAGATTCCTCCACCCTATTGCTCCACTTTGCTGTGGCTGGAGGAAGAAGTGTTGCTGCAATTATGAATTTAAGAATAGAAATATATTTTCTTAACCACATAATAATAAAAGAGAAAAACTTATGAATGCTGAGTACCTGTTCTCTGTTTCAATTCTTGCCCTTAAAAAGTGAGGGGCAAAATCAGAGAATGTCCATGAAAGCCTGGCCCAAGTTATAAAAGCTTTTCGGGGACATGAGGCTGCTGTAGTCTGAGACAGGTCTGAGAGACTCTGATGTTTTCCTAAGAGAAGGATCAAGAGCTCACTTGCCTTCTCAGGAATAAATAAGGTGCTTTATTCAAGAGTAAGAATTTCTCATTTTTGAATGCCTCCCCCCTCCTCTGCAGTACCCAAACCAAAAACCAAACCCACTGCTGTTGAGTCAATTTTGACTCATGGCAACCCCATGTGTTACAGAGTAGAACCACTCCATAAGGTGTTCTTGGCTGTAATATTTTCGGAAACAGATCACCAGGCCTTTCTTCCGTGGTGCCCCTGGGTGGGTTTGAATGGCCAACCTTTTGTTTAGTAGCTGAGTTTACCACCCAGGGACCTCTGCAGTAAATCATCCTTTATGCTTTAAGGAAGTAGGTGTAGCTGAGATGCTTTGCCTGGCCTTGAAGGCAGTAAAGGGACGATATTTCCCAGAGGACCTTCTAACTCAGTAGCATGTGAAACCAACTCCCAGCCACCTGGATCTAGAAACTGGCTGCCTGGATGACTGGCACTCATTGATGGTTTGTAAAAAGCCAGGACACACTCAGAGAGTCATAGTTCTTTCTCAATTGAATCCCTCCTCCTTTAATATTTCAAGTTTGCTTTAAGCAATCACAGTACCTGGAACATAGTAGGCACTCAATCAATGTGTTGCCTGAATAAACGAAGATATATACACAACACAGTTTTGTGCCAATGATATTTTTCAGGTTTAATAATTTATGGTCAAAAGCTAAGAAATAATAAATTACCATGAGAATTTTTTTTTCATTCATTTATATTATCTTGGAGCCCTGGTAGCGCAGTGGTTAAGAGTTCAGCTGCTAACCAAAAGGTCAATAGTTCAAATCCACCAGCCGCTCCTTGGAAACCCTATGGGGCAGTTCTGCTCTGTCCTACAGGGTCGCTATGAGTCGGAATCGACTTGACGGCAACGGGTTTGGTTTTTTATATTAGATGAAAAGGTCTTTAAAAAGAAACTTCTGGAAGCATTTCTAACTATTTCAACTATTTAATCACATATTTACAGGGATATTAACTATTAGATGTAAAACTGCCTGTAGAACGCTAAGTCAATTAAAAAACCTCCCCTTGAGATGAGTGGTTATTGGTTCAAGATATATCCAAAATATACAGATAAACGATGCTACCTTTTTTTCTCTGCGCATTTGAGGAAATCATGTAAGGTCTCTGGGTCTCATTTTTCCTATTTCCTAAGCACAGGGTTGGGTTTTGGTGGGTTCCAAGGAGCCTGCCAGTTTACAGGACTCTGCCCCTATGCATTTGGCAGAGTACTAGCAGAGTATTCCTAAAATTTTAAGGTACTCTCTCACTGTGATTAGCCACTTAAAGACTTTATCCTTTCTCCCCAACCCTTACTCTCACACCTATATGAACACTTTTGTTTGTTGGTGCTTACAATAGTCATTCTCTGGAAACCTAACGTTACCGGCCTCTCACATACAGATCCTTTGATGGGGTAATGCACCTCATGCGGGACTAAGCTAGAATATTTTAACATAATTTTAGTGAAAGCTCAGACAGTAACATTCCACTAGATAGAAGTAACAGCAATAAGAGCATTAATAGTACTAACAGTAATAAGAGTAGTAACAGTAGTAATAGAAATTCACGAACAAAGCTCAGAATGGATCTTTATGTGGCAGACAGGGCGTTCAATGCTTCATTCCCACTGGAGCAATCCATACAACAGCTGAGAATTCTCAAAACCTGACCCAGGAGAATAAAAACCACCGAGGGGCTAGAGTTCCTCAGCCACCTGTGGCCCACCTTCCACATTCTAAATCTCAGTCTGAAGACCTACCTCTTCCCCACCAGTGGATGCCAGCAAGGGCCACCTGTTTCAGGGAAAGCCAGGTGCCCTTCTCCCTGATGAGTAGCCTGATCCCCCCATGGAAGTTTTTAGCTTGGTAGGTGGTTATACATAGGTTGCAGAGGGGTCTGAATTTCCTTGGAAACTTATGTTAATTTTGGAATGTGTTAACGTGTCTCTCAGGAGAGAGTCTATATTTTTATCAGATTCTCAAAGGGGTTCATGACCCAAAAATAGTTATTGCAGCCCTAGAGTCTCAGCAAGAATCCCCAGTGCAGCAAGAGTTAAGCACTCTGCCGCCCACTGAAAGGTCAGCGGTTCAAACCCACCAGTCACTCTGCAGGAGAAAGAAGTGGCAGTCTGCTTCTGTAAAGATTACAGCCTAGGAAACCCTATGGGGCAGTTCTACTCTGTCATATAGGGTGGCTATGAGTCGGAATGGACTCGACAGCACACAACAACAGGGTCTCAATACAGTTTCAATAAGGAAAACAGTGTTATAATACAATACAGTACGTCTAGATGGCGCAACCAGTTCACACTCAACCGCTAACCTCAAGATTGGTGGTTTGAACCCACCCAGTGGTACCATAGAAGAAAAGCCTTGCAATCCGCTTGTACTAAGATTACAGCCAAGAAAACCCTATGGAGCAATTCTGTTCTGTAACGCATGGGATCACCATAAGTTCGAGTCGACTCAAAAGCAACTAACAGCAATAACATCTATAAAACAGATACACACATGCCATAAGCTGGGTGTTATTTCATTGCCCCTAAAAATAAAATTAAAAAAAAACAGTTGCCATCAAGTTGATTCAACTCAGTGGGAACAGAGCGGCTGCATAGAAAGATGAGCTGGGTTTTGAAAGGCATATAGTGTCATGATAGAGAGAAACTGGGGGAAAGACCATTTCAGAAAGAGGAACAAACACAAGCAAGTGTTCTCTGGAATATCGGGTCACGCGCAGGAGAATGAAGACAGCTAATGACAGAAAATGGGGTTGGTGCTAAGCTGTAAAGGATTCGAATGTGAAGGGTGAGGATTTTGTACTTATTTTGGAGAAACAGGGAGACAGTGAAAATCATGAAACAAGAAGAAATCTTCTAAATACGTAACACTGTAGCATAATTGGACGTTTGCGTGTCTGTTTTCCCAGATAGAATGTGAATGGACTCTAAGAGCAGAAACAAAGTCTAGATTGTGTTTATAAATCTAACTTCCTGTATTGCCTGGCACACAGCAAAGTAAGGATGGAAGGCAGGTAGAAAGGAAGGAAGAGGGGAAAGTGAGGGAGGGAGGGAAAGACGAGAGAAGAAAGGGAACGAAGAGAGGGAGGTGAGGTCGTGTGTGGGAGAGAGAGCAAGCAAACAAGCATGAAAGTTGTGCTTTGAAAAAAAGAAAAGTTGGAACAGAAGACAGGGACCTATTATATTACATCAGTCCAGGCGAGCAACAATGAGAGCTGGGTTTTGAAAGGAGTCTAGTGTCGTGAGGGGAATGAGCAGCCTATACTGATGAGATGCTGTATGTGCCCTAGAACTCAAATTCTCATCTTCCTCTAAACAGCTTTTCTATAATCTCCCAAACCTGCTCAGGATTTGTATTTATGTTTCAGTTCATTAATACATGTAGAAAGGCTCTGTAAGTTTTGTTTTATCAGTACTGTTAGTGAATTTGTGCCCATCCATCCTATACTCGGGCTCAGCTTCCCTCATGGACAGAGCGTGCATTCGCTGACGGTGAAAAGGATGTGGCCGTGCAAGGAGGGGACAGGAACTGACCCGTGGGGGCCCCACATCCACGGCCATTCTGCCCTTGCACCAGCTGCTTACTTAGCAGGGCAGTGCATTAGTTATGCCTGGCTGACTTCCCCAGCCTGCCAGCTGGGACATACTAACAACCTAAGCTTTGCCTCAAACCCTCTTAATCCAGATGCTCCATTATGTTTCTCCCTTGATTGGGTTAAATTTGGGTCAGCCCTGGGTTGGGATGGCATTTTTCACTCTTCCAAGATTATGATTGAATCTGTCCATCTTAGATGCACCTGAAGCATTTTTCTGTTTCTCCAGATAAACTTTCAGGTCTCTCGAAGCTTGTCATTTCCTCTTTGACCACATTTTATGCACATATTTCATGCTGTATCCCTGTAACACACCTTCAAATATAGAATCCTTAAATGTTAATTTACTTTAGTAACTTTCTAGTTTATAAACAAAATTATTGTACAGAATTTTTAGGACATGTCTCCAGATGTATCAGGGTGACTGAGTATCATTACAAAAATGAAATGCAGGAATTTCACTTAAGTTTTGTAACACCCCCTAAGTTAATGGCTGCTCCTCACATGCTTAGAGGTCATTTGATTGACATGTATTCTCCTAAAAACCAAAGCAGTGGATGTCTTTAATGTGAAGAATTCCCCCGTCTTATCTCTTATTTGGTGAGCCAAAGCCAGAGCAACTATATGATACATGTTGCTCTTGTTAGCTGCCATCAAGTCGGCCCCCAACTCATGGCAACCCATGCACGATTGAATGAAATACTGCCAAGTCCTGTGCCATCCCTATGATCAGCTGCGGATCAGATCATTGTGATTCATAACCTTTTCAATCCATAGGATTTTTATTGGCTGATTTTCAGATAGTCAGGCCTTTCTTCCTAGTTCGTCTTAGTCTGTAACAATATGCAAACCTCCACTGAGAAACAGGTGGTGGCGGAACATGAGATGCATTGGCCAGGAATTGAACCTGGGTCTACCTCATGGAAGGAGAAAATTCTGCCACTGAACCACCACTGCCCCCTATGATACATGTTAGGCAACAAAAATGATACATGTTAGACAAGAAGAATAAAATGAAGCTGACAAGTAACAACCAAATTAAGATTACATACAGTTATCACTTTTCAATTATTGAATGAGCATCTACTCTATGCAGGTTGTGGAAATGAAGGAAGAAGATTAAGAAAAATAAATACCTGAATTAAAAAAAAAAATGCATTACCATCCTTGGGGAGCCGACTACTCAGTAAGAGGGCAGACAGGTGCACGTTATTAATTGTAGTGCAAAGCACAACATGTCAGGGAGTGCAGAGGAAAGCAACTTGTATTGACTGCTTGTGGGTACCATCTCTGCTGGCAGGGCAGCTGCTACTCAGCTCAATTTTCCCTACAGGAACAGGCTATTCCCATACAGGAAAGACAGTCGTGTTGCCAGGCCTTCTGACTTCTTGAAGAGAAATGGACAGTGTATATGTTATGTACAGTCTCCTGATTTTTAAGTCTTATTAACCAATTAAAACTTTTTGAAAGCCCGGGTTTGATAAATGTGCAGGTGGAGCATCCCTGTCTCCTGGCTCTGTCCAGCTATGTACCACTAGCTTCAACCTCTGAGTGATGGTCTTCAAAGAGGGTTAGGATGAGCTTGGAAAGGTGAACTGAAGCCAGAACACAGTCATTCTACAATATTGGGCTGTGGTTTAATTCTGTTCATTTTACGTGGATCTACAATCAACGTCCATGGAAGCAGTAGTCAAGAAATCAAATGACACATTGCATTGGGCAAATTTGCTGCAAAGGACCTTTTTAAAGTGTTGAAAAGCAAAGATGTCACCTTGATGACTAAGGTGTGCCTGACCCAAACCATGGTGTTTTCAATCTACTCATAAGCATGCAAAAGCTGGACAATGAATTTGAATTATGGTTTTGGCAAAGAATATTGAATATACCATGGACTGCCAAAAGAACAAACAAATCTGTTTTAGAAGAAGTACAGCCAGAATGCTCCTTAGAAGCGAGGATGGTGAGACTTCGTCTCACGTACTTTGGACGTGTTATCAGGAGGGATCAGTCCCTGGAGAAGGACATCATGCTTGGTGACAAAGACAGTGAGAGAAAAAGAGGAAGACCCTCAACAAGATGGACTGACACAGTAGCTGCAACAATGGGCTCAAGCATAGCAACAATTGTGAGGATGGTGGAGGACCAGGCAGTGTTTTGTTCTGTTGTATGTAGGGTCGCTATGAGTCAGAACCCACTCCACAGCACCTAACAACAACAACAATGGGTAACTATCATAGCAGCAGCTGCTGCTGGTACTTCTTCTTCTTCCTCGTCTTCTTTGTCTTCTTCTTAATTAGTGGGATAAGCCCGTCTGTGTTTTAGAAAGATAATTCTGGTGGCAGATGTGCATTTGGCACATGACTTGATAACATTTGTTGAATGAATGAAAGAGAGGGAGGATGGGAGAGGTAGAAGATAAGAGGCCAGTTAATCTGCTCTTTCAAAGATACAGAGAAGATAAAATGAGGTTACACCAAGACCTGTTGCCATCGAGTCGATTCCAACGCATAGCAATCCTGTAGGACAGAGTAGAACTACTCCAAAGGGTTTCTAAGGCTATATTCTTTATGGAAGCAGATTGCCACATCTTTCTCCCATGGAGGGACTGGTGGATTTGAACCACTGACCTTTCAGTTAGCAGCTGAGCGCTTTACTATGCTACCAGGGAGGATGGAAACGAAAACAAAGTGATGAATACAGAAACTATCTGAGTGGTAGAGTGAAGCCTTTTGTGGAGGTCATTAATTTTCTTCACCCAATTTTTCCGGCTCTTCGCCTCTCTGGGAGTTCATTGGACAGCACTTCCTGGTCTTCTTGTGTTTGAGTGGCTCCATGATACTAGTGCTGCCCAATGAGTTGTGAGGGAAAGTAACAGAGCATTTAATTCCCTGCTTAACACCCTCAAAACTCTCTTTCCTTCTAGTATCATCTGGCAATGTTCAAGATAGTTGTTGCTCCATGACCCTGAGCTCTTAAGTGATCCAATGAGCTAAGCCCGTCTGTCAACTTATGATGACATGAAGACAAGTAAATCTGTGTTGTCCTAAGTGACTGAGATTTTAGGATTGTTTGTTACCACTGCATAACTTAACCTGTACTGGTTGATACATTTGTGTTTGCTTCTTTTTTTCCATACTGCATTAAAACCAAGCCAATCCAACCCAACCCGTTGCTATCTAGTTGATTCTGACTCATAGCAACCCCACAGGACAGAGCAGAACTGCTTCACAGGGTTTCCAAGGAGTGTCTGGTGGATTCCAACTGCCGACTTTTTTGGTTAGCAGCCATAGCTGCTAACCATTGTGCAACCTGGGCTCCATACTGCATTAGACAAGGTAAAAATAATACTATTTTACTTTCCATGTGCAAAATCAACCAGTCTGGCAGAAATCCATGAGACATTTGCAAGAACATTTGTGCCCATAAAGGTAATGCTACTATTATATTGCAGCCTCATTAATATTCCAACATTTGTTGCTTTTTATTAATTTTCCCTGGATTTTTTTCTTTTGCTGACTCTTTTCTCCCAGTAGGGTTTATCAAAGGAGCCCGGGGTGGGGCAGGGAGTGGTTAGGCACTCGGCTGCTAACTAAGAGGTTGGCAGTTCAAATCCACCAGCCACTCTGCAGGAGAAGGTATGCTTCTGTAATGATCACAGCCTTAGAAACCCTTTGGGGCAATTCTACTCTGTCCTATAGGATCACTGTGAGTTGCGATTGCCTCGACGTTACTCAACAAGAACAACAACAGGGTTTATCATTGATGTAATTAATTATTTCATTAAAGCTATTAGTTATCTTCTTTTTAACTTATTACATATGAAGGACTTTAAATGAATTACATGAATTGAATGACTAATTTTCAAATCAGTACAAAATAACCAAATTGCCCATACCAAACCAAAACCAAACCAAACCCGTTGCCATCCAGTCAATTCCAACTCATAGTGACCCTATAGGACAGAGTTGAAATGCCCCATAGGGTTTCCAAGGAGCAGCTGGTGGGTTCAAACTGCCAACCTTTGTTAGCAGCTGAGCTCTTAACCACCGCACTACCAGGGCTCCATGCAGTATATTAATTATATTAACTATCCTACTAAAGAGTTCTCCCAAAGGATGAAAAGAGAAAATAAGAATGAGAACAGCAATAACATTCATTATGTGATAGGAGTAACTTTTAAATATTAAACATTTTGCTACCAAAAAAGTCGTTTTGTTATTGGTTTCTTTTCAATAAGTCTCAAATGGAATTTCATATCTGGCAATGGTATATTTTTGATTCCTATATCTCAAAATATAAAAACAGACATTGCTTAAGGAAAATATTATTGCTTATTGCGAAGGCTAAGCAAAGCTAGTACACGTGTGCTTCTGGAAGCATGTCTGAGTTTAGATTTCTTCATCTGTAAAGCGAGAGGAAATACACGCTATCTCCTTAAAGAACAAGCATGCACCAACGAAGTCGGATCTACAAAGCTTTTTGGCAACTCTGAAGTTGCTGTATAGAAACAAAATTGAATTGCCTGATTAGGGAGTTTAAAGTTCAGCCTAGATAAGGAAGGTCCATGATGTTATGGGGTGAATTAAAAAGAGAACATAGTCAAATTCTTAAAAAGAAATCTCCTGCAATACACTCCAGCCCTCACAGCCTTATAAAGGAATCAGCCACAGCATCTTTGTCACTTAACATTTTTTTAATCTGAACTGACAGACCACTGGAGAATAACTGTAGGGAATAATCCCCACCCTGGCAGAAGGGATGGATTAAATCAACCATGAAAATAAGCACTAGCCCATGTGTCTAGAGCCTAAAAGGAATTCGAGTGAGCATAGTGCTGTGTTTAAACCAGGCATCATATCCATTGAATTGCCTGTAATATTTTCTCCTGAAAAATCTCCATTAAAGGGGAAAGTAAATGCTTTGAAAGCAGCTGGGTCTTCCATGTTTAAATAATTATCTTATTAGCATAGGAATATAAAATGTGCATATTTCTCCCATTTCTATAGCATCTCTTTCAGGGAATACTGACTTCTCTTCTGCCCTAATGAAAGTAGTAAACATTTCCTTGGAAAAACCATGCTCAATAGCTGTTAGGTATACTTTTAATATCTTTTAACCTCTAGTGGAAGGTGGATTGGCCTTCTGAGAAGAGGTCACCTAGGATGTTAATTAACTGTTATTCACATGGAGGGAAAAAAATGGAATCGCATTTTGCATGAGTACTTCTTTGAGCTGTTTCCTATTTTACCCAAATGTATCTGCTGTCCTTAGACTTATTAAGACGAAAGTGAGAAAGGTCAGTGATATACTGTGAATCTCAGACCTCTCAAAAAACAAAACAAAGCAAAACAAACTTGATTGTTCATATATTGGAGAATATGCAGAGTGCAGAGAACAGAAGTCTAAGGAGAGTACAATAGTTTTTGCCATATTCTTCACCAAGCCTTCTGCCAAGCTTAGTAAGAGGAGGAAACCAGTTATTGTGGGAATGTTAGAATTCTTTGATGGATAAATTTGGTCTTATCTGTCAAACAAATGGATTTCAAATAGAGAATAAATGTTTCCATATTTATGGATTTTCGTATTTATGGTCTAGGAATCCCTGCAGGTTATAGAAACAACAATCAAGCAAAATCAAGGAATCTGTGGAATCTATCCACAGGAATTCAATCAAAACACACATTCAAATCCTTGGAGTTCTAATTTGATATTATATTAACACCTGAAGAAGACTTGAACATCTAATGGAAAAAGACGGGAGGGGATTTTTTTTTTCCTTATGAAAGATCTTATAAGAACTTCCAGTATTGGTAGAACTGCACTGTCTTCCCTTACTCATTCATGCTATATGGCTTGAGGAGCAGGGTAGCCACACTAGACTCCTCACAGCTAAAAACACATAACCACAAAGGTTTTTCAGCACTGGAGAGTCCAGTTACGCCCCAGGTTGTCCCAGAAGGTCATACCATAGAAAATTCCAGCCCTGGTTTCCCACCTTTGCCCTCTTCAAGAACCTTTTTTTTAATTTCTTTCTCTTCCCTGTCAGACAATCCAAAAGACTTTGATCTCAAGGAAACTTTATTTACTAAGAAATTCTTATGTTCCTACTCCCTTACACACAGACTGACATTTCAAATCAATCAAATATGTTTATTACAATTCACTCAAAGTTTCTCTGCAGCATGAATTAACCACATCAGATAAGCGTAATGTATGGATTAATACATGCAGTTGTATTACGGATAAACTTAAGAATTTCATTATTGCCTTCATTTATTTCATTTCATTTATTAAAAATTTCATTATTATATTGAAAATAGCTCATCACTTCCTCCATAGACCCTGATAAAGCAGAGACACCGTAAAGTTACTTGAAAATGGTCCCCCTACAATATTAGTTCCACACATATGAATAAGCTTGTGTCAAAAAAGAAAAAAGATGGTAGGGTTCTGAGGTCAAATGAATTTGGTCAGTGTTGGATGGAAACTTTAATCAGGTTTCTTTAATACTGAAACTCTAAGTCATTCACATTCTAGTGTTCACTATGAATTTCCAACAATAGAACATAATCTATTGTTGTTAAGTGCCGTCGAGACGGTTCTGACTCATAGCGACCCTGTGTACAACAGAATGAAGCACTGCCCGGTCCTGCGCCATCCTCACAATCGTTGTTGTGCTTGAGCCCATTGTTGCAGCCACTGTGTCAGTCTATCTGGTTGCCGGTCTTCCTCTTTGTCACTGACTCTCTACTTTACCAAACACGATGTCCTTCTCCAGGGATTGATTCCTCCTGGTAACGTGTCCAAATTATGTCAGACAAAGTCTCGCCATCATTGCTTCTAAGCATTCTGGCTGTACCTCTTCTGAGACAGATTTGTTCATTCTTTTGGCAGTCCCTGGTATATTCAATATTCTTTGCCAACACCATAATTCAAAGGCATCAATTCTTTAGTCTTCCTTATTCATTGTCCAGCTTTCACATGCATATGAGGCAATTGAAAACACCATGGCTTGAGTCAGGTGCACCTTAGTCTTTAAACTGACATCTTTGCTGTTTAAGACTTTAAATAGGTCTTTCGCAGCAGATTCACACAATGCAATACGTTGTTTGATTTCTTCACTGCTTCTTCCATGGACATTGATCAATATTATTAAGAACCAAGAATTATTTTTCCTTGTTAATTCCACAAAGTTGTGTGGTTTACTGTGTGAGTAAGGAGGAAGAGTCTTGGTGATCCCAGTTCTGCAACTAACTAGCCGTGTGACCTAAGACAAGTTACTTCATCTCTTTGGGAATCAGTGTATCACTTATAACATGAAAAGTTTATATTAGATGATCTTTAAGTCCTTTCCAACTCCATGTTCTATTTATGAAATAACATAAATGACACGGTTTGAATTATTTGGTAAGAAGATATACATACATACAAACATATATATACACATATATAAAACACCATAAACCAAGCTTTCAATAATGACTAAATAACTCCTGTCTTAAGTTGGGTTCTCTAGAAAAGCAAAACCGGTGAAGTGTATGTATTTATATATAAAGAGAGAGATTTACCTCAAGGAAATGGCTCAGGCAGTTGTAGAAGCTAGCAGGTCCCAAGTCTGTGGGTCAGCTGTCAGGCTGGAGGCTTCTCCAGACTCATGTAGCTGCAGGGGCTGATGAACCCCAGATTGGCAGGTCCAATGGCAGACCTCTGGCTCACAGACTGTGGAGGCTAATGAGTCTAGGACAGGAAGGTAAGACAGCAGGCTGCTGGCTCACAGGCTGCAGAGGCTGATGAATCCCAAGATTGGCAGGCAGTACAGCAGACCACCGGCTCAAGTCCCAAGAGCCAGAAGTCAGGTGATGATGATCCAGATGCAGGATCCACAGCAAGCGAGTGAGCTTTGCCAGAACATCCATATATATATTGGATATAGGACACATCCCCAATGAAACTCCCCTTACTACTGATTGGCTGATCACATCAGATCACATCATGGAGGATGGCTACATCATTACATAAATTCCAAACCACTGCAGATCATGGCCCAGCCAAGCTGACACACAACCTTAACCATCACAATCCCTTTCTGATCGAGTCTTACTTTCTACCAATATATGAAAACCTTATCAGGTCAAGGCCTTCAATGGAGCTGAACTCTAAGCACTATGAGAACAGAAACCATTTCTACCTTATTCTACCTTATATCACCAGCACCCTGTTCAACTGTTTAATAGTCATAATTGACCAATTTTTGGAACCTGAGGACCATATGTCTCATTTAAGCTGGCTTGGCACCAATCATAAGGGACCTCATATAACTGTCCTTTGACAAAACCATTATGGTCAAACTCCATGGAAATTCACATCTTGTCACTCTGAGGAGCAATTTCCATTTTCATAATGGTATCTTTCTGCATATGCAGTGGTTAAGAGCTATGGCCGCTAACTAAAAGGTCTGCAGTTTGAATCCACCAGCCGCTCCCTGGAAACCCTATGGGGCAGTTCTACCTTGTCCTATAGGGTCACTGTGAGTCAGAACCAACTCAATGGCACATAACAACAACAACGTGGTCTTCTACATAGTATAAATCCTTTACCAGTAGTAATTTTAAAATACTGTACTTTGATCCTTCGGCACTGAAGTCCCTTATAAGAGGACTGAAGCGCCTAGAGTTTATGCCCTACTCCCACCTATAACCTATAACCAGTGATTCACTGGTGTAGGAAGGAGTAGAAGGAGAGTTTCAAGACCAGATAAACTGTGAGATGCAATTTATGTTTCAAAGCTCCCTGGGTTGAAGATGAGGCTGGGCTTCCTGTCAAACCCTTGCTTAGCTTCTTCCCCTGCTTGCATTAGTAATTTACTTACTTACTACCTTCTCCCAAGATCCCTTCCTTAAAATCACTTGCACTCAGATCCTTGATTCAGGGTCTGTTTCTGGGAGAATCTGCCTTAGGACACTTACTTTATAAGGTTGTTGGGAGGACTGATTGAGAAAATGAAGGTCAAGGGCTTAGCACAGTGCCTGGCACATAAGGCTTAGCTGATAGCATACAAGAGGCAGCCAAAATTTGAGAACTGATCTTTTGTAATTTTTATCAATGTAATACATGCATGTGGTTAAAAATCAATTTAGAACACAGAGTTTATAAACCAATGTCCAGTTCTCAGCTATACTCCTCTTCACCCTCAGTATATTCTCCTAGTACAATCACATTTAACCATTTTTGGTTTTAGGCCTTATGAGGTTGCCTCCATATATCTCAATATGTTAACTGATCTTGATTTATTAACATTATGTATTAGCTATTCAGTTCCTGCTATGGTGTATGAGGGTTTAACTCATTAACAGCATCCCAGCTTCTCTTCCCCATCTTCCCAATAGAATTACAGCACTGTTTTTAGTTAACTTTGTGATTTTAAATAGCATCCTTAATCCCCTATTTCTTGTTCTGTCATCTATAGAGGCATCTCTTGATTCCCCACTTAGCATCCTGGCCGTTACTTCCCCTCCTCCCTCCCAACAACTTTTCATCTCTACATTGTCAAGGATGACAGCATTTATGTTCTCGTTAAATCTTTCATGCTTTGTTTATAGATTGTTTCAAAAAACTGAAAGCCGGGAAACACCCTTTACTTTATTATGACTATGTAAATATTGGTTCCTTCGGAAGCCAAGAAATATACTGTATCAAATTTTCTTCTCAGTCTGGACTTTAGTGCTACTCAAAGAGAATATTCAAATACATCATCCTTTCATACTCCACCAAGTGCTCAAAATCATGCTTCATTTTATTGTATAACTGGGTCATGCAATACACTGTTTCTCGTATTATTGGTTTTGCCTGATTTCTTATTTCTCGTTCTTTTTTAATTGTGAAAAAAAATACATACCTTCTTTAGTCAATGACTACCATCTTCTAACTTTTTACTTTTTCTATTACTTCAAATCCATTCAGTGTTTCTTCCTGGAGCTCAGTGACTTCTTGTTCTGCTTTGGAACGCTTGCTTCATATCTGGATTGTGACTTTCCCAGACAGATTTTGTATTTGCTGTAAGTTTTTAGTTTCCTTTTTTCCCCCAGATTCTCCAATCTTTCTAAAATCTCAAATATTTGATCACTTCCATGGAATCCTCCCTTTTCTTTCTAGAGCTGTTTCACCTAGAGCCCACTGGCCTTATGCTCCAATCTGGACTGGTTGCTCTCTAGAACTGCTGGACAGCTGTTCACAGTGGGGCCGCCTTGTAATGCTCCCCTGGTTAATATACACTGCTTTCTGGGTCCTAAGTTTTCCTCTTTCTTGGCTCACTACTTTATTTTGCTGAAGTACCTACTCAACTTCCTAAGAAAAATTATGTAGAGATAAAATGTTGAAGTCTTGCAGTTTCCAAAATGGGCCTTATCTGGTCTTACTCTTGACAGATAGTTTAGCTATCAGTAGAATTCTAGATTGAAAATCATTTTCCCTTAGTACTTGGAAGGCATTGTTCCACTGTTTTCAGTAAATACTTTTGCTAATGAGAGGTATGATGCCAGTTTGATTTGTGTTTCTTTGTAGGTGAACTTTAATTTTTCTCTCTGAAATCTTTTGGGATTTTTGAAGAGCTTTATATTTGGTGTTCTGAAATTCCAAGGGGAAAGTATTAGGTGTGGGTCTCTTTTCTTTCAACTTGGCTGGCACTCAGTAGGAACTTCAAACTGGAAAACATATCTTATTACTTCCTTGATAATTTCTTCCTCTTTATTTTTTCTTTCTGGAATTCCTGTAAGTTCTCTATTAGTACAATATTGGATCTCTGGACTAATTCTCTAAATTCCTTTTTTTTCACATTTTCTGTATCTTATTTTTCATTTTATTTTCCACACTCTTTAACGATTCATTATTTTAATTATTTTTTTTATTTCCAACATCTTTTTCTTGTTTTTTAAATTATTCTTTGTCATAGCATCATGTTCTTATATTATGAATAAAACATCTTTTTTTTTAAGTGTTCTAAGTATTTTTAAAAGTTCTCTTCTGTTTCCTAACTTATCCCTATTTCCACCAAGGCTACCTTCTCTATTTTTTTTCTCGGTCTTTTTCTGTCATTCTACAGACTTTCCACAAAGGCCTGCTGCTTTTTGTTTGCTTGTTTTTTCATTCATACTGGTTAATAAAGGACTTGAAAGAGTGATTGAAGGTTCTGTGTATTTGGATGAGATTGTGGACTGACAAGCTTTCTTACGGTGAGAGGAGAAGGACTTTACTTTAGAGTCCCTACATCCGTATTAGAGATAATAATTCTTCTCCAGTTTGTTCAATTTCTGTACAGGAGAAGCTTACCATTATTTTTCCAAGAGTTTAGAGCTACCTGTGGGCTGTTCTGCAGGTGGAGACAGTGGGAAGATCAGTTGTTCCCTAAAGAGACCTCAATGATTCCCCGTTTTCAGCTCTCCACTATACTTGCTAACATTGAGTCCTGAACCTCTTGGGCACTTTGCTGGGCAGGTGAGCCATTCCCTGTAGCTATTATTGGGAGATCCATGCCACAGCTTCCTCCCTCTGCTTTACAGTGGGGACTTATCCTTCTCTTTTCATTTTCCAGAAAGCTGTTGTGATCCTTCAGATGCTGAGAGAATCTCCCCCTTCTCATTATTGTTGTGCACTTTTTTTCCTGTTACATAAACTTACTGTCAATTTGGGGGCCCTGGAAGGAGAAGAAATAATTGGCTATGTGTTTATTGTGCCATATGAACCAGAAGTCAAAGTGACATATTTGAATTGACACTAATATATAATGAAGTGTAGGTTTATTAACACAACTCATGCTGACTCTCTCAGACCTTTTCATACTATTTAATTGGGCAGCTAAAAGTTATCATTGTATTTCAGACTTAACCCTTGTTCAAACCTGTAAAACCCAACCCATGGCCGTCGAGTCAATTCCGACTCATAGCGACCCAATAGGACAGAGTTGAACTGCCCATAGGGTTTCCAAGGAGTGGCTTGTGGATTTAAACTGCTGACCTTCTGGTTAGCAGTCATAGCTCTTAACCACTGTGCCACCAGGGCTCCTAACTCTTGTTAAGATACCCTAAAACCAGAGCTCCCTAAAATGTCTTCAACGGCAGTAACAATGAGCAAATTGCCCCAACTTCTCAAAGAAGACACTAAAGAACACTGGGAGATTTCCAGACAACCGTTTTCTCTTCTTTCCAAACAGTGATTTTGTTTCAATGGCTTTTTGGTTTTTGTTTGTTTGTTTCACTAATGGCAGAAGCATTTCTTTAAATGAAATATTCTCAAAGTTACCAAGATGGATAATAAAGCTGCTCAGGTTGAAGCCCAAGGGAGAAGCGGCCATTTGCAGCAACTTCTGAATGGGCTGCTAGGAACTCTAGGGGCAATGGCTCTTGGTCCCTTGAGGTAATACTTTAGAATGCAGATTTTGCCCTACTGTCCAGAACCTACTTGTCTAACAAGCTCCCAGGTGATTCTGATCCATAATTTGAGATAGTCTGCTCAAATTGGCGAAAACAACTGGCCTAAGAAAGAAGCTTGGATGGTTCAGGCAATGTATAGAAATGTGTAGGGATGTTTTCATTGGAAGAATTTTCCTCTTTGTTTTCCCCTGACATCTCAAGAGACACTTAGATCTCTGCGTTAAATGCAAAAGAAGCAAAAGACAAATTAAGGACTTGTGCAGCAATATTTCTGGAGCTGATAACACTGATCATATGTGAGGTGGTTACACATCATAATCTTTGAGGCAAAATGGATTTTGCTTGTTTCTGACATTATTGCCAAGAAAAAAGGCAGATTTCCCAGAAAGTTTTCACCTTCTGCACTTTTTCAAAATCCCCAGACACACTGTTTTCCAGTTACTTTGCAAAGCTTCTGTTTGCCAGTGCAAGCTTAATGAGGGCACCAGAAGGGGCTCCTGACCACATGCTTGGTTCAGCTACCTTAGATGTTATGACTTATGTTATGTTATGACTTAGGGTGTGTGTGTGGATGTCCAATTTTATTAACACAAATTCCTCAACTGTTGGGTTGTTCTAGACTTTTTTCTTTCTTCTTTTGGAATTTTAGTGAGCAACAAAAGAGAGCAATAAATATGGAGGCAAAGGCTTCATCAGGGAGTGTGGTCCTTTCCTTTTTGGTGGCCCATAAACTCAGTGACTCTGTAAGGCCAGGGCTGATCTGGGAGTTGCTATTCCCCATTAAGGCCAAATCCAGCTGGAGAACACTTAGCTGCCACCCAGTCATACTCTAGAGACAACGTGTCATAGGGTCCTATGGACAATGTGAACTGAGGCTCAACCCAGTTGCTTTTTTTAGACTGTCACCAAGGCTGAGCACCGAGTTGCTGCTGCCCTTTGCCTGAGCATACAGGAGGCAGTCTTGTGGCAGGAATAAAGCACGCCGTGGCTCCTTCCATCTCCCCTCCACTCATACTTCTCACCGTCCCTTCCCGTGACCCTGTGTTTTTGTTGCTTATAATAACTCATGGCTCATACCCAAATTAACATCTTTATCCTCAAGACAAACATTTACATTTCATATCAGCAGGCTTTAAGAGGTGTCTTGCCTACAGCAAAAAAGACATACAACTACACATTTTCCCAGAAGCTGGATACTTCATCACTGAGCAGACACCTTCCAAATTAGGCTCAGTAGCCAATTACCTTTACCACCTCTTCTGAAGAGCAGAGTATGGAAGTCTTCCTTCTATGAGTGAGCAATTCGGTGTGTTCAAACTATTAGGGGGAAATAGATCACTCTATCTGTATAAGTTATGCTACGCTACGTTACGTGACATCATGTCATGTTATGTTATATGACGCAGCTTTGGGAATCAGCAGACCTAAGATGGAGTATTCCTTAGCACTCACTAGCTGTGTAAACTTAGGAAGGTAATTTAACCTTTCTGAGCCCAAGTTCTAAACGTATAACATGGTAGGTGACATCACATACCATATGGTTCTGTTAAAGAGCTAATCCAATCACATAAATGGAAGTAATTTTCAAACTATGAAGCACTTTCTTATATTGAACCCAAATTGCCATGACTCTGTTCTCCTCCTGCTCAGAGTGTCCAGCCCTCAACCAAGTCTTCTCCAAGCATTTCTAAAAGTCACAGAGGGTCTCCCATGTGCTTAGGAACAGGACACAGTCCACTATGATGGCAATCCCACTGCTCTGTACTGCCAGGCCTACGCTTCACTGGTGGGCACAGAGTTTTCCTCCTTGCATGGCCTGGAATCCTTCTGCTCAACCCTTGTCTCCTGGGCTGCTTCACCAGGCACAACCCCGATGCCTCAGGACTGCAAAGCCACAGAGACTGGAGAAGGAATGCTTTCTTCTTTGTGGCTTCCCAAAGCACTGTAGCTTGGTCCCCAGTGTGTGAGCATAGAGAGACAACTCTTTTATCATCATTATTATTGTGGGAAAATATACATAGCCTGAAATTTACCATTTTAAAGTATACACTTCAGTGGCATTAAATAGATTCACAACATTATGCAACCACTACCTCTATCTAGTTCCAGAACATTCATCACCCCAAAAGGAAAATTCGCACCCATGAAGCAGTCACTCTCCATTCCCCACTTCCTCCCAGCCTGTGGCAGTCACTAATCTGCTCTCTGACTCGGTGATTTGCCTATTCTGGATTTGTCATATAAATGGAATCATACAATAGGTGGCCTTTTGCTCTGGGCATCTTTCACTTAGCATAATGTGTTCAAGGGTGCTCTTTTTGTTTTGACTTAGTGCTCTTTCTCTCCCTAGGACCAAGCTTGCACCAGGGGACTGGTGGGTTTGAAAAACCATTACCACAGCCCTGCCTACTTCCTTCCTCTTGAAATGGGTCCTCTCCCCTCTGTAAACATATCTCTGCAGGCTATGTGCCCACAGGCATGTAAACATCTGCAGAGCTGTGTTCCTTCCCTGCATGCTGTCAGACCCAAACCACAGTTTGCCAACAAAGCCCTCATATGCCTAAACTTAAACAGTCCGAGAAAATGCTGAAGTTGAGATCCTGATAGAGTCATTACAATAGTCTAACGTTGTAGTTTGTGGCATAGATGAGTTGCTAAGAATCATGTTTCCTTTAGTATTTGAGTACTGTGTTGTTTTCTGTGAAAAAGGTCCCTAGACCGCGCAAAAGGTTTGCGCTGGACTACCAACCTAAAGGTCAGTGGTTCAAACCCACCTAACAGTGCTACAGAAGAAAATCTGTAAAGATTACAGCCAAGAAGACTCTATGAACAGTTCCACTCTGAAGTACATATGGTCTCCATGAGTCGGAATCTACTCGTACCTACAGATATGGATATGTTTTTGGGGGGGAGAGCAGGTTTCAAATATCTTGCTAAGCGTAGGACACCTTTGTAGTTCTCCGGAATCTTTCATGGACTTGCTCTTCAAATGTAGGTATATATGATGCTTTTCACTTTCTACTCTCTTGCCCTGGAAGTAATCTTATGTAACCCCATCCTTTATCATTCTGATACCTCTGATAAAAAACCAGAAAACCCACTGCCATCGAGTTGATTCTGACTCATAGCGACCCTAGAGGACAGAGTAGAACTACCCCATAGGGTTTCCAAGGAGCAGCTGGTGGATTCGAACTGCCAGCCTTTGGGTTAGCAGCCAAACTCTTAACCACTGCACCAACAGGGTTCTGGTACTGTGACTCTATTTGTCTGCATGGCTCACTGAGGAAATCTTTAACAAAGATTCAAAATGAGAAATTGTTTCTAGTTTACAGTTGATATAGAAATGGAGGATTCTTGGCTACTCCTTTGTCATACTAAATTATTTATTTAGGAAGTTTCAAGCCACTGCAACCTGCCAAATAAATAATGCTCTCTTCTCCCTAAGAAATTCAAAGTTTGATGGAATTATATTTTGTGTTTCTTTCTCACAATTGTAGGTTTTTAAAATTTCAAACATTCTAATGTAAATTCTGTGCATCTCTTTTTGTTTCAGAGCTTCTGTTATTACAGTTAAATTTTACATTTAATGTTGGCCTTTCTAGTGCATAGTAACCAGGCATAAAGAAAATAATCATAAAAAGACATAAATACCCGGGAAGACAGTAAAACCTTTCATCGTCCATGTATAGGGTCGGAGTTCTATCCCAACAAGCATCATTTTACCTGCAAACATTCTCTGTAGTTCAAATATGTCCTTGAAACTTCCTATCTTTATTCATCTTGTGTCCATATTTCAATCGGCTTTATACAATGAGCCGTTTATATGCTCCATATTTTAACATGTTTTACTTTCATTTTCACTTATTATTGTGCAGATGGTTCTGGCCTTTTTAAGACCAGAGTTAGATTCTTATACAACCCCCTCATGCTTTTCTTTGCAGTCAGTATGTACCTGAAATAGTCTATTTTCCTTTTTTTTTACTTGCAGGTATCTAATTAGTCAAGGTAACTCAAAGGGATTTAGCTTAGGTTTATACCTTTCCAGGAGGCTGGGTGGTGCAAGTGGTTAGTGATTGGCTGCTAATTTAAAGGTTGGCAGTTTGAACCTACTCAGTGGCTGTGCAGACGAAAGCCCAGGTTATCTGCTTCCATAAAGATTACAGGCAAGAAAACCGTATGGAGAAGTTCTACTGTGTAACACATGGGCTTGCCATGAGTCAGAATCATCTCGACAGCAATGAGTTTTGTTTGTTTGTTTTTTAATACCTTTCCAGACAAGCTGCTGTTATGGCACAAAAATATCCAAGCAATGCTAACTCACAGACATAAAGGAACGAAGATACATCTGGGACCATGTCTCCTTAGTAGGTTAGGGTCTGCTGCACCTTCCTGTCTGCCAATATCTATCTGCCAATATCCCCCAGTCTCTCCTGTTTCTAAATGCTGATTTAGATAAATGCTTTTCTAACCAGAAAGAAATAGTATGGTATTTAATTCAACCATGAAAATAAGCACTGACATATGTGCCCCACCTGAAAGAAATCAGGACAGGCTTGATTTGAATCAGGCAGGAGGCCAGATGCAATCAGATTCTCAAAGTCTGTAACTCCACCAAAGGAGCGATCACCCCCACACTCCCTCAGGACCCTCCAGATTGTAGAAGATCCTGAGAGGTCAGAATCAAGCTGGGCTCTCAGGTGTTCAGTAAAATGTGATTTTGTACAAAAGGAGCAGGGAGGGAGACAATGGCAAAATTAGGCTTTCCTTTCAAAGTTCGGATAAAAGGAACGATGACTGGGTATTTGTCACTCCTCACTCACACACCATCTCCACCTCTAGAGTTACGTTTTGAGCCTCAGAGAATCCTAAATTTAGAAGCAAGGCACACAACTGGCCCGAGGGTTTGAAAGACCTCGAGTAATTCTGTAGCCCAGTGAGGACTTGCCATCCCGACTGGCCCAACATGGAATCCCCACAGAGTCTGAGAGCACAGAAGGGGTATTTGGAGCTGCTGCGAAAGGTAAAACTATCATTTCACCAATACGACTATACCACTTGCCGTCACGTCGACTCTGATTCATGGCAACCCCATGTGTGTCAGAGTAGAACTGTGCTCCATAGAGTGATCAAGTAGATCACCAGGCCTTTCTTCCAAGGTGCCTCTGGGTAACCTTTCTTCCAAGGTGCCTCTGGGTAACCTTTCAGTTAGCAGTCGAGCGCGTTAACCATTTGCACCATCCAGGGACTCCAACACAGCTACACCCTTAAACAAACCTGACTGTATATTTAAAATGTGATTTATACTAAAGATTAACTGGGAGTGATCCATTTTCCCACTACTTTCATGAGATGGACTTTCCACCATCTCTAGGGTCTAAAATTATTCAAAACCTCCTAGAGCCTCTGTTCTGGGCATCCATTCCTCACCTTCTCTCTCAGAGGCTTCAGCAACGCCACGGTGTCAGTCTAGGTGTTCTCTGTTTCTTCCCTCCCGAGGTATGAACCTCATCCTCCAGAGCCCTCTCTGCTCCTACCCACATACTCCGTGAATGCTGCCTTTGCCTCTCCGGCCCACTGATGACACCCCCTCCTCATTCTCCTGCCCTTTTAGTCGGTTTCACACTGTTGACCAGTTAGTCAATTAACAGATCGATATCAAGCATCTACCATTGGCAGGACTCTGTAACAGGTAACCCCACACCGGATTGCTTTTTGTGAGTGAATCTTATCTCCCCAAATAGACTGTAAGCTCCCTCAAGGCAGGACAATGTCTCTTTTTTCGAAGCCTACATTTTACCTGGAACAGGACTGATTGCCTAGCAGATGTTCAATACATTTTACAAAATGATTCTTAACTCTGCATAAAATAGTCACTGGTTGATTTCCTTACAGAGAAAGTTCTTCAGGTGCCCTTAACATACAGTTCAGTGTACATATATTTCTCTTTAACATGTTTGTTGTGTGAAGACAGGTGTATCACAGGTCACTTTGCTGAACCTCTAGATTTAAAATGAGAATTTTTTAAAATGGGCACTAGTTTAATGTTACAAACAGGAGTCCCTTTGGAAGTCTTGACTGATTCTGAGAAGGGGAAGAGCAGGAAGACATTGCAGTCAAGCTCTGTGGGTTCAGCATTGGCCCTTATATTTATTCGTGAGCTTCTTAGAAAGCTTCTTAGGCTAAAATGTAGGCAAAGAATGAAGTGAACCTGTTTTTTAGCAGTTATTTTCTATAGCTCATTCTTTGGCCAAACTAAGTGTCTTCCTGCTGCAGACATTGTTCAGTGCTAGGTGGGGCATATGAGAACAAATTCAGTGTGCTCATTGCTAAGACAGCTTTTCCTACCAACTCTTACTTTGCTTATAACAAAAAAATCTTGAAAGATAATTTCTTTCTCTGGTCCCTTGCCTGTCTTTGAGGTACGAATATGTCTAACCTCCACAGTAATGGAAGACTACATAGATATACAGTTCACAGCCAAATTCTGTTACCTCCTATAAGCCTTCCAGGTTGGGAGCGGGTTCTATCTCTTTGATCAGCAGGCAAAACATTCAGACTCAGGCTTTTGACTCTGCAAAGCTTAGAAGCATGTACTATCTTGAAAAAAAATTCAAAAACTGTAGAAGCTTGACACCAACATGTCTAAGCAAATTACTGGAGGTCTGGAGTAGTCCGTGAAAATGCCACCATTAATGGTATTGATGATGAAAAGGAAATTACAAAAAAATTAGTTTTCTGTTCTTTACCTAAGTCGAGTATTTACCAAAATAGTTATAAACTGGGCAAATTTTAAGAATCTAAAGCAAATCTCAAAAGCATGTGTGTATTTCCCAATCAGAATGGAAAGGATGCTCAAGAGAACAAGTACTTAGAAGTAATCTCCTTTCCCAGTACACCTCCTTGGCTTGCACTGCTCAATACCTTGAAAAGTAATGCCTGATGCCCTTCCTTGATGGTGGTCCTACCACAAGTTTAAATTTTTCCCCAAGAAGTGGCTTTCTTTCTTTCTATGCCTAACCCAAAAGTCCATGGGTGGCATATGTGGTTTGTGCATCACTGCTAAGCTAAAGGTTGGTGGTTAGAACCCACTCATGGGCACTTTGGAAGAAAGGACTAGCGATCTGCTTCGGTTAAAATTACAGCCAAGAAAACCCTACTGGAGCAGTTCCACTCAATAACACATGGGGTCGTCATGAGTTGGAATCGACTGGACTTCAACAGGTTCGGTTTTTTTGGTGCCTAACCAAAGAGCTTCAGGGGGAGAAGATAAAACTTTTCCTAAAGAGACCCGTCTCAGTTTGCTCCGGCCAAGCTGCCAAAAACGCAGCGAGATGTTCTGTCGTGTTTATTTCAACTCCACGTTCACTTTCTGTCCTTGTAGCTACCTCATCCCTGAACTCCCAACTACAACAGCTCCAGCAGCTCCAGCAGCTCCAGCAGCAGCAGCAGCAGGGGCAACCTCCACAGCCGACCAGCCAGCACCCGCCGACAACCCCGCCTCAGCAGCCGCCGCAGCCCCAGGCCACCCCGCCCCAGCAGCCGCCACCTGCCTCCCAGAAACTGCCAGCTCCCTCGTCTCAGCTGCAACAGGCTCCTCCGCCCCAGCAGCACCAGTCCCACCCCCACGCCCAGAACCAGAACCAACAGTCTCCAACTCAGCAGAGTCCGAGCCCCCCTCAGAAACCCAGTCAGTCCCCAGGACATGGCCTGCCGTCGCCGCTCACGCCACCCAATCCTCTGCAGGTACGCTCCCCGCCCCGCCCCCGCGAGCACAGAGCACCTTTGCGCGGGATTGTGCCATCCCCAAAAGCAGAGGCCGGCGAAGACAGTTTCCAAAGCTGTAGCAAATTGTTCTAATTCAAATTGATCTCCTAGACGTAGGCAAGAGGAAGCAAATAGCGGGCAACTGGGGATGCGTGTAAACAAAACAAATAGAAGCCCGTTGATGTTGCCCTCCAAAGGATAAATGTTATCTGTTTCCTCCTGCGAGAGGTCGGCACTGTAAGTGCACTTGTAGCCAGTAATAATTCCATTTTGTGATACTTTTTGAAGGCGGCAAAGATAGCATCCAATTAAAATTATTACTAGCACAGTTTTGTAGCCCCGCGGAGAACTGCAAATACCGTCCATGAGGCAGGTGGTTATTTCTCTACATTATGAATACTACAGTGTCTTACCTTGGTACTTTGTGCTCTTTTGTTTCTATTTTTCTAAAGACTCTCTGGGGTTAAGAGGGTAAAGAAATTTAGCCCCAGTCTTATGTCCCAGATTCCAACCATTACTCCATGTACTAACAAGTATTCTAAATTCATGCTGAGAGCCTCAACAAATATGCATTTTGATAAAATAATTAAGCGCCCATATAGTTACCTCATTACTGTGAAGCTGAGGGCATCAAAAATAGGTTATCGTGAAAGTTCATCTTTCATCTACTGCTGTGAAGGAGGAATGGGTAGGAGAAACCAGGCATATATAACTTTAAACTTCAGAAAACCATTCTTAAATTAGAAGCTTTGAAAACAAATTACTTCAAAATGTAATGCCTATGATGTCAACACATCAGATCCAGAAATTAAGAGTTCAGCCAAGCCACCTATTATTTGACTAACATAATGATGTTTTGCCCCATTGAAATTTCAGACGATTTAGTGCGCTTGTAGTACAATTTCTTTCTCTCCTTCTCCCTTCCCTCCTTCCTTCCTTCCTTCCTGCCTTCCTTCCTTCCTTCCCTCCTGCCTGCCTTCCTTCCTTCCCTCCTGCCTTCCTTCCCTCCTGCCTTCCTTCCCTCCTGCCTTCCTTCCCTCCTGCCTGCCTTCCCTCCTGCCTGCCTTCCCTCCTTCCTTCCTTCCCTCCTGCCTGCCTTCCCTCCTGCCTTCCTTCCCTCCTGCCTGCCTTCCTTCCTTCCCTCCTGCCTGCCTTCCCTCCTGCCTTCCTTCCCTCCTGCCTGCCTTCCTTCCTTCCCTCCTGCCTTCCTTCCCTCCTGCCTTCCTTCCCTCCTGCCTTCCTTCCCTCCTGCCTTCCTTCCCTCCTGCCTGCCTTCCCTCCTGCCTTCCTTCCCTCCTGCCTGCCTTCCTTCCTTCCCTCCTGCCTGCCTTCCCTCCTGCCTTCCTTCCCTCCTGCCTGCCTTCCTTCCTTCCCTCCTGCCTTCCTTCCCTCCTGCCTTCCTTCCCTCCTGCCTGCCTTCCTTCCCTCCTGCCTGCCTTCCTTCCTTCCCTCCTGCCTGCCTTCCTTCCCTCCTGCCTTCCTTCCTTCCCTCCTGCCTTCCTTCCTTCCCTCCTGCCTTCCTTCCCTCCTGCCTTCCTTCCCTCCTGCCTGCCTTCCTTCCCTCCTGCCTGCCTTCCTTCCTTCCCTCCTTCCCTCCTGCCTTCCTGCCCTTCTGCCTTTCTTTTTTACCTGACAAAGACCAACAGAATAAGCAGCCTCTTACTCATTGCAAATGCCAACTCACCCTCCCCTTCCTTGATGGTAGGGATCAGTGCAGCCCTCCCTGACCTGAGGATGCCAATAACCATGGCGTCCTTAGGTCCCAAATAGAAAAGTAAAGAAAATTAAGATGATTTGATACACAGGCAGAAAGGCAGAGGTATATTAGAGACTTAGTATTTTAAAACTGACTTAGACCGTTGTTCCATAACTTTGTTTCTTTGTACATGGATTCTGTGGTGGCCCAAAGTATTCCTGGAAATTAAAACATTTGGGTGAGATGAATAATTGTGTTTTCCTGGGCACTTGAGCCACAGTTACTTTCAGTTTGACCATTTTCCTAAGTCAGGGTTGAGGGTGTATTTTTACAAACCTTAAAACCAGTGCGAGACAATCTAATACTTTAGGCGTGGACTGATAACGGACACAGGCTGAGGAAGTCTTCACTGCACACTTTTCATCTTCTAAGAGAGTAGGTACAATCAAATTTACAAAATGCAGGATTATAGTAAACCAAACGTTTTTGGCATTTGGAATTCAACTCTATTACTCCAAAGAATGGGTTTAATGCCTTTTAAGAGCAGTTGAACTGACCTACCCATACACCAAATGATTAAACAATCCCTCTGTCTGAGCCACAAAAGTAGGTAAAACTGCCAACGGAAAAAAAATTACCCTGCCCTGGGGGATGAGATTATTTAACTCCATCCCCAGTTGTTGCATATAGTCCAGTATTCCTTCCCTTTAAGCAAAAGCTTTGAGTTTTGTGAACATTAGCCTTCCCTGAACACTGTCAGCATTTTAGAAATCTCCATCGGTCAATAAAAGCCCAGTATGGACGAGGCCAGTTGTATAAGCATTGACATGACTTTAGATAAAGTGACCACTTGGCTTCATGGAAATAAAATTCTCCCAACTATTTCCCATGGAAATCCTGGGGCTCTTTTGTTTTGTTTTTGCAACAAATGATATCTCAGTGCCACATTTTCTTCTCTATAACCCTGAGAGAATATCTAATTTTTCACCTTTGGAATTTTAATTTATATACTTAATAAACACAATGGTAGGAGACTATTCTAATTTCTTTTGTGGATCTAATGGATAATCACTGAAGGAGAGATTTGGTAAAACTTCTAGAAATATTACATGGTAGATACAGAACTAATTTCGAATACATCTATGTCAGTCGGAATGAAAGGGTTTTTCCCCTTAGCTGCTGGCATGTGTACAGGAAATGGAGAATTTCATGGTTTTAAAATATATTTTTTTCTACAATAGCTGCAGGGTTTTGAGTTTGTGGAACGTGGGAAGTTTGAACTTTTTAAAAAGAAAGTTATTTAAAAGGAATTGCAAAGATATTTTAACTGTCACAGGTAATGATCTTCATGGACTAGAAAAAAATGTTCTTGTTTGAAGATGATTAAGGAAATAAAGATCAACAAAATTCCTGTATGACAGCTTATATTTCATTTTCTAGTTCTTGATTTTCATATGGGCTGCAATTTTTACATTATTCAAAATTTGTCTGATAGATACTAATTTAGAATTATGCAACTTAGATTGTCAAAGAAAGTCGGTAATAAAAAGGTTAATTTGCTTAAATAAAATAAAAACTTTGAGGGATAATATCATTCCAGAACAGTACAGATGCTGTCATGTCTTCAGAAAAGAAAAACAACAAATCAAAGTAGCTTGCTTAGATATATTTGAGTTAGGTGGTTTCTTTAGATAAAAAAAAAAAAAAAAAAATTAATATTGCTGGCGGGTAGTAATACTCTAGACTGAAATTCTCCAAATAGTTCCTGTCAGGTTTTTCTGTAATATTGCAATGTAATTTTATTTCCCTCTTTTACTCAATTCCATGCAATGGATTGCATTTACAAAACCAGGTTGTTGTTTTCAGGATAGATATGAGTCTATAGTATTACCACTTCAGAGAAGCTCAGCTAGGGGAATAACTTTGTTCATTAATTTTGACCTCTCAGGGTTGTAGGAGGGCAAGTGGTCTAGCATGAATGCTAGAAGCTGGCCCCTGGGGGTCTGTCTTTAGGTTCTCTATTGAAACTCATGACCCACCCACCCACAACTTCACTCTCTCCTGAGAGGGGTAAGGAGGGAAGTTGTAAACAGGGATTGCAAGTGCCAATGTCTTCAGTAGTCAGGCAGTTAGCCTGAATAAATAAAGTAGGCTTGGGGATAAAACTCAAAATCAGATTTTTGAAAACAGAGTGTGGGCCTAACAAAATGCATCTGTGAGCGGAATCCAGCCCTTGAGTTCCAAGATGGGTATCATTCTGTACTCCCTGTGTTTACTCTAACCCAAGAGCCACAGGCTGTGCCCGAATCTAAAACTAGAAATACACAGTGTTTTGGGTAGCTGCAGATCAGAAATGTAAATGGAAGCAACCTGTTGGGGAAAGAGATGTGGCCTAATCAGCCCTGGGTAGAGAAAAGAATGTACAATTTAATTTAAATATGTCATTTTGATCTAGAATAAAGACCCCAGAAACATATGAATGGTAAAATAAATGCTTCCATTCTGTGACCTTGAGATAGCTTTTCTTGGGAATGTTCTTAGAAGGTTTTGTTTGCACTGGGGAAATTCAACACATGTTGTAAAAGCCCTAACATTCCCTTGTGAGTGACCTCAGGATGAGCTGGGCTTAGTGGGAGCCCATTCATGGTGTAGTGGAAAGAGGGTGGCTGAAGAGTTTGAGGCCTTGTTCTAGTTCTGACCTTGCCTCCAAGTAGCTCAAAATTTGGACAAGTCGCTTTAGCTCTCTGGACTTCATTTTCCTCATCTGTTAAATGTGAATTGGCCTAGATGATTTTTAAGATCCTTTTCAGGCCTGTAAGACTACAATCGAAATGTTGGTATGCCTCTGGCATGTTTATTGGTTATTGAATACCTGGTGGCCCTGAAGATTTTCTAAGTATTCTTCAAGGTCAGGTTAATTTCTTCCCACTCAGCTGGGTGGCAGAGTGAAAAGAGAGTGGGGACAAACACTTGAGGGATAGTGATAGCAGAGGCAGATTTTATCTTAGCCAGGGAGTCTAAATTAAAGTCAAGTTTTTATCCTCCAGAGTCACTGCCATAGGCTCTGGTCCCAGATTGCTTTTCCACACCTATACATTAGAGGAGCTTAAGAAACCAAATACTGCATTTAACCTTGGCCTTCTGCATACCTTCTTGCATGGCAGCGAGCAGGCTAATCTTTTCCTTTTCTTGTTGTATTGCACATTTTAATAAATAACAGAGGGAGAGATCAGTGGAAGCAGTTAAGGCAGAGAAAGCTATCTGTGCTCGAATGAGGAATGAGGGGCATGGTCACCTCTGTAGAGGTGACATTGCTGGAGAGATAGTTTAAAATGCATTCTTGGCAATGTACATTTGCTAATGTAAAGGTACTGTTACAGCTCAGGCACAAGGGAGTAAAACCTTATCTGAATTCCCCTCTGCTGTGCTGTGTGCACTCTCCTGATCTCCTCATTGGGGTGCTTTCCCACTCACAGACTTTTCAGTGCGAAGTTCCAAAGTATGTAAGTGAGGAGGGAGGTTGGTACATGATCATTTTTTAAAAGAAACCCTTGGGAAGTCATTAGACCTATGTGCCTTTCATCCTGTTGAAAGCAAATGGTTTCCATTCATGGGCCTCTCCTATAGAAAAGGCCCAGCACCCTGGGCCAAGCCCCCAGCCCAGCAATTAGTCTTGATCAGTTTCACACGATAATCACCCAAAACTCTGTGGATCTTAAAGTTTTTCATCTATAAAGTAGTGTTAGCTGCCCTGGAGTTGGCCTGACTCATGTTGACCCCACGCACACGGGAACGAAACTCTGCTCAGCCCTGCACCGTCCCCATGGTCGGTTTCCCAGTGAACCACTGTGATCCATGGGGTTTGTTTTCACTGGCTGATTTTCAGAAGCAGATCGCCAGGCCCAGGTCTCCCGCGTGGAAGGCAAGAATTCTACCACTGAACCATAATGCCACCCATCTATAAAGGGAGGGGACTAAATTAAATGCTTTCTATAACTACTTCAGAAATCCTGGTGGCGTAGTGGTTAAGAGCTATGGCTGCTAACCAAAAGGTCAACAGTTTGAATTCACCAGGCACTCCTTGGAAACCCTATGGGGCAGTTCTACTCTGTCCTGTTGGGTCGCTATGAGTCAGAATTGATTCAATGGCAATGGGTTTGGTTTGGTTTTTTTTAATGTAGGCAACGTTCTCCCAGAACAATCAGGCCATGAGGACTTTTTAAAAACTAGAATAGTCCACATGGGTGGGTAAGGCTTACTCTTAGGCTAAAGAACCAGACAAAATCTCATTGTTATAGACAAGAAAATCCATACAAACTCATAGTTATTCTAGAGATTGAATATAATACTCTGATGAAAATGCTGTGTATGTTATACATTCGCTAAGCAAATGTTAATTATACAAAAGATATGGAAGAGTATAAATTTGTTTCTGTTTATACTACCATTGAATAAATTGAGGGTATCATTCATGGTTCACTCATTCAGCAAGAGGCAGGGTGGGAAATGGGAATCCTTTTACCCAACTGTATTAAGCACTGAATAAAATAAACAAAACCTATTTGCCCGTATACTCTGCAAGGGACAATTTTTTCCTTTCATGAAAGAAAAAAATCTCCTTTAAAAAAAAAAAAAAAAAAAAAACCCTCTCAGTTCAACATTACTGACATTTCAAAGAATTTATTACAAGCTTTTGAGATCCAGGAGGAACAACAAGGTTTATATTGCTTTGAGAGTGGCAGGGGAAAAAATTAGTTTATCCAGAATATAGTTATATACTGCAGGTGCTTCTTTGTCATTGTCTAGATTTCCCATTTCTGGGTACTGCTCTGCAGGTTAGTCAAATCATGTAGAAGGTGATTTAACAAAACAGGCGGCATGTTCACACCACTGAATATGGAAACTCATGTCAAGGAGCAACAGATGGAAAGGGTGCTAGAATCAAAGGGGGCTAGAAAGGTCTTTGCAGCATTGAACATGGCAAGTTCTAACTTCTCAAAGAAAACAGAACCGCTCTGATCCTGACAGTGGGGCAGCTCCATGGCCTGTCTGCAGCGAGCTCAGCAAAGAGCCTGGAGCCACCCACACCTTCCGATCCCACCCCTTTCTGCTGGGTGGAAGCTGATAAGCTTACCCCAAAGTCTAGTTCAGAAAGCTTCTGAAACAGTTTTGCTTCTATGTGCGTAGATGCAAGTTTTAGTGGTAATGTGAGACATCCAAAATGTGCTGGCTGGCACTTTGCTCTGAACCAGCAGAACATAGCCCATGTTCATAGTGAACTGAATACAATATTCCAGTGCTTTAATGATCAAGTGTTATTCTTCTCTAAGCATCAGTTCATTTCCCACAATGTAGGTTTGGGAATTTCCATGAGCTTTTCAATTGACTTCCCTAGTATAGACTTGCAAGTAAATATTTTCCAGGTCATAAAGAAAGCACTTTCATCATTATCTGCACACATTTATTGAGCACCTATAATGTGCATGTGGCCTTAGGGAAGGTTTGCAGAACAAACAAAGGGATACCATAGAGAGAGCACGTTCTATAGAAGCAAAATGACCTGGGTTCAAATCCTGCCTGAGACTCAGTTTCCTCAGGGGCTGGAGGATTGATGTGAAGATTAATGAAATGACTTATGTGAGAGCATTCACTTCATCTCCTGATAGATAGCTGGCATTCAAAAAATATTAGTGTCCTGTCTGCCCATTTTCTTTCCTTAACTATTGATATTATAATCTAAGGAGAAATATGAGACAAACAGACTCACTCAAAGTTGAACAAAAAGTAAATAGTCATGGGAGTATACAAATGCATGTCTACACAAAATTATGCATTTCAGATGACAGAAAGCCCATATTAGCTTGAATGAGACTAATAATTGCATGTGCATTTTAGAGTCATCCTGGCTCAGAGAGAGAAGGAGGGAAATCAACTGGGATTAAGATGAGAATGAGGGTCTTAGCAGAGGGTTGTGTAGACACAGCATGGTGCAGGGCAAGCCTGAACAAAGCCTCCCAGTGGTGTGGATCCTACAAGGGGTTTAGAACAGGGAGAGAAAGCATTTTAGATATGTGCTCATGCTCATCTTGCCTAACTGTGTAATCTTAAAGGATTCTTACTTAAACCTACAGAACCTCAGTTTCTTTACCAATATTATTAACAACCAAAAATTATTTTTCCTACTTTTTTTTAAATTATTGTACTTTAGATGAAGGTTTACAGAACAAACTAGCTTCTCATTAAACAATTAGTGCACATATCGTTTTGTGACATTGGTTGCCAATCCCACGATGTGTCAACACTCTCCCTTCTCGAACTTGGGTTCCCTATTACTAGCTTTCCTGACCCCTCCTGCCTTCTAGTCCTTGCCCCTGGGCTGGTGTGCCCCCTTAGTCTTGTTTTGTTTTATGGGCCTGTCTAATCTTTGGAGGAAGGGTGAACCACAGGAGGGAATGCATTACTCAGCTAAAAGGGTGTCTAGGGGCCATACTCTTGGGGTTTCTCCAGTCTCTGTCAGGCCAGTAAGTCTGGTCATTTTTTGTGAGTTAGAATTTTGTTCTACATTTTTCTCCAGCTCTTTCTGGGACCTTCTGTTGTGATTTTGGTCAGAGCAGTCAGTGGTGGTAGTTGGGCACCATCTAGCTCTACTGGACTCACTCCAGTGGAGGCCATGGTAGTTGTGGTCCATTAGTCCTTTGGACTAATCTTTCCCTTGTATCTTGCTTTCTTCATTGTCCCTTGCTCCAGACAGGTTAAAATACTCCAGACCTTGGAGTATCTTAGATGGCCGCTCACAGGTCTTTAAGACCCCAGACGCTACTCACCAAAGAAGAATGTAGAACATTTTCTTTATAAACTGTGTTATGCCAAATGAGCTAGATGTTCCCAAAACCACGGTCCCCACAGCCCTCAGCCCAGTAATTCGGTCCCTCAGGGAGTTTGGATGTGTCTATGGAGCTTCCATGACCTTGCCTTGGACTGTTTTTCCTCCTTAATTCCACAAAGTTGTGTGGTTTAGTGTATGGGTAAGGAGGAAGAATCTTGGTGATCCCAGTTCTGCAACTAACTAGCTATGTGACCTGGGACACGTTACATCATCTCTTTGGGAATCAGTGTATCACTTACAACAAGAAAAGTTTATATTAGATGATCTTTAAGTCATTTCCAACTCCACGTTCTATTTATGAAATGACATAAATAACATGGTTTGAATTATTTAGAAAGAAGAATATACATTTCTACCCTGTCCTTTAGGGTCGCTGTGAGTCAGAATCGACTCTATGGCAATGGGTATATATATATATATATATATATATATATATATAACATCATAAACCACATCACATATTCAATACTTAAGGAACACTCCTGACAAGGAAATATAATACTGACTAATATCTGCAATGAGATTTAAAATTTACAAAGTGCATTTTTATATACATTATTTTATACCTTGACCTCATGGGATCACAGTTCTAATCATAACAATCACTACTGTTTATTGAATGATCACTATGTATCTTACACTCTCTAAGCACTCCAGTCTCTCATTTTCTCCTCACAATAGCTCACAAGAGGCAAAATGATTATCTTCATTCAGATCCAAAAAACTGAGTCTCAGAACATTGAAGTTACTTCCTCAACATCACTGAATTGAGATTCCAGACTTTGTCCAACTTCAAAGCATCTCCATTTGTATTTTACTACCTCTACAATGTTCATGGAAACCCTGGTGGCATAGCGGTTAAGTACTGCAGCTGCTAACCAAAAGGTTCGCAGTTCGAATCCACCAGACATTCCTTGGAAACTCTATGGGGCAGTTCTATTCTGTCCTATAGGATCACTATGAGTTGGAATCAACTCAACAGCAATGGGTTTTTTTACAATGTTCATTGTGCTAGTTGGTGAAATATATATTCTTATCTCCTTATTTGGTTATGAGCATTTTCTAAGGCAGCATCTTCCAAAGTCTCTTCCACAGAATATTAGCCTGAAGAAATTTTATTGAAAAGTTTCCATGGTTTAAAAAATAAATAAATACTGCACAATGTGTCCTACCATGAGATATTTTCCAATGAATATTAGAATCCTGAAAGCTTAACGACATCCTCCAGTAGAGATGTCTAGTTAACCATATTTAACTAGGACATTCTCAAACCTAGGTAACCACTGGACCCTTTTTTTTCTATATAATACTAATTAATATCCCATGGAAATTCCTTCAGGAAACATCCTTCTCTAACAAGGTGAACATAACTAAAACAACCTTCCATTTCCTAACCTAGAACATCATGCAATAATCCACTAACCAAATCCAATAGACTGAACCGTTGAGAAAAGAAAGTATAGAAAAGCTGGAAAATGGGGAAGGAGAAACTCAAAAGCAAAAGCAAAAGCAGGAAGAGCCAAAACCAAGGACAGTCCTTACAGTTGGCAATGAGGGAAGTTCTGGCTCGGTTGTTCCCCTTGACAGCTGAAGTTTTGGACACTTTCTCCTTCAGATGGTCCTCTCTCTTCCTTCTATTTTTTCACCGCCCATTATTTCTCCAGTTCACCAGCAGGCACCTGGAGTCACTCCTCCCCTGGTAAGGGCACAGAGAAGTGATGGGCAGAGTGCCCCTGGACCACTTAGCCCCTGGCACACTCATGGCATCAAGAGGATTGGGAGAGAGAACACACTCTCCCCATCTCAACTATAGCCTCCTTGTCTTTTGGCAGAGGAATATCCAGTAGTCAGGAACATCCCTAATATCCTGACATCCTCATTCTCTACCCCTGTGTTTTAGGGAGGATTTGTATTCCAAGCAGGGTGGTACAAATGGTTAATGCTGCTAATCAAATGGTTGACAGTTCGAGTCCATCCAGAGATGCTTGGGAAAAAGGCCTGGTGATCTACTCTTAGGGTTTTCATTGAAGATCCTATGGAGCATAGTTCTTCTCTGATACATGTGGGGTTATCATGAATCGGGATCAACTCAAAGGTAACTGGTTTTTTGGATTCCAAACAAGTCAAGTCAATCTGATACCTGTATAACAAGCTGAGACTAACTCCTTGTTAGCACCAGTATGTCAGAACTCCAAGCCTATCTTAGTTACAAAGCTTCCATCCTGGCACTTTTTCCATTTTCTTTAAAAAAAAAAAAAAAAAGGACCCTTAGGGGCACTGGTATTTTTCTTCTTCATTGTCCTCCACTGTTAAGAACTAAATTGGGCAGTCTGGCTTAAAAAGCCGATACTTGGACCTCATCTAGTGCGGAGTTGAGGTAGAGAAAGGTGCCATGTTGAGAATACCCATTCCAAGGTCTCTTCTTTCATTTGTTAAGAGGAGCCCACGTGGCAAAGGTTCAGGTGCTCCTTGGAGTAGACGTCTACCTGAAAGGGCAATTTCTTGTCCTTGGCCTCTCAGTGGGGATGACTGCAGTGGTGGCAGGAACTCTCTGTATTTGTATGCGACAGCTCTGTTCTCTTAACTAGTGCCTCTATGTCTAAGGCCCAGTTGGGCTCCGATCAATGAAACCTTCCCAGGCTACATATTTTATCTAAACTGTGGTGTAACAGTGATCAGCCTGGCACGCTACGTAGTGTTCCACACCAGAAGATATTTAACTGTCATAAAAAAGAGGTAAAGTTAGGGATCCCCTTCTTTTTCTCAGCTGGACTCCATATCCTCCCAGAGACTGGCTGTTCTTTCCAGAGTTGAACACTCTGTCTTTGCATTGTGAGGCTGTGAACACGACATTTAAAAAGGAACAAAGTAATGTTTAAGGGTTCAGAGAGAAGAAGATGTAAGAGAAACTCTCTCAATCCCCCCGAGGAAAGCTCCCGAGTGTGGTTGACTTGGAAACTTCTGCTTTTTAAAATCAGAGGGAAAATAATCTAGGACTCCGACCTAAGATTCTGAGAAGTAACAGTCCTTAAAGTAGTTATCACCTGCAGTACTGGGAAACTGACCAATCTGCTAAAGCCAGTGGTCAATGGGAACCAACCTGGACAAGGCAGAAAGTTATCAAAGGCAGAAAGCAAAGATGGCATCCTTTCCAAGCTGCCTGCATGTACCTGTCACATTGAATCTGCTCTAAGCATCTTCAAGGCACAAGCCACATACCTTTTTTTTTTTTTCAGTGACCGCCCCCTCCCCCCCCACCTTAAGTGATAAAGTAGGTATCTTCATACCAGAAAGGAAGTGCTGCATATAATCAAATCTTTTCTGGGCTGCTGGGGCCCATCAGCTCATGGCTTTGCCTGGCTGGACACTCCTGCCCAATAATAGTCCCTCTTCTTGTCTCTCCCATACAGCATCTCCAAACAGCTGGGTCATGCCCACACTCCTGGAAGCTGTATTTTGTTCAATTTCTTTGTTTACTTTTCAAGAAAAAATTTCCAAAGTCCGTGGCAATGGTCCTCAACTTTGGCTGCATATTGGAATCACCTGAGGAATTGTTTGTTTTAAATGCCAAGGCCTGGATCCCACAGCCAGAGATTCTCATTGAATCTGAGTAGGGCAAAGCGTGGGCATCAGCATTTTTCAAAACTCCCCACGTGATTCCAATGTGCATTGTTAAGGACAACTACCTATAGTCTTGTAAGTAGGTTCCCAATTAATTCACTTCTAGAAGAGGAAATTCCTACCCTTTGTTCATACAAAGGAGCCCTGATGGCCCATGGTTAAGTGGTATGGCTGCTAACCATTAAAGATCAGCAGTTCAAATCCACAAGCTGCTCCTTGGAAACCCTGTACTCTGTCCCCAGAAAAATCTCAAGTCTAGTGATTCATATCTGACACTCAAAAATCTCATAAGGGAAATAATCCTTTCAAAATCTTTAACAACCTCTCAAAACAAGAACAACTGCTACTGATTGAGAACTTATTAGATGCCTGGCTGCTGCTAGATGTTATCTCATCCAATCGATACAGGGGTTTCTCAAACTTCTGTTTGCAGATGAATCCCCTAGAACCTTGATAAACGCACATTCTGACTCCGTAGCTCTAGGGTAGAGAACCCACGTCAGGTTATGAAATTCTAAACAGCTCTCAGTTGATGCCAAAGCTGCTGGCCCTATGGCTACACCTTGAGTAGCAAAACTCTACTCAATAAACTTTCAAACCCATTTCACAGATGGGGAAACTAAGAGGAGGTACCGGAAAGAGCAAGATTCAAAGCGAGGTCATCTGACATCAAAACCTTGTCTTCTGTGCTAATCTGCCTCTTTTTATTCTTTTTCATTATGGGATTTCCATCTTTTTAAAGAGATCTCATTCAGCTCACGTGATGATTTCTTCCCTTGCAGATGAAGATGGAGATACATAGCACCGTTTAAAGGAGAGATCCTCATGGTCCCATCTCTATGACCGTCCATGTAGCTTGTCTTTCTTGTAGCTCCTGATCTAAATCTTGATTCTATTATTGTTCAAGAATCAGTAACTCTGAAGTTAGAAGTTGGCACACAGCTACACATTCTTCTCTTTCTTTACTAAATGTAATAGTTTTGCTGAAATTGTACCAAAATGTAACACAAGTGCAAGGAGATTAACATCCTCTGTGACTGCTAACTAAACTAGGGCTGAGTGAGCTGACAGGACATTTGTGGAAAGTCGGAAGGTCACATTCTAATTTTTAGGCCCAGGATTGCTTTGCTATATGACGGTGAGCATCATACCTACCTGTCTCATCCTATCCACCCCCTTTTACATGCAGCAAGAAAGTGCATTTAAGACTGTGTGCCTCACTAGAGAGCGTGGAGCCTCCTCGTGCACCATCATATCAACACACTTTTTCAGGAGCAGAAAGTCTTAGAGAATTTTGGAGACACATGGAAAGACACATGCAAAACTGAAGGGAAATCATCCTCAAAATGTCTAGGTCAGAATGTGGTTCGTATTACCTGACATCAGATCATATCATTGTAGAAATTCTTTACCCTTTCAGTGGGGGGCAGGAGCTGTCTACAAAATGACATTGAAATGAAACATCTTTACTCTAGTCACATGTTTGTATTATGAAATGGGCGTTCCTGTTAAAATGGGAAATTACGTTCTTGATAAAATGCAATGGAAGTCTTCAGGAACATCCTCCCTTTTGATGTTCTTGACTTACTGTTTTGTATTTTCTGCAAGGTGGCATGTGGACTCAGTAACCCAAGCAAATCCTGGAGATTTGCTCAATGTCTGCCTACATCCAATTGGACAGGAGTCCTGCAGATTAAATGACTTTGGGGAAAAAAAACTCATTAACACCATTAATACCTTTATCTTCAAAAAAAAAAAACAGAACACTAATAGAACTTGTACAAATATCAGCTACTAGTCTTAGCATGACATAGGTCACTGGGTGGCGCCAACGGTTTGCACTCGGCTAGTCACTGAAAGGTTGGCGGGCGAGTCCAACCCGCCCAGTGGCTCCCAGAAGAAAGACCTGGTGAACTGCTCCCATAAAGATTACAGCCAAGAAAACCCTATGGAGCAGTTCTGTTCTGTAATACATGTGGTTGCTATGAGTCAATGAGTTGGAATTGATTCCCAGGCACAAGGAAAAAAAAAAGCCTCAGGATGCATAAATAAAAGCATGGGCTGACCTGAAGGAAAACAAATTGGGAAAATAAATTCTTAAACCTGCAAATCCAAGTCAAGTCGTGTGTACTTGCACAAAAGAATCAGAAAAGAATCAGAGACTTTAATTTTTCATAGTTACAGGCATGTATATAGAATATTTATGTATGTACATATGTGTGTGATTTATTTAATATATACATATACACCTTTTTTCTTTTCTTTTAATCTTTGTTAGAAACACCAAGTCAGGGAGTCTTCAAACTGTCTGTCCACTTACAGGGTTATCCTTGTAGTTTGGGGAAGTCAGTGGAGTGTGAGCATAGGGGAAAAATGACATTGTCTGGGGCTTTTCTTCCTTTCCTTTTCTGCCTGGGACATTTTGGGAGAATGACTAAGCAGGGCCGGAGATTATGAATTTGCTTGAGTGTGAATGGCTGGTTGCGGAGTGGGAGCGCCTCGCCCTCCCTGGTGGTGATTGACTGGGGCGCCAGGTCTTCACACTTGATGCCTGGATTTGACTCGGAAATTCTGCCAAGTCTTTTACTCTGAAATTTATCTTAATTAGATCTGAAAGACCTGCCACAGCAGAATAGTCACACCGATTAAAATGAAAAACAGGAGAAATTACTGATCAAATTAATCATAATGTCGGGTTACAGCTGTAGGTCTGATGTAATTTGCCACTCCAGTGAGTTACATCGGCCTGGGCCGGGAAAGGGAGCTGGCTTTAGGCTGATCCGTAACACCCACCAGCTCCAGGCAGCCTGGCAGGAGTCTGATTCCATTCATTTTCCTGGCTGGCTTTGACCTCCCTGCTGCAACTAGAAACAAATCAGGCACCAAACAAATGAAGGGGGGCGCCAAGAGAGGGCGGGAAACAAGAAATAATCTCTTATCCAAGTGATCCTACTGTTTCAAAATAGTGAGCTTTTAAAACTTGGCTTGGCAGGTTTGGGGCTTTGTGCTTGTTTTGGCTTTGTGCTTTTGGTTTTTCTACTTAGTCTCCTTTTAGATTTACTTCAGGTGACCTGACATTGATTAGATGCAGAACAGGAATCAAAAGGTCAGAGGACAAAACCTTTGGCTCCAAGCAATCAGAAAAAAACCTTTAGAAAAATCGTCTTGCCAACCTGGCTCTAAGACTAGGATATGGATGAAAATAATCTAAAGTGTCACAAGAGAGGAAAAAGAAGAAACCTAGATTATAAGATCTGATGGTTCCAAAGTGGGTATGGTCCTGGTATTTTAATTTTTAAACAAACATCACTTTATACCAGACCATCTGTTTGAGGGTAAGACTATACTGTTGTTATTTAAGGAAACAAATCAGTCCAGATTCTGTCCACTGTATAGCCCTGAAGCTGAACAGTGATTCCATTTTTGTAAAAAATCTCTCCCCATAAGGGATACAGAGAAGTGTACCCAATGCACACCCCAGTCTAGACACTCAATTGGGAGGTCTCTCGTATTAGAACTTAGGAGCAATTTAGAACTTCTCACCAACCATTTCTGCTTTATCAAGGAACTAGGTAAGGAAAACTCAGCCTTTCCTGGGTTTTCCAGAATTATCTTAAAATAGAGGTTGCTGGAAATGGGGCAAGAATAGGGAGTCTCCCTACCAGTCAGTAGTTGGTGGATGCCTTTGGAGCAGTAAGACCTTTATATGATAGGTTGCCCAAATGCCATTTATTCATCTCTGGGCCAGATGTTTATACCCTTCTGCTCCCCAGTCTGCAAAGGCCCCCATTGTCTCTGAATGAATAAATCTGGTGTATTTCATAAACGAGGGGGTCCGTTGAACCAAGGAGTACAGAGACAGGCAGTCATAGAAGACAAGGTGGCCTTGGCACTCAAGAGGCTGTGCTTTCTGACCTTAGCATGGATCCTTGTAAATACTTAGATAGGATCACATGCCCAGGTGGGGGAAAACATGGTGTTTTTCATGGCAACATTGTGAATGATTATTAAATCTGTTTTGTGATTTGAAACTAGCATTTTTTAGAAGAAAATAATAAAAGAATAGAAAATACTAGGGCTTATCACATGTAGTAAGGCCATATATTTTTTCTTGAAACATTTATTTCAGCTATAGATAGACAAACATATATATTACATTGTTGTTAGGTGCTGCCAAGTCGATTTAGACGCATAACAACCCCACGTGACAGAGTACAACAGCCCCATAGGGTTTTTTGTTTGTTTGTTTTTTTAATAATATGTTATTATGTTTTAGGTGAAGGTTTACACAGTAAATTAGGTTCCCATTTAACAATTTTCATACAAATTGTTCCATGACACTGGTTACATTTTTTAATGTGTCAGCATTCTGATTATTTCCATTCTGTTTGTTCTGTTTCCATTAATCTAGTTTCCCTACCCCTTCTTACCTTCTCATCTTTGCTTTAGAGTAAATGTTGACCATTTGGTCTGATATAGTTGATTATTTAAAGCAGCACAGTACTTATTCATGATATTGTTTATTTTATAAGCCAGTCTATTATTTGGATGAATGGTGACTTCCAGGATTAGCTTCGGTTCCAAGTTCAAGGTGTATTTTAGGGTAATAATCTCAGGGGTTCTTCTAGCCTCTATAAGTCCAGTAAGCCTGGCCTTTTTTAGGAATTTGGGTTATATTCTACATTTTTCTCCCATTCTATCCGGGACCTTCTATTGTGTCCCTGGTCAGAATGGTCAGTAATGGTAGCAGGGCACCATATAGTTCTTCTGGTCTCAGGCCAGATGAGGTCGTGGTTCGTGTGGGCTATTAGTCCTCTTCTTTGAGTCTTTGGTATCCTGCATTCTCTTTTGTTCCAGACAGGAAGAGATTAATAGTTGTATCTCAGATGGCCACTCGCAAACTTTTAAGACTGCCGATGCTACTCACCAAACTAGGATGTAGAACATTATCGTTATGAATTATGTTATGCCAATTGACTGAGCTGTCACACAAGACTATGGTCATAAGCCTTTTAACCCACTAAACAAATCCTGTGAGGCCCATAGCGTTTTCTAGGTTGTAATCTTTACAGGAGCAGATCACCAGGTCTTTCTCTCCCATAGCCACTGGGTAGATTCAAACCACCAGCCTTTTAGTCAGAAGGCGAGCATTTAACCATTGTGCCACCAGAGCTCCTCACATAGTTACATGCATACCTATATATATATACACAAAACAAAACAAAAAACCACTGCCGTCGAGTTGATTCTGACTCATGGTGACTCCATGTGTTACAGAGAACTGAGCTCCGTGGGGTCTTCTTGGCTGTAGTCTTTTCAGCAGCAGATCACCAGGTCTTTCTTCCACAGTACCACTGAGTGTGTTCAAAACGCCAACCTTTAGATTAGTAGACCAGTGCAAACTGTTTGCACCAACCAGGGACCTGTATATATGTGTGTGTGTGTGTGTGTATACACACACATATAAGTAGAGAGAGAGATTTGTTGGTATGTATATTTTTATATGTATGTATGTGTTGGCTGGTTAAGTGCTCCGCTACTAACCAAAAGTTCGGCTGTTCAAACCCACCTGAAAGATGTGGCAGTCTGCTTTTGTAAAGATTACAGCCTTGGAAACCCTATGGGGCAGTTCTACTCTTATAGGGTTGCTGTGGGTCAGAATCACTCGATAGCAACAGGTTTGGTTTTCTTTAGTTTTATGTGTTAGCTAGATGTAAAATATATTTCTTACCATGGGACAAGTTCAGAAGAATTTGAAAACCCTACCCTGAAAGACCTAGCCTTTCAGGAAGGCAGAGATAGGAGTTCTTAGGCATATCGAGGAGCAGATATCTCACTGTCCCAACATGTGACAGTGATGATGTCACTAAACACCCTCCCCAACAGTTGAAAAGGACCAAAAAAAGTAATGCCACCCCCGCCGGCTTGCAGGGAGCTTCAAGACTCAACCTTATCTCCTTTCCTGGTAAAAACTCTCAGCAAAATAGGAATAGAAGGGAAATTCCTTAACATAATTAAGGGCATATTTGCAAAACCAACAGCCAGCATTATTCTCAATGTAGAAAGACTGAGAGCCTTCCCCCTGAGAATGGGTACAAGACAAGGATGCCCACTATCACCACTTTTATTCAATACGGTACTGGAAGTCCCAGCCAGAGCAATAAGACAAGAAAGGAAAATAAAGGGTATTCAGATTGGAAAGGAAGAAGTAAAACTATCTCTATTCGCAGACGACATGATTCTTTACATTGAAAATCCAGAAGTTCCTCAAAAAAGCTACTGGATCTAATAGAAGAATTCAGCAAAGTGTCAGGGTACAAGATCAACACACAAAAATTTGTGGATTCCTCTATGCTAACAAGGAGAACTGCGAAAAGAAACCAATACCATTTACAACAGCCCCCAAAAGGATAAAATACCTAGGAATAAATCTAGCCAGGGATGTAAAAGACCTATACAATGAAAACTATAAAAAAACTACTGCCAGGAACTAAGAGTGACCTTCGTAAATAGAAAAACATTCCATGCTCATGGACTGGAAGACTTAACATCGTGAAAATGTCAATACTACCCAAAGTGGTCTATAGATATAATGCAATCCCAATCCAAATTCCAAAAACATTCTTTCCTGAAATGGAAAAACATAGCACCAACTTTATACTGAAAGGAAAGAGACCATGAATATCCAAAGCAATATTGAAGAAGAACAAAGTAGGTGGCCTCACACTTCCCGACCTCAAAACATACTATACAGCCACAGTAATCAAAACAGCCTGGTACTGGTTCAATGACAGACATGTAGAGCAATGGAATAGAATTGAGAACCCAGAAATAAATTCATCCATCTATGGGCAACAGATTTTCAACAAGGGATCAAAGTCCATTCAATGGGGTAGAAGCAGTCTCTTTAACAAGTGGTGCTGGCAAAACTGGATATCCATTTGCTGAAAAATAAAACAGGATCCATACCTAACACCATACACAAAAATTAACTCAAAATGGATCAAAGGCCTAAATGTTAAAGCCAAAATTATAAAGTTCCTGGAAGTTAATACAGGGACAAAACTATGGGAACTAATTCCTTTCAGTAATAAATTACCAAACACAAGTACAAATGCATGGGCAACAAAAGACAAGTTAGATAACTGGGGCCTCCTAAAAATTAAACACTTACACTCATCAAAAAACTTTATCAAAAGAGTAGAAACAGAACCTATAGATTAGGGAAAAAATCTTTGGGAATGATATATCTGATAAGAGTTTAATCTCTAAAATCGATAGAAAACTTAAGCACCTCAACATCAAAAAGACAAACAACCCAATTAAAAAATGGGCAAAGGACATGAACAAACACTTCACCAAAGAGAACATTCAAGCAGCCAACAAACACATGAAAAGATGCTTGCAATCATTAGCCATCAGAGAGCTGCAAATCAAAACTACAAAGAGATACTACCTCACCCCTGCAAAAATGACACTGATCAAAAAAACAGAAAACAACAAATGCTTATGGGGAGAGTTTATGGGGAGATTGGAACTCTGCTGCACTGCTGATGGGATTGCAAATCGGTTCAACCACTATGGAAAACGGTATGGTGCTTCCTCAAAAAGCTAGAAATAGAAATACCCTATGATCCAGCAGTCCCACTGCTAGGTATATACCCTAAAGAACTAAAACTACCGACATGAACAGACATACTCACACACATGTTCACTGAAGCATTATTCACAACAGCAAAAAAAATGGAAACAACCTAAGCGCCCATCAACAGATGAATGGATAAACAAACCATAGTACATACACACAATGGAATACTATGCAGCTGTAAAGAATAATCACGAGTTCTCAAAATACATTATAACATGGATGAATCTGGAGAACATTATGCTGAGTGCAATTAAGTCAATCACAAAAGGACAAATACTGTATAATCTCACTATTATAAAAAGACAAGAATAGGTATATATATAGAAAGCTACATTCTTTGGTGGTTATCAGAGATGGGAGGGATGAGGGAAGGAGATCCCTTTGTAGATAGTAGACACTTGTTAGTTTTGGTGATGGGTAAGGCAATACAGAATAAGGGTGAGGTCAGCACAACGTGACCAAGATAAATAATGACACTAAGAAGTACACAAAATAAGGGATGATTTTGGTAAAAGCCACAACATACACAATTTTCAATAACAGTAATAACAACCAAAAAATATGTGAGTGGTTATATAGGTAGGTATCTATGCTTATGTATGTATAGGTTAAGCACATGAATATACAGGTGTGCATGTATAGGTGTTTCTGTAGGCAAATGTATATACATGTTTGTGTGTACTACATATATATTCATATATAAATAAAGCACATAGGAGACACAATTACAGATACTTCCTAGACATAACCAAACACCTTGTGGGATTGGGTTACTGGGTTTGAGGGCTTAGGACCACAGTCTCGGGGGGCAATTTGGTCAGTTGGCATAGCATAGCTCACAAAGATAATGTTCTACATCCTACTTTGGTGAGTATTGTCTGGGGTCTTAAAAGATATAACTATTGGTCTCTATGCATTTGGAGCAAAAGAGAAAGAAGAAAAGCAAAGACTCAAAGAAGAAACTAGTCTACAGGACTAATAGTCTACACGAACCACGACCTCACTTACCTTGAGACCAGAAGAACTAAAGAGTGCCTGGCTACCACTACCAACCGTTCCAACCAGGGACACAATAGCTGTTCCGGATAGAATGGGAGAAAAATGTAGAACATAACTCAAATTCCTAAAAAAGGCCAGACTTACTGGTACAGTTGAGACTAGAGGAACCCCGGAGACTATCACCCTGGGATACTCTTTAAGCTTGGAACTCAAAACACTCCCAGTGGTCACCTATCAGCCAAAAGACAGAGTGGCTCATAAAATAAATAACATCACCCATGAGTACTGTGCTTCTCTAAACAATCATCTAAAGGAGATCTGAAAGTCAGCATTTACCCTAGAGCAAAAATGAGAAGGTAAGGGGGAACTAGGGAGCTAGATTACAGGTAGGCCCCGGGTTATGAACATCCAAGTTACTTACAACCTGTAGTTATGAACCAACCCCTATAAAGCCTATTATATTAAAAATTCAAGGTACATACAATGGTTCATAATAACAAATGGGTGCTACTTTGTGGCGCACATGAAAACATTATTATTATTACTGTATTATTATGTTAAAGATGTTTTAGTGTATCTGAAAGTGTTTCTTTTATGTTTTTTATGCATAGAAAGGTACACTATATACTAAGACAAACATTTGATTGACACTAGATATGAACAGTACCTACCTGTTCCCACTTACATACAAATTCAACTTAACCCTTTCATGCTCCAGTTATCTTCCATGTTGACGCTTTTGTCGATACTGTGTATTTTCATTAATGGAAGCATGTTGAATCATTGAGTATGTCTGAATTTTTGGTAGGTAGTATGGATTTTTTTTTTCTTGCCCCTTCTCACAAGCCTACTGTAAGTGTTCAGCGGTACATATGAAGTACCGCTAATTATACCCCAGTGTCCCCACTGGGGTCTATTAGTACATATGTGTAACAAATAAAAATCTTCAAAATTTCCATTTTCCCTTCCAGAAATTCAGATTCCTCATACAATACCCTATAAAAACAGGAATTTGTAGTGCACGCCAGTTTCTTCAGTTTTAAAGAGTCATAACGGCCCCTGCCTTGCAGCAGCATGACGTCAGTGATGTAGCAGCTTCCCAATAAAACTTCAGAGGCAAAAAAATGTACTTGGTCCCTAGAGGTACCCATGAAAGGGTAGACAGTCTTAGGAACAGAATTGAGGAGGAACTCTTCTTAATCCAGGAGCTCCCTGTGATGGAAAGAAACCAAACAACCAGAATGGAAATAATGAGAATGCTGACACATTGCGAAACAGGTGACCAGTGTCACTGAATAATATATAATAATATGTATATAATTGTTAAATGAGAACCGAATTCGTTATGTGAATTTCCTCCAAAAACACAGTATTTTTTTTTTGAAAACTCAGTGTTATCCACCTACCCATGTGGTTGATAGCTCACATAAAATTAATAGTTTACCAAACCCATTAAACTGAAAGACTAAATAATGTATTAAAAGCTGAAAAAGTAGTCCCACCAAAAATGAATCGACAATTCTGAAGAAAAAGTGAAAGGAGGGAGAGAGAAATGGAAAAGGGAAGCGTAGAGCCCCCTTGGTTGACTAATGTAGGTTCCTGGAAGATTTATGGAGGGAAAGAGTACTGTCCCTGTGAGGCATCTCATAACATGGATGAAACTGGAGGACATTATGCTGAGTGAAATAAGTCAATCAGAAAAGGGCAAATATTGTATGAGACCTCTACTGTAAAAACTCATGAAAAAGTTTACACACAAAAAGAAACAATCTTTGTTGGTATGAGGGATGGGAGGGGTGGGGAGGGAAAAGTAAATAGACAATAGGTAAGTGGTAACTTTGGTGAAGGGTAAGACAGTACACAGTACTGGGGAAGCCAGCACAACTAGTACAAGGGAAGGTCATAGAAGCTCCATAGACACATCCAAACTCCCTGAGGGACTGAATTGCTGGGCAGAGGGCTGTGGGGACCATGGTCTTGGGGACCATCTAGCTCATTTGGCATAACACAGTTTATAAAGACAATGTTCTACATTCTACCTTAGTGAGTAGCGTCTGGGGTCTCAAAAGCCTGTGAGCAGCCATCTAATATACTCCACTGGTCTCACCCCTTTGGGAGCAAGGGAGAATGAAGAGAACAGGATATAAGAAAAAGATTAGTCCAAAGGACGAATGGACCACAGCTACCAAGGCCTCCACCAGACTGAATCCAGTACAGCTAGATGGTGCCTGGCTACCACCACTGACTGCTCTGACCAGGATCACAACAGAGGGTTCTGGACAGAGCTGGAGAAGGATGTAGAACAAAATTCTAACACACAGATAAAGACCAGATTTACTGGCCTGACAGAGACTGGAGAAACCCCGAGAGTATGGCCCCTGGACACCCTTTTAGCTCAGTGGTGAAGTCACTACCGAGGTTCACCCTTCAGCAAAAGATAAACAGCCCCGTAAAACAAAACAGGACTAATGAGGCACAGCAGTCCAGGGACAAGGACTAGAAGGCAGGAGGGGACAGGAAAGCTGGTGATAGGGAACCAAGGTTGAGAAGGGACAGTGTTGACATGTCGTGGGGTGGGGTTGTTAACCACTGCCATAGGGCAATATGTGTACTGTTTAATGAGAAACTATTTGTTCTTGTAAACCTTCATCTAAAGTACAAAAAAAAATTATGTGAGATCAAATTGACAACAGCAACTCAAAAGGTTTGATGGGAAGCCTAGAGGACAGTGAGTTGAAGATAATGGTGATGGAATAATTTGGAAAAGGATAGTGAGAATAGCAGCACAACTGGAAGAATGTAATCGATGTCACTGAATTGTACATGTAGAAATTTTTGAAATGGTTTATCTTTGGCTATGTATATTTTCACCAAAAAAAAAAAGGATCCTCCAAGGTTGAGAAGGGAGAGTATTGACATGTCATGGGGTTGTTAACCAATGTCATAAAACAATATATGTGTACTGGCTGTTTAATGAGAAACTATTTGTTCTTCAAACCTTCATCTAAAGTACAATGTAAAAAAAGTTTTTTAAAAAAAAGAGAGGGCTGACCCCCACGAGAAGTGCAAATCATGGCCCAGGTTCACAGTCACTGTTCAGAGAAATCGTGGGCTGTAGAGCTCCACAGCCAAGGTGCCTGAAGTTATCCTCTCACCTTCCTATAGTCCCAGGGCGGGGCTACTACCACCGGCCCTGCTCTCGTCTAACTACTTCTGTTTTCTCTGAGATGCAGTCCATTTTGCAAACTACTGCCAAGTTAATCTTCCAAAAAGAACATTTTGTTCACATTGCCCGCATACTTAAAAATCTTCGGTGGCTAATAACAGTCGGTATTCCTTAGCTTGGACAATCAGCTCTACTCTCCACTCTGTCTCCCTCTGCCTCCCTTCCATTGTATAGCCCTGAAGCTGAAGGGCATTCAGACTCCTTGGCTCAAACCCTGATGAGCTCTGCGCAGTTCACCTCCCTGACATTGCTGGTGCTGAGCCTATTCCTGGAAGGCCCTCTCTTCTCTCTTCTGCTCTCCACTCCACGTGTCCTTCATGAACACTTCACACCCTGCTCCTTTTACCATGGTTGGGGGAAAAAAAAAAAAAAACACAGCTACCACGAAGTTGATTCTGACTCATGGGACTCAGAACTGCCCCATGTGGTTTCCGAGGCTGAAATCTTTACAAAAGCACATTGCCACGTCTATCTTTCTCCCTCTGAGTAGCTGGTGGGTTCCAACCGCGCACCTTAGGTTAACAGCGGAGTGCTTAAGCACTGCATCACCCGGGCTTGTTACCACATTGCCCAGCACTTAGTAACTGCTGCGTTCTTTGAACTCACAAGTTACTGCCTTTGAGTCTTTTGTAAAACCTTTTTTATGGCCAAGTTTGTTATCTTACTTGAATTATAAGCCCCTTAAGAGCAGACACTGTGTCTCACGCCTCTGTATATCCCCAGGACTGTCAATAATTGTTGTAAGTGATGATTTCTCATTTAACAGTTATTCATTTTGCACATTTACCAGTGCGTGATAGCAGGCTATCCGAAACTGCTTGATTAAAATAACAGTTGCTAATGGAAGAAACGATACCTATTTATTTTAATATTTAGAACAAAGCCGGGTACATCTCCATTGACACTGAGTGGATTCTGACTCATGGCGACCCATGTGTTATGGAGTAAAACTGCTCCGCAGGGTTTTCTTGCCTGTAATCATTAAGAAGCAGATGGCCAGGCCTTTCTTCCTAGCACCACTGGGCAGGTTCAAACTGCCAATCTGTAGCTTAGCAGCCAATCACAAATTGCTTGGGCAATAAAAGTTTTATATATGATTCCTTTGAGATTATTTTAGTCCATCCATCTTAGCACTATCTTCTCAGTGGACATTGGGAAGTGGAGACTTGATTAAGCATGCTTTAAATCAGCTTTAATTTGGGAGTAAATTAAGGGCCATCATTTTCCAATTCATCTTCTGTTATATTTTGCATCTTTCTTTTCCCCACCATCTCAACAACAATTATCTCAAACTCAATTCTTGATATTCAGAGTATAATAGACACTATGATAGCAGGACTTCTTAATATTTTATAGATCGGATTGATCTGTGAATTAAATCATATTTTCCAAAGCATAAAAGTATTATAAAGCATATAGGGAGGCCCAAGGAATAACGAAAGTAATTCTCCCACCTTGGGTGCACCTCAGGCCTTCATAGTTGTTGGACGTCTAGGACTCTTATGTGACATGCTCTGGCTGCCCCAAGCCCCACTGTTAGAGTGGACAAACAAATACAGAATCTCCCAGAAGAATAATAATGATATAGTTTTAAAAAATAATAATAATAAGCAAAAACCACTGTTGGACTGTTTGACACATGCCAGGCACTATACTGGCTGTTTTTGTATATGTTTTCTTATTTGCACCTCACAGTCATTTATGGAAGTGAGGAAAGAAGGCTCAGAGAAGCTGGCAACTCATGGAAAACCACACAGCTTATGAGAGGTGGAGCTGGGATTTGAGCCCCAGTCTGTCTGGCCCCGGTCCAGGAGACCTTTCCATTCCCATTTAACCAGGAAGATTTGTTGTCCAGTGTCATTGTTAACAGCACCCTTTTCACTCTCAGAAGTGTCCCGATTTGGAGGATAAACTATTTGGCTGCCTTATCACGAGCCCATGAGCTCTATGCTGCCACCAACACTTATCCAAACTGCCTCCACCTGCTTTTACTCCACTTGATGCCACAAAAACTAAAAAGTTTGATTGACTTCTTAATTTAGTGAAAAGAAGGAAAGAGTTATTCTCATAAATATATTGTGTCCTCTCTATTTGACCACTTAACTAACAATTTCCAAAATGTGATTCTACTTGAGATCAGAGAATTCTTGGATGAAGGGCAATAAGTCACCTTTTTTTGTTAAGTCCCAGATGAACAGAAAGTCTTTGCCTACTGAAAGATCTGCACCTATTATCAACCCTATCCCCTTCTTCCAAATGACATTTAGAACAACCTGACTGGGTTTGGTGTAAATATCCTGTCTAAGGTATCAACACAGTGCTAGCAGAAATGTGATTAGAATAGAGAGGTTCCCCCCAAAAGAGAAGATGTGCAGTAAGTTTAAGAGCACTTATTATAAGAAGAAGAGAAGTCTCTCTCTCTCTCTCTCACACACACACACACACAGAGGAGTAGAACCGATGATTTAAAAAAAAAAAAAAAAAACTCTAAGTAAACAAGAGCCAAAAATGCAATGTTATTAAAAGGTTTGCAGGTGGCATGGAGGAGAAGGGAGCAAAGGTTTCATAAACAAGGCTGGGGGAGGGTACTGATTGCTCCACCCTCCCTCCTCTATCTAGATGACCCCTGAAGGGGTCTCTGAGCAGAATCATCATTCCCAGATTGGCCACACATCAAGATAAAAGGAAAAGCAAGGGAGCAGGGGTGCGGGGAACCTCATACCATGAAGAAAGAAGCACTGGGAGCAGAGTGTGTCTTTTGGACCCACCTGGGGTTCCTGCGTGGAGAAGCTCCTAGTCCAGGAGAAGATTGATGAGAAGGACCTTCCTCCAGAGCTGACAGAGACAGAAAGCTTCCCCTGGAGCTGATGCCCTGAATTTGGACTTATAGCCTGCTTTACTGGGAGGAAATAAATTTATCTTTGTTAAAGCCAGAAAAAAAAAAAAATGCATGGGAAGGTTTCCTTAAAAAATAAATTGCAAGGAAAAGAAAGAGAAACAGCGAGGGAGAGAGAGACAGAGAAGAGAAACTGGGGGAATTGGACCTAGAGATCAAAAGGCATAACAGCCAATCTCACTGTGTGGATCTTATTTAGATTCCAATTCAGGAAAACTGTAAAAAGGAACACTAACGACATTATGAGACGATTAGAAATGTGACCATGGACAGGATATCTGAGGCTATTAAGAAATTATTTTAAATATTTTTAGGTGTGATAGTGGTATGTATTTTTTTTTTTAAAGTAGCTTTTGAAGATATATACTGAAATACTTACAAATGAAATGATAGGGTGTCTGGGGTTTTCTCTAAAACGACACGGGAGGGAAAAATAATATGGGGGAGTGGATACTGGGTAAGGTATAGATAACGGAAGATTGGTCATGAGTTGATAGTTGTTGAAGCTGAGTAATGAATCCATGGGAGTTGATTATAATATTCCGTTTGCTTTTATGTGCGTTTAAAATTTTCCATAAGAAAAAAACGTAATCACATGGGAGTTCTTAAATAATATATATCCCCTCACCCCACCCAAGAATGACAAAATCAGAATCTCAGATGGAGCCAGTGATTTTGATGATCAACAAGGTTTAAGAACTACTGCTCTAAAGAATTGTAAAAAATTCATTAGATCAAGATAGGTTAGTTAAGACTCAGGGGCAATACATAAAAATCATTAATGAGTTGAGACCCGATATTTTTACAACCGGGTTTTTCAGCTGAAAGATTAAATAACTGAAGATGGTTGTTGATTCCTGAGGAATAATGAAGAATGGAAAACATACTAGAAGACTAAAAATACTAAATGTCTTTCCAGTTCTCAAAAAGGAGAACATGGGAAGATTTCCTATTAAACATGATGGATTGAATACATTCATTTCTCTCTTCACCCTTCTTAAACCCCTTAAAACGATAATGAAAGAATTTTTCTAATGGTATAAATCCAAAAGGGAAAAGAATTGTTGAGAAAAGGCAACAAACAGTAGACAAGCACTATTAACAAAATTTTGGAAGGCAGGAAGCAGGTGGAGGAGTTGACTGAGCTGAGAAAGCTAAGCACCAAGGGCCTGAATGAGAGAGGGGCACAGGGAAAAAGCAAGAAAATTCCGGGCCCCTCCTCACCCCCGCCCCCCAAAAAAAGAGCCTAAATAATTTGAGGCACCAGCTACTGTGGAAGATGAGGGTGAGGGGAACATGTTGATGTAAATAAGGGGTTGACTATATAGTGAACAATTAGACCCCCCAACTCTCTCCCCAATCCAAGCAGACAGACAACTATCCCTCCTCCAGCTTAGCAGCTTTATTTATGAGAAATTGACCAGGAAGTACTCTAGACCTGTAGACATAAGGTATGGCTGTATGCTAGAGAGAGGCCCATTACTGATGACAGGGGATCAGGGGAATGTTTATATCCTGAATGACGAGAACTTGCCTCTTTGGGCCTGTCTTAGGCTGGGTTCTCTAGAGGAGCAAAACCAGTAAAGTGTATAAATATATATAGAGAGAGAGATTATATCAAGGAAACAGCTCACGCGATTGTAGAGGCTAGAACGGCCCAAGTCCGTGGATCAAGGTAGAGGCTTCTCCCAAGTCACACAGCCGCAGAAGCTGGCAAGTCCAAGATCAGAAGGTTGGAGAGCAGGGCTCCGACTCACAGGTTGTGCAGATAGACGAATCCCAGGTTCAGCAGATAAGCTGACAGCTCAAGTCCCAAGAACGGGAGATGAGACAACAGGAAGAAGCCGCAGGATCCAGAGAGAGAAAAAGACAGAATGTCTGCTTATATACAGATGTGGGCCACACCCCCAAGGAGACTCCCTTTCATCTGATTGGCTACTCACAGTATATTCAATCATGGGAGTGATTACATTAAAACATGGAGAATCATGGCCCAGCCAAGCTGACACACAATCTTAACCATCACAGGGCCACTCAGATCTGCACACTGGGGTTGAAGTGTATATGCATCCCACCACCACCGTACCTCACCACCACCCCACCCCACCACTACTCCATCCCACCACCACCCCACTTCACCACCACCCCACCGCACCCACCACCACCCCACCCCACCACCACCAACGTCACCACCATCCCACTTCCTGGGCAGGAAATTGGTAGATTCTTCTCTGAAGAAATTCCCTAGCAGGCCAGAGAGAAAAGACTCAGTTATTGATAGTTGGGATATCCAACAACGTAACCAGATCCCTTCCTCGTTCTTATATATGAAAAGACAACAAAGAATGACCAGATACTTGAGAAGTGTCTTTATCTGAAATCAGAAACCAAAACAAACTGGGAGGGCAAAAAAAGGAATTTATAGGAAACAGAGAAACTCAAGAAGGAGAAAAACAACTTTTTGTAAAAGCTTAAAAAATAAATATCCTTCTAGAGATTAGAAAAGACTATGTATCCAAGAAACACTTAGCAGGTGCTGTACCCAAGGAACATTGACAGAGCAATTTGGAGAACATTACGATAACAGTTAAAATAATTATAGCATAAATAAAAAATTCAATAGGTTTGTAAAATAAATGTAATCTCTCAGAAAGTAGAACAAAAGGACAAAAAAGGGGAAAAAATACAGTCAGCTAGGTTTTACCATTTTTTGTAATGAGTTTAGGAAGAATCAGTGATTAAAAAAAAGAAAGAAAACTAAGCAAATAAACAAAGAAACAATTAACAACTTTGGGAAAAACAAAAACTTTTGTAAGAAAGGAAGCATAATCATGGGATACTAATTGCCTTAGCAGTAAATAGTACTTTCATAGTCACGAAAAGGTAAACACTGAATACTGATTAAATCAGAAACCATGCTGGAGAGTGAAGGGAACTAGGAACAGGGCAGCGTTATTTGGGCTGTGAGAGTACTTGATCCTCCTCTTCCAAATCAGAAATCCAGAGGTAATGCCCAAAATGGGCAAATCAAGGAAAAACCAACTAAAGCATGTTATTTAGAAGATAGATAGCAAACGAAACATCTAAAATGATTTGGAGAGGGGTCTTAGGGATAAGCAAGTATGAAGCAGGGGATAATGTTTTTTATTATAAATTGTAAAAGTTCTGCATTTGACTTGCTATATACTCAGAGTCTTTGTGTTTACTCTTCCCTCTGCCTGGACACTTTACCCTTAGGTATCCAGCTTAGTCCCTTAATTCATTTACTTCATTTAGGTCTTGGCTTAAGTTTTGCCTCATCAGAGAGCACTTCCCTCACCATCTTATGAAAAATTGCCCATACAGCAACTCTCTATCCCCTTACCTTGTTTCACTTTTCTTCAGAGGACTTCTCATCATCTGACTTACATTTCTTTGATTATTTGATTATTTGTTTTCTGCTTGTAACTAGAATGTAAATTCCATAATAATAGGGACTTTGTCTTGTTGATTGCTATATTCCCAGCAAAATAAAAGTGTCTAGCACATAGTAGGCACTCAGTAGATATTTGTTGAATCTATGAATGAATAAACATGTACTGTTTTGAAAGAAAATAAATAGATGAAGAAGGAGAGAAAGAGAGAAAGAAGGAAGGAAGGGAAGAAGGGAGGGAGGGAAGGAGGCTGATTTAGCAAACAGTCCTTCAAGTAATCTCAATCTTGAAGCTAGAATGGACGATTAAAGGGATAGGTTGTGGGTGCTCAGAAAAGGGTGTGAGGATCCCTGGAACCCATCAAATGTTCACTAGGACATATTATATGAGACTGCTGTCATTTCCCTGTTGAAAGGGCCCATGACAAGACTAGGGATCAGGAAAATTCCTCATCCTGGGGCATCTGGACTCCCACAGGCTCTATCACCATCTACTTTCAGGCCAGGATCAGATTAAAGGATAATTAAGTGAACTAGTAACTTGCCCCAAAGAGATTCTGGTCTCCTTCAGACTCTGTATTTGGACTCGTCTTGCTCAGCATTTTACCAATAACTTATATAAAGTTATGGAGGGAATGTTTATTAAGTCTTAGATAACACGAAGTAGAAAGGAATAGAGTGAAGACCACAGAAGAGATGAGTTGGATCTCCCAGGACAAGAAGTTAACTGGGACATAAATAGATCCTATGCTTAGATCCATGAACCCACTGGACTTGTATAGGAAGGGGGAGAAATGTGAAAAACGTGGGAGGGTTTCTGTCTACAGTCAGCTCAATATGAATCAACATCATGCTATCAAAAAAGGCTAATGGGTCCAAGCTGTGTTAGTGGATGTGCGGTATCTAGAACAGAGGAAGTGTGATCTCGGTGGACTAAGCGCTGTTCAGGCCATCTAGAGGACTGTGTTTAGATTTTGGAATCTACCTTATTAAGGGTATGTAGACAAAGTAAAATAGGGGGGTATTGATGGTTCAGTGATGGAATTCTCATCCTCCATGCTGGAGACTCAGGTTTGATTCTTGGTGGTGCACCTCATATGCTGCTACCACCCATCTGTCAGGGGATGCTTGCATGTTGCTATGATGCTGCACAAGTTTTAGCGGAGCTTCAAGGCTAAGACAGACTAAGAAGAAAGGCCTGGCGATTTACTTCCAAAAAATAAGCCAAGGAAAACCCTATGGATCACAATGGTGTGATTCCATTGCGCTTAGGGGAACCATGAGTTGGGATCTGACCCAATGGCAGCTAAAGGCAACAACAACAGACAAGGTAAAACTGATTCAGAGGTAAGCCATCAGGATGAGAAAGAAACTTCAACAGGGTCATAGAAGAGATGATTGAAGGAAATTGAGAATCAACAAAGGAAGAAATGGTGACGATTGCCAAATAATTGAAGAATTGTCATCTAGAATAGGGATTAGAACGAACTGTTATGCCCTAAGGTAGGAGAATTAGGATCAGTGGGTAGAAACTATACAAAGGAGCTTCTGAGAGATTTGTGCAAAGATGGGATGTGCTGTCAGGTGAGCTGGGAGGATGCCATCAGGGAGAATCAGAAGCCAGGTTAGGGCTTCTCTTGTAGGGTAGAAGTGTTGGACCACATGAGCTTTATGGTCCTGTCCAACTCTGAGATTCTGTGGTCAGTGCTGAGAACAGAACAAAAGGAAACAGAACTGTGCTTCTGTATAAAAAACTGAGTAAATTGACAGGAATAAGCGTTTATCACCAGATGAATTAAATTTTGGAACAGATGAAGAGGGAAGTTAAAATATCTTCTTTGTCATGGATTGAATTGTGTCCCCCACGAATATGTGTCAACTTGGTTAGGCCATGATTCCCAGTATTGTGTGGTTGTCCTCAATTTTGTGATTGTTGTAATTTTCCTGTGTTGTAAATCCTGATTTTCTGCCTGTGGTTAATGAGGCAAGATTAGATTATGTTAAGGAGGAATAGGGTGGATGTAACACCCTTACTAAGGTCACATCCCTGACCCAATGTAAAGGGAGTTTCCCTGGAGTGTGGCCTATACCACCTCTTATCTTACAAGAGATAAAAGGAAAGGGAAGCAAGCACAGACTGGGGGACTTCATACCACCAAGAAAGCAGCACACGGAGCAGAGCACATCCTTTGGAGCCAGGGTTCCTGTGCAGAGAGGCTCCTAGTCCAAGGGAAGATTGATGACAAGAACCTTTCTCCAGAGCCAAAAGAGAAAGCCTTCCCCTGGAGCTGACAACCTGAATTTGGACTTCTATCCTATTAGACTGTGAGAGAACAAACTTCTGTTTGTTAAAGCCATCCACTTGTGGTATTTCTGTTACAGCAGCTCTAGATGACTAAGACATTCTCGGAAGCTCTTTAAACACAGGTTAAAGTCTCATTGCATTGTTGTTGTTGTCATTAGTTGTCATGGCGTTTGATCCAACTCATGGCGACCCCATGTACAACAGAACGAAACGTGCCCTGTCCTGCGCCATCCTCATAATTGCTGGTGTGCTCAAGTCCGACATTGTGGCCACTGTGTATTTTGAGTGTCTTCCACCTAAGGGGCTCATCTTCCAGCATTATATCAGGCAATATTCTGTTGTGAACCATGGGATTTTCATTGGCTAATTTTCAGAAATAGATTGCTGGGTCTTTCCTCCTAGTCTTATCTGGAAGCTCCACTGAAACCTGTCCACCATGAGTGAACCTGCTAGTATTTGAAATATCATTGGCATAGATTCCAGCATCACTGCAACATGCAAGCTGCCACAGTACAACAAACTGAAAGATGGGTGGTAGTTCATTGCACAGGCTTGGTTTAATGCTTCCATGAGTCTTATTCATCTCTATATCCTTCATGCCTAATTAAAAAAACAACAAACATCATTGCTGTTGAGTTGAATTCTGACTCATGGCAACCCCATGCGTTACAGAGTAGCACTGCTCCATGGAATTTTCTTTCTTTTTTTTTTTTTAATTGTAGTTTAGATGAAGGTTTACAGAATAGTTTCTCATCAAACAGTACACATTTTGTTTTATGACATTGTTTAACAACCCCATGACATGTCAACACTGTCCCTTCTCAACCTTGGGGTCCCTACTACCAGCTTTCCTGTCCCTTCCTGTCTTCTAGTCCTTGTCCCTGGACTGTTGTGCCCCATTAGTCTCGTTTTGCTTTATGGACCTGTCTAATCTTTGGCTGAAGGGTGAACTTCAGGAGTGACTTCATTACTGAGCTGAAACGGTGTCCAAGAGCCATACTCTGGGTGTTTCTCCAGTCTCTGTCAGGCCAGTAAGTCTGCTCTTTTTTTGTGAGTTAGAATTTTGTTGTATGTTTTTCTCCAGCTTTGTCCAGGACTCCATGGGGTTTCTTAGCGGTAATCTTTATGGAAGCAGATTGCCAGGCCTTTCTTCCATGGTGCCTCTGGGTGAGTTCAAATTGCCAACCTGTAGGTTTGTAGTCAAGTGCAAACAATTTGTGCCACCCAGGACTTCATGTCTAATACATGGTATGTATTTAATGTATTTAGTTGCTCCCCAAGATGATTTCTACGAGGAAATGGATGACTTTTTTTTTTTCTGGATTTGGTATAAGAGGAGAGAGAAGGAAACTAATATGAAATAAATGTTCAACAATGTGCCCGGCAGTATATAAATGATTTTCAACATCTATGCTAAAGCTGGTTTTGCAAAGGAAGGTACTACTTCCAAGTCTTACTGCTGTTTCACCTTGTCAGTAGAGGACCATGCAGAGAGAAACATCCTGTAACTCGACAAGATACTCCTGCTTCTGAAACATTCTGTGGATTTATTACAGAAAAATCTTTGACTATAAAAGTTTACAGTTTGTGGCTTTCTTTACTAAAAATATAAACAGACTTCCTATTAAAATATTGTTATATAAGACATCTGTTTTCAGCTTGATTTTATGTAAATAGGAACATAGGTACATTGTAAGGTCTAGTTGCTTAAATTATCGTATACTTAGACCACAGAGGTAGGAGAAGTAAGAACAAGCAAGAGGAATGAAGTCTTCTGTTTCATCTACCAGATACCCGGTGCTTTCTGCAGCAGCTGATCAGAGCACTGTCAAATGCACTGACGAGAGGTTTCCCAAAGTTAATTTTCCTCATAATACAATCACCAAATTTGCTTTAACACTTGAAAAGTCCCATCCATACTAAAAAGAATCAGTTGCTTAATCCTAAAATTAAAGGTTATTGCATGCAAGAGAAAATAATTCCATGCTCAAAGTATGGAAAAAAGAAAACTTTTTAAATATGTAGGTGTTTGTATAATTAAAGACTAATCAAGCATGAAGGGCTGCTGACTAAGCCAGAAAATGAGATTGTTGGCAAGCATCATTGTCATGTAAATGCCATTTTTGTGTAACTACTGAGAAGCTGGAGAAATGCTATCCTGAACAGATTAAAAGCAAACAGCATTGATAATAAATATTTATCAGATTTCAAGTGCAACACAGGGAATTTTTATATTTGACATGCAAGATTTGTTTGCAGTGAAGTATTCAGGTGCTTTTCAAGGGGGTAGTTAACATCCTTATTTAGAATTGCATTTTCAGATAGTACCTTCCTACTGTTAAAGTACACGTGAAATATTAACCACGGGAAGGTGCCACTTTTCAGATGCAATGCCCACAATGCAATTATCTGTTAATTAGGGTTTTGTGAATTAGCATTCATTAATTAGTACTAGGCAAAGACTTTCTAATGAACATACTGAACATATTCTTGCAGAGAGAGAAAGTAGATTAAAGACCACACACGGTTTTTAAAATAAAGAAAATGGAAACATTAAATGTAGAATACACTATTTCTGTAAACTGCAGGGTGCCTTTAAAGTAGAAAGAGTAGAAACTTTGGAGTCACATACAACCATTCGGAGACTCTCTACAGCTGTAAAATACTACATAATGCGTGCATTTGTTGTGAGGATTAAATAACATATAGAAAGCCCCTTTCAGTGCCTAGGATATAATAGTCACTCAGTGAATCTTAGTTTTGCTCCCTTTCTGCTGTCTTCTCTGCTAACCGCTCACAAGTCTTTCTTGTGGAGAGTCTGTTGCCTCTGGAGACTCTGTGAAGGCATCCGACTGCATTCTGGGTGTGCACAGAGAGCCGGACCAGGGCTGATCACCTCAGCATTCTTGAAACCTAGAAGTAGTCCAAGGGGGAGACAGTCTGAATTTTTCTCTTGGCCCGAGGGAACTCAGATACAACAGGAAAGAGAGCATATTACAAAGAGGCAAAAGATTTTAATCTAATGAAGCTCTCACTGTAAAATTTACTTCCTTTTTGTATGTAGTGACTTCCATGTGTTCAACTGTAGCTCAGCCCCGATTTATCTTATAAATCAAAATTTGCTGCATAGATGTAGGTGTGAGCTCTGAAAAGCCAGCTTCTTGACCCACCGATAAAAATATGAATGAATTCATCAAAAGTAGCTTTTGAAACTCAAGTGTTGTGAAGGAAAGTATCTGCTTTCCTTCCACCACAAAGTATAATTATAGATAAGTTCTGAGGAGAAGAGACAAGACTGTTTTTTTTTTTTTTTTAACCTTTAAAAACCAATAGAAGATTCACTTTTTGGTTTCTAGCTTAGAATCCATCCGTTTGACTGCCTGTGTTTCTTTTGGGTGTGAGGCAGATGGTATGTGATCCAGAAAGTTGAAAGCTTGCAGACCCACTAAAATGCACTTGGGGAATTTGAGAAACAGATTATTGAGTGACAATATGATAGCCTTCAGGCTTGCTGCTGGAAATTTTTATTTAACTTATTTTCTCCCTAATGTGGTAGTAACATGTACCTATTTTCTGCAGATTGCTGAACACATCTTCAAATGACAGTTCAAAAAACATTTTAAAGTTTATTCTTTTCCCTTTTATGTAACTTACTTTGAAAGCCAGGAAACAGCACCAAAAAAAATGTGTTTCTCTCACCGCCTCTCCCCACTCATGCGGTTTGAAGAGATCACAGTGAAATCGTGTGTTCCCGAGTCTGAAGACAGAACACGCGCAAATGTTTGAGCTCTGGTTTTAGAGAGAACCTGAGGTTGTTTGCCCAAGCGAGTGGGTCAGACAAAAGCGAGGAACCCACAGAAAACACCTCTGTCACGTAGAGGCAGTGTGTCCTTCACAAGCTGCGCGTGGACAAAGTGCCTGGTCCTGCAGGTCTGCGCCTGGTCCCGCGGGTGTCCTCACCTGGTGATTGTCTGAGTGTGGAGTGTTGCTCCAGTTCATAGAGTCCACGTTTCCACAGCAGTCCCCCCTCTCCCCTCGTCTGGGAACACGGAGCTGCTGCTTCAGTGAATCCAAACAAAATAATCATCTAGTCTGAAATTGCTCACAAAACACCGTCTGCTAAAATGCATCTTAAAGTTTCCAATCCTGACCAAAATTCAGATAGCATGCATTTAGGCAATGCCGTTTTGTTTCCTATTGAAAGCTATCAACTGCCAGGAAAAAAAGGGGGAAATGCAAACGTTTATTCCAATGGATACAAGGGTTGAGTAGCCCACAAGAGGAGTCCCTGCATGCTACAAACAGCCAATGCTCTCCACTGCTAACTGAAAGGTTTGAGGTTTGAGTCCACTCAGAGGCACCTGGGAAGAAAGGCCTGATGATCTACTTCTGATAAAATCAGCCACTGAGTCCACTCAGAGGCACCTGGGAAGAAAGGCCTGATGATCTACTTCTGATAAAATCAGCCATTGAAACCCCTATGGAACACAGCTCTACTCTAACACCCATGGGGTAGCCATGAGTCAGAATCAACTGGAAGGCAACTGGTGTTAGCCCAAGAGAGAGCCTACCAGAATCCCCCAGTAAGGATCCCCTTTCTGGCTATGTTTGCTCATGGGCTACTGAGATTCACAGAGGACACTATGGCCAACTGAGACTTCATCATCTGGGGAATTTTTATTTTTAGGTTCCATATTAGATTTCTGATGCCATTTTAATCCTTTGAGTCATTCATTCATCATTCATTCAACAACTAAATCCTAAGCATCTACGGATGTCAGGCACTATTCTAGGAGCTAGAACAGGGATCAGGGGTGCGTGCAAATAAAAAAATCAAATGAACACTTAAATACATAGTGTGCCAAGCATTGATAATTGCTATGGGGGAATAAAAAATAGGGTTGACTAACTGACACAGGTTGTTCAGAGAAGGCATCTCTCTTGGGGCAGACTGCTGTTGGGAGAGAACCCTGCCAACATATGGAGAGAGCACTCCAGGGGAGGGAACAGGGGCAAAGCCCTGAGGTAGGAGGATGCTTAGCAGGTTCCAGGGAGAGCAGAAATGCCAGTAAGAATGGAGAGGGGAAAAGTGGCAGGGGATGAAGTCAGAGAGGAAGCAGGGGCCAGACCACCTCTTGAGTCTTGTAGACTACTGTAAGGTCTTTAAAGAAGTCCTGATAGTGCAGTGGTTAAAGCGCTCAACTGCTAACCAAAAGGGAGGTGGTTCAGAGCCACCAGTGGCTCTGCAGGAGAAAGATGCTACAGTCTGCTTCCATAATGATTTACAGCCTTGGAAACCGTGTGGAGTGGCTGAGTCAGGATTGACTCAACAGCAGTAAGTTTGGTTTTTTTTAGATAAAATCTTTAGATATTACTCTGAGTGAACAGGAAGCTCCATAGATGCTATGAGGAGAATAGACTGTTGGGGGTCAAGAGCAGAAGCAGCAAGATCAGTTAGGAAACTACTGCAATAATCCAGGCAGGAGTGATGTTGGCTTCTACCAAGTTGGCACTGGTAGAGATGGTGTCATGGATTGCATTGCATGTCTCCAAAATATCTGTCAACGTGGCTAGGTCATGATTCCCAGTATTGCATGATTGTCTACCATGTGTTGTAAATGTTATCACTGTGATATAATAAAATGGATTAGCGGCAGTTATACTGATGAGGTCTACAAGATTAGATAGTGTCTTAAGCCAATCTCTTTTGAAATATAAAAGAGAGAAGCGAGCAGAGACACACGGGAACCTCATACCACCAAGAAAGCAGTGCCAAGAGCAGAGCGTGTCCTTTGCACCTGAGGTTCCTGCACAGAGAAGCTCCCAGACCAAGGGAAGACTGATGACAAGGACCTTCCTCCAGAGTTGACAGAGAAAGCCTTCCCCTGGAGCTGATGCCCTGAATTTGGACTTGTAAACTAGTAGACTGTAAGAGAATAAATTTCTCTTTGTTGCAGCTATCCACTTGTGGTATTTCTGTTATAGCAGCACCAGATGACCAAGACAGATGGTAAGAAGGAAGTGGTGGAGATGGTGAGAAGGACGTAGTAGAGATGGTGAGAAGTAATCAGACTCCGAATATATTTCAAGGAAGAACTGATAAAATTTGCTGATGGACTGACTTGGGTGTAAGAAAAAGAAAGGAGTCAAACCTGTCTCTAATGCGTCTGACCTATTCAATTGAAGGTATGACATTGGCGTTTATTGAAATGGGGAAGGCTATAGGAAGAGCAGGTTTGGAGACAGATTTTATTTTTATCATATCAGTTTGGACAGACTGTGTTTGAGAGACCATTAAATGACTAAGGGGAAATGTTGAGGATGCAGTTGGATAGTCAAATTCTGGAAAAAGGTCCATGCCAGAGATACAAATTTGGGAATTCACCAGTGTACTGTTGGTGTTTAAAGTCGTAAGACTAAATGAGATCACTTAGAAAGTCATAGATGAAAAGAGATTCAAGGACTGGGCCCTGGTGCACTCCAACATTAATAATTCCTTAGGTGGAAGAGAAATTGGCCAAGGAAACCAAGAGGCCAGTGAGGTAGGAGAGGGTGGTGCCCAGAAGCCAAAATAAAGCAAGTGCCTCAATGAGGGATTCATTAACTTGTCAACTTTTTTTGATAAGTCAAGTAAGATAAGGGGCTGAGCATTAATCATGGTATTAAGCACCTGAATGTAAATGGTGACCTTGACAAAGGGTTCAATGAAATGGTAGTGATGAATTGGAGTGATTAAAATTTATTCAAGAAAGAATAAAAGAATTGGATAGATCAAGAATAGACCATTCTTTCCAGGCATTTTACTGTAAAAGGAGGCAGGCAAATGGTGCAGTATCTGGAGGGGATGTGGGGTCAAGAAAAGCTGATTAGTTTAAGATGGAAACGAAAACTGGATATCTACATCCTGATGATAATGATCCAGTTAACCACTAGTTCTCGTCGAGTGTTCCCCAACTCATGGTGCCACATGTGTGTCAGAGTAGAACTGTGCTCTGTAGGGTTTTCAGTGGCTGATTGTTTGCAGGTAAATCTCCAGGCCTTTTATCTGAGGTGCCATTGGGTGGACTCAAACCTCTAACCTTCTGGTTAACAGCTTAGCATGTTAACCATTTGCACCCCTCATGGACTCCAATGAACCAGCAGAGGGGGAAAATTCGATGAAACAAGTCAGGGATGTTGTTGAATAGATGAGAGGCATATTGCACTAGTGGAGAGTTTTCCTTAGAAAGGAACTCAACACGCTTCGTCATAAGAACAAGAGAACACACAGAATATACAGACATAGATGTTGTGGGTGGATAATGGAGGCAATCAAAGGTGTGGAAGTTCTCTTCTGATTGCTTCTATTTTCTCAATGAAATAAGCAGCAAGGTAAACTGCTGAGAGTGAGAATGGGAAAGGGGCTGGAGAAGAGAAACGAGAAAACAGTGGTCCTTCTAAGGGCGTGGGAGAGTGTTCTGACCAGGGAAATGCCATAGAGTTGTTGGGCGGTATCGAGGGTCTACTTCAGGTTAATGGTTATGTTCTTAAAGTGAGGCTGGTCAGCACAGTTGTGAGCTTTTCTCTAGCCAATTTCAGGTATGTGGTTACAAGCACAGAGTAGGTGAAGAGTTAGATTTAGCCCGGAATGCAGTTTTGCTGGGAGAGGAAGTCAAAGGGAAGGAAATTAAGGGCGCATACAAGGAAGTGATTATGGATGCCAGGGAGAGGGGTGTTTGTACTTGAGATGACGGAAGGGCTGTGGTGATGGATAACACAGGAGCATGACTTTGGACATGATTATTGGAGGAGAGAGGGTCAAACAACTGAGAGGTCAGGATATTAAAAAAATAATAATTTTTTATAAAAAAAATCACACATACATACACATACACTTACCACAGCAGTCGTATTCCGCAAAGAGTGACAGAGAGTCAGGAGCAAATGTGGTGGGGTGACTTAAGGAGCTATGGATAATTGCAACAAATGGTAGCAGGTGGTGTAGGCTGAAAGCATGAGCTTCAAAGCTGGAGTTTTCAGGGAGATAGGAGAGAGGATGGTCTGGGAGCATCAATGACAAGCAAGCAGAACACTCACCTACCTCCAGGCCCAGGACCCTAGCAATAACTCAAACACCACATAAGATGTGTGCAGGGAAGCTATATCCTCAAGGGTGACCCAGATTTCTCCTCAGGCAAAAAGATGCAGAGAATATTCAGAGAAGACATTGAAGAGATAGATGATTTGGCTGATGAAGGACCATAAATTCCAGAGACTGCAGTGGAAGGGTCTCAGGAATTGGGGAGGTGAGGGAGATGGATATGCAGAGCCATATGCGGAAGTGTCCAGAAGATGAGGATTGACCTGGACTCTTGGGATTCCTGTGGTGACCCACCCAATAGGGATACAGACATGATGGATTACTCCTGATGACCGCCAAGGAAGACTGAGGTGGGAGCTTTGAGAGCCGAGACAAGAGAGGAGTGAGGATTTTTCCATGAGTACACCAAGTTTGGGGGCTCATCTTCACTACCATGGATGGAGATGTGGAGACTGGGAGAGGACGATATTTTGAGAATCACAAGGAAAGTTGGAGCTTTACTCACTTCTGGCAACCCCTTATTTGATATGCCATCGGAAACCCTGGTGACGTAGTAGTTAAGAGCTACGGCTGCTAACCAAAAGGTCAGCAGTTTGAATCCACCAGGCGCTCCTTGAAAGCCCTATGGGGCAGTTCTACTCTGTCCTTTAGGGTCGCTATGAGTCGGAATCAACTCAACAGCAACGGGTTTTTGGTTTTGTCAAATAAATATTGATGAATTAGCCTCAGTGAATTCCACTGGCACAAATAATAGTAGTTTGGGAATTCTTTGCTTTTCTCCTCTCAGTCAGAAAACGCAGATACATTTAAATTTGAATCCCTAATTTTAAATTTGAACATCCAAATATACAATTAGCCTGGGAAGTCATTTGCCTAATAGCTACCCTTGCCATGAAAATAAACATAACTCTAAAATGTGAGAATGCATGTACTTTAAAAAAATCTCGAATGGAAGAAAATCAGAATAACTCAGAAAAATCTTGGCTATTCATCACCCTTCAAGAAATAAGTTTCTCTTAATAGCTAAGTTTCCCCAGAAGAGCTAAGGGTTAAACCTTTTAGTGCTAGAACTATAAACCTTGTAAAATGTAAATCATTTAAAAGCATTTTACTTCTATCCCATCTTCTTAAACAGAGTATCATAGTAATAAAAATCTTCTATCTGTATCATACCTCACGGTTTACAAAGTACTTGCACAAACATTATCTCATATTATCCTCCAGCATCACTGTAAAGTAGGCATTTCATGCATGTTACAAATAGGCAAGGTGGACATTCACAGGGGTGTGAATTGCCCATTGTAGATGAAAGGGAACATAACTTCAACTCTCTGATGACTTTGGGTCATTATTATCAATATAGATTATAGGGATGTTCCCAGAAAGCAAGATCAGCATGCAATGTTAGCGTACATAATGAAGGACCAAACTGTGTGTGCTTTCAGACACCCAAAGAGGAGCCAGCCAAGTACTAGGACAGTCCGAGAGGACTTCCTGGAGGTGGTGGAACTTGAGCGGGCTCTAAAGTTTTAGTAGGATTTGGAGAGGCAGGAAGAGGCAGAAAAAGAAAATAAGTAAGTGTGCTCCTGGATATTTGCCCTGGTAGTCATTATTCACTTGGATGGGTTCTTTTTTGCTGCAAAGGGGTACCACTGCCTTGTCTAGTTGTGCCTCTTCCTCCTCATCTAAATCCATCTCTTTCTCTTATCCAGTCCAGTTACCGTGGAGTCAATTTTGACTCATGGCAACCCATGTGTGTCAGAGTAGAACTGCACTCCATAGGGTTTTGATGGCTGATTTATTGGCAGTAGGTCTCCAGGCCTTTCTTCCAAGGCACCTCTGGGTGGACTCAACCTCCAACTTTTGCTTAGCAGCCAAGCACGTTAACCTTTGCACCACCCAGGGAATCCCTTTCTCATACATCATAGGAATCTCCAGGAAGACAAAAGGAGTACAATTCCCTCTGCAGAGTATGGACCTGTGCAGTGGGTAGAAGAAAGAATGCTTAGCTGTAAAGTTGATGGGATCAAGAATGTCCCTGTTTATCAGGGCAAAAGAAGCCCAACTCTGCGGCAGTGGTTCTTCAAAGTTGAGTCTGGGAGTAAACCAAGCCCAGAGCATCAGGGGGCAATTTTCCCTTCTCCTCCATCTTTTTACCCCTTCCCGCTCTACTCAGAACTAGTTCACCAGCTATCACATTACCTATACAGGTTTTTCCCTTGAGTCAGCTCCGTGGCTTTCCCCAGCACCACCTAAGGGAAGAATCAGGCTGGGTACACTTTGGTTGGGGAAGAAAAAAAAAACAGTTGCCATTGAGTGGACTCCATGTGTGTCAGAGTGGAACTGTGCTCCCTAGGATTTTCAATGGCTGATTTTTCAGAAGTATGCATATCGCCAGGTCTTTCTTCCAGTGCGCCTCTGGGTGAACTCGAACCTCCAACCTTTCAGTTAGCAGCTGATTGCATTAACCATTTGCACTGCCCAGGGTCTCCACACTTTGGTGACCCTCTATTATTTGACTCTGCCAAACACCCAGTCAAGACAAATGACTATTTTAACTGGATCGATCAGACTAACTAGATAGTTAACATTTATCCTCAGGTTCATTGCTATGGATGCTTAATATCAAACTTTTTATGTTAAGGGCCAGATAGAAAATACTTTAGGCTTTCTGGCCTAAGAAGTAAAATTGAGGATATTTATGTATGTACTCGTAGAACATAAAACAAACTTCCACAATTTTTTTTTACTGATGAAATTCAAAATATATTAATAATAGTTTAGTAAAATTTTTTGTAAGACAGGTCTATTAATGAAAAGAATGCAGTTCTTTTTTACTTAATTGGGGTTCACAGTTAGTGTTCCTTATCATCAAATTGATCGCAAGTGTTCATCTGTAAAAAAAAAAATATTTTTAGCTTGTGAACCCTTGCAAAAACAGTGTGGGGCAGATTTAGTCTGTGGGCCGTAGTTTACTGACTCCTGCAAAAGAATAATGTTAATGATAAAAATAATAATAATGCCCTCTAGGTGGGGAGGGAGGCAGAGTGGTGTTCACTAACTAGAAAGTAGACAAGAATTATCTTAGGTGAAGGGAAGGACGGCACACACTACAGGGGAAGTCAGCACGACTGGACTAAACCAAAGCTAAGAAGTTTCCTGAATACAATCAAACACTTTGAGGGACAGAGTAGCAGGGGTAGGGGTCTGGGGACCATGCTTTCAGGGGACATCTAGGTCAATTGGCATAACAAAGTTTTTTAAGAAAATGTTCTGCATCCCAGTTTGGTGAGTGGCGTAGGGGTCTTAAAAGCTAGCAAGTGGTCATCTAAGATGCATCAATTGATCCCAACCCACCTGGAATAAAGGAGAATGAAGAACACCATGGACATAAGGAAAATGTTAGCCCAAGAGACAGAAAGGGCCACATAAACCAGAGACTCCATCAGCCTGACACCAGAAGAACTAGATGGTGCCCAGCTACCACCAATGACCTCCCTGACAGGGAACACAACAGAGAGTTCCTGATGGAGCAGGAAAAAAGTGGGATGCAGAACTCAAATTCTAGTAAAAAGACCAGACTTAATGGTTTGATTGAGACAGGAGAGACCCTGGAAGATGTGGCCCCCGGGCTCTCTGTTAGCCCAAAACTAAAACCATTCCCAAGGCCAACTCTTCAGACAAAGATTAGACTGGACTATGGGACATAAAATGGTACTCGTGAAGAGTGTGCTTCTTAGTTCAAGTAGATACATGAGATTAAATGAGCAGCTCTCATCTGGGGGGTGAGATGAGAAGGCAGAGAGGGTCAGGAGCTGGTTGAATGGCCACGGGAACTCCGGGGTGGGAAGGAATAGTGTGCTGTCACAGTATGGGGAGAGCAAGCAGGGTCACAAAACAGTGTGTATATAAATTTTTTTATGAGAGACTAACTTGAATTGTAAACTTTCGCTTAAAGCACAACAGCAACAACAAAAATAATAATCATAAAATAATGCCCTCTAAAAATACACGTAATGAGAGGCAGTATAGTGTGTAGTTAGGAGAGGAAGCTGAAGCAGTACCGCTTGGGTTTGAATTCTGACTCACTTAGTAGCTATATGATCTTAAGCAAGTTGTTTAACCCTTCTGTGCCTCAGTTTTCTCCTTTATAAAATACAGATAATACTATTAACTTCATAGCTTTCCTATGAGGATGAAATTAGTATCTGTAAAGTTTTGAGACCAATGCCTGGTCCATAAACCGAACCAAACACACTGCTGTCGAGTCGCTTACTGACTCACAGTGACCCTATAGGACAGAGTAGAACTGCCCTATAGACTGTCCAAGAGGGCCTGGTGGATTCAAACTGCCAGCCCTTTGGTTAGCAGCCGTAGCACTTAACCACTACGCCACCAGGGTTTCCTGGTCCACGGTGGGTGCTATAGGAGTATTAGATATGATGATGGCGATGACAGTGATATTAATGAAAGAGGAGAGGAGCCTAAAGGAGATAAGGAAGAAACCCTTGTGATGCTAGGATATGAGTGGTTTCCACAGGTTGGGAACGCTGCTGGAAAATTGATTAACTGACCTCTGAGACTGACTAACCATACTAGCAACTCAAATGAGATATATTCTTGTATTCCAAGCACCAAGGGTCATGGTCTCAGCATAGCGCAACAATTAAGATTATTAATGTTTATTTTACTCTGAACACTCTACAGCCTAGGAGGACTATAGGATGGGGGAGAACAAGGAGGTGGAAGAATTAGAAATGACTCGTAACCCAGCACACAGGATATGGAGTCCTGCTGACCTAGTCTTAGCTAACTGTGTGAGTTTACTGGAGAAGCAATAATTTTACAAAGAGGCTGGGAACTGGACTCCTTACTGAATAAAATATAAGCTTACAGATTTACATTCATTGATTTTTCTATCCAGTTTCTATCTATGTTCATCATGTTTAATTTCTTCTTAGTATCCAAAAGCAAGCCATTGAGAAAGCAAACATATCTCTCTCTGTGCTCCATTTAATGTCCACACCCCTTGTAAATGTAGCCTACTTTTTATAGATCTTGATTCTTAATTATACTCATTCCAAAGAGAAGAGTTTTTTAAAAGAAATAATGGATTCTGAAAAATAAAAAGATCTAACCTTATTGCTTTGATGAGGATTTGCCACCTGTGACCCTTTAAATATTGAACTTGAACTATAAAAATATCACCTCTTATTGATCACATGGTTATTAAAGTCAGTCAAATGCTGAATTTATATGTCAAACATTTGTAATATTTCCTGTAAATATTAGGGCAAAGGGAAAAGATGATAATGCCACTGTGGAGAGTCACATTAGATTTGTTCAACTTTATGTAGCTGAGAAATAATAAAACTTGTCATCAAGAATTTCATTATATATGCCAAGCTCTTGTCAAAAACCGCTGCACATTATTCATACATGTATATGTGTCTGTGTTTGAGCTCAGAAAACATATGCACGCATGTTACATGGAGGAGAATGGAGGAAAAAGCAATCCATAATACCTATCCACTTACACTGTACCTACACAGTATAGCATCTGACAGTAGCAGGGATTGTTCGAGCAGCCCCTATACTCACAGGCAGTCCCCAGGTTACAAATGAGATCCATTCCTAACTCTGTCTTTAAGTAGAATTTGTAGGTAATTTGGACCAGGTGCATATGATTCTTATTTAGCCTTACTTTAGGGCAAGAAAAGGCTCAAAGCCTTTTCCATGATTTAAAAGCTGCGCCTGATGAAGAGTTTGTTGCTAGTAGGGGTTGGTTAAATTGTTTCAAAGTGAGGGCGAATTTTGTTGTTGTTGTTGTTGTTAGGTGCCATTGAGACAGTTCTGACTCATAGCGACCCTATATGTAACAGAACGAAACAGTGCCCAGTCCTGTGCCATCTTCACAATTATTGTTATGCTTGAGCCCATTGTTTCAGCCACGGTGTCAGTCCATCTCCTTGAGGGGCCTCCTCTTTTTCACTGACCTCTAATTTACCAAGCCTTGACATAACATTAAGGGGCAAGTACTATTTGTCTGTAAGTTAGACATTTGTAATCTGGGAACGGCCTATATACACATCTGAGCTTGCTTTTCTTGAACTCCAACCTACTCTGGAATGCTGAACAACTGCTGGCTCTGGTGGAAATCCTTGGAATCCTGTTTTATTGTTGTTAGTTGCTGTTGAGTTAACTCCGACTCCTGACAACCACATGCACAACAGGACAGAACACTGCCCGGTCCTGCACCATGCTCGTTATCATAGTGTATACTGGACAATGTTCTATTCTGATCCATAAGGTTTTCACTGGCTAATTTTCAGAGGTAGCTCACCAGGCCTTTCTTTCATCCTAGTCTGTCTTCGTCTGGGAGCCCTGCTGAAACCTGTTCACCATGGGTGACCCTATTGGCATTTGAAATACCAGGCATAACTTCCAGCATTATAGCAACACATAAGCCACCACAGTACGACAAACTAACAGATGGACGGCGTTGGAACCCTATTTATTAGTTAACAAGTACTAATCAGATGTTTAAGGCACATTCTTAATATCCACTCTAATGGCAATCGTGGTGCTTTTGGGGAGAGCCATGGACATAGCAATTCTAAGATCTCCTGATTTTCTCCAAGACACCTTCCCATATAAGAAATGCTTCCAAATGAGTAACAAAAAGAAAACATTACTCCTTCACTGGGGAGCCTTTAGTGTGAGACTTCGATTAGAGGCCCAGGGTGGGCCTGTGAATGGGAGGAGTGTGTGGGCATTTCTAATGGCATTTTGATGTACATGCACAAAATTGATGTCGGAAGGATCATTGTAAACCCCCAAACAGTGGAATATTGAGGACATTTTCAGGTGGCACTCAGATTCTGGTTGGGTGAGCCCAGTATATTTTCTCATGTCACAGTTGATTAGGTTCACAGGGAAGTGGAAAGAGTAAAAAATTCTCTTATTACTGCAGCAATGCCATCTCAGCCTCTTTTCCCTTTGAATGCAACATTAGTTTTTGTCCAGAAGTCTAACTGCTTTCTACAGCTTGGGGAATTGTAAAGCAGAAACAATTTTCCCAGCCAGGCTGACCTTCACAATAATGAGAAATGACTGGAATTTCTCTCTATTTCTCTAACATTTGGGGGAGATTTTGGAACAGGGAGAAGAAGGAATATGCTTGTTTTACCTGATGCAATGTGGTGGGCATCCATTTGGTCCTTTGAGCCTAATTTTTTTCCATTCAAGGGATTACATGGACTGTTGCACCCTCTGACCCGGCAGTCAGGCCACAAGTGTATTGAGAAATGACAGTAATGCACTTTAAACCTTTTGTTATCACAACAGAGGTGGCATTTTGTTTCAGCCATTAAATGAATAAATATTTTTCTCTTGGGTATGGCTATTTTCATTTACTCTCCAGTCCTTACTCAGGTGATCAGCCGTGGGGTTGAGAAATTCAAAATTCATTTAAGTGGGTGTCCCAGAGTCTCTGGTGCCCTTGGGGCCCTAGAGAGACAAAGGTCCTCCCAGTCTTCCAGAGCTTTCCAGAGACTTTCACGGAGACTGCACCGTAAGCCAGCCAAACAGTGCTCCTGCTCAGCTATCTCACCCTGTCATCCTGCTCACCACTCGCCTTTCCCTTTGGCAGGATGGTGGGATAAATGAGCTCTCTGGGCGAGTCCGATGCTTCCTCCTTGGTTTGTCAAAATACGTAAGGTTCTTATGTAAGTGCAGGAGTCCCTGGATAGTGCAAACAGTTAAAGCACTCAGCTGCTAAACTGAAGGTTGGCAATACAAGGTCACCCAGAAGCACCTCGGAAGAAAGGCCTGGTGATCTACCTCTGAAAAATCAGCCATTGAAAACTCTACGGAGCACAGTTCTACTCTGACACACATGGGTCGCCATAAGTCGGAATCAACTTAAGCATAACTTGTGGTTGCTCATTTAACTGCAGAAATGTGGAAAGGAAGGGAAAGGGGCACGCAGAAGACAAAACTTAACATAGCCCTCCAGGGGAGAAGCAGTTAGCTCTCAAGGAGAGCTTTAATTCCAAGAGACATGCATAGTTTGAGGTGTACTGTGTCTGAGTGTTCAGACACATCCCCAGGAGACACTTTGGCAGAGACAGTAATTTATTAGGAGGGAGGCTGTTTTGTTGTCCCCGACCCCAGCTCTATTCCTGCCCCCTTCTCCCTTTCAGGTAGGCAGTAAAGTATTATGACTATACTAAATCCAAATCCTATCTCTGCCACTCAGTAGCTGTGTGACCTTAGGCAAGCTACTTAACCTCGCTGAACCCCAGTTTGCTCATCTGTAGAATAGGACCATAGCAAACCTACTTCACAGGGCTTTTTTGTTTTGTTGGGAGGAAAAACAATCACTCAGCACACTCAGCTGTGCGCCCTCAATGAACTGTAGTTTGTACTATTAATCCAGTTCTGTCTGTTTTAAGTGTATTACAAATTGGTGATTAATTTGCTTTATGGTATTATACAAGACTCCATGATTAATGTGTAATAGAAAGGAGCTGTTGATGCCCACCTTAGGACAGCAAATGGAAAGATACCTGGTTAGGGCCTGAAACTTGCTTTTTTTTTTTTTGACCACAGTAGTGCCTAGAACTTTGCATGAGATCTGATACCTCTTTGCCTTTGAGCTCAATTCCAACTCATAGCTACCCTATAGGGCAGAGTAGAACTGCCTCATAGGGTTTCCAAGGAGCAGCTGGTGGATTTGAACTGCTGACCTTTTGGTTAGCAGCTGAGCTCTTTACCACTGCGCCACCAGGGCTCCATGAGATATGCTAGTGAGGGCTAAAACTAAGTGTTAAAACTAGCAAACTAACAAAATGTTGGAGCAGTGAAGACCTAGCGGGAAATCTGCGGAGGAGCGGGAGCAGGGCAGGGGAGCAGCTGGGCTAGCTGGCGACTTGATTGAGTTGTGGATAATGGGAAGCAGCCTGGTCCTGGGGTCTCCAGCCTGGAATTTTAGTCCTTGCTCTGTCCACAGCTCCGTGTTGCCCTCTGTGCTGAAGAGGACTTGATCAAGGCTGGAATTTTGACCTGAATAACATTCAAACTCTCTCACCTCATAGATTAGGAAAGACCCAGAGCACTGAAGAAACGTATTTAAGACCACAGGTGTCTACTAACTAGATAATCCCTGAGGACTCTTCCAATTCCAGATTTTGTGACTCAACTGTTTGCTCTTTAAAATAGCCACAATCACCGTTTTAGAAACACTGGATTCCTAGAACAGAGGTACAGAACTCAGAACAACATAAACTCATGACCATCTACAGTTGGGTTATTTTTAGTGGTCAGAGTTTTGTTATACCATAAACAACTAAAATGATATCTGAACTCTAAATTCAGTTTAGATGATAAACCAAATAAATATCTTATTATATTTACAAATGGAAAATTATTTCTGTTTTTCAAAAGACTTGTACTGCTAATTTCATTATACTGTGCAATAAATTCATTGTTAAATTATAAGAATATTTCTACATTTACCCCTGTGGTGCTTTTAAATTTTTGCCATAATTAAGAGAACAATTCCAGGATCTCTTCCTGGACCCATACCTACAGGATTTGCCAGGGCACACAGGTTTTGTTAGCTTCACAGGAGAGCTTTCAGAGCTTCAGTTAGCGGCTCCAGTTTACGGTTCAAATGTCAATCATCAGCCTCCTGCCCCTACCTTGCTGCATCAACCTTGGGGGAAAAGAATTAAAATATATTTGCATTGTAATGTGTGTTCAAAGATAGCTGCAGACTGGAAAAATGTGGGTGCAATCCCAGCAATTCTTTAAAGAAGTAGAGGTGGGCTTGGGAGGGGGACTTAGTGGAAAGGTGGAGTTATTAAAAATAAAAAAGCAACAAAGACACAAAACCTTACTAACTTATAAAATTAGTTTTTTTTTTTAATAACCTGGATTAAAAAAAAAAAAAAAACCCTCCACAAAAAGTAGAACCACTAAGAAGAGCTGGTTTAGGAGATGAACTTTTCCTGCTCTTCATACTTTTCCTTCTCCCTCTTGCTTAGACCTAAATCTGACAAAGTTTCTTGCCAGCAACATGTCCTCAAGGATGTGCATCTCTCAAGGAATTGTGTGCCACTCATTGGTCCCATGATGTAAACAAGTACAGGCAACCCATTTCCTGAGCCAAGTTTTCCTGGCATCTCATGAAAGATTTACTGATCACCACCTTGGAAGACAATCCACCTCTTGTAATGATAAATTAAATTGTTTCTTATAATTTGAAAGACTCAGTAAGCCATGCTTGGCTAACAGGAGCACAAAAGTGTCTGATGCTCATACTCTGACTGAATTATGTGGTTATTGGAGACTTTTGCCTGTGGGGAAGATTAATCAAATATGGAGAACACTAAGGCAGATCAAGGAGGATGATCTTGCAATAGTCCAGATGAGAAGAGATGGAGCCTTAATGGGCCAACAGCAGTGGAAAGGAGAAGTGGATAGATCTTCCAAGTTCAAATGATAAGATTTAGCCATTGATTAGAGACCCTCGGTGGTACAAATGCTTAACAGGTTAACACGCTTAGCTGCTAACCAAAAGTTTGGTGGTTCAAGGCCACCCAGAGGTGCCTAAGAAGAAAGTCCAGCCGACTACCTCCAAAAAATCAGCCATTTGAAACCCTTTGGAGCACAGTTCTGCTCTAACACACATTTGTCGAAATCAACACAATGGCAACTGGTACCGGTAGTCATTGATTGGATCTTAGGAGCGCGGAGAAGGAGGAGCCAGAGGGGAATGATACAGGAATGAATTCAGGAGGAAGGGCTCTGAGGAAAAGATATTGAGTTCCGTTTTGAAAAAGCTGAGCTTTAGGTGCTGTGCATCATTACCATGAAAATACACATTGGCCTGGTGGGATTTGGCTGGAGCGAGGCTAAAGTCGAAGGTACAACTCTAGATTGTGAGATGGAGTTATTGTATTAAATACTGTCCTGGTGTTAAGCCAGCCTTTGCTACCCTGCTCTCCTCCAGCAGTGACTCCGCTGCTTCTTATCTCTTGATTATACAGTCACTGTTGGATTTTGTAAGTCCACAAACTTACTTAGCTGGCACTGTCCTCTTCTGTCCCCAACCTACCATCTCTCTTCACCCCACACACAATTCCTTTCAGTATCATTTTATCTCCTTTCCTTAAATGCCAACCCTCCTAACTTAGATGTCAAGGAACATACAGAAATTGTTTATTTTTTCTTCTTTTGCATGACCCATTGCTAAATGCTCTTCAGTTAAACTTCTACCTGGTTTCTGCAAAAGTGGAGCTTGACAGCCTACAAGCTCTGCTATTTCTCATGACAGCTACCATTGTTTACCTTTCTTCTTTTTAAATTGTTTTAAACAAAAAGAAATCCAGGACTAGTCTCTCATCTTGGCTCCCCCATCCTGCCTCCCCTCCATATGACCAACACACCCCCTGGCTTCCAGAGAGCACTGTTCACTTGGATCAGTGAACGAAAGGATACTTCTCAAAATGAAGGCTCGCGTCATTTTGAGAGAAAATGCCCTTCTATACGAAGCTGTATGACTTTCTGAAAGAGGGCATTTATAGAACCTCAAATAGATGAATCGTTTTCTTTCAAGCAGGGAAATGTATTTTACTCTTCTTGCTTCAACTGGGATTGAGCCCATTCATTTTATTTTCTCATGCTCTCCTGTTTTATTTAGAAATGATCTATTCATCCCAACTCAATTGAAGAAATAGAGATAACTCAGGCAAAAAAAAAATTGCTGCATTATACACATGAGAAGTATAGAATGGTCCCACTGAATATTTTCATAACTCCATGTAATTTGGGCTGTATAAACCAGCCTACAAAATTCTTTTATTTGTTATCCGCTAAGAAGGCAGCATAGTCACTGGAGTGAGTGAAACCCAGATTCTAATTGCAGCTGCTCCATGCCCCCTTGGACAAGTTATGTGACCTCAATTTCTTCACCTGAAAATGGCTGTTGTTGTTAGGTGCCATTGACTCAGTTCCAAATCATAGCAACCTCGTGACAACAGAAGGAAACACTGCCTGGTCCCGCGCCATCCTCACAATCATTGCTATGTTTGAGCCCATTATTGCAGCCACTGTGCCAGTCCATCTCTTTGAGGGTCTTCCTCTCTTTCACTGACCCTCTCCTTTACCAAGCATGATGCCCTTCTCCAGGGACTGGTCCCTTCTGATAACATGTCCAAAGTATGTGAGATGAAGTCTCACCATCATCGCTTCTAAGGAGCATTCTGGCTGTACTTCTTCCAAGACAGATTTGTTCATTCTTCTGGCAGTCCATGGTATATTCAGCATTCTTTGCCAACACCATAACTCAAAGGCATCAATTCTTCTTCAGTCTTCCTTATTCGTCATCCAGCTTTCACATGCATTTGAGGCGATTAAAAATACCATGGCTTGGGTCAGGCTCAATGAAATCCTCGATAACTTCAATATTTTCTCCTTTTATCATGATGTTGCGTATTGGTCCACTTGTGAGGATTTTTGTTTTCTTTATGTTGAGGTGCAATCCATAATGAAGGCTGTAGTCATTGATCTTCATCAGTAAGTGCTTCAAGGCCTCTTCACTTTCAGCAAGCAAGGTTGTATCATCTGCATGTTACAGGTTGTTAATGACTCTTCCTCCAATCCTGATGCCTTATTCTTCTTCATATAGTTCATCTTCTAGGATTACTTGCTCAGAATGCAGGTTGAATAAGTATGGTGAAACTATACAAGCCTGACACATACCTTTCCTGATTTTAAACCACACAGTATTCCCTTGTTCTGTTTGAACGACTGCCTCTTCATCTATGTACAGGTTCTGCATGAGCACTATTAAGTGTTCTGAGATTCCTGTTCCAGAAAATGGGGATAATAGAGTCTATTTTTCAAGGTGTGTGAGGATTAAATGAGATTACATGTGTTAAGCATCTAACCTATACTATATTATATGGTAAATACTATCACGTGTGTAAAAAGTGTATGTCGAAGAAATTTTCTGCATCTCTGGCATTGTTGATGTACGCCCCCCCACCAGCCAGACAAGGGAGGAAAATACTGCATTTCACACTTGTATTCTCCGCTCAGCACTGCTTATATTGCAAATTGCCGGTGATTTGTACAATTATAATAAAATAAGAACAGTGTAAGTGTGAGAGTGCTGGATGCTGGCAAAAAAAAAGTCACTTCATTATAAATCGTAACCTCTTTTTCATAACAATTTTTTAATCATGTTAACATTTATCTGCTTCTGTAATAAATTATTTATACAGAAGCAAAGCAATTCAAGTTGCTGAAGATCAACTGCCTCCTACCCTTTCGTCCTTAAGTCTTCTCTTCTTGGACTCCCTTCACTGTGGTCTGTAGGAATGCCTGTGGTGAGAGAGGTCTCCCAGCAGATCCAATGTCCTGCTCAGTGGGGCCATGAAGAAGTTAGTCTTGTCCAAAAGAAATTCTACTCACACAGAGACGCCAGTTTCTCCACTGGCCCCTAGTGGAAGCATCAATTAGCATTGCTGGGGAGAGTAGGCTCAAGGCCCCTCAATGACTTCATTCCCACACAAGGGAGAGATTCACCATGTGGGAGCTCAGGGCTGTGATGTAAGAGAAATATGATCCACAATCCAGCCTCCTCCCATTTTTCCCAACTTGGTGGCTCCCTCTTTCTCCTCCCCAGGCCCAAGGTGTTTCACCCGGAGTCATCTCACATCAGTCCATCCAAAGCTACTTTCAAGAGAACCCCAATAAAATCTGTGCTTTGGGTCGCAAAAGACTGATATATATAATGTATAGGTGTTTCTTCCCCCACCCTCCAGATATTTGCATGATTGAGTAGGTCAGTGCCCCTGCTCCATTTTAAATAGGAAAATGACCTAATTATGAAATAGATTCCCATAATCAGTTGATTATATTCCTGATTTCCCCTATTAACCTATTAGTTTATGTCTTTAGTAAACTTATACAAACTCTGTCAGAACCTGTTTATGTCCTTAAGAAATCTCTTGTGCTAATTGCTACATAATTTCATGATGACATCTAAGAAAAAAGCTTTTTTTCATTCAAAACCAGGGTAACAGCTCCCTATTGGAAACTCCTCTGTCCAGCAACTCAACGCTTTGAAACAATTGAGAATCAAGAGACAAGCAAAAATAACAATAATATAAAAATAATAACATCTTTGTCAAAATGCCCATGCACATTATTTGTTGACATTGCTAGTTGCTTTCAAGTTGGCTCCTACTCATGGCGCCCAGGATAAATTAGATTAACAAATAAGCAAGGTATGCACAGGCTTACATTAAGCAAGGTACACACAGGCTTAATTGTGGTTACTTACTATCTGTATTGCATAATTTCACATAGGTTTCACCACAAAACAGGTGAAATTGTGCACTACAGATTAGTAAGTAAGCACAAGTAAGCCTGTGCATATCTTGTTTATTGAGTAATCCATCCCTGTTGTCTCTGGCTGCAGTACTTTTATTCAACTTATGTCTTACTTGCCTGTCTGTGTTTTACAATTGTCTATGACAAACACGTACCTCTTATGTTAAGTAATGAAAATGAGAAAAGGCAAAAGAAGGTAGTGACGTTAACAGTGCATGTGATGACCTTATGTATAACAGAACAAAACATCGTCCAATCCTGTGCCATCTTCATGATTGCTGGTATGTTTGAGTCCATTGTTGTGAATATTATAATACCTACCAACCTAGGGGCCTTGTTGTCCAGCACTATACTGGACAGTGTTCCATTGTGATCCGTGAGATTATCACTGGATAGTTTTCAGAAGTAGATCACTAGGCCTTTCTTCCTAGTCTTCCTTAGACTGTCCACCATGGGTAACCCTGCTGGTATTTGAAATACTGTTGGTATAGCTTCCTGCATCATAGCAAAACACAAGCCACCGCAGTACGACAAACCGACAGATGGGTGGTGGCCATTAAGTTTAGGAAGGCAAGAAAAAATTATTGATATGTAAAGTTAGGAATTATATATAATACAATTTAAAAAGTGATATAAATAGGTAACAAAAAAGTACTTATATTGTGCTGCTTTTATTGTTAATATATACATCAACAGGGAAAAGTCCAAGAGGACAGACACCAGAATGTTTAGCACTGTTATCTCTGGCTGGAATAGTTTTATTTATGTCTTATTTGCTTGTCTATATTTTACAATTGTCTACGACAGCCATGTACCTCTTGTGTAATAAAAATGATAAAGGTAAAAGAAGGTAGTGAGGTTGGCAATGGATTTTTTTTTTCTTTAGTATTTCGTTTTACAAAATTAAAACTGCTTAAAAACGCTCAGCCATCCAGAAGTCCTGGTCATCCGAGGGGATTCATGCCTCTAGGAATTTCAGGCAGCTGAGATTGTCCTTTATGAAATAAGAAGCTCAGTCTAAACCACCTTGAACAGAAAATTTCCGTCCTGCTCCTTCCTGCAATATCTCAGCCTATTCTTATAAGAGAAAGGTTAGATTTCCTTTGATCAGTTTACATTCAGGAGACTTGAGCTTCATAAAGACCCCCAGTTAGGTCAGCTCAATTGTGTAAACTCTTCAAAAATTAAGAGCTATGTCTTTGACCTCTTTTGTCTTCATCTATAGACTTTTGAAAATAGCACTGAGTCCACAGAAAATGCTCAATGATGCTTAGCCATTGACCAAAACCCAAAAGAGTTTCATAAAAGTGTCCACAGTCACACAACACAACAGTATTTGAGGGGCTAGAACCCAGACCACCTGAAGGCTAATCCCCCCTTGGACGCACGAAAGCCACAGTGATTATAAAACATGCCTGGAAGCTTCCCATAATAGGTTTCTCCTCTTCTAAGAACTTGGATAACCCTCCGAGCCTCAGTTTCTTTATTTATCAGTTGTCTACCTCTCCACATTCCTGTTATGTGAGAGCCCACGAAAATGCTTCTTTGATGTTAGATGTCCTCTCTTATCCACTTCTGCAAAGGTTATTGTTGTTGTTTGCTGCCATCCAGTCGGTCCTCAACTCATGGTGACCCCATGGCAACCGTTGTGACCCACAGGGTGTTCACTGGCTGATTTTCTGAAGTAGATCACTAGGCATTTCTTCTTAGTCTGTCTCAGTCTGGAAGGTCCACAGAAACCTGTTCAGCATCATAGCAACATGCAAGCCAGAGGGGTGGTGGCTGTGCTTGAGGTACATGGGCTAGGAATCAAACCCAGGTCTCCCACATGGAAGGCAAGAATTCTACCTCTGAACCACCATTGCCACCACTGCAAAGATAGACTGATTTAATTCTAGCATCGTCTCCCAAAATGCCTGACTGAAGTATGATATACGGGCGCCCAGGTGGCAGTCTTAAAATATATGGTAAATAACAAATTGTTCAACTATAAGGAACTCAAAGATCTTTGATCCAAAGTAACCCATAGCACTGCCCCATTAGAGGTCAGGGAGTGAGGGATAAATCCAAATAAGCCCCAGGAGTTCTCATTTGTCCCAGTAAAGTCTAGAGAAAGGAATTTTATTGGTTGTGGCTCATAAAATAATAGATACTCTGTCTCTAGAAATGCTTGCAATTGATTCAGATTGAATGCTCCAGGTCTTGGACCTGGCACTATGGCCAGGCTGATTCCTTTTTGTAGTAGCAAGGACAGATCCCCATGTTAAAAACCTTATGAGGTTTTTAAGAAATTTTTGACAAAATGCTCTGCAACTCAAACCATGCTCATATTGGTTATGGTGTCAGAAGTCTATAAAAATGGAAGATGAGAAGTAAATGAGTTGAAAACTAAAGAGTTGGTTGGAATCTGCAGCATTTTGTTTTTGTTTTTTGTGATTCTTTCTCAATCTGCCATGTGCATTGGGTGTAAATTAAAATAACCAATATTCTGGTGATTCCAAATTTTTTCAAGCCTGAGGCTTATAAACAGCCTACTTGTTTTTGCCTCAGGGCCTTTGCGCCTGCTCTCCGCTCTCCACACAGTTCTGCCAAGTATGTAGATGGCTGGCTTCTTCTCATATCTAAGCTGTCACTCAAATGTCACCTTCTCAGAGAGATCGTTCTTGACCATATAATCTGAAGTGTCTGTTCCTTTTGCCCCCACCTGTCCCTCTATCACATTCCCCTGTTTTATTTTTTTGCTAATACTTCTCACTACCTAGAATTATCTTGTTTGTTGTTTACCTGCTGTGGTGTAATGGATCACTTTTGTGTGGCCTTTCTCTCCATGATCTTGTAACTCCCACACATGTGATTGGGCAGGACTGTGCAAATAAGGTAATCGTGGCCCACCCAAGGGATTGGTCAGTTTTGCCATCCTGCTAGGTTTAAAATGAGGCAACCCAGAGGTGGGAAGGAGAGGATCTCACTATCAGTAAGAAAGACCAGCCAGGAATGGAGTGTGTCCTTTGGACCAGAGATCCCTGCACCGAGAAGCTCCTGGAACAAGGAGACTGAGAGAGAGAGAGGTATAACACTGAAGAAGGCAAGAAGCGGTGGCAGAGAATGGCAGCAGGAGAGACCGGCAGCAGAGACCAGGAAGAGACAGTGCAGTGGGCTGAGTGCTTTGGGGCCAAGGCTTACTGGTGGAGTAGGGTGCCTCTGGGCACTTACTGACAGAGCTAAAAGAGCCTTGTAACACTTTGTAACACTCACCCAAGCAGAGCAGAGGCCAAGGGGCTAAAAGAGTTTTGTAACACTTGCCTGAGCAGGGCAGAGGCTGAGGGGGCAGAGAGAGGTGTGCCTGTGGTATGTCTAGAAAGAGGCCATCCTGTTGGAAGAACTGTGTCCTGAGTGTTCCTGACCCTGGACTGTAACCTGTTACTTCCCTAATAAACCCCAAATCATGAGCATGGGCTGTGAGTTCTGTCGCCATTGTAATGAATTATCAAACTCAGCAGAGAAGTAGAGAGTGCCATGGGAGGGACAGTTGGTATCAGAACTGGTAAAGATGGCAGAGAAAGGAGGCATGTCTGATCTCTGCCTCATAGGAATAAGCTTTGGGCTGTTGATCTTGGTCCTCCTTCCCCATTGTGAAATTAAAGTCACACCCACACCATTTTTACACCTGTTTACTGTGTCCCCCATGAGAATGTAAGCTATAAAGGAGCAGACACCTTGGCCATCTTTTCTGTTTCTGTATCACTTCCTGCTGTATCCCCAGTACTTAGAACAGTGTCAGGCACTTACATGAAAGGTACTCAATAAATAGATGCTGAATGAATGAATGAATGATTCCACTTACTTTCCACTTGGTTTCAGCATCTGTTTCTGCCACACAGACCATATTTAGGCAAGATCCCTACCATATCTTAGCTATAATACTTTCTTTTCTCTATTCCCTGTAAACATAGAGTGGGAGCAAAACATATTGAGTCAAAATGATTCAGAACACTTGGAAGTGTTTGTGTTCTATAAATAAATCCTTATAGGTAGAGGGATGAATTCTGATTAGGTGGTGATACTTAAATGTCCTTTGAAGACCAGAATTTGGAAGATGGTGTTGTTTGCATACTTGTAATATATAACCTGCTCACTTCCAAAAGGGATCTGAGAGGGCTTATGGTCAAAAACATATCATGCCAGGAACAGAGCCAATAAAACAAACACCAAAATCCATGCAGAGTAAATAAGAATAAGATATCAAATGCCTCAGCTAATATCATCTCTTCACCTGTCTGTCAGCTTGTTGTACTGTAGTGGCTTACATGTTGCTGTGATGCTGGAAGCTATGCCACTGGTATTTAAAATACCAGCAGGGTTACCCGTGATGGACAGGTTTCAGCAGAGCTTCCAGACTAATACAGACTAGGAAGAAGGACCTGGCAATCTACTTCTGAAAATCAGCCAATGGAAACCTTATGGCTCACAATAGAATACTGTCTGATATAATGCTGGAAGATGAGTCCTCTAGGTTAGAAGGTGCTCAAAATACACAGTGACCACGACAATGGGGTCCAGCATACCAACAATCATGAAGATGGTATAGGACTGGGCAATGATTTGCTCTGTTGTACATGATGTCACCATGATCGGAGCTGACTCAACAGCAACTAACAACAACAACAACATCCCTTCTACAATCGTTTATGAAATTTAACCTTGGACTTCCTAACAGTGAGGTTAGAAAAGGAAACAATCCATTCTGGAAATCTCAAATCTTGACAATAGGATGGGTATCAGTGTGTCACAAACGACCACTGTTTCTTTCCCTCTCATGTACTTATTCATTCAACAAACATGCATCCCTTGCCCACCAAGACACTGTGCTTGGTGCCAGGAGGGGAGGGAGAAAGTGAAGAAGAATGAAACATCTTTCTGCCCTTGAGTTGCTCTAGGGTTAGAGGGGGTGGGCAGAGTCAGACATGACTGTGATTAATTATAGCATGATACATATTACATTAGATTCACATACAAAGTGCTACAGGAATAACAGAGGAGGGAGTGATTCGCTGTGCCTGGGGAAAGGACTTTAGAGAGAGATGGTGTTGGCTCTGGATTGGGAAAACATTCACCAGTGAGAGAGGAGGATTCAAGTCAGAGGCCTGGAGATGTGAAACAGCCTGTTGAGTTCTAAGAACAGCATTGTTCAGAGTGGTTGGAAGGTTAAAAGCCCAATGAAAGATTGTATAATAGCTAACATTTTTTTGAGCATTTAGTAAGTGCCTGGGCATTGAACTTCATATGGATTCCAGGAGGTAAATGCTTTTATTACTCCCCATTTACAGTGGTCCCTGGGTGGCACACTTTATGCTTGGCTATTAACCTAAAGGTTGTCAGTTTGAACCCATCCAGTGGCGCCACAGAAGAAAGGCCTGGCAATCTGCTTCTGTAAAGATCAGAACCAAGAAAACCCAAGGGAGCAGTTATACTCTGTAACACATGCAGTCACCATGAGTTGGAATAAACTTGACAGCAACAGATTTACACTGGAAGAAACTGAGTTTATAGAGGATAAGTATTTTGGACACTCTGATGCCACCCTGATGCCCCTCCAATGAAGGATGCATTGCCCCAGCTGCCTGGGAGTGCTTTTGACAGACAGACCTCAGCTGTCAGAGCCACTTCACCAGCCTCCTCTTCCAGAGCCTCACCCAAGGCCACACCCCTTTCCAGAATAACCCACCTGCATTGGCCTACTGATGTGGGGTACAAAGGTCCAGTTGGAGACCATTCTCATGGACAATTCTAGCTCCCAAGATTCTTTGTGGGGTTGGCGGAGCCTTCAGGCCTGCACTGCATCTTGACTTCTCTTCTACGTACTCCTGCTTCCTCCTCCCTTCCTTCCTCCAGTGTCGATCCCAAAAGTATGCCTTGGTTAACATCCTACACAGTGAACCCCCAGAGTCTGCTATCAGGGGTAACCCAGCTCTAACACTAAGTGACTTAGTCAAGGTGACCCAGGCAATGTGACTCCAGAGCACAACCATTATGAGTCTAGCTCTCTGTATTCATTTCCTGTGTGGCCATGATAAATTACCACTTAGTGGCTTCAAACAACAGAAGTTTATTCTCTCACAGTTTCAGAAGGCTAGAAATCCAAAATCAATTTGTTAGCAGAGACCATTTCTTCTGGAGGCTCTCTGAAGGAGAATCTGTTCCATGCCTCTCTTCTAGCTTTCTGTGGTCGACAGTAACTCTTGGTGTTCCTTGGTTTGTAGCTGCATCACTCCAAACTCTGCCTCCACCATCACAGGGCCCTCTTCCCTGTTTGTTCTACTCTTATCTTCTTTGATAAGGACACTTGTCATTGGATTCAGGGCCCACCCTTAACCAAGATGATCTCATGTTGAGATCCTTAATTATATCTGCAAAGACCTTTTTTCCAAATGAGGTCACATTCGCAGGTTCTGGGAAAACTTATCTTTTTGGGGGGCCACCATTCAACCCACTACACTCTCTGAAGGCTGATGCAGAGTGAAGAGGAGGCTGAAAATGTAAGTTTGGACCAGACCAGGAATTCCTTTTTGTGCCATTCCAAGGAGATGAGATGTTATTCTGAGGTCAAGAGAGAATCATTAGAGCATTTTAAACAGGAGAGTGATAACCATCAAAATTCTTTAAGACAATCACTCTGGCAACAGAGCTGAGACTGGACAAGGAGGGGAAGGTTGGCCAGATTTCCATAAATGGCAGTGGTTGAGTAAGAATCCCACCTTATTTTATTTATAAACCTGTCGTTAACTTTCTGAAAACAGTGCAAAAGAGACCAAGAATAAACTGAGTCAAGCAGTGGCTGAATATGGTTATTAGCACATTTATCCTGTGCATAAATCCTTAGATAGATGGACTTCCAGTCTGTCTTCAACACAAAAATGGTCTTTGACTACACAGCCCATGGACCAGTTAGATGATTGTAATAGTCAATACCATTCTCCCTTTGCTCCTCCCCTTTTTTATTGGGCTCATGACATCATCCTTGAAAGTAGGACAGAAACAGTCTAAGCATAAGCACCAACTGTTCAGGGGAGTTGTGCACCAGCTGGGACTGTCAGCTGCTCAGGACCAGTGGCAGCAGGAACCCCTGTGTCTGGGTGAATCCACACGGAGTGCCTCCTGCTGGTGGAAGGAGAAACCACTGGACCCAACCAACTCATCCCCAGGGACTTTGGGTCTCTCTGTGAGAAGGTGCTCATAATCTTTATTTTCTTTTCCATCTTTCTGGAATGTTATTATCATGAACATATACCACAATGGCAGAACTAATAGAAACCTGATATTAGTTTCACCATTTACCTATATGATTTTAGGCACTTCTACAGTTACATAGGAAACCCTGGTGGTGTAGTGGTTAAGAGCTATGGCTGCTAACCGAAAGTTCAAATCCACCAGGCACTCCTTGGAAACCCCATGGGGCAGTTCTACTCTGTCCTGCAGGATCACTATGAGTCGGTATCAACTTGACAGCAGTGGGTTTACGGTTACATATGTCCCTAACAATTACATTATTCTTTCCTTTTAAAGAATAGGGGACTGCATTGGAATGCTCGTCTTAATTTGGTATGTTGGGGGCACATTCTATCCATATGAGCCTCCAAATAATACAACAAATTGATCAGCTGGGTACTGTTATTTAGCTTTATCTATTTGAATACAAGAGAATTTCTGCCAAAAGCAGTTGTTTTCAGTTGATACAGTTGCTCTTGAGCTGCCATCTTTAGAGTCATCAAGTATCATGCTTTAATCATTGATTGAGAGTTCATTGGATGCTAGGTACTGAGTTACACATATGAATGAATCGAAATCTAAGATTCGGCCAAACCAAAAAAACAAACCCGTTGCCATCGAGTCAATTATGACTCATAGCGACCTTGGTGTCATAGTGGTTAGAGCTCCGCTGCTAACCAAAAGGTTGGTAGTTCGAACCTACCAGATGCTCTGCAGGAAAAAGATGTGTCTGCTTCCGTAAAGATCTCAGCCTTGGAAACCCTATGGGGCAGTTCCACTCTGTCTTACAGGGTCGCTATGAGCTACTAAGATTCGGCCACTGCCCGTAAGAGTTCACATCTCATGTGTTCACCTGATTTCTGAGACCATTCCTAGTTCGTGGGAGGAAAGCCAGGCCTTCTGCATCGAGAGCAGTCATCCAATCCATCTGAAAGCCACGTCGTATTATTTAATTATAAAATAAAGAGGTAAAGGAAGCAGTTATTTCTAGGAAATTATAATTCCTCAGGGTATGATATTTCAAGGAAGGAGCCGAGTAAATGTTTTTCAATCTTTACATAAAAGAGAATGGCATTTGAGTGAAAGCAGGCATGGACTTTGTATCTGTTTTCATACTCAAGTGTTTTCACTGTCTTGTGGCAATGCTCCTATGGAAAACGTAACCATCTTAGGAACAGAGAAGGGAAGTTCTGGCATTACCACAGACCTTCAATCAGTAAAAGTAATCTCCTTGCTTCCATTGTTTGCATAGCCCACTGGTATCCTAGTTTGAGTATCGAAATGATTTTTAAACAAAGAAAAGTTGGCTGTGCAATGACTCTCGGAACGGTGAATTGAACTCCCTGGATTTAGTCTTCTAAGAAAAACAAAAATCAGAAAGGATGGGAAAAAGTCTTTGTTTTGCTGCCAAGTAGCTCTTCTATCTAATTTGTTAAATGAATGGCTAGTACACAAACCCCATCTTATATCTGAAGCCATTTCTAGTTGAGATAACCTATTTTGTAGTGTATTGCAAGATTACTATTTGAATAGTACTAGATAAAGTTCACGAAAGAGGAGCGCATTAAAAATATGTTTAGAAGTTTATAGGATTGCTTCAAACATCTTCTGAAATGGAATGCAATTTTCTGTACATTCCCTGGGCTTATTTACCATAATTTTATTGTTTTACTTTGAGCACTTTATGGACAACTATACACTTCAGTTCATTGACCTCCCTTTTGGGGAAGATGTTTATCACAGAGAAATGTATCTGCAGTAGTGATATATTAGCAACAAGGGCCATAGTCAGCATATAGTGTCATTCATTTTCAAAAATAAAAAAGAAGCCACTGTACCATATTATTCTATGCACATAAGTGAAACCAAGGAGAAAGCACATGAGTATATCATCTTTTGAATAAATTTATTTCCAGGAACAATAATTATACATGTTTTATCTTATTCTGACACGATTCAACATAATTTTGTCAATGACAAATTCTAAAATATAAAACCCATTTGTTTTAGAGCCACACTTTTAATTGTAAGATTTAATTATGATTTATAATCACCGTATTTTGTGTTAAGGTAACTTTTTTCCAGAACTTTGGATATAACCAAACCAACGTCTTTGAGTAAGTTGCCTTTATTGCAATTGTAATGTAAAGCAAATGACATATGGGTGCAAATAAATTTAGCTACCAATATTTCCAAGATTAAAAAGAAAATGCTTTTTCCTTATAGAAACTAAGGAAAATAAAGAACTAAATGTAAATTTGTTAATTTGCTTCTTAAAATTAAAAAGCTTTTTTTTCTTAACTATAATGCGTTAGATATACAGAAGTATGTGTTTCCTGGTTTCATTTGTGTTAACTTTGAGGTTTTAAGAACAAAATGAAAGTCTTAGTGACCGTTTTTTTCCCCTATGTTTAGCAGTTATCTACCATGGCACAAACCAATCGAAACTAATAAAGAATGTCATTCTCCAGGCAGAATTAGGCAAGTTAGCCACAGATGAAGTTCATCACCTACAGCCTTTAAAGTAGACACACATGGTACCCATGGCCCTGTTCTGAATCCTCGCGTACCAGTACAGAGAACTGCGTGGTTTTCTTCTATAAGAGAAGAAGTTTCTTCCCTGCATGTGGGCTTGCTTTCCATTGCCTCATCGAGTCAGACGTTTTTTCTTCCTGGGATAGAAAAGGTGCTCTATCCGGTGACAATGAGGACACCATCAGACATTCTTTTGCTCACTTAAGTGGTAATATGGCACTTAATAATAAAGCAGAAATATTGTCATGCTCACTTTACGGTACCGCCGATGGGTTTGTGAATGCCCGGAGTTCACGTGTCTCCATAGTTCTTTTTTTATCAATAAATCTTATCTTAAACAATTTGCATAAACATTAATAAAAGCACCAGAGGGAGTTTTGGTCAGACCTCGATTGTTTATGGAGCATCTAGATGTGCGAGATAAAGTCCTTTCTTAGATAGAGTTGATAGGAATAGCCAAAGTGGATTGCAAGCTTATTCCTTTTGTCCATTTGTTAACTATGTGGAAAAGAAAGTAAAACGGCGCTCATCCTTTTCCAGAGTGCTTAAAATTGAACACAAGTTCTAAAGAATATCAGTAGGCGTTTCATAAAAGGGAGGTATTATGATTAAATAATATTATGAAATACAAAGTTAAACAAGCTGAATAGTTTTTCTTAAAACCCCTGGACAATTTCTAGAACTTTTAACATGCTGAGATGCAATGTAAATCATCAAGAGGTAGATGCTTCACATTATTTTATTACAGAGCAAATTCTAGAATCAGGATTCCGTAAAACACAACTTAGAAATGTAATTCTCAAGAGTTTTATGAAAATATCATTACCTGCTAGCACGTATAGCTACAGGCTAAAAAATACTGTTTAAAAGACATTATGAACTCCCACTTTATCTTGATATATTCCTGAAAATTAATTTTCTCTTGCTATTTGATGGGTTTTTCTCTTAAAAAGTCATGTGATTCAAAATCACAATGAGATACTATTTTAGGAGCCCTGGTGGCATAGTGGTTAAGAGCTAACAGTTGCTAACCAAAAGGTCAGCAGTTCAAATCCACCAGCTGCTCCAAGAAAACCCTGAGGGGCAGTTCTACTCTCTCCTATAGGGTCACTATGAGTCAGAATCGACTCAGCAATGGGTTGGTTTGTTTTTTGTTTTTTGTTTTTGGTGGCACAGTGCTTAAGAGCTCAGCTGCTAACAAAAAGCTTGGCAGTTCGAATCCACCAGCTGCTCCTTAGAAATCCTATGGGGCAGTTCTGCTCTCTCCTATAGGGTTGCTATGTGTCATTATCAACTTGATGGCATTGGGTTTGGTTTTTATGAGAGGATGGCTATGATTTAAAAAAAAAAAAGAAAATAACAAATGTTGGTGAGGATGTGGGGAAATTGGAACCCTTATCCGTAGGTGGTAGGAATGCAAAATGTTATAGTCATTGGGGAAAACAGTGTGACAGTTCCTCAAAAAACTAAAAATAGAACTACCATATAACCCAGCAATTCCACTTTTAGGTATATACCCAAAAGACTTGAAAGCAGAGACTCAAAACGAGACTTGTACACCAAATGTTCATTGCAGCACTATTCACAATAACCAAAAAGTAGAAACAACCTAAATGCCCATCAGCGGATGAATGGATAAACAAAATGTGATACATACATACAATGGAATATTACTCAGCCAGTAGGAGGAATGAAGTCTTGATACTTGCTACACTATGAATGGAGCTTGAAGACATGCTGAGTGAAATAAGCCAATCACAAAAGAATGAATATTGTTGGACCCCACTTACATAAAAAGACAAGAAAAGACAAACGTATAGAAACCAAAGTTTATTAGTGGTTACCAGGGGTAGGATAAGGGGGATTAATGGTGATGGAAAAATCACATTGATTAAGGGTAGAGTTTCACAGCTGATTATTATAATTGCTGTCAATAAGTTGTACACCTGTAAAGAACTGAATCAGCAAAAGTTGTGTGATAGCTATATTTATAACAATGTCCCCACCCCCCCGCAAAAAAAAATAGTAGCTGCTGAGGCTGCTTATGTACAACCAAACACCTCATGGGATTTTGTTCCTTGGTTTGGAGGTTTGGGTCACGGTTTCATGGGACTTCCAGTTAATTGGCTTAATAATGTGTTTAGCGCTTCTATTCTACCTCCTAGTTCGTTCCGTAGTGCCTGGGGTCTTAAAAGCTTGCAAGCAGCCATCCAAGGCACAACAAGTGGTCTCTATTCACCTGGAGCAACAGAGGAAGAAAGAGAGTCAAGAATAGGAAGAGGATATAGAATGCATGGCTAATTGCCTCTATGAACAGCTGCCTCCTTTGCCATGAGACCAGAAGAACTGGATAATGCTTGGCTACCATTACTGAACATTTTGATCAAAAATTCTATAGAAGAATTCTGATTGAAAGGGGTAAAATGCAGGCCAGAATTTCAAATTATCATGGACTCTAGACTTTCTGGAGACATGGAGGTTGGATGAACCCCTGAAATGTTGCCCTGAGATAATCTTTAAAACTTAAACCAAAAAAAAAAAATCCCCTGAAGTCTTCTTAAAACCGAGCAATAGTTTAGCTTAACTAGTAAAAAAGGTCTGCCGTGAGCATTATGCTCTTTTAAGAACTATCTATACGGGATCAAACTGACAACAGCAACTCAAAAGATTAGATAGGAGCTTTAGAGGGCAATGGGTCCATGTTATCAAGGGAGGAACAACTCAGAAAAGGAGGTTAAGAACTCAGAGAATCTAATCAATGTCACTAAACGGTAAGTGTAGAAACTGTTGAATTGGTGTATGTTTCGCTGTGTATATTCTCAATAACAATAACAAAATAAATAAAATATAGAAGAAAAGAAGTCATGTGATTCTTTTAGGGGAATTTGTCTAAGTTTTTGAAACTGAAATCTTAGAGAAGTAAACACGTTTAACATTTTTGTTTCATATTCTATTTCTATATTTTAATTTTATTTAAATGGTTTATTATAAAATATTATGATCACTTTCTAAAGTTTTACATTTTTGCTTCCTTGTTTCATATATAGCCCTTTTGCTTTATTTTCTCCATGTACCGCAATTGAGAAACATAAAACCGCAAAGAACAATAAAATGTGCTCTTATTAAAAAAAATACATAAAACAAGAACTAAACAATGTACATGCTAATCTGAAAAATTCATTAAAACTTTCTACCATCCAGGCACAAAAATATATCCAAAGATACCCAAATTTTTCTGGAATTTCATGCTAAAGTTATATGATGCAAATCTTTAGCAGCTTTATCCCAGCCTATGTTTCACTGATGGGGATGGGGGCAGTGGTGGCTCAGTGGTAGAATTCTCACCTTTCATGAGGGAGACCAGGATTCCCAGCCAATGCAACTCCTGTACAGCTATCACCTGCCTGTCAGTGGAAGCTTGCATGCTGCTATGATGCTGAACAAGTTTCAGTGGAGCTTCTAGACTAAGGCAGAGTGGAAAGAAAGGCCTGGCAAGCTACTGCCGAAAATCAGCCAATGGAAAACCCTATGGATCACAACGGCCCAGTCCCCAGTTGATCATGGGGTTGGCACAGGACCGGGAAGCATTGCCTTCTGTTTTAAAGGTGTCACCATGAGTCAGGGGCCAACTCAATGGACGCTAACAACAGCAAGTTTCACTGTGATGACCGGCCTCCTTCTCTCCCTTCTGCAGTGGTACCCTTCAACATACAGGTAAAACTGAGATAGGCGAGTTCTTAGTCTTTGCTATAGTCCTTGAAACTCTTTGCTTGATTGCCTTTAAGTTGTTTAGCATCAGATAATTAGCTTTTTATTAAAAATCTATTACGAATTAAAATTTCGATTTTTATTCCCTATGACGGGACGTTTGAGAGTAGCTCTGGTCTTGTTGGAAAAGCCTACGGTCCCAACCTCATCTCAGGGGCCTTCGTCCGCTGACGGCTGCTCCTTGGCCATTGGAAGCCGACCGGGAAGTCAGGGGACAGCACAGTTGCTTTAGAAACTTTAGAAATTTGTTGTCTGTCCTGACCGAAGGACATATTTCCAGTCATATTTTCCCACTTGTTGAAGAAGATCTAGAGAATTATGTGTATTTACTATATTCATTGGGTAATTCTTATGCGACTGGAACCCAAAAAAAGTTATAGCACTGTTCCAAATTTTTCATTCCACCATTTTAGCATCATCTTAGAATTTTACTGTTTGAAGGAACCTTTGAGATTTTCCAGTTTATGGGTTTTCAGGCTTTAGCGTGCATCAGCACCACCTGGAGGGCTTGTTAAAACGCAGATTGCTGCTCCCACCCCCAGGTTTCTGGTTCAGTAGGTCTGGGAGAAGGCTGAGAATTTCTAACACATTCCCAGGTGGTACTGATTCTGCTAGTCCCAGATGACATTTTAAGAACCACTGCGATAGTAGAAAGCCCACTTCTTCCAGGCCTGCTCCAGAAAGTCAGAGCATCCCTGGAGCTGGCTTTCAGTCCAGACCCCTGCAAAGCTATAGGGGGAGGGAGGAAATCTTCATTTCTTCAATCCCTTGGAGCAGCGCAGAGTCACTGATTGGTGGGCCTCAGGGACCACCACCTGTCTGTCAGTTTGTCATACTGTGGTGCTTTGTGTGTTGCTGTGATTCTGAAAGCTATGTCACCAGTATTTCAAATACTAGCAGGGTCACCCATGGTGGACAGCTTTTAGTGGAGCTTCCAGACTAAGACAGACTAGGAATAAAGGCTGGCAATCTACTTCCCAAAATTAGCCAGTGAGAACACTATGAATCACAGCAGAAAACTGTCTGATACAGTGCTGTAAAATGAGCCCCCTAGGTTGGAAGGCACTTCACAGTAGCCACAACAATGGAGTCACAGGCACCAATGATCATGAAGATAGCCCAGGACTGCGCAACGTTTCATTCTGATACATAAGGTTGCCGTGAGCCTGAGCCAACTAACAATAGCAACATTGGTCAGGGAAGGCTAACTCTGAAAGACACGTGGGTAGAACTCCTGTGGTTTAACTCCTGCTCGGGGACCACCTTTTGAGAAGCACCGATCGAGTTCAACCTTGTCGTTTTACAAAGAAGTGGAGGCTCAGGCAGGTCAAGATGACACAGGCAGTTAGCTGCTGACTCAGGAAGAGGACTCAGGTTCCCTGACTTCCACTGACTCACCACATTCCCTTCTGCACTACTAGTTACCTAGTTCTGGCCTGTAAACAGATAGCCAGTAATTTCTTCTGATCTCCATGATTACGAGTACTGGCAAGAGAATTTCAAAAACATTTTTCTCTTTGTCGATTGAGTGGACTGGTTTCTTCAGTCAGTAACTTCTTGCTCTCTTCTCCCAAAATGTGGAAAATTCCAACACAGCCTTGCTTTTGCTCTTCATGAGATTAAGCTTTATGTTTTTTACCTTATGTTTGGTTTTATTAATGGGAACTTCCCAAACAATCTCTACAACAACTTTTTATATTTTTCTTGGCTTACGGCTTCTACAGGTAGTGGTTCTTACCGTTAGCTTAATGTTTTTAGAACAACCTATAACCAACGTATTTTTTTTTTTTTTTACCTCTGAGCATTCTAAGTCATGATTTTTGCTTTCTCTCTCATGTACTTATCATCCCATTTCTACACAGTCATGTTTTCTCTAATAATTTGGGCTGCTTGTTTTTCCTAATAGCCTAGTTATCTCCTGGACATTTCTACCGCAGCACATCTGACATGGGTGTACGAGGTATTCCTGTGACAGGCGGAGTGGCTTCTCAAAGCCACCAGCCAAGAACCCACTTCTACTCTTTACAGTGAAGTGAACCCTATTGTCATTGATAGGTGCTGTTGAGTCGGCTCCCACTCATAGCGACCCTATGTACAACAGAATGAAACACTGCTGGGTCCTGCGCCATCTTCACAATCATTGTATGCTTGAGCCCATTGTTGCAGCAATCTGTCTCGTTGAGGGTCTTCCCCTTTTTTGTTGACCCTCTACTTTACCAAGCGTGCTGTGAACCCTAGTGGATGTTAACCCAGGGCTGCATACAGACACTCACTTAAAGATAGGTGTGGTATGACCAGAAATGGCATTTTCTTCTCCCTGTAATATAAATAGAGTCCTTGGATGGTGCAAATGGTTAGCATGCTTGGCTACTAGCCACAAGGTTAGAGGTTCAAGTCCAAGCAGAGTCACCTTCTACTTCCAAAAGATCAGCCAGTGAAAACCCTACAGAGCATAGTTCTACTCTGATATACACGGGGTCACCATAAGCTGGAATTGACTCAATGGCATCTGGTAGAGTATAAATGGTATACCAGTCCTTACTGTGCATGTTGATACTGTCCTAAGATTCAGTTGCAGACCAACAAGTATGTTGATTTCTGCTGGTCCTTGCAAGAAAATAATGTATAACTCAAATGTAGTATTGTTGTTTTGTTGGAAAAATAGCATATCTTCTGCTAGCTTTCCTCTATGACAGCTGTTTGGTGAATAATTTAATGAGGCAGGCAAGCCATTACGCGTAACGATAAAACTTAGTAACAGCTAAACAAGGCTCTCTGTTTGCCCACGTGTTGATAAAACCAAGAAATTTTGCATAATATTTGTTATAAGCACGTTTTAATAACCAATGTCGTTATCAGGATGGAAGTGAGAGGAGGCACAGGTCTCGTTCTTTATAAGGGATAAATTGAACTGGTTACATTTATGAAAAGTTTCTTGAGTTTAATGACAAAATTAGTATCTATCGAAAAACTACACATATTCAGAAGTAAAGCAACCCCAAAGCAAACAAAAGACTTCTATCTATTCTAGATTCTCAGAGGTCTGAGATCTTACTATAAACTAGTACAGCCCTTGTAATTAATCTATAAAATTATAATTTATAAAATAGCAGCTCAGTCTTAACATTGAACCCAGTCATAGATATAAGGGCAGTCCTTCATAATCCCACTTCGTAATTTTTTTTGTAACAGAGAACATTCTATATTTTAAAAGATGATGGCTTCATTCTATTTTTCAAAGTTTAATTGTTAACTTTGGGTCAGTCAGCAGTTTAGTTTCCCCTTTATATAAAATAAATGAAAATACTTTATGACTTGATGACTATGACTTAGTGTTGTTTCCCGAGCTACAAAGCTGTTAAGACTATCTCCATAATGTTGCAAAAGGATATGAATATTTCAGTTTTCATAACAACAGCTTGCAGGGAAACTGCTCAGCAGACGTTCTCTACCATATGAACACCTGCACACAGCTCATACATGTGCATACTAATTTATATTCCCACCTTCTTCCTCTGCCTTCAGAACTCAGCTCAGAATTTTTCTAGTCCCATCTCCTGCCCTAACTGTGCTCTGAACATTCAGAACATAGCAGGTTTTCTCAGGTTCCCGTAATCCTGTACTTACTCTTTCTTCTGTTCTGACTGCCTTTCTTCTCACTTCTGCTCAGTGATCTGCCATTTATTCAGGATTGAGCTCCTCTTCTTTCTTTTATGAAGCTTCCCTGATACCCCTCCTCCTCCTGCACTGAGCTGGCCGGTTCCCCAATGTCCTGGCAGTTCACTGAGCATGCCTCTACCCCAATTTGTATAAATGGGCTCTTAGTTACCTGTCTACATGTCTGTCTCCCCGTTCCCTGGAAGCTCTTGTGGGAGAGACCACACTGCTGTGCCTGCCATAGATTAGATGCTCAGTGTTTGCTGGACTAGTGGATGGTGAAATAGCCTGTCTTTGCTCCCAGCAGCCTCCAGTCTGACCACCCCCATCCCAACCCAACTCAGTCTCCAAAGTGATAATTCTAAAATTAAGGTCTGGTCCTGTCCCTCCACCATTGCCTACGAGTGAAGGGCACACCCCATAAAATGATACACAGCCTCCTCCATCAGCTCACACTTCACCTCATCCTCTGCTGCTTCCCTTTTTTCCCCTTTATGTTTCAAAAAATTGCCAAACTAGTGACTCCACATACACAAAATGCTGTTTCTCACCTCCATGTCTTTGACTCCGCTATTCCTGGTGATTGAGATGCCTTTTCCTCTCACTTCATCTCCTAATTAGCTCCTGTTGTTGTTAGCTACCACTCCCTACTCATGGTGACCCCATGCACAACAGATGGAAATGCTGCCTGGTCCTGCACCACTCCCATGATGGGTTGTGGATCGGACCATTGTGATCCATAAGGTTTTCATTGGCTGCTTTTCAGGAGTAGATCATCAGACCTTTCTTCTTAGTCTGTCTTAGTCTGGAAGCTCCTCTGAAACCTGTTGAGCATCATAGCAACATGCAAATCTCCACTGACAGATGGGTGGTGGCTGCACATGAGAGGCATTGGCTGGGAAGTGAACCCAGGTCTCCCACATGGGAGGTGAGAATTCTACCACTGAACCACCAATGCCTCCAATCAACTCCTAGTCATTCTTTATAAGATTCAGTTCCAAAGGTGTCTTCCCGAAGATGCCTCCCCTACTTCCTCAAGGCCTGGTGATGGTCTCTTGTCTGGACTCCCTGTGCCCCGTGCTGGTTCTCTTAGAACATTGGCTACTTGGGGTAGAAATCAGCAGCTAAGTGGCTAGTCTGGAAATGACTCAGTGCAAGAGGCTTTGGTCTTATTCACCTCTGTGCCCCCGGTGCCTGGCACAGAGCCTGGCACCTAGTGGATAATCAGGTAAAACCTGACAAACAGAATTGTCCTGAGGGCTCATAAGGGTGAAAACTACACCTTGGCCTTTTGAGACCCTCATCTTTTCTTGTCTTTTCTCTGCTCTCAATAACACCTATTTTCCCTATCGGGGACAGAGTAAGGACTCAACAAGTACTGGAGCTAACTTAAATAAATTAGGCATGGGTGGGTAAAGAGTATATTGTGCTTTTCAATAACTAGAAATTAGAATAATACCAAATATGGTACCAAGGCAATAATTTATTTCTAAAAAAAAAAAAAAATAGCTTTTTCCTTTTATCATGGGAGTACTTCCAATCACTTGTTTAAACTGGATGATAGAATAAAAAAAATACAGAAAGAGTAATTCTGAAACATCAACAAATTCACCTAACTAATGTGCCGTGACACTGGACAATCAGTAAGAATGGCACTATTGTATGTAAGTAAGAAAGTAGCATGAAACTCAATAAAAAGAGAGATTTTCAGGTTATTAAATGGAGGACTAGACAGAAAAGGAAATGAGATGTGTAGGCTTGTAGTAGCACAGTATTTGCCTACAAATACTGGTATAAAATCTGATTTAGAGTTGGTGTGTTTCCATAATGCTGACCTCTCTACCTGAAAATCAAATGTATCAGGTTAAGTTAAAAGTTAGTTTTTCCCCTCAGCTCTGGGCTTGACTGTTTTATTAGGAAATTTAAAAATAAAAAAAAAATTTTAAAAAAAATGTGCCTTTGGAGAGCTTTTGAATAGTTTGCCACCAAATCTTGGTGTGCTAGTCAGGCGTGTTTATTTCCTTCTCCTTCCTCCGTGTGTGCCCATGCTCCCTCCACGCAGATCTCCTGGATCATCCTGCGTAACTTTGGCCCCGGCCCCTTGCAGAGCCCACCTCTCTCTCCAGTGTGCTTCTAGAAGATTCTCTAGGGATTGCACGTGTACTCATGAACAGTCCCCTCTGTTCGCCTTCAGTGATGTCCAGGGTTTCTGAAACCATACGAGTGAAGCCTTACTGTTGACCTTGCACCCGGTGTCCTCCAGGAGCCACTAACCACCTAAATGCCCAGGCAGCCCAATACCCTATAGTTCCTCCATAGTGAGGTTTCACAAATGGAGAGCATGCCTGCTCCTTAACTGATGTCACAATCCATTGCCTGAACCTCGAAGCAGCATTGTTTTTACCAAGGGTACATAAAGTCCATCTGGGAAAGCAGCCCTGTTAGCTCCTGCCAGTGTGACTGTCTATATAGGGCTTTGCTCAAAGTCCATGAGGCTGGGATAGGGGATCTAAGCTGTAAGCTACACAGCCCAACTCCATCTCCACCACGCTCCAATGATAACAAATCAAAGCCCTCATTCAAAGTTACCTTATCCTTCAGCTCTAAATAACCTCAAGCCAAGATTAAGGCCTCCCACCCGATCCCATGCCTGCAATTTCTAGTGATGTCAGAGGACTTTGGTCCAAGAAAGATGTGCTAGGAAGAGCTGAGCCTTCATCTTTAGATGCTGCCATTATTGAATTTTATATCCTAAAGTATTCAAGGTCCAGAAAGACCATTCAGTGCCAATTTTAACCATGTGAGAATCTGCCTGAGCAGCTGAGAGGATGGCTGTATCTGTTGGTACTAATCTGTATGATGAATTGACACATGGGGATTATTCAAGAACTCTCAGGACTCTGAGACATCCCAGGTTTGAGGCTCTGGCCAGTAAGCCCAGTGTGGTGTGACAGATTGTAAAGTGTGGCCCTGTGTTTAAAAAAGAAGACTTTAGACAAATGGGCCTCTAAGATTTTTACTCTTTTTCGTAAATGTTGAAGGGGCAAACTCCCACCAAGGTCTCAATCAGGCTTAGATATCTTAGACTCACTCCATCTATTCATTCAATTAGCATTTACTGAGGGCCATAACATTTATTATATTTAAAAAAAAAGTGACTCATGGCAACTCTATGTGTTTTAGAGTAGAAGCGATCCATAGGGTTTTCAATGGCTGATTTTTCAGAAGTAGATCACCTGGACTTTTATCCTCTGGATGGATTTAAACCCCCAACCTTTCAGTTAGCACATTCTAATAACCAATGTGGTCCCTGGGATGGAAGAAAGAGGAGGCACATGTGCCGAGCACTGTTGGAGGAGCTGAAGATATGTGGCAGTGAACAAAGTTTACATTCTAGGGACAAAGAGAAAGAATTAAAAAAAATAATAATTGAATAATATATCCAATACTAATAAGCTCTATGGAGCAACTGAGAAGACTGAATAGAAAATGAAAGGAAATTTTAGAAACTTTTTATCATGGCAAATTACAGGCATATAGAAAAGTAGAAAAGATAGTAAAACAAACTCACCTACTAAGCTTCAATAGTGATCAACCTAAGTCCAGTCTTGTTTTACCTATATCACCACCCCTCTTTCCCCCCACCCTGGATTATTTTGAAACAAATCTCAGACATCATATTATTCCTTCTATAAATGTTTAGGCATGAATCTGTAAAAGAAAAGGACAGCTATTTGGATAGGGTAGTCAAGGAAGTTGTCTCTAACCTGGAAGAATGAGATATATGAATTGGAAAAAAAGTTCCAGAAGTAGAAACAGCAAGTGCAAACGCCCAGAGGTAGTTTGGTGGACTAAGGGGAAGAGAGGACCCAATCCTGAAACAACAGTATGATCAGAAGTTCCTAGAAGGACTGACAACTATTATGGCAAAGGTAATATAGTGCTTACTATATGCCAGGCACAGTTCTAGTGTTTTGTATATATTAACTCATTTAGTTTTCACAACAACCCTCTGAGGTTGTTGCCACTATTATTATTCCCATTTTACTAAAACTGAAGCAACTGGGACACAGAAAGCTTGAGCGACTTTCCTGACATCATACAACTAGATGCTGGAAGCCTTGACATTTGAACCCCAATAATCTGGTTCCAGAGTTCAGGTTCTTCTTCCTTACACTGTGCTGCTTCCCTTTTCAAGGTAGAATGGCTCATTCAGTGCAAATGACATTTCTTTGCAACTTATGAGCAAGTCCATGTGCATAGACTCAAAGCTGCCCCTCCTGGGTCTCTGTGAACCCACCACCTTTGACCTGCAGCCCCTGACTGCCACCCTTCTCCAGGTCTGATGCTGCTCCCTGACCGGCTCATCCCTTTTCCTACTTCCCTTCCCTTCCCACCAAAATCTATTTCCTCATTTGCCTATAAGCACCTCAAGGGCAGGAAACATGTCAGTCTATCTTAATCACACTGTCTCCCCTCACATTATGCTCAAAACATGGTGGGCACGGAATAAATATTTGTTAAACAAAGAAATGAATGAGCAATTAGATCATAAAATAAACAATATCACCAGTAACTAATGAGCTCTTTTAAAAAATCATCTATATGAGACCAAACAGTCAACATTTACCCTAAAGCAAAGATGAGAAGGTGGGGGGAGGGGGACAGGGAAGCTTGATTAATGGAAACATAACAACCAGAATGGAAATAATGAGAATGTTGACATACTGTGAAAAATGTAACCAATGTCACTGAATAATATGCTTAGGAACTTTTTAATGGGAATGTAATTTGCTGTGTAAACTTTCACCAAAAACACAATAAAATACTATATTAAAAAAAAAGAAAGAAATGAATCAGTAAAAGGCAAGTGATGTTTACAGTATAGCACACAGTATCAATGTTCCATCCAGATCCCGTGAAGTCACTCTTTTCTGGGTGTTACTCTCACCCCCTTGATGGGCTTTCAACAACCAGCACCTGCAGCTCTTCCACAGACTCCCTCGAGCTCTGGAGCCACTTTACTCCAAGAGCAAAAAGTCATCAGGGCCTTTGTGACCCTTGCCTCCACCCCAGGGGCCGTTAACCAATGACTGTCAAATATGGAATGTGACCACCCAGCTTCTTCACCTTGAGGTGGGACATCTCTGAGGCCGGCTTACACTCCAGAGCCCCCTGCAGGATTAGGCTTCCCGCTTCCCTGTCCTCATCGGGTCTGCTCCTGGGTGGTGCAGTTTACACTCAACTGCTAACCTAAAGGTTGGCAGTTTGAACCCACCCAGCAGAAGCATGTAAGAAAGGCCTGGCAATCTGCTTCCATGAAGATTACAGCCAGGAAAATCCTATGGAGCAGTTCTACTCTGTAACACATGGAGTCACCATGAATCAGAATCAACTCAATGGCGACAAGTTATTAATGTGCAGGAGTCCCTGGGTGCTGTAAACAGTTACCATACTTGGCTACTAACTAAGAGGCTGGAGGTTCGAGTGCACCCAGAGGCACCTTGGAAGAAAGGTCTGGCTATCTACTTATGAAAAATGAGCCACTGAAAATCCTGTGGAGCACAGTTCTATTCTGACATATGTGAAGTTCACTATGGGTTGGAGTTGACTAGAGGGCAGCTGTTCTTCTTATTATTATTATCATGCAAAATTCTAGCTTTAAAAAAAATTCCCGTTAGCCTATTTGGCTGTGTATTGAGATGCTAACAGAAAGTTACTATACTTCTAGTTTTGTAAAAAATAGTAATAATAATACATATATATTTACCACAATTTTTTTGAAAAATAAAATATAATTAATTTTAAAATGATGCTGAAGGGAATACAACTTCACACTGATGAATCAAAAGGTATTTTAGGGTGTTACAGTGCCTCAGAGACTTCATCGAGATTCTCAGGTCTTCCAGCCCCAGAGGCGTCTCAGCAGTGGTTAATGGAGAGTTCTGGCTCGCGGCAAGTTGAGTGGTCAGCATCTAACATGTTGCCATTTCTGTAGGGAAGTGGGCAGAGAGCAAGCAGCAAAGCTTGGCTCAATTTTAAAACTCACCAAACTGACTTCTAACTGTTATGAGGGTTTTATAGCACAATAATAATCATAGGACCCAGGGGAAAAGCCAAGTAGAATAAAACACACATCAAGGAAGATACTGAGGTGAATATGGCCACCCTCCCAATATTTGTCTACTAGAATTTTCCTTGACCTTTTAAGAGAAGGATTAAAGGTAAGAAGTGCAAGTACTGATTTGTTAAAAGAGTCCCAAGGAACCAAGAGACACATTTTTTTACACATATAGATAGAGGGAAGGTCAAGGACCCAACTTACGTAAATAACCTCGAAAAGCCCCATTGGCGGTCCCGTCTGCAGGCAGCCACTGCTGAGTCATTTCAGACCCAAGATGAATAGTGAAAAGTGCTGAATGCATTTATGAACATCCTCATTTAAAAACAAATGGACAACAGTTCCCGAGTTCGACATTGGAAGGTTAGTAGCAAAAGGAGCTGCTCCAAAATCCATACCCTGTAAAATCCACGTAGCCCGTGAGAAGAATGAGGGAACTGTAGCTCACGGGCAATTTTGCTCCAATGGACGATTTGGAGCCTGCTGCATTCAGAGGACCCTCTTGGAATAAAGGCAACAGTGTCCTAGGTGCTTGGCATAAACGTCGGAATGGAACACCACTGCTAATTTGCCTCGTCATGCTGCCATATTTTTGTAACTAAGATTCATAATAGTAGAGCAATGTAATCAGCAAATTTCCATGAAAAGTATCGTGACTACTAATGCTCAGACACAAGAAACCTGAATCATTCCCAGGCTGCAGAATATGATCCTTTCAGAGAAAGAGAAGATGGGGCAAGACTTGGGGAAAGGTAACCCTTCCTCAAGTTGTGACTTCATGTTTTTAGCTCAGAGAGTTGCAGAGACTTCATGAAGTTTTCCTTCTCGTCACCATTTAGTGTCCACTGAAAATGAGGATAAGCATGAAGCACTATAGACTGAGGAATATGGATTTATTTCTATTATCAAATTTTAAAGAAAGCTGCCATGGAAACAATTCCAACTCATGACGACTCCATGTGTTACAGAGTAAACTGCTCCATAAGGTTTTCTTGGCTGCAATCTTTATGGAAGCAGATCACCAGGCCTTTCTTCTGTGACTCCTCTGGGTGGGTTCCAACCACCCACTTTTAGGTTAGTAATTAAGCACAAACTGTTTGTACCACCCAGGGACCTTATTATTAGATGAGCACCCAGTATATTTCAAATAAATACTGGCAAATCTTAAGGGAAAAAAATTTTTTTGAAATCTTCCTGTATGCCCCCTCTGTCAAATAATCAACTGTGGGAGAGAACTGCTCACAATAGTTTGACATGAGGCAGGAGTTAAACTCCAAAATCGGGATCTTTGTGGAAACCTGGAGCCCTGGTGGCACAGTGACTAAGAGCTCGGCCACTAACCAAAAGATCGGCAATTCCAATACACCACCTCTCCTTGGAAACCCTATGGGGCAGTTCTACTCTGTCCACTCTGAGTCACAGTCGACTCAATGGCAACAGGTTTGGTTTTTAGTCTGAAATACTTTAAAGCAGCATATTTGTCTTTTAAATCATGAAACTCACCTCTTCTAGTAATCATGTTAGTTCACTGATCGGGTCCTTCAACTTACCCTTTTAAAAAAGTAAACAAAAAGTGCCATATAGAGAACACAGTTACCTTTGGTCACATTATTTACAAAATGAGAAGATATTTATGGAAGTGCGTTATAATTCTGATAAATTAATTAGTTCAAAATCCTCATGCATAGTACACACTGGAGAATAGTAGCTAGCATCTATTAAGAACATGATATATGCCAGGCATTGCTCTAAAACTTTTACGTGCATTATCTCGTTTAATTTTCATCAGAACTCTATGAGTTGGTTCTATTTTTATACCCATTTTACAGATGAAAAATTGAGGCTTACAGATATTGGCTTACTTAAAGTCACAGCTGGCGAACCAAGACAGTCTGGTGTCAGAGCTGGTGCCTTAACTACATGAATGGATTAGGGGGAGGGGGTGAGCTTTGGGACCCTTCCTCACTGGTACAAAACTATTTTTAAAAATTCTTCTATGCTATTTTATTCTCTAAAATTCTAGGGTTGAGGAGAGGGGGCAACTGTCTTAAGAAATCAGTCTTTCTGTAAATAGGTGTTTAGACTGTCTATGAGTTTCAGAACTACAGCTTAATATATTCAAGGCCCAGAATCCATTTAGAAGTAACATGAACACTCTAGCCCACTGCAACTCTTTGCTTTGAGAGCTTCCACATTTATAAACAAGCATGCACCAGAATTCAGAATATCTTTCGAGTTGGCCTGTTGAAAACACAACCAAGTAATACATCAGATTTTATTTGGGACATCCCTTGCTGGTAGGCACATTGGCAATGAAAGATCTGAAGGCATATACTCTGCAGCAACTTTAAGATAGCCAGTTGGTCCTTGTCTTAGTCATCTAGTTCTGCTCTAACACAAATACCAGAAGTGGATGGCTTTAACGAAAAGAACTTTTTTCTCTCACAGTCTAGTATGCTACAAGTCCAAATTCAGGGCATGGGCTCCAGGAGAAGGCTTTCTCTCTCTGTCAGCCCTGGAGGAAGGTCCTTGTAATGCATCAGTCTTCCCTTGGTCTGGGAGCTTCTCTGGGCAGGAACCTCAGGTCCAAAAGATGGGCTCCGCTCCCAGAACTGCTTTCTTGGTGGCGTGAGGTTCCCATGTGTCTGTGCTCGCTTCTCTCTTTTATGTCTCAAAACAGATTGGATTAAGACACTGTCCAATCTTGTAGACCTCATCACTATAACCTCATCATAGTGATAGAGTTTACAACACATAAGGAAATCCCATATAACCTCATCATAGTGATAGAGTTTATAACACATAAGGAAATCACATCAGATTACACAATCATACAGTACTGGGAATCATGACCCAGTCCAGCTGACAGACATTTCTGGGGGACACAATTCAATCCATGACAGTCCTGGAACGTTAACATGCTCATTATGTGCATTTATGGTGCCTGGGCTCCCCGCTGTCCAAATCTACCCTGGTTTCCAATCAAGAAGTACTGATAGGAACACTGCTAATATGACATGACTGGGGACAATATAGAGTGACATGACCCGAGGTGATGAGGAGAACACGTATGGTTTCCCGGCCACCCCCCCTCCCTGCCACGTATCTTAGTGCATATTATCATATCTCTGCCTTGGCAGTCACGGACAGAAAAGCCAAAAGACATTTATGAAACTGCATCCATCAACTACTCCAATAGTCCACCTGAAATGCTGTCCGCTTACAGACTGACTTATACCCACTGTCTGTACAGACCACACTTACCTGGCTTTAGTTCTAGCTCTAGTTCCAGGGGCCAGCAAGGCATCTCCCCAGAGCCCATACATCCTTCACAAAGACCCGCTAGAATATGGGGTAGGAAGTAAGAGAGTCATCCGAGTTGGCATTTGCTCCATTAAGAGGAAAAGGCAACAAACAGAGGGATAAGTTGGATTTCCACCTAGGGTCAGGATATAGAGGAAATACACATTAAAAATAAACAAAAGATGCATACATTCCCAGCCCCGTAACAGAAAGCCTCAGAAGCCCACTTTTAAATAACATACTTTAGTTGTTAGTGTATATTCAGAACGATAGCTTATCCTTTATGTAATGCTGGAATTTACAGCAAATATATGGGACTCTAGCTGAATAATACATTAGTGTGCTAAAAGGCGGGAACTCTTAATTTACACTATTGTATTGTAACCAGAGAGGAATTCCATAATATCCTATATGAATTTTAGATTGGCCTAGAAGACACACTTTCTAAAAGTATTTTCTCTTTAAACACTTTTCATTAAATAGAAATCACTATCTTCTTCAGAGAGCATTTTGTAAGCACTGACGTGAAAATGTTCACCCAAAACTTTGGACAAAATTCCATACTCAACACTAAAACGAAACTGCACAAAATTTAATCTCTCTTTAGGGATTGAGAACCTCATTTTGAGATCTCCCTAAAACTCAATAATTTCATTATGATTTCAGTTTGTATTGCATGAAGGAAACATAAACACAGGAGTCAACAGATGACCTGATAATGGTGTGCCAATTGGTAGTGTCTGTACTAATCATTAGGAGCCCTGGTGGTACAGTGGTTAAAGCACTCAACTGCTAACCAAAAGGTCAGCGGGTTGAACCCACCAGCCACTCCGCGGGAGAAAGAAATGGCAGTCTGCTTCTGTAAAGATTACAGCCTTAGAAACCTTATGGAGCAGACCTACACTGTGCTATGGGGTCGCTAGGAGTCCTGAACGGACTCGGCGGCAACAGGGTTTTGGCACTAATCATTTGGGAAAGGTGGTCCCCAGCTGGTCTTCTCATTTTAGGAGTGGAAAAAAAGAAGCATAATATGAACTCTTCCACCTTAGGTGGTCAAGCTAAAATGACACAACTCACCTCATATACTCTGTAAAAATATACTCCAAAAACCAAGATCACAGCCAACCTGAATTTTGAACCCTATGGTGGTAATCTGGGATAAGACAGGGTTTCTCTTTAGGCTGATGAATGAGAATTTTTTCTCCTTAAAAAGAAAGTCATTATTGTCTTTTAGGAGAGAGATAAAGGCAAAAGACACATAAAGTAATGAGCTTAAAATGGATTTTCACTTCTCAAAAAAATTTGCTAGGTCAACGGAATTACTGTAGAATTAGTTATGTGAAATTTGGTTATAAATGGATAAAGGGATAAAGAAACCAACAAGATAAGCGTATCACATTAATAAAAAAAAAGAATTATTAAATCCTCGTCCTCTTGATATTTCCTCTGACAACGAGTATTTCCTTCCACATCTGATGATGTAAGCTCTAGGCAAATTTCCAAAGGAACTAAGTAATATAATACGTGTTGAGGGGATGGAAGAAAAAGAAAAAGAGAGAGAAGAGAGACTGAAACAGAATGGAGAAAGTAAAGAAGAGAGTAAGAAAGAGGCATTTTTAGAGGAGCTTCAGGACTTGAATTAAGTACAGCATTAATTTTTTTTTTTCCCACTAAGTGTTAGTCTTGGCAGGTTTCTGCTAAAACACAGGAATTTCATGGAAAATGCATTATCATACACAACAATTGTTGTACTTGAGAGAAACTGTATGGGAAAAAAAATAACACCCTAGAATAAATACAAATGAAATTCATGTATCAAAACCAAGACTGTGAAAATAGTTTAAATATTTCTTGAATTTATATCTAGTCATTAACCTAAATGCAGATTTTAGTTGAAGCCACACTTCTTTCTGCCTCATGGTCAGAAGACCTGAAAACCTGTGGCGTGGAAAATTGGCAAGATAAAGAATATTGAATTGGTCTCCATGGAAAAGTAGGTTTTGGCAGCCATAACCTTCTCCGCGAGCAGGTTTCTCTCCCCACTTCTCTCTCTTGTCAAATTCTCCCCTCTGTTTCATTCTTGTCCCGGAAAAGAGGCCAAAGGAAGGCCAAAGATGAGCTATTTTAGCAAGCAGACGTCATCCTGACCAGCCACCAAAGGTCTCTTCTCTTTGGCCTTAAGTCCCAAGATGGCCTTGAATCCCATGGTCAGGGTGAGCCCCTCAAAAAAAAAAAAAAAAAACAACAACAAATCCCAATGCTAAATTCATCCTCTGAGAACAGAGACTGGAGATTTCATTTCTACTTTGGTTTTCTTCTTCCTTCAAAGAAGGAAGTGTAAGCAGCGACATAGCTGTCTTATTTGATGACCCTGAAAGAAACTGCCATTCACAAAGGGAAATGATAAACTCATTCTCAGAAATCCTTAAACTCTATTTCACTCTTCCTACCACCCCCTCCTGTTTCCATCCCACAGTCTGTCTGGTTACCTCAAGGAAAGTAGACATTTCCTCACGGTTTTATTTAGGATCGATATAAAATCCACAGACCTCTCTGAAATCATCCCTCCACCTGAAAAACCCCTAATGGCCCACCTCAACTTATAAAGCTGGACTTGCTCCCGCCTGGCGTTAGTCCTAAACTCAGGCTCCATGAAGCAGCCCAGTGTTGCTGAGGAGTTATTTTCCTTCCAGCCTCACTCCTGTCCTCTCCCAGGCCCCAGACTTGAGAGGGAATGTTCGCTAGGCCTCCTCCGGTGGGTTTCCGGCCCTTGGCGTGAGCGAGTTGGGGTGAGATGGCCTTCCCCCGGGGGGGATGTTGTGTCCCTGTACTGTGCCTGTGCCTCTTGGTGGTTTTCACCCTGATCTTTTCTCTCTTTGCAGCTGGTTAATAATCCGCTAGCAAGTCAGGCTGCGGCGGCTGCGGCAGCAGCAGCCCTGGGCTCCGTAGCAAGTACACAGGCCTTTGGCAATGCCCTCTCCAGCCTTCAGGGGGTCACAGGTCAACTAGTTACTAATGCGCAAGGACAGGTGAGTGGGAGATGGAAACAAGAGTGAATTTTTATGGCAGATTGAACTTGGAAAGGAAATGAATTTCTTTTGCATGACAGTGATATGTAACCACATCCATTCGAGGCAAATAAATAATGTTTACTAGCAATGTCAAGGATAGGAGACGGGTTGGGAGGTGTTTCTATATTTTAGAGGCAAGATTCTTTTTTTCTTCCCCTAGAATATCAACGTTTTGTTTTGTTTTTATTTCTACACGATGACTCATGTGATGACCTTAATTGAAGAAGTCACCTTTCATTACTGGGCATTCTATTTTTAAAATAGTTAAGTTTCAAAAATAAAACTTCAGTTTTGCCTTTTTTTTTTTTTGTTTCACTTGTTTTGTCAACTTGGGTAATGGGGAAAACTGGTAAGTTTCCTTTTCTGATTGCTCTGAGACTTGTAAATTCGCCTTCATAAAGCCAATTTCTGAATGTATGAATAAACCGAGCAAAGGAAAAGGGCATGTTAGAGTGAAGCCAGTTGCAGATGAGCCGCACCTCCCCAGCCCCTTGCTTGTTCTCCCCGAAGCTAGTCGGTCTCTTGTATGCTTGTAGATTTGCTTCAGTCTGTGGCAGCCAGTAACATTCCTTGTCACATGAGCAGCGCTGTGCGTCCCTTACACTGATGATATGCCTGCGTCGTGTTCACCCAGGCATTAACTGAGCTTCAGATGAGGGTAGCAACCTCTTCAAGATCCCAGTAAACCTAAAAGCTGCCTGCAAAGCAAGCAAGCATTCAAGCTGCTGATGTCAGGGGTACCCTCCTTTGAAGGTCAGACAAAGAACTCAGCCTCGGTGGTTAGGGCCCGTAGTTCTCAAATTCTGCTGTTTGCTAGGATGAACCACAAGGGAGAAGCACCTTGCACCGTCGAGATGCTTTTTCCTGCCCGAGTTGTTTACCCAGCAGTGTGTTTACATACTCCCAGCTTGCACTGCTCTGTGGAGAAAGAGAATTGCCTTGTCTTGAACCCTGTTGTTACTTTACATAAAGAGTAAACAAAGATGCATTATAAGCTAAACTGTCTCCATCTACGTCCCCGGGGGAAAAAAAGCTGACCTTGTTATATTTCCTGGGCGGGTGCAGGATTGTCCCGTCAGAACCCCGAGGGCTGAACGATGGAGCTTGTCAAAGAGAGGCCCTATGTAATGAATCATCTTATCACAGGTGCACACCACACATATTAAAGGGGGGATGTATGAACACTGTGCCCTCTACAGTAACCTTTCAATGTCTGCTTTAACCCTTGTTCCAATCCCTTTTCATCAAAAGATCATTTTATGCAGCCCAGCTCTAAACAGAGGCTCTCAAAAGCCTGTTAAGATTTCTGCAGGGGTGGGGTATTGGTGTGGAGGAAAAGCTGGTTATAATATCTATAACTCATAGTCAAATCAGGTCTGTCCAGAAAGCTGCTTCCTAGAGTTGTGCCCAGAAATAGAAAACCCCACTTCACTCCTGCTAGGTGGTTGGCCCTTGAGATGTAAATTTTAAGAGTTGGACATAGAAACCATATTCACTTATTAGTATTTCCCTCTGATTTTTCTGTGCCAACATCCTAGTAAAATGCACCACTATGCCCCACCATTTCGGTATTTATGATGGAGAAGACATTTTATTATTTAGAAGGAATTATTAGGACTTTGGAGCCCTCATGGCACAGTAGTTAAGAGTTCGACTGCTAACCAAAAGGCTGGCAGTTTGAATCCACCAGCTGCTCCTTGGAAACCCTATGGAGCAGTTCTACTCTGTCCTGTAGGGTCACTATGAGTCGGAATCGACTTGACAGCATCAGGTTTTGGTTATCAGAACTTTAAGTAGCCCTAATGGAGCAATGGTTAAGCACTCAACTGATAACCAGAAGGTTGGTGGTTTGAATCCACCCAGCTGCTCCGCAAGAAAAAGACCTGGCCATCTGCTCCCATAAAAATTACAGCCTAGAAAGCCCTATGGGGTTCTACTGTGTCACATAGGGTCACTATGAGTCGAAATTGCCTCATGGGCACCTACCAACAACATTAGGACTTTATTCTTCTATGATACCATAATTAATCATTTTACCAGTTACAAAATGACAAATCCATCCCCTTCTCAGGGATAAAGCTACAACCTTTGCTTTGTTTGGCCTTTATCAGCCACCAATCCTAGTGATAGCTCTCCCAGTCCATAAATACCCATAAGAAAATGAGTTGCAAAGTAATTTGATTAGTCCTGAGCATATATTGAATAACAGTTGATTTTATTTTAATTTTTTTAGTTTTAGAAATGGTGTTATGACAGTTTATTTGATACAGTATACAGACCTCCAAAAGTGGGAAAAATTTGCATGTTCAGAGAAATTAATAATGTCCACTCATGAAGTCATGTCTGAGGGTTTACTGTACGTCTAGTTTTCAGACACAGGTGCAATGGCACCAAGTCCTCCTTCTAGTACAGGAAGAGTCCAAGATTTAAAATACAGTTGATGAATTGGCTGCATTCATGCAGCATTATGATTTTTTCTTATCTTTGGAATGTAAACATAATCATCTCTTCAGAAAAAAAGCACATTCCCTGCATCTGTTGGCACAAAGATATTTGTCTGAACTTTATGAAGTGGTGGGAAACACCACAGGGTCAAATTACACCAAAACAGAAAGGCAAAAATTAACTGTTTTTATGTATTTGTGTGTGTGTGCGTGCATGCCTGCCTTTAGCTTGCATTACTATGGTACAAAAGGTAAGAATACGTTGGAATCAGGTTAATGCAATTAGCCTTGCTCAAAATATTGTGTAAGCTAGGACTACTACAATTACTACACTCAGCCCATTTTACCCAGCCCATTTTCAATTTCTTAAAAATCCCCATAGAGCTTCCCCAGAAAAGATAAAGCAAGTTGTCATTGAGTTGATTCCAACTCGTGGCGACTCCATGTGTGTCATTGTAGAACTGTGCTCCATAGGGTTTTTAATGGCTGATTTTTCAGACGTAGGTTGCCAGTACTTTCTTCTGAGGCACCTCTGAGGGGATTCAAACCTCCAACCTTTCGGTTAGCAGCCAAACACATTTAACCATTTGCATCAACCTCCAGAAAAGATACAAAGAGAAAACTCAATATATTTAGAGAGTCTTTCATTTGAGTTCTTGACATCAACTATTTTTTTACATTTGAAAGTTCACCTTACCCAGACCCAGGGATAATATCAAAACCCACACCTACATTTGAAAAGCATGTTTTATACCCGTTGATAATTTGACCAGGTGGGTCACTTGAGAAGGCATCAATCAGGGGCTTTCTGTTATTAAAAATGTCCTGATCCTTCCTCCCCGTCTGCTGAGATTCGTGGGGTTCCCAAGAAATGAAGTGAGGATTTCTCAGTAGTCACAAACTCTGACTTTGAATTCTGACCTACCTGGGATTTGGTTTAGGCTTCGTATCTTTCTAGTCTTAAGACTGTAAGGCAATGACTTAACCTGTCTAAGCCAAAGCCCCATCCTTAAAGCTTTAATTGAACCTATGTGAGAAGGTTGGTCAAGCAGTGCAGACAGCCTGCTGCCTGTGGCCCTGCTCTGGGCCAAGGCCTGGGCAGATGGTTCTGAGTCAGCCTCCCCTGCTGAGCAGATGCCCTCCCTATCTGGTGAGGCCCCACACTCTTTCTTCAGGCTCTGAGCCTTCAACTCTCAACAGGAAAAAAATCCCACCTCCTGAGACTTGCAGCTTTGCTACACTGTATTGGAACCTGATTGTGTTTCCACTTAATGGGACTCAGTAAATTTAAAGAGATGGGAAATCTGAATCTATTTAAGGATTTTTTTTCTGTCCCCTTTTTTTCCAACCAGTGATTATGATAAATATGGAAGGAAAACATAAGTAATTTTATACCTTTCTGACCCTGCCCATTCATTTGCAGTTAATTCAAAGGACAAATCCTGTTCAATGGTACTTCAAAGGTTAATTTTAATAGAGATACTGCATTCAAAAGTCACAGAGCATGCATCTTACCCAGGGATGTTAAAGTGTTTTAAAATTATATCATGCTCAATGTCACTGAGGTGGGAAGGTAGCAAGTGTCCTACTGGTAATTAGTAATCCTGAAATTGGCAGTGATTATGGGATTGCTGAGAAGAACATCCTAGTTCTCTCTACTTGCTGCATGTGTGGGAGGCAGGCAATGGAATGAGCACTATGGGCTTGTGTGAATACCAGGTCAACCGATAACTAGCTCAATGGCCTTGAGCAAATTCCTTAAGCTCTCTGAACCTTAGTTTCAGCAACTATAAAATAAGGATGATAAAATCTAAGCCCCACCAATGTCATGAAACAATATGTGTACTGACTGTGTAATGAGAAACTATTTGTTCTGTAAACCTTCACCTAAAGTGCAATAAAAAAAATTAAAAAAAAAAAAACAACTAAGTCCATAGGTTGTGAAGGGTAAATGAGATGTGTGAAAAAAGCCTACCATAATGCCTGAGTTCACAGCTAAAGACTCAATAAATGGTTGTCAGAATTATCAGCGGTAGCATCATCAACATCATTATTTAAAATTTTGTCCAACATTTGTTGGAAACTTATATTTGGTTTAGATATACAGAAAGATCGTACAGTGTACAGGCAAAGAGAACGGGCTCTGGAGCCAGACCGGCACTTTCCAGCTGTAAGAACTTGGGCAATTAACTTACCCACGAAGTTGTGCCTCAACTTCTTCATCTGAAAAATGGGGGCAGTAATGGAACCTACCTCATGGAATTAATATGTGTAAAGTGCTTAGAACCGGGTGAGGCACATAGTCATCACTCAATAAATGCTATCTGTTATTACTCAAGACAATACGTGCACACAAGTCCACACCGAGGTCTTTGTCTATGTGAGGAGCTTGATAATGTGAGAATAGTAAAAGTAGGACATTACATTATTGTAGCAAAATTGCATTCTTATCCTCGATACCTCAGTAGGGGTCTGTGTGTTACACGTGTGTCCCTAACACTCATTCAGTGGGTATGTTCAGGATTTGGCAAGTAGATTTACCATCATTTTGTTCAGCTATAGAATTCATTTCCCTAGAACCCCCCTGGCAATATCTCCTTCTTGGAATTATTGCAGAAAAGTAAAAGCAAATGAAATTTTATTTTATCCTGAGGCTAAAAACAAAAAACAAAAAACACGTTTTACATTTTAACTGAAGCTCAGAATGTTTCCTGGTGAAATTAGTCCCACACTGTGAAATTTTCTTAAGTGGCAATGATTAAGGTCAAAGACCCTCCCTTTGGTCATTGAAGAGCCAGTCAAGGAAAAAAGTCATCAATAAGCGAGAACGATTAAGACTTCTCCCATTCATTTGTTGTGGGGTAAATGTGATAATAGCTGGAAAAGTGCTTAGCACAAGTGCCTGATAGGGCTTAAGAATTTAATAAGTTACAGCTGTTCTTTTTAGGATGCTAAACCAGCAACTGACACTGAATTATGGGTTGCTAAAAGAATTTAATACATAATTTAAATAAAAAGGTGAGAACCCTTTAGAGTGAATCACGGCAAGATGAACTAAGATATAGTCATGATAAACACAAATTTCATCCAAAGGGCTAAAATATTACAAAATCATTCACTTAATGTTTATTGAGCCCCCTGTATATAGGGGCCCTGGTGGTGCCATGGTTAAGAGCACAGGCTGCCAACCAAAAGGTTGGCAGTTCAAATCCACCAGCTGCTCCTTGGAAACCCTATGGAGTAATTCTACTCTCTCTCTCCTAAAGGGTCACTACGAGTCAGAATCAACCCAGTGGCAACGGGTGTTTTTTTTTTTTTTTTGGTTGGTGAGTTTCATTAGGTTTGCTTGGGAGAACTAACAAAGTTGTGGCTGCCCACATTTGTAAAAGTATTCCAAACCCTGTGCAAAAGAGATAAACAGTATGTAACTCTGACAATGTGTCTAAAGCAAATGAAATGCATTAGAAATACCCAGCTAAAGCCTGTTGATCAGGAATTTAGGGAACTTCACATATACTCTTTTATTTCATTTTTAATAATGAAACATGTTAAATGTATACAAAGTTACAAAAAAGAATACAAAAGACACCCATGTTCCAACCACACAGATGTAACAGATACTAACCATTTTTCCAGATTGTCTTTAGCTCTCTTTCCCTTGCCATTGAGTCAATTCTGACTCATAGCGACCCTATAGAGAGAGTAGAACTGCCTCATAGGGTTTCCAAGGAGCAGCTGGTGGATTTGAACTGCTGACCTTTTGGTTAGCAGCCTAGTTCTTAACCACTGCACCACCAGTTCTCTTACTCATTTTTAAAAGAAATAAAACATTACAGTTACCGTTATGGGCTTAACACCCTCCACTCCCATTCCGTCACCCTCCCTTCCCAGGGTAATTACTATGATAAAGTTGGTGATTCCTTTTCACGCAAGTTTTGTATTTTTACTATAAAATATTGATTGAAAAGCAAGTTGCAAAATGATATGTACATAATGATATCATTTTTTAAATATAAAAAAATAGAATATATCACTTTGCATAAATAAGAATCAAAAGGGTTTTGTTGAAAATTCAGACAGAGTTGGTGTCTTTATACTTTCTTCCAAATATTAAGAACAGACCAATCCATTTTTGTCATATGTTTAACACATGGGTTTGGGCAATGTTTTCTAAACCAAAAATCAAAACGTTCTGACAAGATATTTTATTTTCTCATTCGGAAATGTTATAATATGAAATTTTTTAAAAGTATAAAAATTAAATTCCATCTAGCGAAACATATATCAAATAGCATTTTCACAATAGAATAATATTTTTAAAATCAAATCTTTCTAGGGACTGGGAAATACGTGTTCACAGGGTTAGTAACATTACAAGAATTTTACCCTGGTTTCATCCAAGTTATAAAGATAAACAATAACAACAATAAATAACCTCAATCTTCCCACTAACATATCAAATTTCCCCTTTGAGCCCAGTTGAGAGATTTATTTCCTCATTTCAGGAGAGGCAATTGCACTAAAGCGGTGTTTTCCTAAGTGTGTGCCTCGAAAAAAACGAGCCCGAGCCCCTCAAGATGCTCCTCAAACAAGAGTTCCGGTCAGATGAGCCAGGGAGATACTGAGCGGCCATCTCGCATGGACACAGGGACTTGAGGTCCTGCAGGGAGGTGATTTGCATAGTTCATAAATACAAATGAAGCTAGACAGGCGCGGCCGGCCCCACGGAGCTTATGCTCCAGAAAACCCCTTTAACTTTTTTAACCTCAATTTTCCCAAACTTAAAGTCCCCGGATGGCCCAAACAGTTTGTGCTGGCTACTAAAATAAAGGAGCCCTGGTGGTGCATTCAGCTGCTAACCAAAAGGTGGGCAGTTTGAATCCACCAGCCTATCCTTGGAACATACCCAACCATGCAGAAGAAAGGCCTGGCAATCTGCTTCCATAAAGATTACAGCCAAGAAAAGCCTATGGAGCAGTTCTACTCTGTAACATGTGGGGTCGCCATGAGTCCAAATAGACTCTATGGGAATGAGTTTCCCGAACTTACTGTTCCCTGACTGTTCAATAGAATTTGTGTTTGTAGAGCACACTTCACAGCAGGCTGCACTAAGGTACTTTACATTCATTCCTCTCCACTCTGTTTCCTGTGAAAAGAACCACATCCGGGCGGTTTCTGCTTTACAACGAGGGCTTTGTATGGTCTCTGTCTTTTGAGTACACACAAGTCACGTTTGTGCATAGAAACAGGGATCTCAAACTGTTCTGAAGAATTTCCAGAGACTCTAATATGAAAACCGAGGGCAAACAAATGTGTGGCAGTCTGAGGCCTCGCAATGAAAGGGAGCTATCTTTGGAGATGTTTAATCTCCAGGTAGTGGGCAGAGGCACAGAGTAGGGCGCGGATGAGATGGTGGCGTCAGGCAAAGGGGCCCGGGCCCTCTGGTCCTGCTTATTCTGATGAGTGGGGCCACGTGAGTAGGCCTTTTGATGGTAAATGGTGCTAATGAGGCCTGATGGCTCTCTGCTCCTCACAGGCCTCTCCTCTGCGCAGTAATTACGATTGAGATGGATTTGATGGGATGTTTTGTTTCTGTAGTGGCTCAGCTGCTGACACTCGGGGACGTAATCAGGTCACAGAGCCGGTCAGCGCCATCAGCAGGAGCGCGGCGCTGTCTCTCATTATTACAGGGAATCGTTCAGCCCAGATCTTTGCTGCCCTGCCAAAGGTCGCCCCTCTCTCCTTTTCCCTCCCCTCCCTCATGATTGAAATGAAAGGGTTAATCACATTAAGGTCATTGGTCCAAAGAGCTGGTCAATTTAAAGAATTAAAAATAAAGCTCCCTCGGGAATCTTTCTCCTCCCCTCATCCCCCAGCAAATCTCAGTGCAATCCATCATGTATGATACAAAATGGTGAGCAGTATTATACAAATAAATCTAAATCTGGGGATTCCGCCATAACTGAGCTGGGGACACCCAGACTTCTCTCTTCAAAAGCGAACTGTTGCACTATCACGTGTTTTTCTCTTCTTGCTACAGTTTTTTTGTGTTTTTTTTTTTTTAATATATTCCTCATCTATGAGTATTTCATTTTCCTGGGAATAGGGAAATGTTTTCTTGTGTAGGCTCTGGGTCAAGAATGCTGGCACATCCTTTCTGTCTAGAGGCTGGAAGAGGGGCAGCCTAATTAACAGCTGTCACTCCACACAGGTAAGAAGTTACTAGACACCATTTCCAAACGGACAGCTCCCTCCAAACTCCTCTGATATCTCGCATATTTGTTTCACGAGTGTAGTTCACATTCCAGTTATGGTATTCCCTTATGGTAAAATAAGGAGTCCGTGGGTAGTGCAAATGGTTAGTGCGCTCCACTGCTAACCAAAAGATTGGAGGTTTGAGTCCACCCAGAGACTCCTCAGAAGAAAGGCCCGGCCATCTCTTTCCAAAATATCAGCCATTGAAAACTCTCTGGCACACAGTTTTACTCACACACATGAGGTCTCCATGAGTCAGAAATGACTTGACAGTAGCTGGTTATGGCAAAATAGTATCACTAACTAATGTTCACATGCCTCATTTCAGCACACAAAGCTCTTGAATCATAATATTTCTTAGAGGAATGCTAGGTTTTAGCTGAGTGTTCCTTCAGGATGAGTGATTTCTAGAGAAGAGAAATAAAAATAAGGATGTCTCCCATGGACTGAGCCTTCACCATTGGGCTTGCACTGGAATAGGGACTTTGCCCATATCACCTGTGATCCTTGTAGAAGCACTTTGCAGTAAGTTGGATTATCCTATCATGCAGATGAGCAAACACAGATGTCACGAGTTCTGTGACTCTCTCTAGTAAGTGGCAGAACTGAGATTTGAACCCAAAGACCTAGGATCATTTCCTGGATGCTCTGTAGACATGTCATAAACTCCTGAGCCTTCATTTGTCCGTCTGTAAATGGGAACCGTAATTCCTGCCCCATCAACCTCACAGAGTTCTTGGCCGTTGAGTCAATTCCAACTCATAGCGACCCTATAGGACAGGGTAGAACTGCCCCATAGGGTTTTCAAGGAGCGGATGGTGGATTCGAACTGCCGACCTTTTAGGTAGCAGACAAATGCTTAACACTACTGTGCCACCAGGGCTCCAAATATATATATAGATGCATATATATAGTATGTATATATAATACACACATACACCTTGAAAATTGTAAAGAGCCTTAAACTTTGTAAATAAATATAGGATGTTTTTATGTATATTATCACTATTATTATTTCTGCTGATCAGAGGAGCTGGAGAGGCAAATTCAAGAAATTCCCTAAAGTAATGACAGAGTTGGGAAAACTCGACCTCAGATCTCCACTTGGTCTTACCAGAGAATTGGCCTCAAGACATCAGGGCATATGGCCTGTAGGCCTTCTGCGTTCTAGCCAGACATCCCAGCCATGAGGAGAGACGTGCGTGGGGCACACTTAAAACGGGGGCTCACCAAAGTGAGCCTCTCAGTGCTAATAGGAAACCCTATCTCAGTGAATTTTCTGTTTGGCCTCATAGTAGCCCAACACAGCAAAATAATTTTAGAATTTATTGAGCTCCCAAAGTGGCAAAATGGCAAGGCCCCATTATTCCTAGACCCATCCTTTTGGTAGCTTCCTTTAAAAAAAAGAAAAGAAATACTTAATGTTGTATTTGAGTCTAAGATACCACTGATTATAAGTTATGCCATCAATATAATAACAGCTTTTTGGGAAGGAGAGAACACACTACCACATTTAATAAATATATCAATTGTTAGAGGCAGCCTAATTTCACAAATGTATAAAAAGGAAAACATACGGGAGTCTTATAATTGAGAAAATGTTATTTGATAAATAGCCTTAACCAAATCCAGTATCAGACAAAACAGCCACTGGGATGTTAACAATGGTCCTCTTTTTAGTATTTAGTAAAAAGTTAGGGAGGAGGTGGAAACTATTCATGTCTCAATTTTTTCCAACTGAAAAAATAAAACACTTGATTTGGGTCTGAGGGCAAAGAAAGGGAAGAGGGACTAAATTTTGACTTAACACCCTAGCACACCATCAGTCCTTTCTGCAAACTACTTTTATGATTAAGCAACGCATTTTCAGAAAGAGGAAAAACATTAAATTCACACATAAGACACTCAGTATCCAAATAAACATCCATTGTACCATTTACTACACCATATGCCCAATAATGCGCCCAACTGTCTTTCTGGCGCACAGTCGTTGACATGATACATACTTTTTAAAGATGTATGTATCATGTCATCAACTCATAGGCCAATAAGAAGAAAATGAGAAATAGATCAGAGATAGGAATGGAAAAGTCACAACTCAAGAGAAGTGAGAAGCACTAGGTTCAAGCTCAAAGGCAAAGAAGTAGGCCTTTGACTTATGGGGTCTTAAAAGCTGGTGAGCGGCCATTTAAGATGCATCAATTGGTCCCAACTCACATGGAGCAAAGGAGAATGAAGAACACCAAAGACACGAGGAAAATATAAGCCCAAGAGACAAAAGGGCCACATAAACCAGAGACTCCATCAGCCTGAGACCAGAAGAACTAGATGGTGCCCAGCTACCGCCAATGACAGCCCTGACAGGGAACACAACAGAGAGTCGCCAAAGGAGCATGAGAAAAGTAGGATGCAGAACTCAAATCCTAGTAAAAAGACCAGACTTAATGGTCTGAGACTAGAGGGACCCTGGAAGACACGGCCCCCAGACTCTCTGTCAGCGCAAAGCTAACACCATTCCCAAACCCTACTCTTCAGACAAAGATTAGACTGGACTTTAAGACATAAAATGACACTCGTGAGGAGTGTGCTTCTTAGCTCAAGTAGATACATGAGTCTAAATGGGCAGCTCCTGTCCAGAGGTGAGATAAGGCAGAAAGGAACAGGAGCTTGTTGAAAGGACACGGGAAATCCGAGGTGGAAAGAAGGGGTGTGCTGTCACAGTATAGGGAGAGAAACTATGGCGACATAGCAGTGTGTGTATAAATTTTTGTATGAGAAACTAACTTGAATTGTAAACTTTCGCTTAAAGCGCAATAAAGAAAGAAGTAGGCCTTTGAGTTATCCAATTGAACTTAACGCATTAGGCATAGGACATTGCTCTGAATTGTTATCCATCCCATCAACTAAGCATTTCCATCTTGTAAAAATAACAATGTAAATAGATCCTGAGAAGATGTCACAAAGGTGTAGAGTTCAGAATATTGCAGTGAAGTCAACATATCAAACAACTTTATGCTTATCTGTGAATGGCATCAATCAAACAACACACAGACATACAAAGAGAAAAAAATGTGACACAATCCCTGGATCTGGTACTTGCCAATAAATATTCACAAGGGTCCAGTTCCATCAGAGTAACAGAGGTGGGCAGTGCAGGTAACAGAGGTCCATGTGCTCACAGGGAAGACAGCCTAGGATAAAGAACCAAAGAAAAAAAATCAAACCCATTGCCATCCAGTCAATTCTAACTCATGGAGGCCCCATGTGTTACAGAGTAAAAATGCTCCATAAGATTTTCTTGGCTATGATCTTTGTAAAAGCAGATCACCAGGCCTTTCTTCTGCAGTCAGCACTGCTAGGTGAGTTTGTACCACTAATCTCTGGTTAATAGTGGAGCGCCAACCATTTGTGCCACCCAGAGACTCAAAATAAAGAACATGGGCTTTAAAATCAGACACATGGGTCTGAATCCCAACTCCATCCGTAAGCAGCTTCTGGGCAAGGCTTCAAACCTTACTCAGCCACGGTTTTCTTATCTGTGAAATGATAGCAATATCTTCCTCTCAGGGTTCTTGGGAGGTCTGGTATTAATAACAATAATAAAATTAATAAGTTACTGCATTTATTGATCACTTTTTCTGTGCCAAACTCTCTACTTAGCACTTGACACACAAGTTCATTTCATCTTTACCACTACCATGGGATATATGTTTATCCCCATTTCATAGATTAAGAAATTTCCCAATCTGTTAAAAAACAGATTAAGAAACTTTCACACAACTAGAAATGGAAGGATTCAAACTCAGTTTTGTCTGAAATCAGAGATTGCTCTTAATCACTGTGCTCTAGCAATAATGTTAAACTTTTTGTTTTGTTCATTGATGTATCCCAAGTGGCTAGGACAGTGCTGGGCACATAATGAGTACTTCATAAAATCTGTTGACTGAATGAATATATTGAGTATTTCATAGAACTAATATGCAATTTGATAAGCATTTTGCACGAATTCATCATTTCATTTTATTCTCTCAGTGATCTTGTGTGGTAGGCACTATTATCTCTAATTTACAGCTGAGGAAAAGAAACTCAAAAAGTTAACGAACTTTCCAGGGCCAGTTAGCAAGTGATGGAACTTGGATTTGATCCCAGATCTGGCTGCTTTGAAGCCCAGCTTTTCACTGAGTAAAGCGACTTTCAGAATTATGTGTAATTTGATATGATATTTACCACATAGTAGTCATTTCATAAACAGAGAAAAGATTGAAGTCGTCGAGGATTTCGTTTTACTTGGATCCACAATCAACACCCAGGGAAGCAGCAGAGAAGAAATCAAACAACGTATTGCATTGGGCGAATTTACTGCAAAAGACCTCTTTAAAGTGTTCCAAAGCAAAGATGTCATTTTGAGGACTAAGGTGCACCTGACCCAAGCCGTGGTATTTTCAGTCACCTCATATGCATGTGAAAACTGGACAATGAATAAGAAAGACCAAAGAAAAGTTGATGCGTTGAATTTTGGTGTTGGCTAAGAATATTGAATACACCATGGACTGCCAGAAGGATGAACAAATCTGTCTTGGAGGAAGCACAGCCAGAAAGCTCCTTAGAAGTGAGGATGGTGAGACTTCGTCTCACATACTTTGGACATGTTCCAAGGTGGGACCAATCCCTGGAGAAGGACATCATGCTTGGTAGAGCGTCATTGAAAAAGAGGAAGACCCTGACAAAACAAATGGACACAGTGACAGCAACGATCAGCTCGAACACAACAATGATTGTAAGGATGGCACAGGACCGGGCAGTGTTTTGTTCTGTTGTACATAGGGTCACTGTGAGTCAGAACCAAGTTGACGGCACCTAACAACAGTCATTCCATGAATATAGCACTCTCCATATATATATATATATATATACGGAGCCCTGGTGGCACAGTGGTCAAGAGTTCGGCAGCTGAGCAAATGTCAGCAGTTCAAATCCATCAGGCACTCCTTGGAAACCCTATGGGGCGGTTCTACTCTGTCCTATAGGGTCGCTATGAGTCGAAATCGACTCGATGGCAATGGGTTATAGAGACAGAGATGGAGATAGGTAGATCCAGATCTAGATCTATAGGTATGTATGGAGCCCTGGTGACACAGTGGTTAAGCACTCGGCTGCTAACTGAAAGGTTGGAGGTTCGAACGTATCAGACACTCCAAAGAAGAAGGATGTGGCAATCTGCTTTCGTAAAGATTACAGCCTTGGAAACCCTATGGAGAAGTTCTTCTCTGTCCTGTAGGGTCTCTGTGAGTCAGAATTGACTCCACAGTACTGGGTTTGGTTTTTAGCAGGTAGAGAGAGAGAGAGCGATCCATATCTATCTATAGATATAGATACATAAATCCACTTAGGGCAGATGATCTAAAAAAGGGTCTATTTAATATATTTAAGTTTTTTGTAGAAATGCTTTTAAGTAGGCCATCCGGCATTAACCATATTTGATGAAAATGGCAATTGTCTATTTACTTAACTTTCTTCAATTTTTTTAAACTACTACTGTTTCAGGGTTCTTGTAAGGAAGATTAAAAGTAATACCATAACTCATTGCCATCAAGTTAATTCCGACCCATAGAGACCCTGTAGAACAGAGTAGAATTTCCCCATAGTGTTTCCAAGGTGGATTCAAACTGCCGACCTTTTGGTTAGCAGCCAAACACTTCACCACTGGGCCACCAGGGCTCACAAAATAATAAGGCTTGTTAAATGTTTGACATAAGTACCACACAAGTCCTGTCTCCCACCTTGTTCCTTTGACTACATCTGTCTTGAAATCCTGGTCCCTCCAGCATGCACAGAGGACCCATTTGATGACCTTGAGTCTGCTGCCCACACCATTGGTAGCAGGGAAAACTGGATGAACTTGCTTTCTCCAAATTATCAGTGGCAGAAGATGAGATGCTGTCTACTTGCTTCTGTAAAACGTGGCTTTGCGGCTGCTGGATCCAATATTATCCACCTTCTCTGTAACAAAATGTTGTACAGGTAGCCCCCAACTTACAATGGGGTTCCATTCCAACGGTTCCATCCTAAGTCAGTTCTGAGGTAAGTCAAATATCTCTTTTTTTATTATTATTATTATTGCCTTTTATTATCAGTATCTGTATAAATCCGATCTTCGAATATTTGCGAGTGAACATCTGAGAATGATAACATCAGCGACTTACTCGCTGCAACATTGTATGTAGTACATATTACTAACGATAAAATGTAAAAAAGACGATCGTAAGTGCTGGTTTCATCATAACGCGAATATGTCTACATAAGTCGGGTACTACCTGTACTTCATTTAATCAGAAGGAAGGGCCACAAAGGCATTACCTCCTAGGTTCCCTCAGGTGGTGTTAGTTTCCCATGATGTCTAGAATGAAAATGTTTCCAGCTGCTTTCAGTAAACCTGCAAGTGACGTTAACAAGCTATCACAGACAGCCCAAAAGAAGAGGTGAGTGAGTTATACAACTAGAAAAACGAAAGTCTGTTTTAAATTCCCATTGAATTTGGCGATTTGATTGCAAGTTAAAAATGGAAGCATATAAAAGTCTTCTCAGTATGACGGGGTTATAAAAGAACTTTTTTTTTTTTTTTTTAATATAGGGGATGACTTCCTTAAGAGGAAGAATACTGTAATCATTGTTCATGTTTAAAAGGTGATCAGCAAATTACTTAGACGAACACAAAAGTGAGTGACATAGCACGCTACTCAGATTCTGATAACTCAGTGTGAATTTTTTGAAATCACAAAGTTCTACACATTTAAAAAACATGTAAAAAGCAGCGTCTCTCTCCCTCTCAGCTCACATGGAGAGAAAGAAGTAGAAATGAGGACAATTGTTTGCATAACTGGACTTGTTTCTGTACTTCAGAACCTGGCTAAATCCTTAGAAACCAAATCGATACCACAAACATTGCCAGAAATGCCCTGAATTTTTTAGCCACATTCACCAGATTAATTTTAACTCTGAGTTATGGATTGAAAAAGTGATTTTATGATCATAAAAATCTTAAATGTCTCAGTTGTTCTTTAATATAAGTATTACTATGTTAGCTTCCCCATTATTCAATAATGTATGCATGTAGTTTGTGAATGATTTGATCTGGCAAAACTAAAAAATGTCCCTTGATGAGAGTGTACTTCAAAATAACTTCTGGAATTAAAAATTACAAAATTCATGCTACTGGCATAAATTATAAATTATTGAGTTTAGAACTGGACAGTCAGAAAATCATTACATTAGTGGTTAATTAGTAGTAATAAGTTACTTTTCCCAAGGACCAAATCTGAAGTGCCAGAGTAAAGCATATTTTGTTCTGAGGGACGTTTAAAGAAGGAACCAGAAAACTATGAAAAACCAAGATTGTAAGATGCATCCACCCTTCTTACATCTTTCAAAAACTGCCTGATCATTATGGGAAAGGGTGCAGATTGGTCACCTATGGAAAGGGTGATGCAATTTTACAGGGAAAACTCACCAGCATAATCCTAATGAGTTATGGTCTTTGTTGTGAGAAATGAAAAATTCTTTGGTCTCACCCTAAAGAACATTAAAAAAAAATTGCTAGCAGGAAATTGAGAAAGTAATATATGTTCAAGTGATGAGGACAACTTTCTTTCTGATTGAACAGGCAGATAAATATTGCAGGCAAGTATCAAAATACATTTAATTTTGCCACAACAATGGATATTCTCTTCATAAAATGCATATGAATCATCTTGGACTCATGAAACTGGGCGGAGATAAACAGATGAATCCTTAATGGCATTTAGAGTGGCTTCATTCTCCACCCTTTTTTTTTTCTTAGAGGCTTGTTTTGTTGTTTGTACTAAATTAAATTCAGCTTTAGAGCCTGAATTCACTCACTAAGAATAAATGCAGCACTAAAAAAAAAAAAAAACCAAACCCACTGCCTTTGAGTTGATTCTGACTCATAACAACCCTATAGGACAGAGTAGAACTGCCCCATAGAGTTTCCAAGGAGTACCTGGTGGATTCAAACTGCCAACCTTGTGGTTAACAGCCACAGCTCTTAACCACTACACCACCAGGGTGGTGCTAAATACGCACAGAATTTTCTTGAACAATTGCCAAACATTTTCTTTACCAATTCCCATTGCAACAAAGAATTGAAATATTGGAGGTCACTGGTCCCTGATTCAGGTCTTTTTTGCTACCATTGCTGTAGCTCTTTTTTCTCCTGTTTGGGAAGAAATACCAAAAAAAAAAAAAAAATCATAGGTCCAGGGCTTCCTCTAGGAATGTTTGCTAAAGCTTCTAAGGACTAAGTCTGAGTCAAACTAAAAGGTGTTCTCCCAAGCAATAAATAACTTTAATCTGATTTAGTTACTTAATCTGGCATCAACAGGCAGAAGCAGAAATACTTCCCTAAATTCTAGGTATTTTTTTGCTGGTATTAAAACTTAAATCCTTAGGCAAAGCCATATAAAGGCTTACAAAGATGGTCTTCCTGCAAAATGATGGCTTCACCATAGCTGTGATTCTCTTTTGAAGGAAAAAAATGTTTTAGCAATTCTGTAGTGCTGGCAACTGCAGAGAAAATGGAAAGTATCTGTGGTTTAATTTGTACTCACTGGGGAAAAGGTGATGTAAAGAATGTTTTTTAGTCCACTCGTAAGAATTTGCCTGTTTTCTGGTACATGGAACATTCTTAAACTTTCTATTTGAAAAGTATAATGAAAAGGTAAAACTACTGAAGAGAATTGGAAATTGAAGCATTAGATCATATCTACAAATATTTTTATTTCCTGCCACTGAAAATAAAGTGAGAATCTACCAACTAAAACCAAGGCCACGCTGACTTAAAAGCATTTGCTTTTACGTGAGACATTGTACTTACCCTTCTTGTAAATAATTATGGATTAAACTGTCCATTCATTTTTATTCCAATTAGGATTCCACAGATAGTATAATTAAAATATACTCATAGATGGGGCAGGGGGAAGCTTCGTGAGATCATAGTGGGACTGAGTCATCTTTTACCAAGAAATAAATTCGTATGGATCCTGGTGATGGTCTGAGGAGGAGCATTGTTCTGTGGGAAACCAAGGGCATTCCCCCACCTGTCAATTATACTCTGTGGGAAACTGGAAGGTCAACTTCTGTTCTTGGGGACCCAGAGGACCCAGTGGATCTCTCTCCACCGGCTCCCATAAAGCATTCCAGTCCTAGTGGCCATCTGACTTCTGCATGCATTTTAGCCATCTTCTTTTTACAACGAGAGTGGTTTAAAAACAAAGTAAGGGTAGTCAGGTATTTCCTAGACTCACAAAATCTAGCACAGTGCCTGGTACATAGTGGGCACTCAGTAAATATACGTGGAATGCACAAATCAATTTTCAATAATATTGACCTCAATCCTTCACTCCATTCTGACAATGAAGGTGTTGCCAATATGTCTGTATTATAGATAGGTAGACATATGTTAAATAGATAGATAAATTAGATTAGATTTTTTCAGTGGGCCTCCATTTCCAAACGAGTCCCTCCAAACTCCACTCCCCTTGCCCAAGAAGAATTGCACATGGTGCTAAGAGTCTTGCTTATTTGGCCCTTGCTGAGAGAGCCTCCTGTGCACCGCTGGGTATTTCTCCTGAGTTACAGTTAATCATTGATTCCAGTATCATGCCCAACAGAACCTTGACAATAGCTGGGGCTACCACTTCGCAAAATTGACTCTCCGTTTTCTGTCTTCCTCATCCCACCTTCTAGATGACCAAAAAGTAAGCAGAACAGTGAGGGAAAACAGAACCATAAAGAAGTTGCTTTGTTGTTGTTGGGTGCCATTCCAACTCATGTTGTTGGATTCCAACTCCTAGCAACACCACGTGACAGAGTAGAACTGCCCCACAGGGTTTTCTTGGCTGTAATCTTTACTGGGACAAATCGCCAGGTGTTTTCTCCAGCAGAGCTCCTGGGTGTGTTCGTTAGCAGCCGAGCACTTAAGCCTTATTTAAGCCTTGAGCCACCAGGGCTCCTTATAGAGAAGTTACCAATTGCCGTCGAGTCAATTCCGACTCATAGTGCCCCTACAGGACAGAATAGAACTGTCCCATGGGGTTTCCAATGCTGTAATTTTTATGGAAGCAAACTCCCACATCTTTCTCCCGAGGTGATTTCAAACCGCCAACCTTTTGGTTAACAGCTGAGCTCTTAACCACTGCACCACCAGGGCTCCTTCACAGAGAAGTTAACAAAGTTACAAAGTCACTATTATAGTAAAATATGTAAGAACAGATATTATGGTGTATCTTAACCAAAAAAAAAAAAAACTGCCTCCACCGAGTGGGGTGTGCCAGATCCGGTTGTTGTATTATCGTAGTGGGAACTCTCAACAGCCTAGAACAGGGCCGTGCCTGCTAACTTCATTTTACCAGCAGACTCCAGAAAGATTCAGGTCCAATAAGAATGATCATTGTATCAACTGCACTGACTCTTATCTAGGAGCCCTGTCAGTTCCGTGAGATGTGGAGCTTCTTCCGAGACGTTTGCTGCTAATGGCCTGCTTAACTAAGGTTCAGGCCTGCTCTATAAGCAAACTTTCCTTGGATAGCATATTTGGGATTGACATTATTCATCCTGTCTTACATCATTAAGATCTAGTAGGATGCTTTCACCCCTGCCACATTTGTAGTTGGAAAACAAAGGCATACACGTTAGATCACTTCTTCCCCTGCAAGTAAACAAACAAAAGACCGTGCTCAGTAGCGTATTGTACAGTCTGGGTAGCCTGGTGTTTAATGAATGAGAGGAAATGGAGGCACACAAAACCACATTTTATTATGTTTTATAAATATTGCTGATTACTAACAAGAATAATCCTGCTAACATAATGTCAAGTGGCCATGTCAAAATTTCTCTTGACACTTCAGACCTTTCCTTGGGTATCATCACTATTTTTCCTTTGGTGGGCTCTGGTGTTCCCTGTTATAAGTTTAAGTTTTCAAAAGCTTCAGAGAAGTTTCACCAACGAACGCATCCATTTTTACATCAGCTGAAACTTCAACAATCAGTATTATAAACAACAGCAACTATCGCTCAGAAATAAACCAAATTCATAGTTTATGGGAAAAGGTATATTCTGCTGACAGTTTAGAACTCTCTAACTCAGTAGCTGGTTAAATTCTCTTTTCTTCCACATCTGCTTCTTGCCTTCTTTCTTCTTTAATTTTCAAGCATTCTTAGTTGACAAAGTCCTGACACTGTGACCCACGAAATCTCCTTTGTTTAGTGTTACTTACCTTGATATTTGAGGGGAGAGCAGTTCCTATCTTTACGTGTTTTTAAAATCATAAATAACAAAGGCTTAGAAAATAAGTATTTATAACAGGTCATGTTTAAATTATACAGATAACTGTAAACCCAAATGCTAATTTTAATTTTAAAAATAAAAAGATAGTAAATTACTCCTACAATTAACCCCCTCACACATACAGTAGTCTGAGGGGAGGAAGGAACTAGAAGAGAATGTTTGTTGTCGCTAGTTACCTTCCAGTCAATTCTGACTCATAGCGACCGTATGTGCAACAGAATGAAACACTGCCCAGTCCTGTGCTATCCTCACAATCATTGCTGTGTTGCTATGTTTGAGCCCATTGTTGCAGCCACTGTGTCAGTCCATCTCCTTGAGGGTCTTCCTCTTTTTTGCTGACCCTCTGCTTTACCAAGCATGATGTCCTTCTCCAGGGACTGGTTCCTCCTGATAACACGTCCAAAGTGCATAAGACAAAGTCTTGTCATCCTCCTTTCTAAGGAACATTCTGGCTGTACTTCTTCCAAGACGGACTTGTTCATTCTTCTGGCAGTCCATGGTATATTTAATATTCTTTGCCAACACCAAAATTCAAAGGCAGTAACTCTTCTTCGGTCTTCCTTATTTATTGTCTAACTTTCCCATGCATATGATGAGGCGATTGAAAACACCATGGCTTGGGTCAGGCGCTCCTTAGTCCTTAAGGTGACATCCGTACTTTTTAACATTTTAAGGAGGTCTTTTGCAGCAGATTTGCCCAATGCAATACATCGTTTGATTTCTCGACTGCTGCTTTCATGGGCGTTGATTGTGGATCCAAGTAAAATGGAATTACAAGCTCAAATTTCTTTGCCTAGAAATTTATGATTATTAGCCTATTCATGCCAACTCTGAAGCCTTCCTATATAAGTGAGGAAATAGGGCATAACTCATAGTCAAGGGGTGTAATCATCAAAGCAACTTTATTCCTGTCTACCACTGTCCCTTCCCAGTTGTGATGGTCCTTCTTATGGCTCTAGGTAAAAACTCAGTCTCTTGCCCCATGACATTTTCTGGGCATTCTTAGACAGCACAAAGTCCCTGGGTTAAATGGTTAATCCCCTCAGCTGCTAACCAAAACGTTGGAGGTTCAAGTCCACTCAGAGGTGCCTTGGAAGAAAGGTCTGGTGATCTACCTCCAAAAAATCGCCATTGAAAACCTTATGGAGCACAGTTCTACTCTGACACGCACGGGGGGTCACCGTGAGTCAGAATCCACTTAACGGCACCTGGTTTTTAGGTAATTCAATCTTCGACGGTCAAATTGCAAATAAGATGTACTATCCCAACAATGGAGCCCTGGTGGCACAGTGGTTAAGAGCTACAGCAACCTACGCTGCTAACCAAAAATAGGTCGTCAGTTTGAATCCACTGGTTGCTCTGTGGAAACCCTACGAGACAGTTCTACTCTGTCCTGTAGGGTCACTATGAATCCGAATCAACTCGATAGCAACGGGTTTGGTTTTTTATTTTTGTTTTTGTTTTTGTTTTTTTTATCCCAACAATAATCAAAACTGCAAACCTAACTTAAGTGTTAAAACTCGTCCTCTCCACCACCACCACCAGCTCCCAGCTGGGACCTCCTTGATGCTTGCTATTGTGGAAAAGGCAGCCAGTTCCTTTCTCTTTCCCTGTGGGAACTATTCTCCTCCATCCTCAGCTTGGTAAGCCTGTTTCTGACCCAGTCCTATTGAAGTGGGGAGAGAAGAGATGGGGTATAAAAATAGTCCCACTTTACTGAACCATCCATCCTAAGATGACGTCACTTGCGCTGGGCTAGTAGATGGTGCAAGCCAACTCTTGGGAGCACTTTCATGAGTTCTTCTGGGTCCCAGTTGGTACTTCCCGATGGCGCTTCCTGTCATATTGGCAATGTGTTTTCTTCCCACTGCACGCTCCCCTCTCAGAGATGGGTTTTTCTAGAGGCCCACTCCTCAAAGCTCTGTGTCCCAGTGCCCACTCCCCTGGGGGTCCTCTGGGACAGGATCTTAAATGGCTCCAACCTCATCCCTGCGCTCAGTGGAAGTGTAGCTAGCCCCAACGCAGTGCCCTCGAGCTCTCTTTCTCACTCTCTCCCTCTTCATCTTCCCCTCCTCTCTCTCCCTCTTCTTCCCTCCATCTTTCTCTCTCCTTCCCCACTCAGCTCAAAAGCCACAGCCTCTCACCTTTAGATTCCTCCCCACATTTGAGGGGACATTATTTTATTCATCTACTTTTGTTAAGTTTGAGATGAAGAGAAAGCTCCCTATGCCCCACCCCTGGGAGGGAGGAAACACAGAATTTTTTAAATTCTCTATCTCTACCCTCATTGTGGGTATCTGGGTTCTGGAATTGTCTAACTGGTTTTCAGCAACTTCCTTTGTAAAGTCTGTGTTTGGTCTAGTGTCCCTGTGGAATGCAGCTCTGTTTAAATCTTGATGTCACTATGGAAACTTCCAACCTAGAACTCCATTACAGGAAAAGGAAATTGTAATTATTTTTCATGGTAAACTACTGTTTACTGTTTTCTGTGGTAAACTATTCTTATGGTGAGATTATAACATTTAGAATAATTCAAAAGAGCCTTTGCAACTCAGTGCAAATGCCCAGAAGTTACCCAACAAGTATGTGAGCAAAATGAAGTTATGAATGAACACTTATTGAACACATATTTGGTTGATAAAGTACAGGGCTGAGTGCTGTGCATATATAATTTTATTTAGTCTTCACAATAACCTTATGAAGTTCACATTAACGAGCAGACTGAGGATCTATGAGGTGAAGTAATTCACCCACACCATCCCACTAGTGAGTGGCAAAGCCTAGGCTTGAACCCAGTCCTCTGAGCCCAAGCCAGTAGGGAATTCTTTTCCTCCACATACATTTTAAACTATATTAAGGAGCAATATCCTTAGTGGCTTCTAAGAAGCTTTGAGGGGTGAGGGCTATTTTTATTGTTATTGCTGTTTTTATAATATCAGTTTTCATGAAAATTATTTTTCTTATAATGTAATAGGAAGTGACATTTTAAAGATCCTTGAACTTCCAATTTTTTACTCTGTGTGAGTGTGTTTCTAAAGTCAAAACCAGACAGTAGAACACCCAGCAGGGATCCTCATTCTAACTGACGTTGAAAAATATCAAGTCGGTGGGTATTCCCAGGGATGGAATACCTGTCAGCACCCATAATATAAGCATTAAAATGTACACTTTAAAAATTATTTCTCACAGATGGTCATTAAAGAAATATGTGTCATCTATTTCTTGCAAGTTGGTCTAGGGTAATTTGTCTCATGTCCTGGGCTTAGGTGATGCCACCTTTAGACACACTGCCATTCCTATTTCTGTACCCCTACCAGACATGGCTCTATTTCCTCCTGAACCCTGGAACCTCCAGAGTTCTAGGAAGCCACAGCCAATCCATTGGCATTGCCTATAAGATTAAACCCATTTGTCCTTGATTTGGAGCCGCTGGGTGGTACAAATGGTTAATAGACTGGGCTGCTGATCAAAAATTGTATGTTCGAGTTCACCCAAAGCTCCACAGAAGAAAGACTTGGCAATCTTCCAAAACCCCTTTGGGGCCATTGAAATACTTTCAGCCGTTGACAGCCCAGTGGAGCACAGTTGTACTCTGACGCACATGGGGTCACCATGAGTCAGAGTCAACTCTATGGCAACCAGTTAACTGCTCCTTGATTTAGCATTTTCCTTTAATTGATCTCCTTCATCTGCTTATCTTCATGTCTTTACCATTCCCTGATGTAGATTCTCTCCCAATATTCACGCTCCTCTTGTTCTCCAACTTAGACATAGCAAAATACGGGAAGGCACCAGGAGTGTCTTAGAAAAGTAAATTTTGTTTGGGAAATGGATGTGTTCTCCTACCCTTCCTGGAATCAAGGTCCTAACTGGAGCTCCAGAGTAACTCTAAGTGAATAGCCTTTAGCCTGGTCTTAGTTTCCTACGGCTGCCATAAGTAAACACCACAGGGTGGATGGCTCTAAAGAACAGAAATTTATTGTCTCACAGTTCTGGAGGCTGGAAGTCAAAATCAGGGTCTCAGCCATGTTGTTTCCTTCTGGGGGCTTTGAAGGAGGAACTGCTCCATGCCTCTGTCCTAGTTTCTGGTGGTTTCCAGCAATCCTTGTGTTCCTTTGCTGCTTATAGATGCACCAGGCTCCACTATCACATGGCGTGGGTTTTCCCCCGTGACTCTGTTTCCATGTCTGTTGTCCCTTTTTATAAGACACTACTCAGAAGGAATTAGGCTTAGGACCCACCCTACTCTGGTACAACTTAATTGATGATATTTTTGAAGAAAGACCCTATTTTCCCCCAAATAAGGTCACGTTCACAGGTATAGGGGTTAAGACTTCATAATAACTTTTGGGGAACACAGTTCAACCTATAACAGACCTTAAGCCTGGGAACACAATGAGCTTAGAATAAATGTATTATATAAAGAAGATAAAATCATCACTTGGAAGAAGAGAGACAAGTGGCCGTGGCCAGACCAGAAAGGAAAGGAAAGGTGATTGGCGATTTCCCTGCTGGTGATGGCTCACCACCAGCAACTCAGCTCTCTCAAATGCTAGAAGCTCTTTGTTCAAGATGATGCTATGTTAACAAAAGCCTCTTGACCAAAGAGTGCTGAGGTTACACAAATATTTGAGAAAGAATTGTCTCTCCTGAGAGACTGAAAGACCTGAGGAATTCCCCGATTTATAGCACTGGCAGGTTTCCTTTTCTTAAAGATATGTGCCACAAAATTATTTGTCAATTTGACACCTGCAATTCCATTCTCTGTAGCAGAGTTTAACAGCATGTCATAGGCTATTATGACATGTGGCTCATCAGACCACTTGTCTGGGTGCCCTGGGTTCTGTGAAGCTACCCTCAGGCTGCTGCTAATGGCACCTACATGTGACAGTGAATAAATTCTGAGCACTTTACCCTCCATCAGTCATAATTCATCCCTACTGAACACCTCAACTAAACGGAGGTCCGTATGGGCATTGTAAAGATAACCTAGTGATCCAAAGGAGCATGGCACCCTGAATTCCTGGGCTTTGCTCTAATCGCAAAATAATCTTTATCATGGCTTTAATTGGAGCCCTGGTAGCGCAGTGATTAAGAGCTACGGATGCTCACCAAAAGGTCAGCAGTTTGAATCCACCAACCACTCCTTGGAAACTCTATGGGGCAGTTCTACTCTGTCCCACAGGGTTGCTGTGAGTCAGAATTGACTCAATGGCAGTGGGTATGGCTTTAATTATAATTGCTGCTGAATTAATGATTGCTACATTTATGTGTAAGCCACCCAACTTCTTAGGGGAATAGGGATTTTTAAAATACGTGTGCTAATGAAGAAAAAATGTTTTAATGATTTTTTTTTTTAAGTCGTTCTTGCAACATTGACTTTATTCCTCAACTGTGATTTACACTCTTAACCCACATAAGGAGACAGGAGGACATGACCAGCAACAACCAAATAAGTCCCCTGTGCGAGAGGCCTGGAACTCCTTTAAGTCACAAATTATCATTACTATGACAGTGTGGGCCTCTGCCTATTTCAGGCATTCATCAGAGATGAATCATTACTGTTGGTGAGTCAGGGCAAAGACATAGAGGATCATCGTCAATGGTGCCTGAGCCATTTGCCATGGTATTGATGGGGCAATAACCTCAATCAAAAATTTCTAATGTAGCAACCTAGGCATATAGTAGATAGTGCTTTTTGAATTGAGGCAGAAGTCAACGAATCAGGCAACCCTGACGTCAAGGATTCATTGAGGCATTTTGCTTCACACTTAGAGGCTAAAGGAGCAACCTAGCTATTGATCTCCTGGCCTGCAGTCTCTCTTCCATTTCAGTCCATTCTATCTACACTGGAAACAGCTTCATTTCAGCACCACCACACCCCATTCTAAAACTCCTTATCTGACTCCCTTGAGCTGTATGGAATTGGCTCTTCCACGCTAAACTGTCTCTTCCCCACCATCTCTACTCTCTCTTGTACCCAGACTAGCAGCTCAGCATCTGCCATGTTTCTCACCTTTAGCCTAGTCTCCTGTTCGGAATGTTTTCTCTGCTTTGCCAAATCCACCCAGCGTCTAAGATCTTGCTCAATCCCCATTTCTTCTGTGAAATCTTCCCTAACCATCTCCACCTTTCTTCCCCTGAAGCCACTCATTCATTCCCTAATATTATTTTGAGCACTCACCACGTAGGTAGAGAGACTTTATCAGATGGTATTTGGCACTTGATTGAGACTTATCATTTCCTCTTTTGGATTGTTAGAATATTTGCATGCGATGTGCCTCTTTTACCGTGCCCTCCTCTGTCTCTAAGGCATCTTCTTGGAGTCCTCAACAGCACGAGATGCAGTGCCTTACAGAGAGAAGGGTCTGCAAGTATCAGCTGCTCTGCCACAGTCCCCAGCATTGCAGAAGAACTTGTGTTTGTGTTTTGTATTTAACGGCTCAAGCAGGAGTCATAGCCTACTTGTCTTGTTTTCTCAGTGACATGTCCTCCCATTGAGACTTCTCCTGGCCCTAAACACCTAGCTCTGGGAGCCGGGAGGAGTCCCTGGGTGGTATAAATGGTTAACAGGCTCAGTTGCTAACCAAAAGGTTGGAGGTTCAAATCTGCCCGGAGGCACCTCGGAAGGAAGACTGGCAATCTACTTCCAAAAAATCAGCCATTGAAAACCCTGTGGAGCACAGTTCTACTCTGACACACGTGGAGTTGCCATAAGTCAGAAGAAACTCAACAGAAGCTGATTTGGTTTTGTTTTGGGAGCCAGGAACTCAAACTCCAAAAGCTAGGGCAACTGTCTCAGAAGCATCCTCTTTCTACCTTTCCCCTCAAATCAGAGACCCCCTCCTAAATTAAAACCTCAGTTTTAATTTCCTGATTTCGTTGAAATATGTATAGCTGCAAATACTTCCCTTGAATATCAAAAGGCCTTTAATTTAAAATACTATCTCCACGGGTAAAACTGCCAACTTTTCGTAAATACTGAGAGTCTCAGACCTTTTCTTGCCTCTTGTCTTGTTGCCATCTCTTTGAAGTCAGAGTCCTCGGAGGAGTTTCAATGAGATCTGTAGAAGTGCTAGGAGGAGGAAGAAGCAGCCTAAGTAAAACAGGCCCATCCTTCACAGCGTGAGATAATCTCCACCCTTCAATGAATGGAAGCGAATTAAAACCAGAGTGTTATTATACATTGGGGAATATTACAAAACTCCCCTCAATGAACTGCCAAGTTTTTGACGTACTGAGATGCTGATACCAACTCACCTGCAAGGGAAACAAAAATGAGAAATGCGTCATTTCCCAGAAGGCTTCCTTAGTTTAGAATCTCTCCTGACCCCGCCCTCACCTCATACCCGAAACTCTCTTTATTGAAAGGCTCTTGCAGTAATGCCATTACAGCTTTATCTGGCCCCGACATTAACGTTATCCGATCCTGGTTAAGTGATGCAGAGGCCTGCGAGAGAAGAGAAGCGACGTGGGGTGGGACATAAGTGGCACCATGTTTTAGTAATTTCACAGCACAGTGTTGAGAAGCGAGGCGGTATTTAGGAAAGAGGCTGGTGAGTCGCTGACTCGCGTTTGCCTGCCTCCTTTCCGCCCAGAAAGCCGGCAGAGCGTCTCATTACCAACGAAGCGAGCGCAGACTCGTGTCGATCTTCTGCAGCGAGAACGCAGCTCTCTTCATCACCGGCGTGTTCTCTTAACTGTCATGTGCCTTGCCTCCCTCTGAAGCGTCCTCCGAGGTGCCTAAACTCACTGAAATCCGGCCTAAAATAGAGCCCACAACCCTGCCACGTAAATGAATTCAGCTTCCTCCGCAGGCTTTCAACCCAAGCCAATCAGATGGCGCGGGGCTTCTAACCGCGCAGAAAGTGGGGAATGCCAAGGTGGGTGGGTTGGGGTGGGTGGTCTGACTGTCAAGTTTTGCGGGCATGTGTGGAAAGGGGAATTATCCAATGTAGATGCTCGCCCAGCCTCTCTTATATTGCCTGTGGGGTCATATAAACCGCCTTTGAATCCTGAGCTGTTTAATGCAAGACCACTCATCAATAAAGTACTTATGAGCTCTGATCTATTGATGTGGACTCCTCCTGACCTTGCTCACACTGGTGGGACGCGTTTGTTGCTGATGCGGCTGGGCAGACACCACAGGCTCTCTCAGTGAGACTGAGGGCTGCCAACTCCCTAAGGGACTGCTGACCACTCTCCCAGTAATTACTTGACCTTTATCAGCATCCATTGACAACTGCGGAACTGCCATTGATACCCGACACTCACACAGTTCCTCCATTAGCGCCATCCCACAGGGCTTTTGTGGTGGAAGCAACCGCGCCAAGTGAGGAGGGGCCGTTTCTTTGTCAGTGAGTGGTGCGGTCTCACGGTTCTCCTGGGCTCCCAGTTCCAGGTGACAGCTGAGGCTAGAAACCATTCATTCATTCAAAAAACATTTATTGAGAAACTATGTTCGAGGCCTTGCTTAGGGTACTGTGGGAACTGAAAATGGAATCATTTATACACCCCGTCTAGTGGGAGACTGCAAAAAGGATTGTGGAGCCTTTACTAGGAGCTGGCCCCCTCCAATGTCCTCCGCACAGTGGGAGTCAGGTCACACAATGCAAGAACAGGAATTTGGGGGGTCAGCCAGATTTGGACGTCAGTTCCGGCTTGTTGTTTGAGCCATCGAGTCAATTCCAACTCATAGCAACACAATAGGGCAGAGTAGAACTGCCCCATAGGGTTTCCTAGGCTGTAATCTTTACAGGAGCAGATTACCAGGTCTTTTCAAACCGCCAGCTGTTAAATTAGCAATCAAGCACTTACCATTGTGCCACCAGGGCTCCTTAGTTCCAGCTCACCAAAAAAAAACAAACAAAACCAAACTCATTGCCATCAAGTCAATTCCAACTCATAGCAACCCTACAGGACAGAGTAGAACTACTTCACAGGGTTTCCAAGGAGTGGCTGGTAGATTCGAACTGCTGATCTTTTGGTTGGCAGCCGAGCTCTAAATCACTGCACCACCAGCACTCCAGTTCCAGCTTACAGGCTGAATGACCTCGGTCAAGTCAGTTAACCTCCCTGAGTCCCCATTTTTTAATCTTTCAAATGAAAGTTTGACTAATATCTGCTTCATAGAGTTGATGTAAGAATATAGAGTGAAATCAAACCTTATATGTAAAAACACTTGCTGAGGTAATAGGCCTTGGTGGCCCCTGGAATACGTTACCTCAGTGCACGTCTGAGAGGCTGCCCTGGAAATCAGAAGCCAAGTTGAGCTGCTTAACCATCCTACAGTACACAGAGGGGCGTAAGGGTCACAGAGCAAGCTCCATGACTCCCTGTCAGACGACTCCATAAGTCTGGAAGTATAGCTCATATTTTAGGTTCTCACAGATTAAGTTTGCCTCTGACAATGTACGTACGTTGGTCTCTGTTTCCCTGCATTATAGACACCCCGTCCATTTGCTGCCCCATCACGCTCCATTTGTCTTCAGCACAGTAACTGGGTCCAGCCAAGCCCCTCTTGCTGACTGTCCACACAATCCATTCGTTGAGGCCAGAGGCTAAAATCAGTCTCCACACTGACTCATTGTTACCCTATGTGTTTCAGCCAGAACTGTGCTCCATTGGGTTTTCCTGACTGTGACCTTTTGGAAACAAATCTCCAGGCCTTTCTTCTAAGGAGCCTCTGGGTGGGTTCCAACTGCCAATGTTTTGATTAGTAGCTGAGTGCTCAACCATCTGTGCCACCCAGGGACTCCTGAGCCCAGAGGCTACTGGACAGCACGGAAGAGCCATACTGCCACCAGAACCACTAACCTTGAAGCCCCAGATTAAAACATATCACTTAAAATTGACTTTTTTTCCTGATTTCAATCCTCAATAGTCATTTCACCTCTATTTAAGTGTTTCAAAGATTTGTTTATAATCCTCATTCTGCCCAAGTCTTCAGAAAGCTTGAGTTCCTTGACAAATGTTACACAGCAAGTAGGTGGCACAGCTGGGAATGGAATCTCGTCTCTCTGACTATAGAGTCTGGACTCTCAACCACCACAAAGATGCTGGTGCTATAACAGGGCCCTAACCCTACTGGGGAGTCCCTCGGTGGTATAAACGATTAACATGCTTGGCTGCTAGTCTAAAGGCTGGAGTTTTGAATCCAACCAGAGGTGCCTTGGAAGAAAGGTCTGGCAATGTACTTCCAAAAAATCAGCAACTGAAAACTCCACAGAGCACAGTTCTACTCTGACACACATGGGGTCGCCATGAGTTGGAATAAACTCCACAGCAACTGGTTTTCCGGTAATCCTGTTGGGGTGTCAGGGAGAGCCACCCAGGGGAGTCAACCCCTGAACTTAAGAGAGAGCATGATGTTGGTGAAGGGATGGGGAGAGCAGAAGAGAATGCAGGTGGAGGAACAGACACAACGGAGCTCATTGTGTGAGGAGCACTTCGGAGCAGGTATGCGCCTCCAAGGTAGATGAGGGTCTTGAGTGCCTCGGGGAGTTCTCCCGATCTCTGGTTCTGAGAAAAAGGAGATGTCTGTGCCGCCTGGCAGAAACCACATGTCTATGCCATTACCAACGATTTGTTGTATCTTTTAAAGACTTCTTCCCTTCCCTCACATGAACCTAGGCCATGTGTCCTTATCTCCTCTACACGGGGCATCCCCTGTCACTCTCCTCCACACCCGCGTCTCCAGCCCTCTCTGTAGCTTCTGGTGAGCTTCAGGTAGCATCCCCCAGAGACGGGGCTTGGAGGGGTCTTCATGCAAGCGCACACCAGCACAGGGCCGGCTCCTCACCTCTGGACTGTCTCTTGCAGATAATTGGGACCATCCCACTGATGCCTAGTCCGGGGCCATCAGGCCAAGTGGCGAGCGGCACTCAGGGCCTTCAGGTGCAGCCAATCACCCCCCAGCTCCTGACAAACGCGCAGGGCCAGATCATCGCCACAGTCATCGGGAACCAGATCCTGCCAGTGATCAACACCCAGGGCATCACTCTGTCCCCCATCAAGCCAGGCCAGCAGGTAACGGTGCCATGTCGAGGCAGCCAGGTCTCCTCGGACACATCTGACCTCCCTTCTTCCACTTGGTCTCCATCAATGAAAAGTCATTTTTGAATTACGATATATTTAATCCCACTATAGCAATACTTATAAAAAGGCAAGTAGCTTTATTTTCCATTCTTAGTGAATGCAGGTGATAACTAAATGGTTCTCAAATCTCAAAACATGAGTATATTACATGATAAACAGAGGCAGTGGCTTAAAATGCAGTACGGGTGTGTTCTTATGTATCCAGTTTCATGACACTTAATTTTCAGATGATTTTTTTTAATGGGATCAAGAAGAAACCAAGAGCACTTAGGGTTTACCTCTAAATGAAACAAAATTATTAAGCACCGAGCAATCCCAAGTTGATGCTGCTGAGACCGCTGCCTACGTATTAAGGAGTGAACCATAGCGATTGCTGTATGGTGGGGTTTGCCCGGCACCACGATGATCCAGTTCATTTTTTCATTCAAACATCAGCTGAGTGCCTCCTCTGTGTTATGTTAGCCTCTGGGTACGAAAAAGGAAGATTTGGTCCCAGACGGCATGATGCTTCTAGTTAATTGGTTCATTCACCAAACGTTTTTTGATAACCCACTGTATAGTAGGCCATTGCTAAATGCTAAGATAAAGGAAGAAAGAGAAACGATTTTAAGGAACTCATAGTCTTATGCAGGACACAGATTTATAAACCGAGTCCCATCATACAGCAGTGAATGTACAAGCTTTGTTTGAGCACAGAGGCGGGAGTGACTGCATTAATCAGCATTCTTCAGAGAAACAAAACCAATAAAATATATACATACAGAGAGAGAAGTGGAGTCCCTGGGTGGCACAAACAGTTAAATACTCAAGTACTAGCTGAAAGGTTGGCGGTTTCAACCCACTCAGGGGTGCCTCGGAATAAATGCCTGGCAATCAGCCTTGAAAACCCTATGGAAAGCAGCTCTACTCTGTACATCCGGAGGTGCCATGAGTCAGAATCGACTCGATGGGGACTAACAACAACGATAGAAAGATTTATTTTAAGGAATTGGCTCACGTGATTATTGGGGAAGGCAAGGCTGAAACACTTAAGCCAGGCAACAGGCTGGAAAATCCACAGAATTTCTATGTTTCAGTCTTCAGGCAGACTCTTTCTCCCCCACGAAACCTCAGATTTTGCTCTTAAGTCCTTCAGCTGGTTGGATGAGGTACACCCACATTATGAAGGGTAACCTGCTTAATTTAAAGCCACGTGTAAATACCGTCACAGCCACATCTAGACTACTGCTAGAGCAAACAACTGGGCACCACAGGTTGACACGTAAAAGTAACCATCAGCGTGACTAACTCAGCCCCGGGGGGTTTGAGTCTTCACAGATAAGATGGCTTGGGAGCTGAGCCTTGATGGATGAGTAAGAGTTAACCAGGTAAAAAACAGGTTAGCCAAAGATACAAGGAAAAGATTAGTCCAAAGGACTAATGGACCACAACTACCACAGCCTCCACCAGACTGAGTCCATTATGACTAGATGGTGCCCAGCTGCCACCGCTGACTGCTCTGACAAGGATCATAGTAGAAGGTCCCGACAGAGCTGGGAAAAAATGTAGAACAAAGTTCTAACTCACAAAAAAAGACCAGACCTACTGGTCTGACAAAAACGTAGAACAAAACACTGAGAGTATGGCCCCTGGACACCCTTTAAGCTCAGTAATGAAGTCACTCCTGAGGTTCACCCTTCAGCCAAAGATTAGATAGTCCCATAAAACCAAAATGAGACTAAAGGGGCACACCAGCCCAGGGTCAAGAAGTAGAAGGCAGGAGGGGACAGGAAAGCTGAAAATAGGGAACCCAAGTTCGAGAAGGGAGAGTGTTGACATGTAGTAGGGTTGGTAACCAATGTCACAAAACAATATGTGTATTAATCGTTTAATGAGAAGCTAGTTTGTTCTGTAAACCTTAAAAAAAAGAAAAAAAGAACGAGTTAGCAACATTCCAGGTAATGAAAACAGCAAAGGCAGAGAAATGTGAAACAGGAAGTAGTGTTAAGACACAGGAGAAGGGTCCGTGTGACTAGAGCACAGAGGGAAGCTGAGGACGGCCACGGAAGGGCTCCATAACCAAGCTAAAAAGGATGGACTTGCTCTCTGTGTGGACTATAACGCGTAACTCAGCATCTTTGTGCCCCACTTTCCCCATCTGTAAGATGGGGATACACCAGTACCTACCTCACAAAGTGGTTGTGGGCATTAAATGAGTTAATATACATAAAGTGGTTAGAACAGTGCCTGGCACCGAGTACCTATACAATCATTGTGGTGGTGCTGACGCTGACGGTGATGGTGCTGATGATTTACCCTGAAGCTCTGGGAATCTCTAAGAGGTATTTAAAGAGAGGGATGAAATGCTCAGATTTATTTTTCAATAAAACAACCATGGTATCAGTATGGCGGTTAAGCTGAAGTAGTGAAGCATCTATTATAAACAAGCCACTTAAGCAAAAATACAAACAAAAATAAATGAAAGTGTGTACTGGAAGATGGTCCCAGATAGAATGAAAGAATAGTGTAGAACAAAACTCAAATTCCTAAAAAAGGCCAAACTTACTGTACCAGTAGAGACCAAAGGAACCCCCGAAGCTATTGCCCTGAGATACCCTTTAAACTTGGAACAGAAGCCACTTCTGGAGGTCACCTTTCAGGCAAATAATAGATCGGCTTATAAAATAAACAACGTCACCTGTGAGTACTGTGCTCCTGTAAATAATCAATTGTATGAGACCAAAGCAAAGATGAGAAGGTAGCAGGCAGGGGGCAAGGAAGCTAGATTAATGGAAACAGAACAACCAGAATGGAAATAATGAGAATGCTCACACATTGTGAAAAATGTTACCAATGTCACTGAACAATATGTATAAAACCAAAGAAACCTATTGCCGTTCAGTTGATTCCAACTCATAGCAACACTATAGGACCAAGCAGAACTGCCCCATAGTGTTTCCAAGGAGTGGCTGGTGGATTTGAACTGCTGACCTTTCAGTTAGCAGCCGAGCTCTTAACCACTGCACCACCAGGGCTCCGAACGATATGTATAGAACTTGTTAAATGGGAACATAATTTGCTGTGTAAACTTTCTCCAAAAACACAATAAAATATTATTTAAAAAAAGAAAGTAAGTATGTACTAGATAGTTGAAAATAAACATCAAGAATTATTGTAAAGTTCAGGACAGGTGAGCTAGGTCTGGGGTCGTGAGCACATGTGAGAGCTGAAGGCACGAGAACAAGTGAGACACCCAGAAAATGTATGAGGAAAAAAGGGAAGGAAGGAAGAACAAGGAGTAATCTTGGGAAACACCAGCTCTTAAGGGATGGACGAGGAAGGGAAGAGACAAAGAGAAGAAACGGCCAGATAGTAGAAGAAGAGCCCAGAGAGTGAGGTGATCTACCATCCAAGAGAAAAAGAGTTTCAAAAAGTAGAAAGTGGACAACAATGTCAAATGCTGCAGAGATAAAATCACAGAAAGTAATGGAAAAACATCAATTCCTCTATTTCTTTGTTGTAATATTTTAAAGCCTGGCCCATCTCTGTTTGAAACAGTTTTAAACAAGTTGTCCCATTGGGTTTAAGAAGCAAAAGTCGGGCAAGTCTAAGATCCAGATGTAAAGTTGGAGGATGTTCTAATAAAGGACAGATAGTAGAGGGAAAAGGTGAAGACTAACAGTGTGTGACCTGGTAGATGGCTTTACGTGTTGTTGGGGAAGCATAGAATATAGAGCAGAAAGCAAGGAAGGAGTCCCGGGGTGGTGCAAACGGTTAACTTGCTCACTGCTAACTGAAAGGTTCGAGGTTCGAGTCCACCCAGAGGCACCTTGGAAGAAAGGCCCGGTGATCTACTTCTGAAAAATGAGCCATTGAAAACCCTATGGAACACAGTTCTACTTTGACACAGATGGGGTCACCATGAGTCAGAATCAACTCGATGGCAACTGGTTAGGAAGCAAGGGAATAAAGTACAAAAGAAAGAGAAAGAAGAAAGCACCACTCTCATGATTCATCTGCAACAAAGCAGAAGCATCCTTTTAGGACCTCAGCTACTGCTTCCGTTTGGCTTCTGTCATGGATTGAATTATGTCCCCCCAAAAATGTGTGTATCCATTTGGCTGGGCCATGATTCCTGGTATTGTGTGGTTTTCCTGTAAGTTGTAAATCCTGCCTCTGTGATGTTAATGAGGGAGGATGGGTGGCAGTTGTGTTAGTAAAGCAGGACTCAAAATCTACAAGATTGGATTGTGTCCTGAGGCAATGTCTTGCGATATAAAAGACAGAAGTGAGCAGAGAGAGGGGGACCTCATACCATCAAGAAAGCAGTGCCAGGATCAGAGCGCGTCCTTTGGGCAGGGGTCCCTGCGCTGAGAAGCTCCTAGTCTGGTGGAACACTGATGAGAAGGCCGAGAGAGAGAAAGCCTTCCCCTGGAGCTGACACCCTGAATTTGGACTTTTAGCCTACGTTACTGTAAGGAAATAAATTTCTCTTCATTAAAACCATCCACTTGTGGTATTTCTGTTATGGCAGCACTAGATGACTAAGACAGCTTCTGATTCAACCCTAGAAACAACCTGTACTTGGCACTCAGAGCCTATGGTTGGAAAATTCATCCACTTGTTCAATAAATATAAAAATCTGTTTAATAGAAATATGCATTGACCACCGACCATATGCCAGGCACTCTGCCAGGAACATAGGCTATGAGGGTGGGCAAGATGGGCATCATGCGCCCTACCTTCACGGGGTTTACAGTCTAGCAAGAGAGATGGAACGAGGATCTGCAGTAAGGGCCATGGATTTCACCAACACCGTGAAGATCCAGTTCATTTTTTTTAATCAAATATCAATTGAGTGCTTCTTATGTGTTCTGCTAGAGACCGGGTATAGAGCACTGGAAAAGGAAGACCTGGTCCCTGACCACGTGGCTCTATGTGAGTGTCCTGCAGAAGACCTCATCCAGCAAGGGAATCAGCACCAAAAAGTACAGAGCCAGGTCCGAACACACCTCCCAGCGGTGGAGTCCTTCTGTCTCACTGCCTCTGATTCACTCTCTAAATCTAAATCACTGAGACTGTTCTCTAGCCTGTGGAGCCAAGATTCCCAACCACCCTCTTCTACCTCAGCTTTAGCCCGGGCAGTGGTGCAAACCAAAAAACCAGTTGTTATCAAGTCGATTCCAACTCATAGAGACCCACGTGTGTCAGAGTAGAACTGTACTCCATAGGGTTTTCAATGGCTGATTTTTCAGAAGTAGATCACCAGGCCTTTCTTCTGAGGTACCTCTGTGTGGACTCGAATTTCCAACCTTTCAGTTAGCAGCCAAACACGTTAACCATTGGCACCAACCAGGGACTCCAGGCAGTAAGGCTGTTCTTGCTAAACATATCATGAAGGACTTTCTCTCCTCTCTTCAGCTAGCTTGTTTCTTTTAGTATTTACAAGCTTCCATTGGATTCTTTATCCTCTAAATGGTTTCCAAAATAAATCAAGATTATCTTTCATTGGCTTTCATCTGTTCAAAATGATCTCTAGGATTAAAAATGGGGAGATCAGCCTCTTTTAGTACAGACTGCTAAAAACTATTTCTGTCAGCAAAGCCAAGTTGCAGATGGCTAAAAAGGTAATGAATTAGTTGGAAATCATTAACATTTAATACAAAGTAGCTCTCACTCTCACCTTGAGTATCAGAGGAGCGTATGTGGGTGATAGGGTGTTGCTGTTACATAAAATTACAGCTCTAGATTGGAGGCGGAACAGTTCTGATGCAGAAGAAGGCCCTAACCAAGAAACGGTAAACATGAGGCAAGCCTACTGCCACTCCTCAAAATCTTGTCCACAAGATTGACATCATTAGTTCATTTCCATGGTCTTTCAAATGAGGCCAAAGGCATCCCAGAAGTTTTCTCACAGCACCTGTTGGTCCCTGGAATAAAACCTCATTATGACCACAGAAGCATACGCTTCCCTGCTAGCCTAACCACCCCCACCGTCCTCCTCACTGAAGAATTAGAGATCTAGTGACTGGGAAGAAACAGGAGCCTCTACGTGATGTGCCTTGCAAATCCAACTCATATCAGCTACAACCAACATCACAGAGAACGAAGCTCCCCTCACCTGTGTGTGTGCACACACCTCTCAAGGCTGTGCGTGCTGAGACAAACCCTGGGCCCAGCTGGAAAGAGTCATATGAGAACTTTCCTGAATACCCAGGCCACAGCAGGTGTCAATAAGCCCAGCCCTCTTGTCCAAGGCCCATACCAGTGGTCTATCCCAGACCCAGAAAAATCAAAGGAACTGAGGATGAACATGGTCAGAAATATCAAGGAAAACAGTGGAAACAAATGAATGCTCTTATTTCGTGGTGTCAGCTCTAGCTGAACCCCTCGGCACGTCTAGTAAAGTTCACAAGGTGGGAAAATCGGCAAGAGATGCACAAGTCTTAGTCCCTGATATAAAAGCTGTGCTTCTGAGAACAGCACATCATAAAATTCCCAGAGCCAAAAAATAAACAGCTCAGAGCTAGAGGTATAAGGATATTGCTCTTTAATTTTTTTCTTTAAATATTACCCTCTACATTGAAGAAATATAATATGGACAACCACTACAAAAATAGAGGATTTCTGTTGTACAGTAGAGAGGTTTCTCAATTCATTTCTTCATGTGATTTATGACAAGTTCTTTATTTCATAAGAGCATCATTCCAACAGTGAAATGAGTTATAAAGTACGGGAGCGGAGAGCTCTCTAACTCACAACTGGAAGGAAGCCCACCTTCATGGAGTGAACTCCAGAGCTTCCTGACCAGATGACCTAGGGTGGCTTGTTTTGATTTAATAAAAACCGTTACAGCATTAATTTAATTCTAATTACTGCAGATTACCAAAAAAAGAACAAATCAGTCATAGAAGAAATACAACCAGAATGTTCCTTAGCATTAAGGCCGGCAGTGCTTCTCACTTACTTTGGACATGTCGTCAGGAAAGACCAATTGCTAGAAAAGGACATCACGGTTGGTAAAATAGAGGGTCAGTGAAAGTGAGGGAAACCCTCAGTGAGACAGACGGATGCAATAGCCGCAACAGGGAATTCAAGCATACCAATGATCATGAAGATGGCACAGGACCGACAGGGGCCTATGTACAGAAAATAGCGCCTACGGCAATTAGTTTTAAATCGCTGAATGATGGCTCACAGTTGGCAATGGAAACTGCAATGGCCAATAGAAACGACTTGTTAGCACCCCTCCTCAAGTGGCACCCAGGGCACGCGCCCAACCTGCCATACCTTAGTTACGCCTCTGAACCGGGCGGCAGCATTTTGTTCTGCTATACAGAAGGTCACCGTGAGTCGGAGCCCAATAGATGGCAACTAACAACAACCTCTAATTAAAAGAGCCTGAGTAAATTCTGAGTGGCAGCCAGTCTTCATGATGATTTATCTTTTCGGTGATGAAAGATTGAAAAGAATCTCCAAAGTCACTGTGTTAGTTATCTAGCGCTGCTATAATGGAAATACCAAAAGTGGATGGCTTTAACAAACAGAAATTAATTTTCTCACAGATTAGGAGGCTAGAAGTTTGAATTTGAGCACCACCTCTAGGGGAAGGCTTTCTCTCTTTCTGTTGGCTCTGAAGGAAGGTCCTTGTCTCTTTCAACCTCTGCTTCCTGGTTTCTTGGAGATCTCCACGTGTCTTGCCATCTATCTTACCCCATCTCTACTCACTCGCTTGCTTGTTTAAACTCTTTTATATCTCAGAAGAGATTCACTCAAGACACGCCTTACATTAATCCTGTCTCATTAGCATAAGAAAGACAACCCATTCCCAAATAGGATTATAACCACAGGCATAGAGGTTAGGATTTACAATACTTATTTTTGGGGGACAACATTCAATCCATAACATTCTACCCCGTGGCTCCCAAAAATTTATGTCCTTGCGATTGTTATGTGTATTTATTCTTCCTTTGACTAATTCCTAGCAAGAATTAACTGGAGTTATTTAGTGTCATTAAAGGGTAGAGACACTTGAAAGAAAAATATTGCAACTTTTAAAATTGAAATCTTAAAATTTTTCAAAAATTAAATACCATAGCTATAATACTTGGAGATTACCATCTATGACGGCACTCAATTTGTCTTCCAAAAATAATCTTGGTGTTGATAGTAAGTCAATGGCTTATTTAAATTAGCTCTGTAAAATGCCATGTGCTTATCCTAATCCATCCATCTTCTTTTCAAGTAAATACAAAAATACATTAGCTTAACTGTGTTTTTAAAATCAGCTTCCCTCCCCAGTCCCAGTCTGAATCAGTGGTTCCAACTTGGAGGAACTCAAAATGAGACATAAGTGAGACATTTCCACAGACAAGGGGGTTTTCCTAAGTGGGTGAAATGTAAATCAGTGACCTGAATACAAAGCATCCTGTTAGCCTTCCAGCCTGTATTTGGGAGCATTTCCCCTCTCTGGTCTCACCTGGTCACTCCCCACCAAGCTCAGCCACACACAGTCCACACTCTGCATGTTCTGTGGGCCTGGCTTGGAATGCCTTTTCCCACCTTTTCTGCGTGGCAAACTCCTGCTCATCTGGATCCACAGTCACCTCCTCCATGAAGCCTCCCTGCACTGCTCCCTCACATCTGCTCCCTCCCATCCTCTACTCTATTCATTTTTGGCAGACTGCATTGTCATTATTAGTCTACACACCTTTCTGGATCGCTAGAAGGGAGCACCTGAAGGGCGGGGACCAGGCTGATGCAACTGTGCCCACACACTGCAGAACCCAGCCCACAGGGGTGCTTGGGAAATTGTGCTTAACTTAATTACTGCTGAACAGCATTTCATTTTCTAGGGCACCAGCATCCCAGAGCTGCTGCTGCCGAGAAGCTGGCTTAGGTCTCTGTGTATCTTTCCCACACCGGTATCTTTTGTCGTTTGCCAGTGTGTTCCAAATTAGTGCTGCTGACAGCTGGGGAAGAACTTCCAAGCAACACTGTCTTCTCTATTTATGTCTTTTCTGAATGTCAACCCACTCCTCTCCCCCACCTCATTACTTCAGCTGCAATTAATCCCCTGGTTTCCCCTCTGCACTAAAATCTAACTCCCGCTCCGCTGTTTGTCCTTGCTGAGCTCCTGTTGTGTGTTTTATGACTGCCTTGGGCTTCTCTTCCTGTGCTTAGGCATCTCCACTAAATCCTTCTCTTCTCACTTCCTCACATCTTCCTCTGTGTCTGGCAACAGTGAAGCTACTTTCTTCTCTCTTCCTAGAGGCCACTGGCATTTCTGCCATACTTTTTCTTCTTGTTGTTAGCTGCCGTGGAGTCGGCCCTGACTCATGGCGACCCCGGGCACAATGGAACGAAATGCTGCCTGGTCCTGTGCCATCCCGGTGATCAGTTGCAGAGCAGACCGTTGTGATCCATAGGGTTTTTGTTGGCTGATTTTCAGAAGTAGATCACCAGGCATTTCTTCCTAGTTCATCCTAGCCAGGAAGTTCTGCAGAAACCTGTTCAACATCATAGAAATATGCAAGTCTCTACTGACAGATGGTTGGTGGCTGTGCTGTGCATGACGTGCATTGGCTGGGAATCAAACCCAGAACTGCACACAGGTCTCTTGCATGGAGGGTGAGAATTCTATCACTGAACCACCGATGTCCCTCCACCACTTACTCCCCTGCAAACGGGAGGTGTCTGCAATGAAGAATTAAATTGGGTTTCTTCATCCAGCTTAGGTTAAGAAGATGTTTCAGGCTCATGGAATAGAACTGGCAAGAAAGCCCAGTCATCTCCTAAACTCGGGCAAAAGACAGTCCCTCCTCACTTTTGCAAACTTTCCACAAAGATCTAAAATCTCCCTGCTGTCACGTTCCAAGGCCTGAAGACTTTTCAACTTAGATCGTCCTAATGTCAATCCTACAACTTTCAGCAAATCTAACACCTCTACTCTTGTCCTGTTGACAGTAGAATGAACTCTCCAGTAATACTCATGCATTCATTATGTCCTTTTTATTGTTAATCTGTTAAAAATAAATAAATAACCCACTGCCATCGAGTTCATTCTGACTCATAGTGACCCTATAGGGCGGAGCAGAACTGCAAAGGTTCTTACTAAATCTGGGTTCTGCCTTCTGTTGTCTAGGCATAATAAATCCACTTTCTTTACCCTTATTCTAAGAGACTGACACATTGCCATCAAGTCAATTCCAACTCATGGCGACTCCATGTGTGTCAGAGTAGAAACGGTGCTTCACAGGGTTTTCAGTGGCTGATGTTTTGGAAGTAGATCGCAAGGCCTTTCTTCTGAGATGCCTCTCAGTGGACTGGAACCTCCAACCTTTCAGTTAGCAGCCAAGCACATTAACCATTTGCACCACCCAAGGATGTCTGTTCTAAGAGAAGTTCCTTCCAGTATCTTCTGAAGTCTTCCAACCAGCAGCATCAGCATCACCCAGGAACTTATTAGAAATACTTGGCCCCACCCTGGACCTACTGAATCATAAATTCTGTGGGTGGGGCCCAATGATTTGTGTTTTAACAAGCCCTCCAGGTGATTCTGTCACTTTGAGGACTAAGGTGCACCTGACCCAAGCCATGGTGTTTTGAATCACTCCATATCTATGTGAAAGCTGGACAATGAATAAGAAGACTGAAGAAGAATTGGTGCCTTTGAATTATGGTGTTGGCTAAGAATATTGGATATACTATGGACTGCCAGAAGAACGAACAAGTCTATTTTAGAAGAAATATAGCCAGAGTGATCCTTGGAAGTAAGGATGGCGAGACTTAGTCTCACGTACTTTGGACATGTTATCAGAAGAAAAAGGACTAGTCCCTGGAGAAGGACATCATGCCTGGTAAAGTAGAGGGTGAGTGAAAAAGAGGAAGACCCTCAATGGATGGATTGACACAGTGGCTGCAACAGATTCTGATGCATGCAAAATCTTGAGAACCACTAACTTAATTTCTTAAGCTATTATGGGGCCTACAACAAAACAGTACAAAGAAAAATGCCAGCCAGTGCATGGAGGGTAGGGAGAGTCACAACGACCCTCCTGCATGCTCTTGCTTCTGCTAAGACCTCTCAACGTTCTGTTCACTGTCTCCATTCCACCACACGGGGGATGTAGCTATGGTTCATTATGGCAACCCGATCTATCTGTAAAAGGCTAACATTTTACATTTTGCCTTTGCATATTTGGAGGGTTCCCCCTTCCAAATGAATTTCTCTATATTTAACCCCATTTGAATTTTACTGTTTCTATGCATCCGCTTTTCCAACTGTCTAGCACATTCTGCATCTTATTCCATGTTCCAAGACACTTGCCACCCCCACTTATTTTTATATCAATTGTGAATTTAATTAGAAGATGCTTTATCCCAGGAACTAAAACATTATTAAAGATATACTGCATTACACATGAAAGATATATGGGGAGCAGGGGCACAGAAAATCTAGAAAGCTTTTAAAGCGTGCTTTTATTTGAATCTATTTTTGCTGAATATATTAAACACCTTGGCAGTGCCAACCAACACAAACAAACCAATGAAGCCAGCCTGTGAGAGCCAGCAAGAAGTATAAAACTTTTCAGACTGTGACCCCGTTCCTCCCTATTTCGCATCCTATGTATAGGATGGACTTCATTCCCTTCTCCTCTGGTTAATGCAAAATCCCAGGCTAACATGAACTGTCCCTTCCCTCTCCTCCTTTCTTATTGACTTTCCCTGCTCTGAGCCTATTTACATCTGACTCATAGCCTGAAGGAAACTTGGTGGCGCAGTGGTTAAAGAGTTCGGCTGCTAACCAAAGGGTCAGTGGTTCAAACCCACCAGCTGCTCCACAGGAGAAAGATATGGCAGTCTGTTTCTGTAAGGATTTACAGCCTTGGAAACCCTATAGGGCAGTTCTACTCTGTCCCATAGGGTCGCTATCAGTCAAAGCCAACTCAGCGACAGTGGGTTTGGTTTTTTTGGTCACAGCTTGAAATAGGGCAAGAAAGCAATTCGCTATCTGAACCTAGAAGGAGATAAGGAGTCCTGGTAGTGCAGTGGTTAAGAGCTCAGGCTTCTAACCAAAAGGTTGGCAGTTCAAATGCACCAGCCGCTCCTTGGAAACCCTACGGGGCAATTCTACTCTGTTCTATGAGTCAGAGCCAACTCGATGGCATCCAACAACGGAAGAAGGTAAATTCTAGCTTCTATTAAAAAAAAAAAAAAAAACCTATTGCCATAGAGTCCAACTCATGGCAACCCCATATGTGTCAGAGTAGAACTGTGCTCCATAGGGTTTTCCACAGCTAATTTTTCAGAAGTAGATCACCAGGCTTTTCTTCCCAGGTGCCTCTGGGTGGACTCAAACCCCCAACCTTTCTGTTAGTAGCAGAGCGTGTTAACTGTTCACATCACTCAGAGACTCCATAGGTAGTCGAGTCAGGATATAGTGAGTAAATAGTAGTATGACATATAAACAGGAAATAATACAGAGAAAGTAAGTTTAAGGTACCAGAAATAACTCAAGTTCGTTATACCAAGCAAAGGGCAATCTCTATGCAACTCCAAATGTGTCTCCAGATTACAGTAAAATCAAAATAATATTTTTGGATAATCCTCTAGCCGCCTGAGAGTCCTTTGTTTTCTTAAAAACATAAAAGCTTAAATACATTAGGACCTGTAGAGAATAATTTCTAAACCAATAATTAAACTATTAAAATTTTGTATTTACAAGAAACAAATGAGATGTGTTCAAACTGATAGGCATAATGATCTACACTAAACCAAAAAAAACCAAACCCGTTGCTGTGGAGTCGATTCCGACTCATAGCAACCCCATGCTAAAAACCAAAAAACCAAACCCATTGCCAAAGAATCGATTCTGACTCACAGCCACCCTATGCTAGTGCTGATCAATTCTAAAGTGCAGCTCATCATGAGCTGTCCATGTGAACCCATCTCATTTGTCCCCATACTTCCCAACCAGAGCTTCCTATGGTTACTCTGACTTCTAGCCACTCACCTGCAATGCTAGACCAGAGCTGAGAGCCCTGTATGATCTAGGTAAGTAAGTCATTCAGTCACGTCTCTGTTTCCTCCTCTATGGTGGTATCACCAACCCCTAGCAAAGAGGGCTACTACCAGAATTAAAAACAACAGATGTTAAAAACACGTGGGAGGAATTCAATAAATGGGACCCATATAGTTGGCCTTTCAAGATTAAGGCAATGTAATAAAACATTTCCCTTTATAGAAGCTTCTAGGTTTCCCTTTCTCTCCATTTAAGGAATAAGTTTATCCTCATGCTTTAGTTATTCCCTAACACCATACATTTTCTTTTCATAAACTATTCCAGTTGCTGTGGACAGTTATGTTTTGAATATTTACATATCTATTTCTTTAGCCAATGATTAGGCAAAATTAAAGAATATATGATTTTCACAGTTAAGTCAGTATCTGAGAAACAACATAATTAAATAAAATTAAATAACATTTTCCTAGTGCTGTTTGTTTAAAGTATATTAAAATTTTATGTTGAACCACAGAGTTGTTTCATGAAGTAGGCTTAATCTCTGCTTTGTATTTTCTTATTTGGAGCATATATATATATATATATAAAGCCTAAATTGTTTCAGCATAAAAAGTAAAGATTAATGCACCAAAAATATTAAACTAAGGATATCAAATTTTAGTTTGATAGTACTAATGCTAGGTTTCACATTTTACCCAAAAGAATTGTAGTTTTAGGGATAGGAGATAACAGAAGTGGTACTTCTACTGTCCTCTGTCCCTGAGTAAAAGTTATAAAAGAGAGGTGGATCTCTAGGCTGTTCTATCAGGGTTCCCAGTGATTCTAGAATTAACAGATACATGTCTACACTGGCAAGTGGAATGGGACATAGGGGCTCCATTAGGATGCTACTGTTTATATAATCTTCCTGATTCTTGACAAGTAAGAATCTTTAAGAATTTTTATTGGTCTTTCTGAACTGTCTGGTTGAACTCTGGAGGGTAAGCAAGAAACCTGTGTCCTTAACAAAAAAATGCTTATTTACCTTGGATTCTTTCTTAGATTCTTAGGAAACTTAGAGTCGTCTCTCTCTTTGACTGTGTAGACGTAGAACAAGTTCTTAAGAGAACTATTTTATTTTCCTCTCGAATTTCTTCTCCTGCATAGCTTAATGCATAATCCCCCTCTTACTTCAGGGACTGCAGCATGAGATGCAGCCTAGTAATTTTTCCTTTACTGCATTGCGTGTGAAGGAGAAATATTTAAATTGATTATTGTCTTATTCAGTTCCTTGATGGTATTTTACCACACCCAGGGCCAATAAAATATTGATGGAATGATAAAACTGAAGACTACCTCATGATTCAGTAACTCAAATTGTAAAACGCTTTTGTCAAGTAGCAGTATTTAGAAGGACAGCTCAATAGGTTAGCCGGAGTAGACTGACATGCAAATATACATCACATTTTATTAAGCAAATTAAAAATAGATTTAATCTTTAATGCGTGTCCCTACAGAATAAAATTTACCGGTTTCAATTGTTGATTATGTGCTCAGCAGATTGGCTAATTATTTTAAGCAGTTGCTTGATGCATATTAACGTGGGTTCCCATGTTGATTATTACTACCTTTGCATCACAATCTAGCCTCCACTTAGCACAGTTGAGTAACAATAAGGGTACTTACTTGAAATCTACCTGCAGGCAATTCTGTAGGAGGGGCCACCTTGGCATCCTGGGAAGAACCCTGAACTAAGAGTTGGGAGACTGGGTTCTGCTGTTCAGAAGACCCCATGGCCTTGGGCCAGTCATCTGTTACTTGTCATTAAGTGCCACTGAGTCAGTTCCGACTCATAGCAATGCTATGTACAAGAGAACAGAACAATGCTTGGTCCTTCGCCATCCTCATTATCGTTGCTATGCTTGAGCCCATTGTTGCAGCCACTGTGTCAATCCATCTCCTTGAGGGTCTTCCTCTTTTTCTCTGACTGTCTACTCTATCAAGCATGATGTCCTTCTCCAGGGACTGGTCCCTCCTGATAACATGTCCAAAATACGTGAGATGAAGTCTTGCCATCCTCACTTCCAAGGAACACTCTGGCTGTACTTCTTCCAAGGCAGACTTGTTCATTTTTCAGGCAGTCCATGGTGTATATTCAGTATTCTTCACTAACACCATAATTCAAAGGCATCAGTTCTTCTTCAGTCTTCCTTATTCATCTAACTGGTGTCTTCAAATTTAAAATTCTCATAATCACGCCAGGCATATCTACCTCGTAGAGATGTCACCTGGATTAGGTGAGCAAATGCATTACCACGGGGAAGCAGAGGGGAAAAATAGCTCCTTAAGCATATTCTCCAAAGTAGCACTTTACCAACAATTGTTTTAAAGGCAATATGAAAACTTAATGGAAAAAACACTTTAGGAAACTACAAAGACCGACAATCCCAAGTCTTGACTAGGATGTAGAGCAAATGGAATTCTCATACATGGCTGGTGGAAATATAAAATGGTACAACCACTTTGGAAATCAGTTTGGTAGATTCTTTAAAAGTTAAAAATGCATTTACGGTATGATCCAGTAATTCCATTCCTCAATATTTACATAAGAGAAATGAATACAGAAGGATACACAAAGATTTGTACATAAATGTTTACAACAGTCTTATTCATTAAACCCCCTTAATAGCCCAAATTGTAAACAACTCAAATGTCCATCAACAGATGAATGGATAAACAATTAGTTGTTTATCTACAGTGGAATACTATTCCATAATAAAAGGAACGAGCTACTGATGCACACAACAAAATGGATAAATCTCAAAAGCAGTATGCCAAGCAAAAGAAGCCAGATATCAAAATCGTACCTACCGTATGATTCCACCTCTAGAATCATGCCAAACAAATCCATAGTGACAGAAAGCAGATCAGCGGTTGTCTGGGGCTGGGGCTGGGGTGTATTGATTGCAAAGGGGATGAGGGGACTTTATAAGGTGATAAAAAGGTTCTGTATCTTGACAGAGGAGCCCTGGTGGCCCAGTTTTTAGGAGTTCAGCTGCTAACCAAAAGGTCAGTAGTTCGAATCCACCAACCACTCCTTGGAAACCCTATGGGGCAGTTTTACTCTGTCCTGTAGGGTCATTATGAGTCGGAATCGACTCAACGGCAACGGGTTTCGTTTGGTTTTTGGTATCGTGATTGTGGTGGTGGTTTCATTTGACAAAACTCATAGAACTGGATGCTTAAAATGGGTACGTTTTAGTATGTATAAGTTATATCTCAATGACATTGACTAAAAAAAAAAACCGAACAAACATACACACACATTGGGAAAGCAATGAAAAGGTGAAGTTGAAACAGCTCAGGCTGGCCCTTAGATACTGGGAAAATGTCCAAAGATTGGTCCTTGTTTTGTGGTTTGCTCTGCTCCCAGACTGTCTCCCTTTTATAAAAATCTTGCCATATCATGCATGAGATTGAGTTCGATTCCCAGCCAATGCATCTCATGCTCAGCCACCAACCATCTGTCAGTGGAGGTCTTCACATTGCTATGATGCTGAACAGGTTTCAGCGGAGCTTCCAGACTGAAATGGACTAAGGAGATAGGCTTGGAGATCTACTTCCCAAAATCAACCAATGAAAACCCTGTGGATCACAATGGTCCGATCCACGACCAATCATGGGGATGGTGCAGGGCCAGGCAGCTTTCCTTTCTGTCGTACATGGCTTCACCAGGAGTCAGGGGCCGACTCAACGGCAGCTAACAACATACCTCTCTGAGTGTGATGATGGATATGAAAGCACTTTGTAAACCATGAAGTGCTGTGCCTGGGGAGACGGGTGGAGGGTAAAATTACCCAATTGACAAAGGCAGCTACTGCTGAGGGCACCCCCAGGCTTCCACGAGGACCCAGCACCGAAATCATTTCCCTTTCCTCTCTCTTTCCTTTCCTCGGCTGAGCCCCTCTTCCCTCTCAGAGCAGAGTCCTTTTATAACCCATGAAGGGAATGATGAATAAAGGTACACGAAGACATTTCATTTTTACATGTGGCATCGTGGCTAAGAGCTCAGGCCCCAGAGTGATTCCAGCTGCAGCACAGTAGCTGGAAGAACCTATAAAATCACTTAACCTCTCTGTGCCTCAGCTTCCTCATCTATAAAGGAGAAGTAAGGATATCACCCACATCACAGGGTGAGGAGAGAATTACGTGAGATGGGACAGGAATGCCCTTAAGACATTGATTTTTACAGAGTAAGAAAGCAATTAACTGGTAGTTACAAACATTAATGGCTATTGTTGTTTTGAGGAGGCCCTGGGAGGTGCATACGGTTAAGTGCTCCACCGCTAAACAAAAGGTTGGAGGTTCAAGTCCACCCAGAGGTGCCTTGGAAGAAAGGCCTGGCCATCTACTTCCAAAAAATCATCGATTGAAAACAGTATGGAGCACAGCTCTACTCTGACACACATAGGGTTGCCACGAGTCAGAGTTGACTGTTTGGTTTGTCCCGACTCCTCTAATTTCTCCCTTAATTTTCTGTAGGCTATCAGAGAGCATTTTTCCCAACTCCACAGTAATCCATCCAGACTCTTCTGTCAGGAGAACAGAAAGTTCCTATATCATACACACTTAACCTAAACTGGAAATTTCCCTAAATCCCAGTGATAGAGGATATAATGGTTTGGTGCAGCCACGCAAAGTTTGAGCTTTGCATTCCAAGTTGATTGTAGGCGCTATATTTATCTATACATATCTGAGAAGCCTGTCAAGTCAGCTATGATTGTATAGCAGAATGGGTCCCGCCAGAAGCCATGGTGGAGAAATGTAGAAAATTGGATGCTCCAGCAAGCCAAGTAGGGAATTAATAATATATTTAGAATTACTAATAAAATGCTTGTCGAGTAAGCAACAACATACTACATACATAAAAATTCTTGCCTATTCTGTAAACTCTGCACGCTTCCTGAGAAGTATATACCCTTGGAAATAAAATGATTCAACTCCATCTGAGACTTCTGTTTCCTTGGAGTTTTTCCCCTAATTTTTCATTCATTTGTGTATTTTTTACATTCCCCCGATGTAGCTCCACCAACCCTCCCAGACGTCAGTGGGTCAAGCAGCCTCCCAAAGCAACCTTCTGCACCTGGCTCCCAGCCAAGCCTCCATGTCTCAAAGTCCCGTCCGGCAGGCTTCCTCTTCTTCCTCCTCATCCTCCTCTTCTTCAGCTTTGAGCGTGGGCCAGTTAGTCAGCAGTAAGTATCCTTTCTGGCTCAGTTTAACACTGTGGCCTTCTCATTGCCTATTTGCAATCTCTTCCCTTCCCTTCCCTTCCCCCTTCCCTACTTCCTCTCCTCTCTCTCTTCCTCTCTTTCTCTCTCTCTCTCTCTGTCTCTTTCTCAGCCCTGCAGAGGGGTTCCTTGGCTCTGCTATATAGGCCGATATTGGGATGTAGTTTGTGCCCAGGATCAGAGGGCTCCCCCAAAACACACCCGTCCTTGATTAGTGCATGTACTGGGTGTGTGTGTGGGACATCTTAAGAGGCCCCTGATATGCTTAGTCAGTCCTGCCTCTTCCAAAGGTAGAATCTGATCAGCTTGCAGGGCATGAGCCACACAGCTCAGAGCTGAAATAACCAACAACAGGCACTCAGCTTGCAGGTCAAGCTGCATTTCTGTGCTTTTTGAAGTCCCCTGCTGTTCTGTTTGTAGGTGTCAGAGGAAATAAAAGAGAGCTTGCCTGTGGGCGGGTGGGTGCGTGTGCACAATGAGCCACCTCCAGGGGCATGTCGGGGGAGCTACCTGGACTGGAAGCAGATGGAAAATCTCTGAACCACCACATAACACAAAATAAGTCTGTAAATCTGCCTAGTTGAGTAGGCCATATATATATAATTTTTAGAAATGGTATTTGGGCCTAGGTGAAGACCACATATTTATACTTGCAAATAGAATAAAGCTAAGATGAGGGAGATAAAGATCTAATTTAATGTCTATTATTCACCTTTGGTGCAATTTTTGCCTATATATAAAATCACAGTATGTGTGCATAGATTGTTATTCACCAGGGACCAATTATCCAGGCCTTTAAAGGATTAAAACAATGTATAGGCATCTATGCCATAAAATGAGGACTCATGTGAGTAACTGTGTTTGGTCAAGTGCCGTGAATGACCTGTTATAACAGAAATAGGAGAGATCCTCACACATCATGGGGGTAAGTCTAGTAACACAAAGCAAAATGGAGGGTTTTTATGTCCTCCCCACCACAATCACTCATCCGTATCACCATATGGATAATTCAGGCAAGACAAATGCCTATGGAATGGAGAAGAGAATGAAAAACTATAGAAAGATATTAAAATGCCCAGGTACGTCAGTGGACTAAGCTGGATGCTCTTGATCTTAAAGATGGTTCAGCATCAAATCGTTTCAGAGGACATACGGAGTTTTCCAGCAGTTATTTTAGAAACCTGCTTATGTGGGCCAGAAACTCTAGTCTTACTTGAATAAAATCATGGAAAAAATAAACGAACTATAACCAGGTTTTTCCCAATAAGACCTATTTCATACAGTTGTTGTAAGGATTAAATGGGACAATGGAGGCAAAGCCTCTAGAACAGTGCCTGGTACATGGTAATCATGCTATAAATTTAGCCATTAATAGTTAATATTATCATTTCAGTTTGTATTAAGCCTAGCCCAGGCTCTATAATCCAACCAGCCTGAGACTGAATCCCCACTCCACCTTACTAGGATTGTCTTCAGCAAACCCATTCCTGAACTTCTCTGAATATGTTTCCTCATCTGTAAAACTGGTTCATATATCACCTACATCATAAGGTTGAAAGAATTGAATGAGATGGTTTATATAAGCACTTAGGGTGTTGTCTGGCAAATAATAAGTGCTCGGTAAATGTTAACAGCCATTATTCTGAAAGCATTTGTTCAAATGGAGTGCTCATCCTGGGAAAAAATTCAAACTTTGTTCCAACTCAGTATTCTGCATAAGGTACTGCAAGATACTCTGTAAATGGCAACCAGGTCATAGGACAGACAGCTAAGGTTTGGTCCTGAAAGAAAAGAGACCTAGGCCAACCATCTTATAGAGAAGAAGTATGTTAAATATAAAATAAAAGTACAGTCCACCCCACTACTACACTATTTTACACAAGGTGAATGTTCATTATATGTTAGGTGGATGGATGAATGGACAGACAGACAGGGTAGGTGAATGGTACTAGGTACTCTCTAGTCACTTGTCTCCACTGGGCAAGAAATGATGAGCCCTTTTCAAAAATCAAGAACCTCCCTAACTACAAGGGTGCTTGATGGGCCAGATGGAATTTCAGCTGCAAAGTAACCAATAGAACATCTCAGTTCAAGCTTTAAAAGGAGGGAGTCATATTACAATCTTCGATGTGAGATATAAAGAACCGGGGAGGGAGAAGCCTTTACCACACACACTCGAAACAGAAAACTTGAAACGCATATACAGAAAACTGAATGAGAAGCCCACACTAACTCTATGTGGTCTTCTCTTTCTGTTTGAGAGGTTCTAGCAATACCACCAGAAGTCCCTGGATGGCACAAACAGCTAAGCACTTGACTACTAACCGAAAGGTTGATGTTCAAATCCAACCAGAAGCGCCTCAGAAGACAATCCTGGCTATCTGCTTCTGAAAGATCACAGCCATGAAAACCCATGGAGCTCAGTTTCACCCCGTACCCATGAGGTTGCTATGAGTTGGAACTGACTCAAGGGCAACAGGTTTGGTTTTGTTTGAGGAGCAATACCACCAGGGGTCAGACTGTGCAGCAAACCTATTGCTGAACTTCAAACAGTTGCTACAGATTTTGAGTCTATTGCTTAGTTAATTCCCTTCGGTCTCAAAACCCAACTACAGAATGAGTAATACCTGGATCATTTTCTGATCCTGATAACCCTCAACAAACCTCTGTTAGAGCCTTCATTGGTAACGTAGCATTTTCAAAGCACTTTCACTATTTTACTCATTTTGATTTTCACAACAGGGTAATATAAATCTTCCTTTTGGGATATTGAAACTGGCACTAAGTAGATCCTAAAAAGTTAACCCATCTTGACTATCTTATATGAGAGGGTCTGTTTCAGTCATACCTAGAGACTGTGAATTTCCCTGTGTGACAAATCTCATGGATGACAGAGCCAGGAAGAGAACCCCAGTTGTCTGACTCAAAGCGAGGTGCACATTCTACACAGTGCAGCTGCCTTAAAACACAGGACTTACACATGGATTTTTAGCCATTGAATTTTTGATGACATAAATATATCATAGAACCTAAATATTTTTCAAATGATGTTTTAAAAGCTTGGGTCCATGCCTTATAATTACAGCATAGAATTTTCTGTGAGCCAATATGAAGAAATGAGACATCTCGCATGTTTTGAAATTTGTATTCAAGAATGAAATATGCATTTAAAACTCTTTTTCTCTGAGATGAAACTTCACCCAGTCTGTAAATAAGCAAATTTGGGAGACCCAACCACGTATTTCAAATGTATTTGTTATGCAGGTTAAATTGCAGAGAAAAAGAAGGGCATTTCAGGAGAAGGCAGTCAATTGAAAAAGAAAAAATACTTATTGAGCACCATGTATATACCAGGCACAGAGATAGAAAGCAAGAAAGCAGAAACAAGCAAGAAAGCAGAAACAAGCAATCTGTGGTCCCTGCCCTGGGGGAGGTCCTGAACTGGGGGCAAAGAAACAGAGATACAATAAAGGGAAATAAAAGCTATGATTTCAACATATATACAGGGGCTATGACAATATAGTAAATAGGTACCTCAGTTTTAAAGGCTGAGAAAAACAGGACTCCTAAGAGTACATAATCCTTGAACTGAATCGGATGGTTAATTGGCCAGCACATCCCCCTAGTAAACCAAGGTCATAAATTTGAATGAGGTCAAACTGGATTTGAACCTTTGGTCAAAGTCATGGTCAATAAATCTTCCATGCCATGGTCATAGACTCTAACTCTAATGTTGGCCAGCCTGCCATTTTCCCAGATTAAATAAAGTGGATCATCCAAACATCTTCCCCACTCCAGGCAAAGGAATGCAGAGTTAGTAATGATAGTAGGATACACTTGTTTTTAAAATCCTGGCTTGTAAGCTTCATCCTTAGACAGCGAAGGACTGATAGTTAGTCCCAGAAAAACCAAAGCCATAAAGAAAACATAAAGATGCCTAGGGGTCGCTGACAATGCAGGGAAATCCCTGGCTCACATGATTGCAATTCACACCATTTTCTACAACCCAGTGAAGTCACCATATTGCAAGTATGCTGCTCTCCCAAATTGTATTGCACGTTCCCAAATGGTTCCTTGTTTCTCAGAAATGTTTGGTAAATATGCCCATTATTTGCTGTGAGACTAGCACTAAAAAAGCAGATGGATGTTTACTTAAGGCAGTTAATTCATAGTTGGCAGCTTCTTTAAAGATGCATATTTCTCCTATAACAATCCCACAAGTATGGGTCATAGAAGGATGGTGTTGATGGATGGTGACTGCTCAGCTAGTTTAACGTCCGTTCATACTCATGCCCAGGCTGACACAAGTAGCTAAACTTAAAAAAGAAAATCTGTCCCAGCCCATCCTGAGCACTCAATTCAGTATGGGCCCAGTGATCATGCAACCCAATTGTATAGAACAGTTTTGATCTTACACAATTTGCATTCAGCCCCCCCTAAAAATCCTTTTACATTTTAGTCTACTCATTTCAGATTTGATTGGGAAAAGCCATCATTTTGCTTCTGAGTCACTACCAGTTTACAATGCTGATTTATCCTAAATCTCCAGGCCAGTTAATACCTGTATAGGTTGATCTTCTGGCTCCTCTAGCAAGGGTCAGATTTAGGGTGGGCCCTGGCAGTATTTATTTAAAATACTAGGCTGACTTAATCTGGATAAAACGTCTCTAAAAGGTGCCACCTGGTTAAAAGTGTTGGATCCACCTTCCGGGGATCTAACGGTTCCTTCTGAGTTTCCCATCAAGGTGGCCTCAGATTCAATCTTAAAATTAACCCAACCTCCCTGGGGCCAGGAGAATGGATGAGGGAAAGGCAGAGTGACCTATCCCAGGATGGAATCTCAACCTCTGAGCTAGATTTCAAGGTAAAGTGCCATTCCAAGGGAACCTCCAATTACCACATTCACCTCTTGCTTCCCCTCCTCAACCAGAAAGGTAAATATCCCTTAAGGAAGGAGAACTGTTTGAGCAGTGGGAGAAACCTCAAGGGTTTAAGACACAAATGTTGGGATCAAAAAAAAATAGCACTAGTCTTTTGATTCTAAACATCTTACAGACGCCATCTAATGAATTTTCCAAATGTATGAAGACAAGTTCCATAGGTTATATCAGGATAAAACTACTATTTGTCCAGGGATGGACTTCTTCTTTGGATAAGGAGATCGTTTGTAGTCTTGGAACCCATGGGAAAAACCACAATAACACAGTTGTCCATCTCCCTTTTTATGGATGAGAACATGAATATAAAGACAGCTGAGGAGCTCACCTCCAGCAATCAACAAATTGCACAATCAAAGATACGCTGAGTTTTCCTCCCTGGTTCTTTGCCAATAGTCCACAACCCTGTTTAAGTTTCACAAGAATCCCAATCTTATCCCCTCTATATGTAGAACCAGGAAGAAGGCAAAAGTGAAATGTGTGAGGGGAGGAAGAAGGAATTCAACTTCCTGGGTGATGAATGCTTGTTTGGGGGCCTCTTGGAAGACATGGGGCTCAGTGGCACAGGCTCCCATCTCTCTGAGCATTAGAATGAGATTATTGATAATCCACACAATACTGCTCAATGCATCGGGGCTAAAAGTCCACGGCTTTCCTTTTGACTGACTCTTAGTCAGTAATCTGGCAAAAAGGAGCCTGCACCATCACACATACAGAATTAGTTCCTAGTCTCAGGGAACTGATTAAGAGGCATAAAAAATAAAGGCAGCAGAAGAAGGGAAAAAATATGACAGAACCGTTTTACATGAAATTGCAACCAAGTCATAAACCTGCCCATTACTGCACTGTTAAATCTTGTTAAGCCCTGGGACTGGAGTAAAACCAGTTACCATCAAATCAGTTCCAACTCGTGGAGACCCCATGTATTTCAGAGAAGAACTGTGCTTGCTCCCTAGGGTTTTCAATGGCTGGGACCTTTTGGAAGTAGATCTCCAGGTTTTTCTTTCAAGGTGCTTTGGGTGAATTTGAACTGCCAAGCTTTTGGTTTGCATTTGAGCACATAACCGTCTGTACCAACCGGGGACTTGTGAGACTGGAATAGACCAGAGGAAATCCTTCAGATTAAAGACCTCTGCCTCATGTGCTGGCTAACTCAACTGATTCTATTTGATCTAAAGTTGGGGCTCATATGAGCCAAGATCACAAATTCACTTCCCACAAGGACTTTAACTCTGCTCAGAGAAAATCTCTCCCCCAGCCCCAGACCACCTGGCCCCCTAGTTCCCTCACTCCCAAGATGTTTGCCGCTCGCCAAATGTAGTGGAGGTACAGGTGCGGGAAAGAGCAAAGGAGGATGTGCCTGCCCAGGAATCCCTTCTCACCAGGCCTGCCTGGCCTCATCAGTCTTTCATAGGTGGGGGAGCACGTTTCTGTGTCGTGGAACCTGGTGAACAATAATGCTAAAGCGTCAAGAAAAGACAACGCTTTGCAGAAGATGCCACACTCGGACTCGGTCAGGCTGGAACCACCTAAAGAAGGATTTCAGAAAGCGGGTTGTGGACCCCTGTGTCAGAATCACCTGTGGTACTTGTTAGAAATGCACATTCCTGGGCTCCACCAGGTGATTTGTATGCCCACCAATGTAAGAAAACCAGAGTCCTAAAAACCAGATTGTTTGAGGAAAGTCTCTGTCTTTGTTCCTTTCCCTCTGTTTTGAACCTCGGTTGTCCCCCTTTGCAAGACGGCCAACACCCTTCTCCCCATCTGTCGGAGAGAAGCGCGGCCCCTCTCTCACTGTACCATTCTGTACCCAGTGTTTCTCAGCTACTTTTTAATTATCACTGCCCCCCAAAGAGCCTTTTTCGATTATTTTTTCCTAATTGTCCACCACCCCCCATGAAATTGTGGAGTCCTGGTGGTGCAGTGGTTAAGAGATCGGCTGCTAACCAAAAGGTCAGCAGTTTGAATCCAACAGCTGCTCCTTGGAAACCCTATGCGGCAATTCTACACTCTCCTATAGGGTCACCATGAGTTGGAATCGACTTGATGGCAATGGGTTTGGGTTGGGTTCCCCATGAAATTGTAACACCACAGTTATACTGCATATCTGTTTGTATACCGTGGCCCTTGGGCGGGGAGGCACTGTCATTGTAATCTTTAAGATTTTTTTATCCTCCCCCGAAGAACCAATTTTGCCCCCTTTGGCTTGGGGTCACCATAAGTCAGAATCAACTGGACAACAACAGATTTAGGTTTGTGTGTGGGTGTGGGTGTGTGTGTGGGTGTGTTTGGGGGGGATGGGCAATATCAGCCACATTGAAAATGCATGCTTTAAATCAGAGGTTAAAACTTCAAACTCTCTGGGCTCAGCAGGCAGGTCGAAAAAAACCAATCCCACTGAATCATGAAGATCTCATGTGTTACAGAGTAGAACTGTTCCATAGGGTTTTCTTGGCTGTAAAGATCTGCAGTCTGAACCCACCAGCAGCTCCATGGGAGAAAAAACTGTTGATCTGCTCCATAAAGATTACAGTCTAGAAAACCCTTTGGGACAGTTCTGCTCTGTCCTATAGGGTCACGATGAGTTGGAATCAACTTTATGGCACATAACAACAACAATCTTTACAGAAGCAGACTGCCAGACCTTTCTTCTGTGGCACCTCTAGGTGGGTCTGACCCGCCAACCTTTTAGGTTAATAGTTGAGCACAAATCATTTGCACCACGCAGGCCCTGGCAGGCAGAGGTCTGAGGAAAAGTGGAGACGAGGATGATGAGGCTCTAAGGGGCAGTCCTCAGGTTCCAGCTCACTGATCGTTGCACAATGCAACTGCAGGCCCAGCTCAGCCAAAGCTTCCAGAATGTCAAGAGAAGGTGAAAATCTAGATTTTTCATTAGAAATCTTCCAATGTTTAAATGTTGGAAAATAATTCAAAATATTTTTAGACACTAGGCAAGCTAGGTTTTATTCGCAGGCTGCTCGTGTGCAACTTCTGCACTAGGAATTTTAAAACGAAATGAGAGAAAGGGCTTAAGGCTCCTATGTGCTTGGGTGTGACTTCCAAAGCTGCTCCAGGCTGGAGTGCCGGTGGGATTTAAGATCCAGAGGGCAGCCTCCACAAGGGACAACCCAAACTGTGTCTTTCAATAACAAAATACTGTCAGCCTTCTGGGGGAAATTTTTGGGGAAAAAATTAGAGTTTTCATTAATCATGACTGCCAGACCAGTTTCATAGTCTTCCTGTTCCCAGCCCCAGCCTGGTCCATATACAGAGATTCCCAACTGTGCTGTAGTGAAATATTCACCACTCCTAGCACACACTTCCTACTCCAGCCACCAACATCCTTCCCAGCCCCACAATGCTTTGTCCCTTCCTGCATCTGTGCTTGTCCGTACTCTGTTCCCACTGACCATAATATGCCTCCTCCATTCTCTGAAAGGAGTCTGTAGGTGAATCAAGTGGTTAACGCACTCAGCTGCTAACCAAAAAGTTGGAGGTTCTAGTACATGCACAGATGCCTTGGAAGAAAGGCCTGGCAATCTACTTCCAAAAACTCAGCCATTGAAAACCCTACAGAGCCCAGTTCTACTCTGACACACATAGAGTCGGCATGGGTCATAGTCAACTAGATGGCAACTAGTGATATTCTCCAAAAGCTGCCCCTTGGGTAAGGCCCCAAAGAAGCCCCCTTCTGTCACCTGCCCCTTCTCTGCACATTCCAGTGTGGGCATCACACCATTAGTCCTTGGTTATACTTTGCCTGATATTCTTCTCTAATTATTTCTCATGCATTTGTATTGATCCCCCAACTCCTATAGATGGTTAACTCCAATAAGGCTGGGACTGCTTCTTATATTTCTCTTGTCCCCTCCCTTCACTCCAGTTAGGACACGCAGCAGTCCCTTAAATAATATATACAGACTGACCGTGGTGGTCATACCACTTCTCAATCATTTCACAACAAAATTATGACTAAAGGCATATACGAATTCTACAGGACTTTTTTTCAAATGTAAAGATGAAGGTACAGTAACACCTATTGACAGGATCAATTTTCCTTTGGCAGGAGAGGATCCCTCTCTTGCAGTGAGAGAATCTATACGTGAAGCTCCAAGCCCACCACAAATGTTAACATCCCTATTTAAAAGTCCTTGAATAATTGGTACTTGGGATGCAAATGTTTATTTCTTGTCATGATAACAGGAGTTAAATAGTCAGCCACAGTCGCTGGACAAGCGCTAGAATTTACTGAAATTGATGGGTTATTGTGCAGAAAGAGGAAAAGAAAAACTTTTCACCTAAGTCCAAGGAATGAGGTGAAGAACAATAGAGGCAGCTCACCGGGGAATGGCTTCGCTACAGGCAGGATTGAGCAACACTTTGAAATCTTGCACCATCCGCATCCTATGCTGTCTCCAGCCTGGTGTACGCCTTCATTTACCCGGGGATGAGCAGCGGGGGAGGGGGAGTTTCATTCTCCAGCTGTTGTGTCATTTCCCTTGATAAGTCCTAAATTGACCACGTTATCTGGCACCAAAGGAGCCTTCCTGTGGTAGGCATTTTTTTATTATGTGCCGTTTCAGGGGACAAAGGCAGCTGTGTCAGTAAACTGCTATGGGGGGAAAAAGACAATATTGTTCTCACAGTTTCATAAGCATGCTCTTCTGAGGGGCTAGCGCAAACGTAAGAAATGAGGCAACAGTACAGTCTACTAGCCTAGCTTCAAGGAACCCTGGTGGTGTAGTGGTTAAGCCCTTGGCTGCTAACCAACAGGTCAGCAGTTTGAACCCATCAGCCCCTCTGAGGGAGAAAGATGTAGCAGTCTGCTTCTGTAAAAATTACAACCTTGGAAACCCTATGGAACAGTTCTACTCTGTCCTATAGAGTCACTATGAGTTGGGATCGACTCAACGGCAAAGAGTTTGGTTTGTTCTTTTTCAGCCTGGCTTCATTAGTGATCACGGGAGGGAGAAAGGCCAAATACTATCTCCTTCAAGGGTTTTTTTTTTAGCGCTGAAGATCTCGATCGAGATATTTCAAATAGAACCCCTTCCATTTTCATATTTTTGCACAGTTGAACGTATTTGCCGACAAAATGGAGTTGCCGCCTCCCCTCCCCCCCATAGCAAGTGCTGTTATTTGTCAAACCCTAAGAAACGTGCTTTTGTGTTGTGAAGTAAAACCACCGCTGTGGATTTATTTAGGATAGAAACCTCTCTAAGGATGATTTATGAAGGTGTAATGAACTGCGGATAGGGGCTTGGGTGCCTCACCTGGGAGACAAAGAGAACATTCCACGATACCAGTTTCCCCACTGCCTTGCCATTAAAGAGAGCCACTTTCCTATAAACCGTAATAAACGGCTATGACTCGGTATGTGTTGACGTATTGATCCTATTTTTAAAAACATCTCCACAGATCCTCAAATGGCAGCGGGTGAGGTGGATGGGGTTAATCTGGAGGAGATCCGAGAATTTGCCAAAGCTTTTAAAATCCGGCGCCTGTCCCTTGGCCTGACGCAGACTCAGGTGGGACAGGCTCTGAGTGCCACGGAGGGCCCCGCGTACAGCCAGTCGGCCATCTGCAGGTAACCGGCGCCCGCATCCTGTCACCTCTCCTGGCCTGGCCTCGTTTGTCCTCGAGGCTTAGCTTTTCTTCATCGGGTGGGCAAGGATGAGGGGCCGCGCATGGGAACAAAGTCAAGGGTAGCTATATGTTGGGATTGTTGGTATGTGATGGAAATAAAGGTGCTGAAACAGACTCGGGGTCCTGGCTTGATAACTCCTGTCAACTCACAAAGAACCTCCAAGGCGGTCTTGGTACAAGTACACCACCCCAGGCCAGGAGACTTCCCTCTGGGGCCACCCTCCGGTGTAGCGAGAGTCATCCTCTCCTGTCTGCAAGGAGGGATCCTGAGCAAGCTTTGTAAAGCTGCCAGTCCTCATTTGTGTTAACACTCTCACCGTCTCTGCCCGGGGATACCTCTCATGATTTTCCAAGAAAACGCACAGCCAAAAAAAATTAACCATCTCATTACCTAAAGGAAAGACTTAACTTGCCGTCTCAGACACAGCTTTCAAAGCACATTTGAAAAAGCAGCAGCTGTTTTCAATAGCTCAGAAAACGGTAGTGAGAAACTGGCCTACTGTGGTCCCCCGAGATTAAATAAACAAGTGACAGATCCAGCCTTGGTTGTGTTCAGGTTGATCTGGGTTAAGTCGTCAGTGGCAGACCCTGCTCGTGCATGTGTGTGTTGCACTAATCCCTTGTTTATGCATGAGGTAACAAAGGCACTTCAGTAAGAGCTGTTTCCTCTTGGGCAATGCCTTATGGGTCCTCCTCCATCAGGAAAAGCCAAGAAACCAACTCTAAACTCATTTAAGTGGATTTTGTTCTTGGTGATCCATGAAATGCTGTCTTTTTATCTGCTCTTTATACTTTTAATGTATTCCCCAAAGGATGGAAGTGTACTTTTCCTGCAGTTTAAGACTAAGGTTATAAATAACATCAGTATGGGGTAGTACCTTGCAGCTCACATTTTGCTCAATGATTTTCCATAAAACCCATTGATTGTTGTTAAATACAAAAAGCACCATAGGATTCTCTCGCTTCTATGGCCTCCCCTACTGTTTTTTCTTATAAGATACCTCCCTGTAGAAAATAACCTTTATTCAGTCTATACAAGGATACTTCTGCTGGGAAATTTGTCTCAAGGCTTTATAACTGTGTATGTTATTCTGACCAACATGTATGGAAGCATCAGCACTAACAAACAGCATCAATGATATGAATACTCTGCTCCCTGCTGGGAAACATTAATTTTGTTTCATCTTGACAGACTTCTGATAAAGGCAGCCACAGATTTTTAAGTTGTTGCCAATTTGTTATTGTCGCTAAATTCCTCTTTGGCTTATTTTTTAGTCCTAAAATGTGACTTCCTTGTTTTGGTTTAAGTGCTAGCTAATGTTTTAACTAACCCCTTTAGTGTTTCTTGGGCATTCCCAATCAAGTATGTTGATTTCTAAAGTCTTCCCCAGAGATGGGAGCCAATAAATCTGTAGCTGGAATGAAAAGAGGCCTTGGAAATTCACTGTATAATAAAACATGCCAGATGCCTTGACTAGCTTCCTTTTTCCAGCTTCCAGTGTTTCCTAAGGTAGCCTCAGGGGCAACCTACTGCGAAAAGAATGGAAAGTATTGAAAGAGACCTAGCTCTTACATTGGGACCATTTCAGTTAATTGAAAAGGTCGGAAGGAATCTGCATTTGAGCCTACAGCCCCAGCTGTCACTTTCTTATTACCTGTGGTATGTCCTAGGCACTGCTTTGATAAGTCGCACAGAAGAAAAGACACTTCCGATGTCCTGGACATCCTTATCACAAGCTTTGCCCCTCAGTACTATGGAGCTTTAAAGCCTGTGTCATACTATCAAGAATTTAAGCTTTGGGGCTTTTATGGTAAACAGTGGCAAAATGTGGTATGTGGCAAATTAGCAGGGCAATGACAGTGTTTGGGAAGCTTGCCATAAGTGACAAGCTTATAAAATGGAATTAAATGGTTAGCTCGCTTGGTATTGAAAGCAAAATGTACTTCTTCCCTCCAGGACCAGCACTGGAAGTTGGGATTTTAAAAATAAGCAAATAACTTCTTGAATTACACATGGAAGTGTATGCTGTGGGGATCACATTAAAATTTGATACTGTTTGTGCTGTTTATCACAACATAAGCTATCTAAAATACAATGCCAAAAATAAGATTATGGCATATAATCTTATGCCTATCCTAGTATCTTATAATCATATAATCTTATGCCTATCCTTTATGTGTTCTTTTACAAACATTCTTATAAAACATCTTTTAACTGACTAAAGCAGGCTTATTACAGACCCCTGTAATGAGATGCAATCTGCAACCAGACTGTTGTTTTTCAACAGTATTGAACACTTTAAAAGAGAGAGGGGAATTCTGCGTAACCAAATGTCATACTGGATAGTTGTGAATTTGGATTTAGAGTAAACAGACAAACAAAAAGGAATGGGTACTTTTTTGTATTTCATCAAGAGTGAGGATGAATTTGGTACCAGGATGACCTCTTAAAACACTCTATGTAATTTTGTCCAAGATGCTTCATATTTTTTAAAGTCAATGTAGCAAAGAATTGCTGATGGCAATTGATATATAGAAGACCTCATTTACAGAAAATGGTGTCATTCAAGCACAGTTTGCAGATATCACACATTAAACACAGCTTGATGCCCTGGTACAAAAGCACACCATTACTTGGACCTGTTTGGAAGGCATGAGGTGGCCTTAGCACATCCTGGGGTGGGGTGTTCATAGTAATTACAATGTGTCCAGCTGTTTGAGTGGAACAGTAAAGTAGCAACTGGCTCTGTTTTACCTGGAAAAGGAGCATGTTGTTAACTTACCTATGGTGAAAATTGTTTGCTAACAAAAAAGAGAGAGTTAAAATGACACATACATGACAGAAAGACATAAAAGAAACTTAGCCCAGTTGCCATCCGTGACTATTATAATAACATTTTCATCACCAAGTCAATGAGGAGAATTTAAAGAAAGCCAATGTTGTCAAAGAAGAAAATTTGGTACACTGTTAGCAGTGAAAGAAAGTAAGTTTCATTGAGGAATAATACAGCTCTAGCTGGGCAATGCTAAGTAAAAATAGAAAGCACTTCACTGTTCAAGCTGAGAGAAGGGTCTGCATACACAGAGAACAAAGGAATGGTAGGGGGTAAATGATTGATTATAGATAAGATCAACTTCAGCTTGAAGTCCTTTGAAATGTAAAGGTCGGCCACTTGGCTAGAAGCAAGTGAGTTACCTACCACCTAGGTGACTGGCACCAGCAGGTTGTACATGATTGCGGTCATGAACACATTTTTCCCAGAAACAAATTGTTTACATCTTGACACATTCCTTCCATGAACAAATGGTTTACATCCTGACCTTTTGCTTCCTGGGAATGCATGTTGGCCTTCTTTTGTCTGACATGAGTGCCTCCAATTTGAAACTTTTCCGTTTACAATGTAAAACATATAAAGAAATAATTTTAAATGAAAGAACATGACAATTGTCAGGTTGATGTCACTTCGGGTGTTAATTGTTGCCTTAAAGATTCTAAGGACTGGGGACAAGGCTCTCGTATGATGAAAATTAAAAGCTTAGATCTCAGAGTTGACAGGAAAAAAATCTGATTTTGTTTTTTCTTTTTTCCCATTGTGATATCCTTGTGTCTTGCTGTCTCACCCCTCCCTGACCCGCTCATTGTGTGTGGGTTGGGGGTTGCATGCTCTGGCATGAGGCATGGCGGGAAGGCAAGCATTGGCTGAGGGTGGGGGTGGCCACCTTGCAGCTGGCTGTTAATCTGGAGTGAATTAGCTCTGCCAGTCAGTCAGGCAGGCAGGCAGGAAGCCCACCCTGGCAGAGGACTCAGTGTAAGACTGTTCTTTCTCAATTTTCCCCTCAGACACACCATCCTGAGAAGCCACTTTTTCCTACCACAGGAAGCCCAAGAGAACACTATAGCTAGCAGTCTGACAGCCAAACTGAACCCTGGCCTTTTGTATCCTGCCAGGTTTGAAAAGCTGGACATCACCCCTAAAAGTGCCCAGAAGATCAAGCCGGTGCTTGAGCGGTGGATGGCTGAGGCTGAGGCCCGCCATCGAGCAGGTATGCAGAACCTGACCGAATTTATCGGGAGTGAGCCGTCCAAAAAGCGCAAGCGGCGCACCTCCTTCACACCCCAGGCCCTTGAGATCCTCAATGCCCACTTTGAGAAGAACACACACCCCTCTGGGCAGGAAATGACCGAAATTGCTGAGAAGCTGAACTATGACCGGGAAGTAGTTAGAGTTTGGTTCTGCAATAAGAGGCAAGCCCTGAAGAACACGATTAAACGCTTAAAACAGCACGAGCCAGCCTCAGCAGTCCCTCTGGAGCCCTTAACAGACTCTCTGGAAGAAAACTCCTAAGGAGACGCCCACCACATCATCAGACGCAAAATTCACAGAAACTCACTCCACCCTTGGTACCTCCAACAAACAAAAAAATTAAAAAATAAAAAAAAGTCCCAGTCATCACCCTTGTAAGTAAAAGACTAAGAAAACTACCAAGTGGACAGAATGGTTTATACATGTCCGTTGGTTTTCCAAAAACAAACAAAAAAAAATTTTTTTTGAAAATTTTTCAACAAGGAATATACCACACTGAAGGTGTGTGTGATAGGATAGTTCCCTCGCCCCACCTGTCTCCCCAAAGCATTTTCTAATGGACTTAAAGCAAACCAAATAACCACGTACTCTTTTCTGTATATTAAGAAAATGTGAACACGTTTTAAGGAAAAAGAAAAAACTAAACTAAACTAAACCAAAAAAAAAAAAAAAAAACCCCACACACGAAACGACGTAACAGCAAGCAAGCAAAAACTTTTACCTGTTAAAAGCGAATACAAGCCTGCCACCTGGAGGAAGGACCGCATCCTTTCAGGTACCAAGTGCTGATTCACTACGAAACCTATTAACCAAAGTCTGAAACATGGCATTGCAAACGCGATTGTTAGTCTACTCTTCTCTGCGTGTAGAGTTGTGTTATGAATTTTTACATTTGTACTTAACGGAAAAATACGAAGCCTGATTTCTCCCATCTTCCCCATCTATTGTTACCGCCTATGTGATGGGTGTTATTGTTGAAGCCATCCTGTGAGTCTCATTATTGGGTTTTTCTTTGGGTGGGGTGGGGGTGTTCCTTTTTTTTGTTTCTTTCTTTTTTTTTTTTGTGAGGGGTGTCATCCTGGATCGTGTGCCAAAGCATCTGTTGCTCTTTTCTCACTATGACTTGTGGGTTGGAAAAAAGAAAATGGAGCTCGCATTTCTCTTCTTTCCTCCACGTCTCCATTGCCCCTCGCATGTGGACTCCAGGGTCTGCAGGAAGGCCACAAAAATGGGGAGGAACAAAGTGTCTTTTCTGCTCATATCCTAGAGAAATGTGGCAGAGACTCCAAAATAACTAGGGCTTTGCTCAATGAACTGTCAACACTGGCATAAGCTGTAATTGTGCTCACTGTCCACACCAGAGCTTGGGATTTTTCTCAGTCTGTTGGCCACGTACATGGAGAGCTGACCAAAACTAATTTTGTAATATAAACACAGGCTGCACATTTGGTTCAATACTTACATCTATGTTATGCTTCTGTGCAAAGCAATTTCTCTCAGAAGTCTGATAGCCAAAGAAATGTCTCAAGAGTTCAGTCAAAATACGCACACAGTATGCACACGCCCATATACACACACACAAAGAAAGAATCTAAAAAGAAAGTGATGGTCACAGGATTATTAAAGGCTATCGTGTGTCCTGTTAATCTCACCTTTTCTGCTACTTCTTTCATTCCAATAGCAATGGCAGACTTTTTTTTTCTGGGGAGGGAGCAATTGCTCTTGAGATCTATAAATGGAGCAGAAAGTTGGCAGACAAACTCAAACCATTGGAATTGGGGGATGGGTTCTTAGGGAAAAGGAAATTTTAACAGTGAAGTATCCACTTAAAGAAAAACTAGAGGAGTGGCTTATGGAACACATTGGAATAGCCATCACTATTAGAACTAAAGGATATTCCATTTTTAAAAATAACTTACTCAAAACATCTGTAGGCCAAAATAACCTAAGAAGCCAGAAGGAAATGTTGAGATGTGAGGCTGGTTAGCACTTGGCTCCTGCAGTTCATGTTTTTGTCCAGGTATAGGTAGAAGGTTCTCAGTTAAAGGAGCAGGGAAAAAAGACCTAGCTACTTGCCTGTTGTTGAAATGTAAATATTTCTGAATGATTAAGTAATAATCGTACTCATGTATTATCTAGAAGTAAAGTTTGAAAGAAAAAAGGGAAACCCCACCTCAAGTTATCCAACTGATTAGAAATGCCATCTTCTTCACTTAATACGCCCTCTCCCCTACGGCGTTGGAGTTTTTCTTGTTGGCTCCTTTGCTGGTTATATAAAGGCCTCAGTGTATTTGTACCTCCAGGATGGATTCATACAGCAGTCAGGAGACTACCAGCAAAGAAACTGAAAGAAATCCTGGAAGTGGAACCAGGTGCTCATAAAGGTGTTTCCAGTTCACCAGCTTGATGCTCAGTGGACAATAGCTAGCCTGATCTTCAGTGCCAACAACATCATGGTGCCCATTTTGCCTCCTCCAAAACTGCACAAGTACCAATAACCCAGAAACTCAACACTCTATTGATTAAAACAGATTTTGTAGTCTCCTAGGACCTGCTCCAAATTCCATCAAGAAAAGCTCTCCAAGAAGAGAAGTAAACAAAATAACATATGATAGATGCTAAATGTTTAAGTATATGCTGGCAGCGGTTACATAAGGCCTGCTCAGTTCTGAGATCTAAAATTGGGAGAGTATAACTAGGACAGTGAAAATATAACATAAATGTAACCTTCCAGAGCAGAACAAAAAAGAAAGCTATTCATCCCACAGTCGTAAAACCATTCACGTGCAGTGATTTTTTTATAGTTTTATAATTTTGTATTGTTTTATAAATTATTTATAAGGTGTTGTAATGCTTCTTATATTAATTTTTTACAGATAAATCTTTTGCTATGAGGCATAAAACGGTGCCTGAACAGATTCTTAGGAATATAAATTATAATGTGTAACTCATAAGTCTTTGGGACCATAGCTATCGCTTAATTTTATCATGACATCTCTTATCTCCACTTGTAAGCAACTTCATATGCCAATAGCATGTAAATGTCTTTTATGTTTCCATAAACTGAAGGTAGAGGTTGCCACCAACAAACAACAAAAGCCACTTCAGGCGTGTATGATTGTATTTCAAGCTTCAATATTTTTAATATTTTTAAATTATTGTCATCTTCATTTTCTTCATTACTTGAACAAAAAAAAAAGACAATGGATGCTATATTTTACACTTGTTTGGGGGTTGGTTGGTTGGTTGGTTTTCCTTTTTCAACCTAAAGCATTTTGAACAGTTAGAAGTTTTAATTGCATTGCAGGGTTTTGATTTCTTTATGTTGTAATCACACAGATACACGTACACAAACACACACACAAAAGAGAGAACAAGAAAGCAAAAGGAGCTAGGGAAAAAAAAGTAGAGGAGTATCAAAGAACTCAAGCTATAACCAAAAAAAAAAAAAAACAAATCGTAAAATGCCTTTGCTCGTCTTCTCTACGCTGGACCAAAGCTCAACGTTTGTAGGTATATGCATATTGTATAGATATGGCTAAATGTTGCGACAATCTTGCAATACTAAACTGTTCCTATTTTAAGAAAAAAAAAAGAAATACAAACTGTTCATCAATGTTTTACCTCAGCACTCTACTTGTACCCAGTTAATGAGCAAGCTTAAAACAAATGGAGAAAAAGGAAATTGATTTTCATTTCAATGTTTGACTGTAAAATCTGTTTGGATAACATTTTGTAATGAGCTTTTTGTCATGTGATTTGCTTGTCTTCAACCTGAAATTATGTGAGGCACATTTGTTTATTTGTTGTTAAGAACGTGATTTTTTTTTTTGTCCTGTGTGCTGTGATCTAGACTGGTCACCAGGGTCATGGATGAGGCACCACAAAGAGGTCTGCTGCTCCGTGCCCGGAGCAGGCAGCAGGAAGGAGGGCAGGAAAATGGACTGGGTGGTTTTGAAAAAATCATCATGACGAGACACTGACATGATGGACTTGTGACCAAGAAACCAAACTGGATGTTTTAAAGCTCCTTACTTGCTCTGACATTGAAACCAAAGTTGATGTATCTGCACAGGTTGCTTAACGTTTAAAAAAAAAAAAAAACTGACAAAACTGTACTTAATCTAGAGCAATATCTGTATGGTCAGTAAAGCTGCACTTTGTGTATTTCTTAACAGCTTCAGATCTGTCACTTTTAATTTGTACCATAAAAAATAAAGAATTGTTTGACATGAGCTTCTAGGCTAAGTGTGTCTTGAACTTGGATATGTCATTTAACTGTAGGCATTTAAATAAGCATAATTACAACCTCAAATGTTAAGAAAAGTAAGATTCAAGACAGCCTGGTTAATATCACGATTATTTTACTTTTCAAATAAAATACTATATTAATTAAGACTCCTTGTGGTTGCAAGTCACAGAAATCCCAACTCAAACTTGCTTAAACAAAAAGAGACTATATTGTTTTACTTAACTGGGAAATCCTGTTGTGGATCTCAAGCACAGTTGGATATAGTGGTTCCAGAGACATCGTCAGAGCACTGCCTGTTCTTCATGGCTTCCTTCTCAGATTTATTCTCTGACCATCAACTTCAGGACGTTGAGTCACTGCCCATCTCTGAACTAAGCACTGTTGCCAGGAGATGGTGCACTTGAATTGGCCATTCGGTGTCATAGATTCATCCCTATCCATGGTGGAGGGACGGGGACCTCGTGATGACAACCTCCCAAGACCAAATAGAATGAAGGAGGAAGTCTCCGTAAGAACCAGAAGACAGAAGATGAGAAATGAGAGTGGGCAGACAAAACTCATAGGCGCCCCGGTCTGCTGCTAACACCTAGCTTTGTGCTACGTGTTGTGTAGAGTTCTGCTAGGAAAGAGTTTTGCTGCCCTTAAGTAATGTTGTACTTTCATGTTCTGGAAAATGTAGGCGTTTGGCATATGCTCTTTTGATCTTTAATATAGTATAAGGGATGAGTTAATGTTATATAAAGTACTAATTCAAAAGGGAAGTAGGAACATCTTGCTAAAAGTGACAGTAAAAAAATACGTATTTAGAATCACAATCCCCATGTTTTTAATGACCCTTAGCAAACTTTTCTTACGTCACACGAAAATCCATATTCCAACTTCATGTTATGATTGATAAGAAGCACTGTGGAGCAAGCACCAGAACCAAAAATCTACATTATAAACGAGCAAACAGTGTGGCCAGGAAACTCCAAGGCTGACTTTAAGAGAAGCTAAAGAATGCTGATGTTTCTGCCCCCATGGGTGGGAGAGAGAAAATAAAACCATTTATCAGCTTTCTTTACATCTGGAATACTCTAACAATATTTTGGACAAAGACCCTGCCTATGATTATGTCTAAAAATATCTCTTTTAAAAGACAGTTAAGTAACCATCATTTAAATTCAATCATTCCATATTCCACAAATAATCTGCTAAACACTTCATCTGTGCCAGAAACTTTTATGTGCCAGTGACTTAGAAATAAAAATAATCCTTGCCTCCAAGAAACTCACATTCATTGTGCAAAAAAACCCAGTAACATTTCTCCAGAAATTGAAATCCTGACATGTCTCTTGCACTACAATATTTTACAAATAAAATAAATTTCAAATTAAAATGATGAAAAGCAGTTCTGAGGCTGATTTGAAACCGAAAATGAATGGGTAGGAATAACCTAGGCACCAGTATCTGTGTAAAATTATTCCAAAGCTGTTCCAATGATAATTTTCCACCAAACCAACCCTAGGTACATCATCTGTTCAGTGGCAAGTATAGCAGGACAAAGGTTCATCAACAATCTATGGTTGAAAAGAGTTCAGGACCATCTATCTCTACCTGTAGATAAACCAGCTCCTCACTAACAAACACAGAGCTGGGCTCCTCATTGATTGTTCTACCCTTTGAAAGAAGCAGCAGTTTTGAGCCAGTTGGCTTATCTACTATACAGTGAGAAAAACCATGGTCAGTGGAAGAAGATGACAACTAATAAAGTTTTCAGTGTATGTGGATGAAAATCTTCCTAAAGCGTATGAAACATTTCCATTTTTTAAAAGCAGACTACAAACATAATTTATCCTCTTCTTGATGTACTTTCTTCTTCTGTTTGCCAGTGGCCCCATCCATCAGCCATCCAAAGCAGAAATCCAGGCGTCATCTGAACCCCTGTACACACACGTGCGTGTGCGGGCACACACACGCACACACACACACACACACAGGGTTACCAAAAGTCCTGGCATTTCTGCCTGTGAATTCCTTTTGAATCTGTCTCCTGGTTGCCATCCTCACTGCCGCCACTTAGTTCAGACCCGTCCACCTCACCTGGACTACCACGACATGCTCCTCCTGGTCGCCACCTATCTTATACTTGCCACCAGAGTGATTATTCTAAAAGGCCAAAATAAACAGATTTCTGTTTTGTTTATAACTTTTCCAACATTCCTCATTGCCTTCAGAATTAAAACCAAACTCTAGCATTCTATACAATACCTTTCATGATCTGGTCCTTGGTTATTTCTTCAGCTGTATCTCTCGTCAATTCCCAGTTCATACAATTGTGCCCCAGCCTCACCAAACTTCCTAACATTTCCTCAATTCTCAAAGCCCTTTTGGTGTTGGATCATCTGCCTGGAATGTCCATTTACTGTACTCTCTACTCTCTAATTTCTACTCACTCTGTAAGACTCAATTCTGTTCAATTCCACAAATAGTTATTGAACTCCTACTACATGCCAGGCATCATGCTTTCTTCACCACATTTATTAGTCACCACTTATATGTTAGAATATCACTGACAAAGATCTCTGAATATCCTCTGGACTTGGCTTACAGATAAGTGTAGTTTGGCAATATATTCATTTAACTAGTTGTCATTTGTATGTGGCTGATCTAATAACAGTAACAATAATCTCTTATATTTGTATAGTTTTCAAAGTTCTTTCAAATACATTATTTTATTTTCTCCTAAGAAAGCCCCTTGGAAGTATGAGTTTTCCTACTTTATAGATGAGAACTAAGAATCATAAAAGTTAAGAGGCTTCACCTAGGTCACAGAGTTCATAGGTGGACTGGACATTTGAATACATTAGGAATTAGAGTCTTCACCAAGGTGAAATGGTGTCTGATACCACCATGTCTTTGAATCATCGGTGGTAAAGTACAGTATCTGATACAGGATAGGAGTTCAGGAAATGCCTACTGTTGCTGATGATAAATCCTAATTATCAAGTCTACCATGATTTAGTGAACCTAGCCCGAATTGATCAGTGTTGGGCAGAAATAGTAAAAGATACACAAAAGGTTACACAAAAATCCTCACAACTGTACCAGTAAGCAACATCATGATAAATGGAGAAAAGATTGAACTTGTCATGGATTTCATTTTACTTGAATCCACATTCAATGCTCATGGAAGTAGCAGTCAAGAAATCAAACAACGTATTGCATTGGGCAAATCTGCTGCAAAAGACCTCTTTCAGTTAAAAAGCAAAGATGTCACTTTAAGGACTAAGGTACACCTGACCCAAGCCATGGTATTTTCAAACTTGCAAAAGCTGGATAATGAATAAGGAAGACCAAAGAAGAATTGATGCCTTTGAATTATAGTGTTGGTGAAGAATATTGAATATACCGTGGACTGCCAGAAGAACGAACAAATCTGTCTTGGAAGAATTACAGCCAGAATGCTCCTTAGAAGCGAGGATGGCAAGACTTTTTCTGACATACTTTGGACATATTATCAGGAGGGACCAGTCCTTGGAAAAGGACGTCATGCTTGGTAAAGTAGAGGGTCAGTGAAAAAGAGGAAGACCTTCAATGAAATGGATCAACGCAGTGGCTACAACAATGGGCTCAAACTTAGCAACGGTTGTGAGGATAGTGCAGGACCGGGCAATGTTTCATTCTGTTGTACATAGGGTCAGTCTGAGTCGGAACTGACTCAACAGCACCTAACAACAGCAACAACATATATGTTGTGTCATTTCACTATCATTCCAAAGGCAAATGAGTTAAAACCAATTGAAAAGTATTAGTAGTCAATCCTAGAGGTTGTTTAATTAATCCTACCAGCAAGTGAAGAAGAACATGCAAGGCTTGAGGAAACAGGAAGCCAGCCTGGGACCTGGGCTGGTGGGTCTGCTCCAGAACTTCCTTTGATACTCTCATGCCACTTTTAAGAGTTTTAATTCCCCTCCTACTTATGACCTTCCAGCTTTATCAGACCTTCTGATATGGTCACTTGAGAACAGATCACACATTTCCTGTTGCCTTATTTGTAGCACTGAAGTCTGGCATCTGTGTGGCAACCTCTCTCTTATATGTGTCAAACTGGCTTTGTTATTGAGGTCATTGGGACATCATCTCTGAAAGAGGGGATGTTTCCAGTGTGTTTAACTAAGTGCACTCATGTAATGGTCAGAGAGCCAGTATAACCCAAACAGGTCCAGAACTGACGTAGCCCCAAAAACTGAAATTCCATCAAAGTGCAGGTGACTCATATGCAATAACAACCTTGATGGTGAACCATAATATGGAAGTCTTTTGCAGATGCTCTTATTAAGAAGGCAACCTTCTGTATAAAAGCAGAAAAGACACTGACATTTCTTGGCTACCTGTCATCATTTCCACATCTTTGACTGCTACCTCAGATTTCAGGCCTGCTTAGATATACTGGTTGTCCTTAGTTGCTATCATATCAGCTTCAACTCATGGTGACCTTGTGTATAACAGAACCAAACATCGCCTGGTCCTGTGCCATCTTCTTGATCATTGATCCGTTGGAGACCATTGTTGAGGCTGTTGTGTCAATCCATCTCATTGAAGGTTTCCCTCGTTTTCACTGACCCTCTACTTTATCAAACATAGCGTCCTTTTCTAGTGATTGGTCCAAAGTAAGCGAGATAAGGTCTCACCATTCTCCTTCTCAGGAGCATTTTGATTGTATTTCTTCTAAGACTAATATGACTATGTGTTCTCATAGAGGAAGATTTACTAAGACCTGGAGGAATTACTTACCTCTAAACTGACTACACCCCTTTACTAACACATCATTGCAGTGGATCACTAGGACTCAGACCAGTCCACCTTGGATCCCAGGGGTCTGGCCACCACATGGACCACCTCTATGACTGCAAACGAAGGAAAGGTCTCAACTGGGAAAAATTTTCTTGTTTTTCCTTCCAGTTTTTGTTGTTATTCTATTTTACTATACAATAATTATATATTATTCTATTTTATCTGTATTTATTATAGAAAAATTAGAAAATATAGAGAAAGATATTTCCATTGTAACATAGTATGGTACAATTGTTTTCCTTTATATTGCTTTATTTTAGCATTTATGCATTGTTTTTGGTTTGTTTTTACGGGCCGTTTTAAATTATTGTCTTGAACCGCACCAACAGAGGGTAAGTTAGGAAATCAAAAACGGAATTCACGTCTCTTGAAATCCCCATATCTGTGATATGCCACAGTTGCATGGGTTGTCAAAACTCAGTAATTATTTACCCGGAAATCCCAACTAGACCCATCCTGCAGTTTATCTTGGAGGAAAACACAATATACCCTGTTTGTCTGGAGGAGTCATGGTGTCTGAGTCTGTTTCCTCATCGCCTTTGCTAACTAATCAAGAAGCACTAGTGAAAACAAGTAGATTTCAATCATGGAGGTGTATGTCCCCAGGTGATTAGCAGGACTGTGGTGGCTAACATCATAAATTCTTTCTTAAGGTCAGATCCTCCATCTTACATTCTGAGAATGGTTTTGTCTTCATTTAAAGCCAAACCATATCAACGCCTTCGATGACCATATTATTCACACACTAAGTGTCATATGGAAACCGTGGTGGTGTAGTGGTTAAGTGCTATGGCTGCTAACCAAAAGGTCAGCAGTTCAAATCCACCAGGCACTCCTTGGACACTCTATGGGGCAGTTTTACTCTGTCCTGTAGGGTCACTATGAATCGGAATTGACTCGACGGCAATGGGTTTGGTTCTGGTTTTGGAAGCATTATATGGAGCCCTGGTGGCACAGTGGTTAAGAGCTTGGCTGCTAACCAAAGAGATGGCAGTTTGAATCCACCAGTCACATGTTGAAAACCCTATGGGACAGTTCCACTCTGTCCTATAGGATCGCTATGAGTTGGAATTGACTCAACGGCAATGGGTTTGGTTTTTTTGGAAGCATTGTACACATGCACCACAATGGGGAGCCAGTCTGTGATATAACAGCATGAGAAAATAACTCCAACCCATCAAAGCCATTTTCTGCCATCTGATTTGACAACATACTCCTCCCCCACATACACACATCAAATAGATCACTTGCTGCTTTCCAGTAACAAACTTTTCCCTTACTCTCTAACTCCCCCTGTGCCATCTCCTGTGCTATTGATGTTCAAATGTTCCTGCTCTTGAGCTCTGTGCTGCTTTGGAGGGAGGAGGAAAATCTCCACAGGCTCTTGGCTCTGCTTCTGGGAGGTCACAATACAACCTGTCTTACTAGAAAAATACCGTGGGCTCAAGCATTTGCCATGTATGTATTCTTTATTCCTGCTCCTCAGGAAGAACAAAAAAGAAAAAAAAATGAATATATCTGGAGGCTCCAGAGTATAAGAACAGAAGGTTTCTGCATTTTTCCCCTTCAGAGGAAGCATTGGCCTCCAAAGGGGAATATTTATTCTTCCTGAAGAGACAGGAGCAAAAACCTGGCCAAGACGTCACTGCCGCCTGCCTCCTCCTTTGACACATCTTCCCCTCCTCTTCCCAGGCCTTTGTCTTCTGATTTTCTTCTTTAAACTTTGCCCTCCCTTCTCCAAAGCTGGAGGGCTGAGAAGTATCATCAATGCAGCCAGACATGACAATGTGCTGTTCCTTGGACACATGCCTTCAACATTCTCAGCCAGGGACTCTGCTTGCATTTTGTGTTCTCTCAGCCTGTGGTCACTTATCAATCCTCACATCAAAACCCAGGTCAACCTCCAAGATCCAGACGAAAGGCCTACAACTGAAAATATCACAAGAGGATAACTGGGTATTTGGGCCTGAGCTCAAGACGAGGATCTATTATAGGAGTCCATAAACTTTTTCTGTGAAAGATCAGAGATCATAAATAATTTAGGCTTTGAGGGATATGCTTTTCTCCATCACAGCTACTCATCTCTGCCTTTGTAGTGCAAAAACAGCCATAGATAGTGTGTAAATGAATGAACATGGTTGTGTTCCAATAAAACTTTATTTACAAAAGCAGCTGGATTTGGCCTTCAGTCTGAAGTTTGCTGACCCTTGATCTATTAGATTAAGTTGGTGTTAGGCTGCACAGCCCCCATATGTCTTCCATGGACTCTGGCGAGACCCATCTTCTGGCCATCGGGAGTGACTGGCACTGCTCAGCCTGAACTCCCGGATTTGTTTTATTGATTTCTGTGCAGCCCTCCCTCTGTTTCAAAGAGCTTTGCCTCCAAAATTCTGTACCTGGGACTCTTCTTCAGGAGACTACCTCAGGCTGTTGGAGTCACTTTTGTCTGCAGGAGCACAAGGCCCCAAGTACCTGGAGTTTATGTCTTCCCACCCCCATCCTTATTCCACCCCTTAACCAATGACTGACACGTGGGGGAGGATGACGGCCCAGCCCTTCTGCCTCCAGTCTGGACACTGAAGTTCATCACACTCCTGAGTTCCCCCGATTGCAGCCATTCTTCAGGGAATCTGTTTGAAATCACTGCTTGTCCTGTTTCTCTACTCCCTTATCAGTTTTTTCCAGAAGCACTTTCCCAGCCAACCATTTATACCCAAATCTCTGAAGGACTTCACCTTAGATACCATTTCAGAAAATTCCAGGAACTTCTTACCTTCATGAAATGTTGGCAGACCCTGGAACAGATGCCCAGGCACAGTGCTAGATCTGCATGGGGCCCAGACAGGAGGGACAGAGAGCAAGGCTCTTACGAGAAAATCTCCGTCTGTACAAAAAGGGCCCAGTAGACAGGACCACCCTGAGCAGGGTCCAGATAAGTGATTCCAAGTACAGGGTGAGGTGGAGATCCTGTGTACACTGGGAAGGGAAGAGGCAGGAAAAAACCACGGCATTTAAGGCTGAATGGCTCCTCACCTTTAGAAGCAAGGCCAGGACTAAAGTGAGGTAAGTGAGGCTCCTAAGGTGCAAAATGTGAGGAGGCACTGAGGGTACGCCCCAGAGCCTGAGTGCCTCCTTACATTTCCTGCCCTAGTGCCTCCCTCGCCTTAGCCTAGTCATGACCCTGCTAGAGGGGCTGGTCTCAAGAAGCTGAAGAAGAGTTCTCGCTGGCCAGAGAAGAGCTTTAGAGGGTCAGCTGCCTGGAGGAAGGAGGCAGCTATAAACATAATGTCATGGGCAATGACTCCCGGGAAAACGCTGCTTACCCAGCTAGGGACATTTCAGAGTCTCAAGTTTTGTGGTCAAGCTGTAAACAGCATCAAAGTGGTCTCAAGCTGCCTTGCTTTTCCTGGGATATGCCAGGCACCCTTCCTGGCTCAGCAGCTTTACTTGAACTGTACACACTGCCCAGAAGCCTCCTACTGTCTCACCTCCTACCTGTCTTTGATGAAATAATCATCTTTTTAGTGAGGCCTACAATAACCTTCCTAATAAATACTGCTATCTACCACCACCACCCCCAGCATGCCTTAAACCCATAACCTACTCTACTTTAGAGTCTCTTGGTGGTGCAAAAACAGTTAATGCACTCGGCTGCTAACCAAAAGAAAAGTGCCTTGGAAGAAAGGCCTGGTGATCTGCTTCCAAAAGATCGCAGCCATTGAAAACCCTGTGGAGCACATCTCTACTCTGACATATATGAGTCGTCAAACGGACTTGGCAGCAACTAGACTGGACTAGACTCTACTTTTTCTCTCTTCCATAACACTTGTAATCACTTCATATACTACATAATTTAATTATTTAATATATTTCTTGTTTGTTATCAATCTCTTCCTGCTAAAATATAACCTCCTCAAAGTCAGCAATCCTTGTTTGATTTATTTTTTGTAAGCCCTGACAATAAACCCACTGCCGTTGAGTTGATTTCCAACTCATAGCTCTGACAGTAGTGCCTGGCAAATAGTAGGTGCTCAATAAATATTTGTTGCATGAATGAATAAATGAAAGAATGAGGTCAGGAGACATACTAGTTTTGGGTAGCCAGATTTAACAAATACAAGACACCTGGTTAAATTTGAATTTCAGATAAACAAAGAAACTTTTTTAGCGTTATAAGTATGTCCCAAATATTGCATGGGACACAATAAAAAAATTTTTTTTCTGGGGTGGGGCATATACTCATCCTGTCTCATCCCAACAGAACAAAGCATGGTCACCTAAATTGAGGGCAGAAGCCTCGGAGCTGCCACTGTGCTTTTTTTCAGCACCAGAGGCTCATTGCCAACCCCCACCTCAGACCACTAAGAACAAGGAGGAACACTGGTGCCTGTCTGGAACCCAAAGGATGTTGAGCTTTTTCACTAAATCGTGATAAAGCATACTGAAATGGTTCAGCCCTCCTATGCAGACCAGAACAGAGAGAGCTGGAAAGGTCGACCCCTTGTCTATGATTCAGAGGCCCTCTGTTTAAGGATAAATGCTGACTCTGGTTTTGTATCACTGAGACACTTTGGAGAGGATGCTGTTAAGGACCACGGGCATATACTGAGATTTCTCCTAAATTTTGATAATTAAATAAAAATGCATATTGCCTTTCATGATGATTGAAGTTATAATAGAGGTCATAAACTCAAATGCTTACAGCCAAAAACAACGAAACCCGTTGCCATCGAGTCAATTCTGACTCATAGTGGCCTTATAGGACAGAGTAGAACTGCCCCATAGGGTTTCCAAGGGGTGGCTGGTGGATTTGAACTGCTGACCTCTTGGTTAGCAGCCACCAAAAAACCCACTGCCATGAAGTCGATTCCAACTCATAGCAACCCTATAAGACAGAGTCGAACTGCCCCATAGGCTTTCCAAGGCTGTAATCTTTACAGAAGCAGACTGCTACATTTTTCTGCTACGGAGCAGCTGGTGGGCTCAAACCACCGGTCTTTTGGTCAGCAGCTGAGTGCTTTAATCACTTTGCCAGGAGAACCTCATAAGCACAAGGATAAAAAGTAACTGACACTGGGCCTCAATGTCAGGGACAATAGGGAGTGGCAGAGAGTATGGGTGAACTGGAGAATATGTGCCTTGTTTAAAGGACATAGCCTTGACTCAGTTCTGGCTTACTGTCCCTGTGTGGGGAAGCAAGGCCAGTGTTGCGAGATCTTCCATCGTTCAGTTTGGTGTGTTTTTTTGTTGTGAACCTAAATTATTACTCAGAAAGTCTGATCAACTGTCTCCCTTTCTCTTATGGTTTTTCTATCTCCAATAATCTGTGCAAAATTAAAACAGAATTTTTAGATTTTTTTTAAAAGAATATGTTCAAACCCCTTAGAATTATTTAATACTGTTATGTACAACCTTTCTTTGTGAAATTAAAGAAATCCTCATCACTTGGAGGATTACAAATAAGGATGAAAACCCCCTATTTGTATTAATTAGATGCCCACAGAATTGTACTTCATCATTTACAAATCAATTTACCATAAATTTTATCATTTTATCTCCCAAATGATTCCATACTACTATTTATCCTAGCTACTATTTATTAGCTCTATTTCACAGATGGGGAAATAAGCTCAGAGAGGCTAGGTTACTTGCTCAAGGTAACACAACTAGTATGTGACAGAGCTAGGATATGAACTCAAGCCTTCTGACTTCAAACTCTATACTGCCCACATTATCATCCCTTTATTAAAAATTAAGGCATACGTGTCAACCACATGGGATTTATTGAACTCAGGATTTTGATGTTTGGATGCTGCATGTTGTCAAGGACATGCATATACTTAAGTGGTATATGTGGGTGTCAAAATAGAGCCCTGAACGCATGTGAAACTTTTATCTGCTTTTAATAATAATAAGTTTATTAATAAGTATGTTTAATCTGTCAATAATAATAAAATATACATATCCTCCCTTCTGTTTCTCTTGAGAAAGATCTTAGTTATTATGCAATGTTAATGGCATTACTTTAGAAGTTGGGAGCAAGGGGCTTGAATTAGAAGAGAACTAGAGAAGATATTGACCTGGACTTGCAGTGCCACTTGAGCTACTGGCGGGTGCTGGTGGGCATCATGAGTTAATAGATTTTCCCATAATTCTTCAGTCCAGACTGATCTGTCTCCTGTGCTACCCAGGGGTCTCCAAGGACCACAGCCACTAATAGGGCAACCCTGGAGGTGGCATTGTTCTTCAACTCAGTCATCATTTGTTGATCAGTTAGTTTTAAGTGCCGGACACTCAAAATTGAATAAGACACGGTCCCTGCACTACTTGAAGGATGAGCAGCAAGTTGCTGAAATTCATGATTTATGAATCATCTAGTCTTTGTACTCAGAGGTTGACAACCAGTAGTATTTAGATAGGCTTTGTTTGGTCTGCATTAGATTTTTTTTTTTCAATTGTTGCCAACATTTATAAATAAGGAGAATTCACATAAAAATATGGATTTTCAGCTTTTCTGAAAATCTAGACGATCTGATTTATATACACATGCTCACAAAAGGATCTGGATTCTCCACGCATGGCAGTCAGGGACTGAGGAGAGGGAAAGCTGTGCCTTTTACCAGCAGTAGTGAGAGGCCAACTCAAGTAACTCAATGGCAAGGGGTTTTTTTAGTGACAGGACCAGCACCACCCACTATATTGCAAAGGCCACACATAACGGGGAATTGCTCTAATATAGCAGCTCAGGTTGGACACTGGAAAGTAAAAAAAAAATATATCAAAATCCATCATAAGTAGGGCACTTTTATTTTACAAAATGTTTGGAGTAGCATACTACAGAACTGATATTAGAGGATATATATCACCACAGGTATACTCATTGGTCCTAAGCAGCACCTGTTCTGATTGTCCTGTGTTGTCAGATATTTTTAATATCATCCTGTATATAAAGCCATATGAAGCAGATTGAACTAAATAAGATGGGTGACAATGCTAGGTAATATAAATTTTGGATAAATAAAAGGATGTGATTATAAAGCTACAAGACCAAATTGTTGACGTGATGTATAGATAAGCTCTAAGGGCAATTCCAAAAGGAGACCAAAAGGTTTTTGGTCTTTGCACTAGCATTGGGACAGGAGGCTATGGTGAGAGATAATTCTCCTTTATGTGTAAAATGCTGGTGTATTTGTTTAGGAGTCAATCTTTTTACCCCACAATCCCAGGATAAATGTACCCACGCAAATACAAACTATCCTTTATGTACAAAGACTATATGACTGACCAACTGTTCTTGGTCAAGAACTTTCTGAAGAGAGCAGCAATAGGTAAGTTGGGATTTAAAAAAAAAGAAAGGAGTGAAAGAAAGATTTCTTTTAAAGGGTAGTTATTGTGTTCAAATAGCCTAGCATCCAAGCCAGCAAGAAAGAGTGGCAAGGAAAAAACATCAGAATGAATAACATGGGCGTGCATTCAATGGACCTAAAGGATCAGCACAAAGAGGAAGGCAAACTGGACTCACAAGATAAAATTTTAAAAAGAGACAACCACTGGCACAGGAGGGCAAGGGGAGGGAAGAAACGGAGGAATCAAAATAAGTCAACACAAAATCTAAAAAGGAAAACAGAATTATAGCTCTTAGGGCTGAAAAAGCAAACCACTAGGGCCATACAAAGCCCCTGGTGAAGGGAGTACTCCTCACTGCACTAAACCCTTTCATTTTTCATCTGCTTGATTCTGAACACCCAGAGACGGGCCTCTCTCTACAAACTTCTCCCCACTCTGCTAGAAAGTTGGGTCCTTACCACCGAAAAGTTGGCCTGATTCTGATGAAGCCCATTATTCTTTGCTATACTTTTAACCTCAGTCAATAACGTGTCCCTTTTCCTTCCGTTATAATTCCTCAGTATTTATAGATGAATCCATGGGTTCTTTCCTTCAAAATGAACATATTCAATTCCCTAAACCCTAACTGTCTTCAAATCTTTGATTTTGACAAGAGTGGGGAGAAGAGAGAGACAAGGGACATCTTTAAGATCCATTGTGTTTCCCCAGTTTATCAATGTCTCCTCAACAATGAGAAAGGCCAAACTGGACCAGGCATTTAGTCCTCTAAGTGAGCACGTTGACCAGCCCTCCCTACATATGGATTAGTTGATTTATTTTTAAGATTTATAGAAATGCACTCATTGCCAAGGTCTCCGGGCACCCCTATGACAGTAACATTAAGCAAAACAAAGAGGTGGATATTCCCTTGTCCCAAAGGCTTCTTCTTGCCATTCAAGAGTTTTTTAAAATGCACATTAGAAGGTAGACTTTATACTATGCATTGAGGGTCACCAAAACAAGATTTGCTCAGGCATCAGAAGGAAAAAATTGCAATGCCAAACAACAAACCTATACAGAAATGCTTCTCTTCAGCCCTTAAAAATTCAAAGAATTTCTTGGAAAAGACCTTAAAAATCGTTAAGACTCATGTTTCCCAACACTCGCTATGGTTCAGTGTTAGTCTTTGATGAAAGTTTCACTGGTCCAAGTGAAGTTAGAAAGAAGAAAAATGCCAATGTATCTGCAAAGCATCTCATAACATGGATGAATCTGGAGGGCATTATGCTGAGTGAAATAAGTCAATCATAAAAGGACAAATATTGTATAAGACCACTACTGTAAAAACTCATGAAAAGGTTTGCACACAAAAACAAACAATCTGAGTTTTCTCTGAGCATGGGGGACGGACTCGGCCATGATTTTATTTTTCTTGGTTTCCTCATCTTTTCTTGCCTCTTTTAGGCTAAAATGGTAGTAAGACCAACGTGTCCTGTCATGGAGGAGAAGACCAGGACAACCTGATTTAACTTTTACGTTATTTTTTGAGATTGCTTATCTGTTCAGTCTCATACCTCATGTGGCAAGCGGATAAGTTTTTACTTTGTTGATTTGCTGAAAATGTTTGACCAAACTATCTCAACAAAAAGATGAACTGTATTGAACTTATGAAGAGGACTGTGACTAGACTCAATCAAGATTTCCAGAACTTTTATGTAGAAACTGATGGGTTAACAGACTTCAACTGATCCAGAATCATGTGGACAGAAATTAACTACCTAAGACTGAGTAAAGGAATACTATGGGTTTTATGTGAGAATGTTGCTAATGTTTTAAGGTCCTACTTTCTGGATATAAGAGACCATTTTCTTTTCTCCTAAATTACCTAACTAATGGGTTTAGATATTGTAACTCTTGAATTAGAAGTTCTTATTGGTAAACTTAGCAAAATTGTAACTATCATAACCAGAGAAGTGCCTGAAATTCATTTGAGCTATGATTTTAAAAAATAGAATAGCATTAGATTTCCTATTAGCTCTCTCAAAGAACTGTTTCGTGCCCTAATAGATAACTGTTGCTGTGTTCAGATTAATATGCAATCTGAGGTTTTGCAAAATGTAGTTGCTGTTGAGGCAAAAAGCTGTTGACATAAAAAGCAGTTACTGATGCTGCTCATGTATAAACAAACACCTCATGAGATCTGTTTCCTTGGTTCAAAGACCTTAGTGTCATGGTTTCATTTGTTATTTCTGACAATGGCCTAATATTATTATTACAGTTTTACTCTACTTACTAGTTCACTGTATGGTGCCTAGGATCTTAAAAACCAAATTATGCTCAACTACCATTATTGAACATTTTTGTCAAAGATTCTATAGCAAAATCATGACCCAAAGGAGGGAACCATGAAAGAGTTATGGTTCTCCTGAAATCCATATTTCTGGCTTTCATGGAGGTTGGGGTAATCCACACAGGTCATTGCCTTTGGGTGTCCTTTTGAATCTCGAGTTTTGAGAAAAAACAACAACAACAAAGAAAAACAAACAAACAATAACAACAACAAACTCGCTCCTAAAGCCATTTTTGAGTCAAACAATGGTCCAGATAAACTAGTAGGACCATTTTGCTCTGGGCATTGTGCTTTTTTTTTTTTGAAGAATTCAGTCTGTTTTGAGAAATGGATTCCAAAGATTTGATTGAGAGCTATGTTCAGGGGAAATAAGTAATTAGTTCAATTAGTCTTCAAGACAATACCTGTCTAATATTTGTAATCAAACTGTCACCTTCTTACTATGCAGAAAATTATGTATCTCAAAGAAATCAGGTTCTCAGAGGAGATGGACCTCATGGCTCAGACTCCATTTTGTCTTAGACTTTACTTCTGCTTCTGAGAGAGTGACCCACAATTGTTAACAGGTAAACCAGGGAGCGACAGCTTGCCCTCGAGTAGAACACTCAGTATATTTTAAACAGATTAACTGAAGACCTCCAACAGAAGAAGTCCATCCTGTATTTTCTTGCTGATCTCTAATGGTACATGTACATTTTTTTGTATGTTCTGTTTCCTCTAGACAAACTTTGTGTGTGCTCCTTATGGATATATGTTTTTGTGTAGTGAATCCAACTATACTAGTTTAGATGATCCCTTTCCAACTGACAGTGAGTTTGTGTGGACATTCTCTTGTTTAGATTCCTGGTGAATGCAGGGACAATGCACTTTGGAAATTTTAGGATTACCTTTAGATATTCATGGTAATAATGTTAGTAAATATTGAAAAGGTAATGTTAAATTGTTACACATTGTAAAACGAAGAGTCAAAAGGAAACCCATTGGTCCAATACATAGGGTAGGCTTGGTAGCTTTAATTCCTATTATGGTATAGTTGAATTGGAGAAATTTTTAAGAAATTTATCAATCACTATGGGACAAATAGCAGAGAAGTTTCTGATGGGATGGAAGCACAACAGAGATCTCCGACCTCATTAGCCAAGATGACATGAGATAACAAAATAGCCTTAGATTTTTTTTTTTTCTTAGCCCAAGAAAGTGTAATCTGTACTGCAGCAAATACCTCTTGTTGTATTCAGATAAATAACACAGGAGAAGTAAAACAGGATATACATAGAATTAGCAAGTTACTTGGTTACACACTGTAACACCCTTACAAACACCAGATTTATTTGGTTAGTTACTATCAAGAGTAAATGCATGAGCTAAATCATTATTGCAAGAAATAGTAATATTCTTAGTCTGCATACTCATAGTATTAGGCATAACAAAACTTATCTTCTATTGTCTTAAACACTTTAAAAAAATCCTCAGGCTAAAATGCTGATGTACATTGAGTCTGCTCACTTCAGCATTGTGAATGATGGGAACGTTGCTCTTACTTAAGATCCTGGTGACGAACCAGATGGTATCTGGTGGAAAACCAGCACCATGAGTTTAAAGAGCCTGCCATGTCCAACATCTAGGGGCTCAACTAAGTCCAGGTATTAATTATCAATGTGTTATCTCTAATCTCCGATCAAAAGAAAAGAATGATCTAGGAGATAATATTGGAGCCATTATTCCCTGTCCTTAAGCATAAAGAATGTGACCCAGCTGGAGCTGGACTCAAGAAGACTCATAAAGACACATCAACTGGGCCTTGAGCTAGGACAATTTTGGAAAACATCTTTTAGGGAAGCTCACATAAACAGGGCATAAAAGCCACTCTCATCTTTCTCTTTCAGCATTTAGTGACTAGTCAGTTGTAAACCATACTGCATAGGCAAGAATTACCCATAATCCCTGTACCTCTTCACCCAACTTAGTGGCTAAAAGAAGAGGGGGAGCAATTCCTAGGTCCAACATTTGCCCCCTCCCTGAGAACATGCCAAACAATTCCAAGCAGAGCTATAGTTCAGAATGAACACTGGTTCTGGATGATCAATGTCCAAAAAGAAAATGAGGAAATAATACAGATCCCCACGCTATGGAAAATTCCACTACCTCAGTATCTATGATCCTGGTTTCTTTGTTTGGCCTCCTCCCCCACAGGTTTGCATTAAAATCCTGCTTTCTTTGCTTGGCAAAGAAATTTTTACATTAAAATCTTGGTGATGCATGAAGTTATATGTAAACCCCATTGCGCCTGCATAGTATGATTAAGAATGTTGCTGACATAACTTGTATGAACTCCCTACTTGTAAACCCCTTAAAAGTAACCTTTTCCCTCACCCTCGTGGAGCAGTCTTGGCAGTAGCAGCGCCAACTGACTCCTTTCCTTGCACAACGAAATAAAAGTGCGTTTTCTGCTCTCCGAAAACAACAAACAAACAATCTTTGATGGTTATGAGGGAAGAGAGGGGTGGGGGGGGGGGACACTAAATAGACAAGTGTTAACTTTGGTGAAGGGTAAGACAGTACACAATACTGGGGAAGCCAGTACAGCTTGTACAAGGAAAGGTCATGGAAGCTCCATAGCCACATCCAAACTCCCTGAGGGATGGAATTGCTGGACTGAAGCTGTGGGGACCGTGGTCTTGGGGAACATCTACCTCAATTGGCATAACACAGTTTATAAAGAAAATGTTCTACATTCTACCTTGGTGAGTGGCGTCTGGGGTCTTAAAAGCCTGTGAGCAACCATCTAAGATACTCCGCTGGTCTCACCCTTTCGGGAGCAAGGGAGAATGAAGAAAACAAGACACAAGGGAAAGATTAGTGCAAAGGACTAATCGACCACAACTACAATGGCCTCTACCAGACTGAGTCCGGTACAGCCAGATGGTGCCCGGCTACCACCACTGACTGCTCTGACAGGGATCACAACAGAGGATCCTGGACAGAACTGGAGAAAAATATAGAACAAAATTCTAACTCACAAAAAAAGAGCAGACTTACTGGCCTAAGAGAGACTGGAGAAACCCCAAGAATATGGCCCCCGGACACCCTTTGAGCTCAGTAATGAAGTCACTCTGGAGGTTCACCTTTTAGCCAAAGATTAGACAGGCCCATAAAACAAAACGAGACTAACTGGGCACAACAGCCCAGGGACAAGGACTAGAAGGCAGGAGGGGACAGGAAAGCTGCTAATAGGGAACCCAAGGTAGAGAAGGGCGAGTACTGAGATATCATAGGGTTGTTGACCAATGTCATAAAACAATATGTGTACTAACTGTTTAATGAGAAACTATTTGTTCTGTAAACTTTCATCTAAAGTACAATTTTAAAAAAAAAGCCAATGTAGTAAGTTCTCCTAAAAGCTAACAATTTAAAGAACAATCAGTATTCTAAGACAAGGTCCTTCCTACTTTTTGGTATTAATATATACTTCGTTTCCTAAACTGATTGTGGTAGTAGTTGGTAGTTGCTACCTATAATATCTTCGCTTGGCAAAATAAAAAATTGGCAAGATATTTATGTTAATCCCCAAAATTTACTTTGAAATTTTATTGGTCAGTAAATTTTTAAATCTGGAAGTCATTGATTTTGCAGATAAGAAAAACGAGGCTCAGAGAAGTTGAGTGACTCCTAAGGTTTCCAGACAGTTACTGGCAGAATGTAGACAAAGAGACAGACCTCCTAACTCCCACATCTTCACTGCCCCTTCCAAATTACCAGAGTGCTGAGAAGTTCACCTCAATGCTTCCAGTAGCCTTCAGGATTCTGACTCATGGCGACCCCATGTGTGTCAGAGTAGAGCTGTGTTCCATAGGGTTTTCAATGGCTGATTTTTCAAGAAGTAAATGATCAGGCCTTTCTTCTGAGGTACCTCTGGGTAGACTCAAACCTTCAACCTCTAGCAGCCAAGTGTGTTAATTATTTGCACACCCAGAGACTCTGATTTCTTGCTAACTCATGACAAAATTTTTTCTCTTTGGGGAAGATCTCCCTACTGTTTGGGTCTTGGAAGGCAGAGCTCAACTTCTAGAGACCCAGTGGGCCAGTTACTTCCACTCCCAGGCAACTATAGTGTGTGGATGCATGGCCCACACTCAGATGCTCCCGCCAGGGACTTTGAAGATTAAAGGAGTAACTTAGAGGTGCACAGACCATTAGAGAGCCCTGAAATAGAGATGTGAAGAGCCAGTGACTTCAGAGGCACCGCTCTAACCAGAACGTTCTGTGACTTGTCCCTGGCTGTGCTCTTGGCTTCCAGCTCCTGTGGATCCCACCTTTATTCTTAATTCCTTATTCTCATCCTTCCCACTGATTCTCTGAGTTACCTTAGATCCTTCCAACAAAATCCTTTACTGTAGGTTTCTGCTATTTTCAGACAACAAACCTGATCAGAACCCCCTCCCAGATTACCACTTACCAGCACTGGTGTTTCAACCCAGAGCTTCCAAAATTTGTACAATGAAGAACCGGTTATTATTTTCCCCAATCCCTCATATAAGGTTGCCATATTTAGAAAATAAAAAAATACCAGAATCCCAGTTAAACCTGAAATTTGAATTAATAATAAACAATGTTTTAATAAGTGTCTTTCATGCAGTAACGTTGACATTTATAACGTTAACGATATATTAAACATTATTCACTGTTCATCTGAAATTCAAATTTTTTTATTGTTTTATTTTTAAACATTTGCCAATTTAATGTCTTTCACATATACAGTTCAGTGACACCAATTACAATCTGAAATTCAAATTTAACTGGGTACTCTGTATTCTATCTGGCAACCCAACTCATGGATCAAAATTTCCTCCCACTTTCCATGAGTAGTATACAGCTCACAGCACATGAGACTCATCACATGATTTTGACAACACCTGAAATGGTCTATACTGTTTTCAAACAGATGAGTGAAAATACTCCTGAGCTGTAACTCCAGAGATTCTTATACAATAGGTCATGGGTGGGGCTAGGATATATTTTTTTAAACTCCCTGATTTTAATGTGCAACCAGGATTGAGAACCACTGGACTAATGGATTTGGTTGAATCCATCTTAAGCATGCAACATAGATCACCACATCTTTCATTAAAATTCATAGCTAGACCTAATTAATCTCAGGCATGGAACAAACATAATCAAGGCTCCCTGGGTGGTCCATAGTTGCATTAGGCTAAATGCCAAGGAACTATCTCAGTGTAATCATCTTAGGTCACTGATTAGCAAGGATTATTGATGACCCAAATCTAGCTCTAAGTTGAATAGAGCATACTGGCTCATCAAATAAGCAAAACAATATCTCCTTCTTGGTGGAAATCTAGCCCAGGCGTGGGCTGCCACAGCCCAAGATACAACCAACTAGGACTATAATATGAATAGAAAGAGGCTAAGGGACTAGGGGAACAATTAATTTATTCATTCTTTCATTCCAGAAAAATGTTTTTTTTTTTTTTACTTTTATTGTGCTTTAGTGTCTCATTCAAAAAGTTATACACAAATTGTTCTGTGACATTGGTTGCAACCATCACAGTGTGTCAGCACTCCACCCCTTTCAATCTCAGGTTGATTCTCTGTGTACATTCGTCCAGTTTCCCAGTCCCTTCTTGCCTTCTCGTCTTGGGCGGATGGTGCCCATTTGGTCTCATATACTTGACTGAACTAAGAAACACGTTCCTCACATGTGTCAATGTTTATTTTATAGGCCTGTCTAATCTTCGGCTGAAAGTTGAACTTCGGGAGTGGCTGTGTTAGTAGTGTCTGAGGGCCATAATCTCAGGGGTTCCTCCAGTCTCTGTCAGACCAGTAAGTCTGGTCTTTTTTGTGTGAATTTCAATTTTGTTCTACAATTTTCTCCCATTCTGGCTGGGACTCTCTATTATGATCTCTGTCAGAGGAGTAGGTGGTGGTAGCCAGGCACCATCAAGTTTTTCTGGGCTCAGGCTAGTGGAGGCTGTGGTTCATGTCATCCATTGGTCCTTTGGACTAATATTTTCCTTGTGTCTTTGGTTTTCTTCATTCCCTTTTGCTCTTAGATGGCTGCTCATAAGCTTTTATGACCCAAGACACTACACACCAAAGTAGGATGTAGAATATTTTCTTTATGAATTATGTTGTGCCGATTGGCCAAGATGTCCCCCAAAACCATGGTCCCTAGCCCTCAGCCTCAGGAACTCAGCCCTTAAGGTATTTGGATGTGTCTAGGAAGCTTCTAAGACTTTGCCTTGGTCAAGTTGTGCTGACTTCCTCTATAGTGTGTATTGTCTTTCCCTTCACCAAAGTTGACACTTGTCTACTATCTATTTAGCGATTTCCCATCACCACCCCTGCCCTCCCTAAAACAAACCAAAAGCATTGCCGTTGAGTCCATTCCAACTTATAGCAACCCTATAGGACAGAGTAGAACTGCCCCATAGGGTTTCCAAGGAGCGGCTGGTGGATTCAAACTGCTGACCTTTAGGTTAGCAGCCATAACGCTTAACCACTGAGCCCCCAGGGCTCCTTCCCTCCCTAGAAGCCATCAAAGATAGTTTTTTTCTGTGTGTAAACCTTTTCATGAGCTTTTATAATCATGGTCTCATACAATATTTGTCCTTTTGTGATCAACTTATTTCGCTCACCATAATGCCCCCCAGGTTCATTGATATTGTGAGATGTTTCTCAGATTTATCATTGTTCTTTATTGCTGGGTGGTATTCCACTGTGTGTATGTACCATAATTTGTTGATCTAGTCATCTGTTGATGGGTATTTAGGTTGTTTCCATCTCTGTGCTATTGTGAATAATGCTGCAATGAACATGGATGTGCATATGTCTATTCGTGTGATGGCTCTTATTTCTCTAGGATATATTCCTAGGAGTGAGATTGTTGGATCATACAGTATTTCTATTTCCAACTTTTTAAGGAGGTGTCACATTTTCCATAGTGGTTGTACCATTTTACTTTCCCACCAGCTGTGCATAAGAGTTCCAATGTCCCCACAACCTCTCCAACATTTGTTATTTTATGGGGTTTTATTTTTATTAGTGCCAGTAATGTTGGAGTGAGATGGTATCTAATTACAGTTTTGATTTGCATTTCTCTACTTGCTAATAATCCCAAGAATTTCTTCATGTGTCTGAATGTCTTCTTTGGTGAGATATGTGTTCTTATCCTTTGCCCATTTTTTAATTGGCTCATTTGTCTTTTTGTTGTTGAGGTGTTGAAGTATTCTATAGATTTTAGAGTTTAGACCCTTGTCAAATATGTCATAGCCAAAATTTTTTTTTCCAGTTTATAGGTTCTCTTTTTAACTCTTTTGGTGAAGTCTTTCGATGAGCGTAAGTGTTGAATTTTTAGGAGCCCTCGGTTATCTAGTTTATCTTCCGATGCTTATGCATTGTTGATTATGGTTTTTATCCTATTTATGCCATGTATTAGGGCCCCTAGTATTGTCCCTATTTTTTCTTCCATGATCTTTATCATTTAGGTTTTATATTTAGGTATTTGGTCCATTTTGAGTTAGTTTTTGTGTATAGTGTGAGGCATGGGTCCTGTTTCATTTTTTTACGGATGGATATCCAGTTTTGCCAGCACTATTTGTTAAAAAGGCCGTCTTTTCCCCATTTAATGGACTTTGCTCCTTTGTCAAAGATCAGCTGACCATCGGTGGATAGATTTATGTCTGTGTTCTTGATTCTGTTCCATGGTCTATGTGTCTGTGGTTGTACCAATACCAAGCTGTTTTGACTTCTGTAGCTTTATAGTAGGTTCTGAGATCAGGTAGTGTGAGGTTTCATACTTTGTTCTTTTTCTTCAGTAATGCTTTTCTAATCCAGGGCCTCTTTCCTTTCCATATAAAGTTGGTGATTAGTTTTTCCACCCCATTAAAGAATGCTTTTGGTATTTGTATAGGGATTGAATTACATCTGTAGATTGCTTTGGGTAGAATTGACATTTTTACAATGTTGAGTCTCCCGATACACTAGCATGGTATGTTTTGTCATTTATGTAGATCTTTTTTGGTTTCTTGCAGTAGTGTTTTGAGTTTTCTTTGTATAGGTCTTTCACTTCTCTCGGTAGATTTATTCCTAAGTATTTTATGTTTTTAGGGGCTATTATAAATGTTACTATTTTCCTGATTTCCTTTTCAAAGTTCTTTTTGTTGGTGTATAGGAATCCAACTGATTTTTGTATGTTGATCTTGTATCCTGCTACTCCACTGAATATTTCTATTAGTTCCAGTAGTTTTCTTGTGGAATCTTTGGGGTTCTCTGTGTAGTATCATATCATCTGTGAATAAGGATAGTTTTACTACTTCCTTTCCAATTTAGATGCCTTTTATTTCTTTGTCTTGTCTTATTGCTCTAGCTAGGACTTCCAGCACAATGTTAAATAAAAGTTGTGATAAAGGGCATTCTTATCTTATTCCCATTCTCAGGGGGAATGCTTTCAGCCTCTTTCCATTGAGAATGATGTTGGCTGTTGGTTTTGTATAGATGCCTTTTATTATGTTGAGGAATTTCCCTTCTATTCCTATTTTATTGAGAGTTTTTATCAGGAATGGGTGTTGGACTTTATTAAATGCCTTTTCTGAGTTGATTGAGATGATTATGTGATTCTTTTATTTATGTAGTGGATTACATTGATTGATTTTCTAATGTCTACCCATCCTTGCACACCTGGTATGAATCCCACTTGGTGGTGGTGTTATTTTTTTGATATGATGCTGAATTCTATTGGCTAGAATTTCGTTGAGAATTTTTGCGTCTATATTAATGTGAGATATTGGCCTGTAATTTTCTTTTTTATAGTATCTTTGACTGCATTTGGTATCAGGATTATGCTGGATTCATAGAATGACTTCAGGAGCATTCCTTCCTTTTCTATTCTCTGAAATGGTTGAGTAGTACTGATGTGAACTCTTCTCTGAATGTTTAGTAGAATTCTCCAGTGAAGCAGTCTGGGACAGGGATTTTTTTTTTTTTTTTTTTTTGGGAAATTTTTGTTTTGTTTGTTTTTTTATTACCTCTTCAATATCTTCTCTTGTTATGGGTCTGTTTAGATTTTCTATCTCCGTTTGTGTTAGTTTAGGTAGGTAGTGTGTTTCTAGAAATTTGTCCAATTCCTCTAGGTTCTCAAATTTGTCACACCATACACAATCCTGCTATTTTGTTTTGTTTTGATATGTCAGGGTGGGTGGGCCAGGCATGCTTTGCTGCTTACTTGTCTGTGAGCACGCTAGCTCTCACTACCTTGTCTGGGTGGGCAGGGCAGCAGCAGATAGGGTGAGCCCACGTAGCTGTACACTGGTCTGGTGAGATGGCTGAGGGTGAATTGAGCAGGCACTGTCTGCCTCCTGATTTTGGTCCAGTGTTGTGGGAACGTTCACAGCCCCTGGACAGATGGGTGGGGTTCTTGGACATGGAGTAGTATGGGCTCACTTCCCAACATTCAGCAGCTGGTCAAGTGGCAGTGCAGGCCCATTACGGTGGCACACCTGAGCACTGGGGGCACTCTAGCTGTGGCAGCATGGCTGTGGCTGGTGGGAAGAAACGGAGGTAGGGGAGAAAGAAAAAAAAGTGCAGTGGGCAGGTGTAGCAAGAGCTGGTGGGTGGGGACAAGGCTGACCTGGGGGCTGGCAGGAAGGAAGAGGAGGTGGCATACTGGGTTAGGTGGGAGGGAGAAAGGAAAAAAGAAAAAAATAGCCACATGGCAGGAGCCATGCCCGAGGAGAGCTCTATTGTGGACCCTGGAGGTGGGGGTTGCTGGGATGGGAGATTCTTGCTGCTACTCACAGGAAGGGTGAAGGGCAGGAAAATGTGTTTCTCTGGTTACTGGGTGCTCTGTCTCCTGTTAAGAGCTCCATGAAGTTGCCCTCCTGTACTCCCTGTCTGGGGTCATTGCCGGCCGTGTTTCAAGGTGGCCACCCTGTGCCATGTTAGTTGACAAGCGACCTCTACTCCGTATCTCTCCTCATTCTCTGTTTTCTGTCACTTTCTTCTTCCATTTGGCGTTTGATATAACTTTATTACTTCATTTGATGCTCTGGTTTCCAGGACTGACATTTGTATCTGTTTTACTCAGTTTTTCGAATCTTTGCTGCAGAAGGACAGTATGGTGCATCTGTCTAGGGCACCATGCTGGCTCTGCCTCCAGAAATGTTTACTTATTGCCCACTATATTCCACACAGCATTAAATTTGCTGAGAATACAGTATTGAGCAAGAAAGACCGGCCCTCTGCCCTTGTAGGTTTCACATTCTTGAACAGGTGGGACGGGGGCTAAAGACAGTAAACAAATAAGTGGCCAGGATGGTGAACCAGTGCTATTTTAGGCATAAAGCAAACTCAACCTTACCACCATTATCCAGTGGGCATAAACTCCTTCTGCACTCCGGAGGCCCCTTGAATTTCTGCTCCCCTGGAGCTCACTTTACATAGTAAACACAGTTTCAATTCAGTAATTAACTTAGCATTAAATCTTGTCCCTTCCCCCAGCTCAGGTCTTTCTCAGACTAGGAGCTCGCAGTCTGAAAGGGAGGCAGTCCTTCCTCTCCCTTTTCCCTCATTTGCTAGTTGAGGTATTATTCCCTGTATTGGGCTGGAGAGGAGAAGGGAGGAGAAATGAAAGGCATGATAGTACTCACATGGCTGTGTGGCTTTGGACCTGATGCGGTTGGAGCTGACTCTCACAGCCCACCTTCATGGTACTGTGCGAAATTCTCTGCAGAGCTCCTCTCCCCTGACGAAGATGACATACCTCTATTCCAGGGAGTTGCTTTTGACTCCTTCCTTATCCCAGAACAACAGCTACTCATCACCAGCTTTTTTGGCTCAGGTCCCTTTGCCCTTCCTGGCTGCCCTAATTGGACTGGACTCAGGACCGCAAGTGAACGCTGCTTCCTTACTAGTAACAACCCTAGCCCACTTTTCTCCTCCCATCTCCTAGGTAAAGACTAGTGTGATACTCAGTCACTGAATTGCCCCCAGTTCCTGAAAGCACTCCATCCAAAACAAACCCTGTTCTTTAAACTCTCCCCAGTATCACCCAGCATGAGCCTAAATCCTTTAAGAAGCCTCTCCTGACTCCTCTTACCAAGACAGGCCATGGTTCCCCTGGTGTGCAATTTCCCTTGCTGTGGAAAGTTAATAAATATAATTTTGTCTGACTATAGGTGTGTTTCTGGTGGCTTTTGATGAATGGGCTTCAATGATACCAAGATGTCAGGTGCTACTACAACAAAATACCTTAAATATGTGATTTTGGTTTAGTAGTTGATTAGTGGGTATTGAAGACTCAGTTATTGGAGACTGGAAAGATGATGATACACATCATGAAGTGGTGAAACATGGGAGAAACTGTCACTTGTGGTTATTCTGAAGGTAAATCATGTACTTAATGAGCTTGCAGCTCTAGGGAAACAACTGGAAAACAGAACATTAGCAGTATGTGTTCGCTGCTATTGGATGCATTTGGCAAGTTACTATAAGAAAAGATAAGCTCAGAAGAGTATCTGCTGGTGTACAAATGATAACAAAGGGGAAAAGAGAGTCTAGAAACTCAGGAACTTGCAGACTGATAGAGGAAACTGCTTTTTAACCTAACCGGTAAAAGAGAAAACAAGGAAGGCCAAATAAAACTCAACCTCGAGATAAGGGGAAATTCAAGACCTCTACAATCAAACTATTGTTAAAACCCTTGAATGGATTAAGAGGCCTCTGAGTAAAGGTCCAAGTAAAGCGGTGGTGCCCAGAAAATCCTTTCTATTGGAAAAAATGATTCAGTTAATAGAGACTAAAAGTGTGGGTCTTCCACTGACACCTGACAAGCTCAAGGTACTGGACAATCAGGGTAAGAGAAAGAAAGGGTGAGCACAGGGATGAGAAGGCAAAGAGCAATAGCAAATCCAAGAGGTAGGGCTAGAAAAGAATTGTGAGTGTGGCTGCATGGAACTGAAAGGAATCAACTAGCTCAAGGGTAGGCAAACTTTCCTGTAAAGGGACAAATAGTAAATATCTTAGACTTTGCATGCCATACAGTCTCTGATGCAATTACTCAATTCTGCCCTTGTAAAGCCAAAGCAGCCACAGACTACATGTGAGTAAATGGACATCTCTGTGTTCCAGTAAATCTGTATTTACAATAAAACTGTATTTGGCCCATGGGCCATAGTTTGCTAACTCCTGAACTAGCTAAAAAGCCCATTAAGCTTTGAAGATAGTTGTACAGGCAAGGACACTACAGCCCAGACTAGAAAAGTCTGTGACTGACTATTTGAGACATAAAACAACACAACCCGTTACTGCTGTTTCACAGAGGCCTATCCCAGACCTTATCCTCTCATTTCATATTCTCTTCCGGACGAACCTAGTCAAAGCTCCTTTGGTTGCAAGAAACAGAAGCTCACTTGAGCTGGATTGAACTAGAAGCAGGGTATTCATTATAAGGACACAAGGGAATGTCTCAGAGTCCAGGAGTAAACGGGAGTTGGGAACCAGGAACTAGAAAGAAAGCTGTTGAGAAACCAGGTAGCTAGCTACTTAATAAATCTGCCTCTATCTTTGTCTGTGTCAGTCTGTCTCATTCTGTGTGTGTGTGTGTGTGTGTGTGTGTGTGTGTGTATGTGCGTGTCTCCTTTCCTCCCTGCTCCCTCCCCTTCTCTCTGCACATTCTGATTTATCTATCTCTCTAATTTAGCTTTCTCTGCTGGTATGTTGCTGGACTATGATCATTAGGTGTCCACCTGGGAGCAGGGGAGCAAAGTAAACATTACACAGACTTGGATTCTGGGCTCTATCCTTGGTGGTGAGGCAGTTTAGTGGTGGTCAGGATGGGAGGGGTGAGACTGGGCTGGTAGATAGCCCTGAAAGTATCTTACAAGACCCCGTACCCTTCCTGATATGGTTCCTGACTACCTCTCCAGCCTCACCTCACAGTATTCTACATCCCCACTATCCTGTGCTGATCTTGACATCCTCTTTCTCTCTGACCTCTCTTAGCCTTTGCCTAAGTTGGTCCCTCTGCCTGGGAGCATTATCTCTTCTCCTTTCTCCTGGCCAACTCCTTCTAGCCTACCAGGTCTCCATGTCATTTTCTCCAACCAGCCTTCCGAGAAAAAGTGAGGTGTTCCTCTGTATTCCTATAGCTCTCTGGATTACGTAGCACTTAGTACTCCATATTATGTCCTTTTCTACCTCTCCAACGTCTCAAGGGCAGTTTTCCCAGAACTTACCCCTGTGCCTATCTGGCACATTGTCAATGATCAATAAATACTTGCTAACCAAATGACTCTATCAACTCCCCAAACTCCCCTTCCTTCTCCAATCCATCCAACTCAGCTTCAAAATCAATCATTCCAACAATAATTTCACAAACTTTCTCAATCCCCTCACACTCGATATTACTATGCCCAACCAGCCCTGCTCATCCTCAGCCCTGATTCAATTCAGTTCTCTCTTTTCTTCCTGGGCTGCCCAGCACTGCTGGAAAAATCGCATACCCATACTGGATGATGACATTTCAGTCGAAGATCTCCAGTCTCCACGGAGCAATGAGAGGAATTCAGCAATCTTGTAACTTTCCCTGGTCTGGTACATTTTCCATCTTCCAGGTAGCTCTTCCAAAACTTTGCTAGCAGGGAGTTTAACTTACATCTTAGCTTGCTGCTGTCATATTCTGGCCTGTCCGGATATGCTGGGGAGCTAATTAGAGAGGGTCTTCAGAAGTCTGTAGACATGAGGACTTTAGACTATATCGTGGGAGGGAGTGATGGAATCTGCAGACCCCTTTAAGAAAGAATTTTTGTGAGACACAGTGATACTTACCTAGTGACAGAGCCTTAGTCATTGGAGCATAGGAAGGATTCTGAGAACAGCAAGGTGGCTATTATTCAAATGTATGCCTAAGTCAGACCTTGGTTGCTTGTCTGCATACTCGGGAGAAAGAAGGCTGTGACTCAAAAATTAAGAGCTGTTTCTGTTAATACTGAAACATGCCAAGACCTGGGTAGCACAATTTTGGAGTACATCAGCAGAAAGCCCTCAGAAGGACCAGCAACAGGAGACTTTTAGGTCAGAAGAAGCAGTGGGAAGCCCAGAGGAGCAGCACTGGGTCAAAGGAGTGGTCTCTGTGCCTGGCCAGGCAGCAGCAGCCACTCAACTGTGGTGGCCACGGGGCATTGTGAAGACCTTGACACTATAGGGTGGCCATATCCCTGAGCACATGAAAGATGTTCTTTGTGACTCCTGAAATGCATGTGGGCTTTATAAGGGGCTGGGGGACCTAAGGAGAAAGAAGATGCAGAGCTAGAGTGGCCTGGGGTACACTTGACTACCTTTGTTAATCCTTACTACCTCTGGGCAATGAATTTGCCTCCAGCTTCACAAAGAAATAAAGGCCCTGAGGTATAGACATCCATAATTTCTCACCTCGTCTCCAAACACCGGAGCCTAAATTCTTGACCCACATTACTGATAGGAGTGACAGAAATGAGAGACAGAACATGCTGGAACATTCATGGGGTGCAGGTTTTGATGGGAAGGAGCAAAGGTCTAAGGTGTGTTAACTCAGAGCCTTTTCTTAGGGAAACTTTGAAAGAAAATCTAAACTCATTCTATAGTACCCTTGTCTTCCTTTAAAAATAATTCCTTTCTGAGAGAACAATGTCTTAATAATCTTTTGTTCGTCCAATGGCAGTAATGGGTGTCTGGCACCTAGTAAAAGCAGGATAAATAAATGAATGAACAAGTAGATGAATTAATGAATCTCCTAACTCTCTGACGATTTGATGTCTCCTAGAGAAAAGGGATTTGAGAAAGATAGACTTAATAGCTAAAATAATATTCGCCCATGTCTTAGTTACCTAGTACTGCCGTAACAGAAATATGACAAAGTGGGTGACTTTAAAGAACAGACATTTATTTTCTCACAGTTCAGGGGGTTAGAAGTCTGAATTCAAGGTGTGGCTCTAGGGAGAGGTCCTTCCTTGTCAGTTTCAGCTTCTAGTAGCCGCCAGCAATCCTTGGCATAGATGCATCTGCCTTCACTGTCTATCTTCCTCTTGCTCTGTGTGTCTCTGTGCCTTTTATGCTCTTTTTATAACTTAGAAGTTGTTAGGTTTAGAACCCACTCTACACTGGTATGGCCTCATTATCATAACAAAAGAAAATCTCTCTTTCCAAACATTTACGGCACAGAGGTTAGGATTTCAACATATATTTTGGGGTGATACAATTCAATCCGTAATAGCACGGGACCTCATTTAGACCCATGAACAGGGATATGAGAGATGTGGCCTACCTTCAGCACAGAGCCTCAGGCTCTGGGGAAAGAGGAAAAGCTCATTCAGATTCATACTATGTCTATATCAACAATTCACAGTAATTTTTTATTGCATGGTCCACTGGGAAAAGCCTTAATCTGCCATGGTCTCCTAGCATGAGGGCTGAGGGCTGAGGGCTGGGCAGGAGTCATTGGCCAGTGAGCAGTGGACTGGACTTTGAAAAGGATAGTGAAGTGAGAGTAAGGAGAAAGGAAATCAAGAGAAACTTCAGGGTCCACAAACACAACACCATATCACAGTGGCAGCTCCGCTTTGGGAGGGACAGATGGCCCTCAGCTGAGCTAAGGTCCAACTCAGAAAGAAGAGGAATTCCACCTGGTGTGATCTTGTCTGAATCTCTTTGCAAGTGAACCGTTTGATCAAAATGATCTCACAAGGAATGGCTTAACTGGGCAGTGTAGGTAAGATGACTAGGGTTCGTCTTAAGCCATGGCCAAAAAATCTTGGATTTGTATGGAAATGCAATAAACTTAAAAGCAGTAGGTTCATTGTTTTTCTCTCACGATTGACATATATCAATAAATATCAGTTTATGCCTGGCCTAGACACGTAATATTTAGTCATACATATCACATTTGTAGTGAAAAATTTCACTGACCAAAAATAAAATAAGAAATAAAATAAATCATTGAAATTAAATATTTTCTTTATTAGATTTCATTTTCCAGCTGTTTTAACTTAATAGAATTTTTTTCTTAATTTTAAATTATATAAGCTTTTTGGCTCAACAATGATTATCTTTCCAGCCCAATGGTCTTCTTCTGTCAATGGCAATTAAATCACAACGATGACTTGCATTCTAACTGTTTGAGAGTCTTGTTTTCCTCTTGCACATCAGACGTTTTGCTCAAGTCAACCAAATTTTGTCAGGAAACTTTTATTTGATAAGACAGGATCTAAAATCTCCAAATTAAAATGCAACCATCTTAGGGACATGCCAATTGCAAGGTGTTACTGTGTAATTTCTATAGGGCTTTGTACACATTGACAGACTGAACACCAGATCTGCTGGGCTTTTCCGTTTTGTTTTCTTAGAGTGTATTTTCTGGGTTCACATCACTCGTTGTTCTATTAAGTCATAGTTAAAGAGTCAGATCCAAATACAGACCTCAGTGAAACTTTCTTCAGTGTTATTCACTGTTATGTGGCTACATATGTTTCATGTGGGATTTTAAATCTCCTTATTTCAAAGGATCATTCCCTGTCATTTAGGTAGGTGAACCTTTTCAGTAAAAGGGAACAAATAGACCCTGAGCCTACTTAGAAAAGAAATCCCCGCATTTTAAAGTTCTTTTCAAATCATAAAAATAAATAAATAGCCAAATCAGATGAGGGCTGAAAATAAAATACAAAGGTTTTGAGTCTTTCTTTTCCTTTCTTTGTTTTTTTTCTTTTTCTACACTATGCAGATCAATTCTGTGTGTTAGTGTACTTTAAATGGTTTTTAAGGTCTTGCAACCCATAGTCTACACTTGAACTCTTCATGTCTCTGACAACAGGATTGTACACATTGAAACACAAACCAATTGATCTCTCGCCTTTATCTAGAATGCCTTTTTTTTTCTATCTGGTTTTATTCAGAAGTATAAATGCAATTAGATTCCACCAGTGATCAATGAGGAGTACTTGCAGCAGATACTCAAGGGGAAAATTTTTAAGAAAACTCTCTATTCTAGAGTCAGGGCTTGGGCTAGGGGAGAAATCATTTCCCCTCCCAATCTCTTCCCTTAATGCCCACATAGGAAAGATACAAACCAGACTGCCCTCTATTATGCCCACAGAAGGGGCCTGGAAAAAGGAACTAAAATGTTGTTTTTCTCTAATTCACTTTAACAGAGAACTAAACCTTAGGCAATCATAATTTTGTTTGGGTTTCAGTATTTTATCAGAGTATAACCCTTCCTTCCCTGGGCCACCAAAGTAATTTGGGAAAAGCTATTTAGCTTTAATAATAATAATAATTGTTGTTGTTGTTGTTAGATGCCATCGAGTCGGTTCTGACTCATAGTGACCCTATGTACAACAGAACGAAACACTACCCAGTCCTGCCCCATTCTCATAATCGTTGTTAGGCTTGAGCTGATTGTTGCAGCCACTGTGTCAATCCATCTAGTTGAGGGCCTTCCTCTTTTTTGCTGACCCTCTGCTTTACCAAGCATGATGTCCTTCTTCAGGGACTGGTCCCGCCTTATAACATGTCCAAAGTATGTGAGACATAGTCTCACCATCCTTGCTTCTAAGGAGCATTCTGACTGTACTTCTTTCAAGATAGATTTGTTCATTCTTTTAGCAGTCCATGGTATATTCAATATTCTTCGCCACCACCGTACTTCAAAGGCATCAGTTCTTCTTCAGTCTTCCTTATTCATTGTCCAGCTTTAGAATGTATATGAGGTGATCAAAAACACCCTGGCTTGGGTCAGGCACGCCCTAGTCTTCAAGGTGACATGTTTGCTTTTTAACACTTTAAAGAGGTCTTTTGCAGCAGATTTGTCCAATGCAATACTTAGTTTGGTTTCTTGACTGCTACTTTCACGGCTGTTGATTGTGGATCCAAGTAAAATGAAATCCTTGACAACTTCAGTATTTTCTCCATTTATCATGATATTGCTCATTGGTCCAGTTGTGAGGATTTTTGTGTTCTTTATGTTAAAGTGTGATCTGTAATGAAGGCTGTGGTCTTTGATCTTCATCAGTAAGTGCTTCAAGTCCTCTTCACTTTCTGCAAGCAAGGTTGTGTCATCTGCATAATACAGGTTGTTAATGAGTCTTCCTCCAATCTTGATGCCCCATTCTTCTTCATATAGTCCAGCTTCTCAGATTATTTGCTCAGCATACAGATTGAATAAGTATGGTGAAAGGATACAACCCTGATGCACACCTTTCTTGACTTTAAACTAGTCAGAATCCCCTTGTTCTCTTTGAATGACTGCCTCTTGGTCTAAGTACAGGTTCCTCATGAGCACAATTAAGTGTTCTGAAATTCCCACTCTTCAATAATTTGTTATGATCCACACAGTCGAATGCCTTTGCATAGTCAATAAAACACAGGTAAACATCTTTCTGGTATTCTCTGCTTTCAGCCAAGATCCATCTACATCAGCAATGATATCCCTCATTCCATGTCCTCTTCTGAATCCGGCTTGAATTTCTGGCAGTTCCCTGTCAATCTACCGCTGCAACTGCTTTTGAATGAGTGTCAGCAAAATTTTACTTGCGTGTGACATTAATGATATTGTTCAAAACCTTCTGCATTCTGTTGGATCACTTTTCTTTGGAATGGGCATAAATATGGATTTCTTCCAGTTAGTTGGCCAGGTAGCTGTCTTCCAAATTTCTTGGCGTAGAGAAATGAGCACTTTCAGTGCTGCATCCATTTGCTGAAACATCTCAACTGGTATTCCATCCATTCCGGAGCCTTGTTTTTCACCACTGCCTTCAGTGCAGCTTGGACTTCTTCCTTCAGTACCATCAGTTCTTGATCATATACTACCTCCTGAAATGATTGAACCTCGACCAATTCTTTTTGGTTCAGTGACTCTGCGTATTCCTTCCATCTTCTTTTTATGCTTCCTGCGTCGTTCAGTATTCTGCCCATAATAATAATGTGATAATAATAATAATATAATAATAATAGCTGCCACTTATTAAACTCATCCTGCCAGTGCTTCACCAAAAAATATTGTGTGCGTATTTAATTTTTATAACAATAAAAATAACTTTATGATATAGAACTTATTACCTCCATTATAAAGATGAGAAAAATAAAGCTTAGAAAGCTTAAGTAACTTACCCAAGAAAATGTCAGAGATGGAAATTAAATTCATGCCTCTCTGACCAAGAGTACATTCCCTGAACCCCATATCACACTTACTGTTTGCTCCTCATTCCTAAAATGTTTCTCATCCAAGAGCATGGGCCTCCAACCTCAGAATTATTAGTTCAAGGTCTCCATTCCACTTGAAAACCAGGACAAACCTCAGAGATTTTGGAAACATCTGAGGTTTTGGAGTCTAAAATTTCTTGGGAGTCCCTGGGTGATGCAAATGGTTAATGCACCGAAAGGTTGGCAGTTTGAGTCCACCAGGAGGCACCTGGGAAGAAAGGCCTGATGATCTACTTCTGAAAAACCAGCCATTGAAAACTCTGTGACACACATGGAGTCACCATGAGTCAGAATCAGCTCACCGGAAATTGGTTAACTGGCAGAATTTCTTGAAGTGGAGGTCTTCATCAGCAATGAAGATGACACATCATGTGTGTTCTCTGACAACCACTCAGGGGAGTTAGGGGAAAAGAAATAATAATAGCCAGTGCTTACCTCCCTGCAAATTTCTCCCACCTTGTAGGCTTAGAGGAATAATTAGCTGCTCTAGCTGCTTTGAAGACTGGTTCCAAAATGCAGCTCAGACCACAAATACAATGTTACTGTCACTTGAGAATCGGAAAGTGGTTTCTCTCAAATCTAAACACCTTGATGTGCAGTAGGATCACTGATATGTTTTAAAAAGAGGGAAAGTTTGAAATTTACAGTTATGAAAAGTGTTATTTACCTCATGTACTTGCATATAATGGAGCACTTTGTACTCTTGCATGGGGAAGGTTGTTAAAGCACTTCACTAATGTACAGACGCACTTCGATAGGAAGAAAAACGGTAACACTCTTTTAACTGAGCAGAAGTTTACTTTAATTCATTGGAAAGAAAAAAGAATTCCTTCATAAGACAATGCCTGTGTAAAACTGTTGAAATGTGCTATTGCAATCATGTTTCAAACACAAGGGATTTTATAGGTTCATTTGTTACAACTTGTAGCTTAACCTCCTCAAAACTCATTCTACACTGTTCACTTGTTCGAATAGCATTTGATCTATTTTTCTTAATTGAACATTATGCTACCGAACTGAAATTTAAGAAGACAAGAAAATGAGGCATAATAATTGTAGCTTTCTCCCATAATAAAACAAAGCAGAAGTGAAAGAGCTGGACAATCTCCCACCGTAAAGGTACTGGAATAAGAAGCTGGAGATTTACCAAGATTTCTAAAGTATGAATTACATTTTTGCCCATTCGAGAAGATTTGCAGTTTCCAAAAAATTAGTAAACATCAATTAGTACTCCCATTGCTCATTTGTAGAACATGGAAATAGCTTCTTTACTTAATGATAGAAGAAAGATAAACACAAAGAGAATGAATTATTAAAAGCCATAAATATTAGCAATGTCTCTGTTCTCGACAGTTTGAAATTTGCTGTTTCCAATAGGGCAAATAACCCATTGCTGCCGAGTGGATTCCAGCTCACAGAAGACAATGTAGAACTGCCCTATAGGGTTTCCAAGGCTGTAATCTTTATGTAAGTAGCCTGCCACATCTTTCTCCTGCAGAGCAGCTGGTGGGTTTAAACCACTGACCTTTTGTTTAGCAGCTGAGCACTTAACCATTTTGCCAGCAGGGATCCTTAGGGTAAATAAAGATGACCTAAAATAGTTTAAAACAAAGTCAATTTTCATTTATTATCATCAACTAAAAGAGCTTTCTCTATGATCATAGATGCGTTCCGATTTAATGATGAAAACAATAAATTGGTAATAATGTTACCAATTATTAAGAGTCTACCGTATGCCAATACTATACTAGGTGCTTTACACAAATTATCTCGTTAATTTAATTCTCATTTTACATATGAAGAAACTACTTCATAGGCTCCTGAGGGTCCAAGCACCAGGAAGAAATACAATGTGTTGGTAAGGTCTTCTCTTTGGTTTGTTTAAGATGTGTAACTGGCCTAATGGGGTAATTTTTTTATTGTCACAGACAATAACAACCTGATACATAACCAATGGAGGAGATAGAAAAAAGTTTAAATCTCATAGGCAGGACAGCCGCTCTTCAATGGGCAGCGTGGTCGTGGATGTGGAGCTGATATGATGGCCAACCAGATTCACACGTACTATGTGTCCATGTTTCATAAGATCAGCATGTCAATGAGTAACATCCAATATTGGAAAAACATTGGGAGAGAGAGAGTTTCCTACTCTTCCCTCACTTAGGTCCACTCATTCCCCTTTGATGAAGACATTTGGGATTGCTTTCACACAAAACTCTCCATGAGTTCTATCCTTCAGCAACTCAGGCCATTTAGTCCTTCACGCTCCAGTGAAACTATCCATGCATTTCCTCTCCACCAATCTATTAACTCTCACTTCCTCTGACCCAGCTCTCAAGTTGTATAAAGCCTTCTCTGACCTGCTTATCTCCATGCTGATCATTCCTTACTTTCCTTCTTTCATTAATCCCTAGAGTTCTTTGAATTTTGCTTTTCCAACCAAATTGCAAGTCCGTCAAGGGCCAAAGTTCTACTTCTACTTCTCTTGTATCTATAGGTGCCTGCTAGATTATTGCATGAATGATTATTTTGTTTCTACTTAAGCTGAAGAAATTGAACCCAGAGGATACAACTTCTAAGCCACATCAGTCTATTAGAGTACTCATGGGTCAGGGACTCACTAAGACTCCTTAATGCATGATTTGGCCGTTTTTTTTGTTTGTTTGTTTGTTTGTTTTCTATTCACCATCTGTAATAAATGTACATATCCTGTTCCCAAACAACATCTCAGTAAGTTTCATAAGGTAATTTAACTTCACTTAAAACCTGCCACTGCTTTCTGTGGCCTGCTCAAGCACTTAGTTTTTATGAGCTCAGTCGTCCTGGGTCCATCAAAATTATTATCTATGAATGAGCCTTCCTCATTACATAAGTCTGGATTTTGAAATCATTTCTCAAATAATCTTATCCATCTGTATTATTTTGGTCAGCCTATGCTATACTATCAAATAAACCCAGATTTCTTGGTGGTTTTGTACCATAAAAGTTTATATTTTGCTCACACAAAATCCAATTTGAAGTTTGGACTTGGAGAGCAAGGGCTTTCCTCTATCCAGTCACTATGGCAGGGGAAGAGAATAGATGGAGGAGGGACACTGGCTTTTAACTGCCTCCACCTAAATGTGACACAGGTTTCTTCCACTCATAACTCATTGGCCAGTACTGGTCACATGGTCCCAGTCCATTGTGGTGTAAGTCCTCAAATTAAGATTCAATGTAAGTGCTGTCCTGATATCTAGTAGAATTGAGAGAGCCCCAAATAAGTTCTCCCTCCCCTTTGCTTCCACCAATAATGTCCCATAGCCAAACAAAGCTCTTTATCAAGGGGACCAGGCAAAGTGCCTGTTTATCCCTGTGAACAGACTTCAATTCCCTGCCAGCCTGTGGAATTGTTCAAGCAATCCAATCATTTTCTCCTACAGGAACCAGGGGCACCTCATCCTGTTGTTACTACAAAGCCAGCCTCCCACAGCCCCTTCTTTTTCACTCTGTTTTGAGTACAATAGCCATGTGGCCCTGCATGGTATGGTGTCCTCCCCCCCACCCCCCAGGCTGAGATACATGTAATTAAGAGACTACTGTCCATCTCATCTGCCCAGTGTTTGGTGTCATTTGTTCAGTTGTCCTTAGAACCTAGAGTGGGAATCCTTCCCTCACCAACGGAATGAAGAGGAGATGAAATAAAACACCCCCTTGCCAGGGGGCTCTGAGAAGTGTAGGAGGGTCACACAGACATTCAGTAAGCATTTATTAGCCATCTGGGACATACCATCCTCCGAGGCCCAACTGAAATATCTTTTCCTCCACGAGGTTCTCTCTAATCTTTCCTAACGAGGTAAGATCTAGTCTCTTCTGTCAGTTCCCACCACACCATTGGCCCGTGCCCATGGCTTCCACAGTTTACATTATCCTGCTTAGCTCGAATTTGCTTATTATATCCACACTTTCTTAACCCTAAGATCCTTGAAGTAGGGCCTATGTCATATACAGCTCGTTAAGGTCCCCTGTAAAACTGAGCACATCTCAAGAATATTTGCTGCAGTCACATGAATCAGGTAAGGACCAAGGAGTGTAAGACTTCAAAAGCACCTTTGAGGAAATAGCAAGAAAGGCAGCAAAGTTTATTAGAATCCAGAAGCAAAAACTTCTCTTCAGAAAATTCTTCCGCATTTTCTCATGCTTGGTAGGTACAGTAAAACGGCATCATTTGAAAACATTGGCCATGAGCTATATATTACAGATTTGTTTAAAATCAGCAGTTAAAAAAAAAAAAAAATGTTGCTTTGAACAGAGTCTCAGTAAGGCAAAGCTCTCTCCGAGCCCTACTTCAAAAGTTAGAAGGTAGCTTCATGCCCATTCCATATCATCAGAAGTAAAGTCTCAAGTCATAAATGCCCCCCAGTGACTGACCGGGCTAGCTGGTGTGTTTTCTTCCCCCTTCTACTTTGCAGAAAGAAAAGACAGCAAAAGTTCCTTCAGCGAGCTGCCCAGGCGCTCCCAGGCCATTGTGCAGAATCGTTGTCAGGTTAAATTAGGGAGTACAGACTCCACGAGTGTAAAAAATCAATACTTGATGGAAGATTGCTCCCCGGAAAATCTGTTTTGATTCCAGAATTAATTCGCGACCAAAGGCTTCTGCAAAATGACATGCCATTAGACAGAAAATGAACACATTCTGTCCTTGAAATTGGATGGAAATATGTCAGCTGATTGACCCATTCACTCTCCTCACTCTCTGGGCAGATAGAGTAGGTGTGGTAGCTGTGTGAATTAGTGCCCCAAACCCGGTCCATTTTCAAAACAGGATAAAAGAAACTTTTTTTTTTTTTTTTTTTTGAAGTCCAGTGTGAATTGGGAGTAGTCTCTAGGCCATTGTTGGAAAGCTATTGCAAATGTGTTTTGTCAAGGCAAATGCATTTGTTTGGAAGGCCCAACTCTCCTGAGTTTTCCAATCCCAGAATAAACTCAACTACAAATCTTAAAATAAAACAAGAATTTTTCCCCCAAAAGCAGTGACTTGCAATATTGATGACAATGTAATTTCTTTGTCATATATGAAGTAACACTCCTCCCACTCCTGTCTGTTAGGTTCCATCAACTAAAAACTTTTGCAAGAGGCAAGCACCAGCTTTTAAGTTGTGCGCATGTCAGCCGTCTTCAAGGCCTTTCCTGACTTGTACAGTCAGATCTGCAGCGAGGGTGAATGTCATACCACAAACTCTAATACGTGTAAAATTCACTCTCTTTAATTCCTTTCAATCAAATTAAATCTGATCAGAATTTTTCTTCATCCCCAGGGTCATGAAAAGGCCCCAGGGACTTTTACAGAGCAAACGTTCAAAGACACCCTTCTGCACTTCTGTCCACTCTGGTCATTGTTGATAATCTCATGGTCCAAGCCTGCATGGTTCCTTGAAGGCAGGTGGTTCTAGTACTTTCACTGAGGCACCAAAAGCCTTGCCAAGACTGGGAGTTCTTGTGCCCAGGATCAGACTTCCTTCTCCTCTCTACTTTTTGCATGTCTGCCATTTTCCCCAAAGTCTTGCACCTTCTTCTCCTCCCCCTTGAGGTTTCTTCAAAAGCTCATTATTACAAAAAACAAACACAAGGAAAAGGGATTATATTCAACAACTATGCTTTCAATGCTTTCTGGCCAGAGAGTACAAATTCCTGGTTAGCTTTTTGGAATGGAGGAGGGAACTTAAAGCAAGACCAGCAGTTAAAGCAGTTACTGTCAAGTCAACGCTGACTCATAGTGACTCCATGTGTGTCAGAGTAGAACTGTGCTGTATCGGGTTTTTAATGGCTGATTTTTTGGAAATAGCGTTTCTTCCTAGGTATACCTGGATAGACTCGAACATCCAGCCTTTGGATTAGCAGCCAAATATACTCTTGTTAATGTATTAACTGTTTGAACCACCCAGGTATTCCAAAGGAAGACAAAACCCACTTAATATTTCATTAATTCATGCAGCCACAGATATACTCCGAAGGACTGGCTTAGCAGCCCTCCACCAAAACTTCTTGTCCCTGCCCACCAAGCCACATGCCTCATCTCCAGGTGCAAAGGGACATCTTAATCTACTTGCTGATGTAGTCTGGGCCCGCACTAAGGTTGCTAACAGTGTCAAAACGTGCTGAATGCGTGGAACAGGAGGGAGGTCATGACAGTAGATGTTTGTATTCATTTAACTGGGAGAGGAATCGCCAAGGTGAAGCTCACCTCCTTCTTTGAGTGCAGATACCAAAGGCAAAGACAGCAGTCACACAGCTAACAACCGGGCAGCAGGAACAGACCCCACAGGAGAGGACCACGGGGGCCTAGCCTCATCAGCTATGGTGACTTCATTAGAATCCTCTTACTTGGGAGTAAATTGAGATGGCAGGAGATAGTCTTGAAGCCTTCATGAAAAACAGAAAAGCTACAAAACTGCTGTGTAGGCACTGGTGCTCAGATGTACTGGAGAGCCCTTGTTATCCTGGCTTAGCAGCTCGCCCTCCTGACTGCAGCTTGTGTTGACAATACTTGGCGTTCAGGGAAAAGAGGACATTAGAGAAGAAAACAGATGCCAGCACCTAAAGGCTGGCACGTCAGCCCATCATCCACCTCAGGCATCTAATTCCAATGTTTCCATTTGGCAGAGCAGCCTGAGCCCCTTAGGAACCTGAATTAGTGAGCTCAAGATGCAAGTATGTTAGTATGAATCTTCACTCTTTAAAAAGCGTGAATTATTAGGGAACTATGAAATGTGTTGACATTTTTGACTAATTTGGGTAGATCTAGTGAGTTTATATATCAGCAAAAAAGATTTATGAATCCTTTATTGCATATTGTTATATACATGATAAAGTAAAACTAAAATTTTTTGCTTGCTTTGTTAAAATAGCCAAGTCATTCTCTGCTCTAATAACAGAAGTCCCTTTTATCACTAGAATATCCATTAACTCTGGTTTTCGTATACTCTTAAATAATTTTAACTGAAGTTTCTTTTCCTTTGAAAATGTTGAATTTCTTAATTTGTTGTTTTTTTTTATTTTTTTGAAGTTGAGAAAATATCTTTATTACAATTATTATACACCCTGCCTCTGCCCCTGTCCATAGCTGGGAGCTGTTTCTCACCATACCTCCCTATTTGAAGAGGGATCCTCAAACGCAGGTGTGCCTATGAGATCCTGACTCAGGAGGCCCTGCATTCTGTACTGTTTAACAACCCATAAATCCACTGCCATCAAGTCAATTCCAACTCATAGAGAACCTATAGGCCATAGTGTTTTCAAGGAATGGCTCGTGGACTCGAACTGCTGACCTTTTAGTTAGCACCCTGAGCTCTTAACCACTGAGCCACCAGGGCTCCTTGTTTAACAAGCACCTTAAATAACTCTGGTTCTGGTGATTGAAGCATCTCCCACTGAGAAGCACATTTAATTGATGCAGGGTTCTTTTATTTTTTCTTCTTTTTTTAAATTTTATTTATTTTGCTGTTTATTGCTATTTTAAAATATTGCTTGGTAACTATTATCTTTATGATGTATCCTCATATTTTTTACTTAAGACATATATTCAAATTTTTCCTTTCTGATGACTCTTCATGACTGTGCCTTTAGCAAATTTAGGCTCCAAATTCAAAATAGTAAAACTAGTAAGATTTCAAAAAAAAAAGTGTAGAACACTGTGTGGATGAAACGAGTTCCTTTATGCACCCTCTTGCCTTGGTTCCTTGGAAAAACAGCTTGAGAGATTTTTCCCCTAAGCCCTGAGGAGCGACCTTTGCTCTAGTTTTCTACCCCAGAGGGTTTGTTACTTTTGTCCAGGTCTATTGACATTTCCTGGATAAGCTGTAAACAACTTGGTTTGATACTTTTTGTCTGATCCTGGGCTACAGCCTGCACCTTGCAGGGGTTGGTCCATAGACCATGCAACTGAAGTATCTGTGGCCTGCCAACAGGCGTTGGTCAGTTCATAGCCCTGGAGGAAGGGCCATGCCTTGAAATTGATGATGAGTTTGTAGATGTAAGCAGACAGCCCCACAGAGGTTTTTCAGACAGAAAGAAGCAGAAAGAGAAACAGCAAGAAGACACAGGAGGAAAAAAGGAGAGGAGGCAAGGAACTTCCTAAAAGAGTTGTAATACAAGTCAAGGGCTGTAATATTGAAGACAGTGAAAGGCCTACAAGGGGCCTAGTGGCAGAGCAGCTGGTAACAGACGGCAGGGTCAAGAGGAGCCTGTACTGAGGGTGCCAGGGGAGGAACCTGTCCTCAAGAGGGCCGAGAGGAGGCCTGCACAGTAGAGCAGAGCTGAGAAAACTGTCCTGCACTGAAGAGGGGAGACTCTGCCTACATGCTTTCTGATCCTGATCCTGAGTTGTACCCTGTTCCTTAATAAACCACATAACTGTAAGTATGGTCTGTGAGTTCTGTATGGCCATTGCAATGGATTATCGAACCCAGAAGAGAAGTAGAGAGTGTCGTAGGAGGGACGACAGGTGTCAGAATTGGTAAAAATGTAGGAGAGTAGACGTATATCTGACCTCCACCTCATAGGGATCAGCTTTGGGCTGATCTTGATTCGAATTATCCCCCCTGAAGTTAGGCAGGTTCTGGTGCTGCTATACTACTACAACTCTTCTACATTTTGAAACTAAAAAAGTAAACTTAACAACTACACAAAGTTATCTGGGAAGTTTTCCTTACCCTTGCTTGCAAGTGAGAAAATTATCAAAGTCATATTAAACTCCAGTTATGTTCTAGCAACACATAATAATCATGCTTACTCTTTGGCATGGATACTGATATCCTAGTTCCACCATAAACTAAAAATAAAATCTCTGAAGAAATGGAAAAAGAACCGTCAAAATCCAGCCCCCTTTAGACATGAAAGAATAATTTCAACTTAAATTAAGATTACAATACCTGAAATCTTTACCCAAATAAATGAAGACTGAATGACTTGGCATTATAATTATTTACATCAAAATAATCCTGCTTTTATGTAAGGATTTTAAATATTAGGACTTAGTTGCTAAAAGCTCCTCTTTTATTTCTATTTTAGAATACCGCCGTCCCATACACTAGAAGTATATCCAGTGCTGCCATAGCAGCATGTAGGAGTTGAAAGACTAGATAAGGAATAGAGAAACTTTGATTCATTGATTGAGTCTTCTACCAGCTGTAGAATTCTACGATCTTCTACAAAGTACAGGACTTTTCTAAAACACAAGATAATTGGAAAGATTTTTCAATAATCTGATCAGAACTCCTGGTATTCTTTATTACAGACACATTGAGGAAGAGGTGTTTGTATACACATACATTGAAGGTGTGGTATTTGTTTATATACTGAGAAAGAGGTATTTGAAGTAAATGCTCCAAGATTTCCAAATGTAATTGAATTTGAAAGGTATATAATTACCCAAAACAATGATTAGGGCCCCTCTGACTGTCTCATATCTGAGGCAACTCAATACCAAAATTTTCAAATGACTAATAATGTTTGCTGACAGAGCTCAAATTAACAGTGCCTATGGTTATCCTTTGTTTATACTCAAATAACTTGAACCAAAACCAGCCTTGAAACCATGCTAAAAAGGAAAGAAGATATTCAAGATATATCTGCAACTAATTCACAAGAGTCTCCTTAAACATTCTAAAATGAGAGACTTTTTGGTTATTCTCCCCAAACTGTATAGTGAGAATGTGGAAACTTGAGGGCTAACAAGATGAAAAGATGGATTCTCAAGAAAGCCTTTGCCCATCTGTCTTAGTTTCCTAGTGCCATTGTAATAGAAACACCACAAGTGGGTGGCTTTAAAGAACAGAAATTTAGGAGTTCTGGCAAAATGGCGCTCTAGGCAGAAGCACCACGCCGTCCCTCCACAGCAAAGATCCGAAAAACTAAGCCGAACAGAGGATACAACAATCCTGAAACCCTAAAAGATCAAATGAAGAGACAAAGAACTCAGCCAAGCACCAAATGGAGTGAGAAAACTGACAGAGAATGGAGAGCAAGGAGAGATTCATGCAGAGGTCCCCTACCAGCTAACGCAGCACGGATCCGCCATCTTGGACTCCTATCAGAGACCAGCAAACAGGAGGTACGAGAAAGCAGCCTCACGGAGCATCCAGCGGGAGACAAAACAACTGGTAATTTGCAATATACGCTTTCCCACCCCCCAACCTTCTTCACCCCAACTCAGCCTCCTCTGCTTCCCGCGGCCACAATCTCTTGACCGGGAAACACCGGCTGCTTGGATTCCACACACCCAAAATGGGCCAGCTCTCTGAGTGCCATTTGTTGGCTGCTGGTGTTGCTTTTTTCTGCTTCTTTTGATTTCTTCATGCCTTTCACCACGTCCCCCTCCTTTCGCTCAGGTGCCTGGCTCCATGCGCCATCTTTGCTTCTTCCTGAGGGGCTGCAGAGCTCTGGTGAACTGTGATATACGCTTTCCCATTCCCTACCCTTCTACACCCACATTCTGCCACCTCTGCCTCCCGCGGACACAGTATCTTGTCTGAGAAACACCAGCCCACACTAGCTGGCTCTCTGAGTGCCATTTGTTGGCTGCTAGTGTTGCTTTATTTTCTGCTTATTTTGATTTCTTCCTTACCTCTCACCACCTCCCCCTCCTTTCTCTCAAATACCTGGCTCCGTGCACCATCTTTCCTTCTTCCTGAGGGGCTGTGGAGGTCCATTCGAGTGTGGAGCTGCTTCCCAGTCTGGGCTGCTGTGGTGGTGGGATCCCAGGGCTTTTGTTCGTTTGTTTGTTTTGAATTGTTTGTTTGTTTTCTTTTCCTTTTCTTGAGTTGGGAGCCCTTTCTGGCCAGGCGGTGCTGCGTGGCAAGGAGACTTCCCCCTCGGCTTGCACAGATGTGCAGAGGGATCCCTGAGGACATTTCTTTTTTTGTTGGGTTTTTGTTTTCTTCTGTTTTTTGGGGGGCCTTTCTTGTTCATTTTTTTTTTTATTTCTTTTGTTTTCTTTTCCCTCTTTTTCCCTTTTTGTCTTTCTTCATGGCTCAGTTTCTCATGTCTCTATATCTTCCTTCTCTTTCTGTTCCCTGAATACCTGGCATTGTATACCTCTATGCCTTCTAGCCAGGCTGTACTGCAACACCTGAGAGCGACTTCCCCAGACCTCATAGCTGCACTGATGGGATCCCTGGGAACTTTGCAGTTCTTTAACCTTTCTGATTTTTATTTATTCATTCTTTTCTTTTCTTCCTCTTCCCCTTTCTGTTTTTCTCCATTTCATGGTCTCTCATCTCTCCACTCCAACGGCAAGCTCCCCTAGCATTCTTTTTTGTTTGTTTGTACGGTTTTGGCTCCTGTTCCTCTCTCCTCTCTCCCATATCCATCTTAGCTCCACACGTAACAATCTCCGCGCTGCATCCTGCCTACCTGCACTGTGCGCTTGACATCCCACCACCAAGCAGCACAGGCATGGCCTACTGGAACCTGCCCCGCACTGATTACTGACCCACTCTGCTGGCTTTAGTAAGTGCCAGAAACAACCCGTCCCAGTAACTTCTCTTCAGCTAGACCTGCCCTGCCCTACCATATCTGAGTGACTGGCCCTGCCAATTGGAGAAGGAGGAGAAAAGTATTGTGCCCACAGATGAGCAGACAACAAAGAACACAAAGTCTGCCTGCTCAGACATAGTCAAATTTTTAAAAAAATGGGACGAAACCAACAAATCTACAATCAATAAACGAGAAAAATAACTACTGAATGCCCCAAAGACAGCAGACAATATCAAAACATTTACAAAAACAGGACAGGATGGTTCCAGTAGGCAACCAAAATAAAACAACAGATGATTACCCAGTGGAAGAAAATGCACTGGAACTACCTGATAGGGAATTCAAATCTCTAATACTCAGAATTCTCCAAGAACTGTGGCAAAATGCTGACAAACATGAGGAAAAAATAAACAAATTCATGGAAAACACAGACAAAAAATTGGAAGAATTCAGGAAAATAATGCAGGAACAAAATGCCAAAATAAATTCACAACTAGAAATTATACAAAGACAAAGATTAGAAATCCAAAAGATAAACAATAAGATTTCAGAAATGGACGGTGTCATAGAAGGGCTGAGAAGCAGATTTGAAATGGTGGAAAACAGGATCAGTGGAATTGAAGACAAACACTTGGATACAACTCTGTTTCAGGAAAACTCAGAAAAAAGAGCAAAGAGAAATGAAGAGACCCTGAGAGTTATGTGGGATAAAATCAAAAGCAAAAATTTTCAAGTGATTGGAATTCCAGAACGGGGAGAAAACAGAAAACACAGAGAGGATCATTGAAGAAGTGTTGACAGAAAACTTCCCCAATATCATGAAAGATGAAAAGCTGGCCATCCAAGAAGCTCAACAAACCCCATATAGGAGAGACCCAAAAGAAAATCACCAAGGTATATCATAATCACACTCGCCAAAACCAAAGACAAACAAATAATCCTGACAGCAGCTCATGATAAACAAGAAGTCACATACAGAGGAGAAATGATAAGACTAAGCTCAGATTATTCGACAGAAACTATGCAGGCAAGAAGGCAATAGGATGACATATATAAAATCTTGAAAGAAAAAGATTGCCAGCCAAGAATACTATATCCTGCAAAAGTCTCATTCAAATTTGATAAACAGAATTAAAGAGAGTATGTAAAAGTCAAGCCAAACTTACAATTATTATTAAAGGGACTTCTTCAATCTGAGGACAAAGAGCCTCAGCTCACAGGCAGAATCTTGGACGCAGGATCGTACCAGCCAGATACCAATCTAGGAAATGAACTCTCGAGGACTATCCAAAACCAAAAGAAATACAACAGGGAATCAGAGCAGTTAATCAGTAAATCACAACGACATCAAAACAATAAAAGAGGGAATAAACGGCATAGGTATAGAACCTTCTAATGGAGAGGAAGGCAAGGCGATACTAAGTAATGGTAGACTGCTTCAAACTTAGAAAGATGAGGGTAAAATTCATGGTAACCACAAAGAAAGTTAACAAACATTAAAAAAAAGAGGAAAAAAATAAACTCTCAGCAAAAACAAAACCTATAAAAACAAAAGAAATGAAAAAAAATCCACAAACAAAAGTTAACTCGGCACAAGAGAGTAAGAAGAACAAAGAAAAACTTCAGCACCACAAAAAGACACTACAAAATGACAGCAACAAACTCACATCTATCAATAATTACACTGAATGTAAATGGACTCGATGCACCCATACAGAGACGAAGAGTGAAAGAATGGATAAGAAAACAGGATCCATCAATATGCTGTCTTCAAGAGACATACCTTAGAAACAAAGATGTGAATTTATTAAAACTCAAAGGTTGGAAAAAAATATTATCAAGCTAACAACTATCAAAAAAGAGCAGGAGTGGCAATTCTAATCTCAGATAAAATAGACTTTAAAACAAATTATACCATAAAAGACAAAGAAGGACACTATATAATGATTAAGGGTACAATCCATCATGAAGACATAACCATAATAAATATCTATGCACCCAATGACAGCTCCAAAATACATAAAACAAACTCTAACAACACTGAAAAGATAAATGGACAGTTCCACAATAACAGCAGGAGACTTCAACACACCACTCTCAGTAAAGGACAGAACAACTAAGAAACTCAGCAAAGATACAGAAGACCTAAATGCCACAGTCAGCCAACTTGACCTCATAGACATATACAGAACACTCCGTCCAACCGCTGCAAAGTACACATTCTTTTCCAATGCACATGGAACGTTCTCCAGAATAGACCACATCTTAGGCCACAGAGCAATCCTCAACAAGATCCAGAACGTTGAGATAATTCAAAGTATCTTCTCTGACCACAATGCCATCAAGGTAGAAATTAACACTAGAAAGAGCAAGGAAAAAAATCAATTACATGGAAACTGAATAATACCCTGCTTACACATCAGTGGGTAATAGAAGAAATCAGAGATGGAATCAAAAAATTCCTAAAATCAAATGAGAATGAAAACACATCATACCAAAACCTTTGGGACACAGCAAAGGCAGTCCTCAGAGAACAATTTACAGCAATAGATGCACATATCAAAAAAGAAGAAAGGGACAAAATCAAAACATTAACTACAGAGCTCAAACAAATAGAAAGAGAACAGCAAAAAAAGCCCACAACCACCGGAAGAAAGGAAATAGTAAAGATCAGAGCTGAAATAAATGAAATAGAGAACAGAAAAACAATAGAAAGAATCAACAAAACCAAAAGTTGGTTCTTTGAAAGAAGCAAAAAAATCGACAAACCACTGGCCAGACTGACAAAAGAAAAACAGGAGAGGACACCAATAATCCAAATAAGAAATGAAACGGGGGACATTACAACAGACCCAACTGAAATAAAAAGGATTATAACAGAAAATTATGAAAAACTATACTCCAACAAATTTGAAAACCTAGAGGAAATGGATAAATTTCTAGAAACACACGGCCTACCCAAACTACAACAAAGTGAAGTTGAAAATCTGAACAGACCCATAACAGGAGAAGAGATTGAAAAGGTAATAAAAAAACTCCCAACCAAAAAAGCCCTGGCCCAGATGGCTTCACTGGAGAATTCTACAAAACATTTACAGAAGAACTTGTACCAGTACTACTCAAGCTATTTCAGAGCATAGAAGAGGAAGCAACACTTCCAAATTCATTCTATGAAGCCAGCATAATGCTGATACCAAAACCAGGCTAAGACATCACAAAAAAAGAAAATTACAGACCAATATCTCTCATGAATATAGCTTCAAAAATTCTCAACAAAATTCTAGCCAATAGAATTCAGCATCATATCCAAAAAATAATACACCACGACCAAGTAGGATTCATACCAGGTATGCAAGGATGGTTCAACATTAGAAAATCAATCAACGTAATCCACCACATAAATAAAAGGAAACAAAAGAATCACATGATCATCTCGATTGATGCAGAAAAGGCATTTGACAAATTCCAACACCCATTCCTGATAAAAACTTTCAATAAAATAGGTATAGAAGGGAAATTCCTCAACATAATAAAGGGCATCTATGCAAAACCAACGGCCAACATCATTCTTAATGGAGAGAGGCTGAAAACATTCCCCTTGAAAACAGGAACAAGACAAGGATGCCCTTTATCACCACTCCTATTTAACATTGTGCTGGAAGTTCTAGCTAGAGCAATAAGGCAAGACAAAGAAATAAAGGGCATCCAAATTGGTAATGAAGAAGTTAAACTTTCCCTGTTTGCAGATGATATGATACTACATACAGAAAACCCTAAAGACTCCACGAGAAATCTACTGGAACTAATAGATTCAGCAGAGTACCAGGATACAAGATAAACATTCAAAAATCAGTTGGATTCCTATACACCAACAAGGAGAACGATGAAAAGGAAATCAGGAAAACAATACCATTTTCAATAGCCCCTAAAAAAATAAAATACGTAGGAATAAATCTGACCGGGGATGTAAAAGACCTATACAAAGAAAATTACAAAACACTACTGCATGAAACCCAAAGGGATCTACATAAATAGAAAAACATACCATGCTTATGGATAGGCAGACTCAACATTGTGAAAATGACAATTCTACCCAAAGCAATTTACAAATACAACGCAATCCCGATACAAATACTAACAACATTCTTCAAAGAGATGGAAAAACTAATCATTAACTTTATATGGAAGGGGAAGAAGCCCTGAATAAGTAAAGCACTACTGAAGAAGAAGAATAAAGTTGGAGGAGTCACATTACCTGACTTCAGAACCTACTATACAGCTACAGTAGTCAAAACAGCCTGGTACTGGTACAACGACAGATACATTGACCAATGGAACAGAATTGAGAACCCAGATGTAAATCCATCCACCTACGGTCACCTGATCTTCGACAAGGGCCCAAAGTCCATCAAATGGGGAAAAGACAGTCTTTTTTATATATATATATATATTTTATTGTACTTCGGGTGAAAGCTTACAGAGCAAATAGTTTCTCATGAAATAGTAGTACACATGTTGCCCTATGACAATGGTTAACAATCTCACAGCACATCAAGAATATCGTTACTCCACCTTGTGTTCCCTATCACCAGGGGACTTCCTTGTCCCCTTCTGTCTCCTGGCCCTTGTCACTGGACTACTGAAACTCATTAGTCTCATTTGGTATTTTTTTTTATTTTTATTTTTTTTATTTTAACACCATTTCAAAACTTTTTACTTACACATTTAAGTGATATTGACTATGCTCTTCCAATTGTGCTGCCATTCTCGCCCAAGATGAAGGCTTACAGGACAAAACAGCCTCCCATTTAATAGTTACTACAAATGTTGCCCTATAGCAGTGGTCAACAATCTCACAATACATCGACAGTGTCCTTATTCAATTTGTGTTCCTTATCATCAGTTTCCTACTCCCCCTCTGCCTTCTGGCCCTTGTCACCGGACTCCTATACCTCGTTAGTCCCATTTAGTTTTACTGGGCTGTCCACTCCCAGGCTTAACATTGAACCTCAAAGGTAACTTCACCTCTGAGCTGAAAGGGTGTCTGGGGGCCACACTCTTGAGGTTTCTCCAGTATTCTTTAGGCCAGTAAATCTGGTCTTTTTTTTGGGGGGGGGAGGGGAGTTAAAATTATGCTCTACGTCCTTCTCCAGCTCTGTCCAGAACCCTCTGTTGTGATCCTGGTCAGAGCAGTCAGTGGTGGTAGCCGGGCACCATCTAGCTGTACTGGACTCAGTCCGGTGTAGGCCTTGGTAGCTGTGGACAATTAGTCCTTTGGACTAATCTTTTCGTTGAATCCTGTTCTCTTCATTCTCCCTTGCTCCCGAAGGGATGAGACCAGTGGAGTATCTTAGATGGCCACTCATAGGCTTCTAAGACCCCAGACACTACTCACCAAGGTAGAATGTAGAGCATTATCTTTATAAGTAGTGTCATGCCAATTGAGCTAGATATTCCCTGAGACCATGGTCCCCAGAGCCCTCTGTCCAACAACTCAGTCCCTCGGGGGGTTTGGATGTGTCTATAGGGCCTCCATGGCCTTTCCTTGTGCAGGTTGTGTTAGTTTCCCCTGTACTGTGTACTATCTCACCTCTCACCCAAGTTACCACTTATCTATTACCTATTTAGTATTTCCCTCCCCACCCCTCCCATCCCTGGTAACCAACAAGGATTGTTACATTTTGCATGTGAATTTTTTCATGGGTTTTTACAATAGAGGTCTCATACAATATTTGTCCTTTTGTGATTGACTTATTTCACTCAGCATAATGTCCTCCAGTTTCATCCATGTTATGAGATGGTTCACAGATTCATTGTTGTTCTTTCTCGTTGCATAGTACTCCATTGTGTGTATGTACCATAGTTTGTGTATCCATTCATCTGTTGATGGACATCGAGGTTGTTTCCATCGTTTTGCTATTGTGAACAATGCTGCCATGAACATAGGTGTGCATATGTCTATTCAAGTGATGACTCTTATCTCTCTAGGATATATTCCTAGGAGTGGGATTGCTGGATCGAATGGTATGTCTATTTCTAGCTTTCTGAGGAAACGCCATATCATTTTCCAAAATAATTGTATCATTTTGCATTCCCACCAGCAGTGCATAAGAGTTCTGATCTCCCTGCAGCCCCTCCAACATTTGTTGTTTCCAGTGTTTTTGATTCGTGCCAGTAATGCCGGGGTGAGATGGTATCTCATTGTGGTTTTAATTTGCATTTCTCTAATGGCTAGTGATCGCGAGCATTTCCTCATGTGTCTGTTGGCCATTTGAATGTCTTCCTTGGTGAAGGGTCTGTTCATTTCCTTTGCCCATTTTTTGATAGGACTGTTTGTCTTTTTGTTGTAGAGGTGTTGGATTTTCTTGTAGATTATGGAGATTAGACCTTTGTCTGACTTGCACTGTCCAAAAATTTTTTCCCAGTTTGTAGGTTCTCTTTTGACTCTTTTGGTGAAGTCTTTTGAAGAGCATAGATGTTTGATTTTTAGAAGATCCCAGTTATCTAGTTTATCTGTTGGGTTTTTTGTGTTGATGGTTATGGTTTGTATCCTGTTAATGCCATGTATTAAGGCCTGAAGTGTTGGTCCTATTTTTTCTTCTATGAATTTTATAGTTTGAGGATTTATATTCAGGTCTTTGATCCATTTTGAAGTAGTTTTTGTGTATGGTGTGAGGTATGGGTCCTGTTTCATTTTTCTACAAATGGATATCCAGTTTTGCCAGCACCATTTGTTAAAAAGACTGTCTTTTCCCCATTTGATGTATTTTGGGCCTTTGTCAAAGATCAGGTGACCGTAGGTGGATGGATTTACATCTGGGTTCTCAATTCTGTTCCATTGGTCAATGTCTCTGTCGTTGTACCAGTACCAGGCTGTTTTGAGTACTGTAGCTGTATAGTAGGTTCTCAAGTCAGGCAGTGTGAGTCCTCCAACTTTATTCTTCTTCTTCAGTAGTGCTTTACTTATTCGGGGTTTCTTCCCTTTCCATATAAAGTTAATAATTAGTTTTTCCATCTCTTTGAAGAATGTTGTTGGTATTTGTATCGGGATTGCATTGTATTTGTAAATTGCTTTAGGTAGAATTGCCACTTTCACAAATTTGAGTCTGCCTATCCATGAGCATGGTATGTTTTTCTATTTATGTAGATCCCTTTGGGTTTCATGCAGCAGTGTTTTGTAGTTTTCTTTGTATAGGTCTTTTACATTCCTGGTCAGATTTATTCCTAAGTATTTTATCTTTTTAGGGGCTATTGAAAATGGTATTGATTTCCTGATCTCCTTTTCATCGTTCTCTTTACTGGTGTATAGGAATCCAACTGATTTTTGAATGTTTATCTTGTATCCTGCTACTCTGCTGAATCTTTCTATTAGTTCCAGTAGATTTCTCGTGGAGTCTTTAGGGTTTTCTATGTGTAGTATCATATCATCTGCAAACAGGGAGAGTTTAACTTCTTCATTACCAATTTGGATGCCCTTTATTTCTTTGTCTTGCCTTATTGCTATAGCTAGAACTTCCAGCACAGTGTAAATAGGAGTGGTGATAAAGGGCATCCTTGTCTTGTTCCTGTTTTCAAGGGGAATGTTTTCAGCCTCTCTCCATTAAGAATGATGTTGGCCGTTGGTTTTGCATAGATGCCCTTTATTATGTTGAGAAATTTCCCTTCTATACCTATTTTATTGAGAGCTTTTATCAGGAATGGGTGTTGGACTTTGTCAAATGCCTTTTCTGCGTCAATTGAGTGATTGTGTGATTTTTTTTCTTTCCTTTTATTTATGTGGTGGATTACGTTGATGGATTTTCTAATGTTAAACCATCCTTGCATACCTGGTATGAATCCTACTTGGTTGTGGTGTATTATTTTTTTGATATGATACTGAATTCTGTTGGCTAGAATTTTGTTCAGAATTTTTGCATCTATATTCATGAGAGATATTGGTCTGTAATTTTCTTTTTTTGTGATGTCTTTGCCTGGTTTGGGTATCAGCGTTATGCTGGCTTCATAGAATGAATTTGGAAGTGTTGCTTCCTCTTCTATGCTCTGAAATAGCTTGAGTAGAACTGGTACGAGCTCTTCTGTAAATGTTTTGTAGAATTCTCCAGTGAAGCCATCTGGGCCAGGGCTTTTTTTGGTTGGGAGTTTTTTTATTACCTTTTCAATCTCTTCTCTTGTTATGGGTCTGTTCAGATTTTCAATATCACTTTGTTGTAGTTTGGGTAGGCTGTATGTTTCTAGATATTTATCCATTTCCTCTAGGTTTTCAAATTTGTTGGAATATAGTTTTTCATAATATTCTGTTATAATCCTTTTTATTTCAGTTGGGTCTGTTGTAATGTCCCCCATTTCATTTCTTATTTGGGTTATTTGTGCCCTCTGCTGTTTTTCTTTTGTCAGTCTGGCCAGTGGTTTGTCGATTTGGTTGATTCTTTCAAAGAACCAACTTTTGGTTTTGTTGATTCTTTCTATTGTTTTTCTGTTCTCTATTTCATTGATTTCTGCTCTGATCTTTACTATTTCCTTTCTTCCGGTGGTTGTAGGTTTCTTTTGTTGTTCTCTTTCTATTTGTTGGAGTTCTGTAGTTAATGTTTTGATTTTGTCCCTTTCTTCTTTTTGGATATGTGCATCTATTGCTATAAATTGTCCTCTGAGGACTGCCTTTGCTGTGTCCCAAAGGTTTTGGTATGATGTGTTTTCATTTTCATTTGATTCTAGGAATTTTTTTAATTCCATCTCTGATTTCTTCTATTACCCATTGATGTGTAAGCAGATTATTATTCAGTTTCCATGTGTTTGATTTTTTTTCCTTGCCCTTTCTAGTGTTAATTTCTACCTTGATGGCATTGTGATCAGAGAAGATACTGTGAATTATCTCAGCATTTTGGATCTTGTTGAGGATTGCTCTGTGGCCTAAGATGTGGTCTATTCTGGAGAACGTTCCATGTGCATTGGAAAAGAATGTGTACTTTGCAGCGGTTGGATGGATTGTTCTATATATGTCTATGAGGTCCAGTTGGCTGATTGTGTCCTTTAGGTCTTCTGTATCTTTGCTGAGTTTCTTTTTAGTTGTTCTGTCCTTTACTGAGAGTGGTGTGTTGAAGTCTCCTACTATTATTGTGGAACTGTCAATTTCTCTTTTCAGTGCTGTTAGAGTTTGTTTTATGTATTTTGGAGCCCTGTCATTGGGTGCATAGATATTTATTATGGTTATGTCTTCATGATGGATCATCCCCTTAATCATTATATAGTGTCCTACTTTGTCTTTTATGGTAGATTTTGTTTTAAAGTCTATTTTATCTGAGATTAGGATTGCCACTCCTTCTCTTTTTTGATAGTTGTTAGCTTGATATATTTTTTTCCAACCTTTGATTTTTAATAAATTCACATCTTTGTTTCTAAGGTGTGTCTCTTGTAGACAGCAAATTGATGGATCCTGTTTTCTTATCCATTCTGCCACTCTCCGTCGCTTTATGGGTGCATTGAGTCCATTTACGTTCAGTGTAATTATTGATAGATGGAAGTTTGTTGCTGTCATTTTGTAGTGCTTTTTTTTTGTGGTGCTGAAGTTTTCTTTGTTCTTCTTACTCTCTTGTGCTGAGTTACTTTTGTTTGTGGATTTTGTGTTCATTTCTTTTGTTTTTGTAGGTTTTGTTTTTGTTGAGACTTTATGTTTTTCGTCTTTATTTTTATGAGTTGGTTTGTTAACTTTTTTTGTTGTTACCATGAATTTTACCCTTATCTTTATAATTTTGAAGCAGTCTACCCTTACTTGGTATTGCCTTGCCTTCCTCTCCTTTAGAAGGTTCTATACCTATGCCGTTTGTTCCCTTTTTCATTGTTTTGATGTTGTTTTCATCCTTTGATTGATTTCTCTGATTCCCTGTTGTATTTCTTTTGTTTTTGGAAAGTCCTCTGTAGTTCAGTTCCTAGAATGGTATCTGGTTCATGTGAACCTGCGTCCTAGGTCCTAGGTCCTGCCTGAGGGCTGAAGCTGTTTGTCCTCAGATTGAAGAACTCCCTTTAATAATTCTTGTAAGTTTGGTTTGACTTTTGCATATTCCTTTAGTTTCTGTTTATCTGGAAATGACCTAATTTAACCATCAAATTTGAATGAGAGTTTTGCAGGATATATTATTCTTGGCTGACAATTTTTTTCTTTCAAGATTTTGTATATGTCATCCCATTGCCTTCTTGCCTGCATGGTTTCTGCCGAATAATCTGAGCTTAGTCTTATTGTTTCTCCTCTGTATGTGACCTCTTGTTTTTCACGAGCTGCTCTCAGAATTCTTTGTTTGTCTTTAGTTTTAGTGAGTGTGAATATGATATGTCTTGGTGATTTTCTTTTGGGGTCTCTTCTATATGGGGTTCGTTGAGCTTCTTGGATGGCCAGCTTTTCATTTTTCATGATATTGGGAAAGTTTCCTGTCAGCAGTTCGTCAATGATCCTCTCTGTGTTTTCTGTTTTCTCCCCCTGTTCTGGTATGCCAATCACTCGTAAGTTTTTGCTTTTAATTGTGTCCCACATAACTCTCAGGGTCTCTTCATTTTTCTTTGTTCTTTTTTCTGAGTTTTCCTGAAACAAAGTTGTATCCAAGTGTTTGTCTTCAGTTCCACTGATCCTGTCTTCCATGGTTTCAAGTCTACTTCTCAGCCCTTCTATGACACCATCCATTTCTGAAATCTTGTTGTTTATCTTTTGGATTTCTAATTGTTGTTTTTGTATAATTTTGAGTTGTGAATTTATTTTGGCATTTTGTTCCTGCATCATCTTCCTGAATTCTTCCAATTTTTTGTCTGTATTTTCCATAAATTTGTCTATCTTTTCCTCATGTTTGTCAGCTTTTTGCCTCAGTTCTTGGAAAATTCCGAGTATTAGTGATTTGAGTTCCCTATCAGGTACTTCTAGTGCATTTTCTTCCACAGGAGAGTTATCTGGTGTTTTAATTTGGACGCCTATTGGAGTCATCTTGTCTTGTTTTTGTAAATGTTTTGATATTGTTTGCTGTTTTCGGGGCATTCAGTAGATATTTCTCTCGTTTATTGATTGTAGATTTTTTTTTTTTTCGTCCTTGTGGTACAGCTGGGCAGATCTAGCTGAGGAGGAGCCACTGGGATGGGTTGTTTGTGGCACTCACCGCAGCCACCAGGATGGTCGGTAGTCAGTGCTGGACAGGTTCCAATAGGGCGTGCCTGCACAGCTTGGTGGTGTGATGTCTAGTGCACAGTGCAGGTAGGTAGGGTGTAGCGGGAAGATGGTTATGTGTGAAGCTAAGCTGGATATGGGAGAGAGGAGAGAGGTGCAGGAGCAAAAAGTATACAAACATAAAAGAATGCTAGGGAGCTTATCGTTGGAATGTACAGATGAGAGACTATGGGATGGAGGAAACCAGAAGGGGGAAGAAAAAGAAAAGGAAAGAATGAACAAATAAAAATCAGAAAAGTTAAAGAACTGCAAAGTTCCCAGGGATCCCACCGATGCAGCTATGAGGTCTGGGGGAGTCGGTCTCAGTTTTCACAGCACAGCCTGGCCAGAAGGTACAGAGGCATACATCGCCTGGTATTCAGGGATCAGAAAGAGAAGGAAGAGATAGAGAGACGAGAAATTAAGCAATGAAGAAAGACAAAAGGGAAAAAGAGGGAAAAGATGACAAAACTAATCAAAAAAAGAAGAAAAATAAAATTAAAAAAAGAAAAAAAAAAAGCAACACCAACAGTCAGTGCCAACAAATGGGACCCAGAGAGCCCCCACTCAGGGGTGTGAATTCCAAGAAGCTGGCAGTCTCGGGGTTAAGAGACCGTGGCCACGGGAAGCAGAGGGGCAAACGAACAAAGGCCCCGGGATCTCACCAGCGTGGCAGGCCAGACCTGGAAGCAGCCACACGCCTGAACACAGCCCCACAGCCCCGCAGGAGAGAGCAAAGATGGCACTCGGAACCAGGCACCCAGGCAAAAGGAGGGGGAGGTGGCAGAAAAAGCTTCGTCAGCGGTCAGCAAACAGCTCTCAGAAAGCCGCCAGCCCGGGCGCGCAGAATCCAAGCACCAGCGCCCCCCAGCCCAGGGACCCTGGCCACGGAAAGCAGGGGAGCCCCAGCCGAGGTGGAGAGGGGTGGGGGGTGGGAAAGCACGCACCGCAGTTTACCGGTCGTTCTGTCTCCCACTGGATGCTCTGCAAGGCTGCTCTCCCGTTCGCTGGTCTCCGATAGGAATCCAAGATGGTGGATCCGCGCTGCGTTAGCTGGTAAGGAACCTCTGCATGAGTCTCTCCTCGCTCTCCGTTCTCTTTTAGTATTCTCACTCCGTTTGGTGTTTGGCTGAGTTCTTTATCTCTTCATTTGGTGTTCTAGGGCTTCAGGATTGTTGGTTCTCTGTTAGGCTTAGTTTTTCGGATCTCTGCTGTGGAGGGACGGCGTGGTGCTTCTGCCTAGAGCGCCATCTTGCCCCACCTTCAAGACAGTCTTTTTAACAAATGGTGCTGGCAAAACTGGATATCCATCTGCAAAAAAATGAAACAGGACCCATACCTCACGCCGTATACAAAAACTACTTCAAAATGGATCAAAGACCTGAATATAAAGCCTAAAACTATAAAGTTCATGGAAGAAAAAATAGGACCAACACTTCAGGGCTTAATACATGGCATTAACAGGATACAAACCATAACCATCAACGCACAAACCCCAACAGATAAGCTAGATAACTGGGATCTTCTAAAAATCCAACACCTATGCTCTTCAAAAGACTTCACCAAAAGAGTCAAAAGAGAACCTACAGACTGGGAAAAAAATTTTGGACAGTACAAGTCAGACAAAGGTCTAATGTCCATAATCTACAAGAAAATCCAACACCTCTACAACAAAAAGACAAATAATCCTATTAAAAAATGGGCAAAGGAAATGTACAGACAGTTTACCAAAAAAGACATCCAAATGGCCAACAGACATGAGGAAATGCTCGTGATCACTAGCCATTAGAGATGCAAATTAAAACCACAATGAGATACCATCTCACCCCGGCATTACTGGCACGAATCAAAAACACTGGAAATAACAAATGTTGGAGGGGCTGCGGGGAGATCAGAACTCTTATGCACTGCTGGTGGGAATGCAAAATGATACAACCATTTTGGAAAATGATGTGGCGCTTCCTCAGAAAGCTAGAAATAGACATACCATTCAATCCAGCAATTCCACTCCTAGGAATATATCCTAGAGAGATAAGAGTCATCACTCGAATAGACATATGCACACCTATGTTCATGGCAGCATTGTTCACAATAGCAAAACGATGGAAACAACTTAGATGCCCATCAACAGATGAATGGATAAACAAACTATGGTACATACACACAATGGAGTACTATGCAATGAAAAAGAACAACAATGAATCTGAACCATCTCATAACATGAATGAAACTGGAGGACATTATGCTGAGTGAAATAAGTCAATCACAAAAGGACAAGTATTGTATGAGACCTCTATTGTAAAAACCCATGAAAAAGTTCACACACAAAATGTAACAATCTTTGTTGGTTACCAGGGATGGGAGGGGTGGGGGGGGGAAATACTAAATAGGCAATAGATAAGTGGTATCTTGGGTGAAGGGTGAGACAGTACACAATACAGGGGAAACGAGCACAATCTGTACAAGGAAAGGTCATGGAAGCCCCACAGACACATCCAAACTCCCTGAGGGACTGAATTGCTGGTTGGAGGGCTCAGGGGACCATGGTCTCGGGGAACATCTAGCTCAACTGGCATGACACAGCTTATAAAGACAATGCGCTACATTCTACCTTGGTGAGTAGTGTCTGGGGGTCTTAAAAGCCTGTGAGCGGCCATCTAAGATACTCCACTGGTCTCATCCCTTCGGGAGCAAGGGAGAATGAAGAGAACAGGATACAAGGAAAAGATTAGTCCAAAGGACTAATTGTCCACAGCTACCAAGGCCTGCACTGGACTGAGTCCAGTACAGCTAGATGGTGCCCAGCTACCACCACTGACTGCTCTGACCAGGATCACAACAGAGGGTTCTGGACAGAGCTGGAGAAGGATGTAGAACATAATTCTAACTCACAAAAAAAATACCAGATTTACTGGCCTAAAGGAGACTGGAGAAACCCCGAGAGTACGGCCCCCAGACACCCTTTTAGCTCAGTGATGAAGTTATCTCCAAGGTTCACCATTCAGCCTGGGGGTGGGCAGCCCTGTAAAACCAAATGGGACTAATGAGGTACAGTAGTCCAGTGACAAGGGCCAGATGGCAGAAGGGGACAAGGAAGCTGGTGATAAGGAACCCAAGGTGGAGTAAGGATATTGTTGATGTGTTGTGAGATTGTTAACTATTGTCATAGGGCAACATGTGTAGTAACTGTTAAATGAGAAACTATTTTGTTCTGTAAGCTTTCATCTTAAGTGAGAATAGCAGCACAATTGGAAGAGCGTAGTCAATGTCACTGAACTGTGCATTTAGAAATCTTTGAAATGATGTTTCTTTGGCTATGTGTATTTTCACCAAAGAAAAAGGTTGAGAAGTTAGAGGGTTGACATGTTGTGGCGTTGTTAACCAATGCAATAAAACAATATGTGTACTACTGTTTCATGAGAAACTATTTGTTCTGTAAGCCTTCACCTGAAGTACAATAAAAAAATAAAGAAAGAACAGAAATTTATTTTCTCACAGTTCAGGAGTCTGAATTCAGGTCACCAGCTATGGGTAAAGGCTATCTCTCTGATGACTCTAGGGAAAGAGCCTTCTCTTTCAGCTTTTGTAGCCCCAGCATTCCTCAGTTCCTTGGCAATCTTCATGTGCCCTCTGTCTTCTCGTTTGTACTTCCTCTGTGTCTAAACTCTTCTTTCTATAATTCCAACGTGATTAGATTTAGGACACACCCTACCATGGCATAGCCTCATTAACGTAATAAGGAAAATCCTATTTCCAAACAGAAATACATTCACAGGTATGTTGTTGTGTGTTGTGGAGTCGATTGTAACTCATGACAACTCTACAGGACAGAATAGAACTGTCCCGTAGGGCTTCTTAGGCTATAAATCTTTACAAGAGTAGATCTCCAGGCCTTTTCTCCTACGGAGCCACTGGTGGGTTTAAACCTCTGATCTTTTGGTTAGCAGCCAAGAGCTTAACCATTGTACCACCTGGGCTCCTCTTCCACGGGTATACCAAACCAAACCAAGCCCATTGTCGTCGAGTCAATTTTGATTCATAGTGACCCTACAGGACAGAGTAGAACTGCCCCATAGGGTTTTCAAGGAGCAGCTGGTGGGTTCAAACTGCCAACCTTTTGGTTAAAAGCTGAGCTCTTAAAAACCACTGTGCTACCAGATATGGGGGTTAGAATTCCAACACAAATTTGGGGGGACACTATTCAATTCATAACACCACTCTTAAGCAATGTCCATATGTGTCCTCTGAACAAGCCACTGATTTATTTGAATTGCTCATATTCGGTCATTTTTAACAACCAACTTTTGCACGATTAACTGAATCCAAAGGGAGCCCTAACCACCAGAGAGGCCATGTTCTGGCCTGGAATGTTTCATCCTGAACATTGTTTTGTGAGGGGTTACAGAGGTGTCACCCTTAAAGGGTGAGCACAGACAAATAGCAAATGTCCCAGAACTCCATGAGGAGAACCTGTCTACCCACCCCACCACCGCCCCCCACCCCCACCTCTTCTTTGTCTTCTGGCTTCTTGGTCCCACTCAGAAGGCTGGAGGTCATGGAGATCACCAGAGAGCTGTGAACTGGGGCTGCCACAGAGCCTACCTGAGGTGTACGAATCACTCCTACACCCTCCTCCCCACCTCCCAATTCTCAGACACTCCCTCAGCTGTGGAAAACATAGTCATGCCCCTGACATCAGAGATGAATTCCAGGCTGTCCCAGCCCTGTCCCATCACTCCCGCCTCTACTTCAGCTCATATAGTTCTGTTGTTGTTGTTAGTTGCTGTCAAGTCTGTTCTGACTCATGGCAACTCCATGTGTGCAAAAGAGGACTGCTCCATAGGGTTTTCAAGGCTGTGACCCTTTAGAAGCAGATTGTCAGGCCTGTCTTTCGAGGTGCCTCTGGGTGGGTCCAAATCACCAACCTTTCAGCTAGTAGTCGAGCACTTAACTATTTGCACCACCCAGGGACTCATATAGTTCTACTTTTCCTAAATAACTAAGTTTATAGCATCCTTTCCCTTCACTCCCTCTCAGTAGTTCTCCTCAGACACACTGCCATACATTGTCCTTGACAATAGTTTTTGGAGGTCTTTGCTCCAAGAGGAAGCTTGGGGCACTTAGGAAGGCATAAGATTTGGACTCAGACAGATCTAGGGTCTACATCTGATTATGAGACTCTTAGGAAAAATTAATTAAACTTGCTTAATCTAACTTCCTGGCCCATTAGCCATCTGAGAGGTCTTTATTCAAAAGAATGGATTTTAGCATTGGTTCATAGTAGATGCTCAATACATTTTAACTCTTTTCCCTGCACTTTGGACCCTTCTCCAGGTACGTACTTCTTGTCTTTTCAACTATATTGCAAATTCCTTATTTGAAGCAATAACTTCTCTTACTAGGCACTTCTAAGGTAGCATGCCGTGGTTTGAAGTTAAATCCTGGCTCCCCCAACGCACTGTTTCCTTCATTTCCTGCCAAAGTTGAATGAGTTAGTTGATGTCTTGGAGTCCCAATTTCCTTAAGTGAGGATGAAACAGTAACTATCATACAGAGTTGATAGGCGAACCAGTGACATAAGTACCCAGCACATTTTGGGCACGTGGTAGGCATTCTGTATAAGAACTATCTTTTTTCCTAATAAATATCCTTTAATTTTGAGTAGCTGTTTCTAGGTACTGCTTGTGGCTGGCCCTCAATACCAAGAGGGATAGGAATTAGTCTACAGGCTTTAGTTCAAAAAATCCTCCCAAAATTTCACATCTCCTTGCTCTTTGAGCACTGCAGATCCCTGGCGACAGAGGAGAGCAACTTGGGGTTATAGAGCAGACCAAACCAAAGTGTTAAAGCAATTCATTGAGTCAAAAGACAGTTAATTTCAGGCTTTACAGTTAATCCTAATTTCTGTCTTTCTCTTCTCCCCAAACTCATCCTCCTTAGAGGATACAGCAAGGAAAAACAGCTCTAAGAAAGATAATTGATTTCCCTACCGCGCTAGGTGTTGAGAGGGACATAGATTTGAATGTCCAAAGGTAGAAAAGATTGATGAGATTATGAAATTGCATAAAGAAAAACCTTGAGTCAGATCTTACTCCCAAACTTAACTTCCCTGCAGTAGCCAGGACAAGGAAACTTTGAGCAAAAACTAGATTTCAGTTTTGAAGTTCACTTAAGCATTTCTTAAAAGAATTCGTTTGTGGGCTTCTCTACTTTGTCTTGTAAAAGACGGTGAACTTTATGTGTGACTTTCCATCAGAATTTGTAGATGTGGTTCACAGGAGTTAATGACTTTTTTTCTGTTCAATTTCACCCAGCAAGATAAAACAGAGCTGTCCTGGAGTTTTCCTATAGCAGAGTGACTGGTCAATTCCTTGCTGCTTGTTCTGTTAATGCCGTCAAAATATTGTTTAATAATTTAGGAACAACTATGTAACTTTGTTCCCTAGTAAGAGCAAATTAGGCACTTACTAAATAATTGACAAAAATACTTAATTCTAGGGATGTCTTCAGAGCATGCTATTATTCAAAAAGAATTTAAAATAAAATTTTATTTCAACTACTCAACATGTTACTTTTGTTTTCACAATATTTTTATGCCCTGTCACACCTTGCAACTCTTATCAAAGTTTGTCCCTCGCATCCCAGTATCTTTACTCAAAAGTGTGTCTACAAGTGTCTATATAGGGCGTGTGTGTGATGTCCCTGGTCAAGATCACTTGCAAAGGTGGGCTGAGGCTGAAGTGGGTTAAACAAAGCCTCTCTTCTGTAGGCCCGTCCCAACTGGGAACACAAATGGAGATACCAAGAAACTTTGATTCCCTAGAGTTTTAATGTCAAATAATGAGATGCCATCGTTAAGGACACTCAGACTTGGAATGCTTTCCCTTGGCCACCTGCCAAAGCAGAGGCTTACTCATCATTAGGCTCTTGGGCTGAGAGCTATTCATTCAGTCAGTCTCTCTCTCAAAAATTCCATTTGAGTTGGTTTTGTGGGCCTTTTCAGTCAATGGGCCTAATATTGCTTTTAGAGTTTCTGCTCTACCTCCTAGTTCAGTGAGTAGTGCCTGGGATTTAAAAGATTGTGAGCAGCCACTTAGTATACAACAATTGGTCTCTATTTGCTTGGAGCAGCAGAGAAAGAAGACCTAGGAATCAGAAAAGGAAATGGACTACAGGTCTAATTGCCCCATGAACTACTACCTCCTTTTCCGCATGACCAGAAGAAATGGATGGTGCATGGCTGCCAGTACTGAACATTTTGATCAAGTGCCCAATAAATGGGTCTTGATCAAAAGGAGGAAAAATGTAGAACAGAACTTCAAATTCTTATTGGAAACCAGTCTTACCAGATGCATTGAGACTGAAGGAACTCCCGAATCTAATGCCTGAAAACAACTTTTAAGCCTTAAAGCAAAACTATCCAGTGAAGTCATCTTTAAGCTAAACAATCATTCAGCTTATTTAATAAAAAATGTTCACCTTGAGCATTGTGCTTTTTTAAAGAATTATCTATATTACATTAAATGGACAATAAACCCAAAAAAAACAAACCTACTGCCGTCAAGTCGATTCCAACTCATAGCGGCCCTATAGGTCAGAGTAGAACTGCCCCTTAGGGTTTCCAAGGCTGTAAAATCTTTATGGAAGCAGACTGCCACATCTTTCTCCCACAGAGCCACTGAGTGGTTTAAAATCAGTTAGCAGCCGAGCACTAAACCACTGCACCACCAGGGCTCCTAAATGGACAATGCCCATTACCCATTGCTGTTGAGTCAATTCCAACTCATAGCAACCCTATAGAACAGAGTAGAACTGCCCTCAAAATGGACAATAGTAACTCTAAAACACAGGTGAGAACTTTAAGGGACAGAGAGTCTAAGTTAATGGTACTAAAATAATATGGGCAGAGACAGGGAAAATGATGACACAATGTGAAGTATATAATCATTGACAATGAACTGTACATGTAAAAATTGTTGAATGGGTGTGTGCTTTGTTGTGTTATTTTCACAAAATATATATATTTTTTCTTTTTGGTGGGCTTTTGAGAGGTTTTACTTAACACTAAACTATCCAAATGCACTGGGTAGATTCATGATTCATATGTCACTGTATTAATCTGTGACTTCAGAAGTTAAATGCATAGGGAAAGAGAGTAGTACCAGGTCTTCTGATATTGCTGATATAGAAATGAGTTATTTTCTAGAATGCTCTTTTCACTGTACTGTCCCAAAGGGCAAGTCTGAGAATAAGACTTTAAAACATCCAAATAAGAGCCAATTCCCTCTCTCCAGCATTTTCCCATTGACTTAATTTCAAGGAAATGGAAAATAGTACCAGCCCACCTTTCCAATACCATCCGCCTCCAACCTGACTCATGAACCCTGCGGCCTCTCTAGGGAGCTAAGATTTCTTCAGTGCCTACCATATGTTAGGTATTGTTTGGGCCCCATTGACAGCATGAGTGGGGGATTGTCCCAGAATCCTCAAATCCTACTCCAGTTAAAGTCATTCTGGATTATTCTAGGGACTACCATTATGGATGGTGATACACACAACAAGAATTTCAGTATTGTTAGATGGCGTTCTAACAATACCTAGATCTTGGGTTGTGAAATCCAGGCTGCTTTTTATAGATGGTGTCGGCATCAAATACACAGATTACAGCAATAAAAATAAAAGTATTTTAACCTTTCCTTGAATCTTTCAACCAACAGTCAGTGGGGTGCAGTGGTTAAGAGCTCACCTGCTAACCAAAAGATTGGCAGTTAGAATCCACCAGCCCTTCCTTGGAAACCCTATGGGGCAGTTCTGCTCTGTCCTGTAGGGTCGCTATGAGTCGAAGTTGACTTGACAGCAATGGGTTTTTTTTTCTCCCTAGCACTTTAAAAGACCTGTTCTTTTCCCCTCCTTTTTTCACACATCTTGTGGCGTTTCAGAGATGTTCACCTTATAAAGTCTCTTCTCCCCTGCCTCCCTCTTTCACCTCTGTGTCCCAGGTGTTCTTGGCACCCGAGCCCAGCCATGGAGGCTTTTGTCTTTTGTTAGCTTCTCCTTTTCCTTCCACCACTCTGGTCCAACTTCTTTCTACCCAATCACAAAAGCCTGTGAACTTGGCCGGCAAAAACAGTACAGAGTGATAAATATGACACTTGCATCCTAGTGAGGGAATACAGACAATAAATAAATAAGCAGCAAACCAACATTATCAGATAGAGTGTGTTTGCTGATAGAGATAAATGGTAGTGAAAAGGAGGGCTGGTGGGGGTGGCGGTCAGGGCCACTGTAGATTAGGTGGTCAGGAAAGACATTTCTGAGGCTATGGCTTTAAAGCTGACATCTAAATGACAAGAGAAAGCTAGTCTTGCAAGCATCTGGGAGAAAAGTTTTCTAGGAAAAAGGAACAGCTAATACAACATCCTTAAAGCGGAAATGAGGTTAGCATGATTGTACTTACACAGTAGAGGAGGAGACAGATGCCTGGAACTAATTTATAGAACTGCCTCCTTTTTTTACCTCCTCATATCAGTGCCCTGAAGCCTGAACACAGCTGAGATAGAGCCCCTGAAGAAGTGTGGAGACCTTATTACTATTTACCAATGTCCCCTACCCTACCCTGCAGGAGGCCTGTAGTATCTACCCCATTAAACTCAGGTGTGGTCATGTGAGTTATGTTGGTCAAGGATGTATGATATGTGTCACTTCCAAGTAAAAGCTTTTAGAGTCAATTTGTGCTTCACCATGTCCTTTTCCTTCTCTTCCAGGTCACCAGCAGTGTTCCAGAAAATGACTGCTCTATTAGAATGGGTCTTGGAATGAGAAATGCAATGATGCAGAACAAAGCCCTTAGCCAACACAGCAGGGAAGTAATGTAAGCAAGAAATAAATCTTTGTTGTTTTAACTATTTTGTTGGGGGGGGGGTTATTTGTTACTGCAGCATAACTGTGCCCAGCCAAACTGATGCAGAATCCTTGAGTAATATGCTAAAATGACTCCAACTGTGAATAAAAGTAGCTGCTCAAATGCAAAAGAGAGGGAGTAAACTAAAAGAAGTAATTTTTTGACTTGTTTTAGTACTTGCCTCTACCCCAGTGTAAAATGCTGGCCTCCTGGAACTCTCCCTGCCTCAGGGAATACCTTATGTGACTCAGCAAGGAGTCCTATAATGTGGCAGTTTCTCTGTCTGTCTCTCTGTCTCTCCTGGTCTTCTGACAGGACCCCTTTTTCTGAGCGATGCCTGAAGGTTGCTAGAATATCCTCTGGGTACCAGGCTAGTTTTGCTGGGTACTACCACTTCCACCAGGCCCTGCATGTCAGCTTCTGTACAGGATTCTGAGAAATGGGCATGGAGAATACCTCTCTCTCTCTGTTGTGTGTGTGTGTGTGTGTGTGTGTGTTAAATTCTATTGAGGAATACAAAAATGGTGCTGTTTGTGTCTTTCAGAAACTTTAGTTGAATACGCTCTTTTGGTTGTTACTTGTAGCATCCCACTCTCCTTGCCCCTCCATGGGGCTGGACCAGGAGGCAAAGCCAAAACAGAGAATCAGAGAATTTAGGCACCTCATAGATCTTCAACTATAGGGGACACACTTGACCAAGGACTGCTCCTAGCCAACAACTTGTTGTTGGTGTTTTTACTAGGTGCCATTGAGTCGTTTCCAACTAATACCAACCCTACGTACAACAGAATGAAACACTGCCCAGTCCTGCGCCATCCTCACAATCATTGTTACGCGTAAGCCCATTATTGTAGCCACTGTGTCATTAAGGTCACCCTAATTTGAGGAGGCAACTCTTCCCCAGTCAGATTTTGAGTGCCTTCCAACCTGAGGGGCTCATCTGCCAGCACTATATCAGACAGTGTTCCGCTGCTAGTCATAAGGTTTTCACTGGCTAATTTTTTTCAGAAGTAGACTGCCAGGTCCTTCTTCTTAGTCTGTCTTAGTCTGGAAGCTCAGCTGAAATCTGTCCACCATGGGTTAGTGAGGCAGAAGTACTGAGACGGGACCATTCCTTGGAGACACAAGACTTCTCTAAAAGAAACTTTGGCTCAAGGACTCCCAGCCAGCCTTGCTGAACTTTCCTTAGACCACATGGCAATCTAGGACATTTCTACCCAACTTTCTTCCTTCTCTTCTTCACAGGATCAGACTTGCTTTGTGGTTTGGTGGCCCTCCCAGCTCCTTATCCAGCTGTTGTCTCTCACACAGGTGTTTCTCCTTAAAAAGTTCTTATACTTTTACTCCTGTCTACAGTAATAAACATTTAGTGAGAGAAGTGAAGCATCTGCCAGTCAGGGGAAGCATCACAACATCATGTATTTGAAACTCCCCAACTGTCTTAGGTATCTACTCTGCTATAACAGAAATACCATATGTGGATGGCCTTAACAAAGAGAAATTTATTCTCTCACAGTCTAGGAGGCTAGAAGTCCGAATTCAGGGTGCCATCTTCAGGGGAAGGTTTCTCTCTGTGTCAGCTCTGGGGAAAGCTTCTTGTTATCAATCTTCCCAAGTCGAGGAGTTTCTCAGCCCGGGACCCTGGGTCCAAAGGACATACTGTTCTCCTAATTCTTCTTTCTTGGTGGTATGAGGTCCCCATGTCTTTCTGCTCACTTCTCTCTTTTATATCTCAAAAGAGATTGGCTTAAAACACCACCTAATCTTGTAGATTGAGTCCTGCCTCACTGACTTAACTGCCTCTAACCCTGCCTCATTAACATCATACGGATAGGATTACAACACATAGGATAATCACATCATATGACAAAATAGTGGACAATTACACAATACTGGGAATCATAGCCTAGCCAAACTGACAGATATTTTGGGGGGACACAATTCAATCCATGATACCAACCAAACAAAAGGAGCCCTGGTGGTTCTGTGGTTAAGAGCTCAGTTGCTAGTCTAAAAGGTCTATAGTTCGAATCCACCAGTCATTCCTTGGAAACACTATGGGGAAGTTCTACTCTGTCCTATAGTGTCTCTATGAGTTGGAATCGACACTACGGCAATGGGTCTTCTGCTTTAAGCAAACAAAAAATAGACCAGCCATTGTTATTCTGGAGAAACAGATAATGCAAACAAGGCTCACTGCAACATATAGTAATTGAAGAAATGCAAATTAAAGCATTAACAAGATACTATTCTCCCCTCTCAGACTGGCAAAGGAGAAGAAAAAAGATGCAACCGCAAGGTTTCAGGGAAATAGTACCCTCATGAGTTGCTGTTGCAAGTATTAATTGATACAGCTTTTCTAGAAGGCAATTCAGCAATATCCATCAATACTTTTTAAAGATGTACAATTCAACTTTTAGGAATTTATCTTAAGAAAGTAATTACGGATGTACACAAAGATTTAATCATGAGAATGTGTCATTTAAAATGTGGCCATTTGTATGTCTTTGGTGAACTGTCTATTCATGTCTTTTGACCATTTTTTTTTTTTTGTTCCCTTTCTAATTGTAACATTTTCTAATATCCCCTCTCTTCCAAACCCCCTTATCAAATTGATTTTCAAGTTCTTTCTTTGAGTCAGAGCCTACCATTTGACCACAGGGGCCTGGCTTGTTGCTGTTGTTAGTTGCTGTCGAGTTGGTTCTGCCTCATAGCGACCCTACCTACAATAGAACGAAACACTGCCAAATCCTGCACCAGCCTCACAATCATTGTTATGCTTGAGCCCACTGTTGCAGCCACTGTGTCATTCCATCTCATTGAGGGTCTTCCTCTTTTTTGCTGACCCTCTACTATACTAAGCATTATGCCCTTCTCCAAGAACTGATCCCTCCTGATAACATGTCCAAAGTATGTGAGACGTTGTCTTGCCATCTTTGCTTCTAAGGAGCATTCTGGTCATACTTCTTCCAAGACAGATTTATTTGTTCTTTTGGCAGTCCATGGTACATTCAATGTTCTTTGCCCACACCACAATTCAAAGGCATCAATTCTTCTTCGGTCTTCATTGTTCGTTGTCCAGCTTTCACATGCATATGAGGCAACTGAAAACACCATGGCTTGAGTCAGGCCCACCTTCCTCCTTAAAGTGACATCTTTGTTTTTTAACACTTTAAAGAGGTCTTTTGCAGCAGATTTGCCCAGGGCAATGCATCATTTGATTTCTTGACTGCTGCTTCCCTGGGTGTCGATTATAGATACAAATAAACTGAAATTGTTGACACTTCAATCTTTTCTCCACTTATCACGATGCTGCTTATTGGTCCAGTTGTGAGGATTTTTGTTTTCTTTATGTTGAGGTATAATCCATACTGAAGGCTGTGGTATTTGATTTTCATCAGTAAATTCTTCAAGTCCTCTTCCCTTTCTGCAAGCAAGGTTGTGTCATCTGCATATTGCAGATTGTTAATGAGTCTTCCTCCAATCCCGATGCCGCATTCTTCTTCATATAGTCCAGCTTCTCAGATTATTTGCTCAGCATACAGACTGAATAAGTACAGTGAAAGGCTACAACCCTGACGCACACCTTTCTTGACTTTAAACCACACAGTATCCCCTTGTTCTGTTTGAACAGCTGCCTCTTTCTCTATGTACAGGTTCCTCATGAACACAACTAAGTGTTCTGGAATTCCCATTCTTCACAATGTTATCCATAATTTGTTGTGATCCACACAGTCGAATGCCTTTGCATAGCCAATAAAACACAGGTAAACATCTTTCTGGTATCCTCTGCTTTCAGCCATGCTGTATCTGACATCAGCAATGATATACCTCGTTCCACGTCCTCTTCTGAATCCAGCTTGAATTTCTGGCGGTTTCCTGTTGATATACTGCTGCAGCTGCTTTTGAATGATCTTCAGCAAAATTTTCCTTGCATGTAATATTAATGATACTGTTCAATAATTTTTGCATTCGGTTGGATCACCTTTCTTTGGAATAGGCGTAAAAATGGATCTTTTTCAGTTGGTTGGCCAGGTAGCTGTCTTCCCAATTTATTGGCATAGACAAGTGAGCAATTCCAGTGCTACATCTGTTTGTTGAAACATCTCAGTTGGTATTCCGTCAATTCCTGGAGCCTTGTTTTTCGCCAGTGCCTTCAGTGCAGCATGGACTTCTTCCTTCAGTACCATCAGTTCCTGATCATATGCTGCCCCCTGAAATGGTTGAATGTCGACCAATTCTTTTTGGTACAGTGACTCTGTGTATTCCTTCCATCTTCTTTTGATGTTTCCTTCGTCGCTTAATATTTTTCCCGTAGAATGCTTCAATACTGCAACTGGAGGCTTCAACTTTTTCTTCAGTTCTTTCAGCTTGAGAATACCAAGCGTGTTTTTCCCTTTCAGTTTTCTAACTCCAGGTCTTTGCACATGTCATTATAGTACTTTACTTTGTCTTCTCAAGCTGCCCTTTGAAATCTTCTGTTGAGCTCTTTTACTTCATCATTTCTTCCTTTGCTTTAGCTACTCAACATTCAAGAGCAAGTTTCAGAGTCTCTTCTGACGTCCGTTTTGAGTTTCAGAGTCTCTTCTGACGTCCGTTTTGGTCTTTTCTTTCTTTCCTGTCTTTTTAATGACTTCTTCCTTTCTTCATGTATGATGTCCTTGATGTCATTGCACAACTTATCTGGTCTTTGGTCATTCGTGTTCAACAGATCAAATCTATTCTTGAGATGGTCTCTAAATTCAGGTGGGATAAACTCAAGGTTATAGTTTTGCTCTTGTGGACTTTTTCTAATTTTCTTCGGTTTCAACTTGAACTTGCATATGAGCAGTTGGTCTGTTCCGCAGTCAGCCCCTGGCCTTGTTCTGACTGATGATGTTGAGCTTTTCCATCATCTCTTTCCACAAATGTAGTCTATTTGATTCCTGTGTATTCCGTCTAGTGAGGTCGATGTGTACAGCTGCCGTTTATGTTGTTGAAAAAAGGTATTTGCAATGAAAAAGTGGTTGGTCTTGCAAAATTCTATCATGCAATCTCCGGCATCATGTCTATCACCAAGGCCATATTTTCCAACTACCGATCCTTCTTATTTGTTTCCAACTTTTGCATTCCAATAACCTGTAATTATTAATGCATCCTGAATGCATGTTTAATCAATTTCAGACTGCAGAAGTTGGTAAAAATCTTCAATTTCTTCATCTTTGGCCTTAGTGGTTGGTGTGTAAATTTGAATAATAGTCATATTAACTGGTCTTCCTTGTAGGCATATGGATATTACCCTATCACTGACAGCATTGTAGTTCAGGATAGATCTTGAAATGTTCTTTTTGATGATGAATGCAATGCTTTTTCTCTTCAAGTTGTTATTCCTGGCATAGTAGACCATATGGCTGTCCGATTCAAAATGGTCAATACCAGTCCATCTCAGCTTATTAATGCCTAGGATATTGATGTTTATGCATTCCATTTCATTTTTGAAAATTTCCAATTTTCCTAGATTCATACTTCATGCATTCCACGTTCCGATTATTAATGGATGTTTGCAGCTGTTTCTTCTCATTTTGAGTCGTGCCATAACAGCAAATGAAGGTCCCAAAAGCATGACTCCATCCATGTCATTAAGGTTGACTCTACTTTGAGGAGGCAGCTCTTCCCCAGTCATATTTTGAGTGCCTTCCAACCTAAGAAGCTCATCTTCCAGCACTATATCAGACAATGTTCCACTGCTATTCATAAGGTTTTCACTGGTTAATTCTTAGCAGAAGTAGATTGCTGGGTCCTTCTTCCTAGTTTGTCTTAGTCTGGAAGCTGAAACCTGTCCACCATAGGTGACCCTGCTGGTATTTGAATACTGGTGACATAGCTTTCAACATTTAGATAAGCTTTCAAGATTGCTTTATGTTGAAAAAAGACCAGACTTACTGGCCTGACAGAGACTGGAGATACCCCAAGAGTATGGCCTCCAGACACCCTCTTAGCTCAGTAATGAAGTCACTCCTGAGGTTCACCCTTCAGCCAAAGATTAGACAGCCCCATAAAACCTAATGGGGCACAACAGCCCAGGGACAAGGACTAGAAGGCAAGAGGGGACAGGAAAGCTGGTAATAGGGAACCCAAGTTTGAGAAAGGAGAGTGTTGATATGTTGTGGGTTTGTTAACCAATGTCATAAAACAATATGTGTACTAACTGTTTAGTGAGAAACTACTTGTTCTGTAAACCTTCACCTAAAGTACAATTAAAAAAAAAGATTGCTTTATGTTGGCAGCTAATTGTTTTCTTAAATGTTAAAGTGGACTGCCAAATAAAATACATTTGCAGGCCATTGGTTTAAACTCTGAAGTCCAGCACTGCTGTTTTTACAAATGATCAGATTAGGTGGTGGTGACAATGCAAATGGACTGCTTGAATCTCCTGTTGCAAGGAACCTAATTCACTAGTTAGCTACTGCCCTCTGGACCCATCTCATGTTTGCAGTGAGGCCGTGCTTCCCACAAGCTGCTCCCAGTCAATTACTGAGCACAGTTGTACTAGTGCAGGCCCACCCCTGTAATAGACAGGGCTCCTTTAACAGGTGACTTTGGTTAAGGACTTCCCATCAGGCTGGCCAAAACTTTCTTAGAGCTGCACTGCATTCTGAGACTCTTTCTGCCCAATTATCCTTCCTTCCCCCTCTCCTTCAGAAGTGTCAGACCTACATCACATTCGGAAGGCTCTCCTTGTCTTCTCCTGCTCCTTCTTGTCTATCCCTCACGGTCATTTCCCATAATCAATCTCTTGCATCTTGGCAACGCTTAATCTTGGAACACTTGACATCTTAAAAAACCTTAATGTTTGTCACAACACAGTTTATGAACCCTTGCCTTGGCGAGATTAAAATAAGATATTAGTTCTCCTACATAGTCTTCCTCCCACACCCTAATCTGCACCATCATAGGCTAAGAGCTAAAATTCAAGCTGATGTCAGGAAGTTAAATATCCCTCCCTGCTGCAGAGTATTCTTCCTGGACACCAGCCATTCATCTCCTCTTAGTTCCCAGCTGATTAGCGCAGATTGGATCACATCACTTTCTACCTAGGAATCACTGGGGTGGCTTGCTCCACTCCACGTCATCAGGTAGTCATTCAGAAGGAACTCATGTAGTCTAAGATAGTGCTTGTCTCTGGACTGAACCACAGCCAAGCCAGTGGCAGCATCCTCACAAGGAAGCTCTTAAAGCTCCCCCTGGATAAATGTTCCAAGATCATTTTACACTGGGCTTAAAGTTAAAAATATGGTGTATCCATGTGTAATTGGGCCATTGAAGAAACTAATTAATAAATAAATTTGAACCCCCAAAATCTCAGGTCCATGCTCCAAAGCCAACCTACAATTCAAGTATTCTATCAACCTTCTTAGCCAGCTGATTATATATTCCCACTGGCGATAGCCTGACCACTCTGGAACAATGCCCAAGGAGGCATTGTCTTCGGAGAGTGAGAGAAATTACTCCTACAGAGAACAGATCTCCATTAGGTGAGTTGGACTTACCAGAATGCAAAACTTTTCAGTAGAGTTTACACTACCTATGGGTCTAACACTACTCGCCTTCAAATTGCCATCATTAAACATATAAATTTGTTAGGACACATGACTATTTTTAAATTTGAATATAGATTTTCTAGACACAAAGGGAAGTCAAAAAGCATGATCATTAAAGGTCCATAATTACTCCAAAATGGAAATGAAATTTAGCTTCCCAAATCTGTCTTGGAAAAATTACAGCCAGAATGGTCATTAGAAGCAAGGATGGCCAGACTTCATCTCACATACTCTGGACATGTTATCAAGAGGGACCAGTCCCTGGAGTAGTACATCATACTTGGTAAAATAGAGGGTCATCAGGAAAGAGGAAGACCCTCAATGAGATGGACTGACACAGTGGCTGCAACAGTGGGCTCAAGCATAGCAATGATTGTGAGGATGGCGCAGGACCAGGCGGTGTTTCATTCTGTTGTACACAGGGTCGCTATGAGTGGAAACCAACTCGATGGCCCCTAACGACAACAACAAGTTTAAGAGCCCTTGAGCCATAAGTAACAGGCTAAGTTTTTGTGTCCTGTATGTTTATATTGACATTCACAACAAGATACAGAAATATAGTATTTGGAGATAATCTTATCTAAAATGGCTGTACATCTGAATACTGGCAATGTGGAACAGTGGCCCCGTCACTAACCTTGGAAATGGACTTAATTCTATACCTCCTAATCTAAAAAACAGAGAGCATCACAAGCACTCCAATTACCTTGTTGTTGTTAGTTGCTGTCGAGTCTGCTCTGACTTACGGCAACCCCATAACCCCTACAACAGAATGAAACGTTGTCTGGTCCTATACCTCTTCACGATCATTGGCATCCTTGAGTCTGGTGGCTGTGGCCATTGTGTATTTTGAGTGCCTTGCAATCTAGGAGGCTCATCTTCAAGTACTATATCAAAAAACATTCTGTTGTGATCCATAGGGTTTTCATTGGCTGATTTTCAGAAGTAGATTACCAGGCCTTTCTACCTAGTCTGTCTTAGTCTGAAAGCTCCTCTGAAACCTGCCCACCATGGTTGACCCTGCTGTTATTTGAAATACCAGTGGCACAGCTTCCAGTATCATACCAACACACGAGTCCCGACAATATGACAAACTGACAGATGGGTGGTAGCTAATCACCTTACAAAGTTCTATATAAAAGAACCATACACACATTCCCCAGTCCCCAGGAGTTTTCCCAAACACAGAATTTTTATTAGTTTGTAAAGCGTTACTAATGTGGGAAGGACAGTGAAAGTTAAGATGGAAGAAAGTTACACAACTAATGTTTCTTTCTTCCCTCCCTGCTATCTTATTCGGGAAAAAAAAAAATTAATCGCGGACATAAACACACAGACCAAGACATGTGACTCCGAGAAAACAGCTGGTGCGCGCAAAGTCTCATTTCTTAATGAAACAGCATCTAGCCCAGGGTGCCTCCGTGGGATTAAAGGCCAAGAAACTCTTAGCTTCTCCCTGGTGTCTGAGCTGCAGAAAAGAATCTCTGTATCTCCAAAAAGAAAAAAATGATAAAAAAAAATATAGTCACCATTACAACAGGGCTAAACAAATGTCCAGCTAGGTAGGCTGCCTTTTGCTCTGAATAAAAGGATGCAATATATATCCTAGAAGTACGAACAACTCCACACTGCTGCTTAGGCCCCCTCTCCCATCACAAAGGATTACTATTACCCTCCTCTCCCCTGCTGCCCCTACCCTGCCCATCTCACTCACACACACACACACACACACACATACATACACACACACACACACTCCTACTCACTATGTCAACAGATCCAAACAGGGAAATCATTAGACTAAGCAACGTTCAAAATAGCTTTAAAGTCAAGAAATACTTTTTCTTTGGAGCCCGTTGGCAATAGCTATATAAAGCATCTTATGGTGTGGAGATGCCTGGAGAGAGCAGAGCCTTCATATTTGGGTGATGGGTACAATATTAAATGAAACAACAGCCCAGATGGTTCGGCTAATAGAGTCACAGCAGTAAGCCTATATTATACCAGGGGGGTCTGAGATTACTGAAAGAGAAGTAAAACGCCTCAGGATTAAGTAAGGCTCTCACTGTTTGGTTCTGCTAGGAAAACCTGGATGGAGCTGAATGTTCTTGGCTTCAAAAATTACTCAACAAAAACAAGGGAAGATGAGAGACAGACAGGGAGAGAGAGAGTTTGGTCACAGAAGAGGCTGGTAAGATAGTTGAAGATAGTTGGCACACAGAGTTAGAGGCACAGAGTCCATTTTTCTCCCTATGAATGAAGTGTTCTCCTGTCCCATATCTATTCAGCAATGCCAGAGACTTTGCCAATATTTTGGAGAATTACAAAAGGGCACTGTATCTTTCCTACTCTCTATCATAGTGGAAGGAGCCCTGGTGGCCTCAGTGGTTAAGCACTCAGCTGCTAACTGAAAGGTCAGCGGTTCGAACCCACAAGCTGCTCCATGGGAAACAGATGTGGCAGTGTATTTCCATAAAGATTTACAGCCTTGGGAACTCTATAAGGTAGTTCTACTTTGTCCTATAGGAGTCAGAATCAACTTGACAGCAATGGGGGTTTTTGGTGTTATCATAGTGGAGGAGTCCCCGGGTGGTGCAAACAGTTAACGTGCTCAGCTGCTAACCAAAAGGTTGGTGGTTCAGGTTCGCCCAGAGGTGCCTCGGAAGAAAGATCTGGTGACCTACTTCTAAAAAATCAGCCACTGAAAACCCTATGAAGCACAGCTCTACTCTGACACATATGGGGTCACCATGAGTCAGAACCAACTCAACGGTGAAAATTGGAAAGCTTACGTGATGTTATAAATCCTCATTTAGTGTAACTGAAGTATATTCATAGCATGAAGCTTATTCATAAGCAGTATAAAGGGAATTGGATTTCCAAAAAGAAAAATAGGAATTAATAGTTAGATCCCTCTTGCACGTAGGTACAAGACCTCACACCTCACACCTCACTTCACATCATTTTTCTGCACCCTCATTTCCTAAGCCCTGATGCTAATTGTTTTTTCTAATATTGTATTTTGTATCTTTGTTGTTGGCCACACTTAAATTCTTTTTTTAAAGGCTAAAACTATACTGCTTATATTTGCTGGTGGCTTCAGATGTACTGGTTAACCTTTGTTATATTCCCGGAAGTATATAGGAATGTCCATTGATGACATCAATGATGAAAATCAAATGCCAGGGCGTGTGAACTATAGCAGTGTATGTCAGCCTGTGGCTCCAGGAACAGCAGCCTCAGCATCACCTGAGGACTTGTTAGAAATGTAAATTCTAAGGCCCCAGACCTACGATTTTAGTTTTCTATTTCTGTACAACAAGTGACCACAAACTTGGCAGCTTAAAAAAACACACACTTCTTACTATGCAGTTTCCATGAGTCAGGAGTCAGGGCACAGGTTAGCTGAGTCCTCTGCTCGGCGCTTTACCAGGCTGAACTCAAGGTGCTGGCCAAGGCTGTGATCTCATCTGAGGTCTGGAGTCCTCTTCCAAGTTCACTGGTTGTTGGGATAATTCAGTTCTTGCGGACATAGGACTGAGGTCCTCACTTAGCTTGTTGGCTGTCATCTGGAGGCCATTCCTAGCTCCCAGAGGCCATCTACTGTTCTCTGCCACATGGTCCTCTTCACAATATGGCAGTTTGCTTCTTCAAGGCCAGCAGGAGATCCCTCCTGCTTCAAATCTCTCCAGTCTTGCTAAGACTAAGTCCTAGATAATGTCATCTAATATAATGTGGTGAAGATTATCTTATCACCTTTGCCATATAACATAACCTAGTCAAAGGAGTGACTATCCTATCATATTCACAGATCCCACCCACACTCAACAGAAGGGGATTATGTAGGGTGTGTGCACCAGGGGGCAGGAATCTTGGGGCCATCTCAGAATTCTGCCTTCCACACCTCCTGAATCAGAATAATCAATCTGAGATCCCAAATGATTTCCCCAGACCTCCCAACTCCTTCAGCATAGACTGAGAAATTGAACAGGTGGGATAATTTAAGGTTTCTGTGAAATGAATGCTTACTTACTGCTTCCAAAGAAACTTCCACAAAAATATTCAGCTACCTTGAGCTTCATGGGTATACCCTACTCTCTATGGAAACCAGACTTTCCACTCTGACAGCTGAAAGTCTAGATCAATCAAAGGGTTAATTACACAGATCATTTTCTGGCTCCCATGGGCATAAAGGCTATAGATGGCTGCAGGTTTGAAAATTCAACCACAGCATTTATTTCAATGAACTCCTTTGACTGCATGTTCAACAGATGCACTAAGGGGCTACATAAAACATTATCTCTGTTAGTTCAAATTTTCTGACTCCTTAAAAGCTTCCAGTGACTGAAGGAAAAATGCGTCTGTAATATACCCCCTGCCATTACAAATACATTCATTAAAATACAAACAGCTGAAGAATAAGCAAGAATTAAGCATAAGCATGTGTGCGCGCACACACACGGAGTAGCTTGCCTGTGGATATTTTTAAATAGCACATTATGTTTAAGACTTTACAGTTGTTAACAGACCTGGATAACACCTACAAACTCTCAAAGCACTGCTTTAAATTGCAATGATCCCATCGATGTCTTAGATGTTCCCTAAGTACCTTTAATCCTAAATGCACAGTGCTGCCTGGATCTGTATATTGAGAACAGCAGGTGCTTCTGCTGCACTGGACCCTGAGGTGGACAGAAAGGAGGCTCAAGTGCCTGGTGTTCCTAGTATGTCCCTGCCCAATTTTCCATCCTAAATCTCCTTACACATAGAGGTGGTTTGGTGGAACAGTTTTAATTCATATTGGTGGTTCCCACATCCTTATGGAAATCTACGAAGGAAGAAGTCCCCAGAAGCATCAACACCAAAAAGAACCAAACCCATCGCCATCGAGTCGATTCCGATTCATAGTGACCCTATAGGACAGAGTATAACTGCCCCATAGGGTTTCCAAGGAGTAGCTGGTGGATTCGAACTGCCGACCTTTTGGTTAGCAGTTGAATGCCTAACCACTGCGCCACCAGGTTTTTCAGCCTTTTGGCTTAGAGCAAGTGTAGTAAAAGCTTCAAGGCCTTTGTCAAAGGGTTTACTGACACAGAAGGAAGTTGCCTTTGAAAGAAGACACTCCTTTCAACACTGTCTGCAGTGGTTGCACCTGGATGCCACACAAGGTCTGGATCACATCACCTTTCCTAGCTCACAGGAGCCCTGGTGGCAGAGTGGCTAAGAGCTCGGCTGCTAACCAAAAGGTTTGCAGTTAAAATCCACCAGCTGCTCCTTGGAAACCCTATGGGGCAGTTCTACTCTGTCCTGTAGGATCCTTACAAGTTGGAATCGACTCAACAGCAACGGGTTTGGGGGTTTTTTTGTTTTGTTTTGTTTTGTTTTTTATGCCACGCCCTAAGAAGACCTGGTGGTGCAATGGTTAAGCTGTCAGCTGCTAATTGAAACGTCCACCAGCAGCTCTGTGGGAGAAAAAAACTGGCAATCTGCTCCTGTAAAGATTACAGCCTAGAAAACCCTGTGGGGCAGTACTACTCTGTCCTATAGGGTCACCATGAGTCCAAATCAACTCGCTGGCACACAACAACATGCCACACCCTGCTTATTGAGCCACGTATACTTAGAGAAGGCAGCTGATCAGAGCCACTTCAGGTTTTCTGCCCTGCCACCCTAGCGTCATGCTTTGCCTCTGCTGTCACCAAATGAACAGCAAGCTGCTTCAACAGAAGCCGTTGTGCAAAAGCATGCAAGGACTAACTGCTAAAAATAATAATGTGTGCTACCAACTGCAAATAAGAAAGGACAGTCAGAGCAGTGGGGAAAGGGCTTCCCTGTGGGTTGAGACCCTCTAGCTAAGAAGTACCGTTTGTCCTTGGAAACTCACCCTTAGAGGAGACCCATGAGTTCTTCTGTAGGGCCTGGGAGAGCCCCTGGCCCTCCTTGTTGGAGAAACAAGGACCTTTCTGGTGGGAAGCAGAACCACTGGACAACATCAGCCCAGAGAGTTGGTGTAATACATGAGGGAGATTTTCCCTGTCACATTGGAAAGGCTGAATTTGAGGACAGGGAAGGGGTTGTAAATAAGAAGAGGACTCAGGAGGACCCTGAGTTACCCCTCTCTCATAGATTGAATTGTGTCCCCCAAAAAAATGTATATATCAGTTTGGCTAGGCCATGATTCCCAGTGTTGTATGGTTGTCCTCCATTTTATAATTGTAATTTTATGTTAAAGAGGATTACTGTGGGATTGTAACAGTCTAAATAACAGTTCCAAGAGAGAATGTTGGAATAGATGGAACAAATGCCAAAGACTTAGAAGAGAGTTGCTCCCTGTTGGCCAGTGAACAAGGTACTGTCCTCTGATCTGAGTTATGCCAAGCAAGGTGAGTAGAACTGAGCTCAAGGACACAATTCAAGACAGTTAATCCTCCCACCACCTCATCCTCTCCCTTTTTATAGAGGCCCTCAGAACAAGAAGGGAATGGAGGTGAGGGGGAGGCAGGGAGAGAGAAGGGATATATCATTTCATTCCAAGTCGGCAACCCAATTCCTGGTTTGACTGTAATTGGGGCTCACCTGGCTCAGCAAGTTCCATGCTCAGCCTCCCTCCTACAGCAAGAGAATAGCATGAACAGGAGATGGCAGCAACCACACAGTTCACATGGAGGCCAGATCAGATTAGACAAAATGGCAGATTACCAATGTAGGGGGAATTACTTGGCTCAAAAGCTGTATCAGAACTGTCCCTTGAGAAGGCAGGAAGGGATAAGAAAGCTGGTAATAGGGAACCCAAGTTCGAGAAAGGAGCGTGTTGACATGTCATGGGGTTGTTAACCAATGTCATAAAACAATATGTGTACTAACTGTTTAATGAGAAAGTATTTGTTCTGTAAACCTTCATCTAAAGTACAATAAAAAAGACAAAAAAAAAAACAACTGTCCCTTGGTGATTGTAAAATGGTATAACCACTGTGGAAAACTGTTTGGTGGTTCCTCAGATAGTTCAACATAGAATTGCCATATGACCCAGCAATTTCACTCCTAAGTGTATACCCAAAATAATTGAAAGCAGAAATGCAAACAGATACTTGTACACCTATGTTCATTGTAGCAGTATTCACAAAACTGAAAGGTGGAAACAGCCTAAAAGTTCATCAATAAATGAATGGATGAACAAAATACGACACATACATACAATGGAATATTACTCAGTCATAAAGAAAAATGAAATCCTGATACATCCTACAACATGGATGAACCTTGAAAACGTTATGCTGAATGAAATAAGCCATACACAAAAGGCCAAATATTGTATGATCCAACTTATATGAAATATCCAGAATAGGCAAGTGTATAGAGACCAAAGTTTATTAGTGGTTACTAGGGGTGGGCAGGAGGGAGGAGGTAAGGGGGGACTCACTCACTGCTTAAAGGACACTGAGCTTTGCTAATGGTGATGGAAAAATTTGGAAATGGATGATGGTGATGGTTGAACAACAGGATAGATATAATTAATGTCACCAAGTTGTACATGTGAAGAATGCTGAAATGGCAAATATTTTGTTACTTACATATTTACAATTTAAAAAAAAAGACCACAAAGACTAAACATTGTGAAAATGTCAATTCTACCCAAAGTGATCTACAGATGTAATGCAATCCCTATCCAAATACCAACAGCATTCTTTAATGAGATGGAAAAACTAATCATCAACTTTATATGGAAAAGAAAGAGGCCCTGATTAGCAAAGCATTATCGAACAAAAAGAACAAAGTAGGAGGCCTCGCACTACCTGATCTCAGAACCGACTATACAGTCACAATAGTCAAAACAGCCTGGTAACTGGTACAACGAGAGATACATAGACCAATGGAACAGAGACCAACGGAACAGAATTGAGAACCCAGACATAAATCCATCCACCTATGGTCAGCTGATCTTTGACAAAGGACCAAAGTCCATTAAATGGGGAGAAGACAGTCTTTTTAACAAATAGTGCTAGCAAAACTGGATGTCATCTGTAAAAAAAAAGAAACAGGACCCATACCTCACACCATACACAAAAACTAACTCAAAATGGATCAAAAGCCTAAATATAAAACCTAAAATGATAAAGATCATTGAAGAAAAAATAGGGACAATGCTAGGGGCCCTAATACATGGCATACATATTATACAAACCATAACTAACAATACACAAACACCAGAAACTAACTAGATAACTGGGATTTTCTAAAAATTAAACACATATGCTCATCAAAAGACTTCACTAAAAGAGTAAAAAGAGAACCTACAGACTGGGAAAAATGATTTTGGCTGTAACATATCCAACAGGGGTCTAATCTCAAAAATCTACAGAAAACTTCAACACCTCAATAACAAAAACAAACAATCCAATTAAAAAATGGGCAAAGAATATGAACAGACACTTCTCCAAAGAAGACATTCAGGTAGCTAACAGACACATGAGGAAATGCTCGAAATCATTAGCCAGTAGATGTCCATCTCACCCCAACATTACTGGCACAAATTTAAAAAAAAAAAAAACAGAAAATAGCAAAGGTTGGAGAGGTTGCAGGGAAATTGGAACTCTTGTGCACTGCTGATGGGAATATAAAATGGTGCAACCACTATGGAAAAGGATATGGCGCCTCCTTAGAAATCTAGATATAGACATATATGATCTATCAATCCCACTCCTAGGAATATACCCTAGAAAAATAAGTGCCGTGACACAAATACACACGTGCACACTCATGTTCATTGTGCCATTATTCACAATAGCAAAAAGATGGAAACAATCTAGATGCCCATCAACTGATGAATGGATAAACTAATTATGATACATACACACACAATTACAGAATACTATGCAATGACAAAGAACAATGATGAATCTTCAAAACATCTCACAACATGGATGAATCTTGGAGTGCATTATGGCTGAGTGAAATAAGTTGATCACAAAAGGACAAATATTGTATGAGATCGCTATTATAAAAACTCAAAAAAAGGTTTACACACAGAAAAAAAAATAAGCTTTGATGGTTATGAGAGAGGGGTGGGGAGGGGAAATTACTAACTAGATAACAGACAAGTGTTAATTTTGGGAAAAGGAAAGACAACACACAGTATAGGGGAAGTCAGCAAAACTTGACCAAGACGAAGTCATAGAAGCTTCTTAAACACATCCAGACACCTTGAGGGGCCAAGTTACTGGGGCTGAGGGCTGGGAACCATCATCTTGGAGGACATCTAGGTCAATTGGCATAACATAATTCATAAAGAAAATATTCTACATCCTACTTTGGTGAGTAGCATCTGAGGTCTTAAAAGCTTATGAGCAGCCATCTAAAATATATCTATTGGTCCCATCACCTTCAGAGCAAAGGAAAATGAAGAAAACCAAAGACATAAGGAAAATATCAGTCCAAAGAACTAATGGACCACATGAACCACAGCCTCAACCAGCCTGAGACCAGAAGAACTAGATGCCTGGTTACCACCACTGACCGCTCTGACAGAGCTCACAATAGAGGGTCTCGGACAGAGCAGGAGAAAAATGTAGAACAAAATTCACAAAAAAAGACCAGTTTACTAGTCTGACAAGACTGGAGGAACCCCCGAGACTATGGCCCCCAGACACCCTGCTAACGCTGAACTGAAGCCACTCCTGAAGTCCACCTTTCAACCAAAGATTAGACAAGCCTATAAAACAAACAATAACCCACATGAGGAATGTCCTTCTTAGTTCAACCAAGTACACAAGACCAAATGGGCAACACTTGCCCCAAAGCAAAGATAAGAAGGCAGGAAGGGACAGGAAAACTGGACAAATGGACAGGGAGGACCGGAGGTGTAAAGGGAGAGGGGAAGAGTGCTGACATATTGCAGGGATTGCAACCAATGTCACAAAACAACTTGTGTATAAATGTTTGAATGAGAAACTAATCTGTGCTGTAAACTTTCACCTAAAACACAATAAAATTTTTAAAAAGACCACCAAACCAAAAACCAAACCCACTGCCATTGAGTCGATTCCGACTCATAGCCACCCTATAGGACAGAGTAGCACTGCCCCATAGAGTTTCCAAGGAGCACCTGGTGGATTTGAACTGCTGACCTTTTGGTTAGCAGTGGTAGCACGTAACCACTGCGCCACCACGGTTTCCAAAAAGACCACAATCGGTAAATATTAAAAAAAAAAAAAGTCCCTTGGTGATGTGTGCTGTTCCACTAAAGGAGCACCTGTAAGCACTCTTCAATAGACCTGTGTTTTTTAAGTCAAGCAATCGGCAAGATGCTTAACTAGAGGAAAAAAAAAAAGAACTTGGTGCCCTGGAGTCAATTCCAACTCACAGCAACCTTATAGGGCAGAATAAAAGTGTCCCGGAGGGTTTCCAAAGCTGTAAACTTTACAAAAGCAGACTGTCAGGTCTTTCCTCAAGGAGCAGCTGATGGGTTCAAACTGCTGACATTTCCATTAGGCGCAGAGCACTTAACCACTGCACCACCAGAGATCCTTGCTTGTCTAGTCGATTCCGACTCATAGCGACCCTATAGGACAGAGTAGAACTGCCCCATTGGGTTTCCAAGGAAGAGGTGGTGTATTGGAACTGCCAACTTTTTGGTTAGCAGCCCTAGCTCTTAACCGCTTCACCACCAAGGCTCCACTGCTTAACTATAAGCCTGTCTTTTTAGTAGACTCAACTTCAGAAAAGGAAGGGCTGATGGTTGAATTCTCACTTTTTAAAATATCCCTCACTTATCCATCCCAAAAGTAACTTCCCACAAACCCTGCCTCTCAATATGCCTGCACCCTCCTACTTTCACGAAGGGAGCAGCGTCCTCCCAGGAATTTTCCTCATTCTTTAATCCAGAGCCCTGATGGCGCAGTGGTTAAGAACTCTGCTGCTAACCAAAAGATCGGCCGTTCGAATCCACCAGCTGCTCCTTGGAAACCCTATGGGGCAGGTCTACTCTGGCCTGCAGGGTCACTGTGAGTCGGAATTGACTCGACGGCAACGGGATAGTTAAGAAAGGATCACTGGTGGTGCAGTAAGAAAGTTCTCTGCCACTAACGGAAATACCGGCGGTTCAAACCCAGCAGCTGCTCCTCGGGAGAAAGATGTGGCAGTCCTCTTCCGTAAAGATTATAGCCTTGGAAACCCTATGGGGCAGGTCTACTCTACCCTCTAGGGTCTAGTATGTGGGTTTTTGGGGGTTAATTTGGTTGCTTCTGTCTTTCAGGCTCCTGGGGTTTGGTTTTCCTGCAGCAGACCTTCTTACTTTACCTCCTGCTCTTTCCCTTTCTATCCCCTAGATGCCTACTGGGAGGAATTTTATTTTCATTTTTAAATCTCCGGTCTCCCTTTGAGATTTTATCCTCCTGCTAACAGCCTGGAGAAAAACGTTTCTGAGCACATTGGAGATTTCTGGGAAAGGGGATTGTATTAAATAAATAATAAAACCCAGGCTGGTGGGACTTATGATCTCAATCACCCTACAGGGTTTGGGCCTGGAGTGACAAATGCTGCTTTCCACAGTCTACCCATAGTGACTCCATAGGACAGAGTAGAACTGCCCCCATAGGGTTTCTCAGGCTGTAATCTTCACGGAGCAGACTGCCACATCTTTCTCCCACGAGCGGCTGGTAGGTTCAAATTGCCAACCTTTCTAGTGCAGAGGTTCTAGTGCTATTTGCCAAATGCTTAACCACTGCCGCACCAGGGCTCCTTCAGGAGAAACTTTAAAAAAATACCAAACTCATTACTGTTGAGTTGATTCTGACTCAGCGACCCTATAACCGAGTAGAACCTCCCCACAGGGTTTCCAAGGAGCAGCTGGTGGATTTGAACTGCCAACCTTTTGGTTAGCAGCCGAACACTGAACCACTGCACCACCAGGGCCCCAGGGGAAATTTACGGGGGTGTTACTTTATTCTTTTACTACCCTCCCCTAATCTACGTTCCTGGGTACCTACAACGTGAGAGCAATGCTCAATGAATCTATTTTAAAAAACAATTTCAGATGAGATTTGTTTTCATTCTTTTTTAGAAAAACTGTGGACATTTTTTTTTTTTTTTTTTTTTTTGCCACTTGAGACCTCAGTAAAGTTACTGTGTGATCTATACTCCTGGCGTGGAGTGGGGGGAGGGGGTCTCAGCTCTCTAGGGAAGGAACCTCAACCGTTTGACAGGAGCAGTCCTTAGCGTCTGCTGGTAACAGAGCGTAGAGAGGGCAAAGCTTGCCTTCTTTCCTTTCACACACCACTTAAAGAGCCCCGCCCCTTTAGAGGACCAAACCAAAAAACCAAACCAAACCTGTTGCCGTCGAGTCGATTCCAACTCATAGCGACCTTATAGGACAGAGTAGAACTGCCCGCGAAGGTTTCCAAGGAGCGGCTGGTGGATTTGAACTACCAATCTTTTGGTTAACAGCCACAGCTCTTAACCACTACACCACCAGGGTTTCCACTGAGAGGACCGGGTAGTCTGTTTCCAAGTTCAGTCCTTTAGCGCCACCTGGTGCTAACTACTCTAATCACGGTTTTATCCAATAAATGAAAAAATATATTTTTCTTTTTAAAAGTCTTACCTGCACCTGTTTGATTAACACAGTGTCAAGTTCATGTGTGTAGGTAAAGTTCGGATGAAAGGACAATGTTAGCACTGCCGTTCATTCAGTGAATCACGGCGCCTGGAACACAGTGACCTAAAAGATCAATGTTAGTTATTTTTATTGAATGGTTGGTGTTGCCAAAAGGAAAGTTCAGGATTTCGAAGAATTTATAGTAGGTAAGATACAGTAGAATTTTCAGATTATCAATTAATTGCATTTTATGAGGCACTAATAATAGATACTTAACCCGTCTATCAGTTTGCCATACTATGATGTCTTTTGTGCTGCTGTGATGCTGGAAGCTATGCCACCAGTATTTCAAACACCAGCAGGGTCACCCATGGTGGGCAGGTTTCAGTTGAGCTTCCAGACTAAGAAGAAAGGCCTCTCCAGACTAACTACTTCCAAAAATTAGCCATGAAAATCCTATGAGTCAAACAAGAATATTGTCCAATATGGTGTTGAAAGATGAGCCCCTGAAGTTGGAAGGCACTGAAAATACACAGTGGCAGCAACAATAGCCCTGAGCATACCAACGATCATGAAGACAGTGCAGGGGGACATCTTGTACACGGAGTCACCATGAGTCGGAGCCAACTCAACGGCAACTAACAACAACAGTAATAAAACCAAACCCGTTGCCACTGAGTCGATTCCGACTCATAGCGACCCTAAATGACAGAGTAGAACTGCCCCATAGGGTTTCCAAGGAGCGCCTGGTGGATTGGAACTGCCGACTTTTTGGTTAGCAGCCGTAGCGCTTAACCACTATGCCAGCAGGGTTTCCAAATAGATACTTGAAAATCTAATAAATATAATGTTTATGGTAAAGAGGAGTAATATCTTAAGAAATTAAAATTTCTGAGGAAAGACAAACTCTAATTGAATTTTCGGCATAGGTCAGGTTTAACAAAAATTTTGGGTTTGCTTCTATTCATATTTTAGAATATTACTGTAAAATATGTTAGTGCCCACCCCTCCTGAGACAATACAAGAAGTAATAGAAGTTTTGACAGTTTCAAAATTATCTAGGGACTTTGAAGTTATAGTTCTGAAAATAAAAGTGTAGACGCAGAAGGCAATACCTATTCAGAGTTCAGGATATACCCTAAAAGGTGATGTCTGTGTTTTATCATTATACTTTTTCCTAAAATTAAGTGCAGCATAACATTTCTATTAATTAAAGCCAGACCATACTACTCATTTGAATGTACTTTACAAATGAATGCATATTTGCAAATTCTCACAAATAACCAGTTCCAAGGACTCAAGGCCTAAAAGAAATTATATACAAAAGGTCTGAACTATTGAATGGTAAGTGAGAAAGATATTGTCTTAGTTATCTAGTGCTGCTATAACAGAAATACCACAAGTGGATGGCTTTAACAAAGAGAAATTTATTCTCTCACAATCTAGGAGTCTAGAAGTCTGAATTCAGGGTCCCATCTCTAGGGGAAGGCTTTCTCTCTGTGTCGGCTCTGGAGGAAGGTCCTTGTCATCAGTCTTCCCCTGGTCTCGGAGATTCTCAATGCAGACACCCCAGGTCCAAAGGACACACTCTGCTCCTGGCACTACTTTCTTGGTGGTATGAGGCCCCCCAGTCTCTCTGCTCTCTTCTCTCTTTTATTTCTCAAAAGAGGTTGACACAAGATACAACCTAACCTTGTAGATTGAGTCCTGCCTCATTAACATAACACTCTCTAATCCTGCCTCATTAACATCATAGAGGTTAAGATTTACAACACACAGGAAAATCACATCAGATGGCAAAATAGTGAACAATCACACGAAACTGGGAATCATGGCCTAGCCAAGTTGACACACATTTTGGGGGGACACAATTCAATTCATACCAGACATCATCTGAAAAAAATAAGTTCTTCAGTGATGTATTATTCTATACTACTATAGAATAGGGGGAGGGGAGGACTACAAGGGAATCGGTCAAACTAATACGGTTGCAATCATAATAACTAACTTTTGAGCACTTACTATTTGCCCAGCACTATTCTAAGTGCTGGAGTCCTTAGGTGGCGCAAATGGTTAACGACTACTAGCCAAAAGGTTGGCTGTTCAGATCTACCCAGAAGCATCTCGGAAGACAAGTTGAAAGTTCACAGCCCTGACAATCCTATGGAGCAGTCGAACTCCACAGCAGCTAACAACAACAGCAACATTCTAAATGCTTAACCAGCATCATCTCACTTAATCTTCACAGCATCCTCATGAGGTAGGCACATCTGTTACAGCACCTAACTCTTTGTCACCAAATTTTTCAACAACCATAGCTCTTAACCACTATACCACCAGGGTTTCCCAAAGTTACCATGTTACCCAGCAATTCCATGACTAGGTATATGGCCAAGTGAAATGAAGACATATGCCCACACAAAAATTTGTACACAAATATTTATACCAGCATTATTCATCATGGCCAAGAAGTGGAAACAACCCAAATGTCCATCAACTAAGGAATGAATAAACAAAATGTGGAAAATCCATACTGTGATGGTTAAGATTGAGTGTCATCTTGGCTGGGCCATGATTCTCAGTGTTTTGGCAGTTGTATAATGTTGTGATCACTTCCCTGTTGAGATCTGATACATTATCACCTCCATGATGGGATCTGCTGTGAGTAGCCAATCAGTTGAAAGGGAGTTTCCTTGGGGGTGTAGCCTGCATGGAATATAAGCGGATGTTCTGGCAAGGTTCGGGGGCTTTTGCTTGTTCTGGATCCTGCAGCTGGCCCTGTTCATCTGACCTCTGGTCCTTGGGACTTGAGCTAGCAGCTTACCTGTGGCCTTTCAGCTGATCTTGGGATTCATCGATCTTCACAGCCTGTGAGCAAGAGCCCTGCTGTCTGACTGCCGATCTTGGGTTCACCAGCCCCCGCAGCTACGTGAATCAGAAGCCTCTATCTGACCCATGGACTTGAGACGTTCCAGCCTCTACAACCAAGTGAGACATTTCCTTGATATAAATATATATATATATATATATATATTTATACATTGCTTCTCTAGAGAACTCCGCCATACAATGGAATGTTATTTGACAATAAAAGAAAATAAATTACTGATGCACGATACAACATAGATGACCCTTGAAAACATTATGCTAAATGAAAGAAGCCAGTCACAAATCCCATATATTGCATGATTCCTTGTGAAATGTCTAGAATAGGTAAATGTACAGAGACAGCAAGTGATTGCCTAGGGCTGATGGAAAGAGCCCTGGTGGTGCAGTGGTTAAGCATTTGGCAAATGGCACTAGAACCTGTGCACTAGAAAGCTTGGTGGTTTGAACCCATAAGCCACTCCATGGGAGAAAGACATGGCAGTCTGCTTCCATAAATATTACAGCTTTGGAAACCCTATGGGGCAGTTCTACTCTGTCTTATAAGGTCACTATGAGTCAGAGTCTGAGGCAATGGGGTTTGATTTGGTTAGGGCTGATAGAAGGTGGTGTGTAGGAGGGGTATTGGGAGCGATTGCTAATGGATATGGAATTTCTTTTAGGAGATATAGAAAGTTCTAAAATTAGATTGTAGTGACAGTTGCACAACCTTGTGAATATATAAAAAAAAAAAAAAGCACTGAATCACTTTAAATCAATGAATTGTATGCTATGTGAATTCTATCTCTACAAAGCTGCCTTTAAAAGAGAGAGAGACAGTGGTTTCTGCCTTACTCCTTCTCTTTCCTGTATCACTCGCTATGAGAGAAACCAGCTTCTATATGGTAAAAAGAAGTCCATGTGGCAATAAACTGAGGTCTCCAGTCAACAGCCATCAGAGGGTGCCATCTTGTAAGCAGATCCTTGTGTCCCAGCCAGGCTTTTGGATGACTGCAGCTCCTACTGACATCTTGACTGCGACCACATGAGAGACCAAGAACCAGAACCACCCAGCTAACCTGCTGCTGGGGATTCCTGACCCTCAGACTGTGTGAGATGATAAATATCTGTTGTTCTAAGCAGATAGATTTGGGGGCAACTTGTTACACAGCAATAAACATGTTTTTCAGTGAAAAAGCAATTGGCAAAACATTATTCACACTACGATTCCTTTTCTGTTTAAACAATATCTGTGTATATACAGAAAAAATTCCAGATATTGCTTTCTCTAGGTGGAGAGATTATTTGCACTTTTTTCCTTTTAAATTTTCTTTATTTTCCAACTTTTCTAGGATCTCTTTTGCTTCTGTAGTAAAAGAAATTGAAGTTACTTTTTAATTTTTTGTAGATTGAAGGTGGGGCAAGGTGAGGAAAGGCTTTGACAATCATTCAGGCATGAGATGAAGGCCTTAGCCAGATGCAAGAACAATGTGAAGGAAAAAAATACAAGCAGTGTTTTGAAAGGAGAAGAGGCAGAATCCGAATGACTTCATGCAGGGGATGAAGGGACAAGAGGAAAACCTAGTCTATCCACATGGATCTCAGTAAGTGTGCATTGAATCACCCAGTTCTGTGATTTAAAAATCTGGATTTGTGTTACTTGATACTCTGGCAAGAGAGTCCACCCTCTACTATCGAGATGTTTATCCAACTACCTTGACGGCTACTAAAAGCCTCTTCAGCTAAGCAACTGTTGACCAAACCTTGCAGAAAGTTCTCTCATTTCTCAAGAAAGATGAAAGAGTACAATCTTAGGAACACTTGCCTTAACTCATATTACCATAGCCCAGAGCCAGATGTAGGCTGTGGCTTCAAATATGTCCCATCCTTTGTATAGCTACTATTTCTTCAACTTTTTCTAGGCGCCAGCACTGAGTTCCATTCTCGAGTATCTTATCTGTTATTTCTCACAATTTTCTGTGCGGGTATTCTTTCCATGGGGGCAGTTAGTGGTTCAGTGGAAGAATTCTTACCTTACATGTGAGAGACTCAGGTTTGATTCCAGGCCAATACACCTCATGCGCAGCCACCACCCATCTGTCAGTGGAGGTTTGTGTGTGTTGCTATAGTGCTGAACCATTGTGAGGATGGCGCGGGATGGGGCAGTGCTTCATTCTGTTGTGCATGGGGTCACTATGAGTCGGGAGCCAACTCAATGGCAGCTAACAACAATAACATTCTTTTCGTATTTTGGGGAAGAGAAAAATGGGGTTTAGTTTAAGTTACTTGCCCAAACTGTCACAGCTAGTTAATAGCAAAGCTCAGCCCCGAACTCACTTCTGTCAAAAGAAGCAGAGCAACCCTGTAGACAGGCCTCTCTGAGGAAAGACTGGTATTGCAGAAGGGAGGAATACAGCCTGCTCGCCTGCGTTCGGGCCGCTGGATCAAGCCAGCCTGAGTCCTCCGGCGGCTACTAGTGCCACTGCCTCCTATGAAGGGCTTTGTCTCACGGACAGTCGCTATCATGGCATCAGTAATTCAAAACCACAGGCGCTGGCAGGTTGTAAATAATTTCAAAATATAATCCACGTCCATCCTTATTACTGGGAACCATTTGGGCTCTATTTCCCTTATATTTATTAAAATAGAGACACTTTTTATAGAAAAGTTATGACTAGCAAGAAGAGAAATAATGCCTCAGGTCAATGTCTTTCCAAGTTTTAAGAAACTTGCACACTGTGGCTACGAGGAAAAAGCTCAATGGTAGGGGAGTTGTGGGTTTATTGTTGGTTTGTCATTTGGGCATTTTTTTTTCCCATTATTACGAAGGTGAAGGAGGCTGGCAATTGTTTGGTGACAGAAGAAAAGGAAATCGCAGCACCTCTAGACAGCAGGCTCTGAAATTCTGTCTGTAGGAATATTCCACAGAAGAATTGGAGCCTCATTAAGCCACAGAAAGACATTAAATAAATAATGGTTTCCAAGAAAAGAAGACCAAGAAACAGACGTTACTTGGTGCTCACGGGAATGTTGTACAGGAATATGACGAGCGGAAGAGAATAGACAGGCGTTCTACCGAGCATCTCTCACGCTGCCTGAAAAGCAAAGAAGGAAAATGAGAGGGAAGGAGGGGAGTGAGGAGGACGGTGAAAGGAAAAAAGGAGCCGGAGAAGGATGTGAAGGGGGGGTGAGGCTGGGGATGGGGGAGCCTGGGAAAGTGAGGAACAAAGACCCAGGAACCAAAGTACAGAAAGGAGAAAGGAATGAGAAGAGGCAGGGAGGAAAGTGAGAGTCCCTGAGCTCCTGCTGGGAGCTCTGGCTAGCCCTTTCACACTGGAAGAAAGAGGGTCTTTCTCAACGCAGCCTTTACATTTTCTTCTCATATCCTCATTCCTCGAAAGGGATTTCTGAGAAGGGAGAAGAAAGCCTCCAGTTTGCAATGAACACCAGAAGTCTGGACTCTCTTAATTAGTTTCCTCACCTCCAAAATGTGCAGCAAGTCTTGCACTATAGGCAGAACTCTCCTACGGATCCTGTACACATGCACGCACACACACACTAGCACGCATATGTACACCCATACCGGCACCCTGACATGCGTGCACTCACACTCGTGTGAGCTCACATACATACTAGTTTATGCAAACACTCTCACGTACAAACTCGCACGCACCTACTCTCACACACATACAGAACACATATATACATCCTCCCCTACACGTTCACACAAGCATACTCCATGTGTGCACTCATACACACACTACTTTACACGCATATGCCCTCTCACACATGTATCCTCACATGCACGCACCTGCTGTCACACACAGGCACACATACATACACCCACACCTGTACACTCACACATGTATGTCCACACTTGTGAGCACACACACACATTAATTTACACATGAACATTCATACATGTGCACACCTACATACACAAATGCACACCCACACTAAACCCAAACAAAATGCAAACTCATTGCCATTGAGTCAATTCCAGCTCATAATGACCCTATAGGAGAGAGTAGAGCTGCCTCATAGGGTTTCCAAGGCTGTAATCTTTACGGCTTGGAAAAACGGAAAAAATAATGAAGTGAAAGAGCTAGACAGAAGATTTCAAAGGGTGACTCAAGACGACAAAGTAAAGTATTATGATGACATGTGCAAAGACCTGGAGTTAGAAAACCAAAAGGGAAGAACACACTCAGCATTTCTCAAGCTGAAAGAACTGAAGAAAAAATTCAGGCCTCAAGTTGCAATACTGAATGATTCTACAGGAAAAATATTAGAGGATGCAGGAAGCATCAAAAGAAGATGGAAGGAATACATAGAGTCACTATACCAAAAAGAATTGGTCGACGTTCAACCATTTCAGGAGATAACATATGATCAGGAACCGATGGTTCTGAAGGAAGAAGTCCAAGCTGCACTGAAGGCACTGATGAAGAACAAGGCTCCGGGAATTGACAGAATACCAACTGAGACGTTTTAACAAACTGATGCAGCGCTGGAAGTGCCCACTTGTCTATGCCAAGAAATTTGGAAGACAGCTACCTGGCCAACTGACTGTAAGAGATCCATAGTTATGCCTATTCCCAAGAAAGGTGATCCAACTGAAGGCAGAAATTATCAAACAGTATCATTAATATCACATGCAAGTAAAATTTTGCTGAAGATCATTCAAAAGCAGCTGCAGCAGTGTATCCACAGGGAACTGCCAGAAATTCAAGCTAGATTTAGAAGTGGACATGGAACAAGGGTTATCATTGCTGATGTCAGATGTATCCTGACTGAAAGCAGAGAATACCAGAAATATGTTTTATTGACTATGCTAAGGCATTCGACTGTGTGGATCACAAATTATGGCTATTATTGCGGAGAATGGGAATTCTGGAAGACTTAATTGTGCTCATGAGGAATCTGTACATGGATCAAGAGGCAGTCTTTTGAATAGAACAAGGGGATACTGCATGGTTTAAAGTCAGGAAAGGTGTGCATCAGGGTTGTATCTTTTCACCATACCTATTCAATCTGTATGCTGAGCAAATAATCCGAGAAGCTGGACTATATGAAGAAGAGCAGGGCATCCGGATTGGGGGAAGACTCATTAACAGCCTTTGTTATGAAGATGACACGACCTTGCTTGCTGAAACTGAAGAGGACTTGAAGCACTTACTGATGAAGATCACAGACCACAGCCTTCAGTATGGCTTGAACCTCAACATAAAGAAAACAAAAATCCTCACAACTGGACCAAAAAGCACCATCATGATAAATGGAGAAAAGATTGAGGTTGTCAAGGATTTCATTTTACTTGGATCCACAATCAACACCCATCGAAGCACAAGCCAAACCAAACCAAACCTGTCGCCATCAAGTCAATTCAGACTCATAGCAACCCTATAGGACAGAGTAGAACTGCCCACTGTGGTTTCCAAGGAGCGCCTTGTGGATTCGAACTGCCGACCTTTTGGTTAGCAGCTGAGCTCTTAACCACTACGCCACCAGCAGTCAAGAAATCAAAGGACGCATTGCACTGGGCAAATCAGCTGCAAAAGACCTCTTTAAAGTGTTGAAAAGCAAAGATGTTACCTTGAGAACTAAGGTACGCCTGACCCAAGCCATGGTGTTTTCAATCGCCGCACATACATGCAAAAGCTGGACAATGAATAAGGAAGACCAAAGAAGAATTGACACCTTCGAACTGTGGTATTGGCGAAGAATATTGAATATACCATGGACTGCCAAAAGAACAAATCTGTCTTGGAAGAAGTACAACCAGAATGCTCCTTAGAAGCAAGGATGGTGAGACCACGTCTCACATACTTTGGACCTGTTATCAGGGGTATCAGTCCCTGGAGAAGGATGTCATGCTTGGTAAAGTAGAGGGTCAGCAAAAAAGAGGAAGACCCTCAACGAGATGGATTGACATAGTGGCTGCAACAATGGGCCCAAGCATAGCAACAATTGTGAGGATGGTGCAGGACCAGGCAGTGTTTAGTTCTGTTGTGCATAGGGTCACTGAGTTGGAACCAACTTGATGGCACCTAACAACAACAACAATCTTTACAGAAGCAGACTGCCACATCTTCCTCCCTCGGAGAGGCTGGTGGGTGTGAGCCGCCGACCCTTCGGTTAGCAGCCAAGCGTTCAACCACTGCGCCATAAGGGTAACCCTTGTACCCACACTACCATCCACATATACCCACATGTGTGTGCATACTAATTTACACATGCACTGTGACAAACACATGTATAATCACACACATACACATGTATGTACACCCACAGCAGAACCCTCACACACTAGCCACATTTGTGTGAACTCACATTCACACACTAATTTACACACTCTCATACATGCATGCTCACATACATGCATACATGTACACCCACACCAGCCAGCACACTCACACATGTATACTGACACTTGTGTGCATTCATATACACACACTAATTTACACACACACATATATGTACACTCACTCACTTACACACTGACACACACACACCTCTCCCTTGGGACCACCTCCCCCGAATATATGTGTGTTTAAGCATCTATGGCCTCTATGCTTTGCCCTACAGGGATCCATCTGGGGCCTTATCTTCCTTGGGAATGGTGCCCAGTGCCTTGAAATTCCAATACCACTTCCCTCAGAAAAACATTTTTATTCTGTGTACTCTTCTAGATCGTTTTAAGATTCTATCCATTCTAACTAAGAGAAAAATTGAATCGATTATATCACTTTCCAAAAGAAAACTTAAGGAAAGAAGGGAGGAGAGACAGAAGAACAGAGGGAGGGAGAGAAAATGTAACTCTCGCTAAGAACCTGCAAGGTCCAAATGTCATGCTAAGTGTTTTACATGTTCTTTCATTTATTCCTCCAAACCATACAAGTAGGTGGATTTTATTATTATCCTTTTTTGCAGATAAGGAAACTGAGGCTCCGAAAAGTTAAATAAACAGAACCCAGATTTGAACCAGATCTGTCTGGCTCTGAATATGGAATTGAAGACAAATTGAGGAATCCTTGAGTGGTGCAAATGGTTGATGTGCTTGGCTGCTAACTAAAAGTTTACCCACAGGTGCCTGAGAAGAAAGCCCTGATGATCTAATTCCAAAGAATCTGCTTTTGAAAACTGTATGGAGCACAGTTCTACTCTGACACACATGGAGTCGCCATGAGTCAGAGTCAACTCAGTGGCAACTGGTGATGGTTTTTCTAAGTGCAAGGGTTGCTACTGAACACGGTGCTCCCTGAAAGAAGTTAGACAAATCTGGGGCCTCACTGTATCTCACCAAAGAATGACAAGCTCCTGAGAACTTTCGTGTTTGTATCACTGGCTCCATTTTGTTTCCCACTCTTGTTTTACCTCTTCCTTATATTTCTATGCTATCCAGTGATATTTCATGAATTTTCCTAAGCCTCCTTAAGTCTGTCTGGATCAATATATAAACAAACTAATTAAAAAGAAATGTGTGTTCTGATACATGCTACAACATGGGTGAACCTTGAAAATATGCTGAGTGAAATAAGTCAATCACAAAAGGGCAAATATTGTATGACCTCACGTACATGAAATATCTGGAAGAGGCAAATGCATAGTGACCAAAGTAGACTAGTGGTTATCAGGGGAGGTTGGGAGGGGGAAAGAGAAAGATATTGCTTAATGGGTACAGAGTTTCTGTTTGGGGTGATGAAAAAGTTTTGGAAATAAATAATAGTGATGGTTGTACAATGTTGCAAATATCACCAATACCACTGAATTGTTCACTTAAAAATGGTTAAAATGGCAACATTTATGTAATATATATTTTACCACAATAAAAGAAAAAAAAAGAAGCATATGGACACAAGGTAGATCCCAAATCTCCTAGGACTAGAGTGGCCCAAACGTAATGGCAGTTGATGGCGGCTGGTTTGAATCAGAACTGTGAGAGAAGCCTCACACCCGTCTCCCTTTCTCTAAATCAAACTTCATCTGCCATTGGTTTCCTGAATGAGTGTGGTCAGTTGTCTCTGTAAAATGTGATAACAGGATTTCCCATGAGGTGTTTTACTAAGGTTTTGAAGTGCTTAGGTGAAAAAAGCTATACACAATCTTTTTTTTTTTTTTTTTTAACGTCAATACCTCACACTCATTGTTCAGCTACCTTTTAAGAGCAGCTGAAGTGTGCTGTGCTCCAAAGTGCTGACTCACTGAAAGTACTGGAAAGACTTAGTAAAAACAGCTAAAGAAGCCCATCCACCAGCTCTCTCCTGAGCCCCAGTGGAGCCCTCAGACCCCAGAGTCTCCTTGTAGGATAGGTGGTCCACGCCCAATAGCAGGATGGCCCATGTCACTACCTGAGCAGCCGGGTAGGCCCGAGCCAAAAGATTAGCTTCATCACTAAGTAGCTACATTATCGTGGGCAAATTATTTAACAGTACTCCCCTCAAACGTTGTTACTAGGATTGAACAAGATAATGGATATAACATGCCCAGTGAATGAGAGTCATTACTCCCAGCACTTTAAGGAGCCTCATCCCTCAGTCTACTGTTCACCTTCTCTCCTCCTGTGTCCTTTCTTAGGGCAGACACAACAGAGATTTTGGTGGTGAGGGGGTCCATTTTGGGCACAGTAAAATGTGCTGGGAATTCTGGTTCTATGGACAGAAAACCTTCTCACGTTGCCCCTTCCCAGCATCTGTCAGGGATCTGACATTCTCTCCCTAAAGCCCCTGCCTATTACCCTCTGAGACCACTGAGGCATCCTCCATCTACCTGTAGGTTTAAACTAGGCCACTGTTGAGGTGGACATTGAAGGCAAGGCTCCATGTGGCTGGGAAATCAGGGGGCCCTGCCATCTCTATCAAAGATAGCAGTGAAATTAAACACTGCCTCTTGGTTCTGGTCTTTAGAGAATTTGAGTCCTTGCTATAGAATTAGGAGGAAAACTGAGGGAAGAGATTGACATTTACACAAGCACTTGACCAGCACTGCTCCTAGGGTGTAGGGGACCCAGGCAAAAATGCAGGCCCTACGTCTATATAGGAGCCCTGGTGGCACAGTGGTTAAGCATTCGGCTGCTACCCAAAAGGTCGGTAGTTCAAATCCACCAGCCACTCCTTGGAAACCTTATGGGGCAGTTCTACTCAATCCTACAGGGTCGCTGTGAGTTGGAATCGACTCGATAGCAGTGGGTTTGGCTTGGTTTTTTTGGGTGGTGCAAACAGTTAACACGCTCAGCTACTAACGGGAAGATTGGAAGTTTGAGTTCACCCAGAGGCAACTCAGAAGAAAGGGCTGGTGATCTACTTCCGAAAAGTCAGCCATTGAAAACCCAATGGAGCACAGTTCTACTCTGACATACATGGAGTCACCATGAGTCATGAGAAACAGTTTTTATTCTCATGGAATACAGATTTCTGCGTCTATGGAGCTGAGGTAACCTACCCAGGCCATTGTCCTTCGATGTCCTTTTGAACCTTGAGTCTTGAGCTGGCTAAAAACCAAAAACCCACTGCCGTCAAGTCGATTCTGACTCATAACAACCCTAGAGGACAGAGTAGAACTGCCCGTAGGGTTTCCAAGACTGGAATCTTTACAGAAGCAGACTATCACATCTTTCTCCCGTGGAACAGCTGGTGGGTTCGAACTGCCCACCTTCTGGTTAGCAGCTGAGTGCTTTAACCACTGCGTTACCAGGGCTCCTAAAAGCAGACTGGTCCCCTAAAAGTCACCTTTAAGTCAAAAAAACAGCCTAGTAAGCAGTTTAGTGAAGACAGTTTTGCCTTAGGCATTGTGCTCTTTTGACGATTTCAGTCAGTTTCAGGAAACAGAAACTCTATGGTCAGACTGAAAGCTGTGTTTTAGGCTGGGCTTCGAACCGGTTCATTCCAGTTTGAACCCCTGCTGAGAAATTGTATTTCCACCTCAGATGTACTGAATCAGAATCTACATTTTAACAAGACCCCCAGACGACTCTTCCAAAAACCCAAACCAAACCCACTGCTGTCAAGTTCATTTTGACTCTTAACGACCCCACAGGTTTCCAAGGTTGTAAATCTTTACGGAAGCCAGCTGCCACATCTTTCTCGTGAGCACATATAATAAATTTGAGAACCACTGCTCTACTAGTGGTTCTCAGAGTTGGTCACTAACCAGCAGAATTAGCATCACCCGGGAACTTGTTAGAAATGCAAATTCTCAGCAGGGGTTCCAAACAGAACAAACAAGTTTGAAGCCCTGGTTTTAGGGTAAATTGTAGTTACGTAAACATTGTTCGGACCTTTGGTCCTTTTCCAAGGCAATGTCCATAAGAGTTTTTGGAAGTTGTTTTGATTTGCAAATCGCATGTTCAAAAAACTTGAATCAATTTCTATTACTTACTTAATATGAGTTTTGTTTTAACAGTCAGAGTCGACAAACAAGCAATTGGCTAATTGGTTATGTCTATGTAGACAATTTAAGTCACCAAATCAGCATATCGGCACCATCTGGCAGCCCAATTTCCTATGATCAGTCAAAGAAATAACCAGCCAGCCAGCAGGAGCAATCCTACCTCCAGGCCACCCTCCTGCAACTGGGGCCCAGGCACTCACCCCAGGATGACATCATAGGTATGAGTTTCAGAGCTCCTGGGGCATCTGGTCGACCCCACATGTGGGGTAGAAGATGGGAGTGTGCCCCAAATGGGGAGAAATGGCTACCAGAGTCTTCACGGGTCCTGGTCCAGGGCCAAGGAGCCCTACCTGGACTGCACTGCTGACTCCCGCCTGTTCTGGGAATCAGAAGGAGAATTAGAAAAGTTTGATGAAGGCTCCAAAGAGAAGAGTCTCCTAGGGTGTGGACAAGACTGCATTTGATTCTAAAGCTTCTGTGAAAGTTTCCCTTTCTGACCCAGGCTCCGAAGGAGCTCTGCCCCCTACCTCCCAGAGTGTGTGGACATTTTTGGCTTCTCCTAAGATTCTGGGCCAGACAGTCTTCCTCTTTTTTATAGTTACCCCAGCATTTTCAAGGACCATAGCTGTGGAGTAGAAGATCCTAGTGTTGTTACCATGAACTATTTGCCTTACAGGTGAAGTGGCTGATAAAGATAAAAGATCAGCTCTGCTGACCAAAGGAAATTGTTGTATTGTTGTTATCTTGAGCCATTGAGCCAATTCTGACTTGTGGCAACCCCATGTGTTACTGGGGATGAATTGAGAGGCAGAAACTTCAGTCCTGTGGGTTACCAGGAACTATTTTCCAAATTCAGTGCTTTTGCTTGAAAAGTTATAATCCTGGACACCCGCACAGACCTGCCCCTAACATTTGCGGGCTTGAGCCAAGAATACAAGTAGAAGTTTCTGACTCACAGTCCTCTCTTCCTCTCTTCTCTTCCCTGGTTCTTCCCAGATCATAAAAGACCCTTTCCATATGCATATTACCTATCCAAACTCGATCTCCCTCCACCACTGCCAAACAACTGCCCCTTGGCCACCCTTTGGACACACAGGTGACACTATTAGCCCTCAGAAGGACAGGCCTGGGGAAGACGCTCATGTAGGCCTTAGAAGCAGGCTTAGTGTATTTGGGGGTATGGTTCAGAAGTAGGGTGTGGGCTTCAGGTGGGCACACCCTTTAACCTCCTGGACTTCCCATCCCAGGCAGAAGGAGCAGGTGGAGGAAGGCCAGAGCCCACCTTGAAAGCAGGGACCAGCGCAGAGGCCAGAGGCCCCATTTGCCTGGGTCTAAGGGTGATATGGGATCCCTGGGTGGTGCAAACGGTTAAAAGGCTCAGCGGATAACTAAAAGACTGGAAGTTCGAGTCTACCCAGAGGCACCTTGGAAGAAATGCCTGGTGGTCTACTTCAGAAAAATTAGCCATTGGAAACCCCATGGAGCACAGTTCTATTCTGACATACATGGGTCACCATGAGTTAGCAATCAGTTTTTAAAGGTGCTATGCCTCACCATGCCATTTCCCTACCCCTACTTCACTTTTCAGTTTCTACTTCCCCAGCCTGCTCAGTCCCCAACTGCTCCTTCTCTTTCCTTTATGAGAATTCCTGGTTTCTATTTTGAGTCATCTTTAATCTGACCTTGAAGTTAGTCTTATACAAAAAGGAGATACTCTACCTTTTTTAAAAGTCTACGGAACCTGAATATTTATGACATGCCACATCAAGATGTCCTGGTAAAGAAATGTAATTCTTGTCATCTATGGCTACTGAAAAATTACTTTCTGGATTCACTGGTGGCACTTTTTATCTTTCATAGGCCGACAGATAAAGGGATTGCAGGTTTCAAGCTGTAATCTCCTCATCTCATTGTGGGTTCTGAAAACAACAACCAAAAAAGACAATGTAGTTAAGCTCATGAAGGACTGAACAGACAGGCAGACAAAATAACACTCTATAGCAGGAAGTTCCTGCCCTGTTAAGAGATCTGAGGTCCTTTACACTCTTCCCAGGAGAATTCATTTTGTGGATTGAGGATACCAGTAAAAAGGCAGAATAGTAGCTAAGCGATTTGCCCCAGACATCAAGCACAGGGCTGGTTGACTCCAGAGTCCAAGTTCTTTATCATTATATGACATTGCAATATGAAGTCGTAAAAAAAATGGATGAGACCTTTCTTGTCTTTGAGCCCATGTAATACTTCCCTTGTAATTTCCTCATGGCACTTATCTGACACTGCCCTGTATTGTGGTCACTTGTGTTCTTGATTTTTTTCCTCCTATTGGGTGTGTTTTCTTTGAGGGCAAAAACTGGGTCATATCTTTGTATCTGTCACAGCACCTAGCACAGAGTCTGGCCTATAAGAAAAGATGAATAAATGATGTAGAACAGGTTCAAATTTGTTCTGTTCTGCCTGCTCCTTGGGTCTTCTTTATGATCGTGTATATTTAGGAAGGTTGGGTTGGGTTGGGCTGGGCTATGGCTTAGGGTTGAAGGACACAGTGATCCTATATAGTACCGAGGTGTATAAGAAGAATCATAGTGTTCACCAAGAATGTCTCCAAACCTCCTCACATGGGTCTATGAAGAAAGAATGAGAAAGGCTGCTATATGAGGGAGAGGCTGGGCGACAAGCTGGGTCCAGTCACCAGATAACTGACTCTCACGTACAACTGCCTTGCTGTGTTGATGATTCAGATACATGCCTCAGCAATTATACATTTTACCTTATAGAATGGACTTCTAGGTCACTCTCAGATGCCTTAAACTGTAAATATTAAAACCATAAATGACCAGAGTCTACTATGTGGAAAAATTTCTGTCACATCCTAATTAGCTGAAAATGTGGAACAAATTGGACTAATGAAGGGAAAACTCCCAAGAACTGACTTACGGGTCCTTCTCAATCTCTTGACTTGCCCAGGCCCCTGTCTTTGTCTTGAACACAGTTCTGTGACCACATCAGCAACGAGTTCCAGTTTCAGCTTCAGAGACTTTCCCCCAAATGTAAGTATTGTTATATCTACTGCAATTAATTAGAACAGAGATGAATGAGAACTTGGCGTTCAACATTTTCACTCTGGAGTTCCTCAGAGCTGAACTTTAATAATAGGCTTGAGTGAATTAAAATTTCCCTTTCTCTGGCATCAAATCATTAACAATGACTATAAAGCGAAGAAGATCCTGAACCCCCCACAGATCTCTGGGTACCCTGGGGCAGAAACAAGGAGGGGGTCTTCACAGCCCCTCTAATGGCTAAGCAGGGCTTGTCCACTTGTGGAATTGTTCACAGGCCTCAGCGTTTCCCCGTCTCTCGTGTTTCCCACTCTAGTGGGCTTGTTGATTCTGGTGGGCTTGTTGTTAGCTGCCATGGAGTTGGCCTCTGACTCACGGCAACCCCATGCACACCTCTGCCCGGTCCTGCACCATTCCTATGATCGACTGTGGATCAGACTGCTTGATCCATAAGGCTTTCATTGACTGATTTTCAGAAGTAGATCACCAGGCCTTTCTTGCTAGTCTGCCTTAGTCTGGAAGCTCCACTGAAACATGCTCAGCATCATAGCGACACGCAAACCTCCACTGACAGATGAATGGTAGGTGAACATGAGGTGCATTGGCTGGGAATCAAACCTGGGTCTCCTGCATGGAAGGTGCAGATTCTACCACGGAACCACCAATGTTCTCTCTGGCTTAGACTCATATTTTCTTTCAAATGCCAAACCACAGTGCAATGAACATCAGAGAAGCAGGTACACCAGGATGACTTGTTCTCAGAGGAATGGACTTCCAAGTCTTTATTGCCCCATATCTGTTTCTTTTACTGAGGAGAGAAGAGGAAGGAGGAAGGGGAGAAGAAGGAGATAGGACAGGAGAGAGTGAAGAGAGAAGGGAAGAAGGAGAGAAAAAGAGGAAAGGAGGGGAGACAAGAAGGGAGGAAAGGAGGAGACTGGAGGGGAGAGGAGGGGAGGGGAGAAGAGAGGAAAGGAGGAGACTGGAGGGGAGAGGAGGGGAGGGGAGAAGAGAGGAGAGGAGGAGACTGGAGGGGAGAGGAGGGGAGGGGAGAAGAGAGGAAAGGAGGGGACTGGAGGGGAGAGGAGGGGAGGGAGAAGAGAGGCTAGGAGGAGACTGGAGGGGAGAGGAGGGGAGGGGAGAAGAGAGGAAAGGAGGGGACTGGAGGGGAGAGGAGGGGAGGGAGAAGAGAGGCTAGGAGGAGACTGGAGGAGAGAGGAGGGGAGGGGAGAAGAGAGGCTAGGAGGAGACTGGAGGGGAGAGGAGGGGAGGGGAGAAGAGAGGCTAGGAGGAGACTGGAGGGGAGAGGAGGGGAGGGGAGAAGAGAGGCTAGGAGGAGACTGGAGGGGAGAGGAGGGAAGGGGACAAGAGAGGAGAGGAGGAGACTGGAGGGGAGAGGAGGGGAGGGAGAAGAGAGGCTAGGAGGAGACTGGAGGGGAGAGGAGGGGAGGGAGAAGAGAGGCTAGGAGGGCAAGAGAAAGGAGGGCAGACAGGCACCGTTAACCAGGGCGATGATGTAAGGCCGACACCACACTGAATGGCCTCTTGGCTGGCCAGGCCACGGGCATGTGGCTCACCCAGGGTCACTTTCTGAGGTGCGGTTCTACACTTGAGCCTGGGGAAATTCATATCGTTTGTAGCCAAGGCTTCAGCTAAAAGCAAGGCCTGACTGGATTCCCAAAATCATAACCACAAAAGACCAAGGGAAGCCACTGGCTGCTTTAGTCCACTCCCTGGACCAGAGTGCACTTGACTCCCTGGAGGATAATCTCCAGAACGTCATCCAATCTGTTCTCACATACCTCAAGTAGCAGGATTTCCACAGCTTCCCTTGGGAAGGGATTCTTAAAGTCAAACAGGCAGGGTATTTTTGCTGCTATTGAACGTCCGTTTTTCCTTGTCTTAACTTCATCCCTGTTATCCTGGGGGAATAAACACATGACTTCAGCACTGTCTTTTTTCTCCTAGTGTTTACTGATGCAGCTCCTGTGCATACTTACTATACATCTTCAGCTTCTAAGCGCTCGAGCTGCAGAGATCAAGAAACATCTAAGAAATGCCATGACAAATAAAGGCTCTGCCATCTGGCAGGCATAAACATAAATGAGATGTGAGCCTAAAATCTCAATAAAGACGGGATCGTCATCAATCCACTCTCCAGGCAGAGTCCCGTGACAACGGCAGAATTACTCTGCCGTGAGTGATGCTCTGCCAATGGGGCCCTGAACGCACTGTGATTAATTTTCACAATCTAATGAGTTCTCCTCCCAAAAATGATTTTATGAAACACCAAATTTATTTTATTATATGTATCTTCAGTTTCACTCCCTGTTATACTGTTATACTTTTTATTTTATTGTGCTGTGGTGCAGAAATGGGTGCCTGGCGTATAAATTCTCGTCCTACGAACTTTTGAGAGTTCAGAGCTTGCTAGCTCTTTGCTTTAGGCAGAGGAGACAAAGTGGGTTCGCTGATGAATATGTGGGGATTTGGTTATCTTCCTCTACACCTAGAACATCTTTCCATGATCCAGAAGAACTCCACTAATTGAATATTGCTATTAAACCCTGAGTAGTGCAAACGGTTAACACGTACAGCTGCTAACCAAAAGGTTGGCGGTTCCAGTCCACCTATAGAAGCCTTGGAAGAAAGGCCTGGAGGTCTACTTCCAAAGACGCACCCATTAAAAACCCTATAGAGCAGTTATACTCTGACACGTGGAATCGCTGTGAATCGAAGTCAACTCAACCAGCAATCCTTTTTTTTTTTTTTAATTGAACCAACCAGCTCCAGTCAAACAAGTCTCCCTTTTATTTCCAACTCCACACGCCACCTCCAACGTATACACACCCTGTTCATCCTACTTTCCTTCAAATATTTTAATATGATACCTCTTTCTTCTCCAGCAAAAACATGGCTTACAGAATTTTGTAGCTGGAAGGTTCCTTAGCAATAACCTAGTTGACACTCTTTTTTTAAAAAAAAAAAAAAAAAACAGATTAAAGAACTGAGACCTAGACAAAAGCTCAATTCAGGGCACTTTTTTTTTTTTGTTTGTTCCTTAAAAATTACATTTATTCAACAAAAAAAATACATTTATTGAACGCTTACTAATTGCACAAAAATAAAAGATGCAATCTCTATCCTGTCCTGAAGGAGCTCTGAGACTAGTGGGGGCAGCAGACACTTAAACAGAAAATTTCAATTATGATTAATAAACGCCATGCTCAAATAAGTACCAGGTGCTTTAGGAATATATATGAGGGACTTGGAACCCATCATTCCTTTAACTCTGGACCTCCCTTCAATCCTTTCCCCTGATTGCAGTCAAGGTGATCTTCTTAAAACATGAATGAGATCAGATCATTTCCCTGCTTAGAGAACTTCGAGGGCTTCCTGTACATTCAAATAAAGTCAAACTCATTGTGGCACACAGCCACACAAGATCCGACCTTGACTACCTCTGCAACTCCACCTCCTGTCACTCCAATGGCCCATCACATTCCAGATCCACTGGTCTGCTCTCAGCTGCTAGAATGCACCACGTTCTTTTTTCCTTCTCAGGGCCTTCCCTCTGCCTGAAATGCTCTCCTCTGCCCACCCCGCCCCACCTTGCTGTGACTTCCTACCACATCACCTAGTTTACCTGGCTGGCTCTTTGTCGCTCTCTAGGTATCAGTTCAATAGTCATCACCTCAGAGAGGACTTCCTCCTGTTTGCAATCAGCCTCCCACTTCACCCCCTTAGTCGTTTTCATTGTTCTGTTTTCTTCCTTCAAGGTACTTACCACAATCTTCGCTCTATATTTAGTTTGTGTGTTTCCATGTTTAATGTTTGCCTTTCCAAACCATTGGTGTTAACAATTACTATGAGACATAAGTTCCGTGATCACAAGGACCATGTATGTTTTATACACAAAATACTTAGCTCAGTGCCTGCACAGGCTGGCTCAGCAAATATTTGCTGAAAGAATGGCTTCCTGAGGAGGTGACAGTTGAGCTGAGTCTTGAAGGGCAGGCTGGAGTAAGTGGCATTGTTGCAGGAAGTGAAGCATACACAAAGGTCTGGATGCATGAGCAAGCCTGATCAGACAGGAGCCCTATGTTATCCCCTGTGGCTTGGACATAAGGTACAAGAGGAGACAAGGAAGGAGTGAGGCTGGAAATGCCCGCCAAGGAGTGTGGCCTTCCTCCCATAGACCAGGAAGGGATTAGTAAATGATTTTAAGCACAGCAGCAATATAGTCCAGTTTGTATTTTAGGAAGGTCTCTTTGGAGAAGGGGTGAGATCAGTTCCTTCAAGTTCAAAATCAAGATTCTCCTATGTCATCCTACGGTGATTTTCTCTTGCTTTGAACTCCATCAGCATTTATTTCATACAGACTGCACAGCACTCCAAGCAGAATAGAGTTCACCCATATCCATCAGGCCCCTGCAGGAAACAGATGACACCTTCAAAAGGCGTCAGTGAAGAGTTTATTGAAGGGACCAGTCACAAAGGTGTGGGCTGGGTTAAGAGAAATCCACAAAGATAGTGAAGCACCTCAGCGCAGGTAATGGCAGGGAGCTGTTACCTCCCTCATCAATTCTCCAACATGACCACTCCTGCCTCAGGGCCATTACATTTCCTGTTTTCCCTGCTTCAGAGGCCCTTTCCCCAAATATCTATACAGCTGGCTTCTTCACCTCTTTAATTCTTTACTAAAATGTCACCTTGGTCTGGCCTATCCAAAATTGTTAAAAAGCAAAACAAAACAAAACTTCTACTCCACCTTCCCTGCTTTATTTGTCTCCTAAGCACTTATCAGAGTCCCTGGGTGGTGTATAGAGTTAATGCACTCAACCACTAACCAAAAGGTTGGTGGTTCAAGTCTACTCTGAGGCACCTTAGAAGACAGGCCTGGCAACCTACTTCCAAAAAATCAGTCATTGAAAACCCTATGGAGAACAGGCCTACTCTGATACACATGGGGTAGCCATAAGTTGGAAGTGACTCAACAGTAACTGGTAACTAGTAAGCACATATCACTGTAGCATACGATGTATTTTACATATTTCTCTTATGTACTGTCTGTCTCCCCTTCTAGAATGTAAGCACCATGAGGGTAGTTTTTGTCTGTTTTGTACACTACTGTGTCCTAGCACCTAATACAATGCTTTACGCGTGTGCCGTTAGTTGCCGTGAGTTAATTCTGACTCATGACAATTCTATTTGTGCAGAGTATACCTGCTCCATAGGGCTTTCAAGGCTGTGGCCTTTCAGAAGTAGATAGCCAGGCCTGTCTTCCAAGGCACCTCTGGGAGACTTCAAACCACCAACCTCCCGGCTAGCAGTCAAGCACTTACCATTTGTACCACCTGGGGATTTCTGCTTTACACATAAAATCAAAACTCATTGCCATCGAGTCCATTCCAACTCACGGCAACCCTATAAGACAGAGTAGAACTGCTCCACAGGGTTTCCAAGGAGCAGCTGGTGAATTCCAACTACCAACCTTTTGGTTAGCAGCCGAGCTCTTAATAACTGGACCACCAGAGCTCATAGTAGGGTGCTAATAAAGATTTGTCAAACAAATGTTAGCAGTTCCATAATGCTCATCTCAGAAGTAAGCATAAGGTAGAGTATATATATTAACCTGTCTCCTGGAATATTTTTGCAATAATCTTGTAAGAGGAAAATATTACCGTATTTGCTCTATGTAGCCTCATGAGTCCCTATCCACCTCCCTTGGATTTCCATCAATTAGCACAAGTCTTATGTACTTTCCAAAGTTCTTGGGTTCTCCAAGACTGTTCAAAGACCAGCAGTAGAGCTGAATAATTCACCAGGCTTTCACATTTAAATATCATGTAATCTCTCTAATTGCCTTTGCTCTGGTTCTGTGCCCAGTGAGCAACACTACAACCTGTAATTCATTCCATCCATTCATTTAAGAAATATTTATTGAGCATCTACTATGTACCAAAACATCCAAAGGCTAGAGATATATATCAGTAAGCAAAAAAGACAAAGCCCCTGTTCTCAATCCAAAAATAAAAATAAAAATAAATTCAGTCTTAGGTAGTGGTAAGTGCTATGAAGAAAAACAAGACAGTGATGGGAAGTGCTACATTTTATAGATGAAGAGAAGCCTTTCTGAGAGGATGACATTTGGGCAGGACAAGCTGGACCCCACCTGTACTTCTCAGCACCTCCTACCTCGATGTCATGGGTGACATGAAGGATGCACCGTGGGATGACTGCCCATGTACCTAGAGATCCAGCAGGAGCTGGAGGAGCTGCCCTGCACCAATCACACGAGCTCTCGGATCAGCAACAATGTGTACGAGCTTTCACGGTCCCTGGCACCCTGCACCCATCTTCAGAGACAAAACAACAAAACAAAACTGCCGCTGCTTCACCATCTAAATCTCGGGCAAAATGTACCTTACAGCCAACACGGACCTGGAACCATACAGGGAAGAGACATACTTTGAGTTTAGCTAAGTCGACATGGTACAAAGCCACCATCATGATCTAAATATGAGTCAGTTGTATAGCACCTAGTATGTGCCAGGCATGATTCCAGGCCCTTCACCTGTATTAAAAATCCATTGCCGTTGGGTCAATTCCGACTCATAGCGACTCTAAAGGACAGAGCAGAACTGCCCCATAGGGTTTCCAAGGAGGGGCTGGTGGATTCGAACTGCCAATCTTTTGGTTAGCAGCCAAGCTCTTAACCACTGCACCACCAGGCAGGGCCCCCTTTACCTATATTAAACTTACTTAATTCTAACACCAAATTCAGGAAGTGCATACCATTATTTGCCCAAGAGTGCCTAACAAACACTAACTGGCACACAGCCAATAAGTGACGAAGCTGGAACTTGACCCCAGGTAGTCTGGCTCCAGAGTCTGTGTTCTTAACCAGCACTCGAGTATATTACCTCTACATAGCCCCCACACTCACGGGGTGGCAGACAAAACATAATATATACATCAATATGTAATATAACGTCAGGTAACGATAACTGTTATGAAGAACGCAGACAGGATAGACAATGATAGAGGTGGGGAAACAGTTATTTTATACAGAATAAAGAGAAGACTTCTAAATGAATGAAGTAAGAGAGTGAGCTGTGGAAATATCTGAGGGAAGAGTGTTCCAAGAGAAGGAGCAACACAAAGGCCCTGAGGTGGGAGTGTGTGTTTTGTGTTCTAAAAACCAAAGAGGCCGGTATAAATGGAGCTGAGCAAGTGAGGGTGAAAGTCAGAGAGTTAAGGTGGTTGGGGGCTGGGATAGATCATGTCAAGGACTGAAGGACGTTGGCTTTTACTCTGAGTGTGATGGTAAATCCCAGGAAGATTGTGAGCAGAGAAAAGACACAACCGTACAGCGGGGAAAGTTAAGAAGCCATTGCCAGAGTCAGGGCACAGATAATGATAGTGTGAGAAGAGGTCAGATTCCACATGTGTTTTAAAAGTAGAGCCGACAAAATGTCCTAAGACTGGATGTAAAGACACTTCAGATGTTTCAGTCAAGTAACAGAAAAATATGAATTGACTGCTGAGCTTAGGAAGCGACCGTCAATTCTGTTTTCCCACTATGCCCATTCAAAAGCATTCATGCATCCAGATGTTTGCTCTATACCAGCGCTCTCTACTAGAACTTTCTGCCATGATGGAAATGCTCTGTATCTGTGCTGTCCATTATGATAGCCACTAACACCATGTGGCAATTGAGCACTTGAAATGTGGCAAGTGAGCTGAGGAACTAAGTTTTTTATTTTATGTCATTTTAATTAATTTAAAGTTAAATGGCCACATGTGGCTGGTGATTACCATATTGGATAGCACAAAGCAAATACTTAGAATAACTGAATTATATTTTTTCCCCAAAGATATTTGATGTTGCTACATAATACCTTTTAAAAAAAAAAATTCCTTTTTACTTTCTCATATGATCTTGGTGCCCAAGTAAGATTTCTCTGGGAAACTGTTGCTAAGATCTTTTCTATACTTAGACTACAATACCAAGTGAACTAAAAAGCTGAGACAAATATCACAAGATTCAAGGCAAAAGGGAGGGGGCTTTCAACTGAAATAACAAGGCAAAAGTTATGCAGTGACCTAAATTACAATCTGTTTTTATTTTTAAGGTTTATTTTTCCCTTCATTATTGTTATGGTTTGAATTGTGTCCCCCTCAAAATATGTGTTGGAATCCTAACACCTAGACATGTGGATACAATCCCATATGGGAATTGGATTGTCTTTGTTATGCTAATGAGGCCATATCAGTGCAGGCATGACCTAAACCTAATCGCTTGTGAGTTATAAAAAGAGCAGATTTAGACACCAAAAAGGGTACATACAGGGGGAGACAGACTCTATCTCACGACAATGGAGACAGATGAATCTACAAGCCCAAGAACTCCAAGGATTGCTGGCTACTAGAAGCTGAAATAGACAAAGAAAGACCTCTTTCCTATGTGCTTCAGAACCACATACTGCATTCGGATTTGTGTCCTGAACTGTGAGGAACGAGCCCTGGTGGCACAGTGGTTAAGTGCTCCGCTGCTAACCAAAAGAGCAACAGTTCGAAACCACCAGTTGCTCTGCGGAGAGAAAGACGTAGCAGTCTGCTTCCGTAAAGATTACAGCCTTGGAAATCCTATGGGGCAGTTCTACTCTGTCCTATAGGGTCTCTATGAGTTGGAATTGACTTGATGGCAATGGGTTGTTTTTTTTTTTGCACCGTGAGAAAATAACTTTCTGTTCTTTAAAGCCATCCGCTTGTAGTATTTTTGTTACAGCAGCACTAAGAAACTAAGGCAGTTATTTTAAAAGATCCTCACGAACACCCTATGAGAAGTAGCAGATACTTTAGAGTTGAGAAAACTGGGGCAAGGAAAAGGTAAATCGACGGCCCAAAGCAAATGTTATCAGTCCCAGGCCCTGAAGGACCTGAATACTATGCTTCTGACTTCAGGTCCTATCCCCTCACCCTGAAAAGATGGGCCAGTCCTTCACTTCTCTTAGCCTGTGCTAAGGTATTTCCAAATGAGTCCCTGTGCTATTTTAAACCAATTTACTAATTCGATTTTAAAACTACAGTCTCCTTAACCTTTTTATTTGCTTAAGTTAGCTCTGGGTTATTTTTGATGAAACTTACGTTTGCAAAGGGAGTTGTCAAAAGTATTTTATGGAGTTCTATCACTAGCTACAATGTGGCTTAACTAACAAAAGAAAAAGAAATTAACTATTATTCAATATTCAGTTTCCAGAAAATTGAAGAGTTGGCTGAATGATTTTTAAAGAGTAACTTATCAAACTAAATTAAAGTTTAAAAAATTAAATAAAAAGAACAATAAAAAATGTCCTTAACAAATCAGGAGCCCAATGGAGCACATCCCTTGCTAAAAATAGATTGATTTGTGTGGTCAAGAGTTGGTGATTTCATTCACCAAAGAAGACATTCAAGCAGCTAACAGACATGTGAGGAAATGCTTGGGATCACTAGCCATTAGTGAAATGCAAATCAAAACCACAATGAAATACCATCACACCTCTGCGTTACTGGCACGAACCAAAAAAACAGAAAATAACAAATGTTGGAGAGGCTGCAGGGAGATTGGAACTCTTCTGCACTGCTGGTGGGAATGCAAAATGGTACAACCATTTTGGAAAACGATATGGCACTTCCTTAGAAAGCTAGAAATAGAAATACCATATGATCCAGCAATTGCACTCCTAGGAATGTATCCTGGAGAAATAAGAGCCATGACATGAATAGACATACGCACACCCATGTTCACTGCAGCATTGTCCAGAATTAGCAAAAAGACGGGAATAATCTAGATGCCCATCAACAGATGAATGGATAAACACACTATGGTACCTACGCACAATGGAGTACGATGCAACAATAAAGAACAATGATGAATCTGGAAGGCATTATGATGAGTGAAATAAATCAATCACAAAAGAACAAATATTGTTTGAGACTACTACTAAAAAAACTCATGAAAAGGTTTACACACAAAAAGAAACAATCTTTGATGGTTAAGGGTGGGGCTGGGGGTGGAAAAACACTAAACAGACAATACAAGTGGTAACTTTGCCGAAGTGATGAAAAAATTTGGAAATGGATAGCGGTGATGGTTGCATAAGATAGTGAATGTAATTAGTGTCACTGAATTCTATGCATACAAATGGTTTAAATGTTTTGTTGTATAAATTTAGCCACAAAAAAATTTTTTTAAAAAAAGAATTGGTGGTTTCATCTCCATTGAAGGTTATTGCTCGTACTTTACATACCACATGTGTGCAAGAAGGAGTCCTCTTCTGCTTACCCCAAGAAAGGTGTGGTTGCATTTAATGACTTCATCACATTTCCAGTAAGTGGCCTGGGTTTTCATTTGCAGTGACAGACACATGTCCCAAGGGCTGCACAGTGACCGGAAAGACACTGTGTGCCTGCAATGAAGTTCCCAGTGGGCGCGACCCCTCTCAGCTCCATCTTTTACTTTCTGGCAGTTTTATTCTTGAGGGCCCATCTGCAGAAGAGAAGAGCTATCTGTGCTTCTTGTATGTACTACACGGACCTTAAAATTCAATGTTATTCCTTTGAATCCCTGAAAGGAAAGTTGGTGTTGCTGTTTCTGAATATCACATTGTTGTTGTTAACTGCTGTTTAGTCAACTCCGGCTCACGGGGACTTTATGTACAACAGAACGAAGTGTTGCCCCGTCCTGAGTCATCCTCACAGATCACCAGCATGTTCAAGTCTATCATGGCAGCTGTCGTGCCAATCCATCTTACTGAGGGTCTCCCACCACTTCTTTGCCCCTCTACTTCACCAAACATGATGTCCTCCTTTAGCAGTTGATCCCTCCTGGGGATGTGTCCAAAGCAAGCCAGTCATACAATGTTCTGTTGTGATCCATAGGGTTTTCATTGGCTAATTTTCAGAAATAGATCACCAGGCCTTTATTTCTAGAGTGTCTTAGTCTAGAAGTTCTGCTAAGACCTGTCCACCTAGGGTGAGCCTACTGGTATCAGAAATACTGGTGGCATAGCTTCCAGCATCATAGCAACATGCCAGCCACCACAATACAACGACCTGACAGACAGGTGGTGGAATACCACATACATAGTAGAAAAAGCATGGAACTTGGAGTCTGAGGGTCTGAATTCAAGGCTCCCACTGCCTCACTGGTTTTGTAACCCTAAGCTAATTGACTGAAAGGGCCTGTTTCCTTGTCTGTAAAGGGGAGCTAATGACGCCTACCTCAAGACAAGGTGGTGGTAAAGAGCATATGAGATAATGCATAAGATGTATTTTACAAACTGCGAAGACCTTAAAAGGTATAAAGTATAATTATACCTTCTTGCCAAATTCATCATCTGCCACAGAAAATAAGGTTTCCCTGCGGCAATGCACACTAGGGTAGCCATCACTGCAACAGCATCCTGGGCACCCTGCAAAACTGATCTGGTCTCGGCTGACTCAGCCTGGTTCTTCATGAGAACTATGGGCAGGTCAGAGAGAAAATAAAAATTAGTCTTGGCAACATCTTCCTTAACCTCTTCATGAGGATGAATGAACAGATTTTTTTGGGCTGATGAAAGGAAAGTGTCTTTAGATCTTGAACGCCACAGCATACTTCACACATCAATGCATAATCCAGAGCAAAGGGTGAGGGGTCAAGGTTAGAGTTCCATGCAAACAGAGACTGGGCGAATTATAAAATAAAAGCTATCGTTTTTGGGTTCTTAATCACAGGCATTTGTGAAAAAACACTTATATTACATTACCTCATTTAGTCTTCCTAATAGGTAAGTGGAGCCCTGGTGGTGCAATGGTTAAGTGTTGAGCTGCTAACCAAAAGACTGGCAGTTCGAATCCACCAACCGCTCCTTGGAAACCCTATGGAGCAGTTCTACTCTGTCCTGTAGGGTCTCTATGAGTCGGAATCGAGTCGACGGCACCAGGTTATTTTTTTTAATAGGTAAATATTATCCCCATTGGCAGATGAGGCTTACATTATTTGCCTCAGATTACTTAACTGATAAAGCCAGAATTCAAGCCCAATTTTGCTGGTTTCCAAAATCACACTCACATTCACAATTCTAGACCTGTAAAGAAAGGTGTGTGGGAGAACATTTGTCGCTAGATCAACCCTAGTGAATTTACCTCAGGTCAGCACCTAGCAGAGTGGGTCCCCCACAGTCTGCAGCCCCAATCCAGGTTGGTTATATCAGGTAGAGACACAGTCCTGGTTCACAGGTACAATATCAGAATATTAATGCGAGAAAGCAAGTGCAAACTCAGAAAGAACATTTAAATTATTCATCAGAAACAGCTAGACATATTTTTTACTTCTTTTTGAAAGCAAAATAGAACTATTTAGTTTTGGAATTACTTGCCAATACCTCCTAAATAATTTAAAATAAAACCTGGTTTTGTTATTCCTGAATTAAAAGTAAACTTGTACATGATGTCCCCTCCTTGAGCAAATGTCAATAATTCTGTGTCCACTGGGCTCCTTCCTGCTCTGTCCTGAGCCTGACATTGCCCCTGTTCGAAGGCATTCGTCGTTGAACCCATTGCCATCAAGTTGATTCTAACTCACAGCAACCCAATAGGACAGAGTGAAACTGCCCCAAAGGGTTTCCAAGGCTGAAATATTTACAGAAGCAGATTGTCACATCTTTTGCCCACGGACTGGCTGGTACATTTGAACCACCAACCTTTCGGTGAGCAGCCGAGCACTTAACCACTGCACCACCAGGGCTCCTTATTCTTCATTGAAGTACGATGTAAATAGACTGTTAAAAGTATGCTGGAGCATTTTTTAATGAGATGGAGAAACAAATCACCAACTTCATATGGAAAGGGAAGAGGCCCCGAATAAATAAAGCATTACTCAAGAAGAAGAACAAAGTGGGAGGCCTTACACTACCTGATTTTAGGACCTATTATACTGCCACCATAGTCAAAAAAAGCCTGGTACTGGTTCAACAACAGATACATAGACCAATGGAACAGAGTTGAAAATCCAGATATAAGCTCATTCACCTACGAGCAGCTAATATTTGCGAAAGGCCCAAAGTCCATTAACTGGGGAAAAGACAGTCTGTTTAACAAATTGTACTGGCATAACTGGATATCCATATGCAAAAAACTGAAACAAGACCCATACCTCACACCATGTACAAAAACAAACTCAAAATGGATCAAAGACTTAAATATAAGATTGAAAACAATAAAGGTCATGGAAGAAAAAATAGGGACAATGCCAGGAGCCCTAATACATGGCATAAACACAATACGAACCATAAGTAACAATGCACAAGCACCAGAAGAGAGACTAGATAAATGGGAGCTCCTAAAAATCAAGCACTTATGCTCATCAAAAGACTTCACCAAAAGAGTCAAAAGACAACCTACAGACTGGGAAAAAATTTTTGCCTACGAAAAATCCGATCAGCGTCTAATCTCTAAAATCTACAAGATACTGCAAAACCTCAACAACAAAAAGACAAATAACCCAATTAAAAAATGGGCAAAGGATATGAACAGGCACTTCACCAAAGAAGATATTCAGGCGGCTAACAGACACATGAAGAAATGCTCACAATCATTAGCCATTAGAGAAATGCAAATCAAAACTACAATGAGACATTATCGCACCCCAACAAGGCTAGCATTAATCCAAAAAACACAAAATAATAAATGTTGGAGAGGTTGTGGAACACTTATACACTGTTGGTGGGAATGTAAAATGGTACAACTACTTTGGAAATTGATTTGGCGCTTCCTTAAAGAGCTAGAAATAGAAGTACCATATGGTCCAGCTAACGCGCTCCTTGGAATATATCCTAGAGAAACAAGAGCCGTCACACGAATAGATATATGCACACCTATGTTCATCGCAGCACTGTTCATAATAACAAAAAGATGGAAGCAACCTAGGTGCCCATCAATGGACAAATGCATAAACAAATTATGGTATATCCACACAATGGGATATTATGCAGGGATAAAGAACAACGATGAAGCTGTGAAACATCGTGTAACATGGTGGAAGCTGGAACTTATTATGCTGAGTGAATTTAGTCAGTCACAGAAGGACAAATATTGTATAAGACCACTATTATAAGAACTCAAGAAAAGTTTTAAACACAGAAGAAAACATTCTTTGATAGTTACGAGGGTGAGGAGGGAGGGTGATGGTTATTCACTAACTAGATAGTAGATAAGAATCATCTTAGGCAAAGGGAAGGACAGCACACACTATAGGGGAAGTCAGCACAACTGGACTAAACCAAAGCTAAGAAGTTTCCTGAATACAATTAAGTATTTTGAGAGACAGAGTAGCAGGGGTAGGGGGTCTGGGGATCATGCTTTCAGGGGGCATCTAAGTCAATAGGCATAACAAAGTTTATTAAGAAAATGTTCTGCATCCTACTTTGGTGAGTGGCGTCTCGGGTCTTAAAAGCTTGCAAGCAGCCATCTAAGATGCATCAATAGGTCCCAACCACTTGGAGTAAAGGAGAACAAAGAACACCAAAGACACAAGGAAAGTATTAGCCCAAGAGACAGAATGGGCCACATAAACCAGAGACTTCATGAGCCTGAGACCAGAAGAACTAGATGGTGCCCAGCTACCACCAGTGAACGTCCTGACAGGGAACACAACAGAGGGTCCCTGATGGAGCAGTAGAAGGATGGGGGGCAGAACTCAAATTCTGGTAAGAAGACCAGACTTAATGGTCTGACTGAGACCGGAGGCGCCCCGGAAAGCATGGCCCCTGGACTCTCTATCAACCCAGAACTAAAGCAGTTTTGGAGGCCAACTCTGCAGACAGGGATTGGACTGGACTGTGGGACATAAAGCAATACTCGTGAAGAGTGTGCCTCTTAGTCAAGTAGATACAAGAGACCAAAGGGGCAGCTTCTTTCCAGAGGTGAGATGGGAAGGCAGAGAGAGTTAGGAGCTGGCTGAATGGTCATGAGGAATCAGGGGCGGAAAAGAGGAGTGTGCTGTCACAGAATGGGGTGAGCAATTAGGGTCTCATAACAATGTGTGTATAAAAATTTTGTATGGGAGACTAACTTGAAATGTAAACTTCATTTAATTACAACAATAAAAAAATAAAGCATGCTGGAAAGAGTTCCCAGTTCAACTACATAACATATGACATACATCACCTTATGTAATCCAAACACAACATGTGAGATAGCTTTCTTACCACATTTTGCAAATGAGCAAATTAAGGCATAAAGAGATTAAATAAGTACTGAACAAGAAAATCAGAATTTGTACCCAGGTCTATCCAAGTCCAATCCATGTCTGTGTGTGTGTGTGTGTTAAATCTCTGTTTAAATATAAAATCTAATTTCAGTATCATTTTTCCCTCATAACGTTAAAGATATTTTTATCGTCTCTTCTGGAATCTACTGTTGCCAATAAGAAATCTCCCCAAATCTTTGTTGTTCTATGGAGGTAATCTGAGTTTTCACTCTGGTGACTTTTAGGATTTCTCTTTATCCTGGATTTTCTGCCATTTCATCCTGCAGTTTCACTGTGGTATACCTTTGGACATTTTCAGTCCTACTCAGCACCCTATGGGCCTTTTCTTAAAAAAATTATAAATTATGAAATGTAATATACAGTGGAAAGTGTATAATATAAATATATAACTTAACAAAATATTGTAAAGAGAATACTCATGAAAGCTCTCAGTTCAAAAAACGAACATTGCCAAGAATCCATAAGCCACTCATGTTCCCCTTCCCAATCACAACTACCACCCCCAAAAAACACTATCTTGACTTTTATCTCATTTATTTTTCTTCCTGGTTTTACCACCCATATCTGCATCTCTATAGAGTGTAATTTGGTTTCGTCTTTTTTTTTTTTTTTACTTTATGTAAATGGAATCATCCAGAAAGTATTCTTTTGGTCTGGCATCTTTGATTCAGTATTAACATTTATCCATGTTGTTGCATGTAGAAGAACTTTATTCCTTTTCATTGTTGTATAGTATTCTCTTGTATGACTCCACCGCAATTTATTTATTAGTTCTTTGTGGAGGAATACTTGGGTTGTTTCTAGTTTTGGATTATTATGAACAACATTCCTACGAACAATTTTTTAGGTAGTCTGGTGCATATAAGTCTTTGCCCATTTTCGTATTGGGTTGTCTCTCTTTATCTTACTGACTTATAGGAGTTCTATGTGTACTCTATCCAGAATAACAAGTTCTTTGTTATCCATATGTGTTGCAAATACCTTCCCCTACTCTATTTTGTCTTTGTGTCCTGGTTCTTTTTAAATGAGTCTCCCCCTGCTCCCTTTCTTGAAAAATTATTAGCCATTCTATCCTTGAATATTTCCTCTGCTATTATCTCTATCATCTGATTCTGGAACTCCTATGTTGGAGCTTCTTATTCTGTAAGTTTTGCCTGTGAGTTCATCTTCTGTGGAAATGTTGATCTATGGAAGTTTTTTCTGGGTACTTTAGATTACAGAGGCCACGAGAAAGTCAGGGGGATTCTCAGCTGCCTCTGCCTGGGCCCTTGAAGGTTGGGTTTTTAATCCAATCCCTCAGCTTGGGTTTTCCACACTGTACCCGTGAGGGCTCAGGGTTCCAAACTTTCAAGTGACTTTTTCCATCCATATGCTGAACATACTGCAATCTTTTGGCCATGACTGGGGACGGGTGGATGGGGATGTTTAGGTGCCATTTTACAAAAGTTAGCACATTCCTGCTTCCTGGCTCCATCACTGGACTCCATTTCTATTCCTTCTGTGCAGGCCCTGTGGCCTCTCCTCCCGTCCTTGCCTGTGTGTGTTGAAACTCCAGACCCTGTCACCTCCACTCACTCAAGTTTCCCTATGCACCTCAGGGTTTCTTTGGCCATTCACTTCCTTGGCTCCCTTGCTGCTTCTGAAGCCCTTATTGCTTTTGAGCTTACTATTTAAAATAGCTTATCTATAAGCTATTTCTATATTTTTAGAACTGAAATTGGGATAAGTTAGCAGCCAGATGTCTTCTTTAAGAAATAAAAACCGACTAGATTATTTTTTAAATTTCACAGTACATATTGCATTATAACAAATTCAAAACAGCAGAGTATGTAAAGAATGAAATTTACCCTCCTTCCTTCCAAACCCACTCCCCAGTGGTAACTACTGATAACAGCTTAAGGTATAGGTTCTTCCAAACTTGGTTCTAAATATATATACAAACGTATGTGTATCTACATAAAGGAAGTGAATTAACTTAATTGTTCAAAATATTTGTGATTCCTACCTATGAGGCCCCTTCCAGAAGGAGGGTTGACACTTCCAGAAGGATGTGTGACACTTCCAAGCAGAAGCTTTAAGAGCCATTGCATGCTTCCACTATCCTCTTTTTCCTTTGCCATGAGAACAGCGATAACCTTGACAGGGACTGCGCCTTCAGTCTGAATCCCAGAGTGAAGATGTGAAACAGAGCTACAGCCAATCCAAGCCAACATGCAACATGAATGAGCCACTCACTTGGCTGTTGTAAGGATTGAGATTTGTGGGTTGTTTGTTACTGCAGCATATCTTAGCCTAAGCTGTTTAATACAATACACAAAGGGGACAAAATTGTTTGTTTATTTTTCAACAATGGATTCAGACTATAAATATCGCTCTTCAACTTCCTATTTTCAGTTGTTGCTGTTAGCTGCTGACAAGTATGTCCCTGACTCATGGCAACCCCATGCACAATGGAACAAAACACTACCCGGTTCTGCTTCATCTCCTTGGTAGGTTGCAGATCAGACTGTTGCGAGCCATAGGGTTTTCATTGGCTGATTTTTGGACATAGATTGCCAGACCTCTCTTCTTAGACCGTCTTAGTCTGGAAGCTCTCCTGAAACCTGTTCAGCATCATGGCAACATGCAAGCCTCCACTAACATATGAGTGACGTGTGCACGTGGTGAGGTGAATTATCTGGGACTCAGCCTCAGGTTTCCCACATGAAAGGGAAAAATTCTAACACAGAACCACAAATGCTCCCTTATTCTCAGTTAACATATCATAAAGCCTTAGTTCTTTATCACTAAGTTATGCTCCCTCTGACTGTTAGAAGTTTGCCCTATAAGGAAACAAAATATAACCAATCTACAAACTATGAAGACAATGCCATGACAACTTTATTAAGCTACCTTAAGGTTGGAGAAGGAGATGTGAGGTCTCAGGCTCAGCCCACTATTGTAACCTCAGTACTTATCCAGTGAATCCAAGCAATGGACTCTCATGACACTAAAGCTGAGTAGAAGGCTTAGTCAGACACAAAACTTAAAACTATTTTTGGCCCTTATGATTTTCACACCAAGATAAATAGCTCTTTGTCTTAGTGATCTAGTGCTGCTATAACAGAAATACTGCAAGTGGGTAGCTTCAACAAAGAGAAATTTATTCTCTCACAGTCTAGTGGGCTAGAAGCCCAAATTCAGGGTGTCGACTCCACGGGAAGGCTTTCTCTGTCGGCTCTGGAGGAAGGCCCTTGTCATCAATTTTCCCCTGGACTAGGAGCTTCTCTGTGCAGGGACCCCAGGTCCAAAGGATGTGCTCTGCTCCCGGCACTATTTTCTTGGTGGTACGAGGTACCCCCTTGCCTGCTCGCTTCCCTTTCCTTTTGTCTCTTGTGAGATAAAAGGTGGTGCAGGCTACACCCCAGGCCACTCCCTTTACATCGGATCAGGGATGTGACCTTAGTAAGGATGTTACAATCCCACCCTAATCCTCTTTAACATACAATTACAATCACAAAATGGAGGACAACCACACAATACTGGGAATCATGGGCTAACCAAGTTGATGCATATTTTTGGGGGACACAGTTCAATCCATGACACACTTTTCTATCATCTCCGTGCATTCCCATCCCCAACTTCTATCAAACTGAGGATCATTCTTCTTTTGCTTTTCAAGAGATGTCCTGGATTGAATTGTGTCCCCCAAAAATACATGTCAACTTGTCTAGGCCATGATTCCAAGTATTGTGCGGTTGTCCTCCATTTCGTGATCTGATGTTATTGTCCCCTGTGTTATAAATCCTAATCTCTGCCTGTAGTTAATGACTCAAGATTAGGTTATGTTAAAGAGGATTAGGGTGGAATGCAACACCCTTACTCAGGTCACGGCCCTGATTCAATGTAAGGGGAGTTTTCCTGGGGTGTGGCCTGCACCACCTTTTATCTTACAAGAGATAGCACAAAGAGAGGGACCGCCTACCACCAAGAAAGGAGAACCAGGGGCTGAGTGCATCCTTTGGACCCAGAGTCCCTGCACTGAGAACCTCCTAGACTAAGGGGAAGATTGATGCCAAGACACATGGGGATCTCCAAGGAACTCTGGGCCCACAGAGTTGAAAGGAGACAAGGACCTTCCCCCAAAGCCAACAGAGACAGAAAGCCTTCTTCTAGAGCTGGCTCTCTGAATTCAGACTTCTAGCCTCCTAAACTGTGAGAAAAAAAAATTCTCTTTGTTAAAGCCATCCACTTGTGGTATTTCTGTTATAGCAGCACTAGATAATTAAGTCAGGAGATCTGGAAGAATCTCCAGAAAACAGCCTAGCAGAAAAAACTATGTAAGCAGTGTGGCCTAATTAAGACCAATGCTTAACAAGAGCATGGAAAACTTACCCGACGCTAGACATAAATGAGAAAGCCTTGTAATAATCCCAAATTTTCCTTTTTAGGGAGAACAAAATTTCTAGTCTTCCATCTTCTGCTATTAATAAGGCATTGGCTCTGAGGCTCCTATTATAGCACTTGTCAGAGCAATATATTGACATTAATGCTGTCTCTTAAATAGCTTTCTTTTTCTTTCATTATGAAATTAATATGCTCATGACAGTCAACTAGGAAAATAAGTATAGACATAAAAAAGAAAATATAAATTAACCATTTAACCACAACTCAGAGAAAAATCCTATTCATCTATTAATGCTTTTCCTTCCTGTTTTCTACACATATGGTTTTCTTAACTGGGGTCATACTTTATATGATGCAGCTTTGCATACTTCTTTTCTCATTTAATGCTATACTCCTAATTATTTCCAATGTGTTTTAAAAGTCCTCAAAAATATTTAATGCCAGCATTGTGTTCCACCATTTATATATCACAATGTGTCTGGCCATTCACCTCTTCTTGGACATTTTAAATAATACTTTAATAAGTGACTTGGTACATAAATTTTTTGCCCATATTTTTTATTATTTGCTCTTTATTATTTACTTAGATTTTTAAAAATTGGAATCATTGAATCCAAGGGATATTTTAAGGTTTTTTTATGTATATTGATGCTGCTCCTGAACCCACGTAACATTAGAGCCCTCATAACAGAGATCCACCCATATCACTCATAAACATACACACACACACACACACACACACACACACACACACACACACACACACACACACAGAGTACATTTATTAAAGAACATTTGAGTGCCTGGATCAATCAGAATGCAGGGTTCAAGGCTGGTATAGCATTATCCATAACCCTAAACATCCACTTTCATGAATAAGACCAGTCAGGTCCCAGGGAAACACAACTTCACATCTCTTGCCCATGTCCTCAAAACAGACAGTAACTGCATCTGAATCCCACAGGATTTGTGGATTATGTCCCCTACCACATCACAGATGACACTTCTCTGGAGGCCTGGGAAGCACCTTGTTGTTGTTGTGTGCCATCACGTCGAGTCTGACTCACAGTGACCCTATATGATACAATAGAACTGCCCCATAGCATTTCCTAGGCATCGACTCAACAGCACACAGCAACAACAATCTTTATGGGAGGAAATCATCAGGTCTTTTCTCTCACGGACTGACTGGTGTGCTCAACCCGCCAACCTTTAGGTTAGCAGCTGAGTGCTTAACCATCGTGCCACCAGGGCTCCTAGGAAGCACCTGGGCAAGAGAAAAGACATATTAACCTGAAAAATCTGTCCCTCAACTTCAATGCAATGTTGTTGTTGTTAGGTGCCATGAAGTTGGTTCTGACTCATAGCGACCCTATGTACAACAGAATGAAACACTGACCTGTCCTGCGCCATCCTCACAATTGTTGTTATGCTTGAGCCCACTGTTGCAACCACTGTGTCAATCCATCTCATCGATGGTCTTCTTCTTTTTCCCTGACCCTGTACTTTACCAAGCATGATTTCCTTCTCCAAGGCATGATCCCTCCTGATAACATGTCCAAAGTGCATGAGACATAGTCTCACCATTCTTGCTTCTAAGGAGCATTCTGGTTATACTTCTTCCAAGACAGATTTGTTCATTCTTTTGGTGGTCCATGGTATATTCAGTACTCTTTGCCAACACCATAATTCAAAGCTGTCAATTCTTCTGTCTTCCTTATTTATCATCCAGCTTTTGCATGCATATGAGGCAATTGAAAACAACATGGTGTGAGTAAGGCACACCTTATTCCTCAAGGTGACATCTTTGCTTTTTAACACCTTAAAGATGTCTTTTGCAGAAGATTTGCCCAATGCAATGTGTCTTTTGATTTCTTGACTGCTGCTTCCATGAGTATTGATTGTGGATCCAAGTAAAATGAAATCCTTGACAACTTCAATCTTTTCTCTGTTTATCATGATGTTGCTTACCGGTCCAGTTGTGAGAACTTCTGTTTCCTTTACATTGAAGTGTAATCCATACTGAAGGCTGTGGTCTTTGATCTTCATCAGTGAGTGCTTCAAGTTCTCTTCACTTTCAGCAAGCTAGGTTGTGTCATCTGCATAATGCAGGTTGTTAATGAGTCTTCCTCCAGTCCTGATTCCCTGTTCTTCTTCATACAGTCCACCTTCTCAGATTATTTGCTCAGCATACAGATTGAATAAGTATGGTGAAAGGATACAACCCTGACACACACCTTTCCCGACTTTAAACCACACAGTATCCCTTATTCTGTTTGAACGACTGCCTCTTGATCTATAGATTCTTAGAAAACGTCATTTCCTAGCCTTCAATTTTTTTTATTTTATTTATTTTGTTGTCTTTACTGAGAATATACACAGCAAAACATACTAACAGCTTCTACATGTACAATTCAGTGACATTGATTACATTCTTTGAGTTGTGTATTTTCACCCTCCTTTTCTGAGAGTTGTTCATCCCCATTAATGTAAACTCACTGCCCCTTAAGCTTCCTATCTAATCTTTCCAGTTGCTGTTGTCAATTTGATCTCATAGAGACAGTTCGTAAAAGATATAATACTCAAGGCAGACATTTTTTGCTAGCTAAGCTAAATTACTGTTTGGTTTTAAGAAGACTTCAGGGGATATTTTTGGTTTATGGTTTAAGGATCATCTCAGGGCAATAATTTTGGGGTTTCATCAAGCCTTCATGGCTCCAGAAAATCTGGAGTCCATGAGAATTTGAAATTCTGTTCTGCATTATTCCCCTTTTGATCAGGATTCTTCTATAGAATCTTTGATCAAAATGTTCAGTAATGGTAGCTGAGCACCATCCACTTCTTTTGGTTGCATGGCAAAGGAGGCAGTTGTTCATGGAGGCAATTGGCCACATATTCCATATCCTCCTCCTATTCCTGACTCTCCTTCCTGTGTTTCTCCAGGCAAATAGAGACCAATTGTGTGTCTTGGATCTAGCCTTCAATTTTTGTGGAATTCTGAGTCTTTCTATTTGACTATTTGGACCATTCAGCTAAGTCCTTACCTTCAAAGTCTCCTCTGCCAACATCAGAGAGAAAGGTGTAGACAATTTAAATGGTTCAAGGCAGTGAAATGTTCTTCCAATCTTTCTATATGTATATTTACTCTTTGATTGTTAACAAGCTGGATCATCCTCAGCCAAGCAGAAAAAGTAATGACTTTAGATGATTATCTTAGAACTGACATTATCTCAGTCTTAATTTACTTTCTGCATGAAAGCATTACTCCGACAACAGAAAGTATTTGCTACAAAGAACAAGATAGAAATGTACAATAAAGTCATTTTCTCATTAGCCCTAAATTAGAGCCCAGAAGCCTCTAGACAGAGCCAAAAGTATCATACATTGTGCAGCAGTCTTCAATAAGGTCTCATCAACCCTGCTCAGCCTCACCCAACCTTGGCCCAACCCCTCATCTTCTTCCAGAACAGTGACTGGCACACTCAACCTTGATCGAAGTTGTATTATCTGCTGTTACCTCAGAGCTCTGTGCTGTTCCCAACCCGATTGCCTAAGCCTAGTCTACCCACTTTCCTCTTCCTTGGTGAAAGTGGTGTCATGGATTGAATTGTGTGCCCCCAAAATGTGTGTCAATTTGGCCAGGCCAGGATTCCCAGTATTGTGTGATTGTCCACCATTGTGACATCTGATGTGGTTTTTCTGTGTTGTAAATCCTACCTCTATGATGTTAATGAGGCATAATTAGCCAAAGTTGTGTTAATGAGGAAGGACTCAATCTACAAGATTAGGTTGTGTCTTAAATCAATCTCTTTTGAGATAGAAAAGAGAGAAGAAAGCAGAAAGACAGAGGGACCTCATACCACCAAGAAACAAGAGCCAGGAGAATAGCGCATCCTTTGGACACAGGGTCCCTGTGCTGAGAAGCTCCTTGACTGGGGAAGATTGATGGCAAGGACCTTCCCCCAGAGACGACAGAGAAAGAAAGCCTTCCCCTAGAGATGGGACCCTGAATTCAGACTTCTAGACTCCTAGATTGTAAGAGAATAAATTTCTCTTTGTTAAAGCCATCCACTTGTGGTATTTCTGTTATAGCAGCACTAGATAATTAAGACAATATCTTTCTCACTTACCATTCGATAGTTCAGACCCTTTGTATATAATTTCTTTTAGGCCTTGAGTCCTTGGAACTGGTTATTTGTGAGAATTTGCAAATATGCATTCATTTGTAAAGTACATTCAAATGAGTAGTATGGTCTGGCCTTAATTAATAGAAATGTTATGCTGCACTTAATTTTAGGAAAAAGTATAAAGATAAAACACAGACATCACCTTTTAAGGTATATCCTGAACTCTGAATAGGTATTTGTCTTCTGCGTCTACACTTTTATTTTCAAAACTATAACTTCAAAGTCCCTAGATAATTCTGAAACTGTCAAAGCTTCTATTATTTCTTGTATTTTCTCAGGCGGGGTGGGCACTAACATATTTTACAGTAATATTCTAAAATATGAATAGAAGCAAACCCAAAATTTTTGTTAAACCTGGCCTATGCCGAAAATTCAATTAGAGTTTGTCTTTCCTCAGAAATTTTAATTTCTTAAGATATTATTCCTCTTTACCATAAACATTATATTTATTAGATTTTCAAGTATCTATTTGGAAACCCTGCTGGCACAGTGGTTAAGAGCTACGGCTTCTAACCAAAAGGTCGGCAGTTCCAATCCACCAGGTGCTCCTTGGAAACCCTATGGGGCAGTTCTACTCTGTCATTTAGGGTCGCTATGAGTCGGAATTGACTTTATGGCAATGAGTTTGGTCTTTTTGGTTTTATACTATACATTATTTTTTACTATAAGGTTTGGTAGTCTATATTTTTTCCACATTATGTTTTGAACTGAGTCTTTTCTACTTAAACATTCTTTGAAAATATGATTCTAGAATCTGCTTACTATTCATTGGATGATTTTGTAACACACTCATTAGGTGATTTCTCTACTCTTGGGCTTTTCAGTATTTCCAGTTATACGAAGATCTCTGTGATAAACATCCCTGTTCATGGATCTGCCTCACTCCTAGATTGTGAGAGAATAAATTTCTCTTTGTGAAAGCCATCTACTTGTGGTATTTCTGCTATAGTAGCCCTAGATAACTAAGACAAGTGTGAAATAAATGGTTTCTGCCCCAGATTCCCTACCTCTGCTCTGCAACTCCCAAGTGCCACCTACCCTTATGATGCTCTTTGGATCCCCGAGGTGCTCCCTGAGCCCCTACAGTCCTAATTCCAAAACAGACCCTAAGCCTCAAATTTGTCCCTTTCTTCTTCTCTTGTCTGCCCCACCCACCACCATGAGAAACATACACATTCTATGTCCTGGGCTTTCCCATGTTTATGTCTTTCACCAACTAGAGTGTGTTTATCTTCTTTTCCTATAAATTCAAGGTCCAGTTCAAATGTCTTCTTAAAGTCTTTCCTCATCTCTCCATCAAACATCATCTTTGCCTGCTCAGAACAATTTTTCTATACCTCTCTCTATCTGTATGCTTTAATGGCATTTTACTTTCTGTGTTATATTATGATTTTATTACGTTCATGATTTATTTTCCCTAGTAGATTATAAGCTCTTTGCTGGGAAAGTGCTCACAGTCAAGTCAGAGAGACATGATATCATCCATGTTTTGTTCTTGTTTTTTTCATTGTGTGTTAGGTGAAAGTTTACAACTCGAGTTAATTTTTCATACAAAAATTTATACACATATTGTTATGTGACATTACTTGCAATCCCTATAATGTAACAGCACACTCCCCCTTGTTATCCATGTTTGAATTATCTTTGTGTTCACAGCCTGGCCTGGGGTTTACCACTTAGTAGTCACAGAATGGATACGTGAATAAATCCTCCATCTTGCTATAGCGCTATATTTAACCTAATTGCCTCAAGGGAGTAATTCATCCCTGACGTGAACATGTGCAGAATCTGCTAAGTGAACTAAAAGAAGCTCTGCTCCTTTCTCCATGTGGGCTCATCGGGGAAATCAAGCCGACTTGGTTGTTCTTAGTGCCCAGTTTATTTTTTGCCCAGAAAACAGACTTAACAAGACCCACAGCAACTTTTGAATCTGAATTAACCCACAAAATATAAAAGAATTAGCTGGGGTCTTTCCCTCTAGTAAGATGGTCATCGTTGAACTGCTTTTTTGTCATTTGCTCCCAAACCTAAAAGTTTGAGGCCTCATGCAGAATTCTGAGAGCAGTTCTGAAGTGCTTTTATGAACCTGAAGAAGACAAACCACCTTGTATCCAAGGACAACCTCCATTATCCACTATCGGTAATTTGGAAAGAAGTGAAAACTTTGCCTCGCCAATATTTGGTGATTTATTCTTTTCAGAAGTTAAAAAGAGAAAAAGCAAACACTTTCAAACAATAAAACTCTTGGCAAGTTCCGTTCATGGCTGTCATCCCTGGAGATTGGACATGATCTCTGTCTTTCCTCACATGGAGAACTGTCACAGCTCCAAGGAAATGTTTCCCACTAAACTCAACAGCCGATGAGAAGCTCAAGAGAAGGGAAACAAGAAAGAAACAAACCAGAAGGGCTGAACACTGATCTCCATTAAGCCGACTCGACTAAATAAATGGTGAGGCTCAACTGCCTCACTTCGCTTCACTATGCAGGGAGATGCTTCCATTTTATTGCTACAGTAAATTCAGGCCAGAAAGCGACAGAATATTGGCATTTCAATCCAGAAAGCTGCAGCTAGCCACACGCACACGCAAGCACACGCTCTCACATACACGTGCCCTGCCCAGCCCATTCCGCTGTGTTGAAAGCTTTATGAAAGAAAGCCTGCAGGATATCCAGAGGTCGCTGACAAGATTCAAAGGGATGGGATTTTACAAATCCTTATGAAAGAACCCAGAGCCCTTGCCAATGGGAATTGGAAATATATCCCTCCACTCCTCTGACTGTGTAGAAGAAAAAAACCATAAGCAAGTTGCCAAGAAAATACATTCCCACAGAACCCAACACCCTCAAGCTAAGTGTTCACTGTCCTCTCTTCTTTAAGAACTGGTAATCGTGACATTACTGGGTTAATATCAACCTGCCCGACACCTTCAATCATTTGGCAAATTAGAAAACAGGGCTATGTCACTTCAGCGATGGAAATAAAGAGACAGACAGACATTATCAAATAAGCACGCACAGTGCAGGGGTATAAGAAATGGGGAGATATTTCAAGTGCTTGGGAAGTGACAAATTTTATGTTGAGCCACATCTACTGCAGGGTGCCGTATGATATTTCTTCCAGTGCAGACATTGCATGAGGGTAAACTGCTCTGTGCACATTTGTTAAGTATTTATATCCCATCAGCTTTCTTGCCAGTAGGAAAATAATAGTGGTTCTTTGCACATATGCCAGATGGGTTTTATAACGGAAGCCACAATCTAAGTAAATTATTAAATCACCAGCTATTTAATGAAATAGAATTGTCTGCACTGATCTTCCAGATGAAAGATGCTCTTGTGTAGAAAATGAATGTCCCAGAATAGGCGAATAAATTCAACCACATGCTTCAGAAGAAGGTGGGAAGGGAAGGGAACCAGTATTTATTGAGCCGAATGCCAGACACTGAGTAGGCACTTGTTATATGATTTCACTAAATCATAATATCAAGCCTGCAAGAAAAGAACCATTACTCCCACATAAGAGATGAGAACATTTGAAGAGGCTAAATTATTTGCCCAGCAACACGATGCTAAGAAGTTTCAGAAATGAGACTTGGAAACATAGGTCTTACTAAAACCCAAGCTCATTCAAATACCGTATTCAAAACTCTCAATCTGGACAAAGCTAGCCTAGATAATTCTGCCCTGGGTTTTCAGGCCAAAATTAAATATACTTTTAATAAACAAGTCACTAGTTGACTGCTGCGTGCTAATTTCCATACATATTGATCAACTGATGGCATTCTAGTCTTACATATAGACTATATGCCCTAATATAATTGCTGTTAGCAATCACAAGTATAGTCAGAACAAATTTTTTAAAGGAGTTGAATAGAGTGGGAAGCTAAAAGTCATCTAATCCATCCATGCATTTACTCATTTAATGTATTTACTGAGTGTCTGTGAACTATGCACTGTTCTAGACACCGGGGGCACAGCAGTAAACAAAACAGATAACATCCCTACTCTCATGGTTCTTAAGTTCTAATGAGGAAGACAGCCAATAAATAAGAAAATAGATAGTATGTCATTAGTGCGATGAGGAAAATAAGGCAGATTTTGAGAAGAAGAGAGAGTGCTCAGGGTTCTATTTTATATACGATAATTAGGCAAAGGTCTCTCTGTTAAGATGTCATTTAAACAGAGGCCCAAAGGAAGTGAGGGAGGAAGCCATCTGGGGTAGGCTCTTCCACAAAGAGGGAACAGCAAGGGCAAAGGCCCTGAGGCAACAATGTGCTTAATAAGTTCAAGGACAGCAAAGAGGCCAATACAGCTGGAGAGAAGTTAGTGTGGGGGAGAGTAGATAGATTAAAAGAAATTTAAAAGATGTATCAGTCAAATACAATGTGTGGAGTATTTAGTTTCTGATATAAACAAACTGGGAAAATATTTATCAGATTGGTAGTGGGGAGAAATCAAGATGCAGGCAAAGCCAAGGGAATGGAAAGAGAGAGGATGGGAAGAAAAAGGGATTGAGTTATTCAGGAAACAAAAGTTCCTGAGAGGGATGCATCTCATCCCTGGTCAGATAAGAGAAATAAAAGCAATAGCTAACATTTACTGAGCACTTAGAATTGTGCCAGGCAATTCTAAGAGGTTTTATATGGTTATTCATTTAATCCTAATGACATCTACATGAGATAATTATTATTCAGTGTTACAGACAAGGAAACTAAGGTACAGAGAGCTCGAATAATTTGTCCAAGACCATTCCATTAGTAAGTGGCCAAACCAAGATTCAAACCCAAGATATACATGGACTCAAAACTATACCACTTATAAGTCCTCCCTGGAAAAATGTGAAGACCTCAAAACTAGGAGGTAAATTAAAACTAGAAACACAAGCATGAGAAAGTCCAAGAATCATGAGGTTTGCATACAGTGTGTGAAATCAATTAAATATATAGACTTTAAAATAAATAACTATTAAAAATATGATTACAAAGTTGAAAGGAAAAGTAAAAACAAAAATTTCACAAAACATAATTTCTTAACTATAATTTGTCCTTTCTATATCTTGCCCAGCCTACCCTTGTAACATCCTAATCTCAGTAAATTCTTAGTTAATTTAATCTGGATTTATAGACATCGTTTATTATTGTATAATTATAAATGGAACAAGAAATTGCTTAAAATGTGGTGTTTAAAGAATTTTTAATGAAATTCATTGATTTATTTGATAAATATTTATTGAGGATTGTACTAAGCACTAGAGGTAAAATAATTATCTAGAACACACAGTCCCTGCCTTCACAGAGTTTATAGCCTAGAAGGAAATGTAGACAATGAAGCATTGAAAGACTAATATACAAAGTAAATGGTGTTATGGAAGCACATAGGAGGAGGGACAACTAGCCTAGACTTAGAAGATCAAGAAAACTGATCTTCTAAGGAAAGGAAGAGGCATCTACACTGAGACCTGAAATATAAGCTGTCGTTGGCAAAGGGAGAGGGTGCATTTCTAGGCAGAGGAGAAAGTATGAAGCAAAGGACTGAAAGTGGGTATATGCAAAGTGGGTATATGCAAGTGAAGGGTGGCAAGAAGTGGGGCCACAGAGGTGAACAGGAGCCAGACCACATATGACATTTTTGGCCACATAAAGGCATTTGTACTTTATCTTAAGAACAATCAGGAATTATTGAAGGGAATTAAGCAACAGTTGGCCCTATCAGGTTTTGCTTTACGAATAATGCTCTGGCCACGTAAAGAAAATGGGTTAAAGGGGAAGCAGGAAGTGAGGCAGGCAGACCAGCTAGGAACTGATATAACATCCAGCTAGGAAATGATGGTAGCCTGAACCAGGGAAGTGGCAGAGGGATAGAGAAAAATACATAAATTTGAGAAATATTTAAGACATGATGAATGAGCTGATGGGGCCGTAGATACAAAAAGAGGAGTCAGGTTCCTGGCTTGAGGAACAGGTAGGTGGTGTGGCATTCAGTGAAGTGCAGTGCTTCTCAAATTTGACTGGGCTTATAGATCATCTGAGGATGAACATTCTGATTCAACAGGTCTGATTCTGATTCAACAGATGGAACCAGGGGCTGCGTTCCTAACAAGTTCCTAGATGTTGCTGATGCTACACATGCCTGCACCACAGTTTGAGTATCAAGGAGCTAGGTAACACACGAGGAAGAAGAGCACTGAAAGAAAAATAAAGATAAATTCAGACGTGATGCATTAAAACCCCTATGAATAGCTTAAGTGGAGCTATCTAACAAACAGCTAGATATGGGAGTCTGACACTTAGAGGAGAGCTGGGGTGGAGTGAGAGAGGTGTCTGAGTCGTTAGCAAACATACTGCGGAAATTGTCACCACCTCCTCACTCCCATTTAAAATGCACTAGAAGAGTTGGAAGCTAGGCTGCAGTGAGTTGAGAAGTTAGAGGTGCAGAAAGGGAGACACTGGCTCTTTCAAGAAGTTTAGTTATAAAGGGAAAGAGAAGCGTATATCAATAGCTAAAGAAGAGCTTAGAGTTGAGGAGTTGAGGAAAGCTTTTCTTTCTTTTTTTTTTTTTTTTTTTGGATGGGTCAGACTTAAACATGCTTAAATTATGTTAGTCATAAATGTCCATCAATAGTCCATTAAAAAGATCAGTCAGGCTTCCTGTCTGACATTTCTACTTCATCTTTTCTAATAGTCAACAAACATTCTATATTGAACTAATAATTTTCCTCTTAGCTTTGACAGCTGTATTATAACTAGGGTCTTCTACAGACCCAATATGTACTTTAAAATAAAGGAGGCAACTCCATCTAGGACTTACCTACTATCTTCTATCCTCCTCTAAGACCCTCTCTTTAGAAGCCACATTTTGAATGTTCTCCCACCTATTTCACCACTAGGAACAATTTTGTTGTTGTTGTTGTTGTTGCTGTTGTTCAGTGTCGTCAAGTCAGTTCCGACTCATAGCGACCCTATGCACAACAGAACAAAACACCACCCGGTATGTTATTTTTCTAGTACATATTATACAGCTTTAGAGAAAACCTGATGTAAGCAATTCAAAGACGGCATCTAAGGACTTGGTCACTGAATACTACTGAGGATCTTAGACATATGAATCTTTAGAAGGGACAAGAAAAGTGGGAAACTACTTCTCTTGGCATATGGAAATCAGGAGTCCTGCTGGCTAACTGCCAGAATCATAGAGATTAAAGCCAATATGCTAGAAACTACAGAAGATTCAAGAAAAGGTCTGTGCCTTCTTAAAGTTTATTGTACCAACTACAAAAGGGCAGTTTGCAAAAGGTACAAATAAAATGTGGAAGACTGAGATAAACAATGAAAGTTAAGAGAACCTACAGACTAGGAAAAAGAATTTGGCGAAGAAAAATCCAACAAAGTTCTAATCTTTAAAATCTATAGGAAAATCCAACACCTCTACAACAAAAAGGCAAATAATCTAATTTAAAAATGGGCAAGGGATATGAACAGACACTTCACCAAAGAAGACATTCAGGTGGCTAGCAGACACATGAGGAAATGCTCATGATCACTAGCCATTAGAGAAATGCAAATCAAAACTACAGTGAGATACCATCTCACCCCAACATTACTGGCACAAATCAAAAAACCAGAAAATAACAAATGCTGGAGAGGCTGCGTGGCAATTGGAACTCTTACACATTTTGGAACAACCATTCTGGAAAACGATATGGCATTTCCTTAAAAAGCTAGAAACAGAAATACCATATGATCCAGCAATCCCACTCCTAGCGATATATCCTAGAGAAATAAGAGCCGTCAGACGAATAGACCTATGCACACCCATGCTCACCGCAGCATTATTCACAATAGCAAAAATGTGGAAACAATCTTAAGTGCCCATCAACAGATGAATGGATAAACAAACCATGGTACATACACACAATGGAATACTACATAATGATAAAGAACAATGATGAATCTGCGAAACATCTCACAACATGGATGAATCTGGAGGGTGTTATGCTGAGTGAAATAAGTCAATCACAAAAAGACAAATATTGTATGAGACCACTACTATAAAAACTCATAAAAAGGTTTACACACAAAAAGAAACAATCTTTGATGGCATCATAGATTGAATTGTGTCCCCAAAAATGTGTGTCAATTTGGCTGGGCAATGATTCCTGGTATTCTGTGATTGTCCACCATTCTGTCATCTGATGTGATACTCCTATGTGTTGTAAATCCTACCACTATGATATTAATGAGGCAGGAATAGAGGCAGTTATGTTAATGAGGCAGGGCTCAATCTGCAAGATTAGGTGTGTCTTAAATCAATCTCTTTTGAGATATAAAAGAAAGAATCAAGCCAAGAGATGAGGAGGACCACATATCACCAAGAAAGAAGCACCGGAAGCATAGTGCATCCTTTGGACCCAGGGTCCCTGTGCTGAGAAGCTCCTTGACCAGAAAAGTCTGATAACAAGGACATTTCCCCAGAGACAACAGAGAGAAAAGCCTTCTCCTGGAGCTAGCACCCTGAATTCGGACTTATAACCTCTTAGACTGTGAGAGAATAAATTTCTCTTTGTTAAAGCCATCCACTTGTGGTATTTCTGTTATAGCAGCACTAGATGACTAAGACAGAGGGACATACAAAAAGAATTGTTTAAAGCTTTGAAAGAAAAGACAAAGATGAACAATATACAGAAGAAGATACAGTAAATCCTAAAGGTTGACCTCATCAAAGAGTATGTATATAAGAGATACTGAGCTGCAAGATAAGTTTACAAAATACTTTGGAGTGAGTTCACGTTGTGACACCAAAATTTACGCAGGAGATGTCATTGTTATTTACAGTTCATTTTAAAAAAGGAAGTAAATGAAGAACACTATTTTGGAAACAACAGAATCACACAGTTGAAAGGACCTTGAGAGATCATCTTGTTCTTGACAAAGGAGTACAGTTAAATGTCAGCCTCCAGCTGTTGGTGCCAGCAGAATCTGTCTCAGATTTCTAGCCAAGGCCACACTCTTTCAGGGAATCCTCCAGGCAATGATTGAGATGGCAGGGGCACCAAGGCCTGGGCATGCCTGCCTAAAACAAAAGTCCTCTTCGCTCTTCTCTCCAGAGCTCCCTTTCATGTTGGCCGAAACTTTGTCAGATTAATATCACAATCTGAGACTCTTCCTGCCGATTCTGCTTCTTCCTCCCTTTCCTACCACAGGGGTCAGATTAGCATCACTTTCTAAAGGCTTTCCCATCCTAATCCTGCCTCTTCCTCCTTTCACCCTTCACAAGTGTTATACTCCACACTCCACCTTCCACCCCCCAATAAACCATTTGTACTCCTCTGTCTCAGCATCTGTTTTCTAATGGATAGAACATGTTTGCAATACATATATCTGACAAAGGACTTGTATCCTGAATATAGAAAAACCTTTAAAACCCAAGAAGACAAACAACAACCCATTTTTTTAAATGAGCGTAAAACTTCATTTAAAAAAAAACTACAAATGGCAAATAAGCACATGAAAAGATGTTCAACATCATAAATCATCTGGGAAATGCAAATTAAAATCACAGTACACACTCACCAGAATAACTAATATTAAAAGACTGACAATTCCAAGTGATGATGAGGACACACCCATACAATTGGCACACCTATACATTACTGGTGGAGTGAAAAATAGTACAATCACTTTGAAAAACAATTTGGCAGTTTCTTATAAAGTTAAATTTATACTTACCACATGACTCAACAATTTGACTTCTAGCTAAGAGAAATAAAAACGTGTACATAAAAAGACTTGTACAAGAATGTTCATAGCAGTTTTATTCATAATAGCCAAAAACAGGAAACAAATGTCCAACAACAGATGAACGGACAAATTATGGTATACTCAGACAATGAAAATTGTATTTAGCAATAAAAAAAGGAACAACCTACTAGTATATACAATCTCATGAACGAATGAATCTTAAAAACATTATGTTGAGTTAAAGAAGCCAGACACGTAAAAGGACATATATGACTCCATTTCTATGAAGTTCTAAGACTGGCAAAACTAATCCATAGTGATAGAAACAGGATCAGAGGTTACCGGGAGTGAGGGACTGACTGCAAAGAAGTACAAGAGAATTTTCTGGGGTGATGGAAATTTTCTATATCTTGACTGGGTGGTTTCACAGGTATATATAATTGTCAAAACTCATTAAACTGTATATAAAAGGACAAGAAAAGGCAAATGTACAGAGACCAAAGTTTATTAGTGGTTACCAGGGGTGGGAGGGAGAGGGAAAGAAGGGGTTAATGGTGATGGAAAAATCACATTGCTAAGCGTAGGGTTGCAGAATCGATTATTGTAATTGCTGTCAATAAACTGTACACCTGTAAAATACTGAACTGATAAAAGCTGTGTGATAGAAATATTTACAATAATGAAAAAAAAAAAGTGTAGCTGCTGAGGCTGCTTATGTACAATCAAATACCTCATGGGATTTGGTTCCGTGGTTTAGAGGTTTAGGGTCACGGTTTCATGGGACATCCCAGTTAATTGCCCTAATGATGTGTTTGGTGCCTCTGTTCTATCCCCTAGTTCATTGTATACTGCCTGGGGTCTTAAAACCTTGCAAACAGTCATCCAAGGCACCATTGGTCTCTATTCACCTGGAGCAACAGATGAAGAAAGAGAGTCAAGAATAGGAGGATACAGAATGTGGCTAATTGCCTTCATGAACAACTGCCCCCTTTGCCATGAGACCAGAAAAACTGGGTGGTTCCCAGCTACCACTACTGAACATTTTGATCAAAGGTTCTATATAAGATTCCTCATCAAAAGGGGGAATAATGCAGAACAGAATTTCAAATTCTCATGGACTCCAGACTTTCCGGAGCCATGGAGGCTGGATGAACCCCTAAAACTATTGCCTTGAGATAATCTTTAAACCTTAAAAATATCCCCTTAAGTCTTCCTAAAACCTAACAATAATTTAGCTGAATTAGTTAAAAAGGTCTGCCTTGAGCATTATGCTCTTTTAAGAACTATCTGTATGGTATCTAACTAACAACCGCAGCTGGAAAGATTAGATAGGAACTTTAAGGGACAATGAGTTTATGTTAATGAAGGGGGAACAACTCAGAAAAGGAGGGTGAGAATGGTTGCACAACTCGAAGAACAAAATCAATGTCACTAAATTGTACATGTAGAAACTGTTGAATTGGTGTATATGTTTTGCTGTGTACCTTCTCAACAACAACAAAATAAATCTTTTTAAAAACTCATCATACTGTACACTCAAAATGCATGCATGCTACTGTATGTAAATTCGAAACCAGCAGTTCCTTGGGAGAAAGATATGGCAGTCTGCTTCCATAAGGATTTACAGCCTTGGAAACCCTATGGGGTCACTATGAGTTGGAATTGACTTGAGGGCAGTGGGTTTTTTTTTTTGTTTTTTTTGTTTTTTTTTTTGGTTTAGGAGTTGCTAGATGATACGATATTGCTAAAAAAAGAAAGAGGATATATTGGTCTCTTTATTTTCCTTACATCCAGAGACCTTATCAAATACTTATTAATTCTGTTGTTTTTAACCAAACTCCTTTGGGTTTTCTAGGCATACAACTGTATAATCAGAAAGAAAGAAAAAAAACTTCATCTCTTATTATTCAACATTTATACAGATTACTTTATCTCTTATTGTATTCACTAGTCTTCAAAACAATGTTGAGTAATAATGGTGACTGCTCTACTTTAAAGGAAATATCTTAACACCTAAATATTTAGAATACCACTTGCTAGAGGAAGCAGGAGACACAAGAATTGGAGAAGGAAATGGATTGGAGGTTTAATTGCCTCCATAAACTATTATCTCCATTACCATGAGACCAGAAGAAATGGATGGTGCCCAGCTACCATTACTGAGCATTTTGATCAAGCATCTGACAGATGGATTGTGATCAAAAGGAGGAAAAGCGTGGAACAGAACTTCAAACTCATATGGAAACCAGATTTACTGGATCCATTGAGAATGGAGGAACTCCTGAGTCTAATGCTTAGAAATGATCTTTAAATCTTGAGCCAAAAATATCCCACGAAGCCACCATCAAACTACAGTTTAGCCCAATGAATAAAGAATGTCTGCCTTGAGCATTGTACTCTTACTAACAATTATTTTTAAAAGTGTAAACTGACAATAGTTCATCTATAGCATACATGAGAACTTTATGGGGCAGACAGCCTAAATTAATGGTGATAGAAACAATGTGGGTAGAGACAGTGAGAACGATGACACAACGTGAAGTGTGTAATCAATGTCATTGAACGGTTTATGTAGAAACTGTGAATGGATGCATGTTTGGTTGTATATTGCCACCAAAAACAAATATTTTTTTAAAAGAGTAAACAAGTAAAAGAAAAAAGGATGTCAGAAGACTCTGAAAGTTGCTCTTGAATGTCAAGTAGCTAAAGCAAAAGGAAGAAATGATGCAGTAAAAGAAATGAACAGGCAATTTCACAGGGAAACTCAAGAAGACAAAGTAAAATATTATGACATGTGCAAAGACCTGGAGATAGAAAACCAAAAAGGAAGAACACGCTCGGCCTTTCTCAAACTGAAAGAACTGAATAAAAAATTCAAGCCTACGGGGAAAATATTAAATGATGCAGGAAGCATCAAAAGAAGATGGAAGGAATACACAAGAGTCACTGTACCAAAAAGAATTGGTCGACATTCAACCATTTCAGGGAGCAGCATATAATTAGGAACTGATGGTACTGAAGGAAGAAGTCCAAGCTGCACTGAAGGCACTGGTGAAAAACAAGGCTCCAGGAATACCAGTTGAGATATTCTGACAAACGGATGCAGCACTGGAAGTGCTTACTCATCTATGCCAAGAAATTTGGAGGACAGTTGCCTGGCCAACTGACTGGAAGAGATCCATATTTATGCCCATTCCAAAGAAAGGGGATCCAACCGAATGTGGAAATTATCGAACAATATCATAAATATCACATAGAAGCAAAAATTTTGTGGAAGATCATTCAAAAGTGGCTGCGGCAGTATATCAACAGGCAACTGCCAGAAATTCAAGCTGGATTCAGAAGAGGATGTGGAACAAGTGGTATCATTGCTGATGTCAGATGGATCCTGGCTGAAAGCATAGAATACCAGAAAGATGTTTACCTGTGTTTTATTGACCATGCTAAGGCATTTGCTTGTGTGTATCATAACAAATTATGGATAACACTGTGAAGAATGGGAAGTCCAGAACACTTCATTGTGCTCACGAGGAACCCGTACACAGACCAAGAGGTAGCTGTTCGGACAGAACAAGGGGATACTGCATGGTTAAAATCAGGAAAGGTGTGTATCAAAGCTGTATCCTTTCACCATACCGATTCAATCTCTAGGCTGAGCAAATAATCCAGGAATCTGGACTATATGAAAATGCGGCACCAGGATTGGAGGAAGTCTCATTAACAATCTGCTATACGCAGATGACACAACCTTGCTTGCTGAAAGTGAAGAGGACTTGAAGCACTTACTGATGAAGATCAAAGACCACAGCCTTCAGTATGGATTAAACCTCAACATAAAGAAAACAAAAATCCTCACAACTGGACCAAAAGCAACATCATGATAAACGGAGAAAAGACTAAGGTTATCAAGGATTTCATTTTACTTGGATCCACAATCAACACCCATGGCAAATCTGCTGCAAAAGACCTCTTTGAAGTGTTGAAAAGCAAAGATGTCACTTTGAAGACTAATGTGTGCCTTACCAAAGCCATGTTGTTTTCAGTTGCCTCATATACATGTGAAAGCTGGACGATGAATAAGAAGACCAAAGAACTGACGCCTTTGAACTGTGGCATTGGAGAAGAATATTGAACATATCATGGACTGCCAAAAGAACGAACAAATCTGTCTTGGAAGAAGTACTACCAGAGTGCTTCTTAGAAGCAAGGATGGCAAGACTACGTCTCACATACTTTGGACATGTTATCAGGAAGGATCAGTCCCTAGAGAAGGATATCATGCTTGGTAAAGTAGAGCGTCAGCGAAAAAGAGGAAGACCCTCAATGAGATGGACTGATGTAGTAGCTGCAACGATGGGCTTAAGCATAACAACTGTGAGGATGGTGCAGGACAGGTCAGTGTTTCGTTCTGTTGTACACAGGGTCGCTATGAGTCAGAACCGACTCGATGGCACCTAACAACGACAAGAAAAAAGGTACAAAGCAATTTAGATAGCATGATCCCATTTATGTTAGTTTTCATTAAAGAAAAAAAATACTACATACTTGCTGTTGGATTTTTGGTAGTCTTTGTCAATTTGTAGTTTCCATTTTTCTTTCATTTTGTTTTATTAGGAATGACTTTTAAACATTTTCAAATGCCTTTTCAGCATTTATTAATATAACATACAGTTTTCCTCCTTTAAATTATTGATACAATGAAATATGCTTATAGATGTTCTAATATGGCAACATTCTGCATTCCTGGAATAAACCTCTTGATTATATTGTATTATTCTTTTGATAAAGTACTAGATTCCTTTTTGAATATATATTCACCTTAACTTGAACTTTGGCCTTTTTTTTTTTTTTTTTTTTTAATCTTTATCTGATTACAATAAGGCTAATTACATGAAATGATTTAGGGAGTATCTATCTTTTTCTCTGCCCTGGAAGAGTAAAAATTACATTTAATTACCCATCATTCTTTAAAGATTAAAAGGATTTTAACTGCCTAGACTTAATGACAGTTTTTATAATACATGTTTAATCTCCCAGTTTTTCTATGGTAATTCGTTTCTCCGTGTTTTCTACTTCTTGGGTTAATTTTGTGACTTTTACTTCTTTTTTTCATATCTTCCAGGTTTTAAAATATGTTATTATTGTGTTTCAATTAGCATTTTTTTAATATTTGAATTTTTCTGTCAGTAGTTGTTTCCTTTTTCATTCCTATTTTGTATAATTTTGTTCTTTTTTCTTAAATTCATGAAAGGATTATCTCTTATCTTTTCAAAGAATCAACTTTTGGATTTAAGCAAGTTTTGAGGGGTTTCTGTCATTAATTTCAATTGTTATTTTTATTGCTTCTCTTACTACCAATTTGTTTCTAATTAATATTTATAGTAAGTGTGTATAGTCTTTCTTTTTAATAATAAAGAAATTTAAGCCTATAGAATTGTCTCTTGGTACAGCCTTCATTTAGTCCCGTATCTTTTGATATAAAGTATTCTAACTGCTTTCTACATATGTAATTTCAATTTTGATTTCCTTTTTGCTGCAAATGCTATTCAGGAAGGTGTTTCTAATATCCAGTACTATAGTTAAAATTATTGGGAGTCATTTTTATTTTTTATTACTAATTTTATGGATTATGATCAGAGTTTGACCTGTAAGATCGCTCTTCTTATTAGATTTTTTTTTTTTGGATCGCTATTCTTTTTATTTATTTTTATTTTTTGGAGGGATGGACAGAAGTACATAATGTTTTTTATACATATTCCATGGACATACCAAGAAAAACATATATATTCTTTATTTGGGGGATGCAAAATTTTCTCTGAATAATTAAAATTGAAACCTGCACCACCACCACCCTACTCACACACACTCATGGCTCCCGTTACTTTGATTTTAATTTTTATCATAGTATTTAACATTTTCTAACACGCTATATAACTTACTTACATATTGCTTATGTTTATCATCTGCCAATTCTACATGACTATAAAAAGTCCACGAGGGCTGGGAACGTTTGCCTGTATTGTTCACTGAAGTATCCCAAAAGCCTGGAACAGTTCCTGGCAGAAGGTGCAGGTTCATGAAATTTGTAGATAAAGAAATCACTATCACATGTCTCATTTCACCCACACAACGGGCAAAAAACGAAATACTACTGGTGTTCATTCATTCACAGACATTTGAGCACCTACTATGTGCCGAACAGTGTCGGTGCTGACGATATAAATAAAACAGGTCCCTGACCTCGCGGAGCCACCAGTCTACTTTTAGGGCACATGAATGAAGAACAGGAGCCAGTGAAAGGCACCGTGAATCAGTGAGAAATGTATTCGTTTTACAAATATACTCTTTATATTTCTTATTGGCCTCAAGTTGGCCCCTGTACCTAATTTTTCCATTGAATTCTCCTTTGCTCCACGCTTCTAACAGCTAAAAATGCCGGGCTGTTAAATCACTCGAACGCACTGTGGGGGGTTTTAACGAGGAGTCTGGCTAGTAATCGCCCACCAATTTAACTACCTAGAAGGGTTTCACCAACGGCGACTTCGAAAACCCTGGCCACCGCAGAGACTACGGTGGGAATGTTCACTGATGGCCGGGGCTGCCTTCTGCAGAAACCAAGGTTGCACCGGCCTCGCAAGGGAAGAATCCGCGTCGCCCACAACAGGCACGCGCACACCGTTTGTGTCAACTGAGGGTGCCCCAGCACACGAGAAAGAGAAACGAACTGACAGACAGCGCAGCCGAAACGCCCCCACACCCCCTGCCACCACGCACGCGCAGCCCAAACACAAACGCACCGCCTTGGTCCCGCCCCTCGGACCGGAAGGAGTTGCCAACGCTTCCGGTGCCCGGCGACCCCGTGGTTGCCTCGGTGATGTCTTGGGTTCAAGCTGCTACCTTGGTCGGGTGCCCTGGAGACGAGGGGGATGTGTTTGATGAGACCGCGGACGAGTCGCTCCTGGTGCAGCGGGAATGGCGGAACCACATGCACAGACGAGTCAAAGTAAAGCTGGGTGTAGGGCGCAGGGGTTTCCTGGGGTGACAGGTTGCGGGGAGAGAGGGCGAGGGTGGTGAAGAAACTGGTCCGGAGAGTAGAAGCCAGAGTGGCACCGGCCTGGACAGGCGCTGCCCTCTCTATCCCTTGCACCCAACACGGCCCGCATCTTGCTAGGATTTCCCAAAGGGTTACTTGAAAGCGTGTGAAACTACAGGATGCGTTGGACGCTGGGGACAGACCAAAATAAACTTTGACCAGACTTTGAAGAGATTGCAATTTGATGAGGATCAGAGAATGTAGTGGGAAAGAAACGTATACGCTGACTGTACTAATTATTGCTGTGAAGAGCATGAATAGCGTTTACATGGGTGCTTGGATGGGTGCGGAGCCTAAAATTAGTGCCGTCAATCAAGACTTTATGGAAAAGGTGAACTTAATGTAAAGGCCACGGATTGTCAGTGGATCATAGGGGAAAGCTAATAAGGATTACAGGAGCCCTGGTGGCGCAGTTGTTAGTGTCGGCTGCTAACTGAAAGGTCGGCAGTTCAAACCCACCAGACGCTCTACGGGAGAAAGTTGTGGCAGTCTGCTTCCGCAAAGATTATAGTATTGGAAACCCTATGGGGCAGTTCTCCTCTGTCCTGTAGGGTCGCTATGATTTGGAATGGACTCCACCGCAGTGGGTTTGGTTTTGGAATAAGGAATACTGGTGTCTAGGTAAGGGAATATTAAGTTGGCTGGTTTTTTTATTTGTTAGGTGTGAATTATTCATTTCTAATCTGTCTGACTATTCATTAAGACTAAACCTAATACCAGGCACCTAACTTCCGGGTGGAACAGTCAGAGCTTAGATCAGCATGAGGACCAAGTGGTGAGGTCCTGTCCACCTAAATCTTGCCAACCATTAAATTGGCCCAGAAGCTGCAGTTGGAAATCTGCTGAAGTTTCAGTAAAGTAATATTTGCTTACCTCAAATCAACAATATTGTCAATTACGGAAATACTTTATGTAAAGCTGAGGCTAAAGCAGTAAGTACTGAGCCTCGATTGAGTGCTGTGGTACCAATGGAAGATGCCCTCAAAGAATTTGCAGTTTACTGGAATATAGGTATCATGCAGAATTTCTAACATCAGATGTGTCATCTTTCTTTTCCTAAACCAGCTTCCCCTTCTTTTCCCTGCTTCACTTAATTATTCAATACCCTCGCCAACCCTATTTACTGTCCTGCCGCCTCACCCACCAACCCAGTCAGCTGCCAAAGGACCAGACGTGAAATTCTCCATGTTTCCTTTCTGTGAAGTTACTGCTAACATAGGATTTAAAAAAAAAAAAAACTGTAAGAAACAGTATTTTAAAATTTTCCCTGTAAGTCTAGACTTCAAAAGTGGGATAAAGAAAGATTACCAAAAACTAAACCCACTGCCGTTGAGTCAATTCTGACTCCTAGCAGCCCTATAGGACAGGGCCTTATAGGGTTTCCAAGGCTGTAAATCTTTACAGAAGCCGACTGCCACAGCTTTCTCCCCCGGAGCGGCTGGTGGGTTTCAATTGCCCACTTTTCCATTAGCAGCTGAGTGTTTAGCCACTGCACCACCAGGGCTCCAAAGAAAGATTAACCAATAGTAAACTTCTATGGGAAGCATAGGCTACTTTGGTTGTATGGCTATGCCATATGTTACAGAACCATTATGTTAAGTAACAGTAAAGGCCCATTTCATCAATTTCCTAAATTAGTTCAATGCCTTTCTAGAAAAACCTACATATGGTCCTAGTTACAGCTGCAATTCTTCTTTTCTTCCTTATTTCTAGGAAGGCTATAGAGATGGTGTAGATGCTGGCAAAGCAGTTGCTCTTCAACAGGGCTTCAATCAAGGTTATAAGGAAGGTGCAGAAGTCATTATAAACTATGGACAACTCAGAGGAACATTAAGGTAATTTTAAAAACTTAAGTTTTGCATCATTTTAACCTCAATAGTACTGAAGAATTTTTATAAAAACAGTATGGAAAAATGAAGTATTTAAACGGAAGTGCTGTCCCTGGTGTTAAATCCATAAAAGAATACTGCAGAGCATAGAGTAATATTGCCTTCAAAGAGTCAAAAACATCATCAGTTCATCCACTTTAAGATGTGAGCCAGGTGTGGTCCTTTTTGGCAAAAAAAAAAAAGGTAGGAAGGTGTATACTTTTGCCACCCGAACTACCACCAACCTACTTCTAAAGTAATTAAGAGATCCATAGGTCGTGAATGAGCTTTTAGTCTTGCGCATGTGGCAGAACACGATATGACAGACTTTTAGACTAGAAGTACATGATGAAAATTATAGATGGCAATGGAGAGAAAATGGTTCCATTTACTTGAGTTCTGATAATGGAATACCTGTCAAGATGCCATAGCAACAATGGCATCTATCAGAGCCAAGTCTTTGTCAAATGACACAGGGAGCCAGGAGCTTGACAGACTTGTCCTCTTTGATGCTTTGTACCTTTTAAATTATCCTCAATAGAGAAAAACACAATGCTCCAAAGAGGCACTAATAACAGGTTGAAAGTAAAAGTTATCAAAACAAGAAAAATTCATTGTGTTTAGGACTCTGGAAAATAAACTGTCAGAAATCATAGTTTATAAAGTGTACTGCAGTAGGAAGATGATCAGGTGTTCATCATAACATCAAGTTCAGTTAACCTTTTATAAGTGTAAAAAGCTTATTGCTGAATTTTTTATGTCAGTTAATACAATTTTTAAAACATCATTTTCACAATAATCATTATTTTACGACTTTAATGATTATCTGAAGGGAGCCTGGTGGCACAATGTTTAAGCACTCAGCTAACTGAAAAATTAATACCTACCAGTTCGAACCCACCAACTGCTCTGTGGGAGAAAAGACCTGGTGATCTGCTCCGTAAAGACTACGACTTAGGAAACCCTATGGGACAGTACTACTCTGTCCTGTAGGGTCACTATGAGGCAGAAGTGACTGGGCAGCACATGACAGCAATAACACCATGATTATCTGAACAATCTAAAATGACAAAAAACAAAAGTTCTTCGTGTCCACACTAGAAAAGTAAAGAAAAACATTAACTCTGTTAGAACTAGAAGGATTTGTACCTTCTTTAAAAAAATTGTTACTAGCTCAGCTAATAATGTCTACTGTATGACAAAGCCAGGAAAATGAAGTTGCTTCAAAACGTTTTTCTTCTAACCTTTAGTCTTTCATGGCAAGCAACTATATGCTTAGAACAATAGTTTTCAACCTTGGCTATACTTCAAATTATCTGAGAAGCTTTAAAAAAAAAAAAGACTGATGCCTGGGTCTTTCCTCCAGAGGTTCTGATATAATTAGTCTGAGGTATGACCCGGGCCTTGATAGTTTCAAAAGCTCCTCAGGTGATTCTAATGTGCATCTAAGGGTGAGAATCACTAGCTTAGAAGCTGTTTGATATCCTTAAGGGAGAAACTCATTTTTCTGACCTCTCTTTCTCTGAGCTGTATCCCACTTTCAACAATAGTTTTGCATAATAAGGGAAAAATCTAAAATGAGGAAAAATGGTAAATGGTGGGGGGCGGTTAGGATTGTAACCAGTTTATATGATTAAATCCAATTCTTTCATTTATATTAAAAGGTCATTTCCTTTTTTTTTTTTTTTTTTAATCCTATTCTACCATCATTAATTTCCTGATTTTTACTTATGTTTTTATCATCAACCCATTTTTACCTGGTGTTGTCTGGAAGAAAATTTGTAGAGTTTAGTGTCAAAAATTCTAAAAGCCTATGATTGTTTAATTTTTTTTCTATTTATCTCTTGTTTATGTGTTCATTCAGCGCTTTGCTCTCCTGGTGTCATCTTCATGATAATGGTTCGGCTTTGATCGGTAAAATAAATAATCTCCTGGATGCCGTTGGCCAGTGTGAAGAGTATGTGCTCAAACATCTGAAATCAATCACTCCACAGCCCCATGTTGTAGATTTATTGGACTCCATTCAGGATATGGACCTTTGTCATGTAGTTCCAGCTGAGAAAAAGATTGATGAAGCTAAAGATGAAACACTCTGTGAAAATAATGTTGAGTTTAACAAAAACTGTAGCAAGATTCCTAGTGGGATGGATTGTTCTTACTTAGAATGTTGTAGAACACAGCAGCATGCATATTCTGAAAGCCCAAGCCTCACTTGGATTTTAGAACAAACAGCCAGTTTAGTAAAACAGCTGGGAATATCAGTAGATGTATTACAGCACCTCAAGCAATTATAAAAGTTATCACTTTTCTAATGAAAAGAATGTTTCAGAATACTTCTTAGCGTGTTTTCATTGTTTCTTAACCAAAATAGGTACTGATTTCTACATTAAATACTTCAGCTGTTAGGGTTCTCCTTCACGGAAGTTTTAATGTCTTCAAAATTAACACTATTAACTGTAATATAAGCCTTTTTTCTTTGACATTGGTCCAGAATTCTGCCATTTCTGTATCTGCTCAGTCAACAATGCTTACCTGCTTACAAGACAGTCGTTGGGGTTGTTTTATTTTATAACCTAGAAGGTGGGAAAAAAATGTCTCATTAAGCCCTTAACAGTGATTTCAGCTTTCTTTATGTAGTTTAGGATACTCTAGAAATTCCAGTTGCCTTTGTGGGTTTCAGATTTCTGATCAAAATCAAGCATTTTCAGGCTAGTTAGCAAAAGTGAACAAGAAACATGTTTTGTAAGGACCCAGCCCTACTTTCTGTTGCTTCACTATCACATGGTCAGGACCAAAGTTAACAAAAATAACATACTGGCTGACGTAGATAGATAGAGAGACAAACATAAATATATAGATATGTGTATATATTGAAATTAAGAGACTAGAAGTATGAGAAACAAGTGCTGATTAAAATTCATTTTAGTTTCATGTTGATTAAAAGTACATTCCAGGTTTGCACAGCCGATTATTGTAATTGCTGTCATTAATTCACCAATAAAAAGTTGAATTGGCAGAACTTGTATGATATATTTACAACAACAACAAACAAAGAATAGCAGCTTATGTACAACTGAACACCTCATGGGATTTGGTTCCTTGATTTGGAGGTTTAGGGTCGTGATTTCATGAGACATCCCAGTTAATTGGCCTAATAACGTGTTTAGTACTTCCGTTCTCCTTGTTCCTTGCATAGTACCTGAGATCTTAAAAGCTTGCGAGCGGCTTCTAAGGCACGACAATTGGTCTCTATTCACCTGGAGCAACAGAGGAAGAAGGAGAGTCAAGAATAGGAGGAGGATATGGAATGTGTGGCTAATTGCCCCCATGAACAACTGCTTCCTTTGCCTTGAGACCAGAAGAACCAGGTGGTGGCCTGCTACCATTACTGAACATTTTGATCAAAGAGTTCATGGAAGAATCATGATCAAAAGGGGGAAAATACAGAACAGAATTTCAAATCTCATGGACTCTCAACTTCTGGAGCCATGGAGGATGGATGAAACTGTGAAACTATTGCCCTGAGAAAATCTTTAAACCTTAAACCAAAAATATCCCCTGAAGTCATCTTAAAAGCAGACAATAGCTTAACTAGTAAAAAAGGTTTGCCTTGAGCATTATGCTCTTTTAAGAACTATCAATATGAGATCAAATTGACAACAGCAACTTGAAAGATTAGATAGGAATCTTAGGGGGAAATGAGTTCATGTTGATGAGGGAGGAACAACTCAGAAAAGGAGAGTGAGAATGGTTGCACAACTCGAATGTAATCAATGTCACTAAATATGTACGTGTAGAAACTGTTGTGTCTTAGTCATCTAGTGCTGCTATAACAGAAATACCACAAGTGGATGGTTTTAACGAAGAGAAGTTTATTTCCTCACAGTTAAAGTAGGCTAAAAGTCCAAATTCCAGGCGTCAGCTCCAGGGGAAGGCTTTTTCTGTTGGCCTTCTTCTCTTTAGTGTTACTTCCGGACTAGGAGCTCTCTGTTCAGGGACCCCGGTCCAAAGGACACGCTCTGCTCCCAGCACTGCTTTCTCGATGGTATGAGGTCCCCCACTCTCTGCTTGCTTCCCTTTTATCTCTTGAGAGAGAAAAGGTGGTGCAGGCCACACCCCAGGGAAACTCCCTTTACATTGGATGTGACCTGGGTAAAGGTGGTGTTAACAATCCCACCCTAATCCTCTTTAACATAAAATTACAATCACAAAATGGAGGGCAACCACACAATTCTGGGAGTCATGGCCCAGCCAAATTGATACACATTTTTGGGGGGACATAATTCAAACCACGACGTTGAATTGACGTGTTTTGCTGTGTATATTCTCAACAGCAATAAATTGGAGAAAAAAAGTACATTTGTTTCCTTGAAAAAATAAAATACATTTCATGCTCAAGCCTAATGAAAATTAGCTACTTAGTTTTTCCAAGTATTAAGAAGTTAGTAGTGTTGCTTAACAATACGCCAGATTATTTCTACTGGAGTTTTGCTTCATATTCACAAAGCCTACAGCCCTGAAACCACGGACTTTTATATTACTTTCTGGTACTATCCTTAGTCTAGCATAGGCAAAATTAGATTCAAACTTTCTACTCCAGGACCTAACCATGTCGAGATTAGGAAAGGATTTTTCATCACTTTTTTTGCCTAACACCAAAAACCTTATGTGAGGTGCATGGCTTCCAAGACACCCAATGAGGAAACCAGGGCACAGAAGGAGTAAGGCACTTGTCCAGTTCACACAGCTACTAAATGGCCCATTTGAGATGGAAACCAAGGCAAGTCTGGCTTCAGAGTTTGTGCTCAGCATAGATGCTTACTAAATAATAACAGTAGCACTGATTGTATTTAGATGTTTTCCTCTTCCTGTTAATATCTACTTTTCATCATTTTTCAGATTTCCCCCAAATAGCAAGAATTATTTTTATATAATGTGTATAATAATCAGTAGTTACAAGGAATAGAAAATTTATCAGATTTTTTTCTCTGTACGTATAGAGAGAAAAATACCATTCTCTACTGGGAGGAAAGAATATCATCTATAAAGGGGTTTAGCATATACAGAAGCAATATTCGCCTCAGACTCTGCAGACTTTTCTACACTCCTAGAGAGGATAACTTGTGTGACTCATTTTTTGATAATGTGTCTTTTGCCTTATTAACTGTCACAAAAGGTTGTTAACTCACTACTTACAAATATATGTATTGCTATAGATCTGCCAAAAAGAACTAAGTCCACAACATAACCAAACTCTATTTTCTTGCCCTATAAGTAGTCTGGAGCCCTGGTGGTACAGTGGTTAAGAGCTTGGCTGCTAACCAAAAGGTCAGCAGTATGAATCCACCAGCTATTGCTACAGGGTTGCTGTGAGTTGGAATTGACTCGATGGCAATGGGTTTTTTATAAGTAGTCAAATCTTCCAGAAATAAGGTCAATAAAGTACAATTCAGAATTACATATGGTTTCAGTTCTGCGGAAGTTGAACCCTCGTGCTCTCACACATGTGGATGCAACTCTCCATTGAGAGAGAGGCCCTCACTTCTGGATCTGTTCTTTTTCAAGGAGTTGTTGAATTAGCTCAAGGCCACTGGGTGGTGCTGGTGCACCCTGATATGTTAGCGTATGTTCATTCCCAGGTAATGTACTGTTTGCTTAGTCTTAGGTCACAAGGGCAAGAAGCCAATGATTATCCCCAAAGCTATGCCAAACAGATTGAGTCATTTATAAGATTCGGTGGGTGGGTTGGCGAGAGTTTCCTGGGGTGTGTTAACGAACTCAAGAAATTAGGATACCCCTCTTTTTTTTTTTTTTAGTCCTAGGCTGAGAATTTTCCTAAATCAAAATAACCAACCATAAGGAAACCCGCTCACAGAAAAAAAGCATACTTTTCATTTTCCAAAGCTCTGAGGCCTAAAAGTAAACGCCTGGAGCCCAAAGCAGACAGCCGTCAATTGGAATTTACAGACTAAAAAATAATTTCACATGCTTGGAGCGTCTCTACTTGCCAGGCAGGACTGTGTCTGAACTATTTCAAACAACAATAAATTTTAATATGTATCTATCTCATTTTCTCTTTCTCTCTCTGTCTCTCTCTCTCTGTCTTTCTGCCACAGACACACACATACAACTTTTCAAAACTTAAAGGTAGGGAGAGAAAACAACTTATTTTGTTAACCTATTCAAATACGTCATAACCCTTCTTTTTAGTCGACAAATCTGCAACCACACGTAAGTGCTCCTCACATCAACTCATTCCAGCTCACATTCAAGCCTGTTTCTTTGTGGACTGCATAATCACCATTATTTATGTAATATTGCTTTGTTGGATAGGAAGGAAGTATATGGTTCTATAAGGAATTTTTAAACATAAATGATTTGTGAGATCCCTTGTAATAATAAAGTAAGAGTGATTCAACAACAATAACACTGCAAGTTCTTGCCAGTAAAGCAAAACTGGACTGAAATGAGAGGAGAATATAAATAACCTGAAACTAAAATATCTTTCTTTTTCTTGTTTGGAGACATGCAAAAGAACTAGCTTCCAAAATTAGATCATAAAATAACCAGGACTCTTAATTTTGCAATTCTAAACTATACTTTGAATCATCAAATCATACTTCGGGAAACTTCAGTGATGAAGTTACTTACTTGTGAAAAAGTAACCATAATTTTTTTACCTATCAGCTATACTAGAAATTATTTCTGTGGCGTTGAGATTATGGAAGGAAAGCCTATTTAGTGCGTTTAGACATTTAAATTCCAAACGGGAGCCAATTAAAAATATTTTCATTTGAATTAACTTTACGTTTTGGTATTCGACATACCAAATAATATCTGTCCGTGATTTTAATCTTCTTTCAGGGTGTATGGGGTTCATCTGATGTCTGGAGTCTACCAGAAAACAAACAAACCCTTTGGCGGTCGGGTGGGTTCCGACTCATAGCAACCCTGTAGGACAGAGTAGAACTGCCCCATAGAGTTTCCAAGGAGTGGCTGGTGGATTCAAACTGCCGATCTTTTGGTTAGCAGCTGAGCTCTGAACCACTGCACCACCAGGGCTCTGTCTGGAGTCTGGACTAGTGTTATTACCCCACTTTTCAGTTCAGAGAGCATCTTTCTATATGCCAGTGTGCTGGTGGCACAGTGGTTAAAGTGATCAACTGCTAACCGAAAGGTCTGAAAACACCAGCAGCTCTGCAGGAGAAAGGTGTGGCAGTCTGCTTCTGTAGAGATTTACAGCCTTGGAAACCCTATGGGGTCGCTATGAGTCAGAATTCCATGGCAGTGGGTTTGGTTTTTCGTTTGGCTGAAACAAAGGCCTGCCTCCATGGAAATTGCAGCAGTGCTGAGGTCAGAGATGTGATCCATTTTCACCCTGCTGGCTCCCAGGCCTCCGCCTCTTTAGCTGAACATGATACTTCTGACCTCATCAGGGGTTGCTGCTGTCGCCAAGGAAGTAACCAAGGGACAACTTTAGAAACGAAGCAATGTAATCGGCTGTTGACAGATGGTGTGCAGTTGATGGAAAGAATGAGGGGAGGTGCTGACGAAGTATGTTGAAGAATGATACAGCTTTTGGGGAAAACAATGCAGAATATGTATCAAATCCAAAATAAATGAATATTAATTAACCTGGAAATTCCACTTCTAGGGATTTAACCTAAGGAAATAATTAAACAGAAGATAACACTTCTCATCACAAAGATATTCATGCCATGTTCTATCTAGAATAGAGAAAATTAGAAACAACCTAAATGACCAACTGTAAAAGCATTGCTAAGTAAATTAGATACATAATTTACTCAAAAGAATGTTATGTACTCATAACAAGTTATCATTATGAGAACTATAAAAACAAGGAAAATATGGTATTTTAGAAGTGAAAGTCACTGTAAAATGTACATATCTGGACAAATTATTTAAAAATGTGTATTCTGCAGATAAAAAAATGAAAGTTTATTCACAGATGTGATAATATTGTATTAATGTGGTAGGACGGGTTTTTTTCCCAATGTTCTTTTATGCTTTATGCTGTTTTTACAATAAGAAAAGGAGAATATTTGGATATGTATTAGTATTTAAGAGAAGGAACAATGTGTGCTTCTGGAAACAAAGCATATGCATTTCATTCAAAACAGTGGATCAGGAAAAGATCCCCAGACTAACACCTGGTAAGGGGATAAAATAAGAACAGAAAAAGTGAATTAAATGTATAATTTTTTCCAATTATTTTGAAACCTGAAGTTTACATCTTGAAGTAGACATAATCAACTTTAAATCGCAACAGAAGGAAAAAAAAAAAACAACCTGTTGCTGTCACATTGATTCTGACTCATAGGAACTTTACAGGACAGAGTAGAACTGCCCCTTACGGTTTCCAAGGAGCACCGGGTGGATTTGAACTGCTGACCTTTTGGTTTGCAGCCGTAGGTCTTAGCCACTATGCCACAAAAGGAGTTTGGTAATGCTAGAAGCCATTCATCCTTGCCTTGAGTACATTTTCTGACAGCCCGTGTAAGGTTTTACTTCAGCTGATAGTAACATTTACATTCCCTGTTACACACCCGCTGGGTGGTGCCTATGCATTTTCGGTTACATGAGTAAACTGGCTTTCTTCACTTAAAAAGCTCTGAGACTACCTTCTCTTAACAAAATAAAATAGAGTCCCTTATTAAATTTGTCATGTTATTTCTTCTGCTTTCAATGAGAAAGATCAGTTCACAAAATAGGGACTGCTATTAGCTCAATTGAGTTATTTTTCATTGACTCCCAGGGAAAACCAATATCATACATATAAGCCACTTCTCCACAACACGGCATATCCAATAATAAGCTAACTCAGACAGAAACCTCAGAAAATTTGATGAAAAGTGACTGACTTCTAACTTAAATCGATTTGGGAGAGAATATGATGTTCACATAATTTCCTTGGTTCTCCACACTGATTTGATTGTGGCAATAACTTTCACCACGTATGCCTTTATTTTTCAAAAGAGAATTGAGCCTTAGTTTGCAAATCTGTAAAATCGAGGTAATGGTACCCATCTCATTTTTTCTGTAAGGATTGTTGTTGCATGCCATCGAGTCAATTCCAACTCATAGTGCCCCTATAGTGCCTCATAGGGTTTCCTAGGCTGCAATCTTTATTGGAGGAGCCCTGGTGGTGCAGTAGTTAAGTGCTTGGCTGCTAACCAGAAGGTTGGTAGTTCAAACTCACCAATGGCTCTGTGGGAGAAAGATGTGGTAGTCAGCTTTCGTAAAGATAACAGCCTTGGAAGCCCTATGGGGCAGTTCCATTCTGTCCTATAGGGTTGCTATGAGTCAGAGTTGACTGGACGGTAACGGGTTAGGAGCAGATTGCCAGGTCTTTTCTCTCACTTTTAGTTAGCAGCTGAGCTTGTAACTCAATGTCGAACACCTAGTAAGCACTCGGGGAGAGCTAGTATCCTCTGTTGGCTAAGCACGGGTGCCCTGAAGCCAGAGCATCCATTGCAAGTCACTTCAACTTCCTGTGGCTGTTTCTTCATCTATTAAATAATAGTGCCTACCTCATAGGATTTTTATAAAGAATAAATGAGTTTATATACGTGAAGCACTTAGGACAGTGCCTGGCACTTAGTGCTGACTAAGCATTATTTTTGTCATATTTTCTCCTGAGCACCATGCCTACAATTTGGATAGGCTGCCACAAGAGGTTTAGCTGTTGTTGACTTGACAGCACACAAGAAGTCAACTTTAGCTGTTGTGAAGCTCTGCCATGAGTCAAACACAGCCAAGCTTCCCACTGGTACAGCTAAAGGTAATTAGCATGATTTCTTCCTCAGTTATTGTCTTAGTTATCTAGTACTGCTATAACAGAAATACCACGTGTGGATGGCTTTAACAAACAGAAATTTATTCTCACAGTTTAGGAGGCTAGAAGTCCAAATTCAGAGTTTCAGCTCCAGGGGAAGGCTTTCTCTGTCTGTCAGCTCTGGGGCAAGGTCCTTGATTCCTTTCAACATCTGTGAGCCCAGTGTTCCTTGGATATCTCCATGTGTCTTGGCATCAATATTCCCCTGGGTCTAGGAGGTTCTCAGTGCAGGGACCCAGGTCCAAAGGATGCACTCCGCTCTCCACTCTTCTTTCTTGGTGGTAGCCAGGTCCCTATCTCTCTGCTCACTTCTCTCTCCTTTAATCTCTTTTAAGATAAAAGGTGCTGCAGGCCACGCCCCAGGGAAACTCTCCTTACATCAGACCAGGGCTGTGCCTTGAGTAAGGGTGTTGCATCCCACCCTAATCCCCTTCCAACTGACTGGCTGATCACATCAGATCACATAATGGGGGATGATTACATCATTACATAACTTCCACATTACATCATTACATAACTGCCAAACCATTGAGAATCATGGCCCAACCAAGTTGATACATACTTTTGAGGGACACAATTCAATCCATGAAAGTTATTATTTAAAAAGAAAAGGAAGGAAAAGAAGAAAACGTTTTAAACATGTACAAATACTAGTATAAAATTATAGTCTAGAGAAGTAGTGATAAATGGGGGAGTTTTGGGAAACCAGGGGCCCATTTTTTGGTTGTCAAAGTGATGGGGAAGAGGTACTACTGGCAATCATTGAGAGGAGAAGATGCTAGACATCCTGTAATGGTCGGCTCAGTCTTACACAACAAATAATTGTCCTACATTCCTCACAGTTTTCAAGTGCCCTAGGAGACTTTCTTGTAAATTAAAAATGAATTGATAATTATATAATCACAGAACTTAAATATATTTACATATAGACACAAAGAATTTTTTTTGTTTTATCTAACATTATTGCTTTTTCCAGATTATAAAATAATTAGACTCCTTGCAAAAATATTTAAACACTGCAGAAAAATGTGACTTTGGAAAAGGAAATCTTCCATATTCCCACCCCTCCAATTTTTTCTAGATTCTATGTATAGACTAGCAAATGGCACAGTTTTCTTTTATAGAAATTCATTCCCTCAACATATATTTATTAAATCCCTACTATTTCAGGGGAGAATGCATTGGTGAACAAAACAAAGTCCCTACTGAAATGAGGTCATACCAAATATACAAAAAAAAAAAAGCCTACTTTTTCAACTTAAAAAATATATCCTAGGTATCAAGTGTTAATAATAACTCTCATTTACAGAGGGATTTGTATATTCTGGAGTCCCTGGGTAATGCAAGCAGTTAACGCACTCAGCTGCTAACCAAAAGGTTGGAGGTTTGAGTCCTCCCAGAGATGCCTAAGGAGAAAGGCTTGTCGATTCACTTCTGAAAAATAAGCCACTAAAAACCCTATGGAACCCATTTCTACTCTGACACACAAGGGCTCTATGAGTCAGAAATGACTCCATAGCAACTAGTCTGTGTATGTTCTAAGCACTGGGATAAACACTTTGCCTACATTGTCTTAGTGTAGTCCCTACGCCTTCAAGTCAAATGAGGTAATAGACTTGAAAGCCCTTTGGAAACGCTAAAGCCCAAGCTAATAAATACAAAGGGTTTTCCTTCAACAGAGGCACTTCATAGATTCAGTGACTACTAACCACCAAGCCTAGAAGCAGTGAATTCCGCTCATTATAAATAGTGTGAGGAAACTGAGGCCCAGAGAAGATGGGAGCTGCTTGTCTACAACCAACAGATTGATTCTAGTCAATGAAAGCAAAAAATAATTTATTGCAGGATATTGGAAAACCAAGGGAGGGCCAAGCTCAGAAAGCAAGTAAGAGTCGCAGAGGGTGGCAGCAGCTCACTACTGCCAGCCACAGATTATCCTGGGCTTTTGACTTTACCATATGACTCTCAGCAACACCCCTGCCTCTGGAAATGATCTGTAACTACTCCGATGTTTTTGTTCCACTCCCATCAGATTCTAAGTCCCAGGCAAGAGTGTCCAATTAATTGTTCTGCCAGGAGCAAGGAGAGGGACTATCTGGGACCTTTAGCAGTTTAGTACTGGGAGGTAGAATCACATCTCTAACCAAGCCTCACACTATGGGGGAATCCTCAATCAAGGAAAGGAAAGTAGAAGCTGAGTGGCCAAAGGGCAAATGTCCACTACAAAGGGAAAGTGAAAAATTCAGGACTTGAACTAGGTATCCTGGCTTTCAGTTCAACCTTTTTTCTACAACCTCTTTCTTTCCCATCTTTGTACCATGTGTGATGGTTAAGATTGTGTGTCAAATTGGCTGGGCCATGATTCTCAGTCTTTTAATGTGATCACTCCCACGATTGAGTATACTGTGAGTAGCCAATCAGATGAAAGGGAGTCTCCTTGCGGGTGTAGCCTGCATCTGAATATAAGCAGACGTTCTGGCTTTTTGCTCTCTCTGGATCCTGCGGCTGCCTCCTGTCATCTCATCTCTGGTTCTTGGGACTTGAGCTGTCAGCTTATCTGCTGAACTTGGGATTCACTGATCTGCACAGCCTGTGAGTTGGAGCCCTGCTCTCTGATCTGCCAATCTTGGGCTTGCCAGCTTCTGGGGCTGTGTGACTTGGGAGAGGCCTCTACCCTGATCCACCGGCTTGGGAAGTTCTAGCCTCTACAATCACATGAGCTGTTTCCTTGATATAAATCTCTCTCTCTCTCTCTCTCTCTATATATATATATATATATATATATTTTTTTTTTTTTTTTGCTTCTCTGGAGAACCCAGCCTAAGACACCATGGTTATATTAAAAACACAAAATATCTTCTTCTTTGGTAGTTTAATGCACACTAGATTTTCCATGGATACAACTACTAACTAAACAGAAGGAATGTTGTGCTATGTTGAATTTAGAACTTTATCAACTAACAACAACATTGTTCCTGCTAGGAATCACCAGTAAAACACCCCTGTGACCATTCCCTATATTTGACTCCTTGATTATGCCTTAGTGAAGTATGCCCCAGCACTTATGTATTAACATACGTATTAGCTTGCTATGAATTGCCTTCCTTTTATTTCTCATTTACATTACAATTAGAGCCTTATCATAATTTTAAAACAATTATGAGTGTAGGTAAGTGATATTATCTATAAATTTCATTTCAGGGTAGTAAACAGGAATTACTATGTTCAAGAGCAAATTTCAGAAGACACTTTCATAAGAGCCTGTTTTGAATCTTGCTCTTGAACGTAGAGTAGCTAAAGCAAACAGAAGAAATGATCATGTAAAAGAGATGAACAGAAGATTTCAAAGGGCAGTTTGAAAAGACAAAGTAAAGTATTATAATGAAATGTGCAAAGATTTGGAATTAGAAAAGCAAAAGGGAGGAACACACTCGGCATTTCTCAAGCTGAAAGGACTGAAGAAAAAATTCAAGCCTCGAGTTGCAATATTGAAAGATTCTATGGGCAAAAAATTGAATGATGCAGGAAGCATCAAAGAAAATGGAAGGAATACACAGAATCACTGTACCAAAAAAAAGTGGTTAACATGCAACCATTTCAGGAGGTAGCATATGATCCAGAACTGACAGTACTAAGGAAGAAGTCACAGGTGCACTGAAAACAATGATGAAAACCAACGCTCCAGGAGTTGACAGAGTACCATTTGAGATGATTCAACAAACAGATGCAACGCTGGAAGCGCTTACTCGTCTATGCCAAGAAACTTGGAAGACAGTTACCTGGCCAACTGACTGGAAGAGATCCATACTTGTGCCGATTCCAAAGAAAGATGATCCAACAGAATGTAAAAATTATCGAACAATATCATTAACATCACACGCAAGTAAAATTTTGCTGAAGGTCATTCGAAAGTGGTTGCAGCAGTACATTGATCAATAGGGAACTGCCAGAAAATTCAGAAGAGGACGCGGAACAAAGGATATCATTGCTGATGTCAGATGGATCTTGGCTGAAAGCAGAGACTACCAGAAAATTTTTTACCTGTGTTTTATTGACTATGAAAAGGCATTTGACTGTGTGGATCATAACAAATTATTGATAACATTGCGAAGAATGGGAATTCCAGAACACTTAAATGTGCTCATGAGGAACCTGTACATAGACCAAGAGGCAATTGTTCCAATAGAGCAAGGGGATACTGCGTGGTTTAAAATCAGGAAAGATGTGCGTCAGGGTTGTATCCTTTCACCATACTTATTCAATCTGTATGCTGAGCCAATAACCCGAGAAGCTGGTCCATATGAAGAAGAAAGGCATCAGGATTGGCAGACGACTCATTAACAACCTGGGATATGCTGATGACACTACCTTGCTTGCTGAAATTGAATAGGACATGAAGCACTCCCTGATGAAGATCAAAGATCCCAGCCTTCAGTATGGATTTCACCTCAACATGAAGAAAAGACAAAAATCCTCACAACTGGACCAATAAGTAACAGTATAATAAACCGAGAAAAAATTGAGGTTGTCAAGGATTTCTTTTTATTTGGATCCACAACCAACACCCATGGAAGCAGTGGTCAAGAAATCAAATGAATTGTACTGGGCAAATCTGCTGCAAAAGACCTCTTTAAAGTGTTAAAAAGCAAAGATGTCACTTTGAGGACTAACGTGTGCCTGACCCAAGCCATGGTATTTTCAATCACCTAATATGCATGAGAAATCCGGACAATGAATAAGAAAGACCAATGAAGAACTGACGCCTTTGAATTATGGTGTTGGCAAAGAATATTGAATATTCATAGACTGCCAGAAGAATGAACTAATCTGTCTTGGAAGAAGTACAGCCAGAATCCTCCTTAGAAGCAAGGATGGCGAGACTTCGTCTCACATACTTTGGACATGTTATCAAGAAGGACCAGTCCCTGGGGAAGGACATCATGCTTGGTAAAGTAGAAGGTCAGCAAAAAAGAGGAAGACCCTCAACAAGATGGATTGACACAGTGGCTGCAACAATGGGCTCAAACATAGCAACAATTGCGAGGATGGTGCCAGACGGGGCGGTGTTTCCTTCTGTTGGGCACAGGGTCGCTATGACTCGGAACTGACTCAACAGTACCTAACAACAACAACAGAAGGGAGTATTATATGTTATGAAAAAAGTTTTTGTATCTAAAAACCACTGCTTTAAAAATAAAATAACTTAGGATAAAATTTAGAAAGCTGACACTGTTTTTGTTTGTTTGTTTTCCTCACTGCTCTTTATTTTTTAAACCTCTACTTCCCTTGCTTTGTTTTTTGGCTGATTGGCTCCAATTCCTTCTTAGTCTGTCTCTGCTGGTTTCCAGGACTTGTTAATAGCTCCAAACCCCTCTAGTTGTCTCTTACCCCTTGCTGTCAAGTCAATTCCATTCCTACTCATAGAGACCCTACAAGACAGAGTAGAACTGCCCCGTAGGATTTCCAAGGAGCAGCTGGTGGATTTGAACTGTCGACCTTTTGGTTAGCTGCTGAGCCCTTAACCACTTCACTACCAGGGTTCCAGTTGTCTCTTAGAGTTGTTAAGATTTTGCCGATCTTTCTTTTGCTCCAGACTAAATTTAATTAACATATTGCTTCGGACTTTTTGGTTCTGAAAATCTATTGTTACTTAGTCCATCTTTGTGCACAGGGGAGGTTGATAGCTAGGCAGAGTTTGGAGGAAAAATTATAAGTGCCCCAGGCACTGCACATCAGTAACTAGGGCTCCACAGTGTTTCTTTTCTAATGATAATCATCATCCCTTCTCAAAGGAGACTTCCCCTTTCGTTCAACATGTGGCTATTTGGTTAGTAGTTGTTTACTGATTACACGACTCTGCCTACTTGATCTTATTAACAGATTAAACAAGGCTTCCTGTTTATTCCCTTGCCTGATTCTGGTTTTTAAAGAAATCACACTGTTTTTAGAATTTACTTTAAAAGATTTAAGTACTATACAATTTTTAGTTTAGTTTAAAATAAAGGCCTTTTTATTGTAAGTTACCTATAGCAATTTTAGAAGCTAACTTACCTTATAAATTGGTGAGTTTTGAAAAGTAATGGAAGTAGATAAAAATTTCCGCACGAAGCTTCCTATATAGCTCTTCCAGTGCCCTCAAGAGCACACGTATTTTAGAATCTGAGATCTGAAATTGTAGATGTTCATTGACTATTTAGGAAGGACATTTCTGAACACGTGCAAAGGAGTGTTGGTGTTTCAAATCTGAAATGTGCCTTCCTGGTAGGACGTTAATTTTACAGCTTCTGGATTGCTTTATGAGGAGCCCTGGTGGCTTAGCGGTTAAGCCGCCCGACTGCTAACTGAAAGGTTGGTGGTTAGAACCTACCAGTCCCTCTGCAGGAGAAAGATGCAGGAAGATGCAGCAGTAAAGGTTTCAGCCCCGGAAACCCTATGCGGCAGTTTTACTCTGTCCTATAGGGTCACTATGAGTCGGAAATCAAAGGGATGGCGATGCGTTTGATTTCTGGTTTTGGATTGCTTTATCAGAATCAGCAGTGTTTAGACTTGTTGAAGTGTGCAAAACGACTTATAAATTATTGTTTCTTATGTAACTCCAAAAATCAAACCCGTCGTGGTGGAGTCGATTCGGATTCATAGGGAACCTATGAGTAGACAGAGAAGAACTGCCCCATAGGGTTTCCAATGAGCAGCTGATGGATTCGAACTGCCTTTCTGGTTAGCAGCCGAGCGCTTATCCACCGCACTACCAGGGCTCCTTTCTATGTAATTGGGACCCCAAATCTTGTTGGATCTTCCTAAAAGTCTCCCAATTCTTCTTAATGAAGATTTGTCAAAGAGCAAACTGGAGTTTCTATTAATATTAAAGCAAAGAGTTTTACTGAAGAAATAGAGCGATCCGGATCGGGCGGCGCCCCCTTGAGGATTCACAGAAGCGCTCTGGTGATTCTTCACAGAGTTTTAGTACAGAAAATCCAGGAATTTACAAGAAAAAATTCTGATTGGTTGACATTTACAAAATTATGTTTTAACAGACATCTGAGTATTCTAAGATCCTGTAAGATTGTTTTGTTAATCATAAAGTTTGAGTCAGTTAGAATCTTGTTAATCTATGAATATTTCCGGGGCCAGCCTGAGTGAATGTCCTTCCTGGGAGCACGCTGTGAGAGGCAAGCGGAGGAGGGGAGCCCACAGGCTTCCTGAGGTATGCTGGCTACCTGACTTTTGAAAGTCAGCTCAGAATAAGCAATAAATAGCAAAAATGGAGTCCATGCAGTTTTGGCAGAAGCCTCTCCTTATGCCAAGTACCTACATTTTTTAAAAGCTCCCTCACCAGTTGTATAGCTCAACCCTAGTACTTAGCTAGGCGAGAAACCCTATTTTCTTCTCCATAGTGTTTAAGAACTGAGAAACCATTTTAATTCTCCCAGAATCCAGATTTCTAGGTCCATGGAAACGGGGTGACCCAATTAAGGACTAAGGTACACCTGACCTGAGCCAGGGTATTTTCAATTGCCTCATGTGCATGTGATGGCTGGACAATGAATAAGGAAGATGGAAGAAAATTGATGCCTTTGAATTATGGTGTTGGCAAAGAATACTGAATATACCATGGACTGCCAGAAGAACAAACAAATCTGTCTTAGAAGAAGTACAGCCAGAATGTTCCTTAGAAGCAAGGATGGCAAGACTTCCTCTTAGATACTTTGGATATGTTATCAGGAGGGAACAGTCCCTGAAGAAGAACAAGGTGCTTGGTAAAGTAGAGGGTGAGTGAAAAAAGGAAGACCCTCAATGAGATGGACTGACATAGTGGCTGCAACAATGGGCTCAAGTATAACAATAATTATGAGGATGGCGCATGACCGGGCAGTTCTTCATTCTGCTGTACATAGGGTCACTATGAATCAGAACGGACTAGACAGCACGTAACAACAACGACACAGGCCATTTGCCCTTAGGTGTCCTTTTGAACCTTGAGCCTTTAAGGAACTGGTTTTCCTGGAGTCAAATTCAGGTCAAACAATAGCCCAGTAAGCATCTTAGCAGACTGTTTTGACTTAGGCATTGAGTTCTTCAGAAAATTACCTGTGTGGAGCCCTGGTGGTGTAGTGATTAAGAGCTTGGCTCCTAACCAAAAGGCCAGCAGTTCAAATCTACCGGCTGCTCCTTGACTGTATGGGGCAGTTCTACTCTGTCCTGGACTATGAGTCGGAATCAACTTGACAGCAAAGGGGTCTTTTTTTGTTTGTTTTGTTTTTTAGTCAGTTTCGAGAAGCAGGAACATGAGGGTCTGACTGGAAGCTGTGTTTTAGGATATATGGCATGTTGTTACCGTTAGGGGACTACCCTGCCTGGGCCTCACCTATATAACCTGTTTTCACTGTCCCCTCTTAGGGGCGCCTTCCCTGTACTTTAGATTTGAAGCTGCCTGATTCAAATCGCATTTACTCACAATAAATATATTCTGTTACACTAACTTCTGGTGTTTCCCTGCCCATTTAGGATTTTAGCAAAACCAGCTCGGTCTAATTTTTTCCCCAATGCCTGTAATCTCTTGCCGCTCCCTAATAAAGGGGCTCCATTTTCAACCTATGTGGTAAGATAATTGTGAGAAAGTACAGTAGTCCCCCCTTACCCACAGTTTCACTTTCCACAGTTACCATTACCTGCGGTCAACCACAGTCTGAAAATGTTAAATGAGTAGCATGATGAGAGGCAGAGAGAGAGAACACATTTACACAACTTTTATTACAGCATATTGTTATAATTGTTCTATTTTATTATTAGTTATTGTTGTTAATCTCTTACTGTCCCTAATTTATAAGTTAAACTTTATCATAGATACATGTATCAGGCAAAACATAGTATATATAGGGTTTGTCTTAGGCTGGGTTCTCTAGAGAAGCAAAACCAGTAAAGTGTATAAATATATATATAGAGAGAGATTATATCAAGGAAACAGCTCACATGATTGTAGAGGCTAGAACGTCCCAAATCCGTGGATCAGGGTAGAGGCCTCTCCCAAGTCACACAGCCCCAGAAGCTGGCAAGCCCAAGTTCAGAAAGTTGGAGAGCAGGGCTCCCACTCACAGGCTGCACAGATCAGTGAATCCCAGGTTCAGCAGATAAGCTGACAGCTCAAGTCCCAAGAACGGGAGATGAGATGACAGGAAGCAGCCACAGGATCCAGAGAGAGCAAAAAGCCAGAACGTCTGCTTATATACAGATATGGGCCACACCCCCAAGGAGACTCCCTTTCATCTGATTGGCTACTCACAGTATATTCAATCATGGGAGTGATTACATTAAAACACGGAGAATCATGGCCCAGCCAAGTTGACACACAGTCTTAACCATCACAGGGTTCAATACTATCCTCAGTTTCAGGCATCCACTGGGGGTCCTGGAATGTATCCCCCGTGGATAAGGGGGGACTACTGTAAAATACTGACACACAATTAGACTTAAACATTTACTGTTGTTGCGTGTCGTCAAATCAATTCCAACTCATAGTGACCTTACAGGACAGAGTAGAACCACCCCATAGAGTTTGCTAGGCTGTAATCTTTTTTTTTATTTTATAGGCTTTTAGGTGAAAATTTACAGTGCAAACTAGTTTTTCGTTCAAAAATTTTATACACAAATTGTTTTGTGATATTAGTTGTAATCCCAGAAATGTGTCAGCACTTTCCCCCTTTCACTTTCCACCCTGGGTTCTCAGTGTCCATTCATCCGTTTTCCTGTCTCTAACTGCTTTCTTATCTTTGCTTTTGGGCACGTGTTGCCCATTTGGTCTCATACACTACGTGTGTTCTTCTTTGTTTTGTAGGCTTGCCTAATCTTTGGCTAAAAGATTGACTTCAGCAGTGGCTTCAGTTCTGAGTTAGCAGGGAGTAAGGCCATGATTTTTAAGGGAGCAGATTGCCATGTCTTTTCTCCCATGGAGTCTCTGGGTGAGTTCTAACTACCAGTCTTTCAGTTAGCAGCCAAGCTCTTAACCATTGCGCAACCAAAGCTCCCACAACACCTACTTGTTATTGTTGCCATTGAGTTGGTTTAAACTCATAGCGATCCTATGTACAACAGAACAAAACACTGTCCGGTCCCGTGCCATCCTCACAACTGCAGCTATGTTTGAACCCATTGTTGCAGACACTGTGTCAATCCATAGGGTCTTCCACTTTTTCGGTGACCCTCTACTTTACCAAGCATGATGTCTTTCTCCAAGGACTGGTCCCTCCTGATAACATGTCCAAAGTATGTGAGACGTTGTCTTGCCATCTCTGCTTCTAAGGAGCATTCTGGCCATACTTCTTCCAAGACAGATCTGTTGGTTCTGCTAGCAGCCATGGTATATTCAGTATTCTTCGCCAACACCATAATTCAAAGGTGTTATTTCTTTCTTGGTCTTCCTTATTCATCGTCCAGCTTTCACATGCATATGAGGTGTCAGGCACACCTTAGTCCTAAAAGTCAAATACTTGCTTTTTAACACTTTAAAAAGGTCTTTTGCAACAGATTTGCCCAATGCAATGCATCGTTTGATTTCTTGACTGCTGCTTCCATGGGGGTTGATTGTAGATTCAAGTAAAATGAAGTCCTTCACAACTTCAATATTTTCTCCGTTTATCATGATGTTGCTTATTGCTCCAGTTGTGAGGATTTTTGTTTCCTTTATATTCAGGTGTAAGCCATACTGCAGGCTGTGGTCTTTGATCGTCATCAGTAAGTGCTTCAAGTCCTCTGCGTTTTCAGCAAGCAAGGTTGTGTCATCTGCATATCACAGGTTGTTAATGAATCATCCTCCAATCCTGATGCCGTGTTCTTCATACAGCCCAGCTTCTCAGATTATTTGCTAAGCATACAGATTGAATAACCACGGTGAAAGGATACAACCCTGACATACACCTTTCCTGACTTTAAACCATGCAGTATCCCCTTGTTCTATTCAAACAACCACCTCTTAGTCTATGTACAGGTTCCTCATTAAGTGCTCTGGAATTCCCATTCTTGCAGTGTTATCCATAATTTGTTATGATCCACACAGTCAAATGCCTTTGCACAGTCAATAAAACACAGGTAAACATATTTTTGGTATTCTCTGCTTTCAGCCAAGATCCATCTGACATCAGTCAATGATATCCCTCATTCCAAGTCTTCTTCTGAATCCAGCTTGAATTTCTGGCAGTTCCCTGTCGATGAACTGCTGCAACTGCTTTTGTCAATGATCTTCAGCAAAATTTTACTTGAGTGTGATATTAATGATATCATTCGATAATTTCTGCATTCTGTTGGATCACCTTTCTTTGGAATGGGCACAAATATGGGTCTCTTCCAGTTGGTTGGCCAGTTAGCTGTCTTCCAAATTTCTTGGTATAGATGAGTGAGCACCTCTAGTGCTGCATCCATTTGTTGAAACATCTCAGTTGGTACTCTGTCAATTCCTGGAGCCTTGCTTTTCACCAATGCCTTCAGTGCAGTTTGGACTTCTTCCTTTACTACTGTCGTTCTTGATCATATGCTACCTCCTGAAATGGTTGAATGTCAACCAATTCTTTTTGGTACAGTGACTCTGTGTATTCCTTCCATCTTCTTTTGATGCTTCCTACATCCTTCAATATTTTCCCCATAGAATCCTTCAATATTGCAACTCAAGGCTTGAATTGTTTCTTCAGTTCTTTCAGCTTGAGAAATGTCTAGCGTGTGCCTCCCTGTTGGTTTTCTAACTCCAGGTCTTTGCACATTTCATTATAATGCTTTACTTTGTCTTCTCGAGCTGCCCTTTGAAATTGTCTATTCAGTCGTTTTACATCATTATTTCGTCCTTTTGCTTTAGCTACTCTCTAAGCTCAAGGGCAAGTTTCAGAGTCTCTTCTGACATCCATTTTGGCCTTTTTTTTCTTTGCTGTCTTTTTAACAACCTCTTGCTTTCTTCATGTATGATGTTCTTGATGTTGTTCCACAACCTGTCTGTTCTTTGGTCATTAGCGTTCAATACGTCAAATCTATTCTTGAGATGGTCTCTAAATTCAGGTGGGAGATACTCAAGGTCGTACTTTGGCTCTCATGGACTTGTTCTAATTCTCTTCAGTTTCAACTTGAACTTGCATATGAGCAACTGATGGTCTGTTCCACAGTCAGCGCCTGGTCTTGTTCTGACTGATGATACTGAGCTTTTCCATCATAGCTTTCCACAGATGTAGTCAATTTGATTCCTGTGTATTCCATCTGGCGAGGTCCATATGTATAGTCACCATTTATGCTGGTGAAAAAGGGTATTTGCAATGAAGAAGTCATTGGTCTTGCAAAATTCTGTCATGCAAACTCTGGCACCATTTCTATCACCAAGGCCATATTTTACAATTTCCAGTCCTTCTTCTTTGTTTCCAACTTTCACATTCCAGTCATCAGTAATAATCAATGCATCTTGATTGCATGTTTGATAAATTTCAGACTGTAGAAGTTGTCATTATCAACTGGATAGTATTAATATTATTATATCTTACTCCCTCTTAAAATCTCATCAGTGATTAAGGTTATCTCTTGGGTTCTATCAGGAAGACAGAAATCTAATGTTTAATAAGAGATAAAGAGATCGAGTTAATTATTTGGTAATTGTTTAGATGGATTCCAGAAAAGGAGACTCAGCACAGAAATATTGTGGTGTTTATCCAATACTGCCCTAGGGAGGAAAAAAAGTTTTCGTTAGCTGAGCATTCAGTCATGCTCAGGGTCTGCTGTAAAATGCATTGATTTTAACTTCGATTGCCTAATTCTGGCCTTTCCCAATGTTTGTCTGGACTATTGGAATATCCTCCTAACTTCCCTCCTTACTTCCCATTGCTCCCTTGTCCTTCACAACATTACCAGAACAATTTTTCTAAAATACAAGTTTGATGATATTGTTCCCTGCATTGTCTCTCTATGACTCTGAAACCGCTGGTCCCAGCCTTCCTTTCCAGACTCATCTCGTCAATACAACCAAAGAGACTCACTCGTCAATGATTGTAAGACATGCTATTTCCAAAATAGCCTATGACCTTGTAAGAATTTGTTACTATGCCTGGAATAAATTTTTTCCACTGTCACTTCCTTTAAAATCAGGCTAAAATACCATCTCCCCTAGGAAGCCATTACTTACTCTCTCAGGACTAAAGTAATAACGTTTTCATTTGTGCTTGTCTAGTACCTCCCATGTAACACATGTTGTTATTGTTAGCTGCCGTTGAGTTGGCTCCGGACTCAAGGTGACCATGTGCAATGGAACAAAACGCTGCTTAGTCCTGCGCCATTGGTGGATCATTGTGGATCAGACCATTGTGATCTATAGAGGTTTCACTGGATGATTTTCTGAAGCCAATCACCAGGCTTTTCTTCCCAGTCTATTTTAGTCTGGAAGCTCCACTGAAACCTGTTCAGCATCATAGCAACATGCAAGCTGCCACTGATGGTCAAGTGGTGGATGCACATGACGTGCATTAGCTGGGAATCCAACCTAGGTCTCCCGCATGGAAGGTGAGAATTCTACCAGTGAAACACCACTGCCCGCATTATAACACATAATGTACTGTAATTACTTCTTGGTTTTGCTGCATTAGATTGTACATGCTTTTGAGGTTTTGAACAGATTTTATTAAAATCTGGATCTTCACACAACCCCTATCAAAATTCCAACAGCTTTTTTTGCAGAAATGGGAAAGCCAAACTTCAAATTCATATGGAGTTGCAATGGGCCCCAAATAGCCAAAATAATCTTGAAAAAGAACAAAGTAGGAGGATGCACACTTCCTGATTTCAAAATTTGCTGTAAAGCTACGGTAATCAAAACAGTGTGGTACTGGTGATAAGGACAGACATATAGATCAATGGAATAGAATTAAGAGTACAGAAATAAACCCATACATCCATGACCAGTTGATATTTAGCAAGGACGTCGAGTCCATTCAATGGGGAAAAATAGTCTCTTCAGCAAATTGTGCTCCGACAACTGGATTTCCACATGCAAAAGAATGAAGTTCGGCCCATACCTCACATCATATATGAAAATTAACTCAAAATAGATCAATGACCTAAGTATAAGAACTAAAATTATAAAACTCTTAGATGAAAACATAGGGATAAATCTTCAGGACCTTGTTTTTGGCAATGGATTCCTAGATATAACACCAAAACCACGAGCACAAAAAAACAAAATTGATAAATTGGACTTCACCAAATTAAAAACTTCCGTGCGTTAAAGAACTTTATCAACGCAGTGAAGAGACAACCTAGAGAATGGGAGAAAATATTTTGGAACCATGTATCTAATAAGGGCTTAATATCCAGAATATATAAAGAACTCCTACAACTCAACAACAGCAACAACAAAAAACAACACAATTAAAAAAATGGGCAAAGGACTTGAATAAACATTTTGCCCAGTAATATATACAAATGGCCAATAAGCACATGAAAAGATGTTCAACATCATTAGTCATTAGGGAAATGGAAATCAAAACTGTAATGAGATACCACTTCACCCCCACTAGGACGGCTATTACAAAAAAAAAAAAAAAAAGGAAAATAATAAGTGTTGGTGGGGATGTGGAAAATTGGAAGCCTGGTGCCTTGCTGTGGAAATGTAAAATGTGTGCAGTTATAGTGCAAAACAGTTTAAGAGTTCCTCAAGAAGTTAAACATATGACCCAGCAATTCCACTCCTAGGCATATATCCGAAAGAACTGAAGGCAGGGACTCAAACAGATACTTGTACACCAACGTTCATTGCTGCATTATTTATAATAGCTAAAAGGTGGAAACCATCCAAATATACATCAATAGATAAATGGTTAAACAAAATGTGGTATATGGTATATCCATGCAACAGAATATTATTCGGTCATAAAGAGAAATAAATTTCTGATACAAGCTAAGACATGGATAAACCTTGCAAATATTATGCTGTGTGAAATAAGTCAGTCATGAAAGGACATATACTATATGATCCCACTTATGTGAACTATCTAGAATAGGAAAATGCATAGAAACAAAAGTTTATTAGCAGTCACCAGGGGCTGGGGGAAGTGGAAATGGCTAGTTATTGCTTAAGGAGTACTGAGTTTCTGTTTCAAGTGATAAAAAACGTTTGGAAAGAGATACTGGTGATGGCAGCACAATGTGGTGAATGTAATTAATGTCATTGAATCTTATGCTTAAAAATGGTTACAATGGCAACATTTTCAATATACATTGTACTGCAATAATTTTTTTTAAATATTTGAATCTTCAACATTTAGCACAGTGCAATACACATATCCAGTCACTTTGTCACACTGTGATGGCTTGCATGTTCCCGTGCTGCTGGAAGCTATGCCACCAGTATTCATATACCAGCAGGGTCACCCATGGCGGACAGGTTTCAGCTGAGCTTCCAGACTAAGACATAGTAGGAAGAAGGACCCAGAAATCTACTTCTGAAAAGATTTAGCCAGTGAAAACCTTATTAATAGCAGCAAAACATTGTTTGATAAAGTACCGGAAAATGAATCCCTCAGGTTGGAAGGCACTCAAAAGAGGACTGGAGAAGAGCTGCCTCCTCAAAGTAGAGTCGACCTTAATGACGTGGACGGAGTCAAGCTTTCGAGACCTTCATTTGCTGATGTGGCATGACTCAAAATGAGAAGAAACAGCTGCAAACATCCATTAATAATAGGAACATGGAATGTAAGAAGTATGAATCTAGGAAAACTGGAAATCATCAAAAATGAAATGGAATGCATGAAGATAGATATTCTAGGCACTAGTGAGCTGAAATGGACTGGTATTGGCCATTTTGAATCGGACAATCATGTGATCTGCTATGCCAGGAACGACAAATCGAAGACAAATGGCATTGCATTCATTGTCAAAAAGATTTCAAAATCTATCCCAAAGTACAACACGTTCAGTGATGGATAATATGCATACGCTTACAAGGAAGACCAGTTAATACAACTATTAGTCAAATTTACAAACCAACCACTAATGCCACAGATGAAGAAATAGAAGATTTTTACCAATTTCTGCAGTCTGAAATTGATCAAACATTCAATCAATATGCATTGATAACTACTGGTGATTGAAATGGAAAAGTTGGAAACAAAGAAGAAGGATCGGTAGTTGGAAAATACGGCCTTAGTGATAGAATTGGTGCCAGAGTTTGCATGATAGAATTTTGCAAGACCAACAACTTCTTCATTGCAAATACTTTTTTCAACAACATAAATGGTAACTATACATGTGGACGTTACCAGATGGAATACACAGGAATCAAATCGACTACTTCTGTGGAAAGAGATGGTACAAAAGTTCAATATCGTCAGTCAGAACAAGGCCAAGGACTGACTGTGGAACAGACCATCAATTGCTCATATGCAACTTCAAGCTGAAACTGAAGAAAATTAGAACAAGTCCACGAGATCCAAAGTACAACCTTGAGTGTATCCCACCTGAATTTAGAGACCATCTCAAGAATAGATTTGACTCATGGAACACTAATGTCCAAAGACCAGACAAGTTGTGGAAAGACATCAAGGACATCATACATGAAGAAAGCAAGAGGTTGTTAAAAAGACAGGTAAGAAAGAAAAGGCCAAAATGGATGTCAGAAGAAACTCTGAAACTTGCCCTTGAATGTAGAGAGTAGCTAAAGCGAAAGGAAGAAATGATGAAGTAAAAGAGCTGAACAGAAAATTTCAAAGGGCTGCTTGAGAAGACAAAGTAAAGCATTATAATGAAATGTGCAAAAACCTGGAGTTAGAAAACCAACAGGGAGGCACACACTGGACATTTCTCAAGCTGAAAGAACTGAAGAAACAATTCAAGCCTTGAGTTGCAATATTGAAGGATTCTATGGGGAAAATATTGAAGGATGTAGGAAGCATCAAAAGAAGATGGAAGGAATACACAGAGTCACTGTACCAAAAAGAATTGGTTGACATTCAACCATTTCAGGAGGTAGCATATGATCAAGAACGATAGCAGTAAAGGAAGAAGTCCAAACTGCACTGAAGGCATTGGTGAAAAGCAAGGCTCCAGGAATTAACAGAGTACCAACTGAGATGTTTCAACAGATGGATGCAGCACTAGAGGTGCTCACTCATCTATACCAAGAAATTTGGAAGACAGCTTTCTGGCCAATGACTGGAAGAGATCCATATTTGTGCCCATTCCAAAGAAAGGTGATCCAACAGAATGCAGAAATTATCGAATGATATCATTAATATCACACTCAAGTAAAATTTTGCTGAAGATCATTGAAAAAAGCAGCAGTTCATCGACAGGGAACTGCCAGAAATTCAAGCTGGTTTCAGAAAGAAACTTGAAATGAGGGATATCATTGCTGATGTCAGATAGATCTTGACTGAAAGCAGAGAATACTAAAAATATGTTTACCTGTGTTTTATTGACTGTGCAAAGGCATTTGACTGCGTGGATCATAACAAATTATGGATAACACTGCAAGAATGGGAATTCCAGAGCACTTAATGAGGAACCTGTACATAGACCAAGAGGTGGTTGTTTGAATAGAACAAGTGCATACTGCATGGTTTGGGGTTGGGAAAGTTGTGTGTCAGGGTTGTATCCTTTCACCATACTTATTCAATCTGTATGCTGAATAAATAATCCGAGAGGCTGAACTATATGAAGAAGAACATGGCATCAGGATTGGGGGATAATTCATTAACAATCTGTGATATGCAGATGATACAACCTTGCTTGCTGAAAGTGAGGAGGACTTAAAGTTCTTACTAACGAAGATCAAAGACTACTGCCTTCAGTATGGATTTCATCTCAACATAAAAAAAAAAACTTCACAACTGTCCCAGTAAGTAACATGATGATAAAGAAAATATTGAAGTTGTCAGGGATTTCTTTTTACCTGGATCCACAGTCAACGCCCATGGAAGTAGTGGTCAAGAAATCAAACAAATTGTACTGGGCAAATCTGCTGCAAAAGACTTCTACAGTATTAAAAAGTAAAAATGTCACTTTAAGAGCTAAGGTGCCTGACCCAAGCCAAGGTGTTTTCAATTGCCTTAATGCATCGGAAAGTAGCACAATGAATAAGGAAGACTGAAGAAGAATTGATGCCTTTGAATTATGATATTAGCGAAGAATATTGAATATCCTATGGACTACCAGAAGAACAAACAAATCTATCCTGGAAGAAGCACAACCAGGATGCTCCTTAGAAGCAAGGATGGTGAGACTTCGTCTCCCATACTTTGGACATGCTATGAGGAGGGACCAGTCCCTGGAGAAGGACATTATGCTTCTTAAAGTAGATGGTCAGCAAAAAAGAGGAAGTCCCTCAAGGAAAAGAACTGACACAGTGGCTGCAAGAATGGGCTCAAGCACAACAACAGGCTGTGTTTCATTCTGTTGTACACAGGGTCGCTATGAGTCAGAACCGACTCCATGGCACCTAGTAACAACAACATACACATGGTAGGTACTCAGTATATGTGTATTAAATGAATGGCATTACATGGGCTAACTCTTTTAGCTCTACCACAGACTACATGAAACTTCCTTAAATTCATCCAGGTCCCATTTTATATGGGAAAGGTATCTTGAATGTTTCTGAGAATTTTGCCCACTGTAAAGGTATTAATTAATAAGTGACATAATCAGTATGATTAGATTAAGTTTCTTTTGAGTTTAGTTAATATGATTCAATATGCCAGAACTTGACTGCTTTGGCTGAACAACAACAACAACAAAATTGAATTGTTGAGCACATGGTCAAAGCCTATTAAGCATCCAAGTGAACCCATCAAGGCATAGACCTTGTCAAAACATTCAGATGGCTGTTAGGTTTTTCTCTGCTTCATCTTAACTTTTATCTTATTCTATCCCTGGAACCCTGTCTCATTGGATCAAATGGGTTTATAGATGCATTTGGGATTGCTTGTTGGTACATGGGTGTAAAAATTTCTAAATGGCTGATATTCTTTGACTATTCCATTCAGTTATTGTGTTGGCCGTTTTCATGCTATTTTTCCTAATTATCTGTGAAGTGCATTTATTTCTATTTTTATTTTTGTTTTGTTCTCCATAAATTATTTTCCAAATTGGAAACAATTTTGCAATCCCTAACTCCATAATCTGGGATTAACTTGACTGTTTGACATTTGCTAAATTCGAAGAGTTGTTTTTGCTCATTATTTATTCATAATTTTTTCCAGGTGCTTTGTTTATTGAAATATTTCTTTCATGTGTGAGGGTAGTATTTTGTTTTGTTTTTTGTCTGTTATTCAGAGGTGTGATTTTAGCATCCAGACCAGTGCCTGGTAATATTATGTGCTTAATAAATATCTGCTGAATAAATGAGTGAACATTTTAAATCAAAATCTTTTTTTAAAAAATTTCCCAACTCCTAGTACTGGTTATAGTATACACATAATTTTTTTTCTTTTGCTTAAATCAATAAAAAGCTAATTGTGCTTTTAATAAAAATAAAATTACTTTTTAAAAAGTGTTTCTAATATTTTCTTTAAATAGTAAATTTTTTAAAAAAGTGCATTGGCTCTTTGAGACTCAGTGTGATGAGAGAATTGTTTTTTTAAATGTTTTTAAAATAGGAGTTCTGTATTTAAATTTTTATTCCTCTTAACTGCCAAAATAAAAGGATAATCCATTTTGATCACTAATTCTGTTATGGGCCTTTGTGTTTTCCATAATTAAAGGCAATTTACTTAAGTACCTGGCATCTTTGTTGCAAAATACTGTCCTGTTTCCCAAGAGGCCCCATGAAGCCTATCAAGGCAATTTCAGGAATACCAAAGAAGCAGCTAGAGCAGTAACAAAGCAGCTGCAAACAGTCAGCATTTAGGGAACTACAGACTTACTTCAGGAAGCAGTCTTGAAGGCAGTGGGCAGACGATAAGGTCACACATCACCACAAGAGACCAGGATGATGACTTACCAGAAGTAACTTTCCAAATCCAGTGACTTAGAGGAAGAAAACACCTGACATAGGTCATTAATAAAATATATATGCATTATATTTTATGGTATGTGATTGTAAAAGCAAGAAAATTCAGTACACAAAGGAATATAATTTCAGTACAGCTCAGCCCCACCAACAGGAAAATCATATTTGCATATAAATAAATGAATTTAGTATTGAATATGAAACCAAAAACCAAACCACTATTGTCGAGTCAATTCCAACTCATAGGGACCCTACAGGACAGAATAGAACTGCCCCATAGGGTTTCCAAGGCTGTAAATTTTTCACGGAAGCAGAGCAGGCTGCCACATCTTCTCTCCCAAAGAGTGGCTGGTGGGTTGGTTCAAACCGCCGACCTTTCGGTTAGCAGCTGAGTGCTTTAACCACAGCACCACAGGGCTCCTTTTAGTGTTGAATGTATACTGTATATTTAACTATTTAATATATTAAGTATTTACTAAGGCCCTGTTTTGAACTGCCAACCTTTTAGTTAGCAGCCAGGCTCTTAACCTCTGCACCACCAGGGCTCCATATGTTAAACGCTATAAACCACAATAATACAGATAAGATTCCCAGCGTAACTTCCATTTTAATCATTTTAATTACAGGAGATATTTTAAAACAAGTCATCATCATTTATACTAACCTCACAGGGTTGCCAGGAAATTAAACGATAAAAAAAAAAAATACTTACTGAAAACTTAAACTATGTCAAATAATGGTTAAATGTTTTACATGGACTGTATTATTTTATTCTCATAAAATTGTATTATCCCTTACTTTACAGATAAATAAAGAGCTGGTAAGGTTGAAGAATCCCTGCATGGTACAAACAGTTAACACACCCAGAAGTGCCTCAAAAGAAAGGCCTGGCAATCTACTTCCAAAAAGTCAGCCATTGAAAGCCCTATGGATCACAGTCCTAATCTGACACACATGGGGTTCCATGAATTGGAATCAACTGGAGAACAGCTGGTTAGTAAGGTTGAACCCATATCTGCCTGGCTTCAAAGGCTGTCCTCTTAATTTCTGTGATGTTTAGCAATATCCCTTCAGGCCTTTACACTGTTGTGCTCACACTATCTGATGCCCAAAAAGCTTAATAATTAATATACCTTTAATTGACTGGCTTCCTTTTGCTTTCTTTCCCTTTCTGACTTCCCTACTCCCCTCCCATGCTTCCTGGAATCACTTAAACCAAATAAACTACTTCACCTGAAACTTTGTTTCAAGGTCTTCTTGGGAAAAACAAATTAAGACATAAAACCTTGAGTATACTGTTTGATACAATTTTTCTTTATTATTTTTTGTAGTGCAGGTCTGCTGGCAATAAATTCTCTTAGTTTTCATTTATCTAAAAATGTCTTTATTTTACTTTCATTCTTTAAGGATGTTTTGCTAAATGTAAAATTCTACATACTTTCATTAAATATAAAATACATATAAAATTCTAGGGGTTTTTTTTCAACACTTTAAATATATCATTTCATTGCCTTCTGACTTCTGATGAGAATTCAGCTGTTAAATGTATGATTGTTGCCCTGTTTATAAAGTGCTGTTTTTCTGTGGCTGCTTAAATGAATAATTTCTTTTCTAAGGATTAGCACAAAGCCGGTTCCTATGAGGCAGAGGTTAAAGATGTCCCAAATGTCCAACTTTGCCAAACTGCTGTACCACTCCATCATCTCTAACATAAACTACTCCCCTTCCTCTAAGTACTTTCCCTCCAGTCTTTGGGTTCGGTAATTGGCTGCAACGCCTCTCAGAACTAATGAACCATACTTACAGTTAAGTGGTTTATTAGGAAGTAACAGGGTACAACTTGGGATTGGGATCAACTTGGAAGTACCAGGAACAACTCAGGACACAGTTCCTCAATCAGGACAGCTTCTTCTTGTCCTCTGCTGCCAGCCCTGCTGGGGGCCTTCTCAGGCAAGTGTTAGAACTCTTAGCTCTGTGGGTCAGCAAGCCCTACCACGGCTGTCTCGCACAGGTCTCCTGCTTCCTGCCACCTCACGCTACTATCACTTTTGCTACTGCTGCACTGCTGTCTATCTGTCTTTCATGTTACAGCTCCTCCTTTCTCTCTCCATGTCTTCCTTTAAGCCTAGCAGGATGGTAAAACTGACCAATCCCTCATTAGGGTTCCATACATCTTATTTGCATGGTCCCACCCCCACAAGGGTGCCACGAACCTTGTTTACATTATTAGCAAGCTATCCAATCCCCTTGGTAGGCCAGAAGCACCTCATTTGCATAGTCCCACCTAGTCATTTGGTGGGAGTTACAAAGACTGGCTAGAGGGCCATATTAAGTGATTTAATGCACCATACTACTTTAAATATTTTCTCTTTAATTGTGCTTTTCAGTAATTTGATTATGAAGTACCTAAGCATGGGTCTCTTTGTATTTATCCTGCTTGGAGTTCACTAAGATTCTTACATATTTCACCAAATTTGAGAATGTTTTGGCAATTATTTCTTCAAATTTTGGGTTATTTTCTAACTTTATCTTTCAGGGATTCAATTATACATAATGTTAGACCCCTTTCAGGGATTCAATTATGCATAATGTTAGACCCCTTGATATTGTCCAACGAGTCACTAGGACTCTGCTTATTTTTTCCCCCAGGCATTTTTCTGTTTTTCCAGATTCAATAATTTCTATTGCTCTATCTTCAAGGGCATGACTTCTTTCTTCTGTTGTCTTCAATCTGCTATTAAGCCTATCCAATGAATTTTTTTATATCAGATATTTTAATATTTAGTTCAAAATTTCTATTTGGTTATTTCTTGATAATTTCTATTCTTCTACTGAAATTTCCTATGCGTACATTCATCACAGTCATATTTTCCCTTATATCTTTGAATATATCTATAATAACTGCTTTAAAATCTTTGTCTGCTAATTCTAACATCTGGGTTATCATGGGATTGATCTCTACTGATTATCTTCTCCTTTGAGTATTGGTCACATTTTCCTGTTTCTTCTTATGTCTAGTAATTTTGGATTGTATCCTGGATGTGGTGACTGATACACTTTAGAATCTCTAAAATCTGTTATGTTTTTCTCAAGAGTATTTATTTTTGTTTTAGTAGGCAGTCAATTTGGCAAACTGAAACTCCAAACTCTGTCTCTCTGTGTTGGGTAACAGTTGAAATCTGCTCAGTTTTTACCTAGGCTGCTTGGATTCTGCCCCACACATGCATAGTTCAGGGTTCAGCCAGATTTTCAAGAAGAGTTTATATTCAGAAACTGGGACTCCCCGTCCATGGTTTTCTTGTTTCTAGAATATCCGTTTGCACATTACAGCTGCTGAGGTTTCGCTAAACTCTGATTCTGAGTTATCAACTTCTAAGATTTCAGGTTTCTGAGCCTTATTTATCTTGTACGATGCTAACTTCAGCCTGCCCTCAGGCAAAAAGTCATAAAAAATGGGAAACTAACCCAGTGTCTTTCCTTTCTTCCAAGTGTTGACTCCTCTCCTTTTCTGCCTGTGCTAGTCACTTTTCACTGCCTTCATATAGTTTTTTTTTTTTTTAATATTTTGTCCAGAGTTTATAAGTGTTACCTTTGGAATGGTTGGTCTAGCGCAAGCTACTCTGCCATTAATAGAAGCAAACTTTATTTTTTTCTTTTACTAGGATAAATATGCTCCATATCTAGACATCTGTACTGTATTTATTGATACCAACCTTGTTTCTCCCAATCACCCAAAATATCCTTTGAGTTTTTACCTTTTTAGAGGTAAACCTTTTGGAAAGAAGACTACCTCTTCCCTCGTGTTGTGGTGTTCCTGTCTCATTTATCTGCTAAAAAGAAGCTGCCAGGCTATCTTTTCTCCAGAACCTCCCTACTAATAGAACTTTTGCATGTCCTGACTTACCCCTGTGATTCTCTTCCTGTGGATAAGTGAGTAGAAACATTATAGACTGGGGATTTTTTTCCAAGGTTGAGGAAATGCCTGGGAACCTTTCCAAGAATTCCATTCAATTGTTCTCTTTTTATTGATGAGAATATTTATATGGGATTTTTCTGGAGGGTTGCACAGTAAGTTTTTGAATAAGGGGGATTTGAGTTCACATCCAGTGGCATAAGTATGAAAATAGAAAGGATTGTCACCCTGGGACATGTGCCAGAGGAGATGAGAGATGGAGAACACTGCAGAGGGACACAACCAGGCCAGCTAGGCAATTCAATTCAAGAAACGTTTATTGCCAAAGTTTGCTGGTCTCTAGGGGAAAAGACACTGGAGTACACTATATATGTTTTTAACAACTTTGTTGAGATATAATTTACGTACCATTCTGTACATGGTTTAGATTTTTTTTTTGAATAATGAATAATATTTGAATGAATGAATAAACTTTCTCAATAACTACTATATGTAGATAAAGAGGGAAACAGTGCCCTTGCCTCCTATTCCCAAATACCATTATTGGAGACCCCCTCAGACATAGTCAAAGCTCTGGGGCCAATTTTGGAAACAGTGATGGTGGCAATAGACAGATACCTGCATGAGTTTCAAGCCTGGAAAGATTGGGTTTTAAAGATGGAAAGAATTCAGCACTCAAGGAATTCATTTGGAAAATGTCTTGCATCAAGCCCTCCTGAGATGAGAAGGAAACATATTTTCTTTGTCTGATCAACTCTGTATACAGCATATTTCTTTTTCTAACTCAAGCCGCTAAGTTTCTGCCCCAATTGTTTATTTTCTGCATTGACTACATCTTTTTCTTGATACCTGGCCTTAATAATTGAGAAAAGACAAAAACTAGAGGAGAAATTATAACTCTATCCCGGGGATTGACCATAGGTATTACTTTACATGTATCCCTGGTGGCACAGTGGTCAAGAGTTACAGCTGCTAAATAAAAGCAGCAGTTTGAATCCACCAGTCAATCCTTGGAAACCCTATGGGAAACCCTATGGGACAGTTCTCTGTCCTATAGGGTTGCTATGAGTCAGAATTAACTCAGTGGCAATGAGTTTGTTTTTTTGGTGTTATATCACTGTTCAAAGACAGAGGAAAGACATTTTTTCAGTTCATCCCACCATGAGAAGTATAATGGAGGAGCTATCCAGCTTAGGTGCCATCATACGTTTAAATCCTAAATCTGCTGCTTGTTAGGCTTCTCAGAGCCTTGGTTTCCTCATCTGTAAAGTAAGGATAGTCATAACAATCCCATGGGACAGAGTAGAACTGCCCGATAGAGTTTTCTTGGCTGTAATCTTTATAAAACTGTTGGCACCACTAGGTCTTCTTAGTCAAAATCGACTCGACAACACCTAACAACAACAAAGAAAGGATGATAATAGCTTGGACCTTGTAATGTTGTTGTAAGGATTAAATGAGATAAATGACATGGTGAAGTTTGCATAATGCTCAACAAATATTGGCCGTTATTATACTTTTTAGCTATCTGGCCATATCATTTATTGTCCCCTTTAATTTCTGTACTTCAGAAGTGAAAAAGGCTATAGATGAAGAGGTACAAATCCATGAATCGAAGATTCTTGTGGGTAAGGACTATATCTCATCCATCAGTGCATTCCCATTATTCATTCGTAGCGTAGTGCTTGGCACACAAATGGGAAACGCTGGTTAAAGGAATGAAGGAATTATGTTAAGAAACAATTTTAATTACAAGTTAGTAACATCATCATCTTTATATAAAGATAACTATACAGTCTAATATATAGGCATAGTTTTTGGTGGCTTGAATGTATTCTGAAAGAGAAGTTTTTGTTAGTATTATTTTGTTTAAGCATTATTCAAACAAAACAAAATCAAGTATAAAGTGAAACAATGTTTGGAAAAGCATAACTCTAAAATTTTATCTAAGTAATTTTGGGGAAACCAACATCATATTATTAAATTCTATGCCAGGAGTATGCTTGATTTCTGACATTATAGGTGACTAAGAGCCCTGGTGGCGCAATGGTTAAGAGCTCAAGCTGCTAGCCAGAAGATCGGCAATTCAGATCCACCGGCCACTCCTTGAAAACTCTGGGGGGCGGTTCTACTCTGTCCTGTAGGGTTGCTATGAGTCAGAATCGACTTGATGACAATGGGTTGACATAGTGAGCAGACTGAGAACAGCAATAGGTCAGTTCTCATTGTTTAATTTTACTCAAGTCAGAGTTCTATAACTTTGAATACTATTTCAAAAATGGAAAAAGATTACAGGGCCAAGTAACACTAGTAAACAAGAACAAGAGCTTCTGATTCTGGCACCCCACCCCTCTTTTAGTTCTCAATGATAACTGATTATAAAGCGCGACAATAAACTACAAATAACAGTCCACTTCCTTGACTTAACGGATCCTTTGTTACATTAGATCTCATTTAAGTGAAGTAGGCATTTAGGTAGAATACAACATAGATTTGCCATTAGTATAAAATTAAATATGTCTGAAGTATTTTCTTGAGAATTCTGATTTCCAGGGGCATGCATAATGATGAAGAGTGCCCGGTAAGTAGCTGGCATAGAGAATAAATGTTAAATAAAGGAAAGAGTGAAAAAGGAAAGGATGAAGGCAGCGGTTTACTTTTAAAAACTGAGCCACAGAGGAGAAATAAGCAGAAACTGTGGAGCAGTAATTGTCTTGGGATCATGTTTGTAACCCCTATCCTTTTTAGGAGCAGACTGTTGTTGTTATTGTGTGCCGTCAAGGTGATTACAACTTATAGTGACCTTACAGGACAGAGTAGACCGGACCCATAGGGTTTCCTAGGATGAAATCTTTACAGGAGCAGACCACCAGATCTTTTCTCCTGAGGAGTCGTTGGTGGGTTCGAACTGTCAACCTTTCAGTTAGCAGCCCAGCGCTTTACCATTGCACCACGAGGGCTCCCTGAGGAGCATACTAGAGGGATTCAAAGAGACAACCAGTCAGAGAGAAAGGATGTAAGAGACCAAAGAGAACATCTGGATAGTGATGCATTAAATCTAGCACTGACTAAGCCTTTACAGTCTCCCTGAATAACCACCAATCTGCCAATGCCAGAAAGATACTACATCCCAGCCCAGTCCAGCCAATAGACTCCTGAAGAGAACCAGTGACACAGTTTGTACTTGATACCTAAAAGACCGGCAGAGCTAATTAGACAGCAAATTTCCGAGATTCTGAAAAGTGTAATTCGACTTTATCTAATCCTTTCCTATGAATAAAAACTGTTGATGAAGTGGGGGATTTCCATGTTATAGAGTTCTTCAGCAACACAAAAGGATTCAAAATTTCTGAGAAGATGCACCTCACAAATATTCTAACAAAATTACTCATTATATTAGCTATTCTTCTGTAGGATAGAAAAAAATATTACTTAAAATTCAAAGTTACTATAGCTGCATCTTTCTTTTATGTGGAGTGGCATAATTCATATCCGTGGGAAAATTGCACTCTATACTGCTTCCTTCCGTTTGCAGAGGCTGGTAAAAGAGGAAGAAAGGAGAGACTGACATTTCAGAGCTTCTACCAATTTTTCTATGTCCCCAAAAGATGAGACCCAGAGTAGATGGCCCTCAATTTAGCAGAGCATATGAGTTTTGGATATGCAAAAGTAGACCAGAGTCCTGGAATTGGTGGAGAATTAAACTGATTTGAAAATAAGGTGTAGGAATTGTGGTGAAGTGCTTCTTCCTGAGGAGATGAACCTGAACGACAAAACCAGAGACTGCTGGCTGTGGAAGATAACCACTGAAAAATTCCAATACATGAAAGTGCTGAGGATGTTTAAAAATGTGAATGTATAATCATTCATTTTAAGATGTATTACTGGAGTAATGTAAACTCCGGTCCCTTACCTGAAGCCCTCAATATAGTTTCACACACACACACACACACACACACACACACACACACACACACACACACACACACACACACACACACAGCTTTGCATGTCTGATATGAGTAAAAATTTTTTTTTTGAAAAAAGGATCATGCTCCATGGCTGGATCAGCACAATGCATACGGAAAAATTTTGCCAAAGGTGATGAAATAAGAATGAGATCAAGAGTTCAGTGGTATCAGGAAGCTGGATTTGAAGATAACTATGAGAATGTCAGCCTGAGGTAATTCAAAGACTTGTTTGGAGGACATTGGGTTTCCCACCAACTGTGAGATGAGGGTTTACTCAGTTTTTGTAATGTTCAAGGACAGAGATTATCAATTAAAATGATTCTGGCTGTAAGTAACAGAAAATGCTGGTCCAACTTGACTTAAACATAAAGGAGCTTGTTATCTCATGTAACAGGAAGTATAGAGGAAGGGCAGGAAATATGGAGGAAGCGTTGGTTGGCTCAGTGCCTCAATGATGTCATCAAGGACTCAGGTTCTTTCCATATCTTCACTCTAACATCTGGTAGCAACATGACTACACCAGTTCTGGAAACATTCAGATATCACATCCAGAGGTAGGAAAGAGGCCATTTCTTGGGACCTCCTTTTTTCAAATGAGAAAATCTTTCTAAGAAGCAAGTCCAGCAGATCTTGCTACGTCTATTTGGCTAGAACTGGATCACATGCCTGCCATTAAAGGAATCTCCTGGCAAGGGGAATGGAAGCACCCTAACTGGCTTAAACTAATTAGATTTTACTCTTGGGCTGGGGATGAGTCACCTTCTGAGTCACAGGGAGAGGGGTGGGTACCTAACAAAATAAAGGTTGCTAGGTATACAGTGTAACCTGCACCAACATTTGAGTGTCAATGAAAACAGTACTTTGCAGGACTGTTGTATTAGTGATAACATATGGTAGAGGAGGTAAAGGAATCATTTATGTGAAGTACTTGGACAGCTTGCGATATTTTAAGGCTAGTTTGAGTGTAGTAGTATAGTCGTAAATAATGGTTTCAGTGGTTCTTTCAAAATACCTTTTGTTTAAATGGGAAAAACATAAATGGAGACTCAAAGTTGGATTTTTCAGTTTTAAAGGAGTCAGAACACATTTAGAATATGTGTTCAGTTTAAGGCATAGCATTTCATGAAAACTGACAAAATCAGAGTGTATAAAAATCATATAATATGAGGAACAGAAAAAGAAGATGGAACTTTTTAACTTGGGGGAAAAAAAGACACTTAGGATAATATAATGTTGATGTCATTGTTGTTAGGGGCGACCCTACGTACAACAGAATGAAACACGGCTCAGTGCTGCGCCATCCTCACAATCATTGTTATGCTTGAGAATATAATAGGAGTCTTAATTTATTTGATGCACTAGCACGTGGAATAGAGCATAGACTTATTCGGAGTAGATCCACAGGCTAGAAGTAGGACAAACGGCTGGAAATTACAGTGAGACACACTTCAGTTCAATACAGTATGGACCTGTTGTTGTTGTTAGGTGTCGTTGAGTTGGTTCTGACTCAAAGCAACCCTATGTACAACAGAACTGCCTGATACCGTACCGTCTTCACAATCGTTATGTTTGAGCCCATTGTTACAGCCACTATGTCAATCCATCTCACTGAGGGTCTTCCGCCTTTATGCTGACCTTCTACTTTACCAAGCGTGATGTCCTTCTCCAGGGACTGGTCCCTCCTGATGACTTGTCCAAAGTATACAAGACGAAGTCCCACCATCCTTGCTTCTAAGGAGCATTCTGGCTGTACTTCTTCCAATACAGATGTGTTCATTCTTTTGGCAGTCCACGGTATATTCAACATTCTTTGCCAACACCATAATTCAAATGGGTCAGGCGCACCTTCATCCTCAAAGTAACATCTTTGCTTTTTAACACTTTAAAGAGGTCTTTTGCAACAGATTAGCCAAATGCAATGCGTCATTTGATTTCTTGACCACTGCTTCCATGGGCATTGATTGTGGATCCAGTTAAAATTAAATCCTTGACAACTTCAATATTTTCTCCAGCATGGACCTAATAATTAAAGCTGCCCCTGAGCTTTCTCACAAAATATTAATTTCCTCTCTGGAAATTTCTGAGTAGAATCTGCATGGCTATTCAGCAGCAGCATTGTTGAGAGATTCTTGCTTTGGTCAGGAAACCAGACCAGATCAAACTGATTTTGTAAGCATGGTCTATGTCCTACACGTGAGTTGTCATCCTACCTCTTGAACTGACAACTTTTCCCAAACCAAGTCCTTTCTTCATTTCTTAAATGTGTAATGCATGTTCCCTGTCACCACCACCAGTTGCTGTTGAGTTGATTTCATTGATTTAAACTCATGGCGACCTCATGTGTGTCAGAATGAACTGTGCTCCATAGGATTTTCAGTGGCTGAGTTTTCAGAAGTAGATTCCCAGACCTTTCTTCAGAGGTACTTCTGTGTGTACTTGAACTGCCAACTTTTTGGTTAGCAGTTCAGCACTTCAACCATTTGGATTACCCAGAGATTCCATATGTTTCCTAGGTAAACATTTTTACATAGTACATGTTGTCTTAGTTATGTAGTGGTACTATACCAGAAATACCACAAATGGATGGCTTTAACAAACAGAATTTATTTTCTCACAGTTTAGTAGGTGTCATGGATTGAATTGTATCAGCTTGACTGGGCCATGATTCTCAGTGGTTTGGCAGTTATGTAATGATATAATCATCTGCCATTTTGTGATCCGATGTAATTGTCCTGTCGTAAATTCTAATATCTGCCTGTGGTTAATGAGTCAACATTAAGTTATGTTAAAGAGGATTAGGGTGGGATGCAACACCCTTACTCAGGACACAGTCCCGATCCAATGTAAGGGGAGTTTTCCTAGGGTGTGGTCTGCATCATCTTTTTTCTTACAAGAGATAAAAGGAGAGAGAATTGAACAGAGAGAAGGGGACTTACTACCACCAAGAAAGAAGAGCGGGGAGTGGAGAATGTCCTTTGGACCCGGGGTCCCTGCACTGAGAACCTCCTAGACCCATGGGAAAACTGATGCCAAGACACATGCAGATATCCAAGGAATGCCAAGCCCACAGATGTTGAAAGGAGACAAGGACCTTTCCCCAGAACCAAAAGAGAGAAAAAGCCTGAATTCGGACTTCTAGCCTTCTAAACTGTGAGAGAATAGATTTCTGTTTGTCAAAGCCATCCACTTGTGGTATTTCTGTTATAGCAGCACTAGATAACTAAAACAGTAGGCTAGAAGTCCTAATTCAGGGTGCCAACTCTAGGGAAATTTTCTTCTGTTGGCTCTGGAAGAAGGTCCTTGTGTCTTTGCACTTCTGCTCCTTGGCCATCTTCATGTGGCTTGGCATCTCTCTTCCCCCACCTCTGCTCTGCTCACTTGTTTAATGTCTTTTATATCTCAAAAGAGATTGACTCAGGATATACCCTACACTAATCCTGTTCCAGTAATATAACTAAGACAACCATTCCCAAATGGGATTATATCCAGAGGCATAGAGTTTAGGATTTACAACACATATTTTGGGGAGACACAGTTCAATCCATAACACATGTCTTACTAGTAACCTACTTAGTAAGGCTTTCAGGATGATTAAAATCTGATAGTATTTTATTTTCTGGTTTTACTTCATTTTGATGGACTAATTAGTCATCACTGGAGAATGGAAACAGGTTGGCTACAGTCTTTTGCCCTAATTCCAGGGCTCCTGGTAAAAAATAATCTTTGAGCAACTTTGTCCTAGACCACTTTAAAGGTTCTACACCTTTACACTGACTGACATCAATTCCAATAGATGGGCTGTTGGACCATGTCAAGTTTTCTTTCACCTTAATAACTACTGCATTTCTTTAGCCTTCTAGAACCTTCTACATCTTGAAAAACATGCATATTTGTTGCCTTATTTCTGTTTAACAAAAAGGGATCCAGATTTAATATCTAATCAATTCCTGCAATTTAAAAGTTGACATTAAAACTTACTGTTGTACAAAACAAATAATTAATTAGCTGCCTCATTACTATGGACAACAGAAACATACATATTCTGTATTAGTATTGATCTTTGAAAAGTGTAAATAAATCTGTAATTAATGTTGCACATTTTGATTGTACATGCACCTGTGAAATGTAGTTTCTCTTTTGGAAATCATGTCAATGCTTTGTTCATTAAAAAAGTCAGAAATTTCAAAAAAACAAAAAAAGTCTTATACCTTTAAAATCCTATAATTATATTAATTTATTGCTTCCTTAATTTTTTTCTTAATTTTTAAGAAAGTTAAATTTAAGTTTTCCCTTTACTTTTTTTTCTTTGAGATTTTCGTGCCCAAAACGAGAAAATTTTAGCACGAAATCAAAAGTGGAATAAGAAAAGAGTGCTATGGATTATATTTTTAAATAGTCTATTAAAAATAGTAAAAATAAATAAATAATAAAAATTTGAAAATAGCCAGTTAAAAAATTAGAGACATTTAGGATTTAGACTTCAAATTTTGTGTAATACATTTTTAGCAATTTAAAAAAAGCTGGTGTATTAAATCCACATGTAGTTAAGATTTGTGTTTGATATTGAGAAACCTCATACAAATTCAAATTCAAAAGGAACAGAGAATTTTAATCTCATTCTCTTTGACAACAATTAGTTTGTTGCTCACAGCAAGAACAAAAGGAAAAAATGAAAGTGCTATTATGTGCTGCAGAAATCTACTCCACCCATGGTGATTTTTGCTGAGAGTGGGGGTGGAACGGAGTGAATGGTGAGATATATTCCTATATTTGTGCATACCATGAGCAGTATGCCCAGTATTTTCTACCGGGTGTAAAGGCAAATTAGAAGATTCTAGACACAATACTAAAATAGCACTAAAAAAATCAAAATCCAAGAGAACATTGTTGTTGTTGTTGAGTGCTGTTCAGTCGATTCCAACTCATAGCAACCCTATAGGACAGAGTAGAACTGCCCCATAGGGTTTTCTTGGCTGTAATCTTTATGGAAGCAGGTCACCAGGTCTTTTTTCCCTCGGAGCTGCTGGTGGGTTTGAACTGCTAACCTTTTGGTTAGCTGCTGAGTGCTAACCATTGTGCCACAAGATTCCTTAAGAAAATATTATATAGTAGTTATGAGGGCCATATAAAACTGTTTAACAAGTTACAGTCCAAGGTTCATCAGATTGTATAATTGGTGGAATATAATCCTTTTGTAATTTGTATAGAATTTAAGAGAAATACACTTTCTTGTTTCCTAATGTCACTATTTTAAATTTGAGTCTTTCAAGAGATAAATGATACAATTTTACTCTTTTCTGAATGTCATGGATTGAATTGTGCCCCCAAAAACATGTGTATCAGTTTGGCTAGGCCATGATTCCTAGTATTGTATGATTATCCACCATTTTGTCATCTGATATGATTTTCCTATGTGTTGTAAATCCTAATCTCTGACTGTGGTTAATGAGGTAAGATTAGATTAGGTTAAAGAGGATTAGAGTGGGATGTAACACCCTTACTTGGTCACATCGCTGATCCAATGTAAAGGGAGTTTCCCTGGGGTGTGGCCTGCACCACCTTTTATCTTACACGAGATAAAAGGAAAGGGAAGTGAGCAGAGAGGTGGGAACTCATACCACAGAGAAAGCAGCTCCAGAAGTACAGTGTGTCCTTTGGACCCGGGGTTCCTGCATGGAGAAGCTCCTAGTCCAGGGGAAGACTGATGACAGGGTCCTTCCTCCAGAGCTGACAGAGAAAGCCTTCCCCCGGAGCTGATGCCCTGAATTTGGACTTCTAGCCTACTAGACTGTAAGAGAATACACTTCTGTTTGTTAAAGCCATCCACTTGTGGTATTTCTATTACGGCAGCACTAGATAACTAAGACATTGAATATTTGGCATTTTTTACCAGTACAAATTGAGTTCAGTGTTCTTTTTCAGTTAACAAGTACACATGACATATCCAAGTTCTTTCCACCCTTGTAATTCTGTGAAAATATTAAGTATTCTCAATATCATTGGTATCCTGTCTTCACTGCATCCTTGATACCATCTACTTATCCAAATTATAATTTTTATTTACCATCATAATTTTTCCCAGTTTGGGACTATCTGGATCATCTCCTTTGTTCGTTTGTTGTGGTAGGCAGAAAAATCTCTGCTCTCCTCCCCCAAAATGCCTATGTCTTAATCATGAAACCTGTGAATATGTTACGCTACATAGCAAAGGGGAGTTAAGGTAGTAGATGGAATTAAGGTTGCTAACCAGATGACTTTCAGATGAGAGTTTACCCTGGATTATCGAGGTGTGCCCAATGTAATCACAAGAGTCCTAAAAAATGGAAGAGAGAAATTGGAAGAGACAACCAGAGAGATGACAATGTGAGAAGGACTTAGCCCAACATTGCTGGCTTTGAAGACAGAAGAAAGGGGCTGCAAGCCAAGGAATGGAGACAGCCTCTAGACGCTGGAAAAGGCAAAGAAACAGATTCTCCCCTAGGGCGTCCAGAAAAGAATGTACCCTAGCAATGCCTTGACCCCAGTGACATATGTGTCAGACTTCCAATCTACAGACCTGTAAGATAATAACTTTGTGTTGTTTTAAGTCATTAAATTTGGGATACTTTGTCACAGCAGCAATAGAAAACTAACAATTTGTTTGCCTGGTTTGGTTTGGTGTTTAGACTTTCCTCTGCACTGATTCCATTTCTATTGAAATTCACAATCTTAAGGTCAAATTCAAAGATCATAGTTTATGTTCACTCTCCCTTGATTTCTTTATTTCTGTCGATAAATTAATTTAATTAAGAAGGCTGCAGAATAACCTTGAAATCAACAAAGGTACCAATTGTTATAGGGCATAAAAGTATGTGATTAAAGAAAACTGACTCAGAAGCAAGGGTATGAGTGAAATGACATTTGCCTATATTTCTAAAATCTTTCAATAGCTAGTAATTTCTAGAATGCCTGTGAAATATTCCGTCCAGTCTCCTAAAAAAGTTAAAAACTGGGACAATGTATATAACTAAGTCCTTGATCTGCCTACCTAGGAAATACATACAAGGTACCTGTGCTGGGCAAGTGACTGCTGAGAAGAGGCAGGAATTGAAGGACAGGAAGTGAAAAGTAGATGGAGTGGAAGGAAGAGAAAGTTTAATGGATGATTTTTAGAATGCAGAAAAGGAGAAGGATAGAAAACACACAGAAGGAAGAGAAAGTGTCAAAGATAAGAACACACAGGAGATTACAGAGGGTAGTCTTGTCTGTAATAAGCACCCAGTGAATAATGACAGAATGAGTGACTTGTGGTACTGTGATTTCTTCTCAGCGGAAAGTCAGGAAGGAAGTGAATGCTCTTTAACATACTTATTAAACAGGATTAAGGTCTAATTAAAGTTCTATACTTTTTGTAGTTTCATTCCATGCTACCGAAGTTCAATAATTATGTACTAATTCTCAGTTTCTACTGATAAGGAGTCTGTCAAGCTTTCAGAAACAAATTAGAGTCCAGACAAATGCTTTTAACAATTATTTCATTCATTATATAAAACACTTGGTGGTTGTAACTGCAGAAATTGTTAGATAATTTATACAATCAATACTCATTCTGAGTATTACTTACTTTTCAGAATTACAGAGTCAGGATTCATTTTACACCACAGTCAAATCTGATTTATGAGCCTAATAATTAAGTTAGATCTTTAAACCTTTCCAATCACTGTACAACATATAGACAATAGTCTAACATGTCAGAGATCTACCTTTCAGAAATGTTGAGTGTCCCCTTTTCCACTCGCCCTTCCCTTTTTATAAATGCAAGTTGTCCAAGAAAGCAATGAAGGGAAATCACAGGATATGAGCTGTGCCGTAGACCTAGAGAACAGACCTCGGCCAGAGAGCAGGAGGACTAAAGACCACAGGAGGAAGGGGTCTGAAAGGAGAAAGTAGACCTAGCAGATAATACAATGAGACATTTGAAAAGTATGAACAATATCTGGTTAGCAAATTTATAAGTGAAACAGCAAGGCAAAAAAACTAAAGATAAGCAAAATCTTTAGAAAAGGAAATGTAACCACACTTTTTTATTTGGCTCTGCAGTAAATAATATTTACATTATCATAGTCATATAAATGAAGTCCCTGGGGGCTACAAATGGTTAACATGCTCAGCTGCTAACTGAAAGATTGGAGGTTTGAGTTCACCCAGAGGTGCCTCAGAAGAAAGGCTGAGTGATCTACTTCCAAAAAATTAGCTACTGAAAACCCTATGACACACAGTTCTACTCTGACACACATGGGGTCACCATAAGTCAGAATCGACTCAATAGCAACTGACTTTTAATGATGTAAAGACTGATTATTAGTTTATTAAAAAATGATATTACCAAATGAGAGGATGGGGAAAGTTGGGGGGGAGCATATAATAGAGCCAAATCTTTATCTATCAAAACAGGAAGTTAACAAATAACATCCAAAATTAAAAGAAACAACATGTGATGGTGTAAGCATATTATGAAGAAAGATGAAGGTAAATTCTAGAAGAAGCAGGTAAAGGGGCTAATAGTACTTGCCCTTGGGGAGAGGGACTTGCAATATTATCTGCTTTTTTAAAACTATGTGTATCAATTTGCTATTTATTTATTTATTTACTGTGGTAGGTTGAAGAATGGTCTTCCAAAGATGTCCATGTCCTAATCCCTGGAATCTGTGAATATGTTACTTTACATGACCAAATGGACATTGCAGTGTGATTAAATTAATGATTTTGAGATGGGGAGACTATTCTGGATTATCTGGTGGGCCCAAAGTAATCACAAGAGTCTTTATACCCTGAGAAGAGAAGAACTAGATGGTGCCCAGCTACTCCTACTGAGCATTCTGATGAGGGACATAACAGATGGACCCTGATACAATGAGAGAAAAACACAGAACAGAACTCAACTTCTTGAAGTCCAGGCTTACTGGACCAGTTGAGACTGGAGGACTCCCTGAGACTATTGCCCTGAGATAATATTTAAACCTTGAACCAAAATTATCCTCTGAAGTCACCTTTTAGCGAAATAAAAGATTGACACATAAAATAAAGGATATTACCCATGAGTATGGTGCTCTGGTAAAAAACGATCTATATGAGACCAAAAGGTCAATAATCACTGGAAAGCAAAGATGAGAAGATAAGGGGACAGGGAAACTAGAGTACTGGAAACAGAACAACTAGAATGCAATTAAAGACAATGTTGATGCATTGTAAAAATGTAACTAATGTCACTGAACAACTTGTGTAGGCGTGGTCAGATGGGAACCTAATTTGTTGTGTAAACTTTCACCAAAAATACAATAATATTATTTAAAAAACAAAAGAATTATTAAATGTAATTCAAAACCAGAAAAAAGAAGAAAAAGAAAAAAAATGGCCTTATAAAAGGCAGGCAGGAGGGTCAGAGTGAGAGAGGAGATGTGAGAGTGCAAGCAGAGGTCGGGGTGATGTGATTCCTGGCCTTGAAGATGGAGGAAGGGGCCACAAGTCAAGGAATTACAAGCAGCCTTTAGAAGCTGGAAAAGGAAAGGAAATAATTCTTCCCTGGAGCAGTCAGAAGGAACACAGCTCTGACAACCCATTTTAGACTTCTGACCTCGAGAACTGTAAGATAACTTCCTGCTGTTGTAAGTCACAAAGTTTGTGGTAGTTATAGCAGTAATAAGAAACAAATACATTTACTTGGAAGATAAAACCACAGGTTGTAAGAATGTTAAAACACAGGAAGTAAAAACATGCTAAGAAATGAATTATAGAAAACTTAACATCTTCTGATGAAAATAGAAGTTCAAAATAAAGGAATAAATTAACCTGAATTAGAAAGAGATGACAATTTTAACTTTTATGATTATGTGGTTGCTTATTATACCTTGGGGTCCTGGGGGTGAAGTGTTTACGAGCTCGGCTGCTAACCAAAAGGTTGGCAGTTCGAATCCACCAGCCACTCCTTGGAAACCCTATGGGGCAGTTCTGCTCTGTCCTATAGGGTTGCTCTGAGTCGGAATCTACTCAGTGGCAAAAGTTTTTTTTTTTTTTTTAATATGTAAAGTTAATGTACAGTCATACATTTTTTATAAATTGGTATATAATAAGCATGTACATAAAATATATACATTCTATAACCATAAATATATTTAAATGGATTTATGTATGCCTAAAACCAAAATTAAATCTGTTCCCATGGAGTCAATTCCAACTTATGGTGACCCCATGTGTTACAGAGTAGAACTGTGCTCAATAGGGTTTTCTTGGCTGAAACCTTTATGGAAGCAAATTGCCAGGCCTTTCTTCTGAGGTGCAGCTGGGTTGTTAGTAGTCAAGCACAAATCAAATGCATATGCATAACCTTTCAAAAAAGAAGTAATGAAGCTACCAAATTAATGAGAAAGATTTCATTTACTTTAGGAATAAACATTGGATAAACTTCACAGGGCTATGTATTTCTGATTAGACAGTGACAGGAATGGCAGATGATTCACGGGAAAACATGTAACTGCATGTAAATTCTGTATGGTTCTATAGGGATATGAGTAATGACAAAATCATACCTACCTTGTACTTCCCCAAAAGTATATATTAGCTATAATTAGCAGCGAGCTTACATCACTAAAACTTCTCCATTTACTCTTTTACTAACATAACTGTTTATACACAAGGCATGATAAAAAAAATAATAATAGAAATTAAACCCATGAGTCAAAAAAAAAAAAAAAATCTAAGCATATTTTAAAGCAGAATCCTTCATGTTCTCTGAGGTGTCAAGGCAGCAAATTTAGAAATGCTTATGAGTTCTACTGGATATTAGTGCTATTATTAATAATAGGTGCTTACACTTACACCCTTTCATCCAAGTACCTCAAAGAGCTTTTAAAGAATTAATTTGTTATTTCTTATAATATCTCTGAGGGGCCAGCTGGTAGAAAGTTATTATTATCTCTATTTTACAGCCAGAGAATCTAGGGCATAGGGAGGTTAAGTAACTTTGCTAGGGTCATATAGTGATTAAGTAACAAAAAAGAGACTACAAGTTAATTCTTTTACAGTTCAGTATAGTAACCATTACATGGTCATTTAATACACTTAAATACACTTCTAGGAAAATGAGAACAATATATTTGAATAATCTAACAACTAAAAGTTATTGAAAGAGTTCATTTTTGTGTCAAAAAATGTTGCTATACAGGGATATAAAGTAAAAACTAATGATTAGTCTTCGGTTTGCCACTGTAGCCATTATTTACAGGCCTTTTGCTGTATTTGGCTTTCTGAAGCCTCTGCTCAAAAAGAACCATTCTATTTCATACTGCTTTATGCTAAGTTAGCATAGCTGTGAACAGCCGAGAAGCAGCTGAAGACAGGCTGACTAATGAACCTGAGTTGTCTTTCATTGTGTTCCCATCGCTCACTCTTCTTAAAGTCATCCTCCTCTAGTTCTCCATTCACCAGATATTTGTATAACTCGCCATTCTCAATCCTTGGCCCGTGGCCAGTCTAACTAAATTATCTGTTGTCAATGATGAAATAAACATATTTTCATTATTAAAATATCAACAGAGATAATGATACTTCATTTTATGAGTTTACTATGCTATACCAGTTACCAATGTCATATTCAGTTTCTGGTAATACTGACATTTACGGTCCTTAGAAGACAATTAAGCTTTTGACTTTTGCCCTACAGATGGCACGTATCATCACATGGGAATTTTCTTTTTTATCTAATAATATTTTATTGTGTTTTCAGTGAAGGTTTACACAGCAATTTATGTTCCCATTCAACAGTTTCTACACAAGTTGTTCAGTGACATTGGTTACATTCTTTACAATGCGTGGACATTCTCGTTATTTGTTCTGGTTATCCCATTTCCAGTAATCTAGTTTTCCTGCCCCCTTATACGTTCATCTTTGTTTTAAAATAATCATTGATCGTTTGGGTTCATATAGGTGATTTTTAAAAGGAGCACAGTACTTACTGGTCATATTTCTTAAGCCAATTTGTTTAGTTACAAGGTTACTTCGGGGGTTAGTTTCAGTTCAAGGTTGAAGAGTATCTCTGGGCAATATTCCTAGGGCGTCCTCCAGTCTCAACCAGTCCAGTTGATACGATTTTTTTTTTTAAGGAATTTGAGGTACTGTTCCACATTTTTCTCCCATTCTATCAGGACCCATCTATTGTGGCCCTGATTAGAACCGTTGGTAGTGGTAGCCAGGCATGACCTAGTTCTTCTGATCAGATTTTTTTTTTTTTTTAAATGTAGTATTTCAGCAATTTTCCCAAGTAGAGAGAAAGAAGTGGTTTTGAAATTTGTGTTCAAGGTAGTGAGATGCATGATCTGCTTTGACATGGTGGTACACATTTGTGGTGTTTCTTAACTCTGGGCCAGATTCTCCCTAGAACTCTAGGCCTACACAGCAACTGCCTTAGGACAGCATCACATATACTTCGAACTCACCACTTCCAAAACTAAACTCATTTTTCTGTTCCCTCGGCCTCCCTCCCCACCTTCACCCCCAATCAATCTGTCCTCCACCAACAGAATAGCTTAAATTGTAAATCTGTTCAGGGGCATTTCTCTACTAGAGTCCTTTAGGGGTTCCTCATTGTTTCACCACGGCATGAAACTTCTTTCATGATTGCGTTCCTGTCTGCTTCTCCAGCTTCATCTTTTTCAGCAGCTCAGGCTTGAACTTTAAATCCTGTAACTACTACGCATTCCTCTCGGCACACATTATTTCTTGTCCCTGTATCTGTGTACATACTGCATGTTCTTTTTATTCGAATTCGGATTTGCCATCCCATCCCCTATTTTTGTGCCCGAAAATTCCAATTTATCTTTCAAACTCTAAGCCAGAGTTAGTAAACGCATCCATTTCTTTTCTCTGTATACCCGGGTATCCGTGCTTCCAATCATAATTGTTTGCTTTCACATCCGTCTGCCCACTAGACTGAGCATTCCTTGAGAGCAAAGATTGTCTTGCCCTGCATATAGTTGGTACTCATAACTTTTTGCGGGGAGGGGAGATAAGAGAATAAATGTCACAAGCTAAGACTGTGTAGCTCCTAACAGATGTTAGGCTAACGCATCTATTTTCGAATCAACTTTCGAAAGCAACTGATCTAACTTCAGTTCCCAAATTAAAGTGCCGTGGAGCTGCAGGATGATCTCGGTGCCACACCAAGCTCCAGACCAACAGTGTCGCTGGGGGGCTCCTGAGACACTCAGAAAGGGCTCCGTGACCCCCTGGGGAAGCGAGTTCTTCAAGAGTCAGCAGTTAAGCATGAGGCCCCAAGCAACCAAGAAGACCCTCCAGCTAGGGCAGGCGACTGACCCCACCCATCTCTTAGGATTCGCCCCGCAGCGAGCCACGTCTCCGGCTCCACTCCCGGAAGCCCGGTCCACAGGACCGGGGCTGCCTGCACCCTGAGACGCCTCAGGAGAAGGGGCTGCCCCACTAAAAGCAAGATGGCGGCCTCCGCTTTCCCCGCCTTTCTCCAAGAACCCCCTCCTGGTCCCCAGGAGGGAGACGAGACAAGGATGTCGCGGTGCCGACGCCTAGATCCGGGAACCTCCGCGAGCCCTGCGGTCACGCCCGGGCCCACAAGAGGTGACTTCACCTCGCGGGATGCAGGGAGCCGGGGTGGGGCCGCCCGAAAGGCAGCAAAGACAGCTCTCGGGACGCAAGGGGCGGGCACTGGCCAGCCTGCACCCTTCCAACAATTGTTCTTCCGCCCTGGCCCTTGTCCACCCTTCTCTCCGCCCGCGGACAGGAAGTCACTCCTCAACCGGCCCCGCCCGCTCTCGGGCGCCCCGGAAGTGATCTGCAGCGGCTGCTGCAGAGCGGCCAGGAGGAGGGTGGATCTCCCGAGAGCGGAGCGCCCGGAGTCCTCCTCCTCCTCCTCCTCCTCCCGCCGCCCAGGCTCTGCCGCCGCCCGTCGGACTCCTCTTCTGCTGCTCCCCGGCGAGGTCCCTTTCTGAGGACCCGGGCTGAGCACCTTCCAGCCGGAGGCAGCCAGCCGCGGCTTCCGAAGCCCGCGGGGCGGTGGACCGGCTAGCGGTGCAGGTGAGTGATGCCCGCCCTGGCCGCCCCGGGAGGGGCTTGGGCCGCCCGAACGGCGGCAGGGGGGTGTCCGGGCAGCGGTGGGCCGAGGCCCAGGTGCAGGGCCCGGCTGCCGAGATTGCACATCCCGCGTTGTGCCTGGGGGACGAGCTGCGAGAAGAGCCCGGGCTGGAATCCCGGGAGCCGCGTTCGCGGCTGTGCGGGCGAGTGCGCCCCCAAGAGCGGGCGGCTGCGGAGAGGTCCCTCGCGCCCGGTAGCCCCTCCAAGTTAGCCTCGCCGGAAGGTCACCCCGCATCTCTGGGCCGTCCCTGCCCCGCCACACCGATGTCCCCGGGCGGTGCCCGTGACCTGGGGGGATCCATCGCCGCAGTCCCCGCGCCTTCCTTCCATCCCCTCCCCTCCTCTCCTTCCCTTTCTTGCCACTCCTTTGCTAAAACAGTTGCTTTTTAAGCATCTCCGGCAGTGTTTTGTGTCAGTTAAAGGAATGGCTTTTTCAGACTCAAGTCAGTAGACGCTCCGCACTGAACTGAATAGCAGATCCTGGGCTCTTGCACAGGTTTAGCCCGTATTCTGGTAATCTAGCCTCTAAAACGAGGAAGGAGAGAGTGTAGATATTTTCAGTTGTACAGGTTTATCCTCCGTTCGTTCCTAAAGAATTTCCAGATGTGGAAGATGTGAGCTGTACGCTTTAGCCAGGGTATATGCGTATAAGTGTGAAGGGATGACGGCGAAGAGGTGGCAGTATTGTTTTAAGATTTAGGGAGAATTAGGGACTTAACTGGCCTTTGCTGGGAAACCTGAATGTCCAGACTTGTGAGAGCTCATCCAAGTGCCATTGACATGGTGTGAGAACTCCAGTGCCACGCCCTAGTTGTCAAGCTGAAAAGCACTTTATTTACAAATTGTGTTTGGTGTGTGTGTGTGGGGGAAACTTTTCTAGGGAAATGTTTTTCTCTGTGATGCGAAGTCTCTCTGAATTTTTAGCTTTCATCTCTCCCCTTTTAAAAACTTAATTTATATATTACACTTAAAAGCAAACCATCCTTTGAAGAGAGTTGCATTAATGTATAAGAACAAATTTGTGATTCTTTTAAAAAAAACTTGTGTCATAAATGAATTCTTTTGCTAAAAGCAAGTTACAGCTTGACCCATGTTCCAAAAATTGGATAACGAATCTCATTATAACTCACAGTACAAGGCATTCCTTTTGCCTTATGCTTATTAATGTATTTAAATATATTTTCTTAGCTTATATTTTTCTGACTCTACTAATACAATATTGTTATAAAATAACTCTTGTGACTTAAAACATTATTTTTGATCTTCAGTTTCTTCAGGGCAGAAGCCATGTCTTACTCATCACTGTGTTTCCATGTGGTGTGCCTAGAATTTACAAGCTACTCACACATTTCTTTACTGAATGAATGAATGAATGAATGTCTGAGTGGTCTTACAGTCTCTTTCCAGGAGTCAATTATTTTTGTTAGATTAGGTCTTTGTTGTTGTTGTTGTTCCAGTTTCTTGTACATACAGCCTTTTTGTTCTTCCGCAGGGTCAAAGAACAATTCAAGAAGACTCCTTTGTCTTCCAAAACTCTTATCCATCCTTTTCTGAAAGGTTAAAATTATATTTGGGAGGTTATGAGTGGACATTATAATAACTTCTAGCCCAGGGTTAAATGCTTGCTACTTGAGCATGTTTGTCCTGGTGATAGGCAGTAAGTTTATATTTGGAGTTGATAAGCATACCCTACCTTAATCAAAAAGAGGAAATTGAGAGTTAGCACTGCTTGGAAAACATGATGCATCACAGAATTGCTTAGAGTGGCTGCTGCTTTCCATGGATACATGAAATCTTCTGACATTCTAATATGACCTTGGCATAGTTTATGAATAGCTACGTTCACATTTCAGAAATCCAGATGCTGTTCCATGGTGTATTTGCTTAGTGTGCAGTCATCTGTATCACTTGTTTTGAAGCAGTTTTTCATTATAACACTTTATTCTGATGGCTTATTATATTATAGGAAAGAATTTTGTCTACCATTTGTGAGGGAAGATTTTTGTCTATAGATGGTTGGATTTTAAAAGTGCTGATGTCTCCTTTCCTCCAACTGTCTGATGGTGGTCCTGCACTGGTTTTCCAAGTTCAGCTTCTACAAAACATAAATAAACCAGTATCACTTCTTGTAAATGTGTATTTTGGTGTAATATGCACTTGTATTCCTGAGTAGGTATGTGGCAAGAATAATCACTTTTAACATACTGGAATAAGAGGCTGTAAATGTTAATGAGGAAAAAGATTATGATTTTGAAGAAGTAAGGAAGTAGTTTATGCTTGTTTTATAAATTCTTAGACACTAAGGAAACACTGCAGTTCTTTTATCTGAGCAACAGTACCACTGTACAGAAGTCAGGTTCCCCTTTAATTCAATTCTCCTGGTAATAACAGTTCTCATCTGTTTATTGCCTACCAAGCACTATGCCGAGAGCTTTACTAATGTGATTTCTAATCTTCATAATACGTCTACAAGGTAGGTAGTTTTTTGATACTTTACAAAGGCCAGGTGAAGTTATTTGTCAGAGGCCTTGCAGCTAGTGCATAGTAGAGCCTGGATTTGCAAATATGAACACAGATATTGCAGTTAATCCTGAAATGCTGAGGAAAAGGTGATTCTGATTAAGCCGAGCTGCAGGAAAGCCAAGATACTGATCTTAACACCCTTCCCCTTGAGACGGCTTGGCACTGCCAGTGACGCTGGACAGGTGGCCTTGGGCAGCAGCCTGTCTTCTGTTTATCTCCATGGTTCCTTCAAATTCAGTGTTGCCACTTTTCATCTGAGCCATGATGAAAAAAGGTTAGGAAGCACTGTGGATCAGGACATTGTTCACATAGGTGACCTGCCTAGAATATTAGGAACACATCTCTGGTGTTTGATTACCAGGTTGGAAAATACTGCTTTTTACCTTTAAAGTACCAGGAATAGCCCCTGTTTGAGAGAAGTACTATAAACCTTTCCTGAAACCATGTTGTTCCTTAGTTCTTTCTTTCCCTGCTGGAGATGGAGGTGGGGAGGGGCTGGAAGTAATGGTGGAAGAGGTAAAGGTGTACTTGCTCTGTATTTTTGCCATTTAAGATCACGAGTCATTTTCTCTTTGGGTTTAACATGCAGTTTTAAAGGTGACAGAACTCTTATAAGTCCAATTGCTATTCAATACTAGTAGAATTCTCTTCACTCTTTCTAAGCCTGTGTACTTTTTTTTTAGTGCACATTTAAATGGGCTTAGTTTGAAGGATGTGGGAATAAATGTTTATTTTTGCCCAATTACTCTTTACTGGAGCTATGTTAATAAGAATTGTGTTCATCTCTTGGTTTAAAAAAATTGAAAAATATCGCTCTGAGTAAAAAACAACTCATTGTCTAGAGCCCATTAGTAACAATTATTTGTTTTTTCTTTAGCTCTAAAATATTTTTCTTGTTACATTATTGCATTCATAATTATTTTATTTCAATATTAAAAAAAAAGAAATTAAAGCTTTGTGAGTTTTCGAAAGATGTATGAGTAAATTTTAGAAGAGAGTTTGCATTTTGATTTAATTATACCTGAAGGTAAAGACTTATTCCCTCAAAGTGATGAAACTAGTCTGTATAAGCCCCAAAACGGCAAGCTTCCATAAAGTATTATGATACTGTTCTTAAAGACCTTCACAGCTAGAGACTTGTATTTGATGCAGTAGACAAATGCTTGACACACATACTGTCTTTGAAGTCTGATATCCAGTTTCATTGCAGGATTCGCTTATTGAAACTAAGTATCAGGGTGTAAAAATGACACAGTGGCGTCAGAGGTCTTTTAACTTCAGAGGGAGAGAGGAGAATCAAGATCAGCATCAGCCCAAAGTTGATCCCTATGAGGTGGAAGTCAGACATACCTTCTCTTTCCAACCTTTTCACCAATTCTGACACCAGCCATCCCTTCCATGGCACTCTCTACTTCTCTGCTGGGTTCGTTAATTCGCTGCAGTAGCCACACAGACTTACAGACAATACGATTATGGGGTTTATTAGGGAAGTAACAGGTTGCAACTTGGGATCAGGAACAACTCAGAATACAGTTCTTCGATCAGGACAGCCTCTTCTCAGCTGTGCCTATAGGGAGACTTCCCTCTGGCCTCCGGCTTCTTAGCTCTGCAGATAAGTGCCTGGGGGCACCCCACTCTGCCAGTAAGCCTAGGCCCGAAGGCACTCAACTTTCTTGCTCCGTGGGTCGGCAAGTCCAGCTCTGCCAGCGAGTACCCAGAGGCACCCCACTCCACCAGCAAGCTTCCTGACGGAAGACACTCAGCTTTCTTGCTCCACGGCACACCTTCTGTAGCTGCCTTGCTCCATGGGGCCTGGAAGCCCAACATGCTGTCTTGTGCCAGTCTCCTGGCTCTGCTGCCGCTGTTTCTCTGCCACTGCTTCTCACCGTCTTGCGCCATCACCAGTGTTACAACTCTTTCTCTCTCTGTCTCCTGGGTCTAGGGGTTCTCAGCACAGAGATCCTGGGTCCAGAGGACATGCTTCACTCCCATCTCCTTCTTGATGGTAGTGAGGTCCCCTTTTTGCTCTGGGATTGGCTGTCTTTTAAGCCTAGGTGGGTGGCAAGACTAGCCAGTCCCCTCTTTAGGGTTCCATACACCTTATTTGCAGGGTCCCATCCCCACAAGGGTGCCGTGCACCTTATTTGCATTATTAATAAGCTGTCCAGTCCTCTTGGTGGACCAAAAGCACTTATTTGCATAGTTCCACCCAGTCATTTGGTGGGAGTTACGAGACCATGATGAGGAAGGCCATATAAAAGCAATCCGAGAGTAGAAGTCACTTCATAATCTTGATGTGTCTTAATATCCAACATGAAGTTGTCAGACCCTGTGCGGTGAGATGGATTGCTGAAGAATTCTAGCCATGACTCCTTCCCCTAATCTAATGTACTCCTACTGGTCCTTTAGAGTTCGGTTTAGAATCACAGGGTCTGAAAATTTCGTATTGGATATCAAGACACATCAAGATTATGAAGTGACTTCTGCTCTCAGATATATTGTAAAGGTGGGGGAAGGAGGATCCCCATTTTCCACAAAGATTATGGTTGTGTGAACATCTAAGCCACAGGATCTCTGCTTTCTTACGCAGTTGAGCATCTAGCGTAATAATTGATTGAAAAATGGAGATTACCACACATTGCAAAAACACTGCTTAGAACCCTTTCATGGCTCGTTCTTGCTCTCAAATAAAATTCAGACTTTTTTAAAAAAATATTTTATTTTGTTGTTGTTGAGAATATACACAGCAGAACAAACACCAGTTCAAAGTTTCTATATGTACAGTTCAGTGACATTGATTATATTCTGCAAGTTGTGCAACCATTCTTACTTTCCTTTAAGTTGTTCCTCCCCCATTAACATAAACTTACTGCCCCCTAAGTTTCCTATCTAATCTTTCGAGTTGCTGTTGTTAATTTGATCACATATATATGGATTTTAAAAGAGCATTATGCTCAAGGCAGACATTTCTTTACTAGTTAAGGTAAACTGTTGCTTGGTTTTAAGAAGACTTTAAGGGATAATTTTGGTTGAAGGTTTAAAGATTATCTCACGGCAATAGTTTCAAGGGTTCATCCACCGTCCATGGCTCCAGAATGTCTGGATTCCATGAGAATTTGAAATTCTGTCTACATTTTCCCCCTTTTGATCGGGGTTCTTCTGTGGAATTTTTGATCAGAATGGTTCAGTAATGGTAGCTGGGCACCATGCAGTTCTTCTGGTTTTATAGCAAGGGTGGCAGGTTGTTCATCGAGGCAAGTAGCCACACATTCTATATCCTCCTACTATTCCTGACTCTGCTTCTTCCTCTGACATTGCGGGCAAATAGACACCAATTGTTGTGCCTTAGCTGGCCGCGTGCAAGTTTTTAAGACCCCAGGCACTACTCAGTGAACTAGGAGATAGAACAGAAGCACTAAACACACTATTAGGCCAATTAACTGGATATCCCATGAAACCATGACCCTAAACCTCTGAACCAAGGAACCATATCCCATGAGGTGTTTGGTCGTACATAAGCAGCCTCAGCAGCTGCTCCTTTTTTTTTTGGTCATTGTTGTAGATATATCTATCACACAACTTTTGCCAGTTCAACTTTTTACAGGTGTACAACTTATTGACAGCACTTACAATAATTGACCATTAATCTTACCCTTACTCAGTGTGATTTTTCCATCACCATAAACCAAAACTCGGTATACCATAAGCAATAACACACCCTTCTTCCCTTGCCTCCACCCCTGGTAACCACTAATAAACTTTGATGGCTATACATTTGCCTTTTCTTGTCTTTTTTATATAAGTGAAGTCATACAATATTTATCCTTTTGTGATTGACTTATTTCACTTACCCTAATGTCTCCGTGCTCCATCCATATTATAGCATGCATCAAGGCTTCATTTCTCCTGCTAGCTTAATGGTATTCCATTGCATGTATGTACCACATTTTGTTTATCCATTCATCTGTTCATGGGCATTTAGGTTGTTTCTACCTCTTGGCTATTTTGAATAGTGCTGCAGTGAACATTGCTGTACAAGTTTCTGTTTGAGTCTCTGCTTTAAAAAATTCAGACTTCTTAATCTGATGTACAAAAACCTTCCCACTTTTTTCCTAACTCTCTAGCTCCATCTGTCTTCTCCCATGATATTCAGCTTCTGGCATGCTAACGTTTTCTCTCTCCCTGATTTCCTCTTTCTGGAATTCTAGCCCCACCACTCCTTCCCACAATCTAATGTACTCCTACTCGTCCTTCAGAGCTCGGCTTAGGTGATGTCTCTTCGGTAATTCTATTTTAATTAGATTCTTTCTTCTGACCCCCTCCCAAAAATAAAAAAAATTCTCCAAGACTGGGTTAGTTGCTTCTCTTTCGTGCTGCCATAACGTGTTACAGCACTAACTACAGTATGTACAATATGGCTGTGCCTTCATTAGCCTATTATAAATTTGGTTGGCCGCAGTCCACAGTAATTTCGTAACCAAACATACCGGCATGTACACACACACAATAGTCATGCACTCTTAATGGCCTCTCAGATCTTTATTAGAGAACTTTATTAGAGGTTCCCAAACTTTTTCAGTTATTGGCACTCTTAGTATATCAGTAATTTTTTTCACATCATCCTAGGTCAAGAGAAACACCTAACAGCTTCATTTATTAGATAGTTAGGTCCAAACGATTTAATAAATTTTGTGTCCTAACAACTTAGTCTGTGGAGTCCTGGGTGGTGCAAACACTTAAGCACTTGACTACTAGCCTAAAGGCTGGTGTTTCAAACCCGCCCACAGGTACCTTGGAAGATAGGCCTGGTGATCTGCTTCCTAAAGGTCACAGTCTTGAAAACCCTGTGGAACAGTTCTACTCTGCACACATGGCATCACCGTGAGTCAGAATTGATTCAGTGGCAACTAATGACAACAACTTAGTCTAGGACCCTAGGGGGTGCAAAACGGTTTATGTGCAACTACTGACTGAAAAGTTGGCAGTTCAGACCCACCTAGCAGCACTGTGGAAGAAAGGCCTGGCAATCTGTTGTAAAGATTACAGCCAAGAAAATCCAGTGGAGCAGTTCTGTATAACACATGGGGGTCACCACGAGTCAGGATTGACTCAATGGCAACAGGTTTGGTGTTGATTTTCTAATAACTTTGTAGCCATTTTGAAAAAATAATATGCAGAAATTAAAAAAAAAACAAAACACTTTAATTCTTAACCATGTAACACTCCACTGTATATACTGTGGTTTATTCACCCACTCTTCTGTACTTGGACATTTAAGTAATTTCCAGTATTTTGCAGTTACAGATAATACTAGAATGAGAAACTTTGTGCATATGTATCTTGGTGTTGTTGAAGATATATCTTTGGGATAAATGCATATATAGATTTGTTTGCTATTGCCAAATTCCTCTCCATATGGTTTATACCATTTTGAATTCCCACCAGCAATGTATAAGAGTGCCTTTTTCCCTGCACCCTAACTGATAGAGTATTTTGTCAAGTTTTTGAATTTTTACCAATCGAATGGCTGGGAAATGGTATCTCAGAATAGTTTTAATTTGTAATTCTCTTATTAAGAGTGAATTGAACATTTTTATATGTTTAACAACCGTTTTTGTATCTTTTTATTGTCTGTTCATATTAGTAAACATGGCCATTTCTGTATGCTTTTCGGGTTTTTTTTGGGCTCTGTTTTAAAAAGCTCTTTGTACTGAAGAATATTAGCCATTTAACTTTGATACATGTTACAAATATTTTCTCTTAAGTCATCTTCCAACATTACTTATGGTGTGTTTTTTTTTTTTTTTTTTGCCATGCCAAAGTTTGTTTTTTTATATAATCAAATTTATAAATCTTAAATTTGTTGTGTCTGAATTTTTCATCATAGTTAGAAAGGCTTTTTCTACTCCCAGGTGACAGAGGAATTCACCTGTACTTTCTTCTAGTACTTGTATAGCTTTATTATTTTTTACATTTAGATCTCTGATCCATTTGGAGTTTACTTCTCTACGTGGTGTGAGGCATAGATCTAATTTCATCTCCTAAAAAAAGATAGCTTCAATAGCTATATGTAGTTTAATGTGTTTCTAGACTTTCTGTTTTCATCCATTGGATTTTCTGATGATGCATACACCAGTACCACACTGTTAATCATAGAGGCTTGTAATATGTTTTAATATGTGGTAGGGCTAGTCCCCCGTCAGAGCTTTCTTTTCAGTGTTCTCCTCACTGTTCTCATATGTTTATTTTTCCATATGAACTTTAGCGTCAGTTTGTCTAACTCCATTAAAAAACTCATTGCTGTATTTCTTGAGATCACATTAAACTTACGATTTAACTTAGGGAGAACTGATATCTTGATGGTGTTGAGACATTTTAACCAAGAACAGAGGATGTCTTCTCGTTTTCTCATGTCTACGTTTGTGTCTTTGAGGAATGAGTTATACTTTTCTTCATAATTTTTGAACATCTTTTTGTTTAAGTTTATTCCCCTGACTTAAAGAGGCCAAGTCTTGCCCTCTGGCATATGCTGCCATCCTGATAGCAAGGCTGGGCCGAGGGTGAGTTCTTTCCTGCTTCCTCTATTTTGTACTGCATCCCCCTTCTCCTCCCCCTCCCGGTGCTTTTTAGTCTGAGGAAAACCCCTCTCTCTCTTCCCATCTTTCTGCTTAAGACATTGGCTTGTGCCAAAAAATCCCTGTCTCTTGAGGTCTTACACCCTGGTCATTTAATGCTTTGATTATTGGTAATCTTCCCAGTAAAAAGTTTCTGTCAAGTCGATTTCAACTCATGACAACCCCATGTGTGTCAGCAGAACTGTGCTCTTTAGGGTTTTTAGTGGCTGATTTTTCAGAATTAGATCACCAGGCCTTTCTTCGAAATGCTCTGGGTGGACCTGAACCTCCAACCTTTCAGATAGCAGCTGAGCACATTAACAGTTCGCACTACCAAGGGACCCCCACTACTACCATATTGATCTCCAAGGTCTCCCTGTTTCATGTATCTGTACTAAAATTTTACAGTCACCACCCATGGAAGCAGCAGTCAGGAAATCAAATGACACATTGCATTGGGCAAATCTGCTGCAAAAGATCTCTTTAAAGTGAAAAAGCAAAGATGTCACTTTAAGGATGAAGGTGCTCCTGACCCAAGCCATGGTGTTTTCATTCGCCTCACATGCATGCAAAAGATGGACAGGGAGTAAAGAAGATCAAAGAAGAATCGATGCCTTTGATTACGGTGTTGGCAAAGAATATTAAATATACCATGGACTGATAGAAAAATGAGCAAATCTATCTTAGAAGAAGTATAGCCAGAGTGCTTCTTAGAAGCGAGGATGGCAAGACTTCGCCTCACGTATTTTGGACGTGTTATCAAGTGGGTCCAATCCCTGGAGAAGGACATCATGCTGGGTAGAGTAGAGGGTCAGCGGAAAAAGAGGAAGGCCCTCAATAAGATGTATTGACACGGTGGCTGCAACAGTGGGCTCAAGCATAACAACTGTGAGGATGGCGCAGGACTGCGCAGTGTTTTGTTCTGTTGTACATAGGGTCGCTATGAGTTGGAACTGACTCAGCGGTACCTAATAACAACAGCATACTACAATTAGAATAATTTTCAATGCCTGTTACTTCACTCGTTTTGCTTTGTTGCTTGTGATTTTCAGTAGCTTTCTTGGTCCCTCTGAAATAAGTCTTGATTATTTGCTCTGCTTGCCTTTTCTTTGGTTTCAGTCTAGACAGTATAATTCATTCTTACTGTTTTAAGTTTATATTTAATTGGTTACAAGTATTTGAACTTTCATGCACGTTTGTTGATTTTTTTTTTTTCTTATTCTATGTATTGTCTTTTATGCCCTTTACTTAATTGGGGACAAGACAACCAGATCTTTTTTTATAATAGCTTTATTGAGATATAATTTCTGTACCATGAAATTCACCCTTTTAAAGTATACAAGTTGGTGGTTTTTAGTATATTCACAGAGTTGTGCAACCATTCACCACTGTCTAAGTCCAGGACATTTTTCATCACCCAAAAAGAAACCCCATACCCATTAGCCATTACTCTTGATTCCCTCCTCCTCCCGTCCCTCAGCCTCCCGGAATCTCATCTACTTTTCTGTCTACAGATTTGCCCAATCTGGAATTTTCTGGATTCTATGAATAGAACCGTGCAATATGTGGTCTTTTGTTTCTGTCTTGTTTCACTGAGCGTAATGTTTTCAAGGTTTGGCCGTATTGCAGCCTGTATCAGTACTTCATTTCTTCATGGCCTAATAGTATTCCACTGTGCCGACTGTTACAGAATAAAGTATACCATATTTTATATCCCTTAATTAGTTGATGCGTATTTGGTTTGTTTCTACTTTCTGGCTATTATGAATAATGCTGCTGTGAACATTGATGTACATATTTTTGTGTGAACGTATGTTTCATTTCATTTCTTTTGGGTGTATTCCTAGGTGTAGAATTGCAGGGTCATATGGTAATTCTAGGAGCCCTGGTGATGCAGTGGTTAAGTGCTTGGCTGCTACCCAAAAGGTGAGCAGTTCAAACCCACCAGTCTGCTTCTGTAAAGATTACAGCCTTGGAAACCCTGTGGGGTAGTTCTTCTTTCTCCTATAGAGTCACTGTGAGTCGAAATCAACTCAGCAGCAATGGGTTAATGGATTATCGTAATTCTATTTTTAACATTTTGGGTAACTGCCAGACTGTTTTCTAAGTGACCGCACCATTTTACATTTTTCACAAACAGTGTTATGAGAGTTTCATTTTCTTCATATCCTCATCAATGCTTGTTATTGTTTGTCCTTTTTATTATAGCCATCCTAGTGAGTGTAATTCCTGTCTTCTTTCGTCTGCTAGGGTACCTCTCTAAGCTGCCTTGTGTGTATGAAGTAATCTACATCTCAGATATAGATTTTTTTTCTTCTTAGATATTTTAGTTCGAGGTCCAGTTTCAAGAAGGATTTTATTGTGAAAACTATAAATGTGACTTTTTGTTTTAACCTTTAGGTGACCTTTCCTTTTGTTTCATAACAAGATTTTGGTTTTACGTTAGTATCTGATGACTTTCAAGCTTTTAAAACTTCTAATCCTTTTAAAAGGACACTTAAACAATTTGTGGCATAGCAAGTCTTATGACAAAATGCCTGAGTTAGAGTGGTGAAGGGGAGTTACTCATAATTAGCACTGACAGTGTCTTTAGTGAATTGTTTGTTCACTGTTTACTGCAGTCTTGAGGATCCCAATTCTACCAACCAAAAATGATGTGAGGCTTAATCCTATGTTTGTATCCCTCCTCTTACCAGGAAGGTACATAGTCTAAGTGACTTTTTTTTTTTTTTCTTTTTAATTGAAGCTTAGTACTTCTGTGTACATGATCTCATTTGATCTTTTCATGAGCCAAGAGATGCAGGTGAAATGGGTACTATTGCAGATGGGACAACTTACTGACTTCTATTCAGCAGTGTTTTCTTAGGCACACCTACAGCTTAAAGATTTCAACACCAACTGGTAACTATGTTGCTTCATTTTAAGTAACATGTCAAAACATACCTTTTAGCAACAGCATTTTCATAAAGTTCTAACTTATTCATTCTTTGTGTAATTATCTTATACTTTTAGTTCCCATTTATTCTGTAAGTTCCTGTATGTTAACATAGTCATAGACCAAAGAAATAATAGCTATTATGCATCAACTGCGTACCACTTTCTCAGTGTACCGAAAACTGCTTTAATGATTCCTTTTACTTTTGGTTATACTTTAAAATGAGAGTGCTATTTTTACCCCAACTTTTTGTGTGAAACATTTTAAACCTATGGAAAGGAGTAATAGAGTGAATGATTATATACCATATACCTGTATTCACCAATCACCATTGCCACATTTGCTTTATCTTTCTAAGTGGAGGTGCTTTTATTTTTCTGAGCTATTTGAAAGTAAAGTTGGAGACATAATGAAATTTCACCTCTGTGTACTTCAGCATGCGTCTTCTAAAATTAAGGGCATTCTTTTGTTAACCATAATACTATTCTAATACCTAAGAAAATTAGTAATAATTCCATAACATCATCTAATATGTAGTCCAAATTCAAATTTCCCCAGTTGTCTCCTAATGTCTGTAATAGCTGTTTTTCCCCCATCCAGGATCCAGTCAAGGTTCATGATTTCTATTTATGATGTCTTCTTTAATTTCGTATTTGTTTTTTTCAGTTTAACTTTATTGAGATATGATTTACATATAAAATTCACTCATTTTAAGTGTACAATTCAATGATTTTTGGTAACCTTGCTGAGTTATATAAGTGTCACCATAATCCAGTTTTAAAACATTTTCATCCCCTGGATAAGATTCCTTATGCCTATTTACATACAGTTAATCTCTTTTCCCAGCTCTAGCCCACCATTAGCTTTCTTTCTGTTTCTATAGATTTGCCTTTTCTAAAAATTGCATATAATTGACATCATACAGTATGTGGTCTTTTTATTTGGTTTCTTCAGTTAGTGTAATGTTTTTCGGGATCAATCATGTTGTGACATTTATCAGTAGTTCTTCCCTTTTTAATGCTGAATAGTGTTCCATTGTATGGATATACCACATTTGGCTTATCCATTCACCGATTCGTGGGCATTTGTATTGTTTCCGCTTTTTTACTGTTAAGAATAATGCTGCTGTGAACATTTGCTTGCAAGTTTTTTGTATAGACATATATTTTTATTTCTCATGGGCATATACCTAAGAGTGAAATTGCTGGGTCCACTAACCAAATGACTGGCAGTTGGAATCCACCAGCTGCTCCTTGGAAACCCTATGGGGCAGTTCTACTCTGTCTTATAGGGTCGCTATGAGTCGGAATCGACTCGACGGCAACAAGTGTGTGTGTGTGTGTGTGTGTGTGTGTTATAGTACATTTAAAAAGAGCCTTGTTGGCACAGTGGTTAAGCACTTGGCTGCTAACCGAAAGGTCGGAGGTTCAAACTCACCAGCCACTGTGCGGGAGAAGAATGTGGCAGTCTGCTTGTGTAAAGATTTACAGTCTTGAAAACCCTATGGGGCGGTTCTGCTTTGTCCTGCAAGGTCACTATGAGTCAGATTTGACTCCAGGGCAGTGGTTTTATAGAACATTTCAGGAGCCCTGATGGCGCTGTGTTTAAAGCTTGGCTGCTAACCAAAAGGCGGTGGTTTGAACCTACTAGTTGCTCTGCGGGAGAAAGATATGGCAATCTGCTTCTGTAAAGACTTACAGCCTTAGAAACCTGTGGGGCAGTCCGACTCTGTCCTACAGAGGCCCTGTGAGTAAGAATCGCCTCGACAGCAATGGGTTTTGGTTTATAATATGTTTAAGGAGATTGATGGTACAATGGTTAAGTGCTTGGCTGCCCACTGGAAGGTCGGCAGTTCAAACCCACCAGCAGCTCCACAGGAGAAAAGACCCGGCAATCTGCTCCCATAAAGATTATAGCCTAGGAAACCTTGTGGGGCAGTTCTACTCTATCATACAGGGTCACTTTCAATTGGAATTGACTTGACTGCACACAACAGAGTATATTTATGTACTTCATCTGTACATAAGAAATTGCCAAACTGTTTTTCAAAGTGGCTGCGTTGTTTTACATCCCCACTAGCAATGTTTGAGGGTTCCCATTTCTCCATATCTTTACCAACAGTAGTTATAATCATTTTTTCTTAATTACAGCCTTTCTAACCAATTGCCATCGAGCTGACTCCAGCTCATGGTGACACTGTGGGTGCAGAATAGAACTGCAGTCCTTTGGGTTTTCATGGCTGTGTTCTTCAGAAGCAGATCACCAGGCCTTTCTTCCAAGGTTTGCCTCTGGGGGGACTCAAACCACCCCTTCGTTGCTTAACTGTTTGTACCACAGGGACTCCATAGCCTTTCTCCCAAACCAAAAAAGACAAACCCATTGCCGCTGATTCAATTTTGACTCATAGAGACCCTATACAATAGAGTAGAACTGCCCCATAGGGTTTCCGAGGCTGTAAATCTTTATGGAAGCAGACTGCCACATCTTTCTCATGTGGAGAGGCTGGTGGATTCGAACCACTGACCTTTCATTTACCAGCCGAGCACTTTAAACACTATGCCACCAGGGTTCCTTATAGCCTTTCTTAAAAAAAAAAAACAAAAAACCAAGCCTGTTGTCCCCAAGTTGATTCAGACTCATGGTGACCTTAAATGTTACATAAAAAACCTAAAACCTGTTGCCATGGAGTTGATTCTGACTCATAGCGACCCTGTAGAACAGTGTAGAACTGCCTCATAGGGTTTCCAAGGAGCAGCTGGTGGATTCCAACTGCTGACCTTTTGGTTAGCAGCCTGAGCTCTTAACCACTGTGACACCAGGGCTTCTAGGGGAAATGTTACATACTGGGTATGAAATGCTATCTCATTATGGTTTTAATTTATATTTCCCTAATAACAAATGGTGTTGAGCATCTTTGTATGAACTTATTAGCAATTCGTATTATCTTTTTTGCCCATTTTTAAAAATTGGGTTGTCTTCTTATTGAGTTGTAATAGTTTTTTGATTTTGGGTATAAATTATCAGATAATGTGATTTGCAGATTTTTCTCCCAAAAGTGTAGGTGCTTTGTATATTTTTCAATGATGCTAACTATGAACTTGCTTAATGTTTTCTAATTTGCCGTGGGGCCTTTTGGAGGGTTGGAATATTCTGGTTTTAATTCCTCCATGGGTCTAGTATTAAAGCAGAGTCAGTGATTAAAGACAGTGATGGTCACCTTCATCGTGATTCTGCAGTCAAGCAGTGAGAACCTCTTCCCTTCCAAACAAGAGAAGCAAGTAGAGACACTGTGGATGGTAGGGCCTTTTCAGTTGTAACAACTGGAAATCCAATTCAAGTTACCTTAAGCAAAACAGAATTTTGCTCTTTTTCTCTCACTTTTTCAACTCTGCTGCTTTCTTCATACTACTGACAGGCTCTTCCACAGGATGGAGAAGATGACCACCTTTATCTCCAGATTCAGTTTTGCTCAGCTCTGCAGAAAGCCAGTCTTCCTCACTAGCCCTACCTGAAAAGCCCAAGAATGGAGTACGCTGGCCAACCTAGGTCTCTTTCCCTGCTGGGGATAGACGCTGAGTGTCCTGATTTACAGTCCTACTGTAGTGGGGTCAGAAAAGGCTGGATCCCTCAAGAGGAAGGGGTGCTGGGCAGGCAAATCATATGTCTGCTTCTTTGGGGGGTATCATGTCATTTTTGTCCACTTATATGGATTAAGCCAAAAGTAATGAATGGAAGGTTAATATCTGAAGTATTTGAAAAAAAAATCACATTTTATTTATCTGGTTAATTTTAACTCTAAATCAGCCTTTACTGGTAGCATTCTCTTTTGGTTAAACAGACTTGTGTGATACTTGGTTTAAATTAAAACACTGGGCATAACTTGTCCCACCTCCCAAGGGGATGAGGGGACCTGCATTAACAGTGATAACAACAACTTGATAATTGTGGGTGATTTTTCTACCCTTCTAATGGATATTCTTTTATATAGGGTTTTTTTTTTTTTTTAAAAGCTCTTTAAGTGAGGTTTATATCCAACTGTCTTAGAGTTCTTATATTCTCACAGATTGCTGAAATAAGTTTTTTATAATTTGTTTCCCCTCATCTTTCATTTACTTGGATTCTCAATCTCTGTCAATGTCCATATGTTATGATTCATCTTTGAAGTGATTTTTTTAGGTAAAGATAGTTCCCAATTTCTTTTCATGACATTGGTTGTATAATATATATGGTGATGGTGCTGTTGATGTCGTCGTGAGTTTTCTGCGTAAAAAAAAAGGAAATAATTTGTCAGTTGAAGTGCTTTGTATCTGAACCCTTAGTAGACAGATATAACTGGTATGTAAATACTATTATGCTGATGAACAAATAATTTTGGATACTGTGTGGATCTTGCATTGCTTTCATATGGTACGTTTCAGGATTTATTTTCAGTGTGAAAATTAAATGCAAAAATGGGAACTTCTGGTTTTGCATTATCGATGTAAAACATATTTTCCATAGAGTTGGGATGGGCCTTAAAATGTCATCTAGTAAGGTAGCCACCATTTACAAAAATCCTCTCAAAACTCTCCAGCCACTAGCCACTGCTTAAACACTTGTAGTGATACTCTGGCAGTCTGCTTCCTTTGGGCGTAAGTTTAAATTGGAAGGCTTTTCCTTGTTTTAAACTGAAGTCTATTGTCCTGTGATGTCTTTTTGTTTCTGGCTGTGCTACCTGGAGCAAGGACTTCCAATTTAAATACCAAATATATTTTTAAACACTTTTATCTGTTGACAGAATAATCATTTTACACATACCTTTTTTAAAATAATTTAAAATTGTAGTCATATAACCCTCCTGTTGGCTTCCCAAGTGGTCTGCCTGTTCAGGCCACATATCCCTCATTTCTTCAGGTTAGTTTCTAATTATCCTGATCACAAGCTTCTAAAAACACTACAGTCACACTGATTTATCTGGAGCTCAAATTTTGTAGTTCAACTGTAATACACACTTGGAGCGGTAGGAGCAGTAGGAGGAGATTACTAAAATCTATAGATTTCCTTCTTTGGCTGAGTACTGAGCTAAGCAATTTCAGATTCATTATTCCATTTAACCATCAAAAGACAACCCTGTGAGGGAGAAGATGAAGAACTTAAGATGGCACCATTAAGAGTCAGGAATTAAAGTTAAAAAACAAATAAGAAAAAACAAAACACAACACCTTTGAGTATCCAAAGTAGAAATGCCAAGATCTGGCACTATAAAGGCTATATACATCTGATGCCCAAGAGAGTAATTCAGCCATCACCCAGAACCCACTTACGTTTACTTTATGCCTAATTATAATAAGCCTGGTAGTTTGCATCCACACAGTTTATAGGGGTGAAGATGTGCTGCTGAAGCTGGACATATAGACAGTAGTGATCAGCAAGGGACAACTATGAAAGGAAGGGAAGAGGCAGAAAAACTATCAATCGCCAACAGGAGAATTCAGAATTCCACATTCTAGGGCTACTGAATCCAGGGAAAATCGCCCTGAATTCACTCTAGCTTCTGAGAATAGGGTAATAGTTGATCGTGATAATTCTGGGTCATCGAGAATTTTTTTAAAATTATTGAGTTAAATTGAGGAATTTGTGAGATAAAATTCTGAACGCAAAATTTCTGCTGAATATACTTGAAAAATTAAAACACTGTCTACCTGAGTCCTGCTTCTGGTAACAAAATCACTTGTTCCTCCGTGACTGGGAGAATGCCCATGAATTCTTTGAGGAATTCTCATGATTTGTGTGTGTGTGTGTGTCTGTGTCTGTGTGTGTGTGTAAGGAATAATATGGTACTCGGTAAATATTAGATATTCACTCACTGATGATTGGTTTTGGGAGGTAATACATACAGTCAGAATTTATCATTTGTTATAACCTTGATTGAATTACCAAGGCTTTCCCTTGGACCCATTAAGGTTTATGCTAGCTTGACTTCCCTTTGTGTCACAGCACATTCTGCTTTACTTCTGCTTCTATCGGTGGTTAAGTATTTAGAGAATGATGAGATTAGCCTAAGTGAAACATTACTAGAATTTTTCATGCAAAAATGTGTGTAAGTACTTTTAAAATTATCTAGTTAACAGTTACTTTCTTCTGGAATAAAAAAAAAAAAAAACCCTTGGCCATCCAGTTGATTCCCACACATAGCAACCCTAAAGGACGGAGTAGAACTGCCCTGTAGGCTTTCCAAGGAGTGCCTGGTGGATTCGAACTGCCGACGTTTTTGGTTAGGAGCCGTAGCTCTTAACCACTATGCCACCAGGGTTTCCTTTATTCTTTTAGAATAGGGGAGGAAAAAAAGGTAAGATTGTATTACGCCTGGAATACTTTGGGGTTTCATCCTTTATCTCATTTTTCTCCAAACTCCACCTGTTTTTTGGTTGCTATTTTGCCATAAGTAGTCAAGTAGTATACCCTTTATTCTTACTGTTTTAAATTGTATCTAATTTTCTTGCATCTTTAATTCTTTGATACTGATTATCGACAGTTTGTTCTTCAGCCAAAAAATACTGATTAAAACATCCGGTGCTGGAATATTTATGGGTGTTGTTTCTTCTTTTTTTTTTTTTTTTTGATTGAAGACTTAACACTAATCCTCATAAGAGCATTGCTACCAGCGAGGTTTGTGAAAGGCGTGCATCTATGCTTTTAATGAAATTTTAGTGACTTCATGTTGGGCACAGTTTTGTTGTGCAGTATGGAATGTATGTTCTTACCTGACAGATTTATGCAAAATGTGGGGAACCCAAATTCTGCTTGTAAATTGCCTATGGCTGTTTGCTTGCATTGATGGATTAAGAAGTATGATGTAACTAGACTTTTCAATAACTCTCCTAGATCTTAAAAATGTGAGGTGTTCTTTGGTTTAAAATATTGAGTTTATAGTAATTATGAAATTTTTTGGGTTCAGGAGCTCGGCACTCAGTTTTCCAACTTACTGTCGTTACATAAATATTATCACTTGCATTAAAGTGTTTGGCCCGAGGGTGAACAGCAGCAGGTTTCCTTTTTGTACCTTATTTTTGTTCATATTAGTCAATAAACCTATTTTGTAAATCTGTGTCACAGTGTGGGAGGTGGAGTAGAAAAGTTTAGAACAGAAACATTTCCTTTTAAGGCAGTCATATGAAAGTAATTTTGAGATGAAAGTTGTTACTGATGTTTGTTTTCTTCTTTCCAAAACTCTTGGCTGTTGTGGTCTCACATGAAATAAGAAAGGAAAGAATGATAACAATGAAAGGGTTTTTTCTTTCGAAATTATAGGTTTTTGGATTTTTTTTGTATTTTTCTTTAAATTTGCAGCTGATGGACATCCATTCATTGCCAGTAGAGTGTAAAGTTTTGAATAGGAACATAGAACCTGTTGAGGGCAACAGTATGGTGTAGTGACATGAACATATGGCTTTGTTTAAATGCTTGTTGAATGAATAAACACCTGTGTGTCAGGTACTGTGCTACATGCACAGGAGGGACAGGTACTTAATTTAGGGTTAAGGAACAGGGAAAGCTTTCCCGAAGGGACTGCAAGGAGGAAGAGTAGGAGTTAGTCAGGTGAAGGGAATGTATCAGATTGAGGTGGATGGTGAGTATTCTGGCCTAGGGAATAAAATTCATGCCATGAATTTAGACTGAACGTGGAGTGTTCCTGCAGGGTGAGGAGGGAAAAGGGAAAAGATGCCGGTAAGAGTGGGTCAGAAGGTTTGTAGGCAGATCATAAAGCATCTTAGCTCAGTCTATTGAGGAACCATTAAAAACATTTAAGAAGCATTATGATCAGGCTTACATCTATTCAGACTTTTAACTGTTCTCTACAGCAGTGCTTCTCAAACTATTTCTGGCAAAGGACTATTTTTTTTTTTAAAATTTCAATATGAAGCAGGCTGATACTCTTATAAAATACAATAAAAATGAATTACTAGAAAAACGAAATTTTAAAAAGACAGAAAACAAGCCCACTTTTTTTTTATTATGTTGAACAGACATAAAGTTACTCTGTCAAGTTCCTATAAAAGTTTCTAAGTGTATATACTCTCAAACCACAAACTAGTTATACTTTGAGTCCCTTTGCTGTAGAGGAGTAATCTCTTTTTGATCATGCACCTAGTCAGTACATTTATTTGTAAATCATACACATGTACTAGTGTGTAGTTACATGATATACATTATAAAACAGTATAAGTTAGAAAATAATGAGAGGTTAAATAAGCTATTTTAAAATTTAAGGTTTTATTTTTAATGTTGTGTTGTTAGCTGCCATTGAGTTGATTCTGACTCAAGGCAACCCAGTAAGTATTTTCGAATAGAACTGTTCTCCATAGGGTTTTCATGGTGATGACTTTTGAGAAGTAGATCATCAGGCCTTTCTTCCAAGGTGCCTCTGGGTGTGTTGAACGCCAACCTTTCGGTTAGTAGCTCAGCACTTAACCCCATTTGCACCACCCAGGGATTCAGTCTTCTCTTAGGATCTCTCAAACTCCACATATGCTGTGTCCATTTGACATAGGGACCTGGTGAGGATGGCAGTGTCAGTCAGTATGTTGGCTATTAATGAAGTTTAATTTCTTTATTATTTTTTAAGATTAGAAGCACATGTAAATAGAAGTTCTGATATTTTGCCATACCCCAGTGACTCATTATATATTCGTCCTGGGATGCATTTAAATCTGTTCCCAAGACCACTGTTCTAGACAGTACATTGGCGGAGGGGTCAGGCTACAGACTGGGATAATATGACCGTTTTAATAACCCAGGCTGATGCGATGGTGTCCTGAATTGAGTAAAGGGTATTGAGAAAAGCAGCTGAATTTGAAATACTAGGGAGGTAGAATCTACAGGACTTGGGTGATTAATTGCACATGAAGAATGAGGAAGAGCCCATCAAGAATAGCTGAGATTTCTGCTGTGGGTACCTGAGCTTGAGTGGCTGGTGACACCATTCATTGAAATGGAGAACACAGGAGAAAGAACAGGTTGTTTTAATCATTTGGAGTTTGAGTATCTGTAAATGTCCAAGTAGATATGAGCAGTAGCAGTTGGAAACAGATGGGTTATATTCATATCTCTACTCAGCTGTTAATTTTGAATTCTTAGCAAGATGCAAAATCTCAGTCTTTTTTTTTTTTTAATGTACCTGATGCCTACTTTACAGGGTCATCTTAATAAATATTGGAAAACAGTGGTCATTCATCTGCAAATTTCAGCTTCCTTTCCTTTAAAAATAAGCAGGAATATCTATTAGCTACTGGTGAGAAATATAATTGGTAGTACTAGTGCTAAGGTTGGTGGTTCAAACCCGCCAGCCACTCTGCGGGAGAAAGATGTGGCAGTCCGCTTCTGTAATGATTACAACCTTGAAAACCGTAAGGGACAGCTCTGCTGTGTCCTACAGGGTTGCTATGAGTTGGAATTGACTTGATGGCAGTGGGCTTAATAGTGCTAGTCAGTGGCAGAAACTCGATATTCCTGAAAGTTGTTGTTGCATGCTGTTGAGTTGATTCTGACTCATAGCAACCCTGTAGGGCACAGTAGAAGCCTTTAGGGTTTCCTAGACTAATCTTTATGGAAGCAGACTGCCACATCTTTCTCCTGCGGAGTGGCTAGTGGGTTCAAACCGCCGACCTTTTGGTTGGCAGCTGAGCAGTTAACCACTGCGCCACCAGGGCTCGTCTTCTGAGAATTACGACGTATTAGCTTATGAGCAGATTCTTTCTAATAGGGAATCTACATAATGTCTGTTCTGTGGGGCTTAACTCTGAATTCTGGGACTATCCTTTGTAATGTCCTATATGTTGGTCATCCTCCTATCATCTTACATCAAACTTGGCTATAAATACGATTTTTCTAAGTATTGTAGATGAAGAGTCCAGCAGGCTGTCTCTCTGATCAGAAAGTTCCCTAGGTATTTCTGGCTGTCCCAGGTATGTTGTGTGTCTTTGTAACTAAAATTTAATGTATATGGTACATTGTGTTTTGGTACATGTATATGAAAATAGATTCGGGGTTCCACAGACCCTGTATTTGAATTCCAGCTCAACCATTTATTAACTTTGTGACCTTGGACATGGTATATAACTCTGGGCAGGGGTGGGGTGGGGCTCATTTTTTATGGCCTATTATAAAAATATAAAGAAACACTGAAAATTTCTACCTACCTCTCAGTGTTACTGTTGAATACTGAAATAACTTTTTCAAGTATCTAACATAAAGCCTTGGGAATTTTAAGCCCTTAAATAAGTGTTTGTTTCACCAACTTTCCAGCTTGTATGGCATCTCTCCTATGTATCATGACATTTTTCCATGAAATCAGACTTGTACTTCCCTATCAACACGCCTTTGTATAAATTATGGTCAGATCCTTGTGGATTTTGGGAGTGTCTGTCATCACACAAGCCTCTGAAGTCATGCAGAATTTGGAGACTGTAGATTTTACAGGGGTCCAAAGCTCCTAGTTCAGTCTCTTCATTTTACAGATCTGAAAATCATGGTCTTTAGTGAGTAGTAAGTGACAGAAAACTAAAGTCTTTTGAGGCTAGTTAAGTGGAAGAATCTAAGTGTATTGACTCATATTCTAGTCCTTTTGTCTGCTACAGTGTGTAATCAGGGACTTTAGTTACATTTAAAAACACCATGAAAATGGGAAATGAGAAAAGAAAAAAGTTAATGTATGTAATTTATTTTACTAATAAGATTTCCATCAGCTTAGAAAGCATTGTCTCTTTTCACAATTAGCTCATTCATTCAGCAAATCTTTTTTAAACACCTACCGTGTGTCAGGCATTATCTGGGGCAATGGAGACGTGGCAGTAAACAAACTAGAAAAATTCCCTACTCTCATAAATCTTACATTCTATAGGGGAGAGACCAACAGTAATCAAGGTATGTCAGCTATTTGATATATTAGACGGTAAGCCAAAAGCAGGACAAGGGAGTATTGGAAGTGTTGCAATTTTGGATATGGTAGCCAGGAAAGAACTCCTTGAGAAGTGAAGTTTAAAAGATATGAGGAAGTGAGCCATGTGTAAGAATGGCAAGGTAATTTAGAGCCTTGCAGGTGATTGTAAAGCTTTTATTCTGAGTGATATGTGGGGAGTCTTAGCAGGAGTGGATATATTTTAAGGGTAGAATTGACAAATTTGCCAGTAAATCAGATGTAGTCTGTGAAAGAGGAGCCAAGAATGACTTTAAGGGTTTTGGCTTGAGCAACTTGAAGAATAGGGTTGCTGTTTACTGATAGAAAGGAAGCTGGAAGAGGCAGGTTGGGATAGGTGAGATTAGTAGCAGACTGTTGGGCATACTGAGTTTGGGGTGCCTATTAGACAACCAGCTGAAGGTATTGAGTATGCAGTTGAATGTATGAGTTTGATGTTAAGGGGAGAGGTGAAACTTGGAGGTGTAAGTTTGAGTGTCATCCCCATATAGATGATATATTAGATGCGATCATGAAGGGAATGAGTGTAGACAGAAAAAAAAGAGGTCCAAGCTGAACCCTAAGTCCCACCTACATTTAGAGTGAAGAGGATGGGAAAGGAGTAGTCATAGAGATTTGAGAAAAACCAAGTGATTGTGGTATCCTGGAAACCAAACAAAGGGTTTTAAAGAAAAAGGGAGTATTCATCTGGGTTAAATGTTGCTGATAAATGAAGTATAATGAAGATTGAGAATTGACCAATGCTGGGGAGAAGATAAGAGGAGCAAAATTGGAGACAGAGAGTTTAAGAAACAGATGTAGGGTTGAGAGTTTTTTCTTTTCTCTCATTTTTATTTTTATTGTGCTTTAAGTGAAATGTCACAGTTCAAGTCAGTTTCTCATACAAAAATTTATACATGCATTGCTATGTGACCCTAGCTGCTCTCCCTGTAATGTGACAGCACACTCCTCCTTTCCACCCCGGATTTCCTTTGTCTGTTCAACCAGCTCCTGTCCCTTTTTGCCTTCTCATCTCCATTCTGGACAGGAGCTGCCCATTTAGTCTCGTGTATCTACTTGAGCTGAGAAGCACATTCTTGACGAATATCATTTTATGTCCCATAGTCCAGCCTAATCTTTGTTGGAAGACTTGGTCTCCAGAATGGTGTCAGTTCTGGTCTAACGGAGAGTCCGGGAGCCATGTCTTCCAGGGTCCCTCCAGTCTCAGTCAGACCATTAAGTCTGGTGGTTTTACTAGAAATTGAGTTCTGTACCCCGCTTTTCTCCTGCTACGTCAGGGACTCTCTGTTGTCTTCTCTGCCAGGGCAGTCATTGGTGGTAGCTGGGCACCATTTAGTTCTTCTGGTCTCAGGCTGATGGAGTTTCTGGTTTATGTGGCCCTTTCTGTCTCTTGGGCTAATATTTTCCTTGTCTTTGGTGTTCTTCATTCTCCTTTCCTCCAGGTGGGTTGGGACCAATTGATGCATCTTAGATGGCCGCGCGCTAGCTTTTAAGACCTCAGATGCCACTCACTAAAGTGTGATGCAGAACATTTTTTAATAAACTTTGTTATGCTAATTGACCTAGATATCCCCTGAAACCATGGTCCCCTGACCCTCGCCCCTGCTACTCTGTCCCTTGAAGTGTTCGATTGTATTCAGGAAACTTCTTAGCTTTTGTTTTAGTCCAGTTGTGCTGACTTTCCCTGTATTGTGTGTTGTCTGTTGTTTCCTTAACCTAAGATAATTCTTATGTACTGTCTAGTTAGTGAATACCCATCTCCCTCCCTCCCCGCTCTTGTAAGCATCAAAGAATGTTTTCTTTTCTTGAGTTCTTATAATAGTGATCTCGTACAATATTTGTCCTTTTGCGACTGACTGATTTCACTCAGCATAATGCCTTCCAGGTTCATCCAAGTTATGAGATGTTTCATGGATTCATCGTTGTTCTTTATCGTTGAGTATTATTCCATTATGTGACTATACCATAATTTGTTTATCCATTCGTCCGTTGATGGGCATCTGGGTTGTTTCCGTCTTTTTGCTGTTGTGAACAGTGCCGCAGTGAACATAGGTGTGCATGTATCTGTTCGTGTGACAGCTCTTATTTTCTAGGATATATTCCAAGGAGTGGGATTACTGGATCATATGTACTTCTATTTCTAGATTTCTAAGGAAATGCCAAATTGATTTGCAAAGTGGTTGTACCATTTTACATTCCCACCACAGTGTATAAGTGTTCCAGTCTCTCCACAACCTCTCCAACATTTATTATTTTGTGTTTTTTGGATTAATGCTAGCCTTGTTGGGGTGAGATGGTATCTCATTGTAGTTTTGATTTGCATTTCTCTTATGGCTAATGATCTTGAATGTTTCTATTAGCCGCCTGAATGTCTTCCTTGGTGAAGTGCCTGTTCATATCCTTTGCCCATTTTTGAATTGAGTTGTTTGTCTTTTTGTTGTAGAGGTTTTGCAGTATCTTGTAAATTTTAGAGAATAGACACTGATTGGATTTGTCATAGCCAAAATTTTTTTCCCAGTCTGTAGGTTGTCTTTTGACTCTTTTGGTGACGTCTTTTGATAAGCATAAGTGTTTGTTTTTAAGGAGCTCCCAGTTATCTAGTTTCTCTTCTCATGTTTGTGCATTGTTACGTATGGTTTGTATTCTGCTTATACCATGTATTAGGACTCCTAGCGTTGTCCTGACTTTTTCTTCTGTGATCGCTGTCATTTTTGATTTTATATTTAGGTCTTTGATCCATTTTGAGTTAGTTTTTGTGCATGGTGTGAGGTATGGGTCTTGTTTCAGTTTTTTGCAGATGGATATCCAGTTATGCCAGCACCATTTGTTAAAGAGACTGTCTTTTCCCCAGCTAACGGACTTTGGGCCTTTGTCAAATATCAGCTGCTCATAGGTGAATGAATTTATGTCTGGATTCTCAATTCTTTCCGTTGGTCTGTATATCTGTTGTTGTACCAGTACCAGGTTGTTTTGACTACCGTGTCGGTATGATAGGTTTTAAAATCAGGTAGTGTGGGGCCTCCCACTTTATTCTTCTTCTTGAGTAATGCTTTACTTATCTGGGGCCTCTTCTCTTCCCATATGAAGTTGTGATTTGTTTCTCCACTCATTAAAAAATTGGAATTTGGATTGGGATTGCGTTGTATCTGTAGATCGCTTTGGGTAGAATAGACATTTTCACAATGTTGAGTCTTCCTATACATCAGCAAGGTATGTTTTTCCACTTAACGCAGGTCTCTTGGTTTCTTGCAGTTTCTTGTAGTTTTCTTTGTATAGGTCTTTTATGTCTCTGGTTAGATTTATTCCTAAGTATTTTATCTTCCTGGGGGCTATTGTAAATCGTGTTGATTTGATGATTTCCTCTTGGAAGTTCTCTTTGTTGGTGTAGAGGAATCCACTGATTTTTTTTTTATGTTTATCTTGTATCCTGATACTTTGCTGAAATCTATTAGTTCCAGTAGTTTTTTTGTGGATTCTTTGAGGTTTTCTGTGTATAAGATCATATCATCTGCAAATAAAGATACTTTTACTTCTTCCTTACCAATTTGGATGCCCTTTATTTCTTTTTCTAGCCTAATTGCTCTGGCTGAGACCTCCAGCACAAAGTTGAATAAGAGTGGTGATAAAATGTGTCCTCATCTGGTTCCCATTCTCAAGGGGAATGCTTTCAGAATCTCTCCGTTTAGGATGATGTTGACTGTTGGCTTTGTATAAGTGCCCTTAATTATACTGAGGAATTTCCCTTCTATTCCTATTTTACTGGGAGTTTTTATCATGAATGGGTGTTGGACACTGTCAAATCCCTTTTTCTGCATCAGTTGATAAGATCATGTGGTTCTTGTCTTTTGTTTTATTTATGTGATGGATTACATTGATTATTTTCTAATGTTGAGCCATCCCAGCATACCTGGTATGAATCCCACTTGGTAATGATGAATTATTTTTTTGATTTGTGGTTGAATTCTATTGGCTAGAATTTTGTTGAGTATTTTTGCTTCTATGTTCATGAGGGATATTGGTCTGTAATTTTCTTTACCTGGTTTTGGTATCAGGGTTATGCTGGCTTCATAGAATGAGTTTGAGATATTCCATCCTTTTCTATGCTCTGAAATACCTTTAGTAGTAGTGGTGTTAACTTTTCTCTGAAAATTTGGTAGAATTCTCCAGTGAAACCATCCAGGCCAGGAATTTTTTTTGTTGGGAGTTTTTTAATGACCTTTTCAATCTCTTCTTTTGTTATAGGTTTATTTAGTCGTTCTACCTCTGTTTGTGTTAGTTTAGGTAGGCAGTGAGTTTGTAGAAATTTGTCCATTTCTTCTAGGTTTTCGAATTTGTTAGAGTACAGTTTTTCATAGTATTTTGTTATGATTCTTTTAATTTCATTTGGGTCTGTTGTGGTATGGCCCATCTCATTTCTTATTTGAGTTATTTACTTCCACTCCTGTTTTTCATTTGTCAGTTTGGCCAGTGGTTTATTGCCTTTGGTGATCTTTTCAAAGAACCAGCTTTTGATCTTGTTAATAACTCTTTCAGTTGCTTTTCTATTTTATTTAATTCTGCTCTAATTTTTATTATTTGCTTTCTTCTGGTGCCTGAGGGCTTCTTTTGCTGCTCTCTTTCTATTTGTTTGACTTACAGGGTTAATGTTTTGATTTTGTCCCTTTTTTCTTTTTTGAGGTGTGCATTTATAGCTATAAATTGACCTCTGAGCACTGCTTTTGCTGTGTCCCAAAGGTTCTGGTAGGATGTGTTATCATTCTCGTTTATTCTGTGAATTTCTTTATTCCCTCCTTAATTTCTTCTGTAACCCTGTAGTTTTTGAGCAAGGTGTTGTTCAGTTTCCATGTGTTTGATTTTTTTTTTTCTTTTCCCTTTTTCCTTATCCTTTGTGATAGATTTTATTTTAAAGTCTATTTTGTCAGAGATTAATATTGCCGCTTCTGCTCTTTTTTGATTGTTGTTTGTTTGATACATTTTTTTCCATCCTTTGAGTTTTAGTTTGTTTGTGTCTTTAAGGTTTGTCTCTTGTAGGCAGTATATAGACGGAGTGTGTTTTTTCATCCATTCTGCCACTCTATGTCTCTTTATTGGTGCATTTAGTCCATTTACGTTCGGCGTAGTTATTGATAGGTACGCATTTAGTGCTGTCATTTTGATGTCTTTTTTTGTGTGTTGTTGACAGTTTCTTTGTTCCACTTAATTTTCTGTGCTGAGTCGTTTTTCTTTATGTATTTCATCTGTTTCATTGTTGTTGATTTTGTATTTGCTGAGTCTTTATGTTTTTCTTGGTTTTTATTTTGATGTATATGATTGTTAGTTTCCTTTGTGATTACCTTAATATTTACCCCTATTTTTCTAAGTTTTAACCACTCTTATTTCTTTATATCACCTTGACTTCCTCTCCATATGAAAGATCTATGATTACATTTTTTAGTCCCTCCTTTTTCTTTTAATGTTGTCATCTTTTACATATTGACATCTTTGTTTCCCTTTTTTCAGTGTTTTAGCTGTGATTTATTTTTGTGACTTCACTATCTGGGTTGATATCTGGTTGCTGTGTCCTGTGTTCTAGTCTTGGGTTGTTATCTGATGTTACTGATTTTCTAACTGGAAAATCTTTAGTATTTCTTGTAATTTTGGTTTGGTTTTTATAAATTCTCTAAACTTCTGTTTTTTTTGGAAATGCCCTAATTTTGCCATCAAGTTTGAGAGACAGTTTTGCTGGATGTATAATTCTTGGCTGGCAATTTTTTTCCTTCAAGGCTTTATATGTGTCATCCCATTGCCTTGCCTACATGGTTTCTGCTTAGTAGTCTGAGCTTAGTCTTGTTGACGCTTCTTTGTAGATGACTTTTTGTTTATCCCTAGCCACTCTTAAAATTCTCTCTTTATCTTTGGTTTTGGCAGGTTTGATTATAATATGTCTTAGTGACTTTCTTTTTGGATCTACCTTGTGTGGGGTTTGATGAACATTTTGGATAGGTATCTTCTCATCTGTTAAGATATCAGGGAAGTTTTCTGCCAACAAACATTCAACAGTTCTCTCTGTATTTTCTGTTATCCCCACCGTTCTGGTACTCCAGTCACTCACAGGTTATTCCTCTTGATAGAGTCCCACATAATTCTTAGGGTTTCTTCTTTTTTTTTTAATTCTTTTATCTGATTTTTCCTCGAATAAGTCGGTGTCAAGTGCTTTATCTTCAATCTCACTATTTCTGACTTCTGTTGCCTCGATTCTGCTCCTTTGACTTTCTAATGAGTTATCTAATTCTGAAATTTTATTTTTAATCTTCTGAATTTCTGATTGCTGCCTGTCTGTGGATTCTTGCAGTCTGTTAACTTTGTCATTGTACTTTTCTGTAATCTTTTTTAATTCATTTATTCCTTTTTTCTGTGTGTTCCTTGGCTTGTTGTTCTTCATTTTGCTTGATCTTCTTCCTGATCTCTTGAATGGTTCTGTCTGTTAATCTTTTGTAGTTTACCTCCAGAAATTCCAAGAAGTTCTCTTCCTCTGGGAGGTTTATTGGTTCTTTGTTTTAGGAGCTTGCTGAAGCCATCATGGTGTGCCTCTTTATGTGATTTGATATTGACTGCTGTCTCCGAGCCATCAATATGTTATTATATTTATTTATTTTATGTTTGCTTACTGTGTCCTAGCTTTTTGTTTTGTTTTGATGTTCCCAAATGGGCTGCTCTTGTGAGCTAGTTTACCTAGGGAACTAAGTGTTTTGAGAAGGTATTCAAATATCCGTCCAGGTTTTAGCCAAACCAGATGGGAAATCAGAACCTTGAAATCAGAACAAAATAACTTGCAACCAAGGGTACTTTTTCCTACGATGGGTTCATAGAAGAAGCCCTAGGCTCCAAAACTGTAAGCTAACTGTGTAGTTATCTGTTACTTCCTTACAAATTACCCCAATCATAAAACCAAAAATACCAAAAACCAAACCCATTACTATCGAGTTGATTCCAACTCATAGCGACCCTGTAGAATGGGGTAGAACTACGCCTAGGGTTTCCAAGGAGCATCTAGTGAAATTGAACTGCCAGCGTTTTGATTAGCAGCCAAGCTCTTAACCGCTGCACCACCAGGACGCCACCCTAATCTTAATGGCTTAAAACAACAAACATTTGTTATCTCAGTTTCTGTAGGTCAGGAATCAGGAAGCAGTTGTACTGTTCTGACTCAGTCTCTCCTGAGGCAGCAAATGAAGGTGTAAGCTGGGGCTGCAGTCATCTGAGACTTGGCTAATTCTACAGGATCTGTTTCCAAGCTCACACACGTGGTGGTTGGCACGTTCCTTGCCACATGGGCTTCTCCATTGAACTGCTCACAACATGGCTTTCCCCAGACAGAGTGATGAGAGAAAGGACCCAGGATGGAAGCCTCAGTCTTTTATAACCTCAGCCTGGAAGGCACATGTCATCATTTCTGTTGTATCCTATCGGTCACACAGACCAACCGTGCTCAGTGCAGGAGGAGACTTCATAAGGGTCTGAATACCAGTAGACTGGGATCATTGGAAACCTTCTTGGCTGGCTATCACACAAACCCCTTGAGTATCTACAAAATTCTGTGCATTATTTTTGTACTTCCAGCTTTGCTGTGTGACCAGTGTTTCCATGATTGCACAGAGCAGCTATTTGTGAAAGTTTGATTATATTAAAGCCCAACCACAAACTCCATTTAAATTTTTTTAACTGAGTGTTTTTTTTCCTAATTACAGAAGTAATGTACTCACGGTAGATGTTTATCAGAGTAGAACTTTAACACATATCTTAATAAATATCTGTCAGAAACAAGTTCATACATAAATACTATCTAGTAAGCTGCTTTTGGAGCCCTGGTGGTGCAGTGGTTAAGTCACTCCTTGGAAACCCTGTGGGGCAGTTCTGCTCTGTCCTGTAGGGTCCCTATGAGTCAGAATTGACTCGACATCAATGAGTTTGCTTTTGGTTTTATAGTGATTTTAGTAAATGACTATGTGATCAAAAGATTGAATTTCTTCATAGTCAAATGTTATATAACAATGACATGGTTGTATTAATTTATTACAAAAAGTATGGGAAGTGTCAGCTCAACTCAGCAGAATTATCTCAGACAATTCAATTTTATTTCTTCAGGAGGTTTTTTGAATATTAGTCTCATGAAAGCTAATTTAGCTTCTGAGACCAGTGTTAACCTTTGTGTACACACTCACATCACCTATTGAGCAAAAAAGTGTTTTACTGAATCGCATTGACTAAGAACTTAATTGCTTATTTCTCCATATTTGATTAATATATCAAATGTGTATTAAATTGGTCACCTTGGAAATAATTAAAATGTATACATTTTACAAATGCCTGATCCACTTTGCTTGTCATTTAACCTAAACTTCTCCAGATTGTCCACAAGTATTTCATTGGTTGTTGTTAGGTGCCGTCGAGTTGGTTCTGACTCATTATAGCAATCCTAAGTACAACAGAATGAAACACTGCCCGGTCCTGCACCATTCTACAATTGTTTCTATTCTTGAGTCAGCCACTGTGTCAGTCCATCTCATTGAGGGTCTTCCTCTTTCGATGACCCTCTTATTTTACCAAGCATGATGTCCTTCTTCAGGGATTGGTTCCACTAAATAACATGTCCAAAATACGTGAGGTGAAATCTTGCCATCCTTGCTTATAAGGAGCATTCTGGCTGTACTTCTTCTAAGACAGATTTGTTCATTCTTCTGGCAGTCCATGGTATAGTCAATATTCTTTGCCAACACTGTAATTCAAAGGCATCGATTCTTCTTTCATCTTCCTTATTCATTGTCCAGCTTTCGCATGTATATAAGGTGATTGAAAATAGTAGAAATTGCAAAATGCATCAAGATCAAGGTATACAAGATTTAAGGGGAGGGAAGTAAAAAAGGAAATGAGCAGGGACAGGTCATATAGGATTCTTATAGACAATATTAAGGAATTTAGATTTTAATCTAAGAGCAATAGGGAATTTTTAAAGAATTTTAAGTAAGCCATGTCAAACTAATTTTACTTTTTAGTGTGATAGTTGACCGAAAATGGTAGGCAATATTAATCTCAATATTAAGGGCTTTGTATCAGTCCCTTTTAAGTTAGTGTAGTGTTTTGGAGAGGCAGTATCAAAATCCTTATTTCTGATATCCTAAAAACATTCTCATGCTTTCTACCTGATAATTGCATTCTGTCAACTGAAATGTAGCTAGCAATTCAAAATCCAGAATTACCTGAGTGTCTTTGCTTCTCACTGCTTCTTGGGTTTATAAGAGTGACAACTATATTTGACATAAGAAGTTAGTCTACTGGAATTTAAAAAACACAGGCCTCATCTACCCATGCTTGCTGATTCTCAATTTGAAGTCATACAAAGAGCATGTAACAGCTTTAATATTTTTCTTTTCTTCTTTGGAACCTATAGAGTCAAGGTTCACTAATTTGGGATTAGCTGTGATTCTCTGTGAGGCCCACTACTGATTCTTGATGGCAGCAAGAATCCAGAAAGGACAAAAGGTGATTTATGAGCAGTATCCAATTACCTGGCAACCAGAATACTTTGTTTTTAAAGAGTCTATTGTAACAAGTCTCTTTGTTTTTATATAGCACTTGTCACTGTGCAACCAAGATCTTTTTTTTTTTTGAACACTTGGCATAGCATGAAACTACTAGGTCACATCGAGGCCAAACCTGCAGGGAGTTAGACTCATTTAGTTAAACCCAAACTCCATTAGTTAAACTCAGCCATCCAGTATGATAGGTGAATGTGGTAAGTGGGTACCCATTATTAAGTAAAACAGACACGCTGAGCCCCAGTTTAGATAAAGAGAATGAGGGTAAGGGGTGTTTGCTTCCAAAATTATTTGCAAGTACACAGTGATTTCACATCTGATCTGTCTACACTGGCATAGATACATAGAATCTGCTGGTTCCATACCATCCTGGGTCTGTTCCAGTTTTAACTCTACCACAGTTCTCTGTGGAACTACTTGTAGGTAAGTTAACTCCTCTCAAGCCCATATTTCCTCATATGAAAAATGAGAGGGTTGGATTAGAAGATATCTTATGGCTTCCTTCTGTGTTTCTTAAGTTATTCAAAGACAGCTAACATCATACTTTGTTGTTGTTGGCCACCATCGAGTCTGCCCCCTCCCTTGACTCATGGTAACCCCATGCACAACTGAAGGAAACACTGCCTAGTCTGGTGCCACCCCCGTGGTCAGTTGCAGATCAGACCGTTGTGACCAATGGGGTTCATTGGCTGATTTTCAGAAGTAGGTCACCAGGCCTTTCTTCCTAATCGTTCTTAGTCTGGGACCTCTGCTGAAACCTGCTCAGCATCTTAGCAACAGGCAAGCCTCCACTGACAGATGGTGGCTGTGCATAAGATGCATTGGCCGAGAACTGAACCCAGGCTTCCTGCATGGAAGGTGAGAATTCTACCACTCAACATTATGCTTACTTGACTTAAAAGAACATTTTGCAGTGAAACTTGTAGCTAAAAATGGAAGCAACTTATTAAAATCATATCGCATGTGAAGTTGGAAGGAATAAACTAGTATACTGAAGTCTGTTGTATTGGATGAGGTCCCCACTTTCTGTCAGACATGCACCCTCCAAACAAATGTTACCTCTTTTGTCATCAAACTCACCTCTATGTTAGTTGAAACCTGTAAGCCTTAAATTATAAAGAGATGATGCAACTTGGCTTCTGATGACTAGTTTAATTTTGGTGAATGTGATTGATGTTTGATTTTTAAATGTATTGTTGGCCCTTAGTGATAAAATTCGAAAAGATTGGAGTTTTATTTGTACATAGGCCTCCTGCAGGCTATGGTACCTGACCATTCCTGATGAGCTCATAAAACAAAGGGTACTTTTGCACACTTTCTCTGTGATCTAGAGTAGCAGGACATGCATTCTGGTCCATACTTTTATTGTTAGACACGTTGGAAATGACTGAGGAAGGCCTGTCCCTTCCTTCACCACATAGACATTTGCTAAGTGCAGGACTTGTCTTAAATGTTCTTCAGTGTCTTCTACCACCATCATCAATCCATTTCTAACCCCAGTGATCTTTATCCCAAATATAACAGTGATTTGCATTATGGCATACCTGACTCAGCTAATCTTTCTCAACTGCCTCTCTAGCCCCTCCCCACCCCATATTAAGTCTAGGTATATTTTTGCTCACCTCTTGCCTACTGTTATCAAAACTTTCAACAATAGATATAAACAACTTAGTTAAAAGTGCCTGGTACGAAGTAGTATGTTCAGTAAATGTTGGCTGTTTTTATTCCCTGGCCACTTTTATTAGGTGAGCCATGTGAAATTGCTGTTTTTGTATGTAAAAAAGGATTGCATGTTGGCAATTTCATATGTTTCAACTTTGTAGATATCCTCCAATGACAGTTCTTAACCAGGGACGTGAATTAGAATTAACTAGGTAGCTTTTTATAAAATATTCTCAGTCCCAATCCTAGACCTGTGCATGGGTCCTGGACAAATAAATGTATTTTGGGAAAAGCTACCCAGATGATTCTGATTCATACTCCTGGTTAAAACACCTGCAAGATCCATCAGCAGATGAATGGATAAACAAAATGTGGCATATGCAATGGAATATTACTCAGACATAAAGAGAAATGAAGTCCTAACACATGCCACAAAATAGATGAACCTTGAAATAAGCCAGTTACAAAAAGACAAATATTGTATTGTCTCACTTATGTGAGATAAGCAAATACATAGAAAACAAAAGATTATTAGTGGTTACAAGGGGTAGGAGGGAGGCGAAAGGAGTAGTTTTTGCTTAACAGACATTAATTTTATGTTAGTGGTGGTGGAATAGGAAAAGGATAGTGATAATAGTTGCATAATATGAAGAATGTAGTCCGTGTCACTGAATTTTACATGTAGAAATTTTTGAATGTTTTGATGGGTATATTTTCACCACAATTAAAAAAATAACCCTGCAAGAGAATCTTCCCTTTGGGTTGTTTTTCTTTTATACAGACCTGTATGTTTTTGATGCATTCTGATTTCTGGTGATGAGCTGAAACTTTACTTTTATGACTTCATAAATTACTGTCTCTTTTAAATTAAAGATACGGTCAACCTCCTAGTTCATGGTATAGTGCCTGGAGACTTAAAAGCTTGCAAGTGGCCATCCAGGACACAGCATTCAGTCTCTATCCACCTGGAACAACAGAGGAAGAAGAAAATTCAGGAATAGGAGGAGGAAATGGAATGTGTGGCTAATTGCCTCCGGGAACAACCACCTCTTTTGCCATTAGACTTGAAGAACTGGATGGTGCCTGGCTTACATTACTGAACATTTTGATCAAAGATACTCCAGAAGAATCCTGATCAAAAGGAATAAAATACATAACAATTTCCAATTCTCATGGAATCCAGATTTTTCTGGAGCCATGGAGGGTGGATGAATCCCTGAATCTATTGCCTTGAGATAATGTTTAAACGTTAAACCAAAAAGATCCCTTGAATTCTTTTTAAAACCAAGCAGTAGTTTAGCTTAACTGGTAAAGAATCCCCCATGTGTCTGTCAGTTTTTCATACCATGGGGGCTTGCGTGTTGCTGTGATGCTGGTAGCTGTGCCAGCGGTATTCGGTCACCAACAGGGTCATCCAGGGTGGACAAGTTTCAGCTGAGCTTCTGGACTAAGACAGACTAGGAAGAAGGACCCAGCAGTCTACTTCTGAAAAGAACTGGCCAGTGAAAACCTTAATGAATAGCAGCGGGACGTTGTCTGATATAGTGCCGGAAGATAAGCCCCCAGGTTTGAAGGCACTCAAAAGACAACTGGGGAAGAGCTGCCTCCTCAAAGTAGAGTCGACCTTAATGACGTGGATGGACTCAAGCTTTCAGGATCTTAATTTGCCGTTGTGGCATGACTCAAAATGAGAAGAAACAGCTGCAAACATCCATTAATAATCGGAACATAGAATGTACGAAGTATGAATCTAGGAAGATTGGAAATCGTCAAAAATGAAACACATAAACATTGATATCCTAGGCATTAGTGAGCTTAAATGGACTGGGGTTGGCCATTTTGAATCACGTGGTCATATGGTCTACTATGCCAGGAATGACAACTTGAAGAGAAATGGCATTGCATTCATCATCAAAAAGAACATTTCAAGATCTATGCTGAAGTACAGTGCTGTCAGTGATAGGATAATATCCATATGCCTACAACGAAGATCAGTTAATACGACTATTACTCAAATTTACACGCCAACCACTAAGGCCAAAGATAAAGAAATTGAAGATTTTTACTAGCTTCTGCAGTCTAAAATTGATCAAACATGCAATCAGAATGCATTGACAGTTACTGGTGATTGGAATACAAAAGTTGGAAACCAATAAGAAGATCGGTAGTTGGAAAATATGGCCTTGGTGATAGAAATGATGCAGGAGATCTCATGATAGAATTTTACGAGACCAATGACTTCTTCATTGCAAATACCTTTTTTCACCAACATAAACAGCAACTCTACACATGGACCTCGCCAGATGGAATACACAGGAATCAAATTGACTACGTCTTTGGAAAGAGACAATGGAAAAGCTCAGTATTATCAGTCAGAATAAGACCAGGGGCCAACTGTGGAACAGACCATCAGTTGCTCATATGCAAGTTCAAGTTGAAAGTGAAGAAAATTAGAACAAGTCCACGAGAGCCAAAGTACGACCTTGAGTATATCCCATCTGAATTTAGAGACCATCTCAAGAATAGATTTGACGTGTTGAACACTAATGACAGAAGACCAGACGAGTTGTGGAATGACATCAAGGACATCATACGTAAAGAAAGCAAGAGGTCACTGAAAAGACAGAAGGAAAGAAAAGACCAAAATGGATGTCAGAAGAGACTCTGAAACTTATTCTTGAACGTCGAGTAGCTAAAGCAAAAGGAAGAAACGATGAAGTAAAAGAACTGAACAGAAGATTTCAAAGGGAGAGTTCTGGCAAAACAGCACTCTAGGCAGAAGCACCATGCCGTTCCTCCACAGCAAAGATCCGAAAACCTAAGCCGAACAGAGAATACAACAATCCTGAAACCCTAAAACATCAAATGAAGAGTTAAAGAACTCAGCCGAGCACCAAATGGAGTGAGGAAACTGACAGAGAACGGAGAGCGAGGAGAGATTCATGCAGAGGTCCCTTACCAGCTAACACGGTGCGGATCCGCCATCTTGGACTCCTATCGGAGACCAGCAAACGGGGTACGAGAAAGCAGCCTCACGGAGCTTCCAGCAGGAGACGAAACAACCGGTAATTGGTGATATACGCTTTCCCACCCCCACCCTTCTTCACCCTGACTCTGCATCCCCTGCTTCCCACGGCCACAGTCTCTTGTCCGGGAAACAGCGGCTACTTGGATTCCAAATACCCGAATGGGTGGCTGTCTGAGTGCCATTTGTTGGCTGCTGGTGTTGCTTTTTTTCCGCTTCTTTTTATTTCTTCCTAGCCTCTCCCCACCTCCCCCTCCTTTAGCTCAAGTACCTCGCTCCATGCGCCATCTTTGCTTCTTCCTGAGGGGCTGCAGAGCTCCGGGAATTTGTGATATACGCTTTCCCACTCTGTACCCTTCTTCATCCACACTCGCCCCCTCTGCTTCCCATGGACACAGTCTCTTGTCCAGAAACACCAGCCCGCACTAGCTGGTTCTCTGGGTGTCATTTGTTGGCTGCCAGTGTTGCTTTTTTTTTCCTGCTTCTTTTCACTTCTTACTTGCCTCTCACCATTTCCCCCTCCCTTCGCTCAAGTCCCTGGCTCCATGCGCCATCTTTGCTTCTTCCTGAGGGGCTGCGGAGCTCCGTTCGAGTGTGGAGCTGCTTCCCGGGTTGGGCTGCCGTGCTGATGGCATCCCGGGGCTTTTGTTCGTTCGTTTGTTTTGAATTGTTTGTTTGTTTTCCTTTTCTTGAGTTGGGAGCCCTTTCTGTCCAAGCTGAGCTGTGTGGTAGGGAGACGCCCCTTCGGCTTCCACAGATGTGTAGAGGGATCCCTGAGGGCATTTCTTTTTATGTTGGTTTCTTTTTTTTTTTTTTTTTTTTTAATTTGTTTTGTTTTCTTTTTCCTCTTTTTCCCTTTTTGTCTTTCTTCATTGCTCAGTTTCTCGTCTCTCTATATCTTCCTTCTCTTTCTGATCCCTGAATACCTGGCATTGCATACCTCTACGCCTTCTAGCCAGGTTGTACTGAAACACCTGAGAGCGACTTCCCCAGACCTCATAGCAGCACTGGTGGGATCCCTGGGAACTTTGCCGTTCTTTAACCTTTCTGATTCTTATTTATTCATTCTTTTCTTCCGCCTCCCCTTTCTGTTTTTCTCCATTTCATAGTATCTCATCTCTCCACTCCAACAACAAGCTCCCCTAGCATTCTTTTTTGTTTGTATGTTTTTGGCTCCTGTTCCTCTCTCCTCTCTCCCATATCCATCTTAGCTCCACACATAACAATCTCCCCGCTGCATCCTGCCTACCTGTACCGTGTGGTTGACATCACACCACCAAGCAGCACAGGCACGGCCTACTGGAACCTGCCCTGCACTGATTACCGACCAGCTCTGGTGGCTGTAGTAAGTGCCACAAACAACCAGTCCCAGTAACTCCTCTTCAGCTAGACCTGCCCTGCTGTACCATATCTGAGTGACTGACCCTGCCAGTTGAAGAAGGAGGTGAAAAGTATTGTGCCCAAACACGAGCAGACAACAAAGAACACACAGTCTGCCTGCTCAGACATAGTCAATTTTTTTTTTTAAAAAGGGACGAAACAAACAAATCTACAAACAGTAAACGAGAAAAATAACTACTGAATGCCCCGAAGACAGCAGACAATAACAAAACATTTACAAAAACAGGACAGGATTGTTCCAGTAGGCGTCCAAAATAAAACACCTCATGACTCTCCTCTGGAAGAAAATGCACTACAACTACCTGATAGGGAATTCAAATCTCTAATACTCGGAATTCTCCAAGAACTGAGTCAAAAAGCTGACAAACATGAGGAAAAAATAGACAAATTCATGGAAAATATGGACAAAAAATTGGAAGAATTCAGGAAAATAATGCAGGAACAAAATGCCAAAATAAATTCACAACTACAAATAGTACAAAGACAACAATTAGAAATCCAAAAGATAAACAACAAGATTTCAGAAATAGACGGTGTCATAAAGGGGCTGAGAAGCAGGTTTGAAATGGTGGAAGACAGGATCAGTGGAATTGAAGACAAACACTTGGATACAACTCTGTTTCAGGAAAACTCATAAAAAAGGGCAAAGAAAAATGAAGAGACCCTGAGAGTTATGTGGGATAAAATCAAAAGCAAAAATGTTCGAGTGATTGGAATTCCAGAACGGGGAGAAAACAGAAAACACAGAGAGGATCATTGAAGAAGTGCTGACAGAAAACTTCCCCAATATCATGAAAAATGAAAAGCTGGCCATTCAAGAAGCTCAACGAACCCCATATAGAAGAGACCCCAAAAGAAAATCCCCAAGGCATATCATATTCACACTCACCAAAACCAAAGACAAACAAAGAATCCTGAGAGCAGCTCGTGAAAAACAAGAAGTCACATACAGAGGAGAAACAGTAAGACTAAGCTCAGATTATTCGGCAGAAACCATGCAGGCAAGAAGGCAATGGGATGACATATATAAAATCTTGAAAGAAAAAAATTGCCAGCCAAAAATAATATATCTTGCAAAACTCTCGTTCAAATTTGATGGTGAAATTAGGTCATTTCCAGATAAACAGAAATTAAGGGAATATGTAAAATTCAAACAAAACTTACAAGAATTATTAAAAGAAGTTCTTCGATCTGAGGACAGACAGCTTCAGTTCACAGGCAGAACCTAGGACACAGGATCGTAAGAGCCAGATACCAATCTAGGAAATGAACTGTCAAGGACTATCCAAAACCAAAGGAAATACAACAGGGCATCAGAGCAGTTAATCAGTAAATGACAACAACATCAAAACAATAAAAGAAGGAATAAATGGCATAGGTATAGAACCTTCTAATGGAGAGGAAGGAAAGGCGATACTAAGTAATGGTAGACTGCTTCAAACTTAGAAAGATGAGGGTAAAATTCATAGTAACTACAAAGAAAGTTAACAAACATACTTATAAAAAAAAAAGAGGAAAAACATAAAGTCTCAGCAAAAACAAAACCTACAAAAACAAAAGAAATGAGAAAAAAATCCACAAACAAAAGTAACTCAGCTGAAGAGAGTAAGAAGAACAAAGAAAACGTCAGCACCTACAAAAAAAGCACTACAAAATGACAACAACAAACCCACATCTATCAATAATCACACTGAATGTAAATGGACTCAATGCATCCATAAAGAGATGGAGAGTGACAGAATGGATAAGAAAATAGGATCCATCAATATGCTGTCTACAGAAGACACGCCTTAGAAACAAAGATGTGAATTTATTAAAAGTCAAGGGTTGGAAAAATATATATCAAGCTAACAATGACCAAAAAAGAGCAGGAGTGGCAATTCTAATCTCGGATAAAATAGACTTTAAAACGAAATCTACCATAAAAGACAAAGAAGGACACTATATAATCATTAAGGGGATGATCCATCATGAAGACATAACCATAATAAACGCACCCAATGACAGGGCTCCAAAGTACATAAAACGAAATCTAACAACACTGAAAAGAGAAATTGACAGTTCCACAATAATAGTAGGAGACTTCAACACACCACTGTCAGTAAAGGACAGAACAACTAAGAAGAAACTCAGCAACTATACAGAAGACCTAAAGGGCACAGTCAGCCAACTTGACCTCATGGACATATATAGAACACTCCATCCAACTGCTGCAAAGTACACATTCTTTCCCAATGCACATGGAACGTTCTCCAGAATAGACCACATCTTAGGCCACAGAGTAATCCTCAACAAGATCCAAAACGTTGAGATAATTCAAAGTATCTTCTCTGACCACAATGCCATCAAGGTAGAAATGAACAATAGAAAGAGCAAAGATAAAAAATCAGTTACATGGAAACTGAATAATACCCTGCTTACACATCGCTGGGTAATAGAAGAAATCAAAGATGGAATCAAAAATTCCTAGAATCAAATGAGAATGAAAACACATCATACCAAAACCTTTGGGACACAGCAAAGGCAGTCCTCAGAGGACATTTTATAGCAATAGATGCACATACCAAAAAAACAGAAAGGGACAAAATCAAAACATTAACTACAGAACTCAAACAAATAGAGAACAGCAAAAAAAGCCCACAACCACCAGAAGAAAGGAAAGAGTAAAGATCAGAGCAGAAATAAATGAAATAGAGAACAGAAAAACAATAGAAAGAATCAACAAAACCAAAAGTTGGTTCTTTGAAAGAATCAACAAAATCGACAACTCACTGGCGAGATTGACAAAAGAAAAACAGGAGAGGACACAAATAACGCAAATAAGAAATGAAATGGGGGACATTACAACAGAGCCAACTAAAATAAAAAGGATTATAACAGAATATTATGAAAAACTATACTCCAACAAATTTGAAAACCTAGAGAAAATGGATAAATTTCTGCAAACACACAGCCTACCCAAACTACAACAAAGTGATGTTGAAAATCTGAACAGACCCATAACAAGAGAAGAGATTGAAAAGCTAATAAAAAAAAACTCCCAACCAAAAAAAGCCCTAGCCCAGGTGGCTTCACTGGAGAATTCTACAAAACATTTACAGAAGAGTTTGTACCAGTACTACTCAAGCTATTTCAGAGCATAGAAGAGGAAGCAACACTTCCAAATTCATTCTATGATAGCAGCATAACACTGATACCAAAACCCGGCAAAGACGTCACAAAAAAAGAAAATTACAGACCAATATCTCTCATGAATATAGATGCAAAAATTCTCAACAAAATTCTAGCCAATAGAACTCAGCATCATATCCAAAAAATAATACACCACGAACAAGTAGGATTCATACCAGGTATGCAAGGATGGTTCAACATTAGAAAATCAATCAACGTAATCCACCACATAAATAAAAGGAAAGAAAAGAATCATGTGATCATCTCAGTTGACACAGAAAAGGCATTTGACAAAGTCCAACACCCATTCCTGTTAAAAACTCTCAATAAAATCGGTATAGAAAGGAAATTTCTCAACATAATAAAGGGCATCTATGCAAAACCAACGGCCAACATCATTCTTAATGGAGAGAGGCTGAAAACATTCCCCTTGAAAACAGGAACAAGACAAGGATGCCCTTTATCACCACTCCTATTTAACATTGTGCTGGAAGTTCTAGCTAGAGCAATAAGGCAAGAAAAAGAAATAAAGGGCATCCAGATTGGTAATGAAGAAGTTAAACTGTCCCTGTTTGCAGATAATATGATACTATACACAGAAAACGCTAAAGACTCCATGAGAAATCTACTGGAACTGATAGAAAGATTCAGCAGAGTAGCAGGATACAAGATACACACATTCAAAAATCAGTTGGATTCCTATACACCAACAAGGAGAACAATGAAAAGGAAATCAGGAAAACAATACCATTTTCAGTAGCCCCTAAAAAGATAAAATACTTAGGAATAAATCTGACCAGGGATGTAAAAGACCTATACAAAGAAAACTACAAAACACTACTGCAGGAAACCCAAAGGGATCTACATAAATGGGAAAACATACCATGCTTATGGATAGGCATACTCAACATTGTGAAAATGACAATTCTACCCAAAGCAATTTACAAATACAATGCAATCCTGATCCAAATACCAACAACATTCTTCAAAGAGATGGATAAACTAATCATTAACTTTATATGGAAGGGGAAGAAGCCCCGAATAAGTAAAGCACTACTGAAGAAGAAGAATAAAGTTGGAGGACTCACACTACCTGACTTCAGAACCTACTATACAGCTACCATAGTCAAAACAGCCTGGTACTGGTACAACGACAGATACATTGACCAATGGAACAGAAGTGAGAACCCAGATGTAAATCAATCCACCAACGGTCACCTGATCTTTGACAAGGGCCCAAAGTCCATCAAATGGGGAAAAGACAGTCTTTTTAACAAATGGTGCTGGCAAAACTGGATATCCATCTGCAAAAAAATGACAGGACCCATACCTCACACCATATACAAAAACTACTTCAAAATGGATCAAAGACCTGGACATAAAAGCCTAAAACTATAAAGTTCATAGAGAAAAAATAGGACCAATGCTTCAGGCCTTAATACATGGCATTAACAGGATACAAACCATAACCATCAACGCACAAAATCCAATAGATAAGCTAGATAACTGGGATCTTCTAAAAATCCAACACCTATGCTCTTCAAAAGACTTCACCAAAAGAGTAAAAAGGGAACCTACAGACTGTGAAAAAATTTTTGACAGTATAAGTCAGACAAAGGTCTAATCTCCATAATCTACAAGAAAATCCAACACAAACAACAAAAAGACAAATAATCCTATTAAAAAATGGGCAAAGGAAATGAACAGACACTTCACCAAAGAGGACATTCAGATGGCCAACAGACACATGAGGAAATGCTCGCAATCACTAGCCATTAGAGAAATGCAAATTAAAAGCAATGAGATACCTTCTCACCCCAGCATTACTGGCACGAATCAAAAACACTGGAAATAACAAATGTTGGAGGGTCTGCAGGGGATCGGAACACTTATGCACTGCTGGTGGGAATGCAAAATGATAACAACCATTTTGGAAAATGATGTGGCGCTTCCTCGGAAAGCTAGAAATAGACATACCATTCGATCCAGCAATCCCACTCCTAGGAATATATCCTAGAGAAATAAGAGTCGTTACTCGAATAGACATATGCACACCTATGTTCATGGCAGCATTGTTCACAATAGCAAAACGATGGAAACAGCCTAGATGCCCATCAACAGATGAATGGATAAACAAACTATGGTACATACACACAATGGAGTACTATGCAATGAGAAAGAACAACAATGAATCTGTGAACCATCTCATAACGTGGATGAAACTGGAGGACATTATGCTGAATGAAATAAGTCAATCACAAAAGGACAAATATTGTATGAGACCTCTACTGTAAAAACCCATGAAAAAGTTCACACACAAAATGTAACTATCTTTGTTGGTTACCAGGGATGGGGTGTGGGGGAATACTAAATAGGCAGTAGATAAGTGGTATCTTGGGTGAAGGGTGAGACAATAAACAATACAGGAGAAACTAGCACATCTTGTACAAGGGAAGGTCATGGAAGCCCCATAGACACATCCAAACTCCCTGAAGGACTGAATTGCTGGGCGGAGGGCTCTGGGGACCATGGTCTCAGGGAACATCTAGCTCAATTGGCATGACACAGCTTATAAAGACAATGCTCTGCGTTCTACCTTGGTGAGTAGTGTCTGTGGGCGGCCATCTAAGATACTCCACTGATCTCATCCCTTCGGGAGCAAGGGAGAATGAAGAGAACAGGATACAAGGAAAAGATTAGTCTAAAGGACTAATTGTCCACAGCTAACAAGGCCTCCACCAGACTGAGACCAGTACAGCTAGATGTTGCCCGGCTACCACCACTGACTGCTCTGACCAGGATCACAACAGCGGGTTCTGGACAGAGCTGGAGAAGGATGTAGAGCATAATTCTAACACAAAAAAAAAGACCAGATATACTGGCCTAAAGGAGACTGGAGAAACCCCGATAGTACAGCCCCCAGACACCCTTTTAGCTCAGTGGTGAAGTTATCTCCAAGGTTCACCATTCAGCCTGGGGGTGGGCAGCCCTGTAAAACCAAATGGGACTAATGAGTTACAGTAGTCCAGTGACAAGGGCCAGATGGCAGAAGGGGACAAGGAAGCTGGTGATAGGGAACCCAAGGTTGAGTAAGGATATTGTTGATGTGTTGTGAGATTGTTAACCATTGTCATAGGGTAACATTTGTAGTAACTGTTAAATGATAAACTGTTTTGTTCTGTAAGCCTTCATCTTAAGTGAGAATAACAGCACAATTCGAAGAGCGTAGTCAATGTCACTGAACTGTGCATGTAGAAATTTTTGAAATCATGTATCTTTGTCTGTGTGTATTTTCACCAAACAAAAAAAGAGGTTGAGAAGTTATAGGGTTGATATGTTGTGGGGTTGTTAACCAATGTTATAAAACAATATGTGTACTTCTGTTTCATGAGAAACTATTTGTTCTCTAAGCCTTCACCTGAAGTACAATTAAAAAAATAAAAAGAAGATTTCAAGGGGCAGCTCGAGAAGACAGAGTAAAGTATTATAATGACATGTGGAGAGATCTGAAGATAGAAAACCAAAAGGGAAGAACACGCGCGGCATTTCACAAGCTGAAAGAAGAAAAAATTCAGGCCTCGAGTTGCATTACTGAAGGATTCTATTGGGAAAATATTCAATGACGCAGGAAGCATCCAAAGACAATGAAAGAAATAGAATCATTATACCAAAAGAATTGATCAACATTCAACCATTTCAAGAGGTAGCATATGATCAGAAACCAGTGGTACTGAAGGAAGAAATCCAAGAAGGCATTGATGAAAAACAAGGCTCCAGGAATTGATGGAATATCAGTTTAGATGTTTCAGGAAACGGATGCAGCAGTGGAAGTGCTCACTCATCTATGGTAAGAAATTTGGAAATCAGCTACCTGGCCAACCAACTGGAAGAGATTCATATTTATGTCTATTCCCAAGAAAGGGGATCCCACCAAATACAGAAATTATCGAACAGTGTCATTAATGTCACGTGCAAGTAAAATTTTGCTGAAGATCATTCAGAAGCGGCTGCAGCAGTATATCGATAGGTAACTGCCAGAAATACAGGCCGGATTCAGAAGAGGACGTAGAACCAGGGTTATTGCTGATGTCAGATGAATCCTGATTGAAAGCAGAGAATACCAGAAAGATGTTCACCTGTGTTTTATTGGCTACGCAGAGGCATTTGACTGTGTAGATCACAACAAATTATGGGTAACATTGCGAAGAATGGGAATTCCAGAACACTTAATTGTGCTTATAAGGAACCTGTACATAGATCAAGAGGGATCTGTTTAAACAGAACAAGGGGATGCTACGTGCTTTAAAGTCAGGAAAGGTGTGCGTCAGCGTTGTGTCCTTTCACCATACCTATTCAGTCTGTATGCTGAGCAGATAATCCGAGAAGCTGGACTATATGAAGAAGAATGGGGCATCAGGATTTGAGGAAGACTCATTAACAGCCTGCAATATGCAGATGACACAGCCTTGCTTGCTGAAAGTGAAGAGGACTTGCAGCACTTACTGGTGAAGATCAAAGACCACAGCCTTCAGTATGGATTACACCTCAACATGAAGAAAACAAAAATCCTCGCAACTGGACCAATAAGCAACATCAGGATAAACGGAGAAAAGATTGAAGTTGTCAAGGATTTCGTTTTACTTGGATCCACAGTCAACACCCATGGAAGCAGCAGTCAAGAAATCAAAAGACGCATTGCATTGGGCAAATCTGCTGCAAAAGACCTCTTTAAAGTGTTGAAAAGCAACGATGTCACCTTGAAGACGAAGGTGCGCCTGACCCAAGCCGTGGTATTTTCAGTTGCATCACGTGCATGTGAAAGCTGGATAGTCAATAAGGAAAACCGAAGAAGAATTGACGTCCTTGAATTGTGGTATTGGTGAAGAATATTGAATATACCATGGACTGCCAAAAGAATGAACAAATCTGTCTTGGAAGAAGTACAGCCAGAACACTCCTTAGAAGCAAGGATGGTGAGGCTGCGTCTTACGTATTTCGGACATGTCAGGAGGAATCATTCACTGCAGAAGGACATCTTGTTAAAGTACAGAGTCAGCAAAAACGAGGAAGATGGATTGACACAGTGGCTGCAACAATGGGCTTAAGCATAACAATGATTTTGAGCATGGCGCAGGACCGGGTAATGTTTTGTTCTCTAGTGCATCGGGTCGCTATGAGTCGGAACCGACTGGATGGCACCTAACAACAACAACAACGGTAAAGGATGCCTGCCTTGAGCATTGTGCTCTTTTAAGAACTATGTATATGGGATCAAACTGACAACAGCAACTCAAAAGGTTGATAGGAAACTCGCATGGCAGTGAGTTTGTTAATCGGGGAGGGAACATCTTAGAAAAACGGTAAGAATGGTTGCACAACTCAAAGAATGTAATCAGTGTCACTGAAGTGTACATGTAGAAACTTGAACTGGTGCATGTTCTGCTGTGTATACTCTCACCAACAAGAAAAATAAATTTTAAAAAGAAAAGAGGATCAAATCTCAAATTAAGATTTTTCAGTACTTAATCTTTTAAGGGAATTTTCAAGGTTTTTTTCCCTGGTGTAACTTACATTATCTTTCGTGTTGTTACTAGGATTTAGTACTTTTCAAATACACTTTTGCCTTTTCTTAAGGAAGGGGGTTAACAGTAGTGAGCAAGGCACAGTTCAGTGTACTTATCTTGATGACTCACAATTCACTCACCTACATGATTCATAATTTAATGTAGCAAGATAAAATGAAGTTTCTTTGAACAACAGTTGCTTCCCCTCACTGATGGTAATTTGTGTATTATGTTCTTACTATTAACCAGTGTTTTGAAATCTCTGGTTAAGTGAACCCTAGATAAGCCCAAAATTCTGAACAAAATTTTTCTTTTGTTTCCCTGGCAACGACACAAAAGAATCTTAAAACCCAGAAAAGAGGGTTCTCTGTACTCCTGTTATCGTGTTCTCTCTAATTTAGGTCCTTAAAAATGAGGTGTACTTGCTATAGTGGCACGTGCACTTTATCAAAAATTGAAATACAGAGTAGTTTCATGGGGCTTCTATACAAGAATGACTCTCGAATTTGTTATAAAGCCCACTTAACTGTAACGGATTATTTTAATAAGAAATAAAATTCAAATGCTGGGGTTTTTTTAAGTGGAATTTTATAGAATTTCTATATTCATACATGAAATTGTACTCTGGTTGTTGGGTATGATTATTGCTATTTTGGTACCACTGACTTCATAACATGATTTAGGTAGCTTTTCTTTGTCACCCATGAGAATTATCTTTTTATGTTTAAAAGAAATTGCCTTGAAAACTGTCTGGGCCCCAAGCCTTTTAGAGAGGTCATTTTTACCAATTCTTCCTTAGTGGTAGTAAAGTTTAGTTAGTAAAAGCTTAGGATCTGAATTTTAGCCTGGCTCCACACCAACAGTGTGACCTTGGGCCTGTTTTTTAAGCTTTGTAAGGCTTAATGTCTCACCTGTAAAATGTAGATAATGATTATAAAGTTTTTTTGAGGGTTTCATGAGGTAATCAAATAGTTGAAAAAGTGCCTGGCCCATAATAAGCATTCAGTAAATGAAAATATTGTTTATTTTCCCCAAGGTTATTGTTTTACTTGGATGTTGTGATTGTTTTAAATCTTTTTTTTTTTTTTTTTTCTTCCTGCTTTCCTAGGAATATTCCTCTCAGCTTCTTTAACCGTATGGTTGAATGTTTTGTATAAGATAGTCATAGAAGAAGATAAAAACTTGAAAATATTTTAACAGTAGATGATAGGACCACACAGGATCGTACAGGTGATTTTCTCCCTTCTTATCTGTGCTCTCCAAATTGGATGTGATAAATACTTGTTACTTTTGGAATTAGAGACAAATGTTGAGGAAAGGAGGAAGGCAAGTCCTGAGTAAGGGGTGTGTGTGTGTGTCTAGGGGGGATAATCATCCCCCTACACACACATATATATTTATTTTTATAATAGGTAATCATTGGATTAGGAATACTAAACAGCATTCCAGATATGACACAGTGGTGGGTCAGTGGTAGAATTCTTGCATTTCATGCAGGAGACCTGGGTTCAATTTCCAGCCAATGCATCTCATGCACAGCCACTACTTTTCTGTCATTGGAGGCTTGTGTATTGGTATGATGCTGAACGGCATAGCTTCCAGGCTAAGACAGACTAGGAAGAAAGCCCTGGTGATCTAGTTCTGAAAATCAGCCAGTGAAAACTCTCTGGATTATAGAGGTATGATCTGCAACTGATCATGAAGATGGTGCAGGACTGGGCAGCATTTTGTCCTGTTGTGCATGGGTTCATTATGAGTCAGGGACCAACTCAACAGCAGCTAACAACACCAAAACAAATTTGCAATAGAGAACATAATTAATACTACTCAAGGTGAAATTAAGCATAATTTCATATATTTGCTGTATTCATTGTTAGTGTTTTTTTAATTAAAAAAATGATATTTACTGAACAACTGCTATGTCTTATACAGTAAGCACCTTGTAATACATACCAAGAGGTTAACCTTGATGGGATGGATGTGTGGTGCCATGTATAACAAGTTAGAATTCCAGAGGTTTTCAGTTTTTATATATATATATATATATACACACACACACACACACACACACACACGCACACACACGCATATACATATATATATGTATTTTTTTAACTACTCCCTGTTATTCCTTAAAAAGACTTTTAGCTCACCTTTCTCTTCCTTACCACCTGTGTTTCACTCCCACTCTTTTTATACCAGATACTGGCCAGTCTTTTTTGTCAAACCTTATTGTTCTGTATTTCTGATACTTTGGTCACTCATATCAGGAAACTAGTTTATTTTTATAATTGGTACTGAATAGTAGTTTTCTTTAAAACCCAAGCTAATTTTATTTACATGTCTTTGAGATTGGTCATAGTTTCTAATTTGAAATATTTTTTGGTCCCAAAACAATTCAGCTCAAGATTTTAACCCAATTTGACGTGAAAGCCAATGGACTAAATTCATGGGTCTTAACTCCTCTGTATCCCAAGTCCCTGTGAAATAACTGGGGGAAAAAATGTACAGACAGTAATTTGTAAATCCATTAACAGCACTTGAGAATGGGAACAGATGGAGTGACCATCAGCAAAGCAGAGACTTTCCAGATTCTAGAAGACAGAAAACAGATGGCATTGATGGATAAACCAGGGTGGAGGAAGCCCCAGCACAGCATACCCATGAGGGAAGGCTGCAGGTGGAATCTGTTCTCCCCTATAGAATCGTGAAGCTCAAATCAGCAGAAAGAGAGAGCAGAAAAGACAGTAGGACACAGTGTTAATTAAAGGACTAGATATATGGAGAAATAACTGGATATCCTACCCACATACCCAACCCATACCAAGACTGCAGTAGCAGCGTTGGTTCCTATACTAATTTTATAAATCTACTTTCCAAAAATTTTTTCCGGAACTCAGCCTGGGGAAGACTAGGAGTTCTAGTGAAAGTTTAGTGACCTCCAGGGTAGACTCTTCTTCTTTTGATATTTGAGGAAGGTCAACCTGTTTCTTGCCCATGAACTCTAAGTGACACACATCCATCAAAATGCCACATGAACGTAGAGTCTGTTACCACTCCTAATGTGTTGTGGGAAGCAGATAAGCCCAACAACAGAGGAAATCCGCTACATGAACTGGGAGAGTAAGAAAAAAGAAAGCCTAGCATACTGTCTTAGGCTGGGTTCTCTAGAGAAGCAAAACCTAAAGCATATAAATATGTATAGAGATTTATGTCAAGGAAATGACTCATGCAGTTGTAGAGCCTGGAACGTCCCAAGTCTGTGGGTCAGGCTGGAGGCTTCTCCTGATTCACATAGCCGCAGGAGCTGGCAAACTGAGGATAGGCAGGCAAGATAGCAGGTAAGCTGCTAGCGCAAGTCCCAAGAACTGGAGGCCAGGCGAACAGGAGCCAGCTGCAGGATCCAGAGTGAGCAAAGCCCATGAGCCTTGCCAGAAGGTCCACTTACATTCTGTGCAGGCCACACCCCCAAGGAAACTCCCTTTCAACTGATTGGCTACTCACAGCAGATCCCGTCATGGAGGTGATCACATTATATGAAATCTCATCATGGAAGTGATCACATCATCATATGACTGGCAAACTGCATCATAACTGCCAAAACCACTAAGAATCATGGCCCAGCCAAGTTGACACACAACCTTAATGATCACATGAACTGTGACATGAAATTATAAAAAATACAATAAGAGATACTATTGCCAGATGAATAAAGAACATGTACTAACAATTCACAAAATAAACACATGGAAAAAAATATATCACAGATGTAACTAGGAAGAGTAGTGAAATTATTTTCTCAGCAGACTTTTAAAAAGAATACCCATTGCTGCTAGAAATGTGAATAATTCTACAGGCTAGAGTTCACCAAGCAGTTGTATAATATGCGTAATAAATCTTCAGCATTTCATTTGTTTCTACTTCAGAGAAGCTGTCTTGTGGAAAACTATAGAAATAGATGGTCATTCATTATAATATTGAAGGATTTAAATAGTTGCTAGTAGGGGATTTGTGAAGTAAATGGTTTACATCTAAAAAAAGAAAAGAAAAAACCAGGTGTTGTCAAGTTGACTCCAACTCATGAAACCTCGTGTGTGTTAGAGTAGAACTATGCTCCATAGGGAGATTTTTTTCCCCTAAATTTTATTTTGTTGTTGTTGAGAATATGCAAAACATGCAACAGTTTCTACATGTACAATTTAGTGACATTATTACATTCTTAGAGTTGTGCGACTGTTCTCACTCTCCTTTGCTCAGTCGTTCTTCCCTCTTAAAAACTCACTACCCTCTAAGGTTCCTATCAAATCTTTCGAGTTGCTGTTGTTAAGTTGATCCATCTTAAAAGAGCATAATGCTCAAGGCAGACCTTTTTTACTACTTAAGCTAAACTATTGTTCAGTTTTAAGATGACTTCAGGGGATGTTTTTGGTTTAAAGTTTAAAGATTATCTCAGGGTAATAATTTCAGGGATTCAGCCAGCTTCCGTGACTCCAGAAATGCTGCATTCCATGAGAATTTGAAATTCTACTCTGCTTTTTCTCCCTTTTAATCAGAATTCTTCTGTGGAATCTTTGATCAAAACGTTCAATAATGGTAGCCAAGCATTATCCAGTTCTTCTGGTATCATGTCAAAGGAGACAGTTGTTCAGGGAGGCAATTAGCCACACATTCTGTATCCTCCTCCTATTCCTGACTTTGCGTCTTCCTCTGTTGCTCCAGGTGAATAGAGACCAGTTGCTGTGCCCTGGATGGCGGCTTGCAAGCTTTTAAGACCCCAGGCACTACACAATGAACTAGGAGGTAGAATAGAAGCGCTAAACACGTTATTAGGCCAATTAACTGGGATGTCCCCAGAAACCATGACCCTGAACCTCCAAACCGAGGAACCAAATCCCATGAAGTGTTTGGCTGTACATAAGCAGCCTCAGCAGCTACTCTTTTTTTTTTTCCCCCTTTGGTCGTGTTGTAACTATATCTTTCACAGAACTTTTGCTAATTCAACTTTTTACAGATGTGCAACTTATTGACAGCAGATACAGTAATCGGCTGTGCAACCCTCCCCTTAATCAATGTGATTTCTCCATCACCGTTAACCCCCCTTTTCCCCGCTCCTTCCCACCCCTGGTAACCACTAATAGACTGTTCTCTGTATATTTGCTATGTAAGTGACCAAAACCAAAAATCCATTGCCATTGAGTCGATTCTGACTCATAGCAACCCTAAAGGACAGAGTAGCACTGCACCATAGGTTCTGTAAGTGTGGTCATACAATATTTGCCCTTTTGTGATTGGCTTATTTTGCTCAGCATAATGTCTTCAAGCTCCATCTATACTGTAGCATGTATCAAGACTTCATTTCTCCTACTGGCTGAGTAGTATTCCATTGTGTGTTGTTGTTAGGTGCCGTCGAGTCAGTTCTGACTCATAGAGACCCTTTGTACTACAGAACAAAACACTGCCTGGTCCTGTGCCATGCTCACAATTGTTGTTATGCTTGAGCCCATTGTTACAGCCACCGTGTCAGTCCATCTCCTTGAGGCTCTTCCTCTTTTTCACTGACCCTCTACTTTACCAAGCATGATGTCCTTCTCCAGGGACTGATCCCTCCTGACAACATCAAAGTATGTAAGACATAGTCTTGCCATCCTTACTTCTAAGGAGCATTTTGGTTGTACTTCTTCCAAGACAGATTTGTTCCTTGTTTTGGCAGTCCAAGGTATATTCAGTATTCTTTGCCAACACCACAATTCAGAGACGTCAGTTCTTCTTCAGTTTTCCTTATTCATTGTCCGGTTTTCACATGCATGTGATGTGGTTGAAGATACCATGACTTGGGGCAGGTGCGCCTTCGTCTTCAAGGTGACATCTTTGCTTTGCAACACTTTAAAGAGGTCTTTTGCAGCAGATATGACCAATGCAATGCATCTTTTGATTTCTTGACTGCTGCTTCCATGGGTGTTGATTGTGGATCCAAGTAAAACGAAATCTTTGACAACTTCAGTCTTTTCTCAAGTTTGTCATAATGTTGCTTATCGGCCCAGTTGAGAGGATTTTTGTTTTCTTTATGCTGAGGTGTAATCCATACTGAAGGCTGTGGTCTTTGATCTTCATCAGTAAGTGCTTCAAGTCCTCTTCACTTTCAGCAAGCAAGGTTGTGTCATCTGCATAATGCAGGTTGTTAATGAGTCTTCCTCCAATCCTTATGCCCCGTTCTTCTTCATATAGTCCAGCTTCTCAGATTATTTGCTCAGTATACAGACTGAATAGGTATGGTGAAAGGATACAACCCTGATGCACACCTTTCCTGACTTTAAACCACGCAGTATCCCCTTGTTCTGTTCGAACAGCTGCCTCTTGATCTATGTACAGAGTCCTCATGAGCACAATTAAGTGTACTGGAATTCCCATTTTTCACAGTGTTATCCATTATTTGTTATGATCCACAGAGGCAATTGCCTTTGCATAGTCAATCAAACACAGCTAAACATCTTTCTCACCTTCTCTGCTTTCAGCCAGGATCCATCTGATATCAGCAGTGATAATATACCTGGTTCCACGTCCTCTCATGAATCCAGCGTAAATTTCTGGCAGTTCCCTCTCCGTGTACTGCTGCAACTGCTTTTGAATAATCTTCAACAAAATTTTGCTTGCGTGTGATATTAATGATATTGTTCAATGATTTCTGCATTTGGTTGTATCACCTTTCTAGGGAATAGGCATAAATATGGATCTCTTCCAGTCGGTTGGCCAGGTAGCTGTCTTCCAGATTTCTTGACATAGACAAGTGAGCACTTCCAGCGCTGCATCCGTTTGTTGAAACATCTCAGTTGATATTCCGTCAATTCCTGGAGCCCCCATTATGTGTATGTACCACATTTTGTTTATCCATTCATCTGTTGATGGGCATTTAGTTGTTTCCACCTTTTGGCTATTGTGAATAGTGCTACAGTAAACATTGGTATTCAAGTCTCTTTTTGAGTTTCTCAAGTCTTTTGGGTATATACCTAGAAGTGCAATTGCTAGGTTATGTAACCCTATGGGGAAGTTCTGGTTGGAATTGCTGGGTCATGAGAAGCCTTGTGGGGCAGTTCTGCTCTGTCCTGTATTGTCACTATGAGTTGAAATCGACTGGATGGCAAGTGGTTGGTTGGTTTTTTTATGATAGTTTTATTGTTAGTTTTTTGAGTACCTGCCACAGTTTTCCACATGGCTGTACCATTTTGTATTCCCACCATCAGTGGATAAGTGTTCCAGTTTCCCCCACATCCTTGCCAGCATTTGTTGTTTTCTGTTTTTTGTTTTGTTTTGTTTTTTAATCTTAGCCATCCTAGTGTGAGTGAAATGGTATCTCATTGTGGTTTTGATTTGTACCTCTGATGGCTAATGTTGCTGAGCATCTTTTCATGTGTTTGGTGGCCATCTGAATGTCCTCTTTGGTGAAATATGTATTCAAGTCTTTTGCCCATTTCATGATTGAGTTATTTGTCTTTTTGTTAAGTTGTTGAAGTTTTATATATATTTTGGTTATTAGATCCTTATCGAATATATATGGTTTCCGCAGATATTCTCCCAGTCGGTAGCTTGTCTTTTCACTTTTTTGGTAAAGTTTTTTGATGAACAAAAGTTTTTAATTTTTATGAGTGTCTTAGTCATCTAGTGCTGCTCTAACAGAAATACCACGAGTGGATGGCTTTAACAAAGAGAAATTTAATTTCTTCAGAGTAAAGTAGGCTAAAAGTCCAAATTCAGGGCGTCAGCTCCAGGGGAAGGCTTTCTCTCTCTGTTGGGCTTCTCATCAGTGTTCCCCCAGACTAAGAGCTTCTCTGCACAGGGACCCTGTGTCCAAACGACATGCTCTGCTCCTGACACTGCTTTCTTGGTGATATGAGATTCCCAATTCTCTGCTTGCTTCCCTTTCCTTTTATCTCTTGTAAGGTAAAATGTGGTGTAGGCCACACCCTAGGGAAACCCCTTTTACATTGGATCGGGGATGTGACCTGGGTAAGGGTGATGTTAACAATCCCACCCGAATCCTCTTTAACATAAAATTACAATCACAAAATGGAGGCCAGCCACACAATTCTGGAATCATGGCCCAGCCAAATTGTTACACACATTTTTGGGGGACATAATTCAAACCATGACAATGAGGTCTTATGTATTTTTATTTTTTACTGTTTGTGCTTTTGTTATTATATTAGATAATCCATTGTTGAAAGCTAAGCCTAATAGCAGTTTCCCCTACATTTTTTTCTAAGAGTTTTATGGTTTGAGTTTGCACATTTAGGTCCTTAATCCATTTTGAATTTGTTTTTGTCTATGGTATAAGGCATGGATCCTGTTTCATTTTTCTGCATGTGGAAATCCAGTTTTCCCAGCAACATTTAAAGAGAACCTTCTTTCCCCATCGAATAGACTTAGCACTTTTGTCCAAAATCAGTTAATAGTAGATGTATGGACTCATTTCTGTTCCATTGGTCTGTGTGTCTTGTTATACCAGTACAGGCTGTTTTGATTACAGTAGCTATATAGAATGTTTTAAAATCAGGAAGTGTGAGTCCTCCTACTTTGTTCTTCTCTTTCAGCATCGTTTTAGCTATCTGGGGCCTATTGCTATTCCATGTAAAGTTGAGAATTGATTTTTCTATTTCTTTAAAAGAGGCTGTTGGAATTTTCTTTGGGTTTGTGTTGAATCTATAGATCACTTTTGGTAGTATTGATATGTTAACAGTATTAATCCTTCCAGTCCGTTAACATGGAACATCTTTCCATTAATATTTAAGTCATCTTTATTCTCTTTTAGCAGTGTTTTTATAGTTTTCATTGTATACGTCCTTCATGTCCCTGGTTAGGTTTATTCTTAGGTATTTTATTCTCTTAGATGCTATTGTAAGTGGAATTGTTTCCCTAATTTCCCTTTCAGATTTCTCATTGCTGGTGTATAGAAACCCAACTGATTTTTGTTTGTTGACCTCGTACCCTGAAACTTTGCTAAATTCTTCTATTAGCTCTAGAAGTTTTCTTGTGGTCTCTTTGGGATTTTGCCTATATAAGATCATATCTATGAATAGAGATAATTTTACTTCCTCTTTTCCAACCTGGAGGAGCCCTGGTGGCACAGTGGTTAAGTGATACGACTGCTAACCAAAAGTTTGGCAGTTCAAATCCACCAGCCACTTCTTGGAAACCCTATGGGGCAGTTCTACTCTGTCCTCTAGGGTCACTATGAGTTGGAATCAACTCGACAGCAATGTTTTTTTTTTCCCCAATCTGGATACCTTTTACTTCTTTTTCTTGTCTTATTGTTCTGGCTAGGACTTCTAATACAGTATTGAATAGAAGTGGTGAGAGCGGGCACCCTTGTCTTATTCCTGATTTCAAAGGTAAAGCTCTCAATCTTTCACCATGAAGTATAATGTTGGCTGTTGGCTTTTCATACATGCCCCGTGTTATGAATTGAATTGTGTCCCCCAAGAATGTGTGTCAACTTGGCTTAGCCATGATTCCCAGTATTGTGTGGTATTTCTTCATGTAATGATCTAATTATCCAGTGTGTTGTAAATCCTAACCCCTATGATATTAATGATGCAGGATTAGAGGCAGTTATGTTAGTGAGGGAGGACATAATCTACAGGATTAGGTTGTATCTTGAGTCAATTTCTTTTGAGATATAAAAGAGAGAATCAAGCATAGAGGAGAGGGACCTGATTACCACCAAGCAAGAAGAGCCAGGGGCACAGCACATCCTTTGGACCTAGGGTCCCTGCGCTGAGAAGCTCCTAGACCAGGAGATGATCGATGACAAGGACCTTCCCCCAGAGCCAACAGAGAAATAAAGCCTTCCTCTGGAGCTCGTGCTGTGAATTTGGATTTCTAGCTCCCTAACCTGTGAGAGAATAAATTTCTGTTTGTTAAAGCCATCCATTTGTTGGCATTTCTGTTACAGCAGCACTAAATAAATGAGACATCTCAAATCATATTTAGGAATTTTCCTTCTATTCCAGTCTTCTTTAGGGTTTTCATCAAGAAAGGGTTTTGGATTTTATCAAATGCTTTTTCTGCATCTATAGAGATGATCCTGTGGTTATTTTCCTTTGTTCTGTTGATGTGGTGTATTACGTTGATTGATTTTCTAGTGTTGAACCATCCCTTCAGTTTTGGAATAAAGCCCACTTGGGTCATGGTGTATGACTCTTTTAATATGCTGTTGGATTCTGTTCACTAGTATTTTGTTGAGAATTTTTGCATCTATATTCATAAGAGATATTGGCCTGTAGTTTTCTTTTTTTATGATGTCTTTGTCTGGTTTTGGTGTCAGGGTTATGTTTGCTTTATAGAATGAATTAGGGAATATTCCTTCCTTCTCTATGTTTTGAAAGAGTTTAAATAGTATTGGTGTCAGTTCTTCTCTAAATGTTTGGTAGTATTCCAAACGTTTTGTTTGGAGGTTTTTGATCACTGATTCAATCTCTTCACCTGGGTCTGTTGAGACTTTCTATTTCCTCTTGAGTCAGTTTGGGCAGGTTTTGTACTTCTAAGAATTTGTCCATTTTATCTAGGTTATCCAGTTTGTTGCCATGCAGTTGTTCATAGTTTTCTCTCATAATTCTCTTTATTTCTGTCAGGTCAGTTGTAATATCCCTCTTTCATTTTTTATTTTGGTTGTTTACATCTTTTCTTTGTCAGTCTAGCTAAAGGTTTGCCAATTTTTTTATCTTTTTGAAGAGTCCACTTCTAGTTTTGATTGATTGATTGATTGAGAACCGATTGATTCTCTCTGTTGTTTTTCCATTTTTTATTTTATTTACTTATGCTCTGAACTTTGTTATTTCTTTTCTTTTGGCAGGTTTAGGCTAGTTTGCTCTTCTCTTTCTAGTTCCTGGAGTTGTCGAGTTAGGCTGTTGATTTGAGATCTCCCTTCTTTTTCATGTAGGCATTTATTGCCATAAGTTTCCTTTTGTGTACTGCCTTTGCTGCATCCCAGAAGTTTTGGTATGTTGTACTCTCGTTTTCATTGACTCTAAGAAATTTGTGACTTCTCTTTTGATTTCTTCCTTGACCCATTGGTAGTTTAATAGTGTGTTGTTTAATTTCCACGTTTGTGTATTTTCCAGTTTTTTTGTTTGTTTTTGTTATTGATTTCTAGCCTCCCTCCATTATGGTCAGAGAAGATACTTTGTGTGATTTCAGTCTTTTAAATTTTATCAAGACTTGCTTTTTTGACCTCACATGTGGTCTACCCTGGAGAATGATCCATGCACACTGAGTAGAGTATATATTATGCTGTTGTTGGGTGGAGTGTTATATATATGTCTGTTAAGTCTAGTTGGTTTATAGTGTTATTCAGGTCCTGTTTCCTCATTGGTCTTCTTTCTAGATGCTCTGTCTAATATTGAAAGTGGTGTATTGAAGTCTCCAACTATTATTGTAGTTCTGTCTGTTTCTTCTTTCAATTCTGTCAGTGTTTGCTTTATATTTTTAGTTGCCCCCCATTTTATGATTATTAGATATTCTTGATTAATTGACCTTTTTGTCATTATATAATGTCCATCTTTATATTTTCTGATAGATTTTGTCTTAAAGTCTGTTTAGTCTGATATTAAGATTACCACCACAGCTCTCTTTTGGTTATTATTTGCATGGAATATTTTCCCCATCCTTTCATCTTCAACCTATTTTTGTCCTTGGGTTTAAAGTGTGTCTCTTAGAAACAGCATATAGTTGGATCGTGGTTTTTTTTTTTTGTCTATTCTGCCACTCTCTACCTTTGATTGAACCATTTAGTCCATTTACAATCACTGTAATTACTGGTTAGAAGTGACTTTTGTCATTCTGGTTTTTTTGTTTGTCTTAAGCCTTTTTTGTCTTTGTTCTTTAGTACTATTTGTTTTTGTGTTTTGTTGGTTTATTGTAGTAAGCCTTTTTGGTTCCCTTCGCCCTTTTTTTTTTGTTTCTGTTAATTTTTTTAATATATTTTCTTAGTAGTTACCATGGATATTATATTTAAGAGCTTGTATTTGTAGCATTCTGGGATCAGTTGGTACCAACTTAACTTCAGTAACATACAAGAAATTCTCTATCTGTACCTTTCCTCCACCCCCCCCACCCCCCGTTTTGTTGTTATCACTAATTAGGTCTTTATATTTCATGTGCCCTATAACATAATTTTTATCCTTGCCTTTTATATGTTTGTTATTAAAACACATTCCATAGGGTTTTCAGTGATTGATTTTTTTGAAGTACATCACCAGGCCTTTCTTCCTAGGCACCTCTGGGTGGACTCGAATCATCAACCTTTTGGTTAGCAACTGAGCGCAGTAACTGTTTGCGCCACCCAGGGACTCAGGCTCTACATTATGGGATGAAATATAACCAGTAAAAATTACAGTTATAAAGTTCACAAAACAACATAGAAAAGTTAGTGTGACTTAGGTGGTAAAGGATACATAAGGCAAAATTATGTATTACTATATAAATTATACCCCAAGCCTACCTACCACTGCATATCTGTACTTGATTCTAAGATCCTTGAAGTCAGTGATCCTGACTTGCTCATCTTTGTACCCCTGCTTCCTCCCAATCCCTAGCACAGTGCCTGACTCTCAATAAACATGTTGACTCAGTAAGTGAGCAGAGGAAAAAAAGAGACAGGATGGAAATCCACAGGCAAACCAAAATATCAGAGTAGTCACTATACAAAGAGAGAACTAACTTACCAATGAAGCATATATTGAAAAGTAAGATTTAACAAATAACCTTCATGTAAACTAGAGACTGTACTTCGATTCTTCTTTAAAAATATTTCATTTGCTAATGACTGCTTACTGTCAAATTTTTTCTCAGTATTTCTTCTTAATAGGTGAGTTGATCTGTCTTATTTAGTTGATCAAGTGCCCTATTCATTTTTAAACTAGATCATTCAGGCATGGTTAATCGATTATTTTTCTGGTTACATTTTTAGAATTAGTGCTTTCATAGACAGAGGAGCCCTGGTGGTGCAGTGGTTAAGCATTCAGCTGTTAACTGAAAAGTCAGCAGTTCGAACCCACCAGCTGCACCACGGGAGAAAGATATGACAGTCAGCTTCCGTAAAGATTGCAGCCTTGGAAACCCTATGGGACAGTTCTACTCTGTCCTTTAGGGTCACTAAGAGTTGAAATCAACTTGATAGTAATGGGTTTGGTTTGGTTTTGGTTTTATAGATAATATCAGTTTCATAATGTATCAATAATAGACACTCAAACAGAGCATATACACACTTAATTTATAGCTTATACACAGTAGAACCTAACCCCATTGCCATTGAGTCAATTTCGACTTATAGCGTTCCTATAGGACAGAGTAGAACTGCGCCATAGGGTTTTCAAGGCTGCCAATCTTTACAGAAGCAGACTGCTTCATCTTTCTCCCATGGAGCAGCTGATGGGTTCAAACCTCCAACCTTTCAGTTAGCAGTTGAACACTTTACCCACTGCTCCATCAGGGTCCTTAGTAAAACCTAAAGCAGGTATAAATTATATGCTCTACTTGTATTATTAGATGTACTGATCATCCAGGCTTTGAGTATCATTTCTTTATCCAGAGTTGTTAAATTCAGTAAATAAAAACATTTTATGTATTTAATTTTCAAATAGATGATGCATTCACATGGTTCAAAATTCAAAAGGTTACCATCTGTTATGAATCCTTCTAGAGTTAGCACAGGAATATGGAGGAAGCAAAACATATTCTTTACAGTTGATAATTAATGTTTCCGATTTCAACTCATGGCAACCGCACGTGTTAAGAGTAGAACTGTGCAATAGGGTTTTCTTGGCTGTAATCTTAATAGAAGTAGATTGCTAGGCCTTTCTTCCATGGTGCGGCTGGATCGGTTTGAACCACCAACCTGTAGGTTAGTAGTCATGCGCAAACTGTTTGCACCATCTGGGGACCTTTTACTAAACTATATAATGTTATTGTAATAGCACATTTAGGGGTTTAAAGACAAATGTTAAAATAGCTGTAAATAGCAGTTTATCAGTCTATTACTCTGTCATTTATTTCTCAACATTGCTGAAAACATTTAGTCATAATGTGCTGGAAAAAGCACTGGGGCTAGGGTAAGAAAACTGCTTATACTTAGGCTATACTTAGATTCTTCTTTTAAAAGATAAAAGGTGATTTCCATGGTTTCTTGTACCACCATCCCTTCTGTCATGGTTTGAATTATGTCCCCCCGGAAAATGTGTGTATCAATTTGGCTAGGCCATGATTCCTGGTACTGTGTGATTTTCCTGTATGTTGTGAACCTGCCTCTATGATGTTAATGAGGGAGGATGGGTGGCAGTTGTGTTAGTAAGGCAGGACCTGATCTACCAGACTGGATTGTGTCCTGAGGCAATCTCTTGAGATACAAAAGACAGAAGTGAGCAATGAGACAGGGGGACCTCATACCATCAAGAAAGCGGTGCCAGGAGCAGAGCGCGTACTTTGGACCAGGGTCCCTGTGCCGAGAAGCTGCTAGTCCAGGGGAATATTGATGAGAAGGCCGACAGAGAGAGAAAAAGGCTTCCCCTGGAGCTGACACCCTGAATTTGGACTTTTAGCCTACTTTGACTGTGAGGAAATAAATTTCTCTTTGTTAAAACCATCCACTTGTGGTATTTCTGTTATGGCACACTAGATGACTAAGACACCTTCCCCCCAACATGTTGCTTATTCCTCTTCTTTTCCTTAAACGCATATCCACTCAAGCCAGAAGTCTGAGTAATTTGGCTTGAATCTCCCTTTCCTTCAACCCGCACATCTAATCTGTCACCAAGTTTGGTTGACTCTTTTTCCTTAATATATCCTGAATCTATCCATCCTTTCTCCCCAGTTCAAACCTAAGTCACCTTTGCCCTGTAGCCTTCTGAGTTATAAAACCAAAAAATCGTTGCTGTCAAGTCGATTCCAACTCATAGTGACCTTAAAAACTCCTGGTGGTTCTTCATTGCTTAGTCTAAGGATAGAAGTCCAAATTCCAGGCTTATATAAAGTTCTCCTGTTTCTGGCCCACTATTTTTCTTATAACTTCTTCTCTCCCCATCACCCCCAAGTTCACCTGGTTTGCTAATGCTTTCTCCTTCATGTCTCAGCATAGCCATCACTTCCTCATGCATTTTCAAAAATGTTGTTTGTGAGGCAGGGCCAAGATGGCAGAGTAGTCAGACACTTCCTGTGGTCCCTCTTACAACAAAGACCCAAAATAACAAGTGAATCGATTATATATGACAATCTAGGGGCCCTGAACATCAAAGGCAAAGTAGAGGAGTAGGACTCGGTGGCAGGGAGAGGGAGAGATGGTTCAGAAGCAGCAAGGAGTTGCCAGACCTGACCCAGCGGGAGCCAGTGCCCTTCAGGAGGGATTGGCTTGTGTGCACGGTGAGGCAAGTATTGGCGCTCGGGAGGTGTTTTCCACATCGGCAAAGACCCAGCAGCATAGAGTCTACTCGGGCATCCAGAACCATTGGAGAGCAGCGCTCAGTCGGCAAAAAAAAAAAAAAAAAAGAGATAAGTACTTTCATCTGACCTACCGCACAGATCAAAAAATAACCCCTTTGGGAAAAACCTCTCTCCTATTTACCTGCCCCCTCCCCACTCTGCACCAGGTCCCAGCGGGCTTCAGCAATTGCCTAGTCCCCTGGGCCAGAAGTAGGACTCGTCACATGCCCTGAGCCATTCTCCTGGCCTTGGAGAGGGAACAAACTAACAAACAGGGAAAAAATAATCTGCTGGCTTCCCTAAGCCAGGAACTCATGCTAGGCACAGCTCCTTTGCCTAGGCGCAGGCATAAGGGGTCCACGGACTTTGAATGCCTTTCACCCTTGCATAGACCTCTGTGGGCCCATTTCAACAGCATAGGCACTCATTACCACAGAACAACAGGGTATATACCTAAATTCTAACTTCAGCTGTTTCAGCTATATAGTGAAGTGGCAGGATCATGACATTTGACACTCCTCTGCCTGTTAAGCAGGGTCCTCACCTACCCACATCAGGGGCCTCAGCACTGGTGGCTCCACACATGCCACTTAACCACCCGTGACGGGAGTCCAAGAATAAGTGGTGCCACCCAGTCCTTACAGCCAACAGCTTTAGGTGCTCATAGTCCAGCTGCAAAACTCACCCACCTATGTGCTCTAGGGAACAGGGGCACGCTTTCCTTCCAGACACTCAGGGGCAGCCATCAGCCCCGTGCCTGTCTTGGGCTGTAGGTGAGAGCCTACACCATATATTTGGTGACCAGCTACCTGAACACCTGAGATGAATCCATATAAGAAAAGTAAACAGGCTCCTGGGCTCATGTACCCAGTAACAGATCTAACCACCTGTTGACAGGACATCACAGCTTCAGAGGCGCCAATAATCAAACTAGCTTACACAAGCAGTCTATTGGGGCATATGGAAACAAAACAAGAAACTAGGAAACAGTAAGCAAACAAAATAAATAAATATAATAACTTATTGATGGCTCAGAGACAACAGTCAATATCAAGTCACATAAAAAGGCAGACCATGATGGTTTCAGCAAGCTCCAAAAATAATCAAGAAGTTTTTTCCAGAGGAAGAGAATTTCTTGGGATTACCGGAGGTAGAATACAAAAGATTGATATACAGAACTCTTCAGGAGATCAGGCAAAACGCAGAACAAGCCAAGGAACACACAGACAAAGCAATAGAGATCTTAAGAAGGTTATCATAGGAGCAGAATTCAGGCAATAGAAGTCAGAATTAGATTGAAGGTAAAACAACACCAACTTGTTTGAGGAGAAATCAGATAAAAGAATTTAAAAAATTGAAGAAGCCCTAAGAATTATGTCTGACTCTATCAAGAGGAATAACCTACAAGTGATTGGAGTACCATAATAGGGGGGATAAGAGAAAGTTGTTGAAGGTTTCTTGGCAGAAAACTTCCCTGATATGAAAGATAGGAAGATAATCTAACCAAGATGCTCATTGAACCCCACATAAGGTAGATCCCAAAAGAAAGTCACCAAGACATACCATAATCAAACTTGCAAAAACCAAAGATAAAGAGAGAGTTTTAAGAGCAGCTAGGGATAAAGGAAAAAACATCTACAAAGGAGAGTCAATAAGAATAAGCTTGGACTACTCAACAGAAGCAGTGCAGGCAAGAAGGCAATGGGATGACATATAAAGCCTTGAAGGAAAAAAACTGCCAGTCAAGAATTATATATCCAGCAAAACTGTCTGTCAAATATGATGGTGAAATTGGGGCATTTCCAGATAAACAAGTTTAGGGAATTTGCAGAAACCAAACCAAAATTACAAGAAATACTAAAGGGAGTTCTCAGGTTAGAAAATCAGTAACATCAGATAACAGTCCAAGACTAGAACACAGGACAGAGCAACCAGATATCAACCCAGATAAGAAAGTCACAAAAATCAAAGCTAAAACACTGAAAATAGGGAAACAGAAATGTCAATATGTAATAGATGACAACATTAAAAGAAAAAAGAGGGACTAAAAAATGTAGTCATAGATTTTTCATATGGAAAGGGAGTCAAGGCAATATAAAGAAATAAAAGACTAGTTTAAACTTAGAAAAATAGGGATAAATATTAAGGTAACCACAAAGGAAACTAACAATTGTATATATCAAAATAAAAAACAAGAAAAATATGAAGACTCAGCAAATACAAAATCAACAAAAATGTAAAAGATGAAAAGAAAATACATAGAGAAAAACGACTCAGCTCAGAAAATTAAGTGGAACAAAGAAACTATCAACAACACACAGAAAAAGACATCAAAGTGACAGCACTAAACTCATACCTATCGATAATTACACTGAATGTAAATGGACTAAATGCACCAATAAAGAGACAGAGTGTGGCAGAATGGATAAAAAAAACATGATCCGTCTATATGCTGCCTGCAGGAGACACACCACCTTAGTCTTAAAGACACAAACTAAAACTTAAAGGTTGGAAAAATATATCAAGCAAACAACAATCAGAAAGGAGCAGGAGTGGCAGTATTAATCTCCAACAAAATAGACTTTAAAGTAAAATCCACCACAAGGGATAAGGAAAGACACTATTTAATGATTAAAGGTCATTACACTAGGAGGACTTAACCATAATAAATATTTACGCACCCAATGACAGGGCTCCAAATTACATAAAACAAACTGTAACAGCATTGAAAAGAGAGAGAGACCACTCCACAGTAAAAGTAGGAAACTTCAACATACCACTTTCGCTGAAGGACTGAGCATCAAGAAAGAAGCTCAGTAAAGGCACAGAAGTTCTAAATGCCACAGTCAACCAACTTGATCTCGTGGACATATGCTGAACACTGCACCCAGCAGCAGCCAAGTATACTTTCTTTTCCAACACACATCGAACATTCTCCAGAATAGACCACATACTAGGTCATAAAGCAAACCTTAACAGAATCCAAAGCATTGAAATATTAGAAAGCATCTTTTCTGACCATAAAGCCATAAAAGTAGAAATCAGTAACAGAAAAAGCAAGAAAAAAAATCAAACACATGGAAACTGAACAACACCTTGCTCAAAAACTACTGGATTACGGAAGAAATTAAGGATGGAATAAAATTCATAGAATCAAATGAGAATGAAAACACATCCTACCAGAACCTTTGGGACACAGCAAAAGCAGTGCTCAGAGGTCAGTTTATAGCAATAAATGCACACATCTAAAAGAAGAAAGGGCCAAAATCAAAACATTAGCCCTGCAACTGGAACTAGTAGAAAGACAGCAGCAAAAGAAGCCCTCAGGTGCCAGAAGAAAGGAAATAATAAGAATTAGAGCAGAATTAAGTGAAATAGAGAATAGAAAAACAGTTGAAAGAGTTAACAAGACCAAAAGCTGGTTCTTTGAAAAGATCAACAAAATTGATAAACCATTGGCCAAGCTGACAAAAAGAAAAACAGGAGAGGAAGTAAATAACCTGAATAAGAAGTGAGATGGGTGATACCACAACAGATCCAGTTAAAAGAATCATAACAGACTTCTATGAGAAATTGTACTCTAACAAATTTGAAAACCTAGAGGAAATGGACAAATTTCTAGAAACTCACTACCTACCTAAACTAACACAAACAGAGGTAGAACAACTAAATAAACCTATAACAAAAGAAGAGGTTGAAAAGGTAATTAAAAAACTTCCCCCCAAAAAAGACCTGGCCCAGACAGCTTCACTGGAGAATTCTACCAAACTTTTCAGAGAAGAGTTAACACCTTTACTACTAAAGGTACTTCAGAGCGTAGAAAAGGACGAAATAGTCCCCAATTCATTCTATAAAGCCAGCATAACCCTGATACCAAAACCAGGAAAAGACACCACAAAAAAAGGAAATTACTGACCTATACCCCTCATCAACATAGATGCAAAAATCCTCAACAAAATTCTAGCCAGTAGAATTCAACAACATATCAAGAAAATAATTGACCATGACCAAGTGGGATTTATACCAGGTATTCAGGGATGGTTCAGCATTAAAAAAACAATGTAATCCATCACATAAATAAAACAAAAGACAAGAACCACATGATCTTATCAATTGATACAGAAAAGTCATTTGACAAAGTCCAACACCCATTCATGATTTAAAAAATCAGCAAAATAGGAATAGAAGGGAAATTCCTCAACATAGTAAAAGGCATTTATATAAAGCCAACAGCCAACATCATCCTAAATGGAGAGTCTGGAAGTATTTCCCTTGATGACGGGAACCAGACAAGGATTCCCTTTATCACCACTTTTATTTAGCATTGTGCTGGAGGTCTCAGCCAGAGCAGTTAGGCTAGAAAAAGAAATAAAGGGCATCCAGATTGGTAAGGAAGAAGTCAGAATATCTCTATTTGCAGATGACATGATCTTATACACAGAAAACCCCAAAGAATCCACAAAAAAACTACTAGAACTAACAGAAGATTTCAGCAAAGTATCAGGATACAAGATAAACGTACAAAAATCAGTTGGATTCCTCTACACAAACAAAGAGGAAGTCACCAAATCAATACCATTTACAGTAGCCCCCAGGAAGATAAAATACTTAGAAATAAATCTAACCGGAGACATAAAAGACCTGTACAATGAAAACTATAAGACACTACTGCAGGAAACCAAAAGAGATGTGCTTAAGTGGAAAAACATACCTTGCTTATGGATAGGAAGACTCAGCATTGTGAAAATGTCTGTTCTGCCCAAACCGATCTACAGATACAGTGCAATCCCAATCCAAATTCCAGTGACATTTTTTAATGAGATGGAGAAAGAAATCACCAACTTCATATGGAAAGGGAAAAGGCCCCGGACAAGTAAAGCATTACCGAAGAAGAAGAACAAAGTGGGAGACCTCACACTACCTGATTTTAGAACCTATTATTCCGCCACGGTAGTCAGAACAGCCTGGTACTGGTACAACAGCAGATACATAGACCAATGGAACAGAATTGAGAATCCAGACATAAATTCATCCATCTATGAGCAGCTGATATTTGACAAAGGCCCAGTGTCCATTAATTGGGGAAAACACACTGTCTTTAACAAATGTTGCTGGCATAACTGGATGTCCATCTGCAGAAAACTGATCAAGACCCATACTTCACAAGATGCACAAAAATTAACTGAAAATGGATCAGAGACCTAAATGTAAAATCTAAAACAGTAAAGATCATGGGAGAAAAAATAGGGACAACACTAGGAGCCCTAATACATGGCATAAACAGAATACAAACCATAAGTAACAATGCACAAACACCAGAAGAGAAGCTAGATAACTGGGAGCTCCTAAAAATCAAACACTTGTGCTCATCAACAGACTTCACTAAAAGAATAAAAAGACAACTTACAGACTGAGAAAAAATTTTGGGTTATGACAAATCCGATCAGCATCTAATCTCTGAAATCCACGAGATACTGCAAAACCTCAACAACAAAAAAGATTAATAACCCAATTAAAAACAGTCACTTCGCCAAAAAAGATATTGAGGCAGCTAACAGACACATGAAGAAATGCTCATGATCATTAGCCTTTAGAGAAATGCAGTTCAAAACTACAATGAGATACCATCTCACCCCCCAAGGCTAGCATTAAGCCAAAAAACACAAAATAATAAATGCTGGATAGGTTGTGGAGAGACTGGAATGCTTATACACTGTTGGTGGGAATGTAAAATGGTAAAACCACTTTGGAAATAAATTTGGCACTTCCTTAAAAATCTAGCAACAGACTAGAGAAACCTCGAGAGTGTGGCCCCCAGACACCCTTTCAGCTCAGAGGGGAAGTTACCTTCAAGGTTCGATGTTAAGCCTGGGAATGGACACCCCAGTAAAACTAAATGGGACTAACGATGTACAGGAGTCCGGTGACAAGGGCCAGAAGGCAGAGGGAGAGTAGGAAACTGATGATAAGGAACACAAATTGAATAAGGACACTGTCGATGTATTGTGAGATTGTTGACCACTGCTATAGGGCAACATTTGTAGTAACTATTAAATGGGAGGCTGTTTTGTCCTGTAAGCCTTCATCTTGGGCGAGAATGGCAGCACAATTGGAAGAGCATAGTCAATATCACTTAAATGTGTAAGTAAAAAGTTTTGAAATGGTGTTTAAATAAAATAAGAATAAATAAATAAATAAATAAATAAATAAACAAATGAGACTAAAGAGGTACAATAGTCCACTGACAAGGTCCAGAAGACAGAAGGGGACAAGGAAGCCCCCTGGTGATAGGGAACACAAGGTGGAGTAAGGATATTCTTGATGTGCTGTGAGATTGTTAACCACTGTCATAGGGCAACATGTGTAGTAACTGTTAAATGAATAACTATTTTTTCTGTAAGCCTTCATCTTAAGTGAGAATAACAGCACAGTTGGAAGAGCGTAGTCAATGTCACTGAACTGTGAATGTAGAAATTTTTGAAACGGTGTATCTTTGGCCATCTGTAATTTTCATCAAAAAAAAAGGTTGAGAATTTAGAGGCTTAATACGTTGTGGGGTTGTTAACCAATGTCAAAAAACAACATGTGTACTACTATTTCATGAGAAACTATTTGCTCTGTAAGCTTTCACCTGAAGTACAATAAAATATATATTAAAAAAAAAAAAAAATCTAGCAACAGAAATACCATATGATCCAGCAATCCCACTGCTTGGAATATATCCTAAAGAAATAAGAACCATCATATGAACAGATATAGGCACACCCCATGTTCATTGCAGCACTGTTCACAATAGCAAAAAGATGGAAACAAACTAGGTGCCCATCACCAGATGAATGGATAACAAATTATGGTATATTCACACAATGGAATACTACACAACGATAAAGAACAACGATGAATCTGTGAAACATAATGTGGAGGAATCTGGAAAGCATCATGCTAAGTGAATTTAGTCAGTCACAAAAGGACAAATATTGTATAAAACCACTATTATAAGAACTCAGGAAAAGGTGTAAACACAGAAGAAAACATTCTTTGATGGTTAGGAGCGTGGGGTGGGAGGGGGAGGGGTGTTCACTAGATAGTAGACAAGAATTAGGTGAAGGGAAGGACAACACACACTGCAGGGGAAGTCAGCACAACTGGACTAAACCAGAAGCTAAGAAGTTTCCTGAATACAGCCAAACACTTTGAGGGACAGAGTAGCAAGGGCGGGGGTCTAGGGACCATGGTTTCAGGGGACATCTAGGTCAGCTGGTATAACAAAGTTTATTTAGAAAATGTTATGCATCTTACTTTGGTGAGTGGCGTCTGGGGTCTTAAAAGCTAGCAAGCGGCCATCTAAGATGCATCAATTTGTCACGACCCACCTGGAGCAAAGGAGAATGAAGAACACCAAAGACACAAGGAAAATATTAGCCCAAGAGACAGAAAGGGCCGCATAAACCAGAGACTCCGTCAGCCTGAGACCAGAAGAACTAGATGGTGCCTGCCTACCACCAATGTCTACCCTGTCAGGGAACACAACCGAGAGTCCCTGATGGAGTAGGAGAAAAGTGGGGTGCAGAACTCAATTTCTAGTAAAGAGACCAGACTTAATGGTCTGACTAAGATTGGACGGACCCCAGAAGACGTGGCCCCTGGACTGTCTGTTAGCCCAAAACTAAAACCATTCCCAATGCCAACTCTTCAGACAAAGATTAGACTGGAATATAAGATATAAAATGATACTCATGAAGTGCGTGCTTGTTAGCTCAAGTAGATACGTGAGACTAAATGGGCAGCTCCTGTCCCGAGGCGAGATGAGAAGGCAGAGAGGGTCAGGAGGTGGTTGAATGGACGTGGGAAATCGGGTGGAAAGGAGGAGTGTGCTGTCACAGTATATAGAGAGCAACTAGGGTCACATAACAGTGTGTGTATAAATTTTTGATGTTGTCATCTTTTACTTATTGACATCTGTTTCCCTATTTTCAGTGTTTTAGCTTTGATTTACTTTTGTGACTTCCCTATCTTGGTTGATATCTGATTGCTCTGTCCTGTGTTCTATTCTTGGGGTGTTAATCTGATATTACTGATTTTCTAACCTGAGGACTCCCTTTAGTATTTCTTGTAATTTTGGTTTCGTTTTTGCCAATTCCTTAAACTTCTGTTTATCTGGAAATGCCCTAATTTTGCCATCATATTTTAGAAACAGTTTTGCTGGATATATAATTCTTTGCTGGCAGTTTTTTTCCTTCACGGCTTTGTATATGTCATCCCATTGCCTTCTTGCCTGCATGGTTTCTGCTGAGTAGTCCGAGCTTATTCTAATTGACTCTCCGTTGTAGATGACTTTTTGTTTATCCATAGCTGCTTTTAAAATTCTCTTTATCTTTGGTTTTGGCAAGTTTGATTATAATATGTCTTGGTGACTTTCTTTTGGGGTCTGCCTTATGTGGGGTTTGATGAGCGTCTTGGATAGATAACCTGTCATCTTTCACAGTATCAAGGAAGTTTTCTGCCAATAAAACTTCAGAAATTTTCTCTGTATTTTCTGTTGTCCCCCCCGTTCTGGTATTTCAATCACTCGTAGGTTATTCCTGTTGATAGAGTTCCACATATTCTTAGGGTTTCTTCATTTTTTAAAAATCCTTTTTTCTGAGTGTTCCTCAAATAAGTTGGTGTCAAGTGCTTTATCTTCAATCTCACTAATTCTGACTTCCATTGCCTCAATTCTGCTCCTATGACTTTCTGTTGCATTGTCTAATTCTGAAATTTTATTGTTAATCTTCTGGATTTCTGATTGCTGTCTCTCTATGGATTCTTGCAGCCTGTTAATTTGTCATTACATTCGTCCCTAACCTTTTTAATTTCCTCTATTGCATGTTCTGCGTTTTGCTTAACTTCGTTCCTAATTTCTTGAAGAGTTTTGTGTGTTAATCTTTTGTATTCTGCCTCCGGGGCAATGTGTGTATAAATTTTTGTATGAGAAACTAACTTGAACTGTAAACTTTCACTTAAAGCACAATAAAAAAGAAAGAAGATGTGTGTTTGTTTTAACTGTGGTTAGGGCCTTACCTTTGTGCTGCTGGTAATAACTTTGCAGTGAGTGAGGGCTGAGTATATGTTGCAGAAAAAGTTAGAATCTTCTAAAAAGATGTATCAGTGTTTAAATTTATTGTTTAAACAATATTTACCCTTTATTGAATACTTACTGTGTTTTGGACATTGTGTTCGGTATGTTGCATATGCTATTTCATTAATGTTAACCCTAGTTTTACAAACAAGCTGAGATCCAGGGAGAGAAAGTAATTTAATTAGAGCTTTCCTGATTTTAAGAATCTGCTTTTATGTCTGACAACATGTCTGGCAAGTCATGTAAATAAGTTTTATTGTGTAGACTAGGCAAAATGTTAAGCCATCTTTAAACTGTTTTCAACTATTATACTCTTAGAATATTATTTTCCTTAGTTCAGTCTTTGTTACAATTTTGTATTATCTTATTCAGTGGGGCTTAGGTAATTAGAAAATATTAAGTTGTTATATTTCAAAAATAGAACAGTGCCTCAGGGACTTTGGCATTTTGAATGTGTGCCCAAGTGGCACAGTGTTAAAAGCTTGGCTACTAACCAAAAGGTCAGCAGTTCAAATCCCACTAGCCACTCCCTGGAAACCCTATGGGGCAGTTCTTCTCTGTCCTATATAGTGTCGCTATGAGTTGGAATCGATTCGATGGCAGTGGGTTTGGTTTTTGATTTTGTGTATAGTACTTGATTGTATACTTTAAAATGGAAGAACTTGCAAGAGTTTAAGGTGTCAGTTACTACTAATGTTATGTTTAGCCAGGACTTCCTTCCAGCTTTTCTTTTTAATAACTAATGACTAAATGATAAGGTTTTACGTATGAATTTTCAAAATACAATAGCTTGTTATTTAAAATTTGCGAAAGATTTCTTGGGACACCAAAAATGCAAAACATAAAAAAATTTTGATAAATTGGGCTTCAATCAAAATAAAAAACTTCTCCTCTTCAAAAAACATATTAAGAAAATGAAAACAGAAGCCAAAGACTGGGAGAAAATATTTTCTGAACACTTATCTGATAAAGTATTTGATTCCAAAACACTAAAAAGCCAACCCAACTTTAAAAAAAATAACAGAGCAAAAGATTTGAATACCAAAGATATGGATGACAAATAACCACATGAAAAGATGCTCAACATCATTTGTCATTAGAAAAATGCAAATTAGGAACACAGTAAAATACCACCACACATCCACTAGAATGCCGGAAATTTAAAGACTGTGACCAGAATGTTGAGCAACTGGAAATCTCATGCATTGTTAATGGGAATGCAGAAAGATACAGTCACTTTGGCAAACATTTCAACACACACTTAACATACAACCTAGCAATCCCACTCCTAGGTATTTATCCAGGAGAAGTGAAAACATGTATATTCACAAAGACTTGTACTCAAAATATTATTCAGCCTTAAAGAGAAAGGATGTTCTGATGCATGCTACAACATGGATGAACCTTGAAAACATTATGCTGAGTGAAATAAGTCAGACACAAAAGGACAAATACTGTATGATCCTGTTATATTAAATATTTAGAATAGGTAAATGCATAGATCATTGGATTTTTGTTTTTTTGTGAGGAGGTTGTTTGATGCCTTACTTGGTAGAGTATTCCTTATTAAGTATTAGAGAAAATAGAGTTTAGAGTATGGATTGGAGATTTGAGGTTCGAAGCTCCCTGATCCACTTCCTGTATGTGGTAGATTGGTTAATGGCCCCACAAGATGTCCACATCCTAATGCACAGAATCTGCTAATGTTACTTTATATGGAAAAAAGGACTTTGCAGATATGGTTAAATTAAGGATTTTGAGATAGGGAGATTATCCTGGATTATCTGGTGAGCCCTAAATATAATCACAAATTTCCTTATGAGAGAGAAAGAGAAAAGACGATTTGACTACAGTAGAGGAGAAGGCAGTATGACCAGGAAGCAGAGGTTGTTAGTGGTGTGGCTGGGATCCAAGGACTGCATTGGTCTCTGGAAGTGGAGGAGGCAAGGTTTTCTTCTGAAACCGCCAGAAGGAACCAACCCTGTTAGCACCTTGATTTTAGCTCCTTAAGACTCCTTTTGGACTTCTGGCCTCCAGAAATGTAAGAAAATAAATTTGTGTTGTGCTTATCTGTTACAGCAGCATCAGTGAAATAATACACTGTGGTGCACGTTAACTAAAAATATGAAGGCAGGGACCTAGGACTGTGGAATTCAACTCTGTATCCCCAGCACCTAGAACAGTGCTTTATGTAATGAGGTAGGTACTCAGTATATTTGTTGATGAAAGGGGAGAAGAGGAGGTTAAGAAGGAAGGAAATAAATCAGGTGGCTCATAATTAAAATGACTGTTATGAGCTGGTATAGGCTTCTAGTTAGTGGATGACGCAAAGAAAAACAGTAAAGTTAAAAAGTTGAAGCCTACCATAAGCAAATAGGTTCTCTAATGTTATTCAAGACATTTCTTTTAAAAAGTTGAACAGTAAAAGGTAGAAAATAATTGAGGAACCAAATAAGCCAAACAATTTGAAATTTTGAAAGATCCCTATCATTCTTTGAAGGGGGAAAACACAAATACATGCACATGAATAAATAATATTTTAATTAAAATTCAAGTTCAGTCCTCCAATTCTTAGTGTGTATGAGGTGCCAAGAAGGTAGTAAATTGCACCTTTGCCAGGTAAGTATAAGAACTAAACAGACTTGTATTATTTATTTATTTTATGACTGATTTTAATTTTATTTTTTTAAACAAGTTCTATGTTTACATAATAATGAGATCAAAATCCATGAAATGATATACAGTGAAAAGTTGCCCTCGACCTCTATCCACCAGTAACTTAGTTTTCATCTTCACAGGCACAGTGCTACTTTTTTTTTTTTTTAATATCCTTCTAGATATATAAATAACCAAATTCCTAAATAATCTTTTTTTCTTATCTTTTTATGCAGTTCACTGCATACAACATACAGAGTTCTGTATGTTGTTTTTGTCACTTAACAATATGTTTGAGCTCCTGGTATACCACTATATAAAGAGATTCCTTATTTTTTTATGGTTACATATTATTCCATTTATCATAACTTGTTTTGCAAGGTCACATCAGTTGGTTATTTCCAAACTTTTACAGTTATAAGCAATGCTGAAATGAATAACTGAATACCAAATTTTTATGAATGTCTACCTTTAGGATCTTTCACATTCCAATCACCAGTAATTATCAGTGCATCCTGATTGCGTGTTTGATCCATTTCAGACTGCAGAAGTTGGTAAAAATCTTCAATTTCTTCATCGTTGACCTTAAGTGGTTGGTGCGCAAATTTGAATAAGAGTCATGTTAACTGGGCTTCCTTGTAAGCGTATGGATATTATCCTGTCACTGACAGCGTTGCATTTCAGGATAGATCGTGAAATGTTCTTTTTGACGATAAATGCAATGCGTTCTTCTTCAAGTTGTCATTCCCGGTACAATAGGCCATATGATTGTCAGATTCAAAATGGCCAATACCAGTCTGTTTCAGCTCACTAATGCCTAGGATACCTATCTTTATGCGTTCCATTTCATTGTTGACGATTTCCAATTTTCCTAGATTCATACTTTGTACATTCCACATTCCGATTATTAGTGGATGTTTGCAGCTATTTCTTCTTACTTCAAGTCAGGCCACATCAGCAAATGAAGGTCCTGAAAGCTTAACTCCATCCACATTATTAAGGTCGACCCTACTTTGAGGGCAGCTCTTCCCCAGTTGTATTTTGAGTGCCTCTCAACCTGAGGGGCTTATCTTCCGGCACTATATCAGACAATGTTCTGCTGCTATTCATAAAGTTTTCACTGGCTAATTCTTCTCAGAAGTAGAACACTGGGTCCTTCTTCCTTGTCTGTCTTAGTCTGGATGACTAAACCTGTTCACCCTGGGTGACCCTGATAGTATTTGAATAGTAGTGGCATAGCTTCCAATGTCACAGCAGCACGCAAGCCCCCACAGTATGGCAAAATGACAGACGTGCTAGAAAGGACGCTGGAGATCGCATGATAGAATTTTGCAAGACCAAAGACTTCCTCATCGCAGACACCTTTTTTCACCAATATAAATGGCAACTATACAGCTGGACCTCAGATGGAATACACAGCAATCAGATCGACTACGTCTGTGGAAAGAGACAATGGAAAAGCTCAATGTCATCAGTCAGAATAAGGCCAGGGGTTGACTGTGGAACAGATCATCAGTTGCTCATATGCAAGTTCAGGTTGAAAGTGAAGAAAATTAGAACAAGTCCACAGGAGCCAAAGTACAACCTTGAGTGTCTCCCACCTGAATTTTAGAGACCATCTCAAAAATAGTTTTGACACATCAAATACTAATGACAGAAGGCCAGACGAGTTGTGGAATGACATCAAGGACATCATACATAAAGAAAGCAAGAGGTCATTGAAAAGACAGGAAGGAAAGAAGAGACCAAAATGGATTTCAGAAGAGACTGAAACTTGCTCTTGAACGTCGAGTAGCTAAAGCAAAAGGAAGAAATGATGAAGTAAAAGAACTGAATGGAAGATTTCAAAGGGCAGCTCAAGAAGACAAGAGTGAAATATTATAATGACATGTGCAAAGACCTGGAGATACAAAACCAAAAAGGAATCAAGCTGAAAGAACTGGAGAAAAAATTCAAGACTTGAGTTGCAATACTGAAGGATTCTGTGGGGAAACTATTAAACGACACAGGAAGCATCAAAAGCAGATGGAAGGAACATACTGAGTCACTGTACCAGAAAGAATTGGTCAACGATCAACCATTTCAGGAGGTAGCATATGATCAGGAACCAATGGTACTGAAGGAAGAAGTCCAAGCTGCACTGATGGCATTGGTGAAAAACAAGGCTTTAGGAATTGATGGAATATCAATGGAGATGTTTCAACAGACAGATGCAGTGCTGGAAATGCTCACTTGTCTATGCCGAGAAATTTGGAAGACAGCTAGCTGGCCAGCCTGCTGGAAGAGATTCATATTTATGCCTATTCCCAAGAAAGTTGATCTAACCATACGTGAAAGTTAGCGAACAATATCATTAATATCACACACAAGTAAAATTTTGCTGAAGATTGTTCAAAAGCAACTGCAACAGTGTATCAACAGGGAACTGCCAGAAATTGAAACTGGATTTAGACGAGAACGTGGAACCAGGGATATCATTGCTGATGTCTGATGGATCCTGGCTTAAAACAGAATACCAGAAAGATGTTTACCTGTGTTTTATTGACTACACAAAGGCATTCGACTCTGTAGATCATAACAAATTATGGGTAACGTTGCAAAGAATGGGAATTCCAGAACACTTAATTATGCTCATAAGGAACCTGTACATAGATCAAGAGGCAGCTGTTTAAACAAAACAAGGGGATGCTACATGGTTTAAAGTCAGGAAGGGTGTGCGTCAGGGTTGTATTCTTTCACCATACCTATTCAGTCTGTATGCTGAGCAAATAATCTGAGAAGCTGGACTATATGAAGAACAGGGCATCACGATTGGATGAAGACTCATTAACAACCTGCGTTATGCAGATGACACAACTTTGCTTGCTGAAAGTGAAGAGGACTTGAAACACTTACTGATGAAGATCAAAAACCACAGCCTTTAATATGGATTATACTGTAACATAAAGAAAACAAAAATCCTCACAACTGGACCGATAAGCAGCATCATGATAAATGGAGAAAAGATTGAAGTTGTCAAGGATTTCATCTTACTTGGATCCACAGTCAACACCCATGGAAGCAGCAGTCAAGAAATCAAAAGACATATTGCACTGGGCATATCCGCTGCAAAAGACCTCTTTAAAGTGTTGAAAAGCAAAGATGTCACCTTGAGGACTAAGATGCGCCTGACCCAAGCCATGGTATTTTCAGTTGCCTCATATGCACACGAATGCTGGACAGTGAGTTAAGGAAGACTGAAGAAGAATTGACCCTTTCAAATTGTGGTATTGGAGAAGAATATTGAATATACTATGGACTGCCAAAAGAACTAACGGGTCTGTCTTGGAAGAAGTACAGCCAGAATGCTCCTTAGAAGCAAGTATGGCGAGACTACATCTTACATTCTTTGGACCTGTTATGAGGAGGGATCAGTCCCTGGAGAAGGGCATCATGTTTGGTAAAGTAGAGGGTCTGTGAAAAAGAGGAAGACCCTCAAGGAGATGGACTGACACAGTGCTGCATCAGTGGGCTCAAGCATAACGATTGTGAGGATGGCACAGGACCGGGCAGTGTTTTGTTCTGTTGTACGTAGGGTTGCTATGAGTCGGAACCTACTCGACAGCCCCTAACAACAACATCTTTAGGATAAAGTCCCAGAAACAGATATCTGGATCAAAGATATATGCATTTGCAATTTTTCTAAAATGCCATCCTTTGAGATTGAACTGATTTATACTTCCACCAACAATGTATGAGAGTGCCTGTTTCTCTACACCAGGTATCAGCAAACTTTTTCTGTAAAGGACCAGATAATAAATATTTTAACTTTGTGGGCTACATATATTCTCTGTTGTATATTCTCCTTGGTTTGGTTTGGTTTTCTTTACAACCCTCCCAAAACATCAGAACCATTCTTTTCACAGACTAACGGGACAAAGTGTCCATAATTTACTGACCCTTGCCAACATAGTGTTATCAATATGATAGTTGAAACAGTGGTGTCCCAATATAGTTTTATTTGTATTCTCTTATCAATGAAGTTGAGCATATTTAAAGCCATTCGTATTTATTTTTCTCTGACTATTCATATTTATTGCCTGTTTTTTTTATAGTTGTTGATCTTATTTATAGTGACTTTTTATATAGGAAAATTATCTCTCATCTGTGAAATATGTTGCAGATATTTTCCTCAGTTTTATCTTTATCTTTTTTCTTTGCTTATTGAAGTTTTTGCCATGTAGTTATCTTTCTGAGTAGTAAAATATATCAAACTTTTATTTTATGACTTGAGTTTTATGTAATACTCTAGATCTTCCCCACTCTAAGATTATAAAAAACAATCTCTTGTGGGTTTTTTTCCTGGTGCTTTTGTGATTTCATTTTACCATTTGAATCTTTGATTCATTTAGAATTTATGTTGGTGTGAAGATAATGGATCCAACTTTATTTTTTTCTAGATGGCTCACCAGTTGTCCTAACAATCATTTACTGAATTACTTTTCATCCCTTACCCTACAGATTTCAATTGCCACCTTTATTACACACTAAATTACAATATATATTTGGATCTGTTTTTGTCTGATCTATCTAGACAGGCTATTTTTGTTTCTAATTCATCCACTAATTAGCTATGTGATCATATTTCATTCAAGAAAACTACATTCAGTTAAATAAAGAAATGGCCAAATCCATCTGCAGCCTGCACCGATACCTTTTGTTCTTTGCTTTGCCTTGCCTTCTATTCCAAAGGAAGTGATGTCCCTGCTCTTGTTGTGCTCTGGGTTTCAACTTTCTGTCCATTCAAGGACTTTGTCCTAGAGTCATCCTTTCTTCTGTATCGCTGATTTCTGCCTCTTTTGCATCATTACCATACAAATATCCCTTAACAGTATTTAAAAAGCAAACAAACAGAAAAATCTTGCCTCCAACAGTACCTTCCATCTATGACCCCATTTCTCCACTTATCTTTAGAGTAATAACTCCCTTTCTATACTTTGTGTCTTCTCCTCAATCCACCCCATGCAGACTTTGGTTCCTGCCTCATTGATGCAAGGTCACCAGCCACCTCCATCTTGTCAAATCCAGTAGTTAACTTCTCTGTTCTTATCTTGTCTCATCTCTCAGCAGGATTTGGCACCATTAAGTAGCTTCTATTACTGTCCAGTCACTGGATTTCCTCCTAAGTGGCCACTCCTCCTCCTGAACTAGACTGTTGAGTTGTCACAGGGTTCCATCCTTTGCCACCTTCTCTTATCTGCCTTCTCAGTGCTCAGAACAGTGCCAAGTACTTAGTCAGTGCTCAGTAAATGTATGTTGTTGTTGTCCTCAGTATAGATGGTATTAGTGGTTATAACAGGACTGGTTGTAGTGGTGAAACTAACATCACTACCATCTCTGCTGCTGCCTCTGTCCTCTCTTGAATGAACTACTGGAATAGCCTCCTGGACTTTTAACTCTTGCACCTCTACTGTCTGTTCTCCACACACCAGCCAGGGTAATCTTTTCTAAAAAATGAATGAAACTGTCACTATACTGCTTAAAAACTGTCCAGAGCATCCATTGCAATTGTAATAAAGTCCATATACCTTTCTGTGGCCCTGTCTTAGTCATCAAGTGCTGCTATAACAGAAATACCACAAGTGGATGGCTTTAACAAAGAGAAATTTATTTTCTCAGAGTCTAGTAGGCTACAAGTCCAAACGCAGGGCATCAGCTCCAGGGGAAGGCTTTCTGTGTCTGTTGGCCTTCTCATCAATCTTCCCTTGGTCTGGGAGCATCTCAGCGCAGGAACCTCAGGTCCAAAGGATATGCTCTGCTCGCAGCACTGCCTTCTTGATGATATGATGTCCCTAATTCTCTGCTTGCTTCCCTTTCCTTTTATCTCTTATAAGACAAAAGGTGGTACAGGCCACACCCAAAGGAAACTCCCTTTACGTTGGGTCAGGGATGTGACCTTAGTAAGGGTGTTACAATCTCTCCCTAATCTTCTTTAACATAAAATTACAATCATAAAGTGGAGGACAACCACACTATACTGGGAATCATGGCCCAGCCAAATTGATACACACATTTTCTGGGGGACATCATCCATGGCAGGCCCTCAAGGCCCTTTATATTTTGGCCTCTGCCTATCTCTAAATCTATTACTGTTACTTTCTGTCCCTCACTAGGCTTCGTCCACTCTGTCTTCTTTTGGTCCCCAGAACATGCCAAACCTCCTCTCATCTTACGGTCTTTGTTTTTGTTAATCCCTGTGTCTTAATGCTCTTTCCACAGAACTGGCTGGTTCCTTTATATCATTCAGTCTCAGATCAGACGTCATCTCTTGAGAAGATTTCATGCTTGACCATCCTAGTTAAAGTACCGCCTCTCCCCAACTTTTTATCCTGTTGCCCCCTTATGCATTGCATTTGCATTAATGGTTCTTGTTTATTATTTATGTGTTTGTCTTAAACTCCAGGTAGACAGGAACTTTGGTTTGTTTAACTTTGGTTTGTTTACCATTCAGCACAACATCCAGATGAGGCGTTGGGAGCTAAGTTATGAAATTCCAAGTTTTGAAGTGAGCGAAGAGGATTTTCTCTTTGGTAGGAACTTCTTTTCCTGGATAGCCTCTTGGAATTACAGAATGTGCAGCTAATAGTTATTAGAGAATGTTTGCACTTTAGGAAAATGTCTTTGGGAATCTCTCTGCCTTTTTTATTTCTGTGTCATAGACTGTATTTTAAACTGTTCTGGAAAAAAAATATTTTAACCCAGTTGGTATAACTGCTAAATGTTTTGCTTTGAAAACACAAACAAGTCTGAGAGTATTAATTGATATGGTAACACCCTGAGCTCATGTGGTACTTACTGTTTTGAAAATAAAACAGTGGTTACGTAGCTGTAAAATGATTACGCCTGCCAGCAAGTAAGGATCATAACAGTGAAAAGAAGTCATTGCTGATTTATTTAGGAATACCTTCAACAGCATGCTCCATAAGCTTGCTTAGACTTGGTGTCTTTCAGATTTTTGGTCAGTTATCTGAAGTATATTATTAACTTTCACTGTTTTTGAGCAGGGATAGTCATTCAGCATCTAAGAATCATGTTGTCAGGACCTAAGTAAAAGAGAGGGGATCAATTCTTGTTTGTTGAGTTGAATTGAACTTGTAACCTGTAAGTGGATTCTTTGCCATGCCCTTCATAGTTCAAGCGGCTTCTGCAAAAATGTTTGTGGTAAAATAATAAGCAAAAATGGGATCAAAAATTGTATGTATATAGTGATACACATATATAGTGATCTTAGTTTTGCTAAATATAGATAAAAGGCAATCTCAAAGGACTTATGTTAACATATTAATATTGGATATTATTGGATAGTATGTTTATGGATTTTTGTTTTTTTCTGAAGAGTTTTCTATATTGGGCAAATGAGCATATGGGCATGTGATTTCTGGATAGGGACTGAAGCAGTGTCCATCCCTTGGGTGCCCTATGCAGCCAGTATGTGAGACGTAGACTCACAGCCAACTGTCCTTGCCTGGGCTTGTAATTGAGTCTCCTGTAGCAATAGCTGCTTCACATTAGTAGAGTCTAAAGTATTCTCCAAGGTTAAGTCAGACTGCAAACATTTGTTTATTCGTTTATTCAACACGTATGTATTAAGTGGCTTATTTTGCCAGGCCACGTGTTAGTTACATTAAGCATAAGGTAAACCAATATACGTGACCATGCACTCAAGTTGCTTCTGGTATACTAAGTAGAAGACCCATATGAAAACAAGCATGCAGCATGACCAGAGTAAATGATGCCACTGAGAAGTACTCGTGAGAAAAGGATGCCTATACCAAAGAATTTGACATTTATAAGAAGGCAACAACTCCAACAAAGAACAAAAAAGAAGTCTAGGATCACACCTGGATGGGTATAGGCATATACCTATATGGGTAGGTACAGATGTATTTCTGTGTGAGAACAGATAGAAGTATTTGTATGTATGTATAAATACAGCTATGTGTGGGCAGGCACATATATTCATTGAAGACACAACTACAGATACTCTTTAGACATAATCAAATACCTTTTGATATTGGTTTTCTAGGTTTGAAAGCTTAGGACCGTAGTCTCATGGGACAAGTCAGTCGGTTGGCATAATATAGCTCACAAAGTTCATGTTATGCATCGTAGTGAAGTGAGTAGCTGGGATCTTAAAATCTTGCAAGAGGCCATCGAAGATACAACTATTGGTCGCTACTTATCAGAAGCAAGAGTTAAGAAGATAACCAAAAGCACAGAGAAGAAACAAGTCTACAAGGCTTATAACTTACACTAGCCACGACCTCAGCTACCCTGAGACCAGAAGAACTAGATGGTGCCCAGCTACCACCACTGACTGACTGATCTGACCAGCATAATAGATGGTCCCAGTTAGAATGGGAGAAAAATGCGAATCAAAATTCAAATTCTTCCAACAGTCCAGACTGACTGGACCACCTGAGGCCAGAGGACTCCCTGAGACTGTCGCCCTGAGATGCTCTTTAAACCTTGAACCAGAACTATCCCGAGATCACCTTTTAGCAGAAAAGCAGAGTGACACACAAAATAGAGGATATTACCCATTAGATTGATGCTCTACTAAAAAGAACACCTGTAGGAGTCCAGAAGGTCAACAATTACCTTCTTTAAGGAGGCGGGGAAACTAGAATACCGGAAATGGAACATCCAGAACACAAAGAGAATGTTGACAGTATGGAAAATGTGACTAATGTCATTGATCAGTGTGTGTGGAAATTGTCAAACAGGAACTTAACTTGCTGTGTAAACATTCACCAAAAACACAATAAAATATTCTTTAAAAAACAAGTACCCGCACAGGCAATTTCAAATTGAGATAAGGGTTATGAAGGAAAAGTATAAGATGCTATATGAGAACACAGGGCAGGGTAGGGCCTAATTTAGACTGAGAGTTTTGGGTGAGGCTGAGACCCAAAACCTGCGAGAAATTAGCCAGATAGAATGAAGAATATGACAGAGGAAACTGTATGGCAAAGGCCAGGTAGAGAAGAGCATTTGAAGAACTGAGGAGACCACCGTGGGCCTGATGCCACTGAGCCAGGAGAGAATGGCACAGGATAGAGAGAGGTAGGCAGGATGTGGCATGTTCTTTGAGCTGCAACTTAGGAAAGCTCTGTCTGACTAAAGTCAGAGAGGCTGAGAAGGAGGGGTGCAGCCTCCTCGGTCCCCTGATAGCAAACAGTCTCTAGGCTTGGGCCTCCACACAGTGTTTGTTGTGACCTCACTGCGTTTCTTTCAGAGGTCTGGTACTGTGGCCAAAGGTAACTGGGTGCCATTCGTGCATATCACCACTACAGCTTCAGTGGGAACCTGGCCTTCTCCACACTGAACACAAAAATGTATTAAACAAGTACACGTTCTGAGGAAACTGAGGGCATACTAGATCCAGGTCTTTAAATTAGAGATTGACCATGATCCCAGAATACACAGAGGTGTTCAGGAAATATGACTTGCAAGTTGGGGTGTGCAGTATTCTATTTATTTTTCTACCACCAAGATGTTTGGATGGGATTTTTCCTTTTATAAAATGGCATTAAGTAAGCCTTTCAGTAAGTGAAGTCCTTAAGGGCATGATGTAATAAGACATTGGCAGTCTTTTTTTGAACATTTTGTTGTGTTTTAGGTGACGGTTTACAGAGCAAATTAGTTTCCCAGTCAGTAATTTATATGCAGATTGTTCCATGGCGTTGGTTACAGTCCCCGCAGTGTGTCAGCACTCTCCCCATTGCTACCCTGAGTTCTGCATTTCCATTCATCCGGTTTTCCTTCCCTTTCTGTCTTCTCATCTTTGGTTTTGGGCAGATGTTGCCCTTTTGGTCTCATGTAGATGAGTGTTCTAAGGAACACTTTCCTCATGGGTGTTATTGTTTATTTTATAGGCCTGTCTATTATTTGGGTGAAAGATTATCTCCAGGAGTGGCTTCAGTTCCAAGTTAGAGGGGTGTCTAAGGGTGACAGTCTTTTTTTTTTTTCTGGTCAGTTTTTTTCTTACTGAAATTTTAAGGAATATCTCTTTAATTATCATGAATATAGGTTAATATGAAAATAAAGTGATCAGTTAGCCTGTTTTCATAATCTATGTGATTATATTTCAATTTATCTAATACCCCATTGGAGCCCTGGTGGTGCGGTGGTTAAGAACTCCGCTGCTAACCAAAAGGTTGGCAGTTCGAATCCACGAGCTACTCCTTGGAAACCCTGTGGGGCAGTTCTACTCTGTCCTGTAGGATCACTCTGAGTCAGAATTGACTCGATGGCAACAGGTTTAATACCCCATTACTGTCAGCATGTAGTTGCACTGGGAAATTTTCCCTTGTAGACACAGCTCATTACTGAAAACTAACTATTATAAGAGAATGCCCTTGGGTCACATGCTTGCTTTATTGCCATGGTGTTCTCTGATAAGTGATTCTTCCCCTGAATGAGTGTTCTTCATTTGCCATCTGTTTAAAATAACTGCAGAATGAAAACTAGTTTCTTGAACCCTAAGGACATCATATCTCCTTCCTACACTGGAATTATGGAGAAGAATGTACTGAGGACTACTTATTCTTTCATTCTTCATAGATTCTTCTTCATCCTTTGGTGAAAACTCTGCAACAAAAAATGGCTGCGAATAAGCCCAAGGGTCAGAATTCTTTGGCCTTACACAAAGTCATCATGGTGGGCAGTGGTGGTGTGGGGAAGTCCGCTCTGACTCTGCAGTTCATGTATGATGAGGTAAGTGCTAATTTTATAATGGATATCCGTGTTTGGTTTCTCAGAGACTATTTCTCTAGCTTCTGAGCCAGCGTCTGTACTTAACTTGATTTTATAAGTCAAGGACTCAAGGACTCAAGCTTTATACACACACACACACACACACACACACACACACACACACACACACACAGTGAAAACAGTACCCAATTTTGGTTTAAAAGACTGAAAACAGTACCTGTATTTTGAGCAATCTAACTTTGGCTTATTTTTAGTGTTTTAATAGAGATTCTCACCTTGAATTAATAGAACTGGTGGGTATAATACCTGAGACTTGAGGTTAACATATATAAAGTGTCCTTTAATAACCCCAGTGAAAAGGTTGGTTGGTGGTTGTGTATTTGGCCTGGCACTATACTCACCACTGTAACAGGTAAAATGTGTCCCTGAAATTTACAGTTACTGAAGGTTGCAGATTTCTGTGCATGTATTTGTGCCAGACTTTACTGTCCCAGAGTTAAGGTCTCTACCCCATATACAGCAATGTATTCTTCCTCTGGAGAACTATTATCAAGTCTTAATGATTTAAGAGTTGGTAATCCAGAGTAAGCATGCATCCTCAATTCTTCTTCCTCCCAATAGGAGCAAGGTTTTATCATTACAGAGTATTCTTTCTTTCTTAATGCTTTTTAACAATCCTGCATGTAGGTGTGATCTCCCCATTTTACAGCTGAGAAAACAGAATCTTAGAGGGGATTACCCAACTTGCCCAAGAAGATTGATCTCTGATGAGAAAGCAGATGCAAGCCTGGTCTCCTGACAAAAAACCTTACAGATTTTTATCACCCCATGTCTCTTCTATTGCCTGCTTGTCAGCATTTCTTTCATACCCACAAAACCCTTGTTGGTGATTATAACAACAAGTTTGGAGAGAGAGAGGGGATTGAAATGATACTTTAAATGAGATTACCAATTTATTTGTTCATTTTTGTTTTCCATACTATTCATTTATTCTTCTCTCAAGCTAGTCCTTAAATCAGTGCCCTTCTTCATGACAATAAGGAGACCAGAAATAAAAATATTCAGATGCCTAACATTTGCTGAATGGCTAAGCACAGTATTAGCACGTAAATATAGTAGCATGGTGTTTAACTTTTACAGTTACAAATACATTGTGTCCAGTTTCTAATAATTATTTATTGAGTGCCTACCTGGTACCAGGCTTTGGAGATAAAGCAGTGAGCATGGTCAAGGTCCCTGCTCTCGGGGCTTAAATTCTAGTAGGGGGATATAGACCTTAAATAACTAAGAAAATATCAGATAATGAAAATATTTAAGGTAACTAATAAAAAGTCTGCAAAAGTGTGTGTTTGTTCATACTTACATGCTAATAATGAGATACTTTCATTTCTGAGAAAGAAACGATTTAATGGTACTTTCAATACTTACATAAATTTTGACTTCCTTTCAAGGTATTCCATAATTCTAGCACTAGAATTTATATTTAGAGTCACATAGAAAGGGGTAAATTTGATAAAACGTGTGTAATAGTTTGTGCAGGTATAAGGTTTTAAGGAAGAAGAAAAGGACACAGTTTTCAAGCAGTAATCAGCCTAGAGGTAATAGTTCATCCCCTTGTTTTTACAGCTGAGGCAGCTACCAAATTGTCTACGATGAAAATTAATGTAGTTTTTACCGTTGGTGGAAACCAGGTGAAGGGACCTCTCTGTACTACTTTGGCACTTCATGTGAATTCTGATTATTTCAAAATAAGTTTTGAAAAACCAAAATAATCATTTAAAAATTGATGTTTTTCATCTTTTCTAGTTCGTGGAGGACTATGAGCCTACCAAAGCAGACAGCTATCGGAAGAAGGTAGTGCTGGATGGGGAGGAGGTCCAGATCGATATTTTAGATACTGCTGGGCAGGAGGACTATGCTGCAATTAGAGACAACTACTTCCGAAGTGGGGAGGGTTTCCTCTGTGTCTTCTCTATTACAGAAATGGAATCCTTTGCAGCAACAGCTGACTTCAGGTATGTCGGGGAGCAGTCTGTTGCTCTGTCATGCTGCATGACAACTTTCTCCCCCCAAAACACGCGGACAGCTAGAGGCTCTTCCTTGTTAGTCTTTCACTCAGTGTCTAATTGTATTTATTTCCTCTTTGATATTAATATATGACTCTACACACTGTGTACTGATACTCAGATACTCCATATGCCTTGCATGATCTTAGAGCTATCCCCATGTCGTTGTATTAGAAGGCCCAAAGTCTCTTTATGCGTTGCTGAAGCATTTTTCTTTGCAGTAAAATACTACTACTGCCATAATAGTTAATGCTTAGATCACATCATGGAGCAGTGACCCAGATTTTAAATCTTCCTGTGTTAGTCACTGGTTTCTCAGCACCTGGGTGTTGGTCAGCAGCCAGTTGTCATCCTCCTCACAATATAGATGCCCTAAGCATGGGCTGAATGTTTTTAATAGAAATAATATTACCATAAGTTGGCACACTTGGTTGTGTTGCTTAATTAAAATCTGGCATCCATTTGGTTTAGGGGGAGGTTTTGGTGAATGGGTGAGGGGTTCTCTCTATAGGTGAAATTTGACATAAATAAGTTTTCTCACAAATAATACATGCATACTCAGAGATATTCTTTAATTATATATTTTCATTTCTTTGTTAAGCATCTGCTTTGAGTTTTGGGGGACACAAAGGAAGCATGTAATTTAGCCTCCATTTTCAAGATGCACACAGCTTGCTTGATTATATAAGGCATGAAACCAAGAACAAGTTAGTGACAAAGTAGGAGACATGGACATTGATAAGTATGGGGCATCTAGAAGGGGAGAGGAGCTGGGAACACTTCATGAAGTGATGAGCCTGAAAGATAATGATTTCCCCAGGTGAGGAAAGAAGGCATTTCAGGTGGATGAGCGAAAAACAGAACCTGGGCTTGTACAAAGCATTCCATTTTATGTATACTTGAAGGTCTCAAGAACTTAAAGGGTTCTAAAAGAACACAAAAACATGTCATTGAGCAACTTATATAAATTTATTTGTAAAATTAAGAGGAATTTCATATATGATGACGTGCAGGGGCATTTACAGACTGTGGTAGCATGTAATCCTGGGACACGTTGCAAGTTACATAAATGTCAGTATTTATTCATTTGTTCAACAAATATTTAAGTGTTTATTATGTAGCAGGTCCTGTTCTAGGTAATAGAATAAATTTTGTCATCATAGTCATGAAAGCCAAAGTGGTATCTGCAAGGAATAGGTATTTTTATGCCAGAAGAGAGAATTTTGGGCTGTTTCTACTACAGAAAATAAATGGATGATTTCATTTTAGTTTGAAAAAGTTCTATTGCACACCTCCAATGTGTTGCCCTTCCCATAAATAAAAATGACCCTAGTGACTCACCAACAATAGGAAAGGTATTTTTGAGAAGGTCTGAAGGGTTACAGTAAGGCACTCCACATGTGCCAACCTGCAAAGTATAGCGTAGATGTCGACCCCTCTCTTGTATTCCTGAGCATCCCCATCACCAAGGCAGACTCCATTGCTTCCTCATCTGTGTATGGGATGTACTTGCTACAATGCCAGTATCACGCTTAACACGCTTTTATACTGAGCTTGACGTATATGTGTTTTTCTTGATAAGGTAAAAACAGTTGAGAACAGGACCTACTTCTTTCCATCCCAGGTATCCTTAGTACCTGTATTTGGCACAGTTGCTAGCATATAACATTTGGCACATACTTAGTAATAAACTAATCTATTTTATTTGAAAATTCCCTTATCCTTATGGTTCTCACTTTCCTTATGTGAAAAGTGAAAAAGTTAGACCAGATTAGATCATAAAGGTAATTTCCTATCCTAAAATTCTATAATAGCCTCTAAAATTATATTTAAAGACAGCATCACAGTAAGCAAAATGTATATGAAGGTTATGGGCATAGTATTATCTTTCTCTGACATCCAGGAAAGTAGCTAATAAAACCAACTTACTAACGCTAAAGAATAATGTCTTCTCACCCTGAACCCAGAATGACCAGGTTTTCCACAGCCATTTTTCTGATAGCATTGATCACACTGTAATTTCCATATTGGTCTCCCTGCAGCACTTGAGTAGCTTAAACACATTGCCATCAAGTCAGTTCTGACTCATGGCGACCCTATAGGGCAGAATAGAACTGCCCTATAAGGTTTCCAAGGCGCGCCTGGTGGATTTGAACTGCTGACCTTTTGGTTAGCAGCCGTAGCTCTTAACCATGATGCCACCTGGGTTTCCCAGTGTAGCTTATAGATATTTATTAACAAGTAAATGAATGACCATCTATACATATGACCAGAAATGTTAGAGTCATAAATACCTGAGTCAGGCTATCGTTCATGGTGGCTAGTGAGACCATTAGTATTAGTAAACTTTAATAATGACTTTTATAAACCACGTGGCCACCACATTTTATATTTTAAAATGGAATATGGTAAGTTTCCTATCTAAAACAGCCTTTTTCCCTACTGTTTATTTTGTAATGTAGTAAGCATTTTTCAGTAGGACACTATATAAATCATATAATTAAAATATCCTATGATGTATCGTAGTATCACTTTTTATCATGTTAATATGAGTTCTAACCCTCCACTGAAACAACTGCTTTAAAACATGTTTTCTAAAAGGTTAAATGGTCTTTATATGACCCACACTTTCCTATCACCTTTGTTTTACCTCACATTTCCCTGTGGGTTTGAGCTTGTCACTATATATAATAAAGAAGTTTCCCCTCTGCCAGTTTGTAACTTTGCCATGCAGAGGAAATGTTGTATGACATGGAGAGCTGCACTGTAATGCCCGGTGGACCTTGGTGTCCAGTCTGTATCAGAGGTGGGGTCTCGTGCTGAAGAACTTTTGGGAACTAAATCTTCTTGAATTAGGTTTGTTCCCTAGATATCCCAGTATGGGGAAGTCCCATGGCGTCCAGTGTAGAAGCTGAGTGCGTGCCCTGGAGTAAGATTGCTCAGTTCAAATCCTAATTCTTCTACTTAATGTCTAAACAAGTTAAGTCATTGTCTTAGTCATCTAGTGCTGCTATAACAGAAGTATCCCAAGTGGATGGCTTTAACAAAGAGAAGTTTATTTCCGTACACTAAAGTAGGCTAAAAGTCCAAATTCAGGGCATCAGCTCCAGGGGAAGGCTTTCTGTCTCTGTTGGCCTTCTCATCAATGTTCCCCCGGACTAAGAGCTTCTCTGTGCAGGGACCCTGGGTCCAAACGACATGCTCTGCTCCTGACACTGCTTTCTTGGTGGTATGAGATTCCCAATTCTCTGCTTACTTCCCTTTCCTTTTATCTCCTGAGAGACAAAAGGTGGTGCAGGCCACACCCCAGGGAAACTCCCTTTACATTGGATATGACCTGGGTAAAGGTGGTGTTACAATCCCACCCTAATCCTCTTTAACATAAAATTACAATCATAAAATGGAGGCCAACCACACAATTCTGGGAATCATGGCCCAGCCAAATTGATACACACATTTTTGGGGGGACATAATTCAAACCATGACAGTCATGATGAAGATTTTTACTCAGTCTTTCAAATGTCACTGTAAGATCCCCTGCAAAATCAGGCATACTTTGCTAATCTGTCATTGTAATGTTATTGTGTTCCATCTAGTCAAATTGACTCATAGCGACCCTATGTAACAAAGTAGAACTGCCCCATAGGGTTTCTAAGGCTACGATCTTTACGGAGCAGAAGTCATTTCTCCTGAGGAGCTGCTTGTTGGTTTTAATTGCCAACCTTTCAGTTAGTAGCCAAGCACTTAATTATTGTGCCACCGGGGCTCCTTGTCATTGTAATAATCCCTTTAATTTTCTCATTTTCTCTTAGTCCCAAATAAAACTTACACACCTGTAGTTTTAATATCTTTTAGTAATTTCAAAGGAGAAGTGTCTATAAGACAGCAAGATAATAAGCCTAGGTCTTAACAGATTTCTTTGGTCTGTTGATTTTACAAGAAAACATCTTCCTCTAGTGAATTATTAATAATCGTAAGAGCAGCTAACATTTACTGGGTATTTACTATGTGCCAAACACAGCTGTAAGCATTTTACATTTAATTCTCACAGCAACCCTATAAGGAAAGTATTATTGTTAGCCCCATTTTATAGATGAGAAAACTGAGGCAATGAAATACCTGACTCAGGGTCACATTAGGCAGGACAGAGGCCTGATATAAACCTTTAAAATTGGTGACATTTCCACAACATAGAACGTATCTCTAAATGTAAAATCTATACTCAAGAGGTGGATTTCAGGTAATTCTGGCATATGTGGTGCTTTAAACATTTAGTGGGACCCTTAATGTGATGTGATGAGAATGGCAAAACCTCAGTTTAATCATGAGAAAAGTGTCAGATGAATCCCAATTGAGGCACATTCTACAAATGACCTGACCAGCATGCCTCAGAGCTGTCAGGGTCATCAAAAACTAAGTCTGAGAAACTCACAGCCAAGCAGAGCCTGAAGAGACATTGATGACTGAATGTAATGTAGTATCCTGGATGGAATCCTGGAACAGAAGAGAATATTATGTGTAAAAACTAAAGAAATCCAAGTAAAGTAAGGACTTAGTTAATAATAACATATCAGTATTGGTTCATTAATTGTGATAAATATGCCATGCTAATATAAGACATTAGCAATAGGAAGGCTGGGTGTGGGGTACACAGGAACTCTCTGTACTATCTTTGCACCTTTTCTGTAAATCCAAAATTGTTTTAAAATTAAAAGTTTACTTTTCAAAAGAAGCATTTAAAGGGGAATTGCATTTGACTCTTGTCATTTTGCACCTTCACTGCTAGCTTATACATTCTTTGGTGTATTTTTTTCTTTGTTAGCAAGGTAATTGTGTAACTCAAATGATTGATGGTAGAATAAGGAAGAACTGATTATTTACTGTCATGTACTTAAATGAGCTTGTTGTCATTGTATAGAAACATATAAATTGTAAATAAATGCTAATTGCAGATGCTATTTATTATCATGTAAAGGTAATGTTAATATTTTCTTCTCTTATCCAGGGAGCAGATTTTAAGAGTAAAAGAAGATGAGAATGTTCCATTCCTGCTGGTTGGCAACAAATCAGATTTAGAAGATAAAAGGCAGGTTTCTGTAGAAGAGGCAAAAAACAGAGCTGATCAATGGAATGTTAACTATGTGGAAACATCTGCTAAAACTCGAGCTAATGTTGACAAGGTAAAACATAACTCTCTGTACTACTACATCATGTTAAAAATAAGATGGTTTGCTTTAACTCGGCTCCATTTTCTTTAGAGATTTTATGAGACTTTCAAGGGAGAATTTTCTTTTTAATGTGCGTTGATTTTTATTAGCCCTGAGTGCTCAAGTACAACATGAACATTTCTTGTTCAACTTGTCCATAGGTTTCCAGAGACATTCAAGCTTGAGATGCTACAGCTAAATGTTTGGGTTTTTTTTAGCACTGGCGGTATTCCTGACCTGAATCCCAGCCTTTTTTTCTTGTCTGGATGGGCTGGATAATTTCAGAGGAATTGTATAAGTCCCAGGATGCCAGCACTGAGTTTCCTGCCCTCTGACCTCACTCCTGCCTGGCCCCATTAAGTTCTCAAAAGTGAAGGTGCCTCCCAGGATGAAGGAACCCCAGATAAGAGGATTCTAAAATCTCTTATTACTATTACTATACTCCCCACCGTCAACCTTTATTTCCCCTGAGAGGAAGGGGAAACACTGCCCTGCATTTCTGTGGTGTTGCCTCCACCCTCTCCCCTTATCGCCTCACTTTGTTCAGAGTGGGCCTTCCTGGGGGAGACTTGGTGTGGAACACCCTTACCTAGTTTCTGGAATCCCCCCAAGTGCATTTCATCCCACTGAAGACCATCTTCAGTATTGAGGAAGCCTGCCTATTGGGCTGAGGCAACTCAGGTTCTTAAAGCCCTCCTGGTGGAGCCTCTCCTCAGCCCCCAAGCATCTAGGCTGTACAGCAGTACCTGGCAAACTTCATTGTGCAAAAGAATTGCTTATAAAGCTTGATAAACACAGATTCCTGGGTCCTACCCCTCCCCCTAGAGATTTTGGTTCATTTGATCTGGGGTGAGGCCTGAGAATCTGCATTTCCAGCAAGCTCCCAGATGATGTGGACTGTGGATGGGCAGACCGCACTTTGAGTAACACTGCTGTAGGTGGTCTCAAGCTTAGTGGACTGGTCAGCTTGTGCCTGTAGACTCATAACCCTGATTCACAAATCATTAGGTTAGAAAAAATAGAGATTTCTTTCTGTTCATTTGCTGTAGGTCTTTTTTTTTTTTTTTTAAGTCACATGATCAGATTCCTATAGATCCAAGATACCTGTACGAAGATCAGTGCTATGAGATTTCTACTCAATATACTAGTTTTCTCTAAAATTAGGGCAAATATTTTTAAAGTACTGATAAAAATATGTTTTAAGGTTCAGTGTTTTTGGGGTTTTGGAAGGCAACATTGAACATTATCATAGCCTATATATACTCTTACTAGTTACCTCTTGATATTTTGAGCTGGTTGAAAAATACACTCTAAAAGATACTTGAACTGAGGGGAATGGGAAAGTGCGGTGAACATGAACAGTTCAAAGCCTGTGGTGGTCATCTGCTGGCTGGGGAGGTATGGTGGTATACATTATCAGCTCTTACAGCACAGTAGGAGAAAGACCAGCAACCCGGTGGGAAAATGGTCAAAACACATAAATAGGCATGCTGCAGTAAAGGGATGCAAATGGCTTTAAAACTTGAAAAGAGTCTTGTCTTAGTTATCTAGTGCTGCTATAACAGAAATACCACAAGCGGATAGGTTTAACAAACAGAAATTTATTTTCTCACAGTTTAGGGGGCCAGAAGTCCAAATTCAGGACGCCAGCTCTAAGGAAAGGCTGTCTGTCTCTGTTGGCTCCAGGGGAAGGTCCTTGTCTGTTCAGCTTCTGTTTCCTGGTTCCTTGGAGATCTGCATGTATCTTGGCATCTGTCTCCCCCTTTGCTTACTCACTTGCTCGTTTAATCTCTTTTCTATCTCAAAAGAGATTGACTCAAGACACACCCTACACTGATCCTGCCTCTTTAACATAACAAAGACAACCCATTCCCAAATAGGATTGTAACCACAGACATAGAGGCAAGGATTTACAACACAAATTTTTTGGGGGGCACAATTCAGTTCGTAACAAGGCGCAATCTCACTTATTAAAAGGGAAGTGCAATTAAAAATATAATAACACATTTTTCACCTGTCATATTGGAAAAAAAGAAAAAGGTTGACAAGAGACTGTTCATAAGAATGTAGAAAACAGCAACTCTCATTGTTTATGGAAGGACAGTTTGGCAATTACCAAAATTATGACCCAGCAATTCAAGTTCTAAGAATTTATTATACAGATAAAATCCTACATTCGTGCATAAATGTATGTCCAATAGTAGTCATAGAAGCAAAAGACAGGAAATAATCCAAATGTCCAATAACAGATTGGTTTAAATTAAAGTGTATTCGTAAAATGAAATACTGTACAACCATTAAAAAGAAGTGAGGGTAGAACTAAATGTGCTGATCTGGAATGATCTTCAACATAATGTAAGTGAAAAAAACAATGCAGAACGATGTCTATAGTCTGCTGCCATCTCTGTTTTAAACACATATACACATGTATACAACAGAAGGATATGTAAGAACCTGGTACCTGGGGTAGCCACCAGAGAACTAAGCCATGGGTATGTGCTTTTTTCACTATAAGTAAATAACTTTGTATTTGAATGTTTTACCATATACATGTGTTACTTTTTTAAAAGAGAAAAATTAAAGGGCTGATTTAATTACCATAACTGTATAACAGAATTCACCCCTAAACTTAGTGGGTAAAACAACCATTTATTATGCTCATGGATTTTACGGGCTGAGAATTTGGACAGGGCAAGGTGGGGATGGATGGCTTGTCTCTGTTCTGCAGTGTGTAGTGCCTCAACTGGAAAGTGAAGTCTGGACACTGAACGTGTCTAAACTTAAATCCTAAGGTCTTGTTCACGCGTCTGGCAGCTAACGCGGGCTATCTAGGGATGCCTCAGTTCCTCTCCATGAGGGCCTCTCCGTGTGGTCTTTCTGTGTGTGCTGGTTTGAGCTTCCTCACAGCACGGTAGAGAGTTTCCAGGGCAAGTGTCCCAGAAGAGTAAGAACCAGGCAGAAATGACCTAGCCTTGGAAATACACAGCTTTTATTTCTGCCTCATTCCATTGTCCAAGACAGTCACAAAGTCTCATCCAGGTTGAAGGGGAGGGAAAATAGACTCTACCTCTTGACGGGGAGTGGCAAGGTTCTGAAAAAGCATATGGGATCAGAAATATTGCTGTGACCATTTCTGAAAACTACAGTCTGCAGTCAAGGTCACCTCTTCTGAACAGAATCACTTTAAATGAGGCTGCTTATAAACTGAGGTACAAGTTCATACTGAAAACTGATTTCATGTACTGCTCCATCCTGGAGAGTGGCTGTCAGAGAAATAGAGTACCTCAGTGGCTAAATAAAAGTAACTTGCAGCAACTACTCAATTTCCAGAATTGGGCTATAGTTGATTTTTTGCTGAGGAAGTAGTCGATCTAATAGTAAGAAGAGCTCATACTTATTAGTGCTTATAAGAGCCAGGTACTGTGGCAAGGAGTAAACATTTAATCCTTAATCATGTGAGGCACAGATACTCTTTTTACACTCACTTTTAGAGGAGGAAACTGAGGTGTGGAGTGATGAAGTAACTGGCTCAAGGTCCCAGGGCTGGTGGTGGCATTTGCTGGTCTGTGTCTGGCCAACTCTGGTGTCCAACTTCTTTCCTCACTATTTTATTCAAAACTATGGTTGGAATAGCTTATGGTATCTCTGGTTTTGTATGTCATTCTCTACGAGAGACCTGATCACAAATTTTCCAGGATAGCGAGTTAATATTGTCTGCTTTCATTAAATTGCAAAGTATTGTGCTTTGTCACAGAGAACAGATACTAGCTCCCCATAAGATCTTAAGGGCTTATACCTTATCCTTATCTGGATTCCCAGTGTGACCAGTGGATGGAAGTTTCAAAGAGGCACACTTTCAATCTACCCTGTGAAAAAGTCTCATGACCATCAGAACTGTTGAGCAGGGGCATGGCCTGTCTTGTCACAGAGTGATCACCCAAAGGCCAGGGGACCATCTGGGCAAACCCAGCTTAAGGTGCTCAGTGGTGCTGTGTTCATCCAGATGACCTCAATAGTACTGTTCTAGCTGAAAGTGAAGAGGACTTGAAGCACTTAAACTGATGAAGATCTAACACCACAGCCTTCAGGATGGATTACACCTCAACATAAAGAAAACAAAAATTCTCACAACTGGACCAATAAGCAATATCATGATAAATGGAGAAAATATTGAAGTTGTAAAAGATTTCATATTATTTGGATCCACAATCAACGCCCATGCAAGCAGCCAGTCAGAAAATCAAAAGACATTGCATTGGGCAAATCTGCAAAAGACCTCTTTAAAATGTTAGAAAGCAAAGCTGTCACTTTGAGGACTGAGGTGTGCTTGACCCAAGCCATGGTGTTTTCAGTCACCTCACATGTTTGTGAAAGCTGGACAGTGAATAAGGAAGTCCAAAGAAGAATTGATGCCTTTGAATTACAGGTTGGTGAAGAATATTGAATATACCGTCGACTGCCAGAAGAACGTACAAATCTGTCTTGGAAAAAGTACAGCCAGAATGCTCCTTAGAAGCAAGGATGACGAGACTTCATCTTACATACTTTGGACATGTTATCAGGAAGGCCCGGTCCTTGGAGGACATCATGCTTGATAAAGTAGAGGGTCAGCGAAAAAGAGGAAGACCCTCAATGAGATTCATTGACACAGTGGCTGCAACGATGGGTTCAAACATAGAATGTCGGAGAACTGGGAAGTGTTTTGTTCTGTTGTACATAGGGTTGCTGTGAGTCGGAATCAACTTGAAGGCACCTAACAACAACAGCAAAATACTCTGGTTCTCCCAGACACCCTTTTAGCTCAGTGGTGAAGTTACCTCCAAGGTTCACAGTTCAGCCTGGGAGTGGACAGCCCCGTAAAACCAAATGAGACTAACGAGGTACAGGAGTCCAGTGACAAGGGTCAGAAAGCAGAAGAGGACAAGAAAGCTGGTGATAGGGAACCCAAGGTTGAGTAAGGATATTGTTGATGTGTTGTGAGATTGTTAACCATTGTTATAGGGCAACATTTGTAGTAACGGTTAAATGAGAAACTATTTTGTTCTGTAAGCCTTCATCTTAAGTGAGAATAACAGCACAATTCGAAGAGCATAGTCAGTGTCACTGAACTGTGCATGTAGAAATTTTTGAAATGGTGTATCTTTGGCTATGTGTATTTTCACCAAAAAAAAAAAAGAGGTTGAGAAGTTAGAGGGTTGATAATGTTGTGGGGTTGTTAACCAATGTTATAAAACAACATGTGTACTTCTGTTTCATGAGAAACTATTTGTTCTATTTGTTCTGTAAGCCTTCACCTGAAGTGCAATTAAAAAAATAAGGAAAAAAAATACTCTGGTTCTTAAATAGTAACTCCAAGGTTGCCCTTAATTTTAAGGAGCATCTTGGAGGAATGAAGGGAAATTGAACAAGTGGACATCCAAAGAGGGAGTATGGTCAAGAGAGCCAATTTTATATTGGGGAAAGAATTTTAGTAGAAATATACTGTATTTTTCTGAAAACTATTTTTTGCTTTTTTAATTGTGCAAGTAATACATGCTTATTGTAGAAAGGAAAATCCATGATGCAAAAGAATAAGCAGTAAAAAGTGGGTCATCATTCACCCAAATTCCACTCCCTTCCCTTCCCTAAAGGTAACCATTGCTACCAAATGTGTATCTTTCCAGTCCCCCCTTTTTTTTTTTTTCAGTAAGGCAGGCATCTAAGGGAGAGTTTGGGTTGATTTGTTTTTCCCCCATACAAATAGGATTTTACTATATACAGTATGTTTCTATGGCTTAGTTTTTAGATTTTACAACAAAAGTAGATCTTGTAGCTCTTGCCATGTTATTGGATATAGATGTACCACATTCTTTTTAAAAGCTATAAAGTATTCCAAAGTCAGCCATTTTCCTATTAATGCAATTTAGGTGATGTCATGGATTGAATTTTGTCCCCTAAAAATTTGTGTCAACTTGGCTAGTCCATGATTCCCAGTATTGTGTGATTGTCCACCATTTTGTCATCTGATGTGATTTTCCTGTGTTGTAAATCCTACCTCTATGATGTTTAATGAGGTGGGATTAGTGGCAGTTATGTTAATGAGGCAGGACTCAGTCTACAAGATTAAGTTGTGTCTTAATCTCTTTTGAGATATTAAAAAGAGAAACGAAGCAAGCAGAGAGACATGGGGACCTCATACCACCAAGAAACAAGAGCCAGGAGAATAGCGCGTCCTTTGGACATAGGGTCCCTTTGCTGAGAAGCTCCTCAACCAGGGAAGATTGATGATAAGGACCTTCCCCCAGAGCCCACAGAAAGAGAAAGCCTTCCCCTGGAGCTGGCACCCTAAATTCAGACTTCTAGCCTGCTAGACTGTGAGAGGTAGAACTGCAGCAAGTGGGGGCAGAACTCTGGGGTTTTATATAATCACTGTGCTTCGGTCTATTGCAGTTCTTTTTTTTTTTTTTTTTTTTTTTGCCGGGGAGGGATCCTCAATTTTTTCCTTCTTTAACCATTGGGGCCCCTTGGTGTTAGTCCTGTGTTCATCTGACTCAACCCATTAGTCTCTTTGTTAAAGCCATCACTTGTATTTCTGTTATAGCAGCACCAGATAACTAAGACAGGAGGCTTGCAGTTTTTTCTATTACAGACAATACTGCAGTGAACTTTCTGACTATGCACCATGAAAGAATAAAAAGGAAGGGTACATTTTAAATTTTAATAATGACAAGTCACCCTCCAGAAATGCTGTTCTTACATTCCCACCAACAGTATGGGAGGAAATTCTCCCCTCCCCCCTCCATAGCCTTGCCAGCACCAGTTAAAACCAGGCTTTATTTATCACTAATCAGATCAGTAAATCGTTGTTTTAATTTGTGTTTCTCTTATTGCTAATGAGACTGAGCATCTTGTCATTGATTCATTGGCCAGTTGTATGTTTTCTTTGAATTCTGTGAACTTACATTCTTCTGTCTATTTACCTAGTGAGTTGTTTATCTTTTTGATTCATAAGCCCACTTTATATTCAGGACATTAATTCTTTGTCCGTTTATATCTGTTGTGAATAGTGACTCCTGATCTATATCATGTCTTTGTAACTTTATTTTGTCCTTTGCCACAGAAAAATATTAAAGATTGTGTAGTCAGATTTGTCAGTGTTTTCTTTTGTGACTTCTTAGATTTTGTGGCTGGCTTGTTAGAAAAACTTTTTCCCATCCTAAACTTAAGAAAAAAAAGTATAATTTTTTACTTTTCTTTGTATTGGCTTTTATAGTAGATCCTTAATCCATCTGAAAATCCATTTTGAACTAGGGGCTGCTGAGTTCTTAAAATGAAGAAACTAGGGAAGGCAAAGATTTAGATTTAGGTTAACAGCCCATGATGCTTTTTAGAGAGATGTTGATCAGTTCTAATAACTTTTATATAGTTTTTCAGCCATAAATATTCTGAGCTAAACATTCAGACCTTGTTTATTTGTTTTGTTTGTTGGTTTTATTTTGATTTATGTGGAAAGAAGAGGGATTTCTGTGATCTGTAGTTTGGAATTAGAAGAGCAAGTTTTAGACATACCAGGTTGCCCTAAAATGTCTATATTAAAGGAAGTCAGAAGAAGCTCTGTGTTTTGGGGATTATCATTTGTCTAAATTCATTAAAACCAGTTCCTTATTCCTATCCCTAGTTACCTGTTTGCTTCCACTTGGCAGTTGAAACAATTTCCTGTAGCTTTTCTTCATTAAATTAGCTGATGCAGACTTTGAAAGTCTCCCACTGCTTTTGCTTATCAAAATGACCTTGTCAGTTTCTAATATGAATTCATTTTAAGTTTATTGCAGATACTCATCTAAAATTGGAAACTAAACCTTATTATAATATGCAATATATAATGATGTATCTGTACCAAAAAGAAGCACTGGGAATACTATTAAGAATTACATCTAGTTAGTATGGAGGCTTCCAGAAGTGGATTTGAAGCAGAGGCATTCAGAAATCCCCAGTCCCCAAGGAGGTAGAACTGCAGCAAGTGGGGGCAGAACTCTGGAGTTTTATATAATCACTCTGCTTCAGTCTATTGCATTTCTTGTTTTGTTTTTTGTTTTTTGTTTTTTTTGTGGGTGAGGGTTCCTCAATTTTTTTTTTATTTAACTATTGGGGCCCCTTGGTGTTAGTCCTGTGTTCATCTGACTCAACCAATTAGTCTTTGATGCCTCTTTGCTTTCTGAGTTAAATTTTACATTTCTTGCCTCAGAACAGGAATCAGCTATTCATCTAAGAAACTCTGGTTACTTTTGGTAGGAAGGTATTTAGAGACCACAGTCGTATTTAGAGACCACAATCTGGGGATTAACTTGTTCATTGCTGTTGGGTTTCCATTACTTCATGGCCTTTTCGGTGACTAGTACTAGGAAATACGTATTTAATGAAAAAAAAAGTCACAAGATAATACTCTTATTTCCAATTCAACTTTAACATTACAGTATTTCTACCTCTTTGGTTTTATAGTTACATCTTTTCTCTTACACTGAAAATCTCGGTTCCTAAACCACATTAACATAATCACTTATTTGCATTATCTTTCAATATATGTAAAATATTTCCAAGGAACAATACCAATATTATTATTAACAACTATAAACTACTTAATGAAGTTTAAGATTTCTTTTTCTGGGAAGAGGTCCCGAATAAGTAAAGCATTACTCAAGAAGAAGAACAAAGTGGGAGACCTCACACTACCTAATTTTAGAAACTATTCTACCACCACAGTAGTCGAAACAGCCTGGTACTGGTACAACAATAGATACATAGACCAGTGGAACAGAATTGAGAATCCAGACATAAATTCATCTACCTATGAGCAACTGATATTTGACAAAGGCCCAAAGTCTATTAATTGGGGAAAAGACAGTGTCTTTAACAAATGGTGCTGGCATAACTGGATATCCATCTGCAAAAAACTGAAACAAGACCCATACCTCACACCACACAGAGATACTAACTCAAATTGGATCAAAGACTTAAATACAAAATGGAAAATGATAAAGATCATGGAAGAAAAAATAGGGACAATGCCAGGAGCCCTAATACATGGCATAAACACAATACGAACCATAAGTAACAATGCACAAGCACCAGAAGAGAGACTAGATAAATGGGAGCTCCTAAAAATCAAACACTTATGCTCATCAAAAGACTTCACCAAAGGAGTAAAAAAGCAACCTACAGACTAGGAAAAAATTTTTGGCTAAGACAAATCCGATCAGTGTCTAATCTCTAAAATCTACAAGATACTACAAAACCTCAACAACAAAAAGACAAATAACCCAATTAAAAAATGGACAAAGGATATGAACAGGCACTACGACAAAGAAGATACTCAGACGGCTAACAGAAACACGCAGAAATGCTCACAATCATTAGCCATTAGAGAAATGCAGATCAAAACTACAATAAGATACCATCTCACTCCAACAAGGCTAGCATTAATCCAGAAAACTGAAGATAATAAATGCTGGAGAGGTTGTGGAGAGACTGGAACACTTACACACTGTTGGTAGGAATGTAAAATGGTACAACCACTTTGGACATTGATTTGGTGCTTCGTTAAAAAGCTAGAAATAGAAGTACCATACGATCCAGCTATCCCACTCCTTGGAATATATCCTAGAGAAATAAGAGCCGTCACGCAAACAGATATATGCACACCCGTGTTCATCGCAGCACTGTTCACAATAGCAAAAAGATGGAAACAACCTAGGTGCCCATCAACGGACAAATGGATAAACAAATTATGGTATATCCACACAGTGGAATACTACACAATGATAAAGAACAATGATGAAGCTGTGAAGCATCTTATAACATGGAGGAAGCTGGAACTCATTATGCTGAGTGAATTTAGTCAGTCACAGAATGACAAATATTGTATAAGACGACTATTATAAGAATTCAAGAAAAGGTTTAAACACAAGAAATCATTCTTTGATGGTTACAAGGGTGGGGAGGGAGAGTGGGGGTTATTTACTAACTAGATAGTAGATAAGAATTATCATGGGTGAAGGAAGGACAGCACCCACTACAGGGGAAGTCAGCACAATTGGACTAAACCATAGCTAAGAAGTTTCCTGAATACAACCACATACTTTGAGGGACAGAGTAGGAGGGGTAGGGGTCTGGGGACCATGCTTTCAGGGGACATCTAGGTCAATTGGCATAACAAAGCTTATTAAGAAAATGTTCTGCATCCTACTTTGGTGAATGGTGTCTGGGGTCTTAAAAGCTTGCAAGTGGTCATCTAAGATGCATCAGTTGATCCTAACCACCTGGAGTAAAGGAGCACGAAGAACACCAAAAACACAGGGAAAGTATTAGCTCAAGAGACAGAAAGGGCCACGTAAACCAGAGACTCCATCAGCCTAAGACCAGAAGAACTAGATAGTGCCCGGCTACCACCAATGACCACCCTGACAGGGAACACAACAGAGAGTCCCTGATGGGGCAGGAGAAAAGTGGGGTGCAGAACTCAAATTCTAGTGAGAAGACCAGACTTAAAGGTCTGAGACTGGAGGAATCCTGGAAAGCATTGCCCCTGGATTCTCCATCAGCTCAGAACTAAAACAATTTCCAAGGCCAATTCTTCAGACAGGGATTGGACTGGACTATGGGACATAAAGTGATACTCGTGAGGAGTGTGATACAAGAGACTAACCAGGCAGCTTCTGTCCAGAGGTGAGATGGGAAGGCAGAGAGGGTTAGGAGCTGGTGGAATGGACATGGGGAATAGGGTGGAAAGGAGGAGTGTGCTGTCACAGTATGGGGAGAGCAATTAGAGTCACATAACAATGTATATATAAATTTTTATATGGGGAAAAAAAAAACCCTCAAAATCCAGTCTGTTAGTCACAAAAAAAAAAAAAAAATTATTTTTCTTAGCTAGAAATAGAAGTACCATACAGCAGTCCTGCTCGTTGGAATATATCCTAGAGAAATAAGAGCCATCACATGAATAGACATATGCAAACCCATGTTCATTGCAGCACTGTTTACAATAGCAAAAAGATGGAAACAACTTAGGTGCCTATCCACAGACGAATGGATAAACAAATTATGGTATATTCACACAATGGAATAGTACACAATGATAAAGAACAGCGATGAATCCATGAAACATAACATGGAGGAATCTGGAAGGCATTATGTTGGTGAATTTAATCAGTTATAAAAGGAAAAATATTGTATAAGACCAGCGTTGTAAGAATTCAAGAATAGGTTTAAACACAGAAGAAATCATTCTTTGATGGTTACAAGGGTGGGGAGGGAGGGAGAAGGTTAATCACTAACTAGATAGTAGATAAGAATTATCTTAAGTAAAGGGAAGCACAACACACACTACAGGGGAAGTCAGCACAACTGGACTAAACCAAAAGCTAAGAAGTTTCCTGAATACAACCAAACACTTCAGGGGACAGTAGCAGGGGCGGTGGTCTGGGGACCATGGTTTCAGGGGACATCTAGGTCAATTGGCATAACAAAGTTTATTTAGAAAATGTTATGCATCTTACTTTGGTTAGTGGCATCTGGGGTCTTCAAAGCTAGCGAGCGGCCATCTAAGATGCATCAATTGGTCCCAACCCACCTGGAGTAAAGGAGAATGAAGAACACCAAAGACACAAGGAAAGTATTAGCTCAGGCGACAGAAAGGGCCACATAAACCAGAGACTTTATCAGCCTGAGACGAGAAAAACTAGATGGTGCCCGGCTACCGCCAATGACAGCCCTGACAGGGAACACAGCAGACAGTCCCTGATGGAGCAGGAGAAAGGTGGAGTGCAGAACTCAAATTCTAGTAAAAAGACCAGACTTAATGGTCTGACTGAGACTGGAGGAACCCCGGAAAGCATGGCCCCTGGATTCTCTATCAACCCAGAACTAAAACAATTTCTGAGGCCAACTCTTCAGACGGATTGGACTGGACTGTGGGACATAAATTGATACTCGTGGGGAGTGTGCCTCTTGGCTGAAGTAGATACAAGAGACTAAACAGGCAGCTTCTGTCCAGAGGTGAGATGGGAAGGCAGAGAGGGTTAGGAACTGGCGGAATGGACATGGGGAATCAGGGGTGGAAAGGAGGAGTGTGCTGTCACAGTATGGGGAGAGCAATTAAGGTCACGTAATGATCTATGTGTAAATTTTTGTATGAGAGACTAACTTGAACTATAAACTTTCACTTAAAGTACAATAAAATTTTTAAAAAAAAAGATTTCTTGTTTTGTTTCTGTTTAAGTTTTAATTTGTTTGCTTTTGTTTTTATTTTTGTCCTTAGCATTTTTTCTAAGATGAATACTCCACAAGCTGCATTTTAAAGTTCCTTGAGATAATTGTTCTCTGTATGTGATTATTTCACCACTTTGACATACAGCTAGGCTTGTTTGTTTTGAGTTTGTTTTTAAGGATTACTTTTTTGTTTTTAATTTTATTTTTGAATATGTAAAACATGTTTCCAAAGCAGAAACTATGTAACAAGGTATATTCAGGGTCACCTCATTGTTCACTCTACTCCGTTCCCTTCCTCCTGAAAATAAAAATGATTATTAGCTTTTGGCTGATCCTTCCAATATTTCTTTTGCAGATGGAAGCAAATATATATGTATTCCTATTGTATGCACACAGGGAGCCCTCCATGTATGCTATTCTGTACCTTGCTTTCCTCAGAGTTTCCACTGGAGAGCTGTAGGCATGTCAGAAAAGGCACATCAGTCATCACATACATACGTTTGTTTTCTTACAGCATTCGTCATCTCTTGTTTATATCTGTTTTTATTCTTAGTGAATTTTTTTAAAAGTAGTAATAACTTTTTTTTTTAAATCCAGAATGCAAGACTGAGGGCCTTACAAGTTATTCATCCATTTATCACACACACACTCATAACTCTTTGTGTGCAGTGTGAGTGCTTATCCTTCCAGCCCTTTTCTGTGTGCATGCGGACATTTGTTATTTGATTTTGGAATTATAGTACTAGTAATTTTGGAATTACTGTGCTAGCATCTTCTTCCAACTTATAGACATCAGACAAAAACTGATAAATTTGCAAGTATAGTGCAAGAAAGAAAGCTGTTTTCTATTGCTGGTATCAAAAAGACAAAGCACCTGTTTCCCTCAGAAACATTTTTAAAAATGGAGCAGAGAAGAATAAATTATTAAATATAATGAATAGTTATTAAATACAAATTTTATGAAACATAAATTAATGACTGTTAAATATGAATGAATAAAATACACTTGCTAACTAAATTACTCAAATGCAATCCATCACTTTGTCAACACTTTGGAGCACTTTTTTGTTTTTACCTTAAAAATGAGGATGGAAAGGTCAGATTGTATTATGTGAACATTTTTACCAAAAACCTTGTGATTCAGAAAATTTCCCATTTTCTCAAAACACTTGGAGAAGCAAACTTCTGTTTCATGCTTCCTCTTCTGGTCCTCCCAAACAGTAGCCCTTGTTTTCTTACATTACACCAGGTTTTACTGCTGTGATTTGACTAGTTACTAAGCTCATATCGTCTCTGTTTGCTTTATTTACACCATTCTCTTTTTTTCTAGGTGTTTTTTGACTTAATGAGGGAAATTCGAGCCAGAAAGATGGAAGACAGCAAAGAAAAGAATGGAAAAAAGAAGAGGAAAAGCTTAGCCAAGAGAATCAGAGAAAGATGCTGCATTTTATAATCAAAGCCCAAACTCCTTTCTTATCTTGACCATACTAATAAATATAATTTATAAGCATTGCCGTTGAAGGCTCAATTGACTGAAATTACTTTAACATTTTGGAAATTGTTATGTATCACTAAAAGCATGAATTGGAACTGCACTGAAAGTCAAACTCACTTAAAAAAGAAATTAGTGTGGCTTCACCAGGAAGCAAAAGTTCAACCTATTTCATAATTGCCTACATTTATCACGGTCCTGAATGTAGTGTGTGAGCTTGTGTTTCGAGGGCAGTCTTTCTTGAACTGTAAAACAGAGGTGAGATGGGGGTGGGGAATGGGAGGAAAGGCTACTTCCTCTGGCTTATTATAAATCTTAAATTTTATATCATTTTAAAATGTCTTGGTCTTCTACTGCCTTGAAAAATGACAATTGTGAACATGATAGTTAAACTGTAACACTTTTTTTTAACCATTGTTATGCAAAATATAGAAGAAAAAGTGATTGGCATGGTTGTTGCATATTGTTAAACTGAGAGTAATTCATCTGTGAACCTGCATTAATTGCCTGGTGATTGAGTTAGAAAAGTGGTGTAAACTTGTACATGAAAATTTTTGAATATGCCTTAATTTAAAAACTGAAAAGTACCCGGTTGCATTATTCTGGGTGTGTCCTCCCTGGCTTCATGGGCCTGTTACCCCATGTGTCCTGGTGAGAGAATACATGCCTGCTATCGAGTACAGCTTTTGTATGGAAGATTCTTGAGAAATAACTATCTGCTAGGAGTCTGTCCAAATTGAAAATGTGTGCCATACTCTGGTTCTTAAAAATCAGGTTCCAGAGCTCGATTGCTTTTAATAAACTATAAGGTAGTTTAAAATGAAGGGCCAGCAGAAACTTGTAAGATGATTTTAGACTGTACAAGGATTCAGCACCAGTTATGCTTCAGTGAACCCTTTAAGCTGCTGGTCCCTGGAAATCCCTTTCTGCAAGTGGTGAGCATGGAGGTGTTAAGTTTTTAATTTCCTTGGAGGAGGGCACAGGAAGAACATCCGTAGTGCTCTAATGCATTTGGTACTAGGATATTTTGGGAAAATATTCATGCTTGCCACCCTTAATTTTTTAAATTTATACGTATGAGGTAACAGTTTGACAGTATAGGAGTTATTAGAGAGGTATTTGTTGTTAGTGTTCATAAATGAAGAACACTAGCTACATTTTCCTAAAGTTAACATCAAGTCAAACCCATACGTAAGTTTGAAAACTTGTTTGGTGTACAGACCAAACATTAGACCTGTGTGCTCTGTCACCATTGTGTGGCGTTTTCTCCCACTGGAAGAATTCTAGCACATTATTTGGTAACATTATTTCATTGGGAAATATGCCACTGTCAGATTTTCTTTCCTCTTTGGAATAGGGCTAGGACAGTTAATTCAACAAAGTGTATCCTTTTTTTTCAGTCCTAATTTCAACAGGTCAAGGATGTGCTTAGGCATTCCAGGTAACAGGTTGTATGTAAAGTTAACAGAAATAGGCATTTTAGGAACTCAACTCTTTAGATATTACATCTGGCTTGTCATGTTAAATATTTGTCCTTCAAGGATTTGAGATGTACATCTTTCATATTTTTCATAGGCTATGCCATGTGCAGAATTAAAGTTACCCGTGTAACGCTGGCCCAGTGGGGGCCCATCGATCTCAGTGTGTACTCATTGCAGTCTTATTTAACCAGGGGTCCTAACCACTAACATTTTGACTTTGCTTTGAGACCTTTCCTCTCCTGGGTACTGAGGTGCTATGAAGCCAACTGACAAAGATGCATCACATGTCTTAGGCTGATGCCACTACCCGATTGGTTTATTTGCAATTTGAGCCATTTAAAGACCAATAAACTTCCTTTTTTAAAAAAAAACAAAAAATGTTTGTGGTGTTACTTGATGTTTACAGTAGAACATGTAAAGTTCAGATTTATCAACCTGGGCATCTTTACCAGAAATTTAAAAACAACTAAATCTTTTCAGCAGTCAGTTTGGGGGTTTCTTTTGTATAACCCAAAATTTCCTAAATAACAGTATCTTCACTGCTTAGATTTCATCAGGGCTTGGATATGGAAGAATCCTGTGTACACGGTTACACAAAAGGTACTCCCTTTATGCTGCTGTGAAACTAACAAATGTGTGCATCACTTTCAGAACGCCACTAAACTCCACAATGTGTAGGTGACAGCTTTGTATTCATTTTCCAATCAGAATGACCCCCGGAGACAATTTAATTTCCAAATCGTAGCAGGAGTTAACACTTTGAAGTAACCACCCTGCTAGCATTTCACCAAAACTTAGCCCATTCTTTTTCACATTTAATGTCTGGTGGGAAATAGTGGCCTAATAACTATCCAATAGCCCATGAGTTAGAAACACTCTGGACAACACTGATCACAACCTTTCAAAATCCGGCTTGTTTTAATTTTTTTCTTAACTCATAAACAGTCCCAGGATGAACACATGCTAAGTTGTAATGGGCATAATTTCAACCTCACTGTGTGGATCCATTCTTACACCAACATGGGATATGATGTTAAATACTATGCATCAAACAAATGGCATCAGAATGTCATGTCTCAAAATCCTGTGACAAGCATGTAAAACTTAAAATGTGCCAACCTGATGTTACTGCTTTAAACTATTGAAGTATTTACTAAAAGTTCATGTTGTCGTTGTTAGGTGTCTCATAGTGATCCTATATGACAGACTAGAACTACCCCGTAAGGTTTCCTAGGCTGTAATCTTTATGGGAGCAGATCACTAGGTCTTTTCTCCACTGGAGCCACTGGTGGGTTCAAGCTACCAACCTGTCGGTTAGCAGCTGAACACTTAAACACTGCACCATCAAAACTCCTTAAAAGTTACAGTAGCGGTTTTAAAGTAATGCTTTTTAATTTAATCTAGTGTTAGAAGTCACCTTTAGCAAATTACTTAGGAAGAGTGGCAGGTCAATAGAGGTCTTTATTCATGCCTTTAGTTTTCAATAAATTTTTATGGACTTCCTACTGTAGGTAATTCTGGGAGTATATAGATGAATGACAAATGTGAGTTGGGGGCAAGTACAGAGATTCACACTGAAGAAAGTAGCTGTGTACCATGAGTATGGAAAGGAAGTGAGGTTAAAAAGATTCGAGATTAAACCTAGGTCTCCTTGCTCCGGACTAGGCCCCCTAATTCTCATGATTGCCAACCTATAAAATAATGGTAGACATATTGTGTCCTACATGCAAGGCACTATATATTTAAATTTAATACTTAACCCTATGAGGTAGGTGCTATTGTTGGCCCCCGTTGTGCAGATGGAGAAACTGAGGCATAGAGAAGTTGATTAACTTACCCAAGGCCACAAAGATAATCATCATTAACTGTGCTAGGAAGCAACATAGTCTGGCTCCCAAATCCATACTCTTAAACACTGCACAGTGAAAGATGCAGAATGGAGCTCAGACTACAAGTATTCATTAGTCTGTACTAAGGTGAGAAACTCCCAAGCTTTGCCATAGCTGCAGCCACTTACTCAATGCTCTGTCTTCAGAAAGTTCGCAGATGTTGCTGTGTAGGTGGAAAACAGACCTCTTGTGCTTTACAGCCTGGTTGCTAAGGGAGAGATCAAGTGTCGAGAGGGAAAACCCAGTGCAGAGCTCAGTTGTGGAGTCAGGCCTTATGGTGCCTTTTCCATAACATCAGTAAAGAGGCAACATTCCTTTGGCAGCCTCGAAACTTTCATCCCATAGTTTTTTGGGGTTTTTTTTTTTAACTGCAAAATAATTTCCTAGTCCTTTGCTCCAGCAGCCCTGTGTGCAGCTGTTGTCGACAACTGCCTGTAGATGCATAGCAGCCAGCAAGGAAAGGTGTGGCCTTCTGTACTCTCAGTCTTTACGGAAACACTGTTTCTGGGGAGGAAGGGGGTGCCGAGGATCATTTAACAACTGTTTAGGGAGGCTGAAGGACTTGCATGGCTAATCTGATAGAAGAGGAGATTGTTTTTATCAGAAGTCCCAAGGAAGCCAGGTGAAGTGTTGAGCAGATTCATCAGGGCTGTAAGCATCTAGCAGAAAATACTAAGGGCAGAGTGCTTGAAAGAGCCAAAAGGGAAGAGTCCAGGCTTGTTGACTTGTAAGGAAAAGGGGAAATGTGAGCACTCACTGCTCCTGGGCCTCTGCTAGAAGTAACTGGTCAGCGGAGGATGTGCAGTGGAATCTCATAAACTTTGTTTATGGGCCCATCTTTCTAAAGGATGCTAGATTTGGTGGAAAGACAGATAGTTTTCTTAGAATCCTGGAATTTGGCCTAGAAGGGACCTTAGAAGCCATCCATCTCCCCTTAGTTTACAGGTGAGAAATTTGAAGGCCAGAGAAGAGAAATAACTTACACGAGATCACACAACAAGGAATATAAGAACCAGAATTAAAATGTAGGTCTTCTGTCTGCTAATTCTAGCTCTTCCCATTTACCTTTCCAAGTTCTGCGTGGGGCTGAAGGTGCTTTAAATGGGAACAACAAAATAGAGTCAGGGTTCCCAGAGCCTGATCTAAAATTCCAGTGCTGCATCCATCTCTTCTCACAGCCTTTAGAGAAGCCCAGGTTCTTGATTATAAAGCAGGGTGTATGTATTGCCTAACTCCTAGGCTTATTGTAAGGATTGCACAAAGAATAAGCTATCTTTATCACAATGTGAATATTTTTCTAAATGCAGAGGAAAGTTTTAAACACGTCTGGCTTTTTGTCAATAAAACCCATTTCTCTGTACATTCTGTCTGGCACTGATTTAGCCCTGAAAATACCTCCTGGGTTCATATATTTTATGCTGGCATGTGGGGGAAGAAACAACTAGAAGACTCTAGTTGAAGGAGCTGGAGATTCAGGTGGCTCCACCTCTGTACTCATGGAATCTTAGCACTGAAAGGACCCTCAGAAGATGAGTCATGAGGAAAGGGAAGTCCACAGACACCAAGTGGCTTGTCCAAGGTCACAGTTGAAGAGGAAAGATCAGGACTTAGTCTCACATCCCTGGCTGGGTCCCACGACATCTTCTTTCTACCCTACCCTAGCACCTCTCAATAGAATCAGGAATTCCTGCCAGTGAGGTAGAGGGTACAGGCCTGGGAGCCCTGGAGGGAAGAATAGGTTAGAAATACAGCTCCTGGTTCCTCTCAGCCTCCCCAGAGGCCTGGAGCATTGGGAAGAGATGGACTTAAAGAATCATTAAGGAAAGGAAGGAAGGAAAAGAGAAACAAGAAAACTATGAACACCAGCGTCTGTGGAAAGGCCAGCCAGTATACTACCTGGGTTATCTCCCTGCCCTCCCTGCCCTCTTGCATATCTGCCAAATAGAGATGGAAACATTCAATTCTAGACAATCATAACTGCTTTGTGAGTTCATTCTTGAGCTGGCAGGGCGCTTCAGCTGTGCCATTATCCTGATGCCAAAGGTTGAGAGCCATTTCCCAGGAGAGACGTCGAAGAAGTCATGGTACCAAGTGGGCCTTGGAAGGCCAACCTGTGATGGGAGGATGTCTGCATGTCTCTGCAGGGCAGCAACACAGAATGCTTCAAGAGGGAAATGCCTAAGCTTCTCTGATCTACTATCTGATCACACCCCCTTACACCCCACTTCCCCACACCCAGTTCTTTCTAGGTTTGTTCACTCCTCTCTGTGAAAGAAAAACCCTTTTTGCCTAATTCTTAAGACACTTGCTCATCTTATGGCCAGAGCATGTTCCCTGTTGCAATAGTCCCCCCGGTCCCAGGCCACTTGCAATATCCCTTTTAAGTAAAGTCCCTCCTTATTAAGTCTGGATTTGTTATTTGACACAGCTTCTTGTGTTTCCTCCCAGAGATCACTTCTGCATCAATGCACACATAAGTATTTACACAGAAATGCATTTTAGAACACAGAACGCTTGTCTGCTTTGATGTGTTGGTAAATGGTTCTGGGGAGAAAGGAAGTTTAGGAAATCCTGTATTCTATCTTCCTTGCAAGGAGTCTCTGGGTGGAACAAATGGTTAAGTGCTTCGCTGCTATCCCTAAGATTGGCGGTTCAAACCTACCCAGAGACACCTTGGAAGACAGGTCTGGCGATCTGCTTCTGATAGGTCATAGCCTTGAAAACCCTATGGAGCAGTTCTACTCTGCACACACGGGGTCACCATGATTTGGAGCCAATTTGACGGCCAGTAACAACAGCATCTTTCTTGTACATTTTAACATAGTAAAAGCTCAGAGGACAATGTTTCTCAAACTTATTTGAACACAGATCTCTTCCTTTAGTGAGCATCCTAAAGACTTTTTCCAGTATTGGTATTTTCTGACACTACCTTTAGGTGAGTACTCATGTAGCGAGATGATATTTGATAAACTAGCCAACATTTTTCGTTGCTGGTCATTCCTGGTTTCCTGAGACCTTCTCCTCTTCAGGCATCAGCTACGATATTCTGGACTCAGAGCACTGGGGAAAGGGGTAAACAAAAAAAAAAAAAAAACCGTTGCCATTGAGATGATTCCGACTCCTGGCGACCACATGTGTGTCAGAGTAGAACTGCACTGCATAAGATTTTCACCTCATGTATTGCATAGCAGAACTGTGATCCAAAGGGTTTTTAAGGTTGTGATCTTTCAGAAGCAGATTACCAGGCCTTTCTTCCAAGGCCACCTCTGGGTGTGTTCGAAGCACCAACCTTTTGGTTAGTAGTCAAGCACTTACCTGTTTGTGCCACCGAGGAACTGTGGAAAAGGGGTACAGTAACACAAAAATGTCCATTCTGGACTTCTGATTTTCAGACTACATTTTTGAGACAACAGAATGAGAGATAAAGGTTTTGAGTCTCAAAAGTCAAGGCTCCAAGGGGCTCAGTACATGAAGTTTATGAAAGAAATAATAAATTTGGACAAATATAAGAGGGTACATTTTTCCTGCCCTAGAGAGATTAAGACCTTCTGAAGTGAGGGAAGGGAGAAAAATCCAGAAGAGAAATACGGATCAGGTGCTGTGAATGTCCCTGAGAAGGTGCACTGTGTACTGTCCCCTAGACTGAGTTCTGGTTGAGGAGTGCGTGCAGGAACCCCCAAATTAGTTTGAAGAAGGGGAGAACAGATACTGGCGGCAATTAGTGTGGCTGCCACAAATATCAAGGCAAGCAGGCTTGAGACTATTTCACCAAGTCCCGGTGGACTCAGTACTGACCTGGGGAGTAGTAGAATGATCTTTCCAAGTGGCCAAGGGGAGACGAATCAGTATCTCTCTGTCTATATCTCTCTGACTCAACCTCTTACTCCTCATCCTGCACCATTCTTCTCAACCCCTGGCCAGAGGCTCCAGGCGTCCGGCTAACTCTGCCACCCTCTAGACTCTAACAATCTGCCCAGCTACCGTTGACGTCACGGAATTCCAGGTATCTCATTGGGCGATATTTCCTCTTCTCCTTGTGTCGGGAGGAGGGGGTGCTGGAGTCCCTAGAGACCAGGGAGGCGGTTTCCATGGTAACTGCAAGCTGACCGCCCAGGCCTTCCCCTCCTGCTTTAGGAGAAGGGATCCCCCAGGGCAGAAGTGGCTAAATCTGTAGTTGTAGAGCCTGGAAACAGGAAACCCGGATCCGCCCTGGCTTCCGGCTTGCTCAGCTTCACAGAACAGAAGGGAGGTGCCGTGTGGTGGGCGCCAGGCCTAGGTCGGGACTTGAAGTCCGGTGGCCTCTACCTTTGTTTTTTCCGCGTGTGACCTAGGGCTTCAGTTTTCTATACGTAAAACTGAGGGCTGTGAGTGATCTGCAAGCATCTTCCACCTCAGAATCAGAGGTTATCTCCCAAGAGCCCGGGAGCCAGAATTCTAGACCTGAAATTGCCTCTGGCCTCAGTTTCCTCATCTCTAAAATAGGCATCTTGGGACTTAGGATGCTGGAGAGGGAGTAGAATGGAGGGGCATTAGAGCCCCTCTATGCTTGTGGTTCCCAGACAAGTGTCTTTGAGTGGTAAATGATGAAGTGACCTGTCCCAGGCCCCACAATTAGGAAGTGCCTGAGTCTGAATATAGATTATTTTAGAGCTTCTACCCAGCGGGAGGCAGGGTCATTTTTCAGAGCCTCAGTTTCCTCCTTTGTAGAATGCAGACTGTGAGCCCTTCCTCAGTGGAGAGTTGTAAGAATTGTGTGGGGCCAAATAAAAGGTCCCCGGCACATGGCTAACACTAATAGTCATTGCAATGTCTTTCATTAAAAAAAAAAGAAAGAAAATGAATAACTACTAAATATAGACTCTGTATTGGATCCCTGTGCTTTTTCTTCTGTTAACCCTGTTTCCCCCTCAGGTAGCCTGCCTTCTGCTTCTCACCAGCTCCACTTCTGTATCCAGGCACTCAGCTTCTTCTCTTTCCTGGTCACGTCATCATTCCCTCTGGGAGGTCTGTACCCCTAACCTGATGTAGAATGGGACCATATCTCCCAGGTTCCTCATGTCCTCACTATCCCCAAAGACAAGTGTCATGGATTGAACTGTGTCCCCAAAAAACATGTATCAACTTGGTTAGGCCATGATTCCCAGTACTGTGTAGTTGTCCTCCATTTTGTGATTGACGTAACTTTCCTTTGTGTTGTGAATCCTAATCTCTGCCTGTGGTTATTTAGGCAAGAATAGATTATGTTAAAGAGGATTAGGGTGGGATGTAACACTGTTTCTCAGGTCACATCCCTGATCCAATGTAAAGGGAGTTTCCCTGGAGTGTGGCCTGCACCACCTTTGATCTTCCAAGAGATAAAAAGGAAGGGAAGCAAGCAGAGAGCTGGGGACCTCATATCACCAAGAAGCAAGAGCCAGGAGAAGAGCACCTCCTTTGGACCCAAGTTCCCTGCGCTTAGAAGCTCCTAGTCCGGGGGAAGATTGATGACAAGGACCTTCCTCCAGAGCCAACAGAGAGAAATCCTTCTCCTGGAGCTAACACCCTGATTTTGGACTTCTAGCCTACTAGACTGTGAGAGAATTAACTTCTGTTTGTTGAATCCATTCACTTGTGCTATTTCTATTATAGCAGCACTAGATAACTAAGAAAACAAGCCCACAAACATTGCCATAATTAAGGGTCTTATAGTCTTTACTATGGCAACACAGAGAGGTACAAGAAAAATAACAAACCAGGGGCAATTATGAAGGTTAAGGAAATGCTAAAAAGCCTCTGCCAGGCTCTTAAATGCCAGCATCTCTCAGCATTTTGGTCTAAACTCACTTCTTCCCTCAAGTGCTGTCTCTGTAGATAGCTCCTGAGTCTCTGCTGCTAGTTCAGATGTCTCCTGACCTCAATGTGTATTATGCACCTCATTCTTTCATTCAAAAGCATTGATCTCTCCACTTCTCTGAGTAGGTCTCAAGAGGAATAAACCAGTGAGAAACAAGCCCCCACTTCTGATCTAACAGCCCGGAGAGGGGTAGACCCAGCCAGCGGAATGTAAGGTCCTCTGTGAGAGAACCAAGCCCCGGAAATATACATTTTGTTTGTTCAGATGGTGCCTTGAGACCAACTAGACTCTATGTTCTGAACAAAAGAAAGAAAGAAGAGAGGAGAGAAGACAAGCATGAATGATCAGGCTTAGTGAAATGCTGATACTTATTGAAATTGGAGGATTATTACACAAGGGTTCATTGTACTATTCTTACTACCTTTGCATATATTTGAAAATTTACTAATTTTAAAACAAAAAAAGAAAAGGAGGAGTACATATATATATATATTCACAAAACCTTGGTTAGAAGTGATAAGCAAACACAGATATTTCCTCTTTTGCCTGAACCAGTTAACAAGGCCAAACACAGACCCTTCCCCTAGCCAACTTTTCATTCTTTGTCTCATTCACGATTAGCTAAGATTAGAACTGTTTGTTGCCTTAAAACTAGCCAGACACAGAAATAAACCTTGAAACTAGCTATACACAGAAATAAACATTTCTTGTTCAGCAAACTGTCTAAGATGTCCCCTAATTGCAAAATAATCCCAGCTATAAATCTCCCCACCTTTAACTTGTCTAATCAGTTACTGTTGAGCCGACCTCGACTCATGGTGACCCCATGTTGTCAGAGTAGAACTGTACTCCAGAGTTTTCAATCACAGATTTTTTGAAAGCAGATCACCAGGGCTTTGTTCTGAGGTGCCTCTGGGTGGACTCAAACCTCCAGCTTTTCGGTTAGCAGCCAAGTGTATTAACTGTTTGCACCACCCAGGGACTTCTATGCCACAGTGGCACCCTGCAATGATATGACTCCTCAGTATCAAGCACAATACCTGACATAGAGTAGGTTATAGATTGAATTGTGTCCCCCCAAAATATGTGTTGTAAATCCTAACCCCATACCTGCGGTTATAATCCCACTGGGGTATGGGTTTTCTTTACTATGTTAATGAGGCAGGAGGAGTGTAGGATGTGTCTGAAATTAATCTCTTTTGAGATATAAGAGAACAGATTAAGCAATCAAGCACAAATGGGGGAAGAGAGATGCCATGCCGCATGAAGATCACCAAGTAGCCAAGGAACAGAAGCTGAAAAGAGACAAGGACTTTTCCCCAGAGCCAAAAGAAAGAGAAAGGCTCCCCTAGAGCTAGCGCCTTGAATTTGGACTTCTAGCCTCCTAAACTGTGAGAAAATAAATTTCTGTCTCCTAAAGCCACCTACTTTTGGTATTTCTGTTCTAGCTGCACTAGATAACTAAGAGTATATGCTCAATAAATATTTGTTGAATAAATAAGAGGTTGATCCTTCTATCTGGCAATGACTATCTAGCAGTTACCTTCTCCACAGGCGCTTCTAGTCTGAAGAAGTCGTGTTATATATGCCTATATAATGTTCTCAAATCACACAAGCTAACATAATGCTTTCAACATTGTTATGCTTTTACAACTCACTCATAAAACAAACTTAGAATATACATTTTTAAAAATAATCAAAACACAAAGAAATTAAAACAGGGTTTATTTGAGCAGTTATTCTATATGCATATATGGAAACTATTCTGTTTCTAAAAAAGAAATGACTCAATGTAAGCTAGTTACAATGAAGCTTATAAAGAGAAGGAGAGGGAGTAGAATAGAAAATCAGCCATTGGCTAATCTTAATGTGACTGATTGAGCTATGCTGCCCCCTTACTAAGATCAGCTAGTATCAGGTTACTAGATGGTCTCTAGCCTGGCTGGTGGGGGGGTGGTGGTGGAGGTGGGGGGTGGGGGGGGTGGGGGTGTGTGGGGGCGTGGGGAGGATGCAGCGGGGTGGGTGGGGGGTGGAAGGGTGGGGGGGTGTGGTATTCATTTGCACAAATCTTTAGGTAAGGTCTGGAAGTTTTAAAATGATAAAAAGTACCTCAATTATTCAGGGAATTCCAAGAGTTATTGCTCAGGAAACTACCTAAAGTTACATACCTTGCATTAGATGAACTCTGAGCTAGTTTGTGGTTAACAAATGTCTTTGTCACAAAGGGGATTTGCAAAGACTTAATCACTGTATCAAACTGGGCCTCAGTTTTTTGGTTTTTTTTTTTAAATTATTAACAACATATACATCTATGATGCTCTCTAACTAGAAAACTTATGTCATTAGCAATTTACAAGCTGTTAGAAACTATAACTAGAAGTCATCAGAAAGTTATTTAGAAAATTTCTAACTTAATAGAAGAAATTGATTAATAGAAAAATGTGGTAAACAACCTCTAGACACTGGCATTGCATCGTGTGCTATGGTACAGAAATTGTAACTCATAAATAGAAATTAATATCGATATAAAATCAAAAGAGGCATCTCACTTAAAATAAAATGGCTGAACTAATGTTAAAGCTTAATGTAATCTTCCACCAGATTCAAACTCTGTTGCTTAGGAACCAACCCTATTATTAAGGCTTTGTAGTTAGGCTAAGACTGTGACTTTGTAACCAAACCTTATCAAAAACTTTATGTTTAAACCTCCCCCAGGAGATCTTATGCTCTAGGAGAGGTAATGTTTAACAACCTGTTACCTACAGTATTGCCATGCCAATGTCATGCCATTGGTTGGTAAAGTTCACGAGACCCCAACCCCGAAACTACGTAACTTGCAATTATGTCCTTTGGCCAATTAATGTATTCCAGCTGTATTAACGTAACCAATCATGTAAAAATCATGCTTTGCTTTGTCCCACCCTTGATTGACCTCAGTCGCTGTAAACCAATCAGAATATTGTGTTTGTATTTCCTTATACAGTACTATAACTATAGGTGATTTGTAACCTTCCCTTTGGGTTTTCATGAGCTTCAGACCTTGTAACTTTCACATTCCCTCATTCTAATGGTATCTTGGCTTCAATAACCCAAAAACCAAAACCAAACCCATTGCCGTCGAGTCGATTCCCACTCATAGTGACCCTATAGGACAGAGTAGAACTGCCCCATAGGGTTTTCAAGGAGTGGTTGGTGGATTTGAACTGAGACCTTTTTGTTAGCAACCAAATGCTTGACTACTATGCCTCCAGGGCTCCTAGCTTTAATAAATCTCTATGATTTTACTCCAATAGAGTTGGACAGTCTACAACAGGGTTTTCTAAATTGGAAATTTGAAAAAATTGAAGTTTGTTGCAGTGATGTGACATATAGTTAAAGTTCACTAAGTTGACTTGACGTGTACACGATATGATAGAAACCTCCCTAAACTGATTTGGCACATACATGATTTGAGAAAGGAATTATGACATACTATTATGTGTCTGTAAGGTGGCCTTGAGACACTAGGCAAGTCATTAGAAAAAAAAAAACAACTGTTTCCATCGAGTCAATTCCAACTCATAGCAACCCTACAGAACAGAGTAGAACTGCCCCTTAGGGCTTCCAAGGATCGGCTGGTGGATTTGAACAGCCAGATCTTTTGGTTAACAGCTGAGCTCTTAACCACCATGCCACCAGGGCTCTGGTAAGTCATAAACAACCCCCTAATCTTTGACCTTGAAGAAAAAAAAAGGTGACTGTCATGTATTGAATAGTGTTCCCCAAAAATGTGGGTCAATTTGGCTAGGCCAAAATTCCCACTATTGTGTGGTTGTCCACCATTTTGTGATCTGATGTGATTTTCCTATGTGTTGTAAATCCTACTTTTATAATGTTAACAGGGTAGGATTAGAGGGATTATGTTAATAAGGCAGGACTCAATCTACAAAATTAGGTTGTGTCTTAAATCAATTTCTTCTGAGATGTAAAAGACAGAAGCAAGCAGAGAGACAAAGGGACCTCATACCACCAAGAAACAAGAGCCAGTAGAATAGTGTGTCCTTTGGACCCAGGGGTCCCTGTGCTGAGAAGCGCCTAGACCAGGGGAATATGGATGACAAGGACCTTCCTCCAGAGCCAACAGAGAGAAAAAGCCTTTCCCTGGAGCTGGCACCCTAAATAAAGACTTCTAGCCTCCTAGACTGTGAAGAATAAATTTTTGTTTGTTAAAGACATCCACTTGCGGTATTTCTGTTATAGCAGCACTAGATGACTAAGACAGTGGCATGTTAGACTTTGTTAACCATGACATCAGGAGAAGCCTGTTTCCGGCGTCTCCTTGTCTCACCAGCCGACTATGAGCCAAAACCACTACCTTGAGGCTGCGGCTCAGAAACTACAAGCTAGCTGCCCTGGCCAAGCCCATTATCTCCTGTAAGAGAAGGATGGGAGGGGAAGTGGGAGGCAAGTGTCGAAGAGGCATTCCTTTTCCCCTTCACGAGTCTTTTTCTCTCTTCCAGCTGGGCCTGCAGTTCATCAAACAATGCTAAGAACACTTTTGAAGAAACTTGTCCATACTGTTTTCAGCTGTTGGTGTTGGAGAACTCTCGAGTGCACCTCAAACCCAAGCCCAAACTGACACCCAAAATAACAGAAACTTCTTAACCAAGAAGCAAAAAATTATACACTCAGTTTTAAAGAAGCAAAAATTGTGAAAAAGTACAAAGACTCCAAAAGTGTATTACTGATTACTTGTAAAACATGCAACAGAACAGTTAAACATCATGGTAAAAGTAGAAGCTTTCTGTCATCATTGAAGAGCAATCCTAGCACTCCTATGACTAAACCCATCCTGAACACACCAGCGAAAAAGACTCCAAGTTCTGCAGACCTAAATCATGACATGTCTAGTTCCAAAGGCAAGAGCCCTGCATGGATTTTCAGAACACCTACATCTGGACAGTCAACAAAGAATATTAAAGTCATATTCCTCAAACAGTATGAGCAAAACAAAGAAACATTTCTCTCAACTAAAGATGTTGCTTAGTCAGCAACAGTCTCAAAAGACTCCAAAGATGGACTTCAAAAATTTCTTGTCTTCTCTGTAAAGAATGGATTTTGAAAATAAGAAACGTTCTAATGTAATTTCTGAAACTAAAGATAATCAGAAAAACGATATTTTTTAAATTCATTCGTTCTTTGAATACATGAATATTTAGATCCAAGAACAAACTTCTCTGGGTGTCCTTCAGTATTTATAGAGAAGAAATATCTCATTGGAATGAATAACTGAAACCTGCTTACCTCCCAGTCAGTGTTAAAAAAATATATGCGAGGTCCTTGGAAGTAGTAAAGACATATACAGCTATAGAGTGGTATTCTTATATTCCCTTTCCTTAATGAGAAGTTTTCATTATTTATGTTATTTTCTTTCTAAGGAAATTGAGACCTTTCTAAGAGGGTCTACGAACTTGTGAGGCTTTCTTCTGGGTATGTATAGCCTTATTGCTAATTCAGAAAAAGGATCAAGTGTATGTGTCCTTATGTTCCCACAGTCATCTGTATAACTATACCAGTAAGAGCTGAACATTACTCCTAGTACAAAAGTAAATATCTGGGACTTTCTTGATTATATATGATTTAATAAGATACAGAAATTTTCATTTTTTACAATTTTATTTTGTTCCTATAGTAATATTTCACCTTAAGTGACATTTTAATTTGCTCTGGTGAAGACTTGTTTCTAGGTCTAAAAATTACATCAGACCACAGCATAGTAACAGTTTCGCTATCTTAAATCTTTTTTGGAATATAGATACACTTTTTTATTTTTAATGAGAAGCTAGGGTTTATTCAAACTATCTTTTAAAAAGCCCTTTAAATAAATGATTTAGATACTTTGAACTATTAAAAAAAAAAATGTCATCACCTAGCCCTTATCATACGAGGCCAAAGTTAAAAATTTACGTATATACACTGGATTTCTGCTCATGCTCTGAGAGAGGAGCAGAGGCAAGAGACCCCTCTCTAGACTCCGACACTCTCCAAGGAGACCTTGCCAGAAACTAAGACTGAGACTCTACCTGCCGATGACCTTGGGCCCTAGCTACACGAAACCTCCACTGAATTCGGGCCATGGCCAAGCCCCCCTCCCAAGAACCTCTCATAAAATCCTGAAGTCTAAAGATTAAGACTCTAACTATTGAACTAACACTCTAATTGTTAATTCTGATTCTTCAGTGCTGAAATGAATGTCTTGAAGCCTTATTGCATGCCTTACCATGACTACCTTGCAATAAAATAAATCAGTTTATATATGACACACCTGATCATTTCTTTATATTTAAGATAAAATCCTAATCTCTCTATTGATTATTTAAATTTTAAGATAAAATCCTACAAGACATAAAGTGTATCATGTGTTTATTACCGAATGCTTATCTTTCTGTCCTCTGTAGCATGAAAGTTGAATTCAGCCCATTTAGAAGTTTTATATCATTAAAAAATAAGTTGAAAAGAAGAGAGGCCAGATCATAGCCCCGTTTTGGGTTTGGGTTTGTTAGTCATTTTTAATAGTTTAGTCTGAAGACTATTTCCGTGAAAGTCTGGCCTCCCTTTTCCCGTGGCAGATAACTAACAATGGTTCTCAATCTTGGCTTCACATCAGAATCACTGGGAGTTTAAAAAAATACTGATACCCAGGCCCCACTTCTAGAGATTCTGATGTAATTGGTCTGGGTGTGGCCTGGGCAATGGGATTTTTAAAAGCTCCCCAGGAAATTCCGACGTGCAGACAGAGCTGAGAATCACTGTTGGGTCTGAAGCAGAGCATCCTGAGTATCCCCTCAGTGGGAAATGGAGTGAATCTCCACTTGGGTGGCCTGCCACTGGAATTGACAATCTGGCTGGCACAATGCCAGCAATGTCAGCAATGTCAGCCCTAGACAATTGCAGATAAACCAGTGTCTCCAGTCTTGACTGGTGGCAGAATGTCATCTCTGGGGTACGGTGAGGTCTGGCAGCTCTGATCTCATCACCAAGAGGCCTGGGCTGGGGAGACTGGCCTTTAGCTAGACCACAAAATCCACTGAAAGAGCTGGATGAGGACAAAATGGAGTAGCAAGGTTTGTGCTGCCCGGATCTGATTGGTTGACACATAAAATGTTTCCTCATCTGTAAATTAGTGATAATAATACTACCTGCCTCATAAGTAGTTATTAGGAATAAATGAGTTAATGTATGTAAAGCACTACTAAGTGATATATAAGCCTTAGCTATTACTGTTATTGTTTGGAGAGGTGAGGAAATGGGGTACAATAGGAAAATTTTTCTCAGACTTCCCCTACCCGTGTGGTCTTTCCATATGATGGTGTTCATAGTTTATCTTTGTTTTTAGTTTCTATTTTAATGAAAATCTTCTGCTATTTACAAATGAATTTCTGTTTCATAAAGTATGTAGTTTTCATGTACTAACATGCTTCATATCCTAGCAAGCTTCTGGTAAATTGTCTTTTCCTCCTTTGGAGCATCAACAAGACATTGGGATTTATATTGGGACTTGTCATGTTGCAGGGAGTAGCTCTTAACATGTTGGGAGCATGGAGTGATGTTTGGGAGGGGTCATAGCGCTCTCTCTCTACCAACCAAATGCTGTGCTTATGCCTATAACCTGAACTCATGGTTTGGCTTATTGGAAAACACACTTGGGAGGCAGAATCTTTGGGGACAAGGACAGCTGGGTGTGGCACTTACTTCCTACTTTGTCTGAAATCACTGGTTTATCTATCCTGAATAGAGAGAGAGAGTCAAGAAGACCACATATTTTTGTCCAGGGATCCTGAGGCAGGCCACTGGCCCCCCCAAGGAAACCCAAGCCCATTGCTGTCAAGTCGATTCCAACTTATAGTAACCCTGTAGGACAGAGCAGAACTGCCCCCTTAGGGTTTCCGTCTTCACAGAAACAGACCGCCATATCTTTATCCTGTGGAGCGGCTGGTGGGTTCTAACCACCTTTTACTTTTCGGTTAGCAGCCAAGCGCTTAACCACTGTGCAACCGGGGCTCCTTTGGGCTGCTGGGCAGGTCTGTTCTATTACCAAATCCCAAAGGGGCATAGGTGGGAACCTCACAAACACACTGGCTTCTCCTAGGCCCCTTCACATGTTGACTCTTCAGGTATCAAACTAGGCGCTCAGGTGCAAGCAACACAACCTGCTGACAGGATTAAACAAAAGTATTTTGCCCTAGTCCAGCAACCCCATTTCACAGGAATAAGGCCCTGGAACTGCCAACAATGTTGGCCAAAAGCAACTGATAGAAAGATAAAAATGCTAAATCAGAATAAGAAAGACAGCAGACTATTTTCTAACCTCCTGGAAAACTGGACGTTTTTTGAAATGATTTGTTGTACCTGAAATCCAAATTCTGAAATCAAGCTACTTGGGCACATCAAAAGCAGAGCAGTATTGGTGTCTTTTATATGCCAGTCAGTGAGAGATGCTTCACATAGGCTGAGTCATTTTAAAGCCTCTAAACACAACCATCTTCATTGTTATTTGTCTGGACAAAGAAGCTTGTAAAATGAGGTAATACAAATCATGGCTAATAAGGGGATGGGGCTGGAAGACCATTCTGAATGTCTATAGAGTCTAAGTCCTGAGCGGTGGCAATTTATCTGTTTACCAACAGCTGGGCTGTCTTAATGGGAATAAAATGACTAAATATCTTTTTTAAAATAGAGGTTTTATAGAAAAATTAGAAAATGTATATAAGCAAAAAGAAAAAGTAATTATACATAATCTCCCATCCAAAGTTACATTTTGGTGTTATATTTGCAAACATCAATATATTTACTTATTTTTGATATTTGATAATACTGTATATAGTGAGCCTTCTTCTAGGTCAATGAATGTAGATTTGTATCATCTACAGTTGGATGGATACTATTTCAGTATGTATATATAGATACCTCATAAATTATTCATTGAATTCCCCTATCATTAGACATTTAGGTTGCTTTGACGTTTTAGTTATTACGAACAGTGCTTCAATACATATCTTTGTACATTTTTTGATACTTTTATTATTTTTTCCTTAGGGAAAATTACTAAAAGTGCAATTGTAAGGTCAAAGGGAATGAACTTTTTTTTAAATCCATTCATTCATTTATTCAATCATTCAAGAAACATTAATTGAGTATTTAATACAAGCCTGGAAATGGCTTATCTATTCCAATTTAATGTGATTTTTTAGACCTCTCTGGATCTTAGCCATATATATATACATACTCACATATATGAAAAAAAACCATTGCTATTGAGTCAATTCCGACTCATAAAAACTCTATAGGACAGAGTAGAACTGCCCCATAGGGTTTCCAAGGAGTGGCTGGTGGATTCGAACTGCCAACCTTCAGGTTAGCAGCCGAGTTCTTAACCACTAAGCCACCAGGGCTCCATATACATGTATATACATATCTTTGTATTTATTGTGGTGAAAATAAAAAAACATACACCAATTCAACAATTTCTACATGTATATTGATTACATTCTTCAAGTTGTGATCCTTTTCCAGATTATTCCAAAACCATTAACGTAAACTCAGCGGAATGCAAAATTTTTTTTAAAACTGTTAAATTCAAGTATATCATATATATGGAAAAAGTGCACAAAATAAAAGTGGACCATTTGATCAGATACCACATAGAGAACACACCTGTGTAAATATCACCCAGATCAAGGAAATAGAAAAATAACAACATCCAGAAGTTCTCACATGCATCTTTACTGGCCTCACCTCTCCAGACGTGACCATTCTTCTGACTTTTTACATCATAGATGTATTTTGACTGTGTTTTGGCTTTGTATAAATGGAAGCAGACAGTGTATGCTCATTTGAGTCTGAGCTCTTTTACTCAATATTATATTTGTTAATTTATTCATGTTGTAAGTGTAGTGGTAGTTCATTCATTTTCATTGCTGTAGTTTTTGGTAAACATCAGTATTGAATTTTTAAACAGTGAACCCTCATCTGCAGCCATCACATCAAAAGTCTCCCTGTGCCCCGTCCTTCTCTTTACTTCCTCCTCAAACCCGTTGAACTAAGTTTCAGTCAAGCTGACTTATATCTTCTTTTCTTATTTCTATCACCCTTAATTCATTTTGCCTGTTTTGAACTTTATATAAATGGAATTGTATAGTATGTACTCTTTGATGACTGGCTTCCTTCATTCATCATTGTCTCTGTGAGTAAGATTCATCCATGTTATTGAGTGTATCAAGAGTTCATTTTTATTGCTGTATAGTAGATCATTATATGAATATACAACAATTTTCCATTCTACTGTTGATGGACATTTGAATTTTATCTAATTTTGGGGTATTATTAATAATGATACTATGAACATTCTTGTACATGTCTTTTAGCATTTGGTAGGATGCAAGTCTCCCCTTCATTACTTTTCTTTTTCATCTTTGCATGATATCTTTACATGTTATTCTTGCATATAGATGTACATTAGTATAATTTAGTAAAAATCTCAGAAACTTAATTTTAACATTTTGATTTGGATAGTGCAAAATACACGTCGTTGTTGTTAGGTGCAGTCAATTGGTTCCAACTGACCGCGACCTTATGTACAACAGAACGAAACACTGCCGGGTCCTGCACCATCTTCACAATCATTGCTATGCTTGAGCCCATCATTGCAGCAACTGTGTCAGTCCATCTCCTTGATGGTCTTTCTCTCTTTCACTAACTGTCTACTTCACCAAGCATGATGTTCTTCTCCAGAGACTCGTCCCTCCTGATAACATGTCCAAAGTACATGAGATGAAGTCTCGCCATCCTTGCTTCTAAGGAGCATTCTGGCTGTACTTCCAAGAAAGATTTCTTTGTTCTTCTGGCAGTCTGTAGTATATTCAATATTTTTCACCAACACCCTAATTCAAAGACATCAATTCTTCTTTAGTCTTCCTTAGCCCTGGTGGCCCAGTGGTTAAGAGCTCAGGTTGCTAACCAAAAGGTTGGCAGTTCGAATCCACCAGCTGCTCCTTGGAAATCTATGGTGCAGTTCTACTCTGTCCTATAGGGTCACTATCAGTCGGAATTGACTCCATGGCAACAGGTTTGTCAGGTTTTGTTATTCATTGTCCAGTTTTCACATGTATATGAAGCAATTGAAAACACCATAGCTTAGATTAGAGGCACCTTAGTTGTTAAAGTGATACTTTTGCTTCTTAACACTTTAAAGAGGTCTTTTGCAGCAGATTTGCCCAATGCACTATGTTGTTTGATTTCTTGATTGCTGCTTCCATAGGCATTGATTGTGGATCCAAGTAAAATGAAATCCTTGACAACTTCAAAAAGCACATAGATAGGTTTTTTTAAAAAAATTAACATAGGTTAATTTAGTATGCTTTTTAATTTTCAGAATTCTCACTCACTGGAGTTTATTTATCCAGATCTTTAAACCCCTTGGTGAACTCTTTTTTTTGTTTTCTCCATAATATATTGACACATTTTTTTTTTAAAGCTTATTCCTAAGTGTTTTATATTTTTGGTTGCTTTTGTGAATAGGATCTTCTTCCAGGGAGGTGTTTAAATGAAACATTGCAGAAGGAATCAAAAAGTACTCTAGAAATGCAGTGTTTTCATATGCTGATCAAAGGACTTCATCAAAAGAGTAAAAAGAGAACCTACAGACTGGGAAAAAAATTTCCGCCATTACAAATCAGACAAAGGGCTAATCTCTAAAATCTACAAGAAAATCCAACACCCCTACAAAAAAAGACAAATAATCCAATTAAAAAATGGGCAAAGGAATTGAGCAGACACTTCACCAAAGAAGACATTCAAGTGGTCAACAGACACATGAGGAAATGCTCATGATCACTACCCATTAGAGAAATGCAAATCAAAACCACAATGAGATACAATCTCGCCCCCCCACCCCCCGCATTACTGGCATGAATCAAAAAAACTGGAAATAACAAATGTTGGAGAGGCTGTAGGGAGATCAGAACTCTTACGCACTGCTGGTGGGAATGCAAAATGATACATCCATTTTAGAAAACGATATGGTGCTTCCTTAGAAAGCTAGAAATAGAAATACCATATGATCCAGCAATCCCACTCCTAGGAATGTATCCTGGAGAAATAAGAGCCGTCACATGAATATACATATGCACACCCATGTTCATTGCAGCATTGTTCACAATAGCAAAAAGATGGAAGCAACCTAGATGCCCATCAACAGATGAATGGATAAACAAACTATGGTACATACACACAATGGAGTATTACACAACAATAAAGAACAACAATGAATCTGCAAAGCGTCTCATAACATGGATGAATCTGGAGGACATTATGCTGAGTGAAATAAGTCAATCACAAAAGGACAAATAGTGTATGAGACCACTACTGTAAAAACTCATGAAAGGGTTTACACACAAAAAGAAACAATCTTTGATGGTTATGAGGGAGGGGAAGGATGGGGGGGTGGACACTAAATAGACAATAGATAAATGGTAACTTTGGTGAAGCGTAAGGCAGTACACAATAATGGGGAAGCCAGCACAACTTGTACAAGGCAAGGTCATGGAAGCTACATGGACACATCCAAACTCCCTGAGGGACTGAATTGCTGGGCTGAGGGCTGTGGGGACCATGGTCTCAGGGAACATCTAGTTCATTCGGCATAACATAGTTTATAAAGAAAATGTTCTACATTCTACCTTGGTGAGTAGCATCTGGGTTCTTAAAAGCCTGTAAGTGGCTATCTAAGATATGCCACTGGTCTCACCCTTTTCAGAGCAAGGAAGAATGAAGAAAACAAGACACAAGGGAAAGATTAGTCCAAAGAATTAATGGACCACAACTACCATGGCCTCCACCAGACTGAGTCCTGCACAACTAGATGGTGCCTGGCTACCACCGCTAACTGCTCTGACAGGGATCACATCAGAGGGTCCTGGACAGAGCTGGAGAAAAATGTAGAACAAAATTCTAACTCACAAAAAAAGACCAGACTTACTGGCCTGACAGAGACTGGAAAAACCCCAAGAGTATGGCCCCCAGACACCCTTTTAGCTCAGTAATGAAGTCACTCCAGAGGTTTACCCTTTAGCCAAGATTAGACAGCCTCATAAAACAAAACAAGACTAATGGGGCACAACAGCCCAGGACAAGGACTAGAAGGCAGGGTGGGACAGAAAAGCTGGTAATAGGGAAACCAAGGTTGAGAAGGGAGAGAGTTGACATGTCGTGGGGTTTTTAACCAATGTTATAAAACAGTATGTGCAATAAATGTTTGAGAAACTATTTGTTTTGTAAACCTTCATCTAAAGTACAATAAAACAATTTTTTAAAAAAGAAAAGAAAAGTTATATGGAAATTTTACTAGTCTTTTTTATTTGTAAACGATTATCCTGGAGACGGGACCAAGACGGGAAGTAGTCAGATGCTTCCTGTGGTCTCTGTTACAACAAAGATTTAAAAACACAAGTGAATCGATCGCACATGACAATCTAGGAGGCCTGAACATCAAAGGCAAAGTTGAAGAATTGGACTGAGTGGCTGGGGGAGGGAGAGACAGTTTGGAAGCAGCGAGGAGTTGCCAGACCTGACCCGACAAGAGCCGGAGCCCTTCAGGCCGGATCAGCTTGTGTACCCAGTGAAGCAAGCTGTGGTGCTTGGGAGGCGTTTTCTGCATTAGGAGAGACCCAGAGGCAGAGAGTCTACTCCGCCATCCAGAACCAGTGAAAAGTAGCACTCAAGTGGCTACAGATAAGTACTTGCGTCTGGCCTACCACGCAGATCAAGAAACACCCTCTTTGGGAGGGACTGAATTGCTGGGTGGAGGGCTGTGGGGACCATGGTCTTGGGGAACATCTAGCTCAATTGGCATAACACAGTTTATAAAGACAATGTTCTACATTCTACGTTGGTGAGCAGCGTCTGGGGTCTTAAAAGCCTGTGAGCAGCCATCTAAGATACTCCACTGGTCTCATCCCTTCGGGAGCAAGGGAGAATGAAGAGAGCAGGATACAATGAAAAGATTAGTCCGAAGGACTAACGGACCACAGCTCCCAAGGCCTCCACCAGACTGAGTCCAGTACAGCTAGATGGTGCCCGGCTACCACCACTAACTGCTCTGACCGGGATCACAACAGAGGGTTCCGGATAGAGCTGGAGAAGGATGTAGAACAAAATTCTAACTCACAAAAAAAGACCAGATTTACTGGCCTAAAGGAGACTGGACAAACCCCAAGAGTATGGCCCCTAGACACTCTTTTAGCTCAGTGGTAAAGTCACTTCTGAGGTTCACCGTTCAGCTGGGGAGTGGACAGCCCCATCAAACCAAATGGGACTAATGAGGCACAGCAGTTCAAGGACAAGGGCTAGAAGGCATAAGGGGACAGGACAGCTGGTGATAGGGAACCCAAGGTTGAGTAAGGATAGTGTTGATGTGTTGTGAGGTTGTTAACCATTGTCATAGGGCAACATGTGTACTAACTTTAATGAGAAAGTATTTTGTTCTATAAACCTTCATCTAAAGTGAGCAATAGCAGCACAATTGTAAGAGTGTAGTCGATGTCAGTGAACTGTGCATGTAGAAATGTTTGAAATGGTATATCTTTGGCTGTGTATATTTTCACTACCAACAACGACAAAAAAAGTCGAGAAGGGAGAGGGTTGACATGTCATGGGGTTGTTAACCAATGTCATAAAACAGTATGTGTACTACTGTTTCATGAGAAACTATTTGTTCTGTAAACCTTCACCTGAAGTACAATAAAAAAAGAAAAAAAAACACCCCCTTTGGGAAAAACCTCTCTCACATTTACCTCCCTCCCCCGCACTCTGCACTGGGTTCTGGGCCGGCTTCAGTGATTGCCGAGTCCCCTGGGCTGGAAGTGGGACTCATCATATGCCCAGAAACATTCTCCTGGCCTTGGAGAAGGAACAAATTAACAAACAGGGAAAAAATAAGCTGCCAGCTCCCCTAAGCCAGAAACTCAGAGTTGGCACAGCTCTTTTGCCTAGGCACAGGCTTAAGGGGTCCAAGGACTTTGAATCCCTTTCACCCTACATAGACTTGCGTGGACCCTCATTACCACAGTACAACAGGGTATATACCTGAAGTCTAACTTCAATTGTCTCAGCTGTGAAGTGGCAGGCTTGTGACATTTGACACTGCTCTGCCCATTAAGCTGGTTCCTCACCTGCCCACATCAGGGGCCTGAGGACTGGTGGCTCCACCCATGCCATCTAGCCACCCATGAGAGGGGTCCAAGAATAAGTGGTGCACCCCAGTCCTTACAGCCAACAGCATTGGGTGCTCATAGTCTGACTGCAAAACCCACCCACCTACACGCTCTAGGGAACAGGGACATGCTTTCCTCTGAGACACTCAGGGGTAGCCGTCAGCCCCCTACCTTGCTCAGCATGTGACCCTCTACAGCAGCCAGATACTTGTGCCTAGACCAATCACCTATGCCTGTCTATGACAGTAGGTGAGAGCCTGTACCACACACTTGGTGACCAACTACCTGGACACCTGAGTTGAATCCATACAAGAAAAGTTAATGGACTCCTAGGCTCACATACTTAGTAACAGATCTAACCACCTGGTGACATGACATTAGCACTTCAAAGGCACCAATAATCAAACTAGCTCACACGAACAGCCTATTTGGGCGTATCAAAACAAAACAAAACAAGAAGTTAGGACAAAATAAGCAAACAAAAAACAAATAAATTATAATAACTTATTGATGACTCAGAGACAACAGTCAATATCAAATCACATAAAGAGGCAGACATGATGGCTTCAGCAAGCTCCCAAAATAAACAATCAAGAAATTTTCTGGAGGAAGATAATTTCTTGGAATTACTGGAGGCAGAATACAAAAGATTAATATACAGAACTCTTCAAGAGATCAGGAAGAAGATCTTGCAAAACGCAGAAAATGCCAAAGAACACACAGACAAAGGAATAGAGGAACTTAAGAAGGTTATTCAAGAGCATAATGACAAATTTAACAGGCTGCAAGAATCCATAGAGAGACAGCAATCAGAAATCCAGAAGGTTAACAATAAAATTTCAGAATTAGATAACTCAATAGAAAGTCATAGGAGCAGAATTGAGGCAGTAGAAGTCAGAATTAGTAAGACTGAAGATAAAGCACTTCACACCAACTTCTCTGAGGAAAAATCAGATAAAAGATTTTAAAAAATAAAGAAACTCGTTAACAATTATGTGGAACTCTGTCAAGAGAAATAACCTACAAGTGATTGGAACACCAGAACAGGGGGGGATAACAGAAAATACAGAGAAAATTGTTGAAGATTAGTTGACAGAAAACTTCCCTGATATTATGAAAGACGAGAAGATATCTATCCAAGATGCTAATGAAACCCCGCATAAGGCAGACCCCAAAAGAAAGTCACCAAGACATATTATAATCAAACTTGCCAAAACCAAAGATAAAGAATTTTAAGAGCAGCTAGGGATAAACAAAAAGTCATCTACAAAGGAGAGTCAATAAGACTAAGCTCAGACTACTCGGCAGAAACCATGCAGGCAAGAAGGCAATGGGATGACATATGTAAAGGCTTGAAAGAAGAAAATTGTCAGCCAAGAATTATATATCCAGCAAAACTGTCTCTCAAATATAATGGTGAAATTAGGACATTTTCCAGATAAACAGAAGTTTACAGAATTTGCAAAAACAAAACCAAAATTACAAAAATACTAAAGGGAGTCCTCCGGTTAGAAAATCAATAATATCAGATAACAACCCAAGACTAGAACACAGGACAGAGCAACCAGATATCAACCCAGATAGGGAAGTCACAAAAATAAATCAAAGCTATTTGTAAACAATTATCCAAAAATGTTCATAGTTGCTTAGTACCATGTACCCTTGACTTTTTATTTCATGGTGGTACTAAGATAACCTAGAATTCTGGAGAAATCCAAAATTGGTGGTGTTCAAAGCTTTCTCACTTTTTTTTTTTACAAGAGTCACTGTAGTAAGTTTCTACACAGGGCTGATGGAGAAGAACACCTAAAGGCTGGATCATTTTGCAGGTACTTACCATACCAGGTAGTACTAAGTGCTGATGAGAGAGTAGTAAACCAAACATATGATCTTAAAAAGCACTAGACTGTTAGTCTTGTAGACAGAGAGATATTCAGTGGTATGGATAAGAACTTTCCAGGCAGGGGAACATGAGGAAAGGCCCTGAGGTGGGAAGGAGTTTAGCACAGTCAGAGCACTGGAAAAAGGTCCCTATTGCTGGGGTGAGTGAGTAAGGGATGAGCCGAGTCTGCAGTCTTATGTGGGAGCTAGCAGACACAGGGCCTGGAAGGATGCTTGTGGCAATGATCTGCCTTTTCTGGTTTAAACCATTGCCACTGAATTGATTCCACCTCATGGCGACCCCAAGTGTGTCAAAGTACAATTGTGGTCCACAGGGTTTTTAATGGCTGATTTTTTGGGGGGGCAGAGGGGGGGAGTAGATCACCAGATCTTTCTTCTAAGGTGCCCCTGGGTAGATTCAAACAGCCTGCCTTTTGTTTAGCAGCTGAGCAGTTAACTGTTTGCACCACTCAGTGACTCCCGTTCTGGTTTAGAGCAGGTAAAAGCACCGCTCTAGCTCCTGTGGGCAACGCACTGGAGATTCATTGATGAAATGGCCTAATAATGGTCATCTTGGAAAACACCATTCCTGACTGGAAGAGGTGCAGGGAAGGATGCGTGGGTCTAAAGGGGCCAGAGGCTGAAAGTGCAGCGGTGGTTGAGAGGACCTGGTCTGGAGAAGCCAGTCTGGGTTTGGTCAGGAAACTGCCTCCTTCTAACTGTGGAAATTTGGGGCCATCACCTAACTCATCTGCCCCTTACTCTCCCTGGTTCCAACAATGAGCTGGACGTCTGGCATCTTAGTTTCCTGTTTTGTAACATAAGAAAAAAAAAATTACTAGTGAAATGAACATTTAAAGATAAACATACGAAAGTACTTTTTTTAAGCATCATCATTTCAGATTAGCTTTGTCTTAATTTTTAATGCTATTTAATGAGCGGTGACTTACAACACTTCAGTTATCATTTCCTCTGTTAAGCATTTAATGGTCTCTAAATATACACATGAGAAGCTGCTTCTTAAAGGGACTCTTTTGAAATGTGAGGAATCCTTTAGTCATGGGAATAATTTTAAAAAACCCAAACCCATTGCCGTGGAGTCGATTCCGATTCAGCGACTTTATAGGACTGAGTAGAACTGCCCCATAGGGTTTCCAAGGGGACGGCTGGTGGATTAGAACTGCTGACCTTTTGGTTACAGCCAAACGCTTAACCACTGAGCCACCAGCAAATAGTATCACCTACTAATATCCTGCAGTAAGACAGTAAATGGTAAATATTCAGTTTAATTATGTAAAAGTTTGCCCAGCTGGGGAGAGGGTAAATTTATATACACACAATTCTTCTTTTTTTTTCACAGTCTACTATGTCCCCTGTTTCTGTGACAGGCCTCTGGTCATTCCAAGTGTTCCTCCCCAGAAGGCCATTGTGTGACCCAAAAGAGATAAAATGTGTTTTCGAAAATGTTTTTTAAGGCCCAAGTGCTAGACATGCCACATGCCTGGGATTGTAATTAGGTTGATGACTTCCTGGAGTCCTTGAGCATCTGGGAAACAGGAGATATGGGGCTCTGAAGGGTAGTCCATTGGGAAGGTAGAAGTGGGACCAAAAATGAGGAGTTTCCTGAGGCAGAAAAACCAAAAACCCAAACAGAGTAGAGCTGACCCATCGGGTTTCCAAGGCTGTAAATCTTTACAGAAGCAGACTGCCACATCTTTCTCACATTGAATGGGTGCCACCAGGGCTCCTTTCTTGAGGCAGCAGGAGGTTGAATAAGACCTGTAAAATATCTTTTTTTTTTTTTTTCTGAATTGGCCGGCCCATAGTTCAAGATTTGGCACTAGTTTTCATGGAAAAATGCTATCTGCCTCATGAGACCCTTTTCCCTGCTCCCATTCCAGCCTCTACCCTCTTGTTGTCATTCAAAAGAGCCCCAGTTTAGGTGACACATCATATGTATAGTCTCCTTATTCAGAACTCAGCAGAGTTCCTTCCTGTTGTTATCTCCACAGTTAGCAAAACCAGGCAGTGTAGTTTAGAGAGCAGGGCTCTGGGGGACCGTACCGGTTCCTAAAAGGGGTGGGAAGTGCCGGCAGAGGTCTAAACTGTTCAGTCTCATATAATACGTCTTCTGATTCAAACGTCCACGTTCGTGGTCATCCTGGTTCGTTGAGCGCCTACACTGCTCCAAGCACTAAGAATACAGGTGCATAAAACACAGTGCACCATCTCAACCCGTGATTAGGAGGAAGTCAAACATTCATTTAGTCTAACCAACATTTACTGAGGCTCTGCTTTGAACTGGAGCCCTGGTGGCACAGTGGTTAAGAGCTATGACCACTAACAGAAAAGTCCGCAGTTCAAATCCACCAGCTAGCTCCTTGGAAACTCTATGGGGCAGTTCTACTCTGTCCTATAGGGTCCTATAAGTTGGAATCTACTCAATGGCAATGGGTTTTGGTTTGGGTACTTTGGACCAGAAGCATAAATGCTGGGAATAAAAAAAAAAAAAAATGAATTTCAGAGGAGTCAATAAAGAGTTACAAAACAATGAGGTAATCTGTCTTGGAAGAAGTACAACCAGAATGCTGCTTAGAAGCAAGGATGGTGAGACTACGTCTCACATACTTTGGACATGCTGTCAGGAGTGATCAGTCCCTGGAGAAGGACATCATGCTTGGTAAAGTAGAGGGTCAGCAAAAAAGAGGAAGACCCTTAATTAGATGGATTGACACAGTGGCTGCAACAGTGGGCTTAAGCATAACAACAATTGTGAGGATGGCGCAGGACTGGGCAGTGTTTCATTCTGTTGTACATAGGGTCAGTATGAGTCGGAACTGACTCTATGGCACCTAAAAACAACAGCAAACAGTGAGGTAAATGGTGTGAGGTAATCACAAGGTGCCTCAGGAACCCAGAGGAAGAACTGGCTCACTTCTCCTGGGAAGAGGGGGTAGAGTATAACAGGTAGGATATCACAAAGGATTCGTTTGAGCCTGGCTCTGCAGAACAGACAATATATCAGATATCTCTATACGGGGAGCAGGGAATTCTCAGCTTTCATGAGCCAAACAGCCAGGATTGCAATTACTTTAGCAGGCTGCAGGGACCCTTCCAGACAGATGAAGAAGAACTCAGGGGCCAGGCTACTCCTGGAAGTGGTAAGTAATGGGTGGCGGAGCCAGATGCCATTGGCTAGTTTGGAGGGGGCAATGAGGGTGGGTCTGGTGCTCCTTCAAGCCTTCCCAGAATGTGCCAGGACCTGAGCTAGGGCTGAGTCCTAAGGTCAACCTCCTCCAGAGGGCCTGCGGGAGGGAAGGAGCAGGGCTAAGAACAAGGCAGGGTCTGATACAAGTTTATTTGATCAGATAAACTTCCTGGGGAACTGCGAAGCTGATTCCTCCTCTTGGCGAGGAGGGTGGAAAATATGGACAGGGTGTGACCATTCAGAGAAGCAGAAAAAATAGGCAGGCCCCAAGCACTGGTTTATGCTCCACCACAACGGGAGGTTTAGAAGCAGGCCTGCTGTAGCCCACCCCTAGCCTCTCCACCTCCCATGATTTCTCCAACTGCTGGTTAAGCTCAGCAGTGTGGGTGGAAGGTGTGGACGCTGAGGATGCATTAGGCTTCTGAGTCTGGTTATATTTTGGCATCATCTGAAGTCTTGTTAAATCTGATTGCTGGGTCCCATCCAAGGATCTCAGCTTTAATCCTTGCTATCAAGACTATTTCGTGGGTTCGAACCCTGGACCTTCTGTTTAGCAGCCAAGCACTTAACCACTGTGCCACCAAGGCTCCTTTAGATCTGGTATACCAAAAAAAAACAAAACAAAAACCAAACCCACTGCCATCAAGTCTGTTCCGACTCATAGCGACTATAAAGGACAGAATAGAACTACCCCATATGGTTCCCGAGGCTACCACATCTTTCTCCTGCAGAGCAGCTGGTGAGTTCGAACCACAAACCTTGTGGTTAGCAGCCAAGAGCTTTAACCATTGCACCACCAGGGCATATATATACCCATTGCCATTGAGTCAGTTCCTACTCATAGCTATCCTATAGGATAGAGTAGAACTACCCCATAGAATTTCCAAGGAGCGGCTGGTGGATTAGAACTGCCGACCTTTTGGTTAGCAGCCAAGCTCTTAATCATTGCATGACCAGGGCTGGTATAGGAGCCTAGAATTTCTGTTTTTAACAAATTCCAGGGAATGCTGATGCTGCTGGGCCAGAATCACACTTTGAGAATCACTGAGATAACCTATGCCTGGTCTCACTTTGACCTGGGACCATGAAGAGGTTGCCTGGGGCCAATGAAGCCAAAACCAGCTGCCACTGCATGTGTGTCAGAGTAGAACTGTGCTTCAAAGGGTTTTCAGTGGCTGATTTTTTGGAATTAGATCACCAGCTCTTTTGCCCAAGGAGCCTCTAGGTGGACTCGAACCTCCAACCCTTCAGTTTGTAGCCAGGTAAAGTTCTTAACCATTTGCACCACCCAAGGACTCCTGGAGCCGAGAAAAGAGCACAGGATTTGGAAGATGAAGCCTCAGGTTGTACACTGGCTCAGCTACTCATTTCCACCTCTATAAAAGGGTAATTCTAAATCTCAAATAAGACCTGAGATGTGAAAGCCCTTTGTAAAATGAGAAGTGAGGTTCAATGTCTATTATTGTTTGTGCTCAAATACAGAGTTGTAAAATCTGTTTCTCCTAAAATAATTGTGGCCGTCATCTAAGGACCACGCCTACATCAGAATCCCCTGGGATGCTTCTTACAGTGCGGATTGTGTAAATTTGAATCTTGGGTTGGAGCCCAGCATTACGTTTACATTTTTAACACATCTTGGGTGATTCCTGTGTACCCCAAGGAGTCTGAAAACCACTAGTTTATATCAGGGAGTCAGTGAGGAATGAAAAAAAAAGGCATTCTGAAGTTTCTCTGGTTTGCTGTTGGGCCACGAAGACCTTCCCCAGGCGTGCAGTTTCCTTGCTGCCTGCATTGCTGGTGGAGCCTCACTTTTCTCTGCAGCTCACTTTTCCAGAAGGCCTGTCTCCACGCAGCCGTGCTCCCAGCTGGGCTCCAGGCGCCACCTTCTGGTAACATGGCTCTTGTCACGCTCTTGTGTTTATCAGAACTTCTCATGCCTGCAGAATTGTTCTGAAAAAGAACCTTTCTAAAGTCAGAAGGAAATATGATTCTCTTGCATTTGAGAGGTTTTAATGCCTCTTTAAATGTCTCAACTACTGTTTGGAGTCACCTACCCAGAAAAAGAGGTTTAGGCATTTAGTTTGCAAAAGTGAAATGCTGATTGGATAGGTGGGTCACTTCTTCGCCGTAACTCTGTAGGTTGGTAGAGGGACTGTTTGTGGATTCAGGAGAGCTAATAGCAGCCAGAGACTTTTCTGAGCCTTTTGTAAAATTGTCTGGTCGCTTTCATCGTGGAATCCTGGAGCTGGAGGAAGTATTAAAGTGATTCTTCTCAAACTGTAATGTGCGCACCCAGCACATGGAGATCTTGTTAAAATGCAGATTCTGGTTCGCCAGGTCTGGGCTAGAGACCAAGGTTCTGTATTTATAACAAACTCCCAGGTAATGCCAATGCTGCTGGTCCACGGACCGCACATTGAGTAGCAAAGTCATAAAAACCAGCTGCTGCTGAGTTGATTCTGACTCATGGCAACCCCATGTGTGCCAGAGTAGAACTTTACCCCATAGAGTTTTCAATGGCTGAAAAGATGAGTTATTTTTATTTGACATATAATGGGTTGTTATGGGTTGAATTGTGTCCCCTAAAGAGATATGTTTAAGTCTTAACCCCTGGTCAGTGAACATGACGTTGTTTGGAAATAGGATCTGTTAAGGTATTATCAGTTGACTGAGGTCATACCAGAGCAGGGTGGGTCCTAATCCCATCTGAGGGTTGTCTTATGACAGAGGAGAACAGACATGCAGAGCCAGAGAGAAGGATGGCCATATGGCAGATGTAAGTCAGGGAGTGCCAAAGGATTGATGGGAGCCACCAGAAGCGAGGAGAGAGGCAACGAACAGTTTCTCTCTCAGAGTCTTCAGAAGGAATCAGCACAGCTGATACCCTGATTTGGACTTCTAGCCCCCAGAACTGTGATAAAATAAATTTCTATTCTTTAAATCCACCCAGTTTGTGCTAGTTTGTTCGGCAGCTCTAGGAAACTAAGGCATGAGTTTGTTATTGTTATTGCTGTGGTCACTTGATGGAAGTAGACGGATCCCCCGACTCAAAATTTGGTTCGGTTGTCAAGACTGATGATGCCGCAAATCCGCCAAGAGGATATGAAGACATTTATTACTCACTTCATGAGGCTCTGGGGAGAACAGGGCAGGCTTCCAAGCAGGTCTATAAATGGCTTGAGAGAGCAGGGAAGGGTGATTGGCTTGAAGTTAAAGGGTAGGGCTGGGGCAAGGGTTCCCTCATATGGGCCAGAGCTCCTGTGGTTTGAACCTCCCATCCGCACCAAGGGAGCTCCCTTGAGGGTTTTCTCACTGGCATGCTCAGATGTAGGGCAAGAGGGTGTTACCCGAATAGGGTCCGTGCCCTGGAGCAGTCAAGCCAATGAAACATACTCTAAGTCAGGAAGAGTGAGAAAGTTTTAATTCAGGAATTGTACACCACCAGGAACCCAACAGCAATGCAGGCTGTCCTTGGGGAGTCCCAAAAGGTATTTTTACATTAGAGTTTATGTATGATTTTTACAAAGGTTAGAAGTGTTGTTATTCATTTCAAGATAATTACAAGAGACTCTTTATCATACTAAAGAGATAAGGAACTGAACATTTCCTTATCAGGCTAAAGATATACAGGCTCTAATCTTCCTGTGGGGGATCCTAAGTCATAAAACAAAGTCATTAACAAAGGTATGCGCAAAACAAAGCCATTAACAAAGGTATGCAAAAAGGGAGAAGGCAAAGAAAAAAAAGAAACTTATAGGCAAGCTCTCAGTTGCCCATTTTGAGAAGCAGAAAGCATGCTGAATAGGTCACCAGGGGAAGGGGAAGGTAGAGCTTGAAAGCTGTCAGTAGTCAAATACCAGAAATGGAGTTAAACTCTTAATGACAATTCACCCCTGATGTTTGACTGATGACTGAATTGTGCCATGTTTCATTTTGTTGTAGGGGCCCTATTTAAAGTAGATTGCTTTCTAAGTAACAGAATAAATGGGCTTAAGTAAAATTTGTAAGTGATGCGTATGTTGCCTCCAGGACCCAAAAAAGCTTCAAAGATGTTGAACTTGTTTTAGCTACAGCTTAAAACATACTCAACTAAAGCATGAGGTAAGTATAATCTAATTTTCTGGGGGGCTACTTTTCATTTAAAAGGCTCTCTGGTGTTGCAACAATTAAGCACCTGACTCTGCTGACTGAAAGGTTGGTGGTTTGAACCCACCCAGCAGCTCCACAGGAGAAAGACCTGACAATTTGCTTCTCTAAAGATTACAGCCAAGAATACCCTATGGGGCAATTCTACTCTATCACATGGGGTCGCCATGATTCACAACAACAACAGCAGCAACGACTTTTCATTTAAATTAAACATTGTTATCATTGGGAAAGAAATGCCTAAGGTGCCTCAGGATCATATTCCTAATTCTAAACAGAGTTGAATATGTCATAAAGTTAATGAAAACTCAGGCCCCAAGGCCCGTCACTTGCACAGGCCCTTTTTAGAGCCCCAGAACTAATTTTTATGTGTAATTTGACATTTTTTTTCTCAAAGATGGCTACCCAATCTGTATCAGCTTGAGGCCCCACAAAATCTGGATCCACACCTGCTTCTATACCATATTTTTTCCCTCGTATATAAGCTGGAATGTTTTGGAATGACTCAAGTTTTGTTTTTTGTTTTTAATGAGAATAACAGTAATTTAGAAAAGAGCTGCTGTTTGCATTGCGTCCCTTTTTGGTGTCAAAGAAAGAAACCCACATGAGATAGTTATCTCAAGGAAAAGAGAGTTTATGGTAAGGATACGTGTGTACTGGGACTAGAGAACCATCCAGAACAAGTTTGTCCTTTTCTCCCTTAGCAGCCATGATCTCTTATTTGTGGCCTCTCTGCTTTTCTTGTGATTCCATCTGCTCTGTCCTCCTCTCCTTACCACTGGGCTTCTTCATACCCTCACCTTGTACATGGTCCTCAGTGAGCCCTGATTTAGCTCTCACAGCTAACTTGCCCAGTCTCCTTCCATTTATTAATTGCCAATCACTAAAGGAGGGATGTTGAGGCACTGGCCATTCAGTGGTAGAATTCTCACCTTCCATGCAGGAGACCAGTGTTCAATTTCCAGTCAAGGCACCTCATATGCAGTCTCCATCCATCTGTCAGTGGAGGCTTCTGTGATGCTGCCTCAGTCTTCTAGTGCTGCTATAACAGAAATACAAGTGGATGGCTTTAACAAACACAGATTTATTCTCTCACAGTCCAGGAGGCTAGAAGTCTGAACACAGGGCACCAGCTCCTGGGGAAGGCTTTCTCTCTGTGTTGGCTCTGGGGGAAGGTCCTTGTCATCAATCTTTCCCTGGACCAGTAGCTTCTCAGTGCAGGGACCCCAGGTCCAAAGGATGTGCTTTTCTCCTGGTGCTTATTTCTTGGTAGCATGAGGTCTCTTCTCTCTGCTTGCTTTTCTCTCCTTTTATCTCTGTGAGATAAATGGTGATTCAGGCCACACCCCAGGGAAATTCCTCTTACATTGGAACAGGGTTGTGACCTAAGCAAGGGTGTTGCATTTTACCCTAATCCTCTTTAACATAACCTAATCTTGCCTCATTAATCACAGGCAGAGATTAAGATTTACAACACATAGGAAAATCACATCAGATCACAAAATGGTGGACAACCACACAATACTGGGAATCATAGCCTAGCCAAGTTGATACACATTTTTCGGGGACACAATTCGATCTGTAACAGATGGTAAACCGGTTTCAGTGGAGCTTCCAGATTAATACAGACAAGGAAGAAAGGGCTAATGATCTATTTCTGAAAATTAGCCAAGGAAAACCTTGTGGATCACAATGGAATGGTCAGATCCACAACCGATCATGGGATGGTGCAAGACTGAGTAGTGTTTCATTCTGTTATGAATGGGGTCACCATGAGCTGGGGTCAACTCCACGGAAGCTAATCACAATAATAACAAACGAGAAATCTGATTGGCTTAGCTCAGGTTTTCAAGCCAGGCCAGCCTGATATGGGTCACCCTTGTCAAGTGCCCAGTTAAACCACAGTTGGGGTTATGGATTGAATTGTGTTCCCCACCACCAAATATCTGTCAACTTGGCTAAGCCATGATTCCCAGTATTATGTGATTGTCCACCATTTTGTCATCTGACGTGATTTTCTTATGTGTTGTAAATCCTACCTCTGTGATGTTAATGAGGTGACATTAGCAGCAGTTATGTTATTGAGGCAGGACTCAATCTACAAATTAGGTTGTATCTTAAATCAATCTGTTTTGAGACATAAAAGAGAAAAGTGAGCAGAGAGACAGGGGGACCTCATACCACCAAGAAACAACAGCTAGGAGAATAGCATGTCCTTTGGACCCAGGGTCCCTGCTCTGAGAAGTTTCTAGACCTGGGTAATATTGATGACAAGGACCTTCTGCCAGAGCCAACAGAGAGAGAGAAAGAATTTTCCGGGAGCTGGCACGCTGAATTCAGACTTCTAGCCTCCTAGACTGTTAGAGAATAAATTTCTCTTTGTAAAGCCATCCACTTGCGATATTTCTGTTATAGCAGCAGGAGGTAACTAAGACACCTGGCGAGACGTGGGGAGCAGGATCCTGCTACAAACCTTAGCCAGTCGGGCCACAGAATCTGAACACAGGCCTGACCCCTTAGAAGGGACTGGTCAACAGCAAGTTCAGTGAAACAAAAGCTGTTCTGATCATTCAAACTTTGAGTTTTTGCTCCATATTTTTGATTAGATTTCAGTTCAACATTAACTTGAATGTTATATTATTTTCCTTTTTGAAGCACCACTTACAAACAGAAAAAACTGTTTCACCTCACTTTTCAGTGTCTCGTTTAATTGTGGAGTACAAAATTGGTGTTTTCCATTTTAAAAACATATTTATTTTGGAGCATATTGAGCATCCAACTGCCTGACTTCCAGATTCTTTGCTAAGTCATTGGAAATTAGTTGCAAGTGAAGGATTTCAAAGAAAAATGTGCTGTTCAGTTCTGCCTAGATGTCACTCTGAACCAGTGGTTAAGACAACAGAATCCATGGTATGTTTAAATAGAGAGCGTCACTAGGATATGTTTAACTGCTTGGATTTTACATTTAATCTTGACCTTTAATTCGTGAGAAACATGTACAAACTCACTTTGTGAGTCAATTCCAAAATGTCTCCAGTTTCCTTTATCTCTCTGTGGCGACACCTTCGGAGCCCACCAGTGCTTAGTGGGCTGTACGACAAGGCTATTTCTTTGTTTGTTGTTGATGACAAAATATGTCCCTATAACTTTTTAAAAAATATTCTAGAAGCAGAAGCCCCACATGGAATCTTGCTTACAAATGTTAAACCCTTCTGGATAGTTTCGGGAGAGAAGACTGGAGACAAAAGCAATTCAAGCATAGGAAAGCTTATGACAGGTCTGGCGCTCTTTCATTTTATAGTTGGTCCAGAAAGTCTTCTCAGATATTATCCCCATTTTGAAGGTCAGGCAATAAAAGATTGCTAGACCCCACCTTTCCTCTGTAGCAGACAACCATCTTGGGCAATGGTTTTCTAAGTGTGGTTCCCAGCCACCCCGCATCAGCTTCACCTGGGAACTTGTTAGAAATGCAAATTCTCAGGTCCCACCCCAGACCCACTAAGTCAGAAACCCTATGGGTAGGGTCCAGCAATCTGTTTTAACAAGCCCTTCAGGTGATTCTGATGCAGGCTACAGTTTAACCATTGCTTTACCAGTTGCCTTGGAGTCGATTCAGACTCATGGCCACCCCATGGGTTTCACAGTAGAACTGTGCTTCATAGAATTTTCAGTCGCTGATTTTTCAGAAGCAGATTGTCAGGCCTTTCTTTCGAGGCCCCTCCAGGTGGATTCAAACCACTGACTTTTGGTTAGCAGCTAAGCACATTAATTGTTTGCACCAGCCAGGGAATCCAAACATTTCTTTAATTCAGAGTCGCTTCCGACTCATAGTGACCTTATAGGACAGAGTAAAACTGCCCCATAGGGTTTCCAAGGAGCGGCTGGTGGATTAGAACTGCCACCCTTTTGGTTAGCAGCCATAGCTCTTAACTATTGTGCCACCAGGACTCCAAATACTCCTTTAGGGGCTTGCATGTCAAGGTATAAAGATATGCAACACACACACACACACACACACACACACACACACACACACACACGGTAACTGGAGCAAGATCACAAGGAACTCTGACCCACATGGTGCATCAAATATTCTCTCCTACTTTCAGGACTTTATTCAGGTTATTCCTCTGCCTAGAATACTCTTTCTCCCTCCTTGTCCAGACCCACGTGTTGTAATTCTGTCCTTTTTTCAAAGCCAAAACTCTCAAACCAAACTCTCTGCCGTCGAGTCAATTCCAGCTCATAGTGACGCCATAGGACAGAGTAGAATTGCCCCTCAGGGTTTCCAAGGCTGTAATCTTTATGGAAGCAGACTGCCACCTCTTTCTCCTGTGGGGCAACTGCTGGGTTCACACTGCCGGCCTTTTGGTTAGCAGCCGAGCGCTTAACCACTGTGCCACAAGGGCTCCTTTTTCAAAGTCAAACCAGTTCCAACTCTACTTCTTCTAAGTACCTACCCCTCTTGAATGTAGTGTCTGTCTTCTAAAGGGAGTCCAATCATAGAACTAATTTTGGTCCTGGCGATACGAAAATTTGACCCCACCAAGTGAAAATAATTTGGGATGAGTGGAGAGGCTGTCTCCATGACAACTGCTAATTGATGCTTCTGGATGGACTTTTCCTCTGCCTTCCATCATCAAGTCCTGCATGCTCCTGCTTCAAGGTATAATTGATCCCTCTCTTGGATCGTGCTTACTTGAGATCAGGGGTCAAAGATCAGAAGTAGGAGTCAGCAAACCATGGCCCATTAGCCAAATGCAGCCCATAGCTTATACTTGTATGGCATTCAGGCTGAGAACATTTTTTATGTTTTTAAATGGTTGAAAAAAAAATCAAAAGAAGACATGTATTTCGTGACATGTAAAAATTACATGAAATTCAAATACCAATGCCCATAAATGAAGGTTTATTGGCACACAGCCATACCCATTTATTTATGTTGTCTGTGGCTGCTTTCTTGCTACCAGGGCAGAGTTGAGTCATTGCAGCAGAGACTGTATGGCCTGTTAAACTAAAATACTTACCATCTGGCCTTTTACACAAAACATCTGTCGACCCCTGCTCTAGAAAACCTTCCTACTCCCTCTCACTTCATTCAAATCTCTGCTCAAATGTCACCTTAACGAGGTCTTCCCTGATCATCCTACCTAAATAGAACACACACCCCCACCTTGCTCTCTGCACTCTTACACGGCTTTATTTTTCTTTGTAGCACTTATTCTCAGTTGATGTTATATGTTTGTTTCTTGTTGTTTTCCCCTCACTAGAATCCAGCTTCATGAGATGAAGGCTTTTGTTTTGATTTGTTACTATATGCTTGTTGCTGTTGTTAGCAGCTGTCTAGTTAGCCCTGACTCATGGTGACCCCACACATGACAGAATGAAATGCTACTCAGACCTGTGCCATTCCCATGATTGCACATAGGATTGTTGTAATCCATTGAGTTTTCATTGGCTGATTTTTGGAAATAGATCACCAGGCCTTTCTTCCTAGTCTGCTTTAGTCTAGAAGCTCCACTGAAACCTTTTCAGCATCATAGCGTAACCTTGCTCAAGTTCTGGGTTCAGTTCAGTGTGACTTTCGCCAATAAAGACAACAAACACCAGGGTGAGGAACAAAGAGGACTTATTCCAAGGCTGTGCGCAAGCCAAGGCAGAGAGGAAGGCAGTCGTCAGATTCTGCCTGTTTGGGTTACATGGGTCAGATTTTTTTATACTCTGAGGAAGGAGGGAGTTCTTTACAAATCATACAACTACAGGGTTTTACATTTTCTAACATACTACTGAAGTGCAATATATAGTCTAATCTTATTATCCTGTTAAGGATATGTTAATGAGCCCTTCTCTGACCTTCGGGCTCACGGTTCTGGTGGAAGGGTTACTATTTCACGGACGGCCTCCTGTGGTTATTGCTCTGAAAGTTTAACAGGGGGTTGCTGTTTTTGTTCTTAGCCAGTTTTGTGTAACCTAGGCTCTTTCAGGGCATACTAATAGTATCAATAGCAACACACAAGTCTCCACCGGCAGACAGGTGGCTGTACATGAGTTGCACTGGCTGAGAATCAAATCTGGATCCCTCACATAGGAGGCGAGAAGTCTATTGTTGTTAACACCCACCAATGCCTCACTGCACGCTGAAAGGCTCGCAATGAAAATTTAAAAGAATGAATGAATATTCTCTAATTAGAATCCCTCTAAGACCTTTCCTGGTGGTTAAATTATTTTACTTTTATTTTCAAAGAGACAAGGAGTCAATTAAGTGTAGCCTCTGGACTAGGTTATACTAACATAGAGAAAACTGGAGACACTGTTTGCCTTTCATAAAATAATAAACACTCATTTTGGAATATTGTTTAATTAAAGTCTGGAAGGCAAAGCTTTCAGACTTGAAGAGTAGCAAAATCATTCATCTAGTTTTTAATGACAACATCCAGAGTTGCCAACTGGAATTCTAGGAATTGATTTTGACCACTTGTTTCTTAAAAGGAGTATTTTGTCCCTTACCATTTCTGTTTTATTTCAAAGTTCTTCCACAGTTTAACTCAGTTTTACAGTCCAGAATTGTCAAAGAGCAAAACTCTCAGACTCTGTTAAAGTGAAACAAAGAGATTTATCGACAGTGTAAGGAACATTCAAATGGAGAGACTTAGCCCACACAAAGTGAGAACCAACAGATCCAAGGGGTGGCTGCTTTGCAGAGATAGTTATAGGGAAGAATCAGGAAACTCCCAGCAAGATTCTGATTGGTTGACCCTCCCTGGGCTTGTTCGCACTTGTCTGATCGCAGCCTCGGTTTGCCTGGACATGTTTGAGCATAGCTGTATAGTCTGTTCAGCAAACTGTTGAAATTAGTACAAGAGTTATAGCTTTAAAGCAGAAGCAGGAGTGCAAAATAAAAGATCGCGCCTACTCCTAGGCCAGCCACCCTAGATTTGCCAGGCACTTCTGTCCTGGAGCTCTTATTCAGAATGCAGGCAAAAAATGGGTTCCAAGACATAATTGCTGTTTATCTAGGGGTAGAGAATATTCTGGAAAAGTAGCCAGCATCACTCAGGAGCTTCCAATATATTTTCCCATGCCCTCCCAATTCCAAGGTCAGATCCACTATTCTTGCAGTAATAATTTGTCTACCCTTGTAAAAATGGCATAGCAGGGGCATCTGACCTCCTCTAACTTCTTAAGGGGGAAGGAGAATCAAGATCAAGAGCCCAAGGCTGGTTCCTATGAGGCAGATGTCAAACATACCTCCACTCTCCAACCGTTTTACCAGTTGACACCTGATTTAGAAAATAATATTTGAAATCATTGTTCCCTGACCTTGAGCATGGAGAAATGTGACCCAACTGGGGCTGGGCCCTCACAGACTGCAAACACACATCAGCTGGGCCCTGAGATAGACAATAGATGGGACAATCTCCGAAATTATTTTAAGGAAGTTTTCACAAAAGGGCAATCAAACCTAACACAAAAGACTTCCCACTTTTTGTCTTCTATTAGCATTTAGCGAATAGAAATTTGTTGGACCAGTGAAGACCCTCCTGACTTTCATAACTAAAACCTGTACCAATGATTGTTAAGAAAGATGATTCAAAATGTAAGATCACAATTTCTAGCCAACCTGTGAAAAGGTGACTACTTTAAATGATTCTACCCATTTTGTGATGTTGATATATACTGATGATTCTGTAACCATCCTCGGATTTGGGCAGACAGTCTAGCTCTAGCAGCATGTTTGTCCACTTCCCACTTTTGTCCTTTTGAATATATGCCAAATAAAACTTTCTTTTTGCTTTACTAAACTTTATGATGTTTCTCCTCTACAACACACCAGCAATCCTTCCCACGACACTCTCTACCTCTCCGCGGGGTTCAAAAATCTATTGCAATGGCCACACAGAACTCATAGACAATACAAATGATTATGGGGTTTATTAGGGAAGCAACAGGATACAACTTGGGATCAGAAATGACTCAGGATACAGTTCTTTGATCAAAACAACTTCTTCTCAGCTGTGCCCACAAGCAGGCCTCTCTCTGGCCCCCAGCCCCTTGGCCCCGCATTTGCTCTGCTCAGGCAAGTGTTACAAAGCTCTTTAATTCCACTGATAAGTGCCCAGAGGCACCCACCTCTGCCAGCAAACCTCCTGCCTGAGGGCACTCAGCTTTCTCACTCCTGGGCTGGGAAGCCCAACACACCACCTCCTGCTAGTCTCCTGGTTCTTCTGCCTCTGCTGCCACTGTTTCCCTGTAGCTGTTTCTTGCTGTCTCTTGCCATCTCTGGGGTTACAGATCTCTCTCTCTGTCTCCTGGGCCTAGGAGGTTCTCAGCGCAGGGATCCCAGGTCCGAAAGATGTGCTTCACTCCTAGCTCTTTCTTGGTGGTAGTGAGGTCCCCCTACTCTGGGATCGGCTCTCTTTTAAGCCTAGCAGGATGGCAAAACTGACCAATCCCCTCGTTAGGGTTCCATACACCTTATTTGCATGGTCCCATCCCCACAAGGGTGCCACACATCTTATTTGCATTATTAGCCAGCTGTCTAATCCCCTTGTTGGGCCACAAGCACCTTATTTACATAGCCCCACCCAATCAGTTGGTGTAAATTACAAGATTATGGCTAGAAAGGCCATATAAAAGTGATCTATTGCATCTGCAGGTCACTCCCCGGCTTTTCTAGCCATGATACTTTCATACTTGGAGGATAACTTCCCTCTGCCAATCATTTTACCAGTCCGAAACAGTCATTAACAATTAGTCTTTCTGTAGGGAAAAGAGTCTTCAGGGTGAGGTTACTCAGATATTATCCATTCAGGCTGCTGCAGGTCATCTGATCTGGTCAGGTTCTCCAAAGGTTGTCTTGTTTTCACCCTTTCTGGCCTCTGATAAAATTTAACTAAGAGAAGATTATTCCCTTGCTCTGAGCTTCTCTTGAGGTATCAGCATGCAAAACCTTTAAGGGAGTTTAGGTTTGGCCACTGTACTCCAGTCCAGCAGTCCTCCCCCTTAGTCTACCCTTTCACATTTACTGCTTCTACAATTACAGTTTTTACAATCACAATAAACCCTGTTAACAATCAACACTCACCACTGAATCATATGATTCTATCAGCATCTTCCCCCCACCCTCTCTTCCCCAGGCCTATAGGGAAAAGAGGAATCTATTCAGTGGGATTCCTCCCTTGTCTCCCTCATTCTGAGTGTATGCACACTCACAAAAGCATATAAGCCAGACACTTCATGGTTTTATCTCCCCCCATTTTACATAATTAATTTCTAAATTACCCATCCCTATCAAACCAGTACTCTATCAAACCACTACTCTTGAGGAGACAAGCATGTTCCTTGATCTGAAGAATCTTCTGTTCCAGTTGGAAATTTGAGCATCTGCATCCATAAGCAAAGTCCAGCCCAGAGCAAGCCGTCAAACTGCAGCAATCTACACCAGCTCACATCATCAAATATCTTTCTCTTCATCCTGTTGGGCTCTGGTCAGTTCATCCCTAGTCCCAAGGACTAGGTCAATAGGCACCACCTGTAGGCTCAGGAGTCCACACAACTCCCTGCACTTCAGACCAGCCGGCCCTTTTTCTCTCTTTCATCCCTAGGTTCTGTGGCCTAGGTCAACTGGTGCCAATGGAACATGTCCAAACTCAGACTGTCTCTTCATTGCTGCACCTCCCCCACTTCCACTTATCTTGTGGCCCCAGGTGGTAACCTCAAGCAAGCATACTAGGTTGCCTACTTGCTGGCTTCTTTTTACTTCCAGTCCTGGAAGGGAGTTCTTCTGATAGGCACTGACTTTTCCTGCCTTAATGCATACAATAGTAAATGGCTTGCTCTAAATTCAATAAGCAAAACAGTCATTTTTTTCCTGCAGGTCCTTCCTTCAAATGCAAATTTGCAGTTTTGGATGGGTCTGCATGTCAAATGCAAATTTCCTGACTCTGAAGGTTCTGGGTGAGGCTTAGGTTTTTTACCTAAGCCCTCAATACTCCATACAAAGGGCTACTACATTCAAAGGAACAGTCTGTGTTCTTTCAGGCAAATCCTAGTCCCCTTTTTAGCGTATCCAATCAAATATTGGCTGAAGGCAGTGTTACACATGCTCTGTAATCTATAATACCCAATATTCATTTCCATCCTATATTTAAGTCTGTTTTACAACACTAGGTAGGAGAAACATTCAATATCCATAGTACGTTCAAATAAACACATAAGCCTTTTAAAAACACTCCAGTTTCATCATCTCTTCTCTACACCTTGACTGTCTTCCCATTCATATGCATATGGACTTGGGCTTCTGGCTGGTTGGAACCAGAAGACTGTAGCCTCCTACCCATCATCTTGTTTAACTGGCCTAGCTTTTGCCCCAAGCCACTCCAGATTTAGCTTTTCTCTCCCCAGCTGCAGCTTAACATCTTTTACTTTCCTTTCGGCCATTACAGGTAACAACAAGCAAAGTCACTGTTTAAGAATCAAAAGTTTCACTTCCCATACCCCTTCATTCTTTCTCTTACAAAGTCCCATGCTTCCATGAGCCTGGAGCCATTGCAATGAATCCCACTCCTGACACTAACTATAAAAATGGTGTGACTGGGACGTCTGACCTCCTCTAACTTCATGAGGGGGGAGAATCATTATCAGTATCAACAGCCCAAGGCTGAGTCCTATGAGGCAGAGGTCAAACATACCTTTACCCTCCAATATTTTTACCAGCTGACACCAGCCATCCCTCCCATGACACTCTGAACCTCTCTGCTGGGTTCCATAATTCAGTGCAATGGCCACACAAGAACTCAAAGACAATATTCATGGCTATGGGGTTTATTAGGGAAATAACAGATTATAAATTAGGATGAGGAACAACTCAGGATACAGTTCTTCGGTCAGAACAGTTTCTCAGCTGTGCCCACAAGCAGGCCTCTCCTTGGCTCTTGGCCTCTTGGGCTGGCTTGGCCTCTGTCCTGCTCGGGTAAGTGTTGCAAAGCTCTTTAGCTCCACTGACAAGGACCTAGAGGCTCATCACTCCACCAGCAACCCTCCTGCCCGAAGGTGCTCAGCCTTCTTGCTCCATGGGCTGAGAAGCCCACCATGCTGTCTCCTGCCAGTCTCCTGAATCTCCTGAATCCCTCCCCAACTGGAGCAAGGGAGAATGAAGAAAACCAGACACAAGGGAAAAATTAATTAAAAGACTAGTGGACCACAACTACCACAGCCTCTACCAGACTGAGTCCAGCACAACTAGATGGTGCCCGGCTACACCACCAACTGCTCCGACAGGGATTGCAATAGAGGGTCCTGGACAGAGCTGGAGATAAATGTAGAACAAAATTCTAACTCACAAAAAAGACCAGACTTACTGGTCTGACAGAGACTGGAGAAACTCCAAGAGTATGGCCCCTGGACACCCTTTTAACTCAGTAATGAAGTCACACCTGAGGTTCACCCTTCAGCCAAAGATTAGACAGATAGGCCTATAAAACATCATGCTTGGTAAAGTAGAGGATCAGCAAAAAAGAGGAAGACCCTCCATGAGATGGATTGACACAGTGGCTGCAACAATGGGCTCAAGCATAACAATGATTGTGAGGATGGCACAGGACAGGGCAGTGCTATGTTCTATTGTACATGGGGTCGCTGTGAGTCCAAACCAACTAGATGGCACCTAACAACATAAAACAAACAATACTATACATAGTTCAACCATGTATATGAGACTAAACGGGCACACAAGCCCAGGGGCAAGGATGAGAAGACAGGAGGGGACAGGAAAGCTGGACGATGGAAATGGGGAACCCAAGGTTGAGAAGACACGGGTTGGTATGTCATGGGGTTGGCAACCAATGTCACAAAACAATATGTGTATTAGTTGTTTAATGAGAAACTATTTTGCTCTGTAAAATTTTGCCTAAAGCACAATTCAAAAAAAAAAGAAAGAAAGAATGGAGAAAGACTGATTTAAAGGGGATTTTTTTTCTTCAATGTGTTTCTTGTCTCTGCTCAATGGAAAATTTTAAAAAGTACATTGCTTCGTCAAGGAATGGTGGGACTTTTTGAGGTTTAACTATCCAAGGGAATAAAATGTGTGTGTTTCAAAGCGCAAGCAGCACTTACGTTTAGAGAATGCTTTCTCAAATACTATTTGGGTCTAAAATAAGAAATCGGTTTGTCTTGGTAGAGATACAGCTGGAAGTGTTAATGCTCCTGGGCTTAAATAAAGTGCACCAGAGGACTGTGCTGAGAGCGGAAAAACATGCCTGACCAAAGATCTGTTATGAGGGCAATTGATCAGTTAGAAGCTTTACAACCAGGAGAAAAACGAGCTTGAGAAGAAATGTGGAATAGTAACAAATCACCACCATACATCGAGAGCCCTTTGGTTTTTCTGACAGATGGAAAGTCTCTACCATTCACAAAGGCAGAAAAACAAACATTCTAACAATGAAGTCTCTCAAGATTGTTATTTGAGAAACTGAGAGAAAAAATAGCACCTAAATTCTTTTAGAAGAATCAAAATTTGAGATAACCTATGTGTCTTAGTTTCCCAGTGCTGCTGTAACAGAAAAACCACAAGTGGGTGGCTTTAAAGAACAAAATTTTATTTTTTCACAGTTCTGGAGGTTAAAAGTCCAAATCAGGATCTCAGCTGTGTGAATTCCTTCCTTGTAGGTAGTCCTAGGCATTCCTTGGTTTCTTGGCTTATAGACGATCTTCACATGGCATCCGTCTTCTCCCTATGTGTGTGCGTTTCTGTGTCTGATCTGCTTGGTTTTATAACTCAGAAGTGATTAGGTTTAGAACCCACTCTACTTGGGTATGACATAATTAACATTACAAAGAAACCCCTATTTCCAAACAGGATTATATCCACAGATATGTTGATGTTGTGTGCCAATGAGTCGATTCCAATTCATAGCGACCTCATAGGACAGAGTAGAACTGCCCCAGAAGGTTTCCTGGGCTGTGATCTTTACAGGGAAACCCTGGTTGCACAGTGGTTAGTGCTACAGCTGCTAACCAAAAGGTTGGCAGTTTGAATCCACCAGGCGCTCCTTGGAAACTCTATGAGGCAGTTCTACTCTGTCCTGTAGGGTCACTATAGTCGATTCTGACTGACGACTCGATGGCAATGGGTTTGGTTTTAACAGGTTTTTAATCTTTACAGGAGTAGATCACCAGGCCTTTTCTTCTGCAGAGCAGCTGGCAGGTTCTAACTGCTGACCTTTTGGTGATCAGCTGAGTGCTTAACCATTGCGCCAACAGGGCTCCTTATCCACAGGTATAGGGGTTAGGATTTGAACACATATTTTAGGGAGATGCATTTTAATCTGTAACATTATGGTTACGAACAAGAGAACAAGATTTAAGTTTATCCCATTTACTTGAGTAACAATTAGTCGAACTATTTCAAGCGTCTTCCTTAGTTCTTAGTGTTCAAAAGTAGAATAAATATACAATTTCCTGCTACCTAGAGCTGTTGTGAGAATTAACTAAATTAAAAACAACAAAACAGAGGCAGAACCAAAATATCTCCCTTAACAGTAGCGCTGTAAGTGAAAAAAAGAAAGACTAAAATTTACTCCATGGGAAAAAAAAAAAAAAAGGCCAGAGTCTACGTAGGCTCTAGTTTTGACTTAACTGTCTTTCTTTCGCCCAGCACGGTGGGCATTAGTTGTTTTGGTATGCCCTGCACTTGTACTTTTACTTTAATTGAATGATTTTTTTCAGTTATGAAGCTAAAACTTGTATTTTTCAGTAATAATACACAACTGGAAGTCAGTTTTACAGGTTTTCTTCAGTTCCTTGAAGTAGTGCTTCTCTAACCTGAACACTCTTAGCTGCCCAAGAACGTAGTTGGAGAAGCCCTTTGAACACTGTACAAGAACTTCTCTAAAGACCCTCAGATTTTACAATTGTTAACTATAGTTCCTGGTTTGGGTTTAATTAACTCCTAAAAAGGTTCTGAGGAAAATAGTGAGGATTAGGGGTGTAAGTGTACGTGGGGGGCAGGGCAGGAAAGGCATCAGGCAGCCTATCAGTCCTGGAGGTCAGGGCCGGTGGGATTTTTTTTTTTTTAAATTGTACTTTAGATGAAGGTTTACAGAACAAATAGTTTCTCATTAAACAGGTAGTACGCATATTGTTTTATGACAATGGTTAACAACCCCATGACATGGCAACACTGTCCCTTCTCGACCTTGGGTTCCCTTTTACCAGCTTTCCTGTCCCCTCCTGCCTTCTAGTCCTTGTCCCTGGGCTGTTGTGCCCCACTAGTCTCGGTTTGTTTTATGGGGCTGTCTAATCTTCGGCTGAATGGTGAACATCGGGAGTGACTTCACTACTGAGCTAAAAGGGTGTCTGGGGACCATAGTCTTGGGGTTTCTCCAGTCTCTGTCAGGCCAGCAAGCCTGGTCTTTTTTTGTGAGTTAGAATTTTGTTCTACATTTTTCTCCAGCTCTGTCTGGGACTCTCTGTTGTGATCCCTGTCAGAGCAGTCGGTGGTGGTAGCCAGACACCGTCTAGTACTGGACTCAGTCTGGTGGAGGTTGTGGTAGTTGTGGTCCATTAGTCCTTTGGACTAATCTTTTCCTTTCTTCATTCTCCCTTGCTCCCGAAGGGGTGATACCAGTAGAGTATCTTAGATGGCTGCTCACAGGCTTTTAAGACCCCAGATGCTACTCACCAAGGTAGAATGTAGAACATTTTCTTTATAAATTGTGTTTTGCCAACTGAGCTAGATGTTCCCTGAGACCATGGTCCCCACAGCCCTCAGGGCCGGTGGCTTTTAATAGGCCTTTCTCAGTTGCCATCAAGTCTATTCAGACTCATGACAATCCCATGTGTGTTTCAGACTAGAACTGTGCTCCATAGGGGTTTCAGTGGCTGATTTTTCAGAAGTAGATCACCAGGTCTTTCTTCCAAGTTGTCTCTGGGTGGATTCTAACTGCCAACCTTTTGTTAGTGGCCAAGCACTTAACCATTTGTGAAACTGAGGGACTCCCACATAGTAGTCCAAACCAGAAAAACAAAAAACCAAACCCGTTGCCACTGAGTCGATTCCAATTCACAGTGACCATATAGGGCAGAGTAGAACTGCCTCACAGGATTTCCAAGGAGTGGCTGGTGGATTCGAACTGTCGAGCTTTTGGGTTAGCAGTGGTAGCTCTTAACTACCGCACCACCAGGGCTCCACATAGTAGGCAGTCAGTAGATATTTGCTGAATGGATGAAGGAAGGATGGGATGGACAGATGCCATGTTTGGTCATACCCAGATCCTTTGCCTGTATTTGTGGCTAACTCAGCCAAAGCCGTGACTTCATACATTCACCAGGAAACTTGGTTTCTGCCCTAATGAGTTTGATTGTGTGAATAAAGGATGGGCATAGATCTGACTGCAAATGTTTAAGAATCTGGGAGCATGTGAGGACAGGAAATCAATTTGTAAATTAAATGATCAAGGGAAATAAAATTGCTGGCCAAAAATCACAATCCCTTTGCTCCTGAAGTATAGAAATGCCTTGGTTTGCTAGAGAGTTGAAAATTTAACCCCTTTTATTATAAATATGTGCTGTGTCAACCAAAACAGGATAGCCTATGCTATGTTAACTGCCTACGCTACAGTAACAAACCCCCAAAAGCTCAGTAGCTCAAATTTATTTCTCACTTTTGCTACATGTCCAAGGTGGGTCAGCAGGGGCTTTGCTTGTTGTCATCACTCAGGGCCAGGCTGATAGTGGCTTCATCTCAGCAAGTACTTCCTTGATCACCACGAGACTGGGGAGGGGGACATGGTGAGTTGCAACTGGCTAGAAGGGTCACATGTCACTTGTGCTCAAATTTCATTGACCCAAACAACTCACATAATGCATTCAAATGGGGCCGACTCATGGCGACCCCATGCACAATGGGATTAGACCGTTGTGATCCATAGGGTTTTCATCAGCTGATTTTTGGAAGTAGATTGCCAGACCTTTCTTCTTAGTCCATCTTAGTCTGGAAGCTCTGCTGAAACCTGTTCAGCATCATAGCAACACGTAAGCCTTTACTGACAGGGTGGTGGCTATGCATGAGGTGCCTTGGCCAAGAATCTAACCCAGGTCTCCCACGTGGAAGGCAAGAATTCCACCACCGAACCACTACTGCCTTCCGCCCTAAAGGTAGAGAGTTACAAATGTTTAGCGGACAACATTTAATGATTACTGCATATGCTCATTATGGAAAACAAACCAGTAGAATTAGAATTGCAAAAGTGAAGACTGAAGATCTGTACTGGCTCTTCAACTATATATACGCAACTTCTGCCACAAATTATAATTGTAGCTATTGCTGTTGGTTAGGTATTTGAAGGCCATTGCAAATCAAGGATTGTTAGGAGGTCAATAGGGAATGTCTACGTTTCCCCCCATGCTGTTCTTCAGCTTTGACTCAGAAAAGCATCTCTGGCCCTCTACTTCACCAAGCACACATTGCTCATCACTTCTTTAGTTAATAAAAATCTTTGCAAAGACACCTTTTCTACTCTTCTAACTCAACTTTCTTTTTGCAAAAGCCTCTTAGAATTTCAAAATGCTGACTTCTTTTCTGATGAAATTAAGATAATTTGAAACAGGTAATAAGAAAATCATAGAAACTTAGAACTGGAAAGGAAAGCAGAGATCATCTGGTGCAGGCACCTAATATTACACACATGGTAAACAAAACTCTGTGATTTAGTCTTCCTGGTTAAACAATTTTCCCACCAGAAAGTCACAGAACTTATACTAAGTTCATGTCTTTTGACTTCAACGTAAGTTTTCTTTTCTTTATATGCCTTTCAATTTATGTTGAAAGCTGTCGGGTTCTCTGTACAACTTTCTGTTTTGACCAGTTACCTGGCCCTCATTTCCTTTTGGCATGCTATGTTCCTAAATCTTTCTTGGAAATGGAGCTATGACCATCAATTATTATATTAATAATAATAATGATAGGTAGATGGATAGCTGCCTTTGAGTCAGCTTAGACTCATAGCAACCTTATGTACAACAGAACAAAGCATTGGCCGCTTCTGCATCACCCTCACAGTAGCCAGCATGTTCAAGCCCATTGTTGGGGCTATTGTGTCAGTCCATCTCATTGAGAGTCTGTCTCCCTTGTCCTCTCTGGCCCTCTACTTCACCAAACACGATGTCCTCTAGTGATTGATCCCTTTTGATGATGTGTCCAAAGCAAGCAAGTTGGACAATGTTCTGTTGCGATCCATAAGGAATTCATTGGCTAATTTCAGAAGTAGTTGGCCAGGCCTTTCTTCCTAGTCTGTCTTAGTCTGGAAGCTCCACTGAAACCTATACACTATGGGTGACCCTGCTCGTATTTGAAATACAAGTGGCATAGCTTCCAGCATCATAGCAACACGGAAGCCACCACAGTACCACAAACTGACAGACAGGTGTACTAAATTATTTCTACTTGCCACAGAGTTATTGTATTGTATTCATATGATAACTCCATGAAGATAGGGTTTTATTATTGTCATTTTACAAATGAAGAAACTGAGGCTTACAGAGGTTAAAAGACTTGCTAGAATACTTAAGAGCTATGACCACCAAATCAATGTGTAGATCTTGGTTGGATACTGGAAAAAGCCATTTTTGAGACAATCAGGGAAATTTGGATAGGTTAGGTACTGGCTATTACTAATTTAGTATAAATTTTACTATTCATATTAGTTTATTGTTTTATTTAGATAATGTTAATTTCTTACTAACTTTGTTAGGTATAATAATGGCATAGTGATTATGTTTTTAGAAGTCTTTATCAGTAAGTGAGGCATACTGAAGCATTTATGGGTAAAATTTCATGATGTCTATAGTTTGCTTTAAAAGGATGTAGCCAAATAAATAAGTAAAGTGGGTGGGGGATATATGAAACAAGATAGACAAAATGTTACCAATTGTCTAAGATGGGTGATGTATACGCAGGGAGTTGCTATAATATACATTGTACTATTCTTTCTATTTCTGTATATATAATAAAAAGTAGTCTTTTTCCAGACAGAATTCAGTCCTATTGCTCTAAGGCATATGTATGTAATGAATTAATTTGTCTCCTAAGTATCTAGCATGTATAATATCCTGTGACATTTGAGAAAATAATCATTCAAATTACTTTCTGTGCTCTGTGGTTCTTCATCAATGGCTGAGAAAGTTTTAGAGAATTCTAAAAACCATCATCCACCTGGATGGTATGTTAACCCAGAAGTAAAACCATTCCCGAAGACCACTCTTCAGACAAAGATTAGACTGGACTATAAGACATAATACTTGTGAAGAGTGTGCTTCTTAGTTCAAGCAGATACATGATATGCAAGACCAAAGGGGCGGCTCCCATCAGAAGGAAGGATGAGAAGGCAGGAAGGGACAGCAGCTGGTTGGACAGACACTGGAAACCTGAGGTGGAAAGGGGGCGTGTGTTGTCACATTGTAGGGATTGCAACTAGTGTCATATGAAAATGTGTATAAAATTTTGTGTGAGAGATTAACTTAAGCTGTAAACTTTCACCTAAAGTGCAATTTAGAAAAAAAAAAAAAAAAAAAAAAAACCATCATCCAGCGGAGAAGCCCAGTTAGGAAACCAGAAGGCACAGTCGGGGCCTAGGAAAGTGATGAACCATCTGCCCTGCTTGTCATCCTACACAATTGTTATTGCATTGTGTGAACTGGGTGCTTTTTTGTCCAAAGTCAAAATAAGAATCAAGGGGACATGAAGAATAGGAATGGGGGCAGTCATGGGCATACTCCTCTGGGCACTTCTTGGCCTTCTCCCCACACTCTGTCTTCTTCTAGGATCCACTTGCTTCTCTGTGTGCTGCCACCAGCTGGTGAATCTGACCAGGCTTCTCTCCTCCTTAGCCCTCCCGAGCCCAGTCCCAGGTCCCTTTTGGCTTGTCCGTTGTCTGTTCTTAGATGATGGGGTGTCTTCCCTCTGTCCCAGTGTATCACTTAGGGTTCAATCAGAGAGGAAGAACTACTAGGAGTGATACATAGTAAAGGATTTATTATAAGCACAACACAATTTTGGGAGCCAGTTAAACAATCTATGCAGGGCTGGTGCTGGGATTTGGAAGTCCACAGGGCAGACATACTGGAAGAGAAGATGGCTATGAAGTGGAGGAGAGTAAGGACAACTGGGACCAATGAGCATGAGCTGGACCCCAGTGACTGATTGGAACCCACCTGTGCCTTTCTAAAAGCCTTCAATTTTGAGGGAATAGGTGCCCTATAGGAAAGCTTAGAGCCCTTCATCATGAAGTTAAACACACACCTGGCTCAGGTGTCAGACAGGGTGAAAGAGGCCCCAGGGGGACAGGAGGAGCCGTGAGCCTGGCTGCTGCCCACACAAGGTGAGCAGCAAGTAAGCAACAGAAGCATGAGCTGAGACAGTGCCTTGGGCCCTGCACAGAGGGAATATGGCTGCTATTTCACCTCTGCCTTCTAAATCCCACTCCGAATGTCTCTTGTGGTTCATGGTTAACCTGGAACTATGCAGGGAAGGGAATTCCTGAAAACATAGTTCCAGCTTAGCTAACTAGCTGACTCACGGCGACCCCATGTATTGCAGAATAGAACTGTGTTCCACGGGGTTTCCAATAGCTGATTTTTTAGAAGTAGAGCACCAGGCCTTTCTTCTGAGGCACCTCTGGGTGTACTCAAACCCCCAACCTTTTGGTTTGCAGCCAAGCACATTAACTGTTTGTGCTACCCAGGGACTCCTTTAGTTTAGCCAAGTTGATACAATACAAAGCGACACAGCTTGAACGGTGATAGCATACTCTTGCTGGAGATAATCCTCTGTTCTTTTTCTGGCTGTCAAAAGGCCAGAAAAAAACAAAAAACAAACACACACACACACACGCAGACATACAACCTCCTGCCCCGGGAATTTTCCCTCTTTAATATTTCCTTTGTGCTTTGTTTCAGAACAAAGGTGGAATTATTCCTCTCTGCCAACCTCTAGTATGGACACCTGAGTGGGTACTTTGGACACTCTTCAGAACTCCCCACACCCTTCTGTCCTTGGGCCACTTCTCCCTGTCAAAACACGGTTACAATATACAGAGAATTCTTGATAGTTTACCAGAGCTTTCGATGAGTTTGAGAAATACTACTTTTTTTTTTTTTTTTTTAAAGCATCTTAGTTATGTAAGCATTGTGTTCTAAAATATACTTTTTCTGACCTGGACAATTTCTTTTGAATATGGCTGGAGGCACAGTGGTTAAGAACTTGGTTGCTAACCATAAAGGTTGGCAGTTCAAATCCTTAGAAACCATATGGGGCTGTCCCATAGGGTCACAATGAGTCGTAATTGACTCGATGGCAATGGGTTCGGTTTTTTTTTTTTTTACATGAAATAAAATGACAGTATCATTATGTCTACTACACTGTTTATTACTGATTGACACAGTGGATCTAGGCCTAGAGTCATTGTTTTTTCAATATGCCAACAATTGGAGGTAGTATAGCATAGGTAAGTGGTTGTCAAACTTTTGCATGTAGCAGAATCCCTGGAGGATTTGTTAAAATACAGACTGCTGGTCATCAACCCCAGAGTTCCTGATTCAGAAGATTTGGGGTGAGGCCCGAGAATTTGCCTGTCTGTCAAAATTTCCAGGCGATGCTAATGCTGCTGGTCTGGAGGCCACATTCTATGAACCACCAACCTTGTGGTTAAGAGCGCAGGCTTCTGGATCAGACTCCTTGGCTTGGACTCCCAGTTCACCATCTGTTTGCTATGTGACTTTGGGCAAATTACTCAATATCCCCATGCCTCCATTTCTTTATATGTAAGATGGGGATAATAGTGGTACATACTTTTTCAGGTTGTAGTAAGGATTAAATAAACTAACCCATGTAAAGTGGAACAGTGACCCCCATACAGTAAAAATGTATTCAACGAATGTTTGCTATTATTTTTATTCAGTTTGTTTTGTTTTTCTGAGTCAGTAATTATGTAGCAAACACATATTAGAAAATACTCCATATCCACAGATCTTTCACACTTATATAAAGAATGAATCTAAAGAAATTGAAGTCTTTGATTTCATTTCTCAGAAATTAGCTGTGAAATCCTCATATTGTTTCAAATTTGCCCCTTAGTATTTGTCTATGATAATTACTGGTGATTGGAATGCCAAAGATGGAAACAGAGAAGAAGGATGGGTAGTTGGAAAATATGGCGTTGGTGATAGAAATTACATTGGAGAGCCCATGATAGAGTTTTGCAAGATCATTGCAAACATCTTTTTTCAACAATGTAAACAGTGACTATATACATGAACTTCGCCAGATGGAATACACAGGAATCAAATCAACTACATCTGCAGAAAGAGATGATGGAAAAGCTCAGTATCATTAGTCAGAACAAGACCAGGGGCCGACTATACAGAACAGAACATCAATTGCTCATATGCAAGTTCAAGTTGAAGCTGAAGAAAATTAAAACAAGTCCAGGAGAGCCAAAATACGACCTTGAGTATATCCCACCTCAATTTGGAGACACTTTCAATAACAGATTTGACATATTGAACACTAATGACTGAAGAAGACCAGACGAGTTGTGGGATGACATCAAGGACAACATTCAAGAAGAAAGCAAGAGGTCGTTAAACAGACAGGAAAGAAAGAAAAGACCACAATGAATGTCAGAAGAGACTCTGAAACTTGCTCTTGAACATAGAGTAGCTAAAGCAAATGGAAGAAATGATGAAGTAAAAGAACTGAACAGGCAATTTCAAAGGCTGCTCAAGAAGACAAAGTATTATAATGAAATATGCAAAGATCTGGATTTAGAAAACCAAAAGGGAAGAACATGCTTGGCATTTCTCAAGCTGAAAGAACTGAACAAAAAATTCAAGCCTCGAGTTGCAATATGGGTAAAATATTGAACAATACAAGAAGCATCAGAAGAAGATGGAAGGAATACACAGAGTTGCTATACCAAAAAGAATTGGTCAATGGTCAACCATTTCAGGAGGCAGATGATCAAAAAACCGATGGTACTGAAGGAAGAAGTCCAAGCTGCACTGAAGGCATTGGCTAAAAACAAGGCTCCAGGAGTTGACAGAATACCAATTGAGATGTTTCAACAAACAGATGCAGTGCTGGAGGTGCTCACTCCCCTATGCCAAGCAATTCGGAAGACAGCTTCCTGGCCAACCAACTGGAAGAGATCTATATTTGTGCCCATTCCAAAGAAAGGTGATCTAACAGAATGCAAAAATTATCGAACAATATCATATGCAAGTAAAATTTTGCTGAAGATAATTCAGAAGTTGTTTCAGCAGTAAATCGATAAGAAACTGCCAGAAATTCAAGCTGGATTCAGAGAGGATGTGGAACGAGGGATATCATTGCTGATGTCAGATGGATCTTGGCTGAAAGCTGAGAATACCAGAAAGACGTTTACCTGTGTTATATTGACTATGCAAAGGCATTTGACTCTATGGATCATAATAAATTATTGATAACATTGCAAAGAATGGCAATTCCAGAACACTTAATTGTGCTCATGAGGAACCTGTACATAGACCAAGAGGTAGTCATTTGAACAGAACAAGGGGATACTGCGTAGTTTAAAATCAGGAAAGCTGCGCATCAAACTTGTATCCTTTCACCGTATTTATTCAATCTGTATGCTGAACAAATAATCTGAGAAGCTGGACTATATGAAGAAGAAAGGCATCAGGATTGGAGGAAAACTCAAACAACCTGAGATACGCAGGTGACACAACCTTGCTTGCTGAAAGTGAAGAGGATTTGAAGCACTTACTGATGAAGATCAAAGACTACAGCCTTCAGTATAGATTACACCTCGACATAAAGAAAACAGAATTCCTCACAACTGGACCAACAAGCAACATCATTATAAATGGAGAAAAGACTGAAGTTGTCAAGGGTATGGAATCTACTTGGATCCACAATCAACGTCAATGGAAGCAGCAGGCAAGAAATTAACTGACATATTGATTGGGGAAATCTGCTACAAAAGACCTCTTTAAAGTGTTGAAAAGCAAAGATATCACTTTGAGGATTAAGGTGGGCCTGACCCAAGCCATGATATTTTCAATTGCTTCATATGCATGTGAAAGCTGGACAATGAATAAGAATTGACGCATTTGAATTATGGTGTTGGCCAAGAATACTGAACACACCATGGACTGCCAGAAGAAACAACAAGTGCATCTTGGAAGAAGTACAGCCAGAGTGCTTCTTAGGAGCAAGGATGGCGAGACTTCGTCTCACATACTTTGGACATAGAAGGAACCAGTCCCTGGAGAAGGACATCATGATTAGTAAGATAGGGGGTCAGCAGAGAAGAGGAAGGCCCTCAAGGAGATGGATTGACACAATGGCAGCCACAATGGGCTCAAACATAGCATTGATTGTGAGGATGGCACAGGACCAGGCAGTATTTCCTTCTTTTGTACACTGGGTCATTGTGAGCTGGAATCGACTGAGTGGCACTTAACAACAACAATAACATTTTTCTATGATAATCATGGAGTTTGGAAATACCAAGCAAATGCATTAGAAAAAATGTATTATGATAGAAATATATTTTACAAAATATAATTTTAATGGAAAAGCTTACTGTGGTTACCAAAAACAAACAAAAAAAATGTTGCCTTTGAGTCGATTCCGACTCATAGCAACCTTATAGAACTACCCACCTTTTGATTAGCAGCCGAGCTCTTAACCACTGTGCCACCAGGGCTCCCCATACAGTCTAGTTTATGGCAAAGTTTCAGTTTAAGTTCCTAATTGTCCAGACAGTGGCAGCACTCCACAGGAATTTTGCAGAAAAGTGTTGCTCTCAGAAGGAGCCCTGGTGGTGCAGTTGCTAACCACTTGACTGCGGAAGCTGATAACTGAAAGGTTGGCAATAGGAACCCATCAGTTGCTCCTTGGGAGAAGGACATGGCAGTCAGCTTCTGTAAAGATTACAGCCTTGGAAATCCTGCGGGTAGTTCTACTCTGCGCTATAGTGTCGCTATGTGTCAGAATCAACTCAACTGCAACGGGCTTGGGTTTTTTGGTTTTATTACTCTCAGCCCCTTCCCTTACCCTCAACCCAAGCCCCCACAGGGCTGGCTCTCTTGCACTGAACCCCATATCCTGGGTCTCAGATTCCTCTTTACCCTTATTTAGATCATCACCCACATGGATCGAGCCCCGTTCCTGCTGGGGACTCCAGTGTCACTTCCTGGGTGAGAAACAGCAGGGGTTTCACCTTGGCCACAACACTAACCTGAAGTGTGACTCTGGACAGATCACCATGCCCCTTCTTAGCCTCAGTTTCCCCTGCGTGAAATGAGTACAGTGGAATAGAGGCACTGCGAAGCCACTAAGTCCTGCAGTTTGGGATTCCATGTTCAGAGTCAGAGCAAGTAGGAGCTGCGACAGGCAGGTAGGTCCAAACGGGGGACTCTGGGGAAACCCAGCCTGTTTGTTGTCTTCCGGCTGCAGGAATGAATACTGCCGGATGTGAGGGTTGGGGGCAGTGTGTGCCCGAGATGAGCATGGCACGCTCTGGAGCATCATGTTTACCTGGGCATAAGAAATATAAAATACTATGTATTATACTAAACAAGAATGTATTCGGAAATTTAATGGAAAGTCACGTTAATTTATAACCTAAAACTGATATGTCAAAGAAACAGTATGCCTCAGAAGTCAACTTCAGGAGCTAACTACCTGTTCTCTCTTTCCTGCCTTTAGGGTTACTTTGGCGGAGACTGTCACTTTGGGCAAGTATTTTCTTTAAATGAAACTTAATAGGTTTTGTGCAATAGAATCCTTTTTGGATGATGCTTTGGTGCCCTCTGGTGCCTTATTTCAAGTATGGCATCACTCGCCTCAGAGCTTAAAACAATCTGTCACAGCAAATAATCAAGTTTTTGCCTTTTGCGTTATATGTTACCCTTCTTCTTCTTCTTCTTTTTTTTAATTGTGCTTTAAGTGAAAGTTTACTATTCAAGTCAGTTTCTCATAAAAAAATTTATACACACATTGCTATGTGACCCTAGTTGCTCTCCCCACACGTGACAACATACTCCTTTCCATCCCGGATTTCTCATGTCCATTCAACAAGCTCCTGACCCTCTCTGCCTTCGCATCTCACCTCTGGACAGGAGCTGCCCATTTAGTCTCGTGTATCTACTTGAGCTAAGAAGCACACTCCTCATGAGTATCACTTTATGTCCCATAGTCCTGTCTGAAGAGTTGGCCTCAGGAATGGTTTCAGCTCTGGGCCAACAGAGAATCTGGGGCCCATGTCTTCCGGAGTCCTTCCAGTCTCAGCCAAACCATTAAGTCTGGTCTTTTTACTAGAATTTGAGTTCTGCGCCCCACTTTTCTCCTGCTCTGTCAGGCACTCTATGCTGTGTTCCCTGTCTGGGCGGTCATTGGTGGTAGCCCGGCACCATCTAGTTCTTCTGGTCCCAAGCTAATGAAGTCTCTGGTTTATGTGGCCCTTTCTGTCTCTTGGGCTAACATTTTCCTTGTGTCGTTGGTGTTCTTCATTCTCCTTTACTCCAGGTAGGTTGGGACCAATTGATGCATGTTAGACGGCCGCTTGCTAGCTTTTAAGACCCCAAACACCACCCACCAAAGTGGGATGCAAAACATTTTCTTAATAAACTGTGTTATGCCAATTGACCTAGACGTCCCCTGAAAGCATGGTCCCCAGACTCCAGCCCCTGCTACCCTATTCCTCGAAGCGTTTGGTTGTATTCAAGAAACTTCTTAGCTTTTGGTTCAGTCCAGTTGTGCTGACTTCCCCTGTAGTGTATGTTGACCTTCCCTTCACCTAAGATAATTCTTGTCTACTATCTAGTTAGTGAATACCCCTCCCCTCCCCACCCCACCCTCCTAACCATCAAAGAATGTCTTCTTCTGTGTTTACACCTTTTCCTGAGTTTTTATAATAGTGGTTTTATATAATATTTGTCCTTTTGCGACTGACTAAATTCACTCAGTATAATGCCTTCCAGATTCCTCTATGATGATGATGTTATCAGATGTTTCACGGAATCGTCATTGTTCTTTATCGTTGCATAGTATTCCATTGTGCGAATATACCATAATTTGTTTATCCATTCATCCGTTGATGGGCACCTAGGTTGTTTCCATCTTTTTGCTGTTGTGAACTGTGCTGCAATGAACATGGGTGTGTATATATTTAGTCGTGTGACAGCTCTTATTTCTCTAGGATATATTCCAAGGAGTGTATATGTTACCCTTCTTCTGGATTGTTATTACTTTTACGGTTAACTCTGATACCCTAAGTAAAGGTTATAAGATCCTACATTGATAATACCGACTTCAAGCAAGATCAGAGAAGAAGTGCCAATAAATAACTTTGTGAAGCAGGTAAGTCTTTAGTGTTGTCTTTCATTTGATAGGAAAACAACATGCATTAGCAGAGATAGTTGTCAGTCTCATCCGAGGGAAGAAGGGTCTGCCAGGAGCCTCATATTTTCTGTGCTCGTTGTCCAGGTATCTGGCTCTCTGGATTCCCCCTGCCCCTTCCTCTACCTCACGTCTCTGTGGCTCAGACAGTATGACTAGGCTTCCACCTCAGTTTCTTGTTTGAAATCCCAGTTCCTCACAGGCTGGATCCTCCTGGGGCACTGATATCTCTCCCAGCCCTCACCAATGCTCCCGAAGAGCGGGGGCTAGATCCTGTTCCTTATGCCTGGAAATGTTGCTAGAAATACCAATATTTCTCAAAGAGTGGTCCAGGGACCACCCGCATCAGAATCTTCTGGGATACTTGTTACGCCCAGACTCCCTGGGTCCTGAACTTGTTGAATGAGAATCTCTGAGGGAAGAGGTGAGGATTACACATTTTTTATTGTTCTAGAATTCATTTATTTTTCTGGTTAAACTCATCTGATTTCCTATTCATGCAATGATTATTGTTCTTCATCCTTAAACATGGTGAAAAAGGAAAACATAATAAAAGCATCTGTTCTATTCCAGCAAATGACCATGATTACTTAATAAGTTAGCATTTGTTTCTGAAACAATAATATTTTCACTCAAATTGTCTTATTTACAATAATTATTGCTTAATTTTCATTGCAGAAATGGAAAAAACATTCATTCTTTTCAACGCATTTGATTCTATCTTGAAAATATCAATAGAGACAGAAATGAACAGTAGAGGCCATGTGTAATTCATTTTATCTGCATCAAACATTAATTGACCCTAATTTGTAGACAAATACACTAAACCTGGCATTGTATAGGAAGAAAAAGTATTTAATTTAGTAATTGTTTAGAAAAGACAACGTCTGACAAAACCAGACGATAGGATCTCCAGGCTTCATAGACAGAATTATGTTGAATCCATTTTCTAGACTCCACACTACTCTTGAATTCCTCTTATGGGAAAAATGAAAACCTTTGAGTTTCACTTATACTGAACAGAACTTATGAGCTACACATCTAATCTACAGCAATATAGCATATCTTTAAATGATTTTCCTAATGCTATTTTCCATGTAACTGTATCTTCAGAACATGCAGCTTATACAGCATATCATAGTAGAATAAAACCACCATTTACCACCTCGTGGAATCTGTCTTCATAATCAATTCACAAGGCCTGAAACTACATTCATCATATTATGCATTTTTGACACCATCCCTAAGTGATTTTTAGGCAAACCAAGATTTAAGAACTGCTTTGTAGATTTGTCACTCATCATCCCGAAATCATCTGTCCATACACCAAAGAAAGGCCAGTGCAAGTGTCTGCATTCCTACTACCACCTCCCACCCCAACCCCAACACGATTGGGTCTTCTTAGTTGTCGCCACCTGCCTGGGTGCACACGCATGAACCTCTTGGCTAGCTCCCGGGAAACAAGTCCTAGGACAGAGTACCTTCCCCAGCTTCTTCCTGTCGGCCCCCCCTTTTCTCTCCCACCACGTTAGTGTTTCTGAGTTCTCAGCAAGCCTCTTTGCTGAGCAACTTTAAGTTATGCCCTCAACATTAAAATAAAAAGTCAAGGACAAAGAGATTGAACTTCTGAGATCATAAATGTATTTGTAGCCTGATACATACACATTCCCAAATTCATTTCTGTAGAGGCGTTTTGGTAGCTTTTCCCAGCTGAGGTACCCATTGTCTCTATTTGAGTCTGTCTGTTCATATTTCTGCCTGTGGTAGGTATGACACTCCCTCAGACACTTGACATTAGAGGAGTAACTTGAAATTGAGCATCTGCCCTTTCTGTTAGCCGAAACAGTGAGGTCATGGGCCTGAACATGCACTTCAGAGACCCAGTGTTGGAAAGGCCATTAAAGTCCAACTTCTGCCTCGGCAGGATTCCCTTCCCCAGCACCCATGACTGAGGGGGCATTATATTAGATGCGACTTGTGTTGCTATCTGCCTTGAGATCTATTTTCAGGTATAATTTTTGTCCAAGTTCCCAGTGCCTCCTTACCAAGCAAAGTTTACAGAAGAGGCAGAGAACAAAATAGCCTATGAATTCACTAATACTGGTCACTAGTGTTACTTATGCTGACTCTAACATCCCAGATTCTGGATCGTTGTTGTTGTGTGCCATCCAGTCAATTCTGACTCATAGCAACCCTATTGATGGAGTAGAACTGCCCCACAGGGTTTCCTAGGCTGTAATCATTTGGGGAGCAGATTGCCAGGTCTTTTCTCCCATGGAGCCACTGGGTGAATCCAAACGTTTCAGTTAGCAGCTGAGCTTCTTAACCATTGAGCAATCAGGGCTTCTTGACTTTCGATTAGCAATGTCCAGTACCATAGCCACTAGCCACATGTGGCTACTAAGCACATGAAATCTGGCTGGTATGAAATGTGCTGTACATGTAAAATACACACCAGATTCTGAAGACTTACTACTAATAAAGAATGCAAAATACCTTATTAATAATTATTTATATTGATTGTATGTGGAAATTACACTATTTTGGATATATTGGGTTAAATAAAATATACTATTAAAAATTAATTTCACCTGTTTATTTCTACTTTCTAAATATGGCTACTAGACAATTTCGAGTCCCTGGGTGCTGCAAAACATGATTGTTTGGCTACTAACTGAAAGGTTGGAGGTTGGAGGTTGGAGGTTGGAGTCCACCCAGAGGCGCCTTGGAAGAAAGGTTTGTGATTTACTTTCAAAAAATCATCCATTGAGGACTCTGTGGAGCATGGTTCTGCTCTGACACACATGGGTCGCCATGAGTCAGAGTTGACTCCACAGCAACTGGTTAACTGGTTACTAGACAATAACATTATGTATAATATGGTTCACGGTATATTTCTATTGCACAGTGCTACTCTAGACCCTACTGGTCTATACCTATGGTATTTATCTGATGGCCTCTACTATAACTAACCTGTTGGGGTTTAACCACTTCCCTAAACTGCATGATCTGCCTGGTTCCTCCTAGTTCTTCCCCTGTGGCCCATGTTGCTGTGTAACACATGACTGCTATTGCCGGAATATCTTTCTAGAATGCCCTGGATTGCTCATTCCATTGCTGGATATCTCTAGCTGTTAGAAGATCCCTTCTTATATATAAGCCAAAATATGCTTCCCTGTCTGTGACAGCTTTCTGTGTGAATAAAAATGAGCCTACTGATTCGTGCTGAATGACTAGATAGTGTACAAATGTATAGCATTTATTTAACCAATTTTCTAAAGCTAGTCATTTAGTTGGTTTTCAGGTTTTACAAAATGGTACACAATCATACAATACTGGGAATCATGACCCAGCGAAGTTGACAGATATTTTGGGGGGACACAATTCAATCCATGACAATCTGCAAATAGAGATAACTTTTACCTCTTCCTTACCAGTTTGGATGCCCTTTATTTCTTTTTCTAGCCTAATTGCTCTGGCTAGGACCTCTAGCACAATGTTGAATAAGAGTGATGACAAAGGGCATCCTTGTCTGGTTCCCGTTCTCAAGGGGAATGCTTTCAAACTCTCTCCATTTAGGATGATGTTGGCTGTTGACTTTGTATAAATGCCCTTAATTATGTTCAGACCATCCTCACTTTTAAGGAGCATTCTGGCTGTACTTCAACCAAGACAGATTTGTTCATTCTTCTGGCAGTCCATAGTATATTCAGTATTCTTCACCAACACCATAAATCAAAGGCATCTTTTCTTCTTTGGTCTTCCTTATTCATGGTCCAGCTTTCACACATATATAAGGTAACTGAAAACACCAGGTCAGGTACATCTTAGTCCTCAAAGTGACATCTTTACTTTTTAACACTTTAAAGAGGTCCTTTGCAGCAGATTTGCTCAATGCAATACAATTTCTTGACTGCTGCTTCCATGGGCATTGATTGTGGATCCAAGTAAAACGAAATCCTTGACAACTTCAGTATTTTCTCAGTTTATCATGATGTTGCTTATTGGCCCAGTTGCAAGGATTTTTTACTTTATGTTGAGGCGTAATCCGTACTAAAGACTATAGTCTTTGATCTTCATCAGTAAGTGCTTCAAGTCCTCTTCGCTTTCATCAAGCAAGGTTGTGTCATCTGCATGTCACAGGTTGTTAATAAGTCTTCCTTCAATCTTGATGCCACATTCTTCTTCGTATAGTCCAGCTTCTCGGATTATTTGCTCAGCATACAGATTGAATAGGTATAGTGAAAGGATACAACCCTGACGCACACCTTTCCTGATTTTAAACTATGCAATATCCCCTTGTTCTGTTTGAACGACTGCCTCTTGGTCTGCGTACAGGTTCCTCACGAGCACAATTAAGAGTTCTGAAATTCTCATTCTTCACAATGTTGTCTATAATTTGTTATGATCCACACAGTTGAATGCTTTTGCATAGTCAATAAAACATGGGTAAATATCTTTCTGGTATTCTCTGCTTCCAGCCAGGATCCATCTGACATCAGCTACAATATCCCTTGTTCCACATCCTCTTCTGAATCCAGCCTGAATCTCTGGCAGTTCCCTGTCTACGCACTGCTGCAACTTCTTATGAGTGATCTTCAACAAAATTTTACTTGTGTGTGATATTAATGATACTGTTCGATAATTTTCGCATTCTGTTGTATTACCTTTCTTTGGAATGGACACAAACATGGATCTCTTCCAGTCGGTTGGCCAGGTAGCTGTTTACCAAATTTCTTGGCATAGCTGAGTGAGCACTTCCAGCATTGGATCCATTTATTGAAACTTCTCAGTTGGTATTCTGTCAGTTCCTGGAGCCTTGTTTTTCACCAATGCCTTCAGTGCAGCTTGGACTTCTTCCTTCAATACCATCAGTTCTTGATCATATGTTACCTCCTGAAATGGTTGAACGTCAACTAATTCTTGAATTAGTTAGCAACATATAAAAATTGGGAGATTTTGCAAAAAATGATTTGGGACTTTTTTTGAAAAATCAGATATCTAGCACCCTTGTCCATAGCTGCAGACAAATAGCCTGTGGCTGAGTAGTTGCTGCCCCCTCTTTAGATGGGGTGTATTCCAACAATCCAATGCAGCCCCCAGGCCCACACAGTACACCTGATGCGTACATAGGATTTGCCCAGCCCTGGTAGAGGTTGCATTTGAGATGGCTAATTTAGTCCAAAGTCACCCCATCACCCCATTTTATGGATAAAGAAACTGAGGTGCCAAAACAATTTGCCTGATTTTGGTCTTGTCTTTGTACCTCCAACTCTGGCAAATACAAATTTGACCAAGTCATACCCCTGCTTAAAATCATTCAGTGGCTCCTTACTACCTTTGAAGAGTCCAGTCTTCTTATTATGGCTTACAAGGTCTTTCAACGTAAAGTCTACTCTACCAATCTTGACTCTGACAACTCTAACAAACCAGCCAGCCAATTATCTTCAGGTTCCTCTATTCTGTCATATCAGCTCATGCCATATCCTCTTGTGCCTGTGTCTCTGTGGATGTTGTTACCTTTGCCTGGAATGCCCTTCCCTATCCTTATTTGTCTAAAAAACTCTTATTCATATTCACTACTTAGCTCAGGTACTTGTGATTCTCCCCTGTAAATTCCTCCACCCTCACCTCTCACCATCTCTGCCATGGGGTTCCATTCACACATCTATTTATAGCTCTTAGAACATTCTATTATGACTTCTCCACTAGACTATGTGGTCCTTGAAGGTAGTGACCACACATCATTAATTTGTATCCTCAGCATTTATCCCAGTGCTCAATAAATGGAGCCCTGGTGGCGCAGTGGTTAAGAGCTTGGCTGCTAACCAAAAGGTTGGCAGTTCAAATCCCTATAGAGCAGTTTTACTCTGTCCTATATGGTCGCTATGAGTTGGAATTGACTTGATGGTAATGGGTTGGTTGGTTGGCTCAATGATAACTGAATAAATGAATGAAAGTTTTCCCCCAGGTGACCTGGTTAATAAGCTGTGAGAAAATACAGTCTTCTACTGATTTCCTACTAGGGTAGTGACCAGGAGTCCTTGGTCAACTTGAGAGAATGCAGGGATATGCTACACTGTTTCTAGATACCAAATTGTCTCAAGAAACTTAGTGTTCACCATTTGTTGATCTATCCCCCCTCTTTGTTCTTCTACAGATATTGCATACCTTATTTTGGCTTTAGCTTTCCAGACTTAACCCTTTCATGGACCATGGGTTATACACACCTGTTACATTTTTCACTCCTGGAGGTTTGTTGGCAGGCATTTGAGCCATTTTAGTACATACTGGCATTGTGTCAGTTACTGGTGCAACTGCCTAAAAAGCAAGGAAGTTGGTCTGTACCACATTTGAGTGTAGAAGAGCCATTCATATGAGGGCATGCATAAGAGTGACTGTGTGAAATTTTTGTCTGTTTTGGCTTCTGTACAGCAAGATAAGGCTTGCAAGTATGTTTACTATTTCCTGTGTCATTGAGAAGGTACAGTTATCCGCATTCAAAATATTTAAGTGAATGAGTTATTTATTTTTTTTGGTGAAAATATCTTGTGAGGCACTTCCTGAGCCATGGGACGAATGTGTCCCACGCGTGTTGTGTGCTTCCTGGAATATGGTTAACGGTATAGCCCACGTTAAATCAAACTGATAACAATTATGTGCAGCAAGTACAATGTTTTTTTAATATTTTTTGCGTATTTTTGTATATTTTTGGAAAGTTAACTAAGATATTTTATGACACAAGTGTAACCAAGAAGTGTGATGCACCATGGGACCGATATGTCCTGCTTGGGTGATGTGCTTTATGGAACATGGGACTGATATGTCTTGCTGACAATTGGCATCCCATTTTTTCATATAATAAAAAACTACCAACAAACAGTGATTCAGCATCATTCCACTAGTGGAAAAAAATTATCCATGAAAGGGTTAAAGTTAACTTCCCAGCATTTGTTAGACCCAGATAATTAGAACAAGCCAATCATGGAAATTTGTACTCCTTGCTAGTGATTGGTTCATAAATGGGTTTGTGACCACAATATGGTTAATGAGATCTGAAGGGAATCCTACTGGGTGGGAGATGGTTCTGAGCAAACTTTTTCTATCCTAAGAAAAAGCCACAGGAACAGATGCTTCCTCCTTTTTTCCCTCTGGACAAGTGCTGAAGGCATCTTGCCACCAGCCTAAGAAGAAAGCTAGCACAAAGGATGGCAGAACAGAGAGATGGAAAAAACCTAGAAGGAAGTCCATTAAGTATCTGAATCAACCACCCCTGATTCTTGTTGCATTACTACTTTAGATAATAAATCTCCTTCTTGTTAAACCAGCTTGTGTCATGTATCTATATTTTAATACGGAGCCAGAGCAAACTACCTGATATAGTTCTTCAGTTCCCACTATCATTCCTAAAATAACTGTATATAATCCTCAACTTTCTAATCCCTTTGTTAGTCTATAAATAGTGTAATTAGATAAGCTTCGGATGATCTAAAATTGAGCTCCACGAAAGGCAGGGGGGCATGACCAAGGATTCTTTAACTATTTCTTTTCCCCTTATTAATCCTATGCATGGCTCTTAATTATAGGTATAGCACTTCTTAGAGTTGGCCGTGGGTGAGCCTCATTCCATCATTCCCTACTGTGGGCTGGGCCATTGAGGTATGCTTTTAACCTGTGACTGATACAGGGTACATTCTTTTCCCTAGCCAGAATGTATGCATCTGGAGATGGCAGTGGTCCTGCTCACTATTACACAATAATCCAGAAAAAAACAAAAAACAGTTGCCGTTGAGTAGACTCTGACTCATGGCAACCCCATGTGTGTCAGAGTAGAACTGTCCTCTGTAGCTGTCAGCTGTCTACCCAGCCTTCAATGACACTTCTTTCCTAACAGCACCTAGAGTTTGGTTGCAAGAATAGCCCTCTTCCTTGCAGCCACAATGCCCCTAGTTCTAAACGTAGGCTTGATTCTTCCATGTTGTCCTAAGCTACTACATTTTGTGAAGGTTTGTTGCACAGCAATTGCTAACTAAAACAGCCATCAGGCAGTAACCCTACACAGAGGGACTCTGGGAATAAATGTTTCAACCTCACTCTTCTCCCTCCCTCTGATCTTGTAAATGCTCTCTTAGGTTGAGCCTAATCAGAAGTAGAGGGCAAGGGAGCCCTTTGATGGTCAGCCTCTCAGGGCATACAGCAGGTGTGAGAAGGATGGAGACTGGATCTGGAGAGATGAACAGAAGATATTCAACAGGGTCTACCCCTTCCCCGAGTCCATGTCAACTCTTGTTCTTTGTGCAGGTGAAAATTTGTCTCGCCATCACAGAAGACACATAAATTCCTTCAGCTTCTGTGTCATTATGGGACAATGTTTATTCTGTCATAGTCCCACCTGAAATCTAAAACATTAGCCATGTTCTTCATATTGGGTAGCTATGACAAAGGCACAGGATATGGGTGAAAATAATTAATGTAAAAGATAGCTGTCATGGACTGAATTATGTCCCCCCAAAAATGTGTGTATCAATTTGGCTGGGCCATGATTCCCAGTATTGTGTGGTTGTCCTCCACTTTATGGTTGTAATTTTATGTTAAAGAAGATTAGAGTGGGATTGTAACACTCTTACTAAGGTCACATCCCTGATCCAATGTAAAGGGAGTTTTCCTGGGGTATAACCTGCACCACCTTTTATCTTACAAGAGATAAAAGGAAAGGGAAGCAAGCAGAGAGTTTGGGACCTCACATTACCAAAAAAGCAGTGGTGGGAGCAGAGCGCATCCTTTGGACCCAGAGTCCCTGTGCGGAGAAGCACTTAGTCCAGGGAAGCCTGATGAAAAGGCCGACAGAGAGAGCCTTCCCTTGGAGCTGACGCCCTGAATTTGGACTTTTAGCCTACTTTACTGTGAGGAAATAAATTTCTCTTTGTTAAAGCCATCCACTTGTGATGTTTCTGTTAAAGCAGCACTAGATGACTAAGACAATAGCTATTATCATCCTTGATTTGGTGGCTTGCCATGCAGTCTAAGCAGGTGGTATTCATAGCTGTTTTCCTCCACATTTCATGTTTCCCTTACCCTCTGCCAGCACTGCAGCTGGACAGAGTTCTTTACCTTGTGTTGGGACTCAAACCTTCATTCCTGTGGATTTGAGTCCTTAATGGTCTTGCTTGTAATAGGTTGCTACAGTTTTCCATTAACTGGAACAATTAGGCAAGGGAGTACTAAGAGGCACCCAGTGGGTTCCAAACATAGTTCTCTGCCTTCTTTGTGCAGTAGGGACTCAATTTCTCCCGGGTAATTAGGATCAATTACCCCAGCTCTATGATCCTATTCTCTGAATTCCTCGCTTGAGCACTAGGATCTCTCTAAATCCACAGAGGTCACGGTCACAGGGATGAAAAGCAAAAACTCTTCCAGTGTTTGGTGTAATAAGGGTCCCTGGGTGGTACAGATGGTTAAAATGCTTGGCTGCTAACCGAAAGATTGGAGGTTCCACTACAACCAGAGTTGCCTTGGAAGAAAGACCTGGTGATCTACTTCTGAAAAATCAGCCAGCAAAAATCTTATGGAGGGACTTCCAGGCAACATGGCACTATAGTCAGAAGCACCATGCTTTCCCTCCGCAGCAAATATCAGAACAACTAAGTCAAACAGAGTCACACATCAATCTTGAAACCCTAAGCATCAAATGAAGAGATAAAGCACTCAGCCAAGCATCAACTGGAATAAGAACTGACTGAGAACAGACAGCAAGGAGAGATACATGCAGAAGTCCCCTATCAGCTCCCGCAGCACCAATCTGCCATCTTGGACTCCTATCGGGAATCAGCAAACAGGGGGTATGAGAAAGCAGCTTCACAGAGCTTCCAGCAGGAGACAGAACCACCGGTAACCAGCAATATAGGCTTTCCCATCCCCCCCCCTTTCTTCACCCCACTTAGCCTCCTCTGCTTCCTGCAGCCACAGTCTCTTGGCCAGGAAACACAAGCTTCACCCTGGTGTCGCTTGGATTCCACCTGGCTACACTGGCCAACCCCGAGTGCCTTTTGTTGGCTACTGGTGTTGCTTTTTCCACTTTTTTAGATTTCTTCCTTACCTCTCACCATCTCCCCCTCCTTTCTCTCAAATACCTGGCTCCATGTGCCATCTTTGCTTCTTCCTGAAAGGCTGTGGGACACCGCTTGACTGTGGGACTGCTTTCCAGCCTGTGCCACCATGCTGGTGGGACCCCTGGGGCTTTTTGTTTGTTTGTTTGCTCTGATTTGTTCTGTTTTAATTTGTATGTTTGTTTTCTTTTTATTTCCTGGGCTTGTGAGCCCCTTCTAGCCAGGCAGTACCGGGTGGCTTGGAAGCTACTCCCTTCCTTTGTGCAGATGCACAGGGACATCCCTGAAGGCATCTCTCTTTTCTTGTTTTTTTGGGTTTTCTTGTTTGTTTGTTTTGTTTTGTTTTCTTCTCTCTCTTATTCCTTTTTTGTCTTTCTTCATTTCCAGTTTCTTATTCATTTTTTTTCTTTTACCCTTTTTCTTTTTTTTCATTTTTGTTTTTCCTCATTTCTCAATCTCTCATCTCTCCACTCAATAGCAAGCTCCCTTAGCACTCTTTTTTGTTTGTGTGTATGTTTTTGGCTCCTGTTCCTCTTTCCTCTCTCTCATCTTTCCATACCCATCTTAGCTCCACACATCACAATCCACCCCCTTCTTCCTGCTTACCTGTACTGTGTGCTGATCATCACACTCCCAAGCACAACGGGCACGGCCTACTGGAACCTGCCCTGCACTGATTCCCAGTCCACACTGTCGGCCCTGGTACATGCCACAAACAACCCATCCAAGGAACTCACCTTCAGCTGGACCTGCCCTGCTGTACCATACCTGAGTGACTAACCCTGCCCATTGGAGAAGGAGGTGAAAAGTATCGTGCCCACATATGAGCAAACAACAAAGAACACATAGCCTGCCTGCTCAGACATAACCAAATAAAACAAAAAATCAGGATGAAACAAACAAATCTACAATCAATAAACGAGAAAAATAACCACTGAATGCCCTGAAGACAGCAGACAATATCAAAACATTTACAAAAACAGAACAAGATGGTTCCAGTAGGCATCCAAAATAAAACATCAGATGACTTTCCAGTAGAAGAAAAGGCACTAGACCTAACTGATAGGGAATTCAAGTCTCTAATATTCAGAATTATCCAAGAGTTGAAGCAAAAAGCAGACAAAAATAAATGAGGAAAAAAATACACAAATTCATGGAAAAGGCAGACAAATTAATGGAAAATACAGATAAAAATATGGAAGAGTTCAAGAAAACAATACAGGAACAAAATGCTAAAATAAATTCACAACTAGAAATCATACAAAAACAACAATTAGAAATCTGAAAGATAAACAACAAGATTTCAGAAACAGACAGTGTCATAGACGGGCTGAGGATCAGATTTGAAACAGTAAAATTGAAGACAAACACTTTGATACAACTCTGAGGAAAAATCAGAAAAAAGAATGAATAAAAATGAAGAAACACTGAGAATTATGTTGGATACAATCAAAAGCAAAAATCTTCAAGTGATTGGAGTTCCAGAACACAGGGAGAAAAGAGAAAACACAGAGAAGATCACTGAAGAATTGCTGACAGAAAACTTCTCCAATATCATGAAAGATGAAAAGCTGACCATCCAAGAAGCTCAATGAACCCCATACAGGATAGATCTCAAAAGAAAATCATCAAGGCATATCATAATTACACTTGCTAAAACCAAAGACAAACAAAGAATCCTGAGAGCAGCTTGAGAAAAACAAAAAGTCACATACAGAGGAGAAACAATAAGACTAAGTTCAGATTATTTGGCAGAAACCATGCAGGCAAGAAGGCAATGGAACAACATATATAAAACATTGAAAGAAAAAAATTGTCAGCCAGGAATAATATATCCTGCAAAACTCTCGTTCAAATATGATGGTGAAATTAGGTCATTTCCAGATAAACAGAAATTAAGGGACTATGTAAAAACCAAACCAAACTTACAAGACTTATTAAAGGGAGTGCTTTGATCTGAGAAAAAACAACATCAGATCACAGGCTGAATCTAGGACACAGGATTGTACTAGCCAGATACCAACCTAGGAAATGAACTCTCAAGTCCTATGCAAAACCAAAAGAATTATAACAGGGAACCAGAGAGGTTAATCTCTGAATGACAACAGCATGAGAACAATAAAAGAGGGAATAAACAGTGTAGGTATAGAACCCTCTTATGGAGAGGAAGGCAAGGTGATACCAAGTAATAATAGACTGGTTCAAATCTAGGAAGATAAGGGTAAATTTCAAGGTAACCACAAAGAAAGTTAACAAACCTACTCATCAAAATAAAGAAGAAAAACATAAAGTCTCAGTAAAAACAAAACCTAGAAAAATAAAAGAAATGAAAACAAATCTACAAACAAAAGGAACTCAGCATAGGAGAGTAAGAGAAAACATCAGCACCACAAAAAAAAAAAAAAAAAAAAAAAAAAAAAGCACTACAAAATGCAGTCCCACTCCTAGGAATATATCCTAGAGAAATAAGAGCCATCACACCAATAGACATCTGCACACCCATATTCATTGCAGCATTGTTCACAATAGCAAAAAGATGGAAACAACCTAGATGGCCATCAACAGGTGAATGGATAAACAAACTATGGTACAAATACACAATGGAGTATTATGCAAAGATAAAGAACAATGATGAATCTGTGAAGCATCTCACAACATGGATGAAACTGGAGGACATTATGCTGAGTGAAATAAGTCAATCACAAGAGGACAAGTATTGTATGAGACCTCTACTGTAAAAACTCATGTAAAAGTTTACACACAAAAAGAAACAATCTTTGTTGGTTACAAGGGATAGGAGGGGTGTGGGAGGAACTAAATAGACAATAGGTAAGTGGTAACTTTGGTAAAGGGTAAGACAGTACACATTACTGGGGAAGCCAGCACAACTTGTACAAGGAAAGGTCATGGAAGCTCCATAGACACTTCCAAACTCCCTGAGGGACTGAATTGCTGGGCGGAGGGCTGTGGGGACTATGGTCTCAGGGAACATCCAGCTCAATTGGCATAACGCAGTTTATAAATAAAATGTTCTACATTCTACCTTGGTGAGTAGCATCTGGGGTCTTAAAAGCCTGTAAGTAGCCATCTAAGATACTCCATTGGTCTCACCCCTTCGGAAGCAAGGGAGAATGAAGAAAACAAGATACAAGGAAAAGATAAGTCCAAAGGACTAAGGGACCACAGCTACCACAGCCTCCACCAGACTGAGTCCAACACAGCTAGATGGTGCCTGGCTACCACCACTGACTGCTCTGACCGGGATCACAATAGAGGGTCCTGGACAGAGCTGGAAAAGGATGTAGAACAAAATTCTAAGTCACAAAAAAGAGACCAGATTTACTGTCCTGACAGACTGGAGAAATCCCAAGAGTATGGCCCCCGGGCACCCTTTTAGCTCAGGTGAAGTCATTCCTGAGGTTCACCGTTCAGCCGGGAATTGGACAGCCTCATAAAACAAATGGGACTAATGAGGCACAGCAGTCCAGGGACAAGGACTAGAAGGCAGGAGGGGACAGGAAAGCTGGTGATAGGCAACCCAAGGTTGAGAAGGGACAGTGTTGACATGTTGTGGGGTTGTTAACCATTGTCATAGGGCAATATGTGTACTAACTGTTTAATGAGAAAATACTTGTTCTACAAAGCTTCATCTAAGGTACAAAAAAAAAAATTACCTATGTGAGATCAAATTGACAACAGCAACTCAAAAGGTTTGATGGAAAGCCTAGGAGGCAGTGAGTTGAAGATAATTATGATGGAATAATTTGGAAAAGGATAGTGAGAATAGCAGCACAACTGGAAGAATTTAATCGATGCCACTGAATTGTACATGTAGAAACTTTTGAAATGGTCTAACTTTGGCTACATATATTTTCACCAAGAAAAATTTCCCCAAGGTCGAGAAGGGAGAGTGTTGACATGTCGTGGGGTTGTTAACCAATTCTGTATGACAATATGTGTACTGACTGTTTAATGAGAAACTATTTGTTCTGTAAACCTTCATCTAAAGTACCATAAAAAAAAATAAAAAATCCTATAGAGCACACTTCTACTTTGACACACACAGGGTTGCCATAAGTCATAGTCTACTCAACGCAATTGGTTTTTTTTTTTTTTTTTCCTGGTTTATGGTGTAATAGTGAGCAGGACCACTCCCATCTCCAGACCTATACATCTGGCTAGGGAGAAAAAGACACTATGTACCTCAGTCACTGGTTAAAAGCGTACCTCAGTTTATAAATCAGAACCCTAACCTCACAAGGTGTTGTCTCCCAGCTGGTGCTGACTAAGCCTTAATCACATAGGATGTCTCTGGAGATGCCAGAGGGATCCACTGGGTATGGGAACAGCCCATCATGGGGAAGAAGGGGAAGGCATTCATCTGCTGGCTCTTTCCTATCTCCTGCCTCCTGTTTGTCCAAGTTTGGCCCCTGTCTTAGTCATCTAGTGCTACTATAACAGAAATACCACAAGTGAATATCTTCAACAAAGAGAAGTTTATTCTCTCACAGTCTAGTACGCTACAAGTCCAGATTCAAGGTGTCAGCTCCAGGGGAAGGTTTTCTCTCTCTGTTGGCTCTGGAGGAAGGTCCTTGTCATCGATCTTCCCCTGGGCTAGGAGCTTCTCTGCACAGGAACCCCAGGTCCAAAGGATATGCTCTGCTCCTGGCGCTGCTTTCATGGTAGCATGAGGTCCCCGTCTCTCTGCTTGCTTCTCTTTTATATCTCAAAAGACGGTGGCTCAAGACACAATCCAATCTTGTAGATTAAGTACTGCCTCATTAACATTACTGTGGCCTATCCCACCTTATTAACATTACAAAGGTAGGATTTACAACACATAGGAAAATCACATCAGATGACAAAATGGTGGACAATCACACAATACTGGGAATCATGGCCTGCCCAAATTAATACACATATTTTTGGGGGATACAATTCAATCCATGAAGCCTCAAAACTAAAAACTAAACCAGTTGCCATCAATTCCAACTTGTATCGACCCCATTTGTGCAGAGCAGACTGCTTCACAGGGTTTTCATGGCCTTGACCTTTCAGAAGCAGGTCGCCAGGCCTGTCTCCTGAGGAGCCTCTGGGTGGGTTCAAATCTCTAACCTTCTGGTTAGTAGTCAAGTGTGTAACCGTTTGCTCCACCCAGAGACTCCTAAGTTTGCCCCATAGGGTGTTAAATTACCCTGCCCTCTGGGTTGTAGGGAAAGCTTCCCAGTGTTTCATCTGATTCTGGAACTTGTGGGAGGGGCCAGTTGGTGGGTCAGTTTGGAGATGGTTGGGGAGGGCTGCTGAGTCAGCAGTGCTGTTAGGAGCGAGGTGAGCTCCACTGAGCAAGAGTCCAACGTCCGTGGGTGGGGCCAGATGGAGACAGGTGAATCTGGGCTGGTGCATAAACTTGGCTCATACATTGTGAGTGACTTTGGGCAAGTCACCTAAGCACTTCAAGCCTTAGTTCCCTCATCTCTAAAAAAACCTAACAGTATCTACCTCATATGCTGGCTCATATTATTCGTATATATTATCCTAATCCAAGTAATCCCGATTTACAACAGGGTTCTCTTCTGACAACTCAATAGTAAGTTGGTTCTGACATAAATCAAATACCTCATTTTTTTTAGTTTTCATGATTATTGCCTTTTATTATCAGTATCTTTATAAATCCAATCTTTGTCTTTGGGTGTTGAAAACATTACATATAAATTACAGATATATTTTAATACATACATACATAAATACACATGTTCATAAAAAAATGGAGGACATCGGCATTTTCTAAATTGAGGTAATAACTCCACTTATGGAAGGTTCTGGATCATCTAGATTATCCCTGGGAATGAGGATGGTGTTTCTAGTCAGAAAATCAGTGAGATTTGTCTGTGTGGTCCTTTTATGCACTGCAACATTGTATGTAGTACATATTAAAGTACATACTACTATCATGGATTAAACTGTGTCCCCCAAAAAATGTGTCAACTTGGCTAGGCCATGATTCCAGTATTGTGTGGTTGTCCTCTATCTTATGATCTGATGTAATTATCCTCCATTTTGTGATGTGTTGTAAATCCTAGCTTCTATATATTAATGAGGTAGGATCAGTGTGCCATGTATCTTGAATTACAGCCTTACAACAGGGTGTGACTCAAGTCACATCTTTATTCAAGTCACACCCTTACTCAAGTCACACTCTTGCCTGAGTCATGCCTTTTATCTTACAAGAGATGAAAAGAGAGAGAAGCAAGCAGAGAGGGGAAGGACCTCACTACTACCAAGAAAGAAGAGCCGAGTGTGGAGTGTGTCCTTTGTACCCGAGGTCTCTGCACTGAGAACCTCCTAGACCCAGGGGATGATTGATGCCAAGACAGATGGAGATCTCCAAGGAATGCTGGGCCCACAGATGTTGAAAGGAGACAAGAACTTTCCCCCAGAGCCGACAGAGAAAGCCTTCCCCTAGAGCTGGTGCCCCAAATTCATACTTCTAGCCTCCTAAACTGTGAGAGAAGAAATTTCTGTTTGTTAAAGCCATCCACTTATGATATTTTTGTTATAGTAACACTAGATAAGTCAATTACTAACCATAAGATGTACAAAAAAAAAAAAAAAAGCCAGTTGTAAGTGCAGATTGTGGTAACTTGAATACATCTTATCACAACTTTGTAGCGATAGGCTATCATTCTTGCCATTTCATAGATGTGGAAATTAAGACGGTGAGCGATTAAATGAATAAACCAATAAATCAGTTGCTGTTGACTCATGACAACCTCATATGTGTCAGAGCAGAACTGTGCTCAGTGGCTGATTACTTGAAAGTAGATCACCAGGCCTTTCTTTTGGGGCACATATGGGTGGACTCAAACCTCCAACCTTTTGGTTAGCAGCCAAGCACAACCGTTTGCACTACATGACACAAAATGGCAGAGTCAGAACTAGAATTCAGTTCAACTGACTCTTAGCCTCCTACTCTTTCCACCGTTATCACATATCCCCTTGAGATTTCATCAGAGGACTGAATTTCAAAACTCTCAGAAAGAGAAAGATTCGAGCACAAAAGTGAATGAAAAGTTATGCATGGGTGCAGATGTTATAAAGGGTAAAATGTGTATCCTACAACAAGCAACTCTAAAATTTCTTAATGGATTTCATAAAGTAAAATAGTACTTTGAAAGCAGCTTACAAGTATAGTTTTCTAAACACTCAAAATGTGTTTGTTTTGAACTATTTCTGTTGAATCAAAGTGATCTGTGGAAAAATACAATATAAGACCCATTCTTCCAAACAGATCCCATTTGCCCAGCAAACACAGCAGTAAAGCTGCTATCATTGCAATAGCACATGCTCTGACTTGTCAAGACCCACCTTCCTGCTTTCTTCCTGCCAAGTAACAGGCTCAGCTAACATGACTTCTAATCCTTTGGATCCAGCTGCCTCTCAGACTGTGAGAGCCTAAATCACATAGCTCCCCACTGACCGCCAGCGTCTTTTAGAGCCGAGTGTTTCGAGGGGGGGAAAAATGACGTGGAGAGATTAGTTAAGCAAAGACTCTGTAAATGCTGTGAGTAGAACTCAATAATTAAATGGGCTGTGAACTGTTAATTTTTTGCACTTTCTGTAAATACAGATTTACATAAATTCTAGCCTTCAAACTGAGTAAGGTGATAAGGTAGTGACGTTAAGGTAACGGAGTTTGGCAGAGCTCTTAAAGACGCCCCTGAGTCCCCAGAAACAGAGCAGAAACAAGCCAGTCCATAATGGAAGAGTTTTCCTGTAAATTTGATGGACTTCATAAGTCCACGGAAACAGAAACTGGCACCTGTTAATTACCCTGAGAAGTGAAGGCTGGAAGGGATGAGAAGGTCATCTAAATGTTAGACTGAATCAGATGTGCGGGACTCCCAGTGCCAATTCATCATGAGAGAGACCAATGGAGCCCTGTTCTCTAAGCTTACTCCCCTAGCCATAGTCCCAAACCGGGGCAGGGCCAAATCATACTATGGTACTCAACATTGGTTCCTTTCTTGGGGAGCTGAACTGGGAGCTACTACTGATGTAAACACTTACATGGACTATGCCTATGGCCATTTTTAGTGATAGGGAAGAAGAATCTCAAATATGTTATAATCTGGGATAGCGGAATGCTACACAAACAAATTTCAAATAAACATTCCACCAAAAAAAGAAAAAACTGTGCTGTCAGAGAAGACACAAGTCTGCTTTATGTCTTCATGCTCTTGTACCCAGAAGGGTGCCCTCTCTCTCTACATATAGCCTAATACACACACACACACACACACGCAAGGACTGTACATACATATATACAGCAGAACTCAACAAATCTTTGTCATTGATGCTGGTAATAAAAAGGCTAGATTAAAAATAAAATTGTTTAGGCTTTCTTAAGTAATTATTTATTTCCCTTTCAGTGAGCAGAGAGTGAAACTATGTTTGCTTTGACTTCAAATGATCTCATGAGGCATTAACCGGCTGTCATTCCACGAACAGCTGTGAAAAAAATGTTTCCAACGATTGTGTTTTCTTTAGGCTATTATCCCCATTTCCTCTCCTCTTCTTTTTCCAACATTTGCAAATACCACTTAGGGCTCTCCTCCTTGTCAGTTGCGTGATGTTTTGAAATTACATAATTTCTTTGATCTTATGTTTTCACATCTGTGAAATAGGGATGCTAATAATACCTACCTCACAGATGTTTTGAAAAATAAATGTCGTTGTTGTTTGGGAATGTCCTCAGCAGGATACTTAGTGTACTGTAGCTATTCATAGGTTTATTGGATAAGAAAACATGCAAAAATGGCAGTTAAGTTTTACTGATGATATTAAAATTTATCTCAATAGACAAACGGATAAATAATATAGTATATACGTACCAAAACCAAAACCAAACCTGTTGCCATCAATTCAATTCTGACTCATGGCGACTCCATGTGTTACAGATTAGAACTGCTCTATAGGGTTTTCGTGGCTGTAATCTTTATGGAAGCAGATAGTCAGGCCCTTCTTTTGAGGAGCAGCTGTGTGGGTTCGAATCACCAACCTTTAGGTTAGCAGCCGATTGCAAACCACTTGCCCCACCCACTGACCTTGTATGTATATGTAATGGAGTATTATTCAGCTATAAAGAGAAGTGAAGTTCTGATACATGGCACTACATGGATAAACCTTGAAAATATGCTAAGTGAATAAGCCAGACACAAAAGGACAAATATTGTATGATTCCACTTACATGAAATATCTAGAATAAGCAAATCCATCAAGACAAAAGATTAGTGGTTACCGGGGACTGGGAGGAGGGGGGATGGGGAGTTTAAAAATATATATCTACATGGTTGAAATAAAATTTATCTCTTTTGAATCAGATGTGAATATCAGAAGAAAAAAGGAAAGGAGCAGGAAATAGTCCCATAGTTTAGAAAACACTTTAAAAGAAAGAAAATGACATGTGACCAAAAGCTTTGTCTAAGATTTAGGTCAAATTTTATCTCTTCTGAAATATGGTCAATTTGAATCTTTTTTGTTTTTTGAAGAATTTTGTTTTAATCAAAGACCTTTATAAATCTAGATTTTTCAAAGCAAAATCACAAAAAATTATCAGAAAAAAATCCCACAGCATTTCTGGTTTCATCAAGATATGAATTTATAGATTTTTAATATCTCTTTTTTTTGTAAAAGGTGTAAATTGTTTAACTTTCAGAATCCTATCATTTTCAATTAAAATTTTGTGTAAAACTTCATAAATAAGTTTCTAATGACAGTATCTAGGGATGAATAGAAATTAAGTCTTCTTAAAAATTATCATGATCAATAAATATTTAGCGAATGCCTACCATTTTACACAATATGGTAAGCAATGGTAATATCATTCAAGCATTCAGGAAATCTACATACAAGTCATTCAAAATGAAATTTAGGAAAGTTGATTATAAGTGCATCTTTCTATGAGAAAACAATCCTCTTTCCTCAGTACAAACTTTGTCTGTTACTGTTTTCTGTTTGATTTTGTATAATTCTAGTGTTAAAGTCTGGGACACCTCCTGGGAAGTGGGGAAGGGGGCAACTGAATTATAAAGGAATCTGCCTGCGAGGGAGTAGGCATTTAGGTAGAGCAGGCAGGGGCTGGGATTTGTCCATTTCATAAATGATCTGAGAACTAAAAGCATCATTTAGAGAGAGAGAGAAAAAAAAAGAAGAAGCTACCTCAATAAGACCAACTTTTATGGTCATAAGGTTACAAATCCACTAGTGAGACTGGGGTCAAAAGATAATGGGTGAAGAAGCCAAGCTATGATGAGCTATCCAATAAGGTGCTGTGGAAATACCCAATACGGATATACAACCCCGGCTTGGGGGGCTCTAGAAGGTCCTTCCCTGGAGGTGGCGCAGACCTAAGCTGAGCTTTCATGGATACTTAGAAGTTAGCCACAGAAAAGAAAGTTGGAAAGGAAGGGAGCTCAGATTCAACGGTCAGCAAGCACCACCTTGAATTGGTTGGAGAGAGCTGAGATGAGGTCAGAAAAGTGAGCAGAGATCAGATCAACATAGACCTTAACTTTATCCTGAAGGGAAGGGAGATAAAATAAAAGGTTTAAATTAGGAGGGTGGTTTCAGCAGATTTGCCTTTAAGTAAGGTCCCTTAGCTGTAGGATGGAGAACAGATTGAGGGAGATAATCCGGATATTGGTCCAGTTTTCTCTAAGTAGCTTTGAGAAAAGAAAGTGACATATAATAAATCTGTTTCTCAAGTTTAATCCAATTTTAATTTCTTAATATTTTTCTTAGAATCACCCTGGAGATCTTGAGTAACTGCCTAAATACATAAATTTAGCTTGCAAACTTCATGTAAACATATTCTGCTAATGTCTTGGTAGGTTTTTATAGAAACAAGAATTTCAAGATGATCTTGGTGTTGCTCTAGAGTTGATATTCCCCTTGTACAATCTCTATGGTTTGGTTCCTTCGGGTTTATCATGTGAAGTCAGTCATGTCATACGATATGAACAACCATAAAAATAAGGATCTATACCCCTTTTTTGAAGAGCACAAACACTTCCATGAAACACAAACAGTACTTTCAAGGTATTTACAGGTGATTTAAAAATGAAATTACTAGAATGTATTCTTATTTTCTTAGTTTCTCAATATTTTAAAACCTAATAGATTTTGTTATTCAGTGGTTTCAATTCATAGTTTAAAGCATACTCAGGATTTAGGACTCTCATGCCTTTATAAAGATCAATTCCGGGAAACATAAAAATGTGGAAACATACACATTTTCTCTGTTCTTTCAAAGGTGCTAACACCTGTTTTTCCTCTAGAGAGAGGCAATGCCTTTTGCTACCCCTCCAAACTTTTCCCAGTTATTGGCCTCTTCTGTTGTTGCTGGCAGAAAAATTTAGTTATGCTCACTTCTAGAGTAACTTCCTGGCAAGCCTAGTGGCAATACCTACTTACGTTTTAAAATCAAAGAATATAAAAGAACTTACAATGAAAAGCAACAGTTACCTGCTCACCCTTATACCATTTTAAAGAGGCAACTACTCTGAATCATTTTATTGCTGTTTCTTAATTAATCAACTTTAGACCTTTTCTTTTGACTCCTGCTATGACAGATGAGGATTTAGCACACTTATACCACATCTCAGTTCACTTGCCTCCCTTTTGAGTTCTGTGAGTCACAGTCGTATACTGTATTCAGTTTCTCTATTGCAGAGGTTGCAAACAGATGGCCTGCAGGCTAGATCTGACTGTAGATGTATCTTGTTTGGCTTGCACTGAATTTAAAAAAAAAAAAAAAATCCAAGATTAAAAGATTGTAAATAGAAAAATCAGTCCTCAATTTTACATGGCTTGACAAGAGGCCCTGAAAAGCTAAAACAATGCTGAAGACGAACAAAGCAGGAGGACTCACACTTACTGATTTTAGAACATACTATACAGCTACAGTAATCAAAAGAGTGTGGTACTGATATAACAATAGACACACAGGCCAATGGAATAGAATTGAAAATCCAGAAATAAACCCACACATCTGTGCTCAACTGATTTTTCACAAGGGTGCTAAATCCATTTGACAGAGAAAGAAGAGTTTCTTCAATAAATGGTGCTGGGAAAACTGGATTTCCACGTGAAAAAAATGAAACTGGATCCATGCCTCACATCACACACAAAAACAAATTCAAAATGTATTAAGGACCTAAATGTGCAAACTGGAACCATAAAATTCTTAGAAGAACAAGCAGGGGCAACTGCTGTCAGGCCTAGCTTTCAACAATGGATTATCTAATATAATAACAAAAGCACAAACAGCAGAAGACAAAGTAAATAAATGGGACCTCATAAAAATTAAAAACTTCTGCTCATCAAAAGACTTTACCAAAAAAGTGAAAGGACAAGCTACCGATGGGACAACATCTTTGGAAACCATATATCTGACAAGAATCTAATAACCAAAATATAAATAGAACTTTGACAACTTAATGACAAAAAGATACGTAACTCAACCATAAAATGGGCAAAGGACGTGAGTAGATGTTTCACCAAAAAGGACATTCAAATGGCCACCAAACACATGAAAAGATGCTCAGTGTCATTAGCCATCAGAGAGATGCAAATAAAAATCACAATGAGATACCATTTCACTCACATCAGGATAGCTAAGATCAAAATTTTAAAAAAGCAAACAGAAAATAACAAATGTTGGCAAGGATGTGGGGAAATTGGAACCCTTATCCATTGCTGGTGAGAATGCAAAATGGTACAGCTGCTATGGAAAACAGACTAAAAATAGAAGTACCATATGACCCAGCAATTCCACTCCTACATATATACCCAAAAGACTAGAAAGCAGAGACTCAAAAAGAGGTCTGTATAACAGTGTTCACTGCAGCACTATTCACAATAGCCAAAAGGCGGAAACAATTTAAATTCCCATCAACAGATGAAAGGATAAACAAAATGTGGTACATACATACAATGGAATACTACTCAGCCAGAAGGAGGAATAAAGTCCTGATACATGCTACAGTATGGATGGGGCTTGAAGACATTATGCAGAGCAAAATAAGTCAATCAAAAAGGGCAAATATTGTATGACCTCATTTATATAAATAGACAAGGAAAGGCAAATGTATAGAGACCAAAGTTTATTAGTGCTTACGAGGGGTGGGAGGGAGGAGGAAAAGGGAGGGTTAATGGTGATGGAAAAATTTCATTGATTAAGGGGAGGTGTGCACAGCTTATTACTTCAACTGCTGTCAATAAATTGTACATCTGTAAAAAGCTGAATTGGCAAAAGTTTTGTGATATATTTACAACAACGACAAAAAAAAAAAAAAAGAGTAGCTGCTGAGGCTGCTTATGTACAACCAAACACCTCATGGGATTTGGTTCCTTGGTTTGGAGGTTTAGGGCCATGGTTTCATGGGACATCCCAGTTAACTGGCCTAATAAGGTGCTTAGTGTCTCTGTTCTACCTCCTAGTTTGTTGCATAGTGCCTGGGGTCTTAAAATCTTGCAAGCAGCCATCCGAGGCACAACTGGTCTCTATTCACCTAGAGCAACAGAGGAAGAAAGAGGGTCAGGAATAAGGAGGATATGGAATGTGTGGCTAATTGCTTCCATGAACAACTGCCTCCTTTATCATGAGACCAGAAGAACTGGATGGTGCCTGGCTACCATTCCTGAACATTTTGATCAAATATTCCATAGAAGAATCCTGATCAAAAGAAGGAAAATGCAGAACGGAACAGAATTTCAAATTCTCATGGATACAAGACTTTCTGGAGCCATGGTGGGTGGAAGAACTCTTGAAACTACTGCCCTGAGATAATCTTTAAACCTTAAACTAATAATATTCCCTGAAGTCATCTTAAAATCAAACAATAGTTTAGCTTAACTAGTAAACAAAGGTCTGCCTTGAGCATTACGCTCTTTTAAGAACTGTCTATACGTGATCAAATTGACAACAACTCGAAAGATTAGATAGGAACCTTAGGGGGCAGTGAGTTCATGTTAACAGAGGAGGAAAAGCTCAGAAAAGAAGGGCAAGAATAGGTTGCACAACTCAAAGAATGTAATCAATGTCACTAAATTGTACATGTAGAAACTGTTGAATTGGTTTATGTTTGGCTGTGTATATGCTCAACAACAACAACAAAATAAATAAAATTTAGAAGGAAAAAAGTTGTAAAATTCAAAATAAAAAGTCCAAATGTTTAGCTCTCACAAAAAGATCAGATGTTGCAAATATGGGCCCCTATTCCTACAACTGAAGCCCTGGTGGCACAGTGGTTAAGAGCTTGGCTGCTAACCAAAAGGCTGGTAGTTCGGATCCACCAGCTGCTCCTTGGAAACCCTATGGGACAGTTCAACTCTGTCCTATAAGGTCACTATGGATTGAAATCTACTCAACAGCAATAGGTTATTCCAACAACTGACCAAAGATGGTCAAGTCGCTATCCTCTCCAGACAGGGTAGGCACCTGCTAGTGTGCCAAAGTTCTCACCAAATCCAGGTAAACACATACACCAATACAGGAGCTCTGTTTCTCATTCATGTTACCTGCTTGGCTCCTATAGGCATTTCAGTTTGCTAACCACACTATTGGTTACCTTTATAACTTTTAAATAATATACCTGTTGGAGACTGAATCTTGTCCTCCCAAAATGTGTCAACTTCGCTAGGCCATGGCTCCCAGTATTATGTGATTATCCACCAGTTTGTCATCTGATGTGATTTTACTATGTGTTGTAAATCCTACCTCTATGATGTTAATGAGGCAGGATTACAGGCAGTTATATTAACGAGGTAGGACTTGATCTACAAGATTAGATTTTGTCTTAAGTCAATATCTTTTGAAATATAAAAGAGAGAAGTGAGCAGAGAGACAGAAGGACCTCAGACCACCAAGAAACAAGAGCCAGGAGAAGAGTGTGTCCTTTGGACCCATAGTCCCTGCACTCAGAAGCTCCCCCACCAGGGAAGATTGATGACAAGGACCTTCCCACAGAGTTGACAGAGAGAAAGCCTTCCCCTGGAGCTGGCACCCTGAATTCAGACTTTCAGCCTCCTAGACTGTGACAGAATAAATTTCTCTTTGTTAAAGCCATCCACTTGTGGTATCTCTGTTATAGCAGCGCTAGATAACTACTACCCAAAATTCCTATTTCATCTTTCATAAATATTTGTCAATATCTCATAACTCCCTTACTGTTTTGTAAGAGTAGAATATTAGTTTTTCCTTGTTTTCCTGGATCGCTTCTGTCCCCTTTCCATCTCACAAATGTTGTCAGCAACACCTTTACTTATATATGTTCAGTGTTATACCATTTATATTCTGCTCTGAAATTTGAAGTAAATCTTGTTTTGTCACCCTCAAATGCCTACTGATCCTGAGTTATCCATTCATATTTAATAATGAGGCAGTAGACTTCTGCTTCTACTTATGAAGGAATCACCAGTATAGGGCTTTCCATCTAACCACAAATAACTAGAAAACTGCAAAAAATGTATGAAATAACTGTTTAAAAAATTTTTTTGTGCTAAATATATATGTAAAAATGGCATGGGGGAGGTGTCCGACCTTTTCTAACTTCACAAGGGGGAAGGAGAATTAAGATCAACAGCCAAAGGCTCATTCCTATGAGGCAGGGGTCAGACATTGCCTCTCTGTGCCATCTCTACCAATTCTGACACCAGCCATCCCTTCCAAGGTACTCTCTATTTCTCTGCCATATTTGATAATTTGCTGCAATGGCCACACAGAACTCACAGATTATACTAACAATTATGGGTTTATTAAGGAAGTAACAGGTTACAATTCAGGTGCAGGAGCACTCAGGTTACAGTTTTTCCATCAGAACGGCCTCTTCTCAGCTGTGCTGCAGCCATGCCTCTCTCTGGCCCCTCAGCCTCTGCCCTGCTCCAGCAAGTGTTACAAAGCTCTTTTAGCTCTGCCGATAAGTGCCCTGAGACACCCGACTCTGCCAGTAAGTCTCAGCCTGAAGGCACTCAGCTCTAGCTCCTTGGGTCAGCAAACCTAGCTCCACCAAGTTCCCAGAGGCAACTTTTCCTGCCAGAAGCCACTCAGGTTTCTTGCTCTGTGGGCTTCCTGGCCCACCTTGCCATCTCTTGCTGTTCTCCTGGTTTTGCTGCCGCCATTTCTCTGCTACTGCTTCTTGCTGTCTTCAGTGTTACAGTGCTTTCTCTCAGTCTCCTGGTTCCAGGAGCTTCTCAGCACAGGGCTTTCCAGTCCAAAGGACATGCTCCACTCTTGGCTCTTTCCTGGTTATGGTGAGATCCTCTCCTCCTGCCTCTGAGATGGCTCATTTTAAGCCTAGTGGGATAGCAAAACTGACCAATTTCTTCATTAGGGTTCCATAGAGCTTATTTGCACAGTCCCATCCCCACATGGGCTCCATGAACTTTATTTGCATTATTAGCAAGCTATCCAATCCCCTTGGTAGGCCACAATTACCTTATTCGTATAAAAAACCAAAAAACTTATTTGTATAGTCCCACCCAAGTGATTGTTACAAGGCCATGGCAGGAAAAGCCATATAAAAGTGATCCATCACACCACAATACATAACAAAATTTGCCATTTCTACATTTTTTATACATGTACAGTTCAATGACATTACATTCATCATGTTGTGCAACCACTGCCATTATCCATTTCCAAATTTTTCTATCACTTTTACAGAAACTCAGTACCCCTTTAAGCACCCACTTCCTCTTTCTCCTTCTCCCCCTGTAATCACTGATAAACTTTTAGGTCTTTATACATTTGACTATTTTAGATATTTCATACAAGTGGGATCATACATTTCTCCTTTTGTGACTGACTTACTTTACTCAGCATAATGTTTTCAAGGTGAAACAACTGTTTTAAATCTTTTCTTTTTAGCCATTGAAAGAAAGGAAACCAACAAGGTGTGCCTTCTGGTTGCTGCAGTTTTCTTCCTGAAGGCAATTTCTGGATCACGGCACAGGGAAGGGAAGCCCAGACAGTTTTGGGAGATCTCACTGAGTTGATGAGACAGAAATAAGAACTTGGGGAGGCTGAGGCAGCTGGAATTTGTGGGACAGACTACCAAAGGAAAAAAAAAACAAATCCATTGCCGTCGAATTGACTCTGACTCACAGTGACCCAACAGGACAGAGCAGAACTGCCCCATAGGGTTTCCAAGGAGCGGCTGGTGGATTCAAACTGCCAACCTTTTGGTTAGCAGCCGAACTCTTAACCACTGTGCCACCAGGGATCCAACTACCAAAAAGGAGGGAGATAAGCAGAGAAAGAGATCCAAAAATCTGCACATAGATCCCCTTGGTTATTTGACTGAATATTAACCTGAATCCAAAGAAGGTTAAACAATACCAGGCTGGGCAAAGAACAAAGGCTGGGAAGCCATAAACTAAACAAGTCTTAGTTATCTAGTGCTGCTGTAACAGAAATACCACAAGTAGGTGGCTTTAACAAACAAAAGTTTATCCTTTTATAGTCTAGTAGGCTAGAAGTCCAAATTCAGGGCGTCAGCTCCAGGGGATGTCTTTCTCTCTCTGTCGGCCTTCTCATCAATCTTCTCTTGGTCTGGGAGCATCTCCACGCAGGAACCCTGGGTCCAAAGGACACACTCTGCTCCTGGCACTGCTTTCCTGGTGGTATGAGGTCCCCCTGTAGCTCTGCTCGCTTCTCCCTTTATATCCCAAACGAAACTGGCTAAAGACACAATCCAATCTTGTAGATTGAGTCCCGCCTCATTAACATAACTGCTCCCTATCCCCCTGTGGTGAACATCATAGACGCAGGATTTACAACATGTAGGAAAATCACATCAGATAACAATATGGTGGACAATCACACAATACTGGGAATCATGGCCTAGTCAAATTGACACACATATTTTTGGGGGACAAAATTCAATCCATAACAGTCTCCTACCAACCAGAGTGAGGAGAACTTATTAAAAACCTGAGGCACTTAGTAGAGAAACAAGAAAGGCCATGTCTTAGTTGTTGTTTGGTGCCATTGAGTTGATTCCGACTCACAGCAACCTGATGTGACAGAGTAGAACTGCCTCATAGGGTTTTCTAGGCTGTAATCTTTATGAGAGCAGGTCTTTCTCCTGCAGAGCTGCTGGGTGTGTTCAAACCGCCAACCTTTTGGTTAGCAGCTGAACACTTAGCCCTTACTGAGACATGTAGGGCTAAATAAGTCTTAGAATAAAAACTACTTTAAATCTTCCCTAACAAAGCTTAAAAGCGGGACTTTAAATAATCAAGCTGATCCCCAAGTAACTAAATTGCTTGCCAAGTAAATTCTACATTGATTAAAAGAAGACAACAAAGAGGTTCCAGCAAGATGGCGCTCTAGGCAGAAGCACCACGCCGTCCCTCCACAGCAAAGATCCGAAAAACTAAGCCAAACAGAGAATGCAACAATCCTGAAACCCCAGAACATCAAATGAAGAGATAAAGAACTCAGCCGAGCACCAAATGGAGTGAGAATACTGAAAGAGAACGGAGAGCGAGGAGAGATTCATGCAGAGGTCCTCTACCGCTAATGCAGCGCAGATCCACCATCTTGGACTCCTATCGGAGACCAGCCAATGGGGGTACAAGAAAGCAGCCTCATGGAGCATCCAGTGGGAGACAAAACAGTCGGGACGAAACAAACAAACAAATCTACAATCAATAAACGAGAGAAATATCTACTGAATGAATTTGTCTATTTTTTTCTCACGTTTGTCAGCTTTTTGCCTCAGTTCTTGGAAATCAATTACATGGAAACTGAATAATACCCTGCTTACACATCAGTGGGTAATAGAAGAAATCAGAGATGGAATCAAAAGATTCCTAGAATCAAATGAGAATGAAAACACATCATCCCAAAACCTTTGGGACACAGCAAAGGCAGTCCTCAGAGGACAATTTATAGCAATAGATGCACATATCAAAAAAGAAGAAAGGGACAAAATCAAAACATTAACTACACAACTCAAACAAATAGAAAGAAAACAGCAAAAAAAAGCCCACAGCCACCAAAAGAAAGGAAATAATAAAGATCAGAGCAGAAATAAATGAAATACAGAACAGAAAAACAATAGAAAGAATCAACCAAACCAAAAGTTGGTTCTTTGAAAGAATCAACAAAACCGACAAACCACTGGCCAGACTGAAAAAAGAAAAACAGGAGAGGACACAAATAACCAAAATAAGAAATGAAATGGGGGACATTACAACAGACCCAACTGAAATAAAAAGGATTATAACAGAATATTATGAAAAACTATACTCCAACGAATTTGAAAACCTAGAGGAAATGGATAAATTTCTAGAAATACACGGCCTACCCAAACTACAACAAAGTGAAGTTGAAAATCTGAACAGACCCATAACAAGAGAAAAGATTGAAAAGGTAATAAAAAAATTCCCAACCAAAAAAAGCCCTGGCCCAGATGGCTTCACTAGAGAATTCTACAAAACATTTATAGAAGAGCTTGCACCAGTTCTAATCAAGCTATTTCAGAGCATAGAAGAGGAAGCAACACTTCCAAATTCATTCTATGAAGCCAGCATAACGCTGATACCAAAACCCGGCAAAGACGTCACAAAAAAAAGAAAAGTACAGACCAATATCTCTCATGAATATAGATGCAAAAATTCTGAACAAAATTCTAGCCAATAGAATTCAGCATCATATCAAAAAAAATAATACACCACGACCAAATAGGATTCATACCAGGTATGCAAGGATGGTTCAACATTAGAAAATCAATCAACGTAATCCACCACATAAATAAAAGGAAAGGAAAGAATCAAGCGATCATCTCAGTTGACTCAGAAAAGGCATCTGACAAAGTCCAACACCCATTCCTGATAAAAACTCTCAATAAAATAGGTATAGAAGGGAAATTTCTCAACATAATAAAGGGCATCTATGCAAAACCAACGGCCAACATCATTCTTAATGGAGAGAGCTGAAAACATTCCCCTTGAAAACAGGAACAAGACAAGGATGCCCTTTATCACCACTCCTATTTAACATTGTGCTGGAAGTTCTAGCTAGAGCAATAAGGCAAGAAAAAGAAATAAAGAGCATCCAAATCGGTAATGAAGAAGTTAAACTGCCCCTGTTTGCAGATGATATGATACTATACATAGAAAACCCTAAACACTCCATGAGAAATCTACTGGAACTAATAGAAAGATTCAGCAGAGTAGCAGGATACAAGATAAACATTCAAAAATCAGTTGGATTCCTATACACCAGTAAGGAGAACGATGAAAAGGAAATCAGGAAATCAATACCATTTTCAATAGCCCCTAAAAAGATAAAATACTTAGGAATAAATCTGACCAGGGACGTAAAAGACCTATACAAAGAAAACCATAAAACACTACTGCATGAAACCCAAAGGGATCTACATAAATGGAAAAACATACCATGCTCATGGATAGGCAGACTCAATATTGTGAAAATGGCAATTCTACCCAAAGCAATTTACAAATGCAATGCAATCCTGATCCAAATACCGACAACATTCTTCAAAGAGATGGAAAAACTAATCATTAACTTTATATGGAAAGGGAAGAAGCCCCAAATAAGTAAAGCACTACTGAAGAAGAAGAATAAAGTTGGAGGACTCACACTACCTGACTTCAGAACCTACTATACAGCTACGGTAGTCAGAACAGCCTGGTACTGGTACAATGACAGATACATTGACCAACGGAACAGAATTGAGAACCCAGATGTAAATCCATCCACCTACAGTCACCTGATCTTCGACAAGGGCCCAAAGTCCATCAAATGGGGAAAAGACAGTCTTTTTAACAAATGGTGCTGGCAAAACTGGATATCCATTTGCAAAAAAATGAAACAGGACCCATACCTCACACTGTATACAAAAACTACTTCAAAATGGATCAAAGACCTGAATATAAAGCCTAAAACTATAAAGTTCATAGAAGAAAAAATAGGACCAACACTTCAGGCCTTAATACATGGCATTAACAGGACACAAACCATAACCATCAACACACAAAATCCAATAGATAAGCTAGATAACTGGGATCTTCTAAAAATCCAACACCTATGCTCGTCAAAAGACTTCACCAAAAGAGCAGAAAGAGAACCTACAGACTGGGAAAAAATTTTTGGACAGTACAAGTGAGACAAAGGTCTAATCTCCATAATCTACAAGAAAATCCAACACCTCTACAACAAAAAGACAAATAATCCTATTAAAAAATGGGCAAAGGAAATGAACAGACGCTTCACCAAAGAAGACATTCAAATGGCCAACAGACACATGAGGAAATGCTCGGGATCACTAGCCATTAGAGAAATGCAAATTAAAACCACAATGAGATACCATCTCACCCCGGCATTACTGGCACGAATCAAAAACACTGGAAATAACAAATGTTGGAGGGGCTGCGGGGAGATGGGAACTCTTATGCACTGCTGGTGGGAATGCAAAATGGTATAATCATTTTGGAAAATGATATGGCGCTTCCTCAGAAAGCTAGAAATAGACATACCATTCGGTCCAGCAATCCCACTCCTAGGAATATATCCTAGAGAAATAAGAGTCGTCACTCGAATAGACATATGCACACCTATGTTCATGGCAACATTGTTCACAATAGCAAAACGATGGAAACAACGTAGGTGCCTATCAACAGATGAATGGATAAACAAACTATAGCACATACACACAATAGAGTACTATGCAACGAGAAAGAACAACAATCTGTGAACCATCTCATAACATGGATGAAACTGGAGGACGTTATGCTGAGTGAAATAAGTCAATCACAAAAGGACAAATATTGTATGAGACCTCTATTGTAAAAACCCATGAAAAAGTTCACACATAAAATGTAACAATCTTTGTTGGTTACAGGGATGGGAGGGGTGGGGATGGGGGAATACTAAATAGGCAATAGATAAGTGGTATCTTGGGTGAAGGGTGAGGCAGTACACAATACAGGGGAAACTAGCACAACCTGTACAAGGAAAGGTCACGGAAGCCCCACAGACACATCCAAACTCCCTGAGGGACTGAGTTGCTGGGCGGAGGGCTCAGGGGACCATGGTCTCGGGGAACATCTAGCTCAATTGGCATGACACAGCTTATAAAGACAATGCTCTACATTCTTGGTGAGTACTGTCTGGGGTCTTAAAAGCCTGTGTGGGGCCATCTAAGATACTCCAGTGGTCTCATCCCTTCGGGAGCAAGGGAGAATGAAGAGAAGAGGATACAAGGAAAAGATTAGTCCAAAGGACTAATTGTCCACAATTACCAAGGCCTCCACCGGACTACCACCGCTGACTGCTCTGACCAGGATCACAACAGAGGGTTCTGGACAGAGCTGGAGAAGGATGTAGAGCATAATTCTAACTCACAAAAAAAAAAAAAGACCAGATTTAATGGCCTAAAGGAGACTGGAGAAACCTCGAGAGTATGGCCCCCAGACACCCTTTTAGCTCAGTGGTGAAGTTACCTCCGAGGTTCACTGTTCAGCCTGGGAGTGGACAGCCCGGTGAAACCAAATGAGACTAACGAGGTACAGGAGTCCAGTGACAAGGGCCAGAAGGCAGAAGGGGAGAAGGAAGCTGATGACAGGGAACACAAATTTGAGGAAGGATATTGTTGATGTGTTGTGAGATTGTTAACCATTGTCATAGGGCAACATTTGTAGTAACGGTTAAATGAGAAACTATTTTGTTCTGTAAGCCTTCATCTTAAGTGAGAATAACAGCACAATTGGAAGAGCGTAGTCAATGTCACTGAACTGTGTATGTAGAAATTTTTGAAACAGTGTATCTTTGGCTATGTGTATTTTCATCAAAAAAAAAAAGAAGGTTGAGAATTTAGAGGGTTAATATGTTGTGGGGTTGTTAACCAATGTCATAAAACGACATGTGTACTACTGTTTCATGAGAAACTATTTGTTCTGTAAGCCTTCACCTGAAGTACAATAAAATACAAAAAAAAAAAAAGAAGACAACAAAATTCAAATATTCAACAACGTAACATGTATAATGTTTAATATCCAGTTCAATATCCAATGTTGTTCAATATCCATAATGTTCAATATCCAGTGGAAAAAAAGGGGGTGTATCAATTAATGAGGAAGATATAATAATTCTAAATGTGTATGCAATTAAGAATAGGTTTCAAAATACATGAAGCAAAAATTAATAGAATTAAAGGAGAAATGGAAAAATCCACAATTACAGTTGTGGATTTCAATGTTCAGTTCAGTTATTGATAGATTAAGTAAAGAGCAAATCTGTAAGAATACATAAAACCTACAAGCCAAAGTGACCTAACTGAATTTATAGAACACGTTTTTCATTATAGAACACTACACCCAATAACAGAGAAATACAAATTCTTTTTAACTGAACATAGAATATTCACTAAAATAGACCATACACTGGGCCATAAAACATATCTCAGTAAATTTGGAAGGATTCTATCATAATGGGTATGTTCTCTTACCACAGAAAAATTAGAAACCAGTAACTAAAAGATACATGGTAAGCCCCTAATTATCCGGATAATCAACATGCTTATAAGTTATGCATGGGCTGAAAAAGAAATTAGAAAATATTTCAAACTGATAACAAAAATATTACATAGCAAAATTTGTGTGTGGGATGCAGCTAAAGCAGAGCTTAGAGAGAAATGTGTAGCTTTCAATGCTTACTTTTTAAAAAAATCTGAAATCAGTATGTAAGTTTCTTCCTTAAGGAGCTAAAAAATGAAGAATAAATTAAACGTAAATTAAGCAGAAAGAAAGAAAAAGTAAAGAGTGGAAGTCAATGAAATAGAAAATGGACAAAGGCGGAAATGAATAACTAAAAGCTGGCTCTATTAAAAATGATCACGAAAAAGAATGTTAATAGCCAAACAGATCAAGAAATTAAGAGAGAAAACAATTTAAAAACATCAGGTTTGAAAGAGAGATCACTACAAACATTGAAAAGATAATAAAGCAATACTATTAAGGACTTCATGCCAATAAATTCCACAACCCAGATGAAAATGGCAAATTCCTTAAAGGACACAAATAACCAAAACTGATAGAAGTAATAATTAGTATAGAAATTGAATTCATAATTAAAAACTTTCCAACAAAAAAACTTTAGGCCTAGATGGCTTCACTGATTAATTCTATCAAACATTTAAATTAGAAATAATTCTAATCTCATATTAAGTCTTTGAGGAAATACAAAAGGAAGAGATACTTCTCAACTCATTTTAAAAAGCCAGTGTAATCATATAAAAACGGTGTAGTAGAAATGGAAGCTCCTAAAAATCAAACACTTATGCTCATCAAAAGACTTCACGAAAAGAGTCAAAAGACAACCTACAGACTGGGAAAAAACTTTTGGGTATGACAAATCCAATCAGCATCTAATCTGTAAAATCTACAAGATACTGCAAAACCTCAACAACAAAAAGACAAATAACCCAATTAAAAAACGGGCAAAGGATATGAACAGGCACCTCACCAAAGAAGATATTCAGGTGGCTAATAGACACATGAATAAATGCTCATGATCATTAGCCATTAGAGAAATGCAGATCAAAATTACAATGAGATATCATCTCACCCCAACAAGACTAGCATTAATCCAAAAAACACAAAATAATAAATGCTGGAAAGGTTGTGGAGAGACTGGAACACATACCCTGTTGGTTGGGAATGTAAAATGGTATAACCACTTTGGAAATCGATTTGGTGCTTCTTTAAAAAGCTAGAAATAGATGTACCATACGATCCAGCTATCCCACTCCTTGGAATGTATACTGAAGAAATAAGAGACTTCACACAAATAGATATATGCATACCATGTTCATTGCAGCACTGTTCACAACAGCAAAAAGATGGGAACAACCTAGGTGCCCATCAACGGACGAATGGATAAACAAATTATGGTATATCCACACAATGGAATACTATGCAATGATAAAGAACAATGATGAAGCTGTGAAACATAACATGGAGGAAGCTGGAGGTCATTACACTAAGTGAATTTAGTCAGTCACAGAGGAACAAATATTGTATAAGACCACTATTATAAGAACTCAAGAAAAGGTTTAGACACAGAAGAAAACATTCTTTGATGGTTACGAGGGTGGGGAGGGAGGATGAGGGTTATTTACAAACTAGATAGTAGATAAGAATTATTTTAGGTGAAAGGCAGGACAGCACTCACTACAGAAGTCAGCACAACTGGACTAAACCATAGCTAAGAAGTTTCCTGGATTCCTGGATATAATCAAACACTTTGAGGGATAGCATGGGTAGGGGTCTGGGGACCATGCTTTCAGAGGACATCGAGGTCACTGGCATAACAAAGCTTATTAAGAAGATGTTCTGCATCCTACTTTGGTGAGTGTCGTCTGGGGTCTTAAAAGCTTGCAAGAGGCCATCTAAGATGCATGAATTGGTCCCAACCACCTGGAGTAAAGGAGAATGAAGAACACCAAAGACACAAGGAAATTATTAGCTTAAGAGACAGAAAGGGCCACATAAACCAGAGACTTTATCAGCCTGAGACGAGAAAAACTAGATGGTGCCCGGTTACCGCCAATGACGGCCCTGACAGGAAACACAAGACAGTCCCTGATGGAGCAGGAGAAAGGTGGGGTGCAGAACTCAAATTCTAGTAAAAAGACCAGACTTAATGGTCTGACTGAGACTGGAGGAACCCTGGAAAGCATGGCCCCTGGATTCTCTATCAACCCAGAACTAAAACAATTTCTGAGGCCAACTCTTCAGACAGGGATTGGACTGGACTGTGGGACATAAATTGATACTCATGGGGAGTGTGCCTCTTGGCTCAAGTAGATACAAGAGACTAAACAGGCAACTTCTGTCCAGAGGTGAGATGGGAAGGCAGAGAGGGTTAGGAGCTGGTTGAATGGACATGGGGAATCGGGGTGGAAAGGAGTGTGCTGTCACAGTATGGGGAGAGCAATTAGAGTCACATAACAATGTATCTATAAATTTTTGTATGGGAAAAAATTAAAAAATTTAAAAAATGGTGTAGTGGAGCATCTGACCTTGTTTAACTTCTTGAGGGGGAGAATCATTATCAGTATCAATGGCCCAGGGTTGATTCCTATGAGGCGGAGCTCAAACATACCTCCACCCTCCAGCCTTTTTACCAACTGACATCAGCTGTCCCTCTCACGGCATTCTCTACTTCTCTGCTGGTTTCATTAATTGATTGCAATGGCCACTCAGAATTCACAGCCAATACTCACAATTTGGGGTTTATTAGGAACGAAACAGGGTACAACTCGGGATCAGAAACAACTCAAGATATAGTCTTGATCATGACAGCTTCTTCTCAGCCATGCCCACAGGCAGGTCTCTTTTTGGCCCTCGGCCCCTCGGCTCCTCAGCCACCCTCTACTCTGCTTGGGCAAGCATTCCAAAGCTCTTTAGTTCTACCAAGAAGTGCCCAGAGGCACCCCACTCCGCCAGCAAGCCTCCTGCCTGAAAGCACTCAACTATCTCACATTCTGCGGGTCAGTGAGCCTACCTCTGCCAAGCACTTGAAGGCACTCCACTCTGCCAGCAAGCCTTCTGCCTGACGGTGCTCGGCTTTCTCACTCTGTAGTCCAAGAAAACCACCATGCTGTCTCCTAGTTCTGCTGCCTCTGCTGCCACCATTTCCCTGCAGCTGCTTTTCGCCATCTCTTGCTGTCTCCAGGGTTACAGCTCTCTCTCTCCGTCTCCAGGATCTAGAGGGTTCTCATTGTAGGGATCCTGAGTCCAAAGGATGCACTCCACTCCTAGTTCTTCTTTCTTGGTGGTAGTGAGGTCCCCCTGCTCTGGGACTGGCTCTCATTCAAGCCTAGCAGGATGGCAAAACTGACCAATCCCCTCATTAGGGTTCCATACACCTTATTTGTAGGGTCTCATCTTCCAGCACTATATCAGACAATGTTCTGCTGCTATTCATAAGGTTTGGAGTCCTGGTGGCATAGTGGTTAAGAGCTCTTGGCTGCTAACCAAAAGGTCAGCAGTTCAAATTCACCAGCCACTCCTTGGAAACCGTACGGAGCAGTTCTACTCTGTCCTATAGGGTTGCTATGAGTTGGAACCGACTTGACGGCACCTAACAACAACAACAACAACATACCCACCAGGGTGCCATGCACCTTATTTGCATTATTAGCAAGCTGTCCAATCCCCTTGGCAGGCCACAAGCACCTTATCTGCATAGTCCCACCCAATCATTTGGTGGGAATTACAGGACCATGGCTAGACAGGCCATATAAAAGCGATCCATAGCACTGCAAACCATGATACCAAAACCTCAGAAGACATTAAAGAAAAAATTATAGACTGATATTAACAGGGAGGCAAAAATCATTAATAAAATTTTAGCAAACCAAATCTAGCAATATATAAAAATGATAATATATTCTGACCAAGCAGAGTTTATTCAAATAATGCAAGGTTGGTTTACTATAGAAAAAGCAATCAATATAATTCACCACATGTAAAATGGTAGTAGTAGCATCAGAACCTAACTTCAGGGGGGGATTAGAATCAAGATCAGCCCAAGGCTGATTCCTGTGAGGTGGAGGTCAACATACTTCCACTCTCCAACTTTATTTTTTTCCCCCACCAATTCTGACACCAGTCATCCCTCCCATGGCACTCTCTACTTTTTTTTTTGGGTTCAATAATCTGTTGCAATGACCACACGGAACTCACAGACCATACTTAAGAGTTAAGTGGTTTATTAAGGAGGCAACAGGGTACAACTCAGGATCAGGAGCAGGATAAGTGGTTGCCAGGGGATCAGGTGGAGTGAGGAAGAGTTGAACAGGTGAAGTACAGGCGAATTTTTAGGCAAGTGAAACTATTCTGCATGATATCGTAATGGTGGACACCTGAATATTCACAGTAGCTTTATTCATAATAGCCAAAAACCTGAAACAAAGTCAAATGTCCCACCACAGGTAAACCCATAAACAAAACGTGGTGTATCTACTCAGCAATAAAAGGGAATTAACTACTGATACAAGCTATAACATGATAAATCTCAAAAACATGCTGAGCAAAAGAAGCCAGAACCACTTACTCAACGATTTCATTCGTAAGAAATTCTAGAACATGAAAACGAATCTGTAGTTAGTTGCCTGGGCAGGGTAGTGGTGGTGAAGGATTGACTGAAAAGAGGGAGGGGGTAGTTGTTTTATTTTTGTGAATGAAATGTTCTTTACTTTGATTGTGGTCATGAGTACATGCCTTATACATTTGTTATTACAGTGAGAACTAAGAGCTGGAACTAGACAGGACTGCCTTGTTTTTCCTGATTTGACAAGTTTTCTGCCTTTGACAGGGTTCTGTTACCACTTGTCTATTGCTCTCTATTCAGTGGAAAATATTTTAGTTTTCCTTCTCTGACAGGTTTCCGCCTTACACAGGCTCTGGCTTTTGCAGGTTTTACTGTATATTATACACAAATTGTACATCAGTGGAGCCCTGGTGGCAGGGTCGTTAAATGCTCAACTGCTCTCAGTGTAGGGATCCTGGGTCCAAAGGATGCACTCCACTCCTAGCTCTTCTTTCTTGGTGGTAGTGAGGCAGTTCAACCACCAGCCCTTCCTTGGAAACCCTATGGGGGCAGTTCTACTCTGTCCTGTAGAGTTGCTATGAATCGGAATTGACTTGATGGCTATGGGTTTGGTTTTTCATATATCAATAAAGTTGATTTTTCTAAAAAGGAAGCAACAGTAAGATTAAATGGATGATTTGTGTACAAAGTAGGAGATTCTCAACTTACAGGCTTCCCTTGAGAATACAGGTCAAGGGCTGGCTTTTATGCTGGAAGCATCCCAGATGCCAGTATCTACTGCACCAACTCCTCGCTGGCACTCCTAGTTCTCTCTAGGCAGTTCTTCGGAGAAGAATTCTCCTGCTGTCTCCACCTTCCACTGCCACCCACTCAGGTGTAATCACCTGGATGCCAACTATTCTGTACTTCAGGGTAAGGGCAGGAATTCGTCTGTTCTTTATACGCCTTCAAATCTTCCTCTTTCTGCCCCATTTCTCTCTTCTTCCATCGTAATACTTCCTATATCCAAGTCCAGAACCTTTTCAAAGTTCTGCAAATCCAAATTTTTTAACTTGTTCTTCAGATTTTTACTTCTTGATGTCTATCTGATTTAGCCCTAATTCAAGGGCAGTGTATTGGTTATCTATTGCTGCTTAACAAATACCGTAAGGTTTAAGGGTTTATCAAAACAAAAACCAATGCCATGGAATTTCTTCCGACTCATAGCAACCCTACAGGACAGAGAACTGTCCCATAGGGTTTCCAAGGTTGTAATCTTTATGGAAGAAGACTGCCACATCTTTTTCTCCTGAGTGGCTGTGGGTTCGAACCACTGACCTATCAGTTATCGGCTGAGATCTTAACTACTGAGACACCAGGGTTCCTTTTTAAGAGTTTAAAACAACAGTGAAAAGGAGATGAGGCTTACTGGGGGTCATCTTGAAGGCTGGCTAACACAGGGAGTAAATACCTGTGTGTCTATCTCCATGTGCTTCGTTTTTATTCCTCAGCAATTCCTTCACCTGCCACCTATGAAGAAAATACTGATCAATTTTCACTAGCATGACAGATACTATTATAAACATAACTATGAAGTTTAGAGTATTTCAAAATTATATTTGTTCATACTTGTTTTTCTTCCCTGGTCCTTCAGGTTTACACTGGGTTTTCTTAAATGGTTCACTTCTTCCATAGCTGAGAAAAACCCTTCATCTTGTTTTTAAGAGCTTGAATTTATATTAGTTTCTCATTCAGTATTAATTACCACAAAGTATTGTCAAAATTCATACATATATTTTAAAATTTATTGAGTGATTTTCAAAGTCCCTTGGATTTCTAGGCTCATGACTATTTCCACAGAAAGGTAGAATTGATTTTTATAATTGAGATTGGAGCACTAAATAACTTCTGCATAATGCAACCAAAAGTATTTCAAGTTCTTTTGAGTTGATGTTTTAAACGTCTATTTTGCCATCACTCTCTTTCCTTAACTTAGCACTTCATTAAGAAAACCTTCTAGTATAACCATGTCTGAATTATTGAGTATTCCATTTGTCTACAGAACAAAAATTATGCTTCCTGAAGAGCATCTTCAAAAACATCACACTCAATTCATGTGTTTTTAATACTTTTGAGATTATTCTAGAGGCCTTAAATACACACATGGCAGCAAAAAAAAAAAAAAAAAAAAAAAAGCTCTATGTGGAAACACATATTTTGCTTTAGTTCTAGACAGCTGTAATGGACAGCTGTACTTTGTTAGCTGCAGGGATCCAACCTTCTCTTCCCATCTGAGGGAATTCTCTGCTCTCTTGGTGAAAGGCAAGCCCCCACTGCCTACTCTGGAAGCACGAAGGGCCACATCCTGATGTTCCCCACCCATTGCAGCATGGGCATGAGCACATGATCTAGGCTTAGCCAATAGTAATTTTTCCAGAACTTTGAATCTTGACCAAGTGACACAACAGCAAAGAGGTGATGAGATTTAACTTACAGTTATGGGAAGATTATCTCTGGGGCCATTGGCGTGGAATCACGAACAGCAGCAGTAGTGCTCTACAGCAAAGGTGGTCATGCCCTGCCCAGGTTATTCCTGCTAAAATGTTCCTTCTTCTCTGTCTGGAGTGACTTCGGTCTCTATTTTTCAAGCCTGGTATTACAGCTTCCTGCCAATTCTTGAGCTCTTGACACCCTTCCAATAAATTTCTTTTCACTTAAGATTATTAGAGTAGCTGTTACTTTTTTTCTTAAATTTTATTTTGTTGTTGTTGAGAATATACATACCAAAACATACACCAATTCAACAATTCAGAGACATTGATTACATTCTTCAAGCTGTGCAACCATTCTTACCCTCCTTTTCTGAGTTGTTCCTCCTTCATTACCATAAACTCACTGCCCCCTAAGGTTCCCATCTAATCTTTCAAGCTGCTGTGATTATTTTAATCCTGTATAGATAGTTCTTAAAAGAGCATAATGATCAAGACAGATCTTTTTTACTAATGAAGCTAAACTATTGTTTGATTTTAAGATGACTTCAGGGGATATTTTTGGTTTAAGGTTTAAAGAGTATCTCAGGGCAATAGTTTCAGGGGTTCATCCACTCTCCATGGCTCCAGAAAGTCTGGAGTCCATGAGAATTTTAAATTCTGTTCTGCATTTCCCCCCTTTTGATCAGACTTCTTCTATGGAATCTTTGATCAAAATATTCAGTATTGGTAGCTGGGCACCACCCAGTTCTTCTGGTCTCATGGCAAAGAAGGCAGTGGTTCACGGAGGTGTTACTTTCAGTAAAAGTATTTTTTTTCTTTCTTTTTTAAACTGTGCTTTAGATGAAGGTTTACAGAACTAACTCATTCTCATTAAACAATTAATACACATATTGTTTTGTGACATTGGTTGCCAACCCTGCAACATGTCAACAATTTCCCCTTCTCGACCTTGGGTTCACCATCTCCATCCGTCCACTGTTCCTAATAAAAGTACTTTAATTGATGAGTCAGCAAAATCAATCGACCAGTCCATTCATTAATTCTCTGATATTTATTAAGCACCCACCTGGTACCATACATTGTGCTACAGCTTAAGAATATTATGGTGAATGAGGTAGACACTGTCCCTGCTGTCTTGGAACTTACAGTCTACTGAAGGATACAGACAAGAAAATAGATGATTGTGCTATATGCATGATGGACACTATTTTAGGAGGGGCATGTAGTCCAACCTTAGCAGTGCTACTAGTGGGAGGGTCAGAGAAAGCTTCAAGTGATATCAACACTGACATATGAAAATATGTAATAATTAGACTTGGTTGGGGAGGTGGGAGGTGGGGTGACTGTTCCAAATAGAAGGAACAACCCATGTGAAAGCCCAGAGTTGAGGGAAGTATAGCATCCACAAAGAACTGAAATGTTCTATATGACTGAAATGCAGAGTTTAAGCAGAGATGAAAAGGTGAGTCTGGAGAGGTAAGTGGGACTCAGATTATTCAGAGTAATGTGAGTCACATAAAGAAAGGTGTTTCTCCTTTAAGCAATTGGGAGCAATTGAAGGGTTTTAAGCAGAAGCTTCATTATATGGCAATCTGGTGCTTCAGTGCCTGGGGAAATTGTGTAAGAAAAGGCTGCAAAATTCAGGGCTGGGAGCAAAAATATCTGATATTTCATGATTTCGAAATCATTGATTATTTTTTTTTTTAAGAACAATGATAATGTGCTTTCCTTTATATGTGGAAATAATACTGAGTTAAAAAGATAGCAGACAAGTTTGTTGAGAATTTTTTCCTATAATGATAATGGATTTATAATGAATCATCAATATTCCAATTTGGACTGTGTATAAGAGTGGTCTTCAAGTTTTTGCCGGTACTTCCTAAAATACTTTTGAAAACCATATGTCCCTTTCTACATTTTCAAGTTGACAATTAAGATTTTTTTCATTATACATTTAAACAGTTGCAAAGGATGCAACTGCCTGTCATATTGAAAATACTAACATTTAAAAATAAAGTTATTAAACAAAAAAAAAGTTAATACAAAAATTATTGTGTCATATATATACCCAAAAGACTCTCAAACCATAGCAATTTGACATCTATTATCTTTCTCTTAAGGAACTCTGGGAGGAGACCTGGTTGCACCGTGGTTAAGCACTCAGCTGCTAACAAAAGGTTGGTGTGGTGGCTGGAACCCACCAACCACTGTACAGCCTAGGAAACCCTGTGGGGCGGTTCTGCTCTGTCCTATAGGGTCACTATGAGTCAGAATTGACTCGACGGTATGCAGCAATAACAACAACATAATCCTGTCATAAAGATACAGATATATATTATATACATATTGAAATTTCTAGTGTCAAAATTTTTCTTCGGAATTGAATCATAATTTCAAACCACATATATATTTTACATTTTGATAAATAAATTTTAGTCAATGTGCTTCCCATTAGTTCACATGTCCACCAGGAGAATGTTAATTACTGATACAATGCTTTGTGTTGTGGCTTTGTTCCCTTGCCAAACTAAACATTTCCAGTGGAAATAGAGGAATTTTAGAGCTGGAAAGAATCTTAAAAATTAGCCCAATTCCCCCACATTTGCTTTATTGACTGAAACTGAGATTTCCACAAATCAAATGTCTTGTCCACGCTCTTAGGTCCAAGGTACACTTTGGGACAATGGACCTCCATTAAGATTAGAGAACGAATGAGAGTTGTGTCTTTCTCTTTTGTAAAGCGGGAGAAAGACAACCAGCTAGACACTTTGACCACAAGAACATTCTCAGGCAGATCAGTTTTAGAAGTGTGGAAGTTGAAGATCTAAAAATGATTTCTTCAAAACTTTTCCAGCCTATGTTCCCCCTTAGACTGCATGGCGCAGTGTTTAAGGTGCTCAACTGCTAACCGAAAGGTCAGCTGTTTGAAACCAACAGCAGCTCCTTGGGAGAAAGCTGTGGCAGTCTGCTTCCATAGAGATTTACAGCCTTGGAAACTATGAGTTTGGGTCACTATCAGTCAGAATCTACTCAAAGGCAGTGGGCTTAGCGGTAGGCACTCAGTTTGAAACCTCCGTTTGAAATCCAGAATTAAAGAGGAAGGGAGGCAAAACGAATTGAACTTCTTTCACAAAGTAGCAGTAGGACCTTAGACACTTGATTCGTGTAAATCTCAGTTTCAATCAATAAAGCAAGGGTGGGGGGATTGGGCTAATTTTTAAGATTCTTTCCAGCTCTAAAATTACTTTATTTCCACCGGAAATTTTTAGTTATGCCCAGGACACTGGCAAGAAATCCACACACACAGACAGAAAGGAAAAAAGAAACATAGATAGCATTTGGGTGGGTACTCAGGACACCACAAAGGAAGAGTTTGTGTGGATATAGGTGAAAAAACACTTTTTAAAGGTATTTTTATTTATATTTAGGATATGTTTTTGGATCAAAACCCTAGTTTTCCATTATTGCTTATGTGGCTGTAGGCAAATCAATGTCTTTAAGCTTTACCTTCCTTGACTATTAAATGGGAATATCACTTATCTTGTACTTTAGCTGATGATTAAAAGAGAGAAACTATGGCTTCTTTCACTTAATACAATGTTCTCAAGATTTATCCATGTTGTAGCATGTATCAGTACTTCACTCCTTTTTATCGCTGAACAACATTGCATTGTAAGGATGTCACATTTTGTTTATTCATTCACAAAGTTGATGGACTTTAGGTTGTTTCCACTTTTTGGTTATTATGAATGCTGCTGCAATGAATTTGTGTACACATTTTTCTGTGGACATATGTTTTAATATCTTCAGGGTATATATCTAGGAGTGGAATTGCTGGGTCATATGGTAATTCTATGTTTAACATTTTGAGGAATTGCCAAACTGTTTTCCAAAGCAGGTACATCATCTCTTTTTTCCTTCACATTTCCAACACTAATGTAGAGGATTCCAATTTCTCCACATTCTTGCCAAAAACTTCTTTTTTTATTATTATTATAGCCATTCTGTTGTGTGAAGTTGTATCTCACTGTGTTTTGATTTTCATTTCACTAATGGCTAATAATGTTGAGCATCTTTTCATGTGCTTATTTGCCTTTTGTATATCTTCTCTGAAAAAAAATATCTATTCAAATCTTTTGCCCATTTTTAAATTGGGTTCTTATCTTTTCATCCAGGAGCCCTTGTGGTGCAATGGTTAAGTGCTTGGCTGCTAACTGAAAGGCTGATTTAAACCTACCCAGTAGCTCCACAGGAGAAAGACATGGTGATCTGCTCCTGTAAAGATTACAGCCAAGAAAATCTTATGCGACAGTTCTACTCTGTCACATAGGGTCACTATGAGTTGGAATTGACTCCATGGCACCCAACAGCAATATCTTTTCATTATTGAGTTGTAGGAACTCTGTATATTTCCTGATATAAGTCCCTAATCAGATACACGATTTGCAAATATTTCCCCTATTGTCATTTGTTAGTGTCATTTGAAGCACAGAAGTGTTTAACTGCAATGAAGTCTGATTTGCCTATTTTTTCTTTTGTCACTTGCGCTCTTGATTTTCATCTAAGGTTTTGCCTAATCCAAGGTTACAAAAATTTATTCCTATGTTTAGAGTTTTGTAGTTTTAGCCCTTACTTTTAGTTCTCTGATTTATTTTCAGTTAACCTTTGTATGTGGTGTGAGATTGGGGTCCAACTTCATTCTTTTGCATGTGGATATCAAGTTGTCCCAGGACTACTTGTTGAAAAGACTACTCTTTTCTCACTGCATTATCTTGGCACCCTCGTCAAAAATTAACCGATGATAAATCTAAGGGCAGATCAATTTTTAAATGCTGATTTTAACATTGTTATTGTAATGGTCTGTAAACAAAATAAGGTTCACACTGTCAATTAAAAAGTTCTGGTAGAAATTATTTCCTTTGAGCTATATCACCAATGGTGCATTTTAAGATGTTATCAACCTTACTTATGTGAAATTTTAACAAAATTGTTTTGAATTATTCATGTTTGTGTGCTTTCTCCATCAAATCTGTTGACGTAATTAGTAATTTAAAGTATTTTTGTTCTTTAGTTGAATTGACCCACACAGTCCAACATAACAAGTTATGGATAACACTGTGAAGAATGAGAATTCTAGAACACTTAATTGTGCTCATGAGGAACCTGTACATAGATCAAGACGCAGTGTTTCAAACAGAACAAGGGGATGCTGCATGGTTTAAAATCAGGAAAGGTGTGCGTCAGGTTTGTATCTTTTCACCATATTTATTCAATTTATATGCTAAGGAAATACTTCAAGAAGCTGGACTATATGAAGAAGTATCTGGCATCAGTTTTGGAGGAAGATTCACTAACAACCTATGTTATGTAGATGACACAACCTTGCGTGCTGGAAGTGAAGAGGACTTGAAGCACTTACTGATGAAGACCAAAGATCACAGCCTTCAGTATGCATTACACCTCAACATAAAGAAAACAAAAATCTTCACAACTGGACCAATAAGTAACATCATGACAAATGGAGAAAAGATTGAAGTTGTCAAGGATTTCATTTTACTTGGATCTGCAATCAACACCCATGGAAGCAGCAGGCAAGAAATCAAACGACGCATTGCACTGGGCAAATCTGCTGCAAAAGACCTCTTTAAAGTGTTAAAAAGCAAAGATGTCACTTTAAGGACTAAGGTGGGCCTGACCCAAGCCATGTTGTTTTCAATCACTTCATACGCATGTGAAAGCTGGACAATGAATAAGGAAGACTGAAGAAGAATTGACACCTTTGAGTCACAGTGTTGGTGAAGAATGCTGAATTATGGACTGCGAAAACAATGAACAAATCTATCTTGGAGGAAGAACAGCCAGAATGCTACTTATAAGCGAGGTAGATGGAAGAAGTATAACCAGAATGCTCCTTAGAAGCAAGGATGGCAAGACTACGTCTCACATGCTTTGGACATGTTATCAGGAGGGACCAGTCCCTAGAGAAGGACATCATGCTTGGTAAAGCAGAGGGTCAGCGAAAAAGAGGAAGACTCTCACAGACGGATTGATACAGTGGTTGCAACAATGGACTCAAGCGTGACAACCATCATGAGAATGACACAGGACTGGGCAGTGTCTTGTTCTGTTGTACACAGGGTCGCTATTAGTTGGAACCACTTGATGGTACCTAACAACAACTACAGTTGAATTTCCTAACAGTACATAAATATTCTTGCAAAATTAAAGATGAACAAAATATTTATTTATTCCAATAAGATATGTCCCATTAAGATTCTAATTCAATGTATTCATTTGCTCTATTTCTATAACTGAGGCATAACTAGTACAACAAAACTGTAATATAGTTTTGTGCTAGGGCATGATTCCTAAACTTTTTACCAACCAATTCCCCAAGTAATCACAAACATTACTCCTGGACCAACACGAAAAATAATTCCAATGCTCGTACCATCCCTAATAATGAATGCCGGTAGGACTGTGTTGAGATGGATTCTGAGGCTGTATTTAGGATAAGCAGGAGGGAGTGATTGCATCAAATAATGATATGCATGCACCATGGAAGTGGGATAGGGGCATGGGGTCACTCTATTATTAGGAATGTATTTCGGTTGTGAAACAATTGGCAAAAAGCAGTGACATAAACAAATGAGCAGTTTTGTATTTCTCTTTTAAGTCCAAGGTTTGTTTGATGGATCTACAATGTCCTCAGGGACTCAGCCCCTTCTATCTTCCCTTCACCCAGGCAAGCAAGGGTGTGCTTGTCCCTTTGTAGTCACAAGATGACCGCTCAAACCCTAGTATTGTATTTGAGTTCCAGAAGTAAAGAAAAGTAAGGGTGAAGGGCAAAAGCACAGGCCAGTTAAATCAGCCTTCCGTTATAAGGAGTTTTCCCAGACGACTCATCCAACAACTTTCATTTCATTGGGCAGAACTGTATAATATGGTTACAGCCCTCATCTGCAATGAATCCTGGGAGCTGTAGTTTTTGGCTGGTTACATTTACACCTCCAACCGTATCAGTGTTCTGTTACTTAATATCGGGAGAAGCAGTATTAGGAAGGCCAGTAGAAGTTAACTCCACTACTTCTGTTCCATAAACGAATATCCTCAGCATTACCAGCAAGAACTCCAGTCTTCAACCCATAAAAGCAGCACTGCTCTCCTGCAAAGCACTGATAGTGTTAGCCTGTGTAAAACGTGAGCCTGGGAGAACACATCTATTACTTCAGAGTTTTACTAGTGAAATTGATCTCAAAATTTTATCATAAATTTTGCTTCATACTTTCTAATTTTACATCTGGAATATATTACTATAACTGAGCTCAACATAAATCTCAGGAGCACTTATATCACTTGCAAATATCTTGTAATTCTTAAAAGCATGGGCTTCAAAGTCAGGCAGACCTGAGTTAGGATCCCAGAACCACACTTAGTATAAGCGTACCTTTGGGCAAGACAATCTCTCTATGCCTCAGTTTCTGCATTTGCAAATTGTGGATAATAATCTTTACAAGTAGGGTGATCAGTTAATTTATGTCCAAACTGGGAAACTTGTGTGATCGAAAGGAGATACTATTAAGAATTATGACTGAACAAGTGGCATAAACCAGGACCACCCCAGGCAAACCTAGGACTCTGGTCACCCTACTTAGAGGCGCTATAGAGAGGATTAAATGAGAAACTGAGCATAAAGCACCTAGCACAGAGCCTGGCACACGGTAGGTGCTCAGCGAATACAAAAAAAAAAAAAAAAAAAACCTAGCCACGTTTATCATTGATTGAGCAATTCCCTTGTCTCAGCTTGGGTATATTTGGATTTTCTTTTCTTTAACAACAATGTGCCTGATATTCTTCATTGTGATGAATAATGGGCTGCAATAGAGTTTAAATTTTTGCAAGGCTGAGAAAAACCTAATTGTAAGTCAAAAAATCACCCTCACTAACGGAGGAACAACACAGACAGACTTTGTGGAAGTTCCTACTTATAAGGAAGGTTCTGGAATAATAGCATTTGACCTGTCCTTACCATTGTAAACTGTTTGTACTATTAGAAACATGAAGGGGAGAATTGAAATTTTCAAAACTTAGTATAAAAACCAAGTCAAACCAGTTGCCATAAGTTGATTCCAACTCCTGGCGACCTCATGAGTTGCAGAGCAGAACTGTGCTCCATACGGTTGTCACAGCTGTGACTTTTGGGAAGCAAATCGTCAGGTCTTTCTTCTGAGGCACCTCTGGGTGGGTTCGAACTGCCAATTTTTTGGATAGTAGCCAAGAACTTAACCATTTATGCCACCTAGGAACTCCAAAGATTTAGTATAAACCAAAAACCAAACCCACTGCCTTCAAGGACAGAGTAGAACTGCCCTCACAGGGTTTCCAAGGCTGTAAATCTTTTTGGAAGCAAGCTGTCACATCTTTCTCCTGTGGAGTGGCTGGTGGGTTTGAACTGCTGACCTTTTGGTTAGCAGCCAAGTGCTTAACCATTGCACCACCAGGGCTCCTTAAAAATTTAGTATAGTTCTTAAATGTTTTGGTCTCAGAATTGCTTACACCCTTAAAAATAATCGAGGACTGCAAAGAGCTATTGTTTGTGTATCTATTTATATTTACCGTATCACAAATAAAAATTGAGAAAGTTAAAAAATCTTTAATCCATTTAAAATAATAATAAATCCATCATATGTTAACATAAATAACACGTTTATAATAAAATGTAACTATATTTACAAAACAAAAAATATTAGAAAGGGTTATTGTTTTACTGTTTTGAAAATCATTTTACTGCTTGGTTTAATAGAATTGAAACTAGATTCTTATATGTGCTTTTTATGCAATTTATTAGACAATGTTGGAAATATATAAAGAAGATATGTTGTTGGAGAAAGGGGAGTGTTTCCAGATAACTGTGGTTATCTTAGATAATACACCAAAAAACTCCACAGTAGTTTCTTAAAGGTTAGCTGCAAAGTATGAAATCAGATCAGTGAACTTTTCGTTCTGTGTTACATTAAAACCCATCAGTCTGTCTTGCACTTTCAATCTTTTACTCATGATTTTGCAACATCATGTACTGGCCATCTGGAAAACAATGGCTCACTAAGTTATATAGACATTCCAAATGTTTACACATTTCAGAAACCAACTACCTTCGAACATTCTAGAAAACATATGAACACACAAGCACACATTCCATTAGCCATCAGAATGATGATGTCATCACATTTCATGTTAACTTTGGAAAACTCCACTGTACATTTATGAGAGAATAAGAATGAAAAAGGCAATTTGTATCTAATATGAAAAGTTTTGACTGTGCAGACCCAATGAAAGGGTCTTAATGCCCTAGACAACACTTTGAGAACAGCTGATATATGACCTGTTAAATAAACAAAGCAAAAAAACTTACCATCGTACATTTATTTTGAACCAGGAGGCAATAAATTATACCATATAAATAGTAAAATACTAAATCGTAATCATAAATGGCAATTTCAAATCTCTTCTTATTTAGGCAAGCAGATAGGCTTACAGAAATAGATGGCTTCTAATTTAAAGGTCATTCTCAGTTTTTAGAGTTTTAATCCTATTAATTGTAAGTATTTCAAAGCATGTGGACAGGTGGTTGTATGTAGGCTGTAGATTGTAATTAATTAATTGTCTTTGGGGAGCTCAAAATGCTTCCTTTCTCCCTCTTCTTCTCCTCCCCACCCCAAGATAGAATCTTTGAGGAAACATGTGGGTGGCAGAACCCCACTAAAAATATTTTAGAACATATTTTCTGTTTGTAGCCTAGATTGGGACCTATTTATTCACTGTGAATCAAGTCTTCTTTGCAAGAATAAGTTAGAAGATAACAGATTCTCAAGTGGAACTGGTTATGGATCTGGGAAACTGCCAGATAAACCTCTTATTTTGCTTACCTTGTTCTGTTACTCCAGGCATTTCAAAGCAGGATATGGGGCAGGTAGATCCTATTTTAATAGAAAAAGCCACTTGCTAACTGGTCTTGAGCAAAAGGCTGGCTATGGTATCTTCACTCAGCAATTCGTTTTAGGCTCCCAGTCCCCTACTTATCTATTCAGTTTCCCAATGTCCTTACCACTTCTTTCTGGCTGTACAGGTCCCCACAGTATGGTCCACCCAGCAATGCCCTCCTGAGAAATGCTCTGGCTTCAAAATCTTCTATTTCTTTGCCTCCTAGTTTATCCTTCAGCAAATAAACACCCTTTGTGTTATTTCAGTGCAGTCTGAGATACAGTCCTAGTGGATGTTAAACTGGTTAAAATTATTTACACCTAGATAGGAATGATGCATGGACGCCAAGTGTTTAAGAAGAACCAAGTGATGGTCTGGACAAATAAATTTGTAAAGGTGTGACTACATGTAACCACTGAGTGGACTACTTGGCTTTTCAACTAATAAAAAGCCAATAAGCCATTTAGATTTTAATCTAATTATCCTGAGTGTCCAGTCTACAACTAAAAGATAAACCTGGTCAAACAATAAATGAGATGTGAGGTCATAGAATGGTTGTTTTGGCAGCCCCACCAGTTTTAGATATTAAGGTGAAAGTGGGTGAAATGCCAAAAGGGACGCCCTCATTCAAGCAAGCTGTTTTGGCTTCAAGGCACCTGGTGATAAGCATGGGATTATCAGAAGCTCCTTTTGACGTTTCATTTATTTCTGGGATCAATTTAAGGCTTTTTTTTTTTTTTTAGTTATTAACGAAGCTCGAGATCGAAATTCCCAAGTGTGTTCTTAGGTTAAAACAGGGCCACAAACTTGGGTGTACGTGAGACAGGGTCAGCCAATGTCACCTCCGCTCCCTTTTGCGGGGTGTCCTCCCTCCTCCTCCCGCAGCTGTTTCAATCCCAGGGTTTAGCTGAGGGTAGACGCCCAGGGTGACTGCCTGGCCCAGAAGGACACTAACTGCATTATTCCTCTCGGATTCTCCAGTGATTCTTGCTCCCTCCATGACCTTTCACTCAATAGGCAGGTGGTGCGGAGCCCGCGGAGGGCCCAGGTCTAACTGCGCGCTGGACGGAAGCAACAGGCATGAGCAGCATGAGACCACTGAGAGCCTTAAGCGACAGCAGTCGCTGGTCCGCGAATCCTTTCTTTAACCCTTCTTCACACACAGTTCCACCCTCACCGGAAGTAAAGCGGCTTCTACGTACGCCACTTCCGGGGCGGACGGAGCCATCGCTGGCGGGAGCGAGCACGCTAGTGCGCGGCAACACCGTTCCCGCCTCCTTGTCCCCGCTACCACCCACCTTCGGCTTTCTCGGAGCGTGACGTGCGTGCGCGTCCCCGGCCTTGCGTCTGGGCCAAGGGGAAAGGCCGAAAGAGAGAAGCGAGAAGGAGGGGTTGTGGGGGTTAGGGCCCAACCAGCAAGTCTCATCGCCCTCCCTCCCCCTCCTCCCGACGAAGAGCGGAGAGGGAAGGGGAGGAGCGAGCCGGCCGCGCACACCAGGAGGCTCCTCGTGGAGGGGGGGGGGGGCGGTGTGGGTAGCTGAGAAAAGGAGAAGCTCCGTCACCTCTGCTCGCGGCGGCGGCTAAGGAAGAAGAAAGTCAGAGCTCGCACCCACCGCCACAGACTCAGAAACGCCCCCTGCCCCCATCTCCCCGGAAACAGCCCTCCGCCCAGCCCCGCACACTCGCTTCCCCAAGCGTGAGCCCCAGCACGGTCGCCGCCGCCTCGCCCCGCCCCGCCGCCCATCCCCACGGTCCGCCGAGTGCGCGAGGCCTTAGGCCGGGAGTTGTTATCAGGCCCGGGCCACTTCCGAGGCACCCGCGGTGTGTCGACGCCACCACAAGAGGACGACGTCGACGCGGAGGAAGAGGCAGCGGAGGCGTGTTGTTGTCTCGCCCACTCCCCTCCCTTGAGCTCGCACCCATCCTCAGGGCGCAATGGAGTGAAGCGGCGGCGAAGGTGGTACTTCCGCGTTGCGCTGCCCGCCCTGCCTGCCCGAGCTGCGAGCGCGGCCGAGACCGCTCCCCCACCCCGCGGGCACTTGGAAGACTCCGGACTCCCCCGCAGGTCAGCGCCTGGCGCATCTGGTGTTTTTGCTGCCGCGGATAGGACGGCGACCACGATCTGGAGCTCTGTCGCCCGGATTCCTGCTTTTCTCAGGCCCGGAGGCCGCTGCGTACCCCACTGTGACCTGGAACGCAGGGACCCGAGTCCCGACCCGGATTATCGTGGCGCGTCTGCTGGCTGACCCTGGTGCTCGGTGTCCCTCCGCCGCCGCGGTTCCCGTTCCGGCGGGGGAGATGGCGAGGATCTGACCCGGGAGGAGGCCGCACCCGCGCCGCGCTCTGCGGCGGGCTCTAGGCAATGCCGAGCAGCTCGGACACGGCGCTGGGGGGAGGCGGGGGCCTGAGCTGGGCGGAGAAGAAGTTGGAGGAACGCCGCAAGCGGAGACGATTCCTGTCCCCTCAGCAGCCGCCGCTGCTGTTGCCGCTCCTGCAGCCGCAGCTCCTGCAACCGCCGCCGCCCCCGCCGCCTCTGCTCTTCCTGGCTGCTCCCGGCACGGCCGCCGCCGCAGCCGCCGCCGCCGCGGCCTCCTCCTCTTGCTTCAGCCCGGGCCCCCCTCTGGAGGTCAAGCGGCTGGCGAGAGGCAAGAGGCGCCCAGGAGGGCGGCAGAAGCGGCGCCGCGGGCCCCGCGCCGGGCAGGAGGCGGAGAAGCGTCGGGTCTTCTCGCTGCCCCAGCCGCAGCAGGACGGCGGTGGCGGTGCTAGTAGCGGCGGGGGTGTGACCCCGCTGGTGGAATATGAGGATGTGAGCTCCCAGTCCGAGCAGGGGCTGCTGCTGGGGGGGGCCAGCGCGGCAACGGCAGCGACGGCTGCCGGGGGAACGGGGGGCAGCGGCGGGAGTCTGGCCGCCTCCTCCGGCACCCAGCGGCGCGGGGAGGGGTCGGAGCGCAGGCCCCGCCGAGACCGCCGCAGCGGCAGCGGTCGCAGCAAGGAGCGCCACCGCGAGCACCGGCGGCGGGATGGGCAGCGCGGAGGCAGTGAGGCCTCCAAGTCCCGTAGCCGCCACAGCCACAGCGGCGAGGAACGCGCCGAGGTAGCCAAGAGCGGCAGTAGCAGCAGCAGCGGCGGCCGCCGGAAAAGCGCCTCGGCCACGTCTAGCAGCAGCAGTAGCCGCAAGGACCGAGACTTGAAGGCCCACCGAAGCCGGACTAAGTCGTCCAAGGAGCCGCCTTCGGCCTACAAGGAGCCGCCCAAGGCCTACCGAGAAGACAAGACCGAGCCCAAGGCCTACAGGCGGCGGCAGCGGTCCCTGAGCCCGCTGGGAGGCCGGGACGACAGCCCAGTGTCCCACAGGGCCTCGCAGAGCCTGAGGAGCCGCAAGTCCCCCAGCCCGGCAGGAGGTGGCAGCAGCCCCTATTCTCGGCGGCTGCCGCGGTCTCCTAGCCCATACAGTCGCCGCCGCTCCCCTAGCTACAGCCGCCACAGCTCCTACGAGCGGGACGGCGATGTGTCCCCCAGCCCCTACAGCAGTAGCAGCTGGCGCCGCTCCCGGAGCCCCTACAGCCCTGTGATCAGGTGAGTCCCGCTGTCCTGTTCATTTGGCTTTGCCTGGGCTGGCGACATCTCCAGGAGACAGGGAAAGTGGTGATTGGACTCCTGAAAACCACCCAAGTCTTCAACCTAGACTAGAAAGGAATTTAGATAGTGCTTCGAGTAAGGAGAGGCGTTTCCGGGCGCCCATGACACCTTTTAGAGGGTTGGAGGGACAAAGCAACAGGTCCAATATAGCTTTTCTCCTAGCTCTGGGAGGGGAGAGTTTTAAGGAAGAGTTAAAAGTTTTTTTAACTTCTTAGGTTAATAACACATTTCTTTCAGCTACTCTTTGCTTTTCCAGCACAGTTAGTTTGTAAACCAAGAGGTTTTATGATTTGTTTAATTTGGAAAACTTTATGAAGAGGTTTTATTGTTGGAGATTTAGGAATGGAGTGCAGTTTAGGAACTAATGATGTGGAGGGAAATCAGATTCATGTTTTGATGTCAGAGTTGGATATAGATTAATCCAGTGATGAGAAAAGCAGTTTATTCTTTCAATAAATGAAAAAAGTTGGTGTAGAAACTTACAAATTGTGAAGATAAGGAAGATATTCATTGTGTGATATTCTTGTGCGGGATATTTTTCTGGGTGATCTTTCAAAGTCATAATTTAAAAGAAAAAAAAAGATTCTGTTCTTGGTTTGTGATAAGATCCACTTGATAATATCACTATTGTAGAAATATAATCTAGTTGGTGTAACCCAGTGTTAACAAAGTGCAAGGCTTAGTTATTTCTTACGTTGTTATAAACCTGTAACTGCGTACTTTAAAGTTTACTAGACTTTTCTCTTAAATATCAGAATCTGTTCAGAAATCTTTAGATGGTATAATTTTATCTAGTGAAATTGGAGTAAAATTTTTATGTAGTTGTTACACCTTGCTTATTACATAATGCTATTCCCAGAAAAGCACGTATGTGTTGATATGTACTTAATTGAAGCAAAGTGAATTAAAAATGACTTTGGAGTATTTTACAGGCTATAATATTACTTACATGGCTGGAAATTCTAGGCCTTACAAAGTTTAGAGTATTACAAAATGACATTTTGATTGCTTGTTCTTTTTCTGTTTATCTTAGTTTTCAGTAATGCCACGTGAATGCTGAGTATTTCTAAGTATGGGTTATGTTGAATTCTTAATGCAACATATGTACCTGTAAAATTAGCAGATCTCTTTGAAGTGTCAGTCTCGTGTTTGTAAAATTATGATGTGAATAGAGATCTGGGCACAAATTGCTTTTAAACCAAAACAGCTGTGGAAATTTCTTTATTCTTACTGTAATGCTAGTTGAATGCTGTAACCAAAGAATATTGCTGTTGAAAACTCAATTCACCAAGTTTAGTGTTTTAAGACTTTGTATTTTACTTTTAATGATAATGTTTTAGGTTTGCCAAAAGATTTGCATTTTTTTATAATTGAATTTGTTTTGTAAATTGATTAAGTTTTATGAGTTTAGATCACGTGATGCGATTTAAGAGTGGGCTGTTATTTTTATCAGGCTTTTTAGTTGCTGGGAACTTTAGCAAGGTCCGTTACTATATAGTAGTGGTATGTGTGATTAGGACTAGTCATATTTAGCAAATAAGTATTTATTGAGCACATATTATATGCCAGATACAATTCTAGTGATTGGGATATAGCTGTCAAGACGACAAACACAGAGGTCTTCACAGAGCTTGCATTCTAGAGGACCATTCATTATTGAATCTTTTCATGGTGTTTAGATTGACCACCAGTACTTCTAACGGATTGGATCTGAAATAAACTTTAGAATGTCTTGCCAACTATACCTGAGAGATGGCTATTTGGTATGTGCTTGAATTTATCTAGATGTGGGAAGCATTTTACTTTGAGGCAGCTTGTTCTTTAGATTTGGGACTTGAGTTCTAGTTTTGATTTCCCAGTGTTTCGTAACAAGACTCTTGTAGACTTAGTTTCCTAAACTAACAGGAAACTACTTGTTTTGGGGATTATTTTAAGGATTAAATGAAAATTTGTGTTTTGCAAACTGTACAGCATTATAGAAATTAAAGTGGTTGAATAGCTTGAATTGTTAGAATTCTTCATATTGAAAAAGAAATCTGCCTGCATGTAATTTCTACCCATTCCTCCAAGTTTTATCTTTTGGCATGTTACAGCAAACCTCTGTGCTAGCTCTCTAAATGTAAAGACGGTTGGCATGTCTCGTAAGTCTTGTCTTCTCTAGGTGAAAACCTCTCAATTTAAGTAAGTATTTAATATAGACCATGTATTATGCTGTAAGAAATAGCAGTGTGATCTTTTTCCAGCCCATATGGAAGTTATATATTAATGAATTACCAATGCAGTTTTTTAAAAGAAATACATGCACATTAAAAATAGTATTGAAACCATGGTATGAAGATTATTCTCCATGTTACTTCTTGTAAGTCCTCTCCATTCTAATGACTTCTGTTTTACAACCTGCTGTTCCCTTCATCTGAATCTTGCCTTTAACTTATGCTTTTCTTTGATCAGTTCCTTCTTAGCTTTACTTTCCCCCTTGTATAACCTGTTTACTGTATTTTCTTTACTACTTAACTAATGAAATGTGGGAAGTCACTTAATCTTGCTGGTTGGACCTATAATAAGTGTGAGGGTGGGTTCAAGAGAGAGGCTGTTTAGGAAGGGGAGGGAATGGTCGTGACATTTGTCTTTTACTATGTGCCAGTCAAGGTCCCTAGGTGGTGCAAATGGTTTGCTCTTGGCTATTAATCGAAAGGTAGGCAGTTTGAATCCACTCAGTGGTACTGTGGAAGAAAGGCTAGGTGATCTGCTTCCATAAAAATTATAGCTAAGAAAACCCTATGGAGTGCAGTTCTACTCTGAAGCACATGGGGTCACCCTGAGTCCAGTTGACTTGACAGCAGTGGTTTTTTTTTTTTTTTTTTTTTTTTTTAATATGCCATTGGTGAATAATGTATATTCACCTCGAAATCCATGTGATAGTTAGAAACATTTCTGTTGATAGATTGAGAAATGGGAGATCTGAAGAGTGATTTATTCTGAGGTCAGCTTGGATTCAAACCTGGTGGTGATTCTAAATTACATGTTGTATGCAACCTCAGCTGGCATTCAGAGTAGCTGGCCACCTCGCATAAAGTTCTGTTTTGCTAAAACTCAGCCCGTCTGGGTATTTATGGATTAATTTCTTTTCCCTTGCCATCTTTTCAGCATTTTGAAGATTTTTAAAAAATAGTTCTTCTAAAGATTCTTTCAACTCATTTTATCTGTATTAATTTGTAGCTTTTGCAAACAGTGTTGTTGTTAGTTGGTGTCTAGTCAGTTTCAACTCCTGGCAACCTTGTGTATAACAGAAGAATTTTAAATATTGTGGATTTTTTTTTTTTATTTTGTCTTTACAAAGATTGACTAAAAACATTCTTTGAAGACATTAATTACGTTTAGTTATTGACGGTTTTAGTACAGTGGACTGTCTTGATCTGAAGACACTGAAGTCAGATCAGTTATAATCAGTACAGTAAATTGTTATGTATAATTGCTTCTCTCTCTTTAAACTTAAGGACGTTCCATTCCACCAAAGAAACAGAAGTCTCTATTATAGAATAATACCAAAACCCTAATAATTTTAAGAAGATGAGTGAATCTCAGATGTAAGCAAATAAAATTATTAGTATTCATTTCCTGATACGGGTCCTTCCTTTATGGATTATTTAGTGTTTTGTCCCGAAAACTAGTGTTCAGAAATACATAAAATGAAGGCGTTCCCGAATTAAAAAAACAGCAACAACAAAAAACCCCCAAAAGCTCGTATCACTCATAAACTGCTATTGATTTAATATGTATTTAGTAGAAATAAGTCATGAGTGTCCTTCCAAAAAAAACCAAACCCATTGCCATCGAGTCAGTTCTGACTCATAGTGACCCCATATGAATAGAATTTTCAGAATACTTTAAAAAGATGTCAAAAATATAGAATACAAGAATAGATGAAGAAACACTCAGAAGGGGATAGAAATTTAGATGAACTACCTTAAGTCTCCCAGCCTATCACTCCTTATTCTTAGAAGATGGCTTTGTGTTTCACTTCTTCTGGCCAAACCTTACCTGCCCAGTCCTTATCACATATCTTTGCTCTGATTCTTACTTTGATACACATATGGGGTAGCCATGAGTTAGAATCAACTCTGTGGCAACTGGTTTGGTTCCATTTCCAGCATTTCAGTTCTCGTCCAAGGACCCCTGGTGGCATGATGGTTAATAAGCGCTTGGCTGCTAACCTAAAAGTTGGTGGTTCAAAACCACCCAGCAGCTCCGCACAAGAGGACACCTGGCAGTCTGCTCCCGTGAAGACTACAGCCTATCACATGGGGTTGCTATGAGTCAGAATTGACTCCGCAGCACCTAACAGGTTCTGGTCCTCATTTTTAACCGGTTAGACTTCCTATTATCATTTTTTTCTTCCCAGTTTATTCTTTACATTATCAGGAGAGTTTTCTTAAAACTTGAATAGATTATGTCACTCCCATTATATAGAATTAAGTCTAAGCTTTCCAAGGCACTGTGTTAATGCCTTTTATGATCTCACCGGCTTCTATCAACATTATATTTTCAGAGGTACTACTCTGTGTTTTTACTCTTGCTTTTTTCTTAGCTTGAAATTCCCATATTTCTCTCTCTGCCTCCAGCTTTGCGTTCAAACCTAGCTCACATCTCACCATCTTGAAACCTTTCTTCATTCACCTAGAAAAAAGCAATTCCTTTTCTTGTGTTCCCAACAGCATTTTGGTTTGTCTTTGTTATGCAACTTTGAAAAATTCTATTTAACAATCTAGTTAGTTGGCTGGATACATTTGTATTTTCCCTACTAGATTGTAAGCTCCTAGAGATCAAATTCCAAGTTTTATTTATTAGTGGCTGAATTAATTTAAATAGCATTTTTCTCCACAGATAATTGCAAACCAACCTTTGCACAGATACCAGTTATCTGTAAAACTTGCTTGCTGTTTTGGTTTACATATACCCCAGGATGGGAGAAGTAATTGTTTTGATTTATAAAGACAGAATTTAGTAATATTTTCCCTTGCTAGCTTCTACTTTACTGGAATGAGTCCATGATGCTAGGAGTCACTTTAGTGACTAGAATAAAGTCTGACATAATGTTTGTATTTGCACTATGTTGTATTGATCAAGATAAGTGATCTATTTTTCTTGGTGAGTTTGAATTAATCTTTAGGGTGGAAATTTTCTGGGCAGACTGTCAAGTTTTTATTTTCCAACTTGGAAAATTGTAGCTATTTCTGAAAAAATCAGGTTAAAGTAATGATAGTTAATACTCATATTTAAGATAATTTTAATCTTTTTCCTTATTCTGAGCTTTTTCTTTGAATACATCACTTAAGTTTTCTTGTTGTTGTGGTGGTTCTTGGTTGACTTTGTTTCATAATGCAGAGATTTACAAGCTTCAAAGTGTGGTGTTGGAATTTCAAAAGTATCAAGCTAGAATCCGAAGCATACTTGCAATGATTTTGTTCCTTGAATTTCTGCACATCCTAATTGTGGGAAAATCTCCTGTTATTAATATATTTGGAAAATAAGACATGTAAATTAGAGGATAAAATACAGGTTAAAAACTGGAATTTAAAAGAAATGAAAATGAAAAGAGTAGCAAGAGGAACTGAAAACTGAAAGTGGTAACTGGGCTGCAGCCTCCCCACTTACTGTTTCTGCATTTTCAGTTGCATTAGGGCACTTTCACTGGGATGTTATCGTGACACTCCAGACTCAATTTACCTAACTTTAAAGTAATTCATGTCTCTTCTTTTGGAATCATTTTCTTTTCTTAATATTCCTCTTTATTATTTCCCCTGTTTACGAAGGGAATACAAGCCCATTACAGAAGTTTTCAATCAGTACAGAAAACTGTAAGAACTTAAAAGTCCCCATAAATCCAACCACTTGAGATGATCACCCTTAATATTTTTTAAAATAATATTTTATTGTGGTTTTGGTGAAGGTTTACGCAGCAGTTTAGGTTCCCATGCAACAATTTCTACGTATATTGTTCAGTGACATTGGTCACCCTTAACATTTTGATAAACATTTTCCCAGACTTCTCTATACATATATGCACAGGGACATATGATTTTAAATAAATGAGAACATACTACAGTGCTGTTTTGTACCCTCTGCCCCACAGTATATTCTTTTTAGTGGCTCCTAGTATTGTGTTGTATGGGTGTACCATAATTTGTTTAGCCAAGTCCACTTTGATGGGTGCTTAGGTTTGTTTTTGTTTTTTTGTTTTCTGTGTGTATGTCTGTAGCAGATATATTTTTTGTGCATTTGTCCCATTATCTCTTCTACGTTAGATGTCCCAGGGGTAAAATTGTTGGATCAAGGTGATATACACATTTATGATTTTGATACATTGTCAGAATTGGCCCTTCCGAAAGCCTGTACCAGTTTACATTTCCCAACAGTATAAAACCAAAAAACCAAACCCGTTGCCAAACTCATAGTGTCCCAACAGTATGGGGTGTCCATTTCCCCAGTCTCAGCAACGCTTGTAGTTGTCAGTTATCTCACTGTTTCTATTTGCATTTCGTTATTGTCTAGTTAGGCTAAGTGTATTTTCGTGTATTTATTGGATGTGCTAATTTCTTGATTCATTTTCTGTTTTTTTTTTTTTTTTTAATTGTAAGAGCTCTTAATGTATTGCAAATACTAACCTTTTTTCCCCTGTGGCATTAGCACATATTAGCAAAAAGGATGAGTTTGTTGTTTAACCTTGTTTATGTAATATTTTGTTTTAAGAAGTTTTTGATTTGTGTATGTATATGTATGCTTTAATGTCAGTGCTTTTCTCCCAGGTACCCAGTGCCAAAACTCTGGTAATATTTATCTCTTCTCCCTTATCTCCATCTCTAATGAATCACTTGTTCCGTCAGTCCTTTTGCAGTGTTCTTTAGTCCGTTCTTTATTCGGAACCTCCCTAGCTTAGGTCTTTATTTTTGGGTCTGATTGCTTTTGGGGTTTTCTTCTTTGAGCCCCTACTGTTTTCTGCAGTCAGATTAATCTTAAAATACCTTTGATTCTGTCATTTTTTAATAAAAAGTATTTACAGAACCAGATTCTTTACTGGGCATTTAAAGCTCCCCACCTCAGACTGACTGAAACTACCCTATTTCTCAGTATATATCCTGATCACAATACAAACTGGATGGTTTACTATTTTATAAACCTGGAATTGCAACCTCAGAATAAACTTGATGGCAACTGACAACAATGATATGCTTTAGTTCATGCCTTTCCCTCAGTTGGCTAATCCTGCTTGCCCATTCTTCCAGTATTAGTTGAGGTGTTATTTTCTTATCTATGAAGCCTTCATTAATCTCATCCATTTTCTTAATGCATTTAGCACTGAAATTACTTTTATGAGTACTTCCTACATCCAGATTTGAATTAGAGTTGTCTGTTTTTTTCCCTTTTCTGGATGTATTTTATTCACAGTCATTTTTAAAAAACAAATCAGTTTATTGAGGTATAATTTACATACAGTAAAGTTCACCGATTTTCAGTGTACAGTTTAGTAGGTTTTAACATACAGACTTGTGTAACCACCACCACTATCGTGGTATAGAACATTTCCATCACCCCGCTAAGTTCCCCTTTGCATTCAGTCCCCTACTCCTATCCTTGGACCACTACTTTGCAGTTTTATCTTTTCCTGAACTTTATGTAAATGGAATCATATAATATGCAGTCTTTGGTGTCTGGCTTCTTAGCATGCTTTTGAGATTCATCCATGTTGTTGCATGTTTGAGTAGTTTGCTCCATTTTGTAGCTGAGTACTGTTTATTATATGGGTATATGATAATTTGTTTATCCGTGTACCTAGTTGATGGGCGTTTGAGTTGTTTCTAGTTTTTGGCTATTATGAACAAAGCTGCTGTGAACATTTGAGGACAGGCCTATGTGTGTTTCTGTTTTTTTTAAATAAATACCTAGGAGGGAGATTGCTGTGTTATATGTTAAGTGAATGGTTGACTTTATAAGAAAATGCCAAACTAGTTTCCAAAATGGCTATACTATTTTACAGTCCAGTCAGCAGTGTATGAGCATTCCAGTTGCTTCATATCCTCACCAAGACTTCACTTTTTTGGTCAGTCTTTGATTTTAGCCATTCTAGTGGATGTGAGGTTTTTTTTGCCCCTCCTCAATCTTTTTTTTTTTTTTTTTAATTGTGAAAATATACACAAGAAAACATTTACCAATTCAACAGGTATTGTGGTTTTATTTGCCGTTTTGCAGTGGGTTAATGTGCTTGATTGCTGACCAAAAGGCTGGTGGTTTAAGCCTACCCAGAGGGTCCTTGGAAGAAAGGCCGGGCTCTCTACTTCTAAAAAATCAGCCATTGAAAACCCCATAGAGCACAGTTCTACCTTGACACATAATAGGATTAGGATCACCATGAGTCAGGATCATCTCCACAGCAGCTGGTTTATAGGTTAATGATGAATGATGTTGAACATCTTTTCATGTGCTTATTTCTCCTTCATATCTTTTGTGAAGTGTCAAAATATTTTGCTCATTTTCTTTGTAAATTGAATTATCTTATTGAGTTGTAAGAGTTGTATACATATTGTGGATACAAGCTCTATCAGATACATGTTTCACAGACATTCTCTGTTTTTTTCTTCAGTCTGTGGTTCACCTTTCTTAGCAGTATCTTTCAAAGAGCAGGTTTTAATTTTGATGAAATCCAATTTAACAGTTTTTCTTTCATGATTTACGCTTTTTTGTATCTAAAAATAATCTTTGCCTAACCCATGGTCGTAAAGATTTTCTCCTTGATTTTACAATATATGCCTTTAATTTATCACAGTCTTCCTTCATCTGTAGTGTAACATTATAACAGAATACTTACATTTCCTTTCTCTCGTCTTTTGTGCTATTCTTGTCATACGTTTTATTTTTACATATGTATGACTGAGTATATTATATATAAAACAATCTGTTGCCATCGAGTCGATTCTGACTCATAGACATGAAACTAAAAAATGAGAAGTCATTTATATTTACTTACATATTTATAAATACTTTTTATTCCTTCGTGTAGATTCAAGTTTGCATGTAGTATAATTTTCCTTCTTGCCAGAAGAATGTCTAAACATTTCTTGTAATGCTGTCTTCTGTTTTGTTTGTCTCTGAAAATCTCCATATTTGAGCTGTTTTTGCTGGGTATGGAATTCTGAGTTGACAGTTTTTTTCCCCCTTTAGTACTATAAATTGTTTCATAGTCTTCTGTCTTACATAATGTAACGAGAATTCCTGTAATATTTTGTTTTTGTTTTCAACCACTGGATTGCTTGCTCCATGAGGTTCTTTTTTTTTTTTTTGGAAATCTTAGTGTCTCTTAAGCACTTAGCACATCCAGCGAATGATATTAGGTTGATTTGGGTAAGAAAACGTCCAGCACCGTAGTGTTAAAAAGCCTGTTGATACTAACAGGGTCTGATATTGGCCTATGAATAAATTCTTAATGACTAGGGAGAGACTAGTCCAAGCATGTGCCTTTGTGTGAATCAAGTACTGAGCCCTTCTCTAACCTTCTCACCCTCTTTTTCTCTCTCTCCACAAACACATCTCAGGACTTGGTTCTTTGAAACATGAAGATACACCCAGAGTTTATGCTCAGTGGACTTGAACTTGTTTGAGCAAATTTGTAAAAAGTCAGCCGTGTGTTTTTTGTTTGTTTGCTTGTTTGAAGGTTAATGTTGCATAAGGAACACAAAGCAAGGAAAGTATACTTATTTTAGGATCAACACAAAACATTTCAGTTTTATTTATTTCAGTTTTTAAAAATAACTTTATCGACGTATAATTCATATACCATACGATTCACTCTTTTAAATTGTACAATTCAGTAGTCTTTAGTATATTCACAGTGATTTGCAGCCATCACTGCTATCTAATCTGAGAACATTTTCAACACCCCAAAAAGAAACCTCATACCCATTAGCGGTCATTCTCCATCACACACCTCCTCTAGCCTCCATCTCCCCCTCCCCCCCAGCTCCTGATAACCATTAATTTGCTTTCTGTCTCTATGGATTTGCCTGTTCTGGACATTTCATGTAAATAGACTTGTACAATACATGGTCTTTTGTGACTGGTTTTTTTTGCTTAACATATAATGTTTCAAGGTTCGTCCATGTTGTAACATGTATCAATACTTTATTCCTTTTTATTGCCAAATAATATTCTATTGTATGGCTATACAGCATTTTATTTATCCATTCATCAGTTGATGGCCTTTTGGGTTGTTTCCAGTTTTTGGCTATTTTGAATAAAGCTACTACGAACACTTTATGTAAAATTTTTTTTGTGGACATATGTTTTCACGTTTTGTGGATATACACCTAGAAGTGGAATTGCTAGGACATATGGAAAGAATACACAGAGTAACTATGCAAAAAAGAATTGGTTGATGTTCTCCAATTTCAGGAGGTAGCATATAATCAAGAACCGACGGTGTTGAAGAAGTCCAAGCTGCACTGAAGGCATTGGTGAAAAACAAGGCTCTAGGAATTGACAGAATACCAATTGAGATGTTTCAACAAACGGATGCAGTGCTGGATGTACTCCCTCGTCTGTGCCAAGAAATTTGGAAGACAGCTGCCTACCCAACCAACTAGAAGAGATCCATATTTGCGCCCATTCCAAAGAAAGGTGATCCAACAAAATGCAGAAATTATAGAACAGTATCATTAATATCACACACAAGTAAAATTTTGCTGAAGATCATTCAAAAGTGGTTGCAGCAGTGCGTCGACAGGGAACTGCCAGAAATTCAAGCCAGGTTCATAAGAGGAAGTGGAACCAGGGGTATCATTACTGATGCCATGTGGATCTTGGCTGAAAGATGTCTCCTTTTGTTTTGTTGACTATGCAAAGGCATTTGACTGTGTGGATCATAACAAATTATGGGTAACATTGTGAAGAATGGGAATTCCCAAACAATTGTGCTCATGGGGAACCTGTACATAGACCAAGAGACAGTCGTTCAGATAGAACAAGGGGATACTGCTTGTTTTAAAATCAGGAAAGGCGTGCGTCAGGGTTGTATTCTTTCACCATACTTACTCAGTCTGTATGCTGAGCAAATAATCCAAGAAGCTGGAGTATATGGAGAAAAATATGGCATCAGGTTTGGAAGAAGATTCATCAACAGCCTGCGATATGCAGATGACACGACCTTGCTTGGTGAAAGGGGAGAGACTTCAGGCACTTACTGGTGAAGATCAAAGACTACAACCTTCAGTATGGATTACATCTCAATTTAAAACAAGAATCCTCACAACTGTACCAATAAGCAACATCTTGATAAACGAAGAAAAGATTGAAGTTGCCAAGGACTTCGTTTTACTTGGATCCACAGTCAATGCCCATGGAAGCAGCAGTCAAGAAATCAAATGACAGATTGCATTGGGCAAATCTGCTGCAAAAGACCTCTTTAAAGTGTTGAAAAGCCACGATGTCATTTTGAGGACTAAGGTGCTCCTGACCCAAGCGTGATATTTTCAGTTGCCTCACATGCATGGGAAAGCCGGACATTGAATAAGGAAAATTGAAGAACTAATGCTTTTGAATTATGGTGTTGTTGAAGAATATTGAATATACTATGGCCTGCCAGAAGAACGAATAAGTCTGTCTTTGGAGAAGTATAGCCAGTGTGCTCCTTGGAAGTGAGGATGGCGAGACTTTGACTCATATACTTTGGACATGTTATCAGGAGGGACCAATCCCTGGAGAAAGACATCTTGCTTGGTAAGGTAGAGGGTCAGTGAAAAAGAGGAAGACCGTTGACGAGATGGATTGACATAGTGACTTCACTAATGGGCTCAAACATAGCAATGACTGTTAAGATGGTGCGGAACCGAGCAGCGTTTCGTTTTGTTGGACATAGGGTTGCTATAAGTCGGAACCGACTTGATGGCACCTAACAACAACAACGTGGTAGTTTACCATTTTGGGAAACAGCCAGAGTGTTTTTCGAATTGGCTGCACGTATTTTATATTCCTGCGAGCAATGTAGAGGGTTCCAATATCTCTACATCCTTGCTAAAACTTTGGTCTTTTTTATTATAGCCATCCTGGTGTGTGATGTGATACCTCACTGTGGTGCTTTTTTTTTTTTTAATTGTATTTTTGGTGAAAGTTTACACAGCAAATTAGATTCCCATTTAACAATTTCTGTACGTATTGTTCAGTGTTGTTAGTTACATTTTTCACAGTGTGTCAGCATTCTTAATTATTTGTATTCTGGGGGTTCTGTTTCCATTAGTCTAGCTTTCCTGTTCCCCCTTAGCTTCTCATTGTTGCTTCAGGGTAAATAGTGACCATTTGATCTCATGTAGATGATTATTTAAAAGGAACACAGTACTCACAGGTGATACTGTTTATTTTATGAGCCAATCTATTTTTTGGCTGGAAGATGATGTCTGGGAATGGGTTCAGTTCCATATTTAAAGGGTATCTTAGGGCAGTAGTCCCAGTAGATCTTCTAGTCTCTACCAGTCCAGTAAGTCTGGCCTTTTTTAGGAATTTGAGGTTTGTTCTACATTTTTCTCCCATTTTATCTGGGACCATCTATTGTGTCCCTGGTCAGAATGGTCGTTAGTGAGTGGTAGCTGGGCACCATCTTGTTCTTTTGGTTTCAGGATAATGAGGCCGTGGTTCATGTGAGCTATTAGTCCTGTAGGTTGGTTTCTTCTTTGAGTCTTTGGTTTCCTTCTTTCTCTTTTGCTCCAGATGGGTACAGACCAGTAGTTGTATCTTAAATGGCCACTCTTAAGCTTTTAAGACCCCCAGATGCTACTCACCAAACTAGGATGTAGAACAATATCTTTACGAACTATGTTATACCAGTTAACCAAGTTGTCCCTCAAGACTATGGTCTTAAGCCTTCAAACCCAGTAAACCAAACCTGTGATGTATTTGGTTATGTCTAGGAAGTATCCACAACCGTGCCCCCTATGTGCTTTATTATATATGTGAATATATATGCAGCACACACAAACATGTATGTACATAAGTCTGTGGATACACCTGTACATGCACACCCATATATTCACATGTGCCTTCCTATACACATATATGCATACGTGTCTACCTATGTAACCACACACATACTTTTTTGGTTATTACTGTTGTTGCAAAATTGTATGTGTTATAGCATTTACCAAAATTATCCCTTATTCTTTTGTACTTCTTAGTGTCATCATTTACATTGGTCATGTTGTGAATACTATTTCCCATCACCAAAAGTAACATATGTCTACTATCTAGAAAGTGGTTCCCCCTTCCTCCCCCTCTTATCCTTGGTAACCATCAAAGAATGTTGCTCTCTGTTGTGTATATACCTGTTCTTGTTTTTTTACAGAAGTGAGACCATGCAGTGTTTGTCCTTTTGTGATTGTCTTATTTTACTTGGCATAATGTCCTCCAGATTCATCAATGTCATAATATGTTTCAAGAACTCCTTCTTTATAGCTGCTTAATATTCCGTTGTATGTATGTACCACAATTTGTTTATCCATTCGTCTGTTGATTGACACTTAGGTTGTTTCTATCTTTTTGCTGTTGTAAATAATGCTGCAGTGAACATAGGTATGTATATGTCTTATTCATGTCACGGCTATTAGATCTCTAGGGTGTATGCCTAGGAGTAGGATTGCTGGATCATAAGTTGTTTCTATTTCTAGTTTTTTGAGAAAGTACCATATGGTTTTTCATAGTGATTATAACACTTTACAACCCTACTTGCAGTGTATAAAGAGTTCCAATCTCTCCGCAACCTCGCCAGCGTTTCTTGTTTTCTGTTGTTTAATCATAACTGTTTTTGTAGGGGTGAGATGGTATCTCATTGTAGTCTTGTTTTGCATTTCTCTAATAGCTAATGATCTTGAGCATCTTTTCATGTGTTTATTAGCCATACTGAATGTCCTCTGATGAAGTATCTGTTCAAGTCCTTTGCTCATTTTTTGATTGGATTATTTGTCTTTTGTTTTTGTTGAAGTTTTTTTTTTTTTTTTTTTAAAATATATTTTGGAGATTAGAACCTTATCAGTCATTCCCAAAGACTTTTTCCCAGTCTGTAGCTTCTCTTTTTACTCTCTTGGTAAAGTCTTTTGATGAGCATAAGTATTTAATTTTTAGGAGGTCCCAGTTATCTAATTTGTCTTCTGTTTGTGCGTTTGTAATCTCATTGTGGTTTCGATTTTATTTTCTTAATGAATAATGATATTGGGCACCTTTTCTTGTGTTTATTGGTCACTTGTATATTTTCTTTGGAGAAATGACTATTAAAATTCTTTATCCATTTTTAAAATGGGTTGCCTTTTTATTGTTGGGTCTTCAGAGTCTTTTATATAATCTGGGTATAAGTTTCTTATCAGATATATGATTTTCAAATATTTTTCTTACTCTCTGGGTTCTGTCTGAAGTGTCTACTAAAGCACAAAAGTTTTTTTTTTTAAATAGCCTCCCTTTTTAGGGTATAGTTCTGCAAGATTTGACAAATGAGTACAGTCGTGTAACCACCACCACAGTCACGATATGGGGGGAAAAAGATATAGAACAGTTCTACCATTCCAAAAACTTCCCCTGTGCCCTTTGTACACGCCCCTTCTCTCCCAGCTCTCGTATGTTTAACTTTATAAGATACTGCCAAAGTGTTTTCCAAAGTGATTGTATCGCTTTACATTTCTATTAGTCAAGGTATGAGAGTTCCAGTTGTTTCTCATCTCTGCAGGCACTTGGCACTTATTTTTAAATTTTAGCCATTTAGTAGATAAGTAGTTTATTTGATTGTGAGGCACAAAAGTTTTTTAATTTTGATGAAGTCTAGTTTTTTCTTTTGTTGTTCATACTTTTGGTATCATATCTAAGAAGGTTTTGTCTAATCCAAGGTGTCTTAGTTATCTAGTGCTGCTGTAACAGAAGTTCCGCAAGTGGATGGCTGTAACAAACAAATTTATTCTCTCACAGATTAGGAGGCTATAAGTCTGATTTTAGGGCACCAGCCCCGGGGGCGGGGGGTGCTTTCTCTCTCTGTGGACTCTGGAGGAAGGTCCTTGTCATCAGTCTTCTCTTGGTCTAGGAGCTTCTCATTGCAGGGACTGTGGGCCCAAAGGACATAGTTCGCTCCTGGTTCTTCTTTCCTGGTGGTAAGGAGTGAGGTCCCTCTCCTCTCTTCTTGCTTCTCTCTTTTGTATTTCAGAAGAGATTGACTGAAGATATAACCTAATCCTGTAGATTGTGTACTGCCTTATTAACATAGTTGCCTCTAATCCTGCCTCATTAACATCATAGAGGTTAGGCTTTACAACACATAGGAAAATTATATCAGATCACAAAATGGAGAAATACCATACAATATTGGGAATCATGATCTAGCCAAGTTGACACACATTTTGGGGAGAAACAATTCAGTGCAAAACACAAAGTCACGAAGATTTATTCCTGTGTTTTTTTCTAAAGAGTTTTTATAGTTTTAGCTCTTACATTTAAGTCTATAATTTGTATTCTTTTTTTTGTGTGTGGTATGGGGAAGAGGTCCAGGTTCATTCTTTTGCATGTGAATATCTAGTCTTTCCAGCACCATTTGTTGAAAAGACTATTCTTTGCCCATTGAATTATCTGAGCATTCTTGTCAAAATCAGTTGACCATAAATGTGAGGGTTTGTTTCTGAACTCTCAGTTCTATTCCGTTGATTTTTATGTCCATCCTTATACCAGTACCACACAGTCTTTTTTTTTTTTAATTTTTTTATTGTACTTTAGGTGAAGGTTTACAGAAACAAATAGTTTTTCATTAAACAGTCAGTACACGTATTGTTTATGACATTGGTTAACAACCCCATGACATGTCAGCACTCTCCCTTCTCGATGTTGAGTACCTTTTTTTTTTTTGGGTGAAAATATACATAGTTAAAGATACAGCATTTCAAAAATTTCTACATGTGCAATTCAGTGACATTGATTACATTCTTCCAGTTGTGCTGCTATTCTCACTATCCTTTTCCAAATTATTCCATCACCATTATCTTCAATTCACTGTCCCCTAGGCTTCCAATCAAACCTTTTGAGTTGCTGTTGTCAATTTGATCTCACATAGATAATCTTTTTTTTTTTTTTGTACTATGGGTGAAGGTTTACCGAACAAAATAGTTTCTCATTAAACAGTTAGTACACATATTGCTCTATGACAATGGTTAACAACCCCACAACATGTCAACACTGTCCTTCTCAACCTTGGGTTCCCTATCACCAGCTTTCCTGTCCCCTTCTGCCTTCTAGTCCTTGTCCCTGGACTGCTGTTCTACATTAGTCCTGTTTTGTTTGATGGGGCTGTCCAATCCCCGGCTGAACAGTGAACTTCGGGAGTGACTTCACCACTGAGCTAAAAGGTTGTCTGGAGGCCATACTCTCAGGGTTTCTCCAGTCTGTCAGTCCAGTAAATTTGGTCTCTTTTTGTGAGTTAGAATTCTGTTCTACATCCTTTTCCAGCTCTGTCCAGGACCCTCTATTGTGATCCCTGTCAGAGCAGTCAGTGGTGGTAGCCGGGCACCATGTAGCTGTACTGGACTCAGTCTGGTGGAGGCTGTGGTAGTTGTGGTCCGTTAGTCCTTTGGACTAATCTTTTCCTTATATCTTGTTCTCTTTATTCTCCCTTGCTCTGGAAGGGGTGAGACCAGTGGAGTATCTTAGGTGGCTGCTCACAGGCTTTTAAGACCCCAGACGCTACTTACCAAGGTAGAATGTAGAACATTGTCTTTATAAACTGTGTTATGCCAGTTGAGCTAGATGTTCCCCAAGACCATGGTCCCCACCACCCTCTGCACAGCAATTCAGTCCCTCAGGGAGTTTGGAAGTGTCTATGGAGCTTCCATGACCTTTCCTTGTACAAGTTGTGCTGGCTTACCCAGTAATGTTTACTGTCTTACAGTTCACCAAGGTTACACTTACCTATTTAGTTCCCCCCCTTCCCATCCCTCCTAACCAACAAAGATTGTTTCTTTTTGTGTGTAAACTTTTTAATGAGTTTTTACAGTAGAGGTCTCATACAATATTTGTTCTTTTGTGATTGACTTATTTTACTCAGCATAATGTTCCCCAGTTTCATCTATGTTATGAGGTGCTTCATAGATTCATCATTGTTCTTTATCATTGCATAATACTCAATTGTGTGTATGTAGCATAGTTTTCTCATCCATTCATCTGTTGATGGGCATCTAGGTTGTTTCTGTCTTTTTGCTATTGTGAACCATGCTGCAATGAACATGGGTGTGCATATGTCTATTCGTGTGATGGCTCTTATTTCTCTAGGATGTATTCCTAGGAGTGGGATTGCTGGATCGTATGGTATTTCTATTTCTAGCTTTCTAAGGAAGCGCCGTATCAAAATGGTTACATCATTATGCATTCCCACCAGCAGTGCATAAGAGTCCTGGTCTCCCCACAGCCTCTCCAACATTTGTTATTTCCAGTGTTTTTGATTCGTGCCAGTAATGCCAGGGTGAGATAGTATCTCATTGTGGTTTTAATTTTCATTTCTCTAATGGGTGGTGATCGGGAGCATTTCCTCATGTGTCTGTTGGTCACTTGAATGTCTTCTTTGGTGAAGTGTCTGTTCATTTCCTTTGCCCATTTGTTAATTGGATTATTTGTCTTTTTGTTGCAGAGGTGTTAGATTTTCTTGTAGATTTTAGACATTAGACCTTTGTCTGATTTGTAATGTCCAAAAATTGTTTCCCAGTGTGTAGGTTCTCTTTTTACTCTTTTGGTGAAGTCTTTTGAAGAGCATAAGTGTTTGATTTTTAGAAGATCCAGTTATCTAGCTTATCTTCTAGAGTTTGTGTATTGTTGGTTGTGGTTTGTATCCTGTTAATGCTGTGTATTAGGGCCTCTAGTGTTGATCCTATTTTTTCTTCTATGAACTTTATAGTTTTTGACTTCTATTTAGGTCTTTGATCCATTTTGAGTTAATTTTTGTATATGGTGTGAGGTATGGGTCCTGTTTCATTTTTTTGCAGCTGCATATCCAGTTTTGCCAGCACCATTTGTTAAAAAGACTGTCTTTTCCCCATTTGTTGGACTTTGGGCCCTTGTTGAAGATTAGGTGACCGTAGGTGGATGGATTTACATCTGGGTTCTCAGTTCTGTTCCACTAGTCAATTTATCTGTCGTTGTACCAGTACCAGGCAGTTTTGAGTACCATAGCTGTATAGTAGGTTCTGAGGTCAGGTAGTGCGAATCCTCCTACTTTATTTTTCTTCTTCAGTAGTGCTTTACTTATCCGGGGTTTATTCCCTTGCCGTATAAAGTTAATGATTAGTGTTTCCATCTCTTTAAAGAATGTTGTTGGTATTTGGATCGGGATTGCATTGTATTTGTAAATTGCTTTGGGTAGAATTGTCATTTTCATAATGAGTCTGCCTATCCAGGAGCATGGTACGTTTTTCTGTTTATGTAGATCCCTTTGGGTTTCTTGCAGTAGTGTTCTGTAGTTTTCTTTGTATAGGTCTTTTACATCCCTGGTTAGATTTATTCCTAAATATTTTATTTTTTTAGGGGCTATTATAAATGGTACTGTTGTCCTGATTTCCTTTTTGTCGTTCTCTTTATTGATATATAGGAATCTAACCGATTTTTGTATGCTTATTTTGTATCTTGCTACTCTGCTGAATCTTTCTATTAGTTCCAGTAGTTTTCTCGTGGAGTCTTTAGGGGTTTTCTATGTATAGTATCATATCATCCGCAAAGAGGCAGTTTAACTTCTTCATTACCAATTTGGATGTCCTTTATTTCTTCATCTTTCCTCATTGCTCGAGCTAGGACTTCCAGTACAATGTTAAATAGGAGTGGTGATAAAGGGAATCCTTGCCTTGTTCCTATTCTGCATACAGTCTTGATTATACCAGCTTTGTAGAAAGTTTTGAAATCAGGAAGTGTGAGTTCTGCAACTTTGTTTTGTTTTTTTCCCAAGGTTTTTTTTTTTTTTGTTATTTGGGTACATTGGCATTTCCATAGGAATTTTAGAATCAGCTTCAAGTTGTCTTCATTTTTGACAAGCAAGTACCTGTCGTCTGCATACTGAAGGTTGTTAATGAGTCTTCCTCCAGTCCTGATGCTGTGTTCTTCATATGGTCCAGTTTCTTGGATTATTTGCTGAGCGTGCAGATTGAATAAGTGAAGTGAATGGATACAACCCTGACACACACCTTTTCCTGTATTTAAGCCACACTGTATCCCCTTGTTTTGTTCAAACGACTGCCTCTTGATCCATGTACAGATTCTGCCTGAGCACAATTAAATGTTCTAGAGTTCCCATTTTGTGTGGTATTATCCATAATAACATAAAGGCATTTGATAGGAACTACCAAATTGCCTTATTAAAAGGCTTCACAATTTTATATTTCCTCTAATGATTATGTGAGTGACTATTTCTCTGCATTTTCCCAGTACTTGATATTTTCTAAATTCCTATTTTTGCCAGTCTGATGGATACAAACTTGACATTGTTTTATTTTGATTACCAGAGAGAGGGAGCATTTTGATTCTTTGTTGGCCATTTGTATTTCTTCTGTGACTGTATTATTTTTCTAATCAGAAAAACCCTTTGGATCCTAAAAGTAAGGAATTAATATAATATTACCTTAGAAAAATTAGTTTTGCTCATTAAATTATTATAGGATGAGAGATATAAAATGTTTGGTTGTTGATAAAGATAATAAATTCAGCTCAGTGTTAATATTAGCAAGCCAGTTAACTAAATGTTATATTTTTAGTTTAAGTAGAATTTCATCAGTGAACCTGTAGCAGTTAGTTAATTGGGCTAGTTATTTTCGAAGCATTTTGCTAGTATTTGTTGGCATTAGAGAGGTAGATAGCCTATTCTTAAGCCCTTTCATTCATCAATTCAATAAATATCTTTTGGCCCCTTATTGCATGCCAGACAACAGTTTTGGGCACTGGTGTGATGCAGTGATAAGCAAGACAGTGACGGAGGAGAGGAATAGGTGCTGATTTATATTTATGGCAAGGGAAGGTCTCATTATGGAATTGATAATTAAATGGAGACCTGTGATGATCTAAGTATTTCAGGAAAAGAACAATATGTGGTAGAGCAACAAGTTAGGAAGAATCTTGACCTTTTGAAGAATCAGAAAAGAGACCAATGTGACGGAAGCCTGTTGAGTGAAGGGCGGTGTGGTAAAGATGGAATAAGCATTTTGAGTCTTGTGGGTTACAGTAAGGAGATTGGTTTTTATCCTGAATGCATTGAGAAGCCATGGCAGAGTTTTAAGCAAAGGCATGGCATGATTCAGTTTATGTTTTTAAAAGACAAAGACAAAATACAAGGCAGTATGCGACAAGTGCTATGTGATTTCAGTAAATGAGGTTACTGAGGAGATGGGACTTGAACCAAATCTGTAAGAGATAAATAAGAATTAAATGCAGGGTGTCATGGATTGAATTGTGTCCCCAAAAAATACCTGGCAGCTTGGCTGGGTATTCCCAGTGTTGTATAATTGTGTACCATTTTGTAATCTAATGTGATTTCCTATGTGTTGTAAATTCAGTCACTATGATCTAATAAGATGGATTAGTAGCAGTTATATTGATGAGGTATACAAGAATGGATAGTGTCTTAAGCCAATCTCTTTTGAGATATAAAAGAGAAAAGCAAGCAGAGACACATGGGAATCTCATATCACTAAGAAAACAGTGCCGGGAGCAGAGTGTGTCCTTTGGATCGGAGGTTCCTGTGCAGAGAAGCTGTCAGACCAAGGGAAGATTGATGACATGGACCTTCCTCCACAGCTGACAGATAAAGTGTTCCCTTGGAGCTGATGCCTTGAATTTGGACTTGTAGCCTACTGGACTGTGAGAGAGTAAACTTCTCTTTGTTAAAGCCATCCACTTGGGGTATTTCTGTTATAGCAGCACTAGATGACGAAGACACAGGGTAAGGAGGTAGTATGATATGGTAGAAATAGTGCCTTGCTTTGAATTGGAGGACTTGGGCTTGGGTATTGGCCTCATAGGTCTTGGTTTCTAAATAAATTTATTAATCTTTATCTTAGTTTCCCCACCTGTTGAGAATTGATGTAGTTGCTTTTGCTACACCTTGGTTGCCATAAAGATCAAAGAATCAAATGAATAATGCATATAAAACTGTTTTGTAAAGTGTGAGGCTCAATGTAGTATGTTTGTCATTCAGTAAAAGATTATCATCTGTGTGGTACTATGCTAAGGGCAGTGGAGAGGTACAAAAATGAATTAGACCTGGTTTCAGCTCTTTAAAAAGGATATTATCTATTAGAAGATGTGGTAAATATTTAAAATATAATGTTAAGAATGATAAAGATCATAAGAATGGTGAACATACAGCACTACAGAGGTTCAGAGAAAGGAGAGCTTGCTTCTTGCTTGGAGTTGGTAGTAAGCCTTTATGAAGAAGGAAGGGCACTTGAACTAGGTCTTGAACGATGAGTAGTACTTCAACAGAAGATGGAGGGGAAGAGGATATTCTCAGCAGGCGAATCTGTGGGAGTGATGGCTTAGGATATTGGGCAAATTCAGGACTTGATTAGGGAAAGTAAGTTAGGACCAGACAAATCATGTAGCACCTTGATACCAGGCTAAATAAAGTAAATTATAGAAATAGTAATACTATCAGCAGTATACTTAATTTTGTAAATATTTATTGCACGTCTGCCATTGGCAGGCATTGTGCTAGAAATCAGGGATACAAAGATGCAGTGGTCTTAGTTTAGTTGAGGAAAACAGATTGTTATCTAATTATTATTATTCTAATGAGATAAACCAAGTGTGGTAGGATTACAGGACAAGAAACATCTCCAACTCCTGGCATAATAAGGGAAGACTTTATAGAAGTGGTAGACACTGTGCTGAAATACGAAGTATGTCTTTGCTTAGTAGATAAAAGGAGGGGAAGAGAGGAATGTGAGAGAAGCATTCTAGGTAGGCATGGCACTTCATGTATTTTGGGATGATTGGATAAGGGCTTTGTATGCAGTGCAAGGCTGAAGAAATTTGTTAGTGAGGTAACCGAAAGATATTCAGGTGACGGTATGGAATGTATATTGGAAGGGATGGAGACTCAAGGTAGGGAGCCTGGTAGGGATAATATTGAACTGGACCAAGTGAGAGATGATTTGGGACCTAATATGAAATAGTAGCTATGGGGATAAAGAGCCTGGAGAACTTGGAGATGCTTAAGGTGTATAATTGGCAGGACTTAGAAACCAGTTGGATATGGGAGAACGGAGATAAGGGATCATGTAGAATATAGAATAACTTTGGGTTTCTGCTATTTTGGTAGGTGCCATTGCCTGAGAATAGGGTATATTTAAGGAGAAAGGAGGTAGATTTGGAGAGGAAGTTCTGTAGTTTGGGCTGTGTTGTGCCTACGACGCATGTAGAATAGTAGGAGGGAGGATGATTTTAGGGGAGGTCAGTAACATTTAGGTGATCATTTAAGCCATATGTAAGCATGAATTAAGTTGTTGTGGGAGAATTATAGTGAGAAGGAGGAACCTCAGAGGGTGCTGAGAAACAGCCACAAAAGGAAAAAAATAATTAAAAGGAAAGGTGATGAATGTGATTAGGAAGTGTTTTGTCATAGCCATTGTTATGTTCCTTCTCTTTTTTTTTTTTTGAAAGGAAGGTCTTTGGTCGCCTCAGTGTCAGTAATTTTAGTGAGTACTTAAGCCAGATTGTAGTGGTTTGAGGGTGTTATGGATTCAGTTGTGACCCCCCAAATGTGTGTCAACTTGGCTAGGCCATGATTCCCAGTATTGTGTGGTTGTCCACCAGTTTGTGATCCAATGTGATTATCCTATGTGTTGTAAATCCTAACCTCAATGAAGTTGATGAGGCAGGATTAGAGGCAGTTATGTTAATGAGGCAGGACTCAATCTTCAGGATTAGATTATATCTTGAGTCAGTTTCTTTTGAGATACAAAAGAGAGAAGTGAACTGAGAGGAGAAGGGACTTCATTACTACCAAGCAAGAAGAGCCCGGTCCTTTGGACCCAGGGTCCCTATGCTGAGAAGCTCCTAGACCAGGAGAATATTCATGACAAGGACCTTCCCCTAGAGCTGACAGAAAGAGAAAGCCCTCCCCCCAACCCCCGCGGGGCTGGTGTCCTGAATTTGAACTTTTAGCTTCCTAAACTGTGAGAGAATACATTTCTGTTTGTTAAAACCATCCGCTTATGGTATTTGTTTTATAGTAGCACTAGATAACTAAGGGAGAGAGGTATATTAGGGGATGAGAATTTGGCTGTAATTGGAGGAAAGATAAAGATACAGTATCAAGTTAACATCATTTGCTTGGCGTTGGTTTTATTTTCTTGCCTGTTTTTAAAGATCTTAGAGACTTGAGTTATTTGTTTCTTGAGGGGAAAGGCCAAATGGATGCCAAGGGGTTGAAGTCACAAGTAATAGGAGTAAGCCAGTCATAGCCATAGAGGAGTCTAGCACAGAGCATCTCAGATATTAATGAGGATCTTGTTAAAATGCAGATTTCTGATTCCGTAGGTCTGAGTTCAGGCCTGAGATACAGCATTTCTGAAAAGCTTCTAGGTGATAACTGATGTTTTTTTTACCAGTCCGTGGACCACAGTTTGTGAAGTAAGGATCTAGCAAGTATAAGACTGGTATCATTATAGAGGAGATAGCCTTGGACAGGAAGAGGAGTAATTCCTCTCTGAGATGAGGTAGAACGTATGGTAGATGGAGATGCAGATGAAGTTTGCATGCAGGAGACATGCTTGATAGCCTTTGTTTTTTTTTTTTTCTGTGAAATAGGAAGTAAAGTTACGTCAAGAGAATGCATTGGGAGTGGGGTTGTGTGTTTGAAGAAAAATTGTGAAGGTTTGGGATAGCTGCTAAGCACGGTAGGAAAGTGAGTGTATTTGGGACATGTAATAATCACTGAAGAGGAGCCCCGGTGGTGAAATAGTTAACTGCTTAGTTGCTAAACAAGAGTAGCTTCACCATAGAAAGATGCAGCAGTCTACTTTCTTAAAGATTCACAGCCTTGTAAACCCAGTGGGGCAGGTTCTCCTCTGTCCTGTGGGTTTAGAATTTGACTTGAGGCAATGGGTTTGGTTTGGTTTGGTTTTTTTTGGAATAATCACTGAAAAGTAAGGATTAGTTTGGAGATAGTGTCTGTAGGAATAATTGGAGCAAGCAGAGACTATATATAAAGAGATTAGTTGTTTTTAAAATGGTTATGGCAGTCTAGGGGGTAAGTAAGTAGATCTGCAATAAAACAGTGGCAGTGAGAATGAAATGGAGGATGTAGTAGGCTGAATAATGATCTCCTGAAATGTCCACATCCTGATCCCTGGAACCTGTGAATATGTTACTTTACATGGTGAACAGGACTTTGTAGACATGATTACCACCACTTGTGTGTCAGTTTTTCTCGGTGTGGTGACTTTCACGTTGCTGTGATGCTGGAAGGTATGCCACCAGTATTTCAAATACCAGCAGGGTCACCTATGGTGGAAAGGTTTCAGTGGAGCTTCTAGACTAAGACAGTCTAGGAAGGAGGACCTGGCGGTCTACTTCTGAAAAAATTGGCTGGTGAAAACCTTACGAATAGCCGAATAGTGCCAGAAGATGAGCCGCTCAGGTTGGAAGGCATTCAAAAGACGACTGGGGAAGAGCTGCCTCCTCAAAGTAGAGTAGACCTTAATGATGTGGATGGATTCAAGCTTTCGGGACCTTCATTACTGATGTGGCACAACTTAAAATGAGAAGAAACAGCTGTAAACATCCATTAATAATCAGAACGTGGCATGTATGAAGTACGAATCTAGGAAAATTGGAAATCATCAGAAATGAAATGGAATGCATAAAGATCGATATCCTAGGCATTAGTGAGCTGAAATGGACTGGTATTGACCATTTTGAATCGGACAATCATGGTCTACTATGCCGGGAATGAAAACTTGAAGAGGAATGGTGTTGCGTTCGTGTCAAAAAAAGAACATTTCAGGATCTGTCCTGAAGTACAATAATATACATACGCCTACAAAGAAGACCAGTTAATACGACTGTTACTCAAATTTACACACAGACCACTAATACCAAAGATGAGGAAATTGGAGATTTTTACCAACTTCTGCAGTCAGAATGCATTGATAATTACTGGTGATTGGGATGTAAAAGTTGGAAACGAAGAAAGCTCAGTAGTTGGAAAATAAGGCCTTGGTGATAGAAACGATGCTGAAGATCGCATGATCGAATCTTACAAGACCAATGATTCATTCATTGCAAATACCTTTTGCCAACAGTGTAAATGGCGACTATACATGTAGAGAAGAGCCCTCATGGCACAGTAGTTAAAGCGCTCTGCTGCTAACCAAAAAGTCAGCAGTTTGAACCCACCAGCTGCTCTGCAAGAGAAAGATGTGGCAGTCTGTTTCCGTAAGGATTTATGGCCTTGGAAACCCTATGGGGGCAGTTCTACTCTGCCCTATAGGCTTGCTGTGAGTTGGAATTGACTGGACAGCAGTGGGTTTGGTTTTGGGTTTGGTATACACTTGGACTTCGCCAGATGGAAAACACAGGAATCAAATTGACTACATCTGTGGAAAGAGACAATAGAAATGCTTGATAGGATCAGTCAGAACAAGGCCAGGGGCCGACTGTGGAATGGACCGTCAATTGCTGTATACACATTCAAGTTGAAGTTGAAGAAAGTTAAAACAAGTCCACGAGAACCAAAATACAACCTTGAGTATCCCAGCTGAATTTGGAGACCATCTCAAAAATAGATTTGACACATTGAATGCTAATGACCAAAGACCAGACAAGTTGTGGGATGACATTAAGGACATCATACATGAAGAAAGCAAAAAGTCATTAAAAAGAGGAAAGAAAGAAAAGACCAGAATGTCAGAAGAGACTCTGAAATTTGCTCTTGAATGTCAGGTAGCTAAAGTGAATGGTAGAAATGAAGTAAAAGAGCTGAACAGAAGATGTCAAAGGGCAGCTGGAGAAGACAAAGTAGAGTATTACTATGAAATATGCAAAAACCAGGAGTTAGAAAATCAAAAGGAAAGAACATGTTGAGCATTTCTCAAGCTGAAACAACTGAAGAAAAATTCAAATCTCGAGTTGCAATATTGAAGGATTCTATGGGCAAAATATTGAACGATGTAGGAAGTATCAAAAGAAGATGGAAGGAATACACATAGTCACTGTACCAAGTATAATTGTCCACGTTCAACCATTTCAGGAGGTAGCATATGATCAAGAACTGATGGTGCTGAAGGAAGAAGTCTAAGCTGCACCAAAGGCATTGGCAAAACACAAAGCTTCAGAAATTGGTGGAATACCAATTGAGATGTTTCAACAAATGGGTGCAGCACTGGAGGTGCTCACTGGTCTATGCTAAGATATTTGGAAGACAGCTACCTGGTCAACCGACTGGAAGAGGTCCATATTTGTGCTCATTCCAAAGAAAGGTGATCCAATAGAATGCGGAGATTATCGGACAGTATCATTAATATCACATGCAAGTAAAATGTCGCTGAAAATAATTCAAAAACGGTTGGACAAGGAACTGCCAGAAATTCAAGCTGGATTCAGAAGAGGATGTGGAACGAGGGATATCACTGTTGATGTCAGATCGATCTTGGATGATAGCAGAGAACACCAGAAAGATGTTTACCTGTGTTTTATTGACTATGCAAAGGCATTTGACTGTGTGCATTGTAACAAATTATGGATAACACAGCAAAGAATGGGAATTCTGGAACACTTAATTGTGCTCATGAGGAGCTTGTAATATAGCTCAGGAGGCAGTCGTTTGAACAGAAGAAGGGGATACTGCGTGGTTTAAAGTCAAGAAAGATGTGTGTCAGGATTGTATCCTGTCACCATACTCAGTCTGTATGCTGAGCAAATAATCCAAGATGCTGGACTGTATGAAGAAAAACGTGGCATCAGGATTGGAGGAAAACTCACTAACAACCTGTGATATGTAGGTGACACCCCCTGCTTGCTGAAAGCAAAGAGAACTTGAAGCACTGACTGATGAAGATCAAAGACTACACAGCTTTCACTATGAATTACACCTCAACATAAAACAGAAATGCTCACAACTGTACCAATAAGCAACATGATGATAAACAAAACATTGAAGTTGTCAGGGACTTCATTTTACTTCGATCCACAATTAACGTCCACAGAAGCAGCAGTCAAGAAATCAAACGACGTATTACATTGAGCAAATCTGCTGCAAAAGATCTCTTCAGAGTGTTGAAAAGCAAAGATGTTAGTTTGAGGACTAAGGTGCGCTTGACCCAACCCATGGTATTTTCAGTTGCCTCATGTGCATAGGAAAGCTGGATAATGGATAAGGAAGACCGAAGAAGAATTGACACCTTTGAATTATGGTGTTGGTGAAGAATATTGAATAGACCATGGACTGCCAGAAGAATGAACAAGTGTGTCTTGGAAGAAGTACAGCCCAGAATGCTCCTTAGAAGTGAGGATGGCGAGACTTCATCTCATGCACTGTGGACATGTTACCAGTCCCTCGAGAAGGACACCATGCTCGGTAAGGTAGAGGGTCAGCAAAAAAGAAGACAACCCTCGATTGACACGGGTTGCAACAGCGGGCTTAAGCATAGCAAAGTTGTGAGAATGAGGCAGGACTGGGCAGTGTTTTGTTCGGTTGTGCAGACAGTTGCTATGAGTTGGAACCACCTCGATGGCATATAACAACCACAGATGTTATTAAATTAAGCATCTTGAGATAGGGAGATTATCCTGGATTATTGGATGAGTCCTTTGTAATCACAGGGGTCTTTATAAAAGGGCGGTAGGTGGACTGGCGTTGGAGAGGACAGTGTGATGACAAAAGTAGGAGGTTAGCAGAAATGTGAAAGCAGAGGTTGGAGTGATGCAGGACCAAGATCCAGGGAATGCCAACAGCCTCTAAAGACTGAAATGAAACTGGAAAAGGCAGAAAAGATACTATTCCCAAGATCTCCAGTAGGAACAAAGCCGTGGTGACACCTTGATTTTATCCCGCTGAGATTCATTTTGTACTTCTGACCTCCAGGACTGTAAGAGAATAAATTTACGTTGTTTAAAGCTACTGAGTTTGAGGTAATTCGTTACAGCAGCAGTAGGAAACTAATAAAAGGGTATTCACGTGAGGGATTATAGAGTCAGAATCAATAAAATGTGACAATCGACAGGATGTAGAGTGGGTACCAGGAAACTGGGACGCTTTCTAGCCTGGCTAAATGGGTAAAGACTGGTGAAAATTAAAGCTAGAGAATGGCAGAAAGCAAATCTTAGAGCAAGATCTATTCACTTTCATGACTTAATTTGAGGTATGAGCCCCAATCGACTGAACAGCAGGTTTGTTTGTTTTTTAAGTTGATGGACATGGTTGGAGCCCTGATTGCTCAGTGGTTAAGAGCTATGGCTGCTGTCCAGAAGGTCAGCAGTTTGAATCCACCGTCTGCTCCTTGGAAACCCCATGGGGCAGTTATATTCTGTCCTATAGGGTTGCTATGAGTCGGAATTGACTCGACGGCAACGGGTTTGGGTTTTTTTTTTCCTTGATTTGGTGGACATAATGGAAACTTATTTTTTATAATTGTTATAAAATATATACAACATACAATTAGCCATTTTAGCTATTTTTAAGTGTACAGTTTAGTGGCATTAATTACATTCAGCCATCACTACTATAAATTTCTAAAACTTTTTCATCACCCCAAATAGGAAACTGGTATACATTAAGCAGTCACTCCTCATTTGCCCCTCTTCCCATAAAATCATTGCTGTTGAATGGACGACCCCGTAGGACAGAGTAGAATTGCCCCGTCGGGTTTCTAAAGGCTACAAATCTTTACAGAAACAGACTGCCACATCTTTCTTCTGTGGAGAAGCTGATGGGTTCGAATTGCCAACCTTTTGGTTTGCTGCTGAGCACTTAACCACTGTGCTACCCCAGCCCCTGGTAACCTATAATTTACTTTGTTTTCAGAATTTGTCAAGTCTAGTCTGTATATAAAACAATGTCCTTTTGTGTCTGCCTTCTTTCACTCACAGTAATGTTTGCAAGGTTCATCTGTATCATATCATGTATCAGAACTTTCTCTATGGCTGAGTAGTATTCCATTGTATGTATATACCACATTTTGTTTAGCCATTCATCTGTTGAGCGTTTGGGTTGTTTCCACCTTCTGTCTATTACAGATAATGCTGCAGTGAGCATTGGCATATCGGTATCTGTTTTGAGTACCTGTTTTCAATTATTTTTGGTAAGTACTTCGAGTTGGAATTGCTGAGTCGTATTAATTCTGTGTTTAACTTTTTGAGAAACTGCCAGACTGTTTTCCACAATGGCTGCATCATGTTTTCATTCCCACCAGAAAAAATGGGAGTTCCAGTTTCTCTGCATCCTTGCCAATGTTTGTTGTTTTCCTTCTTTTTTTTAAATAATGGCTGCCCTAATGGGGGTGAAGTTATAGCTCATTGTGTTCTTGATTTGCTTTTCCTGAATGATCAGTGTTGAGCATCTTTTGTTGTGTTTATTGGCTATTTGTAATCTTTTTTTGAGAAATGTTTACTCTGGGTTGTTTTTCTTTTGTTGTTGAGTTTTAGGAGTTCTTTATGTATTCTGGATAGTAAGTCCTTATCAGATATATTATTTTCAAATATCCCATACTGTAGCTTATTTTTTAACTTTCTTGATAATACGCTTTGATGCATAATGTTTTTAATTTTGCTAACGTCTTGGAGTTTTATGGTTTTAGTTCTTGTATTTAGGTTGTTGATTCATTTTGAGTTAATTTTTGTATATAGTATGAGGTATGGGTCCAACTTCATTCTTTTACATGTGGAAATCCTGTTGTCTAGCACTGTTTGTTGAAGAGACTATTCTTTGTCCATGGAGTGGACTTGGCACTGAAATGAGTCTCAGTCAACCCACTTTCAGTTCTGTTTTGACATCAACTGCAAATGCAGTACTTCTTCCTCTGACCCTAACCACCAAAGACAAACCAGATCTCACAAGCTAAAGGGCACAATGCTGCAGACGGCCAAGTCTGCCCAAGACTTCACACACCAGTTGCAAAGTTGGAGGTCCCCGTGACACCTTCGCGTCTGACCTGATGGCTACAATTTGGGTGCTCCCTACTACTTCTTCAGAAGGCCACCCATAAGCTGGGAGATCGTCAGGTCCCTGCTTACTTCTCACCTCCTGGCTCCCACTGCTCCCTTGGGTTTGCTAATTTGCTAGAACGACTCACAGAACTCAGGAAGGTGCTGTATTCATGGTTACAGTTATATTTACAATACCATCAAAAAGGATAAAATAATTAGGAATAAATTTTACCAAAGAAGTGAAGGACTTGTATACTGAAAACTACAGAACATTGCTGAAATAAATTTAAAAAATCTGAATAAATTAAAAGACATCCATGCTCATGAATTGGAAAACTTAATATTGTTACGAGGTCGGTACTACCCAGAGCAAAATAAAGATTCAGTGCAATCTCTGTCAAACTTCCAACAGCCATCCGAATCTCCACGGTGTCCTACAAGTTAGGAAGTGTTCTCCATCTTCTGTTTTTGGAAAAAGTTTGAGAAGGATTGGTGTTAATTCTTCTTTCAGTGTTTGGTGGAATTCACTAGTGAAGCCATCTGGTCCTGAACTTTTATTTGTTGAGAGGTTTTAATTACTGATTCAGTCTCTTCACTTGTTATTGGTCTGTTGAGAATTTCTATTTCTTCTTGAGTCGGTTTAGGTAATTTGTGTATTTCTAGTAATTTGTTTCTTCTAGATTATCTAATTTGTTGTCATACAATTATTCGTAGTATTCGCTTATAATACTTTTTATTTCTGTAAGGTCAGTAGTAATGTTACCACTTTTCTTTCTGATTTTAGTTATTCGTGGCGTCTCTCTTTTTCTTTGTTAGCTAGCTGAGCTTAAAAACCCCCCAAAAAAACCAAACCCGTTGTCGTCAAGTCGATTGCTACTCGTAGCGACCCTATAGATTAGCTAAAGGTTTGTCAGTTTTGTTGATGTTTTCAAAGAACTAACTTTTGGTTTCATTAATTCTATTTTTTTGTTCTGTATTTCATTTGTCTTCACTTTAGTCTTTATTATTTCCTTCTTTCTACTAGCTTTGGGTTTAGTGTTCTCTTTTTCTAATTCCTCAAGGTATAAAAGCTAGGATATTGATTTGGGATCTTCCTTCTTTTTATATGTAGGTGATTACAGTTATAACTTTATCTCTGAGTATAAGTTTTTTATGTTGTGCTTTCATCTGTAAGTATTTTATTCATCTCTAAGTATTTTCTGATTTCTCCCTTTTTGATTTTCTCCCTTGTGATTGAGAGTGTGGTGTTTAATTTCCACATATTCATGAATTTTCTGGTTTTCCTTCTTTTAATGATTTCCAGTTTCATTCCATTGAGGTCAAAGAAAATAAGTTGTATGATTTTAACTTTTTAAAATTTGAGACTTGTTCTGTGGCATAACATGGTCTGTCCTGGATAATATTTCATGTTCACCTCAGAAGAATGGGCATTTGGTTGTTTTCAGGTAGTGTTCTATATGTGTCTGTTAGGTAGAGTTGGTTTATACTGGTGTTCAAATTCCCTGTTTTCTTATTAATCTTCTGTCTAGTTGTTCTATCCATTGTTGAAACTGATGTATTGAAGTCTGCACTTACTGTTGTAGAAATGCTCTATTCTCCCTTCAATTCTGTGAACTTCTGCTTCGTATGTTTTGGAGCTCTGTTGTTTGGTGTATATATGTGTATAATTGTTATATGTCTCAGTGTACAGTTTTTGTCTCTTGTAACAGTTTTGACTTAAAATCTATTTTTTTCACCATTATTTGTACAACCATACCTGCCCTTGTTGGTTACTTTTTTCATGGAGTATCTTTTTTGTCCTTTCACTTTCAACCCATTTATGTCTTTGGATCTAAAGTGAGTCTCTTCTGGATACATATAGTTGGATCATGGCTTTTTAAAAAAATTATTTATTTTGCCAGTCTTTGCCTTTTGATTGGAGAGGTTAATCCATTTACATTTAAAGTAATTACCAATAAGGAACCACTTGCTTCTGCCATTTCTCTGTTTTCTGTATGTCTTATAGATTTTTTGTCCCTTATTTCCTCCATTACTTACCTTTTTGTGTTTAGTTTTTGGTTTTTTTTTTTTTTTTTTAGTAGTAAACTGTTTTGCTTCCTTTCTTGTTTGTCTGCTTGAGTGTATATTTTTTGGCTGTTTCTTTGTGGTTACCATGGGGATTATATTTATTGTTCTAAATTTGTAACCACCTAGTTTTAATTGATACCCATTTTAACTTCAGTAGCATACAAAACTCTACTCCTTCTAGCTCTGTCTTCCATCTTCCCTCTTTATAGAGTGTTGTTGTCACAGATCACATCTTTATATGTTGTGTGCCCATTAATTTAGACTTATTTTTTATGCATTTGTCTTTTAAATCCTATAGGAAGTGAAAAACAGTTACAAACCAAGAATACAATTACACTGGCTTTTATACTTACCCATGTAGTTACTTTTACTGTAGATCTTTATTTATTCATATGGCTTTCAGTTACTGTTAGTGTCCTTTTATTTCTATCTAAAGGATCCCTTTTAGCATTTCTTGAAGGGTAGGTCAAGTGGCTTTTGTTTGTCTAACCGACTCATAGGGACCTAGGAGTGTTTAACTTCTCCCTCATTTTTGAATGATGCAGAATTCTTGGTTGATGTTTTTTTTTCATTACTTTAATATGTCATCCCACTGCCTTTAAAAAATTGGCTATTAATCTTATCGTGGAGTCCCGGTGGTGCAGTGAACTTGGCTGCTAATCAAAAGGTCAGCAGTTCGAATCCACCAGCCACAGCTTAGAAACCCTATGGGGCAGTTCTCTTCTGCCCTGTAGGGTTGCTGTGTGTCAGGATCCAGTCTACAGCAACGGATTTTTTAAGTCTTTTTGTGGACCCCATGTACATGAATTACTTTTCTCTTGCTGCTTTTAACATTCAAGCATTGCCCACTGCTTTTCCAGCCTGGGTGAATTCCAAGTTAGGCAAAACATAGATGAGCACCTTATGTCAGTCCTTCTGATAGCTTCTGGACAGGTTAAAAGAGATCCACAATCATTTGTATTGAATAAGGTCTTTTCTGCTTCCTCTGGAACCAGGGACAAGCGTCCCCCACTGGAAGTGTAGGCTGCTGTCTTCAAGATTGCTACTGAGACAGGAATGGGGCTTGGGGCAAAATCAAGTAAAAAGGCCACAAAGCTTTCCTAGTATTTCTAAGTTTTCTTTTTTTTGATTCAGTGTTCTTTTAGTTGCTGTAATTCTTTGCTTCTTTTCAACAGTTGTAACAAAGTTAGTTCTTACATTTTCTGCTTTTTTTAAAGTTCTGTGAGGAGATAGGTGGTTGGAGCTGTATGTTCCACCATTCACTAATGTCACTTCAGGAGCAGTGTTTTGAGTCTAATGGGATGGATTAGATGGGGTAGAGGAAGACTGGAAACAAGAAGATGAATTTAAGAGGCTTATAGTACCAGCCAGAACCCTGGTGGTGCAGTGTTTGAGAGCCACAGTGAGCTACGGCTACTAACCAAAAGGTCAGCAGTTCCAATCCAGCAGCTACTCCTTAGAAACCTTATGGGACAGTAGGGTCACTACGAGTCGGAATCGACTTGATGGCAGCAGTTTGGTTTGGTTTTATGGTACTAACCTAAAGATTGGCAGTTCAAATCCACCCAGCCTCCCCGTGGAAGAAAGGCATGGCAACTTGCTTCCATAAAGATTACAGCCAAGAAAACCCCATGGAACAGTTCTGCTCTGTAACACCTAGAGTTGCTGTGGGTTGGAATTGACTTTACTGCATAGGGTTTGGTTTGAGTTTGGGTCATTGTACTATTACAGCTAATAGGGATGTTATAACATGTTATATGACAGAACATATATGGCTATTTAGAGGTTTGACTGAGAAAATGGAGAAAGGGATTGTTGTGAGAGACAAGTTTTTGAAAAAAAAAATTTTATATTTAATGTGGTACTTTTCAATTTTGGAAGCATTTTTTATACCTTTTGGTGGGGTTAACAAAAAGTTTTTGAAACGGAAACAGCAGTTATTAGCATGTGAAATAAGCAGGGAAGAAAAGTTAGGCTCAAAACATTGTGGGTCATAGTTACTATATTGGACACACATATATAGAACATTTCTATCATTACCGAAAGTTTCTTTGGGCGGTGCTCTTCTGCAGTGTTTTATATAATGAGAGATTGGGTGCTATTATAGTAAAATATTTAGGAAGCAGTGTTTGCTAATTAAACACAATTTTCAAAAGACCTGGATTCTTGGAGAGACCGTGATATAGCAGAAATGAGCAGTACCATACTGTTTCTGCAAGAGACACTAACTAGCCTTATTAACAATGAGCACTAACCCGTTTGGGCTTCAGAATACTGGGTTTTTATCCTGGTCCTGCTTTTTGTTGTATGAATCTGGGGAAACCTCTTAGAAACAACAAAAAAGGCTCTTGACTTCCTAAAGAGGTCCCATAACCTTCTAAAAGCAAGCATACAAACAAAACAATTTGTGTTCACCATAGATTCTACAGTGTAGAAATGTTAGAAAATACACTGAAAAAAATCTAAAACAAGAATGTCTGGTTGAATTTATTAGCAAATACAAAATGTCTGAGAGAATGTAGGTTTTCTAGGACATGAAATAGAAATTCAGAGGAGTTTTTGTAGGGAGATAGAGGAGTTGGAGAGGAATGGAGATGTGTTTAGAAGAATTCAGTTGGTAGAGACTTAAAATACCATAAAAATACCATTTCTAGAATATCTTTTGTAGAACAAAAATTTTCTAAGTCTTTACTGATAACTGTATTCAGATTCTACCCAGAAGAGAATAATAGGCCAGAGGAGTTAATCATCTTGGAGTTTTGCCTAATGTCTTTGTATCTCTTTTCTTGAATCTCGTTTAAGATTTACTAACCATAAAGCTCTCAATAAAATATTTATGTGTCTGTAGGAGCCCTGGTGGCACAGTGGTTAAGAGGTTGGCTGCTAACCAGAAGGCCAGCAGTTGGAATCCACCAGGCGCTCGTTGGAAACACTGTGGGGCAGTTCTGCTCTGTCCTGTAGGGTTGCTGTGAGTTGAAATTGACTCCACAGCAACAGGTTTGGTTTAGGTTGGTACGTAACTGATGACCGTAGTCTTGCTAGAGTGGGAAAGTTAATTTAAGAAAACTGTGCTGTTACCTCTCATTAATTTAGGAACTGATGAGATGACAGTCTCTTTGCTTTGATCCTGCTGCTTTCCTTTTTGCTGCTCATCAGTATCTGGTCAGAGGGTAGAAATACAGCATACATCAGATTTGTCTTGAACTCCTACAGATCAGAATGGAGAGGAAATTAAAAATGAGGCCAAGTGTTTTATATTATGACAGTTTTGGTTCCTGTATTAAAGTTATCCAAGATATTTTACAACAAACTTTTCACTTTACATTTAGCCAAGCAGTTCTTTCCTTTCATTTTCATGAATAACTATTAGCTCGGTGGTGATTTTAATGATTAGTATGTACAGATATTTAATGATAAGCAAGTGTTATAGTATTTTCTAAACCCGTGTTCCCTTCGTCTAAACTAGTCTTACACGCATACCTTATGTACAGTATGGGGTTTGTACAGAACACTAGCTCAGTGCTGAACACTAGTTGATGCCCTTAGCTCATACTTATTTTTGAAAGAATGAGGTATAAGTTCAGTTTGTATTTGGATTTATTCTAAACCCAGTTATCATTCTGTTTTGATACTAGAATTGTGGAATGTTTTTAAATACTTCCATCCACACTATATTAATGTCTGGTATACATAAAATATTCTAGTTATTTCTTTTTTTTTCTGTCCATTTTATTTATGGATTCCTAGCAGTTTCTTTGCTTTATTTACTCTCTCCTCATAACTCATACAGAATTGTAGTAAAAGCTCTCTCATTGGCAGTGTGTTAAGAGTATTTGTCTACTTTAGAATCAGAAGGCCTGTGTTAAAAACACCTGGCACACTACTAGATCAGTCAAGGTTCTGGAAGGAAACAGAATCCAACTCGGATGGTTCAAGAGACTTTAATGAATGGGCTTCAGAGGTAGCACGGATTAAGGGAACCCACAAGAGATGTTGACAGTAGTAATAGAGGGAAACTTGAAGGGGCAAAGAAAATATGGTGTTATTGGAGCCTGATGAGAGAGAGTGATGTAGAGAAGAAGCTGCCTGATAGGAGCCATACGATGAAGGGGCACATCTTCTGCCAGAACATGTGCCTAAAAGGAGGGAGGGAGCTGGGAAGACATAATCCAGCCTTTCCCTGCCTTCTGATCTTCTGTCAGTGACAGACAGTACTGAAATTCAGAAGGTGCATCTGTGGGGGTTAGCCTCCTTGGACACAGAATGGGGCAGAAGAGTATCTGGGGGAGAGGGTAGTGGCAAAAGATAATAACCAATGCAACTACTAATGCTTATGGGAATGACTTAAGGTAACACAATGTCTCTGAGACTAAATTTTTTATCTGTAAACAGTATGCAACAGTTAAGTGCTCAAATGCTAACTGAAAGGTTGGTTCGAACCCACTAGAGGCAGAATAGATCTGGTGATCTACACCTGTAAAGATTATGGTCTAGAAAACCCTGTGGAGCAGTTCTACTCCCATAGGGTTGCTAGGAGTCGGAATTGACTCGACAGCAACGGGTTAAACTGTAGATACTTTACTGGGTTCCTGTGGACATTAACTGAGATAACATGTGAAAGTACTATCACAGTGCTTTTGATTCATTAGTATGTTCTTAAAGTTTGGCTAAGGTGTGGATCTGAAAAGCTCAGCTTCATTTCGCTTGGTGGTATGCTACCTTTATTTTGTAGGAACTTTGGTTGCCACCATATTTATTTGTTAGTTTTTGTGTTTCCAATAATTTTTTTGTCTAAATTTTATTAATTTTGTTGTTGAGAATATACACAGCAAAACATACACCAATTAGTTTTTACATGTACAGTTTAGTAACATTAATTATGTTCTTCGAGTTGTGCAGCCATTCTCACCCTCCTTTTCTGAGTTTTTCCTCCTTTAACATAAACTCACTGCCCCTGAGCTTTCTGTCTAGTCTTCCAACTTGCTGTTGTCAGTTTGATCCCATATAAATAGTTCTTAAAAGAGCATAATGCTTAAGGCAGACCTTTTTTATTAGTTAAGCTAAACTATTGTTTGGTTTTAAAATGACTTCAGGGGATAATTTTGGTTTAAGATTTAAAGATTATCTCAGAGCGGCCATCTAAGATACTCCACTGGTCTCACCCGGTCTGGAGCAAGGAAGAATGAAGAAAACCAAAGACACAAGGGAAAGATTAGTCCAAAGGAATAATGGACCACAAGTAACACAGCCTCCACCAGACTGAGTCCAGCACAACTAGATAGTGCCTGCCTATCCCTACCGACTCCTCTGACAAGGGATCACAATAGAGGGTCCCAGACAGAGCTGGAGAAAAATGTAGAACAAAAGTCTAACTGAAAAAAAAAAAAAAAAAAAACCTTATTGGTCTGACAGAGACTGGAGGAACCCCAAGAGCATGGCCCCTGGACACCCTTTTAACTCAGTAATGAAGTCACTTCTGAGGATCAACCTTCAGCCAAAGATTAGACAGGCCTATGAAACAAAACAAGACTAAATGGGTACACCAGCCCAGGGGCAAGGATGAGAAGGCAGAAGGGGACAGGAAAGCTGGTAACGGGGAACCCTAGGTCGAGAAGGGGACAGTGTTGACATGTCGTGGGGTTGGCAACCAACGTCCCAAAACAGTATGTGTATTAATTGTTTAATGAGAAACTAATTTGCTCTGTATACCTTCATCTAGAGTACAATAAAAAAATAAAGATTATATCAGGGCAGTAGTTTCAGGGGTTCATCCATCCTCCATGGCTCCAGAAAATCTGGAGTCCATGAAGATTAAAAATTTTGTTCTGCATGTCCCCCCTTTTGATCAGGATTCATCTGTGGAATGTTTGATCAAAATGTTCAGGAATTGTAGCCAGACATCGTCCAGTCCTTCTGGTCTCATGGCAAAGTAGGCTGTTGTTCATGGAGACAATTAGCCACGTATTCCATATTCTCCTATTCCTGATGCTCCTTCTTTCTCTCTTGCTTTAGGTGAATAGAGACCAGTTGTTGTGCCTGGTTGCTCCAGATGAATAGAGAACCATTGTTTGGCCTGAGATGGCTGCTTGCAGAGTGAAGACCACAGGCAGTACACATCAAACTAGGAGATAGAATAGAAACACTAAATGCGTTATTAGGCCAATTAACGGGGATGTCCTATGAAACCATGATCCTAAACCTCCAAACCAAGGAACCAAATCCCATGAGGTGTTTGGTTATACATAAGTGGCCTCAGCAGCTACTCTTTTTTTGTTTTTTTTAAGTTACCATTATAAATACACCTACCACACTACTTTTGCCAATTCAGCTTTTTACAGGTGTTCAACTTATTCACAGCAATGACAGTAATTGGCTCTGTGACCCTACCCTTAACTAATGTGATTTTCTCATCACCATTAGCCCTCCTTTTCCCCCTCCATCCTGCCCCTGGTAACCACTAATAAACTTTGGTCTCTACATTTACCTTTTCTTGTTTTTTTATACAAGTGAAGTCATACAATACTTGTCTTGATTAGCTTATTTTGTGGAGCATGTCTTCAAGCTCCATTCGTACTGTAGCATGTATCAAGACTTCATTTCTAGAAAATTACAGACCAACCTTCCTCATGAACATAGGCACAAAAATTCTCAACAAAATTCTAGCCAATAGACAATGATTTCCCTAACAGGGAACACAACGGAGAGTCCCTGACGGAGCAGGAGAAAAGTGGGATGCAGAACTCAAATTCTAGTAAAAAGACCAGACTTACTGGTTTGATTGAGACTGGGGGAACCCCAGAAGACATGGCCCCTAGACTCTCTGTTAGCCCAAAACTAAAACCATTCCCGAGACCAACTCTTTAGATAAAGATTAAACTGGACTATGGGACATAAAATGATACTTGTAAAGAGTATGCTTTTTATTTCAAGTAGATAGATGAGACTAAATGGACAGCTTCTCGCCAGAGGCAAGATGAGAAGGCAGAGAGAGTCAGGAGCTGGTTGAATGAACACTGGAAATCCGAGGTGGAAAGGAAGAGTGTGCTGTCACAGTATAGGCAGAGCAATAAGGGTCACATAACAATGTATGTGTATAAATTTTTGAATGAGAGACTAACTTGAATTGTAAACTTTCACTTAAAGCACAATAATAAAAAAAAAATTCTAGCCAACAGAATTCAATAGCATATCAAAAAATAATATATCATGACCAAGTGGGATTCATTCCAGGTATGCAAGGACGATTCAACATTAGAAAATCCATCAGTGTAATCAACCACATAAATAAAGGAATCACATGATCATCTCAGTTGATGCAAAAAAGGCATTTGATAAAGTCCAACATCCATTCCTGATAAAAGCTTTTAGCAAAATAGGAATAGAAGGGAATTCCTCAGCGTAATAAAGGACATTTATACAAAACCAACAGGCAACATTATTCTCAGTGGAGAGAGACTTAAAGCATTTGCCTTGAGAATGAGAACTAGACAAGGATGCCCGTTATTACTACTCCCAAGTCAACATTGTAGTGGAAGTCCTAGCTAGAGCAGTGAGGCAAGAAAAGGAAATAAAGGGCGTACAAATTGGTAAGGAAGAAATAAAACTATTCCTATATGCAGCTGATATGATCCTATAAATAGAAAATCCCAAGGATTCCACAGGAAAGCTACTAGAAGTAACAGAAGGATTCAGCAAAGTATCAGGATACAAGATCAGTATACAAAAATCAGTTGGATTCCTATAAACAACAAAGAGAACTTTGAAAAGGAAATCAGGAAAACAGTATCATTTACAATAGCCACCATAAGATAAAATATTTAGGAATAAGTCTAACCAGAGACTTAATAAAAGACCTGTATAAAGAAACCTACAAAACACTACTGCAGGAAACCTACATAAATGGAAAAACATGCCATGGTGGTGGATAGGAAGACTCATCATTGTGAAAATGTCAACACTACCCAAAGTGATCTACAAATATAATTCAATCCCAGTCCAAATGCCAGGAACATTGTTTACCAAGATGGAAAAACTAATCACCAACTTTATATGTAAACGAAAGAACGCCTGATAAGGAAAGCAGTATTGAAGAACAAAGTAGGAGGCCTCACATTACCTGATCTCAGAACATACCATACAGCCATGGTAGTCAAAACAGCGTGGTACTGGTACAACAACAGACACATAGATCAGTGCAGCAGAATTGAGAACCCAGATGTAAATCCATCCACGTATGGTCAGCTAATCTTCAGCAAAGGGCCAGAGACCCTTTGGGGAAGAGACAGTCTCTTCAGTAAATGGGGCTGGCAAAACTGGATGTCCATCTGTAAAAAATGAAACAGGACCCATACCTCATGCTATAAACAAAAACTAACTCAAATTTGATCCAAGACCTAAATATAAAACGTAAAACTATAAAGGCCATGGTGTAAAAAATAGGGACAATGCTAGGGGCCCTAATACATGGCATAAATAGAGTACTAGGCATAACTAAAAATGCACACACATCACAAAGTGAATTAGGTAAATGGGACCTCCTAAAAATTAGACACTTAGGCTCAACAAAAGACTTCTCTGAAAGAGTCAAAAGAGAACCTACAAACTGGGAAAAAAATTTTCGCTATGCCATATCTGACAGGGGACTGGTCTTTAACATTTATAGAAAACTTTAACATCTCAACTAAAAAGACAGTTCAATTAAAAATGGGCAAAGGATATGAACAGACACTTCACCAAAGGAGACATTCAGGCAGCTAACAAATATACGAAGAAATGTTTGTGATCATTAGCTATTTAAAAAAAAAAAACAAAAAACCCAAAACCGTTGCCATCGAGTTGATTGCGACTCATAACGACCCTATATGTTATTATTAGGGATTAGAGAGATGCAAATCAAAACTACAATGAGATGCCATCTCACCTCGACATTACTGGCAGTGATCAGAAAAACAAAAAATAACGAATGTGGGGGAGGATGTGGGGAGATTGGAACTCTTAATACAGTGTTGGTGGGAATGTAAAATGGTACAACCACTTTGGAAAACAGTTTGGCGCTTCCTCAAAAAGCTAGAAATACCATATGATCCAGCAATCCTGCTACTAGATATGTGCTCCAAATAAATAAGAGCCTTGACATGAATAGACATATGCACATATGCACACCCATGTTCACTGCAGCACTGTTAACAATAGGAAAAAGATGAAGACAGCCTAAGTGCCAATCAACAGGTGAATGGATTAACTGTAGTAGTATGCACAGTGGAATCCTACGCAACAGTAAGAATAAAGAATTCTCAGAACATCTCACAACATGGATGAATTTGGAGGATATTATGCAAAGTGAAATAAGTCAATCACATAAGGACAAATATTATATGAGACCACAACTATAAAGTAACAGCAAAAAGCTTGCACACAGAACATTAGAAAAAAAATTTTTTTGATGGTTACCAGTGACGGGAGGGGGAGGGAGGGAAAATTACCAATTAGATAGAAGACGTGAGTTAATATTGATGAAGGAAAAGGCAATAACGTAATATGGGGAAGTTAGTACAGCATGACCAAGGCAAGAGAGGACCCCGAAAGGAACTTAAGAATAAAGGGCAATTACAATAACTACTATAGTTTAGACAATCCTACAGCAATAGTGTCAACAAACAGTAATTTATAAATGGACAAATAGGTAGATACATATGCCAAGAGATGTGAGAGGATGTAAGGAAACACACCCTCTAGCAAATAATAGGTTTGGTGGTGGATATTTCTACATATATGACTGTAGGTGTGGCTCATACAGAGCACACAAGGGATATAATTGTCAGGGAGACCTCTTAGACTTAGCCAAACACCTGGTGGAATGAAGTTCCTAGGCTAGAAGACTAAAGACTACCTTTTGACTATGTAAATAGTGCTGTAATGAACATTGGTATTCAAGTCTCTTTTTGAGTCTCTTTTCAAGTCTTGGGCGTATACCAAGGAGTGGAGTTGATGGGTCATATGGTAGTTCTAGTTTTAGTTTTTTTGAGGAACTGCTACACTGTTTTCCTCAATGTCTTTACCATTTTGCATTTCCACCAGCAGTGGATAAGTGTTCCAGTTTCCCCACATTCTCGCCAATATTTGTTACTTTCCTTTTTTTTCTTATCTTAGTCATCCTAGTAGGAATGAAATTGTATCCCATTGTGGCTCTGATTTGTGTCTCTCTGATAACCAATGACGCTGGGCGTCTTTTCCTGTGACTGGTGGCCATTTGAATATCCTCTGGTGAAATGTCTATTCAGGTCCTTTGCCCATTTTATGATTGGGTTATTTGTCTTTTTTGTTGTTAAGTTGTTGATGTTTTATATATATTTTGGTTATTAGATTCTTATTGAATATTTGGTTTCCAAAGATATTCTCCCAGTCAGTAGTTTGTCTTTTCACTGTTTTGGTAAAATCTTTTTTGTTGTTGTGCTTTAGGTGAAAGTTTACAGCTCAAGTTAATTTCTCATACAAAAATCTATACCCATATTGTCATGTGACACTAGTTGCAATCCCTATAATGTGACAGCACATTCCCCCTTTCCACCCTGGGTTTCCCATGTCCATCCAACCAGCTGCTGTCCCTTCCTACCTTCTCATCCTGCCTCTGGACAGGAGCCACCCTTTTGATCTCGTGTATGTGCTTGAACTAAGAAGCACACTCCTGATCAGTATTTTATGTTTTATAGTCCAGTCTAATCTTTGTCTGAAGAGTAGCCTTTGGGAATGGTTTTAGTTCTGGGTTAACAGCGTCTGGGGGCCATGGCTGTGGGAGTTCCTCCAGTATCAGTCAGACCATTAAGGTCTGGTCTTTTTACATAAGTTTGAGTTCTGCTTCACACTTTTCTCCTCCTCTGGCAGGGACTCTCTGTTGTGTTCCTTGTCAGGGCAGACATTGGTGGTAGCTGGGCACCGTCTAGTTCTTCTGGTCTCAGGCTGATGGAGCCTCTGGTTTGTGTGGCCCTTTTGTCTCTTGGGCTAGTACTTTTTTTGTCTCTGGTATTCTTCATTCTTCTTTACTCCGAGTGGATTGGGACCAATTGATGCATCTTAGGTGGCCGCTTGCTAGCTTTTAAGACCCCAGATGCCACTCACCAAAGTGGAATGCAGAACATTTTCTTAATAAACTTTGTTATGCCAATTGACCTAGATGTCCCCTGAAACCATGGTCCCCAGACCCAGCCCTGGCTACTCTGTCCCTCAAAATGTTTGGTTGCGTTCTGGAAACTTCTTAGCTTTTGATTTAGTCCAGTTGTTTCTACTTCCACTGTATTGTGTGCTGTCCTTCCCTTCACCTAAGATGATTCTTGTCTACTATCTAGCTAGTGAATTCCCCTCTCCGTCACTCCCTACCCTCGTAACCATCAAAGAATGTTTTCTTCTGTGTTTAAACCTTTTCTTGAGTTCTTAGAATAGTGGTCTTATACAATTATTTGTCCTTTTGCAACTGACTGATTTCATTCAGCCTAATGGTAAAATCTTTTGATGAACAAAAGTTTTGAACTTTTATGAGATCCCATGTATTTATTTTGTTTTTTGATGTTTGTGCTTTTGTTATTAGACAATTGTAAAAAGGGTGTGAGGGTAGTGTCTGACCTCCTCTAACTTTACAAGGGGGGAAGGAAGCGCAGGATCAGCAGGCCAAGGCTAATTAATTCCTACGAGGTGGTGGTAAGACAAGCCTCGTTTCTCTGGCACCGTTACCAGTTCTGACACCAACGTCCCTCCCACGACACTCTGTACTACTGTGCTGAGTTCCACAATTCTTTACAATGGCCACACAGATCTCACAGACCATATTCATAACTGCGGGGTTTATGAGAGAAGTCACAGGTTACAGTTCAGGCTCAGGAACCCTCAAAGATACATTTTTTCTATCAGGACGGCCTCTTCCCAGCCTTGCTCACCGGCACACCTCCCCCTGGCCCTCAGTCTCTGCCCAAAGGCATTCAGCTTTCTTGCTCCATGGGCTTGAAAGTTGACTGCGCCTTCTCCTGTGGATCTTTGCTTCCGGTTCTCTGCTGCTGGGTCTCTCCTGCCAGTCTCTCCTTCCTTGGTGGTGGTGGACCCCTCTCTTCTCCACCTCTGGGGTGGTTCATTTCAAGCCTATGGTGATGGCCAAAACTGACCAATCCCTTTGGTGGGCCACAATTACCATATCTGCACAGTCCTGCCCAGTCACCTGGGTGGGAGTTACAAGACCATGGTGAGAAAGGAGAAAGGCCACACAAAAGTGATCCGTCACACCACAACATTAAGTGCTAGGCGTGACAATGTTACCCCTGCACTTTCTTCTAAGAATCTTGTGGTTTTAATTTGCACATTTAGGTCCTCAATCCATTTTGGATTTGTTTTTTGTGTATGGTGTGAGGCATGAGTCTTGTTTAATTTTTCTTCATGTGGAGATCGTATTTTCCCAGCACCATTTATTGAAGAGATTATTCTTTCTCCATTGAATGTACTTAGGACCCTTGTCAAAAATTAGTTGACCATAGATGTGTGGTTTTATTTCTGGACTCTCAATTCTGTCCCATTGGTCTGTGTGTCTGTTGTTATACCAGTGCCAGACCGTTTTGATTACAGTAGCTGTATAGTATGTTTTAAAATCAGGAAGTATGAGTCCTCCTACTTTGTTCTTCTCTTTCAGCATTGCTTTAGCTATTTGGGGCCGCTTGCCATTCCATATAAAGTTGAGAATTGTTTTTTCTATTTCCGTAAAAATGGCTGTTGGAATTTCGGTTGGTGTCGGCGTGGCGACGATTGTCGGAGCGGCGAAGACAGTAATCAATGCCACAACTCTTACAGAGAAGTGGGGCCAAGGAGGGTCACTCTGAGGAGTCAACCCCCACTTCAGTCCCAGGAGTTTATTTATAGTCAGTACAGCAAGCAGTGAAGCAAATCACAGAACAATGGGCTTTAGGTGAATAACAAGAAGTTTCGGGTAAGAAAGAATGGGTTTCAAGTAAACAAGTCAGTTAGTAAAGGAACAGTGGGTTTCGGAAAAACCAGTCGTGCTCAACCTCCCTCCCATCGATGACATATTTCACCGTGTTCCGTGCATGGGCGTTTTGAGAGGCGGAAGTTAGCCATAGTGCAGCCATGTTTAAATGGCACATATCCCCACAGATTGGGATTGTATTGAATCTATAGATTCCTTTCGGTAGTATTGACATCTTAACAATATTAAGACTTCAATCCATAAACATGGAACATCTTTCCATTATTAAATCTTCTTTAATCTCTTTCAGCAGTGTCTTACAGTCTTCATTGTATAGGTCCTCCATGTCCCTGGTTAGATTTATTCCTAGATATTTTATTCTCTCAGATGCCATTGTAAATGGAATTGTTTCCCTATTTCCTTTTCAGATTTCTCATTGCTATTGTATAGAAACCCAGCTGATTTTTTTGTTTGTTTGAGCCTGTACCCTGCAACTTTGCTAAATTCCTCTATTATCTCTAGATGTTTTTTGTGGACTCTCTGGGATTTTCTATATAGAAGAAGATTATACTATCCACAAATAGAGATAATTTTACTTCTTCTTTTCCAATCCAAATACTTTTTCTTTTTCTTGACTTATTGCTCTGGCTAGGACTTCTAATACAATATTGAAAGAAGTGGTGAGAACAGCCACCCTTATCTCGTTCCATATTTCAAGGGGAAAGCTCTCAGTCTTTCTCCTTTAAGTATAATGTTAGCTGTTGGCTTTTCCCAGATGCCCTGAATCATACTGAGGAATTTCTCGTCTATTCCAGTCTTGTTTAGGGTTTTGATCAAGAAAGTGTGTTGGATTTTATCAAATGCTTTTCCTGCATCTGTAGATATGATCATGTGGTTCTTTTATTTTGTTATGTTGATGTGGTATATTATCTTGATTGATTTTCTAATGTGGAACCATCCCTGAATTCCTAGAATAAAGCTCACTTGGTCATGGTGTATGTCTCTTTTAATATGCTGTTGGATTCTGTTCTCTAGTATTTTGTTGAGGATTTTTACATCTATATTCGTAAGAGATACTGGCCTGTAGTTTTCTTTTCTGGTGGTGTCTTTGTCTGGTTTTGGTATCGGTTATGTTTGCTTCATAGAATGAATTAGGGAGCATTCCTTCCTTGTCTGTTGTCTTAGTTATCTAGTGCTGCTATAACAGAAATACCACAAGTGTATGGCTTTAACAAAGAGAAATTTGTTTTCTCACAGTAAAGTAGGCTAAAAGTCCAAAATCAGGGCGTCAGCTCCAGGGGAAGGCTTTCTCTCTTTGTTGGCCTTCTCATAAATCTTACCCCAGACTAGGAGCTTCTCTGCACAGAGACCCCGGGTCCAAAGGACGTGTTCTGCTCCTGGCATTGCTTTCTTGGTGGTATGAGGTCCCCAGCTCTCTTCTTGCTTCCCTTTCCTTTTATCTGTTGTAAAAGGTGGGACAGGCCACACCCCGGGGAAACTCCCTTTACCTTGGATCAGGGATGTGACCTTAGTTAAAGGTGTTACAATCCCAGCCTAATCCTCTTTAACATAAAATTACAATCACAAAATGGAGGACAACCACATAATACTGGGAATCATGGCCCAGTGAAATTGATACACACATTTTTTTGGGGGACATAATTCAATCCATGGTTTCTGTCTTTTGGAAGAGCTTAAACAGTATTGATGTCAGTTCATCTCTAAATGATTGGTAGATTTCTCCAGTGAAGCCGTCTAGTCTAGAACTTTTTTTTGTTGGGAAATTTTTGATCACTGATTCGATCTCTTCACTTGTTATGGGTCTGTTGAGACTTTCTATTTCCTCTTGAGTCAGTTTGGGTAGGCTGTGTGCTTCTAAGAATCTGTCCATTTCTTCTAGGTTATCCAGTTTGTTGCTGTACAGTTGTTCATAATGTTCTGTCATAAGTCTCTTTATTTCTGTCAGTTGTAATGTTTCCTCTTTAGTTTCTTAGCTTGGTTATTTGCATCTTTTCTTTTCTTTGTCAGTCTACCTAGAGGTTTGTCAATTTTATTGATGTTTTCGAGGAACCAACTTCTGGTTTTATCGACTCTTTCTATTGGTTTTCTGTTTGCATTTTTTTTTTCTGCTCTGATCTTTCTTATTTCCTTTCTTTTAGATAGGTTTAGGCTTAGTTTGCTTTTCTTTTTCTAGTTCCTGGAGTTATCAAGTTAAGCTGTTGATTTGAGATCTTCCTTCTTTTTTTATGTAGACATTTATTGCTGTAAGTTTCCTTCTGAGTACTGCCTTTGCTTCATCCCAGAAGTTTTGGTGTGTTGTGCTTTCATTTTCATTTGACTCTTGAGAAATTTGTGACTTCTCTTTTGATTTCTTCATTGACCCATTGGTAGTTTAATAGTGTGTTGTTTCCATATGTTTGTGTATTTTCCAGGCTTTTTTTTTTGTTACTGATTTTGAGCTTCACTCTGTTATGGTCAGAGAAAATACTTCATATGATTTCAGTCTTTTTAAATTTATCAAGACTTGCTTTTTGACCTACCATGTCGTCTGTCCTGGAGAGTGATCCATGTGCACTGGATTAGAATGTGTATTGTGCTGTTAGGTAGAGTGTTCTGTATATGTCTCTTAAGGCTAGTTGATTTATAGTATCTTTCAGGTCCTCTGTTTGTTTGTTGATCTTCTTTCTAGATGTTCTGTCCAGTATTGAAATTGGTGTGTTTAAGTCTCCAACTATTATTGTAGTCCTATTTCTCCCTTCAATTCTATCAGTATTTGCTTTTATGTATTTAGGTGCCCCAATGTGGGTGCATATAATTGTTAAATCTTCTTGATTAATTGACCCTTTTTATCGCTATATAATGATCACCTTTATCTCTTCTAACAGATTTGATCTTAAAGTCTACTTTGTCTGATTTATATTATTAATGACTCATATATAAAATATTGCCACCTAGCTCTCTTATTATTTGCATGCAGTATGTTTTTCAGTTTTTTCAGCCTGTTTGTGTCTTGGATCTAAGTTGCGTCTCCTATAAACAGCATATTAGGTGGATCATGTTTTCTTGTCTATTTTGCCACTCTCTGCCTTTTGATTGGAGCATTTAGTCCATTTACATTCACTGTAGTTACCTATAAGAAGTGAATTCTGCCATTTTGTCATTTGTATTTTGTGTGTGCTTACACCTTCTTTGGAGCCCTGGTGGCGCAGTGGTTAAGAGTTCAGCTCCTAACCAAAAGTTTGGTAGTTTGAATCCACCAGCTACTCTGTGGAAACCCTGTGATGCAGTTCTGCTCTGTCCTTTAGGGTTGCTATGAGTTGGAATCCACTCGATAGCAATGGATTTGGTTTTTTTTTTTTTTTTTTTTTTTTTAAGCCTTCTTTGTCTTTGTCTTTTACTACTGCTTGCTTTTGTGTTTCATTGGTGTGTTGTAGTGAGCCATTTTGGTTGCTTTCTCCTTTCCTTTTTTGCAGATTTTTAAGACATTTTGTTAGTGGTTATTATGAATGTTACGTTTAACAGCTTATATTTATAGCATTCTAGAGTAAGTTGTACCAACTTCAGTGACATACAAGAAATTCTATCTGTACCATTTCTTCCCTTCTCCCACTTGTTGTTGTTATCACTAATTACGTTTTTATGTTTCACGTCCCCTGTAACGTAATTTTATCCTTGGTTTTTATATATTTGTTGTTAAGAAACTTGAAGGATAACACAGTAAGAATTATCAAGCATGTAGACCTTATTACTAGCCCTTATACTTGTCCATGTATTTCCTTTTATTAGAGATCTTTCTTACGTGTAGCTTTGAATTACTTTCTAGTATCTTTTCCCTTCCATCTATAGAACTCCCATTAATACTTTTTGTAGTGCCAGTCTGGTGGATATGAACTCTCTCAGCTCCTGTTTATCTGGGAATGTTTTAATTTCACCCTCATTCTCGAAGAATAGTCTGATAATTTTAAAAAAGTAATTCCACAGTCATTATTAACTTCTGAAGATTTAGATTTTCATAATTTTACTGAGCTAGGAGCTTAAAAACCTTAAGTTCTAGTTCAGATTATCCATATATTTGTGGCATAACTTTTTTGAGAGTTATGCTTATTTTACCTCTCTGTGCTTTTCCCTTCTGACAAGTAGGAGTAATAATACTTAACGTGGTAAACATTTGATCTGTTGTGGTGAAATATAAGTAATAGTTGTCAAGTACTTTAAAGAGTTAAATGAGATGTAAATTAATTTTTACATATTGTTTTAGCTTTCATTTTCTACATATTTTAGTTTATCTTTCATTTTGAAGTTTATTAATAGAGCATAGATTGAGAATAATTATGATTTTTACTTTATTGTGTTTTCTGTATGAAATTATGTAGATCATAAGACATCTCATATTTGGGTTTATGTAAGGTTGCTGATTATGTGCTTATGTAACCGTTTTAGTCAACATGCACATGACTTTAAGCTTTTTATATTTAAATTTAAATTATCTTTCTGAAGTATACCCCCAGAGAACGTTTTTACTTACTGCTTGATGACAGGTTTTGTCTTTTATGCTTGCCGTGGGGAGAGTACTGCTTACTTCTGAACTTATGGGTGAGGGTACTTTTGAAATATAGAAATTGTCTCCCTGGCATGCGATTGCCAGACTTTACCCTTCTGTTGCAACCATTAGTGTATCCTTATTGCCCACTTCTATTTTCTAATGCAACGGTGGTGCCTGTGGCATTTTTTCTTCCCAATTTTTATATTATTTCTTCTCACAGAGATCTACTTTCACCCAGCTTTGTGTTTGAGCATTTGTAGGACAGAGCAAGATCAAGACAGTCTTTTTTTTTTTAATTCTACTGTGGTAAAATATAAATAACAAAAAGTTTGCCAATTTGTTGTTGCTTTCTTTTATTTTACAAATTGATCATGGTTTGGGTTATTAAAGAAAAAGTAACTTTTTGCGTTTTGATATGGGCAGCCATAGACAATTCTTCTTTTTTAATTCTATTGTGTTCTTGGTGAACATTTTCAGAGCAAACTGGCTTCCTATTTGACAACTTCTATACAAATTGTTCAGTGACAGTAGTTAAATTTTTCACAATGTGTCTCATTCTCTTTAATTGTATTCTGGTTGTTCTGTTTCCATTGGTCTAGGTTCCTTGCCCCCTTATCTTTTCATTTTTGGTTTAGAGTAATTGTTGACCTTTTGGTCTCATATAGATTTTTTTTAATGGATCACCATACTCGCGGGTAATATCCTTTATTTTGTGTGCCAGTCTGTTATTTCGGTAAAAGGTGACCTCAGGAGATAGTTTTGGTTCAGAGTTTAAAGAGTATCTCAGGGTAGTAATCTCAGGAAGTCCTCTAGTCTCAACTGGTCCAGTAAGTCTGGGCTTCTTAAGAATTTGAATTCTGTTTCACATTTTTATCCTGTTCTATCAGGTTTCCTCTACTATGGCCCAGATCAGAACGGCCAGTAATGGCAGCCGGGCACCATCTAGTTCTTCTGGTTTGAAGGTACACGAGGCTGTGGCTCATGTAGGCTGTCAGCCCTGTAGACTAGTTTCTTCTCTGAAACTTTGGTTTCTTCTTTCTCTTTTGCTTCTGATGAGTAGAGATCAAAAGTTGTATCTTAGATAGCTGCTCACAAGCTTTTAAGACCCCAGATGCTACTCACCTCACTAGGATACAGAACATGAACTTTGAACTGTGTTATGACAGTTGACTGAGTTGTCCCATGAGACCGAAGTCCTAGGCCTTCAAACCCAGAAAACCATTCTTGCAAGGTGTTTGGCTGTGTCTGAGAAGTATCTGTAACTGTGTCCTCTGAATACATTTGCGTGTACAAACATATCTGTACACACTTGTACATATAGATAATTCTATTTGTGCGTACATATGTATACAGCTGTACCTACCTGTTCACATATATGCCTATACACACACATATGTGATTGTACACTTGATTTTTGGTTATTGTTGGTGTTGCTGACAGATTATATATGTCACATTTTTTTAGCGCAAACAACCTTTTCTCTTATGCGCTTCTTAGTGGCATCGTTTACTTTGGTCAGGCTGGGCTCATTACGCCCACATTTGGTGCTGTTGCCATTTTAATAATTTTTAATTGTATAATTCACTGACGTTTATTACACACTCACCATGTTGTGCTCTCACCACTTTCCATGTCCAGAAATTTTACATCACTTCAAACAAACTCAGTATCATCTCAAACATAAACTCAGTACCCCTTCAACAGTAACTTCCATTCCTTCCATAACCACTAATAAACTTTTGTCTCTATTCATTTACCTAGTCTGGATATTTCGTGTAAGTGGTATCATACAGTATTTGTTCTTTGTCTGACTTAATTTCACTCACAATAATGTTCTCAGGGTTCATCTGTCATAGCATCTATCAGACTTTCATTTCTCATTATGCCTGAATAATATTCTATTTTATGGATAGGCCACATTTTGTTTATCCACTCATCTGTTGATGGACTTGTAGGTCGTTTCCATCTTTTGGCTATTTTTAAATAGTGCTGCAGTGAACATTGGTGTATATGTATCTGTGTTCCTGCATTCAGTGCTTTTGGGTATATTTAGTGGTGGAATTGCTGGATCATATGGTAGTTCTGTTTAACTTTTCGAGGAACCACCAAACTGTTTTCCACTGTGGCTGTACCATTGTGTAGTCCCACCAGCAATAGATAAAGGTTATAATTGCTCTACATCCTCACCAACACCTGTTTGTTTGTTTGTTTTAAATCATAGACATCTTCGTGGGCACGAAGTGATAACCTCTCTGTGGTTTTGATTTGCATTTCCCCAGTGACTAATGATGTTGGTCGTCTTTTCATGTGCTTGTTGGCCATCTGGATATCTTCTTTTGTGAAATGTTTATTCAAGTCTTTTGCCCATTTTTTGATTGGGTTGTTTTGTCTTTTCGTTGTTAAATTGTAGTAGTTCTTTGTATATAACGACAATCTATTTTTGAGAAAACTATAGCTACCAGATAATATTCTACTCTAAAGCACTTTCTGTTTTTTTTTAAAGTCTTCCAGACAAAACTGTATTATGATTTTGAAATGGTTAAGTAACATTCTGTTTCATTTCACATACTAGGGGTAGCACTGTCTTTGTAAATTTCAAACTGAATCTTTCTGAATTACTGACTAAATCTTAATTATCTTCCACCAGACGGTCTGCCAAATCCCGAAGCAGAAGTCCATATTCTTCTAGGCATTCAAGATCTCGTAGCAGGCACAGACTGTCTAGATCCAGAAGTCGTCATTCTAGCATTTCTCCTAGTACACTAACTCTGAAGAGTAGCCTGGCAGCTGAATTGAACAAGAATAAAAAAGCACGAGCTGCAGAGGCTGCAAGAGCTGCAGAAGCAGCGAAAGCTGCAGAAGCAGCCAAGGCAGCTGAGGCTGCTGCTAAAGCTGCAAAAGCCTCAAACACTTCTACACCTACCAAGGGGAACACAGAAACTGGTGTCAGTGCATCGCAGACAAACCATGTGAAGGATGTGAAGAAACTTAAAACTGAGCATGCACCTTCTCCCTCAAGTGGTGGAACTTTAAAAAATGACAAGGCAAAAACAAAGCCACCTCTTCAGGTAACAAAGGTGGACAATAATTTGATCATAGATAAAGCTACCAAGAAAGCAGTTGTAGCTGGGAAGGAGAGTAAACCTGCTGCTACAAAGGAGGAACCAGTATCTCTCAAAGAGAAAACCAAATCACTTACACCAAGCATAGGAGGCAAGGAGAAGGAGCAACATGTGACAGTAGTGACCTCTACATTACCACCATTACCTTTGCCTCCGTTGCTGCCTGAAGATAAAGATGCTGATAGGTAAGTGCAAACATTTTTGTCAGTAATTAAAAAAAAAATTACAAGTTTTCAAGTCAAAGTGAACCATTATTGGACCCCCCCCCAAAAAAAAAAACCCAAACTTCAGTAAAAAGTGAACTAACTATTTTATACATCTTAAAATGAAACACATTGCTCATAGGATGAGAATTATAGTTTACGCTAAGAAATGCAGAAAAAATTTCCAGTTGCCTTGGGATGAAAATATGTATTTCTGAATGAGTTTGGTCAGGTGTTAGAAATGCCGGTATTCTCTTTCGCTTAATATTCCTTGATGATAATATCAGACATAGGACATTTTATGTTAGTCTGCACTGGATGGGTTAAATCTTGTAAGCATGTGTCTCAGTTATTTTTCTAGGTTTCCTTGGTGGCCTTATGAATTTATCATTTTTCTTGGACCCTTTAGGTTCTTTTAATCTTGTCTTGCAACTAAGGATTTATCACATTATTTATTACACTTGCCTTTAACATGTTTAAAATTGTGAATATGGGGGTATGGCTTGGTTTTTATTCTGAAACATTTTATTCTTAAAAGGATGAAAGTAGGGGTGAGTGACTGTAAAGTAAATGCAGCTAAGAATGTGTCTTATATGTATCCTAGTATAGTAGCATTATGCTGTTATGTGATTTATCTGCCTATTAAACCACTTAACAGAATTTCATTTTTATTTTTATGAAGAAATCAGAGCTGATTTTTTTCCCTACTTTTTATTAAAAAGCAACTGTATGAGCAATTTTCCTTGCTGACTTCTTTATAGGATTTGAAAGCAGGTGCAAAAATGCCCTGTGGGTAGGCCTTTCAAGTGCTCGGTTTGGCCCAGTTTTCAGTTTTTATGAAAATCTTATAATTTAAAACAAACAAAAGTTAAATCACAATTCCTGTTGATTCATGCCCTCCAAGATTCCTTTTCTCTGCAATCAGAATGTTGCCAGGAGCCTCCAACAAGTTTAATCAGGTGTTACGCACACGATTCTGTGGTATTTGCAGGTTTAACTGTTCTCCAGGAACACCAAAGGCTCATGACAGTAGTGATTTGTAATTTTGATGAGTCCTAGAACTAGCTGTCCAGCATAGAAAGGCTTGAGTCACTTCATTAGTGAGAGAGTTTAACCAACTACTGAGCATCCAGGTCTCAGTGAAACTTGTTGTTCTATACTTTATTCTTTATATATGCTTTATAGGGTAAATTTTTGCTAGGAATTGCATACGTGTGTGAATGCTTATGGGAGATATTTTTTATGCATCTCTTTTTAATGTGGTAGTATACATATCATTCTTGATCATTAAATGGCTTTTTTTGACCCACCTTTGTCTTTCTGTGCCTTTCTCTTTGTTGTGTCTCTGTCTTCTTTGCGTATGCTTGTGTTTCCAGGATATAGAAGTTTCTTAAGATTCCTGAGTACTGAGATAAACATGTCTGTGTAGCCAAAGAAATTCTACACCAGTGGAACTTGTTCATTTCAATAGCTGTAATTTAACTACCAAATTTAAATGTAGGAAGAGGAAACATTTATCACCTTTCCTTTTATTTTTTAAAAAAGATTTAAGTGATTAAAAGTGTATTGTGTAAAGGAGAAATGGTTAAAAGTGGTTACTTTTGGAAATAGATTGGTAGTTGAAGAATCTGGTTAGGGCAGGAGACTTACTTCGTAGTGAATGTTTTTAGTGCTGTTAGGAGAAATTCAGTGAAAAGCTTGTCAGTGGACTATAGTAGAAGGTTTAGTTTTATTCTCAGTTGTACTTCTTACTAGTCTGATGAATTACTCTTTTTATGCCTCGGTATGACGATAGCTTCATGGATGAAAATCAGCATAAAGCCAATTCCCAGAAGGGGGAGATCAAACACATCCTTCCTTTTCCACTCCTCCATCATTTATGACACCAGCTGCCCTCACGGTTCCCTCTCTCTGTGCCTCACCACCTGGGGCTAGGGACAGATCTTAGAAGTTAAGAGGGCATTGTCCTTGGTTTTGTTAATTTGCTAGGATGACTCACAGAACTCATGGATGATGCTATACTTAAAACTACCGGTTTTATTATAGAAAAAGGATATGAATCAGGATTATCATAAGGAAGAGATGCACAAGTGAGGTCTGGGAAGGTTCCCAATGCGGAGCTTCAGAGAGGGCACGTCACCCTCCCTTCGCCAGCCAAGAAGCTTTCTGAGCCTTAGTGTTCCGGGTTTTTATTGGCCAGTCCTGCATGATAGGCTCAGTCTTGCCTCCAGAGGCTAGTTGATAGCGGCCTCCCAGGTGAATCTTTTCTGGTTTCGCCAGCCCTCATTCGCCTGCACAAATCCTCAGGTGTGGCCTGGAAGTCCCAGACGAAGGCACCCCCAATTATTCCAGGGGTTATTTTGCAGGAACCAAGGGCAAAAGTTATCTTACTTTGGGTAAAACTTGGTCCTTTACTCCACACTCGATCTGTTTAGTTCTGTCCAAGGGTGATAATACCTACCAGATTTATCCTCACAGATTAGTTGTGAGGATTAAATGAGATGATGGACAGAATTTTACTAACTGTAAAGTGCTGTACATCTCAGATTTTGTGACTGTTAGTGATAAATCTTAACAGTGGAAAATATTAAGTACTTTAGTAATGCTTTCATTGATAGCAAAAGAGAGAAAGTGAAAAATTACATTGTTATATTGTGTAACATTGTGTAAAAGTCATAGTGCTTTGTTTAAAAAGGCTTAGTTTTTGTAAAGGAGGAACTGCTGGTGGTTTTTTTCCTGTTTTATAACCGCAAGCACTAACTCTTCCACACCCCCCCCCCCACCTTTTTATGAACCAGTACGTAATGGTCATAGTAATTTCATGTTTAGAAGTCTCTTTTTAGTAATTATTGCATACGTTTTATTTTGTATTAAAAACTGTCACTTGAAAATGGCTTGTAAACTGTTTCTCTCAGTGTAAAGAAACAATCTTTTCTGCTGTAACATACTTTAGGAAACCTGAATACAGAATGTAGTTTTATTTACCTGTTATTCACTGTAAATTTAAAAATCATTTTGAAGAAGATGAATGGTCTGCATATTTTAAGGTTGTATGAGGAAAGCTTTTGATCTTTGCTTCCTTTAAGCACATCTCTATCCATTCCTGGCATTGTTCTGAACTCTCACTGTTGTATCCCCAAATAAATTAGCAAAAGAGTATGTGTGTTTTGTGGGGCCTCTTGATTTTGCAAATTTGTATTCCACTAGTTTTTACCCTTTTTGTTTTTGTTGTTGTTGTATCCATCTCCCTCCTGTATTTTTTATTTTGGAAGTATTGAAGCATCCAGTAAAAGTAACACTTTTAACTTTTTTCCCCAAAAAGTGTTGATTTGAATCTTCGGACAAATGAGTTTTTGACTAAAACCTAATTACAGAGACTACAGATTTCTAAAGAAATTATTTTAAATAGGCTTATTTTCAGACAGTATTCAGGTGCTACCTTTTCCAAAAAGAAGCCTTCACTATCTTTCACATCTGATATAGCTTACGCTTCGTTTACACGTGACTCTGGGAATCCATTTTTATAGTACCTTATCCCTTTGAACCAAGTGGTTGGTTTACTTATTTGTGTCTTCCAAAAGACTGTAAGCTCCTTTCTGGCAGGAAATGTGTCTTAATGTGTTTGTTGTTGTTGTTGTTAAATCTTTTGTACTTTACACAATACCTGGCACACTGAATATTTTTTGAAACAACAAGCCAGTTTCTTTTAGAGCATGCTTTCCCTGTTAAAGAACCTTCTGGTAAGTAACATGGAGTTATGAAGAAAAGGCAAGATTTTATTAATATTGATAGTTTTTATCAGTTGGTATTAAAGGAGCCATTTGTTTTACAGTAATACTAAAGTTCTACATGAGAAGAAAAAGTGATAATTAGATGATTTACACTGATAACGTCTTTGGAAATTTTATAACAGTAGTATAGTGTCACTAAATTTTCTCTTTATGGGGCTCTTAACTACTGTGAAAGCATATGAAGTCTAAATTTTATTGTCATAATTTTTTCTTTTAATGTCTCATATTAGATAACAGATTTTATAATATTTAGGCAGTTTTAAATAATTAGTTACCAGGTTAATATATACTTTAAAATCAGAGCTTTTTTATGAATACAGATTCATAAAATGTATAAAACTAACTGAGCTTATATTTTCACCTGTAATTATAGTAAGCTAACTAAGCCATTGCTATTAAGTCAATTCTGACTGACAGTGACCCTGTAGGGCAGGGTAGAACCTCCCCATAGGGCTTCTAAAGCTGAGTAAGGAGCCCTGGTGGCACAGTGGTTAAGCCCTCTACTGCTAATCAAAAGGTTGGTGATTCGAACTCACCACCACTCTACGGGAGAAAGATGTGGTAGTCCACTTCCATGGAAGATTTACATCCTTGGAAACCCTATGGGACAGTTCTGGTCTGTCCTATAGGATTGCTGTGAGTTGGAATTTGACTGGACGGCAGTGAGGTTTTAATCTTTACAGAAGCATATCACCACATCTTTCTCTTACAGAGCGGCTGGTAGGTTTGAACCACCGACGTTTTGGTTAGCAGCCAAGCGTTTAACCACTGAGCCACCAGGGTTCTCTGTAGTAACGTAGAGCCTTATAAAAATGTTAAAAGAATCATTGTCCAGTTCAGAAAATTTAATTAACCCTGGAAAGGGGTAAGGGTGAATTACTTGTTATTTGTGGTTATTTAAATGGGCAAGATAAATAATAGCCTGTGGTTTTATTTCTTTGTTAGAACAAAAAAACTTCTGTCTCTCTACCAGAATCAAACCAAATGCTATTACAAAACTAACAAATTTGCCTGCAAAGCATAAGTAGTTGCCTTCCAGTTTTAATTACAGTTTTGTAGTAATTCTGTATCATTTTAAAAAGTGAACTATTTTTTTAGAGCAGTTTTAGGTTTCTAGAGAAATTACCAAGATACTTCAGTTTCCCCACATACCCTGCACCCAGTTTCCCCATTATTAGCATTTTACATTGGTATGGTGCATTTGTTACACTTAATGAACCGATGTTGATACATTATTGTTAGTTAAGGTCCATGCTTTGCTCACATTTTTCTTAGTTTAACATAACTTTGTATCATTTTTACCCCCAAAGTATGTTTTTTGAAGTTGACTATAGTGCATTGCTTCAGCTGGAATATAAAGAAACATAGTGTTTTGCAATGTGAAAGACTCCAGAAAATTCACTATTACAAGCCACTAAAATGTAAGACACGCCACATTTGTATTTCTCCACCACATAAATTTTTGTGTTTTATTTGTCTTACTCCTTTCTTTTCTAGCCTACGAGGAAATATTTCAGTAAAAGCAGTTAAAAAAGAGGTGGAAAAGAAACTACGATGTCTGCTTGCTGATTTACCGCTGCCCCCTGAGCTACCAGGAGGAGAGGATCTGTCCAAGAGTCCAGAGGAGAAGAAAGCAGCAACACAGTCACATAGTAAAAGGAGGCCTAAGTATGTGCTTGCTTTCTACCTGCTCTTAAATTTCCCAGAAATGATTCTGGGTAATCATAAAATTCGAAAACACAAATTAAGATTTAAAATAATAAAGTGTATTTATTTTTTTGAATTAAATATATGAATAAATTCTTTTAGTGTTTTGAAAAATATTTCATAATTGCCTGCGTACCTATTCACAATATTCAATAAAAACCAAATTTAACTTTCTCTCACGGTTTGTAATGTTAATTTCTTGGGGTATCGTATATGTTAAAGACAATTTCTATAATTAAGATATTTAAATAACGTGAAAACACCGATAAAAGATGAGGTGGAAGTCAGTTTTCAGTGAGCCCATACAAAATTAATAATGGGCAAGCTGCTGTGTTTTCCTTTGCTTTTAGCTCTATTTTCCCTCATAATTCAATGCATTCTTCATTTTGCAAGAAGTGGATTGGAAGAAGGTTTGAAATCTATATCCTAAATTAGCCTCAAATAAGTAAGTAGAGATAAACGCTTGTCTCTGAAACCTGTTCATCAGTTAAGGAGGGGAGGGCGTTGATTTCTTTTACTTTTATTTAACCAAGGGAAAGCGTGAGTTAGACTTTCAGTTAAATCTGGTTTTAGAATTGCTGTTCAAGTAGAGCCTAGTGTAAATATGAGAGCATATTCTAGTTTGGAGTAGAAAGCTAGAAAATTTTTAAAGTAATCTCTCCTTGGGTAATTTTGCTCTATTTTTTCTTGAATTGTTATGAACTGTCAGAATATTAAAGTACTGTATTTTTCTAAAGAATGTAAAATCATATTTATATATCTTTACGTTTATAGATTCACATATATATGTATGTATATATATGCTTAACTGTGGATTCTTAAGAGCAAATTATAATACTAATACCTTTTGTGCTTTCTTAGGCTGCATATCTACTTTCTGTTGTTCCCATTTTTAAAATTATTTCATCTAGCCATAAGTCTAAATTGGCCAGTAAGTTTTATAGTTATGTTTTGTTAATGTTCATTATCAAACTTTTGTTTTTTACAAGCATGTGTGTGTGAGTATGTATATATATCTGTATATACATATTCACATCTATATAGATATATTGATATACATATATGATATAGTCAATGAATCAGTAGTAAAACTTTCTGGAGGTTGGTTGGAGAACTTTGACTTTTTCTGTTAGTGTTGGTTCATACAAGCTCTGCTAATTCTCTTTCCCAGTTTAAGCTCTAGTCTGCAGAACACGAGAGTCAGCCTGGAGAAATGATACCATGACTTTCATGATATAATACCAAATCACAGTGTTATTTGTCTTGAATAGATGATCATGAATACACAAGGGTGAGGGGAAAAATAAAGGATATAAGATTGGGAGGAGGTTGGGTATTGAGTTATGACATAGTTTATTTAATTTGCTTGATTGTATATAAAAACTTCAGAACTATATTTGATAGAATATGTGGGCCTCGCTATGGTGAAATCAAAGAAAAAGACATTGACTGGGGAAAACGCTGCGTGGATAAATTTGATATCATCGGAATTATTGGAGAAGGTACCTATGGACAAGTTTACAAGGCCAGGGATAAAGACACTGGTAAGAATGCCAAGTACTGTCGATCTTCGGGCTTGTGGGATGTACTTAATCTGTGTTTTTCTTCTAAAGTATAGCTTTAAGAATTTTCAGAAAACCAAAATTATATTAGAATTCTATCATGCTTTTGTTTTTTAAATTTTTCTTTTTATATCTACTTACGTAAAGAGTACATTTAAGTGGGTGTATATACATAAACATTTAAAAGTGATCCTTTAGAATTTGTGATGTGCTGTGTGGTAGGTTTTAGATTTTTTTTTTCTTCTATTGTGAATAATTCTTACCTTGCTAGCTATCATGAAAAAAATGTGTCTTGACCAGAATGAACTACTCTTAGTAGTAAATTTTTTTAAAGACTTCTATAACACTTTCAGTTTGCCTAAAAATTTTTTTCTCTGTAAAAATCACTTTTTACTTGGAGGCCAGGTTTAGCAGCTTAGTCTTTCAGAACATAATCAGGAACCTGAAAGAAAGTTTGAAAGGCCGTGCATCAGAGGATAAAGTAACTTATGTCCTAGACTATGTGCAGAAGCTGTGCACTCTACTAGATATTGCATAGAGCCAGTCTTTACTCATAATTCCTTCTTGAAATAAGCCAGTAGATTAAAATAGCACAGGTATTTGAAGCCACTTAATATAGGAGAAAAGTGATCTTATGTTTAGAAACTCCTGAAGAAAATTGCAGCATAGAGCATTGATACTTATAATGATGATTTTGTATTATCAAAAAGAGATTAAATTTTAACTTTTAAAACTTTAATAAAAGAAGGAATCTTACTATATTATAGAAAGACTTCCATAAAAATGGGTAAAATATATTTTGATGATTAAAAGGATAAACTTCCATCTTTTGGAAAATTTGCAGGTACAGAATTCCTTTTTTCTCCAAAGAAGTGGAACGAACAAACCTTTATTAAAGTGAATTTTTTCTTATAACAGAGTTTTACTTTTGTGTGTGGTTTATCACTCATAGCTAAATTATGTGGCAGTTTTAGTATAGTGGGAAGAGCACATTCTTTTGAGACAGCTAAACCAGGTTTTGAATCCCAGTTTGACTACTAGGTAACTGGGCAGCTTTGGGCGAGTTAATATGTCAGATCTTATTTTCTTATTTGCACGAAGTACAGTATCTTCTCATCTGTTCAGAGAAATTTTATATGTGTATAAGCATATGAGTATGTTTACACTTCCCTTCTCCATTTAAAAAAAATGTAAGTGGCAATGTAATATAGTCACTATTCAGTATCTTTTTTCACTTGATGTGTCTTGGAGAGCATGAAATAACAAAGCATATGACCAACCTTATTCTTTTTAACAGTTACATAATATTGGTTAAGAGCTACAGCTGCAAACCAAAAGGTCAGCAGTTTGAATCCACCAGCCGCTCCTTGGAAACACTATGGGGCAGTTGTACTCTGCACTGTTGGGTCACTATAAGTCGGAATTGACTCGATGGCAGCGAGTACAGGTTTTTTTTATAGTATTACATGATTTGTATTAACGCCTCATGCTTTAACCAAACAATTCCTTGAACTTTAAATATCATCGTTTGGTATGTTGGAAACTAAAATATATTTTGTGGATTGTAATATGACAAGGTAGGAACGTAAATTATAAATGAAAATAAATTTTAATTAAGAAAAAATGTCATTCAGTTTGGTGGTAACTTGGTTTTATTTAACTTTCTAATAGGAGAAATGGTAGCCTTAAAAAAGGTACGTCTAGATAATGAAAAGGAAGGCTTTCCGATTACAGCAATTCGAGAAATTAAAATTCTTCGGCAGCTTACCCACCAGAGTATTATCAATATGAAGGAAATAGTGACAGATAAAGAAGATGCTTTGGATTTTAAGAAGGACAAAGGTATGTTAACATATTGAAATAACCAATTCTCTGTATTAATGATGTTGCTAACCTGTAGATTTTGCTGTAAGTATTGACCGTGTGAGTAATTATAAGTTACATAAAACTGTTGTCCTAATGTTAGTCTCCATTTTCAAATTTAATACAGTTGAATCATTTTATTTAGTAGTGCTTTTTGAGTCAGCTCAGCATATTTAACATTGTTATGCATATTCACTTAGTACTGTTTGTTCTTTTGAGCATCAATGTATAATTTTACTCGTCATTTTTTAGTGATTGAAAAACAGTTGACAGTATTTTTATATTATAATGCATTAATGTACAAGGAAATTTTTGTTTTGCATTAACCTAGTACTCCAGCCACACTGGCATATTTGCTTTTCCTTAGCCATACCCTGGACCTCCCGCCTCTTTGAACCCTGTAATCTGCTCCCTGCGTACTTTTTAACCCCATATATGCCATTTTTCTGCTTGTTGGCAGGCTTCAGTCACATTTGCTTTTTCGGTCCTCAAATATGCCAAAGACCTCCTTCTGCGTTAAAGTCTTTATACATGCTACTTTCCTGAGCTTAAACCTCTTCATCCCCCTAACATGCACTCACAAAGGCACCTGCACGCTGTCCTGTTTTATGATTAGAAGACTGGCGTTTCATCCTCTGGGTCTCAGCCTGATGTTGTTGCTTCCATTCATTAGTGAGACTTCCACTGACCCATCATTCCACTTTTTACTGCATTTTAATAGATGGCACAGTTTTAAAACCCTAGTCTTTTTCTTTCTTTATAACCTTTCCCAGTAAGTAAGGATAATTTCATTGGCTTGTTTTCGTATTTGTTTCTCCACATGAGGATGGGAACCAAACCTGTTTTATTCATTGTTATAACCTCCATAGCTAGCTCAGTGGCTGGATCATAGAAGATGCTGAGTGAATAGTTGCTGAATGAAAAAATGAGCTCCGGTTATTATAATTGTTTCTACTTTAACACTTTTGTTACAAAGACTACGACCTCTGAAAGTATATATAGTATGCATAATTTTTCCTGTATTATTTTATGCTTATGCTGGTAATTTATTTTCCTTATCAGATTATACATTCTCTAAAGCTCTTGTTTTTTTGTTTTGATTCCTCCACAGTGCCTAGTACTGTATTTTACAGATAATAGATTTTCATATATTTGCGCCTTCATCTTCCTTCTCTCCACCATAGTCCTGTTTGTAATTGTATGAGTCATGGTCAATAAGGAAGTGTTTTACTATGTTAGAAGTTATATTTATGTACCAAGTATTAGTTAAATGTATTAGGGAATGTGAGGGGATATAAAATTAAAGCATAATCCTTTTTTATGAATCTTATGATATTGATGGGAACTATACTCAGGCAGCATGATTTGATGAAAAAGGAGCTAGATTGGGAGTCCTGGGTCCTAATCCTGACCACACTAGTTGTATGATATTATATTAAATATATAGTGATTGCCATACTGGAGCAGAGAGACATTACTGGTGCTTTGACTTAGTGTTGTGGATTAGTCTACTACAAGTGTATCAGAATGCATAAATGTAAAAAAAAGTAAAGCTAAGTACTTAAAACAATTTAAATGTGAAATTATAAATAATAGTAAACATCAAGTAAAAATATGAATTTATAAAAACATCTTCAGCATTATGACTCAAGCCATTGGCTATATAAGATAAATATCGTAAAAGTAAATTTAAAAAGTTACTCCTACTTAATAATGAAGAAAAAATAATCATGAGAAACTGAAAAAGTCTTTTAAAAATCTTTAAAAAATTGTTGTTTTAAACAGACTTAAGTGGTATCACCAAGTCATGGGTGTATTTTTGTGCAAAAATTCACAGATGCTGAAGAAGCTTTTTCTGAACTAATCAAGGGAATGTTCTAGAGATAAGCTAATTCTAAATATTTCTTCTGAGTCTCCTGCATCTTCAGGCAGTCTCATCTCCTTTTAATAATTTTGAGGGAATCTTGGAACGTTTCTGTTTTTTCCGATCTTTTTATTGATGGCAAGTTGGAATTTTTGTTTCAAAGAAAGCATTTCCTGTTTCTATCTTTAGTTCCTCATGTATGGAAGGAGAGTGGAATACAGTTACTTGTGTTAACTTAGGTACGCTCGTGTTCATATTTTATTGTTCAAAAAAATTGGAATATGAAATTACTTTGCAACAGAACTTGCTTTATTTTCTTCCTCCCACTAAGGATTATGAACTTAGAGAAAGAAAAATGCTTTCTGAATAAATGCAGTGATATTTTATTAAAATTTTCAACGCAGCTTATAGTTCTCTGGGTAGAGAAGATTTTTATTTTGCAGTTATACGTAGTATATAATAAAAACTTCATTCATTGATTTCAATCTCAAGATGTAAATATTTCAATGTCTGATTTAAAAACACCCATTGAAACAAGGGTATCACTCCACTAAAGTAAAATAATATTTTGGTACTTAAAATTAGCAGGGTATCCTGGCCAACTAAAAGCCGGTATTATAATAACTGTACAAAGTAAGTTAGCTATAATGCTTTCAATGTTACTGTTTGTATAATGAGGGAACTTCAGCAGTCTTTTAATTGAGAATGTCCATAAAAATCAAGAGAACAATAAATATTTTGTAGTAAATGCTTCTGAAAAAGTGTCATTCTTTGGTATAGGAAAGAAGTCCTCAAATGCCACTTCCTCTATAGTCTCCGAGTCCCACGTGGAATATTAGTGCTCCCCTGTACTTGCATTGCATGCTATCTATAGTTCTATAATAGTATACTCTATTTCAGGTTGCCATTATGCTTTCTTGCCCTATTCATACAGAAGTTCCTGAGGGCAAGGACTGAGTTTTATTCTACTTCTTATTCAAAATATGCAGCGCACAGTAGATTATCATTAAATACACTAAATGAACGAATACAATGCAGAGGTGGGAAGAGGGCATTTTAACTCATAACTGTATCATAACTTGTTTTAGGAGGCAGTGAAAGGAAATGAAAGATTGGCATAGCCCCTAGAATTAGCTGCCCTGCTCATATTTTTAAAAATGTAAACCCTGAATCTCACAATATAAAACTGTTGATACTTCCTAAGGTTTGGGAAGAGAGCAACATTGGTTGAATTTGTACATTTTTTTAATTCCACAGATGTTTGTTGTGCCAGCCCTAGTGCCTTCGCGGGAGAAAGATGTGGTAGTCTGCTTCCATAGAGATTTATAGCCTTGGAATCTCTTTGGGGTTGCTGTGAGTCAAAATCGACTCGACGGCAGTGGGTTTGGGTTTGTTGTGCCAGGTTGTAGACCTAGGCTGATCAATACAGAAGACATTAGCCACCTGTGACTATTTACATTTAATTTAATTAAAATTAAAAATGCAATTTCTAAGTTGCATTAGCCACGCGGAGCCCTGGTGGTGCTGTGTTAAGAGCTCAGCTGCTAACCAAAAGATGGGCAGTTTGAATCCACCAGCTGCTCGTTGGAAACCCTGTGGGGCAGTTCAACCCTGTCCGTAGGGTTGCTTGAGTTGAAGTCGACTCGACGGCAGTGGGTTTGGTAGCTACATGTGGCTAGTGGCTACCATTTTGAATGGTGCAGCTATAGAACATTTCCATCATCTCAGCAAATTCTATTGAAAAGTGTTGGTGTAGACTGTAGGAATATATAAAATATAACATTTGGTTCCTAACTCAACCCAGTGAGTGAGTCAGAAAGGGGAGATGCCTGATTAGAGAAAGAGTGCAGAAGAAAAACTGTTTCTGAGAATCAGAAGGGCCAGCACTGGTAGATCTAAATCAGACTAACGTATGAATGACAAACTTATTTCTGCCTAGAAGTTTTTTCTTACTGTTAACTCAGTGAATCTGTAGTTGTTGGAATTTCAGTTGTAGGTATTAAGTTTCAAAAGAAGTGAAAAAAATTAAGCAATACAGGGTGTGAAACCTACCAAAAAAAGCAGGAGTGCTTTGTTGTGTTCCTAGCAACTATGAGATAGGTCTCTTTCTTTCCCCCACTCCTTAAAAAAGAAATTAATTCTTAGATTATTTTAGTAAAATGAAATATTTCTATGTCAGTGGAGCATCCAGCAGCGTGTTGAGGTAGGATTGAAAATCATTTGTAAGTTTAAACATTTTTAAAATAGAGATGCCTATATTGTGTCATTCTGTCGTGTAAAACTTAAAAGTTTTTCCTAAATTTTATTTATTTTGTTATTGTTGAGAACGTACACAGCAAAACATGGACCAGTTCAACAGTTTCTACATGAAAAATTTAGTGACACTGGTTACATTCTTCAAGTTGTGCAACCATTCTTACTCTCCTTTTCTGAGTAGTTCCTCCCTCATTAACATCAACTCACTGCCCCCTATGGTTCTTATCTAATGTTTCCATCTGCTGTCGTCAGTTTGATCCCATATAAATAATCCCATATGCATAATGCTTAAGGCAGACCTTTTTTACTAGTTAAGCTAAACTGTTCTTCAGTTTTAAGATGACTTCAGGGGATATTTTTGGTTTAAAGTTTAAAGATTATCTGAGAGCAATAGTTTCAGGGTGTTATCCATGCTCCATGGCTCCAGAAAGTCTGGAGTCCATGAGAATTTGAAAATTTGTACTGCATTTACCCTCTTTTGATCAGGATTCTTCTATAGACTCTTTGATCAAAATGTTCAGGAATGGTAACTGGACACCATCCAGTCCTTCTGGTCTCATGGGCAAGCGAAGCAGGTGTTCATGACAGCAGTTAGCTACACATTCCATATGCTCCTCCTCTTCCTGACACTCCTTCTTCCTCAGTTGCTTCAGGTAAATAGAGACCAATTGTTGTGCCTTGGATGGCTGCTTGCAAGCATTTAAGATCCCAGGAACTATGCAGTGAACTAGGAGATAGAACAGAAGCAGTAAACACATTATTAGGCCAATTAACTGGGATGTCCCTTGAAACTATGTCCCTAAACCTCCAAACCAAGGAACCAAATTTCATGAGATGTTTGGTTGTACATAAGCAGCCTCAGTAGGTATTCTTTTTTTTTTTTGTCATTGTTGGAAATAACATCTGTCATGTAACTTTTGCCAGTTCAGCTTTTTACAGATGTACAACTTATTGTCAGCAATTAAAATCATCGGCTGAGCAACCTTAACCTTAATCGATGTGATTTTCACATCACCAATAACCCGCTTTTCCTACTCTTTCCTGCCCCTGGTAACCTCTAATAAACTTTAGTCTCTGTACATTTACCTTTTCTTGTCTTGTTATATAAGTGAGGTCATACAATGTTTGTCCTTTTGTGATTGGCTTATTTCATTCAGTATGATGTTTTCAAGCCACATCTGTACTGTAGCACTTATCAAGACTTACTTCTACTAGCTGAGTAGTATTCCATTGTATGTATGTACCACATTTTGTTTATCCTTTCATTTGTTGATGGGAATTTAGGTTGTTTGCACCTTTTGGCTATTGTGAATGGTGCTGTAGTGAACATTGGTGTACAAGTCTATTTTTGAGTCTCTGCTTTCAAGTCTTTTGGGTATATACCTAGGAGTGAACTGCTGGGTCGTATAGGGTCGCTATGAATCGGAATCAACTTGACAGCACCAGGTTTGGTTTTTTGGTTGGTTTATGGTAGTTTTTATTTTTAGTTTTTCGAGGAACTGCCACACTGTTTTCCACAACTACTTTACCATTTTATATCCCCACCACCAGTGGATAAGGGTTCCAGTTTCCCCACATCCTCGCCAATATTTGTTATTTTCTGTTACTGTTTTTTTTAATCTTAGCTATCCTAGTGGGAGTAAAATGATATCTTATTGTGGTTTTGATTTGCATCTCTCTGCTGGCGAATGATGCTGTGCATCTTTTCATGTGTATGGTGGCTCTTTGAATGTCCTCTTTGGTGAAATGTCTTTGCCCATTTTATGATTGGGGTATTTGTCTTTTTGTTAATAAGTTTTCGAAGTTTTATGTATATTTTGGTTATTAGATTCTTATCAGATATGTGATTTCCAAAGATGTTCTCCGAGTCAGTAGCTTGTCTTTTCACTTCTTTGGTAAAGTCTTTCGATGAACATGTTTTTAATTTTTATGAGGTACTGTGTATTTATTTTGTGTTTTGCTCTTTGTGCTTTTGTTACTGTATTAGATAATCCATTATTAAAAGCTAGGTCTGACCACGTTGCCCCTGCTTCTTGTTCTGAGAATTTTATGGTTTTAGTTTGCACGTTTAGACCCTTAATCCAACTTGAATTTGTTTTTGTGTATGGTGTGAAGCCTGGGTCCTGTATAAAACATAAAACTTTTTATTTTATTTTTTATTGTACTTTAGATGAAGGTTTACAGAGCAAATTAGTTTTTCAGCGAACAATACACATATTGTTTTGTGACATTGATTGCCACACGCACAACATGTTAACACTTCCCTTCTCGACCTTGAGTTCCCTGTTACCAGCTTTCCTGTCCCCTCCTGCCCTCTCATCCTTGCCCCTGGGCTGGTGTGCCCATTTAATCTTGTTTTGTTTTATGGGCCTGTCTAATCTTTGGCTGAAAGGTGAACTTCAGGAGTGATTTCAGTACTGAGTTAAAAGAGTGTCCGGAGGCCGTACTCTGGGGGTTTCTCCAGTCTCTGCCAGACCAGTGAGTATGGTCTTTTTTTGTGAGTTAGAATTTTGTTGTACATTTTTCTCCAGCTCTGTCTGGGACCCGTTATTGTGATCCCTGTCAGAGCAGTCAGTGGTGGTAGCCGGGCACCATCTAGTTGTGTTGGACTCAGCCTGGTGGAGGCTGTGGTACTTGTGGTCCGTTATGTATTTGGAATAATCTTTCCCTTGTGTTTGTGGTTTTCTTCATTCTTCCTTGCTCCAGACGGGGTGAGACCAGTAGAGTATCTTAGATGGCTGCTCACAAGCCTTTAAGACTCCAGATGCTACTCACCAAAGTAAAATGTAGAACATTTTCTTTATAGATTATGTTATGCCAATTGAGCTAGATGTCCCCTGAGATGGTCCCCAGCCCTCAGCCCAGTAATTTGATCCCTCAGGGAGTTTGACTATATCTTATGAAGCTTCCATGACATTGCCTTGGTCAAGTTGTACTGATTTCCCCAGTATTGTGTACTGTCTCACCCTTCACCAAAGCTAACACTTATCTATAGTCTAGGTAGTGTCTCTCCCTCCCCACCATTCCCTTCCCTAGTAACCATCAAAGATTGTTTCTTTCTGTGTGTAAACCTTTTCATGAGTTTTCCTAATAGTGATCTCATACGGTATTTGTCCTTTTAAAATTGACTTATTTCACTCAGGATAATGCCCTCCAGATTCATCCATGTTTTGAGATGTTTTGCACATTAATCATTGTTCTTTATTGTTGCATAGTATTCCATTGTGTGTATGTACCATAGTTTGTTTATCCATTCATCTGTAGATGGGCACTTAGGTTAAAACAAAAAATTTTTAAAAACAGTCTGAGTTGTACAGTTTCTTTGTATCTGGAATTTTATGTGAAATTTCCGATTAAGGTACCAGGTTAGGGATTTCCAGTTTTGAGATTCTGTATCCTTTTTGTTTCAATATTATCACTGTGTGGCATTAGTACCTTTTTTGGGGTAATTGTGGCAGGGGAGGAGAGAGGAGTATGTTAACGTACAGGCTTTCTTTACTTGATAATAAAAGTAATACGTTTGTTACTGTATACTTGGAAAGTAAGGTATAATGAAGAAAATAAAATAACCCAGATATTATCACTATCATCATTTTTAAGTATTTTTTCCTAGTCTCCCTTTTTTTTAAATTGTAGTTTAAATGAAGTTTACAAGTTAGTCTCCCATACAAAAATCTATACATACATTGTTATGTGGCCCTAATTGCTCTTCCCATACTGTGACAGCACACTTCTCCTTCCCACCCCTGATTCCCCATGTCCGTTCAACCAGCTCCTAACCCTCTCTGCCTTCCCATCTCACCTCCGGACAGAAGCTGCCCATTTATAGTCTCTTGTATCTACTTGAGCTAAGAGGCACACTCCTCACAGTTATCACTTTATGTCCCACAGTCCAGTCCAATCCCGGTCTGAAGAGTTGTCCTCGGGAATTGTTTTAGTTCTGGGCTGATAGAGGATCCAGGGGCTGTGCTTTCTGGGGTTCCTCCAGTCTCAGACCATTAAGTCTGGTCTTCTTACTAGAATTTGAGTTCTGCACCCCACTTTTCTCCTGCTCCATCCGGGACGCTGTTGTGTTCCCTGTCAGCATGGTCATTGGTGGTAGCCAGGCACCGTCTACTTCTTCTAGTCTCAGGCTGATGAAGTCTCTGGATTAGGTGGCCCTTTCTGTCTCTTGGGCTAACACTTTCCTTGTGTCTTTGGTGTTCTTCATTCTCCTTTACTGCACGTGGTTGGAACCAATTGATGCATCTTAGATGGCCTCTTGCAAGCTTTTAAGACCCCAGAAGCCACTCACCAAAGTAGAATGCAGAACATTTTCTTAATAAGCTTTGTTATGCCAATTGATCTAGATGTCCCCTGAGAGCATGGTCCCCAGACCCCTACCCCTGCTACTCTGTCCATCAAAGTATTTGATTGAATTCAGGAAAGTTCTTAGCTTTGGTTTAGTCCAGTTGTGTTGACTTCCCCTGTAGTATATGCTGTCCTTCCCTTCACCTAAGATAATTCTTATCTACTATCTAGTTAGTAAATAACCCCCACTCTCCCTCCCCACCCTCATAACCCTCAAAGAATGTTTTCTTCTGTGTCTAAACCTTTTCTTGAGTTCTTATAATAGTGGTCATATACAATATTTGTCCTTCTGTGACTGACTAATGCCCTCCAGATTCCTCCATGTTATAAGCTGTTACACGACTTCATCATCGTTCTTTATCGTTGCATAGTGTGCCTTTGTGTGGATATACCATAATTTGTTTATCCATTTGTCCGTTGATGGGCATCTAGGTTGTTTCCATCTTTTTGCTATGGTGAATAGTGCTGCAGTGAACATGGGTGTGCATGTATCAATTCTTGTGATGACTCATTTCTCTAGGATATATTCCATGGAGCGGGATAGCTGGATCGTATGGTACTTCTATTTCTATCTAGCTTTTTAAGGAAGCGCCAGATCGATTTCCAAAGTGGTTGTACCATTCTACATTCCCACCAACAGTGTATAAGTGTTCCATTCTCTCCATCACCTCTCCAGCGTTTATTATTTTGTGTTTTTTGGATTAATGCTAGCCTTGTTGGGGTGAGATGATATCTCATGGTAGTTTTGATCTGCGTTTCTCTAATGGCTAATGATTTTGAGCATTTCTTCATGTGTCTGTTAGCCACCTGAATATCTTCTTTGATGAAGTGCCTGTTCATATCCTTTGCCCATTTTTCAGTTGGCTTATTTGTCTTTTTGTTGTTGAGGTTTTGCAGTATCTTGTAGATTTTAGAGATGAGATGTTGATCGGATTTGTTGTAGCCAAAAATTTTTTCCCAATCTGTAGGTTGTCTTTTGATTCTTTTGGGTGAAGTCTTTTGATGAGCATAAGTGTTTGATTTTTAGGAGCTCACAGTTATCTAGTCTCCCATCTGGTGCTTGTGCATTGTTACTTATAGTTCGTATTGTGTTTATGCCATGTATTAGGGCTCCTAGCATTGTCCCTATTTTTGCTTCCATGATTTTTATTGTTTTTGATTTTATATTTAAGTCTTTGATCCATTTTGAGTTAGTTTTTGTGCATTGTGTGAGGTATGGATCTTGTTTCAGTTTTTTGCAGATGGGTATCCAGTTATGCCAGCAACATTTGTTAAAGAGACTGTCTTTTCCCCAGTTAATGGACTTTGGGCCTTTGTCAAATATCAGCTGCTTATTGGTAGATGAATTTATGTCTGGATTCTCAATTCTGTTCCATTGGTCTATTGTATCTCTTGTTGTCCCAGTACCAGGCTGTTTTGACTACCGTGGTGGTATGATAGGTTCTAAAATCAGGTAGTGTATAGCCTCCCACTTTGTTGTTGTTCTTGAGTAATGCTTTACTTAATATCAGGCCACTTCCCTTTCCATAAAAAGTTGGTGATTTGTTTCTCCATCTCATTAAAAAATGCAGTTGGAATTTGGATCGGGATTGCATTGTATTTGTAGATCGCTTTGGGTAGAATTGACATTTTCGCAATGTTGAGTCTACCTATCCATGAGCAAGGTATGTTTTTCCACTTACGCAGGTCTCTTTTGGTTTCTTGCAGTAGTGTCTTGTAGTTTTCGTTGTACAGGTCTTTTCCGTCTCTGGTTAGATTTATTCCTAAGTATTTTATCTTCTTGGGGGCCATTCTGAATGGTACTGATTTGGTAATTTCCTGTCAAGTTCTCTTTGTTGGTGTGAAGAAATCCAACTGGTTTTTGTATGTTTATCTTGTATCCTGAAACTTTGCTGAAATCTTCTATTAGTTCCAGCAGTTTTCTTGTGGATTATTTGGGGTTTTCTGTGTATAAGATGATATCATGTGCAAATAGAGATACTATGACTTCTTCCCTACCAATTTGGATGCCCTTTATTTCTTTTTCTAGCCTAATTGCTCTGGCTAGGACCTCCAGCACAATGTTGAATAAGAGTGGTGATAAGGGCATCCTTGTCTGGTTCCCGTTCTCAAGGGGAATGCTTTCAAAGTCTCTCCATTTAGGATAATGTTGGCTGTTGGCTCTGTATAAATGTCCTTAATTATACTGAGGAATTTCCCTTCTATTTTGTTGAGAGTTTTTATCATGAATGGGTGTTGGACTTTGTCAAATGCCTTTTCTGCATCGATTGATAAGATCATGTGGTTCTTGTCTTTTGTTTTATTTATGTGGTGGATTACATCGATTGTTTTTCTAATGTTGAACCATCCCTGCATACCTGGTATATATCCCACTTAATCATGGTGAATTATTTTTTTGATATGTTGCTGAATTCTGTTGGCTAGAATTTTGTTGAGGATATTTGCGTCAATGTTCATGAGAGATACTAGTCTGTACTTTTCTTTTTTTGTGGTGTCTTTATCTGGTTTTGGTATCAGGGTTATACTGGCTTCATAGAATGAGTTTGGGAGTGTTCCATCCTTTTCTGTGCTCTGAAATACCTTTACTAGTAGTGGTGTTAACTCTTCTCTGAAAGTTTGGTAGAATTCTCCAGTGACACCCTCCTGGCCAGGGCTTTTTTTTTGTTTGAAGTTTTTTGATTACCTTTTCAATCTCTTCTCTTCGTATGGGTTTATTTTGTTGTTCTATCTCTGTTTGGGTCTGTTTGGTAGGTAATGAGTTTCTAGAAATTTGTCTATTTCCTCTAGGTTTTCAAATTTGTTAGAGTACAATTTTTTTGTAGTATTATGATTCTTTTAATTTCTGTTGGGTCTTTTGTGATATCACCCATGTCTTTTCTTATATGAGTTATTTGCTTCCTCTCCTGTGTTTCTTTTGTCAATTTGGCCAGTGGTTTATCAATTTTTTTTTATCTTTTCAGAGAACCCGCTTTTGTCTTGTTAACTCTTTCAATAGTTTTGCTGTTCTTTATTTCCTTTCTTCTAGTGCCTGAGGGCCTCTTTTGCTGCTCTGTTTCTACTTGTTCCAGTTGTAGAGTTAATGTTTTGGTTATGGCCTTTTCTTATTTTTGGAAGTGTGCATTTGTTTCTATAAACTGATCTCTGAGCACTGCTTTTGCTGTGTCCCAAAGGTTCTGGTAGGATGTGTTTTCATACTCGTTTGTTTCTATGAATTTCTTTCTTCCATCCTTAATTTCTTCTATAATCCAGTAGTTTTTGAGCAAGGTGTTGTTCAGTTTCCATGTGTTTGATTTTTTTTCCTTGCTTTTTCTGTTATTGATTTGTAATTTTATGGCTTTATGGTCAGAAAAGATGCTTTGTAATATTTCGATGCTTTGGATTCTGTTAAGGCTTCCTTTATGGCCTAGTTTGTGGTCTGTTCTGGTGAATGTTCCATGTGCGTTGGAAAAGAAAATATACTTGGCTGCTATTGGGTGGAGTGTTCAGTATATGTCTGTGAGATCCAGTTGGTTGATTGCAGCATTTAGCTCTTCCTTGTCTTTGTTGAGCTTCTTTCTGGATGTTCTGCCCTTCACCGAAAGAGGTGTGTTGAAGTCTCCTACTACTATCGTGGAGCTGTCTATCTCTTTTCAGTGCTGTTGGAGTTTGTTTTATATATTTTGGAGCCCTGTCATTGGGTGCGTAAATATTTATTATAGTTATGTCCTCCTGGTGTATTGACCCTTTAATCATTATGTAGTGTCCTTCCTTATACTTTGTGGAGGATTTTACTTTAAAGTCTATTTTGTCAGAGATTAATATTGCCACTTCTGCTCTTTTTTGAGTGTTGTTTGCTTGATACATTTTTTTCCATCCTTGGAGTTTTAGTTTGTTTGTGTCTTTAAGTCTAAGGTGTGTCTCTTGTAGGCAGCATATAGACAGATTGTGTTTTTTTTATCCAGTCTGCCATTCTCTGTCTCCTTATTGGTGTGTTTATTCCATTTACATTCAGCATAATTATTGGTAGGTATGAGTTTAGTGCTGCCATTTTGATGTCTTTTTGCGCGTGTTGGTCACAGTTTGTTCCATTTGATTTTCTGTGCTGAGTCGTTTTTCTTCATGGATTTTCTTTTCAGCTTTTTCATTGTTGTTGATTTTGTCTTTGCTGAGTCTTTATATTATTCAGTTTTTTCATTTTGACTTGTAGTATTGGTAGTTTCCTTTGTGGTTACCTTAATATTTACCCATTTTTCTAAGTTTATACCAGTCTTTTATTTCTTTATATTGCCTTGACTTCCTTTCCATATGAAAAATCTATGTCTGCATTTTTTAAGTCCCTCTTTTTTTGTTTTAATGTTGTTATCTTTTACATATTTTCATCTGTTTCCCTATTTTCAGTGTTTTAGCTTTGATTTACTTTTGTGACTTCCTTATCTGGGTTGATATCTGGTTGCTCTGTCCTGTGTTCTAGTCTTGGGCTGCTATGTGATGTTAATGATTTTCTAACCGGACGACTCCCTTTAGTATTTCTTGTAGTTTTGGTTTGGTTTTTGCAAATTCCCTAAACTTCTGTTTATCTGGAAATGCCCTAATTTCACCGTCGTATTTCAGAGACAGTTTTGCTGGATATATAATTCTTGGCTGGCAGGTTTTTTTCCTTCATGGCTTTATATGTATCATCCCATTGCCTTCTTGCCTGCATGGTTTCCGCTGAGTGGTTCAATCTTATTCTTATTGACTCTCCTTTGTAGATGACTCTTCGTTTATCCCTAACCGCTGTTAAAATTCTCTCTTTATCTTTGGTTTTGGCAAGTTTGATTATAATATGTCTTGATGACTTTCTTTTGGGATCTTCTTATGTGGGGTTTGTCGAACATCTTGGATAGATATCTTGTCATCCTCCTTGATATCAGAGATGTTTTCTGCCAACAAATCTTCAACAATTCTCTCTGTAGTTTTTGTTATACCTCCTGTTCTGGTACTCCAGTCACTCATAGGTTATTCCTCTTGACAGAGTCCCACATAATTCTTAGCGTTTCTTCATTTTTTTTAATCCTTTTATTGGATTTTTTGTGAAATAAGTTGGTGTCAAGTGCTTTATCTTTAATCTCACCAATTCTGACTTCCATTGCCTCAGTTCTGCTCCTGTGACTTTCTATTGAGTTGTCTAATTCTGAAATTTTATTGTTAATCTTCTGGATTTCTGATTGCTGTCTCTCTATGGATTCTTGCAGCCTGTCAGTTTGTCATTATGCTCTTTAATCTTTTTCATTTCCTCTAATTTGTGTTCTGTGTTTTGCTTCATTTCCTTCCTAATTTCTTGAAGAGTTCTGTGTCTTAATCTTTTGTATTCTGCCTCCAGTAGTTGCAGGATATTTTCCTCCTCTGGAAAATTTATAGATTCTTTATTTTGGGAGCTTGCTGAAGCCATCATGGATTGCCTCTTTATGCGACTTGATATTGACTGTTGTCTGCAAATGATCAATAAGTTATTATATTTATTTATTTTATGTTTGCTTACTGTGTCCTAGCTTCTTGTTTTGTTTTGATATGCCCAAATAGGCTGCTCATATGAGCCAGTTTGACTACTGGCACATTTGAAGCTCTAATGTCCTGTCACCAGGTGGTTAGGTTTGTTACTAGGTATGTGAGCCCGGGAGTCCGCCCACTCCTCCTGTAAGGATTCAGCTCAGGTGCCCAGGTAGATAGCCGCCAAGTGTGGCTAGATAGGTATGGGTGATTGGTGTTGGCACAGGCATCTGGCTGCACCAGAGGGACACACTGTGAGCAAGGCAAGGGGCAGACGGCTGCCCCCGAGTGTCCAGGAGGAAGACGTGTCCTTGTTCCCTAGAGCGGGTACGTGGGTGGGTTTTGCAGCTGGACCTTGAGTACCTAATGCTGTTGGATATAAGGACTGGGGGGCACTTCTTGTTCACGGGCCCCTCTCGTTCATGGGCCCTTCTTGAAGGTGCCTAGGTGGCATGGGTGGAGCCACCAGTCCTCAGGCACCTGATGTGGTAGGTGAAGACCCTGCTTAATGGGGAGAGCAATGTCAGATGTCAGGAACCTTCCACTTTACGGCTGAAACAGTTGAAGTTAGGCTTCAAGTATATACCTTCTTGTACTGTGGTAATGAGGGCCTACGCTGTTGAAATGGGCACACACAGCTCTTTGCAGGGGGAAGGGGACTCAAAGTCTGTGGATCCCTTATGCCTGTGCCTAGGCAAAGGAGCTGTGCCTATCCTGGTTCCTGGCTTAGGGGAGCTGTCAGTTTATTTTTTCTTCTGTTAATTTGTTTACTCTCCGAGGCAGGGAGAATGGCTCCGGGTGTGTGAGGGATCCTACTTCCGGCCCAAAGGACTCGGCAATTGCTGAAGCCAGTCCGGGACCCAGTGCAGAGCAGGGAGTGGGGAGGTAAATGGGAGAGAGGTTTTTCCCTAAGGGGGGTGTTTTTGATCTGCGTGGTAGGCCGTATGAAGTTACTTATCTCTCACCAATCCAGAGCTGCTTCTTACTGGTTCTGGGTGACCAGGTAGACTCTCTGGCGCTGGGTCTCTCCCGGTGTGGAAAATGCACCTCGCGAGCACCTTCACTTGCCTGCCTGCCTCACCTCTCACCCCCGAGCTGATAAGGCCTGAAGGGCTCAGGCTCTAACCGGGTCAAGTCTGGCAACTCCTTGCTGCTTCCAAACCGTCTGCCCCTCCCCCTGCCATTCAGTCCAGTTCCTCATCTCTGCCTTTATCTTCAGGGCGCCCAGATTGCCATATATAATCAATTCATTTGTTTTTTGGGGTCTTTGTTGCAAGAAGGTCCACCGGAAGCGCCTGACTACTCCGCCATCTTGGCCCCGCCCCTTAGTCTCCCTTTTCCCACATACATATGATTATTCATTTCCAAATAGGGGTTCTCCTTTTTAATTAAGATATTTTTTAATAACATGGTTTTTAAATGGGAAAATATCTCCCTTGTATTTACTCTATGTTATTTTTACATGCTTTCATATTTAGGTTCTTTTAGATATTTCACTACTGTTTTCTATATTGGATTTTTATGCTTAGAGGTTCTAGCAGAGGCCTGCAGCTATTTGTATAACTTTAACCAAAGGAGGAACTTCATCTGTTAGGAAAAGCCCTCCTAATCAACACTGAATTGCAGTTTTGCTTAGAAATGAAGTAGTGAGAAGTAAATGGCTTGTATAATTAGCAGATGCTCCATCAGTTCTAACAGTCAGTGGGTCCATAGCCATTGGACCCAGATTTCCTTCTCATTCTGAAAGTTATACCTAAATCTTTTTTTATAGCTCTTATTATTCCCTAAAATAGATTCATAGAAATCCACAAGGCCAAAGAAATTTTGTGACACATATTGCCAAGTTATTTTATGGAAAATTTGTTCCAATTTATATTCTCCAATTTGTGTAGTATATTCAACAAACTGGGAATATAAGTTAACTTCCTCAACCTGATAAAGGACATTTATGAAAAACTCACGGTTAGCATCATACTTTAGAGTGAAAGACTGAATGCTTTTCCCCTGTGATCAGGAAAAACACTAGGGTGACTGCCTCATCACTTGTGATTAACTTCATCACTTCTATTCAAATCCTAGACAGAACAATTAGGCAAGAAAAAGAAGAAAAGACAGTTGAAAAGAAGGAATAAGAAGCAAAATTATTTCTAGTTCATATATATGATACGTATGTGTGATATATATGTAAACCCACTAAAAAAAACTATTAATGAGCTCAGCGCAGAGGCAGTATAGAAGAGCAGTATAAAACAATCACTTGTAGTTGTATACACTAGCCATGAAAAATGACATTAAGAAAACATTTCTTTTACTGTAGCCTTAAAAATAATAAAATGCCTAGGAATAAATTTTACAAAAGAAGTACAAAGCTTATACTTTGAAAGCCACAAAATATGACTGAAAAAAATTAAAGAAGACCTAATTAAACGGAGAGACATCTCATCTTTATAGATCAAAATACTTAATGAGATGGCAGTACTACAGATAGATCTACAGATTCATTGCAGTCCCTATCAAAATCTCAGCTGCCGTTTTTGCAAAAATTGACAAGCTGATCCTAAAATTCATACGGAAATTCACAGTACCTGTGTTTGCCAAAACAATTGGTATGATCCATAGGGTTTTCAGGGGCTTATTTTCTAAAGTAGTTCACCACACCTTTCTTCCAGTTTGTTTAGTGTGGAAGCTCTGCTGAAACCTGTTTAGTATCATAGCAGCATGCAGACCTCCACTAACGGATGGTGGCTATGCATGAGGTGGGAGTCGAACCCAGGTCTCCACCTGGAAGGCAAGAATTCTACCACTGAAACACCACTGCCTCATGGTACCAGCATAAATATAGACATACAGATCAAAGGATTAGAATTGAGATTTTAGAAATAAACCCTTCAGATTTACCATCAGTCAATTTTCAACAAACATGCCAAGAGAATTCAATTGGGGAAAGAATAGTATTTTCACCAACTAGTGTTGAGACAACTGAATATCCATATGCAAAAGAATGAACTTGGATCCCTTCCTCACACTATATGTAAAAATAAACTCAAAATAAATTACAGACTTAAATATAAGAGCTAGAACTATAAAACTCTTTGAAGAAAATACAGTAGTAAATCTTCAGGACCTTGGATTAGTCAAAGTCTTCTTAGATATGACACCAGAAGCACAAACAACAAAAGAAAAGGTAAATTTGACTGTGTTCTGATGAAAACACTGTGTAAATTGAGAGGCTAAGTATTGGAGAGGTTATACAAGATGAGGCTAGAAAGGATCCTTAGAGTCAAAACTGCAGTGCTTATGGTGCTTTTCACCAGTGTCTTAGGCGGGGTTCTCTAGAGAAGCAAAACCAGTGATGTGTATAAATATATATATATAGAGAGAGATTATATCAAGGAAACAGCTCACGTGATTGTAGAGGCTAGAACGTCCCAAGTCCGTGGATCAGGGTAGAGGCCTCTCGCAAGTCACACAGCCGCAGAAGCTGGCAAGCCCAAGATCAGAAGGTCGGAGAGCAGGGCTCCCACTCACAGGCTGGGTAGATCGAGGAATCCCGGGTTCAGCAGATAAGCTGACAGCTCAAGTCCCAGGAACGGGAGATTAGACGACAGGAAGCAGCCGCAGGATCCACAGAGAGCAAAAAGCCAGAACATCTGCTTATATAAAGATACGGCCCACACCCCCAAGGAGACTCCCTTTCATCTGATTGGCTACTCACAGTATATTCAATCATGGGAGTGATTACATTAAAACATGGAGAATCATGGCCCAACCAAGTTGACACACAATCTTAACCATCACAACCAGCATTAATCGTTATTTTATTTAATCTTCGGCATTTTGGTAGGCAAAAAAATAGTATCCTATCATTTTAATAATCATTTTATATTACTATGGAAATTGAACAGTTTCCTGTACTAGAGGCCGTTTGTATTTCTTTGTCCATGAATCACCTATTTATGTCCTTTCCCCATTTTTCTTTTAGAATATTACTATTTGTTTAAATTGATTTTTAACTGTATTTTTTATATAGTAAGAATGCTGGTCTTCTGAGTGAATTACATAAAGACTACCTAGCCATCTGGTTTTCTTGCTCTCCACGTGTTTCTTACGTGAGTGTTCAATAAGTGTTTTTTGAGTTGAATTGAGAAGAAAAATATTTATAAAACAGATTGGACTCTGGCCCACAATAACAAAATAAACCTTTTATGATTATGAATTTTGCAAACTCAGCAGAGGATATAAGAAGATGCTTTAGATTCATGTCAAGTAATGCTTTAGATTCATGTCAAGTAAAGCTTTTAAAGGAAAAAAATTAATCGAGAATGACTTTCATCTCTGAGTCACAAAGAAATGTAGTTAACACCATGTGTTGACATTTAGAGTTTAATGAACATAAATGTGTAGGTGTAGGTGTTCACCAGTAGATGATCCATGGCAAAAGGATTGTCTAGAGTTAAGGGAAAAGTAATCAATGAGAAAGTAAGGGAAGAGGTGGGTGGGAATGGAAAGGGGTGCCTTTCCCTAGTGGGGTGTCTTTCCCTAATCAATGTTTTCTGACTACCCAAACAAGGAATGAATTTTTCTGTGCAAATTTTACAAGGTAATTGTAATGGGCAATATGTGTAATGGTTAAAAGCATGAGTTTGAATCCTTGCTTCCATCATTGTGTACATCTGCAAAATGAGGTGGTAGTAGCAAACTCATTAGTTTGTTTTATTTAATGAGATAATTCATGTGAAGCATTTACCCTGGAATATTGCACACAGTAAAGTTGACTATTATAGCTTGGTGGTATATGTTGGTTGTGAAGTTAGAAATAGATTATTAACAGAATAATTGTTTATAACTAGGCAGAGAAGATGGAATGTTGGAAGAAATGAGTGTTTTACTTTCAGTCCTCTAGTGAAATGTCGTTATGTGGTCAGACATCAGGAATTGTGCTAATCCAGAAGTTAAAAACCGAAAGGAAAAAACCTTTTCTGAACACTTAACAGCAGCCTGTAATCATTAATAGTAAAAGACTAGAAGATCGAAAAGCACAGTCACATCTGACTAGCGGTGATTGATTGGTTAACCACCAGAAGGCAAAAAAGTTAGCTCACTGATTGTTTGGAGTCAAACCTAAATAGGTAGGAGGGAAGTATCAGGGAAAGGAAGACAGAAGAGTGACTCAGTAGCAGGCAGTAAGAGAGATGCAAGTAGTAGAAGGAGTGGTGTAAGTTAGAAATGGAGATAAGGAGAAAGTAAGTAAGGAGAAGATTCTCTGAGATTGACAATGCTATGACCAACTATGAAGGGACATCAGAGTTAGAATTCTGCATAGGGAGGATGCAGATGGTGGGGGGTGGAAGTGGCAGAGTGCCATTTAGAGCGTTGTCACCATTTAGGGCCTGTAAACCGAAAGGTAGCCGTCATATTACTATGTGGTTATGAGCTCTTTCCAAGGAAGCTAATACAATAATTCACTTCTGTTTCTTCTTGGTGAAAAGAAGGATAGAACAACCAGTCTGGGAGGTTGTTTTACTTTAGCCACTTAGTAGCTGAGTGATCGTGGGCAGATTAATGTCTCTTGAATCTTATGCGTTATGAGGAGATAATATTTTTGAGTTATTGTGAGGCTTAAAGTGAGATAATATGTGAAGTACTTTTACCTCTGTAGTAGTTTACCATTCTTTCTTTCTGCTTACCATTAGAGTCAGCGTATATAGTAGGATATCACTCTTTTAAAAAAAAAAAAAAGTTGTGTTTTTGGTGAAGGTTTACGCAGCAGTTGAGGTTCCCATTCAACAATTTCTACACAGATTTTTCAGTGACATTGGTTACGTTCTTCCCAATGTGTTATTATTCTCATTATTTCCATTCTGATTGTTCCATTACCGTTAATCTAGTTTCCCTACCCCCTTACATTCTCTTCTTTGTTTTAAAGCAACTTTTGACCATTTGGTCCCATGTAGGCGATTTAGAAATGTCTCACTCTTAATATGACATGTTACAAAAGAGACTTTATGTAAGTTAACTATCATGCAAATACCACATGAGACTTCAGGTTTTTTATTAGTTTAGTTTGTGTTCAGAATTTTGTTGAAAACCAGATGTTAGAATTTGGAGGGTATTATACCAGCTGTCATATCTTAAAAAGTTTATCATCTGATGTTGAAGGAAAATATGAACTGTGACTTAACTGTTCTTTGAGACAGTAAATATAAGTAAAAGCAGCACTATAATATTCAGCACTGTAATAAAAGAAATGTAATTTGAATAAAATATATTTTTTACCTGTCAAAAACTGGTAAAATTTATTAAAGAACTTTCCTCTTGATTTTTTAGATATATTATAAAAGTAACACTTGGTGGCTGGAAATATGTAAATAAAAAACAAATGAATAGAAGGGGGAAAAATGCAACAGATACTTTGACATTTGCAAATACTTTGGCCAACAATAAAGAGACACCAGAGTCTCCCCTTCTTCAGTTTCTTTCCAGACATTTTTTTGTACAAAAACAAGCATACACGTTATTTATTCATTAATTTTTGACAAAATTAAGGATATAATATGTAGTATTCTGCACAATATACATCTTTATGTGTCATTATGTAGCCATTTAAGAAAACTGGGTAGTGCTGCTCTATCATTTGTGATTTGGATTTTATTTTATTAGGCATTCTCCTATAGATGGATACTTAGGTTACTGGTTTTTGGCTTCTACCAACAGTGCTTTCCCAAGCATCATTACATGTAAATCTGTGTGTATTGGTCGATGTCTTTCTGTAGGATAAATTCCTGAAAGTGGAATTGCTACGTTAAATGATGTGACTGTTTTTGATGTTAATAGTATGGCCAAACTGACTTATAACAAAGCTTATTCTAATTTACGTTCTTATGATAATTGTGTGAATGCCTAGTTGACTGAAACACAGTACATTATTGGTTCTACATTTTTGCCCATCTGATAAAATTTAAACAGATTTTGCCCAACTGTTTAACTTCTTGTAAGGTTAAACTTTTTTTCTTCCCCCCATATTTTTGCCATTTCTTCTGTGAATTGTCTGTTCTTTTACCTATTGGGCTGTTGGTATTCTCTTACCGATTAGAGAGATTTATAAAATTATGTAGATTAATGCTTCATGTGTTACACATATCATAGATATTTTCCCCATTTTTGTTGCTTTCCCTTAACTTTGTTTTTCTGCATTCCTTGTTATTAAAAATATTTATGCGGTCATGTCTGTCAGGTTTTTCTTCGTTTTTGTGGGGTTGACTCATGTTTAGGAAGGCCTGGTCCTCTGAAAAATTATAAGCTGTTTTTCTGTACTTTTTTCTAATTCTGTTGTAGTTTTAAAAATATTTCCATATTTAAATCATTTTTATCTTATACTGTTTTACCATCTTTATGCTATGTAAAATTCCTACACCTTTGTGAGCTTTTCTGTTTCATCGATTCTTTTGTATGTACTGCAACCCCGTAGTACATTTTAATTTCTGATAGGTAAAGATCCCCGCCACCCCTCAGATCTTGCCTGTTCTCATGCATTTACTCTTATAGATGGATATGAGGTCTGAAAACTTATCCATGGAGGGTTTATTTGTGTTGTGTTATGTTTGTTTGTCTGTTTTTATTGTGGTAGGTACAGTGAAACTTGTGAGAGCCAGAACTCTACAGGACTGCCTTGTTTCTCTGGGTCTTGCAAGTTTTCTGCCTCTGACAGGGTGCAGTCATTACTTTTCTATTGCTCTTTATTTAGTGAAAAATATTTGAGTTTTTCTTCTGACAGGTTTCCACCTTATACAGTTTCCAGCTTTTGCTGGTTTTACTGTATATGTAACAAAACATTTTCCATTTATCTGTGGAGTTTTGATTGGAATTACATTGAGGTTAATTTGGGGAGGGACAAGGATTTACAAAAAAACTGTTCATGTGTGCTGGAGAGTGAAAATCGTTATAACTTGTAGAGAGTATTTAAGGGCACGATATAGTGCCCAACACATGCTAAATGGTATATAAATATTTGATGTTGCTATTACAGTTATTATTTCTTAACATGTAATCTTTCCTTTAACTCAGTAGTTCTATTTTAAAATGTATACAGTGAAACCGAGCTGGAACTCGATGGGACTACCTTGTTTTTCCAAGTCTCGTGAGTTTTCCGCCTTTGACAGGGTGCAGTCTTAACACTTTTCTGTTGCTTATTTTGGTGGAAAATATTTGAGTTTTCCTTTCCTGACAGGTTTCTACCTTGTACAGGTTCCAGCTTTCACAGGTTTTACTCTTTAAGGAAGTAATCATGACTTAACATATAGCTATGAGAATGTTCTTCATGGTATTGATTATAATAGCAAAAAGTTAGAAACAACCTAAATATCTATCAAACGGGGATTGATTGATTGATTGATTGATTATTTATTAATTAATTAATTAATTAATTAATTAATTAATTATTGTACTTTAGGTGAAGGTTTACAGAACAAATAGTCTCTCATTAAAACAGTCAGTACACATATCGTTTTATTACATTGGTTAACAACCCCACGACATGTCAACACTGTCCCTTCTCAACCTTGGGTTCCCTATCACCAGCTTTCCTGTCCCCTCCTGCCTTCTAGTTCTTGTCCATGGACTGCTATGCCTCATTAGTCCCGGTCTGTTTTATGGGGCTGTCCAATCCCCTGCTGAACGGTGAACCTCGGGAGTGACTTCACCTCTGTGCTAAAAGGGTGTCTGGGGGCCATACTCTCAGGGTTTCTCCAGTCAGGCCAGTAAATCTGGTCTTTTTTTGTGAGTTAGAATTTTGTTCATCTTTTTCCAGCTCTGTCCAGGACCCTCTGTTGTGATCCCTGTCAGAGCAGTCAGTGGTGGTAACCAGGCACCATCTAGCTATACTGGACTCTGTCTGGTGGAGGCCTTGGTAGCTGTGGTCCATTAGTCCTCTGGGCTAATCATTTCCTTGTATCCTGTTCTTCATTCTCCCTTGCTCTTGAAAGGGTGAGACAAATGGAGTATCTTAGATGGCTGCTCACAGGCTTTTAAGACCCCAGACGCTACTCACCAAGGTAGGTTGTAGAACACTGTCTTTGTAAATTGAGCTAGATGTTCCCCAAGACCATGGTCCCCACAGCCCTCCACCCAACAAATCAGTCCCTCAGGGAGTTTGGATGTGTCTGTGGAGCTTCCATGACCTTTCCTTGTACAAGTTGTGCTGGCTTCCCCAGTATTGTGTGTCTTACCCTTTACCAAAGTTAATACTTATTTATTGTCTATTTAGTATTCCCCCTCCACCCCTCCCATCCCTCGTAACCAACAAAGATTGTTTCTTTTTGTGTGTAAACTTTTACATGAGTTTTTACAGTAGAGGTCTCATACAATATTTGTTCGTTTGTGATTGACTTATTTCACTCAGCATAGTGTCCTCCAGTTTCATCTATGTTATGAGATGCTTCACAGATTCATCATTGTTCTTTAACGTTGGATAATACTCCGTTGTGTGTATGTACCATAGTTTGTTTATCCATTCATATGTTGATGGGCATCTAGGTTGTTTCCATTTTTTTGCTGTTGTGAACGGTGCTGCAGTGAATATGAATGTGCATTTGTCTATTAGTGTGACGGCTCTTATTTCTTTAGGATATGTTCCTAGGAGTGGGATTGCTGGATTGTATAATATTTCTATTTCTAGCTTTCTAAGGAAGCGATATATCATTTTCCAAAATGGTTGTTATCATTTTGCATTCCCACCAGCAGTGCATAAGAGTTCCAATCTCCCCACAGCCTCTCCAACATTTGTTATTTCCAGTGTTTTTGATTTTTGCCAGTAATACCGGGGTGAGATGGTATCTCATTGTGGTTCTAATTTGTATATCTCTGATGGCTAGTGATCAGGAGCATTTCCTCATGTGTCTGTTGGTCACTTGCATGTCTTCTTTGGTGAAGTGTCTGTTCATTTCCTTTGCCCATTTTTTAATTGGATTATTTGTCTTCTTGTTGTAGAGGTGTTGAATTTTCTTGTAGATTTTAGAGATTAGACCTTTGTCTGACTTGTAACGTCCAAAAATTGTTCCCCAGTGTGTAGGTTCTCTTTTTACTCTTTTGGTGAAGTCTTTTGATAATCTGGGGTTTGTATGTTGCTGGTTATGGTTTGTATCCTATTAATGCTGTGCATTAGGGCCTCTAGCATTGATCCTATTTTTTCTTCTGTGAACTTTATACTTTTTGGCTTTAAATTTAGGTCTTTGATCCATTTTCAATTAGTTTTTGTATATGGTGTGAGGTATGGGTTCTGCTTCATTTTTTTGCAGATGGACATCCAGTTTTGCCAGCACCATTTGTTAAAAAGACTGTCTTTTCCCCATTTGATGGACTTTAGGCCCTTGTCAAAGATCAGGTGACCGTAGGTGGATGGATTTACGTCTGGGCTCTGTTCCAGTTCTGTTCCACTGGTCAATGTATCTGTCATACCAGTACCAGGCAGTTTTGACTACCATAGCTGTATAGTAGATTCTGAGGTCAGGTAGTGTGAGTCCTCCTACTTTATTTTTCTTCCTCAGTAGAGCTTTACTTATCTGGGGCTTCTTCCCTTTCCATTTAAAGTTAATGATTAGCTTTTCCATCTACTAAAGAATGTTGTTGGTATTTGGATCAGGATTGCATTGTATTTGTAAATTGCTTTGGGTAGAATTGTCATTTTCACAGTGTTGAGTGTACCTATCCATGAGCATGGTATGTTCTTCCATTTATGTAGATCCCTTTGGGTTTCTTGCAGTAGTGTTTTGTAGTTTTCTTTGTATAGGTCTTTTACATCCCTGGTTAGATTTGTTCCTAAAGTATTTCATTTTTTTAGGGGCTATTACAAATGGTATTGCTTTCCTGATTTCCTTTCCATCATTCTCTTTACTGGTGTAAAGGAGTCCAACTGATTTTTATTTATTTATCTTGTATCCTGCTACTTTGCTGAATCTTTCTGTTAGTTCCAGTAATTTTCTCGTGGAGTCTTTTAGGGTTTTCTGTGTATAGTATCATATCATTCTCAAACAGGGGCAGTTTAACTTCTTCGTTACCAATTTGGATGCCCTTTATTTCTTTGTCTTGCATTATTGCTCTAGCTAGAACTTCCAGCACAGTATTAAATAAGAGTGGAGATAAAGGGCATCCTTGTCTTGTTCCTGTTCTGAAGGGGAATGTTTTCAGCCTCTCTCCATTAAGAATGATGTTGGCTGTTGGTTTTGCCATAGGTGCCCTTTATTATGTTGAGAAATTTCCCTTCTATACCTATTTTATTGAGAGTTTTTATTAGGAATGGGTGTTGGACTTTGTCAAATGCCTTTTCTGCATCAATTGAGCTGATCATGTGATTCTTTTCTTTTATTTATGTGGTGGATTACGTTGATTGATTTTCTAATGTTGAACCATCCTTTGCATACCTGGTATGAATCCTACTTGGTCGTGGTGTATTGTTTTTTTGATATGATGCTGAATTCTATTGGCTAGAATTTTGTTGAGAATTTTTGCATCTATATTCATGAGAGATGTATTGGACTGTACTTTTCTTTTTTTGTGGCATCTTTGCCTGGTTTTGGTATCATGGTTATGCTGGCTTCATAAAATGAATTCAGAAGTATCCCTTCCTTTTCTGTGTTCTGAAATAGTTTGAGTAGTACTCAAACATAGATTATTGAACAGAACTATGATATATTATTACTGTAGAAAGCTATATAGTTATCAAAAACAGTATTTAATGATAAAACTTCAGTGATAAGGAAAATTGTTCATTCTACATTAATTAGGAAAAGTTTACAAAGGACTATGTAAAGTTTAATCCAGTTTTTATATTGAAAATTGAATTCCAGGAACACAAGGAAACTTTTGGGAATGATGGATGTGTTTATTATGTTAATTATAGTCATGGTTCTACAGTTGTTGTATGCCTGCATCAAAACTACTTAAATTATACCCTTAATGTACAGCCTAGAAAAGCGTAAAGGACAGTTCAACTCTGTCACATGGGATCACTTTGAATCGAAAATGGACTCAGTGGCACCCAGCAACGACAACACATGCATACAGTTTATTGTAGTCAATTACACGTCATTGCTATAGAATTTTTTTTATTAAAATATAATAAACTTAAAACTATTGAGCTTATTACTTGAAGAAACAGACTTTGTTTTTAAAGCACGCATCCCCTCTCCAAATGCATAGGAAAGACCACACTGCAAAGCTTCCCCTAAAAAGTTAACAGTGATTATATAGGGTGGTGAAATTTTCATTTGTATATTCTAAATGATCTTTAGATTTTAAAAAAGATTTTAAAAAGTCTTTGGATTTTAGATCATATAGTACTTTTATAAACTTTTTCATAAATTGTAGATACAAATTATTAGTATCTATTGTGTTTAGTAATCCAGAAATGTTTTAATGGTGTACAGATAATTTGAAGGACACTGTATCAGGGTGATTTCAGCCAGAGTAACAAAATCCAATTGAAATGGTTTTAAACGATATGGAAATTTATTAGCTTACATAAGAAGAGGTCCAGAGATAGGGCAGGCTTTAGGGTTAGTTGATTCAGTGACTTAAGGATGTCATCAAATACCCAGGTTCTGCCATGCACAGTGTCTGCTTCATTCTCCTTGTAGGATGCTTTTAGGGACAGTTACTCATATCTGGTGAAAGAGAACCTGTGACTCTCAAGTGCAGGACTTCTCTCCCAGGGACTTTTCTCATTGCCTCATATGCCCAATCAGCTTTTGCCTGCCCATCTGCGAACTAGTCATCAGCAGGAGGGTTACCAAGAACCTACTTAACCTAAAATGTACCTGAGTGATAGTATGATAAAGAGATAAGAAACTGAGAAAGTAAGCACACTTTTAAAACTCAGGAGCTTGTTAGGAGGGAGGGAGGTAACTTAGCTGCGCAGAGACTTCATTGGCTTTGCATCAAATCTGAAGACTATTAGGGTTTTGTGGAAGAAGATTGAGAAATACTTACTCTGCTATGTGAAATAAAGGTTATGTAAACTTTTTTCCATTTCAAGGTAGTCTGTGTCTGTAGGACAGGTAAGAATTGGCAGACAAATGCACTGAGTCATAAAGTTAATGGAATAAAGAGTCAGTAACTTTTTAAAATTTAAGATATGCAAAGTTATATTGGTATCCTCTTAATTTCATATTCTGACTTTAGTATTTTAATTTAGTGACTTTATAAAAATTATTTCCTGATTGATCCTGTATCGCTGGGTTTGTTCATTAGGGTTTGTCATTTCACTTTTGGATTTTCAGGCACCTTAACTCAATTTGGGGACTTTGTGGTCATTTTAGTACATAGTGGGATTTTCTAACAAATGTTACACACCTACAGATGTGTCCATTTTTCCAGATATTTGCTATTTTCTTTGGCTTTAAATGAAATTCTTAAAAGTGAATTGAAATTCTACATTATGTTCTAGACATGAGTGCAGTTTTTTTTTTTTTTAAATTTTAATTTTTGGTGTGAATATACATTGCAGATCATATACTCATTCAACAACTTCAGTATATACAGTTAGTGACACTGGTTACATTCTTCACGTTGTGTCACCATTCTGTCTCTCCCCATACGATTTCACCACCATTGACTTAGACTCATTGCCCCATAAACTGCTCGTTTGTGTTTTATCATTACTGTTGCCAGTTTGATCTCATATAGATAATTCTTTAAGAGTACGGTGCTCAAGATGAATGTTCTTTACTAATTCAGCTAAACTTTTGTTTAGTTTGAAGATGACTTTTTTTCCCCCAGGGGATAATTACAGTTCAAGGTTCAAATTTTTTCTCAGGGCAACAGATTCGGTGCTTCTTTCTGTCTCGGTGGGTCCAGTAAGTCTGAGTTCTATAAGTAGTTTGAAATTCTGTTCTTTGTCTGCGTATGCCCCTACCCCCCTTTTGTTCAGGATTCATGTATTGAGTCTTAGTCAAAGTGTTCATTAATGGTAGCTGGGCACCACCTAGTTCTTCTCGTCTCATGGCAAAGGAGGCATTATTTATGGAGACAACTAGACCTGCAGTCCAGTTCCTTCTCTCGTTCCTGGGTCTCCTTTCTTTGTTGCTCCAGAATAGAGACCAATTATTGTATCTTGAATGGCCGCTTGCAAGTTTTTAAATCCTAGGCACTATTCACCAAACTGGGGATAGAACACAAACTCTAGAAACAGTGCTAGGCCAGGTGGCTGGGCAGTCCAGCAAAGCCATCATCCTAAGCCATCAAACCAAGAGAACTAATCCCATGAGGTGTTTGGTTGTATCTAAGCAGTTTCAGCAGTTGCATCCCTTTTTTCATTTGGGTTGCTGTTGTTGTAAAGTTACATATATAACACAAAATTCGCCATTTCTCCCTTTTTCTGGTGTACGACTTAGTGATATCAGTTACATTAGTCAAGTTGTGTAACCATTAACCTTAATTAATGCCAGTTTTACCATTACCATAGACATAAACTCACTACTTCCCATAAAATGATTTTCCTCTCTTCCTCCACCCTCCCACCCTGAGTAACCACTAATAACCATTGGTTTCTATATATTTAACTCTTCTTGTCTTTTCATATAAGTGAGGTCATACAATATTTGTGCTTTTATGATTAACTTATTTAATTCAGCATAATGTCTTTGAAGTTCATCCATGTTGTTGCATGCATCAGGACTTCATTTGTCTTTATGGTTGACTAGTATTCCATTGTATGTATGTACCACATTTTGCTTATCTGTTCATCCGTTGATTGACGCTTAGGTTGTTTCCACCTTTGTGCTATTGTGAATAATGCATCTAGGAATATAGATTATGCATGTGTCTGCATCACTACTTTTATTAGATCCCTGTGTATATACCTAGGATTAGAATTGCTGGGTCATATGGTAGTTCTTTTTTTAGTTTTTTGAGGAATCATCATATTGTTTTCCACAATGGTTGTACCATTTTACATTCCCACCAGCAATGGATAAGGGTTCCTATCTCCTGACATCCTCACACCGTTTGTGTTTTCTGTTTTTTGATGATTACCATTCAAGTAGGGGAGAGGTGGTGTCTCATTGTAGATTTGATTTGCATCTCTCTAATGGCTTATGACGATGAGCATCTTTTCATGTGTTTGTTGGCTGCTTAGATATCCTCTTTGGTGAAGTGTATGTTCATATCCTTTGCCATTTTTCTATTAGGGTATTTGTCTTTTTGTTGTTAAATTGTAGCAGTTATATATATATATATATATATATGTATGTATATATATATTTTTAAATATATTTGACCCAGTATGTCCAGATATTATCCTTTCAACATTATAATCAGTATAAAAATTTGTTAAGGTAATATTTCACATCCTCTTTTTTATACTAAGTCTTTGAAACCTGGTGTGTGTTTTACAGCGCATTTCAAGTGCTCAATAGCCTTATGTGGCTATTTGCTACCATATTGGACAGTCAGGTATATATAATAATCACTATTGCCCTTGAAAAAACTCAACTCTAGAAATTTTTTGTCTGTGTCTCTATCTTCCAAATGTCAGATTTTCAGGAGAGAAAATCTTGTTGGTCTATGTTGGACCTATATTTTTTATATTCGACCCTTATTGGATATATGATTCCGAAAGATTTTTTTCCCAGTCCGTAGGTTGTCTTTTTACTTTTGGGATAAAGCCCTTTGATGAACATAAGTATTTAATTTTTATGAGGTCCCAGTTATCTATTTTGTCTTCTGTTGCTCGTGCATTTGTTGATGTGTTCGATAATCTGTCATGTAAAAAAACTAGGTGCCATAGCTTCAACCCTATATTTTCTTCTAAGAACTTTATGATTTTAGATATACCATTTAGGTCTTTGGTCCATTTTGAATTGGTTTTTGTGTATGGTGTAAGGTATGGATCCTGCTTCTTTCTTCTGCATGTGGAAATCCTGTTTTCCCAGCACCATTCATTGAAGAGTCTAATCTTCCCCCGTTTAATTGACTTAGCACCCTTGTTGAAAATCAGTTGACCATACATGTATGGTTTTATTTCTGGACTCTCAGTTCTGTTGCATTGATCTCTATGTCTATCATTAAACCAGTACCAGGCTGTTTTGAGTACTGTAGTTGTATAGCATGTTTCGAAATTGGAAAGTGTGAGGCCTCCTGTTTTTTTGTTCTTCATAATTATTTTCTCTATTCAGTTCCTCTTGTCTTTCCATAAAGTGGAGGATTAGTTTTTCCATTTCTGTAAAATATGGTGATAGAATTTTGATCGGGATTGCATTGAGTCTAAAGATTGCTTTGGGTAGTATTGACATTTTCAGAATATTAAGTCTTCCAGTTCATGAACACAGAATATCTTTCTATTTATTTGGGTCTGTTTGAGTCTCTTGCCAGTAGTGTTTTATAATTTTCATTGTATAAGTTTTTGCATCCCTGGTTAGGTTTATCTCTAGATGATTTATTATTTTTGATCTATTGGAAATGGTATTGTTTTCTTGATTTCCTTTTCAGATTTCTCCTTGTTGGTTTGAGTTGATTTTTTTTTTTTTTTGGTCATCTCATGTTATTTCTGCAGCAGCTCTTTTGCCAACCAGGATTCCCTTCATTGATACTTCCACATACCTGTACTCATTGTGTTTAAAGCATCTCTTCCCAGCCACCTGTCTTTCCCTCGTATATTTTGATGCATATAGAGTGCTGGACTTGCTTGCTGTTCCTGAAATGTTAATGTGTCCCAGAATGTAATCGAGGTTGTAAATGCTTATTATGCACTTTCAACTTTTACAGCAGAAGCTATATTTCTATCGCTGTCAAGTCAATTCCGACTCATAGCGACCCTATAGGACAGAGCAGAACTGCCCCATAGGGTTTCCAAGACTGTAAATCCTTATGGAAACAAACTGCCACATCTCTCTCCCTTGGAGTGGCAGGTGGGTTCAAACCTCTAACCTTCGTTTACCAGCCAAGCACTTAACCACTGTGCTACCAGGGCTCCTTCAGAAGCTATATTAAATGATGGCAATTTAATGGAACACTCATGATTAAACCCAGTGTTGCTTAAACATAACAAAGGGAGCCCTGATGGTGCAATGGTTAAGCGCTGGCTGCTAAATGAAAGGTTGGTAGTTTGAACCCACCCAGCAGCTCCAAAGGAGAAAGACCTGGTGATCTACTCCTATAAAGATTACAGCCTGTGCTGAGGGTACTTATGTACAACCAAAATCTTCATGGGATTTAGTTTCTTGGTTTGGAGATTTAGGGTCATGGTTTCATGGAACATCCTAGTTAATTGGCCTAATAACTTGTTTAGTGCTTCTGTTCTACTTCCTAGTTGTCTTTGTTATGTTAATGAGGCAGGATCAGTGTAAGGTGTGTCTTGAGTCAGTCTCTTTTGAGATATAAACGAGATCAAATAAGCAAGGGAGAGAAGCAGAGATGGGGTAAGGTAGAGGCCAAGCTACAAGGAGATCTCCGAGGAACCAGGAAACAAGCTGAAGAGACAAGGACATTCTTCCAGAGCCAACAGAGAGAGAAAGCCTTCCCCTCGAGTTGGCACTCTGAATTTGGGTTTACAGCCTCCTAAACTGAGCAAATAAATTTCTGTTTGTGACGTTTCTGTTACAGCAGCACTAGATATAACTATGGTACTATCAGTGGTGGTGTCATTGGAGCACTGAAATTAGGAATGGAAATCCTGAGGTGAAGTGCCAGGAGCGTTCAAGTTTTGAGAGTTTGATGCTTGGGTCAGGGATTTCTTTGGTCTTCTTTTTGGTATAAACATCCAGAGACGTTTCGTTTCATGCTGGCACAATGATTAAACCTTTCTCTTCTGCCATTTCAAGAATTGATCCAATTCTCTTTTTATTGCTACTACCACTTAGCCACAACTTCTTGTGCATGTATCTTTTTTTATATTTTGTACCCCAGTACCAAAGAAAAAGGTCCTTTCCTTCTCTGCCAACACCCACACCCCTAAGTATCTTCCAGTCTCTTTTTTTCCCTGTGCCTTGGACCTGTGGGAAATGCAGTTACAAATGTACAAATGTGACTTTTTGGTAAGTAAAAATACTGAAATAAGGTTCTTGAATACTTTTAGAAGGAATTATTTAACAAATGTTGAGAACCTGTTATATTCTAGGCATTGTTCCAAGTGCTGGGAATAGGTAGTAATCTAGATAGACACCACCCCTACCCTCAGGGTTCTTACACTGTAGTATGGAAGACTTAGGCTTTCTTGTATCTTGTATCATAAGAATTGAAGATGGAGGCTGGGCCGGGTTGGGCTAAGAGGCAGTAGAAGAAATATCTTCTTCCTTTCTCTTTGCCTCAACTTGAACGGAACAGGGTCAGAGGAGACTAGAGGAATGTCCAGATCCACCCTCAGTGATGCTGTTTGGCTTGGGGCTGTAAGGTTAGGTTAATAATTCATTTTCTCCCTCTTGTTAAAGCTAGAATTGTTTTCTGGTAATTACAGATTAGCTTTTAATTGTCACACAACAAGGGAAAAGAAAGTCACAGAAATGTGTTTGCTTTCTTTTTTCTTTTTTAGGTTTCAGGCAGAAATGGTTTGAATTTCATATATAATGTCTTGAAATGTTATACCCTATAAATACTTACTTAGTCTTTGATTCTTTTACTAGTTTTCTTACTTAAAGAACAGTGCTATTTTGCAGCCCGTAGTTTTACAGTCAGAACCATTAAATCATGTCCCTTAAATTTTCTTTCTTGATCATTTCTGATGTCTAATTTGAGAGAGCAGACCAAAAACCCGTTGCCTTCAATTTGATTCCAATTCATAGCAGCCCTATAGGATAGGATAGAACTGCCCCGTAGGGTTTTGAAGGCTGTAATCTTTATGGAAGCAGACTGCCACATCTTTCTCCTGTGCAGCGGCAGGTAGATTCAAACCACTGACCTCTTGAGTTAGCAGCCAAGCGCTTAACTATTGTGCCAACAGGGTTCCTTGAGAGAGCAGAGTTCCTATACAACTTAGAGTTTACTTTTGATTATACACTTTCACAAGGTAAAGATATTTAAGGTTTGTCTTAGTTTCTTAGTGCTACTATAACAGATACCACAAGTGAGTGGCTATAACGAACAGAAATTTATTTTCTTACCATAGTTTTGGAGGCTGGAAGTCCAAATTCAAGGTGCTGGTTCTAGGGGAAGTCTCTCTTTTGTCCACTGTGAGGGAAAGTCTTTGTCTCAGCTTTTCTAGCTTCTTTGTGTTCCTTGGAGACCTCCACATGGCATCTGTCTTTCCCCCATTTGTGCTTACTTGCTTCTGTGCCTAATCGCTCCTCTTATATCTCAAAAGTGATTGACTTAAAACACAGCCTACACTGAATGGATTCATTAACATAACAAAGAAGACCCTTTTCCCACACGTATAGTCCAGAAAACTCATTGCTATCAAGTCGATTCCAACTCATAGCGACCCTATAGGACAGGCCCCATAAGATTTCCAGGGCTGTAGATCTTTTACACAAGCACCTTTCCACAGATACAGGGTTTAGGATTTACAACACATATTTTGGGGGACACAGTTCAATCCATAACACGGTTTGTAAAGGATAATTTTCTAAGACTCTCAAAACTCACATCTCTTGATATCTTATTCTTCTTGTCACACTTGCCCTGATGTCAACCTTGGATTGATCATGTTTTTTTCAATACTAAGCCTACTAGAGAAAAATCATACAACTATATGAAGTTTCTCTTCAGATGTATGGTCTGCACAGCTGGGACCTCAAGGGCTGCTAGGCATTCCTTTTATTTGTCCTTAGTTAGCTTCTTCCATTCTACAAAGCATCTTTTCTCTTTCTCTTAATAAAAGAAAGACATTGCTTTATTCTCTACAGAAAAATTCACACTCAGCAGTTGAGAACTCACTCTCTCAATCTCTAAGCCTTCCATGCACTTGTCTCACTCCATACCTGTTTCACTCTTTTGTCTCAGAAATGTAATTTCTGAATAGTATTTCTCCTTCCTACTTAAAGTTGATTCCTTCCAGTTCCTAGATGCCTTGTTTTGTGTTATCTCTTCTGTATTTTCAACCTTTTCTGTTTCCACTGGCTCCGTATCTTCGACACTAAGCCTACTCATATCTGCCCTGTCTTAAACAAAGCCAGAAACCTGTCTCTTAACCTGAGTGTGCTTAGGGCTCTGTTGTTGCCAGACTTTGTGAAAGAGTAATCAGCACTTGCTGTCTGTACTTCCTTACTTTGTCATTCACTCATTGGTCTGACTTTTTCCCATCACTGAAGTTAAGATCACTAACGATCTTAGGTCAATACTAGTGGTCATATCTCAGTTTTTTTCTTACTTGACATGAGGAGCATTTAGTATGTTGATTAACTTCTTGAAACTCTTCTTTGCTGTTGTGAATGAGCTGTATACCTGTTGTTGTTAGATGCCCTTGAGTCAGTTCGGACTCAGAGCGACCCTACGGACAACAGAATGAAACCCTGCCTGGTCCTGCTTCATTCTCACGATCATTGCTATGTTTGAGCTGTACACCGACTTCTCACTTACCTACTGTCTCATTAGCCAACATTTTGCATTTACAACAATGGTAAAAAATCCGCTATCCGACTATTTTGCACGTTAACAAGGAGGCAGGCATGGCAGCAACGAGTGCCGAGTTTCCGTTCCATTGAGCAGGGTATCCAGGTGGCCTTCTGGAAGCTGTCCCATGCCCACTGCTCCCTCTTGCCTGCAGAGGTGCTGTGTCCAGCTGTCCTGAGGCCTCCGCCATGGCCATGCACTGTGGACAGATATGCAGGAAGCATCGAGGCAGCTTGTCTGTTCTGGGTTACTAGTTCACTCCTATGCGTCCTGAGGCTCTGCAGCTCAAAATTGCTGTGGGATGGAAAGGTAGGAAAGAAGGCATCAGAGAGGGTGTTTGGAAGAAATGCATGTGAGTTTAATGAAATCCCAAAGTGAGCTGAACTGGGCCTGAAGCCTCTGTCTAGGTGGGGCCAGGTGCCTGGCCAGGCTTCCAGTGCCCTTGCAGGAAGCCCCAAGCCTGGTAACTTGCCAGGCCTGGAGGGCAGAGCAGGCTCCAGGACACAGGGCTTGCAGGGGTGGGAGTGGAGCCCTGGAGGTGGCTCCAGGAGGGAAGCTGTGACCTAGCATAGGAGGAAGGTGAAGTGGTTAAGGCTTGGGCCCTCCAATCACACAGCCAGGCTTTATCCAGCTTTGTCTCTCCCAAGCTGCCTCCTCCACAGAGGAATAATCCATAACTGGACTCATCACAGTGATGAGCACATCAGTAAATCTGAGCTGTGTTGAAGAACATCATAAAGTTTAGTGAAGCAAAAAGTAAGTTTTATTTGGCACATATTCAAAAGGGCAGAAGTGGGAAACGGACAACCATGCTGCCAGAGCCATGTCTGCCTAAGTCCAAGGAAATACCACAGAACAGACAAAAGTGGGAAAATGGACAAGCATGCTGTTAGAGGCATGTCTGCCTGAGTCCAAAGAATATTACAGAGTAGGCAAGAATGGGAAAACGGACAAGCATGCTGCCACAGCGATGTCTACCTGAGTTCAAAGAATAGTTACAGAGCCATCAGTATATATTAACATTACAAATGGGCAAAACCATTGAAAGCTTAGCCTTTTCAGATTGGCTAGAAACTGTGATCCTACATTTTGAATTGTCTTTCTTAACAGTCATTGGTACAGGTTTCAGTAATGAGAGTCAAGAGGGTCTTCATTGGTCCAACAATTTTCTATTCACTAAATGCTAATAAAAAAAGATAAGAATGGAAAGTCTTTTGTGTTGTGTTTGATTGGCTTTATGTGAAGTTTCCCTGAAAGATATTTTACAAGATTATTTATCTTAGCTGTTGTCTTTATACCTCAGGGCAGAGGTGATGTGTCCTTGTGAGTCCTTGTGAGCCCAGCTGCAGCTGGGTCACATTCTCTGTGCTCAAGGAGAGGGAGTAAATGATTCTAATATTATTTCCTAAATCAACTGTTAACTGTTTCTCTGATCATATTTTCTAAATAATAAAAATCAGATAAATGGACAGTCTGAAAACAAGGAAAAAATCCTCCATTTTTGCATAATGCCAATTTTCACATAAGAACCTAGTTTTTGAAACCTAACCATGTAGATAAGTAAGGAGTGGGTGTATTCAGGCTTACTTTCTCCCTCTCTGGGTATTGTTTTATAGTCTTCCACACTGGCCTTTTCTTTGCTTTCTCCTTAAATGTGAGTGTTCCTAGGGTTATGTCCTTGGTCATCTTCTCCTTTCTTCCCAGATATTCTCATAGCATTGTGGCTTATGTCATCATCACATCCATGCCAATATCTCATAAAAATATTTCCAGAACTGAGCTCCAGATAGCTGCAGTTGTTCACCAGGTATCTCCATGTTCTTGTTTCACAATAAGTATTTCAAACTCAGCGTGGCCCCTCACCCTTATCAGTCAGCCTGCTTACTCCTAGTCCTGCTTTAAATCCCAGCTTAAATATCTCTTCCTGATTCCCCAGTCGGGTTTAATCCTTTGAGATCTTACTGCATTTGTAAACCTATCAACTAAAGCATTATAACCCAAAAAACTAAACCTTTTGCTCTGGAGTCAACTCTGACTCGTAGTGACCCTATAGGACAGGATAGAACTACTCCATAGGGTTTCTAAGGCTGTCATCTTTATGGAAGTAGACTGCCATATTTTTTTCCTGCAGAGCACCTGGTGGGTTCAAACCGCTGACCTTTCGGTTAGCAGCAGAGTGCTTTCACCACTGCACTACCAGGGTTCCTTAAAACATTATACTACAGTTTATATACATAGTTGTCTGAAGCACTACATTATGAGACTCTTGATGTCCGCAACTTTTATTCATCTTTGTACTTGTAAATGATATTTTGTTGAATAAAGTTTCATGAAGGTAAAATTCCAAAATAATTGCTATAGAGTTTATATAAAATATATAATCTAAAATGTCATTTGTGAATGGGAAGTTTAGTTTTTTAGTCCATGTTCACTATTCCTATTCCTTGTATCTACTTCCAGCTCTTACTGATTTATTTGCCTTGAGCATGTAGGATCTAGGTTAATACAGATAATTTTTAGAGCAAATGATTAAGTGTTGATCAGTCTTTGACATCTTTTTTGTCTTAGTTATCTAGTGCTGATATAACAGAAATACCACAAGTGGATGACTTTAGCAAACAAATTTATTCTCTCACAGTCTAGGAGGCTGGAAGTCCGAATTCAGGGCGCCAGCTCCAGAGGAAGGCCTTCTTGCTCTTTCGGCTCTAGGGGAAGGTCCTTGTCATCAGTCTTCCTCTGATCTAGGAGCTTCTTAGCACAGGGGCCGGAGCTCCAGAGCACTGTCTCCTCTCCTGGTTCTTCATTCTTAGTGGTAGGAGGTCGCTCTCTTCTCTGCTCCATTCTCTTTTTAGATCTCAAAAAAGATTGGCTCAAAACACAGCCTAATCCTGTAGATTGAGTTCTGCCTCATTAACATAACTGCCTCTAATCCAGCCTCATTAACATCATAGAGGTTAGGATTTACAACACATCAGATAATCACAGCAGATCACAAAATGGTGGACAGCCACACTATACTGAGAATCATGGCCTAGCCAGTTGACATACATTTTTTGAGCACACAGTTCAATCTATAACATCTACTTTGGCCCTCCCAAATTCTTGTCCTTGCCACATGTAAAACACATTCACCCCATCATATCATCCCCAAAAGTCTTAAATCAGCTCCAAGTCCAAAATCTCGTCTTCTGCAAAATTCCACTTCATCTGTGAAGGATCTACCTTCATTCATTCTCAGTCCATGTAGTTGTGGAGCTGACTCCACTCAGCACCTGACCCAGATCTGGCCAGTTAAGAGTTTCACAGTCCTGTCCACGGGGTTGACACTTCTGGTGAGATTGTATGTATAGAATGAGGTCCTTTTACCTGTGAGATGTGAGCCTAAGAGCAAGAGGCTGTTGCTGCAACAGCAACTATCTTGAGACAGTTGGGTTCTGAGAATAGAGACAGCACTGAGAAATGGACAGAGGGAACCTAGGCTTTTTCCACAGGATTTTGAAGGTCTGTTTTACTTCATGCCCAAAACAAAGTAGAATGTTTAGAAGATTGATAAGTTATGTTTTTTTTGCTTAAGCCAGTGTACATTGGGTTATCTGTCACTCGGAGCGCCAATGAACAAGAGGTGTAGATTAGGGAGGTCTAATTTGGAATGGCCTTCTGGTTTTAGAATACCCCAGTAGGATAGAGTTGTTCTGGGATTGATGGGAGGATTTCCACCAATTAGCAGTCAGGTCCTTTGTGATTCCCAGGACCTCATTTGCTTGAGTTGACTTCTTAAATTAAGGTTTTCCCAAACCTATAGGTAAGGTAGACATTTAAGGGCTCATTCTAATTATAGTGAACAGTAACTACTATACTGTCTACTCAGTGAAGGGGATCAGAAATGCAAGTAACAAAATTTGGCACAGCTCAACCAAGGCAAGGTCATGGAAGCTTCATAGACATCTGCAGACTCCTGAGAGACCGAATTACTGGGCTCAGGGCTGATGACCATGGTCTTGGGGGACATCTAGCTCAATTGTCATACATCCTACTTTGGTGAGTAGTGTCTGGGGTCTTAAAAGCTTATGAGCGGCCATCTAAGATACTCCACTGGTCCCACCTTGTCTGAAGCATGGGAGAAGGAAGAAAACCAAAGACATAAAGGAAAGATTAGTCCAAAGGACTAATGGACCACAACTACCACAATCTCCACCAGACTCAGTCCAGCACAGCTAGGTGGTGCCTGGCTACCACCACCCACTGCTCTGACCGGGCTCACAAACAAAGACCAGACTTACTGGTGTTCCAGAGACTGGAGAATCCCTGAGAGTATGGCCCCTGGACACTCTTTTAACTCAGTACTGAAGTCACTCCTGAGGTTCATCCTTCAGCCAAAGATTAGACAGGCCCATAAAACAAACAGTAACACACGTAGCTTAACCAAGTATACTGGACCAAATGGGCACACCAGCCCAGGGGTAAGGAGAAGACGACAGGATGGGACAGGAAAGCTGGACAAATGGAAATGGGGAACCTAGGGTCTAGAAGGGGAGAGTGTTGACATGTCAGGTGGTTGACATGTCTCATTAATTGTTTAATGAGAAACTCATTTGCTCTGTAAACCTTCATCTAAAGCACAATTTAAAAAAAAAAATGCAAGTAACATAATCATTTGTTCCCCTAGAAGGGGTTCTTCTATTGCCAGTTTATTACCTGCTTTGCTAGTAGAGCCGGTTTTGATCAGCTTGTATTGAATTTAAAAATCACTTGTATTTTAAGCACTTTTTTAAGTATAAATTTTTAAAACTTTATCTTTTTAAAACAAAATTCCTATATTAGAATTATAAAATGAAGTTGAGTTCACTGTAATCACTGAAATAATACAAATATACATGAAGAAAAAAAATTAATTTCCCATTTTCTCTTGTTACATTCTAGCCAGGCCAGTTTTATCAGCCTGGTGTATGTATATCCTTCCACATCTTTGTGCTCAAAAATACATGTAGAAATAGGTACAGAAATAAATATTTAAATACATATATATACAGAGATAGGCAGGCAGGCAGAGACAGAGTGCAGCAGAGACTCACAGAGAGTCTGAGAGAGAGAGAGGGGGGCACAGAAAGTCCGATGAAGTATATACACAATGAGATAAAAGACGACAGAGACACCACACACAAAGGGTTTTGTTGTTGCTGATTTTTTTCACTCTTTTATTTTTGTTACTAAGTAATGCAGCACATCTCCAGGTGATATGCCTTTCTTTTACACAGCTGCATAATATGCCACAGTATGGATATATCAGATTTATTCAGCCATTTTTCTGTTGATCGACATTCAAGTTTTCCCAGCTTTTTTCCATTACAAACAATATTGCTACAAACATCCTTGCATATTGGTGCTGTTATTCTTTAGCTTTACTCTCAAAGGTGGGATTGCTAAATCAAAAGGTATTTGTATTTTTACTTAATAGATATTGTCAGATTACTTTCTCAAAAGGTTATAGCAGTGTATGATTTTCCTTTCATTTTGACTATCAGTAGATAGTTAGTCTAATAGGTGAAAACAGTATCTCACTGTCACTTTCTTTTGTACTTTATTCGACTGTTGATGAGGTATGAAGTATCTTGAGTATGTTCATTTAACCGTTTCCATTTCTTCTGAATTCTCTGTGATGTTGCCATTTTCTTTCAATTGGGGTTTTTGTTTTCTGTATTAATTTGTATATTAGGCACGATTGTTAATATTTTTAAAAATTATTATTTGTATTCATTGTAGAAAAGTCAGAAAATGGCAGCAAAAGAAGAAAATAACCTGTGTGCTCATACAGAGAGATAAACTGTTCTTAGAGTTGTGATATTCAACATTTTTCTAAGCATATGTATGTATATAATTTACTACCAAAATGAATCTTACTTGGCATGGTATATTTTTAAAATATTAATTATGGTTTTATTAATGTTTAAAGCCAATGGAGGAAAAAAAATCAATATACAAAACTTTAAAAATTCAAGTCATGACCTAATAAATTGATTCTATGACCCATAGTTTGAAAAATGTTGCATTAAACTACATAAATATATAACCTTGTTAAACATAAAAACTGAACTTAAAAAAAATGAGAATAAAAAACCTTAATCCAACATTAATTTGCAAGCCTTCTGAATTTTTACTTTTTGAAGTTTGTTTCAGTCATTTATGTATACAAGCGTACATAAAAGTAGAGAAAATAGCAGAATGGTCCCTGGTGTCCCCATCCTCCGGCTTTGGCAGTTAGCAGCATTTTGCCATCTTGTTTCACTTATGTCCCCCTACATTTCTTTCTTCTTCTGCCAAATTATTTTTAAGTGAGTTCCAGGCATCATATTCCATCCATAAATACTTGATTATCAATCTCATATAGATAATGACATTGTGTTTGTGTGAAAACTAAAAGGTCTTATATCTGACAACATTCGTAATGATCTTATGATGTCATCAAATAGTCCATGTTCACATTTACCCAGTTATCTCAAAAGTGTTTTTTTTTATTGTTGTGCTTTAAGTGAAAGTTTACAATTCAGGTTAGTCTCTCATACAAAAATTTGTACGTACGTTGTTTTGTGACCCTACTTGCTCTTCCTATACTGTGACAGCACACTCTTGCTTTCCACCCTGGATTTCCCGTGCCCATTCAGCCAGGTCCTGACCCTCTCTGCCTTCTCATCTCACCTCCAGACGAGGGCTACTCATTTAATCTCATGTATCTACTTGAGCTAAGAAACACACTCTTCACGAGTATCATTTTATGTCCCATAGTCAGTCTAATCTTTGTCTGAAGAGTTGGCCTCGGGAATAGTTTTAGTTTTGGGCTAACAGAGAGCCCAGGCACCAGGTCTTCCAGGGTCCCTCCAGTCTCAATTAAACCATTAAGTCTGGTCTTTTTACTACAATTTGAGTTCTGCACCCCACTTTTCTTCTGCTCCATCAGGGACTCCGTTGTGTTCCCTGTCAGGGCAGTCATTGGTAGCCAGGCACCATCTAGTTCTTCTGGTCTCAGGCTGATGAAGTATCTGGTTTATATGGCCCTTTCTGTCTCTTGGGCTAATACTTTCCTTGTGTCCATGGTGTTCTTCATTTTCCTTTACACCAGGTGGGTTGGGACCAATTGATGCATCTTAGATGGCCGCTCGCTAGTGTTTAAGACCCCAGATGCCACTCACCAAACTGGGATGCAGAACCATTTTCTTAAAAAGCTTTGTTGTGCCCACTGACCTAGATGTCCCCTGAAAGCATGGTCCCCAGACCCCCGCCCCTGCTACTCTGTCCCTTGATGTGTTTGGTTATATTCAGGAAATTTCTTAGCTTTGGTTTAGTCCAATTGTGCTGACTTCCCCTGTAGTTCAGAAATGTTTTTTATACTTGATTTGTTTGAATCTGGCTGCAGGCACAGTCTACATATGGCATGTAGTTAACTAGCATCTTAAGTGTCTTTTAATTTATATTAGCTCCTCTTTTTCTCCTGTTCTATTTATTTATTGAAGAATAGACCACATTTTGGATTGGGCCACATGCTTCCTTTTGAAGTTGCTTTACTTGTTCCTCTATCTCTCATATTTCTTATAAGTGGTAATTAGATCTAGAAGATCTAGATAGAGGTTCCATTCTTTTGGCAGTTGTACTTCGAAGGTGATATTGGGAGCTCCCTGTTGCACCACACCAGGAGGCACAAAATATTTGGTTGTCCCACTTAGGATGATTTTAAAAGTTGACCTGTGACTTCAGTTATTGGATCCTGTCCTACCCATTTATTTGTTTCCCATTAAACTTTTACTTAAGGGCTTTATCAGACATTTGATCATAGTTGCTTAGATCCATTATTTCATCAGGTTTTGAAAAAGATTTTTCTGTGAAGAACTTTTCTGTATCAACTACTTGTCTGTCCCAGAATAGTTCCATACAAGACAGATAGATTAAAAGCTTGATTATTTCCCTTTGTTTATAAATTTTGAGAATGAGTAGGTGTCCCAGAAGCCTCCAGAGATACCCAAGGAATTTGTTTTGTTTTGTATTGTAGTATCATTATGATGTCAGTGGATTTTAAAATATTTGATATATTTTAATTGCAGTCATTCTTTTTGATGTTCAAATTGTCCCATGCTTTGGACAGTAAGATGTATCTTTAAGTTGGCTTCTGTGTCTTTGTGATACAGCCTAGAAAGCCGTTTTGTATCACTTCCTTGCTTTCTGGCGCAATAAGATATCCCAGGATCAAATTGTATATTTCCTGCTCCAGAATTTATACATTTTTTAAGGAACTGTTTCTTTCTGGTGGAAATTCACAGTGTGAATGCTGGGGTACTCATTACTGCTGGATTGTTATTTGTTCTTAGGCCCTTTGAATATATTAAACTAGAATTTTTCTTTTTCTTTAGAAAGGGAAAAATAAATCACCTGAGACCATACTGATATTATAATGCTTTGTAACAAGTCACCCTAAGACTTGGTAACATAAAACAATAATAATCATTTATTATCTCTTACCGTTACTGTGGGCCTGGAATTTGGGTGCAGCTTGATGGGACAGTTTTGGCTCAGGGTCTCTCATGTGATTGCAGTGAGATGTTGGCTATGGCTCTAGTCATGGGAAGGCTTGGCTGGAATTGGAGAACCCACTTCCAAGAGGGCCCACTCACCGTGGCTGGCAAGTTGTGGTTCCACTGTTGGTGGGAGGTCTCAGTTCCTCTTCATGCATGTGGGCTTTTCCACAGGCCTCATTGGTGGCTGGTTTCTCCCAGGTCAAATGATCTGAGAAAATAAGGTGGAAGCTGCAGTGTCCCTATAATCTAGGCTTGGAAATCACACACTATTGCTTCTGGTCATACAGACAAACCCTAATCAGTGTGTGAGGACTCGGATACCAGGAGAATGAGGATCACTGGGGACCATCTTGGAGGCTGGATACCACTGATGATTTCATTTTAAATTTAACAGTATAGGATTTATACTTCTTTGATCTTATAGTTGTCTTTCTTTTACACTAAGAATCTTGTCCTAAGACATTAACATAGTTTATTTTATCCAATAATAATTTCAAAATAACAATGCTGGTATTAATTATTAGCAGGACTACCGAATGCAGTTTAAGATTTCTTAGTGGTTCTTTTTGTCCTTAGAATGTACCCCACCAGGGATGTATAGTCAAAATATTATAGACATATGTGAAATAATTCCTTTCTGTGTTGTTTATGCAACCAGTTTGATACACATTTAGGTTCACTTGTTTACAATTTTTAGAGATTGCTTTTTTTAAAACTATTTTTGATGTAATGACATTTTAATTATTTAACATATTTACATGCTTCCAAATTCTAAGCTATAAAACAAGGTACCTTCAGAATAGTCTCACTTCCATTTCTCTCTTACTCACTTTGTTCTCTCCCTTACCCATGGGTAACTGTTTTTTGTTCTTTTTTGTTTTATGTTTGGTTCGTCCAGTTTTTCTTTTCTATATATTCACCTACTTTCTCTCTTCCCTTTGTGTACACCAAACCCAACCCATTGCCGTAGAGTCAATTCTGACTCACAGCGACCCTGTAGGACAGAGTAGAACTGCCTCCATAGAGTTTCCAAGGCTGTAATCTTCACGGAAGCAGACTGCCACATCTTTCTCCCATGGAGTGGCTGATTGGTTGGAACTACCAACCTTTCGGTTATCAGCCAAGCACTTAACCACTGCACCGCCAAGGCCTCCTCCCTTTGTATAAAAAAGGTAGCATATTATAAGTGCTTCATTGTGTCTCATTCTTGTCATTTAACTGTATGTCCTGAAGATTACTCCATATTAGTGTATATAGAGATCATCTTCATTCCTTTTTTATGACTACATAGTATTCCATAGTTTATTCAGTCTGCTTCCTATTGGTATTTCAGTCTTTTGCTGTTAGAAATAATGCTGTATTGAATAGTGTGTCCATACATCATTTTTATTTTTCCAGTGAATTTTTGAGACTGGCTTCTAGAATTAGGGTTGTTATGTAAAAGGAAAATGCTAAATGTAATTTAGCTAGATATTGTCAAATTCCCCTCCATAGGGGTTGTATCATTTACCCACTAGCAATGTATAAGAGTGTTCCTCACAGCCTTCCAGTAGGGTATGTTGTCATACTTTTGGAGGTTTGTCAATTTGGTATCTAGGTCAAGTTTAAAAAAAAAAATTTTTTTTTCCCTTCTTTTTTATTATGAGCAAGGTTTGAGTAACTTTCCATTGGTTTAAGGGCAGTTTGCACAATCTTTTTCTGTGAACTCTGTCTTTTTTGTCCACTCTTCTGTAAGGTTGATTTTTTCTTTTCAATTTCAAGAGACTCTATAATGGATATTAATTGTTTTAAATATAAGTTGCAAATATGCTTTTTTCAGATTGCAGTATTCTTTTGACTTTGCTTGCAGTGTTTTTTTTTTTTTTTGCCATACAAAAGATCTTTACTTTTACATTGTTACAGTTACCAGTCTTTTCCCCTTATTGCTTCTTTGTGTATTGATTCCTAGATAGCAAAGGTTTCCCCACTCTCAAGTTATTAAGAAATTCCTTATTTGTTTGGTTTGTTAAGGAATTGTGTGGTTGTATTATTTTTTTAATATTTAAATAATGGATTCATTTGCAATTGCTATTTTTGACGAAGAGACTAGTTTAATTTTTTTTCTATCTGGTTCTTCAGTTGTACCAATACTGCTAAATAGTAAGTCCAACTTTCTGCCACTGATTTAATGTGCCATCTTTACCATAAATTAAAATTCTGTATGCATTTGGATTTATTTCTAGATTTTCTGTTTTATTTCATGTTCATTTACCAATATCACACTTTTTAATTATAGAAATTTATAATGTTTTAATATATGGTAGGTCTAGTGCCTATCTGCCCTTCTTTTTCAGGCGCTTTTCATTGATGTTCTTACTTAGGCTGTGTTCAATTTATAAATTAACTTAGGGGAGATGCACATCTTCATCACGTTGTACTTCCTTATCCAAGAATGTGACCATTCGTCAATGTCTGCTTTTCTGTCTTTGTGTTTTAAAGTTGTCTTTTTAAAGCTGTTGCACTTTTCTTAAATGTTTGTTTATTTTTGCCATTATAAATTATATCTTTCATTTTATCTTTTAACTGGTGGTTAGTGCATCTGACAGTAGTGCCTTATATTCTACCACTTTTCTAAATTGTGTTACCGTTTATAATAGTTTTTGCATTGAATGTTTATGGCTTGTAGAGACCAAAAAAATCATAACATCTGCATATAGAGATAGTTTTAGCTCCCCTATTTTCATTCCTATGTCTCTATTACAGCACTGTCCAATGGAATACAATGTGAGCCATTACTATTATTATTATTTTTAATTGTGGTAAAATATGCGTAACTAAAATTTACTCTTTTATGCATTTTTGAGTGTACAGTTCACAGTGTTGTGTTAACATCACTACTATCTATTTCCAGATCTTTTCTGTCATCCCAGACAGAAACTTTATACCTCTTAAACAGTAACTCCCCATTCCTCCCTCCCCTTATCCTCTAATATCCTCTCTTCTACCTTCAGCCTCTTCTAGGTACCTTATATAAGTGGAATCATACAATGTTGTTCTTTTGTGTCTGGCTTATTTCACTTAGCATAATGCTTCCAAGGCTTATCCATGTTGTATGTATCAGATCTTAATTCCTTTTTATGTCTGCATAGTATTCCATTGCATGAATATACTACATTTTGTTTGTCCATTCATCTATCAATGGACCTTTGAGTTGTTTCCACCTTTTGACTTTGTGTACAGTGCTGCTGTGAACATTAGTAGACAAGTAACTGTTTAAGTTCCTGCTTTGATTTCTTTTGGGTGTATATATATAAGAGTGGAATTGCTAAGCCATAAGGTAATTCTATTTTTAACTTTTTGAGAAACCACCACACTGTTTTCCACAGTGACTGCATCGTTTTACCTTCCCACCAGCAGTGCAGAAGAGTTTCAGTTTCTCCACGTCCTCGTCAACACTTATTATTTTCCTTTTTTTTGATGATTGCCATCCTAGTAGATGTGAAGTGGTATCGCATGGTGGTTTTGATTTTCATTTCTGTAATGACTAATGTTGTTGAGCATCTTTTCATGTGCTTATTGGCTATTTGTATATATTCTTTGGAGAAATGTCTGTGTAAGCCCTTTGCTCATTTTTAAGTTGGATTATTTATCTTTTTGTTGTTAAGTTGTAAGACTTGTTTATATATTCTGGATATTAAATCCTTATAAGATATATGGTTCCCAAATATTATCTCCCATTCTGTAGGTTGTCTCTTCATTGTCTTGGTAAAGTCCTTTGATACACAGAGGTTCTTAATTTTGATATATTCCTTTTTTTTTTTTTTTTTTTAAATTGCTCCAGCTTTTGTTGTCACATCTAAGAATCCGTTGTCAAAAACTGGGTCCCAAAGCATTACTATTGTGTTTTAAGAGTTAATGGTTTTAGTTTTCATTTTTAGATCCTTGATCCATTTTGAGTTAATTTTTGTGTATGATGTGAGGTAATGAGTTCAACTTCATTCTTTTGCACATAGAGATCCAGTTGTCCCAGCAATTTATTAAGAGACTTTTTTTTCCCCCATTGAATGGACTTGGCACCCTTGTTGGAAACCAACCATAAATGTATGGGTTTATTTCTAGATTCTCCGTTCTTTTTCATTGGGCTATATATATGTCTGTTCATATACCAGCACCACACTGCTTTCATTACTGTAGCTTTGTAGTATGTTTTGGAATCAGGAAGTGTGAGTCCTCCCACTTTGTTCTTCTTTTTTAAGATTATTTCGGCTGTTCAGTGTCCTTTACAGTTCATATGAATTTGAGGATTGGCTTTTCCACTTCTACAAAGAAGGTTGTTGGAATTTTGATAGGGAATGTGTTGAATCTCTAGATCGGTTTAGGTATTGACATATTAACAGTATTAAGTGTTCCAGTTCATAAACATGGGATGTCTTTCCATTTATTTAAGTCGTCTTTAATTTCTTTTAGCAGTGTTTTATAGTTTCCAGTGTATAAGTCTTTTACCGCCTTGGTTAAATTTATTCCTAAGTATTCTTTTTTGACACTATTGTAAATGGAATTGTTTTCTTAATTTTCTTTTCAGTTAGCTCATTGCTGATGTTTCTAAATACAACTGAGGTTTATGTGTTGACTTTGTACCTTGCACCTTTGCTGAATTTATTTTTTTGGCTCTAACAGCATTTTGTGGATTCTTTAGGGTCTTCTGCATATAAGATCATGTCATCTTGTAAGCCGTTATATTTTTATTTTAAGTAATCTGGTAGCCTCATTAAAAAAAGAAACAGGTAAAATTAATTTTAATAGTATATTCTATTTAATTCAATAAATTCATTAAGTCATTTTGATATGTAATCAGTATAATAAACTATTAATGAGATATTTTACTTTTTTTAATATTAATTCTTCAGAATAAGTGTGTTTTATACTTACAGCACATTTGAACTGGCCGGCCATATTTCAGATGCTCAATAACCAAATGTGGCTAGTAGCTTCTGTAGTGGACAGAGCAACTCTAAATGCTTTCTCTTGTTTGTGTTACTTAATGCTACCATAGGATGTTAAATAACAACAGAGATAGTGGTATCCTTGTTTTGTTCTCGACTTCAGGGGGAACATATATAGTATTTTTATAATCTTCTTACCTTTTCTCAACATCATCAATAGATTTGCACATCATAATTGTACCTTATAATTTTTCAAAGTTGCATGGTACGGTATAAATGTACCATAACAACTTTTTTTTTTTTTTTGATGTTTGAATGTTTTAGTCTTGTGTTTTGTTATAAACAGCGCTGCAGTTTTTTAAAGTTTTGGTACATATTGCCAGATTGTATTTCCTGAATATTTATACCAATATACTACTACCACTGTATAACAGAGTCTCTTTTTCTCACATCTTTGCTAATACTGTATTATCTTTCTTTTGAAATCTCTTCCTTTTAAGTAAAAGTGGTATAGTTTGTATTTGTACATTTTGAATAATAGATTAAATTTTTTTTCACATTTATTGAATATATACATTCTTTTGCATAGTCACAGTTCATTTTGTTTCTTATTTTCTGTTGTGGGGTTAAGTCTTTTTTGGGACTGATTAGTAAGACTTCTTTCTATATTAAGGATATTAATTTGTGTGTGTTGGAGATATGTTTCCCCAGTTTGTCATTTATCTTTTACCTCCAGTTCACAGTTTTGTTTTGTTTTTAATTTTAATTTTGGTGAAAATATACATGGCAAAAATACACCCACCCATTCATCAGTTTCTATATGTACAAGTCAGTAACACTGATTACATTCTTGGCATTGCGTCACCATTCTTCGTATCTCTACCTATATTGTTTCACCACCATTGGCTTAGACTTACTAGCCCCTAAACTTCTCATCTGTGCTTTAGTGTTACTGCTGACAATTTTAACTCATGTAGACAATTGTTTAAAAGAGCACAAAGCTCATGTCGAACATTCTTTACTAATTTAGCTGGACAGTTGTTTAGTTTAAAGATGATTGAAGGGGATAATTTTGGCTCATGGTTTGAATATTTTCTCAGAGCAGTAATTTCAGGGGTTCTTCCAGTCTTAATAGGACAAGTAAGTTTGGATTCTGTCAGTATTTGAAATTCTGATCCATAGTTTATCACTTTTTGATCAGGATTCATCTATTGAATCCTTGATCAGAATTATCAGTGTCTTAGTTATCTAGTACTGCTCTAACAGAAATACCACAAGTGGATGGCTTTAACAAAGACAAGTTTATTCTCTCACAGTCCAGTAGGCTACAACTCCAAATTCAGGGCATCAGCTCCAGAGGAATGCTGTCTCTGTCAGCTCTGGAGGAAGGTCCTTGTCTTCAGTCTTCCTTGGTCTGGGAGCTTCTCTGCGCAGGAACCTCAGGTCCAAAGGATGCACTCTGCTCCCGGCACTGCTTTCTTGGTGATATGAGGTTCCCATGTGTTTCTGCTTGCTTCTGTCTTTTCTATCTCAAAAGAGATTGGCTTAAGACACTGTCCAGTCTTCTAGACCTCATCAGTATAACCTCATCATAGTGATAGAGTTTATAACACATAAGGAAATCACATCAGATTACACAGTCATGCAATACTGGGAATCATGACCTAGCCAAGTTGACATATATTTTGGGGGGACACGATTCAATCCATGACAGTCAGTAATTGTAGCTGGGCACCATCCAGTTCATCTGGTCTCATGGCTAAGGAGGCAGTAGTTCATGGCGGCAGTTAGATCTGCAGTCCAGTTCCATCTCTAATTCCTGGGTTTGCTTCTTCCTCTGCTGTTCAGGTGAATAGAGACCAGTTGTATCTTGGATTGCCACTTGCAAGCTTTTAAGACCCCAGGCAGTACTCACTGAACTAGAAAGAGGAACAGTAGTTCTAAAAGCAGTATTAGGCTAATTTGACTGGACAGTCCTATGAAGCCATGACCCTGTACCTTTGAACCAACAGAACTAATCCCGTGGGGTGTTTGGATGTATTTAAGTAGTAGCAACAACTTTACCCTCTCTCTTTGTCCCTTTTTTTGTTTTTTGTTTTATTTTTGGTTGCTGTTATTATTACAGAATTATAAATAACCCAGTATTTTCCATTTCACCCTTTTTCTGGTGTAGAACTTAGTGATAATCAGTTATACTCATCAGGTTGTGCAGCCGTTACACATCAGTGCCTATTTTCCCATCATCATAAACATAAACTCACTACTTTGCAGAGAATAATACCCTCTTTCCCTACCCACTCCCACCCCAGGTAACCACTAATAAGCATTGATCTCTATATCTTTACTTATTCTTGTCTTTTTATATAAGTGAAGTCATACAGAATTTGTCCTTTTATGATTGCCTTACTCATTCAGCGTAATGTCTTCAAGGTTCATCCGTGTTGTAGTATGTATCAGGACTTCATTTCTCTTTATGACTGAGTAGTATTCCATTGTATGCATATACTGCATTTTGTTTATCCATTCATCTGTTGATGGACACTTAGATTGTTTTTACCTTTTTGCTATTGTAAGTAGTGCTACAGTGGACATAGATGTGCATGTGTTTGTTTGTGTTGCTACTTTTAGATTCCTAGGGTATATACCTAGGATTGGAATTGCTGGACTATTACTAGTTCAATTTTTAGTTTTTTGAGGAATTGCCGTACTGCTTTCCACAATGGATTAGGGTTCCCATCACCCCACATCCTAGCCAACATTCGGTATTTTCTGGTTTTTTTTTTTTTATGATTGCCATTCTAGTAGGGGTGAGGTGGTATGTCATTGTAGTTTTGATTTGATTCTCTCTAATGGCTTATGATGATGAGCATCTTTTCATGTGTTTGTTGGCTGCTTGGATATCCTCTTTGTTGAAATGTCTAGTCATATCCTTTGCCCATTTTTTTATTTTCCCCATTTTATTTGTCTTTTGTTGTTAAGCTGTAACTGTTTTATATGTATATTTCAATATTAGACCCTTACTGGCTATGTTGTTTCCAAAATTTTTTTTCCCAGTCTGTAGGTTGTCTTTTTACTCTTTGGATAAAGTTCTTTTATGAACATAAGCATTTAATTTTTATGAGGTCCCAATTATCTCTTTTGTCGTCTTCTGGTTATACAGTTGTTGATATGTTTGATAATCTGTCATTAGAAAAAACCAGATGCCATAGCTTCTCCCCTGTATTTTCTTGTATGAATGTTATAGTTTTAGATTTAGCATTTAGGTCCTTGATTCATTGTGAATTAGTTTCTGTGTATGGTGTAAGGTGTGGATCTTGCTTCATTTTTCTGCATGTGGAAATCCAGTTTTCCCAGCACCGTTTGTTGAAGAGACTGTTCCTTCCCCATTGAATGGATTTAGCACCCTTGACAAAAATAAGTTGACCATAGATGTTTGGATTTATTTCTGGGTTTTCAATTCTATTCCATTGGTCTGTGTGTGTCTTGTTAAACCAATACCAGGCTGTTTGGAGTACTGTAGCTGTGTAATATGTTTTGAATTCGGGAAGTGTGAGGCCTCTACTTTCTTCTTTTTCAATATTGCTTTGGCTGTTCATGGCCTCTTGCCATTCCATATAAAGTTGAGGATTAGTTTCTCCATTTCTGTAAAAAATCTGTTGGAATTTTGATCAGGATTGCATGGAATCTACAGATCGCTTTGGATAGTATTGACATCTTAACTATATTAAGTCTTCCAATCCAGAAACACAGAACATCTTTCCATCTATATAGGTCTTCTTTCGTCTCATTCAGCAGTGTTTTATAATTTTTGTTGTGTAAGTCTTTCACATCCCTGGGTAGATTTATTCCTAGATGTTTTACTCTCTTAGATGCTATTGAATACAGAGGTTTTTTTCTTAACCTCCTTTTCACATCTCTCATTGCTGGTGTATGGAAACCTCATAGTTTTTCTTATGTAATGACTTTAAATTTATTTAGTGCAATCTGTCAGTTTTTTTTTTTTTTTGTGGGTTTTGCCTTTTGTGTAATTTACCACCTTTCAATGAGGTTACAGTTTTGTCCCAATATCATTTTGCCTATTCTTTCTTCACTGACTTAAAATGGCTGTTTTCATAACCTAATTATCAGATATGAGATTTGTTTTCTGGTGTATATTCCACTGTTCGTGTGTTCCTACAGCGTGGTAGATCATATTAATTTCGGGTAGGACAAGTATTTTCAGAAATGTTTTGGCTGATGCGCTGGTTTTTGTTTTTTTCAATTTTGCAATTGTTGTTGTCAAGTTGTGTTCCTCACTACCCACCCCCACCCCACCTCCACCTCCAGCAAAAGAAAACAGAAATAAACTGTTGGTCCTTTTATTGAAATTACTTTAAAATAAAGGATTTTACAGTGTGATGTTTCTCAGTTTGTACAGTTCTCGTTAAAGTTTATTCCTAGTCATTTGTGTATTTTTTTTTTTTTTTCTATTGTGAAAGGAGTAATGAATTGTTTCTGGCATATGAAGTATTTTTGCTCTTTGTGTATTGATTTTCTCTAACCCAGCTACCTTCTCTTTATTCTTTTGATTTTTTTCAGGAGGAATAGTCATCTTCTCTACCAGTAATTACCATTTTGTCTCTTTCAGTATTTATACTTTTTATTTACTTACTTCCAGAACTAAGTAATAATGAACATTTTCGTCTTGCATACAGCACTTGGCATTTTACTATTAAATATGACATTGGTTGTTGGTTTCAGAGACGTACCATAACGTGCTTCTAAGAAAGAGTTCTTCTATTGCAAGTTTACTCAGAGTTCTTTACTTTGTTTTTAGTTAGCTGATTGTGAATTTTTTTCAGATTCCTTTTCTGGCACAGTGTTAGAGTTTTTTTGTTTTTGTTTTTCTCTCCCCTCCTTTGACAGATAGATACAATGAATTTTATTATTAGATTTTTCATTCTTAAATTGCTAAATTAAACTCTTCCTTCATTGTGATATTCCATTATCTAGCTCTGGATTTAAGTTGTACAAGTCTCATTTAGGCTTTTTGAATCTCTTTCATAAACACGTTATTGTGTAGTTTGTGTGTATGTGTGTGAGCTATGTGCTATTTTAGGTTTTGTTAGCAGGATTAAGCTGGTTTTATGAAATAAATTTGCAATTTTTATGCTTTCAAATACTCTGAAACTGTACAAATATAATTAAATTATGTATCTCTTGAAGGTTGAATAGAAGTCATCTAAAGTCTGTCTGGTCTCAGACTCTTTATTGTTTTAGTAACTATTATTTTCTTCGATGATCTGTACCAATCTTATTCAGCTTCTGCTGAGAGACAGTTTGTTTAATATCTAAAACTGTTAAGATTTTTTTTAAAACATTAATCACACCCAGAAACTATGCAATGTGGAAATAAACAGGGCTGTTTTTATATCATGACAACTGGGTTAGATGTTTCCTTGGGATATATTCATTGATAATCAATTCAAAGAGAAAGATGAATTTATTGAAGTGACCAAGTAGCACCTCTTAACCAGGATTAATTTTTGTCCCAGCATTTTACTTTTAAAAATTTTGAACCTACAGAAAAGTTGCACAAATGAAAATCTTTAATGTATTAATTTTTCTCATTCTTAGGTGCATTTTATCTGGTGTTTGAATATATGGACCATGATCTGATGGGACTACTGGAATCAGGCTTAGTTCATTTTAATGAAAATCACATAAAGTCCTTTATGAGACAGCTAATGGAAGGTCTGGATTATTGTCATAAGAAGAACTTTTTGCATAGAGATATTAAGTGTTCAAATATTCTTCTAAACAATAGGTATGGATATGAGCTTGATGTATATGTTCAAAATGAGTGGTATGCTTTAATTCTGTTAAAAGGATTTAAAATTTAGCTTATTCATAGCTTCAAAGTTTTTTAACATAATAACAATATTATAGCTTGCGCTACCTCTAAAATTGTGTTAAATATACTTTAGTTAACTTACATTAATAGTTTGTAATATACATAAAATAATATTTGGTTGACTTTCTTGCTTGGTAGTCTTCTAGATAATGTTAATGAATCTTCTCATAATTAATAATGTGATTTAAGAATAGATTTTAGAATTTTTTCTTTTAAAACAGTCATCATATTTTTAAGGTGAACTTCTTCTGAAGTGTGTATACACACCTGTATGGGAACACACAGAGACATACCTATATATTTAAAGCTTATGTTAAATAGTTCACTAATAGCATTAAGTTAAACTCTGACACTTCTATTACAGTTGGTATTATTTGTTAGTTTAAATGAGGCTTGCCTGTTCCTGATTTTAATTAGTAGAAAATGTTTTATGCACCTTGCCCTTCCAAGAATTGGAAAGGGAAACAATTTAAAATAAAGCGATTTAGCTCTTGAGCATTGTTGAATTGAGTAAGTAATTTGTCTTACTGCTAACTATTAGTAGAAATTAACTCATTTTGTTTTATTTTCATTGAAATGTCCTTTTCTAAATAGTAACTGAATAGTGCTGAAATACTATTACATTAGTACCATTATAGTAATAATGATTATAATAACAGTACTAGTATAACAATAACACTGTATTAGTACTGAATAGTAACTGAAACTATCCAAAACAAAGTACTAATTTTTTACCTTATCTTTTCATGGATTTATCGCTCTTAAGTGTAGGACCTTGGTGGTACTGCAGTGTGATGAAAATTAAAAATATGATCAAAGTTAAATTTTATTTATAAAACATATTTTTAATTAGTTCTAGGAATAGAATATGAATGTGTGACCATTTCTGAGTAGACTAATGCTTTTTGTTTATTTGTCTTATTCCACTAGAGGGCAGATAAAACTTGCAGATTTTGGACTTGCTCGGTTATATAGCTCAGAAGAAAGGTAAGAGTACTTTCAAATGATTATTATAGACATTAGAGTCCAGTTTTAGAAGCTGTATACTAAGAACACCTTATTGATAACTTTATTTTTTTTAAAAAAAGGGGGAAAATTTACTTTTCATTAACCATGAAGCTTTATACCATATCGGGTAAATATAATTTCTTTTAAAATAGAAATTTTAAATGTAAGTGAAATAAGCCTGTGAATTAAAAAAAAAATTATACATAAATTTCTAATGGAAGTTCAGACATTAAGATGCTCTTAATTTTTAGTGAAAAATCTTAGTTTATCCTTTTTAATTTGCATGTTTAAACTTATAAACTTTGTTTTAATTATTTTAGACTTCATGATTTCTCTGTTTTTTTTTTATATCTAGTTTTGTTTTTTAAGCTTCCTAGAGCCCTTTATTTAAACAGACAGTTGTGAGGAAGTTCACTGTGTAAGACAGAACAAAGTAGAGCTTCTCTGGCTAAAGTGGGGACATGTATCCCACTTGACTCCTTTTGTGTTTGGTGGTAATGAAAAATAACTTGTCTTATTTTCAACTAATAACGGAATTTCAAAATAAAATATTTTTGTGAAGTAATGGATTTTATGTAAGTAAACTATGGCACTGCTTGGGCTTAATAAATTTCTAGAGTCAATTTAGCCCATTCCTTTGCTGTCAGACAGCATTGTATGTTTTCATTTATGTATATATTTTAATTATAAAACTCTTTAGGTGCTACCATAATTTAATATAATGAGACATCAGTTAATTGGAATTCTTAAAAATAGATGTTCGCTTTCACTAAACCAGTTAAATTAGTGTTTCTGGTTAGTTGAAGAAATAAACAAAAACACTCTTAAGTTTTTTAGAGTAAAAAGTTTTCATTCATAAGTGAAACATTTTTTGAATATTTAAGATAGAATATTTGCCTATTTTTTAATCTTGCAGTGCCTGTGATATCATTTGGAAAATTATTGTCTTGTTCAGTATTCTAGAGTAGAGGTTTTCAAATGGTGTGTTTTGGATACATTGGCATTCCACCCCATTAAAATTGTGATTTGGGGGGCGTTGTGATGGACGGGGCTCCTGTACCTGCTTTAGCCAGAGCTGTTCTGCTTTTATTTGTTTTACCTATTTTCAATTAATATTTTGAGAAAAGGTTCTGGTGTTCAAAAAAAAAAAAAATTATTTTTTAACTGTTCTAGAGCTTAAAAGCTATTACCCTTATTTTGCATTTGAGAAAACCAAGACCTAGGAAAGGTTAGGTAACTTAAAGTCAAAATATATTTGTTGGCAGAGCCAAGCATATATAGCTCAAGGTTTCTGAATCCCAATTTTTTATTACCATCATATTATAACAGTGACTCTTGGTAGAAATTGAAGAAAATTGGTTCAAATGTATATTCAACCCCAAACTTCACTTGAAGCATATTTTTTGAGTGACCAAATTTCAGATGCTATTATTTTGGGTGAAATTCTGATTAATTAAGGATTCTGTCTCCTTGCTGGTTAATTGAGATTTCACTGTAGTTAGAGCATCCTTTCTTAATACAAGTATGTGTCTATTATGCTTGAATATAAATCCATTTCTTCTTGTTAGGTTTCAGTGGAGATGGAAAACAGCTAATTACCATTTTCCATCTGAGAGATTCTTTTTATGCAGATGCTCATCCACATTTGGAATAGATACATTGCAGAAAAGCTGAGTGTAAAGTAAAATTCTATGTATCAAACTCTTATTTTCCCATTGATTCTGTTTTAAAAATGGAATGTTGAGTTCCAGTGGAGTGCCAGGGTATGGAGTGTTCACTGGGCCCTGATTCCTGTTGCTCTGCTGGACTGATACAGGAATTTTGAGCTTAGAGAAGCAGGAAATTTAAAATCTCATAACTTTGCATCTTCTCAGTAATGTATACTGAGTTTTTCTGCTTAATCAAATTTATAAGATAAAAACTTGTTATATCATTGTGTTTTATGAGCAGATATAATCCTTAAGGGGTTCAGTTACTCCTTGAAAACTTTTCCAGATTGGAATAATGTCAGTTTCTTTAAAGTCCATTGGAGAATTCTGCTTAATTTAATACAGATATTTTCCTGTAACTGTTAATAATGTCCTAATTTTAAAAGAAATCTGCTTTTAGCTGCCTTACTGTATTATCCCAAATTTTTCAAAGATTTCTTGAAAAAATATATAGCAAATGATTTTTTATTCATATTTCTACTTTGTTACTATAAGCAGAGGGAAATATACCCATTCAAAAGTTGTCAGTTTAAAGTATTTTCTAAGAAATTTGTTACTACAGATACATTAACTGAAATGTCCAAAAAATTTAGTTTCTTTCAAAATACAGCAGATTTAAGGTTATCAACCATGTCTCTCTCATTATGTTTTGGATAGGCTTTTTTGAATTTGAGGAAAGCTGGGTGGAGTTACAGATATCACAGAGGAATAGTAGATTGAAGGTGTGTGACCAGTGTGGAGCTCCTCTGTCATGTGTGCTACAATAGAAAAAAGGAGAACCCTTACATTAAAATTAGGGAGTGGGGAGGGGGGAAATGATTCCTTTAAACCTAAAGAATCCTTTCCTCACTTTGAATATCAGTATTTATAAGCATTGGGAACTGTAGAACTTGAAGATAAGCTTTTGCCCTGTTTCTTCATTATCTGTCATCTTTCAGTACCTGTTTTAAGTCAACTTTTCCTGAGACTTTTAGCCACATAATATTTCCTTGTGAGTTTTTATTTTACCAAATCATTGCTCCACTGCTTTTCCAAAGACGGAGTATCATTTTCTCTTTGTGTGATTGTCCCCCCCCCCTTTTTTTTAAGGTAGTTTGCACATAAGTTGAAAATAATTTCATTTTCTAGAGAAGAAACAATAACTTAGGCACATTTATTTTTTAATGCAAGGACAAAATCGATAGGCCTGAATCAGAGAACTGTGGCTCCAGCTCTGGCGTTGTCATTTAACCAGTTGTGGTTAAATGGGCAGATCTTGGGCAAATCACTTAATTTCTCTGGGCCTCATTATTCTCAACTTTTAATATCAGGGATTTAGAATAAATGATCTCTAAAATCCTTATTTATAGTGTTGAAAAACAAATCTCTTAATTGTTCTGAAATTCACTGCAATGAAACAGTAATAAAACAAATAAAAGTTTTCTAAACTACCAAAAACTCACTTCATTTCTATATTATGATCCAATGAGAAGGAAGAAATTAAAGGGGTCTTGAAATGTTACCAGGAAGAACCAGATACACTGGGTCACTAACACCACCCTCCCAAAACATACTCACCTTTTTTGGAGGCAATGCCACCATCTAGTGGCTTTTTAGAAAATTGCCATTAACAACAATAAATTTTTCCTAAGTTATAGGCGTTAATGGGTGGAGAAGACAGTATCCCTCTAGCTACTTATCCAAGGGCAAGATGAAATTGCATTCAGGATTAAAATTGCCTCCTAAACTCTGGTCATTGTTAGACTTTTGTCCTTATTTTATCACTCCATCTAAATTGTACTTACTTTAAAGACAGGGACCACTTTATACTTTTGTGTTTTCTATGCCTTAAAACATTGAACACAATTGAATACAGTAATTGCTCGATTGATTCTCATCCTGATCTATCCCCTTTTTATAGATCAGTGCAGGGGGCTTTGGGGATTCCAGATAATAAAAAGAATCTTTTGGGAGGCTCTGGATAAGATTGGAAGAACCATGATAATAAAAAGATCACTAATAACATATGAATAGCAATAAATAATGCAATTAAACAACCTTCAGGAATGGAAATATCATTTAGATCACCGATTTAACTGTAAGGTCAAGATTAAATTGTATCTCCTGCAGCCCTAATTTAGGAGCTTATTGTTTTGAGCATACACAGAAAAAAGGCAGAGAATTTAATTCTTTAGGTTACAGTGTTCCCCACTCCTCCTGTGGGGAGGAATCTCATCCGTGTGCTAAATACTGAAGACTCCCAAACTAAATTTCAAGCCTTGATCTCCAAACCTGTATGTTTATTGAACATCTCTACCTAGATGATCAGGGTACCTTAAATTAAACATATTGTTACAAAACCTATGTTCTCTTCCCCGGAAAAAAGTCTGTTCCTTTTCCTTTATTCCCCCTTTTAGTTAAAGGTATCCAGTCACTCCCACATACAGATGTGTCTCATATGAACCCATTGCTGTCGAGTAGATTCCAACTCATAGCCATCTTACAGGATGAGTAGAACCACCCAGTAGGGTGTCCAAAGGATCGGGGAGGGTGTGTGTCAGGGTTGTATCTTTTCACCATACTTATTCAATCTGTGTGCTGAACAAATAATCTGAGAAGCTGGACTATATGAAGAAGAGTGTGGCATCAGGATTGGAAGAAGACTCATTATTAACAACCTTCGTTATGCAGATGACACAACCTTGCTTGTGGAAAGTGAAGAGAACTTGAAGCACTTACTGATGAAGATCAAAGACTACAGCTTTCAGTTTGGATTACACCTCAACATAAAGAAATAACAAATGATGACAACTGGACCAATAAACAACATCATGATAACTGGAGAAGATACTGAAGTTGTCAAGGATTTCATTTTACTTGGATCCACAATCAACGCCTGTGGAAGCAGCAGTCAAATCAAATGACACATTGCATTGGGCAAAAGACCTCTTTAAAGTGTTAAATAACAAAGATGTCACCTTGAGGACTAAGGTGAGCCTGACTCAAGCTGTATTTTTAATTGTCTCATATGCATGTGAAAGCTGGACAATGAATAAGGAAGACTGAAAAAGAATTGATGCATTTGAATTATGGTGTTTGCAAAGAATATCGAATATACCATGGATTGCCAAAAGAACAAACAAATCTGTCCTGGAAGAAGTACAGCCAGAATGCTCCTTAGAAATGAGGATGGCGAGACTATGTCTCACATACTTTGGACGTGTTATCAGGAGGGATCAGTCCCTGGAGAAGGACATCATGCTTGGTAAAGTAGAGGGTCAGTGAAAAAGAGGAAGACCCTCGGTGAGATGGACTGACACAGTGTCTGTAACAGTGGGCTCAGGCATAGCAATGATTGTGAGGATGGTGCAGGACTGGGTGGTGTTTTGTTCTCTTGTACATAGGGTCACTATGAATGGGAGCTGGCTCGACAGTACCTAATGACAATGACAACCACCTTTATGGATGCAGACCGCCACATCTTTCTCCCGCGGAGCAGCTGGCGGGTTCAAACCACCAACTTTTCAGTTAGCAGCCAGGTGCTTAACCGCTACACCACCACGGCTCCTATACCTCATATACCAAACCAAACCAAACCTGTTGCCGTCAAGTCAATTTCTACTCATATAGACCATGATAAGTAGCGTTTTATTAGATTTCCTGCCCCTGGTGTTTCTCCCTAGCCCTACATCTCTGTTATCACCTTATCTCCTGCCATTCTTCTCTACCTCATCACCTGCCCCCACATAATAGCAGCGTTGAGCCATTTGCGGTTCTCCAAACATGCCATGCCCTTGAATGCCTGTGTAATTTATATTTCCTTTTGTAAGGATTTATATTTCCCACTACCTCAGCCTGACAAGTTTGTTTTTTTCCTTCAGTATGCAGTTTGGGCATTATTACCTCTTTTGAAGTATGCCTTGAATCCCCCAGGCATCAAAGTGTGCGTTTTCCTTTGGGTGTCCAGAGGACTTTATACATTATGTATTTATGTAGTATTTATATTGTAGTATTATAATTTATGTTTACATCACTACTAGACTTTTAAGTCTCTAAACAGCTGTGTTTGTTTTTAGTTCAATCATCTGTTAGTGTTTAGCATAGTGCTTAGCTCAAAGTTCTAGGAAGTATTTGTTGGTTATTAGGAAGGAAAGGGAACAACCTTAAGTATCATTTGTGCATGGCACTTTATTATGTACAGTCTCCTTTAAGAGAAATATTTTATGGGAAAACAGTCCTCTGAAATGGCTTGTAAGTATCATTATTCTTATGCACGTTTTCAAGATTAAGAAACTGAAGTTTAGAAAGTTTAAGTGTATTTCCAAGATCATACATCCGTAAGTGGTAGAGCTAAGAATTAAACTTGCGTCTTTTGACAGAAAGACTGTTTTCATTATAATGATATGTTTCCCTGGTAAGACTCTGGATCCAGCCTTTACTTCCTAAAAGTGTTTACTGGATAGGGAGCTCTAGGGGCCTCCTAAAGTCTGCTTTGGAGGTACTGTTAGGCTGGTGATAGTTTTCTAGAGTCTCTTTGTAGCCAATAGTTCACTGAATTTTGCTGTCTCTGCCCCTTTACCCTCCAAATACAAAATTTTGCTGAAATAGGTATACTGTAGTTTCAATCTTCTAGCAGTCAACAGGTTGTCTGACAGCGCTGTATACGTGGTATCGCGTGTTTGCTTCTTTGTGATCTGAACAGCAGCATCTTTTGCATTCTGACAAGGGGCAGCCAAACCTAGTAGACTAAATCTGAAATGGTCATTTTCGGGGACTCTGGATTTTCGTTTATTAATCTACTTTTGGATGATCGATTTTCATATTACAGTAGTGTGTTACTTTTCCTGGGATTTAAATTTCCTGACCTGTGGCCTATTTTTTGCATGACCCTTGAGCTCAAGGATTACTCTTTACGTTTCTAAAGGTTTGTTTAAAAAATAGAAGAAGAAATGACATAGACACATGTGGCCGGCAGAGCCTAAGGTATTTATTAACTGGGACTTTACAGAAAAAATTTGCCACCCCCTATGCATTACATTTAGGCCCTGTATTGTCCTGCTTATTACTGCATGAGAACAAAAGCTGTTTAGTTTTCTGGTTTTTCCCCCTATAAGGAGAGAAGATGGGAATTTACAAGAATGTGTTCTTTGTTAAGTTTGATGTTAAATGGACACCATTGAAATGTACTTTTAATATAATAATAGGTGCTGTTTCTAGTAAATATATCCGTACATTTCTTATATATCTGTATTTATGTGTCTGTCTACCTATCAGTCAATCATGATATGTTATTTAAAGTTTGATTATTATCTAAGCTTTCCTCCTTCCTTAAACCCACTCTCCTCCTCCTGTTTTTTCTGTGTAGTCACCATTGCTTTACCTTGGCTCAGTATTAAGACTGTCTAACCTAAACACAGCTACAGATTTGGATTGTTTAGTCCTAGACTATCACTTTGCCGTTATATGTGATATATTGAATATGGAACACTTAATATTCAACAATTAACAATTAAATGCCATGTATTAGGAATAGTACTAGTCACTGAGGATTAAAAATTGTGGGCAAAAAAGACAAAACACCTACCCTAACAGGACTGTAGAGACTAGGAAGTACAGACAGGTAAACAGGAAGTTATAATGTAATGTGTAATGCTATATTACTTGTATTAGGGCAAGAAAAAAAATGATCGGGGACATCTAATGTAGGCTTGTCTTCCTAGAAGTGATATTTAAGCTGCAATCTGAAAAATGAGTAGAAACTAACTGAAATGCGGGGTTTCTATGAACCCGGCAGGGAAAGCAGCGTTTGTTTGGCCTTCTCAGGGAACTGATGGCTCAGTGTGGTTGGAGCAAGAACAAGATCATAAAGAATCTTGTAAGTCTTGTGTGGATAGTCTCTAGAAGACAGCAGTGTATATTAGAGGTGTATGAGACACATTCATATTTGTATTTATACCATCACTCTGAGTACATTTGGAAAATGGATTGGTCTTGTAAATCCAGAAGCAAGGGCAGTTAGAAAGCTGTTGCAGTAAATCTAGGTGGATGATAACAGCAAAACTAGAGAATGGGCATAGATATTGGAAAAACAGAGATGAATTACAGGGATCTTAAGAATATAAAATTGTTAGAACTTGATTACATGTTGTAAGATGCATCCCTGTCTCTACCCCTACTGTAGGATTTCTGCTTAGGCAACTTAATAAATGGCTTATTAGTTAGAATAGGCAACGCTGTTGTAGCTCAGGGAACCTCAAAATTCAGTGATTTAAAGAATAAGAATTTTATATTTTTCGCTTAATAATCTGGAGTGGTTGTTGCTTACCTTGATGCAGAATTAATGTTTAACCAAATCACCAGGTCAAGTAGTGATTCTTCTTCATACTCTCATTCAGGGAGTCGGGCTGGAAGATACGTCATCTTTCATACATCCTTATACATCCCTTCCGAGATTGTTGTCATCTCTGTCAGCCAGAAGTGAGAAAAGAAGAGGGAGGAGTGTTATGAGCCAGGCCTAGAACTGGCACTTATCACATATGCTCATGTTCCGTTGGAGAGAAGCTGGCCATGTAGTCACACATAACTGCAGTGAAGGTGGGAAGTGTAGTGTAGCTGGGCAGCTACCTTAGAAGAAGACAGCAACAGATTGTAGAGGACTGGTCGAAGTCTCTACCACAGATGGTGATGCTGTTTGCTGAGACAGGAAACAGAAAAAGATAATGAATTTTCTTTCGGATGTGTTGAGATTGAAGTAGTTACAGGACTTCTGAATTTGGATGTGTAGTAAGAATGAACAGGTGAGAACAAGTGATCATCAGACGGCAGCATCAACTGGAAGAAAATTACTTTTGTTTATCTGTAGCAATATGATGATACAAGAATTTCAAAGTCATTTTTTCTTGGGAGATATCAAAAGGAGGACAAGGGTAGTGGAAATAGAAAGGAAGAGGGAAAGGGTAAGAGAAAAAAGATTGCATTTACTGTTACGTAGTTATAAGTGAGTCAGTTAGAAATTATTAGTAAGTGCTTACTATATGCCAGTCATGGTTCAGTGATAGAATTCTCCCTTTCTAGGCAGGAGACCCAAGTTTGATTCCCAGACATTATACTTCATGCACAGCCACGACTTGTCTGTCACTGGAGGCTTGCATGTTGGTATGATGCTGAACGGGTTTTGGTGGAGCTTCCAGACTAAGACAGACTAGGAAGAAAGGCCTGGCAATCTCTTCTGAAAAATCACTTAATGAAAACCCTGTGGATCACATGTTCTGATCTTGTGGTGCCAGGGGTTGTCATGAGTCGAAGACCAACTCAACAGCAGTTAACAACAATAAAAACATATGCCAGGCACTGAACTCTAGGTATTGTATATATAAACCAAAAAAAACCCCCAAACCTCTTGCCATTGAGTCAGTTCTGACTCATAGCAACCCTATAGGACAGAGTAGAACTGCTCCACACGGTTTCCAAGAAGCGCCTGGTGTACTCAAACTGCTGACATTTTGGTTAGCAGCTGTAGCTCTTAACTGTTACACCACAGACCAAGTCCCTGGTCCCATTTACATTGTCATGAGGAAAGTTAGGCAATAAACTGGTGGGGGGTGGGGGGGGGTGTGCAGGGAGAAATTTAAAATACAAAGTTCTGTAAAGTTAATAAAATACTGACTATGGGGTCACTGTGCGTGTGTTGGGGGCAGCAGCTGGGCGATTTTAGCTAGGGCAATTAGGATAGACCTCTTGGAGGAAGTAAATTTGAGCTAAGACCTGAGTGATGAGAAAGGGAAAACCTAATGACCTGGGAGAAGAACATCCTTCCAAGTAAAAGGAACTGTGCAAATGTAAAGCCTTGGGGAACAGACTTGAAAGGTTTGAGGGTGAAAAAGGTGTTCAGTGTAATAGGAGATAACACCCTGGAGATAAAGCCTTAACAGCAAAGGTAAAAAATTTGTTGTATTTAGTTTTTGCATTGGGAAATCAATGGACAGTTTTAAGCAAGTAAGTGATATGACCTGGTTTCGTGCTCATAAAAAAAAAAAAATCGTGGAGAAACGGGTGAGATGAGAATAGGGGCGGAGGCGAGGAAGCTAGTTTAGTGATTGTTAAACAGTAGTACCAATGGCAAGATAATAGTGCCTTAGACTGGGGTTGGAGAAGGTGAAAAGTAGTTGGATTTGGGATTTATTTTGGATGTAGAGCTGCAAGAAATTGTTGATAGATTAGATGTGAGGTGGAGGAAAAGAGAAATCAAGCATGACTCCTGGATTTTTTTACCTCTGAAGCTGGGTAGGGGTAGGTGTTAGCAGTAGGTCCCAGATTTCTTATGTAGATTTGGTAGGTGTTTCTGCAGTGGATTCTGAAGTTGACACGACATTTTTTGCATATAATAAATTTAGTTAACTGAAGGCTCTCCATATTTTTAACCTTTTGATTTACTAGGATTATTAAGTGCAGCAGCCAGTGGGATTAAGAGTATTGTACTAATCAAAAAGGAAATACATTTTGTTGTGCTTATAATCAGAATTATATTTAAGAATTTAATTTTAAAAATAGAATTTCTTCATATATCTGCAGTGCCTAGCAACAATGCTTTAAGTGTAGTAAGCATCCAATAAAGATGTTAAATAGATTTTTTTACATGTTTATAAATTAACAGTATCTTTTGTCTAAAGCAGTATACGTTATAGTCTGAAAGAAATAGTAAATGTAGACTATTATATATGTTGTTGGAAAAATGAAGCATTTTGGAGCTAGTTACTTTTATAGGATTCTTTTTTTTTCATTTCTTGGAATGATCATTAACAAAGGCAGCAGTTCGGCTTGTAAATTTTAACTGGAATTATCGAGAACACCCAAACACTTCAAGGGCCTAGGATCGGCTCTGAATATCTGCTTTGACTTTTATATATCTATACCAGATAGGAGGCTGAGCCACATGCCAGCCTGAGGATACTCCCTTGTGGCAGTTCGTGGTTTATTGGGGATCCAGTGCTGCTTGTCAGGCTCTGGGGTACGGAAGGCCATAGCATATCTCATTTTCCTGACCTCCCCAATCTCTGGAATTCCTGGGATTGTCCAGAGGCAAAGTATTGGAATCTGTCACCAGACAGGTAGAAAGCCTTTAATTTCTACTGTGCTGATGCTTCATTGAATGTAAATAAAAATGTCAGTGTAGTGCTTTGTTTTGTACAAAGTCTGTATCAGTCTGAATGTATATTTACTTCACAAATGAAAGAATTTTTGCGAATTTGAGATTATATTGAGTATTTTAAAATTGAACTTTCTGGATCTAGTTTTACAGTTGAATGCTTTTTCTCAGTCTTTACTTAGCTCTTTTCTTCTGACAGAAAACAAATACCTGGGAATATTTGGAAAAGCTATTAATTAGTATACATTAAATATTTTTGCAGTACACTTAGACATGTACTTCATTTAGTTTTGTGTTTAATCATTTTTGAAAATGCACAGAACATTTTTACTTCTGAATTTGATAGAATTTAACAAAAAAAGTAAGCTAATCTGGTTTTAACTGCAAAAGATGACTCTAAATGTTGCCTAGAACTTGATACATAGTCTATAAAAGAGCAGTAATTTTTAATTTAAATACTCCTTTTTCAGTAAAATTTAGTAACCTGAATTAGTGTGATTTTGCCACATAATTCAATATAGTTAAAAAATACATATACATGAATATATAAATACGTATATTTCTCCACATGATTCAACTTTTTAATATATATGTATGTATAATTTCTTTTTGCAGATAATTTTTCTTGACTTATAGAGGTTTATATTAATTTAAACATTTTCTTGAGACAGTAGATATGTAGTTGCACTTCAGTAACATGACCATAGCTTTCCTATGCTTATAGACCCTGGAATGTGTTAGAAAAGCTAGTCGTCATAATTTTCGTAAACTTTTTTCTCTCATCCAGCTAATTCATGTATGTTACCTAAAGTTTCAGGGCCATACACGTTAAGGTGCCTGCCCTGTGCCCATCCTTGTTCTGGGCTTTGTCTGTGGGGATCATAATAAAGAATGACCTGGGGTCTTTTGATTTTCTGGGAACATACAAAACATAAACAGAATAGGAGAGTTCAAGACAGTGGTAAGTATGATACAGATTTAAGAATGTGAAAATAATCTACTGTTAGTACAGATTAGACTTCATGGAAGTGGGTTGTTCACTTTGTCTTGAAGGAGATAACAGTGTTTGAATGATAGAAAATAGAAAGATTTTCAACTTTAAAAGGGGTTAAGGGATAAAGAACAGAACATATTTTTAAAGAATGATTAAGCCTAGCTTAATAAGAGTAGGTAGAAAAAAGCTTCTTCATGTGAAGAAAAGTGATGTGAGGAAACAAACAGAAATGACCAAGAAAAATAACATAAATAATGTTAGAAAAATCTAATCCTAATTTGCTACTGAAAATAGACTATCCTTTTTATTTTCAGTACTTATATGTAGATCAGTTACCCCTTTTTTTCCTGGTTTGGAACACTGTTAGTGTAGTCCTGTCTCCAGTAATGCTGTGATAAACAGATTGATGGCTTATAGTATGAGTGCTTAAATTATTTGGAGAAATTTGACTGAATGGGGCAGAGCAGGTCAGATTGCTGAGGTCTTGTGCTGCCTGGAACTTCAGATCTATATAGCTGGCAGTGTGAATACCTAGAGGGAATTGTTTTATAAATCATGATTCTTTTCCTTCCTCCCAAAACTGGTCCAGGTCCAAGCCAACCTCAGGTATACGGGCTTGGAATACTACCTTCCTGGGGCAATTTCCTATGATATAACCTTTGAATCCTTGTGATTTGGAGGATGTCTGTAAAGAAAGAGAGTTAAGAATTGATCTAAAGACATATATGATCACCCTGAAGTATATACGCTAATCCTGGATCAGTCGAAGAGCCATCTCTGACTTCTTAGGACTTTTTTCATTCATGTGAGTCAACTAGAATGTGATCATTCTCTCAGGATTGAAAGCAGTGTCAGAGAATATGTACTGGGATGGTCAAACTAGTTCCTAATATAAGCTGCTATAGATAATTTCTTCTGTCTATAGCAAATAAAGAAATTGCAGTATATATGTCATTATTGTTAGAAGATGACAGTGGAGTCATCTGATAAAGTACCGTAGCTGTTGTTAGTGGTTCCTTGCAGAGTAGAGCCCAGCTACTACAGCCTGCATTTTTGCACTTGCTGTTCACATACTGTAGTGGGTTGAAATCAATGAAATATTGCCAACAGTAGGCCCATTTGAAAACTTTTGTCACTCACTAGTAATATGCCAGATTTGGTCTAAATCAATCCCTTTAAAAGTTATTATGGAAAGGAGAAACAGTATTGAACAGTTTTGTTTATATAAAGACCTTTATTTGATCAAATTATAGTTAAAACCACTCAACTGCTTTTTATTTTTATTTTCATATATTTAAGGGAAGTTTTCAGTTCATCATGTTGCTCTCAGATGCATTTTATGATCACATCATAGATGCCATAGCATGTCTGTATTTGTAGGCACATGAGAGCAGTTTTAGTTAGAGTTGTAGGATTGCTTTGATAGGCTAAAATAATGTTTCCTAAGAGAATCTCTCTTATCCTAACAAATACTAACTCTAAAGAATGCTTTTCTGTGTTTTTTAGTCGGCCATATACTAACAAGGTCATCACTTTATGGTACCGTCCACCTGAACTACTGTTGGGAGAAGAACGCTACACACCAGCTATTGATGTCTGGAGCTGTGGGTAAGATAGCCTTACTGATTGGTTTATTTTACTTGAAACTTGTGGTAGTAAAGTAAAATCAGCTCGTTTGTTAATGATGGGTATTTTTTCTATTAGATGCATCCTTGGTGAACTCTTCACTAAAAAACCTATATTTCAAGCAAATCAGGAACTTGCACAACTAGAATTAATAAGGTAAGCTCATAATTCTGATATTTGGGCAGAGGGAGGTCATACTCCATAGGAAATTTAAAATCTATCAAGCTTGTCTTTTCAAGAGGAAAATATCACAGTTCTTTTGAAAGCTAAATGAAGATAAGACTGGGAAGGAAGAGTAAATATGAGGAAGGAGAGAATGAATGGTAGATACTTCTTCATAAAGTATTAGCAGAAACTACTGAAGGATTAATGTTTTGGTGTATTGTAAAGAAGTAGTCTATCTTAGGTACATACATACATGTTTATATATGTTGTATATACACCAAAATATATGCATATACTAGCTAGCGTAGGTCTTTATAATATGGAACCTGTCGTAGGACCTATCTCATAAGGAGCTATTCATACGTATTAGTCATCTTTCTCTTAATCCCATATTTAACATCATTTAGGAACGATGTTGGTATGAGGTACAAATTTATAGGATTTTACTTTCCCAGCTGGACAAAATGAACATAAAACAACAAGTAGTAACCAGAGAAGGATCCCAACTTCATAGTGTAAACTTTGAGAAGTAGTACCCAGAGACAGACAGTTTTAAGCAAACTAAAGGAAGTTCCTGAGAATTCACAAGTGTTTCCCATTTTGGGGAGACCATTACAGCTAGTTAGAGTTTGGACAAAATAATTTTTAAAAAATTTTGAAAAAGAGCAGAACATCTTAATATTGCCCTTTTTGATGATTGGGGAACTGTAGGGTAAAGTAGAGAAAGATGAGTGCCCCAGTTGGAGCTCACTTTTCTGGGGATAGATTGGCTAAAATTAGAAATATGCAAGCCAGAGGCTAACAGTGATCTTCCTCCACAGCAGCCAGTTGCGTCACCCTAAAGTGGAAGTAGAGAGCCAGTTATGTCCCACACTGGGCTTGAGGGGGTCCCAGCACAGAACTTTGAGGAGGGAGGTAGAGGAGTGCACCAGGAATATACTGTTAGAAAATGTTTATTTTACCTTTTTTATTGTGTAACAGACAAGTAGATAGGGTTACAGAAGAATTAATAGATATACCTAAAAACAAGGAATATACTTTTTTCAATGCTAATTGGACATTTATAAAAGTTGGCTTATATATTAGTAGAAAATAAGAGTAAACTCCAAAACATTGAAAATAGTACAGACTATATTCTCTAACCAAAAATAGAGTAAAACTAGAAATTAATGTAAAAATGGGAACAACAAAGCCTCTCAACTATCTCAAAAGTTTAAATATGTTGAAAATAATTATTAAATAATGATTAAAGAGAAATGAAACTATATTTCATATGAAAAGCTATGTACACAACCTGAAATACCCTACTAAATAAGAAAAATGAAAGTAGATGAATTAAACATTCAACCAACAAGCTAGAAAAAAAAGGACAATAAACCCAGAGAATAAAAGTAATTAATGAGTTACAGTACAGCAAAAGATAGAACTTATGAACAAATCTAAGAGCTGGTCTTAGGTTTATTCACAGACATGAGCAAATATAAACTAAACCACTAATTTAACTTAGTAATAAGAAGAGAGGGTATAAATAAATGAAATGAAGTTATAGGAATTGACCACCGATATAAAGAAAATCAAAATAATTATGAGACCACTTGATTGACCAAACTTGACCATTGGAATACTCAAATAGAGGAAATAATGTCAAGGAGCCCTGGTGGTGTAGTGGTTAAGAGCTCGGCTGCTTACCAAAAGGTCAGCAGTTCAAATCCACCTGCCACTCCTTGGAAACCCTATGGGGCAGTTCTACTCTGTCCTACAGGGTCGCTGTGAGTCAGAACCGAGCCAATGGCACCTAACGACAAAACAACAGTGTTGTCAGAACATTTCTCAAAAGAACCAACCAAATGTTGGTCCCAACATTTTCATAGGTAATTGTTGCAAAGTTTTCAGAAACTAATTATTGTAATGTTCTTTAAACTGTTCCAGAACAAAGAATAATACAGTAGAAGCTTTCTTATTCCAGCCTTCCCTTAAACAGACTTACTGGATTCACCGATGTTCTCCATTCCTTGTGTAAATAAATACCGGTTTGATGACATGGCAGGCTGAGTGCTTGCAGCTTAGTAGGTAGCCAGTTTCTAGTATGACCATGTGTGTTTATCCTACCAGTTAAAGAGTATGATGACCAAGAGGTGGTGGTTTGTTTCAGAATTTTTTATGTAAGCTATTCTTATTATAGTTGTGTAGCTTAATAAAATACTACATAGATGTAGGACTTTGCACCTAAAAGAGTTGCTGTCAGATTAATTAGTGGGCAAGGAACTGTAAAAGTTAGAAACAAAAGTCAAAAATCTAGAAGGATTTAGCACTCAGATTGCTTTGGAAGTGTTTTTAACTTCTAGCTTTATTTAAAGAAACTAAAATGTAAAATCCTTGATTTATGGGTGTGGTTTGTGAAAGAAAGCTAATGCAAAATTTCATTCACTGAGTCCTCTGTTCAAAGAGAGGGCCTTGATCCTGTGTCAGAAGATTGGAGAATAAATGTACATTTATAAATTTTCAGTTAAAATAAAATGTTTAAATTATGTATCTATGTATCTTTTTTTTTTTTTTTTTTTTTAATTCCCTCTTTTAACCTGTTTTCTCAGTTAACTAGCCAACTACTGGTCCTGATTATATTGGATACTAGGACTTCTGTTAATGATAGGTAACATTTATTTAGTTTATACAGGATATAAGCATTGTTATGAGTTTCTCCTGAATTATCTCACTTAAGTTTCATAACAACCTTATGTGTTCTTTTTATATTTAAAAAAAAAAAAATGAAGCTTATAGAGGTGAAGAATTTGTCTAGGGTTGTACAGCTAGCAAGAGGCAAATTGGGATTTGAACCTAGATAGTTTTATCTCAGAATCTAAACTTTTAACTATTACTCTATTCTATGTAGGAAGTAAAACTTCATTGAACTTTTAATGAAGTCATTATAACAGAATACCAGTACTTGACAAAGACAGCATGACACATTTCTACAGGATATTAGTCCAGAAATTCTAAAGGAGATATTAGCAAATAGTATCCTACTTTTTATTTTAAAAATTTACCTGCAAAATCAAATAGGATTCATCCCAAGAACATAAGGATGTTCAAAATTAAGAAATCAAAATAAAAAAGATTGTGTTTTGATATTGTTATTTGAGTGTTCTAGAAGTACTAACCATTTAACTAGTAGTGTTAGAAAAGTGAACCAAAAAGAGGTACAAACAATGGAAAGATGGAGGCAGTATTGCCAGAATTTGTATGTGGTAACATTGCACATATGAAACATGCAAGGGAATCACCTGAAAGACCTCAAAATAAAGAATTTGATAAAATGGCAGGTGTGAAATGAAGTAAGAGAGTGTGTGTGTGCGCACGTGCATGCATGCATACACATATTATACTAAGAATTAGTAGATAGTGAAAGCAACAGCTTTTTAAAAATACATATACCAATAATAACCACTTAGAAAACATAGTGGAGAAAAAGATGCTTTTAGCAAAACCACCACCATGTATGTCCCAGGAATATTGAAAACTATAGTGTCCTACTGAAAAATGTAAAGAATATTTGAATAATTGTTGACAAGGCGTATTTTGTTCTTGACTAGGAAGCCTTCATTTTTATTTAAAGATGGCAATTCATACTAAATTTGTCAGTACATTCCTAATGAGAATTTCAGAGGACATTTTTTTGAAACATGATGATTGATTTTAATGTTTATCTGGAAGAATAAACGTGAAAATAACCAGGAAAATTCTTAAAAAGTTGGAAAACTGGCGACATCCTGGTTGGGGGAGACAGACAAAACAAAGAAATTAATAAAATATATCAGGTGGTGATAAGTGTAAGAGGATAGAAAACAGTGGGAGGTGGTGGTGTATATAGAGTCAGGGAAGGTCTGCCATAAGGTGACATTTGAGCAGAGATCTGAATGAAGTGAAGGAACAGCAAAGTTGTAAAGACCCTGAGGCATGAGTGTACTTGGGTCATTTCATGAACATGTTAAGTCAGTTAATGAACTATATGGAAAAAGAGAAAACTGATTTTCTATCCGTTTGGTTGCAAACAGTACAGTTACCAGAAGGAAAATGGCAGATCTGGAGATACATGGAAAAGCAATTCAGTGTTGCATGAAAAGAGCAGTTTTGCAGAAGTCTGTATTTGGTATGATCCCATTAAGGGAAAACAAATTATATACATCAAAAGAGTCTGGAAATCTGAACATGGACTTGTGAGAGGGTTAGGGAGGGAACAGTTTTACTTCTTTACTTTTTCAACATTTTTTGTTGTGTTGCTAAAATATCAAGTATTTATAGCATAAAGAGATGCTTCAATTTTGATTCTATAGCATTAATATTTTTTCTAAAATATGAAGGGAAAAGGAAGTTTCTGATTAAAAGAAGAACAATCTCCCAAGTGTAAGGAGGCAGCAAAGTATATTGAAAGGGGTGTGTGTGGGCTCTGGAATGTTAACAGACCTGGGATCTAATGCCAGCTCAGCTACTTTCTGCTCTGGTGGCCTAGGGCAAGTTCCATAATGCCCTTAGTTTATTTCTTCACATGTAAAACAGGACTAATAACATGATAGGGGTGTAAGAATTAAATAAAATAACCTATGTAAGTAAATTTCCTGGTACATTTCTTCTCCTCACCTTATTTGCAGTGATGCTGGGGTCTTTCCCCAACCTAAATCCTTAGGAATGATGAGGTCTAGGGTTTGCATTGTACAAATGCATGTAAAACTGATAAAAGAATGTGTGGATATGAATCAGAATCTCTCAAAGAGCTTTGCACTACAGAGGTCAAGTTATTTTATTTATGCTTTGCCTTGTTCCGGAAAGTAAGCAGGTTATGAAAGTCTTGTGGTAAAAGTCGCATGGGTTAAAAAGTGATGGAAAAAGAAAATGACATAGGTGGGGACAAAATGGGATGAATGAGGGGCAACAGCTGGGTCACACTTTTGACTTTAAGCCTTCTAATGGCCAGCTAAATAGCCTCTATATCACACAATATATATTCCTTATGAAATAAAGACTTACAATCATGGAAGAAATTAAAAGTAGATTAAAGTTAAAAGAGTCCTGCTTCCTTCTCTTCGTCCCATCTCCATCCCCTGTACATGTACACACAAAGCCTCAGGCCTAGATGGTCACACAGGTGAAATTTTAAAAACTTTAAAGGAGTAGACTTTGGTTTTTCCAGATTATAGGAAAAGCAAACTTTCTTCTTTCTTTCTTTCTTTCTTTCTTCTTCTTCTTCTTTTTTTTTTTTTTAAATAAATGAAGCTCGTATACCTTCATAAACCAATAGCATAAAAAATTCTGTAGACTTGTGCTTCTTCATCTTTTTGGTCTCAGAACTTCTTTACACTGTTAAAAATTACCAAAGATCCCAAGGAGCTTTTGTTTATTTTGGTTACATCGATATTTACTGTATTAGAAATTAAAACTGAGAAATGTGAGAAGTATTTATTAGTTCGTTTTAAAACAATGTTAACATTTTTAGTTTTTTTAAATCTTATGTTTTCCAAAATCAAAGGAAATTTTGTGAAATGGATGGCATTTATTCACATTTTCACAATTTTTTTTAATGTCTGTTTTAATAAAAGTGATGGCTGGATTCTCTATATATGCTGTTTTGGTTGAGATACATGGAGAAAATCTAGATACGAGGTTACAAAAGGAAAGAGTACTTTTTAATAGTCTTCTCAGGTGATTGTGGGTATTCGCTGAAACTGCACAAAAACTCAGTAAGTGGTAGTTTTTTACAGGTTAGTTAGAAGGTGCGACCTGAAACCAGATGAAGAAAATACACTGAAATCCATTGGTCTTATACTTCAAATTGATCTTCTGCCATTATGGAAAATACTGGTTCATTGAATTAAGCATATCTTCTGAATTTAACATTTGATTGTATTTGTCATCATCACAGAAGCTTCTTAATATTATGAAGCTGTCAGGCTCATGATGGTGAAAAGAAATACTTCACCACGAAAAAATCAATTTTCTGATTTTTTCTTGAAAGCTCAAATTTTATCATGGACAATAAATATTGTCAGTTTTTCTCCTTGAAGTAACAGGCTGACTTTGTTCATATTTGAGAAAATGCATGGCAGATACACATATATAACCATAGTTTGTTAGTTGTTCTTGCAGGTAAAAATCATAAAAGCAGCTACTTCAGCTTGCAACTCAAATAATTGCACAAGTGCTTTTCCTGAAGATAACCATCATATTTTGTTGTGTAGCAGAAGTGCTTTATGAGTATTTTCCATTTTCTTACAGAGGTTATTAAAACGGTATATACTCAAGGGTGGGGATTTAATAAAATTAGCAATTTTTACTGCTTCATGAAGCACATTTTTTTCTCCCCTGAAATTGCACGGTAATGAAGAGTACAGTTACTGCTAGTGCGTTTTGGTGCCAACTGCTTGAATCCTGCTAAGGTACCAGCAGATTTACCTACTAGTGGTTTTGTACAATTAGTGCATAGTCGGCACGTTGAAAAAGGCAAATAATGTCTTAGCAAGGACTCCTAGGGGGAACTGCTTCTGTATATACCAATTTCATATATGAATATTGATACAAAACATCTAAAATAACAACTGGAATACAGCATTACACTAAGATAATAGTCATTTTATTAGGCTCAGGCAGTATTCCTTCTGTATTAGAAACTCTGTTAATGTAATTCATGATATTACTAACCCAGGGGGGGAAATGCAAATGATCATCATGATGTTGTTAGTTGCTGTCAAGTCAGTTCTGACTTCTTGGCAACCCTTTGTGAGAGTGTCTAAAAATCAAACTGATAAAACTAAAGCATCCTTTTTCCTGTTTTTAACTTAAAAGCCACAAAAATAAAAACCTACGGTGAAAAGGAGTAAATGCATGCTTCCTTAACAGGAAATATGCGTGTATATGTGTGTATTTGTGAAATGTCTTTATTAATGTGTTCTGCGTTTCTCAGATTAAAAAGTCTTCATCCTTCCTAGTGGTAAACATTGAAAACACTCCCATTAAAATCAGAAACAAAACAAAGTTAATCAATATTGTGTGCCATCACTATCATTTTTACATTGTTTGGTAGTTGTCATATATCATAATGATAAAGATTTGAAAAAATATGGATGAGTTATGACTGTTGACATATGATAAGATTGTAGACCGGGAAAGCCTCAAAGAAGCAACTGCTGATACTCTTAGGAACTATAGGATATCAGATGGTCACCTGAAAATTTCATATGCCAAATTTCAAGCCATTCCTATAAATAAAACTTTTTAAATTAACTGCTTAAAAATATAATAGAGTAAAAACACATTCATAAGAGCCAGAAGTCTAACAAGCAGCGTACAACATCTAAACAAAGAAAAAAATACAAAACACTGAGGGAATCGAAGAATTGAGTATTTCTAGGATAGAAATATTAAGTATTATGAAAATAGCAATCATTTCAAAATTAATCTATAAATTCAGAACAGTAGTGAATCCCAACAGGATTATCTTCCTTTTGGAATGTGAGAGTATTGATTCTGCAATTCATCTGTAAGAAAATTCTAAGAAGAGTAATTGTATTGGATGGAGGGTTGGGTGGAAGAATTTGCCTTACCAGCTTTTCAAAAATTAATAAAATCTTACCATATTTTATTACCATATGTTACTGACACCAGAGTAGGTAGATCAGTAGCTCAGTCGCTCAGAATAGATTCCCAGATATTTGGGGATTTAGCGTATGCTTCAGTGTATGATGCATTTCAAGACATTTTTGGTAAGAGGTATTGGGGTAGCTGGTTGGCCATCAGACGCAGATTGCAGTGATACACCACTGTTTACAATTACTGTCATGTCTGCCACCCTAGTTTCTGGTTGTTTTCTCTGCCTCAGATTTCCATTCTTTGAGCTACTACCAATTAGATAACTTTATAGCTCAGGTATCTTCCTACAACATACATAATGAAATAATTGAAATTCCATAGCTAAGGGTTAATGGGACTGATAATTTATTTTAAGGCTAGTAATGTACCTAGTTCATTTAATTTTGCACCTTTGAGGTGGCTCAGTGGTTAACAGCTCAGGCTGCTAACCAAAAGGTCGGCAGTTTGAATCCACCAGCTGCTCCTTGGAAACCTTCTGAGGCAGTTCTACTCTGTCCTATAGGGTTGCTATGAGTTGGAATCGACTCAATGGCAATGGATTTGTTTGTTTGTTTTGAGGTAAAATTAATCTCCATTTTACAAAAAAAGAAACAGACTCTTAAGAAATGCCAGGATACAAATCTAGAGTTCACAAAGTCTGTCTTCGTTGGAGTTAGGCAAACTGTCTCAAAATTGTGTCATGTGGCCCCAGTCTACTTTTCCACCTAAACCTCCCTGATCCCTAGATCCCACCTACATGGATTTATTTAGTCTTCCCCAAGATATCTGTACTTTGCTACTTCCATGTCTTTGCCTGTACTTTCTTCTTTTCTGGTTACATATTTATCTTATTTTCTTCCCCACGTGTTTACTTACCCTCGGAGTTGTAGCCAAAATTCTGCGTCCCCTCCCTAACTGGTTTTTTGTATTTCTGTAGTTGATAGTATCCTTCATTTCCTATATTCCAGTATACGTTATACTTCAATTATAATAAGCATCAGCCTGCTTGGAATTAATTAAGTATATGTAGTCACTTGGGGAGGTATACAAAAATGAGGGGCACGGTTCCTGAGCATAATTTTGTAAGAGAAACACATGCAAACAACTAAAAATACAGGGCAAAATGAAGCAAGGGTCAAATAAAAAGAATCGATCACTGTTACTGTCATTCTGAGTAGTACTGAGGATAGAGAAGACCCCATTGAATCAAATGCTTTTGATCTGAACCTTGAGAAGTAAAGAGGATTCAGCTAGGTAGAATCTGTGGGAGAAGGAATATGAGGATAATCATGGAGGAGTGGTCTGTGGAGAGAGAGAGACTAGGAGATGAAACTAGGAAGGTGGTTTGGGACCAGGCTGTAGAAAGATACGCTGTGGAGTTTGGCCTTCTTTCCTAAGCCACTATATTTTTGAGGGAGTTATTATAATTGGGTTTTAAGGAAGAAGAGACTGGGAGTGTGCAAAGAATAAAACCTTAATACCTTTAAAGAGCTTGGATTTACAAAAATCTTGAACTATATTGAGACATAAAAAGTATACTTATTGATGTATGGCTTAAAAAACATGAGTTTTTTCATATAAATGTTTGTGTTTCTGAGGTAGCACTCTGAAGCTCAGCTAAAAAATGTCAACTTTAGTCATCATTTGCTTATATACATTTCTGTATGCATATGTATGTTATAGGGAGTCCCTGGGTGGTACAAATGGTTAAGTGCTCAACTACTAACTAAAAGGTTAGTGATTTGATTCCACCCAGCAGCATCTCGGAAGGAAGCCTTGGTGACCTGAAAGATTGAAAACTGTTGAAATGGAGTTTTTATAAATAGAGTTTATGAAACTCCATTGAAAACTCTGTGGAGCTCAGTTCTATTCTGAAATACATAGGGTCGCCAGAAGTCAGAATCAATATGATGGCAACTGATTTGGTTTTGATTTTATATATGTATAGAATATTTTTACTTATAATCAGTGATGCATCAACATTTTTTTTAATATACCAAACCGGCTGATAATTTTATAAACTATATACATTTACTCTTGAGGTTCATTTTATTCAAGTTAAGCATATTTAACCAAGTTTTCACCTACATACTACCAAATCACTTAGTTTTCAGATGTCTACCAGCTGGAGCTACTTGTTTGCTTAATAGCATTTCTTCTGCAAACTACCACAACAAATACTTAATAATTAGTACTGACATAAGGAAGGTTTTCAGGATATAGACAAGCAGAGAGGAAAGCAGTTAAAATTTCTAAATACCTTGGAATCAGTGGCACTACTTAAATTCGTCCCTGGGTGATGCAAATGGTTAAGCTTTTGGCTACTAGCCAAAAGATTGGTAGCTCAAACCCACTCAGAGGCACCTCGGAAGACAGGCCTGGCGATCTGCTTCTTGATGGTCACAACCTTGAAAACCCTACGGAGCAGTTCTTCTCTGCACACATAGGGTTGCTGTGAGTCACGGTCTACTTAACAGCAGCTTAAATTGATGAACTTTTATGTTTCAAGAGTTTTAGGATCTTCCTGTTGACAGCATTCAGTAGCAACCTTTACAGTACAGTTACCTTCCTGAGGTAGTGTAGGAAGTCTGTTTCAGCTGTTAATGCAATCTGCCTTATATTCATGGGAAGAGATAGTAACTTGTACTTATAAAACCAGACAAAGACATACACTAAACTATAGCTCCATAATCTATTGGCAGAAAATTCTTTGTGTTGTTTTTAAGACATCGACCACATATTTTGAGGGTCATCTGTGTTATTTTAAAATTTCATTTTGCAAATACAGAGGTCCTCTTTCTAGAAGTTGTAATGCCTGGAATGTTAGACGCATCCCCTGAAAATAAATTGATTTCCTAAAACAAGCAGTTAAACTGAGATGACTAAAATATTCAGTAGAATTTCTTATATAATGTTAGGGCTTCAACTTTGTGTATTTAAAAATAAGTTGATGTTTTGTATAGCACTTGCATATGTTATTTTTTGTGTGTGTAGTTGATAATGACATACTTATTTTTGTGTATTGTTTAGCCGTATATGTGGGAGTCCATGTCCTGCAGTGTGGCCTGATGTAATCAAACTACCGTATTTCAACACCATGAAACCAAAGAAGCAGTATCGTCGAAAGTTAAGAGAAGAATTTGTTTTGTAAGAAGGGGCTGCTTAAATATCCATTTTTGCATTTAATTTTTTTTAAGCAGTTATTTCTTGTGAATTCTAAATGTTACTCTGATTATTGACCTGAAGTAGATTTAGCACAAATCTTTTAGCTTATTTAATGTTGAATTTCCCTTTGCTACATGTGAATTGCCATTTCATCATCATGGAATCAGTAATTTACAGGGTGTGTTTGATTTGGTGCTTACATGAAAGAACTTTAATGATATTGTTTTAAATTTCAGTGAAACAGCTTTCAAGTTACTTAAGCTCAGGTTTTTATTTTGTTTTAGGAAACTATGTTGCAAAAACAAATTGCCTGTAGAGTAATAAAATACACTGTTTTCTGCCAAATTTCAAATTATTTAGAATAATAGTTACAAGATTATATATAAAATAATGAGATATTTATTCAAAGAAAATTTGGAGTTTATTGGTATAAAGTAAACATAAAATGCTAATATTTAAAATAAGTTAAAAAAGAAACACCGAATTTATGTTTAAAGAGAATATGTGATTTTTGTAATCTCTCATGTTAGTATTCCTGCAGCTGCACTAGATTTATTTGATTACATGCTCGCCTTGGATCCTAGTAAGCGCTGCACTGCTGAACAAGCTCTTCAGTGTGATTTCCTACGTGATGTGGAACCCTCAAAAATGCCTCCACCAGAGTAAGTGACTTTTTATTATATTAGATTCTCCATATTCAGAATCTGGACAGTTTTAATAATAACATCTCTGTGTAATGGTCAGAAGATATTCCATGCTCAGTTAAATCAAAGAAATAGAACAAGTCAAAAGAAATAGATAAAATAGGAGTAATACACATAATTTACACATCTAGAATCTAGATGCTTGCTTAATGTTCAGCTAACCACAGGAAAAAAGCTGCGTTCCTCTGGCTGGTTTTAGGGTTAATTGTTCTCAAGTTTTTATTAATATATTTCAACTCAAAGAAGATATTAACTGCTGCTGCTATTCTAGTATTTCTACTAGTACTACTGCTTATACTACTAATATGCTATAGCAAAAATTTTGAGTGCTATGCTAAGCACTCTTCATGTATTAATCTTTATAATCCTATCAGGTAGGTATTACTATTATTATCACCATTTTACAGAGGAGGAAGCAGGCTCAGAGAGGTTAAGAAACTTGCCCAGGAATACAAATTTAGTAGAAGAGTGGAGTTAGCTCTCAAATTCAGGTTACTCCAGTAAGAAAAAGAATTTCTGAAATACTCCTTTGCATACTACACAGTTGAAAATAACTTAACCATTGACTAAAAGAATGAGTTTCAGAAGCCTTCATGGAGTAAGTTTATTGTCTGCGCAGAGTTTAGGAGTCAGAGTGTCTAGGTTCCTGAACCTTAACTCCTTACAGCATCGTGGTTTCTCTAGGATTGATTTGGGGAGTGGGGGAGGGAGACAGCAGTCCATCTGGTTCTCCTTGACAGGATCTAGGAACTTTGTAGGTATTTTCTTAGTAATTTTTTACATGATAATGAGTGTGAGATCAAGCCTATCACTATAATAAAATGTTTCTATGTGGTGAAATTAGCATTGTGAATGAACAAACATGGGCTTTGGAGTTCAAATCCTGGCTCTTCCACTTATTAGTTACATTGGACTTATTATGTTTCTATGAGACTGTCATATTCAGCTTCATTATGTTTTTATTGAACTATGTATGAATGGTCTTTGTGTGATTTGAAAGGCGGAAAGGATCTGTTTGACATGCTAAGGAACCTGAATCATTCACTGTTGAATTGTTTAATGTTCATTTGCTGATCAGTATATAGCAGGTCTTGAGACTTTGGCTCTAGTTCTCCTTGAAAGAATTTGTAACTTCTTTGATTTTGAAAAATTTTAACCTTGCAGAAAAATAGAAAGAATAATACAATGAGCATTCATATACTCTTCACCGAGATTCAACAGTTATTAATATTTGGACATATGCTTCATCATTCTATATTAAATTTGTTTTTTCTGAACTATTTGAATAATAAATGCAAAAGTGACATGGTACTCCTAAATATTTCATTATGTTTCTATAAGAACTAGAACTTTCTTCTGCTTAGCTACAGTGCCATTATAAAGCATAGGAAATTCAGCATTGTAATGTCAAATATATACTTCATCTTTAAATTTCCCCATTTAGCTGACTAATTCCTTGTACAGATTTTTTTTTTTCTAAGATACTCATTTAAAGCTCACACATTACATTTAGTTGTCATGTCTCTTTAGTCTTTAATCCCTTCTTGGAAAGAGTTTTTATGACATGACATTTTTGAAAAGTCTGTGTTAGCTGTCTTGTAAAACATTCTACAATCTGGATTGGATTGCTTTTTTGTGATCAGAATTAGATTAACATTTTTTGACAAGAATACTACCAAAAAGGTGATATGTGCTTCCTGCCTATCACATCAAGAGGAGTGTAGTGTGAGTTTGTCCTTTTATTGGTAATACTAAGTTTGATCACTTGGTTCAGGTGGGCCGTCTGAAAGAATTCTGGTTAAAGTATGTATCCAGCACATTTCAGTTCACATCTCATTTTTTAAAATCAAGAGTAAATAGTTGCAAGAGACATAATTTTCAGTATATTGTAAATGTTGACATTTTAAAGTAGAGCAGTTAAATCACTCTTGTAAATGCATTCTGTGGAATCTAAATATTATTTTGATATCCATCAACATTCACTTAAAATATGTATGAACAAACTCTTCTTTAACAATTGGATGCTATTCTTTTTTCATCTTGAACTTGTATGTTGCTCCCATAGATTTTTATTCTATTGTAATAATATTTATGCTTGAAAGTATCTTATTGATCCTATTGTACTTATTTAAAACAATTATATATATAGTAAGAGAGATATGAATTTAATGTAAAAATTTTTTTTCTGTACTAAATACAGCTTTTTCTTCTTGATTAAATTGTCACTGTGAATAGTAGTAGTACATATTTCAGTTTAAAAAAAGAGAAGAAAATTAGTAAATTCTGTTGGAAATGCACCCAAATGCATTAGAAGGAGTTATTTCCTCCCAAATGATTTGCATATCTATTGATTAATTTTACTTATTCTCGCATGAGACAGAGTTCCGCATCAATTGTATAGAGACTAGAAGGAGCTATACCACTGAGTTCTTTAAACTCCTTCTACATTATATCCAAAAAATCACATACTTGATCTGGCATCAAAAATTATTTTAATGATCTTTTAGATGTCAGCCTGAGATTCTTTTTTTATCATATTTCTTGACAATAAAGAATTGGAAACCACACAACTTGCACAAGGATTTCTTAGGCAGTCATTAGTCCTTTACTTTCTCAACTTTTGAGAAATGAACCTAAAACACTTTACCAGTACTTATTAAGTGACTTCTTATTATACTTGTTACCTTTTTCTTCTAACAGCACTTGTTTATGCCGTTATACTCAGAAAAGATTAGGGAGTCAACGTATTAATTTCAGTGCTACTTTGCCAGTCCATTTTTAAAATTAGGTGTTTTTTTAATTACATACTTTAAATATATATATATATATATATATATATATATATATATATATATATATATATATATATATATATATATTTTTTTAAATAGAAACTTTGGAACTGTAGACTTAATCCCATTCAGTTTATGAAAAATGTGTGGGCATGTATCTTAATTATAAATTCTGTCCATATTGTAAAACAGATCACCTAAATCAGACTTAATTTTTATCAGAAAATGTCTGACTGCATTTTTTCCATAAAAATAAGCATGTTAATATACACGTTGAAAGAAACATTCTGTAAACCAGTAACAAGTTCTGGAATGCAGATTATAATGGTATCAATCTAGTATCTTTTTAATAAAAAGTTATATAAACAACATAACATTTCTCATTATTTTTTAAGTATAATTAACAAGTAGTTAAAATTATAAATTATTTAAGAAGTAAGGACTATGAAGAAAGGCATGGTGTTCCTTTGGAAAATATATGTACATATCAAATTCTCATGATCAGTTTTTAGGAATAATCAAATGAGAGTAGGGTATTAAATGAGAAATAAATCTATTGGTTGTATTAGATGTCCTGTCAAGCTTTTCTTATATACTTAATTTTAAAAGTGTATATATGCTAATAAAGGAAAAAACAAATTAGACTGGCAGCTAGCCTATAATTTTATTTTTTATTAACAGCAAGTAAAACGTATTGAGCAATTTATAAGATGAAATATGATTGTAATTGGAATAAATATTTCATGATACGATTTGATAAAAATAGTTTTAAACTAGCTTATTGAATGGTGATATGTAATATAAAAATGAATACAATGCCTACTATGTGAAAGGCATGATCTAAGCACTTTACATATGTTAACATATATTACCTCTACCCCATGAGGTAGATAATATTGTCATTCCAATTTTTAAAGATAAGGAAGCTGAGGCACATAAAGGTCACTTGTCTAACACGACACAGAAGGAAAGTGGCTGAGCCAGCATTTGAACCTTCAAAAAGCACATAAAGTTTGGTCATCCTGGAAAGAATTCCTGGTACAGGTAGTTCCCCACTGATGACGTATTCGAGTTATGAAGATCCCAACTTAGGGCCATCCTTTTTTTTTTTCTTAACATCTTGTTAGTAATACGTACTACATACAGTGTTGCAATGTGTATCTGCCAGTTTATGTGTAAAGTTTCCAACCCCCTAAAACAAATAAAGATTTACTGGTAATAAAAGGCTATAATAATGAAAATTTAAAAAGAAAAAAAGGGTATTCGACTTACGTCGGAACAGAGTTATGACGGAGTCATCTGAATAGAACCCTGTTATAAGTCAGGGACTACCTGTACTTTAAAAGAGTCAGCATCATTAGCCTGTATGGTTTTAGCTATGTGTTGGGTAATATTTTTCTTTCCTAGAGATGAGTATTGAGAACATCAATAAAAAATCTCTTACCTTTAAATTGTGGGAGGGAACAAAAGCCCTTTTTAGTGTATTTCTTTGCTTTGTTCTCCTGGTCTCTCCCACAAGAGCAGTGCATTCCCTGACAGTCACCCTACTCTGCAGGATTGCTTTGTATCTGAATTCATAGTATCCCAGCAGAGGCTAAGGACACACATCATGTAACACGCACACACAATAGAAGAGGGAAAGTCTTTGGCAGGTTTATGATGCTTTAAGGAGGCTTCCCAATATCAATATTTCAAATTGTCCCTTTGTTTGTTACTCCAGGAGGTTTTTACACGCTGAGGCAATGCACCATAGTAAGATGGCTGAGAGGTATGCCTTTGTTTTTTTTTTTTTTTGTTTTTTTTTTGTTTTTTTTTTTGGACCTCAGGTGCATAGACTTGGTTTAATCATAATCCTTGTTTCACTCATCATTGGTCCATGCATGGCTCTCTTTTATTTATTTTAGTTACCTAATTAGTTATTTTTAGTAATGTTTACAAGCAGCCATGAACCCACCATGCCCAAACAAAAGCTAGAATCTTGAAAATAACCTACTTGGATCATATCATACCCCCTTTTCCCACCAACCCATCCCCTTGCCTTCTACCTGACAGAACCATCATCCCTTGTTTTCTTTGTATATACTTTTGTTGCCATCTATATGTACTCATATATGAAGTTATATTTTATTTTAGTTGTTTTTAATTTTATAAAAGGGTGTCATGCTGTTTATAATCTTTTGGGAATTACCTTTTTACTTAAAATTATATTGCTAAGATTCAACCATATTGTTGCATATGCCTTTATTTTATAAAATAAGGAAAGAGTGATTGTGAAAGAGGAGGTCTGAAAAGAAGAGCCTGTTTGAACATACAGGCCATTCTCAAAGGTCAGTTTTGAGAAAGAGAACATATGGATATGGAAATTAATTCCTTTAGAACAATTTGTGTCAGATGTACCCCCTTGGAAAGTCTTCATATACCCCTAGAAGTAAACGTATCCCAGTTTGAAGACTGCAGATATACATCACCAGGTTGGGGCTGCTTAAGAGGATTTGTAGATATTCTGGGCAAGTTTATTAACCTTTTTCAAGCCTCAATTTTCTCATCTGTAAAATAGATATAATAGTAACTGTCCATTGGGTTTTTTTTTATTAGGGTAAGAAAAGCCATTTATAAGTCAACATATTTTCCAGTGTTGTTAGCTTTATGAAATTACATTAAGGTAGAATTATTTCAGTTTTGTGGCCAATTCTGATAGTTACTAGTTATTCAGAATTCTTTATTGATGAGTGACGGATGAGCCTCTTGGTGCCTGGATTACCTGTTTAAAAACTCATCTGTAGCATCAGTTTAATTGTAGAGCATTTGATTGTAGAAGAAAATAAGAGGGCATTAAAAAGTAAGAAGCTTTAACTGAAAAGTTTTTCACAAATGTTATATTCCAGCTTTTACTACTTTTTCATCCTGTGTTTAGCTTCTGCAAATGGCATATTGTTTTGCCTCCTTTTTTAATTCAAAGTATGATGTACTGTGATAAGAATGGCTTTAAAAGGTTGCATGAAGGATCATAGTAATCTGCTTTTATAAATATATATTCCTCATTTAAAGTTTTCATAAATTACTATTTATTGAGTATTCAGAAGGCAAAAAAAGAAAAAAAATTAATTTTTCTATAAATAAAGGTGAAGCCCTGGAAGGGGAGAGGGTAGAGCATCAAGGATGATTTTTATCAGAGGAGTTTTACAAAGCCTAAGTAGGAAGTCTTCAAGACAACTTTTTTTTTTTTTTTTTTTTTTTGCCTTTGGTTCTACGTAGTAAATATTAGTGTTTTTTTATTATGAAATGCCACTCACAATCTAACATTTATATTTTTTCTTTCAGTCTTCCTTTATGGCAGGATTGCCATGAGTTATGGAGTAAGAAGAGAAGAAGACAGAAGCAGATGGGCGTGACTGATGATGTTTCCACAATTAAAGCTCCCAGAAAGGACTTGTCTCTGGGGTTGGATGACAGTAGGACAAGCACACCCCAGGGTGTGCCACCGTCTTCACAGCTGAAATCTCAGGGCAACTCGAGCGTGGCACCTGGTTAGTAATAATAATTCCATGATTTGTTTCCTTCATGTTGTTTTCTGGTTAGTGTTGATTACATTGCTCTATTGTAAAAGCATCTTGTGGCTAAAAGATGAAAATTAAGGTCTGTTTAGTCAACTTAACAGTTCCTTGTTATTTGTGCCAGTATAGACATTTCATTGCTGCTGGCACCACAATTTTAAGCAATCTCAGGTAAGAAGGCATAAAATTATTTGACTGGTGATTGAGCAGATTTTTCTAGTTACCCCCTTCTAACCAACTCCCTGTGTGGGAGTCAGTAGGACTTTTACTACCAGTATTCTCAATGAGGCTCAGCATTCAGTGCCTGGGGGTGCTAACAGGAACTTAAGTGTGGAAGAAAGATACAGGAGAGACAGCCAAAAATCATAGTGGGAACTCTCTCGTGCAATTTATGATGTGTTTATTTTTTAGACTTTAAATTTCCTCTGATTCATTTCTGTCTTAAGTTTAAACATCATTATGAGAAATCAACCTTCTAAGCGTTGTCAGAAATGTTGTTAAGTTCATCATCTCATTTAGTAAACAACTAATTTTTTAATGGAATCCACTCTCTCATTTCGCCACAAGAATCCAGAAAGCATTCAGCATTATTTAGGTTTTTTTTGTGAAGAGAGAGACTAATATGAGAGAGAGAGAGAGAGAGAGTGTATGCGTGTGTGTAGTGGCTGGTTTACTAAACATGAAAAAGTAGCCTAGCACTTACTAAGAGATAGATAAATGTTCATTGATCAGTTGGGTGATTAAAAAAGATCTTTGAATTAAATTAAACTTTTGGTGGTTAAGTACCATAAATTTATATATATATATATATATATATATATATATATATGTATGTATGTATGTATGTATATAGCCTATAGGCTAGATAAGCTGAGAAAGATTACTGTTATTGCTTGCCTATGTAATCTACAGGTTTACATTTGACCTTGGTCAGACTCCATATTTAAAGTACTGATGCATTTCACTTGGAAAACAAAAAGCAATTTTTACTACTTGTTCAAAGGTCGTCTTCAGAGTTCCTTGAAGCAGCCAATTCCCTTTGTACATGGAAGTGTTTTTATATACACAGTAACTTTGGAGAACACATCTGTTGCATAGAATGAGGGTTATCTATATCGAGTTCTATATTATTTCTCTTCATAAAAAAAATATGTAAAATCTGGAGAAAGGCAGAAGAGAAGCAACAATAAGTTTTCTTAATTTTTGTTTATATGTTTTGTGTACCATCTACTGCTAAAAATTACAGCCAAGAAAACCCTACGGGGCTGTGTCACATGGGGTCGGTATGAGCTGAAATTGACTCGATGGCACCCAGCAACAGCAACAACTGCTAAAAAGAGGATTTGAGATGAGAATAACAGGAAGTTTGGATTGTGGTCAGTTGTCCCAGGGGACGGTTGTCAGATTCCTTAACAAGATAACAGGTCTATTTTAGCTAGTGAAAAAATGAATTACTCTTTCTGGGTTCATTTTGTTTTTGTTACTTAGCTCTTAAGTTTTGTTTTGCTTTTTGTCTTTCCACTTTTTTTTTTTTTTTAAACTACTGCTATTAAGAAGTAAGAATTCTGGTTTTTTGGAATAGAGATGAATCCCCCCTTGCTCTGTTTTCTTCTCCTGCATCAGTAAGTGTCTTGAAATGAGAAAATGCCCCTTCTGTAGAAGGGATGCCTTAGTTACAGAGTACTTCCCAGTGCTCACGCAGAAATACCTCTGCTGATAAGAGAAGTGAAAAGGAAAATGGCCAGTGGGGTGTAGCAAACGAGCATGGTTGATAATTAATGCCTGTGGGTCATAAGAACATCGCAGAAGTTTGTTTTGAATTAATCTAAAAGCAATATAAAAAAGTAATGTATCTCAAAGTATATGAAGAGAGAATATAAAAACATAGCATTAATCATCAGTTTTTCATCTCCATGTGGAGTTTCTCTAGTCTGTCATCTGTGGCTGTGGGAATTGTTTTTCAGTGTTCATTTTATTATTTAACATATGTAGTATTGTACGTATTCGCGCTTTGTTTTTATAGGATTCTGATAATCTTACACAAGAATCTGTTTAAACCATCACAAGTCTAAAATTAAAGTTGGGAAACGAAAAACAATTGAGTCATTTTTACTGGTGATGAGTTAATACCTTCGTATATGCGGTATGACAGTTAATAAGCACGCTTCTGTAGGAGTTCCTAACTAACTCAAAGTGACTTAAAATAAGAGTAATTTGAATTAAAAACCAGACATTTTATCAGACAGTGTGCTACATCCTAGTTTGAATTTACTGCAAATATAAAGTTAGGTTCTTAGATAATAAGCTTTATTTTAGAGAAGTAGTACAGCATGGCAGTTCAGAGCCCAGACTCTAGAATCAGAATATTTGGGTTCACATCTCACCTCTGCCACTTACATGGTCTCTGACTGCAGGCAAGTTATTTAGTCTTACTGGGTGTCAGTTTCTTCTTTAGTAAAATAAAATTAAGATTATAAGATTGTGAGGAAAAAAGGTTATAAAACGCTTAGAAAATAACCTGTGTAGTTACCATCAAAGGTGCCCTGGTGGTGCAGTGGTTAAAGCACTCGGCTGCTAATTGAAAGGTCAGCTGTTCGAATTCTCTGTGGGAGAAAGATGTGGCAGTCCGCTTCTGTAAGGATTAGAGCCTTAGGGGCAGTTCTGTTCTGTCCTACAGGGTCACTATGAGTCGGAATCAACTTGTTGGCAGTGGGTTTTGGTTTTTTAGATATCAGCATCATCATCATCAATTTTCCATTCACAGGTTAAATCTGTATGTAGCATGAGGTTTTAGTAGGAGTCATGCTTTTCCTTTGAAGAATTTACCCCTAAAGATAACTTATTCAAAAATTGGCCATAGTTCTTTTCTTTTTATGTGCATTACAGGTTAAGTGTACGTGAAATTGAACTAAATTGAGGTTCCCTTTTTTTTAATGTTTTTTTAAATACCCTACCTCAAAAGTACATTTTAATATGGTAATACAGAGCCTTTGTGGGGGTGGTGGCTGTAAGGTATGGTAATTTTAATTAATACAGATTTTGTCTGCACAGCAGTTAAACCACAGTGAATTGGCAATTGTCCTAAACCTACTACAGTGTAAAACAAGTGTTAATATGGCTGATATTGTCAAAGTGTTGAGCATTAAGGTAAACTCTGAGACTCAACAGCAGCTAAATAAAATAAACCTTCCTGCTGGAATTTTGGCAACAGGTGAAAAACAGACAGATCCATCAACGCCTCAGCAGGAGTCTTCGAAACCACTGGGAGGAATTCAGGGGCCTTCTCAGACCGTCCAGCCTAAAGTGGAGACTGATGCTGCCCAGGCGGCTGTGCAGAGCGCGTTTGCGGTTTTGTTGACTCAGTTAATAAAGGCTCAGCAGTCCAAGCAGAAAGACCTGCTACTGGAAGAACGAGAAAATGGGTCGGGACATGAAGCATCATTACAACTTAGGCCGCCTCCAGAACCTGGCACTCCGGTATCGGGTGAGTGTGCAGATACCAGGCCACTATCACAGCTGCATTTATGCAGCTTTCTTGCTGTTGTTGATTATCGACAGTGCGTATTGTTCAGTGGCATTGCCAGGAGATGTCCTGAAAATTCTCAGGTCACTGGTTATAGTGTGGTATCCCAGTCTGTATACTCAGAGGAATTGATTCTTCAGCAAATTACCTGTGTGTGATAAAACTCATTGTGAGTGCTTTACATTTTTTTTGGGAAAGCCTATGGTTAAGTAATAACCTTTGACTCTGAATATAAAAGGATGATTGACCAGAGGAGAACCTTTATGTATACGGTAGCTTTTGTTCTTCAAACAGTAAATGGGTATATGTGAGATACCTTTGGAAAGCCAAACACAATAAAAAAAAATTTCAGTCACCATAGAGTTAAATGATAGCAGGTAACATCCGTACTTGTAAACCCTTTTCCTTTTCATTTAATGTTGTGCAGGAGATAGTCTGATAATCTTTAGGACCACCCGTAGGAAACAGACTATTTTGAATATTTAGTTTTTTCCCTGGTAACTTTTTACTCTTTTTTTGCTTTGTTTCACTTAGGGCAAGATGATCTCATTCAGCACCAAGATGTGAGGATGTTGGAGCTAACACCAGAACCAGACCGGCCTCGGATTCTGCCTCCTGATCAACGACCTCCGGAACCCCCTGAACCGCCACCAGTCACTGACGAAGATCTGGATTATCGGACAGAAAACCAGCATGCACCCACTGCTAGTTCTTCGTTAACTGACCCTCATGCCGGAGTAAAAGCAGCCCTGTTACAGCTACTTGCTCAGCATCAGCCCCAGGATGAGCCCAAAAGAGAAGGAGGTATTGATTATCAAGCAGGAGACACATATGTACCCACTGCAGACTACAAAGACAATTTTGGATCTTCTTCTTTCTCTTCTGCTCCTTATGTTAGTAATGATGGTCTAGGAGGTAGTTCTGCTCCACCATTGGAACGACGTAGCTTCATTGGAAACTCAGATATTCAGTCTTTGGATAACTACAGTACTGCTTCATCTCATTCTGCTGGCCCACCTCAGCCTGCTGCCTTTTCAGAGTCATTTGCCAGCTCAGTAGCTGGATATGGAGACATTTACCTCAATTCTGGTCCCATGTTGTTTAGTGGAGACAAGGACCATAGATTTGAATATAGCCATGGCCCTATTGCAGTCCTGGCAAACAGCAGTGACCCTTCCACAGGGCCAGAGAGTACTCATCCTTTGCCAGCAAAGATGCACAACTATAACTATGGCGGTAACTTACAGGAAAACCCTGGTGGTCCCGGCCTCATGCATGGACAGACCTGGACTTCTCCTGCCCAAGGACCTGGATATTCTCAAGGATACAGGGGACACATTAGCACATCAACTGGCAGAGGTCGAGGCAGAGGGTTACCATACTGAATATCTGTTTTTCCTCAGGCACATCATTTTTATCTGGAAAGACTTTTCTAGCTGCAGTTTAAGCAGCACCCAAAAGACTTGAATAATATTAATTCAACAACAGCTTTATTTTTATGTGGAAAGGGTCTTGCATACAATAGTAAAAAAAAAAAGAAAAAAAAACCTTTGCTTAAATTCATGCTGTTCTAAAAACTAGATCTATTGATTGTACATCGTCACAAATTCTAGTTAACAATTTTATTTTGTATTCTCGCAGTTTTAAGTGGATGCTAATCTTAGGGACATAAGCCTTTTATGACCCTCTTGCAGATCTTCTGAACTATGCACATTTGTGCTTTTTTTGTAAGTTTGGACCAACTTTTATGTAACAAGCAGACACCGCCCCCCCCCCCTCCAGTTTTACAACAATCAGAAAGGGCACTGATTTATTTGGTATTTTCTTTTTACAAAGCTACCTTTAGTCAAAGGTCACTGTCAGTCTTTGCACCTGCTTTCAGTGTTATTGTGAAAGGTGTACTTTGTGCTCATTTCAGAAAATAAAACACAAACCTTTCTCTTGATGCAACAGTTTTATAAAAAAAAAAAAAAATGGTCAACGTTATTTTTGTTTTGTTTTGCAGATTATCAGAGCCTAGCAAAATGCATTCAAATGAAATAGTGGGTTTTATATGGAAAATATGGGTGGGATGGGGAGGGTAAGTAAGTGCCTTAAAAGGTGAACTTAAGGTCTGAAAAAGTAGTTAACCTTTACACCCGTTTGTCTTTTAAAGGGAATCAATGCATTATATCGAAGAGGCAGGAAGCCCTCAAGTTTTTAGGGCTGCCTGTGCCTGTTCAGTTCCTGGTAGGTCCATTCCCTCTGCCTGTCACACCTTCTTTTCTCCCGTCTTTGGGCTTTGTGACCTTTCACTACCACCTTCTCTTGATAGGGGAGTGAGAGCAAGGAAATGGAGTAGAACTCCAACCAGTACATTTTGTTACGTCTGAAAAGTTTGTCATTTAAATTGTTAAAGTAATTGGTAAAGGAGAATTTTAGAGTACCATTTTCATTCAGGCTGCCATATTGTCCCCTGCTTGCATTTGCCATGAATAATTGGAGGGCAGTGGTATGGAAGCAAGGGTTAATAATAGAATTTACATAATTCTATTGAAGTTCATGGAGGGAGGGGTGGCAAACACCAAGTTTTAAGTTCTGTAATTGCCATGTTAAGAAAAAGTCAACTCTGCTCACTTAGTTGTTAATTAGAAACATTGCCTAGATGGAATTCATTGAAGCAAAGGAAAAAATAGTGAGAGAACCTCTTATCTCCCTTCCTCTCACCTTCTGTAAGGTTTATTACGACTTATGCCAGACTTTTAGAGCAATTTTAGTTCATTTAAAATGTTTTTCTTTTATTACAAGCAGCAAAGAATGATGATTTAACCCTTATTTAAATTGTAATAGTTTCAGGTCTAACAATCTTTGTGTGCACATACATACACACAAATGAGAACAATTATGGAAAGGAACCAAAGGCAAATAACTAGTGTTTCCTTTATCGCTAAATGTAAAAATAGACTGTAGAAATTAGATTTGTGCCAATTAACCATTTTGTTTTAACTGTTCTCCTTGTAACTTATTTTTTGACTGGAGTCTTAAATTGGAACAACTATTATAAATGGAAATTGCTCCAGTTCTAAAGTCAGTCTTTTAACCCTGTGCCCTCTGACTTGTGAACCTTCTTTTTAGAACAGTTTATGGGAAGCATTATAGTGGATAATTTACCATTTTACTACTATAAAATGAATTGATGTCAGTTGACTTATTTTTTGATGGAATTTTTTGTTGGGAAGAAGGAAATGAATGGAAGAAAAAATTGTTTTTGTTTGAATATTGAGTACTAACAACTTATAATTAATTATTACATTGAGGAAGTGAAGAAAAATATTTTGAAATTTAGCAAAAATAGCTACAGTATTCAAGTATCTGAAATTTTAATATGGTGAGTCTTAGAGCTTTAGACTTTCCAATAAGTGACAGTATCTAAGTTATTCTTAATAGTCACACTAGATATTTCTGCTGACTATAAGCAGCTAACCTAAAAATAAAGATATTTATGTGACATGAATAGCCTGTGTTTTAAAGAATTAAATATTTTATATAAAATTGAACTGTGTTTGGATAGTTTTTCTAATTAAACCTTTCAGTTATATATTTATGGTGGGAGAGTGGCTGGGAGGACAGGGAAATTATTACTTGAAATTGAAAATTGGAACGATAGCTTCTAACATTATCCTAAGACAGCACTGATTGTAAGGCATACCAGTAGTTCATGTATAATTTAGGAAAAATGTTGCCAATTATAACACAATGCTAAGATGCTATCAACTGTAGGATATATCCCACTTTCAGAGATACTGTTTTATGAAAGAATTGTATCTTATAATTGATGAAATACAATAGTAAAATTTCAGTGTACCCTTCCATAGCATTTAATACATTAGTTCAGTGAATTTGGATTTAAAAAAAAGAGTAGGGTTGAGAAATCACTAATTCTCTAGGTAATAACAACTTCAGAAATTACTGAATATTCTTGAGTGAAATCTAAGGAACATAAAATACTTGCTAAATTTTGGGGAAAGAAACAGGTAAGTCAGATTGCAAATAAGATGAACTAGAAAAGACTTGACCTACCAAGAGAAGAAAATATTTATCTTCTCCCATGTCACATTTCATTTTGAAGAGTGTCTTTTTTTGACACAGCAGGTTTTTCTTCATGCAAGTCAGTATGTTTCCCAAGTCTTCAATCAATTATTTGTTGGAAAGTTGTGGTGATTCATGAAATTTTAAAAGACTCAGTTTAAGGTGCTTATTGATTAAAATAGGTTGTGGAATATGAATTAAGGTAACACTTTTATCTGTGGATCAGAGCTTCATTCGGTTAATATCTGTTCAGTATCTATTGTGTGCCAAGTACTAGTCTAGTACTTTGCGATATGTCACTAAGCATGAAAGGTGTTAAATCATACTTCTAGCTGACAGTAAGCACAAAGATTTAAAAAGTGTTTGGAGAAGCTAGTGGTATTTACTACTCTTAGCTGTCTTTTAAGTTACACTCGAGTGTAAGAAATGAAAATTTGAGTGTCTGTAACATTTTAAAGTGAAATTTGAATAGAAAATAAGGTTCTGGAAAGAAATAGAGCAACTGGAAACTCAACAATAAAAACAGATTTTAAGCTGCATATGGCCAATTTGCAATAGGCCAAAATTTGTAGAAAATTTCAAGATTTCTTGAAAACATGAAGAGCGGGTTAAATGCTTCCAAACTAGTATGGACTTTGAGTTAAGGTTTTGCTGTATTTACTATGAACTTAATAGAATTTTGGATGATTTTTCACCCTAGGATTTTTTTTTTCTTAAATAAGTAAAGCTGAAGTACAAGTTTTGAATAAAGATCTACTAAATCCCTGTTCCTTGGTTTTGAAAGGCTGAACAGGATGTCCCAGTAATCTAAAATTGTCTGATCAATCTCCTCGCCTTATAGCTAATGAGGTTTACAGAGATCGATTGCCAGAAACCTTTCTTTCTTAAATCCCAGACCAGCGCTTGTTCTGCTTAAGCCATATCTAAATTCCACACTAAAAACGTTTTAAGGAAAATTGCCTGTTAAAACACCTGACCAGTGTTACGATAAAAGAAATAATTAAATTTAGAATACTGGATTGATACTTTAACATAGATGGCTTTGAAAGTCAACTTAAGAAAAAATGATTTTCTTGTAATTAAGGAAAAATAGGAAAATAAACTAAAAATTTTAGAAAACTTATGAAGAACCTATAGAGACTTTGTTTCATATGTGGATAGTCTTTACAAAGGAGGGTGCTGTGTTTTTTCTTTTTTAAAGACAGTAGTTATTTAAATATCAGATTAAATTGTTAAAATGTATTTATCTCTTTGCAGGAGGAGGATTGGGTATTAGCAGGCATGCAAACACACATTTAAATTCTTTTAAGGTTTAATTAAGGAAGCAATGGTTTGTCATTTACCAAAGGCCTCTTCAGATAATTTTTTAAATTGTTTCTAGTTTTCTTAAAAATAAAAGCTTTTAAATAACAAATTAATAGCTTATATCATGGAATCCAGTTGAAGGTGAAGAAAAAAGAAAATTTTGATCTTAATGAGAAAAAAACTTGGCCAGTGCATTATGTAAATTGGCAAATTTTGTGGGTTTGCTCCTTTTACCATATCAAATGTCCCGTTAAAAAAGAATTTCCTAGTTCTAATAGCATTCATAATGAGGCTTTGTAGTGAATAGAGAATCACGCTTTAAATTTTTTCACATTTACATTAACTTAATTTGTAAAAGGTGTGAGTACTTTTTTTGCAAGAACTTGTAGTAAAGTCTTGTTACTGTTAAATCTAATGTGTTAATATAAGCCTTTTTTTTAAGGCTGTATTTGATAGTCTGTAAATAAACTGCCATAAGATTACCAGGCCATTTTTATCCTTATTTTCTTTTTGCTTATAGCCAGAACAGACTCTTAAAAAATAATTTTATCTGATAAAGAAGACCACTTGAAATCCACTGTGTCATGTTTTACTGACAGAGCTTAAAACCTGCAACCCTTTCCCCCAACCTTTTTCTATATTTGTACATACTCAAAAATGTAGGAGCACAGAGGAAAACATCTAGAGATAACCACCATTAATATTTTGTCTTTGATGGATGTATATGACTGCATATCTAATTTTATTCTTGAAACAATGGAGTAGACACCCTCTCCTCACTTATCAAAATGGTTAGGTTCCAAAGACCAGGTCAAAATCGGCATTATGTGAAAATGGAGAATGACTACATCATTACATAATTGTCAAATTACATGATTACATAACTGCCAAACCACTGAGAATCATGGCCTAGCCAAGTTGACACATAACAACCATCGCAGCCTGCGTTAACTCTTGCCTAGCACCTTGGCATTTGTTAACTGCCAGATGTACGTTGTTAACATGCAAAATAGTTGGATGGTAGATTTTTTACTATTGTAAATATGAAATGTATAATGAGATAGTCGGTAAGTGAGGAGAAGGTGTACTGCCCATTAGCTTTGTAACTTCATTTAACAGTATGTTGTGAACATCTTTCTGTCAATCGATTCTACCCTTTTTAATAGTTATAAATTATTCCTTTATAGAAGAACCATAATTTAACAATTCTTTAGTGTTGGAATAAAATATTTCTATTCTGTTATAAATTGTAAATAAAGTCTACATAAATACATACATATAAACATAATTTCCTTGGAATTGCTGGGTTTAAAGAGGGCGTGTTTAAAAAGTTCAGTATACCCAAATTAGCCTCCGGGAAGGATTTACCAGTTTTAATTTAGCTATGTTGGATATTCAAAAAGTTAATCTCTGACAGTTTAACAGGTGATAAATCATCTTGTTTTAATTTGTATTAGTAGTTAAATTCAACATTTTTTCATGTTAGCCATGTGTCTTTCGTTTATTAACTGTTCATATGTTTACTTATGAAGTGTTTATCTCTTGCTTTGAAGAACTGTCTACATGAGAAAGCCCTTTGTGAGCTGTATGTATTAAAAATATTGTCTGGTGTATTTTGACATAGGAACATGTAGAATTTTTTATGTTGCCAATTAACCTTTTCTTTATGGTTTCTTCTTAGAAAAGCTTTCTCTACTCCAAGATTGTTAAAATACACAAATTTTATTTTACTTCTTTTCTGGCTTTCTACTTTTACATTTAATTCTAAATCATTCTAGACTTTATTTTGTTAGATGGTGTAAAGTAAGGATCCAATTTTACATTTTACCAAGTAGTAGTTATACTAAATAGATCAGCAGCATTTGTTAATTAAACAATTCATCCTTTCCCCACTAGTTTGAAAATGCCAGCTTTGGGTCTCTTTCTGGGCTTTCTGTTAGTTCCACTTGGATCCTTCTGTTCTGGTTACAGGCACTAATAGGCCTTTTGTTTTTAATCACTATTTTCGATTCCTAGAATAATGTCTAGCACATAGTAGATAAGAAATATTTGTTGTGGGGGATAACCTAAATTCATTCTCTTTTTCAAAGTTATTGTTTTCTACTCCTGCCTATTTATTTTTCCAAGTGACTTTCAGAATCATTATTGATCACTTTCCCCAAGTACCCTGTTGGGATTTTAATTGAAACCATATTAAATGTTTAATTTTGCTTAAGTTGTTTTCCCATTGAGAGTATAGTAGGATTTTTGTTTTTGTTTTTTTGGCATGTTCCTTACTAAAAGTTCTGTTTTAAAAGTTGAAAATTTTTCTTTACCATAGTTCATATAAGGAGCCCTGGTGCCACAATGGTGAAGCCCTCAGTTGCTAACCGAAAGGTCTGCAGTTAGAACCCACCAGCTGCCCTGTGGAGGAAAAAGGACCTGGCAATCTGCTCCTGTAAAGATTACAGTCTAGGAAACCCTATAGGGCAGTTCTGTGCTGTACTGTAGGGCTGCTATGAGACAGCACACAACATAGTTCATATACATTAGTTTTTAAGTTTCAAAAAGTTTTTTGCTTGTATAGGAAAGCAGTTGTATGTGTGGTTTTTTTGTCTTTTTTTTTAACCGGGCACAAAACTTATCTGTTACCATTTCTAATAGTTTTTCATTTCATTGTGATAATGGCCATTCTTGTTTCCTGTTTTACAAATTAGACAGTTTTTAGTGTTTCACTCTTCTGTACAAGTTAAACTAGATTAGAAATAGAATATCTTAGGAGAATCTTATTCACGAAGCACATTTATTAGGATCAGGTGTTAAATTTTTTGAAATGCATTTTCAGTGTCTGCCAGTATATCTATATGGATTTTCTCCTTTGATCTACTGATGATAGATAGTAATTACATTAATAGATTGTTAGATTAAGCCATTCATTTGAAATGCTGCTGTGTTCTATTGACTAACCCTGTATTTAGGATTTTGCATGATGTTCATAAGTGAGATTAGTCTGTGGTTTTGATTAGCAGGTTATAATAGCTTTGCAGAATGAAGAAATGTCTTCTTTGATTTAGAATAGTTTATATGTCTTGAGAATTACCTGTTTATTGATGTTAAAGGTATTTCATTATAACCAGATACACCTCGCTCTTTTCTTGAAGGTAATTCTTCCACAACTTTTCTATTTCCTCATGTGTTCTTGGTCTGTTCAGGGTAGCATACAGTTGTAACAACCATCTAAATGTTTTAAATACCTATATCATCTATTATTATGCATACCTTTTGTATCTTTTTTTCTTTTTTTATGATTTTTTTTATTGTAATAAAATGAAGTTTACATTTCAAGTTAGTCTCCCATACAGAATTTTTTTTTTTTAACATACATTGTTAGGAGACCCCAACCGATCATCCCATTCTGCGACACCACACTCCTTCCCTCCGCCCCTGATTCCCCATGAACATTCAACCAGCTCCTAACTCTCTCTGCCTTCCCATCTCACCTCTGGACAGAAGCCGCCCGCCCCTTTGGTCTCTTGTACCTACTTGACTAAGAGGCACATTCTTCACAAGTATCACTTTATGTCCCACAGTCCAGTCCAATCCCTGTCTGAAGAGTTGGCCTCGGAAATTGTTTTAGTTCTGGGCTGATAGAGTGTCCAGGGGCCGTGCTTTCTGGGGTGCTCCAGTCTCAGACCATTAAGTCTGGTCTTCTTACTAGAATTTGAGTTCTGCATGTCATCATTCTACTGCTCCATCAGGGACCCTCTGTTGTGTTTCCTGTCAGGACATTCATTGGTAGCCGGGCAACATCTAGTTCTGGTCTCAGGCTAATGAAGTCTCTGGTTTATGTGGCCCATTCTGTGTCTTGGGCTAATACTTTCCTTGTGTCTTTGGTGTTTTTCGTTCTCCTTTACTCCAAGTGGTTGGAACCAATTGATGCATCTTAGATAGCCGCTTGCAAACTTTTAAGACCACAGAGGCCACTCACCAAAGTAGGATGCAGAACATTTTCTTAATAAGCTTTGTTATGCCAGTTGACATAGATGTCCCCTGAAAGCATGGTCCCCAGATCCCGCATACCTGCTATTCTCACTCTCAAAGTGTTTGATTGTATTGAGGAAACTTCTTAGCTTTGGTTTAGTCCAGTTGTGTTGGCTTCCCCTGTAGTGTGTTTTCTGTTTCTTGATTAGCTAGGGTTTGTCCTACTCTACCTTCATCCTCTCTCTCACCACCAGGGAATAATAATCTATCATTTATTTTCTAATTTATTTTGTATTTTGACTTTGATTCCTTCCTGCTACTTATTTATTTGTATTCATTTCTGACCTCTTGAGCTAAATAATAGGTTCATTTTTGTTTTTTCAAATTCTAAAAATATTTTAATGTTGTAAATTATCTTCTGATTATTTCTTTGGCTCCATTCCATAAATGAAGAATGTTGTGTTTTCATTATTGTTTTATAAATATTTGATGGTTGCAAATTTGATTGCGGGTTTGATCCCAGGGTTATTTAGGATAAACCAAAAAGCCAAATCCATTGCCAACAAGTCAGTTCCGACTCATAGCGACCCGACAGGACAGAGTAGAACTGCCCCATGGGGTTTCCAAGGCTGTAATCTTTACAGAAGCAGCTTGCCACGTCTCTTTGCCACAGAGTGGCTAGTGGGCTAGAACTGATGTCTCAGCAGCTGAGTGCTTAACCAATGTGCCACTAGAGCTCCTGTTACTTAAGGATAGTGTTTTTCAATTTCCAGGTGGTTGGATATATTTTTAAGCTTAGTTTTTTTTTTAAATAATTTTCTAGGTCCATTACGTTATGGTCAGTATATGTGGTCTTTCATTATTTCAGCTTTAAGGAATTCATTAAGGATTTATTTTTAGTCTGGTAAACAAACAAATTTTGTAAATATTTCCTGGATGCCAGGAAGAGTATGATCTTTGGTATAATTTGTCATATACTCATAAATTATTAAACACTGGTGAGATTATATCATTTATCTCAAGGTGGGAGATACGTAAAATAAAGTCTTGTTTTGCTCTTACATATTTTTTTATGTCTAATCCTTTTTGCTTTATATATTTCAGTGCTTTATTCAGCATATAAAAGTTTATAATTAGTCTTCTATTTTTTTAGGTTTTTTCGTTTTTAATTTTGAATTCTACTAGGTCTAATTTTGGAGCCCTGGTGGCATAGTCTGACTGATCATAGTGAGCCTATTAGGACAGAGTAGAACTGCCCCATTGGGTTTCCAAGAAGCGGCTGGTGGCCTCAAACCGCAGACCTTTTGGTTAGTAGCCGAATTCCTAATACCTGTACCACCAGGGTTCAACTCGACAGCAGTGGGTTTGGCTTTTTAGTTCGATGGCACAGTGGTTAAACCCTGAGTTGCTAACTGAAAGGCTGGCGGTTCCAACCCACCAGCCATTCTGCGGGAGAAAGATTAAAAAACCCCTTGCCGTTGAGTTGATTCTGATTCATAGCAACTCTATAGGACAGAGTGGAACTGCCCCATGGGGTTCTACTCTGTTTTATAGGGTCACTATGAGTCGGAATCAACTGAATGACAATGGGTTCTTAATGGGTTAAATCTAATTTTAGTGTTATCACAATGCTTGGTCTTCTGTCAGTTTATGCTGCTCTCTGCTTGGTTTTTGCTGGTGGTTTTTTCATGCTATCTTGCTGTTTTTGTTTGTAATCTCTGGCTAAACTGATTTTCTGTTTTCTCTCTATTTGTCTTTTGGGGCCTTTCATTGATTTGTAGTGTATAGTACTGTTTTCTGTTTAGCTTTAAATATCTCAGACATATTTAAACCTATTTCTTGATGAATAAGTTCAGGAATAAAAGAGTTGCTGTAGACTTTCTCCTATTTCAAATGAAATTTGCACGTTTTCTTCCAACCCTCTCTTTTCCTCCCCCTTTTTTGTGGTAAAATTAATTTTTTTTACCCATTTAAACATAATTGTTTCAGTTCTTTTATGTAACTGTTGTAATTATTTCCAAAACTTAATGCCACAAGCATACTAGGAATGGAATGAATATTAGACACATTCATTTTAAGATCAGAAATGAACAAGGATATGCAGTAGTAGATACTGCTCGGTATTCAGTGCTTTGTGGCAGGTCTTTGTTACACAGCTCAGAGAGAGATGGGGAGAGGAAAGAAGGAAGAGGAAAAAAAGATTTGAAAGGGAAGAAAAATTATTAATTGCAGACTATATGATTGTTTATGTAGAACACCCAAGAGAATCTATAGAAAAAAACAATCAGAATTAACATGAGATTTGAGCAAATTGCTGGAAACATTTATTTGAAAGAACAGATGGTCAAGAATAGCTAAGATACTTCTGAAAAACAAGAATTTGGACTTCACTCTACCAGATATTAAGACTTCTGGGAAAATCTGGTTATCCATAAAGAAAATTCAGGAAAAGGCAAATTTAAAAAGTAAGATTTTTCATAGGTTTGAGTGGCAACAATAAAAATACTGAGGAAAGAAAAATGCACTTTGGCACAGCAATTCCGCTTCTGGCTTTATTCAGAAATAGACCTGTACAGATACATGTATCATTTTTTATAAAGTGAAAATATCTTAGATATTCATCTATGGGAGAACAGTTAAATATTATGGGATATATGTATATATGTACTGACAAGGGAGTATGTCCAAGGTAGTATCGTTGAGAAGAAAAACCAAGTTGCAATATAGAAGTATAGTATGTATTTGATTTAAAAAAAAATTATATACACTGTGTAGAGAAAGGTTTTGAAAACTCAAGCAGTGGTTTGGGTTATAATATAGCATAGTGGTTGTAAAAGCAGGACTATGAGGCAGAGCCAAATCCTGGCTTTACAGTTTATTGATCTGCATGGCCTTGGACAAGTTACTGAACCTCCCTATTGTTCAGTTTTTTTCCACTTGTGAGATGGAGGGAATGCATAACGGTTTGCTTTAGGCTTTAAATAACTTAATAGTGCCTGGTGCTTTGCTATTGAGAGAGATTGGATAGGAGTGGCAGAGGGGGAATTCTGCTTTTTTCAATACTTATTTTTTATTTTAATTGAGAAAAACACTTGTAATAAAATAAATTTTAAGTTGACAATATCAGTTTCAGTCAACAAATAACAATATTCACCATTGCAGCTTTCTGTGGAATATAAAAATTTGAACTATCTTGTGTCTAGTTCCATCTAAAATGTCTGGAGGAAGTGATAGAGCGGAGAACTGCCTAAAGTATATGTGGTCCACTTTTAAACACTGAATAGAGTTTATTATCTTCAATTCCACGATTCATTTCTCTGTTCTCCATTGGAAGAGATAAGAATAAGCTAATTCTGTGTTTGCTAGAAGGAAATGGTATAAATCTTACAGGATTGAAACCATTCACGGTGAAAATTTCCATCAAGTGCACGGATTGGCTCAGTTCAGTCCACACTCAAAATTTTGGGTGGGCATTAGGATCACGTTAAGCTTTGTTTTTAACTTAAACTTCTAAATTAGTATAACACGTGCATTAAGGTGCTTATAGTCCCCTTAATGAATTTTGTATGTATGTTTTGTATGTATGTTTACATGCATGTAACCAACATCCAGATTAAGATAGAGAACATTTCCAGCACTCCCAGAAGGTTCTCCACTTCCCAATCAGTATGCCCGGAAGGATCCACTACACTGACCCTTAACCACCACAGTTAGTTTTGCTTTAGCTACATATCAACCGTGTCAAACAGTATATACTCTGATGAACCACTTTGCTCCAACAAATTTGATAAATTAGATGAAACAGACAAATACAACTTAAAACTGACACAAGAAGAAATCTAATAGTCTTATACCTTTTAAAGAAATTGAATCTGTAATTCTTCCCATAAGAAACAAACAAAAAATACAACTCCAGGCTCAGAAGGTTTTGCTGATGAATTCTTCCAAACACTTAAGAAAAGTAATGATTTTATACAAACTCTTAGGGATTAGAAAAGAAGGAATACATTCTAACTCATGAGTTCAGCATAAGCCTGACACCCAAACCTGATGTGGAATTTATAAGAAAATTGTAATGTCATCTCTCATGAACATCCTTTACAAAATACTAGCAAATCCAGATATTTGGAAAAAAATATATATATATATGATGAGCAAATAGAGTTTATTCCAGGAATGCAAGTTTGGGCTAACATTCAGAAATCGTCGTAATTTACCACATTCATACTATTAAGGAGAAAAAGTGATCATCTCAGAAAATGCAGAAAATTTTTATAAAATTGGACACATTTATGATAAAAAAAATTATCAACAGACTAGAAGTGAAAGGGAATATCCTTAATTTGATAAAGGATATCTATAAAACACATACAGATAGCATACCTAATTTGGAAATACTGAACGCTTTCTGAGGTCTAGAATAAGACAAAGATGTCTGCTACCGCTGCTTCTTGTCAATACTTTACTAGACACTCTAGCCATAAGGCAAGGGGGGGATTTTTTTTAAAGATTGGAAGGGAAGACATAAAATTGTCTTTATTAGCAGATGGCATGACCGTGTACATAGAAAACCCAAAATAACTTACAAACAATTTAGCAAACAAATGGAATAAAAGATCAGTATACAAAAATCCATTGTACATACATATGTTAGCACAGTTGGAAAATGAAATTTAATAAACACCACTTAGCATTACAAACATTAAATACTTAGGAATCCTATGAGAGCTGTACCTCTACACTAAAAAATATATAATAAAATTATTATATATAAAAAAGATATATTAAGCTTATAGAGTGAAAGCCTCAGTATTATGTCAATTCTATTCATAAAGATCTATTTATAGATTCAATACAATCCCAATCAGCATGGCAGCAGGTTTGTGTGTGGTGGGATGAGGATTGATATGTTGACACTAAAATTTAAGTGAAAATACAAAGGAGCTAGTATAGCCAATGCAATGTTGAAGAACAAAGTTGGAGAACTTTACCAGATTTCAAGGCTTAATATAAAGCAACAGTAATTAAGATAGTGTGATATTAGCACAATGATAGACACAGACCAATTGAACAAAATACAGGTCCAAGAACAGACTCCACATACACACCTTCATGTAATTCAATGGAGATAGAATAAATTTTTCAGTAAATGTTGCTGGAGCGATTGATATCCATATGGAAAAAGAAATGAGCTTGGCTTCTATATCACATTCAAAAATTAATTTTAGATATCTCTTGGGCCTAAATGTGAAAAGTAAAGTTTTTGGGAAAAAAGTTGGAAATTTTTATGACCTTGGACACAGCACAAAACACAATACTTCCTTAAATTTAAGAATAAGACCATGCATTCTTGTAGTTAGGATAACTATCCTTGGATCAGGATGGACCATCAGAACACTGAGTACTTCCACCATTATGTTGGTAGTTTGCAAAATTGCCTTAACTAAATTTTACTTTATACTCTCAGCTTTTTATCTAAGGATAGTATAGGAAACACTCATATGAATTTATTACTGTATTTGGTGTCATTCGTTGTTTAATAAACACTTTAGTGTTTACTATGGACCAAACACTGTTCTAAGCACTTTATAAATCATAACCCTCATAACTCTTATACCGCCGCCCCCCCCAAAAAAAACCCATTGCCTACGAGTTGGTTCCACCTCATAGCGACCCGATAGGTAGTTAATATTCCTATCTATGTTTTACGGAAGAAAATGCTGGCAAAGAAACCTTAAACAAATTGCCCAAGGTCACACAGTCAATTAGTGGCAAGGCTAGACTATGAACAAGGGAGTCTGGCTCCGGAGTCCATCCAGTACCACCTGTATTTAGGTCCACGTGAAAATTTTCTTTTAGAAATTGGTGCAAGGAGAGATTAGCATATAGAGCACACCTATTTTCGTCTCTTCTCCAAAAATATATCTTTGTATTTATAAATGATAATTCAATAACAGCACTTAGGAATCCTTGAAAGCTAGAAAGCAAATGAAGGAGAAACTAGAGTAGAGAAAACAACTGAAAACAGGACCAACAAATACAGGCCACTTTTATACAATGATAATCAGTGCAGCAGGAGACTACTTACAGAGAATCCATTGTAAATGGGGGACCACAATTCCGTAATAGGGAAAAAACTTTGGTTGGTTAATAAATGACTAGGAAAGTCATGAAAATAAATTTATTAAATTTTTAGTTAACAAAATTTTGGTTAAAATTACAACAGCACTAATTGTTAAAAGGATACAAATTGAATCACCCCATTGCATTTTTTGATATAATATTTCTGATGAAACAGTGCGATAGCACAATAAAACATCCCTCATCTCATGCTTCATTTTTGCAACCTATTTATCCCTCTGACCTTCTATTTGATGATATCTGGCCTTGAGGCAGTTTGAAACAATAGCCTTGGGTAGGAAGGAATGATTCATAATCCTATAGTTCCGACGGAGAGTCAGAAAAAAGTTTAACTTTTTTTCTTAATCTCATCTCATACTGTCTCACTTTTTGGGGCAGAGAATGCAGCTTTTCAAGCCCTCAAGTCCTCAACTTGGATTGCAGGCCACAGCCAGAAAGGACCTCTGCTTACAGATATAGTGTCTTCAGCTGTGTGCATCTCTTTCTTATAGCACTTTTTTAATAGTCAACATAGTCCAACATCTTGAATTTTACCTATCAGTTCCCTTAATACTACACCTCTGCAGGCACATGGTTAGTGTCCCAATGTACAATGTAACAACTTAGGCAAATGCAAGGGTCTACCTAGGCTAGAGTAATAGGGATGGTGTTATCCAATTCTCTACCTCCTTCACCTTGCCAATTCCACAGTCTAAGATTTTCTATTTGAAGCACCCCACTTCTTTTAACTAAATTCTGTATCAGGTCAGCATGCTTTCACTGCAGATACCAGAAAACCTGGCTCAAAGCGATAGGGAAATTTATTTTCTCACATAAATTCAGAGAAGGGTCAGCTTCAGACATGGTACACCAGGACTTTGGGTTTACTACGTCATAGTCTTCTTGGTTTTGCCCTTCTCTGTGTATTGGCTTCATCTTTGTAGCAAGGCTGTTGTGGTAGTTCCAGATATGACATTCTAACAACACTGTCTAGAGCAAGAAAGATTGCCTTTTAAGAAGCACATCTTAAGAAGCCAGAATTGAGCTACATATATATTGCCAAGCCAATCACTGGAGTGGAATTACCATGACTGACTTAGGCCAGGCTTGAAGGAATGTTGGGGAGTCATTTTTTTTTTCAAAAAGAAAAAAGAGACAAAAATAAGAATCAGAGTTTTTGGATGTTAAAGAGTGATTGCAAAGAAACAAAAAAATGGATGTGCTGAATAACAGAATATCCACAGCTTAGGATCAAATTAGTGATGTAACAAGCTGAGAGATTCTGGGGATGATCCTCCCTGAAAATTCAGCACTAAAGATTCAATAGGAGTGAAGTATAAGAGGAAAACAGAACTGGAGGACGGATCTAGATATCTCACTACCCATCTAATAGGGGTTCCAAACGGAGAGAAGAGAGAATGTGGAGAGGAGGAAATAAAGAAGGGTTAGAAGACAATTTCCCGGAGCTGAAAGAGATGTGAGTCTTTTAATTGAAGAGGTCCATGTATGCCAAGCAAGACACATGATAAAAGATTTACACCTGAGATACAGTAAGGTAAAATTTTAAATTCTGCTGGAATTTTTGTTGTTGTCAGGTGCCATTGAGTTGATTTTGACTCATAATTGACCCCAAGTAACAGAGTTGAACTGCCCCATAGGGTTTTCTAGGCTGTAATCTTTACAGGGGAGCAGATCGCCAGGTCCTTGTCCCAGAGCCACTGGGTGGGTTAGAACTGCCAACCTTTCAGTTAGCAACTGAGTGCTTAACAATTTGCACCACCAGGGCTCCGTTGGAACTTTAGATTTATTTATATTGAAGAAATAACAAAATGGTTTGTCTGCAAAAGAAAGAGACTGGTATCAGATTCCTCACCATTAATACTGGATTGATATTGGATGCTAGAAGAGTTCCTACAAAGTCTAAGGGAAGTAATTTTGAACTTAGAATATCATATTCCGTGTTAAGGTAGTGTTTTATTTGCAAGAGTTATTCAGATATCTTTTCTCTAAATGCTCCTTTGACCTTCTTGCTTTGACTGAAACCTGGCTCTTCTCTAAGGACACTGATTGCCTGCAGCCTTCTTAAGTGGTGGCTCTTTTCTCTCTGTTGTACCACTGGGCCTGGAGTCTAGCTAGCTGTCCTCCTTGATCCTCATTTATTCATGTTCAGACAATTTTTGCTCACTCCTTGAAACTACACTGCTTTGACTCTCATGTCATCAGACTATCCCACCTACTTCTCTTGTTGCAGTCATTTACTGACCCCCAAGTCATTTTTCCTTTATCACCCTCCTCCCCAACACTGGCCCATTCTTGGAAGCTTGTAATTCTTAGCTCACTATCACTCTTTCCTATTTCTGCCTTGATTTCAAGAACCATGTAGATGGTCCTTGTAGAACCATGTAGAAGATCTTGGCTTCTTAGTTCCTTGACCACTTCTTTAGTGATCTTATCCTTCATCTCATCTCAGCTACTTGTACCCTTGTCATATCCTGGAACTTAACACCGGTAGCATTCATTAGTCCCCCCAAAGTCTCAGTTGCAAGCATACTACTCTCTGAAAACCCCCTCCCAGATTTGCAGCTTGCTCCTTTTAGTAGTCTGACTTCAACTATCCTTTTCACTCCCTTGTATACATATTCACCTGCCTTGCCATTCTTTTCTCACTTGACAAAACTAAAACTCTGTTTAAACTCAAACTCCTAGAACTTGGTTTAAATCCACTCTGCACCTGCCACTATGCAGCTGAACAGGCTAGAAAAACACAAACTTGCTGTCTGGTCTCACTTTGACCTCATGTGGTCTCTTAAAGGTGCCCAACAATTACACTGCTGTATTTCATCAATTATGACACATAACTTTTTTTGCACACTCAATGTCTCTGAAATAAGGATGTATCTTATAAATGGCACTGTGGCATGTCATAGTTTAATTGGCAGGGCTTCTTCCTTTTGTAGTGTTACCTAAAATAATGATGTGTCTTATAATCAGTGGCATCTTAGATTTGATGAAATGTAGCATAATTCCCTAGTGCTTTTCATTCTCTCAGATGATTTCATACTTTCTCCTCAAACCTCCAAATGATTTCACCCTCATCCTCACTTTCAGTGATGATCTTGTTTCCTATTTTACTGAGATAGAAATAGGGAAATTCCACAGCTCCTACCACATCATCTCCACCTTCTGTAACTGTCCCCACCTGACTACCTTCCTTCTTCCCTGTTGCTGTGGCTAACTGTCTGTGCTCCTAGAAATCCCCCCTCACCTAACAAAGACCTTCACTCCAGCGTATCAAGTCTCACTCCGTGCATCTTCAGTTTTTCCCATGCAAGCGCCAGGCGGGCCCAGAGCTTTTTTGTTTTGTTCTTCACTCCCAGCATCTAGAACTGCGCCTAGCACATCATACAAGCTCGGTATTTAATTAATAAATACTGATTAAATCTGTATATGCATATGCTAAGAATGTAACTAGAAAGGAAACTCATCACTGGAAATAGAATTATAACAGTATAAAGTAAGGGAAAAAAAAGGGGAACAAAGTTAATCAATCAAGCAAAGGTAGAACACTTCATGAGAACAAAAAGTGGGTTGCTAAAGAGAGGTGGAAACCCTGGCAGCATAGTGGTTAAGAGCTATGGCTGCTAACCAAAAGGTCTGGGGTTTGAATCCACCAGGTGCTCTCTGGAAACTCTATGAGCAGTTCTACTCTGTCCTATAGGGTCACTATGAGTCAGAAACGACTCGATGGCAATGGCTTTTTAAAGATCGGTGGTCACCAGAAGGAAAAATCCGCCTGAATGCCCGTCTTACATACAGGCATATACCACACCAGACCAAGGAGCTCCTCTCTGAGAGAAGAACCAGAGGCAGCAAGATGGGCTAATCAGAAAACTCACTTGACTGCCAAGACAGGGATTTATTTCAGGTGTATGTGTACGGTTTCAACCAGTGACCACTGTATGTTTTTATTTCTCTCCCATTCTAATGGGAATTTATTTTTCTTCTCCTTACCTGACCATTGTGGTGGTTTACTGTTAATCTTTAGGCATCTATTCTGTCATCTCTCTATTCTGCTTTCTACACTGAAACCAGAGTAAATTTAAAAAACAAATATTTCAAAGATAAGGAGAGAGAAAAATAAAACGTGTGTACTCCCTGACTAGCTTTAATAAATCTTAACATTTTCCAAATTTGGATGGCTTGAAACACACACATATACCCCAAATTAATTTAAAACCTACAATCCCCCCCCCCAAATAATTACTACCGTGGATATAGTATTTGTTATTTTCCTTCATGATTTTATACTATTTATATTTTTACATTTATAAACAATACAAAGTATTGTTTTACAGGCTTTAAAATTTTATGTAAAGAATAGCAAATTTTTTGACTTTTATTTACTCAACATTATGGTTTTAGATTTATACATGTTCAGCCATGCAGCACTAATCCATTAATTTTATTGCTGAATTCTTCTCCACTCAGCAAATATACAGTTTATTTATCCTTTATCCTATTGATGGATATTTAGGTTATTGTGTATTTTTTGCTCTTACAAACATTACTTCAAAGAACATTGTTCAGTATGTCTCTGTGCACAAATGAAAGCATTTATCTAGGCTATATGCCACAGAAGAAAACAATTTTTTGTGTTTTAATTCTCTATTTTATTTGCAAACATTAACTTCTGCAAGGAGAAAGGATTTCAGATACCTTTTTTTAATTCAGTAAGAGAATTCACATTTTTTTGCTGAGTTAATTGTAAAAACAATTAGGTCATGGTCAGTGGATTATTATCATAAAGTTAGTGATAACTTCAAGCGTACAATTTTTATGCACAAATATTTTAAACATTTACTTTCCTATAACTTCATGTTTACAGGTTGCAATCCTTAGAGGATAACATTAAAAATAAATCTATGATGAAATGGCCAACAGAGACATGAAGATGCTGAACATCATTAGCCATGAGAAATGCAAATCAAAACAAACCACCATGAGATAGCATTTCACTCCCCCTAGGACGGCTAAGATAAACAAAACAAAACAAAAAAAACAAGCAGACAAAAATGGAAAATAACAAGTGTTAGAAGGGTAGTGGAGAAATTGAAACCTTCATCCACTGGTGGTGGGAATGCAAAATGGTACAGCCATTGTGGAAAACAGTCTGGCGATTCCTCGAAAAACTGGAAGGAGAGCTGCCATATGACCCAGCAATTCCACTCCCAGGTATATACCCTAAGGATCTAATGAAGTGAACATGACATACGCACACCTATGTTCACTGCAGCACTATTCACAATAGCAAAAAGATGGAAACAACCCAAGTGCCCATCAGCGGATGAATGGATAAATAAAATGTACAAACATACAATCAAATACCACTCAACAATAAAGAAAAATAAGTTCCTGAAACATCATACAGCGTGGAATCTGGAGGACATTATGTTAAGTGAAATAAGTCAATCACAAAAAAACAAATACTGTATTTGTCTCACTTTTATGAAATGACATGAATAGGTAAATATACAGAAACTACTGTTCATTAGTGGTTACTAGGGGTGGGGGAGGAAAAGGAGGCAGGAGAAGTACCCCCTAGGTCGTAGTCTCTTTTTGTTTATAGAAATGGAAAAGGTGGCACCTAATATGGGTGAAGTTTGTGCAGCACAGCTAATGTAACTGATGTCAATAAGCTGTACATAGGGAAAAGAAGTGAATGGGCAAATGCTAGGTTGCATATGGTTTTGCAACAATACCAACAACAACCAAAAAAGGAGGTGCTACAAATGCTGATCTAATTAGACATAACCAATCACCCCATGGGATTAGTTCTCTTGGTTTGGGAGCTTAGGGCCATGGTTTCGTGGGACAATCCAGTCTATTGGCGTAATATAGTTCTTAAAGTTCATGTTCTACCTCCCAGAATGACAAGTAGTGTCTGGGATCTTAAAAGCTTACAAGCGGCCATCTAAGATACAACTCTTGGTTTTTATTCTTCTGGAAAAAAAGAGAAGGAAACCCCAGAATCAGGTAAGGAACTGAACTACAGGACTAATTGTGTACGTAAATCACTGCCTCCTCCACCCTGAGACCCGAAGAACTAGATGGCATCCAGCTACCACTACTGAATGTTTTTATCAGAAACACAGTAGATGAATCCTGATAAAAAGGGAGAAAAATGTGGAACAGAACTTCAAATTCTTAAAGAAACCAGACTTACTGACCCTATCGAGGCTGGAGAAGTCCCTGAGACTATGGTCCTGAGTTGCTCTTCAAACCTTGAACTGAAACTACTTCCTAAAGTCACCATTAAACTAATAACACTTTAGCCCAAAGAGAAAAGATTGTAACCCTTGAATATTGTGTTTCTTTAAAAAAACAAAACAAAATACATATATATGAGACCAAAGGGTCAATAGCTATTTTAAAACATAAATAGGAGGGTTGGGGTGGGGGTGCAGGGAGATTAAGTAAATGGAAGTAAAAAAAACTAGAACAGAAATGACGAGAATGTTGACACAATGTGAAGAATGTAACCAGTGTCACTAATCATGATGCCTAGATACTGTAGGATGAGAGTGGGTTTTCTGTGTATATTTTCATAAAAAATAAAATTAAATAATAAAAAAAATCTATGAATATTGTAAGAATATGTCTTTTTTGCCCTTCTCAGAAAACACTCAACTTCATGATGACAGAACACAGAATAAGTACATTTAACTGAAATACTATGGTTGTTGTTAGGTGCCATCAAGCCAGTTCCAACTCGTAGTGACCCTATGTACAACAGAAGGAAACACTTCCTGGTCCTGTGCCATCGTTGTTAAGTTTGAGCCCATTGTTAAAGTCACTTGTCAATCCATCTTGTTGAGGGTCTTCCTCTTTTTGGCTGACCCTCAACTTTACCAAGCATGATGTCCTTCTCCAGGGACTTGTCCTTCCTGATAACTTGTCCAAAGTACGTGAGATGTAGTCCCACGATCATTGCTTCTAAGGAGCATTCTGGTTATACTTCTTCCAAGATAGACTTGTTTGTTCTTCTGGCAGTCCATGGCATATTCAATATTCTTCACCAACACCATAATTTAAACACATCTCTTGTTCTTCGTGCTTTCTAACTCTGTGTCCAGCTTTCACATGCACATGAGGCGATTGAGAATACCATGGGTTGGGTCACGTGCAACTTAATCCTCAAGGTGACATCTTTGCTTTGTAACACTTTAAAGAGTTCTTTTGTAGCTGATTTGCCCAATGCAATGCATCATTTGATTTCTTGGCTGTTGCTTGCATGGGTGTTGATTGTGGATCCAAGTACAATGAAATCCTTGACAACTTCAATTTTTTCTCTGTTTATCATGATATTGCTTATTGGTACAGTTGTGAGCATTTTTGTTTTCTTTATGTTGAGGTGCAATCCATACTAAAGGCTGTAGTCTAATCTTCATCAGTAAGTTCTTCAAGTCCTCTTTGTTTTCAGCAAGCAAGGTTGTGTCATCTGCATGTGGCAGGTTGTTAATGAGTCTTCCTCCAATCCTGATGCCGTGCTCTTCTTCATGTAGTCCAGTTTCTCGGATTATTTGCTCAGCATATAGACTGAATAAGTATTGTGAAATGATATAACCCTGAAGCACACCTTTCCTGACTTTAAAGCACGCAGTATCCCCTTGTTCTGTGTAAACAACTGCCTCTTGGTCTATGTACAGGTTCCTCGTGAGCACAATTAAATACTACAGTAACTGATAATGTAAATGTTCTCTAATCTTTAAAAAAAAAATCTAAATATTCTTGCGTTCGCCAAGATCTATCTTACAGAGCTTTCTCATTAAATCCTATTCTGATTTGTAGCTAATATTTTTAGCTACTATTTTAGCCAAATGTGAATTACACTAATTGAAGTTTATAACAATTTTATTCCACAATATCTAGACATGAATTCGCTGGGCTGTAGGGTACTGAGCGTCTTTAGCTTTACTACATATTGTCGAATAGCTCATCAAAGTGGTTTTACCAGTTTATACTCCCATACGCTGTTATGCAGGATGTTCCACATCTTTACCAACCTTGTGTTGTCAGGCTTTTTAATTTTTACCAATCTGATGAGTGTGCCACTGACAGTTTCTTCTCAACTGCTAACCTAAAGGTTAGTGGTTCAAACCCACCCAGCAGTAGTGTGGAAGATAGGCCTGGTGAACTGCTTCTGTTAAGATTACAGTCAAGAAAACTCCATGAAGCAATTCAACTCTGTAACACATGGGGCTGCCATGAGTTGGAATCGACTCAACAGCAACTAACAACAACAGTGACTACTAGGGATTCATCTGCTTAATGTCCATCTGTTTTCTTCTTCTATAAACTGTCTTTCATACTTTTGGTTCATTGGACTGCTTGTCTTTTATATTGATTTTTAGGAATTCTTTACATACTTTGGCTATCAATCATTTGTTAGTTATCTGCATTGTAAATATGCTATCCTTTAACCCGTTTGAGTTCACGGTTACCTTTAGGGGCTGAGTAGTTTTTCTGCTTTTGAAGGGTTCTTTTAAAAACTTTTTTCCCACACAAAAATTTATACATACATTGTTATGTGACCCTAATTGCTCTCCCCATACTGTGACAGCAACTCCTCCTTTCCACCCCTGATTCCCCATGTCCATTCAACTATCTCCTAATCCTCTCTGCCTTCCAATCTCACCTCCAGACAGATGCTGCCCGTTTAGTCTCTTGTATCTACTTGAGCTAAGAGGCACATTCCTCACGAGTATCACTTTATGTCCCACAGTCTAGTCCAATCCCTGTCTGAAGAGTTGGCCCTGGAAATTGTTTTAGTACTGGGCTGATAAGAGAATGCTTTCCAGGGTTCCTCCAGTCTCAGTCAGACCATTAAGTCTGGTCTTCTTACTGAATTTGAGTTCTGCACCCCACCTTTCTTCTGCTTCATCCGGGACTCTCTGTTGTGTTCCCTGTCAGGGCGATCATTGGTGGTAGCCGGGCACCATCTAGTTCTTCTTGTCTCAGGCTGATGAAGTCTCTGGTTTATGTGGCCCTTTCTGTCTCTTGGGCTAATATTTTCCTTGTGTCTTTGGTGTTCTTCATTCTCCTTTACTGCAGGTGGATGGGACCAACTGATGCATCTTAGATGGCTGCTTGCAAGCTTTTAAGACCCCAGACGCCACTCACCAAAGTAGGATGCAGAACATTTTCTTAATAAGTTTTGTTATGCCAGTTGACCTAGATGTCCTCTGAAAGCATGGTCACCAGACCCCTACCCCTGCTACTATGTCCCTCAAAGTGTTGGACTGTATTCAAGAAACTTCTTAGCTTTGGTTTAGTCTAGTTATGCTGAGTTCCCATGTAGTGTGTGCTGTCCTTCCCTTCAGCTAAGATAATTCTTATCTACTATCTAATTAGTAAATAATCCTCACCCTCCCTCCCCACCCTTGTAACCATCAAAGAATGTTTTCTTCTGTGTTTAAACCTTTTCTTGAGTTCTTATAATAGTGGTCTTATACAATATTTGTCCTTCTGTGACTGACTAAATTCACTCAGGATAACTCTCTCCACATTCCTTCATGTTATGTTTCACGGCTTCATCATTGTTCATTATTGTTGCATGGTATTCCATTGTGTGGATATACCATAATTTGTTTATCCATTCATCCTTTAATGGGTGCCTAGGCTGTTTCCATCTTTTTGCTATTGTGAACAGTGCTGCAATGAACATGGGTGTGCATATAACTATTCGTGTGATGGCTCTTATTTCTCTAGGATATAGTCCAAGGAGCGAGAGAACTGGATTGTATGGTACTTCTATTTCTAGCTTTTTAAGGAAGTATCAAATTGATTTCCAAAGTGATTGTACCATTTTACTTTACCATCCACAGTGTAAAAGTGTTCCCGTCTCTCCACAACCTCTGCAGCATTTATTATTTTGTGTTTTTTGGATTAATGCTAGCCTTGTTGGGGTGAGATGATATCTCGTTGTAGTTTTGATCTGCATTTCTCTAATGGCTAATGATCGTGAGCATTTCTTCATATGTCTGTTAGCCACCTGAACATCTTCTTTGGCAAAGTGCCTGTTCATATCCTTTGCCCATTTTTTAATTGGGTTATTTGTCTTTTTGTTGTTGAGGTTTTGCAGTATCTTGCAGATTTTGGAGATTAGATGCTGATCGGACTTGTCGTAACCAAAAATTTTTTCCCACTCTGTAGGTTGTCTTTTTACTCTTTTGGTGAAGTCTTTTGATGAGCATAAGTGTTTGATTTTTAGGAGCTCTCAGTTACCTAGTCTCTCTTCTGGTGCTTGTGCATTGTTACTTATGGTTCATATTGTGTTTATGCCATGTATTAGGGCTCCTAGCTTTGTGCCTATTTTTTCTTCCATGATCTTTATCGTTTTCTATATTTCAGTTGTTGATCCATTTTGAGTTAGTTTTTGTGCATGGTGTGAGGTATGGGTGTTGTTTCAGTTTTTTGCAGATGGATATCCAGTTATGCCAGCGCCATTTGTTAGACAGACTGTCTTTTCCACAATTAACATTTTGGCCTTTGTCAAATATCAGTTGTGCATAGGTGGAGGAATTTGTGTGTGGATTCTCAATTCTGTTCTATCTATCTTTGTTGTACCAGTAGCAGGCTGTTTTGACTACCATGGTGATATAATAGGTTCTAAAATCAGGTAGTGTGAGGCCTCCCACTTTGTTCTTCTTCATGAGTAATGCTTTACTTATTCAGGGCCTCTTCTCTTTCTGTATGAAGTTGGTGATTTGTTTCTCCATCTCATTAAAAAATGCCAGTGGAATTTGGATCTGGATTGCATTGTATCTGTAGATTGCTTTGGGTAGAACTGACATTTTCACAATGTTAAGTCTACCTATCTATGAGCAAGGTATGTTTTTCGACTTATGCAGGTCTCTTTTGGTTTCTTGCAGTAGTATCTTGTAGTTTTCAACATATAGGTCTTTTACGTCTCAGGTTAGATTTATTCCTAAGTATTTTATCTTCTTGGGGGCTATTGTAAATGGTATTCATTTGGTGATTTCCACTTTGAGGTTCTCTTTGTTGGTGTAAAGGAATCTAACTGATTTTTGTATGTTTATCTTGTATCCTGAAACTTTGCTGAAATCTTCTGTTAGTTCCAGTAGTTTTCTTGTGGATTCTTTGGGGTTTTCTGTGTATAACATCATATCATCTGCAAATAAAGACATTTTGACTTCTTCCCTACCAATTTGGATGCTCTTTATTTCTTTCTCTAGCCTAATTGCTCTGGCTACGACCTCCAGCACAGTGTTGAATAAGAGTGGTGATAAAGGGCATCCTTGTCTGGTTCCTCTTCTCAAGCGGAAGGCTTTCAAAGTCTCTCCATTTAGGATGATGTTGGCTATTGGCTTTATATAAATGCCCTTAATTATATTGAGGCATTTCCCTTCTATTCCAATTTTGTTGAGAGTTTTTATCATGAATGGGTGTTGGACTTTTTCAAATGCCTTTTCTGCATCGATTGATAAGATCATGTGGTTCTTGTCTTTTGTTTTATTTATGTGATGGATTGCATTGATTGTTTTTCTAATGTTGAACCATCCCTGCATACCTGATGTAAATCCCACTTGATCACAATGAATTATTTTTTTGATCTGTTGCTGACTTCTATTGGCTAGAATTTTGTTAAGGATTTTGTGTCAATGTTCATGAGGGATATTGGCCTGTAATTTTCTTTTTTTGTGATGTCTTTACCTGATTTTTGTATCAGGGTTATGTTGGCTTCATAGAATGAGTTTGGGAGCATTCTATCCTTTTCTGTGCTCTGAAATGCCTTTAGTATAGTGGTGTTAACTCTTCTCTGAAAGTTTGGTAGAATTCTCCAGTGAAGCCATCCAGGCCAGGGTTCTTTTTTTTTGTTGTTGTTGGGTGGGGGGTAGTTTTTAAATTACCTTTTAAATCTCTTCTTTTGCTATGGGTTTATTTAGTTGTTCTACCTCTGTTTGTGTTAGTTTAGGTAGGTAGTGAGTTTCTAGAAATTTGTCCATTTCCTCTAGGTTTTCAAATTTGTTAGAGTACAATTTTACATAGTATTCTGTTATGATTCTTTTAATTTCAGTTGGGTCTGTTGTGATATCACCCATCTGATTTGTTATACGGGTTATCTGCTTCCTCTCCTGTTTTTCTTTTGTCAGTTTGTCCAATGGTTTGTCAATTTTATTGATCTTTTCAACGAAGCAATTTTTGGTCTTGTTAACTCTTTCAATTTTTTTTCTGTTCTCTGTTTCATTGAATTCTGCTCTAATTCTTATTATTTCCTTTTTTCTGGCACCTGAGGGCTTCTTTTGCTGCTCTCTTTCTACTTGTTCCAGTTGTAGGATTAATGTTTTGATTATGGCCCTTTCTTCTTTTTGGATGTGTGCATTTATTGCTATAAACTGACCTCTGAGCACCGCTTTTGGTGTGTCCCAAACGTTCTGGTAGGATGTATTTTCATCCTCATTTGGCTCTACCAGTTTCTTTATTCCATCCTTAATTTCTTCTATAACCCAGTAGTTTTCGAGCAAGGTGTTGTTCAGTTTCCAAGTGTTTGATTTTTTTTCCTTGCTTTTTCTGTTGTTGAGTTCTAGTTTTATGGCTTTATGGTCAGAAAAGATGCTTTGTAATATTTCGATGCTTTGGATTTTGTTAAGGCTTGCTTTATGGCCTATTATGTGGTCTATTCTGGAGAACGTTCCATGTGCTTTGGAAAAGAAAGTATACTTGGCTGCTATCAGGTGGAGTGTTCGGTATATGTCCATGAGATGAAGTTGGTTGATTGTAGCATTTAGCTCTTCGTGTCTTTGTTGAGCTTCTTTCTGGATGTTCTGTCCTTCACTGAAAGTGGTGTGTTGAAGTCTCCTACTACTATTGTGGAGCTGTGTATCTCTGTTTTCAGTGATGTTAGAGTTCGTTTTATGTTTTGGAGCCTGTCATTGGGTGCATACACATTTCTTATAGTTATGTCCTCCTGGTGTATTGACCCTTTAATCATTATGTAGTGTCCTTCCTTATCCTTTGTGGTGGATTTTACTTTAAAATCTATTTTGTCAGAGATTAATATTGCCACTCCTGCTCCTTTTTGAGTGTTGTTTGCTTGATGTATTTTTTTCCATCCTTTGAGTTTTTGTTTGTGTCTTTAAGTCTAATGTGTGTATTTTGTAGGTAGCATATAGACAGATTGTGTTTCTTTATCCAATCTGCCATTCTCTGTCTCTTTATTGGTGCATTTAGTCCATTTACATTCGGTGTAATTATTGATAGGTATCAGTTTAGTGCTGTCATTTTGATGTCTTTTTCTGTGTGTTGTTCACAGTTTCTTTGTTCCACTTAATTTCCTGTGCTGAGTCATTTTTCTTTACATATTTTCTTTTCATCTTTTTCGTTGTTGTTGATTTTGTCTTTGCTGAGACTTTATATTTTTCTAGTTTTTTATTTTGACTTGTAGGATTGTTAGTTTCCTTTATGGTTACCTTAATATTAACCCTTATTTTTCTAAGTTTATACCAGTCTTTTATTTCTTTATATCGCCTTGACTTCCTCTCCATATGAAAAATCTGTCTACATTTTTTAAGTTCCTCTTTTTTGTTTTAATGTTGTCATCTTTTACATATTGATATCTGTTTCCCTATTTTCAGTGTTTTAGCTTTGATTTACTTTTTCAACTTCCCTATCTGGGTTGATATCTGGTTGCTCTGTCCTGTGTTCTAGTCTTGGGCTGCTATCTGATGTTACTGATTTTCTAACCGGACAACTCCATTTAGTATTTCTTGTAGTTTTGGTTTGGTTTTTGCAAATTCCCTAAACTTCTGTTTATCTGGCAATGCCCTAAATTCGCCATCGTATTTCAGAGACAGTTTTGCTGGATGTATGATTTTTGGCTGGCAGTTTTTTTCCTTCAAGGCTTTATATATGTCATCCCATTGCTTTCTTGCCTGCATGGTTTCTGCTGAGTGGTTCCAGCTTATTCTTATTGACTCACCTTTGTAGATGACTTTTCCTTTGTCCCTAACCACTCTTAAAATTCTCTCTTTATCTTTGGTTTTGGCCCGTTTGATTATGTCTTGGTGACTTTCTTTTGGGATCTTCTCATGTGGGGTTTGATGAGCATCTTGGATAGATATCTTGTCATCTTTCATGGTATCAGGGAAGTTTTCTGTCAACAAATCTTCAACAATTCTCTCTGTAGTTTCTGTTAGACCTCCCATTCTGGTACTCCAGTCACTCGTAGGTTATTCTTCTTGATAGAGTCCCACATAATTCTCAGAGTTTCTTCATTTTTTAAATTCCTTATATGTGATTTTTCCTCAAATAAGTTGGTGTCAAGTGCTTTATCTTTAATCTCACTAATTCTGACTTCCACTGCCTCAATTCTGCTCCTATGACCTTCTATTGAGTTGTCTAATTCTGAAATTTTAATCTTCTGGATTTCTGATTGCTGTCTCTCTATGGATTCTTGCAGCCTGTTAAATTTGTCATTATGCTCTTCTCTAATCTTTTTAATTTCCTCGATTGCGTGTTCTGCATTTTGCTTAATTTCCTTCCTAATTTCTTGGAGAGTTCTATATATTAATCTTTTGTATTCTGCCTCCGATAATTGTAAGAAATTTTCCTCCTCTGGAAAATTTCTAGATTCTTTATTTTGGGAGCTTGCTGAAGCCATCATGGATTGCCTCTTTATGCGACTTGATATTGAATGTTGTCTGCAAACCATCAATAAGTTATTATATTTATTTATTTTATGTTTGCTTACTGTGTCCTAGCTTCTTGTTTTGTTTTGATATGCCCAAATAGGCTGCTCGTATGAGATAGTTTGATTATTGGCAACTTTGAAGCTCTAATGTTCTGTCACCAGGTTGTTAGATCTGTTATTAGGTATGTGAGCTCAGGTGTCCACCCACTCCTACTGTATGGATTCAGCTCAGGTGCCCAGGTGGATAGCCACCAAGTGTGTGGTGTAGACTCTCACTTACAGTCCCAGATAGGCATGGGTGATTGGTGTAGGCACAGGCATCTGGCTGCAGCAGGGGGACACACTGTGAGCAAGGCAAGGGGTGGACGGCTGCCTCTGAGTGTCCAGGAGGAAGGTGTGTCCTTGTTCCCTAGAGCATGTACCTGGGTGGGTTTTGCAGCTGGACTATTAGCACCTAATGCTGTTGGCTGTAAGGACTGGGGGGCACCTTCTTGCTCATGAGCCCCTGTCGCAGGTGCCTAGTTGGCATGGGTGGAGCCATCAGTCCTCAGACCCCTGATGTGGGTATGTGAAGACCCTGCTTAATGGGCAGAGCAGTGTCAAATGTCAAGAACTTGCCACTTCACAGCTGAAACAGTTGAAGTTAGCCTTTCAGTATATACTCTGTTGTACTGCAGTAATGAGGGCCTACGCTGTTGAGATAGGCCTACAGAAGTCTATGGGAAAGGCAGTCAAAGTCCGTGGATCCCTTATGTCTGTGCCTAGGCAAAGGAGCTGTGCCTACCCTGGGTTCCTGGCTTAGGGGAGCCGGCAGTTTATTTTTCCCCTTTGCTAATTTGTTTACTCTCCAAGGCAGGAAGAATGGTTCTGGGCATGTTACGGATCCTGCTTTCCGCCCAGAGGACATGGCAATTACTGAAGCCGGTCTGGGACTCAGTGCAGAGCAGGGAGCAGGAAGGTAAATGGAAGAGAGGCTTTTCCCTAAGTGGGGTGTTTTTGATCTGCACGATAAAGCCGTAAGCAAGTACGTCAAGGGCTGCTTCTCACTGGTTCTGCCTGGCTGTGTAGACTGTCAGCAGCTGGGTCTCTACCAGTGCGGAATATGCCTCCCGAGCACTGCCACTTGCCTGCCTCACTGCTCACTCCGAGCTGGTCATGCCTGAAGGGCTCAGGCTCTCTCCAGGTCAGGTCTGGCAACTCCTCGCTGCTTCTGAACTGTCTCTCCTTCCCCCTGCCACTCAGTCCTGTTCCTCAACTCTGCCTTTGATGTTCAGGGCTCCCAGATTGCCATATATAATGAAATCACTTGGTTTTTTTTTGGTCTTTGTTGTAAGAGGTACCACCGGAAGTGTCTGACTACTCCACCATCTTGGCCCTGCTTGCCTCTGAAGTTTTATTGGGAAACTGCTGCACCATTGACAGTACGTGCTGTTGCAAGGCAGGGATCTTTATGACTTGTTTGAAACCGCAGAAACGTGTGTGTGCTGAAAATTACTGTTTTTACAGAGTATTGTATGAGGTGTCTGAATTTTTGGTAGGAAAAACAGAAATTTTAAAAATTTTTATTTGTTACACATATGTACGAATAGACCCCAGTGGGGACTCTGGAGTATAATTAGTGATATTTCATATGTACCACTAAACGCTTAGGGTAGGCTTGTGGGAGGGGGCAAGAAAAAAAAAAATCCATACTACCTACCAAAAATTCAGACCTACTTAATGATTCAGCATACTTCTGTTAATGAAAACACATGGTATCAACAAAAAGTTCAAAGCGGAAAATAATTGGTTCATGAAAGGGTTAACTTTGTTTATGTTGCCATTTGTTATGCAGAGATTTTAGATTTTAAGTCAAATTTGTCAAGATTTCATGTGCTTTTTGTATCTTGTATAAGAAATCTTTTCCTATCCCTATTACAAGGAAGATTCATTAACAACCTGTGATGTGCAGATGACACAACCTTGCTTGCTGAGAGCAAAGAGGACTTGAAGAACTTACTGATGAAGATTAAAGACTACAGCCTTCAGTAAGGACTGCACCTCAACATAAAGAAAACAAAAACGCTCACAGCCGTACCAATAGGCAACATCATGATAAACGGAGAAAAGTTTGATGTTGTCAAGGATTTCATTTTACTTGGATCCACAATCAACGCCCATAGAAGCAACAGCCAAGAAATCAAATGATGCATTGCATTGGCCAAATCGGCTACAAAACAGCTCTTTAAAGTGTTACAAAGCAAAGATGTCATCTTGAGGATTAAGGTGCACATGACCCAACCCATGGTATTCTCAATCGCCTCACGTGCATGTGAAAGCTGGACACAGAGTTAGGAAGAACGAAGAACAAGAGATGTGTTTGAATTATGGTGTTGGCGAAGAATATTGAATATGCCATGGACTGCCAGAAGAACGAACAAATCTATCTTGGAAGAAGTACAACGAGAATGCTCCTTAGAAGCGAGGATGGCGAGACTATGTCTAACATACTTTGGACATGTTATCAGGAGGGACAGCATGGAGGACATCATGCTTGGTAAAATAGAGGGTCAGTGAAAAAGAGGAAGACCGTCAACAAGATGGATTGACATGGTGGCTGCAACAATGGGCTCAAACATTGCAAGGATTGTGAGTATGGCACATTTTTATTGTTGTACCTAGGATCGCTGAGTTGGAACCGACTCAACAGCACCTAACTGTAGCAACATCACAAGGTCATACAAACTGTTGCCAATACTTTCTTTTGAAAATTTGTTTTCCTTTTCACATTTGGGTCTTTATTCTACTTGGAATCTTTTTTTAAATGGTGTAAGGTAAGGATCTACTTTTATTTTTGCCATATGCATAGCAATTGGTCTGGTATCAGTTACTGAATAGTCCATCTGTTCCCCCACTGATTTGTAGTGCCATCTTAACCATATATCAAATTTTTATATACTGTACTTTTATGCAAATAAAGTGCACCTTCTTCGTTTGCCAACTATGCCCTGCCCTCACAAGGTATTTTCATAAGCACTGCTATGCCATTTTTTTACACCTTTCTGTAAAAAAATTAACATCGCATGCAAAGTGTTGAAGGCACACAGTATTTGTGTAAAAATACATTATATGTTTCATTCGTCTATTTGATTATTCCCAAATTAGTCACTTAGTTTTACAAGTTTCCTTATTTGGTAGAGGAATACCAAATTGCTCTTCTTCGATATCTTTATGAATAATCATGGCCCTTTCCTCTTCCACATAAAGTGATCCCCATTATTCATAGATTCCATATCTGTGAATTTACCTACTCTCTAAAATTTATTTGTAACCCCAAAATTGATAGTCATGGCACTTTCAGTCATTTATGGGCATGTGTAGAGCGGCGAAAAATTTGAATTGCCTGATGCTCATGTTCCCAGCTGAGGTCGATCAAAGCCTTCGTTTCAGTTCTCATACTGTAAATAGTCCTTTCCACGGTCTATTTAGTGCAATGTTTTTCTCATTTTTGTGTTTTTTGTTGGTGATTTCACTGTTTAAAATGGCCCCCATGTGTAAAGGGCTGTCTAGTGTTCTGAAGCACAAGAAAGCTCTGATGTGTCATACATCACACAATACCTATTTGATAAGCTTCATGCAGGCATGAGTTATACTGCTGTTGAATGTGAGTTCAATGATAATGGATCAAGAAAATGTATTAAATAAGGTGTTTTAAAACAGAAACACACATAAAACAAGGTTACGTATTGGTAAGCTGACAAAAATGTTGTGACCAGAGGCTTGCAGGAAGCTAACCCTGTGTCTCCCCGAGGAACAATGATGGTTCAGTTTTTGTTAATTCAGTGTTTGCAGCAACTTTATAGAACATGATATTGCAAATAATGAGAATTGAATGTAAATGCTGGAATGAATTTGCAAGGTCAACAAAATTATTTTGAGATTTTTGATTGGAATTGGAGTCAATGTATAGATTTAGGTAGAACTAACGTACTTGTAATATTGTATCTTTCAATTCATTAAAAATATCTCATTACGTTTCAAAAAAAGTACTTCAAAAATGCTTTGTAATGTTCTATATAGAAATATTGCTTTTTATTTAAAAAATTTATTACAGCTAGCTATTGAGGGTGAGGTATTTTTTTATCTAGTGCATTTTTTGACTGGTGCATAGGAGTGCTACATTTGTATATTGCTCTTAGATCCAGAATATTAGTTCAAAACTGTTCGCCTCTTGGAGGTGTACACGGGCAATCACATTATCTGCAAATAAGGCCAGTTTTGTCTTCCTCTACAACTCTCACACCTCAGACCTACTCTTCCCTCTTCTCTAAGTGTTTTACATATTTAATATTATGGAATGATTTTTCTTTATCTCCTATTAATATAGCTTTTCCCTTTAATCAATCTATAAGGTATATAACAATAAATTTCCAGATGCTTAACTATCATTACAATTCTGGGATAAACCCTACTAGTTCATTTTTTGTTTTTGAATACCAGCTGAATTGTTGTATTATCTTACGATTTTTGGCAACTATGTTCTTGAGTAAAATTGATCTACAATTTCCATATAGAGTATCCTTGGCCAGTATGAGATCAAGTTTATTCCAGAGGTGTAAATTGTGTTGGATACTTTCCTTTTCCCTAAACGTTTGTATAAAACAGAGATTATGCATTCCTTGAAGGTTTGGTAAAACTTACTTGGGTCTGATGTCTTTTGTGGGCAGACTTATGATTATCAGTTTCCTTAGTGGTTATTGATTTATTCTGGCTGTCTAGTCTTCTTGAATCAACTTTAATAATTTGTATTTCTCTAAAAAAAATTCATCTATGTTCTCAAATACTTGGTTATAAAGTTGCCCATCGTATGTTTTTGTGTAACTTTCAAATCTTTTATCTGTAGTTGTATACTTTTTCATCTTAACCCCAATATACCAAGACAAATAGTCATCATTTTCCATCTGGGCCCAACGGACCCTTAAAAAAAAAAAATGTCATTTAATGAAAATGTAAAGAATAAAGAGATAGAAACAATTTTATCAGAAATTTTAATAAGAATGTAAGCATAGGAAACCCAAATTTTTATTCCACATCTTCCTGGTTTTGAAGGTACAGAATATCCGAGATGGATAATGTTCCTTGAAAGCAACTACATACTCATCAGCTATCATGAACCTAGAACATATTCACTTTGCAAATCTTGATTCCAGACTTCAAATGTATCTCTAAAGGGTTCTAGTTTATCATTACTTCTGGTTCTTTTTGCCCTTGCATTATCAAAATGCAGTACGTTTAAAAACTTTTTTAAACCTTTTATTTTTGTTGGAGAGAGGATGGACATTTTTTTAGCTTCGTAATTGCAAAACATTTTCACTTCTAGATTTGTAAATACCAATTAGAATGATCAATCCGATTTTTTGTTTGTACGTCATTCATTTCCTTCCCATCATCTCTGAATCTGCCTTTTCATTTATCTACTTACAAACTCTGTCAAGTAAATTCTGATGTACAAACATTATAAGAGATATTTTTGTCACAAAGTATTTCATGATGAAGTCTTTCCTTTAGATGACTAACTGGATGAAAGTACCATGTTTCCTTTATGTCCTTAGAAATATTATTGTTCACTTATTGATTCCTGAGTTTGAGAAAGTTCTTCTAGACTACTGTCATCTGAAAATTCATAGGGATTTTGCTGCTAAGATCAACTTTACCATCATTTTTAGATTCTTGAGTGCTGCCTTTTGCATTCATCTTCTGATTTGTCTAATAATCATGAAAAAACAAAAAACAACAAACCTAGGGCCATCAAGTCCATTCCGATTCATAGTAACCCTATAGGATAGAGTAGAACTGCCCCATAGGGTTTCCAAGGAGTGGCTGGTGGATTTAAACTGCAGACCTTTTGGTTAACAGCCGAGTTCTTAACCACTGAGCCACCAGGGCTCCTATAATCATGAAACATCTGTCAATTTTTTTCTTTTTGCCGTTATGGAAGAAAAATGCTGAATTCTCAACTGTGCCCAATGAAAACTTAAAAAACAATTATATAGTGTCTCTAGATTTCTTTTAGGAGCCCTGGTGGTGCAATGGTTAAGTGCTCAGCTGCTAACTGAAAGATAGGTGGTTCAAATCCACCCAGCAGTTCTGTGGGAGAAAGACCTGGCAATCGGCTCCCATAAAGATTACAGTCTAGAAAACCTCATGGGGCAGTTCTACTCTGTCACATGGGGTCATTATGAGTTGAAATCAACCTGATGGCATCTAACAACAGATTTCTTGAAAAGTAATGCAGTTCTTGGGGCAATACAATAAAAAAAAACCTGAAGGATGATGTAATGATGATTTATTTCACTACTGCATTACCTTTCTAGGTGATTTCATCCATTCTTTTCTATTTTTTTTTACTTACTATAGTTGCAAATAACTGTTGAAATCATTCCTAGCATTATCAAGTTGCAAAATATTTCAAGATACAGAAAAAAATAAGATGTCTTAACATCCCATTATCTCATATTTACAAAAGGGGCCAATGGACTTATATGGTAACTGCTAGAGAGAATGTTTTATTATATTTTTTAAAGTAAAATTTTTCTTAGTTTTTTGGAAAAACTTCTAAGAAAAGTCGTAAGAAGTCGATTTTCACAAACATAAGGGCTCAAAAAGGAAACAAAACCTGATGTAATACCAAAGGTTAAAATTGTTTTTTTTTTCTTTTTGTTTCCTTCATCGATCTTTTATATTTTTCTCTTTTATTCGAAGAACCAGTTTTTGCTTTTGCTGCCATTCTCTATAGTTTCTATTTCACTGATTTATTCTTATATTTTTTGATGGGGGGGGGTTTGGTTTTTAAATTTACTGATACTGTGGTAAAAAAAATATGATCTGCATAACAATCAATTCTTTGAAATTTGTAGACTCCTTTTTGACTTAGAAAATCTATAAAAATTTTATTACACACTGTATGTACTTGAAAATATATACACATATACATACATATGTATATGTATATATGTATAAATATATACACACACGAGTTTGAATCTTTTTATAACTATTTTTCATGTCTCTTGTAAACCAGCAAACAGATAGATTTAATTTCTCTAATCCAATCTCATGTCTTTTAATCGGAAATTCTACTTTATTTGGACCTACTGCTGCCATTTTTAGCTTTACTTTTTTCCTTCCTTCTCTGATTTTTCTTGGATTTATAGTTTACTATATTCCCTGTTCTCCTCTGTTTTGGGATCTTTACAATTTGGTCACACAGTCTCTAAAATAATTTGGAAAATTAATATATCCTTTTATACATTTTTAAGTGGATAAAAACTTTTGTATCTTAAGTTTAAATTTGGCAAAGGAAGTCATTTCTGGAATATTGTAAATATCGATATTTTAAAGTAAAAACTATTACATCATTATTTTAAATGCATTCAATAAAATCTAAATACTACCACAATTTGACATTCTCCATCCTCCCTTTAAAATATGAACAGTTCTTCTTTAATAAGAAATTTTACATTATTTCTTTTAGCCCCAACTCATACTTCCATTACACCTCATGTAATTTTATCTCAGTGTAATATATTTTAATGTTTGAAAGTCTTTTACTGATACTCTATCATGTATGTTTCTCAAAATGTATTAAAACTATTTTTATTGAAATACAAATTTTTTATAAATTAAAAAGCATTTCCTGTGAATATAAATCTCCAAGTATTTAAAAATCTGTCATGTGAACTATTATTATTCAAATGATGAAAACAACATAAATATATTTTAATAAGTAACTATTAAAGATACAAAGTAAAATTTGGAAACGTATCTCTTAGTGAGCTGGAAGGTGCTGTATTTTTCTATACCTACTGATGATTTTATTATTGTTTATGTATAGATGTAAGTGCTGAGGAACCTCATTCACGTATATAAGAAAAAAGGGATGGAAAGAATTTTGTTACAGCAATACAACTCAATTCCTGGACCCCTTCAAAATTATATTCTGAAAATCACAAATTGATGTATCATCAAATTATTTTTAACGTTTAGTTGACAATTTGATTAAGTCCTCCTTCAACTTTGTTGAAAACTACCAGAACTGAAAAAGATCTAGTTGTTCAAGTCATTTTCCTTCTCAATTCCTTAGGAAATTAACTCAAAAGGTTTTACCAGGACTTATCCATAACCATTTCATTTAGAAGCATATTATTTTGGAGCTAAAATTAAGAAAAAACACCATAAAATTGGAAACTGCACACATTTTGTGATAATTATATACACAGGGAGTCCTCAACTTAGGATGTATTAGAGTTACAACAAGCCATGCTTAGAACTGTCTGGGTTTTTTTGGGTATATCTTATCATTAGTTAATATATACTACATATAATGCTGCAGTGTGTAATTTGCTGATGTTATTCTCAGATGTTCAAAGATTGGATTTATAAAGATACTGATAATAAATGACAATAATGAAAACTAAAAAAATAAAAATAAAAATAGATGAGTCATTGGAACACAACCCCTTCGTTAAGTTGGAACTGCCTGTAGACTAGAATTTTTATTTCATGATTAAAAAGTATTTATTATACTTTTTACAGAATTAGAACAGAGTATAAGTATCTAAGGACAAATTAATCCTAATTAAGTAAAGCTAATTTTCTAAAGTTAAATGCACTATATCCTGAACTACATTTTGGGAATATTTACTCCTTACTTCTGCACGTAAGGACATGTTCTGCTTTTAAGAGTACTGCTTATATTACTTCATCAAGCTAACACACACATTTTAACATCTCTGAAATTGGGACTCATCTTATAATAGATGGCGTATCATAGTCTACTCGGCAGTACTTTTTCCTAAGTGGTATATAAAATAATGGGGAATCTTATAATAATGGTGTCTTAGATGATAAATTGTGGAAATTAAAAGGAAAAAGATGAGAAAATATTGGGTCACTAGTAACTTCAGGGCTTATACAAGGTACTCCAAAACCCACTGCCGTTGAGTCTATTCCAACTCATAGTAATCCTATGCGGTTTCCAAGGCTGTAAATCTTTACAGGAACAGACTGGTGCATCTTCCTCCTGTGGAGTGGCTGGTGGGTTTCAACTGCTGACCTTTCGGTTAGCAACCAAGTGCTTTGGGCTCCTTACACAAGGTAGTGACTATTATATGTGTATTACTTAAAGTCCACAATATCTTTCTGTTAATTTAAATCTACGTACATGGTAGGAACAAAAAGATCGGAGAAATGGTTGAGTGACAGTAAGCAGGAGACTTGGGCCCATGTAAAAAGTTAATATGGATTTATAGAATCTAATAATGTACTGGCAAAGTTTAATAAAAAAGGTTCTCCTAGGAATTTAAAAAATGTACCAGAAAATGTAAAACCATAAACTTACCTCTGAAATATGTTCTTTTAACTTGAAGATGTAGTATGTCATAAGTAAACATGGTCCTTTACCATCTGCCTCCTTGAAATCATGTAGATGATGCTACTGAGACAGGGACTAAGACACACCCATCAGGCTCTTTATTGAGAATGGTGGGAATACTGAGTCTGCCTGACAGTCAATTCACCAATTCTCATCATACTTTTATACCAATCTTGAATATTTTTAGATGCAGCAAGGAACCTTACCGGGTGTTTGTTGCTTAAAAGTAAGGTACCTTTCCCTTTATGTTATGTTCATGTTCTCCTTGCTTTCTTTTCATGGGATTCACCCTTGGAAAAAGTGGTTTTTTACACAATAGGAGACAAAAAAGGCAAGGTCATTGAACAAAACTGTCATCACTCCATCTTCCCAACTGACAACACATCTAAACTGTGAACACCTCCACGTGAGCCAGTATAACTCACTTCTAACACCACACTTCACCCATAGCAAAAATACATTAACTTCCACAATAATCCCTTGGTCAGGGCAGTGAGAGAGGTCCTTTTGGGTTCAAGGGGAAGGGACATAAGTCCACATCTTAAAGGGGTAGCAGCAAAGTTCTGCAAGAGTATGTGGCACCTGAAATACAGTTGTAGTCACTTTTGGAAAATAACTATGCCACAGGTTTTTTTGTAAAGTGGGAGAAGGGTGATTATGAAAGGGAAAAAAGAGATGGCATGACCCCTATGCTCTTAGGTAAATCAATTTTAACAAAGAATATATATGAGAATATACACTTTTTAAAAAGTATATAATCTTTTTAAAGCTATTCATGCCTAAGTATCCCTCGGAAAGTTGAATACTCCTCAGAGTATGCATGCCTTGACTTGAAGACCCTACTATAGGTTATATTTATGTTCTAAATTTTTAAGATGCATACTGAATTGACTTGATGGCAATGTGTTTTTGGTTTTATACTTAACTATAAATTTTTCTAACAAAATTATTTCAGCATTCCTATGGAAGAAAAATGTGTATACCGAAACAATAAAAAAAAAAATCACTTTCCATTTTAAAGAATGATCAGTTTCTTTCACTCACTTTCATATCTAAACAAAAATAGCCTAATAAGACAAATAAACCAAAATATCAAAGTAATAAGAACTTTAAAACTAAATATTATACTATCAACTAAAGTAATATATACAGTAAAGCCCCTTTCTTGAGGACAAAACTGTTCTTAGAAAACTCAGAAAAAACTAGACTTGTGGAGGCAGACGTTGTAACTTAGTAAGAAATTTTCTACTTATGTTTTTTAGCTTTACACTTATAAAGTACAATGAAATAAAATGTACATAAACCATAAAAGGTTAAAATTGGAATTTATCTTCCAAATATAATAGCATAAAATCCTTCCTGACTTCATCTTTGCCAATAACCCAAAGATTTCCAAGAGATGGTTTATTATTTCCAAGTGTCATTTCCTAAAGACAGTATTTATCTATCAAGTTCAATAAAAGTTATGTACAAAAGTATTTGACTCTGATTTTCATCATATATCATAACCTTAAAACATCCGGAAAGACTAGATGTTAGAGAATAGGTTTACTTTAAAATATCAGGGCAAAATTTACTAATTTTCCTCTTTCATACACAGATCTGTACAGAAATGTATTATGTATTAATTATAATCAGAGTTTCTGCATTCATTCACCAAACATTCTTTTATGCATCTATTTTCCAGGCACTATTCTAAGAGCTGAGAATATAGGGGTGGAGACAAAGTAATTGCTACCATTTATTGAGAGCTTACTATGGGTCAGGCCCTGGCCTGAGTTTCACACATATAAACCTATTTAATCTTCAAAACACAACACCTTTATAACATGGGTACTATTAACTTCCTCATTTTACAAATGAGAAAACTGAGGCATAGAAAAGTAAAGTAACTCGTTCAACTAAAAACTGGTAGAATTTCTAAACTCCTTGCTCTCATGTAGCTTGTATTCACCTAAAACCCTTACCTTCTCAATTCCTTCTCTGTCTCTGCAAAAGACCTAATGAACAAATAGAATTGGGTATGGCTCAAATTGGTGGTGTGACTCTTTCATTTTTAGATAATGTTTCTTTCTGGAAATGCTTAAATAAAATTTAACTAGCTCCATTTTCATCATATTGTGATCTCAAAGCATCTAAAAAATCTGCACGTTGTAAGACTTGATTTTGTTTTAAATGTTGGAGAAAAAAAACTTTACTATTTTTGTCTCCATTACTGTAGGCGTAAAAATACATATATAGCATCCCTTCCTTTGGAAAACCACTTCTCTACTCCAGGTAGGCCTAGTGAGGCTGAAAATTATGGGGCCTGTCTCATTACAGGGAGAGCTCATGATTACAAGCTGAGTAGGCACGACTTTCCTGGTCACAGTTATTGGTTCAAGAAGATAAAAACATGATCCAAGCATGGCTAATCTGTCTTCCGTGGGGTTGATGGAACTGGGAGCTGTTCTCTTAGCAATGCATGTGAATTTGAGACTGATGGTAGTCATTTTCTTTGGCATCAGAAGAAAATTATTACATAATCCTGAGAGATACAGAGAACAGAAATTCAGACACAGAACACTCTGATCTAGCTATGCTTGAAATAGGACTATCCTTGTACTTTCCAGTTAAGTGTGTATAAGTACCTTTTTTTAAACTTATGCGTGAGTTTCTGTCACCTCCAGTCAAATATCAATGCATTTTTACAAAAGCATTAGATAAGATATGCAAGTAGAACACTGGTTATAATGAATGTGAATATACTGGTATAGAATTCTTCGTTCTCTTCATCCTTCTCTCCCTGTAAACAAACAGAGCTGTGTACAGCTCAAAGGATGGTTTATCTATTTCATTTTAAAAAGCAGTTTCCAAAAGATAATTTACCTATGCTTATGAAACATTATTTTAATAATTCTACTTTTTAGCATACAACAAAACCACAATATAGCTAGAAAGACAAAATGTTTTATTTCAAAATGTTGGAAAAACATTAAAAGACAAATGTCCAATATATAATCAAAAGTTTTAAATATACGGAATACAGATATATGTATATAGCTCACCACCAAAGAGCTAAATACTGCAAACTGCCCTATCATATTTCTTCTCTAATTTAGACCAGTAATACTTGGTATGATGAAAAATACCAAGACCCTACACTAAGTCATCATCTTAGGGTTCAATAACACAAGCAACAGTTTTGTCCAAGATGTTCCTGACACATGAAGCTTCCAGATGAATTTCTGAAATGTTAAGAAAAGTATCTTCCTTTTTTGCCTGTGAATGCTTGAGTATTGCTGTACTGTTGGCTTATATCCACTACAGATATTGGTTCTAGGCCAGCCCAAGGATCCTCAAGCATTGAAGGCTTGAAATAACTTTCCACCTCATTAGATACTCTTTTTTCTCTACCACGCCCTGATCCAAATGGTGTAGATGTCCTTGGAGAACCCTTTAGAAAAAAAATCAGTTAAAAAACATTTAGTAGCAATACTTTGTACTTTTTTCTTTAACAGCTAAGGGCTTATGGGGATCACACTGGTAGTTAAAAGTCATGACTTGAACCCATTATGTTCGACTGCAAAGTACACATTTCCTTTAGTCCAGTGTTGTTTTAAAAAACATATTTAAACCAATTTGGTACACACATTTACTACTAATTCCATTCCCAATGTCATCTCAAATACTTATGGGTTTTAAATGTAATAACTTTGCAGACCTATCAAGCAGTGGTAAAATGAAATACTGTATTTCAATTTTTTTTTTTCCCCCTCAAAATCTCCATTTGTTTTTCTGGAAGAAAAATTAAAAACGTTTTTTTTTTTTTACCATGTGGCTTCAAAATTTCTAGAACCTTTCTATCCTATCTCCAGCCTTAGAATGGTGGGTTGGTTAAGCATACAAAAAGTTGGAAAACCACCAGTACACGCAAATTATAAACCACTCCGATGACAGAAACCCTGGGGGTACAGCGCTTAAGAGCTACAGCTGCTAACCAAAAGGTCGGCAGCTTGAATCCACCAGGCACTCCTTGGAAACTCTATGGGGCAGTTCTACTCTGTGCTATAGGGTCGCTATGAGTCGGAATCGACTAGATGGCAACGGTTTTTTTTGGTACCTAGACACACCAAAAATACTCCCGCTGTCTCTGTACTCACTCTCACTGAAATAAAACAGTTCCACTACCATCTATTTACTTTTTCTTGAGAAGACTTGGAAAGCTTAAGTTGGTACAGTCAGAAAAAAGACAAAAAGGCAAACAAAAAAAGGGGACAGTAGTAGGAAGATGGCACCAGCCTACATCATACATGAGTGCTAGCCTGGAGATTCATACACTTCCTCCCCTCCTCCTCGGAGCCAGGGGACTCAGAATAATTAACTGAGAACCGGCAAGGCACCCCGATAAAGGAGAATCAGGAAATCTGTGTATGATCGGCAGTGTCCTGGCTAAAAACAAGAGATCTCTGGAGTCAGAATGTACGGGTTAAAAACCTGAATGCCACTTTAGTAGGGTAATCTTAAGAAAGTTACTTAACTTCTCTAAGCCTCAGTTTACTCGTCTGCAAAATAGGGCTAATAATAGTACGTCACATCATAGAAGATTTAAAAAGTAATTCACGTAAAGCGATCATTACTACCGTGCCTGCCATATAGTAAGAGCTCAGTCGACGCTGGCTATTATTATTACCTGGGGGTGGCTCTGCTGCTGCCCTGGGGAGTAGCCGAACTGCTGCTGGGACCCAGCGGGGGACTTGGAGTAGGAGCCAGGGTAGCCACCAGGGGACGGGGACCCGAACCGGCCCCCCGGGAAGCTGCTGCCGTGTCGTGGAGAGTGGCTGCTCCCGTAGGGCCTAGATCGGGGCCCGTACGGCGGCGTGTGGTGCGGGCTCCCGTAACCGTCCCGAGGCGACGGCGGCCGTGGTCCGCTCCCGCCCGGGGTGCCCCGGAAGCTGCTCCCGCTACCCCAACCTCCTACACCGGAGCCAGGGTAAGGAGGCGTCGGGGGTCGAAAATTCTGTCGGTGCATAACACAGGCCGAACTCGTCCCTGCCGCGTTCTCCCGCCGGAACTGTCCAGACGAAGCCTCTTCAGAGAGCTGGTAGTCCTTTACTAAAACAGTCCTCTGACCACCAGCGCCGTAAAGCACATTGGTTCCGGTATCACAAATGTTCCGGAAGGGACGGAGGAATAAGCGGGTTATTAAATTGGGTGGAGATTGGGCGAATTTAAGTGAAGGAGAAGGAAGAAAAGGGATAAAGGAAAGACTGAACACTCGATGCAAGTAATCTTTGCAGTCTGGCGGTCAACAGTCAGGACAAATTGACTACCGCCATCCCAGTGGCTGAGGCGGGCGGGAGAGAGCTGGCCCTGCCCAGGCCCTGCTCCGGCTCCGCCCCGCCCCCGCCCTCGCCCTCGCCCTCGCCCTCGCCCTCGCTCTCGCCCTCGCCCTCGCCCAGTCTCCGCCCGCTGGGGGCGGGGTCTAGGTGTCGCTGGCGCCTCCAGTGGCTGCGGGTCGCGCGCGTTGTGTTCAGCGCTCACACAGGGACTGAGGATCTGAGAGGCTCGCGATGTTGGCGACGGTGGCGAGGATCGCGGCTTTGCGGAGAAGCGGCCTCCTTTCCGGCCGGGGCGGCGGGAGGGGGCTGTGGACCGGACGCCCGCAGTCAGGTACCCCCCGAGACACGGTCCGGGCGGCGAACGGGACCCCGGCTTCATCCATCCCCCTCAGGCGGCGCGCTGCGGAGAGCGCCCGCACTTTGGAGAAGCATCTCCTGCCCCCTGGACCCGCCCTTTGCTCTTCTCGCCTTCCTGCGCCCTAGCTCCTTGGCCCCCCGGCCGTCTTTTTCCAGCTCCCCAGCCGACCCGGGCTCGCTCTGCCCGGCGCCCGCGAGCCAGACTGGGGCCGGGGTCGAGCACTTGCCACTGCGAGGCCGTCCCCCTGCGCGGTCAAAGTGGCGCACGCCTCGCCACTCTCCCTTTCCTCCTACACTCTCTTCCCAAGTTAACTTTAATAATGTACCTTCAGCCATGTTTCAGAAATGATTTCAGGCTGCTGCTTTAAATAACTTGGTGGAGAGACTGCTAACAAATGTCGGACTTTACCCTCTTCCTTTCAGTTCTGGTTAAATGGGAGCGAGAAGTGATGGGGGAGTTAGGAAGCAGATCACTGATTTTCAAAAAGAGCAAAATTCAGCCAAAGCTTTTAAAATCTTGACTGTTTCACAAACTTCTAATTTTAAAGAAAAATGTGATAACGCAAGAATGACACCTTGATAAAATAAAAGTAGGACTGATACCAGATACTTGTCCCATAATTTTATTTAGAGGGTGAAATTTAGATTGACTACAGTTGTATAGAATTTTCTTTGCTCTCCCAAAATTTGAGAATGGTAATTCACTATGAATCTGGAAATCTTGTAGGATGCAGAATCTTAAAGAACGTACAAAAAAAAGTTGGCTTCTAGTAGATTCCGACTGTGATCTTTACGGAAGCAGATCTGAAAGCAGATGGGCAGGCCTTTCTTCTGTGGTACCGCTGGGTAGGTTCCAACCGCCAGCCTTTAGGTTAATAGTCATTCGCAAACTGCTTGTGCCACCCAGCGACCTTCAAAGAAGTTAGGCCTCATGAGATCATAGCCCAGTGGGTAGCCTAGACCCGTGCTTTTTAGCTGCCATTTCTGACTCTGTCCCTGACATATTCTTTGACATGCCTCGTTGAAGAATGTTATATCTTCTCAGCTTCTGTCCTCCTTCATGAGTGAGGACATAAACACAATTTCGTTGACTGGAGGGAGAAGGGTCTGGTCCACCAAATTTATTTTTTCCTTTGGACACAGTTGTAGAGTCAATCAAGGCAGGATAATGCCATCAAGGCATAGTAGTACAATAAAGGCCTGAAGATACCAGACAGGTTGATATTCTTCTGTCCTGGCCAAAACTTCACATTTCTGGACATTATCATCAGTGCCTAGATTAATGCTTGGTCATTGGGCATTCAAGTATTTATTGAATGAATGAATGGGTCACATACATCATACTGGTCAGTGATGCTCATTACCTGTTGTATCATAACCGCATCTACTTTATTTATTGTGGAGAGGCAGAAGAGGGAGAGTAGTGGACACCAAAATTACCTTTATTAATCTTTTTAAAAAATAAAATGCAAATTGAGTCTCTTTTTAAATTGGCAGAGAATATAGAATTGGTTCTCAGCCTGCCAAGTACTGTAAATGACTTTTTTTTGGCATACACTTTCAGCATGCTCTTCCCTGCAGTGTCTTCCTTGCTGTCTTTTATACGTATGAACTTGTGTTAGAAATGGGGTGGGGCGAGAAGTACAGTGGAAAATTGTTGACTGGTAGGTTAAACGTGACAGTGTACCTCTCATTATGTTTTCAGACATATATGAGGACTGAGGAAGAGTGAATTCTTAGTAGTAACATGAAAACCTCAGATCCCATTTGGGCCTCTTCTGGGCCCCATTCGTGAGAATAGGCCACTTGCCTCTTTACAGTTGGGAAATCTGCCAAGAGAAGTTAAGTGACTTGGTTAAGTTCACACAGCAAACAGAGTTGGAACCAGAACTCAGGCTTTTTCCAAGTAAAGAATTATGAATGACAATCAGTCTGCCTTTTGAAAAATGCAGTACCTAAATAAACATGCAAATTTTTGAAAATGGTTCCGTATAGCTAATAATTTTAGATTTTGAGTTTAGTAGATATAATCTGAATACTGAGTTTTTATAAATGTGGCAAGAGTCTTCACAGGCTTGAGCCTGGGAAATGCAGTCTGGCTGTCTGAACTGGAGGGCCTGAGGTTCCTAGGCATCTCTTTGCATCGAATCTATTTATATGATGGTGGGTTCAGCGGAAAAGATGAGGGGAAAAGGAAGTAATTTTGTGTTGGGATAACTGGAGGTAGAAAAGTGAAGAACTGGGATGATGGATGGGAGAGTATGGTGGCTGCCCATGAGCTTAGTCTGAGCCCTCTGGAGAGAAAGCAGCACCTCATCTTTGTGAGTAACATAGGTATGGTGCTTGCAAAAAGAGAATCAGCACTGGTTAGGGAAGACCAGCACCAGAAAACAGAATCCTGGAAAGGGCAGCTACAAGTGGTATTGTAGGCAGAGGATATCCACAGAACATTAAAGAACTTCCTAAGCGTTCTTGAGCTACATGGGGAATTTCAGAAATATTTGGGTTAATTTTGTGTGATAGTGTCTCTTAGAAGTTCTGCCTTAATGCAGGTAAGGATATCAAGCCAGAGAAATTTAAATATGAATATAAACAGGAACTTGTTTATTCCTGTGAGACTGAGGACCTTATTTAGGTTACCTAACATTTTTTTGATGTTTCTTTTTTCAGTGGCGTTCAAAGTTATGTGTAGAGCCTTATCTTCCAAAAAAAAAAACAAAACACCTAACTTGCAAGCCTAAAATATAAGAGCAGAAAGGCTGTGTTTGAAACAGGGATTGGGGCCCCAGAGTCCTGCTCACTCTGTACCCTACTTATCTGCCCTGTCCTACCCCCAAAGAGACTTCTGGGATACCTCTGAGGAATGTCTCAGGCTTTGCATAAAATGGTTTGAAAACCACTACTTTAGGTAGGTGTCTGGGATTAACAAGTGCTACGAATAGAAATACTTGAGTTATTTTTACTATGTATTGTCAGGAAGTGAGTATTTTCATTTTTCTTCATGGTTATGGCTTTGTAAGCAAAGAAAATTAGAACCTAGGTTAAAGGACAAGGGGGCAGTGGTGGTTCAGTGGTAGAATTCTTGCCCTCCATGTGGGAGACCGGTTCCATTCTGGGCTGATAACACCTCATGCGTAGCCACCACCCATCTGTCGGTGGAAACGTGTGTTATGATGCGTAAGAGATTTCAGAGGAGCTTCCAACTAAGATGGACTAGTGGGGAGCGTTTTGTTCAGTTGTGCACGGGGTGGACATGACTGGACCAACTGGAGGGCAGCTAACAACAGCAGGTTAAAGGACAAGCCTTAGAAGTTAAAATGATGACTGAATAGGTAGTTAGAGAATGACTTACCTCCCAGGAGGTATGTGTTGGTCTTTTAAAGGGTGATAAAACCCAGAGTTTATCTTATTTTCCCCTTGTTTGGACTCATAGTGACCCCATATGACAGAATAAGAATGCCCTATAGCATATTCTAGGCTGTAATCTTATGGGAGCAGATGGCCAGGTGTTTCTCCCCTAGAGCGCTGGGTGGGTTTGAACCACAGTCGAGTGCTTAACCATTGCTCCACCAGGGATTTGTCTCCCTGCCCCCCCCGCCAATTATTTATATTCTAAAGGGTAAGAACCCAGGGACGTATCTCTTCTTTAAAGTCTGATCTTTTCAATTCCAATCATGTATCCATTGTCCATGGTTGTTGAGTACAGGTGAAATATTTTATGCTTATTTATTTCTTTGTACACTAATATTCTTCACCTAGATATAATATGGGTAATTATGCATTAACTCACACTTATAAACATTTTCATTAAAAATAACTAAATTAGCTGACAGAATACTTTGATATGAAGAAAAATGCAAGAGAGTATGAATATTGTTTACGTTAGGAAGATTAGATTTCTCTTCTCACTGTATGAGAAGCGGTAGCTGGGCTGTTAGTTGCTAGTCGAGTTGATTTCTGACTCATGGCGACTCCATGTGTTATAGAGTAGAACTGCTTCATAGAATTTTCTTGGCTGTAATCTTTACAGAAGCAAATTGCCAGGCTTTTTTCTTCGTCTTCTTTTCCCATGGAGAATTTGTTTACATTAGGGAGATTAGGTTTCCCTTCTCTCAGTAGGGGAAGTGGCAGCTAGACAGCTACCCTCTACTCCCAGATTCACAATTTTGGGGTTCCTTTCCTGTGTTGCAACCCCTGTGTGTATAGGCTTAACCACTGGCTCTCGTTGGGTCATCTGTGGGGTATTAAAAAAACCATTGCCTTCGAGTCAGTTCCGACTCATAGTGACCCTGTAGGACAGAGTGGAACTGCCCCATAGGGTTTCCAGGGGGTGGCTGGTGGATTCGAACTGCTCACCTTTTGGTTAGCAGCCGTAGCTTTTAATCACTATGCCACCAGGGGTATTACGTTTGGGAAACTGGTTCGTTTATAAATGTAAGTGACAATAATTCTGATCTCTGCTTCAGAAACCTCATGTTTACTTTCAGGTTAAAAATGGATAAGTAGAGATATTAAAAACTTAGTAAATATTTTTGATGAGAAACACTTCTTAGGACAGGAGAATGTACTTAATAATTTCTATGTATAGAAATGTTTGTATGTATACTTAGAACATAAGCTTTAAGGTAATATTACCTAAAACTTTCCAGGTTATTTCAGTTTTCCTTATAGAGGTATCTGTAGTTAGCTACTTCAAGACTGCCAGTAGTAGAAAAGTAAATGCATCTCTAGGATGTGATTAATTCACTCATTGATAGGGTTATGCCTGTATTGAATACAGTGGACCATTTAAAGACAACTGTTGGAACCAACTCAATGGCAACAGGTGTGGGTTTTTTTTTGTTTGTAATTTTACCAATGTTCCCAATGAAAAAGCAAATATTAGAAGCAGCTTGTTTTCGAAACAGTCCTGAGAGCTAATTTCACTGCTTCATTAAAGTCTGATCTTTTCAATTCCAATCATGTATCCATTGTCCATGGTTGTTGAGTACAGGTGAAATATTTTATGCTTATTTATTTCTTTGTAGACTAATATTCTTCACCTAGATGTAATATGGGTAATTATGCACTAACTCACACTTATAAACATTTTCATTAAAAATAACTAGATTTGCTGACAGAATACTTTGATATGAAGAAAAATGCAAGAGAGTATGAATATTGTTTTCCAGATACAAAGAGTAAAATTTTGTTTTAAAATGAGTTAATAAAATTTTAATATCACTAGAATTTGCATTTTTGTCTTCTTTCCAATTGTAAAAATAGTACATTCTTTTTGTAAAAGATCTGAGATGCTCAGGAAAATAGAAAGCAAGAAAAAACATTAATGTTTTATCTGAGAAGCAGCCACTTACCACTTAATATCTAAACAGAAGAAAATAAGCCCCAGATAGTTTAAATCTTTAAATAGGAAAATAAATCTTTTTAAATGGGAAAAATGAATGTAAATGAACATTTATATAATCTGGAGTTGGGAAAACATGATACCTGTGCAGAAAAGAGTTAACATTGTAAGCCCTAGGCTGCCATTTTTAGAGGGACCTGCTGCAAGTGTGGCCTTTGGTTGGTGTCTGAGAACTTGGCACTTGAATAGTTCTGTAACTGATAAGAAAGGCTCATTGTACCTACACAGTTTGTACAAACAGTGTGATTTATGGATACTTCCTATCCTGGGAGTCTGGAATTTTGACCAGTTCCCAATATAAACCCTGGACACTTGAGTCTCTGTCATGGACTTTCCTATACAGAAATATTTGCACATATTACTGTACTTTTTATTACTGGAAAAGGAGTATGCTTGATGTAGTCCCTCACAGGAGAGAGAGAAATAAGGAAGCCTGTGCATAGATTTTTCCAGACTTCACTTGTGTCTTTCCCTTGCTGATCTTGTCATGTATCCTTTCATTGTAATAAACCTTAGCCATGAGTACAGCTATGTCCTGGGTGCCATGAATCCTTCTAGTGAATCACTTAAAAGTTGTGTGGTCTTGGGACTCCTGAAACCATACCAAAGGGAGAAACCATACAAGAAATGATTTAAAAAAAAAAAATGAAATTCCCCAGTGGTTTAATAAAGCATGCAGCAAATAGGGGAAAATTACTTTCAGTAAATATGAGGGATAAAAAGTTAATATACTTAAAACATAAAGAATCCATACAAATCAATACAAAAAAGGTAAATGTGCCAGTAGAAATATAGGTAAACAACAAGGATACATACTTTATAAAAGAAGATACATGGCCAGCAGAGATGAAAGAATGTTCAATTTCAGAAGTCGCTAAATAAATTCAAATTAAAATGACAGCGACATGCTAATTGTTAACTGTCAAACTGGCAAAAAACAAGAAAGAACTAAAATTTATATTCAGGGTTATGGAAGATGACTGAGAGCACCATTTTTGTCTTAGTTATTTAGTGGTGCTATAACAGAAATAACCACAAGTGGGTGGTTTTAACAAATTTATTTTCTCATAGCTAGGAAGCTAGATGTCCGAGGTGAGGGTTCTGGCTCTAAGGGATGGCTTTTTCTGTCTAGGCTCTGGGGGAAGGGCCTTTGTCTCTTCAGTTTTATTCCTTGACTCCTTGGTGATCTTCATATGGCATGGCATCTATCTTCCTGAATCTCTGCTCTCCTGCTTGTTTGTTTAATCTCTTTTATATCTCAAAAGAGATTGACTTAAGACACACCATGCACTAATACTGTCTTATTAACGTAACAGAGAAAATCCATTCCCAAATGGGATTATAACCACTACAGGGGTTAGGGTTTACAACACATTTTTGGGGGACACAGCTCAATCCATAACATTCTACCCTTTGGCCCCCAAAATTCATGTTCTTCCCACGTGCAAAACACATTCACCCCATCTCATCATCCCAAAAGTCTTAACTCCAAGTCCAAAATCTCATCTTCTGAATCATCTAAATCAAATATAGGTGAGTCTTTAGGCATATTCCATCCTGGGGCAAAATTCCTCTTCATCTGTGAACATGTGAAACCTAGAATACAAGTTATCTGTTTCCAAAGTACAATGGTGAAACGGGCACAAGATAGGCATTTCCATTACAATTGGGAGAAATAGGAGGGAAAGAAGGGATAACGGACACCAAGCAAGTCCCAAACCCAGCAGAACAAACTACATTAACTCTGAACACTTGAAAATAATCCTCTGCTCTTCAGGACCATATGAGCAATAGCTCAGCCCTCCAGACCCTGGGTGTTGATCATGCTCTCTGGACTCTGGTTGAAGACCCCTTGGCCCTGGGCTTCAGCTTTGCCTTCCAGGCCCACTGGGATGACAACTCTGTTCCTTTGCTTTTGGGTGGCCCCATTCTAGTCTATCTGAATGGTGACCCTACCCCCTTGGTCCTGTCAGGCCCCATTCTTCTTCCCCTTGGGCACGGAAGCCCCACCACTTCCGATTTGGGCAGTGTCCCCATCCTCTTGGCCAAACTGAACGACAGTCCCACATTCCAGAACCGAGTTGGTGAAAGATCTGACTCTGGAACCTAGGAGACCTTGGCTCCACCCTTTGAAACTGAGGCAGCCCTGCTTTCCAAGCTCCTTCCAACAGTTCTGCTGATCTCCAAACTTCTCCAGGAATGGTCCTTTTCTTTTCTTGGAGGACAACAGATGTAGTTCCTTTGGCCTGGTTTCCCACCTGTAGAGTTCCAAGAGGTGAGACAACCTTCCTTTCATCCTATTTTTGTCCCCTTCAGCCTAACCTGATAAGTTTTCTGCTGTGGTAGTTTGTTACATTAGATCCATCAGTCACAGGCTTAATCTCTTTAACAAAAGATTTTGTAGCTACATCCTTGGTGGAAATTCTAGAACACTTGTCCTTAGTTTGTACAACAGAATTTTCCAAATCTTTAAGCTCTGTTTTCGTTTTGTGCAGTTCATTTTTAAGTCCATCTTCTTCCTCTTGCTTTTCACTATAAGCAGCAAGGAGAAACCATGCTGCCCCTTTAAGCTCTTGCTTAGAAATCTCAGCCATCTATCCATATTCATCACTTACAATTCTACCTTCCACCAAACATTTGAACATAATTCAGACAAGTCCTTTGCCACTGCGTAAAAAGCATTGCCCTCACTCCATTGTCCAATCACATGTTCATCATTTCCTTTTAAAGCGTTACCAGAAGCACATTAAACGTCCACATTTCTAGCAACATTCTGTTGCTGGAGCCATATAAAGACTTTCTCTATAGCTCTTCTCACTTCCTTCTGAGCCCTCACCTTTGATGTCCGTAATTCCACCAACAGTTTCTTGAAGAAATCTAGGCTTTTACTGTTAATCACCTTAAAACTCTTCCAACTTCTACCCCATTACCCACTTTCTAAAACTACTTCCACGTTTTAGGTATTTGTTAGAGCAGTACCTCCATTTCTTGGTACCAAATTCTGTCATTGTTACCTAGTGCTGCTATAACAGAAATACCAGAAGTGGGTGGTTTTTTTTTTTTTTTATATATATATATTTTTTTTTTTATTGTACTTTAGGTAAAGGTTTACAAAACAAATATTTTCTCATTAAACAGTCAGTACACATATTGTTTTATGACATTGGTTAACAGCCCCACAACATGTCAACATGCTCCCTTCTCAGCCTTGGAGGACTTTTTTTTTTTGGTGAAAATATACATAGTCAAAGATACACCATTTTAAAAATTTCTACATGTACAATTCAGTGACGTCAATTACGTTCTTCCAGTTGTGCTGTTATTCTCACTTTAGATGAAGGTTTACAGAACAAAATAGTTCTCATTAAACAGTCAGTACACGTATTGCCCTATGACAATGGTTAACAACCCCACTGCAGGTCAACACTGTCCTTACTCAACCTTGTGTTCCCTATCACCAGCTTTCCTATCCCCTTCAGCCTTCTAGTCCTTGTCCCTGGACTGCTGTGCCTCATTAGTTCCGTTTTGTTTTATGGGGCTGTCTAGTCCCTGGCTGAACGGTGACCCTCGGGAGTGACTTCACCACTGATCTAAAAGGGTGGCCGGGGGACGTACTCTCGGGGTTTCTCCAGTCTCTTTCAGGCCAGTAAATCTGGTCTTTTTTTGTGAGTTAGAATTTTGTTCTACATCCTTCTCCAGCTCTGTCCAGAACCCTCTGTTGTGATCCTGGTCAGAGCAGTCAGTGGTGGTAGCCGGGTACCATCTAGCTGTACTGGACTCAGTCTGGTGGAGGCCTTGGTAGCTGTGATCCATTAGTCCTTTGGACTAATCTTTTCCTTGTATCCTGTTCTCTTCATTCTTCCTTCCTCCCGAAGGGGTGAGACCAGTGGAGTATCTTCGATGGCTGATCACGGGCTTTTAAGACTCCTGACGCTACTCACCAAGGTAGAATGTAGAACATTGTCTTTATAAACTGTGTTATGCCATTTGAGCTAGATGTTCCCTGAGAGCATGGTCCCCACAACCCTCCTCCCAGCAGTTCAGTCCCTCAGGGAGTTTGGATGTGTCTGTGGAGCTTCCATGACCTTTCCCTGTACAAGTTATGTTGGCTTGCAGAAGTGGGTGGTTTTTACAAGCAAAAATTTATTTTCTCACAGTTAAGAGGCTAGAAATCCGAATTGAGGGCACCGGTTCTAGGGGAAGGCTTTCTTTCTCTGTTGGCTCTGGGGAAAGGTCTTTTGTCTCTTCAGCTTCTATTCCTTGGCTCCTTGGTGATCTTCATTTGGCATGACGTCTATCTTCCCCCGTCTCTGCTTTCCTGCTTCCTTGTTTAATCTGTTTTATATCTCAAAAGAAATTGACTTAAGATACACTCTATACTAATGCTGTCTCATTAACGTCACAAACAAAACCCATTCCCAAATGGATTATAACCGCTACAGAGGTTAGGATTTATAACACATATTTTGGGGGGATATAATTCAATCTATAACAATTTTCATATACTGCCAGTGTGAATATATATCAATACTGCCATTCTGGTGGACAATTTGACAATATGTATTAAAAACTTTGAAGATATAGCATGAACATGGCTAGGCCATCCTAAGGCCTACTGTACCTTCTCCATTCCCCAAACCTCTAAAAGCTTTAAAGAATAATTTTTATCTTTAGGACTTGAAGAGAAGTCTCTGGGAGTACTCTATAGCCCTTCATACAGAAAGTGTCTTAAATTTCTCTCTATACATCTCTCCTGCTCTTCAAAGTTACCCATTGGAGGCTGTTAACAATAAATCATAAAACTTGTTCTTTCTCACTGTTATGGATTGAACTGTATCCCCCAAAAATGTGTGTCAACTTGGCTAGGCCGTGTTTCCCAGTATTGTATGACTGTCCACCATTTTGTCATCCTATGTGATTTTCCTCTGTGTTGTAAATCCTGTCTCTATGATGTTAATGAGGCAGGATTAGAGGCGGTTATGTTTACGAGGCAGGACCCAATCTACAGGATTAGATTGTGTCTTAAATCAGTCCCTTTTGAGATATAAAAGAGAGAAGTGAGCAGAGAGACAGGGGGACCTCATACCACCAAGAAACAAGAGCCAGGAGAAGAGCATGTCCTTTGGACCTGGGGTCCCTACGCTGAGAACCTCTTAGACCAGGGGAAGATTGATGACAAGGATCTTCCCCCAAGAGCCAACAGATTGAGAAAGCCTTCCCCTGGAGCTGGCAACCCTGAATTCAGACTTCTAGCCTCCTAGAATGTGAAAGAATAAATTTCTTTTTATAATACCACTTGTGGTATTTCTGTTATAGCAGCTCTAGATATCTAAGACACTTACATACACACCCATCCCACATGGTTCTTCCAGGTTGCTCCTACTTCCCTCCTATTCCTCCTAGTTAAATATCTGCATTGCTCTATAGAATAGGACTTAATATTATTTTTTGAGTCAAAGGGACTCATCACATTCACAGTTTAAGACTGCAAACCCACCCTCTCCCGCTGACACAGACACATTTTCTTTTCTGCTGTGATGATTATACTTCCTCTCAAGTACCTATGAAGGTGTTTTTTCTAATTCATTAACTTAGACAGGACACTGTTTTGCCAGTTTGTCCCCTGATGAGTATGCCTTTTTCTAATTTGCACAAAGGTCTTGCGTGGGTTGGTCTTCTACCAGAGGGCAGCCACTGGACCTTAATATCACCAACACCGAGAAGTTCAAGGGGCCCCTTGGGCTTGTGGATGCTCTTATGTTCAGTAATTATTAGCTAGAATTTGCTCTACCAGTTCATGGTTCAGCCACTTCTGATCATCTGAACCAGGATGGCCCAGTGAAGAAGCCTGAAGAACTAAGAAGTTTTTCCTTTGGTTCATTGTCTTGTGGTTATAATTCGGTACTGTTTTCCATCTTTACCGATCCATAGTAGTCATTTACCTGCTAAAAGATGTTTGAAAAACAAAATAAACCCTTTCATACTTTAAGTTGATATTTCAAATTTTTCATCACGTAAGTTTTACAATGTGAACTAAGGTGAGGACCAACTGGCTATGGTATAAATATTTTATGATATGATTTGATTTTTAAAAGTACAGCAAATATAAAGAAAGAAATTTATCACTGTGTTTTATCCAGTTATCTTGAAAAATTTGAGAGTTCTGCAAAAATTCCAGTTACATTTAAAGATCAGTGGCACTGATTTCTATACCTTCAGCTATTCTAAAATCAGAACTTTTACAACACAGGCTGCAGTACCATGTTTTTAATGCCAGCTTCCTCTTTTAACCAAAATATGTGTCAGTCAGGGAAAGACAGGAAGCCTATGGCTTTAAGATTGCCTCGATTAAAGTGGCTTTCCAGAACCAATATTTTGGTTATTCCTTTGGTGCCCAGAGGTTTTTATACCCCAGAGTAGTACACTGTAGTAGGATCTGGGATGTGTGAGGGATATGCTTTCCTTTTGCCTAGTGGGAGAAGATTTATGGTAAAAGCAGGCTTATTTGTAGGCTGATCAGTCTTAGGCAAGAGTATGTATGGAAATCGAAGACCTGGAAATTGATTTCTTTAAATGATTCATGTATCCCTTAGGAAAGTCTTCACACACTTCAGTTTGAAGACTACAGCTAAAGGGACAGTGAAACAATCTACCCCTGACATGGACTTCCTAGTTGTTGGCATTGATGCCTCACTTAGAAGTCATCATCTCTACCTTCAGTCCTTGGTGTCTTTATTAGGCTGTGCTGCAGAGCAAATTAGTCCACCATTTTGGTGGCTTAATACAATAAAAATATCTTTCCTGCACATGTAGCTGCACTATTTGAAAGTGGTAGTCTTCAGCTTTCCTGCAGCAGGGGAATAGCGGACTGGAGTATTTCATGGGGTATTTTCAAAGGCCAGGCCTGGAATTGGCTTATATTACTTGTGCCTACGTTTCGTTGGTCAGAACGCAGTCATTTGGAACTACCTTCAAGGAAAGCTGGCACATGCAGTGTGGCAAAGGGATTTTGCATGAGCACCAACTTGTACTTCGGTTGTGACACGCTGTAACCATGACTCAGAAGTGTTTTTTCCAATCTTTTTACACTGTCCTTTCTGTAAATTTCTCAAGTTTTCATTACAAATAGTTGCTTCCAATATGCCCAAACCCGCTTGGTCGTAAATCCCATGGTAATAGCCAAGTTCTTTGAATGTTGACAGAAAGTGAATTATAAACTGTTATAAACTATTATCCAGCTAACTGTGGCTCTCTGGAAGTAGGCCTGGTGATGCAGCATGCTCAGCTGCTGGCTGAAAGGTTGGCAGTTCAGACAACAACATGGTTTTCTTGTCGTTCCTGAATGGTGTAATTGCCTCACAACTTTAACAATGTTTCCATACCCTTTTTGATTTTACAGTAGGATTCCAAGAACCATAATAGCTAGTGCCTGGTTGACTTACACTTCTTTGCATGAGATTCTGATAGACTGACATTCTTGGTGGAAATGCCTTCTTGATACAGTTTTAGGCAACCAATTACTCTGAGGGGCAGTTAAGTATTTCGTCTTAGATCTAAAGTCCTGGTTCGCAGCCCCTAAAATATGAAGGGATAAAAGCAGATTTTGATATCATGTAGTATGTAATTAGAATTTTGAAAAAAGTAACACACATTTCTTCTCTCTCTGAAAGGATTTACACCAAAAACACCAGCAATTATTAGCTGTGAGTGATGCAGTAATGAGTGATTTTAATTTTGTTTGTCTGCATTTTCTCAATTTCTTGCACTGATTTGCTTGGGTAGACGAAAGCATGAACATGGCAAAAGCTGAGATTTTTTTGTTCCTGTTTTTATTGTATCTCTTTACTTTCTTAATAATGTAACAGGTGCTTCAGAAATTCATATTAAATTAGAAGGTGAATTCCTATTTTATTTTTCATTATACATAAGTTTAAACATTTGATGCTGAAGATTTATGTTTTCCCCTCCTGAGATTTTAGAGAAAGAAAATGAATTTAAAAATACCATTTCAACATGGATCTCCCATGGGTAGTTATATGAGAGAAGTGGATGATGATGAGAAAATAAGCAATCTGTGATTACTGTCAATGTATACGCTTTGTGGGTGAAGAGTAGCATTGAAAAGTCCTTAAGTCCATGAAAATCCTTTAGTTTCCTTTTCACAGCCTTCTCTTGCTTACCACAAACCTAGGAATGAAAAAAAAATAGTTATTGTCTGGTGATCCCCAAATTGTAATTTCCCTGAAATGTCTTCCTGGGATACTAACTTTCTAGGAACACTGATCTAAAATTACCTGCCACATTAGGAACACAGTTTCTTTTGTGACTTCTAATGCATGCTAGAAAGAAAACAACATACTGACTGTTGTAGATAAAACTTCAAATTAAGAGAGTGTGCTCTGAAGAGAGTTCCATCTTCAGCTTTCTCACTCCTAAATTATGGTAGTTAAGTTCTCTGTACACTAGCACGTTAAAAACATCTTTTTAGTGTGTATTACATGTTCTACTTGATATTTGATCAGTTTGTTTTATGACTTGGCTTTTTTTTTTTTGTCTCAGTAGTTAGCTAACATGGGTGGGGAGGGATGCCTGCATTTGCTGTCACAGAGATGAGCCACTTGTGTGGGCATCTGTCAATTATCACCACTAGGGTGCTGCTCAAGCTTATTTGTGTCCTGGAAACCCTAGGGCCAGGTACCAGAGGAGTCCTAGAAGGAGCTCTGGCAAGCATAGAATTGATGGCAGCTTCATGATAATTGTCCTTTTTTGCATGGCTGCCTAGCTGTAACATTATAATTGCTTTCCATCCTTGAGGCTAAATAAGATAGAGAGATGCCCAAGCTGCTCAATGTATCTCAACAAATTACATTACAATTGATGCCTTTTCCAGCTGGTTTCTCTCCTATAACCACCCTTCCTCCCACCCGGTCTATTCTGTTCTTTTACCAACAGGCAAAATATGACTCTAGATATCTTTTTTAAGTATAGAATATTGAGAACCATGTTTTTTTTTTTTTTTCCTTAAAATAATCATGTATTTTTCTTGTTTTCAAATCTGGATTTTAAGTAATCAGTTTTAATAGGTTTGACTACATGCTAAATATATGGCGATGGTGACAATAATAATAACAATAGCAAGTTGTTAGAGAGCATTTACTATATGCCAGGAAGTATACTAAGCATTTTACATACATTTCATTTAATCCCTGCTAACCCTATGAGAGAGGTGCTTCAGATGAGGAAACTGAGACTCAGAGAGGTGAAGTTACCTGGCACAGGTACTGGTCAGGTAGCAAGTAGTGGAGCAGGGAATTGAATCCAGGTAGTGTGACTCCAGAGCTCATGCTCTTAACTATTTAAAAGCCATTCATTGATTTTGTGTTAAATACACCTTTTTTTCTGGGTGTCTTCTCAGATAATAGATGTAAAATTATTTTGCCTGATGTTAAATGAATTCAGTTTAAAAGTTTTTGCTTCATTAAACAAAATTCTACTGACTTATTATGGTTGTGAGATGGCATTGATGGTGAAATATAGACTTCTCTTCATATATTTGTAATGAAATGAAGATTTATGGGGTGAAGAGACCTAAATATATTTTGTGCATCATTTGAAATAAAATGAGGGTCCAAAAAAGAGACTTAAGTGCAGAAGACCGATATTTTTGGAGAATATAAACATTTGATGCTGAAGATTCATGTTTTTCCCCCTTGAGATTTAAGAGAAGGAAAACTAATTTAAAAATATCATTTCGGCATGAATTTTGCATGGGGGGTTGTAAAGATAGAAGTAAAGTGGATGATGAATATTAACTTCCTGTTTTTAGAAGTTCTTTAGCCGTTGTATTAGTTTCTAGGGTAACAAAGTACTGTAAATTGGGATGGCTTTGTAACAACAGAAATGTATTCCCTCACAGTTCTAGAGGCCAGAAGTCTGAGATGAAGGTGTTGTCAGGGCCATACTCCTTCTGAAGTCTCTAGGGAAGATTCTTCCTTGCCTCTTCCACCTTCGTGGCATGCCTTGGTTTATGGCAGCATCACTCCACTCTCCACCTCCATCTTCACATGGTAGTCTTCCCTTTATGTCTATCTGTCTGGTCTCTTCTGTTTTAGTAAGGACACCAGTCATTGCATTAGAGTCCACTCCACTTCAGTATGGCCTCATGTTAACTAATGCCATTTGCAAAGATGCTATTTCCAAGTAAAGGTCACATTCATGTACCACGGGTTAGAGCTTGAACATAACTTTTCGAGGGGCACAAATCAACCCGTAACAGCCATCCTACTTGGGGGTGGGGGGAGAATTTCCCTCTGGTAATTTTTCTCCTGCCATTTTGTTCAGCTTCCTCTCCTTTGTCTAATTTTCTTTTCCATTCTGGCAGTTAAGCTTACCTGTACCCCCAAACTCCCATTAATTTCTTTGGCAGAGCAATTTCACTGTGTCTTTGTTTAACTATCTCTTTTTCTACCCTATTTTAGAACTGTCCAGGTGTGAGGGAAATTAGCTACCTGACTTTTAGGATTCTGGTCTCTTTTTTAATGATCATCCTAATTATCAGATGTATATACCCCTCCCTCAGCCACTCCCTCCCAGAGCTATCCTTCTACTAATTCTTAGTGTCAGCCACTATTCTAGGCACTGTTCAGGACAATTATTCACTGACTTTACATTCTATTGGGAAAGATGAGTAATAAACAAATAAATGAATTTAATGTAACATGAGGTAACAGTACATGTTACAAGAAAAGTAAAGCAGGGATAGAGATTCAGAGGAGTACTGTCCTATTCAGATAGGATGATCAGGCAAGGTCACTCTGAGAGTGTGATATTCGAGCAGAAATTTGTATGGAGTGAGCAAGACACAAGACACGCAAATATATGGAGGAAGAGAGTTCCAGGCATAGGGAATAGCAAGTGCAAAGGCCCTGGCACGTGTTGAGTTCTCCAGAAAGCAAATGCAGCCATGGAGCTGGAAAGGCAAAGGACTTACTTGGGAGTAACACCTGTGAAAGGGAAAGGAAAGCAGTAAGGCTGGACATGGGGAACCATCAGACTTCATGCTGACCTGACAAAGTTTCTGCCAGTCCAATGGGAAGTTCCAGAGCCATTACCCCAAGGAGGGATGCTGCCATAGTCCATCACTGAGTGGAGGAGATGGCTAGACCTTTCTGCCCCTACTTTGCTTAGTCATTTGACCAGGGTCTGCCCTGAGAATCAGGCTGGAAAACTGATGTGGATTCTGATGAAGTCAATAGCTGGAGGTTGTCAGGTAAGCCCACTTTTTGCAGGTGGACGGCAAGTCCTTTCTTGAAGGGGATCTTAGTGGTACACCTGTTTTCGCCACAGACCCTGAAATAGAAATATGCTCGATCTGTTCAAGGAGCTGCAAGGTTGATGCAGCTGGAGAAGAATGAGTGAGAGGGAGAGTGATAGGGAGCGAGGTTGGAGAGGTAGCAAGACCAGAAGAAGCAGGTTCTTGTGGGATGTGGTAGAACGTTGGATTTCATTCTAAGTGTGGTAGAAAGCCATTAGGAGATTTTGAACAGGGAAATATATTATTTGTTTTATATTTTAAAAAGATCACCCTGGCTGCTATAGCGGGCCATCTCTGCCCTAAGCCATTTGTATTAGTTTATCTATGCCTGTATGACCAACAACTCCACAATTTAGTGGCTTAAAATAACAATGGCTAATTTTTTCTCAAAATTCAATGGGTTGACTGGGTCATTCTGCTGGACTCACCTGGGCTTGTTTGTGTGCCTGCAGATAGTCACCTGGCTGGGCCTGGACCTGCTAAGATGGCTTCTCCCACTACTGGTCCTCAGCTGGGATAGGTGGGATGACAGGACGGACAAGCCTGCCCCTCCATATGCTCTTTCATCTTGTGCTTCTTCACATGAAGGTGGAGGTGTTGCAGGAAGTCAACTCCAGTGTGCAACCATTTATCCAGCTTTGCCTGCATCAGGTTTACTCATGTCCCATAGGCTAAAGCAAGGCAATGTCCAAGCCCAGATCAACACGGGAGGGGAACATACAAGAGTGTGGATCTCTGGAAGTGTTATTCATAGGGCCATTCCTGTAACAGTCTACCACATTAAACATTGTTTCAGTTCCTGTGCTTTTTCTGATCCCCTGCTCATCAAGTTACCTTCTGAGTATAATCTGGTTTCCCACATAAGTATACTTCCGAGAAAATAATGCACTGATCTTATGGACTTCACGTAATTCCTATTGCTGTGACAGCAATTCCTTATTGGAAAATAATAAATTGACTTATTTCAAGGAGAAAATAGATGCTGTATGAACTTCCAGTATTCCATACTAGAACAGTGTGGTCTGTGGATCTCTTACCTAAAATCATTGTACTCCTCTGATGCATCTCAAGTTTATATATATATATATATATATATATATATATATATATATGAATCCTGTAACCTTATTCTTAATCCGCTGGTGATGGGTCTACATTGAGAATTTCTTGGAAATATTTCATACTGGTAGTTTATCATTTTTCCCCATATAGGCTTAAATATAATTCAATTTGATCTAAACTTTGTAAGTCATTTGGCTAAAATTTGACTTTGTGATTTAATGTTGGCATTACATGTATATGGTGAATTATTAATGTAATTATTGATCTATCTATCTATTTTTATAGTTTATGGGTGAAAGCAAAAAAGGAAATACGCATGTGATTGTAAATTGTTTAATAAGCTTTTTTTTTGCCCAGTCTTCCTCCCTGTCCTTAAAGTAGAGGAAACATGCAGAGAGCTTTGTTACTACCTTCAGTATCCCACATCTTAGGATATTTTTTATTAGACAAAATATCTTCCATGTAGTTGTGGATTTTATTAATGGGGAATCATCTGGTATTTGTTATTGTTAGCTGCTGTGGAATTGGCCCCAGATCATGGCGGCCCTATGCTCAATGGGATGAAATGCTACCCAGTCCTGGGCCATCCCCATGATCAGTTGCAGATCAGACTGTTGTGATCCATAGGGTTTTCACTGACTGGTTTTCAGGAGTACAACACCAGATCTTTCTTCCTAATCTGGTATTAGGGGCTTTAATTTTTACAGACTGACCTTTAATTGGATCAGGTCAAGCTTTCTGTGTTACATATAAAGCAGAAACATTGTGAAGGGAAAAAAAATTTTTGGTAGTAGAGATTATTTAAAACAGATGGAAGATTCTGCACCCTTCCTCCTAAAAATTAGTAATGAATGCTCCTTAAATATTATCTGTGTTTTGGCAGGCACTGACCATGTGAAGCCATTGGAAGGTGTAAAAATTCTGGATCTAACGAGGTTTGTATCAGTTTAACTAGGCTTTGGTGGTTGACTTTTCCCCTGTGAAACATTAATTTTGGATTATAAGACTATGTTTATATGCTTATTTTCAAAATTTTAGAAAAGAAAAAAAATAAAACTAAAATTCTATAATCTCATCATTCTAAGAGGTATCAGTGTAATATCTGTGCATTGCTTTGCAATCTACATATTTATATATGACTGTACAGAATAAAAATTAGAACCATATTGAAATTAATTTTACCCACATTTTACACATAATGTTGTATTTTAAATGTTTTCCCCATGTTACTAAAAATTCAGCAACAACCTAAGATGGTATTTTATTTTATCATTATGTAACATAATGACATAATCTTCCCCCTGTATTTCATGATCATGAATTAGCTTCAGGAAACTTTCTTGCACATAAATGTTTGCCTTGGTTTCTGATTACTTCCTCGGGATAGAGCCTTAGAAGAAGAATTCCTGGATCAAAGGGGGTATACTTTGACCAAAATACTTTTTAGAATAGTTTTAACAATTTTAGTTCTTATTAGCGTTATATGAGCTTTTCTGCATTGATGGACTTTTAAGAAAATAATACAAAATTCTTCAAGATGGTAATTAATTAATTTATTGTGGTTAATATTGTAGAGTATTGGCGGGACCTTTTGCTACTATGAATTTAGGAGATCTTGGAGCAGAAGTTATAAAAGTGGAAAGACCAGGTAAAGCCATTGTTCCCTTTAAAAAATAGAAGCAAGCTAATAAGTCTTTTAAGTAATTCCTTAAATATCCATGTTTAGTGTTCTTGTGTGTCTTAGTCATCTAGTGCTGCTATAACAGAAATACCACAAGTAGATGGCTTTAACAAAGAGAAATTTCTTTCTTTACTGTAAAGCAGGCTACAAGTCGAAATTCATGGCATCAGCTCCAGGGGCAGGCTTTCTCTGTCTGTTGGCTCTGGAGGAAGGTCCTCGTCGTCATCAATCTTCCTTTGGTCTGGGAGCATCTCAGTGCAGGAACCTCGGGTCCAAAAGACATGCTCTGTTGCTGGCACTGCTTTCTTGGTGATATGAGGTTCCCATGTCTCTCTACTCACCCTCTCTCTCTTATATCTTAAAAGAGATTGGCTTAAGACACTGTGTAATCTTGTAGACCTCATCAGCATAACTGCCACTAATCCATCTTATTACGTCACAGTGATAGAATATACAACACATAGGGAAATCACAGCAGATTACAAAATGATAGACAGTCATACAATACTGGGAATCATGACCTAGCCAAACTGATGCACACATTTTTTGGGGGGCACAATTCAATCCATGACACTGTGTGTGGGAGGAGGAGAGAATTGAAATGAATCAGTCCTGTTCTCTTCTCCATTCCTTATTTTCCTCTGAGCCTAAACTACCTGTGTCAAGTCAGTTTTGACTCACGGTGACCCCTTGTGGGTCAGAATAGAACTGTGCTCCGTAGGGTTTTCGATCACTGGTTTCTCATAAGTAGATCTCCAGGCCTTTCTTCTGAGGCTCCAATGCCAACCTTTCAGTTAGCAGCCAAACACGTTAACCCTCTGCATCACCCAGGGACTCTCAGCCTACACCACTGACTTCTTTGTACTCTTCAGAGGGGCCAAGGCTAAGACTCAAGCCAAGTCCTTTCCATGCACCTGCAAGGCTCCAGTTGAAGCCGAGATGCAGTATATAATAATGGTGATAATAACAACACGTATAATAGTGCCAGTCAAAGTTTTAAGTATTTTGCCTATATTAATTTATTATATCAGCATGAGCTGATGTTATTATTTCTAGTTTACAAAAGGGAAAACAGAGGCACAGAGAGGTAGAGCATTTTGTCCAAGATCAAACAGCTCATAAGGAATATCCAGGCACTCTGTGCTGATCCTGGCCCTCCTTTGCCCTTAGAAGCCTTGCCTTTGAGACTCACATTAGAGTGGGCCTGGCCACACTCTCTCACTGTGGGTTGCAGAGAAGGCAAGGAGAGGGAATTAGACGAGGGGAGGATAAAAGGGAAGAAATAGACCAGATAAGAAGGAGAGAAGGAAAAGGAATCAAAGTCCTTCAAAAAGGAATCCAAATACCCAGCCTAAGTCATTCTATTTAATAAAAGAAACATTTTCCCATTTTGTAATTTTAAAGCTTTTGAGGGAAAAACACCTAAGCTTAGATCAGTTCTTTGCTTTATGTTTTTCATCTGACATCTTTCTGGTTCTTTCTTCCCTCTTTGTCTCCCAAATAAGCATTCTTTGTGTACACAGTTCTCAATTTTATTTGGTGCCTTTTTAGCATTTTGGTGTTTAGTTGGTGCTGTTATTGATAAAGTTGCTTAGAAAGTGGCTTTGTTGTGTGCCCTTTCTCTCCACTAAATACTTAAAGGCTAGAGTCCCTGGGTTTTTTTTTTTTTTTTTTTTTTTTAATTTTATTGTGCTTTAGGGGAAAGTTTACAGTGCAAATTAATTTCTCATTCAAAAATTTATACACAAGTTGTTTTGTGACATTGGTTGCAATCCTCACAACGTGTTAGCACTCTCCGCCTTTCCACTCTGGGTTCCCTGTGTCCACTCATCCAGTTTTCCTCTCCCTTACTGACTGCTCATCTTTGCTTTTGGGCAGGTGTTGCCTATTTGGTCTTGAATACTTGATTGAGCTGAGAAGCACTGTTCCTCACGTGTGTTACTGTTTGTTTTATGTTGTTGTTAGGTGCCATCGAGTCAGTTCCGACTCATAGTGACCCTGTGTACCACAGAACAAAACACTGCCCGGTCCTGCGTCATGTTCACAGTCGTCGTTATGCTTGAGCCCATTGTTGCAGCTACTGTGTCAGTCCATCTCATTGAGGGTCTTCCTCTTTTTTGCTGACCTTCTGCTTTACCAAGCATGATGTCCTTCTCCAGGGACTGATCCCTTCTGACAACATGTCCAAAGTAAGATGTAGTCTCCCCATCCTTCTAAGGGGCATTCTGTTTGTACTTCTTCCAAGACAGATTTGTTTGTTCTTTTGGCACTCCATGGTATATTCAGTATTCTTCGCCAACACCACAATTCAAAGGAGTCAATTCTTCTTCAGTCTTCCTTATTCATTGTGCAGCTTTCGCATGCATATGGTGCAATTGAAAATACCATGGCTTGGGTCAGGCGCACCTTAGTCTTCAAGGTGATATCTTTGCTTTTCAACACTTTAAAGAGGTCTTTTGCAGCAGATTTGCCCAATGCAATGCATCTTTTGATTTCTTGACTGCTGCTTCCATGGGTATTGATTGTAGATCCAAGTAAAATGAAATCCTTGACAACTTCAATCTTTTCTTTGTTTATCATGATTTTGCTTATTGGTCCAGATGTGAGGATTTTTGTTTTCTTTATGTTGAGGTGTAATCCATACTGAAGACTGTGGTCTTTGATCTTCACCAGGAAGTGCTTCAAGTCCTCTTCACTTTTAGCAAGCAAGGTTGTGTCATCTGCATATCGAAGGTTGTTAATGATTCTTCTTCCAGTCCTGATGGCATATTCTTCTTCAGCTTCTCAGATTATTTGCTCAGCATACCGACTGAATAGGTATGGTGAAAGAATGCAACCCTGACACACACCTTTCCTGACTTTAAGTCATGCAGTATCCCCTTGTTCTGTCCAAACAACTACCTCTTGATCTATGTACAGGTTCCTCATGAGCACAGTTAAGTGTTCTGGAATTCCCATTCTTCTCAGTGTTACCATAATTTGTTGTGATCCACACAATCGAATGCCTTTGCATAGTCAATAAAACACAGGTAAACATCTGTCTGGTATTCTCTGCTTTCAGCTAGGATCCATCTGACATCAGCAGTGATATCCCTGGTTCCCCATCCTCTTCTGAATCCGGCCTGAATTTCTGGCAGTTTCTTATCGATTTACTGCTGAAACAACTTCTGAATTATCTTCAGCAAAATTTTACTTGCCTGTGATATTAATGATATTGTTTGATAATTTCCACATTTGGTTAGATTGTGTTTCTTGGGAATAGGCATAAATATGGATCTCTTCCAGTTGGTTGGCCAGATAGCTGTCTTCCAAATTTCTTCACGTGGACGAGTGAGCACTTCTAGTGCTGCATCCGTTTGTTGAAACATCTCAGTTGCTATTCCATCACTTCCTGGAGCCTTGTTTTTTTACCATTGCTTTCAGTGCAGCTTCAGTACCATTCCTTCAGTACCATCAGTTCCTGATCATATGCTACATCCTGAAATGGTTGAACATCAACCAGTTGTTTTTGGTATAATGACTCTGTGTATTTCTTCCATCTTCTTTTGATGCTTCCTGCATCGTTTAATATTTTCCCCATAGAATCCTTCACTATTGCAACTCGAGGCTTGAATTTTTTCTTCAGTTATTTCAGCTTGAGGAATGCTGAGCATGTTCTTCCCCTTTGGTTTTCTATCTCCAGCTCTTTGCACATGTGGTTATAATACTTTGTCTTCTCGTGCCGCCCTTTGAAATCTTCTGTTCATTTCTTTTACTTCATGATTTCTTCCTTTTGCTTTAGCTACTCCACGTTGAAGAGGAAGTTTCAGAGTCTCTTCTGACATCCATTTTGGTCTTTTCTTTCTGTCCTGTCTTTTTAATGACCTTTTGCTTTCTTCATGTATGATGTCCTTGATGTCATTCCACAACTTGTCTGGTCTTCTGTCATTAGTGTTCAGCACATCAAATCTATTCTTGAGATGTTCTCTAAATTCAGGTGGGATATACTCAAGGTTGTACTTTGGCTCTCGTGGACTTGTTCTAATTTTCTTCAGTTTCAACTTGAACTTGCATATGAGTAATTGATGGTCTGTTCTGCAGTCAGCCCCTAGCCTTGTTCTGACTGATGCTATTGAGCTTTTCCATGGTCTCTTTCCACAGGTGTAGTCGATTTGATTCCTGTTTATGCCATCTGGCGAGGTCCAGGTATATAGTCGCCATTTACGTTAGTGAAAAAAGTATTTGCGATGAAGAAGTCGTTGGTCTTGGAAAATTCTATCGTGTGGTCTCCGGCATTGTTTTTATCACCAAGCCATTCCAACTACCAGTCTTTCTTCGTTTCCCACTTTCGCATTCCAGTCACCCGTAATTATCAATACATCCGGATTGCATGTTCGACTAACTTCGGACTGAAGAAGCTGGTAAAAATCTTCAGTTTCTTCACCTTTGGCCTTAGTGGTTGGTGCATATATTTGAAGAATAGTCATATTAACTGGTCTTCCTTGTAGGGGTATGGATATTATCCTATCACTGACAGCGTTGTACTTCAGGATAGATCTTGAAATGTTCTTTTTGATGATGAATGCAATGCCATTCCTCTTCAAGTTGTCGTTCCCGGCATAGTAGACCATATGATTGTGTGATTCAGAATGGCCAATTACAGTTCATTTCAGCTCACTAATGCCTAGGATATCAATGTTTACGCATTCCATTTAATTTTTGACGATTTCCAATTTTCCTAGATTCATACTTGTACATTCCACGTTCTGATTATTAATGGATGTTTGCAGATGTTTCTTCCCATTTTGAGTCATGCCACATCAGCAAATGAAGGTCCCAAAAGCTTGACTCCATCCATGTCATTAAGGTCAACTTTGCTTTGAGGAGGCAGCTCTTCCCCGGTTGTCTTTTGAGTGCGTTCCAACTTGGGAGGGCTCATCATCTGGCACTATATCAGGCAGTGTTCCACTGCTATTCATAAGGTTTTCACTGACTAATTCTTTTCAGAAGTAGACTGCCGGATCCTTCTTCCTAGTCTGTCTTAGTCTGAAGCTAAGTATCTGAATACCGGTGGCAGAGCTTTCAGCATCCCAGCAACACACAAGCCCCCACAGTAAGACAAACTGACAGACATGTGGGGTGTTTGTTTTATAGGCCTATCTGATCTTTGGCTGAAAGGTGGACTTTGGGAGTGTCTTCAGTTCTGAGTTAGCAGGGTGTCCGGGGGCCATAGTCTCGGGGGTTCCTCCAGTCTCTGTCAGACCAATAAGCCTGGTTTTTTTTTTGTTCATTTGGATTTTGTTCTACATTTTTCTCCTTCTCTGCCTAGGACCATCTATTGTGATCCCTGTTAGAGCAGTCGGTGCTGGTAGCTGGGGCACCATCTAGTTCTTCTGTAGAGTTCGTGTTCTTTAAGCCCTCTGCATCATTTTTCCCAAGGTTTGAACAATTAGTATTATTACTCTGCTTCAAGATCTGATCCTTATGGATCTGGAACAGAATTCCCAAATTAGTGAGGATTATCTAGCCCTGGATAGTGTGCTGATATTTAAAAGACTCACCAGAGACTAATTTATAATTCTGTCAACTTAATAATTTACCATAAGTGATGAATTTTATAGAGTACTCGATCTGGAAGATTCAGCTTTCTATGAAATAGATTGTCTTAAGAGGCCAAAGCAGTTAGCAGAAGATTCTCTGATCAGCATAAGGAAATAATATTATATATTACTACATTATATTTTATTATATTTATCTCACCCTGTGCTTATCAGGAGCCCTGGTGGCACAGTGGTTAAGCGCTCAGGCTGCTAACCAAAAAGTCAGCAGTTCATATTCACCAGTCTCTCCTTGGAAGACCTGTGGGGCACTTGTACTCTGTCCTATAGGGTCACCATGAGTCAGAAGCAACTTGACTGCAAAGGATTTATTTGTTCGTTTGTTGTGCTTATCAGGCGCCAGGTAGTAGAAAAGCCAGAGAATTCTGTTCTCCAGAGGTAATGGTTCACTTTTCCAGTCAATGAATTCCCCCAGAAAAGATGTTCATCTTTTTTGGTTGTAGCTGAATACATGCTGAAGAACGTTTATATTCTAACTGGATGTCGTTTTCTTTTTTTCAGTTTCCATAAAACTTCTAATTTCCACATTGCTATCAATTTCAACACCATAGCACTTCCTGATTTCACTCTTTGATTTTCTTGGATCTTCCATTCCTCAGTAGAGCATCCAATCTAATTCTTTTGCTATTTCAGTTGGTAACCAGGCCAATATTTGTATTTGTCTTAATTTTATAAATGCATTATTTCCTATTTACTTAGGCCTGTTTATGTTTTGTGCCTTTTGGTTTCCACCATAGGGGAGACTTTTATTTGTCTAGGACTTTATTGTGTCCCATGGAGTCCCTGGGTGGTGCAAATAGTTAACACACTTGACGGCTAACTGAAAGGTTGGAGGTTCCCGTTCACCCAGAGGTACCTCGGAAGAAAGGCCTGATGATCTACTTCTGGAAGATCACAGCCATTGAAAACCCTATGGAGCATAGTTCTACTCTTGACACACATGGGGTCATCATGAGTTCAAGTCAACTTGATGTCAGCTGGTTTTTTTGTTTTATTGTGTCCCATAACCATACATTTATTGTCACTCTTTGCTCATCGCAGGTGTCCTTCACTGTTTTTTTGACTGATTGCTCTGACTCTTGCCCTCAGCTCCCATGTCCAGCGCACTTTAGTGTTCATAGCAGAGATTTCTTTTGGGTTTCCAAGGTGGTTATTCAACATGGAGATGAAAAAAAGTGCATTATAAGTGACTTGGCAGTATTTTCAAATTTCAATAGAGAACTAATCTCTTTTCTTGCCCACTTCTGCAGTTTATTCAGTTAAATAAAATTTGGTTGTAGTTCCTGGTTTAGGACTTAAATTATTCTTACCTGCATAATCAAAGAGAGTATCAAACTTGGTATACTTTTTTTTCTTCTTTTAGAGGCAGTCGGTCAGTGAGTGTGAACCAGTGTGCCTGCAGAGCCAGGCAGGTAGATGGCTGCTGTTTCAGGACTGTCCGCACTAGGGGTGGGGAATGTTTGTCTTTTGTTCACAGCTGTGTCTCCTCTGCAAAACAACCATGTCTGTGACACCGTAGATGCTCAATACTTACTTGCTGAATGAATGAATGTAGGAACGTGGGTCTTGTGTTGTAAGACTATCTAAGAAAGGGAGCTGGAATTTTTGAGATCTCCAGATTTTGAAATCGTGGCAGCTAGTTAAAAACTTAAAAACCATGTGGGTCAAATAAAACATGTGTCTCATACGGCCAGTTTTGCCAGTGTATGAACTTTAACCTTCCACTTCCTGTCCTTATGCCAGAGGCCCTTACTTTCTGCCTCCAAAACCGTGGTTATATCTCAGGGGCCGCAGGTGCAGGAGGGCATCTGTCTTAGTCATCTAGTGCTGCTATAACGGAAATACCACAAGTGGATGGCTTTAACAAAGAGAAGTTTACTCTCTCACAGTCCATTAGGCTACAAGTCCACATTCAGGGCATCAGCTCCAGGGGAACGCTTTCTCCATTGGCTCTGGAGGAAGGTTTGTGTCATCAGTCTTCCCTCCATTTGGGAGCTTCTCTGCACAGGAACCTCAGGTCCAAAGGACGCGCTCTGCTCCCAGCACTGCTTTCTTGGTGGTATGAGGTTCCCATGTGTCTCTGCTTGCTTCTTTCTTTTATTTAAATCTCAGAAGAGATTGGCTTAAGGCACTATCCAATCTTGTATACCTCATCAGTATAACTGCTGCTAGTCCATCTTATGAGATCATTGTGATTGAATTTACAACGCACAAGGAAATCACATCAGATTACAAAATGGTACATAATCATACAATACTGGGAATCATGACCCAGCCAAACTGATGCACACATTTTTTGGGGGACGTCATTCAATCCATGACAGCCTCCAGCTTAGACTTCTGACATGATATCCACTTGAGAGATAAATGTAAACAATGTAAAATAAACCATCTAATATTAGCCTTATCTCGGCATTCCTTCCTCTTTTGTTTGTATTTTAGTGTACTGGGAGCTTCAAAAAAATGGAAGTGGCTGGACCCTCTCCTGACTTTGCAAGGTCCTGCCTGAGCCTGAGGATCCAGATTCATTCACACATTTGCCACAAAGCCTTTGCTGGCTCTTGTAGTGTGTTTTTTCCCTAAACTTTTTTTTTTTATTTTGATCGTACAATTTCATTTGGTACTTACCCTCAACTGCTTTGTGTTGCTGTTGGTTCATCTCATTAGTCCTGATGCCCCTTTTCTCTTCTGTCCTGTGTCCTCTGTTTCTCTTGTTTTTTTTTTTTTTTTTTTTAACTAAATGCATCTATTCTTCAGCCTCTGTTTTTTTTTTTTTCTTCAAAAGGCAATGTCTGTTTTCCTTAATCAATTTCAGTGGGTAGAGCCTAATGGACTAATAATAGATTGATTATATCATTAAAAGATTAGAGTTTAAGGCTTTGACCTACATTCACAAATTCTCTGTTTGGGGGCTAGTGATAAACACCTTAAATGTAATTACCTATATGGGGATCAGTTTCTTATATCAGTATTTAATCAGAAACATGATAAAGTTCTTAATTTAAGTGATACTATTTTGTGCCATTTAATTGTTGATTCATTTTCTGAGTTCTTAGTTGTTTGCTGATTATTTTTTGTACAAGGAAAACATTTTTCTGTAATTCTATAGTATTGTCTTTGAATTAAACACAGAATACATTTCAGAATCACTTGAAGTGGACCATCCAGAATAAAACATTCACTCTATTTTTTGGTGGTTTTCAACTTTTACTTTGAAGCAAGACCTAAATGACTAAAATTTCATTCCAAAAATAGCATTTTCAATTATTCACATTTGCTATTCTGTATCTTATTTGCCTTTCCTGCTTTGTTCATTGTTCTATACCTAGCCTACATGCCACTTTATCATAAGGACTCACTTATCATTATTCTGATTTTAATTATAATTAACAAATACCTTTTGCAGATTCAAGAGTATTTTCTCTGCCCAATAGATGCCAGAAATACTAAGAGCTGATTGATTTACTTGCCAAAAACTACAAGTAGTTATTTTCCACAAATTAGCCATTTATTAACAATAAAGATTGTCAGTAGGATATTTCTTGCTGGACTTTGACTTCTAAGGACGGAGCTTGCCCGTGCAGCCTAAAGAGGATATGGACGCTTTAGTGTTGACATAAACAGGTGAAAGACTTGAGTGGTTCCAACAAGCTCACATGGCCTCCTCTCACCTGCTGATTCCATTGGGCTCAGTGATCTTGTTCAGGCACCTGTGAATGTCTGTCATGAGTGAGCCTGCTTGTTCGAAATGTTTCATGGTGTTTCAAAGATTAATAGTGCATATTATCATTTTCAGGAGTTGGTGATGACACACGAACTTGGGGGCCGCCTTTTGTGGGGACAGAAAGTACTTATTTTCTCAGTGTTAACCGAAATAAAAAAGTAAGAACATCAACCCTTTTTTGATTTCTTTGTGTAATTCTTTTGTAATAACCAAACTTTTGATATTGTCATGGCTTCTTTCTTTTTCTGTAGATGTAACTAATGTCTCAAATAAGGTGAAATTGTATCTGTTCACCAGTCACTAAATAGAAACAATAGAGCTTTCTATTAATCTTCCTTCTCTACCAAGTTCCTTAAAACATTTCCTGAGGATTTATAATGGAAACGATAATTTGATGAAAGAGAGAAATGATTTGATTCTCTACATTTTTTATTCTTTTGAAGAAGGCTGATTGCCTGACACCCAGTATCATCATTTGAAAAATATTTACTATAATTCTTGCTACCATCCTAACTGCAAATAAAATCAGTATAGATAATTTAAATGTGTCTTCATGAAGAAAATAAATTTTCTTTAAGAAGAGAATCTATGCTTTGAATGGCTCTGTTGTTGACTAGAACTGTCAGTAGTTAAAAAAAATCTTTATGGTAGTATTTTAATAATATTTCATTTAATTTTTAGAGTATAACTGTCAATATCAAGGATCCAAAAGGGGTGAAAATCATCAAAGAGGTACAGTATGCTCTATGGAAGGCATTTTACCACTGTCATGGATTGAATTGTGTCCCCCCAAAATGTGTGTTAACTTAGCTGGGCCATGATTTCCAGTATTGTGTGGTTGTCCACCATATTGTCATCTGATTTGATTTTCCTATGTGTTGTAAATCCTACCTCTATGATGTTAGTTTAGTGAGGTAGAATTAGAGGCAGTTATGTTAATGAGGTAGGACTCAATCTACAAGATTAGGATGTGTCTTAAATCAATCTCTTTTGAGACATAAAAGAGAGAAGCAAGCAGAGAGACAGGGACCTCATACCACCAAGAAAAAAGAGCCTGGAGAATAGCGCGTCCTTTGGACTTGGGGTCTCTGCACTGAGACGCTCCTTGACCAGGGAAGATTGATGACAAGGACCTTCCCCCAGAGCCAGCAGAGAGAGCAAGTCTTCCCCTGGAGGTGGCACCCTGAATTTGGACTTGCAGCCTCCTAGACTGTGAGAGAATAAATTTCTCTTTGTTAAAGCCATCCACTTGTGGTATTTCTGTTATAGCAGCACTAAATGACTAAAACAACCACCTAGGCTGTAATTAGGTATTTGAACATCAGAATAAAAATATTTAAAGCATTATTTCATTGACAATCTCTAATCTTGGTATGGAGTCCCTTGGTGGTACAAATGGTTAAGTGCTTGACTACTAGCTGAAAGTTTGGCGATCTGAGCATACCCAGCGGTGCCTTGGAAGACAGGTCAGAAAGCTTTGAAAACCCTATGGAGCAGTTTACTTGGCAAACATGGGGTCACCAGGAGCTGGAATCAACTTGATGATAACTAACAACAACAGCAATCCTGATAATAAATGCCATTTAAGAATTTAACTTGCCTTTTATAGTAAGTATAATACAGTTTATAATTTCTTATATGTTGTGTATAATGTTGTTAGCTGCTTTTAAGTTGGCCCTGACTCATGGTGATCCCATGCACAATGGAACAATATGCTGACCCATCCTATGCCATCCTATGATTGGTTGCAGATCAGACCTTTGTGATCCATAAGATTTTCATTGACTGATTATCAGAAGTAGATTGCCAGGACTTTGTTCCTACGTTTTCTTAGTCTGGAAGCTCTGCTGAAACCTGTTCAGCATCATAGCAACATGGAAGCCACCACTTACAGATGGGTGGTGGCTGCACATGTTAAGAATTGGGCAGGATTCAAACCCAGGTCTCCCACATAGAAGGTGAGAATTCTACCACTGAACCACCAATGCCTCATAAATGAAGTATTAAAATTCCCTTTCTCACAGGAGGGATTGATTTTCAAGGGGGCTTAAGGGATCTCCAAAGATTACATAGCTAGTAAGGGGAAGAGCTGAGATTTGAACCCTGGATCACATTACTGAAGAGCCATTTTTTGCAACACTTACATGCCCAGACCTTAGCATCTTTCCTTGAGGGGCAAGGTGTCCTAATGGTTAAGAGTGCATAGCCTACCGTTTCACTTCCTGGGTCTGTTGAATCTTGCCTCCTCTACTTACTAACTACGTGATCTCAGCCAGATTACTTCTTTGTGCCTCAGTTTCCTCATCAGTAAAATGGCGATAATAATAGTACCTACCTCCTAGGGTTTTTGTAAGAACTGCATTCATACATATAAAGTGTGTAGACAAGTGCCTGCCACATAGTGCTTATTAAGTATTAACTTAATATTGTTTCCTGATGCACGTAGAGTTGGATTCATCTTATGAACGAAAGGTTGTCTGCCATCCTCTTTAAAGTTTAAAATTGAATCTAGTGGATGCAAACCTAGTTGATTAGAGAACCAAATCTCAAACTTCGTTTTATACCAAAGCATCAACTTTAGCTTAATTGCTTTGCTGCTACTTGCCTTATATATCCAGGTGATTGAAAGCTAATTTCTTTTAATTATTAAGACCAGAATCAGCAACCACCTTCTTTGGTTCTGCTGGATCAATCTAAAAAATTTAAGAATTTTTGTTTATCAATATATTTTGAATGTAAAATTCTTACTGTTCAGATCTTACTTTTTTCCTTACATCTTTCCTATAGCATAACTTATTTTTTGTTTTTTCCTTTCATTTGAGCCTCAGTTTGATTTTCTAAATTGTTCTCCATTATTGTTGGTCTGCTCTGTTTTTCTACAGTGGCTTATCTCACCTTGGCCCTACCCCCGTTGTCTTCATTCTCAAGCCCTTCTTTTTGTCTTATCCTCAGATAAGGAGATGTCAGTGGGTAGATCAAGTGATTTTGTACTTGACTACGAATTGAAAGGTTGGTGTTTCAAACCCATCAGTGATGCTGCAAAATAAAGGCCTGGCAGTCTGCTTCTGTAAAGATTACAGCCAAGAAAACCCTATGGAGCTCCATTCTACTCTGTAACACATGGGGTCGCCATGATTTGGAATCTATTCTACGGCAACGGGTTTGGTTTTTTTTTTTTTTTGGCTCTTCTCTTAATACTTCTCTTTCTGTTCTATGTTTCTCTGTCCCATCTTCAGTACTGCCTCGCTGTACTTCCATTTCAGAATAGGCTGGATATTTTATCCAGAATAGTCCAGGCTTCAGATTTGATTTAACAAATACTTTACATTTTCATTAGAGGCAGTGTTAGGTGGAATCTATAACCTATATGTACATTGGAATCCCTGGGTGGTGCAAACAGTTAACTCTCTCGGCTGCTAACCAGAAGATTGGAGGTTTGGGTCCACCCAGAGGCATCTCAGAAGAAAGGCCTGGCAATCTACTTCCAAAAAACCAGCTGTTGCAACCTGTCTGGAGCACAGTTCTACTTTGACACACATGAACATGGGGTTGCCATGTGTTTGTTGGAGTCAACTCAATAACAACTGGTTTTCTACATGTACAATTCTGACCAAAATAAATGAATTGCGGGATATCCCTTCCCACTCTCTTTGGTTCCTGCCAGTGTCCTCTACCAAACTAACAATTTAAAATTAAGTTTCATTTTTAGCTTGATTTCTCTATAAGTATGGTTGCTTATATTAAAACACCACATTCACTTCATCTTAAAGCTGAATAAATTGTCTGGGAACATTATGTCTATTGCTTTCAGCTAGTTATACCATCATAAGTTATGTATCTTATTGCCTGGAGGAAAAAATATTTTAAGTATAGCCTTTTATATTCTTTCTGGCATAGATTTATCTTTTGGCCTTAAGAGTAGCAAAACAACCTCTGCATTCAGACCTCAGAGGCTATGATTGCTAATATAATGAGTTTATAGCAATGGTCCCAAAGTATTATACAAAGCAATCAGCTAGATACATGAGAGCTCCAAAAAATATGACTCCTTTGTCAACTAGGCTAACCCAAACCAGGCTGTGTTAAAAAACACAGCTTTGGTTAGAAAGTCTATTGGAGCCTAGTATTTTTGTGGTAATATGATTTGATAACTTTCTAACACTTGTCATCCTGTATTTCAAATAATTCTGCATTAATTAGTTTACTAGTCACAGCATTCCTGTTGTAACTGGGCATGTATTAGGGTTGACAGAGCAATGTCATATTTTTTTCCCTCTCCAATATTTTATTATGAAAAATTCAAAAGAGAAAAGTTGGAAGAATGGTATAATGAACTCTCATATACCTTACATGCGACAATCTTAACATTTTGCAGCATTTGCTTATTGACAAATGCATGTGTGTGTGTTTAAAAAAAAAAAAAAATTGAAGATATCATGAAATTTTGCCCTTAAATCCTTCAGAATGCACCTCCCACAAATGAGGACATTCTCTGACATGACATTTTTAAAGGTTATTTTATGATTTCTTTAGGCATGAAAGTGGTTACATTCTTGTTGACACTTTTCCCTCTATTTCCCATCTTGCTTATTCAGTCTGTTCTTAAATTATATTTAGTGAAAATAATTCAGGATTAAGTACTCTCCATTTCAAACTGATTTTAGTTCTTATTTACTCTGTAACTGGAAGGAAGATACATATTTCCTTTTCAAAAAGAGAAAGATAGTGGAGTCTCTAAATCACACAGAATTGTGCTCCTTGTTTATTCTGATCAAGATTGTAGAAGAGATTATTAGGTGATTAGGTTAACACCTAGACTAGGAAGAGGTGATCACCAGTAAAACTGGGAATAGTCTCTTTTCTCTCTCTTTGCTTCTGAGTAGACCCTTATATCAGGGAAATGCAATAAACATTTGGTCTCCACTGCAGCAGTTGACTTGTATAATACTTGCAGACATTGTGGAGAACGACTATGCTTAAGCAGTTAAGCATCCTAATGACTGTATATATGTATTTCCAATCAGAGGTGTTTTCTTATGGTTCTGATTTCAGCACTGCTCTGTTTAGAATTTTAATGAATGACTTAGCTGAAACTATAGGGAACATGGAGGGGTGGCATGGTGATTCAGTGGTAGAATTCTTGCCTTCCGTGTGTCTGTCAGTTTGTCTTACTGTGGGGCTTGCGGGTTGCTGTGATGCTGGAAGCTATGCCACCAGTACTCAGATAACAGCAGGGCCACCCATGGTGGACAAGTTTCAGCTGAGCTTCCAGACTAAGACAGACTAGGAAGAAGGACCTGGCAGTCTACTTCTGAAAAGAATTAGTCAGTGAAAACCTTATGAATAGCGTTGGAACATTGTCTGATACAGTGCCAGAATATAAGCCCACCAGGTTGGAAGACACTCAAAAGGCAACTGGGGAAGAGCACCCTCCTCAAAGTAGAGTCGACCTTAATGATGTGGATGGAGTCAAGCTTTTGGGACCTTCATTTGCTGTTGTGGCATGACTCAAAATGAGAAGAAACAGCTGTAAACATCCATTAATAATCGGAACGTGGAATGTGTGAAGTATGAATCTAGGAAAATTGAAAATCGTCAAAAATGAAATGGAACACATAAACATTAATATCCTAGGCATTAGTGAGCTGAAACGGACTGGTATTGGCCATTTTGAATCAGACAATCATATAGTCTACTATGCTGGGAATGACAACTTGAAGAGGAATGGTGTTGCATTCACCGTCAAAAAGAACATTTCAGGATCTAGCCTGAAGTACAACGCTGTCAGTGATAGGATAATGTCCATACCCTTACAAGGAAGACCAGTTAATATGATTACTATTCAACTTTATGCACCAACCACTAAGGCCAAAGATGAAGAAACTGAAGATTTTTACCAACTTCTTCAGTCTGAAATTGGTCAAACATGTAATCAGGATGCATTGATAATTACTGGTGATTGGAATGTGAAAGTTGGAAAAGAAGAAGGATCAATAGTTGGAAAATATGGCCTTGGTGAGAGATATGATGCTGGATGTCATGTAATAGAATTTTGCAAGACCAGTGACTTCTTCATTGCAAATATGTTTTTTCACCAACATGAACCGCGACTATACACATGGACCTCGCCAGATGGAATACCCAGGAATCAAATTGACTACATCTTTGGAAAAAGAGGATGGAAAAGCTCAATATCATCAGTCAGAACAAGGCTAGGGGCTGACTGGAACAGACCATCAATTGCTCATATGTAAGCTCAAGTTGAAATTGAAGAAAATTAGAACAAGTTCATGAGAGCTAAAGTACAACCTTGAGTATATCTCACCTGAATTTAGAGACCATCTCAAGAATAGATTTGATGTGTTGAACACTAATGACAGAAGACCAGACGAGTTGTGGAATGACATCAAGGACATCATACATGAAGAAAGCAAGAGGTCATTAAAAAGACAGGAAAGAAAGAAAAGACCAAAATGAATATCAGGAGAGACTCTGAAACTTGCTCTTGAAAGTTGAGTAGCCATAGCAAAAGGAAGAAATGATGAAGTACAAGAACTGAACAGATGATTTCAAAGGGTGGCTCAAGAAGACAAAGTATAACGACATGTGTAAAGAACTGGAGATAGAAAACCGAAAGGAGGACGGGGAACCAGGGATATCACTGCTGATGTGATGTCAGATGGATCCTGGCTGAAAGCAGAGAATACCAGAAGGATGTTTACCTGTGTTTTATTGACTATGCAGAGGCATTTGATTGTGTGAATCATAACAAATTATGGATAACATTGTGAAGGATGGGAATTCCAGTACACTTAATTGTGCTCATGAGGAACCTGTACATAGATCAAGAGGCAGTTGTTCAGACAGAACAAAAGGATACTGCATGGTTTAAAGTGAGGAAAGATGTGCATCAGGGTTGTATCCTTTCACCATACCTATTCAGTCCATATGCTGAGCAAATAATCCAAGAAGCTGGACTATATGAAGCAGAACGGGGCATCAGGATTGGAGGAAGACTCATTAACAACCTGTGATATGCGATGACACAACCTTGCTTGCTGAAAGTGAAGAGGACTTGAACCACTTACTGGTGAAGATCAAAGACCACAGCCTTCACTGTGGATTACACCTCAACATAAAGAAAACAAAAATCCTCACATCTGGACCAATAAGTAACATCATGATAAACGGAGAAAAGATTGAAGTTGTCAAGGATTTCATTTTACTTGGATCTACAATCAACACCTGTGGAAGCAGCAGTCAGGAAATCAGAAGACATTGCATTGGGCAAATCTGCTGCAATAGACCTTTTTAAAGTGTTGAAAAACAAAGATGTCACCTTGAAGACTAAGGTGCACCTGACCCAAGCCATGGTATTTTCAGTTGTATCATATGCATGCGAAAGCTGGACAATGAATAAGGAAGACTGAAGAAGAATTGACTCCTTTGAATTGTGGTTTTGGCGAAGAATATTGAATGTACCATGGACTGCCAAAAGAACAAACAAATTTGTCTTGGAAGAAGTACAACCAGAATGCTCCTTAGAAGGAAGGATGGCGAAACTACATCTTACATACTTTGGACATGTTGTCAGGAGGGAGCAATCCCTGGAGCAGGACATCATGCTTGGTAAAGTAGAGGGTCAGCGAAAACGAGGAAGACCCTCAAGGAGATGGATTGACAAAGTAGCTGCAACAGTGGGCTCAAGCATAACAACAATTGTGAGCATGGCACAGGACTGGGCAGTGTTTTGTTCTGTGGTGCGTAGGGTCACTATTAGTCAGAACTGGCTTGATGGCACCTAACAACAACAACTTGCGGGAGTCCTGGGTTCAATTCCTATCCAATGCACCTCATGCACAGCCACCACCCATCTGTCAGTGGAGTCTTTCATGTCACCATGATGCTGAACAGTTTTCAGTGGAGCTTCCAGACTAAAGCACACTAGAAAGAAAGGCCTGGTGATCTACTTGTGAAAATCAGCCAGTGAAAACCCTATGGATTACAATGGTCTGATCCTATTGTGCATGGGGTCCCCATGATTTGGTGGCTGATTCGATGGCAGCTAACAACAATAGGAAGCATACTTGATTTTGAAATGGGTGGAAATGGGTGAAGGTTCTGAAACTTAGAGGGAGACCAAGTATGTTGAATAACAGCCTCACTAAGACACTGTGTTTAGTAAGTAACTAGTACACATTTATTTACTATAAATATAAATGGAGAAAAGAGTAATTTCTCCCATATACACTTTCCCAGGGATATTTTAGCAATAACTATCACAATGCATGTTGAGTTCTTGGGTAATCATAAAAAAAGAACAAAAAACAAAAAACAAAAAACTACTGGACATCTTTATCAATAGAAATCTTTAGCTCCAAAATTCAACTTTCCCATATTTTCTAATAATACTGTAGAGCTAGACTACATGCTGCTGTGAGCATAGCTCTTTTTAGTTTTTATTTTTTTCTTTTTTCACAAGTAATAACTGTTCATAGTTAAAAAGATGGGATTTGCAATCACATTACACTAAGACATAAGTTAACGTTTTAGTGTATCATATCAAACTCTTCTCTATGCCCTCATATATTCCCCTCCCCCACAAACATGAAATAATGCCATGCATATTATTTTGTAATATGCTTTTTGGTCATTTAACAATATACTGTTAATACTTTTCTATTAGCATAACTTTATCATTGTATTTATTTTCTTGTCCCACTGGAGCAGTGATTTGTTTGGGGATCATCAGGATACTTTATGTGGATTGAGATGTAATTTAGGACATTAAAGAAGTCTAGAAATACATATGCCTCACAGGGCTTTTAAAATTAATTTATTAAATGTCATTTGCATAACACATTATACTGTGTGTTTTAGTTATCTAGTGCTGCAATAACAGAAATACCACAAGTGGATGGCTTTAACAAACACAAATTTATTCTCTCACAGTTTAGGAGGCCAGAAGTCTGAATTCAGGGTGCCAGTTCCAGGGGATGGCTTTCTCTTTCTGTTGGTTCTGGGGGAAGGTCCTTGTCATCAGTCTTTCCCTGTTCCAAAGCTTCTCAGCAAGGGGACCCCAGGTCCAAAGGATACGCTCTGCTCCTGGCTCTTTTTGCTTGGTGTTAATGAGGTCCGTCTCCGCTCTGCTCACTTCTCTCTTTTATATTTCAAAAGAGATGACTCAAGATACAACCTAACCCTGTAGATTGTGTCTTGCCTCATTCACATAACCGCCTCTAATCCTACCTCGTTAACATAATGGACAGCTTATTCCCAAATAGAAACATAACTGCAGGATTTACAACACATAGGATAATTACATCAGATCACAAAATGGAGGACAACGACACAATACTGGGAATCATGGCCTAGCTAAGTTGACACATATTTTAGGGGGGCACAATTCAATCCATGACACTGTGCCCCATGCAGAATAGATGCAGCAGAGAGGTAACCATTGTAGTAGCTTAGATGTGTTTGAGGTAGTGTGTTTCCTTTGTCCTGCAGGAGTGCCTGGTAGTAGATAGAGGCTCAGGAAAATTTGTGGAATGAATTTAAGTGGAACTGTAGCTTTGTATTTTACTTAATACTAGCACCCTCCCCCTATTCCATGCAATGCTTGGTAGAATCATTAACAATAAATAAATGCACTGCCACTTGGGCTCACAATGGAGCATGCCAGATAAAATTGCCTGTGTGAGAAGCAGCTCAACTGTTAATAAGTGCATGAAATTTGGAAAGTATGTCTTGAGATTTGGGGCATATACTTGAAAACTTTTTATCTCTGTGCCATGTCTTAATATGGTTAGCATGCTTCTCCTGATAGGCGGTCACCTGGGCCTTTGATGCCTCTGTTTCAGGAGCTCTGGAGAATGACAGCTCATTTCCTTGAGATGCCTGCTAATAGTTGCCCCCACCCCCATTTTGTTAAGTTAGACAATTCCAAATATACAGTCCAAATTTGCTGACACAGTAACAGATAGAAACCCAATTTATTTGCATATTTCAGTCTAAAGTTTATGTTAATTCAACCGTTTCCATCTAGTGCAGAGGTTGTCAGACGTCTGTTGTGGGCCAGATCAGGCCCATGGCTTGTTTTTTGTATGGCCCACAAATTAAGAATGTATTGTACATTTTTAAAGGTTGTTGAAAAAAAGAAAGTAAAGAAGAGCATGTGACGGAGACAGTACGTGGCCCACACATCCTAAAATACTTTCTATCTGACCTTTTATAGAAAGAATTTTTAGTGACTCTGTCACCCCACCCCTGATTGAGAGTCTTATTTTATTACATTAGGTGTGTGTGAATCGATCTAAATCTGTGTCAGCATGGCAATTAAAAAAAAAAAAAAATTGGATAGTTATTAGGCACCTGGATGTGTTCAAGAATTACTGTAATGAATTTCTTTATGTGGCCTAGTGAAATTTTGTGATGACTTAAAAAAGACTTTAAAAGGTATATACAATTAAATTTTGAAAAGAATTTTAAAATTAAGATTTACAGTGGTTCAGTGTCCTCTCCCTCACGTGTCTGTCAGTTTGTCATACTGTGGGGGCTTTCATGTTGCTGTGATGCTGGAAGCTATGCCACTGATATTCAGATACCAGCAGGGTCACCCATGGTGGACAGGTTTCAGCAGAGCTTCCAGACTAAGAGAAACTAGGAAGAAGGACCCGGCAGTCTACTTCTGAAAAGAATTAGCCAGTGAAAACATTATGAATAGTAGTGGAATATTGTCTGATACAGTGCTGGAAGATGAGCCCCCCAGGTTGGAAGGCACTCAGAAGACCCTAAATGAGATGGATTCACACAGTGGCTGCAACAATGGTCTCAAGCATAACAATGATTGTGAGGATGGGGCAGGACCGGGCAGTGTTTCATTCTGTGACGCATAGGGTTGCTATGAGTCGGAACTGACTCGACGGCACCTAACAACAACAACAGCGTCCTCTAATGCTGATGGCAGAGGTCTGGCATCAAAACCCGGTTCTGTTAACGTGTTTCTGAAAACAATAATTTATTAAATACATTTAAAACTTTTGGGAAAGAAAGCATCTGAAGAATTTGAAAGCATGGCAGAATCAGGATTACATGTATTAAGTGCCTGTATGTTTGTACTGTAATGAGGAATATTATATAATAAGTACAGAGAGTGGTAAAGACTTTGTATGTTGTTTTTTGTATAGGTTTTAAAATATATTTTGTGTACTTGTATTCTAATTTACTACCTAAACTTCTGAGAATATATTTGGACAGATTATGTAGCCAAGCTGTTTCTTACATTTAAAGTAAGCTGAATCCATTTAATATCATGACAAACTTACTGGAAAACTTAATAGCCATTGTTTTATTGGCAGTAATTCCTCAAGTAGTTGCCCAAGGCTTTTATGTTTATCTACTTCTGCTTCATCTGTCCTGTGATTTTCTTCTGGATTATTAGAAAATGAGGATCAATTTTGTTTACTGAAATTAAAAGAACAATTCCATCATGTGGGGATTTGTTGACATTTTGGAAGTCCCTTAAGAAGTCTGACTCATCTTCACCTCTTCCTTCAGCTTGCAGCTGTTTGTGATGTGTTCGTGGAAAACTATGTCCCTGGCAAACTGTCTGAAATGGGCCTGGGCTATGAAGATATAGACACGATTGCCCCTCACATCATCTATTGTTCCATAACAGGTATTTCAACCCCACACCCTCATCACTGAGTAGGTTTTCCACTTTCTGTGTTTCTTTATGTAAGAAACCTCTTCCTGGTGTTGGTTTTCCTTAACTGATTCTGCTCCCCTCCACCCAAACCATGTTAGGTTACTGACCATTAATCATTAATGAACATTTTTCATGTATTTCATGTCTTTATTGGTTATTTATACTTCTTCTGTGAATTGTCTGTCTATAGTTTTTGCCAATTTTTCTACTGATGTTTTATTATTTTTCTTATTTATTTGTATAGACTCTTCATATATTAAATTCATTGACTCTCTCAATCATGTTTATTGCAAATAACTTTTGTGAGTTTATGATCTCTTGACCCATGGAAGTCTAAGTTTTTATGTTGTAAATCTAGTAATCTCTTTCCTTTTACTTTCTTCATGCATTTAAGGTTAGAAAATCCTTCTTATCCAGAGATCCCTAAGTATTTTCCATAGTCTAGATTTCTAATGTATTTTATTTAGTTGCTTTAATTTTTCATTGATCCATTTAGGGTCTCTTATGCACGGTATAAGAAGTAAAGGAGTGAATCTTATAGATGTTGGCTAAGAGAGCTTCAGACAGGTGGAATAGTGCAAAGGACTTGAGATCAGAGAGTGCTGAGCATGCTTGAAGACCAGCAAGGATGCCAGTATGATTGAAGTAGAGTGAATGAGGGGGATGTAATAGGAAGAAAATCAGGGTGAGGTTGGTAAGCAAGATCTTAAAAAGCCCTGTGGGGCTACTCTTAAGGAATTTGACTTTGAGTACAATTATAAACAAATGGAAGGTTTTGAGCAGAGGAGTGATATGATCTGACATATTTTAGAAAGGATCACTCTAGCTATTGTGCTGAAAAGAGACTGTAGAGAGCAAGGGTGGAAGCAGAAGAACAATTAGAAAGCTGTTGAAACATTCCAGGCTAGAGATGGTGGTGGCCGAATTAGGGTAGTAGTGGTGGAGGTAGTTGAAGAGTGGTAGGATTCTGAATATATTTCCAAGGCAAGTAGATTATATGTGTCAGAGAAAGAGTGGAGTTAAAGATGACTCCAAGGTTTTGGCCTGAGTAATTAGAAGAATGGAATTGCTACTTACTGAGGTGGGCAAGACTGTGGAAAGAAGTTTTGGTAGGAAAAATACCAAGAATCTGATTTTGGACGTGCCTAGCTTGAGATGCCTGTTAGACATCCAAGTGAAGATGTAAGTAAGGGGTTGGATCTAGGAATCAGGAGTTCAGGGAGGATGTAAAGTTTGATAGTTATGAGTGGATGGATGGTGTTTGAAGCCTGTGAGATCACCTGGAGAGTGACTATAGGTAGAGAAAGGAGTGTCTGAGGGGCTGAGCCTGAGGCACTCCTATGACTAGATGTTTGGAAGATGACAAGGACACAGTGAAGGAGATTGAGGAGGAATTGTCAGTGAGGTGGAAGGCGAACCTCTCAGAAGCCAAGTGAAGAACATGTTTATATTCATTGATAATTTCATTGTCTTAGTTTTTTTTATAAAAAGCATAATGCATATATTGACTACTATTATAGGGAAACCTTGATTAACTTAGATTTCTTATATTCCTTAAAATCTCTATGCTTTCTCTTATCTGAGAACCTTTGCACATGATGTTCCCACTGCTTGGAACATTCCCCCTGTACCACATCTGGCTACTTTCATTGTCCTTTAGGTGTCAGCTTGCATGCCATTACTTCTGGGTGGCCTTTCTTGGCCTCTGAGGATTGGGTTGAGTGTTGTCCCATTTGCCTGTCCCCCTGACTAGTCTGCAGGCTCTTGTTCTGTTCCCAGCTCCAACCATAGTGCATACCACGTGATGGGGCTCAACTGCAGTTTCTTGAATCAATGAATGCATAACCAGAACTTGACTAAAGAGTTTTTAACAGTTGCCATTTTTTCTGCATTTTGCTTTTTGGAGAAAAGGGGAGCAGTAAGTTATAACATTTTCTAAAGAAACTTTCAGAGCATAGCCTGGGGTTGGTACATACTTAGCCTAATCTGTTATCTCTTCTACAGTTTATCCATAGTTCATTCATAGCTCATTATTGCTTTGAAGTATCAAAGGACTTTGTACCATTAAATAATTGTTCAGTGATTGTCGTTAAGTCTTTATGCTTTAGGTCTCTTCCTAATGCAGGGAGGAGAGCAAGTACATTAAAAAAGATTAAAAAAAAAAAAGAATTGAGTGAAACTTTTCTTCTTATATTACAGCAAGTTAATCTTAAAATAGGTATGTGAAAATCTTATTTTACTGTAAAAGTCAGTAAAAATTTGTTTTTAAAATACTTATTATTCATAAAATGATAATAATCAAAATATTCATATTTCTGGGCATTCAGGTTAACTGAGATATTGAAATACTTTGTCCATGACACATTACCTTAGTACAAATAGTGTAGTTTTTCAAAGTGTAATAATCTCGGGGATGGTATCTTCCATGTAAAGCAAGCTGTGACTGCGGTGTTCTGCTGATTGTTATTGCTTTAGATGGGACAAGGAGCTCAAGTGCTCATTAACTTCTCTACTGGACCAAGATGAGAGATATGTTCTATAAATGGTAGATGACTCGATGACTCTTTGCCACTAGATCTGACTCTTTTTCAGATATACTATTTTATAGATCTGTAATCAGATTTTCATTTTTGTCTTTGTATATGTGAGAGAGGAGTTTTTTTCTTAGAATCTCAGAATCCAATGGAAAAGTTGGGATCTAAAATATTTAAATAGGTGAAATATTATCTCCTGTATTCTATTACCATAAAATGCTGCATAACAAACACAAAATCTTGTATTACAATACGTATTTATTTCTCATTTCAGTTTCTGTGGGTCAGCTGAGATTCAGCTGATCTAGAGTGGGCTCAGCTAGATTTGACTCCAAGTTGCAGGTTGGGTCCTGGTGTGCTCTGTATATCTCTTTTCCTCCTTGGTCCAGGGACTACCAAACACATGTTCTTCTCATAGTGAAAGACAAGAGTTGAAGAGAACAAGCACACGTGCTCACATCACATCTGTAACATCCCTTTGGTCAAAGCAAGTTATGTGGCCAAGCTCTATACCAACAGGTGATGAAACATGTTCCACTGTAGTGGGAGGAACTATAGTCACATGGCAAAAGGCATGGAGTCTGAGAAGGATGAAGACTGGGAATAATAATGCGTTTTACTACATCACCTAACCAAATAAAATGCTAATCCAATTAGGAAGCCTCCCACTCCCCAGAGTTTCACATCTATAACAAACTATGGGTATGGTCAAAACTTCTTCTGGGCCTCGGCTTGTGATTGGAGACTCTCCTTCCAGTTTCTCCAAAATTTTTTTCTGAAAAAATTCCAGAACTGGAATTTTCTTCTAGGTCTCAGATCCTGTGCAGCATTTTAGGGCCCCTAGTGGTGCAGCATTTTAATGTGACAAAGGGCCCTGGTGATAGGTTACATAATTCAGTAGTTCTCAGCTAAGGGGAGAAGGAGTGTTTCATATGCTTTCCAGTGATGGGGTACGTGGCATTAGGGGCTGGTGGGGAGAGGCATGTGGAGTCTAAGGAGCATCTCTCATTATTCTGTATTTCTCTCCATCCCCACCTCCCACAATCATTAGAAAAACACTGATACAGTTTATTCTTTATTTTCTGGCAAGGAAATGGATCCAGAATAGCTGGATCTGTCTCAGGTCATACAGAGATATGTCTAAGGTCATACACCTATTGAAGTGGCAGGTGGGATTATAATTCAGGCTTCCTGACTCAATATTATGTGGCTCTATGCTTTCCATATTCAGCATATTCAGAAATCTATTAAGTGACAACATGGACTCTGTGATTATAAGACACAGGACAGCTTTACTTGAGAATAATACATTTTGCCATTCTGTTTTAGTTTTTGTTAATCGTATTTGCAATGATGGAAGTCATAAACAGATTTACTAGTCAAGGATTCTAAATTTCAGAGGGTTTTTCTAGAAGCAGTGGTCATTTATGAGTCATGAGTTTGTGTGTATACAAAGCAAGGCCCAACCCTTTTTAGAAGTTTAATATTCTTGGTAATCAATGTTTAGTCTTTTTTATTTCTTAATAAGACTGATTCGATCAGCCTGAAGTTGCGCATGTTGTGATTGGTATCCTAGAATTTCCTGCTGTTTCCCAGTGGTACTCGTGTCTTATCAGCACTGTCCAAGCCCAAATTATCTGTTCTCACTCACCTGTTGGCCTTATTGCTGATGAGAGTAATCTTAGAACTGCTGGAAGATTTACTTTAATGCACTCTGACAGTTGTGTGGTTGAGATTTCCTCAGTGTATGAAGTCTGGTCCACCGGACAAAAATGCTAGACTGATCAGAAGGGAGGAAGGACCCAATTCTTTTTATTAGCATGGTCCTATTATTTCAGAGGAAGCTGAGGATGAACATTAGAGGGCAGTGTTTAAAAAGCTACAGTTCACTAGGACTTACTTTTTGAGAAAACTGCAGTGTTTCCTGTGTACCATGGGCTAAATAGACTCTAAAGGGACATATATTTGTATTTTTAAAGAACTTTTTTTTTTTTAAAGTTACCACCACTCTTTACCTCTCTATAATTTCAGAAGTGCAGTGGTATTTTCCCTAACGATTTAATTTTATGTTTAAATTGTACTTTCTTTACTTTGTATCTTCTGAACATGTTACTGATTATAAAAATTTAGAATTAAAATCCTCTCCACCACATTTAAAAAGGAGCCTTGGTGGCACAATGGTTAAGCACTTGGCTGCTAACCGAAAGGTTGGCAATTTGAACCCACCAGCGGCTCCTCGGGAAAGAAGACCTGATGATCTGCTCCCGTAAAGATTACAGCCTTGGAAACCCTATGGGGCAGTTCTACTCTGTACTATAGGGTCACTGTGAGTTGGAATCGACTGGATGACACACAGCCACTACCACATTTGAAATATTTTTCTTCTCTTTGTTAACTTCATTGCTCTTTATTTCTGAGAGGATAAACATTATATCATTAGGATAATTATATGGTAGGAATATTGTGTATGTCCTTCAATAAAATTACCTGATTTTTTTTTTTTTTTAGGAGGTGGGTTTGATATAGGTGAGTTCTCCAATGCATTTTCTTAATCTCTGTCCTTGTAGGTTCAGAATGCAGGATTCCACCTGGGGATAGGGCCTCGTGAGGGACCTCAGGACTATATTCGGAGAGAATATTTTAGAGAGTTAGACTCACTTGTCCGTTCTAAATAGAAAAGCCTGAGAGTCCTACTTCTGAAAAATAGCAACAGGAGTGTACAAAAGAATAGTATATGTAAAAACAGAGGGACAAGAATAGCCAAGACAGTTTTCAGTAAGAATATAGTAGGCAGATTTGCCCTGTTAGATACCAAGACTTATTATACAACCATAATAATTAAGACAGTGTGATACTGGCAAAGATAGAGAAATAGACCAATGGAACAGAATATAGAATTCAGAAACAGACTGACAGATATATAGAAACATATTTTTTTTAGGGTTTATGCTACAGATCATAAAGGATGGATTATGCAGTAAATGGTGGGAGGACAAATAGTTATCTTTACGGAGAAAGATAAAATTGAACTTCTGGTTTATTTTATACATAAAATAAAATGCCAGGTGGACTTAAGACCTAAATGTGAAAATCAAAGCTTTAAAACTTTTAGAAAACAATTTCAGAAAACATCTTTGTGACCTTAGGGTAGGGAAGAATTTCATAAACTATATGCAAGAAGTAAAAACCGCAAAGGAAAAGATTTATAAAACTGTCCGTCAAAAGACACCATAAAAAAGTGAGAAGACAAGCCACAGGCTGTTGGAAGATAACTGCCCAAGGATTAGAATCCAGAATATATAAAATATTCCTTCAGGTCAAATAGAAAAAGGTAATCCAACAGAAAAATGAGTAAGCCCCAGAAAAGGAAAGCTGAGTGGCTACTAAATAAGTTACTCAGCCTCAGTAGTCTTTAGACAAATGCTAATTAAAACAAAAATTATATTTCATTTCACACCCATGAGATTGGCAGATATTTAAAAGTCTGACAATACCAAATGTGAATGAAGAGGGGAACTCTTTGACATTGTTGGCAGGACTGTAAATTGGTATAACCACGCTGGGGGAACAATTTGTCAATTGTTAAATTAGTAAAGTTCTAGACAAGTCTACGCTATGACCAACAGTTTAATTTGTAGGTATGTACCTATAGAAATTCTCAAAGATGTGTATGAGAAGACATGAAGAAGGATGTTCATAGCAGCATTGTTTGTAATAGTAAAAAGACAAAAAATAAAATTAAATGTCTTTTATCATGGATTGAATTCTGTCCCCCCAAAATATGTGTCAACTTGGTTAGGCCATGATTCCCAGTATTGTGTGGTTGTCCTCCATTTTGTGATTGATATAATTTTCCTGAATTTTGTAAATCCTAATCTCTGCCTGTGGTTAATTAGGCAAGATTGGATTATGTTGAAGAGGATGAGGGTGGGATGTAACACCCTTGCTCAGGTCACATCCCTGATCCAATGTAAGGAGAGTTTCCCTAGGGTATGGCCTACACCACCTTTTATCTTACAAGAGATAAAAGCAAAGGGAAGTGAGCAGAGAGTTGGGGACCTCATACCATCAATAAAGTAGTGCCAGGAGCAGAGTGTGCCCTTTGGACCCGGGGTTCCTGCATGGAGAAGCTTCTAGACCAGGGGAAGATTAATGACAAGGACCTTCCTTCAGAGCCAGCAGAGGGAGAAAGACTTCCTCTGGAGCTGATGCCCTGAATTTGGACTTGTAGCCTACTAGACTGTGAGAGAATAAATTTATCTTTGTTAAAACCATCCACTGGTAGTATTTCTGTTAATAGCAGCACTATATGACTAAGACATCTTTCAATTGGAAAATGTATAATTTGATGAGATACTATTAAGTGGTTTGTGGTACTGTGGTGGCTTGCGTGTTGCTGTGATGCTGGAAGCTATGCCACCAGTATTTCAAATACCAGCAGGGTCACCCATGGTAGACAGGTTTCAGTGGAGCTTCCAGACTAAGACTAGGAAGAATAACGTGATGATCTACCTCTAAAAAACTGACCAGTGAAAACTGTATGAATAACAGTGGAACACTGTTTGATACAGCTGAAAGATGAGCCCCTCGGTTTGGAAGGCACTGAAAATATGACCAAGGAAGTGCTGCCTCCTCAAAGTAGAGTCGACCTTAATGACGTGGATGGAGTAAAGCTTTTGGGACCTTCATTTGCTGATGTGGCACTACTCAAATGAGAAGAAACAGCTGAAAACATCCATTAATAATTGGAATGTGGCATGTACAAAATATGAATCTAGGAAAATTGAAAGTCATCAAAAATGAAATGGAACACATAAAGATCGATATCCTAGGCATTAGTGAGCTGAAATGGACTGGTATTGGCCATTTTGAATCAGACTTTCAAATGGTTTACTATGCTGGGAATGACAAATTGAAGAGGAATAGCAGCGTATTCATTGTCAAAAAGAATATTTCAAGATCTATCCTGAAGTACAATGCTGTCAGTGATAGGATAATATCCCTACGCCTATAAGGAAGACTAGTTAATATGACTATTATTTAAGTTTACACACCAACCACTCATGCCAAAGGTGAAGAAATTGAAGATTTTCACCTACTTCTGGCAGTCTGAAGTTGATCAAACATGCAGTCAGGGTGCATTGATAATTACTGGTGATTGGAACGCGAAAGTTGAAACAAAGAAGCAAGATCGGTAGTTGGAGAATATGGCCTTGGTGATAGAAAGGATGCTGGAGATCGCATGATAGAATTTTGCAAGACAAACAACTTCTTCACTGCAAATGACTTTTTTCACCAACATAAACAGAGACTATACATGTGGACCTCGCCAGATGGAATACACAGGAATCAAATCGACTACCTTTGAGGAAAGAGACGATGGAAAAGTTCAATATCATCAGTCAGAACAAGGCCAGGGGCCAACTGCAGAGCAGACCATCAGTTGCTCATATGCAAGTTCAGTTTGAAGCTGAAGAAAATTAGAACAAGTCTGTGAGAGCCAAACTATGACCTTGAATATATCCTACCTGAATTTAGAGACCATCTCAAGAATAGATTTGACACATTGAACATTAATGACTGAAGACCAGACGAGTTGTGGGATGACATCAAGAATATCATACGTGAAGAAAGCAAGAGGTCATTAAAAAGACAGGAAAGAAAGAAAAGACCAAAATGGATGTCAGAAGAGACTCTGAAACTTGCTCTTGAACATAGAGTAGCTAAAGCGAATAGAAGGCAGGATGACATAAAAGAACTGAACAGAAGATTTCAAAGGGTGGCTCGAGAACACAAAGTAAATTATTATAATGAAATGTGCAAAGATCCGGAGTTAGAAAACCAAATGGGAAGAACACACTCAGCGTTTCTCAAGCTGAAAGAACTGAAGAAAAAATTCAAGCCTCAAGTTGCAATATTGAAGGAATTCTTTGGGGAAAATATTAAACGATGCAGGAAGCATCAGAATACAGAGTCACTGTACCAAAACGAATTGATCAATGTACATCCATTTCAGGAGGTAGCATGTGATCAAGAACTGATGATAGTGAAGGAAGTAGTCCAAGCTGTACTGAAGGCATTGGAAAAACACAAGGCTTCTGGAATTGATGGAATACCAATTATGATGTTTTGACAAACATAAGCAATGCTGAAAGTGCTCACTTGTCTATGCCAAGAAATTTGGAAGCCAGCTACCTGGCCAACCTACTGTAAGAGATCTGTATTTGTGCACATTCCAAAGAAAGGTGATTCAACAGAATGCTGAAATTATTGAACAATATCGTTAATACAATATGCGGTAAAATTTTGCTGAAGATAATTAAAAAACGGTTTTGGCCATACATTGACAAGGACCAGCCAGAAATTCAGGCTGGATTCAGAAGAGGATGTGTAACTAGGGATATCATTGCTGATGTCAGATGGACCTTGGCTGAAAGTAGAAAAGACCAGAAAGATGTTTACCTGTGTTTTATTGACTATGCAAAGGCATTTGACTTTGTGGATCATAAGGAATTATGGACAACATTGGGAAGAACGGGTATTCCAAAACACTTAATTGTGCTCAGGAGAAACTTGTACATAGATCAAGAGTCAGTCATTTGAACATAACAAGGGGATAGTGTGTACTTTAAAGTCAGGAAAGACGTGTGTCAGAGTTGTGTCCTTTCACCATACTTATTCAATCTGTATGCTGAGCAAACAATCAGAGAAGCTGGACTATATGAAGAAGAAAGTACAGCATCAGGACTGGAGGAAGACTCATTAACAACCTGCGATGTGCAGATGACACAACCTTGCTTGCTGAAAGCAAAGAGGACTTGAAGCACTTACAGATGAAGATCAAAGACTACAGTTTTCAGTATGGATTACACCTCAACATAAAGAAAACAAAAATCCTCACAACTGGACCAATAAGCAACATCACGATAAATGGAGAAAAGATGATTGAAGTTGTCAAGGATTTCATTTAACTTGGATCCACAATCAACACCCATGGAAGTAGCAGTCAAGTAATCAAACAATGTTTTGCATTGGGCAAATCTGTTGCAAAAGACTTAAAGTGTTAAAAAGCAAAGATGTCGCTTTGAGGACTAAGGTGCGCCTGCCCCAAGCCATGTGTTTTCAATTGCCTCATATCCATGGGAAGCCTGTACAGTGAATAAGGAAGACTGAAGAAGAACTGATGGCTTTGAATTTTGGTTTTGGTAAAGAATATTGAATCTACCATGGACTGCCAGAATACGAACAAATCTGTCTTGGAAGAATTACAGCCAGAATGTTGCTTAAAAGTAAGGATGGCGGGACTTCATCTCACGTACTTTGGACATATTATCGGGAGGGACCACTCCCTGGAGAAGGACGTCATGCTTGGTAAAGTAGAGAGTCAGTGAAAAAGATGCAGACCCTTGACAAGATGATATAGTGGCTGCCACAATGGGCTCAAACATAGCGACGATTGTGAGGATGGTGCAGGAAGGACCAAGCAGTGTTTCGTTCCGTTGTACATAGAGCTGCTATGGGTCGGAACTGACTCGACGGCACCCAACAACAGCACAATTAAGTGATAGAATGAGTGAGCTGGAATTACCTCAAATCAGTGTGGATAGATCTTACAAATGTAATATTTAGTGAAGAAAGCAAGTTACAAAAGAAGATATATAGAAGGATACTATGTATATAGAATTTACATCATGCAAACTATTATGTACTTTTAAGTAATTCACTCATATGTTGTTAAAATATAAAGACAGGCATGATAATGAACAATATAAAATGCAAGACAGTAATTATCCCTGGGGAGTGGGGAGGGAGGGATATGACAGGGGAGGAATACTCACAAGACCCTCAACTATATTTGCAAAATAAGTTGACTGGCTGGAACGTATTTGTTGTTATTTTGCATACCATCTTGTGTATGAAATAGCAACAACAACAAAAAAAAGATTCAGAAAGCCCAGATAATTCCCTTCTGTATTTCTTTCGTTTCTTCCTCCTCCTCCACCCCTAGCAAATATTTCTTGAACGTCTGTATATTCCTGCCTGTGTTCACAGAGTGAACAGTACAGACATGATTCCTGCTTTTAAGGAGCTTACAGTCTAGACAGACTATAAGCAAGTTAAAACTATGTATATATGACATGTATTAACAAATTGTGCAAATTCTTAAAAAAAACAAAACAAAGAGGCTACTGTGGTAGAGATTAATAGAGGAGGGATGCATGCTGTAAACGGATGGTCGGGGAGGCCTTTCTGGGGAGGTGACATTTAACAGACCTAAAGGATGAGAAGGAGCCAGCCATGTAAAGAGTAAGGGGAGGAGTATTCCAGGCAGAGAGCACATGATGTGCAAAGGCCCCAAGGTAGGGAAGATCTAGATACTTTCAAGGGCCTAAGAGAAAGCCAGTGTGCCTGGTATAGCAAAAACTGGGAGCAGAATGCTTGAGAAGACACTGCAGAGTATACAGGTGCCATGACAAAGCTGGAAGGATTCTGAGAAATGGGGGAACATGATCCAATTGACATTAAAAATAATCTTTCACAGAGGTAGGAATCAAATACCGGTTGACTTGCTGAAGACCTTCATTATAAACTTTGGACATTGAAATGAGGTTCGTATTTCAGACAGTAGCTATTGAGATAAAATTCCTTTAGATTATTAAGGATTCCCATAGTGTTTTAGAGTCAATAGCAGAGAATAGAGAGTCCAAATGGATATGGCAAATCATCTAGCAACTGCCTCCAACATTCATATCATGGCAACGAGAATACAAAACAAAACACTGCCACAGGTGGATTCTTATGGAGTGACTTAGTCTGTGTGTGTATATATTTTCTGGTATTCACCAAATAATCACATTAAAAAAAAAGTTAGACTAATTAGAAATCTGCCTTACTACAAAGCCATAGAAATTTTGAAGGTGAGTAAAGAAAGAAAGACTGGAAGAGACGGAAAAGAAAGAAGGAAGGAAGGAAAGAAGAGAGGAAGGAGAGGAGGAAGGAAGGGAAGAGAAAGAATCAGAATAAGGTGGAAGGAAATATCACAATGGATGACTTTATGTTTTTAAACCTTTAAAAACAAAAGTCCAGCTTAGTTTTCCTAGGTGATATTCACATTTCATTAAACATCATTTTTAGATAGAATAAGTAAATAATCGATATGAACCTATGACACTTTTGACATTAAAAGGGGTCCCCATTGGAAAAAAATTAGGAACTACTGGTTTAAATTTTGAATGTCTCTGTTGTACCCTTTTCTGTCCGGAAATAACCACACCCCTGCCCTCGAATTTCAGAATGTTGTGGCCATTTGTCCAACCTTACAGTCAGTGATCCCTGGGAAAAGTGTGGTTTGACAAACTTACAATTTCATACTTAACTCATTATTTAAACAAATAATGACACCATCTCTGCAGGGAAAAAGAAACTTAGCAGATGAAAATGTGCAACATAAATACAGGGCTTCAAAACACAGCCTGTAAAGCTAGGGACTGCGATGATATTTTGTCTGTAGACTTGGACTGACTCCAGAAAGTGACTTTATACCTTCATTTTATCCTCCAAGGGCATAACCTTTTTATCTTTAAATATTTCTTTTTACCCATGCAGATATAACAGATGTGTTAGACGAGTTGGAGTCAGTAAATAGCAAGCAGAAAACTTATTTTTTTCCCCCACCCTGTCTCTGCAAACGGCACTGTTGACTCATTTTCCTTGCTCATGGGTGAGATCCCGGGCAAGTTCTATAGTTTTTATTTATTTATTTTTTATTGTACTTTAGGTGAAGGTTTACAGAACAAATAGTTTCTCATTAAATAGTCAGTACACATATTGTTTTATGACATTGGTTAACAACCCCATGACAAGTCAACCCTCTCCCTTCTCAACCTTTTTTTTTTTTTTTGGTGAAAATATACATAGCCAACGGTAGACCATTACGAAAATTTCTACATGCACAGTTCAGTGACGTCGATTATGTTCTTCCAGTTGTGCTGCTATTCTCATTTTAGATGAAGGTTTACAGAACAAAATAGTTTCTCATTAAACAGTTAGTACACATGTTGCCCTATGACAATGGTTAACAAACAACAAACCCACTACATGTCAACACTGTCTTTACTCAACCGTGGGTTCCCTATCACCAGCTTTCCTGTCCCCTTCTGCCTTCTGGCCCTTGTCCCTGGACTGCTGTGCCTCATTAGTCCCATTTTGTTTTATGGGGCTGTCCAGTCCCCAGCTGAACAGTGAACCTTGGAAGTGACTTCACCACTGAGCTAAAAGGTTGTCTGGGGGCCATACTCTCGGGGTTTCTCCAGTCTCTTTCAGGCCAGTAAATCTGGTCTGTTTTGTGTGTGTTAGAATTTTATTCTACATCCTTCTCCAGCTCTGTCCAGAACCCTCTATTGTGATCCCGGTCAGAGAAGTCAGTGGTGGTAGCCAGGCACCATCTAGCTGTACTGGACTCAGTCTGGTGGAGGCCTTAATAGTTGTGGTCCATTAGTCCTTTGGACTAATCTTCTATATATATATATTTATTTTTGCAGTAACTTCGTTTAAAGTATTGATAAGACTAGTCCAGTCTAACATCAAAACTTCAGATTGTCAAATTTATGACTTCTTCCCTTTTCCAACTTAGGTCTACCTTCTTGGAAACCTGAAGTATGTGTGCATTCGTGCGTGTGTGTGTGTGTGTGTCTGTGTGTGTGTGTGTGTATGCACGTGTGATCCGCCTCGTCCCTCAACTGCTAGTTGCTGTTTGTGGCTCCTTCAGAGTCAAGCTCTCTTAGAGAAGGGAAGTGAAAGCTATTACTTGACTGGTGTAGTTGTAGCCCTGCACTGGAGCTTTCTATGTGCTTGAAGCTCAGTTGGTGGCTCTTTGTCTTTTGGAGAACTTTGTACGCAACTCAGAGACCTCAGACTATAGTTATCCTTTCAGTCCATGGCTTTTTTTGTTCCTCTATATGCAGAATCCATCTGTTAGGGTTACCTTGCCCTACAGGTGCCCCTCATGGGCAGAAATCCTTTTAAGACAAACTAGTTCTGCTCCCCTTCTACGGTCTACTTGGCCCATGGGGAAAACTTCCCCTTCCCCTGCCACCATTGGCAGGATTGCAGCTTTCAACTCTGTTTTCTCTACTGCCTTTGACTGATGTAACCATAACCTCTTGCTTTTGGTATTTTTTTAAGCACATGGCAGGTTCTTTGGGAAAGTGCTAGAACACTGGCCAAGAGTGCTGATGCTTTTTCTGAAATCTCCCTCCCGTGGCTTGGGTAAGGGGGAACCAGCTTGCCTCTTCCCTGTAGCAGAGTGGAATGCATAGCGCACTGACAACTCTTTCCAAGAAAATCCTTGCTAAAGGTCTTATTTACTTACCGTCCCACCTTTTCTCTCATACCCTCAAACTGATGATGGACTAAGGACAGCAAAACTGGTTTTGTAATCTTTTAGCATGACCTGCATTGGTGTTCTGGCACTTAACCAACCAGCTGCTGTTCATTTGATCCTGACTTCTGGCAACCCCATGTGTGTCAGAGTAGAACTGTGGCTACATAGGGCTTTCAATGGATGATTTTTTTGGAGTGGATTGCCAGGACTTTCTTTGGAGGTGCCTCTGGATGGACTTGAATTGCCAACCTTTCAGTTAGCAGTCAAGCACATTAGCCATTTGCCTCACCCAGAGACTCCCATTCTGGAACCTATGACAATCTTTTTGGGTTTGAAGCTTCTGCTAAAACTGAGACAGCAGAGTCCCGTTTTAACATTCTTTACCCCAAACTTCATTGAAGAAATATGTTCTTTAGGTAGTAAAGAATAACATGAAGTAGAGCAAATCTGAAACATCTGTCTTCAGCTATGAAAAGATACTATTTGATAAAAGAGTTTTGACTGATTTCACATATATTTTCTACTATTTAAATCCAAGTGAAAAGGTTAATTTTTTCCATATACGTAATTTATCAATAAATATCTTTTCCCAATAGCAACTACCACTTTGAAGACAATACTGGGTTGTTATGGGTATAAGGAACATTGAGATGGTTCTCCATGAAGCTATAGGGGTAAGAAAATCTGAACTGAAACATGGATAAAATGATTCCCCATTATGTTAAAAGAGATGAAATGCTCTACTCAAAATAGCTCTGCCAGGTGAAATTATAGATGTACAAGGGAGTATCATCTCATGACACAATTTTATATGTAAATGTATGTTTGTTGTATGTTTGATCTAGTTCCCAGATACTTTTATTTCTCTTATTCCATTGATTGATAAAAGAAAAATCCAGAACTCAACAAGGAAATTGAGCTGTTTTTTTATGCTCTACAGTTCCAGGAGGGAAGGAATAGTCTAGACCCATGGCATAAATCTAGTGTAAATTTTTACTGACCAGAATCAACTGACTTCATCTTTGGTCTCTGACTTCTCATACAGGGATATAATGGTTCTCAATGAGAAGAATCTCTTGGCGACCAGGGACCTGCAAGAGGGAAAAAGATGCCAATGTTAGTTAATGTCAAAGCAGTAGTTATTTCAAAACCTTCACAAATTGAATGTTTCATAGATCGTGCCAGATAAACATGCCAAGACTTAGCTACCATCCAAAAACTCTGTCATCAGAATTGAATTGTTTCCCCTTATGGTAATAGGCCTGAAGAAAGAAATCCATAAATTTAAAGAAGCAATGCTGATAAGAAGAAATTTTATACTTAAAAGGATAAAAAATAAATGTTAGATAAAAACTTAGATAGTGTTTATTTCATGACTGCTAATGATTTTTTCCCTTCTTTGGATAGATAGCCTTTCAAGCCAGCCTTAGTGCTGTACTGTAACTTTGAACTTTTTATTGGAGCCATAGTATATTTTATCGTAAAGGTCAAAAGGATGGGGAGTAAGTAACAATCATGCACCCTGAAAGAGCAGAGAGATTGCTAGAAAACAAGGTTGTAAAAGCAGTGAAATCTGATTTGTAAAGAACGTAAAACCTACGAAAGTTTATCAAGGGAAAAAAATACCAAAATTAAAAAAAAAAGGCAAACATATTTGTTCATAAGAAAGGCTACTGTAAACTACAAGGTATACTGTGGAAGAAATTCAGATTCCTTTGTCACAACCAGAAGGGAATATTGCTTTAATGTCTTCGATAAAACCCAGTTGCCATTGAGCTGACTCTGACTCATAGTGACCCCACGTGTGTCACAGTAGAACTGTGCTCCATTGGGTTTTCAGTGACCAGTTTTTTTGGAAGTAGATCACCAGGACTTTCTTCTGAGGCACATCTGGGTGGAGCAGCCAGTGTGTTAACCATTTGCATCACCCAGGGACTCCATGTCTTGGATACCAAAAATCAGGAACCTGTTGCCGTCGAGTTGATTCTGACCCTACAAGACAGAGTAGAACTGTCTCATAGGGTTTCCAAGGAGTGGCTGGCTGGTGGATTTAAACAGCCGACCTTTTGGTTAGCAGCTGTAGCTCTTAATTGCTATAGTGTTCTACAGATGCAAATATTTGATAACTAGATATTGAGTATGTAAAACCCCCTTGTTCAACAATAAATTGATTTTTATGTGTATAAATTGAAAGCTCTTTATTTCAAGGATTTTGTCTTTTATTTCTTTTCAATCCTGTGTGATTAACACAGTGCAGGGTGTATAATTGTCATTCACTTCATATTAAATCATGACCAGTATCCCATATTTTTTGTCAAAATCCTATTCCATACACTAACTTTACATCTTATTAGATTCTTAACCCATTGCCGTCAAGTCGATTCCGACTCATAGTGACTATAAAGGACAGAGTAGAACTGCCGCATAGGGCTTCCAAGGAGCACCTGGTGGATTGGAAGTGCTGATCTTTTGGTTGGTAGCCGTAGCTTTTAACCACTATGCCACCAGGGTTTCCATTAGATTCTTATTCACCCTATATTTATCATTCCGCTGTAAGAAATTTATCATTCCTAACATTGAATAAGAAATACCCAAAGACTGAGGAAAGGGAATTCAGACTATTAATACTTTCTAAAGAGAAGAATCTCCTGTTAGGATAAACAGTTATAGTCATGAGAGTTGTATGAGAATTACTGATTTGACTTCAAAATAAAAATTGATAATATAATTATTGCTTAATTTTTAATCTGAGAAATGAAAATTTTATGGTTCCAAATGTTTCTAGGAGGGCACATTTTTCCTACCCCAGCTAAAAATTTCATTCATGATTTTTGCTGTTCCCCAAGGAAAGCCGAAATGGTAGTGAGGGACAAGACTTCACCTCAGTTAGATGCACCGAGAATCTTATTCATGTTGCTGTCTTCTCATACCTTGAATCTTCTACTCTTCTTCCCTCACAATACCTTGGGCCCTTGCCTCCCACATATCCTTAATCTCTTCAAATCCAGCATATAGGTGCAATGATTCCAGTAAGCTGTATATATTCATGACTACCTGCCACAAAAATACCCTCCTTTAGATCTTTTACCCATCAGTGTTTAGTTGACGGAGCACAGGATCAGTTACCAGCAATTAAGTCTTCCATCTTTTTCCTCAGGGTCTTTTACTTCTTTGAGTGAGATACCACACACTTCTTTCCAATCCTTCCACCATTTATTTGGACTTGAACTATTTATTATGTTTGGAGGCCATGGGGATTACTGGACATAACTTTTTGATCCAACATTTTGATCACCTTGAGTCCTGCAATGTCTAAGACCATCAAAGCAGAGGTAGAAAACATAGAACAATGAAAGACATGGTCCAAACTCTTCTCAGGTAAAGACAGTGGTGGAAAAGAGGGACAGGGCATAAGAGGAGCTCACAAGAATCTCAGATTGTGAGATATAGGTGTGGAGCAACAATATATTATCTACTAAGCTTTCTTTTTTATTTTTCCTCTCCATCTTTCTCTCCACCCAGCTCCCAGCATTTCCTGGGATTCCTTGCAGTTTGCTAATTCAGTTATCTAGAGCAGGGTCCTGCAAGGGCCTGTCCATCACATCCCACCAGCTGTCTGCTTTAAAAATAAATTTTATTGGAGCACTACCACATCCATTTGTTTACATATTGTCTATGTAAACAATATGCTGATTTTGTGTTACAACGGCATAGTTCAATAGATGTAATAGAGACCTGAAAGCCCACAAAGTCTAAAATATTGACTCTGTGGTCATTTATAGGAAGAGTTTGCAGGCCCCAGATCTAGAGCATGTGATATGCATGGCCTGAAGGGATGACACCACAGGATGGAAAGAAAAAAAGTGTTTTCTTTGTTCCCTTTTGAACTTTAGAAGTCTAGGTCCTGAGGATATTTAGGGTAGAAAATATGTTATGATGTAGAAGTCAGGAATCTGAGTCCTGTGTCCACGTTCCCAAGAATGAAGATAAACAATGAAAATCATTACAGAACTATTAAGAAATGGAATGAGGAAGAAATTTAAATTTGGTTTGGCTATATAACATAATTTTAAATATTTATTGAGTTCTTACTATGTGTTAGGCACTTTTCTAAGCATTTATATGTGTTATCTCATGTAAAATGATACACAATTGGCATAATTCACATATAGGCAAACTTATAATGATGATATCAATATTAATTGCTTATTAATTATAAAAAATATGCAGCATAATTGGAAGCCCTCGACTAGGATTTATGAGATTAGTGTCTTGTGACCTTGGGCAAGTCATCCCTCTGGGCAGAGGCTGAAGTCTTCATCTCTGAAGCGATAGTAAATCTGCCCTACTTAGCTCATAAGCTGCTAGTGAGTCTGAGGCATCATTCATAAAAATTCTTCCAAAGCTGTCAATCATCTATTGACATTAAAGACATTAAGTGTGTTTTAGATGGACTTGTGTAGATTTTATGTTGTGCTTGTCATGCTTGGAACTCTTTCTCATGAGGCTACATAATGGAGAGCAGAGGGCCTGGTTTTAAGTCCCAGTTCTATCATCATGGTTGTGTAACTTTGGTCAAGTTATTTAATCTCCCTTAACTTCTGTTTCCTGGCTATGGAATGAGAGCAGTGATGCTGGTGCCTCCTCCTATAATGTTATTGTGAGGATTAAATAAGAGTACAAATGGAATCTGTAAAAGTGATATACTTTTTATTCATGCAATATTATTATCAAACCTTGAATCTTCTACTCTCCATCCCCTACAATACTCCAGACTCTTGACTTCCACATACCTTCAGCCCCAGCATATGTGTACCCAAACAAACCAAACCCGTTGCCATTGGGTCGATTCCGACTCATAATGACCCTATAGGACAGAGTAGAACTGCCCCATAGGGTTTCCAAGGAGCGGCTGGTAGATTCGAACTGCTGAGCTTTTGGTTAGCAGCCAAGCTCTTAACCATTGCGCCACCAGGGCTCCAGCATATGTGTACAATGGTTCTCAAAACTGAGAGGAAACTATTCTTGAGCAACCATTCCTCAGAGCAGGGACTGTGAACTAGATATGCCAGTCCTCATGTTCTAATGCTTCCCACATTCTCTGGCTCATTGCTGATTCCTGTGCTCACTTTGTGGTGTGTCATATTAAAGTACACAGTTATTTTCACTTTCTAATCTGAGCCAAAATAAAATGGTATACAAATGGGGAACCCTTTTTCTAAATTAAGAAAAAAATTCATGAAACCGATACTGAGGGGATATAATAGCTATCCATTCATGAAATATTTATTGACACAGATACTTTGATAGGTACCAGGAGTATAAAGATGAATAAGATGTGTGGACAGTCAACAGCCCCTGGAGAAGGAGGCTGTTCATGTGGAACCAAATTGTTGCAAATTAATTTAAGGAATGGTGTTTTATGAGAGTACAGAGTAGGAATTGACTAACTGTGTGGTGGTGATGGTGCGGTGCTAGGGAGGTATTAACAAAGGAGGTAATATTTAAGCTGGTTTTTGAGGTAAGTTAATTTTTTTCCAGGTAGAGAATGAAAGACAACAGGGCATGAACAACACGGTGTGTTCAAAGAACAGTGCAGAGTCCCATGTGGATAAAATTTGAAGGAAGTATGGAAGATGAAGCTTGAAAAGTAGATTGAGGTCACACAGAAGGATTTTATATGCCTGTTATCAATAGAGAGTCAGTGAAGATTTTTAAGCTGGGAAATATCATAGTCAAATCCATTTTAGGAAGATTGCATTTAAGAAGAGAATGTTCTGGCAGCAGCTGACCAATTATGGGTATACTTAAAAAGTCTTGGGGAGAGACAATGAGTCTGAACAAATCACAAGCGCATGGGGTCGCCATGAGTTGGAATTGACTCAAAGGCAATGGGTTATAGTGTTATGGTAGTTCTATGTTTAACCTCCCACTGTGCACAAAAATCAGAGCCTGAGTAGTGCAGTGGTTAAACATTCAGCTGCTAACTGAAAGGTTGGTAGTTCGAATCACCAACTGCTCCTTGGAAACCCTATGAGGGCAGTTCTACTCTGTCCTATAGGATTGCTATGAGTTGAAATCAACTCAGTGGCAATGGGTTTGGTTTTGGTACACAAAAATCAGTTTCTTACGAAGCATAAAGCTAAATGTGAAAAACAAAGCAATAAAACTTCTAGAAAACACTATGAGAGAATATCTTCATGACTTTTTGTCTAGGGAAAGATTACTTAAACAAAACACAAAAAAACAATAACCTAAAGAAAAAGACTGATAAATTTGTTCACATTAAAATGAAGAACTTCTTTATATTAACAGACACTGTTAAGAGAGTGAATATACAAGCCATAGAATGGGGAAAAGAATTTGAGACTAAAAAAACAAACCACAGAGTGGTAAAAGATATTTGCAACACAAATAGTTAACAAATAGTGCTTCTATCCAGAATATATAAAGAAAAATTACAAATCAATAAGGAAAAGTAATTTAGGAAAAAATAAACATAAAAGAGAATACTCAAATAGCCAATAAACATATGAATAGATGATTAACTGTGTTAATGACTAGGGGAATGCACATTTAAAACACAAATTACAAGGACTAAATTGGCAAACCTATGTATGCACTATACTGACAAAACACAAAAAGTCTGATAATACTAAGTGTTGCTGAGGATGTGGAGGAACAGAAACTCTCATAAACAGGTGTGATTTTAAATTGGTGCAGTCTCTATGGTTGTTTGATAGTCTCTGGTAATGCTGAAAATATGTATACACTATGATCTAGAAATTCCACTTCTAATTATATGTCTTACAAAAACACAGCTTATGTGTACCAGGATATTTGTGTATAAGAATGTTTATAGAAGCTGTGACAGTTCAGATTGTGTGTCAACTTGGCTGGGCCATGATTCTCAGTCTTTTGGCAGTCGTATAATGTTATGATCACTTCCTTGTTGAGATTTGATGTGTGATCACCCCTATGATGGGATCTGCTGTGAGTAGCCAATCAGTTGAAAGGGTGTTTCCTTGGGGGTGTGGCCTGCATCAAATATAAGTGGACATTCTGGCAAGGCTTGGCGCTTTTTCGCTCGTGCTGGATCCTGCAGGTGTCTTCTGTTCGTCTGACCTTTGGTTCTTGGGACTTGAACTAGCATCTTACCTGTGGTCTTGCCTGCCAATCTTGGAATTCATTGATCTTCACAGCCTGTGAGCAAGAGCCCTGCTCTCTAACCTGCGGATCTTGGGTTCACCAGCCCCTGCGGCTGCGTGAATCAGGAGAAGCCTCTATCCTGACCCACAGACTTGGGACATTCCAGCCTCTACAACCACGTGAGCCATTTCCTTGATATAAATCTCTCTCTATATATATTTATACACTTTACTGGTTTTGCTTCTCTAGAGAACCCAGCCTAAGACAGCAGCATTGATTGTAATAGCCCCAAACTGGAAACAACCCAAATGTCTGTCAACAGAAGAATAAATAAGTAAATTGTGGTTTGTTTGTGATTTTGTACAATGAAATACTTTACAACAAGGAAAATAAACCAACCCTAGATACGTACACCCAAATGGGTGGATCTCACATCCTTAACCTTGAGTGAAAGAAGCCAAACACTATTAAAAATATGCTCTATGATTTCATTGATATAAATTTGAAAACAGACAAAATTAGACTGTATTTTTAAGGATGTGTAATTAGGTAGAAGGACTCTAAAGAAAAGCAAGGAAGTGAATTGTATAATAAGTTAGTGGTTACTACTGCAAGATTGGGCTTGGAGAAGAAGGATTTGATTGGGAAGGAGTACCTAAGGGGTTTCTATGGAGCTGGTAATGGTCTTCTTTTTGTCCTTGAATGGTTGTGATGTCAGTGTTCATGTTCAACAATTGATTTAACGGTGCACAGCATATTCCACAGTGATTGCACTGCACTTTTCTGTACATTTGTTATATTTCACAGTTAGAAACAAGATGATACAGGTAGATGAGTGGTAACTTAGCACAGCAGAGAAAGTTTAAACCTAGTATGTGCAGATAGAGCAAACAAAAAACAAGATCAGTTATGCTGTGAAACCCGGAAAGGCTCAGGAATGGGAGCCATCAGGTGCCTCTAGAGGCAGGATTGATGAGTCGGGTAGAAAATCAAGAATTGGTTGAAAGTCTGTGTCAGGACAGTTAGACCCCTAGGGCTCCTACTTCTCCCTGTACAATTGTGACTACACTTCTCTTTGCTAGGCAAAAGATATAAGATATTCTCTGGAGAAACGGAATCAGAGACACTCAGGACTTGGGACACGATAGGCACAGGTTAGATAGGGGTGAGAAATTGCAATGAAAACAGGGATTAAGTGAAAGTCTGTCTGGTGAGGTATGACACTCATAGCCCTCTTTCTCTGCTCAGCTCCCTGAGCACTGGCTGCCTAGCTGATACTTCTCTTGGAAGAAAGCAAGAGGATTTTTCTCTGGAGAAATTGTATGATCCCAAGGTAAAGCTTATAGATGCTGATATGTGGGGGTTCCCAATGAATTGACTAGTCATCACTCAGTCACCATACAGTGAAGTCTACCAGTCTGTAAGCCCCGACTACATACACAGAGCTGCCAATTGGCTTTTTAGTCTTCATTTTAAAATATGACAGGCAATGAAGAACTACCAGACATTTGAAGAAAGCCTCTGACCTTAAAACAGACCCCAAAGCAAACAGGTGAGAGAGACTCAAGAAACAGACGACACAGAGATCAGATAAAAAAAACCAAAACAACAAAACTTTAAAAATATACAATATACTGTATTTTTAGAGATGTAAGTTATTATATCCGGTTCATAAATATATTATAAAAAGGAACATTCAAAATATAAAAAGAGGTTTTTTAAAAATAAATTTTAATTATAAATTAAAAATGTGATAGCAGAAATAAAAATTCAACAGTAGACTAAAAAGACAATGAGATGGAAAGCAGATGTGAAACTGGAGGATCAACCTAGGAGGTCCAGCATGAAACCAATATGAGTTTCAGAAAGGTCAGAGAAAACAGGCATTTCTTCCTGAAAATTTCAGAGACATCGTAAAATATTGCCATGAGATTTAAGAGTATCAGGGATAAGAAGAAAAATACCCAGAGAGAAAACCCAAAAGCAGAGAAAGAGTGAGAGAGAGAGAGAGAGTAGGAAAGGAGAGAAAGAAGCAGAAAAAGAGAGAGGCGGAGGAGAGGAGTGAGAAGGAAAAGAGAATGAAGTAGAAGAAAACCAAGAAGTTACATACAAAGGAACATGGAGAGAGAATAAAATAAGGGGGTAGCAGTAGAGGGACCTGACCTAGTCTGGAGGGGAAGAGAAAGCTCCTTTCATTAGTGATGTCAGTCCTCTGCTTCGTGGAACAATCCCTTATTGCCCCTGGATTTTGGATGCTACGTTGTGCATTTACACTTGTCCCATTTTCTGCTCCCCACTCCATCCGTCAGCTGTCAAATTAGAGGTGTTTGTGGGCATCCAGGTTCTGCTTTACTTCATTCATTTACTCATTCATTCATCTATTCAGCAAATACTTATTGAGATGCTATTCCAGGCCTTTTTATCCCTGGGAATTCAGCAGTGAACAAAATAGAAAACTCCCTGCTCTCATGGAGCTTACATGGTAATAGGATAATAATGATAATGATTAAATACTTATTAAATGTCAGGGACTGTCATCACTTTACATATATTAATTGACATAATCTTCACAACAGCCCCATAAGGTTACTTCTATTATTATTCATAATTTTTAAGCAAGAGAAGTAAGGCACAAAGAGGTTTATTAACTTGTCCAAGATCACCCTATTAGTAAGCAATGGAGCCAGATTTTGAGCTAGGCAGTCTGGCCCAGTCTGGGCTCTTAACCACTACAGACTCTCTATTGCCTCTTTCTATGAGGAAATGAAGCTTTCTTATGGAGGTAAGTTACATGTCTACATTACAGACTTTTGTCCAGTTTAATCGCATCTGGATTGTGTTTTGCAGAAATTTCTAAATTTGGGGCATTTGGAGGACACAGATGCAGGTTTTCTCTATTTTTATAATTCCTTGCTTATTTCAGTGAGGATTGGGAGAGAGAATTGTGATAACTGAGCTCAAGCCACTATCCTTGACCCACTGGAAGCCCATTGGAAAATTTTAAATAGGGTTGTTATCTGAACTTCTTTGTGTGTCAGAACTACAGACTTGGAGTAGAGATTTGGGGTTGTGGTGATATTCTCCAGAAAGGGTAACATGGGTGTAAATGAGGTTTAGTCAAAGTAGAAAGCATGTACAGAGATCAGGGAATGTATACTTAAGTGAGAAAATTCAGAGGTAAAATTGATCGGTCTGAATGATGTGGAGAATGAGTTAAAGGTCTGAGAAAGACCTCCAAAATTTGTAGCATGGGTGAATGTTTTAGGGTCTATCAAAATTAAGAATGTCTCCTTTTTTCTGGGCCACTTTGATGTTTTTTAATCAAAATGATGCAGATCTTTTAGAATACCAACCAACAAAGTGTTTCACATGCCATTTATTTTTTATCAAATGTAAATAATATTTAGAGATATTTGAGAGTTAGGAATGGCCCTGGGTCCTGGAATTGATGTTTCTTTGATAGTGAGTACAGGTAGAAACTTACTAGTGGGAGTTGTCAATGAAGTTGTCAAAGATTTCATTCTACCTGAATCAACAATCAATGTCCATTGAAGCAACAGTCAGGAAATGAAATGATGTATTGTATTGGGCAAATCTTCAAAAGACCTCTTTAAAGTTTTAAAAAGCTAAGATGTCACTTTGATAACTAAGGTGCACTTGACCAAAACCATGGTCTTTTCAGTTTCCTCATATGCATGTGAAAGCTGGACAACGAAAAAGGAAGACAAAGAAGAATTGATGTGTTTGAATTGTGGTACTGGTGGAGAATATTACATATACTGTGGACTGCCAGAAGAACTAACAGATCAGTCTTAGAATAAATACAACCAGAATGCTTCTTAGAACCGAGGATGGTGAGACTTCGGCTCTCTTACTTTGGACACATCATCAGGAAAGACTGCTAGAAAAGGAGGACATCGTGGTTGGTAAAGTAGATGGTCAGGAAGAATGAGAGAAACCCTCAATGAGATGGATTAACACAATGGACTCAAACAGACTGACGATCATGAAGATGGTGTAGTTGGAGTCGACTCAGTGGCGCTTAACAACGGTGAGAAGTAGAGGCAGATGATTGCAATCCACAACCCAGACTTGATAGGAAATTTCTGGGCTATATTACCTTTTGTAGGACACAGATTATGGATCAAAAATGAAATTTACTTATGACTTCCATCCACAGAGGAAAGCCCATTCCACTGTTTTGCTTATTTTGGGACATGTCTTAGTCACATAGTGCTGCTATAACAGAAATACCACAAGTGAATGGCTTTAACAAAGAGAAATTTATTCTCTCACAGTTAAGTAGGCTACAAGTCCAAATTCAGGGTTTCAGCTTCAGGGGAAGGCTTTCTCTGTTGGCTCTGGAGGAAGGTCCATGTCATCAATCTTCTCTTGGCCTAGGAGCTTTTCCACACAGGAACCTCAGATCCAAAGGACACACTCTGCTCCTGGCACTGCTTTCTTGGTTGTATGAGGTTCCCATGTCTCTCTGCTCCCTTCTCTCTTTTATATCTCAAAAGAGATTGGCTTAAGACACTATCTAATCTTGTAGATCGCATCAATATAACTGCCACTAATCCATCTGATTACATAATAGTGTTAGATTTTACAACACAGAGGGACATCACATCAGATGGCAAAATGGTAGACAATCATATAATACTGGGAATCATGACCTAGCCAAGTTGACAGATATTTTTGGGGGACACAGTTCAATCCATGACAGCACACAAAAGGGTTTCAAAAGAGGAATTCTTGTTTTTTTTCATTTTGTCTTGGTGTAGATGTACAGGTAGCTTACATGAAGGAACATGAGTGGCTAACTTGCTTAAGAAGAGTGTTGTAATTTATTAGTATCCACTTTTTTATAAGAAGGAAAAAATCATTACAGGGCAGATGTCAGGAGGTTTGGGCCATGTAAAGGAGTATTCTTTTTCACTCTGACTGTTCACCTAGATGCTGGTATTCCCCCTCAATATTAAATTGAATGACAGATGGTTTGCAGAATCTGTGTCTGAATTTACCAGGGGTTAGCTTCCCTGAGGTTTACAGTCTCCTGCTTCGACTAACTTATACTGTGATTAAGCCAGGGCCACCGATGCCATTTAAAGTTTTCCACTATAAATTGCTTCCAGAATTATTCTTGTCTCCACCCCTGCTTACAGAGCTTTTCCTGAGGTATTGAAGTATTCTAGGATGCTGTGCACTTCTGCCCATCCTCATCTAGTTTCTTCTTTGATGTCACTGGGAAGTGATCGTCTGTATAAATGGATGTAGAACACAAAAGTGAGTGGGACTGCTGGAGAACCGATATTCTGGGTCTGGAAAGTTGTCCTTTTCCATGTAGTTTCTGAATTCTAGAATTAATGGCTATGCTTGGATACGCTTGTAAAATCTTGCGTTTGTGGGCAGAGACGCTTGGCTACTTGCCCTGTGACAATCCTCTAGAAAAAGATGGCTTAAAAAACTGTCATTAGTGTTCCTAGGGAGCCCTGGTGGTGAGGTGGTTAAGAGCTCACCTGCTAACCAAAAGGTTGGCAGTTCAAATCCACCAGCCCCTCCTTGGAAGCTCTATGGGGCAGTTCTACTCTGTCCTATGGGTCGTTATGAGTCAGAATGGACTCGACGGCAATGGGTTCGTGTCCTTAGAGTTAGTCATATATGCTTAGGGAGTTCCATTCCAAGAGGATACCTTACACAGTTTAAAAGAAAATGAATGAAAGCAAGAGATACTCTTCCAAATTATTTTATTTTGCTCTTTGGGGGAATATGCACATGTACTACTTTGTATGTGTTTTAATACTCTTTTATATTAAATATTTTTCAATATTTATATTAACTATTAATATAAATAAACATTATAGTTAGTATACATAATAAAGAATATTCTTTAATTCCTTAATATTTCTATTAAAGAATAAAGGAAGGCTGATTCCCAGTGCTCCAAATAAGAAAACAAAAAGAAATCTTTTTTTTACTATAATTGGATGTCATTGTGATCACTCATTTTAATTATAAAAGTCAGGTCACCTTGCCTCTTTGGGAGGTACTGACCAGGCCATTTCCATGGAAATTTTCCATGGATAAACTCTTTTCTCCAGGCATGCCTGTGATGGTCATAGGGATGATAGCTCTGCTGCTTGGATGTTTAAAACAAACATCAAATAGACACAACAAAACAAAAAACAAACAAACCCAACAACAACAACAAAAATCTCATTATCAGCAAAGGGCTGAGAAACCAGGGCAGATAATACCTTAAAGTAGAAAGAAGGGGACCTTGTTAAAAAGTCCCTTTGACCCAACTTTTTTTCTTAGAATTACAAGTCTTTTGTTCACTGCCTTATAAAAAAGTATCAATTAATTAGGACCCAGTAAAGTTAAGGAAGTCTTCCCTAATCTCTGGCTAGTTTTCCTTAAAATAGGAGCATGTGGTAGAATGAGTCAAAATCTTTTTTTTTTTTTCTGCTCCTTTCATGGTGGCGTGTACTATTCTGATTCAGAACAGGAAGCATATGATTTATTATCCAATAATGTGCTTCTTAATCATTTGCACCAGTAATGCTTTTAGTGGAAATTCTCTACTACATGTGGTTGTTGTTCTTGTTGTTAGGTGCCGTTGAGTCAGTTCTGACTCCTAGTGACCCTTTGTACAGCAGAACAAAACACTGCACTGTCCTGCGCCATCCTCACAATTGTTGTTGTGCTTGAGCCCATTGTTGTAGCCACTGTGTCAGTACATCTCAGTGGGGGGTCTTCCTCTTTTTTGCTGACCCTCTGCTTTACCAGTGATGCCCTTCTGCAGGGACTGATCCCTCCTGATAACGTGTCCAAAGTATGTGAGATGTAGTCTTGCCATCTTTGCTTCTAAGGAGCATTCTGGCTGTATTTCTTCCAAGACAGAGTTGTTCGTTCAAATGTGGTATATGATATTATCTTCCCTTTAAAGTTTTTGTGGTTTTTTTTTCCCCCTTTTTGATTTTTATTGTATATCTCCGTGGGTATTTTGACTGAATGTTGAGAGGATGCGTACTGGCTTGGCTCTCTGCTGCCATATTAACCCAGAAGTCAGAAGAACCAATTTTGATACGTTCCCTGATATCTCATCTGGCTCTAATGACATTCTCAGAGTGTTCCAGGTATTTATTTGCATCTGGTGCAAAGCTAGAATTAGTTAAAAACATAAACCTGGCTTTGCAACTTGACTGTATCAGGAGGAAAGTTGGTATTGGTTCATGACTTTGCGATAACTCTGTTACCAAATATTTCCAGGATCTCAGACCATCAGGCCAAGTGATATTCTCAAGTGATGATGGAAAAACACACCACTTAATCTAAGTTGCAAGAGGAGATGACAGAATCTGAAAGTCTCTAATCATTGCATCGAGCCAATTTAATCTAGGGCTGTAACTGAAATGACTTTTTATGAAGTAGTGTCTCATATAATGTGGGAGTTTTTAAAAAATTCTTGGCATAATTTCCACAAATAAATAAAAGCATTCATTTTCTATGAAAAATACCGGTCTCATGTTAGTTTCTTGTTCTAGCTTGGTAAACTCTAAATGATTACTCTTGGATTAGCCACACAAATATTTTAATACTGGCTGAAATGCAGGGAGTTGCCATATACTCTCTCGCCTGTGCACATTATTTCTACTATAAACATATTGTATTCCTGTGGTATATATCTATTTTTACAATTGATAAATATCGATACATTATTATTAATTAAAGTCCATAGGTTACATTGTTATTGTTGTTGTGTGTCATTGAATCGATTCTGACTCATAGTGACCCTATAGGACACAGTAGAACTGCTCCATAGGGTTTCCTACACTGAAAACTTTATGGGAGCAAATTGCCAGGTCTTTTTTCCTGCAAAGCTGCTGGTGGGCTTGAACTGCCAACCTTTAAGTTAGCAGCTGAGTGGTTTAACCATTTCGCCACCAGGGATCCTCCAAGGATTCACTTTTTGCATTGTCCAGTTCTATGGGTTTTGACAAATACTTAACGCTATGTGTTCACCATTAGAAAACTGAACAGAATAGTTTCAGTGCCCTAAAAATGCACTGTGATCCACCTATTCATCCCTCCTTCCTCCCCTGACCCCCTGGCAACCGCTGTGTTTTCATTATCTCTATAGCTTTGCTTTTCCCAGAATGTCATAGACTCGTAGCTTTTCCAGACTGGCTTCTTTCACTTAGCAGTATACATTTAAGGTTCCTCCATGTCTTTTCATGGCTTGATAGCTCATTTCTTTTTATCGCTGAATAATATTCCATTGTATGGATATACCACAGTTTGTTTATCCATTTTAACCTGTTGAAGGACATCTTGTTTGCTTCCAGTTTTTGGCAATTGTAAATAAAGCTGAAACAAACATTCATGGGCAGTTTTTTGTGCGGACATAATTTTCAACTCATTTGGGTGAATATCTAGAAGTATGGTCACTGCATCATAAGGTAAGACTAGGTAGCTTTATGGGGCCCTGGTGGCATAGTGGTTAACAGCTACGAGTGCTAATCAGCAGTTCAGATCCACCAGCCACTCCTTGGAAACCCTGTGGGGCAGTTCTACTCTGTCCTATAGGGTCGCTATGGGTCAGAATTGACTTGACGGTAACGAGTATATAGCTTTATAAGAAACTGCAAAACTGTCTTCCAAAGTGCCTGTACCGTTTTGCATTCACACTAGTAATGAATGAGGGTTCTTTTTGCTCCACATCCTTACCAGCATTTGATGTTGTTAGTGTTTTGAATTTTAGCCATTGTTGTTTCAATTTACAATTTCCTAGTGACATAGGATGTTGCACATTTTTTAATATGCTTATTTGCCATCTGTGTATCTTCTTTGTTCAGATATTTTGCCCATTTTTTAATTGGGTTATTGTTTCTTACTCTGGAGTTTAAAAGTTCTTTACATGTTTTGGAAACGAGTGCTTTATCAGGTATGTGTTTTGAAAATATTTTCTTCCAGTCTATGGCTTGTCCTTTCACTGTCTCAAGAGTGTCTTTCACAGATAAGTTTTTTTAAAATTGTTGTAGAAAATGTACACAGCAGACCATACACCAATTCAACAGCTTCTACATGTACAATTCAGTGACAATGATTACATTCAAATTGTGCAACCATTCTCCTTGTCCTTTTCCAAATTGTTCCTCCCCCCTTGACATACACTCACTGCTCTCCAAGATTCCTAGCTAACATTTCAAGTTGTTTTAGTCATGTTGATCCCATATAGATAGTTTTGTAAAAGAGCACAATGCTCAAGGTAGACATTCTTTACTAATTAAGTTAAACTATTGTTTGGTTTAAAGAAGACTTCAGGGGATATTTTTGGCTTAAGGTTTAAAGATTATCCCAAGGCAATAGGTTCGGGGATTCATCCAGCCTCAATGGCTCCAGCAAGTCTGGATTTCATGAGAATTTGAAATTCTGTTCTGCATTTTTCTCTTTTTTGATCAGGTTTCTTCTATAGAATTTTTGACCAAAATGTTCAGTAATGGTAGCTGGGCACCATTCCAGCTCTTCTGGTCTCATGGCAAAGGAAGCGGTTGTTCATGAAGGCAATTAGCCATGCAGCCCAGTCCTTTTCCTATTCCTAACTCTCCTTCCTCCTCTCACAGAGAGGTATTTAATTTTAATAAAGTCCAGTTTATCATTTTTTTCTTTCATGAATTGTGCTTTTGATGTATCTAAAAACTCATTGCCAAATCCAAGGTAACCTACATTTTCTCCTACGTTATTTTCTAGAAATTTTATAGTTTTATGTTTTACATTTAGGACTATGATCTATTTTTATTTAATTTTTGTGAAAGGTGTAAGGTCAGTGTGTAGATTCTTTTTTTTTTGTGTGTGTGTACATGTGGCCATCCAGTTTTTCCAGCACTATTTGTTGAAAACAATATATTTTCTCCATTGACTTACTTTCATGCCTTTGTCAAAGATCAGTTGATTTGTGTATGTCTACTTCTGGGCTCAGTATTCTACTCCATTGATCTATTTGCCTATTCTTTTGCCAATACCACACTATTTTGATTACTATACCTTTATAGTAAGTCTTGAAGTTGGGTAGTGTCAGTCTTCCAACATTGTTCTTCTTCAGTATTGTCTTGGCTATTCCAATTCTTTTACCTTCCCGTATATACTTTAGAATCATTTTGTTAATATTTACGAAGTGACTTGCCAGGATTTTGATTGGGATTTTGTTGAATCTTCCCAAATTTCAAGTTGGGAAAAACTGACATCTTAACAATATTGAATCTTCCTATCCATGAAGATGGATTTTATTTGATTTATTTTATCAGTGTTTTGTTGTTTCCTTATATAGATCTTATACACATTTTGTTAGATTTACACCTAAGCGTTTAATTTTTTTGAAGCTAATATAAACGGTGTTGTGTTTTCAATTTTAAGATCCAATTGTTCATTGATGGTATATAGGAAAGCAATTAACTTTTGTATATTAACCTTGTATCCTGCAACTTTGCTGTAATTGATTATTAGTTCCAGTTTTTTGTTGATTTTTTGAGATTTTCTGCATAGATAGTCATGTCACCTGTGAAGAAAGACAATTTTATTTTTCCTTTTCAAACCATATACCTTTTATTTCCTTTTCTTGTTTATCACATTAGGTAGGAATTCCTGTACAATATTGAATAGGAGCGGGAAGAGGAGACATGGTTACCTTGTTCCTAATCTTAGGGGAAATCATCTATTTTTTTACCATTAAATACGAAGTTATCTGTAGGGTTTTTTTTTTTTTTTTTTAAGTTTTAGTAGATGTTCAAGTTGAGGAAGTTCCCTTTTATTCCTATTTTGCTGAGAGTTTTTATTAAGAATGGTGTTGGGTTTTGTCAAATGCTTTTTCTGCATCTATTAATAGGATCATATGGCTTTTTTCCTTTGGTCTGTTGATGTGATGGATTATATTAATTGATTTTCTAATGTTGATCCTGCCTTGCATACCTGGGATAAATTTCACTTGGTAGTGCTGCATAATTATTTTTATACATTGTTGGATTTGATTTGCTAATATTTTATTGAGGATTTTTGCATCTATGTTCATGACAGGTATTGGTCCGTAGTTTTCTTGTAATATCTTTGTCTGGTTTTGATATTAGGGTATTGCTGGACGCAGAATGAATTAGAAAGTGTTTTCTCTGCTTCTATTTTCTGGAAGAGATTGTAGAGAATTACTATATTTTTATGCAAATAATGCACACCTTCTACGTTTGTTTGCCAACCGCTCCCTCCCAGCTCGCAGTGTTTTTGTAAGCGTGGTATGGTAATTTTTTTTTTTACAGCAACATGTGAAAAAAAAAGTTAGCATAGCAGTGCTTATGAAAATACCTTGCAGAGGGAGGGAGCAGTTGGCAAAAACGTAGGTGTGCATTATTTGCATAAAAATATGATCGTATCATTTTTTCCTTAAATGTTTGGTAGGTTTCATTAATGAAACCATCTGGCCTGGTGCTTTCTGTTTTGGAGGGTCAATTATTACTGATTAATTAAAAAAAAATGGACCTATTCATATTATCCATTTCTTGTTGTGGGAGTTTTGGTAGACTTGTCTTTTAAGGAATTGGTCCATTTTTGTCTAAATCAAATTTGTGAGCATAAAGTTGTTCTCATTATTCCTTTATTATCCTTTTAATGTCCATGGAATCAGTGTGATTTCTAATATTAGCAATTTGTGTCTTCTCTCATTTTTCCTTCATTGTGGGGCTAGAGGTTTATCAATTTTATTGATCTTTTCTAAGGACCAGCTTTTGGTTTTGTTTATTTTTCTCTATTGTTTCCCTTTTTTAAACTTCATTTATTTCTGCTTTTTTAAAATTTTATTTGGTCTTCTTTTTCTAGTTTCCTAAGGTGGAAGATTAAATTACTGAGTTTCAGTTTCTCTTCTTTTCTAATATATGCATTTTGTGCTATAAATTTCCCTCTAAGCACTACTGCATCCCACAGATTTTGATAAGTTGTAGTTTCATTTTCATTTAGTTCCAAATACATTTTAATCTCTCTTGAGACTTCTTCTTTGGCCTCTGTGCTGTTTGGTAATATGTTGTTTAATCTTCAAATATTTGAGATTATCCTGTTATCTTTTGGTTACTGATTTCTAGTTTAATTCCACTGTGGTCTGAGAGCATGTTTTCTATTGTTTTAAATTTGTTAACGTGTATTTTATGGCTCAAAATGTGTTCTGTCTTTGTGAATGTTCCATATGAGCTTGAGAAAAAAATATGTATTCTGCTATTGTTGGATGAAGTACTCTATAAGTGTCAATCAGATGTAGCTGATTGATGGTGCCAGTCAGTTCAGCTATACCCTACTGTTTTCTGCCTGGTGGATCTGCCAATAACTGATAGTTTTCAACTATAATAATGCATTTTTCTATTTTTCTCCACAGGTCTATCAGCTTTTGCCTCACATATTATGAAGCTCTGTTTTTAGGCACATACACATTCAGGATTATATGCCTTCTTGGAGAATTGATCCCTTTATCATAATGTAATGCCCCTATTTATCCCTGCTAATTTTCCTTGCCCTGAAGTCTGCTTGTCTATAATTAATATAGCTATTTTTAATCAGTGTTAACACTGTATATCTTTCACTGTGCTTTTACTTTTAATCTGTCTGTTTCTTTATATTTTATGTGGGTTTCTTGTAGAAAACATTTAGTTAAATCTAATCTACTCTGACAGTCTCTTTTAACTGATGTATTTAGACCATTGACACTTAAAGTGATAATTGACATAGCTGGATTAATAGCTACCATAAATGTAACTGTTTTCCATTTGTTGCCCTTATTCTTTGTTTCTTTATTTGTCCTCTACTGTTTTTCTGCATTTTTTGGTTTTCATGAGCATTTTATATGATTCAGTTTTCTTTCCTCTCTTAGTAAATTCTACTTCCTTTTAGAATTTTTTAAGTGGTTGTCCTAGAATTTTCAGTATACATTTACAACTAAATTAAGTCCACTTTCAAACAATATCACTTCACAAGTAAAATATCTTATAACAGTGTATTCTCAACTTCTTCCTCCCATCCCTATTATGTTGCTGTTATTTGTTTCACTTATCTGTAAGCTAAAATCACCTGATACATTGAAGCTATTATTATTATTTTAAAATTCTATTTATTTTGATGGTGTTGTTGAGAGTATACACACAAAACGTACACCAATCCAACAGTTTCTACATGTACAATTCAGTGACACTAATTACATTCTTTGAGTTGTGCAATCATTTTCACCCTACTTTTCTGAGTTGCTCTTCCCTCATTAACATAAACTCACTGCTCCTTAAGGGTCCTATCTAATCTTTTCAGTTGCTGTTGTCAATTTGATCCCATATAGATAGTTCTTAAAAGAGCATAATGCTCAAGGCAGACATTTTTTACTGGTTAAGCTAAACTATTGTTTGGTTTTAAGAAGATTCAGGGGATATTTTTGGTTTAAGGTTTAAAGATTATCTCAGGACAATAGTTTCAGGGGTTTATCCAGCTTCCATGGCTCCAGAAAGCTATTACTATTTTGAAAAACTGTTATCTAGTGGATCAGTTAAGAACAAGAGAAGTAAAAGTTTTTATTTTACCTATATTTATTCCTTCTCTAATGCTCTTTTTTTCTTTTTGTTGATCTGAATTTTTGAACTATTTCATTTTCCTTCTCTCTGAAGAACTTCTTTTAACATTTCTTGCAAGGCAAGTCTACTTGCGACAAATTAAAAAAAAAATTTTTTTTTTTTTTGAGAATGATTTTATTTCTCCTTCACTTTTGAAGGGTAATTTAACTAGATACAGAACTTTAGTCTGGTGGTTTTTTTTCTTTCAACAATAAATATTTTACTCCACTCTCTTCTTGCTTGCATGGTTTCTGAAGAGAAGTCCAATGTCATTCTCTTCACTCTTCTTCTGTAGATAAGGTATTTTTTCCATCTGGCTTCTTTAAAGATTTTCTGTTTGTCTTTGATTTTCTTCGGTTTGAATGTGACCTAGGCATAGATTTTTTGTATTTATCCTACTTGGTGTTTTCTGAGTTTACTGAATCTGTGGCTGGGTGTCTGTTATTTATTTTGGAAAATTCTCAGAGACTGCTACTTCAAATATTTCTTCTGTCTGTTTCTCTCTTGCTCTGTCTTTGTTATCCTTCTTGCATTCCTGTTACATATATGTTATACTTTTTGTCTCACAATTCTCGGATTTTTTTCTTTTTTGGCTTTGTTTTTAAGTTTGGAAAGTTTCTATTGACATTATCTTCAAGCTGACTGATCCTTTCTGTGCCCATGTCCAGTCTATGGTAGAGCCTACTAAAAGCATTCTTCATTTCTGGTAAGTGGTTTTGATTTCTAGCAATTCCTTTGGAATGTTTCTTAGAGTTTCCATCTTTTTGCTTACGTTACCCATCTGCTCTTGCATGTTGTCTAATTTTTTCCATTAGAGCCTTTAATATGTTGATTAGTTTTTTTAAATTCCCAATCTGATAATTCCAAACTCTCTGCTTTATTTGAGTCTGGTTCTGATGCTTCCTCTGTCTCTTCAGACTGTGTTTTTTTGCCTTTTAGCATGCTTTGTAATTTTTTGTTTAAAACTGGACATGATGGATTGGATAACCTAAATTTTTTACTTAGGTACGATATTGGCTCATGAGGTGGGCTGTAGGTATACTGGCTCTGCCACTTACAACTTATATAACTTTGGGCAAATTACTTAACTATGTTGCAGTTTTCTCATCTGCAAATTCTAGGGTTATTGTAAGGATTAAATGAGACAATGTATATGAAGTGCTTAGCACATAGAAAGTGTTTAGGAAATTGTAACTATTCTTCCGCCGCTTCCTCTTCTTTTTCCTCCTCCTTCAGCTCCTCCTTCTTCCTAAATCATTGGGTCAAGTTAAATGGTTTTAATATGCATATTAAAAGTTATTACTTATAGAATAGTTTATTATTTCATGTATTTGGATATACAAATACATGTGCTTTATCTTTCTTTCTGCCAGTCTGTCTATATTTCTGTCTATCATCTATCTGTCTACCTATCTATCATCTATAATATTTTTCAATGAACGATTTAAGTTATACAGATATGTGATGCCCCTTTACCCCTAAACACTTCAGTTTGTATTTCCTGAAAACAAGGAATTTTCTTGCATAACCACAGTATGTTTATCAAAATCAAGAAATTAACATTGGAACAATAAACAAACAAACAAACAAAAAAACCCATTGCTGTCGAGTTGATTCCAACTTATAGCGACTCTATAGGACAGAGTAGAACTGCCGCATAGAGTTTCCAAGGAGCACCTGGTGGATTTGAACTGCTGACCTTTTGGTTAGCAGCCGTAGCACTTAACCCCTATGCCACCAGGGTTTCTGGAATAATACTATTATCAAATCTACAGAACTTATTGATATTTTGTTAATTGTCCCAATATTGTCCTTTACAGAAAAAGAAAATCCAAAATCTACATTGCATTCACTTGTCATGTCTCTTTAGTCTCCTTTTATCTGGATCTTTCTTTGTAGTTCATGGCATTGACATTTTTTTTTTTTTTTTGGCTTTTTATTATTTATTTTATTTTATTTTATTATTTTTTTATATTTTATTGTACTTCAGGTGAAGGCTTACAGAACAAATAGTTTCTCATGAAACAATAATACACATGTTGTTTTATGACATTGGTTAACAACCCCACAACATATTAAGCCTCTAAATTCTCAACCTTTTTTTTTTTTTTTTTTGGATGAAAATACAGATAGCCAAAGATACACCGTTTCAAAAATTTCTACATACACAGTTCAGTGACATTGACTACGCTCTTCCAAATGTGCTGTTATTCTCACTTAAGATAAAGGCTTACAGAACAAAATAGTTTCTCATTTAACAGTTACTACACATGTTGCCCTATGACAATGGTTAACAATCTCACAACACATCAAGAATATCCTTACTCCACCTTGTGTTCCCTATCACCAGGGGACTTCCTTGTCCCCTTCTGTCTTCTGGCCCTTGTCACTGGACTACTGTACCTCATTAGTCTCATTTTTTTTTTTTTTTAACACCATTTCAAAACTTTTTACTTACACATTTAAGTGATATTGACTATGCTCTTCCAATTGTGCTGCCATTCTTGCCCAAGATGAAGGCTTACAGGACAAATCAGCCTCCCATTTAATAGTTACTACAATTGTTGCCCTATAACAGTGGTCAACAATCTCACAACACATCGACAGTGTCCTTACTCAATTTGTGTTCCTTATCATCAGTTTCCTACTCCCCCTCTGCCTTCTGGCCTTTGTCACTGGACTCCTGTACCTCGTTAGTCCCATTTAGTTTTACTGGGCTGTCCACTCCCAGGCTTAACATTGAACCTCGAAGGTAGCTTCACCTCTGAGCTGAAAGGGTGTCTGGGGGCCACACTCTTGAGGTTTCTCCAGTATTCTTTAGGCCACCAAATCTGGTCTTTTTTTTTTTTTTTTTGGAGTTAAAATTATGCTCTGCGTCCTTCTCCAGTTCTGTCCAGAACCCTCTGTTGTGATCCTGGTCAAAGCAGTCAGTGGTGGTAGCCGGGCACCATCTAGCTGTACTGGACTCAGTCCGGTGGAGGCCTTGGTAGCTGTGGACAATTAGTCCTTTGGACTAATCTTTTCGTTGTATCCTGTTCTCTTCATTCTCCCTTGCTCCTGAAGGGATGAGACCAGTGGAGTATCTTAGATGGCCGCTCATAGGCTTTTAAGACCCCAGCCACTACTCACCAAGGTAGAATGGCATTGACATTTTTGAAGAGTGAAGTTTAATTATTAGTAGAATGTCCCTCAGTTTGGTACGTCTGATATTTTGTCACGAACAGAATCGGGTTGTGCACTTTTGGCAGGAACATCACAGAAGTAATGCTGAGTTCTTCTCGGTGTATTATGTCAGGAGGCACATGCTGTCACTTAGTCCTGTTGCTACCAGTGCTAATTTTGATTGTTGGGTTAGGGTGGTGCTTGTCATATTTCTCCTGTGTAAAGTTACTATTTCATCTTTTGTAGTTAAAAAGATATCCTGTGGGGATATACTTTGAGACCATGTAATTATCCTGTTATTTGTCAAACTTTTATCCACTAGTTTTAGCATACATTGATGGTTCTTGCCTGAGTTACTACTATTATGATATTGGTAAATAGGGATTTTCTAGTTCCACTATTCCTTCTGCATTCATTTATTAATTGTCTTTCTACTACTTAGGTAGAGCTTTCCCTTCTCCCTTATTTATTATATTAATGTAGACCCATGTATTCATATTTTATTCAATAGGTCATAATCCTTTACTATGATTATTTATTTTGATGCTGTAATTGTCCCACATTTGGCCAATGAGAGCACCTATAAGGTGACTTCTCTGGTCTTTTGATTTGTCCTCATTCTTTTAGCACTTTCTTATCTTTCGGCATAAGATGTTCCAGGTTCGTCTTGTTTTACTTTTCCCCGCCCCCTGCCCCAGCCCTGGAATTAGCCATTTCTCCAAAGAGCCTTGGTTCCATTTAGTGGAGAATGGCATTTAAAAACCAAGATCTGGGCTTTAACTGCAAACTTTTAAAACTTCCTATCAGTTACTCTATAAATGATTATTTTCACCAGTGCCATTATATGTTATATTATTTTTCCTGATTTTAGGATATTTCTGGTCTCTAGCACTGGTGTAACTGTGTGTATTTCCTTATTTATTTGTTTGCTTACCTTGAAGTCTGCACTTTTAAAGTCTCAAAGTGTTTCCAATTTTGAACATTTCAAAGGTTACTAGCTTTTGTTTGCTATCATCCTAACTTAGGTTGCTTTCATTCTCTTGTTTCAGTAATTGCTATTAAATAAAGATGTGGACTATATTTAATTGAATGTTTTCCTCTTGGCAATGGAACGAGGCTAAAGGTGATGCTTATTAATTTGTTACTCAATTGGATTATCCATTTATCTGGCTTTGATCTGAGATGATGTTTAGTCTCTGTTTGTAAAGAAGTCTGGACTGAACATTTTTCTGTTCTTTGCTTAAAATGGCCTTTCACAGGCTGACATAGTCCTGCTATTTGTAGTGTGGGAATCTAGCTATAAGGAACTGGTTTTATGTGAGAGTTTGGCTGGGTTTTTCTTTTCTTTTCTACTCATAGAGTGTGCTTTATATTTCTGTCATTTAAAATTTTATTTTGCTCCTGAAAATGAAAAATATCTAGCAATGGTATTCTCTCCATATTTTAATGATCTTAATAGGCATCTGTCAGAATGTGAGCTGCATTTCACCTTGTAGAAAATGTTGACTCTTAAGATACAGATCTAACTGCTATACAATTTTTAAGAATAGATACCATGAAAATATATTTGAATACTTAATCTGAGGGCAAGTTATGCAATTTATTTTCATTCTATCAGTGTGGTTTATAGTTGTTTTTTCTCTCTCTCCTTGAATGAGTCTTCTAGAATTTATGATCATCTGTGTCTGCATTTACATGTGTATGCTGTTGTGTGTGGTTAAAGTCACTTCTAACAGTATGCAATGACATGGATCTTAAATTGTAGACTCAATTTGGAAGATGATAGTTTTGAAGACTGTTGATCTTTTTTATTTCTTTTCATTAAAAAACACAGTATACACTGTAGACAAGACAGTATCATGATATCCGACTATCCCTAGCCTTTGTCAACTCTGGAAAAACTTTTTATAGTTTACATAAGGAATATAATAGGAATGTATGGAGTAGTCTAAAATACAAAAATGTTGTTGTTGTTAGGTGCCATCAAGGTGATTGCGACTCATAGCTACCCTATGTACAACTGAACTAAATACTGCCCGGTCCTGCACCATTCACAATCATTGTTATGCTTGAGCCCGTTGTTGCAACCACTGTGTCAGTCCATCTTGTTCAGAGTCTTCTTTTTCACTGACCTGCTACCTTACCAAGCATGATGTCCTTTTCCAGGGACTGGTCCCTCTTGATAACATGTCCGAAGTACATGAGACAAAGTCTCGCCATCTTTGCTTCCAGGAAGCACTCTGGCTGTACTTCTTCCAAGATAGATTTGTTCATTCTTCTGGCAGTCCATGATATATTCAATATTCTTCCCAACAGCATAATTCAAAAGCATCAATTCTTCTTTGGTCTTCATTATTCATTGTCCAGCTTTCACATGCATATGAGGCAATTGAAAATACCATGGCTTGGGTCAGGCCCACCTTAGCCCTCAAAGTGACATCTTTGCTTTTTAACACTTTACAGAGGTCTTTTGCAGCAGATTTGCCCAATGCAACACATTGTTTGATTTCCTGACTGTTACTTCCATGGGTGTTGATTGTGGATCAGTAAAATGAAATCCTTGACAACTTCAGTCGTTTCTCCATTTATCATGATGTTGCTTGTTGGTCCAGTTGTGAGGATTTTTGTTTTCTTTATGTTGAAATGTAATCCATACTGAAGGCTGTGGTCTTTCATCTTTATCAGTAAGTGCTTCAAGTCGTCTTCACTTTCAGCAAGCAAGATTGTGTCATCTGTATATCGCGGGTTGTTAATGAGCCTTTCTCCAATCCTGATGTCGTGTTCTTCTTCATATAGTCCAGCTTCTCAGATTATTTGCTCAGTATACAGATTGAATAAGTATGGTGAAAGGTTACAACCCTGACACACACCTTTCTTGGCTTTAACCCACACAGTATCCCCTTGTTCTGTTCAAATGACTGCCTCTCAGTCAAAGTACAGGTTCATTATGAACAAAATTAAGTGTTCTGGAATTCTCATTCCCCACAATGTTGTCCATAATTTGTTATGATCCACATAGATGAATGCCTTTGCATAGTCAATAAAACACATGTAGACACCTTTCTGATAGTCTCTGCTTTCAGCCATAGTCCATCTGATATCAGCAATGATATCCCTGGTTCTAAGTCCTCTTCTGAATCCAGCATGAATTTCTGGCAGTTCCCTGTCAATGTACTGCTGCAACCACTTTTGAATGATTTTCAGCAAAATTTTACTTGTGTGTAATATTAATGATATTGTTCAATAATTTCCATTCTGTTGGATCACCTTTCTTTGGAATGGGCACAAATATGGATCTCTTCCAGTCGGTTGGCCAGGTAGCTCTCTTACAAATTTCTTGGCATAGATAAGTGAACACCTGCAGTGCTACATCCATTTGTTGAAACATCTCAGTTGGTATTCTGTCAATTGCGGGAGCCTTGTTTTCCACCAATGTTTTCAGGGCAGTTTGGACCTCTTCCTTCTGTACCATCAATTCTTGATCGTATGCTACCTTCTGAAATGGTATTAAGTCAACCACTTCTTTTTGGTACAGTGACTCTGTGTATTCATTCCATCTTCTTTTGATGCTTCCTGCATCATTTAATATTTTCCTCATAGAATCCTTAAGTATTGCAACTCGAGGCTTGAATTTTTTCTTCGGTCCTTTCAGCTTGAGAAATGCCAAGCGTATTCTTCCCTTTTAGTTTTCTATCTCCAGGTCTTTGGGCATTTCATTGTAATGCTTTACTTTGTTTTTTTGAGCCTCCCTCTGAAATCTTCTGTTCAGCTGTTCTACTTCATTGTTCCTTCCTTTTGCTTTAGCTATTCTATGTTCAAGAGCAACTTTCAGCCTCTTCTGACATTTTGGTCTTTTCTTTCTTTCCTGTCTTTTTTATTGACCTCTTGCTTTCTTCATGTATGATGTCCTTGATGTCATTCCATGATTCCTCTGGTCTTGGATCATTAGTGTTCAGTGCGTCAAATCTATTCTTGAGATGGTCTCTAAATTCAGGTGCAGTGTACTCAAGGTTGTGCTTTGGCTCTTGTGGACTTGTTCTAATTTTCTTCAACTTGAACTTGAACTTGCATATGAGCAATTGATGGTCTGTTCTGCAGTCGGCCCTGACCTTGTTCAGACTGATGATATTGAGTTTTTCCATCCTCTTTTTCCACAAATACAGTCAATTTGATTCCTGTGTATTCCATCTGGCGAGGTCCATGTGTATAGTTGCCATTTATGTTGTTGAAAAAAGGTATTTGCAATAAAGAAGTTGGTGGTCTTGCAAAATTCTGTCATGCGATTTCCAGTGTCATTTCTATCACCAAGGCCATATTTTCCAACAACCAATCTTGCTTTGTTTCCAACTTACACATTCTAATTGCCATTGATTATCATTGCATCTTGATTGCACATTTGATCAATTGCAGACTGCAGAAGTTGATAAATATCCTCAATTTTTCATGTTTGGCCTTAGTGATTGGTGTGTAAATTTGAATAATAGTCATATTAACTGGTCTTCCATAAGAATGTCATACTTTGTCATACTTCCAATAAGAATGTCATACTTTGGCACATTTCTGAACATGTCTCATTTAGTTCTCACAGTGGAAGAAAGAGGTATTATTGGGAAATGTCTACAAAACACAAAAAGCAACAAAATAAAACAACAGCAACATAAAAACCAAAAAAAAAAAAAAAAAAAAAAAAAGCAACCCAGTAAAACAACAACAAAACACTTATTAGAGAACTGACTCCTGAATTTGTTTCTGAATTAATCCTATAGAGTGGCTGAGAAGAATCTTCAGAGTACAGTATGGACTCTCATGTTCAGATGAAGAAGGATCAGTTCAGGGAACTGAAAATTTGAATTTTAGTTCTAGTTTTGCTACCGACTGACTAGTGACTTTGGCCAAGTCACTTAACCTCTCTGGGCCTCAGTTTTTTCATCTGCAAAGTAAGAATTTTTGTCCCTGATCTATCTAGCTCTAATATTCTCAAAATGAAATTCATATGTCATTTTAAAATTTATTATTTTTTAAACATTTTATTGTGGAAAATTTAAATATACATAAAAGTAGAGAGAATAGTATAATGGATCTCCATGTACACATTACCCAGCTCAACAATGATTAATTCATGATCAATCTTACTTCGTCTCAACTTCACCTATTCTCCCTCCCTTCAATTATTTAAAAGTAAATCTCAGGCTTCATATTATTTCATCTCTAAATATTTCAGAATGTATCTAAAATAAAAGGATTCATCTTAAAGCATAACACTTAATGCCATTACACATGTGAAAAATAATAATTCCTTAATATCATCAAATATGCAGTTAGTCTTCAGATCTTCCCAATTTTCTTTTCTTTTTTTAAATAGTTCGTTATTTTGAATTGAGATCCAAATAAAATCATGTCACTGCAATTGACTGATATGTTCTTAAGTCTTCCTTAATCTGTAGTGCCTCCTCAATCTCTTTTTTTCTTGCAATTTATTTGTTTAAAAACTGGTTCGTTTGTCCTGTTGAGTTGTTCACAGTTTAAGTGTTGCTGATTACATTCCCATCGTGTTGTTCAACTCTTTTTTGGTGGTGGTTCTTTATAAACAGGCAGACGTATAAGCTTACTCAAAATCCAGTTTGATTTTTTTTTTTGGAAAAAATATTTCACAGAAGGTGGTGTGTACTTCCATTGGAAGGCAAATAATCTCTGAGTATCTCTCACTTGTAATGTTAACAGACGTTGACGATGATTGCTGAGATATATTAATTCATTGGGGGTTTAGAATGATGATATTCTAATTCTGCCATTCCTTTTTTATACAGTGGTTGGAAAACTTCTATAAAGAGAATTTCCCCCTCATCAACTCTTTGGTTACCCCAGTTCTTTTCCTTTATTTACCAATTGTCATAATAATGCATTTATTCCCTAGTATCCTCCTAAGGTGACTGATGAAGTTTTTTTTTTTTTTTTTTTTAAATATAACAGAATTTAACATATTTGATGTGTTTCAATCTATTGTAGTTATTATCCTTACTGATGCTCAAATTATCTCGTCTTTGGCCAGTGGCAGGCTCTTCAAGTTGACTTTTGCATTCTTTTGACATGAAAACAATAGCCTTTGAAAGTCTCCTTGCTTTCTGGTATAACAGATCATTCCGGACTCATTTTATGCATTTCTTGTCCCATCTTGGAATCAAGTATTTCTCCAAAGGGTCTTGGTATTTTTTTAAGTGGGAATTGTTATTTAGAATCCACTGGGGCCTCTAGGGATACTCATCACTCCTGGACTTGACATTGTTTTAGGCCTTTTCACTAGACAGAACATGAGCATAAATATTTAAAAAATATAAACTGTATCATGAGTTCATCATATATAATTTTAATTCAGAAACGTTTTACATGCCATAAAATGAGCAAAGGCATGAACACAGTCCAGATGGTTATATACATTTTGAAGAATTGGATTATTTATTGTAAAACATTTTATTGTCTTCTGTTCTTCTTTCAGGTAAATGATCTGTTATTAGAGTTTCTGTAGCTGCTAGGATAGTAATATTAGCTATCTAGCCAATACTCATGATATTAACTTCAAATATTTTTGCTTTGTTTTAAATAGTTTGCTTTGTTTTTTAATTTATTACCAGGATAGGCCTTAGTCCTCTTGGAAACCTCCTTCTTTCTTACCCTTAACAGCTTGTCACTGATTAGGTCTGTGTCTTCAAAAGAAGTATGCTACCTGACAGGTAGAGGTGGCAATCGCAAATAAAATAGCATATCAGGAGGCCCATCTGACATTAGCAATGATATCCTTCATTCTATGCCCTCTTCTGAATCCAGCTTGAATTTCTGGCAGTTCCCTGTTGATGTACTGCTGCAACTATTTTTGAATTATCTTCAGCAAAATTTTACTTGCTTGTGATAGTAATGATATTGTTCAATAATTTCCACATTCTGTTGCATCACCCTTCTTTGGAATGGGCACAAATTTGGATCTCTTCCAGTCAGTTGGCCAGGTAGCTGTCTTTCAAATTTCTTGGCATAGGCAAGTGAACACTTCCAGTTCTGCATCTGTGTGTTGAAACATCTCAGTTGGTACTCCATCAGTTCCTGGAGCCTTGTTTTTTGCCAATCCCTTCAGTGCAGTTTGGACTTCTTCCTTTAATACCATAGGCTCTTGACATATGTTACCTCCTGAAATGGTTGAATGTTGACCAATTCTTTTTGGTACAGTGTTGGATCTTGGCTGAAAGCAGAGAATACCAGAAAGATGTTTACTTGTGTTTTATTGACTATGCAAAGGCATTTGATTGTGTAGATCATAATAAATTATGGATAACGTTGCGAAGAATGAGAATTCCAGAACACACTGAGTTGTGTTCATGAGGAACCTGTACATTGACCAAGAGGCAGTCGTAACAGAACAAGAGAATACTGCATGGTTTAAAATCAGGAAAGATATGCGTCAGGGTCGTATCCTTTCACCGTACTTATTCAGTTTGTATGCTGAGCAAATAATCTGAGAAGCTGGACTGTATGAAGAAGAACATGGCATCAGCATTGGTGGAAGACTCATTAACAATATGCAATATGCAGATGATGCTTGCTTGCTGAAAGCAAAGAGGACTTGAAGCACTTACTGATGAAGATCAAAGCCTACGGCCTTCTGTATGGATTACACTTCAACATAAAGAAAACAAAAATCCTCACAACTGGACCAATAAGCAACATCATGATAAACAGAGAAAAGATTGAAGTTACAAAGATTTCATTTTGGTTAGATCCACAATCAACACCCATGGAAGCAGCAGTCAAGAAATCAAACGTCGTATTACAGTGGGAAAGTCTGCTGCAAAAGACCTCTTTAAAGTGTTGAAAAGCAAAGATGTCGCTTTGAGGACTAAGGTGCGCCTGACCCAAGCCATGGTATTTTCAATTGCCTCATATGCATGTGAAAGCTGGACAATGAATGAGGAAGACCAAAGAAGAATTGATGCTTTTTTATTTTATTTTATTGTACTTCAGGTGAAGGCTTACAGAACAAATAGTTTCTCATGAAACAGTAGTACACATGTTGTTTTATGACATTGGTTAACCCTCTAACTTCTCAACCTTTTTTTTTTTGGTGAAGATACACATAGCCAAAGATACACCGTTTCAAAAATTTCTACATGCACAGTTCAGTGACATTGACTACGCTCTTCCAATTGTGCTGTTATTCTCACTTCAGATGAAGACTTACAGAACAAAATATTTTCTCATTTAACAGTTACTACACATGTTGCCCTATGACAATGGTTAACAATCTCACAACACATCAACAGTATCCTTACTCAACCTTGGGTTTCCTATCACCAGCTTCCTTCTGGCCCTTGTCACTGGACTCCTGTACCTCGTTATTCTCATTTGGTTTTACGGGGGTGTCCACTCCCAGGCTGAACAGTGAACCTCGGAGGTAACTTCACCACTGAGCTAAAAGGGTGTCTGGGGGCCATACTCTTGAGGTTTCTCCAGTCTCCTTTAGGCCAGTAAATCTGGTCTTTTTTTTGTGAGTTAGAATTATGCTCTACATCCTTCTCCAGCTCTGTCCAGAGCCCTCTGTTGTGATCCTGGTCAGAGCAGTCAGTGGTGGTAGCCGGGCACCATCTAGCTGTACTGGACTCAGTCTGGTGGAGGCCTTGGTAGCTGTGGACAATTAGTCTTTTGGACTAATCTTTTCCTTGTATCCTGTTCTCTTCATTCTCCCTTGCTCCCAAAGGGATGAGACCAGTGGAATATCTTAGATGGCCGCTCACAGGCTTTTAAGACAGAGTTGATGCTTTTGAATTATGGTGTTGGCAAAGAATATTGAATATACCATGCACTGCGAGAAGAAAGAACAAGTCTGTCTTGGAGAAATACAGCCAGAATGCTCCTTAGAAGTGAGGATGGTGACACTTCATCTCATGTACTTTGGACATGTTATCAGGAGGGACTGATCCTTAGAGAATGGCATCATGCTTGGTAAAGTAGGTCAGTGAAAAAAAGGAAGACACTCAAGGAAATGGGTTGACACAGTGGCTGCAACAATGGACTTGAACATAACAATGATTGTGAGGATAGCGCAGGACCAGGCAGTGTTTCTTTCGTCCTGTTGTACATAGGGTCTCTATGAGTCGGAACTGACTCGATGGCACCTAACCATAACAACATGAGGAGGCCCAGATGAATGCATGAAAGAGCCTTACATCTTTGGAGAACAGCTATACTAAGTATAAGTTGTTTTGGAGGAGAAGCGCAAGATAAGATGTAAGCAGTGGGTAGGGCCCAGATCACACAGGACAGAGTGTGTCATGCTAAGGAATTATTATTTTTATCTTGTAGGCAATTTAGTAAGAATTTTAAAAAGAGGAATCACTTGATCAGAATTACATATTTGAAAGACCTTTGTAGCCATGTGGAGAATAAACTGAGGTGGGGGACCAGTAAGTAAGTTAAGGACATAGTAGCTTGGGTAGATTTGGCAGTTCTTTGGTAGGTCAAATCATCAGGAATTAGTGATCAGCTGGATACACAGTGGGGGTTCTGAGGCCCATGTTTTGTGTGTCTGAGCATATGTTCAATTTCTTTCTCTTAGGGAGAGCTCATAGCTTCTCATCAGCTTGTCAAGGGGATCTTGGACGTCCAAAAGGGTAACGAGTGATAGTGTGTTCAGCACTGTGGGAGGTGTTGTAGGAGTCAAAGAAAACGAAAGCACCAATGGTAGCTCTGCTGTCTGAGAACTCAGAAGATAAGGAAAGAAGACAAACACAAACTTTGACACTATTAAAGAAGAAAAATGAAATAAACAAAGGGTGGAAAGGCCACATCATCTGTATTCTGGGCAATATCAAGAGAAGTTAAGAAATATTTTCCCTTCAGCTTCCTTCTCCCACATAATTTTACTTATAAGGCTGGAATTGCAATATATTTGATTTATAGTCAATATTCATAAAAGCCACAAGATGGCGAGATTGTTCCTTAAAATGAATGTGAGTGTGTGTGTGTGTGTGTGTGTGTGTGTGTGTGTGTGTGTGTGTGTGTGTGTGTGTGTGTGTGTGTGTGTAGGGGGGAGGGAGGGGTTCCTCTCTGATTTTCCATAACTTCCTTCAGTTTCCTTACTCCCTTACTTGAATAGTGAGCTGACATGCTTACATTTTTCCTCTTTAATTTGTATTTTGATCATAGTTGTTTTTGGAATTATGAAGTTAAAAATAGAATAAGTAAAGAACTATCCAGATTCCATGCTTACTAGTTTTTTTAGCTCTTTAGTAAGTTATCAATGAACAATTCCAATCTGCACATTGCCAACAGAGTAATCTTTGCAAAATGCCATTTTGATAGTCAGTTCCCAATTTTTAAACTTTCCATTTATTAATTGTCATAAATATTTCTTGATAGTACTGGTAGTCAGAGTCCAAATTATTAAGGAAAATATAAAGTGAAAGAGGAGGAAAAACTTTTGACTCGTATTACAGAAATAAATTTATTTATTTTTATTGTTAGCTTTTTCTCTAAAATGAACAAGTGCAAGATTCCTAGTACAAAATCTTCTTTCAATTTTTATGGGTTATTAAACAATATTTAAGTGCAATGCTTGCAGTATTGGTTCTTATCATTTCAGCATACCTCATAACAGTTTTCTTTTTGTTATTCTCAATATTTTCTGGAAAAGGCAAGCTAATGTATTATCAGCATATTGATTAATGCATATTTATTAGCTATGTATATTGAACTCTCAATGTAAAATGCACTTTGCTTATGCTATCTCATCAAATAGAATCCTTTTAAGAAATCTATAAGATAAATGTTAACATTGGCCTTTTACAAATGAGGACATTGAGGCTCAGAGAGGTTAGGTGAATTGTTGAGATTTAGAGGTTGGCAGAGCTGTATATTGAATCTAGATTTTTTCAGTCCTAAAACTCATTCTCTTATTCATATGTCATACTGACTCCAAAGAGAGTAACTGTTTCTATTTATCTTTAACAGAAACACTTGACAATTGTAATTTTAAAGTAATTAGGATATTTGTGCCTCCCCCTTGTAGGCTGAACAAAAAGGGAATTTGTATCAGAAGGCAACTATTATGGCCCACTTTTGTTTAGCAAGCTGTTTGTTTTTCTAAGCATATTTTAATGCAGCCTTTTATTTAGAAGACTCCATTTAGAGTTGTGTGGGTGGTATGGGGCTTCACATTATCCCATCTGAGGAATTTGGGCCCTGGCCAGAAGCCTAAGAGCATCGCACCTGATTTTCTCAACCTGCAGCTGATTGAAACTTAATTCCTTCCCTTGACTTCCTGTTGAGACAACAGGTGGTTCATGGGGCACAGAGCGTTCCTGCCTTAGGGTGGCAGCTTCTCTTTGCTCGAGGAGACCCGTTTGATGCTGGAATTTAAACTTGTGATTTAAAAAACATACTGTTGAAGACCAAGAGGCCTGGGCTCGGATGCCCTTTTTAGCAGCAAACTGGCTTGGCATTAATTTCCGTATTTCTGCATGGGGAATGTTGAATTGTACTTTTATATCCCCGTATACTCCTTTCATCTCCCCTTTTTTGTTTTCCTAAGATTTAAAAAGAAATAGTTCAGAGTTTACAAGCTTTATTTTTGAAATTGGGAGACAAACATAACAGAGGCTAGGGCTTTGTATAATTGGCCTTTACCTGAATCAAGACGTTTTGGTGGTGTTTCCTGGTTTTGGGGTCCCTGGGTGGCCCTGGCGGCACAGTGGTTAAATGCTACAGCTGCTAACCAAAAAGAGGGCAGTTCAAACCCACCAGCCACTCCTTGGAAACCCTATGGGGCAGTTCTACTCTGTTCTGTAGAGTCACTATGAGTCGGAATCTACTCGATGGCAACAGGTTTGAGGTGGCACAAGGTCCCTGGGTAGCACAAATGGGTTCAGCGCTTGGCTGCTAACCAAAAGGTTTGCAGTTCAAATCCACCCAGAGGCCTGGTGATCTGCTCAAGATCACAGGCATTGAAAACCCTATGGAGTACAGGTCTGCTCTGCACACGTGAGGTTATCAGAAGTCGAAGTCCACTTGATGGCAATTGTTTTTTTTCCTCCCATGATTTTACTTTTTTCTTCATAAAATTTTAATTGAAAAATTATTATAGAAAAAATAAGAGTGGCCATGAATTATTGATGTTTCCTGGTTGGTATGGCAGTATTCTCTCTATTTTTATTTATGATTGAAATTTTCCATAGTAAACTGTAAAAGAGATTTTTTCATACTTTTCCTGTCAATAATGATAAATAACCATTAATCTTGAACTATTTTAGCTTCTTAATAATAAAACAATAGTTTTATCTGGGGATTTTGTTCACGTTTCCCACCAAGACCATATCTGGTGGCAAATGTATTTGAGTAGGTTAATTGATGATTAGATGATCTAAATACTTCTTTAGTTTATTTATTCATTTACTACTTATAGATTATTTGCTTGTCTTTGAAAAATAATTAATTTTATCTGACAAGTATTTATTTATTCATTCATTCAATGAATGTTATTGAACATTTACTCTGTGCCAGGCACTATTCTAGAAGTTGAGGATACAGCAGTGAACCAAATAGAAAAAGAAACAAATAAAAAACAAAAAACTCTGGATCATGAATTTTTGTACAGAGGAGACAGAAAGTAAGTCAGTAAACAAATAACTATGTTATATATCTTGTAGTGATAAAGGGTATGAAAAAATATGTAACAGAGTAAAAGGTAGTCAGAGAAGGTCTCTCTAATAAGGAGATATTTGAGTAGATACCTGAAAGATGAGAGAGAGTGAGGCATATGGAGATAAGAAGCAAGTTAGAGAGCATTCGAGGTGGCAGGAGAAACAAGTGCAAAGACCCTGAGGCAGCCTTTTCTTGATCTTTCTAAAGCAGGGTATTGAGGGAATTTCAGCAAATAGCTGATGGATGTGGAAGGCTTTTCTACGTATATGGTTACTCTCTGGTTGATACATGGGATTTAAAGAGAGATTCTTGTAGCTCCTGACATAACCTTAATTCATCAATAAGCACCAGGGCTGAGGAGCGCAGGAGAAAATATTTCTTGTGTTATCCTGCATCTGAGTGATGACAAACAAACAAACAAAGGACACTTTTCTATCTGTATTCTTTAACACTGCACTGTTAGGAAATGTAATGGTTTTATTCATGGAGATATTTTTGAAAAAATTTTTAAAATTTTTTCCCATACAAAAATTTATACATACATTATTATGTGACTCTAATTGCTCTCCTCGTACTGTGACAGCCCACTCCTCCTTTCCACCCCTGGTTCCCCATGTCCATTCAACTAGCTCCTAACCCTCTCTGCCTTCCCATCTCACCTCCGGACAAAAGCTGCCCATTTAGTCTCTTGTACCTATTTGAGCTAAGAGGCACACTCCTCACGAGTATCACTTTATGTCCCACAGTCCAGTCCAATCCCTGTCTGAAGAGTTGGCCTCGGAAATTGTTTTAGTTCTGGGATGACAGAGAATCCAGGGGCCATTCTTTCCTGGGTTCCTCTAGTCTCAGTCAGACCACTGAGTCTGGTCTTCTTACTAGAATTTGAGTTCTGCACCCCACCTTTCTCCTGCTCCATCCAAGACTCTCTGTAGTATTCCTTGTCAGGGCGGTCGTTGGTGGTAGCCAGGCACCGTCTAGGTCTTCTTGTCTCAGGCTGATGAAGTCTCTGGTTGATGTGGCCCTTTCTGTCTCTTGGGCTAACATTTTCCTTGTGTCTTTGGCCTTCTTCATTCTCCTTTACTCGAGGTGGTTGGGACCAATTGATGCATCTTAGATGGCCGCTTGCAAGGTTTTAAGACCCCAGATGCCACTCACCGAAGTAGGATGCAGAACATTTTCTTAATAAGCTTTGTTATGCCAGTTGACCTAGATGTACCCTGAAAGCATGGTCTCCAGACCCCTACCCCTGCTACTCTGTCCCTCAAAGTGTTTGATTGCATTGAGGAAACTTCTTAGCTCTGGTTTAGTCCAGTTGTACAGACTTCCCCTGTAGTGAGTGCTGTCCTTCCCTTCAGCTAAGATAATTCTTATCTACTATCTAGTTAGTAAATAACCCCCCCTTGTAACCATCAAAGAATGTTTTCTTCTATGTTTAAACCTTTTCTTGAGTTCTTATAATAGTGGTCTTATACAATATTTGTCCTTCTGTAACTGACTAAATTCACGCAGCATAATGCCCTCCAGCTTCCTCCATGTTATAAGAAGTTTTACAGCTTCATCGTTCTTTATCGTTGCGTAGTATTCCATTGTGTGGATATACCATAATTTGCTTATCCATTTGTCTGTTGATGGGCACCTAGGTTGTTTCCATCTTTTTGCCGTTGTGAACAGTGCTGCAGTGAACATGGGTGTGCATGTATCTATTCCTGTGACAGCTCTTATTTCTCTAGGATATATTCCAAGGAGCCGGATAGCTGGACTGTATGGTACTTCTAGTTCTAGCTTTTTAAGGAAGCGCCAAATCAATTTCCAAAGCGGTTGTACCATTTTTCATTCCTGCCTGTATAAGTGTTCCAGTCTCTCCACAGCCTCTCCAGCATTTATTGTTTTGTGTTTTTTGGATTAATGCTAGCCTTGTTGGGGTGAGATGATATCTCATTGTAGTTTTGATCTGCATTTCTCTAATGGCTAATGATTTTGAGCGTTTCTTCATGTGTCCATTAGCCGCTTGAATATCTTCTTTGGTGAAGTGCCTGTTCATACCCTTTGCCCAATTTTTAATTGGGTTAGTCATCTTTTGGTTGTTGAGGTTTTGCAGTATCCTGTAGATTTTAGAGATTAGACACTGATCGGTTTTGTCATAGCCAAAAGTTTTTTCCCAGTCTGTAGGTTGTCTTTTTACTCTTTTGATGAAGTCTTTTGATGAGCATAAGTGTTTGATTTTTACGAGCTCCCATTAATCTGGTCTCTCTTCTGGTGCTTGTGCGTTGTTACTTATGGCTCGTATAGTGTTTATGCCATGTATTAGGGCTCCTAGTGTTATCCCTATTTTTTCTTCAATGATCTTTATCATTTTTGACTTTATATTTCAGTCTTTGATCCATTTTGAGTTAGTTTTTGTGCATGGTGTGAGGTATGGGTCTTGTTTCAGTTTTTTGCAGATGGATATCCAGTTACGCCAGCATCATTTGTTAAAGAGACTGTCTTTTCCCCAGCTAACGGACTCTGGGCCTTTGTCAAATATCAGCTGTGCATAGGTGGAGGAATTTATGTGTGGATTCTCAATTCTGTTCCATTGTTCTATGTATCTGTTGTTGTACCAGTAACAGGCTGTTTTGACTACTGTGGTGATATAATAGGTTCTAAAATTAGGTAGTGTGAGGCCTCCCACTTTGTTGTTCTTGTGTAATGCTTTACTTATTCATGGCCTCTTCTCTTTCCGTATAAAGTTGGTGATTTGTTTCTCCATCTCATTAAAAAATGCCAGTGGAATTTGGATTGGGATTGCATTGTATCTGTAGATAGCTTTTGGGTAGAATTTTCACAATGTTGAGTCTACCTATCCATGAGCAAGGTATGTTTTTCCGCTTACGCAGGTCTCTTTTGGTTTCTTGCAGTAGTGTTTTGTAGTTTTCGTTGTATAGGTCTTTTATGTCTCTGGTTAGATTCATTTCTAAGTATTTTATCTTCTATGGGGCTATTGCAAATGGTATTGATTTGGTGATTTCCTCTTCGAGGTTCTCTTTGTTGGTGTAAAGGAATCCAACTGATTTTTTTATTTTTATCCTGTATCGTGAAACTTTGCTGAAATCTTCTATTAGTTCCAGTAGTTTTCTTGTGGATTATTTGGGGTTTTCTGTGTATAACATCATATCATCTGCAACTAGAGGTACTTTGACTTCTTCCTTACCAATTTGGATGCTCTTTATTTCTTTTTCTAGCCTAATTGCTCTGGCTACGACCTCCAGCACAATGTTGAATAGAGTGGTGATAAAGGGCTTCCTTGTCTGGTTCCCATTCTCAAGGGGAATGCTTTCAAAGTCTCTCCATTTAGGATGATGTTGGCTATTGGCTTTGTATAAATGCCCTTAATTATATTGAGGCATTTCTCTTCTATTCCAATTTTGTTGAGAGTTTTTATCATGAATGGGTGTTGGACTTTTTCAAATGCCTTTTCTGCATCGATTGATAAGATCATGTGGTTCTTGTCTTTTGTTTTATTTATGTGATGGATTGCATTGATTGTTTTTCTAATGTTGAACCATCCCTGCATACCTGGTATAAATCCCACTTGATCACAATGAATTATTTTTTTGATCTGTTGCTAAATTCTGTTGGCTAGAATTTTGTTAAGGATTTTGCGTCAATGTTCATGAGGGATATTGGTCTGTAATTTTCTTTTTTTGTGGTGTCTTTACCTGGTTTTTGTATCAGGGTTATGCTGGCTTCATAGAATGAGTTTGGTAATATTTCATCCTTTTCTGTGTTCTGAAATACCTTTACTAGTAGTGGTGTTAACTCTTGTCTGAAAGTTTGGTAGAATTCTCCAGTGAAGCCATCTGGGCCAAGGCTTGTTTCTCTGTTGGGAGTTTTTAAATTACCTTTTAAATCTCTTCTTTTGTTATGAGTTTATTTTGTTGTTCTAACTCTGTTTGTGTTAGTTTAGGTAGGTAGTGAGTTTCTAGAAATTTGTCCATTTCCTCTAGGTTTTCAAATTTGTTAGAGTACAATTTTTCATAGTATTCTGTTATGATTCTTTTAATTTTAGTTGGGTCTGTTGTGATATCACCCATCTCATTTGTTATATGGGTTATCTGCTTCCTCTCCTGTTTTTCTTTTGTCAGTTTGTCCAAAGGTTTGTCAATTTTATTGATCTTTTCAAAGAAGCAACTTTTGGTCTTGTTAACTCTTTCAATTGTTTTTCTCTTCTCTGTTTCATTGAATTCTGCTCTAATTTTTATTATTTCCTTTCTTTTGGCACCTGAGGGCTTCTTTTGCTGCTCTCTTTCTACTAGTTCCAGTTGTAGGGTTAATGTTTTGATTATGGCCCTTTCTTCTTTTTGGATGTGTGGATTTGTTGCTATAAACTGACCTCTGAGCACTGCTTTTGCTGTGTCCCAAAGGTTCTGGTAGGATGTATTTTCATTCTTGTTTGAGTCTATGAATTTCTTTATTCCATCCTTAATTTCTTCTATAACCGAGTAGTTTTTGAGCAAGGTGTTGTTCAGTTTCCATGTGTTTGATTTTTTTTCCTTGCTTTATCTGTTGTTGATTTCTACTTTAATGGCTTTATGGTCAGAAAACATGCTTTGTGATTATTCCATGCTTTGGATTTTGTTAAGGCTTGCTTTATGGTCTAATATGTGGTCTATTCTGGAGAATGATCCACGTGCACTGGAAAAGAAATTATCCTTGGCCGCTGTTGGGTGCAGTGTGCGGTATATGTCTATGAGATACAGTTGGTTGATTGTAGCATTTAGCTCTTCTGTGTCTTTGTTGAGGTTCTCTCTGGATGTTCTGTCCTTCACCGAAAGTGGTGTGTTGAAGTCTCCTACTACTATTGTGGAGCCGTGTATCTCTCTTTTCAGTGCTGTTAGAATTTGTTTTATGTATTTTGGAGCCCTGTCATTGGGTGCATAAATATTTATTATAGTTATATCCTTCTGGTGTATTGACCCTTTAATCATTATGTAGTGTCCTTCCTTATCCTTTGTGGTGGATTTTACTTTAAAGTCTATTTTGTCAGAGATTAATATTGCCACTCCTGCTCTTTTGTGAGTGTTGTTTGCTTGATATATTTTTTCCATCCTTTGAGTTTTAGTTTGTTAGTGTCTTTAAGTCTAAGGTATGCCTCTTGTAGACAGCATATAGACAGATCGTGTTTTTTTATCCAATCTGCCACTCTCTGTCTCTTTATTGGTGCATTTAGTCCATCTACATTCAGCGTAGTTATTGATAGGTATGAGTTTATTGCTGTCACTTTGATGTCTTTTTTTATGTGTTGTTCACAGTTTCTTTGTTCCACTTAATGTTCTGTGCTGAGTTGTTTCTTTTTATGTATTTTCTTTTCATCTTTTTCATTGTTGTTGATTTTGTCTTTGCTGAGTCCTTATATTTTTCTAGCTTTTTATTTTGACTTTTAGAATTGTTAGTTTCCTTTGTAGTTATCTTAATATTTACTCTTATTTTTCTAAGTTTATACCAGTCTTTTATTTCTTTATATTGCCTTGACTTTCTCTCCATATGAAAAATCTATGTCTACATGTTTTAAGTCCCTCTTTTTTGTTTTAATGTTGTCATCTTTTACATATTGACATCTGTTTCCCTATTTTCAGTTGTTTAGCTTTGATTTACTTTTGTGACTTCCATATCTGGGTTGATATCTGGTTGCTGTGTCCTGTGTTCTAGTCTTGGGTTGTTATCTGATATTACTGATTTTCTAACCAGAGAACTCCCCTTAGTATTTCTTGTAATTTTTTTTTTTTTTTTGGTTTTTTCAAATTCCCTGAACTTCTGTTTATCTGGAAATGCCCTAATTTCTCCATCATATTTGAGAGACGGTTTTGCTGGATATAGAATTCTTGGCTGTCAGATTTTTCCTTCAAGGCTTTATATATGTCATCCCATTGCCTTCTTGCCTGCGTGGTTTCTGCTGAGTAGTCTGAGCTTATTCTTATTGCATCTCCTTTGTAGATGATTTCTCTTTTATCCATAGCTGTTCTTAAAATTCTCTCTTTATCTTTGATTTTGGCAAGTTTGATTATAATATGTCTTGGTGACTTTCTTTGGGGTCTATCTTTTGTGGGGTTTGATGAGCATCTTGGATAGCTATCTCATCATGTTTCACGATATCAGGGAAGTTTTATGCCAACCAATCTTCAACAATTTTCTCTGTATTTTCTCTTATCACCCCCGTTCTTGTACTCCAATCACTCGTAGGTTATTCCTCTTGATAGAATCCTACATAATTCATAGGTTTTCTTCATTTTTTAAAATCCTTTTATCTGATTTTTCCTCAAATAAGTTGGTGTCAAGTGCGTTATTTTCAGTCTCACTAATTCTGACTTCCATTGTCTCATTTCTGGTCCTGTGACTTTTTATTGAGTTGTCTAATTCTGAAATTTTATTGTTAACTTCTGGATTTCTGATTGCTGTCTAAGGATTCTTGTAGCATGTTTATTTTTCATTACGCTCTTCTCTAATCTTTTTAATTTCCTCTATTGCGTGTTCTGCATTTTGATTAATTTCCTTCCTAATTTCTTGAGGATTTCTGTAGATTAATCTTTTGTATTCTGCCTCTGGTAGTTGCAAGAAATTTTCCTTCCCTGGGAAATTTCTAGATTCTTTATTCTGAGAGCTTGCTGAAGCCATCATGGATTGCCTCTTTATGTGAGTTGATATTGACTGTTGTCTCTGAGCCATCAATAAATTACTATATTTATTTATTTTATATTTGCTTATTGTGTCCTAGCTTCTTGTTCTGTTTTGATATGCCCACATCGGCTGCTTGTATGAGCTAGTTTGATTATTGACACCTTTGAACCGCTAATGTCCTGTCATTAGGTGGTTAAATCTGTTACTAAGTATGTCAGCTCTGGAGTCTGTCCCCTCCTTCTGTATGTATTCAGCTCAGGTGCCCAGGTAGATAGCCACCAGGTGGTGTAGGCTCTCACTTACAGTCTTAGACAGGCATGGGTGATTGGTGTATGCACAGGCATCTGGCTGCTGGAGGGTGACACACTCTAAGCAAGGCAGGGGGCTGATGGCCACCCCCGAGTGTCCGGGAGGAAGGTGTGTGCCTGTTCCCTAGACTGCATAGGTGGGTAGGTTTTGCAGCCAGCATATGAGCACCTAATGCTGTTGGCTGTAAGGACTGGGGTGGGGGGCACCTCTCACATGTGGCTAGGTGGCATGAATGAAGCCACCAGTCCTCAGGCCCCTGATGTGCGAAGGTGAAGACCCTGCTTAATGGGCAGAACAGTGTCGTATCAAGAACCTGCCACTTCACAGATGAAACAGTTGAAGTTAGTTCTGGTATATACCCTTTGTACTGTGGTAATGAGAGCCTACGCTGTTGAGATCAGCCCACACAAGTCTATGCAGAGGGAAAGGCACTCAGAGTCCGTGGATCCCTTATGCCTGTGCCTAGGCAAAGGATCTGTGCTTACCTTGGGTTCCTGGCTTAGTGGAACCAGCAGTTCATTTTTCCCTTCTTTGGTAATTTTGTTCACTCTCCAAGGCAAGGAGAATGGCTCTGGGCATGTGACGGATCCTACTTCTGGCTTAGGGGACTCTGCAATTTCCTGAAGCCATTCCCAGACCCAGTGCAGGGCAGGGAGCAGAGAGGTAAATGGGAAAGAGGTTTTTCCCTAAGAAGGGTTTTTTTGATCTGCGCAGGAAGGCGTACACCAGTACTTATCTTTTGTGGAGGGTTGCTTCTCACTGGTTCTGGGTGGCCGTATAGAGTCTCTGGTGCTGGGTCTCTTCTGGTGCAGAAAATGTGCCTCCTGAGCATGGCTGCTTGCCTGCCTCACTGCTCACCCCGGAGCTGATCAGGCCTGAAGGACCCAGTCTCTCGCTGGGTCAGGTCTGGCAACTCCTCGCTGCTTCCGAACTGTCTCTCCCTCCCAGTGCCACTCAGTCCGTTTCCTCAACTCTGCCTTTGATGTTAAGGGCTCCCAGATTGCCATATATAATTGAATCACTTTTTTTTTTGGGTCTTTGTTGTAAGAGGGACCACCAGAAGCATCTGAATACTCCATCATTTGGCCCCAGCTCCTCATGTAAAAATTTTTAAAAATCATCATTTATATTTTCTCTGCATACTTGAAAAAATATTTAAACAGAAACAAGGGAAATATTGTTTAATTTTACTTTGTAAATTGTATAGATCAAGAGTAACAAATGCCTGTTGATATCCAGGAGGTAAGTTAAATGAGTGAATCAGGCTGAGATGTAGATAGTAAGGAGTGGTGGAGACTGTGTCTAATTGGAGAATTCATGCCCTATATAACAAAAGGCAGCTGTTACACAACTCTGATTGATTCTTGCCATGTGAGAATGTGGGCCTAGGTTTGAATTTATTTTCTGATTTTTCAAGAAAAGCCAAATATTTGCATTTTATGTGAAATCTCCTGATTTTTAAATGTTGACAACTAAATAAAGAAATTTCAGAATACTCTGCAGGCCATACAAAACACTCATGCAGGTGGGATCTGGCCTAGAAGTCATCAATTTGAGACCATCTGGAGTAGAACATCCTAATTCTTACTGCCTCCTTTCAAAGGATAGTATAGATGTAATACAAACAAAATGCTGCAAGATTTCTAGATGCAAATGTTTTTTAACACACTATTGAAATATTGCTCTCCCTCTGTGGTGCTGAATATGTCTGTTCTTCTTGTTGTTTTAGGGTATGGCCAGACAGGTCCAATGTCTCAGCGAGCTGGTTATGATGCTGTTGCCTCTGCTGTTTCTGGTCTGATGCACATCACAGGGCCTGAGGTAGGTATTCTTTAGAATATTCCTAAGTTTTTTTCCTGATGTATTTCAAAGATAAATTCCTCTTCACCTTCCCGTAGGCTTAAACTTGAGTTAATTTTACAAAGAAATCAGTAAAAGTGAGTGAATAATTTTATTAAAGTAAAATGGGGTTGTTTATTACAGTATACTTGAGGCTAAATATCAGTTGAACACTAATGACTGAAGGCCAAAAGAGTTTGGGATGACATCATGTCAGTCATGTCAGAATATGTGAGCTCTCTGGTACCAGACTCCCAAGATCAAATCCCAATTCCACACTTAACTAGCTAAGTAACCTCAAACAAATTGCCTGACAGTTTCCTTTCTGTGTTTCAGTCTCCTTATCTGTAAAAACAGGGATAATAACAGCCCCTACTTCCACCTTGAGTATATTGCACCTGAATTTATAGATTATCTCAAGAACAGATTTGATGCATTGAACACTAATGACTGAAGACCAGACGAGTTGTGGAGTGACATCAAGGATATCATATATGAAGAAAGTAAAAGGTCATTAAAAAAACAGGAAAGAAAAGACCAAAATGGATGTCAGAAGAGACTCTGAAAGTTGTTCTTGAACACAGAATAGCTAAAGCAAAAGGTAGAAATGATCACATAAAGAGCTGAAGAGATTTCAAAGGGCAGCTTGAGAAGACAAAGTAAAGTACTGTAATGAAATGTGCAAATATGTGGAGTTAGAAAACCAGGAGGAAGAATGTGCTTGGCATTTCTTAAGCTGAAAGAACTGAAGAAAAAAAATCAAGCCTTGAGTTGCAGTATTGAAGGATTCTACAGGGAAATATTGAATGATGCAGGAAGCATCAAAAGAAGATGGAAGGGGGAAGGTGAGCCAAAATAGTTCTGTAGACAGAAGCATCACACTGTCCTTTGACAGCAAAGACCCAAAAAACTAAGTAAAACAGAGAGAGACATCAGTCCTGGAACCCTAAGCATGAAATGAAGAGATAAAGAACTCAGCCAAGTACTGAATGGAATAAGAAACTGACAGAGAACAGACAGCTAGGAGAGATATGAGTGGAGGTCCCCATCAGCTAATGCAGCACAGATTCACTATCTTAGACTCCTGTCAGAGACTAGTGGACAGAGAGTATGGGAAAGCAGCTTACAGAGCTCCCAGCAGGAGACAGAGCACTCTCTTGTCCTGCCCTGCTGCACCATAGCTAAGCAACTGGACCTGCCCATTGGACAAGGAGGTGAAAAGTATCATGCCCACAGATGAGCAAAGAACAAAGAATGCACAGCCCGCCTACTCAGACATAACTAAATAAAACAAAAAAGAAGGCTGAAAGAAACAAATCTATAATCAATAAATGAAGAAAATGACTAGTGAATGTCAAGACAGCAGAAAATATCAAAACATAAAAAAACCAGGAAAATGGTTCCAGTAGGCATCCAAAATAAAACACCAGGTGACTTTCCAGTAGAAGAAAAGGCACTAAAACTACCTGATAGGGAATTCAAATCTCTAATATCCAGAGCTATCCAAGAGTTGAAGCAAAAAGCAGACAAAAATGAGGAAAAAACAGACAAATTCATGATAAATATAGACAAAAGAATGGAAGAATTTAGGAAAATAGTACAGGAACAGAATGCCGAAATAAATTCACAAGTAGAAATCATAAAAAGACAACAATTAGAAATCCAAATGTTAAAGAAGATTTCAGAAATGGACAGTGTCATAGAAGGTCTGAGGAGCAGGATTGAAACACTGGAAGACAGGATCAGTGAAATTGAAGACAAACACTTGGTTACAACTCTGTTTGAGAAAAAAATCAGAAAAAAGAACAAATAAAAATGAAGAAACCCTTAGAATTATGTGGGATACAATCAAAAGCAAAAATTTTCGAATGATCGGAGTTCCAGAACAGGTGGAGAAAATGGAAAACACAGAGTGGATCATTGAAGAATTGCTGACAGAAAACTTCCTTAATATCATGAAAGATGAAAAGCTGACCATCCAAGAAGCTCAACGCACCCCATATAAGATAAACCCCGATAGAAAATCACCAAGGCATATCATAATCACACTTGTTAAAACCAAAGACAAGCAAAGAATCCTGAGAGCAGCTTGAGAAAAATAAAAGTCACATACAGAGGGGAAACAATTAGAATAAGCTCTGATTATTCAGCAGAAATCATGCAGGCAAGAAGGCAATGGGATGACATTTATAAAACCTTGAAAGAAAAAAAATTGCCAACCAAGAATAATATATCTTGCAAAACTCTCTTCCAAATATGATGGTGAAATTAGGACATTTCTAGAAGCAGAAATTAAAAGAATACGTAAAAACCAAGCCCAATTTACAAGAATTATTAAAAGGAGTCCTTCGGTTTGAGAACAGATAACATCAGACCACAGCCTGAATCTAGGAAGCAAGATTGCAGCAGCCAGATATCAACCTAGGAAATGAACTCTCAGTGACTGTTCAAAACCAAAAGATTTACAATAGGGAACAGGAGAGGTTAATTTGTAAATGACAACAACGTCAGAACAATCAAAGACAGAATAAACAGTATAGGTATTGAACTTTCTAATGGAGAGGAAGGCAAGGCAATAGCACGTAATACTACACTGGTTCAAACCTAAGAAGATAAGGGTAAAACTCAAGGTAACCACAAAGAAAGTTAACAAACCTACTCATCAAAATAAAGAAGAAAAACATAAAGTCTCAGTAAAAACAAAATCTACAAAAGCAAAAGAAATGAAAAAAATCCACAAACAAAATGAATTCAGCACAGGAGAGTAAGAGGACCAAAGATAATGTCTGTACCACAAAATAAGCACCATGAAATGGCAGCAATAAACTCATACCAATCAATAATTACACTGAACATAAATGGCCTAAATTCACCCATAAAGAGACAGAGTGACAGAATGGATTAAAAAAAACAAAAAAACAGTATCCATCAATATGCTGTCTACAAGAGACACACCTTAGGAAAAAAAAAAGACGTAAATTTATTAAAAATCAAAGGATGGAAAAAATATATCAAGCAAACAGCTACCAAAGAAGATCAGGAGTGGCAATACTAATTTCAGATAAAGTAGACTTTAAAACAAAATTCTCCATAAAAGACAAAGAAGTGTACTATATAATGATTAAGGGAAAATCCATCATGAAGACATAACCATAATAAATATCTACACACCCAATGGCAGGGCTCCAAAATATATAAAACAAACTCTAACAGCACTGAAAAGATAAATTGACAGTTCCACAATGATAGTAGGACACTTCAACACACCACTCTCAGTGAAGGACAGATCATTTAGAAAGAAACTCAGCAAAGATACAGGAGATCTACAGGACACAATCAGCCAACTTGACCTCATAAACATACATAGAACACTCCACCCAACAGCTGCAAAGTGCACATTGTTTTCCAATGCACATGGAATGTTCTCCAGAATACACCACATCTCAGGCCACAGAGCAACCCTTGACAAAATTCAAAACACTGAGATACTAGAAAGTATTTTCTCTGACCACAGCACCATTAGAGTTGAAATTAACCACAGGAAGAGCAAGGAAAAAAAAAATCAATTCCATGGAAACCGAATAACACCCTGTTACAAACCACTGGGTAATAGAAGAAATCGGAGATGGAATAAAAAAATTCTTGGAATCAAATGAGAATGAAAATACATTACACCAAAACCTTTGGGACACAGCAAAGGCAGTGCTCAGAGGTCAATTTATAGCAATAGATGCACACGCCAAAAAAGAAGAAAGGGACAAAATTAAAACATTAGCTACATCACTCGAACAAATAGAAAGAGAACAGCAAAAGAAGCCCACAGCCACCAGAAGAAAGGAAATAATAAAGATCAGAGCAGAAATAAATGAAATAGTGAATAGAAAAACAATAGAAAGAAGCAACAAAACCAAAAGTCGGTTCTTTGAAAGGATCAACAAAATTGATTAACCATTGGCCAAACTGAGAAAAGAAAAACAGGAGAGGACACAAATAACCCAAATCAGAAATGAAATGGGGGATGTTACAACAGATCTAACTGAAATAAAAAGGATCTTAACAGTATTATGAAAAACTATACTCCAACAAATTTGAAAACCTAGAGGAAATGGACACATTTCTAGAAACGCACTACCTACCCACACTAACACAAAATGATGTTGAAAATCTGAACAGACCCATAACAAAAGAAGAGATTGAAAAGGTAATGAAAAAAACTCCCAACAACAACAAAAAATCCCTAACCCAGATAGCTTTACTGGAGAATTCTACCAAACATTCAGAGAAGAGCTTACACCAGTACTACTCAAACTATTTCTGAACATAGAAAAGGAAGCGATACTTCAGAATTCCTTCTTTGAAGCCAGCATAATCCTGATACCAAAACCAGGCAAAGACACCACAAAAAAAAGAAAATTACAGACTAATATCTCTCAAGAATATAGATGCAAAAATTCTCAACAAAATTCTAGCCAATAGAATTCAGCATCATATCAAAAAAATAATACACCACAACCAAGTGGGATTCATACCAGGTATGCAAGGATAGTTCAGCATTAGAAAATCAATCAACATAATCCACCACATAAATGAAAGAAAGAATCACATGATCAGCTCAATTGATGTGGAAAAGGCATTCGACAAAGTCCAACACCCATTCTTGATAAAAATTTTCAGTAAAATGGGTATAGAAGGGAAATTTCTCAGCATAATAAAGGGCATCTATACAAGACTAATGGCCAACATCATTCTTAATGGAGAGAGGCTGAAAACATTCCCCTTGAGAACAGGAACAAGACAATGATGCCCTTTATCTCCACTCCTACTTAACATTGTGCTGGAAATCCTAGCTAGAGCAATAAGGCAAGAAAAAGAAATAAAGGGCATCTAAACTGATAATGAAGAAGTAAAACTGTCCCTATTTGCAGATGATATGATACTATACATAGAAAACCTAAAAGACTCCACAAGAAAACTACTGAAACTAATAGAAATATTCAGCACAGTAGTAGGATACAAAATAAACATACAAAAATCAGTTGGATTCCTATACACCAATAAAGAGAATGATGAAGAGGAAACCAGGAAAACAATACCATTTATAATAGCTCCTAAAATAATAAAATACTTAGGAATAAATCCAACCAGGGATGTAAAAGACCTATATAAGGAAAACTACAAAACACTACTGCAAGAAACCAAAATAGATCTACATAGATGGAAAAACATGCTGTCTTAGTCATCTAGTGGACTGTAACAGAAATGCCACAAGTGGATGGTTTTAACAAAGATAAATTTATTTTCTCACAGTCTAGTAGGCTACAAGTCCAAATTCAGGGCATCAGCTCCGGGCTTTCTTTCTTTGTCGGCTCTGGAGGAAGGTCCTTGTGATGCATCAGTCTTTTCTTGGTCTGAGAGCATCTCAGCGCAGGAACCTCAGGTCCAGAGGATGCGCTCTGCTGCCGGCACTGCTTTCTTGGTGGTATGAGGTTCCCATGTGTCTCTGCCCACTTGTCTCTTTTATATCTCAAAAAAAATTGGCTTAAGACACCGTCTAATCTTGTAGACCTCATCAGTATAACTGCTACTAATCCATCTTATTATATCATAATGATAAGAGTTTTCAACACATAAGGAAATCACATCAGATTACAAAATGTTACACAATCATACAATACTTGGAATCATGATCCGTCCAAGTTGACAGATATTTTGGGGGGACACAATTCAATCCATGACCATGCTCATGGATAGGTAAACTCAACATTGTGAAAATGACAATTCTACCCAAAGCAATTTTCAAATGCAATGCCATCCTGATCCAAATACCAAGAACATTCTTTAAAGAGATGGAAAAACTAATCATTATCTTTATATGGAAAGGGAAGAGGCCCCGGATAAGTAAAGCATTATTGAAGAAGAAGAATAAAGTGGGAGGACTCACACTACCTGACCTCAGAAACTACTATACAGCTACGGTAATCAAAACAGCCTGGTACTGGTACAGTGACATAAACATTGACCAACGGAATAGAATTGAGAACCCAGATGTAAATCCATCCACCCACGGTCACCTGATCTTTGACAAGGGCCCAAAATCCATCAAATGGGGAAAAGATAGTCTTTTTAACAAACGGTGCTGGCAAAACTGGATGTCCATCTGCAAAAACATGTAACAGGACCTATACCTCACACCATACACAAAAACTAATTCAAAATGTATCAAAGACCTAAATATAAAGCCAAAAACTATGAAGATCATAGAAGAAAAAAATAGGATCAATGCTAGAAGCCCTAATACATGGCATTAACAGAATACAAACCATAAGTAACAACACACAAATTCCAGAAGATAAGCTAGATAGCTGGGTCTTCTAAAAATTAAACACTTAAACACTCGTCAAAAGACTTCACCGGAAGACTGAAAAGAGAACCTACAGTCTGGAAAAAAATTTTGGCTGTTAAAAATCTGACAAAGTTCTAATCTCTAAAATCTACAGGAAAATTGAACACCTCTACAACAGAAAGACAAATAATCCGATTAAAAAATGCGCCAAGAAAATGAACAGACACTTCACCAAAGAAGCCATTCAAGTGGCTAACAGCACCTGAGGAAATGCTCGCAATCACTAGCCATTAGAGAAATGAAAATCAAAACCACAATTGGATTCCATCTCACCCTGGCATTACTGGCATGAATCAAAAAACCAGAAAATAACATGTTATAGAGGCCGCGGGGAGATTGGAACTCTTATGTACTGCTGGTGGGAATGCAAAATGGTACAACCATTTTGGAAAATGATATGGTGCTTCCTCAGAAAGCTAGAAATAGAAATACCATCTGATCCAGCAATCCCACTCCTAGGAATATATCCTAGAGAAATAAGAGCCATCACACAAATAGACATATGCACACCCATGTTCATTGCAGCATTGTTCACAATAGCAAGAAGATGGAAACAACCTAGACGTCAGTCAATAGATGAAGGGATAAACAAACTATGGTACATACACACAACGGAGTACTACATAACAATAAAGAACAATGATGAATCTGCGAAGCATCTCATAACATGGATGAATCTGGAAGGCATTATGCTGAGTGAAATAAGTCAATCACAAAAGGACAAATATTGTACGAGACCACTACTATAAAAACTCATGAAAAGGTTTACACACTAAAAGAGACAATCTTTGATGGTTACGTGGTAGGGGAGGGGTGGGGTTGGAAAAACACTAAATAGACAATAGAGAAGTGGTGACTTTGGTGAAGGGGAAGACAGTGCACAATACTGGGGAAGCTGGCACAGCTTGTACAAGGCAAGGTCATGGAAGCTCCATAGACACATCCAAACTTCCTGAGGGATTGCATTACTGGGCTGAGGGCTGTGGGGACCATGGTCTTGGGGGAACATCTAGCTCAATTGGCATAACATAGTTTATAAAGAAGATGTTCTCATTCTATTTTGGTGAGAAACATCTGGGGTCTTAAAAGCTTGTGGGTGGCCATCTAAGATACTCCACTGGTCTCACCCATTCAGGAGCAAGGGAGAATGAAGAAAACTAAAGATACAAGGGAAAGATTAGTCCAAAGGACTAATGGACCGTAACTTCCACGGCCTCCACCAGACTGAGTCCAGTACAACTAGATGGTGCCTGGCTACCACCACTGACTTCTCTGACAGGGATCACAATAGAGGGTCCTGGACAGAGCTGTAGAAAAATGTAGAACAAAATTCTAACTAACAAAAAAATGCCAGACTTACTGGCCTGACAGAGACTGGAGAAACCTCAAGAGTATGGCCCCTGGACACCCTTTTAACTTAGTAGTGAGGTCACTCCTGAGGTTCACCCTTCAGCCAAAGATTAGACAGGCTTATAAAAGAAAATGAGACTAAAGGGGCACACCAGCCCAGGGGCAAGAACTAGAAGGCAGGAGGGGACAGGAAAGCTGGTAATAGGGAGCCCTAGGTTGAAAAGGGAGAGTGTTGACATGTCGTGGGTTTGTTAACCAATGTCATAAAACAATATGTGTACTGTTTAATGAGAAGCTAGTTTGTTGTGTAAACCTTTATTTAAAGTACAGTAAAAAAAAAAAAGAAGAGGGAATTAATATATAGAGTCACTGTACCAAAAATAATTTGGTCGATGTTCAGCTATTTAAGGAAGTAGCATATGATCAAGAACAGATGGTACTGAAGGAAGAAGTCCAAGCTGCACTGAAGGCATTGATGAAAAATAAGGCTCCAAGAATTGACAGAATACCAACGGAGATGTTTCAACAAATGGATGTAGTGCTGGAGGTTGCTCATTCGTCTATGCCAAGAAATTTGGAAAACAGCTTCCTGGCCAATTGACTAGAAGACATCCATATTCGTGCCTATTCCAAAGAAAGGTGATCCAACGGAATTCGGAAATTATTCAACAATATCCTTAATATCTCATGCAAGTAAATTTTGCTGAAGATAATTCAAAAATGTTTGCAGCCATACATTGACAGGGAACTGCCAGAAATTAAAGCCAGATTCAGTAAAGGATATGGAACTAGGGATATCATTGCTGATGTCAGATGAATCTTGGCTGAAAGCAGAGAATACCAGAAAGATGTTTACCTGTGTTTTATTGACTATGCAAAGACATTTGACTTGTGTGGATCAGTACAAATTATGGATAACATTGCAAAGGATGGGAATCCCAGAACACTTAATTGTGCTCATGTGGAACTTGTACATAGACCGAGAGGCAGTTGTTCAAATAGAAAAAGGGGATACTGTGTGGTTTAAAATCAGGAAAGGTATGCATCAGGGTTGTATCCTTTCACCATACTTATTCAATCTGTATGCTGAGCAAATAATCCAAGAAACTGGACTATATAAAGAAGAACACAACATCAGGATTGGAGGAAGACTCATTGACAACCGGCGGTATGCAGATGACACAAGTTTGCTTGCTGAAAGCGAAGAGGACTTGAACCACTTACTGATGAAAATCAAGAACCACGGCCTTCAGTATGGATTACACCTCACCATAAAGAAAACAAAAATCCACACAACTGGACCAATAAGCAACATCATGATAAACAGAGAAAAGATTGAAGTTGCAAAGATTTCATTTTAGTTAGATCCACAATCAACACCCATGGAAGCAGCAGTCAAGAAATCAAACGTCGTATTGCAGTGGGCAAGTCTGCTGCAAAAGACCTCTTTAAAGTGTTAAAAAGCAAAGATGTCGCTTTGAGAACTCAGGTGCGCCTGACCCAAGCCATGGTATTTTCAATTGCCTCATATGCATGTGAAAGCTGGACAATGAATAAGGAAGACCAAAGAAGAATTGATGTCTTTGAATTATGGTGTTGGAGAAGAAGTCTGAATATACCATGGACTGCCAGAAGAACGAAGAAATCTGTCTTGGAATAAGTACAGCCAGAATGCTCCTTAGAGGATGGTGAGACTTCGTGTTACATACTTTGGACTTATTATCAGGAGGGACCAGTCCCTTGAGGGGGATATTATGACTGGTAAAGTAGAGGGTCAGTGAAAAAGAGGAAGACCCTCAAGGAGATGGATTGAGACATTGGCTACAACAAAGGGCTCAAGCATAGCAACAGTTGTGAGGATGGCGTAGAACCAGGAAACTTTTTTTTCTGTTTGCTTATGGGGTAGCTATGAGTTGGAACCAACTCGACAGCACCTAACAATAGTAACAACAGTCATCAATATGGCCTAATGGAAAATAATGATGTATTTAGCAAGAATCGGTAGACCAGGTGGTGAACAAATTTTCAGTATTTATATTATTCAAGCTTAACATATAGATACTTTCATGTGACGTAGGAGTACTCTTTCTGTGAAGTAGAATGGCTGACTAGACTAGACTACAGATGTCTATTTCTGGCCAGAGTGCCTTTATTTGACTTGCATACATAGTAGAAGGTTTTTTTCCCCTCCTCTGGAATATTGTAAGGGGCATGTATTTTAAAATTTGTTACTTAAATCCTCAGGTATATTTGTGTTTCATCTGTCATATGCATTAGATTTGACAGTGCATGAATAATTTGATTTTTTATAACAATTTGTATCCAGTTATGGTGGGTGGTGAAGTTCCTAAAAAGTACATAGATGGTCAGAATATCGTTGGTTCAATCAAAGTCTCCTAGAAAATAGACGTTTGGAGAAAACAATAAGAATGGAATTACATAAAGTAGTAAGTGTAAAGCCGAGTAAATAAAAATACTAGAAGACATCCATTTCCAATATAAACTGCATTCATAGCCTTGAAAAACTTCTTCCAGTAAGTGTTCCTTCCATGAATGATTTTCTTTCGTTAATTCTTCAGGAACTATTGCAGCAGTGTTGGGATAAACTAAGGCAACCCTTCTCTTTTGCTCTCTCTGCTGCTTTTCATAAGATTCAAAGCAGCCCTTGGGGGTTTAATTACCTGAAGCAGAAAGACTTCTGTACTTTCATTCTCTGTTGTTTCATTTTCACCAGTCTTAGAAGAATACTTGAGGCCTTTCCTTAAAATATTCAAGGACACCTGCTTTCTTTCCATCTATTGAGAGAATGGATCTTGGACAGCTCTCTCTTTGCTCCTCCCCATAGAGGCTCCAATGTGGTTAAGACAGCATTATTGTGAGAGATTTTAAAGGATGGTCATGGGGATTAAGCAGTCAACAAGACAGGCACAATTCTTGCCCTCCTGGACGTGTCAAAGGGGAAGGCAAACATTTAACAGAAAATAAACATTAAATATGAATAGAGAGAACTCTGAAGAACAATACAAGGTGCTATTAATACCTGTAACAGTGTGCTGTCTTAGTCACCTAGTGCTGTTGTAACAGAAATACCACAAGTGAGTGGCTTTAAAGAACAGAAATTTATTTTCTCACAGTTCTGGAGGCTAAAAGTCCAAATTAGGGTCTTGGCCATATCCATTTCTTCTGTGAACCTCTGTCTTAGTTTCTGGTGTCTGCTGGTGATCCTTGGTGATCCTTGACATTCTTGGTGTTTTTTGGTGCTCCTTGATGTTCCTTGGTGTCTGTTGTCCTCCTGTATGTGTCTCTGTGTCTCTTCTGGTCTTTTTGTAACTCAGAAGTGATTAGATTTAGGATCCACTCTGTGCTGATATGACCTCATTACCACAACAAAAGAAAAAAATATTTCCAAACAGGATCACATTCATAGATACAGGGATTCAACATATATTTTTTGAGGATACATCAACTGATAACGGTGCTTCAGACCAATATTATACTTCCAGATATTTCCACAAAGTGTGGTTTATTTGGCAGCAAATGATAAAAGCAGATTGAAGAGAATCAAGTAATGCGGAGTCCCCCTCAAGAGAAGTGTTTTCTCTTATTTTATCAGAAATAAATTCCAATTCCCTAAGCCTCTCAGCAGAGGTTGCATAGGAAGGAAACCTTCTGAAAGCCCTGGATAATATTTTTAACTTGCCATCGCACTTACAGTATTGCCAAGTATACCACGTTGCATATGAACTTTTATCTAACCTGTGCTGTAGCATAGCTCCATGTTGTCAGATGATGTAACTGGAACACAGACTTGTCTATCGTTAGGAAGTCTCACTACATCACCCTACACAGTGGAGCCTAACATTGTCAGGATGCTCATGGAAGGCTTCTCTGGGGATCAGATGTTTAAGGTGGGACTTGATCAGACATTAGCCCAGTGAACAGAGGACAATGCCATGCATGAAGGTTTAGATGCTGGAAAGTCTGGTATATTTGAGGTCTGACCAAAAGAAGGCCAGCCTTGTTGGATTATTGTGAGCTAGCAAAGAAGGAGGCATGGTGAGGCTGGGGAGACAGGGAGTGATGGCTGAATGATTGTTTACAGACTTAATAGTTTGATAAGAAGATACATTATTTTATATAAATATGTTTTTAGAGATGATATGAATACATTTCTGCCAGGAAATTGAGTTCTAAAGGTATAGACTGGTTTTATGATGAAAACACTCAAAATGCATGTTCTTTCTATAATGGAATAGTAATGTCATTTTTGTTCAAAAGGACATCACCTATATGTATATGTAGAATAAAAATATTTTAAAAATAATATTTTATTTATTTTTGGTGGCAATATACACAGCCAAACATACATCCAATCACAGTTTCTTCATGAACAGTTCAATAACATTGGTTGCGTACTTCACAATGTGTTACCATTTTATCTCTACCCATATTGTTTCATCACCACTAATTTAGCCTCTCTGCCCCTTAAAGTTCTCATCTGTGCTTTAGATTATCTGTTGTCAGTTTGCACTCATATAGATAGTTCTTAGTAAGAGTGCTATGTTTGAGGCAAACATTCTTTATTAAATGGGCTAAACTGTTGTTTAGTTTAATGGTGGCTTCATGGGATAGTTTTGGTTCAAGGTTTAAAGATTACTTCTTGGCATTAGATTTGGGGGCTCACTCAGTCTCAATGGATCCAGTAAGTCTGGTTTCTATATCAGTTTGAAGTTTTGTTCAGTGCTTTTCCTCCTTTTGGTTAGGATCCATTGATAAAATGTTCAGTAATGGTAGCCAGGCACCATCCATTCTTCTGGTCTCATGGTAATGGAGGTAATAATTTATGGAGGGAGTTAAACTAAGGTCCATTTCCTTCTCTGATTCCTGGATCTCCTTCTTCCTCTGCTTATAGGATAAAGCTTATGAAAGCAGTTTTTAGGATGAGATTTAAAGTGAACTAGTTACAGTTGACCTCCATTAAATCTAAAATCTAGCCTTTTAGGTATGCAATGATATATTCATAATAATTCATAATAATTTGGTGGTAGAATTCTCACTTTCCATGTGGGAGACCTGGCTTGATTCCCAGCCAATGCACGTCATGCACATCATGCTCTCGTCTGTCAGTAGAGGCTTGCATGTTGCTGTGATGCTGAGCAGGTTGAAGCAGGGCTACTAGACTAAGAGTAGGAAGAAAGGCTTGATGATCTACTTCCGAAAATTGGCCATTGAAAACCTATGGACCACAACCTTGCAATCCACAACTGATCATGGAGAGGTCCAGGACCAGGCAGGGTTTAGTTCCACTCTGCTTGGGTTTGCTGTGGGTTGGGGGCTGACTCAACTGTGACTAACAATAACAATGATGCTGTCAGATAAGATTCATATTTGATTATGGAAAAAAAGAGAACCAATTTTGAGTGCCTACCCTGTGCTAGATACCATGCTAGAGGTTTTACATATGCTGTTATTTCTTTCGATCCTGACATTGATCCTTCCAGGTAGGTATTGATAAATTCTGTAATTGAAGCTTAGAGGCTTAAATAACTTGTCCAAAGTCCCCAGGCATGTAAGTGCTAAAGCCAGGCTTTGAACCCAGGTTGCTTTACTCCTTCTAGCCTGTGCTCTTTCCCTGGTCCATGCTCCCTGTAGAATGAATCCTGATTTTTGTTGTAATTGTATCATGCTTATGCATGCTACTTGAGATGATATGTTACAGTATAGTGAATAGACCATTTGGTATTGTGAGAAATCACTTGACTAATATGAGTCTGGAAGGCTGACTATCACGTTTACTCCTATGTAATGTTCACTGCTATTCATGAGGTTTTCACTGGCCAGTTTTTTCAGAAGTAGACTGATAGGTCCTTCTTCCTAGCCTGTCTTAGTCTGGAAACTCTGCTAAAACCTGTCCACCATGGGTGACCCTGCTGGTATTTGAAATACTGGTGGCATAGCTTCCAGCATCACAGCAACAAGCAAGCCACCACAGTAGAACAAATTGACAGACAGGGTGGACTGACAGATCCGTATTTGTGCCCATTCCGAAGAAAGGTGATCCAGCAGAATGCGGAAATTATTGAACAATATCATAGTATCACACGCAAGTAAAATTTTGCTGAAGGTATTTAAAAATGGTTCCAGCAGTACATCAACAGGGAACTGCCAGGAATTCAAGCTGGATTCAGAAGAGGACATGGAATGAGGGGTATCATTGCTGATATCAAATAGATCTTGGCTGAAAGCAGAGAACATCAGAAAGATGTTTACCTCTGTTTAATTGACTATGCAAAGACATTTGACTGAGTGGATCATAACAAATTATGGATAAACTGGCAAAGAATGGGAATTCCAGAACACTTAAGTGTGCTCATGCAGAACCTGTACATAGACCAAGAGGCAGTCGTTTGAACAGAACAAGGGGATACTGAGTAGTTTACAGTCAGGAAAGGTATGCATCAGGGTTGTATCCTTTCACTATACTTACTCAGTCTGTATGCTCAGCAAATAATCTGAGAAGCCAGACTGTATGAAGAAGAACTCAGCATCAGGATTGGTAGAAGACTCATTAACAACCTGTGATATGCAGATGACACAACCTTGCTTGCTGAAAGTGAAGAGGACTTGAAGCACTTGCTGATGAACCTCAAAGTCCACAGCCTTCAGTATGGATTACACCTCAACATAAAGAAAACGAAAATCCGTGACATCATGATAAACAGAGAAAAGACTGAGGTTATTGTCAAGGATTTCATTTTACTTGGATCCATAATCAGCAGCAGTCAAGAAATTGAAGGACACGTTACACTGGGTAAATCTACTGCAAAAGACCTCTTTAAAGTGTTAAAAAATGAAGATATCACTTTGAGGACTAAGGTGCATCTGATCCAAGCCATGTGTCTTAGTTTTCCAATGCTGCTATAACAGAAATACCACGAGTAGATGGCTTTAACAAAGAGAAATTTATTCTCTCACAGTGCAGGAGGCTAAGAGTCCAAATTCAGGGTGCCAGCTCCTGGGGATGGTTTTCTGTCTGTGTCAGCTCTGGGGGAACGTCCTTGTTGTCAGTCTTCCCCTGCTTCTCAGTGCAGGGACCCTGGGTCCAAAGGATGTGCTCTGCTCTTGCTTTTCATTCTTGGTTATAGAAAGTCCCTCTCCTCTCTGCTCACTTCTCTCTTTTATATCTCAAAAGGGATTGATGCAAGATACAACCTAATCCTGTAGATTGAGTCCTGCCTCATTAACATAACTACTTCTAATCCTGCCTCATTAACATGATAGAGGTTAGGTTTTACAACACATAGGAAAATTATATCAGATCACAAAATGGAGGGCATCAGCACAGTACTGGGAATCATGGTCTAGCCAAGTTGACGCATATTCTTTGGGGACACTATTTAATCCATAACACTATGGTATTTTCAGTCACCTCATATGTATGAGAAAGCTGGACAATGAATCAGGAAGACTGAAGAAGAATTGATGACTTTGAATTATGGTGTTGGAGAAGAATATTGAATATACCATGGACTACCAGAAGAACAAACAAGTCTGTCTTGGAAGAAGTACAGCCAGAGTGCTCCATAGAAGCGAGAATGGCGAGACGTCATCTCACACGCTTTGGACATGTTATCAGAGGGACCAGTCCCTGGAGAAGGACATCATGCTTGGCAAAGTAGAGGGTCAGTGAAAAAGAGGAAGACCCTTGATGAGATGGATTGACACAGTGGCTACAACAATGGGCTCAATCATAGCAATGATTATGAGGATGGCACAGGACCACGGAGTGTTTCATTCTGTCCCTATGAGTCAGAACCCACTTGACACCACTTAATAACAACAACGACAATGTTTACTGACTGCCTGAAATGGGCCCCAGTAGATTATAAACCTCATAAGGGCATGGTCTTTTTTTTGGCTATTGCTGTTTCCCTATGCCTAGAACAGAGATTGGCACTTAGTAAGCACTCAATAAATATACATGGAATGAATGAACAAATGAATACCTGGCACAGTGCTATGTGACCTTGTTTGTATCATATAGCTTCTTGGTGTTTCAGTGAAGTGCATATAGAAGTAAAGCCCACACACCTTCTCTATAAGATATTGTAAAGAGCAAATGTAAGTATACAGTGCAAAAAGTGGTATATAACGTAAGGTAGTGTACCTAAGAATCAGTGGTTGCTTGGTATACCTGCAAAGTCTTGAGCCCGATCCTTAGAGATACTGATTAGTTAACCCTGGTATAGGCCCACAGATGTGCGTATTTGATGATGGCCCTTAGTCCTCCCAATGGAGGAGATTTGTGGACCATACTTTGAAACACTTATGGGAATCGTTATTATTAAAAATCCCATTCCATTGGAAGTAGAGAGCAGGTATTTTTTCATAGATTCAGATAGAAGTTAATAACTAATTAACGTCTATATATTTTACTTAAATCATAGTCTTGTGCTTCAAACTAAATCATATCGTCTTATTTTTTCACGGTAATAGCTTTATGCTTTCCAGTTATTACTCAAAAGAGATGGATATGCATATGTATGTATATATGCATATAAATACATGCATACATACATATATGCATCCATCTATCTATCTATCTATCTGTCTGTCTGTCTATCTATCATCCCAACCAACCCTGGTGGTGCAGTGCTTAAGAGCTTGGCTGCTAACTAAATGGCTGGCAATTCGAATCCACCAGCTGCTCCTTGGAAACACTATGGGCAGTTCTTCTCTGTCCTGTAAGGTCCGTATGAGTCAAAATTGACTTGATGGCAATGGGTTTTATATACATATATATATAAAATATAATTATATATAATTTATATATTTATAATTATATATTAATACATATAATTATATATATAATTTTTTAATGCATAGGAAATAGAGAGAGGGCCTTGGGAAAGAAAGAAATGAGTATTAGAGATTCTGGAAAGTAAATGACCCAGACATATGTAATGTATATTCTAAGTAATAATTCACTTATCAATTATGGTATACTTCAACATCAAGAATTATATCAATTGTCAATGAAGACCATATTGACCATATGTATACATTATTTTTTTAGGTACCATAAAAATTTTAATAAGTCACTCTGTAGGTAACAATTTAGTTGGCTAATTTAGTTGACTTGATCATGGAAAAATTAGAAAACAATAGGAAACTGCACAAAATTAAGTGGTACGTTATGTAACACATAATATAGAGAACTTTAAGATAGAGGGTGTTTTGCTTTTTCTTGAGCGTAAACAACTTTTGAAAGCCCATGAGTTTTATGATCTGAGAGGCCTGAGACTGAGGAGTGTGTGTGTGTGTGTGTGTGTGTGTGTGTGTGTGCGTGTGTGTGTGTGGTGTTGATAATGACAATGAAGGTAGCTGTGAGTGGCAAATGGGTGAAGGGAAGTTGGTATAGTTGCAGTTGCCAACTGTTTCTGTGAGATATTCCAGAGTAGGGACAGCCTGTTTTTCACCTTTATGTCCAATTGCCCAGTACAATAGATATTCTTCACATTTTTATTTGCTTAACTAATAAAAATCTTCAGAATCTATTTATGGCTTAGACTGATCTGTTGGAGAGGACTTATTACTATAACTTGAAGAAATAAAATATAAATGTGGCTCAGGTTAGGACTTCAAGGAAGTGGTTGGATGAGTCACAAGGTACTTTGAAGGATGGATAACATTAAGATGGATTAAAACATTCCTAGTGTAGATCACAGAGTGAACAAAGACAGGGAGGCAGGAAGGGACCAGGCATATTTGGGAAAAATCAATAGGCCAGTGAAAGAAGAGCTGAGGGTTAAGCTTTCAGAGCAGTGGAGGAAGGTTGTTGAGGTCATCTTTTGGAAAGCCTTCAAGGTCAACTAAAGAAACTGGGATGTTATTTGCTCACAGTGGAAGTTGGGGAGGTTTTTCAGAAGGGGAGTGGACGTGATGAAAGCTGTGCTTCCTAAGATTAGTTTGACTCAAATGTGCAGGATGGATTAAATCAAGTTTATAAGCATTGCTTCTTAGATATTTATCTTCCCTTTTAAAACTAAGGAAACACAAATAATTACACAGAGAGAAAACGCTTTTGCATTACTGCCAAAAGGCACTGTATTTTATTTATTTTTGAAGTGGTAATACATTCACATAATGCTAAATCCACAAAGTACATAAGTAGATTGACATAATATGTCATATAAACCAGCACACTTTTAAGAGTAAAAGAGAGCTCTATTATAAAAACATTAGGACATAAACCTGATTTGTTTTTGTCACCTTATATCTAAGAGTCAACAATGTAAATCTCCTACCTACTCTGTCCCACTCTCCTTCTCCTCCTTTGAGATGATCAGTGTTATCACTTTTCTTTTGCATCCTTTCAGAGATAATCTGCTGAAAAACAAGCAAAATAGTTTCCCTTCCATCTTTTTAAAAACACAATTGATAGCCTGCTTTCTCAATGTTTTTTAAATCCAATCTTGAAAAAAAGAAGTATAATGTACACACAATAAAGTGAAAGATCTAAAGGGCAAGGTTCATTGAATTTTAGGTCCCTGGGTGGCACAAGTGGTTTGCAGTGGACTACTAACCTAAAGGTTGGCTGCGAAAGAAAGCAGTGCTGTGAAAGAAAGGCCTGGAAATTGTCCTAGAAAATGACCTAGGAAAAAGAAAATAAAAAACAAACAAGACAAAAATTACACAAAAATTACAGCCAAGAAAACCACATGGAGTAGTTCTACTGTGTAACATGGAGTCGCCGTGAGTCGAAATTGACTTGACGGCAATGGGTCTGGTCTGGTCGATGAATTTTTACCAATGTATACACCTGGGGCAAATACTGCCTGGTTCAAGATACAGGACATTTTAATCATCCCAGAAAGTTCCCTCATGCCTCTTCCCAAGCAATACTACTGCTTCGCAGAGATAACTACTATTTCGATTTCTAATTCTATATAAGTTTCTTGATCTTCTGTAAATAGAACCATATAATATACGTTCTTTGTGTCTAACTTCTTTTGCTTGACATAATGGTTTTGAGATTAATTTAGAAGTGTATAGAAGTATTTTTTTTATTGCTGATAGTATTCCATTGAATGAATATACCACAATTTATCCATTGTTCTGTTGATGAACGTTCGAGTTGTTTCCAGTTTTTGCCTATTATGAATAAAACTCTTATGAACATTCTTGTGAATGTTTTTTGTTGGAGATACACACTCATTTCTCTTGGGTATACACCTAGGAGTAGAAGTGGTGAGTCACAAGTTTGACATATTTTTAGGTTTACTAGATTGCCAGTTTTCCAAAATGGCACAAATTTGCACTCTACCAGTAATGTGTGAGAATTTTAATTATCCTTACCAACTCTTGACAATGTTAGTCTTTCTAATTTTAGCCATTTTGGTGAATATCTCATTGTGATTTGAATTTGCATTTCATGATGAGTGATGATGAGCTACATTTTTTCATATGCTTATTGGCCAGTTGGATATCTTTGTGTGTGTGTGTGTGTGTGAAATATGTGTTCAAATCTTTTCTATTGTTGTTATTGGAGTGTTTATCTTTTTCATATTGATCTGTCGTAATTCTTTCTATATTCTAGATACAAGTATTTGGCATATAGCTGTATTGTGGATATTTTCTCCCAGTTTGTAGCTTACTTTTTTAGTTTCTTGATGATATTTTTGAGGAACAGCTTTTAATTTTCTTTGTGTCAAATTAGTTTTTTTCTTTATAGTTAGTATCATTTGTGTCCTGTTTAAGAAACTTTTGCCTGCTCTGAAGTTATGAAGATTTTCTCCTGTACTTTCCTCTAGAAGCTTTACAGTTTTAGTTTTTACATTTAATTTAGGATTACCTAAACCCAGTTGTCTTAGGCTGGATTCTCTAGAGAAGCAAAACTGGTAAAGCTTATAAATATAAATATAGAGAGATTTATATCAAGGAAATGGCTCATGTGATTGTAGAGGCTGGAATGTCCCAAGTCCATGGATCAGGATAGAGGCTTCTCCTGATTCACGTAGCCACAGGGGCTGGTGAACCTAAGATTGGCAGGTCAGAGAGCAGGGCTCTTGCTCACAGGCTGTGAAGATCGACAAATCCCAAGATTGGCAGACAAGACCACAGGTAAGCTACTAGCTCAAGTCCCAAGAACTGGAGGTCAAATGAACAGGAGCCAGCTGCAGGATCCAGAATGAGCAAAAGCCCCTGAGCCTTGCCACAACATCTGCTTATATTTGGACCCAGGCCACACCTCCAGGGAAAATCCCTTTCAACTGACTGGCTACTCACAGCAGATCCCATCATGAAGGTGAACTGCCCCACAGGGTTTCCAAGGAGCAGCTGGTGGATGCAAACTACAATAAAAATGAAAAAAATAAAAAAGAAAAAGAAAAAAATGAATGAATCGAGAGACTGGAAATGAAAAAAGACAAAAAGGGAATAAGAGAGAGAAGAAAACGAAACAAAGAAAAAAAAAAAACCCAAAATAAAAAAAAAAAAAAAAAAAAGGAGAAAAAAGAAACGCTCCCAGGGATGTCCCTTTGCATCTGCACAGAGTAAGGGAGTAGCTTCCAAGCCTCACAGTACTGCCTGGCTAGAAATGGCTCCCAAGCCGAGAAAAGAAAAAGAAAACAAACAAATCAAAACAGAACAAATTAGAGCAAACAAATAAAAAAGCTATGGGGGTCCCACCAGTGTGGTGACATGGGCAGGGAAGCAGTTTCACAGTCGAGCAGTGTTTTGCAGCCTTTCAGGAAGAAGAAAGATGTGCGTGGAGCCAGGTATTTGAGAGAAAGGAGGGGGAGGTGGTGAGAGGTAAGGAAGAAATGTAAAGAAGCAGAAAAAAGCAACACCAGCAACCAACAAAAGGCACTCAGGGAGTCGGCCAGTGTGGGTGGCACTCGGCTGAAGCTGGTGGTTCCTGGCCAAGAGACTGTGGCTGCAGGAAGCAGAGGAGGCTAAGTGGGGGTGAAGAAATGTGGGGGGTGGGAAAGCCTGTATCACTGGGTACTGGTAGTTCTGTCTCCTGCTGAAAGCTCTGTGAAGCTGCTTTCTCATACCCCTGTTAGCTGATCTCCGTTAGAAGTCCAAGATGGCGGATCCGTGCTGTGGTAGCTGATAGGTGACCTCTGCATGTATCTGTCCTCACTCTCTGTTCTTGGTCAGTTTCTTATTCCATTTGGTGCTTGGCTGAGTTCTTTATCTCTTCATTTGATGCTTAGGATTTCAGGATTGACATGTGACTCTGTTTGACTTAGTTTTTCTGATCTTTGCTGCGGAGGGGTGGCGTGGTGCTTTTGACTATAGTGCCATGTTGCCTGGAAGACCATTCCAGAGTTTTTTGAGGGATATATGTAAAATAAAAGGAGAGTCTTTCTCATAGGGTAGACCATTTAATGCAATCTTCACATTCAGAAAATGTGGATGGAGAATTTCTGGGTTGTCAATGTTTGGAAACTATATGGAACTTTTATATAGTCAGTTTAAGGTAAGGATAAAAAGCACTGAAACAAGTTTCTCCCTAATTTTTTTCATGTGTTTGCGTTCTGAATCTTATGAAAGAGAGAACCTTTTTCTATTTAATTAACTGGTTACCTTTGAGAGCTTTGTGTTCATTTTGGGTTATCATGCTTTCAAAAAGTTATGTTATAATCAGAGAAGATTGTGGAAAGAATAACCAGAATCAGCCCAGGGATATAAAATAGTTTTTTCAAGAGAAATTCATGGGGACTAGATTTGTTTGCCCTACATAAGGCAAAGAAATGATTTGATTTCTGTTTTCATCTGTCAGAAGCATTTTAATAGGGGAAGATGTGGAACAGTTATTTTTATTGTTCATAGAACAGTGAGTAAGAGGAAATCAGTTCACATCAGAGAAGAGGATTTAGTAAGCTGAATGAAGAAGAGCTATTTGACCTTTAGGATAATGAACACTGCAGTGAATAAAGAAATAGGTCATACAGTTTCTGTTAGCATGGTGGGGTGGAAAGATCACAGACCTTGTGACAGTTCTGGCTTGGAATCCTAGTCCCAATTAACATCTCTAAACCTCATTTTTTAAAAAAAAATCTGTAAAACAATACCATAACACATATTCTGAAAGGTTCACCAAGATTAAATGAGATAATGTATGGGAAAGCACCCAGAAAGTACTACCAGTTTCCTTCCCCTTTCTAGTGCATACTAGATGTGATGGTTAAGGTTGTGTGTCAGCTTGGTTAGGCCATCATTCTCAGTGGTTTGGCAGTTATGATGCAGTTTGGCAATCACATGATGATGTGTGATCACTTCCATGATGAGATTTGATATAATGTGATCACCTCCATGATGGGATCTGCTATGAGTAGCCAGTCAGTTGAAGGGAAGTTTCCTTGGGGGTGTATAGGTGGACATTCTGGCAAGGCTCGTGGGCTTTTGCTCGCTCTGGATCGTGTAGCTGGCTCCTGTTTGTATGATCTCTGGCTTTTGGGACTTGAGCTTGCAGCTTACCTGCTGTCTTGCCTGCCAATCTTGGGATTCATAGGCCTTCACAGCCTGTGAGCCAGAGCCCTGCTGTCTGACTTGCTGATCTTGGGTTCACCAGCCCCTGTGACTACGTGAATCATGAGAAGCCTCTAGCCTGACCCACGGACTTGGGACATTCCAGCTTCTATAACTGCATGAGCGTGCTTCTCTGGAGAACCCAGCCTAAGACACCTGACATTTAACAGGAACTCAATAACTATTCTCCTTCTGCTGGAGATCTTTAAGGAGAGAGGGAGAAATATCTCCCTTAGATTTAGAAACTTACTTGTCTAATGGCAGGGAATTGGACCAAATGACACTCTAAGATTTTTTTTTTACAGTTTTTTTTAAAGCTTTAGGAATCTTTTTTTTTCCTTCAGAAATTAAGTAATAAAATACATATATTTGTTTATATTTAATTAACTTTTTTTTTTTTTTAATTTTCTTTGGGAAAGATTGACCAGTCAAGGATGTTGTCTTTGATTCATGCTGTAATTCTACACAGTAAAAAAGAAAGATGCATGAATTATAATGAATTATAATTGTAATGAAGTACAATTTGATCCACAGGGAATTTTGATGGAAAATTAATGACAGCTTAAACTCTGAGTTAGCATTATCCTTATGAGATTGGATTGCAGGGCAAACCACAATATGTATCACTTTGTCTAGCATTTTTATCTAAGTAAAATCAGAATAAAGTGACTATGAAGGAAGAGCTGAAAGGGTAAAAGGAGTCCCCAAAAGGCAATATGCAGCTTTATGGAAATACAGGGGGATAATGATTAGCTCAGGTGGCCTCTGTTCTTAGCCACATCTTTCTCTCCAATTATTACCCCTCTGGCAGGCTATTGAAGCACCATAACTCTGGTTAGTTGTACCTGAAGGATAGTTTCTGAGCTAACTTTCAAGAAAATAGTCTAATTTTCTGTATTTCACTGCACTGTCAAAGAGGAAGGGACACCTGCAGTTTTGGCATGGAAAGTTATAAGCTATTTTTGGTTTGGACTCATAGTGACCCTATAGGACAGAGTAGAACTGCCCCACAGGGTTTCCAAGGAGCAGCTGGTGGATTCAAACTACAACCCTTTTGTTTAGCAGCCTGAGCTCTTAACCGTTGCATCACCAGGGCTCCTTAAAGAGTCATAGACCTCTTTAAAATGTGATGAAGGCTATGGAACCTCTCCTAGAAAATTAACATGCAGACTTTTTGTATATAGTTCCAGGGGGATTGTGGCTTACATGAAGCTGAGGTTAAAACAACAGTTTATAGCCTTTTGTTTCCTAGGTATTCCATCTACAATGTATGCCAGTTTTCTTCTTGTTAAATTTTAAGCCTGGATCAGTATTTTGCTAACAATTACTGTGTAACAAATCACCCCACAACTTAGTAACTGAAAACAAGAGCAATCATTTTATTAACTCTCATAGTTTCTGTGGGTCACGAATTCTGGAAAGGCTCAGCTGGGTGGTTCTGGCTCAGAGTTTCTCTAGCAATTGCAGTGAAAGCGGGAATAGTGGCGGGGAGGGCTGAGCAGCTTGGGGCTGCTGGGCATCTCCCTTTTCAAGGAGTCTCAGGGCTTCTACGAAGGAGCTGGTGTGAGTCCTCACGGTATATGACCTCTAGGCAGTCAGACTGTTTACATGGTGGCTCAGGACTCTACCAGTACACGTGTTCCAGCACACAAGGTAAAGGCAGCATCACCTTTTATGACTTAGTCATGGAAGTCCTGCTCTGACACTTCTGCAGCATTTTATTGGTTACAAGTGTGTCAGAAACCCACCTAGATTCAAGGAGAAATAAATTATATTTCATCTTTTGATGGGGGAATGGCAAGGTACTAGAAGGCCTGTGGGACAGGAAATATTGTTGCAGCCATCTTTGGAAATACAATCCACCAGAGTCTCTCATGTTATGATGCTACGTAAAGAGTAGGTGGGATTCAGGCAGGATCCTTCTACTTTGTGTAGATATCTTTTAGGAACAGTGGACTGTTAGAAGCATTAATAGATCTTTTCTTGGCTTGTGATAGAAATAGGTTATGGACTAAGCTTTATGAACTCAATATAAACCTTTGCAACTATTACAATCTGAATCTAATTACCAAAGAAAGAGCCATGATTGAAAGGAACAGGATAGGTACCTCTGGACAGATAGCAATTTTTCATGGATAAAAAGATATGTTTTCACTATTTATTCTCCACTTTTTAAACTTCTATCTTAATGACTTGATAATACATTTGGATAAAATGAATGCCCTGCCATAGAGAGCAGAAAGAAAACTGTCCCCCTATATGCCGATCGTTTATTATTGTGCACTAAGAATGGCTTTAATAGGTCACTGATTCTATTTTTTTGTTATAGAGAAGTAAGACTAAAATAATTCTTTTTACAAATTATCTCTAGCTTTTATTTGGTTTATTCTAGCAGCTCCATGTGGGTGGTCTGTTACTAACCAGTTTATCTTGGAGGGTTCAGGAAAAATTGTATTGGGTACCTTATAACACTGGTTTAGAAAGATTTTTCTTTCAAAAGTAATTGTATCCAAAGCCCATAGTATAGGTTTTTGAACAGCATTTATTGGTGGGAAATGAAAAGTAAATAAAACAGGTAAAATTATAGAATAGTAACAGACCTCAAGAGATCACCTGGTTCTTTGCTTCTAGGTTATGGCTCTACCTAAATCATACCAGATGTAGACAAATCCTAATTAAAGAGTTAGGTCTAGAGGTAAGGTCTCGTACTCCCTTCTGGACTCTATAGGACTGAGTTCAGAGGAAGCCTGATAAATACAGAATTGAGTATATGCAGATCTTATTGTTGTTGTTAATTGATTGAGTTGATTCTGACTCATGACGACCCCATGTGTGCAGAATAGAACTGCTCCATAGGGTTTTCAAGGCGTCTTCTGAGGTACCTCTAGGTGGGTTTGAACCGCCAATCTTTTGGCTAAGTAGTCTAGTGCTTAACCATTTGCACTACTTGGGGACTTCTCTTAGTGGACACAAATTTGTTTTGTTATAGAAGTTGGAGACATTGCTTTCAGATTTGTTTTTGCTATTTTCTGACCCATTAGCACAGAAAATGGAGGGGTGACAATAACTAGAAAACTTTTTCTTAAAGAACAACATGGAAAGAAAAACTTTTCTAATTATTTCTAAAGGCATCCTTAAAATATCACAATTCCCCGACCATTCATTTTATTTCTTCCAGTCTTACCCTATTTAAACTCATGAGGACAGCCAGGGTAGGTGATATTTTGAGCATCTCACTGTGAGAGCTAAGTCAAATGGATTTAGATGTCATTTAATCACTAGACAAGAGAATAGTGTGATTGGTGCATTAGAACATCTTTGAAAATTTGTAGTTTGGTCTACTTTTGGATTTAGTGGTATCCTAGTTAATGGATTCTTCCAGTCGCTTTCTGAAAACAGTTTTGGTTTACATTTTTCTGAGTGGTAAAAGTATATTTCTCTGTAGGTGCAGTAGACTTATTTGCGATTCGCTTGAATTGCATAGAACAAATCATTCCATATCAGGACCAATCATTTCTATTTTTTATTTTTCTTTTATTGTACTTTAGATGAAGCTTTACAGAGCAAACTAATTTCCCTTTAAACAATTAATACACATTGTTTTGTGACATTAGTTGCCAACCCCACAACATGTCAACGCTCTCTGCTTCTTCACCTTGAATTCCCCATTACCAGCTTTCCTGTCCCCTCGTGCCTTCTCGTCCTTGCCCCTTGGCTGGTGTGCCCATTTAGTCTCGTTTTATTTTGTGGGCCTGTATAATCTTTGGATAAGGGTGAACCTCAGGAGTGACTTCACTGCTAAGCTAAAAGGGTGTCCAGGGGCCATATTCTCAGGGTTTCTCCAGTCTCTGTCAGACCAGTAAGTCTGGTCTTTTGTTTTTGTGAGTTACAATTTTGTTCTACATTTTTCTCCAGCTCTGTCTGGGAGGACCAATAATTTCTTTCTTTCTTTTTTTTTTTTTTACTGTACTTTAGATGAAGGGTTACAGAACAAATAGTTTCTCATTAAACAGTTGGTACACATATTGTTTTATGACAATGGTTAACAACCCCATGACATGTCCACACCGTTCCTTCTCAATCTTGGGTTCCCTATTACCAGCTTTTCTGTCCTCTCTTGCCCTCTAGTCTTTGTCCCTGGACTGGTGTGCCCCATTAGTCTTGTCTTGTTTTATGGGACTGTCTAATCTTTGGCTGAACGGTGAACCTCAGGAGTGCATTCATTACTGAGCTAAACAGGTGACCGGGGGCCATACTCTTGGAGTTTCTCCAGTCTCTGTCAGGCCAGTAAGTCTGGTATTTTTTTGTGAGTTAGAATTTTGTTCTACATCCTTCTACAGCTCTGTCCAGGACCCTCTATTGTGATCCCGGTCAGAGCAGTCAGTGGTGGTAGCCGGGCACCATCTAGCTGTACTGGACTCAGTCTGGTGGAGGCCATGGTAGCTGTGGTCCATAAGTCCTTTGGACTAATCTTTCCCTTGTATCTTTAGTTTTCTTCATTCTCCCTTGCTCCCAAAGGAATGAGACTAGTGGAGTATCTTAGATGGCTTCTCACAGGCTTTTAAGGCCCCAGATGCTACTCACCAAGGTAGAATGTAGGACATTTTCTTTATAAAGTATGTTATGCCAGTTGAGCTAGATGTTCCCCAAGACCATGGTCCACCCTCTGCCCAGCAATTTGAGGACCAATAATTTCTTGACTATAATTGTAGTGACAAATGACAAACTCACACATTTAACATTTTTGTTCTCTAGTGATTGTTTGAAAAGGAAAAAAAAAAGATAAATATTAGAATTATTATAAAATAGTGTATGAAGGCAGAATAACAGAAACATTTGGGTAAAAATTCCTCAGTTCTAGTTCCATTTGTACCATTTGCTCTCTGTGATCTCTGGCAAGTTAATTTATCATCTAAACCTTTCTTTCATAATCTGTAAAATGGAGTAATATTGATACTTAAAGAATTATTGTTGAAAATTACATGTAACAGTATATGTTAAAGCACTTTTAAAAGCATGAAGTGTTACACACAAACATTAGTAAACATGCAGGAGACCTGAAGATAGCATTTCACTGGTTTACTAAGCAGTATGATAGAGGCAGTGGATTAATGGTCATTTGATTTGGGTTCTCATTTTGACTTTGAATTAAAGGGTTGTAATACCTTACAGTAGTTATAACCTTGCTGTTCCTCAGTTTCCTTATCTGTAACAAAGATATAATATCCAATTGCTATTTCTAAGGTTTGTATAGAGATTAAGTTAGATACTTGTTTAAAAAGTGCACTGTAGTGCATGAAAGGACATTATCAAGAAAGTAAAAAGACAAGCTACAGAATGTGAGAAATTATTTAGAAACCATATATTTGATAAGGGTTTAATATCCAGAATATATAAAGAACTACTACAACTCAACAACAAAAAAGACAAACAACCCAACCAAAAAATGGGCAAAGGGTTTGACTAGACGTTTTGCCCAGTAATATATACAAATGGTCAATAAACTTATGAAACGATGCACAACATCTTTAGTCATAAGGGAAATGAAGATCAAAACCACAATAAGATACTACTTCACATCCATTCACATGGCTGTTATCAGAAAAACAAAAAATAACAAATGTTGACAATGATATGGAGAAACTGAGACCTTCACCCATTGCTGGTGGGACTGTAAAATGATGTAGCCACTGTGAAAAACAGTTTAGCAATTCCTCAAAAAGTTACATAGAATTACCATATGACTCAGCAATTCCACTCGTAGATATACGCTCAAAAGAATCGAAAGAAGGAAAGTAAACCAATATTTGTACACCCATGTTCACTGCAGCATTATTGAGTCTGTTCCCAAGAGCCAAATGGTGGAAACAGCCCAAGTGTCCATCAACAGATGAGTGGATAAACAAAATGTGGTATATACATACAATGGAATATTATTCTGTCATAAACGGAAATGAAGTTCTGATACATGTTATGACATGGATGAACCTTGAAAACATTATTCTAAGTGAAATAAGACAGACACAAAAGGAGGACAAACACTGTATGATTCCACTTATATGAAATATTTAGAATAGGCAAACACATAAATGGTTAATGGTTACCAGGGACTGGGGGAAGAGGGAATGGGGAGTTACTGCTTAATGAATATTGAGTTTCTGTTTGGAGTGATAAAAAGTTTTGGAAATAGTAGAATGGTTGTAATTAATGTCATTAAATTGTACAGTTAAAAATGGTTAAAATGACAACAACAAAAACAAACTATACTATAGAATGCATTATACAGGTCTAACGCTTTAAGTTATACCTTTAATGTTTGGAAGAGCAGAAAACTATTTTATTATTAGACTGCAATTGGTAATACTAGGTAATGAAACATTCACATGAGGTTCAGAGAATGGCACACATCAGTTTCTCTTGAGTTCCTATCTGACGTGGTAAGTCCAATATGACGAAGATCAGAGAGTCTATCCTCTCTGGTCTCCTCTCTCTTGCCCTTTCAGTCTCTTTATTTTTCTTTCCTCCTTTTGGGGTCCCAGTTGTCATGTTTTTAGCCTCTGGCTTGTGCTTTGTTGAGGTATAGCTGGAGTTGTGTGGATGGGGCTTCCAGTCTTTTAGGATGTGATGAAGAAAAATGATCCTTCCAGTCCAGTGTCTAGGTGAAACATCTAAAGACCTTTCTCTTATTGATATTGTTGTTGTGTGCCATCAAGTCAATTCTAAGCCACGATGACCCTATATGACAGAGTAGAAGTGTCTCATAGGGTTTTCTAGGCTATAATCTTTACGGGAGCAGATTGCCAAGTCTTTTCTCCCTTGGAGCCACTGGGTGGGATCAAACCACCAACCTTTTGGTTAGCAGCCAAGTACTTAAACATTGTGCCACCAGAGCACCCACTACTTATAGCCTAAATATAGTGCATCACAGTGCTAATGCTCTTTTCTCTGTCTTGCCAGATATCTGTTTGCCAGTAAATAGCAGAGACTATCTCTTCACAACTACTACTCTGCCCTACTTCTCTAGGGGATAGAATTATAAGATCCTTTCAAGTTTAAAATGATGTGATTTAGGTTGGAGGACTCCATAATGTCCCTGAGGTAAATAGGTGATAGATTTTTTTTAAGCCTATTTACAGTAAGAAAGTGAAGGTACCTGAGAGTAGAATCTTCCAATTCCAAGTTCAGTGGTTCAGCCACTAAACTGAATTTCCTTCCGGAGGAGAGTGTTACTTGTGGAAATTTGTATGTGAATGTCACTATAAGCATGTTTTTAGCATCAGTTAGTGGTTTGAGTAGATCCTGTGTTTGGAACAGAAGGCTCAGACATCGTGTAGTTCCAAAGTCTGTTCTGGGAAGTGTGAAGTGGAGACGAGGTCACTGTTCTGTGTACACTAAACCCATCATTTGATCTGAATATATCATTCTTTGTCTCTCCATGCTAACCTTTGTAACTTCTACTAAAGGTGTTTTCTTTCCCCTCTACTAATTAGGGCTGTAAGCCATGCTTATGATGATTTCTGCAATCAAAATATTGCCTTCATATTAAGAAACTTACCCATTGATTGTTTTCCCAGATTGATTTAATTTTTTTTCATATCGCTCCCATAAGCCAAGTCTATGAATTCAAGTTTGTAAGTATCTCTTGAGTCCATCCTGTCTTCTCTGTTCTTGACTGAGACTGTCAGCCTCTCTCTCTCTTCCCTGAACTATTGTTAAAGACTTCTGACTGGTCTCCCAGCACCATTCCAAGTGTCATATGAAAACTCCTACTTGTGGGGCCTTTTACATCCATAAAGTCTTTTTATATACCTTTTCTCATGGAATTCTGACAACAAACCATGTTGTTGTTGTTAGGTGCCGTCAAGTTGGTTCCAACTCATAGATACCCTGTGTACAACAGAACAAAACATTGTCCAGTCTTATGCTATCCTGACAATCGTTGCTGTGTTCAAGCCCATTGTTGCAGCCACTGTATCAGCTTATCTCCTTGAGAGTCTTCCTCGTTTTTGCTAACCCTCTACTTTACCAGGCGTTATGTTGTTCTCCAGGGACTGGTACCTCCTGATAACATGTCCAAAGTTTATGAGGCGAAGTCTCGCCATCCTTGCTTCCAAGGAGTATTCTGGCTGTACTTCCTTGAAGACAAATGGGTTCGTTTTTCTGCCAGTCCATGGTATATTCGATATTCCTTACCAACACCATAAATTAAATGCATCAATTCTTCTTCAGTCTTCCTTATTCATTGTCCAGTTTTAGCATGCATATGAGGCGGTTGAAAATACCATGGCTTGAGTCAGGCGCACCTTAGTCCTCAGAGTGACATCTTTGCTTTTTAGCACTTTAAAGAGGTCTTTTGCAGCTGATTTGCCCAATGCAGTACATCATTTGATTTCTCACCTGCTGCTTCGTTAGCACTGATTGTGGATCCAAGTAAAATGAAATCCTTGACAACTTCAGTCTTTTCTCCGTTTATCATTATGTTGCTTATTATTCCAGTTGTGAGGATTTTTGTTTTCTTTATATTGAGGTGTAATTCATACTGAAGGCTGTAGTCTTTGATTTTCATCAGTAAGTGCTTCAAATCCTCTTCTCTTTCAGCAAGCAAGGTAATGTAATTTGCATATGGCAGGTTGTTAATGAGTCTTCCTCCAATCTTGATGCTGTGTTTTTTTTCATGGAGTCCAGCTTCTCGGATTGTTTGCTCAGCATATAGATTGAACAAATACGGTGAAAAGATACAACTCTAACGCACACCTTTCTTGATTTTAAACCACACAGTATCGCCTTTTTCAATTTGAACTGCTGCCTCTTGGTCTATGTACTGGTTCTGCATAAACACAACTATGTGTTCTGGAATTTCCATTCTTTGCAGTGTTATCCATATTTTGTTATGTTCCACACAGTCAAATGCTTTGCATAGTCGATAAAACACAGGTAAACATCTTTCTGGTATTCTCTGCTTTCAGCCAGGATCCATCTGACATCAGCAGTGATATCCCTTGTTTCAAGTCCTCTTCTGAATTTGCCTTAAATTCTGGCAGTTCCCTGTTGACGTACTGCTGTAACCATTTTTGAATTATCTTCAGCAAAATTTTACCATGAGGTAGATAATTATTATTATCCATGTGTTTCAGTTGGGGGAAAAAAACTAAAAAAGACTAAGATCTTTCCAAAGCTTATACAGTTAGTAAATGGAAGATCTCATATTTCAGAAAATAATTCATTAAAACAATTCATGTGCTCCAGGGTAAAAATAAAATTCTCTGTAGATTACATTGATATAGTGAATGACTAGGTATAAAATGAAAATATGACATAGAGACAGAGGTACATTTATGGAGTTTTTTATTTTGGAAATGAAGCCAACTACTTAAAAAATAAAGTTTTAACATTTTTATTGCTTTATGAAGCAATTAGGTGGAGTAATATAAGTAAAGAGAAAAATGCTTAATGACTTTTCAAATTTATGCCTCTTTATTGAACATTTGCCAGAATAGATTTGTGGTTTCTTATGTACTTTTTGAGAAAAAAAAAAGGTTTTAAATATAACTTAGAAAAACACATCTTTCTTTTTCTGTTGCATTTAGCAAACTCTGAAAGTAGTGAGAAGAATAGATCTGGAGAAATGAATGAAAATGTTAAGTAGTATTTAATTGTCTTTGGGAAATAATCTTTAAATTTTTTTAAGTTCTATAATTTTGGAGATTGTGATGAAAGGAAATGAAATAGCACCTTTACAGGTAGTTGTTGTTTTTTCCCCTTCTCTAGATTGCATTCAAAAAGTAATAAAACCACTAAAACATTTGTACTATTTCAAAATTGAGTTATACTGTAATTGTAAAGAAATAATTCAGGTTTTACTTTTTTTTTTTTCACCTCTTAATAGCTCATTGAGTTTTTAAAAAAATTTTATTGTGCTTTAGATGAAAGTTTACAGCTCAAGTTAATTTCTCATTCAAAAATTTATAGACAGGACTATAAAACAAAAAATAATACACATGAGGAATGTGCCTTCTTAGTCAAATCAGATATACAAGACCAAGTGGGCAGCTTCTGTCCAAAAGCAGGACGAGAAGGCAGGAAGGGACAGGAACTGGTCAAATGGACAGTGGAAAGGCAAGTGTGCTGTCACATTGGGGATTGTAACTAATGTCACAGAGCTATATGTGTATAAATTTTTGTATGAGAAATTAACTTGAGCTGTAAACTTTCACCTAAAACACAATAAAAAAAGAAAAAAATTGAGTGAGTAGCCAAATTCTAATCATCTGTAATAAAAGGGTTACTAAGTTCCATCTTAAAAAAAAAAAAAATTATACACTATTGTTTTGTGACATTAGTTGCAGTCCCCACACCACAATGTGACAGCACGCTTCCCCTTTCCACTTTGAGTTCCCTGTGTCTATTCATAATTCCTGTCCCTTTCTGCCTTCTTGTGGTTTTGGACAGGATCTGCCCATTTGGTCTCGTATATTTGATTGAACTAAGAAGCATGTTCCTCACATGTATTATTTTCTGTTTTATAGGCCTGTTAAATCTTTGTCTGAAAAGTCAGTTTTGGGAATGGTTTCAGTTCTGGGTTAGCAAAGCATCTGGGGGCCATAGTTTCAGGGATTCCTCCAGTCTCTGTCAGACTAGTGAGTCTGGTCTTTTTACGTGAATTTGAATTCTGTTCTATATTTTTTTCCCCACTCTGCCCAGGAGTATCTGTTGTGATTCCTGTCCAGGTGGTCATTGGTGGTAGCCAGGCACCATCTGGTTCTTCTGGTCTCATACTGGTGGAGACTCTGGTTCATGTGGTCCTTTAGTCCTTTGGGCTACTATTTTCCTTGTGTCTTTGATTTTCTTTCATTCTCCTTTGCTCCAGGTGGGATGGGTCCAATAGATGTATCTTAGATGGCCGCTCGCAAACTTTTAAGACCCCAAATGCTACTCACCAAAGTGAGATGTAGAGCATTTTCTTTATGAACTATCTTATGCCAATTGATGTAGATGTCCTCTGAAACTATGATCCCCAGGCCTCAGCCCCAGCTACTTGGTCCTTCAAAGTGTTTGGATGTGTCTAGGAAACTTCTTTGCTTTTGCTTTGGCCTGGTTGTGCTGACATCCCCCAACAGGTTTTACTTTTTAACATCTTTATTTTGAAATAGTTTTAGACTTATGAAAAGTTGCAGAAACAGTACAGAGAATGCCCATACTTTTCACCCAGTTTACTGCCAAATTACATCATTATGTAACTGCCAAATTACCTCATTACATAACTGCTAAACCACTGAGAATCATGGCCCAGCCAAGTTGACACATAACTTCAACCATCACAGCCAGCATTATTCTTGCCTTGTACCTCCATGTTGGTTACTGCCAGACGTATGTCATTAATGTGAAAAATAGTTGGATAGTAGATTTTTTACTATTGTTGTAGTGTGAAATGTCAGATAACGAGATAGTCGGTAAGTGAGGGGTAGGTGTAACTGGAAGACTCTTATACTTTGTCCTCTCACTGTAAGTGTATATCTTAAGTCTTAACTGTTGTTGTTAGTTGCCACTGAGTTGATTCTGACTCATGATGACGCCATGTATGCAGAGTAGAACTGCTCTGTAGGGTTTTCAAGACTGTGACCTTCTGGAAGCTGATCTCCAGGTCTATCTTCTGAGGTGCCTCTGTGTGGGTTCGAACTGCCAATTTTTTCGGTTAATAGTTCAGAGCTTAACCGTTCTTGTGTCTTTGTTGATTAGAGGCATATCTGTCTTAGTTTTACAGGAAAACCATTACAAATCTTTCTTACAAAATGGTTACATTGATTTTTTTGTTTAAAAAGGGCTAAATATACTTAAAGCAGTTTCTAAAGTAACCATGACAAAAATAAAAATAATTCTCTTATCAATTTCTAGAAACATAATTTAATAAAATAAAAATATTGCTTAATTAAAAAGATGTTATGTGATTTCTAAAAGTCTACATATGAGCTCAAATTCCTTTCTGCCAATAAATTGTGGTGAAATTCTAGTGCATATTACTTAAGGTCAGTTAATTACCCATTTTCTCTCAAATGTATGTGTATATTTTTTACTAAGGATTCTGAGTGATGAACTCCCATACCTATTGACATAAAGATATGGCACCATCCCTTTTAGACCAGATTTAAGGAGAAGGGACACATTGCTTTGTATTGTCATGACCACAGGGGTCAGCTGGAGCTCCAGATGTAGAAGGGGAGTTTCATACCTTCATATACGAAGTCCCTTTTCTGATTCTGTCTGATTACCCCAGGGATACTTTGGCACTTTACAGCAATAATGTGGTTCTCTATGGGGTTCCTACTTACTAAATGGCAATTTATTCTCACTTCTTTATTCTTCTGGCATGCTGACAATTCTTCCATGACAAAAATATGATTATGAAGGATTTCCAAAGTATGAACGTAGTCATCTCTGAATTATACTAGAGAATGAGTAGTATGTCTTCTGTAGTTATTGTTATCAAACAGCCTTCAATGAAGTATAAATTTTAGAGTTTCTACTCAAAACATTTTTTTAAAGCAGGTATCTTTTTATTTTAATTTAATATTTCTGCTTTATTATCAGCATTGTAGTAGTATTCTTTTTATTTTATTTTATAAAATAGCATTATGGAGATACAACTCACCCAATTACAGTGTACAATTCAGTAGTTTTTGGTATATTGATAAACTACAACCATCACAACAGTCAATTTTAAAACATTTTCATCATCCCCCAAAGAAATTCCAGACCCATTAGCAGTCATTCCCCATTCCTACCTCCTGCCAGCCCATGGCAATGACTTTCTGTCTTTATGGGTTTGCCTGTTCTGGACATTTCATGTAAATGAAATCATACAGTATGAGACCTTTTGTGTCTGGCTTATTTCACTCAGCACAATGTTTTCAAGATTTATCCATGTTGTAGCATTTGTCAGTACTTCCTTCTGTTTTTAATTGTGGTAAAAATATATCTATATGACAAAAAATTTGCCATTTCAACATTTTTTGCACATATAATTCAGACGTTAATTACATTCACCATGTCGTGCAACCATCACCACTATCCCTTTCTAATTTTTTTCATCCCCCTTAATGAATGGTCCTTTTTAATGCTGAATAATATTCCATTGAATAGATATACCTACCGTAAATATCCATTCATCAGGTGATAGACATTTGGATTGTTTCCACTTTTGGGCTATTATGAATAATGCTGCTATAAATATTGTTGTGTGCTGTCTAGTTGATTCTGTCTGGGAGTAGAATCAGAGAGACCCTATATGACAGAGTAGAACTTCCCCATAGGGTTTCCTAGCCTGTAATCATTATGGGAGCAGATCACCAGGTCTTTTCTTCTGCAAAAGGGCCTGGTGGGTTCATACTGCTGACCTTTCAGTTAGCAGCCTAACGCTTAATCATTGTGCCACCAGGGACCCTTGCTATGAATGTCAGTGTATACATTTTTGCATGAGCATAAGTTTTCATTTTCTTGGGTATATACCTAGGAATGGAATTGCTGGGTCGTATGGTGACTCTGTGTTTAACCTTTTGAGGAACTGTTAGACTGTTTTCCAAAGTAGCTACACAATATTACGTTCTCACCAGCAATGTATGAAGATTCTGATTTCTGCACATCCTTACAAATACTTGTTATTATCTCTATTTTTGATTATAGCCATTCTAGTGGGTGTTGGCTGACATATCATGTGGCTTTGATTTGCATTTCCCTAATACTGATGATCTTGAGCATCTTCTCATTATGCTTATTGGATATGGGTATATCTTCTTTGGAGAAACTGTCTGTTCAGATCCTTTGCCCGTTTTTTAAACTGGGTTATTTGTCTTTTTATTATTGAGTTGTAAGAGTTTTGTATATATTATAGATACAAGTTCCTTCTCAAATACATGATTTGTAAAATTTTTCTTTTATTCTGTGGGCTGACTTCTCACTTTTCTTATGGTGTCCTTTGAAGCATAAATGTTTTAGATTTTGATGATGTCCTAATTATTTATGTTTTCTTTGTCTCATGTACTTTCACTGTAATACTTAAAAAACCATTGCAAAATTCAGTATCATGAAGATTTACTTCTTTGTTTTCTTCTAAGTTTGTTATAGTTTTAGCTCTTACATTTAAGTCTATGATTAATTTTGAGGTAATTTTTTTTTTGTCTTTTTTTTTTTATTGTACTTCAGGTGAAGGCTTACAGAACAAATAGTTTCTCATGAAACAGTAGTACACATGTTGTTTTATGACATTGGTTAACAACCCCACAGAATATCAACCCTCTAACTTCTTAACCTTTTTTTTTGGTGAAAATACACATAGCCAAAGATACACCGTTTCAAAAATTTCTACATAGACAGTTCAGTGACACTGACTACGCTCTTCCAATTGTGCTGTTATTCTCACTTAAGATGAAGGCTTACAGAACAAAAGCGTTTCTCATTTAATAGTTACTAGACATGTTGCCCTATGACAATGGTTAACAATCTCACAACACATCAACAGTATCCTTACTCAACCTTGGGTTCCCTATCACCAGCTTCCTTGTCCCCTTCTGGCCCTTGTCACTGGACTCCTGTACCTCGTTAGTCTCATTTGGTTTTACGGGGCTGTCCACTCCCAGGCTGAACAGTGAACCTCGGAGGTAACTTCACCACTGAGCTAAAAGGGTGTCCGAGGGCCATACTCTTGGGGTTTCTCCAGTCTCCTTTAGGCCAGTAAATCTGGTCTTTTTTTTGTGAGTTAGAATTATGCTCTACATCCTTCTCCAGCTCTGTCCAGAACCCTCTGTTGTAATCCTGGTCAGAGCAGTCAGTGGTGGTAGCCGGGCACCATCTAGCTGTACTGGACTCAGTCTGGTGGAGGCCTTGGTAGCTGTGGACAATTAGTCCTTTGGACTAATCTTTTCCTTGTATCCTGTTCTCTTCATTCTCCCTTGCTCCCGAAGGGATGAGACCAGTGCAGTAGAGGTAATTTTTTTATATAGTGTGAGGAAGGAATCCAACTTCATTCTTTTCACCAACTGTTTAAAAGACTATTCTTTCCCCCATTGAATTGTCTTGTCCCCTGTTTCATTCATGATTTTGTATTTTGAGTCTTCTCTGTTTTTCTTAGTCAGTTTCACTATAGGTTTGTCACCTTTGTTGATCTTTTCAAAGAACCAACTTTTCATTTTATTGATTTTCTCTATTGTTTTTATATTCTGTATTCCTTTAGTTTCCACTCTAATATATATATTATTTTCTTCCTTTTCCTTGCCTTAGGTTTATTTTGTTCTTTTTTCTAGTGTCTTTAGGTGGAAAGGAAAATGAGCTTATTAATTTGAGATCATTCTTTTTTAATGTAGGCCTTTGCAGATATAAATTTATCTCAAAGCACTACTTTAGCTGCATCCCATAAGTTTTGATAAGTTGTGTCTTCATTTTCATTTTCTGAAAGTATTTTCTAATTTCCCTTTTGATTTCTTCTTTTGCCCATTAAATATATAAGAATGTGTTGGTTAATGTCCTCCTATACATGACCATCCTAAATTTCTTTCTGTTATTAATTTGTAATTTCATTCCATTGTGATCAGAGAACATATTTTGTATGATTTCAGTCTTCTAAATTTATCAAAGCTTGTTTTATTGCCTAGCATATGGTCTATCCTAGAGAATATTTTATGTACCCTTGAGAAAAATTTGTATTTTTTTGGTTGGATGGAGTGTTCTATAGATAGCTGTTAGGTGTAGCTGGTTTATAGTGTTGTTTAAGTCTTTGATTTTCTTGTTGATATTCTGTGTAGTTTTTCTATCCTTTATTGACAGTTGGGTATTGAAGTCTTTTTCTATATTGCTGAGTTGCTATATCTCATTTCAATTCTGTAAGTTTTTGTTTCATGTCTTTGGGAGTTCTGTTTTTTGGCACACCTATGTTTATATTTGCTATATCTTCCTGAAGGATTGATCCTTTTATCATTATAAAACATCCCTCTATATCTAGTAACATTCTTTTATACCTTGTAACGTTTTTAAAAGTCTATTTTGTCTGATATTAGTATAACTACTCCAACTTTCTTATGGTTGTTGCTTACATGGTGTATATTTTTCCACTCTTTTCTTCTCAACCGGTTTGTATTTTTGAATTTAAAGTGGGTTAACAGGGCTCTTTTTATCAAGTGTTGACCTAAAATTACTTGGAATAAGTGGTCATTTTTACTAGTTACAGTGTTGTCTTTAATACATAGATGACTTAATATTTATTTAACATTCATACAACACAGGTTATTATTCTGGGTAATGATATTTTTAGAATATTAATCAGAGATAGTCCCCCCTCTAAAGAAAAATAAAAATATAAAGGATTTATTGTCTTGTTTATTCCTACTGATCTGAGATATAGGGGATAAAATCTGATTATATTCATTTTATGATAAGTAAACAGATGTCTGTAAACTTAAATTTGAACTTGTCTTTGGCTTTGAATGCCTTCAATAATCTTAAATCCCAATGACAAATTAAAAAAATTTTAAATTTACTGATTCAAGCAAGCCACTATACAGTAATAAAAGTTAGGCTGCCAGAGGTTTCCAATTTTTGTGACAATATCTTTCTTGAAATTGTATTGCAAAGTAGAAAAAAAATGTTTAGCCACTATAGCCTGCATTTTCTTGCTATTAACATTATTTATCACTCTTGTAAGGTGATTAACATGGCTTATGTAGGAGCTGAGGAAGAGGAAAAGTGGCGCAGTGGGTAAGAGCTTAACTGCTAACCAAAAGGTCGGCAGTTGGAATCCACCAGCTGCTCCTTGGACACCCTATGGGGCAGTTCTGCTCTGTCCTGTACAGTCACTGTGAGTGGGAATTGACTTGACTGCAATGGTTGCTGTTTGAAAATGACTGAACAGGAGCTGGAATTAGTAAATAAGGAAGGGAATGAATAATGTGTCAACATGATAAAATGTGAAATGTAGGTTTTTGTGCCATGAAAGGCTTGGAAGAATTCAAGGTAATGAAAAGTGGAAACTGTCTGATATAACAATAACTTATGATAATGTTGATTATAATTTTGATAGCTAACTTGTACAGAGTACTTATTGTGTGCCAGGCACTGTTGTAAAACCTTTGCATGTAGGCAAAGGACTGGATTGTCAAATCAGACTGACATGAATTAGAGATGTTAATCAGTATCAAGCTTTACTAATAATCTCAAGGATACAAGCAATCAGAAGGCACAGGAGAAGCAGAGAGAGGTCCTGGACATTCAGGGATCCTTTCTTCCCCTATTACAGAACAGCTTGCAGACGCAGAACAATAAATAAGCTTCCTAATGAAGTGCATGAGTTATCTCACACAGAAGAGAGGATTATAGACTGTGAAACATCTTCATTTTATACTGTTTCATAGCTAATGCTCCATGCTTCATAAATCTATAGATACTACTAAGTTTGTTTACCATACCCACTGCTGTTGAGTCAATTCCAACTCACAGTGACCTTATAGGACAGAGTAGAACTGCCGCATAGGGTTTCCAAGGAGTGGCTGGAGGATTCAAACTGCCGAACTTTGGTTAGCAGCGAAATGCTTAGCAATCCTAAACTAGGGACATCCTACTAGAAACATTCTGTGGATAAGTGCCCTTCTCCTAACAACTGCCATTAGTTTATTTGCCAGCTCTTAGCATGTTTATAAGGAGATTAGACCAGATCTCTTGTCTTCTTTGTTTCCTGGGAGAGCTTCCCACTCAACAGGAGAAAAATGCTGCTTTAACTCCTTCTCCCCAACAGATTAACTCATTTGAATTCAAATTCAAATATTTAGTTTTTTAGTATAAACAAGGTAAACTATTTTAAGAAGGAACTTCAGACATGTTTTAAAAAATCTTTTATTTAGTTTGGTTTGGTTTGATTTATTTTGGTTGGTAGGGGTTACAGTGACAAAAACAGTAAATATAATTCCACCACCAACAGATATATATAATGGTAATTTATTGTATTTGTTGTGTGTGTGTGTATGACGGCTCACCTTATATACAATTTTGTTTTTTGTTTAACCTTGTTATATTTGAGAAATCATATATGGTTTTAATTTTTAGTTATCTGTCTGTCTTTTCAACCCAATTCTCAAATAAGGATGGAGATCCAGTTCGCCCAGGAGTGGCCATGACTGATCTTGCCACCGGCCTGTATGCATACGGAGCCATCATGGCTGGATTGATACAAAGATATAAAACTGGGAAAGGACTGTTCATTGATTGTAACCTACTGTCATCTCAGGTATGAATCCAAATATCATTTTAGATAATGGTGTAAAAGCATGTCTGGGTTATACTTTTTCAGGTCAAATCCTGTGGTCATACTTGCAAAAACAAATGAACAACAACAGCAACAACAAAACAGAAAACAAAATAGAATAACAACATAAGTCACCTCTGTTTTGATGTACTTAATTATTGTCACATTAAAAGAAATAGACCATGAAGATTTTGTTGTATTACAGACAACGTTGTTGAATTAGAATTTTAGACTGTTTTTATTTATTAAACTAGGTCTATTACCACTTGAGGAGCCCTGGTCGCACAGTGATTAAGAGCTACGGCTGCTAACCAAAAGGTTGGCGGTGTGCATCCACCAGCTAGCTCTCCTTGGAAACCCTATGGGGCAGTTCTGCTCTGTCCTATAGAGTTGCTATGAGTCAAAGTCTACTCCACAGCAATGGGTATCACTACTTGTGTGACAAGAGTACAGTTGCTTCTATTTTATTGTTACATTATCTCTTTAACTTCTTTTGACCAGGGTTTTGTCATCTTTTTTTGTGCCACAGACCCCTTTGGTAGTCTGATGAAGGCAATGGATCTTTTCTCAGAATATTATTTTTAGAAGAATAAAATGATATACTTAGGATTACAAAACTAAGCCAATTATGTTGAAATATAGTTATTGAAATGTAAAAATGTCAACTTTGTGTTCCAATAATGTAGGTAATTCTTTATTAATATAGTAAACAACAATATCTACCAGTGGGTCCAATAACTATTGAAATTTTCAGATAGTGTTAAACATAATATTTCAAGATATCTGCAACAAATATATGACATGAAAATATCTATAATTTTTTATTGATGATCAAATCATAAACCAAAAACAAAAACAAAACTCGTTGCTGTGGAGTTGATTCTGACTCATAGCGTCCCTGTAGGATAGACCCGAACTGTCCCAGAGAGTTTCCAAGAAGCGACTAGTGGATTCGAACTGCTGACCTTCTGGTTAGCAGCCATAGTTCTTAACCACTGCCACCAGGATTCCAATCAAGCCATACCCATTGCTGTCAAGTCAATTCTGACTCATAGCGACCCTACAGGACAGAGTAGAACTGCCCCATAGAGCTTCCAAGGAACGCCTGGTGGATTTGAACTACCAATCTTTTCGTAGATACTGCTAATACCACTGTGGTTTGTTGCCTACATTCATAATTGAAGAATGTTAAACATTAGAGATTAATGAAAATAAAGCTATAATTTTTTCCATTCAAGTCATGAACTCCTAGAATTCTGTCTATGGACTCCAGATTAAGAACACTTGGTTTATATAGTTATCAGTTATGTTTTGCTAAGTACTAAACTGGTGGAATAAAAGGATTAATTCACTCTAAAATGACATTTTACCCCCTTTTTACTGGGCCAGTCCCAAATTCTGTACCATATGTGGAAGTTGATTCTGAATGGATACTTTTCCAGGGGATAGAAAAGAAAATATTTAATTTCTGTGAAGAGAGTTTTACTCTGGGAAAAATTACTTTATAGATGGAGAGGCCTCTGTTGGGAATTTCAGATTTAAATGCCATACATGGGAAAATAGTAAACTTGGAACACTGCTTTGGAGTTTTTTCTCTTAGGCAAAATTAAGGAGGTATATAGAGGTAAAAAACATCAGTATAGTTGAAGGTTAAATACTATGTATGGTTTTTTAACAGTATCTTTGAGTCACATTCCGAATTATAATGGTTGTGAAAAGGGGATAAGAACTCTCTGCAAATGAATTATCTAGTTCCTTAACAGAGAACCATAGATGTTAGGTCTGGGAAGAAACTGAAAGTCTTCTCATCCCATCCCCTAATTTTATAGCTGCAAAGAACCTGTGGCATAGTAGGTTAAATGACTGGCTACAAACTGCATTTCTGATGAATATGGGAGCTGGGCAGGGCTGCCTTCATGGATGTATGACCTGTGCAGTCCCAGGGGGTCCAAGCCTTAGTTTAATTAATGCTCTGCTGCTTCCATCTTGAAATTTTAAATAATTTTTGAACAAGGAATGGTTCCTGTATTTTAATTTTGCATTGTTGTTGTTAGGTGCCAGCAGAACAAAACGCTGCCTGGTCCTGCACCATCCTCACAATTATTGCTATGTTTGAGCCCACTGTTGGAGCCACTATGTCAGTCTATCTCCCTGAGGCTCTTCTTTTTCACTGACTCTCTACCCAATAAGATGTCCTTTTCCAGGGACTGGTGCCTCCTGAAAACATGTCCATAATACATGAGATAAAGTCTCACCATGCTCCCTTCTAAGGGGCATTCTGGCTGTACTTCTTCTAAGACAGGTTTGTTCATTCTTCTGAGAGTTCATGGTATATTCACTATTCTTTGCCAACACCTTAATTCAAATGCATCAGTTCTTCTTTAGTCTTCCTTATTCATTGTCCAGCTTTTGCACGCATATGAAGCGATTGAAAATACCATGGCTTGGGTCAGGGGCACCTTAGTCCTTAAAGTGATATCTTTGTTTTTAACACTTTAAAGAGGTCTTTTGTAGCAGATTTGCCCAATGCAGTACGTAGTTTGATTTCTTGACTGCTGCTTCCATGGGCATTGATTGTTGATCCAAGTAAAATGAAATCCTTGATAGCTTCAATATTTTCTCTGTTTATCATGATGTTGCTTCTTGTTCCAATTGTGAGAATTTTTGTTTTCTTTATGTTGAGGTATAATCCATACTGAAGGCTGTAGTCTTTGATTTTCATCAGTAAGTGCTTCAAGCCTTCTTCACTTTCAGCAAGCAAGGTTGTGTCATCTGCATATCGCAGGTTGATGAGTCTTCCTCCAATCTTGATGTCACGTTCTTCTTCATTTAGTCCATTTTGCACTAGGTCTTGCAAATTATATTGCTGGCCCTGACCTGGAACTCTACTTAAGTCTCCTGATCTATGCCTAGAATGCCTTATTGCACACTTTAATTATTAATTAGTTAGCTTTTGAAAAACTGCTCTTGTTTTTTTTGTTTTAAGTATGTACGTATATGTATATATCTAACAAAAAAATTTTCATTTCAACATTTTTTTACATGTACAATTCCATAATATTACTTACTTTCATCATGTTGTACAACCATCACCACTATGCATTTCCATTGGAATTTAATTATCTTGTAGCACCTAACACAGTGATTGGCAGTATGGAAATGTGAGTTTCCCTGTGGTGGGGGTAGGGGAGGTTGGAACCACTTTAAAGTTGTTCTGAAGAGAGGGTGCAGAGATTGCAAACTCACACACATATATATATTTCAGTCATTTTGGGTGTGGGTGTCTTTATCCTACTATTTGTTGTCCGTGTTTCTCCTTGAGACTGCAAGTTCTGTGAGTGCAGGGACATTGTTCGTTTTTGCTTGTAGTAGTATCCTCAATGCCTGGCACAATAGTTGTCAAATAGCAGGCTCTCCAATCTTTTGAGATCAATGGGAGAGCCACTGCTGCCAGTGGGAATGTCTCATAACCCTTAGGTGGTTTCAGCGTACCCCATCCCCACCCCAGGGAAACACACATTTCCACATTGCCAGTTGCTGTGTTATGTGCTACAGGATAATTAAATTCTAATTTGAAAATGGATAGTGGTGATGTCTGCACAGCATAATGAAAGTAACTAATATCACAGAATTGTACATGTAAAAAAATGTTGGTGAGGAAGATTAGTAAAAAGCAGAAAATCATTGACTTAAGTAGTTGATAAACAGGTGACGATGAGATGATCTGCCTTTGGCAAACATGGTAGTGGTGATTTGGCTTATTGTGCTGTAGCTAACTCAGTCCTTGAAGATTCCTGAAATTATTAGTGCCTTTAAGACTCATTAACTGTCTTTTAATAATAACAATTTATTATACCTTATTTTAGTGCTATACACGTTCACATCCACTATTTTGTATGATCCTCACTATAATCACTTGTGGTGGGTGTCCAGGGCAGGAATTTTTATTTTGCTCACAAGGAAACAGGCTAAGAGAGCTTAAGATATTTGCATGAGCAACGGAGTCACAGCAACAGAGTTACAACTCAAGTTTGTGACATCCTGATGGATCCATTTTTTTTAAAAAAATTATTTCATAAAAGCAAAAGCTTTGGGAGACGTGACACTGAGAGCAGGAGCTCTAGACTTTCCTGTGGTGAAGCTCCAGGGGAGAAGGAAAATTGAGTAAGAGGCAGAGAAAGTGAAAGTAGCACTCAGTAACAAAGAAAACCGTAGCAAGAGACACCTCTCCCAAGAATAAAACATACTAAAAGCCACAAAAAGATAGTATAGCAGAGGGGTCCCATGTGGATCATTATTTATCACGTTTTGATCGAGTGAGTGAAAACTATCATGGAATTTGATAGACAAGCATTTGTGTTGAAATACAAGCATTTTGAGAAAAACAGCATATGGAATTACGGAATGAATGGACTTTTTGTTTCAGTCCTACTCAGTTGAGCACTCACTGTGTCCTAGGTTCTGTGCTATCTAGACTTGGAGCAGGAGGAGACACATCTGTCCAAGGGTTAGCTAGGGAGTCAGACAGATCAGATTTGTTACAGTGCAGTAAGTATAGAAGTAGAACCAGCTGAGTTGTTGGGAGAGTTAAAGGTGATATGTAAGCTGGGTCTTGAAGCCTGGATAGGAGTACACCCAAGCTGGAGGTGAGAGAACGAGGTGCATTCCTGGCAAGGTTAACAGCAAATGCAAAGGCAAAGAGATATGAGAAAGCTGGAGCTTGGAATATGAGCAGGCAAAGGCAGGAGACAGTATTGAGGAGTTTCGTTGGGTCAAGATTGTTAAGGGTCTTGTATGCCAAGCTTAGGAATCTGGATTTTCATCTCTCAAGGATTCTGATTCTGTATCTATAAGTCCTGTAAGGCAATGGCCTTTTCAACGAAAGAATATGTCACTTTGGATACTTGATACAGCTGCCCCATTCAGAATAACCTCTGAGAATTTTCATTGCCGGCACAGTAGATCTTATGATTGTCTGATTCAAAATGGCCGATACGAGTCCATTTCAACTCACTAATGCCTAGGATATCAACGTTTATGCATTCCGTTTCATTTTTGATGATTTCTAATTTTCTTGGATTCATACTTCCACATTCCGATTATTACTGGGTGTTTGCAGCTATTTTGTCTCATTTTAAGTCTTGCCACATTAGCAAATGAAGGTTCTGAAAGCTTGACTCCATCCAGATCATTAGCGTCGACTCTACTTTGAAGAGGCGGTTCTTCCCCAGTCGTCTTTTGAGTGCCTTCCAACCTGAGGGTCTCATCTTCTGGCACTGTATCAGGCAGTGTTCCGCTGCTATTCATAAGGCTTTCACTGGCTAATTCTTTTCAGGAGTAGACCGCCAGGTCCTTCTTTCTAGTCTGTCTTAGTCTGGAAGCTCAGCTGAAACCTGTCCACCATGGGTGACCCTGCTAGTATTTGAATACCAGTGGCATAGCTTCCAGCATCACAGCAACACACAAGCCCCCACAGTACGACAAATTGACAGATGCGTGGGAGGCCTGGGCACCCCTTTTCTTCTCTGTTTGCCTTTTTCTCACTTGTCCATCTTTACTGTCCTGTTTTCAGTCCTCTTCTATGCTCTCTGCTTTTCCCCTTCTTTCTCCCTTTTCTTCTTCCTTAATTATGTGAAGGTAAAGTTGCAGCAGATCCGGTTCCAGATGATATACTCTTATATTACACTGTTCAGGAAAACTTCAGAATCTTCTAGTAGTTCCCATGGAAGAAGAAGGAAGTTCTCTGTCCTAGAGTCCCCCAAAACAAGGCCATATATTTCATTGGGTTAAATGACTGTTCCTGATTTTTGAGGTCTGAAAGATGGACTATGTTGATTGGCTTAAGCCTTCCCTAGTACTGTGGATGAAGTTAACTCCACCTAAACTGTATGGCTGAGACTGGGGGAGAGATGATTCTCTCAAAGAAAGATCTGATTATTTCTGGCTAGAGGAAGGGAAAATGGATGTTGTCAGACAGTCAAAAAATGTCCAGTATACTAACATACAGGGTCCTTTTGAGGAGCTAATGCAATAAAGGACGTGAAAAATGCTTTGTAAATTAGAAAGTATTTTACTGATGACTACCATTAATTTTATTAAGTTGTTGAAAAAAATATTTAACAATGTTAGAAATGTGCTGAGATCGTTGACATAATTATTTTTTAGTATAATTAACATAATTTTTTATAATAGAGAAATCGTGACTAACTTCACTTTATCTTTCAATTTAACGTTCATAGATTCTAGATCTAAAAATCAAACCACAAGCTTATTAAAATCTGCTTTATGTAAATAAGAAGTGATATTTCTAGATACTCTTCAAAGTAACATAATAGGAAACATTATCTTTTTTTAAAATGCATTCATTTTCTTTCTGTTTAAACATAAATGTTCAACTGCATTAAGCAGATAACATTTGAACTTAATTTCAGCTGCCTGGAAGATGACTGGATTTAATGCAGTTGTAAAAAAAATATACAGTTTGTACTCATTTTGATTGCATTACATAGGATGACGAATGAATGATTATAATATTCAATGTCAGTTGCTAAAAATGAAATTTTGCACTCCCTTTCTTAATAGTAATCTAGTGTACAATAGACAAATTACACTTGATTTGAATAGTAGCTAATTATTAACTCTGAGATGATTGTCTCTACCACAACAAAACCATTTCAAGTAGTTCATTGTAGAGACATGACAATTGCCGGGATGTGGTTTGTAGTGGGCACCAGATTTTTGTAGTTTCAAGGCTATAAACTTTTAACCCTTGTTATAAAATTCTTTTGATTTTTTTTAGCCTTAAGATGATTTAACATTGTCAACTGAAGATTGTTTAACGTCAGCATCTCTACAGTGTCCTTTAAATGATATTGGTAAATAACAAGGAAGTGGGTTTGGATATGGTTCCAATTATTCTGTTGCTCTTATTCTTCTGTTGTGGCTTACAGAAATATCTCCTGGAAATTTTAATATCCTTCCTGTATTTAATTGCAGCCAGGCTCTCCAAATTACTACTACAATGAGTTAGTTTCTTTAGCACCAAACTTCTGTAATTATTTCACATATAGAATCTTTTGCCATTTTTGATATTTCTAATTTTCTTCACATTTATACTATACTGTTCATCTTTAGGCTAGATAAATATTTAACTCTCGTCATCTCAGCACATTCTAATGGATAAACTTTTGAATCTCAAAAAATATATAGTAATATGAAATTTATCTTTTTGTTTCTTTTAATACACCTATGTTTGTGCTTTACTTTTTTACTCTATATCTTTTTTTGAGTAATTAGATTGATATATATATATATATATATATATCACAAAATGCACTCTATTTTGTGTACAATTTAATGATTAGTAGTCTCTTTACTGAGTTGTGCAGCCATCACTATAAATGAGGTTTTGAAGAAAGTATTGTACGTTAACTCTGGTCTGGGTCTTACCCATAAGGCTGGAATGGTTCAGTTTTGAGGGAGGAGGGGCCTCAGATCAGGTGATCCAGCAGAAGAATTGAGGGCTGCGTTATGGCTTTTGTTTTGTCTACAAAAAAAAAAAATTTTGCCTTCATTGTATCCTTTCCTCCATGACAAAATACTGAAAATTATATTTTATGGCTGCATGCATATAAAGATGAGTATAACCCAGGTTGGATTCATTATTATTACATTAATTTTTCTTCTAATTTTAAAAGGAATTAAATCAAAACAATTTTGTGGACCCCTAAAAGTATCCACAAAATTGAGTCCTAGGCACTGTGCCTGCTATGCCTAATTGATGTCATCCCTGGAGGAATTGCCTTGAGAATAGTCTATAAATGTACTAAATCTGTGAGGAAAGACAAGTGTGTATCCAGGAAGGAAGTGGAGTCTGAAAGCTGAGATGATGCAGAAGGGTGAGTAGAGAGGCAGCAAAGTGTATGATCAAGAAAGCTGAGAGAATAGAGTGAGGGAAGAGAAAAAAAGAGAAGGTAATGTTGGAAAATTCAGGAAATCAGGGAACACTGATTTGAACCTCCCTTTTTTGAAGAACCCAATGCATTTTTGCCTTAAAGACCCTTGCCAGCCTAACAACTCTCAGTTACCTGTGGTCAATTTTTTTTTTTTTAATCATGCTTTTGAGAGCAAATTAGTTTCTCCTTAAACAGTTAACACATATATTGTTTTGTGACATTAGTTGCCAACCCCACGACATGTCAACACTCTCCCTTTTCAACCTTGGGCTCCTCATTACCAGCTTTCCTGTCTCCTCCTGCCTTCTCGTCCTTGCCCCTGGGCTTGTGTGCCCATTTAGTCTCGTTTTGTTTTATGGGCCTGTCTAATCTTTGGCTGAAAGGTGAATGTCAGGAGTGACTTCATTACTGAATTAAAAAGGTATCCAGGGACCATACCCTCAGGGTTTCTCTGGTCTCTTTCAGACCAGTAAGGCTAGTTTTTTTTTGTGAGTTAAAATTTTGTTCTACATTTTTCAGCCAGGACCTTCTGTTGTGATCCCTGTCAGAGCAGTCAGTGATGGTAGCTAGGCACCGTCTAGTTGTGCTGGATTCAGTCTGGTGGAGGCTGTGAAAGTTGTGGTCCATTAGTCCTTTGGCCTAATCTTTCCCTTGTGTCTTTGGTTTTCTTCATTTTGCTTGCTCCAGATGGGGTGGGACCAATAGAGTATCTTAGATGGCTGCTCACAAGCTTTTAAGACCCCAGAGGCTACTCACCAAAGTAAAATGTAGAACATTTTCTTTATGAACTATGCTATGCCAATTTAGCTAGATGTCCCCCAAGACCATGGTCCCCACAGCCCTCAGCCCAGTAATTTGGTCCCTCAGGGTATTTGGATGTGTCTATGAAGCTTCCATGACCTTGCCTTGGTCAAGTTGTGCTGACTTCCCCAGTATTGTATATGGTCTTACCCCTCACCAAAGTTAGCACTTCTCTATGTCTATTTAGTGTTTTTCCCTCCCCACCCTTCCCCTTCCTTGTAACCATCAAAGATTGTGTTTCTTTCTGTATGTAAACCTTTTAATGAGTTTTTATAATAGTGGTCTCATACACTATTTGTCTTTTTGTGATTGATTTATTTCACTCAGCATAATGCCCTCCAGATTCATCCATGTCGTGAGATGTTTCGTAGATTCGTCATAGTTCTTTATTGTTGCATAGTATTCCATTGTGTGTTTGTACCGGAGTTTATCGATTCATCTGTTGATGGGCACTTAGGTTGATTCCGTCTTTTTGCTATTGTGAATAATGCTGCAATGAACATGGGTGTGCATATGTCTATTTGTGTGACAGCTCTATGAATCGGAACCGATTCAACAGCACCTAACAACCATAACAACAACAATAGGAAGGTAAAGATACTCCAAAACATAGAAAATTCAGATGAATAAAAAAAAAATTATAAAAAATTTTAGAGAATCTACTATTTTATGTTATTATTTTATGCTATTTGTTGGAAAATACAAGTTAGCTGCAATACAAAACATGAGTTTTAAAGAAGATTCCATGAAATCCAAGTCTATTGGGAGAATGCTCTGGTTTTGTATAACTGAAGTCATTAGTTATATTCATGAGTATTGCTTATTTTTATATGACATGAACCACAAGTGAGGGATACCAGGCCTTTTAACTCATAATAATTGATAATTACTAGTGGAAGCATATCCCAAAGCAGGAAAGAATAAAACAGGAAGACAAATTTCATGGTGATCAAATTTAATTCTCTTATTAGATGTTTTAAAACAATTTGGTGGTTTCAAAATGTTCTGAAAAATAGAAACATCATTAAGATCAAGATATAAAAGAAATGAGGAGTAAAAGAACCATTAGTGTTGACAAGTATTTCCTGAACTTGGATTTTGTCCTTGTTGAATGTTACAGAATAATGAATTTAATTAACTGCTTCTAAGGGTGGGTTTAACAGTATTACCGATATTCTCCACTACCAGAGTAGAATAATTTTCTCTTGTCACTAAAGTAATCAATTCTGCTTACATCTTTGTACTTTGTGGGTTCAGGAAGTTTTATGTAGAATAAAATATAGTGGTCATATCTTTGTGTATTGGCTAATTAACAGTGGGGATTTACCTGCCATAAGTTAAGGACCAGCTGATTCCTAGTGGAATGTGTCTATTTGCTCCCAACTAATTATGTCATCATTGTTGCTAAAGGATACATAAACCGTTAGCATCAAACATGCTGACTAAGATTTAATTCTAAAACAATTAGTTCTTCTTTACTTTAGGTGTAATGGTGATTAGTTTGTTCATGTTTATAATTATTTTGTACCCTAGAGTCATTATATACCAGCAGTGTATAATAAGACATTGATTAGCTGGAGTGCTTAGCAATTTGGATATTCTGGTTGATTTCATTTTCTAGATAACTGAGGGTTAAAAGAAATGCCTTAGATTTCAACTCTTGTTTTAAAAAATCTTCTAAAATGCTTTAGTTTACTTTTCTATTATGTAAATGCCACACACTAAATATATTTTACCTTAAAGGTTGTTACTCTGATTTCTGACTCTTTTTACACATAGATGTTCAGTTTAGGGAGTAACATATTAAGGTGCATCTGCACTAACAGAATCCATCCATCCATCCATGCATCCCTTTTCTGTGTCTACTATATGCCAGAGTATACAGTGAATGATAAATAAGTCAGCAAGTTTTCTGCCCTCAAGGAGCTTACATTATAGTTGGAGAGAGAGTCAGTAAACAAGTAATAACTGATAAATGTTCAGAAGGAAATAAACAGTTTGATAAGCAGGAGTGGTTCTGTTAGGCTGATTAACACAGACTTCTCTGAGTTAAATTCTGGGGAATAGAAAGGAGTCTGCCACATGACTAGCTAGGGCAAGATTGTTCTAGATAGAGGGAACAATAAATGCAAAGGCTTGAAGCAGGACAAAGCTTGGCATATTCTAGGAAATGACAAAAGGCTGGTGTCACTGATTGCAAGATGTCTTTTAGAAGTTGATATTGACATCCATCTGGCCATTTATGAATGTTCATCTAAAAAAAATAAACATATGATGTGACATTTCAAATAATAATCCAGTATTCTGTAGTCAGTAGGCCCATTAGAAGTTAGGAATCAGTAACAGATTATTCTTTTTTTTGGGGGAGAAGATTTCTTGGCAGTGTATTGGGTTAATGCCGTAGAGCAAAGGTTGAGTCCTGGTGCCGTTTTGGTTGAATGGTAGCAGAAGCAACACAGGACTGCAAGTAATTTTAATCTTTTCTGCTATTTTGGCTAACTGAACACTGATATTGAGAAGGACAAGACTTCCTGAAAGAATAGTGCTGTGATTATTAACAGTGTCTACCAAGGTACAACCCTGGGAGATTGCTATAAACTTGCTGACCTCGCAGTAGATAGATGTTTCCTGCATTCCATAGGTTTCATAGGCTGTTCATTCCTCAAAGTTGAATTCTTGAGTGGCTTTAATAACATAGCAAAACCTATATAACATCTAGTGGATACTAGGCACTGTTAAGTACGTTGTATGTATTAATTTATTTTCCTAACAGCTTTATTATTCCTGGTTTACTCAGGAGGAAGTAGACGCACTGAGTAATACTATAACTTGCCCTGTGTCACACAGCCAGTAAGTAGCAGAGCTGGAACATATACTCACTCAGTCTTGCTCCAGAGTCCATGCTATATACTGCTTCTCTCTGTAAGGATATATGGCCCACCCATTATTCATTCATTGACTTAAATATTTATTCAGTACCTGATACTATGTATGCTGTTACTCCTGGCAATGTAATAGTAAATAAGGATGGCTGGGGAATATATTTTAGCTCCCAAGAGGGGTATACAAAGATAATACATCTTACCTTCTTTTTTGGGAAAATGATTTTAATAAGTAATGTGGCCAGCACTGATCAATACAACTTACTGTGATGAAAGCAATGTTCTATGTCTGTGTTATCCAGTACAGTAGCCACCAGCCACATTTGGCTATTGAGCATTTGAAATGTGGCAAGCATTACTGATGAACTGAATTTTAAATTTGGTTTGATTTTAATTACTTCAATTTAAATTTAAAGATCCATGTATGGCCAGTGGCTACCTTATTGGGCAGTGCAGCTCTAGACTGTGTTTTTTTTCAATAATGGGCCATCTGATTAGAACTCCTTATGTGCTTCATCAAATGATGAATGGGTAAACAAATGTGGTATCCCAATACAATGGGACATCTTAGGCAATGAAAAGGAATAAAGTACTAATACATGCTACAACATGAATGATTATTTAAAAATAATAGCAATGGTGACTAGTCCATTAGCTATTATAAATATGTAGAAGTATTATAAATAGTAGAAGTAATACAAAAGCAGCATAGAAATAGTTTAATCTACTTTATTCATGCAAAAGTGCACAGTTTTGTGTCCAATGCTAGTGCCTGATCATTTCTGACCCAGTCAATGGGAATATTGGTGCAACCTACGTTTCAACTGGTGTTACCCTCTTTAAAGAAATGTCTAAAATGAGCTGGATCCTCCATTCCACATCTTTGTGGAAGCCTATGTCCCCTCCAAGATCTCTATCGATTCTTCAGCTTCTCTCTTGCTACAGGTACCTGTTTTCATTGAACTCAGTATCCCTGCATTCATTCTCTTCTTTCAGCCCTGCGTGTACCATATGTGGAACTCAGTCTCTTATCTTTGTTTTTTGTCTTTTTTTCCAAAACCATTCACCCACAGCATTTGTGTATTATATACCTAACTGAAGGGGTTTTATATCCCAACAATACAAGAATTTGATATTGAATATTACACATCTGTATTCTTAATCCTGCAAGTATTTGTCAGTTTGTCATACTTTGGGCCTTGCGTGTTGCTGTGATGCTGGAAGCTATGCCACCAGTATTCAAATACCAGCAGGGTCACCTATGGCAGACGGGTTTCAGTTGAACCTCCAGACTAAGACAGACTAGGAAGAAGGACCTAGCAGTCTACTTCTGAAAAGAATTAGCCAGTGAAAACCTTATGAATAGCAGCAGAACATTGTCTGATATAGTACCAGAAGATGAGCGCCTCAGGTTGGAAGGCACTCGAAAGACGACTGAGGAAGAGTTGCCTCCTCAAAGTAGAGTTGACCTTAATGACGTGGATGGAGTCAAGCTTTTGGGACCTTCATTTGCTGATGTAGCATGACTCAAAATGAGAAGAAATAGCTGCAAGCATCCATTAACAATTGGAATGTGGAATGTATGAAGTATGAATCTAGGAAAATTAGAAATTTTCAAAAATGAAATGCATAAACATCGATATATCCTAGGCATTAGTGAGCTGAAATGGTCTGGTATTGGCCATTTTGAGTCAGACAATCGTATGACCTACTATGCCAGGAATGACAACTTGAAGAGGAATGGCATTGCATTCATTGTCAAAAAGAACATTTCAAGATCTACCCTGAAGTATAACACTGTCAGTGATAGAACAATATCCATACACCTAAAAAGGAAGACCAGTTAATACAACTAATATTCAAAAATATGCACCAACCACTAAGGCCAAAGATAAAGAAGTTTGAAGATTTTTACCAACTTCTGCAGTCTGAAATTGATCGAACATACAATCAGGATGCATTGATAATTGCTGGTAATTGGAATGTGAAAGAAGGAAATGAAGAAGGATCGGTAGTTGGAAAATATGGCTTTGGTGATAGAAGCAATGCCAGAGATCGCATGATAGAATTTTGCAAGACCAATGACTTCTTCATTGCAGATGCCTTTTTTCAACAACATAAACGGCAGCTATACACATGGACCCCACCAGATGGAATACACAGGAATCAAATTGATTACATCTGTGGAAAGAGATGATGGAAAAGTTCAATATCATCAGTCAGAACAAGGCCAGGGCCGACTGCAGAACAGACCATCAATTGCTCATATGCAAGTTCAACTTGAAGTTGAAGAAAATTAGAACAAGTCCAAGACAGGCAAAGTATGACCTCAAATATATCCCACCTGAGTTTAGAGACCATCTCAAGAATAGATTTGACACGTTAAACACTAATGACCGAAGACCAGATGAGTTGTGAAATGACATCAAGGACATAATACATGAAGAAAGCAAGAGGTCATTACAAAGACAGGAAAGAAAGAAAAGACCAAAATGGATGTCAGAGGAGACTCTGAAACTTGCTCTTGAATGTCGAGTAGTTAAAGCAAATGGAAGAAATGTTGAAGGAAAAGAGCTGAAAGGAAGATTGCAAAGGGCAGCTCGAGAAGACAAAGTATTATAATGAAATGTACAAAGACCTGGAGTTAGAAAACCGAAAGGGAACAACATGCTCGGCATCTCTCAGGCTGAAAGAACTGAAGAAAAAATTCAAGCCTTGAGTTGCAATATAGAAAGATTCTATGGGGGAAAATATTAAATAACGCAGGAAACATCAAAAGCAGATGGAAGGAATACACAGAGTCACTATACCAAAAAGAATTGGTCAACGTTCAGCCATTTCAGGACGTAACATATGATCAAGAACCCATGGTACTGCAGGAAGAAGTCCAAGCTGCACTGAAGGCAACGGCAGAAAACAAGGCTCCAGGAATTGATGGAATACCAGTTGAAACTGAAATGGATGCAGCACTGGAAGTGCTCACTTGTCTATGCCAAGAAATTTAGAAGACAGCTACCTGGCCAACCAACTGGAAGAGATCCATATTTATGCCTGTTCCAAAGAAAGGCGATTCAACTGAATTTGCAAATCATCGAACACTATCATTAGTATCATGTGCAAGTAAAATTTTACTAAAGATCATTCAAAAGTGGCTGCAGCAGTACATCAACAGGGACCTGCCAGAAATTCAAGCCGGATTCAGAAGAGGAAGTAGAACAAAGGATATCATTGCTGTTGTCAGATGGATCCTGGCTGAAAGCAGAGAGAATACCAGAAAGATGTTTGCCTGTGTTTTATTGACTATGCAAAGGCATTCAGCTGTGTGGATCATAACAAATCATGGGTAACACCGCAAAGAATGGGAATTCCAGAACACTTAATTGTGCTCATGAGGAACCTGTACGTAGATCAAGAGGCAGTTGTTAGAACAAAACAAGGGAATGCTGTGTGGTTTAAAGTCAGGAAAGCTGTGTGTCAGGGTTGTATCCTTTCACCATACTTATTCAGTCTGTATGCTGAGCAAATAATCCAAGAAGCTGGACTATAAGAAGAAGAACATGGCATCAGGATTGGAGGAAGACTCATTAACAACCTGTGATATGCAGATGACACAACCTTGCTCACTGAAAGTGAAGAAGAATTGAAGCACTTACTGATGAAGATCAAAGATACAGCCTTCAGTATGGATTACACCTCAGGATAAAGAAAGCAAAAATCCTCACAACTGGACCAATAAGCAACATCATGATAGATGGAGAAAATTTTGAATTTTTCAAGGATTTCATTTTACTTGGATCCACAATCAACACCCACGGAAGGAGCAGTCAAGAAATCAGATGACATATTGCATTAGGCAAATCTGTTGCAAAAGATCTCTTTAAACTGTTAAAAAGCAAAGATGTCACTTTGAGGACTGAGGTGAGCCTGACCCACGCTATGGTGTTTTCAGTCGCCTCATATGCATATGAAAGCTGGACAATGAAGGAAGACTGAAGAAGAATTGATGCCTTTGAATTATGGTGTTGGCGAAAGGATAATGAATATACCACCGACTGCCAAAAGAACGAACAAATCAGTCTTGAAAGAAGTGCAGCCAGAATGCTCCTTAGAAGCAAGAATGGTAAGACTTCGTCTCACGTACTTTGGACGTGTTATTAGGAGGAATTGGTCTCTAGAGAAGGACATCTTGCTTGGTAAAGAAGAAGGTCAGCGAAAAAGAGTAAGACCCTCAATGTGATAGACTGACGCAGTAGCTGCAACAATGGGCTCAAGCATAACAACGACCATGAGGATTGTGCAGGACCAGGCAGTGTTTCGTTCTGTTGGACATAGCGTTGCTATGAGTTGGAACCAACTTGATGGCACATGACAACAACAACTATTCTTTTTTGCCTTCCTCAGGTCTTATTTTGTTTGTTTATGGTTGTAGTTTAAATAAAGTTTACATTTCAAGTTAGTCTCCCATACAAAAATTTATACATACATTGTTATGTGACCCTAATTGCCCTCCCCATACTGTGACAACACACTCCTCCTTTCCACCCCTGATACCCCGTGTCCATTTAACCAGCTCCTAACCCTCTCTGCCTTCCCATCTCACCTACGGACAGAAGCTGCCCATTTAGTCTCTTGTATCTACTTGAGCTAAGAGGCACACTCTTCATGAGTATTACTTTCTGTTCCACAGTCCAGTCCAATCCTTGTCTGAAAAGTTGGCCTCAGAAATTGTTTTCATTCTGGGCAGATAGAGAATCCAGGGGCCATACTTTCTAGGGTTCCTCCAGTCTCAGTCAGACTATTAAGTCTGGTCTTCTTACTAGAAGTTGAGTTCTGTACCCCACCCTTCTCCTGCTCCATCTGGGACTCTCTGTTGTGTTCCCTGTGAGGGCGATCATTGGTGGTAGCTGGGCACCATCTAGTTTTTCTGGTCTCAGGCTGATGAGGTCTCTGGTTCATGTGGCCCTTTCTGTCTCTTGGGCTAGTACTTTCCTTGTGTCTTTGGTGTTCTTCATTCTCCTTTCCTCCAGGTGGTTGGGACCAATTGATGCATATTAGATGGCTGCTTGTAAGCTTTAAGACCCCAGGCGCCACTCACCAAGGTAGGATGCAGAACATTTTCTTAATAAGCTTTTTTATTCCAGTAGACCTAGGTGTCCCCTGAAAGCATGGTCCCCAGACCCCTACCCCTGCTACTCTGTCCCTCAAAGTGTTTGATTGTATTCAGGAAACTTCTTAGCTTTGGTTTAGTCCAGTTGTGCTGACTTCCCCTGTAGTGTGTGCTGTCCTTCCCTTCACCTAAGATAATTCTTATCTACTATCCAGTTAGTAAATAACCCTTACCCTCCCTCCCCATCCTCATAACCATCAAAGAATGTTTTCTTTTGTGTTTAAACCTTTCCTTGAGTTCTTATAATAGTGGTCTTATACAATATTTGTCCTTCTGTGATTCGCTAAATTCACTGAGCATAATGCCCTCCAGCTTCCTCCATGTTATGTTTTACGGCTTCATCATTGTTCTTTATCGTTGCGTAGTATTCCATTGTGTGGATATTCCTTAATTTGTTTATCCATTTGTCCGTTGATGGGCACCTAGGGTTGTTTCCATCTTTTTACTATTGTGAACAGTTTTGCAGTGAACATGGGTGTGCATGTATCTATTCGTGTGACAGCTCTTATTTCTCTAGGATGTATTCTAAGGAGCGGGATAGCTGGATCGTATGGTACTTCTATTTCTAGCTTTTTAAGGAAACGCCAAATTGATTTCCAAAGTGGATGTACCATTTTACATTCCGCAAAACAGTGTGTAAGTGTTCAAGTCTCTCCACAACCTCTCCAGCATTTATTATTTTGTGTTTTTTGGATTAATGCTAGCCTTGTTGGGGTGAGATGATATCTCATTGTAGTTTTGATCTGCATTTCTCTAATGGCTAATGATCGGGAGCATTTCTTTATGTGTCTGTTAGCCACCTGAGTATCTTCTTTGGCGAAGTGCCTGTTCATATCCTTTGCCCATTTTTTAATTGGGTTATTTGTCTTTCTGTTGTTGAGCTTTTGCAGTATCTTGTAGATTTTAGAGATTAGATGCTGATCGGATTTGTTGTAGCGAAAAATTTTTTCCCAGTCTGTAGGTTGTCTTTGTACTCTTTTTGTGAAGTCTTTTGATGAGCATAAGTGTTTGATTTTTAGGAGCTCCCATTTATCTAGTCTCTCTTCTGGTGCTTGTGTGTTGTTACTTACAGTTCATATTGTGTTTATGCCATGTATTACGGCTCCTAGCATTGTCCCTACTTTTTCTTCCATGATTTTTATCATTTTTGATTTTTATATCCAGTCTTTGATCCATTTTGAGTTAGTTTTTGTGCATGGTGTGAGGTATGGGTCTTGTTTCAGTTTTTTGTAGATGGATATCCAGTTATGCCAGCACCATTTGTTAAAGAGACTGTCTTTTCCCCAAATAATGGACGAGGCCTCTTCCCTCCCATATGAAGTTGGTGATTTGTTTCTCCATCTTATTAAAAAGATGATGGTGGAATATGGATTGGGATTGCATTGTATCTGTAAATCACTTTGGGTAGAACTGACATTTTCACAATGTTGAGTCTACCTATCCATGAGCAAGGTGTGTTTTTCCACTTACGCAGGTCTATTTTGGTTTCTTGCAGTAGTGTCTTGTAGTTTTCATTGTATAGGTCCTTTACATCTCTGGTTAGGTTTATTCCTAAGTATTTTATCTTCTTTGGGGCTATTGTAAATGGTATTGATTTTGTGATTTCCTTTTCGAAGTTCTCTTTGTTGGTGTAAAGGAGTCCAACTGATTTTTCTATGTTTATCTTGTATCCTGAAACTTTGCTGAAGTCTTCTATTAGTTCCAGTAGTTTTCTTGTAGATTCTTTGGGCTTTTCTATGTATAGAGATACTTTGACTTCTTCCCTACCAATTTGGATGCCCTTTATTTATTTTTCTAGCCTAATTACTCTGACTAGGATGTCCAGCACAGTGATGAATACGAGTGATGATAAAGGGCATCCTTGTCTGGTTCCCACTCTCAAGGGGAATGCTTTCAAAGTCTCTCCATTTAAGATGATTGCCCTCAATTATATCGAGGAATTTCCCTTCTATTCCTATTTTGTTGAGAGTTTTTATCATGAATCGTTGTTGGACTTTGTCAAATGCGTTTTCTGCATTGGTTGATAAGATCATGTGGTTCTTGTCTTTTGTTTTATTTATGTGATGGATTGCATTGATTGTTTTTCTAATGTTGAACCATCCCTGCATACCTGGTATAAATCCCACTTGATCATGATGATTATTTTTTTGATCTGTTGCTGAATTTTATTGGCTAGAGTTTTGTTAAGGATTTTGTGTCAATGTTCATGAGGGATATCAGTCTGTAATTTTCTTTTTTGTGGTGTCTTTACCTGGTTTTGGTATCAGGGTTATGCTGGCTTCAAAGAATGAGTTTGGGAGTATTCCATCCTTTTCTATGCTCTGAAATACCATTAGTAGTAGTGGTGTTAACTCTTGTCTGAAAGTTTGGTAGAATTCTCCAGTGAAGCCATCCCGGCCAGGGCTTTTTTTTGTGGGGAGTTTTTTAATTACCTTTTAAATCTCTTCTTTTTTATGGGTTTATTTAGTTGTTATACCTATGTTTGTATTAGTTTAGGTAGGTAGTGAGTTTCTAGAAATTTGTCCATTTCCTCTAGGTTTTCAAATTTGTTAGAGTACAATTTTTCATAGTATTCTGTTATGATTCTTTTAATTTAAGTTGGGTCTGTTGTGATATCACCCATCACATTTCTTATAGGGGTTATCTGTTTTGTCTCCTGTTTTTCTTTTGTCAGTTTGGCCAGTGGTTTATGCATTTTGTTGATCTCTTCAAAGAAGCAACTTTTGGTCTTGTTGACTCAATTGTTTTTCTATTCTCTGTTTCATTTAATTCTGCTCTAATTCTTATTATTTCCTTTCTTCTGGCAAGTGAGGGCTACTTTTGCTGCTCTCTTTCTACTTGTTCCAGTTGTAGGGTTAATATTTTGATTATGGCCCTTTCTTCTTTTTGGATGTATGCATGTATTGCTGTAAACTGACCTCTGAGCACTGATTTTGCTGTGTCCCATAGGTTCTTGTAGGATGTGTTTTGATTCTCGTTTGATTGTATGAATTTCTTTATTCCATTCTTAATTTCTTCTATAACCCAGTAGTTTTTGAGCAAGGTGTTGTTCAGTTTCCATGTGTTTGATTTTTTTTCCTTGCTTTTTCTGTTATTGATTTCTACTTTTATGACTTTATTATCAGAAAAGATGCTTTGTAGTATTTTGATGCTTTGGATTTTGTTAAGGCTTGCTTTATGGCTTGGTATGTGGTCTATTCTGGAGAATGTTCCATGTGCGTTGGAAAAGAAAGTATACTTGGCTCCTGCTGGGTGGAGCGTTCAGTATATGTCTGTGAGATCAAGTTGGTTGATTATAGCATTTAGCTCTTCCATGTCTTTATTGAGCTTCTTTCTGGATGTTCTGTCCTTCACCGTATGTGATGTGTTGAAGTCTCCTATTGCTGTTGTGGAGCTGTCTATCTCTGTTTTCAATGCTGTTAGAGTTTGTTTTATGTATTTTGGAGCCGTGTCATTGGGTGCATAAATATTTATCATAGTTATGTCCTCTTGGTGTATTGACCCTTTAGTCATTATGTAGTGTCCTTCCTTATCCTTTGTGGTGGATTTTACTTTAAAATCTATTTTGTCAGAGCTTAATATTGCCACTCCTGCTCTTTTTTGAGTGTTGTTTGCTTGATATATTTTTTTCTATTCTTTGAGTTTTAGTTTGTGTCTTTAAGGTGTGTCTCTTGTAGGCAGCATACAGACGGATCATGATTTTTTATCCAATCTGCCACTCTCTGTCTCTTTATTGGTGCATTTATTCCATTTATATTCAGCGTAATTATTGATAGGTATGAGTTTAGTGCTGTCATTTTGATATCTTTTTTTGTGTGTTGTTCACAGTGTCTTTGTTCCACTTTATTTTCTGTGCTGAGTCGTTTTTCTTTTAATCTTTTTCATTGTGGTAGGTTTTGTATTTGCTGAGTCTTTATATTTTTCTAGTTTTTTATTTTGACTTGTAGGATTTTTAGTTTCCTTTGTGGTTACCTTAATATTTACTCCTATTTTTCTAAGTTTATACCAGTCTTTTATTTCTTTATATCTCCTTGACTTTCTCTCCATATGAAAAATCTATGTCTACATTTTTTAAGTCCCTCTTTTTTGTTTTAATGTTGTTATCTTTTACATATTGCAATCTGTTTCCCTATTTTCAGTGTTTTAGCTTTGGTTTATTTTTGTGACTTCTGTATCTGGGTTGATATCTGGTTGCTCTGTCCTGTGTTCTAGTCTTGGTTTGTTATCTGATGTTACTGATTTTCTAACTGGAGGACTCCCTTTAGTATTTCTTGTAATTTTGGTTTTGTTTTTCAAATTCCCTAAACATCTTTTTATCTGGAAATGCCCTAATTTCATCATCATATATGATAGATAGTTTTGATGGGTATGTAATTCTTGGCTTGCAGTTTTTACCTTCAAGGCTTTATATATGTCATACCACTGCCTTCTTGCCTGCATGGTTTCTGTTAAGTAGCCCAAGCTGATTCTAATTGACTCTCCTTTGTAGATGACTTTTTGTTTATCCCTATCTGCTCTGAAAATTCTCTCTTTATCTTTGGTTTTGACAAGTTTGACTATAATATGTTGTCTTAGTCATCTAGTGCTGCTATAACAGAAATGCGACAAGTGGATGGCTTTAACAAAGAGAAATTTATTTCTTCACAGTAAAGTAGGCTAAAAGTCCAAATTCAGGGCGTCAGCTCCAGGGGAAGGCTTTCTCTCTCTGTCGGCACTCTTCTCCTTGTTCCCCCAGACTAGGAGCTTCTCTGTGCAGGGACCCCGGGTCTGAAGGACGCGCTCTGCTCCTGGTCCTCCTTTCTTGGTGGTATGAGGTCCCCCTGTCTCTCTGTTCACTTCTGTCTTTTATATCTCAAGAGACTGCCTCAGGACACAATCCAATCTTGTAGATTGAGTCCTGCCTTACTAACACAACTGCCACCCATCCTCACTCATTAACATCATAGAGGCAGGATTTACAACACATAGGAAAATCACACAGTACCAGGAATCATGGCCTAGCCAAATTGACACACACATTATTGGGGAGACATAATTCTATCCATGACATATGTCTTGGTGACTTTCTTTTGGGATCTACCTTTTGTGGGGTTCGATGAGCATCTTAGATAGATATCTTCTCATGTTTTACGATATCAAGGAAGTTTTTTGCCAACAAATCTGCAACAATTGTCTCTGTATTTTCTGTTATCCCCCCCTCTTCTCCCACTCCAATCCTCGTAGGTTATTCCTCTTGATAGAATCCCACATAATTCTTAGGGTTTCTTCATTTTTTTTAAAATCCTTTGATCTGATTTTTCCTCAGATAAGTTGGTGTAAAGTGCTTTATCTTCAATCTCACTAATTCTGACTTCCATTGCCTTAATTCTGCTCCTATGAGTTCCTATTGAGTGGTCTAATTCTGACATTTTATTGTTAATCTTCTGGATTTCTGATCACTGTCTCTCTGTGGATTCTTGCAGCCTGTTGAGTTAGTCATTATTTTCTTCTCTAATCTTTTTAATTTCCTCTATTACGTGTTCTGCATTGTGCTTAATTTCATTCCTAATCTCTTGAAGAGTTCTGTATATTAATCTTTTGTATTCTGCCTCTGGTAATTCCAAGTAATTTTCCTCCTCCATAAAATTTCTAGATTCTTTATTTTGGGAGCTTGCTGAAGCCATCATGGACTGCCTCTTTATGTGATTTGATATTGACTGTTTTCTCTGAGCCATCAATAAGTTATTATATTTGTTTATTTTATGTTTGCTTACTGTGTCCTAGCTTCTTGTATTGTTTTGATATGCCCAAATAGGCTGCTCCTGTGAGCTAGTTTGATTATTGGCACCTCTGAAGCTCTAATGTCCTCTTACCAGGTGGTTAGATCTGTTACTAGGTATGTGAGCTCAGGAGTCCACCTATGCCTCCTGTATGGATTCAGCTCAGGCGCTCAGGTAGATAGCCACCAAGTGTGTGGTGTAGGCTCTCACCTACAGTCCTAGACAGGCATGGGTGATTGGTGTAGGCACAGGCATCTGGCTGCAACAGGGGGACACACTCTGAGCAAGGCAGGGGACTGATGGCCACCCCTGAGTGTCCAGGAAGATGTGTCCCTATTCCCTAGAGCACGTAGGTGGGTGGGTTTTGCAGCTGGAATATGAGCACCCAGTGCTGTTCGTTGTAAGGATTGGGGGGCCCCTCTTGTTCATGGGTCCCTCTCGCAGGTGGTTAGGTGGCGTGGGTGGAGCCATCAGTCCTCAGGCCCCTGATGTGGGTAGGTGAAGTCCCTGCTTAATGGGCAGAGGACTGTCAAATGTCACGAACCTGCCACTCATAGCTAAAACAGTTGAAGTTAGATTTCTGGTATATACACTGTTGTACTTTGGTAATAAGGGCCTGTGCTGTTGAAATGGGCCCACACAAGTCTGTGCAGGGGGAAAGGCACTCAGAGTCCATGGATCCCTTATGCTTGTGCCTAGACAAAGGAGCTGTGCCTTCCCTGAGTTCCTGGCTTAGGGGAGCCAACAGTTTATTTTTTTCCCCTGTTTGTTAATTTGTTCACTCTCCAAGGCCCGGAAAATGTCTCAGGGCGTGTGATGGATCCTACTTCTGGCCCAGGGTACTTGGCAATTGCTGAAGCTAGTCCAGGTCCCAGTATAGAACAGGGAGTGGGGAGGTAAATGGGAGAGAGATTTTTCCCTAAGGGGTGTGTTTTTCATCCATGCAGTAAGCCGGACGCAATTACTTATCTTTTGGCAGTTGAGGGCTGCTTCTCACTGGTTCTGCGAGGCCGAGTAGACTCTCAGAGGCTTGTTCTCTCCCAGTCTGGAAAATGCGCCTCCCAAGCACGCTGCTTGCCTGCCTCACTGCTCACCCCTGAGCTGATCAGGCCTGAAGAGCTCAGGTTCTTGCCGGGTCAGGACCGGCAACCCTTGCTGCTTTTGAACCATCTCTCCCTCCCCCTGCCACTCAGTCTGGTTCATCAACTTTACCTTAGATGTTCAGGGCTCCTAAATTGTCATATATAATCGAGTCACTTGTTTTTCTGGTGTTTGTTGTAAGAGGGTCCACCAGAAGCCTCCTACTACTCTGCCTTCTTGGCCCCGCCTCCAACAACTATTCTTAATATTTCTTTTGTCTAATCTGGCACATGGAATTTCTACTATTTACCCTTCCCCACAGATCTAGCTTCCTGCCATGTTCTCTCCTGCTTCTTTTCTCTTTTAAAATCTGAATCATTCTCCCTTCTCTTATGTGCCCCTTCTATGTAGGATTTTCCACTCTTTATGTTGCATAATTAAGCCTTTCCTCCCTCTTTAGACTCCAGGCCAATACTTGTATAATCAAAAACTCACTAATATGCTTGGTTATATATTTTGTACTTACCTCTTAGAGCAGTGTTGCGCAATAGAAATCCAATGGGAGCCACATGTGCAATTTTAATATAACAGCTTTATTGTGATATAATTCATGTACCATAAAATTTGCCTTTTTGAAGTGTACAATTCAGTATTTTTAAGTATATTTGCAGAAATGTGCAACCATTATCACTCTCTGATTTTAGAAAACTTCATCACCCTGAAAAGAAACCTTGAACCTATTAACAGTCATTTTCCATTCCCACCTCCTTCCCAATCCCTGACGACCACTAATGTTTTCTGTCTCTATTGATTTGCCTACTCTGGATATTTCATATAGGTGGAATCATATAATATGTGGCTTTTGTGACTGTCTTCTTTCTCTTAGTGTAATATTTTTAAGGTTCATCCATACTGTACCATGTATCAGTACTTCATTCTTTTTCATTTCCAAAAATATTCCATTGTATACTGGAGCCCTGGTGGTGCAGTGGTCAAGACTCCGGCTGCTATCCAAAAGGTCAATAGTTGGAATCCACCAGCTGCTCCTTGGAAACCCTATGGAGCAGTTCTGCTCTGTCCTGTAGGTTTGCTATGAGTTGGAATCAACTCGACGGCAACAGGTTTGATTTTTTTTTTTTTTTTTTTGGTGTGGGGATACTATATTTTGTTTATCCATTCATCAGTTGATGGAAATTTCGGTTACTTCCACTCTTTGGTTATTGTGAATAATACTGCTGTGAATATTTGTGTATAGGTTTTTGTGAGGACATATGTTTTCAAATCTCTTTGGTATATACCTAGGAGTATAATTGCCGAGTCAAATGGCAACTCTGTGTAATCTTTTGAAGAACTGCCAAATTGTTTTCCAAAGAGGTTGCAACATTTTACAATCCAACTAGCAGCATATGAGGTTTCCAATTTCTGTACATACTTGCTAACACTTGTTCTTCACTTTTTTTACTTTAGCCTTTACTGTGAATGTGAAGTGGTATATCATAGTGGTTTTGATTTTCATTTCCCTAATGACTGATAACGTTGCACATCTTTTCATGCACTTATTGGGCATTTGTATATCTTTTTGGAGAAATGCCTATTCAAATCTTTTGCCCATTTTCTGATTGAATTACTTGTCTTTTTATTATTGAGTTGTAAGAATTCTTTATATATTCTAGATAAAATTATAAGATATGTGATTTGCAAATATTCTGTGGATTGACTTTTCACTCTCTAAGTTTAATTTTGATGAAGTCCAATATATGTATGCACTTTTGGTATCATATGTAAGAAACTAGTGCCAAGTAAAAGAGCACCAAGATTTACAACTATGCCTGCTTCTAAGAATTGTGTAGTTTTAACTCTTATGTGTAAGTCTATGATCAATCTTGAGTTAATTTTTGTATTTGGTGTGAGGTAGGGTTCCAACAAGGAGCTCTGGTGGTGAAGTGGTTAAGAGCTCGCCTGCTAACCGAAAGGTTGGTGGTTTGAACCCACCAGCTGCTCAGTGGGAGAAAGATGTGGCAGTCTGCTTCCATAAGGATTAGACTTGGAAACCCTGTGGGGCAGTTCTGCTGTGTCCTATAGGGCACTATGAGTTGGAATCGACTTGACAGCAATAGGTAGGATTCCAACTTCATTCTTTTGCATTTTTTCCCCCATTTAATTGTCTTGGCACCCTTCTTGGAAAACATGTGACCATAAACGTTATTTGTGGACTCTCAATTCTGTTCTATTGATCTGTATGTCTATCATGCCAGCACTACACTTTCTTGATTACTGTAGCTTTATAGTAAGCTTTGAATAAGAGGATTATGCATTTTTTACCTTTGTTCTTCCTCTTGAAGATTCTTTTGGCTATTGTAGGTCCCTTACATTTCCTTATGAATTTTAAGATGAGTTTACCAATTGCTGCTAAAATCTAGTTGGGATTTTGATAGAGATTGTATCAAATCTGTAGATCAATGTGAACAGTAGTGCTGTCATAACCATTTTAAGTATTTTGATTTCATGAACATGTGATGTCTTTTAATTGTGTAGGCCTTCTTTATTTTCTTTCAACAGGGTTTTGTAGTTTTCAATATACAAATATTGTACTTCTTTTGTCAAATTTATTCCTAAGTATTTTATTTTTTTGATACTATTGCAAATGAAATTGTTTTCTTAATATTATTTCATAGTTAGTGTATAGAAGTACAATGGATTTTTGTATACTGATCTTGTGTCCTGCAACTGTTCTGAACTCGTATATTAGTTCTAAGAGTCTTTTTAGTGGATTTCTTAGTATTTTTTATATACAATATAATGTCATCTGTGAATAGAGATAGTTTTACTTCTTTCCAATTGGATGCATTTTATTTCTTCTTCTTGTCTTATTGCTCTGATTGAGACCTCCAAATCTGTATTAAATCAAGGTGGTGAGAGTGAATATCCTTGTCTTGTTCCTAATCTTAGGGAAAAAGCATCCAGTCTGTCACCATTAGCTATGATGTTACCTGTTTTTTTTTTTTTTATCATACATACCCTTTCTCAGGTTGGAGAAATTTTCTTCTTAGTTTGCTGAGTGCTTTTATCATGAAAGGATGTTAGTTTTCTCTATATATTAAAACAATTGTGTAGTTTTTGTCATTTATTCTGATGATATGATTCATTACATTGATTGATTTTTGTATGTTCAGCCAGTCTTGCATTCCTGGGAAAAATCTTACTTGCTCATGTTGTATAATTCTTTGCATACGGTGGTATATTCAGTTGCTAGTATGTTGTTGAGGGTTTTTTTCATCAATATATCTAAGGGATATTGGTCTGTAGTTTTTCTTGTGTGTTTGATATCTTTGTTAGTTTTTGGTATCAGGGTAATACTGATTCATATAATGAATTGAGAAGTCTCCTATTTTTTAGGAAGAGTTTATGAAGAATTAATACTAATTATTATTTAATTTTTTAGAAGAATTTACTAGTAAAGATATTTGGGTCTGGGCTTTTTTTTATTGTTGGGAATTTTGTGATTACTAATAAAATCTCTTTACTTGTCAGAGGTGTGTTTGGTTTTTCTATTTGTTCCTCAGCCAGTTTTGGTAGTTAGTGTCTTACTAGGAATTTGTCCACTTCTTCTAAGTTATCTGATTTGTTGGGATATAATTAGTCATAGTATTCTTATATAATCCATTTTTTTCCTCTATAAAATTATTTTTATTTTTCTAAAGTATTGGTATTCACGTTCCTTCTTTCATTCCTGAAATTAGTAATTTGAGTGTTCTCTTTTTTTTCCTTGCTCAGTCTGGCTAAAGTTTTGTCAATTTTGTTGATCCTTTCAAAGAACCAACTTTTGGTTTTATGAGTTTCCTATATTTTGTACTTTCTATTTCATTTATTTCCACTCTGATCTTTATTATTTCCTTTCTTTTGTTTGTTGTGGGTTTAGTTTGTGCTTGTATTTTAGTTTCTTAAAGTGGAATGTTAGGTTATTCATTTGAAATCTGTCTTTTTTTTAAACATAGGCCTTTACAGCTGTAAGTTTCCTTCAAAAAGCTGTTTTAACTGCATCTCACATGGTATATTGTGTATTTGTTTTCACTCATCTCAAAGTATTTTCTAATTTCTCTCGTGATTTCTTCTTTGATTCATTGGTTTTGTAAGAGTGTGTTGTTAAATTTCCACATATTTGTGACTGTTGTTAATTTCTAACTTCACCTCATTGTATTTGGAGAACATATTTTGTATGAGTTGTATGCTTTCTAGTGATTTCTAGATCTGGTTGATCTATTGGGTAACTCTGTGTTTAACATTTTGAGGAGCTGTTATTATTTTCCAGAGTGGCTTCAGCCTTTTAAAATTTCACCAGCAATTTCTGAGGTTTGTAATTTCTCCACATTCTTACTAACACTTGTTATTTTCTGTCTTATTTATTTTAGCTATTCTGGTGCTTGTAAAGTGGTATCTTATTGTGGTTTGGATTTCCATTTCTGCATTTCAAGCCTTCTCTCTCTTTGTTGATCTTCTGTCTGGTTGTTTTAGCTGTTATTGAAAGGGGGCTATAGAAGTCTCCAGCTGTTACTGTTAAATTGTCTCTTTCTGATTTTAATCCTGTGTTTTTGCTTCTCATAATTTAAAGCTTTGTTAGGTACATATGTGTTTATAATTGTTATGTCTTCTTTATGGATTGACCCTTTTATCATTAGAAAATGTACTTCTTTTCCCCTAGAAACAATTACTGCCTTAAAATATATTTTGCCTGACATTTATATAGCCACTCCAGCTCTTTTTTGGTTACTGTTTGCATGGTATATCTTTTTTCCTTCCTTTTACTTTCAACCTACTTGTGTCTTTAAATCTAAAGTTTATCTTTTGTAGATAGAACATAGTTGGATAATTTTTTAAAATCTATTAGCTAGTCTTTACCTTTTGATTGGAGTGTTTTGTTCATTTACATTTAATGTAATTGTTCATAATGTAGGATTTACATTTGTCATTTTACTATTTTTTTCTATATGTCTGTCTTTTTTATTCCTCTCTTCCTCCATTACTGCTTTCTTTCTTTTTTTTTTTGTTAAATATTTTGTAGTGTATCATTTAATTCTTTTTTTTTTTTTTACTATATGTATTTTTTGAGTTATTTTCATAGTAGTTGCTCTGAGGATTATAATTAACATCTTACCTAAAACAACGTAGTTCTGATTAGTATCAACTTAATTTCAATAATATATAAAAACTTTGCTTCCATATACCTCTGTTCCTTTCCCCTCCTTTGTGCTGTTACTTTCATACAAATTACATATTTATACATTTTATATCTATCAAAACAAAATTATAACTATTCAGTTCTCTTTTAAATCAGATAGGAGAGGAAAAGATTTATTAACAAAATACATTTATACTGGATTTATAGTTTCTTATGTAATAATATTACTGGTGTTCTTCATTTTTTATGTGGATTCGAATTACTGTCTAGTATATATACATATTTTTTCCATTTAGACCTGAAGGACTCCCTTTAGTATTTCTCAGAGGACAGGTCTTAGAATGAATTCTCTAATTTTGCGAGAGCTGGTTAGAGGTGGATGGTAATATGGCAAGTTAAGTCACAAAGCTTGCTGTTTTTACTAAGAGTCAGCTGTTTTTCTTTTATAGATACTCCCTTGGTTGTTGCAAGATTTTGATTAATTTCCACATTTGATTGTGACAATTTTGTCAGTGTTCTCATTGCTTTTATGGCAGAAGTCTTTATTCTGCAATTTCAGAAATACTTCCTCCCTACATACGTAATTTAAAATTTTTCTAATAGCCACATTTAAAAAAGTAAAAAGGAGCTTATGAAATTAATTTTCATAGTATATTTAACAAAATATATAAAAATATACATATGTATATAAATTAATAATGAGATATTCTACTTTTTTTTTGTATTATGTTCTTGGTAAATTAGTGTGTACTTTACCCTTACATCACATCTTAATTTGGGCTATCCTTATCAAAGGCTCTAGAGCTATATGTGATTTGTGGCTATCAGAGTGGACAGAACAGCGTTAGGATGCAGAAAAATTGGTAGAGGCTTTGAAATTCCAGTCTTTCCTTTCTTCCTTCCCCTCTAGTCTGAAGTGAAAAGCTACGTTTAACTACTACTGTGTCCAACTCTCTATTCTTTATCCCTGTAACCTGTGAATATGTTACCTTACATGGTAAAAGAGACTTTACAGATGTGACTAAATTCAGGATCTTGAGATAGGGAGATTACCCTGGATTATCTGGGTGAGCCTAATGTAATTAAAAAAAACACATTGCCGTCGTGTCGGTTCTGACTCATAGCAACCCTATAGGACAGAATAGAACTGCCCCACGGGGTTTCCAAGGAGCGACTGGTGGATTTGAACTGCTAACCTGCAGACCTCTTGGTTAGCAGCTGAGCTCTTAACCACTACACCACCAGGGCTCCAAGAAAGGCTTCCCTGACCTGGAATCAAATCCAAGCTTTGGGGTAAGAGCGCTGAATCCTAACCACTACGCCACCAGGGAACGTCAGTGTAATTACAAGGGTCCTTATAAGAGGTAGGCAGAAGCATCAGAGTCAGTAGTAGGAGATATGACTATGGAAGCAAGAGATTGGAGTGATGCAAGGAAGGGGCCACAAGCCAAGGAATGCGGGCAGCCTCAAGGAACTGAAGAATAAAGGAAATGGATTCTCCCCTGGAGCCTCCAGAAACAGCCAGCCCTGCCAACACCTTGACTGTAGCCCAGTGAAACTAATTTTGGACTTCTGACCTCCAGAACCATAAGGTAATAAATTTGTATTGTTGTAAGCCACTAAGTTTGTTGTAATTTGTTGCAGCAGCAACAGGAAAATAATACACCACCTTAACAGGCAGAAGTAGCTGTAGTCAATTTTGGTTTTATATTACAGTTTTTTTTATTAATGTTATAGAACTCATGGTCTATAAAAGCAAGGGTCTGTATCAGTTCTGATCCAAGATTTACGTCACTGATTGAGGCACTCATTTTTAATTATACCAATTTTATTTTTTTAAATGGCTTTTCATAGGGTCAGGGTACTTAAATATTGTCAAGAATTTGACACATAGCCAGAAATTTCAGGAGAGCTCCAGAATTTGTATAGTTATCTATAATGTTCCTGGAGTACTGTGTCTTCTTGGTGGGATAGTTTGTTTTCAGTTCAATCAGTTCTTCCTGAAACTGAACCACACGTATAGGATACACGCATGATGATTCAGATCCATTCTGAGGTTTTCTGCAAAGGAAGCTGCAGAAACTTAAACCATGAATTGAAATCATGTAAATCATTGAGTCTCTTTTGAAATGATGACTTCCTTTCTACCAAATAGCTCTGTAATTTTTTTTTTAATCTTTGATTCTGCTGAACTCAGGCCAGGCCGCAATAGTTAAATGAATACATTCTTGTTTTGCCTTTCTGCTCAATCTACAGGCTGTTGTTTGAGTCTGAAATTTCCCTTCTTTGAGTAAAGACATGCTTTTCAAATTCTGTGACCGTAGTTTCAGATTCAGTGTATTCAGATATTTGTCTCAACTTTAATAATGTACTGTGTTGTATACTACTGCGAGTAAACCACCTACATCTGTCAGTCTTTTACCTACAGATTCCTTGACTTGAGAAAGCAGCTCATGGAATCTCTTTGTTTCTCTGACATTGGCACCTCATTAAAACTTATCTTTATACACATTCTGCTTCAACATCTTCTAAATATCCCCAAACTGTTGTAAATTGATTTATAACAGCATTAAAAAACAAAAACAGAAACAGATAACACAATCTTGGTCATTTCCTCCACTATTTTAAATAATGAAACTGATTTGCAGTATTCAGAGTGTAACTTTTCTGTCCATGGATGCTAGACTTAATAAGCTTCCCTTTTGTTTGAATCCAATAAACTTTTGAAAACCTTTTTTTTTTTTTTTTTTGTATGTGGTTGTAATTGATAATGAGAATTTTTCCTTGTTGAAAGCAAAGTTAAACTCTTTCATGGCAGCTGGTTAGGTCTTACTCGTTGCCACCATGACTAACTATTAAACAATTTCTTTGTTGGCATTATCGTTAAAATTCTCATACTGAAACCAGGCAGTCTGAATTTGGTCTCTAAGCTGCATCTTGAACTTCTTTTGTAACACTGGTTCTCAAACTTGACTGCATTTTGGAATCACCTGGGAAGTTTCAAAAACTGCTGGTGCTTGTGGCTTACCCCCAGAGATTCTGGTGTGGGGTATGGCCTCAGAATTAGGATTTTTGAAAGCTCTCCAGATGATTCTAATATGCATCTAAGTTTGAGAACTGCTGTTCCACAGAATGATTTTCAAACTTATGATGTATAAATATCACAGGGAGCTTTAAAAAAAATAAAAGAAGATTCCCAGGCCTCACACTCAAGCATTCAGACCCAATGCATCTGGGGCAGGAGTCAGGAATCTGCACTTTGATGCAGCACCCCGGGTGACTTTGCAGACTTGTGGGTCACAATTTAAAAAGAAAGTGTGTCTGTAGTAAACCTGAAAGCTGTGTATCTTCCTCGCAGAGGCCTGTTGGACGGTTTTAGTAGTGTCATCTCCACCACCATGTGCTTAATTGCTGCCTTTGTTTTTTTTTTTTTGAGGGTTCATAGCACAAGTTCTGCTGATGAGGTGGGGGAGCTCCCACAATTTACTTTGCTGTTTGGAGCACGTGCTGGCAGCTCTTATCACTGACAGATTCCGAATGTGCCGTAATCTACCAACTGAAAGGTTGTATTAGGAAGCACTGAAAGACCCTATTTGGTAACAATATGACCTCATTGGGTGATTCAGATACTATTGATAAGTTATTTGAATGATTTCTTGAAGAGAATAAAGTCCTCTATTAAATTTTCAGCAACTCCTCCTACCCCTCAAATTACTAGTTTGGGCTTTAGTCTTGTCAAAAATCATATATTTAATTAACAAATAAACCAAAAAACCAAAGCCATCGCTGTCGAGTCAATTCCAACTCATAGTGACCCTATAGGACAGAGTAGAACTGCCCCATAGGGTTTCCAAGGAGCTGCTGGTGGATTCAAACTGCTGACCTTTTGATTAGCAGCCATCGCTCTCAACCACTGCGCCACCAGGGCTCCAACTAACAAATAGTGGGGAAGAATTTTAAATAAAAATGTAATTTGGCAAAAGTTACAGTAAAATAAAGGATAGGTTATTGCTAATGTAGTTTTCCTTTTTATATAAAAATTCTGGGTTAGTTATAGAAATCTAGAACACAGAAGAGGGTGTACATGTGATTCACCTAGTTACCCCTGGATGGCACTGTGGGCCCAGGAGCTGAGCCAGAAACAGGATCTCTTTGGTGGTTAAAATATTGTGCTCCCCTGTTTCTGAAGAAGGCTTTTTATGTTCATTTCTAATGTCTATAATAGTACTTGTTACTTGCTGCCAAGTACATATTAAAATTTATATTGTGTTTATTAGGTAGGAGAACATTTTAAGCTGAATGCAAAATGTTTTTTTTTCCCTATAAGGTAAAACCTCAGTGTGTGTTTTTTTTAAACTTAATTTCAAGCTCACTGTTGAATTAACTTCTTTCCATTTTGTAACCTTCCTATTTAGGCAGTATAGATAGTGGTTAGGGGCAGGGACTCTTCAGCCACACTGCCTGGACTTAACTCCTCAATATGCTAGTAAGTAGCTGTGACCCTGGGCAAGTCATGAAATAGCTTTATGCCTCACTTTCTGTATTCATTAAGTGGAGATAATAATAGTGTTTGCCTCCTGGTGTTGCTATGAATATTAAAATGAGTTAACATATGTAAAGTGCTTAGAACATTGCCCAATGTATAATAAGCCTTAAGTGTTAGCTTTTATTATTATACTATTAAGACCATTGATTGTCTCCACCTTAGTTTTTCCTTTTGTGTTCCCTTACATTTGACTCCTCTTCTGCACCAAACCCAAACCCAAACCAAACCAGCTGTCATCAAGTCGACTTCAACTCATGGTGACCCCATCTGCGTCAGAATAGAACTGTGCTTCATAGGGTTTTCAGTGGCTGATCTTTTTGGAAGTATATTGCCAGGTGTTTCTTCCATGTTTCCTCTGGGTGGACTTGAACCATCAACTTTTTGGTTAACAGCCGAGCGCGTTAACCATTTGCTTCACCCAGGGATTTCTCCTCTTCGGCACACCCTCACCTTGTTACTACATTCCTTAACCCTGCATGCCTTGCCGTAGGAACCTGTTGGCTGCAACTGACATTGATTTTTACCCAAGGCTTTCACTTTTGATAAAGCCTTGCACTTATTTAGAATATAAACATTTTAAGGTAAGAGTCTTTGCTGCTGCCTTCTGTTTTCTCTTTTCAAGTCTAAAGTATGTGCATGTTAAAATGGCACAACCAGAATTAAATTAAAAATACTAATGACATGTAGCTTACTGTAAATATCTATATGAAGCCAGGGATGCTGGCCGGGGCTTGGACTAGGCAGAAAACTGAGATAACTTATTGTAAGTCCAGGAAATAGCTCTCGTCTAGTCAGCTGCCATGCACACCTGAGAATTTTGAGTAACAGTTCTCCGGCTGACCTCCAGTGCTTTTGCTAAAAGAGATCTTGATGGTTATTGAGTCCAGGCCTTTATCATTAAGTGAGTGAAAATCAGTACTTTGAATCCAAGCTCAACATAAATTGGTACAGCTAGTGCATATCGCTAATTCATAGAAAACTTTTTGTTTTGCTTTGTTTTTGGTACTGTCAACAAACTCCTCTTGACATTAGTCGAATCCTGTCCCGCGCTTTCCCCTGTACACTTGACCCACAGTTGCTCATGGGAGCATGTCAAAACACACAAGCCAAATATTTTTCAAAATGATGAATAACAGTATTTAGATTCTACCCTAGCCCAAAATTTGCAGTAAGGGCAATGTAAAAGGATGCATGATAGTTATTTTCCCCTTTGTTTTTAACATGGCCCTTTCCTCTCCTGTTACCTATAAACATGGTTTATGTCCTTCCTTTGTTCCCTCCTCCCCTCCCTCCTTTCCTTATTTCTCTTTGTTTCTTTAATCTCCTTGTTTTCTTGCTTCAGTAAAATTGACCTTATAATTTTTGGGCTACGGTAAAATTCCAAATGCTGGCTATTATTGAAAATCTTGCAAAGAGAAAAGATCAGTTACCATGCTAAAGTAGGCCTGAGATCGAAAACGCATATCATGGAGGTAGCGGAGAGCAGGTAGATTTTTAAAGGTGGTGCATTGGGGTAGAGACTCCTGACAGGTGCTCCTACTGCCCATTCTTACAGTGGTGTTGCTTACTGTTAGGACAAAATCCAGAAAGACAGAAACCATTAATGGGAACTGTTTTATAAACTCATGTTGGTCTGTGTTCTTTCCATATTTCTCCCTCTGTCTTTTTTCTTGGGACCTTGGAAGTGGTTTCTGAAAAATGCTTCTTTCCTAGCGGGTAGACTGTGATGCTCTTGCCCCAAGGGAGGGGAGTGATAAATGAAAGACTTATTGTCTTTGGAAGCACAGACCTATGTGTTAGGGCAGGCTAAGCAACAGTCATCTGTATATGAACCCACTTAATGCAACATGAAAGAGATTTTCCTGACCACTATCATATCTGGTTACATGTTCAGACATTCTTATGACAGAGTCATTTAATCAGAGGTTTGTCTTGTGTAGGAATTTTTCTGCTCAGGTTTTCAAGGTTTTCATCAAATATCCATATAAGGTTTTCAGACAACCCAAAAACCCTTCATAGTTTTGAGAAGCAGTGATGAATTTTCCCTTAGAAATAAAATGTTCCAGTTTTTCATATTTTGTTTCTTAAGAGTATACAATTAAATCATTTTCTTATCTTTAAATGTATCCCTTTTTGATAACTACTCATTTATGATTTGAAATCTATGGTACAATGTTTTGTTGAGTTTAAATAACATGATGGTTAGAAAACAGAAAAAAAGGAACCTAAAGACGGTATTTCAGTTTGTCCAACAGTGCTAAACTTAAGCCTGTCTTGGTTTGCTCTTAATTTTCAAGTAATCACGGTGACTTGATTTATTTTTTCTAGATTAACATCATCTAAGAGTTTGTTTTGAACAGAGAGTTGCTGTGAAGTAGGGGTTGCAAAATCAAATGTTTATGGATACCAGGCAGGTAATTAAAATAAATGAATCAAATCAAAACAAAACAAAACAAAACTCACAACTGTTACCGTTGAGTCGATTTTGACTCATTGAGACCCTATAGGACAGACTGAAACTGCCCCATGGGGTTTCCAAGGAGCGGCTGGTGGATTCAAACCGCTGCCTTTTCAGTTAGCAGCCGAGATCTTAACCACTTCGCCACCAAGGCTCCAAGTGAATCAAGCCCAGTGAAAAACAACAAGGAATAGTGAGAGATATGGACTAAAGAGTCCACATCATATGTGAGGGGATGATTACTATTCACTCCAGCCAGTTGCCGGCATATGAGATTGTGGGCCCAGTGCAATGGCGCTGGTAAATGTTTAACTGGCTTTCTTAAAAAAAAAAAAGAGCCTTTATTTGTAGCATTTGCCAATTCTCATGGTGTAAATGCTTTCACATCCCTAATTGCAAGCATTCTATGCTGATTGTCACTGAACATGTTTGTGAGCTAGTAGAAGCCAGCTGTAGCGTATTATTTACCTAGTGAAGCCAGATTTGCAATTTCTGATGCAAGAAATTTGAATTTTTATGTGAAATCTCTCAATTTCCAAAACACTGTGTAGGCCAAACAAAACATATTAGTGAACTGAATGACACCCATGAGCTGCCAAATTGCAGCCTCTGGGGGTAAACTGATAATACTTGTCTTAGAAACCTTATTAGAAATTATAGTCAAACTGTAGATGTTTAATAAACAGTTCCACTGGTATTTTTTTCTGAATCAATAGTATTTTAAAGCATGCTTAATATTTGTGAAAGGTAAAAATTATTAGTTTCTTTGATTAACTAAAACAATAAATATACTTGGAATTTCTAAAGCTGACCAACTGACCTGACTTGCTATCTGTAGGAGCTATTTTCCACATATAGAGTGTTTGTATCAGCCAAGGATGGAAAACACCAATCTAATTCATAGAATTATTAAATTGTTATATGGTAAAAACCTAAGATAACTGTGGTCTGTATTAGCTTGGATAATACTTTCTTTAAATGATCATTTTTCATTATTCTTCCTTTTGAATATTTTCAAGACACTTTTACAATGTTATTCTAAAGTTCTGTAAACAGAGCTGTGAAGGGCTTTTAGGAATTGAATTGTGTCCCCCCCCCAAAAAAAATATGTATTGAAATCCTAACCCCTGTATCTATAAATAGGATGGCCTGGGGGGTGCAAATGGTTAATGCACTTGATTGCTAGCCGAAAGGTTGGCAGTTTGAGTCCACCCAGAGGCACCTGGAAGAAAGGCCTAGAGATGTACTTCTGAAAAATCAGCTGTTGAAAATCCTGTGGAGCACACTTCTACTCTGACACTCATGAAGTTGCCATGAGTTGGAATTGAGTCGATGGTAACTTTTTTTTTTTTTGCTGGTACCTATAAATATGATTGGAAATAGGTTTTTTGTTATGTTAATGAGTTCCTAATTCAAGGTAGGTCCTAAACCTAATCAATTCTGAGTAATAAAAAGAGTAGAATAGACACAGAGACATACCCAGGGGGAAGACAGACAACAAGGAATGCCAGGGATTGATGGCAGTCACCAGAAGCTAGGAGAGAGGCCCATAGAAGAAATCAAACAGCTGAGACTGTAATTTGGGCCTTTAGACTTCAGGATGGTGAGAAAATAAATTTCTGTTCTTTAAAGCCATCCACTTGTGGTATTTCTGTTATGGCAACACTGGGTAACTAAGATGGGGTTAGTGATGTTTTACAAACTCAAGTCAGGATACAGAACTTTGCTGTTCAAGGAAGCATAATGAAGGGCTAAGCTGAGAATAAGACTGAGGCCTGTTGACTCCAGGTCCAAATTTCTTCCCACCAAACCGCTGAGGATGTCAAAAAAGATTCAAAGACTATGCCCTCTTTAGAACCGTCTAGCCCTTCAGTTGTGGTTAAGGAGTAGGTGGAGGATATGGATAAGAGAATGAGCATTGTCTGATGAATATGAGAATTGACACAACAAAGCAGAATGACTTCTTAAGGATTCTATCATATTACAGTCTTCTAGCATATAAAAACATATTTGTGGATATGTCAGAATGAAGGTCATATGCAAATGTGCTGAATTAGGGACATATGAGAATATGGATATATGATATACTGTACTATCAGAGGCTGATTATGTTGGTGTACTTTTGAGGTCTCTTAGAGGTGATACTGGAAAGCCCAAACACGTCTACAGTTTGCAGCTTAGATCTTAAGAGCCATCCAGCTTGTACCATGTAACTTGTTGATGAGTTCTAATTGTGAAGTTAGTGAGATTCAGAAATTAATCTCCTCAATTTTAGTCTCTGGTGAAATGCATTAGGAAGAACAGAAGAAGAGATTGGCCAGGTGGTTGTATATGTAGTGGAAAAATTCTCTTGTTCCTGTTCCTGTAAAATTAGTTGCTATCTAGTGGATTCTGACTCATAGCGACCCCATGTGTGTCAGAGTAGAACCTTGCTCCACAGGGTTTTCAGTGGCTGATTTTTCAGAAGTAAATCACTAGGCCTTTCTTCTGAGGTGCCTCTGGGTGGACTTGAACCTGCAACCTTTCTGTTAGTAGCCAAGTGTGTTAACCATTTGCACTACCCAAAGAGTCCTGTTCCTGTAAAGGGACTCCCAAATTAGCAAAGATGTGCAAAAAATGGCAGTGATGGTTGCCAAAAGGACTTTGTGTATGTGTGTGTGTGTGTGTGTATAAGAGAGAGGTGGGGATGGAGAGGAGATGTGAAAAGAGTATGCTTGTCATGTAAGCTTGACTTTGCGATAAGTCCCTGGAGAACTGATTCCAATCAGCTGCTCTCCCTGAGCCCCTCCTCTCACTGCTTTGGAGTGTTTCGTGTACATATATGTCTTCTTCACTAGACTCTACATACCATGGGGGCAGAGAACCCGTCTCTTCTCACCACTATGTTCCCAGCACCTAGCATAGTGCTTGTACAGAGTAGTCACTTAGTAAATGTTTGGTGAACAGAACAAATGAAATGTAAATACAAGATTTTTTTAAATTTTGAAATAAAGCAGAAGTAAGAATATAGAGCATGGTTTCATTTTTTTCTGTTTTTAGAGTTGTTGTTGTTTTTTTGCTATTATCTGAGTTGGTTTTTATTAATAAAGACTACAATCCCTGGCATTATGTACCTATATTCATTGCATGAATTTTTGCTTGAAGTGTAATGACATAACACATATTTTACCTGCTGAATCACTTGGTTACTGACATCATGATTTCTTGTCCTAATCCACACCTGGCTTTGTGCCTTTCCTCAGAACTCCCATGAGATCACCTTAACAAGAGTCACCACTAAAGAACTCAGTAATGGACTGTATTCTAGTGAGCGCACCCCTGTTATTCTGGGAACCAGGCCTTAGAAGCTCAGGAGAGCAGTGCAATGCGATGTGGACAGACAAGGGCTGTGCCAACTGTGAGGCAGATTATAAAAATCATCATCAATTTCACCTTTGAATTCCTGAATTTCAGTTAATCAGAATGATCAGATGTAGGCAGAGCGTGTAAGTTAATTGATTTTACTCTCATGCTGGGGCTTGGTTTATAAGCCATTGTCGTAGGAAGGGTTGTTTTATGTAGTTCTTTGACTTAAAGGTTCCAGAAAAATTCCTCGATTACAAAATCTTTCTCCCATTGTGAAAATGCTTGAAATTCCACTAAGAGAGATTCAATCCTTTATCTGGAAAGCTTTTGGATTTTTATTAATTGTCTATTAAAGTCTGTGTGTCCCTGAAAAAGGTAACATCGTAAACAATTTTTACTTGACACCATTTTTGGCGATTGGCTATGATTCCAGCTATTATTCTACCTTTTCTCCTTTCATTGCCAGACTTAATACATTATTTGTATTTGAGACTTCTACTTTCTACCTACCAATTCTTATCTTAACTCTTTGCATTATGACATCTGTTAGAATTCCTCTATTGATATTGCCTTAAAAGCTAATTTTTCTTTTGTTGAATAAGGGATATTCATTCTCATCCTCCTTGATCTCACTTGGCCTTTTTGCATAAATTCAACACCTGTTCCTTCTAACACTGTCCGCAATTGGCTTCCAGACACCACACCTTTCTGTTATTCTTCCTACCTTTACAACCTATTCTTTTTTGTCCTCCTCTTTTTTGACCCCAGTGTCCCGCCTTTATCCTCTGCTTTCCCTCTAATTACCCAGCAAAGGAATCCCTGGATGATATAAATGGTTAATGCACTCGGCATCATCTGAAAGGTTGGAAGTTTGAGTCCACCCACTGGCACCTTGGATAAAAGGTCTAATGATCTACTTCTGAACAATCAGCCATTGAAAACACCATGGAGTGCAGTTCTACTCTGACACGCATGGGGTCACCATGAGTCGGAATCAACTTAATGGCAACTGGTACTGGTACCCAGCTAAGTCATCTGCTTCAATGACTTCAGCCTTATATTAGCTTTCTTTTGCCACATAACAAATTACGATAATGTAGCAGCTTAAAATGACATGAATTTATCATCACGAATCTGGGAATGGCTTAACTGGATCCTCTGCTTGTGTCTTAAAAGGCTGCAATCAAGGTATCTGCTGAACTGCAGTTCTCATCTGGGACCCAGAGTCCTCTCCCAAGCTCATCAGGTTGTTGGCAGAATTTAGTTCCTTGTGGCTCTAGAACTCATGGAGGCTGTCTCTTTAAGGCCACTAGGAGCAGGTCTCTCTGATGCTTCTTTTAAAAGCTCCTATGATTAGATCAGGCCTTCCTAGGGTCATTTCCCTTTTGATTAACTCATGTTCAGTTGATTAGTAACCTAGTCATGGAAGTGATATACAATTATAAAGGGGAAGGGACATCCCCAGGGTGCATATACCAGGGGACAGGAATCTTGGTGACCATTTCAGAATCCTGCTGACCACAAACCTCTTTGTGGATGGCAACCACATCTCCATGTCTGTCTTTCACCATGATCCAGGGTTCCAGCGGTTGTATTTGCAACAGCTGTGGATATCTCCATTTGGACATCCCAACCACACCTTTCAATCAACATATCCAAAAAATAAATGTAGCATATTTCTCCACCTAAATAGTCATTTCTGTTAGTGAATTCACACTCTTTTAGGTCCAGGCTAAAAACACTGGAGCCCTCTTTGTACCTTACTTCTTTTCCATTCCATACAATCTTTTCAAGCTGGACTACGAATAAAGAAAACCGAAGAAGAATCGATGCCTTTGAATTATGATGTTGGCAAAGAATATTGACTATAATATGGACTGCCAGAAGAAGGAATAAATTTGTCTTGGAAGAAGTACAGCCAGAATGCTGGTGACACTTTGTCTCATGTACTTTGGACATGTTATCAGGAAGGACCAATCCCTGGAGAAGGACAGCATGCTTGGTAAAGCAGAGGGTCAGCGAAAAAGAAGAAGACCCTCAAGGAGATGGATTGACACAGTGGCTGCAACAATGGTCTCAAACATAGTAACTATTGTGAGGATAGTCCTGGACTGGTCAAAGTTTCATTCCGTTATACCTAGGGTCACTGTGAGTCAGAACTGACTTGACAGCACCTAACAACAACAACAACCGTCTGTTCTCAGGTCATGTGATTTATTCCTTCAAATATCATTCAGATATGCCACTTCTCTGTTCACACTATCTACATCTTAGAAGGACCTGTACAAGCTGGCCTTTCTCTTGGCAAGGGAGGTGAACAATCTGAGGAATGCCTGCTATGTACTATATTCTATACCTGCTTAGTTTTGTGCCCCTTCTCTTCTTTGAAGTGGATGATACATTACTGAATAGTGTTGAAGACACAGTAACAAAAGGTCACCAGGACATAACAGCAGAGATGATCAGAACTAGAGGCAAGATGTGGCAAATAGAGAATTGGAGAGTACCTTCAACCAGTGAAAATAAACAAATTATGTGAAGCTCTTCCCAAAATGAATCACAACTTTCTGTAGACGAACCAGCATCTTGGCTCCATGAAACAGTGAGAGGGTCTACAGGGGTCAGTGAGAGTTGGCCTTTACTGGACTTGTCAGCTTCTGAACTGCCTGCCTTCGCTTCATAGAACCACTGGTCTCCCCAGTTGCAGACTCACTCAACCCCATTCCTTGGCCAATTCTAATTTAAGAGAAGAGTTGTTATTTCATCCCTCTACCCATTAATGCATATTTTGCATCATTGTGTACTCACTTTTAGCCAAATGAGGCCTTGATTCCCTTGTAGTTCCCTGAGTCACTTTTGCTGCTTTTTTCACCCTGGATAGGGGGCCTCAGGCCATGACATTGCTCTTACTCAGCGTCTATGTTTATCCGTCTGGCATGTGGTGAAAGGATTAGACTTGTTCTGTGTGACTCCAGTGGGAGAAAGAGGCAAATTTCAGGTTGTCCCTCTCATTCCATGAAGATGCCCTCTACGACTATGATTTTCTGAATGAGTCATCTGTGGGGATTGCACTCAACTGTCCTCTTTTTCACTTGAAATAGTTCTTCTTCAAGACTTTCCTTTAGAACTGGAGGAGAACTGTACTATTCACTCATTTATTTAACTAATAATTATTGATGCCTACAGTGTGTCAGGTAGTGTTCCTGCTACTAGGGATAGAGTAGTAAACAAATTAGAGAAGATCTATTCCCACTTGAAGCTTAGATTCTAATGGAGGGAGATACACACAAGGAAATTGCTGCAAACCTTCAGTTATTCTCTCTTCTTGCACATTTCAGTGAGCATCAGGGTTTTTTCCCCTCAAAAAGCAAAACAAAACAAAACAGCAACAACAAAAGCCCCCAAACCTTTATTCTTCCTGCTCACAGGGAGCTACTGTCCGTTCTCCTCCCTTCCTTCTTTACATGTTGTTAGTTGTTGTTTGCTACCTCGAGTCACCCTCAACTCAAGGTGACACCATGCACAATGGGACAAAACACTCCCAGTCCTGCGCCATTACCATGACCAGTTGGGGATTGGATTGTTGTGATTCGTAAGATTTTCCTTGGCTGACTTTCAGATATAGATCACCAGGTTATTCTTCCTAGTCTGTCTTAGTGTGGAAGCTCCACTGAAACCTGTTCAGCATCATAGCAACATGCAAGCCTCTACTGACATATGGGTAGTAGCTGTGCATGAGGTGCATTGGCCTGGAATGGAACCTGGGCCTCCTGCACGGAGGGCAAGAATTCTAGCACTACTCTCTTTACATAAGCCTCTTAAAATACTCTTGTATTCTTTTCATTCATTCCTTAGCCCACTTTAATCTGACTTTTGTCCCTATCATTGTATTAACACTGCATCTTAATGATTATCCGTGATCTCCTGGTCATCGAATCTAATGCCTTGCATCAGTTTTTATTCTCATTTGTTCAAAAAGAATATAGTTTTCCATCCTTGTGACTTTGCCCATATGAAAGTTCCCACTCCTTTTTTTTGCATGACTAAATTCCCTTTACCAAAGGCTCAACTCAAATGCCACTTATCCCCACTTGATTTTTTGAAAATCTCTTCGTATGGCAGTGATTATTTTTATCTTGAATTATAGATTTTAATGCTCTTGAGAGAGGAAACTCTGTTTTGTTGATTCTGAGATCCTCCAGTGCATCTGAAAGAGTGCCTTACATATAAGTACTTATTAAGTATCTGCTAAATGCATGAAGGAAGCTGTAAACAAAAGTAACTTTTATTTCACTCCTAGAACTTCTTTTAGAGCTAGTGTTGCAGAACAGTGTATTATTTTATTTTACAAACAGAAATATTTTAAAGAAGCAAGTTATCTAAAATATGAAACCATGTTTGAAGAAGATATTTGAAACTGAAGACAAGTCATCACAGAAATAAATAAGTAGATCATGTCATTAAATGTTGCTTTCCCACATTTCCACTTACTCATCACATTTTTTTTTTTTTTAGTTGTTCATGACCACTTTTTGAGTCAAATGATTGATTGGGTCAGTGGTTCATGGTAAGAAATATGTTTGATGTATTATCCTAAACATGCTTTGAAATTCTGTCTCTTTGCTGTCTGGTCTTACCTTCTGGCACTTGCTATCCAGTTTCCTCACATGTTTGATTTTGATTCAGATGGATTGGTAAAATTATTCTGAGTAGAATGCGAATCTGTTTTTCTTTTGAGTTCAATATATAAAATAAACATCAGTTTGATTTGACCATCGTCAGTGATAATTCAAAGGAATGTGAAATGTGTGTGTTCCTTTCATTAAGTTAAAAAAAAATTGGTATGAAGAGATGGATTTGGTAATACGGCTTTTCTTTGCTATGTAAGTGGAAGAGTTTATTTATTTTTTGTATAACAGCTCTGTTGTTGTTAGTTGCCATTAAGTCGATTTACAGGCTTGGAAACCCTATGGGGCAGTTCTACCCTGTTCTTCAGGGTCGCTATGAGTTGGAATCGTCTTGACGGTGATAGGTATGGCCTAATTAAAATTTTCCAGGATCAAGGGCACTGAAAAATTTTAAGGAGTCTGATTCTGTGTGTAATTCAATATAGAATGCCAGAATCCAGAACAATTTGACTCAGATTCTAACCTTGCACAGATTACTAGCTTCTCTTTACCTCAGTTTTCTCATCTGTAAATGAGATCGTCATATGTAAAACGCTTAGAACAGTGCACAATAAGTGTTAGCTTTTTATCATTTGTAAATACTAAAAGTTCAAAATGGCAAATGTTAGACAGATAGATAAAATTCATATTCTCCTTTTAACATGGGATGCCCAAAATACCTTCTGTTTTCTGGTTTTCCTGCTCCACCCTAGTGTTTCTGAAGGAATCTGTTTACCTTATGGTGTGACAGACAAACTGAAGCAGATTAAATTGCATAGGGAGTTTGTCATTCAAAATAATAGTATTAGGACCAAAAAAAGATGGCAGGATCACAAAATCCTTTCTGGTGCAATCCCTTTCTTGAATGGTGTATTCTCTGTGAATGATAGCCCCTTTATTTCTCTTTTACAGATTTTCTTTTCCATTTCTTTTTAATAGATTTTCCTCCCATAAAATGTTTCATAGTGAATGAATAAGGTTGGTCAGAAGAATGTGAGGAGAATTAACTGATTGAGTTAATGATGTGCTTTCTAAGCAAATGCTGAGGAAAACTGAGTGATTCTGGATGAATTCCAGCCTATTCCAGTAATTTGGGGGAGTCTTGCAGGGGATATAGGACATGAAGCCAAGGATGTAACCAAGGATATAGATGTGAAGCTAAGTGCTAAACCACGGTGAGAGGGGCTGGGAGCAGGGAGGTTGAACAGAGAGGAGGCTGTGGTTGGGAACAGGGAGGTATAACAGAGAGAAGGTTGTGGTTTAGGCATGGCTTGGAGAGTAGAGTGACCTGAGTGTGAGTCATGGTTTTGCCATTTACCAATTTTGTGACCTAGACAAGATACTTAGCCTCTCTAAAAAAAACAAAAAAACAGCCCACTGCCTTCAAGTCAATTCCAACTCATAGTGACCCTACAGGACAGAGTAGAACTGCCCCCATAGGTTTTCTAAGGCTATAATCTTTAGAGAAGTAGACTGCCACATCTTTCTCCCGCAGAGCAGATGGTGGAGTTTGAACCGACCACCTCTCAGTTAGCAGCCGAGTGCTTAACTACTGTGCCACCAGGGCTCATTTTAGTGGCACAGTGGCTAAGCGTTTGGCTCTAACCTAAAGGTCAGCAGTTTGACTCCACTAGCGGCTCCTTGGAAACCCTATGGGGCAATTCTACTCTGTCCTGTAGGGTCTCTGTAAGTCAGAATCTACTTGACGGCAACGGGTTAGGCCTCAGTTTTCTCATCTGTAAAATAGAGATTATATTACCTACTTCAAGGGGGCATTGTGGTTCATTGGTAGAATTCTCATCTTCTGTGTGCAGGAATAGACACCCTGGTGGCGTAGTGGTTAAGTGCTACGGCTGCTAACCAAAAGGTCAGCAGTTTGAATACATCAGGCACTCCTTGGAAACTCTGTGGGGCAGTTCTACTCTGTCCTATAGGGTTGCTATGAATTGGAATTGACTTGATGGCAACGGGTTTGTGTTTTTCTGGTTTATGTGGGGGAACTGGGTTTGATTCCTAGCCAACATACACTTCATGTACAGTCACCACCTGTCTGTCAGTGGAAGCTTGTGTATTGCTATGATGCTGAACAGGTTTCAGAGGAGCTTCCAGACTAAGGTGAACTAGGCAGAAAGTCCTGGTAATCTAATTCTGAAATATCCAGCAGTAAAATGATCCTGTTGTGCATGGGGTCACCATGAGTCTGGGGCGAACTCCACAGCAGCTAACAATAACAACAACAATGTATTTGCCCTTAAGTGATGACTATAAATACTTTCTGTATGCTGATGACTCCAGCTCAGCAGATTATCTCAGAGGCATCTGGAATTTAACAAATTTGAAGCTGGACTTTGATTTTTCTGTCCCTTCCAAGTTCTTCGTCTCTCTGACTTCCTTATTTCTGGAAATGCCTCCATAGTTTACCCAGATGTTCAGTCAGAAATCTGGGAGTCATGTTTGGTTCTTTCCCTCCTTCGCCATTCTATCTGCCACCCCCTCTCATATAATCTTTCACCTATCCTGTCCATTCTGCCCTAAAATATATCTTAAATCGACTAATTTCTCTATTTGCACTCTCACCAATCTACTCTGAGCTGTCAGCCACTTAGGCCTGCACTCTTGCAATATGCATAGCTAAGCCCCTTTCTCTCTTGACTTTATTCAGTTCATTCTTTGGATTTAATTCTAGATGCAGTGGGAAGCCATGTGGATTTCATGTGGAGGAATGACATGATATGATTTGTGATTTGATTGCCCCCAGATAATCTTTAAACCTTAAACCAAAAATATCCTGTGAAGTCTTAAAACCAAGTAATAGTTTAGCTTAACTACTAAAAAAAAAAGTCTGCCTTGAGCATTAAGCTCTTTTAAGAACAATCTATTTGGGATCAAATTGACAACAGCAACTCGAAAGGTTAGATAGGAACCTTAGGGGGCAGTGGGTTTGTGTTAGGGAGGAACAACTCTGAAAATGAGGGTGAGAATGGTTGCACAACTCGAAGAATGTGATCAGTGTCACTAAATTGTACGTGTAGAAACTATTGAACTGGTGTATGTTTTGCTGTGCATATTCGAACGACAACAACAAAATAAAATTTAAAAAAATGATAATTCTGAAAGATGTGCAAAGAATGACTCCTTACTATGACCTGCGATGACTGGCATGATTTAGCCTCTGTCAACCTCTCCAGTTTCATTTCCTGTGTCTTTCTTACCATGCTTCAGTTACAGTGGTCTTCTTTTATTTTTCCCCTATGTGCCTAGCTCTTTCCTGCCTTAGGGCATTCACATGTGGTTTTTTTTTTTTCCTTTGTTTATAAAGTTCTCCTCCATCTCCTCTCCATGGCAGGTTCCTATAATTGTTTGCTTAGTTGTCTTCTCCACTATTCTTAAGTCCAAAGAGGGCAGGACTATGCCTTTTTTATTTACTTGTGTATACCCACTAGCATAATGCCTTACAATAGCAGCACTCAGTAAGTATTTGTTGAATAAATAAACAAGTAGTAATTACTGTTTTCATTCATTCATTAAAAAAAAAAAAATGTTCAGACTCTGTGTTTTGTGCTATGAGAACATACAAAGGGTTTATAAGACATAATTTTTACCCTGAAATAGCTCCCAATTTAAAAGGAGGATAGGATAAGATACAAATAATACTGTAGCATGGGGGAAGGCACTGTAGTTGGAATAGGACAAAATTCTGCCAGTAGTCAGCTGTGTGACCTCAAATAAGTTATTTCCCTTCTCTGTTTTTTTGTTTATCCACCTGTAAAATTAAGGGGTTTGACTAGGCTTTCCTAAAGCTTTGGTTCTTAAACCTGGTGTGCAATTAGTGGTATACTGGTTAAATGTTTGTGTTCCAGGCTCTTGAGAGGCTGAATCAGTCTGGGGGTGGAAGTCCAGGAATTCCCCAGCTCATTGTGATGCACAGCCAGGTTTAGGACTCTGATCTAGGCCCTTTTTGCTTTGACATCTTATAATTCTAATTGTAATATAAGGCGGACTGTGAAAATGCAGCAGGAGTCTGGAAAATTAAGGTATTGTATTTGTTCAGGGGAAGGGAAAATATCTTCTTGCTTGTGTGATGGGGGAACAGGCTTCATGGAAAAGATGACACGGGAATGGAATTTGAAGAATGGGTGGAGATGCGGCAGGTGTAGAAGGGAGGCATGATTGGTGGTTAGTCCAACTTAATTGGAGGCCAGATAGCATGCAAGAGGGCAGAAGGAGGGAAAAAAATCACCTGCTTTGATGCAGTGGAGCATAGTTCTACTCTTGTTTTTCCCATTTTACCTGTCACACTTGGTTGTCTTTTTGGAGATGAAAGACTATTATTGCAGCTTGATCGTCATTTGGTGGGAGCAGAACAAGTGGTGTCAGACATCATGGGGCTGCTTTGGGAAATGATTGAGCACAGTCTTCCTCAATCCTTTTGGGTCTGTGCCCTTTGAGATTCGTTTTGGCCACCCCTTAGGTTTTCTGGTTATGCACAGAGAATATCAGGACCCCACTATGTTATCTAAAATAATAGTTTTGCTGTCAGAATAATTATTATTAAGCCAAAGTTGGCTTTTTTGTTTAGATGAGACCATACAAAGGCAACATTCTGAGTAAATTATATAGCGTCCACTTGATGAAATAATGAGCCTAAGTTTAGGGGATGAAAGTAAAGATCTAATGCAATATTTAGAATGCATATACAGTATGTAGTTATTAACCTAAAAGTCACATCCTGCATTCTTTTAATTTGTGGAAAATTTGTCATTAATTGCCAGGAAACCTCTGATTTTTCATACATAATCACATCATAGCTGTTGACTTTCTTTCCCTTCTTCTGCTAAAATACATCTTTGTAAATAGTAGATTACTTTCAGATTTGTAACACTCCCTTTAAACATCGGGTTGCTAAGTTTAACCCTGTTGCCCTCTCTCTCTCTCTCTCTTTTTTAATAGAATTATTTCTCCTCGAACTCTACCTCTGAGTAGTTACTGACAAATCACACTTTGTTTTTAGATGGTAACTGGCTTAAAATCTTATTTAACCCTATTGTTTGGTGGGAACCCAGTTGTTCTGAAATGCTTTTTATTTTCATGAGTCACCACTATATGGAGGAAATGTATATGGTATTCCATTTAGAAACAGTCTGAAAGAAGAGATATGACCCTTTATTCAAACTCACTCTAAATGAGATACTTTTATTAGATAGTTGTCAAAGACAATTTATCATGGCAGGGTCAGAAACACAGAAGTCAAAAACTGAGAAGAATGAAGTAGTAGGCAAGAACTGAAGCAGTCAGGATGATCTCTAGCCAAGAATCCAGGTTTTTCCTGTCCCTGACAGCCTTCTCAGATCAATTTAGGGTTTACAGGTTAATCTCTAATCAACCATCCCACTGCCTTATACAGCCCTTGCAGAGGTTGGTATATCGACTCTCAGTTGGCTATGAAATTAGAGAAATGGAGGTACCACACATCTTGTGCTTAATTGGTTGCAAAGAATTATCTTTATTAATTTGAGTTCTTGGTATTCAGTCACACCAGCACTCCTTAAGGAGTGACTGGCACCAAGATTTATTTGATAGAAAGAAAAAAGAACTATAACAAAACTAGATCAAAGAAACACCTCTCTTATAGACAAGGTCTTTAGACTCTAGAAAATTTTCCCAATTTCAAGAAGAGTCTTCGTGGGAAAATGTCTACTATTGCATCCCTTTGTGTCTTTTGATCTGGCACACTGTTAGAAGAATAATAGCATCAGAAGGGTAGACCTTGGAAGGAAATTTAGGACCATTTGGTAGTTTGCAAATTGTGTTCTATGGACATGCTACCTGGGCTGGGTTGCAGGCCTGCCTCTGCTTCAACCAGATAACTTGGGATTATTATCTGCTTATATATAGGGTTTCATTATTATCTGATTTGAAAAAAGAGTTATACTTTTAAAAAAGGTTTAAAAACCATCGGTTTAACTCAAATACCTAAGATTTTATAGAGAATATATCTGAAGGGCAAACAAGTTATATTACATGCCCGCAGTTGTACAATTGCTTAGAGGTTGACAGAAATTAGAAACGGAATTTGGACTTCCCATCTAGGATATTTTTACTACAAAACGTTGATTTGATTTTCCATTTTGAAAGACACAGAAGTGCTCTGTGAAATGGTGATTAACACTAGGCAGCCCCAGGCAGCCCTGGAATGCTACATGATTCAAATGCCCAAGACCAGATGGAGGTCCAGAAGTGGATGATTCAAAGTTTATTAGTTTTGCCACCTGGACAGTACAGCCGAACCAGCTGCCATGAGGCAGTTCCATTTTTGATAGAGCACTAAATGCACATAAAAGTGAGTGTAAATCCCAAGAACAAAGTAATGGAGAATGGTTGCTGGTGCAAGGAGATTCATCCAGGCTGAATTACTGTGTCAGGTAGAGGGCAATGGCAGGGTGAGGCACCAAACCCTGAAAAATCACCCCTTTATTGTTCCAGGAGCTGATCTCAATTTGGGCTATGTTTGGATTGCTGGCCTGGTAGATTCCTAATAACATCTGATGGTATAGAATGGGATCCACAAGTCCATGCTATATCATGATCATATCATGAGGCCAGAAATGTTTTTCCTGGAAACTATGGAGAGTTACTTAGACAGTTAAGCAAGTGACTAATAATTGAAAGGTTGGTGATTTGAACCTACCCAGAGGTGCCTCAGAAGAAAATCCTGCTGATCTGCTTCCCATCTGCCTGGAAAACTGTATGGAGTACAGTTCTACTCTGCAACATATGGGGTCACCATGAGTTGGAATTGACTTAATGGCAACTGTTTGGTGGTTTAGGGAAAGTTGTAGTTTGTCCCCTCCTTTCCAATTGCCTCATAGTTCTGGACCTTGGAGGCATAGGTATTCTTTTGAACATTAAGCTCTTTGTGGGCAGAGATTTTGGTCTTACTCATCTTTGTATCCCCAGTTCTTATAACAAGGTACACAGAATAGGGACTCATTAAGTGTTTGTTGAACCTAACTAGTCCATTATCCCTACACTTGGATATAGATTTTATGGAAATCAGGATTCTTTATAATGTTAACATTATTTTTTGTGTAAACAAGTTTTTCTAAAGTGTGTATCTTAGAATTCTAGTTCCATGAAATGCTAATAGGGGCTATCAGAAAAAAGAGTTAATTGCTTAGATACTGGAGTAAAAAAGGTAAATTGATTTCTGTATATCTAGATGTCTCAGGTCCTTTAAAATGTGATTCCCAGGAGACACATAATATGCAGCATTTACAAACTTTTTTTTGACCATGAGTCTCTTTTACTCTAGGCTCTATACTAGAACTATTGTTCCCAGGAACATATTTTATAAAATGCAAATGTAAAATAATACCTATGATTTTGAATATTTGGTTAAATCTTAAAAAAAAAAAAAAAATCCAGGGAAAATATTGGGAAATTGAGGCAAGTCACCAGGAATCATTACTTTTATCCTTGTGTGGAGTTGAATTATTGTAGGTTTTCAAGATCCTTTCATGAGATACTGCAAAATTCAGAAGTTGACACTAAAGTTTCGCATGACCCTTTTAATAACTCCATGGTTCACAAAAACTGAAATGAATACAATAATGGGGAGGGGGGTTTGAGGCTAGGATCAAGTTGGGAGATGTACAGTAATTTTTGTTTAAATGAGGATTTTCAATAATGAGTAAAAAAAAATAAGCGATCTTGATCCTCTGGGTCAGTTGGAAAGCTTTGGGCAGCAAGTAACAGAAAATCAGACTAACCTGACTTGAACAAAAATAGAGGTTTATTTATTAATTTTTCATTTAACAAGAAGCACACAGGAATTGCTTTGGCTCACCTACTTGTTGAATGGAGGGTACTAGTTGCGGACGCATTTTGCTGTGGCTTTGATGCCGAAGGCTGGCTGGCGCAAGCTCCCATCTGTTGGGTCAACCTTTGCCTTCTGATGATCTTTTAAGGAGCTGAATGTTTACATACTTATATTCCTCAGTTGACCATTACTTAGTCTCTTGCAATAATGTAATGCTACTCTTTCTTTATTTGATAGTATGCATGCCTGTATATTTTCTAACCTGTTTGGACAGCTTTTTTTTTTTTTCCTCTTCCCTACAGTAACATGAAGTGAAACAAAATGAGAACTTTCAGACTACAGCATTCTGTTTATCTGTTTATCATTGCAGGTAACTAGCATTTTCTTTTTTTTTTTCTTCTGGCAGGTGGCATGTTTGACCCAGGTAGCTGCTAATTATCTTATTGGCCAAAAGGAAGCACAGCGTTGGGGCACAGCTCATGGCAGTATTGTTCCTTACCAGGTAAAAATGCAACAATACAGGGTTGGACTAATATAATCTGTGGTTTTTTAATGATGAGTTTGGGAAGAGATTTCCTTAAAAAAAAAAAAAATCTTCAGGGTATTCTGTAATGTTTCTTTGTGTGGCTATAACAAGGTTCTGTTGTTCACTTTACATTCTGTGTTTTGCAAATTTCTTCATCAGGAGAGATTAGTAACAGGACACTTAAATGGATCAAAGGAACTTGTTGAAAGTGAGTGATGTTTGGACTCATGTGATGGTTTGTATTTCTTTTTACCCAAAAGAGGCACTGACTGTAGCCATTTTATAAGGCATTATTTGTTTGCCATGCCAGTTATAAACCAAATGTTACCTACTCCAGCTAACAATAATCTTCTTACAGGGTTGGAATAAAATGAAAATTTGTGTGTGATGGATCTTTATTTTGGAGCAAAGCAGATGGTTTAGGAGCTGCTGTTCTTTACTAAGTGTCTAAACGTGTCCTTAGAAATTCTTGACTTTGGCTAGTATGAATGAATATGTGAAGAAACTGTGATCTTTCAAAAATAAAAACAAAAACTTGAATGCTTCCTCCAAACCCCTAACCTTTGCTTAGCCCAGCTGCAGTATATCACATTGTAGTTATTTCTGTATTTGTCATATATCCTTTACTAGATTGTAAGCTTAGAATGTTGTTGTTAGATGCTATCAAGTTAACTTTAACTCATGGTGACCTTGTGTGTAACAGAACGAAACACTGCCTGGTCCTGAGTCATCCTCATAATCACCAATATGTTCGAATCCATTGTTATAGCTACTGTGCCAGTTTATCTCACGGAGGGTCTTTCATGCCCTCATTGACCCTTCATGTCACCACATATTATGTCCTCCTTCAATGATTGATCATTCCCAATTTGTCCAAAGCAAGCAAGTCAGACAGTTCTATTAGGATGTATAAGGTTTTCATTGGCTAATTTTCAGAAGAAGATTGCCAAATCTTTCTTTCTAGTCTGTCTTAATCTGGAAGCTCTGCTGAAACCTGTCCACCATGAGTAACCCTGCTGGTATTTGAAATAATGGTGGCACAACTTCCAGCGTCATAGCAACATGCAAGCCACCACGGTACAATAAACTGACAGATGGGTGGTGGAAGGTTAAGAACAGAGATGCCTTTTCATCATTATATCTTTTCCAGCGTCCAGCAGATGAATGTACTAGATACCAAATAAATATCTGTTGTGTGGAGGAGTGAATTTTACTGTAATCTTTTCCATGATAGTGCACTTGACAGAAAACATAAAAGTCAGCTTTTTGCATTAGCCAGGAAATCCATCAATACTGTTAACCATCCTTTTAGTTTTAAGGACAAGATTTACTTGGGCAAAACTAGTTTTCTTTTTTTTTAAAATCCAGATTTGAGGAAAGCAGTGACCAAATATCAATCTAGGATTCTCCTTTCTCTGTTACTATTTATGGTACCTTTACTCCTGAGTCATTCACTGTAGAACTGCTTTTAACATGTTTGGTTAATCTTTGGTATAATTGCAATTGTGGAGACAGTTTCTTTAGCGGTGTCCCTCTTTTCTCCACAGTGGTTTTACGGTCACCATTAGTGACATTTTGCTTCCTCACTTCTTAGTCCTTCATGGCTGACCCTAGGCTTCTAGCCTTACTTCACGAAAATTATTGCATTTTGGAACTAGTTAGAGATCATCTGATCCAATCTTCTTATTTTTCAGTTGAGAAACCTGATGGGTAGCTTGGGTAGATGGATTCCAACTCTAGTCTCCTGCCTCCTTGCTGAATGTTCCTTCAGATGCACTGTCCTACCTTTGACAAGATAGTGCAGTGATGTCATTTTCGTTCTCTTTCTCTACTCCACCCCCACGCCCTATCCATTAAACTTGTTCCCAGTGCCCTAAGGGACCTCAATAATTAATGAATACTCGTCAATGATAATGGTATTTTAACAGAGGACAATGTTGGGAACCACAGGAATTCTTCTCAAATAATGGAAGTCCAGGCATAAGTTTTTGATACGTATAGAAAAAGCATTTCGGAGCAGGAGGGCTTTATAGTCTAATTCCAGATCATATCACATGGGCAGTTGTTCATTGTGCTCAACCGTAAGGTTTGCTCTTATAGTTTATTTTTTGCTAATATATTTTTTAATAGAGTGTCTTTTTAAAATGCTTGGTATGTTGTTGTTGTTAGGTGCCATCAAGCTTGTTCCCTGTGTACCACAGAATGAAACACTGCCGGTCCTGCACCATCCTCACAATTGTTGTTATGCTTGAGGCCATAGTTGCAGCCACTGTGTCAATCCATCTTTCTATAGACAGATCTCAGTTATCCCGTCTCAGTATGATCATTACCTGTTTGCATCCAGAGCCCTAGCATCCTGGGTATGCTCTCAATTATTTCACTGTGGGGGAGAAGAAATTCAGAATCATTGCTTTTATTTTGGAAGGTAAATGACACAAGAGATTCTATATGTGTGTATTTCTGTTCTTCATACACAGATATGTACTTTTCCTGGTTGAATTGTCCCGGTAACATAAAATGAATCTTGTGCTTATTTTATCTTAGTTGATTGCAGCTTTATTATCTGTAAGAAGTAAGATCTGCTAGAGTCTTTCCTTAGGAGCTCAGAATTAATTTGTTTCCTCTTGGTTGAGAACTGGTTCAGCTCTGTGATTAAGGGATAAATGCAAATTTAGCTTGAATGAAACCTGCATACCAAGATGGGTCCTAGATATGCTTATAGACCCTGGTCTGTTTTCAATTTTTTAAATAGATTTGGTGAATATTTTTATGGGTGAATGCCAGGATAATTCTAATTCAGTTTTCTGTAATAATTATAGCATTGCATCTAATTTAAGTTGTCTGAGTTTTGAGCTGAAAATCTATAATGGGAAGCCCTGATGTTCTCACTGTCCTCAATTCTTGTTGAACCCTATCTGAAATGTCATAGACATGGAATAGACATAGAATAGAAATTTCTGGAAAATGGTGATCCTTGATTGTGTATTATTTTGTATACATGCAGTTCTTAACTTCTTAGGCTGATTATCCGCTTATACTCTTTTTGTCCTGTTCTTTGGATGGAACTTTTTGAGAATGGGTAAGCTACATAAAAGTAGATGGAACTCAGATAATAATTTGCTACCTGATGAACATTTTGGTAGATGTTTTTCTGAGAAATTAGATTTTTAAAATAATTTTTGGATTTCAGTGCTTCTTTTGTTCCAATTACCATTGAACATTACCCTGAGAAGCCTAAGGGATTACTAAGTACATAATATTCATGTTAATTTTTTTTTATTAAATTTTATATATTATATTATTGTTGTTGAGAATATACACAGCAAAACATACACCAGTTCAATAATTTCTACATGTACGATTTAGTGACATTGATTACATTCTTTGAGTTGTGCAATCATTCTCACCCCCCTTTTCTGAGTTATTCCTCCTGCATTAACATATATTCACTGCCTCCTAAGTTTCCTGTCTAATCTTTTGAGTTGCTGTTGTCACTTTGATCGCATATAGATAGTTCTTAAAAAGGTAGATTTTTTTATTGGTTTAGTTAAACTAAACTATTGTTTAATTTTAAGAAGACTTCAAGGAATATTTTTAGTTTAAGGTTTAAAAGATCATCTCAGGGCAGCAGTTTCAGGGCTTCATCGATCCTTCACGGCTCTAGGAAGTCTGGAATCCATGAGAATTTGAAATTCTGTTCTCCATTTTCCCCTTCTGATTGCAATTCTTATATAGAATTTTTGATCAAAATGTTCAGGAACAGTAGCCAGGCATCATCCAGTTCTTCTGGTCTCATGGCAAAGGAGACAGTTGTTCATGGAGGCAATTAGCCACACATTCCATATTCTCCTCCTATACCTGACTCTCCTTCTTCCTCTGTTGCTCCAGGTGAATAGAGACCAATTGCTGTGCCCTGGATGGCTGCTTGCAAGCTTTTGAGACCAGTCTGATATTAAGATTGCCACCCAGCTCTCTTTTGGTTATTATTTGCATGTAATAATTTTTTTGTCCTTTCACTTTCGACCTATTTGTGTCCTTGGTTTAAGGTGTGTCTCTTGTAAACAGCGTATAGTTGGATCATGTTTTTTTTAGCCAATCTGTCACTCACTGCCTTTTGATTGAAGCATTTAGCCATTTACATTCACCGTAACTATTGAGAAGAAATATCTTCTGTCATTTTGTTATTATGTGTGTGTGTGTGTGTGTCTTAAGCCTCTTTATCTTTTTCCTTTACTACTGCTTGCTTTTGTGTTTTGTTGGCTTATTGTAGTGATATTTTTTGGTTCCCTTCTCCTTTCCTTTTGTGTATTTTTTAAAATGTATTTTCTTAGTAGTTACCATGAATATTACATTTAAGAGCTTGTATTTATAAAATTCTGGGGTAAGCTAGTACCAACTTAACTTCACTAACATACAAGAAATTCTGTATCTATACCATTCCTCTCCCCGCTTTTGTTATTGTTATTACTGATTACGTCTTTATATTTCATGTGCCCTGTAACATAATTTTATCTTTGCCTTTTACATATTTAATAAAAAAACATGAAGGTCAAAACATTGAGACTTATCAAGCAGGAATACCTTATTACTAGCCCTTAAACTTACCCATGCATTTCCCTTTATTGGGGATCTTTCTTTTTATGTATAGCTTTGAATTACTTTCTGGTGTCTTTTCCTTTCCATCTACAGAACTCTGATTAGCATTTTTGGTAGGGCCGGTCTGGTGGACATGAACTCTGTCAGCTTCTGTTTGTCTGGGAATGTTTTAATTTCACCCTCATTCTTGAAGGATTATTTTGTTGGCTATAGTATTCTTGGTTGACAGTTTTTTTTTTCTTTCAGCACTTTAAATGTATCATTCCATTGCCTTATGGCTGCCAATGTTTCTGAGGAAAAATTGGCACTTAAGCTTATTGGGGATCCTTCATATGTGACTGTTTCCTTCTCTCTCACTGCTTTCAGGATTCTATAAGGTTGTCATGGATTGAATTGTGTCCCAAAAATATGTATCAACATGGCTAGGCCATGATTCCCAGTATTGTGTGATTGTTCACCGTTTTGTCATCTGATATGATTTTCCTATGTGTTGTAAATCCTACCTCTATGATGTTAATGAGGTGGGATTAGCAACAGCTATCTTAATGAGGAAGGACTCAGTCTATAAGATTAGGTTATGTTTTAAGCCAATCTCTTTTGAGATATAAAGAGAGAAGCGACCAGAGAGAGAGGGGGACCTCATACCACCAAGAAACAAGAGCCAGGAGAATAGCTCATCCTTTGGACCTGGGGTCCCTGCACTGAGAAGCTCCTGAACTGGGGAAGATTGATGACAAGGACTTTCCTCCACAGCTGACAGAGAGAGAAAGCCTTCCCCTGGAGCAGATACCCTGAATTCAGATTTAGTCTCCTAGACTGTGAGAGAATAAATCTCTTTTTTAAAGCCATCCACTGGTGGTATTTCTGTTATAGCAGCACTAGATAACTAAGACAGATGTGTCTTGGTGTAGATGTCTTTGGGTTGCTCTTGCTTGGGGTTCTTTGAGCTTCTTGGATTTGTAGATTCATGTCCTTTGTTAGACTGGGGAAATTTTCTGTCATTATTTCTTCAAATATTCTTTCTGTCCCTTTGTCTCTCTCATCTCCTCTGGAATTACCATAATGCATATATTAGATCTCTTATTGTTGTCCCATAATCCCATTAAACTATGGTCAGCCTTCTTGTGCCTCCATTCTTGTTGCTCTTCAGCATCTCTAATTTTAACTGTCTTATTCTCTAATTCGCTAATTATTTCTCCTGCCTGATTAAATCTGTTGGTAAGCCCTTATATTGTAGTTTCTCATTTCAGTTATTGTTCCTTTCAGTTGCAATATCTCTTTTTTTAGATTCTCATTTTGTTCTGGTATTGTTTTCCTTATTTCTTTTAGCTCCTTCACTATGTTTTCCCTTAGTTCTTAAGTTATGTTTAATGTTGTATTATATTCTTCTGTTTTTTTCATGATTTGGTTGTCCCCAGATGTACTTTTACTCCTTTTGTCATGTTCATTAGGATGGGCCATTGTTTCTCTGTTCTTTGTGTGTCTTGTGATTTTTTTGCTTGGGGTATTGGAATTTTTGAGGGTTTTAACTTTCTTAGTTTTCCCCAGTATTTGGTATTTTTGCCCACACTGCTTTCTGCAAGAAACTCTTAGGTGGGCAGAGCCTTCAGCCTTTCTTACTATTTCCTCTCCCTCTCTGTGATAGCTCCTTCTCCCTCCCTGGTTTAATTAGGATTCAAAAGTTCCAGATCTCATTTTTCAACTTTCAATCTCTCCCAGACACACCAGAGAACATGTTGTGGTCAGTCTGTCCACCAGCAGGCACCTTCACTCAGGCAAGATATCGTGTACTAATCGATCTGTCTCCCAGGGGGCACAGTTCCCTCTCTGGTTATTATTCCCTTCCTTTCTCTGGTTCTGAAACTATGTTTTTAGTTGGAAAACCCACATCCAATGAGCCTTCTTCAAGGCTGTGTGTTGCCCTCTGGTTTTTCCCGAGGCATCCTTCCCTGCTCTGTGGGGGCTGCTTATATCTGAGCTGGTATTCCGGTGAAGCACAGGCAGACTTCCCTCTGTTTCAGAAGGAAGAGGGCCTGGTACTCCCCAGAAGGACCTACAAGAGGCCTGTGTTGTTGGTTTCAAAGCCCCAGTGGCTCTGTGGTGGTTGGGGGAGCAGTCTTCACTAAGGTGACCCACTTCCTGACTCCACTGTAGGGAGTCTTCTATAGGAGTTTTTATCATTCCAGCAGCTGACAGTTACCATTACCCGTTGGGGGAGTCACACTCTGAATGGACCCCCAGGGAGGTCTTTCTTGTTGCTATCAGAGCCTGCCCCATAGTATGTTGGTTGTGGGTGTAGCCTCTACTCAGATGCCTGCTTCCTAGCACATAGCAGCCTCAGTCAGCTGTCCTCAGTGCCAACTGTAAGGGGGACCAGAGAGATCTAAACTGATCTCCAGGGAAGTCTGTCATGTTTGTTTCAGAGGCCTCAGCTGTGGGTGCACAGGGAGTCTATTGACTATGGGAGCAGATTCCACTGTGGGGGCCTTCTGTAGCAATTTGCAATGGCCTGGCAACCAACAATTATCAGGTGGGGGAGGGGGTATCATGCTCTGGTCAGACCCTCATAGAGGTCTGCCTTGTTGCTATCAGAGTCTACCTGGTAGATTGTTGGCTGTGAGTGTAGCTTCCACTCAAGACTCCTACTTCCTAACACACAGCAGCCTTGGTCAACAGTCTTCATAGCCAACCAGAAGTAGATTAACCCTAACTGACCCCCAGGGAGATTTGTCCTGTTGGTTTCAGAGGCCAGATTTTGGGATGTACAGGGACGCAGGTAGAGTGATGTCTATGGGAGCAGACTTCACTGGAGGGGCCTTCTGTAGCAATTGACAGCAGGCTTACAGGTGACGGTATCTGGGTAGCTAAGGGACTGCCACACTCCAAACAGACCTCCAGGGAGGTCTGCCTTGTTGCTATCAGAGCCCCACAGTAATATGTTGGCTCTGGGCGTAGCCTCTACTATAGATGCCTTCTTCCTAGCACACGGTAGCCTCAGTTAGCAGTCCTCAGTAATGACTGAAAGGGGGAGCAGATAGACCAGAACCGACTCTCCAAGAGGTCTGTCCTGTTGATTTCAGAGGCCTGAGCTATGGGCTGTACAGGGAGGCAAGTAGTGTGTTGACTATGAGAGCAGACTCCACTGCACAGGCCTTTTGTAGCAATTTGCAGTAGGCTTGCAACTGACAGTGTCTGGATCTGGGAGGTGCTGGCACACTCCAAATGGACCCCTGGGGGGGGGTCTGCCTTGTTGATTTTAGGGTAGAAGCTTGGGATCCTGTCTCTTTGTTTAGGCAGGGACTGTGGTGGTTAAGGAAGCAGGCTTTTTTTTGGGGCCACTACCTCAATTCACAGCAGCTGGAGGCCTGTGTAGCTGGGGGCAGGGGCAGAGACAGTAGGAGAAGTGATTTTCCTACCGTATGGGACTCGTTGATTCATTGATTCTTGCCTGTCTGCAGTTCTCCATGACTTTCCTCTGCTCCCCAATTCAGAGTTCCTCAAAGCCGAGCACCATTTCTCTGTTGTGTTTGTTGGAACAGTAGTCTGTTTATGCTGCCATCTTCCCAGAATCCTAGTTCATGTTAATATTTTTAATGCACTGATGTTAGTCCTAGCTTTCCAACCCTTTAAAAAAAAAAAAGCAGGAAGTTTTTTGGGATGTGAGAGGAGTGTGTAGAGAAAGCAGATAGCCAGTCTTCAAGAAGAATATATCATATTACGTAGCCCAGATGTCAGTAGGGACCACTGCCTGTTAGATATATGCCTAAAATGATAATCCAATTGCATGTTGCTATTGTTAGTTGCTGTCAAATCATCTCTGACTCATGGTGACCCCATGTACAACAGAATGGAACGTTGCATACTCCTGTGCTATCTTCATGATTGTTGGTATGTCTGAGTCCATTGTCGTTGTCACTGTATTTTCAGTGCCTTCCAGCCTAGAAGGCTCATCTTCCCACACTGTATTGAACAATATTCTGCTATGATCCATAGAGTTTTTATTGGCTAATTTTTAGATGTAGATCACCAGGCCTTTCTTCCTAGTCTGTCTTAGTCTGGAAGCTCAGCTGAAACCTGTCCACCATGGGTGACCCTGCTGGTATTTGAAATACCGGTGTCATAGATTCCAGCATCATAGCAACACACAAGCCACCACAGTACGACAAACTGATGGATGGTGGTCTAATTGCATAGGCTGTATATATCCGAAACCCTCTCCCAAATTTTTTCAACTTTCTGGGAACTTATATTCCCATGTCCTCCTTTGCTTTCTGGGCTCCTGCTGGTTTGAGGATGTGCTTCACCACACTGATCCACACTGTTTTCCACCTTTTCTCTAGTTCATAGAAGAACCACTCACAAATATACTCATGACGATAGGAGCCTTTACTGAATATTTCAAAGAAAAATGGAGGAGGTTTTTATAGATGAAGTTTAGCCAATCTCAGACAGAACAGGAGGTATCACCTTTCTTACAGTATCCTTAGGCTGCTACCAGGGAGTTTCACTGGCCTTGATAGCGGCAATCCCGGGTTACAAACGAAGTCCATTCCTAAGTCTGCCTTTAAGTCGAATTTGTAGGTAAGTCGAAACAGGTACATATGGTTCCTATTTAGCGTCAGTTAGTCAAATGTTTGTCTTAGTATGCAGTGTATATTTTACCTTTCTAGCACATAAAACACTTTCAAACTGTGCAGTTTTCATGAGTGTTACAAAGTAGTGTGTGTGTTTGTTTTTATGAACCATTGTATTTAACTCAAATTTTTTAATATAATTGGCCTTGTGGCAGTCTGTTGTAAGTATGAGTTGTCCATAAGTAAAATGTTTTTAACCCGGGGACTTCCTGTAAATCTGAATCTCTCCATTGTTCTGGTCGTCTCTCACCCTTCTTTCTGGCTTCCTAGTTCCCATGTCTCCCTCTTCCTTTTCAAGAACAACAAATTCTTCTGTTCTTCTATAGTGTAATTATGATCCCTACTGTAGGCACAGATCTTTGAGTGGCTTCCTCCACCCCAAGTGCTTATTGATTTACTTTTCATATAAAGAGAATCCCTTCCTAAAGGGCATGCTGGTGAGTGGATTTAGGAGAAGCCCACAGAGCAATCTGTGCTCCTAAGACCATCCCTCTCCTAGCCCACACTATCTGCAGCAAGACTTAAGGGAGTCTACAGAGTTCCAAGCGCCCCTAGTGAAACCACAGCTACAGTGTGGCCAGTATAAACTGCCGAGGAGGCCAAACCTGAGAATGACCCTACATTGAGAACTGATTATCAGCTTCCCCTCAAAAACTGCCAGAACTAATTCTGTCACTTCTTAGACCCAGTTTCCTCAATCACCACCAGGACCCCCAAGCCTTCCAGGTTATCTTTTATCACTGGGACTCTTAGTCCCATATGGCTCTGTTATCTCTTCCTCCTACCCTGCCATTTCTCCTGTCATCAACCTTGTTGGCTCTAAAATCCACGTAGAGTATTTTGACCCAAGCCATCGTATTTTCAATTGCCTTATATGCATGTGAAAGTTGGACGATGAATAAGGAAGACTGAAGAAGAATTGATGCATTTAAATTATGGTGTTGGTGAAGAATATTGAATATACCATGGACTGCTAGAAGAATGAATAAATCTGTCTTGGAAGAAGGACAGTCAGAAGTTAGGATGGTGGGACTTCATATCATGTACTTTGGACATGTTATCAGGAGGAACCAGTCCCTGGAAAAGGACATCATGTTTGGTAGAGTAGAGGGTCAACAAAAGAGAGGAAGACCTTCAACAAGATGGATTGACACAGTGGTTGCAACAATGGGTTCAAACATAGCAATGATTGTGAGGTTGGCTCAGGACAGGGCAGTGTTTCATTTGATTTTACCTAGGGTTGCTGTGTGTTGGAACTGACTTGAGGGCACCTAACAACAACAACAAATCTTTATGGAAACAGATCATCAGGTCTTTCTTCTATGAAGTGGCTGGGTTCCAACCACCAACCTTTTGGTTAGCAGCTGAGCACTTAAGTATTGTGCCTTAATTCCTTAGAAAATGTGAAAATGCTGTTAAGTCATGGCAGATTTAGGTAACCTTGGGAATCTTTTTTTCCCCCAACCCATGTAAAGAATTTTTTTTTAAGTCAAAATGTAAATAATATACATTTGTTGCTCCTTGAGTGGATATGTTTTTACACTAGTCACAATAAGGCCTTCCCTATAGTTTGAAAGTACAATTTTATTAAAACTGCTTTATTAAAATTCTGTGTAAAACAGGCATGTGATTACATAGCTTATTTAATTTAATCACTGCATTGGTAATAATAGTAATAATAATGCTGGTTTCCATTGAACATATACTATGTAATTGGGATATATATCTATCTCTATATCTATATCTTACCCTGACAGTGGCTCTGAGAAGTAAGTATTTTTATTTTCATTTTATAGTTACAAAAGTGAAATCCAGAGAAATTAAGCAATTTTCCTATGGCTATACCTAGAAAGTTAAAGAGCCTGGATTGGAACTTAGGTTTTAAGAGTTCAAAACTTGTTTTCTTTCCTTCTGTATCCAACTAGTAGTTCTTTTGATGCTTGATACATTGTGGATGACTGTCTTCTGTTTTATTTGCCAGAGGGTAGAATTCTTCTAATCTCTTTCTTTCTCTTTGACAAACGGCCTATTTATTATGATTCTAGAAGATAACACACATAATAAGTGACTTCGCTATGGAAGTATATTTGAATTCTGAGCTATGGGGCAATGGTAGGTTTCCTTGTACAGCGGTTTCAGGTCACTTCTTTTAGATGATTCTTGATGAGTCAATTAAGTGTCAATTTCCTGAGCCCTATATGGTGTAGGCACAGATGAGGAAGAACTGGGCCCTTGCTTTCCACAGAGGCAATACAACAGGCGTAGCAGGGAGAGCACGAGCTCGTTAGCTGTGAGATCCTGGACAAGTCTTTTAATATCCTTTTTCCTATGCAAAAGGGAGATAATGATATTTGTTACACATTTGCTGAAGGAATTAAATGAGATAGTGTATTCTAAGAGTTTTGTACAGTATTTTACTCTAGTAAGCACTCAGTAAAAGATGGTTCCTATGATTATTCAAATTGAACTAAATATTATAAATTTGTAAATAACTATAATAGTTTCCAAGTTTCCAAGTTTTTATGAAAACTATCTATGACAGCTTAAGAGGCAGAGTAAATAAATATGCAAAGCTAAATTACTTTCTTACCTTTAACAGAATTTCTACTTTAATCTTATTCATCTAAAAAGAAAAAGGAGGGCAATTTGCTGTGGTACTTTTATTAAAAAAACAAACTCTTTCAAGATTTTTTAACCCTGAAATTGTAGTATTAAGCCATTGTTCAAATGTAGCATTATTCAAAGGAATATAGTTTGAGGAGAATCATATATAGCAACACCATTCAACTGTCAAAGGGAATAGGGATTCTAGTTTACTGAATTGTCTAGTTAACTGAGATTTAGTATAAATTCATATTTAACAAAATGAAGCACGGTAAAAATGATTTTCAGAAGTAATCTCTGAAAAGCCCACAAGATGGGAACCTTTCTCTATGAAAGACATACACCCAACTTTTTGAGAGTCAAACATTGTGGAGATTTTTTTCCTCAGTTTTAAAAGATGAGAGAAATAACAGACTATTTTGAACATTTGTTCTTATAACCTCAAGATTATAATGAACTTCGATAATATTTACCCATTTAAAAAATACCCTGAGATTTATGGGGATAAAAAGAGGAGAAGATAGTAAATACACTCAATTTCATTTCAGAGGTTTTCTGAGAATTTTTGGATTACTTACAACTGACAAGTTAGAATATTCAAAAAGTTGATTTTTGTTTTCTTTTTTGGGCAAAATAACTCCTGGATTGTCAGAATTTCCCACCACCTCTTTTGTTCTCAAAGTTTTGGCTCTTGAGTATTTACCTTAAAGTTTGCATGTGCCTTCCTTATGAATTTGGGATTTTTGTTAAAACAAAGCCGAACCTTTTGCTTGAAGATCCTGGTTATTTGGAATCAACTGATCAGGACATTGTAACAATCAAAAGAATATCAGTTGTTGGGTAGTCTGAGAGGCGGTTAAGATTAGGGTTGATGTGCCAGGTACTGGGATAATGGCTGCCACCTCTGGGCTTCTTATTGGAAGAGATTTTGCCTTCTTTGATTTAAATAAAACAAAATTCCTAAATTTAAGAGAAATGAGGCAACGATGTGTAAGAGGAGTATATTGCACAAAAAATACACATACTCATGACTGTTTAAAAACCATGATGATTTCTAGAAATTAGAATTGTCCCAAATTGACAAATATGTTCCTTTTAATGCATTTTACTAATGGCTAAAATAGGAGGGACAAGGAAAGGCAATGTATCATGAGGACTAAATCTGGAATTTCTTTAGGATATTATGAGCTTCTCTTATATTGCAGACTCATTGAAATTGTATGTTTTCTATGCCTATCAAATTTGGCTAAAATTATCCCAAAGAATCAAATGCCATTTTGATTATTTAGTTGAATAAGAATATTAATATAGTCATTATTCTTAATAATATTATGTTAATCATCATCATCATCATCATCAGTGGTAAGAGTTATGGAATGCATACTATGTGCCAGTTATTAAGTACTTTACCTATATTAATTCAGTCCTCACAACGACCCTGTGAAGTAGTTATTGCTATTGTCTCTACTTTCCAAATGAGGAAACTGAAGCATAGAAAGGTTAGGTAACTTGTCCAAGGTCACATGGAGGTGTTGTAACTGGGATTCTAACTGAGGCAAGGGACTTGAGCCCACTGTGCTATACAGGCAGTCCCCTGGTGACCAGCGGGATCCGTTCCTAACTGTGTCTTTAAGTCTTTAAGTCGAATTTGTAGGTAAGTTGGAACAGGTGCATATGGTTCTTTTTTAGCCTTACTTTAGTGCAAGAAAAGGCTCAAAGACTTTTCAGTGATTTGCAAGCTCCAAGTGCAGCAAGTGAAGGTGATTGTGATGAAGAATTTGTTGCGAGTAGGGGTTGGTTCAGTCGTTTCAAAGTGAGAGCAAATTTACATAACATTAAAGGGCAAGTAGGAGTTGTCCACTAGTCTGACATTCCTCACCTGGGGACTGCCTTTATAGGCAAATGATACAATGCTACTTACTTAAACTGGCGTGTTTAAATTTGTTTGCTATCTTCATCCCACTTTTGCGGAAGAATTATGTGGCATTTTTCTCTACATAATTTCCCCTTTAGGACTGCCAAGAGCAATTGAAGAGGTATAAACAATGCTGTTGTTTACTCATCGCAGGGATCCTTAATTATGACTTAAAAGCAAATTTTCTTCAGGAAATCAGGTTGTACATCTTTTGAATAAATCCTTTGATTACATATGCTAAAATTGTATTAGAATCGTAATTAACTCAAGTTGTAGTGAAGCAGCTATCTCTAGCCTCATCTGTCTAATGAGAACAATACTGTTCTTGAGCAATATAGGAGCTTGGTTGGTTTTAGCTATTGTGAGATTCATGGCCTCCAGTTTCCCAACTATTTCTGTGAGGCTGGTGGACTGGGGCAGAGGTGGCATAGGGTAGGAGGGAGTATTTAGAGGCATGAGGAGAAGTATTCAGGGGCATGGGGCTGGGAACAGCCTGAGGAGAAACCAAGTAGACAGATCACGAGCATTCCAACCCCATTTCAACCAGAACAGCTCCACTTTTTTATTTTTTGAAAAAGGGATTTCACTGCCTGAAAATCATTTGAGGAAAACTGCCCTAAATCAATCAGCTTGTACTGAAAGACTCTACTGGACAGAAAGCAGGTTTTGTGTGTGTGTATGTTGTGTGTGTGTGTGTGTGTAAGTGTTTTGGAGAAAAGAAGCTGATTTTCCTCAATGTTGATAACTCTTAGAACTGTGGACCTCAAACCAAAGAAAGGGTTCTCATGTAGTTGGGGTGGAGGCTGTGGTAGGAGGAGTTTGTGTGGGACCCTGCAGAGCTTTTCTGTGGGGCAGCACACACATTACTTTATAGCAAAAAGTCTAGCCTGGTGGCTCTGTGTGGAGGTCAAGACTCTGGCTCAGATAAATCACATAGGACCGAATTCTGGAAATAGTTGGATTTGGATGTAGTTATACATCCTGTTCTGTTATTAGGGGTGTCCAGGGCAAATCTTGTTGAAATTCTGAGTAGGTGTGCTTAGCACTTAAACAATACCCTGATGGCTCCCTGTTCAGGTGCAGATTACCTGGGGGAAAAAGAACTGAGTTCTGATATGGTACACATTACTACTACAATATAATTCAATATTGGGCAGATAAAATAATAAAAGAAAACACATAAGATGCTAAGTGCTGATGTGAACCTGTATTGGAGACTTGAGCAAACTATGCCCATCTATAAATATGGCTGTGAAGTATGTTCTTTTCCTTCTTAGATATGATTCTGGCATTTCGGAAACGAAGTACTGGTGCAGGGACTCTGCTCAAGCATGAGGTGAAAGTGTAGTGGGGCTAGGGAAATAGGAACATATTTAAAAAAAAAATCATATTGATAATTCATTTTACCTCATTTTAACCTGGAAATTATTTTCAAGTATCCCTCCCTTCTCTTCTCTTCTGAGGGTAAAAGCAGGTGCAAAATACTGTAGGTCCTGCCACTCAAAACGTGATCGATGGAGCTGCATGCTGGCATCACCTGGAAGCTTGTTAGAAATGGAGATTCTATTCCACTCCACTGAACCAGAATCTGAATTTTAACAAGATCTCCAGGTGATTCATTTGTACATTTGATTTTGAAAAGCTCTGCTCTAGAGTTGGGAGCCTTGGTGGCGCAGTTGTTAAGCACTCAGCTGCTAACCAAAAAGTCACTGATTCAAACCCACCTGCGAGTCTGCGGAAGAAAGATGGGGCAGTTTGCTTCTCTAAAGACTGACAGCCTTGGAAACCCTATGGGGCAGTTCTGCTCTGTCCTCTAGGGTTGCTGTAAGTGGATGTTGACTCGACTGCAACGGGTTTGTTTTTCTGGGTTTTTGTCTAGAAAGAAAACAAACAAACATTGCTATTGAGCTGACTCTGACTCATAGTGACCCCATAGGACAGAGTAGAACTGTCCCATAGGGTTTCCAAGGAGCAGCTGGTGGATTTGAACTGCCGACCTTTTGGTTAGCAGCTGAGCTCTTAACCACTGTGCTTTGCTCTAGAGTACCTGTGAAACTCATTTTGTCATTAAAACATGGGTCCACCAGATGTCACTCTTGTAACCTGGTAATGGGATGACATTTTTCAATGGGGACTTGGAAGAATCCGTGAACATGATCACATCATTAGGTGATTTCCTCCCAGTCCGCAGAGCTACTGATATACACGTTGGTCATTTAAGGTAAAACTACCTTTCTCAATGACTGAAGGTCCTAGAGAGAGATTCCTGGGAAAGAGTTTCATTTTGTTGGATCAGCACTCCTCCCTTCTGTCTCCCCCCTGGTTGAAGCCCCCTGTTTCTTGGGTTAGTCTGTCATTATATAACCTTAACACAGAATTCGCTGCAGATGTTCTCATGAGCTCACTGAGAGACTCGCACCCTGAGCTGCCCCGCACAGAAACACAGAATAAGTGCATAGGTTTGATCTCTGAAGAAAGTATTGAGAGCAGAAAGGAAGCGAAGCTGAATCCTGAAATTAGCATCAACCTCTACATGATTGTTGGAGGAAATGTGGACATTTCGGAATCCTTGGGGGTATCTCAAGGGTCGTTTTATACGGAATATCGAATCCACTCTGCTTAGTCTCCCAAGTGTAATCTTGTAGGGAGTTAGCTTCAGTCATGAAGATGAATATAGGGACATTTACAGGTAAAGTGACGCCCAGAGGGAGGTGGTACACTTCCAGAGATGTATGTATGAGGCCCGTAAGAAAGGTCCTGTTAACAACTGGTGAGGTCTTATATTAGGGAAGAGGGATGAAAAGGTTAAGAACTATGCTTTAGAAGGTCCAATTTTTTTGCCGGATGCCCAGCTTGAGAAAAATTAAGTTATTGAAATAAATCAACCCCTTGCCAAACTCTTCTTCGTCTGAGTTTGATGTGGTTTCTCATCTGTTTTAGTTAACAAGGGTAGAAAACAAGTCATAAAGTAGCCGGTGTCTGTTTTGTGAGTATGTATGTGTACTTCCTATCCTGGGTGTGGAGAAAAGGCATTTAATTTATAATATCACTAAATGAATGGAAATGTTTAATTTGATTGATAGTCAAGTAAATATTCTTAGCTTAAATGTCATTTTCTTGTGTTTGAGGTAATTAAGGTGACCATAATATTCACTTCTAAGCTTTAGAGTTCTTTTTTTCTAATATCATTTATTAAGATGTGATTCCTAATGAACAGGAACAGAATTCATGTTAAAAGTTTTTACTGAAAATTAATTTTATTTTTTAAAGCATTATCTAGATTATGAAAACCAAACCTAGAATGTTCACGTACATGGTATGTAAGCAGTTTTCTACGTAAAACCATGACTTGGTGGACTTTTTGGCTTAATTTTTTTTTTTTTCCCTAAATTTCAAGGCTAAGCTCTGGAATGAGTTCCATAGTCAGACCTATTCCTAGCCATGGTTTATGCTCCCTCCGTCCCTTTACTGTTGCATTTTCTTCCCTCCTTTCCTTTCGTCCCTGGGTGATGTAAAAAGTTAACATGCTCAGCTGCTAACCGAAAGGTTGGAGGTTTGAGTCCACCCAGAGGTATCTTGGAAGAAAGGTCTGGTGATTTCCTTCCAGAAAATCAGCCATCGAAGACCCTATGGAACATAGTTCTCTGACACACGAGGGGTCACCATGAGTCAGATTCGACTCCATGGCAACTGGTTCTGGTTTTCCCTTCCTTTCTCTTATTGCTGCTAAGACTCCGGATGCTGCCAGATAGCAGCGTGCTTAAATGTATTGCTTAAGACCATGAATTTTGGGGATAGACAGACCTTGGACAAAATGCTTCATCTCACTGAACCTCAATTTCTTTTTGTGAAGTGGGGATAATACTATCTGTCTTATGGGTTGTGTTGATTCAAGGAGACAATGCATATCAACTATGTGGCGTAGAGTCTGACACATAGTGTATGCTCAGTATATGGTGGCTGTTATTACCATTATTAGATCCATCTCAGAGACCCCAGACTTGTTGATGTTATCTTCATCTCTCAACTGTTACAATCCCATCTGCCAGCTGTGGCTGGAGCCCCTGCTCCTATCGTCTTTCTCTACCTAAAAGGAGCTCCAATTCATGAGGGGTTTCTGTTTCCTCTGCCTGGCAAATGTGTGCATGGTGAGAAGGTGGGTTGATGGGGAGCAGATAGGTAGGAGAGTAGTGAGATAGGGACGATGTTGGTCCTAGAACTGTAACAGGGAGAGCAATTCTTCTTACAGCCCTCGTTGGAATCATCAGTGTTGGAAATGGTGATCGTTGTTACCACTGTTAGTATTGTCAGTAGAGCCATATCACAGGCTGGCCCATGATCCTAATCACCAATTTAAATATTACTTTTAAAGAGAAGCAAATTCTGAGATGCAAACTGCCAAGTCACAATTGGATTTTTGCAGCATAAGTTCCAGATTGCCCACTCTTTAATATCTTTGCTGTTTTGGAAAGACCTTTTTGGTTTAGAGAGGACCTCTAGGGTTTGAATAGCTCTAGCTCATACCTTGTAGCCATTGTAACGTTACCTGGTCAGCGGTAGCCTTGGATAGCTACTGTAAGGAAGTTTGAAGGGATCTTTCATCCTGAGAACATGCTAGACATCCTAGTAAGAGTCCCTACCAAACTAAAACCCATTGCCACTGAGTTGATTCTGACTCATAGTAACCTGGTAGAATAGAGTAGAATTGCCCTATTGGGTTTCCAAGGAGCAGGTGGTGGATTTGAACTGCCAACCTTTTGGTTAGCAGCTAAGCTCTTAACCACTACACCACCAGGGCTCCCTTAACCTGTTGCCATCAAGCCAGTTCCAACTCATAGCAACCTTACAGTTCAATAAAGAATAGCCATATGATTTCATTTGAAAATACCCCATTGATAAAGGACAATGGAGACTTTGATGTAATAGTAACTGCCTTAGTGTGCTGCCTCAAATAGAAAAGGATATAAAATATTAAAGAATTATGAGTATTGTTTCTTAAACATAAGCTCTCACATTGATTAGGGGTAGGGTTGCACAGTTGATTATTGTAATTTGTCAATAAGTTGTACACCTATAAAATTTGACTTGGCTTAAGTTATGTGACAGATATATTTACAACAATGACCAAAAAAAAAAAAAAAAAAAGACTTGCTGGAGAGGCTGCTTATGTATAACCAGACGCCACATGGGATTTGGTTCCTTGGTTTGGAAATTTAGGATCATGGAACATCCCAGTTAATTGGCCTAATAATGTGTTTAGTGCCTCTGTTCTACCTCCTACTTCGTTGCATAGTGTCTGGGGTCTTTAAAGCTTGCAAGCTGCCATCCAAGGCACAATGGTTGGTCTGTATTCACCTGGGGCAACAGAGAAGGAAGAAGAGTCAGGAACAGGAGGAGAATATGGAATGTGTGGCTGATTGCCTCCAGGAATAACTGGCTCCTTTGCCATGAGACCAGAAGAATTGGATTGTGCCTGGCTACCATTCTTGAACATTTTGATCAAAGATTCCATAGAAGAATCCTGATTAAAAGGGGGAAAATACAGAACAGAATTTAAAATTCCAATGGACTTCAGGCTTTCTGGAGCCACAGAGGGTGGTTGAACCCCTGAAACTATTGCCCTGAGATAATCTTTAAACTTTTAACCAAAAATATCCTCTGAAGTCATAAAACTGAACAGTAGTTTAGCTTAACTAGTAAAAAAAAGTCTGCCTTGAGCTTTATGCTTTTTAATAACTATATGGGATCAAATTGACAACAACAACTTGCAAGATTAGATAGGAACCTCAGGGGGCAGTAAGTTTATGTTGATAAGGGAGGAACAATTCAGAAAAGGAGGGTGAGAATGGTTGCACAACTCGAAGAATGTAATCAATGTCAGCGAATAGTACAGGTAGAAACTGTTGAATTGGTGTATGTTTTGCTGTGCATATTCTCAAAAACAACAACAACAAAATAAATAAAATTTAGAAAAAAAAGACACAGATGATGGATTAAAAAGCTAAACTCTTATTAAACTTTCAGAATCTTCGTTGGATCTTTTTTTTTTTTAAATAATTTATATATATATATATTTGGGAAATTTTTAAGAGGCATTCTAAAAATGAAAAAAAAAAAAAAAACCGTAAAAGGGGTTTAGATGTTTATTTATTTATTTTTCCTACCATGTCATTCTTGTTTCCATTGCAAAGAGTCAAATCAGTAAGTTCAGTCCTAGTTCAAAGAAGCGGGGGCTGGGGGTAGGGAACAAAACTTATAATGGTGTTACTGTGTAGATCGCAAAAGAATCTGAGGTTTGTTCAGCAAATATAATGGTGCATTGAGGTGTTGTGTTAATGTGGGGGGCCAGAAAATGGGCTCTGTGTGTAGTGAATCTGTTAAGTGGCAGTTTAATGTTTAACCTAAAAACTGGGAGAGAGTTGATAAGTACAGGGGAAGCATGAGACTCACAAATTGATAGAGACCTTGCTGGGGTGATGGTGGAGAGGTGTAGAAAGAGGAGGGCAAGGAGAAGGGATTGTATGGTATGTTGGATGAAGATGGGAGGACAAAATGATCCATCCATCTAAACAGAAAATTGACAGTTTTGGAGTAAGCAGAGCTCCAACTATTTAAGTGCATATTGGATATATAAACTCTAGAAGCATAAAGGAAAAAAAAAAAGGAGTGGATAGCATGATTGGTAGCAAGTAAGGATCCTGATTCCATTTTCCTCTCATAGGCTTAGTAGAAGGAAAAAATTGATAACAACTGGTAAAAAATGGTACTACCAGATTAGAAAATCTATAGGCGTGTTAAGAATGGATAAATGGTAGGATTAGAACAATTTACAACAGAAATGAGAAAACAGACTAAGTATAATAAAAACAGTAAACGAAAATGTGCAACATCACTGGGAACAAATAAATTCTCAGTAGGTGAGAAATTCATACTCAGGAATAAATTTAGTGACACTATGGACCAGTGACTCTTAACCTTTTATTTATTTTTGACCATAGATCCCTTTGAGAAACTGACGAAAGCCAGGGAATCTTTTCTCAGGCATGGATACATGTCTCCATGTATATGAATGATTTTCCTATGATTTTAGATTTTCAGACTTTGCAGAACTCATCTCTGGACGCTAGTTTAAGAACCTCTGCCAAAGACCAACAAAAGATACTGAAATATACTGAGAACACTGGAAAATTAGGCCAAATAGTAATTATGACAGAACTCACACCCTGAGATTGAAAGAATATCTGACATAAATATCTACTTCGTTGGGTAAGAAGTTTTGGAAATAAGGAAGGAATGGAATTATATTGAACTTGGGTTTAAGACTAGACAGGACAGGAAAAAAATCTGTGAGTTTTATAATAGTGCCCACAACTCAGTGGCATTCAACCTTCTGAAGTGGAGGGAAAAAAAAATCCCACCACATTATTACTCAGGTTTAGAGAATGGAACTATGATCAAATCAATGTGTGCATTAAGTTAAAATTGAAAGTAATATATTAAAAAGTCTGTAACTCGTAGGAAACCTGGAAATGCTTTGACCACATTAATGGAAGGGCAGAAAAATATGTCACATATCGAAGATTAGGAGCTTGTATAAAAACTTTTGCATCCATCTCATAAAGTAAAAGAAACCAGAGTAGTGGGGAAAGTAGGCGAAAGATTGGGCAAGTGAGAACAGGGAGAGCCTCAAAGGGTGACAGGTCAGGTGTAAATAAGGAGCCAGTCAGGCTATAAAGGAATTCAAGAAACAGCACAAAAAGGACTGCAATCCAGAAATAAAAGCTTTTTTATACATGAAAGGCGGAAAGTCAACTGGAGAATCAATGGGACTGCTTGATGATCAGGGTGCAAAAGATGTGTTCATGGGAAGAAAGGAGATCTAGAGACTCAATGAATTCTTTGCTTTGGTCTTTGTTGAAACATAAAAATTCCCATTGTCATCATGTCTTTGAAGCAAAGAGGTGAGAGATGTAGTATTAGATCAAATAGTGGCCTGGGAACAGGATGTTCTATCTGATTGACATGCTGGATATAAGTAAATTGCTGAAACTTTATGGCCTCCATTATAAGGGTCTAAAGAAACTCAAGGGAATAAACTGTCCAAAATGTGAATTAAATTAGTGCACCCACTGTTCACTGCGACAGAGTCCCTGGGTGGCACAAACAGTTAAGCCCTCGACTACTATCTGAAAGTTGGGTGTTTCGAACCCACCCGGAGATGCCTCAGAAGAAAGTCCCAGTGATCTGCTTCTGAAAGGTTACAGCCTTGAAAACCTTATGGAGCTTCTGCTCTGACACACAACTACTTGACTTCATGGCATTTTTTTTTTTTTTAATTTTTATTCACTGTGACAGGGGATTAGTGAATTCTGCTGTTGCTTCCATTCTAATGAAAACTTCTGAGGTGATCCTACAATATAGTTACTGGTGAATCTCATTCATTTTGGTGGACTCCAAGAGTTGTAGGATCACTGACCACTTGATCAAATGACTAAAGGAAAGCATCCTATTTTCTGTATGTTAGTTGTTTGAGGGGGCAATAAGCACCAAGATGAAACAACAAATGTAATTTGTTTGGACTTCCGAGGAGTCTGTTACAAAGTTTCACAACAAAGGCTATTCCAAATTATGTTACCATGGTATTGGGAGGAACATTTTGTCACACATAGGTATTAATAGAGGAAACAAAAAGTAGGATGTGTGAGTCTGCTGTTGATGGAGACGTGTAAACAGTGAGGCCCCTCCTGGGATTTCTGCTGGACCTCTTTGTTAAACATGTTTATAGATAATCTGGAAGAGCAAGTACGCAATGAAATTTCTAAGAGTGCAGGGCTAAGTTCTTTTGGCTAGTGATATTTTAAATCAACAGGAAAGCTTTTGAAAGCTCTCATAAGGGGAAAAGAAAGCGGTGGGGAGGCTCCAGTACTGTGAGGAGTGCTACCATTTAGGGAAAAATAAACCAGATTAAACTTGTAAAATTACGAACTCTGAATTATTTAGAAACCTGGTTTCATTTAGGAATGAGAAAAGGAATTTGGAGTTCTTGTAGATTCATCCTTCTGAATAGGCTAGCAGAATGTTGGAAAATTCTGAAAACAGAGATACACTTGAGGCAATACCATCGTGTCCATGTATTGTTTTGGTTTTGGCAGTCACGTCTCACAAAGGAGAAGAATGGGGTATAGGAAAGACCTGGTTTCAAAACATGCCTCCGTCCTCAAAGGGCTGTTATGAGGAACAAATTAAACGCATGTGGAAGTGAGTGGTACCCTGGCCCATAGACAAGCATTGAATGAGGGTTCTCAGAGGGGATGTGATGAAGTTTAACAAATTTGTGATGAGAGTGAATGTGGACACTTACAGTTGATGCCAGAGTGCTAGAAATAAAGAAAACTAATTTAAGAAGGGAAGTTAGGGCACATGTAGCAACTACTTGTGACTTTACTATTTGTAGACTCCCTGGTTGGAAGAAATCATTGAATCTCTCGCCTGGTATGGGAACCTCCTGAGAAAGTCCCTGTTGATCGACTTCTGTTCCACCTTAGTTCCAGGTAACTCACTTCTCACAAGGGAGATGATTTAATTTTTGAACAGCTCTAATTGTCACTAAGGATTTTATACTTGGTTGAAAACTACCTTCTATAATTTATACAACAACAGAATAACAGAGAAGAAAGGGGACCTGACAGATCACTGAGATGAAACCTCTCTATGGATGAGGACAATGAGGAATATGTAAGTGAAGTCAAATCTCAGGAAAGAAAATGACAGACAAGTTAGGAATTTGTGAACTTTGATTTTTTTAGCAGAGTAATCAATCATACAGTTCCTTACACACAAACCTACACACATAAGTACACCCCTATTTAGTTCATTGTTATTAGGTGTTGATTAACTCAGAGTGGTAGGCTCTGTGGAAAGTGTGTAGAGTAGTTGGCATTCTATTTTCAAGAAGCTTTTATAAAATATCTGGGATGACTGTTACCAATGTTGGCACTTTCCAATCCTAGCACATTAAAGTTAGTGGACGGTCCCAATATCTTAACAATTGGCTTCCCTCAGTTTTGAATATCTTGCTGTTTTTAGGAGGTATGGCAGGTAAGCAGTTTTCTATGTGAAGCAATGACTTGGTAGACAGTGGCATCACTAGGGGGTTTGGGGGTATAGACCACACCGGGCAACACTGTCAAAGAGGATGACACCAAAATCACTGTCTACAAAAATATCCCTGAAGTTAAACAACAAAAATGTTTTTCGTAAGCCCAGCTTTCATGTATCAATATACCTACAAGGCTAAAACTCTATGTTATTTTACTTTTTGAACCTTCTAATGTGCTCTAGTCAGAGCTGTCATTATTACCCAATTACAATGATGCTTCAAATCACATGGTTTCATCTGCAAGCACTACTAGCGTGCTTCATTGTTTTCATTGCTACCGATGTTTTTATTGTAGCTGATTTTGTCAACGTTTCTGGTGTTTTAGGTACAGTATTGTGGTAATTAGTATTTGTGAAACTGTATCAATAACTTTTTTGAGAATGAAGTAGTAATTAAAGGAAAAGAAGGAGTGATATACGGGAATTATGATTTATGAGTAACTTTAGTACAAAAAACATTACTAAAAATTCTGTATGGTCTGTCAGTTTGTCATACTGTGGAGGCTTGCGTGTTGCTGTGATGTGGGAAGCTATGCTACCAGTATTCAAATGCCAGCAGGATCACCCATGGGAGACAGGTTTCAGCTGAGCTTTCAGACTAAGACAGACTAGGAAGAAGGACCCAGCGATCTAATTCTGAAAAGAATTAGTCAGTGAAAACCTTGTGAATAGTAGCAGAACATTGTCTGATATAGTGCCAGAAGATGAGCCTCTCAGGTTGGAAGGCACTCCAAATACGACTGGGGTAGAGCTGCCTCCTCAAAGTAAAGTTGACCTTAATGATGTGGATGGAGTCAAGCTTTAGGGACCTTCATTTGCTGTTGTGGTATGACTCAATGAGACAAAACAGCTGCAAACATCCATTAAAAACTGGAACATGGAATGTACCAAGTCTGAATCTAGGAAAATTGGAAATTGTCAAAAATGAAATGGAACGCATAAACATCAATATCCTAGGCATTAGTGAGCTAAAATGGACTGGTATTGACCATTTTGAATCAGACAATCATATGGTCTGCTATTCCAGGAATGATAACTTGCAGAGGAATGGCATTGCATTCATCGTCAAAAAGAACACTTCAAGGTCTATCCTGAAGTACAAAGCTGCCAGTGATAGGATAATATCCGTATGCCTACAAGGAAGACCAGTTAATACGACTATTATTCAAATTTACGCACCAAGTGCTAAGACCAAAGATGAAGAAACTGAAGATTTTTACCAGCTTCTGCAGTCTGAAATTGATTGAACATGCAATCAGGATGCATTGATAATTACTGGTGATTAGAATGCGAAAGTTGGAAACGAAGAAAGATCTGTTAACTGGAAAATATAGCCTTGGTGATAGAAACGATGCTGGAGATTGCATGATAGAATTTTGCAAGACCAACAACTTCTTCATTGTAAATACCTTTTCTCACAACATAAATGGCGACTATACACATGCACCTTGCCAGATGGAATACAGACAGGAACCAAATCGACTACATCTATCGGAAGAGATGATAGAAAATCTCAATATCATCAGTCAGAACAAGGCCAGGGGCTGAATTCGGAACACATCATCAATTGCTCATAGGCAAGTTCGGGTTGAAACTAAAGAAAATTAGAACAGGTCCGCGAGAGCCAAAGTATGGCATTAAGTATATCCCACCTGAATTTAGAGACTGTCTCAAGAATAGGTTTGATGCATTGAACACTAATGACTGAACATGAGATGAGTTGTGGAATGACATCAAGGACATCCTACATGAAGAAAGCAAGAGGTTGTTAAAAAGACAGGAAAGAAAGAAAATACCAAAATGGATGTCAGAAGAGACTCTGGAACTTGCTCTTGAACATCAAGTAGCTAAAGCCAAAGGAAGAAATGATCACGTAAAAGAGCTGAACAGAAGATTTCAAAGGGCGACTCGAGAAGACAAAGTATTATGACATAGGCAAGGACCTGGAGATAGAAAACCAAAAGGGAAGAACGTGCTCAACATTTCTCAGTCTGAAGGAACTGAAGAAAAAATTCAAGCCTCAAGTTGCAATATTGAAGGATTCTATGGGGAAAATATTAAATAATGCAGGAATCATTAAAAGAAGAGGGAAGGAATACACAGAGACACTGTAGCAAAAAGAATTGGTCGATGTTCAGCAATTTCAGGAGGTAGCATATGATCAGGAACCAATGGTACTGAAGGAAGAAGTCTAAGCTGCACTGAAGACATTGGCAAAGAACAAGGCTTCAGGAATTGACGGAATACCAACTGACATGTTTCAACAAACGGATGTAGTGCTAGAAGTGCTCATTTGCCTATGCCAAAAAATTTGGAAGACAGCTACTTGGCCAACTGATTGAAAGAGAACCATATTTATGCCTATTCCCAAGAAAGGTGATCCAACCAAATGCAGAAATTTTCTAACAATATCATTAATATCACATGCAAGTAAAATTTTGCTAAAGATCTTTCAAAAGTGGCTGCAGCAGTATATCAACACGGAACTGCCAAAAATTCAAGCCAGGTTCAGAAGAGGACGTGAAACCGGGGATATCATTGCTGATGTCAGATGGATCCTGGCTGAAAGCAGAGAGTACCAGAAAGATGTTTACCTGTGTTTTATTGATTATGCAAAGACATTCAACTGTGTGGATCATAACAAATTATGGATAACATTGGGAAGAATGAGAGTTCCAGAACACTTAATTGTGCTCATGAGGAATCTGTACATAGACCAAGAGGCAGTCGTTCGAACAGAACAAGGGGATACTCTGGTTTAAAGTCTGGAAAAGTTTGCGTCAGGATTGTGTCCTTTCACCATACCTATTCAATCTGTATGCTGAGCAAATAATCCAAGAAGCTAGACTGTGTGAGGAAGAATGAGGCATCAGGATTGGAGGAAGACTCATTAACAACCTTCAAAATGCAGATGACACAACCTTACTTGTTTCAAATGAAGAGGACTTGAAGCACTAACTGATGAAGATCAAAGACCACAGCTTTCAGTATGGATTACACCTCAACATAAAGAAAACAAAAAGCCTCACAACTGGACCAGTTAGCAACGTCCTGATAAACAGAGAAAAGACTGAAGCTGTCAAGAATTTCATTTTACTTGGGTCCACAATCAATACCCAAGAAGGCAGCAGTCAAGAAATCAAAAGACGCATTGCATTGGGCAAATCTGCTGCAAAAGACCTCTTTAAAGTGTTGAAAAGCAAAGATGTCACCTTGAAGCCTAAGATATGCCTGACCCAAGCCACCTTTAAGACTACGGTGTGTCTGACCCAAGCCATGGTGTTTTCAATCTCCTCATATGCATGTGAACGCTGGACGACGAATAAGGAAGACCAAAGAAAAATTGACACCTTTGAATTGTGGTGTTGGAGAAGAATATTGAATATACCATAGACTGCCAAAAGAATCAACAAATCTGTCTTGGAAGAAGTACAACCAAAATGCTCCTTTGAAGCAACGATGGGGAGACTACATCTCATATACTTTGGACATGTTATCAGGAGGGAGCGGTCCCTGGAGAAGGATGTCATGCTTGGTAAAGTAGAAGGTCAGCAGAAAAGAGGAAGACCCTCAATGAGATGGATTGACACAGTAGCTGCAACAATGGGCTGAAGCAGAACAATGATTGTGAGGATGGCACAGGACTGGGTAGTGTTTTGTTCTGTTGTTACGTAGGGTCACTATGAGTTGGAACCAACTTGACAGCACCTAAGAACAACAACAACGTGGTCTGGTATGGGAGGAGGTCCATGGGGTGGGGGTGGCATCGTGAGTTGCTGCACTGGGTGACAACAACCTTAGCGATGTCACTGTTGGTAGACAGCTAAGCTCTGGAGTGAGTTCCATATTCATAGCTAAATACCCACATCTATATCGGCCATTCACCCTGTCATGGATTGAATTATGTCCCCCAAAGAATGTGCGTATCAATTTGGATGAGCCATGATTCCTGGTATTGTGTGATTTTCCTATGTGTTGTAAATCTTGCCTGTATGATGTTAATGAGGGAGGATGGGTGGCAGTTGTGTTAGTGAGGCAGGACTCAATCTACAAGACTGGATTATGTCTTGAGGCAATCTCTTGAGATATAAAAGAGAGAAGGGTGCAGAGAGACGGGGGACCTCCTCATCCCACCAAGAAAGCAGTGCTGGGAGCACAGTGCGTCCTTTGGACCTGGGGTGCCTGTGCAGAGAAGCTCCTAGTCCGGGGGAACATTGACGAGAAGGCTGACAGAGAGAGAAAGCCTTTCCCCTGAAGCTGACGCCCTGAATTTGGACTTTTAGCCTGTTTACTGTGAGGAAATAAACTTCTCTTTGTTAAAGCCATCCACTTTTGATATTTCTTTTATAGCAGCACTAGGTAACTAAGACACTCCCTTAGATTTATCTCAAAGTTTTACCTTAACTGATCTGTTCATTCCTAAGGTTATTATTTTTATAGTTATTGGAAATTACCATTAGCTCATTAGCTCACAGGTATTATAATTATTAGCATAATGTAAATTAATTTGTGTACTGATAATTCATAACATTTATATATAACAATTGCCAACATGCCATCTCACAGAATATGCTGCCCAAGGATACAGAGCAAATTAGTGACAAACTTGGGACATGAATCCAGGTCTTTCCAAACCTGAAGAATCAGAACCCCACTTGAAACTGTGTCCAGAGTTTTATTCCTGCACTCTTTTAGGAAAAAAAAAAAAAGGAAAAGGAACTATAGATGTTTATAAAGATGATGACATTTCTACAAAACTCTAGGAAGAACAGAATCTCTTGGGCAAATCCACAAAATTGAGAGTTTTTTCCCTCCTCCTCTCCCCAAAACGTCTTTCTTTATAAATGTATCTGTTAGTACCAGGTCTTACTTATCTCCTTTTCCTTTCTGCCTTCCATGTAAAGGCCTGATCCCCAAGAGGCTGAGTAGTAGACACTCAACATGCTTCTGTTAGCTCCTAGCAACTGTGTTGGCTCTAGCTGTTGAGATACATTCTGGTTCAATGATGGTAACTTAGTCTCTTTCTTACTTCCTATACTTGGGAAATTATAAATTTAAGTTGCTAGTTTGGGATGTGTTTCTATCCACATGAGTTTATAAAACACTGCCTTATTGATATTTATTAGAATGTTTATTTTATCTCAATGTTTATAAGACCCCCAATATCCAGACCTATTTTGCCCATCTCAGCGTTCATCACCAGCTTTTAGTAGTAATCTTAGACTCAGGCTGATTTATTTCATCTTCTATATTTATTTCACTTCTAGCAGTCCTTTAGAGCAGGGGTTGGATACTATGGCCCATGGGACAAATCTGGCCTGTGCCTGTTTTTATGCAGTCCATGAGCTGAGAATAGCTTTTACATGGTTGAAAAAAAAAAACAAATGAAAAATAATATTTTGTGACACATTAAAATTATATGAAATTCAAATTTTGTTGTTGTTAGGTGCCATCGTGTCGGCTCCGACTAATAGCGATGCTGTGTATAACAGAGCAAAACACTGCCTGGTCCTATGTCATCCTCGCAATTGTTGTTATGCTTGAGCCCATTGTTGCAGCCATTGTGTCAGTTCATCTCATTTAGGGTCTGCCTCTTTCTCGCTGACCCTCTATTTTACTAAGCATAATGTCCTTCTCCAGGGAATGGTCCCTCCTGATGACATGTTCAAAGTACGTAAGATGAAGCCTCGCCATCCTTGCTTCTAAGGAGCATTCTGGCTATACTTCTTCCAAGAGAAATTTGTTTGTTCTTCTGGCAGTCCATGTTACATTCAAAATTCTTCACCAACACGAAAATTCAAATGCATCAATTCTTCTTCAGTCTTCCTTATTCATCATCCAGCTTTCACATGCATATGAGGAGATTGAAAACACCATGGCCTGGGTCAGTGTACCTTAGTGCTTTTTAACATTTTAAAGAAGCCTTTTGCAGCGGATTAGCCCAATGCAATGCGTCATTTGATTTCTTGACTGTTGCTTCCATGGGTGTTGATTGTGGATCCAAGTAAAATGAAATCCTTGAGAACTTCAATATTTTCTCCATTTATCATGATGTTGCTTATAGGTCCAGTTGTGAGGATTTTTGTTTTATGTTGAGGTGAAATCAGTGCTGAAGGCTGCAGTCTTTGATTTTCATCAGTAAGTGCTTCAAGTCTCTACACTTGGAGCAGGGAAGGTTGTGTCATCTGCATAATGAAGGCTGTTAATGAGTCTTCCTCCAGTCCTGATGCCTGGTTCTTCATATAGTCCAGCTTCTTGGATTATTTGCTCAACCTACAGATAGAATAAGTATGCTGAAAGGATTACAACCCTGATGCACACCTTTCCTGACTTTAAACCACGCAGTTTTAGCCTGAATTCCACTTCCTTCATGAAACCTGCAAAAATTTGTCTTTCTTCCTAACCAAACACATATTAGCATTTGATTGATTGTGTAGTTTTTTAAAAATAATTTTATGTGTATTAACCAGAGACTTCATCAGCCTGAGACCAGAACTAGATGGTGCCCAGCTACCACCAGTGACCACCCTGAAAGGGAACACAACAGAGAGTCCTGGATGGAGCAGGAGAAAGGCGGGGTGCAGAACTCAAATTCTAGTAAAAGGACCAGACTTAATGGACTGACTAAAACTGAAGGAATCCTGGAAAGCGTGGCCCCTGGATTCTCTATCAGCCCAGAACTAAAACAATTCCCAAGGTCAGCTCTTCAGACAAATATTGGACTGCACTGTGGGACGTAAAATGATACCCGTGGAGAGTGTGCTTCTTAGCTCAAGTAGATACATGAGACTAAACGGGCAGCTTCTGACTGGACGTGAGATGAGAAAGCAGAGAGGGTTAGGAGCTGGTTGAATGGACATGGGACATCAGGGCTGGAAAGAAGGAGTGTGCTATCACAGTATACAGGGAACAATTAGGGTCACATAACAATGTATGTATAAATTTTTGTGTAAGAGACTAACTTGAAATGTAAACTTTCACTTAAACTACAATAATAAACAAAAAGAAAAAGAATCATATATTCAAATAATAAAAACTTTGCTTATTCAAAAAAATAATTTTATGTGTGCCAAGTTTTATCTTTTTTAGTTAAATGTAATCTTCTGAAGGCGGGAAGCATGTTATGAATTTAGCATTCAGTCAAGGATTAATCCAACACCCCTTGCCTTCAAGTCTATTCCGACTCATAGCCACCCTGTAGGACAGAGTAAAACTGCCTAATAGGGTTTCCAAGGCTGTAAATCTTTATGGAAGCAGACTGCTACATCTTTTTCCTGTGGAGCAGCTGGTGGGTTCAAACCACTGACCTTTTGGTTAGCAGGCAAGTGCTTAACCACTGTGCCACCAGGGTTCCTTCAGTCAAAGATTAGGCTCACGGTACTTGGTTCTTCCTAAGTATTTGTTGAATTTAATTGATTTCCTTCAAGTGATGTCCTTCAGAGCTCATCTAAGGAACCACAATGGGGCAAGACAGGATTATAAAGTAACAGATGAATGATGTGATTACTGCTGTAATTGTGGTTTGTACAGATATCTATGGGAGCCCAAAAGAGAAAGTAACTGCATGTCATGGATTGAACTGTGTCCCCCCAAAATATCTGTCAACTTGGCTGGGTCATGATTCCCAGTAATGTATGGTTGTGCACCATTTTGTAATCTGATGTGATTTCCTTATGTATTGTAAACTCTATGACTATGACGTAATAAGATGGATTAGCGGCAGCTATACTGATAAGGTCTACAAGATTAGATAGTGTCTTAAGCCAATCTCTTTTGAGATATAAAAGAGAGAAGCGAGCGGACAGACATGGGAACCTCATACCAACAAGAAAGCAGTGTCAGGAACAGAGCATGTCCTTTGGACCTGAGGTTCCTGCATTGAGATACTCCCAGACTAGGGGAAGACTGATGCATCACAAGGACCTTCCTCCAGAGCCAACAGAGAAAGCGTTCCCCTGGAGCTGATGCCCTGAATTTGGACTTGAAGCCTATTGGACTGTGAGAGAGTAAACTTGTCTTTGTTAAAGCCATCCACTTGTGGTACTTCTGTTATAGCAGCATTAGATGACTAAGACACTACAGGAGTCAGAGAAGGCTTCATATAGGAAATGAAATTTGATCTAAATCGTGAAGGCTGAGTAGGAGTTTGCTAGGTGAAGAAAGGAGAATGGAGAGAAGAGGGCTTGAGAATTCCAGGCCTAGGTGTGTATCCAGATGGAAAGACGTATCCAGATGACCTCTCATTGCCTTTTCTCCCCGCTCAGGGGGACAAAGACTATCCCAAACGTGGTGTCATCAATACCATGAATACTTTTATTCTTGTATTACATATGCATATATCTTGAAACAATGCATAGTGCTGTTTTACGTGTTTTTAACTTTATATAAATAGTATCATACTGATATATTATTCTGAAAATTGTCCTTTTTCTTTTCAATTTCATTTTTATGAGTTTTAGCTATGTTAATACATATTGTTCTAACCATTCACTTTTAGTGCCCTACATATTCCATTCCTTCAATCTGGCACAATTTGTTTACCATTCACCTGTTGAAAAATATTTAGATTATTTTTCCTTTTTATACCTTTACAATGTTGTTATGAGCATTATTGTACATGTCTTTTTGTTTGTAAGTCTGAGATTCTCTGAAATCTATATCTGAGAGTTGAATTGTTGGGCCATAGGTATGTATATTTTCCACATTTCCTGATTTTGCTAGAGAGTGAATTATAGAAATAGATTTTCTAATATTACAGAGTCCTTGCATTCTTAGGATAATCCATTGGCAATAATGTATTATTTTTACATATTTATAGATTTATTTTTCTAGAGTTTTATTTAGGACTTTTACATCTATTTTCATAAGTAATCTGGCCCAGAAAATTCTTTTCTCATATTGTCCTTGTTTGGTTTTGGTTTTGGGGTTATTATATTAGTCTCACAAAATGAGAATATCCATTCCTTCTCTGTTCTCCAGAAGACTGGAAGTATATGTTCATTCAAAGTTTGGTAGAACCTATCTGTTAAACCATTTAGCCCTAGTCATTTTTGGATGGACAGATTTTGAATTTCTGATTTATTTTATTATTTCTTAAAGCCTAAAGATCTATTCAGGCTTTCTGTTTCTTTTGAAGTCTATTTTATTGAGTTATAGTTTCCTATAAAATTGTTCATTTAAGTATTCACATTTCTTGTCAGAAAATTAAGAGTATTGTCCCATAATTTAAGAAAACCTCTATTATACCCATTATTGTGTTCCTCTTTTTATTCCTAATATTGCTTGTTTATAAATTTTCTTTTTTTATTGATTAGTTTTTTCAAAAGTTTCTCAGTTTTATTAGTATTCAAAGAACCAGGATTTGTCATTGTCTTATAGGTGTAATTATACAGTATGTAGCCTTGCCAATATGCTGCCTTTTACTTAGCAATATATATTTAAGGTTTCTCCATGTCTTTTCATGGCTTGATAGTTCATATCTTTTTATCTCTGAATAATACTCCATTGTATTAATGTATCACAGTTAGTTTGTCCATTCACCTATTGAAGGGCAGCAAGCCCTGGTAGCACAGTGGTTAAGCACTTGGCTGCTAACCAAAAGGTTGGTGGTTCGAACATACCAGCTGCTCCGTGGGAGAAAAGACCTGGCGATCTGCTCCTGTAAAGATTACAGTCTAGGAAATCCTTTGGGGGCAGTTCTACTTTGTCCTGTAGGGTTGCTAGGAGTAGAAATTGACTTGATGACGACAATGGGTTTTTTGAAGGGCATCTTTTTTTGCTTCCAGTTTTTAGCAATTATGAATGAAGCTGCTATAAACATTTATATTAAGGAGTGCAATTGCTGAAATTTTTTAAATAAATTTTTTAAATTGTACTTCAGATGAAGGTTTACAGAACAAATAGTTTCTCATTAAACAGTCAGTACGTATATTGTTTTATGACATTGGTTAACAACTCCACGACATGTCAACACTCTCCGTTCCTGACCTTGAAGGACTTTTTTTTTTTTTGGTGAAAATATACATAGCCAAAGTCACACCATTTCAAAAGTTTTTATATGTACAATTTAGTGACATTGATTACATTCTTCCAGTTGTCCCGCTATTCTCACTATCCTTTTCCAAATGATTCCATCACCATTGTCTTCAACTCACTAGCCCCTAGGCTTCCCATCAAACCTTTTTAGTTGCTATTGTCAATTTGATCTCACATAGATAGTTCTTTTTTTTTTTGATACCTTAGATGAAGGTTTACAGAACAAATAGTTTCTCATTAAACAGTACACATATTGCCCTATGACAATGGTTGACAACCCCATGACACATCAACACTGTTTCTTCTTAACCTTGGGTTCCCTATCACCAGCTTTCCTGTCCCCATCTGCCTTCTAGTCCTTGTGCCTGTGCCTCATTGGTTCTGTTTTGTTTTATGGGGCTGTCCAATCCCCGGCTGAATGGTGAACTTTGAGAGTGACTTCACCACTGAGCTAAAAGGGTGTCTAGGGGCCATACTCTCGGGGTTTCTCTAGTCTGTCAGGCCAGTAAATCTGGTCTTTTTTTGTGTGTTAGAATTTTGTTCTACATCCTTCTCCAGCTCTATCCAGGACCCTATGTTGTGATCCTGGTCAGAGAAGTCAGTGGTGGTAGCCGGGCACCATGTAGCTGTACTGGACTCAGTCTGGCGGAGGCCGTGGTAGCTGTGGTCCATTAGTCCTTTGGACTAATCTTTCCCTTGTATCCTGTGCTCTTTATTCTCCCTTGCTCCCAAAGGGGTGAGACCAGTGGAGTATCTTAGATGGCTGCTCACAGGCTTTTAAGACCCAGGACACTACTCACCAAGGTAGAATGTAGAACACTGTCTTTATAAACTGTGTTATGCCGATTGAGCCAGAGGTTCCCTGAGACCATGGTCCCCACAGCCCTCCGCCCAGCAGCAATTGCTGAATTTTAAGGTCAGACTAACGTTTAGTTTTGTAAGAAACTGACAAACTGTCTTCCAAAGTACCATTTTTCATTCATACCATTTATGAATGAGAGTTCTTGTTGCTCCACATCCTCTCCAGCATTTGATGTTGTCAAGTGTTTTGGATTTTAGCCTCTCTAATCGGTGTGTAGTCATATCTCATTGTTGTTTTAATTTGAAATTCCCTTAATGACATAGGATGTTGAGAATATTTTCATATGCTTATTTTCCATCTATGTATCTTCTCTGGTGAGGTGTCTGTTCAGGTCTTTTGGCCGCTTTTTAATTGGGCTGTTTGTTTTCTTACTGTGGAGTTTTAAGAGTTCTTTGTGTATTTTGGATTCAAGTCTTTTATCAAATATGTGTTTTGCAATATTTTCTCCCAGTCTATAGCTTGCCTTTTCGTTCTCTTAAAATTGTCTTTCATAGAGCAGAAGACTAGAGATTACACATTTTTCTAACAGAAGTAGAAGATTACAAAAAAAAAAACAAAACACTCAACTCATTAATAGATAACAGGATAGGCTAAGGCTTCAATTTGCTAAGGCTTTGTCATATATATATATATATATATATATATATATATATATATGTATGTATGTATATATATATATATGTGTATGTATGTATGTATATATGTATATATGATGTTGTTGTTGTTAGGTGCCTTCGAAACAGTTCCAAATCATAGCAACCCTGTGTACAATGGAATGAAACACTACCCAGTCCTGTGTCATCCTCACAGTTGTTGCTGTGTTTGATCCCATTGTTGCAGTCCCTGTGTGAATCCATTTCATTTAGGGTCTTCCTCTTTTTTGCTAATCCTCTACATTACCAAGCATGATGTTCTGCTCCAGGGACTGGTCCCTCTTGATAACATGTCCAAAGTACATGAGATGAAGTCCCGCCATCCTCGCTTCTAGGAGTATTGTGGCTGTACTTCTTCCAACACGGACCTGTTCGTTCTTCTGGCAGTCTGTGACATATTAAATATGCTTTGCCAACACCATAATTCAAAGGCATCAGTTCTTCTTCAGTCTTCCTTATTCATTGTCCAGCTTTCACATGCATATGAAGCAGTTGAAAATACCATGGTTTGGGTCAGGTGCACCTTAGTCCTCAAGGTGACATCTTTGCTTTTTAACACTTTAATGAGATCTTTTGTAGCACATTTGCTGAATGCAATGTGTCGTTTGATTTCTTACTGATGTTTCCACGGGTGTCGATTGTGGACCCAGGTAAAATGAAATCCTTGACAACTTCAGTCTTTTCTCCATTTATCAAGATGTTGCTTATTGATCCAGTTGTGAGGATTTTTGTTTTCTTCATGTTGAGGTGTAATCCATACTGAAGGCTGTGGTCTTTGATCTTCATCAGTAAGTGCTTCAAGTCCTCTTCACTTTCAGCAAGAAAAGCTGTGTCATCTGCATTTCAAAGGCTGTTAATGAGTCTTCCTCCAATCCTGATGCCATTTTCTTCTTCATATAGTCCAGTTTCGTGGATTATTTGCTCAACATACTGATTGAATAAGTATGATGAAAGGACACGACCCTAACGCACACCTTTCCTAACCTTAAACCCTTGTTCTGTTTGAACGAGTGCCTCTTGGTCTGTGTACAGGTTCTGAGTGAGTACAGTTAAGTGTTCTAGAATTCCCATTCTTCTCAATGTTAGCTATAATTTGTTATGATCCACACAGTCGAATGCCTTTGTATAGTCAATAAAACACAGTTAAACATCTTTCTGGTATTCTCTGCTTTCAGCCAAGATCCATCTGACACTGGCAATGATACCTTTGTTCCATGTCATATATATATATGTATATACCAGTTGCTGTTGAGTTGACCCCAAGTCATGTTGACCCTATGTGTGTCAGAATAGAACTGTGCTCCATAGGGTTTTTAATGGCTAATTTTCAGAAGTGGATCATCAGACTTTTTTCCTAGGCACCTCTGGGTGGACTTAAACTTCCAACCTTTCGGTTAGCAGCAACCCTTTTCACCACCCAGGGTCTTTCTCTCTCTTTATATATTTATAATCTCCAGATTGTTCTACAGAAGGTGTGTAGTATTTTAACATACTCATCAGCAATATAGAAAGTGTCTATTTTTCCTCACCCTTGTCAGCGGTACTAGATACTATCAGTAATAAAAAACAAGACAAAACAAAACTTTACCTATTTCATAGCTGAAAAATACTATTGTACTCTCAATTGGCATTTATTTGATTTGAAGTGAAGGTGAACTTTTTTTAAAGCCATATTTTAGTTCTTCTTTTGTGATTTACTTATTTAGGTAACTGGGCAGTTTTTCTCTTGAGCTGTCCATCTTTTTTCTTATTGATCTGTGAAATATCCTTAAAGTCCTGGACTTCTTGAGTTGTTACTTATGATTTTGGCTGTAGCTGTTTTTGCTTGTCTTTGACATCTGACTTTTGCACTCTTAGCTAGCGCTGGTCTTAGGTTCAGCTTATTCTAGGTTCAGCTCATTCATGGTTCCAACAATGGCCCACAACCTCTGTGCTTAGAGGTATCTTATTTTATCTACCTTTTTTCTTTGTACCCCAGTGAAATTTGCAGTGAAACATTCAAGGATGAATAAGACACCTGTCTTTGCCTAGGACAGGTTGTCTACTAGGATTAATAATAATTATCTGCTTAGCAATTTTAGATAAGCATTTTGTTTTAAATAGGAGAGTAAATTACTTCTATATTATGATATAAAATTTCTCAGTTAGCCTTGCCTATAGAGAGCCTTTTGGCTATGAGGAAGTAATCATTCTCATGTATGCTGGCTTAAAAACCCAAATAGGTAAAGGACTATAAATACAATAGTGATACTGTTGTACATAGGAAAATGGATTACATGTACCCTTGGCTTGCTTTTTGTGTCATTTCTAGGTAAGGTTGAGAGGTATCAGGTTGCCTTGCTTACAGTTGCATTTTTGTCTTACCCCTGCCCTGGTGTGGCTCTTTTTATAGCGTGTCCTCTAATATTAGTTTGCATGTTGCCAAATTTACTCATGAAATGTCATTATTGCCAAGAAAGATATATTTAGTAAATTATAAATTTAATCAGGAAGCCGTTGGAAATAATCAGAAAAATATTGAAATTCTCTAATATTATCAAAATTGACTAGTTTTAAATGACGTTTATGCAAATAAATAATATTGTGTATTAACTTAATTTTCAAATATATTGATTTGAGTTTTATGAATGGAAAACTAAATGCTGAGATAGCCAGAATAATTTTTTATTATCTGTTGTAGACCTTTTAATAACTTAATATTAGTTTTTTATAGACAATAAAGATTATATATGTATAAAGATTAAAAAAATTGGCCGAAATCCACTGTTCTGAGAGAATATAACTATGTACTGCTAAAATTCTTGTGCCTTTTCTTCCAGTCATTTCATTTTCTGTGGGTGTGTGTTTGTGTACATATGTGTTTGTGTGTGTATATGGGTATCTGTGTGTTTTTGTTTGTGTTTCTAGATTTGGAGATATATATATATATATACATATAAGTAGCTTGGCTGCTAACTGAAAGGTCGGCAGTTCAAACCCACCATCAGCTCTGCAAGAGAAAGATGTGGCAGTTTGCTTCTGTAAAGATTTACAGTCTAGGAAACCTTATGGGGCAGTTCTACTCTGTCATATAGGGTCGCTATGAGTCACTCAGTGGCACCCAGCAACAACTATATACACATATATCAAGTTTCAAAAACTTGATTTTTTTTTTTTTGTTGTTGAGAAAGAAGGATGATATTTATTATGCTCTGTCTAGATCAGCAGTATCAACAGAACTCTTTTTTGGCTGAAACATTTTTTTCCTTTTTTTAAAATTTTATTGTGCTTTAGGTGAAAGTTTACAGCTCAAGTTAATTTCTCATTAAAAAATTTATACACATATTGTTTTGTGATATTGGTTGCAATTCCCACAATGTAACAGCACACTCCCCCTTTCCACCCAGGGTTCCCTGTGTCCATTTGTCCAGTTCCTGTCTCTTCGTAACTTCTTGTCTTACTTTTGGACAGGAGTTGCCTGTTTGACCTTGTATATTTGAGTGAACTGAGAAGAATGTTCCTCATGTGTGTTATTTTTGTTTTATAGGCCTGTCTAATCTTTTTCTGAAAAGTGGGCTTTGGGAGTGGTTTCATTTCTGAGTTAGCAGAGTATCTTGGGGCCATGGTCTCAGGGGTTCCTCTAGCCTCTGTCAGACCAGTAAATTTGGTCTTTTTACAAGAATTTGAATTCCATTCTACACTTTTCTCCCATTCTGTCTGGAACTCTTTGTTGTGATCCTTGTCAGAGCAGTTCTTGGTGGTAGCCAGGCACCATCTAGTTCTTCTGGGCTCAGGCCGGTGGAGTCTCTGGTTCCTGTGGTCCTTTAGTCCGTTGGGCTAATGTTTTCCTTGTGTCTTTGGTTTTCTTCATTCTCCTTTGCTCTGGATGGGATGGGAACAATTGATGTATCTTAGATGGCTGCATGAAATCTTTTAAGACCCCAGATGCTACTCACCAAAGTGGGATGTAAAGCATTTTCTTTATGAACTATGTGATGATAATTGAGCTAGATGTCCTCTGAGACTGTAGTCTCCAGCCCCCAGCCCCAGCTGCTCGGTCCCTCAAAGTGTTTGTATGTGTCTAGGAAACTTCTATTCTTTTGGCTTGGTCAGTTGTGCTGACATCCTCTATATTTTATGTTGTGTTTCCCTTCACCAGAGTTGACTCTTGTCTACTCTCTAGTTAGTGACTTCTCCTCCCCCTCCATCCCCACCCTTGTCACCATCAAAGAATGTTTTTTTTCAGCATGTAAACCTTTTCTTGAGTTCTTACAATAGTGGTCTCATACAATATTTGTCCTTTTGTGACTGACTTATTTCATTCAGCATAATGCCCTCCAGATTCATCCATGTTGTGAGATGTTTTGCAGGCTTATCATTGTTCTTTATCGTTGCATAGTATTACCTTGTATGGCGTTCCATAATTTGTTTATTCATTCATCTGTTGATAAGCATTTAGGTTGTTTCCATCTTTTTACTATTGTGAATAGTTCTGCAGTGAATATGGGTGTGCATATGTCTATTGATTTGATGGCTCTTATTTCCCTAGGGTATATTCCTAGGAGTGGGATTGCTGGATCATGTGGTGTTTCTTGGTAAAGTAGAGAGTCAGCAAAAAATAAGAAGACCCTCAACAAGATGGATTGACACAGTGGCTGCAACAGTGGGCTCAAGCATAACAACGATCATGAGGATGGTGCAGGAAATGGGCAGTGTTACGTTCTGTTGCACAGAGGGTCAATATGAGTCTGAATCGACTCGATGGCCCCTAACAACAACGATGGCATTTCTATTTCTAGCTTTTTAAGGAAACACCATTTTGTTTTCCAAAGTTGTTGTACGTTTTACAGTCCCACCAGCAGTGCATAAGAGTTCCAGTCTCCACGCAACTTTGCCAACATTTGTTATTTTCTGTTTTTTGGATTAGTGCCAGTATTGTGCGGGGAGATGGTATCTTGTTGGAGTTTTGATTTGCATTTCTCTAATATGTCTAATGTTGCATTTCCTCATGTGTCTGTTGGCCACCTGAATGTCTTCTTTAGTGAAGTGTCTGTTCATATCCATTGCCCATTTTTTAAATTGGATTATTTGTCATTTTGTTATTGAGGTGTTGAAGTATTTTGTAGATTTTACAGATTAGTCCCTTGTCGGATGTGTCGTAGGCAAAAATTTTTTCCCAGTCTGTACGTTCTCTTTTTACTCTTTTGGTGAAGGCTTTTGATGAGCATAAATTTTTAATTTTTAGGAGCTCTCAGTTATCTAGTTTGTCTTCTGGTGTTTGTGCCTTGTTAGTTATAATTTGGTACGATTTATACCATATACTAGGGCCCCTAATGTTGTCCCTATTTTTTCTTCCATAATCTTTATCATTTTAGATTTTACATTTAGGTCTTTGATCCATTTTGAGTTAGTTTTTGTGTATGGTGTGAGGTATGGATCTTGTTTCATTGTTTTTAAAGATAGACATCCAGTTATACCAGCACCATTTGTTAATGAGACTGCCTTTTCCCTGTTTAACGGGCTTTGGCCCTTTGTCAAATGTCAACTGCTCACAGATGGATGGGTTTACATCTGGGTTCTAAATTCTGTTTTGTTGGTTTTTGTGTCTTGTTGTACCAATACCAGGCTGTTTTGACTACTGTGGCTGTATAATAGATCCTAAAATCAGGCAGTGTGAGGCCTCCCACTTTGTTCTTCTTCAGTAATGCTTATCTGGGGCCTCTTCCCTTTCCATATAAAGTTGTTGATTTGCTGTTGGAATTTGATCAGGATTTCATTGTATCTGTAGATCACTTTGGGTAGAATTGACATTTTCACAATATTGAGTCTACCTATCCCTGATCCTGGTATGTTTTTCCATTTATGTAGGTCTCTTTTGGAGCCCTGGTGGCACAGTGGTTAAGAGTTTGGTTGCTAACCAAAAGGTTGACAGTTTGAATCCACCAGCTGCTCCTTGGAAACTCTATGGGGCAGTTCTACTCCGTCCTGTAGGGTTGCTGTGAGTCGGAATCAACTTGACTGCAATGAGTTAATGGGTTTAGGTCTCTTTTGGTTTCTTGCTTTGTTGTTTTGTAGTTTTCTTTGTATAGGTCTTTTACATCCCTGGTTAGATTTATTCCTAAGCACTTTATCTTCTTGGGGGCTATTGTAAATGGTATTGATTTGGTGATTTGCCTTTTTGAAGTTCTCTTTGTTGGTGTAGAGGAATCCAAGTGATTTTTGTATGTTAATTTTTCATCCTGCTACTTTGCTGAAATCTTCTATTAGTTCTGTAGCTTTCTTGTAGAGTTTTTGAGATTTTCTGTGTGTAAGATCATATCATTTGTGATTAGGGATAGTTTTACTGCTTCTTTACCAATTTGGATACCCTTTATTTCTTTTTCTTGTCTTATTGCTCTAACTAGGACTTCCAGCATGATGTTGAATAAGAATGGTGATAAAGGGCATCCTTGTCTGGTTCCCATTCTCAATAAGAATGCTTTCAGTCTCTCTCCATTTAGAATGATGTTGGCTGTTGGGTTTGTATAAATGCCCTTTATTAGGTTGAGGAAATTTCCCTTCTATTCCTATTTTGCTGAGAGTTTTTATTAGGAATGGGTTTTGGACTTTGTCAAATGCCTTTTCGGCACTGATTGATATGATCATAGAATTCTTCTCTTTTGTTTTATCTGTGTGGTGGATTACATTGATTGATTTTCTAATGTTGAAGCATTCCTGCATACCTGGTATGAATCCCACTTGGCCATGATGTATTATTTTTTTGATATGCTGGTGAATTCTATTGGCTAGAATTTTGTTGAGAATTTTCACATCTATGTTCATGAGGATTATTAGTCTGTAGTTTTCTTTTTTTCTGGTGTCTTTGCCTGGCTTTGGTATCAGGGTGATGCTGACTTCATGGAATGAGTTTGGGAGTATTCCTTCCTTTTCTATGCCCTGAAATAGCTTCAGTAGTATTGGTGTTAGCTCTTCTCTGACAGTTTGATAGAATTCTCCAGTGAAGTCATCTGGGCTTGGCTTTTTTTTTTTTTTTTTTTCTGTTGGGAGTTTTTTTTTAAATAACCTCTTTGATCTCTTCTTTTGTTTTGGGTGGTCTGTTTAATTTTTCTACTTCAGTTTGTGTTAGTTTAGGTAGGTAGTGTGTTTCTAGAAATTTGTCCATTTTCTCTAGGTGTTCAAATTTGTTGGATCAAAGACCTGATTTTTAATATCACATGGATTAAAAATGATGATGTGGTGATGTCTACATAACTCTGTCAAAGATTTTTAGAAAAGATTGAAATTACCAAATTGATTTTCCAAAAAAATTGTATGTATTCAATTATTGTATTTCAGTCACTTCTCTCATTAAAAAGCATTAATGGCTCCTCTCTTTTGTTTGAGCTTCAGTTTAAACTCCTTAACATGCCGTAATTTTCAGTTCTTACTATCCCATCACACTGGAACTATCCATTTCAGTGACTTTTTTTCAGTTGTGCCGTAGTCTAGCTCAACTCTAGGGGTTTACATAGTCTGCTTCCTCTACCTACAGTGATATTTTTTATTTGTTATTGGTTATTGAGTTTATCTCTTTTTTTTGGTCTAGCTAACCATTTCAGGAAACCATTTATCCCTTTCTTATTGTTTTGTAAAGCTGTTAACATGTTGAAGGTACCAATCCTTTGACATATTACTGTAAATTTTTTTTTATGTTTTTGCCTATGAATTTTATATGTGCTAGTTTTATTTATGTAGCATATTTTATTTTTAAATGTGATCAAACCCATCGATCTTTTCTTTTAAAATTTAAATCCTTTAAGTCATCTATTTTTTTCTATTGCTTTTATAATTTTGTTTTTCTATTTTTCAAATTTTGAATTCATCTGGAATTTGGGTATTTAATATAAGTTTTAACAACTTTTCCTCCTAATAATTTATTAATTATCCCAGAATATTTAAATAATCCATTCTTTCTTCACAACTGAAGTATTTATTTTTGCCATACATTAAATTTATATATGTAGATCCTTTTAATGACTCCTTTATTCAGTTTATTCTATTGATCTTTCTCCTTTTGTACCTGTGTCATACCATGACTCTATAATATGCTTTAGTACCTGTGGTAAACATTTGCCCCAGCTCTTTTCTTTTCATCATTTACTTAGATATTTTTGTTGGCAATTTCTTTAAAGATAAATGTAGAATCATTTATTTCAAGTTAAAATATCCCTTTAACATTTTATTAGAAATTTCATTAAATACATATATTGTTTGACAAGATTTTCCCCTTTCATTTACTAATTAATGCATTATTATAATAGATTTCTTAATATTGACTTATTCTCATATTTCTGGGACAAATTGTTTTCAACCATAGTTTATTTTTATTTTTATATGCTGCTAGATCTAATTTGGTAGTATTTTATTTAGAATTTTTGCATATATCTTTCTAAGTATGATGGGTCATTAGTTTTCTTTATTGTATTATAGGTTGTTGTGTATGGGCAGTGCTAGCCTTGTGAGACAGATTAGGTTGTTTTCCATTTTTATTAATCTCTGAACTTCTTTATGTAACAAGAGTATCTTTTCTTTGAATGTTTGATAAAAAATTTTCCAAAAACTATCTGGTCCTAGTGCCTTTGTTGAGGGATAATTTTTACTTCACAATACTTATTTGCCTGTTCAGTTATTCAGCTTAATTTATGAGCATCATGTTTACATATTTTCTTATAGTTTTAATAATCGCTTCTGTTTGTCACTAATTCTCATCTTTGATTTATCAAAACAGTGGTTTATAGTTCTTGAAATTTGAAAATCGCAATGGGTTATTTTTTAGCCTTTTGTAGATTCTTAAAAAGAAATAAGACTAAATTTCAGTTTAATTCAAGTAAGAACAAGAGGGTCAGTGGTCAAATACAATACAGTAAAAGAGGCCACTCTCTTTTCAAACTGGGAGGAGGTGCTTCTGGTGGATTTGAACTGCGGACCTTTTGTTTAGCAGCAGAGATCTTAACCACGGTGCCACCAGGGCTCCACTTCTTTTATCTTTTATTGTACATTAGATGAAGGTTTACAGAACAAATAGTTTCTCATTAAACAGTCAGTACACATACTGTTTTATGACATTGGTTAATAACCCCACGACATGTCCACACTCTCCCTTCTCGACCTTGAGGACCTTTTTTTTTTTTGGTGAAAATATACATAGCCAAAGTTACACCATTTTGAAAGTTTCTACATGTACAATTCAGTGACATCAATTACATACTTGCAGTTGTGCTGCTATTCTCACTATCCTTTTCCAAATTATTCCATCACCATTATCTTCAACTCACTGTCCCCTAGGCTTCCCATCAAACCTTTTGAGGTGCTGTTGTCAGTTTGATCTCACATAGATAATTCTTTTTTTTTTGTACTTTGGGTGAAGGTTTACAGAACAAAATAGTTTCTCATTAAACAGTTAGTACACATATTGCCCTATGACAATGGTTAACAACCCCACAACATGTCAACACTGTCCTTTCTCAACCTTGGGTTCCCTATCACCAGCTTTCCTGTCCCCTTCTGCCTTCTAGTCCTTGTCCCTGGACTCCTGTTCCTCATTAGTCCTGTTTTGTTTTATGGGGCTGTCCAATCCCCGGCTGAACAGTGAACTTCGGGAGTGACTTCACCACTGCGCTAAAAGGTTGTCCGGAGGCCATACTCTTGGGGTTTCTCCAGTCTGTCAGGCCAGTAAATCTGGTCTTTTTTTGTGGGTTAGAATTCTGTTCTACATCCTTTTCCAGCTCTGTCCAGGATCCTCTATTGTGATCCTGGTCTGAGCAGTCAGTGGTGGTAGCCGGGCACCACGTAGCTGTACTGGACTCAGTCTGGTGTAGGCCATGATAGCTGTGGTCCGTTAGTCCTTTGGACTGATCTTTTCCTTGTATCTTGTTCTCTTTATTCTCCCTTGCTCCCGAAGGGTTGAGACCAGTGGAGTATCTTAGATGGCTGCTCACAGGCTTTTAAGACCCCAGACGCTACTTACCAAAGTAGAATGTAGAACATTGTCTTTATAAACTGTGCTATGCCAATTGAGCTAGATGTTCCCCGAGACCATGGTCCCCACCACCCTCTTCCCAGCAATTCAGTCCCTCAGGGAGTTTGGAAGTGTCTATGGAGCTTGCATGACCTTTCCTTGTACAAGTTGTGCTGGCTTCCCCAGTAATGTGCACTGTCTTACACTTCACCAAAGTTACACTTACCTATTTAGTTCCCCCCACCCCGACTCTTCCCATCCCTCGTAACCAACAAAGATTGTTTCTTTTTGCATGTAGACTCTTACATGAGTTATACAGTAGAGGTCTCATACAATATTTGTCCTTTTGTGATTGACTTATTTCACTCAGCATAATGTCCTCTAGTTTTGTTCCTCTTATTGTCCTGTGCTGGGTTCCTTTTGTTCGTGGATTTTTTTCATTTCTTTTGTTTTTGTAGGTTTTGTTTTTACTGAGACTTTATGTTTTCCTTCTTTATTTTGATGTGTAGGTTTGTTAACTTTCTTTGTGGTTACCTTGAAATTTACCCTTGTCTTCCTAGATTTGAGCTGGTCTATTATTAAGCATTATCACTTGACTTCCTCTCCATTAGAAGGTTCTATATCTACGCCATTTATTGCCTCTTTTATTGTTCTGATGCTGTTGTCATTTACAGATTAGCCTCTCTGGTTACGTTTTGTTACTCTTTTGGTTTTGCATAGTCCTTAAGAGTTCATTTCCTAGGTTGCTATCTGGCTAGTACAATCCTGTGTCCTGTATTCAGCCTGTGGTCTGATATTGAAGGACTTCCGTTAATAAGTCTCGTACGTTTGGTTTGGTTTTTACATAGTCCCTTAATTTCTGTTTATCTGGAAATGACCTAATTTCACCATCATATTTGAAAGAGAGTTTTGCTGGCTGTATTATTCTTGGCTGGCAGTTTTTTTCTTTCAAGGGTTTATATATGTCATCCCATTACCTTCTTGCCTACACGGTTTCTGCCGACTAATCCGAGCTTAGTCTTATTGTTTCTCCTCCGTATGTGACTTTTTGTTTTTCTCAAGCTGCTCTCAGGATTCTTTGTTTGTCTTTGGTTTTAGTGAGTGTGATTATGATATGCCTTGATGATTTTCTTTTGGGGTCTGTCCTATATGGGGTTTGTTGAGCTTCTTGGATGATGAGCTTTTCATCTTTCATGATACTGGCGAATTTTTATGTCAGCAATTCTTCAATGATCCTCTCTGTGTCTTCTGTTTTCTCCCCCTGTTCTGGAACTCCGATCACTCGCACATTTTTGCTTTTGATTGTATCCCAATCGAATTCTCGGGGTCTCTTCATTTTTCTTCATTCTTTTGTCTGATTTTTCCTCAGAGTTGTATCCAGGTGTTTGTGTTCCATTCTGCTTATCCTGTCTTCCACCATTTCAAATCTGCTCCTCAGCCCTTCTATGACACTGTCCATTTCTGAAACCTTGTTGTTTATCTTTTGGATTTCTAATTGTTGTTTTTGTATAATTTCTAGTTGTGAATTTTTTTTTGCATTTTGTTCCTGCATTATTTTCCTGAATTCTTCCATTTTTTTTGTCTGTATTTTCCATGAATTTGTCTACTTTTTCCATGAATTTGTCTGTTTTTTTCTCATTTTTGTCTGCTTTTTGCTGCAACTCTTGGATAATTCTGAGTATTAGAGATTTGAATTCCCTAACCAGTAGTTCTAGTGCCTTTTCTTCCACTGGAAAGTCATCTGGTGTTTTATTTTGGACACATAGTAGAGCCATCGTGTCCTGTTTTTGTAAATGTTTTGATATTGTCTGTTGTCTTTGGGGCATTCACTAGTTATTTTTCTTGTTTATTGATTGCAGATTTGTTTTTTTTGTCCTTTTTTTAAAATTTGGCTATGTCTGAGCAGGCAGGCTGTGTGTTCTTTGTTGTTTGCTCGTCTGTGGGCACGATACTTTTTGCCTTCTTCTCCAATTGGCAGGGTCAGTCGCTCAGATATGGTACAGTAGGGCAGGTCTAACTGAAGGGGAGTTGCTGGGATGGGTTGTTTGTGGCATTTACTGCGGCCACCAGGGTGGGTTGGTAATAGTGCACGGCAGGTTCTGGTAGGCTGTGCCTGTGCTGCTTGGTGGTGTGATGTTAAGCGAATGGTGCAGGAAGGCAGGATAAAGGGGTGATATTGTGATGTGTGGAGCTAAGATGGGTATGTGAGAGAGGAGAAAGGAACAGGAGCCAAAAACATACAAACAAAAAAGTGCTAGGAGAGCTTGCCTTTGGAGTGGAGAGATGAGAGACTATGAAATGGAGAAAAACAAAATGGGGAAGAAGAAGAAGAAAAAAGAAAAGAATGAATACATAAAAATTAGAAAGAAAAAAAGAACAGCAAAGCTGCCAAGGATCCCACTGGTGCAGCTACGAGGTCTGGGGAAGTTGTTCCCAGGTGTTGAAGTACAGCCTGGCTAGGAGGCGTAGAGGTGTTCAGTGCCAGATATCCAGGGGACAGGTAGAGAAGGAAGGTATAGAGAGACAAGAAATTGAGTTATGAAGAAAGACAAAAAGGGAAAAAGGGAAAAGAAACAAAACAAATTAAAAAAAAGAACAAGAAAACTCCCCCAAAAAACAGAAAAAACACACACACACACACACACACACAAAGTGCTCTTGGATCCCCTGCGTGTCTGCGCAAGCTGAGGGGGTAGGTCCCAAGCTGTGCAGCACCTCCTGGCCAGAACGGGCTCCCAACTCGAGAAAAGAAAAAGAAAACAAACAAATAATTAAAAACAAAGAAACAAACAAAAAGCCCCGGGATCCTACCAGAGTGGCAGCACGGACCGGGAAGCAGTTCCACACTTGAACAGAGCTCCACAGCCCCTCAGAAAGAAGCAAAGATGGCGCTCGGAGCCAGGTATTTGAGCAAAAGGAGGGGGAGGTGGTGAGAGGTAAGGAAGAAATCAAAAGAAGCAGAAAAAAGTAACACCAGCAGCCAACAAATGCCACTCAGGGAGTCGGCCAGTGTGGGTGGGTGGAATCCACGCAGCTGGTGTTTCCTGGCCAAGAGACCGTAGCCGCGGGAAGCAGAGGAGGCCGAGTGGGGTTGAAGAAGGGTGGGGGGTGGGAAAGCGTATATCACCAGTTACTGGTTGTTCTGTCTCCTGCTAGAAGCTCCGTGAAGCTGCTTTCTCATACCCCCTATTTGCTGGTCTCTGATAGGAGTCCAAGATGGCAGATCCGTGCTGCATTAGCTGATAGGGGACCTCTCCATGTATGTCTCCTCGCTTTCTGTTCTCTGTCAGTTTCTTATTCCGTTTGGTGCTTGGCTGAGTTCTTTATCTCTTCATTTGATGTTTAGGGTTTCAGGATTTCTGTTTTCTCTGCTTAGCTTAGGTTTTTGGATCTTTGCTGTGGAGGGATGGTGTGGTGCTTCTGCCTAGAGCGCCATGTTGCTGGAAGTCTCTCTATTATCTTTTTATCTCCTCTTTAGAAATATCAGATTATCTTTATGTTGGTCTCTGTCTGTCTTCCATATGCTTTATGTGTTATCAATTGCATTTTCTTGTTCTTTTCTTCTTTGTTCTGGAAGAAGTTTTCATGTTTGTCCTCCACATAACTGATTCCATTTTCTGCAGTGTTAAATTTTGTTGTTTCTGCTTTTTATGTATTGAAACATTTATTTATAATATATTCATAGTATTCTTATCTACCTATATTTTAATTTCTTCTGATGTCTCTACTAGCACTGTTGGCCAATGATCTCAGGTTTTGTCTCTTATTTCTGAGACTATATTTCCTTGAATTTTATTGAGTGGATAAAGCAGACATTTAATTTACTTCTTTTCTCTCTATAAACGGTTTTGAAGTTCTTGTCTTTTCATGCATCTGCAGTGATATGTTCTCTTTTTTTAATGTCATGGAATATTTTTATAGGTCCTCTCCACTCCTCTCCTGCATAATCATCATTGAATGAGCTCTTATCTGTATTTCCTAGTGTTTCCTGGCAAGCAAGGTAGTTGGCTTGGCTTTTCTTTGGCACTCATCACTCCGTGGCTGCTGTTCAAAATGCTTCTTTCAGATGTTAACATGAAATGCTCATTGATGTAAATTTAGAATCAGAAGGCATGGCAGATGTGGGCAGTCTCATCAGGGGAACTATATTTCTTCACTTTTTTTGCTAGTATATCTGATTTAGCTGTTGCTGCAGCAACTAACTTCCTGTACCTGCCATTAGGATTGTCCCGCTTTCCAAGTACAAGCTGGGTCTCCTGTCAGGAATTTTGGAGTCTAGCCCTTTTCATTCTGCTTTCTGCTTGGTTTGCCAGTGCATAAATTTTGGAGGCTCCTCTCAGAGCCCTGCTTTCAAAAACTGCTTATTCTCCTTTGTAAAATGGAGGCCATGACATTTGCTTTAAATCTATTTTAGAGTCATCTGATTCCTCTAACAAAGTCTTATATTTTTTTCAGTGTTGTATTTCAGTTGTGGGAGATAACAGTGGACTCATGATGAGTTAATTTCTTTTAGTTCATTTTCAATATACCTAGTAGAAAATCTTCAACATTTATGCTTCAGCATCCTTTAGTTTCTAGTACTCTTCTTATTCTTTTTTTAAATTTAATTTTTGCACACAAACACACACACACACACACACACACACACACACACACACACACACACACACACATCCATCATTTCAGTGGAGTTCTGTAGCTTCAAATCATGGCGACCTTATGTATAAAAGAATGAAATGCCAGTCCTGTGCTGTCTTCATGATCCTTGGTATGCTTGACTCCATTCTTGTCCCTTTTGTGTCAATCCATCTCATTGAGGGTTTCCTTCATTTTCACTGACCCTCTACAGTGGTGATCTAGGAAGAGGTAATAGATAATACATTTCATGTTAACTTTCTTCTTACAATTTACACACTGAATACAAAAATCTTTGCCTATTTGATTAATTATATCATTACTGTTCTATTTTCATATGTTAGAATTTTCATTTGTTATTAATGAGTTAGAGTTTTTTTTCTTGTTTCTTAAGTATCTTTCTTTTTTTGTGAATTGTCTCTTTATGTTCTTTGTTCATTATGGTATAAGTCTTCTTATGAGTTCTTTGTAGATTGATAATATTAAGCAGATCTCAAAATTATTGTAAATACCTTCTCAGTTTGTCTTTTAATTTTATTTCTGTTTTTAATGTACAACAAATTTTGTTTGGTTATTAAATTTAATAATTTTTCTTTATGATCCCTTTCACTGTGTTTATGCTTAAAACATATGTTCCATTCCAAAATCTGACAACAGTTTATCTCATTTGGTCATAATTTCATGATTTTGCATTATACTATTTTGATACGCTTATTTTCCCCCTTTTAATAAGCAGATTACGCTTCTATTTCCTTGAACGGATTATTAAATTTATTTTGAGATTCAGCATAATGTACTAAAATAGTTTGATTGTATTTTTTTCCACTATCCTTCTAAGAATCTCAAAGCTTGTATACATTACGTGTTACCTCATTAATTCACACAACACCCTTGTGGGTTAGGTAATAACTGTGATCAGACTTCACATGCTGTTTTTAGAAAATATCTAGAATAAATAAGGCTTAATTTTGTTAACAAAACATTTGTAAGCAGTCTTTAATGACTAACTGACATCACATTTAGAGTTTGGGAGAAAAACCTAGTTCTGTTTAATGGCAGCTTTACCAATTTAACTTTCGTTTTATGTCTCCGTTTTTTAATCATTTAGGAAATTTGCTACTCTTGTAAATCTTTCTTAAACCACATAAGGTAGATTATGATAGAAGAAATAGACAAGATTGTAATTTAAGATCAGTGGTTCTTAACCCTGGGTGCACATAAAAGTGCAAAGCTTTTTTTAAAAAAAAATATTAATGCTCAAGTTTTACCTCCATAATTTTGTATTAATTGGTCTGTGGTGGGGCTGGCCACTAATACTGTTTCAAAAACTCCCCAGGTGATTCTAATATGCAGCCAGAGTAGAAAACCATCGTTTTACACCAGTGGTTTTCAAAGTGTGGTCCCCAGACTTGCTATATCATTTGGGAACTTGTTAAATGTAAATCATCTGCTCACGCTTCACATCTATTGAATCAGAAACTCTGGGCATAGGGCCACGTGTGTATTTTAAACTTTTTATTTTGAGATAATTGTAGACTTACCTGCAATGCTAAGATATAATACTCAGAAACCTAGTTTCATCAGTTTTACACGCACTTATTTATTTTGTGTGTGTGTATGTGTATTTAATTCTGTGCAATTTTATCCCACGTGTAGTTTGGTGTGACCACCGCCCCTGCTAAGATACATCAGGATACAACAAGATACAACAACAATCTATGTTTTAATAACTCTGATGCAGCTAAGGTTTGAGAACCACTTTTTAAAATATAACTAGAAGAGAAGCACTCAACTGCTGACTGGAAGGTCGGCGGTTCGAAACCACCAGCAGCACACTGGAGAAAGATGTGGCAGTCTGCTTCTGTAAATATTTACGGACTTGGAAGCCCTAGGGAGTTGGTATGAGTCAGAATTGACTCGATGGCAGTGGGTTTTAGAAGAGAAGGTGTGCAGATGCAATTTTTTTTCATAAGGATTAATCTAACTATTCAAATGGTTGTAGCAGACCAGCAGCCTAGGTCTTACCTAGGAGCTTGATAGAAATGCAGAATCTCAGCCCATCCCAGATGTAACAAATCAGAATCTTCATTTTAACAAGATCCCTAAGTGATTTGTATGCACATTTGCAGGGCATTGAAGTTAAAGGGTACCGGACCAATGGTAAAATAATAAAAACAAAAAGCAAACAAACAAAACCATATCACTTTTCTGAAATTAGGTGCCAATATTTATACATAAAAAATTTTCTCTTGTACTAAAGATATTTTTGGTTTTTAAATAAAACTAATACCAATTTTCAATTTTCCTGCTTAGTCATTTTAAAATTCATTATGCTATTATTTTTGTTCTTTGATAGAGTTGGATTTTATCATATATAACATAAAAATTGATATTTTTGAATTAATTAGTCTAACATCTTAAGCTCAGGGAACAGGACAACTATCATCAACATTCAAGCCTGAAAGTATCTGAACCTTTCTTTCTCCATCTCTCTTTTATACTTCAGTCACTTCTGGTAAAATTGGGGATACTAGGTTTGTCTCAGACTTCTGTAGCAGCTCTTTTACTTACTATCTCTATTTTCTGCTTTCATTTTATGGCACTTGTTTTGAGGGTCTCAGAAAGAATTCCAAAGAAAAGCACTACATTAGGAGAGACCAGAGTTTTAAACCAGTTTGTTTGTTCAGGTTCAAACGCCTGCTGAGAATTTGCATTTCTAACAAGTTCCCAGGTAATGCTAATGCTGCTGGTCAGGGACCAATTCTGAGAACCACTAGCAGAGCAGTGTGTCTCAGAATTTATTATACATAAGAATCACCTGGGGATCTTGTTCAACTGTAGATTCTGATTCAGTATATCTGGGGTGGAACTACAAATTCTCAGCTGGGATTTGAACCAGGAACAAATTGGTTCAGAGCCCTGGGAGAAACAAACATGATTCTTCTAGCTTCCTCATTGTTGTTAATAGTGGTCACCTGAAATTCCTGGGTTTTCAAGCCATGGGTGGGACTCCAGAGTCTTTGTGGAGGCTGTGAGTCCTAATGGTGGGTCCACCTCCATTGGAGCTTCTCTTTTCACCATTCCTAATGGTAAGATCTAACGAGGTATGTTTTGGCTCGTTTCTACTGAGAATAATGAAATTCTTTTTGGGGGAGGATTATTGATGCAGAATTAGTGTTCCTTATCACCTGGACTGATGGCAAATGTTTATCTGTTAATGCTTATCTTTAATTAGAATTTACATATTCCATCTTTGAAAATGTCTTTTCACATGGCCAGATAGTGATATCATTTTACAAGCATGGGATTTTAGTTAAGCATATTAATTGCTTGAAAGACATTTATGGAATCTATTAGATTTTGGGGGCACAAGTATGTAGGCTTCCTAGACTTATCCAAACAACTCATGGGATTGATTTTCTGGGTCAAAGTGCTTGGGACCATAGTCATGGGGGACTGCTTAGTCATTTGGCATAATATAGTTCACAAAGATAATGTTCTACATCCGAGTTTGGTGAGTAGTGAGTGTCTGGGGTCTTAAAAGCTTGCGAGCAGCCATCTAAGATACAACTATTGGTCTCTACTTGTGTGATGGTTAAGATTGTGTGTCAGCTTGGCTGGGCCATGATTCTCTGTGTTTTAATGTAATCACTCCCGTGATTGAATATACTGTGAGTAGCCCATCAGATGAAAGGGAGTCTCCTTGGGGGTGTGGCCTGCATCTGTATATAAGCAGACGTTCTGGATTTTTGCTCTCTCTGGATCCTGCGGCTGCTTCCTGTCATCTCATCTCCCTTCTTGCGACTTGAGCTGTCAGCTTATCTGCCGAACCTGGGATTCGTCGATCTGCACAGCCTGTGAGTGGGAGCCCTGCTCTCCAAGCTTCCAAACTTGGGCTTGCCAGCTTCTGCAGCTGTGTGACTTGGGAGAGGCCTCTACCCTGATCCATGGACTTGGGACGTTCTAGCCTCTACAATCACGTGAGCCGTTTCCTTGATATAGTCTCGCTTTCTATATATATTTGTACACTTTACTGGTTTTGCTTCTCTAGAGAACCCAGCCTAAGACAACTTGTATGGAGCAAAAGAGAAAGAAGGAAATCAAAGCCTCACAGAAGAAATTAGTCCATGGGACTAATAGCTTACATGAACTACAGCCTCTTCTAACCTGACACCAGAAGAATTAGATGGTGCCGGGCTACCAGCCGTTCTGACAAGGAACACAATAGAAGATCCCAGAGAGAATGGGAGAAAAATATAGAACAAAACTCAAATTCCTAAAAAAGGCCAGACCTACTGAACCAATAAAGACTAGAGGAACTTCTGAGACTATTGTCCTAAGATACTCTTTGAACTTGGAATTGAAGTTGTTTCTGCAGGTCACCTTTCAGCCAAATAATAGATTGACTTATAAAACAAACAGTATCACCCACAAGTAATGTGCTCCCTTAAACAAGTAACTGTATGAGACCAAATGGGCAACAGTTACCCAAAAACAAAGATGAGATGGCAAGGGGGGAAAGGGAAGCTAGATCAATGGAAATAGAACAGACAGAATGGAAACAATGAGAATGCTGACACATTGTAAAAATTGTAACCAAAGGCATGGAATGATTTGTATAAAAATTGTTAAAGGGGATCCTAATAAGCTGTGTAAACTTTCACCTAGAACACAATAAAATATTATTTTAAAAAAGAATCTGTTAGATTTTTCTTTTGATACTTGCCTTTTACATGTCATTACATTGCAGATTAATCACTTCCAACTGAAAGTTATGTATATGCTCCTCAGTTGCACAGTTAAATGGGTTTTTAAATATGGAAATTTCCTTTGCACTTGCATTGAGGTCTGAAAAACACTGCCAAAACTGTGATTTGGGCTCAGAAAACATATCTATTGCAAATTTATGTGGGAATAGAAATTTTTTTTTTTTTGTTTTAACTTTTGACAGTATACCAAAAAACCCAAACCTGTTGCTGTCGAGTATAGGAAGTATATAAAGCAGTTTGACATAACTTGTAATTAAAACAGCATTAGTTGTCATCAAAATGACTTTACTGAAGTATAAGTTTTGCATATAAGAGCTTGTTTTGCCTTGTAATTTTAGGTTGAATTCATTAAAAACATTATCAAGTCTGAAGGAAAAGGTAAGGTCCAAAGCCATTCATTATTCAATAGTAAGAGTTGACAGTGGTTCTTCTCGTTCAAAAAAAATTTATTCTTGGCCCTGAGCTAAAAAAAAAAAAAAAAAATTTGCAATAAAACTTCACCACTACTAAGCCATTAAACTGCTGTGCTGTAGGGCAAGTTAGTATATGCAGCTTCTGTTTCCGTTTGGGCTAAACTTCATGGAACTGACAATGGTTAAACCCATCAGAAAAAATGAAGATCACCGTTGACACTACTGGTTCAATGTCACATGATAGATTCAAATAATTTCTGAGAAGTGCATGCTGATGAAAAATGCAATGAATAATCACAAGTAGTAAACACTTTATAGTTTTATAAGCTTTATAAATTTGTCCAACTTAGTCTTACTTTGCATCACACATACTTTACCACACGTTGTAACACATCGTAGCTGATTCCACTTCAGGCTGTACTGAATTAGTGTTTTCTCAACTTCTTTGAAAATACTCTTGTTGGTAGTTGCTCCTTGCAGTCTATTCATAGAGGTGAATTTTTCAATCACTTCAAAATCAGCATCAACTCCTTGCATAAAGAACAAATGAGCAGTATATGTAACATCTGTCAACTCATCAAAAGCCAAGGAAAACTAGTAAAAATAATTTGCCTTATTTTTAAATTGACTATTACTATTACTCCCAATGTCCCCAACTCTTTTAGCAACTGTTCTCAGCAAAAGTCTTAAATAAGTTTATTTTCTGTAGACACATTTCTTCAGCTGCTGCAACCAAACACAATTTAATTAACTCACCATTGCTAAATAGTTTTCCTAACTGTTTGGCTAACAAATGAGCCACTCAAAAACTTACTTTGGTTCCGGCCTCATTTTTATTTTTTATTTTTTGTGAAGAAATTCTGCTGTGAAGAGGTATTCTGTTTTACATTCTGTAATTTTTCTGACTGTTGCTTTCCTGTGAGTTGGGTATGTTTTGACGATTGCTTCGTTTGACATATATTGTATCATTTTAGCACAGCTATAGTCTTTGCATAATAAACTAAATGCTTTGGCATCTAATTCAGTAACAAAATAACCCAACCTTCCAGTGTGCCTTAAAAGTATGACATATGAAGTTCACTTTCTTCTTTCTTTCTTATTTTGACATGATGGGTATACACTGGTAATAAAAAAAGTTTCAATATGGCAATATGCATCTCACTCAAAATGTTGTTGAATTACATATAACTATGTCACTGTGATTTATAATGTACCAAGCAGTTGTGCGAAGCAATGAGCATGAGAATGCCACCATTACACAGTCTCTGTCACAGCTACTCAACTCTGCTGGTGTAACACTAAAGCAGCCATAGATGTAAATAATAGATTGTGATTGTGTTCTAATGAAATTCTATTTATGGACACTGAAATTCTGAAATTCGAATTTCATAGGTTATGAAATATTATCTTTATTTTGATTTGTTTTCAATCACTTAAAAATGTAAAAACCATCTTAGCTTGTGGGCCATACAAAAACAGGCAGCAGACTGGATTTGGCCTGCAGGCTATTATTGCTGATTTATGACGTAGAATCTCAGAGACACTAAAAAATACAGACCTCTAGGTCTTGCTTTGAGACCTGGCATGTAAGAGTAGGAAATCTTTGCTATCTTCTTTACTGTTATATCCCAGCACATAGATGCTCAGTAAGTATTTTTTGAATAAATAAATAATAGTTTCTGATACATTATAAGCCTATAAATGTCTGGTGGCTGCATGCATGAATGAATGAATGATTTACTGTATATCTTATACAACATATGGGAGCCTAAAGGTAGTGAGATTAAAATGAATTGTTTAATCTTGGAGAGTTTAAAAATATGGACATGTTAGCCCTGAGAAACACTAAGAAGTGCCTACGAGCTGGGAATTATTTTGGCCAGGTTACTACTTACGTGTAAGAGAGTTATATCAGACAAACAAAACACTCTTGTAGGCTATTTCTACAAGGCTCTTTACGGTTATATTTTATAACTTAATTTTTTAAAAAAGTTATGCAGAGAAAATGATAGATTCAAAAAGGAGAGATTTCCTAGCCAAAGAAGCTAGCAGGGTTCTCCAGAAGGGTAAACTCTGCATTAGGGTATTTTAACTGTTGAATATCCTAGACTATTTAAATAAAATCCTCCTAATTAATGTGTGCTTATGAGCATCTGGTTTGTCTCTAGGATGGGGTAACTGTGGGACATATAACTAGTAGCCAAAGATAATTTTTATACTGTATTTTCAAACTCCTTTGGTCACAAGCAATAAAGAAATCAGTATGCTTTTAAGCATCACCTTTGTTCATGCGTATGCACTTGTTTTTAATGAGCTCAGAGGGGTTTTTTTCACTCCAGCAGCCTTAATTTTGTGTTTATTTACAAGAGAAAAGTGGATCTTACATGGCAATGTCAGTACAAGTTTTATGTTCAGCGTATTTTTCTGAGATGGTACAAGGTAGACATATACCCACTGAAACAAAGGATACTTTAGAGAAGGTATGACATCCTGGGCTTGTCACATCCTGTGTTAATGTAGGCAAGCTGTTTATCCTTCTCGAACTTTGGTTTCTTCCTCTGAAAAGAAGGAATAGGACCTATTTCAGAGCTTAACTGTGGGGATTAAGTGTGACAATGTGTGCCAACTGCTTGACACATTGCTTGAGAATGATCATGGTAGCTAGTATTTATATTAAATGACAGATTTCATGCTTTAATATTCCTTAATTTAAGATGACTAGGTGACTGTTGACACTGCATAATACAAGCTCATTATAGACAGAGTTAACGGTAACTACTTACAAATGCTGGATGAATAAACTACAGCCTTCTAATATTCACAGGATAGCAGCCCTTGAATAGATTGGGTCTGCTGTGCATGTGTGTGCTAGACTTTTTTTTTTTAACTACTATTTCTCTTGCATTCTAACTCTGCTTAAAAAGAGGGTTAATTAAAAAACAATTAATGAGTATTGTGAATAGAGATATAAGGACTATTACTCATTAATTCATTTATTTATTCATTCTGTATTCCAACAAATACTGATTTAGCGCCTGCAATGTGCTAAGCACTGGGGCGACTGTGAAAAACAAGGCATTGCTTCTGCTACTAAGGAGTTCACTTGTAGTTGAGGAAACAGTCAAGTTAGTAATTAGTGCAATAACAGAGTAAGCATGCATGGAAGGGGCACCTCACACAGTTTTGAGAGACTAGAAAAGGCGTCCCAGAAGAAGTAAAATCTAAGTAATGCCGGTGAAGCAGTGAGGGGGATGGACTGGTACCAGAAGGGGTAATGAAATCATCTGGAGAAGTTTTGAAGGGCATTGTAAACCAAGTTATAAAATGGAAACATTATCCTAAGGTCAGGAGAGAGCCTCTGAAAGGTTTCATTAAGTATATAGAAACATTCATATTTAGACGTATGGTTTTGGTAGTAGTGTGGAACAAGCAAAGACTGTGGGCAAGGAGACCAGTTAAGTGGCCATTGCACTGCTCCAGGTGAGAGGAAATGGTGGCTATGAGGATGGAGAGAAAGCCAACATATTCAAGATCTATTAAGGAATTAGAATTGACATTATTTGGTCAATAATTGAGAGTGAGGATATGAAAATAGAGGAGTAAAGCATGATTCTCAAATTTTTTTGCTTCGGCATTTGGGTGGATGTTAGTGCCATTCACTGAGATAGGAAATATGAGAGAAAGAGCAGGCTTTATGGGGGAAAATGATGAATTCGCTTTTACACATGTTGATGTTTTTAGTACCTTTGGGACCCTCAGTGGAGATCTCCCTAAATGTCTTTCCTAATTGCAGACATCTTAGCATTGTTGGATTTTCCAGTAGACAGACTAATCAGTTCTTTGGGATACCAACAAAGCATAGTCACCTCACCCCTCAAAAAAGAGAGAGAAAGTTAGAATAATCTAGAAAGAAGTGATTTAAATTTCAACATACTTTTATGTTTTGTTAAAAAGTAAAATTGTATTTTGTGGTTTAGTGTTTTTATTTTGAATAACAAAGGCAGTGGGAACTAGAGATGCAGCTATGGGAGTCCCTGGTAAAGATGGTGTCATGTATTGAATTATGTCCCCCCCAAAATGTGTGGATCTATTTGTCTGGGGCATGATTCCCAGTATTCTATGATTGTGTATCATTTTGTAATCTGATGTGATTTCCTTATGTGTTGTGAAGTCTATCACTATAATGTAATCAGATGGATTAGTGGCAGTTATACTGATGAGGTCTACAAGATTAGATAATGTCTTAAACCAATCTCTTTTGAGATATAAAAGACAGAAGCAAGCAGGGACACAGGGGGACCTCATACCGCCAAGAAAGCAGTGCTGGGAGCAGAGCACATCCTTTGGACCTGAAATTCCTGTGCTGAGATGCTCCCAGACCAAGGGAAGACTGATGACGAGGACCTTCCTCCAGAGCTGATAGAGAAAGCCTTCCCCTGGAGCTGATGCCCCGATTTTGGACTTGTAGCCTACTGAACTGTGAAAGAATAAACTTCTCTTCATGAAAGCCATCCACGTGTGGTATTTCTGTTATAGCAGCACTAGATGACTAAGACAGATGATAACCAAAGTGACTAAGAGGATGAGATTACTCAAGGAAGGAATTGTAGAGCAGTGGTTTTCTTTCTTGACTGCACATTAGAGTCCCCTGGGGAGCTTAAAAAAAAAGAAATCCCCCTTGCCTGAGATCCACCCCTAGAAACAACAACTTAACTGCTCTAGCATCTGGCCAGCACCACGGCTTGAAACGGACTGGCCTGGCATGAGACAAGATCCCGGGAAAGAATCTGGGGTGTGATGGTTAAGATTGTGTGTCAGGTTGGCTGGGCCATGGTTCTCAGTGTTTTGGCAGTTGTATAATATAGCGATTACTTCCCTATTGAAATTTGATACGTGATCACCCCCATGATGGAATCTGCTGCATGGTACTGGCGGGGGCGGGGTCTGTGGTGGCTCACTGCCACCTCAGTCTTTATCTCCCTGCCCCCCTTCACCTACTTCCTACTCGCCTGAGGCTTTTGCTTGTTCTGGATCCTGCAGCTTGCTCCCATTTGTCTGGCCTCTGGTTCTTGTGACTTGGGCTGGCGGCTCACGGTTGGTCTTGCCTGCAGATCTTGAGATACCTCCATCCTTACCGCCTGCAGCAGTACTGCTTTCCAGCCTGTCGATCTTGGGTTTGCCAGCCCTTGCGCCTATTTAGATCTGGGAGAATTCCCTTTCCTGCCTCACGGACTTGGGACGTACGGCCTCTAGGGGCTGCATGAGCATTTCCTTGATATAAATCTCTCTTTATATGTATACACACACACACACACACACACACACACGTATTTTGCTGGTTTTGTTTCTCTGGAGAACCCAGCCTGAGACATGGGGGATCACAACATTAAAGAGTCACGTCAGGAAAGTAAAACAGATAGGTAGCCAAGGAGTTCAAAAAAGCAAACTCTTCAGGAGCATCAGGTGTAGCTGCAACATATGTGTTTGATTCAGATGACTGAGAAGTTAAAAATAGACCAACTTACCAACCAGTGGACATAATCGCCCAAAGCCTCTATCACTTCCACTAAATTTCCCTCCTTGGATGTATAAGTATGAAAATAATTGCTATGGTTAAAGATTCTGGCAGTAAGTCTGCATGCAAGAGAAGGGAGCTTGGGAAAGTTAATTCATATATATATCTGGCTTTAGTTTGTGCGGGCGTGTGTGTACTGTGTATGTGTATATAGTTATCTTTATTATAATACTATATAGGTGTTAAGCATTAACAGTGATTACATCCAACACAAGGAGGGAAGTTGAAAGAGAAAGCTTAAATCTGGAAGCCATAATGTAGTTTTTTTTTTTTTTTTTGATTGAGATATAATTCACATACCACAAACTTCACCCTTTTAAAGTGTACAGTTTAGTGGTTTTTAGTATATTCACAAGGTTTTACAACCATAACTACTACCTAATTTCAGAAAAAAATTTAGTTTTGACCTATGTGGTAGGATAAGAATTTGCTTTTAGCCATTCATTTACAAAGTATTATTTAGCCTAATAAAATATGAAAGCAGTTATTCCAGTTTTAAAAATTACAAAGCAAAAATGAAAAGAAAAATCCATGTTAAAAATTACTGACACTGAGATATTATCTTTAAGAATACATCAACTCACTAAATAATGAAAAGGAAAAAAAAAAAAAACCCAAAACAAAACCTGTTGCTGTTGAGTCAATTCCAACTCATGGCAACCCCATGTTTTACAGAGTAGAACTGCTTCATAGGGTTTTCTTGGCTGTAATCTTTATAAAAGTAGTTTGCTAGGTCTTTCTTCCATGGAGCTGCTGGGTGGGTTCAAACTGCCAACCTTTAGGTAAGCAGCTGATCTCAAACCACTTATGCCACCCAGGAACCTGATAGCAATCACTAAACACCACCAAACAAAAGGATACACAATGCTTAATTTTATTTTATTTTTAAAGAAAATGTTATTTTACTTCCACAAAAGGAAAGCCAGTATCCGTTGCCATAAATAGTGAGTGTAAAAATAAATATAATGGAAATTAATAATACAATTTTAACTAAGGCAAACATATTTGACCTCAATATTACTCAAATTTCTCCAACTATTCCCACTGGATAATCAAATACAAGTAAAACTTAATAGCACACGCAAGTAGAATTTTGCTGAATATAATTCAAAAACAGTTGCAGAGGTACATTTATAAGGAAATGCCAGAAATTCAAGCTGGATTTCGAAGAGGACGTGGAATGAGGGGTATCACTGCTGACGTCAGATGGATCTTGGTTGAAAGCAGGGAATACCAGAATGATGTTTAGCTGTGTTTTATTGATTATGCAAAGGCATTCAACTGTGTGGATCATAACAAACTATGGATAACATTGCAAAGAATGGGAATTCCAGAACACTTAATTGTGCTCATGAGGAACCTGTACATAGACCAAGAGGAAGTCTTTTCAACAGAACAATGGGATACTGCATGGTTTAAAATCAGGAACGTTGTGTGTTGGAATTGTATCCTTTCACCATACTTACTCAATCTGTATGCTGAGCACATAATCTGAGAAGCTGGACTATATGAAAAAGAACAGGGTGTCAGGATTGGAGGAAGGCTCACTAACAACCTGCCATATGCAGCTGACACAACCTTGCTTGCTGAAAATGAAGAGTTACTTAAAGCACTTACTGATGAAAATCAAAGACTACAACCTTCAGTATGGATTACACCTCAACATAAAGAAAACAAAAGTCCTCAGAGCTGAACTAATAAGTGACATCATGATAAAAGGGGAAAATATTGGAGTTGTCAAGGATTTCCTTTTACTTGGATCCACAATCAATGTCCATGGAAACAGCCGTCAAGAAATCAAAAGATGCATCGCACTGGGCAAATCTGCTGCAAAAGACCTATTTAAAGTGTTACAAAGATGTCACCTTGAGGACTATGGTGTACTTCACCCAAGCCGTGGTATTTTCAGTTGCCTCATATGCATGTGAAGGCTGGACAATGAATAAGGAAGACTGAAGAAGAGTTGATTCCTTTGAATTACGGTGTTGATGAAGAATATTGAATATGCCAAGGACTGCCAGAAGAATGAAAAAATCTGTCTTGGAAGAACTACAGCCAGAATGCTACTTGGAAACGAGGATGGTGATAGTTTATCTCATGTACTCTGGACATGTTATCAGGAGGGACCAGTCCCTGGAGAAGGACATGGTGCTTGATGAAGTAGAGGAAAACCCTCGATGAGATGGACTGACACAGTGACTGCATGAATGGGCGCAAACATAGCAATGATTGGAAGGGTGGCGCAGGACCGAGCAGTGTTTTTTTTTGGACATAGGGTCGCTATGAGTTGGAACTGACTTGATGACACCTAAGAACAACAAGGCGGTCCCCATCATGCTGCCACCACCCTGGTCTAGCATCTCTCTCTCGGCATACTACCAACCCTCATTCTAGTCTCCTTGCTTCCATTCTTGCCTTCTAAGAATCCTTTCACTCAATTGATCTAGGGATTAAGATCCAAGTCCTTAACTTGTCCTTCCCTCTCCATCCTCATATTCCACCATTCTTCTCCTCCCTTGTTACTCTCCAAGCAAACCACTTGCTTTCGTTTCCTCAGATGAGTCACTCTCCTTCCAGCCTCTAAGCCTTTGCTCCTGCCGTTTTCCCATCTCCCTGGAACACTCTCCTCCTTCCCCGTCCCCTAGTAAATTCCTGTTCATCCTTCATGTTTTGTCTCAAATGTCACCTTCTCAGAAAGTCTTCCTTGACCATGACTACGTACCTCCTCCTCTTCCCTACTGAGTCAGATTTCCCATTACAAATTTTTAGTCTATACTTGTATATTTATTTTTGTGGTTATCTGTTTAATGTTCATTTTCTGTCTCAGTAGATTGTAAATTTTATAGGAGCAAGGGCTGGGTCTATTTTGCTTATTTTTGTATTTCCTGCCCCTAGGACATTGTGTGGAGCCCTGATGGTGCAGTGGTTAAGAGCTCAGCTGCTCACTGAAAGGCTGACAGTTTGAATCCATCAGCTGCTCCTTGGAAACCCTATGGGGGAGTTTTACTCTATCCTACAGGGTCACTGAGTCCAAATCAACTCGACGACAACAATTTTTTTTTTTTTAGCAGATTGTTTAGCACTTGGTAGGTTTTCAGTACACATTTTTTGAAAAAGTGAATGAATGAGCCAATGAATGGATCCATTATTCTGGGTCCTATTCTGTGTTCCTTGTTCTATCTTGCCTGAAATGTGTATCTACACTGAGGCTTATATGATGATTGCATAGAGTTCTCCTCTGTCTGCGAGAGAAGAGAGAACCCTTTCCATTGAGCCGATTCTGACTCATAGCGACCCTTTAGGGCAGAGTAGAATTGCCCCATAGGATTTCCAAGGAGCGGCTGGTGGATTCGAACTATCTACCTCTAACAGATACCTAAAATGTGGAATCGGTTTTGAGACCGTGAATGGATAGAGGTGCAGCAGCGGCAGAGGACCAGCAGTGGCAGAGAACCTGCAGCAGCAGAGAAGGGGCAGCGACAGAGAATCAGCAGCGGCAGAACCAGGAGACCACTGCGAGATGGTACCGGAGCTGACCCACGGAGCAAGAGAGCTGAGTGCCTGTGCGCCGGAGGCTTCCTGGTGGAGTGGGGTGCCTCCAGGCACTTAATCAGTGGAGCTACCGAGCTTTGGAACACTTGCCCCAGCAGGGCAGATGCAGGCATGAGGCCCGAGGGCCAAGAGGCCACAGAAAGCAGAAGCTGAAGAGGCAAGGAACACAAGAAGCCAAGCTGCCTCAGTCTCAAAAGGTATGGTCATGACCTCAAGGGTGGAGCCATGGCCTCTGGTGTTTCTAAGGGTGGAGTTGTATCTCCAAAGGACTAGGAGAATGGTACGCCTAAAGCCAAGGGAGCAGAGTTGCCATCCCAGTGGACCTGGAAGGCGGAGCTGAAGCTCAGGGCCGAGGTGCCTCCACTCAGAATCCGGAGACTGTGGCCAATACCTGGAGTCTGGAGGGCATGGCTATTGTGTAAATTGTCTCAGAGAACAGAGGATTATTTTCAAGCCTTGAGGGCTAATGTAATGTGTTCTTCTAACTTGCTTGGTGCCTGTTATTCCTTCTTTCCCTGCAATTTCTCCCATTTGTAATGGAAATGTCTAGCTTCTGCCTGTTCTCCCACTGTACCTTTGGAAACAGATAACTTGTATTCTAGATTTCACAGATGAAGAGGAATTTTTGGGTTTTGGACTTGAAGTTAAGACTTTTGATGTGCTATGATGAGATGAATATGTTTTGCATGTTGCAAGGATGTGATTTTTTGTGGGCCAAAGGGTGGAATGTCATGGATTGAATTGTGTCCCCCAAAAAATGTGTGTAGCGACTTGGCTGGGTCATGATTCCCAGTATTGTATGATTGTGTTATCTGATGTGATGTCCTTATGTGTTGTGAACTCTATCACTATGATGAGATTATTTGTCATCTCCTCATGTGTTGTAAATTCTATCACTGTGATGAGGTTATACTGATGAGGTTGACAAGATCAGTGTCTTAATGCAATCTCTTTTGAGATATAAAAGAAAGAAGCGAGCAGAGACACAGGGGAACCTCATACCACCAAGAAAGCAGTGCTGGGAGCAGAGCGCGTCCTTTGGACCTGAGGTTCCTGTGCAGAGAAGCTCCCAGACCAAAGGAAGACTGATGACATGGACTTTCCTCCAGAGCCAACGGAGGAAACGTTCCCCTGGAGCTGATGCCCTGAATTTGGACTTGTAGCCTACTGGACTGTGAGAGAATAAACTTCTCTTTGCTAAATCCATCCACTTGTGGTATTTCTGTTGGAGCAGCACCAGATGACTGAGACACTACCTTTTTGGTTAGCAGCTTAACTCTTAACCACTACGCCACAAAGGCTCCTACAAAGTATCTTCATCCACGTATCTATAGCTGAAGCTAGTATTGATTGTAATTTACCACTGCTCAGAGCTCAGCAATCATGAAATTGAAGGAAGTCCGTTTTCTTATACTGATTCCCCAATTTGGCTGATTTACAAAATCATCTGGAGACATCTTGCAAATGCAAATTCCTGGGCTCTGGCTTACTGAATTAGAACTTTTGTGTGTGGTTTGGGTGTCTGTATTTTTCTTAAGCACTCCAGGTGGTTTACATACATCTAGATCAGCACGGGACTGGATAGTAGCATCTGGATACCAAATATTCCAGCATACCCTGCAACATGCTTATAACTGTCTTCCCTCTTTGTTGTGGAGGTGGCGTGGAGGATGGGAAGGGAGTAGAGTATTATAGTAGATTTCTCTGGATTTTGTGGGAAGAAATAGCTCCTAAGTTCAGTTCTTTCAGAAAAAATGAACTTCCAGTTATGCCTGTAACAATTTCTCTATCCATTTTTCCCTTTTCACACTATCAAATATTTGATTCTGCCCTGACTCTCCATGTCTCCTACTGCAGCAGCTTGGTGTATAACAATAACAATTCTATACAAATTTGTGTCTGGTCACTTAAGGGATGTTCCAGTGGGCTGTTGAAGGAAGTTGAGATGAAGTAGGGCCACACGTAGGAATGACTCTATCACTTCTGCTCCATAAGTGTATCCAGGTAGTTATCACTCCCAATCACACCATTTAAGAGGCATAGAAAAATTGAATCCTAGCTAGGTTAGTATTAATATCTGAGATTCCTGATATCAAGGGCAGGAAATGGCTGTAGGATTATTGGATGGAGACCACAGGAAATAAGAGAGACTCAGGATATGGTCCCAAGGAAAGTTTATTCAGTTGCAGTAGGCCCTAGGCGCCTATGGAGTGTATGAGTCTTTATGTTGGGGGTGAGAGGAGGTCCTGAAAAGGAAGAAAGAAACTGGTGATGTCTAGCAGCATTTCAGAGCTATGACTGGATGAAGTGAGGTCTGTGGCTGACTGTGGTCCCAATGGGGAATGGTAGGAGACAGAAATTCAATTCAGAAACACATATGCAACACATGGTAGTGTTTGTGCAATTCATGCAACATGTGGAGTTGCAGCTTAGTTGGCCTTCACCTGAAGTAAGGAGGTAGGGGAAGGTGAGATACTTGTAGGTACATTGGATCCTGGATTTAGGGCAGTGCATAAATATCTTACTGTACCCACTAATGACAATGGGCTTCTGATCCACTGCACTGCAGGCTACATTCTCATAGGCTACCTATAGCTAAATAGTAGAAAGCTATCTTGGCACACCTACCTCCCTCTCACCTCAGCCTACTTAATAAAGAACATCAAGAAGTGGGAGACAGAGAGGAAGGAGGAGAAAAAGAATCGTTTTTGCAAAAACCAGGAAGGGATCATTTTTAAGGAAGAACAGTGTTTTGTCTTCCGGTACTTTTCCTGAATTCCTTATTTTGGTTAGAAACCTTGTGATCAGTCTTGAATTCTCTTCTTCGACTTACCTGACATGATTTCTACCTCTTCAGTATCTCCGTAACCTGACTCTCTTCTTTTCCCCTTAATTGATCTCTCTGCATCCGTACTCTCCTTGCTCCAATGTCTCCTCACAGTTTTGTTTCTGTACTGAAAATCTGAATGTCACCATCCAGCTCAAAAGGCTTACCTCTCACTTATAAATTTTATTGAATATTCCCTAGTGTTTTATGTATTAATTAATTCTTACACAGATGCTGCTGTTTTTTCTGTTTTACAAATGAGAAAACTGAGGCTTAGAGTGGTTAAGTAATTTCCCCAAGGTGAAGTGAGTGGGTACCCGGCCGTAGAACTCATGACAATCTGGCACCAAAGTCCATGCCCTTAACCATTGGGCTATGTGGACTAAAAGCCTTGGCATGGCAGGTGAGCTTCCTACTCTCTTGCTCCGCCTCCCTTCTAGGCTTATCATCTCCTGTGCTCTCTTCTCTGTAACACAGTACCTGTGCTACAGCCACATAGGAGAGACTGAATTTCCTGAAAATGCTATCCTCCCTTGGGCCTCTCTGCTTTTCGCCGTGCTATAGTCTTTGCTTTAAATATCTTTTTCTTCTAGGCAAATTCATACTTATTCTTGCATTTCAAAGCTGACTTTAATAATTACGTCGACATAGAAGAAAATAAAGCAGGTTACAAAACATTGTTTAGAATGATGTCCCTGGGGTTTATATGGCATGGTGGTGATGACTAACTAGTGAGAAATCTCTGAGGGGGAGATTTGTGGGATCCTGAGCTCTAGCTGCTCCTTGCCCCTCATGAGTTCTTCTAACACTGCCAAACCTGGAGGATCAGGAGTGATCCACAGGAAGGATAGTTGCTGAGTCTCTCTGCATGAAGCTGATTGCTTTATATGTAGCTGGAGCTAGATGGAGAACCATAGCTAGAGGTCCTCACTTTCAGGGATTCTTTTCACTAATGCTTAGGGTGAATGTGGAGGGCAAAAGGGTGAAAAAGAGATAGAGATGGAGAGAGAAAAAAGAGAGAGACATGGAAATACACCTAATGTTAGCTGTGTAAGCTCTTGGTTTTAAGATTTGGGATGTTTTTAATTTTCTTCTTTTGCTTCTCAGTGTTTTACAAGTATTTCTACTATATATATATTTACATATGTTACTTTTTAATAAGAAAAAGTATTTAAGGTACATCAGCTATAATTTGCATTTGTAGGAAAATATGAGCAGTGTATGCTTTAAATGAATAATAGCAAGCTTGGCGTCAATTTATTGAGCACCTATGATACACATGGGGTCTCCATGAGTCGGAATCGACAGCAACTGATTTGGCTTTTTATGGCGTGTTAAGCATTTCATCTTAATAGACTGTCACTAGAATTGTGCAAGATATATATTATTTTTATCTTCCAGATGGAGAAATTGAAGGGCCGTAACGTTATGTGACTTGATCACAGACTCAAGTAAACAAATGACGCAGAGCTAGATAGTTCCGACAACAAAGACCATGAGTATTTCTTTTATGCTAATTGTTTTCACCCTTCTGAACATTCAGGAAAAGTATCAGAAAAGAAGATTCCATTTTGACTGTGTTCTCATGTGTGACTTATCCAATTTGCTCTCTTTTTTTAAAAAAATTACTTGAGAACAGTTTATTGCTGTACTTCGTAAGTGTTCAATAGATATTGATTGGTTACTTTTAGTGACTACAGAAGTTAAACACACTACAGGGTGAGCCAGGAATTCTATTTTTTATGATTTGCATTCAGTACTTTGTTTGACAGCCAAATCAGTTGCTGTCAGTTCCGACTCAAAGAGACCCCATATGTATCGTTAAAAAACAAAAACAAAAACAAGAAAAACTAACTCACTGCTGTCAAGTCCATGCCGACTCCTAGTGACCCTATAGGACAGAGTAGGACTGCCCCATAGGGTTTCCAAGGAGCAGCTGGTGGATTCGAACTGCCCACCTTTTGGTTAGCAGCCAAGCTCTTAACCACCGTGCACCAGGGCTCCATGTGTATCACAGGTGCTCAATAAATTGACATTAAGCTTATGCTTTCTGTGCTCACCAGCTGGAGGAGAAATTACTACAGCTGGTGAGCACAGAGAGCGTAAGTGGTGATGCCAGGTGAGGGAAGAGTTGGAAAGGTTGACTTTTGCACAAAAGAAAATCAGTTGTTAACCTTCAAAACTGCAGCTGTGGAGTCGGACTGTGTATGCGAAGCATGATTTCTGGTGCACTTCCAAGTCCCTCAAAGTAATAAAAAAAATAGAGATGACAAATTCATTGTATTATGTTTTTTCTACTGCTGCTAACTGAGCGGGTTTGGAAACTTGCCAAAATATTACACTTTGTTTAAAAATATTATAAAGAAATCTCAGCCATGCACCAGAAATTCATTAAATGTAACCTTTTTAGAAGATAGTTTTAGTCATTAAAGACTTGTAGTATTGTTAATGTTTTAAAGTCACTGTTCAGTCAGAGATCACATTCAACTTTTTGCTGATATTTGAAAAGATTGTTTAAAAAAACTTCCATTTCCTTTCCTGAGGCATAGGAAGAAGAGAATCTTCAGATTTTATCCTCTATAATTTAAAAATCATGTTCACAGGAAATCCTTCACAATTCTTTTAAGTAAACAGGAAGAGTAATTATTTGCTTGGGTGTGTGTATGTGTGTGTTAAAAATAGTATAGGTTGAAAATACAAAGTATTAAAAAATCAGCATTATGCAACACATGATTCAAATGAGACTCAGGATCATGTGTGTGTTTTTGACATGTCTTACTGATCTGAGTTTTTTTTTTTTTAAGTTTTGTTTTTGGAGTTTATTTTTCTCCTGCTCTTCCTGTTTTCTTCTAAATCCAGTAATGGAATAAGGGTTGAAGAGCTGACAAATTCTCATCGAGACAGCCTTTGTAACGTCATCTATCAGGTGTCTGTCTCTGCCTTATTAGTCATTGGGAATTTGAAGGCTGATTGAGGCTATTACAAAACGTACTGCAGATCTTAGACCCTACATCTTTAATTAATTAATGTTTGCAAAGCATGCTGCAACTGGTAAATGAAACTAGCTGTTGCAATATACTAAAGGGTTATCTCTTTGTATTTTTCTCTTATTTCCACACCAATTGCATTAATCTGATTTTTTTTGAACTGTGTATGGTTGCTTTTAAGTACTGTTTCTTTTGAGCTCTTTATTATTTACTGTTTGCATAGGGATATCTGCAATGGTTTGGCTTTTCCTGATTTTGCTGGAAATATATATTCCTCAAAGCTATAGATAGGTTTCTCAGCTGGAAAACATTATTCAAATGTTGTTTTAATTCTTAATAGAATTTTTTTATGTCAATGGAAAAAGTCTGTAAAATTATTCAGGCAAACAAACCACACGTCTATAAAAACTAATAGAACAACCTACATCTCTCAGACAATACTCTGTAGGAGAACAGGATATTCTGAAGAACAGAATATACCATAAAAGTTAATATTTGTCTAAAACACAGCTACAAATGTGACTGAGGAGTGGATACATTCTTGATCAAATAACTGCAAAAGATTTAGTGTAAGTAACCTACATATACTGTCCTCTAAGAATTATGACCTCAATCCATATTGATTTTCACAAAAAGAAGTTGTAGTACAAATTGTAGACAGGAGATTATTAGGTTGCAAGATCCAACCCTGAAAATACAGATTTATACTGTATATATAGAATCACATCTTGTGGTTTAATTGTATCTCATAGTAGTAACTATTACTTAACAATTTCAGGTGACTCATAGCTGAAAATGGCTGCCAGTGAATGCTGGAAGGAGTGAAATTATAATATTACAGATTCCTAAAAGATATTAAGTTAAATTTAGAAAGTTTTTTTTTTTCTCCTTTTACTTTGTATGGACAGATTAAATGATTCTAGAGATAATAGTTATTTAATTCTGTGGTTTTATGTAGTTATCTATTCTATAACTGTAATAAAACAGGTTCATATAGAGTTTTTCTCAGTGAAAAGTGGTCCTGAAACTTTATAGATTTTACCCCTCAGGAACACTATGAGATTTAAAAAATTACTCTTAAATTAATAGCACCCTCTTAATTTGAGGATTTCTTTTTTGTACATGTGAGAATTTTTAATGGGAGTGTATGTACACAGTGGCTGCAACAGTGGGCTCGAGCATAACAACGATCATGAGGATGGCGCAGGATTGGGCAGTGTTTTGTTCTGTTGTTCACAGAGTTGCTATGAGTTGGAACCGACTCGATGGCACTTAACAACGAACAACAATGTACTGCTAAAGAAGGAAAGGAGAATAGCTTAATGCTTAAATACAAGGATGTCATCAAATTCAAATTAGTAAGATACTTGAGTGTCTGTGGACTTCCTTCTGTTGATATGTGTGTATTTCTGATTGTCCTTGGCATTTTTGGAAGTTGTATGCAAGTCTGTTATTGGAAGTAACGGCAGAGATAAACAGTGATTGACTTGTGATTCACTCCTTCTGTTATTGCCAAATAAATTTTGGAAAGTGTTTTCAGGAGCTTTGACAAAGTAACTCAATTTTAAGTGAAATGAGTCAATGAAAGGAGTAATAGGAATCTGTAGGAAAGTTCTACATATTCTGTAGATTAAAAATATATGCAAGTTGAGTTTCTTATGACAAAGAATTTATACCATTAGGTACAAAATAGCTATACTAATTATTTTTCATATTTTTATTTTTGCAATTTAGCTTGGCATCTATACCTAGGCCCTATGTTGTGTTGGTCAAATATAAAAAATATTCTGATTAATCTTTTTTTTTTTTTTTTTTGGCTATGAAGCAAAGCTTCAAATTCTTAGTGAATACAGACAGTTACAGTTCTCAGTTACATGACATTTTACTTTGAAATGCACAATACTTCTATGCCACAAAACCAAACCATGGCTGTCGAGTCCATTCCGACTCACGGCAACCCCCCATTACAAAGTGGAACCGCTCCATAGGATTCTTGGCTGTAATACTTATATGCAAACTCCATAATTCAAATTGTTAATAAAGTGTTTCAGTCATTTTGCTGGGCAAGTGCTTATATAGGATTGAGGAAAGAGGAATATTAATCTAGCCCTGAGAGAGCTCTATTTCTGGGATGAAGGTGAGGAAAGTCTGCAATTATAGTTTGAATTAGTATCTGTATAGTGATTTTTACATGTATTTTTTTAAATTTAATCTTCAGAATGACCCTGTGAGGTAGTTGTTATCTTCATTTTATAGATAAGGAAGTTGAGGTTCAGAGAGATAGTAATTGCCTTCAATCATAGATGATAAAGTGATTTCACCTAAGTATTCTAGCGCCACATTCTTTTTCTTTCCATCAGGTAGAGACATAACAAAGTATTAATCCAAATTAAGGGGATCTGCTCAAATTTTAAGGAGTCCTGGTGGTGCAGTATTTAAGTGCCTGGCTGCTAACCAAAAAATTGGTGGTTTGAACCCACAACTGCTCTGTGGGAGAAAGATGTGGCAGTCTGCTTTCATAAAGATTACAACCTTGGAAACTCTATGGAGCAGTTCTACTCTGTGCTATAGGGTCACTGTGAGTGAGAATTGCTTTGCACCAATAGGTTATATTTGGGTTTGCTCAGATTTTATGGGAAAAGCAGTGCTTGAAAAGTGCTTAAAACAAACTTTAAAGGGAAGGTAAAATCTAGATGTGTGGAACTAGGCATGTCACAACTAAATGGGTGTCCCATGGGTTGGATTCAACCTGCAGATGAATTTGATATGACTAGCCCTGTGTTTTTCAAAAATATGAATTTGAATGCCTTAGGTAGAAAAAGCACTTTCTAGTTTTTCTCAATCGCCACTGCTTTCTTTTATCCCAGCTGATTTCACCTAGTTATGTTATCTGTTTGGACTCTGAAGCCCTTTGAATATGCCATTCTGGGCTGATTGAATCGTGGAAAGAAACATGGGGGTGAGCTTGTTGTTGTTAGTTGCCATCGAGTGACTCATGGTGACCCCATGTGTGCAGAGTAGAACTGCTCTATAGGGTTTGCAAGGTTGTGATCTTTTGGAAGCAGATTGCCAGGCCTGTCTTTTGGGGTGCCTCTGGGTGGGTTTGAACTGCCAGCATGTCAGTTAGTAGTCAAGTGGGTAACTGTTTGCACCAGAGGAAGCAGTTTCATGTGGCCTGAATATATGTTTTCATGAAGGAGAGTATGATGGAAAGATGTTAGTGACCAATTTATGGATGCTGTCTGTCTCTCTTCATCACCCAACTCCTTTGCCCCTTCCATCCATGAAACCTGGGCTGGTGGGGTTTGCCACAATCCCAGGGAGGAGGAATAAAGACTATGATCTATGAAGCCACATCTTTGAAAGGGAGGTCTTGAGATTTCAAACTTCAATGTGGTAGGTCCAATTCCTAGGGGAACACTAGTACAGAAGGAGGTCACAGAATTAAGCCTTCTGAGTTTGGAAAAGAAATCATGGTGCAGTCATGGGTAAATGAGGAAAGGGCATATCATTTCCCCCATTCCTTATCTCTTCCAGTCTACTGGAATCCCAATCATTAAAAAACCCACACATACTTGGGAAGTCCATCAAACCAAATGCTTGCATAACAATTGGAAAAATATCAGTTTTGGATAAGTGACAAAATATTGAGTGATTTTTTTCATGTCAATCATTTTGTTTGTATTTCTTTTACATTTTCTTCTTCAGAGGAATTATTTTAGAAGGAGTGAATAAAATTTTATTTATTAATTCAACACACTTTACCAAGGGCTGATGACACAGATCTGGAGTAAATGTGGTTCCTATCATCAAGGAAGGTGTGTGTGTGTGTGGGTGTGTGTGTGTGGGTGGGCGGGTGGGTGGGTGTGTTGTGTGTATGTGTGTGCAATTCTAGAAATTTCCTGAGTGTGGGAATTAAGGTATATGGATTCTTAATTTTACTGTTTTTATTATTCAAAAAATACCTATAATGCTTGAAAATATAGACACTTCTTAATACATTTATTTTTAGGATATATCCCTGTACAGCCTGTTTTAAGAAATTTTTGGGCATGTGGCTTTTCTGATAGACTACATAAGTTGTTTAGAATCTTCCATAATCTAGTGACTCTCAGAATTATGTTGTTAGGAATAGAATTTTATTGCCGGTAAGTTTACTCTCCACACATTTATACCCTTGACTAAAAAAGTTAAAAGCTGTTTGAAAGTGGAAGTGAGCTTAGCTCATCTTATGTGGTCTCTTGAGAAATCATCAGTCTCTAGGATTTGGCACTTCCACCCCACTTTATTGGATTGGAAGAGGTCATGAGTCACTACAGTCAACTGCTCCTTTTTTACGGAAGGGAATGCTTCCCAGGTGTACAAAAAAGAGCACGTGAAAGAAGATGTAAGGCTCTGGCTCTGTGGGCTAAGCTCTGACCTTTAGCTCACAATTACAGTGCTGACTATAATGTCTTAAGTGTTAGGGAAAGCTTACAGGGGAATAAAATGGACCAGCTTATTAAATCAAACGTATTTGTATTGATTGGAAAGTATTCATGAGATGAAGAAACCAATAAGAATATGAACAATATTTTTAAATGGTAAGCATTTCAAATGCTATTTTCTCCTGCTTTGATTAGCTGTATCATTAAGATAAGTTGTAGTCTTTCCTTATTATTCACATCAAATATTGATAAAAGATTATTTCATTGATATTTAATAAATCATTAAACTGTTTAATTTCTATTTGTGAATTTTCAAAGTCAAATATTAAATTGTGGCTATTTACAAAGAAAGTCCTTTTTTTTTCCTGCTCATACTAGGGGCTCACTTTCTACATCATAAAAAGAGTCTCTAAATTAGTATTTTTACTTAACAAATTACTAAGTTTTTTTATTAATGAAAAAGTACACTTAAAAATGCAAACAGCTGAAGTGAAACATGAGAAAACTTAGATTACATCCTTATGAATAAGACTATCAGAGATCATATTCTTAGAATATATATAAACTTCAATGAAACGACAAGGTAGATGCCTGAAAACTACATTAATTCTTTGAAGTTGTGATCAGCTAGCTTGTGTCCATCACCTCTGGAGAGTATTCAAGTGCTCAAACATATGTCATTATATATATTATAAAGAGAATTACTGAAAAAAGTGTCTTCTTTATAAGATCTTACAAGACAGATTACACTTATTCCTTCCTTTTTATTGACTATACAGGGGAGAAGTGGAGAGAGACATTAATTAAATAATCACAGAAATAAATATAAATTGTAACTGTGATAAACCTGCTGATTACAATTTGTTTGATTACAACTCATGGCAACCCCATGTGTATCAGAGTAGAACGGTGCTCCATAGGATTTTCAATGGCTGTAATCTCATGGAAGTAGATTGCCAGACCTTTCTTCTCTGGTGCCGCTGGGTGGATTTCAGCTGCCAACCTTCCTATTAGTGAGTTGAGGACAAACTGTTTGTGCTACCCAGGGACCTATGGCCATGATAAGTCCTGCAAAGTGGAGATTTATAGTACTGTACAGGCATTATGTGAAGGGATTTGATATAGTCATGGTCATGAGGAAAGTTCTCTGTGGAAGTGACAATGAGTTGAGCTCTGAAGAAAGTCTGAGGGTTACTAGGCAAAGAGTAAGGGGAATAGTGTTTCCTCTGCTTGGAATTATTTATCTATGTACCACCAGGGCTCCTAATGTGTAATACAAGTATATTAATACTGGCTTCAGCTACCAGGTCATCTAGTTCATCTCTGTTTCAGAGGAGGAAACTAGAACCCACAGAGGTTAAGTAACTTGCTTAAGTTTCATGACTACTTGTGAGAAAAATTGTACTAGGAATCAGTTTTATGAATAATGCCGTTTCCATTAGGCTAGGCTCAAGGCATAAAAACAGCAGAACAAAGATATACTTAACCCATTTATTTACTCAATTTATAGTAATAAAATACCTACTATGTAGAAGGCCCTGTGCTAATTTATGAGGAGGATACAGAGGTAAATATGCGGCTTCTGCCCTCATGCAGATTACCGTCTAGTAGGGAAGAGGAAGCACGGACTGAATTTGTAAAGTGATAAATGGCAGCAGAAAAGTATAGATAAAATGTGGGGATTCAGATGAATAAGGGATTATGTCCATTTGCAGTGAGCTGCCTGTGAAAGCTTCCTGGAAAAAGTAATAATTGAGGTGGGCTCCAGCGTGAGAAAATTAAGGGCATTTGATGCAGAGTGAATTGCATGAGCAAAGACAAGTTTGTCAGAGCATTAGCAGGGGTTCTCTTTGGATGATTCTAAGATGTGTGAAGAGCAGAACAATGCTCCACAGGGTTTTCAAGGCTGTATCCTTCTGGAAGCAGATCCTCAGGCCTGTGTTCAGAGGTACCTCTGGTTGGGATCTAACCACCAACTTTTTGGCTAGTAGTCAAGTGCTTAAATGTTTGCACCACCCAGGGACTCCTTGAAGGGAGGGATAGTGGGAGATAAATTTGGAATGTGAGTTGGGACTTGATTGTGGATAAATACCAGACTATTTTACATAAAGGGGAGCCCTTTGGTTTGTTACTAAAAGGGAAATAAATTAGGTTAGTTCTAAGTGTATTGGGTAGAGGATGAGGAAAGGTTAGAGGTGTAGATGTTCTGTGGGGTGCTGGGGATACAAAAATGAATATATCCAATTGAGGGATGGAAGCAAGTGTAATGGCTGCAAGCTTGAGAAAGCCAGGTTCAGGAGTTTCATACCTATAGTGGAATAAAGAGAAGCCATTAGGTCTCCTGTGATGCATTCGAAAAGGCTTTGTAGATAGGTGAGATTTTATTTACTGTTGATCTCTGCTCTTATTCTGTTTCCTTGGGTCACAGGTTCTGGGATCACAAGTCAGTCATAATCCAGCAGTTGATAATGAAGTCTTATTGAGCCAGGTGCCACCACTGTGTCATACTTCCCGTACCTCAGAAGGCTGCCCTGCCCCGCTCAGTCATTCATCAACAAAAGTTTATTGAGAGGCTATTACATGCCAGGCACTGTGCTAGGTGCTGAGACTAGTGGTGAGTGAAGATAGACACTTTGCCTGTCCTCAAGGAGCTTGCAGTCTAGCAGGGAAGGTATGTTAAGGAACTAATTAAAATAAGGTATAATTAGTATTAATGACAAGGGGAAGGTACTGGGTAGTATGGGAGATAAAACCACAATTCTTGTCAATAATCTTAACGTTTCAAGAAATTGAAAATAGCTCCATTAGTTCATATTCTAATTTGGCACTGCCAGTGTCCTTGAGGACCACTAGGAATAATCCGTATTAATTCTAAAACGCATGAAATCTCTTCACTGTGAAGGAAGACTCATGAACTAAGAGCATGGGCTTTGGATTCTAACAATACTGCTTGGAAATCTGTCAGTACTTCTCATTGGCTGTTGTGTAAGTTACTTAATGTCACTCTCCTTAATTTCTCCAACTGTAAAACGGGGATAATTATATAGCCTGTTATGGTTGTTATAAGATTGAAATAAGACAAGTACTTAAAGCATAGTATCTAGTACATGGTAAGTGTTCAGTAAATGATAGTTTTCAGTAAATGATAGGTATAGTAATCTTAAGAGAATGGGGTTTAATAAGTGTCTTAATCTCCATGTAGGACTTTGATCACATCTCCACTGCTGAGTGCCCTTTGGCAAGAAATGGGAACTCATTGTGGTGCTTCCCCCTCCACTTAAGGGTCATGCTAGCCCTTCCTTCTTTAGCAAATAGGAGTAAAGATTAATTACATCCTGTAATTTTTTTTTCATTTTTTGAGAAAGATGCTACACAAATGGTGTTTTATTCCTTTCCTCAATTCTATTTTTATACTAAAATTGAAAATGTTTGAAGTCACTAATTCTAATTTTTTTAAAGGCATGTGACTGTTAGTTTTAAGGTGATGTATGGACATTTATTATAAAACCAATAATCTGTGTTACTATATATAGCTTTGCAAAAGTCCTTTCTTGCCAATCTTGCTGTGACATATAACAATTGTTAGGTGGGATGGATGCATCTACAGATGTTGAAATAGATTTTATTGATTGTAAATAAAATGGCTTAAAAATAAAAATTTAACAATGTAATTACTGGTGCCATTTTCACAAAAAGTAGGAATAAAGAATATGAAGTATCTTAGGCTGAGTTCTTTAAAGAAGCAAAACCAGTTCATATGTATATGTGTATATATATATATATATATATAGAGAGAGAGAGAGAGAGAGAGAGAGATTTATCTCAAGGAAATGGCTCACATGGTTGTAGAGGTTGGAAAGTCCCAAATCCATGGGTCAGGTGTCAGGCTGGAGGCTTCTCTTGACTCACGTAGCTGCAGGGGTGATGAATCCAAGATTGGCAGGTAAGGCAGCAAGCTGCTATCGCACAGTCTGTGGAGGCTGACCAGTGCCAAGACTGGCAGGCAATATAGCAGGCCACTGGCTCAACTCACAAGAACCAGAGGTCAGATGTTGACTAGCTGATTGCAGGATCCAGAGGGAGCAAAAGTCAGTGAACTTTGCCATGTTGTCCATATACATTGGAGGTAGGCTACACCCCTGAGGAAACTCCCCTTACAACTAACTGGTTGTTCACATCAGATCACATCATGGAGGTGATTAAATTATATCACAAAATGGTAGATAACTACATCATTACATAGTTGCCAAATAATATCATCACATAACTGCCAAACTATATCATTACATAACTGCCAAATCCCTGAGAATCATGGCCCAGCCGGGTTGACATACAACCTTAAGCATCACAGTCCACCCCTTGTCAACCTGGCACCTGTACACATCTCCGTAAATCATACACAATCTCTAAATAAAGACAATTACAAAGTCATACTTGTGCCTAACATGATACAACTAATGTGTACAACAGAAAATGCTCTAGCACCAATTTACATCTTATATTTTACAAATGAAGAAAAAAATATTTGATGCACACATGCAAGGAAGAAATACTCATAACAATTTCAGTCCTTGTTTCTGCAACTGGTCACGTGGTTGTAACTGTTATTTAGAAGTGCCTTCTTCCACTACCCATTCCATATGTATTCCCTTTGCCCTCAGCAAGTACCTCACCTGATTATGTTTCTTTGCCAGGTAGGGTGACCAGAATCTTCATTCCTGAAGGGTCTGGGCCATTAGTAGTCGTGTTATAATGGGTTGCTGTAGTTTTCCATTGATTTTAATCACAGGGCATGGTAGTACTAAGAGATGACCTAAGGGATACCCTGTATTCCAGACATACCGTTCTTTACCTCCGTTATGTAATATCAGTCTGATTTCCCCTTGATAATCAGGATCAGTCACACCAGCCAATACATTAACTCCCTTCTTTGCCTGTTGATTCAGAGGCACGAGGAGCCTAAAGTGGCCGGGTGGCATTCTTAACTTCCAGTTCAACAGAATCATTGTTGTGTCTCCTGGTGGGAGCATTCATCCCTTTGGAACCCACAGAGTATAAGGTTGCAGGGACAGGAAGCAATAATTTTTCAAGTGGGTCACTAAGGGTATTAGTGAGTGGTGGCACTCTCATTTCCACCCCTTGATTCCTGGACCCATGAATCCTGGCTATGGGAGAAACAGCACTATATATTGGATTCTGGTTTAGAGCATATATAGCCTTCTGGAGAACATTGCCCCAACCCTGCAAGGTATTGCCATCTAGATGGCACCGTAATTGGTCTTGAGAAGGCCATTCCATCATTCTATCAAGCCAGCTGCTTCAAGATGATGAGGAACATGTTAAGACCAGTGAATTCCATGAGCATGGGCCCATTGCTGCTCTTCATTTGCTGTGAAGTGAGTCCCTTGATCTGAGGCAATGCTGTGTGGGATACCCTCATGGTGGGTAAGGCATTCTGTGAGTCCATGGATGACAGTTTTGGGCAGAAGCATTGCATGCAGGGAAGGCAAATCCATATCCAGAGTGTCTATTCCAGTAAGAACAAAATACTGCGATTTCCATGATGGAAGTGGTTCAATGTAGTCAACCTGCCACCAGGTTGCTGGCTGATCACCTCGAGGAATGGTGCCATGTCAGGGACTCAGTTGGTCTCTGCTGCTAGCAGATTGGGCACTCAGTAGTGACTGTAACCAAGTCAGCCTTGGTGAGTGGAAGTCCATGTTGCTGAGCTCATGCATAACCTCCATCCCTGCCATGGCCACTTTGTTCCTGATCCCATTGGGCAATGATGGGGTGACTGGGTAAGGAGGATGACTAATTTCCACAGAATGCATCATCCTATGCAATTGATTGTTAAAATCTCCCTCTGCTGAGGTTACCTTTTGGTGAACATTCACATGAGACACAGATATCTTCACTTCTTTGACCCATCCAGAGAGGTCTATTCACATACTTCTTCCCTATACCTCCTTGTCTCCAATTTTCCAATTATGTTCCTTCTAAGTCCCTGACCATCCAGCCAAACCATTGGCCACTGCCTATCAATCAGTATATAATTGCCCATCTGGCCATTTCTCCTTCCAAGCAAAGTGAAAAACCAGGTGCACTGCTAGCAGTTCTACTCATTAGGAGGATTTCCCTTCACCACTGTCACTCAGGGAGGTCCCAGCAAGTGGATGTAGTGTTGCCAGTGTTTACTTTTGAGTGATACCTGTGTATCATGCAAAACCATCTGTAAACCAGGTACGAGTTTTCTCTTCCTCAGTCAACTTATCATAAGGAATTCCCCATAAGGCCATAGGTACAAACTAGGAGAGGGCAGGTGATGTGACAGGAGTGGAGACCATGGGCATTTGGGCCACTTCCTCATGCAACTTGTGCCTTCAGGTCCTGCTTGGGCTCTATCTCATATATACCACTTCCACTTAATGATGGAGTGCTGCTGTGCACGTCCAACTTTATGGCTCTGTGGGTCACACAAAACCCAGTTCATGATGGGCATCTCAGGCCTCATACTGACTTGGTGGCCCATGCTTGAGCGTTCAGTCTTTACTAAGGCCCAGTAACAATCCAAAAGGGTTTCTCAAAAGAAGAGTAGTTATCTGCAGAGGATGGCAGGGCTTTGCTCCAAGCTCCTAAGTTCTGCACTGTGATTCACCAGTAGGAGCATGCCAAAGACTCCAAATAGCATCTCTATTTGCCGCTGGCACTCAGGCACCATTGGATCAGCCGGATCATATGGCTGAAGTGGCAGAGCGGCTTGCACAGCAGCCTGAACCTGTTGCAGAGCCTTCTCTTGTTCTGGGCCCACTCAAAACTAGCAGGTTTTGGAGTCACTTGATAAATAGGCCAGAGTAGCTCACCCAAATGAGGGATATGTTGCCTCCAAAATCCAAACAGGCCCACTAGGTGTTATGCCTCCTTTTTAATTATGGGAGGGGCCAGATGCAATAACTTATCCTTCACTTTAGAAGGAATATCTTGACATGCCCCAGACCACTGGACCCCTAGAAATTTCGCCGATGTGAAAGGTGCCTGAATTTTTGTCGGATTAATTTCCTACCATCTAGCATGCAAATGTTTTACCAATAAGTACAGAGTCATTGACAGTTCTTCCTTACTAGGTCCAATCAGCATAATGTCACCAATGTAACGGACCAGTGTGACATCTTGTGGAAGGGAAGGGTGGTCAAGATCCTAGTGGACTAAACTATAACATAGTGCTGGACAGTTGTTTTACCTCTATGGTAGGACAGTGAAGGTGCATTGCTGGGCTAGCTGAATGTAAACTGCTTTTGGTGTTCCTTTGAAACAAGTATGGAGAAAAAGGCATTGGCCAGATCAATAGCTGCGTACCATGTAACAAGAGATGTATTAATTTGCTCAAGCAATGAAACCACATCTGGAACATAAGCTGCAATTGGAGTAACCACTTGCTTAAGTTTACGATAATCCACTGTCATTCTCTAAGATCCCTCTGTTTTTTGCACAGGCTAAATAGGCAGGTTGAATGGGGATGTGGTGGCAGTCACCACTCTTGCATCCCTCAAGTCCTTGATGATGGCAGTAATCTCTGTAATCCCTCCAGGAAGGTGGTATTGCTTCTAGTTTACTATTTTCCTAGGCAGGGGCAGTTTTAATGGCTTCCACTTGTCTTTTCCTATCATAATAGCCTTTACTCCACTTGTCAGGGATCCAATGTGGGGCTTCTGCTAGTTGCTAAGTATTTGTATTCCAATTATACATTCTGGAATTGGGGACATCATTACAGGATAGGTTTGGGGACCCACTGGACCCACTGTGAGATGAACTTGAACTAAGACTCCATTAATAACCTGACCTTCATATACCCCCCCACTCTGACTGGTGGGCCACAGTGACGTTCTGGGTCTCCTGGAATTAGTGTCAGTTCAGAGTGAGTATCCAGTAATCCTGGAAAAGTCTGATTATTTCCTTTTCCTCAATGAACAGTTACTCTAGTAAAAGGCCATAGATCTCTTTGGGGAAGGCTGGGATAAAAATTAACAGTATAAATTTTTGGCAGTGCAGTGAAGTCCTTCCTCAAGGGGACTCAGCCTATCCTTCATTCAGGGGGTTGTGGGTCTGGAAACTGTCTCAAGTCTGGGAATTGATTGAGGGGCCGTGACTTTCTATTCTGGCTATTTGAGTTAGACTGCCATTCCCTTGACCTAGAATTCTTCCGCTTGTACAGATCAAGTAAATATTTTAGTAGATTTCCTATTTATTTCACTTCTAGGGCCACCACACTAAGTAGCCAACACCATAAGTTCATAAGAGTCATACTGTTCTGATTACAGCTTTGAATCCGCTGTCCATTATGACAACCACGCACACCTTGTCTTTGTCGACTGAGTGCCGCCACATGGCCCCTACTGCTGTGTGGTCCAGTCTGCCCCATTGTAGTTAGGTAGCTTAATTCATTTAGGGCTGTTCCCACTGTCAAATCTTACTTATATAAAATAGCAATCACAACAATCTTCAAGGGTGCTGGGGCTCTCTTCACAAACTTGTTCTTCACTGTTGTGGTAAAAGGTGTGTTCTCTGGGCACTCCATGTGTGGGTCTGTGGGTCTAACCTCATAAATCCATTTTAACATACCAATTTCCCTAAGCCTTTGGATACCTTCTTCTACAGTATACCAAGGCAGGCCTGACACTTCAACTTGATTTAGTGTACGCCACCACTTAATCCATGCTTCAGTGAACTAATCAAATGAACTATTAGATCCTTTCCTAACCTCTCGAGCTGAAACATTGAATGAAGAATCTGTGCTTACTGGGCCCATATCAATAAACTCAGACTGATCCAATTTTGTTCCTTGTACCATTATCCCACACCCTTAATAGCCATTCCCACACTTATTCCCCAGGCTTTTGTTTGTATATACTAGAAATGTCAGGCAGTTCTTTTGGAGTGTAGTGTACCTCCTCCTGGGTTACACTTTGTACTTCACCTTTTGGGTCTCGCTGGGACTTAAGTCTAGTTATAGGTCTAGAAGCAAAAATGAGTGGTGGGTATGTGTTCTGAGAACATTTATCAATGTCTTATAAGGTATCTGCCTTAGGTGATGCCCTGTGCAATGATGGAGACACCACCCCAGGTGGTGACTCAGACAAAGACTCTTCAGACACAGCTGGGTTAATCTCATAAGATGGGGTGAAAGGGTTTATAGTTTTACTGGGGAGGGTGGCTTGTCAGACAAAGATGGAGGGAATCTCTTCAGATGGGAGTGAGAGAGCTAGTTCTGTTGGCAGGAGTGATTCAATGGAATTTAGGGGCTCAGTGTTCCCAGCTTCCTGATTATCTGTCCATATGTCCCCTTCCCAAGTTTCAGGATCCCATTTCTTCCCAATCAAAGCCCTCACTTTAACTTCAGACACCATTTGAGTTTGGGAATTCAATTGCCATTGTAATTCAGCCACTCTTACGATAAGACTCTGGGCTTGGTTTCATCAATATTAGCTCTGTTCCTACAAGAAATAAGGCTTTCTTTCAGGGCACAAGTGGCAAACTTTGAGGTATTTTATGTAGCACTTGAGCTATGACTCTGAAGCCCTGTTCATCTCTTTCTTTCACCAGTTTATCTAATGAAAGTAGGACCAACCGATGAGCTTCCTTATACTTCTCTTTCTGACAAAAGTGTAGAAAAGTATCAAACATATAATCACCCAGATTCTCACCTCTCACCAGTACTTGATCTATTGGTGATGATATGTTGCATATTTCTATTGCCACCTCATGCTATGGAATAGCAGTGCCCTCTTTACTACTGGAAGCAGAGTCATCAACATATTTAAGACTAAATAGACTTGAGAACCAATTTAGAAAACTCATGCTTACAATTTTGTTTCTCTAGAATCACAGTGGGTAACAAATGTCTTAGACTGGGTTCTCTAGAGAAGCAAAACCAAGGGAGCGTATGTGTGTGTGTGTGTGTGTGTGTGTGTGTGTGTGTGTGTGTATATATATATATAGAAAGAGAGAGAGAGAGAGAGCTTTATCTCAAGGAAATGGGTCACATGGTTGTAGAGGCTGGCAAGTCCCAAGTCTGTGGGTCAGGCATCAGGCTGGAGGCTTCTCCTGACTCACATAGCTGCAGGGCTGATGAACCGAAGATTGGCAGGTCAGATGGCAGGCTGCTGGCTCATGGGCCATGGAGGCTGATGAATCTAAAGATGAGCAGGCAATATGGCTGCCACTGGCTCAAGCTCCAAGAACCAGAGAGCAGATGCCGATGAGCTGGATGCAGGATCCAGAGTGAGCAAAAGCCCGCGAGCTTTGCCAGAACATCCATATATATTGGATGCAGGCTACACCCCCGAGGAAACTCCTCTTACAACTGATTGAGTGATCACATCATATCATCATAGCACATCATGGAGGTGATTACATTATATCACAAAATGGAAGATAACTACATCATTACATAATGGCCAAACCACTGAGAATCATGGCCCAGTCAAACTGATACATAGCCTTAACGGTCACATGGGGTGTTGTTCCCTTGGGGACAGAAGGATGCCTTGTTTCTTATTCATTTCACTAGGACACAGATGTAACATAGAAAGCCATCTTCAGAATCGTTACCATAGAAAGTGCCAGTGTGCCCCCAGTAGTGCACAGGGAATGACCAAGTGCTGATCATTCTTTACAGTCAGAAATCCAGTGACACTATACTCCTGAAATTAAATATCTATAGGGTGTATCAATTGTCTCTATTTGATTTCTTTTAAATCAAATTAAATCCAACTTTAAGCCCCCACCCCCTAGCTTGAAGGGAATTCAATGTCAGTCATAATGGGGCTCACTCTCCCACTCACAAAGGTTTGGGGCAAAAGGCTTTGGGGTGGTGCACAGAAGAGATCATTCAGGGGGTTTTGGTTTTTTAGTCCACACTAGTTTCCTCTAGGATGCCCATTACCCACCAATTTTTTTCACCTGGGGAGTGCTGGTATTTTGGGTGGGACAATCCTTGCGGTACAGGACTGTCCTGTACATTTTAGGTTGTTTTTAGTATCTATAGCTCCCACTCATTGTGCAACAAGAACAAAAAACAAAACTTTTCTCACCTTTGTAAAACCCCCTGATTGAGCCCCTAGGTAGTATCTACTCTTATACCTCAGCCATTCCCTTGGAATCTGATGGTGTTGGGCCAGTTGTATTATCCAGAGTGTGCAAGTGTAGGTGCTCAAGCGTGGTGACTGTGTTGTTGTTTCTGATGAAGGCGCAACCTCTTTTCTGGAGCTCTTCAAAGGGGAGACTTGTGGTTCCCTTTACTTGTGGATCCCACAGGCCTCCAGCTCTTTCCTGCAGTTGGGGCAATCTTTTTCTTTCTCTTGCTGCTTATGCCACACCTGTCTCCACCTTTGTTCCTCACTGTCACACCAAATGCAGTGGCTTCCCTTTCTTGTCATAGCACCAGGATTGTGGAAAATTATAGCAAAGAAGGGAGGTTCCCTTCAGACCACTTTTGCTTTAGCTCTCCAGTCTACCCTGTGGCAAGGGAGAGCAGAAAGTCTAGCTACCTTCTCAGAAGGTGGGTGGGACATAGGAGGCAAAACAGAGAAGACAAATGTGATTTCAATCTTTTGAATTATTAAGCACCAGCAAAAAGCTAATTAGTAGCTCAGTAAATTACTCTACCACATACCCAAATATAGATACTGCTTCATATTTGCTTCAAAAATGAATTTTCCTGTTAACAAATGTTAAAGACGATGTGGAGAAATTGGAACTTTTGGATATTGCTAGTAGGAAATGTAAAATGATTCTGTCACTATGGGAAATAGCTTGGTGGCTCCTCAAAAAGTTAAACATAGACTGTCCATATGACCCAGCAATTCTACTTGTAGATATATTTCCAAAAGACTTGAAAGCAAGGCCTCAAATAGATACTTGAACACCAATGTTCATTGCAGCATTGTTCACAATAGCCAAAAGGTGGGAACAACCCAAGTGTCCATCAACCAATGAATGAATAAACAAATAGTGCCATACCCATAAAATGCAATCTTATTCAGAAATAAAGAGAAATGAAGTTCTAATACATGGTACCACATGGATGAAACTTGAAAACATTATGCTAAGTGAAATCAGCCAGACACGAAAGGACAAATATTATATGAGCTCACTTATATGAAATAGGCAGATGCATAGAGACAGCAGATTGGTAGTTGTCAGAAGCTGAGGGGTGGGGGAAATGAAAAATAAGTGCTTAGTGGGTATGGGGTGATAAAAATGTTTTGGAACTAGGTAGAGGTGGTGGTTATACCACACTGTGAAAGTACTAAATGCCACTGAATTGTTCACTTTAAAATGGTTAATTTTACGTTAAGTGAATTTCACCTCAATTAAATCAATAACAAACAAGTGAATTTCCTGCCCTACTTCTATGGTCTGATTTCTTTACTATGGGGAATGAGTTTTCTGTAGCTTGGGGAAACAGGGTACATGGACAGAGGGTGATGCTGAGGCAAAGGCAGGGAATAATTTGACAGGATTCAGGGCTGTACTTACTTTCTCTATTTGGGTTCCTTAACCAGACCACAGAACACAGACAGCTATTTTTGAGTGACTATTTTTCTCTATTCTCCTGAGGATAGTCCATTCCGGTTTAATAGGAGCTACGTTAATTCATTACACTCAGTGGATACCTTAGGACTTTAGGGCTTATTTCCCCTGCTGAGCCCTTCACAGTAGTTAGTGTTAATCCCTGTTTATCTGGTCCTGGTGTCCTGTAGAATAATCAGAACTGTGGTTTACAGATGGCTCTAAACTGTAAAAGGAGGATGATAGCAGTACCTACCACACAGGGCTGTTATAGAGCTAAATGAATTAATATATGTAAAGTGCCTAGAAGACTGCCTGGCACTCAGTACGGGCTATGTAAGGGGATAAAGTTACTGTGTCCGAGCACTATGCTAAGTACTTTTCAACTTTGTGCGTTCTCTTTTCATGTTCTCCTAAATCACTGTGACTTATTTTGCAGATAAGGAATATAAGGCTTAAAGAATTTGTGACTTACCTAAGAAAACATAGCCTGTAAGTGGTTAAATTGGAATTTTTGTGAGTACAGAAGGCAGTGTCCTCTCCATAAATGCCCAGTGCCATCCTTCTGGGTAACAGCATCCCTGACTAGTTTCTCAGATCTCAGGTGATAAGTCCACAGTGTTCTAGCTCCATTATTACCACTGCCACTGATTGCTGAGGAGAAACACAAAGTGAATTTGTGTCTATTAACACTACAGGTTCTACCAACAATTTGTGAGTACAGCCCTATCTATAATATAACCCTGCCCCCAGTAGTGCCATTTATTCTCTTATTGAATTCTGTATCTGACGTAAAGTGTTTTGCTTTTGAAACGCAGAGAGAGAAAAAGAGAGATGCAGAGAGATTAACAAGTAGCATCTCAGGGCCTGTGAATGGACCACTGGGCTACCTGGGTAGGATGAAGGAAGGGGAGCCTGCCAAGGAGACAGGACAGGAATAATCAAAGGTATGATGAGAATCAACAGTCGGAGTTTTAGGAAAGTGATAGTGTGCAATGCTATAGAGAGGTGTTAGAGATAAGGGTTGAACAAATGTCCACTAAATTAGGCAATTAGGAGATAACTGATGGCTTTTTGGAGAAGAGATGTAGCAGAAAGATGTGGATAGAAACCATTACACATTGGATTTAGAAGTAAATGATAGATTGGGAATTGAGACAGCAAATAAGGAATACTTCTTCAAGTATTTTGGATGATAAAGAGGGAAGACTGAGTAGTATCTAGAGGGAGATATATTTTGTGGGGGCAGGAAGGGAGGTATAGAAATCTAGGCAGATGTAGAAATATAACAGGTTTCTAGATCATGAGGAGTCCCTGGGTAGTGCAGATGGCTGCTAGCCAAAAGGCTGATGGTTCAAGTCCACCCAGAAGCACCTTGGAAGAAAGTCCTGGAGATCTACTTCTGAAAAATCAATCATTGAAAACCCTGTGGAGCACAGTTCTTTTCTGACATACGTCTGCTCCCCATGAGTCAGAGTTGACTCAACGGCAACTGGTTTGATTTTAGATTGTGGGAAAGTAGGCAGCCAAGAGGGAAAGATTGATGATACAGGAGAGTGATGACCAATGTGCAAGGTCCCAGAAGAGGCCCTAGCGCTGGAGTAAAGACACAGGTAGAGGGCGGACCTTACATGGGTCTACAGGTCTAGTTCTTCCCTGAAGGAAAGGATTGCAGATGGGTGTCCTTGTAGGTCATTTGTAGATCATACGTGTGTTAAACTGTTCAGTGATAACACAGCTGCTGGTTTCAGCCATCTGGAGAGAGGGAGGAAGGAGGAAGATGGAAGCAATGACAACACTTGAAAATGAATGTGGTGAGAGATGAAGAGAGTAGTGAAGGTTTATACTAGTTTTTAAAGTTCTGAAATAAGAGCAAAAAAACCACCAAAGAGTTCTGCTAGGGATTGAGTCTTAGTTTGTAGTGACAATAGGGCCAATTGTCGTCCAGGAACAAGCTGTGAGGAGTTGAAGACCTCAACTTCAAGCTTTGATTTGTCTATAGGTGTTGAGACCTGTGTAGGAAGAGAGTATTTCCAGGTTTTCAAACCTGACTGCACATAGTAGTTAACCTGGGAACTTTTAAAAGGAAATGGTGCCAGCGTCACCCCCAGAGATTCTGTCTTAATTGATCTGATGTGGTACAAGCTTATCAATATTTTTTAAAATTCCCCAGGTGATTCAAATGTACAACCAGGGTTGAAAACTACTGCTGTAAACCACAGGTCGGCAAATGTTTACTGCACAGGGCCAGGTAGTTAATATTTTAGCCTTTGTGGGCCATACCATCTCTGTCGCAACTGCTCAGCACTGTTACTATAGTGTAAAAGCAGCCATAGATAATATGTAGATAAATTAGTTTCAGTGACTGTGCTATTTATGGATGCTGAAGTTTGAATATCGTATTGTTTTCATATGGCAGGAAATAGCCTTCTTTTGATTCTTTTTCCCCCCACCATTTAAAAATGTAAAAACCATTCTTATCTCACAGGCTGTATAGATGCTGACTGTTCTAGACCTTTTCAACTCAAAGCATGGTCCTGAACTAGCAAACTTCACTACCACCTGCCAACCTTTTGGTTAGTAGCAGAGCTCTTAACCACTGTACCACTAGGGCTCTGGAAGCTAGTTAGAATTTTGAGCCTCATTTCAGACCAGTTGAATCAGAATCTGCATTTTAGTGAGATCTTCAAGTGATTTGAATGCAGATTAAAATTTGAAATCACTAATCTACTCTAGGCCATGCTGCCCCCATTCCTACCCCTCAGAAACAGAGGAGCTGCCTCATTTGCCCAGTTGTCTCATTGACCTTTTGACGACGTCTGCGGAGCCCTGGTGGCACAGTGGTTAAGAGTTTGGCTGCTGACCAAAAGGTCTGCAGTTAGAATCCACCAGCTGCTCCTTGGAAACCCTATGGGGCAGTCCTACTCTGTCCTATAGGGTCGCTCGCATGAGTTGAAATAGACTCAACGGCAACAGGTTTGGTTTTCGGATTTTTAGAGAGCAGTTAAGGAGAATTCTGATAAGAGCCTGTCATCCAGGTATTGTGAATTGCTTAACTGAAGTAAGAGATTCTGGCTTTACGAACTAGAAATACAAGTGGAAAGGTGATGCTCTGTTATGAAAATGAGGGTTTGAATTTATATTCTAGCACATATAGAGGGCCTGTCTTTGTACAGAACAGGCATACTATGGTACTTGGAGGCAGAGCCAAACTTTTCTTTAGGAAATACCTTGAATTTATTCGATAGTCTCTACATAGACTTTTTTGAAACTCCAGACAACTATAGCCAAACGCATGAAAGAGATCATCTTATCTTTGCTTTGTAAGAGGAAAATCATGGGAATCACGGAAGAATATTAAATGTCTAAAAACTAGCTTATACACTCCTAATCAAGCTAAACATTACACCAACTAGTGGCTGTTACTGAAAGAACATTACTTACATTGTACAGTCACAAAAGTGAACTATTCAGCAAATAATGATTTGTTTCTAAGACTCATTTCAGGTAAACTGGAAAGAACATTAAAATCGGACTCAAAAAACGGTGTTATAACTTTGACTTGATCAATTAACTTTTTTTTTTGAACCTTGGGTTTTTAATCTGTGAAATGGAGATTATATTTTTTGGACCAATTTTCTTTGCAGGATTATTCTAAAGATTAAATGTATGGGAATATGCTTTAAAAAGTACTAATGGACAATCAGATGTAAATTAACCTGCATTATTGTGTGTTTATAAGAGCTGAACTTAGACTGTGGCTTTGTGGGTGAAAAAAAGAACCAATAGGCTGCCCTAACACAGTCCTTAAACTGAAGTATTCGTTCTCTAAGAAAGAAACAATTTCCCTTTAACTGCAGTTATTACACTTTAGCAGATTTACTTCCCATTTGACTCTGGTAAGTATAAGATTAATAATGGGACTGCAGCAGGACTAAAATGTTAATTCCCCCAGGATGTGGAGAAAAACCACATGCATACAAATGTGTTTAACATTGATTTCCCACGTTATTTAGTTTGGCTAATTTCCTTTTAAACTCACATGTATGTGTCGACTCAGGCACCTGTTGAAGAGAATATTAAGTGCTGACATTTCGTTCATTCATCTTTTTTTTATTACCTCACCTTACTTCTATTATAAAATAGCAAACTATCACTTCTTTCTTTAAGCAGTAATTGGACAAAACAAAACAAAAACAAAACGATCATAGACTATTAAACTTGCATGCTACCCTTACATGATCATGAGGGAATGACCCCCTTCTGATTTCCTACACTCCCTTCCTACAAGTTTGATCTTTCAGAAATTTAAAAATATGAATACTAAACTGGTATTAAGAAATAATACATACCTGGTAGACCTTACCATCAGAGGCATTAATGTCATGCTACCTTTAATTGCTGAAAGCACAGATGATAGATTAATGAATGGGTTAAAAATGCATGCAGAATGGTCTTTCCAGCCATTTATCCCAGTACACCTCTCTGATGTGTACATTATGCTGCAGCCAAACCAGACTGTTTCTCAAAGGAGAATGCATTTTTCTGTGGTTGAGCTTTGCTTATAATATTCTCTATATTTAGAAAGCCCTGAAGCCACCTTTTACTGACAAAATCCCATCCATCCTTCAAGGCTCAGCTCTCAGGCCTCCTCATTCACATATCCTTCCTGATCCTGCCAACTGGATCTCCTTTGAGTCCTCAAGTCCTCAAAACACTTTGTATGTACCTCTCTTATGGCACTTAGCTCATTCTGCCTTATGTTTTAGTTATTTGTGACCTTACTTCTTTCCTTTGCTAGGCAGCTGGAGAGCAGGGACTATGTCTTCTTTATTCTTGAAACTCTTGAAAGTTGATGCTCCTATTTTCTCAAGAAGATGATTCTCAAGGAGATTAAGGAAGGCTGTTCAGAAAAGTGATGGGCTATGTCATGCATAAGTTTCTTTTGCCTTTTGGGCAATATTGATCAAAGAGGAATGTGTTATATGGAATAAGGGCATGGTGTTAATGTTAGAGGAGTCCCTGGGTGGTGCAAATGGTTAACACGCTTGGCTGCTAATGAAAGGTTGGAGGTTTGAATCCACCCAGAGGTGCTTCAGAAGAAAGTCCTTGTGATCTATTTCTAAAAAATCATCCACTGAAACCCTATGGAGAACAGTTCTACTCTTATACATGTGGGGTCACCATGAGTCAGAATTGACCCAATGACAACTGGTTTACTGATTTATCTATGTTAGAAGCAGAAATATAATATGTTAAATGGGTGAATGCAGAGGGATATAGAAACTGTAGAGAAATCCATGAGGTAATGAGGAGGAGACAGAAGAATGCTGGTAGCTTTGTGATCACAAGGATAAGGTGACTTGAAATCAGCGTTAGACTGTGAAACAGATGTTGTTTATGCCCCATGCCATATTTCTCCCACCCACTTCTGTCTACCTGCAACTTGGGCAGACAGTTCCTGTATTCATTGACAGCTTCCCAGCTCAAGCATCTATGTCTCTCTGATTCTCTGCCTGAGGGCTTTGTTCCATGTTACAGGTGCTTGCTTAACTCACACAGGGCAGCCCAGAAATGCCAGGAATTTCATGCCCCCATGGGTAACCCTCAACCAGTGAGGGATGGGAGTCATTGGTTAAATATTCCACCTTCCCTATAGCTTGATAAGACATTTCTGAGGTGTATTGTACATGATTCATCAAAAGATCCCCAGTGGGATTGAATCTCAATTGTCCACAACAGTATTCTGATCATTAACATGATAAATTGGCTTTTCTCCCTTCTCCATCTCATTTTTATTTTTCCGTAACTTCTACTTCTCAGGATCGTGTGACAAACAGAGTCTTCTTTTAGCATTCTAAGACATTCTGACCAAGTAGAGCTGAGGTCTTTAGTGAAGAGTAAATTGCTTCAATTATAAGGCCCACCATCTTACTTGTGATGTTGGAATGAGAACAGCCACAGGTGAAAGAACTGTAGAGGAATCAGAGTGGGAGAAATGTAGCTTAGCATCATTTTGGAATGTGGGCAATGATTCTGGAAGGAGCATAGTAAGTCAGTCTACTTTGTCACCTTTTACATTGGTGGAGAGGTTTACAGAGGACTGACTGATTCATTAGTGATGAAAAATTTTTATTTCACCATATCACATTTATTTTTCATACATGTAGCAGGATAATATTTATATATACTAATTTTTATGTTACTGTTTTACCTATTCAAGAATATTTCGAGTCAACACTCAGGGAAGAGAAAAATAGAAACAAAAGAGTTCAAAAGCCTAAACTCTGAGAGGATTTAAGTTACGAAAGAAGACATGAGAAAAAAACTAAGACTCTTAGGTGGGATAAGTGTCAGAAAACTTAACCCAAATTGACTGAAGTCCAAAAGAGAATTTATTATTTCACATAACTGAAAGATCCAGGAATAGAACAACTTGAACCAGCTTGGTTCAGGGCTTATTGTCATTAGGACCATTTTCAGGCCCTGCTTCTAATGGGTAGTTCTAGTTTCAGCTCTGTCTGGTGGACCCCAGAAGATTGAGGCTGTCTTCATCACAATAAAAGACAGCATGGTAATAAAGACAGTTCATATAGAAATTCAGGAATTGTTTCTCATTGAGTCTAATTGGCCTGATTTATGCCATGTGACCATCTCCAAACAGAGGCCAACATAATGAAATGAGGACATTAACTTATTTTACTTTTTGCTTTTCAACCTGTATGTCAGTAATCTCATTTTCTTGCTTTATTGCACTGGCTAGGATCTCTAGTACACTGTTGAAAAGAAATGGTAACAGTAGGCATACCTGCTGCACTCCTGATATTTGGGGAAAAGGATTCAGTGTTTCATCTTTAAGTATGATGTTAATTGTAGTTTTGTTTTTTTTTTTTTTTTTAATAGATTTCCCTTTATCAGATTGAGGAAGTACCTTCTATTCCTATTTTGCTGAATTTTTTTTTTTTTTTAAATCATGAATTGGGTTGAATTTTGTTAAGTGATTTTTCTGTATCAATTGAGATGATTAAGTGGACTTCCTCCTTAATTTTGTTAGTGTAGTGAATTATATTAATGATTTTAACTTTGATTTTTGGGATGAACCTAAAAGGTTATGATGTATTATCCTTTTTATAAGTTGCTGGATTTAATTTGTTTATACACCTACACACGTGTATGTATATATATGTGTGTATATTTTTTAAATTTTCATGTCCATCTTCTTGTAGGATATTGGTTCATGATATTTTCTTGTAGTATTTGTATCTGGTTTTAGTATCAGTGTAATGCTGGTCTCATGAAAGGAGTTGGGAAGTGTTCCCTCTTCCTCTGCTTTCTGAAAGAGTTTATGTAGGAAGATTAACTTATTTTAATTCATGATGATGCACTGATTCTCAAGGGATAGTCCGTTTTACCCAACTGCATGAACTGACAGTAGGAGAGAGGTCCATTTAAAAACAAAACAAAACAAAAAAACATTGCAGTTGAATCAATTCTGACTCATAGCCACCCTATTGGACAGAGTAGAACTTCCCCATAAGTTTTCCAAGGAGCGGCTGGTGAATTCAAACTGCTGACCTTTGGGATAGCAGCTGAAAGCTTAACCACTGTGTCACCAGAGCTCCGGAGAGGGGTCATCCCTGTGAAAAAAATTGAGGTACTATTGCTGCTAGAAAGAAGAGTAGAAGCTGGGTGGCAGACACTACTAATGGCCATTATACACATTAAGGCCAAACAAGGCTTCCTGTCATCAAGACTAGACAAGATTCCTTGTGTTGGTGGGGCATGAGAGATGGAAGGGCATGGAAAGAGGAGATGAGACTCTTAGTGAAGGATCATGAACAGAAGCAGAGTTCATATCTAGAGGTTGCCCAGTGCCCACTCTCATTGGAACCTCTTAGGAGCCAACTTTAGCCTCTCCATCTGACCAGGCACGTATGTTGCATGTGGCAGGGATTTCCATTAACTCATCTTCTAATTGTCATTCAGTGAGGACCAAGCCACCTGTCAGCATACCTTCTGCTGACTTTCAGCTGGTGTGATGCCTCTGTGCTTCCAAATGTTGCTTATTTACCCTAAATGGACAACCCACCTTTCAGTGTTCTTGTGTACTCATACCCCATCCTGACCCAGACTCCAGAGATAAACGGTTTGAACCTGGATCCTAGAGGAGTGGTGGAGGTGTGGAAGAGGGAAATACTTCCTGCACCTGTATTTTGATGGGTTTGGACCAGTGCTTTGAACCAGTTCATTCTGGTTCCAACTGCTACTGAGAATTTGCATTTCTAACAAGTTCCCTGCTGAGAATTTGGATTTCTAACAAGTTTCTGGAGAAATTATCCATAAGAATCACCTGGAGATCTTGTTAAAATGTAGATTCTGATTCAGTATACCTGGGATGGAAATGTAAATTCTCAGCAGGGAGCTTGTTAGAAATGCAAATTCTCAGCAAGGGTTTGAACCAGAATATACCAGTTCAAAGTCCTGGTTTGGACAGAGCCAGATGGAGCTCTCCAATACAAGTAATCATCAAGAAAGCAGCTCAAGTCATCTTTTTGAAGTTGCTAAAATGCTTTTATTTTCCACCTTTCTTTCATCTTAATCTTTAGCTGTGATTTTCTCCTTCCTGGTCAGTTATGAATTATTATTTTCAACATCTAAGATTAAGGAAGATAACTGGCTTGGTTCTTTTTCTTTCTGCACTAATCTGTATCTCACAAAGCCTCATATATTAAAAAAAAAATTATAGTGTATAATATTAAAAAGGAGAATTTTCCCTCATTACTAGCTGGTAAAAAAATTTACTTGGGCTTTTTTTACACTGAACTGAACAAATCATTGTATAACAATATATAATACAGTAGTGGTTTGTACAATTAAACTTTTTTTTTTTTTAATGACTCTTTTCTATATCACTTAAACTTTTGAAGGGCACTGTTATGCACCAGGTGGCAACAGGGCTGGACCTTGACGTGGTTTAGAACAGGCTCTGCCCTCCAGGTGCTCTACGGTCCTATAATGTGGAGGCCATGGGGACTGGAGACTGGCCAAGGAAACACAGAAGTGGAATAGAATGTAAGAGGCTACTGATTTATAACTTGTGGAGGACGCTGTTAGGGCTCAAGCAGAGAACGGTCAGTGAGACTTGTGAGAGTTCAGAAAAGGTAGGTTAAGAGGTTATTCTCTGGGGTTTGTATTCCTAATTTTGCAGTCTGGGAGTCGGACATTCAATTAATCTAATGGGTGATTAAGCGCTAGGGAAAATGGACTCACAGTGACCAAATTCTGATTTTAGCCAGAGACTAGTTTAATAACCTAAAATAGGAAATACCTCTTCGTAAAAGGGAAGTTTACATAAGACCAGAAATAACAAGAGCTATAAATCAAGACCAGAAAGTGACTTGATGAATACATAGTATTTGAACAAAGTGGCTCCCTTAAGGGAAAGCCTATCCCAACTACTTGGATACTCTTGTTAGAGCTCCTCTCTCCTTAACCATGATCCCAATTCTTTCTGGAAGCCTTTCAAAAATGCACTAAGTTACTCCCTTTAAGCCTTTTGGTTGCAATACCTTTTTTTGCACCAATCATTTCAAATTTCTTTGCAAAAAGCACATTTAGTGGGCACTCTCAACAGTAATACCTAATATTTATTGAGTGCTTACTGTGTGCCAGGTACTATTTGAAATGATTTATATAGATTATCTCATTATCCCTTGTAACCTCTCTGTTGGAAACCCTGGTGGCGTAGTGGTTAAGAGCTATGGCTGCTAACCAAAAGGTGGGCAGTTCAAATCTACCAGGTGCCCCTTGGAAACTCTATGAGAGCTGTCCTGCTCTGTCTTATAGGGTTGCTATGAGTCGGAATCAACTTGACAGCAGTGGGTTTGGTTTTCTGGTTTTAACCTCTCTGTGAAATAGGAATTGTTATCTTCTTTTCTCAGATGAGAAACTGAGGCCCGTGGAGGTTAAGTGTCTTACCCAAGGTCACATGATTAGGAAGAGTGGTTGCAGAACCTGTGCTATTAACCATTGTGTGATTCAGCCTCAGTCTTTTTTTTGAGCTGGATGAGACACTGGAGATGATTTGGTGTAATCTGCTTTTGTTTTAGAAATGAGTGAATAGAGAAGGTTATGGGGGCTTAGTTTATGTCTGAGGCAGAAAACCTCGCTGCCAGTCCTATCTGTGCTGTCCAGCATCCTATGGCCTGGGAATCAACTGCTTCAATTAAGAAGGGTAACTCGTGTTATAAGAAGCCAGAATTTTCCTTTTTATAAATCTCCGTGGGTAAAATTGGTAAGGTAGTAAAAGAAAGCCCAATAACACTATGCCAGCTCAAAGGCTGTGAAATTTATGCTGTTCATTTTCCTTTGTTTTTCAGATATTGTTTATTTGCACCTGCTTCCTTTCTGTTCTTCCTTAAAAATCCACTTTTGAAAGTATATCTAACTTTTTTCTTTTTGGCTTACAGGTTATAGGATGGTATCTATGTATGCAGTTTATGAAGCGCTACAATAAATGGTTCTGGAAAGAAAATCATTCCCCCACCCCCACCCCCTCATTACTTCATCCTGATCGGGTAGGACCCACCCTCTTTAGGGTGAGAGGAAGTTCAATCTCCAAACAGCTTAAGCTTTGGACTCTCCAAAGCAAGCACTGCCAACTTTCTGATTTATGTGTGGTTTTCATGATGAGGACTACTGTCTTCCATAGATTTAGGTGAGAACACTAGAGACTTTTGACTGGAAACCTCACGTTGCACTTAATTTCCAGTCGGTTAGAGGCAGCCCAAGGCATAAGTATGTGTGTGGAGGCTTTATCTGGTCTCTCTATCTGTGTTACTTATTACATTTTTAACTGTATTATTCCTCATGTCCTATGTTCATTTTTACATGTAGTTTTTTCCCCATTTTCCTTCTTTTCCCTTTGGGAAATGGATAACTGTAAGCTATATGTTAAGTACAATCATTTTCTCTCTGCTGTCATTTTCCATGATTTTATGAAGTTTTGTATAAAAATGCAAGTCCTTTAGCTGCTGACCTGGCACAAAAATAAGGAAGTAGATGAACCAAGCAATATTCAAATCCTTCTGTTGAGAAATAAAGAGTCCCATGCAAGTTTTGTTCACTAATAAATAAAACAAGACTTGTCATGCTGAATGACGCTGGGTAGTGTTTTACCCACCATACACTTGGATATAGTACAATTTATTTCTCTCACCGTATTAAAGCCAGTGATAATACTCTCAGGAACACTGACTTTTGCTAGAGGGACAGCCAGCCTAAAGGGGCAGGGGAATAGTATTTGCAAAGAAGGAATAATAACTATATTTTTAACTGTCAGGATGTTGGACAGAGGGGAAATTTACAACCAGCATAAAAATGGAGGAACCATTTTAGAATTCAGGAGGTATGTTTACATAACCCAAACAGGTCACTGTGCCCTGAACACAGGATAGAGTAGCTAAAACTTTTAATATCTGTCTGAGGCTGCCCTTGTCCCTGGTTTTGATGTGCTAGGATGATTCACAACTTCTTTCTACTTAATTTCTTCAGAAGAGGATGGGACTAATTTGATGCTGTTTGATGGCAAGCTTGTTTTCATGTTCTATACGGCAAACAGGTTGAGTTTGCAGTGTTAACATGCCCTTTTAAACTCTTTGCAGATAAGTTTTGGAAGCAGCATCTGCTCCTGCAGACGCCTTTTGACCAGCTTGCTGGCTGCTGAAATGTAATCAATCTAGACGGAATTGTGCATTCCGTTCTTGTCTACTTCTTTCTGTGCTTTTGTGGATTTTCTTTTCTAGACTTTAGCAACAGAGGACAAGGAAATAAGGAAGGGATCAGGAAACGGAAATGCTTTGGCTTCAGTCAAGGGCTGGATTCAAAGTGGATAGAGAAAGTTCACTTAGGAATTGCCACAGAGACACAAGCATAGCCTGTGCAGTGGAAGGGGCATCATCGGCATCCCAGGAATACCTGGGACCAGGTGATTGTATTCATGTGCGAGGGCTGCCTTAACGAAGTGGCTTAAAACAGCAGAAATTTACTGTCTCACATTCTGGAGGCCTGAAGTACAAAATCTGGTGTCAGGTTCGAGGGAGAGATCCTTTCATGTCTCTCCCAGCTTCTGGTAGCCCCAGGTATTCCTTGGCCTGTGGTGCATCACTGCAGTCTCTGCTTCTGGTCTTTTCCCCTGTGTGTCTGTCTCTCTGTGTGTCCTTCTCTCTTCTTATAAGGACACAGTTATTAGATTTGGGCCCAACCCTAATCTGGTGTGATCTCAACTAACTACATCTGCAAAGATCTGATTTCCGAATAAGGTAACATTCTAAGGTTTCTGGTAGGCGTGAATTTTAGGAGGATGCTGTTCAACCTAGTATAGTGACGATGGGCAGGTTGCCCAGTTTCACAGGGCTTGAGTTTCCTCATCAGAGAGTTAAAGAGTTAGAGAGCATGAGATGAATATGAGGTTCCTTACAGAGTTGCTGTTTCATGATTCTAAGAAAAAGAGAGAAGGCGATGATGGTCTTATTACATAGCTGGGCAAGGCTCCTAACACGTTGCACAAGAGTGGGTGCCATAGGCAGCAACCTCTCTTGTCTTGTTTATCTGTCTTCCTTGATCTGAGGGAGACATCCTGTAGAGAAGGCTCAGTATGAATTTGTTTGCATTGTTTGCACACAGAGAGAATTGGCCAGGCATTTTGACAGTGAAGCTTCTTGTAGAGAAAACCACTTCCCAGGGCCAACAGAGTCTATTCAGTAGGATCCTATGCTCTGCCAGGTCCTTACTGCCTTCAGAGAAATGTGGCCTAGCAGTGCTGACAGTACATGGTTCCTCGACTGGAAGGCACACAACAACAGTAACAATAACGTTCCTAATTCTGTGGAGTCCCTGGGTGATGCAAACGATTAAGCACTTGGTGGCTAACCAAAAGTTTAGTGGTTCAAGCACACCCAGAAGCACCTCGGAAGAAAAGTTTGGCGATCTACTTATGAAAAATCAGCCATTGGGAACCCTATGGAACACATTCTACTATGACACACACGGGCTTGATGGCAACAGGTTTGGTTTTTTTGTTTGGTTTATAATAAGAATAATGCCTTTTCCTATTACAGTATTATTAGATGATAATGGATTAATGTTTAATGATGAATATATTTAATAAATATTTATTAAATAAATGTTTCCTATTTAAAATTAGCATTTGAATTTGTAATGTTTTAATCATTACAAAGCATGTTTACTTTTTTTTTTTGAATTCCTAATTCTGGCATCTTTGTAGAATTAGCTAGGCTTTAGCCTGTGTCCTAATGCAGAGTTCTCTGTGATTGAATTTCCAGGGTAAATAATTTCTTCATCACCTAAACCAGAACCCAGACTTCACCACCTCCCTACAAGCTGCATAGCAGATGGATAGATGAAAGCCTGCTGGCCGATCCCCTAGAGTAGCATAGGAGTTTTAATGGCCAGGCTTCTTCCTGGGCTGTGTTGCAGAAGGTTATGGGTGTCAATGGGCTGATATGTAGTTACATGGCTGGAAGAAGTAAGAGAGGCCCAGTTATGTGTTTACAGTGACTCATCCCAGCGTTTTATGCTAGTTTTAAAGTGATAGGCAATGTAAGTGTGAGGATAGAGCCCTGGTGACGCAACGGTTAAGCATTGGGCTGCTAACCGAAAGGTGGGCAGTTTGAATCCACCAGACACTCCTTGGAAACCCTGTGGGGCAGTTCTACTCTATCCTATAGGGTTGCTATGAGTCGGAATCGCCTCGACAGCAACAGGCTTGGTTTTTTGTTTGGTTTATACTAAGGATAATGTCTTTTCCTATTACGGTATCATTAGATGATAGTGGATTAATGTTTAAATGATAAATATATTTAATAAATATTTATTAAAGAAATGTTTCTTATTTAAAAATTAGCATTTGAATATGTAATGTTTTAATTATTACAAAGCGCATTTACTTTGCTCCTTATAATATCAATATTACTTATTATAGAAAATATTTTGCAAAACTAACATTTTTAGTAATCAGGCAATGCCCTTTCAATTTATGAGATCCTATCACAGCAGCTTTTAATTGTGGAGACTTACCCTTACTGTATAGGGAGGTAAAGTGGTTTATTTAGATTAATTAGAAAGCTAATCTGATTAAGGTTTGTTCAGTTCTTCTAAGTTAATTTATATGAATCTCTTCTATTCACAAAATTGTAGCCTTACAAATATAACGCAGGAATAAGTACGCCAAAAATCTGTCCTAGTCTTTGGAGAATTTTTTAAAAGAGTAAATAATATTACAGAATTGTACTGACTTTTTAGGTGCTCATTCATATTCAGTGACACCTCAGAGAATTCTGTATTTTTACAACTATCATTTGGCTTGGGAACAGAAACAAAGGGTCTCTCTGTGTTTATTTGCTATTTTTGCTGAGCTTTAACTTATACATATGGATAGAAAACTGGGAAATATAATAATAATCTAGTTTCTTGGTTTAAAACAAATGTCAAAATAAAGACTACCTTACAGAAACAAAAACTTAAATACATATAAAAAATTAACAAAGGCCTTCTTTTAAAATATTATGACAAAGAAAGTAGAAAATCTGAATGAAAATAAGACTAAAAATGCACAATCTTAGAGAAAAATACTTGCAATTTACCTTATTGTCAATAGATGAAGTTTGGTTGTTGACATCTTTTGTTGATTCAAGACAAATTTTCTTCTGACTTACTTAGCTCTATGAATAAAAAATAATGATAAAAATATATGTAGCTCTGTGATATTTCAAAAGCTGGATGAAATGGCTTTTAAAGTTTAATAAAATTTTCAGGTATTTTGTTTTATTAAAACAATAAAACAGAGAGCATTCGTCAGAATATTATCCGAAATTAAGATAAAATTTGTTTAATCATATGTCTTTTAGGCTGATGAAAATATAAAATTTTGTGTGCTCTAAAGCTTTGGCAAAAATTAAAAAATAAAATAAATGTCATTAATGATCTGATATATGTATCTTAAAAATGTTCTCCCCAATTTAAGTCTTAAGAGGATAGAAACAGTAAGCTTCTGGACTTAAGAAAATGGTGCCAAAAAAAGAATTAAAAAGAGAGAACAACATTAACAATACTTCGCTTTTGATCTTCTGTCCTTCAGTTTTGGCAATCCTCAGCAGAAGGATTTGGCAAGTCTGAGCTTTCAGAAAGCATTTTTAGAAATATAGGTAATAGGAGTGCCCTTCTTTACATCCTTTTCCTGCACCCCATTTATTTCCCAGTGCACACAGAAGAATTGGCATCATAGACTAGAAGAGCCTTTTTAATTATATTTCTTCTATACTGGACTATCTTAGCTTAAAACAGGACACATTCTCTGAAATAAGAGCCATCCAGTTCATTCCCTAGTGAGGATAGGGTCGTTTCCTGTTACTATAAACTCAATAACCTACTCCTGAGTTCAGATGTTTTCCTTAGACCTGTTTTACCTATTTCCCTTGGAAGGATATTAACGGTTTGTTGATTTTGATGCCAGTAAGCTTTTCCAAATCCTTCAGACCAAATGTACTTTTCTGTACTCTTTCGGTAGTCATTGTGTTAAAAAATTGAGAAAGTAAGTTGAAGATGACGCCTTTCTTTTTTTAAAAGACAGCAATATTCTTAGAGCTTTTCTTAAACTCAAAAATGACTCTCTTTATGGTTATCTTCTTTCCTTCATGTAAATGACACAGACACTCCTGGTTGTCGATGTATAATGCATGCAGTTACATACTGTATCATATATGTTGGAGCTGTTATTGAGTATGTAGTCTTCGGTTTCATGATTTTTCTAGAAATGCTTGCCTACATTAATAGTGATTTAGAAAACTTAGTCACCTTCGTTTGAACAGTTTTGTCCCAGAAACCATTTTAGAATCAGACTTATGCAAATTTTTATATTATTTCCACCTGTCCTAGAATGCCAACTGTTTTCTACCTGAAGAAGGTGCCCTCATGGGACACCTTTCTGACTCATTTCCCTGCTATAGCCTCTCACCAAGCCCTACTTTTCTAAGAAAAACCTAGTTCTCTAAGACTGCTTATCCGCTCCATTTCTCCTTCACAGTTTACCTGGATTATAGTTGTTACCAAAGCATTTTTTTCCCCTCAGTTGGCTGTCTCAATGGAAGGAATCTCAAATTCATAGAATTAAGACAACATATTTTTCTTCTTAAATTACAACTTGAATTGAACCCAGTAACATTTATGTTTTTTTCCTAATTACACAATTAAAATATTCTGAATGCTGGAAATTTGGAGAGCTCAGGAAAACCCCAAAACACTAAGGAAAGACAAAACATGCTGAAACAAAACAAAATAAAAATCATTTGTAATTTTACAGCCCAATGACAAGTACGCTCAGCGATTTGAATTTATTTTATAAATAATACACATAAACATAGGTCGACATGGTTCTGGACTTCATATTCTGTTCCATTGTCTCCTATTTCCTCAGTTCAACTCTATTATCATTATTTTAGCTTTATAGCAAGTTTGCTGTTGTTATTAGGTGCCCTTGATTTGATTTCCGACTCACAGCAACCCCATGTGACAGAGTAGAACTTCCCCATAGGATTTTCTTGGCTGTAATCTTTCAGGGAGTAGATTGCCAGGTCTTTCTCTCAAAGAGCTACTGAGTGGGTTCAAACCAACATTCTTTCAGTTAGCAGCTGAGCACTGAACTGTTGCGCCACCAGAGCTCCTTTATAGCAAGTTTAGACATCTGTTTTTGTAAGCTCTCCAATATGCTTCTGTTTCAATATTTTTTTGCCTATTTATTATCTGTGTATACTTTCAGAGAAATTTTGAGTCAAAATGTCAAGTTAAAAATATCCTTTCAGATTTTGATAGGAATTGCTTTAAATATAAAAATTAATTTGTATAAAGTTGACTTATTAACCATAATTGAGTCTTCCAATCCAGGAACATGTCTTAATCAACTCTTAGCATGCCCCTCCACTGAATTTTGTAGATTCCTCACATAAGTCATATACTTTCCTTGTTGAGTCTCTTCCTAGATATTTTACATATTTTGGGAGCTATAATAGGTAGGATCTTTTCTCATTATGTTTTCCAACTGGTAATTACTTATAATATATGGCTCATGACTGGCCACATTACCAAAATCCTGTATTATTTCTAATTAGTTGTAATTTAGATCTCTTGGGCTGATTGCACCCTTTACCAATTTTCTTTATTTATTTAATTTTTTTCTTCTTTTTCTTCAATTTAATATTTTTTGTCCTGAAATCTATAAGAGTTATTTGCTTGTATGACATTATTTTATTTGTTTGCTGTATCTTTTCCATAAATGTAGGCAACAAAGAGACATTATCAGATATGCTGGAGCTAAGAGAGTATACCACCCATATGTGAGAGGTGGCGTATACAGTGTTGTGATTAAGATCATGCACTTTGGTACCAGGCTGCTTGGACTTGATCCTGGCTCTGCTACTTACTATGACCTTAGGCAAGTTGCTTGATCTTTTTGTACTTCAAAACTGGAGATATTTTGAAGATTTAAATGAGTCACTAAATGTAAAATTCCCATGATACTAAGTACTGTGTAAGTATTTGCTATTGTTATTATTCTTATATTTATTTTATTATATATTTATATTTATTTTCTGAATCACTTTGATTTAGGTATGTCTTTTTTTTGAATACTCATTTATATATAACCAATATATTTTGTTCTATTTCTGATATACAATTAGAATTTAAAAAAAAATCTTGTCTGCTGTTCCCTTTGTTTTATGTCTTTTGAAACCATACTCTATTGCTTTTTTTTTGGTTCCTTCTACTAATTTGGAGGGTTACATCTGTTTTAATTTTTACAAAAGGTTATTTTTCTTAAAAAAAAAAAACTTGCTTGAGAATGTATTTTTCTAATTACTCACATTAAAAATTAAACCATACTGGTTGTCTCGCTTGATGTGAGTCAAAGGAATTTGCACCCTTTTATTTTCTTTTCCCAAAATTTCTAGATTTCTGTTGGTGTATTTCATTATTTTTGATCTCAGTTACTACTTAAATTATTCATTTCTAACTCATGTTCCTTTTCTGTTAATTATTATTTGCACCATTTTATTCTATTTTGTATTTATATGTTAACAGGTATTTGGGTGTATATCTGAGTTTAATGGCATTATCATTTCCATTTCTTTTATGCCACCACTTGCATATTCATGAGTTCTTTTGTTTTACCTAACCTCTTCATGGCTGTAATATGACCTCCAAGCATTTTATATTTTCTCCAGGATACATGGGTGGCATATTTTATAATTCCTTAGATATTTGATAATATCTTTCTGGTGTCTTTACAAGTGAATGACAATTTGTCTGGATGTAGACTTCTTGAGATGCAATCTTTCCCCATTAAAACATGACATATTTTGTCCTATATGTATTATTGTGAGGAAGTGGTCTAGGCCAGTCTACCTTATTTATTTAGTTTATTGTACTTTTTAGGGACTATTTCTTCATCTTTAAAAAGTATTCATCCAGTCTGTCTATGTTTAATTAATTGCACCCTGTATAGGATGAAGCTTTTTGGTCAGCCGATTTAGATTTGTATTCAGCTCAATAGTTTTATTGGTTACAAAAAGAACTCTGATTTGGATAAAAGAATTCAGATCAGGAAAATGGCTTCTCTCACAATTCCCTAACCCACTGACATAAACAATCAATCAGATATTTAAAAAAGAAAAATGGGCCAGTTTATTGGTGTGGTGGACAAAAACGTGGCAGAGAATTCCAAACCCTTCCCACCCCCTATGTACTTCATACCCCGAACCCCATCCAGTTTTTCTAATCCTGTTCAAGTGCTCAAATATTCATCCTCTGGTTGGGCATGATTGATGCCAAATATGATGTAAAGTACTCTTTGTTCAAGGGTGGAAGTCAAAGGAATGCATCAGGTTTCATGCCCAATCATTCTTTTTATAGAGTTCCCAACCCTCAAAATCTTGTCCCTTAGAGCAGTTGTTATTGTCAGCTGACTTTGAGTAGGCCCCCAACTCATGGTGACCTCATGCACAACAGAACAAAATGCTGTCTGATCCTGGGCCATCCCCATAATCGGTTGCGGATTGAATCATTGTGATCAACAGGGTTGTCATTGGCTAATTTTCAGAAATAGATTGCCAGGCCTTTCTTCCTAGTCTGTCTTAGATGGAAGCACCACTAGAAACCTGTTCAGCATCATAGTAACACGTGAACCACCACTAACAGATGTTGGTGACTGCACATGAGGGCCATTGCATCAAACCGGGTCTTCCCCACGGAAGGTGAAAATTCTGCCATCAAGTCACCACTGATCACCCCCTTCTTCACCCAGAAACTCTGCAAGTTGTCTAAATCCTGAAGACTGTTACCTCAGAAGCAATTCTTCTCTCTTTAGCTTATTTTTTCCAGAGTTTGACTCATAATAGAGTGCTTAATTTTTATTGGTGCATCTACTTTATCTTGTTAGGGAAACAAAGCTTAAGTAGGAACTGAAATTCTTCAGTGGCCAAACTGTACTGACAAAGACAAAATGCTTATCCCTTCTCAGAGTAATTATAGTTTGTAAAACTAGCTGATGCTTATTCTCCTTCCAAGATAAGATAAAAAACAACCATAGTTTCTAAGGGAAGTTTCTTGGCAATGTTAGATGTTTTTGTCTTTTTTGCTTAGATTTCTTTTTTAGTAAAATGTATTGTTTATATGTTGAATATCCACGATTTTTATCATTTTTTGTCCAGTTTAATATTTTTGTCACTTTCTTCTTCAGTCTTGGCTAGGTTTATAAGTTTGTCTTCCACGTGACTTATTTGACTTTCTGCATTATAGGTTCTGACTATTACAAGTTTTAGTTCAGTTTTAGGTACTATGAAGGCATTTCACCTCCTCTCTTTACATTCTTTTAGTCAGTCTGTCAGATTTTTTTCATGTTAGTGTTTTTTTCTTAGCTCATCTACTCTTTTTTTTCAGAGGGTCTAGAATCTATGTTTTCTTTAATTTCCTTGAGAGCATAAATAAAATGCTTTCTAAAATTTACTTGTTTTCCATTATGTATATGTGAAAATATGTTCTTTACCTCTTAGCTACAGTATGTATTTATTTTTTGGTGGGCCTAGTATCTTTATGGGTATCATTTCTTCTTTTTATATTTATTAATGGCTAAATGAAAAAGATTTATTCTGATCTTTATTTGTCAGTACGTAGGATGGAGGGATTTTCTTTGGGTCCTGCCAACATTCTCTTGTATGATGTTAGGATCTATCCCTAAGGTCTAATGGCTGGATGAGGTATTAGTGGCCCAGCAATCTGGGAGAAGTTCGCAACATGGACATCCAAGCAGGGAAATTTCCTCTCTGCCTGGTTTATTCTCTGTGCATGAGGAAATTGCTGTTTCCTGGGCAAGCTTTCCATTGCTAGTTTCTTTTCCCTCAGCTTACCTACAAGAATACTGTTTGGCTCTGTTTGGCTCCTACCTGGAGCTCCTGCCTGCTGTTTCGGGCAAGAACCCTACTTAACAAGGGGAGTCAGGTTCCTAACTCATTTCATCACTGAAATAAACTCCAGATGGATTAAAGATCTACATGTAAAAAAAAATAAAACTTTACAAGTACTTGAAGAAAATATGGGAAAACATTTATATACTCTTTGGGTGGGAATGTGCATTTTTTAATCCAATACAAGGACAAAGTAAATTACTGATAGAGTTAACTATTTAAAAATGGAACACGTCCATATGTGAGAAACTTCACTCCATATACACTATTATATGGTAAATAAAAATATTTATAACATTTGATCATCAAAAAGTGAGTTCTTATGTATAAAGAAATTTTTGGCTAATCAATAAGGAAAATATGAAAACCTTAATAAAAAATGAGCAACATTAAGACATTATTCATAAAAGAGAATATACAAATGGCCAGTAAGAACATGAAGAAAAATTTAATCTCATTAGTAATCAAATCAATGCAAATCACCAGAGTGAATTACATTTTTAAAAAAAATTATATTGATAAATATAAAGGAAAAAAGGTAATAATACTTGTCTGGTATATCATAGAAATTTCTTTCCAAGACCTCATTCTGTTTAATGGCTAAATAATATTTCATGAGTTGGATGTAACCAATATGATTTATTCCTGTATTGATGGATGGTATATTGTTTCCATTTTTTACCACTGTAATAAATGGTACAATAAACATTCTTATATATGTGAATAAACCAGAGTCCTTGTGGCCACAATGGTTAAGGTCTGTGGCTGCTGAGCGGCCATCTAAGATGCATCAATTGGTCCCAACCTGCCTGGAGCAAAGGAGAATTAACAGCAAAGCACAAGGAAAATATTAGCCCAAGAGACAGAAGGGGCCACCTAACCAGAGACTCCATTAGCCTGAGACCAGAAGAACTAGATGGTGCTTGGCTACCATCAATGACCGCCCTGACAGGGAACACGACAGAGAGTCCCTGATGGAGCAGGAGAAAAGTGGGGTGCAGAACTCAAATTCTAGTAAAAAGACCAAGCTTAATGGTCTGACTGAGATTGGAGGGACCCTGGAGGACATGGCCCCTGAACTCTCTGTTAGCCCAAAACTAAAACCATTCCAGAGGCCAACTCTTCAGACAAAGATTAGACTGGACTAATGATACTTGTCAAGAGTGTGCTTCTTAGCTCAAGTAGATACATTGGACTAAATGTACAGCTCCTGTCCAGAGGTGAGATGAGAAGGCAAGAGAGGGTCAGGAGCTAGTTGAATGGACACGGGAAATCTGGGGTGGAAAGGGGGAGTGTGCTGTCACAGTATAGGGAGAGCAACTAGGGTCACATAACAATGAGTGTATAAGTTTTTGTATAAAAACTAACTTGAAATTGTAAACTTTCACTTTACTGTAAAGCACAATAAAAAATAAAAAAAGATGTATGGTTGCTAACCAGAAGGTTGGCAGTTCGAATCCACCAGCTGTTCCTTGGCAACCTTACGAGGCAGTTCTGCTCTGTTCTATAGGGTTACTATGAGTTGGAATTGACTCCACAGCAAGGTTTTTTTTTTTTTAAAATAGGAGTCCCTGAGTGGTGCAAACGATTACTGAAAAGTTGGTGGTTCAAACCTACTGAAAAGTGCCTCCAAAGAAAGGCTTAATGATCTGCTTCCAAAAGGTCACAGCTGTGAAAACACCATGGAGCACAATTCGACTCTACAACACATTGGGTCACCTTGAGTTGGAATCGACTCCATGGCTACTGGTTTAGTATTTTTTTTTAATTTTTATTGTGTGTACAAGATAGATAACCAGGAGTGCTATAACTAAAGGGATGAAGGAACTAATTGCTAGATTTATTTCCAAAATGTCAGGAACAATTCACATTTTTTTCAACAGTGTATCGAAGTGTCCTTGCTCTACCTCTAATTTTCTCTAATACTGGTTATTATCAGCCTATAAAATTTTTGCCAACCTAGTGGGTAGGAAATTGATTAGCAATACTATTTTATTATTCAGTTCTCTGATTCTTATTGAGTTCGACTATGTTTTTATGAGCTTATTGGAAATTTGCATTTCCTACTCATTTTTTTTTACACTTTTGTGATTTTCTTATCAATATGTAGGAACTCGTTTTACATTGATAATATTTTCCCAATCCATTATCCATCTTTTGCCTATGTTTCTATTTTTTATTTAGTCAAATATGTCTAGTTTTTCTTTTGGGCCTTCTACCTTGGTAAAAAAGACTTATTTAAAGGCCTCCTCAAAATTTATTCTCCCAAATTTTATTCTACTTTTGTATTTTAATTTTACATCTGTGTCTTTACTGCTTGGTAAAGTAGAGGGTCAGCAAAAAAGAGGAAGATCCTCAATGAGATGGATAGACATAGTGGCTGCAACAATGGGCTCAAGCATAACAACGACTGTGAGGATGGTGCAGGACCGGGCAGTGTTTCGTTCTGTTGTACATAGGGTTGTTATGAGTTGGAACTGACTCAGCGGGCACCTAACAACAACAATCATTACTGTATATGGAATCTATTTTTTTATACAATGAGAAATTGTGTCCAACTTAATTCACTTACATATGGGTAACTAATTTTGACAGCATGTTGAATAAATGTTTTTTCCTTACTGAGATAAAATACTATCTCTGTCATTTATTAAATTTTTGTATATATTGGGACCTACTACTGGACTCTCTATTCCATTCTATTGAGTTATTTGTTTATTCCTGTTTTGATTAAAATGCTGTTATAAGTGGTGAGTTTTAGGAGATGGCTAGGCAAGTCTCCAGATTTACTCTTGTTTTCATATTTTTTCTCTTCTTAGACATTTATCTTTCCAGAGGAGCATTAACATCATTTTTACCTAATTCAAAATGACTGTGATTCTAACTGCATTGCATTCAAAGTATATACTTTTTTGGAAGATTTATATTTATAATATTTTGGCATCATGTCTTTCCTTCTAAGGACATAGCTGACCTACTCACTTGTTCAAATCTTGTTTTGTATTTAACAATAAGCTTGTATAACTACAGAAATTTTTTTCACCATTGTGAATAAGATTTTTTATCCTGTTTTAATTTCTGACTGATTTTTGTTAATTTAGAGATAAAATACTAGGTTTGTATATAAATTATATCTAGTTACCTAATCAAATTACCTTATTAATTGTAGTAACTTTATTTTTAGGGTCTTCTGCATTTTCTAGGCATAAAATATATCTCTAAAATACAATTTTAAATCATCTATTATGTATACAAATTGTTTTATTCTCTTATCTTACTTCATTAAATAAGACCTAAAAAACAATTTTGAATAATAATGGTGATAAAGGGTCATATTTCAGATCTTAATGGTGGTTTCTTTTTATATGGTCCTTATTATATTTGGAAACCCTGGTGGCGTAGTGGTTAAGAGCTGTGGCTGCTAGCCAAAAGGTCGGCAGTTCAAATCCACCAGGCGCTCCTTGGAAACCCTATGGGGCAGTTCTGCTCTGTCTTATAGGGTCTCTATGAGTTGGAATTGACTTGACGGCAAACAGTTCGTTTGTTTGTTTGTGTTTTATATTTAGGCTATTTTCTTCCAATCTTACTTGGGGCTTTTATTAGAAGTTACTGCTGAATTTTATCAAGTGTCTTTAGTATTTATTTATAGAATCATATACATACAGAGTTTTAAGTTTTGGATGCAGTGAATTTGTTTTATTTCTTGAGGTTAAATCATTTTTAGTCTCCTAAAGTAAACCCCACTTGATCATAGTGCATCATTCTTTTGAAATTTTGCAAATATTGATAGATTCATTGGTAATACTTTATCCACATTATCTGCACATATATTCTCAAGTGAAATTGGCCCATGATTTTGGTTTCGAACTCTATTACGTTTTTCTATTTTAAGATTTAAAAATGAATTAGGAAGCTCATTATCTTTTGCTACAATCTAGAATAAATAACAATGGAATTATGAGTCCTTTAAAAGTTGAACAGTTTAGCTGTAAATCTATCTCAGCTTACACTTTAAAAAACGATAGTCTTTAATTGCCTTTATAATCTTCATCATTGGTGGTTTGTATGTTCATTTTTTTTTCTACTTTTTTCATCAATTTTACTAAAATACATTTTTTCTGGAAAATTTTCTTTTTTTTGCTAGATTTTAAAATATATTGTCGTAGAGTTGCATGTAATATTCTCATAATTCCTAATTTTCCATGTATCCATTACATCTCTGTTTTTATTTCTTTTTTTCAATTTTAGCCCTTTCTCTTTTCTTCTTTGTCAAACTTCTGAGAATTTATGTATTTTATTGGTCCTGTCAAAGAGCAAACTTTTGAATTTTTTCTATTATATATTCTAGCTTTTCCCTTTGTTAAGATTTCTATATTCTACTTTCTTCTGGTTTATTCTGTGGCTTCTTTTCTAATTTTTAAAATGAGTACCCATGGAAAGTTATATTATATAATGAGCCCCTATCAATTGAGCCCTGATAGCACAGTGGTTAAGAGCTCAGCTGCTAACCAAAAGGTTGGCAATTTGGCTCCACCAGCTGCTCCTTAGAAACCCTATAGGGCAGTTCTACTCTGTCCTGTAGGGTCGCTGTGAACTGGAATAGACTCGACGGCAGCAAGTTTGGTGTGTTTTGGTTTGGTTTATCAGCTGAAGAGTAAAACATAGCTAGAAAAGTAATCCAAGAACATCATTTACATTAGTAATAATACAGTATAGACATAGACAGGATAGTTTAGCTTTACTAGACTTTGTCTTAGTAGACAAGAGTGAGAGATGTTCTCCTGCTGCTCTTGAAGAAGCAAACAGCCATGTTGTGACTCCTTATGGAGAGGGTTGGCTTCTAGGAGCTGAGGACCTTAGTCCTACAACCACAGGGTTATGAATTCTGCCCACAAACTGAGGGAGTGTGGAAACAGATTCTGCCCTAGTCGAGCCTCAGATGAGAACACAGCCCAGCAGCCACTTTGATTTCAGCCTTGGGGTACTCTGAGCAGAGAACCCAGCCATGCTGTGCCCAAACTTCTGACCTATAGAAGCTGTGAGATAATGAACGGGTGTTGTTTTAACCTGCGAAATTTGTGGTAATATCGGGCAGCATAGAAAACTAATATATCTGATAAGCATTATATATTTCACGTGAGCGTCAAGCCTCATGTGATAGCCACTGGTTCAAGACAAAGATGTAATCTTTTTGTGAATATAACCCTTGATTTTTATACATTTTTTGTTGTTTAAATAGGAAAAGAAAATGGTTTCTCTTTCTTGTTAGGTTTTTGAATTTTACATTTCTGTGAGTCATTTTTTTCTGCATAAATTATTAAATAGCTGCACTAACTATCCAATAGGCACTATGTCAAAAGTCACTGTGTTTCTGGTTGCAAGAAGCAGAGAGTCAGTAAAAACAGGTTTATTGTAAGGATTCACAATAAATCTGCTGTGGGGTCTGGCCTCTTCTGCCCTCTTGGCTTTTCTGTGGATAAATACTTACAAAATTCACTGACTGGCTTCCTCACCAGCTACTCAATATTTTTGCCTCCTCATTATTTTGGGTTTCATGTATCACTGCCTTGCCACATCCCTGACTCACCCTCACAGCACATTTTTACTATCAGCTTCACAGCCTGGCTGCCTTTGGATGAGCTGCCATTGGCCAGGTGCTGTTGATCCAACTCATACCAACTATGGCAAGAGGGGCCCTATGGTAGAGGACAAGGCCTCGTAGGCTAAAGGGGTTATAGTCAGATTACAGTAGGTGGGGTGTGAGCCAGACAGGCAGTGACATATCTTGTATAATCCATTGGTTACAAGGAGATTTTTTTAATGAAGAGCATCATTCCTTTAATTTTCTCATCTCTAGAACAGAGGAAATAACATTTTTCTTTATGTCCCCTGAGTATTGGGCAACTTAACTCTAAGATAGTGAAAAGAAATAAAAACACCTTATTAGGCTCAGAAGCCATAAACTGTAATATTTTTCTAAGCAGAATTTTAATATTCTTCAGGATCCTGAAATGGTACTTTCTTCTATCCCTCACTCCCTGCTTACAGTAGAGTATGATAAATATTATTTGGAATTTATTATGGCACGAAATGTAGCTTTAGAGAAGAACACCACAGTAAAGTATGGGAAGTAAGTTTTTTGATATAATGAGATGTAGCAGAAACATAAAGGAATGTATTTATTTATGGGGTGAGGAAATCCTTTTGCATGGAACAAAAGGCAAAGTTCACTTCTACATATTGTAAATGGTTATTGTAAATGAGTAATTCTTCATGAATTTTATTGATTGAATTTCTTTGGCTGATGACAAAGGTACCAAAAACCAGTGCAGAGTGAGATCTGATAGCAGGAATTAAATATTTTTTTCTTTTACTTAATTAACCACATCCACTTTTGTATGTTGCTGGCCAACTCTAAGCCTAGAGAGAATCCCCAATCTACTCATGAATCATTTGATTCATTACTGAAAGGGGGAAAAATAATTTTGGCTTGAATCAGAAGGAAAAGTACAAGAGTTATCATTAGTTTTAAAAAAAAAAAAAAAAAAGGCAGTGACTTTCCTAACGTGTTCTCTGGCCACAGTTTGTACTTTGGTAGATCTCTCCTCACATTTCTTCTTGTCTGGTATCTCTGAGAGGAAACTGGAGTTGGTTCAAGAGTTTGGACATCTCTTTGTGAATTTACAGTCCAGGTCCACTCTTGAGGAGATCCACTGCTAAGAGGCATCCTCTGAAGGGAAGAGGGGTCGAGAGACTGGACATCTGGTGGGAAGCTTGGTTCTAGTCATTGACTTTGGTGATGACCTCTGGAAGGAGCCTGACCTGTGCTTTATTGTTTTTACTACAACATCACAAGAATAGTGCATATAAAAGCTGTATTATTCAGTGTTGCTCACATGCCAGGCACTGTGCTAAGTAAGCACTTTGCATCTGTTGTCTCATATACTTCTGGCATTAGTTCTGTGAGGTCGATATTATCTCCATTTTACAAAGGAGGATAAGGTCCAATGATGTTATGTAGCTGGTTAAGTTGCAGAGACAGGAACCTGTACTCCTAACCACTGCATTCTACTTCCTCTCCATGTGGCTGGTTATAGTCTTAGAAGGGAGAACAGAACATCTGACTCAGCACTTAGAGTGTGGTAAGTGCTGTACCAGAGATACAGAAGGTGGCTATGGGAGTACATGGAAGGAGTTGGTCAATGAAGAAGGCAGGGAAAGGACATGCTGGTAGAAAGGAGTATTATTCTGTGAAGGCATGTGGGTGGGTAACTATATGGGGTGTATTGTTGCTACTGGCATCAGTGAAAGTTTCTTGAGAGTGGTGGTGGGAAATGAAGGTATATATGTGGGCAGGAGTCAGATCATATTGTGTTAAGTTGTTTTTTGCAGAGTGTGCGTGCACATTTCATCCTAAGTTTCTAAGTGCTATGGGGGAGACTCAGTGAGATGGATTGACACAGTGGCTGCAACAATGGAATAAGCATATCGAGGATCATGAGATTGGTGCAGGACCAGGCAGTGTTTCGTTCTGTTGTACGTAAGGTCGCTATGAGTTAGAACCCACTCGATGGCACCTAACAACAACACAACAATGGGGGAAACTCTCACTGGCTAGTTGTGTTGCTGTCATTTGAATTTCCATTTCCATGGACATCACCCTTCCTCAGGATCTCATTTTTGCTTATCTGGATGACTCCAGAAGCCCCTGCCAGCTCATCTGTTTCTTCAAATTTATATCTTCTCTTGAACATGGAAGCGAGCTTTGACCAGGTCTTAACTCCAGCTCACAAACTTGCAGAGCTGCTCTACTGTTTATTGATTGGAGTCCACCTTCCTTAACATGGAAGCTATTAAGGCTCCAACCCATTTTTCCAGCTGTATTTCTAATATTTCCTTTCACCTAACCTATGTGCTTTAGCACTGGTGACTCAGTGATTAAGAGCTTGGCTGCTAATCAAAAGCTCGGCTGTTCGAATCCAACAGCTGCTCCTTGGAAACCCTATGGGGCAGTTCTACTCTGTCCTATAGATTCACTGTAAGTCAAAATTGACTCAACAGCAACAGGTTTTTTTTTTTTTTAACCCATGTTCTAATCAAATCCATTTGTTAATGTTCCCACCATAGGCCCTCATTTGTGTAGTTCTGTCTGCAGTGAATCACCTTCTTTATCTTTGTACATCTTTGCATCTGCAAAGTCTATCTTGTCCAGCTAGGTAGAGAGCTGTAATAGATGTTCTTAACCCACCCCTGAGACCTATGGAAACCTTCAAAGATTTTTAGCAGCTACATTTTACAGCTCTGGGAAGTTTTCTAGCCTCTACCTTCTACATTGCACTTTCTCTCATCTTATGGTCAAGTTCCTGGAGATATGTTGCCTGGCTTTTGCTTTGTTTTGTCCTCAATACTCCATCTCTTGCATCATCAGCATTTGCACTGAGAGGCTCCAGGGCAAGTTACACCCTACCCTGGGCACTGACGAGGCTTCTGGATACCCATTGCCAAGTTGCCATAGAAAGTCGATTCCAACTCATAGCAATCCTACAGGACAGAGTAGAATTGCCCCATAGGGTTTTCAAGGAGTGGTTGGTGGCTTCAAACTGCTGACCTTTTGGTTAGCAGCCAAGCTCTTAACCACTGTGCCGCAAGGGCTCCTTTATACTTTACCAGAATCCAGGCTCAGTATTCCCTGGCCTGCCAGACTGGAAGGGAGACTGACCCTAATTCCATGAGCCTCTTGTTTGTTTGCCATTTATTCCTTCAACAAATATTTATTGATTGCCTACTGTATGCCAGGCCCTGGACATAGAGTGGTGAGCCAAACAGTGGGCATGGCTCCTGCTTTCATGGAATTTACCATCTAGTGAAAGAGGCCAATTTATAATCATCTAAATAAATGTAAGCTTGCTAGGAATGAGAATATATGGGACCATGTCGACATGCTGTAGGGAGATTGAACCAGGCTAAGGAGGCCAGGAAATGCTTCTTTGGGAATTCCCTAGGGCTGACACTTGTCCTCATCCCTGGGTTATTTACTAACCCTGAGCTGTGACTCTTCCAAAGACAATGGTGGGGCCTTCTGAACAGTTCTCAGAGAAGGGCTCTGACCTTTCAGCTTTGAGCCTTTTATTTTACCCAACTCTCTTCCTTAGCTGTTAAAACATTGACTTCATTTTGGTGTTCTGGCATCTAACATTTGACTTCAGTATCTACCACTTGTGTCATTGCCCCCAGATCAAGACCAGGTTTAGATGAACCAAGGAATTGTTTCGCACCTTCTTTTGATTGCTGAAAGCCTGTGGAACACAACTAAAATAGATGAAAATGCTTCCAAATCAGTCTTAATCTTAGATAGTCAGTGTGGTGGGGGTGGGGCAGGAGGTTTAGATACACGTTTTACAATTCTGTGTTTATATGTTGGTAGTATTTTATTAGTATTTAGAATAGCGTGTAATTAAATTTTTAATAAATAATAATATCAGCGATTTAGTATTTTTGAGTGGTTGGTATGTGGCAGGCACTGTGCTAAAGGCTACCATATATATTATTTCATTTAATCCTTTGCAAAAACTGTCAACACATCCTCCACTGAATCAGGTATAAACTCTTTCTTGGGCTTTTCACAATTTGGCCTATTTCCTGTACAGTCTCATTTTCCAATGTCTTTAACCCTTTCTTACAACTAAACATATTCCTGGCTGTTTTGCGTGCTCTATTTGCATATGTTTTCCCCAACCCCTGGAGTGCAGTCTTTCTCATCACATCAAAAGTCTGCACTTGGTAGTTGTCACCCCTTCTCAGACCTCCCAGTCAACCCAGACTGGACGTGACCTATAGCACTTTCTTAAATAAAATAGGTGCCCAGTTAATGTTTGTTAAATTTAACATCAGGTGCTTTGGGTAGCTTTGTTAATTTATCACATTTAAACTAAGTGGATGTTCTGTAGTAGCCAAGTAATTAATGTGATTTGAGGTGGGTTGCTACTCTTCATCCCTGCCATCTCAGAGAACTACCCAGCTGTGAAAAGAAACATTCTCCCTAACACATAAATCGCTGAGAATCACTAATGTCTCATTTTGAGAAGTTGCCATTGTTTAAGAATACCTTATATTGTATTTAAATAAAGCAACCTCCAGGAAGACTAGTTTACTACTCTTTTCCCTGGTAGGTGTTCAATTTGTGGAATCAATGTACTCTGAGTTACAAACAATTATAATTTTTATTTTAACAATGAGATGTCTGAGGCATAGGGAGGTTAGCTAGCTTACCTGGGTCACACAAACTAGTAAAAGCTGACACTTTGGACTACACCTGGCCCAACTCTGTCAGCAGTTATCAGAGGTATAATTCTAAATGGAGTCTCATTTCACATTTAGTTCCATTATTACTCTTTGGCACACTATCCTTTTAGGAATAGCTGGATTCCCAAATACTGTATCTAGTGACTGTAGAAAAAATCCTAATGTTACTGCTCATGTATATCAGGTAAGAAAGTGTATGTCAAAGCATCTGAAATCACAGACTATTTTATAGAAAATGATATGACTAAATTTATATGGCAACAAGTTTCCAAAATATGTTTATAAATCTAGCTGCCAAAAGCTTTTAACTTTCCTTTACAGTACCCATTCTTCAAAATAATTTAAAAAATCTTCTTCCAACGGTCAGCCATTGCTTTTGTTTTCTTTCCACTTATAAAAAATGTTACTTAGAATACATGTGCCAGATTTCACTTAATTGCTTTTTTATAGTCCAGTCATTAACCTACTGAAAAAGCAGCTTATATGGAAACACTGACATAACCCTCATTACACTGGCTCCAATGTGTTGCTATCATAAAGTATCCATCTTCTATATGTATATGTTTTCATAGGATACTATTGAAAAGGTAATGGAAAATTAAGGTTGCAATGGAGAATTTGATTCTGTGTATATATTTTTAAACACTCCAACACAGTGTATGTTTACAGCATCAAGGGGTTTATTGGAATGAAGGTTTATCATAAACTTTATGATATTTAAAACATGTTTTACAACTGGCCGTATTTTATTTCTGCTCCTATTTTCAAGTTTTTTGTATTTCTTTGACAAAATATTTGTTCTGTGTTTCTCTTTGAGCTGGTAACAGACTACTTATACTGAACTTTCAATCAGAAAAAACGTTTCAGGGTCTCAAAGTGGTCAGTCCCTTTTCACGCTTGCCCTCGTAAATCATTTTTGACATTAAAATTTTAAAGCGTGCTCTGCCCTGTTGGGATAGTGTATAAATTATAAAAACAGTGGAATTTGAGATAAACATTTTAGAATTTTTTTTTCATTATTATCCTTGGCCTCACTGATTGAGGCGGGGGTGGGACTTGCCTATGTAGCTTTCACCAAGAAGAGCAATAGGGTGCAGGAAGCTGAAGCAATTGAGATGGTAACAGGAATGCTGGAATATGTGTAATCCTGGGAGTTAATTGCTTTTCGTACATACCTGATAAACATGTAGGTATGTGGAAAAGAGTAGAGGTGGAAAAATTTCATGATTTATTTCAAATTTTATAATCATTGCCTAGTCAATCAAATTATCCTAGATACCCATTTGTGAAACTTGAGAAGAAATGAGTACTTTTTCTCTAGACCAGGAGTTTCTGCCAGACTTTAGGTAATTTGCAGGAAGGAGTTTGAAAGCATTGATCTTTTTTAACTTTGTAACCCTGGACAAGTTACTTAACTTCTCTGTGCCTTAGTTTCCTTACCTGTCAAATGGAGACAATAATTGTGCCTATCTGATAAGGTTTCTGGAAGGCTTAAAAGGGTTAGTGCATTCCATACATTTTACTACTGTTATTATTTCAATAGTGAGTAGATTTATTTTAAGGTGCTTTGAGGCAGAATGGCATAGCAGAATTTGACAGACTGGGTTCTCATCCAGATTTGTCACTTAATGGTTGTTCAGCTAAGTTACAGTGCTCTCTGAGGCCTGATTTTCTTATGAGTAAAATGAGATAATAATACATACTTTGAAGTCCTGTTGGAAGAATGAGATTATGTATGTAAATTGCCAAGCACAGAGTAGGACCCATAGTAGGTACTCAATGAATGGGAGCCATTATAAATGTTTAGAAAAACCACAGCAATAGTTAGATTGAGTGCCTAAGGACACTATGTCTTTACAAAATAGCATACTTTACTCAACAACATAAAGAACAAAGGTCAGTGTTCTCTGAAATTTATGTAGTTGAACGTTACGTCTTAGCCAAATGAAATACATTAGAGTAAGTGGCTGTAAATGCTATGTTCTATTTATACATGATGAAGGTGTTGTGAACTATGGAACCACATTTTAAATATCATGTATGTGAGGGCTTTCTTGTTTCTTACCTTATAAAATGTCCTCGTTTTAAATGTCTCTAAGTGCATGTAAACATGTTTAAAATAGCCCCAAACACATAATAAAATAAACAAGATCTTCTAGACCAGACCATTTTGTTTCTTTTTCATTGTTTTACAACCATTCTCCTATCAGAATTTCACATTTGATCTTAACAACGCAGAATTTTATAGCTGGAAGGGACCAGTCCCGTACCCTAAATTTATAGACGAGGAAACTGTGATCTGACAGGTTTAAGTGATTTGCCTAGAGCCATACAGTAAGTTAGTGGCAGAATCCTGGCTTCTCGTCTCCAAGCCCAGAATATTAAGGGAAGAGGAATGACAACTTGATCCAGACAAAACTGAAGCTTTTATAACAGGGGATGTGGTGCTGGGTCCTACAAAGTGAACCTTAGCATACAACTGAAAGGGAAGAATAGGTGTGTTGGTTCTGGGGATCCTTACATAGTAGTAGAAGCTGGCCCTTGTGAAATTAGCGGGATAGAGCCATACAGTATTTACATAGAATGTTGTGATCTCATGTATGTTCAAGGAACAAGTACTCAAGGATGTCAGGTTGAAACAGAAAGGCAAGCACTAGGAAGTTATCCAAGCAGTGGGATAGTAGGTTCAAAGTCAGAAGAGCAGGATCACCTCAGCTCTAGGGCGGCTCTGCTAATGAATAGCTGTGTGACTCTGAGGAAGTTGCTTATCCTTCAGTGCCTCTGTTTCCTCAATAGTAACTTTATAATAATTTCTATATTTTATAGTTGTACTGATAATTAAAAAAGTAACTCATGAAATGAAGTCAGCATAGTGTCTGGCACATGTAGTGAGCACTTAATAAATAATAAAGAGCCCGGTGGCAAAGTGGTTAAGTACTCAGCTGCTAACCAAAAGGTCAGCAGTTTGAACCCACCAGCTGCTCCACAAGACAAAGATGTGGTAGTCTGCTTCCGTACAGATTTACAGCCATGGGGCATAGACACATCCAAACTCCCTGAGGGACCGAATTACTGGGCTGAGGGCTGGGGACCATGGTCTTTGGGTACATCTAGCTCAATTGGCATAGCGTAGTTTATAAAGAAAATGTTCCATATCCTACTTTAGTGAGAAAAGCTTGTGAGCAGCCATCTAAGATACTCCACTGGTCCCATCCTGTCTGGAGCAAGTGAAAATGAAGAAAGCCAAAGATACAAGGGAAAGATTAGTCCAAAGGACTAATGGATCACAACTACCACAGCCTCCACCAGACTGAGTCCAGCACAACTAGATGATGCCCGGCTACCACCACCAACTGCTCTGACAGGGATCACAATACAGGGTCCTGGACAGAGCAGGAGAAAAATGTAGAACAAAATTCTAACTCACAAAAAAAGACCAGACTTACTGGTCTGACAGAGACTGGAGAAACTCCGAGAGTATGGCCCCGGGACACCCTTTTAACTCCGTACGAAGTCACGCCTGAGTTTTACCCTTCAGCCAGACAGGCCCATAAGACAAAACTAGACTAAATGGGCACACCAGCCCAGCGGCAAGGACAAGAAAGCAAGAGGGGATAGGAAAGCTGGTAACGAGGAAGCCAAGGTTGAGAAGGGGAGAGTGTTGACATGTTGTGGGGTTGGCAACCAATGTCATAAAACGATATGTGTATTAATTGTTTAATGAGAAACTGATTTGCTCTGTAAAGCTTCATCTAAAGCACACACACACACACACACACACACACACACACACACACACACACACAAAGACTACAGGCAAGACAAACCTAGGGAGTAGTTCTACACTGTAACACATGGGGTCCCTGTAAGTTGGAATTGACCCGACAGCAACTAACAACAACAACAACAACAACAAAAGATTTACAGCCTTGGAAACTCTATGGGGCAGTTCTACTCTGTCCTATAGGGTTGCTATGAGTTGGAATTGACTCATCAGCAACAGGTTAATAATAGCTATCATTGTAATTCCAGGTTGTCAGTCTATTCATGGCAGAAGATACATTACAAGGAGATTAATATTATCCCTTGAGAAAGTACTGAGGAAAATTACTAGGTTCTCAGAGTCTTTGCTAAGTTACCCACAGTTTAGGATTACATTCTAGTTTAAACAGGTAATAGAGATACTTAATAGAGAAATTGAGGCAGAAGCCTGTTTCATGAGCTGACCAACATGGTGAGTATTTGGTGTTCTCAAGGAGTGTATAATAAGGAATGTCATGATTTGAATTCTAGGTAAGTTAGCTGTATATGTATCCCAGACTCAACAGGTTCTGAGTCTCGGACAAATTTTGGTGATCTCATCCTGAATAGACTCAAAGATCACCAGTAGACTTCCCTCTTGTAGTCTCTTACAAAGATGACTTTTTCACCAGATTAATATCTATTAGTGAGACTTTGGTAGTTCAGTGGTAGAATATTCTCCCCTTCCACACTGGAGACCCGGGTTCGATTCCTGACCAATGCACCACGTGCATGTCTGTAGAGGCGTGTTGCTATGATGCTGAACAGGTTTTAGCTGAGCTTCCGTACTAAGATGATCTAGGAAGAAAGTCCTGAAAATCAGCCAGTGAAAACTCTATGGATCACAACAGCCTGATCCACAGCTGATCATGAGGATTTATTTCATTATGCATGGGTGACCATGAATTGGGGGCTGACTTGATGGCAGCTAACAAGAACAACAATATCTATTATAATTAACTGTTTTAAAATTTACTGAGAGCCAGTAAACATCTTTTTTTAGATATGGCATTTTATGAAGGTTTTTTTTTTTTTTTCCCAATTCCCCAAAAGGAATTTTTAACTGCTGTGATGACTGGCTGCCAGTTGTATTTAAGGTCTAGGTTCTAAAATGCTGTTCCCGGTTTCAATAAGGCTATATAAAATCCATGTGAACCTAAAACTGAGCAACAAATTTGTCCTCACCACACATTTCGCATGTGTTCCAAGAAACATGAAAATATATGGGTTTTCTTTACCCCTTGTATATATACAGAGGCCCTGGTGGCACAGTGGTTAAGCATTTGGCTGCTAACCAAAAAAAGCTCAGCAGTTTGAATCCACCAGCCTCTCCTTGGAAACTGTGTGGGGTAGTTCGACTCTGTCCTATAGGGTAGCTATGAGTTGGAATTGTATCGATGGCAATGGGGTTTTCTGAATATATACAAGGAGCCCTGGTGGTTCAGTGGTTAAGTGCTCAGCTGCTAACTGAAAGATCAGAGATTCAAACCCATCAGCCTCTCCACAGGAGAAAGATGTGGTAGTCAGCTTCTGTAAAGATTACAGCCTCAGAAATCCTATGGTGCAATTCTACTCTGTCTTACAGGGTTGCTATGAGTTGGTATCAACTTGATGGCAATAGGTGAGTATATAGCTATACTTCTGTCTTTTGATTTTCATGGGAAATCTGTGCAGCCTGAAGCAGCTTGAGCCATTAAATTATGTGGGTGTGATGTATGTCCAGCCATTGCATTAAAGATGAATAGAATTGATATAAATAAATCCACAAATAATAAGACACATTTACTCATTTTATCTCACTTCAGTTTCTTTCAGGTTCCTCTTGGAAAGTAGATATAAGCATTGAAAAATAAAGCCAAAATATGATAAAAGAAAATGTTGAAACAAAACAAAACAGAATGCACTTTGTTTTTATTGAGTCCCATTTCTCCCTTTAATCTAGCTTTACCTATTTAGACTGTGAGCTTTTCTTTTGGATTTCTTGAAAGTATATTAGTCATATTTGTATTCCTGGTATCTATTATAGTATCCAGAAGAGAATCTGGTAGGCACTTAATAAATATATATTGAATGAAAGAACATTTAAATATCCTTCATAAGATATTTCTAGTTCATACAATGGTGGCTTGATTATACATCTTGGGAGAGAATAGCCTATTAAATCTGGAGAACTTTTGCATGTTTTGTATTATGTGCTGAATGTTCTCTTCATTTTACTTAGCAAGAGGACATATATGTTTGATCAAATAAAATAATATATATATATATATATATAATTTTTTTATAAATTGTAATACGCACTGCAAAAAGTAGGCTTTGTTATAACCTTGCATTACTTAGTGAACCTGGAGAGACACCCTCTGAAGAATAAGGACCAAGGTCTAGGAGTAAGGACAAAACCAATATTGCCTAACAAAGGCTAAAACCAAGCCTTAATAAGATCAAAGTGATCTTGCAGGCAATTCAACTGCCTTCCAGGACAAAACTGAACATAAACATCCTGAGATTTTATAGGAATTTAACATAATCCAGAATCTTTACAGTGTATTTTTTAAAATGTTTAATATAAAATTAAAAGCTAGTAGACATGTGAAATATCTGGAGAAAGTGATTGGTATTGAAGAGATAATGTAATCAATGAACACAGGCCCAGAGATGATCCAGATATTGGAGTTAATAGACGAGCACTTAAAAAATAATCATTATTATTAATGTTAAAAATAGAGGAGACAATGGACAAAATGATGATGATGAAAAGATCGGCTATTTCAACATAGAATTAGAATCTATAAAACAAGTTAAATAGACCTTACAGAATTTAAAAGTATAATATCTGAAGTTATTGGATGGGAGATAAAGAACCTCTGACTATGGTGCTGCTCTGAAAAAATCTTGACTAGGCCAAAGGGGAGCCCTAAAGCAGAGATTGCCTATTACAGGGGTTTTGTGGTGGGCAGTAATGGTCTCACTCTAGTGTGCCTGCTCTACTAACTCATTGGCTGGGAGCACCAGAGCATGTGACCAGGCAAAGTTTCAGTACCTGGATGCTGTGACTTAACTACATGAGGTTCACACTTGAAGGGAGATCTTAGCAGAACATTCCCATTGCTACCCTAGTCATTATTATTATTTTCCACACTAGTGTTTTATTATATTCACTCATATATTTATCATTTCATTTTCTCACCATTTGCTTTTGCATCATAGTCCTTCAGGTTCTGTTTTCTTCTTTCTAAAGTATATTCTTTAGAAATTGCTTTGGCAAGGATCTGGTGTGATAAAACTCTCAGATTTTATTAGTCTGAAGATGATTTTATTTCAAGATCATTCTTTAAGAATTATTTTAGTTAGGTATAAAGGTCTATGTTGACGTTTATTTTTCTCTCAGCATTATCATCTGGCTTCTTTAAATGCTATTGAGATTGCTACTCAAGTCTAATTGACATTCTTTACATGTAATCTGTCCTTCCTGTTTGGCTGATTTTAACATCTTCTCTTTGTCTTTGGTATTCTTTAGTTTTACTACAGTTTGTCTAGGTGTGCATTTCTTTTTACTTATCCCACATGAGATTTATTGAGTTCACAACAGTAATCAATTCCAGACATTTCTCAGGCATTATCTTTTTGTATATTGCATTTGCCTCAATTGTCTGTATTCTCTCCATCAAGAACTCAGCTTTGGATTTTATCCTCCTTGTCTCTTAATCTCACTTTTATATTTTTTATCTCTGCTAAATTCTGGTTAATTTCTTTTCTTTTCTTTTTTAGCTCTATCGTCCTGGCAGCAATTCTCCTTTTAACTGTCTAATATGCATTTTGATTTGTACATTGAGTTTTAAATTTCAATTATATTTTTATTTTTAAAATGGTATATTATTCTTTAAAAAATGTACCTGGTCTCCTTTTTTGAGAATAATTTATTCTTTTTTCATGAGTTTGAATCTATCTCATTTATTTAAACATTTTAGCCATGCTTATTTTATATTCTAGATCTGAAAACACCATTATCTGAATATCCTGTGATTCTAATTTTGCTATCTATTGTTTCTGCTAACTCTTACTCATGGTGGCTTATTTCTACGTATATTTCTCTTTTTTAGTATTATTTATTTTGTTGTCCTTGTATATTTCTTAATTTTGGATTCCAAACTCATAGACAGCTGGACATTATCAGTGTAAATCCCCTTCATCTAGGCTGAGGACATGTTATTCCGAATAAGACTTGTATTTGCTTCTTTTGTGGCACCCCAAGGCAGCACAAAGCGGAGACCAACTTTTTGTTAAATTCTTGGGTACAGTATCCCAGCCCGTACGAATAAATTTCAACCTCAATCACTTTAAGGAGAGGCCATGATTAGGATTATTCATGAGTCATGGCAGGCTTTTTTTCCACATTTTTTCTCGTTAAGTGGATTTTTCTCATTTACGCTTTCTCTCATGGGATAGCGCTTTATGTGTGCTGGCTTCATCTGAGGGTGGCCCTCAGATGAAATTTCCCCCCTTGTTCAGGCCCTGGTTTAGATGGCAGTTAATGAGTTCAGTTTTATTACTGACTTTGAAGAATGTAGTCCCAGAGCTTGGAGGTAGGTCAGTGTTACAGAGAGAACTATAGAAGTCATGGTTGAATCTCTGCGAGGTGAGTGAGGTCACAAAGCTAAAGGCTGTGGAGAACAGGAGTGCTTGACTGAGAAGAAAACCTCAGGAAATCCCACACAGAAGGAAGAATCAGAATTGGAAGGAAGGAAGATGATGTAGTTTCTCCCTAGGATGAAAAAGGAGAGGGTAGTGACTGGAGGCAAGGAAATCAAAAAAGGAGAGGACTCGGGGAAAATATTGTGAATAAGATGTCTTCAAGAGCAGTTTTGGTGGAGTGCTGGGATGGAAGCCATATTATAAGGAGATAAAGAATGAATGCATGATAGGGAAATGAAAATAGAGGACTATCATCTGAGAAGTAAAATAATTTAATATGTATAATCAGGTACTTAAAAACTGAAGTTTTAATTTAACAACATGTGGAAAGAAGTTCCTGAAGAGTTTAAAGTGTTTTGTCCTTACAAATGTCATTTTATGATCAGAACACCTGATTAACAAGATTTCATGGTTATTTTTTAAAAACTACCCTTTCTAAATAATTAGCTATCATATTAAGAAAATGAGCTTAATGGATAGAAAATATGGATCTATGGATTAAAGTGCAAAAAATAAGTCACAGCATTTTTCTTTTAGCACTTAAGCCAAAGTTTTTATTTAGGAATTTGTTTAAAATTGCAAACATGGGGATAATATTGAATCAAACTTTGAATAAATCATGTTTGTGAAATAGACATTGTAGAAGATGAAAGATCACACCCTATAGATTCTTCTGGCTGTTATCTGGGTGCTTGCTTCTGTATATGTCTAATAGTTTACCTGACACTGCTCAAATTGGCACTCTTCTGGGAGAAGGTAGCTGGTATGCTTCAGAAACAGGATTACATGATCAAACTTATATGTGAAACTCCCTCTTCTTATTTTATATCTCTGTTGGAGATTCATAAATTCACTAGCACATTTAAGAGTTTGAAAAGTATAGTAAAAAATAACAAAACTATTGAACTTTTACCTAGCGCTTCTCAAACTTATTTGAGTGAAGAAAAGAAAAAGTGTGTGTGTGTTTGAGGGGTGGTGCTATAAAAAAGAGAGGAAATATTCTAATTGACATTAAAAATTTATGGGACAGTGTTTTATGAAATTAGTTTGGGAAATACCACTTTTAAATCTCTAGTACAAAACCATTTTCAAATAAACATGAGGTCCTCTTATGTGCCAGCCCCTGTGCTAGGCAAATAGACAATGAGCCATGAGGTATATTATGTTCACTGCTGCCTATAATGTCCACTATGCAAGAGAACTCCAGTCCTATAGTGACCTTGCATTTCCATTATATAGCACAGTTTGATTAAGTCTGTATTGGTTCCAGCAAACATAAATGCAGTCAAACTAACTCAGATAAACAGAGCTGGGGTGGTGAGGGAAAGGTCATATAAGGCTACGGCGATTTCACGATACAAAGTATAGTTAGCCTTTAGGAGAATCAGAATGCCAGTGGGAATGAGGAAGGTGCTTAATCCATGCTTCTGTTTCTGTTGTGTACTCTAGTCTTTTGTCTTAGTTTTACCCTTTCTGAGGTTTTCTTACTTAGGTGATTGTACAAGGCATAATATGACCATCCAGCTCCACTTCTACATGACCTTTCAAATTCCCAAGCTGATGTAATTTATTTTTGGCCAGTGCATCTATTGGTTGCCCTGAGAGTGGTGTCCACACAGTTCCAGTCAACCAGGGATGAGGAATGGTCGGCCACATGTAGTGTAGAGCTGCTGCTTCAAGGGGCTTGGGGTGGAGTAGAAATTAAACATATCTAATGTAGTTGGGATGAAGAACTGTAGTGCTTGAGGGGACAGGCAATGATAAAATAATTTCCAGCACATTCTGTAATTATATATAAAAATTTCTAAACAGTTCTTACCTTTATATACAGAGCAGAAAACCCAGGAACTGAAATAAAACAATGACTCAAACAGATAATCTGTCAAATAAAACAGAGCCTCCCTGCCACCCTTGACCCTGTAGATAATATGACTGTTAAGTTGGGAAACATGGAAATACCAAATCCCTTTTCTTAAGTGGTTATAGAGCCCAGAAAAGAATTATTGCTTTACTCATCTTCGACCTACTAGAAGGACTTACTGAAAATGTTTTCTCAGGTTGTTCTGGAAGAATGCTTCTAATGGCTCTGCTGTTAAGTTACTTTGGAAAGTACAACTCCCTAGTCAGTCTAAATTTTGATGCAAAGAACTTTGCATAACACTCCCATTACCTCAGTCATGGTGTACGTACCCATGTAATTGAACTCCTTTGAGGAATCAATGATTGAAATATAGGTATGTATAGATTAATATGAAGATTTCATCTTGTTTTTTCTTGTGAATATTTCATAGAATGGAGATGGTTGAGGTACACTTGCAATTCATCATGACTCCCTCTTCTGAACATGCCTAGCCTGTTTTCTCCACGTCTTCTAAACAGACAGAAGTGTATACTGACTTTTTTATTGGCAGATTCAGGCCTTGCTCAGTGCAGATTACTGGGGACTTGAGTCAGGAAGTAATTAAACCACACTCAACTCTCTGATCATTTTGCCTTCTGCTTATTAGTTTGCCAGGAAGAGAATTCACTGACCATATAGTCTTCGAGCTCCATATGTCTGTCAGTTTGTTATACTGTGGTGGCTTGTCCATTGCTGTGGTACTGGAAGCTATGCCACTAGTATTTCAAATACCAGCAGAGTCACCCATGGTGGACAGGTTTTAGCAGAGCTTTCAGACTAAGACAGACTAGGAAGAAGGACCTGACAGTCTACTTTTGCAAAAATTGGCCAGTGAAAACTTTATGAATAGCAGTGGAACATTGTCCAATCTAGTGCTAGAAGATGAGCCCCTCAGGTTAGAAGGCACTCAGAATACAACTGGGGAAGAGCTGCTTCCTCAAAATAGAGTCAACCTTAATGACATGCATGGAGTCAAGCTTTTGAGACCTTCATTTACCAATGGGGCACAACTCAAAAATGAGAAGAAACATCTGCAAACATCCATTAATATTAGGAACATGAAATATATGAAGTACGAATCTCAGAAAAATTGGAAGTTGTCAAAAAACAGAATGGAATACATAAAGATCAGTATCCTAGGCATGAGTGAGCTGAAATGGACTGGTATTGGCCATTTTGAATCAGACAATCTTACGGTCTACTATGCTGGGAATGACAAATTGAAGAGGAATGGCATCGCATTCATTATCAAAAAGAACATTTCAGGATCTATCCTGAAGTACAGCACTGTTAGTGATAGGATAATATACTCCTACAAGGAAGACCAGTTAATACGACTATTATTAAAATTTACCCAGCAACCACTAATGCCCAAGATGAGGAAATTGAAGATTTTTACCAATTTCTGCAGTCTGAAAATGCAAACATGCAATTAAGATGCATTGATAATTACTGGTGATTGGAATGCAAAAGTTGGAAACAAGGAAGAAGGATCTATAGTTGGAAAATGTGGCCTTAGTGACAGAAACAACGCTGGCGATAGCATGGTAGAATTTTGTTAAACCAATGACTTCTTCATTGCAAATACCTTTTTTCAACGACTTAAATGGCGATTATACACAGGTACCACATGGGTTGGAAAACACAGGAATCAAATCAACTACATTTGTGGAAAAAGATAATAGAGAAGCTCAATACCATCAGTCAAAACAAGGCCATGTGCCTACTGCAGAACAGGCCATCAATTGCTCATATGCAAGTTCAAGTTGAAGCTGAAGAAAAAACAAGTCCATGAGAATCAAAGTACGAACTGGAGTATATCCCACCTGAATTTGGAGACCATCTCAAGAATAGATTTGATGCATTGAAGACTAATGATCGAAGACCAGATGAGTTGTAGGATGCTACCAAGGACATCATGCATGAAGAAAGCAGAAGGTCATTAAAAAGACAGGAAAGAAGGAAAAGATCAAAATGGATGTCAGAAGAGACTCTGAAACTTGCGTTTGAACATAGAATAACTAAAGCGAATGGAAGAAATGATGTAATAAAAGAGTTGAACAGAAGATTTCAAAGGGCAGCTCAAGAAGACAAAGGATGATAAAAGTGTGCAAAGACCTGGAGTTAGAAAACCAAAAGGGAAGAACATGTCCCGCGTTTCTCAAGCTGAAAGAACTGAAGAAAAAATTCAAGCCTCAATTTGCAATTTTGAAGGATTCTGTGGACAAAATACTGAATAATGCAGGAAGCATCAAAAGAAGATGGAAGGAATACACAGAGTCACTGTACCAGAAAGAATTGGTCAACGTTCAGCCATTTCAGGAGGTAGCATATGATCAAGAACCGATGGTGTTGAAGGAAGAACTCCAAGCTGCACTGAAGGCATTGGCGTGAAACAAGTCTCCAGGAATTGACAGAATACCAACTGAGATGTTTCAACAAACAGATGCAGAGCTGGAGGTGCTCACTCATCTATGCTAAGAAATTTGGAGGACAGCTATACCTGGCCAGCCAACTGCAAGAGAGCCATATTTGTGCCCTTGCCAAAGAAAGGTGATCCAAAAGAATGTGTAAATTATTGAACAACAACATTAATATCACACACAAGTAAAATTTTGCTGAAGATAATTAAAAAAAGGTTGCAGCAGTACATCAACAGGGAACTGCCAGAAATTCAAGTGCAATTCAGAAAAGGATGTGGAATGAGGGATATCATTGCTGATGTCAGATGGATATTGGCTGAAAGCAGAGAATACCAAAAAGATGTTTACCTGTGTTTTATTGACTATGCGAAGGAATTTTTGACTGTGTGGATCATAACAAATTAAGGATAACTTTGTGAAGAATGGAAATTCCAGAACACTTAACTGTGTTCAGGCAGAACCTATACATAGACCAGGAAGCAATCATTAGAACAGAACAAGGGAATACTCTATGGTTTAAAATCAGGAAAGGCGTGCATCAGAGTTGTATCCTTTCACCATACTGATTCAATCTGTATGCTGAGCAAATAATATGAGAAACTGGACTATATGAAGAAGAAGGCAACATCAGGATTGGTAGAAGATTCATTATCAACCTGCGATATGTAGATGACACAACCTTCCTTGCTGAAAGCAAAGAGGGCTTGAAGCACTTACTGATGAAGATCAAAGACTACAGCCTTCAGTGTGGATTGCACCTCAACATAAAGAAGACAAAAATCCTCACAACTGAACCAATAAGCAACATCATGATAAATGGAGAAAAGGTTGAAGTTGTCAATAATTTCATTTTACTTGGATCCACAATCAATACCCATGGAAGCAGCAGTCAAGAAATCAAACGATGTATCACACTAGGAAATTCTGCTGCAAAAGCTCCCTTTAATGTGTTGAAAAGCAAAGATGTCACTTTGAGGACTAAGGTGCACCTGACCCAAGCCATGATATTTTCAGTCACCTCATATGCATGTGAAAGCTGGACTATTAATAAGAAACACTGCAAAAGAATTGATGCCTTTGAATTATGGTGTTGACGAATAATATTGAATATACCAGGGACTGCCAGAAGAATGAACACGTCTGTCTTGGAAGAAGTACAGCCAGAGTGCTCCTTGGGAGTAAGGATGATGAGACTTTGTCTCACGTACTTGGGACTTCTTATCAGGAGGGGCTGGTCCCTGGAGAAGGCCATCATGCTTGGTAAGGTAGAGGGTCAGCGAAAAAGAGGAAGACCGTCAATAAAGTAGATTGTCACAGTGGTTGCTACAATGGGCTGAAACATAGCAACGACTGTCAGGATGGCAAGGGACTCGGCAGTGTTTTGTTCTGTTGTACATGGGGTCGCTATGAGTTGGAGTTAACTCAACGGCACCTAACAACAGCAACGTGATCTTCAAGTATTCTGGCTTCTAATATAGTTCTTCACTACATAATAGCAGTTCATCAATCTGGTATCTACCTTAATCTCACTTGCATGCTAGATGGCTGAGTTAGGCTCCCAGGTCCTGATAACCTAGGACAAGGATTCAGTCCTTCAATGAACAGGTCCAGACCCTGGAATATGGCAATTTCATCTAGGTCCGTCCAGCTGCTGCTCACAACTTACCACCTTTCTATCACTTTCTTCAGTTAGAAACGTCTACATGTCTCTAAGATGGAGCCTTCCCCTAAGCTTTTTCTGTCCTTGGGGTTGAGTTGTTTTAGATACTTGGTTGTCCCATGAGGACTACTTTTCACCTGCTCTTCTGAGCCAGCAGGGCCCTCCCATAAGCACTCATTCCTCACTGAGTAGGCCAAGTAGCCATTAGAACTTCCCATGGTCTGCCAAGCCAAAATGTGTTTTGAGAATGTGTATTCAAGTTCCAAGCCCCTTTACAGGAAGCCATTTGTCTTAGTAACCCAATGTTGCTGTAGCACAAATACCACAAGTGGGTGACTTTAAAAAACAGACATTTATTTTCTCACAGTTCTGTAGGCTAAAATCAGGGCCTTGCCATGTTGATTCCTTCCTTGTTGGTAATCCCCGGTGTTCCTTGGTTCCTTGCTGTTCAATGGCTTATAGATTCCTACATACCATCTGTCCTCTACTGTGTGTCTCTGTGTCTATTCTGATGTTTTTAGCACTCAGAAATGATTAGATTTAGAACCCACCATTCTGGTATGGCCTCATTAACATAACAAAAGAAAAACCCTGTTTCCAAACAGGATCACGTCCACAGGTCCAGTAATTCAATGCATATTTTTGGCAGATACAATTTGAAACATAATACCATTTTATATCTTGGATGGCAAATAAGTTTTGCTTCCAGTGTCATGTTGTAAAAATGGCTTGAGGGCAGTGTGTGTCCTCCTCTTCATTCACAAGGGGAAAGGAGAATCAAGATCAACAGTCCAAGGCTGATTCCCATGAGGCAGAGTTCAGACATGCCTCCTCTCTCTGCCATCTTTATTAATTCTGACACCAACCGTCCCTCTCACAGCACTCTCTACTAGATTCAATAATTCACTGCAATGGCCATACTGAACTCACAGACCATACTCAGAATTATGGGGTTTATTAGGGAAGTAACAGTTACAACTCAGGCTCAAGAAAACTCAGGATACAGTTCTTCCATCAGAATAGCATCTCCCCAGCTGTGCTTGCAGGCACGCCTCTCCCCGGCTCTTAGTCTCTGCCCAAAGGCACACACGACACTATCTCCTGCTGACAGGTCTCTGATGCTGGGTCTGTCCTGGAGGTCTTGCCTTCCTTGGTGGTGGTGGGTTCCTCCTCCCTGCTCTGGAATTGGCTCTCTTTTAAGGAAAAACTGACCAATCCATTTGGTAGGCCACAGATACCCTATCACACAATCATCTGGGTGGGAGTTACAAGACCATGACTAGAAAGGCCACACACAAAAGTAATTAATCCATTGCACACGTCCAATTACTTAGTTGTAGCTATTTGGAGTGTGTGTTGGAAAGGATACCAAGGGTGTTACTATAGGCTTCAAGACAGAGCACCAGCGTTAAATCGTGCTGTTTACTAGATCAAGACAGTGATGGAATTGGTGGTTGGTTGTGGAGACAGCGTCAACGGATCATCGATAGTCCTGCCATATGGCAGAATACTCGGAGACTTCTTACCATCCAATAGGACAACAAATTCCTTTGAGTCCAAACACCCTGACAAGTTATGAGACCTTTGGCTATGAATATTAGGGAGATAAAGAAAGGGGTCTTTAGGATAACTAAATGACCTCTGAAAATGGAAGGGCTGCCCTGTTTTGGGAATGGGCTAAACTTTGTCTATAGTAAGAAGAGTGACAAGTACCAAATCAAGGGGATTGAAACCCTCATTTTTCCAACTACAGTACACACCTGGAACTCCTCCTAATGCTATCATTATCTCCATCTCCCCTTGAACTTATCTTTACCCTTAAACTTGGGTGCTTATCTCTGAGGAGGTAAGTTTATTGTAGGAATTCATCCTTGGTGTGTTTGCCATTCTTGGTGAGTCCTCATATTCAGGTCCCTGGCACTTCCTGTCCTCATCTAGCTCATGCTTCCCAGTTTGGCCACCAAGCATTTTGCATGGTGTCTAATGTTTCTTGAATTGTCTAGGTTGCTGTGCTTCAGCATTCATACACTGGCATTGATTTAAAAAAAATTGTTAAGCTTCTATTATATGACAGATATAGTCCTGAATGCTGGGTATAATTACAGGAGACTAGCATGTAGGGCTCTAAGTTGCTCTTACCTGTTATCCAAACTCCTACACTCACTACAGTTCCCTCTTTTGCTTCATAGCCTTTGTTCAAGGGCTTGGGCTTCTGTTTTTGCTTGCATTCTCTGAGTTTCTCATCAAGTTAACTGCCTGGTTCCTATCCTTCCACTCTTTGCCTTGCTTTCATAATTGTTTATGTGGAAATTTGGAGCCCAGTCTCTGAGCCTCATCCCTATAGTTGGCAGCCTGCAGTTTTTGGCTATGCATCTTAGGGGCCACCTGCCTGCTCTAGAACTTTAAAGATTTATTATGCCAAAATACTGGGATACTTTCCTCACCCTATCTCCTCCCTATCCCCCGTACTTTATCTTGCCGACTGCTTTCCTGAACCATGTTTATTCAGACTTTTCGTACTCTGGGCTGAAACTCTTTTGTCAGCTGGGCCTGACCAGTGCCTATTTGGGTCTCATGGGCAGGTCTATAGGGTCGCTATGACTTGGAATCGACTCAATAGCAGTAGGTTTTGTTTTGAGCAGGTCTAATGTAAGGACCTTGCCCTACTCCCTGTCTTACTGTGTATGACCTATGTTTTCTCATTGATAAATCTTGAGATATGATGGAATTAAGATATGTCTGGACAACCCAACTGGTAAATGAATTCTGTAATCCACTTTAGAATAGTCTTACTACATAGTATCTTTATAGTTAGTTATATAACTGTATATACTATAGCTATATGGTATAGTTAGCATCTTTTTCTAACCTGGTTCTTTGGTTGAAGGTAGTGAAATATAGTGGTGACAACTTGAATAAAATTCTGGTGTATGAATGCTTTTAATTAGTCTGAGGTATATGGAGGCTCATTGTCAGAAATTGTCAGATGTTGTCACGTATGGCTCATAACTGGTATGGAACTGTATTTGTTTCAACATGTTTGAGACAAAATAAAGAACACTTAGGAAACACTTAACACAGTCAAGGAGTTCCTACCTTGGAGTGTTCCTGAAAAATCAGTGGGGACTCTTGCCCATCATTTTTTGGTTACCTGCCATTAACTACTAGGTGCTTTTGGCAGGCTACTCCCAATTATCTGACTTAAGAATCTTTCTAATATAATCCATCCTGGACCATCAAAAACAGCTTCTGGCTCATACTTTCCAGGAAGGATAATTCTGTGTGTGTCCACGATACATGATGACTGCATTCTTGAATAACAGCATGCTTTCTTCAGAAGGGACTTCCTTTATAAGAAAAATAATATCTATTGACAATTTGTGAAGAATATAAAAAATTTAAGGCAGTTTTACTTTTCCTTCCTTGCAATTGCCTCCACACCCAGTATCAGAAACTGAGTGATCTAACATCCTGGATATGTTTGATCTGAAGTGAAATTTAATTCGTTTGGAGAACCTCAAAAATATCTTTGAACATTCAAATTTCCTATGGAATTGGCAAATCCTAGCCTGAATCTATGGTAGCAGGAAATCAGTCTACAATATTGCTTTGAAGGCTACTCTAGAATTATGTAATTCAAGACAAGGCCTTGAATTTAGAAAAAAATTCTCAAAACAGTTTATTACCTGTGAACAATGTACGGACAAAGCCAAATAGTAGGTGAAATTGGAGATTCCTAGGCTCATTTACCATTCGTTGCAGAGTTCCATCCCATAGAAGGAGCCCTGGTGGCGTAGTAGTTAAAGCTATCAACTGCTAACTGAAAGGCTGGCGGTTTGAAACCACCAGTTGCTCCCTGGGAGAAAGATATGGCAATCTGCTTCCATAGAGATTTACAGCCTGGGAAACCCTATGGTGTTGCAGTGAGTTGGAATCAATTAGATGGCAGTGGGTTTGGTTTGGTTTGGTTCATCCCATAGATAACATTGTTCTTGAGTTGTAAGCACTCTGTGCCTCATAGCCATCTGGTTCAGCCCAGCTTCAGCCATAAAGTGAACTGAACTGTTAGTGGTAGAAAATAGTGCTCTATATTTGTCACAATGTACTAGCAAAGACCCAGAAGTCAGTAACTGCTTGACATTCCAGAAAACATTCTCATGGCAGTGAGTTAAACTTCATGGAATGTCTTTTCCCAGTGGATGATGAAGTCGTTTAGCAATGGTTACCTTTTGTGGAAGAAAATCTTGTTAAAAATTAAGTAGCCCCAGGAAGGCTTGAAGTTCTTGCTTTTGTTTTTGAAATAGACACACTACCAATTGCATGTACTTTATTTGGACAAGAGAAAATACTATATGCATTGATGTGATAGCTTAAGAAAGTGACTCAGGGAGTTCCAATTTTACTTATCTCCTTTTTCCATTTAATTAGCTGATACATCGAGTTGGTGTGGGACTTCTAGATGTCCTTTTGGTTTTCATTTATAGTCAGTTCAATAACTAGGACATGATCATATCAGGCTAGCACGCCTGAAAGCTCAGCAATCAGAGACTCTGCGAAGCACTGGAAAATTCCAAGAGCAATGGAAATTTCACACTGATCCTTTTAATTCTCTGCCATCACATCTGCTCAATATTTTCTACTCCTGTATCTTACATCCCACTGCTCAATCTCTCAGGTGTGGTCACATTTTATATCTGAAACTACCTAAGTTAGAGGACCTGAACTCTGAACCCCCATCTCTTGTTTTTCATGTCTTCCAATTTACTCAAGAAGTTCTTCATTTTCATTGGGTCATCTAATATCTTGACCTGTCAATACTCTTTCTGTATGAAAAATAACTATCTCTCCAGGACTGGTGTATGAAGAAAGTCATGTAATATCTGTTTGGTCTCCCTACCAGTGAAATTTGTCACCCTTGAATAATCATAACTCACAATGAGAAGCAAGTCTTTCCTCAGGGACAATAAAATCTGGTTTTCTATGAGGAAAGGCTTTGTTTCCTCAGAGGTTTCCTCTATAGGTTTAATATAGACACTAGCTCTCAATGCTCTCTTTTTATCACTGTATGTAGAAACAATTGTTTGTTTCCCCCCTGAGGCTTGAATTCCTTACAAGAGAAAATCCCAGCCATGAATATTTGCAGTTCTTTCTGAAATGCACAGGGCTGCTAGTGGGTTGTGCGTATGGCATGAGAGCTAGGAGGGAATGAGGAGTGGATGAAGGCTTGGGATTCAGGATGTAAGAGTTTAGAAGGCACTGGGGAGTTCCATTTATGTGGAACCCAATATATTAGTAATGGTTTAATAATAATGATATTGAGTCCCTTCCTGGTATCAGCAACTCTTCTAGGCATTTCATAATGATATTGAGTCCCTTCCTGGTATCAGCAACTCTTCTAGGCATTTCATACTGTGGCTCTGTAGCCATAACCTGAAATGGCTTCACTTCTATAATCACTGAATCAAAGATTTTTCACTGTGACTATAATCTCCTTTTCTTCCACCTTGCTTGTTCAACTTTGTGATTGTTGTTTGACTTCATTAGGACGTCTTATCCATTTATACCTGTCTCTGTGTCCTATCCATAACCTCCTCTGCCTATCTTCACCATCCTCTTCCCTATCCAGAAAGACCATGGAATCAAAATCAGCCACATTCTGGCTAGTTGTCTAACTTTCCTATCCCTGCATCTTCTTGCCACATTCATCTGGCAAAAACTTAAACCTATTGTATGCAAATATCCATTTATTCTATGTGTGGGTAACTGAAAGATGATGGAGGAAATCACTCAACTGGCTCTTAACACTGCAGTAATCCAATTGTGTTTATCTGTTCACTCTGCTCGCACACTCTCTGCAAGGATACATTAAAACATCTCTATTCTTTTCAGTTCTCCAGTCACTTTTCCCCCTAACCTTACTCTCAGTTAAATACTCCATCCTCTATTTCATAAGAAAATAGAAGCATCCTGTGGGAACTTCCTCAGCTTACCAAACCCACACAGTAAACTTCGTCTGCATCTGTGCTCCTCCTGTGTTAGTTTTTGCGTGTTAAAATCTCTGAGAGGTCCCTCCTTCTCCCTAAGGTCAGCCCTTCCATCTGTGCTGTCCCATTCTCTCCTTTTTATTTTCAACCTCTTCCTCGGCTACTGGAGTCTGTCTATCACTATTTAAATATTTCTAGGAAACGCTGGTGGTGTAGGAAACCCTGGTGGTGTAGTGATTAAGTGCTATGGTAACCAAAAGGTCTGCAGTTCGAATCCACCAGGCACTCCTTGGAAACTCTATGGGGCAGTTCTGTTCTGTCCTATAGGGTCGCTATGAGTCTGACTTGATGGCAACAGGTTTGGTTTTTTTTTTTCTTCTTTGTTTTAGGTTTCTGCTGTACTAAAAACTTTCTCTTGACCCCATTTCTTTCTCCCACCCTTAGCTTATTCTTTCCCTTTACAGACTTCTCAAATGGAGATTCCTTAACTGCTACTTAGTCCTTGATCCTCTCTAAACTGCATTCTTTTCCCAGAATGCCAGCAGAACAGCTCTTGCCATGATCGTGAGGGACCACATTGTGGGCATTGTTTAGTCCTCATCTTGCCCTCTGACTTCTCCTCTTTTGCCTAAACTTCAAATGTAAGTGCTCTTAAGACTCATCCCTTGGCTCTCTTTCCTTTCTACTCTACAGTTTGAACTCTCTTTCTAAATGACTTTATCTATGTGATGGCTTCAGCTATAGATTATCACTAAATGACTTTTTTTTGTTGTTTATTGTTGTAGTTTAAGTGAAAGTTTACATTTCAAGTTAGTCTTTTATACAAAAATTTACACATACATGGTTATGTGACCCTAACTGCTCTGCTTATACTGTGACAGCTCACTCCTCCTTTCCACCCCTGATTCCCCATGTCCATTCAACCTCTCTGCCTTCTCATCTTACCTCCAGACAGAAGCTGTCCGTTTAGTCTCATGTATCTACTTGAGCTAAGAAGCAAACTCTTCACGAGTATCATTTTATGGCCCTCAGTCCAGTCCAATCTTTGTCTGAAGAGTTAGCCTCAGAAATTATTTTAATTCTGGTTTGATAGAGAGTCCGGGGGCCATGCTTTCTGGGGTTCCTCCAGTCTCAGTCAGACCATTAAGTCTGGTCTTCTTATTAGAATTTGAGCTCTGCACCCCACCTTTCTCCTGTTCTATCAGGGACTCTCTGTTGTGTTCCCTGTCAGGGCGCTCATTGGTGGTAGCTGGGCACCATCTAGTTCTTCTGATCTCAGACTGATGAAGTCTGTGGTTTATGTGGCCCTTTCTGTGTCTTGGTCTAGTATTTTTCTTGTGTCTTTGGTGTTCTTCATTCTCCTTTACTCCAGGTGGTTGGGACCAATTATGCACCTTAGGTGGCCACTTGCAAACTTTGAAGACCCCAGATGCCACTCACCAAAGTAGGATGCAGAACATTTTCTTAATAAACTTTGTTATGCCAGTTGAGCTAGATGTCTCCTGAAAGCATGGTCCCCAGACCCCTGTCCCTGCTACTCTGTCCCTTGAAGTGTTTGATTGTATTCAGGAAACTTCTTAGCTTTGGTTTAGTCCAGTTGTGCTGACTTCCCTTGTAGTGTGTGCTGTCCAAAAAATATGGAACGCTTCACGAATTTGCATGTCATCCTTGCGCAGGGGCCATGCTAATCTTCTCTGTATCGTTCCTATTTTAGTATACGTGTTTCCAAAGTGAGCACTCACTAAATAACTTCTAAATTATTAACTATGGTTCAGACTTTTACCTGATTCCCAATACCTACTAATTTCACATTTGCACTGGAATATCTCAAAAGGTCCTCAAAAACCTGAGTGTCATCCTTAGCACCTTCCTTTTCCTCAACATTCAACCCTCAACCATCATATTCAATTCATTACCAACTCTAGTAGCTTTTACCACCTAAATATTTCTTGAGTCTTTTTCTTTTCATCTCCAATGTTAGAACCCTAATCTAATGCATCATTGTTTCTTGCCATGATTATCTTAACTGGCCTCTCCGTTTCTAATCTTATCCTCTAATCTGTCCTCCACATTGCAGCTAGAAGAATCTTTTACAAATACAAACGTGGTTATTCAAGTCATTCTTTTAGTGACTTCCTGTTAGTTTTATGATAAATTATGTATTTTATATGACCTTTGACTTCCTCTGGCTCTTTCTAGAATGATCTGACACCTGCTTATCTCTTCAGCATCAACTGTGCTGCTCTTCCTCTTGTTTTCTCAACGGCCATTGCTCCTTCCCACCTCAGGTCCTTTGCATGTACAGTTCCCTTTGCTGGCAATGGTCTTCTACCTCAACTCTCTACCTAATTGCTGCTTTTGAGTTCTTAGATCTTAGCTCAGAAATCACTTTTCTAGGGAAGCTTTCTGGGCTTCATGGCCCTCCAACCAAGATGAGATTAAGTTCATCTATTGTAAGATTTTATTGAGCTGTACTTTTCCTTCCCAGTATTTGTCACTGTTTGTAATTGTGTGATTGCTTGATTAATGTCTGCCTACTTTATTAGAATAGAAGCCTCATGTGGAGAAGGACCATAGCCATTTTGCTTGTCATTGTCTACCCATTGTCTATCTCAAAGCCTGACGCATAGTAAGTTAATAAATATTTGTTGAATATATGAATGAATGTACTTTTATGAATCTTAGTTATTATAATAATTCTAAAGATAAGTGTTAATCATTCCTGTTTTATAGAAGTAAAAATTGAGTCCCTGAAATTCTGTAACTTGCCAGATGTTACACAGGTTAAGTAAATGGTAGAGCTGGAATTCATTTTACTACTGTATCCTACATTTCTTGTTAGGACAAGAATGACATTTAAAGGATCCTAGTTAGTTCAGACATTTTGTTTCAGAATTTTACTGTGACATTAAATAATTTTTTATTTGTGATATTACCTGTATGATATAGCGTTTGTTTTGAAAACAAAACAAAATAAAGCAAAAATACCCTCCAGTTTTGTTAAACTGGGAGAGTACATAAATTTTGAGATGCAAATTTGAGGTATTAAAAAGAATAACATTCAAAATGCTTGCTATAGGATGTTAAATGCAAAAAAGCATAACAGAAATTTATTCACAGTAAGATGTTAATTTTTTAAAAAATGTATACAAAATGTCTATTTGCAGTTGTTTCTTCGAGTGATGGTATTTTGGGTAATTTTTTCTCTGCTTTTCTGTACTTGCCCAATTTTCTAGAGTGACAATGTTTTATTTGTTTCAAAATGTATTTATTCAATTTTTATTTTCTAATGATCATTTACTAGTTATCTCTGCTTTAAGATTTTAAATTTTATGTTGGTAAAGATATATTTCATGGTTATGATGGAGGCTTAAGGAAGAAACAGGCCTTTCTTCTTATTAGAAAGAAATGAGCATTGAAGTGAACATAATCTTGTGGAGCATGTCACAAATGCAAAATTTTGAGAACATTTTTTCATGTTATAGTTGGCACCATATATTATGATTTCATAGTTACTTACCCACTCTTCACCTTGCCCCCCAGCCCTCTAAAAAAAAAGGAAGCAAACAAACAACCTGTGAAACTTCACAGTTATGAATGATTATTTAGGAAACCTCAGATCAAGTATTTTTTTGTCCCTCACTCACATCTCTGTTGCAGAGTCTCTTTCCATAGTTGAAAAAAGGCTATTATCTGTGATAACAACTTTGCTTTTGCCCTTGTGGAGAAGGGAAAATAAATATTTAAAATAGTTCGTGTAATATCTTCTTAATAACATTCCATACCAAATCAAGCAAAAAATATAAATAGAATAAAGCCTTGTTAAAATATTATGCATGAGATCCACTTCAGCAAAGATTCTGTTATATGGAAGCAATCATTTGATCGATGCATTAACATTTACTACTCTTTGTTAATTCCCTAACATTCTTTAGATATCATGGTAGGCTTAGTAGGAAGAAAAAAAGAAAAAAGGTGCAATCTGTCAGCTTCTGTCTACCAGCATTGTGCAAAGAACTTTCTGTGATGATGGAAATGTTTTATATCTATGCTGTCTCATATGGTAGCCACTAGCCACACAGAGCTGTTGAGTGCTTGAAATGTGGCTAGGATGACTGTGGAACTGAACTTTTAATTTAACCATTTAAATAATAGCTTTATTAAGATATAATTCACCCATTAATTTTTAGTGTTTTCACAAAGTTGTGTAACCATCATTGCAGTCAGTTTTAGAATATTTTTATCACCCAGATAAGAAACCCAGTACCCATTAGAGGTTACTCCCCATTTCCTCTCCACTTTCTCAGCCCTAGGCAACCACTAATCTACTTTTTCTTTCAATGGATTTGCTTTTTCTGGACATTTCAAAGAAAGTACAATATGTGGTGTTTTGTGACTAGCTAATTTAATTTATTTCAACTTAAGTAGTTGAAATAGTGGCACCTGAATTAGTGCAGGTTCTAGACAAAAGAAGAAAATGAAGTGAAAGACCAAAGACAGATACTTAAGGAATACTGAGAGTTGAGGAGAAGAAAATTCTGCAAAAGAGGCATGTGGAAAACAGATCAAAGGGATAGGAGAAGAACCTGAACAGAGCCTATAGATAAGACAATTTCCTGAAGGAGGAGGGCATGGTTGGCAGTACTTAATAGTACAGAGGAGCCAAAGAAAGAATAACTTCAGTCTAGTATAGGATAAGAAACCTGATGACGAAGGCTATTGGAAGGTGGTGGTTGTTGAGGAGGTGTAGGCAGGTGGCACATTTGTATCATTTGCAGATGGAGGGAAGGAAGAAAAATTCAAGATAGCTTGAGAAGGGTGTGAGGATTGATGGGGTTTTGTTGTGTTGCTGATGATATTTTTAGTGGAGACTTGATCCTATATCTATGTAGAAGCTAAGGATCCAATGAAAATGAAAAGATTTAAGGTAATTGAGCAAGATTCTGGAGGATGTGGGTGAAAGTAGGATCAAGGACATTAGTATAGGAGTAAGCACTGTGAAGGAAGGTAGAAAATGTCTTTTTCAGAGGCAAGAGTAAGTGAAGAAAAAGCAGGTGAAGACACAGTAATTTTGAGGTAGAAAGGAAGGAAATTCAAGGGACTCATTACCTAAGGAAAGTGGAAATGCTACCTCTGAGGGTAAATTTTGGAGGAAGGGAGTGCTGAAAAATTTTCCAGAAAGGCTAGGGCTATGGGTGGTTAAATGTCAGTTATTTGCAGGCCTGTTATGTCCAAATGAACGTATCTCCAAAAAGGGACAGGCATTTTCAGGTACATAAAGCCACATGAGGTCTAGAGAAATCCTAGTATATCATTTTTCACTTACTACAAAATGAAAACTGTCGAGACGTTTACATCTGAAATCTTGAAAGAAGAAATGTACCTCCATCAGCTCACTTACCCTTCCTATCTTCCTTCCCCCACTTCTTTCCCTTTCTCCCTTCCTCTTATCCTCCGTCCTTTCTCCTTTCTTACCTTCCTTCCTTTTCCCATCTATTCTTCTTACGCTTTGTAGGAAACAGTATACCCTCTTGCTCTTTGCCCCATAAGGAAAAATGGAAACAGACAAAACACAAATCTTTGAGAAAATCCAGCATTTATCCATACTACACTGAATACAGAATTCCATTTTATGAGTTAAAATAAATTACAGTGTTTTCCTTATTTTTCTCAGTCACTCTTTTTCCTTCAATGGTATAACAGTTAGTGGAAGTGCTGGAAATTGCTTTGAAAATCCCAAATGAGAACAACTATACAGAAATAGTAGAAAAAGATACTAATAATTTTTTTCTTTATTGTACTTTAGATGAAGGTTTACAGAACAAGCAGTTTCTCATTAAACAGTTGGTACAAATATTGTTTTATGACAATGGTTAACAATCCCACGATGTCAACACTGTCGCTTCTCAACCTTGGGTTCCCTATTACCAGCTTTCCTGTCCCCTCCTGCCCTCTAGTCCTTGTCTCTGGACTGTTGTGCCCCATTAGTCCCGTTTTGTTTTATGGTGCTGTCTAATCTTTGGCTTAGGGTGAACGTTGGGAGTGACTTCATTACTGAGCTAAAAGGGTGTCCGGGGGAAGATACTAATAATTTGATATTGAATTTAATTAAGAACATTGCTTTAGAACATCGCTTTCTATGTAGAACTTTTAGAAATTAAACTTGTTATATCTCAGTATATATACTTGAGTATTTATGTATGTTTATTTATTTATTTTAGGCTTTTAAAACCAAGGATGGCTATCTTGTAGTTGGAGCAGGAAATAACCAACAGTTTGCTACTGTGTGCAAGGTAATCTATAATCATTGGGATGAGTTAGATGATACATGCACCAACTTATTTTGTACAAAACCAGAAAAGTTCAATATTGCATAAAACAAATGTTCCTCCAAAATCAACTCAGGATCCCCTAGGTTGGCACCTAAAAGTATACCATCTTCATACTGATAAATTGTAAGGGCTGTGTCTGAATCAGCATTCTGGATATATATATATATATATATATATATATATTTGTAAAATAATATTTTATTGTGCTTTTGGTGTATTCTGGCTATGTTTTGAAATTAAGAATCATAATAGCTTAGATTCTCCTAAAATTTGACCTGTCTACTAGTCCAAACAAAAAGGGCAAGTAATATCAATTTTAAAAGAAGTTTTAACATTGGGATTATTTTTTTTAATCAGATGAGGTCTAATTAGGCCCAAATATAATTAATCTACTGCCACATTTATTTTATTTACCACAAAAAAATTAAAAAAATCTTTTTATATTAGCCTTTGTTTAATGAGTACTTTTCTACAAAATTCATGTTTTAAGGTTTTAGTAATTAGGGTTATGTTTAAAATACTGCTCCTTAGCAAAGCCAAAAAAAAAAAAAAGGCTTTGGAATCAGTTAAAATAATTTTATGTTGCAGATATTCTAAAATTTTAGCACTGACTAGACTTTTTATTTATTTTTTTGATTTGGTATTTTCACTATTTATCCAGACTTTTGGTCTTATGTTTTTATTCAATGCCTTAGGTTGCAGTTCACTTTTTCTAGTTCGAATCCCAAGGATGTAACCTATTTCTCCTAGTTTAAAAAAATTTATTTAAATTTTTGTTTTTATTTTTCTTGCATGTAGGCAAAGAAGTCCTTACCTATAGAGGAGTTTATTCTGGGTGTTCATTTTTTTGTACTAACCACATTATCGTGAACTTTCCACTTTGTTAAAGATGCTTGTGAATTCCTTAGGTGAACCTTATTTATTGTAGTCAACTTATTACGTACCAGAATTATTTATTACTGTGCCTCCTTTGTATGAGAGGTTAACGAGCAGAGCTAAAAACCACAGCAAAGGGGTGGGAAAGAGTGTGGAGAAGGTGACAAATGGAGATAGTTCCGACTGCAGGAAGTGCTGGAACATCTAAGGTGGAGAAGAGGGGAGCTTTCATAATGGTGACTCTGAGTAAGTGTAGAGAAAATTGATTCAAGCATTTGATCTGGGATCAAAGACTCTTTGTTATGAACGGTCAATGTTAAAAATATGAAACATACGGAAGCTGTTGCCTGTGAAGTCATTTGCTTACTCTAGCTGCAGAGATGTAAAAGCCAGTTCATTGCTATAAACCAGTACAGATTTTCTTTCTGGGCCATATGTTTTGGAGTTTGCTCCCTGCAGAAAGGAAAAAAAAAAAAAGAAAGAAAATTACTGCTTGACATATTATTCTTCACTGTTGTTGAAAATTACTGTACTGAATTCTTTTTATTTTTGATTCATTACTGCTGATCAGTTTGAAACTTTTGAACTTCCTCATAAATACCCATAAGAACATTTTTTAAACAAGATTTTTATTTCAAAGCAGAGTATTTGTCATAGGTTTTAGTACTAAAATATGACTTATTGTTAGAATGTGTTATTACACTTTTTTTTTTAAAGGAGATTATCAGAGGGCTTTGGAGAATGGCATGCTTGGCCTTGTTTTTTCCATATGTGAGTTAGGAATGATAATCCCTGTTATGAGCCATTAAAGCAATATCTGTAAATTCATTGCGAGCCACAGAAGAGAAGTTTCATGTGTATAGGACTGTAGTGTTATTTATGTCACTTACTAGGCATCCTGGGCAAATGTTACAATCTTATTGACTCTTCCAGCCTCCGTAATTATATACTTACATGCAAATTTTCCTTAAAAATCTTTTCACCTAAAAAAATATGCATTTCCTTATTTTGATGCAAGCGTGTCCTCACCCCCTACTAGGCATTTAAAAAAAAAACTTGCCTTTGCTTCGATTCTGACTCATAGCTACCCTATAGGACAGAGTAGAACTGCCTCATAGGGTTTCCAAGGAGCCGCTGGTGGATTCCAACTGCTGACTTTTTGGTTAGCAGCTGAGCTGTCAACCTCTGTGCTACCAGAGCTCCCAGGCATATATAGTGAGTGAGAAAGTTTTTTTGTTTTTTTTAAAAATGTATTTCTTATTCAGATTTATCTATTACTGAGGAGACTCCTCATTCAAACTGACCTTACAGAAGGTGAAGTTGCTAGTTTTCCACAATGAGCCCATCAAAATGGTTTTTTAGCCAAGTAGGCTCCATCATGGAAGAGGGGGTGCAATTTTTGGTGAAATGAGCCAGTATTGTCTATGATAAATGAGTGGAATTTACTTATGTGTGGTCTCTTTCCCAAGTAGAATTTGATGTACTGGTTCACTAATACTTTTAGTGGAGGGCCCCTATTAGGGAATTCTCATTGGCAAGGGTTGGAGTGGGAGAGAGAGTATTGGGTTCACCATTTGGGGTTCAGAAAAATCTTCCTGCATATAAAGTGGATTTGGCTTATAACAAATCCTATTTTTATGTCCCTTAACATGATACAGAAGACTAAGGAACGTGAGCATATGTAACCTATTTTAAACTGATTGATGCCAGCACTAATGGGCATTCCTACTTGAAGAATATTGACATCCTTTTTAAAGTCATTTAGACTGAAAGTTTCTTTTATTGGAGGTAATATGCATTGGTTCTCAACTATAGTATATATAGGAATCTTCTTGAACCCCATTCCCAGAGATTTTGATTTAGTGTGTCTTGGATGGGGCACAGGAAACTTCAATTTTAATAAGCACTTTAGTTGGTTTTGGAGCAGGTGGTCTGAGGACATTATAGTATAATTCTGAAGGCGTACTATGAGTTTTGTCACTAGTCAGGTGACCTCTGGCAAGGAACTTAATCTTCTCTAAGTATCTGTTCCCTGGAGTATAGAATGAAGATTATAATGTGTAACTATACTAATATATAACTTCAGGGGTTTTGTAAGAGATTAGATTAGATAAGTAAAGCACTTAGTACAGTCTTGGCTCACAGTCTGCACTTAACAAATGTTCGGTGTGGAGAGTCTGGTTCTGGGTAAGATGGAGTAAACACACTTCACCTTGTCTCTTCCATTGAACATAATGATAAAAATTGGACAAAATTCATGGGGTATCTATTTGAAGACTCTGAAAAGTAAAAGAATCTGAAATAACAGGTGAGTTGGTGAAGAACACCAGAATTTGAAGTACTTCCAAGTGGGCAGTGAATTTATCACTCTCTCCTCCCCCTCTGGTTATTCCCAGACCAGAATACAATGGATCCTGAAACGTTGAAGTAGGCACTAGAGAAAAGTGAGCTCCAGGACAGCCCTTCATTCCTGGCTCAAGGAGTATAAAAGAGAACTCCTAATGCTTAGAGAGAGTGTGGAAATCCTAGTTTTTTCTCCTCTTCATTCTCTCACCCTAAAGCCCAAAGCAATCCTGTGGTGGCAGCATCAGAAGTTGCAATGTAACAGGATCCAGCAGGAGTCAAAACTCTGAGAGAGGGCAACTTTCTTCTCCATCACTGATCTGTGATCCCAAAAGACAGGGGTGAATCCCTGCTCCTTTTCTCTCTATTTTCCTGCTGCTTAACATCTGCACTGGAAGTATGCTACAGAGTGGGGTAACTAAGGCTCCAGCTTTATAGCCACAGGAATGAAACAAAGAATCACGAATAATCTTGAAATAAATGAAAAGTAGTTAAGTTTCAACAAAGGAATATTGTTGTTGTTAGGTGCCATCGAGTTGGTTCAGACTCATAGCGACCTTACATGAAGCAAAAACTGCCCAGTCTTGCTTCATCTTCACCATCGTTGCTATGTTTGAGCTCATTGTTGCAATCACTGTATCAATCCATCTTGTTGAGGGTCTTACTCTTTTTCGCTGACCCTCTACTTTACCAAGCATGATGTCCTTCTCCAGGGACTGGCCCCTTCTGAGAACATGTTCAAAGTATGTGAAACGAAGTCTCATCATCCTTGCTTCTAAAGAGCATTCTGGCTTTACTTTTCCCAACACTGACCTGTTTGTTTTTCTGGCAGTCCATGGTATATTCAATACTCCTTGCCAGCACCATCATTCAAAGGCATCGATTCTTCGGTCTTCCTTATTCATTGTTCAGCTTTCACATGCATATGAAGCTAGTGAAATACCATGGCTTGAATCAGGTACGCCTTAGTCCTCAGAGTGACATCTTTGCTTTTTAACTCTTTAAAGAAGTCTTTTGCAGCAGATTTGCCTAATGCAGTACGTTGTTTGATTTTTTGACTGCTGCTTCCATGGGCATTGATTGTGGATCCAAGTAAAATGAAATCCTTGACAACTTCAATCTTTTCTCCATTTATCATGATGTTGCTTATTTGTCCTGTTGCGAGAATTTTTGTATTCTTTATGTTGAGGTGTAATCCATACTGAAGGCTGTAGTCTTAGTCTCTTAGTCTTTGATCTTCATCTGTGTTTCAAGTCCTCTTCACTTTCAGCAAACAAGGTTGTGTCATCTGCATATTGCAGGTTGTTAATGAGTCTTCCTCCAATCCTGATTTGCATTCTCCTTTGTATAGTCCAGCTTCTTGGATTATTTATTTAGCATACAGATTGAATAAGTATGGTGAAAGAATACAACCCTGATGCACACCTTTCTTTGTTTTACACCACCCAGGCATCCTTATTCTGTTTGAATGCCTGCCTCTTGGTCTATGTACAGGTTCCACATGAGCACAATTAAGTGCTCTGGAATTCCCGTTCTTCACAATGTTATCCATAATTTGTTATGATCCACACAGTTGAATGCCTTTGCACAGTCAATAAAATACAAGTAAACATCTTTCACATATTCTCTGCTTTCAGCCAAGATCCATCTGACAACAAAGGAATAGAAGAAATGCAAAAGGACCACATGTAAATTTCATTCAACAGGTTTAGTAGCACATTGGAGATTACAGATCAACATAAATTATGCAATCTGAACAAGAGAGAAAAATAATTTCCAAAACAAAATAAACCAAAGATACAAAGAAACAAGCAAGCAGAGAAACAAACAGAAAACCAGAGCCTCATGGACCTGTGGAACAATAACAAAAGGTCTAACATTCATGTCTTTATAGTACCAATAAAACCCAAAAAACAAACCAGTTGCCATCGAGTCAATTTTGACTCATAGTGACACTATAGGACAGGTTAGAACTCCCCTGTAGAGTTTCCAAGGCTGTAATCTTTATGGAAGCAGACTACCACATCTTTCTCCCCTGAAGTGGCTGATGGGCTTCAACCACCAACCTTTCAGTTAGCAGCCAAGTGCTTAACCACTGTGCCACCAGGGCTCCCTATAGTACCAACAGGAGAGGAGAAGGAGTATGCTGCTGAAAAAATAATTGAAGAAATGAATGTAAACATCCCAAATTTTGTGAAAAGCATAAACCTACAAATTCAAAAAGTTTAGCAAACCCCAAACATGATAAACCCAAAGAAATCCACATCCAAGGACATACAATCAAATGACTAAAAAGTAAAAATCAAGAAAAAAATCTTGAAAGCATCCAGAGAAAAATGACGTATTACCTATAGGGGGATAGTGATTCAACTGACAGCAGATTTCTTGTCAGAAAACTAGAGGTCAGGAAAAAATGGCACAGCATGTTTAAAATGCTGAAAGAAAAGAGCTATCAGCCCAGAATTAGATATCCAATGGAAATATCCTTAAGAGATGAAGGTTAAATAAAAATATTCTCAGAAGAATGAAGTCTAAAAGAATTTTTAGCCACCTGATGTGCTCTAAAAGAATTATTAAAGGGAATTCTTCATACGAAAGGGAATTTATGTCAGGAGGAAATTGGCGACATTAGGAATGAAGGAAGGGCAACAGAAATAGTAAACGTCTTTGTAAATATAATAGACTATTTTCCTCTTGAGTTTTTTAAAATATGGTTGAAAGAAAGCATAATACTGTCTGATGGGGTTTTGAACGTATGATATGTAATTTTGGAGTACCTGGTGGTGCAAGCAGCTAAATGTTCAACTACTAGCTGAAAGGTTGATGGTTCAAACCCACCCAGGGTGCCTTAGAAGACAGGTGTGGCAATTTGTTTTTGAAAGGCCACAGCCTTGAAAACCCTATAGAGCAATTGCACGCATGGGGTCGCCATGAATCAGAATTGACTTGACAGCAACTAACAACAGTAATATGTAATTTATCAAACAAATATAACACAAAAGGTAGAGAGTAAAGGGATTTATATAGAGGCCTGGTTTCTAAATTCCACTTGAAATGGTAAAATATTGATTTTAAGGAGACTGTGAAAATTAATATATACAGTATAATACTTAGAGCAGTCATTAAAGCACTATGCAAAGAGATAGTCGAAATCAAAATAGATAAAATGCAATACTAAAAATCTTTTAAATAACTCAAAAGGAGGTATTAAAGGGAAAACAGAGGAACAGTAACCACAGGGAACAAAAATAATAAAATAGTAGATCTAAATCCAAACATATCAATAATTACATTAAATGTGAATGGCTTAAACATACCAATTAAAAGACAGAGGTTATCAGCATTGATAAAGCATAACTTAACTGTGTGCTCTCTCCAAGAATTCACTTCAAGTATAATGATATAAATAAGTTAAAACTGAAAGAATAGGGAAAAAATATACCTTGCAAACATTAATCGAAAGAAACTGGAGTTAACAGTGTGCAAATTTTTACATAATCTCAGAAAACTCTTTTGCAACAAATCCTTGTCAAAGGACTTAGCCATTTGCACTAGCAGAGGGAAGATTTGGTGGTCTGAATTTGGTGAGAAATTGAGAAACCTCAGATTTTGTTTTACACAAGGGAGGTTTATTTTTCTTACATTTAGAAACTATATTCCAATAGTGCTACATCTTATAGTATGACTGATGCTCTGTTTCTGTACCTTCCTGCATATACAGTATCCTTTTATCTCAATAGTGAATTATAGTATAATCTATTAGATGACATTTAAATGCCAATTGAACTGAACAGGTGTTGCATCAATAATGCACATAAATAAATTGAAGTAATGACAGTATGAACAGCTATGACATACAGGCAAGGACAACTATGTCATAATTCTCTCCTGGTAGACAGTTCTTCTAAGAGATCATAGATTGAAAAGCATATAATTTAAAAAAGTGGTTTAACCTAAGTATAAAACTACAAAATCCTTAGAAGAAAACAGAGGTATGACACCAAAAGCATGAATAACAAAAGAAAAAAAAATAGATAAATTGGACTTCATCAAAATTAAAACTTTTGTGCATCAAGAGATATTATCAAGGAAATAAAAAGGCAACCTCCAGATAGGGAGAATATATTTCCAAATTATATATCTAATAAGGATCTAGTATCCAGAAAATATAAAGAATTCTTATAACTCAACAACAAAAAGACAAACAATGCAATGAAAAAAAGGGCAAAGGACTTGAATAGACATTTCTCCAAAGAAGATATACAAATGATCAACAAGCACATGAAAAGATGTTCAATATCATTAGTTTTTAGAAAAATGCAAATCAAAACCACACACCCAGTAAGATGGATATAATAATAATAATTTAAAAAATGGAAAATAACAAGTGTTGGCGAGGATGTGGAAAAATTGGAATCCTCATACATTGCTAGTGGGAATGTAAAATGGTTCAAACACTGTGGAAAACACTTTGTAAGCTCCTCAAAAGGCTAAACCTAGAATAACCATGTAATCCAGCAGTTCCACTCCTAGGTATATGTCCAAAAGAATTGAGAACAAATACTCAAGTAAGTACATATACATGCATGTTCATAGTAGCAATATTCACAATAGCCAAAAGGTGATAACAGCTCAAATGTACATCAGTGGATGAATGGATAAACAACCTGTGGTATATCCATACAGTGGAATATTGTTCAGTCATAAAAAAATGAAATACTTACATGTGGTACAACACAGATGGACCTCAGAAACATTATGCTAATGATATGGAGCCAACATGACAGCCTAGACAGACACAGTATGCTGTCCTTCTGTAGCAAAGACCCGAAAAACTAAGTAAAACAGACACAAATACCAATCTGGGAACCATAAGCATCAAGTGAAGGGATAATGAATTAGATCAAACACTGAAGGGAAGAAGAAACTTAAGGAAAACAGAGAAAGAGGAGAAATATGGAGTGGAGGTCCCCTGCCAACTAACACGGCACAGTGTTGCCCTCTTGGAGCACAGCCAGCAAAGACCATATACAGGGAGTATGGGAGGGCAGCTTCACAGAGCTCCCAACAAGAGATGAGCACCAAGTAACCAGAGAAACACGCTTTCCCGCCCCTCATCCTCTGCCCAGTATGCCACCTCAACCCCTTCCTGATGGGCCATGCTGTGCCACCTTGGCTAGAGACCTACCAGCCTGCCACCAGCCTGGGTCCAACCCGCTCCCACCTGCCCCTACCCACCCCTACCTGCCAGCTCCTGCTGTGCCATTTGTTTCCCTTTTCTTCCTTTTCTTTCTCCCTTCCACCTAGCCCTGTAGGCCAACTCTACCCCTTCCTGCTGGGCCACATTGCATTGCCACAAGTAGAGAGGTGCAGCCTCCCCACTCCCACCCACTGACTCCCAGCAGGCCATTTTTTCCCCTTTCTTTCCTTTCTTTCTCCCTCTCACATATCCCCATACCCCACCTCTATCCCTTCCCACTGGGCCACACTGAACTGCTGCAGGTAGAGAGTCAGTGACCCACTGCCACCCTGGGTCTCCCCTACCCTCACCTGCCAGCACCTGCTGCACCATTTTTTTCCTCTTTCCCTTTCTTTCTCCTACTTATCCCTGTAAGCCACCTCTACCCCTTCCTGCTGGGCCACACCACACCGCCGTGACTAGAGGGCCACTGGCCTGCTACTTTCTACCTCCCACCTAGCCCCACATGCCACCTCTCCCACCTTACTGCTGGCCCCCAGGTCCACCCCACCCCCACCCTCTGGCTAACCCCCTTTTTTTCTTTCTCTCTCTTTATTTTCTTTGTTCATCCCACCTAGCTCAGTATACCATCCCCCCTTCCCACTGGCCCTCACTGTGGCACTGCAGATAGAGCATCCCTGGCTTAGGTCCACCACCACATCAGGCCTGCAGTGCTGCTCCCCTCCTTTCACTTGACCAGCTGCCGAACAGAGGGAAGCTAGCCCGTATGACTCCCTGACCAACACCGCTGTCTATCTGGTGAGGGATTGTGAACATTCCCATACTGCTGGACCAACATCAGGAGGAAAACAGCACCCACCAAGTCCACCCTCAGGCACCTTGCCAAACCAGTTGTGATTGTTATGGTTGTATGTCAACTTGACTAGGCCATGATTCTCAGTGGTTTGGCAGTTTTGATGTACTTTGGCAGTGATATTATAATGCGATCACCTCCACGATGGGAACTGCTGTGAGTTGCCAGTCAGTTGAAAGGGAGTTTCCTTGGTGGTGTGGCCTGCATCCAATATAGGTGGACTTTCTGGCAAGGCTTGTGGGCTTTTGCTCACTCTGGATCCTGCATCTGGCTCCTGTTCATCTAACCTCCATTCTTGGGACTTGAGTTAGCAGCTTACCTGCTGATCTTGGAATTTATCAGCCTCCAAAGCCTGTGAGGCAGAGGCCTGTTGTCTGACCTGCTGATCTTGGGTTTGCCAGCCCCTGCAGCTACATGAGTCAGGAGAAGCCTCCAGCCTGACCCATGGACTTGGGACTTTCCAGCTTCTACAATCACATGAACCATTTCCTTGAAATAAATCTCACTCTCTATGAATGTAAATATATGTACATATATATATATATATGTATATATATATATATATACATATATATATATATATATACGCTTCACTGGTTTGGCTTATGTAGAGAACCCAGACTAAGACACCAGTGTACAGCAAAGAGGGCTCACCCTGTCTGTTGCTGCCCTGCCCATTTGGACAAGTCAGTGACAGCTGTTGTGCCCACAGACAAGCAAGCAGCAAAGCCCTCCTGGCTCGCCAGCCCTGGCATATCAAAAAAGAAAAGAAAAGAAAAGAAACAAAATGGAACAAATGAACATAAAATAAACTATATAAAAAAAAATACCTTAATGTCTCAGAGACAGCAGACAATATCAAAATATATAAAAAAGTAGGGCAAGATGGCTCCAGCAAATGACCAAAATAAAGAATCAGATGACCTTCCAGTAGAAGAAAACGCAGTGGAACTACCTAATATGAAATTCAAAAGACTAATATGTGGGGCTTGCCAAGAAATGAAGAAAGAGATCAAGGAAAACACAGACAGAACAAGGGGAGAAAATGGAAAACATGGAGAAGATTGATGAAGATTTGCTGGCAGAAAACTTGCCAAATATGAAAGAAGAAAAGCTTACCATCAAAGAAGCTCAATAAACTCCATGTAAGATAGACTACAAAATAAAGTTGCTAAAACATATCCTAATTACTCTTGCCAAAATCAAAGACAGAGAATCCTGAGAGCAGCTTGAAAAAGCAAAAAGTCACTTGCAAAGGGGAAACAATGAGTCTGAGTTCTGATTACCTGGCAGAAACTATGCAGGCAAGAAGGCAATGAGATAGCATATATAAAATCTTGGGGAAAAAAAACTGCCAACCAAGAATAATATATCCTGCAAAACTCTCTCTCAAATACAATGATAAAATTAGGACATTTCCAGATAAACTGAAATTAAGAGAATTTGTAAAAACCAAATCAGATTTACAAGAAATATTAAAGGAAGTCCTTTGGTTAGAGAACCAACATCAGATAACAACCAGAGTCTAGGACGCAGGACAGCATCAGCCAGATACCAAGCTAGGTAAAGAAGTCTCAATTACAACAGAAAGATAAAAGATTTAAAACAAGAAACAGACAACAATCTAAATAATGACAACGTCAAAACAATAAAAGAGAGGATAAACAGTGTAGGTATAGAACTTTCAAATGGAGAGGAAGTCAAAGTGATATCAAGTATTAAAAGACTGGTTCAAACTTAGGAAGATAAAGGTAAATTTCAAGGTAACCACAAAGAAAGAGCTTACTCATCAGAATAAAAAAGAAGAAAAACATAAAGTCTCAGTAAACACAAAATCTATAATAATGAAAAAAAAAAGGAAAATCCACTAAAAGCAACAAATTACAGGAAAGTAAGAGGAACAAAGAAAAGGCCAGCACCACAAAAGAAAAAAAAGCACAACAATATGACAGCAATAAACTCATACCTGTTGGTAATCACACTGAATGTAAATGGCTTAAATACATCTGTAAAGATACAAAGAGTGGCAGAATGGATAAAAAAAGCGTGACCCATCAATATGCTACCTATAAGAGACATACCTTAGACACAAAAACATGACTATATTAAAAATCAAAGGGTGGAAAAATATACCAAGCAAACAATAAACAAAAAAGGGCAGGAGTGGCAATACTAATCTCAGATAAAATAGACTTTAAGGCAAAATCAACCATAAAAGATAAGGAAGGACATTATATGATGCTTAAAGGGACAATCCACCAAGAAGACATAATATTAATAAATATCTGCATGCCCAATGATAGGGCTCCAAAATACATAAAACAAATTCTAACAGCACAAAAAGAGAAATAGACAGTTCCACAATAACAATAGGAGACTTCAAGATACCACTCTTGGTAAAGGACAGAACATCTAGAAAGAAACTCAACAAAGATACAAAAGATCTAAAGGTCAAGATCAATCAACTTAACCTCATAGATATAGATAGAACACTCCACTCAACAGCAAAGTGTACATTCTTTTCCAATGCACAGGGAATATTATCCAGAATAGACCACATTTTAGGCCACAGAGCAACCCTCAATAAAATCCAAAACATTGAAATAATACAAAGCATTCTCTCTGATCACAATGCCCTAAAAGAAATCAATAACAGGAAGAGCAAGGAAAAAAATCAAATACATGGAAACTGAATAACATCTTGCTAAACACAAACAAAAACAAACAAAAAAAACTGGGTAATAGAAGACATCTAAGAGGGAATTAAAAATTGCCTAGAATCAAATGAGAATGAAAACATGTCATACCAGAACCTTTGGGACACAGCAAAGGCAGTGCTCAGAGGTCACTATATAGCAATAAACACACATCAAAAAAGAAAAATGGGCCAAAATCAAAACATTAGCCCTACAACTCAAACAAATAGAAAGAGAAAAGAAGCACATAGACACTATAAGAAAGGAAATAACAAAGATTAAGCAGAAAGACATGAAACAGAGAACAGAAAAACAATAGAAAGAATCAACAAGACCAAAAATTGGTTCTTTGAAAAGATCAACAAAATCGAAAAAACATTGTCCAAACTCACAAAAGAAAAACAGGAGGGGAAGCAAATAATCCAAATAAGAAATGAGATGAGGGACATTACAACAGACCCAACTGAAATAAAAAGGATCATAACAGAAAAATTGTACGCTAACAAATTTGAGAACCTAGAGGAAATGGACAAATTTCTAGAAACATACTACCTACCTAAACTAACACAAACTAAGATAGAAAATCTGAACAGACCCATAACAAAAGAAGAGATTGAAGAGGTAATTAAAAAACAAAACAAAACAAAAAAACCTCCCAACAAAAAAAAGCCCTGGCCCAGATGGCTTCATTGGAGAACTCTACCAAACATTAAGGGAAGAGCTCACACTAGTACTACTCAAATTATTTCAGAGCATAGAAAAGGAAGAAGACTCTGAATTCGTTATATGAAGCCAGCATAAACCTGATACCAAAGCCAGGCAAAGACACCACAAAAAAAAAGAAAATTACAGACCATTATCTCTCATGAATGTAGATACAAAAATTCTCAACAAAATTCTAGCCAATAGAATTCAGTATCATATAAAAAAAAAATACACCATGACCAAGTTGGATTCATACCAGGTATGCAAGGATGGTTCACCATTAGAAAATCAATCAGTGAAATCCAGCACATAAATAAAAGGAAAGAAAAGAATCACATGATCATCTCAATCGATGCAGAAAAGGCATTTGATAAAGCCCAATACCCATTCCTGACAAAAACTCTCAACAAAATAGATACAGAAGGGAAGTTCTCAATATAATAAAGCGCATCTATACAAAACCAACAGCCAACATCATTCTCAATGGAGAGAGGCTGAAAGCATTCCACCTGGGAAAGGAAAAAAAACATGCTCTTTATCAACACTCCTAGTTAGCATTGTGCTGGAAATACTAGCTAGAGAAATAAGGCAAGAAAAAGAAATAAAGGGCATCAAAATTGGAAAGGAAGAAGTAAAACTATCCCTACTCACAGATGGTATGATCTTATACATAGAGAACCTCAAAGATTCCAAAAGAAAACTACCAGAACTAATAGAACGAGTTTGCAGAGTAGCAGGATACAAGATCAACATACAAAAATCAGTTGGATTCTTATACACCAACAAAGAGAACTTCAAAAAGGAAATCAGGAAAAAAAATAACATTTATAATAGCCCCTAAAAAGATAAAATACTTAGGAATAAATCTAACCAGGGACATAAAAGACCTATACAAAGAAAACTGCAAAACACTATTGCAAGAAACCAAAAGAGACCTACATAAAAGGAAAAACATACCATGCTCATGAATAGGAAGACTCAGTATTATGAAATGTTAATCCTACCCAAGGTGATCTACAGATATAATGCAATCTTGATCCAAATACCAACGGCATTCCTTAACGAGATGGAAGAACTAATCACCATCTTTATATGGAAAGGAGAGAGGCCCTGGATAAGAAAAGCCTTATTGAAGAAAAAGTAGGAGGTCTTGTACTACCTGACCCCAGAACCTTCTATACAGCATGATAGTCAAAACAGCCTGGTACTCGTACAGTGACAGACACATAGACCAATGGAACAGATTCGAGAATCCAGACATAAATCCATCCACATGTGGTCAGCTGTCACTATGAGTCGGAATTGACTCGATGGCAGTGGGTTAGGGGTTTATGGTCAGCTGATCTTTTACAAAGGACCAAAGTACATTCACTGGGGAAAAAATAGTCTTTTAACAAGTGGTACTGGCAAAACTGGATATCCATCTGTAAAAAAATGAAACAGGACCCATGTCTCACACCGTACACAAAAACTAATTCAAAATGGATGAAAGATCTAAATATGAAACTTAAAATGATAAAGATCATGGAAGAAAAATTAGGAAAACACTAGGGCTCTAATACATGGCATGAAGAGAATATAAACCATAACTCAGAATGCACAAACACCAGAAAATAAAGTAGATAACAGGGAGCACCTAAAAATTAAACCTCACATGCTCATCAAAAGAGTTCACCAAAAGAATAAAAAGAGAGCCTACAGACTGGGAAAAAATTTCTAACTACAACGTATCCAACAGGGGTCTAATCTCTAAAATCTATCAAATACTTCAACATCACAACAACAAAAAGATAAATAACCCAGTTAAAAAATGGGCAAAGGATATGAACAGACACTTCACCAAAGACAGTCAGGCAGCTAACAGACACATGAGGAAATGCTCATGATCATTAATCATTAGAGAAATGCAAATCAAACTACAATGAGATACCATCTCACCCTGACATTACTGGCACTAATCTAAAAAACACAAAATAACAAATTTTAGAGAGGTTGCAGTGAGATTGGAACTCTTACCCACTGCCGATGGAAATGTAAAATGTTACAACCACTGTGGAAAATGATACGGCACCTCCTTAAAAAGCTAGAAATAGAAATACCATATGATCTAGCAATCCCACTCCTAGGAGTGTACCCTAGAGAAATAAGAGCCATCACACGAATACACATATGCACACCCATGTTCATTGCAGCGTTATTCACAATAGCAAAAAAAGGAAACAACCTAAATGTCCATCAACAGATGAATGGATTAACAAACTGAGGTACATACACACGATGGCAAACTACGTGAAGATAAAGTACAATGATGAATCTGCGAAACATCTCACAAGATGGATGAATCTGGAGGGCATTATACTGAGTGAAGTAAAGTCAATCACAAAAGGATAAATATTGTATGAGACCAGTATTATAAAAACCCAAAAAACAATCTTTGATGGTTATGTGGGAGGGTAGGGGTGGGAAGGGGAAATCACTAACTAGATAATAGACAAGTTTTAACTTTGGTGAAGGGAAAGACAACACACAATATGAGGAAAATCAGCACAGCTTGACCAAGCAAAGTCATAGAAGCTTCCTAAACACATCCAAACACCTTGAGGGACCGAGTTACTAGGACTGGAGACCACGGTCTTTGGGGACATTTAGGTCAATTGGCATAACATAGTTCATAAAGGAAATGTTCTACATACTACTTTGGTGAGTAGCGTCTAGGGTCTTAAAAGCTTGTGAGCAGCCACTTATCATACATCTATTGATCCCATCACGTTCGGAGATAAGGAGAATGAAGAAAACTAAAGACAGAAGGAAAATATTAGTCTAAACGACAAACGGACGACATGAAACACAGCCTCCACCAGCCTGAGCCCAGAAGAACTAGATGGCGCTGGGCTACCACCACCAACTGCTCTGACAGAGATCACAATAGAGGGTCCTGGACAGAGCCGGAGAAAAGTGTAGAACAAAATTCAAATTCACAAAAAAAAAAAAAACCAGACTAACTGGTCTGACAGTGACTGGAGGAACCCCCAAGACCATGGCCCCTGGATACCCTGCTAACTCAGAACTGAAGCCACTTCTGAAGTATACCTTTTAGCCAAAGATTGTTGTTGTTGGGTGCCATCAAGTCGGTTCTGACTCATAGCGACCCTGTGCACCACAGAATGAAACACTGCCTGGTCCTGCACCATGCTCACAATTGTTATGCTGGAACCCATTGTTGCAGCCACTGCGTCAGTCTATCTCATTGAGGCTCTTCCTCTTTTTCTTTTTAATATTTTTTTATTGTACTTTAGGTGAAGGTTTACAGAACAAATAAGTTTCTCATTAAAGAGTCAGTACACATATTGTTTTATGACATTGGTTAACAATCCCATGACATGTTGACACTCTCCCTTCTCGACCTTAGAGGACTTTTTTTTTTTGGTGAAAATATTCATAGCCAAAGATACACCATTTCAGAAATTTCTAAGTGTATAATTCAGTGACATCGATTACATTCTTCCAGTTATGCTGCTATTCTCACTATCCTTTTCCAAATTATTCCATCAGAATTACCTTCAGTGCACTGGCCCCTAGGCTTCCCATCAAACCTTTTGAGTTGCTGTTGTCAACTTGATCTCATATAGATAATTCTTTTTTTTTTTTTGTACCTTAGATAAATGTTTACAGAACAAATAGTTTCTCATTAAACAGTACACATATTGCCTTATGACAATGGTTAACAACCCCATGACCTGTCAACACTGTCCCTTCTCAACCCTGGGTTCCCTATCACAAGCTTTTTTGTCCCCTACTGCCTTCTAGTCCTTCTCCCTGTACTGCTGTGCATCATCAGTCCTGTTTTGTTTTATGGGTCTGTCCAATCCCCTGCTGAATGGTGAATCTTGGGAGTGACTTTACCTCTGAGCTAAAAGGGTGTTTGGCGGCCATACTCTCGGGGTTTCTCCCGTCGGTCAGGTCAGTAAATCTGGTCTTTTTCTGTGAGTTAGAATTTTGTTCTGCATCCTTCTCCAGCTCTATCCAGGATGCTCTCTTGTGATCCTGGTTAGAGCAGTCCGTGGTGGTAGCTGGGCACCATGGAGCTTGACTGGACTCAGTCTAATGGAGGCTGTGGTAGCTGTGATCCATTAGTCCTTTGGACTAATCTTTTCCTGGCATCCTGTTCTCTTCATTCTCCCTTGCTCCTGAAGGGATGAGACCAGTGGAGTATCTTAGATGGCTGCTCACAGGCTTTTAAGACCCCAGATGCTACTAACCAAGGGAGAATGTAGAGCATTGTCTTTATAAACTGTGTTATGCCAATTGAGCGAGATGTTCCCCGAGACCATGGTCCCCACAGCCCTCTGCCCAGCAGTTCAGTCCCTCAAGGAGTTTGGATGTGTCTATGGAGCTTCCATGACCTTTCCTTGTAGAAGTTGTGCTGGCTTCCCCCGTACTGTGTACAGTCTTACCCTTCAACAAAGTAACCACTTATCTATTGCCTATTTAGTATTACCCCCACCCCATCCCTCATAACCAACAAAGATTGTTTCTTTTTGTGTGTAAACTTTTACGTGAGTTTTTTACAGTAGAGGTCTCATATAGTATTTGCCCTTCTGTGATTATTTCACTCAGCATAATGTCCTCCAGTTTCATCCATGTTATAAGATGCTTCACAGATTCATCATTGTTCTTTATCTTTGCATAATACTCCATTGTGTGTATGTACCATAGTTTGTTTATCCATTCATCTGTTGATGGGCAGCTAGGTTGTTTCCATCTTTTTGCTATGGTGAACAGTACTGCAGTGAGTATGGGCGTACATATGTCTACTGGTGTGACGGCTTTTATTTCTCTAGGCTATATTCCTAGGAGTGGGATTGCTGGATCATATGGTATTTCTGTTTCTAGCTTTCTAAGGAAGTGCCATATCTTTTTCCAATATGGTTGTATCATTTTGCATTCCCACCAGCAGTGCATAAGACTTCTGATCTCCCTGCAGCCTCTCCAGAATTTGTTATTTCCAGTGTTTTTGATTTGTGGCAGTAATGCTGGGGTGACATGGTATCTCATTGTGGTTTTAATTTGCATTTCTCTAATGACTAGTGATTGTGAGCATTTCCTCATGTGTCTGTTGGCCGCTTGAATGTCTTCTTTGGTGAAGTGTCTGTTCATTTCCTTTGCCCATTTTTAAATTGGATTATTTGTCTTTTTTGTTGTAGAGGTGTTGGATTTCCTTGTAGAGTTTAGAGATTAGACCTTTGTCTGACTTGTAATGTCCAAAAATTTTTTCTGGGTCTGTAGTTTCTCTTTTTATTCTTTTGGTGAAGTCTTTTGAAGAGCATAGGTGTTTGGTTTTTAGAAGATCCCATTTATCTAGTGTATCTTCTGGAGTTTATGTGTTGTTGGTTATGGTTTGTATCCTGTTAATGCTGTGTATTATGGCCTCTAGCATTGATCCTATTTTTTCTTCTATGAACTTTATAGATTTGGCTTTATATTTATGTTTTGATCCATTTTGAATCAGTTTTTGTATATGGTGTGAGGTATGGTCCTGTTTCATTGTTTTGCAGATGGACATCCAGTTTTGCCAGCACCATTTGTTGAAAAGACTGTCTTTTCCCCATTTGATGGACTTTGGGCCCTTGTCGAAGATCAGGTGACCATAGGTGGATAGATTTACATCTGGGTTCTCAATTCTGTTCCGTTGGTCACTGCCTCTGTCGTTGTACCAGTACCAGGCTATTCTGACTACTGTAGCTGTATAATAAGTTCTGAGGTCAGGTAGTGTGACTCCTGCTTTCTTCTTCTTCTTCAGTAGAGCTTTACTTATCCGGGGCTTCTTCCCTTTCCATATAAAGGTAATGATTAGTTTTTCTGTCTCTTTAATGAATGTTGTTGGTATTTGGATAGGGATTGCATAGTATTTGTAAATTGCTTTGGGTAGAATTTCCATTTTCACAATGTTGAGTCTACCTATCCATGAGCATGGGATGTTTTTCCATTTATGTAGATCCCTTTGGGTTTCTTGTGGTAGTGTTTTGCAGTTTTCTTTGTATAGGTCTTTTACATCCCTGGTTAGATTTATTCCTAAGTATTTTATTTTTTTTATGGGCTATTATAAATGGTATTGCTTTCCTTTGTTCTCTTTATTGGTGTATAGGAATCCAACCGATTTTTGTGTGTTTGTCTTGTATCCTGCTACTCTGCTGGATCTTTCTACTAGATCCAGTAGATTTCTCGTGGAGTCTTTAGGGTTTTCTATGTATGGTATCATATCATCTGCAAACAGGGACAGTTTAACTTCTTCATTACCAGTTTGGATGCCCTTTATGTCTTTTTCTTGCCTTATAGCTCTAGCTGGAACTTCCAGCACAATGTTAAATAGGAGTGGTGATAAAGGGCATCCTTGTCTTGTTCCTGTTTTCAAGGGGAATGTTTTCAGCCTCTCTCCATTAAGAACGATGTTGGCCATTGGTTTTGCATAGATGCCCTTTATTATGTTGAGAAATTTTCCTTCTATACCTATTTTATTGAGAGTTTTTATCAGGAATGGGTGTTGGACTTTGTGGAATGCCTTTTCTGGATCAATTGAGATGATCATCTGATTCTTTTCTTTCCTTTTATTTATGTGCTGGATTTCACTGATTGATTTTCTAATGTTGAACCATCCTTGCATAGCTGGTATGAATCCTACTTGGTCGTGGTGTATTATTTTTTTGATATGATGCTGAATTCTATTGGCTAGAATTTTGTTGAGAATTTTTGCATCTATATTCATGAGAGATATTGGTCAGTAACTTTCTTTTGTTGTGGCGTCTTTGCCTGGTTTTTGTATGAGGGCTATGCTGGCTTCATAATATGAATTCAGAAGTATCCCTTCCTTTCCTATGTTATGAAATTATTTGAGCAGTACTGGTATAAGCTCTTCTCTGAAAGTTGGGTAGAATTCTCCAGTGAAGCCATCTGGGTCAGGACTTTTTTTTGTTGGGAGTTTTTTTTTTTTATTACTATTACAATCTCTTCTCTAGTTATGGGTCTGTTCAGATTTTCAACATCACTTTCTGGTAGTTTGGGTAGATAGTGTGATTTCTAAAAATTTATCCATTTCCTCTAGGTTTTCAAATTTGTTGGAATATAGTTTTTCATAATACTCTGTAACAATCCTTTTTATTTCAGTTTGGTCTGTTGTAATGTCCCCCCTTTCATTTCTTATTTGGGTTATTTGCATCCTCTCCTGTTTTTCTTTTGTCAGTCTCGCCAGTGGTTTGTTGATCCTTTCAAAGAATCAGCTTTTGGTTTTATTGATTCTTTCTATTGTTTTTCTATTCTGTTTTTCATTTGTTTCTGCTCTGATCTTTATTATTTCCTTTATTCTAGTGGCTGTGGGCTTTTTTTTTTTTGCTGTTCTCTATTTGTTGGAGTTTTGTAGTTAATGTTTTGATTTTGTTCCTTTCTTCTTTTTTGATGTGTGCATCTATTGGTATAAATTGTCCTCTGAGGACTGCCTTTGCTGGGTCCCAAAGGTTTTGGTATGATGTGTTTTCATTTTCATTGATTCTAGAAATTTTTTGATTCCATCTCTGATTTCTTCTATTACCCAGTGATGTGTAAGCAGGGTGTTATTCAGTGTCCATGTAATTGATTTTTTTCCCTTGCACCTCCTGTTGTTAATTTCTACCTTGATGGTGGTGTTGTCAGAGAAGATACTTTGTTTTATCTCAGCGTTTTAGATCTTGTTGAGGATTGCTCTGTAGCTTTAGATGTGGTCTGTTCTGGAGAACATTCCATGTGCATTGTAAAAGAATGTGTACTTCGCAGCTGTTGGGTAGAGTGTTCTATATATGTCTATCAGGTCAAATTGGCTGATTGTGCCCTTTAGGTCTTCTGAATCTTTGCTGAGTTTCTTTCTAGATGTTCTGTCCTTTACCGAGAGTGGTGTGTTGAAGTCTCCTACTATTATCATGGAACTGTCAGTTTCTCTTTTCAGTGCTGTTAGAGTTTGTTTTATGTATTTGGGAGCCCTGTCATTGGGTGCGTAGATGTTTATTATGGTTATGTGTTCATGATGGATCATCCCCTTACTCATTATATAGTGTCCTTCTTTGTCTTTTACGGTGGATTTTTTTTTTAAAGTCTATTTTATCTGATATTAGTATTGCCAGTCCTGCTCTTTTTTGCTTGCTGTTTGCTTGATATATTTTTTTCCATCCTTTGATTTTTAATAAATTTACATCTTTGTTTCTAAGGTGTGCCTCTTGTAGACAGCATATTGATGGATCCTGTTAATTTTTATCCATTCTATCACTCTCCATCTCTTTATGGGTGAATTTAGGCCATTTACATTCAGTGTAATTACTGATGGGTGTGAGTTTATTGCTGTCATTTTTTAGTGCTTTTTTTTTTGTGGTGCTTGTGTTTTCTTTTTTCCTCTCTGTCTCCTGTGCTGAATTCCTTTTGTTTGTGGATTTTTTTCATTTATTTTGTTTTTGTAGGTTTTGTTTTTACTGAGACTTTATGTTTTTCCTTTTTCTTTTGATGAGTAGGTTTGTTAACTTTCTTTGTGGTTACCTTGAAATTTACCCTTATCTTCCTAGGTTTGAACCAGTCTACTATTACTTGGTATTGCCTTGACTTCCTCTCCTTTAGAAAGTTCTATACCTACTCTATTTATTCCCTCTTTTACTGTTCTGTTATTGTTGACATTTACAGATTAACCTCTCTGGTTCCCTTTTGTAATTCTTTTGGTTTCGGATAGTCCTTAAGAGTTCATTTCCTAGATTGGTATCTGGCTAGTACAACCTGTGTCCTGGATTCAGCCTGTGGTCTGATGTTGTTTGTTCTCAGATCGAAGGACTTCCTTTAAAAGTCTTGTAAGTTTGGTTTGGTTTTCACACAGTCCCTCAATTTCTGTTTGTCTGGAAATGACCAAATTTCACCATCATATTTGGAAGAGAGTTTTGCAGGATATGTTATTCTTGGCTGGAAATTTTTTTCTTTCAAGGTTTTTATATATGTCATCCCATTGCCTTCTTGCCTGGATGGTTTCTGCTGACTAATCTGAGCTTAGTCTTATTGTTTCTCCTCTGTATGTGACTTTTTGTTTTTCTTGAGCTGCTCTCAGGATTCTTTGTCTTTGGTTTTAGCAAGTGTGATTATGATATGCCTTGGTGATTTTCTTTTGGGGTCTATCCTGTATGGGGTTTGTTGAGCTTCTTGGATGGTCAGCTTTTAATCTTTCATGATATTGCAGAAGTTTTCTGTCAGCAATTCTTCAATGATCCTCTCTGTGTTTTCTGTTTTCTCCCCCTGTTCTGGAACTCCGATCACTCACAGATTTTTGCTTTTGATTGTATCCCACATAATTCTCAGGGTCTCTTCATTTTACTCTGTTCTTTTTTCTGATTTTTTCTCAAACAGACTTGAAGCCAAATGTTTGTCTTCAATTTCACTGATCCTGTTTTCCATCATTTCAGACCTGTTCCTCAGCCCTTTTATGACACTGTCCATTTCTGAAATCTTGTTGTTTATCTTTTGGATTTCTGATTGTTGTTTTGTATGATTTCTAATTGTGAATTTATTTTAGCATTTTGTTACTGTATTATTTTCTTGAATTGTTCCATTTTTTTGTCTTTATTTTCCATGAAATTGTCTGCGTTTCCCATGAATTTGTTTATTTTTTCCTCATTTTTGTCTGGTTTTTGCTTTAACTCTTGGATAATTCTGAATATTAGAGATTTGAATTCCCTATCAGGTAGTTCTAGTGCCTTTTCTTCTACTGGAAAATCATCTGGTGTTTTATTTTGGATGCCTACTGGAACTATCCTATCCTGTTTCTGTATATGTTTTGATATTGTCTGCTGTCTTTGGCACATTCAGTAGTTATTTTCCTTATTTATTGATTGTAATTTTTTGTATTGTCCTACTTTTTTGTTTTATTTGGTTATGTCTGAACAGGTGAGCTGTGAGTTCTTTGTTGTTTGCTTATCTTTGGGCTTGATAATTTTCACCTCCTTCTCCAGTAGGCAGGGTCAGTCACTCAGGTATGGTACTGCAGGGCAGGTCCAGCTGAAGGGGAGTTGCTGGGATTGGTTGTTTGTGGCACATACCAGGGCTGAGAGTGCAGACTGGGAATTAATGCAAGGCAGGTTCCAGTAGGCCCTGCCTGTGCTGCTTAGTGGTGTGATGTTCAGCGCACAGTGCAGGTAGGCAGGAAGGAGGGGGAAGATTGTGATGTGTGGAGCTAAGATGGGCATGGGAAAGAGGAGAGAGAAGAGAGAGAAACAGGAGCCAAAAACATACACACAAACAAAAAAGAGTGCTAAGGGAGCTTGCTATTGGAGTGGAGAGACGAGAGACTGAGAAATGGAGAAAAACAAAAATGAAAAAGTAAAAGAAAAAGGGTAAAAGAAAAAAATGAATAAACCAAGAAACTGGAAATGAAAAGAGACAAAAAGGGAAAAAGAGAGAGAAGAATACAAAACAAAGAAACAAAAAGAACAACAAAAAAAAAAAACCAAAAACAAGAAAAAAGAAATACCCCTAGGGATGTCACTCTGCATCTGCGCAGAGTAAGGTAGTATCTCCCAAGCCATGCAGCACTGCCCAGCCAGAAGAGGCTCCCAAGCCGAGGAAAGAAAAAGAAAACAATCGAACAAACAAATCAGAACAGAACAAATCAGAACAAACAAACAAAGCCCTAGGGGTCCCACCAGTGCAGCGGCACAGGCCAGGAAGCAGTTCTACAGTCAAGTGGTACCTTGCAACCCCCCAGGAAGAATCAAAGTTGGCCACGGAGCCAGATATTTGAGAGGAAGGAGGGGGAGCTGGTGAGAGGTAAGGAAGAAATCTAATGAAGTAGAAAAAAGCAACACCAGCAGCCAACAAATGTCATTCAGGGAACCAGCCAGTACAGGCGGGTGGAATCCAAGCGACACTGGGTTGAAGCCGTGCTTCCTGGCCTAGAGACTGTGGTCTCAGGAAGCAGAGGAGGCCGACTTGGGGTGAAGAAGTGTCAGGGGTGGAAAGTATATATTGTTGGCTACCAGTTGTTCTGTCTCCTGCTGGAAGATCCGTGAAGCTGCTTTCTCATACCCCCTGTTCGCTGATCTCTGATAGGAGTCCAAGATGGTGGATCCATGCTGATAGGGGACCTCTGCAAGTATCTCTCCTCACTCTCTGTTCTTGGTCAGTTTCTTATTCTGTTTGGTGCTTGGCTGAGTACTTTATCTCTTCATTTGATGCTTAGTGTTTCAGGACTGATGTGTGACTCTGTTTTACTTAGTTTTTCAGATCTTTGCTATGAAGGGACGGTGTGATGCTTCTGACTATAGCACCATGTTGCCCGGAAGTCCGGTCTTCCTGTTTTTTGCTGACTCTGTACTTTACCAAGCACCAAAGATTAGACAGCCCTAGAAAACAAACAATAACACATGTGAGGAACGTGCTTCTTAGTTCATTCAAGTATACGCATCCAAATGGACAACACCTGTCCAAAACCAAAGAGGAGAAGGCAGAAAGGGACAGGAAAACTGGATGAATGGACATGGAAAACTCAGGGTGGAATGGGAAAGGGAGAGAGTGCTGACACATTGCATGGATTGCACTAATGTCACAAAACAATTTATGTATAAATTTTTTGAATGAAAAACTAATTTGTGCTGTAATCTTTCACCTAATACACAATAAAATTAAAAAAAATTATGCTAAGTGAAAGAAGCCAGACACAAAAGGTCATGCAATGTATGATTTTATTTATATGAAATATGCAGAATACGTAAATCCATAGAGATAGAAATCACATTGGTGGTTGCCAAGAGCTGGGGGCAGGCAAGGGGGAACGTGGAGAAGCTGCTTTATGGGTAAACGATTTTGCTTTGGAGCAACGGAAATGTTTTGGAACTAGATAGAGGTGGTGGTTTTACAATATTGAGAATATACTAAATGCCACTGAATAGTTTGCTTTAAAATAGTTTATTTTATTTTATTGTACTTTAGCTGAAGGTTTATAGAACAAGTAGTTTCTCATTGAACAGTACACATATTGCCTTATGACAATGGTTAACAGCCCCATGAAGTGTCAACACTATCTCTTCTCAACCTTGGGTTCCCTATTAGAAGCTTTCCTGTCCCCTCTTGCCTTCTAGTCCTTGTCCCTGTACTGTTGTGCCCCATTAGTCTCATTTTGTTTTATGCAGCTGTCTAATCTTTGGCTGAATTGTGAACCTTGGGAGTGACTTCAGAACTGAGCTAAAGGGGTATCCAGGGGCCATACTCTTGGGGTTTCTCCAGTCTCTGTCAGGCCAGTAAGTCTGGTCTTTTTTTGTGCATTAGAACTTTGTTCTACATTTTTCTCCAGCTCTGTTCGAGACCCTCTGTTGTGATCCCAGTCAGAACAGTTGGTGGTAGCCGGGCACTATGTCGTTGTACTGGACTCAGTCTGGTGGAGGCCATGGTAGTTGTGACCTATTAGTCCTTTGGACTAATCTTTTCCTTGTATTTTGTTTTCTTCATCCTCCTGTGCTCCCGAAGGGGTGAGACCAGTGGAGTATCTTAGTTGGCTGCTCACAGGCTTTTAAGACCCCAGATGCTACTCACTAAGGTGGAATGTAGAACATTTTCTTTATAAACTGCGTTATCCCAGTTGAGCTAGATGTTCCCCGAGACCATGGTCCCCACAGCCCTCTGCCCAGCAATTCTGTCCCTCAGGGAGTTTGGATGTGTCTATGGAGCTTCCATGACCTTTCCTTGTACAAGTTGTGCTGGCTTCTTCAGTATTGTGTACTGTCTTACCCTTCACCGAAGTAACCGCTTATCTATTGTCTATTTAGTATTCCCCCTACCCCTCCCATCCCTCATAACCAACAAAGATTGTTTCTTTTTATGTGTAAACTTTTACATGAGTTTTTTACATTAGAAGTCTCATACAATATTTGTCCTTTTGTGATTGACTTATTTCACTCAGCATAATGTCCTCCAGTTTCATCCATGTTATAAGATGCTTCACAGATTCATCATTGTTCTTCATCTTTGCATAATACTCCATTGTGTGTATGTACCATAGTTTGTTTATCCATTCATCTGTTGATGGGCGTCTGGGTTGTTTCCATCTTTTTCCTATTGTGAACAATGCTGCAATGAACATGGGTGTGCATATGTGTATTCGTGTGACAGCTCTTATTTCTCTAGGCTATATTCCTAGGAGTGGGATTGCTGGATCATATGGTATTTCTATTTCTAGCTTTCTAAGGAAGCGCCATATCACTTTCCAAAATGGTTGTATCATTTTGCATTCCCACCAGCAGTGCATAAGAGATCTGACCTCCCCGCAGCCTCTTCAACATTTGTTATTTCCAGTGTTTTTGATTCATGCCAGTAATGTTGGGTTGAGATGGTATCTCATTGTGGTTTTAATTTGCATTTCTCTAATGACTAGTGATTGTGAGCATTTCCTCATGTGTCTGTTGGCCGCTTGAATGTCTTCTTTGGTGAAGTGTCTGTTCATTTCCTTTGCCCATTTTTAAATTGGATTATTTGTCTTTTTTGTTGTAGAGGTTTTGGATTTCCTTGTAGATTTTAGAGATTAGGCCTTTGTCTGACTTGTAATGTCCAAAAATTTTTTCTGGGTCTGTAGCTTCTCTTTTTACTTTTTTGGTGAAATCTTTTGATGAGCATAAGTGTTTAATTTTTAGAACATCCCAGTTATCTAGCTTATCTTCTGGAGTTTGTGTGTTGTTGGTTATGGTGTTTATCCTGTTAATGCCATGTTTTAGGGCCTCTAGCGTTGATCCTATTTTTTCTTTTGTGAACTTTATAGTTTTTGACTTTATATTTAGGTCTTTGATCAATTTTGAATTAGTTTTTGTATATGGTGTGAGGTATGGGTCCTTTTCATTTTTTTGCAGATGTATATCCAGTTTTGCCAGCACCATTTGTTAAAAAGACTGTCTTTTCCCCATTTGATGGACTTTGGGCCCTTGTCAAAGATCAGGTGACCGTAGGTGGACAGATTTACATCTGGGTTCTCAATTCTGTTCCATTGGACAATGTATCTGTCGTTGTACCAGTACCAGGCTATTTTGACTACTGTAGCTGTATAATAGGTTCTGAGGTCAGGTAGGGCGAATCCTCCTACTTTCTTCTTCTTCTTCAGTATTGCTTTACTTATCTGGGGCTTCTTCCCTTTCCATATAAAGTTAATGATTAGTCTTTACATCTCTTTAAAGAATGTTATTGGTATTTGGATTGAGATTGTAAAATGGTTTATTTTATGTTATGTGATTTTCATCTTAATAATTTTTTGAAAAGTCATTGAAGAATTGATCGAATAAGATGTATACATATAATAATGTCTGGAAGGTCCTATATCTCAAAGTGTTCACATTTTGTATATGTGAGGTCCATGAATCAGTCAGTAAATATTTTCTAAGCAGCTGAGGTATACCAATGAACAAAATGTGCCCTGACCATTGGGAACATATATTCTAGCTGGACAGACAGACAAAAAATATAATAAATATGTTAGGAGGAGATACCAGTTGCTGTCTAGTCAACTTCAAGTCATGGTAACCCCGTGTGTGTGATAGTAGAACTGTGCTCCATAGGGTTTTCAATGGCTGATTTTTTTTTCTGAATTAGATTGTTAGGCCTTTCTTCCAAGGCACTTGTGAATGGAGTCAAACTTCCAACCTTTCATTTAGTAGTCGAACATGTTAAGTATTTGAACCACCCAGGGACTCCTCGGAGGGTTATGGGAGAAATAAAGCAGGGGAAGGAGGAACAAGGGAGTAATGGGTTGGGGGGACTAGAGTGAGCTGTTATGGGGGTGGTCGGGGTAGTCCTTTTAAAAGGTAAATTTGAGCCAACTCAGTGCAGGAGATAAGGAGTTAGCCAACTGGATGTCTGGTGGAAGATGTTTCAGACAGAGGAAATAGCCAGTGCAAAAGTCAGAGGGAGAAGTGTGATAGACATGTTCATGGAACAGCAAGAAGCCCGTGTGGCTGCAGCAGAATGAACATAGGGGATGCAGGAAATGTTGCCACAGTAGTTGGTTGTTGTTGCTTAGTTGCGGTAAGGGGGCCGTATTGTGTAGAAAGTTTGGATCATCATAAGGAGTTTGGCTTTTTCTCTAAGGGAGATGGGGAGCCATTGGAAGATAGGAGTATTAAAACACTTTGCAGTTTCTGTTACCGGGTCTCTTCATTTTTCACAGAGTCCTTCTGTCTTCCCTTCTTCTTTTCCTTTGTCTGTCACTCCCTCCCACCTTCCCTCCTTTTTTTAAACAAGCCTATGCTTTATTATTTATTTTGGAGGAAATAGTACCTAGGGAGCCATGATGGTGTAGTGGTAACAAGATTGGCTGTTAACCAAAAGGTCGGCAGTTCAAACCCACTAGCAGCTTCTTGGAAGCCCTATGGGGCAGTTCTGCCCTGTCCTAGAGGGTTGTTATGAGTCGGAACTAACTTGACGGCACCTAACAACAGTACCTAGTTGGACGACTTCACATTTGTTTAGCGCATAATGTGTCAAGTGCATTCACGTATATTATTATATTTTATCCTAGGAAGCACTCTTTCCAATCGTCTAAAAAAATCTTATGATCACAGCACTTGAAGGAATCTCTCTAGAAACAGTTTGGATGCTGGCATAGCTGAAGACAGGACAACTACTTTGACCCAGTGCTTCACACCAACTTTCAGGAAGAAAAGAGGTCCAATAAGTCAAATACAGAGAAGGGTACATGAGAGATTCCCAGTTACCCTGGAGTGCAATCACTCAATAGCTCTTTATGTAGCTCTTAATGTATTCAGGGTGAGGCCAGATTTATAATCTTAATCTGTGATTTAGTGAAGACACTTGCTTTTTCTTGAGATGACTTATTCACTCTTAGGGAGGCAGGGTTTCTGATTCCTGGATAAGCCTTGAGATCAATTCTGGGATCAGGTTGTTGGTGGAGAGTTTGTTTTAGAAATGGCACTGTATGTGACATCACTTTTTAACATCCGGGAGAGTAATGCTGCCTTTATTATTCCCAAAGGATATGAATACCTAAGTGAAATATGTGGAGGAGAAATCCCACCATCGAGATGTTCTCTTTCCTCCAGGGAACCTTCTTCACTCCTGTCTCCTTTATGAGATGATTAATGGCTTGATTTTATTTAAACTGTGGGAAACAAATGGAAACATTAAATGTTTATATTTAAAGCAAATATGTTAATAGAGGTGGGGAAGCTTTCTGTAGGCCACGTTGCCTGCCCCTATCCCATAAATGCGCATTCTGACTTTCCAACACAACTGCCAAACGCTGCCTCCACACATTCTTTTTAAAACTCCATTTCCATTCCAAATCCACTTGGTACTTTCATTATGGTCTTGTGAAAACTGCACGATCTCTGAAGGGAATTGCAAGATAGATTTTTGCCTTTATTGAGGAGGAGCAAAAGAGGAAATATATGAAAGCATTTCTCTTCGTTATTCCTTCAGGGAGACATATTAAAGAAAAATCATGACACTTCTATACTAGGAATATCTTTTAATTTGACATTGTTTTAATGGTGAGCATTTGGGGTAAATGTATATGCTTTCACTTTATTTTAGCACCTTGTCCAAACATCCTGGATAGGACTACTGGGACAAATAATACTATTTTATTTACATGTGGAACATATAAATGAATGTACCTATAAGATATATTTTGAGCTTCATTTAAGTGCATACACATGCACTTATGATATTGGTTTTCTGAAGTAGTTCAGTTTGACCCTATTTTGTATCTCTCTCCTTACTTCCTCTAAAATCAAAACCAAATCAGTTGTCACAGGCTGTGATTCATGGCGACCCTATGTGTGTTAGAGTAGAACTGTACTACATAGGGTTTTCAGTGGCTGATTTTTTGGAAGTAGATCATCAGGACTTTCTTGTGTGGTTCCTCTGGGTGGATTCAAACCTAGTCTTTTGGTTAGCAGCCAAGTACATTAACCATTTCCTCCACCAAGGGACTACTTCCTCTAGACAAGACTTATTATGAGGTCAGATAACTTTTCCTATATGGTCATATATAGGCACAAGACTTAATGTGTTCTGATAACTCTTCTGTGCGTACATATGTGCTTAAACCTAGTTAAAACCTCCTATAAGTGACAAAACCAGTCCCCAGCATGATCCATCCTAACTGTATGATCTTTCCTTCTTTATGCCTTTGTTGACAGATGTAAAGACTACCAAGGAATAGTTGTGGGAATATGCTATAGGCCCTGAACACTAGCACCAATAAGCAAATAACATGAAAAATTCGTGAATTATACTTTAAAATTATTTTTCCCTTTTAGATCCTGAATTTGCCTGAATTGATTGATGACTCCAAGTATAAAACTAACCACCTTCGGGTTCAGAATAGAAAAGAGCTCATTAAAATACTATCTGCACGGTAAGCTTGGATCTGATGTTTATACGTTTATAAATTAATGTGCAATAAGCATTTATCTAGTGTTTTGATATCTCTGGCTTATTTAGATCAACTTATAATTCTTTTCTATTTTACAAAGTCGGTTAGTGGGAAGATATTTTAAAGCTATATATATATTTTGTTCAAAGGCATTTTATATGTTCTGACAAAAAGGTAGGCAGTTTGAATCCACTGGCTGCTCCTTGGAAACCCTATGGGGCAATTCTACTCTGTCCTATAGGGTCGCTGTGAGTCGGATTGACTTGATGGCAATGGGTTTGGTTTGGTTTGGTACTCAATACTGAATCATAACTATGATAAAACTAAGAAAGCCACAATCACCTGAACTAGGTTGCTTCTTCCTGGCATGTAATTGTTTGTGTTTAGTATATCTTAAGTGATAATACTAATACTGTTATTATTAGTGTACTTTTGCTTTGTTAAATGTCCTACACACATTACCTCATTTAACCCTTACAACAGTCCTGTGTGGTAAGTACTACTATCCTCATTTTACAGTTAAAGATGAGGCAAAGGGAGGTTAAGTCAAGAGTTTATTGTCTTTTTTGAGTTCCTCCTGTGAGTGTTTGTTATTATGATAACTCAAAGTCACTGAAAATGCCAGATTGAGTTATGGGTCATAAAGGATAAATATTAAAGTATTTGATTTCCAGATTATTCATGTCAGGTTATGCTTTTGTTAAAACCTGTACCTATTTTTCTAGTTTGCCTCAGAAAAAGTAAAAATTCTTACTCTTTTCTATAAGTTACACTTTTGTTTTCTTCCATATTTCTCCTCAATCTATAGAAATAGGCTTTGTGGTTTTCACGAATCAAAATGCTTTCTTTAGTAATAAAAATCTGCTCTCATTCTGCCAATAAATTAGATGTTTTTGTGTTAATAGCACATCTTTTCATTTTGAAAAGCCCCATGTGTTTTTATATAGTATATTTTGAAGTTCTTAGAAAATAAAATTCTGCTAATATAGTTTTTATTTCTGTCCTCTTTGTATTTGGGGATCTCTATATGAATTTCTTGGTCAAAATTCACTTACCTAATTGCTCTTTTCTAAATTTTTAAGCACTTCTTCTCTACGCTGCCCGTATCTTCTCCATGTGCCAAATGCCCTTCCAATCAATAGGTACTCTGTGCGTGGGACTGATATGCAGAGAATGGAGGGGAATGAAAATTGGGCTCCTTTTTTCTGGTCATTAGTTAAATATAACTCTGATTCTACTGCAGAGCCCCAGAGCCCTCAATCATTAACCTTTCTCCACATGAGAATTGGCCATTTATTTCTGCTTTTTGCCTCTCGGTCTCTCAAGTGGTTTTTAGTAAATCATTTAATTCATTGATATGATTTTTTCCTTTCACACCATGGTTACCAACTTTCAATAATAGCCTCTTGTGAGAAACTTTATCAAAAGCTCTTTGAGAGTCTAAATAAATCATATCCATGCTGTGAGAAGAGTAGATCCCAAGAAAAATACAAGACCTAGGCAGATACAAGTGTCATCTTATTATACAGCTGCCAATACTTCTATGACTTCAGGAACCACAAAGTTAACTCACTGGTTTCCTAGGTCCGAAAGGTTTTATTCCTTGCTAAATTCGATTAAAGATTTCTACTGTAGAAAGACTTTTAGCAACATCTGTAACAGGTTGATTTCCATTTTTCCTCTTTGGGGTAAATTAAACAATCTGTCACCTTTTTCTTTCTACTCTTCTATACACAGAAGTAGGAGTTTCAGCATTTTGGAACCCATGAAGTTGTTACGTTTTTATTCAGCCTTAAGACGGAATAAGGAATCGTACCACGAGGAAGAAACTAGGGGTAGGCTCAAGAAAGGGAATTTGATAGGAAGGTCACATCATCTTAGGTACTGCTGTTAAACCCTATACTGCAGATGGAGCCCTTGGTTGCTTGGAGGCCAGATTTCATACTCTGTTGTGTTAGTGTTGACATTCTTTGGTGCTCTCTTGTGGTTTGCAACTCTTCAGTCTCTTACAGCTCAGGTGTCCTCTTCTCCATGGTGGATCAAACAGTGATGACCAGGGAAGATTAGGATATTGATTCACCTTCATTTATAGTCTTGTCATTTGTTTCTCTGCACAAATGTCACTGGATTCGTTAGTACTGTTTAGTACTTGGCTTTTAGAAACCTCTATGAATGTTTAACATTATCATTTTCATTATATGATTTATGTTTCGTTAACACAAAAACTTGAGTGCCTTACTATTAACTGCAGGATTAAATCTAGTCTCTTCAACCGGACATCCATGTCCTTCCACAATCTGACTTCACCTTTCCTCTCTACCGTTTCCCCTAGTACGCTTCAGTATAAAGCCCTTGCTCCAGCCATACTCCCTTTTGGTATTTTTGTTGCCTCTCTGGAATGCTTCCCAGACTAACCATTATTCTGAAACATAGCCATGCTTCAAGACAGCTCTGTATCTACATGAAACCATCCTCGAATACCTCTATCCAGTCTCCCATCAGATGACAGCACCTTCAGGAAAGAAAGTGTCCTTTTTGTGCCTTAGTAGCTGGTCTATCAGTTATCAGACACAAACATGGTGAACAGTAATTGTTGGAAATGGTATTGCTAAGGGGTCTGCTGAACTTCTGGTCTTGCTCAACACATCATTCCTTACATTTCACAGCTAACTCAGAACTTGTGAATCAACTTAAGTTTGTTTTCTAACAACACAGCCACATTTAGCCCCTGACCAAAAAAGGAGGCAGGGAGAAAGGCAGGAGCAGAACTAGCATTTATTAGATGCTAAATACATGCCAGATAAATATTATTATTCTCATTTTACAAATTAAAATCTGAAGTTTAGGGAGGTTAATCTCAAGGTCAGACACATAGTGGATAATTAGAAATGGGATTCAAAAGGCCATACATTTTTCAGTATGTCATATTGCCTCCCTGAAGTGTCACATGAAATGCTATTGTCTCCTTGTTTGTTTATTTATTCAATAAATATGTATTGAGCACTTACTATGTAGTAGGCACTATTGCAAGTGCTGGGGATAGAGAAGTGAATGAAACAAAGCAAACCCCTGAAAAATAATGCAGGGCAGGGAAATGAGTAGTGCCAAGAGTTGGGTATGAGGGTGGCTATTTCATTTCGGATGGTTGGGGAGGTTCTCTCCGATAAAGTGAGATTTCAGCAGAGGCCTGCAAGGAAATGAGAAAGACAGGCAGGCAAAAATCTGGGGAGAAGCTTTCTAGGCAGAGGGTGCATGGTTGGAGAGTTTAAGGAGTAGCAAAGAGGATGGAGTGGCTGGAGCCCAGTGAGCAAGAGTGGGGAGTGATTGTAGCTGGCTTCAGAGACAGTGAGAGGAGCAGGCAAGCAGGTCATGTTCTAAAAGTCATGACAACCTCTATGATGAAGTAGTTTCTTAAACTTGTGAAATTAAAGAGTTTGGTTTTCTTTTTTTTTTGAGTCATAAAATAGGTTTGCTTATCAGCAACTTCTATTTTCTATCTAACCTTAACAGATGTCTTGTAGGGAATTCTTTACTTGTTAGAGAGTTCACAGTTGTTCTAGCAACTTGGAGTCAGCAAGACCTCCTTTCTCACGTGATGGAACTAGAATGACTCAAGAGTTTAAATGGTATACGCTTCCTGTTCATTCATTCATTCATTCATTCGTTCATTCTTCTCTCACTTACTTATTCAACAAATATTTGTTGAACAATTACCATGTGCCAGTCACTGTTCTGAGCATTAGGTATACAGTATTAAAAAAAAGTTCCCTCCTGGAACTTTTGTTAAGTTAACCTTAGCAGACTTTCTAGAAAATATGTTTTTAAAGAATCCTCCCATTAAAAACATTTGTTTTGATGAGTTTAAGAAGTTAGTTTTTCATATTGTTCATGAAAACTTTTTTTTTTTTCTGCTGTAGGCTGTGCCTGTTATTAATTTATTGTCTCTTTTTGAGCATGTTGATATACCTGCTACATTTTTTATTGCGATTTGCCAATCATTTCTATATTAAAGGTTATTTTTTAGTAACAGTAACTATATTACGATGTGAGTATACCATGTTTTTGACTGTTGCTTGCTATTAAACATTACATCATATGTACTGTCCTTTAATGCTCATAGTCACTTTCCTCAACCTATATTTTTATTTTAGAAAGTCTTCAATATATGTAAAAGCTGTAGAGGGATTTGTGAGAGTGAATTTTCACTCCAGACAATTAAAAGAAAAAAACTCTGCATTTTTAATTTAGGAATGATCAACTCACTGAATTAATTTGAAAAACCCTCATCCCTTATACCCAGTTTGATATCCAAAAGCATTTATGCCTTTTTACAAAGTTTAGTCTCCTAAATCTACACATGGACATCCTCTGTGTTTCAAAATCTCCCTTGCAAAGTATTTTTTCTTGAGTACTTTCTGAGTACTTCCTTGTCCATGATAAGCACTCATTTAAATTTTTTAGAGTCAAGTGATTTCCTTTGCATTCTTCTGTGAAATCTGTAGACCATTTTGAAGGTGCCTACCAGGAGTGTTGGAGCCCTGGTGGCGTAGTGGTTAAGAGCTCGGCTGCTAACCAAAAAGTCAACAGTTCAAATCCACCAGCTGCTCCTTGGAAACCCTATGAGGCAATTCTACTCTGTCCTAAAGGGTCGCTATGAGTTGGAATCGACTCAACAGCAACGGGTTTTTTTACTGGAAATGTCAGTCACTTACATTACTTCTCTGTTATTCTTGCTCAATATAGTTTGTTGCCTCTCTCTGAGAGCAGTCAGCCTCAGTCAGGAAGGCAGCTACATGTTTTTATCATCAGCCGAATTTTCCACAGCCAGCACACACACTAGTCCCCTGAAGTGCTCTCAGGTGTAACTATGCCCCAACTGTGACCAAGAACAAGCCCTTTTTTTTCTTTCTTTCCTTCTCTGTCTTTTTGTAAAATTTAAAGGTGGAAGACTTTCCCCTTGAGCTTGCCATTTTATCCAGGGTGTTGCAGAAAGTCTGTTTACCCAGCTGCTAAGACTGAAAGCTCGGCAAAGTTGAAGCATGTTGAAAGTCCCCTGCTAACACAAAATGGGAGATATAAAAGGGCTAATCCCTGGTCTGTTACAACATACCTGCTCTTTGCAGTGGGAAGGAGCAGCACGCTCTCAAACCTGTGCTTCTCACACACTGGTTCAGCATTTTTGCAATAGTTAGGACCTCAAGAGAGAGGTCGACAGTCGTGATGTGTGTTGAAACCAAGAAGAGAAGGATAATGATGATATATTAGTGGTTGGGGAGAAATAATAGAAAGAAATGAAATGAGGATGAAGGAAAACAGAAATGATGGAAAAATTGAAATAAAATGCATTTTATTCCTCCCCCTGTGCTCTTGTCACCCCCATTTTTTGGGCACCGACTGAGTTCACAGGTCCTACAGATGCAGAGATGAAAGAAGAGGTCTGTTTTCCGGAGGAGCTCATGGTCTAAGTTGGAAAGCAAACAAGTAACCAATGTTTTAAATAGTGTGCATGAGGTGACAGGATAATTGTGTGCATAGGGTGCTAGGGGATCCCAGAGAAGGGGACTGACCTCAAACTGGGCTAATCAAAGGAGACTTCCTGGAGACACGAATCTTGAACAAGTAGATAGAATTACTAGGTGAGTGAAGAAAAAAGACAGGTCAAAGAAAGAGATATTGAATCGAGTATAATTTTATAATAAGAAAAAAAAATCATCGGAGAAGGGGAAAAAGTAGTTTGGAAAGAAGCTGATGACAACTTTTAAATTGCTTTTTGAGAAATGTAAAGCAATATGTAGATATGGTCTTAGTAAAAGCATTCCTAAAAAGTTGGTTACACCAAGTCTTCATAAATAAAACTGACTGCATTAGATAAGTTCACTTTTTAAAGTACCATGGCAATTCCTTTAGTAAATAATTATTTCTGGTTTTGCATGATCCTATTTTCAGTGTTTACTATGTTAAAGTATTGTGAAATTAAATGCTCTGGTACAGGGTCTTCTAAATAGAGGTGCTAAACAAATATTTGTTGAATTGAATAAAGGGTTTATTTAAGACCTTAATATAATCTGATCATTTCTAAAACTTGATATCAAATTATTTTTACTAGGCTTGTGTGGAATATTAGAAAGTAGAACATGGAACGTTTCTTGGCTGTTGTAGGAGGCCTGTAAATTCAAGGGTGCCTAAATTTAATGCTAATTAAAAAAAATAACAAGTTGGTACCATCAGGAAAATTTCATTATTCCATTTCTCTGCCTAGGTTTTTCAGGGACACTCCACAGCTTTAAGTATAAATCTAAACTGTCTACCTTAACACATATAATTGTATCTTCCACCTTGTCAGCTTTGCTGCAGCCACTCATACAACCATTTGCTACTCCTTATAATGTGTCATGGTCTTTTTTTTTAAATTGTGGTAAATATATATGTAACAAAACATTTACCATTTCAACATTCTTCACATGTACAATTCAGTGAGATTGTGTTCATCTTGTTGTACAACCATCAACATTATGTTTCCAAATTTTGCCATCACCTTTTACATAAGCTCATTATCTTCAAGCAATGAGTCCCCTTTCCCCCTCCCTCCTGCCCACCCCTGGTAACCACTAATTACCTTAGTGTTGAATGTTAGTTGCTGTCAACTTGGCTCTGACTCATATCAACCCCATGTACAACAGAAGGAAATGTTGCCTGGTCCTGCTCTGTCTTCACGATCATTGGTATGCTCGAGTCCACTGTGTATTTTGAGTGCCTGCCACCTATGGGTCTCATCTTCCAGTACTATAGTGGACAATATTCTATTGTGATACATAGGGTTTTCCTTGGCAAGTTGTTGACATAGATAGCCAGTCTTTTCTTCCTAGTCTGTCTCAGTCTGGAAGCTCCACTGAAACCTGTTCACCATGGGTGACCCTGCTGGTATTTGACATATTGGTGGCATAGCTTCCATCATCATAGCAAAACTTAAGCCACCACAGTATGACGAACTGACAGAGAGGTGGTAGGTTTGTATACACTTGCCTATTCTAAATATTTCATTAATCCTTGGTGTATCCCCACATGCTCATTGCTTTTCACTAAAATGATAATGCTTCTTCATCTTGCTGGCCGCTACTAGTTCCCTACAATGAGCATAAGCTTTGGGAACTTTTCCTGCCTCACTTGTCTATTATAAGTACACACCTCCTGTGCTTCTGCCTCAAGAATTTGTTTGAGTCCCTGCTTTTAGTTCTTTTGAGTATGTACCCAGGAGTATAATTGCTGGGTCATATGGTCATTGTATGTATAACTTTTTGAAGAATCCACAAACTATTTTCCACAGCAGCTTTACCATTTTACACTCTGACCAGCAGTGTATGAGGGTTCCAATTTCTCCACATCCTCACCAACACTTGTTATTTTCCATTTTTTTGATAATGGCCATCCTAATGGCTGTGAAATTGTATCCATTGTGGCTTTGATTTGTATTTCCCTAATAACTAATGATGTTGAACACTTTTCACATGCTTGCTGGCCATTTGTATATCTTCTTTGGAGAAATGTCTATTTAAGTCCTTCACTCATTTTTTTAATTTGGGTTGTTTATCTTTTAGTTGTTGAGTTGTAGGAATTCTTTATGTATTCTGGCTACTAGACCCTTAATCAGATATATGATTTGCAAATTATTTTTTCCCATTCTGTAGGTTGTCTTGTCACTTTCTTAACAGTGTACTTCGATGCACTATAAGTTTTTAATTTTGATGAAATCCAGACTATATTTTTTTGATTTTTACTTCTAGTGCCTATTTGGGTTTCTGGCACTCAATAAATGTTCTTTCAATTAGTGAATGCATGAACCAGTGATATCCAAAGTTATTGAAGTTTGACGGACCTGGTCTACAGGAAAAGAGGGGAGAGCCCCATGTCAGTTCCTACAAAAGAAAACAAAATAAAGGGGGGGCGGGGAGGAAAGTGGTGAGAGCTGAAAATGAGGACTTCGTCTAAACTAACTAAGGAGGCACATGCTATAATCATAGAATGTCAGAAGACCTGAATTTAATGAGCTCTGTTCTCTTAAGCAAGTCACCTGATTGCTCCGAGCTACTGGCTCTCATATATAAAATGAGCATAACAATATCTCCATCACAATGAGAGTTAAAAAATAGAGCAGGCATTAAAATAGCTAGTACAATGCTTAGCATGCAACGACGTGCAGTATATTTTAAGAGAATCTCCATCTTCGAGAGTCAAAATTATAGTTCTCAAATTTTTACCACCAAAGATCTATGTCATGATTTTTTTTAATTCATGAATTCCGTGTTTTTGACACAGTGGCTGCAACAATGGCCTCAAACATAACAACAATTGCAAGGATAGGCAGTGTTTTGTTCTGATGTACATAGGACTGCTGTAAGTCAGAACTGACTCGATGGCCCCTAACAAAAACAACATGTTTTTGAGAGGTTTTTCTCTGCCAAACTGTAACTACTATATGAATTAACTTCCACAATTTTTTATTTAATGCAGTTCTATTTAACTGTCAGCAAGAAATCCTGATTGTTGTTTCATGCTGTGGAGTTAGCTCTGACTTAACAGCTACCCTGTGTACAACAGAACAAAATGCTGCCTGGTCCTGTGCCATCCCTGCAATCGTTGCTATGTTTGAGCCTGTTGTTGGACCCACTGTATCAATCCGTGTTGTTGAGGCTCTAGTTTTTTGCTAACCCTCAACTTTACCAAGCATAATGTCCTTCTCCAGGGACTGATCCCTTCTGACAACATGTCCAAAGTAAGACGTAGTCTCACCATCCTTCTAAGGAGCATTCTGTTTGTACTTCTTCCAAGACAGACGTGTTTGTTCTTCTGGCAGTCCATGGTATATTTAATATTCTTCACCAACACCATAATTCAAATGTATCAATTCTTCATCAGTCTTCCTTATTCATTGTCCAGTTTTTGAATGCATATGAGGTGATTGAAGATACCATGGACTGGGTCAGGTGCACCTTAGTCCTCAAAGTGACATCTTTGCTTTATAACACTTGAAAGAAGTTTTTTGCAGCAGATTTTCCCAATGCAATACATCCTTTGATTTCTTAACTGCTGCTTCCATGAGTGTTGATTGTGGATTCAAGAGAAACGAAATCTTTGACAACTTCAGTATTTTCCCTGTTTATCATGATGTTACTTATTGGTTCGGTTGTGAGGATTTTTGTTTTATGTTGAGGTATAATCCATACTGAAGGCTGTAGTCTTTGATCTTCATCAGTAAGTGCTTCAAGTCCTCTTCACTTTCAGCAAGCAAGGTTGTATCATTTGCATATCACAGATTGTTAATCAGTCTTCCTTCAGTCCTGATGCCCCATTCTTCTTCATATAGTCTAGCTTTTTGGATTATTTGCTCAACATACAGATTGAATAAGTATGGTAATGCACTATACCTTTCCTGACTTTCAACCACGCCATACTCCCTTGTTCTGTTTGAACGACTGCCTCTTGATCTATGTACAGGTTCCTCATAATCACGATTAAGTGTTCTGGAATTCCCATTCCTTGTAATGGTACCCATAATTTGTTATGATCCACACAGTCAAATGCCTTTGCATAGTCAATAAAACGCAGGTAAACATCTTTCTAATATTCTCTGCTTTCAGCCAAGATCCATCTGGTGTCAGCAGTGATGTCCCTCATCCACGTCCTCTTCTGAATCTGGCTTGAATTTCTGGCAGTTCGCTGTGGATGTACTGCTGCAACTCTTTTTGAATGATCTTCAGCAAAATTTTACTTGCATGTGATATTAATAATATTGTTGGATAATTTACACATTCAGTTGGATCACCTTTCTTTGGAATGGGAACAAATATGGCTGTCTTCAAGTCGGTTGGCCAGCCAGGTAGCTGTTTTCCAAATTTCTCGACATAGACAAGTGAGCGCTTCCAGCCTTGTATCTGCTTGTTGAAACATCTCAGTTGGTTTTCCATCAATTCCTGGAGCCTTGTTTTTCACCAATACCTTCAGTGTAGCTTGGACTTCTTATTTCAGTACCATCTGTTCTTGATCATATGCTTCCTCCTGAAATGGCTGAACTTTGACCAATTCTTTTTTGGTACATTGACTCTATGTATTCCTTCCATCTTCTTTTGATGTTTCCTGAGTTGTTCAATATTTTGCCCATAGAATCCTTCCATATTGCAACTTGGGGCTTGAATTTTTTCTTCAGTTTTGTCAGCTTGAGAAATGCTAAGCGTGTTCTTCCCTTCTGTTTTTCTAACTCTAGGTCTTTCTGAAAGTTGGGAAATAATGGCCTTGGTTATAGAAATGATGCCAGAGATCACATGATGCAATTATGTAAGACAAATAACCTATTCACTGGAAAATCCTGATTAAGATGCTAGAACTAGTATTACTGCACGATTTGATTTAATTCTAGCGAAAGCAAACCCCAGCATTTTAGTGGGCCTACAACTTTGTTGCAGGTAAATAAATGATTTCAGTTCAATTTTTGAAAATTAAAAATATTTTACAAGGATTAGGAATACATTTAAACTTAGTACTGTTTTCCAGTTAAGGCTGTTAATAGTGCTCAGCTTCTTTTTTTTTTCTTTTAAAACCGATAGTGGACCTTAATAGCCTATATTCTGTTCCCTTTCAAGAGACACTTGTTTCTCAGTGTGGACAATGAATTTGGAACTTGTGAACACTCCAAGTTATTTATTCCTTGCATTTGTGACTATACTTTAAAAAATGAATGAAACATTTCTTTGTGTTCCTTAGTTACTACTCTGTTAATACTCATTGCCATCGAATCCATTCCAACTTACAGTGACCCTATAAGACAGAGTAGAACTGTCTCATAGGGTTTCCAAGCCTGTACCTCTTTATGGAAGCAGACTGCCACAGCTTTCTGCTACAGAGTGGCTGGTGGGTTCAAACCGCCAACTTTTTGGTTAGCAGGCAAGCACTTAACTACTGTGCCACCAGGGCTCCTTACTCTGTTAATAGCCTCTATTAAAAGCTTTAGTCGGGACCTATGAACTCTTAGGTAAAATCCATCCATCCATGAGTTATCCTGTGTCATTTTTATGGTTAAGTTTTTCAGAGTTTTAACAGGTATCTTTGACCTTCCTGAAAACTTTTTTTAAAGTAATTTGTTTTATTTTTGTTGTTGTTGTTGAGAATATACACAGCAGAATACATACCATTCGACAATTTCTACATGTACAGTTCAGTACATAGATTACATTCCTTAAGCTGTGCAACCATTCTCACCCCACTTTTCTGAGTTATTCCTCCCCCATTAACATAAAATCACCACCCCTTAAGGGTCCTATCTAATCTTTCGAGTTGCTCTTTTCAATTTGATGCCATATAGATAGATCTTAAAAAAACAAAACAAGAAAACCACAATACCCAAGGCAGATATTCTTTTACTAATTGAGTTAAACATTGTTTGGTTTTAAGAAGACTTCAGGGGATATTTTTGATTTAAAGTTTAAGATTTAAAGATTTATTTTCATCTCAGGGCAATGGTTTCAGGGGTTCATCTAGCTACCATGGCTCCAGAAAGTCTGGATTCCAGGAGAATTTGAAATTCTGTTCTTCATTTTTACTCTTTTTGATCAGGATTCTTCTATAGAATCTTTGATCAAAATTTTCAGGAATAGTAGCCTTGCATTATCCAGTTTTTCTGGTCTCATGGCAAAGTAGGTAAAGCAGGTAGTTTTTCATGGAGACAATTAGCCACACATTGCATTTGCTCCCCGTATTCCCGACTCTCCTTCTTCCTCTATTGCTCCAGGTGAATAGAGACCAATTGTTGTACCTTGAATGGCCACTTGTAAGCTTTTAAGACCCCAGGCACTACTCAATGAACTGGGAGGTAGAACAGAAGCACTAAACACGATATTAGGCCAATTAACTGGGATGTTTTGTGAAACCAGAACCCTAGATCTCCAAACCAAGGAACCAGATCCTGTGAGGTTTTTGGTTGTACATAAGCAGCCTTAGAAGCTACACTTTTTTTTTTTTTTTGTCGTTGTGGATATATCACACAACTTTTGCCAATTCAACTTTCTACAGGTGTACAACTTATTGACAGAAGCTGTAGTAATCAGCTGTCCAAACCTACCCTTAATTAATGTGATTTTTCCATCACTGTAAACTGAAACTCAGTACTCCATAAGCAATAATCCCCCTTTCCCTCTCTATCCCACCCATGGTAACCACAAATAAACTTTGGTCTCTATACATTTGCCTGTTCTTGTCTTTTTATATAAGTGAGGTCATTCAATATTTATCCTTTTGTGAATGACTTATTTCACTCAGCATAATGTCTTCAAGTTTCATCCATATTGTAGCATGTATCAAGACTTCATTTCTCTTACTTGGCTGAATAGTATTCCATTGTCTATGCACATACCACATTTTGTTTTTCCGTTCACCTATTGATGAGCATTTAGGTTGTTTGTACCTTTTGGCTATTGTGAATAATGCTGCAATGAACATTGGTGTACATGTATCTGTTTGAGTCTCTGCTTTCAAGTATTTTGGATATATACCTAGGAGTGGAATTGCTGGGTCATATTTCTAATTTTAGATTTTTTGAGGAACGATCACGCTATTTTCCATAATGGCTGCACCATTTTGCATTCCCACCAGCAGTGGATAAGAATTTCGATTTTCCCACATCCTCGCCAACATTTGTTAGTTTCTTTCTTTTTTTTTTTCTTCTTAGCCATCTTAGTGAGAATAAAATGATGTCTCATTGTGATTTTGATTTACATCTCTCTGACGGGCAGTGACGTTGAGCACCTTTTCATGTGTTTGGTGGCCATTTGAATGTCCTTTTTGGTAAAATGTCTATTCAAGTGTTTTGCCCATTTTATGATTGGGCTTTCTGAAAACGTTTGATTTTACTTTTCTATTAAATAACATCTATAATTTCCTTAATTTTAATTTTTAGTAGAAAAATTTAATTTAATTTCTGTTGTGTTTTTTCCTTTCCTTCTTTCCTAAATCCCTATTTCATTCCTCTTACTTACCTTCCTTTAACCCTGTCTTTACCTTTCTTCCCTATCCTGTCTTTCAGTATTTGAAGTTCTTTAAAATTAAACAATAAGTGGATATTATGTATCACCTTTTAATTGAGTTCACTTATTTGCATGAATGAAGAAAGACATGATTTGCTTACAGAACTTGGAGGATTTTATCAGTGGCCACCTCAATCAATTGCTGTTGAATTGACTCTGATTCATGGCAACCTCACGTGTATCAGACTAGAACTGTGCTCCATCGGGTTTTTAATGGCTGATTTTTCAGCAGTAGATCACCAGGCCTTCTTCTGAGGTGCTTTTGGGTGGACCTGAACCTCTAACTTTTCAGTTAGCAGGGGCATGTTAACTATTTGCACTACCCAGTGGCATCTTAATAATATAATTTACAAAGGACTGGACGGAACCTCAGTTCCATGGAAAATAAATCTTCCTAACACAAAGTTTGCTGATTTTAGAAATTCTGCAATTACAGATTTTTTTTTTTTTTTTTTGCTTAAAAATTTTCCCCTTCTTCAGTCTTCAACAGCACAAGGAGTGTTGAAACCTGAGCTCTGATTCCTCAGTGCAAGTAAGTTTTCTCGGCTTTTTTCCTCAGACTAGATTTTAATGGAGAGAAATTGGAGAACTCATGAAAGCACTGGATGCCTGAGGTGGGGGAAGAGGAGCAGAATGAGATGCTGAGACACCAGGGCTGGGAGGCTATAGAAGTCTTTTTTAACTCTGATTTATTCCTCCCCTCCCTAAACCTGGCAACCATCGAGTCCCCCATGTCTACATGTTTTTAATATACAGAGAGAAACTTACTGTTTTCTCCCTCTTTAACTTTTTTGTTGCTCCAATATTCTCTTTTCCATATGATCACATTTTAAAGTCTTTGCTGCCAACCTTTTTTTCTGGCTTCTATTAGCATCTTATGAGGTTGCATTTCATGTGATTTATATATATCCTCAGCCGACATAGTTTATTGTAACCTACCCCCCACCCCCCACCATCATGCTTTGAGTCTTATCTTTGTAGGTTTATCTGGCTTCCACTGCAGAAGGGCTGATTTGGATAAATGGACCTGACATCTCATGAGGGTCACATTTGTTTTCTTATGCATTCCATGGCAGGTCTGCCATTATCAGCTAATAGATGGTCCCTTGTAAAATGTCTATATTTTATGTGATACATTTTCTGAATGTTGGTTATTTGGAGGTAGATTTAAGTGGCTATGTGTTGTTATTATAAAATCAGCCTGGAAGGAGAAAGAAACACAGTCCTGGAATGCATCCCTTTGGCTTACAGAATGCAAAGGGAACCACTGCAGCTCCAAACAAGCTCCTCGTGACCAGAGCTCTTTCCGCCCTGTTAAGAGACTTCTTTGTGACTGAGAATCAAATGATGTCTTTAAGTGAGTCATGATAGAATGGAATGTCATCCCTTCCACCACCCGTTCTTTTTTCTTTTTAAAGGAGGGCTATAAACCATTCCACACTGCCTTTTAGTAGAACGAATTAGGTGGTAGAGGTGGAATATTTATATGTGTGTGCAGAGAGCTAGGTTGGGGGCGAGGTGCTGGTGGCAGGAAGGAGCCCAGTGTAAAAATGGCAGGGCAGGTGGTGGATGTCTGACCTCCTCTAACTTCACAAAGCGGAAGGAGAATCAAGATCAACAGCCCAAGCCTGATTCCTATGAGGCGGAAGTCAGACATGCCTCCACACCCTAACCTTTTTATCAATTCTGACACCAACCATCCCTCCCATGGCACTCTCTACTTCTCTGATGGGTTTGATAATTTGTTGCAGTGGCCACACAGAGCTCACAGACAATGTATATGATTATGTGGTTTATTAGGGAAGTAACAGGGTACAACTTGGGATCAGAAACAACTCAGGATACAGTTCTTTGGTAAGGACAACTTCTTCTTGGCCGTGCCCACAGGCATGCCTCCTTCTTGCCCCTCATCCTCTTGGCCCCTTGACCCCTCAGCCCAGCTTGTACTCTGCTTGGGCAAGTGTTATAAAGCTCTTTTAGCTCGCGAGTAAGTGCCCAGAGGCACCCCACTCCGCCAGCAAGCCTCAGCTTGAAGGCCCTCAGCTTTCTTACTTTGAAGTTCAACACACCCACCATGCTATCTCCTGCCTGTCTCCTGATTCTGCAGCCTATGCTGCCACCATTTCTCTGCTGCTGCTTCTCGCTGTCTCTCACCATCTCTGGTGTTATAGCTCTCTCTCTTTCTGTCTCCTGGGTCTAGGAGGTCTCACCACGGGGATCCCGGATCCAGTGGATGTACTCTGCTCCTAGCTCTTCTTTCTTGGTGGTAGTAGGTCCCCTTCTGCTCTGGGCTTTACTGCTCTTTTAAGCCTAGCAGGATGGTGAAACTGACCAATCCCCTCATTAGGATTCCATATACCTTATTTGCATGGTCCCACCCCTACAAGGGTGCCAGAAACCTTCTTTACATTATTAGCAAGCTATCCAATCCCATTGATGGGCCACAAGCACCTCATTTTTTTGTCCTTACCTAGTCATTTGGTGGGAGTTACAAAGACTATGGCTAGAAGGGCCATATTAAGTAATTCACTGTGCTGCACCCAGTAAACTCTGTTTTCCTGGATAAAACACTTAATTCCTTTGTTTTTGCATTGGAACTTAATATATATTTTTAAATTTGTAGAATGTTAGACTCCTATACACTTGGGGAGCTGGATAGATGTGTGGGCATCATGGGATTTAACCCTTTCCTAAGTATCAGAATTAGAATCTCACAGCATCATGGACCAGAGATTGCTTCATATCTTCTGGGAGACTTCACAAAGCCAACTCTAAAGGTTTTTCTTGTGGGAAGGTAGAGATACAGCTCTCCAGACGTTTCAGGTTTCTTGAACTTGTTTCAATCTTGACTTTGAATTGGATAGATAATCTGCAGTTTGACGGAGTCTTCTGACTCTGGTTTACGTCCTCAGACTCAGACTCATTCCTGCCTTGCCCAATTCCTGCCTGTTGGTGGCTCAGACTGAGTTGTGGTCTGCATCTACTTGGGTCTTATTCTTATCTTCTCTTAGTATGGGCTTTTCTTGGGTCTTTGATCTTGCATCAACTGATGTTCCTAGTAAGAGCTGACCCTCCCTTCTCTTTCCGTGTTGACAGCTGACATCCCTGCTGAGTCTTGATTTCCACCATCTGTCCTGGAACATTCCCTAGTAACCAGCTGCTCCTAGCCATCCTTACCTGGGCAATCCACAGTAGCATTTGCTGTTCACTGCTTCCATTGCTAGACTGGACCTACCTTAGTCCTAGTTTAACATGTTTTCCCCAATATCACACAGCTCACTGGTGAGTCTTCAGTTGGAATCTCCTGATTATCAATGCCTTTTCCACCACATTCACAGATAGAATAATTGCTTTTTCCCATTTTCTCTAACTATACATTTTGAGTTTAGAGTAATACTGGATAAGAAAAGAAAATAAGTGATCTCTCTCTCTCTATATATATATATATGTATCATATATGATTCCAAGCAATCCTTAAATACACACACACGTATATATACATATATATAGAAACAGACATATGTAAACATATATAGAGGCATATATACGTATGTATGTATACATATATTCAGTTTTTAATATTTCAATTTATAAATTTATATTTCCCTATATAAACGATTTTTCTTTCTTCTATTGTGAATTGTTGTTCTTTTCTCATTTGCTAACTTTGGAAGAAGAAAAACCCAGACATTGGAATGTCTAAGTTTATTTAAGTCTCAGTACTCTGTTTAATTTAATGAAGGGAAACAAAAAAGGAAAATCAAAATGCTGGCCTGGATCTTCATGGCTTTGGGATTGGCCCTTTTTAGTGGCCATTGATATGTGCTGTGTTTGGAAAATAAGAGAAATTGATGATTCTAAGCAATCCTTAAACACATGAAGGTATCCTTCTCAAACATAGAACCATTAGAGAGTCAAGGAGAAATTTTGAGAAGCATAATTATTGTGAAATAATTTAACATACCATTATCTTATATAGATCAAAAAGAACAAAGCAAGGATTTATTTAGCATAATTAATCAAACTGAAGTAGTGAATATATCGTTCTTTTATAATGTCATGAAGCATTTATAAACATTGATCACAGACAAGGCTATGATGAAAACCTTCAGAATAAACTCAGAAAAGGAAAAATAACTATAGTGAAATATTCTAGAAATTAATAACAGATTTAAATATATAAACATACATATAACTGTAAAATACCTTGCTGAATAGCACCTAGAGGTAAGCAAACTTTTTTTTTAAATGCGGTGAAAATTAAAAAATCCTGTGCTAGTTAACTATTATGTGTAACAAACCATTTTAAAACATATTTATTTAAAATAGAGGTTGGCAAACTTATTCTCTGAAGGGCTAGATAGGAAATATTTTAGGTTTTGTGGGCCATATGGTCTCTGTCTTAATAACTCAACTCTGTAATTGTAGCGTGATGGCAACCATAGGCAATACGTAAGTGAGTGAGCATGGCTGTGTTCCAATAAAACTTTATTTATGAAACTGAAATTTGAATTTCTTATAATTTTCTCATGCTGTGAAATATTATTCTTCTTTTAATTTCTTTCAACCACTTGAAATTGTAAAATCCATTTTTTAGCTCGAGGGCTGTACAAAAACAGGTGGTGGTATAGATTTGGCCCATGGGCCATACTTTGCCAGCCCCTGCTTGAAACAACAATGATTTATTATTTCTCATGATCCTGAGGGTTGGCTGGTGGTTCTGCTGGACTTACGTGGGTGCTTTCAGCTGGAAGGCTAGCTGGGTTGGTAGTGTAAGATGGCCTCACTTACATGTCTGGTTGGTACTGGCTGTTGGCTACATGGTGATGTCCGAACACTTGTGCAAAGGGCAAAGGCAGAAGCTACGAGGCCACGTGAGGCCTGTGCTCCAGACTTGCACAGTGTCTCTTTCATTACATTTTTTTTCTTTCATTACATTTTATGGATCAGAACAAGTCATAAGGCTAGCCCACATAAAAACTGAAGGAAAAAGCTTATTTATATTTTTAGAGAATTTCTCACAAGTTTTAAAATGCTAATATGTATTATGAATCTCTATGAAGTAACTTCCAAACTTATGTGACCAGGGAAAATTTCTTCTGTCTTTCCTACCCGTCTAGTCCCAACTCCTGTTACCATATCAAGGTACACCAGTGTGCCCTGGAACACAATTGGGAAATCAACATATATAATCTGATATCATTTAGGAATACAGATACTAAAATACTACCAGATAGACTATACTAATAGTGGAGTAAAAGAATACACCACTACAATTAAGCAGAGCTTATCTAGGATATTAAAGTCATAGGAAACCTAGTAGCTTGAATTTGAATCAGGGTTCTGAGTTTTGACTATTATACTGGACTGGAATGGAGTTAGGTAGTTCCCAGACTAGACTGGATTGTTTTAATGGCATAACAAAAGGACTATGAATTCATTACCTAAGGTGGGTTGGGAAGGCTATGGGATCTGCCCAAGATTTCCTTCAGGAGTTGGGAAAGATAAAATCCAGAGAGTGGGTTGGAAGATGGGAAAAAGAATAAAACTGGTCTCTGTTAGTGAATACTAACAAGTATAGGTTGTTCACTAAAACAGTTACATATGTTAGGCTAAAAAAAAAAAGTACTAAAAATATTAAATATAATAATAATACTTAAAAAGAAAGCTTTAGAACTAATAGAGTTAAGCATGTGACCAAATACAAAACTAATGTACAAAACACAATATTTTCCTCTATAATGCAAAAATGTAATGAAAGAGAGATTCCATGGACGGTGAAAAGCAGCTATATCAAATATGAAATACATAGAAATAATGAAAACAAGATATTGAGACTTGCATGAAGAAAACTATAGAACTTTCTTGGCTAGGAAGACTAAATATTGCAAAGATAGCAATTTTTATTATCTTAATAGCTTAACAAAATTCTAAATACCATTTTAACAAGGTTATTTTTGGAATTTAACAAATTCTAAAGTTTATTTTAAAGAAGAAATATTCTAAATGGATTTTTAAAAAGTGTTGGAGATGAGAACCCTCACTACACAGTAGAATATATGCTAATGTTACATCATAAATAAAATTGAAAAATAACAAACTGGGAAAATATTTTTAACCATAGATAATGGTAGTTAATTTACAAAAAGAATATTAAAATAGATCAGAAAAAAATCACAGCAGTCATGAATAGATTAACTTGAAGAAATAATTACAAAAGCTGAAATTATAGTGTCAAATTAATGTATGAAAAAGTATTCAAACTTACCGGTGATTAACATAAACAAATAAAAAATGGAATGTTTTTCTCTTTTTGATTTTTCAAGTATTTATGAAAATAAATAGTAAGTAATGTTACCTAATGCGTAGCAAGACTTAGTAGTTCACAGCCTGCTGGGAGAAGGCAGTTGGACAACAGTCATATAGAGCTTTAAAGTGTTTATTCTTAGTAACCCAATAACTATTTCAAAACATTCATTCTTGAAAGTCCCAGAGAATCTCCTTAGAGGAATTAGGATAAAGACAAAGATATGTGTGCAATTACAGTTATTCACCCAGCATTAGGGAAATAATTAAGTACTTCCTTGGGAATATTGTGCATTCACTAAAAATTAAGTTACAGAAAATATTTCATAGCAAGGAAAATGCTTATTATATAATGCTAATGAGCCCTAGTGGCACACTGGTTAACAGCTTAGTTGCTAACCAAAAGATCAGCAGTTCGAATCCACCAGCTACTCCTTGGAAACTCTATGGGGCAATTCTGCTTTGCCCTATAGGGTCACTACTATGAGTTAGGATCTACTTGACGGCAATGGATTCTAACAGGTTCTTAATTTTAAAAAAGGGAAAACTTATTAACTATGTTAATCTAAAGAGAAAAAAAGGGAAAAGGAACAAAAGGAACTATAGCGAAATATTAACCATGATTGTCTCTGAGTGGTAGAATTCTGGGTAATATTTGTTTTCACATCCTTATTTCTCTCCTTACCAAATTTTCTTAATCGAACACCTCAATAGTCAGTAAATTGGTAAAACTAATAAATAACATTGCAATATACACTTGTTTTTCAGAGAGCAAAACAACATAATATTTTTAAAAAAAGAGAGAGAGGGAGAGAAACAAAAAATTTTGTGCTCTGACCTAGTTGGTCATACCTGATAATTTTATTCTATGCCCAAAGGTCTTTGAGGGTCAAAAACAGCAGAGAACATACAAGTCAAAATAAAGGTAAGAAGTTAATGCTTTTTAAGGAAATGCCTCCTGCCATTTAGTTCATGTTCTTAACCTTCACTTGCCATGAATATCAATATCAAAGGTATCTTTGACTATTTTCCAACTTTTATGTTACTCTGTATTTTAGCGAAATTTTTATAATAACTCCCTATACATTTTCCTGGTTTTCAGTTGTAGTTTTTCTCCCTCATAGATTTATTGAGAAGGTGTGTCTTTTATACTTTTTCTTGCTTTGACTTCTCATGGGAAGGAAAGGGTAAACTTGATAAGCTGGAAAAGGACCACAAGCCTTGTTTGTGTGCTGCGAACTGTTCAATTTTCAGTGGGAAAGAATGTTTTGATGAAACCCAGTCCCCCAATGACTTCTGCCATAAGTAGCAGAATCCACTAACAATTTATGCATGCTTTTTGTGGTTGTTTACTGTATTGTTCAATAAAACTTGCATACTTATTTTAACAGTAACCATATGAAGCATCTTAAAGCAACATGCACATGCAAAGCATATATATTTGAGAAATGTCAATAATTTTGTGAGAGTTGCTTACCTTTTTTTCACTAAATATATCATTTTATCCATACAACAATAGCAGTTTCGTGTGACATTTGATTACTAAAAATGTTTTTCAGTGTAACAAATTAACTGCAAAGTAAGATCACATTTAGGATATTTTCTTAAGTAGCCTTTTTTTCCTCACTCCTAAGGTGTTTATAAATCCAAATTGTTCAGTTTATAAGGTAGCAGAATCTTAGCATTACTGATTTACCAATAGCAGTTTTTACCACTTCCTAAGAGTATTCCTGGAGTCCCTGAATGGTGCAAACGGTTGAAGTACTCAGCTGCTAACCAAAGTGTTGTAAGTTCCAGTCTACCCAGAGACACCTTGAAGAAAGGCCTGGTGATCTACTTCTTAAAAATCAGCCATTGAAAATCCTACAGAGCACAGTTCTACTCTGACACAAATGGAGTCCTGATGAGTCAGAGCTGACTCGATGGCAACTGTTAAAAGTACTCTGCTTGACTACTAGTTGACAGATTGGTGGTTCAAACCCACACAGAGGTGCCTTGGAAGACAGGCCTGGCAATCTGCTTCCAAAAGGTCACAGCCTTGGAAATTCTATGGAACAGTTCTATTCTGCACACATGGGGTTGCCATGAGTCAGAACTGACTTGAGGGCAACTAACAACAACACAGAAGACTATGACTGTACTTTTCAAATGCAGGAACGTGAGTAAAACAAGTGGTGGCCTAATCAAACCAAGGAGAAGAAATGATTTTCCAGTCCATTTTAATTTATCTTTCTGAGTGCGAGTAAGTCCCTTTGGGCATATCCAAAATGAAAATAAATATAAGAATTCAGCCCCTCTCAGAAAATATTCTTTATGCCTTCTAGTTTCTGACTTGAGTAAGGGGTGAGTAAGAGAACGAGCCAGTTTTACCATTTGGTGCTGGGAGTCCAGGGGTAGGCAAAGGCCTAAATTTTACTTGTGTTAAACTGGTGAAATTAAAAATTCCTGTCTCATATTTCTTTCACATTATTTTGTCATTTTTCCTTCACTTTCTTTCTTGGCTACTGTTGGGTTTGGGGGTAGCCTGGGGAAGAATCATTCCAGTTCCTTTTATTTTTCCAAGTCAAGCTCTAGTTCATCTCATAACAAAACAATCAAAGAGTGTATAATTAATGCCTCAGCTACCTATAAAACAAACAAACAAACCCATTGCCGTCGAGTTGATTCTGACTCATAGACACCCTATAGGACAGAGTAGAACTGCCCCACAGGGTTTAGACAAATTACTTGAATTTTAAAATAATTTAATTCAGTAATTACTTAATTACTCAAAGTTAGTTGAAGATTTAAAAATGATTCAAAAACAGCACAGCATGATATTTTAGTCGGAGTTTCCCCAAAAGCAGACTTTGAACCAGGGACTTGGATAAAGTTAGTTTATTTTGGAGATGATCTTAGAAAATAAAAATGAGCAAGGGGGGAAGTGAGGCATCAAGGGTGCATTGATCACCAGGTTGCCACTGTGGGCAACTGGGGCTCCGTCATGCTGGGGATGTTCAAAGAAACTGTGTGGAACATACTTCAGAATTATCTCACCAGAGAATGAGGATGCTGGGGCATTTATCCACCAACTCCTATCCACCAATGTTTGAAGGTTGCCCCTGGAGATGTGCTGGAGAAAGCCTACACACAAAGAAGGATGCAGGTATTTGAGATGGGAAGATGTCAGTCTGACATACTGTCTATAGCTGTAGTAGAACTCAGATTGGTCAAGGGAATATGGGGTAGGGTACCCACAGCCTCTGCAACTCTTGATGTCAGAGGACGGAAGGGCTGAATGAAATACTGGCTAACATAAACTCGAATTAAACTGCTCAGCTTTCACTACCTGTCCTGTCTTAATTAGTTGTAAGACATTAGGCAAGTTATGTGACTTCTTGTGTCTCAGGATTTTGTTTTTTCGCATCTGTAAATGTGCATAGTAATAATCTCTCCCTTTACAGTTTCTGGGAGAAGTAAATGAGTGAATATAGTATACGCAAAGCTCTCAGTAAGAGTGCTTGGACTACAGCAAGCACTGGGTAAGTATTACCCATGGTAGGGGTCTGGCTGGGCAGAAGGATAGTGGAGTGATAGTTACAGTTGGTCCTCATTATTTGTGGATTTTGAATTTGTGAATTGGCCTACTTGCTAAAACTTATTTGTAACCCCAAAGTCAATTCTGTAGTGCTTTTTCAGTCATTCATGGAAATGTGAAGAACAGTGAAAACTTTTAGTCGTCCGATGTGTACATTCCCAGGTGAGGTCAAACAGGGTGATGCTCTACCTCCTTGTTTCAGCAGTCAGGGTAAAGAAGTGTTCTTTTTGTGTTCTGTTTAGTGCCATGTTTTTTGCATTTTTGTGCTTTTTTTTTGGTCAGTAATTTCATTGTTTAAAATGGCCCCCAAACATAGTGCTGAGATGCTGTCTAGTGTTTTTAAGTGCAAGAAGGCTGTGAGGTATCTTATGGAGAAAATATGTGTGTTAGATAAGCTTCATCCAGGCATGAGTTATAGTGTTGTTGGCTGAGTTCAATGTTAATGAATCAATAATATATATTAAATAAGGTGTCTTTAAACAGAAGCACACATAAAACTAGGTTATATATTGATTGGTTGACAAAAATGGTGTGACCAGAGGCTAGCAGGAACCCTGTATTTCTCTTAAAGCAATGGTTCAGTATTTGCTAACAGTGTTTATAGAGTGCAACTACCTTGAATAACAAGAATCAACTGTAATTGTTTTGAGTAACAGAGTTTTCACTGTTATTTGGCAGCCATATGGGGTGTTGATTAGCATTAAGTACTAACCGTAAAATACCCCCCCCCCTTTTTATAAGCCTGGTTGCTACTAAGCCTTATTTCCTTATGTACTTATTACTTTTGAACTTAAATACATATTTATATTCATTCTGTTTTTTTTTTTTAATTAGCTCTGCATTCCAACATGATTGCTGTCTCTAAGAGCTTTTTATTATTCACAAGTCTGACCAACTTGCCATCATCTGAAAACTCATTTAAGTTCACCAACAGAAACCACCTTCATTACCATAGATTGAAACTGAAGTCCATGGGAGCATTCTTTAACTGGCTTCCAACTCATACATTTGGCTTCCAATTCACATGCATTATGCAAACTACATTTCTCCATCTTATCTACAAGGGTATTCTGAATGACCTAGTGAGTAGCTTTGGTGAAATCAAGGAACACTTTTCTCATAGTATTTCTTTCACATACCTGTTCAGAATCCAATCAAGAAAGAAAATGAGATCAACTTGGTATTGTTTGCTTTTAATAACATGGTATTGGCTACTGATTGTTACTATCTCCTTTTCTACATATTAAAAAGGTTCTTTAAAGTCCTTCATTCAATAATGAATATATTGAGCTCCCACTATGCCAAGCATCATTTTGAATCTCAGAGTCTCTTTTACCAGAATCATCATCCAATTAGCAACACACAGTCTCCTCATCTTCAAAAATGGGCATTAATAATGCTTCCTTAAAGGCTGTTTATATGATTTAGTTAGATCATATATGACAACACCTAGCACAGTGCCAGAGAAAGAAGGTGCTTGATATGTCAGTTTCCTTTCACAGGTTACAGAGAGAGTGAACCCAGATAATTCATCCATCCATCCATCCGTCCGTCCATCCATCCATCCATCCACCCACCCACCCACCGATACACCCCTAAAACATACATTCAACCACCTTTTATTGCTCACTTCCTCATTTACTGAGGTGGTAGATTGTGGAGTGAACATCATGGATTCTGGAGCTCAAACTGTCTAAGTTCTAACTCTGGCCTTAACTGTTCTTAACTGTGTGACCTTGGCCAAGTCACTTAAACCTCTCTATGCTTCAGGCTCCTCATGTGTAAAGTGATGTTAATAGTATCTTTGTTATATGGTTGCTCTGAGGATTCAATGTGTAATCTATATAAACTTCTTAGCATAGTGCTTGGTACATACCACATGCCATATAAATGTCAGCTGTCAAATGTCCTGGAGTGAGGCTACAACAGGGAACCAGCCTGACTCATTTCTGACATATAGTGTTATTATATATACACATAGTTATGAGTTCTGTTAACATTTGCTAAATTATTTTTTTTTTGTGTACTGATATTGGTCATATATTTGCTTTAAATTGCTTATGTGTTAACCTATTGTATAAATATTCTGTAGTATATCAAAGAGTTTTGCTGTTTTATAGACATTCAGATGATTTTAAAATTTTTACTGCTATTTAGAAGCCTTTGATTTGAATATCATTGTAAAAACGGAATCAGTCAGTCAAACTGAATTAACAGATTTACAGTTCTTATTATTTCTTATCAGATTGTTTTCAAGAAAATTTGAGCTGATTCGTTAACACCTCAGCAATGTGTAACCATTCATTTTTGCCGCTTCATATAATTATACCTCAAAATTGTCTAATTTGCATTACCTAAATTGCAAGTGAGGCTGAGCATGTTTCCCTGTGATGATTTATTTTCAACTTTTCGATTTGAATAAAATATTTATCTCAACTCATGAGTGGACTTTGAATTGTTTAATGTCTTTGTGCATGCATATTGAGGAAAAAGTAAAGGATGTGGGGGCATTTAGCTTATAAAAGAGAGGACATGGTGCAAGAGCATGACTGTTGTTTTAAAATGTTGAGTAGCTGTCATGGGAAAGAATATTACACAAGGATCCTCTGGGCTGAACAAGGATCAATGGGAGGAAGTTTCCAGGGGCAGATTGTGAGTGAATGTGAACAGTTGTGTTCTTAAATTTATAGCAGTGGTTCTTACCTGGGAGGAGTTTTAGAGTCTCCATCAGGGAGAGGATACTAGTGTGGGTGGGGTTGGTGAGGATGGTGAAAGGGCAGGAAGATGGGAAAACTGGAGTCCCTATTTAGGGATTTTCAAAAGTGAGGTGGGTTGCTTCTGAAAATACTGTGTTCCTTGGCAGAGCACCTCCTGTACTGTGTACATAAAAAGCAGGTTGAATGACCACTCCTCTGGGTTTCAAGGGATGGATGAGGTCGCCAGTAAAGTTTATTCCACCTCTGGTCTATGAAATCATAAATAGCATTTTATTATCCTATTAGTTTTTTTTTTTTTTTTTAAACCCCTTTCATGTAAATGTGTTAGGTACAGTAACAAAATAGTGTTCCCATTCCTAAGGCTATTCGTTCATGGTGAGACGAAAAAATGGCCAAATCGGCAAAGCAGTAGATTTTCATACTTAATTGGAAAATGTCCTTTGTTTAATGAGTTTAAATTAAATTCAGTAGAGACATATTAAAAATAAAGGTTTGAAGCAGAAAAATTAAAGAGAAGTTGCAGCATTGTGTTTCATGGTGTGTTGCTTTCCATTACCATATACTTGAATTTAGATTATAGTTGATACAATGCTGATGGTCTGAATGTGTATTGTAAGTGACTTTAGCTTAATTATTAACTTTTCAGATTTTAAAATAGAAGATAAATAGATTTTAGTGTAAGAAGTCTGACAGTAGCATCCCCAACAATAATAATAGCTAATTTTTATTTAGTATTTATTACCATGTACCAAGCACTTAAATAAGACTTTCATCTGCCTATTTAATTTAAGCTTCATTAAAATCTTCTGAGGTAGGAATTATTATTATGCCATTTTTATATCAATGAGAGAACTAAGGCTTAAAGAGTTTAAGAAAAATAGCCTTTCTAACTTCAAAGAAGTGAAAGTTGGCATCAGGTCCTGACTAGCCTCACTAAGGAGCTATAGTTCTTTACCACCATGCCATTGGTCCATGTGAAAGTACAGGAAAGTTATATCTGCAAATAGAAATGGGGGACTATAAGAGATGGACCTTATAAATTGCCTGGATAATACGTTTCAATCCAGTTCAGACCTGGAAGTATGTGATGAAAAGATGTCCACTGGTCAGATTATAAAAGGTTAAAGCCAGCAAGGAAAAAGAGTGAAAAGGATCAGAAATAAGTGTCTTTTGAGTTCCAAATGGTACCTGATAGTTCTCCTGAGCTTCTGGGAAGTTGGTGGCAGCAGCAGTAACATAGTTTTTGAATCTTCCCAAATCCCTACATAAAAACAGACAAAAACAACTAGAGAACAAAATCAAAAGAGCATAGATAACATTTACAACAAAATAGATGACAAAGTATCCTCTTGTACACCAAAGGACAAGTGAGTGGGAACAAACCATTAAAAGTCGTAAGACGTGAACAACATCAGCATCTATAAGGGATGGAAGGAAGCAATGAGTTATCTTATGGGCCTGAGAACAGGTGCAAAATAGTCTCTAGGTATTCTTTGGAAACTGAATCCTGGCAAATGATTGCAAGGGGTTTGTGGTAAGATCTGAAGGGACTGGAGCAGTATAGCCCCTGTGAGCTTTGAAAACACCCTCCATGAGAGGGTTCCACACTGAGAAACTGCAGGGAGTAAAATAAAAATGGAGCAGGATAAGACAATAGAGACAAGGGCAGAGAAGATACAGATACAATTGGTAGATGGTAATAGAGCCAGAAAATGTCAGCAAGGAAGCTGCCATATTTTTTTAAACATTATACAAAACAACTGAAGAGGGAATTCTGTGACTTTAGAAAGGCTGTTTGAACCAAGTCACCTTTTAAAAATTAAGAAAAACTAATTTTACATGAAAAGTTAAAAGTAACACAAAAGTATTGAGATCAAACCTATACAAAGTTATTATAAGAAAAAAATGGAATAAGCGTAATATTATCTCTATAGGCAATGAAGACATGCCATAAAGATAAGACCATATAACAGATAAAAGTGAACCAAAGGACACTAAAACTATGATATAACACGCTAAAGAACAACTTCACTATGAATTAGAAAAACTCTAAAATTAGGTGAAAGAATTTAGGAAAAAATTAGAAAAATAGAAAAAAAAAGATTAAATTAGAAGGCACACAGGAGTGAATAAAAAACATAATTTTTTTTCAGGAAAATAGTAAAAAGAAAGAAAATTTTAAAAATTAAAAACAAAAAAGATTTCAAAAATTGGTTTGAGGGAAAGTGACAAATGTTGAAGATAGTCAAAGAAAGCCTAACATACAAATAATAGGAGTCCCTGAAAAATAAAACCAAAGCCGAGGAAGAGCACAAATATTAAAAACAAGCTGTTTAAGAGTCTGGAAACACAAGCTAACATGCTAACAAGCTAACATACCGTAAAGGATATCTTCAATATGTAAAAATACAGTAATCTAATCTATGTTTCCAAACTTTCAAAGCAGTCTCTATAATTCAAGAAAACTTCTTGGAATTTAAAAGAAAAAAAAAAAAAAAAGGTTTGAAATGCCATATTGAAAAAACCCACGATGTGCCTGAGAGTAGTACTCAGAACATTTAGCATTAAGACAAAGTAAAATTATTGCACTTTAAAGAAAAAAAAAAAATGTCCCTTGGAAATCTAGGCAAAAAAAAAAAAAAAAGCACATAATTTATAAGGGAAAGAATATTAGATTATCAAATTTTTTTCAACAGTAATATCTTATACCAGAAAAAGGGGTAACTTTTTAAAGATACTCAGAGAAAGAAAACCAAAAATATTATACCCATCAAATCTAATTTTCAAATATAAAGGATACAAATTCTTAATAATATGCAAGAATTCAGTGAATATTGTTCCCATTTGTCCTTTCTGAGGAATTTACTGGAGAATGAAATTCAGACAACCAAAGTGACTGGAGATATAGTTACATAAAGTTTGGTATTGAGCATCATTCATATGCATATATACATGTGTGCGAGTCAAAGGGAAAGAGGATAATATGCAATGGCCATACAATCTGGCAATATAGATATGTAGATGTGGTATAACAATTAAACATGGGTATAGAATTGGGGTAGCATAATTTAAAAAAATTAAAAGTTGTAATTGGTTGTGTAGGATTAGATAGTTATTCTGAGATTATTGTGTATATGATGTAGAATAAAGCAAATGAGTATGGAATGTTCCAATTCTGTCATGCCCTATGTCCTTGAGAATCAGACTTCTCAGTGTGGAAGAAAGGAAATGCAGATGTAGTTACAGAAGAGATTAAGAACACTTTCATCTTGAATTGATTTAGAAATATCTGTATGAATACATGAGGCTCTAACTCTAGCTCTGTATCATTTCTCTTACTCTGTTCACTGAAAAGTCCTAGAAGCAGTGATCTACCCAATAGCAATTAGCTTCCCTAGTACACAGATTATGGTCTTGAATTACCATTTCCCACTAAAAGGAACCAGGGCTTTTAGAGAAATGGCTAATTCCAGGTCTGGCACATGAAATGTGTAAGATGAGCCTGGAACATCTTGTCATACCAAAAAACAAGATGAACTTAGAACATCTTGTTAAACTGTTCTGAAAGCCTAGAAGTATAATAATCTCTATAAAAGACTAGTAGAGTCTTGTCCACAGGATTCTGGAGCCAACTACAAGATGCTCTGATCAGTCAAAGATGGGTAATTTGAGCTTCAATAAGGATAAGAAATGTAATAGATTGAAACCTATTAATATGTTTAAATTAATGAATTCATAATGACATGAGAAAAGGAGCACTGGTGGTGTAGTGGTTAAGCACTCGGCTACTAACCAAAAGTTTGGTGGTTCGAGCCTACCAGCTGCTCCATGGGAGAAAGATGTGACAGTCTGCTTCCATAAAGATTTACAGCTTTGGAAACCCTATGGGGAAGTTCTCCTCTGTCCTGTAAGGCCACCATGAGTCAGAATTGACTCAATGGCAATGGGTTTGTTTTTTTAAAAGAAGCTCTGGTGTCACAGTGGTTAAGTGCTTGGCTGTTAAATGGAAAGTTGGCAGTTTGAGCACATCAGCTGCTCTGTGGGAGAAAGATATGGCAGTCTACTCTTCTAAGATTACAACCTTGGAAACTCTATGGGGCAGTTCTGCTGTGTCCTATAGGGTTGCTATAAGTTGCAATTGACTCAGTGGCAACTGGTTTGGTTTTTGGTTTTGGGTAATGACTTGTGTTTTGTATGTGTGTGTGTATACTGATTGCATACCTTAGAAGAATGACAGGGAATCAATTTATTGCCTTGAAAACTGGGAAATAAAGGTGAAGTCTCAAGCTTTTAGCCTGCCTTACCTGTATGAGTTGTATCTCAGGGTATTCAAATAGTAGTGAGGAAAAGTATCTCTTTATAAAATTATTCTAGTTAGTGAAATGAAATGATAGAAATAGAATGTTACCATTGGGCAGCTCCCTGTGAATTAATGGGGGTTGGTAATATCATGAACAACATGAACATCATGAAACCAGATATCATGTGCTTCCTGATGAAAGAACACAATGCCATTTTTGCATTTCCAAATGGATCAAACCTGAGTCTGATCAGACTTCTAGATCTAGCTGCCGATTTGCAGGAAATACAAAGGACAGAGGAACATATTGAACAGCACCATGTGTATGCAATCAGCAAAATCCATGTGGTGGGAAACTCTACAGACCAAATGGCCCAGATTCTTCAACAGATAAGTTGTAAGGAAAGTAAAGGGATATAAAGGAAACCTGCAGATTAAAACAAATCCCTGTAAAAATTTTAAAAAGTGGTCAGGACTCAACTATAGTGTCTAAGAATCCATACTTGAGTGATAAACTATAAAAAAAATGCAAGAAAGTTATTACGTAATTGGCTTACTAACGTGTTCAGTGTTTCTGTTTTACCTTCTAGTTTGTTGTGTAGTGCCTAGAGTCTTAAAAGCTTGCAAGTGGCCGTTCAACTACAACAATTGGTCTCTATCTGCCTGGAGCAAAAGAAGAAGAAGGTGAGTCAGGAATAGGAGGAGGAAATGGAATATGTGGTTAATTGCCTCCATGAACAACTGCCTCATTTGCCATGAGACCAGAAAAACTAGATGGTGCCTGGCTACCATTACTGAACATTTTGATCAAAGATTCTATAGAAGAATCCTGATCAAAAGGGGGTAAAGGCAGAAAAAAATTTCAAATTTTCATAGAATCCAGATTTCTGGAGCCATGGAGCCTGGGTGAATCCCTGAAACTATTGCCCTGAGAAAATATTTAAACCTTAAACCAAAAATATTCCCTGAAATCTTCTTAAAACCAAACAGTAGTTTAGCCTAACTAGTCAAGAATTTGTGCCTGGGAACATTGTGCTGTTTTAAGATCTAATCTATATGGGATTAAATTGAAAACAGCAACTTGAAAGATTAGATAGGAACCTTAGGGGCCAGTGAGTTTCTGTTAATAGAGGAGGAACAGCTCAGACAAGGAGGGTGAGAATGGTTGTACAACTTGAAGAATGTAATCGATGTCACTGAATTGTACATGTACAAATTGTTGAATTGGGAGGACTCAATCTATGGGATTGGATTGTGTCTTGAGCTGGATTCTTTTGGGATATAAAAGAAGAGAGCAAAGAGACAGGGGGACCTCCTCATACCAACAAGAGAGCAGTGCCGGGAGAAGAGTGCATCCTTGGACCCAGGGTTCCTGTGTGAAGAAGCTCCTAGTCCAAGGGAAGATTGATGAGAAGGACCTTCCTCCAGAGCCAACAGAGAGAGAAAGCCTTCCTCTGGAGCTGACCACCTGAATTTGGACTTTTAGCCTACTTTACTGTGAGGAAATAAATTTCACCTTGTTAAAGCCATCCACTTGTGGTATTTCTGTTATAGCAGCACTAGATAACTAAGACACCCTCCTCCCACAAAGAAGGTACAAGAAGTCTTGTATCATCCATCTTTAAAAAACAATATTCCTATGCAGATGGAAAGTTCTTCAAATTTTACAGAATTGACATATGCTATCAAAACCTACAATAAAACAGCAAACTAGCAAAATTTTACACAAATCACACTTAGGAATACAGATGTAAGAGCAAAATAAAATGTTAGCAAATAATATATATGTATATTTTAAGAGAATAAATGGGTTTACTTCAGGAAAGCAATGGTGGTACTAGTACTGAACATCTGTTGTTATAATTAATCTTATTGATATGTCAGCAGAGAAAAATCTTATTCACCCAATATTCATGCAACAAGTATTTAATGCACCTTGAGTATATACCTTATTCATTGTCCAGCATATGAGACAACTGAAAATACCATGGCTTGGATCAGGTACACCTTAGTCCTCAGAGTGACATCTTTGCTTTTTAACACTTTAAAGAGGTCTTTTGCAACAGATTTACCCAGTGCGATATGTTGTTTTATTTCTTGACTGCTGCTTCCATGGGTGTTGATTGTGGATCCAAGTAAAATGAAATCCTTGACAACTTCAGTATTTTCTCTGTTTATTATGATGTTACTTATTGGTCCAGTTGTGAGGATTTTTGTTTTCTTTTTGTTAAGGTGTAATCCGTACTGAAGGCTGTAGTTTTTGATCTTTGTCAGTAAGTGCTTTGAAAGTCCTCTTCACTTTCAGCAAGCAAGGTTGTGTTAACTGCATATTGCAGGTTGTTAATGAGTCATCCTTCAATACTGACACTGCATTCTTCTCATATACTGAATATTTACGCAGACAACATGCACCTTCTACATTTATTTGCCACCCACACCCTCCCCCTGTGAGATATTTTTGTAAGAGCCGCTATGCCAATTTTTTTTTACATGTTGCTGTAAAAAAAAATAACAGTGCGCTTATAAAAAATACCTTGTTGGGGAGGGCGCAGTTGGCAAACAAATGTAGACGGTGTGCATTGCTTGCATAAAAACACAGTAGTGTAGCTTTTTGGATTATTTGCTCAGCATACAGATTGAATATTGAATTGATGCATTTGAATTACATGTTGGCAAAGAATATTGAATATACCATGGACTGCCCAAAGAACAAACAAATCTGTCTTGGAAGGAGTACAGCCAGAATGCTCCTTGTAAGTAAGGATGGCGAGACTTGGTCTCATATACTTTGGACATGTTATCAGGAGGGACCCTGGAGAAGGACATTGTGCTTGGTAAAGTACAAGGTCTGCGAAAAAGAGGAAGACCCTCAACGAGATGGACTGACCCAGTGGCTGCAACAGTGGGCTCAAACGTAGCAACAATTGTGAGGATGGTGGAGGACCGAGCATTGTTTTGTTCTGTTGTAGATAGGGTTGCTATGAGTCAGAACCGACTCATTGGCACTTAGCAACAAATAACAATGAGTATATACCAGGTATAATTGGGCTTTGAGGAAATTGCAATGTAATGGTCATCACCTAAGCAAACCCCACAGCTTACTGAGTGTACAGCGCAGAATCTCAGTAAATACCATAAAGGGAGTTCATGAAACTCAGCATCTATTCATAACTGAAAAACCAAAAACTTAAATTTCTTAAAATTAGGAATAAAGGGATACTTCCTTAACATAACAAATGATCCTTCTGTGAAACCAATAACCACCACCATACATGATACTGAAAAAGGGAATATATTCATGGATTCACAGGATTAATAGTCTTCCCTACGGAATCATAGTTAAAACAAACATGCCTAATATTACTGCTATAATTACATATTATTCTGGGAGTTATAAATGGAATTAATGTGATTCTAACATATTATAAATATCAATAGCTTTCCTATATAATATTAATAACCAGGTAGAATGTAAGTGGGAAAAATCATTCACATGGTAATAAAAATATAAAATACTTTCAAATAAACTTAAGAGCTGTTTATTTTTTTATTGTACTTTAGATTACATGAAGGTTTACAGAATACTTTCTCATTAAACAGTTAGTACACATATTGTTTTATGATATTGGTTAACAACCCCATAACATGTCAACACTGTCCCCTCTCAACCTTGGGTTCCCTATTACCAGCTTTCCTGTCCACTCCTGACTTCTAGTCCTTGCCCCTGGGCTATTGTGCCCCATTAGTCTCGTTTTGTTTTATAGGCCTGTCTAATCTTTGGCTGAAGGGTGAACCTCAGGAGTGACTTCATTACTGAGCTAAAAGGGTGGCTGGGGGCCATACTCTCAGAGTTTCTCCAGTCTCTGTCAGGCCAGTAATTCTGGCCTTTTTTTGTGAGTTAGAATTTTTTTCTTCATTTTTCTCCAGCTCTGTCCGGGACCCTCTGTTGTGATCCCTGTCAGAGCAGTCAGTGGTAGTAGCTGGGCACCATCTAGTTGTACTAGACTCAGTCTGGTGGAGGCCATGGTAGTTGTGGTCCTTTGGACGAATCTTTCCCTTATATCTTTTCTTCATTCTCCCTTGCTCCAGAAGGGGTGAGACCAGTAGAGTATCTTAGATGGCTGCTCACAGGCTTTTAAGACCACAGGCGCTACTCACCAAGGTAGAATGTAGAACATTTTCTCTATAAACTATGTTATGCTGATTGAGCTAGATGTTCCCTGATTCCTTGGTCCCCACATTAAGAGCTGTTTAGATCCATTTTAAGAATACTGCATAACTTTACTTAGAAACACTAAAAAAGATTTCTACTAAGACATTACCCCCTTTCCTGATTGGAAGAATTCATATTATTAACATATCACTTTTACTAGCATTAATCTGTGTATTTAAAAAAATTCCAATAAAATCTGAACAGTACCTTGTGGAGGTGGGGTAGCAGCCAAGTGTGGAAAAATAAATATAAAGTGTGAGAAAACAACATAATAGGTTAGAATAAGAGGTTTTGTTAATTTTATTTTTTTAACTAAGTAGAACTTTTCCACAGGATATTAAAAATATAGCTCATTGTAATACTGTGGTAAGTTTTAGAAATGATAGATATGTGGAATTGAGTAGAGAGTCCAGAAATAGATGGACTGTGTAAAAGAAATTAGTTTACATTAAATGTGGCATTTTTGATCTGAAGGGGGAACGATAGATCGTTCTTTGATTGGTTTGGAGAAAACTGTGCCACAAACAACCAAAAAAATCACCTCCCCAAAATAAAATCAAAGTCTAGATGGATTAATTATGTAAGTATAAAAAAATGAGACTTTAGAAATTCTAAAAGCTAACAGAGATGAAGACTTATATGATCTCAGGTTTGCAAAGGCTTCTGGAAGTTTGACACAAAAGGTAGAAACCACTGATAAAACAATTTTTGGTAGATTTGAATATGTACTAAAAATTTTGTACAGTAAATACCATCATAAATAAAATTTTAAGGTAAAAGCAAAACTCGTTAATATTCTTAATATAAAAATACCTTTTATGTATTAATAAGAAAAAGGAAAAACCCAATAGAAAATTGTTGAAAAGGTATAACCAGGCATTTTATAAAACAAGATATACAAATAACCAAAGAGCATTAGTATACAACGAGATGCCTTTTTTTTTTTTTTTTGCCTATCAATTTGGAAAAAAAACAAATAAAATGATCATATCCAGTGTCAGTAAAGAGTTAGAGAAACTGGCACACATATACATTGTACAAACATTTGACAACATTAATTCTTTTCACTGAGACCTTCTTCTGTCATCCTATTTAAAAATGTAACCCCTCATGAGGTTCTTTTCTGCTTTATTTTTCTCCACAAATAATATAGATTTTACTCATTTGTCTCTCCCCCAGGCAAGCTCCATGAAGATCAAGTTTTTTTTCAATCTGTTTCGTTCATTGCCCTAACCCTCGATGATGCCTAGTACTTAACAGGAACTTAATACATACTTATTCAATGAGTGACTATAGAAATGTTTTAAAATAATTATCATTTAAAGGATTTCCATTTCTATGAAAGGAATCCTAGGGTAATAAGATAACGTATAAAGATTTAGCTGCAGGGATGCTTATTGAAGCAGTATTCACAAACCTTAGGAACATAAAACATAAATACCAAATAATAGCATTTGTTTACAGAACTTATAATAGCTTTTTATCATGTATACTCTCCAGTTATTAAAATGACATAATAGGTGACTATTTCTTGACATGGGCATATGATTGCTAAATTTAACCCTTTCATGCCTGGCAGCACATGTAGCTACCATGAAATTTTTCAGCCTCTGGGGTTTGTTGGGAAGCTGCTTTGCCACTGACGATGTATGCTGCCACAAGGCAGGGGCCTTTATGACTATTTGAAACTGAAGAAATGGGCATGTGCTGCAAACTACTGTTTTTACAGGGTACTGTATGATGTATCTGAATATTTGGTAGGAAAAATAGAAATTTTGACAATTTTTATTTGTTACACATATGTACCAGTAGTCCCCTGGTGGGGACTCTGAGGTATAATTAGTGATACTTCATATGTACCACTAAAATCTTAGGGTAGGCTTATCGATTCCGACTCATAGCCACCCTATAGGACAGAGGAGAACTGCTCATAGAGTTTCCAAGCAGTGCCTGGTGGATTCGAACTGCTGACCTTTTGGTTAGCAGCCATAGCACTTAACCACTAGGGGGCAACAACAACAAAAAATCCATACTACCTACCAAAAAATTCACACACTCTCAATGATTTGACATGCCTCCATTAATGAAAACACATGATATCACCAAAAAATTCAAAGCAGAAAATAATTGCATCACTGAAGGGTTAATATGCTGGTTCCAAAACAGTGTGACCCCATTTTAATTTGTTGAAATATGCGTTCATGCAAAAAAGGCCAAAGCATATACATAAACCAAAATTACTTCTGTCTGATTAAAAAAGGACCCTGGTAGTGTAATGACTAAGTGCTCCCTGCTAAACAAAAGGTTAGCAGTATGAACCCACCAGGGGCTCTGTGGGAAGAAAAAACCTGGCAATCTGCTCCTGTAGATTAAAAAGAAACAAGCCTGTAGATACCAAGTCGATTCTGACTCACAGCGACCCTATAGGATAGAGTAGAACAGACCCATAGAGTTTCCAAGGCTGAAGCAGACTGCCACATTTTTCTCCCATGGAGAGGTTGGTGGGTTCAGAGCTGCTACCTTACATCAGCAGCCAAGCCCTTTAACCATTGTGCTACCAGGGATACTTATGTAAAGATTATAGCCTAGGAAATCCTATGGGACAGTTCTACTCTGTCATATAGGGTTGCTATGAGTCAGAATCAACTTGCCAACACACAACAAGATTATAGAATTATTTTATTTCTTCTTTTGTTTCTGTTGATAACTGAATATATTTTGTAAAAATTATGTGTTGGTTTATTATTAAAGCAGTTGCCATAGAGTCGACTCTGACTCATGGCAACCCCATATATGTCAGAGTAGAACTGTGCCCAACAGGATTTTCAATGGCTGATTTTTCAGAGGTAGATTGCCAGGCCTTTCTTTTGAAGAGCCTCTGGGTGGACTCGAACCTCTAACCTGTTGATTAGCAGCCAAGCGTGTTAACCATTTGTACCACCCAGGGATGCTTTATTAATAGTTCTTCACAAAGAAATCAGGATTTAAAAAGCTTATCTTTTAGTAGGAGCAGCCTGTGGTGTGAGATACCACTGGACCTTGGCAATGTGGGCATTCCTTCCCTATCATGTTTGCAATGATGCTGTTCAGGCTGGAAGGACAGTCACAGCAATGTTGGCCAGGCCAAACAATTCTAATACATGACCCATGCTTCATTTAAAATCTGTACAAAACATAGTAGATTTCTGAAATGGAATGATAATTAGTATGGGCTAGAACTGGTGATGTGCTAATAATTAGTGTATCTTAAGACACATTGCTACTTGATCTGGTAAATGTCTCCATGTGTTGAAGAGCAAGCTGCATCGAAAGTCCTGGGTGACCTTGAGATTCAGGCAGTGACTGGATCCCTGGGTGGACTCTTGCTCCATCTCTTGTGTGGGCTGTAAATTGACATGCAGACAAAGGAGACAGCTAGTGGATGCCAGGGGAGGGGAAAAAAAAGATAACTTTAACCATAATTTATCAGTAATATGTAGAGATAAATTCCTAAAAGGAAATAAGTTCTGAGGAAATTACAGGAAATATTAAATCTGTGATTCTGTTTACGGTAGAAACGCCGACCAACAAATTCCAGCTGTTTCTCTGTGGGTTATAGAAGTGTCACAGGCCTGTTTATTGTTACTGAATTGTCGACTCCAGCCTGGATCTATGGAATCCCATTGGTTTGGTTAGGGATTACTCAGATTTGTCCTAAGGGACATTTCTTATAGGCAATACATTTAGGGAATGCAGCCCTATCCCAAGTTTTTGTTTCCCCAAGCTTCTATTCCAGTCTCTTCCCCCTCCCTGCCAACAGTTTGCCTCCTCTCCCCACAGATGTTAGTGTACTCTTATTTATGTAACCAACAGTTAAATAGCACTTCCTATAACATGCACTGTTTTAAATACCTTCAAAGTACTTACTCATTTAATCCCTCATAACAAGGTACTATTATGAACTAGGAACTATTTTTTAAACAAAAACAAAAGCTTTACAGGACAAGAATGATAATTAATTAAATTATCTGCCTTAAAATTAATAACTTCTGTATGAAAAAGTAAATAAAGTGAAAAGACAAGCCATACTCTAGGAGAAGAAATTTGAAGTGCGTATAACTGATAAAGGATTTGTATTTATGTTACCCAAAAATTCCTACAAGTCAGTAAGAAATGACAAACGGTCCAACTGAATAACGGGCAAAGGATATGAAAAGGAAGACACAAAAGAAAACAAAAGGCACCTAATTGCCCTTAAGTTTATGAAAAGATGCTTGATTTCTCCAGCTCTGGGAAATGCAACTTAATTTAAAATAACTGTGAGATACCATTATGCCTCTATTAAACTGGCAGAAATTTAAAAAGTTTGACAATAACCATAGTTGGTAGGAATATGGAGCATTGAAGAAGAACAATTGGAACCAATCGCTTTGGAGAGCAGTTTGACAAAATCATAAAGCTGACAATGTACCTGCTTTACATCTCAGCAAGTCCACTTCTCTGCATATACCTGAGGGAATCAACCGCATATAAACACATAGAGACAGGTATAAGGTACCATCAAAGCACTGTGTGCAACAGTAAGAAATTAGAAACAATGGACCATTAATAGGGGAACAGATAAATACATTGTGGAATATTCACACAGGGGAACACTATCCGCTGGATAAAATGAATGAGCCAAATCAATGCATATGAATATCGATAAATCTTGAAAATGAAAATGTGGAACAAGAAAAGCAAGTTGCAGTGTGTAGTTTAAAAACATACAACATGATACTTTATATTGCTAGTTATTTCATCCAAACAGATGCACACAGAAAAAAAACCCAAACCCGTTGCCGTCGAGTCAATTCCAACTCATAGCAACCCTGTAGAACAGAGTAGAACTACCCCACAGGGTTTCCAAGAAGCACCTGGTAGATTCCAACTGTCAGTCTTTTGTTAGCAGCTGAACTCTTAACCACTACACCACCAGGGTTTCCGATACACAAATATAGTAACAGAGCAGAGAGATGTATACTAGCTTTAGGATAGTGGTTACTTCTGAGGAGAAAAAGGGGGAATAAGATTGAGCAGAGGTTAACCTGTTCCTGTAACCTTTTGTTTCTTAAAGATCTGCAACAAGTATTTTATATTTATACATAAATATATAAAATATTAATATATATTTATATTTATTATATAACATAAATATATTTTATATTTATTATTAAATATAATGCATGTAACATTTTAACAATATGGGTGGGTGGAGGGACATGATTGTTTATATTATCTTTTCTACTTTTACACTTTTTGGTATGACTGAAATATTTCACAATAGTAAAATAAAAAATAAATAATTTAAAAACTAGCTCTACTGGGTGATTCTCCTGAATTTTCTTTTCAGAATCTGTAGGGAACATTGCTACAGTATTGAGATAGACTCTTCCAGTAAGTTTAATGTTATGCGGATTGCTTGTCTTTCTAAAGGTTTACATTCAATTCTTATGGGCTTACAGTACAATGTCTTTTCCACTTGTATTCTTCTTTGTTTTTCTAAGTCTGCAAAATATTTTTTAGCTTTCTGGCTTTTTCACAAAATTATTTGGCGCTTAAAGGCGCAGTTTTCTGGGCCTAGTCTTCTCCTGTATATCAAGAAGTTGGCGTGTTAAGAGATCTTTCTTTCCAATACCCTGGAGAGCCACCCTCATGGTCTGAAAGGGATAGCCACAATTATAGTGAAAGGGAATGAGATTGATATGCAAATGTAAAATGATTATGGATTTTGAATTTTGGATAGACATATATCAAAACTTCTTTTCAGAAAACTGTGGTTGGCAAGTCCATAGCTCTACATAGAGACAGTAGAGTGATAGATAAACCTTTCTACTTTTGCATAAATAAAAATTTACATGGAAATTAAATATTTGTAATTAATTCAGATTTCAAATTATATGGACAAATCACTTTGTGAATTGAAGAATGCTTTTTTTTAACATGAAGTCATATTCTACTATGTTAGTATTTTCAAATGATGTAAAACCTCTCTGCAAAGACAACTAACTAGCCTCCTCAGTAACATTTTGGAGCCCTGAATTCGTACGTGGGGTAAATGATTGAGAAGATTCAAAGAGTCTTGTCGCAGAGTCTTCAGATATAATTTATTCTTTAAAGAATTTTCTGTTCTGGCACAAAAGTGGGAGAAAATGCATGAAACCAAGAGGGATATGATTTTATTTTTTTACCACAAATGTTGTCCTATTCTCTTCTCAATCGAACTCTGTAAAACATGGAAGAAAGTGTCTTTGAGCACCTCACAAACTAGCAAGAGATGAGGGAAAAGGAAACCTTTCATTTGCTCTAAGTTGCTGTCATTGCTTTTGAAGCCTCCTGACTGTGCCCAGAGGCAGCAGGGCTTCTTAGGGAAATGCAGCCTCCCACAGCTGTGGACCCAGCATGGTCCCAGTAGGGATTCTCATTCATCACTGACAGAAAGGGAGGCTTTGGACTTGGTCTCCACTGTTAGGATGAGACAAAGAGATGCGATCTTTAACTCTGTGGCCTCCCCGCAAGCTTTGTTGATGTTGATACCTCCTTGTTGTTATATTGTTAGTTGCCTTGAGTCCATTCAGATGTATGCAGAAGAGAAAACTATAGGGTTTCCAATACTGTGACCTATCGGAAGCAGATCGCCAGGCCTGTCTTCTGAGAGCCTCTGGATGGGTTTGAACCACCAATCTTTTGGCTAGTAGTTGAGTGCTTAACAGTTTGTGCCACCCAGGGACTCCTCTTGGACTACTTTACACTCAGGGGCTACCTGTTTACATTATTTCAAAATGGTCCTGGTTGCTGGCCTGGTAAAACTTGCCTGTTTTATTACTCCCCAACTCTAGGATGGAGGCAGTAGCCCAATTGTAGCTGGTCTGAGGGTGGCACCATGTACTAGAATTTTACTGGTGTCGATGCTGATGTCTAGCAGGTCTACCCTACAGAATGAGCATAGAGAAGGACCCGTTCAAGACTCCATGACCTGGCAGAGTTGAGCCTTCTGATGGATACACTTCGCTACTCAACCACTCTATGCCTCAGTTTCATCAATTATGAAGATTATAAATCTCACCACAGGATTATGAGGTTTAGAAATAATATATGAAACACAGTTCTTGTGCCTGGTACATAAAAGATTAACAGTAGTACAGAGATGCTGGGCTCCAGGTACTGCCCCTTAGTCTGTTCCTGGACTTACCTACCCAGAGTCAAGCAGTAGAAAGTGGTGGTTAACAGATAGACTTCAGACCCAGGGTAGAATTCCAGCTTTGCTCCTTAATATTTCTGTGCGTTAAAATGGTTACTTAAACTGTCTAATTCATTGAGGAAACCCTCAATAAGATGGATTGACACAGTAGCCGAACAATGGATGCAAAGATACCAACAACCATGAAGATGGCACAAGACTGGGCAATGTTTCATTCTGTTGTACATAAGTCGGTCATGAGTCGGAGCTGATTTGACGACAACTGACAACAACAACAAACTCTCAAACTTTGCTTTCCTCATCTTTAAATTGGTATCTGCCTCACAGAATTGTGAAGACTAAATGAAGTAATGGATGTAAACCTCTTACCCCAGAGCCTTGCCCTTGAGAAATACTTAATAAATGGTTGCTTGGGTTACAGAAAACTTGTTAATGTTATTAACTGATGTTTTTATTAAGGTCATACAGATAGAGGTGGTGGCACTATGACTCAAACCCAAGTCTATCCAAAGCTCATGCCTTTTCTATTGTAGCACACTTCCTGTGTTTGAATACTTACAGGAACCTGGCTGCCAGTAAGTTCTCTATTACTAGAAATATTTTCAATGGACATAAGATGATGATTTTGCGGGAATCATGGAAAACAATAGATGATTTTTAAGGTCTTTGAATTCCTGAGATCTTATGATTCTCTGGATAATAGGCAGTGTCTAAATTGAAACATCATGTTTTAAGCATTTGTTTGTAAGTTAGTTGGGAACTTGAAATTTCATTTCCCAAGTTATAAGTCTATACAGAATTTAAGGACCAGTGTAGAAGAAGGAAGAAGAAGAGGTGCTTTAATATTACATTTAAATCTTTCTAGCCTCCCTAAAGGCTCTACATAGTCTATTTTCTCTCAACTTCAGTGACTAATTAAATCTGGTCTCAGAGAGGTAGTAGGAGAAAACAATCTACCATACTAATCCAAGCTAATATAATTGAGAGCCTCTTCTTCTTACCAAATAGTCATATATTCATTCATTCAGCAAATATTGAGTACAGATTTAGCCAAGGATGTGAGTTCAGGCAAGGGAGGAATACCAGGTTACTTGGGGCGGGGGGAATCATAAAGTCTGAGTGGAAACATCTGATGGTCATTAGAAAAAGGGAATTGGTGAAAGGCGGGTCTGGAGGTAAGGATTGGGTGCCTGTACATAGAGATGACAGGATTACTTAGGTGAGTAAAAGAGAAGAATAAAGAATCTTGAGAGTGGATGATAAAGGCAGAAGCATTAATAAAGAAACAGAAATGGCCCAAGAGTTATTGAGAAAACCAAGAAAGTTCAGTGTCTCAGAACCCAAAGATAGGAGAGTCAGCATCATCAAATACTGCACAGAGACAGGTAGGATAAGACTATGAAAAGAATATTCGATTTGACAAGTGGTCACTGGAGACCTTTGGATACAAGGTAAGAAAAGGTGTAGATGACCAAGCCAGATTCCAAAGGCTGAGGAAATAGTGATGGATTGTAAGTAGATAAATAGGATAGTAACTAACAGGGGTAGGAATACCAAGAAAATTTTTTTCCATATGGCAACTTATGATTGACACATACTAGTGTATGGTGGATATTGATAGAGAAGCAAACGTAGAGTGCATCAGAGGGAGACTATGTTGCCTCCTGTCAAGTTTGTTTATCTTTGGGTTTGTCTACATTGTTCTATTCTCTATACCAGTTCTGGAGTTATCTTCTTAAAACAAGATATCTGATTAAGTCAGTACCTTCTTGAAGACCTCTTTGGGTCCCTCATTCCAGAGGAAACCCAGTTTCATCCTTAGCATAGCAGACAAGGTGCTTGGCGCTCTGGTTCTAACCTCTCTCCTCCATTTCATCTCCTGCCACTCTGGGCTCAGGAGATTTCAGATTGTTTTCAGGTCGAGTCTTTGTACACCTTGCTCTCTCTGCCTTGAAGATTCTACTACCCATCTTTCACATGGAAAATTCTAACTCCTCCTTCAACACCTGGCTCAGATGTCACTACCTTTATGAAAGCTTCCTTACTCCCAGGCAGAGTTCAGGTCTCCCTCTTTGGTCCTTCAAGTGTACATTAGTAAATTCATCACAGAATCTTGTATTGTAATGCACCTGTTTCAATAGCCATGTTCTCCATTGGACTGTGAGATCTCTGAAAACAGGGACTATATCTTATTTATTGTTGTAATCTCCATGGCTGGCACAAAACTATTGATAAAAGCTTCAGGAATGAATGAGTATCAATATATAGAGAGATATATTGATATATATAGGATGGAAGTGAAGAAGCATATTAGTGCAAAAGATGAATAGTTTTCCACCCTCTTTTTGGCTATGACTCATATAATGCATACAGTATGTAAAACTATGCATTCTGAATGTATTCTGCTGCAGTGCTTGTTATGTATTAGGAAGTCTCAAGTTCAAAGAAATTAACTTCCATTAATTCATACAGCTTTTAAGGTCAGAGGTAAAATAAGGATAATAATCACCTTACAGTGTAATTGAGAAGATAAAATTGACAAAATATAAACTAAACAATTACATGCCTGACATTTAGCTATTATCAATATTACAATTATTTCCCCCTGTGGCCAGGAGCTCTGGCTTATTAGTTTGTCTGCAGTCTTGGATTTGGCACCTTCGCAACTTTAATCCATTCTCTAAAGAGAAGTTTTTTGTTTGCTTGTTTGTCTTTTAAGCTAAATTTTGATGTTTGGATTTTTAAACTCCATCCTTGTTTAAATTTAAATAAGTCCATCCTTATACAGGTAGCATTTTAGCTCCCTAAATAATGCTATCTGATTAACAACACTCATTCCTGGCATCAAGTAAATTCAACAAAAATTCTAGAATTAAATATATGTGTTGATTTAGTAAATTTCACAGTTAAGTCTGAATTGTTCCTGAGTCTCCAGATAACTTCCCAGCAGAGGCTCTAGCTTTGAGGCTTGCTAAGCTGGATCTAGGACACCCTTCTTGTCTAATCTTTAGGATTCTATTGCCCTGATTTAGATCAGCTCTTTCTTTTTAGCAGAATTTTTGTGGTTCATAAAAACATGCACTTATAGCTTTTTTGCATAGGTAAAGGAAAGGATTCCACATCAGATTTAGATCAAGAGAGAGCTTTTCAGAAGAAACTGATGAATGTGTCCTCGGGGAGCGGCGGAATGCAGCGATGTTCTGTCTCTGATTGAGTTTATGGCTTTTATGAACACTTTCTACGCCCACACCCATGCAAATACACAAACAGTGGTCACAACTTCAGCTCCAGACATGGCCTTTCCTTCCCCCGCCTTCTAGTCTCATTTCCAAAGCGCATCCGTTGTTTTCCATAACATGAAATAAATCCCTTTCTTTTGCCCAGTGGTGAAAAGCTTATATAAATACTAAAACTTCAACTCTTCCCCTGAGTTTTCTGTTGGCGAGCTTGCAGCCCATGGCTTGTTTGGATATTGACATGCATTTTCTGTGCAGGTCTTTCAGGTCACTGGGGTGAGTCCAGTAACTCTCTTGTCTTGAAAACGTATTAGACTAACCATCATAACACTCCTTTCTTGAAAACTTAAATAAATGACATTGTGGTTGAAAAGACTCCAGGTTCAAAGTTTCTCTTTTATTCTTTCAATTCCTTCAGCATATATCCTTCTGGTAATATATATCTGTATGTAGCTTAGAAAGTCTTGGCCAGGAGATGACTTTAATAATCATTGAAAAGAAAATAGGAATGTGAAGAATTGATTAGAAACAAGACCTTTAACCTTGCGTCATGGAGTTTCCGTGAAAGATTTTTTTTTCCAAAATTTAGAAGGGAAATATTTTATTGTTTACTAAATAGGGATAGTTAACATTATTGGGCTGTAATTAAAATGTATAGTGAAAAGTCTTTATCTATCATATTGGAGAAAAAAGGGAAGACATTGTATTTAAAGACACGTAACAAGGCCTGGTATATAGTAGGCACTTGCTAAACGGCTGTAGAATAAATGGATGAATTAATAGGGTTAATTACCTTCCTAGTGGTAAAATGAAACATTTTATCAGATCCTTATATAAAAAATGTATATGATTTAACATCATTATTCATATAATAGCTTATCTTTAGAGAGTACATTAATCCAAACCTCTTCTTTTTTTCCTTTAATTTTTATCCATTTGCAATCTGAAAAGCATCCTCAAAGTATTAATATTGTTTTTTCACTTTTTATTTTTTGCAAAATGATGAAGAGGTGGGTTTTTCTAACATAATTTCCTTTGGCGTCTGCAGACCTGAGACTGATGCTAGCTATGTACAAGAGAACTGAATAGAAATCCACGAACACTAAATATGTGTACTGTATTTCCACCAGTCCTTCCGTATTAGTGAGGCATTTTAACTGCTCATCTGCCTTAAAAATATCTTTGGTTACCCAAGTGATTAGTTAACTAAAAAGCTTGCTCTTAACAATTCTAAAATTCTTCAGACATTAGAAACTATTGTTATTATCTTGGAGGATCCAAGATTTTGCTTAATAGATAAGAAATATAAAATAGAAAATCTCGCTAATTAAGTCTCCTTTCATTAGGCTGAATAGAGAAAATAAAGAAAAACAAACTTTATGTCACTAAAGCCCAATTTTAAATGACAGTAAAATAAATAAATAAACAAAAAAACAAAGGTAAATGACTTGGATGAATTAGTTTTGTTAGCTAAACCAAGGTATTGGTGTTTGCATGTCTAGAGTGTTCTGATTAGTAAATCACAGTGCAAATAAATAGTAGCTATGGTTATTTTTAGGCCAATAGTTATGGCTGCTAATTTTGATGTACTTTAAATATAATGGAGGTAAAACACCTAGCTTTGTTTTAAAGCAGCTATGTTAGTTTGTTTACTTCTTGTTTAATTTTGAGGAATAGTTTAGTATATCAGTGTCTATCCTAACCTGATATACTGTACCTAAAACCTGAAACACATTTTGCACAATGGCTGGTACATCATGCTCAAAACTGCAATGATATTATTATTATATATTTGTAAATGCTCAATGCCAAACTTGAAACTATCATTTTCCAGTTTCCCTTCTCCAGGAGACTCTCTGTAAAAGAATATATAAGGATAGAAGTAGAAGGAATTACTTCTTTAATGGTAGAATTTCAAGCAACCAGACCTAGTAGCTACTCTAGTGCTGCTCAAGTCATTTTATACAGAGAACATTCTATCAAAACTAGGAGTAAAGAAATGCTAAGAAACTTATTTTTGTCATTATCAGCTGCTTAGGAAGAGAGCTGCATGAGGAAAGGTTGTGATGTATTCTTCTATAATGAAAAAATAGTTTAAAAAAAGAATTCTTTTTTATCTTTCCTAGGTTTGCAGAAGAAATGACCAGCAAGTGGTTGAATCTCTTTGAAGGCAGTGGGATCCCTTATGGTCCAATCAACAGCATGAAGAATGTATTTGCAGAACCCCAGGTTTGTTTTTTGAGATTTTTGGTACACTGTGGTTAACAACATAAGAATTTGCCTCTCTTTTCTCTGCAGATTGATTTATATAAATGTACATTAGCCACTTAAGTCAAACAACACAATTTGTAACTGCCATGTAAAAGTTGTTTATAGACTTGAAATAGAGAATCAGAATTTAGAACTGGCTGTCTATAATCTATCATCTTTCCTTGTCAGCCACTACATGAAGTTTCAGAGGGCAGGGCATTTGTTTTTCTTAAAAAATAAAAGATAGACAATTGAAAGATTGGGGCCAGGTGTTCACAGGTCATTCTTTGTAGAAAGAAATACAAGAAACTTCACAGTTATAGCCAACATCTGATCACATGGATGTGTTAAAATGTAGAAAACAATTTGTAGTTAATTTTGCAAATGAAGAGGCTTTTATATGCTTTGATTAATGTGCATCATTTGTGAAAAATAAATTATACCTGAATAGAGATTCATGCTATATATTGTTTAACAGATTCCTGCTTGGGGCCCAGGAAGAAGGGTTACCTGAAAAAATATTCCTTCTAGAATGTTGTTCAGATAATTATTTTTGGATAATGCCAAAATAATATTTTGATTTTATAACTTCAGTCAAGATCACTACAAGCAATTTACCATTTCTCAGTTTCACATATTAACCTTCTTAACCCCAAAAGGTAGAGGGACTTAATTTTTCTGTGAGGCTTTCACTATGATTATTTGTGTATCTTGTCAGTTTCCAACATTTGAAAATTAGAGATTTTTTTTGGGGGGGGGGGGATTCATTTATGTAGTTGGAGATTTTTCTTTGAAATGAATTATTGAAATGCCATTTACCTTTCTGAGGGAGGAGAACTTTGTTGAACCCTGATCTCTGTTCTTTAACTTTGGTGCTTTTATCTTTCATGAAACCCGTTGCCATCAAGTCGATTTCGACTCACAGTGACCCTATAGAACAGAGTAGAACTGCTCCATAGGGTTTCCGAGGAGAGCCTGGTGGCTTCGAACTGCTGACCTTTTGGTTAGCAGCTGTAGCTCTTAACCTCTACGCCACCGGGGTTTCCATCTTTCTTGAATAGCTATTTAAAAGAGAACTGAAATATATTTAATTCAATGGTTACAATAGTTGCTGGAGAAAAAACGAGAATCAGTTCAGGAATTCTGCTTTGTGTTACTTTCTTCCAAGATGGCGAGTATGACAGAGCTTTGTCCATAACAAAGCAATAGTCAATAAGTCTTTGAGGTAAGGGGGTCCACTTGATGTGGACTGAGTCATTTCATCCAAGAGGGATGTCGAAACATCAGTGGATTGATGCCAGGTGATTCCTTGCGATGAAGTGGGCATGTATGTGTACTCAGAGTGTAGACCACCTGGGCCAATTTTCTCACTTTATAACTTTAAATGAGGCCAAGTTTTGGTTTTAAGCTGTTCTGGGGGAATGGCTGGGTTACTGTTACTTCCCTGTCTTCAGATTTCTATGCTTAAACATGGTACTGAGGTGTGCAGGACTTCACGTTTAACTCAGTTTGAGGGCACATTTCTCTGGAGATTTTCTATCAGTCTTTCTGGTGGCCCCCCTGTGTTTCATCAGTAATAAAGGTACCAATGCAAAGAACATTATTTTTAAAGTCGTTTTCTAATGTTATGATCATATTATAACGTTATGATGAGCAAGGCTCCAAGGTCCAACAAAGGACCTTAAAACTCTTCACTTAATGGGCTATCTCAGAGTGAATATAGGATAATTAGAATTTTCATGCCCACTTTTTCCTTTTAGTTCAGTTTAATTACTTTAATCTTTGCATTTCATTTTCATCTCTTTTGGACCTGCCAAGAAATTTCTATTATTGGTCTATGGCATATTTTTAGTACTTAGCCCACTTTCCAAATGGAGAAGATTGATATTACCTAAGCCTGGATACTAGCTTTTCCTACTACCCTAAGAGTCTCTGCAAACTGTGCTCTTACCCACCAAAAAGGGAATTCTAATTGTTACAGTTCTAATATCAAAAATAATCATACCATGATGATTTTGACAATCATATCCTAATAGCATGAGTAGAGTTGTTCTCTTTTATACCTAATTTCATTCTTCCTTTAAAAGAGGAATTCTTCCATTGGAATTTATTGCCAAGATATATGTATAAAATTTATCTGGATTTCTAGGAAGACTAGAAACTGCGTACTAGTCTTACATTTTAAAAATTGGTAAAGATGACCATGGTGATGGTTAGTGGGACTGTTACTCATAAGAGGCAAGGACACCTTCCTTCCCCTGTGCTTGGAGTTGTTTGGCCCTTTTAAAAAGAATTCCATAAAATTTTGAATTTTGAAAGGAGTGTAGAATATAGAAATAGCAGAGTTTTTTTTTTTTCTAAATTTGTGTAAAATAGGTTATTAAAAAACAGTTTAAGAAGAACATCTAACAAATGTCTGCTTGGAAAGTTTATGCATTTATTCAACAAAGCTTTATTGTATTTACTATGTACCAGGTGCTAGGGATTTAGAGTACACTTAGTAAGTATTTGCCTTTCTGAAAAGGAAATTCAAAATCAGCTTACATAGCAAGTATGCAATAAATATTTGTTGATGAGTGAATCAGTGAATGAATGAATTGATTAACTATAGAAAGTATAGGCTTCCCGTATGATAAAGTAGTTCCTCTGCGCGCCTGACGGGGTCCGATAATCTCTGTGATTAAGGCTGGTGGGAAAGCCCTTGGTGATCTCAGGAGACTGTCCAGCATGGTGGTTAAGGCCATGGAGTGAGAATTCCTGGGCAGTTTATAAACCTTCTAGGTTTTGGTTTCCTTAAATTTAAAGTGGTGAAATAGGACCTTATCTTCTATACTGATGTAAGTGTTAAATGAGAGAATGAATATCAAGGGCAGCAAAGGGGCTGCCAGATAGTAAACACTCAGGACACGATAGTGGCTGTGGTTACGATGGTACCCTTTATGGTTATGTTTTCATTAGCGAAGACCTTCTTTTACTTACCTTTGTTTGGCAGATAGAGGCAAAGTCTTGTTCGGAACTCTAATCCAGAGTAGCTTCAAGATGAGGCTCATGAAAATCAAGCTCTAACTAATATCCTTGTATGAAATGCATCTGCAAAATCGATGCCAAGAAGTCCTCAACCCTTCATTGTTTCCGATTACTGAAAGTCCTTTTATTTTTTATTTTATGTAAAAGTTTTTCATAAGCAACATTTCCTTTTAAGGTGTTCTCCTTGATTTCCCCCTGATGAGCTGCAGAGTTTCTTGGCCCCAGGATGGAACTAGCCACTTCTGTGCAGACGTGGGAACGCACCGCTGGCGCCCGTGGCCCGGCTCTCCATGTGCGCTGTGCCAGCACAGCTGCTAGCTCAACTCAGAATTGCTTTGGGTGAAGTACAAGGCCTGGAACATGGCGCAGGAAGTGGGACTTTGATGAAGTGAAAAGGGGTATGTCTAACCAAAAAAAAAAAAAAAAGAGGATGAGAAGTATCAGAGAACAGGAGAGAACTTTCTGTGGGCCTACTTATCAAATGGACTACGTTTCATCTGTGGTTTGAACCTGGTAGATAAAAAAAAGTTGCTTTGTGGTAGAAACGATTTCTAATCATAGTCTCTCATACACTGAGAAAACTTGATTTTTTGACTCAACCGAAACAACAGATGATAATTACTTTTTCTGGGATATGTGGAAGGTTGTCTTTTATCATCTGATTATATGCCTTTGCACAGTTAAAATGATCCTACAGGCATCCATGTTAAGTCAATCAAGAATACTATGGGGGTTTTAGTCCACATTTACTGATAGTTCTGCAAAGTTTTGATCCAAAACTCTTAAAGTGGTAGTTTTGTTGTTTTTCTCCATCCATGACATATTGTCTGTGGAAGACTCTATGTGTTATAGAGATATAACATAGATTATCTGCATGTAGATTTTAATAGTCATGCGTTTCTCCAAGTGCTTTCTTAAAATATGTTCTTTTAATCAGGTCAAGATTGAGCAGTACATTAAAGGAATTTTTAAAAAGTTTCAAAAACTTATTAGATGACCTCAGTATGGTCCTATTTAATGTACCCTTGGGAACATGTGGATGAAATACATTGTGGTTTGAGCTTTTCCAACCCAAACAAACTTAAAAGAAAATGCAGCTTTTAATAGAAACTATTCAAATTCCTACAAAAATAGGTATGGATCTCACCACAGACAGGGTTTTAAAATATTATGTACGAGGAAAATCAAAAGACAGTTATCATCCTGCTTTTTTAGTATTTCACTTAAGATTGTATATTTGGAGATTCTAATCCATCAACATCTTTGAATGAGCTGTTCAATTAAAAAAAATATATATATAAAAGAATAGCCGGGACTTCTAATTAATATTTTTATTTGTCCTTGATGCCATGGTCTGAGAGTAGAGAATAGAGGGCAAAGCGTGTCACAAAACTGGTGTTATCTAACAGAATCCTCATATTTGTACCACACAAGTTGAATACATCAGGTGTAAGACATCACCCTGAAGCATCACTTCTGAGAACTATTGGGAGGGAAGTATCAGAACTGAAATGTCGCAGCTGGCCCTGATTTCAACTGGTGCCAAACACCTGCAAGCTCTAAAGGATACCAAAACAAAACCCCACCCGGTGGCAGCACGCCATCCCTTAACAGCCCTTCCTTAACTTTGCATCACCATCAAAATTAATTTAACATTTTCTACAGAAACCTTATTCTTCCTGTCCCAGAAGGCCATTACAGCTCCTTTAGCAAATCTTTCGTATGGGGTAAATATGTCATAGAAACAAACAGAGTGAAGTACTGAAGTATTTGATGGCTGGAAATTCTCTGTTGTTTTCATCTCATTATTTGTGGAAGCCTGTGAAGGTGGAGGTTTTATTAATCTCCAGGCTATCTCATAGTCTCTAAGTGATTTTGTATTAGCACATTCTGGCAAAATATCTGAGCATCTGGAAAAAAAAACTTGAATATTCATATAGTAATTGTCAGAAGCACCCCAAAATACAGAGTCCTTTCTAACACACACACACACACACAATGGAAGCATTTTAAAGATCACATTTGAGTGACTTTAGTTACTATTTGTTGAAATGAAGTTTCATAGCCCTAGGAGGGTTATACAAGTCAAGCAGAATTATATCTTTGTTTCTAATACTGCTGGGAAATACATACAGTGGTTCCTGCAACTGGAAAATAGTTGGTAAAGATACGAGGCAAAACAATATGTGTGGAAATAATCCCTAGCAGAAAAGAGAGATAAATAAATTTTATGTGTATCTCTGCATATAAATGGCACATTTTGGATAATGCACATATTCAGATATATTATGTGTGTGTTTGTTTTATGATACCTAGGTATAATATTTTCTATTATTTTTGAAGAAATACTGTATTTTGGACTTGGGTGATTAAATAAAAATTGAGAGTTTTCCAGTTTCAATTTTATACTTTAACATAAAATTAAAGGCAATAATATCTGATTTTATTTTGTTGAATTGAGAGGAATCTTAATGCAAAAAACCCCATGTGTTATTATTTAAGAGGAATCCCACTGAAATGAAGAATAAAAACTAAGGACTTAGTATAATATTAGTGGCATTTTATATTCATTTTTTACTATATACCTAAGAAATTTGGATGCAGTTTGGATGGGCCAGTTTCTTTGAACTATTACACTTATACCTATATTAGATATCCAGTTTGAATGTCTTGGACATTACCTGATTCACACTGATGTAAATAAGGTTGTACAATTTATATTAAAGGAAGAAAAAAATAAAAGCCCCTCCTCTACTTCAGACCTTTTCACAAGAAGGTGAAAGGTATGGTTCAGGGCCAATGAGAACCTGATCACTTATTCATTCATTCACTTACTGATTCATTTAGCAAATTGTAACTGATTGCTTGCTTTATGTATGGTCTTAGGTATTTGGCAAGGGGGGAGTGGGTAATGGAAGACAGTGAATAAAGAAGACAAAAATGAAAGCTATCAAATGCTCAGGGAGGTTACACAGTGTAATTCAAGGTAGAAAGTGTTCAATGTCACAGAAGAGTCACACATAAATGCTCTGAGTATTTGTAGTAGGAAGAAATTATATATATAGGCATTGGTCATCGTGAGATTTTCCTATGTAATGAATAAACCAAATTTTATCATTTGACAAAGAGTTGCAAAATGTTTTAATCATGAACATTACCAAAATCCTTTTAGTTTACCATGTTACTGGTAAGTTCCTTCTCAATGATTAGGAGGAAGACAATGGAGGGTTTCAGCTTTTACTGTGGTGATTTTGAAATTATCTCTGACCTAAGAATATTCAAAGGTTTCTTCTAAAAGTCATTCCCCTCCCTTCCCATGTCTCTCTCTATCTTTCCCACTCCCTCTGTCTCATGCACTGTTTATTCATCAAACTCCACATGTATGCCTTATATTTTCCAATCATTTCCAAAATATTTCAGAGTGGAGATACATAGTATAATCCTTGGCTTTGACCAAGCCTTGAACTTTCAAGCCAAAGACTTAATTTATTTTTTTTTAAATAAGTAAAAAATGAAAATCAAGAAGGGTTAATTAATATCATTTGGAGGCATTTTGAGACCCAGAATGAAGTGTAATCAGCACCACTTAATTTTAGAAAACAGTTTATCTCAGCACTATCCAATAGAAATATAATGCAAGCCACATATGTAATTTGAAATTATTTAGTGACCAAATTTAAAAAGGAGAAATAAATAGCAAAATTAATTAATTTTATTAGTAGGTTTTATTCAACACAATATACCCCAAATATAAGTTCAACATGTAATTAATATTAAAAAGAATATTAATGAGGTACTTTCCTTTTTTGTGCTAAGTCTTTGTTGTGTATTTTATACTTACAGCACATCTGGATTTGGAGTAGCCACATTTCAAGTGTTCAGTAAGCATGTGTGTCTTGTGGCTATGTTGTTGGACAGCCAATTATAATTGATCTAGCCAATTATAAAAATATTTAGAAGGCTGTTTTTGCCTTTTTCTCTTGCTTTGTCCAATTTTTAATTATTTTGCTTCTTATTCATCCTTCCAACTAAATTAAACATGTTAATTTTATACTTAACATCTTCACAGTACCTGATTTGAAGACATAAGAATTTCATTTTGAAAAGTCCTGTTTTGATTATTTAATAGCAATTTATTCTAGGATGCATTTCTTTTTTTGTAGTCATTTAAATTAGTGTTGATTTCTATGTGCATTTAAACTTTTTATAGCTTAGAGAAAAAGCTTTTACTGAAACAATTTCTATTGTAACAATATAAAAATATGTAATAAAATATCAGCCATCTTTTCTGATATAAGTATTGTCAGAATTTTGGGGTTTCAGGCTTACTGTTGTTGGAGTTGAAAAATGCAAGGACATATAGAAAACTATAAAACTTGATTGAGAGCCACAGTCATCATGGCTGAAGGCTGAATATTGTTAAGATATCACTTATTTTCCAGATTACTTATAGTTCTCATGAAATTGCAAAGTCTCAGTAAGATTATTTTTTGAAATTACAGAAAAGAGGTTTTTTAAGTTTATCTAGAACAGTACATGAACATGACCACAAATGATACTTTTAGAACTTTTCTAAAAGGATTAACAATGAAGAAGGAATAGATACAAAATGGTGTATTCTTGGCCTGAAGGGATCTTTGCAAAGGGTGCCTATGTTCAGTGAGAACTTCACAGACAGACCCTGAACTAGTATAGAACAATGATACATCAATCAGTGAATCCTTCTTTTTCTTGTCTTCCCCTTTTTCTTTCAGTATTTTGTATGTGTGTGTGTGTGTATATATACGTATTTTTTTTTTTATACATCCTGGACAAGACTTGAGTTTTTGTTTATCGCCATCTGAGTGAGTGTGAAGTGGCATCTCATTATGATTTTGATTTGTATTAACCTAATGACTAATAATGTTGAATATCTTTTTATATGCTTGCTGGCCATTTATATATCTTCTTTGGAGATCGTATTGTATCTTTAGATCGATTTAGATAATCTTGCCATTTTAGTAGTATTAAGTCTTCCAGTTTAAGAACATGAGATGCGTTTTCCATTTATTTAGATCTTTATTTTCTTTCAATAATTTTTTTTGTAGTTCCAGTGTACAAGTCTTAAATTTCTTCTGTTAAATTTATATCTAAGTGTTTTACCCTATTGATGCTATTATAAATAGAATTGTTTTCTTAATTTCTTTTTTGAGTTGTTTGTTGCTAGTGTATATAAATATAGTTGATTTTTGTATATCGATCTTGTATCTTGCTGAACTTGTTAATATTAGAAGTTTTTGTAGTGGATTATGTAGGATTTTCTAGATTCAAGATCATCTCTTCTGTAAATGGAGATAGTTTCAGTTTTTCCTTCCAGTCTGAATGTCATTTTCTTTTTCTTGCCTAATTACCCTGGCTAGAACCACTAGTATAATATTGAATAGAAGTCAGAACAGTGGAAATCCTTATCTTGTTGCTGATATTAGGGCATAGCATTCAGTCTTTCACCCTTGAGCATGATATTAGCCGTGAGTTTTGCATAGTTGCTATTTGTCATCTTGAGGAAATTTCCTTGTATTCCTAATTTTTTGAGTGTTTTTATTATGAAAGTGTGTTGGATTTTGTTAAATGCTATTTCTGCATCTGTTGGGATGATCGTATGATTTTTGTATTTTATTCTATTAATATGGTCTATTTCATTAATTGATTTTCAAATGCTAAACCAAACTTCATTCCTGGGATAAATCTAATTTGATCATGATGTGTAATAATTCTTTTAGGTGCTAGATTTGGTTTGCTAGTATTTTGTTGAGGATTTTTGCATCTAGATTCATAAAGGATATTGGCCTGTAGTTTTCCTGTGAAGTCATTGTCTGATTATAGTGTCAGGGTGATACTGGCCTAAAAAAAAGAGTTTGGAAGTGTTCCCTCCTCTTCTATTTTTTTTTTTTTTAAATTGTAGTTCAGGTGAAGGCTTACAGAACAAATAGATTCTCATGAAACAGTAGTACACATATTGTTTTATGACATGGGTTAACAACCCCACAACATGTCAACCCTCTTCCTTCTCGACCTTTTTTTTTTGGTGAAAATATACATAACCAAAGATACACCATTTCAAAAATTTCTACATGCACAGTTCAGTGACATCGACTATGCTCTTCCAGTTGTGCTGCTATTCTCACTTTAGATGAAGGCTTACAGAACAAAATAGTTTCTCATTTAACAGTTAGTACACATGTTGCCCTATGACAATGGTTAACAACCTCACAACACATCAACACTGTCCTTACTCAACCTTGGGTTCCCTATCACCAGCTTTCCTGTCCCCTTCTGCCTTCTGGCCCTTGTCCCTGGACTGCTGTGCCTCATTAGTCCTGTTTGGTTTTATGGGGCTGTCTACTCACCAGCTGAACGGTGAACATCGGAAATGACTTCACCACTGAGCTAAAAGGGTGTCTGGGGGCCATACTCTCGGGGTTTCTCCAGTCTCCTTTACGCCAGTAAATCTGGTCTTTTTTTCGTGTGTGTGAGTTAGAATTTTGTTCTACATCCTTTTCCAGCTCTGTCCAGAACCCTCTGTTGTGATCCTAGTCAGAGCAGTCAGTGGTGGTAGCCAGGCACCATCTAGCTGTACTGGACTCAGTCTGGTGGAGGCCTTGGTAGCTGTGGTCCATTAGTCCTTTGGACTAATCTTTTCCTTGTATTCTGTTCTCTTCATTCTCTCTTGCTCCCTAAGGGATGAGACCAGTGGAGTATCTTAGTTGGCTGCTCACAGGCTTTTAAGACCCCAGACGCTACTCAGCAAGGTAGAATATAGAACATTGTCTTTATAAACTGTGTTATGCCAATTGAGCTAGATGTTCCCTGAGACCATGGTCCCCACAGCCCTCCACCCAGCAATTCAGTCCCTCGGGGAGTTTGGATGTGTCTATGGAACTTCCGTGACCTTTCCTTGTACAAGTTGTGCTGGTTTCCCCTGTATTGTGTACTGGCTCACCCTTCAGCCAAGATACCACTTATCTATCACCTATTTAGTATTTTCCCCCCACCCCTCCCATCCCTGGTAAACAACAAAGATTGTTACATTTTGTGTGTGAACTTTTTCATGGATTTTTACAATAGAGGTCTCATACAATATTTGTCCTTTTGTGATTGACTTATTTCACTCAGCATAATGTCCTCCAGTTTCATCCATGTTATGAGATGCTTCACAGATTCATTGTGTTCTTTCTCATTGCATAGTACTCCATTGTGGGTATGTACCATAGTTTGTTTATCCATTCATCTGTTGATGGGCATCTAGGTTGTTTCCATCATTTTCCTGTTGTGAACCGTGCTGCCATGAACCCTCTTCTATTTTTTGAAAGAGTTTGTCAAGTGTTGGTATTACTTCTTCTTTCAATATGAGGCATAATTCACCAGTGAAGCCATCTGGTTCTGGGCTGTTCTTTGTGGGGGGTTATTATTATTATTATCTCTTTACTTCTTACACATCTATTCAGGTGTTTATTTCTTCTTGAGCCATTTTGGTAATTTGTGTCTTTTTAGGGGTTTATTTCATTTATGTTGTCTAATTTGTTGGCATCCAGTTGTTTATAGCATTCCCTTGTAATCTTAATGCCTTCTCTTTTATTCCTGATTTTATTAATTTGAGTCTTCTCTCTGTTTTCTGTCAGTCTAGCTAATTGTTTACCAATTTTGCTGATATTTTTAAAGAATCAACTTATAGTTTCCTTTACTATTTTTCTATTTCCTATTTCATTTATTTCTGCTCGAGGCTTTGCTATTTCCTTTCTTCTGCTTCCTTTAGATTTAGGTTACTTTTCTTTTTCTAGTTTAATAAGGTAAAAGGTTAGTTTATTGATTTGGGATTCTTATTTTTAAATCTAGACTTTTGGCTATAAATTTTCTGCTTTAGCTGCATCCATAAGTTTTGGCATGTGGTCTCTTCATTTGTGTTCATCTCAAAGTATTTTCTATAATTTCATTTTTGATTTTTTCTCTTACCATTTGATTATTTAAGGGTATTGTGGTGGTTAAGATTGTGTGTCAACTTGGCTGGTCACGATTCTCAGTTTTTATACATGATCACTCCTATGATGGAATCTGCTGTGAGTAGGCAATCAGCTGAAAGGGAGTTTCCTTGGGGGTGTGACCTGCATCCATATATAAGCAGTCGTTCTGGTTTTTTGTTTGCTCTGGATCCTACGGCTGCCTCCTGTTTGTCTGACCTCTGGTTCTTGGGACTTGAGCTATCAGCTTATCTACTGCTCTTGGGATTCATCAGTCTTCATAGCCTGTGAGCAAGAGGCCTGCAGGATCAGATGTGTGCATGTGCAGTTCAGAGGTGAGCCCAGGAGATCATAAACAACTTTACACAGTCACATCCCTAAGTTCTTCCTTCTTCCCCATCTCCCTAGGAATTTCTAATTTCCTGAGGGTTCCTCTTTTTAGTACTCTAGCCAGAATGCTAGGGCGTTAATTACCCTACCTCCTGTGCACTTGCACAACTGGGGCCCCGTGGTGAGAGGGACAGAGAAGGAAAAAGAGCACCAGGATTTGGCTCCACACTCTTCAAACTGCAGTTCCATCAGTTAGATGGAACTAAGAGGACTGTTCCCCTCTCTTAGGGTTTTGGCTTTTGCTGGCCTTCATTGTTGCTGCTGTCAGTGCTACTACCACCACTGTCACCAGAGGATTGCCTGGGAACTGGGTGGTTGTGGAATGGATAGAAGAAAGAAAACAAATGGGAGATTTTTAGTCTCTCTCTGAGTGTTATGCATTCTCATTGCCATTCCTTGAGGGACGACTAGAAGGCTTCTCCTAGAGCTTTCTCTGTTTTTGTCCTAGTGCTCACTTCTTGGTTTCCTTTGTGCTGTGTTCTTTAGAAGTGTAAAGATCCTAAAAGACAAAGTCTGAGGTACTGTCCTAGATTGGAGGTGGCTAAAAAAGACATGACAATTATATGCAGTGTGGGATCCCAGATTGCATCCTGGTCCAGAGAAAAGGACATTAGTTGGAAACTTGTTGAAATTCAAACAAGGTTTGCATATTAGTTAATAGTATTGTATCAGTTTTAATTTCCTTGTTTTGGTAATAGTATTCTGGGTAGATAAGATGTTAACATTGGAAGCTGAGTGGGAGGTATATGAGAACTGTCTGTACTACTTTTGCAACTTTTCTGTGAGTCTAAAATTATTTTAAAATTAAAAGTAAAATTAAAAATTAAAAAAATTATTATTTCAAATGCCTCATGTTATACGAACCTAAAGACAAAAGTGCCTTTTTTTAATTATAAAGGTTAAAGTGGCAGTAGAGAAGCTCTATATAGAATATACAAAATAAAAACTTCAAATTTAATTGCCTTTTTCTCAGATTTCCTTTATTTAAAAACAATGATTATCAAAATATCAGAGACTCTTATATGCCAATTTTTGGTTTTCTCTCATTTTCAAATTGATTGATCATAAAAATATTCCCTTTGATGTTCCAGGAAATAAGACATCAAACACTGAGAAGTATGAAGCCTGTACTAAAATTAATATTTCTTCATCACAGTTGAAATTTTATTTCTGATGCCCAAGGACCATTAAGACAGTTACACACTCAGTCAAATGTTCAGATCTTCTCCACACAATTATATTTGATCCCCTGTCAAGAATTTAAATGAAACATAATTTAAATTCATTTTTCTTTACAAAACAGATTTTGCTAATTTACAAAATGTAATTAAAATGTTACCAGAATGCAGTTACTCCTGGAAGTACTTCTTTACAGATTCTCATCTTTGCAAAATAGATATGTCTCATTTAACTTTTATGAAAAATGGTATCACCAAAATTGGCTTCAGCTGCTCTGTAATTTCCAGTGGTATACTAGTCAGTAGTTCTAAGCCCTTCTGTATCATCAAGCAGTGGTTCTTAACTAGGGTATACATTAGAGTCACCTGGAGAACTTTTCTAAAATACATATCCCAGAGCTCTAGCAACAGGAATTCTGACCCTACAGGTCTGTGATGGAGGTAGGAATATCTAGATTTTTAGAAGATTCCTTAGGATTCTGTTGTGGATCCACAAAATGCTTTAGGAGAAGAGAGTGTTGTGGAACATGATCTTCTTTGTAGTGTGACAGGCCTGGCTTTGTTTGGGCTCTGACACTTACTAGGTGGTTTGGGCATTATATGACCTCTCCATACCCCAATTTCCTTCTCTGTAAAATGAGAATTTTAATATTTCTATCTTATTGAGTTTTTTTTTTTTAATGATTCAATGAGATAGTGCATATAAAGTACTTTAAAAAAGATGGCTATTTTTATGAATTTGTTTTTAAAGATGATTAGATATTTTCTGGAAATGCGATGGTGGATGGGAAGGTACTTCAGGCAGAAGCACTAACCAGTCAAAGAAATGGGAGATGTGAAACTGGAGAAATATGAGAAATTCAAGTAGTATATTCTGGCTGGAGTATGGAGTGTGGGTGAATGATGGTGAGAAATTAAAATGGAGAAGCCGAGAGTTAGTTCATGGAGAGCTTGCATGGCATGCTAAAGAGTTTGGTCTATTTCCAGACTGTTCGTAGAACCATATAGTATGTGCCAACTACTGGAAGTGGAGCAGGTGTACTCATACCAGTAGCAACGTATCCTGGTCATTCTGGGTACTGCTTGGCCTTTCAACTGGCCAACACCCTCCTGGGCAATGAAACCCAGGATGACACAGGATGTTGCTCTGCCAGAGTGTGTTGGTCCCATGGTACGGATTCAGGATAGAAGGTAGAAGTCCTCAGGTTCAAGCACATTTAACACAGCTTACCCAAAAAATTGCATTTTGAGAGTTACTGGAAACTTGCCAATGTAGCTGTTCATTCTTTGTTTTATATCCTATCAGCCAGAACCCTGGGCCTAAAGCTCTAATAAACTCAAATTCTGGTAATAATCTACAAATGTTCAATGAATAAACACTGCGGAGAAGTATATTATATGCCAGTTTATAGGAAATCAGCTACTTCAATATATAAATGGGTGTGGGAATCTTGGGAAACACTATTTGTAGAGCTGCAATGGACTAACATATCCTGCTCTAAGTCCTGCTTCTGGCCATCTTAGACTGTGAAATCTGTTTTAAAGATCTTTCCCCAGGATAAGATTTAGTTTTTTAGTTCCATGGAACTTCATTTTACTTGTCCTCAAATTGTCAAAGAAATAGGGGGAAGTCAGGATCTAACTGTGTGGGGACACCTGTGTAGGAGCAGACACAGGCTAAGCAGGATGTTGTTCTATACTCTGGGGTCCTCTTATACAAGGCACTCAATGACATCACGGCTTTGAAAAAGTGACCTTCATCCCAAAAAAGTTTTACAAACTGCAACTAGGGCTGTTTAAATTAGGGATTTCTCATACAGAAAGTGATGAAAATCTAAAGATATGGCAAATGCATTGTCTTTAGGCTCAGAAGAATATTTTACACAAACTATAGAAAAGTATGGTTAAACAAAGACTATATTTTTTCAAGAGCGCAGTGGTAATTTAGTGGCAGAATTCTTGCCTTCCATGCAGGAGACCTGGGTTCAATTCCTGGCTGATGCACCTCGTCTGCAGTCACTACCTGTCTTGGTCATCTGGTGCTGCTATAACAAAAATACCACAAGTGGATGGTTTTAACAAAGAGAAGTTTATTCTCTCACAGTCCAGTAGGCTAGAAGTCCAAATTCAGGGTGCTGGCTCCAGGGGAAGGCTTTCTCTCTGTTGGCTCTGGAGGAAGGTCCTTATCATCAGTCTTCCCTTGGTCTGGGAGCATCTCAGCTCAGGAACCTCAGGTGCAAAGGATGTGCTCTGCTTCTGGCACTGCTTTCTTGGTGGTCTGAGGTCCCATGTCTCTCGGCTCGCTTCTCTCTTTTATATCTCAAAAGAGATTGGCTTAAGACACTATCTAATCTTGTAGATCTCATCAGTGTAACTGCCACTAATCCATATTATTATATCATAGTGATAGAATATACAACACATAGGAAAATCACATCAGATGACAAAAGGTAGACAATCACACAATACTGGGAATCATGACCTAGCCAAGTTGACAGATATTTTGGGGGAAACAATTCAATCCATGACACCACACATCTGCCAGTGGAAGCTTGTGCATTGCTATAATACTGAAAAATAATCTCTTCAATATGTGGTGCTGGGACAGCTGGATCTCCACATACAAAAGAATGAAGTTGGCCCCATACGTCACACCGTATAGGAAGAGCAGAGCTTCTAGACTAAGACAGACTAGGAAGAAAGGCCTGGTGATCTACTTCTGAGAATCAGCCAATGAAAACCCTATGGATGACAGTGCTCTGATGCCATTGTGCATGAGGTCACCATGAGTTAGGGGTCTTCATGAGTTGGGGCCAACTGGATAGCAGCTAACAACAACATAATTTTTTCAAAGAGACTCAGATATGTTTAGGTGGAAAAGAAGATACCCTAGATAAAGTTTGATATTACCTTTTAGTTTAGACTTTACAGCACTGACGTAGAGCCACCAAACTCAGTTTGTTGTCTGAGATCTGAAGATCTGCGGTGCTCCTCATACTACTTACTATTCTGGAAGTTGTCCCTGCTTGGTAAATCTTAAATGCATTTTGCTATGTGAAAGAAGCCAGGTGGAAAAGGGTACATATTGTACAATTCCATTTATATAACATTCCTGGAAAGTCAGAAAACAGATCAGCGGTTGCCAGGGGTTAGGAGTTGAAGGGAGGGATTGATTTCAAAGGGGCAGCATGAAGGAATTTTGGGGGTGATTGAACCAATCTGTATAATACTATGGTGGTGAATACAGAATTTTATGCATTTGTCAACACCCAAACAACTCTATACTACAAAGAGTATGTAAATTAAGAAAAGTCAGCCAGGATATCTAGAGAACCCAATATGGAATCCACACTGTGACAAGTGAATGACATAACCACACTAAAAGGGGTAGGAAAGAAAGGACTGGACCTAAGTAAGTTTGGAAAACAGTTTTTGTAACTGTAAGGCTAACGACAAAAGTTACCAACGGGTTAGCACTTTTGAAACTGCATTACGTGTATATTAGGGTTGAATAAGTAAGTAAATATATTGTAGATAATGAAAGCCAGGTTTCTTGTGTTGTAGAAAAAGTTATAAATAAGCAAAGTGGGAACGATAGAATGAACCCTGTGGTGCTGGATTGAAATCAAAGGTATCAGTATTAACACATATGTTCTTTTAAAAATATATACAGATACATAGATACCTAAGTGAATATAGGTGTGTGAGTCAGAATTGACTTGATGGCAATGCGGTTGGGTTTGGTGCATACATGAGTTAGTATTTATACGTTTATTTCTATCTTTGTCTACTCAGGTATCCTAAAAGTAGTGACACTCGTGTAGTCATAAGCATATTTAGCTCCCAGGTATTGCTTTCTAAATTTTGTTCTCCTATAAAAAGAATTAGAGCTTTCCAGGGCTGAGGCAGAAAAAAGCCAAGATATGCCTAGATACCTGGTGGTCGCAGAAAATAAGGAAGTGATTGGAAACAAAAAAAGATCAAAGCATGTCTAAAGGAAATAGTGGTTAACCTAAAAGAACACCTGTTGATCAAAGTAGGAATAAATTTAAAACAAAATAAGAAAGTATAGTATTGGGTTATAATCCAAAGAATAATATAAATATCCACTAGTTCCTACTGATATAATAACTGATTAAATACATAAATAACTGGGAGAGAAGGAACAAGTTCTATTTACCGAATTTGTAGTAGAAGTCCAAGCTAGAGTAATAAGGCAATAAAAAGGTATACACATTGGGAAAGAAGAGGTAAAACTATCCCTGTTTGAGATGACATGATTCTGTAATAGAAAATCCCGAGAAAGCTACAGAGCTAATAAATGAATTTAGCAAAGTTGCAAGGTACAAGGTCAGTACACAAAAATCATTTCGATTTTTATACAGCAGCAATGAATAATCTGAAAAAGGAATTAAGAAAACATTTCCATTTGTTATAGCATCTAAAAGAATAAAATACCTAGGAAAAAATTTAACTAGATTGGTGAGAGATTTGTACAATGTACGGTGTACAAAACATTGCTGAAAGAAATTAAAGAAGAGTTAAATAAATATAAAGTCATTCTATGTTCATGGGTTGGAAGACTTTATATTGTTAAGATATCGGTACTACCCAAAGCAATCTACAGATTCAGTGCAACTCCTAGCAAAATTTCAACAACCTTCTTTGCAGAAATGGAAAAGCTGATCCTCAAATTGTTATGGAATTGCAAAGGGCCCCGAATAGCCAAAACAATATGGAAAAAGAACAAAGTAGGGGGGGTCACACTTCCCAATTTCAAAACATATTACAAAGCTACAGTAATCAAAATAGGTAGGTACTGATATAAGGTTAGACATGTAGTCCAATGGAATAGCATTGAGAATCCAGAAATGAACCCATACATCTATGGCCAATTCATTTTGCCATGATGCCAAGTCTATTCAGTGGGGAAAAAAATAATCTCTTTAATACATGGTGCTGGGACAACTGGATCTCCACATACAAAAGGATGAAGTTGGACCCATACCTCACACCATATAGGAAAATTAACTCAAAAATTGATCAAAGACCTAATGGTAAGAACTGAATACGTATGACTAATACTTTGGGACCTAGTTTTTGACAATGGGTTCTTAGGTATGACACCAAAAGCATAAACAATAAAAGACAGATAAACTGATTCATCAAACTTAAGAATTTTGTGCATTATAAGACTTTATCAATAAAGTGACGAGACAACAAAGTGAAGAATGAGAGAAAATATTTGGGAACCATGTATCTGATAAGGATTTAATATCTGGAATATTTAAAGAATTCCTATAACTCAACAACAAAAAGACAAATAACCCAATTAAAAAATGGGCAAAGGACTTGATTAGACATTTCACCAAAGAAGACACACAAGCCCTTGAAAAGATGTTTAAGTCCATTAATCATTAGGGAAATGCAAATAAAAGTAACAATAAAATACCACTTCATACCCACTAAACCAAAAAAAACCAAACCCATTGCCATCAAGTCAATTCCTATCCATAGAGACCCTATAGGACAGAGTAGAACTGCTCCCATAGGGTTTCCAAGAAGCACCTGGTGGATTCAAACTGCTGACATTTTGGATAGCAGCCTAGCTCTTAACCACTACACCACTAGAAAAACAGAAACTAATAAGTGCTGATGTGGATGTGGAGAAATTGAACCCTCATTCATTGCTGGTGGATTGTAAAATGGTGCAGCCACTATGGAAAACAGTTTGACAGTTCTCCAAAAAGTTAAATGTAGAACTCTCATATGACCTAGTAATTCCAATCCTAGATATATACCCAAAAGAATTGAAAGCAGGAATCCAAATAGATACTTGTACACTAATGTTCATTGCAGCATTTTTCACAATAGCCAAAAAGTGGAAACATCCAAAGTGTCCATCAACAGATGAATGGCTAAATAAAATGTGATATATACGTACAGTGGAATAATATTCAACCATAAAGAGAAATGAAGTTCTGATACATGCTATGATGTAGATGAACCTTGAAAACATTATGCTGAGTGAAGTAACTCGCAACAAAGGACCAATATTATATGATCTCACATGAAGTATCTAGAATAGGCCAATGCTTAAAGACTAAAGTTTATTAGTGGGTACTGGAGTGGGTAGGAGGGGGAAATGGGGAAATATTGTTGAAAGAGTACTGAGTTTCTGTTAAGGGTGATGAAAAAATTGGAAACAGATAGTTGTGATGGTTGCACAATATGAGAAGCGTAATTAATGCCATGAAATTGTACATGTGAAAGTAGTTGAAATGCGAAATGTTTTGTTATACACATTTCACCACACACAAAAAAAACCAATGAGGGAAATAGAAAATCACTATTATAACATCACAGTAATAATTACTGTTGGCAAGATCCACTGGTAAATAGTCATGAATAGTTGATGAGAAACAGGATATTTGGAAAACCTTAACATTGTCCCCCCAAATATATAGTAATTACAATGAGAAAAATAATCACTTTACAGCAGAGGAAGCCAGCAGACAGCACCTTCACTGTGTAATCCTGGTTAACATCACCAGTAATAAGGCATTGATATTATGTACTCTTTGACATAACGTACTGAGAAGAGCACACTACCTTTGTGATAGGCTTCCCCAAAATCCATAACCTAAATATAATCATGTGAAGACATCAGATAAACCCAAATTTAAGGATATTTTACCAAATACTTGAACCAAATTGTCATTACCGTGAAAGATGAGGAAAGACTGAGGAATTGTCTCAGATTGGAGGAGACATGACAACTGAATTCCATGTCCATAAACCTGTGGCCATTGAGTCAGATACGACTCGTAGAGGCCTTATAGGACAGAATGGAATTGTCCCATAGTGTTTCCAAGGCTGTAATCTTTACAGGAGCAGACTGCCACATCTTTCTCCTGCAGAGTGTCTGGTGGGTTAACAGCTGAGTGCTTAACCACTGTGGTACTCGAGCTCCCTAAATTCCGTGTACAATCCTAATTAAACTCTGGTATAAGAAACCAGTAAAAAACCTGGATAAATCGAATAAAACCTGTAGTTTAGTTAATATGATTGTATCAATATTAGTTTCTTAGTTTTGATATTTGTACCATGGTTATGTAAGATGCTAACATTAGGGAAAGCTGGGTAAAACTATTTTTTCAACTCATTCTATAAGTCTAAAATTATTTAAAAATAAATAATTTTATTAACCAAACAAAAATACAATAAAACAATACTGTATAAGAGATGTAACAAGATGGTAAATGTGTAGTAGATATAGAAAAAGTTTTGAACTGAAGACAGGAAAAGTTTGAAAACATTTTGACAGCATCTCTCTGAACTAAAACTCTGAAATAAATCACCAGAAGAGTAGAAATTATATTAAAAATAGTTGTAATGGGGAAATTCATGAAAGAGAAGACAAGCTGTTTATTAGTTTTATTCGTTTATAACAGTCAGCACACAAAGCTTCGTTTTACTCAATAATCAATAAAAGTGGATTTTCCTTTCCGTCAGGGAAACATACTGCCAAGATAGGTTAAATATGAGTTTGATGTAACTTTAACGCAGAATCAGGATAGTTTATAAAGGTACTCAACAAACTCTAGCTTTGTTGAAAAACTGATTGTAAGAACTCATTCACTCTAGGTACTGAGTAAGTGACATAGTTATCAAAAGCATGTGGCTTAGTTACACCATGTGATGCTTTGGAATTTTGACTGTCTTTAAGGCAAGGAGGAAACCTTGGTGGTGTAGTGGTTAAGTGCTACGGCTGCTAACCAAAAGGTAGGCAGTTCAAATCCACCAGGCACTCCTTGGAAACTCTATGGGGCAGTTCTATTCTGTCCTATAGGGTCACTATGAATTGGAATCGACTCGACGGCAGTGGGTTTGGTTCTTTTGTTTTGTTTTGTTTTGTTTTAAAGACAGAAAGCTGAATAGCTGCTAATTTTAACGTTTGGAAGACTACGGGAATAAACAATGGAAAAATTGTCTTGCTTATTACAGACAGAAGAACAATAAAAAGGAGATGATATGAGATTTTTTATTGACCTAGAAGGAAAAGTCCAAATAAGGGTTGACAACCAATTCATATTCATGGGATACTATTAGCAAGTTTCCTAGACATATGGAAAGACAAAATACTAAAAGATAGGTGATATCCTAACAGGGTATCCTACTAGAAATATCTGCAATTGTCAACATACAGTATTGAATATAAAATTAGAAAGGCTAGAGGTGAGACAGGTCAAAGGAATTCTGGTGGCTGTTAAAGTTAACCTTTTTAGGAGTTCTCATGGTTTAGAAGAAATTTGGGTCAGATATGTTGGAATTCAGTCCTGCAGTTTTGAGTAAGACTCGTGTGAATTTCAGCTTCATGATTTATGAATGGTGAAAATAGTATCTATCTTCCAAGATTACTGTGATAGCAAATGAAATAAGGAATATGAGAGGACTTGGCTAAAATATAAGTCATTATATTCTTCTTAAGTGGATCCCACAAAAGGTTACAAAAACACTTAAACACTAGTTCTCTCTCAAGGCATTTGCTATAGCAGGAAAAAGAAAAGAGCAAATTCTTGGCCTTGCCAAACCAAATTCGAAGTGAGAGATTTGCCACTCTGTATCCTCACTTCTGTAATATTCTGGCTTGTGGACAAAAGTATCCAAGGTAAAATACCTTGAATCAAGGGTTTCATTTATTCCTTGTAAGTTGGCAGCACAATCAAATGTTGCGCAGAGTCTCTGAAGGAAGTGTTTACTGCTGCAATTTCGATGGCAGGAGAAAAGATGGAAACGTTAAAAAGTGACGTGTTTTCTTGTATTTATCTTTCAATACCTCTGGGTGGACTCAGACCTCCTACTTTGTGGTTAACAGCTGAGTATGTCAGCTGTTTGTACCACCTGCATTCCTAGACCCATAGCCTCTTGTACCTTCAGATTGGCAGGTAAAATTTCTAAATTTTGATTCTAGAGCAAGATTTCAACTCAAAGCTAGTAAAATGTTTTATTGCAAGAGTAGCGAAAGCATTTAAAATACCTGGAATTGTCATTGTACTGAAAAATCCAGTTTAAAAACCTACATTATAGAAAATGCTGGTAAAAGTAAGACTGGGAATGATCGAGTTAGAAGTTACACTGTCTTTTCCCTTGTTCTACAATTAAATGGTTTACATGTGAATTTATTGTTGCAGAGTCTTAAAAATTAAGAAGTATTACCATTACTAATTGAACCATTTACTTTCAAGGATTCCTTTTCTTATTTCCCTCGTCCCTTCTCCCTCCCTCCCTTCCCCCCTCCCTCTCTCCTTTCCTTTCTTCTTCTTTACTAGTCAAGCCCGTTAAGTTATATTTGCAATCCGAGAGAGGTGGCTGGCTCTGTCACTAGTTGTGTGATTTTGAACAATTCACTTAACATCTCTAAACTTTGGTTTCTTCATTTGTAAAATTGTTGCTATGATAGTGGCAACAATAGGATTATTGCAGTGATTATGAAATAACACATAAAGATTGATTAACACAGTATCTGATACATAATAAGGCCTTAATAAATGTAAACTGTTGTTATTATTACTACCATCACCACTAGTAATTTCTGTTGTTGAGTACCTCCTATGTATCACTCACTGTGCTGGGTGATTTCACATACATTATATGTTTTCATAATCCAAGCGGTTCTGTAAATAGATACTATCAGAAACTCTCCTTTATTGGAAACTAGAAGAACATAACCCGTTGCTGTCAAGTTGATGCTGACTCATGATGACCCTACGTGTGTTAGAGTAGAACCGTGCTCCACAGGGTTTTCAATGGCTAATTTTTTGGAAGTAGATCACCAGGTCTTTCATCGGAGGGACTTCTGGGTGGATTTGAACCTCCAACCTTTCAGTTAGCAGCTGAGCATGTTAACTGTTTGTACCACTGCATTCCTTGACTCATGGCCCCTTTCTATCTTCAAAGCCAGGATTGGCCACTCAAGTCTTTCTCACGCTGCATCACTCTGACACTAATCCTCCTGCCTCCTTTTTTCGTTTATAAGGACCTTTGTGATTACATTGGACCCACCCAGATAATCTAGGGTAAAAGTAGGAACAATACATTTTTATGGAAATACTTATTTTATAATAGTTAAGGGTATTGTGCAATGATAGGCAATTCTGTAGTAACATTTAGTCTCTGTGTGTAATAGGTATCTATGTATCTGTCTGTCTGTCAGTGTCCATCTCTGTATCTGTCTGTCCATCCATCTGTCCATCTGTCCATCTGTCCGTCATCTATCTGCTTCTCACCTATCTTCCTCCTTTGATTTTCCTCTTTCCTTTAATACTGGATTGTGGACAATTCTCCATGATAGGACAAGTACAGAAGATTTACATAATTACTTTTAAAGAATGCATAATATTCTGTGGTATAAGGAAGTACAAAATTGGTTGAGATTGTACATATGTGACTTGAAATGTTTAACTGAAACATATAGTGAAACAATGAACATCTTCATGTTTATCTTGGCTCACTTGTGCAAATATTTCTAGGATAAATTCCTTGAAATATTATTTCTCCTGGAGAGGGTAAGCCTAATTTAAATTTTAGTACAAACTAACACAATGCTTCCATAAAGACTGTGCTAATTTATACCCCTTCCAAAAATGAATCGAGAATGCTTGTTTCCCACAGCCTGACCAACACTGCATGTTATCAGTCACTAATCTGATTGGCAAAAGAGATGGCATTTGCATTTCATAAACACCAGCACTTTCATTTCCTCGAGTGAAAATAAGAAGGAAAATTTTTTTATAGCCATTTGTCTTAACTGTTCAAGTCCTTTGCCTATTTTTCAATTGAGTTATAAGAAGTTTTACTTTATATATATTATGAATGTTCAACCCTTTATTTTATAAATAGCAAACATTTTCCCCCAGAGTGTTGTTGCCCTTTGACTTCATTTATACTGTTTTTTCCAAATAGAAATTTTTAGTTTTTTTATGTAGTCAAATATGTCAGTCTTTTCCTCTGTGGCTCCTGAGTTTGGTGTCTTCCATAGGAAGGCCTACCACCCAAAAGTTATTAAAATAGTTTCCTTATTTTCCTGTGGCACTTTTATAGTTTTGTTTTTTAGCTTTTCACTATTTTAAGAATATTTGTCTGTGATATGAGATAGCACTATAACTTAATTTAATTTTATTTTTGGCCAGGTGGAAAGCCAAATATCCTAATGCCATTTATTGCATACTCTTCCTTTCCCTATTGTTTTGTAATATTACCAATATCGTGATAAATTCCACATATGCATGGATATTTTTCTGGACTCTATTCTGTTCATTGCTTGTTCTATATATTCTGGCACTAGTTTCTTGCTGCCTTTTAGTTACTGTAGCTCTATAATGTGTTTTGATAGATGTTAGGTCAAATTTTCTCTCAATTTTCTTCTTTTTAAATAAAATGTTTTTTGCTCATTTATAAATCTGTGATTCTAGATGCATGTTAGAATCAGATTGTCTCATTGCATTTAAAATATAATGTGTGGCTAATTGCCTCCATGAACAACTGCCTCCTTTGCCATGAGACCAGAAGAACTGGATGGTGCCCAGCTACCATTACTGAACATTTTGATCAAAGATTTCATATAGGAATCCTGATCAAAAGGAGGAAAATACAGAACAGAATTTAAAATTTTCATGGAATCCAGATGTCTGGAGCCATGGAGGCTGGATGAATCCCTGAAACTATTGCCCTGAGTTAGTCTTTAAACCTTGAACCAAAAGTATCACATGAAGTCTTCTTAAAACCAAACAGTAGTTTAGCTTAACTAGTAAAATAATGTCTGTCTTGAGCATTATGCTCTTTTGAGAACTATCTATATGGGATCAAATTGACAACAGCAACTCAAAAGATTAGGTAGCAACCTTAGGGAGCAGTGAGTTTATATTAATGGGGGAGGAACAATTCAGAAAAGGAGGGTGAGAATGATTACACTACTTGAAGAATGTAATCAAAGTCACTGAATTGTACACGTAGAAACTATTGAACTGGTGTATGTTTTGGTGTATATATTCTCAACAACAACAATAAAATAAATGAAATTTAGAGAATGTAAATGATGATTAATTCACAGATTAATTTGGGGGTAAATTTACACCATTATAATACTGAATCCTTCCATCCAAGGAGCATGACGTTTATGTATGATTTTTGCCTCTTTTATGTTCTTGGTAAAGTTTACAGTTTTTTAAAATATATTTTGCACATTTACTTCAGCTTTATTTTGTTTGTCTTATGACTGTTTGTCTTAGTCATCTAGTGTTGCTACAACAGAAATACCACAAGCGGATGGCTTTAACAAAGTGAAATTTATTTCTTTACAGTAAAGTAGGCTAAAAGTCCAAATTCAGGGCGTCAGCTCCAGGGGAAGCTTTCTCTGTCAGCCTTCTCATCGATGTTCCCCTGGACTAGGAGCTTCTCTACACAGGGACCCCAGGTCCAAAGGACACACTTTGCTCCTGGCACTGCTTTCTTGGTAGTATGAGGTCCTGCTGTCTCTCTGCTCACTTCTGTCTTTTATATCTCAAGAGATTGTGTCAGGACACAATCCAATCTTGTAGACTGAGTCCTGCCTTACTAACACAACTGCCACCCATCCTCCCTCATTAACATCATAGAGGCAGGATTTACAACATATAGGAAAATCACTCAATACCAGGAATCATGGCCCAGCCAAATTGATACACACATTTTTTGGGGGACATAATTCAATCCATGACAGTGTAATTTTATTCTGAATGAGATCTTTGTTGGTTTCATCTTCTAATTTTTGATGGTTATCATATAAGATAGCCATTGATTTTATGTGTTGAAATTTTTTCCATCTGCATTAATAAACTCATATTTGTTTTAATAATTTTCAGATGTTTCACTGGACATCATATTGTTGGCAAAAAATGCCAATTTTGTTTCATACTTTGCATTCTTTATTCCTTATTATTATTATTTTTCTTATCTGTTTGCATTTTCTAGGATGTAATTTTTGTCCTGTTTGGTATAATCTGGAAGATTACTTATGATCTTCTAATTCACTAATTGAGTTTTTATCTGTATGTATATTATTATTTAGCCCACTTATTGATTTATTTTTAATTTTAGCACCATGTTTTTAATTTCCAAAAATGCTGATTATTTCTCTTCTTCTTCTTCTTGGTTTTCCTTTTCTTCCTCTTTTTTCTATTTTTCTTTCTTTTTTTCTGAACAGTATTTTTTAAAGGAAGGCAGTGTTTTCTCTAATCTTGCTGGTGATAATTATATATTTTAAAATTTCTTCCTGTTTCTTTCAGAAATTCTGATTTCTTAGGGGTTAGTTCTATTTCGAGCATTTTTATTGCTTTATTGGTATCCCTTAAATGCTGATGATTATTGGTAGTTTTTTTATAGTTATATTTCAAGGATTCTGTTGAACAGAATTGATAGTTGGAGGGTTGTTTCATAGGCACAAATAGGAATTGCAATTCTTTTAATTCTGGTTAAGTCAGGAACCTTGGCTCTAGTGGCAGTAGTAGAGAAAGGAAGGAGAGTGTCTGATTCACTTTAAGACTATGAGCTTCTTAAGCATAAGAACTTTTCCTTTATAATATGGCATCTGGAATAACATTAATTTGATATTTAATTCAAATGCTGCTATATAGGTTAAGCAAAGTCTATGTTAAACTTTTAAAAACTTACCATTTCTTCCAAACAGGTGTAAAATCCAATATAGTAGAATTGGAGGCACTGAACTATAATTCAATCCTGTATAGTAAACAGGTTTTCATTTATTCTCTGCTTTAATTCCCGTTCTCACTTTGACATTTTGAATCCATCACCTTTTGTCTGACTTCTGGGAGAAGGATGAAGAAGAGTTGCTGAGATATTCATGACGTGTTTTGGAGAAAATGAATATAGAATTGTGACTGGAATTCAGGTTTCACGTAAGGAAACAGTTGGATAAAGCTGGAGCCACTCTGTGAAGATGTTTATATTTCTGTCTAAGGAGCTTAGACTTTGACCTGTTGGTAGTGGTGTGTTGCTGATGGCTTTTGAGCAAGGAAGCATCATGATAAAAGTGGCCTTATTAGACAGTGGTGTCCATGATAAATATAAGGGAGAAGGAGGAGATTAGGAGACCAGTGCAGTAATCTAGGATGAGATGATAAGGCCTGGCATATCGTGGGGGAAGATGGAAAGGAAAGAAAGTGACATATACAATAGTCCGAACAAAATAATTTTGGGACGTGGTCATTTCTTGGATGGGGGAATGAGGAAAGGAAAACTCAAGAAGACATTCAAGTTTCAAGCCTGGGTTTCTGGGAAAGAGGTGATAGTGTTACAGAACTAAATAAGGGAATCAAAAAGAAGTTACTATTTATTTCCTAGTTTGGTTGTCATTTAAACACTTAGACACAAAGCATGCCTTAATGTTGAATTGGTTATACTTGTGTCCATTGACACCAATATCTACTGATTACATAAGGTTCTGGGGATGGAAGCAGGTGTGGAAAAGACAGTGTTTGAGCTTAGTACTGGTCAGACTTGGGGACAATCTGGCTGTAGTATCTGCCATCTTTCTTGCCGTCAAATATATTCAGTGCATCTGGCTAGCTGGACTCAGTTCAGCTCCCATTCTGGACTATAATGAAGGATACCAAAATGGAACCAATTCAAGAAGTAAGTTCATTAAAAACTAGACATCGATCTGTTAGTATTTCAAGAGAAATTTTAAGTTTTTATATAGATTTTTACTAGTAAACGTTACTGTAAAGATGCTCAAAAATCTGCTTTTGAGGCCTCTTAGAGTTTATGCCTCTCTTGCTATTGCTAGAGGTACAATCAAAAAATAGTGCTGTCTTTTCTTTGTAAATTAGTTTCACTGTGTCCTGTCTAGCTAATGAGTCACAGGAGTGTAATATAGAGTTGCCATAAGGATTACATAAGTTAATGTAAGTAATATGTCATGAAGAATGTTTTGCTTATAGTAAGCCCTCAATAACTATTAACTATTGTTACTACTGGAGGCAGTAGTGGTTCAGTGGTAGAATTCTTGCCTTCCATATAGGAGACCTGGGTCTGATTCCTGCCCAATGCACCTCACACACATCTACCACCTGTCTGTCTTTGGTGGCTTGTGTCTTGCTAAGATGCTGAACAGGTTTCAGCAGAGCTTCCAGACTAAGATGGACTAAGAAAAATGGCCTGGTGATCTACTTCTGAAAATCAGCCAGTGAAAACGCCATGGATCACAGCAATCTGATCCCCAACTGATCATAGGCATGGTGCATGAGCTGGCAGTGTTTCCATCTATTGTGCATAGAGTCGCCATAAGTTGAGGACCAACTAGAAGACAGCTAACAACAACATTATTACTATTAGGATTCACAGACTGAAGGAGGACTTCTATCATTTTTACTGACTTCTGTAATTTTTACCATGATTGATGTTTAAGGCAGTGGGTCACCAATTTTAACATGCATCAGAGTTTATTAAAACACAGACTGCCTATCCACTTCCCCTTTTCTCTGAGTTTCTGATTCATTGGTCTTGGGTAGGGCCCAACAATTTCTGTCTCTTATAAGTTCCCGTTGGAAGACACTCAAAGGACAACTGAGGAAGAGCTGCCTCCTCAAAGTAGAGTTGACCTTAATGACGTGGATGGAGTCAAGCTTTTGGGACCTTCATTTGCTGATGCTGCATGACTCAAAAAGAGAAGAAACAGCTGAAAACATCCATTAATAATCGGAACGTGGAAAGTACGAAGTATGAAGCTAGGAAAATTGGAACTCGTCAAAAATGAAATGCATAAACATCAATATCCTAGGCATTAATGAGCTGAAAGGGACTGGTATTGGCCGTTTTGAACTGGACTCTCGTATGGTCTACTATGCCAGGAATGACAACTTGAAGAGGAATGACATTACGTTCATCGTCAAAAAAAACATTTCAAGATCTATCCTGAAGTACAATGCTGTCAGTGATAGGATAATATCCATATACCTACAAGGAAGACCAGTTAATACAACTGTTATTCAAATTTACACCCCAACCACTAAGGCCAAAGATGAAGAAATTGAAGAGTTTTACCAGCTTCTGCTGTCTGAAATTGATTGAACATGCAATCGGGATACCTTGATAATTACTGGTGATTGGAATCTGAAAGTTGGAAACAAAGAAGGATCAGTAGTTGGAAAATATGGCCTTAGTGATAGAAATGATGCCAGAGATCACGTGACAGAATTTTGCAAGACCAACGACTTCTTTTTTTGCAAATACCTTTTTTCACCAACATAAACAGCGATGGTACACATGGACCTCATCAGATGGAATAGACAGGAATCAAATTGACTACATCTGTGGAAAGAGACGATGGAAAAGCTCAATATTTTCAGTCAGAGCAAGGCCAGGGGCCGCCTGCGGAACAGACCCTCAATTGCTCATATGTAAGTTCAAGTTGAAACTGAAGAAAATTAGAACAAGTCTATGAGAGCCAAAGTACAACCTTGAGTATATCCCACCTGAATTTAGAGAACAGCTCAAGAATAGATTTGACACGATGAACACTAATGACCGAAGACCGACAAGTTGTGGAATGACTTCAAGGACATCATACATGAAGAAAGCAAGAGGTCATCAAAAAGACAGGACAGAAAGAAAAGACCAAAATGGATGTCAGAAGACACTCTGAAACTTGCTCTTGAACGTCAAGTAGCTAGAGCAAGAGGAAGAAATGATGAAGTAAAAGAACTGAAGATTTCAAAGGGCGGCTCCAGAAGACAAAGTAAAGTATTATAATGACATGTGAAAGAACTGGAGATAGAAAACCAAAAGGGAAGAACATGCTTGGCATTTCTCAAGCTGAAAGAACGGAAGGAAAATTTCAAGCCTCAAGTTGCAATAGTGAAGGATTCTATGGGGGAAAATATTGAATGACACAGGAGGCATCAGAAGAAGACAGAGGGAATACACAGAGTCATTATATCAAAGAGAATTGGTCAGTGTTCAGCCATTTCAGGAGGTAGCATATGATCAGGAACCGATGGCGCTGAAGGAGGAAGTCCAAGCTGCACTGAAGGCAATGGCAAAAAACAAGGCTCCAGGAATTGACGGAATATCAATTGAGATGTTTCAACAAATGGATGCAGCTCTGGAAGTGCTCACTTGTCTATGCCAAGAAATTTGGAAGACAGCTACCTGGCCAACCGGCTGGAAGAGGTCCATATTTATGCCTATCCCCAAGAAAGGTGATCCAACTGAATGTCGAAATTATCGAACAATATCATTAATATCACATGCAAGTAAAATTTTGCTGAAGATCATTCAAAAGTGGCTGCAGCAGTATGTTGACAGGGAGCTGCCAGAAATTCAGGCCAGATTCAGAAGAGAATGTGGAACCAGGGATGTCATTGCTGATGTCAGATGGATCCTGGCTGAAAGCAGACAATACCAGAAAGATGCTTACCTGTGTTTTATTGACTATGCAAAGGCATTTGACTGTGTGGATCATAACAAATTATGGGTAACATTGCGAAGAATGGGAATTCCAGAACAGTTAATTGTGCTCATGAGGAACCTGTACATAGATCAAGAGGTAGTTGTGGGGTTACTGTGTGGTTTAAAGTCAGGAAAGGTGTGTGTCAGGATTGTATCCTTTCACCATATCTATTCAATCTGCCTGCTGAGCAAATAATCCAAGAAGCTGGACTATATGAATAAGAATGGGGCATTAGGAATGGAGGAAGACTCATTAACAACCTGTGTTATGCAGATGACACAACCTTATCTGCTGAAAGTGAAGAGGACTTGAAGTACTTACTGAAGATCAAAGATTACAGCCTTCAGTGTGGATTGCACCTCAACATAAAGAAAACAAAAATCCTCACAACTGGACCAATAAGCAACATAATGATAAATGGAGAAAAGATTGAAGTTGTCAAGGATTTCATTTTACTTGGATCCACAATCAATACCCATGGAAGCAGCAGTCAAGAAATCAAAGGATGCATTGCATTGGGCAACTCTGATGAAAAAGACCTCTTTAAAGTGTCGAAAAGCAAAGATGTCACCCTGAAGACGAAGGTGCGCCTGACCCAAGCCTTGGTATTTTCAATTGCATCATTTGCATGCGGAAGCTGGACAATGAATAAGGAAAACCAAAGAAGAATTGACGCCTTTGAATTGTGGTGTTGGCAAAGGATATTGAATATACCATGGACTGCCAAAAGAATGAACTGATCTGTCTTGGAACAAGTACAACCAGAATGCTCCTTGGAAGCAAGGATGGCGAGACTACGTCTTACATACTTTGGATATGTTGTCAGGAGGGATCAGTCCCTGGAGAAGGACATCATGCTTGGTAAAGTAGAGGGTCAGTGAAAAAGAGGAAGACCTTCAACGAGATGGATTGACACAGTGGCTACAACAGTGGACTCAAGCATAACAACAATTGTGAGCATGGTGCAGGACTGGGCAGTGCTTCATTCTGTGATACATGGGGTTGCTATGAGTCAGAACCGATTTGATTCATAGCAACCTAACAACAAACAACAACAACAGTAAGTTCCCAGACGTTGATGCTGCTGGTTTGGGTTCCAAACTTTGAGAACCAGTGGCTTCAGGGGGGGAATGAGACGTTTGTTCAAATAGAGTCAGTTACTTTGCAGTCAGGAATTCTATTCTCTTCTGGCTATCCATTCTGAACTGTAGTCTGCTGTGCTCTTTGTTTTCTGAAGCAGCAGAAACCAGTCAGCGGGTGACACATTTCATTATTCTACTTTTTTTGAATTTTACCAGAGAGTGCTAAGTATATCATTGTTAGTGCTGGCACTTTTCTGTTATTTTAAGGATTTGTTGGTTTTTCCAAGGTGGTTTTTCTCTTGATGGCAGAAGATGTGAATAGGAACATTATGCTGATGTTTGGATGTATCTTAGTACTTGATATACTGTAGAATTTATATTTTTCATTTATCATTAATTTTTTAATCCATGTTTTTCTTTCTCACATCCTTTCCACTTATAATTTAATTAGTCAGAGTTACAATTGGCTTTGCTTATAAACATACTTGTTGTAAGTACAGCAATGTGGCTTTCAGCATTTCTAATGAAAGTTTAAACTACTCAGAACTCTAGCTTACATTCCTTTAAGTCCTTATGATCTAAATATTCTCTTGCATGATGCCAAGAAGGTTCTGTGTGATCATCTAAAGTTTGAAGTTCTTTTTCAAATCAAAGGCCCTGCCAAACTCAGAAGAGTCTGTGTGAGGAAAATGTGTGGAAACACCACTCATTACAGGTTGGTTTATAAAAAGAGTTGCAGACTGATAGGTCTTTGAAAAATGTTTGGTGACACAGAACTCTTTCAATCAGTTCCAAATCTGGCAACTCTCTTGTTGCGTTAGATTTTCTTCCCCTCACTTTTCTTCTCTCTCTAACAGAGACAGACACATCCCTTTTCCTGCGTTCCATTTTAGATGACTGATGGAAAAGTAAACACCAAATATGAGCATGTGGGGATGGTTTATTTCTTTTTACATTGACTAGAAGGCAGTGTTGAAAGGGAGACACTGCTGTCATTTCACAATGTAGGAAATTTAGAAAAGGTGTTAGAGCTGTTTTAAATAATTTCTATTTTTGGATTATGCCATTCATGAGGATATGTAGTTTTTTCCTTTATTGAAGGAATTTGTTTAAAGTATATCTGAGATCTCCTGGTGACAAATAAACAATGTGTTCAAAAGAAAGCCCTGTAATTTTTTCATTAGATGATTCATACTTAAAGATGTCAAATGATCAGAAATGAAAGACCCAATGATCGGGTCATTAGAAACATATGGTTCTGGGAGTTATTACGTGTGCCAGCTCTAAATATGGAATCTCAGCCCCTTCTTTTGTCCTTATAAAGATGGCAGACTCTTTTGTGTCTCTCTTTTTTTCTTTTAACATCTAAAACTCAGTGCCCTCACATTTCCTTTACCTGGGAGACAGCACAGCATAGTATTAGATGTAAGGACTCTGGAATGAGTTTGCCTGGGCTTAAATCTGAGTCTACTACTTATTCACTGAAGGATATTGGGAAAGCTCCTTAGCTGTTACGTGCCTCAGTTTCCTAATCTGTAAAATGAAGACAGTAAGTATGCTTACCTGTAAATATTGCAGTGAAAATTAAATAATACATGTAATTATGTTTCTGGCACATAATAAGAACGCAATATGTGTTGGTTGTTATTATTTACTTTGACTAGTTTCCTGGCTTGCTTTATTATTTCCCCCAGGGAAGGAAGATTATGACTACTTCAATGTAAAGTGCTATTTAGGATATCACTTAGGAGTGGATCAGACCCAAAATGGCTGAAATAGTAGCAAACTTAGACTGTCATCTTTATAAAAATTGAAGTATGCTCTATTTTGGTTATGGTTTTAAAGATGGATAGATTTCTACATATTAGAAACCATACTCCATTACAGTAATTTCCACTTACATTAAGAAAGGAAGATTTTCTTTTAGACCAGTATATTTTGAATTCTTTTTGTTAGTGAGAAAAGCCCTATGATCTTTATTTCTGTTTTCTCTAGAGCAATGAAAAAGTCCACCAAAAAGAATACTTTGTTAATTGTATCGAAACTCTTGTGAATGTTTTAAGTGAAATGTAACTTCATGAAATGCATTTTTCTGAACTATGTGTTTGAACTTGAGATGCACATTGGGAATAATATTTTTGAAATATTAAAATAATGTATCCCAGTAATGCCAGGTTCCTATTTTTCCCTTGATTCCTCCAGCTCATTAAATCAATAGTATCCATTGTTTCTTGAGGAGGGCAGACCCAGCTGAGAACAAGAGTCATTGTTTGCCTTTGAACTTGCAAATAGAGATTATAATATCTATAGGAAGATGGTAATCTTGAAGCAGGCAACTTTTATTTGCAAAAACCATGTTTTGTTGAGAAAGAAAAAAGGTGGGGTGTGTATCATGCTTTTCTTATAAACCAGAACTTGTAGATCATGGAGCAGAATAGAAAAGAGCAGAGCACAGGTTAGAACATAGGAAGTTCCCCCAACACAGGAACAAAGAAAATCTTTCAAGTACTGGAGATAATTGCTGAAAGGGAAGAAGGTCTAGAAATCTGATAGACTATCTTCACTTCCCTACTCACTTTCCCCTTACCTTAAGAGGAGATCTTAAAACTGGGAGAAATGAACTATTAGTAGATTTGTCTGAATTCAAGAACATTGAAAGCTGATGCCCCAATTACTTGGGAAAAGCCTGGGGGAGATTGTAGACCATTTGCCATGGACAAAATGTCCAACATGACATTGGCATTGCAGAGGACCAATGGATAAAGGAGTAGGCTAAGGGTACCTGTATGGATGGAGTCCTGCATACTGCACCATGCAGCAGTGAACGCATCTGAGTGCTTCTTCTCCTCTATACCTTCTGCTCTATTCCCATTATGAGAGGGCCAATGGACACAAAGAGCCTGGTACTGGACAAGCAGAATACAGAGATCTCATACCAGGGGCGTTGGCAGGTTCCGTGATCATGAGCAGTGGGTACCATCCTGACACCATAAACAACTAGATGAATCAGTGTCACTGCCCAGTGGACTAGGTATCTCAGCAGAAACCAGCAAGAACCCAGAGGATGGAGGAACCAGATGTTCCCCTTCACTCAGACAACACCATGTTGAGAAGGAGGAGGAAGAGGAAAGTCTTTCCTTTTCTTTGTCAAGTTAAAGGATTTTTTTTTTTTTTTTTTGGTTGTTTGTTTTTCCATCAGTAAGAATGGAACTGGAGAGAAAACAAATCAGTGACAGAAAATAAAGTGAGTTGTAAAATATAAATTTCATTCCTTATATGGAAAATATTAGTTAAGACATTCATTCTATGTTCCAAAGTGCATGAAAGGTTGAGTTTTCTGAGGTCTGGAAATGTGACAGTATAAACAGAGCTCATTCAGACCAACATGGACCATACGTCCTGGAGTCCCAGTGTCTGGAAATTTCTAACCTAATCATTCACCTGACTCCAATTTCTCTCCTTTAAATTCTACCCTGCATATTGCTGCTCACATAATCATCTGCCTGCAGCCTGCCTCTTTTGTCAAGTACGGAGTTCCCTCACTCAAGAACCACAATGATGCATTTGTTTGTACCTGGAAGCACTGTGATTTACTCTTAAGGTTTATTTGTTTCTTACTTCATTGTTATTTTTTGTTCCTTTTGAACAATTCTAATTATAACTTACAGCAAGTTGGGAGTAGTTTGTTCTGTAATTTTTAGCAACAGAAAATGACTCTATGGAGTCAGTTTTTATTTTATGCCTTTACTGCTATTCTAAACATAATATTTACTTCTTGGCCATAGAGACATAATTGTTTTAACAAAGAGTTAAATTGATCAACAGCAGGAAGTATATAAACCCATCAAGTACTACTCCTAAGTAGCTGAATTCAGCGACCATGCTGAAACTTGAGAAAAGCATGCTTACAATTTAGCTTTGTGGTTTATTGAACACTTGTATGTCAGTTTGCCCGTTTCGGGGGATTTGTAGGCTGAAAGACCTTGATGCTAACTTAATACAAACAAGATAAAATATTCTTAACAGAGTGTGCTGACCATATGTGGGATTCATTTAATGATGTTTTTCATATTCTTTATAAAACATCGCTCAGGAGCACGAGCAGTTATTGTGCAGGAATTTAAATGACACAAGTGAAGTGTTATCATGGCGAGCATTGGATCCTTCATCTCTAAGAGCTTAAATGTCAGGTTCAGCTAACTTAATCTGAATCCCTTCTATATCACAAACAACCAAGCTCCATTCCTTTGTGTATGCCAGTCGTTCATTTCGTCATTCATCCAGTTTCTTTTTCTTGGCATGGGTAGGTGCACGTGAAGAGATGGAAGGCATAGTTTAGAGACTCAAGGGATTTAGAGTGTGGTCAGGGAGTTGGACTAATAAACAGATAAATATTAGGATAAAGATTTGAACAGGCTGATATTGGAGCTCAGAGGATGGACTGTTCAGCTTGGACAAGGTCAGGGAAGGGTTCCTGAGTCTTAATGAACTAATTAATCCATATTAGCCAAGTAAATAAAGGAATAAGGGGTTCAAAGCAAAGGAGAAGAATGAAGATTACATCTTTGGAGAACTTAAGGGAGTTCGGTGTGACCAAAACATAAAATGAAAGTTGAGAAAGTGGCAACATGTGTGGCTGGAAAATATGTGGAAGCCAGATCATGATCTAATTTAAACCTCACAAAAATCTGTCAGGTAGGCATTTTTTTTTTTTTTTTTTTGCCTAGTTTACAGATAAGGAAATGGACCAGGAGAGCTAAACAAGTTGCCCATGGCCACACAGTAAGTAGCAGAGTTGAGTATTCTGACTGCAAATCCAGTGCTCCCACAAGCAGAGGAGTTAGATCTTTTAAAGTCTCTTGTATGGCCCTTTTTGGCTTTAACAATATGATCAGCAAAAGAAGTATTGAAGTAAAATTGCTTAATAGTTGAAAACAATGCCATTTTAGATAGACTACTGATTAACAACAACAACAATAGCTCTTACTCTTTGTTCTTATAACAAGCAAGAATTTCCTGTTCACCCCAGAGCCATGTGCTTACAGATTGTATTTAGCATGAAACAGTTTTTACAATATGTTTCTACCACATATGTGATGAGGTCCTTAGTTCAGTCCTTTTGAATATACATTAGTCCAGAAGTCTGGAAGATGAGAAAAAGTAGTTGACTGAATAGGCCTAATGATGGGGCAGACTAGAAGGGTGGCCTCATGTGGATTTTTATATGAGGTTGGCAAAAACGTTGCATGACTTCTTCAAGAAAAAGGATCCAACACTACTGATTGATTTGATGTCTTAGAGTGACTTTACAATAGCAGAATCATTAAAATAATTTGTTTTGGAACCATTAAAACAAAACAAAATAAAATTTAGCTATGCCTTATGTACCCTGGGGGCCACCGGGGGAAAATAATTGTTCTTTTAAGAGAAAATTTATTAGTTCGGGGCCCATTATTCCTAGGGGAGTCTCAATGTTAGGCTTTAGCTGGAGGGACCCTATAGTTTTTATCACTTTCTTAAAAGGACCCATGAAGCACGAAGGATTGAGAAACATTTCTAGTGTGGCAGCCTAAAATAAGCACGTGTGTTTGTGTATGTGTGTTTGTGTGTGTGATATGTGTGTGTGTTTGTGTGTGTGATATGTGTATGTGTTTCTGTGTGTGATGTGTCTGTGTGTCTGATATATGTGTGTGTGATGTGTGTTTCTGTGTGTGCGTATTTGTGTGTGTGATGTGTGTGTGTATGTTTGTGGATAGCCTCAGGTTATTTTTAATCTGTCGTGTTGGATTCTCCAAAATTGATCATAAGTAAGCAAGCATACTTTAGAAGGCATTTCAGGTTAACGTTTAACAAAAGAAGTTTTTATTTTTTAATATTAATGGAGGATTTTCATAAAGTGACACACTTATTCCATTATGTTGTCCAGCTAACACTATCAACATTATGTGCCACAACAGACAAGCTTTAGGACACCTAAACTAATGTTTGACGTGTCAATCACAAATGCAATATTTGATTTATGATAAAATTAAGTTAAAAATACAACATTAATCTCTCAGCTCATATGAATAAATACAACTGAAGTCTCTAAATTTCATTGAGTTAGTTAATGATTTCTGCTTTTTTTTGTTTTTTTTTAAGCATTTCTGCCAGGCTATCAAATCTCTCTTTAAAACCTTAACTCCACCCCAAAAATATTTCTGAATAATGCAGAATAGAATTCAGTTACTATAGTAACTTCATAAGCTAAAGTAATATAACGTGTAATATCCATGTAGTGCAAGGTGCATTATTAGGAAGTTTGTGAATTGAGGCTATTCAACCATATATAAAATTCAGTTTGGTATTGATCAATAAAATTAAAATCTGGGAGTCATAATTTGCATCATTTATAAATTTTTGCCCATCTTGCAATTGTTTGCTTTAAGTGTTTATTGCTTTTTAAAATTAGCTCTTATACTGGGGAAGTCAGCACAACTTGACTAGAAAAAAAATAAAATAAAATAAAAATTAGCTCTTAAATTTAGTCTCAAAATGTATACTTAAATTTAGGTATATAGTATGTAACCCAGGCAAGACATATTTTAAAACATTAACTAAATATTAATATTTTTATGAGGAAATGAAGAAATATGTAAATCAAAGAGCCATTATCTTATTCTTATGTTTTTTTTCTTCCCTGAGGAGATTTTGTTGATTTTTATGCATGTGAAGAACATTTTCTTCATATGTTTCCCACACTTTTGCAAACATATTTGAAGCTTAGCTGCAGAATTATAGTTCTATGTTTAACCTCTTTAGAAAAAATTCTTATAATTAGCATACCATAAAGAAATTTTAAACAAAATATAAATTCAGATTTGAAAGACATCATCAAATCACTTGTTTTACCAGTCACCTATTTGTTTGAATGAAAAATGACTTTATACAATGCCCAATGTTTTAATAATCGTTGGAAACATTACAGCCATACTTAACAATATGCATTGATGCAAATCTAGCATGTTTTTTTAAAATCGTACAGCCTGTTGCACAGTATTGCAACCAGTTTGTTAGTTTAAAACACTGAATCTTTTTGCAGATGCACACAAAGAATTGACAATTCTGGAGGCAGTTTGTAGTTCATTTGTTGACTTTTCCTCTAAAAACTTTATCACTGCTAAACTCAGTGTATATGCAAAGTTTGGTTTTTTACCCTTAAATTTTGCAGCAACTCTATCAAAATGTCTGCGTGTTAATGGGACAGTCTTAGGCCTGGCTTTATATTTTTGATAAAATCAACTTTGAATTGGCATAATTAAAAAAACTAAATCTATGTAAGATGAACCCACTATTCTCTTAAAACAAACAAACAAACAAACAAAAAAAAAACCCTTTACTGTTGAGTTGATTTCGACTCATAGTAACTCTATAGGACAGAGTAGAGCTGCCTCATAGAGTTTCCAAGGAGCAGCTGGTGGATTCGAACTGCTCACCTTTTGGCTAGTGGCTCTTAACCACTGCCCCACAGACTGATGAAATTCATCAGTCTCTCTTAAATTAAGATGGTTTCTGATGTCTTCCACATTTATCTCACACAAGTGAATTCTGCTTTTGTAGGGTGCTTCTGTACTATTCTTATATCTGACATTATTGAATAAACTGAGGACATAGATCTCATTAACAGTGTTCTATAAGAATTTGGCCTTTATTATACCAAGGATTTCATATGGAATTTGGATATATTTTTAAAGGTCAAATCATTAATTTGTAAGTTACAATATTCTTCATTTTTCATTCTGCTTTCCAATAATTTCCAAAATACCTTTAGTCACAGTTAAAAAATGATTTATGCCATCATAATGGTAAACATGTTTTCAAGAAATGAGATGTTTTCAATCATAAATTTTGCCTACTCTCTGTTTTCCTTAACATATTTTAATAATGTATCAGTAACAGTGACCGCAAGGGGATTCACTCCAAAATTGCAATGATTTTAAATATATTTATTTGTATACTTTCTGAATATACTGAATATACTTTCATTGTTTCATGAGTGACTCTTCTTTGTAGATTAAACTTGTGATGGCAGGACAATTTTGTATTCACTTAAAGATAATATCTCAATTATCATTTATGTAAATATTAATATGCTTTAAACCATATTCTGTCTTAAAATTTTATAATTTGGAGATAAATTTTTTTGTATATACTGTCACTGATTGTTATTAATTTCATATGATATGAAGAATGAGGCTTTAAAAAATATCATTTTCTAGGGATACACTGGGGCCAAATCTGTTGTTGTTGCTGTTGTTAGGTGCCATTGAGTTGGTTATGACTCATAGTGACTGCATGCACCACAGAACGAAACACTGCCCTATCCTGCGCCAGGCTTACAATCGTTGTTATGCTTGAGCCCATTGTTGCAGACACTGTGTCAATCCATCTCATTGAGGGTCTTCCTCTTTTTCACTGACCCTCTGCTTTAGCAAGCGTGATGTCCTTCTCCAGGGACTGACCCCTCCTGATAACATGTCCAAAGTATGTAAGACGTAGTCTCGCCATCCTTCCTCCTAAGGAGCATTCTGGTTGTTTTTCTTCCAACACAGATTTGTTTGTTCTTCTGGCAGTCCATGGTATATTCAATATTCTTCACCAACACCATGATTCAAAGGCGTCAGTTCTTCTTGGCCTTCCTTATTCATTGTCCAGCTTTTGCATGCATATGAGGCGATTGAAAATACCATGGTTTGGGTCAGGTGCACCTTAGTCTTCAAGGTGACATCTTTGCTTTTCAACATTTTAAAGAGGTCTTTTGCAGGAGAGTTGCCTAATACAATGCGTCTTTTAATTTCTTGACTGCTGCTTCTATGGGTGTTGATTGTGAATCCAAGTAAAATGAAATCCTTGACAACTTCAATCTTTTCTCTGTTTATCATGCTGTTGCTTATTGGTCTAGTTGTGAGGATTTTTGTTTTCTTTATGTTGAGGTGTAATCCATACTGAAGGCTGTGGTCTTTGCTCTTCACCAGTAAGTGCTTCAAGTCCCCTTCACTTTCAGCAAGCAAAGTTGTGTCATCTGCATATCTCAGGTTGTTAATGAGTCTTCGTCCAATCCTGATGCCCCTTTCTTCATATAGTCCAGCTTCTCGGATTATCTGCTCAGCATACAGACTGAATAGGTATGGTGAAAGGATACAACTCTGATGCACACCTTTCCTAACTTTAGACCACACAATATCCCCCTGTTCTGTCCAAACAACTGCCTCTTGATCTGTGTACAGGTTCCTCATGAGGACAATTAAGTGTTCTGGAACTCCCATTCTGGAGCCAAATCTACATTGATAAAATACTCAGTTGCTTCACCTTATTGCCATTAGCACTATGACTTGACTTCCCAATTTTTATGAAACATTATAACGGACTTTTATTTTGATATTATTGTCAAGTAACTAAAGTTATCAAGAAAGAAACCCAAATCATCACCCAACTATTAAATTATGGAGGAGATAAGTTCACAAAGTTGTACAAGTGCTGACACATGTTTGTGTTTTGCAGCGAGGTTTCTGTGGAATGGGACAGGCGGAAGCCCTAGTATAATTGGTTTAAGGTTCAGGTTGCTGTTGTTGTTGTTAGTTGCTATTGAGTTGATTCTGACTCATGTCGACCCCATGTGCGCAAAGTAGAACTGCACCATAGGGTTTTCAAGGCTGTGACCTTTCTGAAGCAGCTCGCCAGACCTCTAAGTGGTTTCAAATCAACAACCTTTCTGCTGGTAGTTAAGTGCTTAACCATTTGCACCACCCAGGGACTCCATAAGTGTTTATAAACCCCACAAAAACTAAACCCATTGCCATGGAGTTGATTCTGACTCATAGCGACCTTATAGGACAGAGTAGAACTGCCCCATAGGGTTTCCAAGGAGCATCTGGTGGATCTGAACTGCTGACCTTTTGGTTAGCGCCGTAGTTCTTAACCACTACACCACCAGGGTTTCATGGGAGGGAGGAAATCAGTTGGACTTATCTTTCCAGAAGCTTGGTTGTGAAAGGAAGATTAATTACAGAGAGATGTTGGATTAAGGATGTGAGAGACTTGCAGACTTCAGAGAAGGCACTAACAACAGAGAGGAAGAAGTTGCATTTTTCTAGAGAAAGAAGGAACATAACAAATGGAAAAGATCTTGAACTTGCAGGAAGTAGGAAGAGATTGATTCCGAACCTGGGAGAAAGAGTACCTTACCCTCTAGGACTGACCGGAAGCCAGGTATAGTCACACATGTTTGAAGGTAGAGGGACAGGAAGTAGAGTTCATACTTTGTTCATTTTCTCAATTAAGTAAGAGGCAAAATTATATGGGAGTGGTAGGAGGAGAAGGCAAGACCGGTGTGAGGGGTTTGAGAAAGGAAAGTTTTGGAATGGCTGTTCTCCATTGGAGGTGAGATAGCCAACTAGGGCCAGTCAAGCAGTTAGCTGTGTGGTACTGAGACCCATTAATTTAACAAGCATTTCCAGAATACGTGGTACATGTTAGGTGCTTGGTTAGGATCTGGGGATACAGAGATGAAAGACTTGATCTTGGTCCTCAAGGAGTTTACAGACATGTTAGTTACCACATGAGGCCACTAAGGGAGCTGAGAAGAGAAATATCTTCCTCATGCTGGGGAGAAGACAAAAGCTGGTACATTTTTCTTAAAGGAAATTTTGTTACACTCCTTTTTGTGCCTGATTACTTTCACTTTATATGCATTTTGAATAAGATTATTTGGTTTTCAAACACAATTTTTGTTGTTGTTAGGTGCCGTCGAGTTGGTTCCAACTCACAGTGACCCTGTGTATAAGAGAATGAAACACTGCCTGGTCCTGCGCCATCCTCACAATCATTGTGCTTGAGCCCATTGTTGCAGCCACTGTGTCAATCCATCTCATTGAGGGCCTGCCTCTTTTTCGCTGACCCTCTACTTTACCAAGCAAAACAGTAGCAGAAAATTCTAAAGGTCTATGCTATGCACTAAATGATGTCTGACAGAATGATAGGAAATAAACAAATCACAAAACCTAAAAAAATGAACATCAACATGTTAGTCAGACTTTTTCAGTTGGTAGCAACCGAAGTCCAACTCAAAGTGGATTAAATAAAAAAAAAAAAAGCAGCAGCGGCTGTTCACTCCATTGAAAAAGTCTGGGAATCAGCTCTAGTTTCAGTTATGGCTATATCTAGGGGTCCAAATAATATCATGAGGTCTCTGTCCTCCTATATGTTTTGAGAAAGGAGCCTCTTCTTTTTTGTCCAGTAGTTTCACACCATAGCACTTATAAAGCCTGTGGATTCCCCTTTGGGTAGTGAACATTTCCCTTCTGCCAAAGCAATCTGACAGACTACAGTCCCTATCTGGCCACTAAATCTGATTGGAAAACTTTACCTTAATGTTTCAGTAACAAAAAGATGCTATTATTCATATTTTTGTTAAGATTTGAGGTAAAACTATTAAATCTACAATTAAACCTTATTATGAATTCTTATGGATTAGTTGAGTATTTATTAGGCTTTCTTTATTCACTAATTCTGAAAGCTTCATCTTTATTAACAAATTGTTCTTGATGTTGTTGTTAGGTGCTGTCAAGCTCATTCTAACTCATAACCAGCCCCATGTGACAGAGTAGAACTGCCCCATAGGGTTTCCTAGCTGTAATCTTTATGGGAGCAGGTTGCCAGGTCTATTTCCTGCAGAGCCACTGGGTGGGTTTAAACTACCAACTTTTCAATTAGCAGTCAAACGCTTAACCAGTGTGCCACCAGGGCTCCTTTGTTAACAAATTACTTCAATATAGTTCTGAATACATACCATATGCAACAGTGGTGTTTAGAGTGAGTAATTTAAATTGTAGAAAACAGAAATACACATTAGAATCGTAGATGCAGTAACTCTATCGACTAAACCGTCTGTGGATGTTTGAGAAAGAATTTTTGCACATCTACAGCTCTGAAAAGATAAAGCATTGCAAAACCTTCATTGTGAGTCCCCCATCCCCAACATGATTTCTGTTAACAGAGATCCTGAAGATTCTGAGTTTAATATAATCCAAATGACTTTTAAGTACTTGTCCTAATAGTGTTTAATACAAGCAGGAAACTATCAGATAGTGAGAATTTAATATTTCTAATGAGGCATTAAAAAAAAGTCAAAACACAGTAGCACGAGGTGGTGGTTGTTGTTAGTTGCCGTTGAGTCGATTCTAACTCATAGCAACCCCATGTGTGCAGAGTAGAACTGCTTTATAGGGATTTCAAGGCTGGAACCTTATGAGGCTGATTTTAGACTATTTAACTACACTGTGTGCAAAGGGATTGGTATTTCGGGAAGCTTAGAAAATAATGTATATACGTTTTATATAGCTAATCATCATGAGCCATTTCAGCGTGCACTGTTGTGTATATCTATCTGCAGAATTAATGTGCCCTATTTCATATATTTGAATTTCTTTAGTCCTCTCCCACTTTTTGTTGTTGTTAGAATAATGGCCAAAAATACTACAACATATATTGTTTTCTTTATCTGGTTTACTTTAACCTCCTTATAACCTCACTGCTTTCATCTGTAGATGATCAATTGAACGGTATTATTGATGATGCTTTTATAATAAGTCAGGTAGGAAACCATGTCTAGGGTGAAGCACACCATCAAACTGTTGGCTTGGTAGTCTTTTTTTTTTTTCCCCCTACAATTAATGACAATGATAATTGTTTTTTTTTTTTTTTGTCATCATTTAACATTATTAATTTTTAATGCTTGGGTTTTGAAACTCTAATAAGAGTGTTTGAAGGATGCCAGGATTGTAGCTTATTACTAAATATGTAAGACGTGGAACAATATGAAAGTTAATTTAAAGTTTCTGCACAGCCTGGGGCAGAAAATGAAAGCTTATGACTTAAACTTTGTCATCAAAATATTCTCTCCCCTCCTTCCTAAAATATATTTAACCAGATAAGGCTGCAGTCACAGTCATCAAAATTTTTGTTAGAGCAGGACATTCTGCCCTCTAAGTTTCTGGTCAGATTGAAACTACGTAAAACAAAATAAGCACCGTCGTTATATAAACACTGCACGTCAACAAGGTGTGGTTAGCTTCACAGGTAGCTGGGAATGTTAAAGTGAAAGAGTCTGAGGCAATTTTCCAAGAGGTGCCTCTAAACAAAACTAAAGCAAAGATTAAAGGTTGATGCTTACAATACAAGGAATGATAAGCAATTTCACCAGAGACATTTTCTTGAGTAAAGACTGAACATGTAAAACCCCTGGTCCTGTGGGGTGGGTGTGCAGATGAAAGATAGGGGAGACTCCTTGGCTTTGCCCAGGGCCAGGAGGACAGACACAGATAAGAGGTGACTGACTTTTGTTGTTGTTGGTTAAGTCAATTCCAGCTCATGGCGACCCCATGTGTGCAGTGTAGAACAGCTCCATAGGGTTTTCAAGACTGTGAACTTTCAGAAGCAGATTCACCAGACCTGTCATCTGAGATGCTTTTGGGTAGGTTCAAACCACCAATCTTTGGGCTAGTAGTCGAGTGCTTAACTGTGCCACTCAAGGACTCCTGGCTGATCTTTAAAAAGCTCCAAAGTGAGGCCCTAACCTCACTCCTCCCTTGCTGGTCATTGAGGTATTCCGTTTGTTTTCCTTCCTTACTTAAGAAGATAAACTAGGAAAACCTGGGCAAAGAAAAATAAGTGTAGAAATGCTAAAATGTGTCTGAACGTGAGGTAAGAACACAAACTCATGGTGTGTAGTTAAGCACACTCAAGGTTGACCTCGGATTTGGCTCTGAGATCTCTAGAAGCCAGCACAAAGATAGAAATAAACGCTTGTTCTGCAGAAGCAAACCTCTTCACTGGCACTAAAGAGATATTTCTCCTGTTAGTTCTATGGAGTTAGTGGTTCCTCTCCCTTTGACTAAAAAATTATGCGGAATCTTCTCGTTTCCTAGAAGACTAAATAAAAATGGGAGATCTCTCAATAATAAGATGAAGAATAAAACATTTTTGCCAACATTATTTCATCCCTCGAGAAATACCTTTAACATTTTGGATCATAGTAAGAATAAGTTATTGTTTTTAGTACTGACTAAATGCCAGTAATAACCAAGGTAATTTTTTTTATCATTGAAAATAAATGATATTTAAAATGTTGTATGCTATTTTGCAGGTTGCAAAGTTCCTTCACATCTATGATCACATAAAATCTTTATAGTATTTCTGTAGGGTAGATAATATCCCTGTTTACATGCTCTGCCTAGTGTGATTTGAGGTCAAGGGACTTATTTGAACTTACACAGCAAAAACGTGGCATAGCTGGGACTCAAACTAGAACCAAATCTTTCTTTCTTAAAGATTATATTTTTTCCACTATAGCAACTAATTCCAGTTTCAAGGAAAACCTCCCATGTAGTTATTTATCGTAAGTATAGGTATTTCATTTCAATATTTATTTTGTGTATTTGCAGAATACTTTTATCTATTGCTTTAATCTAACTGATAGTGTGGAATAGGTTCGGAGAATAATAGGTATAATAAAATAGCTACCACTTATCTAGGAGCCCTGGTACTGCAACAGTTAAGCTTTTGGTTGCTAACCGAAAGGTTGGCAGTTTGAACCCACCCAGAGACTCCGTGGGAGAAAGACCTGGTAATATGCTCCAATAAAGATTACCTGTTGACGTCCAGTCAATTCCGACTCATAGCGACCCTATAGGACAAAGTAGAACTGCCCTGCGTGGTTTCCAAGGCTGTAATCTTTATGGGAACAAACTACCAGGTCTTTTCTCCTGCACGGTGGCTGGTGGGTTTTGAACGACCAACCTTTTGATTAGCAGCCAAGTGCTTACCCATTGTGCCACCAGGGCTTCTTACCTCTGGGCTACAGGTAGACATTTTGCCAGAACTCTTTTACTCTTCATTCTTCCTGTCACCTGACCTACAGATTTTGAGTTTGCCAGTCCCCCACAATTGCATGAGCCAATTCCTTGAAGTAAACATCTCTGTCTCTATCTATATAGATCTCACTAGTTCTGTTTCTCTAGAGAACTCTGGCTAAAATTTGGGGGCATACAATACTTACTCTTTTGTGCCTGGCTTATTTCACTCAGCATAATATTTTCAAGGTTCATCCATGTCATAGCATGTATTAGAACTTCATTGCTTTTTATGGCTAAATAATATTCCATTGTATGGATATGCCACATTTTGTTTATCCTTTCATTCATCTGTGATGGACACTTGGGTTGCTTCCACTTTTTGGCTATTGTGAATATTGCTGCTATGAACATTGGTGTACATATATCTGTTTGAGTCCCTGCTTTCAATTCTTTTGGGTATATTCCTAGGAGTGGAGTTGTTGGGTTGCATGGTAATTCTATGTTTAACTTTTCCTTTATTTTTGTGTGCGTGTTTTATGTGCTTCCTCAAATGCCACGGCAGTTTCTGCAGTGAGTGCAAAGATGAGCAAAAGAATAGCCGCTACCTTTAAGGAGCTTATAATCTTGTAGGGAGTGAAGAGGAAAGGTAAATATTTTAATTTGAAAAAACCTTCAGACTATATAATCTAAATGCTCAAGAAACATCAGACCCTGAAGATTACACACATTACTAAGCAGAGAGATGCATGTGAAAACAGCGAGGTGTGACTATACACTTAATAAAGTGGCAAGAATTAGAAAGACTGGTGAAAGCTTAGTGGTGGCTGAGATGTGGGGATATAGGGACTGCCATGCACTGCTGGTGAGAGGGCATACTGTGCAGACATTCCAGAGAATACTTTTACTTAGTAACTAAGTTTACCTATTCCTGTGACCCAGCCATTCTGCCCTTCGGTATATACCCCAGTTAAATTCACGAACAGGTTCATAAGGGGTCGTGTATGAAGATATTCACTTGTGGTGACTCGGAGTTCATCAGCAAAAGTATAGGTGAAATGTGGGCAATTTGCATCATGGAACATTATACAGCAGTTAGAAGTACTTGTAGCAATAAGGAAGGATCCTAAAAACAGAATGTAGGAAGGAAAAAAGCAGAATGAGATCTATCATAGGATCATTTACATAAATTAAATGCATGCGCAAAAACAGTACGTATTTTGCCAACACTAATCAAAAAATAGGTATTAAATATATTAGAATGATTTTCTTTGGGAAGACGAGAATGGGAGATGGGATTGGGAATAAAAGAAAAAAATAAATAGAACAGAACTGCCCCATAGGGCTGCCAGACAGCAGCTGGCATGTTCAAACTGCCCACCAGGGCTCCATAACAGAGGGACTATCAATAAACTAATGATTACAGTAGGCCATGAAATGAGGAGTATGTTTAATTCAACCTCTATACCGGGAAAAGAAGCAAAAAAAACTTGGAGCTTTTTTTCAGTTGAAAGGTCATAACTTTAAGGGTTTATGAAATACGTCGTGGAGGAGGTTGCATCTGAGGTGTGTCTTGAAGGGTAGTTAACATTTTGAACAGATATTGAAGGGTGTGGGAAGGGTACAGGTAGTGGACAGTGAGATATGTGAAGAGAGCCTTCCAGGGAGAAGGGCCAGGGCTAGCAAATGTTTGGTAGGACAGAGGCCAGGGGCAAGGGTTAATTTAGAGGAAAAAAGTTCACTTTGGTTGGAGCACAGGGTACACACGCAGCAATGTTACAATAGCTGACAGTTATTTAGCATGATTGGCACTGTGCTGCATCCTTTATGCACCTTATTAATTTAATCCTCACAATAGCCATATGACATAAATAATCTACTCGTTGTCATCATCATCATCATCTGCTTTACAAATGAAGAAACTGTGCCTCATCCTGGAAAGTGCTAGAGTCATGATGGAAAGCCAGGGATATCTGACTCCAAAGCCCGCATACTCTTAACCATCATATAAGACCCCCTTTGTCCAAAGACACTGACACTTTTGAAAATAGGCCCATGCTATCTATTTCTCTATCAGTATAGATGCAGGGGGCCTGGTAGTGAAGTAGTTAAGTCAAAACTCAGCCCTAGACTATGTATGGCTTTAATTACCCCCTACTACTGATTAGTTTGATAGCAAAAACGATATCCGAGAAGGAAGCTGCCCATATTATAAAGGCCTGAACCCACTGCCTTTCTGTTCACGTGTGTCTCATTGAAATGACGGCGGGGCTCTGCCAATATCTAGCTAAATAAGGAGAAAACATTTATAAGCACCCTTTTAACCCTGTTAAAGCTATGCCTTCTGAAATCCCTTCAAGTAACAAATGGGTAAAGAACAAAAGGGGAGAAATGGCTTTTCAACTATGAAAACTGAGGCTAAAGCAGAACATAGCCTTTTGGTGTTTTAGAGAACCCGGTTTATCACGCTAACCTGATACCGTTAGACTCCCAGCTTCATGGGGAAATGGCCACTCTACAAGGTAGGGTTCAGAGTCTCAGCATGTTGAGTTGGAATGTAGGACATATACTGGCCAACGAAGGAATAGAATTTGATTTGTTGCAAATATATAGCCAGGTGAACATTTAGGCCGATCATTATGACTGTTCCCACATTTTGGAGCATGACATTTGCAACGTGAGAAATGGTTAAGTGTCAGACCCCACCAATGGAAAACCAAAGCCAAAATATTTAGAAAGACCTTTTAGTGATAGACCCATGTGAACTGAAGTTTCAACACGTCTGTTTTTTATTTATGCCTTCCCTTTTCTTGCATCTCTACCCATTTCTCAAACTCTTCCCTTGCTATTTACGCATCAAAACATCTGGGATTGAGCTTCCAGCACCTGTTACAGGAAGCAGAGGTTTTGCTGCTGAAAATATGCTTTTAGATGGCATGATTTAAATTAATATTCCTCCTTTCGTTCCAAAAGAACATGTTTTAAAATCTGGTACTTCTAAATAAATCTGCGGCTCAAAAGACAATAACAACAGAACAGTTTTAACAAAAGAAATATCCGAATGTGAAGATCTTGATAAAAGAATAAAAAAAGGAAGGATACAACACACAGACTGAAAACAGACTCTTCATAGTTTAGACCTGGAAGACTCTACAGTACATCTGTTTAACATCTTGCTGTTTCAAGAACTCTGCCTTGAAAAACCTTCTGTACCAATGACACACAGAATAAAAGGTTATGTTATGACTTTCAGATGGAAACCTGCAAAAGTTTATCTGCTGGACTGGACCGTTAACTCTTGCTGCTTCTGACTATAATTGTTAAAAAGATTTCTCTTGTGTAAATTTTAATGAACTTTTTAAGTTTATATGAGAAACCACTAGAAAGAATTTTTACTTGGAGAGAATGAATATGCTGTGGAATGGAGAGAATGTTTTCAGCTGCGATGTCTAAATGGATCTAAAATCCCCTCAGTACAAATTTTAGAGAGTGCATTTAATAATGGACGTATATGCCTATATATTGGATTTGGAACAAGAGCACCATATTCAAAATACGAAAGTGGTACTAAACCTTCATCACTGTCAACGTTCATTTTAAGTTTTGTTCAGAGAACGGGAGCCCCATTTGTTTCCAGGTATGGGTGCAGAAAAATTCCCTTATACAGATGTGGCAAAAATCATACCTAGTAAGGAAGTGCTCTAGTTTGGAATAAAGTTAGTGGAAAAATTAGAGATCCCTTTTGAGATCAGTTTGTTACCAAATTTGCATCTTCTTTGCTTCCAGTTTACTTGGTGGGGGTGGGGGGCGAAGCAGTTTCTCCACGCACATCAGGGTCTCTGGTGTTTAGCTACCATGTGGATGTGCATTTTATTGATCTGTAGGAAAGAGCTATTTCCTCTTTCCTCCACCACCCAAGAAGCTTGCTGCCAGCCTCTTGCCTCCGTGCCCCAGCATCTAGCAGACACCTCACAGCACTGCTATTGGAAGTTCACTGTGCAGCCAGTGGGTGTGTGAGAGAAGGGGAGATAGCATTTCCCTCAGAGACATACACACCCTCTGACCTAGACGAAGGAAGAATCTGCTCTGCAGCCGGCTTGCTGCAAGGGATTTTCCATGTGCATTCTATTATGCTGAAGCTGACCGTGGTGACAAGTTACACATTAAATAGCTATCTGTCTTTTCTAAAATTTCACATTCTCTTCTCTTTGTAGGGAAAGTGATGTAATACTGTATTGCTTGTGCAAACAAAATTGTTTAATTAGAGGGCGTCACTTTTCCCAGGCATTCCATACAAGCTTCATTCTCCTCATTCAGGTGCCATTGGAGATGTTAGTTACATAGCGATTACCTGTGTTCGTGGGGACAGTGGGGTGCATACATGGACACTGTTAGTAGCCAGAAGTTTTCACTGGGGAAATAAGTTTAGGATACTGTTATTAATTTGTTTTAGAAAATAGCTGCAGAGTATTCAGACGAATAAGATATAGCAAGACACATGGTCTTCGTTATTTAATAACCATCCCTCTGCAAAGGAAACATGGTCTATTTCCCATTTGAGAAGGAGCTTACAACAAACTGGTAAATACGGAAAGAGGGATACATATGTACTATAATTTTATTGAATAGTTCTCTTCATGCCCTTATACAGACCACACCACCCCCCTCAACATACCATGCACACAACAAGTCCACGTAGATATATTCCCAGCTGGTATTACCATAATCAATACCACACTATAAACAAGCCTGTGGAAAAATAGCCTTGGAGATTTCGATGGGTCATTTTATAAATGAAGGGAGGTGGGGATGGAGAACTAGATATTATCGTAGCAAATTCTTCTTTTTCCTCCCTCTTTAGAAATAGTTAGATCTCCTCCACCTCAGTTGATCGCATGGAATTAGGCAGGAGAGTTGTAAAGATTCATGACATATTAAGTATTTCTGGAGGAAGGTCAGTGGAAGTTTTTCCACAGAGCCCCTCTGCTGGATGAAGCCTTCATTTAACGATGAAAATGTTGCGCCTTTCTTTTATTTTCTAGCATTGGAGCACAAGTGGAATACTTTCCTTCTGGTTTAATATGATTCCTGTTGGTCAAGGAGTCTGGCTTTTCCTTCCCTTCTCTATTGTACTTTTTTCCTGGAGTTGACTAGATGAGAAATCCTGACTTAATGGCTAATTCCAAGTTTACTGCCAAGACCAGAAATAAAGTATGATGTAAAATATGGACTTACCTGAAAGCTTCAAGACATTAAATGCTGTTAGATCCAGGTTTAGTCGTTAAAAAAAAGAACTCAAGACAAAGGAAGGAAAAGGATTTTATGAAAGCAATGGCTGATGCATGTGTCCAGGTTCTAAGAGATCAGACAGCAGGCTGAAAAGAGATTTAGTGTGCTGTCCTTTCTTCTTTCTATTTGATTTTTACAGGCATACAGAGAATAACTAAGTATGCTAGCCACGAAAGAATCATAGGTGTGCTCCTTTAAACTTCTGACTCAGGGAACACTCCGAGAATGAGTGGTTAGAGTGAAGGTGGCATCGGTGAATGTGGGTGAGGCCAAGCACTCTCACTGGGCTCACGGAAACTTTTGTGGCCTCATGATTTGTCAGATTGCCTTAGTTTGATCAGGGGAACTAGTCATGTGTACCTATAAAGCCAGAATTGTATAGAATGTGGATCACATGACTTTCAACCTCCAAGGAGTTGATCTCCATGTGCAGTTCTCACGTGTCTTTCAATTTGGATATGGGATTTCTATTTGGGTTAAATTTAACAAAGCCCTTTCCTCCTAGGCTCTCTTGGACTCAGATATTGTTGTTGTCCAGTTAATTTTGACTCATGGTGACCCCATGTATTACAGAGTAGAAATACTCCATAAAGTTTTCTTGGCTGAAATCTTAACAGAAGAAGATTATCAGGCCTTTTCTTCCATGGTACCCCTGGGTGGGTTTGAACCACCAAACTTTAGGTCGAGCACAAACCATATGAGCTACCTTGGGACCTTGGGCTCAGATATGTTGCTGTTGTTGGGTGTTGTCGAGTCGATTCTGACTCATAGAGACCTTATAGGACAGAGTAGAACTACCCCATAGGGTTTCCTGCGTTCTTTATGGGAGCAGATCACCAGGTCTTTTCTCCCCGAGAGCCACTGGTGAGTTCGGACTGCTGACTTTTCAGTTAGCAGCCGAGTGCTTTAACCATTGTGCCACCAGAGCTCCTGGACTCAGATATAGTAACTGTTATGTGTAGCAGACCTATGGGAAGGGATTCATACATATCAAACTGGAATGGCTGCCTAGAATACTTGAACCTCACTTTAGCCCCCATATAAATTGTTGCTGCTGAGTCAATTCCAACTCATAGCAGCCCTACAGGACAGAATAGAACTTCCCCAGAGGGTTTCCAAGGTTGTAATCTTCATGGAAGCAGACTGCCACATCTTCCTCCTGCAGAGCGACTGGTGTATTTGAACCGCTGACCTTTTGGTTAATAGCTGAGCGCTTAACTATATGCCACCAGACCTCCTTCATATATAAATAATACCTTCAAATTGTCTCAAAAGCTGAAGTAATGTTAAATTATAAATTATATGATATGAAATGTGTTATTTTCATAAATTGCCTTTTTTTTGTGATTAAAAAAGAGAATTAGATTAAAACAGGCCTATTTCGAAGTAATGTGCCTATTTTTCCATTACATGTTTGCAAAGTTATTAAGGTAATTGATATTATAAAGGGTTCTCCAAAAGTCAGGGCATTCCCAAGCATTACAGTTAAACCACAATGTCCAAAAGAGCTTGCTTAATGTATTATTTATTGAGCACTGATGGACTATTCAGTGTGGTTTAAGACAACAGAGTTAAGCCAATGTATTCACAGCTTGAGTAACAGCATCTAAATATTGTTTCCTATTGATAATAGAAACTTAGATTTATAAAACAGCAAAGGACCCTGGAGGATTTCTGGTTTAAACAACTCATTTTATAGATAAGGAATTGGAGGCTTCGAGAGGGGAACTGACTTAGCCCAGGGCCCAGCTGGCATTAGAACTCAGCCCACTGTAACTTGCCCTTTCCCACTGCCCCCACCCTAGTTCATCCCTCATCCTTTTTGCCCACTTTCTGCAACCTCTTTAGGGCTGGATTCTTAGCAAGTGGCCTTGTTCAACTCCAATCTATCCTGTGTCGCACTGTAAGATTAACCTTCTTTAAACATAATTTTTGTCAAGAAACCCTTCCTTAAAGCGTTATAATGGCTATGTCTTTGTATATATATGTATATGAGAATATATACGTATGTATTTTCTTTTTAGTAGAGCATGTTATTTCAAAACTCTTTCCTGGACTTGATCTTATTAGATCTTCTCTTAGGCACCTGAAATGGGGAGGGAGTGCTGACTTTAACTGCCAGCTTGCTGTGAGGTACAAAGAAAACATTTTAGTGTTTATTTTTCTTATCACAAAAGAAATACGTTTATTCTAAAAAACACAGAATATAGAGATAAGTAAAAGGAGATAAACGTTTTACGTAATCGAAAATTCAGAGGTAACTTCTCTTTATGGCTTTTTAGACTTTGATGCATGTGTCAGTAGTTCTATAAACTAGTACACATAATCTCAGGAGCCCCGGTGGCACGTTGGTTAAAGTGCTTGGCTGCTAACTGAAGGATCAGTGGTTTGAACCTACGAGCCGTTCTGCAGGAGGAAGATGTGGCAGTCTGTTTCCATAAAGATTATAGCCTTGGAAACCCCACGTGGCAGTTCTACTCTGTCTTATAGGTTGCTATGAGTCGGAGTCAACTCAGTGGGAATGGGTTTGGTTTTTTTGATACATAATAGCTACCACATGTCTGTCAGTTTGTCCTACTGTAGTGGCTTGCATGTTGCTATGATGCTGGAAGCTATACCACCAATATTTTATATACTAGATGGGCCACCTATAGTAGACAGGTTTCAGCAGTGCTTCCAGAGTAAAATAGACTAGGAATAAAAGTCTGACAACCTGTTTCTGAAAATTAGCCAGTGAGAGCCTTATGGATCACAACAGAACATTGTCTGATTCACTTGCTTTGGACATGTCATCAGGAGGGATCAACTGCTGGAGGAGGAAATCATGTTTAGTGAACTGGACGGCCAGCAAGGGCGAGGGAGACCTCAGTGAGATAGATTGGCACAGTAACTGCAACAATGGACTCAAACATGCCAGCTATCATGAGGATGACGTAGGACCAGCAACGTTTCATTTTGTTGTACATAAGGTTGCCGTGAGTCAGAGTCAACTTGACAGCAACTATCTATCTCTATCTATACATAATATACATACTGATATATTATCATCATTTTCCATTCACACACACATACCTATGAAAGGATTCTTTTTAACATTTCACTTTAACATTTTATGGATGCTCCATAATTTATTTAACTAATCCAGTGTTTGATATCAAGATTATTTCCATTTTATGCCGAGTACACGCTTGTATATGCAGCTTTGTACATGTCAGATTACTCTTCTAGAAAACCTCTTACAAGTGGAATTTTTTTGCAAGATTCATGCACATTTCTTAAAGGTTTTTTATGGACACGAACAACTATTCCTCATCACATCAACTTTTAACTATTTTGCCACATTTTCGCCTTCTAACGATGTTTTCTACAGGTTTCTAACTCAAATCTTCCAATTAAGTAATCTGGGTTTTATACTGTGTATTGTTTGCTTTTTCACATGTGTTAATTTTAGTCCTTCAAAAAAGCTATAAGCTTCTTGAAGGAAAGAATCATATTTCATGTTTTTGTGTCTAAATGTAAATAAATATGAAGCAATTGGTTTGAGAGTTAGTAAAAGTTAACTGAAGGTTGTTAGGCTATTTCCAGTTCAACTATCTAAAAATTAAAGAAATTATCTTGGATACTTTCTATTAGCTTTGAAAATTTGACTGCTCACAGCATAATTTACATGTGAATAGTAAGTGTGGTGTGGTGAATTACTTAATATGACCCATATAATGATTGGGTGGGACTATGCAAATAAGATGCTTGTGGCCCACCAGGGGGATTAGGCAGCTTGCTACTAATGCAAATAAGGAGCATGGAATGCTTATGGGGGGTGGGAGCATGCAAATAAGGTGTATGGAACCCTAACAATGGAATTGGTCAGTTTTGCCATCTGCTAGACTTAAAAGAGAGCCAATCCCAGAGCAGATGGGAGAGCTGACTACCACCAAGAAGAAGAGACTTAAGCAGAGCATGTTCTCTGGACCCAGGGTCTCAGCACTGAGAACTTCCTAGACCCAGGAGAGAGAGAGAGAGAGAGAGAGAGAGAGAGAGAGAGAGAGCGAGCTGTAATATTGAAGACAACACAAGACGGTGAGAAGTGGCGGCAGAGAAACAGCGACAGCAGAACCAGGAGACTGGCGATAGATGGCACGGTGGGCTTCCCAGCCCACAGAGCAAGGGGGTTACAGTGTGTGTGTTGACCCACAGAGCGAGAGAGCTGAGTGCCTTTGGGCTGAGGCTTACTGGCAGAGTAGAGTGCCCCTGGGAACTTATTGATAGAGCTAAGGAGCTTTATGACACTTTCCCAAGCAGGGCAGAAGCCGGACTGGCCCAAGAAGCCCAAGGGGCCCAAGGTGCTGAGGGCTGAGAGGCCAAGGTCCAGGAAGGAGCCTACCTGTAGGCACAGCTGAGAAGAGGCTGTCCTGATTGAAGAACTGTATCCTGAGTTGTCCCTGATCCTGAATTGTAACCTATTACTTCCTTAATAAACCCCACAATTGTGAGTATGGTCTGTGAGTTCTGTGTGGCCATTACAACAAATTATTGAATCCAGCAGAGAAGTAGAGAGTGCCGTGGGAGGGACGGCTGGTGTCAGAATTGGTAAAAAGGTTGGAGGGTGGAGGTATGTTTGACCTCCACCTCATAGGAATCAGCCTTGATGCTGATGGTGATTCTCTCTCTCTCCCTTGTGTAGTTAGAGGAGGTCAGATGCTGCTATCATGCCATTTTTTACAGTAAGTTTCTCAATCTTTCTATCATTTGGCACAGATTATTGAGCACTTATTTTATGTAGGTTATTGTAATGGGTGTGTTTGAGAGTGCAATAAAATACAGGAGATACTGTTTCTACATATAAACTTAAAACTAACAATACAAGCCATATATGTTGGATACTACATTATTTTTGGCACTGTTGTGCTTGCCACCATATGAGTTTCTATGAAGAAATCGTTCCATTTAATTAATGACATGGATGCTGCCACTTGTGGATATGACATTCGCTATAACTTTATTGTTTGGACTTTTACTTGATATTTGCTTTGATGATCTAGACTTTCTATAGTCTTGATTAATGAATTATGGATAGAAAATATATTGTCTTTTAAAAATAGAACTATTTTTATAATTACTAAGAATAAACAATAACAAGTCTTGCACTAATCACTAAATTTAAATTGAATATGAAGTTAGAGCAAGCATTAAAAAAATGCAAGCATCTGACTGAAACTTGGTCTGGGAGGAAAACAAAGATGATGAGTCAAGGTACCTCTGCATAAGGAATCTATAATATAGTTGGTGATTTGGATATGTACACCTCTCTAGTATGTCAATTTCAAATGGTGAAGTAATCAGGCATTAACAACATGCTGTTGGAATATATGGGCAAGAATGATTATTGTGATTAAGAAGGTCAAGGAGAGATTCATTGCGAAAAAGACATTTGAGCAGGGTATTTAAGTATAAGTAGGATTTTGGTGTGTGAGTTGTAGAATGTGAATTCTAAGTATGAGAATAGCATGGAGAGGCATCTTAATATGAACTTGTTCTTGGAACATTGAGTCTAGTGTAGCAGGAGAAAAGGTGAGGGGGAAGGAAAGTGGTAGACAACAAACCTGGAAAAGCAGACTGGGGTTAGATTCTGAGGAACATTAAATGCCACCCTAAGGAATTCAGAATTCATTCTATAGACCTTGGAGATCAACTAGAAGAAGATTTTGAGCAGGGGGTGGTATGATTGGGCTTTTCTCTTAGGAATGTTACTCGGACTGTTGCAAAGGCTGAAAGAACAGTTGGGAGGTTTTCCAATATTTCAGCACGTTGTTTATAATAGTGGTTCTACCGTCCGAATGAAGGGACACTTTAATTGAACTGAAACCCTCTTGGATTTTTTCTGCACCTTTGTATCTTCTAGTATCTTTGTGGGATAGCAACAGCTTTAGATTCTCGTCTGCTATAGGTTGTACCTCTTCCAGGAAGGGAGTCTTTTTCTTGTCCTAGGTTTCCTACGTTGCTGGTGGTTCTAAGGAGCCCTGGTGGCATAGTGGCTAAAAGCTTGATTGCTAACCAAAAGTTCGGCAGTTCAAATCCACCAGCCACTCCTTGGAAACCGTATGGGGCAGTTCTACTCTGTCCTATAGGGTTGCTATGAGTCGGAACCAACTTGACAGCACCTAACAACAACAACAGTGGTACTAAATCCACTGCCGTCAAGTCGATTCTGACTCATGAAGACCCCAGGGGCTTTCCAAGGCTGTAAATCTCTGCCGAAGCAGTCTGCCACATCTTTATCCTGCAGAGCCACTGGTGGTTTCTAACTACTGACCTTTCAGTTAGCAGTCAATTGCCGTAACCACTGTGCCACCAGGTCTCCTTAAATAAATAACTCATTGCTGTTTAGTCAATTCCAACTCATGGTGATGCTGATGGCGCAGTGGTTGAGAGCTACGGCTGCTAACCAAAAGATTAGCAGTTCGAATCCACCAGCCACTCCTTGGAAACCCTATGGGGCAGTTCTACTCTGTCCTATAGAGTCACTATGAGTCAGAATCGACTTGACGGTAACAGGTTTTAGTGGTACTGAGTATTCCTCCTATCTAATAATCGAGATTTCATCTTCTCTTGAATACCTAATCTTTCTTGAGGTTACATTTGCTTTCTGGACAGATTCTGCTCCATCCACCTCTTTTCCCTACCAGGAAGGCAGGCGCAAAAGCAGATCCAACCAAGAACTGTTCATTCCTGCATCAGCAGAGGTGAGCTATTACGGCCTTCCCTGCCTCCATGATGGGGCATTTATTATAGAAACAGTATCCTTACAAGGTTCTTATCCTAAACTGGACACCAATAAGATTTATTTAAGAACCATGTGATCGCACACTATAGATAAAATAGTAACTAAATTTACTAAATAATTAATTGAACATTATAAGCAAATACAAATATGTTTTCCTTCCGTCATCAATTTCAATTCCCTTAGAAAGTGCCTCCTAACCAAAATAGCCATTGCTCTTTTCCTTTTCCCTTTGAACTCAATTTCTTGTCTGCTGTCTTGCAAGGTGCTCTAGGTGTTTTGCAAAATTGTCATCCATTCCACCTTTATTTTCTCAGGACTCATTTATCACACAACTAGTGCTCTGCTGCTCTGACTACCGAGTCTTGTTGAGCGCTCTTCCTTCCTCCTGCCTTCTCCTTAACTGATTTTGCCATTTTCTTTTCCAGTCTTTTCACAGTTTATTCCTCCTGTGGTGACTGCTTCATGCCTGTAACATGGAATGGATTTCGTTCCATGACTTGCTCATTGTAGCTTCACTTTCTGCACTGAAATGTTCTTGCTCTTTGGCTAACAGGTTCTCCTAGGACTGCCATGTGATGTCCTCTTGGGCCACTTTTGTTTTTTATGAATTACAGCTTGCTCACTCTGCTATTTTTTTTTTTCTTTTTCCATTTTGGTTAAGTCTTTACTGAGAGTTTTGGCCTTTTCATTGAAAAACTCTTTTCTGGTATAGGAGGTTCAACTAAGTTTCTGCTGAATATACCGTATTTTTACGCAAATAATGCATACCTTCTGTGTTTGTTTATTGGCTGCACCCTTCCCCCAGGAGGCACCCTCACATGCCCTGCCATGCCAATTCTCTTCCACGTGTTGCTGTAAAAAAAAATTAGCATAGCCCGTTTATGGAAATAACTCTGGGTGGAGTGGGGTGGGGGGGAGGGCGTGGCTGGCAAACACGCAGAAGGCACACATTATTTGTGTAGCAATATGGTAGAGCCCTAATTGTTTCCCTTGGAGTCTCCTGCTTCTTTGGAAGGAAGGAACTGGCTTCCAAGCTGAAAGCCACCAGGATTACTGTCACCTGTTAAACGTATCTGACCTATCCTCACATATAACTTAAAAACATAGTTAAGCCCTCACTAACAAGATTTGTAAACAGAGGAGTGGTTTAGTTAAACCATGAGAAAGTACACAATCCAAAACACACAGAATGAGAAATAAATATATAATGTTCCAGGCTGTAATAAATATTGACAATTCAGATTGAGGTATATTTCTTCATTCACTCAGCACAGACCAGTAGGACCCCATATGTGCCAGGTCCTGGGAGTGCAAGGCGGTAGAAGAAGACATGTTTCCTGTCCACAAGAAGGAACTGTCTAGTGAATGAGACAAACATAAATATGGATGATTACAGTGTGGTGGAATGATTACAGTGTGGTAGGATAAGTGCCATGATACAGACATGCACAAATAGTCTTGAGGAGGCAGATAAGAGACTGAATAATTCTGACCTAGTGATGTTCAGTTAGCCAGCCTGAGAAAAAAGCAGAAAGAATGAAATAAATGAGCCTCCACAGGTCAGCATCACACATGGCTCAAAAAGCTGTAAGAGGCTACTTACGGCTCAATTACATAGTATATCACAGTCATTCAACTTAGAGCTACACGCTCTTGGAGAGCTTTATCAAACTTTAAGGACAAAGATTGTCTGGAGAACAAAAGCATCTACGAGGTGCTTGAGAATCGTTCTGGAGAGGTCACAGGTCACCGTTTCCCATGTCACACTGACACTTTCCCTTAACAATGTGATAGCAAAGCAAGAACATCTGTTTCTATGTGACTACACTGTGAATATATTGAAAGGGACAGGCGGTGGTGGAGTGCAGCTTGCAACTTGTAAGGAATTTCATATGGAGAGAATTCTACTCTGTGGTTCTGAAATTAGGGAAAAGAGGAAGTTGCTTTTATTACTGTGGCATAAGAGGCCCCTCTGCCCTCGATTCCTCTTTCTTTTTCTAATTTGTAACCATTTCCTGACTGACGTTTCTGTTGCATGCTTTTTTCATAAGTTACCCGATGCTGAAATCAGTTAACGGCCGGGGTTGCGCTCTGTGAGCCTGGAGTAGGGTCCCTGCACCTGGGCTCACACTGCTCATAGATCACACGGGGCCTGGTGATGGCCGGCAAGGCCAGATGGAACTGTTCAACTCCGCGTTCATCTGTCACAATTACCATGCGTGGTGGGGTTTGCCTGGCTTGTTCCACTCATTTTCTTTGTCAGCATGACTAAGATCAAAGTGCAAGAAGGATACATAAATGATAACCTAGAACTTTGCCCAAACACAGAGGCTACTATCTGGGCAACGTCTTCCGTCATACTTTCCCCAAAGGCACGGAAGGAAATGGGCAAATTATGTTTAAGTATAGCCTTTCTCGTACAGCCACTTCCAACCACCCCCATTGCTTTGTTTCCTGAACCCATCATAGTTGTATTAATCAATTGGTTCAGGGATTTGAGATTTCCTGACCTAATCACAGGATTTGGGAAATCCTGATTTCTGTTTATATGAAGCTGTGGCTGTGATTGCAGGCTTTGTACCTGGCTGAGCTCACATCTGTCATTTCATATTTAGGGTTTGGGATGGTTCTGGCTGTTCTCTTTGAGAGTGGGAATGAATTTTCTCTGCTTGTCATCGTGAGCAGAAGATGATTTACTTCCAGAATGCATTTTGTTTAAAACAATATTGACAAAAAATGTTCATAGCGGCAGCAATAGTTTATGACCGTAATCCAACAGGTAATAATTACCTTTGGGCTTGGGTTGCAGATTACAAAAAGTAGCTTGCAGTGTTTCTTAATCTACTTTAGTCATGCTATACTTTCCCTCTTCAAAATAAATATTAATGCCTTAAAGGGTGGCTATGAGTTGGAATGGACTCGACGGCAATGGGTTTATTTTTTTGTTTTTTAAAGATAAATTGGGGGCATGGTGGCAAGTTAGGGACTGTATCCTCCTAAGAGGAATACTTCAGAAAAAAGCATTTAGATAGCACAGAAGGTCTTTGTTACCTCAACAAAATTTGTGTAATTGTTCTCTAGATTAATATTGCCTTTGAGATGTTGTGTCATGGAGAATAGTCTTGGAGAGCTGAGATTGAATGATGCGGTCCTGTTTAACACTACTGTAAATGCTCAATGTTTCTTTATCAAGATGATTATTTTTATAATAGCAGATGAGAAATCACAGCTAGTCCATGTAGTTACTCTTATCCCTTCCTGAAAAGAGGCACACACACACAGACTATAAAGTGTAGACGGGTGTGCCTGGGTGGTACAAATGGTTAATGCGACCGACTGGTAACTGAAAGGCTGGAGGTTTGAGTCTACCCAGAGATGCATTGAAGAAAGTTCTGGCAATCTACTTCCAAAAAAACAAAAACAAAAAAAAAACAAAAACAAAAACAAAAAAGCCATTGAAAACCCTATGGAGCACAGTTCTAGCCTGCTGACACACATGGGATCGCTATAAGTTGGAACTGACTAGATGGCAACAGGAAAAAAAAATGTAGACATTCCCATACCACTTTTACTAAGCTGCCACATTATTTCAGCTCTACTGTATTTCCCCAGAAAATACTGGTGTGTTTTGGAAATACTGATGATGCCCCCAATTGGAGTAACCCCGATATAAGGGATAGAACAGTACTGCCCTTGGTTCTCAGACAGCTCAGGTTAGATCTTCTAGTAGGCTCTTGTTGAACCTGACTCTTTTCTGGGTTTCATGTTCCTCACTTGTAAAACAGTGATAATAATGACAACCACAAAGGATTGTTAAGTGGATTAAATTAAAAGAGATGAAGGATGAAGAGAGGTGACAATACTTTGAACTCTCTTTGTGAAGTCAGGCGGATCTGGATTTGAATCCTGCGTTTGTTTCTTAAAACCTATTGCCCTGGGCAATTCATTTAATTCTCTGCATCTCAGCTGAGAGTGATAAAAGGCATGTATCGCACAGCACCTGGCACATAGTAAGCACTCAATAAATATTTGCTATCACTATTAAATTGTAAAACACGCTGCAGATGTTAACTTTCTTATGATGAGCTATAATCATTCAGTCCTATCTCTGAGCATGGGTGGTTTCTCTGAACCTATTTCAATAACAGATCAAGAGAGTTTAGTGGCACATAGATTGGCATTTTGTTGATTTATAACCTGCCAACTTTATGAGGGAATGAGTATATTTGTAGGTTTAGGCTAAAACTGTGATCGCATACATTTGTCTTAAAGACGTCTGGAATCATTTAGCTTGTCCATGTTTCAGAACCCTTGTGTGGTAAATATGAGGGTTAAACAGTATTTGTATGGTTGCAGCTTCTCTGTACTGTGTTTTACTGTGTGGGTAATTTTAATAACCATTGTTTTGAGAGTAAGAATGAATTTGATGTTTCAGTTAAAAAGTAGGCTTTTGCAGAATAGGTGTATTGCTTTGATTAATATCTGAAGTCTGCAGAAAAAAGTTCCCCTGGCTTTCCTTAGCCAACTGCTTCTCAACTTTGTCTCCAAAATTTCTACAGTTCTACTTCTGTGCTTTCTGATAGATTTTTCCTCTTTCAGGATCTTTCCTCTTTAACCCAGTTTGCACATCTTGTCAGAGTATTTACCTGTTCATTTTACTACCAGGCCCAGTGGTTCCTCATTCTGACCGCGGATGTCTGTCCCCAGAATAACATATTTCCACTACTCTTTAACGCATATCCTAACCCATTAAATGATGCTATTCCTTCATATAGCATAACTTTTAGATATTACATATTCATGGTCATGTCTAAGTCATTTTTCTGCAGGAAATATCTGGTCCTTTATACAGTATTTGATGTATGATTTCAAACTCTAGTGGTGCTGCTTGTCCTCATCCTCTGTTGGCATAAATGGCCAGACAGTCATTTTCTGAAACAATGTAGGTATTTGTGAGCCCCTGAAGCTGGGCTGGAGTCCTGGTGATTCAGTGGTTAAGTAACACAGCTGTTAACCAAAAGGTGGGCAGTTTGAATCCTCCAACTGCTCCTTGGAAACCCTATGGGGCAGTTCTGCTCTGTACTATAGGGTCACTATGAGTCAGAAGCAACTCTGATGGCAATGGGTTAAAGGCGTATTTGGAGTCCCTGGCTGGTGCAAACAGTTAATGTGCTTAGCTGCTAACCAAAAGTTGGTGGTTTGAGTCTACCCAGAGGCGCCTTGAAAGAAAGGCCTGACAATCTGCTTCCGAAAAATCAGCCACTGAAAAGTTTATGAAGCACAATACTACTGTGAAACTCATGGGGTGGCCATGAGTCTGAATCGACTCCATGGCAACTGGTAAAGCAATGGTTAAACTGTAGCCTGCATCAGAATCACCTGAAGGGCTTGTTAAACCAGATTACTGGACCCTACCACAGGGTTTCTGACTCAGTGGGTCTGGGGTGGGACCTGAGAATTTTCGTTTCTCACAAGTTCCCAGGTGCTGCAGATGCTGCTGGCTGGGAACCACACTTAGAAAACCACTGCCCAAGACGGTTGTCTGCTACAGAGGAAAGGTGGGGTCTAGTAATCTTTTATTGCCTGACCTTCAAAATGGGGATAATATCTGAGAAGACTTCCTGGACCAACTATAAAATGAAAGAGCGCCAGACCTGTCGTAGGCTTTCCTATGCTTGAATTGCTTTCGTTTCCAGTTTTCTCTCCTGAAACTATCCAGAAGGGCAAAGGGGTTTGGAGATGGGCTGGTCCCCATGGGAGGAGGAAGAGTAAGAACTTCTGAATCCAGGAGATGGAAGGAGAGGATGGGGAGCTTATGGTGGTCCAGCCCTACCCTCTGATCAATGAAGTAACTCCTGTCTGTCATTTTTTCTCACAAGTGGACATCATGGGGCTTTAGATCACCTGAGCTCAAGCTGTTGTTCACATAGGACTGCTTTCCAGGTTAGCTGTCCCTTCATCTAATCCAAACTCCCCTTTCATCTCTTGCTGGTATTCACTCCTGAGACGGAGTGGGAGAGTGTGGTACTGGGCAGGTAGTAGGGTCACAGGGGGCCTAGTATATTGGGAGCTTGGAGGAGTTCCTGCTGGCTGCAGTCATGGCTGTGGTAGAAGAGTGTTTCCAACTTGCGTATGCATCGGAGTCACCTACAGGGCTTATTAAGACACCAGTTGCTAGGCCCTGCCCCTCACTTTCTGATTCAGTAGGTCTGGGGTGGATCTGACATTTTGCCTTTCTAACACTTATAGGGAACTCATTATTTTCAATGGTCTCATAAGCATGTGAAAGCTGGACGATAAATAAGGAAGACTGAAGAACTGACACCTTTGAATTGTGGTGTTGGTGAAGAATATTGAATACACCATGGACTGGCAAAAGAATGAATAAATCTATCTTGGACGAAGTACAACCAGAATGCTCTTTAGAAGTGAGGATGGTGAGACTTCACCTCACATACTTCGGACAGGTTATCAGGAGGGACCGGTCCCTGGAGACGGACATCATGCTTGGTAGAGGGTCAGCGAAAAAGAGGAAGATCCTCAACGAGGTGGATTGACACAGTGGCTGCAACAATGGGCTCAAGCATAACAATGATTGTGAGGATGGCGCAGGACTGAGCAGTGTTTCGTTCTGTTGTACATAGGGTCCCTGTGAGTCGATCGCACCTAACAACAACATGTATATGTACATGTATATATATAAATATATGGAGTACTTATCAGTGAGAGATATCTGATTATGAAAGTGCTCCATGCCTTCATACCTCTCTGTGGTTGCTCACATAGATTAATTGATCTTGAAGAGCGTTCCTCAAATCTTGCCTTCGGTTATATCCAGATCAAATGTCACTTCTTCAATGGTCTTTTTTCTGATTCCCTCAGCCAGGGCATAGAACAGTTGTTGAATGGTCTCTTCTCTCCATTTTCATAGCAATTAATTTTCCCCTTTCAGAGTATTTATCAGTATCTATTCTATACAAGGAAGCAGTGGTGGTTCAATAGTAAGATTCTTGCATTCCAAGCAGGAGACCTGGATTTGATTCCTGGCCAGTGCACCTCATGCGCAGCTACCACCTGTCTGTCACTGGAAGCTTGCGTGTTGCTATGATGTTAAATAGGTTTCAGCAGAGCTTTCATACTGAGACAGACTAGGAAGGAGGACCTGGCCATCTTCTTCTAAAAATTATCCGGTGAAAACCCTGTGGATTACAGTGGTCTGATCCCATTGTGCATGGGTTGCCAGGAGTCGGGGGCCGCCTTGATGGCAGCTAAGAACAACAACTCTGTGTAAGGTGTGTGTGTCTTAGCTTTGCCATCAACATAAGCTCTTTGGAGGTGCGTATATTCATCTCGTTTATCTTGTCAAGGGCTCAGCACCGTGCTTTGCACACAGTAGAGGCTATGGGAGCTATCCCCAGATCCCCTTCCACCCATTTACCACCTCTGGTTGCCATCCTCTAGCTCTGCACACTTTGTTCCCACCCACCTGAACTTGTAGCCTTCTTCCCGAGGACTGAACTTGAGCTACTAGAGATGCTTCACTCAGACTCGTGGAGAGCTGGAATTGCCTGGAGGTTTACATCCCTGGCAGGGTGACCTGAGGCCAATAGCAGGTACAGCAGCACGAAGGCCCAGCTCCCTTGCTTGTGGTGGGACATGTGCAGTAGTGCAACGTACCCTCTACAGCTTTCCATAGGAGCAGGCTGAAGCAGAAAGCTCACCTGAAATCAAGCCCTTGCTTGGCTCCTTCCCCTCCTCTAGCCTGCCTTCCTTACTCCCTTAAATGGCTTCTCTTGGGAACACGTCTTCAAATTAATCACCTTAATCACCTGCGCGTGAGCCCTTGTCTCAGCACTTGCTGCTGAGTAACTGACAGGTGTTGTATAAATGTTGAGCGAGTGCCTGCTGGAATAGCAGCACAGCATAGTAGTTAGGGGGCAAGGACTCTGGATTCAGACTATATAGGTTCAAGGCCCAGTTCTTCCAGTTGCCGCCTACATGATCTTGAGCAAGTTATTTAACCTCTTTGTGCTTCAGGTTCATTAGCCATAAAATGAAGTTAAAATTGTATTTCACGGGGTTGTTATGAGGACTAAATAATTAATATTTGTAAAGCACTTAGAAAAGTTCCTGGCATAGAGTAGGTGCTAATTAAGTGTTCGTAAAACAAATTAAAAAATGAATGCATTAACTCTAGTCTTGCAATCTGCTATTCCTAGTCTGCCTCTTGGAGCCCCTGGGTGATGCAAACGGTTAAGCGCTCAACTACTAATCAAAAGATTGGCAGTTCGAATCCACTTAGAGGCACCTATTTCCAGAAGATCATAGCCATTGAAAACCCTACGGAGCAGAGTTCTACTCTGAAACACGTGGGGTCTCCATGAGTTGGAATCAGCTCAACAGCAACTGGATTGGTTTTGGTTTAATCTGCCTCTTGGCCTTGAATATCTCATTTTTTTTCTCCCTCTCTCAGGAAGAAAGTACATTTGAATTGTCTGTGAGCGTTTAAACAAAGCGGCTGAATAACTGTGATTTTTTAAACATCCAATTAAAAGCAGAGAAACAAAAAGCATTGTGGATAAACATGAATAAGTAAGGGAATAATTAGATTATTTGAACATTCTTTACGTTCAGTCAGAATTTGTAGTAACCTCATGAGAGCAGTGAGTCCGGTTTAATTACTGATGCCAAAAAGCAGTCTGAGCCTAGCATTTTCCTCAGCGTTACCGTTTATGCTTTTATGAAAGCTCTCCATATGGGTCCACTTGGTCTGGACTCATAGGCAAATTGGTCTCCAGCCAGACGCTCCATCTTCTTACGCATCACACCTCTCGATAGAGCTGAAATGTTCCCCCGAAGAGAAACTTTTAAAGACTCCACAAAACTCTAATTTAGATTTGGCAATCACTGTGCTGTGGCGTTTGAGTGTTTTAGATTTAGCAATAAATAATGTTTTAAAACTTGCAGTGTTTTGTGTCTGAGTTGCTGTGCTCTCTGTTTGTGTCTCTAGGCAAAAGCCCTGGAAGTCAGAGTAAATGCAATCTGCCAGAGTCCCTCACTGGTTAAGACTGTCCTTCCTACCCCCTGGCCTCTGAGTCTTCTCATTTTTATCATAAATAACTAAATGAAATGGAATAAGGAAGGAGGGGACAAGGTGCATTTGCCTACAAGATATTGTCCGCAAGGAATCAGTTGACATGTTTGACTAATCTCGATAATATTTATTCGGACAAACTTTTGCATCTTTGCTTTTCATACTTTTACATCATTATCTTAAAGGCTTTTTAGTTTTCACCTGGGAAGTCCAGGATGACCAGTCTGGGGAACAGAGGACTGACCCATTCAGATGTATGTTATTTATATCAAATTTCATCCAAAGGCATACAATTGCAACAAAAGGCTAAACTCCATTTAACAACAAATTTCCCAGCTTCAGCCAGTTTCACACTTGTTTCAAACAAAACTACTTTACATCCCTCCTGGAACAAGATAAGGCATAAAAAGACAAATCAATAATATGCCTAACTATTTCATGCAACAAGTTGTGGTTTCTGGATATGTAATGGTATGTTTTAACCTTTGCTATTTGGATTCAAAATCAGCTCTTCTTCTGTTGTTGTTGTTAGGTGCTGTCTAGTCGATTTTTGCTCATAGCGACCCCATGTGACAGAGTAGAATTGCCCCATAGGATTTTCTAGTCTGTGATCTTTATGGAAGCAGATCAGCGGATCTCTCTCCTGCAGAGCCACTGGGTGGGTTTGAACTGCCAACCTTTTGGTTGGCAGTCAAGCACTTAACCATTGCTCCACCAGGGCTTCTTTCTTCTGCTGTTGGTCTAGAGTTTTTATGTGAAAGGGTAGTTTGTTATGAATTGTCCTGTTTAAAACATTTTGATGTTACTGGTGGATCTGTTCTTGGAGAGTGTAAATATAGTACCTCTCCTCATTCTCTGTGTGTGGAGTAGCTATGATTTGGGAGAGGAGTGGTTCTGAGCGTGCAGTTAGGTGAACCGTGTGAGTGCTTGGTTAATACCCACTGGTTGAAAATCTGAGCATTTGGAAAGTCTCTCTCTCTCTCTCTCTCTCTCACACACACTCACACACACACACACACATTGTTGTTAGCTGTTATACAGTTGGCCTCTGACTCATGGCAACCCCATGCACAATGGAACTAAATGCTGCCTGGTCCTGCACTATCCCTATGATTGGTTGTGGATTAGACCATTGTGATCCACTGGCTGATTTTTGAAATTAGATCACCAGGCCTTTCTTCCTAGTCTATTTTAGTCTGGAAATTCTGTTGAAACCTGTTCAGCATGATTGCAACGTGCAAGTCTCCACTGACAGATAGGTGGTGGCTGCTCATGAGGTGCATTGATTGGCTGGAAATCAAACTTGAGTCTCCAGCATGAAAGGGGAGAATTCTACCACTGAATCACCAATGCCCTCATATATACATCCCCCACCTCTTTGGCTGAAGGGCTTTGCAGACAATGGCGTGGCCCATGGACAGAGAAACGGAAGAAGGAATGGTCACAGGGCAAAGGCGGCATTGAGGTGTAACTTGTTGTAAAACCAATTTTTTAGGGTTACTTGCTCTTTCCACATAATGCAGAGAATCATTCTCACATAGAGTTAATATCAGACCAAACTGTCTTATGGCAAGCACAGAACTCCTGGGAAGTCTCATAGGGGTGATATATCTTAAATTAACTGGAAATCCTATACCTAAACGATCTTAGATTCCTGAGTACAGATTACCCTGATAGAGACAAATTGGCTCTTTCCGCCCAAGCCTCCAAACGTCACTGTTTGGCTTTGTATTGAAAATTGAAAGTTTACCTTTATTTATTTACCTTCACTGCAAAACTTGCATGGCAGAAGTTTGTTGATGTGCAGTGAATCCCTGGTGGGAAATTACTAGAACTAACAAGACTACGAGTATTTGTTTTCAAATGGATTTTTAAATTGACCTTGATAGTTTTCAGTGTTTCTTAATTAGTGTTTGCAGATCTGCTGATTTTACTAAAAATCTGTTTCTTGCTGTATTAGAGTATAGCATCACAACAAAATTAGCATTCCATATGTTGTTTTGTTAAACATACTTGGTGACTTTCTTTAAAATCCCTTGGGAAATGTTTCGAAATTTGTTGAAACAAATATTGCAACACACAAAAGTAAACGGTGATTATCACCACATTGTTCTTTCTTTAGAACATTGCTTGTGTTTGGACTCGGTGGGAATCCTACCACAAAACACATACCCTTCAGAAATTACTCATGAATAGGTAAGACCTAGATATAGGTCTTTTTATGTAGTAAGAAAACACAGCTTGCTACAGAATTCCAGCAATGCTGTGAGACCATGATGAAGCCCAATTACTTTTGCCAAGGCTGGGATGGCAAAAACCACTCACAAAAAGCCTTTATTAGAATTTTGTCTTCTCCACATGGAATGAGACAATTCAGCTCCTTTTTTTTTTTTTTTTTACAAAAACCTCCTTTAGAACTCAGAAATAGAAACAGAGAAATACGTTTCATCTAAAATTGGAGAACTGAGTTGCATCCCTTTGATGGATGCATTTTACCTATCAATTGAGACTGAGATGTGGAAAAAGTTTTCATGTCTTTGTCTTTGTCTTCATTACAGGTTTAAAATTTAGTCAACAAACATATTGTGTGCCAGGCATTGTGCCAAAGGCTGAAGTTTCTGATAGGAATGAGATATGGCAGCTTCAATAGCTCTATGCAGAGGGCATCAGAGTCTATAATAAACAAATAATTACAGTGCTATGTAAGATATGCCATCATGGAGGCATGTATAGGGGTATATGTGTACGTAGCACAATAGGACTTGGGGGAGGTACTGAGGGAAGGTTTCACAGAGAAGATAAGCTGAATTTTAAATGGTGAACGCCAAGTTTACCAGGTAGAAAAGGCAGGAAAGGACGTTCAAAATAAGCAACTGATCCATGCAAGGCACTGAGGTGTGAAAGGGCGCGTAATATTTGCATGATGCTAATTGGTTCATTGTGGCTGGAGCCAGGGGTTCAGGATGGGCTCTGGTGATGTCTTAGTTTCCTAGTGCTGCTGTAACAGAAATACCACAAGTGAGTGGCTTTAAAAAACAAATTTATTTTCTCACAGTTCAGGAGGCTTGAAGTCTGAATTCAGAGCACTGGCTTGGTCAGTTGTGGGGGAAGACCCCTGTGTCTTTCAGCTTTTGTAGCCCTTGCTTTCCTTGGTTCCTTGGTGATCTCACATGGCATGTTACCATATAATCTGCCTCCCCACCCCCCCCGTGTTTCTATTTGCTCATCTTGTGTCTCTGCTGCTCCTTATAACTCAGAAGTGATTAGATTTTGGACACAGACTACACTGATATGGCCTTATCAACATAACAAAGAAAACTTTATTTCCAGACAGGATTATATCAGCAGATAGAGAATTCTGTTGGGTTAGAATTCCAGCACCTGTTTTGAGAGAACACATAGAATTCATAACGTGAGGAGTGTGTTTAGAAGGGTAGGTGGAGGTGTTTCCTCCCATGCTAAGCTTGTACTTCATCTTGTAGGACATGGAGAGACTTGGAAGAATATCAAGAAGGAACAGAAATTGATCAATGTGGCATAAGGGGGCTGTGGAGAGACTGCAGACACAGAGAGGTAGTAATTAAAAAAAATAAACGAAACCCGTTGCCATCGAGTCGATTCTGACTCATAACAACCCTATGGGACAGAGTAGAACTGTCCCATACAGTTTCCAAGGAGTGCCTGTTGGATTTGAACTGGCGACCTTTTGTTGGTAGCTGTAGCTCTTAACCACTATGCCACCAGGTTTCCAGGTATCAATTAGGAAGCTATTTTAGTAGTCTCAGAGAGGATGTCTAGAGCCTGAATTAAATAATGGTAGAGGGAATTAAAAGGAGAGGATAGGTCTGAGACACATTTAGGAAGAAGAACCAATTGCACTGTAAGAAATGAGTGGTCAGAGAGAAGGAGTCATGATGACCGCCAAAGTTTGTGGTGTGCTAACTAGGTGGAAGGCAGCACCATTCACTGTTAGGGAATGTAGTGGAGGTTTTGGGAGGAAGATGAGTTGTTTTGGGCATGTTGAGTTTGAGGTCACAGTGGAGCATAATGGTTCCTGGAAGTCTGAATCTTTGCCAGTCCCTGATGCTGGAGAGTTTCCTACCACTCTCCCAGTGGCTTAAGGATTTTACTTCCTATGAGAGAAGAGCCCAGGGAAGTGAGTGGAGTCTAATGCCTGTCTCCTAGGAACAGCAGATCATCACTGCATGCACATGCCACTGGGGTCCTCTCCAGGCTCCTGTTCTGGTTATCACCTGCCCTTGAATCAGCCCAACTCAATTGTGACCCCATGCACAATGGAATTAAAGGTTTTATACCATCTCCACAATGGGTTGCAGATCGATCTCCCACATGGAAGGTGAGAATTCTACCTGTGATGGTTAAGGTTATGTGTCACCTTGGCTGGGCCATGATTCTCAGTGGTATAGCAGTTATGTAATGATGTAGTTTGGCAGTTATGTAATGATGTAGTCATCCTCCATGATGTGATATGATGTGATTAGCCAATCAGTTGTAAGGGGAGTTTCCTAGGGGGTGTGACCTGCATCTAATATATATATGGACATTCTGGCAAAGCTCTCTTGCTTGCTCTGGAACCTGCATCTGGCTCATCATCTTGGGACTTGAGCTGGTGGCCTGCCGTATTGCCTGCCAATATTGGGATTTGTTGGCCTCCGCAGCCTATGAGCCAGCAGCCTTGCTGTCTTACCTGCTGATTTTGGATTTGTCAGCCTCTGCATCCTGTGAGTCAGCGGCCTGCCATTTGACCTACCAATCTTGGGTTCGTTAGCGCCTGCAACTACATGAATCAGGAGAAGCCTCCAGCCTGATGCCTGACCCACGGACTTTGGACTTGCCAGCCTCTACAACTGCGTGAGCTATTTCATAGAAACAAATCTCTCTCTATATATATATTTATGTGCTTCACTGGTTTTTCTTCTCTAGAAAACCCAGACTAAGACCTTACCACTGAACCACCAATGTCCCTTCAGCCTCCTTTCCTGTTTCCCTTCATCCTCATTAGCACTGGGTATGTGTGCTATGGAGAAGAGCTTGCAAGTGAGTGTAGACTCCCTTGTGTCTGTGGCTTCCAGTTCTTCTCAAATGTGATGTGCGCCCATCCTTAGACTTAAATAATTTGTTAAAATTTTAGCTGTGTTGTTCTTGCCTGGTTTCTTTGTTGCCGCTGCTTCCTCTTACGTTCTGCCTGAGGTAAAATAATTTGTGTGTCCTTTCTAGATTGGTTTGAACGCCTGCTGATAATTTGTAGTTCTAACAAGTTCCCAGGTGATGCTAATGCTATTGATTAGGGACCAATTCTGAGAACCAGTAGTAGAGCAAAACCCACCAAAAACTCACTGCTGTCGATTCCAACTCATAGCAATCCTGTAGGGCAGGGTGGAACTGCCCCATATGGTTTCCAAGGCTGTCAAATCTTTATAGAATCAGACTGCCACAACTTTCTCCTGCAGAGTGGATGGTGGGTTCAAACTGCCAACCTTTCAGTTAGTAGCTGAGTGCTCAACCCCTGCGCCACCAGGGCTCCTACTAGTAGAGCAGTGATTCTCAAAATTTATTATACATAAGAATCACCTGATGATCTTGTTAAACTATAGATTCGATTCAGTATATCTGGGGTGAAAATGCAAATCTCAGCAGTGGTTTGAACTAGAACGAGCCCTGGTCCTCTCTCTTCAGAGTGGCTCGTCAGTCTTTGGAATTTGTTTCACCTGGTTGCCTTGCTAATTCATCTCTAGGATGTGCCCAAGAAAAGTCATTATTTTGTAGGGTATTTGGCCTTTCTCGTCGTTAACGACTTAGAATGTAGAATGTGACTTTCTACATTCTAAGCAGAAAAGGAACCCCTTCTACAGAATCAATTTTGATAATTAAAGAATTGATAATTACTTTAAAACATGATCCAAAAACCCACCTGTGGACAGCTGTGGACCGGTTGTTGTTGTTAAGTGCTATGGAGTTGATTCCAGCTCACAGTGACCCCATATGACAGAGTATAACTGCCGCATAGGTTCTAAGCTGTAATCTTTATGGGAGAAGCCCAGGTGGCACAGTGGGAAAGTTCGGCGGTTCGAATCCACCAGCCACGCTGTGAGAGAAAGATGTGGCAGTCTGCTTCTGTAAAGATTTACAGCCTTGGAAACCCTATGAGGGAGTCGCTGTGAGTCATAATTGACTCGACAGAAATGGGTTTGGTTTTTTATTTTATGTTTAATCTCTAGGGGAACAGACTGCCTAGTCTTTGTCCCATGGAGCAGCTGGATGGGTTTGAAGCACCAACCTTTCAGTGGGCAGCCAAGCACTTAACTGTTGTGCCAGCAAGGCTCCTTCTGGGCAGGTGATGAGAGCCAATGAAAGGTGGTCCTTCAGGGATGTGAGGATACAAACATGGAGGGATCAGTGCTCAAAAATTCACAGCAGGAACCTAGGTACGCTTGATTAAGATCTTCTAGCTTATTGCCCAAATCACAACTGTTTCCATTAGGCTACCTGTACCTACTGTGTCTTTTACCCCATCACGCTTTGAAGACACCACCTGGAAACTGAGGATAAATAAAGGAAAAAGGGAAACAAAACAAAACTGTGGTGTGTCCCCAGAACATTAAAATTTAACATGGACACATTGGTTTGGAAACTCATAATATGATGATTAGAAACCTAACCAAGCCAAGCTAAGAGGGCAAGGGAGAATGTTTGGACAACTATATAGTATTTTTCTAAGAGTTAGAGCAGAGGGTCAGCAATCTTTTTCTGTAAAGGGCCAACCAGATAGTAAATATTTCAGGCTTTGCAGGCCACACACTTTCTGTTGCAGCCGTTCAACCTGCTGTTGTTGTGTGAAATCAGCCATAGACAATACAAAATCAAATGGGTGCGGCTGTGTTCCAATAGAACTTTATTTACAAAAACAGGGGAAATCAGAATTTGACCCCAGGACTGCATTTGCCCTGCCTTGAATTAGGTGCTTGATACAGAAAATACGGCATATGGTAATCAACACCACAGCCTTTTACACGGAAACTCACTGAAAGCAGGCCTAACCTACCTTAATCAGAGTTTTGTCCATGAGACATGGATCCTACTCGTGCTATGAAAGACATTTAAAAATATTAACAAATGTCTAATGCATGGTCACTCCAAGACCTTTGTTGGATGAGGTGGGAAACAGATCAATGAATAAACAGTATTAGTGCCAACGTATATTAAGAAAAAAAACCCAAAAAAATAACTAGAAGGAAACATATCAAAATGTTAATATTGCTTATCTCTGGGTTGTTGGATTGTGATTCACTTGTTAAAAGTATGTAAAGTCTCAAGTAATAAGTTTGTATAACTTTTATAATCAGGCAAAAGTTATTTCAAAATAAAAGACATTTATATATATTGTAGGGGAAAGGGAGGAAGGCTTTGGGAATGTACTTGACATTTTTTATATAAGAATTAATTTATTTTGTTTACTTGCCTTATCCATGGTTCAGAATCTCAGTTTCTTTTCCTACTAGAGATATGTCCATCCCTTTATACCTCCACTTAATATCTGGAGAGTGAAGATAATTGCACAACCTAAAAAGGGCTTAATATTACTAAGCTCTGGGTGAATGATATTTGTTAATATGCTCTCTCATATGACTCATTTATCATAAATGGACCTAACTTCCGGTACCCAAGCACAGAAGGAATTAAATCTCTCTAATGGTCAATTTTCCTTTCTGTGACTGAACTGGGCATTTCAAGAGACATATGTATCACTTTGGGGTCCTGGTGGCACAGTGGTTAAGTGCTATGGCTGCTAACAAAAAGCTCAGCTGTTTGAGTCCGCCAGCCCCTCCTTGGAAACCCTATGGGGCATTTCTACTCTGTCCTATAGGGTTGCTATGAGTTGGGATCAACTCAATGGCAATGGGATGTGTTACTTCAGAGGACCATTTTTGTTTAGGGAGAATGAAGATAATCTTCCCAACTACAAAAGTTCAATATTACTCTGATCTAGGTAAAAAGCACTTTGTAACTATGTTCTCTCATACATAGACCCAGATCCCATGTCCTGCACCTAGGGAAGAATGGTAATCCAGGACTGATAACCAAGCCCTTCAGCTAGGAAAACTGGAGTCTGAAGAAGTGGGGTGTGCACTGGAAATGTCATAGATATGGCCAAATATCATTACCAGGGCTAGTCAGTGGATGGGGCACTGGTGGTACAGTGGTTAAAGGTCTCAGCTGCTAACAAAAGGTTGGCAGTTCAAATCCACCAGCTGCTCCTTGGAAACCCTATGGGGCAGTTCTGCACTGTCCTATAGGGTCACTATGAATCAGAATCGGCTTGACGGCAGCAGGAGTCATTAGATAAGGAGCCCTGGTGGCACAACAATTAAGCACTTGGCTGATAATTGAGAGGTCAGTGGTTCGAATCCTCCAGCAGCTCTGCGGGAGAAAAGACCTGGCAATCTGCTCCTGTAAAGATTACAGCCTAGGAAACACTATGGGGCAGTTCTACTCTGTCATATAGGGTTGCTATGAGTCGGAATCAACTCGACAGCACACGACAACAATAGTCACTGGATGGAGTTCCTGGGTTATGCAAATAGTTAATGTGTTTGCCTGCTAACCAAAAGTTTAGAGGTTTGAGTCCACCCAGAGGCACCTTGGAAGAAAGACTTGGTGATCTACTTCTGAAAAATCAGCCATGTGCTGTAGAGCACAATTCTACTCTGACACACATGGGGTCACTGTGAGTCGGAATAAACTTGACAGAAACTGGTTTTTTTAGTCATTGGACACATGTTCATTGTGCCCCTCCTCTTCACAAACCCTCTAATTGCTTCCCGTCACAAGCAGCAGGAATTTAAGACTGTACATGATCTGGCCCTAATTACCTCTCCGACCTCATTTCGTACCTATCTTCAACATTCTCACTCTGCTCTAGGCCCACAGACCCCCTGATGTTCCTCAAGCACCTGCTTCAGAATTCTTACATTCGCTGGTCTGTATGGAATACTCTTTCTACAGACCCCATGGGGCTCACTCATTTTATTCAGGGCTGTGCTCAACTGTCACCTCAACAGAGAGGATTTCCCCGAACACCCTATTTAAATGGCATTCCTTTATTCTCTGTTCCCTTTCCCTGCTTCATTTTCTTCATACCACTTACTAATATATATAATACATATTATATACTTATTTTTTGTGGCCTTCTCTCTTCACTAGAGTGTAAGTTCCATAAAGGTACGTGTTTTGTTTTGTTCATGGTTATATTCCTAGCACCTATAACCGAACCTAGCCATAATATAGATTTATTGAATTTTTACAGATTGTGGAATGACTGCTTCACATGGAACATGTACAATGCAACCTGGTTAGTCTTGGGCTCAGGTCCCTTGCGTAGCACATGATCAACTTAAAAAAGAAGGAATCATATTACTCCACCTATATTATTTGCTAATGGAATTCAACCATAAGAAGTCCCAGTTACTTACTGTCTTAGTTATCTAGTGCTGCTATAACAGAAATACAACAAGTGAATGGCTTTAATAAACAGAAATTTATTCTCTCATAATCTAGGAGGCTAGAGGTCCAAATTCAGGGTGCCAGCTCCAGGGGAAGGCTTTCTGTCTCTTGGCTCTGGGGGATGGTCCTTGTCATCAATCTTCCACTGGTCTAGGAGCTTCTCAGCACAGGGACCCCAGATCCAAAAACCATGCTCTGCTCCTGGCACTTTTTTCTTGGTGGTATGAGGTTCTTCTATCTCTCTGCTAGCTTCTCTCTTTTATATCTCAAAAGAGATTGACTCAAGATACAACCTAATCTTGTAGATTAAGTCCTGCCTCATTAACATCATAGAGGTAGGATTTACAACACATGGGAAAATCACATCAGATGACAAAATGGTGGACAACCACACAATACTGGGAATCATGGCTGAGCCAAGTGGACACACATTTTTGGGGGATACAGTTCAATCCATAACACTTACCAAAGATACCACTAATATTAGATTCATAAGTTCATTTCCTAGAGCCCTGTTTTCAGGACATTTGGCCATTGTTACTTTGGTTTGGCTCTGCTGTTATTTTTACAGCGTTAATGTGTTCCTGACATATTTCAGAGACCAGGCTTGTCATTTACTTTGAGGGGTACCATGAATTTCTCTCTTATACTTTTGAAATGAAATTTCAGAATTGAATCAAATTTATTTTTTCAATCAAAATGGATTTGATTTACAGATGTCTGATCCCTTAAAAACAGATCTAAAAAAAGATAGCTTCCATCAACCTCAGTGCTTGTTTTCTTGTCTGTTACAAATAGGAACCAAGGACTTTTTGTAGGACTTTGAAAACCTTTATTGTGTTAAAAAACAATGCCTGGTAAACTAAGTACATTATATTTGCTTACATTTTTAAGGTTCATTTCATCAGGGAAGTGGTATAATCTACTAGCAAGTTGTGTATGCTTTTTCAGAATGTGACTATTGCCCATAAAAGCAGTTTTAATTGAAAATTTTATGTCATGGATAGCCTATAGCAGTCTTAGATCTACATACCTATATTTATGTGTCTATAATTTATTTTTTAAGATTCCCTATACAACACTATTTTGAAATTACTAAAGGGTTTTTTTTGTTGTTGCTGTTCATTTGGGTAACTTTCAAAAAAAAACATTGCTATTATGTTCAACTGTTGGCATCATTGTAGGCAACTAAAAGCTTAAGAAAATTACCCCCCTCATGTCCCCCCAAAGCCACATCTAAAAAGGTCACAAAAGGAAACACACAATTCAAATAATCTCCATGCTGTATCTGAGATTAAGTTGGACACAGATGTTTTAACTTACAGTTTGATCTGGTGTAATATATACATTTAACAAAATCCTGTTTTGTATTCCTTCTATAAACACTGAAAGTCTGATAAAAGTGTATTGATTTTTCTGCTATTTAAGAGCTTTTGAACCAGTGCTTTAAGCGGGTTTTCTCCAAGGCCTAAATTAACTCTTTCAGCTTTTGACTATGGTTTCCATGTAGGGGTGGGTGTGTGCATGCAAGTATGTGTTTGTTTATGCTTGAAATGGATTAGAATGGCAAACCATTTTGTGGTCTGCAATATTTTACTTGCTAGGCATAATCATTAGACTTTGTTCTTGATTTTTTTCTTAGAAGATGAAATGATTCAACACTGTTCATTACTGCTCATTTCCTAACCACACTGTAATCATTATATATGTCTAGATATCATCTGAAAAGTTACTGAAAATATGAATGCAACATGAATAGGGGCTTCCTCCTGCACTCTGGGCATTTAAATATGGACACCGTACTTCCTCCTCCCAGTCCTCAAGATTTTTGTCCAACTGACCTTAATGTGAGGGCCCTCAAGGAAGGGACTCAGGAAACAGTCCAGCTCTCAAAGGCAGTCTGACACTCTCTTTCTTCTTGGCCAACATTCTAACACATCACCTTGTGCAAGAGTACAGTGGCCACCACAACTGCAAGTAGGCTTCTCCAAATTATTTGTGTCTTCAGACCAGAATCTCAACCTAGATAGCTCCTGGGGAAAATGATATGATTTAAATTTAAAATAGCAAAAGAAATTTCCAATTTGGCAACACCACAACCTTTTTAAGCTACAGAGACTATTACTGTTAATGAACTCTTTTTATGGCTGCTAACCAAAAGGTCAGCAGTTGGAATCCACCAGGCACTCCTTGGAAACCCTAGGGGGAAGTTCTACTCTGTCCTATAGGGTCGCTATGAGTCAGAATCAACTCAACGGCAATGGGTTTGTTTGTTTGTTTGTTTTTATTTTTTATCATGATATAAAAAGCTAGATTCTCAGTTAGACAGGACACTGCCTAATTGGAGGATTTATGGGACTTTTACCATTTACAAAAGGTCTTCACTTGAATGATTTCATTTGAGCCTCAATATAAGTTTCTGAAATACATATTTTAAATATTTCTATTTGCAAATGATGACAGTCTCTGAGAGACTATAAGTGATAGAGGCAAGGATCTAAAGTCTGCATTTCTTTTATTTCCCTGGGCAGAAAGACCATGTCTTTGTGGATATATTGGACAGACAAGCATTTGATTCAATGGATTTCTTAATTTTTAAATTCATCATTCAGATGCAAAGTAGTCATAACTTATAACACTGATAAGACTGTGTAACCATTTATCAGAGATTTATAGTTAGATACAGATATATTTAATATCTAATTATCTAATCTATCTATCACCTATCTGTCTGTCTAGCTATCTCGAAAGGACAGAGGACAAAAGTAAATGCAAAACAAAAACTTGAAACCTATAAGGTTCTTTTAAGGATTATCTCTTAACAATATTTCTTGAACAAAACATATAGAAAATGAAAATCTGTATCAGCGGTTGCCATGAAAACAGCTTTAAAGAGAATTAGCTTTCAGAGGTCGGGACAGAGCTTCCAAATCCGCTCGGGTCCAGGAAACAGCCATACTCAGCTACATCTCCTTTGCAAAGCATAAGCACAAGGCATGGCTTGACCAGACAGCTGTCTGGACAATGGCTTGTAGAGATGTTATGGCTCTTGGGGAACCCAGGATATATTCTCTGGTAAAGTTAATATTTACTGAAGTCAAGATTATGGAAGTATTTTACATATGTTTGCAGAGATTTTATTTAAATTTTATAAAAGTATCTTCCTTTACCAGAAATACTTAATAACTTTCTCAGTGAGACTAGGGGAGGATTCTATCATCAACCACGGAAGGCAAGAGAATAGCTTAAGTTTGAAGGATGTGGGTTTGAATCCTGGCTCTGCCACGTACTAGCTGTGTGACCTTGAGCAAGTTAATTTTCCTTTGTGAGCCTCGGTTTCCTCATCTATAAAACAGAGATGATAGCACCTACCTTGAAGGGTTGTTTCAAAGATTGTAGATAATGCATATAGTGGCTCAAGATGCCTTTAAAAAAAGATTAAGTACTTAATTTATGTGAGGAATGGGATTTTGTGTCAGTAAAAAACCTCATCACAGGAGATATATATATATATATATATATATATATATATACTGCCAAGGACCGCTAACTCCATTATCTGAAATACCAAATAAGGCAGAAGAGATGTAGTGGGAAGGGATTTTAGATTGCAAGGCGCTGCAGATTCCTAAGGAGACACTTAAGGGCCCTTCTTCTTTTCCAGTGGTTGCTGAACTTTTGGCAAAGACACCATTCACCCAATCAGTAATGTGTGAAATGTTGTCTTCTCGGTTAATATCTCTTCCCATGTGTCTTTGAGTTTTATCTGCTTGTTTTATCGACAAAACTTGCGTTTATTATTGTTAGCTCTGTAAAGCCAGCACATCTCTGCAGGAATGAGCTGGATCTGATTCTCCTTCTCACATTCCTGACAGAACTGTCAACTTCATTTCCATCACAAAATCTTGGTAGCTGTTGAGGGTGTCAGAACTCAATGTTTCCCATCCCAAGTTGAATCGGCACATCTGGGCAGAGAGGAATCGTCTTTAGACTTGTGAACTTAGCAACTTGGATTGACAAATCATTGAGACGATAACAAATGTGGGCTTGGATTTCTACTGTAAAATTTCAGTTATCTAAATATCAAAGGATCGTAAAAAACCAACTTTGAATTAACTCATTGATAGTTGAGAACTATGTTATTAAAAACTGTGAGACCAGCTGATCTCTTGAAATTGTGGTCTATCCTGAACACAATGACATTGCATTAAAAAGATTTTGATCTTATTTAACTACCGTCCTGACCTGACTGATAAGGTTTATAGTATTTTTCATTCAATTAATTGGAAAATTGATAGGTGGAAATTTATTTTTCCTCCCATCAAAATACCATAAATTGTGATATCCAGAGTTGGTGATATGTAGCTTACTTCCATAATAATGAAGACTGCATAGTCACATTGTCATCAAACTTTGCTTGTGTAGTAAGGAAAATATGGGTTTCAAGAGAAATGACTGCATTAGGGTATTAGCTCAGTAGTGATTGTATTACATTCCGGAAAACAAGAATTTTTCTTATTTGTGTGTCTCTTACTTTAAGGTGCTGCTGCTTTTATCCTTATGACAGGCACATTTTTAACTTATTGTATGTGTTTCATTCTTTGCTTTTTAGTTAGGATAAGCTAAAGATAGCCTTTCCTGAAGGACACAGGGTTAACATTATAGACATTTGTGAGCAAAGCCCTGAGGTGGGAAAAAACTTGGCAAGTTCATAGAATTGACAGAACAGTGTGGTTAGAGCTTAGTGAGGGAGGAGAAGAATGGAGCAAGAAGAGACTGAAAAAGATAGACTGGGATGTATGATCCTACTTATAGGAAATATCTAGAATAGGCACATATGTATAGAGTCCAAAGTTTATTAGTGGTTACTGCAAGTAGGAGGGAGGGGGGAAGAGGTAGTCATTAGAATTATGTCTAAAGTAAGAGTACAGAGGCCGTGAGTTAGGTAGAGGGACAATCTCTTCTGGGCCGTATCTTTAAGCTTTTATCAATGCGTCACTTTCCTTCTGAACCTCATTGCTTCATCTATAAAAGCAGGCAAATTATCAAAACACTATGCACATGTGCCCTTTCAGTCCGTAATTTGATCGGCAGTGGCTTTAGGAAAAAGTCTTTAAAAATTAATTAGATTTTATTGTTTGTGTTTTGCATAGCTGAACTTGCCCCATTTTTAATTATCTGGAAGTGTTAACTACTTCTTCAAATAATTGCACACATTCTGCATCCATATTGACTAGAAGAACGTAAAAACTTAAAGTGTTGAGAATCACTGCCTAAATGAGGATGAATATTTACTTGTGAAATTTTTCTCTACGTGACCATAAAATGCATTATGAAAAAATGTGAACTCACGTGGGTCCCATGTCTACTGATTTCTGCATTTTGGAAATGGATGTTATCATTTGCCTATTTCAAAATACTAGATTCTAAACATTCTTTGCACAGGAGTGTATTCAGGAACAACTGGTAACTCTCTGAGGGAAGAAGCTGGTTTTTTTTTTTTCCATATCAACTGCTGCATTTACCATCTTATTTGAGCAAAATCGTACTCAAGAAAATATTTATTGAATGAATACATAAATGAATAAAATCAATTGGCTTGCATCTGACTTAAATCTTTGTTAAATGCATCAGGAGTCATCACTCAGTTACTCTTCTGTCTTCAGAAAAGCTTTTTTCCAGGCACAGGTTTCCTAAAAATAAAGTGTGGCTATGTGGTATTCTGGAATTCTCTGGGATTATGTAGGAATGTGTAAGATAATGCCCCAACGTCTCAGGAGAAAAGGGTTATGTGAGCAACACTTAAATAGGAATGAAATAATTTCAGATAGTGGTCAACTTCAGCAAAGTATATGCAAAATAGCAATCAAGTGACTTACCTCCTTTACTTTTGGGTTCAGGAGCTGTCTTTGTACCTCCAAACCTCACTCCTGACGAATTGCGGGGGGTGGGGGATGAGGGAAAGACAGGGAGCCCGGCGAGTGCTGACAGGAGTCCAAACATGGCACTTGAGTCCTGCAGCCCAGGTCTGCTTAGAATTACACAGTGCTTAGCTTTGGTCAGGATGTGGTCAGTGCTTGTTGGAAGGTGTATGAGAAATTGACTTTCCACAAGGAAAGCTCCTGAAAATTTACAGCAGGCATGCAAATTTTAGTGTAGAAAATTGTCTATGAAAATTCGGGGAGGAGGGGGTAAAGAAAATGAATTGGCACCAAGGAAAATAGTACTTTTGCCTCCCCAAGGAAAAAAGTCCACCGGGCTTTTAGCCTGTATTTGAAAAGAGATAAATCCATTCTTAGAAATATTTTGGGATCCTTGGTTCTCAGATGGCTCAGGGACCATTCATTAGTGGTCAGATGATTCTAGAAAGCTTTGTGGAGATCAAGGAAGGAAAGATGAAGAACTGGATAAGGGGACTGGACAAAGGTGGGGGGGGGGGACTCATAAGAATGGCAGGTACAATTCTGATACAACAATCACTGAGGATCGGGAAGAAGTGAGAATTATTTATTGAATTAATCATTGCCTTACCTTAGTGGAGATTATCTTTCGTTTAAAGAGCAATGGGGGAGGAAAAGGCATCTGGGGAAAAATCTTAACACCCTTGGAAGAAATTTATGATTTTAATCTCATCATATTACTGTGGTGTTTAGCTTTTCCTTAAGGATAGCAGCTAAATTGATGATGTGTAAAGTCCCTGCTGGCTTTAGATTTCAGCTGTGCTGTGATTAATGAAGAATGAAGGGTGTGCTTGAGAAAGACCTTGTGTGTCTCCATGTGTCCAGACTGAATGGTGTCATTAGTGGCATCCACCGTGACATCACACTTCCGTGGATCGAGAGAAGACAGGATATAATCACTGCGTATAAGAGATCATCCTGATGAAAGGCTGTCTCCTCTGCAGTGTTTGGAGAGTGGGCCGAGGAGCCCTGGGCCCGAGGAGGAAGGAGGTTAGAGTAACAAGAATGCATCCCATCATGCTGTGTGAGCCCAAATGTTCCCTTTTGTTTCACCTCGAGTCACGACTTCTCCAAACTGCTTGCTCAGCCTTTCTTAACACCAGAGCAACTTAAAAACAAATCACAACATCTACCCAGACTGCATAAAGCAGCTCCTCTGGGCCTGTGGCTTTGACAGGATTCATTCTGAAATGGTCCTGTGTCATACATCCATACAGCAGATTTGTTGCTTTGTAACAGAAGAATCAGACAAGATTTCTCAGAGTCCAGCTGTGGGTCTTTAGATTGTCGTCATGTTATTCAGAAGAGAACAACTGTTTGAATCAAAGCCAAAGATATCCTTGAATCATTTGGTATCAGGGTACTAATGAGTTCTGCAGACATTTCAAATTCCTTTTCTTTTCCCTCTCTCCCTCCCCTTCCACCTTAACCAGGTGTGACTTAATCCAGTCTGTTTTTCCCCTAAGTAATAAGCTGAAACACACGTAAACACACACACACACATGCATGATGTATATATGTGTATGCATGTATACATACATATATATTTTAAAAAAAAAAAAACCAACCTATTGTCAACCAATTGATTCTGACTCATTTTGACCCTGTAGGACAGAGTAGAACTGCTCCAAAGGGTTTCCAAGGCTGTAATCTCTAGAGAAGCAGATTGCCAGTGTCTCTCCCTTGGAGTACCTCGTGGATTCGAACTGCCGACCTTTCAGTTAGCAGCTGAGCACTTAAACACTGAACCACCAAGGCTCCTTGCATACATATATACATACATATACACACACGCATTAAAAAAGGTAACAGTTAACTATGAGTCAGTTGCGACTCATGGTGACCCCATGTATGTCAGATACATGGGGTTTTCAGTGGCTGATTTTTCAGTAGATTGCCAGGCTTTTCTTCTGAGGTACCTCTGGGTACACTCAAACCACCAACCTTTTGGTTAGGAGTGAGCGTGACTCATACATAAAATTACATGTATATAATTTGTTTGTATTGTTAAGTGAGTTTTCAAAACAGTGATTTTTACTAAGAGCAAGATACTTTACTTTTTTTGCTGTTGTTGCTAATAGATATGTAAAGTGGAGCTTCAATTTTCATTATGTCCTATGGTTTTTAAAGACGAAAACTGTCCTAATGATCTGCTGAGCCAACTCTCAGATTTTGGAGATGAAAGAACTTCAACTCAGAGTATTGAAGGGATCTACCCAAGTCTGCTTGAGCTAGACTTGGACCCGGTCATTGAACTCCCAGTACTCCTTCCTCTTGAGGCACATGTTTTGAGAGCTTTTTTCATATTTATTACTTTCCCAATTCTTCTTCATTAAAAATTGTCTGTTATAAATGGGTTAGTTTTATTCATCTGTTTCTTTTTCTTGAACTTTATGGTGAATTTATGAAATTATATGTTTTGCACATGCTATTCTGTCTGTCTGGTATGCTCACCACTCCCTACCCCCACCACCATATTAGTTTGAAGACGCCCCGCTTAATCCCCCAGCTTAAGTCCTCTGTGAGTCTCTGTGCAAAGCAAAATGTTCCCTGGATAATCACCTCTCCTTACCCTTACCCTGCACAGTTTGTCCTTTCCACGTACCCTAGCAACCCGTCGTGTTTGTGACGAAGAGCACTTTTTACATTGTGTTATAATTATCTATTATTCATCTATCTATCTATGCATCTATCTACATCATCCTTTTTTATCCCCAGTTCTACATTATGGCAAATGGAATTCTTCATGGAACAAACCTCCGAATAACTTCAAATTATTTTAATCTTTATTACTAATTTCGTTTCTAAACTAGTATGTCATCCTGAAGGTGGTCCTATTAGTTCAAATTTTGGACAGATCCTTCACGAATCATCTTTCTACTTTAATGGACGTTTATTGAGCACCTAGAACCATACAGACATTATTCTACTAAATCTCATTAAATCAAAACAATCCAGGGGAGTTTATGGCCAATCATCAATGTATAGATACAGAAACTGAATCATAGAGTCAGTTTATTGCCAAAGATCTATTGAGTGGTTGAATCTAAGATTCAGACTTAACCATTTGAGTCAAAATTCAAGATTTTTCCTCCCATTACGTCTATTCTTACTCCTTTAAGCACTTCCTTCAGTATACCTAAACTTCAACAGGATGTAAATGGGGTTGGAAGGGAGTGTTGGGGGGAAGTTTTGGGGTAAATTCTTTGGATTTTATGTCTCCCATATACCTATTCAAAAGTTACCACCACCTGTATATATGTATAAACTTTATACTTTTGAGAAAAAGGGATCCTGCAATCTTCTCTGTTACTTTTGTTTCTGTTCAAAATTTGTCAGATTTAATTTCTTACCATGAATGTTTTTTTACTAGCAATAAGTGCAGTATTCTGACCACTGGAAGATAGTTGTTAATTATCTAAGAGTAATGGGGAAGAAGAGATGATATAATTTATTAATTCAAAGTCTAGAAAAATTGTTGTCTTGTAGCTTCCTCCCACTGAATCCTTCATTAGAACTTCTAATAAATAGCAAACATAAACTTCAACGACTCTTTTTTCATCTCTTAACCTCGGAAGTCCTATTGCTCTATTAAGTGACCACATGTAGAATGGTAAAAGAGGAAGGGTATTTAAAAATCTTTCAGTTATCCTCAAACTGAATCACTTGCACTTAAGTACGGTTGAGTGACAAATCAATCTTTTATAACTCACTGTTTCTCGTGTTTGAGATTTATCGATTAGTACTGAATAGTAAAAGGCAGGCCCTTTTATTTAAGTCAAGAGAAAAATAAGGCTCATAAAGCCTACTGAGCTTTTTGAATAACCCAGCTCTAGTGACAGTCCCATAGAGTTTCCAAGGAGTGCCTGGTGGATTCGAACTGCTGACCTTTTGGTTAGCAGCCGTAGCACTTAACCACTACACCACCAGGGTTTCCAGTGACAGTCCAGGAATGTTTAAAAGAATGAAAAATGATGAAAAGTGTTTATCTGTGGGTATAGTGGCAGCATGAAGGTTGAATGTTAGCTGCAGCTTTGCAGCTTTTGGTTTTTAACTCTGCCTATTTTGTTGTTTGTCTTGCAGCTGTCAAAGAAGGGGAGAAGATTTTGAAAAGGCAATAGGGAAAGAAGATAGAGAAAGGAGTTTTTCCTTACCAGAGGAAAGAGCTTCTAGATAATAGCTTTCTTAGAAGCTATTTCATGTCACCAAAAGGATAGAAAGTCCCTCTAGTATGCCAAGAACAGAGACCGTGTGAGTAAGGGAAGTCAGAAGGCTCCTGGAGACCTGAGTGTTATTGCAGACCTGTGAATGTCAAAGTTGGAATGAGGCCATAGAACAAGGCTGTTCAAAATACAGCTACTGGTCAGTTAACCAAGGTGGCCAGCCAGACCAAAAGAAAGGAGTTGCCAGTGTTGTTGTTGATCTTATTGACAGAGTCCTGGCTGAATTTTGTTAGAAATTAATTTCAAATATTTTTCTCATCATTAGAACTCATCAAATGACAAGTCAATATATAAAACTGATAATATCACAGTTGTTGTCTGGGAAGTGAGGGAGAAGGCCTGGATCGCTGTCTTTAAGCTTCACCTTTCCTCCTATAGCAGATCCTCAAGCATCAAATTTCTTCAGGACACAGCTTGGAAACCATACTTTTCGAAGCCTGGAAAACGTAATTGGTGAGATTCAGTATCATCCGATTGCCTGCGGCAAGGAGAGGAAATCCCAGAGTGGTGGTTCTCAGAGTGTGGCCACAGGCAAGCACCATCAGGATCACCTGGGAACGTGTTAGACATGCAAATTCAGACTAAAAATCTCTTGGGTGGGACCCAGGAATCTATGTTTTAACAGGACCTCCAAGTGATTTTGATGCCTCCAAAGTGCGAGAACTATGACTAGGTTTGACTTTTTAGATTTCTCAGACCAGTTGTGTATCTGGGTCAACAGAGAAGAAGATACTAAGATGGGATTGAACTTGCAAGGGTTCTATTAGAGGGAACACCTGTGAGAGAAAATGGGAAGGGAGATTGAAAGGCTAGAGAGCCACCTGAGTTTAATACAAGTCTACCCAGTGAAGGAGAGAGGAAGAAAGATTGGGTGGATAGTAATCCTGGAAGGCTAATTCCAACATCTGGGTCATGTCGTAGTTGGTATCCATCATTTGGCTTTTGCAAATGTGTCTTTTTGGTTGTTTGTTTTGGGTGGGGATGAGGTATTTTGAGTAATTTTGGCTTGTTTTCTGGACACTGTGAATGATCTATTTTAGACACTCTGTATTTTGATATAATCCCCTGAAGAATGCTGGTTTTAAGTAGGCACTTAATTTTACTAGACTCAAACTACAAACTTGCTCTCCCCTGCAGAGGGTGGCACCCGAAATCTTAGTTCAGTTATTATTAACCTTAGCTGTCAGTAATACATGCACATTTCATGGGTCAGAGCTTATATTTTCCCAAACATGAAGTCCTTCTCCAGGGACTGGTCCCTCCTGATAGATGGTTATTTATTATAAGCTTTCAATCTGCAGCTTAAAATTTTCTTCCCCTTGGAGAAATTTTTTTCTATTATCTGTTAAATAGTTATTTTTTCCTCTATTAGTTCCTTCTTACTACCCTCCATAAATCCCATTGTTCAGATATTAGGACCCCTGGATTTATCTTTGTCTTATGATTTCTGTCCCTTTGCGTGTTTTTGCTTTGGTTTGATTTTCTAAGCTACTAATTTGACTCCCTGCAGATACTAGCCTCTCCCTTAGTTCATCTACCAAAATTCTTAGTTTAAATATTGTAATTTTTCTTTTTAACTTCTGGTTAGTGTACCATAAGTAGTTGTGGTCATGGGAATGGGTAGACAGTGGGTTGTCTCTGACCTCAATGCAACAGTAAGTAGGTGTTGAGTTCCATGTCCAGACACCAGGAAGTGTCTCTGTTCCCTGGTTTCCATACCCTCTCTCAGCTCCAGCAGGAGAAGGCTCAGTACTCTTTAGTATCTTGGGCTCCAAAGATACTAGTATGCCCCGCTTTTCAGAACAAAGTTCTGAGACTCTCCTGGGTCAGTCCCCAGTGGAACAACAGGACCCAAAGAAGAACAGTCCCTATCATGGATTTATAGTGTAACAATCCCCCAGGTTCTGCTTGACTGCCTCCTGGTCCCAGCACCTGCTTGGCCCAGGAAAGGTGCTTGGATTGGAGTGGAGTTGGGAATGGGGAATGTGTTAAACCACCTCGATTTCCAGAAGGAAGGCAACCTTGATGGCAATGATAGGTAACTTAATGGTGTTTCTTTCAGGGGATGTAGTGTGTACACTGTAAGTAGTTTTCTTTTGGCATTATATTAACAAAAGTACTCTCAAAACTATTTTGAGGGTTTACAGCAGCCTGGGCCTTATGCTGATTTTTTTTTTGCTTCTGATTGTTTAAAGACTATAAACATTTGTTTTATTGTTTGAACAAAATATGCCTTTCTGCTGGCTTAAAAATTCACAAAATCATAAGAGACTTTATACTCATCCCACTGTAGGGGCATTAGCAGAAGATATTTCCTGGTGAGCTCATTCTTTCATCCATTCATTCGTTCTTCTATCCATTCTCTACCTCTGCAACCTTATCTACACTGTAGACATAGTGTTCTCTGCTGATCTAACACGGTAATTCTTGAACTTTAGCCTGCATCAGAATTACCTGGAGGGACTGTTAAGACGCACATTGCTAGGCCCTACCCTAGACCTTCTGACTCCATAGGTATGGATTGGGGTCCAATAATTTGTATTTCTAATAAATTTCCAAGTGACACTGAGGCTGCTGGTCCAGGGACCATACTCTGAGAACCATTTGTCTAGGGTGACCAACCATCTTGGTTTGTTAGTTTCAGGACTGAAAGCCCCAGGTCCCTGGAAACCCCTCAGTCCTAGGCAACCAGGACAATTGGCCACTGTAAGTCTAACACGCTTGCCTGAACTTTGAAATCTCTTGAAAAATTATAAAAAATGGTGATGCTTGGGCCCTACACTCTGAGTCTTATTTAATGGGTTTGGCAAGGCATCTGGATGTTTAAAAGCTTCCTGGGTAATTCTAATGAGAGATTTATTAACCACTGATCTAATCATAGTCCTCCTTCCCATGCGAAGGTCTTTATGCTAGCTATTCCTTCACTTAGAATGTTCTTCCTCCTCAGTGGGTCTCAAGCTGGCTGTGCATTAGAATCAGCTGGGTGGCATTTAAACACTACCAATACCCAGGCCCCACCACCCAAGCACAGGTAAATCGGAATCTCTGAGGATGTGGCACAGGCAGCAAGATGCTTTAGCTTCCTAGGTGATTCTTATGGGCAGCCAAGGTTGAGAAGTACAGTACTGTGATCTTCTCAGGGCTGGCTCTGGTCATTCAGTAAAAATTTACCTCCTGTCCAATCAAACTTAAATTATCTTCCCACCCCATCTCCCTGAAACTTTCTAATAGCACTTCTCACTTTCTGGTATTTTCTTCTTTATTTAATTTTCCATTTGTTTATTTCTGCTTCTCCCCGCCTACTCCCCCACCCTCTGCCAAAATGGAATGTATTGTCCATGAAAACAGAGCTCTGTCTTATCACTGTAATCCCAGATCTTAGAACAGTCCCTAGAACATGTGTAAATACAAACAAACCAGTTACCGTTGAGTCAATTCCTATTGATGGCAACCCATGTGTTTCAGGATGGAACTGTGCTCCACAGGCTTCAGTGGCTGTGATCTTTTGGAAGCAGATAGCCAGGCCTCTCTTCTCAGGTGCTCAGGGTGCCAACCTTTTGGTTAGTAGCTGAGTGCTCAACCGTTTGCACCACCTAGGGACTCGTAGAACACGTTGTTGTTAGTTGCACTCGAGTTGATTCCATCTCGTGGTGACCCCATATATATAAGTACTCAGTAAATATTGATTCATACCTGGAATGTGCCAAACACAGTATCAGGCCTCAGGGCCAGTACAATAATAACAATAACAATAATGACAACAGGAAGAAGAAGAAGAAAACAAGTAGTGCTCTCTGTCTTCATGGAGCTCACAGTCTAGTGGATTTCTTTCTTCTTTTTTTTAAAAGCATTTTTATATTATTCTTTAGGAGCCTGGGTGGTGCAAGTGGTTTGCAATCAGCTGCTAACCTAAAGGTTGGTGCTTCAAACCTACTCAGCGGCTCCACAGAAGAAAGGCCTGGTGAATTACTTCCGTAAAGATTACCCTATGGAGCAGTTCTACTGTGTAATACCTGGGATAGTCATGAGTCGGAGGCTGACTCAACGGCAGCTAACAACTGATTAAACAAATAGTGGGTGAACATTTCACCATTTAAAGCCTGCCACTGACATCTTGTCTCCTCATGGTAGTGACCAGTGACACATTAACGTTGAAAATGGACTTCAGTGATTTATAGAAACTGATAAGACTTTGTGGTCATTTCAACCCTGACCATGACAACCTGAGCCATCGTTTCGGGGCTCTGTGAATTTCTTCTGTCTTCCCTTGCAACTTAGTGCTATTGAGGAGCTGTGAGGAAGTACAGCTTCCACCCGCATGTCAGGTCCATGGTGGGATCCTGCTGGTGGTCTGAGACCAGAGCCCAGTCTTCCTGCTGTGGTTGGGCTGCAGGAAGTGCTCTGTGGTCCCTCAGTCCAGCCGGACAGACACATGAAAGAGCCCAAGAACACACACAGAGAAAACACATAAACAAGTGCATACTCATCCATTTTTATGGAAACAGACATAAATGGTGTGGGGGAGAATAGCACATGGAGTGTCTAGATGCAAGAGCATTTAGTCAGGAGACAGTGACTCAATCTTCACAGCAGAATCTTAAATAAAGGGGAAAAGCAGTTGGTGGAGAGCAGACATCAAGACATGAGAAAAGTCTAGGAGACATTAGCTAATAAACCTCATATGAGGGCAAAGTAAGCAGTCCATTTACTGATCTTAGGAGGTCCTGGACTGGAACAGGGTGGTTTAAGGATTTGTTAGAGTCAACATTTCTTCATGCTATCTTTCCAACTAACACAATTCACCTATCTGGCCAAGTTATGACAAGAATATAGGGATAATTATAAAATGACTTATCCAGCCATTTGTAATAACCTGCATAGCCAAAGTAGACACTATAAAGAAAGAAACCTCAACTTTGACTAGATTGTCTTGGTGGATTATGCATTTAATTATTAAGCCACTGTTATTATTGTTGTAGTTGTTAGTTGCTGTCAACGTGGCTTCCATTCATGGTCACCCCATGTACAACAGAATGAAATGTTGCCTGCTCCTATGCCATCTTCACGAATTAAGCCCCTAATTCATAATTAAGAAATGTTTAATCTAGAGCTTTGTTTTTGCAATGCAAAGTTCAAGAAAGAAATCCGTTAGTTGACTGATGCATGAGTGTGAACAGATATGATACATTTCCATATATAATACGCGTGTGTGTATAATATACATATGTAATAAAGTGAGATGACAAACTCTTGGTTTGCTGAAAGGCGGTGCCATTCTACTTGCAAAATACGTTTAAAATATGACTTATTAACATTTAAAATATTTATGTTTTTAGTGAAGAAAGTTTAACAAAAGCACTAAAAGACATTTCCAGGCATAGTTTCTACCGACTTACACTGTCTTTGAAATTGCTCTGTAGACCAGATACCCATGCTACCCTGTCAAAGGCCAACCCAGAATCTTAGAACAACCTAGCCAGTGCATCTAGGCCTGCCTTGCACTTCGTTTAGAGCCTAAGTAAGAAATCAGCCTACCAGTGACCCCATGAAGTTGGAAGTGCAGGCATTCAAATGGGGAGAGGGGGTCAGGAGAAAGGCACTTGGCATTTCTTGATTAGTTTATAATTGTACATTTCTTTGAACATCTACTTGCACTAGCAAAACGTAGTGCATACATTTTATACTGTATTTTCATTTAAAACAGCTTCATAAAAAACCTGTTAGCTCTTTTACTGTTTATTTAATCATTAATTCAATACATATTTATTGTCTACTATATGTCAGGCACTGTGATAGGCATGAGGTATAGAATGGTTAAAATAAAAACAGTTTAGAATTAAGTGGGGGAGATAGGGCATTAAAGAATCTGTCATGACAGGTTGTGGTAGTACTTGAATGAAAACAGTGATATAAGAGACACTAGCTAAAGGGACATAATTTAGGTGGGGGATGGAGCAGTTATGTGACATTTGAGTTTAGAAGGAGTTAGCCAGCCAAAGAGTACCTCACAGTGTACGGTTTTCAGAGAATCTGCAAACTTGACGTACTTTATGTTTTATTTTCAAAACTGAAGGAAGCAGAGGGATACTAACTTGTTCTAGTTTTTATCGTATTCTTGGGGAAAGAAATGGAAATTATTTTTTTCCCCCTTAGAGTGTGGTAATTGTGGAAGAAGCACAAAAAGGGACTCTACGTTATTTTTGTTTCAAGACGGTGATTTTATCCTACACATTTAATCCCCTACCTCCTAAATGATGTGTGTGTATAATCTTTGTTCTGATATGTATCAGGGAAAAAGATCGTGTTTGCACAGGAAATAAGGAATAAGAACACCCACAGGCTAGAAATTTTGAATAATTTCTGCAAGATGTAGGACAAATAGGACCTAATTTCGGGAGGCTCTAGGAGAAGTCCACCAGGCAAGGAAGTGGATGAAATCTTGAACTGAGCTCCAAATCACCCTGCGTTTGTAATGACTGGGCTACGAAACCAAAGACAAGAAACTGCTGGGCACAGAAGTAAATGTCTCTCCTCCTGCGTGACTAATCTGGGAAAATAAAACGACAGGAAACATAATCTTCCCTCTTTACACTCAGGCTCTGAAAGTGTTGAACAGGGATGTGCACACTCTCTCACAGAACCTATTTTAAATCCCAGCCTTGGACAAACACGAAAGATTGCTTTCAGAAACAGTAAGCACATATGCAATCATCTTCATTTTCCTCCCATTGTAAATAGGGTCATCACAGGCTACAAACTCAGCTGTAATAGAGTCTGAAAATGGAGTGATCCCCTTCATACTGGCTTTGCATGCAGGACTGTGAAGTGTACGCTTCACTGATATAATCTATGTTATATCCTAATTCAAGACATATTAACAAATTGTGCAGAAGAAAGGCCTGTTGATCTGCTTTTGGAAAATCAGCCACTGAAAACCCTGTGAAGCATAGCTCTACTCTGACATGCATGAGATCACCAGGAGTGGGAGTCAAGTAGACAGCAACTGGTTTTTATAGCATTGTTAGTGCCTTTAAACTAACAGTGATGTATTTGAATCTCCATTATAATGTTTTAAAGCTAAAACTGCAGAAGTCTTCTTTAAAGTGTTGAAAAGCAAAGATGTCACTTTGAGGACTAAGGTGTGCCTGACCCAAGCCGTGGTATTTTCAGTTGCCTCATATGCATGTGAGAACTGGGCTATGAATAAGGAAGACTGAAGAAGAATTGATGCCTTTGAATTATGGCATTGATGAAGAATAATGGATATACCATGGACTGCCAGAAGAATGAGTAAGTCTGTCTTGGAAGAAGTACAGCCAGAATGCTCCTTGGAGGTGAGGATGGCGAGACTTCGTCTCACGTACTTTGGACAAGTTATCAGGATGGGCCCATCCCTGGAGAAGGACATCATGCTTGGTAAGGTAGAGGGTCAATGAAAAAGAGGAAGACCCTCAATGAGATGGACTGACACAGCAGCAGCAACAATGGACTCAAACAGAGCAACAATTATGAGGATGGTGCAGGACCAGGCAGTGTTTCATTCTGTTGTTCATAGAGTCAGTATGAGTTGGAAGCAACTCGATGGCACCTGACAACAACCACCACTGTCAAAACTAAGTTTTAGTCAATATTTTACCACCAAACAATTATAATCAAGGTATAGAGTCTTAAGAGTGGTTTTCATTAGTAAAAGTGCTGCCAACATAATTCATGACCTGGGTATTTGATAGATATCTGTTTGCGGACGTTAGTTTTACCTCTGAAGGTAAACTTGTGATCCACATTTTGAGATTAGAGTCCCTTTCTACTGCCATAACAAGAGACTTTTATTGAAGGCCTGCTTCTCCTCCACCTGTTACTGCTGCAGACACCATCATTACGTTGGTGGATAAGAACAAATATCTGGAGTCAGATGACTCCAGCTTTCTCCAATTGCTTTGCCTCTGTTATCCCATCTAGACATTGGAGGAACTAACCTAGAAATCTGCCTGTCACAGAGCACATGCTCAGTATATACTAGCTCTAAATGCATAAAGGTTAGGAAAGTGATGGCTCAATAATGTCAATAGATTGCATTTTCTGTAATAATAATAATAATGCTGACATTATTAATGTTTCCTAGATAGTGTCATTATTCTTCACAACAAGCCTTAGGTTAGCTCTATTTTATATATAGGTATACCTTTCTTAAGAACTAAACCAATACAGTAACAAGAAAACTGACTCAGTGTGAAGATACAGACTTATTGAACATAGCAATTGGTAGCTCAATAACTTGCCTTTCAACATAATACCCTTAAATAATAAATAGCTGATTATTTGAAACTTTTAAAAGAACAAATTTACTGAATGGCAAAGTACAGCAGTAAAGGAAAATATACCTTAAAAGATTTAAACCAAATAAGGAACAAGGTAAGAAAACAGCGTTTAAATTCCCCTATAAGACAACATAGAAGTCTGAGCCTTAAGAGTAAATTTCAAGTGAGAGTTTTTTTTTCTTTCTTGAATATAGAAGGATGTGGGTTTTTCTTTTTGGTACTCTAAAATCCTTCTCTTCTGTATGGATAGATATTTCCTTGGTTCTGCTAATGCAGTTTAGCGTTACACATTTATTTCGGTGATCATTGAAAATCAAATATCCTTGCCATGATTAATTCAAAGCCTATCTTCCCTGAAAGGGTCTGATAATCTTTAATGGCTTTGTGTTAATGATTTTTACCTTTGTATTTAGAGATTAAGTTTAAAATCCATTCTTAAACGAACAAAATCAAAAAGAATATTTCCAAATTAAATTGATGTTTTTTTTTTTTTTTTGGTATCCACAGCATGCTTTAATTTCTACCACATATGCATAAATTGGCAAAGTACCTTAAGTATGGGTTATAATAATCCTGATGGCTTGGAACCACTGTATTACCCCCATGGAACAAGTTCTGAGCCCATCTACCCTGAAACTTTGGATAAATACAGAACTCCCTCCTGCCATGCACCTGGTCAGTTGTGCAATGCTGACCAATGAACAGCTGCTAACAATAAGGATATTGTGCTTATGTAACATAGCTCGGGATCTGATGGTTAGTCTCTCGATACATGCTGAAACTCTAGGGAATTTTCTCTTGCCAGGATGCCTGCTTCATGGAAAATACTGTGTCTATGTTGAACTGTATACTTAGATCTTCTCTATATATGAGTTAGTGGGCTTAGATTCTAGACGATGACATTAGCCTTCCAAGTAGGGCTAGAGGGGGTTAAGTCCCTTTCAATCCAGAAATAACTGCATAGTGTGGTATCAAATATAAATTTAGGGACTGTTTTCCGTAGACTTGTTTTACTATGTTCGCAGAAGTCTGTATTATGTTTCTTCCCATTGATGTGGGTGTGTACTTGTGTGTGTATTCAAGAGAGCCTTCCATTTGTTGAGTGATCTTCATGCAAACATCTTGGAGTGCTTTACAAAAGAATTTAAAAAATTAAACCAAACAGGATATGAAACTGTGCTGCCAAACAAGTAAGTCTTTAGGCATGATTTAAATTTAGTTAATGACATAAAGAGCTAAATCTGTGAAAGGAAGCAAGTTCCTTGGATCAGAGAAAAAGGAGCAGAAAACAGATACTCATATTTTGTGTAAGTCTTCACTTGAGTAGCTTTTAAAATGTACTTTTAGAAGTGCAGTTGGAAAATCCCAGGCTAAGTGAACTCCAAGGACTAGTGTTTTAAAGAAAAAGACCAGATAATAGCTCCCATGTGCATAGTGCTTTACAGATTACAGTGTTTTCACAGCCATTATCTCATTTGATTCTCACACCACCACACCAAAATCATTAAGTAATGTGTTATTCCATTTTACAGATGAGTAAACTGATGACAGGGGAAATTAAGGAATTAAAATAAGGTCACCCAATAAGAAAGTTGTAGCACTAGGACTTGACTATGTATCTTGATCTAAATCCAGTGCTCTATTTACAGTACAGTGAGTCTCTACTATGGCAAACCACTTAGACTGAATACTTTTCTCCGGCCATCATGGCTCTCTGTCTCTGGAATAATAACAGTGAATCTAGTTTCCCAGGATACCTGGCATTCTGCTTTCTGTCAGGAGGAACTCCTGACATTCTGGTGTGAGTGGGAAATTAGAAAACCAGAGTCTTCTCGTGCAAGTGCTTTGCAAATGATAATTTCATGGCTTAAAGATTGATCCTTTCACAACATTTGAACTGACATTGATGGTTTGCCTTTCAAATCACCTTGCAGCGCTTTCCAGAATCCTCCTTGAGAAGATGTGATTGGAATGGTCAGGGCATCAGCTCCCTTGGTTGTAGGTGGCCTCTCGTGGGGATAATGCAGAGTTCTTAAAGAGCTTACTTTCCACTGCCGACTCAGATCAAGTGTGGTTATCCTAGAACCTCTGAGGATTCTGTAAGAGTTGTGGTTTCAGATGGTGAGACACGGCTCTGTGTTAGAGAGGTGGGTGATATAGTGTCTGGATTGGTTCTTGCAATATATGTTGTCATTAGCTACTGCAGAGTCGGCCCCCAACTCATGGTGACCCCAAGCACAAGAGAACAAAACTTTGCCTGGCCCTGTGCCATCCCATGATTGGTTGCAAACTGGATCACTGTGATCCATAGCATTTTCAATGACTGATTTTTAGAAGTAGATCACCAGGCCTTTCTTCCTAGTCTGTCTGAATCTGTATAGTATCTCTCTCTCTCCCTATATATATATCATTTGTATAGTGTCTCTTTAAAACAGAGCATCAAGAAGTGACTGGGTTACTGTCATCAATTTTTGGTTTTGTTTTGTCTTTTCCTCCAAAAACATTTGCTTTCTCATCCAAAGTTTAGACTTTAAATAGGTTATATTTTCTTTGATACTCTTTTAGCTTCAGGCAAAGTTGAGGAGAACAATGTTTTGTCACCCTGCAGATCTTTTAAGGGTGAAGCACATGTGATAGAACTAAAGAAAAAGTCATTTAAACCAGGTCTCTGCAACAACTCCTTGGGCAGGTTACTCATGCCAAGTCCAAATAAGACAATGGAAAATGGGGGTTACCATGAGGGCAGCTAGGGCATTGCAGATGGCCAGTAAACTTAAGGATGTTACTTTTCATCTTATATTTCAGTCTAGTTTTCGCAGATTTTTCCCTTTATGTTTAACTAAAAATATTAATATAATAATAATCCCATTGCTGTTGAGTTGATTCTGACTCACAGTGACGCTATAGGATGGAATAGAACTGCCCCATAGGGTTTCCAAGGAGCAGCTGGTGGATTGAAACTGCTGAACTTTTGGTTAGCAACTAAACTCTTAACCACCGCGCCACCAGGGCTTCATAATAGTAATATTAATGTAATATAAACACAGCCAATCAGAAAGATTTACTTGACTTCCATAAGTAGGGAGATGTCTGGGAGCGTTTGAGACAGAGAGACAAATAATCCCATGTGTAACTCTCAAGGATAAAAGATAGCTGGAATGGCGTTCCCTATACTGGCTGCTCTTCCCAGCCTGGCCTCCTGTGAGAGCACAAGTCCTCTGCTCCTTCAGTCTCTCTGATGATGAGTTATTTCCGGCTGCATTATCCTTACCTTTGGACACTAAAGCTCATGTTGATCTCAGTACCACTTTGATGGCCTATTCGGTTTTTTTTTTTTTTGCTTCACTTGCCTTTTCTTCTTGGCCCCCCGCCTCTGGATTGCTCTGCACCTCCCTTTGCCTATCTGCACTTAGACTGATCTGCTATGAGCTTATTTTGGTTGGATTCTCATCATAGCAGCATCTGTCCCACATCACCTCTGCTGCATGACAGTCTGCATTGATTCCTCTCCCAATAATTTGATTCCTCCATGTCCAAGTGTGTTAGTTAGATTCCTCTGTACCTAGCACCGTGCTTGGTGCTGTGGAAGGAATGTCAAAAAGTGTAAGATAGGGCTCTGCCCACTATCCTACCTGCCTGGAATACTCCTTTCCATATATGTCCTAGAGTGTTAATGACCCACTTCTTTACCACCCAGACTTTGGCAATCATTTCTTCTTTTAAATTCTTTTTGCTTTTATTGTCTAGGTGGCTCAGGATCACATAGGAGATGGTATATCATTGCATAAGTTCTATGTTACAATAAGCTCTTGGAAGGCAGGTCTTCGTATTCTCAGTCCCTGGCAGAGTGTCTTGCACAGAATAGGTGCTCAGTAATTGTCTGCTAGTTATTAGTTTTATATGGAACATATGACCATGCACACAGAACAACTGAAAGAAGACCATAGCATATAACCCAGTTCTAAATGGAACTATGTAGTTTCCAGTGTTAAGCAGTGTTGTCTAATAGAAATTTCTGCAATGATGAAAATATTCTATATCTGCACCATGCAATGCAGTAACCACTAGCCACATTTCGCCATTGAGCACTTGAAATGTGGAGTGTGACTGATGAACTGGATTTTAAATTTTATTTAATTGTAATTCAAATTTAAAAAGCCACATGTGGCTAGCAGCTACCAGATTGCATAATGCATGCTATAGGAATGTGGAGAATGGAAAGATAAATGTGGACTATGAGTTAGGGAGGTCCTCATGGAGGAAGATTTGGATCTTGAAGCTGGGAAGCAGAGAGAATGATGGGATATTTTAAGTAAGTGATATACCAGAAGCTCTGAGGTAACTGCAAATGTTGTGTTTAGGATCAGTTTAAAGACTTGAAGTAGAGCAGAGGTTGCGAACCAGGGTTAATAGTAATAATAATAACAGCTGCCATTTGTTGGTAGTATAAGTCACATATTAATTTAATCTTCACAACAATACTATGACTCAGAGAATATAAGTAATTTGCCCAAGGGACGAGTTAATATATGGCAGAGCTGGGATTTGAATTTAAGTCTGTCTGGCTCAAAAACACAAGCTCTTAACCACCATGCTATGTTTTTTTGTGCTCTGCCAGAACTAAACCTGTTGCTATCAAGTCAATTCCAACTCATAGCAACCCTATAGAGCAGAGTAGAACTGCCCTATAGGATTTCCAACACTGTAATTTTTACAGAAGCAGACTGCCACGTCTTTCTCCTGTAAGAAAGACAAGTAGACAATAACCCAAACGTTCTTCAACTTGTGAATGGATAAATAAATAATGGAATACATCTAACCAATGGAATACTACTTAGCAATAAAAAGGAACACAACTACAGATACGTGTAACAACGTGAAGGAATCTAAAATACATTATTCTTTTTTTAAAAAATTTTATTATGCTTTCAGTAAAAGTGTACAGTGCAAATTAGTTTCTCATTCAAAAATTTGTACACAAATTGTTTTGCAACATTGGTTGCAATCCCTGCAATGTGTCAGCACTCTCCCCCTTTCCCTTTACACCTTGGATTCCCGGTGTCCATTCATCCAGTTTTCCTGTCCTTTCCTCCCTTCTCATCTTTGCTTTCGGGCAGGTGTTGCCCATTTGGTCTCATAAACTTGATTGAACTAAGAAAAACGTTTCTCACGTGTGTTATTGTTTGTTTTATAGGGCCTGTCTAATCTTTGGCTGAAAGGTGAACATCAGGAGTGGCTTCAATTCTGAGTTAGCAGGGTGTCCTGGGGCCGTAGTCTCGGGGGTTCCTCCAGTCTCTGTCAGACCAGTAAGTCTGTTTTGTGTGTGAATTTGAATTTTTTTCAACATTTTTCTCCCACTCTTCCCGGGACCCTCTGTTATGATCCCTGTCAGAGCAGTTGGTGGTAACCGGGCATCATCTAGTTCTTCTGGGCTCAGGCTGGCAGAGGCTGTGGTTCATGTGGTCCATTAGTCTTTTGGACTAATATTTTCCTTGTGCGTGTGTGTGTTTTTCATTCTCCCTTGCTCCGGATGGGATGGGACCAATAGATGTATCTTAGATGGCTGCTCACATAAAATGCATTATTCTAAATGAAAGAAGCCAGATTCAAAAGACTACCTACTGAATGATTCCATTTATATGACATTCTGAAAAAGGCACAATTATAGGGTCAGAAAACAGATCGGTGGTTGCCAGGAGCTTGAGGTTGAAGGGCAGGGATTGACTACAAAGAAGCCCAAAATAATTATTTTGGGTGATAGAAATATTCTGTATCCTGATTGTGGTGGTGGTTACATGACCATGCATTTTTCAAAACTCGTGCAACTGTTAACTAACAAGGGTGAATGTTACTGTATGTAAATTATTCTTAAAAAGAATTTGACTAAGACAGACTTACAAATAGGTCCAAGTGTATTTTCACAAAGGCAGGTGGGAATATGGTTAATGGTTATAATTTAGGCTATTTTGTAAAATAAATACTAAAGTTTTTGTATCTTAACATATCCTCAATTTTATGCTATATACATACACATACAGCATAAAAATGATGCAAGAATTGAAGACTTAAAAGAGACGTGTGTGTGTATATCTAAAACAGTTAAATTTATATTTAACATGAGTTGACACAGTAAATGTTTATTCACCTTGGGGTTTTTTGCCATTGGCATGGGAAAGGGGGTGGAGGTGGAAGAGGAAGAGGTATTTTAATTAAACCAGAGTAGTAAGATGTTATATGACTTATCCCATTTTCCTTTTAATTTGTTTAAATGAAAAATAACTACCATATGAGGTCATCAGCCTCTTTGAAAGCTTACTTTAAAATTTCCCAATACATAATGACATTACAATAAACCACTTATACGAGACCATAGTGCAGTGGATATCTTTTTAACATACACTGATGTCCTCTTCTTGTAATTCCAAGCTGTTAGGTAGAATTAATTATCTAAAAGTCTTACATGACTTCGTCTTCGTTAATTTTGTTGTATGTTCATAAAATCATAGATACATACAATTTTTAGGCAGAGGGAACCTCAAAAAATTATCTGGCCTAGTCTGTTATCTATGTGAAGATAAGGGGTTATGTTTGTTTTATAATTGAAGAGGTGACTTTTAGAATGGTTAAAGAACTTGCCCATGGTCACATTCCTATTGCTTAAAGAGTAGTTAATCTTAGTTGAACTATAAACAAGACTAGTTAATGATTATGATTTATGCATTTTGCTTGGTTCTCTGCTTAAGCATTTCTCCGGGTTCAGGCTTTATTAACATCATAGATAATAATACTCTAATAATACTGATTAATCTTAAAATAGGTTCATAAGGGAAACTAAAAATTACAGGATATATTATTCTTTGAATATATTGCATTTACATTCTAATGTGGAATTTGAGGTAAGGAATGTGCAAACACTTTTTAATCTCTAAAGCACTGAACAAATGCACTTCCTTCTTCCTTGGCTTTTGCTCGCCATTTTCCCTAGAATCCTGGGTAGTACCATGTATACATTTGCATAGGAAATGGATACTTTTTCTAGCTAGGAAATAATTCTGTTTTGGTAAAAAATATATATATAATTGCATCTACATGTGACAAATTTTCAGAGTGATCTAACTGTAATGTAGTAAATAAAATTACTTTTTTGAGCTGATAGAAAATCAGTAATTAGTATCATGGTGACTTGTCATTCTGTTCAGGAATCTTGCAGCATCGATTAGATATACATATCTTTGTGTGTGTGTCTATCTTTAAGACTGCAATCCTAGGCAACATCTCCATACTTACCCTGTTTATTTTTCTTCTTGTAATTTTACTTTAAAGATAAAAGGGGACAGAGAGGAATTAGCTATCAATAGAGCCAAAGAACTTATTAACTGTTAATTGTGTTATGAAAACGTTAGTATCTTCATAAATACATGTTTTGGACACTTAATGAAAAGTCGAAACCACAGAAACAAATGACAGATTATTTTATTATTTTTTAATAAATATTGTCATATATTTAAGGGACACTGGTTGTTCAGTGGTAGAATTCTCACTTTCTATGTGGGAGACCCAGGTTTGATTCCTAGCCAATATATCTCATTTTCAGCCACCACTCATCTGTCAGTGGATACTTGTGTTTTGCTATGATGCTAAACAGATTTCAGCAGAGCTTTTAACACTAAGACAAAATGGGAAGAAAGACCTGGTGATCTACTTCCAAAAATCAGCCAATGAAAACCCTATGCATCAAAATAGTCCTATCTGCAACCAATCATGGGATGGTGCAGGACCGGGCATTGTTTAGTTCCGTTGTGCATGGGGTCCACCATGAGTCAGGTGCTGACTTGATGGCAGCTAGGAAAAACAGCAATATATTTAAAGCATTTTGGATATATTCTTTTGCCTTTTTTTCTTTTTGTCACTTTCCAATTATTTCTCTTCACAAAACATAGAAAAACTTTACAAAATGGCAGGTTGTTTTTTTTTTTTTTAACCATGTGGTAAGAGGTATCAAGCTTATGTTGGAACACAACCCTTTGGTAATATTTAAAGACCAGATTTAAACATTTATTGAAAACTTGGTTTATATTTTCTGTAAGGTCACTTTCACTCCTGTGATTTGCTGATCACCGTAAAGATGGGCTAGCCCAGCTTAGCTATTGATAACTGATCACCATAAGATTGGGTCCAGGTCCCTTTGTCTGCCTTCATTCCTTTGTAGCAGGAACTCAGATATTGATGGCTGCTACTTTTGCATTCGTAGACTGTGTAATGAGAAGACCTTCAATCACTGGGTGTCTGAAAGAGAGGGTACATCATCTCAAGTTGACTGTCTGGGTCTACAAGCCCTGGGCAGAGGGAGAGTGGGCAGAGAGCATGAAGTGTAGGGCTCAAGGTATTAAGCAGGTAAAGAAAAGAGGTGGGGACCTTTGTACCCTACAAAGATATAGTGTATAAAGACTGCTAATCTAAGGAGATGCAAATGGAATGAGCTGCTGTGTGGTATTTGGAAAAAGTATGGTCAACTTAGAAGTAAAGTAGTGCCATGGACTTTCCAGTTTGTTTTTAGATTTTGTGTTTGAATTCTTCCAAGATTCTGCTGAGAAGTCCCTTATCCCAAGTCAGAATTGGGGAGGGGGAACAACAGGCAACATTTTAAAGATGGTTGCTTTGACTGAGCTATTTTAATGTGTACCAAAAAAGCAAGGTAATAGTATTTGAATTTACTTTTTCACTCATTACTAAGTATTGGAACTCTTCAACCCATTGCTGTTCCTCATCTCTAGATCAAGGGACGCGTGCCTGAAATTCAGGGATGTCTACTGCATTTCTTAGTAATAAACAGTGACTTTTTACATTTTGACACATTGGCATCAAAAATCTCTCTGGAGAGCTAAATCAAATATCCTGCTTGGAATTAAGGTCACAAGGAAGAACCAGGGGATCAATCTAGATCAGGGCCTATGAGAAGCATAGCTCTGAGCAAGACTCTGAGCGGCTGGCAGGACAGAAAAAAGAGGAGAACAAAGATTGTGAAGGACATGGCCAGGTAAGAGGCAGACAGTCAGTGGGACTGCCAAGAGTTCAGATCTGTAGAGGCTGAAGTGGCCTTGGATTACAGACCTGGGAAGGAGCTGAATAACCCAGTCCTGTCCTTCAAAGAGTTCCTGGGTGGCACAAACAGTTAAGTGCTCAGCTACTATTGGAAAGGTTGGCGGTTTGAACCTATTCAGAGGTGTCTGAAAAGAAAGTTCTGGTGATCTGCTTCTGAAAGGTCACAGACTTGAAAACCCTATAGAGCACAGTTCTACTCTGCACACATGGTCATTGTGAGTTGGAATCCACTCTACAGCAACTGGTTTTTTTTTTTTTTCCCCCCTGTCCCAGACACCTATAGCTCATGGGATCCTGGCAGGAGCCCATCTCGCTTTCTTGGTCTGTTTCTCTCTCCTGACCTCTCACCCCTCACTTCCCCACATGCTTAGTAAGTGAAATCAGAAAGGCAGCAATAGACAAAGTGTATTATCATTGGACAACTGATTTCAAGGCGAGTGAATGGATTTTGATATTGACCAGAAAATGGGCATTGACAAAGGGGAATGGATAGAGTTGTTACCCCAGAGTCTGGCCTGTCTGAGCTCATGTGTAGGAAGGTTTGAGAACACTGTTTTAGACAGTAGCAAACAGTCTTATTTTTGAGCTTTTTATTTTTTTAAACTCAGAACTTGTATTTCAAATAAAATGTTATATAAAATCTCAATATGTTGTCACATCTACCAATCTGTGAATAAAAACTATGAGCACACTTCCTTTTCATACCCAATTATTATGGCAGGAGCCTCTACTTGCCAAAGTGCTGGGAATTAGCTCAAAATGTTCTCAAACTTTAATTGTCCCACTTGGACAAGTTACTTAACCTTCTCATAGTTCAATTTCCTCCTCTGTAAAATGAGGATTATACCCACCTGGTAGAGCTCTGGCAAAGATTAAATGAATAAATAATTGTAAAGCACTTAGTTCTTGCTGCATACTAAGTGCTGTTAAATATTAACTCTTTTTAAATTTTTCCTGCTTCTGCGTTATGCACGCTCAAGTGTAAGCATCTTCTCCCCTGCTCTTTCTAGCTCAGATGCCTCAGGTCAGCCCACGGCTCCCTGGGGAGAGCATGCTGAGCAGACCTGTCCTCTCCCAGTGACAATGACTGCCACCCCACACTTTGGTGTCCAGGAAAGGACATTGTACTGATTTTCTCCAAATGTAGACAACAGAGCCTACCCTATCATTTAGTATGAGGTTTGTGGGTAATATTGGGAGAATAAAACACAGAGGATGACTTGCAATGGCAGCACAAGTCCAGATCCAGCCCAGACTCCTAGGTCAGCTGCCATCCTCTCCCAGCTACCCAGTGTGGCAGAAGTAGCTTATCCTCCACCACCAAAACCACTCAGGTCCCTAGGCTGACAGTCTGGGCCAAACCCTGGCTCTAGATTTACCCGCTAAGGCCTCACCCCCCAACCCTCATTTCCTGCTCTATTGTGAAACTCAGTATTACTTAAGTGAGAACAGCTATTCCCTTCTGGGGAAACACCTTCTCTCTCCACAGGATGGTAGTCGAGTCCTGTGCGGAACCAACAACAACAACAAAAAGTCATAAAATAAGACATCATTGATACATTTCCTAAATCCTACATTGACATATGGTCAATATAAAACAGAGCAAAGTACCAGTGCTTTGGCTAAAGTAGGTGGGAAGCCCAAAGCTCCATTTGCTTCAGCTTCCCATCCCACCTCAGCAACCCCTCAGGCCACTCTGCTAAGTTTAGAATGAAGGTGATGTCTTTAAGGCTTGATTTCTCTTAGGAGTAGTTTATTGAGAACTACTTCTTCTTTTTTTTTTTTTTTTTGCATCATCACTGAATTACTTTTACTTTACAGTAGCCATTGGTATTGACAATGAAGAAAAAAGAGCATTTTTTCTTTTTAATCAGACATCAGGGAAAAAAATGTTCTCCATATACTTAATATTCTTAGAAAGAAAAGAAACAAACCAAAAATTTTTAAAGCTTACAATGTGCCAGGTGCTTTTAAGTATATCATCTTATATAATATCTGCCACAACTCTGTGATGTAACTATTATCGTTCATATTATATAATGAAAATGAACTCCCTAAAAGTGAAGTTATTTGGCATGGGTCATAAAGCTATAAAGTGATGAATCTGTATGATGCTATAGGCCATATTCTTTTCATTCCCTCTTTTCCATCTGTGGAGGCTTCAGGAAACGTATTATACTTCCTTAATTTCTGCTATAATACATTACTATGATTCATTATTGCCACCAACAGAGAAGAGAATGGAGTAGAGCCAGTAAACCTTCAAAAATGTTTCATAGAAAATTGAGTGTTGACAACTTTTTAGAGGCAAAGGACAAGTCCTTGCATTGCCTCTTGGACAGGGGCATGGAAAAAGAGCAGTGTCAGAAACTTTTGCCAACTTCCTTGGTGTTTTGAATCTCAGTGGGCTACTAGATAACACCCATTCCCCCCCCCCCCCACCTTTTTTATTCATTTCTGGCCATGAAAAAAATACAGTAAATTTTCAGACTAAAGTTAGGAATTGTCCACTACTGTATCACCACTGTCATTTTCAAAATCACTTGTTATCACAATTCTTTAGGAGGGCAAATGTGGTAACCAGAATATGGAGACAGTCTTTGCTAATAAATAGTAAAACAAAATAGACTATTTATACCTGTGAACTTGGTAGGATTTAGACTTTGCCCCAATGGTTGATCATCTATGATCTTAAACATAGTAGCTTAAGAAATATATATTCATCAAGGATACTTACTGGTACCTCATTTTCCTTAAAGTAGATAGAAAAAATGACCTATTTAATTGGAATGAAAAGCATCTTAAAATAACACTAAATCTTGGAAATGATGAAGAACAAATAGTCACATTCCCACGTAGTGCGAAATCTTCATTTTATTCAGAACATGGCTGACATGTTTATAAGCTAAGCTTCCTTTCAGACTAGAGAATCCCACAGATGTCTCATCTGGGAAGACTTATGAGATGTGTGACTTTATTGTTATTGTTAATAATAAAACAGACTGTTCAATCTGAAAATCATTTCTTATCCTTTTCATTGCTTTTTGTACATATCCTTTGTAGCTTTAAAAGGATCCTTTGTATTTTAATAGTTTATTCACTCTTTCCAATAAAAATAACTGAAAAATCAAACTACAATAGGCACTGGGAGGACACTATGTCCTTGGAAGTCCTTATTGGTACTACTGATATTAAAAGACTCAGAAAGACACACAAAATATTGTAACCACTTTTGTGAATGTATAGTGAGCATTTTGGTAGTGTTGCATATTGCTGCTGCAATATAAATTTTCTTATATTCTTTAAAAAATTGAATTCTTTATGCACGAATTATTCTAAATTGAATACTTAAGAACTCAAAGGAGAACACTCAGAGGCCCTATCAGCTAGCCATGAAAACATAAGACTCTTCACCTCCTTTAATGGGCCACCTACTATTTGACAGGTTTGACTTCACATATCTTTAAATAGTTGGTCATAAGTTTCTTTGCATGCTGGGCTCCAGTAGGTGGGGATGTATGAAGATCTTCTTTCAGTTATTATAGTAGGTTTTGAAGTGCTCATTTACTTTTCATGTTCCCTGCCTCCCTATCACTTGTCTTCCCTATCACCTCGCTTTGCTGTTGTTGTTGTCAACTCATGGCAATCTTATGTATTACAGAAGGAAATGTTGCCCTGTTCTGTACCATCTCCATGATCTTTGATGTTTGAGGCCGTTGTTGAGGCGATTATGTCAATCCATTTCGTTGAGGGTTTTCCTCATTTTTGTTGACCCTCTACTTTACCAAACACGGTGGCCTTTCTAGTGATTGGTCTTTTCTGATGACGTGTCCAAAGTAAGCAAGACAAAGTCTTGCCATCCTTGCTTCTAAGGAGGATTCCGGTTGTCTTATCTCCCTTCAGAGGCTCATATACCAGTACATTAAGCAGATTAGTGAAGGTATTAGTAATCTTTATATTTTGTCTATCCATACATGTAGTACTACATTTTATTATTTAGAACCCAGTGATTTATATCACTAGTGGTAAATAGGTTATAAGACTCACAAGGTCAAGAATCATGTTTTTTTTTCTTCTTTTCCTTAACCTGTGTATTATCAATTCAGCCAGGTGTCTGCATCTAAACCTGTTGCCATCAAGTCGATTCCAACTCATAGTGACCATATAGCACAGGGTAGAACTGCCCCATAGAGTTTTCAAGGAGTGCCTGATGGATTCAAACTGCCGACCTTTTGGTTAGCAGCCATAGCACTTAACCACTATGCCACCAGGGTTTCTAGTGGATGCTAAATGAATATTTGATAATTGAATGAAATAATGTTAGCTATTTCTAGATAGAAAAACTGAGGCATATAAGATTAAAAGACTCTTCAAAATTATACAGCAAGTAGGTAGAAATGAGGAACTAAATCTCATATCTTTTTGCTGTTCTAATCAATATTTCTTTTCCATCAGACTTTACTTCCTTCAAAGGAAAATCCTTAATTTATAATAAGCTGATTTTTAATCGTTGAATTAACTGTTTGTAATATATTTATCACACAAAGATCTGGTCTCTCCTGGAATCCTTAGCAAAAGCTCTTAGCGATACACTTGTGCAGGTGTTGTACCACCTCAGGTGCAGATAAGTTTTTCTAGAATCTTTCAGACTGAATAAACAGACTCTCACAACATCTATGAACAATCTGAGTTTTATTTATTTAAACTAAACCAACAGGAAACACCGCTTCAGTAAAATACAATTAAATTTACTGTAACTAGTATGATCTACTTTACAAGCTTGGGGTACAAATAAGGTCATGTGGTAGTCACCAGAGCTTGTTTACCAAAAATTTCCAGCTTTATGCCTTCTGGCAACATGGTAGGATTGCACTTCCTGACTTTCTTATGGTGTGATGGGACCACGTGACTAGTTCCAGCCAAAGTATTATGAATAGGGAGTGCATGCCATTTCCAGACCAGAACATTTAATATCCAATTTGAGACCCTACAGGAGCTGTCATTCTCTTTGCCATGGTAGACTGGTGAATTGTTAAGATGGTGGTGAATTGTTAAGATGGTGGCTTCTCCATCAGCCTGGGTCTCTGAGTGACTATAAGGAGCAGAGTCCACTACTGACCAACAGTTGACATATGGCATGGAAGAGAAATGAACCTTTGTTGTTTTACTCAACTGAGATTTGGGGTTGTTGTTACTGCAATATAATCTATCCTATCTTGACTAATAAAGGTCACATTTCTCTTATTTTTTCACCTAATCTTTGGAACCTCCAAAGATTATCATCTGTGCTCTCCCCCACCCCCCATCAATTCACCCTCAAATTCCAGGGTTTTATTTTATCTAAAAAGGTCAGAAAAAAGACTTGAGAAGTCTTACGAGTACATTACTGTCTTACAGACAAGTGATTTCTTATCCACTATAGGGTTGCTATGAGTCAGGATCAACTCGATGGCAAGAGGTTTGGTTTATTTTGGTTTAGAGTGATAATGCCCTTGCTGGTCCAGATCTCTGCGTAGGTCTAAGCAGTGTCACATGCCAAGAAAACAGCTGTTTAATTCATACTTACATCCTTAGACATTATCCAAAGTACAACAGTATGAAAGAGTAACAGGACCTTAGCACCCACTATACTGGAACCATACCTCTCTCCTAAGCATTGAGCTGTGTGACTTACTTTTCACCACCTATCGTGGGTCCCTGTCTGGGTACTTGATTCCCTATCCTGTCAGTAGACCGTGGTGTTCATCAGACTGATCCTAAAAATCTTTCCCACCAAAAAGGAAGAAATAAATGGCTTGATCCTTGCTCAGGGAGGCAGACGGACAGACACACAACTAATTCTAATACGTCGACATGCCATGTTATTATTACAGAGTCAGAAGTTCTTGTGAAAGGTGAATGGAGAGAAGCTTTATAGAGGTGATATTTGATTTGGGCCTCAGAGGATATGATTTTGTTGTTGTTTGTTTATTTGTTTGTACTAGAAAACTGGAGGAAGGCACTAAAAGGACTGCTCATGTAAGCATGAAAGTGTTAGGGAAATAATGAATTCAGAGTGATGGCAGCAGGTGTGTGTGGGGGGCATCTAATGGGACATAAATCTCGAAAGGAGTTTGTTGGTGTAGTGAAATTAATTACTTTTGTGTGTGGCCTTTCTAGCCATGGTCTTGTGACTCCCACCCAGGTGATTGGGTGGGGCTGTGCAAATAAGATAATTGTGGGCCACCAAGGAAATCAGTCAGTTTTGCCTTAAAACAGAGCTAATTCCAGAGCAGAGGGGAGAGATTACCACTACCAAAGAAGGAGAGATGCGCAGCAGAGACCTGCAGCAGAGACCTATAGCAGACACTGGCAAGAGATGGCACAGTGGGCTTCCCAGCCCACGGAGCCAGAAACCTGAGTCCTTTTGTGCAGAGACTGAGGGTTAGAGAGAAGTCTATGCCTGACCCACGAATTTGGGACTCGCCAGCCTCCGCAACCACGTGAGTCATTTCCTTTATGTGGTTCGTGAGTTCTGTGAAATGTTGCAGCAAATTAAAGGGTCCCCAAAGACAGGAGGGAGAGTACTGAGGCGAGAGGGAGTAGTTGATGTTAGGGATGATGGAGTGGTACAGCAGCTTGGAAAAGTTAGACATTTGGTACATCTTTAACCTCTGTTTCATAGGCCCCAGCTTTGTGCTGATCCTTATAAAAGAAATTATTTGTTTAGTTGGGATGCATGTTAAGTGAGAGATAACTATAGGATATTACTTTGAAAAATAAGGTGGTTAAAAAAAAGGTGATATAAGATAGTAACTTTGGTCAGTGAATAAACCATCCCAAACAGCATCTTTGTATATAGTTTGTATATAGAGTGCCAATTTCAAAACCTCTCACATTACATGACTCCTAGAATTGAGAGGATTCTCTTTAAGCTGAGTTGGAGATAGGAAGCATATTGGACTTTCAGGATACTGACAAGGAGTAATGATTCTCAAAGAGAGCCTCACCATGATTTCCAAGATCATCTCCTTTCCCATACACAATTCTAAACATGATGGTGGCCATAGAGTTGGAATTGTTAGGGAAACCTAAGCATGGTTCACCTTCCTCTTCACTTCCTCCTGGATAAAATGCTGTCTCTGGTTCTTGCTGCCCACTTCAGATGCCACAGGAAACTGCTCTGCTTTGTGGTCAGACAGGGGAGGGGAGGGGAGGTGGAAACCAACACTTTAAGGGAAGCATCAGAAGCTGGTGCTTGAAACTTGCTTGCCACCCATTCTTATCCTTGCCACAGGGTATCACTGGGCTGGGGGAGTTTTCTGAGAAGTTTGTGGGTAGCTTGTATAGTATCATTAATTGGGAAATTAGATTACTGGCTATAAATTGGAGGGCAAGGATTGTCTTTATTTAAAGTTGAGGAAATGAAGTGTGGGAGGGTAGATGATAGCCATACTTTTGCACCAAATTGCAGCGGTTTACTTGCTTTTGCTTTGGGGGTCATACTAACTTCAGCACCAAAGCTGGTCCCCTGGAAGTCTCCATTAGGAAGGGTTAGTTTTACATGATTTCCTGTTTGGGTATGATTCTGAGTAATGTAAGTAACCCCTTATTGATTACAAGTCTTCTTTCTCTTTCCCCAAATTGCCCATCTGATTTTCTTCTTTAAGGCTCTCTTCACTCCTTCTGGAAACAAAACTTAAAACCCAACTGCTTTTGATATCTAAACCAAATTTCCCTAGGCTTATTACAACCTATAAATGGTACATAATAAGGAGTAATAACATCTCTACTCACTAGCATAATTCCGGGCCTGCACTCCACTATCAAGCAGTCTTCTTTTATTTTCCTCACTCTAGCCCCCTTGCTGGGGTCCCAATTCCAGGAAGGCAGTTAAGGGCAGTGCCTTACCTCAGCTATGGCCGCCAGGAGGGCCCACTATATGAATACTGGTGTCTGTGTCAAGAGACCTGGTGCCACGTACTGTTCATGCTCCGTCAAGATGCCGCCATGGTGCCAGGATCCCTGATTTCTCACTGTGGGGATGCTACAGTGGGTTCCACACAAACGAGGACTATGTCTCTCTTTGCAGTTATGCTTTTCTCCTAGTCCCTGAAGCAGCATTTCTTGTGCCTATGCTGGAAAGCGTTCAATCAGCTTCACCTGCAGGCGTTCTTTCTACAGTACCGACTCTAGGGCTCATACCGGCAATAGATAACAGACTGCTCATCCCGTCACAGTCTCTTCCTGAGCATGTACGCAGAAACATTTATTATTCTTTTCCAAGAACCTTTCCCCAAACAAACAAATATAGACAAAAGATTCCAACATGAAAGCATAAAAGCCAGAGTTCTTATCCACCATTCATTAGGCATGTGTGAATCCCAATTTCGACTCAAGCACATCCAAGAAAAGTTCCTTCATGCATATCTCTTTTTAACCAAACTGAAGAGGATGTGCTGAAAATCTCGCCACCCAAATCCCACACATCATTGTTGTGAGATGAATGGGTTATCAGGGCTAACTGTTACCACCGCATCATTTGCAGAACGTCATCCGAGGTATTAATTTTCACTAGTTTTATGGGAGAACCTCTGTGCATCTGCTTCATCTCCAGAGCATTCTCATAATTTCGGGGATAAAGTTGTAACAATCATGTTCATTTTTCTTTGGGGGAGACACAGGAGATTTAGCACTGGACTTCCTATGTGATTTGAAAAATCAGACCTCAAATACCTTTGAAAACAAGTAGAATTCATTAAAATCAGAGTAAACCATTTTTCTTTTCTTGGTCAAGGGGATGTATAAATTCAGAATTTCTAAAGAATCAAGACGGAGGTGTTTTTCTTTCTAAGCCTTGTGGATTAGATTCAGTGTAAGAAGCATTCGTTGTGTGTAAAGTATATATATGTCCATGGAGAGAGGATGCTGCTCAGAATTCTCTAACTAAAGACAGTTTCATTTTTTGTTTTTAAGAGATCTTTACTTTGAAATTGGTGAGTTTCAATTACTTTTTTTAGGTACCAACGTTCAATATTCTGTTTCAGTATTTGAGTTGGGTAGAAACATGATGTGGACCATTATCATTCTAATAAAATCAGAACTTTATGAATCGGATGCCAATTCTGGAAAGAAAGAAGAGAAAGGAGCTGTGTTTTTTAGGTCATGTATTTACATGAAATTCAGAACTACTCATGGTAGTAGGGAAACTAATACATCCAGGCTATGCCCAGAGTATGGTGCATAGTCATTACAAAAGGAATTTTCTTAGCTAGTAGCTTGCAGGTTAATAATTACTTCAGGTGGGACTATGTAGTGTTTGACATATGATCTGCATGCACACTCTAACAATTCCATCTTTTTTTCCTAGTGTATATTATGTCTTATTGTGTTGACCTGAAGCTCTTAGCTCATTTGATCATGAATCAGAGGGAGAGATCTGGGCCTGTAGACACCAAGTTCCCCTGGGGACTACAACCATCAAGCACATAAGTCCCTGCCACAAATTCATGCGGTGCTGGTGTCATGGAGTTTTGAGTCATAAAATAGTACTGCTTAGAAGCCTTTTCTGAAAGTATTGAGTCGGTTACAGGAATAATTACGTGAACCACAAAATACCCTGGCTTCATGTTGTGGCTCATTAACACAAAATTCTATGATGTGGAGTATCACAGTGACCTAACTCTTTTCCCTTCCAGTGTTTGATGGCGGCAGCTCTGCAGAAGAAAGCTCAAGCTTCTAAAATATAACACAAAATAAAATCTAAACATTTAAATGACCAAATTCAAAGTGTATTTAAAAATCCAGAATTGCCCTTTGCCTGAAAGTTTTCCTTTTAAACCATTTAACATTTCCAATTAGAAATAGTTCCTTCGGCCTCTTACAGATAAACAATTTCAATTTTGTACTAAAACCAAAATGTTAATTTTTGTCATTATTTTGAAGCTGTCTTCATATAACAACACTTAGGATTTTAAACATGGCTTTGCCTTAAATAATTTGAGCTTAACTTTGCCCTACAGCCTGAGATATGGGGCCTACAGTGAAACAGATTCCCTCCCTCCCCCATTCATGTCTGCCATAATAGAGGACTAGATTGTAGGTCTTCCCACAAACTGTGGTTATATACTTACCTATATACTTACTCCAGGCATGGGGCAAAACAAAGACACCAACCCCCAGACCTGAGTTACTGAAGCAATAGGAAGTCATAGTGGCCGCAGGAGAAGTTACTAGAACTCTTTCCTTCCCTTCTGAGATCTTCCATTCTTTTTCTCGTCCACTCTAATTTTTTCTAGGTGCATCAGTTCTCCCTTCCATGGAATAGCAATCCCACCCTAAACCAAAAACCAAGCCTGTTGCTGTTGAGTCGATTCTGACTCATAGTGACCCTATAGGACAGGGTAGAACTGCCCCATAGGGTTTCCAAGGAGTGGCTGGTAGATTCAAACTGCCAACCCTTCGGTTAGCAGCCGAGCCCTTATCCACTGTGCCACCAGGGCTCCAATCCCATCCTAGAAACTATTTATAATAGCCCAGCAACCTTTACAATTGTATAATCAGTTTTACCCACTTGCTTCTTGGAAATGGCAGGAATCTCCCAAACACCTTCTGGTGGCTGCTTTTCAGACCTGTAGTAGTGATGGGATTTTGGAGCAAGAGAGCTGGCATCGTCATTTTAAATATAAGTAGGTCCAAGGGAAATAGAACAGGGAGCCCTGGTGGTGCATTGGTTAAGGGCTTGGCTGCTAACCAAAAGGTTGGCTGTTCGAACATCTTGGGAGAAACATGTGGCACCCTGGTTCCATAAAGATTTCAGCCTTGGAAACCCCGTGGGGCAGTTCTACCCTGCCCTGTGGGGTCGCTATGAGTTGGAATCAACTTGATGGCAATGGGTTTAAAGGGAATAGAACTCTCATCTGATGCACTGGAAAACTTAAATTCTAGAAAGAATTAGATAAATTTTTCATTTATAGTTAGTTTTTAGTTTGATGCTGATGTATCTTTAAGAATATTCAGCCTCGAGGGGCAAGATGGCGCTCTAGGCAGAAACACCACGCCGTCCCTCCACAGCAAAGATCCGAAAAACTAAGCCTAACAGAGAATCAACAATCCTGAAACCCTAGAACACCAAATGAAGAGATAAAGAACTCAGCCAAACACCAAACGGAGTGAGAATACTAAAAGAGAACGGAGAGCGAGGAGAGACTCAGGCAGAGATTCCTCACCAGCTAACGCAGCGCGGATCCACCATCTTGGATTCCTATCGGAGACCAGCAAACGGGAGAGCTGCCTTGCAGAGCATCTGGTCAGAGACAGAACGACTGGTAAACTGCGGTGCGCGCTCTCCCACCACCCACCCCTCTCCGCCTCAGCTGGGGATCCCCTGCTTTCTGTGGCCAGGGTCCCTGGGCTGGGGGGTGCTGGTGCTTGGATTCCGCGCGCCTGGGCTGGCGGCTTTCTGGGAGCCGTTTGCTGGCAGCTAGCGAACCTTTCTCTGCCGCCTCCCCCTCCTTTTGCCTGCGTGCCTGGTTCCGAGTGCTGTCTCTGCTCTCTCCTGCGGGGCTGTAGGGCTGCGTGCGGGCGTGTGGCTGTTTCTAGGTCTGGGCTCCCGCGTGGGTGGGATCCCGGGGCCTTTGTTCGTTCGCCCCTCTGCTTTCTGTGGCCGGAGTCCCTGAGCAGGGGGGCGCCGGTGCTTGGATTCCGCGCGCCCGGGCTGGAGGCTTTCTGGGAGCCGTTTGCTGGCACCTAACGAACCTTTTTCTGCCGCCTCCCCCTCCTTTTGCCTGGGTGCCTGGTTCCGAGTGCCGTCTCTGCTCTCTCCTGCGGGGCTGTAGGGCTGCGTGCGGGCGTGTGGCTGTTTCTAGGTCTGGGCTCCCGCGTGGGTGGGATCCCGGGGCCTTTGTTCGTTCGCCCCTCTGCTTTCTGTGGCCGGAGTCCCTGAGCTGGGGGGCGCCGGTACTTGGATTCCGTGCGCCCGGGCTGGGGGCTTTCTGGGAGCCGTTTGCTGGCCGCTAGCGAGCCTTTTTCTGCCGCCTCCCCCTCCTTTTGCCTGGGTGCCTGGTTCCGAGTGCCGTCTCTGCTCTCTCCTGCGGGGCTGTAGGGCTGCGTTCGGGCGTGTGGCTGTTTCCAGGTCTGGGCTCCCGCGCGGGTGGGATCCTGGGGCCTTTGTTCATTGGCCCCTCTGCTTCCCGTGGCCACGGTCACTTAACCCCGAGACTACCGGCTTCTTGGAATTCGCGCCCCTGAGTGGGGGCTCTCTGGGTCCCATTTGTAGGCACTGACTGCTGGTGTTGCCCTTTTTTTTTTTTCTAAATTTTATTTTTCTTCCTTTTTTGATTAGTTTTGTCATCTTTTACCTCTTTTTCTCTTTTGTCTTTCTTCATTGCTTAATTTCTTGTCTCTCTATCTCTTCCTTCTCTTTCTGATCCCTGAATACCAGGCGATGTATGCCTCTGTACCTTCTGGCCAGGCTGAGCTGTGAAAATTGAGACCGACTCCCCCAGACCTCATAGCTGCATCGGTGGGATCCCTGGGAACTTTGCAGTTCTTTAACTTTTCTGATTTTTATTTGGTCATTCTTTCCTTTTCTTTCTCTTCCCCCTTCTGGTTTCCTCCATCCCATAGTCTCTCATCTGTACATTCCAATGACAAGCTCCCCTAGCATTCTTTTATGTTTGTACGCTTTTTGCTCCTCCTCCTCTCTCCTCTCTCCCATATCCAGCTTAGCTTCACACATAACCATCTTCCCGCTGCACCCTACCTACCTGCACCGTGCACTAGACATCACATCACCAAGCGGTGCAGGCACGCCCTATTGGAACCTGCCCAGCACTGACTACCGACTGTCCTGGTGGCTGCGGTGAGTGCCACAAGCAACCCATCCCAGTGGCTCCTCCTCAACTAGATCTGCCCAGCTGTACCACAAGAACGAAAAAAAAAAAAAAAATCTACAATCAATAAACGAGAGAAATATCTACTGAATGCCCCGAAAACAGCAAACAATATCAAAACATTTACAAAAACAAGACAAGATGGCTCCAATAGGCGTCCAAATTAAAACACCAGATAACTCTCCTGTGGAAGAAAATGCACTAGAAGTACCTGATACGGAACTCAAATCACTAATACTCGGAATTTTCCAAGAACTGAGGCAAAAAGCTGACAAACATGAGGAAAAAATAGACAAATTTATGGAAAATACAGACAAAAAATTGGAAGAATTCAGGAAGATGATGCAAGAACAAAATGCCAAAATAAATTCACAACTCGAAATTATACAAAAACAACAATTAGAAATCCAAAAGATAAACAACAAGATTTCAGAAATGGACGGTGTCATAGAAGGGCTGAGAAGTAGATTTGAAACCATGGAAGACAGGATCAGTGGAACTGAAGACAAACACTTGGATACAACTCTGCTTCAGGAAAACTCAGAAAAAAGAACAAAGAAAAATGAAGAGACCCTGAGAGTTATGTGGGACACAATTAAAAGCAAAAACCTACGAGCGATTGGCATACCAGAACAGGGGGAGAAAACAGAAAACACAGAGAGGATCATTGAGGAACTGCTGACAGAAAACTTTCCCAATATCATGAAAGATGAAAAGCTGGTCATCGAAGAAGCTCAACGAACCCCATATAGAAGAGACCCCAAAAGAAAATCACCAAGACATATCATATTCACACTCGCTAAAACTAAAGACAAACAAAGAATCCTGAGAGCAGCTCGTGAAAAACAAGAAGTCACATACAGAGGAGAAACAATAAGACTAAGCTCAGATTATTCAGCAGAAACCATGCAGGCAAGAAGGCAATGGGATGACATATATAAAATCTTGAAAGAAAAAAATTGTCAGCCAAGAATAATATATCCTGCAAAACTCTCATTCAGATTTGATGGTGAAATTAGGTCATTTCCAGATAAACAGAAACTAAAGGAATATGCAAAAGTCAAACCAAACTTACAAGAATTATTAAAGGGAGTTCTTCGATCTGAGGACAAACAGCTTCAGCCCTCAGGCAGGACCTAGGAGCTAGGACGCAGGTTAACATGAACCAGATACCATTCTAGGAACTGAACTACAGAGGACTTTCCAAAAACAAAAGAAATACAACAGGGAATCAGAGAAATCAATCAAAGGATGACAACAACATCAAAACAATGAAAGAGGGAACAAACGGCATAGGTATAGAACCTTCTAAAGGAGAAGAAGGCAAGGCGATACCAAGCAACGGTAGACTGCTTCAAAATTATAAAGATAAGGGTAAAATTCATGGTAACCACAAAAAAAGTTAACAAACCAACTCATAAAAATAAAGACAAAAAACATAAAGTCTCAACAAAAACAAAACCTACAAAAACAAAAGAAATGAACACAAAATCCACAAACAAAAGGAACTCAGCACAAGAGAGTAAGAAGAACAAAGAAAACTTCAGCATCACAAAAAAAAGCACTACAAAATGACAGCAACAAACTCACATCTATCAATAATTACACTGAACGTAAATGGACTCAATGCACCCATAAAGAGACGGAGAGTGGCAGAATGGATAAGAAAACAGGATCCATCAATTTGCTGTCTACAAGAGACACACCTTAGAAACAAGGATGTGAATTTATTAAAAATCAAAGGTTGGAAAAAAATATATCAAGCTAACAACTATCAAAAAAGAGCAGGAGTGGCAATTCTAATCTCAGATAAAATAGACTGTAAAACAAAATCTACCATAAAAGACAAAGAAGGACACTATATAATGATTAAGGGGATGATCCATCATGAAGACATAACCATAATAAATATCTATGCACCCAATGACAGGGCTCCAAAATACATAAAAAAAACTCTAACAGCACTGAAAAGAGAAATTGACAGTTCCACAATAATAGTAGGAGACTTCAACACACCACTCTCAGTAAAGGACAGAACAACTAAAAAGAAACTCAGCAAAGATACAGAAGACCTAAAGGACACAATCAGCCAACTGGACCTCATAGACATATATAGAACAATCCATCCAACCGCTGTAAAGTACACATTCTTTTCCAATGAACATGGAATGTTCTCCAGAATAGACCACATCTTAGGCCACAGAGCAATCCTCAACAAGATCCAAAATGCTGAGATAATTCACAGTATCTTCTCTGACCACAATGCCATCAAGGTAGAAATTAACACTAGAAAGAGCAAGGAAAAAAAATCAAACACATGGAAACTGAATAATAATCTGCTTACACATCAATGGGTAATAGAAGAAATCAGAGATGGAATTAAAAAATTCCTAGAATCAAATGAAAATGAAAACACATCATACCAAAACCTTTGGGACACAGCAAAGGCAGTCCTCAGAGGACAATTTATAGCAATAGATGCACATATCAAAAAAGAAGAAAGGGACAAAATCAAAACATTAACTACAGAACTCAAACAAATAGAAAGAGAACAACAAAAAAAGCCTACAACCACCGGAAGAAAGGAAATAGTAAAGATCAGAGCAGAAATCAATGAAATAGAGAACAGAAAAACGATAGAAAGAATCAACAAAACCAAAAGTTGGTTCTTTGAAAGAATCAACAAAATCGACAAACCACTGGCCAGACTGACAAAAGAAAAACAGCAGAGGGCACAAATAACCCAAATAAGAAATGAAATGGGGGACATTACAACAGACCCAACTGAAATAAAAAGGATTATAACAGAATATTATGAAAAACTATATTCCAACAAATTTGAAAACCTAGAGGAAATGGATAAATTTCTAGAAACATACGGCCTACCCAAACTACAACAAAGTGATATTGAAAATCTGAACAGACCCATAACAAGAGAAGAGATTGAAAAGGCAATAAAAAAACTCCCAACCAAAAAAAGCCCTGGCCCAGATGGCTTCACTGGAGAATTCTACAAAACATTTACAGAAGAGCTCGTACCAGTTCTACTCAAGTTATTTCAGAGCATAGAAGAGGAAGCAACACTTCCAAATTCATTCTATGAAGCCAGCATAACGCTGATACCAAAACCAGGCAAAGACATCACAAAAAAAGAAAATTACAGACCAATATCTCTCATGAATATAGATGCAAAAATTCTGAACAAAATTCTAGCCAATAGAATTCAGTATCATATCAAAAAAATAATACACCACGACCAAGTAGGATTCATACCAGGTATGCAAGGATGGTTTAACATTAGAAAATCCATCAACGTAATCCACCACATAAATAAAAGGAAAGAAAAAAATCACATGATTATCTCAATTGATGCAGAAAAGGCATTTGACAAAGTCCAACACCCATTCCTGATAAAAGCTCTCAATAAAATAGGTATAGAAGGGAAATTTCTCAACATAATAAAGGGCATCTATGCAAAACCAACAGCCAACATCATTCTTAATGGAGAAAGGCTGAAAACATTCCCCCTGAAAACAGGAACAAGACAAGGATGCCCTTTATCACCACTCCTATTTAATATTGTGCTGGAAGTTCTAGCTAGAGCAGTAAGGCAAGAGAAAGAAATAAAGGGCATCCAAATTGGTAATGAAGAAGTTAAACTCTCCCTGTTTGCAGATGATATGATACTATACATAGAAAACCCTAAAGACTCCACGAGAAATTTACTGGAAGTAATAGAAAGATTCAGCAGAGTAGCAGGATACAAGATAAACATTCAAAAATCAGTTGGATTCCTATACACCGGTAAAGAGAACGATGAAAAGGAGATCAGGAAATCAATACCATTTTCAATAGCCCCTAAAAAGATAAAATACTTAGGAATAAATCTGACCAGGAATATAAAAGACCTATACAAAGAAAACTACAAAACACTGCTGCATGGAACCCAAAGGGATCTACATAAATGGAAAAACATACCATGCTCATGGATAGGCAGACTCAACATTGTGAAAATGGCAATTCTACCTAAAGCAATCTACAAATACAATGCAATTCCGATACAAATACCAACAACATTCTTCAAAGAGATGGAAAAACTAATTATTAACTTTATATGGAAAGGGAAGAAACCCCGAATAAGTAAAGCACTACTGAAGAAGAAGAATAAAGTTGGAGGACTCACACTACCTGACTTGAGAACCTACTATACAGCTACAGTACTCAAAACAGCCTGGTACTGGTACAACAACAGAGACATTGACCAATGGAACAGAATTGAGAACTCAGATGTAAATCCATCCACCTACGGTCACCTGATTTTTGACAAGGGCCCAAAATACATCAAATGGGGAAAAGACAGTCTTTTTAACAAATGGTGCTGGCAAAACTGGATATCCATTTGTAGAAAAATGAAACAGGACCCATACCTCACACCATATACAAAAACTACTTCAAAATGGATCAAAGACCTGAATATAAAGCCTCAAACTATAAAATTCATAGAAGAAAAAATAGGACCAACACTTCAGACCTTAATACATGGCATTAACAGGATACAAACCATAAACATCAACACAAAAAACCCAACAGATAAACTAGATAATTGGGATCTTCTAAAAATCAAACATCTATGCTCTTCAAAAGATTTTACCAAAAGAGTTAAAAGAGAACCTACAGACTGGGAAAAAATTTTTGGACAGTACAAGTCAGACAAAGGTCTAATCTCCATAATCTACAAGAAAATCCAACACCTCTACAGCAAAAAGACAACCAATCCTATCAAAAAATGGGCAAAGGAAATGAACAGACACTTCACCAAGGAAGACATTCAAATGGCCAACAGACATATGAGGAAATGCTCGCGATCACTAGCCATTAGAGAAATGCAAATTAAAACCACAATGAGATACCATCTCACCCCGGCATTACTGGCACGAATCAAAAACACTGGAAATAACAAATGTTGGAGGGGCTGCGGGGAGACGGGAACTCTTATACACTGCTGGTGGGAATGCAAAATGATACAGCCATTTTGGAAAATGATATGGCGTTTCCTCAGAAAGCTAGAAATAGACGTACCATTCGATCCAGCAATCCCACTCCTAGGAATATATCCTAGAGAAATAAGAGTCATCACTCGAATAGACATATGCCCACCTATGTTCATGGCAGCATTATTCACAATAGCAAAACGATGGAAACAACCTCGATGTCCATCAACAGACGAATGGATACACAAACTATGGTACATACACACAATGGAGTACTATGCAACGAGAAAGAACAATGAATCGGTGAACCATCTCATAACATGGATGAAACTGGAGGACATCATGCTGAGTGAAATAAGTCAATCACAAAAGGACAAATATTGTATGAGACCTCTATTGTAAAAACCCATGAAAAAATTCACATGCAAAATGTAACAATCCTTGTTGGTTACCAGGGATGGGAGGGGGGGGGGAATACTAAATAGGTAATAGGTAAGTGGTAACTTGGGTGAGAGATGAGATAGTACATAGTACAGGGGAAACTAACACAACCTGCACAAGGAAAGGTCATGGAGGCCCTATAGACACATCCAAACCCCCCGAGGGACTGAGTTGTTGGACGGAGGGCTCTGGGGACCATGATCTCGGGGAACATCTAGCTCAATTGGCATGACACTACTTATAAAGATAATGCTCTACATTCTACCTTGGTGAGTAGTGTCTGGGGTCTTAAAAGCCTATGAGCGGCCATCTAAGATACTCCACTGATCTCATCCCTTCGGGAACAAGGGAGAACGAAGAGAACAGGATACAAGGAAAAGATTAGTCCGAAGGACTAATGGTCCACAGCTACCAAGGCCTCCACGGGACTGAGCCCAGTACAGCTGGATGGTGCCCGGCTACCACCAATGACTCCTCTGACCAGGATCACAACAGAGGGTTCTGGGCAGAGCTGGAGTAGGATGTAGAGCATAATTTTAACTCCCAAAAAAAAAAAAAAAAAAAAAGAAGACCAGATATACTGGCCTAAAGAATACTAGAGAAACCTCGAGAGTGTGGCCCCCAGACACCCTTTCAGCTCAGAGGTGAAGTTACCTTCAAGGTTCGATGTTAAGCCTGGGAATGGACACCCCAGTAAAACTAAATGGGACTAACGATGTACAGGAGTCCGGTGACAAGGGCCAGAAGGCAGAGGGAGAGTAGGAAACTGATGATAAGGAACACAAATTGAATAAGAACACTGTCGATGTATTGTGAGATTGTTGACCACTGCTATAGGGCAACATTTGTAGTAACTATTAAATGGGAGGCTGTTTTGTCCTGTAAGCCTTCATCTTGGGCGAGAATGGCAGCACAATTGGAAGAGCATAGTCAATATCACTTAAATGTGTAAGTAAAAAGTTTTGAAATGGTGTTTAAATAAAATATAAATAAATAAATAAATAAATAAACAAATGAGACTAAAGAGGTACAATAGTCCACTGACAAGGTCCAGAAGACAGAAGGGGACAAGGAAGCCCCCTGGTGATAGGGAACACAAGGTGGAGTAAGGATATTCTTGATGTGCTGTGAGATTGTTAACCATTGTCACAGGGCAACATGTGTAGTAACTGTTAAATGAAAAACTATTTTGTTCTGTAAGCCTTCATCTTAAGTGAGAATAACAGCACAGTTGGAAGAGCGTAGTCAATGTCACTGAACTGTGAATGTAGAAATTTTTGAAACGGTTTATCTTTGGCCATCTGTAATTTTCATCAAAAAAAAAGGTTGAGAATTTAGAGGCTTAATACGTTGTGGGGTTGTTAACCAATGTCAAAAAACAACATGTGTACTACTATTTCATGAGAAACTATTTGCTCTGTAAGCTTTCACCTGAAGTACAATAAAATATAAAAAAAAAAAAAGAATATTCAGCCTCTGTTTTTAGGGGAAGGAGTCCTGGTGGCAGAGTGGTTAAAGTGATCAACTGTTAACCAAAAGTTTGGCAGTTCAAAACCACCAGCGGTTCCACAGGAGAAAGATGTGGCAGTCTGCTGTAAAGATGTACAGCCTCAGAAACCCTGTGGGGTCGCTATGAGTCGGAATAGACTCGACGGCAGTGGGTAATTTTTAGGGGAAATATAGCATAAGAGTATAGAAAAAAATGTAGAATTAAATTTGATTTTCTTAAGTTCAAGCTATATGTATATGCTTGGATAGTTGGGTGTAAAGATTAAAAGGTCTTAACTATATAGAATATACATTATAAATGCATAATGATAACAAAAAGTACTTTGGTATTTTTATTTGTCTAAGGTAACATTAAAAAAAAAAACACGTTTTTTCTTCTTTTTACCTGATTTGAAGTAGTCTGTGATTTTCTAGAAGACAGATATTGCATTTTATTGATCTCAGAGTCCTCAGCAGAGTCTAATACAATGGGTTAAGCTTGGTAAAAAACAAAACAAAACAAAACAAAAACACTTGTCATCAAGTTGATTCCAACTCATGGCAACCCTGTGTGTGTCAGAGTAGAACTATGTTCCATACGGTTTTTGATGGCTGATTTTTCAGAAGTAGATCACCAGGCATTTTTTTCAAGGCATCTCTGGGTTGACTTGAACCTCCAACCTGTCAGTTAGCAGCTAAGTGTGTTAACCGTTTGTTTTATAGCTATTCCATAAGTATTTATGACGTTAAATTAACTTCCTGTATAATAAATAATGCTTTTTTATTGGAAATAGGATCGCAAACCAGATCACTTGAGATTTTGTTCTGGGTATAGATGGCTCTGGGCCTTCTGGTCTGCATGAATGGTGCTCCTTAAGTTTGTGCATGGTGTGGGGCCTTGGCTCTAAGGTGAGGTCAATGGACTAGGAATGGGAGAAACTCTCCATTCTTAATAAATATGTTCTGTTTTTCAAAAATAAATCCATGATTTTCTATGCCCTATCAAAATTAGTAAGCATAACTTTTATTTTAACATTTGATATGCATAAGCTTGCCCCACTATTTTCTGTTTCTAGAGTGATCTTTCGAAGACGCAAATCTGCTTATGTTACTCCATGGCATTCTTCGGTAGCTTCTCATGGTTTCAGGAGATAGATCATACCCTTTAGCATGGTTTTCTATGAGTTACACTAAGCTTCATCTTTCTCTACTCCCCATCTCCCCACTTTATTTTCCAGCCATCCTGAAGTACTCACAGTCTCCAGTAATCATTCTCTATGATGCGTCTATAGACCCCCTTGCATTGGAGAGGAAGGAATGTTCCTCAGTGTGGAGGTGAAATTCCATTCAGACTTCTCATTTCTTTGGCTGGAGTATATTTTGAAGGGAAAAGACAGTATTTGCTGCCTTCTTTCTCCTTCTCAGCAGGTTTTGGGTTAACAGAGAGAGCAGACAATGTTTCTTTGTTCTCCTCAACAAAAAGTTAGGAGGGAACTTTGGAATTCCTTAAGAGTTATATGAATCTCTTTGGTTAATTGTTTTAAATTTTGCTTTTCTAGATGAATGGCCCTTTTAAATTGAGCAATGGAAGCATTGGTCTTTGCAGTGTGAGTAGAAGCCATGTTTTTTTTGGTCCTCTTCTGATAGTTGTTGCCCATAAAATGTAAATAATGGATTTACATGAAGGAATTTACCTCCACAGAGCCTTTAAATAGCCTGATAACCTTCATGTTACACTTCTGATGCCTTAAATATCAAACCTGAAATAATAAAAGTAGAAAATCCTTTTCATTCAAGTTGGGGGAGGGACATTTTGAAAGCTTCTACCTCTATATTCCCTTACTCACTCTTAGGAGGAAGGAATCAGAATGTCTGACATGACTAGTTTAGGATGCTTTTCTGTAACAGAAAAGCTAAGTAGGAGTGAGTTAAAAGCTTCATTTTCCATGAAATTACCACCCTCCTAAGTGAACAGCCTCGCCTTTGCCCTCTGCCAGCTTGCTCCCAAACTGGTGTGCCTGAGATCTGGAAGTTCACTAACACCTCATTGTGAGGGGGAAGAATAGAACAGAGCGCCAGGGAGCAGGCGAGGACAGGAGGTCAGTGCACTGACCCGGATTCCGAGGCTTTGGTTTGTGGAATAACTTCACCCAGCTCCGCCAGTTTTGTTGACCTGTTGTTGTGCGGTATTGGGGCCTCCACGCCCTCTGCTGGGCAGAGCAACACGTACGGCTCCTTACAGCCCATGGCCTCCTGAATATCAAGCTGTTGCTAACGCAGGCACAGATTTTCCTCTCGGGGTGACAAACTACCTGACCATGTTATGCCAGTGTGAGATGATGGTCATGAAAACCCAGTCTTGAGTTGTCTTGAAGTTTTGTCTGAGCAAGCAAACAAGAAGCCATTTTTTTTTCTACCCCCAGTCAACTTAATAGTTACCCATTTCCTCTGAGTGTGGAATGTAGCTTTAATCTTGTTCTCCTGGGGTTCAACTCAATGGCACAAGACACTAAAGTGTTATCTATTTTTGTCCAGAGTAAATGGAGGCACAAAAAGAATTGTCTAGAAACCCACATTTTCCATTTAACATACATATGTCACATTCTTTTGGGAGTTGAAGATTTGGCGTATTTTAATGGTTTTCCTTACTTTTAACATAGCTCTTTTCAACATTAGTATTCTAATTTCAGGGCTTAAAATGTATTTGAATTTCATGCATTTATTTATTTTCTTTAGTCATTCAACAAACATTAATGGGCACCTACTATATACCAAATAGATCCCTGGTGGCGCAGTGGTTAAAGCATTTGGCTGCTAACTGAAAGGTCTTGGGTTCCAACCTACCAGCTGCTCCTTGGGGAAAAAGATGTGGCAGTCTGCTTCCATAAAGATTTACAGCCTTGGAAACCCTATAGGGCAGTTGTACTCTGTCCTATAGGGTCACCGTCAGTTGGAATCAACTCCATGGCAGTGGGTTTGGATTTTTTTTTTTTTTTTTTTACTACATACCAGACATTGTGTAGAATTGGGAAGAATGCTAGGAGATGGAGAAGAAAAGAGGATATCTAGATGCTTGAGAAGCTCAGTCTAGAGAAGACTCAGGCATGCAGTATAAAAAGGAGGAGACAAATTGTTGAGGAAACATGTTGTTGTTAGGTGCTGCCGAGTTGGTTCTGACTCACAGCAACCCTATGTACAGCAGAAGGAAACACTGCCCAGTCCTGTGCCATCCTCACAATGCTTGAGCTCCTTGTTGTAGCCAGTGTCAGTCCATCTCGTTAAGGGTCTTCCTCTTTTTCGCTGACCAGGTAGACTTGACCAAGCATGATGTCCTTCTCTAGAGACTGCCCCTCCTGATAGCATGTCCAAAGTATGTGAGATGCAGTCTCACCATCTTGGCTTCCAAGGAGCATTCTGGCTGTACTTCTTCCAAGACAGATTTGTTCGTTCTTTTTGCAGTCTATAGTATATTCAATATTCTTTACGAACACCACAATTCAAAGGTGTCAGTTCTTCTTTGGCCTTCCTTAAACATTGTCCAGCTTTCGCATGCATATGAGGCGATTGAAAATATCATGGTTTGGGTCAGGTGCATCTTATTCCTCAAAGTGACTTCTTTACTTTTCAACACTTTAAAGAGGTCTTTTGCAGCAGATTTGTCCAAGGCAACACGTCATTTGATTTCCTGACCACTACTCCCATGGGCATTGATTGTGGATACAAGTAAAATGAAATCCTTGACAACTTCCATCTTTTCTCCATTTTTCATGTGTTGGTTACTGGTCCAGTTGTCAGGATTTTTGATTCTTTATGTTGAGGTGCAATCCATACTGAAGGCTGTAATCTTTGATCTTCATCACTAAGTGCTTCAAGTTCTCTTCAGTTTCAGGAAGGAAGGTGGTATCATCTGCATAACTCAGGTTGTTAATGAGTCTCCCACCAATCTTGATGCTGCATTCTTTTTCATATAGGCCAGCTCTTCTTGGATTATTTGCTCAGCATACAGATTGAATAAGTATGGTGAAAGAATACAACCCTGACACACACCTTTCTTGACTTTAAACCACTCAGTATCTCCTTGTTCTGTTCAAATGACTGCCTCCTAATCTATCTACAAGTACCTCGTGAGCACAATTAAGTGTTCAGGAATGCCCATTCTTTGCAATGTTATCCATAATTTGTCATGATCCACACAGTTGAATGCCTTAGCATAGTCAATAAAACACAGGTAAACCTCTTTCTGGTATTCTTTGCTCTCAGCCAGGATCCATCTGACGTCAGCAATGATATCCCTCATTCCATGTACTCTTCTGAATCCAGCTGGAAATTCTGGCAGTTCTTTGTCAATGTACTGCTGCAACGCTTTTAAATGATCTTCAGCAAAATTTTACTTATATGTAATATTAATGATATTGTTCGATAATTTCCACATTCTGTTGGATCACCTTTCTTTGGGATGGGCACAAATACGGATCTCTTCCAGTTGGTTGGCCAGGAAGCTGTCTTCCAACTTTCTTGACATAGACCAGTGAGCACTTTCAGTGCTGCATCTATTTGTTGAAACATCTCAGTTGGTAGTCCGTCAATTCCTGGGGCCTTGTTTTTCTCCAGGGCCTTCAGTGCAGCTTGGACTTCTTCCTTCTCCAGGGCCTTCAGTGCAGCTTGGACTTCTTCCTTCAGTACTATCAGTTCTTGATCATATGCTACCTCCTGAAATGGTTGAACATTGACTAATTCTTTTTGGTACAGTGACTTTGTGTATTTCATCTCCTTTTGACGTGTCCTGCATCGTTTACTATTTTCCCTGTAGAATCCTTCACTATTGCAACTTGATGCTTCAATTTTTTTCTTCCAGCACCACAGCAATACACAAGCCACCACAGTATGAAAAACTGACAGACATGTAGGGGAGGAAACACAGAGGTGAGAATAACAACATTTTTACAAAGAGTTGGAAGTTAGGATATGCTTCACAGGATGGTGAGAGAAGGATGTTTGTGTGTTTGTCAGTTAGGCTAGGTGGACATAGATAGAAAAGATTATATGTGTATGTGTCAAGATAGGCATAGTTTTTGAGAGGCTGGAGTCCAGGAAGTGTAATGTGGTGAGATGTGAGGCTAGGGTGGGTAGTCTGGAATCAGATTGTGAAGTTTAGCATGCTAAGCAGATTGGATTTTATCCAGTTGGAGGTGGGAAGTCACCCAAAGACTGTAACCAAAAGAGTTTGATGACTGCTTTTCATTTTAGAAATATCTTTCTGGAATGCAGAGGTTGCATAGAGGGTAGGGGAATGCCAAAATAGTGACAAGGGGCTGTTTAGGGAACTGTTGGAATAGACAAGACAGAAGATAGTGATGACATGAAGAAGAGCAATGAAAGTGGAGATCCTGGAAAGAGGATTAACTGGAACGCTGCTTAAAGGGTGGAAACTGGATCTGAAGGGTGAGGAAGCAGGACGAATCAAGGAAAATGTGACTGGTGGATGATGATAATATCAGGATGAGCATAAAAAGGTCTGGTGCAGCAATAATCTGATTTTGGGCATGTTAAGCTTGAGGTGACTGCAGGTAAGGATACCCACTAAATAGATAGAAGTATGAGAGTTGACCTCAGAGAGAGGGAAGGGCCATTGGGGGCAATTTGGGATTTACCAACTTGGAGCCTGAGGAATCAGTGAGAACATCCAGGAAGAATCTCTGTGGAGAGAAAGGGCAAGAGAGGCAAAGACAGAACACCTCATACTTCTCTTGTACACAATAGAGTAAGATGATAATTTTGTTACCTACTTTTTAAAATATTACACGTTTTTAATGATGTGGGTTTGGGTAACATTTGATTTTAATGAGAAACCTATTCAAAAGCAAAAAAAGTTTTTTTACTCGTACATGATCAAGTCTTCATCATGGAGTCTGTTAGTTTTATTATCTTGGATTTAATTACAATGTATGTTTCCAAAAAAAAGCCGTATTCAGTAAAAAATGGTGTAAAAATAAACTCTAGATGATATATCAAGTTAAAGCCAGGATTAAGTTGTATACGTGACAAAGCATCAAAGACTTGAGTTCTTTTGTGGATGGGATTTGGAATGGAAAATGGAGAAAGATCTAATTTGTTCTTATCTTAAGAGGGAAATTGACATTCATTTTTATCTATAGTCATATGCATAACTCGTTATGAAAAATGCATACAATTCTAACCTCTTAAGGAGGAGGGGGTGATTTAGAGATTATGTAGTATAACCTTATGTTTTACAGATGAGGCAACTACTGTACACGAAATTTTGAGAAACATGAAAACTGCATCCTATGTCTCTTCGGAGATTTATAATTCACATTGTCACATTAAAGGCTCTGAGATGTTCTGCAGGAAAGAAAATACTGGCTTTGTTTAACCTAGCATTTCCTAGTCTTATTTGAATATCAACCAAATATTTAGAAAATATTTGAATAATGGTACTTTAAGAGTTTCTTTTACAATTAAGAGAGACAGTGTAAGATTTCAAGGTATTAGCTGCCAAGCTCAGTTCAGTCAGCAAATGCTTATTGGCCCCCTGATATTTATAGATTCTGTGTTAGGCACTAAGGACACAAAGCTTAATCATAAAATGATAATAATAATAACAACAACAATAATAATAGCTAAAACTTGGTGAGGGCTCACTAGGGGCCAGGATTTTTGCTGAGTATTTTATATGTATGATCTCATGTAGTCCTCATAACCCTGTAAGGGAGATACTAGTTCCCATTTCAGAGATTGGGCAACTAAAGCCCAGACAATGAAGCGGTTTTCCAAAGGTCATAGACCTAGTGAGTTGCAGAACTGGGATTCAAATGTAGTTTTCATCTGATCCCTATGCCCACATGCTTAACTACCAGAGTGCTGCCCTTGAAGAATTTATGGCCTTAAGTAATATCCATAAATAGCCCCAAGATGGGCTTCAAGTCTTTTGACTTAAGGACCTCCAGTCTCTGATTTCTAGTGTTAACCCCTGATATCCTGCATTGCCCTGAAAAATCTTCCTCATTTAATGGCAGCCGGGGCAGCCCCTTTTCCCTCTGACTCTGTAGCTCTTGGTATAAAACATCCTTTTGTTGGGACATAGTATCTCACTTCTTCCACATTACATAATGAAACATACAAGAAGTGGATCACGATATAGCTAATTCACAACTTTCCTATATGGTTCCTGAATGTTCCTTTTTCATTTTTTTTTAAGTGGGAAAAATAAGCACTATATTTTAAATCGCTTTATACAGTCTAGGCAATACTTAAGCATTTAACTCTTAGCGATTTGTGTTTTTAATGGAATAGGGTTTTCCTTTTGGGTCATTTTCACAGAGTAACTTTGGTTGTCCAAACATACTCAGAAATACATTGGGGATTATGGTTTCAACACATGTAAGCCTAAGGCCAAAGTATGAGTAACACATGATATTTTGTTACATTTCATGAACAAACCACTGTTTTGTGGTATAATACAAAACATAGCTAAGTAGTTTAGATCGGTATCAAGCATTACAAGGTTAGGTTTTCAATTTATGTGATTACTCAAAGCTCATTAGAAGTATATTCTCTAGCTCTAGGGAATGCCGCCTAGAAAATTGTGGTTTCCCTTGTGAAAATGGTGTATTTTTAGTCCATTTATTATGTTTTTAAATTTATCTCAATTATATTCCTTTGTACTTTCAGTACAATAGTTGAATTCACAAATAAACTTACAAAGTCTGTTTTACCAGTAAGCTAAAAAAAAGTAAAAAAGAAAGAAAGAAAAAGAAAACACATTATTATTTATTAACTTAAGCCCTGTCTTTAGAATGTCACAAACTTTCTATCAATGAAGCTAATATTGCAAATTGTACTCTTTAAATTATACCAGCTGTGATGTGGTAAAAAAAAAAATAACTGTGAGTTCTAATTCTTTCTCTAGCATACAAACTAGAAAGCCAGTTTGTCTTTCTAATTTTTTAGTTTCCTCACTTAGAAAAGGGGTCTAGTATCATGTACCTTGTATGTGAATGTTATTTTCAGATATAGTATGAATAATATACATATTGCATATACATGGGATCATATTTACTGGCTGGCTCTGTGATCCTGAGCTCCTTATTTAACCTCTTTGAGCTATGGTTTCCTCATCTGTAAAATAATGATAATCATAGTGTCTATCTGATAGATTATTGTGAGAATTAGATTTGACAATGTACCTAACACCAGAGACAAGCTGATACATGATAGCTTCTCACTGCATGCTAACTTTCTTCCCTTCTTCCTTACAATATAAATACTACTATCATTTTATTTTTTTCACACACTAGTCCTTAATTTTATTTATGTATGAATATCTTCAAAATTGCACTTAAAACTCTTAATAAAAAACACAAAAACAACGAACATGGGTTGTGAGTATACGTGTGATATCTGAAGAACTGGGCCTAATTTGATCCAGCAAACATTTACAAAGGTCTTGGTATGCATAATATATTAGATTGACTAATGAGGGTTGATGTCTTTCTGAATTCTTGATAAGTCCACATTTCAAAGTAGGTCAGTGTTTTTGTTTTTAGCAAAATAAGAATGCATAATCAATGATATAAGAGTCATTACTTAGCAATAATTCGTTTCCTTTGGTTTAAAATGGAAGTATTGACTATATTTTCAAAACTGAAATACCGTTTACAGGGCCTTTCTTCTAGAGAGAGTCTAGAGATCCTGGGGAAAAGGGCAGCAGGATGTTGTCCTGAAGGAGGCAGGTACGAAGGAAACAAATTTGCACACCATCAATTTGTGAGTCTTAACTAGACACACATTTTTTGAAATATTCTTACCTGTAGTTTTGTAATACCTATTTAAGTATGGCTGTATATGTGTAATCCCTTTAAGTTAACTCATGGAGACCTTTTCTCTTTTTGCTTTGGCCATTAGGAAGCTTAAACATGAATCCGTGGCCCAATTTTATTAGCCTTATGATACTTTAGCTTGTGTCTTGGGCCTTATCTAACTTAGCCCTGATTTTGTTATTTCTCTTTTATTTATTTATATTTAAATTTTATTGTGTTTTAGGTGACAGTCAACAGCACAAATTAGTTTCTCATTTAAAAATTTATACACAAATTGTTTTGTGACATTAGTTGCAATCCCTGCCATGTGTCAGCACTCTCCCCCTTTCCATTCCGGGTTCCCCTTGTCCCAGGGGCCGATTAACCAGTAGCATGGTATGCACTGGCTTGCTTTAAGCAAGGTACACACTGACTTAATTGTATTTACTTGCGAATCACATGGGTTTCACTACACTTTTGATGTGGTGGGGGATTGGTGAAATTGTGTACTGCAGATTATTAGGAAGGCACAATTGGGCCTGTGCGTACCTTGCTTATTGGGTAATATTGCCCTGTCGTGTCCATTTGCCCAGTTTTCCTGTCCCTTCCTGCCTTCTCATCTTGCTTTTGGGCAGGAGTTGCCCATTTGATCTTGTATACTTGACCGAGCTAAGAAGCACATTCCTCACGTGTGTTATTGTTTGTTTTATAGCCCTGTCTAATCTTTTTGGCTGAGAAGTGGGCTTAGGAAGTGGCTTCAGTTCTGAGTTACCTGGGTGTCTGGGGACCATAGTCTCTGGGGTTCCTCGAGCCTCTGTCATACCAGTAAGTCTGGTCTTTCTTCGTGATTTTGAATTTTGTTCTACATTTTTCTCCTGTTCTATCCGGGACCTTCTATTGTGATCTGTGTCAGAGCTGTTGGTGGTGGTAGACGGGCATCGTCTAGTTCTTGTGGGCTCAGGCTGGTGGAGGCTGTGGTTCATGTGGTCCTTCATCCCTTTGAACTAATATTTTCCTTGTATCTTTGGTTTTCTTCGTTCTCCTTTGCTCCAGACCAGAGGGGATCCAGATGTATCTTAGATGGCCACTCACAAGCTTTTAAGGACCCAGACATTACTCACCAAATTAGGATGTAGAACATTTTCTTTATGAAGTATGTTTTGCCAATTGACCTAGATGTCCACAGCCCTCAGCCCCAGCAACTCAGTCCCTCAAGGTGTTTGGAAGTGTCTTGGAAACTTCCATGACTTTGCCTTAGTCAAGTTGTGCTGACTTTCCCTGTATTCTGTGTTCTTTCCCTTCACCAGAGTTGACACTTGTCCATTATTTAGTTAGTGATCTCCTGTCCCTACCCCTCCCTTCCCTCATAACCATCAAAGATTGTTTTTTTCTGTGTGTAAACTTTTTCTTGAGTTTTTATAATAGCGGCCTCATGCAATATTTGTCATTTTGTAATTGACTTATTTCACTCAGCATAATGCCCTCCAGATTCATCCATGTTGTGAGATGTTTCACAGATTCCTCATCTTCTTTATTGTTGCATAGTATTCCATCGTGTGTGTGTGCCATAATTTGTTTATCCATTCATCTGTTGATGGGCATTTAGGTTGTTTCTATCTTTTTGCTATTGTGAATAATTCTGCAATGAACATGGGTGCATATGTCTATTTGTGTGACGGCTCTTATTTCTCTAGCATATATACCTATGAGTGGGATTGCTGGATCATATGGTATTTCTCTTTCTAGCTTTTTAAGTAGATTCAATATCATTTTCCATAGTGGTTGTACCATTTTGCATTCCCACCAGCAGTGCATAAGAGTTCCAATCACCCCACAATCTTTCCAATATTTGTTATTTTCTGTTTTTTTGATTGGTACCAGTAATGTTGGGGTGAGATGGTATCTCATTGTAGTTTTGATTTGCATTTCTTTAATGGCCAGTGATTGTGAGCATTTCCTCATGTGTCTGCTAGCTGCCTGAATGTCTTCTTTGGTGAAGCATCTGTTCATATCCTTTGCCCATTTTTTAATTGGAGTATTTGTCTTTTTGTTGTTGAGGTATTGAAGTGTTTTGTAGATTTAGAGATTAGACCCTTGTTGGATATGTCATAGCCAAAATGTTTTCCCTGTCTGTAGGTTTTCTTTTAACTCTTGGTGAAGTCGTTCGATGAGCATAAGTGTTTAATTTCTAGGGACCCCCAGTTATCAAGTTATCTTCGGTTGTTTGTGCATTGTTAGTTATGGCTTGTATTGTATTTATGTCATGTATTAGGGCCCCTAGCATTGTCCTTATTCTTCCTTCCATGATTTTATTGTTTTAAGTTTTATAGGTAGTTCTTTGATCATTTTGAGTTAGTTTTTGTGTATGGTGTGAAGTATGGATCCTGTTTCTTTTTTTTTTAGTCAGTTATGCTGACACCATTTATTAAAAAGATTGTCTTTTACCCATTTAATGGACTTCGGCCCTTTGTCAAATATCAGCTGCCCATAGCTGGATAGATTTACATCTGGTTCTCGATTCTGTTCCATTAGTCTATTTGTCTATTGTTTTATCAGGCTGTTTTGACTACCATGGCTGTATAGTAGGTTCTAAGATCAGGTAGTGAGAGGCCTCCCATTTTTTTCTTCTTGTTCAGTAATGCTTTACTTATCCAGGGTCTTGTCTGTCTTTTATTTTATTGTGTGTTCGTGGTCCAGAAACATTATTTATTGTGTCAAAAAGCTAATTTGTTTAGAGAAACACCACAAAATAGTGTAGCAGGATATATCTATCGTAAATAGATACGATTCGAATTGGGCAGAGTCACCCAAACATATTGGGAAGATGTTCTGAAGATGAAACAGTGAAAACAGGTTATATAGATCATTGTTATGCTTATTTCTGAAAAGATAGCATCAAAGCACAGGGCAGGTGACAAAAACAGCCACCAAGGACATGCCATACATCCTAAAATAGCCTCTAGTCAGACCCTGGAGCTGCTGCTTCTTGAAGCTGCCTGAACATAGATAATTTTCCCAAAGAACCCAATGTCTAAGGCAAAACACTCTCCACTAAGCTGATTACTAAACTATTGTTTGACCTGAAGGTGACTCCAGGGAACCAGTTCCTTCAAGGTTCGAAAAGATACCTAAGGGCAGATGGCCTGTGTGAGTCACCCCAGTTCCATAAATCCAAAAATCTGAATTCAAGGAGAATCAAAATGATTTTGTCAAGTGAAGGGCAGTATTAATATAAACAAATAAATGAATAAATATATAGGAAAAAAATCTAGGAAAACCTTTTGTTCGAAAAGATCTGGTTCCCAAATGATCCAGACATCTGACATGTCCTGGGTAAGAAAAACATGGGTCAACTTACACCTCATCTTCTCCCCCTTGAAAACTGTATTTGTTTTGGCAAACTCCAAACTGAGTGTTTGGAAATGAGGTATTCTGAGAAGAGACTAGCAAATCCTAATGACTCTGGATTGCTCCTGGGATCAGAGTGCTTGTTTTGAACAATGATCCTGATTTTTAATAGCTTATTGCGTGTGGCTCCACTTGGGGCCAGGGGGATTTATTGGTGCTTATGACTTCAAATTCCATCATGAGCCTCCGTGTTGTCCCATGTCAGCTGAAGATTAATTATGGTAATTCTCAAGGCAACTGTGTGCATGTTAGAGTTTCCGTGTAGATCAGCACGCCTCCTCTGATCCAGAACCCAGGGCTGGGGAAGGAAGTGGGATTTGGGGAAGGGCACACACCTCAGACATTCCCCTAGAGCTCGCTTGGTTCTAGCGTGAGGCCTCGATTGCCCACTGTTAACAGCATGAGTGGGCGCCTTCTTGTGTGTTTGCTGTACAATTCCTGGCTCTGTCATACATTTTTATAATTAGGGTACATCAGATTTAGTAATAAAACTCCAGAATGACCGTATGCTTTGAGATATAATTCCTTCTCCAACATTGAAAATGAAAAGGCTACTTATGAGGCTGTGAATCTGTAAACAATCAGTCATGCCCTTGTTCAAAGTAAAAACTAGTTAGCATGATTTATTAGCAAATTCAATTTTCTTTAAAATGCCATTTATATTCCCATACTCTATATCAAAATGGTAAGTAACGACTTATTCAAAATAATATCCAAGGAAGTTTTCCATTTGATATCATTGAGGGCGGGATGTGATTAAAAGGGGAACAAAACTTATTGGATATCCTTTCAAAAACTGTAAAAAAGAGAGTTACTAGATCTTCATGTGGAGCAGTGGTTTTATTTTAAATAAAATGCTCTCCATATATCACATGTACCCCATTATTTCTCTTGGGGCAATAATTCTTCAAGAAGAAAACCACAAGATACACCGAGTTAGATAGGATTGCCTAGGAGGAGAAGGAGGAGGAGGAGGAGCCCTGGTGGCACAGTGGTTAAGTTCTCAGCTCCTAACCGAAAGGTTGCCAGTTCGAACCCACCCAGTGTCTCCACGGGAGAAACACGTGGTGATCTGCTTCTGTAAAGATCATAGCCAAGAAAACCCTCTTGGGCAATTCTGCTCTGTCACATGGGGTTGCTGTGAGTCAAAATCGACTCGATAGCACCTAACAACAACAGGAGGAGGAGGAGGAGCCCTAGCTGTGCAGTGGTTAAGCTCAGCTACTAACTGAGAGGTTGGCAGTTTGAACCCACTCAGCGGTTCTGTAGGAGAAAGACCTGGCGATATGATCCTAGGTTACAGCCTAGAAAACCTTATGGGGCAGTTCCACTCTGTCACATGGGGTTGCCATGAGTCAAAATCGACTCACTGTCACCTAACAACAACAACAGAAATAGTAGTAGTAGTAACAATACTACTACTAATAATACAGACTTTTCTGAGTACGTTACGTATATTATCTCATTTAAACTTCATCATCCTATAAGGCAAGCATTATTATTATCTCCATTTTACAACCCTACGAGACAGGCATTTTTATTATCCTCATTTTATATATGAGGAAACTGAGGTGCAGACAGGGAAAGGAACTTTTCCAAGGTAGTAAGTCTGGTCTTCTGATCTGGGCACCCTGTGTACAGAGCTGCTGTGTTAACCACTAGGCCACATCTGCCTCCCTAGTCATTTTTTATTGTTATTATTTTATAATTTATGTAAAGCACTGTTGGAAACCTTGTTCTTTTTTTTAATTTTTACAATATACCACTAATTGGTAACATCATCCTTAAATCACAATAATGATTGTCTTAATGTATGATGAAGTTTGTGTGTGTGTATGTGTTGTGTCTGATAACATTTACCGAATACTTACAATTTGTCAGGCCTTGTTCAAAGTGCTTTACTTGCATTAAAACATTTAATTCTACTATTATTTAGGTTCTATTTGGGATAGTAATAATATCTATCCATAGGTTGTTGTGATGATTAAATATGCTAATACATAAGTACTTTGAAATGCATGGGCTATAGAAAATGCTGAATAAATGTTAATAGTTATTATCTTTATGTTACAGACAAGGAGCCTGAGACTTCAGTAAGGTTAAATACTTGCTCACAAGTACTCAGCTGTTCAGAGGCAGAGCCAGGCTTTGAACCTAGGCAGTCACTCTGCAGAGTCCACACTCTTAACTACCACAGAAGCAAGAAAAATCAGGGTATTTATGAAGTATACTTTTGTTTTTACTTTCTTTGATTGCCAAACAGAACTAAGAGTGTTTGTTTTATTTGTGAGAAGCAGCATGATATTGGGATTAGAAGGACAAGATCTTAAATTAGCCTACCTAGAGCCCTGATGGTATAGTGGTTAAGAGCTATGGCTGCTAACCAAAAAGTTTGCAGTTTAATCCACCAGCCACTCCTTGGAACCCTTTGGGGCAGTTCTGCTCTGTCCTATAGGGTCGCTATGAGTCGGAATGGACTTGGCGGCATTGGGGGTTTTTTAGATCAGAATATCATCTTCATCCCTGGATAGCTATGTGACCTTGGGAAATTTAATTAAACTCTCTGTGCCTTGGTTTCCTCATTGGTACAGTGGGCATAATTATAGTTTCTACTTTACAGGACTGCAGTGAGGATTAAGCGAGAAAAAAATCAATCTAAAGCTCTTAGTATAGTGTTTGGTATATGGTAGCGTTCAAGTAGGATTAGCTGACATTATTGGGGTTATTAGAAACGAAATTACATTTACATTTCACAAGTATATTTTAAATTTTAAAGTCACAGATTAAATCCTGGGAGCCAAGTTCAATGAATGCCTTTATAAACTATACCTCTGAGATTCTGCATGTGTGAACCTTCTTACACTGAAGGTCAGAATGTGGCCTATCAGAACAGGGCTCTGGGAGTTTCAAGATGAGGTTGCTTACACAGCTGATGGAAGCCTTGGTTGATACTGGCGGAGTGCTTCACATGGCTGCGTTTATTTTAGGCACTTAGAAATTGTGCTTAGGCAGTTTATCTCTAGTTATGTGGGGAGTCAGAATTTGCTTTGTTTTCCAGACCTGGTACAGATGGAGATGGGAGAGAAAGAGAATACACAATGGCTTCTTGTCATTGTGTTTTACTTATCTTTAATTCTTTGATTCCAGAAAAATAAGCTCAAGCTGGTTTAGACTTCTTGCGATAGCCAGCATGCACATTTGCTGGGCCCTCCCAGTCTTATTATGCACCCAGTATTTCAGAAGAGCAGAGTATTGAATTCAGTGGGTTGTAGTTTTAATTTTATTGACTTTTTTTTTTTTTTTTTTTACCAAGTCTTGAATGCCTTATCTGTTCTAATTGATGTGCCTATGATTTTACCATTTCTGCTCCCTGAAAACCTGCAGTTTCATTCAGGAAGTAACCTTGGAAAAGAAGGGGGAAGAGATAAACAAAAATAAACAAATCCTAGGATGTGTTTGTTTCAAAACTCACTTCATTATCCAGTTGACCTTCAGAGGTGTTGCTTGATTTCTCTTGCTTTCCCGTAATGTTGTTGAGCTCTGCATTCAAGAAGGTGACACTTTGCCATGCGGCTACAGCACTTTTTCCCAATCTGTTCTGTACAATGGCAGTTCAAAAGATGTTAATTGATTCTGTGCTCAAAAAAAAAAAAAAAAAAAGAAAGCATTATTTCAAATAAGTTTGGGAGGCACTGTCTCATCCAATATAGACCAGCTTCTTTCCTACTGGATTTTACAGAGCCTCTACTAAGCTAACGTCCATGTTAGTATCCAAGAGGAGACTGTCATATGCTGTGTTTGTCTGATGTAGCATCTTTGTTCCTTGCAACATCTCACAGAGTTGGTATATGAGGACCATGCTTTGGGAAAGGCTAGTTTATATGGAAGTCATTGTCATAGATGGAAACAGTTAGGGAAAGGTGCCACAGCTTAATCGTAATTGTGCTGTTGTTTTCGAAAGATTAAGTAAGGCCATACCACAGCTTATTAAAAACAAACACAAAAATCCTTGACTAACATAACTGGAATTCAAAGCTTAATACAGTGTTATTTTTCTCCTGTATCAAATTTAAGAAAAAGAGGGAAATGACAAAAAAGAAAAATATATATACCACAGTTTTACACAAATAAGGTGATCCTTCTACATTTGTTTGCCAACCAAAGGAGCTTAGTGCACTTACCTTGTAGGGGGAGGGTGTAGTTGGCAAGCAAATGTAGAAGATGTGTGTTATTTGCATAAAATATGGTAATTTATTTAAAATATATCTCTTATTCTATACTGAATCCTGAACCCACCACACATTTAATCTGTTAGTATATCTGTTTTATCTATAGTCAGAGTATTGAAAGACAGCCTTGGGCACTGTAAGATCTTCAATTGTCAAATATATTGTTCTTTTTTTTATGAATGTAAGAGAGTATAATACATATTAATAAGTTACTTATAACTTTTTAATAATAGAAATTAAAATATAAATGTTTCACGGACATCCCTCAGTTACCACAAAAACCATTTATCCAGAGCCTTTCCATTCCAGTAAAGTAAATGGGATGACTTATTGTGGTGATATTTTAATTCATGCCCTTTAATTCTCAGGTGGAAGGGATTTAAGCTTTGCATCAAGATATGGGAAATCTAGAAGGACACTGAACAGAAAATCAGAAGGTCTTGGTGACTTTCTTAAATTTAGACCCTAGTGGTTGTAATGCTTGATACAAAATAGGCACCTAACATATGTTTATTGATTGCACTTTATCTGCTTGTGCTTTCATTTCTCATCTGTTCAGTGAAGAAGTTGGGCAGACCAGATGACCTTGTAGGGTTCTTGGAGCATGGAAATATGGATTCTCTGCTACTCTCTAGTTCCGGGTTGTTTAGGGAACACATAGGAGCAAGTACAAATAATTTTCAGCTCGCTGTGTATAATAATAAGACTAAGTATAAGCTCTAATTTTAAAAACTTGAGTTTTCCCCTTCACTTTAGTCTTATCCTACTGGTATATGACATGCTTTTAAATGTGAAGAATGTGACCCCTTCTCTGTACAGAAAGAAAAATTAATATTACTGGTGAAACAAAGAGTTCACTCTCAATTTTGAAAGTTACCCACACTGTGCCTCTTGAGGGCATAGTGCACTTAATTAACTCCTGAAAACCTGAGCAGTCTCTCTTCCCTCTAAGGTTTCTGTATACTTTTGATTCCAGGATTGTTACCTGAAATGTTGAAAATATAATAAAGGAATGACATTAATAACTATTGAATCCTAATATGTGCTAGATACTATGCAGTGTGTTTACATATGATGTCTTCTTTATTCTTTATAGAATCTTAGGAACTAGGTATGGTAATTCATTTTATACATTAGAAAATCAAAGCTAAAGTTTAAGTGAATTGCCCAAGGTCTAAGAGTTAGTGAATGATGGAATAGGAATACATACTTACATATCTTCATAGAACAAGAAAAATATTTCAGGGATAGGCAGTCCATTTCAAGTGTGTGGTGAACTATGCCACTGTGGAATTAGTACGAAGAGGGAAGACCTTAATAGTGGCAGTGGGCAAAGGGTCCATGTTGTCTCTTGGCTCAGAGAAAGGGCCTATAGAGGAAAAGTCTTCAGTAGAAGTGGGATGTGATCCCCCGACTGCACTCTGAGGGGAGCTGAAGGCCTCAAATGGCATTCCATTCTCAGTGGTGTGGGCTTGGGGAAAACACATTTGTCAGGATGTTTTTATCTGATTAACATTGGTAGTTGTCATGACAAAGTCTAGATTTTCCCCTCTGCATGTAAACAAACCCAGATAGTCAATGAGCGTTTTTACTTCAAATAAGAAAAGGATATCTTTAGTGGATTAGAGTGTATTAAAGGTCAGAAATAATTCTGACTTTTTTCATATAATGCTACAGGCAAATGAATATTCTATATTTCCCCCACTTTATTTTTTTAGTATTTTTTCTTCTTGCTTAATATTTGAAAATGGCACACAGCAACATTTGAAAAAAAAAAAATCCCAAAGATATTTATCTCCATTTCTCACTATTTTGAAGAAACCATTCCTAAAAACTGGAATTAAAGCTTTAAAAAAGGTTAAACACCATTTTCATAAGGGGGCGTGATAAATATTCTTAGATGATCAAGGTTAGATCAAAGCGTTGGGAGTTCATTTAGTCTGGGCTTTGGATAACGTCTCCTCCAAAGTTTCCGTAAAGCTTGAAGATTTTATGTTATCTTAAGTTTACCCATGAAATGTGTGCTTTTAAAGAAGAAATTCTGACTATCACAGTATAAGAGCTTAGATGTCCAGTAAAATTCCTATATAAATTCAGTGGATGTCTTAGGCTGGGTTCTCTAGAGAAGCAAAACCAGTGAAGCATACAATTTATATACATATATATGTATGTATATATCTATATATACATATATATGTAGAGAGACAGAGAGAGATTTATCTCAAGGAAATGGCTTACCTGGTTGTAGAGGCTGACAAGTTCCAAGTCCACGGGTCAGGTGTCAGGCTGGAGGCTTCTCCTGACTTATGTAGCTGCAGGGGCTGACGAACCCAAGAATGGCAGGTCAGATAGCAGGCTGCTGACTCATGGGCTGTGGAGTCCAGTGAATCCAAGATCGGCAGGCAATAGGCAGGCTGCTGGCCTAAGTCACAAGAACCAGGGATCAGATGATGATGAGCCAGATGCAGGATCCAGAGCAAGCATGCGAGCTTTGCCAAAACTTCCATATATATATTAGATGCAGGCCACACCCCCTAGGAAACTCCACTTACAACTGATTGGCTGATCACATCATGAAGGATGACTACATTGTTACATAACTGCCAAACTACATCATTACATAACTGCCAAACCACAGAGAATCATGGCCCAGCCAAGTTGACACACAACTTTAACCATCATAACTAGTTAGATTTCTTTCTTTCTTTCTTTCTTTTCCTTATTTTTAACTGACTTGCTCGTCAAGGAAAAAAAGGAAATTAGATATTTAAAAAAAAAAATCACTGTAGATTATTACTAAGGATACTATTATAAAAGTAACTATTATGGGGATTAAAGAGTTAAGTTTAAAAATCTCAGAAGAATTAAGTTACATAAAACATCTCAGAAATTCCATAACCTTCAGACTTTGTCTATAAGTTGATTTCACACACTGAAACCAGAAAATTGCATACATATTTTTCATGGAAAGCTATGACTTTATTTACTTCACTGTGGTTTTAGTGATATGACCCTGGTGCTACCCGAAAGGCCAAATAAATTATTTCTTACATTGTATCAGTTATTCAAAATCATAGCTTCAATTTTTTTCATATTTACTCCATCAGATGATCTCAAATAATATTTTTTTTCTTGTTTGTAGTTGCCTTCTTTTTATAGAATTGAGAGAAAAAATATTTTTATTTCACTATAACCCTGCTCCTTAATTATACTATATATTATTCCTTGGAATCCATTTCATTCTAAGAGACATTCTTCTTGGAGCCCACTGATTTCCTGTTTTAATTTTGACTGTTTCCTAGGCTTGTTATAAAGCTAACATCCAGAGAATTATTTTCACAGAACTCTTGGGTTGGTTTCTACATTATATACCACCAATGTTTTTTTCTTTTGGTCTTTTCATTATTATTTTGCTGGAGTCCTACTCGACATCTGTACTTGGATGTCTAATACATGTCTCACATGCTCTTCCCCTAGACCTGGTCTACCCACACTCTTTCTCATCTTTGTTAATTGCACCTCCATCTTTCAAGTTGTGCAGGCCAAGATTCTTGGAACCACACTGACTCTTTCTCTCTTTCTTCACATCTAATCCAACTAGAAATGCTGTAGCTTTATTGCCAAAATATGTCAGAATCTAACCAGTCTTCTCCTGTAACTGTGACCTTTACTGTGACTACCCCAGCACAGGCTATCAGCATCTCTCTCCTAGATATCTGCAATAGCCTACTAACTCATCTCTCCACTTCTTCCTTTACCTTTCTGGAGTCTAGTCCCTTTAAGGAAGAATGGTCCTTTTAAAAACTAAATGGTCTTTCTAAAACAGAAGTCAGATCATGTCATTCCTCTGTACAAGACTCCAAGGGCTCTGTATTTCTCTCAGAGTAGAAACAAAATTCTTAAAATAGCCTACAAAACCCCGTAATAATCTGGCTCCTTGTTACCTCCTTGACCTCCTCTCCTAGCTTCTATCGTTCATGTTACCTAGGCTGCATTGGACCCTTTGCTGTTTCTCAGCTTGCAAGGCATTCCCCTAAATGATGGCCTTTGAACTGGCTGATCCCTTAGCTTGGAATGTGTTTCTGTCAGATAATCTAGTTGTTAACTCCTTCATCTCTTTTAAATTTTTGCCTGAATGTCACCTTCTTATTGAGAGACTCATCATGGCAACCCTATTTAAAATTATTCCCCAATTCTTTTTTATTCACGGGGCATTCCTCATATCCTTGTTCTACTTTCTCTTTTTTTCTTTGCTCTTATCACCTTCTAACATACTATAAACTTTGATTATCGTGGTCTTTCGCCCCTAGAATGTAAGCTCATGAGGTCAAGGATCTTTGTTTTTTTTGTTCGCTGCAGTATCTCAAATATCTACAAAAGTGCTTTTTCTTAATATGGTGTTATCTTGATTATTTAGTGCTGCTATAACAGAAATACCACAAGTGGATAGCTTCAACAAACATCTTTCTGCTCACTTCTCTTCTTTTATATCTCAAAAGAGATTGGCTTAAGACACAACCTAATCCTGTAGATCTCATCAATATAACTGCTGATAATCCATCTCATTAGCATCATAGTGATAAGATGTACAACACATAGGAAAATCACATCAGATGACAAAATGATGGACAATCACACAATACTGGGAATCATGGCCCTGGCAAATTGATACATGTATTTTTGAGGGACACAATTTACTCCATGACAGGTATCAATAAATACATGTTGTATGACTGAGTACCAAACACTCAAGGGTTTGTGTTGGAAAACCAAATTATCATTCAAACTTTAGGAAAAAATAAGGTGATTTGAGTCTGGAAATGACTTCATTTTTCCTAAAGTATAATCGATAATTTACATTGATGTAGAATTCTAAGTTCAATATAATTATTCCTCACAACTCTGAATGCCTTAGTCTACCGACTTTTAGTTGCTAATCTTGTGGTTAAGTCTGAAAGACACATGATATAGCTTGTAGTGTATATCTTGTGGAATGTATCATGTGGTCTTCTTATCATTTTCAGTGTTCTTAATAATTCATAGGATGGGTTGGGAAGAGTTCCCTCCTCTTCTATTTTCTGATTTGTGTGGGAATTTTATTACTTCTTTATATATTTCATATAATCCACCAGTGAAGCCATCTGGGCCTTTTTCAACGTGGGAAGATTTTTAAATTAGTAATTAAATTTATTTACTTGATATAGATATATTCATATTTTTTATTTATTCTAGGATCAATTCTGGTAAATTTGGTCTTCCTAAGAATTTTTCCATTTCATTTATGTTGTCTAACATGTTGGCATAAAGTCGTACATAGTATTTGTCAAGGACTGTGAAGAATCTGAGGTTTTACCCTTCTTGTAAGCTAACAACTTAGCCTGCTAAGTTTCATGGATTCTAGCAGAAGACGTGAAATTCTTGGTCAGACACAAAGGCTTTTATTCCTCAAAGCCATAGCAGTAGCCAGAGTATGAGCATTTTCTTTTGCCAGTTCCCCAAGGTGATGTGAAGAGGGTCAGGTGACATCTGCACATGTAGTAGGTTGTATTAGGTCGAGTTTGTTGTCTTATAGGAGAGAAAATGTCTGAGCTTAGGGAATCCGTATCTTTTCTGATGAGTAGTAGTTCTGGACTCTCTTTGCTTCAGAGGAAACCCAGGTGCATAGTGGTTAAGTGCTGTGGCTGCTAATGGAAAGGTTGGCAGTTTGAATCCACCAGGTGTTCCTTAGAAACTCTATGGGACAGTTCTACTCTGTCCTATAGGGTCACTATGAATTGGAATCAACTAGACAGCAACAAGTTTTTTTTTTTTTTCTTGTTTGGTTTCCTTCAGAGGGAGACACCATCTCCATCTTACAAGGCTTTGTTTGGCATACAAACATCCTTGAAAAGATCGTTCAGACAAAGGTGGTCAGTGCCTATGTTCATGAGATGTACACCATAGAAGTGGTATCCATACTACTCTGTCACATTGTGCATGACCAAATAACTTGGTTATCATTAACCAAGGAGGGGCAGTTACGATAGTAGCCTGTCTTGATACATTGTTTTTTTGAACATGAAATTTTTTTCCTTCAAAGAATATTGATGGTATTTGGTAGCTAGCTATTTTCAAATAATTTAGAGACTGACAGGTAGCTGGGAATGAAAAGAAGTAATTGTTAGAGTTCACGTTATTTATTATTTATACAGTAATTTACAGTTTATAAAGTATTTTTACGTGATCATCTCATTCGATCTTCATAATCTTGTCACTGTTTTGCAGATGAAAAAACTGACGCTCAGAATCGAAATGATTTAACTAACCTAGTTAATGGTGACATAAGAGTTTAAACCAATTTTTCTGTTTCTAAATATCATACTCTCCCAGTTGCTTTTTTCCTGTCTTGTAGGAGGCATAATTAGGGCCAGTAGTTTGAACTTACAGACAGAAATATTACCATTGAACAAAGGTGAACTTTCTCATATTTTAGAGATGCCTAACATTACGATAAGGAGTCCTAGTGGCACAATGGTTAAATGTTCAGCTGCTAACAGAAAGGCCAGTGGTTTCAACCCACTAGCTGCTCCCGGAAAGATTAAACCAAAAAAAAAACCAAAACAAAACAAACACAAAAAAACCCCAAACCATTGCCTTCCGAGTTGATTCCGACTCATAATGACCCTATATGACAGAGTAGAACTGCCCCATAGGATTTCCAAAGAGTGGCTGGTAGTTCAAACTGCTGACCTTTTGGTTAGTAGTAGCCTTAATGCTTAACCACTGCACCACCAGGGCTCCCTGGTTGATTTAGGCTTATCTTTTTAGATGTAGATATGTTGTCTCCTTTCACTTCCAATTGTAGTCACTGGTTAGACAGGTATTGTAGACATTGGCTTGATGTATAGTTTTTATTCTAGAAGATGAATCCTAGGATGTTTTGGAAAGTGACTTTTCAGAGACATTTGAGTGATTTCAGCACAATGTGGTGAACTGATGAAACAAAAGGAAAAAACTAGAATTAAATAAAACCTGGGTGTTACAGTTGAGGATTGGGTAGTATAATTTTTCTTTATTGCATTATAATATTTGGTTTTGAAAGAAAACATCTTAAGTAGAAAGAAACTAGGCACCATGTCAAAAGTGTGCTTATATTTTCCATTAGTAGACTTATCACAATTTATTTGATGTTTTCTTGCTATTAGTACTTCCTATACAGCTTTCAAAGTTGTCCACAAAGAGTTTTTACTTTTGACTCTGACTTCACACTGTAGCAGCAGGTGGATTTCCTTTATATTTTACCTTTTCAATGAATGATAAAAGAGGCTGATTTCTACCAATTGTTTGGTACTATCAGGATAGAGACATGGCCAGCACTCAATCTCTATACTCTTACATTCATGAGAATGTTGAGATGAATAAATGTATAGCTTTCAGAATAAGGCTGACCTAGATTCACTAAGCCAGTGGTGTCCTGGAGCTGATACCCTAGCTGACAAGATGTGATTGTGCACATCTCCCAGCTCCGTGTTAGATGATGTCACCTTGGTAGCTTGAAAGCCCTCAGTGGGAGTATTTACACCATGGAAATTGGCAAATGCTACAAATCAAGGATCCCCTCCCCCAGCTGGAAAGCTGATTATTAAACATTTACCAGCATACCACAGGTTCAAACACACTTAATTTGCTTGAATTTTCTCAAGATATTTAATCTCTCTGAACCTCATTTTTCATCTCTGTTAAATAGGGGATGCTAATGCCTACTTCACAACATTTTTGGAAAAATTAAAGGCAATAACATAGATAACAACACTTAACATAATACTGGCACTTAGCATGTAATAAGGGGTTATAATGATAATGATAATGATAAAAATAAACATTTCAAACACCAATAAATTGTTAGTAATAATTTATAGAACTGCTTTACTCACTGTTAGCTAAGTTGCAAGAGGAACAAGGTTGTAAAACACTGGGAAATACTTGTTCTATTTTTAAGTGGACATGGTTTGATGAGGTTTTCATTTATCAGTTTTTTAACTTTTTTGATTTAATTCAGTATCTATTTATTAAGTATGTATCATATGGCAAACCACTATGATAAGTATAGTGAAGAGTATGTTTGCCACCTGTTACCCCTTTCTACTTCTGAAATAATGAGCAAAGTAGTTCTAGAAGTAAGCAACAACAATTTATTAGTCTGTAATTTTAGTCATCCTATTGCATACATTATGTTTTGTTAATAATCAACATTACTATAATTATTATTATATTTACTTTGTAGTAAGTTGAGGAGTAAATGGGAAGCAAGAAACTGAAGACACATAAGGAGGTCAGTAATTAGAGCCCAAGGAACACAATTGTAAGAATGCTGTAAATTGGAAAGCTTTCCCATGTTTTGTTATTCTTGTTTTCCCTTTCTTTCTCCTTGTAATGAACAGTGATAAAAATGGGCCAGTGTAGATATTCTTAGAACTAGTTAGAGGTGGTTGCTCCCTGGCTTGAGGCTTAGAGGAGGGAGTACCAAGGTTGAATGCATGGAAGTAGCTACTCAAGGAGAAGGAACTTGGCTAAATCTCTGCAGCCTTGGACTATACAGCAAAGGGGAACAGGAAAAGCTGGTCTGGGAGCCTGAATTAGCTCTGTGGATGATGAGAAGAGGCCTGAGTAAGGTTTCTTGACATAGGGAACATTTTGAGAAATCTGATGATAAAAGGAAGAATGGTGTTTCAGTAGTGTGAGGAGAAGGTAGCAGGCAAGGGAAAATCAGGGATGCAGGATGTGGAATCAAATGATGAAATTTTCAAGCTTAATGTAGACCATCTGGTCATTTTATCTTTAAAGCAGCGATTTCTCAGACGTTTTTCATCTTATATCTACAGTGACCATATGTCCCAGATTCCCTAGAAAGAGCCAGATTTCAAATATTTTTGCCACTGTTAGATCACTGGTTTCAAACTGGGATTGGAAAATATCATTACTATTCTTACATCTCCTCTGCCAACTTCTTTTACTTTTCCCATATACATTCAAGGAAAGTCTGTAGAAGTTTTCAAGTAGTTAACAGCATCACCAAGCAGCTGTCAACAGTGGTGGTTCCCAAACCTGACTGTGTATCAGAATCATCTGGGACATTTGGTAAAATATTAATTCCTGTGGCACCTGCCCTACTCCTCTATCCCCCAAAATTCGGATTCATTAGGTTCTGGAAGATATTCAGATATCTGTAATTTTAACAAGCATCCCATATCACCATAAGGCAGCTGGCTCATGGACAGGCCTTTGGAAACCAGTGGACCAATCAACACCATTCACAGCTTTCTCTGAGCATTACAAAATCTCTGAAAATAGGGCTTCTCATGCCAGGGTCCTTTGGCTTACAGAGATCTCTGAACTCCTGAAATGTTAATGTTAAATTTGTGAGTATCAATTCTGGGAAGATGGATGTATGAGTAGATCTAAGATCCCAATCCTCTCTGCAAGAACACCAAGAAAAACAACTAAAACGCTGTGGTGGGCAACTGTTTCAGACAGCAAGAACTGCAGCAAGGAACTGCACTCTGAATAAAGACAAGAATGAATCATACAGTAGGAAAAGTGCTTCTTCTGCCATCTCTGCCCCTCCCCCTCCTGGTGTGGCAGATGGACGACTCTAGTGGTCCTGCAGCTGCCGTTTTCCACTAACCAACACACAGCTCTCCTGTGTTCTGGAAAAGGCCTCAAACTCTGGCTCCGAAACTAATAGGACAGATGTTGCTAGCAAACTATTTAGGAAGTATATTCTGACCAGTCTGGAGCTAGCCATAAAGACTGAAATTGTAGTCTGACCAGACTTCAAGCTCTCACAGAGTAGGAGAAGGGGTGGTGACCAAGGACCAAGAGCTATACCCACCTGAGTGTGGTCTGTTCAGTGTGTGCTTTCTGGTTGATTTGCTAACCACTACAGGAGCCTTTACAGAGCAGGGGATGGAATGGTAACCTAAAGACTAAGGCTGTTCCTCCCTGAGATATGATTGATTAGTGTGTGTGTTTGGATCTGTCTGGGAGATTCTGAAAGAAAAAAAAAAAAAAAAAATGAAACCTTGGTGTGGCCTGAGCTGGAGACACCACAAGGAAGAAGAAGAAGTGGTACTAAAAGTCTGAAGATGATGCCCTCTTAAGAGTTTCTTGCAGAAATTTGTGCTGTCAAAAGCACTGTATACAAGTATATCAAGGTAACAACTATAAAATTCTAATGTTCTGGCTTCAACAAAAAAAATCACAAGGCACACAAAGAAACTGGAAGTGATGACCCATTTAAGTGAACAAGATGAAGGGAGAGATATGTATTTATGGAAACCTGAATAATGAACAGAGTGGAAGAACATAATACAACAATATTAAATAAGCTCACAAAGAGTTAAAGGAAAACACAGACAAAGACCTAAAGAAAATTAGGAAAATGATGCAAGAACAAAATGAGAATATTAAAAAAAAAAAAAAAGGTATAAAAAGAAGCCAAACAGAAATACTGGAGCTGAAAGACACAGTGGTTGAAATACAAAACTCATTAGAAAGATTTAAAAACAGATTTGAGCTGGCAGAAGAAAGAATCGGTGATCTAGAAGATAAGGTAGTCAAAACTATGGAGGCTAAGGAGCAACAAGAGAGAAGGCTCAAGATTGCTGAGCATAGCCTAATGGAAATGGAGGGCACCATCAAGCAAATTAACATATGCATCATAGGAATCCCAGAAGGAGATGAGAGGTAAAAAGGGACAAAAAGGATATTTGAAGAAATAATGGCAGAAAACTTCATAAATCTGACAAAGAACGTGAATCTACAAGTCCAAGAAACCCAACAAACTCCAAGTAGGAAAACCCTAAGAGATCCACACTGAGACACGTTATAATCAGGCTCTCAAGAACTAAAGAAGAAAGAGGGAATCCTGAAAGCAGCAAGAAAGAAGTGAATATTCACATACAAAAGATCTGTGCAAATAGTAGCCAATAAAATTAAGGGCTGATTTCTTCTCACAAAACTTGCAGGCCAGAAGGCAGTGGAATGGCATATCTAAACTGCTGAAAGAAAAGAACGGTCAGCCAAGAATACAATATTTAACAAAATTGTCCATCAAGAATGAGGGCAAAATTAAGACATTCTTAGGTAAACAAATGTTGAGAAAGTTCATATACACTAGACTGGCCCTACAAGAATTGCTAAAGTGAGTTATACAGATGAGAAAGAAAGGACAGTCAAAGCTATACATACTAAATGAAGATCTCCACTAAAGGTAATTTCATTCACAAGTATAAGGGCAAGTTGTAAGGTATTTTTGCTTGATAATTCTAAGGGTTATATCCTTCATGCTTTATAATGACAAATACATAAAAATAAGTATAAATTTATGTTACAGGACACATTACAAAAAAATAAACACAAATGAGAAGCTGGCTGGCAATATTGGAGGAAATGAGAGACAAAGAATGCAATAGATAGACAAGAAACAAATAACAAAATGATAGAAGTAAGTTCTTCCTTAACAGTAATTACCATGAATGTAAATGGACTAAGTGCTCCAATTAAAAGGCAGAGAGTAGCAAAATGAATTAAAAAAAAAAAAAGATCCTACCAAATGCTGTCTACAAGAGACATGCTTTAGTCCCAAGGATGCAAGTAGGTTGAAAGTGAAAGGATGGTTACTGTTTCCATGCAAATATGAACAAAAAGATAACTGGCAAGGTGATTTTAATATTAGACAAAATAGGCTTTAAGTCAAAATCTGTTATAAGAGACAAAGAAAGACATTATATAATGATAAAAGGACTTTATCAACAAAGTGGGAAAAACAATTGGAAACTATATGCCTGATAAGGGTTTAAAATCCAGGATACATAAAGAACGACAACTTCACAACAAAAAGGCAAAAAACCTGATTAAAAACATGGGCCAAAAACTTGGTTAGATATTTCACCAAAGAAGAAACACAAATGGCCAAGAAGCACATGAAAAGATGCTCAATGTTATTAGTCATTAGGGAAACGCAAATAAAACCACAATGAAATATCACTTCTTCCCGACTAAGACGGCTATGATAGAAAAAAAGAAAGATAACAGGTGTTGGAGAGGAAGTGGAGAAATTGGAACCCTCACTCATTGCTGGTGGGATTGTAAAATGGTACAGCCACCGTGGAAAACAATTCGGTGGTTCCTCAAAAAAGTTAAATATAGAATTATCATATGAACCTGCAGTTCAGCTCTTAGGTATATACCCAAAAGAATGGAAAGCAGGAACACAGATACTTGTACATCAGTATTCCTTGCAGCACTGTTCACAATAACCAAAGCATGGAAACAACCTTTGGAAACAACAGATTAATGGATAAACAAAATGTGGTACATGCATACAATGAAATGTTACTCTGCCCTAAAATGAAGTCCTGATACATGCTACAATATTGATGAACCTTGAAAACATTATGCTAAGTGAAATAGTTCAGTCACAAAAGGACAAATATTGTATAATCCCACTTACAAGAAATATATAGAATAAACAAATATATGGAGACCAAAGTTTACTAGTGGTTACCAGACGTGGTAGGGAGGGGGGAAGAGTGAGTCATTGCCTTGTGGGCACTGAGCTTCTGTTAAGGATGATGGAAAAATTTGGACATGGAGAGTAGTGATGGTTGCATGATATGATGAATGTAATTAATGTCACTGAATTGTACATGTAAAAAATGTTGAAATGGCAAATATTTTCTTATGTATGTACTTATAACAATAAAATTATATATATATATATATATTTATAAATACACACACACACACACACACACACACACACACACACTCCAGGTTGGAGACAAATTAAGATATTTGGCCCTTTGTCATCTATAAGCATCAACTGCACAGGACTTGGGATCCAGTCTGAATTAAATATTTCCAATGCCTGCCTCCTAGATCAGACATAGATTGAGGAATATGGACAATACATTAAAACAAACAAACAAACAAAAAACCATTGCCCTTGTGTCGATTCTGGCTCATAGTGACCCTATAGAACAAAAAAGAACTGCCCCATAGGGTTTCCAAGGCATAACTGTTGGATTCAAACTGCTGACCTTTTGCTTAACAGCCATAGCACTTAACCGTTGTGCCACCAGGGCTCCGAATAAACATTGAGCAAGTAAATACATTGACATGATGCAGAAACCTAGGTAAGAATATGTCTTATAACTCTAGGAAATGCTGCCTGCCTGTTTTCTATCTGCCCACTCAACAGTTCATATACCTTCCATCCATCCACTCATCCACCCATCCACTCACCAATCTCCCAGTCTGTCCATGTCATCCATCACACACTACAGGGGAGACAATGACTAGTGGCATAACAAGGAGATTTAGAAAAATGCTGTAGGGGCTCAGAGGAGGGGATAGATCACTTTTATCTAGAGACATTAGGGAAGACTTCATGGAGGAGCTGACATCTGAGCTGAGCTTGGAATGATGGTAGTGTGTAAAGATGAAGGGAAAGTAGGGAAGACAGCATAAGCAAAGACACAGAGATAGAAAAGCACCTTGTTTTTTCTGGGGGAATATTGAGTAGTCGAGAAAGGTCAAATAAGAAAGAATGAAGAAACATTAACTATGGGAATCAAAGCATTTAAGGAGAGTAGCCAGCAGTGTTTTGGAGGACTTTGGAACCAGCCATTTTCACAGTAGAGAGAATGGGAATAAGAATGAAGTTAAGGAGGTGGGAGTGGTGAGGCTGAAGGGACAATGATTAGCACATTCTATTAGGGAAGGAGTGTGTGAATAAAATGTGGAAAAGTAAAAGTAAGAAGAACAATTGTGAGTATGGGTCCATAAGCACTTCCCTGGGATAGGACCATAGTTTTCATCAAATTCTCAATGGAGTTAATGGCCAAGAAAAGTTACAAAACCAAGTCATAAAGCTAAGAATACAAGGTGATTATTCAGAAAATGGAAGGAACTTTTTTATTGACTTTAGACTTAACTACCCTTGTGTTTTCTTTCATCTTCTTAGACTGAATTACTGATGTAATGAGAGTCTCCTTTCTGGGTTTAAGGAAAACACACACACACACATACACACGCATACACACACCTTCCTTCAGACCAGTATTTTCAATTTTGTCAGCCAATAATGTTTAACTACAATTCTAATAGAGTGTGTGTGTGTGTGTGTGTGTGTGTGTTTGGAGGGTGGTAGGTTGTTGGAGTGACAGGAAAGTCTTCTGATTGCCTAATTAAGCCTCACTGTTTTGTTTCCTCAGTGATCCCCCACTTTCCCCGTGCATACACTGAAACAGGTTCTGGATTTGTGATCCATTGAAATCCTGTTTGGTTTAAACCTTGGGGTTAATATTCTCCAGCTGTGTTGCCTCAGCTCTAGGGAGACTTTTTTCTTGACAAGCATTTGTGGTTTAGGGAGCCAAGCAATAGATTGGAAACCTCAGGGCTATGAGTTCTAACTCTGTGTCTGCCCTGACACAGTGTGTGACCTTGGGCAATTCATTTGATCTCTGTCCAAACTCTCTGATGCTTGATAACAGGATTTTCTAGAAATTTCCTTGCCAATAAAGGCATATGGAACCACTCCTTGGTTCCACAAGGGAAGGCTACACTTCATTATCCTTCAGGCTTTTAACTCTCTTCCTCTATTTGCCCAAGCTCCCCATGCCAGGGGCTCTGGAATCTTACTGGGACTGTTTTGCCAAACTCTTCCTTGCATTTCTTTCCAAAAACGCATCAGCAATGCTACTTTATTTCAGTCCTTCCCAAGATTCCAAACTTTGTCCCCAAATACTTACCCCGCAATTCTAAATAACCCAAGCTGCTTTGGAACAATGTAAATTGTGCAGAACTGGACTCTGGCCGGGATTGCACGCGGCTACTGTAAATACAAGAAAGCTAAACTTCTTTCTCATTTCTCTGCATTCTACAAAATACAATTTATTGTTTTATGAGCCTCTATAAATCATTTTTATACTCCCTCTACTTTTTAACATCTCCTTTTTTAGAAAATGATTAAGCTAATAGATTTTATTAAAAGCAATTCAATTCCAAGAAATATATATTTTTTTTTGTTGTAGAAAATATGCACTATTTCAGCTTTTGGACTTTGTTAAAAGATCTTTTACTCAGATAATACTGGCCTTTTAAGTTTTGGGAACACACACACACATCCCAGTGTGTAATCAAGAGTTCTGCAAAGTGGCATAGGAGGAAATTATGTTTTGTGAAGAGTTTTCATGTTCCTATTAATTGCTGGTTCCACATGTTAAAATAAAGCCGAAGTTGAGTCATGAATATGTGCTTCTTATTAGTATTTTCTTCTGCCTTGTGACTCAAGATATCATGTCCCTCTGCCTCAAGCTATCATGTTCCTCTGGGACATTAGGTTTTGATATTTTGGCCACTTTATTTCTGTTAATATTAATTAAGGGTCCTTGGTCTAAGATACTAAGAAAAGTCAGCATATGGTTCATAGTGAATCTGTCAAATGGACTTAAGAGTTAAACAGTTGATGGAATAGTTTCTGTTCTGTGCTATAGTGAACACCTTCTGATTTGGAGAGGTTGTCTGTGGTTACTCTTCTATTCTGTTTGACTGATGAGGGATCAGCCCTAATGGGATGGAGAACCTTCATTACTCTTGGTGCCTCCCTCATTCTCCTCTCCTGGAGAGCTCTGTCTGCCTCAAACGGTCCCAGAGGATGGCACCCCAGGCCTATCTCCCAAGTATTTTCTGTTTGTTCTAGATCATTCTTTCCTCTTTCTCCACCAAGATCTCTTATAGGTAATTGGCAAACTGAAAATAGTTTGCTAATCTAATATCTGCATGATTCCTGTGCAAAGAAAGTATACTAAAATAACAATAAGAGCATTTATTGAGTATTCTGTGCTAGCACTTTATACAATGGATGTTATTTTGGTTTAATCATCACAATAATCCTGTGAGGTCTTTTTTTCTTATATACCCACTTAATAGATAAAGACAATATTCTATTGTGATCCATGGGGTTAGAAAAAGACATCATGTTAGGTAAAGTGGAAGGCCGAGGAAAAATGAAGGAAACCCTCAATAAGATGGATTGACACAATGGCTGCAACAACGCACTCTAGTGTACCAACAATCACAAAGATGGCACAGGACTGGGCAGCGTTTTGTTCTGTTATACGTAAGGTCACCATGAGTCAGAGCCAACTTGATGGCAGCTAACAGTAACAACAGCAACAACGGGGATAAAGAACAAAAACTCATTAATTTGCCTAGACTCACAATGAACAAAGGCAGTCTGATTCGAGACCTTTCATGTTCAGCTAATGAGTTCTCTCTTTGAAAAACAACCAAATGTGCCTTATATGTGGCTTTAAACTGTGACAGTTAGACCCCTATTACAGGTAGAACTGCTTGATGAGTTAGAGGAAAGTGGTGAGTGGAGTAAGCAAGTAGGCTGGGCTCCCCTTCCCTCTATCACACACACGCACACACACACACACACACACACACACACACACACACACACACCAAGCTAAGCAGATATTCTTTTATCTATTTTCACATTGAACTTCCAAGTAAGGTTTCATTTTGGAGAAAAAGCTTCTCTGCTAAAAAAACAAACAAGCTTTGAAAATTACTGCCTTATACAGTCCCACTTATCACATTGCATTGTTATCTTTTGCCCCCTGATCTGGAAATGCTAATGTAACTCAGATGTGAGCTGAGGTCACACTTGTCTCTGAGGTCATGCTGTCCTTTGAGATTTAAATAAAATGGCCTCAATTCCCATTTCATATCTCCTGGAAGGTTCCAATGCCATCCCTCAGATTCCTACCCATTCGCAGACCTTTTCTCATGGCCAGTTCTTCCTGATGAACTCTTGACCGCTCTGTGTCTTGCTTCCCACAGCTGCGTTTTCCTCTGTGCTCCTTGCTGACCTAGATGTGGAACTCAATCCCTTTTCCTTGATTGCACCCCCGACAGCCACCCTTTATTCACTCAAGGAACTCAATCTACTCCCACAAGGAACCGTTCAGCAGGCAACAAGAGAAGGTTTATACAACAGCAAAACATTCAGGATAGAATATTAGGCACACTTGTTCTTAAAAATTCTTAAGCCAGGAATTTGTTATTGAGCACATTTCTCTGCCACACCAGGTCCAGCCCCTCTGCCTCTCTTCTCATTTCCTGTCTACTTCCCCTTCCGCCTCCTCTTCCTCTTCCTCCTCCCACACTCCCCCGCTCCTGCTCCTATCCTCCTTCCCCTTCTCCTTTTCTGCTTCTACCCCCCTCCCCTTCCTCTCTCTCATTGTCCTCTAATTTGCCTTCCTTCAATTCTAAATTCCTATTCATTTTTTTAGCTAGGCTTTGCTTGTTCCTTCTTCTTAACCTTGTCTCCAGAATCTTACCCTTTCCACTACAAGCAATTTATTAGGGCATTTTTCTAAACAAAGACTGTGTTGTCTCCAAGAGACAGTCTGGTACAAGCTACCTAGATGAATGTTCCTCCAGCTACATTAACACAGTATAGCCCTACTGAAGGACTATAACCAGGCTGATTACCGAGCAGAACCAGAGACTAACTTAAACCCTTGCTGAAGCACGATCAAGAGGCCTGTGTGAAGGGCAGGTAAACAACTTGCCCTTTTCCTTATGTGGCACTTAAACAACTAATATTTGGAGAGAGAAAAATAATTTCTTAAACAGTCACACCAGATACTGTGCCAAGCACTTTACAATCTTTATTAACTGAAATTTTGCATCTTTGCAAAGTATGTATTTGTATTTCCTTTTTACTAATGAAAGAGGTTAAGAAATTGCCCAAAGTTAGAGTTAGAGAGTGGTGCAGTGGAGATGGGGCCCTAAACTGGATGTCTCTACGTTCCAGGCTCTCAACTATTCTACTAGACTATCCAGCCTCCTGGTGGTTGGTCAAAAGGATACTTCTTTTCCTAACTGTTTCAGCATGTCTTCTGGCACTTACTACTCCCCTCAGGAAGTTCCCCAGATTCCATGTCAATCTCCTGCCTCCTGGGAAACTCTCATAAAGTTCCAGGGGTGCAGCTCTTTTCAGCTCTCTTCTGGGAACATGTGTTTTTCCAGTATACAGAAAAGAACTGTGCTTAACTTTAAGTCACGTTTACTGTATATTCAGACTTCTGTATTTCTAAATGCAGTATGCTAAGTAAGCATTCACTATTATTATTATTTTTTAAACAATGTTGAGAAAGCTTGTGGTGAAAGGGGTCTTGGAGTCAGACAGACCTGATTGGAATTGAGATGGGGAAGGAAGAGAAGGTGGAAGGACAGAGGTATTTCAGAGGTAGCAAAGGAGCAGAAACAGCGAGTTGTATGTAATGATTGTCTATAATGCAGCTATTTGAAAGATAAAAAAATTGCCATCGAGTCAATTCCAACTCATAGCGACCCTGTAGGACAGGGTAGAACTGCCCCATAGGGTTTCCAAGGAGTGCCTGGTGGATTCGAACTGCAGACCGTTTAGGTAGCAGCCTTAGCTCTTAACCACTGCACCGCCAGGGTTTCCGTTTGAAAGATAGGTATTCCAAAAACACAAATCAAACCCAGTTGCTGTTGAGTCAGAGTCAGAACCTGTTTCTCCTGATTCTACATCTTACTGTGTGTCCTTTTAGCACCGAATCAGTGATTTGACAAATATGTCCTCCCAATAACCGTAAGCACAAAATCTTGACAATGTATGTGGCTAGAACTGCTGATTAGGCATACATGATTCAATCATCCAAGTATGCCATTTTATTTCCCCTAATTGGTGGTTCCTGCCAGGTGGGGCATCCACATGAGGCCCTCTAGCTAGGGCTGAGAGCACACCCAAGGATTCCTATCATCTTGCAGAGAGAGATTTCACCTGACAGTGCATCCTGTTCCTTTCTTCTTAACATCAATAACTGGAGCTAAAAGGAAACGTGTGTCCAAGATAAAGTGATATTTCTCCTTTCAGGTTTTAAGTTATTTCTGAAAGCGAATAGCAATAAAAGCTTTGACATTTACTTTCTATTTAAACATACTTATTGTACAGCATGGGTTCCCGCTACCCATCAAAAATTGCCAGATGCCAATGCCTCACCCTTCACAGGTTCTGATTGAGTTACCCTGGTATGGAATCCAAGAAACTTGACTTTTCAAAAGTTTCTTAAGTAGTATTTTCCTACAGATAATGCATATCTGGAGCCCCTGGGTGGTGCAAATGTTAACATGCTCAGCTGCTAACTGAAAGGTTGGAGGCTTGAGACCACCCAGAGACACCTCAGAAAAAAGACCTGGTGATTTATCTACTTCTGAGAAATCAGCTATGAAAAACCCTATGGGGCACAGTTCATTCTGACACACATGGAGTCACCATCAGCCAGAGTCAACCTGACAGCAACTGGTTTGGCTTGTTTTTTTTAGAAAGCTTGTCTTTCAAATTTTAATTTTATTCAGCTTCAACTTGAATTTGCATATGAGCAATTGTTGGTCCTTACACAGTCAGCCCCTGGACTTGTTCTGACTGATGATATTGAGCTTTTCCATCATCTCCTTCCACATATGTAGTCGATTTATTTCCTGTGTTTTCCATCCAGTGAGGTTCATGTGTATAGTCACCGTTTATGTTGTTGAAAAAAGGTAGTTGCAGTGAAGAAGTCATTGGTCTTGCAAAATTCTATCATGCAATCTACGACATTATTTCTAGTACCAAGGACATATTTTCCAGCTACCAATCTTGCTTCTTTGTTTCCAACTTTCGTATTCCAGTCAACAGTAGTCATCAGTGAATCTTGATTGCATGTTTGATCAATTTCAGATTGCAGAAATTGGTAAAAATCTTCAATTTCCTCATCTTTGGCATTAGTGGTTGGTGTGTAAATTTGAATAATAGTCATATTAACTGGTCTTCCTTGTAGGCATATGGGTATTATCCTATCACTGACAATGCTGTACTTCAGGACAGATCTTGAAATATTCGTTTTGACAATGAATGCAGCACCATTCCTCTTCAATTTGTCATTACCCGCATAGTAGACCATATGATTGTCTGATTCAAAATGGCCAGTACTAGTCCATTTCAGCTCACTAATGCCTAGAATATTGATCTTTATGTGCTGCATTTCATTTTTGACAACACTTCACATTCTGATTATTAATGGATGTTTGCAGCCGTTTCTTCTAATTTTGAGTAGTGCCACACCAGCAAATGAAGGTCTCGAAAGCTTTACTGAAGCCATGTCATTAAGATCGACTCTACTTTGAGGAGGCAGCTCTTCCCCAGTCGTATTTTGAGTGCCTTCCAACCTAGTCTGCCTTAGTCTGGAAGCTCAGCTGAAACCTGTCCACCATGGGTGACCCTGATGGAATTTGAAACACTGGTGACATAGCTTCCAGCATCACAGCAATACACAAGCTACCACAGTACAACAAACTGAGACACATGATACATGAAGAAAGCAAAAGGTAATTAAAAAGAGGAGAAAGAAAGAAATGACTAAACAGGATGTCAGAGGAGACTGTGAACCTTGCTCTTGAATGTAGAGCAGCTAAAGTGAATGGAAGAAATGATGGAGTAAAAGTGCTGAACAGAAGATATGCAGTGCTGGAGGTGTTCATCCATCTATGCCAAGAAATTTGGAAGACAGTTACCTTGCCAACTGACTGGAAGAGATCCATATTCATGCTCTCTCCAAAGAAAGGTAATCCAACAGAATGGGGATCATCAAACAATAACATTAATATCACATGCAAGTAAAATTTTTGCTAAAGATAATTCAAAAACATTTGCAGCAGTACATTGACAGGGAACTGCCAGAAATTCAAGCCAGATTCAGAAGAGAGTGTGGAATGAGGGATACCATTGCTGATGTCAGATGGATCTTGGCTGAAAGCAGAGAATGCCAGAAAGATGTTTACCTGTGTTTTATTGATTATACTAAGGCATTTGACTGTGTGATCATGACAAATTATGGATAACATTGTGAAGAATGGAAATTCCAGAACAATTAATTGTGCTCATGCAGAACCTGTACATAGACCAAGAGACAGTCATTCAGACAGGACAAGTGGATACTGCGTGCTTTAAAATCAGGAAAGCTGTGCATCAGGGTTGTATTCTTTCACATACTTATTTAATCTGTATGCTGAGCAAATAATCCAAGAAGCTGGACTGTGTGAAGAAGAACACAGCATCAGGATTGGAGGAAGACTCATTAACCACCTGTGATATGCAGATACAACCTTACTTGCTGAAAGCAAAGAAGACTTGAAGCACTTACTGATGAAGATCAAAGACTACAGCCTTCACTATGGATTGTACCTCAACATGAAGAAAACAAAAATCCTCACAACTGGACCAATAAACAACATCATGATAAATGGAGAATATATGGAAGTTTTCAAGGATTTTGTTTTCCGTGGATCCACAATCAATGCCTATGGAAGCAGCAGTCAAGATATCAAACGATGTATTGCATTGGGCAAATCTTGTGCAAAAAACCTCTTTAGAGTGTTGAAAAGCAAAGATGTCATTTTGAGGACTAAGGTGTGCCTGACCCAAGCCATGATATTTTCAGTTGCCTCATATGCATGGGAAGGTTAATCAATGAATATGGAAGACTGAAGAATTGATGCCTTTGAATTATGGTGTTGGTGAAGAATATTGACTATACCATGGACTACCAGAAGAACAAACAAGTCTGTCTTGTAAAATATAGCCAGAGTGCTCCTTGGAAGCAAAAATGGCAAGACTTCATCTCATGTACTTTGAACATGTTATCAGGAGGGACTAGTTCCTGGAGTAAGACATCATGCTTGGTAAGGTAGAGGTCAGTGAAAAAGAGGAAGGCCTTCGATGAGATGGATGGACATTGGCTACAACAATGGGCTCAAACACAGCAATGATTTTGAGGATGGCGCAGGACCAGGCAGTGCTTCATTCTGTTGTACATAGGGTCGCTATGAGTCAAACCCAACTCAATGGCACCTAACAACAACAACAACATCTTTCAAATAGCTACATTATAGACAGCCAGTATATATAAATTGCTGCTTCTGCTCCTTCTCTACCTCTGCAATACTTCTGTCCTTCCACTTTCTCTTCCTTCCCCTTCCTAATCCCATGCACATACAGAATAATGCCATTTCTTTATAGAAAGTTGTCTTGTAAAACTCCTTTCTGTGGGTTCGGAAGTGGAAGAAGGCATTCATACAATGGCAATTAGCATATATGATCCTTACACAGGCATCTCAAGTATGTCTGAATTGACTGTGTAGTAACTGGACCCCTGTACAAAGCCAAAGTTACTCTACTTGTCTGTACGGGTCAGGATTCTATTGCAGATAACAGAACCCACTACAGTTAAAGTAGATGTCTTAGTTATCTAGTGCTGCTATAACAGAAATACAAGCAGATGGCTTCAACAAACAGAAGCTTATTTTTTCACAGTCTAGTAGGCTAGAAGACCAAATTTAGGGTGTCAGCTCCAGGGAAAGCCTTTCTCTCTCTCTTGGCTCTGGAGGAAGGCTCTTGTCATAATCTTCCTCTAGACTAGGAGCTTCTCAGGCACAGGGACCCCAGGTCCAAAGGAGGTGCTCTGCTCCTGGCGCTACTTTCTTGGTGGTATGAGATCCCCACCACCCCACATATTTCTGCTGGCTTCTCTCTTTTATATCTCAAAAGAGATTGGTTTAAGACACAACTTAATCTTGTAGATTGAGTCCTGCCTCATTAACATAACTGCCTCTAATCCCACCTTTTTCACATCGTAGAGATAGGATTTACAACACATAGAAAAATCACATCAGATGACAAAAGGGTGGACAACCACACAATACTGGGAGTCATGGCCTAGTCAAGTTGACAGATATTTTTGTGGGACACAGTTCAATCCATGACAGTAGACAGTAATTTAATACAGGGGATTTGGTACTTAAAATTTGTTGGAAGAGCTGGAAAGGAAGGTGGACCTCCCATATACAACACAAGCCCTCAGAATCTTTCCACCTCTGCTGTGCTCAAAAAAGGTGCTACTACCTCTGAAGGAAGATGATGGTAAGGAAGCTGTTGGCTGCTTCCTCTGATTGCAAAGCCTCCTCTGCTGCTCTCAAGAAAGCAGCAGTGGCTGCTAAGTCAGGAAGAACCTGATTCAGGAAGCACACAGTCTCTGGCAGGAAGTAGAACACTCCACATTCTACTTCTCTGTCCGTGTGCCTCTCCAATCTAAGTCAACATTTCATGCTAGTTCATCTAGATTGGTAGAACCTGAATCTTCCCTGAAACCTTAGTTATAAGAGTGTCTTGGAATATTATTTCCTGATTTTTTAATTCTCCAGTCTCTTGCTAACTAGAAGGGGACCCGAATAGATGTGGGGCCAATATATTCACAGCATCCTCTAATTCTCTTACAGTTTGAATGTTTTTGCCTTATTTTATTATATTTTCAAAAGTGTTGTCAATTAGAAGTTAATTTGGGACCTAAAATTCTGTGAATACTTTATTATAGTAATTGTTTCTGTGAGGGAAAAAATAGTTTCCAAAATCCAACAACAAAGTTCTGGATAGATGTAAATGTGTATCGGCATTCTATTAGAGCAAACGATCCTGAAATAGTTGAAACAGTACATATACTGTAATTGTTACTGGTGTTCATAATGATAGTTGGAGACCCTGTCAGGTTCTGAAGTGCCATAATAATTATAATACTTGACATTTACTGAGCCCTTTCTTTGTGCCAGGAATCATGATATGTGGTTTATATGTGTTCTCATGTCTCATTCTACAATTCTATGAACTAAGTATCATTATTATCATTCCATTTTATAAAAAAGGAAATTGAATCTAAGAGAGATTAAATAACTTGCCCAAGATCCATGGCTGGTAAGTAGCACAGTCAGGACTTGAATCCAGGACTCAAATCATCCAACAAAATTAATACTAGTATAACTTTAGTGTTAGGTATTTTATTTTAATCCAATACCAGATGGTGCTATTTGTTCTTTGTCTTTGCTATGAGTCAGAATCAACTCTATGGCAATGGGTTTGGTGTTTGTTTTTGGTACACGTGTGTGTGAGTTTAAGTTGGCATTGACTTTATCTTCCCCTCTTTGTTTAGAGTAAGGTTTATCCTAAAAGGTCTAACATAAAAGTTTACTCATTTATACTCCCAAAGAAACACTTCTTCATACTTGTCCAGTTGGTAAACAGGACAGGAGAATGTGTAGTTGGGAAGCTCAACAAAAACTAGAATGACACTGTTGTGATACTTCACCATCTGGACAACAGTTTTGGTGGTCAGAAACTCAAATGAGTCCCCTGGACACCAACAAAGCAAAGACAATATTATTGAGGTACCTTCTTTCTTAGCTGAGAATTCCGTTTCAACTTGGCCGTAAGTCAGTTCTAAAGACTGACAGCAAGCTGTCAAGTTAAAGTAGAAGTCTCAATTCATTCTGTTACCCATGAGAATCTTAGCTTACACGAGAGTTGTACTTCTTAGGCCCTGCCCTAAGGGGCAAGGACTCTACTGAAAACCATTTTCTCTGAGGCCACTTTTGACTCTTCTAGTTGTTATACTAACTACTTGCCCTGTCTAAATTCTATCCTCTTATTGACTTCTAGAAATGTCTACTCTCTCCTAATTTTTTAGTCTTCTTTTTCAGGCACTTCCTTAAAAGTTCCTCTTGTTCAGTCAGTCTTTATAATTTAGATATCAGGGTTCTGTCTTTAGCCTTTTGGGTTCAATGGGGAGCTCTCAGCAATACTTAGCAACCTCCAACTCCTAAATTCATCCCCAAGGAAGGGGAATGATTAAGTGGGATCAAGGGGAATGACGTTTATTAGGTCCAGGTGCAGGAATTCTCTATCTCTCTCTTGATTATTATCCTTATACAATCCCTGTTTTCCTCCATGAGTCGGGTGTAATATGCATCTGGGGCCCATGCTGGGAATTGCCTTATCCTGAGAATACCTTGGTGCCTGGATTAGCCAGTCTCTATACTCTAGACGATACAGAAACCCTTGCTTTTTCCTCTTTATTTGCTTCTCCTTTGACATGATTTTCTTTGACTCTAGAGTAGTAAAATACAGAAGACTGAGATTGTGTTTGGGTTTAGGACAAACGGACTAAGAAGCCTTCTCAGCTTAATTTATATTTGCCTTTTTATCCTTTATAGTTGCCTTTATGTCTGCCTATGGTATTAGAAAATGGTGCATAGAGCATGGATGGTATAGTCTTGCTCACCAAGGGACTCTCTATAGGGGTGAAGATACAGTGGTGAAGGGTTATAGTGGTAAAGCATGTACTTTGACTTGGTCTTTGTTCTTGATCTCTGAGAATGTATTTCCTTGAAGAATTTGTAATAGGGGACCAGGAGAGGGGCTTGGGAAAGATTATGGCAAGACAGAGATTTGGATTCTGGTTTCTGAATCTCTCTCAATAGATTCCCATTATAGTCATAACTTATAAGACCTACTTCTCATTTATGTATCTTTCTTCTGATTCTAAATGGAAGTCAGCTACCACATATATATTGATCACTGCTAAGTACTTATCTTCAGTTCAATTGTCTCTACTATATGCCAGACACACATAGTCATCTTTCTTCTGGAAATTCCTCCTTGAATCACTGTCCCTTCTCCCACCCCCTGAAACTGCTCCTCCTCCTCTATCTCAGCTATACCAGGCACTGATGTCAGAAACATGGAAGTCACCCTTGACCTGACTCTCTCTTATCCCCCATGTGCAACCTGTCATTAAATTATGTAGAGAGAACTTTTAAAATAGCTTCCTTGGATTTGCCCCTTTTCTTCATTCCCACTGCCTGACTTTAGCCCTTCATTATTTCTCACATGTTGTGTAAAAGGTCTCCTCACTTCCAGTCAACCTTCGGGTACACGTGGGATGGAGTCACTCATCTATCTGATTTCAATCTTTCAGAACAATCAACTCCAAATCCTTGTCTTGCTCACTGTGATCAGCCCCTGTCTTCTCTGGCCATGTCCCTTTCCCTGTCCTCCTGCTATCTGTGGTGTGTTCACACTGAGCTATGTCTGGGTCCCATAGTGTGCTCTTTCTATCCGGTTCTCAGGGATTAGCCAGATGCTCCTTCTGCCCCTCTGTCCTCACCTTGAGGATGAGGCTTAGGAGCCCCTTTTTCCTTTCTCCTGACCACTCTTCTTGGGGACTTACTCCTTCTACATTTAGATATTTATTAAAATTTAGATTAAATTATTTAAAGTTTCGATATTTATCAGAGTTCTGTCTTTAGCCTCTAGGGAACTCTTGGTAACTCTTAGTAACCTCTAACTCCTAATTCACAGGACCTTTTGCTTCTTTCTATCCTCATCATATTATAATTTTTCATTCACTTGCTCATTTACTCATCTTCTACTAAACGGTGATCTCCATATTAGCAGGAACAAGGTCTTTTTCATCTTAGCCTAAGCCCAGCCAAGCAAAAATCCTGAAACTTACTAAGCACAATTTATGTAGTTTAAATAAATGAATGCTATATTTACCCAGAAAGAAAGATCTGGGTGACACCTAGCAGGACATGTAAGATCTAAACCAATCATTGAGCCAATCATTTGAAATCAGATAATCTCTCATACAGAGAATAAATAATAAACCAAGGGAAGAGAGAAGATGCTTTCTCTTCTCCCTGAGGATAGTAAAGAGGATGGAGTCAGGGAGAGCTCCACAGAAGAACACTTTTGAGGACAGTCTTGAAGGTTGACTCTGAATTTGCCAGACAGACAAGAGGCAGAGGGACTTCCAAACCAAAACTATGAAAATGATATTTGTGGACCTTGGGTAATCTTATTTGGCTAGAATAGTGTTTGGGAGTGTGGCACAAAGAGGGGGTCAATTTTGAAGGACTTTGTAGGAGTGTCTTGCCCAAGATCATGTAGTCTGTTATAACTGAGGTGAGAGTCAAGGTATTTTATATAAGAATGAGTCAGGGAAGGTTATTATTCAGAGTTACTGATCAGAGTTAAAGACTGCCTCATCTTTCAGATGATACATCATGAAATACCAATTTTGTAAATTTGTATTATGCATTTTATCCAAATGTAAAGTTGACGTGATATATAAAATATCAAGGGGGAAGGTGTGCATGTTCAGCTGTCAATTCAGAAGAAGAGCTCCATTTTGCAATCCACTGGGTTAGAAGGAAAAGTGGTAAGAGTTTGAGATGAAATGTGTCTAAACTCTTGAGGCCAATTTTAGTGGCAGAAAGAAAAACCCAGAACTTTGGGAGAGATAGGTTTCAGGGGTTGTTTTTGTTAGCTGCCATTGAATTGGATCCGACTCATGGCGACCCCATGTACGACAGAATGAAATGCTGCCTGGTCCTGTACCATCTTCACAGTCATTGGTATGTTAGAGTCCATTGTTGTGCCCACTGTGTGTTTTGAGTGCCTTCCAACCTAGGGGTCTCATCTTCCAGCAGTATATCAGACAATGCTCTGTTGTGATTCATAGGTTTTCATTGGCTAATGTTTGGAAGTAGGTTGCCAGGTCTTTCTTCCTAATCTGTCTTAGTCAAGCAGCTCTGCTGAAACCTATCCACCATGGGTGACCCAGCTGGTATTTGAAATACCAGTGGCATAGCTTCCAGCATCATGGTAACATGCAAGACACTGCAGTATGACAAACTGATGTAGCCTGTCTGTATTCTCCCTGACTTCTGACTTCCTGCTTCTTGATTCTAAACATATACTTAGACACAGAACACTCCTTTCCTCCTTCTCAGTGAGCTAGCTCAGTCCTACATGCTGCACTGCCTACACTTTCTCGGCCTCTGTCCTTTGTGCTGTAGAGGAACCTCTTCTTCTGTCTGTGAAAAACTTCCTCGCTACATCTCCTGTTCCTCTCCTGCTTCTTCCGTGACCGTCTCTTGGCCCAAACCTGGAGTCCTCTAAAACCAGTTACATATCAAGTCACACTAAAGAAGGAAGCCCCCTTTTCTGCTCCATGTTGGTTCTATAGAAGTGGAGAAGTGGATCATTATCCCCTTTATCCACTGCGTCTTCAGTTCGCACTATAAATTACCTGTATCTGCTAACAGCTGGTACACCCCAAATCTGAGAACTGAGATACTATTTCTTAGGGAAGAGTAACCACTAAACAAGGGTAAGAAGAAACTAGAAGTGGCAAAGCCTCTTATTGTAGTATCATTGAAATAATACGATTTTGTATTTGCAAAACTGTAATATTGGAACATAGGTGCTGTTTTTCTCTCATTTCCTATCTTAATAAACGGAAAAGGTAGCTCTTATGACATGAGCACAGGAAAGGTTAGAAAAACAAAGACAAAATATAACTTTTTTTTGTTTTTTGTTTTTTTTTTTTTTTTGAGTATCTACTCTATGCCAGGAGTCCCTGGGAGACAAAAAATGGTTAAGTGCTGGGCTACTCACCGAAAGGTTGGCAGTTTGAACCCACCCAGAGGCACCTCGGAAAGCAGGCCTGGCAATCTGCTTCCAAAATTTCACAACCGTGAAAACCCTATGGAGCACAGTTCTACTCTGCAACGCATGGGGGCACCATGAGTCAGAACTGACACAACAGCAACTATTTTGTTTTTACTCTATGCCAAGAACTTTTTGAATCCTCATGACAGAGAGAAAATAAGATAGATGTTTTGTTGCCAAAAGGGTCTTTGTCTAGTAAAGGAGGTAAATTTATAACAACTATTTAAAAAGTTGTGTAATATGTATAAAAATAAAGTATACACAAGGTTCCGAGTTAACAGAATGGGAATGATTAACAGGGGTGTGAGTGAGAGAGAGAGAATGGGAGAGATCGAAAGAATCTCATTTGTTTCTTACGAAATACTATTAATATCTTTGAGTAAATAGTTAACTTGGCATTCAAACCCAAATCTGTCTGACTCCAAAGTCCGAAGTTGTTTTATTTCACTCCGCTGCCTCCTGTCTCTATAACCCTGTGCTCTGGAATGATAGAAAAGAACAACTGAATGAAAACAAGGAAGAGTATTTGTGATCATGAGTATTCTGTTTTAACACAGATGTATTGCACGGCTTTGCTTTGAACGGTTCTGGATTTCTCTCAGCATTATTTCCATGTAACGAGAAACTGTTTTGCCTTCAACACAGACTCCTGATTTATGTTTAAATAACACCTTTTCTTTCTAACTTTGGCAGTATACATGTTGTATGGCTATGGATTCTGGATATAATATGCATCCTGGGTGAGAGTTATAACGATTACTGTGTGATGTTTGTTGTCGCTGTCACCAGCTGTTTATAGTTTTAACTTTACAAATTTAATGTTCAAGAGGATGTTTTTACTCATCAAAGAACTACATCAGCAGTTACCCTGCAAGCTGGCAAAAGATTTAGTTCTATTATGATGTGAAGCACTGTGCCCAACTTGGATCTGGATAAGTGTGGCAGGAATGAGAATGATTAGTTTTGAGACCTTTTCTTTTTGTAATTAAGAAGGTAATGACACAGATTTCTTGGATCACATCTTTCCTGCAGATGTTCATCACTCTGAGACATAAGAACAATTCCATCTCAAGGTCCAAAAACGTAGCTAGAATGCCAGTGAATTGAGAGTCCCTTGATCATAGACAGGCTCCTGACTCTTCTCCTGGAAAAATAGAGGTTGACTTCATTGCTACATGGATTTCAACTTTTTCTTTTAGAATCTGGAGTCATCCTCCACATCTGCACCCACTTTTGGCTTTTAACCCTGCCTGTTTTTTTTTAAGTCACTGAAATCTTCCTTTGACTTTGACCTTAACCTCTGCTGATGCTCCATCTAGACTCAATAGCCCTTCCTAACTATTCTGCTGGAATACTAGCTGCATGGGGGTGGGAGCCTCATTTGCCAGGGTATGTCCAGGGCCTAGAATAGTGCCTAGCGTGTACTGTGCCCTCCATCAATATGTGTGGAATTAATCTGGCACTGATACTCAGGATGACCTATCCTTGCTTAGGATTGTTTTTCTCCTGGGCTGTTCGGGGCCACACAAATCTAGCTTTGTTCGTAGCCCTCCTCTAGCTTTGGAGTGAAGCCTCGAGACGTTCCTGGGCCGGCCTTTTGCTGGAAAACGAGAATCATGCCCTTTTACACTGGGCCTGGCAGATAGTTTATGGCTAGTAAATGTCAGGTAAATCTAAACCTTCTAATCTGAATCTACCACCTCTGAGTCTCCCTTAGGCTTCTAGGTTTCCTACGGGTCTTGCTGTTCAGATATCTGTCCCTCTCACTTCAGTCACCACGTCCAAGTCCATCTCATGCAGCGTGAAGACAGACTGGACAGTGGTAAAAAGAACTGTGGAGTCACCTCACCCATTCCTTTCTTCGTGCTTGCCCTTCTATGCCTGAACAAGAAGAAAAAGAGTAAGTTATGTAACTGTTTCTATACAGATCTTGTAAAACCATATTCATTCGTTCAACAAACATTTAATGAGTGTTAACGAAGTATCCAGAAACCCTGGTGGCATAGTGGTTAAGTGCTACGGCTGCTAACCAAAAGGCCAGCAGTTCGAATCTACCAAGCACTCCTTGGAAACTCTATGGGGCCGTTCTACTCTGTCCTATAGCGTCACTGTGAGTTGGAATCGACTCGACAGCAAAGGGTTTGGTTTGGTTTGGTTTGGGGTTAACCGTATATCCATCACACAAATCTTTATATGATTGATTTTTAACTGCATCTTCAAAAAAGAGAAGATTTGTCCTCCCATTTAGAAGTACTAAGCAACGGTGACTAGTTTACAAATTACCTTGATATTTAAGCACAATCATATTTCTAAATGTTACTAAGGTTACCTTCAGTAAGCTGCACGTTTCCTAAGTCTGGGTAAAGACTACATTATTGTGTTTTCCTTAGATAGTTTAAAAAAAAGAAAAAAATGTACCCTAAAGAGGATACCTTCAAAAACCATGAGCGAGAGACAGAGAGAGAGAGACTGTTATGCGAGTCTTATTGCTTATCATAAAAACTCCTATACTACAAAATCTGCTAGAAGAGGAATTGTTTGTGTCTTATTCATTCTTTATATCACTCATTGGAGGTGATCAGTAACTTTGCCTCTGCCTTCTAATATAGACATTGTTTTATAAAATCAGAAACCCAAAGTGTCTGTATTTTTTTCTTTTAAAAGTGTCGAATACTCAATCTTAAATGTTAAAAGAGCGGCTCTCTTTCTTTTTTAAATAAAACAAATTTTCCTGCAAGTTGCACACTATATGCAGAAACTAACCTCTTTGGAGAAAGACATGCCCTCATTGGAATTGGCTGACTTGCCTCAGGTTTTCTGAACATATTAACATTTGCTCAGAATGAACTGACACATGGACAAATGTGTATAATGAAGTCTGTTGGCAATGCAAATGTCAAGTCACCTGCACTGTCAGCCAGGAAAATGATACCTTTTAGCAGGTGCTGGGGACAAAATCAGGCAATCAGAACTTGTCTTTGAAAATTAGAAGATCTAAAGAGCCAGTTCTCACTTGGATAGGTGCTTGTTTATCCTGTGACTCTAAAGCAAACTCCAGAGGTCCCTGGGTGGCGCAAATGGTTTGCACTCAGCTAGTAACCGAAAGGTTGATGGTTTGAACCCACCCAGCAGCACCACAGAAGAAATAGGCCTGGTTATTTGCTTCCGTAAAGATTACAGCCAAGAAAACCCTATGGAGCAGTTCTATTCTGTGACACACAGGGTCTCCTGAGTCACAAATCAACAACAATACAGCAAAATCCAGCAATTCTAAAGAATTCCATGACTTCTAAGCATAGAGTTGTGGAGGTCTGCAAAGGGGTCATTTCTTACCTGAGGAATGTAACATGTATAACATGTAACATTTTCTGCATCTTTTCTGTTTCTGCATATCTTGTTTCTACATAAATATACATGCATATGTGCTTGCATGTTTTATTCATTGAAGGCAATAGCACTCAATCAAGACCCCTGCATTTTCTAGACACTTGCTTCATAGTATTATTTTTAAAATGCTTTTATTCTTTATTAGAGCAAATGTATCATTTTCATGCAATAATAGATCTATTTTCTCTTCATCCTGAGAAATATGAATTTTTTAACTATGAAAGTTATAGAGATTTTCATCTGAAAACAAGGAAAAAGAAAATAATTGTTCTTATTCTAATTTTTCCCCGTGGCTGAGATGACAAAGTGGGAATACATGGGGTGTAAGATGAATACCTCCCCTTCCACTTGGAACACAGAAAATTGAAAGAAAAATTTAAAAACCTTTAATATTTTTTTTTTTACAAATGCAGTGTTTCACTAACAAAGCTCAATTTAAAATAAAAATCTCTGCTAAACAGAAACAAAATGACAATTCACACAGAGAGTAGGAGCTGAAATACCCAGGGCACTGAGACTGGAGAGAGGGAACATGTCCTGCAATCCAAAGCCCATGAGGGACTGGGCACTAAATGTACTCTCACCATGGTGAGTCACGGGAGCCCACTACCCTGCATGACGTCAGAGGCTGGGGAAAAATAAGCTCTAGTGACTGGCCAAAATTTTAGCAAGACTTAGTCCAGAAATAACCTGGCAAGGAGAGGAATCAGAGCTACTTGCTCATTCCTGTGGATTTTCCAATAGTGCCTCCATTTGCTACCAGGGGAACCAGGACTATGATTTCTCCATTAGGCAAAATCTTCAAATTTCTAGTGTTTAAGACCTGGTTCAGAGCATGGGCTCTGGGGTAAGGCTGAGGCAATCATCAGACCACTCACTGTATGGAGGTACACTTAGGAAGAGATAAAAACAAACAAAATTCCCTAGGCAAGAAGGACTCATAAGCCCAAAATTAAAGACACATGTGGAAATCCAAGACTATGGAAGGTAGCCAGTACAGCCAACAAATGGGAAGAATTATACCTGAGGAATTTGAAATAATTGAGCATTCATCAAATGCTCTGAATAAAATTATTTTATAAATCTTTGAAAAGATTAAAAAAAGGGACTACTATAGAAATTAAATAGTAACAGGAGATTGTGAACTAAAATCGACAGTTTGCAAGTAGTGTGGATGAAATGGCAAAGAGCCAATTAGACATCTTGGAAATGGATTAGTCATATAGATTAGAAATTGAAAAGAAAATACTAATAAAAAGAATAAATGGTAGATTGGATGCTGCTGAAGTGACTGTTAGTGAACTGGAAAATAGAACTGAGACACTGCAATATACGTCTAATAGGAGGTCCAGAAGGACAGAATGAAGGAAAGACAATATATAACAGATGACAGCAGCTAAGAATTTTCCAGAACTAAAGAAAGCCATGAGTTTTCAGCCAGAAAAAGCATATAGTGCTGAGCAAGTTAAAGGAACACAAAAAAATTTAAAAAATCTGTATATAAATGTATTTTAGTAAAGCTTCAAATCAAGATATTTGGAAACATTTAATTTTTTATTTCAGTCCTATTGTTGCTAGAGCAGAAGCTGTCTGCATTATTGTCTCTTTCTGCCACTGAGAACTCCTATCAACCTATTCTTATGCCAATATTTATTAAGTGAAGGAGCAAGTGATTTTTTTTTTAAATCGAGGATAAACACAGCTTTGGTTTTGCCAGTGGATTATAAACGTTATTTCATAATTTATTTTATATCTATCTATAATAATATATTCAATACTCTAGTAAGTATTTTTTAATTTTCTCCTGAGGTGTGAATATTAATCACTGTTGTGTGGATACTCAGTACCACTAGTTGATTCAAGACTGTTGAGTCTTTCATGCCTCAATTTTGGTCTAAGATACTGGGGATTTATTTAATTGAATGCTCCAAAGCCATCTTGTCTCCAGGGTTCCCTGGAATGGGTTTCTGACTTTTGTGCTAGGTCTATTTTATGAGATACAGAGAGGGCTGATATTCAATTGATATGCACCTGTGCGATGTTTTGGCCTGCATTAACCCTGACTGGTTGGTATTACATTACCATATTTTTACACAAATAACACATGAAGTATTTTCATAATCACTGGTATGCCAATTTTTTTTAATATGTTACTGTAAAAAAATTAGCATAGCATACTTATGAAAATACCTTGAAGGAGGAAGGAGCGGTTGGCAAACAAACATAGGAGGCATGTGTTATTTGCGTAAAAATGTGGTATCTATTGTTGCTTAACACATTATGCCAAAAATTAGTGACATAAAATTGTGACAACATTTATTTTGTTCATAAATCTGAATTTTGGGCATGGCTTGCTGAAATACAGCTTGTCTCTGTTTCATTTGGCATCAGCTGGGGCTGCTCAAAAGCTGGAAGCTGGAATTATCTAAAGGTTCAACTCATACATTTGACATTTGATCTTTTCATATGCCTGCTTGGTCTCCTTAGAGCGTGGTGGCTGGGTTCTAAATGTGTGTGTGTGTGTGAGAGAGAGAGAGAGGAAGACAGAGAGAGACAGAAAGAGTGACAGAGAGACAAAGATAAAGCCAGGTGGAAGCTGTATCACCTTTTTAACCTAGCCTTGAAGTCACCCAGTGCCACTTCTACTTTGTTCTATGAGTTCTATGAGCAAAGACAGGCCCATATGCAAGGGAAAGGAAATTAGACTGCACATTTTGATGGGGAAGGGTGTTGAAGAATTTATAGACATTAAAAGTACTACAATCAACATTTATTCTGATTAATCAGTGCTTGAGTATTTTGGTCTTAAAATGTTTTGAATATTCCTTCTGCATATATATATGCTCCACAAAGTATTCATGAAAGGCATGGACTCCTAACCCTTCCTTGTCCTGACAAAGATTTTTGGAAAGGAGAGGCCAATATTGCTAATGAAAGGAATGGTGACTTTTGTTAGCTGTGTGCTTCGGGGACTATAAGATCTAGAAAAAGTTGGGAATAAGCCATTTCCAATTTTATTTGGTGAGCAACTCAACAGGGGAGCTACTTTTAATATGTGGGAATGACTGATGAAGTTCACATTGCTCATTTATGTTTAATGAACTTGTAACTTTGTTTCACTCCAGGGAAAACTCAGTAAAACATATCTAAAAGGGAAATCATAATGGAGATTTTCAACTTCTGATCCCAGCTTCCCCTTTCTATTCTTCAATGGCAGGAAAAGCCAAATATCCTCAATGCTCACTGTGTCACATGGGGACTTAGTGAGAAGCGTTTAAGACTGACCACCTCATGAACAGCAGGTCCAGTACCTTTGTAGTCTTGTCAAACATGGTAGCCTCCCCTAAAGCATTTTAGTTCGGTATCTGGTTTCACATAGAAGTGTGTTTGAGAAACAGGAGACAGAATTTTTGAAAGGTAGAAGGGTTTAATAGGAAACAAGGGCACTAGACCCACAGATAATTGTCTATATCATTAGATGCCGAGCCAGTCCCATGAATAGAAATATCTTTGTGGTATATTTGTTTTTATTCTTTATCTTCAGGCCCTAGTAATCAAATTACAACAGCACATGGCTTTCTAGTCTTAAAAAATAGAGTATTTCCTTTAAAAAAAAAAAGAAAGAAAATTGAGTATTCCCATTTCAGTGAGATAGTCCTGTGTAGTGAAGAATTAGCCTTAGTCAAATAGAGGTCTGGCCTTTGCCCTTGGCAACAGGGAGGTCTGATCTCTAGGCACCTGGAATGTCCTGCCTCAAAGGGGTGTCTCTGTTTGCCTGGGGGCTTTGGCCACCGGGGAGTCTAACAATGTGATTTATAATGAGGGCTTTGGGCCATGTCTTATCAGTTGATGAGAAGTGTTAGGCCAACCACTCGGAAGAGCTAGAGACTAAAGGTCAACCATGCAGGCAGTACGTGATCAAGCCGTAATAAAAACTCTGGACACTAAAGTTTCAGGTGAGCTTCCCTGGTTGGCAATACTCTTTGAGTATTGTTACACATGGTAGTGTTGAGGAGGTAACATCATCCAGGATTTCTGGGGGAGAGGGAAACTGGAAGTTCTGTGTTTGGATGCTTCCTAGACTTCACCCTATGTGTCTCTTTCTTTGGCTGTCTAATTTGTATTCTTTCCCTGTAATAAAATTATAATCATAAGTATAACACTGTCCTGAGTTCTGTATGTCCTTCTAGTGAATTATCAAAACTGAGGGGAGCTGTGGGGACCCCTGAATTTGTAGCCAGCTAGTTTGAAGTGAGTGTCATCCTAGGGACCCTTGATCTCGTGACTGGTGTCCAAAATGAGGACAGTCTTGTGGGGACTGTGCCCTCTGACTGTCCAATTTGGCTAATTCATTGTAGTCTTTCATTAGGAATGCCAGAGTTTGGTCTTGACATGTTTGCCACTAATTGATGACTCAATAAATGTTCTAATATGTTTACCTCTCTGGTTTCTTATTAAAACAGTGATAATATTCATATGCTAACCAGTTGGTTATTATGCTAATAGCATGAAATGCTGTCTGTTGAGTATGTAATATGATGTTTGGAAGACTCTTTGAAAGGGAAGGTTTAGTAGGTGTAAATTTTCAACACAACCAGTCAATAGGGAGGAAAAGCTTTGGGTTCAAACCCAGGTCTGATTCCTGGCCAAAGCACCTCGTGCATAACGCGCTGTTTTTCCTTGTGATTTTTATGGAGTATTTGGAAGTATTTGATAGTATTATTATTACTCCTATTCATACTGTTTGAGTTTTTTCAGAAAATGCTACAGTGTAACACATGAGCATCTGTGGTCAATTTTATCAAAACCACTCATGACTTCAGATAATTTGCCACAAAAATGTTGGTCAGTTTTTATTATTGTAGCTTATGTCTACTGATCAGCAATTAACCTTAAAAGTAAGGATCAGTTGCCTTCAGAAAGCGAGGTACATCTTGCAGTTGTTTTTGTAGCAGGTTTCCAACCACAGTGCCTTGGTTGTGCAGCATGTTGTAAAGCACAGATAATTGATTACTATTAGATAAGAGTAAAATTTTTGAACGATTTATTTTTTAACATAAATGACAGTCGTTTCAAGGATTTGCCACTCTCACGTACATTCTGAAATGCTTTCTTGGTAGAAGAGGATAGGTGAAGCTATGACTGTATCATCCCCATGTGAGTGTATTCTGCAGGCAAGGGTCATCCAGCATGGGCTTGTTGAGGGTGTCCAGTATGAGTAATAGAAAGATAAGATTGTTAATTCACTCCGGACAGAGAAATGCTCCTTTAGTCTTATTATCCACTCTTTATGTACCATTCTCCTTTGGGATGATCATAAGTCTCTACCAAGTTTGTGCTGGTGGTTCAGCGGTAGAATTCTTGCCTTCCATGTGGGAGACCCACGTTTGATTCCCAACCCGTGCACCTTATGTGCAGCTACCACCCATCTGTCAGTGGAGGCTTGAAGGTTGCCATGATGCTGAACTGGTTTCAGCAGTGCTTCTCCACTAATACGGACTAGGAAGAAAGGCCTGGAGATCTATTTCTGAAAATCAGCCGGTGAAAACATTCCGACCCACAACCGATCCGTAACTGATCATGGGGATGGCGCAGGAATGGGCGGCATTTTGTTCTCTTGTTCATAGGGTCACCGTGATTTTCAGGCTGACTTGACAGCAGCTAATAGCAAGAATAATAAAAGTATCCAAAGTATCCATTGTGGCATTTTGCTTGTGTCTGCTTTTGAAAAAATCTCAGAACCAGATGACTGGGCACATTTTCCAATGTGCTGGTGAAAGCTTGATTAATCTGCGTCCAGAAAGGTAAGAGGACCTCTCTCTGCCCAGAGCGAGGAGAGGACCTAGTACCTGAGAACGATGTGAATTTGTTCTTTCTGCCTTTGCAGAGGTCACTGTTCAATCCTAACATGCAAAGGTGCCGTAGTGGTCAGTAAGGCAGGAGGGGAGAAAGTGTGTGTATTAGGAAAGGGATGAAGTAGGGATACAATGCCTGTGATGTGTGAGAACCTTGGGAAGGTGTGATGGGATGAAAGAGTCATGAGTGGGTAAAGCAAAAGGGAGTCTTAGAGTAATGGATTGTTTCAGAGATTATATAGATAGATCACGTGCTGGAGAGGAAGGCATTGTAAGAATCTGAAATGCAAGGAAAGAAAAGTCAATTAGTCTTTCAGTTGTGTTAAAGTGCCATCTCAAGACCTCTCATCTTATTCTACCTGGCCCCGGCAAAATCACAGCCAACCAAAGAAAGGCTGCTGGATGGTATTCTAACTGGTATTCTAGAAATATCTAGATATCAAGATTGAATTGAGTAAACAGAGGGATGAATTTAAGTTTTGGGAATGAACAGGATTATTGGCAGTTATTTCCTATAGCTTCTTGTGCAGGATACAGAATTTATACCATTTGGCCAGGTCCTGCTGATGTCACCACAGCATACTATACTGTCTGTTAATAGGCCAAATTTCACTTCTTACTACTCCTTCTATGTCTTAATCTTCCTGGATAGATGGTAAACTCTATGAAGGCAGGACCACATCTGCCTCATCAACCATTACTTTCCCAGTACAGTGCCTGCAAACAGTTGGTGCTAATTAATACTGTCATAAGAGGCAGCATAGTACAGAGGAAACATCATAGCCTCTCAAACCTGATGAACCTGGGTTTGAATTCTAGTTCTACCATTTACTTACCAGTTATCTAACTTGGACCAGTCCCATTAATTGCTTAATTTTCAGTTTCTTTGTAAAATGAGGATAATAATATATGCTTTACAAGGATTTTGTATGGATTAGGAAAATGTATGTAGAGGACTTTATTCAGTTTCTGTCTTTAATAGGTGCTCAGTAAGTACTGCTGCTTCTTGTTTTTATTAGTTGCCATGAAGTTGCCTCTGACTCATGGAGAACTTATATAAAATACAATGAATGAAATGTTGCCCAATCCTGTGCCATCCTTATAATCTCTGATATGTTTGAGCCCATTGTTTTGGCTATTATGTCAATCCATCTCATCGAGGGGTTTCTCTTGCTTTCACTGACCCTACTTTATCAAACACAGTGTCCTTTTCTTCTCTTACTATGTGTCCTTATTATGAATAGTAAGAATATTTAAAGTCATCTTCCTCTGGTTCTTTCTTGCTTGGTTAGAGGAGACCATCGCAGTGAGAATGTTATGAAAATTCAACCTAACTGTGTTTGGATAGATATGTGAGAATGTGTAAACCATCCTTAGGACGCTTGTTAGCAATTCTTCAGTTCAGAAAGCTATAAAACAATACTTGCATCTTCTTAATGAATCCTTCCCTCAAACTTCTGCTGGCTGCCTTTTTCCATTAAACCCAGCAAGTCAGAAAGTTAAAAAAAAAAGAAGAAAGCTAAAACTAACTATAGGAAGTGAAATAAATATTTACACATGGCTTCCATAAGCATGATATATGTTTATACCTTTAGTATGTTTTGATTTGTGTATCCTACCACCTCAAGATGTAAGCTTCTAACAGCTGGGACCCTTACCCCTGACATACTTTGTATTGTGCTTTATTGTATCCAATGACGATCAGAGTCCACCAGTAAATATACTAGACTTGGTGTAGATACATGCATGGCTAATTCAACAAGCATTCTTATCTACAATTTTGCGTTTCTGCTTGGCTGCTGTATCAGTAGACTAGAAGACTCAGCTGTCCTGAGAGGCTATCTATAAAAGTGCAGGTGTTCAGCATTAGCAAATAGTTCTTATTATATGGATCGACTTTTGGCAGCTAGTAACGATGTTTCCTGAGATTGAAAAATGATTTTCTACCTTAAACAGTGGTTTCACATTACTGGAATGCCGAATTAAAAAAAAAAAAAAAAAAAAAAACCCACACAAAATGCCTCTCATCAAGTAGTGCCGAAACTGTTTTTGTTAGTTGTATACATTTCATGATTTGTATATTTTATAGTAGAATGTAAGCCTTTCTTTTTAACTGTTGCGGTTAGGGTTAGGTCTTTTGCCAAATGAAACAGACTATGAAGAATTAGGAAGCGTACTGCATGTTGGGGTCTGTTCCTGGTAAAGAGGGCTGGAGGCTGGCAGAATGCCAAGGAAGGACCTGGGGCTGGAGACGTTTCCAGGGTTTAAAAAAATATTAGGCCTTTTTTGTTCTGCTATCAGAGACTTGTTTTTGCATCATCGAATATTAGCAAGTAACCCTTTTCCCTGTTTCCAAGGAGTGCAAATGAGTTTTGTGATGTAACTCTTACCCTTCCTGTATCCTGAAGGTCACAACTGGGCATAATTTGAGGACCTTGTTGAAAATCCTTAATGGGGAGCTGAGAAATTCTGTTTGCATTGCCTCCACTTCCTATATACATAGCTATTGATTAACCCAGAGGAGAAGCTAGTAGACTTAGTATCTATTAATTCCCGGGTTAAAAATATAAAATCGAAAATGTAAAGTTCAGGGCAGAGATATTTTTCCTTTGGGAACATTGTAGAAAAAACTATGAAACTCATTTGCAGAGGGTTAACAAAGCTTTAATATCTGAGCTCTTCACTGCTTGCTTGCGAGTTTACTGAGCCAACAGAGAAACCAGTTTAGCTAAATAAGTAAGTGACAAGAGGGTGGGATTGGGTGGGGTGGGGTTGGGGCACTGTAACTGAATTGAACTTAAGGAAGGCTGGCTCTGTTAAATACATAATTTTCCTTACTTTGGCAACACATCACTGACTTTTTGGAATCTTTACAAGGCAGGTAAGCCTTGATATCTAGGAAAACCAAACAAGCCAATGTCAATTATCCAAACTAAGCTGTACTTGAGCAGACTCGAGTTACAGTCCATGGCAGGTACGTAATTCAGAAATGTTTCATGTGTGAAGGTTTCCCCTTCATCATCTTACCTTCTTTCCCCTTCAGGTCTTTACAGCAGAGTGTGTTTCAGGTTTTTGTTCAACGTATGAAAGGCTCAGTTTCAAAGGCTTGGGTTTTCACATCCATGTCAGTATTACAGATTGAAACGTGACACGGATACCTGGCTGCATACTTTCTTTAAACCTGAGCCAGTCATACTGCAAAACATTAGGGGAGGCACTCTTTCATCTCACACTTTAAAGTGAAAGGTTTGTTGATGTAACCCAATTTCCAGTCTGCAGAGGTCACCCTGTAATGTAGTGCAATGATGATAAGCCCATCAATCCTGTTTGATCTTAGGGCTTCCCTTCTACTGGTTGTTTTCCCCCACTTTGTTTTGTAAAGTAAGTTTGGTAATAATGATATTCTGGCTTGCCAATGTGTGATGACATGAATTCCCCTGACACTCCCAGAGTGGCTTTTTAAACCACACGTGTGCTTTGCAGGGATTATAATGTGGATGGAATTATGAGAGGAATAATAGAAATAAGTATGTTCTTACATACTTTTGATAATGTTTCTGGGAAGGGTAAGTGATCAAATGTAGAGACACTAAACCCTGGTTCCTAGCCCTCCTGTGACCTCTGACAAGGGTGCAAGTTGTTCCATATTGTACATGTTCAGCAATCAGTTTGAAATCAGCTGGTGGTCTCAGTCCAGCCTCTGTATGATATGGGTGTGTGGGCATGAACAGAGGCTCTGGGGAAGGAGGGAATGGTCAGGAACCAGTGTTAGTGGGAGGGAGGGCTAGATGTGTATTTGTGAGATAATGCCTCTGACATGCTCGGTGGTCCTTTGTAGACCTACCTGTAAAAAGCCACACCATTTTGCTGGTCCCTGTCCTAAGGTAAGTTCCTGGGTGGTACAAATGGTTAAGTGCTTGGCTATCAGCTGAAAGACTGGAAGTTCAAACCCACCCAGAGGCACCTCAAAAGAAAGGTTTTCTGCTTCCAAAAGGCCAGCAATGACAACCCTATGGAACACCGTTCTACTCTGTCACACAGGAGGTCACCGTAAGTTGGAATTGACTTGAAGCAACTTGTTTTTGTCCTAAAGTAAGAGGCAGAATCAGGAATGAATAGGGATCAAAGTCTATTAACTAGAATATTGGAAGGTCCCAGTCAGTTGGGGATCAGGCCAGTGAAATATAGGTTGAAACATATACACATGCCAATATCTGGCCATTTATGACTTACGAAAGCAGCAATTTCACGTTTCAATCTCATTTTATGCTCTATATCCAAATTCATCTGCTCTCCTTATTTAGAAACTCTCTCCTCAGCACCTCCTTTTTCATGGAAGTCCAGGGTTATAGTGAAGGTAGTAGGTTCTAACCAGCAGCTGCCAATTGTGACAAATATTTACTGTCCTTGTTGACTGTCCCTTCTGGAAAGGAGAAATAAAAGAGACACCACAGTGCTGGAGGTGACCCTGGAAACTCCTTTAAGTCCATCCCTTTTCTGCCAGTTGAACCATGCTGGTTATGACTACCTGCCCCTTTGTAAAGATTTGTATTGGCAGCAATGGCAATAAAGGCTATTCACAACTCTTCCTCATGACATTTTTCAGTGTGAACTCCCCAGCTAGGTACAGGCCCCTCTAAGACCTGTGGGAATTATTGGATGGGGTGTATGGTAGTAGAACTGGGGGGCAGTGGTGGTAGCATAGGAGAATTCTTACCTTTAATGCGGGGAACCTGGGTTCAATTACTGGCCAGTGTACCTCATGCACAGCCACCATCCGTCAGTGGACGCTTGAGTGTTGCCGTCATGCTGAACAAGTTTCAGAGGAGCTTCCAGACTAAGTCAGACTAGGAAGAAAAGCCTGATAATCTAATTCTGAAAATCAGCCAATGAAAACCTTATGGATCACAACAGTCTGATCTTGTACATGGGGTCACCACAAGTAGGGGCTGACTCAGTGGCTGCTAAGGGTAACAGCATGGTAGTAGAAAAAGAAATGAGACCAGTATTAATATAAGTCCCTTCCAAGTGAGTTAAAACTCTCTATGTTCATTTTAAGCCCTTGTCAAGATGCAGTACACCGTGGTTGGATTCTAGTTGCCCTTTCTCTACACTTGACTTAGCTGTACAATTTGGGAGTCACATAACTATTCCAGTTAACATTTTCCTAGTGATGTAGGAGCAAATCAGAGGTGTAGAGACTATAGTGTCAAGTCATCTGAGTTGCATTTTGGGTAGGCTGCTAGGAAGGGGAGAGGAAGCCTCATAGACTGGGCCCTGACTTTTCATACCCCTTTCTTTTTGTTCCTTCCAACCCGGGAAACTCTGTCTTTTGTGTTTTATATTTGAAGAAAGACTTCTATTGCTCAAAGAAAAACTTTCGAAAGCAACTGGACCAAACGACCTCTAGGCCTGCTTCTAGCTCATTGAGAAATTTGAGTTTTTCTTCTCTAAATATCAAAATGTACAATCTAGCAGAGTATGCCAGTACAATGCAAGGAGAATAATTTTCTTCCTTTCCAGGCATCCCTACTGAGGCCCATAAAATAAAAACATCTGTCCTTCTGGAAATACTCAGAAGGGAGGGAACTTTCACCCTTCCTTCCAGGCCCGTTCCAAAGGCAAAAGGGACTTATCTGATTGCCTAATTGGAAGAAAAGTAACTGACTTTCTGTGGCTCAGCCCCTTCTGGGTTTACTTGTACCAGTGTAGTTTGCCTGCAGGCAGAGCATGTTCTTCCCTCCCTGTAGTGGTACTAAAAAATATAAAATAAAATAAACCTATTGCTGTTGAGCTGATTCCTACTCATAGTGACCCTATAGGACAAAGTAGAACTGCCCCATAGGGTTTCTAAGGAGTGGCTGGTGGATTTGAACTGCTGACCTTTTGTTTAGCAGCCAAGGTCTTAACCCCTGTGCCACCAGGGCTCCTAGTAATGTTATTGGTCAGGCTATTCCCCTGCCTAAGGGAAACTTGCCATTTGGGATGGGTGTGGGAAAGGTGTAGGCTGATTGCCACCACAGGTAAAAGTCACATTCTCTAATCCAGCTTTCCTACTAATAAAGCTGATATACTGATCACTTCACCATCCGTCAGTTTGACATACTGTGGTGGCTTGCGTGTTGCTATGATGCCGGAAGCTATGCTACTGGTATTTCAAATACCAGCAGGGTCAACCATGGTGGACAGGTTTAAGGGAGCTTCCAGACTAAGACAGACTAGGAACAAAGGCCTGATGATCTACTTCTAAAAATTAGTCAATGAAAACCCTATGGAACGCATAATATTGTCCGAGACTCTGACTCACTTACTTTGGACATGTTATTAGGAGGGACTGATTGCTGGAGAAGGGCACTATGTTTGGTAAAGTGGAGGGCCGGGGAAAGCAAGGGAAACCCTCAAGGAGATGAACTGGCACAATGGCCACAACAATGGACTCAAACATACTGATGATCACAAAGATGGTGTAGGGCCTGGCAACATTTCATTGAGTTATACATGGGGTCATCGTGAGCCAAAGCTGATGACAATAACTAACAACAACAATTGATCCCTATCTAACACCTGGGTCAATTTCTCAATAAGTTCTGAAAGTGTTGGGGTGGGAGAGATGGAGGAAATTTCCTGAGAAAGACTCCAACAAATTAAATCTTTATTCCTTAACAATTAATTACTGATTTCCCCAATATAGAGAACACTCCCTTCCCCAGTCTGTTGACCTGTGTAACAGTGCCTCCCATGTCTTCCTACGTCTCCCCTCTCCTTGCTGCCTCTCAAGGTGGCATGAATGATTGCTCATTGGATTAATGAGCTGCTTTCATTACTTATTACACTCTTGTCCTGATATCCTTGCTTTGCCTCGCATTGCCTCTGCACTTCAATTTACTTCACAACCCTGTCATACGTGGATCTGTTTTGCACAAGAAAGTTACCATCTTATTTTTCATCGTTTTAACTTCCTATCACTGTTTGTTGATCCCAAGAAACCATACAGGGAGTTCAGTCCAGGTTAACAAGATCAGTCAGCTAAACCACAAACGTTCTGTGTTCAGACGTGCTAAGCCTTTTAATCTCAGGGTCTCTTCCTCTGTTCCATCTTGATCAGAGGTGGCTGTCAGGGAACTGAGCTGCCTGGCATGAAGTGTAGCAGATTTTGGGATTCCATGCACAGGAGAAAGCTCCTGTCATTCCTTTGTCTCTTTATATCCCTTAAGGGCAGACCCCTGTAGTGCTTTTCCTCACAGCAACTTGCTCTACTCAGATGTGTCTCAAGGAGTCCCACCAGAGTCCCTGTGTTGCAAAAACTGTCACCCCAACACCCCCAGCTGGGTCCCACTGCAGCTGCACTTCTGTTTCAACTTTTCTTTAGAGCTCGCAGCGTGATAAATGTCAAGATGCTTCTCCTGCCCTTCCCCTCTACCTGCCTTAGTTCCCTAATGCTGCTATAACAGAAATACCACAAGTGGTGGCTTTAACAAAGAGCAATTTATTTTCTTACATTTCAGGAGGCTAGAAGTCCATATTCAGGGCACTGGCTCTAGGGAAAGACTTTCTCTCTGTAGGCTCTGTGGGAAGGTCCTTGTCTTTTTTCAGCTTCTGTTCCTCAGTTCCTTGGTGATCTTCCTGTGCTTTGTGCTTCCTTTTCCGTGCCTTATCTGCTTTTTATATCTCCAAGGTGATTGGCTTAAAACACACCCTACGCTGATAAATTCTCATTAACATAACAAAGAAAGTCCTGTTCCCAAATGGGATTATAGCTACAGGTATAGGAGTTTAGGGTTCACAAAACATTTTTGGGAGGCACAATTCAATCCATAACACTGCCCCTGCTAGTTTTCTATTCCCATTGGCAGATGGAATTTACTCCACCTGAGTCCATGGAGGTTCTAATGGGTATCAACATGGCTCTGAAAAGCAGGAGCTGCTGCTCTGTACATCAGGTCCCGCATCTTTTCATCTAATAGCACCCTTTGGGTACAGAGACACTGGACTGCAGCTGGTGGCTTCTACACAGGCTGCTGCTCTCCTTCATACCTTCACCCTATTGGCTGCTCTGCCTAAAATGCTCTCCTCACCCCCACTCCCTTCCATGTCTAAATTCTGCTCATCCGCTAGGACACCAGCTATCCTCTTCTCCATGAAGCCTCACAACCCCATTCCAGGCCTCGAGGGAGTTGTGGCTGGGGCTCTTTTGGTTGTTCCCACAGGCTCCAGGCACTTACCACAGTGCACGGTAGTTACCCCACAGACGGTAACCTTCTCAAGGACAGGAAGTGACGTTTAGTCACGTCTTGTCTCCACAGCCTATCACAGTGCTTGGCCCATAGATCATTCAATTCCTGCTGGTTGAATGAATTGCCGTTCATTCAATGGTAGTTGAACATGATTGCTGTGGCCGTTGTGTCAATCCATCTCATTCAGGGTTTCCCTTGCCTTCCCTGGCCCTCCACTTTACCAAATATGATACCCTTCTCCAGCAATCGGTCCCCCCTAATAACGTGTTTGTGGGAAAGGGGCTGTTAGGCTGTGGTAAGGCTGAGCCTTGAGAAAGTGTTTTATCTGAAGCCCCAAGTTACACAGAAGTCAAGGCGGCCCCGCCACTAGCTTATGTGGTACCCTTCCTCAGAATATTTTACTACCATCTGCTGAATAGCTTCTTTAATAAAAAATGAAAATCTATGAACATTACAAATGTAAATAGTGATTTTGAGAATTGGACAGTGTACAACTTGCACAACCATGTGTGATAAACCTTTTAATCACAAGAGAGAGCACAGAGCCCAGGGTTCAAAGGGTGGGGTGTGGGAGAAGGGAACGCGGGATAAAGAGTACATCAGTTTGAGAAGAGGTCCCATATGGGTTGGCAAGCTGGGGAGAAGGACCAAAAACAAATATTAAAAGATATCAGGGTGGAATGATACCAGGTAGTTGGAAGATGAGACCAAGGAACCATAGATATAGAAGGATGGTGAGAGGGCAGTTTTAGAAGAACACTAGGACTTGGTGCTGTTCACCATAGCTCTCGTCTCTGTCCTGGGTTGCTGTGTGTTGTGGGAAGAGGGCCAGCCATGGGCAAAGAACTAGGGACACAGTTATGGGGGCTTGCCTTTCTTGTATACCCTTCAATTGACACCATATGAGAAAATACCTATTCAACTGAACACAAAGAAGGCTGCTGTCTTAGTTATCTAGTGCTGTTATAACAGAAATACCACAAGCAGATGGCTTTAACAAAGAGATTTATTCTCTCACAGTCCAGGAGGCTAGAAGTGCAAATTCAGGGTGCCAGCTCCAGGGGAAGGCTATCTCTCTCTGTCGGCTCTGGGGGAAGGTCCTTGTCGTCAATCTTCCCTGATCGAGGAGCTTCTCAGTACAGGGACCTGTGGTCCAAAGGACGTGCTGTTCTCCTGGTTCTTGTTTCTTCGTGGTATGAGGTCCCCCTGTCTCTCTGCTTGCTTCTCTCTTTTGTATCTCAAAAGACATTGACTCAAGATACAACCTAATCTTGTAGATTGAGTCCTGCCTCGTTAATATAACTGCTGCTAATCCCATTTTATCAACATCATAGAGATAGGATTTACAACACACAGGAAAATCACATCAGATGACAAAATGATGGACTATCACACAATACTGAGAATCATGGCTTAGTCAAGTTGACACACATTTTGGGGGGATACAATTCAACCCATAACAGCTACCTAGCCCAAGATTTTTCTTACCCCACCTCCCTGAAACATTGTGGATTTTTCCTCCACGGAGAGATGCTATCTGTCCTCATTTATCTTCAGTTAAAATACAAGCACATGGTTGAGCATAGGCACGTGTTCTATACAAGCTGGACTCACATCCAAGGAGGGAGATCTTGGGTAGATGCAGATCTTGGGTAGAGAAGCCTAGCAGGGGCATGTCTAGGTCATTTCAGTCTAGAAGTCAGTCAGGAGGGCCAAGGGTGGACCTCAGCGTATTGCAAGGCCTCCCCTCAATGAGGAGGAGTGGTGGCAGGCTGTCAGCAAGACAGGACAGATAGGAGCTGATAACATCAGGGTATTCAGCACCCTAGTGGCCTGTTTCACTGGGGCCTGGACAAGTAGCTGAGAGTCTATAACATTAAAGCGTTGCAAGATCAAGGCTTTTGAAAGATATCAAATAATACGTGGAAATATTTCAGACTTACTTGTGTATCTGGCAGGAGGAGGGGGAGCAGGAACAATTATCTAGTCCCGTTTTGGGTTACTTTATGACTTCTGTGCCTTGTGGGTCATCAAAATTATTACAGTGCACTTTAGGGGAACGCACTGGATCAGAATATGTGTGTGGTGTATTTGGAAGATACGCTATCTCTACCACCACTTCTACTAATAGTATTGGTTGAACCATATGAAATTGTTGGTCGAAGAGTAGGTAAAAGCAGTTGACCTATTGTTTTTGTTGAATATATGAGCAACAACCTTACTAAAGCAGCGTTCTGAGGTTCCATTGGCATTGAGTCCATTCCAAATCATGGCGACCAAGTGTATCTCAGAGTAGAACTGTGTTCCATAGTGTTTTCAATGGCTGATTTTTCAGAAGTAGATCGCTGGGCCTTTCTTCTGAGTTGTCTCTGGGTGGACTTGAACCTCCAACCTCTTGGTTAGCAGCCAAGCGCATTAACTGTTTGTATCCAAGAATTGAGGTAGGCCTTATAGTATGTCCAGTTACAAATTAAGACACTGAGACACATAGGCATTATGTCACTTGCCCATTTATGTAGCCAGAAAGTAACAAATCCTGACAGCAAGCTCAGATTGTTGGTGTATGAAAATTTACATCATTGAAAATCATATGTAGCATAAGTATACATTAATTTGGAGCCCCGGTGGCACAGTGGTTAAGAGCTTGGCTGCTGACCAAAAGGTTGGCAGTTCGAATCCACTAGTCATTCCTTGGAAGCCTTATGGGGCAGTTCTACTCTGTCCTGTAGGGTCACTATGGGGTCGCTAAGACTTGGAATCAACTTGATGGCAACTGGTTTGGTTTGGCTATATATTAGTGTAAATTATATGTAAATTTTCAACTATCCTTTGTCCCATTCATTCCTCAAGCATTGATTAAATCCCTTCATATAGCACAGAAGGACATCCACAACTATCAGAAGGTGAATATGAAAGCTACACATTATTTTTACTGTTATAAAGCAAAGACTATCATAAAAGTCTAAAAAAATTTATTCAAACTGTAAGAAAATATTGAAAATACAGCAAATTATAAAGATGAAAATAAAAATCATCCCTAATCCTACCCATTGGTGAGACCAAAAAAACCCTGTTGCCATCAAGTCAATTCCAACTCATAACAACCCCTATAGGACAAAGTAGAACTGCCCCCATAGAGTTTCCAAGGAGCAGTTAGTGGATTCGAACTGCTGATCTTTTGATTAGCAGCCAAGATCTTAACCACTGCTCCACCAGCTGGTGATAGCCACTGTTAATATTTTGGTATATTTCTCTATGATTTTTTCATATATATCTGTATCTATATGAGTTTATTATATGTATTTATTCATATAAAATTTTAGTATTTTTACATTATATCATATCACTAATATTTTCTTGCACATTTTTCTTCCACAATCTTATTTTTAGTAGGTTTGTAATATTTGATTATATAAATGTATGCTAATTTGACTTTCCTTATTGTTATGTATATAAATTATTACCCATAATTTTTAGATGTGCTTTTGTAAACAGTACATAGTAATATTTTGTTTTTTTGACCAAATTTGTGAATATTTTTCCTTAAGAAAGTAGGAGGGCTTAATCCATTTTCATGTTACTGTTGTTAATATTATTGTTCTAACTTCTTTGACTTACTTGATGTTTTCTATATTTTTCCTTATATTTCCTTTGTTTTTTGTCTTTATTTGCTTATATCCTCTCTAGTGTTTTGAAACGTGAATATTTTATTATCTTTACATTTTTCAAAACCATTCTTTGACCTGTATTTTTCTAATTATCAGAATAAGATTGAAACAGCCATATTTGAGTTACCTATGTTTCAGATTAGGAGTTGAGCAAATTTAGTTTACTCTTTCCCTCTTTTCTACTTTTTGTATTTTAAAATATATAACAGTGACAATAACTCATATTTACTGAGCAGGTGCCATGTCACTGTGCTAGCACTTTGTAAGTAATAGCACATCTCTACTTTATAGGTGAGGAAACTGAAACATTGAGAGATTATGTAATTTGTCCAAGTTTACCAGGTTATTTTGGTGGAGCCAGGACTAAGCCAGGATCTTCCACTCCTGGAGCCTATGTTCTCTACCACTATACCCTCATCAGGCCTTCTGAATACATTCTGGGGTTTTAGTGTTAGATTATGATATTCTACATTAAATATATCTTATATTTTAAGATGTTTTGGACATTTTATTTTAGTAGTAAAGATAGATAGATTGATGAATTAATTGATTGATTAGCTGGTTCCTAAATCTGTACAGTCCATGATCAGAGACTTGATGGGATTTAGTACATATATTAAGTGCTTGCTCAAATCAGAGGTGACTTTCATGTCAAGGCCAAGGCTAATTTTCAGTTATTTAAAATTTGTCCATATGGTAGAAATTTCAGAACACCAAAGACCCAGAGACCTGACAGAGTTATTTGCTATCCTCCTGTTCTTTCCTTTATTCAGTATCAACACATTGTATATTGGTTATCCATTACTGCATGACACATTATCTTAGTGGCCTAAAACAACAGATATTTATTATCTTATAGTTTTCGTGTCAGGAATCTGAGTATGGCTTTGTTTGGGGACCTCTGGCTCAAGGTCTTTCATGAAGCTGCAATCAACATCAGGCTCTACCTGCATTCTCACCCGAAGGCTCTAATGGGGAGATTTGTTAGTAGGATTCAGTTCTTCACAAATTGTTGGACTTAGGGCCTCAGTCCCTCACCGACTCTTGGCTGGAGGCCTCCCTCTGTTCCTTGCCTTGTGAGCCTCTCATTTGGGCGGGTCACAACATGGCAGTGGGAGTCCTCAAGGAAATCTGAGACAAAGTCCTCCTGAGATCTTTTAGACGAGGCTGACTTTGAGAGCTTCATGAGCCGCGGAGCATCTACATATGGGATAACATTTCTACTTTTTCTTATAATCTGTCCTAGGCAGAAATGGTTGGCAGTGATCACATGTAACATGTTTTAACCAAATTTCAGCAATAAACTAGATGTTCCTCAGGTGTCACTTGTATTTAATATTGCAGAGGAGACAGGTTAAAGTGATCAAAACTTACGGCTTTGTATTCCTGAACTTGGAGACTTTCGCTCTCTTATTTTATACTTTAACAATGTTATCAGGATGTGCCCAGGCATGCATTTTTTCACTGTTTTCCTGTGAATTGTTTCCCGTGAATGGTAAACCGTGAACTGTTGCAATATGCTTAGGTAGATCTTTTTTCATCTCAAGGAAACTTTTGTTTCTGTTTTATCTCTGATTATTGCTACTTTTATTTCATTCCATTCTCTCCTCTACGAACACCATTTAGTCCCATTGTGGCTTTATGATCTTGATCCTCTGTGTCTCTCATGCCCTTCTTCCTGCTTATTTTTTCCTTTGCATTCTAAGAAAACTTCTATCCTCCCACATCATTGATTTCAGTTTTCACATCATTGACTTTCTGCCCTACTTCAATGTAAATTTTGATTCTAATAATGTAGTTTTAGTTTCCTTGCAATTCTTATTTAATTTTATCGCTGTCCTTTTTATTCCCCCCTTTTATCTTTTCACTTCAGCCTGTTCTTTCCTTAAGATTATCGGTTCTTATTCACAGAAGTCTTGTTTTCTTGTCCACCATTGAAGAAGCTAAACACTTTCTTGAAATTTCTTTGGGTCCTGAAATAGAGATGATGTTTTGGAATGTGTTGTTCCTCTCTATCTTTTGGATGCTATTTCTTCTGTCTTTTTCTGCAGTTTTCTCCATGTTGGTTTTCCTTTTACTTATCTTAAAACAAGGGTCCAGACTCAGGATTTTTCAGTCAACGAAGTGTCTAAATTGTCCTTCATATATCCTGAGACTAAATTACTTTCTTAATTGTGTATGTAGAGGCTCCCATTTCCTAACAGGCTTAAATTACAGCAGCCCTCTATTCTATTGAAGGAACGGCTTGCTCCTGTCCTAACTTCCTATTTCTCTGGTTTGATGAGTTGATTTAATATATGAAAAATTACAGCATCTCTGATCCCAGGGCTGTGTTTTATATCCATCTTCCAAAATATACTATTTTTCTTTCAGGGCCTTCTCCCACTCTGTCTGGAAACCCTGGTGGCGTAGTGGTTAAGAGCTACGGCTGCTAACCAAAATGCCAGCAATTCGAATCCACTAGTTTCTCCTTGGAAACTCTATGGGGCAGTTCTGCTCTGTCCTATAGGGTTGCTCTGAGTCGGAGTCAACTCAATGGCAGTGGCTTTGGTTTTTTGGGTTCCTGCTCTATTTCCTACCCAATAGCTTTCTGGTTGTCAGTCTCTGGTTTCAAATAGAATGATGGGGAGATGGTAGGGAGACAGGTGTATCTCAGTCCAACTTCACCTATCTTATAACTACGGTCCATTTTCCTAGATTTGGACATTGTCTGTTGATGTTGGCTTTAGATGTTGTGAATAATTTAGTTTTTCTGTATCTTCATGGAAGTTGGCTGATAGAGTAGCACTGATGGTTGCTACCAAACATTATTTGGAAAGAAAAATCTGTATTGGCATAATAGCACTTGCCCTTCCAATATGTTTTCTGTATTGTCTGTTGCCTAAAGATCTTTGGAAAAGGCATAGATCTTGTTACCTCCTTCTTAAAGCCCTTTTAATGTCCTTCCTATCCAAACTCCATTTTTAAGAGACTATTGCTCTTCAAAATTTCTTATCCTCCTAAATCTCCAGCCTCATCCTTCACACAGTATTCTAGCTCTCAGTGCCCTGGCTGGGAACGTATATATTCCCTTTGCCTATTATATACTTCTGTCCAAGTCTGTCTTGAAAACGCCTGCTCGACTTTGAAGATTCTGCTCCAGCTTCCTCTCCTCCGTGAAGAGCAGACTTGATAATTCCATCTCTGTGTCTCTCTTTGGCCCCACGCACGAGTTGGTCTCAGTACATTTACCTCCCTATTACCTACATATTACATTGACAATGGCTGGACAGAGGAAGTTTCTAGTTAACCTCTGAATCCCCAGAGTCTGGTACAGTGACTGGCACATATAAAAGGGATTAAAAAATGGTTGTTGTTTCAAAGAAAACATAGACATATAAGTACATTGCTTCTTGCTTCTAGTAAAAGAGGAAGAGTACTCAGTATGGAGGTGGGAGGGCTAGTTACTCTCTTTGTGGTGCAGTGGTTAAGTGTGATGGCTGTTAACCAAAATGTCAGCAGTTCAAGTCCACCAGCTGCTTCTTGGAAACCATATGGGGCAGATCTACTCTGTCCTATAGGGTTGCTGTGAATCAGAATACTCAGTGGCAATGGGTTTGTTTTTCTTGGTTGATTCTCTTAAGGATTTACAACCCAGTTCTTGAGCTTGTTGTTTTTTGCCCAAGTAAAAACCTCTTAATCTGTAAAAATATAATAAACTGCATTGTTACTTTATTGTCATTATCTTCACTCTGTAAAAGTTGGGTACATCACCTTTCCTATTGGGAGCAATGGTTTAACAATGGGAGTCTATTCTTGAATGACCATTCCGTGTTGTTGTATGCTCTCGAGTTGATTCTGACTCATAGTGACCCTATAGGACAGAGTAGAACTGCCCTACAGGATTTCCTAGGCTATAATCTCTATCGGAGCAGATCACCAGGTCTTTTCTCCCACCAAGCCACTGGTGGTTTCAGACCACCAACCTTTCTGTTAGCAGCTGAGCATTTAATCATTGTGCCACCAGAGCTCCTGTGAGCATTCCCTAAACCAAACCAAACCAAACCAAACCCGTTGCCTTCGAGTCGATTCCGACTCATAGCAACCCTATAGGACAGAATAGAACTGCCTCATAGGGTTTCCAAGGAGTGCCTGGTGGATTTGAACTGATGACCTTTTGGTTAGCAGCCGAATTCTTAACCACTGTGCAACCGGGGTTTCCATGAGCATTCCCTAGATGTATGTAAAAAACTGAATTCATTTGCACTACCTCCTTTTCCATCCCTTTCAGCTCCCTCACCACTTCCTTCCAGGATTGTTTATGGCTTAAAGAACCAGAATAATCTGGGAGTTGCCTGGTCAGCTGCGCAGAGTCTTAATCCTGCCCCCGATGGGCTGTAAATCTCTGAGGAAACCATTTACCCCTTTGGGAGCCTTACCTTTAACCTCTGAAAAACAGGTTGGTCTGGTTCACAGTGTCATTACCCATGAAATTTTCATATTAAAGAGTAGAAAAGTAGTGTTTTTCCCCTCCTGGATGCTAAAATTAGTTTCTGTGAAAATGATTTAGTTGTCACTAACAGTATTATAGACTCCCGTGTCACAGAGTAGCAAGTACACATCGGCTGTTAAGAAACAAAGATCTTGCTTTCCTACTGGAGACATATGGTTAAAACCACAACAACAACAATTAAAAAAAAAAAAGCACTAAAAGGATATTTTGCATACACAGAAAGAATTCAAGAGAATTAGTTTTAAGTAATGTATCACCCACTTTTCCATGAGATATCAGTATCCCATAAACACTGAGTAGCGTTGATCCGATTTTTTTTTTTTTTGGGTGAAAAATTGTTGTTAAATTAAGATACTAGTTACTTTAGCAACAGGGAGATGGATAGAGCATATTAGGAAGTGAGAAATAGTCTTTTGCTGTTGTCACTTATGAGAATGAAAAGTAGAAGAAGAGCTCAGGCAAAAAAAAAAAAAAAAATCATTTCTAATTGCAGTGCAACCCACAAGCTTGCACATCCTATAACGAGAAAGCTCCTTGTTAGCTGCCAAAATCTGCCATCCAATCTGTCTGGTAGTTGATTTCATTATTGCATTTTGATGTGCCCTTGACAAGCTTTAGCACACAAAAACTCAACACCTCCTCCTGAGCCCCTCCAGTACCAGAAAGATCATGGAGGGCTGACAAAAGGCTTGTGCCTGGCTTATTATTATTCACATAGCTGGGATGTTTATAAACAGAACAGAGTGTAAAAGAGCAAATGCTCAACCACATCAAGCAGCTTCCTTGTCTTGATTGTCATTTAAATATCGACTTTGCCTTGGCCCAGCACTCTGTGCTTCACACACACACGAAGACCCAAACGGAATGCCTGAAAAGTGTCCCTAGAGGGTTTAAAAATGTGGACAAACAACTCTTTTCTTTTGATAATTCTGCTGAATAGTTCCACCACTTTGGGTCTGCAGCACCTGGTGTTTTTGAAATCTTTAGATGTCAGCCTGGTCTCTTTGGTCCCAGCAACAGCCCACTCCACTCTGTCCCCTAAGCCTTAACAGATTTACTTCCTCATCAGGAATCGTGCTAAGGAAGATACATAGTTAAATTAGAAAGGATTCAGTATTGCTCTTAATTTCATGAAATATGTCCTAAACCGCAGAAGAATGTATGGGGAAAGCAATTAAAACAACCAATGCTGTGACGCATTTGCAAATATAATTGTATCCTCTTTCGCTTCCTTTCCTTTCCGTTCACCGGTGTCAATGTGGTATAAATGTTCTGGCTGAATTTCATTTGAAAGGTCATAACCTCCTCCTCTGGAGTAAATTGTCGCTTTCAGCGTCATTCCTGGCCACACTAAACTTCTTCATTGCAAAGCAGAATTCTCTCCTGCACTCTGGGCAAAACATTAATCGGCAAATCTGCCCATTGGTAACCTCAAATGTTAGAAAGGGATCATTTACAAAGACGATGATCCAGGATGCACTCTAACTCAGGGGTTACAATTGTCCTGATTATGGTGGATCGAGATGATCAAAATATTCTACTACTGACTTTTTTGGGGGGGGGGGGGTGGCGGCGTGTTAAATCATGAAGGTTCAATTTGCTAAAATTATAAAAAAAATATGTCCAGGAGATAGATTTTATGAAATGCCTTTAACTACAATGATCTCTTCTCTGAGATATTCAATAGAGAATACTTGTAAATTCATGTGTATATTTAATTTCTTGTATTCTGTTGTGCCATACTACTGATGTTTCAGGTTGTAGGGCACACACAACTTCTTCTCTTCTTGTATTTGCCAAAAATATATGGCATATAGCAAATTACAGTCCCCAAGTGGCACCAACAGTGAAGCTCTCGATTACTAGCAGAAAAGTTGGCAGTTTGAACCCACTCAGAGCCACCTCGGAAGACAGGCCTGGTGATGTGTTTTCAAAAGTCACAAAAACCCTATGGAGCAGTTCTACTCTGCACACGTGAGGTTGCCATGAGTTGGAATTGACTCAGTAGTAACTAACAACAGTAGCAAAATAAGTTGATAACAAAGAACAGAGGGAAGAGAGAACGTGAGGGGCGGAATATTTAACATTTGGCGAAAACCTTCTATAGCCAGACATCCTTATAAGCGATAGGTGTTTTACATATGCTATTTAATTTAATTTAATAATCAGACCATAGGGACTCTTCGAAATAAATATGATTCCCTTTTTCCAGATAAGGAAATGGTAAAACAAAGATTAAGTAACAATTCCCAAAGTCACACAGCTAGTAAATTAAGATCTAGGTCATTCTTAGGCCCAAACCATGCTCATTCTCACAGCATTTTTAGGGAGACAAGATGTCTGAACTCATAGGTTTGACCTCAACGCACAAGGACTCCCAGGCAGAATGTATACCTCAAAGGGACATTGGAAAATTTGCCTTAATTAATCAACAGCTGATAGAAACTTTCCTTATAGCTATGATATTCTGGTAGAAATAAAAAGCAAATATATATTCTAGTTAGAGGTGGATGATTTTCATCTGAGATCAGCTGGCATTCCTGGGTTACTTTTTCTTGTTTTAAAAATGTAATTAAACTGACTGTCCTAAGAAAAGCCTTCCTTCTGTTCCACATGTAACCAATTCCAGATGTGAAACCACTTCCCTACAATAATTGTTTGGTATTTTACTTTGACCAGCTTGACATTTCTTAAAACCGACTCCTCACTCAAACTCATTTAGATGCTAGTTTCCAGACTGAAATAAAATTTGGACCCTAAAATGAGGAATGTCTGCAAACTGAAAATTCCAATTTAATTTACATACTGTTCTCAAAACATTAGAAGTGGAAGGACAGGAGGGAATGATGCGCTCCCAAGGACCAAAGATCCAACCCCACTCTTTGGTGTGTTCCTGTGGCTTAGCCCTCTTCCAGGCGAGACCCTCAGCTGGGGCTTTCTTGGCTTGGAGTCATTTTGCTGCAGTTAACATTTAGTTCACACATCATTAGGTGAAGCCCCAGTTACAAAGATACACTGCTCTTGTCATAGCCGAAGTATGCTGCATGCACCTGCAGTTTGAAGTTTCTGTTGAGGGAATAGACTGAAATGGATGAAAAGATTGAAACCATCTACTTCTTTTTGTGACTCCACCTGCTGTGGTGTATTTTTGTTGGAAGGAATAACTAGAGGTATGTTTATGGCTTTAGGGAAAGGATGCATTAGGGGTTACATGGTTTTAAGGCTATTTTTTTCTGTAAAGCTTTAAATCAAGTTTCTATGAAAACAGTTAAATACATACACACACATATCTGTTATATATTGTATGTATGTATTATATATTTTTTTGCCTTTGGTGAGTCAGGAAGAAATAATTTCCTTTGTTGTTATCAGCCCAGGAATAATTTGTCCATGATAGTAGTATGCCAATACCATGTCTGTGACGTGTTAGATATTGACAGTAAGGTCAGGATAAAAGTGGACCTATCATACTTACTACATTTGATCTTCGCCAGAAAGAAGCGAGTTCGGCTGCTAACCAAAATGTCAGCAGTTCAAATCCACCAGGTGCTCCCTGGAAACTCTGTGGGACATTCTACTCTGTCCTATAGAGTCACTAGGAGTTGGAATTGACTCAATGGTAGTGGGTTTGGTTTTTTTGGTTTTTATCATCCTTATAGGAGTCCCTGGGTAGTACAAATGGTTAAGTGCTTGGCTACTAACCAAAAGGTTAGCTGTTCAAATCCACCCAGAGGCACCTTTGAAGAAAGACCAGTCAATCTCCTTCTGAAAGGTCACAGCCATTGAAAACCCTATGGAGCACAGTTCTACTCTGCACACATGGGATTGCCGTGAGTCAGAACTGACTTGACAGCAACAGTCTTTTGTTTTTGTTTTTTAACCATCCTTATAAAATTTTGGGTATCAGATTCAGCATTAAGTATTTTCCAGGAGAGCATATGCTGTATTAAGTACTTAATTAGGCCCTTTTACATTTAATTAGCAATTTCATGAGGTAAATTTCATGATCTCCATTTTCTAGATGAGGGACCTAAGATCAAAGAAGATAAGTGACTTGCTGAAGCTCTTGCAGCTCTCCTGTGGCAGAGGTGGGGTGGGAACCTTGATCTATTGACACCAAATCCAGTGATCTGTTTTCTACACACCACCACCACTAACAGCCCCAAAGCTTCAGTGACAGCCCAACACATTTTCCAACTATTAACGTACATCAAGTCAGTTAACCCGTATGTTTCTATCTATGACTTCTAGACATCGCTTCTGTATGGCATTTCTGTTATTAACCTCTGAATATTTACAAGTCAGTATGTTACATAGTGCAACTTCTCTGTTGAGGAGCCTCAACTCATTGAGGTAGAAACGTGCAAGTCTTATTTTTTTCCAATTACTGTTTTCAACTCTGTTGTGTTGATCCCCCCACCCCCACTATCTTATCTCTTAACATCATATAGGGATGATCCTGTGTTTCCAGTTATTTTGAAATTAGCCCTGTCTAATGCGTTGGAATCGATCCAGTGGCATTGGGTTTGGTTTGATAATCCCGTACTCAGGAGTCTCTGGGTAGTGCAAACAGTTAAGTGCTTGACTACTAACTGAGAGGTTGGCAGTTCTAACCCACTAAACAGCACCTCAGAAAATAGGCCTGGCGATCTGCTTCCGAAAGGTCATAGCCTTGAAAAATCCAAAGAAGCACAGTTCTCTGCATACGTGGGGTCACCATGAGTTGGAATTGACTCGGCAGCAACTAACAACAACAATCCCATGCTCAGTTCAATACTTTGTTCAAAGCCCTCTCTCCCATAAAGGCTAAACTCTTCCCTTGGAGTGGAGGGGTACGTGGACCGGCTCTGAGTTACACTCTTCTGCTCTTTTCAAGACCTAGAGTCTCATGTCTGTCAAAGGGAAGAGGAATAGCAAAGGCAGATATTTTCTTATGTCATGATTGCATGCCAGTGGGGAAGAGACCCCTGATTCTACTCTGACGCAATCTAGTGCTATCTGATGCTGGTAGCTCCACTTACGTAAATGTGTTTTAAGTGATGATGTTCTTGGAATAAATTTCGAATTATTCTAACTCCCTTTGTGTGAGTACCCCCTCACAGGGAGATTGTCTAGCCTTTCTTAACACCTCCAGCCATACAATCCCACACCCTCTCACTGAGTGGAATGGCCTCTTACTTAAGCTGGTGGCTTCCGTATAGCTCTATGGCTTTGGCCAGACCCTTAACTTCCATGCTACATCACATAAGCCAACAAATCTGCCAGATTTTCTTCTGTGTTCTTGGAGAGGTCTGGGAAACTGTAGTGGTGTAGAGGTTGGTTCCCATCTTCTTCCTAGGAACACTACTACACTTGTCCCTCCAAGTCCTATTAGTATGGCTGCTCCAGTGCAACTCCCACTTCTAGAAGTCTCTAGGAGCAGTCACTAGCCTCTGTTTATGTGTATACCTACACTCCAGGGGACACATCAGACTATCTTCAGAATATTTTTACCATTCTCTGGTCTGGTGTTTTAGTTATCTAATCCTGTATAACAAATCACCCCAAAACTTAGTGGCTAACTCAACAATAATAATGTATTATCTCATAGTATCTCTGGGTCAAGAGTTTGGGAGTGGTTCGGCTGAGCGGTTCTACCTTGGGATTGCTTATAAGGCTGCAGTTAGACATCACCTGGGGTTACAGTTGTCTGAAGATTCGACTGGGTCTACAGGTTCCACTTCCAAGGTGGCTCCCTCGCATGGCTGACAGGTTGGTGTTGGCGATATGCAAAACCAAACCTGCTGCCGTTGAGTCCATCCTGACTCATAGTGACCCTATAAGACAGAGTAGAACTGCCCCATAGGGTTTCCAAGAAGCTGCTGAGGGTTTCAAACTGCTTACCTTTTGGTTAGCAGTCGAGCTCTTAACCAGTGCACCACTAGGGCTCCATTAGGTGGTCTCAATCCCACTCCACAGGGCTGCTGGAGTGTCCTCATGGTATGATGCTGGCCTCCTCCCAAAATGAGCAACCCACTGACCAAGTTGAAAGCTGCAATGTCTTTTATGACCTAAGCCAGAAGTCACATCTGTCACTTCTGTCATATTCTACTAGTCATGCAAACCAATCCTAATTTAGTGTAAAAATGGATTACACAAACATGTGAATACCAGGATGTGAAGACCTTTGGGAGATGTCTTTGTGAGTGATTACCAAAGTGCACCTTCAGATTTCTGAAACTTAATAAAAAGAAAAGAAATTTCTACCAGTGACTCGCTTGAAGACCCCTAACTCACTTGGCTTTGGGTAGGAGGCACTCCCACTTTCTTCTCCTCCCCTGATACATCTACTAGTGATAAATCCAATAACTCTCTTTTCTTCTTAGTCCTCTCTTTATACAAACTGGGGAGGGGGTGTAGGGTAATGGTTTGTGGGGTGGAGGACTACTACTTTTTTGTAATATATATATATTATAATATATATTATTATATGTTAGATTATATATATTATGTATATATTACTTTTTTTAAAAAAATTGTACTTTAGATGAAGCTTTACAGAACAAACTGGCTTCTCATCAAATAATTGGTATTGTTTTGTGACATTGGTTAGCAACCCCAAGACATGTCAACACTCTCCCCTTCTTGACCTTAGGTTCCCTATTACCAGCTTTCCTGTCTCCTCCTGCCTTCTAGTCCTTACCCCTGGGCTGGTGTGCTCCTTTAGTCTCATTTTGTTTTATGGGTCTGTCTTATCGTTGGCTAAGGGGTGAACATCAGGAGTGGCTTCATTACTGAGCTAAGATGCTGTCTGGAGGCCATGCTCTTGAGGTTTCTTCAGTCTCTGTCAGGCCAGTAAGTCTGGTCTTTTTTTGTGAGTTAGAATTTTGTTCTACATTTTTCTCCAGCTCTGTCTGGGACCCTCTATTGTGATCCCTGTCAGAGCAGTCAGTGGTGGTAGTGGCCAGGCACCATCCAGTTGTGCTGGACTCAGCACGTTAGTCCTTTGTGTTGTAAATCCTGTCTCTATGAAGTTAATGAGGGGGGATAGGCAGCAGTTATGTTAACAAGGCAGGACTCAATCTACAAGATTGGACTGTATTTTGAGGCAATCTCTTTTGAGATATAAACGTGAGAAGCGAGCAGAGAGACAGGCGGACCTCATACCACCAAGAAAGCAGTGCTGGGAGCAGAGCATGTCCTTTGGACCCAGGGTTCCTGCGTGGAGAAGCTCCTAGTCCAGGGGAAGATTGATGAGAAGGACCTTCCTCCAGAGGCGACAGAGAAAGCCTTCCCTTGGAGCTGACACCCTGAATTTGGACTTCTAGCCTACTACACTGTGAGAAAATAAATTTCTTTTTGTTAAAGCCAGCCACTTGTGATATTTCTGTTACAGCGGCACTAGATACCTAAGACAGCATCCTTGTCTTGTTCCTGTTCTCAAGGGTAATGTTTTCATCCTCTCTCCACTAAGAATGATGTTGGCTGTTGGTTTTGTATAGATGTCCTTTATTATGCTGAGGAATTTCCCTTCTATACCTATTTTATTGAGAGTTTTTGTCAGGAATGGGTGTTGAACTTTGTCAAATGCCTTTTCTGCATCGATTGAGATGATTGTCTGATTTTTTTATTTATATGGTGGATTACATTGATTGATTTTTTAATGCTGAACCATCCTTGCATACATGGTATGAATCCCACTTGGTTGTGGTGTATTATTTTTTTGATATGATGCTGAATTCTATTGGCTAGAATTTTGTTGAGAATTTTTGCATCTATATTCATAAGAGATATTTGTCTGTAATTTTGTTTTTTTGTGGTGTCTTTGCCTGGTTTTGGTATCAGGGTTATGCTAGCTTCATAGAACGAATTCAGAAGTATCCCTTCCTTTTCTGTGTTCTGAAATAGTTTGAGTAGTACTGGTGTAAGCTTTTCTCTGAATGTTTGGTAGAATTCTCCAATGAAGCCATGTGGGCCAGGGCTTTTTGTTGTTGTTATTGGGAGTTTTTTAAATACCTTTTCAATCTTTTCTCTTGTTATGGGTCTATTCAGATTTTCCACATCAGTTTGTGTTTTCATAATATCTTTGAAGAGCTTTCTAGCTCACGCAACACACAATAGATGTATATTGGTTAAAGTAACACTAGCTGCTATAACAAATGAACCCTGAAATTTTAGTGGCTTAATTCAATTTAAGTTTATAAAATTTTGCTCACATAAAGTCTTCTAACTAGGGGAGGGGAGGGGTTCCTCTGCATAGTCATTCAGGCTGATAGAGGCTCTGCCATACTCAATATTTGACCTCTGATGTCATCCTGATCAATTATATTTGATCCACCCAATCAAAGGGGTAAGACAGAGAACATAGAAGATTGTGTGGGGAGTTTTTATAAGCCAGGCCTGAAATGGCATTCATGGTGCCGGTTTACATTCCACTGGCCAGAACTTAGTCACATGCCCCCACCTAAATTTATGGGGTGTGGCCAGGAAACACAGTTCCTCACTGGGCAGTTGCTTTCCATTCTACACAAAGAAAGGGGACTAGGAGTGTTTATTACACAGGTATCCATCTGGGTCACGGGATTGCATTCACATATGTAACATGGCACACATGTAAAGTATGACACACAGAAAGGGAACACAGCCACGTGCTCTAGGAGCAAGCCTCTCCTCATAGGGATCAGACCACTTTCCCTGGCCATCAGTGCCTGGCAGCCACGACAACCCCCTGAGATCATCAGTCACTGAATCACAGACTCAAGACCAGGTCCATCCTTCTTCATATCCTCAGTCACCTTCAGAGCCCCCCACCTTCCACTGCCCCTACTGTCTTTTAACCTAACTGTGTCCCATCTGTCATTATTCACTTCCTCACTCTCCAAAACTCCCCATCATGATCCGACATCGCTCAGCTTCCTGACAGACTCAGCCTTTTCTTGCAAAGTTCACTTTTTTGCTCTGACTGAAACCTGGCCTGCTTCTGAGAATACTGCTTCTCCTACAGTCCTCTCATATGATAGGTGTGTTTTCTTCCATACCCCACATATCTCAGGGGTAGAAAGCCAGATAGGTATTGTTTTTCTTTATTTTCTGCTTCCAAATCGTCTCTTCTTCTTCCATCTTTGGTGTGTGTGTCTCTAACTTTACTACCCTTAGCCCTCCCTGTTGTCATCTGTTGATCTCCTGGTCCCTCTCATGTATGAGGACTTCTGCATGTAGGTCGTTGTTTCCCTTTCGATCACTTTTCCTATCATTCTTGACAACTTCCACATCCACGTGCGTAATTCAGACAATACCCAGACCCCTCAGTTCTCTGATATCTTTAGCTGCAATGATCTTTTTTAGTCCCACATGCTGGCAACTTCATTCAGGTGGTAATATCTTAGATGTTATAATCAGTTATAATTGAGCAACTTCAGAAAATTTGATTTTATAAGGACAACTCAGTCTCTGACCATTCCCTCCTATATTTCTGGCTTGGTCATTCTGTTTCTACCTTTCCAAGACTCTCCCACTAATCCTGAGCTGAACTACTTTCCAACTATTCATCATTCTCCTTACTTCCTCACCTGGATTTCATTGTCCAGCACTATAACCATCCCTTACAATCTCACATTTCTTGCTTCTCTCTTCTTTGATTTTACACTTGACAGGCAAAATCTCAAGTCTAGTTAAAGCCAACTATCTACTTATGCCATACTTGTATCTGTGCAGCTGAACATTGTTAGTGAAAAAAACAAAAATTTTACTGACTGGACTCATTTCAAATTTATAATCAAAATTCTCAAATGTTGCCAGATGATTCCCAATAAAATGTTCCAGAAGATTCATATTCTCACTGTCCAAGACATTCATTTCACACTTTCTTTCTTCTTTTTAATTTTCTAATAATTTCTCTTCCAACATTTTTAGATGATGACTTCAAGGCATAATTCATAAAGTGAATTGATGGAATCAGTCAGGAACTACCTTATCTTCTCACCTCTGATTACGTTACAATGGAAAACATTTCCGGCTCCTAAAATCAATCTCTTCACGTTTGTCTTAGATCCCATCCCATTGTACTTGGATTTGGTTGCTATCATTATCCGCTTTCTTTTCTGCATCATCAAGTTTGTCCTCTCTACCAGATAATCCCATTAACAAACAAACTTACTGTAGTATCCATCTTAAAGTAAAAACAAAATCCTTTTGACGTTACACCTACTTTCAATTGCCACCTCATTTCTTGCCTTTTTTGCACAGAAAAACTCCTTGAAACTATTATCCTACCTTCACTATCCCCAATTTTTTACCTTTCCTTCTGTTTTCAACCTACTGAAATTGAACCTTGACCCCAAAATCTTGACTGAAATAACTTTTATCAAAATCACCACTGATCTATGTCTTATCAATGGTCATATCTCTCCTATTACTCAGCCTCTTGGCAGCATCTATGGTTGAATGTTCCTCCTTGATACCATCTTTTCTGGGTTTCTGTAGCACAACATCCTCTTGGATTTCCTCTTTCTCAATTTCTTTGCTGACCTCTTTTTTTCCACCACGTCTTTAAGTGTTAGAGCTTCAGCCACACTCTCTCCTTAGGTAGTCTTATCCAGTTCTAGTCTTTCAATACTGTTTATGCACAGATGACTCCAAATTTGTATCTCCAGCTCAGTCTGCTCCTGAGATCCAGCTCTTTAAATCCAACTGCCTGATTGACATCTCCATTTTGGTGTTAAATAGGCATTTTAATACTAATGTAGGCAAAACAGAGCAATTTGTTTTTCCAAAAATATCTGCTCCCCACCCCAAAGCAAGCCTTTCTTTTTACAGTAAATAGTCCCATCAAAGGCCCAGTTTCCCAAGCTAAAAACCTGGGATTATCCTTGAGCTTTCTCTTTCCTGATTGCCTCACAACTAGCCCTTCAGCAAGCCCTGTTGTTGGCTCAACCTCCACAATATACCCCTAATTTAAGTCTTTCTCACTAGCTCTATTGCTATAAAGCCCTAGCCTTCACTACTTCTCCAGACTTGTTTACTTCAAGAGCCTCCTAACTTGTCTCCCTACATGCTCTCCCATGGCCCATCCTCCCCATGCAGAAGTCAGACTGACTGATGTTTTAAAAGTATAGATCGTGTCATTTCTCTGCTTAAAACCATCCAATAGCTTTTCATAATCATCTCAGCCTTCAAGGCCCTACATGATCAGACTCTGCCTACATCTATAACCCCATCTCCTTCTACTCCTCCACATTGTTCACTGTGCTTCGGCCACACAAGCCTTCTTTCTGTCATTTGGACCTGCAAGCTCATTCTCATCTCAGAGACTTTGTACTTGATGCTTCTGTGGCCTTGAATGCTTTTTCCCCAGAGGGTTGTGTTACTATCTTCTTCTCATTCAGGACTCATTTCAAATGCTGCATCCTCAGGAAATCTTCCATGACCATAGAAGCTAAAGAACCACGCTTCTACTTGGCACCCAAACCAAAACCAAACCTGTTGCCTGTCAAGTTGATTCCAACTCACAGCAACCCTACAGGATGGAGTAGAACTACCCCATAGGATTTTGAGGAGTGGCTGGTGGGTTTGAACTGCCGGCCTTTTGGTTAGCAGCCAAGCTCTTAAACCACTGCACCACCACAATACTCTATTTTAACATCTTTATCACCCTTATTGGAAACTGACATTATCTCATCATTTTTTTTATGTTGCCTTAATTTATTGATAAATTATATTCATACCCTAATATTTAAGCTCCTTGAGGTCAAGTCATCTTTTTTGTTCCTTCCAACATTTCTAGTACCTATAAGAGAGCTTTTTACAGACTAGGAGCTAAAAAATCTTTGCCGATTGAATGACTGATTCTCACAATTTCTGGCATTCCAAATATAATTCACGATTCAGTAGAGGAGTGGTTATTATAGCAGTAATCTTGTCTTCTAGATGTAGAAAAAAGGTCAATTTTAGTACTTTAAGTGTCATTAATAAAAACTTTAGCATAACTTTTAATTAATGGCAATACACTAATGTACTAGAGTATCTCCATACTGCAGTTAAGAATCACTGGCCTCTTTTGTGAAGCTAAATAAAGAGCTGGTCAATGTCATTGCTTTTGTTTATTTTTTTAATAAAGGATAAGTCATTTAAAAATAGTATTTAAAAAATTTGTTCCTGCTTATTAATTTAATATATACATATTCTAGAAAATTTTGGAAAAAAAGAAAGATATGTAAAAGGATTGCTCACTTTTAAAGCCATCCATATAAAATAACTTCCAACATTTGAGTATGGTTTTTTCTCCTGTCTTATACATCTGTGTCTCTCTCTTTTACTTCCTCCCTCAATATACAAATTTTGTATATATGGAGAGAGACAGAGAGGCAGAGAGAGAGAGAGAGCAAGCACTGATGGTGCAACGATTAAGCGCTCAGCTCGACTGCTAACCGGAAGGTTGGCGGTTTGAACCCACCCAGTGGCTCTGTGGGAGAAAGACTTGGAGATCTGCTCCTGTAAAGCAGGGCTTCGAACTGGTTCTTTCCTGTTCAAACCGCTGCTGAGAATTTGCATTTCCACCCCAGATATACTGAATCAGAATCTACAGATTAACAAGATCCCCAAGTGATTCTTACGTGTAATAGATTTTGAGAACCACTGCTGTACTAGTGGTTCTCAGAATTGGCCCCTAACCAGCAGCATTAGCATTACCTGAGAACTTGTTAGAAAGGCAAATTCTCAGCAGGGGTTTGAATGGGAATGAACCGAACCGATTCCAAACCCTGCTATAAAGACTCCAGCCAAGAAAACCCTATGGGGCAGTTCTACTCTGTCACATGGGTCGCTATGAGTTGAAAATCAACTCAGTGGCATCTAACAACAACAAAAACAACAATGTGTGTGTGTGTCTGTTTGGCTAGTTGAAATTTATCCTGCCCATCCCACCAAGTCTCTCTTGGGGGTCTTTTGCAAGTGAAGTAGTCTCTTGTACACATGTTCTTCATTTAACCCATGCAATAGTCACCACCAGTAACCCATTTCCAGCCCTCTGCCTACAATCTGGTCGCCCTGCAGATAGTTTCCAGGACGTTCGTCTCAGAATAACTGAAACCCACTGCCGTCAAGTTGATTCTGTTTCATAGCAACCCTACGGGACAAGGTAGAACTAACCCCATAGGGTTTCCAAGGTTGTAAATCTTTATGGAAGTGGACTGCCACATCTTTGTCCCATGAAACAGCTGGTGGGTTCCAACCACTGACCTTTCGGTTAGCAGCTGAGTGCTTAACCACTGCACCACCAGGGCTCCTTTCATCTTGGAATACCCACTGCCCTCCGGCTGATTCCAATTCATAGCGACTCTATAGGATAGGGTAGAACTATTTCCAAGGCTGTAAGTCTTTACGGAAGCAGACTGCCATATCTTTGTCCCACAGACAGGCTGGTGGGTTTGAACTGTTGACCTTTCTGTTAGCAGCCAAGGGCTTTAACCACAGTGCCACCAGGGCTTCTTTCGTCTTGAAATAGGGGGTGGCAATTCTACTTCGTCCTACCCATGGGAAATATATCAGTTAGAATCTTGCCACCTGAAGTGTGATCCATGGACCAGCATGGCATCACCTGGAGCTTTCTTAGAAATGCAGATTCTCAGGCTCACCATAGAGCTATTAACCAAACCTACGTTTAACAGACAAATCCTCAAGTGATTTTTACATACATTAAAATTTGGAAACATGGATTTAGAGTACTTTCAGGAGCAAGTAAAAGAAAATCTGACTCAAATAGACATCAGCAAGAAAGAGGATTTGTTACAGGGGTTCTTAGCCCTGGAGGCACATTAGTATCACCTGGGAGCTTTTACAAACTACCAGTGACTAGACCCTAACCCAGAACACTTCAGTAAGAATCTCTGGAGATGGGTCCCAGGGATGAGTATTTCTTAGAAACTCCCCAGGAGAATCTAATGGGCCGCCAGGGATAAGAACTACTGATTTATCGAGCTCTGTAACTGAAAAGTCCTGACTAGTGTGGACTCTGGGCATGGTTAATCAGGGATCTGCCTTTGATCCTCTGCTCTCTGTATGTTTGTTTTGTCCTCAGATGGCTTCCTTCATGGTCACAGAACTGCTGCAGGCAGAAACCATGGCCACGTCCTTTCTCTGTCACCTCCAGAGAAGAGAGATGGTGTTTTGCTTTAGCCTAACTGGGTCTATGTATGACATTGCTTATCCCCGAACCATAGCTAAGGACCAGGAAATGCTAGGTGCTGAATGGTTTGAGCTTGGTTTATGTGCCCGTTCACAAATCCTTAATCGTAATGGGTAACTGATTGGCTTAGGTGGAACAAGGTTTACCTCTGAAGCTAAAGCTGTCTTCACTCCCCTCAAAACTGCTGGGCTTTTTCACAGTGGGGGAGGATTACAGTAAATCTCCTGGTTTTTAATTCAATCCATTTTAATGCTTTGTGTGATAAGTATGTAAATACAGTAAAAAGGAAGGAAGGAGGGAGGGAGGAAAGGAAGGAGAGAGGAGAGGAAGGAAGGAAGAAGGAAGGAAGGAAGGGAAAAATATCTGTGAAAAGAATCAGCTCATGGGCACCTAGATGGTAAAATCTGCTCTACAAGGCACTTTCCCACCTGTCTCCTGTATCCTGTCTTCTGCCTCCTGTCTCCTCCCTCACTGTCTTGCATCTGTCTTGATGGGTCAGCCTTCCTCACCACCCAGGGTTCCCTCAGATACGTCTCTTCAGCTTCAGTTCTCAAAGTCTGGGCCTCAACTGAGTAATCATACCACAACACAGTCACCTCACATTAGAATGTTCCTCAAAACCCGAGTTACTCAGACATCAGCAGAACAATCCAGACTACTGGCACCCAATCCTAGCCCACTTCTGTTCTATGGTCCTTCCTCCAGAGTGTGGTGAGCACATCAGGCTTCCAAATTTTTCTGCTGCTTCTGGGTATCAGCTCCTAATCTCCTGTGAGCAATTGCTGAAACTAGAATACACACGTCCTCAAGAGTGAGCACCAGTTTTTAGGCACCAAACCAAACCTGTTGCTGTCCAGTCAATTCTGACTCATAGTGACCGTATAAGACAGAGTAGAACTGCCCTGTAGGGTTTCCCAGGAGTGGCTGGTGGATTCCAACTGCTGACCTTTTGGTTAGCAGCCAAGCTCTTAACCGCTCTGCCACCAGGCCTCCGTTTTTAGGCACAGTACAGTCTAAATCAATGTTTAGAAAATAAATATTTCTTCAAAGGAAATGTCATCTGCAGCAATGCAACTCTGTCTGCCACGTAAACCAAAAAAAAAAAAAAAAAAAAAAAAAACCCACAAAACCTGTTGACATCTAGCCCATTTTGACTCATGGGAAACCCACGTGTTACAGAGTAGAATTGAACTCCACAGGGCTTTCTTCACTGTAGTCTTCACTGAGGAATCCCTGAGTGGTGCATTCGGCTACTAACTGAAAGGTTTGAGTCCACCCAGAGGTGCCTCAGAAGAAAGGCCTGGCAATCTAATTTTGAAACACATGGAGTAGCTTTGAGTTGGAATTGACTTGACAGCAACTTTTTTTTTTTTTTTAATTTTCATGGAAGCAGATTGCCAGGCCTTTCTTTTGCGGTGCCACCAAGTGGATTCAAACGGCCAACATTTTGATTAGTAGTTGAACACAAATGATTTGCACCACCCAGGGACACGTGCCACATAGATACTTTATATTAACATGTAGAACATTTAGCTCTTTGGGTCCAGAGCATTTCAAACAGCTCTTCTTCTAGTGTTGCTTTCTACACTTATTTTTACAATAGTCCATTTTAGTGGTTTCTACAAAGGGACAGGGTGTTCCAAAGGCATATTTACTTCTGCACCTCTGGAAAAATGCAAGTGTCACCATTTAAAATAACATATCTCTGATTTTTACAATGCTTTTCAAATTTCAAAGGTATTTCGATCAAGTTTTAGTCAGAGTTCTTGTTACAGGTGTTCATTAATTTATTCCACAACTGAATGCTGACTATGTGCCAGATACTATTTTAAGTGATGGAGACACAATTGTGAGCAATATAGATAAGCTGTTTGCTCTCGTGGGCGTTCTAGGGGAGGACATGAACCATTGAATGAGATGGTTCCTCGGAGTGATGGTGATATGGAGAATTTAAGCAGGGTGATGTGAGAGGACACTGAGGGTTCTGCATTGGATTGTATTGGCACAGGAGGCCTCTTTGAGAATGTGACATCTTAGCTGAGACCTGGAGGACAAGAAGGAACCATCCTAGAAAGAGCTTTCCAGGCAGAGGAACAACTAGTACAGAAACTTTGATGTGAGAATAAATTTGGCATGCTGTAAGAGCAGAAGGAAGGCCAGCGTGACTGGAGGGACAAAATGGTTCCAAGAAATAAGCAGAGGTGGCTTTGTGTAGATACCAAGCTTCATGTAGGTGGCTTCACTGTGGGCCAAGATAAGGACTTTAGATACTGTTTTAAGTGTAGTGGAAGACTGCTACAAAGTTTTAAGCAAAGGAGTGATGAACTCTGATGTATGCTTTCAGAAAGAAAACTGACTGCTAGGTGGAAAAGAAACTGTAAGGGGAAAGACTTGCAGTAGGGAGAACGAGGTAGGAGACAAATGTGATCATCTAGACAACAGATGAAGTTACCTTGGGCATGGGTAGTATCAAAACAGAGGGACATAGATTGATTTAAGCTGTAGTTTGGACAGTGATCTGATATGACTCTTGGCTTCCTTCTCCTGCTGGAAAACTTATTTACCCACTTAGATCGTGCTAAATGTAAAATGATCCTCTTACTCTCTTTAATTTAATTGAAATCCTTTTTCCATTTAATTAATTTTTTTTTCAAAAATATAATTTAAATGGCTGGCTAATATTTCCTTATATGTACAGTATAATTATTTAACCAATAGTCTATTGTTGAACAGACCCTGCAGACATCCGAAGGATAATAAGGGAATACTATGAACAACTCTACACACATACACTTGACAACTTCGATGAAATGGACCACTTCATTGAAAAATACAAACTACCACAACTCACCCAATATGAAATAAATAGTTTGAATAGCTCTATGACTATTAATGAAATTCAATTTGTAATTTTAAAAACTCCCTAAAAAGAAATCTCCAGGCCAACATGATTGCATTGGAAAACTCCACCAAATGTTTAAAGATTTAACGCTAATTCTACATAATCTCCTCCAGAATATAGAAGGGGATGAAAACACTCTTCAGGAAATTTTATAAAGCTAATATTACTTTAAGGAGCCCTGGTGGTGCAGTGGTTAAGCATTCCGCCGCTAACCAAAAGGTGGGCAGTTTGAACTCACCAGCTCGCCTGCGGGAGAAAGACATGGCAGTGTGAGTCACTGTGAGTCAGAATCAACTTGACAGCATGGGCTGGGTTTGGTTTGGTTTAGTTTAGTATTACCTTGATATCAAACCCATAAAAGACAGTAAAAAGTAGAACAAAAACAACTGCAGACCAATATCCCTCATGAATATAGAAGCAAAAATCCTTAACACAATATTATCAAATAAAGTTCAGCAAAATGTAAAAAGCATTATATACCATGACAAGGTAGAATATATTTCAGGGATGAACCAGCCTGGTTCAATATTTGAAGTCAATCAATGTAGCCCACCATATTAATAGACTAACGAAGAAAAATCACATGATCATATCAACTGAAGAAGAAAAAGCATTTGACAACATAATTTTCAACACCCATTCATGATAAAAACTTGCAGAAAATTAAGAATGGGGGGAATTTTCTCAACTTGATAAAGCACATCTACAAAGTGCTGGAAGTTCTGGCCACTGCAGTAAGGCAACACAAGGAAATAAAAGACATATGAATTGGAAAGGAAGAAATAAAACTGTCATTATTGGCAGATGACATGATTGACACTGTAGAAGATCCCCAGGAATCTACAAAATAACTCCTAGAACTAATAAATGAGTTCAGCAACATAGCAGGATACATGTTAACCATACAAAAATCAGTTGTACTTCTATATACTAGCAATGAAATATTAAAAATACAATACCATTAACAAGCCCTCAAATATAAAAATGAAATGCTTAGGTGTAAATCTAACAAAATACCTACAGAGCTTGTATGTTGAAAGCTACAAAACACTGATGGAGAACATCAAAGAAGATCTAAAGAAAAAATGGAGAGACATACTGTGCCCATGAACTGGAAGATTCAACACAGTAAAGATGTCAGTTCTCCCCAAATTGATATATAGGCTTGATGCAATTTCTATCACAAGCCCAGAAAGATTGTTTGCAGTCATAGACAAGCTTGTTCTAAGTTTTATAGAGAATGACATGGGACCTAGATAGCTAAAAACAATTCTTAAAAAGAAGAATAAAGTGGGAAGAATTGGTCTACCCAATTTCAAGACTTACTATACAGCTACTGTAATGAAAACTATGTAGAATTGGCAGACAGATAGGCATATAAATCAATGGGAGAGATAGAGAATCCAGAAATAGACCCACACGAATGTAACATGGTACAACCACTATGGAAAACAATATGACACCTCCTTAAAAAGCTAGAAATAGAAATACCATATGATCCAGCAATCCCATTCCTAAGAATTTATCTTAGAGACAGAAGAACCATCACACAAATAGACATATGCACACTCATGTTCGTTGCAGCATTATTCACCATAGCAAAAAGATGGGAACAATCTCAGTGCCCATCAACAGATGAATGGATAAACAAATTAGGGTACCTACACACAATGGAATACTATGCAATGATAAAAGAACAATGATGAATCTGTGAAACATCACACAACATGAATCTGGAGGGCATTATGCTAAGTGAAATAAGCCAATCACAAAAGGACAAATATTGTATGAGATTGAGACTACTATTATAAAAACCCAGGAAAAGATTTACACACAGAAAAAAAAAGCTTTGATGGTTAAGATGGAAGGGAGCAGTGGGGAGTGGAAATCACTAACTAGATAGTAGACAAATTAACTTTGGTGAAGGAAAAGACAACACACTGTATAGGGGAAATCAGCCCAACTTGACCAAGCAAAGTCATAGAAGCTTCCTAGACACATCCAAACACCTTGAGGGACTGAGTTACTGGGTCTGACGGCTGGAGACCATGGCCTCGGGGAACATCTAGGTCAACTGGCATAACATAGTTCAAAAAGAAAATGTTCTCCATCCTACTTTCGTGAGTTTTGTCTGGGGTCTTAAAAGCTTGTGAGTGGCCACCTTAGATACATCTATTGGTCCCATCATACTTTGGAGCAAAGGAGGATGAAGAAAACCAAAGACACAAGGAAAATATTAGCGCAAGAGATGAAAGGACCACATAAACCAGAGACTCCATCAGCCTGAGCCCAGAAGAACTTGATGGTGCCTGGCTACCACCACCTACTGCTCTGATAGGGATCACAATAGAGCTACCCAGACAGAGTGGAAGGAAAATGTAGAACAAAATTCAAAGTCGCTAAAAAAGACCAGGCTTATTGGTCTGACAGAGACTGGAAGAACCCCCGAGACTATGGCCCCAGGACATCCTGCTAACTCAGAACTGAAGCCACTCCCGAAGTCCACCTTTCAGCCAAAAATATTAGACAGACCTATAAAACAAGCAGTAACACATGTGAGGAGTGTGCCTCTTAGTTCAATCAAGTATATGAGTTCCAATGGGATGCGTCCGTCCAAAGGCAAAGATGAGAAAGCAGGAAGGGACGGGAAAACTGGACGAATGGACACAGAGCACGCAGGGTGGAAAGGAAAAGGAGGAGATTGCTGACATATTGCGGGGATTGCAACCAATGTCACAAAACAATTTGTGCATAAATTTTTTTGAATGAAAAAAACAATAAATTTTTACAATTCAGATGTTGTTATATTGAGCTAGAGAATATGAACTTTGTGACATGATCATGGGTGAGTTGTGAAATCTTTGTAAATTTCGATACAAATTTCTAAATACAAATAGATATACAAGTATCTTCCAAAAATGTTTTGATACAACCTTAACTGCCAAAAGGCTGGTGGACCACATGACCACTGAAAGCCTGGTCAATGTGACAGAAGTAAGAACTTGAGACCTACCAATATATTTTTTAAGTCTGTAAAAGAAAAAAAAAAAAAAAACAGAAATAGACACACACAAATATGCCTAATTGGTATTTCACAAAGATTAAAAAGCAATTCAAAGTAGGAAAGGTAGCCTTTTCAACAAATGGTACTAGAGCAATTCTATAGCCATAGCCAAAAATGGAACCTTACGCTATGTCTCACTCCTTATATAAAAATTAACTCAAAATGGATCACAGACTTACATGTGAAATGTTAAACTATAAAACTTTTAGAAAAAAAAGAGGAGAAAATCTTCGGGATCTAGGACTGGACAAAGTTTTCTTAGACTTGACATCAAGGGCACAGCCCATAAAAGGAAAAACTGATAAACTGAACTTCATCAAAATTAAAAACTATTGGTCTGGGAAAGACCATGTTAACAGAATAAAATACAAACGTCAGACTGGGAGAAAATATTTGCAAACCATGTATCTGACAAAAGGCTGCAATCCTGAATATATCTAGAATATGTTAGAAAAAAACTCTCAACTCAAAAGTGAAAAAAAGACTAAACAATCCAAGTGACAAATGGGTAAAAGACATAAACCGGTATTTCACCAAAGAGGATATACAGATGGCAAACAAGCACATGAAGAAATTTTCAACGTTATTAACCATTAAGGAAATGCAATTTAAAACCATAATGAGATATTACTACACATCTATCAGGATGGTTAAAATAAAAAATAGTGACAATACCAAATGCTGGTGAGGTTGTGGAGAAACTGGATCACTTAAACATTGCTGGCAGGCATATAAGATAGTGTAGACACTCTGGAAAACGATTCAACAGTTTCTTTAAAAAAAAACAAAACAACGAAGCATGCAACTATCATATGACCCAGCAATTGTTCTCCTTGGTATTTATCTCAGATCCATAAAAAATTATGTTTATACAAAAACCTATACATGAATGTTTATACGTGCTTTATTCATAATACCCCAAAACAGAAAACAACTCAGAAGTGAATGGGTAAACAAAGTGGTACAGCCATTCCATGGAATACTACTCAGCAATAAAAAACAATGAACCATTGGTACATTCAGCAGCTCATACAGATTTCCATGGAATTATGCTGAGCGAAAAAAGCGATTGCCAGAAGGTTACATACTGTATGGATCCTTTTATATAACATTCTTGAAATGACAAAACTAGAGGAATGGGAAACAGATTAATGGGTAGAGCTTAAGGAAAGGGTGGAAGCAGGAAGGCTATAAAAGGGCAAGGTGAGGGATCCTGTGGTGATGGATTTGTTCTGTATCTTGACTGTATCAGTGTCAGTATACTGGTTGTGATATTCTACAATAGTTTTGCAGGATGTTACCATTGGGGGAGACTGGGTAAATGGCACATGGGATCTCTCTGTATTCTTACAATTCCATGTGAAACTGTAATTATCTCAAAGTAAAAGTTTTGATAAAAATCAACTTTATTAAGTTGTAGTTTGCATACAATAAAATGTAACCCTTTTATGTGCACAGTTTGATGAGTGTGACAAATGTATATGCCCACGTAACCACCACCATAAGGAGTCCTGGTGGTTAAGTGCTTGGCTGCTGACCAAAAGGTTGGCAGTTGGAACCCACCCAGTGGTTCCATAGGAGAAAAACCTGACAATCTGTTTTTGTAAAGATAGGGTCACCAGGAGTTAAAAATCAACTCAATAGCACCTAAAATAATAACCACCACCACCACCACAATCAAGGTCCAGAACATTTTCATCAGCTTCAAAAGTTCCCTCATTCCCCTTAATAGACCATTTCTCCTCACCACAGCTCCTGGCAATCACTGACCTGCTTTCTGCCTCTGTTAATTAGAACTTCATTATTTTCTTTTAGACTAAACATTCAGATATCTATTCAGATCAGCTGGCAGTTCTAATCCACCACCTGCTCCTCGGAAACCCTACTGGGCAGTTCTACTCTGTCATATAGCGTAGCTATGAGCTGGAATTGACTTGACGGCAATGGGTTTGGTTTTGGTTTATTCAGATCAGTAGCATTTTCTTCAATAACTGACAACTGCTTTTATTCTATTTCTCCTGATTTCTTGTTTTGGAAATTCTATTCTTTTTTGGATTGTAATTTGGAATCTCTGTCCTTCATATATTTATCTTCTCTCTCATACCATTTTCATTTCTTTGCTTCTTTTCTCTATATTGCAAGAGAACTTCTTGCCTTTGACCCCTAAATCACTGGTTTGAATTTCTGTAGAATGGTGGGGTCTTGACTCTCATCAACTGAGATTTCCATCCAGCTTCTTTCCTCTTGCGGTTGGTGGGAATTTCTCTGTGACTGTCAAATGGTTCACCATTGTCTTTGGTTTTTCAGAACCGTTTTGTCTCATTTTGTTTCCCTGAGTATTTTAATAGAGGGCCAGGAAAGGCAAACCACGAAATGTCAATCTGATGCTGTTTTGAACCAGAAGCCCTATCTTTGCTTTGAAAGACTTCTCCTGCCTTAGTTGGCCCTAACTGGCTGTAGTTGTTGGAAGTGAAGTGTCAGATTAGGGAATAGGCTGCAATAGGAAGCTTGTACTACAAGGTAAATTCAGTTTCCACAGACTATCCGAAGGTACATGTCTCTACTTTATGCAGTCATCCTTACAGAAAAGTTATTCTTTCCGGGAAGAAATAGCATTTGGTACTTTGATAGATAATGACAAACTTGTTCTTTCAAACAAAACAAAATTCCCAACAGGCTCACATTTTAAGTTTTACACTTCTTTCCTTAGTAATATAGTTTACTTGGTAACCACTCTTCCTCTCCACCCTAATTTTACTAAGCCCTTTAAATTGTTTAAAATCAGTGCGTGGTTTTCATTGTTGTTGTTTTAAATGATTTTGGCAGGGAATGAGTTTGGGGAGTAAAAGGGGTTTCTAGATATCTGTAATATATTTTAAGGTAACAAAAGCCCATTGTAAAATTGAGGGAGGAATTATTTATCTCCAACAGGATAAATAAATTGATAGTGAACACAATTTTTTTGGCCATGAAACATAAAATTGACTCCAAAGCATAGGCAATTTTGTCTCAAATATTGTTTTTTGTGCATGAAAAAATGTACTGCAGTTAATTCCTTTGTATTTATTAAGTGATAGGTGACTTTAAAAGGAGTTTATGAATTGTATCTCCTCCATTTGTATGTTGCACTTCAGTCACGGACATTTCATGGGTGGTTATATAATGCTCTTCAGCTCACACAGTGCCCTTAAATAGAATCACAAAAACTCCTTACAGAGAGTTTCATTCATAAATAAAAAAGGAAAAGAGGACTTTGAGGCAAGATTTAAATAGAGGAAGTGACTTGGTGGTTCAGGGGGAGTGCTGGCGAAGAGATGGAATAGCATCCTAGAAGAAACTACGTTGTGAACAGCAGAACAACCATCAGGGCCCAGAGGTGACTGAGAGTCCAAGGTGTGGGTGGGGTGCTCAGTATTAGGAAAGTGATATTCAGTTGAATTTGATCTACTTAGGGAGTCAAGGAAAGTGATAGAGGACGTGGATTGGGCTGATTTATGTCTAAAGTTGGGAAGGAATCTCTTCTTCTGTTAGATAATTATACTTAATTGTATATTTGTGTGTGCGTATGATATATCACACACACGTATAATTCTGCTAGTGAAGATACAACAAAGAACCCAAGTGGCCATTCTAAATAAACTCGCACATTTAACTATTCTCCTTGCTAAATACATCACATTCTCTAAACATAGGAATGTATGTGTATTAGGCAATGTATGTATATACGTATATATGCATATACATACACATATATGTATATACAGAAGCAGATAAATATATATATATATTAAAAAATATATATAATATACACAGAGGCAGGGAAGAAGTTGAGCCACCCAGGGACCCTTGTGTGTATGTGTATGTGCTATATATATAAAATCCATTGCCATTGAGTCGATTCTCACTCATAGTGACCCTATAAAACGGAGTAGAACTGCCCCATAGGGTTTCCAAGGAGTGCGTGGTGGATTCGAACTGCCAACCTTTTGGTTCACAGTGGAACTCTTAGCCACTGTGTCACCAGGGTTCCATATACATACATACATATGTATACATATGTATATATATATATGTATATGTGTGTATATGTATGTATGCATATATACACACACATACATACACGTATATATGTATGTATATATATCACACACACACACACACACACACACACACACACAGAGATCCCTGAGTGGTGTAAATGGTTTTGTGCTTGACTACTTACTTACTTAAAGATTGGCAGTTTATATGCACTCAGTGGCACCACAGAAGAAAGTCCTGGAGATCGTCTTGTGTTGTTGGGTGCCGTTGAGTCGGTTTTGACTCATAGCTACCCTGCGTACAGCAAAGAAAAACTGTCCAGTCCTGCACCATGCTCACAATCATTGCTATGTTTGAACCCATTGTTGCAGCCATCGTGCCAGTTCATCTTGTTGAAGGTCTTCTTTTTCACTGACCCGCTACCTTATCAAGCATGATGTCCTTCTCCACGGACTGGTCCCTTCTGATAACATGTCCAAAGCATGTGAGATGAAGTCTCGCCATGCTGGCTTCCAAGGAGCACTCTGGCTGTATTTCTTCCAAGACAGATTTTTTCGTTATTCTGGTAGTCTATGGTATATTCGGTATTCTTCCCTAACACCAGAATTCAAAGGCATCTATTCTTCTTTGGTCTTCTTTGTTCATCGTACAGCTTTTGTGTGCATATGAGGTGATTAAAAATATCACGGCTTGGGTCAGATACACTTTAGTCCTCAAAGTGACGTCTTTGCTTCTCAACACTTTAAAGAGGTCTGTTGAAGCAGATTTGCCTGGTGCAAAACATCGTTAGGTTTCTTGACTGCTGCTTCCATGGGCATTGATTGTGGATCCAAGTAAAATGAAATCTTTGACAACTTCAATACTTTCTCTGTTTATCATGATGTTGCTTATTGGTCCAAATGTGAGGATTTTTGTTTTCTTTATATTGAAGTGTAATCCATACTGAAGGCTGTAGTCTTTGATCTTCATTAGTAAGTGCTTCAAGACCTCTTCACTTTCAGCAAGCAAGGTTATGTCAGCTGCATATCTCAGATTGTTAATGAGTCTTCCACCGAACCTGATGCTGTGTTCTTCATATAGTCCAGCTTCTTGGATTATTTGCTCAGCATACAGATTGACTAAGTATGGTGAAAGGATACAACCCTGAAGCACACCTTTCCTGACTTTAAACCACGCAGAATCTGCTTGGTCTGTTCGAATGACTGCCTCTTGTTCTAAGTACAGGTTTCTGATGAGCACAATTAAGTGTTCTGGAATTCCCATTATTTACAATGTCATCCATAATTTGTTAGGATCCACACAGTTGAATGCCTTTGTGTAGTCAATAAAACACAGGTAAACATCTCTCTGGTATTCTCTGCTTTCAGCCAAGATCCATCTGACATCAGCAGTGGTACCTCTCATTCCATGTCCTCTTCTGAATCTGGCTTGAATTTCTGGCGGTTCCCTATTGATGTACTGCTGCAACCATTTTTAAATTATCTTCAGCAAAATTCTACTTGCTTGTGATATTGTTCAATAATTTCCACATTATGTTGGTTCACTTTTTCTTTGGAGTGGGCACAAATATGGATCTCTTCCAGTCATTGGCCAGAAAGCTGTCTTCCAAATTTCTTGGCATAGACAAGTGAGCATCTCCAGTGCTGCATCCATTTGTTGGAACATCACAATTGGTATTCCGTCAATTCCTGGAGCCTTGTTTTTCACCAATACCTTCAGTGCAGCTTGGACTTCTTCCTTCAATATCATCAGTTCTTGATCATGTCCTGCCTCCTGAAATGGTTGAATGTCGACCAATTCTTTTTGGTACACTGACCCTGTGTATTCGCTCCATCTTCTTTTAATGCTTCCTGCGTCGTTCAATATTTTGTCTATAGAATCCTTCAATATTACAACTCAAGGCTTGAATTTTTTCTTCAGTTCTTTCAGCTTGAGAAACTCTTCCCTTTTGGTTTTCTAACTCCAGGTCTCTGCACATTTCATTATAATACTTTGTCTTCTTAAGCTGCCCTTTGAAATCTTCTGTTCAGCTCTGTTCACCATTTCTTCCATTTGCTTTAGCTACTATATGTTCAAGAACAAGTTTCAGAGTCTCTTCTGACATCCATTTTGGTCTTTTCTTTCTTTCCTGTCTTTTTAATGACCTTTTGCTTTCTTCATGCACAATGTCCTTGATGTCATCCTGCAACTCTTCTGGTCTTTGGTCATTAGTGTTCAATGCATCAGATCTATTCTTGAGATGGTTCCAAATTCATGAGAGATACACTCAGTGTCATATTTTGGCTCTCGTGGACTTGTTTGAATTTTTTTCAGCTTCAACTTGAACTTGTATATGAACAATTGATGGTCTGTTCTGCAGTTGGCCCCTGATGATATTAAGCTTTTCCATTGTCTCTTTTCACAGATGTAGTTGATTTGATTCCTGTGTTTTCCATCTGGAGAGGTCCACATGTATAATCATCATTTATGTTGTTGGAAAAGAGTATTTGCAATGAATAAGTCTTGGTCTTGCAGAATTCTATTATATGATCTCCAGTGTTGTTTCTATCACCAAGGCCATATTTTCCACTTAAAGATCTTTCTTCTCTGAGGGGCTCATCATCTGGGACTGTATCAGACAGTGTTCCGCTGCTATTCACAAGGTTTTCACCAGCCAAACTGACAGACATGTGGTGTGTGTGTGTGTGTGTGTGTGTGTGTGTGTGTGTGTGTGTGTGTGTGTGTGTGTGTGTGTGTGATACATTGCCTAATACACATACATTTCTATGTTTAGAAAATTGATGTGTTCCGGGAGCAAAATGGTTAAATGTGCATGTATAGTTAGAAGGGCACCTGGGTTCTTTGTTGTATCTGGGAAACCAGCAGAATGTTGTCTATAATTACATAAGTATGGGTAGCACACAGTGTGACAATAAATTATTAATTTGCTAATATAGTACTAGATGTAATATAAATGAATGCATATAATACAATTGCACTTATGTTCCTTAGAAATGTTTTTTTTTTTTCCTATTGGATTGTGTCTTCAACCAATTTTGAGTGAAGTGGGCATGCAAGCATTTTTTAAACGAACGAATAAAGTGAACATATACTGAACACTTGGGATGACGTGGTGAAAACATTTACATACTGAAGCTGAAAGAGGGACAAATACAAAACAGTGAGGACTGAATTTATAGAAGCCCAAGGTATTTCGTGAATACACAGCAGGACCACCTAACCCTGTGATGAAGGTCAGAATTGATGTCTGAGATGAAGGACAGGTGAGAGTTTGCCAGGCAAAAGGAGTCAGAGAAGGTGCTCCAGGCAGAGGGGCATTAACTCCAATAGTCTGGGACTGAGAAGGCATAAGGAACGTGGAGAAGTTTGACATGGACAGGAAAGGGAATGGGCAGTGAGCGTTAGAAGAGAGGTATCAAAGACGGAGAAATGCTGAGAGATGAGGATGGGGAGCAAGCGATGGGAAAATGACACAACTCAGAAGTGTCATGTCATGGAGTTTTGATTCAGTTCTTTAAACAACAGTGGAGAAGCATGGACAAATGTGGACTGGAGAAAGATTATCTGTGCCGCAGTCAGATTGGAAAGAAACTAATGTAGGGGGAGTTTGAGCCACCATGAGGAGGCTGGGGAACTAGACACATTTGAGAAATATTCAAAATATATAACTAACAGTATCTGGTAATTGATTAGTCGTGAGGATGGGGAGATGTGGGTGCCAAAACATTATGAGACATTGCAGCAATAATGGTATGAACAAAAACTCTGGAGCCAAACAATGCTAGGTTCCAACCATGACCAGCACTAGCCACATGACTTCAGGAAACTTGCTTTGTAAACAGTCTCTGTTTTCTCATCTGGCAACGAGACTAGTAAAACTTAACCTCATAGGGTTGTTGTAAAGATTAGATAAAATAATGTGTATGAAGTACAGAAAGAGTTAGCATGAGTTTAAAATATGACTAAGATTACCTTTCTAGTGATAGTTATTTTATCATCAGGACAAAATATGAAATGTGTTTCATGAGATCTTATGCCTAGATATTCAGAAAATCCAATTTTTATTTCTCATTCATGGGTTAAATGGTAAAAGTATATATCAGAATCTACAAAATTTTACTTGGTTGTTAGATGTCAAAGCACAGGAAAATAAAAGGATAAAAATCCCTTGTGGTTTGAAGTTTCCTATTTAATTTAACATAAAAATTGTTTAAGAAACCAAACATACAAACCCAAAGCCTTCAGAATGACTACGCAATGTGTGTGTGCATGTGGTGTGTACGTATGGATCTATTGTGTGTAGTATAGGTCTTATTCTTTGAAATGCCGTGCCCTGACGTGTCCAGAGGAGTCATTCATCTCCCCCATGTGAGTTTTCTAAACATTTTGAAACATGCAAAGACAGAGTGTATGGAAAAATAAACTGTCACTATGTTTTTGCTACCTTTTTCTCTAACACTACAACTTTGCTCAGTATGTGGTCTGCATCCCAACAGGCAGTGGTTAAAACAAATACTTCACCACAAAGGCGATCCTTTTTCCAAACAGGAATAGGTTAAACCTCACAGTCTGATGTCTTCTTTCTTCCACTCAATCAATCTACATTTTAGGATCTTTTATTTAAAGTGCTCCCTCTTGGGTAAAAAAGCTCATTGATTAGGAGTGCTTTTGGCTGCAAGTAATAGAAAACCGAACTAATGGTTTACACAAATAAGGTTTATTTTAATAACTTAACAAGGTATTTTGTGGCAGGAGTTTGCCAGAACTGGTGTCTGCCCAATAGTATTATAAGGCATCTAGGCTCTTTCCTTCTGTTTACTCTGTAATCCTTTGCTGTTAGATTTTCATCCTCATGCTTGTGGCATTCTAGTTGGAAGACAGCCATAAGACAGCTGCCTCAGCTTTAGACATTATCATGTTTAAAGCAGAAACATGGGAGAAAGAGCTGTGTAAGCTTCCATTTCTCTCCAATAGGCCTTTACACAGGGCCTGATGGCTGGCTTCTCCCAGAGCAAACTATTCTAGAGACTAAAGCAGAAGCTACAATACCTTTTATGACAGTCTAAGAGGTCACATGCAGTCACTTCTGTAGTATTCTGTTGATCACACAAGTCAACCCTATTCAATGTAGGAGGAGACCACACAAGGGCATGAATATCAGGAGGCAAGGATCATTGGTCTACCACAGCAGCAAAGATCCAAAGTTGTTGTTGTGTTAGTAGCTGTCAAGTTGATTGTGACTCATGGCAACCCCTGTGTGCAGAGTAGAACTATGTTACATAGGGTTTTCAAAGCTGTGACCTTTCAGAAACAGATCACCAAGCCTGTCTTCCAAGGCGACTTTAGGTGGATTTGAACTGCCAACCTTTTGGCTAGTAGTTGAGCGCTTAACTGTTTGCCTCCTCCCAACGACTCAGAATCTAAGATACTGTTCCTATTTTCTCTCTCCAACTTCACATATTATCATTTTGTTTGCAGCTATGGTGACATTTTTACAGCATTCTGTGTTCCCTGCCCATGAGCAGGAATGATTGAATGTGTGATGGAGTGAAGAAGAGAGTTGGTCTAAAGTTATATTTAGCTGTCAAGAAATAATTACCCATACCTCACTATCTCCCCAGAAACAAATCCTCTGAACTACTAGCCACCAAAAGAAAGAAAAAAAAAAAAATCCACAAATGGGACATATGTGGCTATTCCCACTTTTCCTTCCTGAGCAAATTCATCGAAGGGGGAGGAAAAAAAAAAAAGAAAGAAAAACACTGGGTAATTTTTGACAAAGTCAGAAGAAAAATTTCATGATAGTAACATAGACTGAATGGTGTGAATTGTTTTTCCCGGTGTGATCTGCTCATATAGTATATCTATATGAGATACAGGGGCATGGAGCTATGACATTTTGAATATAGTTTGGGGCTTTAGGATATATATTTTTTCTTACGTGAAGAAAATATAGGTAATTTTGATCCAATTAACACCACACTGTAACCAATTTTGTTTCCCTCCCCAGCTTTTTAGGAAGGTCTCTTGACCACTGTTGCAAAAGGACCTTAGTCAATTTGGCTATTCACTAGTTTTAGATTATTTCTAGTGGACTTTGGTAACCTCCTATATTCCCAGGTAGGTAGGAGCCGTAAGACTCCTGGACCACAGTCTCACTACACGGTTACAATTAAAGCAAGACATGGATGAATTTTGCCACATACATAAACATCTGTTAGCAACCAGACACAAAATGATCAAATAACCCATTCTGTGTACCCTGTGAATATCCATTCTCAGTTCTTTTAGGTGGTTCTGTGGTAGAATTCTCGCCTGCCATGTGAGAGACGTGGGTTCGATTCCTGGCCAATACACCTCATGTGTAGTGGAGGCTTGTGTGTTGCTATGTTGTTGAACAGGTTTCAGTGGAGCTTCTAGACTAAGATAGACTAGGAAGAAAGGCTGCGAAGGCACCATTTTGAAGGGTATAGGCTGTTGGGCTTACCATATTCTTATATCTTATTTATATAAAGATAGAAATTCCTCTACAATATTTCTGCCCAGTTCTCATATCTTGCCAGTAATTTCATTTGATGAAAGAGCATTTCCAATGTTCGTTATGCTAATGGACAAATCTGGTTTATCATATCTGAAGACAACTGAAGGCTCTCTTGTGATAAGGACTTTTCCCATGCCAGCTCACCACCTCTGGTTAGTGGAGACGACCAGCCCACAGATGTACGTTATAACTAATACACACTGGGATATCTTAAAGAAGGCTACAGTCTTCATAACAGAGAAGAGCTGGACAACGTTGCATCCAACCACACACAACTACCCTTTATTATGATAGCCCTTCAATGATGTCAAGGTGCCTTACTACAATGACTAGTACTCTAGGCAACTTTTTCCTCTTAGTTTGATGATTTGGACCCTGTTTTTGGTAGCTGGAAGCACAGAATAATTTAGCTGGCGTGGAAGACAGAAGATAACTAGTTGATAAAATAGTAATAACCCATTTACATTGGAAACTTAGGACAAAAAAAGCCCAGATGTTGGAGTAGAGTCTTGAGTTCAAGACCAAACCCCTAATGAATTAAAATTTAGTGTATGCCTTTGTTAAATTTCCCCTCCCTTTTTCAAATATCAGTTGGTATCCTATGATGAATACCCTCTTACCCACTCCAGTATTCTCCCATGATGGGAATTTTGTATCCAGTCTAGACAATACCTTAACTTAAAGCCACTTACCACACCATAGCATTTTGTGTCATTATAGAAAGATATACTATTTCATTTGTAAGCCAGTATTACTAATATGTGTCCCTCTACCCTAAATTAAAGGGATAGAAGAAAGAATGTAATGTCACAGTTTGACCTTTCAGCTCTTTAAGGAACAAGTCTACATGAGGTCTCATCTTAATCTTCACAGAAAGTTTATTTTGATAGAGAAACACAACACTTTTCCTAGGACAGAATAGAGAGGAAGGATTTACTGTCAAAATAACCTAAATAAATAGAGCTCTTTTTTTTCCCCCTTGGTTTGAACTGATGGATTTGGGTCCTTAAAAAATTAAAGCCAGCTGTGTAACACCTGCAAAATATTCAGGATATATTATGTTCAATAAGTGTTAACTTTTTAAAAGGGAAAAGATCAGCAAATAGGAAAAAAAAAAGTTCTCAGTACAGTAAACGTTAGTGAATCTCTCTTTGGCTTATTCATGATCGTTACTTAGAAGTTTGTCTGAGGCTCATTAAAAAAACAAAACAAACAAACAAACAAAAAAAAACACATTGCCATCCAGTTGATTCTGACTCATACCCAACATATAGGACAGAGGAGAAGTGCCTCCTAGGGTTTCCAAAGCTGTAATCTTTATGGAAGCAGACACATCTTTTTCCCACAGAGTGGCTGGTGGATTCAAACCACCAAACTTTTGGTCAGCACCCAAGCACTTAACCACTGGGCAACCAGGCTCCTTCTGAGGCTCATTAGGCAGTATAAAATCACAAATCTATCCATATGTAAACCTAATGTTTAAGAAAGGATTGCACACCCACAAAAGAAGTAAAAGCAAAATAAAAGGCCTTAAATCTTTGCCTTGAAAATCCCAGGGTACATTGTACGGTCTGAAGGTAACTCCACCCCCAACCCAGGGATGTAACTGCTTGTTGTTTCATGAGGTTTTAGAGGAGGAAAAATATCCCGTATTTCGCACTGGTAAAGTCCTAGTCTGGAGGGAATTATGACATAATTTATAGTCAGGAATCACTTATCTTCCATTTTGCGTTTTGTATTCTCCCTTTGGTTGTGGTGACCACAGTTCCCACATCCAAATCTGGAATGGGTGACTAACATAGCCATGGCCATTCTACCTGTGAGTGACAATCTACTAAAGTGTTGTTATTGTTATTGTCAGGTGCTGTCAAATTGGTTCCTACTCATAGTGACCCTATGTACAGCAGAAGGAAACACTGTGCAATCCTGCACCATCCCCACAATCATTGCTGTGCTTGAGCTCATCATTGCAGCCACTGTGTTGATCCATCTCATTGAAGATCTTCCTCTCTTTTGCTGATCCTCTACTTTACCAAGCATGATGTCCTTCTCCAGGGACTGGGCCCTCCTGATAACATGTCCAAAGTACATGTAGTACAGTAATGAGATGAAGCCCCATGTTCAATTTATTGCTATGACCCATTCAACATCAGGTAACATCCACACTTACATTAGGAAAGTTCATGCACTCTTCTTTAAACTTGAACAAAACTAAGTATGAGCAAGTTTCCACTAGCAAAGGACAATTGGAGACTCTTCCTATGGGACATCAACCCCAAAACATCCTGATACCACTCTGTGAACATACCTCAGGTACTGGAGACCTTGAGCAGGTTACATAGAAATCTGAAGCAAAAAAAAAAAAAATCCCCTTCTCTTCCTGGGGGAGAAGGAGAGAAGTTAGTATTTTGTTTGTTTTTATCTAGCTTGAAAATTATCTTGATTCTTTGTTTTGCTTTGATAATGTGAACCAAAGTTATATTTATCTCATTCCATTCTAATTTTTTTTGTGTCTCTAGAAGGAAAGGATCTATAACGTGTAGTGTGGAAAACTGAAAGAGTCAATTCCACTTTTTTTTTTTTTTAATTGTTCTTTCAACAGATTTGGGGCTTTGTAGCATGTCAGTAGTGGGAATAGGGTTCTCTTGTAGTTTGCCAATTTGCTTTCCTAACTTTATATCAATAATTTATCCTTTTAAAATTTGCCTTAGGTGACTTTTCTGCTTGGAAAAAAACCCTAGACTTTTTGCTCATAGAAATTTTAATAATAGCAATTTTTGAATTATTCTGTATAAATTCCAAAAGGCTTTAACTTCTGTTAAGAAAGAGATCGTGGTGATTTTTCTCATTTGCTGGCTGTCAGGTTGAAATAAAGGGCAGGTTGCACCTTTGGTTAAACTGTGTTTAGCCCTGAAACCTCTGCTCCTGTTAGAGCAGGCCTGTTTTCCATATTCTCACCTACGCTCAAGACCAACTCATTCCTTTCTGCAGGGCTGACTCTGCAGTCAGAGCATGTACTTTTTTCTCGGGTGCTTACAAATATTTATATTCCATCATAAACACACCCACTGGCTTGGATGCATTTGAAGAATGGCTCTAATAGAAGAATGTGGAAGGAATTTGGTTGTTTGAAGTTCCCTTTCCCACTGTGGTTGTACAGACCTCTTGGCTGAGCTTAGAACTGTTGATCAGCATGCAATAGGTAGGCAGATTCTCCATTCCTTGACTCAAAATCAACCCTTGTCAATGGTATTGTGAAGATGAGACAGTTGAGCATAATGAGTGCCAGCATTTACTCTCAGACTTTGTCCTTAGGGTTCTCCCATCTATAGTAACTGCATAGTTGGCTTAAGAGTTGGCAGACAATATTAGTTCTTTATTACTTCCATAACAAAGTACCATGTATTTAGTTGCTTAAAACAACACAAATTTATTATCTTACAGTTCAGTATGTCAGAAGTCCAACAAGGGTCTTATCAGACTAAAATCAAGATGTGGGTATGCTCTAGGGGAGAGTCTGTTCCCTCGCTCATCTGGGTTGTTGCCGAATTCATTTGCTTGTGGTTGTAAAACTGAGAGTGGTTTCCAGCTTCTAGAGGCTGCTGCATTCCTTGGCTTATGGCCCCTCCCTCTGTCTTCAAAGCCAGCAAGGGTGGATTGAGTCCTTCTCACATCGTATCTCTCTTACTGCAGCCAGGAGAAGTTCTCCATTTCTAAGCATTTATGTGATTAGATTGGACTCTCCCCGATAATTTGGAATAATCTCCCTATCTCAGGGTTTATCACCTTAATCACATCTATCCTTTTGCATGTAAGGTAATACATTCAAAAGTTCTAGGGATTTGAATGTGGGCATCTTTTGGGGGGCCACTCTACCGCCTACCACACAGTGTCTAGGTGGCACTAGCAATCATTTAGGGGTACCTTCTTAAGAAGTCGTCATTCTATTTAGTTCAATTTAGTTGTCCAACAAATAGTGAACACCTGTCCTAGAAACTAGACAGAGATGAGTTAGACAAAGTTCTTGCTTCTCATGGACCTGCCAGTAACATCTTCAACAGATGACTCATGACCTAAGAACTGGCTGCCCCTGATTTAGCTAGTGACTCCAATAGCAATGCCAACCACGTCTTGTATTTGCATAGAGTTTTAGAACTTACAGAGCTTCTTCATATGCTTAGGTACTAAAGTCAGTGTGACAGTAAAATTCAAGAGTCCCTAAAATCAATTTTGTCTTGATCATTAACTAATCTGATTAGAAAATCCACTGTGTATTTTTTAATATATGCTTGTCCCCCACTCTCTTCCTTTTCTTTCTCTCTTCCTCTCCTCCCTCTCTTCCTTTCTTTTTTACATGCACTTGGCACTAACTTATTAAAACATTGGTAAAATGTAAAGTTTCTTTGCATCTCCATTCTCCAGCCACCCACTTCCCTTCCCCAGTGGCAACTATGGTTCCTAATTTCTTTGTCTTCTTCTAGAGATATTTTGTGTATATTCAAGAGCATGTAAATATATGTATGTATTGTGCACAAAAAAATAACAAAACTTTCTAAGGCACAAATAATAGCGTGTAATATGCACTGTGCTACATATTGCTTTATTAACTGATTACTAGATTTTAGAGATAATTTCTATCAGAATATAGAGAGCAGCCTTATTCTTTAATGCTTGCTTAATATTCCATTATATGGATGCATTGTACTTTGTTTAATCAAGTCCCAATGCAGGACATTTATTTAGGCTTCTAGTCGTTTGTTATTACAAATGATATTGTGGTGGATATCCTTGTACATGATCAGTTCTCACACACATGCAGGGAAATCTATAGAATAAATTTTTAAAAGTGCGATTTCTGGGTCTAAGGAAAGTGTGTATATGGGAGGGGGATAGTATGAGAGGGGGATAGTTAACTACAAGTTCTAGCAGGTTTTGCTGCTAAGAATCAAATGTTTCATGAGTGCATCATAGATGTTTCTTTATGTCCAAAATGAACATCTGGCAAAAACTGCTCTGGAAAATTCCTAGGCCAAGATACGACGTTTAGTATGGCTCTCTATGTCTCAGTCAAGCATTTGGGTGTTCCAAGTTGTTATTTGAGGAAAACCCTAGCTCTCCTTGGGGAAATTCTTGTGCAAACTTTCTATCTTGAGTTTCAAACTTTCGTGATAATATAATTAGTCTTAAAAAAGCACTCATCTGATATGTGATACATATTGTATTTCCCTTAATTGTCAGCAAGACCAGACTCAGGGGAGACACTCAGGAACAAATGAATGAACCAGAGTTCAAGCTCTTGTGACATGGTAAAACCTGTCAAGTGCTTAGAAGGCAGAGTCTCTCCTTTAATTTCTCCAAGTCTTGTTTCCAAAATGTTTTTCTCATTGAGCACAACAGCTGAGGCTGTGATAACCCATTCTCGGTTGGAAATCTTTGCTAAAGCAGTCAAAATTCTGTCTTTGTGTCAGGTTAAATTGATGGAAATCTACACGTGTGGATCATATTTGCCTAGGGTTCTCTGACTGATATAAACGTTTCTACAGTTTGGATTAATTTCTCTATATCCCTGCTGTTGGAATGTCTTCCTGAAGCTTTCCTTCACCATCGACTTGGGGTTAATTTTTAGATCCCTGTCTTCCTGTTGAAAAAAGACACCGGGGCACAGTTTTGTTGAGAATTTGCATGTCAGAAAATCTCTTCATTGTAGTCTCTCCTTTGATGGATATTTGGCTAGATGCCACTCATTGTCTTCTACCTTCCAGGGTTGCTGTTGACTTACCTATTGTCATTCTAATTATTAACTTCCTATTGTGATTTTTTTTTTTCCTTTATAGAAATTTTAGAATCCTCTTTTATATCTGGAAGCTGAATATTTCTCAGTGACGTGTCTTAGTGTTTCTCTTTTCACATTTATTGTCCGAGTTAGCTGCTCATGGGCTCTTTCAATCTGGAATTTTTCTTCTAGTATTATGTTTTTGATAATTTCATAACTACAGTTAATCTGTTCTTACTTTCTCTCTTCCTGGCAGCCCCACAGCTCTCGCATCTCCTCATGTGACTTCTTTAGGAGCTGAAAACCACTGATTTCATTTTCTGCACCTTGAAGGACTATGGAGAGCTGGCATGGGGCTGCCTAAATTTTTTTCTCCCTGCACACATACAGACCTCCATCCTTCCCTACTTTCTAAGTGAAGAGCAAGAACTAGCCTCTATTTTCAATTCTTTCCACCCATACAGACCAATACCTCAGAAGAATTATGTCAAAGAAATCTCTCACCAGGCCCCTTTGCTGGCAGCCTCACAGGGGCCTGCAGGTTCTACAAGTCAGCAAGCGTCAAGCAGAAGAGTGTTGGCTTTTCTTGGAAATGGTAGGAATACATTATTTGTGTCCATTTCTTTTGGGTGAATTCGGGAATTATAAGGAGCCCTGTGGTGTAATGGTTAAGTACCCTGCTGCTAACCAAAAGGTCAGTAGTTTGAACCCACCAGTGGCTCCGCTGGAGAGAAGACCTGGTGATCTGCTCCCATAAATATTACAGCCTAGGAAACGATATGGGGCAGTTCTACTCTGTCACATAGGGTCGCTGTGAGTAGGAATTGATTCCACAGCACACAACAGCAACAACAACAGGCCCAGAGATGTTCTTTTACCCATCAGTTTATTTGCCATACAAGTAATCTAGTGATATGGGGGCTATTCATCCTTCAACACAGTTTACTGAACATTCAAGAACTATAATAATTAGTTTGAAAACATAGGCCTTAACTTGGAAAGTATTCCAGAAGTGTAAAATTTAGTAATATTCTTAATGCTGTGGTCAGTAAATCTTAGTGCTGTGATGAGCAAAGACTTTGCACCCCATGGCACGATGAATCTTGGCCTAACAGGGTGATACTTCTCAGTCATATCCATGTTGCTGTGGATGCTGTTAGAGACCCAATCTTCCTACCAAAATTCTAGTTGTATTTTCAGGATCAAGAAGAGGGACTATCTGTTGCCAGAGATTTAAAGTGAAATGTTTTGAGAGCTGCTTAGCCATTGTGCTTATGAGTTCAGAATTGCCCAAGAAATCACAACCCAGGTCTTGTTACCAATCACTGGAATAGTCCCTGTGGCACTTCTGTTTGTCTTGAAATAATGTTTGTCCCCAAGATACCATTTGTGATCATTACATGTAATAATAAAACATTAAAATCAACAAAAGCAAATCGCAAAGCAGTTGTACCTAAATTATAGATTATCGTCAAATCATTAAAACGTATATAATATTTAAAAGGAGGTGGCAAGATAAAAAATTTCTAGCACACTTAGATTACAATTATATTAAAATCAATATTGAAAATAAAAACGTCTGGAAGGATAATATGTTTGGGAATGAGATTATGGGTAACTTTTTTCCTTATTTTACAATTTCCTGCATTTCCCAAATTTCCTACAATGAACTTTATTTTATGAGTTGAGAAAAAAAAATAGCATGTTGACACTTGATAGAAATACCTTTAAATTAATTTAGAATCAGCATATCTGTGAATAGAATTAAGTATTTAAATGTCTTATTCATATTTTTAAGAAAATTTGGAGGGAGCAAACATCCCCAAGTCCCACTATTAAATTCTGAAATGGAAAGGACTTATGAAATGCCAATTTCACGGGATGGGAGGCTGGAATGGGAATTTAATACATTGATTCCTCCTGGTATAGTTTTGGCAATGAGGGAAAGAAAGGAGAAAACACTTAATTCCATGAGGCTAAGACCTAACTCCTCAGAAGAAAGGCCTGGAGATCTACTTCTGAAATATCAGCTACTGTAATCTCTATGGAGCACAGTTCTACTATGGTAGAGTCTGGTGACTGGATAATAATGTGGTGAACTGGCTTTTTCACTGGGGAATCCCAAATATCAGAATCTATAGATTTATCTGAAATTGACTTGATGGCCACTTTTTTTTTTTTTTTTTAAGAACAAAATAGTAAAGCTTATCACAAGCAAGACATGCTCAGAAACTCACAAATCAATGCATGTTCCAATTCACACTGCCTTGTATTTTCCCGTTTGTATTTGCTCATTTTAAACCTATCACGTTACTGAAAAAGCAGACTTCACCAAAGTAGACGTCATGTTGTTTTAGTGAAGGTTTAGGTGTTCAGTCGATAGTAAACAATGAGCTCCCAAGTTCTGGGAAAAATAGGAATAATGAGAAGTTAGTCTCATATTGTGGGAGAAAGAGGTGGCAGATTGCTTTTGTAAAGATTTACAGTCTTGGAAACCCTGTGGGGCATTTCTACTCTGTCCTATAAGATTGCTATGAGTCAGAATCGACTCGACGTCAGTGGGTAAGTAGTCTCATATCTTTTTTTTAATGTCTGAATTCAATAAAAATCATAGATTTCCAAGGAAGGAAGGAGAGTGGAGCACAGTTTGTTTAGAATGTCACTCTTAAAGAAAAAGGAAGATTATAATGAGTAATTTCCCAATGAGAGTATTTAGCAGTGTTTAAAGCACTCAAGCTGCTAACCAAAAGGTTGGTGTTTTGAACCCACCAGCCACTCTGCAGGAGAGACATGTGGCAGTCTGCTTGTGTAAAGATTTAAAGCCTTGGAAACCCTATGGGGTAGTTCTACTCTGTGCTACAGGGTCCCTATGGGTTGGAATAGACTTGAGGGCAGTGGGCTTGGTGGTTTTTTTTAATGGAATAGCTAGCCCCTTAGATTTCAAATGGTACCTTTCTGCTACTGCTCTGCTACCCAAAAAACCAAACCCACTGCCATTGATTCTGACTCATAGGGACCCCATAGGGTTTCCAAGGCCATAAATCTCTACAGAAGCAGACTGCCACATCGTTCTCCCGCAGAACCGTTGGTGGTTTCAAACTGCCAGCCTTTTAGTTAGCAGTTGATCACTTTAACCACTGTGCCACCAGTTCTCACTGGCCTGCTAGTCTCTCATAAAGACAAAATTCTCCCCTGGCCTATAGCTCCATCCTTCAGACTGTGTGAAGGGCATAATCATATAGCAAAGTCAGGGATTCTTCTTTGGAAGAATCCTAGTATGAAAGAGGCAGTTTTTTTTATTTCCCCCTCCCCCAAACCAAGTCTGTTTGCTAAAAGTAAAATCTTGCAGCAGCCAGACTCTTTTAGGCATTTCCCATTTAATTGTATGGCAGGGGCTGGAGGGTAGAGGGGAAGGATATAGAGTGAATGATGAGGATTAGCTGCACATATTACTTTACTCAGGATACTCTCTTCCTTAATTCCTATGGTCTACCCCTGTGGATTTTCCACATTTAAGCAATAAGTAGCCACTGTAAATTACCACTTAATAGGATCAATTCCTCATGTCAGAAACCTAAAGTGCTCCAACACAAAGAAAAGGAAATGAATACTTTGCTTTTACTTTCTGAGGATTGATGCATATGGTCACCATACTGCAATGAGTTCCAAATTTGTATTTAGATAAATGGATTTGTTCTCTTATGCAGTTGGAATAGGAACAAAAAGGAGTCTTCATATTTGAGCCCTTATTGTTGGTGAAAAAATAATGCCAAAAACATGTAGAGCTTGGGACATGGGTCAAGATGGTACACAAAATGGATACAATTTAGTTGTCTGTGACTGTTGCCTTAAAGCTCCTTTTAAAACTCGTATTTACAGTATCATTATATGTATAGACAAGAACATTTTTGTGACATGAATTGACTTCTGTTCAAAAGAGAGTTTAAAACAAGAAAATGTTTTTGAACCTTAAGTAGACTTTCTATTCAGTTGCCTTTAAAATCAAAACCAGGTGCCATCAAGTTGATTCTGACTCATGGTGATCCCATGTGTGCCTGAGTGGAACTGTGCTCTGATCTATAGGGTTTTCAAAGGCTGATTTTTTTTTTTTTTGGAAGTAGATAGCAGGCCTTTCTTCTGCGGTGCATCTAGATGGGTTTGAACCGCCAACCTTTTGGTTACCAGCTAAGCATATTAACTATTTGCACCACTCAGGGACTCCAGTCACCTTTTGATGAGAGAGAGACAGAGAGCCACACAGAGAGAGAAAGATTGATTCATCCATGTAAATACTGTTTTTAAACTCGGATGTTTAGGAGGACCTAAAGATTGTGACAGAAAGCCAGGGACAGGAACTGACAAGGTCTGTTTCTCCTCCAGTGGCAAAGGCAAAAATCCATCAAGACTAAATACAGGGAGGCGGGGCCAAGATGGCAGAGTAGTCAGATGCTGCCGGTGGACCGTTTTACAACAAAGATCTGAAAAAAACAAGTGAAGTAATTATATATGGCAATCTGGGAGCCCTGAACGTCAAAGGCAGAGTTGAGGAACCAGACTGAGTGGCAGGGGGAAGGAGAGATGATTCAGAAGCAGCAAGGAGTTGCCAGTCCTGGCCCAGTGAGAACCTGAGCCCTTCAGGCATGATCAGCTTGGGGGTGAGCGGTTGAGGCAGGCAAGCAGTAGTGCTTGCAAGGCATGTTTTCCACACTGGGAGAGACCTAGCACCAGAGAGTCTACACGGCCACCCTGAACCAGTGAGAAGAAGCCCTGGATCGGAGAAAGTAAGTACTTGCATACAGCCTACTGCATGGATCAAAAACAGCCCCCTTAGGGAGAAACCTCTCTTCCATTTACCTCCCCACTCCCTGCTCTGCAGTGGGTCCCAGACTGGCTTCAGCAATTGCTGAGTCCCCTGGGCTGGAAGTAGGATCCATCACATGCCCGGAGCCATTCTCCCTGCCTTGGAGCGTGAACAAATTAACAGAGGAAAAAATAAACTGCCAGCTCCCCTAAGCCAGGAACCCAGGGTAGGCACAGCTCCATTGCTTAGGCACAGGCATGAGGGATCCACAGACTATGAGTCCCTTTCCTCCTGCATAGACTTGTGTGGGCCCGTTTCAACAACGTAGGCCCTCATTACCGCAGTACAACAGGGTATATACCGGAAGTCTAACTTTAGCTGTTTCAGCTGTGAAGTGGTAGGTTCTTGACATTTGACACTGCTCTGCCCATTAAGCAGGGTCTTCACCTACCCACATCAGGGACCTGAGGACTGTGACTCCACCCACACCACTACCACCTATGATGGGGCCCATAAATAAGAGGTGCCCCCCAGTCCTTACGGCCAACAGCATTAGGTACTCATAGTCCGGCTGCAAAACTTACCAACCTTCAAGCTTCAGGGTAAAGGGACACACCTTCCTGCTGGACACTTGGGGGCATCCATCAGCCCCTTGCCTTGCTCAGAGTGTGTCCCCCTGCTGCAGCCAGATGCCTGTGCCTATACCAATCACCTGTGCCTGTCTAGCACTGTAAGTGAGAGCCTACACCACACACTTGGTGGCTATCTACCTAGGCATCTGAGCTGAATCCATACGGGAGGAGTGGGCAGACTCCTGAGCTCACATACCTAGAAACAAATCTAACCACCTGGTAACAGGACATTAGAGCTTTGAAAGTGCCAATAATCAAGCTAGCTCATACAAGCAGCCTATTTGGGCATATCAAAACAAAACAAAAAGCTAGGACACAGTAAGCAAACATAAAATAAATAAATATAATAACTTATTGATGGCTTAGAGACAACAGTCAATATCAAATAACATAAAGAGGCAATCCATGATGGCTTCAGCACGCTCCCAAAATAAAGAATCTAAAAATTTTCCAGAAGAGGAAAATTTCTTGGAATTACCGGAGGCAGAATACAAAAGATTAATATACAGAACTCTTCAAGAAATTAGGAAGGAAATTAAGCAAAACACAGAACACACAATAGAGAAAATTAAAAAGATTAGAGAAGAGCATAATGACAAATTTAACAGGCTGCAAGAATCTATAGAGAGATAGAAATCAGAAATCCAGAAGATTAACAATAAAATTTCAGAATTAGACAACTCAATAGAAAGTCATAGGAACAGAATTGAGGCAATGGAAGTCAGAATTAGTGAGACTGAAGATAAAGCACTCGACACCAACTTATATGAGGAAAAATCAGATAAAAGGATTAAAAAAAATGAAGAAACCCTAAGAATTATGTGGGACTCTTATCAAAAGGAATAACTTACAAGTGTTTGGTGTACCAGAACAGGGAGGGGATAACAGAAAATACAGAGACAATTGCTGAAGATTTGTTGGCAGAAAACTTCCCTGATATCACAAAAGGTGACAAGGAATCTATCCAACATGCTCGTTGAACCCCACATAAGGTAGAACCCAAAAGAAAGTCACCAAGACATATTATAATCAAACTTGCCAAAACCAAAGATAAAGAGAATTTAAGAGCATCTAGGGATAAATGAAAAGTCATCTACAAAGGAGAGTCAATAAGACTAAGCTTGGACTACTCAGCAGAAACTATGCAGACAAGAAGGCAATGGGATGACATATATAAAGGCTTGAAGGAAAAAAAACTGCCAGCCAAGAATTATATATCCAGCAAAACTGTCCCTCCAATATGATGGCGAAATTAGGGCATTTCCAGATAAACAGAAGTTTAGGGAATTGGCAAAAACCAAACCAAAATTACAAAAAATATAAAGGGAGTCCTCAGGTTAGAAAATCAGTAACATCAGATAACAACCCAAGACTAGGACACAGGAGGGAGCAACCAGATATCAATGCAGATAAGGAAGTCACAAATGTAAATCGAAGCTAAAACACTGAAAACAGGGAAACAGGTGTCAATATGTAAAAGATGACAACATTAAAACAAAAAAGAGGGACTTAAATAATGTAGACATAGATTTTGCATATGGAGAGGAAGTCAAGGTGATATAAAGAAATAAAAGACTGGTATAAACTTAGAAAAATAGGGGTAAATATTAAGGTAACCACAAAGGAAACTAACAATCCTACAAGTCAAAATAAAAAACTAGAAAAATATAAAGACTCAGCAAACACAAAATCAACAACAATGAAAAAGACAAAAAGAAAATACATAAAGAAAAATGACTCAGCACAGAAAATTAACTGCAACAAAGAAACTGTGAACAACACACAAAAAAGACATCAAAATGGCAGCACTAAACTCATACCTATCAATAATTACACTGAATGTAAATGGACTAAATGCACCAAAAAAGAGACAGAGAATGGAAGATTGGATAAAAAAACATGATCCGTCTGTATGCTACCTGCAAGAGACACACCTTACACTTAAAGACACAGACAAACTAAAACTTAAAGGATGGAAAAAAATATATCAAGCAAACAACGCTCAAAAAAGAGCAGGAGTGGCAATATTAATCTCTGACAAAATAGACTTTAAAGCAAAATCCACCACAAAGGACAAGGAAGGACACTATATAATGATTAAAGGGTCAATACACCAGGAGGACATAACTATAGTAAATATTTACACACCCAATGACAGGGCTCCAAAAAACATAGAACAAACTCTAACAGCACTGAAAAGAGAGATAGACAGCTCCACGATAGTAGTAGGAGACTTCAACACACCACTTTCAGTGAAGGACAGAACATCCAGAAAGAAGCTCAACAAAGACACAGAAGAGCTAAATGCTACAATCAACCAACTTTATCTCGTAGACATATACCTAACACTCCACCCGACAGCAGCCAAGTATGCTTTCTTTTCCAACGCACATGGAACATTCTCCAGAATAGACCACATATTAGGCCATAAAGCAAGCCTTAACAAAATCCAAACCATCGAAATATTACAAAGCATCTTTTCTGACCATAAAGCCATAAAAGTAGAACCAACAACAGAAAAAGCAAGGAAAAAAAAATCAAACACATGGAAACTGAACAACACCTTGCTCAAAAACTACTGGGTTATAGAAGAAATTAAGGATGGAATAAAGAAATTCATAGAATAAAATGAGAATGAAAACATATCCTACCAGAAACTTTGGGACACAGCAAAAGTAGTGCTCAGAGGTCAGTTTATAGCAATAAATGCACACTTCCAAAAAGAAGAAAGGCCATAATCAAAACATTAACCCTACAACTGGAACAAGTAGAGAGAGAGAGCAGCAAAAGAAGTCCTCAGGTGCCAGAAGAAAGCAAATAATAAGAATTAGAGCACAATTAAATGAAACAGAGAATAGAAAAACAACTGAAAGAGTTAAAAAGACCAAAAGCTGGTTCTTTGAAAAGATCAACAAAATTGATAAACTACTGGCCAAACTGACAAAAGAACAACAGGAGAGGAAGTATAAGAAATGCAATGGGTGATATCACAACAGACCCAACCAAAATTAAAAGAATCATAAGAGAATACTATAAAAAATTGTAATCTAACAAATTTGAAAACCTAGAGAAAATGGACAAATTTCTAGACACTTACTACCTACCTAAACTAACACAAACAGAGTTAGAACAACTAAATAAACCCATAACAAAAGAAAAGATTGAAAAGGTAATTAAAAAACTCTCAACCAAAAAAAAGCCCTGGCCCAGATGGCTTCACTGGAGAATTCTACCAAACTTTCAAAGAAGAGCTAACTCCACTACTACTAAAGGTATTTCAGAGCACAGAGAAAGGTGGAATACTCCCAAACTCATTCTGTGAAGCCAGCATAACCCTGATACCAAAACCAGGTAAAGACACCACAAAAAAAGAAAATTAGAGACCAATATCCTCAACAAAATTCTAGCCAATAGAATTCAGCAACATAGTAAAAATAAATAATTCACCATGATCAAGTGGGATTTATACCAGGTATGCAGGGATGGTTCAACATTAGAAAAACAATCAATGCAATCCATCAGATAAATAAAACAAAAGACAAGAACCACGTGATCTTATCAACTGATGCAGAAAAGGCATTTGACAAACTTCAAAACCAATTCATGATAAAATGAAATAGGATTGGAAGGGAAATTCCTCGATATAATTAAGGACATTTATACAAAGCCAAGAGTCAGCATCATCCTAAATGAAGAGACTTTGAAAGCATTCCCCTTGAGAACGGGAACCAGACAAGGATGCCCTTAATCACCACTCTTATTCAACATTGTACTGGAGGTCCTAGCCAGAGCAATTAGGCTAGACAATGAAATAAAGGGCATCCAAATTGGTAGGGAAGAAGTCAAAGTATCTCTATGTGCAGATGATATGATCTTATACGCAGAAAACCCCAAAGAATCCACAAGAAAACTACTGGAACTAATAGAAGATTTCAGGAAAGTTTCAGGATACAAGATAAATGTACAAAAATCAGTTGGGTTCCTTTACACCAACAAAGAGAACCTCAAAGAAGAAATCACCAAATGAATACCATTTACAATAGCCCCCAAGAAGATAAAATTCTTATAAATAAATCTAACCAGAGACTATAAAAGATCCATACAGTGAAAACTACAAGACACTACTGCAAGAAACCAAAAGAGACGTGCATAAGTGGAAAAACACACCTTGCTCATGGGTAGGTAGACTCAACGTTGTGAAAATGTCAGTTCTACCCAAAGCGATCTACAGATACAATGCAATCCTGACCCAAATTCCAGTGATATTTTTTAATGAGTTGGAGAAACAAATCACCAACTTCATAAGGAAAGGGAAGAGGCCCCGAATAAGTAAAGCATTACTCAAGAAGAAGAACAAAGTGGGAGGCCTCACACTACCTGATTTTAGAACCTATTATACTGCCACAGCAGTCAAAACAGCCTGGTACTGGTACAACAACAGATATATAGACCAATGGAACAGAATTGAGAATCCAGACATAAACGTATCCACCTATGAGCAGCTGATATTTGATAAAGGCCCTAAGTTGGTTAAATGAGGGGGGGAAAGACAGTCTCTTTAACAAATGATGCTGGCATAACTGGATATCCGTCTGCAAAAAACTGAAACAAGACCCATACCAAACACCATGCACAAAAACTGACTCAATTTGAACCAAAAACTGAAGTATAAAATCGAAAACGATAAAGATCATGGAAGAAAAAATAGGGACAATGCTAGGAGCCCTAATACATGGCATAAACACTATACGAACCATAAGTTACAATGCACAAGCAGCAGAGAGAGACTAGATAAATGGGAGCTTCTTAAAATCAAACACTTATGCTTATCAAAAGACTTCACAAAAAGAGTCAAAAGACAACCTACAGACTGGGAAAAATTTTTTGGCTACGACAAATCTGATCAGCATCTAATCTCTAAAATCTACAAGATACTGCAAAACCTCAACAGCAAAAAGACAAATAACCCAGTTAAAAAATGGGCAAAGGATATGGATAGGCACTTTGCCTAAGAAATATTCAGGTGGCTAACAGACATATGAAGAAATGCTCACGATCATTAGCCATTAGAGAAATGCAGATCAAAACTACAATGAGATATCATATCACCCCAAGAAGATAGCATTAATTCAAAAAACACCAAACAATAAATGCTGGAGAGGTTGCGGAGAGACTGGAACACTTATACACTGTTGGTGGGAATATAAAATGGTACAACCACTTTGAAAATTGATTTGGTGCTTCCTTAAAAAGCTAGAAATAGAAGTACCATATGATTTGGCTATCCTGCTCCTTGGAATATATCCCAGAGAAATAAGAGCCATCACACGAATAGATATATGCACACCCATGTTCACTGCAGCACTGTTCACAATAGCAAAAAGATGGAAACAACCTAGGTGCCCATCAACGGATGAGTGGATAAACAATTATGGTATATCCACACAATGGAATACTATGCAACAATAAAGAACAACAATGAAACCATGAAACATCATATAACATGGAGGAAGCTGGAACTTATGATGAGTGAGTTTAGTCAGTCACAGAAGGACAAATGTTGTATAAGACCACTATTATAAGAACTCAAGAGAAGGTTTAAAACAGAAGAAAACATTCTTTGATGGTTATGAGGGTGGGGAGGGAGGTGAGGGTTATTTACTAACTAGATAGTAGATAAGAATTATCTTAGGTGAAGGGAAGGACAGCATACACTACAGGGGAAGTTAGCACAACTGGACTAAACCAAAGCTAAGAAGTTTCCTGAATACAATCAAACACTTTGAGGGACAGAGTAGCAAGGGTAGAGGTCTGGGGACCATGCTTTCAGGGGACATCTTGGTCAATTGGTGTAAGAAAACTAAGAAAATGTTCTGCATCCTACTTTGGTGAGTGGTGTCTGGGGTCTTAAAAGCTTGCAAGCGGCCATCTAAGATGCAGCAATTGGTCCCAACCACCTGGAGTAAAGGAGAATGAAGAACACCAAAGACTCAAGGAAAGTATTAGTCCAAGAGACAGAAAGGGCCACATAAACCAGAAACTTCATCAGCCTAAGACAAGAAGAACTAGATGGTGCCCGGCTACCACCAATGACCCCCCTGGCAGGGAACACAACAGAGAGTCCCTGATGGAACAGGAGAAAGGTGGGGCGCAGAACTCAAATTCTAGTAAGAAGACCAGACTTAATGGTCTGACTGAGACTGGAGGATCCCTGGAAAGCACGGCCGCTGGATTCTCTATCAGCCCAGAACTAAAACAATCTCCAAGGCCAGCTCTTCAGACAGGGATTGGACTGGAATATGGGACATAAAGTGATACTCATGAGGAGTGTGCCTCTTAGCTCAAGTAGATACAAGAGACTAAACAGGCAGCTTCTGCCTGGAGGTGAGATGGGAAGGCAGAGAGGGTTAGAAGCTGGTTGAATGGACATGGGGAATTGGGGGTGGAATGGAGGTTTATGCTGTCACAGTATGGGGAGAGCATTTAGGGTCACATACAATGTATGTATAAATTTTTGTATGGGAGACTAACTGTAAATGTGAACTTCATTTAAACTACAACAATACAAATTTAAAAAAAGACCAAATATCCTTGGCCTTTTGCATTTGTCTCTCTGATTTTTTCCTTGGAGGGACAGAAGAAGGGGATCTAGGACAAACTGAGGTCAGAAGAGAGCTGAGGATCTCAAAGAACATGGATGGATTCAGTAGCAACAAGAAAACAAGTAAAACTGGATGAAGTGTTGGAATGATCTGGCCCTCTACTTGAAGATGTGAGAGACTGTTCTTGTTCTCAGTAATTATTGTCTCTTACTAAGCTAAAATGTGTGTGAGACTGTGGTAGATCCGAAAAATGAATTGATAAATTTATGTGGAGACACTTTTTTTTTGTCTCTGGGACTGAAATAAGACCAGTTGTTTCCTTACAGCCAGATCATGCTCAGAAGCCATGGTGTTCCCAATCGTGTGACATCATAATGATAAATACAGTTTGGAAAGATTCAAAATTAGCATGATCAATAATTCTTCCCTGAAGGCAGGCTTAGCTGATGGTGAGTGTGAAATCAAAATGATCATATTAGATGTATCAAGTGTTTAATACAGTTAAGCCCAGGTAGCCTGCTTTATGCACTCTATGATGGTAATGACTTTGTCAGTGGGACTAGAAATTATTAAAGTTCGTTGGCTTGAGTCCTACATTCACCTCCATGCTAAGACCATACTTGATATTAGGTTTATAGTATTTAAGTTTAATGGATGTCTCTCTCAGACTATGCTTGGGCTCTCCTAAAGCTTGACATTATAACTCTCCTTTTTCCAAATTTTCAACAACTTGCTCAACTCTAGTAAGAGGGAAGAGGGAGGTGGGAAAGAAATATAAGGAGAAAAAATATGCTAAGAATTCAAAAGAGACACAAACAATTGTTAAGTTTGTACCATGCAGAAAATATGTTTATATCCCCTTCTCATTTAATTATTATAACAATACCATCTATATCATAGTTGAAGAAACAGAGTTTCATAGAGGTCTTTCCCATAATAGGTCTTTCTTCTCCATAGCTAGAAGGTACTAGAGCCAGAATCTGAACCTAGAGATTGCTGATATAAAGAAAATTGATAGTCTTTTTTAGTACACCACCTGTGCCTCACCTATCACCCTTTAATAGTTTCCATAAACCGTATTAAGTGGCTATTATGTCTCAAGACTATGTGAGGTGCTGGAAAGAGAAAGATTATGTTATAGTGTCTTAGTCATCTAGTGCTGCTATAACGGAAATACCACAAGTGGATGGCTTTAACAAAAAGAAATTTATTTTCTCACAGTCCAGTAGGCTACAAGTCCAAATTCAGGGCGTCAGTTCCAGGGGATGGCTTTCTCTTCTCTGTCGGCTCTGGAGGAAGGTCCTTGTCATCAATCTTCCCTCGGTCTGGGAGCATCTCAGTGCAGGAACCTCAGATCCAAAGGATGCGCTGTGCTCCTGGCACTATTTTCTTGGTGCTATGAGGTCCCAGTGTCTCTCTGCTTGCTTCTTTCTTTTATATCTGAAAAGAGATTGGCTTAAGACACTATCTAATCTTGTAGATTTCATCAATATAACTGCCGCTAATCCATTTTATTACATCATAGTGATAGGATTTACAACACATAGGGAAATCACCTCAGATTACAAAACGGTAGACAATCATACAATAGTGGGAATCATGACCTAGCCAAGTTGACAGATATTTTTGGAGGACACAATGCAATCCATGACTTGCAGTGTTCTAAGTTCCTTATAATAATGATGCTAGAGGACTATGAGAAAATAAGGAATGAAAACAAGGTGATATTTTTGCTTTGCAGGGGACACAGATGTGCATGTGGTCTAGGAGAACTACAGAGAAGACAAGGCATTTGGATGTCCCCCTTAAGAGTAGGGGTAGGTGCTTGCCAGGTTAAGGAGGCAATGGATGGAGTGATATAATAGGGAAAAGAAGGTACTTCAGATCTGGGAAGTAAGAGAACAGAAAAAGGAAAAATTTGGAAGTTTTAAAGTCCTCAAGGTATGGCCTTTCATAGTACCAGTCACTGAAAAGCAAAGTGTCTCTTTCAATCTGTATTAAGAGAATTAGAGTCTTCACTGAGGGAAACTGGATGAGAAAAATGAGGCTGTACATGTTATTGGTGGGGTGAATACACTACCATAATGGAGACTTTTGGTAACCCAAGGGCAACTCATACAGAGCCTGGTTTCCTGAGGGGTTGGGGTAGTGGTAGAGGAGAGAAGGTTCCATGAAAAAATAGGTACAGAAAGGGCTTAGGCACCATCACTAAACTTCATTTTATAATTCTGCTAGCTTCACTCACAAGCCAGCTAAAATTGACTCAAGAGTCAACAAAATTCCACCAATTAGAGACTCAGCTGTGTTGAGAGGTATACATTCTTGAGCAGTTTATTGGTAAGGGAAGGAGAATGCTGTGTGCTAAGTATCAGGGAAGGGACCTGATTAAATTGAGGGAAGAAAAGTCTTGATTAGGGTAATAAGGAATATCTTTGAAATCATATCACTTCACTCCTATTATATTGTAGGTGCCCCTGGAGAGTCATCAAAAGGACTAAGAAAGTCCCTAATCTCTGCTCTAAAAACACAAAACCGCTTGTCATTGAGTTGATTTTGACTTAAGGCAACCACATGTGTTGCAGAGTAGAACTGTGCTCTGTAGGGTTTTCAAGCTGTGACCTAGTAGAAGCAGATTACCATGCCTTTCTTTTGTGGCACCAACCCCTCTGGGTGGGTTCGAGTCACCAACCTTTTTGTTAGTAGTCAAGCACTTAACTGTTTGTACCAGCCAGGTACTACACTCTCTGCCCTAGCAGCCATTATTTCCTTAAGTTGAAAAGACTGACTTGTTCTCTTCAGTTATTTCTCCAAATGTGTTATATAGTAAGTGGTCACAAGCTTGGGCTTGGTCTGAGATAGAAGTGGTTTTAAGTACTGTCTCTGCTACTTATGAGCTGTCTGACCTCGGGCAAGTTAACTTGCATACGAAACCTCACTCTCCTCATCTGTGAGATGGGAATGATGCAATAGTACTTACGTCACAGTGTCTGTGTGAAGACAAATTAGGTAATGAGAGCTAAAGTTGACGGAACACTTATAATGTACCAGGCACTTCTAAGTACTTATGTATTCATTATTTAATTTTTCAAACAATAAACCTATAAAGTGGGTACTATTGTTATCCCCATTTAACAGATTAGAAAGCTGAGGGACAGAGACGTTAAGCAGGTTTCCCAAAATCACACGAGTGTCAGAGCTGGGGCTTGAACCCAGATTTCTGGGGTTCAGAGATTACACTGGTTACTGTGCTGTACAGTAGTCTCCCCTTATCCGTGGTTTTGCTTTCTTTCATTTCAGTTACCAGCAGTCAACCACAGTCTAAAAATCTTAAATGAAAAATTCCAGAAATAAACAATTCATAAGTTTTAAATTGCACACCGTTCTGAATAGCGTGATAAAATTTCACACAGTCCCACCTGGAACGTGAATCATCCCTTTGTCCAGCGTATCCACACTGTGTAAGCCACCCGTACATTAGTAGCCATCTGGGTTATCAGATCAACTGTGGCGGTACTGGGGTGCTAGTGTTCAAGTAACTCTTATTTTACTTAATCATCGCCCCAAAGCGCAAGCATAGTGATGCTGGCAATTTGGAGATGCGAAAAAGAAACAGTACAATGCTTCCTTTAAGTGAAAAGGTGAAAGTTCTTGACTTAATAAAGAAAGAAAAAATATTATATGCTGAGGTTGCTGAGATCTATGGTAAGAGTGAATCTTGTTACAATTGTTCTCTTTTATTATTAGTTATTGTTGTTAATCTTTTACTGTGCCTGATTTATAAGTTAAACTTTATCATAGGTATGTACGTACAGGAAAAAAACATAGTATCTGTAGAATTCGGTACTATCCACAGTTTCAGGCGTCCACTGGGAGTCTTGGAAGATATTCCCCACAGATAAGGGAGGACTTTGACTCTCAAGGCATGTAAAGCACTTGGGCACATTTGCTGGCAGATATAATCATGGAGAGGGCACCCTGGTGGCGCAGCAGTTAAGTGGTTGACTGCTAACCGAAAGGTTGGTGGTTCAAACCTACCAGCCGCTTAGTGGGAAAAAGACGTGGCAGTCTGCTTCTGTAAAGATTACAGCCTTGGAAACCCTATAGAGCAATTCTCCTCTGTCCTATAGGGTCACTATGAGTTGGAATTGACTCAACGGCAATGGATTTTTGGTTTGGTATAATCATGGAATAAATATTAGCCAGCTAATCAAAGCCTGGTTTTTTATCTGAGTTTGATGGTCAGCATATTCCTTAGTATTAAAATTTTGAAATCTTCATATTACCATGATGACACTGTAAATAGTGTTAATTTCTTCACAAATCCAGCTATATGTATAATATTTACTGTTTCCATGACCTGGAAAGTTATAAGGAGAGTCACTCATTTCAATGGCTATTCTAAAACAATTTCATTCCAACCTGTGAAAAATGGAAGGCAATGCACCAGGCTCTCACAAAACATCATCCCTCAATGTTCTCGTCATACGTTTTTGAAAGCATTCCCACAACTCAAACAAATTAAAGATGTCAGTACCCATTGTATAGCCAGCATGTATCTGTAGATTTCTTGGGATGTGTTTTCACATAAATCCAACTTCATTCTGATTTTATCAGCCATCGTTCTTAAGAGGGATCTCCAGAAGTTGTAAAGCTTAAAATCTCGATTTTGACTGGCTGCCATCTTTGTTTTTCATTTTGAAATTTCCTTTCAAAGGCACCAAAGTTTGAATATTGCCGTTAGTCCAAAACCTACCAACTTGTTTCCATCCTGCAAAAAGCTGACATGGAAAAAGTTCAGCAAGGATGTCGGATCTGCCCTAATATATCTACCATGGTTTGCAAAGTGTATGATTGGTCTTCTGGCAAAACCCTGAAGACAGGAACTTTTCCAGCTGCAGCTCTCGCCTGCCGTCCCACTCATGAACTTGGCACTTAATGAATCCGTGTTTAGCTTGTTTGCATCTCAGAGTCAGGCTTCATTCTCAGTGTAGGACTTTTTAGTTTTGCTTCTTGTAGTTCCTTTGCAATAGAAATTTTATTAACATTCGTAAATAAAGTTTTCCACATACTGTCGTCTATCTCTTTTCTACCTAACTTATCCCAGATTTCTGAGGCTTCTCTGCAAATGATTCATATTGTTAGTGAATAATTTCTGCATTATTCTTGCTGGCCTCTAAATAGAAACTTACCCTTGGTTAAGTCAATGAAAAAGATATGAATTCCTTCTCTTTTGGTCTTGTTAAACAAATAAACCAATGAAGTCATAAAATGAGCCTTGCCATCAGTGGCCAGACCTCTACTTTTAAAAGATACTTTGGCCTTGGAAATGGCTTTGTACTTTCTGAGATAAAATTATCACCTTGCCTCAAGAGGTGGTGGGATGAATCTGGACCAAATGCCTAGAGACATGTGAGTGGATTGGATGGCCCTATGCCATTTGGTCACCTGGTCAGTTCTAGTCCCCTTGGCTTGAAGACCAGACACATTTGTGCTGACTGCTTTCTGTGTTTTATGATGCAAATCTTGGTTTCAGGGAAGACAAATGTCAACTTTGGACATAGGATGAGCACTTACAGGATACTGATGAGGGGAACTGAAATTGCCATCTGCCCCCAGATAGCCCACATACTGAATTGCCTGGAGGTGCCTTATATTTTCACCATTTTAATTATTTGTTTGATTAATATTATTCCCCCATATCCTTATTAAAATGCACACATGCTTCTTGGGAAAATTGGCATGTGATCTCTTAGGGATACATTGGAATTTTGGTGTGGATTCTTTCATGCCAACAAGGAATCTCAGGGATGATAGTTGAAAGGAGGGTAGCTAAGTTTTGAGAGAATATGAGGGAGATGACAGAAGTGGTAGGCAGCTCAGCTGGATACTAAGGGGATTTCTTCAGTGAACAGGTGGGAAGGAAATGCTGAGAGGGTAAGAAAATAAAAATTTCACCTGCTTCACAGCCCTGCTAAGAGTTACCTTTCAATTTTTTATGCCATTCTTTGCATTCATGGTAATATGTTTTGTTCTTTTTGTATAAGGATTTTGATATCGACTCATCTTGGTAAAGAGGAGTCTTGGATTAGTCTATTCAACTGTAAATTGAAGATAATCATTATAGAATTGTGTTATTTATATATAATAAGTTATATAAAGCATTTTTCACAGTTCCTTAATAAATATTAGTTTCCTTTCCCATCATTAGTGAGGCAAAAAGTTCCAGTAACATTTCAGGAAGTGAAATGAATTTGCATGATAATAAGGATGGAAACCTTGGTGGCATAGGTATGCTAAGCAAATAATTCGAGAAGCTGGATTATATGAAGAAGAACACGGAACCAGGATTGGAGGAAGACTCATGAACAACCTATGATGTGCAGATGACACAACATTGCTTGAGGAAAGTGAAGAGGATTTGAAGCACCTACTGATGAAGATCAAAGACTACCAGCCTTCAGTATGGATTACACCTCAACATAAAGAAAACAAAAATCCTCACAACTGGACCGGTAAGCAACATCATGATAAACGGAGAAAAGGTTGACGTTTTCAAGGATTTCATTTTACATGGGTCCACAATCAACGCCCTGGGAAGCAGTAGTCAAGAAATCAAATGACGTATTGCATTGAGCAAATCTGCTGCAAAAGACCTCTTTAAAGTGTTAAAAAGTAAAGATGTCACTTTGAGGACTAAAGTGCACCTGATCCAAACCACAGTATTTTCAGTCATCTAGTATGCGTGCAAAAGCTGGACAATGAACAAGGAAGACTGAAGGAAAATTGACCCATTTGAAATTGTGGTGTTGGCAAAGAATACTGAATATACAGTGGACTGCCAGCGTGATCAAAGCTGTTTTGGAGGAAGTACAGCCAGAATGTTCCTCAGAAACGAGGATGTCGAGACTTCGTCTTGCTTACTTTGGACACATTATCAGGAAAGACCAGTCATTAGAAAAGTACATCATACTTGGTAAAGTGGGTCAGTGAAAACTAGAGCAAGTCTCAGTGAGATGAATTGGACATAATGGCGGCAACAGTGAGTTCAATATCCCAACAATTGTGAGGATGGCACAGGGCTGGGCGATGTTTTTTTTCTCTTATACATGGAGTTGCCATGAGTTGAAGCTGACTCTACAGCAGCTAACAACAACAACAAAATGGTAACAATAATAGTTAACATGATTGAGAGCTACATACTTCAAATGTATTGTCTCCTTTAATTTGCTAAGAGCTTTATGTGGCAGGTTCAGTTATTACCATCTCATTGGGGTGAGATTTCTCAAACATGGCAATGTTGACGTTTGGGGCCAGAGATAATTCTTTTTTGTTGGTGGCTGTCCTGAGCAATGTAGGATATTTAGCAAAATCCCTGTCCTCTATCCACCAGGAACCCCCCCCATTTTTGACAATCAAATATGTCTCCAGACATTGTCAAATGTTCCCTGGGGTGCCAAATTGCATTAAAAAGATGATGAAGCCAAGACCTGGAGAAGACGAACAACTTTCCTGAAGGCATACAGCCAGTCAGTGGCAGATCTATGGTGGCAAAGGTTTTTTGACTACAAAGTGCTTATCTACTACCCTGTACTGCCACCCCCTTCAACCATCATATTTCTTCTTTTCCTTTTTCTATTTAATTGCATATGTCTTGTTGGCATTTGTCTAATATGCTGTGCGTGCACATCTGCATGTACCCATGTCAAGCAATTATCTGTTAGTATTTCAAATCACTCTTAAACTAAATTTGCATCCTCAGACACCCATTAGACAGGAAGCATGAAAAAGGAAAATGATACCTGTGTCATATAGTAGCTGTCCTGGGCCAGTAGTTATACTTGAGTGGAGGTCTGAGGTCAGAAGTATGGGCATGAATTCAGAGTAGGAGTCCTCATTGCAGGTTATCCCTCATTTTCTAATGGGGCTTAGTAGCCTGTAACTGGAATTACCACTGCCAGTTTAGGGTAAGTAGATTATCCCAGTCTCCAAGTGATAAATAAGTAATGTGAAAAGGCTCCAAAGTTCTTCTCATCCATGTGCTGTTGTGAAACAGAAGTGACACCCAGAGCCATGACTAGCCAATTGTATTTTTTGTTTTGCTGCCCATCGTGGAGTCATTATCAAAATGTTCAAATTCCAAGTTCCAGCCTCTTCCATCTGAAGCAATTGAGCTGCTGGGGAGGTGTGGGAATGTTAATAGATTTCAATGTTGTGTTTCGTTCTCTCCTGACCATGGCCACCAACTCTTTCATCCTCAGCAAATTTTTTTTTCATAACTTCACAAATACATGAATATTTATTACTATGGGGGGAAGCACACTACTGTTCACAATGACTGCAGCTGAAAAAATGATAATAAACATAAGAGATTAACAGGACTCAAGAGAGTAAGCAGTTCAGCCATGGCAAACCAGAGTCTGTGGAATGTTAAAACAACTGTCATCTGAAGAAAAACTAAAACGTTAGAGACATGCAAAAGGACATTGTGTTGGCAGAAAACAACAGAGGAGAGATTTAGACTATAGCGTGTAATTAGTGTGTACCTAACATTTGCATAAATATTCACACCAGGATACTTTGTGTATAGTAGAAGCAGATCTCCAGAAAACGCACACACACAGCTAAAAGTCTTTAAAAAAGTATATATATATATATTTATATGTACTCATCATTTAAGATCTAACTCTTTGGTTAATTCTTCCCCACCTTTCCTAGGAAGAGTTGATATTCTTTGCTAGCAATTTGTCTTTCTTGATGTAAGCAAGCCAAAGTCTCATTATCCTCACTTCTAAGGAGTATTTAGAAAGAGTAGTTGACATTTCATTTAGACCTTTATGACCCCTATCTCCTTACAAGTCTATTAACTCTTTAGACTCTAGGGAAAGGAATCTTGGCTTATCTGATTTTGCTTCCACAGTGCCTAGTGCAGTGAGTGCATGTAGTAGATGATCAACAAATGATGGTCAAATCAATGATTGGTCAAGATAAGAATTATATGGTTCAATTTCATTCAACTAACTGGTAACACGTATACCAGAAACTGTATTATGTGTGGAGGAACGGGAATGTCTCAGAGAATTTGCAGCCTTTTCTTCCTAGTGGTCTGAATGAACTTATAGTTCATTCATTCATTCAGTCAGTCAGTCAACAAGCTTATTTTCTCAGTTCTCACAATGAGCCAGACATTTGCTCTGAGGACACAGACAGAGAAGGCAACAGGAATCGCTATTTGGTGTCGTAAATAAATTTTGGGAAAACAGAAGGGAAGAGAGTCTAACCCAGCCTGGTGAAGGACAGTAAAGACTTCCCATAGTATGTAAGCTGAGCCTTGAAGGATGAGTGGCAGTTACTCAGGTGGACATTCCAGGCACAGGTACCAGCATAAGCAAGTCCTGGAGATGGGACAAGAACCTGGTAGGATGGAAACCTGTGAACGGTTGGTATGCCTGGGGCATGGGGTGACAGTGGTTTAAAGGCCCATTGAAGAGGCAAAGGTGGTGTCCATTCAGTGTTCAGTATGTAGAAACAAACAGAGAAGGTATGACAGGAGGATGCTGTAGCAACGCAGGTGAGGACCACAGATTCAGGTGGCCTGAACCCAAGCTGGTAGAGGGAAGGAGACAGGAAGAGGAAGGATGTGCAAGACTTAGCTGCTCAAGGTGTGAATCAAGAAGGCCGAAGCTCAGGGCCTTGCCCTTGATCTGAGTCACAGGAATCTTCAGGGGTGGAATGCAGATGCCTTAGTACATGTCCTCTTGTAACTGGTGTGCAAGCTGAGGGCTGAGGGGGAGCTCAGGATGTGGCTTCCTAGGGGTCAGGCCTCTTCATGTGGTCAGCATGAAAGAGGAAGAAGTGATTACCCTCCTTTACCCTTTGCAATGGAGAGTTCACAGAAGCTTTGAGTAACACATTTCAGGATAGCAACCTAATCATTTTAAATAGCTGACTCTTTTTCTCTTGGACTTTTACTTTGATTTCAAAGCTGACTTTGGTTAATTGGTTGCTAACGTTGGGATTAGCATTCAGTGAGGGTTGAAACATTACATTTTACTATCCAAATAACTGGTGAGTTAAAAATACTTCAACAGTTTATGACTCATACTTTTCAACTCATACATGAGAAAACCAAGGTGGGTAACTGTGGACGCATGTGATTTTGGCACAGGCTGAAGAGCCACTGAGTTTTAACTGTGACTCTGGCCTGCTGGGAAGGCTGGACACGCCCATCATCCCAGACCTCCAGGTTGATGATGTATGAAATTCTTTAGAGTCACATCCATTTATATTCAAGTTTTATTATCTGCCATGATGAGTAACATTTTAAGCTTCTATCCGTCACACAATCTTTTAGGTGTATGAAAGACCCGAGAGTAGGTTTTGATAGGTGGGAGTTAGCACTAAGAACAAGAGATTACAAGCTGGGGGAGGCACAACACATACCTGGGTTACCATTTTGCATCAAGTTCAGGTACATTAGTTTAGTTTAATTTGTTGAAATTTTCCGGAGCATAGATGGCATGCAAGATGGGGTACCATGACCTCAGGCCATCAGAGATGGGATTCACATACTACTTGCCTTCAGTGAGGTTCTAATTATTGAGGACACGAAATAAGGGATGACAAAGCACAATGTGATGGGACAAGCTGATCAGCGGGTGGAGAGTGAGTAGGTATGTGTATGCAGGTAGGTGTGGGGTGGGGAGGGTAGGACAGGAGAAGAAACAAGAAAGGGAGCTCAGGCCACAAGGCCGTGGGTCGTGGACACTGAGTAGGAAGGTCGTATGTGGCAATAGTTCTATAGATATAGAAATGTGATCTTTGCCAAGTTATGCAGCCCTTGGAGACTTCTTGCTCATCTGTAAAATTAACAAACAAAAGTGTTTGCTGTCAACTCTGACTCTGGAGGCATCACGTGTGTCAGAATAGAACTGTGTTCCGTAGGGTTTTCAATGACTGATTTTTCAAAAGTAGATTTCTAGGCCTCTGGGTGGACTTGAACTTCCAAACTTTCAGTTAGCAATTTTTATATTATAAGGGTGACAAAGTCTCCCCTTCTCTCTCAGAGGCCTATTATGAAGGTCAAATGAGCCCATTAATGTTAAAGAGCATGAAACTTATAAACCAAACCAAACCAAACCTGTTGCCTGTCGAGTCGATTCCAACTCGTAGTGACCCTATAGGACAGAGTAGAACTGCCCGATAGGGTTTTCAAGGAGCGGCTGGTGGATTCAAACTGCCGACCTTTTGGTTAGCAGCCAAACACTTAACCACTGTGCCCCGAGGGTCTGTATGAAACATATAAATGCACTTAATTATTTAGTTGTTAGCACTGACTTTTTCTTAGGATCAGCCAAAAGCCTACATGTGATCAGGCAGTGCACCTAGACCATAATAATTGCCTTTACTTTACAGTTGTTGTTTTTAAGGCTTCGTATGTGCTGGCTACTACACTAACACTTCCCATTAATCATCTCATTTAATCTTTTCAACAAGTACCTATGAGGCAGATACTATTAACATCACTCTCACTTTACAAATGAGGAAGCTGAGACAGAGCACTTACACAATTTATGCAAGGTCACACAATGGGGAAGTAACAGAATCAAAATTGGAACCCAGGCGATTTGATTCAGCCCCTGAACCCCTAAACTCTGTGAACCTTTCTAAAACCTTTTTTTTTTTTTCCTTTTCACTGGAATTTTCTTTATTGGCAAAAATCTTTGTGGTTGCAATAGGCAGCTGCATGTATCTCTTTATTTATAGAGGAGGGTGGAACTAGGACAAGGAGGAAGAAGATGACATTGATAAGTGTGGGTGGAGGCATTCTAAATTTTATAAGTCAAGTGCAGTCCCTAAGACTCTGAAAGAGTCTTTGAAAGACTGCCTTACACGCTGTGTTTAAATTGCACAGCATAGCAGTCAGTAGCTAAATAGGTCCGCTCTCACATCTCAGGACTGGAGACTTTTAAAGCACTCAGGCGAATTGAGCTTTTTCCTAAGAGGTGGATCTATTCAGGCCTTGCTTGAGTGGAATCTCACATTGTGGGTTTTAAATGAACATGAAATGAGAGCTCTAAGCATTGAATCTATTCAGGGAATCCATAATGGGGCGTTTCCCAAATATGCCCCAAATAGGAGGAACTTGGAAAGCTGAAGGCTATAGGCCAATGATACTATTTTGGACAATTTCCCATTTGTTCTGCCTCCAAATCAATTATCGATATTTTTGTTCTGACTGAAAATTGACAAATGTCAAAGAGAATGCTCCATGATTTTCACAGTCCTGGAAATCAAATGAAAGAAACACATTCATTGACTATGTAGATGGCTTTATATGTAAGTATCCCCTGCTATTTGGATCTATTCTTTTCCTGAGTTCAGGCAGCAAGGATTCCAGTAGCAAGGGATACTTCTGAGCAAGTAGTACGTTTTATTAGAGGACACTAGGAGGTGTGTGATTCAAAAGAAGCTACTGATCCTTGCTTCTTGACTTTATATATACATAAGAGAGACTAAGAAAGAGACTGAGAGAGAATTAGAAGACTAGATACCATCCAAAGTTACTCACTGAGGAGAAAAGAGCCACCACAGAAATATAACTAAATCTCACATTTCTCCTGAGTAGCTTCCTGTAGCTACCCTGAAAATTACAAGTGATGGTTGGAGTTGAGAGAGGACCTTCTCCTCTCCCGCATTCCTTTGTTTTGGTTGGTAGTGGTCCTGATGAAACCCTGGATCATTTTATCATTCTTTCCTTTTAGTAGTTTTTTTCAGGAAAGCCCCAGGCCGTGGAGGCTAGCTTCCACCCCCATTCAAGATTTTACTTATGGAGACAGGAAACATTTGTTCGGCTTTGTCATTTTATGATGCTGTTGCCCACTCCCCCTCCCACACACCCTCATTTGGTGCCTCCTGAAGAGTTCTGCCAACATTAAGCAACGTCTTTTAATGTGGTTTTGGTTGAACTTGTCATCTAGGAAGTGAGGGTAGAGGGCACCTCTAGCTCAGCCACCCATCCACCGAAAAAGCTGAACTCATCCGCCCTTTAGTGTTCAGAAGCACCAGAGCCTCAGCCATCTTGTATGCAGAACTGGATGGCCCAATGGCTGGCTCAAAGCTGTGTCCGCAGGGCTGCCTGGTGACTCCAAGACCAACACTGTACTCTTCAGAGGTAGTACTGCTTGCCTTTTCAAAATCACTGAGAAACAATGATTATGTGCTGGTTATATCCATAGTATTTTCTAGATGATCATTGAACTAGAGAAATACACAGTGATTAAAGGAATTGTTTATAGTCCCATTCATGCACAGATAGAAGGTGAATTTCCAGATTTCCTTTCTACCAAATTTCATCTCATTAGCTGCATTTGGTAGCCAATGTATTTTCATTGTTGAGAATCTCCAGAGCAATTCTAAAATTCTAACGTGCTTGGCCATCCAGATTTGTTACAATTCCATGGAGGAGCTCTTTGAAGTAGGTAGGTGGGGTTTTCCTCTACCTTTTAACTGAGGAAACAGAGTCATAGAGTTTATGTGTGGCCTGGGGCCACATAATGAATTAATGTAAGATAAATTCTAAATACTTGGCCTCTGGTTTGGAGTTTCTGGTTGACCCCTGAGCCATGGTCATGACCCTTCACAGACACACAAATGCAATAGAAATGTGCGAGAAACTTTTTATTGTTGTCCTTAGATTAGTATGATATCCACCTGGGTTACCTCATCACAGGAAGTAATTCTTACTTTGTCACCATCCCTTTCTGTAAACTCAGGCAGGGACTAGCTTCCCAAAATAACCCTCATTGCCACCAAAAGCCTGAGCCCAACTGTGGGGTGGCTTTCTGTCTGAGGAGCGGCTATTTGAAGGCTGTCAGGCCTTCCTCAGATAATCGAGGTAGTGATAGGGAGATAATTATCAATGGTCAGACTCCCATTGTATCTTACTGTTGTACTGGACAGACAGGTTGCTAGAACACACTGAGAAGAAATTTAAAATCCAGTTTCCAACCTTTCACTCTGTTGAGATATTTCTCCTAATGTGAAAGAAACTTGGCCCGGTTTCAGATGAGGGAAATCATAGAGTAGAAAGTACACACCTCCATGTGACTTTTTCTGTAAAAACATCAAAGTCAAGAAAACCAAGTTAAGTCATTATTCGTTACCTCCAGCAGCCACAAATTACCTTCTCAACTTCTTCGACTACAGGCATCTGTCTGCCTTTTCCTCCCCTGTGTGCTCAGCAGTGACGTCTTGAGCATATGGTATTGGTACATTAGATTTATGAGTATTTTAAAGGCCCTGAGTCCACCTCACTCTAAGCTACTCTGCTTTAGGGGTCAACCTACTGTAAAGCTACTTTCAGATTCATAGTGATCCATCAACATGAGTTTGTTCCACATTTTTGGGGTTGAGAGAACTATGTAGCAAGGTGTTCTTGTTAATGCCCTGGAAGCACCAGCGTGGGATTTCCACCTCGAGAAAAGATCACTGAAATGTGTTTCCTGGGCCAGTTTCTTACCCTGCTGCACCCTCACCTACAAAACAGAGCTAAACATGGGACTCTTTCACAATTGGAAAGTAGATTCATGTAACCAACACCATGTTATTCTCAAGTCAGCTCACAGGGTGTGCAACAGTATTTTGGTTAGCAGTGGTTCTGTTTGTGTAACAGAGCCATTTTGCCATTTTCTCCCTTTGATTATTCCAAGGAAGAGCATTCACATAGAGTATTATAGCAAGACAAAGTATTCTCCCTGTATGTGTGTGACAGAGAGACAGAGAGAGGGAGACGGAGAGATGTGTATGTATTGTGCATCAGCCTGACTTCTCTGTGGCTGGTGGTTGTTTCTAGGGCCCAATTGACCATGGTTGTTTTGAACAATTTTGTCTTGGAGTGCTCAGTGCAGGTGGAACTCTGCATCAGCCAATAACATTCCCTCAGAATGTGTTTGTCCTAGCCCAGATCCATTTGAGCCCTCTCCTCTTCCCATCTCTCTCTCTTTCTCCTTCTTTCTCTTCTTAAATTTCTTTGGCTATTGGGAGGATTGGCTGCATTATCTTTTAGGGTATATTTCCTGAAAAATAATAAATTCCTTTCACAGTGTGGGAAAAGAGATCCAGTAAAGTTTAATCACTTGCCCAAGGTCACACTGAATAGTGATTTTTAAGAGAATTCCAATCTTGGCTCCAAGAGCTAGCAATAAAGCACTCTTCCTCCTTCTTAGTACCAGAGTAACTGATACTCAGGTGTCTGTACTTATAATCCCAGGTGATTAAAGGTGGGTGTTCATGTACATAAACAGCATCTCAAACAGAAACCTGGACCTTGTCTGTCTTTGTCAAGCATTGCTCTGAGGATCTGAAGTTACAGACCACCATACTAATTATTGTGAGTGGATACCAGATATGGCAACACATGGTCCTTGTATCCCGTGAGCCTCTAGTCTATTTGGAGAGGCAGAAGTCTAAAGCAAATTAAGGAGCACAACAAGCAATGTGTGCAAGTCGTGTGGTCTAACTATAGGAGCTGCTGCCTTGCCCAGATGAGACGGCTATAGCAAGTACTCCTTTCTGGAGCGCTGATGAGAATAAGGAAGAAAAAAATAAAACCTGTCAAGAGTCAGCAAGGATGTTCAAGATGCATGGAACACAAGAGCATCTCTACGTTAACATATCCCAACAGTAACTCTGGGTGTCCTATACTTGTCAAAAAATCCGTGCTAGAAAAAAGCAGAGCCCCACAAATCCTTACTAGAAATCTCTTAGTTTAGACTTATGCTCATAACATGGGCTAAAGGGCTTCCCGTCACTTTGGAAAAGTCAAGCGTTTAATTCAAAAGAACTAGTTTTGAGATCAACCCATTGCTGTCAAGTCTATTCCTTCTCATAGCGATCCTATAGGACAGAATGGGACTGCCCCATAGGGTTTCCAAGGAGCGGTTGGTGGGTTTGAACTGCCACCTTTTGGTTAGCAGCTATAGCTCTTAACCACTGCACCACCAGGACTCCAGTTTTGAGGTTAGGTACCATTATTAGGTGGCTGTGTGGCTTGGATAAGTTGCCGACTTCTCTGAGTTACCTTCTCCTTATCTCTTATTGGAGATAATAATATCTACCCCACAGGGGTATTCTGAGGATTAACTAAGGTAATGTCTGGGGGAATGTAGATGACAACACCTGATACTAGCACAAGGGCTTTTACAGTCAACTTATTATCTAATTACAGTGGACTAGAAGCATCACTGAGCCCTGGTGGCGCAGTGGTTAAGAGCGTGGCTGCTAACCTAAAGGTTGGCTGTTTGAATCCACCAGCCGCTCCTTGGAAACCCTATGGGGCAGTTCTCCTCTGTCCTATTGGGTGCGCTATGAGTCGGAATTGACTCAATGGCAATGAGCTTAGAAGTACCACATTGGAAGGGGATGGGATGAAGAGCCAGGTGAGGCAGGCGTGTTGAAAGCGCAAGGAGTTTCAGCTGGTGTTTGTCCACAAGGGCAGAGGTCATGTAACATAACACAGGCCATCAGCTGTCAGAATAAATGGCCAGGACTGACTCAGCGTGAGGGCATCATTATATTACAGGTCAGCACAAGGCAACCTGCCCTTCGTCATCAAGAATATCCCCAGCCGGATCCTACAGCACTGAGACCCTGGAGTCATAGAAGGATTCATCTTTGTTTTTAGTATTGACTTGCCATAACTATCACAACAACAGTAACAACAACAATAAAACTTCCAGTGAATACTTCATGTGTTGATATGGGTATAATATGCATGTATAGTTCAATGCCATTTTATCACATGTGCAGATTCATGTAACCAACCACAGTCAAGATAGAGAATTATTCTATCACCACAAAGATGCTTTCATTTTTATTCAAAATTCATCATATCATCTGAATTTGATTTTTGTGTTATTGAGAAATAGGGGATCTATCTTCTAATTTCCAGTTTTCTCAGTGCCATTTATTTTACAAATCACTGTTATGACAATAATTAGAAATTCCACCCTTCTGCCCTGGCACTCACTATAAAGAATCCAGATCTTTCAGACCTCAGAGCCATTGTTCCTTCTGATTCACTACATTGCCTCCTAAAATTTGGGTCCTGGCAGCAGTGGGACTTGACTTTATGCCATCAGAAACAATGGCGCTTCAATCAGAGTCTTGGGCCACTTGACGGAGCTGATGGTATGAAATGATTGCTCTTTTTCCTTAAAAGGGTTTATATTTTTGAAACAACCATCTTGAGACTTATCTCTGGGTTTCACTGGGACAGCAGAAAGGATGAGGGATTTCAGAGCATGAGTGTTTACTCACGTGGTATCATCTGCTGGAACCCACTAGTTGAGTGGCACATCTCAGAAACTCAGAAGGGGCTGGTGTGGTACAAAGAACATATATTCGGAGTCATAAAACTTCAGGTTCCACCACTTTTCTTAATTTTCGAATGTATGTTCAGCCTCAGTTTCCTCATCTGTAAAATGAGAAAAAAATTATATCTACCTCACAGGGTTGTGATTTTTATGAAGATTAAATGAGGTAATATATGTAAGGAGCCCTGGTGGCATAGTGGTTAAGAGCTTCGGCTGTTAACCAAAAGACTGGCAGTTTGAATCCACCAGCCGCTCCTTGGAAACCCTGTGGGGCAGTTCTACTCTGTCCTATCGAGTCACTATGAGTCGGAGTCAACTCAATAGCAAGGGTTTGGTTTTGGTAATATACTTACATGTATAGCCTAGAAAAGGCTTGACATTGTCTAATATTTTTGTAATTATTATAATTTCTAATAATATAATATTTTCTTTATAGAGGACAAGCATACTTTTATATATTTATATTAGTCTATGTCTTCAACCATGATGGTATTTTTTAATCCCTCCTGAAAAGTCAGCAATGATGAAGTCTTTCAATTGAGGAAATGCGGTCACTGTAAAGGTTGAGCATGAAGCTGATGATCAATAACTGGAAATAACCTCTCTCTCCTCCACTTGGGTGGTGGTTCTCATGGCAGCAGAATCTTCTTTTGGCAGTAATAGCCATTCAGCAGCCTTCTAGAGGACCCGCTGGCATATGGATAAGTAGCCTTGCTCCTAGCACCACCTCCAGTGGAAAGCTGTCTTTAGGGACCTTGCTGAGTCTTAATCTAGAGGAAGTCACAAAATTTTCAAGGTTTTCAGGAGAGCTCTGTTTGGTAGCTTTGTGTTCAGGAAGCTAGGCTATGTAATCCAGATGCCAGCTCAGGATAATCAGCCATACTCCTTAAGGAGCCACTATTCATCTGTCAGTTTGTCATACTGTGGTGGCTTGCATGTAACTATGATGCTGGAAGCTACGATACCAGTATTTCAAATTCTAGCAGGGTGACCCATGATGGACAGCTTTCAGTGGAGCTTCTAGACTAAGCTAGACTAAGAAAAAAAGGCTTGGTAATCTACTTCCAAAAAATAACCAATGAAAATCCTATGGCTCACAACTGAATATTGTCCGATACAGTCCTGGAAGATAAGCCCCTGGGTTGGAAGGTACTCAGAATACACAGTGGCCACAGCAATGGGTTTGAGCATATTGACAATCATGAAGATGACACAGGACAGGGCATCTTTCATTTTATTGTACATGGGGTCACAATGAGCTGGAGCTGACACAGTGGCAACTAACAACAACTCCTTAAATGGGTTATCATGAAGACTGTGGTCACAACAAAGCTCTGGTAACTAGAGAACTACTCACCCTCATTGTCTATCCTCACCCTTAGAACCCAAGAGCCTCTCTCTATTGGCTTGTCTCGACAGCAGCCCTGGGTGTCCTATAACTGCCCAAGATAGAAGTGTTTGGAACTAAGCTCTAAAAATGACTCCAATTACATGATTCTACACCTAACACTAGGAGAGGAACCCAGCTTTAAATGAGGGGTATAGATTTGAAATTCCAGTATTAGCTATGAAAACACTACAACAATCATTACTACAAAAAGGAGGGTGCAATCCGTGACAAGGAGAAAGTTTCTTTATTCTCCTTTCTCCCTCATTTCTTCTGGGGCGGGGGGCATGTTTAGCATGTGTATATACGAGTGTTTTGTTTTTAAGTTGTCAACATAAAGCACAAGAATAATACCATGATGATCATCTCTTAAACAGGCATTTGAACAGGAAGTTGGGCTGCAAGAGAGGAAAAGTCTGTTTTCCTGAAGGAAGTGCTCTGTAGAAAGCTGCTGGGTAACAAATCATGGAGAAGCTATAAATAAATCTCTGGCCCTTTGCATTTGAGTGGTGAGATAGTACCCTTGGTCTTGAGGAAAGCAATTTCTTTTCAGAAATGATCCTTAAAGACATGGGAAAGATCCAGATTTAATTTTAATACCAGCACCTTTCTTGTTCCCATAACACATTTTCTCTAAACCCCGTTACCACAGACACATACACCGCAACCACCAACATCAGGAAATGTACAAATGGGAAAATTGAATTCCACTTAGAAAAGGGATATTAGAAATGTCCACAGATTTAAGCCTTAAGTATTGTTTCCAAATAAGGAGTGGTGGGCTTTTTTTGTTCCTTTCAAAAGAACTAACTTCCTACATTAAAACTTGCTGGCTTTGTAAATTCTAATTGAAATCTTTTTTCCATGCATTTAAAAACACACTGACAACGTTTTAGCAATGAACAGGAGATTTTATTGAAAGCAAGAAATGAAGTAGAGATTTTTAGTTTTTAGCATAGATGATATCCCTCCTTTATGGTAGTGTTTAATAATATGTTTATACACTTTGAATAAAATGAAATGGAAATAAACTATTCCTTACACTGTGTCTTCAGAAAACAGAACTTGGTCTCAGTGAAACTTCTCAGCCCTCCACACTACCTAGGAAGCAACAGGTATCAGGGAGTTGTTTCATGAGGTACACCAGTACTACTATCAACGTGGGGAACCAGGATTGAAGCACTTCCTGGATACTCTGTGCTATAATAATGGCCTGTATCTGAATATGGATGTCTGAGACTCATTGCTTTCCTAGATCCTTTTTTCCATTCTGGCTTGTGATAAAACAAAGATGGAAGGTGGGTTACATAATAGAGCATATAGAGGATGCATGTCTTACAGGGCCGTTTGGAGCTCTCATTGGATTAAAGAAATAAATGAACAGATAAATCGGCTTTCCTGGAAGCCTTTAGTCTTCATCTCATTCTTGCCTAGACTACTGCAATATCCTCCTGACTGTGGGGCCTGGTTCGCCCATCTACAGCCTAGTCTCTGTAAGAATGGCTTTTAGAACCTAAGTTGTCATGCCACCACCTGTTCAAAACCCTCTGAGGGTCCTCACTATGACCTACAAGACCCTACACAATCAGGACCCTGGGTACCTCCTTGAATCTCCTACCACCCTCTTCTTCACTCACAGCACAGCACAGCAGCCACATGAGCCCCTTGCTGTTTTGAGCTGACTAAGCCAGCCCCCACCTCAGGGTATATACACCTACTGTTTCTTCTGTCTAGAATACTCTAGATATTCCTGTAACTTTCATCACCTCATTCAAGTGTCTGCTGAAATATCACCTTCTCAATAAGCCCCTTATCCCAGTTATCATTCCCTTTCCCCTGCTCTATTTTTCTTCATAGTATTTGTCACTCTTTGATACCATATTTCTTGTATTTGGCTGTTTATTGCCTGTCTTCCTTGTTGGGATAGAAGTTCCCTGAGGGCAGAGACTTTGTCCATAGTGTTTACTATCAAAGCCTCAGTGCCCAGAACATAGGGGTAGAGTAAATATTTGCTGAATGAATTATTTTATGTTAGTGAATGTGAATATCTGCTCCTCTTGGGACTTCTTGTCCTTTCTCTTCATATAGTTGGGCACAAATAAAATTGAACAATAAACATCTCTATTCACTACCAGGAACTCTGGGGCATGTGTCTTAGACAAATAAATTTTAGAACTTGAAGGGCCAATGTTTTGAGATCATCTGGTCCACCAGTTTTCAACCTTTATTTTTTCCGTGCTGGAACACACAGCAGACTGATGTATCCGTTTGAGAAGACTCCTATGAGTATCCCAATATTTGGGGGCACTTTCTCCCATTATACTAAAGCCACCTCCACCCGTCATCGCTCTATGAAAAGCACTGCAATAATCTGTAATCATTACAACTATTAATAATGTTTTAATCTAGTTCCCTAGAAGCATAATCTGAGAAAGGGATTCTGGTGCACAGGATTTAGCGAGGGAGTATTCTTTAGGAAAAACCTGTAAGAAAGTGAGAAGAGAAAGATAGGAAGAGGAAAGATGCTGAAGGATGTGGTCTTATGTAAAGTATAGATTTGGCTTGGTCTACAGGGCTCACAGGGCAGAGCTGCGCTACCCAGAAAGGGGTCCATACTTTGACCATATGTCAGTCAGTCAGTCATAGGCCCCCCTGAGGGTGGTGGGTGGTAGGTGGTGGGTGGTAGGTGATGGGTGGTGGGTGGGTAGTCTCTCAATCACCTCTCCTGATTCTGCCAGCCAACGGCAAGTCACTGGAGGTTACAGGTGTAAGTCCTTAGTTGTAATACTCAAAGCAGTTGGGGAATGGGTGCATTTGCTGGTCAAGGGAAATGTGTTTTGGCACCAACAGCATCTACGACAGATAGTGTCTCAGTAATGGTTATGTGTTACTTCTGTACGTTATAGCATTGGTTCTCAGACTTCAGTGTGCATCACAATTACTTAGAGGCCTCCTTAAAACACATGTTGATGGTCCTCACCGCCATAACTTCTGAAACAGAAGGCCTGGGGTGGGGATCAATAATTTATTCTAAGAAATTCCCAGGTGGTGCTGACGTTAGTCAGGGGCTTGGGGACCACTCTGAGAACCACTGGGCTGTAGCATAGTGAAGATTGCTTTGACTTAGGAAACAGAAACTGTACTCCAAAAAGTATTGGAGGTAATATAGATATTTATTGAAGTTTTCTAGAGGCAAGAGGTTATGTACACTAGCTGTAAGATGGGCCACCCTTCTCATTCAAAAAATTGTTTTGGAATACAAGAAAGAGATACATTACTGCCATAAGCTTGGCTTTGCTTTAATTTACAGAGGGAGCATGCCATTTTAAAAGTTTTATTCTACAAGTATTAAGAAAATTTTTTTTCGTGATCCATCTCACAGTTTATAGAAATAACACAGTCTACCTTTGTTTTGTACAGACTGAGTAAGAGGTGCAAAAGGATGCAAAGCTTCTAATGCTTTACCTTGGAGTATCCTTTCACTCCCATTTTTGCTCTATTCTATGTCATCTAGATCTTGATAAAAGGGGTGACTTTAGGGATTCGGGAGTGTGTGCATGAGAAAGACAGACAGGATGGTGACAGAGAGACAAGGAAGACACATACATATTTCAAAGATCACGTCTATGGAAATGGAGATAAGAAAAACTTTCTAGTCACATTAAGAACTAGTACAGGGGAAAAAAAATGCTGAAACTCAATAATTTTATTTAACTAGAGAAGCCTAAGAAATAATTTATTGAAAGATGAGCCCTAAGGGTCATCAGAGGTTTTACTGTTGTTTGATTATATTTCCCTAGGAGTTCAATTTAAGAAAGTTTCATCTGAGGGGTTTTTATTTGAAAAGATGCCATCAAAAATAAACTCAAGGTTTGCCTGTGTTCAGAGTATGGAATGCAGCCCTCAAGGTGTTAGAAGATAAGTTATTGACAGGAATAGGAAGTAATCTGGGATTACCTGAGTAGATTGATGTTCATTTAGGCTTGGATCACTGTTTAATAAGGTCAGTGAAACATCTGACCTTGGGGTTAGCAGTCACAAGTGCCTACCAGGGCCAGTTAAGTCACATCAGCAAGCCAGTGCTGAAGACTGTAGGAAGAGTGGAGTGGAGACCACCATGATGGTCTAGAGAGGGTACAGCTCTTTTGAGGGTGGAACTTAAACTCAGTCCCAGTGGCTGTCTCCCCATTTAAGAGAAGCTGGAGATCTTGATAGTGTCGTGAAATTTTACAGTTGAACCACTAGTTTACACTTCTATACCATTCTTCTTTTTCTACCCAGTCCCCTTCACCAATTTCCATTCCCCAGGCCTTTCTGAATCCCAAACACTGCTATTCATGTAGTTCACTGCCTCCTAAGGAATCCTTTCATTAACTTTTTAGACATTCATTTGAATTTATGCTGTTTTGTGAATTCTGTTTTTAACTTTTGAATTACTATTAAAATTTCTCTATATATCCCCAACTAGATTGTAAGCTTGTAAACTCTTTGGGTACCATACCCAGTGTTATAGGTCTTTGTTTTCCCTGAAGTGACTCTGTGTTCACATGCACAGAGCAGGACTGCTGCCTTACACTTACGTAGTACTTCCCATATGGCAGCGACTTTCATATCCTCACTCTCAGTTGGTCCTTGCTATGGCCCTGCAAGGGAGGGCCACATGGAGGATGAGGAAGTCGAAGTTCAGCAAGTCTACCCGACCACGGAGTCTCAGAGTGGTACAAATGATTAATGTACTCGGCTGCTAACCAAAAGGTTGGAGATTCAACTCCACCCAGAGGCACCTTGGAAAAAAGCCCTGGTGATATATTTCTGAAAAATATCAGCCATTGAATACCACTCACTTTTACCACTACTATTCAACATTGTTCTGGAAGTCCTAACCAGAAAAATTAAACTAGGGAAAAAAAAAAAAAAAAAAGAAAAGAGCTATCCAAATTGGGAAGGAGGAAGTAAAATTATCCTTTTTGCAAATGATATGATGTATGCATAAAAAAAAAAAAAAAAACCCAAAGGGTTCACAAGCAAGTTGTTAGAGTTAATAAATGAATCCAGCAAAGTGTTAGGGTACAAGGTCAACATACAAAAATCAATAAGGTTTCTATACATCAGCAGTCTGCAAACGGAAAAGGAAATTAAGGAAACATTACCATTTACAATAGTAAAATTCCTAGGAATAAATTTAACCAAGAAGGTAAAAGACCTGCTTATAGAAAACTATAATACATTGCTAAAAGAAATGATAGAAGACCTAAATAAACGAAAAGATATTTCGTGTTCACTGATTGGAAGGCTTAATATAGTTAACATGTCAATACTACCCAAAGCAATCTATAAATTCAAAGTAATCTGCATCAAAATTCCAACAGTATTCTTGACAGAAGCAGAAAAGCCAATCAAGAAATTTATATGAAAGACCAAGGGACCCTCAGTAGCTTAAGTAATCCTAAAAAAGAAGAAGAAAGTAGGAGGATTCACACTTCATGACTTCAAAGCATACTACAAAGCTACAGTAATTAAAACAGCCTGGTACAGTATAATAATAAACATATAGACCAATGGACAAAATTAAGAGCTCAGAAATAAATCCATACATATATGATCAACTGATTTTTGACAAGGATGCTAAATTTATCTAATAGGGGAGGAAGAGTCTCTTCAATAAATGACTGTGGGAAAATTGGATAGCCTCATGAAGAAGAATGAACCAGGACCCCTTATACTATACCAAAGAACAAAACAAAACACAACAAAACAAAATGGATCAAAGGACCTTAATTTGAAAATGAAAACCATAAAATTCACAGAAGAAAATGTAGGGACAAAGCTGTGGGACTTAGATTTTTGTGATGGGCTGTCAGAAACGACAACAAAAGCACGAGTAGCAAAAGACAGAATAGACAAATGGGACGTCATAAAAATTAAATATTTCTGTTCATCCAAAAACTTTACCAAAAAGTGAAAAGACAGCTTACAGAGTGGGAGAAAATTTTTGGGAATGATATATATGATAAAGATCTAATATCCAAAATTTATAAAATACTTCTACAACTTAACAACAACCAAAAGACAAACAATCCAATAAAATGGGCGAAGGACTTGAACAGACATTTCACCAAAGAAATATTCAAATAGCCAACAAACTCATGAAAAAGTGCCCAAAGTTAGTAGCCATTCCATAAAACCAAACCCACTGTCATCGAGTCAACTCCAACTCATAGTGACCCTATAGGACAGGTAGAACTGCTCCATAGGGTTTCCAAGGCTGTAAATCTTTAAGGAAGCAGACTGCCACATCTTTCTCCCATGAAGTGGCTTGTGGGTTCAAACGGCCAACCTTTTGGTTAGCAGCTGAGTGCTTTAACCACTATGCCACCAGGGCTTGCTTTATGAGCCACTGTTGTTGTTAGGTGCTGTTGAGTTGGTTCCAACTCATAACGACCCAGTGTACAACAGAATGAAACACTGCCTGGTTCTGTGCCATCCTCACAATTGTTGTTATGCTTGAGCCCATTGTTGCAGCCACTGTGTCAATCCATCTTGTTGAGGGTCTTCCTCTTTTACGCTGACTCTCTACTTTACCAAGCATGACGTCCTTCTCTAGGGACTGATCCCTCCTGAAAACATGTCCAAAGTATGTGAGATAAAGTTTCACCATCCTCGCTTCTAATGAGCATTCGGGCTGTACTTCTTCCAAGACAGATTTGTTCATTCTTTTGGCAGTCCATGGTATATTCAATACTTTTTTGCCAACACCACATTTCAAAGGCATCAATTCTTCTTTGATCTTCCTTATTCATTGTTCAGCCATTAGGGAAATGCAGATCAAAACCACAGTGAGTTACCATCTCACCCCCATAAGAGTGGTATTGATTAAAAAAAAAAAAAAAACAAACAGAAAACATTAGGTGCTGGCAAAGCTGTAGAGAAACAGAAACTCTCATCCATTGCTGGTAGGAATGTAAAATGGTACAGCCACTGTGCAAAACAGTCTGGTGGTTCCTCAAAAAGTTGAACATAGAACTACCATATGAGCCAGCAATTCCACTCCTAGGTATATACACAAAAGATCTGAGAGCAGGGACACGAACAGACATATGTACACCAATGTTCGCTGTAGCACTTCACAATAGCCAAAAGGTGGAAACAACCAAAATGTCCATCAACTGTTGAATGGATAAGCAAAATGTGGTATATACATACAATGGAATATTACTCAGCCATAACAAGGAATGAAGTTCTGATGCAAATCACAACATGGATGAACCTTGAGGACATTATGCTGAACAAAATAAATCAGACACAAAAGGACAAATACTGTATGATATCACTTATATGGAATAAGCAAATATTTAGAAACCAAAAGTAATTAGTGATTACCAGGGCTGAGAGAGGTAGAAAGAAGGGGTTTTTGCTTGGAGTGCATTGCACTATAGGTATATTAATGGTGGTGGGATAGTTTGGAAGAACAGCAAAAATGGGGGCACACTTTGAAGAATGTAATCAACGTCACTGAAGTGTACATGTAGAAAGTGATGAAATGTATATGTTGTTGTGTGTATATTACAATAAAAAAAGAAGCTGTTGGGAATAACTAAAAAAAAAAAAAAAAAAAAATCAACCATTGCAAACCGTTGGGGCACAGTTCTACTCTGACACATGTGGAGTTGCCGTGAATCAACGTCAAATCAATAGCAACTGTTTTTTGTTTTTTTAAGCTGACCTGTAAGACAACACAGTAATAATGGGCAGAGCTGGCACTTGAAATTGACTCTGACTTTGTTGCGCTTTACATTATACACATTAAATCTTATTTGACTTAGTAAATAGGGATTTTAAATGATAAATCAGTGTTAGAATATTCAAATGATTTCATACTGATTCCAGGACATTCATCTTGTTAATTTTAGGATAAGCTAATTGTTAAAGGGAGAATACTAACAGAAAAGCCAGTATGCGAGGTCTGGTAAAAAATATAACCTACCTCTTTTTAGCCACAACTAATTTTTTAAGAATCAGTTCAGCAGTATTTTCTAGCTAAATAAAGCACATTGTGTTTCTTCAGGCAGCGCTAGAAAGCAGTGTATATCTCACACTACACGCTACACATGTTAAGTTGATTTCCCCTCCCCCTCCATAATTTGTTGCAGAGTGTTGCACTAACCTCCCAAGTCATAAAGCAGTATGGGAGGAAATCTACCAATCGGTTGCCTCTATGGAGGAAAAGAGAATTTAGAATCGTATAAAATTGGTTTGAGTATCCAGCTCTTAGCTGTAAAGAAATGTTAGCCATAGGAAATGGAAGTATATGTTTCTTTTCTTATATTGATTAAAACTATCAGTAGTATAACTATTCCTGCAAAAAAGGATGAATCAAACATTTCAACATTCAACCTCTGAATAGGCTTCAGAGATGGATGGAGTCTTTCACCATGGGTGCTGGGTCCCATGGACCTCTTGACATAAGCAGACCTCACTTTGGGACTTAGAGGATGTTGGCGAAACTTTCTTCTTTTAAACCTTTGAGTTTGCCTGTCTGTGGATCTTGGACAGATCTCATAACTTCTTCAGTGACCTGATAGTAAAAAGTCACCCACATAACTTTCAGTCACAAAGTTTGTCTAAAATGTTATGCATAGGTCCACTGGAATAGAATAATAAAATCTCTCATCTTTTAAAATGTAAACTCTTCAGTGCGGGGCTGGGCAAGGGAGCACACAGTTTGCTTCTGCTCCATTTCCTCACCTGTCAATTTTTCCCTACCCCACCCTTTGCCTCAACTACCCGCCAGGGGAGGGGGACACGGAGAATAGACATAAGGGGCAGGAAAAGCCTCACTTAACTGGCAATGGGGTGAGCTGGTATAGACCTTCTCTGGGTTTGGATGCTGTTCAAAACTGACCCTTTCGTGGTGCACATTCATGAATTACTCTGAGTTTCTCCACTCAGAAAATATGGCTGCAGGTTCCATTGGCTCAATCAGTGCTTCTCCTGCACCTGGCCTGTTAGCATCTCCTAGCGCCACCTCTGAATCCTGTAGGCATGACAGCCGGCCAGTCTTCTTCAAGCCTCTCTTACGAAGCTTCAGAGCAGGAAGCAGCAGTTTCCTGCCCACCTGCGTGGCCATGGGTGTTATTATAATAAATAGCACAAGAACTACTCCAACAACTTCCTCAAATGAAATTTTCTCTCTTCTGCGTCTTCACCCTCATTCCTTTCATACTTGAGAGGTAGGTGTTGAGTTAAGGGTTACAAAACCAGTTTTCACCACCTCCTTGCAGGTCTTACGAAGGTGATCTAGAACTACAACTACCTTTTATTTTGTCTTTGACCTTTGGGCCTTAACCAAAACAGAGGTGGAAGGAATTCTATTTTAATATCCTGTAGTACGTGTAAATCCAACTCTGGACTTAGGCCTCTAGCATTGGTCAGTTTATCTGGGAAGTATCAGTTGTATATAGAATTATTTTAAATATCCATTCTATTCCTCTCCAGCCATCCCCCAACATGCTCCACACTTTTCTTCATATTCTCTCCCCGCTTTTGGAAAAGGGGGCGTTTTGACATTAGAGGGCATCATTTGGCATCTACTTCCTCCTTTTGTCATGTAGAAGAGTATACAAAGTTATTAAATTATGAACGAATTTAAACTTTATGTCACTTTCCATGGTAACATTATTTTTTGTTGCTATTAGGTGCCATTGAGTTGGCTCCAACTCATAGCGACCTTATGGACAACAGAATGTACGTGGTCCTGTGCCATCCTCACAATTGAGGCTATGTTTGAAATCCATAGGGCTTTCATTGGCTAATTTTCAGAAGCAGATTTCTAGGCCTTTCTTCCTAGTCTGTCTCAGTCTGAAAGCCCTGCTAAAACCTGCCCACAATGGGTGACCCTGCTGCAATAGCTTCCAGCATCATAGCAATACACAATGACAAACTGACAGACTGGTGGTTAATTATTGAAAACAAAACAACAACAAAAAAACAGAAGGAACATAACTACTCACCCCTCCCTAAAAAAATGTATATATATATCCAAATGATTCCCTGAGATTTGTTATACACTGAGTTAAGTGTCTCTAAAAACTGAGAGCTACAGTTCTGCCGTAGTTTCTGTATAATCTCTCAGTTTTGCCTGAAGCCACGTAGTCGACCTCAGAGCAGAGCCTTCTCCAGCCGCTACTCAACCAAATGAAAACCATGTGCTCGTGTGGGTTTTCTTTGTTTTTCTTCTTAAAGTTCTCCTCCGTTATTTCATGTAACTATTTAGTAATGCATAGGTCTTAAATACTAGCGTGCACATTGGCTGTTATCAATTAAGTCACATTAACACAAGTAGTTGGGCTCAGAAGCAAATTTAACTCTGGACATGTTTAAAGTCGACTGGAACACGCTGGAGGAAGCCACGAACTCTTTGAATTTTTACAAGGGAAACTCTATAGTACAATACATAAAAAGAATATGTATTTGGAATACTTACTCTACTTAAAAGAATATGTATTTGAAACACTTAATACTAGCTCCTTTTCATGAAGGCAATTTGTTAGTCTCAACTCACGCCTTGGGTAGTGTTACTCCTGACCTGGGTTTAATGGAAGAAAAATCTAATTCACACAGACGTTATATCACATTCCAGAAATCGGAATGCAGATCACAGGTGTGTACAGCAAGTGAGTCTTGAAAGTGCTTTCTGCCTCCCATTTGCCAGGGGTTAAGATTGTTTGGAAAAGAAGAATTGCAAGGGCATGACCTGGATTACAGAAATCACACTTTTAATTATACCCAGGCCAAAAAACCAAACCTATTGCCATCAAGTTGATTCAACTCATGGTAATCCCATGTGCTTCAGAGTAGAACCGCACTCCATAGGATTTTCTTGGCTGTGATTTTTATGGAAGCAGATTGCCAGACCTTTCTTCTGCAGCACTGCTGGATGGATTAGAACCAATCATACTCATTAAACAAACAAACAAACAAACCCTTTGCTGTTGAGTTGATTCTGACTCATGGCAACCCTATAGGACCGGGTAGAACTCCCCTGTAGGGTTTCCAAGGAGCGGCTGGTGGATTTGAACTGCTGATCTTTTGATTTGCAGCTGGGCTTTTAACTACTGTGCCACCATACAGTATTTTAAAAATAAAATCTTTCTTTTGCTTTTAAAATAGACCAGCCTAGTACAGTGTAGCTAAGGAGCCCTGGTGGCTCAGCATGTAAGTGCTCGGCTGCTAACCAAAAGGTTTGAACTCAACAGCCACTCCTCAGGAGACCCCAGAGTAGAACTATGCTCCATAGGGTTTTCAATGGCTGATTTTTTTTGGAAGTAGATCACCAGACCTTTCTTTGAAGACTCCTCTGGGTGGACTTGAACTTCCAACCTTTTGGTTTGCAGCCAGACACATTAACAATTTGTACCACCCGGGGATGGCAGCCTGTCTTTACTGCCTTCTTAAAGCCCTTTTTCCTATTTCTAGGCATTCTTTCTCCTGCCCTTCAGAAAGCCAGTGTCTTTGACTGCAGGATGAATGGAATGTCACTCTACAATATGCTCCATAAATTACCTCTCCCTGTTTCCCACCACACACACGCACACACACATTCAACTCCCATTCCCCAGTGAGGATGCTCTCACGAGAAAAGCAAATGAACTGAAGTAATTTACAGCTGGATGCTATTGGCTCTCTTCTGAACTTCAAATTTGTGTATCTCCAACTAGAAACTGGACATACCCACCTACAGGAGCTCAAATTCAACATGTCTACAACTGAGATGATCTTCCCCCTCCTCTTGTGTTTGTTTGTTTGTTTGTTTTTATCTCAATGGATGGCACATACATTTGGGTGGTGCAAATGGGTAAAGCGTTCAGCTGCTAACTGAATGGTTGGCAGTCAGAGTCCACCCAGAGGTGCCTCAGAAGATAAGTCTGGAAATCTACTTCTGACAAATCAGCCATTGAAAACCTTATGGATGCAGTTCTACTCTGACACACATGGGGTCGCTGTGAGTTGGAAATGATTTGATGGCACGTGGTGCTGTGTCTTCTGATTCCTCTTCTGTTTCTCTAGATTTCTCCTTGGACACCCTCACTCCTATCCCAAAGCCCCAGCCTGCAGGTCAGCCTGTAGTTTCCCGTCCAAACAGGCTGCTATTACATCCTCGCATATGCTTGTTAAGCCATTCCCAGCCCTCACATTCTCACTGTGCACCAGCCAAGTGATTCTTCAGATACCTCTTCCATGTGGCTTCTATGACCTCCCCACCCTTGCTCTTAGATCATTGCTTTCTTCTTTGTTCTCCTATTGCACACCTAGTATACATCTGTAAAATAGGGATTAGACTTTATAGCACTTGTGATTGACTTATCTTTCTTCCCCGCTGGCTGGTTCTCCGAGGGTAGAAACATTGTCCTATGCATCTGCCTGTCATTAGTGGTGGGCCCAGAATAGCTGCTTACTAAGTGTTAGTTGAGTGCAGTGACTGGATCTGGGCATTATAAAAGATAAATGTGTGAACACCATTGATGACCTGTGTGGGGCACATGTCCCAGACTTTTAACCTGCTAGGCTCTAATAAGTTCCTGTGGAATTGTGTTGAGTACTGAAGAGAGAGACTTGCCAGCTCTGTGCAGCCATCACTCCTCCCAATCCAGCAAGACAGAAGAATGGTCACCAGGAATTTGGAGCGCTAGAATACTACTTTTTAGCTTGCTGGGTCCTACTGTGTGTAATGGAGTCCCTGGGGGATGTAAATGGTTAGCACGCTCGACTGCTAACCAAAAAAGCTTGGAGGTTTGAGTACATCCAGAGTTGCCTTGAAAGAAAGTCCTGGCAATCTACTTCCAAAAAATCAGTCACTGAAAACCCTATAGAGCACAACTCTATTCTGACACACATGGGACCGCCATGAGTCGGAGTTGACTAGATGGCAGCTAGTTTTATTATATGTTGTGTGACTGAAGCAGTGTTAAGTCAGAGAGCCAAAATGGCTGATGGGCATTCCATCCCTAAAAATATATTTCCTACATAATCCTGAACTGTGACTTCAAAACCTTGACTCCTGCCCAAGTCTACACTTTGTTTCTAAAAATGTAATTAATCATCAATGAATTTCTGGTAAATGCTTGCTGTGTGCAAGACCCTGAGATATTATCAATTAATAATGTTTAAATAGTTAGAGTAAGCTTTAAATCTGATATATGAGCAAAAAAAGAACTATTAAATAAATATTATTAGGATAATTGGCTAATCATTTGTGAAAAGTAATTTTTAGGCTTATTAAAGATTTAAGTATAATTTATAACACAGTGGGAGAACACATAGGTGAGCATTAGTACATAAAGTGAGAGAAATCCTGAGCATGACAAACAATGAAGAAACCATCTAACTATATAAAAACTAAAAATTTCTGTTTATTTATAAAATACAACAACATAAAAAGGCATGTACCATATTTTATAGAATTTAAGACACCACCGATTGTATGATGCAACACTATTTTTTAAGTACCTCTAAGAAAGAAAGAAAAAAAAAAAAAACCACCAGTTAAACTATGATCCACTATCCATTGTAAAATGTGACTTGATTTTAAAGATGTTCAAATGTTAAGTATAGCAGCACGCTGGAAATAACAAAAAACAATAAGACAGAATACTGTCATCTACTCACCTCTAGTGGGAATGTGATTATGTACAATCTTTCCAGATGCAATTTAGCAGTATGTATCAAAGTTTTTAAAACATGCATCCTTTTGACCTAGAAATTCCACTTTTGGAATTTATTCTGAGGAAATAATCAAGAATGTATAGGAAGATTAAGCTACACATTTGTTCATTGCCATCATATTTTTAAAACCAAAACATTGAGAACATTTTAAATGTTAAGAACTCAGGGATTAGTTAAATAAATGAAAATATTTCCATATCAGGGCATAGTCTTCGGTCATTAAAAATGATGCTGCAGATGAAGAGTAATTAGCCTGGAAAGAGCTTCACTGCATGCTTTTGATTGATTTTCCTAAGAAAACATCTATAGATACATGTGATCTATTGATATGGGTATAAAGAGGAAAAGCTGAAATTAAATTTATATGAAGTGGTTATGGAGGTTGGTACTATAATAAGAATTTTATTTTCTTCTTTTTCTTTATTCATATATATTAGTTTTTTTTAACAATTAATCTGTAAGAGCACAATAATGAAAAGTTATTTACTATTTAAAATGAAAGATATGAATTTAATAGGTTTAAAAGATTATTTGACACATTAAGAAGAGATTAAAAATGCTTGAAATAAAAATACAAACTATGCCCTTGATTTTAGTCATTTGTTTAAAGTTATGTCTTATGCAAACTAATAAGCACTCTAGCATAAAAACTGGTTTCTCCTATTTTTTGCTGCTTTGATTAATAACAAGTCATATTCCTATTTCTATCCTTGCATCTTAACATGTGTATTGAGACTCACACTCTCTGAAACCAAATCCAACAAAATTCTGTGAAAAATTTCAGAAACAAATTTTGAGAAGTAACCAGGCACTTAAAAATTAACAAGTGTGCAGTATAACCTGACCTCGAGTGTCACATTTTAACATCTGTTTTTCTTGTTGTGATGCTTATTTGAGATTTGGCATTATTAAGTACAGGCAATCCCCGGATCACCAATGAGTTCCATTCCTAATTCTATCTTTAAGTCCAATTTGTACACAAGTCAGAAGTTAGGTACAGTTCGTATCTAGTGTTAGTCAGATGTTTGTCTTAGTATAGAGTATATAATGTACCATTCTGTTCATAAAAAATGTTAAAGAAACACTTCCAGATACACTAAAACATCTTGAACATAATAAGACAGAAATAATAATAATAATAATGTTTTAATGCATGTTGCAAAGTAGCACTGGTTTGTTATTACAAACCATTGTATGTACCTAGAATTTTTAATACATAGGCATTCCCCGGATTACGAACGTCCAACTGACATACGACCTGTAGTTATGAACCAACCCCCGTAAAGCCTATTATATTCGACTTAAAGATAGACTTAGGAATGGAACTCACTTGTAATCCAGGAACTGCCTGTAATAGGCTTTACGGGGGTTGGTTTGTAACTATGGTTTGTACGTAAGTTAAGATGTTTGTACCCTAGGACTGCCTGTAATGAGGAAAAATATCTTACTGTTACCATAGGTAACAGGGCAGTAACGTGAGGCTGATGGATTGACATGCTTTGTCTGTATAATATAATTCAAATAAAGTCATAACATTTTGGCTATAGCCTTCATCTGTCAAGCATTTATGAATGTTTTTTCTCTGATAAATGAACTGCTAGACTTTCTGACTGGTTAATAATAGCCCAATAAAAAGGGAGAGAAACAGCTTTTGGCCTCCAATTAAAATTGCTATCAGCAATTTGGAGATTTAGGTATATACTTAAACATTTTTAAGTGATTCGGCAGTGGCATTTTTTTTCAGTGAAAGAACTTTGAGTATTTTAAATAATATTTATTGAAGTGGATTCCACATACTTGTATCAGAGCCAGTGTCCATGCTTTTGCCACAAACTCTGGGAACAAGTTCTTATAATATCAGAGATTATGAAAATACTTATTCATAGTCTTTCCTCCCAAAGACTATATAATGAAAAGCACAGATATAAAGCAGACCACTTTGAAAAGTCAATTAACATAATTGATTAAGGTTTTTTTCTGCTATGAAGGTCAATATGGAGATTTCCTATGCACCATTCCTAAAATGGAACCCTGGTGGCACAGTGGTTAAGAGCTTGGCTCCTAGCCAGAAGGTCAACAGTTTGAATCCACCATCCACTCTTTGGAAACCCTATGGGGCAGTTCTACTCTGTCCTATAAGGTCGCTATGAGCTGCAGTCAACTGGATGGCAACGGGTTTTGTTTTCTGGTTTATTCCTAGAATGCAAATTTCGTTATGTTATTGCTAAACCTTTTAGTAGTATCTCTTCATTACCCTTAAGATAAAGCTCAAACCCCGCTAATGTAGCTTACAAAGCCATATGTGTGCTGGAACCTCCCCAGGCTCAATTTTATCCACTGACCCTTCTCCTCCTACCTTCCACCAGACTGCACTTCTTTAAGAGCATTGAGTGTGCACTGCTCTCTGGCCCACGAGACTTTGCACATGCTGTTCTTCTTGAAACTGTCTGGCCATTCATTTCCCTTTCTACTCCCTAGTCCTCCAGCCTCTACAGCTCAATGTATTTCTTGTTCTGTTCCAAACTCTTTGCCTCATCTCTTGGTTTTCTGTTTGTTGTTCTGCTGCTCTAGTTGTCTGGTGTTTGCAGTGGGTCAGGTTCTCTCGCCCCAGACTCTGCTCTCCCTAAGGGACTTTAGCTGCCACTTCTTTCCACTTTGTCAGTATACGCAGCTGTAGCCAGCCCTGGAGAGCCATATTCCAGGGGACCTCAAAATGTGTATGAGATGATAGGGTGGGACCTCTTCAAGCCACCAACTCAGGAACTGCAAAGCTGAAAACTGGGTCAGGCAGATGTCATACTGGATTACCAAAGCCCAGAACAGAGAACTCAAAAGCACAATGAAGTTGAGAATCGGGTCAATGCAGAGTGAACTGAGGATAAATACGAGAATCTCATGGGCCATATGAGGCAAGAAGCAATAAAGTCGGATGAAAGAGAAAGGCATGGAATATGAGTGCAAGTACTCATAACAAGCTTGGATAAAATGTCCTGGGCAGCATTCAGTCATTATACAAAATACATACGGTTCTGGTATAGCAATCAAACACTTGGATTCTAGTTCATCCACTACTATGTGTGACCTTGGACAAATCAGTCAATCTAGTGATTTTAAAGCCATATGCCCTTGGATAAATCACAGACTCTCTGGGCCTGAGTATTTCTAGTTATCAACTGAAGAATTTTGGTTGGATCTGCATTTGTCAAAATGGGAACACAAATATCCAGAGGCACAAAGAGGTGTGATGGAGGTTCACAAAGCTATAGGATAAAAATGTCACATCTTCCTGGAGCATTGATTTTATATGATGAAGCAGCTGAAAACATATTTTTTTTTTTTTAATTCATAGAAAAATGGATATACTGTGGTCAAATGTAAAATCTGCATTCAGTTTTAGTTTAAAACATCAGAATACAAAGAAATTGTACGCATGGTCAGACCTCTGTAGATTCTTCCCCTTAATCTTGCTCCTCTTTACTATGTGGGGCCTTTCAGTGAACATGCATGGGACGTGACTATGGCATTACTCAGGCTCCTTCAGGCTAAAACAAGAAGTTAAAAAAAAAAAAAAAAACCCTCAAATAATGAGAGACTGAAGTTCATTTGCATTATAAATTATATGCAAAGGTAGATTAGTCTAATGTGTTAAATATGAACTTTACTAATATTAGTAAAGAAGACTGAAGAAGAATTGACACCTTTGAATTGTGGTGTTGGAGAAGAATATTGAATATAATATTGTCTTAGTTATCTAATGCTGCTGTAACAGAAATGCCACAAGTGGATGGCTTTAACAAAGCGAGGTGTATTCTCTCGCAGTCCAGTAGGCTACAAGCCCAAATTCAGGGTGTCAGCTTCAGGGGAAGGCATTCTCTGTTGGCTCTGGAGTAAGGTCCTTGTCATCAGTCTTCCCTTGGTCTGGGAGCATCTCAGCGCCAAAACCTCAGATCCGAAGGATGCGCTCTGCTCCCAGCACTACTTTCTTGGTGGTATGAGGTCACCATGTCTCTCTGCTTGCTTCTTTCTTTTATATCGCAAAAGAGATTGGCTTTAGACACTATCTAATCTTGTAGATCTCATCAATATGACTGCCACTAATCCATCTCATTATATCATAGTAATAGGATTTACAACACATAGGGATATCACATCAGATGACAAAATGGTAGACAATTGTACAATACTGGGAATCATGACCTAGCCAAGCTGACAGATATTTTTTTGTGGGGGACACAGTTCAGTCCATGACAACCACGGACTGCCAGAAGAATGAACAAATCTGTCTTAGAAGAAGTGCAACCAGAATGCTCCTTAGAAGCGAGGATGGCGAGACTATGTCTCACATAGTTTGGACATATTGTCAGGAGGGATCAGTCCCTGGAGAAGGACATCATGCTTGGTAAAGCAGAGAGTCAGCGAAAAAGAGGAAGACCCTCAACGAGATGAATTGACATAGTGGCTGCAACAATGGGCTCATGCATAGCAATGATGGTGAGGATGGTGCAGGACCAGGCAATATTTCGTTCTCTTGTACATAGGGTTGCTATGAGTTGGAACTGACTCGACAGCACCTGACAACATTAGTATCCTTGCTCTTTGAAATACGTAAAATAATAATCTTAATATGACCAGCTACCACTAATCAGTCTCATGTAATTGCTTCTTGAATGTAGATATCTTGTACTAAAACACATCTCTTATATATCATCCTTGAAATGGAACGAGAAGCTACATGACATTATGACAACATGGAGGAAGCTCTACAGCTTATGATATATAAGATTTAAAAGCATGGACCTGCATTTTCTCTGTCTTTCTAGGTTCACCAGAATTTATAACTGGAAGAATTTTTTTTGCGGGGTGGGGAGGGGTGGGGAGACTCCATGAGCTTTTTCTTACAAAAGCATAGCTAAGGTTAATTTTTCCAAATATTCAAACATGAGGAAAGAGAGTTTGGTGACAGTAATTGGGGCTTTTGATGTGCCCACTCCAGTGATTTGTTTCTGCCAGAGCCACAAGTAGGCTGGTTCTGGAGCCAGTCTGTAGCAGCAGAGGATGTGTTGATGGATTAAAGCAACCCAAACAGTCACTAGCTGCCAGTTGCCACAGAAATGAGAACCCCATGATTGAAAAAGCCTTACATTTCAATGCTGAGAGGGAGAGAACCAGATTTACATGTAACAGAGCTCCCATTTTATACTATGCCTCATTAAAGTGACCCTCATTCAAATTGCATTTGTTTTCAACTCATGAGAGACACTATGGACTTTCTTTACTGAGTGTTATATTTAAGCCCTTGGAATAGTTTGCTGGCTGCAACAGGGGTGGCAGATAAGGAATGCTATCAGTGCATCTCACTCTGAGACATAATAGTGAAATGCTGCAATGCATGGAATTTTATTTGGGTCTGCAATTTAATAAATGATGGACTATCGGTAGGTCAAATCTAGTCCAGATCAGTCACTACCATCTGTCACCAAGCTTACAGCCAACTGGCAACTGGTTGGTGGCCATTATGAAATCCATTAGTAATTTCAGCTCATTACTTAATTAATGGACATACTTATGCACAGAACATTCCATAATTGACCATTTTCTTAAGTGGCTTCATTCCACTCCTGTAACCTGGACGTTCTTTGCCTCTGAGGGGAAAGTCTGTTAGTCTGAAGTTGCTACAGTGGGGATAAAGTTCTTTCTCTCCCTCTGTATGTGTATGTGGACAATCTGCAAAGGATGGTAAATTTTGAAATTTTTGTTTTAGATACCTTGAGGTAGAAAATATGATTCCCAATGAGGCTTCTGGAGTTGGAAGCATTTCAAGAATGTCCTTTCATGAGGGATTTTAGAACTATGTGTATATTCTGGTCCCACATGAAAGCAGATCTTGTAGAAGCCTATGACCAAAGGAAGAAAGCTTACCCATTAAATATGAGGAAAGCTTGCCTGTTTTCTGGGCCGTTTTCCCAGTCAGTTTTTATTTTATCTGAATGATTCCATCCACCACAAATTGACAGAGTAGAGGACTTCCTCTTTTTGCGTTGCCAACAAGCACATTTTTGCTACCAGTAAATTCTCCTAGATAATAAGCATGATGAATAACAACCAATTGGGAAAAAATTAAACATAAAAAAAGGTTGACAGCTGTAAAAACAAAACAAGCACGCAGCTATTCAATTTAAAGAAATACTAGCTCACACTTAAGCTACAACGTAGGAGAGTCTCTTGGCAGAGTCATATTTTTGTTCTTTTTTTACATAATAAATACACATATGATCAAGTGAAAATAGAAAATAGTGCTCACCCATCCCCATGCTATGACTATACAGCTTATTTAAATGCTCTTTGGGAATATTGACTCATTCAATATGAAAACAGTCCATTTTAGGCCAAATACAGTCAATTCCAGAAAGCAGTCAAACCAGTTTCATGAAAATGAATTGTTTCCACTTCTCAACTGGTTGTTCTGGAGTCACATCGACACAGACAGTAAACGGAATGAACCTTCGAAAAACACATTGTTTACCCACTTTGGATATAGTGGTCCTCAACAATCTCTGATGAACCTGCATTTTCTTCAGGGGCTCGAGGTCCTTTGAGCAGGATCTTTCAGGAGCCTGAATCAGAGGAGGTACTCTGGGAACCTCATCAGCTGGAATGCAGGCGCTGTGAAGATCCCGGCTGGGGTGATGGCCCCGGGCCAGAGAGTGTTCTGTTCTCCACCACCTCACTCAGAGTTTTCACCCCAGATGAGTCTGGAACGCAGGCTGTGTGCACTCTTCTTGCCAAGGCAAGAGCTTCTCCTTACAAGGAATTTTCTTCTTGAGGAAATTAAGTCGGATCTAGGGGCCAACACTTTATTTTGTACCTAAGCCTTGTTGATGTTTCCATTTCAGCCAGTAGCGTTAGAGAAAACAACTGTGCCCAGGATGTTGCCTCCAGTTAAGAGTCACAAAGAGCTTCCTCTTCCTGGATCAGCAGTGAATGAATGCAGGGTGAGACTCAGTTATTTATTCATGAATTCTTTCATCAAATGAATAAGAAAATAATGAAAAAAAAATTTAACCCAAGTCTTCATGCTATTTTCAACCTAACAGAACCTACAAGCATGAGCATACTCTATAAGTCCGAATCAAATGAGTAAGATTCCTACCAGATGAGTGCAGGCATGGGGAGCTACTCTCTCTTTATGAGGGGTTTTGGTGTTATCCTTGCTTAAACCAGCCATGATTAGGTTGGGACTTAAAATACAAAGCAAAACAAAACAACCAAACACGCTCTTCCCATTGTTAAAACTTCCTTAAAAAAACACAAAAAAACCAAACCAGTTGTCAGTGAGTAAGTTTTGACTCAGGGTGACTCCATGAGTGTCAGAGTAGAACTGTACTCCATAGGGTTTTCAATGGATGATTGTTTGGAATTAGATTGCCGGGCCTTTCTTCCAAGGTGCCTCTGGGTGGACTCGCATTGCCAACCTTTTGGTTGACAGCTGAGTGCATAATCACTTGTGCCACCCTGGGAGTAAAGCCTCCTCAAGACAGCATGAAAACAAATCACAAATCTTTCAAAGCTATGACTTTATTTATTACTTATTTTAATAATACTTTATTGTGTTTTTGGTGAAAGTTTACACAGAAAATTAGGTTCCCATTTGACAGTTTCAGTGATGTTAGTTACATTTTTTACCATGTGTCAACGTTCTCTTTAATTGTGTTCTGGTTGTTCTGTTTCCACTACTCTACTTTCCCTGTTCCCTTGTCTTCTCATCCTTGCTTTAGAGTAAATGTTGACCTTTCGGTCTCCTACAGATGGTTTTTTAGTAGAGCACTGTATTTATAGGTAGTATCCTTTGTGTGCCACTCTGCTATTTGGTAAAAGGCAACCTCAGGGGATAATTTTGGTTCGAGGTTTAAAGAGTGTCTCAGGGCAATAGTCTCAGGGAGTCCTCTGGTCTCAACTGGTCCAATTAGTCTGGCTTTTTTTTTTTTAAGAATTTGAGTTTTGTTCTACATTTTTCTCCCATTCTATCTGGGACCATCTATTGTGACCCTGGTCAGAATGGCAAGTTGTGGTAACTGGGCACTATCTAGTTCTTCTGGTCTCAGAATAGATGAGGCCATGGGTTGTGCAGGCTATCAGCCTTGTAGACTTGTTTCTTCTCTGAGGTTTTGGTTACCTTCTTACTCTTTTGCTCCTGATTAACAGAGACCAATAGTAGTATCTTAGACGGCTGCTCGCAAGCTTTTAAGGCCCCAGATGCTACTCACTTCACTAGGATGAAGATCATGAACTTTGTGAACTATATTATGCCAAACTGAGTTGTCCCATGAGACTATGGCCCTAAGATTTCAAACCTGGGAAACCAATCTCAGAAGGTGTTTGATTATATCTGAGGAGTATCTGTAGTTGTGTCTTCAATGAACATATGTGCCTGCACACACATATCTGTATTTACACGTACATATAGATACTTCTATCTGTACTCACATGTATATACACCTGTACCTAGCCGTATACCTATATGTGTATATCATTATGTGATCATATACTCGTTTTGGGGTCTTTGTTGGAGTTGTTGCCATGTTATATAGGTAAGATTCTTTTGTACAGGCATTCTGTCTCTCTTGAGTGCTTCTCAGAAGCATCATTTACTTTGATCATGCTTTGCTCACTACACCCACACTGCGTGCTACTTTTCCCATCACCAAAAATAACTAGTATCTATGATCTAAAACACGCTTCCCCGTCCTTCCCCACCTCTCCCTGGTAAGCACCAATAAGCACTGGTCTCGTTATATAAACATATAAAAGAAGGATCATACGACATTTGTCCTTATGTGCTTGACTTATTTCACTTAGCATTATGTCTTCCATGTCCATCCATGTTATAATATGTTTCATGGACTCATCGTTGTTCTTTATGGTTGTATAGTATTCCATTGTATGTATGTACCACATTTTGCTTATCCATTCATCTGTTGATGGACACTTTGGTTGTGTCCATTTTTTTGCTATTGTGAATAATACTGCACTTAACATGGTGTGCATATGTCTGTTCATGTCACTACTTTTAGGTCTGTAGATTACATACCTACGAGTGGGATTGCTGGATCATACCAAAACAAACAAACAAACTTGTTGCTGTCAAGTCAATTCTGACTCATAGTGACCCTGTAGGACAGAGTAGCCTGCCCCATAGGATTTCCAAGGAGTGGCTGGTGGATTTGAACTGCCAATCTTTGATTAGCAGCCTGAGCTCTTAACCACTGTGCCACCAGGGCTCCTGCTGGATCATAGGGTAGTTCTATTTCTAGTTTTTTGAGGAAGTGCTATACTTTTTTCCATAGTGGTTGTATCATTTTACAGTCCTATCAGCAATGGATAAGGGCTCCAATCTCCCCAATCCTTGACATTTGTTAGCTGTTTTCTTTTTTTTTTTTAATCAGTGCCATTTTAGCTGTGGTGAGATGGTATCTCACTGTAGTTTTGATTTTCATCTCTCCAGTGGCTGTTGATCACGAGCGTCTTTTCATGTGTTTGTTCCCCTTTGGTGAAGATTCTGTTCATGTCCTTTGCCCATTTTATAATTGGGCTGTTTGTCTTTTTGTTGTTGAGTTGTTGAAGGTTTCTATACATTTTAGAGATTAGACCCTTATTGGATATGTCGTTCCTAAAGATTTTTTTTTCCAGTCTGTAGGTTGTCTTTTACGCTTTTGATGAGCATAGGTTTTTAATTTTTGTGAGGTTAAAGCTATTAGTTTAAATCTATCATTTGGTAAACTGGTTAAAACAGATCATTTAATCCTATTCCTTAGACTTTCAACATTTTGAAGTTTATTGGCTCAGAGAGGAGAGAATCATAATAATACGCATTTTTATAGTTTTGTACACTTTACAAAGCTGTTGCTCACACATAATCTATCATGCCAGTGAACATAGAGAGAAGCAGGTATGCCCAGAAAATGCTTGGCTTCTACTTCCAAAAAGCTCACATTCGGAAGTCTGCCTTTATTTGACTATATCCATTCAAAAAATAATGTATTAGTTTTACTTATATTGAAGATGCTGAATTTTAGCAAAGTTGTAGCCTGTTCAGTCCCCTATATGTGAGTATAGTAGCCCAAAATTAAAAAAGTTATAGAGAATAGTGAAGAACTCTCACTGAATTCCATTATAATGTAAATCTTGCCCAAAGATAGTTTTCAAAGAGGAGTAGCCATGTATTACCTTTTACAATACATATTCCTAAGGGTTTAGATTTCTTGGAAAGAGATGCAGTGTAAATAAATAAATAAATAGGCTTAGAAACACATTACTAGGAAATATTGGTTGGTAAAACTACTTTAAAAGGATTCCTGGTGGAGCGGTAGTTAAGTTTTCAGCTGCTAAATGAAAGGTCCGCCGTTTGAACCTACCAGCCACTCCATGGGAGAAAGATGTGGCAATCTGCTTCCGTAAAGATTATAGCCTTGGAAACCCCATAGTTCTACCCTGTTCCCACAGGGTCGCTGTGATTCTGTATCGACTTCACGGCAACAGGTCTGGTTTGGGTTGGATTTTTTAAAGCTACTTTGGAGTCCCTGGGTGGTACAAATGATTAATGCACTCAGCTGCTAGACAAAAGGTTGGAGATTTGAGTCCACCCAGAGGTGCTTCAGAAGAGAGGATTGGTGATCTACTTCCACAAAATCAGTCAGTAAAAACCCCATGAACATAATTCTATTCCGGCCACATGATTCACTGGCAGTTGGTTTCTGAGGGCGTGATGTTTCAGTGGTAGAATTCTTGCCTTCTGTATGGGAGACCTGGGTTCAATTTCTGGCCAGTGTCCCTCATGTGCAGCCACCACCACTGGTCTGTCAGTGGTAGCTTTTGTGTTGCTATGGTGCTGAATAGGTTTCAGTGGTGCTTCCAGACAAAGACAGACTAGGAAGAAAGGCCTGGTGATCTACTTTGGAAAATTATCCAGTGAAAACCCTATGGATCACAATGATCTGTGACTGATCTTGGGGACTGTGTAGAACTGGGTAGGGTTTTGTCCCATTGTGCATGAGGTCTCCATGAGTCTGGGCTGACTCAACAACAGCTAACAACAACAAAAACTACTTCAGGGACATCTTCAAAAAAGATGTCTGACTGAAACATTAAACATTATGCTTGTGTAAAAGGGATTTTCCCTTAGTGTGACATAGTAGCAATCAGTAAATAAGTCTTGAATGAATGAAGGAGTAGATGGTTCTATAATACATTTCTATATAACGTTCAGTACATAGATATTTCTTCCCTAAGCTGAGTTACCATGTTCCTACCTCACTTTTTCTACCACATCTTTTCAATATGCACCTGTGAGGTGAAGTATTCTCCTTTTTTTGGTCAATAATATGTGAGTGTGACACATTGAAGCGATATCTTTCAATCTGATAAAGTTATTTATAAACCATATAAATCATAAACGTCTGTACTCCCAAGTAGTGTTTGCCATCTGAAATGAACCAACCAATAGTGCTGTGTAAGTGATTTGCTTCCCAGATCAGCTAGCCTGGGGTCCAAATTCAGAAATCAAACTGGCAGAGTTTTCTATGAACTTTTTTAAAGTGGACTATTGAAACTTCTAGCTAACTGAAATAGTAAGGTGCCTCTGACTGTGAAGATTGGGGTCAGACCACTGCAGGAAGTACACCAGGTGCGTTTCCAAAAGGCTGGGCCTGAGGCACTAACATTAGCAGTGAATACAACAAGGACACTGATTCTACCATGAGGTATACATGGGCCGGAAGACTGGCTCCATACTGACTACCTTTCTGACTTCTGAGACCTTACCTTCTCTGAGCTTCGGTCTTTCCGAAGTGACATGGGTCTGGAAGGAGTTGATGGCTGTGCACAGCCTGGCAGTATTGTCTCTAACAGTATAATCCCTTTCTCCTCCCCTTTTCCCAGCAGGCATAGAGTCTGCTGCATCTTTTCTTTTTGCTTCTATTTGCAGAAAAATACAAAATGCACAGAGTCCTCTGCCGATCCTTAGACAGGTGACCATGTATTTCTGGAATGTCCTGTTGCACTGAAGTCACAGTTCTCTGAAAGGGAATGAGGAACCATTTCTGGTAATGGGCTCCTGCTTCTGTTACTCACTTTGAATTAAATCATAAAGTCACAGGAAATCTCTGAGTAATTTGGTGTTTAAGACTGATTTTGTTATGAAAAAACTTACTATGGCTTTCCAGGAAACGCTAGTTACTTTACTGTATGCACATTTGACATTCCATTAATTGAGGAAGTTGTTGAAGTTACTGTTCCCTTTTACTGCTATACCCTGCAATTGTCTAGATAACTGTTTGCATCTTCAGAACAGGAGATCTTACACACCTCTATTCCCTGGTGCCTACCACCTAATAGATATTTGGCCAAAGCAATGAATGGATTGATATTTATGTATTTCCTATTTCCTAAAAGGATTCAAGGCACTTTATAACCAAACATATGTGAAAAAGAGCAATAAAAGCTAAGATAAGAAAAAGGGTGCGCAGGCACCATGTGAAGAAAATGAAAAGATATTTATGCCAAGGGCCTGGGATGAGATCACTTGAGCGCTAGACTTAACTATAAATGAAGACAAAACAAAACATGCTTGATTATATTGTTCTCTTACTCTGAGAAAATAAAACACAGAGTAGAGATTTCTTCACGTGGGGGCATTAGTACATGGGAGGATATTGCAGATGCCTGTTACCACATCTGGATCTATTTATTTGTATCTGACAGTCTTGATCATCCTTCTGTCCTATTAAGATGGTCTGGGGCTGAATGTAACAGCCTGGAATCTGGGGCCTAAGCACAGCAAGTTATTTGCTGATCTCTCCTCTGAAGTCAGCACAATGCAATTTGAATATGTATTATACAGACACAAATATATACGTGCAAACATATGTATGTATATATATAGATATGAGTATAGATATAGATATAAATATAAGATATAGGTGTCAATGGAAACCCTGGTGGCATAGTGGTTAAGAGCTATGGCTACTAACCAAAAGGTTGGCAGTTCAAATCCACCAGACGCTTCTTCGAAATCCTATGGGGCAGTTCTACTCTGTCCTGTAGGGTTGCTGTAAGTCAGAATTGACTCGATGGCAGTGGATTTGGTTTTTTGGGTTTTTCTGAATAGGTGTAAATACATCATGTATATGAAAGCCAAATTCCTATTGGAGCCAATTCTGTAACTTTTTTATTTAAGGTAAATTATAAACAGAGAAAACACTAACAAACTTATTTCTACTTAAGGTTTGAGAAAACCAAAAGAAAAATACTTTTAAACGTCTGTTCTGTCACTGTAGAAGGATCCAGTCGCTGCATTTGCCAGTAGTTCATTTTTATAAATGTAAAGCTTTAGAAATACTCAAATGAGTTGAGAATGGAAATGCCGAGTTAGAGCAGTGCTTTCTCAGAGAGGAGCTGCTGTGGAGGTGCTCATCTCTTGGATTTCCTTCCAGCTCCTGTTCCTCAGTTCTCATTGCAGCCTGACCTTGCCTTCCCTTCCCAGATTTCTGCCTCTGATGGTCTTCTCTTGCAATCCGATTCTACAGTCTTGCTACTCAAGGTGCGTTTTGGCAGCATGAGCATCACCTGGCAGCTTGTTAGAAATGCAGTTCTCAGAAACGCCAACCTCCTGAATCAGCTCTCCAGGGATTCTTATGCATGTTAGTGTTTGAGAAGCATTGATACAGAAGACACTTAATATTGAATGAAGGAATGAATAAATGAATGAATATTCTTTCTTTAGAATATACTTTTACAGGCAATGTGTTATCTGAAACTCTATTCCTAGAATCCTACTATCCAAATGATATAATGTATCTTCTGTTCTGGTGGAGAGGGACTGGCTTAGACTGCTTTTTAATCTTTTAGGCTCTTGCTTGGTCACTTTTCTTTGTAAAAGTTTTTGCTTCTAGACAAAAGCCTACTTATTATGCATGTGGCCAACATGACACATTAAAGGTCATACAAGAGATTAAGATAGTAGAAACCTCTGCTTTCCTTTTCCACAGCCTTTTTAAGGCTTCCCATTTTGTTTTTCTCTTCTCTTTCTAGCTATTGGAATTTGCCAAAACTTTCTGTCCCCACACTTGGCTTATATGTTCTAGTGGTAATGTCTTAGATCCCTACACTTAATTGTTTATACCTAGTTTAAAATCCTGTTTCTCAGCCAACTTAATCTAAGTCTCTAGTTCTCAGAACCACTGTGCTCTTGATAAATGTCCCAGGCTCTTTCCATGGAGAAATTGAATTTTCCATATTTCTACTGCTTCAAACCCTCTTGCAACATTAACTCGTGGGGATAGATATTTTTAGACGAAGTACCAGCCAGAGGGAGTAAGGAAAATTTGGGGCTTTACAGAAAGGGGCTACAAGCAGGTCCTGGTAAGATAATAGAGATCTTGATACAGTCAGCCCTCTGTATCCATGATTTCTGCATCCGTGGATTCAATCAACGGCGGATCAAAAATATTTGGAAAAAAAAAACAGACCGTTTTTATTTTTCTCATTATTCCCTAAACAATATGGTATAACAACTATTTACATAGCATTTACATAGTATTAGGTATTATAAGTAATCTAGAGATGATTTGAAGTATATGGGAAGATGCATTTAGTTTATATGCATCTTAGTCATCTAGCGCTGCTGCAACAGAAATACCACAAGTGGATGGTTTTAACGAAGAGAAGTTTATTTCCTCACAGTTAAAGTAGGCTAAAAGTCCAAATTTAGGGCGTCACCTCTAGGAGAAGGCTTTTTCTGTCTGTCGGCCTTCTTCTCTTTAGTGTTCCCCTGGACTAGGAGCTTCTCTGGGCAGGGACCCTGGTCCAAAGGACACGCTCTGCTCCAGGCACTGCTTTCTTGATGGTATGAGGTCCCCCACTCTCTGCTTGCTTCCCTTTCCTTTTATCTCTTAAGATAAAAGGTGGTGCAGGTCACACCCCAGGGAAACTCCCTTTATGTTGGATGTGACCTGGGTAAAGGTGGTGTTACAATCCCACCCTAATCCTCTTTAACATAAAATTATAATCACAAAATGGAGGCCAACCACACAATTCTGGGAATCATGGCCCGACCAAATTGATACACACATTTTTGGGGGGACATAATTCAAACCATGACCATATGCAAATACTACACCATTTTATATAAGGGACTTGAGCATGTTTGGATTTTGGTATCCACGGGGGTTCCGGAACCAATTCCCCACAGATGCGAAAGGATGACTGTCATCAGAAAGGCAGTAATTAGAAGACAGTGTCAAATGCGGGTTGAGAGTTTTGGCCCCAGCACATGCATTCCCAGTTCAAATTCCAGCTCTGCTCCTTAAACTTGCTGGGTGATCTGCGCAAATTACATAGTCTCTCTGTAGCTCAGTTTCTTTGTCTGCACATTGGGGCTAATAGAGTACAAAAGGAAATAATCCATATAAAACGTTTGGCACATATTAAACACTCACTGAATATTGGCAATTATTACTTAATATGTGCCAATCCGCTTACCTTAGGCAGTTAACTCTTTCTTGCTTTGTTGTTGTTAGTTGCCACTGAGTTGGCTTCAATTCATGGAGACTTTATGTGTAACAGATGGAAACATCACCCAGTCCTGTGCTATATTCACGATCTTTGGTATTCTCGAGTCTATTGTCACGGCCACCGGGAATTTGGAATGCCTTCCAACACAGGGGTCTCATTTTACAGCACTATATTGTACAGTATTTTGTTGTGATCCATAGGGTCTCACTGGCTAATTTTTGGAAGTAGATTACCAAGATTTTCTGACTCGTCTGTCTTAGGCTGGAAGCGCTGCTAAAACCTGTCCACCATGAGTGACCCTACTGGTATTTGAAATACTGATGGCAGAGCTTTTACCTTCATGTTGTTGTTGTTGTTAGGTGCCATAGAGGTGATTTCAACTCATAGCAACCTCATGGGACAGAGTAGAACTGCCCTATAGGGTTTTCTAGGCTATAATCTTTACTGGTGCAGATTGTAAGGTTTTTCTCCCATGGAGTCACTGGGTAGGTTCGAACCACCAACCTTTCGGTTAGCAGCCAAGCACTTAACCATTGCACCACCAGGGCTCCTTTAGCCACACGCAAACAACCATGGTACAGCGAATTGACAGGTGGGTGGTGTAATCCTTTCTTAGAGGTCTATAAAGGTCAGCATCTTTTATTTCAGTTTAATAGCTCATGGGGAGAGATTACATTTGGGGCTGGGGTGAGAGAAAAGCTGAAGTTCTGTAGCAGTATGGTAATCTACCAGCTGAGGTGCCAAGTTTTTATTCTGGAGGGCATGGGCAATGGATTGGCTCATCACCACCATGAGGACGTACTCCATAACTGACAACACAAGCGCCTCTTGGAAGAGACATTTTCATGTGGAGGAACAGGCTTGATCCTTAGGAGAGGGGTAAGAACTTACCCCCAGAGGACTACATACTGAGAAAACAGCGAACCGTGTATAAACAAGGCATAACATTTGCATGGCAGGTGAAAGATGAATAGGGTACTTAAGCAGGACTCAGAGGAGTGTGGGTGATTGAAAAGGCTACACTGACTATGTATATTGTGTTTGGAGAAAGAGGTGAGGCCTCATGGGCTGTCAAATACTGAATAATAAATGAGGGGGATTGGTATCCTGTTATTGTTAGTGATTCTTTTGCTACTGCTAGGCAAGGCAGTAACTTTTTCTCTATACAAGGCTTTCTTTTGAGAAATCTTTTTTTGCTTTCCACGAGTATACTTTTCTATGCTATATACAAAGACGTCATGATTTCTTTACTGGAAATCTATTATTACTGTCCCCTGGAGGTTATTTTTTAGCTTATCCGAGAGATAGACATTCATTTTTGCATTTTCAAGTCACCGTCATCGGTTTCCTAGTCTCAGCTGATGTAAACCTGCAGCATTTTGAAAACTGTTTGCCAGACATCCACCATCATCTTTGGTGATGAAATCTATCTAGCCCACTGGACTGTTCCCCTCTCTTGTAAACACTTTTCATTTAGATGGGTCCCAAGTGCCTTTATAGTCCTTTTCGATCATACACCTGTATTTATCGACAAATAAAGACTACCCAACTGAAAGCATTCAGTTGTGCCCTTCATGTCTGATATCTGTGCTGAGGCTCAGCTACAAACATCCGTACGCTTACAGGTGGGTGTGATTTTTTCCAAATCCAGCCATCCTTTCTGATTAGAACTGAATTTCTCAAACTTTGATCCTTGGCAAACAATATAGCTATCAACTTAATATAACCTTTTATGTCCAGTTCTGAATGTGTGGGTCATAAGGATGAAATGATAATTTTGCCTACCCCTAGTAATACTGTCATTCCAGATGCCTGTAAGTGAGGTATGTTTCTTTTCACTCTCAATATTTGGGATTACATTATGGATACAAATTTGTTTCCTGTACTTTTATTTAGCAACTTTCCTATATTGTTAAACAACTTTGTGAATAGAATATAATTTTTTTTTTTTATTGTACTTCAGGTGAAGGCTTACAGAACAAATAGTTTCTCATGAAACAGGAGTACACATATTGTTTTATGACATTGGTTAACAACCCCACAATATGTCAACCCTCTAACTTCTCAACCTTTTTTTTGGTGAAAATACACCATTTCAAAAATGTCTACATGCACAGTTCAGTGACATCGACTATGCTCTTCCAGTTGTGCTGCTATTCTCACTTAAGATGAAGGCTTACAGAACGAAATAGTTTCTCATTTAACAGTTACTACACATGTTGCCCTATGACAATGGTTAACAATCTCACAACACATCAACAATATCCTTACTCAACCTTGGGTTCCCGAACACGAGCTTCCTTGTCCCCTTTTGCCTTTGGGCCCTTGTCACTGGACTACTGTACCTCATTAGTCCCATTTGGTTTTATGGGGCTGTCCACTCCCAAGCTGAGCGGTGAACCTCAGAGATAATTTCACCACTGAGCTAAAAGGGTGTCTGGGGGCCATACTCTTGGGGTTTCTCCAGTCTCCTTTAGGCCAGTAAATCTGGTCTTTTTTTTTGTGAGTTAGAATTATGTTCTACTTCCTTCTCCAGCTCTGTCCAGAACCCTCTGTTGTGATCTGGTGAGAGCAGTCAGTGGTGGTAGCCAGGCACCATTTAGCTCTATTGGACTCAGTCCAGTGGAGGCCTTGGTAGCTGTGGACCATTAGTCCTTCGGACTAATCTTTTCCTTGTATCCTGTTCTCTTCATTCTCCCTTGCTCCCAAAGGGATGAGACCAGTGGAGTATCTTAGATGGCCGCTCACAGGCTTTTAAGACCCCAGACACTACTCACCAAGGTAGAATGTAGAACACTGTCTTTATAAACTGTGTTATGCCAATTGAGCTAGATGTTCCCCGAGACCATGGACCCCAGAGCCCTCTGCCCAGTAATACAGTCCCTCGGGGAGTTTGGATGTGTCTATGGGGCTTCCATGACCTTTCCTTGTACACGTTGTGCTAGTTTCCCCTGTATTGTGTACTGACTCACCCTTCACCCAAGGTACCACTTATCTATTGCCTATTTAGTATTTCCTCCCGACCCCTCCCATCCCTGGTAACCAACAAAGATTGTTACATTTTGTATGTGAACTTTTTCATGGGTTTTTACAATAGAGGTCTCATACAATATTTGTCCTTTTGTGATTGACTTATTTCACTCAGCATAATGTCCTCCAGTTTCATCCATGTTATGAGGTGCTTCACGGATTCATTGTTGTTCTTTCTCGTTGCATAGTACTCCATTGTGTGTATGTACCATAGTTTGTTTATCCATTCATCTGTTGATGGGCATCTAGGTTGTTTCCAACGTTTGGCTATTGAGAACAATGCTGCCATGAACATAGGTGTGCATATGTCTATTTGAGTGAAGACTCTTATTTCTCTAGGATATATTCCTAGGAGTGGGATTGCTGGATCGAATGGTATGTCTATATCTAGCTTTCTGAGGAAGCGCCATATCATTTTCCAAAATGGTTGTATCATTTTGTATTCCCACCAGCAGTGCATAAGAGTTCTGATCTCCCTGCAGCCCCTCCAACATTTGTTGTTTCCAGTGTTTTTGATTCGTGCCAGTAATGCCGGGGTGAGATAGTATCTCATTGTGGTTTAATTTGCATTTCTCTAATGGCTAGTGATCGCGAGCATTTCCTCATGTGTCTGTTGGCCGTTTGAATGTCTTCTTTGGTGAAGTGTCTGTTCGTTTCCTTTGCCCATTTTTTAATAGGATTATTTGTCTTTTTGTTGTAGAGGTGTTGGATTTTCTTGTAGATTATGGAGATTAGACCTTTGTCTGACTTGTACTGTCCAAAAATTTTTTCCCAGTCTGTAGGCTCTCTTTTGACTCTTTTGGTGAAGTCTTTTGAAGAGCATAGGTGTTGGATTTTTAGAAGATCCCAGTTATCTAGCTTATCTATTGGGGTTTGTGTGTTGATGGTTATGGTTTGTATCCTGTTAATGCCGTGTATTAAGGCCTGAAGTGTTGGTCCTATTTTTTCTTCTATGAACTGTATAGTTTTAGGGTTTACATTCAGGTCTTTGATCCATTTTGAAGTAGTTTTTGTATACGGCGTGAGGTATGGGTCCTGTTTCATTTTTTTTGCAGATGGCTATCCAGTTTTGCCAGCACCATTTGTTAAAAAGACTGTCTTTTCCCCATTTGATGGACTTTGGGCCCTTGTCGAAGATCAGGTGACCGTAGGTGGATGGATTTACATCTGGGTTCTCAATTCTGTTCCATTGGTCAATGTATCTGTCATTGTACCAGTACCAGGCTATTTTGACTACTATAGCTGTATAGTAGGTTCTGAAGTCAGGTAGTGTGAGTCCTCCAACTTTATTCTTCTTCTTCAGTAGTGCTTTACTTATTCGGGGCTTCTTCCCTTTCCATATAAAGTTAATGATTAGTTTTTCCATCTCTTTGAAGAATGTTGTTGGTAATTGGATTGGGATTGCGTTGTATTTGTAAATTGCTTTGGGTAGAATTGTCATTTTCACAATGTTGAGTCTGCCTATCCATGAGCATGGTATGTTTTTCCATTTATGTAGATCCCTTTGGGTTTCATGCAATAGTGTTTTGTAGTTTTCTTTGTATAGGTCTTTTATCCCTGGTCAGATTTATTCCTAAGTATTTTAACTTTTTAGGTGCTATTGAAAATGGTATTGTTTTCCTGATTTCCTTTTCATCGTTCTCCTTATTGGTATATAGAAATCCAACTGATTTTTGAATGTTTATCTTGTATCCTGTTACTCTGCTGAATCTTTCTATTAGTTCCAGTAGATTTCTCGTGGCGTCTTTAGAGTTTTCTATGTATAGTATCATATCATCTGCAAACAGGGACAGTTTAACTTCTTCATTACCAATTTGGATGCCCTTTATTTCTTTTTCTTGCCTTATTGCTCTAGCTAGAACTTCCAGCACAATGTTAAATAGGAGTGGTGATAAAGGGCATCCTTATCTTGTTCCTGTTTTCATGGGGAATGTTTTCAGCATCTCTCCATTAAGAATGATGTTGGCCATTGCTTTTGCATAGATGCCCTTTATTATGTTGAGAAATTTCCCTTCTGTACCGATTTTATTGAGAGTTTTTGTCAGGAATGGGTGTTGGACTTTCTCAAATGCTTTTTTCTGCATCAGTTGAGATGATCATGTGATTCTTTTATTTCCTTTTATTTATGTGGTGGATTATGTTGATTGATTTTCTAATGTTGAACCATGCTTGCATACCTGGTATGAATCCTACTCGGTCATGGTGTATTATTTTTTTTTATATGATGCTGAATTCTATTGGCTAGAATTTTTTTGAGAATTTTTGCATCTATATTCATGAGAGATATTGGTCTGTAATTTTCTTTTTTTGTGATGTCTTTGCCTGGTTTTGGTATCAGTGTTATGCTGGCTTCATAGACTGAATTTGGAAGTGTCGCTTCCTCTTCTATGCTCTGAAATAGCTTGAGTAGTACTGGTACAAGCTCTTCTATAAATGTTTTGTAGAATTCTCCAGTGAAGCCATGTGGGCCAGGGCTTTTTTGGTTGGGAGTTTTTTTATTACCTTTTCAATCTCTTCTCTTGTTATGGGTCTGTTCAGATTTTCAACATCACTTTGTTGTAGTTTGGGTAGGCCATGTGTTTCTAGAAATTTATCCATTTCCTCTAGGTTTTCAAATTTGTTGGAGTATAGTTTTTCATAATATTCTATTATAATCCTTTTTATTTCACTTGGGTCTGTTGTAATGTCCCCCATTTCATTTCTTATTTGGGTTATTTGTGTCCTCTCCTGTTTTTCTTTTGTCAGTCTGGCCAGTGGTTTGTCGATTTTGTTGATTCTTTCAAAGAACCAACTTTTGGTTTTGTTGATTCTTTCTATTGTTTTTCTGTTCTCTATTTTATTTATTTCTGCTCTGCTCTTTACTAATTCTTTTCTTCCTGTGGCTGTGGGGTTTTTTTTGCTGTTCTCTTTCTATTTGTTTCAGTTCTGTAGTTAATGTTTTGATTTTGTCCCTTTCTTCTTTTTTGATGTGTGCATCTATTGCAATAAATTGTCCTTTGAGCACTGCCTTTGATGTGTCCCAAAGGTTTTGGTATGATATGTTTTCATTCTTGTTTGATTCTAGGAATTTTTTTATTCCATCTCTGATTTCTTCTATAGCCCAGTGGTTTTTAAGCAGGGTGTTGTTCAGTTTCCATGTAATTGATCTTCTTCCTTGCTCTTTCTATTGTTAATTTCTACCTTGATGGCATTGTGGTCAGAGAAGATACTTTGAATTATCTCAGCGTTTTGGATCTTGTTGAGGATTGCTCTGTGGCCTAAGATGTGGTCTATTCTGGAGAACGTTCCATGTGCATTGGAAAAGAATGTGTCCTTTGTAGCGGTTTGGTGGAGTGTTCTATATATGTCTCTGAGGTTAAGTTGGCTGATTGCGCCCTTTAGGTCTTCTGTATCTTTGCTGAGTTTCTATTAGTTGTTCTGTCCTTTACTGAGAGTGGTGTGTTGAAGCCTCCTATTATTATTGTGGAACTGTCAATTTCTCTTTTCAGTGTTGTTAGAGTTTGTTTTATGTATTTTGGAGCCCTGTCATTGGGTGCGTAGATGTTTATTATGGTTATGTCTTCATGATGGATCGTCCCCTTAGTCATTATATAGTGTCCTTCTTTGTCTTTTATGGTAGATTTTGTTTTAAAGTCTATTTTATCTGAGATTAGAATTGCCATTCCTGCTCTTTTTTGGTAGTTGTTAGCTTGATATATTTTTTTTCAAACTTTGACCTTTAATAAACTCACATCTTTGTTTCTAAGGTGTGTCTCTTGTAGACAGCATATTGATGGATCCTGTTTTCTTATCCATTCTGTCACTCTCTGTCTCTTTATGGGTGCATTGAGTCCATTTACATTCAGTGCAATTATTGATAGATGTGAGTTTGTTGCTGTCATTTTGTAGTGCTTTTTTTTTGTGGTGTTGAAGTTTTTTTTGTTCTTCTTACTGTCTTGTGCTGAGTTACTTTTGTTTGTGGTTTTTTTTTTTCATTTCTTTTGTTTTTGTAGGTTTTGTTTTTGCTGAGACTATGTTTTTCCTCTTTTTTTATGAGTATGTTTGTTAACTTTCTTTGTGGTTACCATGAATTTTACCCTTATCTTTCTAAGATTGAAGCAGTCTACCATTACTTGGTATCACCTTGCCTTCCTCTCCATTAGAAGGTTCTATACCTATGCCGTTTATTCCCTCTTTTATAGTTTTGATGTTGTTGTCATTTACTGATTAACTGCTCTGATTCCCTGTTGTATTTCTTTTGGTTTTAGATAGTCCTCGAGAGTTCATTTCCTAGATTGGTATCTGGCTGGTACAATCCTGCATCCTAGATTCTGCCTGTGAGCTGAAGTTGTTTGTCCTCAGATCAAAGGACTCCCTTTAATAATTCTTGTAAGTTTGGTTTGACTTTTGCATATTCCCTTAATTTCTGTTTATCTGGAAATGACCTTATTTCACCATCAAATTTGAACGAGAGTTTTGTAGGATATATTATTCTTGGCTGGCAATTTTTTCTTTCAAGATTTTATATATGTCTTCCCACTGCCTTCTTGCCTGCATGGTTTCTGCTGAATAATCTGAGCTTAGTCCTATTGTTTCTCCTCTGTATGTGACTTCTTGTTTTTCTTGAGCTGCTCTCAGGATTCTTTGTCTTTGGTTTGGGTGAGTGTGATTCTGATATGCCTTGGTGATTTTCTTTTGGGGTCTCTCTTATATGGGGTTCGTTGAGCTTCTTGGATGGCCAGCTTTTCATGTTTCATGATATTGGGGAAGTTTTCTGTCAGCAGTTCTTCAATGATCCTCTCTGTGTTTTCTGTTTTCTCCCCTGTTCTAGAATTCCAATCATGCGAAAATTTTTGCTTCTGATTGTATCCCACATAACTCTCAGGGTATCTTCATGTTTCTTTGTTCTTTTTTCTGAGGTTTCCTGAAACAAAGTTGTATCCAAGTGTTTGTCTTCAATTCTACTGATCCTGTCTTCCACCGTTTCAAATCTGCTTCTCAGCCCTTCTATGACACTGTCCATTTCTGAAATCTTGTTGTTTATCTTTTGGATTTTCTAATTGTTGTCTTTGTATAATTTCTAGTTGTGAATTTATTTTGGCATTTTGTTCCTGCATTATTTTCCTGAATTCTTCCAATTTTTTGTCTGTATTTTCCATGAATTTGTCTATTTTTTCCTCATGCTTGTCAGCTTTTTGCCTCAGTTCTTGGAGAATTCTGAGTATTAGAGATTTGAATTCCCTATCAGGTAGTTCTTGTGCCTTTTCTTACACTGGAAAGTCATCTGGTCTTTTATTTTTGACACCTACTGGAACCATCCTGTCCTGTTTTTGTAAATGTTTTGATATTGTCTGCTGTCTTCAGGGCATTCAGCAGTTATTTTTCTTGTTTGTTGATTGTAGATTTGTTTGTTTCATCCCACCCCCCCCCTTTTTTTTTTTTTTTTGATTTGACTATGTCTGAGCAGGCGGACTGCGTGTTCCTTGTTCTCTCATCTGTGGACACAATACTCCTCTCCTCCTTCTCTAATTGGCAGGGTCAGTCACTCAGATATGGTACGACAGGGCAGGTCCAGCTAAAGAGGAGTCACTGGGACGGGTTGTCTGTGGCACTTACTACAGCCCACCAGGGCGGGTCAGTAATCAGTTCAGGGCAGGTTCCAGTAGGCTGTGCCTGTGCTGCTTGGTGGTGGGATGTCAAGCACACATTGCAGGTAGGCAAGATGTAGTGGGGAGATTGGTATGTGTGGAGCTAAGATGGATATGGGAGAGAGGAGAGAGGAACAGGACCCAGAAACATACAAACAAACAAAAAAGAATGCTAGGGGAGCTTGCCATTGGAGTGGAGAGATGAGAGACTATGACATGGAGAAAAACAGAAAGGGGAACAGGAAGAAAAGAATGAATAAATAAAAATCGGAAAGGCTAAAGAACTGAAAAGTTCCCAGGGATCCCACTGGTGCAGCTATGAGGCCTAGGGAAGTCGCTCCCAGGTGTTGCAGCACAGCCTGGCCGGAAGGCGTAGAGGTATACAATGCCAGGTATTCAGGGAACAGGAAGAGAAGGAAGATACAGAGAGACGAGAAACTGAGTAATGAAGAAAGACAAAAAGGGAAAAGAAAAAAACCAAATTAAAAAAAAAAAGAACAAAAAAAAAGCCCCCTGAAAAAAACAGGGAGAAAAAAAAAAAAAACCCAACCAAAAAAGAAATGCTGTCAAGGATTCCTCTGCAAGTCTGTGCAAGCTGATGGGGTAGTCTCCTTGCCACGCAGCACCACCTGGCCAGAAAGGTCTCCCAACTCAAGAAAAAGAAAAGAAAACAAACAAACAATTCAAAACAAACAAACAAACAAACTAAAGCCCCGGGATCCCACCAGCGCGGCAGCCCAGACCGGGAAGCAGCTCCACACTCGAACGGAGCTCCACAGCCCCTCAGGAAGAAGCAAAGATGGCACACGGAGCCAGGTATTTGAGTGAAAGGAGGGGGAGGTGGTGAGAGGTTAGGAAGAAATCAAAAGAAGCAGAAAACAAAGCAACACTCACAGCCAACAAATGGCACTCAGAGAGCCAGCTAGTGCGGACTGGTGGAATCCAAGCATCCGGAGTTTCTCAGACAAGAGACTGTGTCCATGGGTAGCAGAGGGGGCCGAGTGTGGGTGAAGAAGGGTAGGGAGTGGGGACGTGTATATCACAAATTACCGGAGCTCTGCAGCCCCTCAGGAAGAAGCAAAGATGGTGCACGGAGGCAGGTATTTGAGCGAAAGGAGGGGGAGGTGGTGAGAGGTAAGGAAGAAATCAAAAGAAGTGGAAAAAAGCAACACCAGCAGCCAACAAATGGCACGCAGAGACAGGTATTGTGGTCTGGTGGAATCCAAGCAGCTGGTGTTTCCCAGATAGGAGATTGTGGCCACGGGAAGCAGAGGAGGCCTAGTGGGGTGAAGAAGGGTGGGGGGTGGAAAAGCGTATATCACAAATTACTGGTTGCTCTGTCTCTCACTGGATGCTCCGTGAAGCTGCCTTCTTGTACCCCCTGTTTGCTGGTCTCCGATAGCAGTCCAAGATGGCGGATCCGCGCTGCGTTAGCTGGTAGGGGACCTCTGCGTGAATCTCTCCTCGCTCTCCATTCTCTGTCATTTTTCTCACTCCATTTGGTGCTTAGCTGAGTTCTTTATCTCTTCATTTGATATTTTAGGGTTTCAGGATTGTTGTTTTCTCTGTTCAGCTTAGTTTTTCAGATCTTTGCTGTGGAGGGAAGGCATGGTGCTTCTGCTTAGAGCACCATTTTTCCAGAAGCTCCTAAGTCAATCTCTTTTGAGATATAAAAGAGAGAAGCAAGCAGAGAGACAGGGAGACCTCATACTACCAAGAAAGAAGCTCCGGTAGCATATCACATCCTTTGGACCCAGGATCCCTGTGCTGAGAAGCTCCTAGACCAGGGGAAAATTGATGACAAAGACCTTCCCCTAGAGCCAACAGAGAGAGAAAGACTTCCCCTGGAGCTGATGCCCTGAATTCAGACTTCTAGCCTCCTAGACTGTGAGAGGATAAATTTCTGTTTGTTAAAACCATATACTTGTGGTATTTCTGTTATAGCAGCACTAGATAACTAAGACAAAGGGCTTTACAATTTCTCAGAATATATATTTTTTACTCAGTGTAAGTAAAATATGAGACCTCAGAATACAGCTATCTCATTAGACTGCTGTCCTACAAGTCTAATTTGTGTGGTTGTCGCACAAGGAGACTCCTTGATGAAGAAGGCTTTATATAACAAAGTAATAACACTAATAATAGTCATAATAATAATAATAATAGCATAAATTTATTTAATGCTTATTGTGCACCAAAACTGTTCAGGGCTTTATAAATATCTTACATAATCCTCTCAACAAGCTTTGAAGCAGTTGCATTAGAATTCTCACTTACAGATTATTAAACTAAGGGAAAGATTAAGATACTTGCCAAACATTAAGCAGCTGAAAGGTAGGAGAGCTAGAATTTTAACCTAGGAATTCTGACCCCAGAGCCTGCATTTTCAGCCACTACACTGGCAACCGATATTTCCTGGAAGAAGTATAACCGGAATGCTCCTTGGAGGCCATGATGGTGAGACTTCATCTCACACACTTTGGAGATATTATCAGGAGGGACCAGTCCCTGGAGAAGGACATCATGCTTGGTAAAGCAGAGGGTCAGTGAAAAAGAGGAACTCCCTTGATGAGATGGATTGACACAATGGCTACAACAATGGGCTCAAGCATGGCAGTGATCACGAGGATGGCACAGGACCAAGCAGTGTTTTGTTCCATTGTACACAGGGTCGCTGTGAGTCAGAACCACCTCCATGGCACCTAACAACAACAAACAACGACACTCTGATGCTGTTACTTTCGCCTTTGATGGAATCCAAAGTGGATTTCATTCATACTAAACTCCTGTCTGTGATACCTAATGTTGTTTATTCCAATTCAAGTCAAATTTACTGAGCCCTTGGTATGTGCCAGATAGCAGATAAGTACTTCAAAACGTATTTATTTTTTTAACTAACACCAATTAACACCTATGTATACCAGATACTCTGCAAGAGGACAGCCATATAAAGGTAAGTAGGCATGGTCCCTTTTCTCAGGGACTGTGTGTCCACAGACAATTAGAAACTAACCTGAGAAATGTTTTAGTAGGTGTAACAAGAAGCACCTAAGTTGTTCCAGGCAGCCCAAGTAAGACTTCAAAAAAGTAGTGCCATTTAAGTAGAGGCTTGAAGGGTACGTGTTTAGCAGAGAAAATACCGTTGGGTTTGTGTGTGGCTAGAGGGATAGAAGTGTACTGAAAGTTAAGGAGGTGTTATAACAATGTACCACCAGAATGCAAGATGTTAATAGGAGATACAACATGCTGAAGGGAGAGGGGAGTATACGGGAACTCTATGTATTTTTGTGCACAAGTTTTCTTTAAACCTAAAACTGCTCTGAAAAATAAAGTCAGGAATCTACAAGTGACTTGATGGAGCATGTGAGTGAGATGAGACTGGAAAATAGTCCAAGGCTAGAGTGTGAGGCGCTTCCTCTCCAAGCTAGAGAGTTATGGCTTTATCTGTAGACCAGAAGTCACAAGCTCAGTTACCTACAGGTGCCAGGCAGATAAGATCAATAAGTGAATCAGACTGGATGGTCAGCAGTAGGGAGTGGTTGAGACTATGGAAAACAGAAAACTACTTATCATAGCTGAGAACATGTAGCTCATGTAGGTTGGATCTAGGGTTTCCAGACACTTCTGTTTTTTATCAAAATTCATAAATCTAGATTTATATGAGAAATACCCAACCTTTTAAATTTTGGAAACTATTGAAAATGATGATAAAATGTGCAAACCAGAGACAGCATGAATGGTGCCCTTGGGCTGATAGCGTGCACCCTTTGCTAATACAATGGGGTATTGGAAGGACATGACGCAGGGGAGCAACATGGTCAGATTTGAACGTTAGAGTGTCAGTGAAGATGATATTGTTGATGATTGGTGAGGTCAGTGGTAAAGGACCAGTTATGAGGCTATTCGGTTGTTTGGGCAAGTAGTTCTTAGGTATTTACTTGTAGTCATATTCTTGAGAAAGGAGTGAAGCGGTATGTTTGAGAAGTAATAGGACTTAGTGAGGAATTGAACTTGGCTAGAGGGAAGGGGTGGTGAGTTATGAGAAAGAGGTAAAAGTCAAGGGGACTTCCCAGTTGTGAGACATAGGAGACTGAGTGGATGGGAGTGCCACTGGCTGGTAGGGAATGCAGAACTAGGTTTGAAGTATGGGGAAAAGAGTTTTTATGTAGGCACTATTGAGTATGAGGTTCTCTCAGCGAATCCAGGAGAAAATATTCTAACTCATTTAATTCTCTTAATAATGTTATCCACCATTATATCTGTCAGTTTATTGTACCGTGATGGCTTGTATGTTGATATGATGCTGGAAGCTATGCCATCAGTATTTCAAATATCAGCAAGGTCGCCCATAGTGGACAGGTTTCAGTGGAGCTTCCAGACAAAGATAGACTAGAAAGAAAAGCCTGGTGATCTCCTTCTGAAAATTAGCCAGTGAAACTCTGTGGCTCATGATAGAATATTGTACCATATATGGCTGAAAGATGAGCCTCGTTGGTTGGAAGCACTCAAAACACACAGTGTCTGCAACAATGGACTTGAGCATACCCATACCAGGGATTCTGAGGATGGTGCAGGACTGGACAACATTTTGTTCTGTTATACATGAGGTCGCCATGAGTCAGAACCAACTTGATGGCAACTAAGAACAACGTTATGAGGTAGATCATATTAGCCCAGTTTTTAACAGTGCAGAAGGTAAATCCCAGAAAAGTTAAAATTTTGTCCAAGTCCTCTCATTTTATTAGTGGCAGAAACAAGATTGATGAGTGCCCCTCTATCAATCAATCTTCCAATAAAACTAGGATCTTGTGAAATACCTGACAAACGCCCCTCATCTCCTTCTTTTACATTTTGACTACTCTTATGTCACAGGAAAATACTAGGCATTCACAAGCCATGTTTTTATACTTTAAGGAAAGACTTGAGAAAGTCAATATTCATGAGTCACCAGCAAATAATCGGGTCGTACAAGTGAATCAAAGTAGCGAGGACAATATGCATGTTCATTTTCTTGTTATATGTCACCCATGAAGCACCAGCTTGTGCCTGAGCTCAGGTAGTTTACATAAACAAATCACCAAAGAGGAAGATAAATTTGGTGTGAAAACAGTTTTTGGTCTCAAGTTTCTACCATGTTTTTGACGGTGACAAAGATAGTTTCAAAAGGTACAAAAATAGAATTTAAAATATATATATGTTACTTCATGAAAGTAATTACAATAAAACACCATCTATTTGATTTAAGCATGATTGCTGCTCAAAATATTCCTATCTCTGTTACGTAGAAACTATCAAACTCATTTGGACTTGTAGAGGTTGCGCAAATTTATTTATTTTTGTTTTGGAGGTGGGAGGCATTGTTTGTTTAGATAGGGGTGGGTGGACTAAAGTGAGAATTCTAGCTCCTGGTGCTTTATCACGGAGTAGCTCAAGATCTCAGGTAAGATATACCACAGGGCTGCTGTAACAAATTACCACAAACTAGGTGGCTTAAAACAACAGAAATTTACCCTCTCATAGTTCTGGAGGCCAGGAGTTCAAAATCAAGATGTTGGCAGGGTCATGCTCCCTGTGAAGGTTCTAGGGAAGAATGCATTGCTTGCCTCTTCTAGCTTCTGGAGGCTCTAGGCGTTCCTTGGCTTGTGGCCACATCACTCCATTCTCTGCCTCCCTGGTTACGTTACCTCCTCCTCTTCTGTGTGTCTGTGTTATCTCCCTTTGCCTTCTCTTATAAGGACACTTGTGATGGCCTTTAGGTATCACCTGGATAATCCAGGGTCATCTCCACATCTCAAGAGCCTTAATTTAATCACGTCTGCAAATACTTTCTTCCAAAGAAGGTTACATTTACAAGTTCTAGGAATTAGAATTTGATATATTTGGGTGGTCATTATTCAGCCTACTACATATAGAAGCCCTGGTGGTGCTTAAAGCAATCAACTGCTAACTGAAAGGTCAGCAGTGCAAAACCACCAATGGCTCCGCGGGAGAAACATGTGGCAGTCTGCTTCTGTAGCGATTTACAGCCTTGGAAACCCTGTGGGGGCGCTAAGAGTTGGAATTGGCTTGACAGCAGTGAGTACATACAGTTTAAGGTTTGATCCAAGGACTAGGCTAAGCAGTATGTGCATTTGGCTCTAGGGCTTAGCTCTAAGGAAAGTATTCTTTGTGAACAGAAGCAAAATGTCCAAATCAGAGTGGTAGTGTGAAGTGTCAGATCCAAAAGATAACACATAACTGTAAATAGGAAGATAAAACACATGGTTAGAATTCAGAACAATGTTTCCCATGACACTAAAGCCATGCAAGCAGAGGTGGGAGGCACTTCTTTGGCGCCCCCATTGATATATTGACAGTTCTATGAACATCCAGGTTGCAGAATGCGTCTGTAAGGCAGGTTGATGACGTGCAATTAAAATTATGAGCCACTGGTTGCAAAAAAGTCATCTAGAGAAAATAAGTGTGTCTGGGAGAGGCTCAGGCCAAGCTCTTAACTGGGTTCCTATCTCTCAATTGTAGTTTCTGTGTATAATTATCCCCACTCCACCAACCCTTCCCCCAACTAATCCAGGTCAAAATGACTCAGCCCTTTCTCAATGATAAAATCTTGGCGTATCCAAAGGGTCACTTGCCCACAAAGTTATCAGTGACCCTACTCACTCACACGTATCAATATTATCTCCCTCATCCTTCCTCATACCAACTCCTTCCTAAAATAGTTCTCCTTATCACTTGCCCTAGAGAAAACTCACATCTGCCTGCAACAAGCAAAGTATTTCCCACCAACACAAATTCCCATGAAAACTGATCCAAAATGTAAAATGGAAGCGTGGAATGCATTAGATTTTAGAACCAGCACCTTAGTGTTTTTAATTCTTAGAATCACATTAATTATCAGAATGGTTCTTGCCTTTTGTGAACCTGAGCACATTTTTTGGATAGTGCATCAGGGGCAAGGAGGAGTTGGTGTGCAGTGCCTGTGATCTTTATGCGGTAATATTACTGTCACTTGATTGCCCTCTCGGTGGTTATGGTTCTCCAGAATAGATGACAGAAAGTAAACAAATGATATTGCTTCCTTATGGCTAAGGGCTGAGTAACCTTCACATTTATCAACTGGAGTTCTGCTCTGAGACTGCTCCCATACTGCGTTTACCACAATACCATTTCCTCTGTGGTTTTCTGATGCTGAAAATCTTTCCTGGTTAAACTTATATCATACTGTGTCAAGAGTGATAAAGCATTTTAGGCATATTTGGCATGCATGGCTTTATTAAAAAAGGAATTGCTAAGGAAGCAGATGTTGATGCTTTGTTTCATCCTGCTGTCTTTCATGTTCCTATAGATTTACTAAGGGAAAATTTTACTATATCAGTTAAGGAGATGCCGTATTGTAATTGAATCCCAAAGGAGATTTAATCTCAATAGAGTTTACAATCCACATCCATCAAGGCAATAGAAAGTGAATCCTCAATGAAATATTACTTGCATCTTACTGTACCTGACCTTAGGGAGCACACCAGTCAATGGGAGAAATAAGAGATTGCTAAGGGCCATCCTTTGGAAAACCCAGTGTCCCCAATGATTTTTCTCCTTGTATCTGCATTGCACTCAGGTCAGGAACACTGTAATCTTACAATAGTGGGAAGTGGTATTGAACACTTAGAGAGAGCATAGTGTGTAGTGTGTATCTACAGTCAGATACACATGAGTAACCACTTTTTCACTCTGTTTATATTATTGTTGTTGCCTTTTAGTTGGTCCCTGACTCATGGAGATCCCATGCACAATGGAATGGAACACTTCCTAGTCCTGTCCCATTCCCATGATCTGTTGTGGATTGGACTGTTGTGATCCATAGGGTTTTCACTGGCTGATTTTTGGAAGTAGACTGCCAGGGCTTTCTTCCTAGTCTGACTTAGTCTAGAAGCTCAGCTGAAACCTGTTTAGCATCATAGCAATGCACAAGCCTCCACCGACAGATGGGTAGTGGCTGTGCATGCGGTGTATGGGTGGAAGTTAAACCTGGGTCTCCTGCATGGAAGGTGAGAATTCTGCTACTGAACCCCTAAACCAGACCCATTGACGTCGAGTTGATTTAACTCATAGTGACTCTATAGGACAGAATAGAACCGCCCCCATAGGGTTTCCAAGGAGCAGCTGGTAAATTCAAACTGCCGACCATCTCGTTAGCAGCCAAGTTCTTAACCACTGCGCCACCAAAACCACCAACACCCCTCTATTTATACTAGTCAAGTCATTTTATCTCCCAAATGTTGCCTCTTCATCTATAAAATGGAGATAATAACATCTATTTCATCAGGCCTTAGTAGGGATAGAATGATCCAGTGCATGCCAATTGCCCGGTATATGGTAGGCAGGTGTCAAGTAAGGGATATTTCATTCTCACTCATGCTATCCTTTATTTACATTCGTGTTCGTTGGACTCTCTAACCCTGATACTTCACTTAGAAAACTCTGCTCACTTAGAAGTCCACATTCTTTTTTTTTTTTGGTGATGTTGTGCTTTTATCCACATGACTTTTTTTTCTCTTCACACTTTTTTGTTACTTTGGTTTCTGAAAGAGTAGAGTGGTTGGCAGTAATTCACATCTAAGTTATGGTTTCTTGATTAACAAATAGATTTTACTAAGAAAAACATTTACTTTAATGCATTCTGTGTAGGATCAAGTACTAGTCATCAAAGAAAATAAATTGGGTTCTGCCTCTCCAACTGACTCCTGAATCCTTACTTAGCATCTTCAGAGCCTCTGGGATTGAAGATGCCTAAATCCAGTCAGAAAGACGATATATTTACAATGACCTGATCTTAAAATTAATCAAAACTCACAGTTCTCCAATGGGAAATTGGAAAATTCCTAAGCACAAAGGGGTTTTTGGTCCTTACTAAGTGAAGACAGCACACACAATCACCCTGCTGACCACCTCTTGGAATAGTTCTTTTCATGGGGCTTTGCAGTCCCCTGTGCTGGAGGGGAAATAATGCTTTCTCAACTTTCATCGAAGATTGAACAATTGGTTCTGGCATAATTTAATTAAAAGCCCCATTGCCAAGGAGGAGTGAGTTAAAGATGTAAGTCTGGACTTCTAATATCCTGACTTTAAAGTTCATAAATCACCTTTATATTTCACTGGGTTTTATTGTATTTCCTATTTCATTGAATAGTTATTTTTCTTATTCCCTGGGACAATTAATCTAGAGGAAGTTTGGAGCAGCATATTAAGCCTCAAAAATGTAGCTTAAAGAGGACACAATGATACTTGGAGGGCCTCCATTTATGACACTATGGAGCACCAGATGACTAGAGGAATCCTGTTGGCATAAAAATGATTAGGAGACATGCATGCAGAGAAGCAGACACTGGAACCAGCATTTGCCAAAACTTGTTGGCTTAGGACTTGGAGTTTATAGACATAAAAACTGGGGAGAGAACAAAAATTCTGAGGCTTATGCAACAAGGGAAGTTGAATAGAAGCCTCGGAATAAAACTTAAACCTGCTAAAGTCAACATTTCAGTGGATAAACTAGGTAAAAGAAAAACAAACAAACAAAATTAAAGAAAACAAAACCCTACCCTGAAGAGGGAGAGAGTAGGGATTCTGGCCTATCTTGAACTTGGCTCTTGCGGGAAAAATATGAAGAGATAATCTCCCATGAGATGTCCTAGCCACAAACTTACTATCCTGAATATTTAAGGCAGGAATTAATTCCACCTGAAGGCCCCAAATCTCCAAACAGAAAACTTAGTTTAATGAAGCCTTATTTCGGTGGTGCCCTGAGCACTTGGAAGAAGCCAATGCAAATCATCTCTGAAGGAACATGTTTTAAAAAAAGACCTTAAGGTATCTCCACAGATGAAGTTCCTAGGGTCATGATGCAATTAAAAACATATCCACAAGTATGGCAAATACTAGGATTATCATATACAAAATATAAAATTAATATGTTGAAAGAAATAAAAGTGTGTCTTTTGTTTATCTGCAGGAACCAGGGACAAAAAAATAGCCATCAGCCATACCTAAAAAAGAATTGAAAATAATTCTAGAAATAAAAATCATAATCATTAAAATTAGGAGCACAACAGACAAATTAAATAGTAGGTTAGACACAGCTGAAGATGGAATTTATGATATGGTACATAGATATGAAGAAATTAATCAGAATTAGTCCAGAGAGAGAATGAACAAATGTAAGAGAGAGAGCAAGGTATACAGAGTGATCAAGTATAATATATAGCTGTTGTTGTTAGGTGCCATTGAATTGATTCCAACTCGTAGTGACCTCATGTGACAGAGTAGAACTTCCCCATAGGGTTTTCTAGGCTGTAATCTTTATGGAAAAAGATTAACAGGTCTTTTTCCCAAGGAGCTGCTGGGTGGGTTTGAACCACCAACCTTTCAGTTAGCAGCCAAGTGCTTAACTGTTGTGCCACCAGGGCTCCTGAATATATAGCTAACAAGTCTAATATATATCTAATTGGCATTCCAGGCAATATTTGAACATGGGTAAGTATTTTCCAGAACTTTTGATTACATAATTCCTAAGATTCAGAAAGTCCAACAAATCTCAAATACATTAACTGCAAAGCAATCACGGCCTAGACTGATGGTGGTTAAACTGGCATATAACCAAAGACAGAGAAGATTTAAAATCATCCAGAGAAAAAAATATACCAATGACCTACACAGGAATGGCAATTAGACCTCTAGTGGCCTTCTTGAGAGCAACAATGAAAATGAGAAAGTTGTGGGAAAATATCATCAATGTAGCAAAAGAAAATAACTGTTAGCTTAGAATTGTATAACCAGCAAAACTATTTTTCACAATGAAGGTGAAATAATTTCTAGAAAGAAACCAAGAGAATTCACTATGAACCGATCACTAAGGCAATTCTAAGGAACGTTCTTCAGGGAGAGGGAAAACAACCACTAAAGGAATGTTTAATACACCATAGACTGCTGGAGGAAGAAACAAAACTGTCTTGGAAGAAGTACAGCCAGAATGCTTCTTAGAAACGAGGATGGCGAGACTTTGTCTCCCTTACTTTGGACATGTTATCAGGAGGGACCAATTTCTGGAGAAGGACATCATGCTTACTAGAGGGTCAGTGGAAAATATGAAGACCCTGAACAAGATGGACTGACACCGTTGCTGCAACAATGGGCTCACACATACCTGCTATTGTGAGGATGTCAGAGGACCAAGCAACATTTAGTTCGGTTATACATAGGGTCACTGTGAGTCGGAACCAACTCCACGGCACCTACCAACAAAGGAAGATCTAAGATAAAAGCACAATGGTCAACAAAAAATATGGAAAACGTGATAAGCTAAAAAAAAATTGACTTTGGGAAACAATATTGATAATGTCTGATTTTTTAACTTAAAAAAAAAAAAGAACCAAGATACTCAACTGTGGTTCCCATATTATATGCTGAGAGACTTGTGGTGCCCCAGTGAATTCACAAAATTTCAAGGGAACACAGCAATATCAGTCAGACAGCATGAACTGCTAGCTCAAGATATTTCATAGTTTCAACATTAAATTGCACTACATTCCTTTCGATTGTATCATATCTTTACCAAGCAGAGTTTTCAGGTGTTGGTGTGAAAAAAAGCAGGTATCATGAGAAAATCAATATGAAACAGGAAATAAGGGTGGAGGTATCCAATCTGACTCTTAGATTTGAAAGGTTGTACAGTGCCAAAAAGGTGCCCATATGCTATTAGAATGTTCATTGTGGTTATTTAAAAATGAAATAAAACACTACTTTTTCTCTTAATTTATGTATGTGTGTGTGTGTGTGTGTATATATATATATATATATATATATATATATATAAATATTTCAAATAGCTGCTAAGTTATTACGACATAAGTACTCATTAAGTTGTTAGGACTTTAATAAACAAAACTGTCAAGTATTTCTTTTTCCTAAGGGCACTGAGAAATTTACTGAGATGCTAAGAATACTGCAAACCGATAAAATATGGGTACATCTGGCATATAAATGGGCAGGGGGAATAACTGAATAAGTATTGATCACATTTTGAGTTGGTCAAGTTAAATACGCATATTAATATTTCTAGAGGGAAAGAATAGTAAAAGAATAGAAGTACAATGTATAACATCTGAAATAGTAAAAGTGGGAAAAATCAAATGTGGGAAACCATCTTAATCCCAAAGGAGGCCATATAAGAACTTTTTTTTTAATGTAGTCTAAAAAGAAGGCACTAATGAAGATCCTAGAAATTAATTCAAATCTATCAATAATTCTAATACGCTAATTCTTCCGTTAAAAGCCAGAGATATAATAGGATAAATCCTGTAATTTTCTATTTTCAAGTGACATAACTAAAACTTAAGAATTTAGAAAGGTTGAATGTACAGCAACAAAATGATATCCGAAGATAATGCAAATCAAAATGACAGATGAAGAAAATACAAACCAAAATGATATATGAAGAAAACACAAACTTTAATAATAGACACCACAGACTTGAAAACAAAATGAATTACTATATAACAGGTCACCATAGAGCAAGAAAAATTTCAATTCACTCAAAAGATAGAATAATTCTAAAACTGTACAATAAGTATTGAAAATTTTAACACAATTAAGTCGACAGTATAATGGAGTGGTAAAATTCCTAGAAAATATGAGTTATTGAAATTTACTCAAGAAAAATGGGAAAATCTGAATTTTCCTATATTCATTGAATAAATAAATTAATCACTTAAAACCTTCTCACTAATAAAACACTAGTCCCACATCATTTTGCAGGTTAGTTTCCACCAGATATTGAAGGACCAGATAATTCCAGTCTTACACAAATACTTTCAGAAAATAGGAAAACAGGATTACTCTTACTCACTTTATAAAGATATTCTTGATATAAAGTCAAATAAGGACAATACAAGAAAGGACAATTGCAGGCCAATCTCATGAGAATAGATGCAAGACAGTTTTAAATAAAACATTAGCAAATAAAACTCAAAAATGAGTTTATTCATGAAACACAAAGTTGGTTCTACATTAGGAAAATTATTAATTCCCCATGTTAACAAATGAGGGCAGAATAGTTATATGATCATTTCAATAGATGGATTAAAAAGTATTTGATAGAAGTCAATATCTTTGATAAACATTCTCATCAAATTAGGAATAGATTCTTTAACCTGATAAAGTGTCTCTACAAAACCAGGGAGCAAACATACTCGTTGATGAAACATTAATTACACCGCCTTTAAAACTAGAAGCAAGATAAAAATGCTCTCTATTAACACTTCTGTTTATCAGTATATTGGTGCTTCTAGCCAGCAATATAATGTACGAAAACAAAATAAAATGTGTAAGCATTGGAAAGGAAATACAAAACTATAATTATTCAGAGATAATGTAATTAATTTTATAGAAAATCCAACAGAATCTACTAACAGAGTTATTAAGTTATAAGTGTTCGCCAGATATAAGATCAAAATCTAAAAATCAATTGCATTTCTCTATGCCAGCAATAAACGAAATTTTTATAAAAAGAAAAAGATTCATATTATCTTAACAGCTAAAATGTAAGAAATCCAATAAAAAATGTATAAAGCCTTTATAATAAAAAATCAATCTTTACAGAAAATATTAAAATGACTTAAATAAAGGAAATTATTAAAATAAATGTTTAATGGGTAAGAAGATAATATTGTAAGGATATTAATTTGGCCCAACAGAGTTTTCATGGAATTTGACAAGCTAACTTTAAATTTGATAGAGAAAAGGGCCATGGATCCCTGAAGACAAAGGACAAGGGTGGAGTGGGGTTCTTGTCAAATGAAATACAGATAATTATTATAAAGCTAGTCCCTGAATTGTGTAAACGGTGATCTGAAAGGTTAGAGGTTTGATTACACCCAGAGGCACCTTGGAAGAAAGGCCTGGTTATATACTTTCAAAAACTCATCCACTGAAAACCCTATGGAGCACAGTTCTACTCGGACACACATGGGGTCACCCTGAGTTGGGATTGACTCAGCTGCAACTGGTTTAACGGTTATTATAAAGCCATATTGACTTAGTGTGGTATTGGTAAAGGGGAGACAAAAAGAACCATAGACCCCAGAAACAATCCCACACATGTACAGAAATTACATACAACAGAGCTGGTATTGCAGATTCATGAGGAAAGGAAGTACTGCTCAAAAACTCTTCTGGGGGAAAAATGAAATTGAATCCCCTCTTACATCTTATACAAAAATCAATTCCAATGTTTAAAAAACCAAAATGTGGCAGACTAAAATTAAAAAAGAATGTTTTTGAAAATAAAACTTTTTATTTTGAGATAATTGTAGGTTCACATGCAATTGTAAGAAATAATATGGAGAGATCCTATGTACTTTTTATTCAGTTTCCCCAGTAGTAACATCTTGAAAAATTATAGTACAATATCATAACCAGGATATTGAAATCCATACCATCAAGATAAAGAACACAAGGATCCCTCCTGTTGCCCTTCTATAGTTACATCCACATCCCTTTCCTCCACCCTCATCCCTCTCTAACCTCTAGGGACCACTTATCTGTTCTCCATTCCCATAATTTTATCATTTCAAGAATGTAATGTAAATGAAATCATACAATGTGTAACCTTTTGGGACTGGCCTTTTTCCCTCAGTATAATTCCCTTAAGATTCATCCAAGTTGTTACACGAATAAATTTGTTGTTAGTTGCCGTAGAGCCAACTGCAACTCATGACGACCTTATGTATAACAGAACAAAATGGTGCTCAGTCCTGCATCATCTCCATGATCATTGGTACGCTTGAGCCCATTGTTGTGGCTATTGTGTCAACCCACCTCATTGAAGGTTTTCCTCGTTTCCACTGGCCCTCTACTTTACCAAACATGATGTCCTTTTATAGTAGTTGGTCTTTCCTGATGACATGTCTAAAGCAAGTGAGTAGAAATCTTACCATTCTTGCTTCTAAGGAGCATTCTTCCAAGACTGATTTGTTTGTTATTCTGTAAATCTATGGCATAGTCAATATTCTTCACCAACACTACAATTTAAATGCATCAATTCTTCTTCTGTCTTCTTTTCTAATTGTCTAGCTTTCACATGCATATGAGTAGGGATGGATTACCCAGTAAACAAGGTACACGCAGGCTTACTTAAGCTTAAAACATAGAGTAACCTACCCCTGTAAAATAATTAAACCAAAATTAGTTAAGATGCCTAGAGACAAAGCAGACACCTGCTACTTATTCAATTAATTCAATAATTCAGTAAATATTTATTGAGCATCTACCAGATAGTGCCAGTTATTGTTTAAGTTACTGGGGATGTGGCAGGGAATAAAACAGCTATTAATATTAATACTTATGATTAACTATTAATCATTACTGTTAGTACACTTAACACATTTTTGTTGCATGAATTAATGTGCACCAAAGCCACCCAGCCAGTACTTACTGAAGCAAGAGTTCAAACCCAGTCTGTCAAAGATAATAATGAAAACAATTGCCATTTATTTTGAGCTTACTCTCTTTCAGGCCCTGTGATCAGCACTTTGCACTCATTATTTCACCTAATCCTTACAAACTCCTTAGAAAGAGATATTATTATCTACATTTAACTGATGATGATTCTGAGGCTCACAAGACTAACTGTCTAGTACAAGGTCACACCCACTGGGTCTGCATCGCCAAAACTTGAGCTGGTAATTGCTTTGCTAGGCTGGGTCCAAAACCCTTCCTCCTTTCACAGCTTTTCTATCTGGGTGCCAGAGTACCCTTGGCTACCTGCAAGGGAGCAGATCAGTTTATTAACTAATTGGGCCCCACAGTGCCAAGCAATCATTTTGGCTGATTTTCTTTCCCCATTGAATCAACTCATTCATTTTACAGAATTGACCACATCAGATAGTTATGTTAATGGTCGATGAAATTATCCTTGTCCATTTTCTTCATTTACTAGGTCTCCATCTGCCAGGAACCTGGCAAAGAGCTTACAGTCAGATATACCTAAATTTTAATCCAAGGGCAACCATTTATTAATTTTGTAACCTTGGGCAAGCACTTCTTTAGGTTTTGGTGACCTGATCAGTAGAAATGCAGATAATAATAGTTCTTATCTGGGGTGGTTCCCACCATTCTTTTGTTAGTTTGTCATACTGTGGTGGCTTGCATGTTGTTGCGATGTTGGAAGCTATGCCACGATATTTCAGATACCAGCAGGGTCACCCATGGTGGACATGTTTCAGTGGAGCACAGAGACTAAGACAGACTAAGAAGAAGGACCTGGTAATCTAATTCTAAAAAAATTGGGCAGTGAAAATCTTATAAATAGCAGTGGAACATTGTCTGATATATTGCTCAAAGATGAGCCCCTCAGTTTGGAAGGCACTCAAAATATGACTGAGGAAGAGCTGCCTCCTCAAAGTAGAGTCAACTTTAATGACATGGATGGAATAAAGCTTTCAGGACCTTCATTTGCTGGTGTGGCACTAGTCAAAATTAGAAGAAACAGCTGCAAACATCCATTAATAATAAGAATGTGGAATGTAGGAAGTACGAATCTAAGAAAATTGGAAGTCATCAAAAATGAAGCGGAATGCATAAAGATCAATATCCTAGGCATTAGTGAGCTGAAATAGAATGATATTGGCCGTTTTGAATTGGATAATCATATGGTTTAATATGCCGAGAATGACAAATTGAAGAGGAATGGCATTGCATTCATCTTCAAAAAAGAATATTTCAAGATCTATCCTGAAATACAATGCTGTCAGTGATACAAAAATATCAATACACCCACAAGGAAGAACAATTAATACGACTGTTATTCAAATTTACACACCAACCACTAGTGCCAAAGATGAGGAGATGGAATATTTTTTACCAACTTCCGCAGTCTGAAATTGATCAAACATGCAATCAATTTGTGTTGATAATTACTGGTGATTGGAATGCGAAAGTTTGAAACAAAGAAAAGGGATTAGTAGTTGGAAAATATGGCCTTGGTGATAGAAAGGAAACTGGAGATGGCATGGTAGAATTTTGCAAGACCAACAACTTATTCATTGCAAATACTTTTTTCAACAACATAAATAGTATCTATACAGGTGGACCTCACCACATGGAATACACAGGAATGAAATCAACCACATCTATGGAAAGAGACGAAGGAGAAGTTCAATATCATCAGTCAGAACAAGCCCAGGGGCCTACTGCTGAAGACTATCAATTGCTCCTATGTAAGTTCAAACTGAAACTGAAGAAAATTAAAATGAGTCCATGAAAACCAAAGTACAACCTTGAGTATATCCCACCTGAACTTAGAGGCCATCTCAAGAATAGGTTTGGTGCATTGAACACTGATATCTGAAGACCAAACGAGTTGTGGGATGACATGAAGGACATCATACATGGAGAAAGGAAAAGGTCATTAAAAAGACGGGAAAGAAAAAAACAAAGACCAAAATGGATATCAGAAGAGTCTCTGAAACTTGCTCTTGAACGTAGGGTAAACCAAAAAAAAAGAAAAAAAAAAAAAAAAAAAAAACCAAACCTGTTGCCCTCGAGTCTATTCCGACTCATAGCAAACCTGTAGGACGGAGTAGAACTGCCTCATAGTGATTTCCAGGGAGCAGCTGGTGAATTTGAACTGCCGACATTTTGGTTAACAGCCCATCTGTTAACCACTGTGCCACAGGGGCTCTAAAGCAAAAAGAAGAAATGATCACATGAAAGAGCTGAACATAAGATTTCAAAGGGCAGCTCGAGAAGACAAAGGAAAGTATTATAATGAGATGTGCAAATACCTGGAGTTAGAAAACCAAAAAAGGAAGAACATGCTTGGCATTTCTCAAGCTGAAAGAACTGAAGAAAAAATTCAAGCCTCGAGTTGCAATATTGAGGGATTCTATGGGGAAAATATTGAATGAAGCAAGAAACATCAAAAGAAGATGGAAGGAATACACAGAGTCGCTGTACCAAAAAGAATTGGTTGATGTTCAGCCATTTCAGAAGGTAGCATATGGTCAAGAACCCATGGTGTTGAAGGAAGAAGTCCAAGCTGCTCCGAAGGCTTTGGCGAAAAAAAAGCCTCCAGGAATTGACAGAATACCAGTTGAGATGTTTCAACAAATGGATGTAGCACTGGAGGTGCTCATTCATCTATGTCAAGAAATTTGGAAGACAGCCAACTGGAAGAGATCCATATCTGTGCCCATTCCAAAGAAAGGTGATCCAACAGAATGTGACAATTATCAAACAACATCACTAATATTGCATGCAAGTAAAATTTTGCTGAAGATAATTCAAAAATAGTTGCAGCAGTATATTGACAGGGAACTGCCAGAAATTCAAAGTGGATTCTGAAGAGGACATGGAATGAGGGATATCATTGCTGATGTCAGATAGATTTTGCCTGAAAGCAGAGAACACCAGAAAGATGTTTACCTGTGTTTTACTGAATGCAAAGGCATTCAGCTGTGTTGATCATAACAAATTATGGCTAACTTTTCAAAGAATGGGAATTCCAGAACACTTAATTGTGCTCATTCGAAACCTGTAGCTAGACCAACAGATAGAAGTTCAAACAGAACAAAGGGATACTGAGTGATTTAAAATCAGAAAAGGTTTGTGTCAGGGTTGTATCCTTTCACCATACTTATTCAATCTATATGCTGAGCATATAATGGTAGAAGCTGGACTAGATGAAGAACAACGTGGCATCAAGATTGGAGGAAGACCCATTATCAACCTGCGAGACGCAGACGGCACAACCTTGCTTGCTGAAAGCGAAGAGGACTTGAAGCACTTATTGATGAAAAGCAAAGACTGCAGACTTCAGTATGGATCACACTTCAACATAAAGAAAATAAAAAATCATCACAACTGGACCAATAAGCAACATCATGATAAACAGAGAAAAGATTGAAGTTGTCAAGGATTTCATTTTACTTGGATCCACAATCCACACCCATGGAAGCAGCAGTCAAGAAATTAGATTATTGCATTGGGAGAATCTGTTGCAAAAGACCTCTTTAAAGTGTTAAAAAGCAAAGATTTCACTCTGAGGAGTAAAGTGTGCCATACCCAAGCCATGGTATTTTCAATCGCTTCATATGCATGAGAAAGCTGGACAATGAATAACGAAGACTGAAGAAGAATTGATGCATTTGAATTCTGGTGTTGGGGAAGAGTATCGAATATACCATGGACTGCCAGAAGAACGAACAAATTTCTCTTGGAAGAAGTACAGCCAGAATGCTCCTTAGAAGCAAGGATGGTGAGACTTTAGCTCATGTACTTTATCTCATGTACATTAGCAGGAGGAACCTGTCCCTGGAGAAGGACATCATGCTTGGTAGAGGGTCCGTGAAAAAGAGGAAGACCCTCAAGTAAATGGATTGATGCAGTGACTGCAACAATGGGCTCACATGTAACACTGATCGTGTGGCTGGCGCAGGACTGGGCAGTGTTTTGTTCTGTTGCATAGAGGGTCGCTATGATAAGGAATTGACTGGACAGCAACTAACAACAACAACCACCTGGAGTGGTTAACGAGAGGATTAAGAGAAAACCCATTATCTCCTAACACAATGCCTATTCCTTAAGAGGTTTTGCTCAGCAGTAGCTGCTTTTATTAACATTTATCATTATTATTGTTAGCTTTAAAATTTTGTTTTAATATCTTTTTTTCTATGACCTTTGCTGACCTCCTTGACCTACACACTTTAGATAGGCAGTACAGGCAGTCACTGGGTTGTGAATGTTCGACTTATGTACAACCCATAGTTATGAACCAGCCCCCATAAAGCCTATTGTATTAAAAATTTGAGGTACATACAATGGCACGTAGTTTAACAATTGGGTGCTACTTTGCAACACGCAGCAAAACATTATTATTACTGTATTATTGTGTTAAAGACGTTTAGTGTACCTAGAAGTGTTTCTTCAATTTCTTTTTATGTATAGAAAGGTACACTATATACTACATACTAAGATAAACATTTGCCTAACTGACATTAGATATGGACCATACCTAACTCTTCTGACTTGCGTACAAATTCTACTGAAAGACAGACTTAGGAACAGTACTCGTCTGTGATCTGGAGACTACCTGTACTTGCTTGCTCCTCATTGTGCCTTGCTTCTTCATTATGGAATGGCACTGTGTTATAAACATGGTTTCAGGTCTCTGATTGTCTACCCGATCTAATTATAAAAACTTTGAATGCAGGTTCGTTCATCTTTTTACCACCAACCCCCTTCACTGTACCTAGCACCTAGATGTTCTGTGATGTTTGGTAAAATAAATAAATAGGTCATATATCTATTCACGTTGAATGGAAAGGTCAACACTTGTTTGTGCATCTTTGCTATGTCGTTGGAGGTATTACATTGATTTTGCTATGTGTAAAATCCACAGGGGAGTCCCTGGGTGGTGCACATGGTTAACATGCTCAGCTGCTAACCAAAAGGTTGGAGGTTTGAGCCCACTCAGAGATGCCTCAGAAGAAAGCCTTGGTGATTTACTTTCAAAAGATCGGCTATTGAAAACGCTATGGAGCACAGTTCTACTCTGACACACGTGAGGTCACTATGAGTCAGAATCAACTTGACAGCAACTAGTGTTACTTGCTAAAGTCCACAGGGGTGACTTCCATTAAGTCATATAATGTCAGCATTCTATCAGTCTTTTTTCATTTGAATATGCCTTGTTACTTCTAGTCTTGACCCAGATCTCTTGCTTTCTGTAAAGATGTTTTGCTGGCTATATAGAGGGTATCAGTATTGATTTTTAGCACTTTTTTTTGGTCTTGTTAGTGTTATATTATAGGCTTTTTCTTCTGCCATTTCTGCCATAGGACTTTTTAAAAAGACTCTCTTGCTTTCACTTAAACTTATTTCCCACATCACTTTAAGGTATACATTTTATTCTTTTCCCCCCATCATTAATGCATTACCATTTGACTCTGCCATTAGGCTGTCAATCTGTAAAACTCTTGAGGAAGAAAGAGAGACCTTATTTTAAATAGGCCTGATTCTTTGCTAGAGAGGTTGGTACACTGTCTACAGTACTATTCTTGTCAAGAATATGCTTTTGAAATTTCAAGGAGAAGAAATGAAATTTAGAAGAGTTACCAAACCATAAAAGACTGAAGGAGTAAAAGAGGGAACAAAACAGTAAAAAACCCAAAGACATAACCAAATGGAGAAAAACCATCATAAAATTCTATGCAAGGTCTTTTGCCTTATTTTAAAGTAGCTCAATATTCAACAAAGAATGCCCTGGATGCCAAAACTGAGGTTCAAGGCATGAAATCTCCCTTGAGGGAAAATAGTAGTTGAAGGTCCCTGAAGATCAGGCCCCCTGTCCGCTGTGAGTGGTCAAAAAACGACACAGGTTATTCTGAATTTCCGTGTTAAGGTTATAGAGATTGAGGTGTTGAGACTCAATGAGAATGAGAAAAGGGAAAGGGAACATTTTGTGACCATTCCTGAGATGTTATACAAATGGTGGTAAGTGGTAGTTCCTCCATTACCACTGAAGTGTGGGTGAGACAATATGCCGGAAAGGCAGCCAGAGAGATTTATGTCAGAATTTAGACAGACTTCCTGTGTTCTGAGGTCCTCGAATATGTTACTAAGCAGAGCAGGACTTGCCCCATAATGAGGGCTGCAGAATTTTCCAAGATTCCAAGTCATTAGGCAGGGTTTCTAGGGACAGCACTGCCACAGCCCTGATTGTTCTGTGAGATAATCTGACCTGATTCACGGACAAAGCCTATGGAATTATCTTCACTTCAGTCTTCACATAAAAGGGTGGGTGGCAACCAAACAGGGGAGTAAATCAGTTCTTTCTGAAGATCAGAGCTCAGACCAGCCCATTCGCCTCACGATTGTATGAATGCTACAGAAAATGAGAAACTGCAGTTCACTTCCTTTGCCACACATAAGAAGACTATGTTTCTGCTGAGTGCTGAACTATTTTCAACGCAAGGGAATTGAAGAAGAGTAGGTAAGAGACTTTTCATACTGGGAATATTATATGCAAACAGCAATGGAGGTAAGAGTGAAGGAAGTATACTCTCCAAACTGCTTCCATGAAAAATTTCAATCAACTGTTAGCTTCTCTTCACAAAACTTTGACATATGTCCCTTGACCTTTACCAACTACCCTTTCACGTTTGACACTTAACGTTTGCTACACGGTTAAAATTCAGCGTTAATTAATTCCAACACCATCAGTTCAGTTATATTTAGCTAAGAACACTCACTTTTGTCTTTTGTGAGTAGCACTGCAGGGTTATTACAGAGAGGTAGTCAGGAGGGCAATAGAGATACGAGAAGAATGATTCAGTGTGCAGATAATTGTTTCGAGTGAAATTTAGCTCAGTATTTTTGTTCCTGTCCTTAGTAGAGCTGAGATTTAGCACCTCCCTTGGCACTTAGCCCCCACCCCCACACTGGAGGAGGCTGTGCTGGGTGGGTTCTGAGAACAAGCCACACCAGAGTTGAATTATAGCACAGTTCCAACACTGGCAAGGATTTTCTCTGGCCAGCTCTGGGCTACAAAGCCTGTGATCCCAACAGAGAGACAAGGTGTCCCTAGAAAGGGTCTCCATACTGTGTGACATTGCCTTAATGAGGGAGGTTAGCATGCTTGTTTAAAGAAGTTTAAAGTGGTAACTGTTCTCAAAGAATGGAAGCCAGAGTATTTAACCATAGCAGAGCTATAGTTCTGACCTCAAAAATTCACCCATGAGGTTGTCTTATTGATGGTTTACTCCATAATGTGACCAAAGCACTCACTGGAAATGCGTAAACCCAGGAAATTTGATTCTTTCCCTTATAGAAGTGAAGCGTATTCACTCCAAGTGAAAAAGCATTTTTACTGGTCTCTTTATTCCATGCCCCTTTGCTTTGTGAATAGATTATAATAAGAATTTGGATATGCAAATCTAGCTTTTACCAGAAGTTCAAAATGCTGTAAAATCATTACAATGCCACTCTTTGGGATGTTGGCATGAATTTGCGTCTATAAGATTATTCTGCCACTGAAATACTTCTATCCTCTAGATGCATTTGCAGGACAGGAAGAGGGAAGCTCTCCATTTGGTAGATCCAAGCCAAAGAACTGTTGCTGTCGAATCGATTCTGACTCATAGCAACCCTATAGGACCAAGTAGAACTGCTCCATAGGGTTTACAAGAAGTGGCTGGTGGATTCAAACTGCCAACTTTTTGGTTAGCAGCCAAGCTCTTAACCGCTGTGCCACCAGGGCTCCGTTTGGTGGATAGTGCAGGTGAAACTCAATTTATCTGAGTTGCCCATATTTATCTCACCATAAATCCAGAAATAGATGTTGAGTTCTTTGAGACAGTATACCCAGATGACCCCCAGTTGTAAGCAAAAATAAAAAAAAAAAAATGTAGCATTTTCGTTTGTGTATCACAGAACACTTTGCCCCTAGTAATTCAACTTTTATGTTCCAGAACCTGATTCTAACCTGGTTCTGCCCTCACCTCAGCTTCTAACTACAGTTGGAGGGCACATGATACCTGGTAGACTTTGTTTTCCTGCCCATCCCATGGGAAACATTCTAGCCTCCGTTTGCCAGGAATTTATCAGTCAAGTGATTCAGCATCAAGTCAAATTTGTGCTGGCCAGATGCTGATAGAATGTCCCTTTACTAGTAATTGGCTTTGGGTCTTAACCTTGAGACCAAGGCCTCTCCATTGGGACACTGGTTACCAATCTTGCACCTACTCATTGCAGGAGAACCTCATTAGCCCTTTAGGATGAGGTCTCAATTTTTTCTTAGATGTCTTCTCCGCCTACTCCATGATATGGTTATTGTTAGTTGCTGTTGAGTTGACTGGGACTTATGGTGACCTCTCTGTACAACAGAACAAAATATTGCCTGTTCCTGTGCCATCTTCGCTGGTAGCTCAAGTCCATTGTTGTAGCCCCTGTGTATTTTGTGTGCCTTCCAAACGAGGGGCTCATCTTCCAGCAGTATATTGGAAAATGTTCTGTTGTGATCCATAAGGTTTACACTGGCCGATTTTTGGGAGCAGATCACCAGGTCTTCCTAGTCTGTCTTAGTCTGGAAGCTCTGCTGAAACCTGGTCATCATAGGTGACCCTGTTAGTATTTGAAATATCAGTGGCACATCTTCTAGCATCACAGCAAACCAGCATCGTATGACAAACTGACAGACTCCATGATTGTGTAGTCCTAGTTCTGAAACCTAGGCCTGTAAGATTTTATGGTCTTACTGCCTTTTGAAAGCATTCTTGGTGTCGACCATCTGCTCAGGACTCTGACTGGGCCTACTCTGGGTTCCCTGGTAGCTGGCTAAGCTCATGTGCCTATCACACAGCCTGGACTCTGTCTACTTCCCAGTATTCACTGGCTTTCTGGATTCTCTGATCACCTCTGATCACTTATTGAATTTGACTGACTCCCCATGTCTTCCACTGAATAACTTGTCAGGAGCACATGCGCCACCCTTCTGGGCTCCTGGTCCAGGCCCTGGTGCCTCCCACCCTGTCCTTCTACACTTGACTTTTCATTTCCATGGCCTGCTGGGAGGTAACACAGGAGAGGCTGTAGGTTTTTTTTTTTTTTTTAAGTTTATTACTTTGATGTTTGTTATGAATTGAATTGTGTCCCCCAAAAATGTGTGTCAAGTTGGCTAGGCTATGATTCCCAGTATTGTCTGGTTGTCCACCATTTTGTGATCTGATGTGATTATCCTATGTGTTGTAAATCCTAACCTCTATGATGCTAATGAGGCAGGGTTAGAGCCAGTTATGTTAATGAGGCAAGATTAGGTTATGTTAAAGAGGATTAGGGTGGGATGAAACACCCTATACTCAGGCCACAGCCTTGATCCCATGGAAGGAGAGTTTCCCTGGGGAATGGCCTGTATCACCTTTTATCTTACAAGAGATAAAAGGAGAGAGAAGTAAGTAGAGAGAATGACCTCATACCGTAAAGAAAGAAGCACCAGGAGCAGAATGCATCCTTTGGGACCTAGGGTACCTGCGCTGAGAAGCTCCTAGACCAGGGGAAGATTGATGACAAGGACCTTCCCCCAGAGCCAACAGAGACAGGAAGGCTTTCCCTAGAGCTGGTGCCCTGAATTTGAACTTCTAGCCTCCTAGATTGTGAGAGAATATGTTTCTGTTTGTTAAAGCCAACGCCTTGTGGTATTTCTTTTATAGCGGCACTAGGTAACTAAGACAATGTTCACTAATGATAATATATAAATTGATATTTAAGACCTATACAACCTTTACCAATGTTTTTCTATAAAAATTCTTCTATTCCAGGAAGCCTGCAGTGCCCACTAAAGCATAAAATATAATTTTTCTGAGTTTCTACTTTATAAATAGCTTTCATGAAGAGGCTGAGTTTTAATATTTAGAGGTGCATACATAGATGAGATGGGGGAATCATCCCCTGTATTGAGAAAAAAAATAGTATTTTTATGTGGGAAGATTTATAGAAATATAATTTGCTAGTCCTTGAGTCTTCTGGTATCCTTTGGCTTCACTTGGTATAATATAAGATAGGACATTATTTTCATCTTAAATATTTACATTGAAACAACAATTTTAAACATCTGTGTGTTTTGCAATATCTTTCTTCAGTATGAATTGAATAGGCAGTTTTCCATATACTTTGAGATTAAAGATACTTTCATTTTCTAAAGTCTTTTTCTCTCTGTTTTTACATTTTAAGGTACTACACAATGGCCTTGTTATGGAGATGGAGCACCCGACTGTGGGGAGGATATCAGTCCCAGGTTTGAACATTTTGGTTACTTTCTTTAACACCTTCCTTTATTAATTGTAACATATGGTGATTGCTGCAGGGACCTGCTGATCCCCAAACAACTTGTCAAGTCACGGCCACTCATTTTGGATAAAAGAGGAACCCTTGGTCTACACTCACAGGAATGAATGCTGAGGCTATGGAGTTGTGCCTCAGCTCTAACGAATGTCTGGTTACCTCAGTGACAAAAAATGCTTCTGTTTCCTAATTGCACTTGGTATAATCATGTACTCATGAAAGTACATTATGTAATTATCAATAGATGGGTAACAACAAATATGGCAACCATCATGATAGTATAGTGCAGTTACTATGACAATGAGAAAGCCGGGCCAGATAGAGATAATGTTCAAGGAAGGCCACTGGCTGCTCAAGCCAAGGGCATTTGCCTTCAGAACTATGGGTTAGGGTATGGATCTTGGCTTTGCAAATCAGGAAACTAAATGTTTTCAATAAACACAGGATGAAATGAGTTTTTGTAAGTTGATTCATACCAAACAAACTCAGGAAAAAGGCCAACTTTTTCATTTCCAGGGAAGAGTTCTACTTTCCAGTGGCCTGAGCCTCATGCCTACTCTCAGAGCACCCTCTTGGATGGCTCATCCAAGACAGCTTATGCCAATCGCATTACCCACACAGACTTACTTCTCTAGGGATTGTATTATTACCGTCCCTCGGATCTGTTGTCCCTCCCCTCTGGATATTGCTAGAAAACACTCCACATTCTTATCCTTTGTGTCCCTGTTTTATAAACTATACACAAGACATAAGGAGCCCTGGTTGACACAATGGTTAAGCTTTTGCTGCTAACTGAAAGGTTGGCAGTTTGAACTCACCCAGAGCCTCTGTGGGATAAAGACCTGGCAATCTGCTTCCATAAAGATTAAAGCCATGAAAACACTATGGGGCAGTTCTACTCTGTCACATGGGGCCACTGTGAATTGGAATTGACTTGACTGCCTCCAATAACAACACACAAATCATATACTACATTTTCTCTTTTCTTTGGACAGAACCCATAAACCCATTGCCGTCGTGTCAATTCCAACTCATAGTGACCCTATAGGACAGAGTAGAACTGCCCCATAGGGTTTCCAAGGAGCACCTGGTGGATTCAAACTGCCAACCTTTTGATTAGCAGCTGTAGCTCTTGACCTCTACGCCACCAGGGTTTCCTCTTTGGACAGAGGACAGTGAAATTAGCTAGGATATAACTTTGGCCATTGTTTTCCTGAAACTATTTCCTGATAACCTCGCTTGGAATTTGGGTATTTCCTAAACTCCTCAGTATTCTCACTTGAATAGCATAGAGCATTTACTTCTACAAGTATCTGATTTCATTTATTGAATAACTGCTATTGTTAATGTCATTCTAAGATTTGGTGCCAGCTTGATAATAAATTCCTCTAACACACCAGAATCATAACCATTGACATGCAAAAATAATAGGAAGAAGGAAGTATGATCAATGAAGCGTGATGAAATTCTGGTAGGCAGGAGTTTAAATTAAGGAACATTATAAGTGGATTAAAGAAGATAACGGAGAGAGCTGGTATAAGCATAGTAGTACAGAAAAATGCCATATGGTACAGGAAAGTTGTGGAAGAAAATTATATTGATAAACGCTAAGAGAATCATTCATTCATTTACATTGGTGAGCATATACTATGTGCCAGATACCACTTTGCATCCTGGGAATACAAAAATAAATCAGACAACATGGCCTCTGGCCTCATACAGCTTAGAGTCAATGGAAAGTCAGATAATGCAAACAAGTAACAAGTGTTTCTATAACTGTAAATCATGATAAATGCAAAGAAGGGGAAACATGTTGTCATATCGAATAATGGGGGATAGCAGGGATTTGCTTTTGCTTGGGCAATTAGGGAAATTCTCTCTGAGAGGCTGATTTATAAGGTAGGAATTGAAGTATAAAAAGAAGCTGGCGTTTGAAGAATAGGGGAAAAGCATTCTAAGCAGAGGGAATAGCATGTGAGTAAGCCTTGAGGTGGGAAAAAGCTAGGTGTGTTTTGTGCCAGTATGAAGGGAGGGGAAGAAGGGCAGGAAATGAGACTGAAAGAGAAAGGAAACCCCACTAAGCTGAGTTTTACTCTAGATGGTTTTAAGCAGGGTGGTGAAATGATACTATTTACAGTTTGAAGCAGGAAGTCAGGTTAAGAAGTTATCACAGGGGTTTAGGTGATGATGTCTTGAATTAGGGTCATGGTAATAGAGAGAAAGAGAAAGGGGCTGTCAGAATTAACAAAATAAAAAATGTAATCTTAGTGTTTCCAGTCTGAGAAGACTTTAAAAAGCATTTTGTCAATTAGTTCTTAGCTTTACTTTTTGAGCAGTGCAACTGATTTTCCAAATGAAATCTCCATATCTAAAGCAGATCAAAGTAGAATTTTGCTGATTGATAGGCTGGCACTCCAAGTGTTGAGCTTTCTTCCTCTGCCCCTACCATGCTATGGCCCTCCAGACACCTCCCTGAAACCATGGCCTCTAAAGAACAATTCAAGAACCACTGGTCTAATTCAACTCCACAAGTTTATAGATGAGGTTGTATAGTCATTGTTATATCCCAAGCGCATCAGAGGAAACGGTATTTGAAAATCAGTACAGTTGTTAGCATGGTAGGAAGGAAAAATGTAAATTGGTGATTAACCTGGAATGAACTCATTGGATTTAACACTCTCCCAATCAATCAGATGTGAATTTTCTGACTCTTATGGTGGATGACTGGAGAAATGATCTCAGGAAGAGGAAAATATTTTTCAGATTTCAGAAGAGGGAAGAATACGCTTTTTTTTGCCCACTTTAATTTATAAGTGTATCTGTTAGCTGTTGTAACAATAGCTGTTGTTACAATGCTGTGTAACAAATAACTACAAAATCTCATTCAAAGGTAAGCATTTATTTATTCCACACATGTGGATCACCTGGGGGTGTGGCTGTTCTAGGCTAGACTCAGCTGGGTGGCTTTGACTCTAGTTGCATGTCTAGGCTTGTCTGCTCACTCTGAGTTGGGCTCAGTTCTTCTCCATGTGTCTCGCATGTTCTCATATCAATGGCAGAAGAGCAAGAAGACAAAAACCACAATGACACTTAAGACTTTGCTGCAGAACTTGCACAACTTCTGCCCACATTTCATTGGCCAAAGCAAGTTTTAGGCCAAATCCAAAGGGGTGGGGAAATACTCATAACCCTTTTTCTGAGAAACTGCAAAGTTACATGGTAAAAGGCATGGACACAAGGAGGGGTAAATAATTGGAGCCAATAATTCAATTTACTACATTTAGATTCTCAGATCTACAGCAATCTATTTTCACATACCTTTGGAAAATTCTTTTGTTTCTTTAATTTCTGTAGTGTTTAGGCATACTTTTTTGGTATGTCTATACTGTTGACTTTACTTATATTATTTCTATAGAATTATCAATATGGGAAGTCTCAGTTTTGAGATGAAGTTGGTATGTCTAGGTTATTTTTGAAATTAGTGTTTGTCTCTTTTATAAAATATTTTATTGTACTTTTGGTGAAAGTTTATAGAACAAATTAGTTTCTCATTCAAAAACTTATAGACAAATAATTTCATGACACTGATTGCAATGCGTAAGTACGCTCCCCCTTTCTACCCAGTGTTCCCTGTTTCCATTTATCTGGTTTTCCTGTCCCTTCCTGCCTTTTCGTCTTTGCTTTTGGGCAGGCGTTGCCCATTTGGTCTCGTATACTTGATCTAAGGAGTACGTTCCTCATGGGTATTATTGTTTGTTTTATAGGCCTGTCTAATATTTGGCTGAAAGGTGAACTTCAGGAATGGCTTCACTCTTGAATACTGTAACTATTTTTTTTTTTTTATTGTGCTTTAGGTGAAGGTTTACAGAACAAATAGTTTCTCATTATATAGTTAGTACACATATTGCTTTATGACATTAGTTAACAACCCTATGACATATCAACACTCTCCCTTCTCAACCCTGAGTTCCCTATTACCAGCTTTTCTGTCCCCTCCTACCTTCTAGTCCTTGTCCCTGGGCTTTTGTGCCCAATTAGTCTCGTTTTGTTTTATGGGCCTGTCTAATCTTTGGCTGAAGGGTGAACCTCGGAAATGACTTCATTACGGAGCTAAAACTATTGCAGGGCTGAATATTGTAACTACTTATACATTGTTTCAATTTTGTAAGTTTTGAGTTAGAAGGATGTGTGGGGGCCATAATCTCAGGGGGCTCCTCCACTCTTTGTCAGACCAGTAAGTCTGGTCTTTCTTTGTAAATTTGAATTTTGTTTTACATTTTTCTCCTGTTCTATCTGGAACCCTCTGTTGTGATCCCTGTCACAGCAGTTGGTAGTGTTAGCCAGTCACCATCTAGTTCTTCTGGGCTTAGGCTGGTGGAGGCTGTGGTTCCTGTGGTCCATTAATCCTTTGGACTAAGTGTTTCCTTATGTCTTTGGTTTTCTTCATTCTCTTTTGCTACAGTTGGGATGAGACACATAGATGTATCCTAGATGGCTGCTCGCAAGCTTTTATGATCCCAGACGCTACTCACCAAAGTAGGATCTAGAACATTTTCTTTATGAACTATGTTATGCCAGTTGACATTGATATTGATTGTTTTATGAAGGCAGGATATGTGGACTCTCTGTAAAAGGGGAACCATGCTGAGTGACAACTCTACTTGCAGATAGCAAGTAGGAACTTGTTATTACATCTCCTATTTCAGTGCATCCCAGTAAGAGGCCATGCAGACAGGTCAAGAGATATTAAATGCTAAATGTGTTTATCAGTAATTACATTAAAACATTAAAACTTCAATTACTAAAAAACAAAATCATTTTCCTATGGATTATCCCTTTCATTGATTTTATTTGCCTATGATATTTCTACCTTTCTTTGTAAGGGATGTCCCCATTTAAGACCTAGTGAATGGTGTAGAAAGAATTCAGATTCTCCTACCATGCCTCACTGAGGTGAGGCTGTCAAAGCAGGAGAGGCAGAGGGGAGTTAAAGGTGACTTTATACTAAACTGTTTTTTGATTAGTCAGTGGAGACACATTTTTTAATTCACTAACTTTGGTTCTGTATATTTATATATATATATTTGCATCTTCATATCTACAACAAAACCCTGGTTAACATTACTAAACTCTACTTACTTATATTTTCTTTGTTATTAATGAACTTCTGTGACTTGTGCTGAATTGGGTTGCACTAATTTACATGGAGCACTTTCTATCTTTGTCATTACTGGGAAGTTGTCTTTTTAAAGAACAGCAATAAATCTTATACAATATTTATAGCACAGTATAGCACTTTCTTTAGCAATATAAAAATCCACATGTAAATCCCTCAGATTATAGTTCCTGTGTAGGAGACTGCTGATTTATTAGTACCTTTAAAAATATCTGGTAGACCTATGCTCCATATACTTTAAACCTGTAAAAAACCCATTGCCGTCGAGTCGATACCAACTCATAGCAATCCTATAGGACAGAGTAGAACTGCCCCATAGGGTTTCCAAGGAGCGGCTTGTGGATTCAAACTGCCAACCTTTTGGTTAGCAGCCTGAGCTCTTAACCATTGTGCCACTAGGGCTCCATACTTTAAACAGAGATGGGAAATTATTTACCTCTTCAAAATTTCTTTTGGCTTCTTAAATTTAAAAAAAATTTAACTATTCAGGCATTGTTTCAATTTTATGATAATTGTCAATGTTAAAATACAGCAAGTGGTATGATCTAAACTATCTCCTTTATTTATTTATGTTTATTGCAACACACTAGCTTTTCAGATCATTTCCCACCACCTCCAATCCATAGTCAAGAATAAGAAAGGAATTTCATTTGTATATATAGATGTTCTAGTTAAATCATAGCGACTAGTTAATGCTCATGAATTATCTCTAAATAGGAGTTTTGCTATGCTCATACTGTTCTTTATTTTATATATCATTCATTACACTATTCTGCCATTTAAACTTTGAAGTGTACTGTTCAGTTTTTAAAGGTGGAGGGAGACTAAGAAACATGAAATAGTAATGGGACTATAAATGAAGCAAACATGTCATGTCTCTCATGTCAGGCTTCAACATTCTGATGTTCTAAGAGTCCCTAATGAGGCGAGTAGTCACGATGCTCATTGTTTAGTGATAGAAGGGTCAGCCCAGTAGGCACAATGTACTAATTTGCTCATAATTAACTAATATAAATGGGTTGAGTGCTAAAACCTCAGACATACACACAACTTAACTAATTAAACTATGTTCCAGGTGTTATATGAAGCTATGGGGATAGAGCTATACCTAGCACAGGTCCAGTCACACATGGAGCTTACAGTTTTCCAGGGAGGAAGGTATGAGTAAGAAACACTGAAAAATTGAGTGAGTGTTTCCTTGGGAAACCAGAGGACACAGCAGGATGCTCTGGGAGTACAAAACAGGGAGATCTCACCTAGTATGCAGGATCAGGGAAGGATGGGTGGTGTATAGGTAAAGGATGAGGTATAGGGGGTGTATAGCTAAAGAGGTATAGTGTCATGGATTGAATCATGCCCCCCAAAAATATCTGTCAACTTGGCTATGCCATGATTCCCGGTATTGTGTGATTGTCCACCATTTTGCCATCTGATGTGATTTTCCTATGTGTTGTAAATCCTATCTCTATGATATTAATGAGGTAGTATTAAAAGCAGTTATGTTAATGAGGCAGGACTCAATCTACAAGATTAGGTTGTGTTTTGGGCCAGTCTCTTTTGAGATATAAAAGAGAGAAGTAAGCAGATAAACATGGGGACCTCATACCACCAAGAAAGCAGTGCCAGGAGCAGAGTGCGTCCTTTGGACCTGGGATCCCTGTGCTGAGAAGCTCCTAGACCAGGGGAAGATGGATAACAAGGACCTTCATCCAGAGCCAGCAGAGAAAGCTGGCACCCTGAATTCAGACTTCTAGCCTCTTAGACTGTGAGAGAATACATTTCTATTTGTTAAAGCCATCCACTTGTGGTATTTCTGTTATACCAGCACTAGGTAACTAAGACAGGTCAGAACCCCAAAGCTGGTTTAGTAGATGTTCTCACTGATTGATTAAGGGTAAGTCCTAAAGTTTCTCGCTTGGTTGAAGACTTTTGTAAAACTCATAATGTCCTGAAGTTTAAAATTGAAATTGATAAAATTGATGTTTGTTAATTACAAAAAAAAATGGATGGGTAGCATTATAGTTCCTACCATAACATTTCTTCAACAAGAGACTGGCCATTGTATAAACATCTCCATATTTGTGCCTTGAGTGGAAAGATCTTGCCTTAGATCCCATTCTGAAGGACTGCCAGTTTCCGCTGAGCCATTCACCATTTGCATCTTCATCTAATACTGCTGGCCATCCGCCTTTTAGCCAGAGTGGAACATGCTGTCCTTCCATGTACTTTGTAGGTGCCAAAATAGCCTTGGTGCTGAGTTCCAGACTTCAAAGGATGTCACTGAAATAGAGTCTGCTGTATAACTGTAACATTTCTCACCATAGCCTTGTTCAGCTCCTTCCCTGTGAATGTGCATTGCGGTTATTTATTTTCAGCCACACTTCTGGGAAGTATTTTAGTGGTGAGTATGTCGGTGCTGTGAAAGCTAAGCAGTCTTCTAGGCACATGGAATGATTTTAAATGGAATTACTCTTGCCTGCTGGTCCCCTGATCTGTGTTTTTCAGAAAGCAGATCCAAGTGCTCTTTACTAAAAAAATTTTTAAAGTATTTTCCTCATAGTATTTTAATATTCATATTTGGAACCTGCAGCAAGCTTTTAGCTTGTGAGCACTGGATGTAGAGTGAGCAGTCACTGCTATGAATTAATGTAGTTCAAGCCAAATTACTGGAATATTGATGTTTGGATTTTATGGTGAGTTTCTAAAAAGTTGAATATGCTTTTTTATTTGATTATCTGACATATTGTATTACTAAGTGTTTTGCAAGACTTTTATAAATGATAATCTAAAACACCTTTCTGGATTCAGGACAATATGCTTTTGTAAACTCTTGAAGAGTACAGATGCTGTCATTTTAAATTTAACCAGCACCTGCTGTACCAACTAAGTACTTAATACAAGTTTTCTGCATGATGATTAGAATAAAAAAAGAATTAGATGAAAAATAATTGAAAAGGTGATATTTGAAAAATATTTTTAAGAATAGACTGGCTACTTATGGAAGTTATCTAAAAAGGGATTTATTTTACATATTTAGTTTATTTTCAATTTGAAGGACATATATTAAATGGAGTGACCACCTAGTCTCTTCAATAGTTACCAGACTTTCTCTTCTATCCTTCTCAAGCCTTTATCTTTTCCCTATAACTTTTAGTTTTTTTCTTCCCTTTAGATAGAAAATTAGATAGCGTTTCTGAAATCATATATCCTCAAAGTGAAGTTTAATTTCTATAATGGATAACAGAAATGGGAAAAGCTGTCACAAATCTCACTGGGGGAAAAGAAAAATTAAGGGGAACCAAAAGTTTCAGCTTATATCCCTCATAAAGTTTAAATATGTTGGTCTTCACAAGGAATTTGAAGTAAAACCAATCTGAGACTGAAAGGTGAGATATTATTTCTTCCAGGTAGAAAAGCCTTTTAGATGACAACAGGAAGAGGGTGTAAAGTTTTCTTGCCGTGTGTAGTATATAATCTATCTTTTAGAAAGAGCATACTCCTTCAGGGACCAGGTTAAGCTGCAAAACGAGGAAAGAGATGAAAGGAAAGTTCTACATTCTTTCAGCAGAATGAGGGAAAGCTGGCAAGGAAGTGAATTTTCAGATAGACTAGCCATGGTACTTCCCGAAGTCCTCAATTATTTTTAACTTTATTAAAAAAAAAAAGAAAAAAGAAAAAGCCCATGGCGATGCACTGAAGTGAAATGAATCAGAGTATTCCCAGGTGATTGGACACTGAATGTCTGCAGCCTTCCTAGGAGCCTTGTCCCAGTGAGGCAGGGTAATAGACATTGTTACTGTTCAGTGAGAAATGAATAACACAGCGACTTCCCTTCCTAGGAGAGCACGGAGGAAACAAAGGAGACAGGAATTGTATCCTCAGGAATGTCTTTCCATCAGTAATCTGAGAAGCCCTTAGAGCCAAGTTACTATTGCTGATAGGACTAAGGGATCTCCATCAACTATGCTTATCTGTGCCATGAGGAAGAAATATTTCATGACCTGGACTTTCATGCTAAAGGTATTCGTGTTCCTGTTACTTGGGACTGGGAAGGTGACCAGGAACTCAGTTATTCCTCTTCAACATGTCCTCATCAACCTAGACCTTAATGGATTTCCTGATGACTGAATCTGTCTCATAGACAAGAAAGTCTTGTTGCAAATCAGCTCTAAATTACGGATTCATTTCTGAGGAGCACATGTTTTTACTACTAGAAAGTATATTTATGCTAAAGAATTTTCCTGGATGAATATTTAATTGGACTTATAAATTCTTTGGGGTTGTTTTTTCAAGCATTGTTATGCAACATGATCCTTGAAGTCAGAGGTGTGTTTGAAATAATTTGAATGGACCACTGAATGTCAAACTGAATCAGAAACAAAACAAAACACAGGAAGAATGGATAGCTCAACGATGGTAATCTATTTTTTTGTCTTCAAAGGTGGACCAGAAATTTTCTGGTATCAACTCTTGTCTCTGCTGTATTAGCTACAGGCTGATGTTACTTGGGTGCCCAGCCAAGTTTTTTTCTTGGTCAAATTTAAGTACTGACTTTATGATGTGTCTTTAGGGAATACATTCCATTAATTATATGCAATTAGGCAAATACTGTGTCTTACATACTTTGGACACATTATCAGGAGGGACCAGTCCCTGGAGACGGACATCGTGCTTGGTAAAGTAGAAGGTGGGCAAAAAAGAAGACCTTCAATGAGATAAATTGACACAGTGGCTGCAACAATGGGCTCAAGCATAACAATGATTGTGAGGATGGCACAGGACCAAGCAGAGTTTCATTCTGTTGTACACAGGGTCACTATGAGTCGGAACTACTCCATGGCACCTAAGAACAACAACAGGCAAATAAACTTACTGGAGATATAAAAACAGATACTATGTAATAGTTAAATACAAAAGTTTTAAAATTATCTTCCAATTTGGACTTCCTTGTTATGGAGTTAGCTTGGATAATCAAGAAGTGAAATTATCATTGCCTCTCAGTGGCTTTAGTGTGGAGTGAGCTGATTGACTTCATTGCTGAAGAGAGAGTTGTTTTAGTCTTTCGTGAAACAAGAGTGGCTTTGTCTTTGATCCAATGTTGCCAGGCAGGAAAAGATGAGAATTGGGCAGAATCCTATAGGAATTTTTTTTTTTTTTAATATGGATCCTTAAGATGTCAAGATACATTCTTATTAAGAAGACATAGCCAGAGAAAATATCAGTTGAGTAAGCCATCTTCTTATTTAAAAGATCATACTTTAATTTTGAATAGGTGCACTGTGTTATGTTAATATTAATAACATGTGTTGGTGGAAGGAAAGAAATGGTAGTAATAGGATAGTAAGGGGTTAAATAAAAATCTCCAGATATCTTAACATAACCAATGGATCATGTGCAATATTCCATTTATCATATCACCCCAGCCTTAAGGATTTATTTGTCACAGAGCTGGTGACAAATTGCTTATCTTCCCACCTGGAGCAAATGCTGTCTTCTGGGTATCAGTTACGTATCCGCTTCTGTGAAACCATATCTCGATGTCGTCATATCTTTGCCACGGAATGGCATCAGCAGTCAATGAATCTCTGGGTCCATCCTTTGAGTAAGATTAGGATGCCACATAGAAGGGGAAGGGTGAGGGGCCTCAAAACGCTTTGCTGAATGATCCTTTGTCTGAACATCATGTAAGTCACAGAGGGCCATGTGACTCTTGGAGTGGACAACCCATTTGTCTAACCTACTCAAAAAACAAAAGAAAAGAAAAGCCTCATAGGGTTGCTGTTGAGTTGATTACGACTCCTAGGGAACCTATATGACAGAGTAAAACTGCCCCATAGAGTTTTCAGGTAGCTGCTGGTGGATTCAAACTGCTGATCTTTTGGTTAGCAGTGGAGCTCTTAACCACTGCACCACCAGAACCCCTGCATATGTTGAAATTGTTCCTATGAACTCTACCCCATTGCTGTCAAGTCAATTCCGACTTATAGTGACCCTATAGGACAGAGTAGAACTACCCCATAGGGTTTCCAAGGCTGTAATCTTTATGGACGCAGAATGTCAGCCACATCTTTCTCCCATGGAGTGGCTGGTGGGTTCGAACGGCTGACTTTTTCGGTTAACAAGTGGAGTGCTTAACCACTGCATCACCAGGGCTCTTTATGAACTCTATACCCCTGATTATTTCAAGAAGCTGTAAGCTTTTCAAACAATTAAACAAAGGTTTAATTTTAATTGATTAAAAACAATTGTTTTCAAAGTTAATAGAAGGCATTGTGGGGATTTGAGGAAAGTGCGTGGTGAAATGAAAGAGACCAACAAGATGTTACAGCCACAGACAGCTGGAGAAGCGCCAGCCATGGAGATGTAAAAAGTGTCCTCAGCACAATCTATCCCCATGAGTGCCTCAAACACAGAACCTGCTTTCCCTTTGTTGCTGGGCTTTCAAGTTGGTGTGTGATCTGAAATAACTCATCTTCCCTTTTCGTGCTGTCTTCTTGTTCTCATGGGATCAGTCTTTTCATTCTTTCAATTTACAGGAAAAATACAATTCACTGTGCAGCATATACATGTATTTGTGAATAGATTTTAATGGCCTCCTTGCTGTGGGTCATTCACATTTGAAATGAGGGAACATAAGCAAACCAAAAAGGTCAGCAGTTCAAATCCACCAGCTGCTCCTTGGAAACCCTAGGGGGTAGTTCTACTCTACCCTATAGGATTGTTATGAGTCGGAATCAAAATGGGTTTATGTTTTTTTTTTTTTTTTTAAGTAAGCAAACATCTATCTGTTGAACACTGCTATATATATACATATGACACATATATGAGTACTTTATATATATGATTTCAAATGTTTAGGGCAATTCAGTTACCTGTACATTATTATGTCCATTTTACAAATGAGAAAACTGTGATATGCTGCATGTTACAGCACCAACTAAGCGCCTTTGCTGCAATTCAAACTCACGTGTAGATACTTTGGAAATCTGTCCTCTTTTCTGTACTTACTATTGTCTACTAAAGTTAGGCCAAAAAAGTAAAGTTGAACCAGTATTGAGTTTTTACCTTACAACTTTAATCTATAAGTTAAAGGCTGCTTAGTGTATTTTGAAGTCTCTGGGCCGTGTAAATTATTAAGCACTCAGCTACTACCTGAAGGTTGACAGTTTGAATCCATGGAGAGGTGCCTTGGCAGAAAGGCCTGGCTATCTACTTCTGAACGATTATAGCCGTTAAAAACCATATGGAGCACAGTTGTACTCTGACACACATAGGGTCGCCATGAATTGGAATCAACTTGACAGCAACTGGTTTGATTCTTTGTAGCGTATTTTATCTATTTTGTTTGGAAGATTAGTTGGGAAATATTTTTTAAAGAATGCTTAAATTTCAGGAATTTGAATCTTAGATTGAGCCTACCTCTTTTTGGAATTAAGGTTATTTTTTTACAAAATCTATAATTGTGGTTCTATGGGAAAAAAAAGCCAGCTGAAAATGTGTCGTTGGTCCATTTTGATATTCTCAGGAGAATATAAGTGTAAATGCACCAAAACATGTGGATTCCATTTCCCTCAAGTTGTACTGTTTTCACACGTAACAAAATAACAGTTTGGAAGAGGGAAAAAAAAAAGAAATGTTTGGGGTATATGCGGGCTTAAGTCATTAAAAGATGACCTAAGATGTTAAGCTGCCACCTTGACTTACCCAGATTTCTTGTCCTTATGTAGAGATCGGCCCATGCTTGGTTGTCACTTCTTCCATGGTCCGGTGCTGTGTGCGAAAATTTCCTCTTGCTGACTTAGGGCTGATTTTGTTTTAAAGTTAGAGCCTGACTTCCCTCTAGCAATGTTAATTAAACTGCAAACAATGTTGCATTGGTATAAGAAAGTCAGGATAATGTTCTTTGTTTTCCGAGTAAGTGGTTGCTGGTATGGCCAGATCAAGAGTTTAAAACGAATTTGCTAATTTCTGTGTCGTGGAACTTGACATACCACCAGACGCAAACACACCGACAATCATGAAGATGGTACAGGACTAGGCAACATTTTGTTCTGTTATACACAAGGTCGCCAGTCAGCAACTAACAACAACAATATGTGGTCTGCATGATGTACATACAAGGTGAGGTATAGTGGAGGCTCCACCACAGAGACCTGAGCTCAGAACCTGGTTCTGCAACCAATAGTTGGAGATAATAACCTGCCTAATCTAAGTGGCATCTTCATTATCTGTAATATGGAGAACAAACACTGCAGCTGATAATAATTAAACAGTAATATATGTCAAGTGTCCAGCACACAGGAGTGAGTGGAAGCACATAGCGTATAACTAAATCAATTTTAAAGGGTTGTTGAGAGGATTGCTGTTGTTGTTACCTAGGCGAGTTGGCCCTGGACTCATGGCTACCCCATGAACACTGGGGGGTTTTCACTGGCTAATTTTTTGAAGTAGATTGCCAGGCCTTTCTTTATAGTCTTTCTTAGTCTGGAAGCTCCTCTGAAACTTGCTCAGCATCATAGCAACACACAGGCCTGCACTGACAGACAGGTGGTGGCTGTGCACGAGGTATGTTGGCCAGGAATCAAACCCGGATCTCCCATATGGAAGGTGAGAATTCTATCACTGAATCACCAATGACCCTACATGGTGGATAATTAATACTTTCTTAACATCATCTACAGTAGCAAAGACTCTTGTGGAAAAATAAAACTAATCATTTTATTCTAGCTATTTTTCAAACATTAAGAATAGTAATCATGTATGTTTCTTTAAGAAATACACTAAAACAAAACATTCTTTTAACAAGTTTTTATCTAATACCTACTCTGTGCCAAGTGCTGGGTAACAAAGAGCTCAGTCTAGTGAGGCATGTGACAATGACCAACCAGGTGAAATGCCCCGGACACAGAGGAACCCTGTGACTGCTGCTGCCACATGTGTGTGCCAAGCCAAAGCAGCTCCTTCGTCTGTTTTCCAACTTGGAGCTCTTGGATAAATATGTTGTGCATAATGTCAATGGATACCATGCAGTGTGAAGGCATCTCTCGGCCCTCCTCCCCCGAAAAAAAAACATGATCCTCTGACAGATTATGCAAGTGAAAACAGTAATTCAGGTAACATAGGTAAGACTAGATAACATCTTGCTTACAAACCAGTAGCCACTGAGTCAGCTCCAACTCATGAGGACCCCCTCTCCCTCAGGCAGAGTAGAACTGCACTCCATAGATTTTCATGCTGTGACCTTTTGGAAGCAGACCACCAGGCCTTTCTTTCCAGGTGCCTCTGGGTGTGTTAGAACGGCCAACCTTGTGGTTAGTAGCCAAGTGTTTAACCATTTGCATCACCCAGGGACTGCAACAGCCTATTTAACTGTTGCTATCTAACCGATTCTGACTTACAGCGACCCTACAGGACAAAGTAGAACTGCCCCATGGGGTTTCCAAGGAGTGACTGGCGGATTCGAACTGCTAACCTTTTGCTTAGCAGCCGAGCTCTTAACCACTGCACCACCAAATTAAAGAAGGATCACAATACTGTGTAGCATTTCTCAAAATGAACTCTGTAGAACCTCACAATTCCCTGAAATGCTAATAATTGTCTCACTAAGAAATAGCCCTGTTGTCAGATAATTTTGGGAAACACTGCATTAAACAAAGTTCACTGAATTTTCTTTACCTCAGCATTTCTCAGAACCTTTAATACTGTAAAACATGTTCGAGTCTCTAAGAAGGAAATACCAAATGTTGTGTTTCACGGCTCTGATTACCATCTTGTGGAAGAGCGTTTTGTGGGACACCTCACTGGGGAACAAATATACCTTGGAGCCACTTGGAACAAGTTATAATGGTCATTTCTTGGGTAAATTGACTAGTTTACACTAACAAATTTGTTGTTGTTAGTTGCTATCGAGTCAGCCCCCGACTCAGGGGGATGATCCCACGCACGACGGAAGGAAACGCTGCCAGGTCCTGAGCATCCCCATGACTGGTTGTGGATCAGACCATTGTGATCCATAGGGTTTTCCTGAGCTTATATTTGCAAGTATATCACCAGGCAGGGAGGTGAATAAGAAAACTGACCTTCCTCTGAGGGTTAGGATTTTCCCTTGGTTTTTAGCTCAAGAGATCAAGGGTCCCGAGGAGCGTCAGAAGGGGCCTCTTTCTTCTCTGAGGGATGAGCGCCGTGAACACCAGGTAGGAGAGGGTCAGACAGAGCCACAGCCTGGGAATGCAAGGGAAGCTGAGAGGTTGTAATGAGGGGCGATGGGTTGATTTCACTCTTAGCAAGCTATGCCTCCCACCCAGTGAGAGCCCTATTTGACAATGAAAGTCATTAATAATGGTAATGGGTTGACACTAACACCTAACACTGAAGTGCGAATCAGAAAGAGCTCACGCGGTGATGCTCTTGCCCTAGAAGGAAGACTACCCTGGGATCTAAAGAAATCATCTAAGAAAACGTTTTCTCTTCCTTAAGCCTCAGGAAAGCGGCACTAGGAGAATCCTGCACAATTTTTTGTACTCTAGCTCAGAAAATGGAGTTGATTAAGTAAAGGAAACAAAAAAAAAAAAGGTGGCAAAGATGATGAGGTGATTAAAGGGTAGGATTTAAGTAGCAAGATGTGGAGAATTAAGATGTATGACTGAGTAGCGATGACAATGGGGTATATGATCGCTGCCTATAAATACCCAATTAATTGCTTAATTTGGTGAATGAGAAAAAACAGGCTTTAACCACCAAAAGGAAAACTTGGAATATATGAGAAAAACAGAATTTGACAGTAAAGATGACTTGACTATCCCTATACAGGAAATCAGTTGAGTTATTTGGATAAAGATTCAGGATTTTTTTCCCCCTTATAACATCCTGGTGTAAAAAAACTTTTAAAAAAATTTTTTTTAAGGATGTATAATTTTTCATGTTTCTTAGCAGCAGATATTGAAGATTAGAGAAACATGTTTTTCATTTGCGACAGGGTATTGTGGGCTGGTGACAAAGCTTAGTGTTGTCTTAAGCCTTTAGACATGTTTTCCCTTAAACTGAATTATATCAGTATCCTTGGTGGTAAGAATCATAAAATCTTTACATTGTGTTACAATGTGTGTAGAATTACAGCTTGTATGTGAAGCATGATAAGGATAGTGGCTATACGAAGCACTGGGTAAAACTAGTGAACACTCAGTGAGCTTGACTATGCATTAGGTGCTCTACATCTATAATATCTAACCATTAAATTAACACTCTGAGGAAAACATTAATATCCCCATTTTACAGATGGGCAAACTGAGTCTCAGGGAAATTAAATATCCTGCCCAAAGTCACACAACTAGTAAATTGCAGAGCTAGAATTTGCATTCCCTTCGGAGTTACTCAATAATCCATGCCCTTTTATTGCGATGCTACGCTGCCTCCTGAAGGCATTTTTGATCACTTTTATAAACTCTAGACCAATGGCTTAGTATATATGAAGCACTCCTGAGAGTGAAATGGTTTGCTTCTGTTTGAGAGTGTGTGGTCAGTAAGAGTGTTACCCACACTTAGACAATCGCATTGGCGCAGCTTAGGCTAACAGTTTGCCTAAGGGTGTGCAGGGAATGAAATCGGCAAGGCTAGCCGAAAGGGCTCTTGGTGCCAACTCCCTGAACGTCCATGGCTGGTATATGGAGGAGCACTGCCAGATCTCAAAACAGCATCCAGATTTGATTATAGCTTCTCTTTGTGGTCTTTGAAGCTTTTTGTTATTTCTTCCCTTGCCTCATGAAGTTGAGATCTATTTTCACATAAACAGAAATGATTTCTTCTTTCTGAGCACTTCATTGTTGGTGGCATTGTGGAATGTCCCAGGAAGGGAGGAACAGGGCCAGTTATAAAGAAGAAATTACTCTTCGGCTTGCATGTTTATATGAAAATGCCAAAGCCACCAGCTGTTACAACAGCAGGTCGAGGGTAGAGACCTCTTTTCCCAGCTGTCCTACAGTGTACGTACAGCAGAGGGAGATAATTCCAGCAGACCTGATTAAAAGATAGAAAGAATGTTCCCCAAAGAGTGTCATCCTGCATTTAGGAGTTTTACAGGAAATTTAGGAGACGTACATTTCAGTATACTTTTTATTTCAGTAAGGAGTTACTAAGTTACAAGCTTGTAAGTGACAAATTCCAACCATTCTCTATTAAATACCTTACCTTAGCTTACCATTGAGGAGTGTTTTCCTTGAATAGAGAGAACGTAGATTGAAAAAAATTAATTTCACATTCATATTTATGAGACATTTGAGGCAAACAGCTCATCAGTGTTACTGTTACCTCATTCACCTTTTTTAGCCATCAAGACTGACTGCGTATGTCTTTTACATTCATGGAACACATTTCAAATCTGAGGAGTTTAGTTCCATAGCAGGACCCTAGCAGAGATGATATATATCATCTTCCTTGGCTATCTTTATAATGTTTTCTTCTTTACTTAAAAAAAAAAAAAAAGATATATTAGCACTGATGGAAAAACCAGATCTGATAGGAAGGTTAAAAAAAAAAAAATTAAGTTGCTTAAGGAACTCTTCTGGATCTTAATCATTCAACAGAGTGGAGTGGAGCAGACTCTGAAACAAAACACCTCTTCTTCATCACCACCCTGAAGATTGTACTTTAAAATGAGCTTAATTGGAGCTGTTTTATTGTGCTGAACTGGTTAAGGTGTCTTCCAAATCAACACTCCCAGTAGCAGTAACCCCAATCTTATTTCCTCTCAGCCAACTGGTGGTGTCCAAGGTAAGCTGACAGTTTGCTAGACATGAGCAAGATTACACCTGGACTCATGCCCAGCTCTTCAAAACAGGCCACAGGTTGGAGCAGCATGCTCGTTCTGAGGAGAGACTTTCTCTTAGGTGATACTGGAGCCTCATATTTCTCTGTTATTCCCACTTTCGAGGTTCTTTGTGCTCATGGTAGCTCAAGTTATAATCAAAATGATCAAAAATGATACCACGATGTTTCTTAATCTCCTTGACTCACATATAGCAAGCAATAGGGCCCCAAGGTCCACAGAAAGTAAAGGTGACAGCCCACTCCGTATTTAGCATTTTCGATCCAACAAGATCCAACAATAGTTTTCAGTAGTTAACTTCCTTTCATTCATAGGGAATTACAGAAAATTCTCTTTCTAACCTACTTTTCTAAATCCTTAATTGTGAAAATTTCCAGCAAGATCAATAAAAAAGATGTGCCTTTTAAGCACATCTGGTCTTGAATAAAATTAAAACTACAGAAACTCCACTGCAGAGGTTGCCTTTCAGGTTGAAATACCAGGGTATTTTCTTTGGAACTGGACTCTTTTCATTAAAAAATAAGCAGACAAAATCTTTGCATACTATGAACAATTGTACATCAAAAAATTAGATAACAGATGTTATGGATTGAATTGTGTCCCCCAGAAATATGTGTTGTAAATCCTAACTCCTATGCCTGTGGTTATAATCTCATTTGGGAATGGCTTTTTTTTCTTATGTTAATGAGGCAGTATTAGTGTAGGGTGTGTCTTGAGTCAATCTTTTTGCGATATATGAGGAGCAGATTAAGGGAGCAGAGATAGAGGAAGATAGCATGCCATGCCACATGAAAATCACCAGGGAGCCAAGGAATAGAAGTTGAAGAGACAAAGACCTTCCCCCTAGATCCAACAGAGAGAGAAATCCTTTCCTCAGAGCCAGCACCCTCGTTTCAAACTTCTAGCCTCCTAATCTGTGAGAAAATAAATTTATGTTAGTTAAAGCCACCCACTTGTGGTTTCCTGTTATAGCAGCACTAGATAACTAAGACAACAGATAAAATGGGAAAATTCCTAAAAACACACAAATTACCTAACCTGACTCAAGGAAAAAACAAAAAAAACAAAAACAAAAACCTCAAAAGACCAATAAGAAGTAAAGAAACTGAATCAGTAATACAACTATCTCCCAACAAGAAAAGTCCAGGATGATGGCATCACTGATGGATTCTACCAAACATTTAAAGAGAATTAACTCCAATCCTTCTCAAGCTCTTCAAAAAAATAGAAGGTGAGAGAATACTTTCTAACTCATTCCGTAAAGCCAGCATTATCCTGATATCAAAGCTAGATAAAGATGCCACAAGAAAATCACAAGCTGATACTCGTTATGAATATAGATGGAAAAAAATCCTCAACAAAGCAAACTGAATTCAACAGCATATTAAAAGGATTATACACCATGACCAAGTGAGATTTATCCCAGGAATGCAAGGGTGGTTCAACACAAGGAAATAAATCAATGTAATGAACCACATTAATAGAGCAAAGGGAAAAATAAAAAACACGGTTATCGCAATTCATGCAGAAAAAGCATTTGACAAAATCTATCAACCTTTCATGATAAAAGCACAGAAACGTAGACATAGAAGGGAACTTTCTAACATGATAAATGGCATTTGTAAGAAACCCACAGCTAAAACCATACTCACTGGTGAGAGACTGAAAGCTTTCCCCCTAAGATAAGGCACAAAACAAGGCTATCCACTTTCACTGTTGCTATTTAACATTATACTGGAAGGTCTAGCCAGGGTAATTAGACAAGAATAATACATAAAAGACATTTAAATTGGAAAGAAGTAAAACTATAGTTTCAGTTGACATGATCCTATATACGTAAAATCCCAAATAATCTACAAGAAAGCTATTAAAGCTAATAAATGAATTCAGCAGAGTTTGCAGAGTACAAGACTAACACACAAAATTCAGTTATGTTTCTATACACCTGCAAAGCACATTCCAAAAAAGAAATTAAGAATGCAGTTCTATTTATGATAACATCTAAATGAACACAATAATTAGGAATAAATTTAACCGAGGAAGTGAAAGACTTATACACTGAAAACTATAAAATATTGCTGAAAGAAATTAAAGGAGACCTAAATAAATGGAAATACATCCCATGTTCATGGATTGGAAGACTTAATATTATTAAGATGTCAGTACCACCCAAAGTGATCTTCAGATTAATGGAATCCCTGATAAAATTCCAGCTACCTTTTTTAAGAATCAGAAAAGTGTTCTTCAGATTCATATGGGATTTCAAGGGGCCCTGGATAGCCAAAACAATCCTGAAAAAGCAGAACAAAATTAGAGAGCTCACGCTTTCCCATCTCAAAACATACTACGCAGCTATAGTAATCAAAACAATGTGGTACTGGCATTAAGATAGACGTATAGACCAACTGAATAGAAGTGAGAGTCCAGAAATAAACCTATACATCTATGGCCAATTTATTTTTTACAAGAGTGCCAAGCCCATTTAATGGGCAAAAAACTATCTCTTTAACAAATGGAGCTGAAGAAACTGGACTTCCACAAGCAAAAGAATGGAGTTGGATCCCAACCTCACAGCATGTACAAAAATTAACTCAAAGTGGATCAATGACTTAAATGTAAGAATGAACACAATAAAATTCTTAGAAGAAAACACAGGAGTAGAACTTTGGGACCTAGTTTTTGACAATGAATTCTTAGATATGACACCAAAAGCATAAGCAACAAAAGAAAACAAATAGATAACCTAGACTTCATCAAAAAAAAAAAAAAATTGTGCATTAAATGATGTTTTCAAGAAAGTGATAAGACGAGCAATGGGGTGGGAGAAAATATTTGCAAATCATATATCTGATAAAGATTTAATGTCCAGAATGTATCAAATACTCCTACAACTCAACAACAAAAAGGCAAAAAATCCAATTAAAAAATGGACAAAGGAGTTGAATAGAAATTTGTCCAAAGAAGAAATACAAATGTCCACTAATTAGGGGAAAAGATTCTCAATAACATTTGTCATTAGGTAAATGCTAATCAAAACCACAATGAGATACCACTTTACACTCACCAGGATGGCAATAATAATAATAATAGAAATAACAAGTGTTAGCAAGGATGTGGAGAATCGGACCCTTGTACATTGCTGGTGGGAAGGTAAAATGGTGCAGCCACTGTTTCCTTAAAAAAATTAAATTTAGAATTACCATATGACCCAGCAATTCCACTCCTGGGTGTATATCCAAACGATTTGAAAAGAGGAATTCAAAAAGATAGTTGTACTCCAATGGACATAACAGCATTATTCACAATAGTGAAAAGTTGGAAAGATACCAGTTATCCATCAACAGATGCATGGATAAACAAAATGTGCCATGTCCATACAATGGGATTATGATTTGGCCATAAAGAGAAATGAAGTTCTGATACATGCTACAACACTTGAAAACATTGTGCTAAGGGAAAGAAGCTGGACAAAAAAGACAAATATTGTATGATTCCACTTATATGAGGGATCTAAAATTGGTCAGAGACAGAAAGTAGATTAAATGTTATCAGCGGATGGTGGAAGAGGGAAACAGGGACTTATTTAATGGATACAGAGTTTCTGTTTGGGGTGGTGTATTGATGTCCTATGTCTGTATTAACAAAACACCACAAAGTGGATGACTTAAAAAAACAGAAATTTACTGTCTGTCAGTTCTGGAGACTAGGAGTTGAGATCAGGGTGTCAGCCATGTTGATTCCTTCTGAAGCCTAGAAGAATTTGTTCCACGTCTGTCTCCTAGCTTCGGGGAGCTTCAGGCATTCTTTGCCTCTGTTACTCTTTGGTTTGCAGCTAGAGCCTCACATGGTGCCCTTCCTCTGTCTGTCTCTGTGTTTCTTCTCTTTCATAAGGACACCAGTCGTATAGGATTAGGACCCACCATACTTACTTCAGCATGACCTCAGGTTAACCTAACTGATAATATCTTCAAAGACCCTGTATTCAAACAGGGTCATATTCATGGATGCCAAGGGTTATGACGTCCACATATCTTTTTGGGAGATACAATTCAATCCAAAACAGGTGGTAAAAAAGGTTTGGAAATAGATAGTGGTGATAGTTGCACAACATTATGAATCTAATTAATGTCACTGAATTGCACACTTAAGAATTGTTAAAATGACAGATTTTGTGTTATATATATTTTACCAAAATAAAAAAAAAATACAACTTCCCACCACACACACACACAAAATCAAATTTTGAAAATGTTTCTTGGGTTCTTCAATTCAGTCATTCCCCTCATCCCCTGCCCTGGGATCCACACAGCCTAATGCAATGTTTTCAAGGCCATGTAATTTTTAAAAAGAAAATAAAAACTATATATTTCTTCTGGGGAAAAAAAAAAACACACACACACACACACAAAAAAAACCTATTTACTTTTATGCCTTCAAATCATCTATTTGACTTTAAGGATTTGAATATTCATGGAGCCAAAAGAAAACTTAACTGTTCAGAATCAGAGGTTCCCAAGCCAATACAAAAAGCAAATTTAATTTTTACCATTTAAATTGCTTTCATCCTTGTTTGAGGAGTATAAGAGGGGTACAAAAAGGGTTAAAGGATAGAGTAAAGTCTATTTTAGTAGAGTGGTGCATAAAGGGAAAAAACTGGAATACATGGGAGAAAAAGAATAGAGGGGTACTCAGTCTGGGCAGTTTCTGAAGTTGTCTAAATCTTTCACTGCAATAAACCAACACACCTCTTGCACCCAGGGAAATCCTCTGACAACGTGGCCTCTTCCTGTACTTTACTTGAACGTCAAGTATCATTCTCTAAGTTTCCAGCCACATATTTTCTTTGGACCAGTCTTCTTCACCCTTATTAAATACCTCACATACATGAAGGGAAATGTCAACATTTTAACTTTCGTGCGAGGTGGGAACACGAAAAAGTTCATTTTTGTGTTCTTCTGTTTAAGCACAATCTATTTAAACACAACGGAACTTGGTTAAAATACAACTTTTTATTCTTGCATTCCACTATCATATGGTTGAAATCATGATCCCCTGTCCCCCCAGAAAGTGTAGAAACGGCTATACATGTGATCCATACACAGATACTGGTGCCAGTTCTAGTATTATCACAAAATTCACCATATATTTTTATATATGGGTATGCCACATATATAATATCAACAATAACTTATACTTGGATAATACTTGAAATATTTAATTTTAATCTAAATTCCAGAAAACCCCAATGTCACTTTATTTGTTTAATATAAAATGTAAATATCAGTATTAGTTACTGAGAATTGAGCTTTTGAAATAAATCTTTTTTCTTATAACACTCTTAGAGGAAAAGTAGAGAACTTCTAGATAATTTAAAAATGAGCCAGTTTTAGGCTTTAGCAGATACACATATGTTTTATATAAGCAGCCCAGTCCTATCCTCTTGACCTATATATATGCAGTTTGAGGTATAAGTTTATATATGTGATATATTTTAAAATGCCATGTCAAATATTTAAGTATTATCCAAATATAAGTTATTGTTGATATTATATATGGGGCAGTTACTATGTACCATGGAAAATTTGGGGATGTTGGACTGAGGCAATGGACTGGATGTGGTAGACTAGGCATAAAACTGGAGTCAACACTTGAGGACACCTTATTAAAATGATGATGATTTTATAACAGCGGTATCTCTACATCTAATGTAAGAAATGTTTCGAAATGTGTTGTCTGGGTTATTTACTTATCAGGTTCTTCTGAAAATGTTCCAATGACTTAAGACTTTAAAATCTTTCTTTTGCAAAGAAAAAGAATGTCTTCAGTGCACCTTGGACTTCTTCCTTCAGTACCATCAGTACTTGATCATATGCTACCTCCTGAAATGGTTGAATGTTGGCAGATTCTTTTTGGTATAGTGACTCTGTGTATTCCTTGCACCTGCTTTTGGTACTTCCTGCGTCATTCAATATTTTGTCCACAGAATCCTTCAAAATTGCTACTTTAGGCTTGAATTTTTTCTTCAATTCTTTCAGCTTGAGAAATGCTGAGCAGGTTCTTCCCTTTTGGTTTTCTAACTCCAAGTCTTTGCACGTTTCATTATAGTATTTTGCCTTCTCGAGCTGCCCTTTGAAATCTTCCGTTCAGCTCTTTTACTTTGTCATTTCTTCCATTTGCTTTAGCTACTCAATGTTCAAGGGCAAGTTTCAGAATCTCTTCTGATATCCATGATATCCATTTTTCTTTCTTCCCTGTCTTTTTAATGACCTTTTGCTTTCTTCGTATGTGATGTCCTTGATGTATTCCCACAACTCATCTGGTCTTCAGTCATCAGTGCTCAATGTGTCAAATCTATTCTTGAGATAGTTTCCAAATTCAGGTGGGATAGATCAAGGTAGTATTTTGCCTCTCATGCACTTGTTTTAATTTTCTTCAACTTCAACTTGCATCTGAGCAATTGATGGTCGGTCTGCAGTAGGCCCCTGGCCTTGTTCTGACTGATGATATTGAGCTTGTCCATTGTCTCTTTCCACAGATGTAGATGATTTGATTCCTGTGTTTTCTGTCTGATGAAGTCCACATGTATAGTGGCCATTTATGTTGCCGAAAAAGGTATTTGCAATGAAGAAGTCATTGGTCATGCAAAATTCTATCATGCAATCTCTAGTGTTATTTCCATCACCAAGGCCGTATTTTCCAACTACTGAGCCTTCTTTGTTTCCAACTTGTGCATTCCAATCACCAGTAATTATCAATGCATCTTGAATGCATGTTTGATCAATTTCAGAAGTTGGTAAAGATCTTTAATTTCTTCATCTTTGGCATTAGTGGTTGGTGCTAAATTTGAATAATAGTCATATTAACCAATCTTCCTTTTAGGCGTATTGATATTATCCTACCACTAACAGTGTTGTACTTCAGTATAGATCTTGAAATGTTCTATTTGACCGTGAACATGATGCCATTCCTCTTCAATTTGTCATTCCTGGCAGAGTAGACCATATGATTGTCTGATTCAAAATGGCATATATATATATACATATATATATGTAGTAAGTCCCCGGGTTATGAATGTCCAACTTAGGACAACTCTTGCCCTTTAATCTTTGTAAATTTGCCCTCACTTGCAACAATTGAACCATACCCTGCTAACACAAATTCTTCATCACAATCACCTTCACTTGCTGAAGGTACAGCTTTTAAATCATTGAGAAGTCTTTGAGCCCTTTCTTGCAGTAAATTCATGCTAAATAAGAACCGTATGCACCTGTTCCAACTTACCTTCTACAAATTTGACTTAAAAACACAGTTAGTAATGGATCTCATTTGTAACCTGGGGACTGCCTATATATGTATAAAACCAAAAAAAAAAAAAAAAAAAAAAGAACCCTACTAAACCCATTGCCATTGAGTCTATTCTGACTTATATGTATATATGTACATGTATGCATATATAAACATGTGTAATAGAGAGGGAGAGAGAGAGAGAGATATGCTCTATAGGGTTTTCATTGGCTGATTTTTAGAAGTGGATAGACAAGGCCAAAATTTTTCTAGTGAAGCAAGTACAGCTATCTTACTTCCCTCCCCCAACACTGGTAGTGGACACTTAGATTGAGCCCGTATTTAAAAAAGTCATTCCTTTCTAATGGAATTGTTTCCCTTTAATTTAAATATGTAGAGTAATAACTTCCCCACATTTTAATTAAATCCAAACCTCTTAGCATGACATGCAAGCCTCTTTATGGTCAAGCTTGCTATTCTCCCATGTACTTCCTCTCTGAACTCCTGTTATATTGAACTTGTCAAGTTTCCTGAAAGCACCGTGCTGTTTTGCCTGCTATTTTGCATGTGTTATCTCCTGTGTGGTGAATGTCTTTTGTTTTCTCTTTTGCCTACTAACTTCCACTCATCAGTATCAGGATTATTTTTAGCTGTAACAGAGACTCCGATAGTAGAGTCTTAAATAGAGGTTAAATTCTCTTTCCCTTCAAGGTTTGGAGATGGCTGTTCAGTGAGGGTATGGCATCTGTACCCTGGGATGGTCTCAGGAAATCAGTCTCCATCCAGCTCACTGCTCTGCCATCTCTGGAGTATGACCCTTGTCTTCACAATACAAGATGGCATTAAGAGCTCCAGCCACCACATCTATGTTCCAGACTGAAGGATGGAGGAAAGCACAAGGAAGAAAAGAAGCAAAAGTCACACCCCAGCTAATTTTGGGGGGAAGTATAAAATTATGCCTCTACTCATTTATATTAACCAACACTTGGTCACTTGGAAAGAGGCTGGGAAAGGTAGTTTTTATTCTGGAAGGAAAGGAGTGGCATTTGCCTTACTAAAAACCAGATGCTCTATTTCTATGGAAGATACTAATGGACAACAAACCATCTTTGCCACATTGTGGTTTAAGACTAAGCTCACACGGTTTCTGTCTGGGAAATCATTCCAGAACCCTTGACTGGGTGAGTTGTCCCTTCCCTGTCCCCCTAAACATCCTGTGGATACCTTACCTTACTGTGTCAAATGTTGGCATGACCTTGTCTGTCTCTCCCACTGGATAGTGAACAATTTGAAATAGGATCTGTTTTCATCACTGATTGCCTAGCACAGTAGCTATTAAAATTTATTTTTATTGAATTAAGATTAAGATTTGAACAAATATTTTTATTTAGTGTGTGATGTATTTTATTCTCTTAAAATAGCTTTTTATGAATTAATAGAGTGTATGTACAAGTATACAGCAAATGCAGCTATGTGTGTGTTTATTTTATGGTTAAAATGTTAGAATTCTGCACTTCGCAAGACATACTTAGATTCCCCCCAACACATCCATCTATCCCCACTGTTCTCTGTAAAGATAGTTCAAGAAAAATATAATCAAGGGAAGTATATGCTAGTTTAATCCTGCATATTAGAATGCAGCAGATTCTATGTGGACTGCAGTCTGTATCAATGCAACCAAATTGTGTACATAACTGTAACACAGCAAGGTTATCAAGTGGACTAATAGTCAAACTAAATAGTAACAATCTGTTGAGTAGTAAACTCCATAATTTTTTTTCCAGCAGTTTTTTCTGACATGCTCCCTACCTCTAGTATATTTTAGCAGTGCCAGGAGGTTATCAGTACTGGAAAGATAAATACTGTGGTCCAGAGAAATTCAGAAAGTTATAGCATTCTTTAAGTTCAAGCAACTAATTTTATCCTAGTAGGATAAATTTAAGATTAGATGAGGGAATGAAAGTATAAATATTATTCATATTATTTTCAATATGTAGCCCTTCCTTTTTTCTTAAAGATACCCTTTTGATTATTACTTATTTATTGACTGTCTACTAAATAAATAAAATGAAACTTGAAAGGAAATGTTAAAAAGATAAACAAAAAACTATGATCCCTGCTTTTAAGAAACTTATTATCTAGTTGTTGTTAGGTGCTGTCTAGTTGGTTCTGTCCAGGTGCTTCTGACTCACAGTAACCCTGAATACAATAGAATGAAACACTGCCTGGTCCTGCACCATCCTCACAATTGTTTCTATGCTTGAGTCCATTGTTGCAGCCACTATGTCAATCCATTATTTTCTAGTAGCGGAGAAAAATTTCATTAAAAATTGCAATGTGTTGCAGTAGCTATTAACTTAATTAACTAAGTGAATGAATGAATTACCAGTAGAATTAGGGAAATCATTTTTTGAGGCTGTACTATGGGATGCTTCCGTCATAAACCTTTCTGCCATCATTCTTTTCCTCTAGAATTGATAAAACTAGTAAAACCTGTTGCTGTTGCGTCAACTCAGCCACGTGTGTCAGAGTAGAACTGAGCTCCATAGGGTTTTCAATGGCTGATTTTGTTTTCTTGAAAATAAATCACCAGGCCTTTCTTCTGAGTGGATTCAAACCAGCAACCTGTCGGCAGCTGTGCGTATAACTGTTTGCACCACCCAGGGACTCCTCTAGAATTGCTACAGGACTATTAATTAGCATAGAATTTTTCACCTCACTCCTTAAAACTAGGATGACCGTATGTTGCAGTTCGCTGGGACAGTCCAGTTTATGCCTGTTGTACCAGCATAATTATTAATAGTGCCCTTTTTTACTCCCCAAAGGATTCCAGTTAAGACAATGAGTTAAATGGTCAGCCAACATATAGTCTGCTCCTTCATCTTCAGCAGTTTGTACTTTCCCTCACTTCTTCTTTCTCCCTTACTTTCCACATTAAAAGCATATAAGAGTAGGAAAGAGGGTAACTTATTCTCCTTGAAAGCTCAGTTTCTGGCTTTGCTTCCCATATCCCTGTTACCATCTGCTGTAATTCAGCCCATAGTGAAGTCTTGCAGATTGTTTCAGGTTCCTGTGGTTTACAGATAAAAGCTTTTATTCTTTGGAAAAGAACGTGGTTCTGGCTAAAAAAAAAAAAAGATTTTCATGTTTCAGCTGACAGTATTTCTTTAAATTATTATGGGATCCAACAATGGGTATATGTGCTTTCTCAAGTTTAAGAATTTGTTGTACTGCAATTAATTTAGACTTTGGTGTCTAAAGAATGTTTTCATCTAAGGCAATGCATTGATCCACAGAGGTGAATATACTGTGTACATGGGTACATTGACAGATGGATAGATGGATAGATATAGATAGATAGGTAGATACATAAGCAGAGCTTATCTTTCTAAGTGCTAAACCCTTTGAAATATTTTTCTCATTTGATGGAATTCTTTATAAAATGAGTTAAATACCTTCCAGTTTCTTAAATTAATATGGATTGAATATAATGAAATCTTTTCTGTTTTTATGATAATTAAAACTGTTAATTATTATTTTCTTTTATAATAAGTGATGTCTTCATAGTCTGTTGAGGCATATGGAGTTGTTTGTCCTTATTTGATGATTTTTGAATTTGTGTGTTTTTTTGTTTGTCTATTTTGTTTTGTTGTTTCATTTTAGTTAATATATCATATTGTTCTAAGTGTATTGCCTCTATTATTCCCTCTTGCTCACTTATGATTTTTCTCTTCTAGTCTGCTGTGGGCTCAAAAGCAACATCAGTATAGTGTTGTGAATCAGAATTGTGAATACAATTAAGGCGAATTCACTCTAAATGATTAGCAGGTCTCCTATGAGAAAAATCTATGTGATTTTATGACATCACTTTTGGCTGCACAGATACTTGTTTGCTTGCTTTTGCTTTTTATCCGTGTTCCAAGTAGTTGAGTTGGTAGAATAGTTGACCTCTAGATAAGTAAAGTGTTTTTGTAATTCCATTTGAAAATCAGTGTGGAAAATTAAGGTGTACCCCCCTATGGAGAAAGTGGAAGTCAAGTAATTCATTCCCGAAGCTGTGCAGTCATAAAGATTCAAATACCGGGCTCGGAACTAGTATTAACCAATCAAATTGCTCCCAGAGGAGTGCTCACTTCCGAAGTCAACTCTTAAAACACTCCACACAGCCTTTCCAGGCTTCCAAATACTTGTTTGGTGAATGGACAGAGAAACAGGAAATCAGAACAAAAATGGAGGCTATAAATCTGTTTTGTACAGAAATGTGTTGAACAACTTTTAGTGAGGGCAAATGCACTAGAGCAGATTTTAGGATTCCACAACACTCTGTAATTCATTTGGGAAACTAAATCTTTCTTCTGTTATGCTCCTTTCTCTCCTGAGTTTAAGATGCAGCAAATTTCTATAAAACATGCGATTATTTCAGAGTTTTGGAAGACTGGATTAAAAAAACAACTGCTTTAAGGGTCCCAGGGAAGATAAGCGATTCTGTAAAGTATAGTTAACTTATCAAAAGAAGACCAAAATGTTGTTTCCTTGAGAATGCCTTGAGAAGTAGTAGGCAAAGCTAAAACTAAAATATTTGCTGTAACTTACATAAAAGAGAGCTCAGTAGGTACAATGCTATATACATACCGCTTGCTTTCTCTTTAGGGATCCATGTTAAAATTAATCTTGAGAAGTTTCCAGACACCATTGCCCCCCATTATTCATTGTGAAGATGGAAAGATAGCTTTATCCTGTGTATTTTTGCTACATTTTGGTTTTTAGCTGCTCACTTGGTACCTGAAGGCCAAAGACACTATGTCTTGAAGGAATGCAATCACATTTCCTAATAATTTCTGGTAATGATGATATTTGTATATACTTTCTAAAGGCTTAAAAAGACTTATAGGTTTTGGCTATATCTTGGCTTTTTCTAAAATTTTCATAGTTTCAATCTACCCCAAATATTGCAAATGTGAACTGTAATGACTAAGGCATTTTGGCAAAAAACACCAATTTGTCCTAAATACAAGATCTAATGAATCTTGAGTTTTTGTGGCCATTAGTGCTCTCCCACTAGTAACATTTAGTCAGCAATAAAAAGGGAAAGAAGTGAAATAAAATGATTCACATCTTTTTAATTGTGAAACAACAATGACAAAAACCTCTAAATGGGGCAAAATGCTTGTTATTGGAAAAAATGTGTATTTCACAGTGGCATTTAATACTTATTTTTAGTGACTGCTTACCACAGCATGTATTTTCAACTGTGGCGTTATAGGAGTTTGTTTCTGCACAGAAGGGATAACAACAACAACAACAACAAAACAACTTTATTTGAGATCCGTAAAAATTGCCTGAACATCCTTGATGACTTTGAAAGATAAATCTGGTTTACAGTCTGTAACCGTTAATGTAGCTTGTACTAAAAGGAAGTGGTCTTAAGGGCCAGCATTTGCTGATGAGCTCTGATTATGAGGGAGGTGTCCTTGGTCTGATTACAACTCTGACTTGCAAATAGGTGCATTTTTTTCTGGACTTGGCCACTGACTTATGCATGAGGCCTTTAGCAGAACGTAGAGTACCAGTTTCTCTACTGAAAAGCCAGCATCAAGAGGCATTCTCAGTTAAGGACATTGAGAGGTATATGTATTAACTGACAGTTAGTATGCGCTCAGTGCTTACTCTTTCTCAGACACTGTTTTAGGTGCTTTACATACATGATTCAAAACTATTCTTATATCATCCAAAAAAAACAAAAACAAAAAAACCCATTGCTGTCGAGTCAATTCCAACTCATGGCAACCCCTTGTGTTACAGAGTAGAGCTGTACTCCACAGGGTTTTCTTGGCTGTACTCTTTACGGAAGCAAATCACGTGGGCTTTTCTCTGCTGTGCCGTTGAGTGGGTTTGACCCCTGTCCTTTTGGTTAGTAGACGAGTGCAAACCATTTGTGCCACCCAGGGACCTTTCTGTTTTACAAGGCAGATATTATTTTCTCTATTTTACAGATTAGGACACTGAGGTTCAGATCAATTAGGGATATGTTTAAAGTCACACAGGTGATACAAGGCAAGACTGATGTTCAACTGAGGTGAATCATGTTCTGAAATCAGTGCACTCTTTAGCTTTGCTTTTCCAGGAGAGAGAATACAGCTTCCTTTTAGATGGACATACTTTATGACTTTTAGAGAGTGAGTCCAAGATATTAAACTGTCTCTGGCTTGAGTGTAAAATGAGTGGGTTATTTCTGCACTTTGTCTCCCCTGCAGAAGTTTAAATAAGTCAATACAGGTGCAGCCTTCCAAATTCCTTTAAAGAAGGAATCAAGACAGCATATAATGTCAGAAGGAGGTGATGAATACATATTTTGAACACAGATGAGACTTTCAGAATGGTTCAGCTTCTGGAGTTGTTAATTCATTTCTTTTCCCATTTCCAAATGTTCTGTTGTAAAGAACCTATTCAGTTAAGATATATTATCCTTTGATGTCAGATAATCCCCGACCACTCACCTGTGCCCTCCCTACCATGCCTGTCCCTTTTGCCGATCTCCTGATGTATGGCTGGGCCACGCTGTAGTTTCCAATGGTTGCCTTCATCTTGCTAGATGTTGAGTTCCACCACTGTGACAGTTAGTGGTGAGAAGCAAGTGTTGAAGGGCTAAAATAAGTCAGTTCCAAATCAACTGTTCAACTTTCTATGCCTGGAATCTGCTATTGATTCACATTGGGGTCTTCCAATCAGTTTTTTCTTTTAATTCTGCCTCAGTTTCCCAAGTATCACAATAAGGAGGTAGGGGGAGTAGCACATGGGTTCAGAAGTGAGAATCAGCCTTATTTAGATTGTATTTTTTTAAACAACTCAAGCGCACATTGATTAATCATTATTTTTATTTGTTATATTGTTATTTCACTTTGACTGACGGCAAAACCCTACTTCCTGGGTTTTCATATCCTTCTAGGGGTTTCCTGGTTATTAATTAGTTGCTGTTACATTTTCAGAACCTAGAGGAAGCAAGTTTCTTATCAGTATTATCTTCTATATACTTATTTTATTTTTAAATGTCAGCGCCTCTATCTGACAGGAATATTTGAACCTAAACAGGTTTGTGCTAGGTTCAAAACCGTACTGTTCTAAATTAAATATTCATTTATACCTTGAAGGTATAAACTAAAGTTGTCCAGTACCTAGCACACCGGCACTTTTTTCTGCCCTGCCTGTGTCCAGACATTGCTAATCAATCACAGTCACTTTCCCATCAAGCCTAGAGGCCACTTGGCTTCAAAAAATCCTTCTTGGTACAGGGCTGTAGCAATTCTTTGGAGTTAGCATGCAGGTTGAAGTCAGTGTACCATCATGGGACAATGCTCCATGGAATAAACACCAACACAGGCGTGGATTTTTCTCCACAGGGAGTATGTTGAAACCTTAGTGAAAAGATACTCTGTAGTGCAGTGGTGAACCATGAGAAAGACCCTCAGATTCTTAAAAGGTCTCTAAGGATGTAATGAGATCTCATCTGTGAAAAATACCTGTGAGGAAATGAAGTTTTGAATTTAAAATCCTACTGACAGGCAGGGGTGGGGAAGAATCTGCTTTTCCTATGTAGACAGCTTCTTCGTATACTCTATCTGCACAGGTTTCCCACATTCATGTTCACCGAACACTGTTAGAACTCATATTCTGGACCCAGGCAGAATTCTTCAGTCTTTAGGGATAGTTCCCACTTAACTTTTCTCTTCTTAGCCAAAACAGAAAGCCACACTATGGAGGTATGCATCTGAAGAGGCACTCTTTTCCACAAATATCAGGATAAACTAGTGTAAGTCCACACATTTCTGGTAACGTACGTTTTAGAGTACAATGACATCAGATCCAGATAGAACAGGCACATTCTTCCTGTTTATGTTTCCTTGGCGGGATTTTGTTTTGTTTTGTTTTTTTACCAGTTTGCCTTGTTTTGATCATTTTTTAATCTAACTGTGAGTGGTACTAAACTGAGGTGATACTTCATATTAATTTTAGAGGCAGAATGACAAAATTGCTTAAAGTACTCTAATCAACCAGGAGCTGCACTAGGGGGCACCCTCTTCCAGGAATCCTGGCATTGCTGCTGGTTTAGGGAAAGCTGTATGTGCATGGAGCTAGCTGGACAATGCAATGGTTGGACTACCCCAGAAGGTCTTTAATCATTTCCCTGGGGGCCTTTGTTCTTCTCAAGGCTCTTTTGGTTACAAGAAACAGACATGCACTTAACTTGCTTCACGTGAAGGAGGATTTATTGAAAGTTTGTGCATGGGAGAAGCTGAACAACCAGTTCCAGCCAGGGCAGGGGCTCAGCTACACCACCCTCGCATCTCTGTCTCTCTGAATCATAGTGCTTCTGCCTCACTCTCCTCTCTCGTTATTAGCTGACTTCCTCTGTGCATTCATAGTCATGCCCTCCTCATAAATTCAGCAGATACTTGACCCACAATGGCCCTGCCTCACAACTACCTGATAGCTGTAGTGGTCCCAGTTAACTAACTCAGTGGTTTAGCTTCCCAGTTCACAATTACACAGAGGGGACTTGGGTGCAACTTGTCTTTCCAAGCCAATTCATCAATCATAACGTTAACCAGTTATCGTTGAGTTGACTCTGACTTATGGCGACCCCATTTGTGTCAGAGTAGTACTGTGCTCCATAGGTTTTTCAATGGATGAGTTTTCAGAAGTAGATTGCCTGGCCTTTCTTCTGTGCCACTGGGTGGACTCAAACTTCCAAACCTTTCAGTTAGCAGTCACATTAACCATTTGCACTACCCAGGGTTACATAGACTGAAATCCAGGGATTAGCTGCCCTGGAGTCAGAATCTCATTGGTTTAATCAGTAATGGCTAGAAGTTGCAGAATCAGATTGTACCAATCACAGCCGCCTTCTGCAGACTCTTCAGTATAAATGCCCTTTCAGCCCCCTTGAAGGTATAAGAATACAACGACCAGTCCTGGAGTTAAAATCGTAAGAATCAACTTGACTTCCTACCAAATATTGTAACAGTGAAGTAGCCACTGCCAAAGCTGGCCCCAGAGATTTGCCAATAGTATTAAAGTTATATTTAGAAATTTTAACTATGACCTTTTAGCCCACATGAAATTTACATCCACCTTCACATTTTTTTTTTTTTTTTTTTCTGGCTGAGGTATAATAATTTCAGAAGCACTCATTTTTCGGTAATTACTGCCAGTCTTATTTCATAATTTAATGATCTAGGAATGGCCTTTGTCACTCAAAAGTAAGGCAAGGTTACAAAGAAAGGACCTGTTATATTCTACTCTGTACTCTGTAAATAATAAAAAAAATCATCAGAGTGGATTGTAAGCTTGGAGGCTGAGGAAGCACGATTGGTATTGTGGACCTGCTTGTTATAAAGCTTATGATTTTCTTATCCTGACCTTTCAGATTGATGAAGCATCATGATGGCAGTAACCTGAGATCAGACCTGGGAGCCTTGAAGCAAAATCTATTTGTAGGAACATATTTCTGTGATAGGTAAGACCAGGCTGAGAGTCTTTTGGAGAAGGAGGAGATATTTTTCCACTCAATTGTTATTTTCTGTATGGCTTTTACCAAGTACAAATCGAGCCACAATTAGAGTCCATTTATCTAGCCGTTTTGGCTTCCTTCCAGCCACCTCAGGAATGTTAGCATGGACATTGACCAAAAATGGCCCAGCTGTGTGAAGATGAGGTAGGCAGCTTTCTGAGCAGAGGCCTTAGAGATACAGATTGGGCAGGGTGACTCAGGGGATTGAGATCCTGCACTAGGTGGTGATTGTTCTGGCTCTGTTTATATTCTTTGCCCTTGAAAAATTCACCCAACCTCTTTCCAGGTCTCAGTTTCCTCATCTGCAAAATGGGAATTAATTGCCCTCAATGACCTCTAAGGGCCATTGTGAAATTTGCTTATTAATGGTGCTAAGAATGCTTGGAACTTATAAATATTTCATAAGAAGAGCTGGTATCTTTCCTCTTGCTGTAAGACTGGAGGAAGTATGCAGCATCTCTTCTGTTCATCTGTAATTTAGTCAGCTTGTGTACATACTGCATTGCATTAAACGCTGAACTCTGATCCTAGTGTTTAAACATATTAAATACAAAATATGAGTAGTATAAATTGTATGAAACTCTTTTGTCTCCTACTTGGAGGACTAACAAGATTTTGATGCAGGGTCACCACAAACATTATACAGACATTGCTAAGAGTAAGTGGAAGTCTTTTAGACGGTGGCTCAAAAATGGTCTTACAGTAAAGGCAGTAGAAGCCCATCACTGGGGGATTTATATGTAGGCCAGGGAAAGACGAAGGAACCAGCCTGCACTGGTCATGGGTGGGCAGAGGCTAGAGGCATTTGCTTATTTTATTTGCACATTAAGTTTTATAATACTATCCCTGTAAAGAGCACAAAAAGGCTTTACAGATAACAGACTCCACATTTGAAACTCTTCATTCCCACAACAGCTTTGCAGGAGTTGGCTGCCATAATTAATCAAAAAGAACATCCACCTATTTCTCCCTTTAGAAAAATAAAGATTCAGGACAAGGTAGTTTTCCATTAGTGCTTTGGGGATAGAGGACACCACCACATGGTTTTATTTCTGAGATCTCCACTCTTATTTCACGTGATGGATTTGTAAGGCAGGAGAATAATGCAGTAGGAGAACTAAGTGCAAGCCACCAAAGATAGTTCTTATCTCAAGTTGTCTAATTGTGACGCTAATGGTTTTCTGTATCCATAGATTTTGAACTTATGGATTTTTCTTTCTTTCTTTTTCAAGAAGACAGGGATTAGCTGCTGTCCTTTGTTTTCCTGTTTGAGTTAGTGACTTGAGGTCTCTGCATCTCTACAATTGTGTTTCTCCAAAGTCGCACTGGGTATGAATCAGGCAATGGGTGAATGCTTATGTCCTACAAGATATTTGAAGCTCTTTAACTTTCCTCTTTTTACATCATGCTGTTTTTTGTTTGGTTCTGGCCTTTGTGTGTGTGTGTGTGTGTGTGTGTGTGTGTGTGTGTGTGTGTGTGTGTGTTTTCTTGTACTATCCTAACCTGAGGTCTTTAATATATTCCTCTGGGGTGAAGCCCAAAAGAAAGGGAAACTCTGTTAAGACTGATGGAAATTGTTGACAAGGGAAGTTTGAACATGACCGCGTTTTGTTTCAGTTTTCAAAAACTGTAAGCTGACACAGAAAAACCTGAGCAGTTACACATATCGCCTGATCCCTCTGTCCTTTGGGAAGATTTATGGAATCCACAGGGGTTAGGGCTACATAACCCAGTTTGAGCTTAGAAGGCGCTAGCTCCTTAATGCCAAGTAAATTCTGGAAATCATTCTCCTTTGCTGACAGTACCCTCATTACTGATTGTGTAAAGTAATTTATCAGGCATTTCTTAAAATAAACCGTTCATTTATACTAATAGGACTTGGCAGGAAGAAAAAATTGGCAGGACTTGGAGTTCCTAGTGTGGGTTTTCTTCTCCTTCTTTTTTTTTTTTTTTATTTTCTTTCCTTTAAAAAATTTTAAAACACCAACATTGAAAAGTTTTAAACATTTTGAGGAAACAATTATCAGGGGCCAGCTTGAGGTTCATAGTAGAAGGATTGCATGATAAATCTTCAGATTGGAAGCAAGGAAACATTTCCTATGATGAAGTTCACCAAAGCAGGGGTTGTGGAGGGGGAGTACAATGTCAGTGATTTTCTCGTCCTGCATTCCTCAGGCACCAGGTTCCTGTGTTGATGACTTTATTACCTATTTTTGGTATCATGTGGGCTTTTGAAGAGAACACATTTCACTTTTTCTTCTCCATGTACAGTTATATTCTCCTTGAAGTATCTCAGCTAATGTTTCTCCTTAGTTAGGCACACAATGTATCAGTGTTGTTTATATATACTCAAGACAGTTATTCTCAAGGCTTTCTTATTATCCTCATCTTCTTCACCTTGGGCCTTTGACAATAAATTTCCATCTCGCATTCCCTTGAAATTAAAAGGACATCACCAGTGCTGATAATCATTCCTCCCGAATAAAATGATATCTACATAAAACATAATGTAAATTATAATAAAACGTAAGTAACAATTGAATCTACAGGTTCAGGGAAAACTCATCAGCCCTCCTCTAGGACTGGGGATGAGGAAGGCCTAAGAGCCAAACTCTGACAAAATGCTCCAGAGCAGAGGACATACACAAAATATACACAGATACATAGACACACACCTCTCTGTCTCTCTCCTTTTCTCTCTATATATACAGTGAGAGAGGGAGAAAGAGAGAGAGGGAAAGACAGAAAAATACATATATATTTATTTCGCATATGTATATATTTCCTATATATATATATATATATATAGAGAGAGAGAGAGAGAGAATATATATATTTCCTGTATATATTTATTTATTATATATATTAGGAAATAAATATGTATGTAAATAGGTGTGTGTGTCTATCTGAGAAAATAGATTAACATACATTTATTTCATACATATGTATGTATTTTATATACATAGTAAGAGAAGAAAAAATGTATATTTCATATATATTATATAGAGATGTGTATCTGTGTGTATATATGTATATGTATGACATATATATCCTCTATTTATATGTATATTTTTTCCTTTAAAAAGTATATATATATATATATATACACACACACACCTTTTTAATGATGGAGCTGTATATATATGTATGTTTAATAATGGAGCTGTATATATATATACATATATACACTTTTTTAAAACAATAGAGCTGTATATATATTATTTTCTAATAACGGAAAGGTATATACATATGTATATATATTAAGTTGTTAAAGGTTTCATTTTACTTGAATCCATAATCAACAACCATGGGAGCAGCGGTCAGGAAATCAAACAATGTGTTGCCTTGGACGAATCCACTGCAAAAGACCTCTTTAAAGTATTGAAAAGCAAAGACGTCACTTTGACGTTGAAGGTGTGCCTGACTCAAGCCATGGCATTTTCGATCGCCTCATGTGCATTCAAAAGCCAGACAATAAATAAGGAAGACTGAAGAAGAATTAATGACTTTGAATTATGGTGTTGGTAAGGAATATTGAATATACCATGGACTGCCAGAAGAACGCACAAATCTGCCTTGGAATAACTACTGCCAGAGTGCTCTGTGGAAGCAAGGATGACGAGACTTCACCTCACGTACTTTGCACATGTTATCAGAAGGGACCGGTACCTGGAGAAGGACATCATGCTTGGTAAAATAGAGAGCCAGTGAAAAAGAGGAAGACCCTCAAAGAGATGGATTGACACAGTGGTTGCAACAATGGAATCAAGCATAACAACCATCATGAGGATGGTATAGGACCGGGCAGTGTTTTGTTCTGTTGTACATAGGGTCACTGTGAGTTGGAACCCACTTGACAGCACCTAACGACAACAACATGTATATTATATGCACATATATATTATATATATACATTATTATTATTAATGGAGCTGTATAAGTTACAGCATGTGCTAAGAGTCAAGCATGTCAGTAGTTTGTGTCACTTCAGACCAAAATGGAAAGAATACATGTTGTTTTCTGAGATTGAATGGAATTCTTAAAAAGTTCAGAGGTATTGAGGGTTGAATCAGGCTAAAAAGGGTAATGGGGGCTTCTAAGTGGAACTTAGAGTAATGAGTTAGCAGATGTTTCCCTACCCCGGCATTCACAACTCTGTCAGCTTTTCTGGCTGACTTTTTTTTTTTTGATAATATTTTATTGTGTATTAGGTGAAAGTTTACACAGAAAATTAGGTTCCCATTTAGCAATTTCTATACATATTGTTCAGTGACATTGTTGTTAGGTGCCATCGAGTCGGTTCTGACTCATAGCGACCCTCTATGTACAACAGAATGAAACATTGCCTGGTCCTGTGCCATGCTCACCATCGTTGCTATGTTTGAGCACATTGTTGCAGCCACTGTGTCAATCTATCTAATTGAGGGTTCCTCCTATTCGCTCATCCTCTACTTTACCAAGCATGATTTCCTTCTCCAGGGACTGGTCCCTCCTGATAACATATCCAAAGTATGTGAGACAAAATCTTGCCCTCCTTGCTTCTAATGAGCATTCTGGTTGTACTTCTTCCAAGACAGATTTGTTCATTCTTCTGGCAGTCCATGGTATATTCAATATTCTTCACCAACACCATAATTCAAAGGCATCAATTCTTCTTTAGTCTTCTTTATTCATTGTCCAGCTTTCACATGCATATAAGGCAACTGAAAATATCATGGCTTGGATCAGGTACACCTTAGTCCTCAAAGTGAGAGCTTTGCTTTTCAACACTTGAAAGAGGTCTTTTGCAATAGATTTGCCCAGTGCAATACGTCCTTTGATTTCTTGACTGCTGCTCCCATGGGGGTTGATTGTGGATCCAAGTAAAATGAAATCCTTGACAATTTCATTCTTTTCTCTGATTATCATGATGTTGCTTATTGGTCCACCAAACAAACAAACAAACAAACTCATTGCTGTCGAGTCGATTCTGACTAACAGCGATCCCATAGGACACAGTAGAACTTCCCCATAGGGTTTCTGAGGAGCGGCTGGTGGATTCGAGCTGCCAACTTCTATCTTAGCAGCCGTGCTCTTAACCACTGAGCCACCAAGGCTCCAGTTCTGAGGATTTTTCTTTTCTTTATGTTGAGGTGCAATTCATACTGAAGGCTGTAGTCTTTGATCTTTATCAGTAAGTGCTTCAAGTCTTCTTCACTTTCAACAAGAAAGGGTGTGCCATCTGCGTAAGACAGGTTGTTAATGAATTTTCCTCCAATTCTAATGACCCTTTTTTCTTCACGTAGTCCACCTTCTTGGGTTATTTTCTCACCATACAGACTGAATAAGTATCTTGAGAGGATACAACCCTGACACACACCTTTCCTGACTTCAAATCATACAGTATCCCCTCGTTCTGTTCAAATAACTGCTTCCTGGTATATGTACATGTTCCTCATGAGCACAATTAAGTGTTCTGGAATTCCCATTCTTTGTGATGTTATCCGTAGTTTGTTATGATACACATTGTTGAATGCCTTTGCATAGTCAATAAAGCACAGGTAAACATCTTTCTGGTATTCTCTGTTTTTAGCCAAGATCCATCTGACATCAGCAATGATATTCCTTATTCCACATCCTTTTCTGAATCCAGCTTGAATTTCTGTCAGTTCCCTGTTGAATGATCTTCAGCAAAATTTTACTTGTATGTGATATGAATGGTATTGTTCTATAATTTCTGCATTCTGTTGTATCACTTCTTTGGAATGGGCACAAATATGAATCCCTTCCAGTCAGCTGGCCAGGTGTCTTAGGCTGTGTTCTCTAGAGAAACAAAACCAGTAAAGCATATAAATATATGTATAAAGAGATTTATATCAAAGAAACGGCTCACGAGATTGTAGAGGCTTGAATATCCCAAGTCCATGGATCAGGATAGAGGCTTCCCCTGCTTCATGTAGCCTCAGGGGCTGGTTAGCCCAAGATTGGCAGGTTGGAGAGCAGGAATCTTGCTCACAGGCTGTGAAGATCGATGGATTCCAAGATTGGCAGGCAAGACTGCAAGGCTTCTCCTGATTCACACAGCTGCAGGGGCTGGCGAACCCAAGATCAGCAGGTCGAAGAGCAGAACTCTTGCTCACAGGCTGTGAAGATCAATGAATCCCGATATCATCAGATAAACTGCTAGCTCAACTCCCAAGAACTGGAAGTTAGACAAACAGGAGGCAGCTGCAGGATCCAGAGCAGGCAAAAGCCAGAATGCACACTTATATTCAGATGCGGGCCGCATGCACAAGGAAACTCCCTTTCAACTGATAGCCTACTCACAGTAGATCCCATCATGGGAGTGATCACATATAAACACTGAGAATCATGGCCCAGCCAAGTTGACACACAATCTTAACCATCACACCAGGTAACTGTCTTCCAAATTTCTTGGCATAGATAAGTGAGCACCTCCAGTGCTGCATCCATTTGTTGAAACATCTCAGTTGGTATTCCATCAATTCCTGGAGCCTTGTTTTTCACCAATGCCTTCTGTGCAGCTTGGACTTCTTCCTTCAGTACCCTTGATTCTTGATCATATTCTACCTCTTGAAATGGTTGAAAGTCAACCAATTCTTTTTGGTACAGTGACTCTGTATTTCTTCCATCTTCTTTTGATGCTTCCTGTGTCATTCAATATTTTCCCTATAGGATCCTTCAAAATTGCAACTCGAGGCTTGAATTTTTTTCTTCAGTTCTTTCAGCTTGATAAATGCTGAGTGTATTCTTACTTTTTGGTTTTCTAACTCCAGGTCTTTGCATATTTCCTTATAATACTTTACTTTGTCTTCTTGAGCTGCCCTTTTAAATCTCCTATTCAGCATTTTTACTTCATCATTTCTTCCTTTCACCTTAGCTGCTCTACGTTCAAGAGCAAGTTTCAGAGTCTCTTATGACACCCATTTTGGTCTTTTCTTTCTTTCTTGTCTTTTTAATGACCTTTTGCTTTCTTTATGTATGATGTCCTTGATGGCATCCCACAACTCATCTGGTATTCAGTCATTAATGCTCAATGCATCAAATCTGTTCCTGAGATGGTCTCCAAATTCATGTAGGATATAGTCAAGGTCAGATTTTGGCTCTCATGAACTTATTTTCATTTTTTTCAGCTTTAACTTGAACAGTTGATGGCCTGTTCCACATTCAGCCCCTGGCCTTGTTCTTACTGAAGATATTGAGCTTTTCCAATGATATTGAGCTTTTTCTATCACTGTATCTCTTTCCACAGATATAGTTGATTTGATTCCTGTGTATTCCATCTGGTGAAGTCCAAGGGTATAGTCATCTTTTATGTTGATGAGAAGAGGTATTTGGAATGAATAAGTTGTTGGTCTTGTAAAATTCTATCATGCGATCTCCAGCTTTGTTTATATCACCAAGGCCATGTTTTCAAACTACTGATCCTTCTCCTCTGTTTTCATCTTTCTCATTCCAGTCACCAGTAGTTATCAATGCATCTTGATTGCAAGTGTGATCAATTTCAGACTGCAGAAGTTGGTAAAAATCTTCAATTTCCTCATCTTTGGCATTAGTGGTTGGTGCGTAAATTTGAGTAAGAGTTGTATAAACGGTCTTCCTTGTAGGCATATGGATATTATCTTATCACTCAGTATTATACTTCAGGATAGATCTTAAAGTGTTCTTTTTGACAATGAGTGACTCCATTCCTCTTCAATCTGTCATTTTGATATAGTAAACCGTATGATTGCCCAATTCAAAATGGCCAATACCAGTCCATTTCAGCTCACTAATACCCCGGATATAGATCTTTATGCATTCCATTTCATTTTTGATGACCTCCAATTTTCCTAGATTCATACTTCTTGTATTCCATGTTCCAATTATTAGTGGATGTTTGCAGCTGTTTCTTCTGATTTTGAGTAGTACCACATCAGCAACTGAAGGTCCCAAAAGCTTGAGTCCATCCACATCATTAAGGTCAACTCTACTTTGAGGAGGTAGCTCTTCCATAGTCGTATTTTGAGTGCCTTCCAAACAGAGGGGCTCATCTTCTAGCACTATATCAGACAATGTTCCACAGCTATTCATTAGGTTTTCACTAGCCAAGTTTTTCAGATGTAGACCACCAGGTCCTTCTCCCTAGTCTATTTTAGTCTGGAAGCACTGCTGAAACCTGTCTACCATGGTGACACTGCTGGTATTTGAAATACTGGTGGCTTTACTTCCAGTATCACAGCAGCATGCAAGCCAGCACAGTATGACAAACTGACAGATGCAACAAAGTGACATTGGGTACATTTTTCACAATGTGTCAACATTCTATTTATTTCTATTCTGGTTGTTCCATTTCCATTAATCTAGCTTTCCTCTCCCCCTCCCCCTTACATTCTCAAGTTTGCTTTTGGGTAAATGTTGACCGTTTGGTCTCATATAGTTGTTTTGTTTGTTTGTTTTAAAAAGCACAGTACTCATGGTGATATTGTTTATTTTATGAGTTCATCTATTGTTTAACTGAAAGGTGACATCCAGGAGTGGTTTCAGTTCCAGGTTTAAAGGGTGTCTCAGGGCAACGGTCTTGGGGGTTTCTCTGGTCTCTATAGGTTAAGTCTGGACTTTTTTAAGACTTTGAGTTTTGTTCTACCCTTTTCTACCATTCTATCCAGGACCATCTATCGTGTCGTTGGTCAGAATTGTCAGTAGTGGTAGCTGGGCATCATCTAGTTCTTCTGGTCTCAGGATAGATGAGGCCATGGTTCATGTGGGCTATTAATCCTGTGCAGTAGTTTCTTCTTTGAGTCTTTGGTTTTCTTGTTTCTGTTTTGCTCCAGACAAGTACAGACCAATAATTGTATCTTAGATGACTGCTCACAAGACCCCAGGTGCTACTCATCAGACTAGGACGTAGAACATAAACTTTATGAACAATGTTATTCCAATTGACTCAGTTGTCCCACAAGACTATACTCCTAAGCCTTCAAACCCAGTAAACCAATCTCATGAGGTGTTTGGTTATGTCTAGGAAATATCTGTAACTGTACCCCCCTTTAGCTTTATTATACACACACACACACACACACACACACACACACACACACGTATGAATATATATGCAGCACAGATAAATATGTATATAGCTATGCCTACAGATACACCTGTATGTGCCCATGTATGTACACATGTATACCTTCCTACACACATACATGCACACTTATCTACCTATGTATCTACACATATATTTTTTGGTTGATATTGCTGTTATTGCAAATTTGTGTATGTATTATAGCATTTACCAAAAACGTCCCTTATTCTTGTGTACTTCTTCGTGTCATCTTTTACCTTGGTCAAGTTTTCCAGACTTCACCTGCATTCAATATTGCCTTTCCCATCACCAAAAATAGCAAGTGTCTACGATATAGAAGTGATTCCCCCTCCCACTCCCAACCCTGGTAACCACCAAAGAACATTGTTTTCTGTATGTATACCTATTTTTTCTTTTTATAAAAGTGAAATCATACAATATTTGTCCTTTTGTGATTGACTTATTTCACTAAGCATAATGTCGTCCAGATTCATCCGTGTTCTAATATGTTTTGAGAACTCATCATTATTCTTTGTAGCTGTGTAGTATTCCATTGTATGTATGTACCACAATTTGTTTATACATTAATTCATCCATTGATGGGCACTTAGGTTGTTTCATCTTTTTGCTATTGTGAATAATGCTGCAATGAACACAAGTGTGCATATGTGTACTGGTGTCACTGCTCTTAGATCTCTAGGGTATATACGTAGGAGTGAAATTGCTGGATCATAATGTATTTCTATTTCTAGCTTTTTGAGGAAGCATCATACCATTTCCCATAGTGGTTGTACCATTTTACAATTCCACCAACAGTGGATAAGAGTTCCAGTCTCTTCCCACCCTCATCGCAATAATTGTGTTCTTTCTTTCTTTCTTTTTTTTAAATTAGTACCATTTTTGTAGGGGCGAAGTGGTATCTCATTGTAGTTTTGATTTACAACTCTTTAAAGGCTAATGATCATGAACATCTTTTCACGTGTTTGTTGGCTACTTGAATGTGTTCTTTGATGAAGTGTCTTTTCATGCTCTTTGACCATTTTTTAATTGGATTATTTGTCTTTTTGTAGTAGAGTTTTTGAAGTTTTCTGTATATTTTGGAGATGAGACTCTTATCAGATATGTCATTCCCAGAGATTTTTTCCCAGTCCGTAGGATCTTTTTACTCTTTTAATAAAGTCTTTTGATGAGAATAAGTATTTAATTTTTAGGAGTTCCCAGTTATCTAATTTTTCTTCTGTTTGTGTGTTTGTAACTGTGTTTGACAATATACTGTATTTTTATGCAAATAGTGTATTCTTTCTGCATTTGTTTGCCAGCCATGCCTTCCCCCTATGAGGCACCCTCACAATCACCACCATGCCAGTCCTCTTCCACATATTGGTGTAAAAAAAAAAATTGCATAGCACGCTTACAAAATACGTTGAGGTAGGAGGGTGCAGCCAGCAAGCAAATGAAGAAGGCACACATTATTTGTGCAATAAATACAACATTTCTAGAGAAAATTAGGTTCTTGTTTAGCAAAAGCAACACAAGAATAGAAGACATAATTACTGCATGATAAAGTTTCTTATCACAGTATCTGAGGGTGTCTAACAAAATCAGGAAAATTTGCCACGCTCTTTTAAGTTTTCCAGCCATAGGATGTCTTTCCCTTCCCTACTATGCCTTTCTGGAAAAGGGAATTAGAGTCAAGGAAAGAGTGAGGGTATAATTTCTCATATCTATGTGAATACCGTGGTTATGAAGTGTGGAAAGATACTGGGATTCATAATGGTATCGATGGTTTGTAGGACCTCGAGCCAGAAACTGAAAATGGCATCTATGTGTTTTGCTAAAACCTATGGGTAAGAACAACATTCGAAAACTTGCTACATGTAGGATATTGGACATCTTGCTGGTGAAGTTATATCAGTCTTTGGGACCTAAAGAGAAGCTACCTCTTTTTCAGGAAATCCAGATAGAATGAAATAGGACTTCCAAACCCCACAAGTGAGCTAGCTTTGACAGGGTCAGAAAGTTTTACTTAACTATCTTATCTGTGTATGTAATATCTCTTTGTTTCCCATCAGCCAATTTTAGCTGGAACTAATGAAGAAGACCAATTTTGTTCTTGTGTATTTCAGGGCACTATCAAGGGGTGAGGGACAGTAAGTATCAGAGGTGGAGAAAGCCAGAAGGGAAGTGAAGCTCAGGAGGAAATACATAGGAGAGTTTATTCAGATACCCCTTTCCAGCAGCAAATTCTCTTTCTAGTGCTAAACTCTGAAGAATCCCTGACTATGTCTTATTAAAGATAATACTCCCTAAGTGAATTATGGATAAGATGAAACAATGTTGATACTAATAAATGCAGGTTTATCTAGGCTAGGACCATAGATTTGCTCTTGCCTCTGAACTTCTCAGAGATTTCTTAGCTATTTGACCTGGATCTCTATGATTTACTCACCCAAAAGATGTTAGGTCCTGATAAGATTGATTCATACCCTTTACACTTACATAAAACTAATTTGCACCAAAAAGCCAATTAGATTTTGAGCTCCTAAAGGACAGGGGTGTCTTTATCATTTTTGATTCCTTAGTGCTGAGTGTCATGGATTGAATTATGTCCCCTCAAAAAATGTGTATATCAATTTGGCTCGGCCATGATTCCCAGTATTGTATTTTGTGATTGTGATTTTATGTTAAAGAGGATTAGGGTGGGATTGTTAACACCTTTGCTAAGGTCACATCCCTGATCCAAAGTAAAAGGAGTTTCTCTAGGGTGTAGCCTGCACCACCTTTTATCTTACAAGAGATAAAAGGGACGGGAAGCAAGCAGAGAGTTGGGGACCTCATACCACCAAGAAGGCAGTGCCAGGAGCAGACCGTGTCATTTGGACCTGAGGTTCCTTCGCTGAGATGCTCCCAGACCAAGGGAGAACTGATGTACCACAAGGACCTTTCTCCAGAGCTGACGGAGAGAGAGAGACTTCCTCTGGAGCTGATGCCTTGAGTTTGGACTTGTAGCCTACTAGACTGTGAGAGAATAAATTTCTCTTTGTTAAAAGCCATCCACTTGTGGTATTTCTATTATAGCAGCACTACATAACTAAGACAGAATTTGGTACCGAGAGTGGGGTGTTGCTCTAATAGATACCTAAAATGTAGAAGCAGTTTTGAAATTGTAAATGGATAGAGGAGCAGCAACAGCAGAGAACCAGCAGCAGAACAGAACCTATAGCAGCAGAGAAGCTGCAGCAGCAGAGAACCAATAGCAGCAGAACCAGAAGACCAGCGCGAAGTGCTGGAGCTGACCCACAGAGCGAGAGAGCTGAGTGCCTGTGTGCAGGAGCCTTCCTGGTGAAGTAGGGTGCCTCTGGGCACTGATTGGTGGAGCTACAGAGCTTTGGAACACTTTCCCCAGCAGGGCAGGTGCGGGCATGAGGCCCAAGGGCTGAGAGGTCACAGGAAGCAGAAGCTGAAGAGACAAGGAACACAAGAAGCTGAGCTACCTCAGTCCCAAAAGGTATGGCCATGACCTCTGGAATTTCGAAGGGTAGAACTATGGTCTCTGACATTTCTACGGGTGGAGTTGCCACTCAGACGGACTGGGAGATTGGTGCGACTAAAGCTGAGGGGGCAGAGTTGCTGTCCCACTGGGCCTGAAAGGCAGAGCTGAAGCCCAGGGCTGAGGGGCCTCCACTCAGAATCTTGAGAATGTGGCCACACCTAGAGTCTGGAGGGCAGGGCCATTGTGTAAATTATCTCAGAGAACAGAGGATTATCTTCAAAGCCTTGAGGGCTAATGTAATGTGTTCTGCTGACTTGCTCGGTGCCTGTTATCCCTTCTTTTCCTCCAGTTTCTCCCATTTGTAATGGCAATGTCTAGCTTGTACCTGTTCTGCCATTGTACCTTTGGAAGCAGATACTTGTATTCTAAATTTCACAGATGAAGAAACATTTTTGGATTTTGGACTTGAAGGTAAGTCTTTTACTATGATATGATGGGATGAATATGTTTTTTGTGTTGCAAAGACATGATTTTTGGGGGGCCAACGGGTGGAATGTCATGGATTGAATTATACCCCTCCAAAAATGTGTATATCAGTTTGGCTGGGCCATGATTCCCAGTATTGTGTGGTTGTCCTCCATTTTGTGGTTGTAATTTTATGTTAAAGATGATTAGGGTGGGATTGTAACACTCTTACTAAGGTCACATCCCTGATCCAATGTAAAGGGAATTTCCCTGGGGTGTAGCCTGCACTACCTTTTATCTTAAAAGCGATAAAAGGAAAGGGTAGCAAGCAGAGTGTTGGGGACTTCATACCACCAAGAAATCAGTGCTGGGAGTACAGTGCATCCTTTGGACCTGGGGTGCCTGTGCAGAGAAGCTCCTAGTCTGGGGGAACATTGATGAGATGGCCGACACAGAGAGAAAGCCTTCCCCTGGAGCTGATACCCTGAGATTGGACTTTTAGCCTACCTTACTGTGAGGAAATAAACCTCTCCTTGTTAAAGCTATCCACCTGTGATATTTCTGTTATAGCAGCACTAGATGACTAAGACACTGAGCATGTGTGCTTAGGATATTTTATGTGGCTCAAAAGGCTCGATAAATGTTTGTTGCATATATTTGTATTATAGTAATGTGTGGAGAAAACCTTTGACAGGGTCCAGGTATTTCTATCCTTGCTTAAAGTGCCTTCTTCTTAGTCTAAAAGCCTTGCATAGCAAGTTGGTATTCACCAGAGGATGTGGGCCTGTTTTCAGAGCAAATTGCAACTGGTAGGTTACAGGAGTGGAGAAGAGTAGCAGGGATTCCAGAACTCTTTGGAGTCATCTGAGACTTCAGATCTTCTGATGGTGTCTCTCTTGGACATGGCTAACCGCGTTCTTTTCATTCTCTTGTTCCGTGTTTCAAGTGGAATGTTCAGAACTGCTTAGGTCATCCTCTTCTCATAGCTATTTCTAACCCTTTTGTATCATTAAATCATACAACACTGGGGATTACATTCAGAGGGTTAGATCCTCTTGCTTCTGGGAGGAACACTCATAGGCCAATCCCTTCTTAGTACACTGTGAATTCCTGATCTCTTGGGCCAGCAAATGCCCCTTCCTTGACCTCTGTTTCGTTCATCTTTTCTGTCAGAGGGACTGAGAAAACAAATACATTTAAAACAGTTATGAGTGCAATAGTAAAATGGATTGAAAACTCCTTGAAAATAGTTTGAACAGCATTATTAGACACGATGAGAGTGTGTGCAGGTATTCCTCAGACTGTAGTGGAGTGGAAGGATATCAAACTAAGAGTTAGAATCCTGGCTTTTCTACTTATGTGTTTTGTTACCTTGAGCAAAATTACTTAATCACACTGAAGCTTCATTTCCTCACTCTGAAATAAATAAAACTTTATTTACTTGTCAGAAATCAATAATATTAACATATATCTATTCATAAAACCAGTTACTGTCGAGTTGATTCTGACTCATGGCAACCCCTTGTATCAGAGTAGAACTGTGCTCCATAGGATTGTCAATGGCTAAATTTTTGGAAGTAGATTATCAGGGCTTTCTTCCAAGGTGCCTCTAGGTGGACTCAAACCTCCAACCATTTGGTTAACAGCTGAGCACGTTAACTGTTTGTTCCATCCAGGAGCTCCATCTCTATCACCACTGCCACCCACTGCCGCTCAAGTCAATTCCTACTCATAATGACCCTATAGGGCAGAGTAGAACTGCCCCCATAGGATTTCCAAGGCTGTAATCTTTATGGGAACAGACTGCCATATCTTCCTCCTGAAGAACAGCTGGTGGATTTGGTTAGCAGCTGAGTACTTAACCACTGTGCCACCAGAGCTCTTTCATATCGATCTATGTTGTTGTCAAGTGCTGTCTAGTCACTTCTGACTCATAGCAACCCTGTGTACAACAGAATGAAACACAGCCTGGTCCTGCGCCATTCTCACAATCATTGTTATGCTTGAGCCCATTGTTGCAGCCACTGTGTCAATCCATCTTGTTGAGCACCTTCCTCTTTTTCGGTGACCCTCTACTTTACCAGGCATGATGCTCTTCTTCAAGGACTGATCCCTCCTGATAACACGTCCAAAGTATAGGATCCTATAAACACAAGGTAATATTGCACATAACCTCTAGATAGCAAAATATTCTTATAGACCCAATTTTGAGGGGACCTTGTCATTCCTGGAATCAACTCGGAAGCAGTGGGTTTTCTCAGTCCCGAGCATGGCAAATAGCAAGTAGTTTTAGTCGGGAAGACCTATGGCAGTCCCAGCCACCATCATTCTCCCATACCTCCTTCTAACACTTACACATTTTGCATTTGCTTCATAGATTTTATTATCTGAAAATTTACTCTCAAAGTGAACCAGAATATATACAAAAATATCAATTATTTCTTCTACTAGGAAGCGTAAACTGCTAGTTGTCCATTCCTAGAGAGGAGAGCTATTCTCAAACTGAGTCTGATCTGATTACTTGTTTTTCACTATTCTTTAGGGGTAGGAATCATTGAGCTAGTAAGTTAGCTCAATGAATGAATTCTAACAAACTGAGAATCTTCCTGTATCCAGTAACCCAACCCTTATAGTATCTTTAGGGATAAATCAGTAATAAATGCCTTTAACAGAAGCTTATTTCTAGTCAGAGAGTGTAAATTTGATATCGAGATATCTTTGAAGCTAATTAGTAATCAGAAATCAAGGGTAAATCCAGGAAAAGCCTCCAAGGCTTGATCACAGCAGCTAGGAAAAACTAATACATCTATAAACACTTTCCCTTTTACTTGCAGCATACAGCACTACTTTGAAAGTAGCACGTGAAGCAAAAAAAATTAAGGTGTAAAAGAAATTGCATGCAATATCCTCTAAATTGGTGGGTTTCAGAGTGAAAAAATCTGTGAGAATAGAGATTTTGCCAATGCATTACAATTTTAGCCAAATCGTTAATTAGGCTTCTGTTTGTAATTAAGTTTAAAGAAAAAAATAGCTTATGTAATGCCTTTAATCACCCTATAGAAGTTAAATAAGTGAAATATTGATTAAGTCTGGTAGGAAATTGAAAACACACAATTCACAAGTCTTGTGAAATTTGAGTACATTATCCCTGACAAACAAAATGACAATAATATACTGAGGCCACAGTTCAAAAAGTAAACAATTGTAGTGAGTAATAGAGGAATAAATATGGTCACTGTTAATGAATTTGCTAATGACTATTTTCTGTAAGATATATGCTCTAGAGTGTTCATAGTTTCGTATATTCAACGTAACACTTTTGATTAACAAGAGAAAATTATTACCTCAGCTATAGGTTGGCCTTATCAGAAATTATTTAGCTTAACCTGGCAATTATGTCTGATTTTAATTATGTTAATGAAAGGTAAAATTATTCATAGACTAGAAATTAAAATGGGGTGCTTTAGCAGAAACAATCTGAATATTTTTCCTAATTATATTGGTGCATATTATTCAAATAAATGAAAGAGTCATGCTAAACAATTCTCTGTGGCAATAACCAACAGGAAAATATAGTTAGTTCTTATAATTAAAAAAAAAAAAACTGGGATATGCATGGTTGAGGTGTACAAAAGAGTGCTATTCGAAATACTTAACAACGGCTAAGCATGGGCCCTCACCAAAATTATAGGATGCCGGCCATAGCACTGAAGCAGTGACGTTGAAGCTGCATCCTGAGCCAGGTGTTGAATCTTTCTATTTTGGATCATTGGAAATTCCAGACTGATCCCAACAAGGGTACAGAGGATGCAGGATAGCAGTTGTCTGTCAATAGATATGCAATATATTGATATTTTAGTGACCAGTATGGGTGTACCAATGCTAAATATCATTGCGTGTACAAGCTGAATATCAACCCTGGGCAGTAGCTAATAATCTATCAGTAACCATTTAATTTATTTCCCATTAAACATAACAAAAGGAATCTGTCATGACTCTGTGGCTTCTGCTGTCAGAACTAATTTGTAAGCCCAGAGTAGGTGCAAGAGAAGAGGATACCAGATGCAGTGTTATTTAAAAACCCTTAGGAGATATTTGAAAGTTTGATTTCTGGTAATGGGCAGACTAGCTTGTAGCACACCAAAGCTCTCACCTTCTCTTGAAGAACAATGAGGACAACCGGATAAAATTAAAGTATTATGTTTGAAAGCACTGAACAAGTACCATGAACGCCATGACTTCAGGGGCCAAGATCTCAAAGAAAAGGGAATCACAGAAAAGTGATCCTGAATTTTCATATGCAATTTTCCCCTAGGCATTTGCCAGTTATTAAGGTGTGAATATATGAGACTAGAGGCAGAAAAATCTACTAAGAGGCTCAAATGCTAAGCAGAGATTTTAGCATTCTTATGGTACAAGGAAACAGAATATGCTTCAGGGCTGTCCAAAGTGAAGGGGCCTTAGTAGATGGATGGTGTAGACTTTAAAATAACTGTGATTCATGTATTTAAGGGAGCGCTGGTGGTGCAGTAGTTAAGAGCTCAAGCTGCTAACCGAAAGATTGGCAATTCTAATCCACCAGCGGCTCCTTGGAATCCCTATGGGGCAGTTCGGCTCTGTCCTCCAGGGTCACTATGAGTCAGAATCAACTTGACAGCAATGAGATTGTTTTTGTTTTTGAATGTATTTAAGAAAGTACATAAAAGATAGAGATAGAGAATTTCAGTCCCCCAAAAATCTATCTGGCATTTATAAAAATAACTGGGAATTCTACAAATGAAAAGTACAATGATATATCAACAATAAAGCTGGGTTTAATAGCAGATTTAGACATATACAAAAGAGAGGTTTAGTGAACCATAAGTTAAGTCAGTAGAAATATCCAAAATGAAGGTCAACGATTAAAAAAGAAAAATAAAAGAAGAGAAGAGACATGTGGCATATGGTAAACAGCTCTAACATACATGTAATTGGAATTTCCCAAGCAAAGAAGAAAAAGAACTAGGCAGAAGTAATAGTTAAAAAGATAATGACTGAGCATTTTACAAAATAGAAGCAAGACATCAAATTATAGATTCAAGAATCATTCAAACCAAAAGGAAGAAAAATATAAAGAAAACCATGCCAACCTGCATTAAAAACAAAACAAGACTGCCGAAAATCCAAACATACAGAAAATCTTAAAAGCAATTGGGGTAGCAGGAGGAGATACCTTATTACTGATAAATTGCACAAGATTGACATATTTAAAATGTCAAAAGAAAATCGTGCTGAAAGAAAGTAACTGCCCGCCTAGAATTCTATACCTAGCAAAAACAAGATAGGTTCTGTTTTTGGGGACAAGATGGAGTAGAAAAACTTCTCCTTAGTCCTCCCACCGAGTATAGCTAAAAACTCTGGACATTATACATTAACCCTTTCATGGGTGATTTTTTTTTTTTTTTGGTGTTGCTGTGTTTTTTCACTAATGGAATGGATGCTGAATAATTTTTTGTTGGTAATTTTTCATTATTTGAAAAAAAAATGACGTGCCAATTGCAAGTGGGGCATATCGCTCCCATGTTCCATGAAGCACATCACACATGCGGGACATATCGGTCCCATGGTGCATCATTCTTCCTGGTTACACAGGAGCCATCAAATATCTTACTCAAATTTCCAAAAATACACGCAAAATACTAAATAAACATTACATTTGCAGCACATAGTTTTTATCAGTTTGATTTAGAGTGGGCTGTATTGGTACCGTGTTCCATGAAGCATATCACATTAGTGGGACATACTGGTCCCATGGCCCAGTAAGCACATCACAAACTGTTGTCACCCCAAAATAACTCATTTACTTGAATATTTCTGGATGTCGGCCACCGTACATTCCCAATAACACATAGGAAATGGTAAACATACTTGCAAGCCTATCTTGCTGTACAGAAGCCAAAAGACACAAAAGTTTCACACAATCGCGCCTCCATGAAGCATCCCTTCATAAAAATGGCTCTCGACACTGAAACGTGGTGCAGACCAGCCTCCTTATTTTTCAGGGAGTGGTAGCAGTATCTGTCATGATGTCAGGACTTAATGAAAGTTTCTCAAATGCCTGCCCATGAACCTCCTCGGGCAGAAAAATGTAACACGTGCATATATATCCCCTGCTCCATGAAAGGGTTAAACAAACATAGGACTCTGAAAGGTAGAGAAAGCAAGGCAGACCAGCTAGGGATCTTGGGAGCTGAGAAACAACAGGGTAGTGAGTGGCCTGGGTTTCTTTCTGCTTCACATATCCCAGACTGAGTGTTGGAGAAATTGACAACCCAGAAATTCCAATGGTTGAAGACAAAAAAACCCCAAGTAAATCTTTTTCTTAAATTGTGCTTTAGATGAAAGTTGACAGGGCCAACTAGCTTCTCATTAAACAATTAATATACATTTTTTTGTGTGTCATTGGCTGCCAACCCCACGACATGTCAACACTCTCCCTTTTTGTCCCCTTCTGCTTTCCTGTCCCCTCCTGCCTTCTCATCCTTGCCCCTGGGCTAGTGTGCTCATTTAGTCTCATTTTGTTTTATGGGGCTATCTAATCTTTGGCTAAAAAGTGAACCTCAGGAGTGACTTCATTACTGAGCTAAAAGTATGTCCAGGGGCCATAATCTTGAGGGTTCTCCAGTCTCTGTCAGACCAATAAGTCTGCCCTTTTTTTTCGAGTTAGAACTTTGTTCTACATTTTTCTCCAGCTCTGGGGACCTTCTATTGTGTGCATATGTCTATTTCTGGATGGCTCTTATGTCTCTAGGATATATTCCTGGGAGTGGAATTGCAGGATCATATGGTATTTCTATTTCTAGCTTTGTAAGAAAGCTCCATATCATTTTCCAAAATGGTTGTACCGTTTTCCATTCTCACCAGCAGTGCAAAAAATTTCCAATCTCCCTGCAGCCTCTTCAAAATTTGTTATTTTGTGTTTTTTTGATTCGTGCCAGTAACATCGGAGTGAGATGGTATCTCACTGCGGTTTTGATTTGCGTTTCTCTAATGGCTGGTGATCGTGAGTATTTTCTCATGTGTCTGTTAGCCACTTGAATGTCTTCTTTGGTGACGTGTCTATTCATTTCCTTTGCTCATTTTTTAATTGGATTACTTGTCTTTGTGTTGTAGAGGTGTTGGATCTTCCTGTAGATTTTAGAGATTAGATCTTTGTTGGATTTGTCACCATCAAAAAATTTTTTCCCAGTCTGTAGGTTCTCTTTTTACTCTTTTGGAAAGTCTTTTGATGAGCATAGTGTTTAGTTTTTAGAAGATCCCAGTTATCTAACTTATCTTCTGGAGTTTGTCTATTGCTAGTTATGGTTTGTATCTTGTTAATGCCACGTATTAGGGCCTCAGGTGTTGATCCTATTTTTTCCTCTATGATCTTTATAGTTTTTGGTTTTATATTTAGGTCTTTCATTCATTTTAAATTAGTTTTTGTGTATGGTGTGAGGTATGGGTCCTGTTTCATGTTTTTGCAGATAGACATCCAGTTTTGCTAGCACGATTTGTTAAAAAGACTGTCCTTTCCCCATTGATAGATTTTGGGCCCTTGTCGAAGATCAGGTGACCTACGTGGATGGATTTACATCTGAGTTCTCAGTTCTGTTCCATTGGTCATTGTATCTGTTGTTGTACCAGTACCAGGCTGTTTTGACTACCGTAGCTGTACAGTAGGTTCTGAGGTCAGGTAGTGCGAGTCCTCCTGCTTTATTCTTCTTCAATAGTGCTTTATGTATCCAGGAAAGCCCAAGTAAATCTTGCTCTCTTTAGTCAAAGAACCAGGAAAGGGGAAACCTAGCATGACAGAGAACTTTTAGACATTGACCACCCTACTTCAACCAAACACCATGAAAGAACTGAAGCCCCCCTCCCACCTCCATCAGCAAAGGCTGAGTGGGGAGTCTGGACTTTCATCCTCACATGGCTGGAAGGAGACATCCCCACTCCACTTCTGTCGGGTAGTGTCAGAGAAGGCTGAGTGGGGTGCCTGGACTTTCATCTCTGCTGTCAGTAGTGAGGACCACTCCCCTCCACCACCCCACAGTGTAAGTGGAGATCTGTAGGAAGATTATTTCTACCTCCATCCAGTGATAACAAGGTACCCTTCTCCCTCCCTGCTGGGGTGATATCAGAGGAGGCCAAGTGGGAAGTCAGGACTTTCACCACCTTCCTGCAATAGCGAGAACCCTCCACCTGTGATGCCAATGTAAGCCACAGGGGTAGGAGTAATGAGGCACCCCACCAGGGCAATATCAGCAGAGGCCTAATACAAAACCAAAAAAACCAAACCCATTACTGTAGAGTGGATTCTGACTCATAGCAACCCTATAGGACAGAGTAGAACTGACCCTAGGGTTACCAAGGAGCAGCTGGTGGATTTGAACTGCCAACCTTTTGGTCAGCAGCCGTAGCTCTTAACCACTTTGCCCCCACTCCAACCCAGCAGTAGCAAGGATCACCTCCCACCAACATGTCAATGTAGGCTCAGGGGAATTTGGAGTTCCACTCCCACCTGGCAGTAATGAGGTAGGACCTCCCTTTCCTTGCCAAAGAGGAGTCAGAGGAAGCCTGCTAAAATAGAAGTTTTGAATATAATCCAGAGTCTCATATAACATGATATCCAAAATTTCCAAAATCGAAAATCACTCATCATACCAAAAACCTGAAAATTTTCAACTTGAATGAAAAAAAGGAAATCAACAAGCACCAAAACTGAGAATGCACAGCTGTATGAACCACCTGACAGGTATTTTAAAGTGGCCATCAGAAAAATGCGTCAAAAAGCAACTGCCAACACTCTTGAAACAAATGAAAAATTAGAAAGCTTCACCGAACCTTAGAATGTCTCCATACAGAAATAGAAAATATAAAGAAGAACCAAATGGAAATTATAGAACACCTTGATTTTGTGAAGTTTCTATCATCTTCAGATGGATCTCAGTGGGTTAGAGCATTCATTCAAAGTTAAAGCAGCCCTCAAGTCTGTCTCCGCCTTTACTTTCTACTTGGCTCTCCCATGTCTTCTCCTCCTCATGGTGAGCCAGGTGGGGCTGCTAGAACCTCCTTTGGTCAATGAGGAAACATGAATATATTGCATTATCCTGTCCAGAGTTTAGTTTAGGGCTAGACACATATCCAGATCAAGATAACCAGAGTAAATTCTGGAATTCTTGCTGGAATCATTGATAAAGGTACCCTCTTTTTCATCTGGATATATGCAACTCTAAGAATGGATCCCCAGGTTCCCAGTTGTCATATTTGCTGTCCCTGGTGATAGCATTTTTTGAGCTGAGCCAAGAGACAGAAAAGGACACACAGTAAGAAACAGGGTCCTGGTGATGTGGCTTGAACATCCAGATCCATCTGAACTTTCTTGCTTAAGCCATTTTGAGTTAAATTTTGGTGATCTGCTTCAGAAAGAATCCTGAGGAACAAAGAACTCTAATGAGAAAAAGCTTGTTTTATATTATAATTCTCTGGATTAAAATATGGAAAGGAATTTATGCTTGTTTAGTACCTATTGTTTTCAAGCACTCTACTAGTTTTTGTATATATTGACTCATCTTATCCTTACAAAACCCCACCTGATGAGTGTGGTTTCCATATTTAACAGAAGAGTAAAGAAGGAGGTTCAGAAAGTTTGAAAAATAAGTTTAAGTCCCCGTGTATAGTAAATTCTGAGGGAAAATTCAAGGCCAGAAATTGCTAGCCTTAAAGACTGCCTTCAAAGTGAGATTTATCTGTGCATACGTGAGGAAGATAAAATGTGTTACATATAATGATTCCTCCATCACTTAATTTTCATTGCTGTACTGCAGCTTTTAGATATATACTAATACGAAAAATCAAATATTTAACAGTGAGCCAACATACAAAGAGGAGAGTTTTATTAAGGCTTAACAAAGATATAATGAAAAATTCCAGTGGGCAATAAGATAATAACAGGATAGGCTACAGAAATTATTTGTAGTCAAATAAAATTAATTTCAGTGGAATAGTGAAATGATTTAAGAATATTATGCTACCACATGTTTACTTATGCACACATAAACATTAATACTCTGATCACTTTACCTTGGAAGAATAGAAATTTGACATATTACCAACAAATATTTAGAAACACCTTTTAACTTATAGAGTGATGAATAAATATTTGAACGTGATCTGTTTTGGATATAGTATTGTATTCTGTTCTTAGATGATGACTGATGTTCATTAATTCCATAAGTAAGCAGTGGATTAAACTGCTTTCTTGATGCAGTCCTTTTGCTAGTCAAAGAATATTACAAATGATTGAAAGGATTTATAAAATGAGGTGGCTGAGATTCATTCTTATTTGCTTCCAGATGAAAGCATAATATACTTAATGCTTTCAGGGTATAGGGGGCTAACACATGTCAAAAGAGCAGAGAAAGTTATTTTTCGAAGATCGCTCAGATACCAAACAAAAATCTTTTATTTTCCAAAGTTCATATACTTTATCAGGCATTAATTATATTTGGCAGAAAATAATTTTCTGTTTATATAAAATGTATCTTTTTCTCTTTTCGATAAAAAACAAAGGTTGTTATGATAAAGGTAAGAGCATTGGATTAAAAATGAGTATAGCATAAATTCATCTTCATCAACGAATCATTACTGTTAATTCGATTTTTGTAACTCTTTACTTTCCATACGATCTAGACAAATAATTTTTGCTTAAAGATAGAAGCAAAATAATTAAAAATAAAAGATGTTTTTATTGATGATGTTGCTTAACCAGATTTCTAACTGATGTGAGTTTTCAGGGACTACCATAATGCTGGATATTATACTCCATAAATTCAGAAAGTGTGCATTTACTTTAGTGATCAGAGGTCTGTAACGTTGGCTAACTGGGTCAATCCAGTATGCCTGAAAGAATAACCATAATGCCACATGTTAGAGTTTTAAGGACAAGATGGTAGTTTGAAGGAATAAATTGCTCAATGCTGTTTCCATAGATTCCATGTAAACAAACAGTGGAATGTTGGCAAGTTATTGCAATCAAGGACAATGTTTAATAAAGGCAGGAAGGAATAAAAAATGGAAATATTATTTCTGGATTTATATTTTATTTTACCTCAGTCCAAATAGTTACTGTCAATACAATCCAAAAACATACTTAAGATCTCACCTGGGATGCCACCCTGCTCTTTAAGGTTGCTTAAATAAATTGGTGAGTTTCTGACAGAAGCTCGTTTTGGAATCAATCAAGAATGCTATGAATGCACCAACTGTTGGCTTTACACACGTCTATCTCATTTTCTGGAGCCCTGGGGGTGCAGTGGTTAAGAGTTTGGCTGTTAACCAAAAGGTCAGCAGTTTGGATCCACGAGCTTCTCCCTGGAAACCCTATGGGGCAGTTCTGCTCTGTGCTATATGGTTGCTATGAGTCGGAATCAACTCAATGGCATCGAGTTGTTTATCTCATTTTCCTCTTTTTAATTCCTAGGGGATCTCCTCCCATGCACATGAATATCATGAGCAGCCATTCTGTACAAGGTGACCTTGCCCCTCTGGCCATAGTTGATTGGCCCAAGGATTGATTTAAGATGGGTTGATATAAGGTATTACCACAGAAATTTTGCCATTCTAATGGAGAGAAATAGTTCCAGTCTAATAGCTGGAGCTGCAATGATTTAATAAATAGTGTCACATTAAATTTATACATTTAAGATACATATTGTCTTTAGATAAAGGAACACGTGGATGTGTCTGAGAATGGAAAGGAACAATGTATAACTAAAATATATTAATCTGAAGCAGACGTAGAGTGGCTAGCCAAAGAGGAATGCATGAAAGAGTTTTACAGAGGTAAAGTTGTCTGTGCACGTTACAGTTTCTTCAAGTATTCTCAGTCCCATCCTCAGGAGGACTCTGAGGCAGATTACCTAGTCCTTGGGACTGACTGTTGTCAATAGACTTGTATATTCTGGTCTTGTGCTGAAACCTATCTTGTTGGTAAGATGGATAGGGGATGTTCAATTTATCTAATTCCTCCCGTTCTGTTTGCACATTCATCAGCACCCTAGTAATTCCCATGTACATCTACAAGGCGAAAATATGTGGATGGAATATGTGGAAACAATGATTTCTGATGAAAATCAATAAAATCTCTTTTTGTTGTAATTACGCTTCCATGTAGCTTGACTATACAGAATTGTATGATCATGGACAAATGAGTATTGTGCTCCACATGACAACTATATACATTAAGAAATGGCATTTTTTTACTAGTTAAACTAAACTATTATTTGGTTTTAAGAAGATTTCAGGGGATATTTTTGGTTTAAGGTTTAAAGATAGGCAATAGTTTCAGGGGTTCATCCAGCCTCCATGGATCCAGAAAGTTTAGATTTATGAGAATTTGAAAGTCTTTTCTGCATTTCAAGGAGCCCTGGCGATGCGGTGGTTAAAGCAATTGACTACTAACCAAAAGTCTGGAGATTTGAAACCACCAGCGGCAATGTGGGAGAAAGATGTGGCAGTCTGCTTCCCTAGAGATTTACAGCCTTGGAAACCCTATGGAGTTGCTATGAGTCAGAATCAACTCGACAGCAGCGGTTCTGCATTTTACCCCTTTTGATAAGGATTTTTCTATAGAGTCTTTAATCAAAATGTTCAGTAATGATAGCTGTGCACCATCCAGTTCTTCTGGTCTCATGGAAATATAGGGTCAAATCGACAACAATAACTCAAAAGATTAGAGAGAAAACTTAGGGGGCAGTGAGTTTATGTTAATGGGGGGAAAACATGGAAAAGGAGAATGCCAGTGGTTGCACCACTTGAAGAATGTAATCAAAGTCACTAAATTGTATGCTTAGAAGTTGTTGAATTGGTGTATTTCTGCTGTGTATACGCTAAACAACAACAAAAATAAAATAAATGAAGAAGTGGCATTTTGATGTCTATATTTGTCTGAAAGGCAGTTTGATTTTCAATGTGTCAGCCTTCATGGGTCTGAGAGCTGAGAATAGGTGCTAGGCCTTTGAAACATGGGCTAGATATATCTAGAATTCCCTTAGAGCAAATATGTCAGTCCATCAAAACTGTGTGGAGAGCTTTTTAGAAGTGTAGGTTTCTACACTTGAATATGGAACATTCTGATTCGGTCGTTCAGGTGGGGCCCAGTTACTTGTATTTTTAAAAACACTCCCTAAATGGTTTTAATGAACATGAATCACTAACTTAGACTCCATCTCTATACCACATTCAGATATGCCTTATTTTAACTTATTTTTAAAGGCATAATTAGATTTAGTGAGTTGTTGACTATTTCTCCACTATACTCATCAATTCACCCCAGTGGAATTTCTGATCAAGTTACCATAATATACACCTCTGGGTTTTCAGACCAGATAGGGAGGAAATGGCAACAAAAATGAAAAGTGTCAGTGGCATCCCTAACCTGCAAAATAGACAGCCAAGCTCATTACTCCCTTCCCTAAAGACTTCTATTCTGAAATGATTACTGATGGCTCTACCCTTAACCTTAATGACATCCTTTCTCTAGTTAAAGACATTTAGTTTGCGAGATTCTGATCCTTTTTACTTTGTTTTTGTAATTATAGAATATTATACAAGACCATTTACACTGACTAGTACCATCCAGATTTCTGGCTTCATTTTTGTTTTTGTGAAGTCAGCTGTCTATCTAAATATTGTTCTTTTGTAGGTAATCTTACTCCGTTTTCTCTCCATTGCTTATTTTAGAAATCCACTCTTTTGCTGTTTATCAAATGTCTTCTCAGCTGTATCTAATCTGATGTTTAGCCTTTCCTTTTGGAATATCTAATGATTTTATTTTGCACTTCTAGAAGTAAAATGCTGCTATTCATAAGGTTTTCACTGACCAGTTTTTTTTCAGAAGTAGACCGCCAAATCCTTCTTCCTAGTCTGTCTTAGTCTGGAAGCTTTCTGAAACCTATCCACCATGGGTGATCCTGCTAATATTTGAAGTACCGGTGGCATAGCATCCAGCATCACAGCAACATGCAAGCCACCACAGTATGACAAACTGACAGACACATGGGGCCTTCATTTGCTGAGGTGGCATGACTCAAAATGAGAAGAAACAGCTTCAAACATCCATTAATAATCAGAACATGGAATGTATGAAGCATGAATCTAAAAAAATGTGAAGTCATCAGAAATGAAATGGAACACGTAAAGATCAATATCCTAGGCATTAGTGAACTGAAATATACTGGTTTTGGCCATTTTGAATCAGATAATCATATGGTCCACTATGCTGGGAATGACAAATTGAAGAGGAATGGCATGGCATTTGTTGTCAAAAAGAACATTTCAAGATCTATCCTGAAGTACAATGCTGTCAGTGATAGAATAATATCCAAATGCCTACAAGGAAGACCAGTTAATACAACTATTATTTAAATTTACACATCAACCACTAATGCCAAAGATGAGGAAATTGAAGATTTTTACCAACTTCTGCAGTCTGAATTGATCAAATATGCAATCAAGATTCGTTGATAATTACTGATGATTGCAATGCAAAAGTTGGAAACAAAGAAGTATCAGTAGTTGGAAAACATGGCCTTGGTGATAGAAACAATGCTGGAGATCTCATGATAGAATTTTGCAAGATCCATGACTTCTTCACCACTTTTTTCACCAACATAAGTGGTGACTATACACATGGAACTCACCAGATGGAATGCACAGGAATCAAATCAACTACAACTCTGGAAAGAGACAATGAAGAAGCTCAATATCATTAGTAAGAACAAAGCCAGGGGCTGACTGCAAAACAGTTAATCAATTGTTCACATGCAAGTTCAAGTAGAAGCTGAAGAAAATTAGAGCAAGTTCTCGAGAGCCAAAATACGACCTTGGGTATATCCCACCTGAATCTAGAGACTATCTCAAGAATAGATTTGATGCACTGAACACTGATTACTGAAGACCAGAGGAGTTGTGGGATGCCATTAAGGACATCATACACTAAGAAAGCAAAAGGTCACTAAAAAGACGGAAAAGAAAGAAAAGACCAAAATAGATGTCAGAAGAGACTCTGAAACTTGCTCTTGAACATGGAGTAGCTAAAGCAAATGGAAGAAATGATGAAATAAAAGAGCTGAACAGGAAATTTCAAAGGGTGGCTTGAGAATACAAAGTAAAGTATTGTAATGAAATGTGCAAAGACCTGGAGTTAGAAAACCAAAAAGGAAGAACATGCTTGGCATTTCTCAAGCTGAAAGAACTGAAGAAAAAACTCAAGCCTCCAGTTGCAATATTGAAGGATTCTACAGGGAAATTACTGAATGATGCAGAAAGCATCAAAAGAAGATGGAAGGAATACACTGAGTCACTGTACCAAAAAGAATTGGTCGACATTCAACCATTTCAGGAGGTAGCATATGATCAAGAACCGATGCTACTGAAGGAAGAAGTCCAAGCTGCCCTGAAAGGAATGGGGAAAAACAAGGCTCCAGGAACTGACGGAATACCAACTGAGATGTTTAAACAAATGGATGCAGCACTGGAGGTGCTCACTCGTCTATGCCAAGACATTTGGAAGACAGCTACCTGACCAACTGACTGGAAGAGATCCATATTTGTGCCCATTCCTGAGAAAGTTGATCCAACAGAATGCAGAAGTTATTAAACAATATCATTAATATCAAACACAAGTAAAATTTTGCTGAAGATCATTCAAAAGCAGAGCAGTTGCAGCAGTACATCAACAGGGAACTGCCAGAAGTTCAAGCTGGATTCAGAGGAGAAAGTGTAATGAGTGATATCACTGCTGATGTCGGATGGATCTTGGCTGAAAGCAGAGAACACCAGAAAGAGGTTTACCTGTGTTTTTTTGACTATGCAAAGGCATTTGACTGTGGTGGATCATAACAAATTATGAATAACATTGTGAAGAATGGGAATTCCAGAACGCTTAATTGTGTTCATGAGGAGCCTGTAAATAGACCAAGAGGCAGTTGTTTGAATAGAACAAGGGAATACTGCATGTTTTAAAGTCAGGAAAGGTGTGCGTCAGGGTTGTATCCTTTCACCATACTTATTCAGTCTGTATGCTGAGCAAATAATTCGACAAGCTGGACTATATGAAGAAGAACACGGCATAAGAATTGGAAGAAGACGCATTAATAACCTGCAATATACAGACAACACAGTCTTGCTTGCTGAAAGTGAAGAGGACTGGAAGCACTTACTGATGAAGATCAAAGACTACAGCCTTCAGTATGTATTGCACTTCAACATAAAGAAAAAAATCCTCAGAACTGGATCAATAAGCAACATTATGACAAATGGAGAAAAAATTGAAGTTGTCGAGGATTTTATTTTACTTGGATCCACAATCATTGCCCACGGAAGCAGCACTCAAAAATCTGGGGCAAAAGATCTCTCTCTTTAAAGTGTTAAAAAGCAAAGATGTCACTTTGAGGACTAAGGTGCACCTGGCCCAAGCATGGTATTTTCAATTGCCTCATATGCATGTGAAAGCTAGACAATGAATAAGGAAGACTGAAGACGAATTGACGCCTTTGAATTAAGGTTTTAGGGAAGATTATGGAATATACCATGGACTGTCAGAAGAACGAACAAGTCCGTCTTGGAAGAAGCACAGTCAGAATGCTCCTTAGAAGCAAGGATGACGAGACTTCATCTCATGTTCTCTGGACATGTTATCAGGAGGGACCAATCCCTAGAGAGGGACTCATGCTTGGTAAAGTGGAGAGTCGTTGAAAAAGAGAAAGAACCTCAAGGAGATAGACTGACACAGTGACTGTAACAATGGGCTCAAGCATAACAAAGATTGTGAGGATGGCACAAGACCGGACAGTTGTACATAGGGTCTCTAGGAGTCAAAATGGACTCAACGACACCTAAAAACAACATCACCAGAAGTAAAATATTTGAAAATATGTGTTTTCAAATATTTCTGATTATTCTTATAGATGTTTGTTTTCTTATGACTTTGAGTCCCCCTTTCATTTTTTTAAAGGTATTTATATACTGGATCTGATAATCCAACATCTAAAATATTTGAGGGTCCTATTCTTCTTTTTGTCATTTTGCACTCTGTAGCTTATGTTGATTTATTTCCAGGTATATTTGTTATATTCATCAGAAATTTATCTGTCAGATTAAGAGTGCATTCCTTTGTGTTTACTTTTACTGTACACCTGTGACACTTTCAACCTGTGGACTCTTTGAAGTACATTTCACCTTACAGTTTTTGTGACCACCCAAATGGTATGAATTCAAGTTCTAAACTTGTATTAGAACCAATCTGTGGTTATAAATTCTCAAGGAAACTGTTTTAGCCATCTCCATCCAGAATCAGATCAAGACAGAATTTTCCTTACCATTGCGGTGCAAGGTGGATTTTATGTCTAGTTTACTATTTCACTGAAGTTATAACAATTTATTGGGTCTCAGCTTTATGTATGTGAGTGTATGTGGGAGGGCTCATCTCAGATATGACTTCTCATTTCATACAATTGTTAGGCTAGGTCTTCTGTTCTCCATGTAGTCATTTATGCCACAGCTGTAGGTCAATAGCATTGGCAGATGCTCTTAGGGCAGCTACTAGCTTCAGTGCTTATCTTTTTATGACTTTCTTTGTCTGTTGGGTCCCTCTCTCCCATTAATTTCCTTCACTTTCTTGTTAACGCCATCATACATTTTAAATATTTAAAAATATATATCACAACATTTTTTGAAATCTTCAAGCAAGAGGGTTTTTTTCAGGACAGGTACTTCACCATATTTCCATAAACAGAAGCTCCATGTTCTTTATTTCACTAAAGGGAAAAAAAAATCATACTCTAATTCTCATTTCATGCTGTAGCTATTTTGAGCAATCAATGAATATAACAGAATTTATAAGAACCTTAATATGCATATTTTCCAGTGTTCTTATTTATTTTATTTTCTGATGAGGAAACATATACCTAGAGTAGGACTTCCCAATGTGAGTTCCATAGAATATTAATTTGTAGTTGTGTAGTCAAATCATTTGGGAAACACTAGGTAAAGCAAAGTAACAGATTTCCTTATTGAAGAAACTTTGTGGTCTATAATATGTCAGGGTGCTTGTGCATCTCCAAGAGTGGGATAACTGAAGACTATTCTTCCCTGCAGTGCACTTGAGGAAAGTAGGCATAGGGATAAAAATGGCTTCCCGAAGGTCATAGAATATCCCTTGGTGGAACAAACAGTTTGCACTTGACTGCAAACCCATCCAGTGGTACCATGAAAGAAAAGGCCTGGAAATTTGCTTCCATTAAGATGACAGACAAGAAAACCCTATGGAGCAGTTTTACCCTGTGTGATAGTTAAGGTTGTGTGTCAGCTTGTCTGGGCCATGATTGTCAGTGGTTTAGCAGTCGTATGATGTTGCGATCACTTCCCTGATGAGATTTTATTTAATGTGATCACCTCCAAGAATGAATCTGCTGCGAGTAGCCGGTCAGTTGAAAGGGAGTTTCCTTGGGCGTGTGGCCTACATTGAATATAAGTGGGCATTCTGCAAGGCTCAGGGACTTTTACTCATTCTGGATCCTGCAGCTGGCTCCTGTTCATCTGACCTCTGCTTCCTGGGACTTGAGCTAGCAGCTTACCTGCAGTCTTGCCTGCCAGTCTTGGGAGTCATCGATCTTCCCAGCCTCTGAGCAAGAGCCCTGCTTTCTGACCTGCCGATCTTGGGTTCACCAGCCTCTGCAAATCAGGAGAAGCCTCTATCCTGATCCACGGACTTGGGACATTCCAACCTCTACAACCAAGTGAGCCATTTCTTTGGTATAAATCTCTCTGTATGTATATTTATATGCTTTACTGGTTTCGCTTCTCTAGAGAAACCAGCCTAAGACGCTGTAACACACGGGGTTGCCGTGAGTTGGAATTGACTTGAGAGCAGCTAACAACATAACGACAAGTTCTTAAAGGTAGTTAATAGCAGAGCTGAGACTAGAATCTAGTTCTCCTAACTCTCCCTTCCTCTGTATTATCACAATAAATTTTTTTGTAAATAGCTACTTGTGAAACTACTTCCAGTTGTACTCCATCCTGAATTGAAATGCATCTAGATCCCGGCTTTCTTCACTAAATGAAAGTTGGCTTCTCTCCTGAAAACAGATAAATAGGAATGCTCCAGAAATGCTCTGAGGAAAATAAAATCTGCAGTAGAAAAGCAGGGGTTCCAGATCCTGACCTGAGGTAGAGAATCAATGCTTTCCTAAGACTTCCACCCAAATCAACACCAAGATAGAGTAATCCTGTCTGATTTTTAAGAGGATTTGTGCTCTTCTGAAATCATAGCTTTTAGCTGGCAGGGAATAAACTCCCAAGAACAAGTTGTGACAGAAAACTTTTTTTAAAACTACTTTTGGATGTCAACCAGCAGAATGTGCACAGTTTCTGACTGTTAGTGTATTCTTCCCGGTATTACCCAGAAAATGGACTGTGGGAACTTGGGAAGGTGAAGTGCAATGTTATTTACATTTTTGTGCCAAAACATTATGAAGTGAAATAGTCAAACATGCTGAGTGAGTGCAGCATATGAAAATTAATAGGAACATTCTGAATATGTGATCTTTTACTTGAAACAATATAAATAAAAAGGGTGCTGTCGAGGTACTTTCTTGACCTCTATTATATGTTTCTCTTTTTTTTTTTTTTTTTTTTTTTTTTAACACTTTCTGTTGTTTATAATAACCTCTTTGGATCCTAGAACTCAAAGTTCTTTCCTTTCAGAATCTGTCTGTCTGTGTACAACGAATACCTTTCAGGGGAAAAAGCACAGTACCTTGAACCCACAGAATATCAGTACATGATGTCTAACAGCATTGAAAGAGGACAACTGAGGTTGAGTCTTGGGTTTGGAATCCAGGTATTAGTGTCCTATTTAGCTACCTATTCATGAAAAGACGTGGATATATACAAAGATATTCAAAGGGGACGAGAACATTAAAGATAGTGTAAGGAGAGAATTTTCAGCTGAAGGGCAAGTAGTGACATAAGCATTTGTGAGGTGCCTTGTAAGACAGTGACTTGGTTCTTTGCACTAACAAGAAGCATATTATGGAGACTTAATAAGAAAGAGAAAAAGAAATATCGAATGTTTTCTCTCTGTCCGGTACCAGATTAATCACTGATCATATAAAAACCAAACCAGTTGCCATCGAATCAATTTCAATTCATGGTGACCCCATGTGTTTCAGAGTAGAACTGCTCTCCGTAAAGTTTTCAATGGCTGTGATCTTTCAGAAGTAGATTGCCAGGCCTTTCTTCTGAAGTGACTCTGGATGGACTTGAACCTTACCTTTCAGTTAGTAGCCCAATGCTTAACTGTTTGTGCCACCCAGGGACTCCTAATCACCAGACATATATTATCATATTATTACATGCATTCCTGAACATTTAGGAAGCAGCTTCTATCATCATCCCTATTTTACAAATGAGGCTTGGAAAGCTAAAGAAGCTTGTCCAGAGTCATACATAGCAAATGACAGATCACCTATATGGACGCGATTTTTTCTGACACCAAATCCTGTCTTTACCATTAAGCTATATTTATTCTTACAGCAGGTGTGGCAACAGGTCATATATATATTTTTAAATTTTTTCCATTTTGGAAAAAGGGTTTGACGTTATGCTGTAAACCAAGACCAGTCAAAGTGTGGAGCCAAGTGGTAACCCCAGAGGTTTGGGCATGAGGCAAGTGCTGAAAAGAGAGGATGAAGGGACAGGTGGGGATCAGCAATATGTGAGCCTATGGCAGGTCACTGGGGATAAGCCAAGGGCAACCAGGAAGCTGAAAGTCCAAAGAGCAAGGCAGGAGAGGACCAAACTTGCCTGGGGTATGAACAAAGCGTTAAGTAGATCAGAACAATTATGAAAAAGCATTTTCTAGGGGTCATGATCAAATTTCCTCAAATCTTCAGCCTACAGGCCTTACTGAGAGGGCTCATTTAAGTCTTGTAGTGAATATTTATAGATCTCGTAAGACAGAAGGGAGAGTAGGCGATCCAGTTAATTCCATGCATATTAGATTGTTGTTGTTGTCATCAGTTACCTTCGAGTCGATTCCCACTCATGGTGACTCCACGTGTGCGAAGTATAACTGCTCCATAGAGTTTTCAAGACTGTGATCTTTCAGAAGCAGATCTCCAGGTCTGTCTTCCTAGGTATCCCTCTGTGAGTTCAAACTGCCAACTCTACAGCTAGTAGTTGAGCACATGACATTTTTGCCACCCAGAGGCTCCACATATTAGACTAGGGTTTAAAAAATAACAAAATTTAAACTAATTTATAAAACTATGTAACCAACCTTTGATATCAGTGTTTCATTTAAGGCACATAGCATTTCTAGTTACAGTTAATAGCACCAAGTTGAAATACCTGCCTTATTTTCTCAGAAAAACCTGCATGCTGGCCAGTCCTTATGAACAAAATTTTCTTTCAGAAAAGATTGCCCTTCTATTCATAACACAAACTTGGTTATTTCAGTTTCCTAACTCAAGGTATTCCAAACTAATCTGATTATGTATCCTCTGAAACGTCTTTCTCCTCTTGCAGCTACCGTCTGGATTATTGCTTCCAATGATCATTATAGCTAGAAACTTTGCAGTCATCCCAGATGCTTCTACTACCTCACCCTCCACATCCATCTAGTCAACACAATTCTTAATGCTATGTCTTACATACCTTTTGTTATGGATTGAATTGTGTCCCCCAGAAAATATGTGTCAACTTGGCTAGTCCATGATTCCCAGTATCATGTGATTGTCCACCATTTTGTCATCTGAGGTGACTTTCCTATGTGTTGTAAATCCTACCTCTATGATTTTAATGAGGTGGGATTAGCAGCAGTTATGTTAATGAGGCAGGACTCAATCTACAAGATTAGGTTGTGTTTTAAGCCAATCTCTTTTGACATATAAAAAAGAGAGGTGAGCAGAGAGACATGGAGACTTCATACCACCAAGAAACAAGAGCTGGGAGAATCATGTGTCCTTTAACCTGGGGTCCCTGCTCTGGGAAGCTCCTGAACCAGGAGAAGATTGATGACAAGGACTTTCCTCCAGAGCCGATGGAGATAGAAAGCCTTCCCCCGGAGCTAGCATCCTGAATTCAGACTTCTAGCTTCCTAGACTGTGAGAGAAGACATTTGTCTTTGTTAAAACCATCCGCTTATGATATTCCTGTTATAGCAGCACTCGATGACTAAGACACCTCTCAAACTTATCCCTGCTTCTCCATTCCTAAATTCCCCATCCTATCCACCTTGCAGGCCGGTGTTCTTTCTCATGCCCAATCTGTGTATCAGGTACCAATCCTCAGCCTAATCTGTTGAGGCCAAAGTTACAGAATCACATGATCAAAAGCACAAATCCCAAAAAGAGCTACCAGGGCTGCTTTGTGTAGAAGGAGTGATGCAAATGATGGATAAGTTTAAGATTTGAGGCCTCTCAGTGTTAGATTTATACTCTGTATGCCTTTGTCATAGAGCTCAGAATACAGATTCCGTAGCCTGGGATACATGGACTTTACATCCTGGACCCCATCTGCCTTTCCTGTTGTCTTGCCCCATTCCCAAATTCATGCCTATGCCTTAGCTACTCCTACGTATTTGCAGCTTTGCGCAGAGCTTCATGTTATTCTGTCTGCTTGAAGTGCATGCCCGCATCATGTTGTCCATCAGGGAAGCTCTTCTCCACCCCTCAGAATTCAAGCATCAGCAACTCTGATAAAATGCCCAGCCACACACACAGAGTCTCCCAAGCTGCCTCAGACCTCTGTAGATACATTTTCTAGCATTTATCAAAGTGTATTATAATAATTTGCTATTACGTCTCTCTTCTCTCTCCCACAGTGACCTTCTTGAATGTAGACTCTTATTTGTCTCTTATCCCCAGCCACTTGCATAAAGTCTGGAATAATATATATATTTGTTGAAATAATGATTGTGAAAAAATTAATTATGGCAAAGGTATGACTCTGACCCCATTGATATAAATTCCATCGTTTCCTATGGTACAATCTCTTTTGTGGGGTACTTTGAGACCCATGTAGATGAATAAATATAAAAATATAAACAGATGATGATCTGTTTAGGATTTCTGAGGCCAAACATTTAGCTACTGAGAACATGTGAAAAATGTTTATAAGTTAACATTAATAAAAGGTAAAGTCAGAAATCATTGCTTGCTAACATAATATTAATTAAAATAAGTGAATTTAAACCCATAATAGCAAGTAATACATCCTAATGCTAGTGGATAATATTTAAAAGAGCATAAGCATCTCGGATTTTCAATTAAAAAAAAATGTTTTCTGTAATGCTGTAAGGTCTAAATACCACCCCTTCTTTTTTCATTATCTTTCATGTGTTGTGCATGCTACTTAACCTCCCTGAGCATCATAATCTTTACCTCAAAGTGTGGGGAATGATCCAGTCTCACAGAGTTATCATGAGGGTACAAGGAAGTAAAATACTTAAGTTCCTGAAATAGCAGCTGACATAGTAAGCACTTAATAATAACTGTTGATGTCTTTCTCTTTTGTGTTTAAAAAAATAATAAATTTTGCTAGATGGTCTCTACCCAAAAGTGTTAGGTTCATAAACAAATATATAATAACTTGTCATTCCTCATTGTGACCTAAATTGCCTCTACCCTAGCACTGTTGTAAATTCCTGCCGATCTTTACTTTGGAAGATTGTGGTAGAGTCAAAGAATGGGTAGCTTTTCTCTGCTGGAGATCAACACTGTGGACTGAGAAGCCCACAGCCATCTTGGGCAAAGGGACTTCTGGGAGGCCTAGCAGATCTTGGGCCCAAAGTTATCTCCCATCCAATCCAAAAAAGCCCTTAAAGGCTATGGGAGCTACCTCTCCCATGAAGGGACCCTATAGCTGACCCCTCCTCTTTGTGCACCGTAAGGTCCTTCAGTTTCCTAGATCTGGTCATCTCATTTATCCAAACCCTCAAACCAAAGCTTTTTATTCTAATCAACAATCAATGTTACTGGCAAGTTTTGATGGCTTCCATGTCATATATTTTGTTTAGGAGTAGCACTGTCTATTTGAAAGCTTCTAAAGAAAGCACGTTAAAAATATCCTGTGTATTTTGTTTGAAAAAAATTGACAGAAGTATGTTCTCTTAAAGAAAATTACCTAAACAACCTTAAGAAAAGTAAGACAGAGTAAAGGGATAGACATGGGTTGGTTGATGGTTGACATGTGAAACCCTTTACCATTCATAAAATATTTAGGTTATTTGAGCTAAGGAGGAAATTGCTAAGGATTAGGTTTATAGCACTTGACCATGTCTCAGAAGTGCTACTCTGCAAAACTTGTCAAAGAAGAAAAAAAGCAAGCAATCCCATTAGGAAACCTGGGCTTTGCATCCTGTCGTTTATTAAATTTGTCAGTTGAGGCAGTAAGGATTATGGTAGTAGATTTATTAGTTTTTCAGAAAACCTGGCATGGAGAAGCCTTACCCTTGGCACTAACCTGGAAGATGCAGGGAAGGAAGTTTGTGGAACAAGCAGAATGCTGAATACCTGCAGTGAAAAAAACCATTGCTGTAGCAAAACTGCGACGGGAAACACAGTTCGAGAGGACATTCTTCCTGAAAATCAGCACGATTTTATTCAGAAGCTCTTTGTACAAAGGAAAATTCTTAGCACAAGTGCTAGGCTGACTCCAATCACTGCGGGGCCTGGAAAATGACATTGTGCTCCAGGCAGACATTTGTTTTCATTTCTGACATTCAAGAGCCATTGTCATGAATGTCCAAAGATTCATTCTTGCCTACCAAGCCAAAAAGCAGGACTCGGTGCTCTCTCTTTACCTAATGCTGTGTGCTGCATCTCTCTGAGGTCCTCTCATGGTCGCCAGGGCCTAAGATGTATGGGGTCAGGGGTACTCATGAATTTTTAAGGTCCTTGTTCATTCTGGAGACCACGCAAACCAAGCTTTCTATTATTTTCTGCTACCGTCCTGGTGGACAGTGGTTAAGAGCTCAGCTGCTAACCAGAAGGTCGGCAGTTTGAATCTACCAGCTGCTCCTTGGAAACCCTATGAAGCAGTTCTACTCCATCCTATAGGGTCACTATGAATCAGAGCAGTGGATTTGCTCACCCTAGATCCAAGTTTCCCTGTTTATTTGGTTTCCACCCCAGGAAGGCATCCAAAATACAACCCGTTGCCATCGAATGCATTCCGACTCATAGCGACCCTATAGAACAGAGTAGAACTTCCCCATAAGGTTTCCAAGGAGCAGCTGGTGGATTCGAACTACGTACTTTTTGGTTAGCAGCCAAACCCTTAACCACTACACCACCAGGGTTAAGGGATACTCCCCTGCGGGAAAGAAATAATTTTGTTGCTGTCGAAACAATTCCAATTCATGGTGACCCCGTGTGTTACAGAGTAGGACTGCTGCATCGGCTGTCGTCTTTACAGAGGCAGGTTGCCAGGCCTTTTTCTGCCGTGCTGCTGGGTAGATTCAAACCACCAGCCTTTAGGTTAGTCCAGCGCAAACCGTTCACACCACCCGTACAGAAGGCTCTGTATTCTGTAAGGAAGTAAAAGCCATGGTGTCCTAAATATAACACTAACAATTATAAAGTGTTTACTATGTTTCAGGCACTAGTTTAAGCACTTTACAAATATTAATTTAATCATTTCCTCTTTTTAACAACCCTATGTGATAGGTACTCCTATTGCTGCCATTTTAGAGATGAGGAAACTGAGAGACAGTGAAGCAGCTTAGCCATAGTTACAAAGCCAGTAAGTAGCAGGCTGCCTTCAGGGTTTATGATACTAACTATCTCCCTACACTGGCTTCAAGCAGTCACAGGGCAGACAGTGTGTTTCCTATAAACCAGATCATCTTGTCCACATGAAATTATGGATTCAGTTTTGAGCACAAATCGGTAAAATGGAGAAGATAGATGGTACGTGTAAGAAAGAGGATACATACTAAAAGTTTGTGAACACTCTCCTGGATAAGGCCAGGCAGGGTTAAAACCTTTGGTTCTACCACTCTAGCATGCATACGCATCACCCAGGCCATTGATTAATTTGGTCCTCACCTGCAGAAATTTCTGATTCAGGGAGTGTTGGTAGGGCTTGGGGGTCTACACTTACGAAAGTACTCCCAGACACTTCAGAACATCTTGTAGGTGTCTTAGAAGTGTTTCATTAGAGATTTGTGCCTTGTATCCCTGAATGTGAGGTTATTTCACACTTGGGGTTAGAATAAGGAGGATGGAAGAAAACTAAAGTTTTACACGAAATAGCTCCCCCATCCAGCATCTTGTGGATATCTATTAGTTAAGAAATTTTGTAGCCCTCAAATTTATTTTCATGGGAAGTTTTCTCTTTGGGCCAAGAAGCAGACGTTGACCTGGCTATAGTCTGAAGACCTTCTGGTGACAATGAAGATTTGATTTTTACAGGGGAGATTACCCCGTCTTCTGGGATGTACAGCAGGTGGCAGTGTCCTCCTCTTAGGAAGGACGTTTGGCGAGGAAAGCTTGTGGGATATTTCAAATTGGGCTGAACTTTGAACTTGTAGGCAACAGGCCTCGCCTTTTGAACATCCGTTTTTATGAACCTTGGACATAGGAATGGGGAAAAAAAACAACCACCCTGAAATATTGTGAAATATATGGTTTATCAGATGTGCTTCAGGGTTCTGTGGGCCAGGATGTATACAACTAAAAATGCCCTTGGGCTTGCACGGGATGGGGGGATGGGGATATGAGTCCCACTGACCAGCCAATAGAGTTCTTTTGAACCAGAAAAGAATCTGCATCCCTTGGAGCAAGGGTTAGTTTCGGCCACAAAAAACCCAATAATTAAAGTGAAAAGGCAACAGGAACTGTTTCCTATGACATGCATTTAAAGAACAGGCTTAGTTTTTTTTCCCTCCTTTTTTCTTGAATAGAAACAGTGATTTAAAGTGGAGTAAAATTAAGCTAAATAAGAGGAAACAGTGAAATTCTGTAGACTGTAGAATAGTTTCACAGGGCACATTTTGGAAGCCCCATCACTTAGTCGTTTCAAACTAGACCAGACAAATGAGTTGAAGATATGCTGTGAGAGGCAGGATTGTAGAGAATGGATGAATGATTTTTCTCTTTGTCCCCTATGGAAATTTCTTCAGTGGTGTCAACACTCACTCACTCACACACACACACACACACACACACACACACACACACACACACACACACACACAGTGGCTTACTTTCAAATTCTCTCCTTTCTGACTTTTCAATTTGATCGTCACTTAAATAGCTTTTTTAAACCCCCCAAACCCCTTTCCATTGCTGGATCCACATTTTCTGTCTATTCTGATCCCCCTTTTCATTCACTATAGACAAGTTTTTCTTTAAGACTATAAAATCCTTATGGTTTCCCCTCTGTCTTCTTTAAAACCTTGTAAACAACTTCCCCAGTGAGTCCTAGTGATCTCTAATAGTGAACAGTAGTACTTCCTGTCTGAGACTCAGTGGAGAACAAAGAGGACCATCTAATTCCCATCAGATGGGCACACACAGAGGATGTGGCTTTCATCGGGTTCAGCTATGATATCCAACCAGAAAATGAGAGTTCCTTTTGTCCCTTGAGTAATATATACCTTCCACGTGTAGCTGGTAGAAATCACCATACTGAAGACGTGAATTCTTGCTAATTTGGAGCTGCAAAATGGGGATTAAGTATGACCATTCCCTTTCTTTCCTACTCTTCAACATTCAACCTGTTTCCAGTGTTTTGCCCTAGAAGATATTTAACTGACCTGATTTTGTTTTGTTGCTGTTCTATTTTGTATTAGTAGCTACAGTAAGAAACTTGAAGAAAGCTTAAAGATTACTTTCGACTTTCTGTTTAAACATACTAATTTGTATTCCCTGATTATGGGAAATTAAGAATTGGTCATGTGTTTCTTTAAAAAGATATTTACCTATACCAGGTAGGTAACAACAATGAGATAGAATAAGAACATCAATATTTTATTTTCACCTGCGATTTTATTTGGAAGACAAAACTTTTCTGTTATACTTAATTCCTTTTCTTCTCCTTGTTGCTCATGTGTGATTCTCTGCCATGCCTTGTGTAACATAAGACTAAAATAAATGGTAACAATAATAGCAATAATAAAAATAGCAACCATTTATAAAGTGCTTACTTATGTACCAGATCTTGCACTGAGTCCTCCATTGATATTGTCCTGTTTTATCTTCACAACAGCTCTGGAAGTCAAATGTTCCAATTTCACTGACGAGAAAGTTGATCTCAGAGAGAGTCAACTATGCCTCAAATCATATGATTAGAATGTAGCAGAATCAGGATTCAAGCCAATTTTTTCTGACTCCCAAGCCTGTGCCTTTAACTACCTACCATATACCTCAAAAGGCACATTTTCATTTAGATCTTAAGGGAATTATTATCTATTTCTTGTGTTCCTCCTTTCTCTCACCTTGCGTCCTGTTACTCAGTCCTTGTGAAGGAAATAAGAGTCCATCTTCCAAAAGAATATTTTTGAATCACTGTAAATAATAGGTATAATTATTATTAATTTTTGCAGTCATTAAAATCATCACAAAAATAGTATTATCATGTAATTAGGGACAATTTGGGGGGGGTAACCTAAATAATTCAGGCAGGGGTTCTAAAGAAGATTGTATAGTGAATTGAAATCCATTTCGAGCACATTTATGCCGTGACATTTGGTGCTTTTTCAAATGTTAGTTTTATTCAAGAATATCAAGTATATTGTTACAATAATAGTGGGAAGGGTAGTGTATTGATTACATTAGCTTTTGGAAGAGGAGAAGAGTGTTTTATATTATGTTTTCAAACTAGTCATCTAGAAAGATGAGCTTCAAAACCCAAGTGTATTCACATTCCACAAGAAAAAAAAGTCCACTGTAGAATGGTCACTAAATGGAGCATGGACCTTTGAGGCAACGGTATTTTTTTCATTGTTTCAAAGATATGATCACAATCATCTAAGAATTGGTGACTGTCCCAGAAAGAAAAGCATGCAGACCTCTTCCTGACTTCCAAAAATGTACACCTTTTGGCAACATTGTGCACCTCGTGCATGAATAGATAATTGAGGTACAACTACAGGAGAGAAGCTTACAAAAAATTAAGCCACTGCTTAATTGAGTAATAAAATATTTATATATTTGTTTATTTCCTCCTCTCTGTCTAGAATGTAAATTTCATGAGGGCAGATACTTGGCCTTTTTTATTTATTATTATTAATTACTGTTTTACTAGCACCTAGAATAGTGTCTGCCACAAAATAGGAGCTTGATAAATATTTCTTATAATGATATGATAATGTGACCTTTAAGAGGGAGAATCAAGGTGATACTGAACCTCTCCCTGCATCTGTCTCTGTATCTGTGAGTGGAAATAATGGGATTGTTCATCTTTCTCTTATTAATAATATCACTGTCCAGGCCAGTGCCCTTCTCAGACAAAAAAACACTCTTCAGTGTAGTTAACATTGTGGGTGATTCAAAGACTGAGTATATTAAGTGAAAGCATCTGTTAGAAAACATGATAAGGTACTCAAGGACATTCAGATGTTCTGAACTGTCAGTTATATGTTCTGAATGGTGCCTGGTTCCGATGGGTAAACACCGAGTCCTAAATGGCCATAATAAAAGGTTAGTGCCATTCTTGGAGAGGCATACTGTGTTTTCCCCATCCTGAGTGCAGAAAACAAATATTGGCACCATGAAACTGATTCTGCACCCATGTGGAATAATTTAATTCCATTAATAATGCTAAAAATGTTAAGAAAACATTTTGGGGCAAAAAAAAAAAAAGGGGCAGAAAATGGGGGCATGCAAAACCCATCCTGTTTCATCTGAACTCCAGGACTCATTTGTTTTCCATTGTTGGCTGTCCTTATTCTGGATCTGTTTTCACTTTTATTTGTGGTCAGCTTCAATATGTCTACACGAAAGCACCCTTCAGAACTACAATGACTCTGTCTTTTTACAGTATGACTTCAGACAGTTGGACAGTTTTAGGGTTCACTGGCTCCTGGATCAGTTTTCCCATGCCAGCTTGAAGCATGCTAGTTAACATGCTGCAAAGGAAAAAGGCATTGTTTTTAATGGCACGTGAATCCAACTCACTGAGCTTGGTTCCGGGCCCAAACCCTGCCCTTAGACCCTCACGTATAGCCCCCAGCCAAATTCTGCCCCCGACAAATTCTCAGGCAATTTTCATTGACTACAGTGGGAGTCACTGGTTATGTCTAGAGAAGAGTCTGGCTGGCTGCATATAACATATTGTTTGGATTGGAGCATGAAGCCAAAAAAGCATTGTTTACTATTTATATGGGTCTTCACCAATTTCTGGATGCCAAAAGCGATGAACTCACTGCTTCTGAATAACTCATTCATCAAAACAGACATGGACATGTGTGTTCCTTGGGTTTAGAAAGCAAATCATTTGCTGGTTCACTGTCTGTAAGCCAACATCTGTTTGGGGCTTTCTACCCAAACCCAAACTGACACCCCCCAATACCTTCAAGCAAACTGACTTGCTTCTACACAGAAAGGCATATGTGCAAGAAGTTGTAGCTATGAGGGTGTGACAAAGACATTGACACTGGCTTGTACCTCTTGAAGCTTTCCTCCAAACTTCCACTTATTGTAAGTCATTTAATGGGGAATCCCTTTAGTATCATCGAGACATGGAAACAGCTTAGGAAACTGTTAATGCCTCCACTGTCAGGAATCAATATTTCTTCAGTGTCACTGACTTAATGGTGGTTGTCATTTGTTTTATGTCCTTGTGAAAAGAACATATATTCCTCTGGGGTACTTTTTAATATAAAAATGCTAGTGCTTTGCTTTTGAACATATTAAATGGTTCCAAGTATATTATCAAGCTATTGTAGTAGCACAGAGTAAGGGTGTTCACTTGGTCTGAAATCTTTTATTTTTTGGGGGGTGGGGGGTGAAATGTCATCTAAGAAGCCTCAGGGACAAACACCAGAAATGTAGAGCATGAGAAGCAAAGGTTCCTTGATGTAGTGCACACATCTTGGAAATCCACTTGGGGAATCTCCTGAGAAGTGATGGATAGATAGACTTCCAACCCCTCAAACACCAAGCATCCAAATGAAAACCATTAAGTTTAATGATACCATTTGTCTCTGAGAGAAAACTAAAAGCTTAAAGAAATTTCAAGTTTACAAGTACCCAGGGCTAGATATTTTGGATCAAATTCCTGCTTTTAAGAAGGAGACTATCTAAATTCACAGGATAGATGGGTTTTTGTTCTCAAAGGTGTCCAGGGAACAGGCCCCCATAGTGGTGCTGAGTAGCTCATGTCAGGGTTTCCTCAAATTCGTGGTCAAGACTTGCATATGTCTAACCCCAAATCCACCCTGCTTTAAATATGATTTATCCTGTCCATGCACAGAGTCTGTCCACTCAAGATAGGCTTAGCCTTCTCTTCTCAGCCACCATCATTGTAACCTCTCTTTAACCTGATTTTCCTGTCTTTGCTACTCTTTTTTTCTAGTTTTTATAAAATGCCCTGTTCAAACTGGACACAATATTCCATGGAGGTTCTGATTATTCTTGCTCTTTTATGCCCATCCCTGGAGGATTTTATCCTGATTTTGTCACCCCCTCCTCCCACCTTTTTATTGTTTTGTTAGGAAAACCATTATTATGAATGTTTATCCTCTGATCAGGCTCCGATTTCAGCAAATGTGGATTCAGAGTGGATTCACCACGTGAGCAAATTTGCTGAAACCAGTGCTTCCCAACATTGTTATTGTCATGGAATAAATTTTAAAATGATAATGCTTGAACAAAAGCTAGGATAAGAACCCTGGAGTAAACAAATGGGGCTGCTTGAGTCAGAGGCCAAAGAGTCTGGCCAAGTCTCTGCCCAGTTACCTGAAGGAGCAAGGGGATCTATGTCTCGGAAGACTCACACTATTCTCCGCATAGTGCTGTGGCACAACAGTTGGAAGCTCTGGCTTCAACTCATTATATATCACTTCCTGATGTATAGAATGGAAATAAGAAGTATATCCACTACTTACCTCTTACATTTATAAAGATTCAATGAGTCTATACACATAAAGCACTTAGCACAATGCTCATCACTCAAAAGGTGCTAATCAGTAGTGGTACTAGTAGAAGTAGGGGTAGTAGTAGTAGTTTCTTCATTACTCTATGATCTCACAAGTTGGAGAGAGTCATTGACAAGTCACAGGTCAGTTCTATTTACATTTCTTAAGGAAAAATGTTATTATTTGATGCCTAATGTTATAGAACAAGAAATCTTGATGTGTGTCCTCACATGATGGATCTTCAATAAACCAAAACCAGTGAGAAGAGAAAATTCTTGGAAAGCAAAGTCACCAAAGCAGGTAAAGTCTGATGGAAATAATCCAGATTCCCAGCAAAATGTAGCAAACTACCCAAGGCCTAGGCCAAACAACCTAAGTTTAGTTAATGAGCTAAGATTTAGAGAAGAACTATAACCCTTGAGAAGAGGTCTACAGAAGGGAGCTGGATAGCCAGATAGCAGCTCAATACTGTGGATGAAGCTAACTTGATGGTACCTTGAGTTATAATAGAAGGTCTACCTGGCTACATATGACATGTCCCTAGGCCACCCCACCCTTACGCAGTTTGCCAGCAAGGGAAGCAATAGAATAGGTGAGAGACAACCCAAGGGTTAGCAGTGGATTCCAGGACTGACAGAGTTGCTGAATTCCAAGGTTCATCTGAAGGGCTCTTCTTCAGATGGAGGACATCAGTAATTCAGCAGCAGAAGCCTGGGAAGTCTGAGTAAGCAGGAATAGTCTCTGGAAAATTAAGAATTTCAGATTGACAAGAACTGTATCCCACCAAGTCTGGATTATCTGCACAGAAACATCCATATGCTTGGGCACCGTCTCCTCCCTCACTGCCCAACTCCATGCTCCCTGAGGACATTGCCTCCAATCCCTAAGCTTTACTCTTCTACAGTTTCACAAACCTTAGTTGGTTTAAATTCTTTGCCCTTCCATTGTCCAGGCCTAATAAGGAAGTCAGTCAGCTGTAGGGTAGGATAAGGAGCTAGTGGTGAGGAAGAACATTCCTCCAAGGGTGTTTTGATATTTAAGAGATTATAAGTGTCCCAATTCCCTGCTTTTATGCAAAAATATCTCTTGTGTGTGTCATTCAAAGAGACTTTTTTCCTTCCTGTGAATGTAATTGTTGTCTCTTGAAGATTTTATAAGAAACAGAACGCAGGCCATTCCAAGACTGGGCAGAGGAGGAAAGCATATGACTATTGTGCTCCTCCCGGACTGGACTTTTTTACTAGTCAATATCTGTCTCCAGGAGTCACCTATTTCAATGGCAAGGCAAGATGCCCCCAGGTAACTCATATCTAGTTCTGACTCTGTCCCTAAACCAACTCTGTGACCTTGGACAAACCATTCATACCTTTGGGCCTATGTTTTCTTATCTGAAAAATTAGCAAGTTGGAGTTGACAAGGTAAATTTGACAGGCAGTGTTTTATTGCTATTGAGAACATGGATTTTGAGGATAATCAGAGCTGATTTTAAAGCCTTGTTCATTTACTTTGCAAAGGTGCATCAGATCATCAGTTTTCTGATCTATAAGCAAGATTCTTATGAGGATTATATAAGATAATTCCTGTACAGTGCTTAGTAGTGCTGAATATTATGTGTGCTAAATATATGTTAGCTCATGTTATTTTTTCCTTCCGTAATTTTTCTTCCAGGACTAAATGTATATAAATCTACTCTTCTTGACCATGAATGCCATTGCTCTTTTCCATTCGTGTGGGCAAATCAAAATTGGCAATGCTGACACTACATTTTATTATATAGATAGCAGTGCACTTGTGTGTGTACATGCACATACACACACATACACATAATGAAAAGATAACTGGATTACCTATTATTGACAAAATCTAGGATTGACCTAATTAAAGAGATATTATACCAGCATTTAATTCCTCAAACTCCTTTACAAATCCTTCTCTTTGAGTCAATGGCCCATGAAGACAGAAGGCCAGTTTTTAAGGCTGAAGAGTTTGCTAAATCCATTATTCAACAGCCTCACAGTATGCAGAAGTGAAGGTCCTCTCTACATATGGAAAGAAGAGGATCTTGATGTGACCAGTCCTTGCAACTCTACATTACTAGCTCAGGCCATTAACCCCAGGGCCAGGACTTATCTTGGTAGGAGTACGCAAATGAGAAGTCAAATAAAAACTGCACAAAGGTTTACAAAGAGGGAATCTGAGAATAGGATGGGAATGGGGCAAGGGAGAAGTGTGTGTCTCCAGTGTCCAGCTGGGTCTTTGAAGAGGAGTGGTTTGAAGATTATAAACTAACACCTCTCTTGTCAAATATTACATTTCCCGTATATAGTTGATTGGGTTTTGATGTAATTAGGAGGCTAATTTGTTTCTGTATATAGCACAGGCACATCTGATTTTCCTTTATTTATTTATTTATTTATTATCCACTCAACAAACACTAATATGTATCTGTGCTAGGTCGTAGAAGTACAAATGTGACTAAAAATGGATCTCTGCCCACAGGGAACTTACAGTAGTGGAGGAAACAGATAAGAAAATCAGCACTCAGAGTACAGTGAGTTACTGCTGTGAAGAGGTACACAGAAGGTACTATGGCAGCACAGAGGTAGAAGGAAAACCTAAATCATTGGGGTGTTAGACTTCCTGAAGGAGGTGACACCTTAATTGATTATGAAGGATGAAAAAGAGGTAACTGAACAAAAACGTGAATGGTTGTTTCAGGCAGAGAAAGCTTTTTGTACAAGAACATGAAGACCTATTCAGAGAGCTTCCAGTAGAATAGGTCCCTGGCCTTTGTGAATTTTTAACTTTGTAACTAGCACTTTAGCATATTATTTTCCCCATAAAATTCAATATAAGTATAATTAAAATGAGTCAGGATAAAAGGATAACACATCTAACTTGAAATTCAGAAAAAGGAATGTTCTTAGTTAGGTGGAAGAATGGAGTAGGGTTGCAGGTGAGGTACTCTTCCTGCTTTTCAGGATGTTCTCAGGCCCTCCAAGTATCCAAAAGTAGGTTTCTCTTTATTCTCCTTTCTACTAGGGAGAGCACGCCCAATACAACCATCATTCTCCTAGAAAATCAGCATTGTGAGTATAGGTGAAATGAGAGACCCACCGTTCATACTCTGTCCTCTCCTCTTGGCTCCCACAAGCTCAGTGATTTGCAGAATCCCAGGGTCCCCCGTTAGAATTTGAAAACTTTGAGGTCTTACCGTAATCGTAAAAGCTCTGTGTATGTGTGAATTCCAAGGTCCACTGTATGGCTAGAATGAAGGGTTGAATAAGGGAGTTGTTGGGGATGAAATTGGAGAGGAAGGAGGAAACAAGTTCAGGAATGGCTCTGAGTGCTCAGTTAAGGCATCTGAACTTCATCCTGAAAGGTATGGAGGGATGTTGGAGAATTTAAAGGAGAGTAGTTAAAGGATCAAGTTTGATTTTAGAATGGTCATTCCTTGTAACAGCATAGAGAATAGATTGTAGAAATAAGACTGGAAGCCAGATAACATGAGGCTGTTGTTGCAATCAGGGAAGAGATGAGGAGACTCTGAGTAAGGCTGCACCAGAGGAGTGGAGTGGTCTTGACATGTTGGAGAGAAGTTAATAAAGCATGGAGTAAGTGAGAGTGAAAAGACTGGACTTAGAATCAAGCTTCTGGCTGGGGTGATTAGGAAGACAACAGTACCATCCATTGATATAAGAAATACAAGAGCTTTCCAGAACAGGGGGAGAAAATGGAAAACACAGAGAGGCTCACTGAAGATTTGCTGACAAAAAATTTCCCTAATATGAAAGATGAAATCTTACCATCAAAGAAGCTCAAACAACCCCATATAGGACAGATTCCAAAAGAAAGTCACGAAGACATATAATCACAGGTGCCAAAACCAAAGACAAGGAAAGAATCCTGAGAGCAACTCAAGGAAAATGAAAAGTCACATACAGAGGGGAAACAATAAGACTAAGCTCTGATTACTCAGCAGAAACTATGCAGGCAAGAAGGCAATGAGATGTCATATATAAAACCTTGAAAAAAAAATTGCCAACCAAGAATAATATATCCCGTAAAACTCTCAAATATGATAGTGAAATTAGGACATTTCCAGATTTAAAAAAAATTAAGGGACTATGTAACCAAACCAAACATACAAGAATTATTAAAGGGAGTACTTTGGTTAGAGAACACAAATCATCAGACAACAACTTAAATCTAGGACAGAGGACAGCGTCAACCAGATGCCAGTCAAGGTAATGAACTTTCAAGGATAAAACAAAACTAAAAAATTTACAACAGGAACCAGAGACATCAATCTGTAAATGACAACAGCTTCAGAATAATAAAAGAGCAAATAAACGGTGTGTGTATAGAACTTTCAAATGGAGAAGAAGTCAAGGCAAAATCAAGTAATAAAGGACTGTTTTAAACTTAGGAAGATAGGGATAAATTTCAAGGTAACTACAAAGAAAGTTAACAAACCTACTCATCAAAATAAAGAAGAAAAACATAAAGTCTCAGTAAACACAGATTCTACAAAAATGAAAGAAAGAAAGGGAAATCCACAAACAAAAGGAATTCAGCACAGGATAGTATGAGGAACAAAGAAAACATCAGTGCTACAAAAAAAAAGAAAAACCCAACACTACAAAATGACAGCAATAAACTTACACCTATTGATGATCACACTGAACATAAATGGCTTAAATGCATCCATAAAGAAAAAGAGAGTGTTACAATGGATTAAAAAAAAAAGACCCATCAATATGTTGTCTACAAGAGACACACTTTAGAAACAAAGGCATAAATATATTAAAAATCAAATGTTGGAAAAAATATATCAAGCAAACAGCAACCAAAACAGATCAGGAGTGGCAATACTAATCTCAGACAAAATAGACTTTAAAACAAAATTCACCATAAAAGCAAGGAAGGACATTATACAATGATTAAAGAGACAATCCACCAAGAGGACGTAACCATAGTAAATATCTATGCACCCAATGACAGAGCTCAAAAGTACACAAAATGAACTAACAGCACCAAAAAGAGAAATTGACAGTTCCACAGTAATAGTAGGTCAACTTCAACACACCACTCTTGATAAAAGATAGATCATCTAGAAAGAAACTCAACAAGGATACAGAAGATCTAAAGGCCACAATCAACCAATCTGACCTCATAGACATATACAGAACACTTCATTCAACAGCAGGAAAATATACATTCTTTCCAAAACACATGGAACATTCTCCAGAATAGACCACATCATAGGCCACAAAGCAACCCTCAACAAAATCCAAAACATTGAGATAATACAAAGCATATTCTCTGATAATAATGCCATAAAGTAGAAATGAATAACAGGACAAGCAAGGAAAAAAAAAATCAAATACATGGAAACTGAATAACACCTTGCTTAAAAACCACTGGGTAATAGAAGAAATCAAAGATGGAATAAAAAAATTCCTAGAATCAAACGAGAATAAAAACACATGGTACAAAAACCTTTGGGACACAGCAAAGGCAGTGTTCAGAGGTCAATTTATAACAATAGTTGCACACATTAAAATAGGAGAAAGGGACAAAATCAAAACATTAGCTATACAACTCAAACAAATAGAAAGCGAGCAGCAAAAGAAGCCACAGCCACCAGAAGAAAGGAAATAACAAAGATCAGAGCAGAAATAAATGAAATAGAGAATAGAAAAACAATAGAAAGAATCAATGAAACCAAAAGTTGGTTCTTTGAAAGAATCAACAAAATCGACAACCCACTGGTGAAACTGACAAAAATAAAACAGGAGAGGACCCAAATAACCCAAATAAGAAATGAGATGGGGGACATTACAACAGACCCAACCGAAATAAAAAGGGTCACAACAGAGTATTATGAAAAACTATACTCCAAAAAATTTGAAAATTTAGAAGAAATGGACAAATTTCTAGAAACACACTACCTAGCCAAACTAACACAAAATGATGTTGAAAATCTGAACAGACCCGTAACAAGAGAAGAGATTGAAAAGGTCATAAAAAAAATTCCCAACAAAAAAAGTCCTTACCGAGATGGCTTCACTGGAGAATTCTACCAAACATTTAGAGAAGAGCTCACAGCAAGTACTACTCAAACTATTTCAGAACATAGAAAAGGAAGGGATACTTCCAAATTCATTCTATGAAGTCAACATAGCTGTGATACCCAAACCAGGCAAAGACACCACAAAAAAAAAAAAAAAAAAAAAAAAAAGAATGGAAGAAAATTACAGACCAATATCTCTCATGAATATAGATGCAAAAATTCTCAACAAAAGTCTAGCCAATAGAATTCAGCATCATATAAAAAAAAATACACCACAACCACGTGGAACTCATCCCAGATATGCAAGGATGGTTCAACAGTAGAAAATCAATCAACGTAATCCACCACATAAATAAAACAAAAGAAAAGAATGTGAGCCTTCCTATACCTCACACCATACACAAAAACTAATTCAAAATGATCAAAGGCCTAAATATAAAACTAAAAACTATAAAGATCATAGAAGAAAAAATAAGGTTGATGCTAGAGGCCCTAATACGTGGCATAATAGGATACAAACTATAACAATACAAAAACACCAGAAGTTAAGCTAGATAAGTGGGATCGTTTCAAAATTAAACAATTATACTCATTGAAAGACTTCACCAAAAGAGTAAAAAGAGAACCTACAAATGGGAAAAAATTTTGGCTATGACATATCCAACAAAGGTCTAATCTCTAAAATTTATAGGAAAATCCAACACCTCTACAACAAAGAGACAAATAATCCAACTAAAGAATGGGCAAAGGAAATGAACAGACACTTCACCAAAGAAGACATTGAGGTGGCTAACAGACACATAAGAAAATGCTCCCAGTTGCTAGCCATTAGAGAAATGCAAATCAAAACCACAATGGGATACCATTTCACCCTGACATAAATGGCACAAATAAAAAAACAGAAAACAACAAATGATGGAGAGGCTGCGGAGAGACTGGAACTCTTATGTACTGCTGGTGGAATGCAGAATTGTCCAACCATTTTCAAAAATATGGCACTTATTTAAAAAGTAGAAATAGAAATCCCACTCCTAGGATATATCCTAGGGAAATAAGAGCTGTCACACAAATAGACATATTCACACCCATGTTCACTGCAGCATTATTCACAATAGCAAAACAATGGAAACAACCTAAGTGCCCATCAACAGAAGAAAGGATAAACAAACTGTGGCACACACACACAATGCAATACTATGCAATGATAAAGAACAATGATGAATCTGCAAAACATCTCACAACACGGATGAATCTGGAGGGCATTATGCTGAGTGAAATAAGTCAATTACAAAGGACAAATACTGTATGAGACCACTATTATAAAAACTCATGAAAAGGTGTACACACAGAAAGAAACAATCTTTGATGGTTACCGCAGAGAGGAGGAGTGGAGAAGGAAAAACACTAACTAGACAATAGATAAGTGGTAACTATGGGAAAAGGTAAGACAGTACACAATACTGGGGAAGCCAATACAACTAGTCGAAGGCAAGGTTATGGAACTCCATAGACACATTCAAACTCCCTGAGGGATCAAATTACTGGCCTGAGGACTGGGGACCATGGTCTCAAGGGACATCTAGCTCAACTAGCATAACATAGTTTATAAAGAAAATGTTCTACGTCCTACTTTGGTTAGTAGTGTCTGGGGCCTTAAAAGCTTGTGAGTGGCCATCTAAGATACTCCAACTGATCCCACCCCATCTGGAGCAAGGGAGAATGAAGAAAACCAGACACAAGGGAAAGATTAATTAAAAGACTAGTGGACCACAACTACCACAGCCTCTACCAGACTGAGTCCAGCACAACTAGATGGTGCCCGGCTACCACCACGACTACACTGACAGGGATAACAATGAGGGTTCTGGACAGAGCAGGAGAAAAATGTAGAACAAAATTCAAACTCACAAAAAACAACCAGACAACTGGTCTGATAGAGACTGGAGAAACCACAAGCGTATGGCTCCTGGACACCATTTTAACACAGTACTGAGGTCACTCCCGAGGTTCACCCTTCAGCCAAACAAACAATAATACAGGCCTGTCTAATCTTTGGCTGAAGGGTGTATACACAGCTCAACTATGTATACAAGACTAAATGGACATACTAGCCCATGGGCCAGGATGGGAAGGTAAGAGGGGACAGAAAAGCTGGACAAGTGGAAATGGGGAACCTAAGCTAAGTTTGACTTGGGTAGTGTTTATGTCTATAGTACATAGCGCTGCAGTGAGTTGGAAGCGACTCGAAGGCACCTAACAACAGCAAGGAAAAGAAGGGGAGAGAGTTGACATGTGGGGTGGCAACCAATGTCACAAAACAATATGTATATTAATTGTTTAATGAGAAACTAATTTGTCTGTAAACGTTCATTGAAAGCACAAATAAATAAATAAAAACTACAGTGAAATACCATCTCACCCCAGCAATCCTGGCACTAATCAAAAACACAGAAAATAACAAATGTTGGAGAGGTTGCAGGGAGATTAGAACTCCTATGCAGTGCCGGTGGGAATGTGAAATGGTACCACCACTATGGAAAACAATATGGTGTCTCCTTAAAAAGCTAGAAATAAAAATAATATATGATACAGCATTCCCACTCCCAGGAGTACATCCTAGGAAATAAGAGCCGTCACACAAATAGATATATGCACACCCATGTTCACTGCAGCATACTCATAATAGCAAAGAGATGGAAACAACCTAAGTGCGTATCCACAGATGAGTGGATAAAAAAATTATGGTACATACATACAATCAAATACTACCCAAGGATAAATAATGAATCCAAGAAACATCTCACAACATGGATGAATTTGGAGGGCATTATGCTGAGTTTGAAATGTCAATCACAAAAGGAAAAATACTATATGAGACCACTATCATAAAAACTCAAGAAAAGATTTACACACTGAAAAAAGCATTTGATGGTTATGAGGGTGAAGGGAGATGGGGAGAGGAAATCACTAACTAGATGGTAGACAAGAGGTAACTTTAGTAAAGGAAAGACAACACACAATACAGGAGAAGTCAGCACAACTTGACCAAGGCAAAGTCAAAGAAGTTTCCTAGACACATGCAAACACCTTGAAGGACTGAGTTACTGGGGCTGAGGGCTGGGGACCATGGTCTCGGGGGAAATCTAGGTCAACTGGCCTAACGTGGTTCGTAAAGAAAATGTTGTGCATCCTACTTTTGTAGTAGCATCTGGAGTCTTAAAAGCTTGTGAGCAGCCATCTAAGATACATCTATTAGTCCCACCCCATCCTGCGCAAAGGAGAACGAAGGAAACAAAAGACACAAGGAAAATATTAGCCCAAAGGACTAAAAGACCACATGAACCACAGCCTCCTCCAGCCTGATCCCAGAAGAACTGGATGGTGCATAGCCACCACCACTGACCACTCTCATAGGGATCACAATAGCGAGTCCTGGACAGAGTGAGAGGAAGATATATAACAACATTCAATTCAGAAAAAGACCAGACTTACTGGACTGTCAGAGACTGGAGGAACCCTTGGGACTATGGTCCCTGAGCACGGCTAAATTAGAACTGAAACCACTCCCGAAGCCCACTTTTCAGACAAAGATTAGACAGGTCTGTAAAACAGTAACACACATGATGAACTTGCTTCTTGGTTCAATCAAATATATGAGACCAAATGGGCAACTCCTACCCAAAAGAAGGCAGGAAGGGACAGGGAAACTTGAAAAATGACACAGGGAACCCAGGGTGTAAAGGGGGAGTGTACTGTCACATTGTGGGGATTGCAACCAATGTCACAAAACTATGAGTATAAAGTTTTGAATGAGAAATTAACTTGAGCTGAAAACTTTCAATTAAAGCACCATAAAACTTTAAAAATAAATAAATATTTTTAAAAAAGAAATATAAGAGCAGTTTTATGCAAAATAATAAGTTTCACTTTAACCATGTGGAATTTGAGGAACTTTGGGTACATTCAAACGAAGATGTCAGGCAAACAAGTGTTATTATCATTTAAACGGAAGTTGAAACCATGAGTACAGATGTATTTCTTCGGAGAGAGTATAGAGCGTGAAGGAAACTGGATCATGAAGGATAGACGTCTGGGGAATACTCACTTTTAAGGGGTGCGATGAGGAAATAGAGATGGTGGAGAAGAAAAAGAATGAATAGCCATGTAAGTAAGAGGAATACCAGGAAGAGTTGTGTCACATACGCCATGAGCATAGAGTGTTTAGGGAATAGTGATCAAAGGGGTTAAATATCACAGATATCAGATAATGGTTGCTTCGTGTCTCTATTACTTAGCTTTTTTCTTAGAAAGATCATGTTCAATCAAGTTTTCTTAAGCAATAGTGGCTTTATTTTAAGTACACACTTATAAAAGGAAGTAGGCAGGAACCATATTCATGAAACCTGGTGTCAGGAGAAGAGGAACCATAGACAATCCAGGCCTCACAGAGAATGGAGTGCAGTTCAGAAAGTAAAAGTTCGTTCAGGATACAATGCAACTCCTACCATCAGGATACCTTGTTGCTCTCTCAGTAGGAGGTGTTCCCTGGTCTCTATTCAGGCAGCCTGCCCTCAGGCTAACTCTTTGTTTCTCTATGGGGATCTGCATCCTTTGATCCACTACCATATTACTATCTCTAGACTAGCTGTAAAATGGAAGACTCTAATTGGAATAGTTGATCCCCATGTTTCTAATTAGGCAGGTCACCTCATAGTCTATAGTTTTGTAGACCTTGGATCACTTTTATTCCCCCACCCTCTAGAGTCCAGTCAGCTGTAGCCAAGAGACAAAGTAATATGGTCCTGTCTTACTTACCTAGTGCTGCTATAATAGAAGTAACACAGGTGGGTGGCTTTAACAAACAGAGATTTATTTTCTCACAGTTTAGCAGGCCAGAAGTCCAAATTCAGGGCGCTGGCTCAGGGGAAGTCTTTCTCTCTGTGTTGACTCTGGGGGAAGGTCCTTGTTCTATGGTTCCAAGGTGATCTTTATGTGGCTTTGAGTCTATCTTGCCCCATCTCTGCTTTCTTAATCTTCTCCTTTTATATCTTAAAAGGAATTAACTCAAGACACACCCTACACTAATACTGTCCACTAACATAATAAAGAAAACCCATTCTCAAATGTGATTATAACCACAAGTATAAACCTAAACTAAACCCTTTGCCGCTGAGTCAATTCCAGCTCATAGCGACCCTATAGGACAGAGTAGAACTGCCACATAGGGTTTCCAAGGAGAGGCTGATGAATTCAAACTGCCGACCTTTTGGTTAGCAGCCGGACTCTTTTTTTTTTTAACTGTGCTTTAATAGAAAGTTTACAATTCAAGTTAGTTTCTCATGCAAAAATTTATACACACATTGTTATGTGACCCTAGTTGCTGTCCCTATACTGTGACAGCACACTCCTCCTTTCCACCCTGGATTTCCTGAGTCCACTCAACCAGCTCCTGACCCTCTCTCTCTGCCTTCTCATCTCACCTCCGGACGGGAGCTGCCCATTTAGTCTCGTGTCTACCTGAGCTAAGAAGCACACTCTTCACGAGTATCATTTTATGTCCCATAGGCCACTCTGATATTTGTCTGAAGAGTTGGCCTCGGGAATGGTTTTAGTTTTGGGCTAACAGAGAGTTCAGGGGCCATGTCTTCCGGGCTCCCTCCAGTCTCAGCCAAACCATTAAGTTTGGTCTTTTTACTAAAATCTGACTTCTGCACTCTGCTTTTCTCCTGCTCCGACAGGGACTCTCTGTTGTGTTCTCTGTCAGGGTGGTCATTTGGTGGTATCTGAGCACCATCTAGTTCTTCTGGTCTCAGGCTGATGAAGTCTCTGGTTTATGTGGCCCTTTCTGCCTCTCGGGCTAATATTTTCCTTGTGTCTTTGGTGTTCTTCATTTTCCTTTGCTCCAGGTGGGTTGGGATCAATTGATGCATCTTAGATGGCCGCTCGCTAGCTTGTAAGACCCCAGATGCCACTCACCAAAGTGGGATGCAGAACATTTTCATAATAAACTTTGTTATGTCAATTGACCGAGATGTCCCCTGAAAGCATGGTCACCAGACCCCCGCCCCTGCTACTCTGTCCCTCGAAGTGTTTGGTTGTATTCAGGAAACTTCTTAGCTTTGGTTTAGTCCAGTGGAGCTGAATTCCCCTGTAGTATGTGTTGTCCTTCCCTTCACCTGAGATAATTACCATCTACTATCCAGTTAGTGAATACCCCTCTCCCTCCCTCCACACCCTCGTAACCATCAAAGAATATTCTGTGTTTAAACCTTTTCTTGAATTCTCATAATAGTGGTCTTATACAATATTTGCCCCTCTGCAACTGACTAAATCCACTCAGCATAATGCCTTCCAGATTCCTCCGTGTTATAAGATGTTTCATGGATTCGACATTGTTCTTTATCATTGTGTGGTATTCCATGGTGAGAATATACCATAATTTGTTTATCTGTTCGTCCATTGATGGGCACCTAGGTTGTTTCCATCTTTTTGCTGTCGTGAACAGTGCTGCAATGAACATGGGTGTGCATATAACTATTCGTGTGACGAGCAGGCAGACTCTTAACCACTGCGCCAGCAGGGAGGGCTCCAACCACAGGTATAGGGTTTAGGATTTACAACACCATATTTTTTGGGGACATTATAATTCAATCCATAGCAGATATTCAGAACATGACTTTGTTTTTGTTGTTAGTTGCTATAGAGTCGATTCTGACTCATGGCAATCCCAAGTGTGCAGAATAGAACCGTACTCTATAGGGTTTTCAAGATTGTGACCTTTTGGAAGCAGATTGCCAGGCCTTACTTCTGAGGCACCTCTGGGTGGGTTTGATCTGCTAACCTTTCAGTTAGTAGTCAGTGCTTAACATTTGTGCCAACCAGGGACTTCAGAACATGCTACCTCTTCATAAAGAACCACCAAGGACAGCTTTCCTCAACAAGGGGCTTCCTATTTTTCTTTAGTAAAATACAATATGACAATACGAAAGTATGATGTACATTGAGAGTGGTTTCAATGGAAGCCAGATTTTAGTGGATTAACAAGTAAAACAGGAAATGAGCTAGTAGAGACAGGGACAGTCAACAACTTTTTGTGGGAAGAAAGGTGGGAGATATTAGCACTATGGCTAATAGGACATATGCTTCCAAGACAAGATTTTCCTTTAAGATAGAAGATACTTCAGCATATTTACATAGTACTAGAAGAGATAGAGTAGAGGGAAAGAAAGAGTGCATATGTGAGGGAGAAGATGATAAATAGATGGTCCCTAGGAGCTGGAAGAGAACCTGGCAGAGCATACTGTTCACCTTGTCCATATTTACACTCATCAGGGGACTCACCGATCTGAGGCAGCCTGATATTGTTGGCTGTGGAAACATTTTAAGAGATATATGGAGAAGGACAAAAGTGAAAGTGTTAAAGGAATGGAAAAATACTGTGGAAGTGGGCAGCTAGAAAGGCAAACGGGTATGAGAAAAAAGGAAGAGGTAGGAAGGTCAGAGAAAGTAAAGAATCCGTAGGCAGGATTTGACCAAACGATCCTGAGGCATGGGTTATATGAGTCCTCTCGGATGCTCTGATGACTCTAAGGGTTGTGTTTATTTCTTTGGCTGCAAGAAGAAAGCCAAAAGCAGGCCTTGGTTGTGATATTTCTCATAACACATGATCCCCAGACATTCTAGAGCTTCTTATTGTGCATCAATAAACATTTGCTACTGTTGTAACACAGTTGTGATGATTTTTACCATATATCCTGTCTGAATTTCTGGAACAACACTTTTTGAAGATTTTAGTACTAGAAATAATCCCAGTGGGTAAGTCAATTAGGTCTTAAAAATAGATCCTTTGTTAAAAAGCTATTCCAATTTCTTTTCTGGTGTTGGGCTCTCTGTCACTGACAAATTGCCCCCAGGCTCCTCTCTTCACTGCATAGGTTAAGGCTCTCTCTACTACAGACATATACCAGAAGCGAAGCACTGGGATCTTTTCATTTAAAAACAGATCCAAAAGCAAACATATTTCAAGTGGATTTCCTACTATGGGGATTTCAAAAACTAACACTGGAGAATGAAGGTAGAAACTAGTTTTACATTTATACGCAGCAAAAGAAATTTCTACTCCCATAGTTTTCCATTTCATGTACCCAACTCTACTACACTACTTCCTTCCAATATGAATTGGAAGGGGCAGATTTTGTAGGCACTGGAGACCTTCATTTTCAGCTTTGAGAAGAAAATAGAACTGTTGGCAGTGTCCTGCTCTCCTTCTCTCCCTTCCCCTTTCTTTTTCTCCTCTCTCCTCTCCTCCTCCTCCTCCTCCTTGTATTCCTTTTCCTTCTTCTCCTTTATTTTAAGAGAGAGAGAGAAAGAAGGGGACAGGAAAGACAAGTGATTTGAAGATGAATTAAGAAGTGGTAGTTATACTTAAAATTTCATTTTCTTTTCAGATCTGGGGTTTGAATAACTGTAGACCAAGAGGAGGGCCAGGCAGCTGCCCTAGTCCTATGAAATTTGCTCTCATGCCTCTTGACAGAGTGAAAAGCAATATTTTTTTTGGTTTATAATCTTGTCAGTAAATAATAGTCAACATTTACTGTGCACCTACTACATGACAAGTAAGGAGGATTAAATAAAAATGAAAAATGAATGAAGACCCTAAAAGAGCTCACACTGCAGTGGGGATCATTGGGTGAGTAACTGCTATATTAATGCAACAGTTCAGGTGAAGGAGAAGTTGGAAAGAGAGAGAATGACAGTGAGCAGCAGATACAAAATTTCCCCTTCTTCTCGTTTAGGTGCTTGACAGGTAGCTAGTGACATCCTTAACTTTACTCTATGCCTAGAGAGAGCAAAACAGCTTCCTTGCTCAAACAAATGTTCCCTAAGGAAAGAGTTTTACCTACAACCATGAAGCTGATTGATGTTTTTAAAACCCACAGAGTCTTTGCTAACAGATCTGCTTGACATTTCAAGGCTGAAAAAAGGGTTTGTAAAGGGAGGTGTGTGTGTGTTGAGCCCTGGTGGCACAGTGGTTAAGGGCTATGGTTGCTAACCAAGAGGTTGGCAGTTCGAATCCACCAGCTGCTCCTTGGAAACCCTATGGGGGAGTTCTACTCTGTCCTATAGGGTCACTATGAGTTGAAATTGACTCAACGGCAACAGGTCTAATATACGTGTGTGTGTGTATGTGTGTGTGTGTATGTGTGTATATTGGAGAGGCAAGGACAAAGGAGGGAGAAGGGGAGGAGCATGAGGTAGGAATATGGAAGAAGCATTTGTACAGATGATGTATTTTTCTTAATTTTTATCCTAAAATAATGCCTGTAAGTGAGGCAGGAAGTAGGCAACACAGAGAACCTATATGATATAATGTGGTATGTATCATTTAGGGTAAGTAATGCTAGCTGCTATAGCAAACAACACCCACATATCAAATAATTATTTGTTGCTTACCCTGTCACAGTCCAATACGGCCCTGGGGAGAAAGCATCACCTCATGTAGTCCTTCAGGAACACAGGCTCCTTCTCTCTTGTAAAGCCACCATCTTCCATTGTGGTCCCAAGGTTACTGGTAGAAAAGAGAGATGTTAGTGATTGTGTGTGTGAGAGGTGGGTGAGGAGGTTGTAGAAGTGACAAACAAAACTCTTGCTCACATTCCATTGTATAGAATTCACACTCATGGCCCAAACATAAGGCCAAGGGAAAACTAAGGCCAAAAACTAACTGCAAAGGTAACTGGGAAATGTAGTCTTCCTATATGCCCAGAAGGAAAATAAATTGTGTTTGGTGAACATATGGCATTGTCTGTGACACGTGGTAGTACTTTCATCCAGTTAAAATTGACAGTAATAGGAGTCCTAAAAAGCATGCAGGTAAGATCTTGCCCTTGTTGGAACACTGACTGTTTTGCTTTCTGCATTCATTTGAAGAAGAGTTTGCATCTATGTAGTCATTATTTGTATCTCTCTATAGCTTCAGTGAAAAGTATTTTTAGAGTTTCTAATTTTCTGAGGAAATCTAACTTGAAGTGCTTGACATAGGCAAGATACTTCTTTCTTTCCTTTTGGCATATTAGATATATTCACTGTATCAATAACATGCAAAAAGGAAAAAAAGAAAACCTGACTAAAAAAAAAAAATTATTGTGGTAAAATATATATACCAAACCAAAAAACCAAACCCGTTGCTGTCAAGTCAATTCTGACTCATAGTGACCCTATAGGATAGAGTCGAACTGTCCCGTAGGGTTTCTAAGGAGCGGCTAGTGGCTTCGAACTGTCAGCTTTTTGGGTAGCAGCTGAACTCTTAACCACTGCTGCACGAGGGCTCCAATATATATATAAAACAAGAAATTATTATTTAACCATTTTTAAGTATATAATTCAGTGACATTAATTACATTCACCATATTGTGCAACCATCACCACTATCCATTTCTAAATTTTTCCATTACCCTAAACAGAGAAGCTCAATACCCCATAAGCAATAACTTCCCATTTCCCCCTTCCTCACCCCTGGTAACCACTAATAAACTTTTGTCTCTATGCATTTGCGTATTTTAGATATTTCATATAAGTGGTATCATACAATATTTATCTTTTTGTGTCTGACTTTTTCACTAAGCAAAATGTTTTCAGGTTTTATCCATGTCATAGCATATTTCAGAACTTCATTTCTCTTTATGGCTGACAATATTCCATTGTACAAATATACCACATTTTATTTATCCATTCATCTGTTAATAGATACTTCGGTTGTTGCCACCTTTTGACTATTGTGAATAATAGTGCAATGAACATTGGTGTACAAGTGTCTTCTTGAGTCCCTGCTTTTAGGTCTTTTGGGTATATTCCTAGGAGTGGAATTGCTGGTTCATATGGTAATTTTGTGTTTAACTTTGTTGAGGAACAAAGCCCGACTTCTTTAATGTACTAGCACTCTACAGAAGTCAGGGAGAATGTAGGGTGAGTCTGATATAGGTTCACTTTGAAAGAGACGCCTTTTTCCAGTTGTGATTGTCAAAGATGACTCAGCTCCTTAAGTAGGCTAGGCAGGTTCCCCAGCCTCCATTATGTGCACATCCTTACCCAGGCTGCCTACTGGTCAAAACATGCAGCCTTTCCAGTTAGAAGAGGCCTGTTCTTGGATTGAGGTTATGTTGGTACTTGCATTCCTAGAAACCCTGCTGGTGTAGCAGTTAAGAGATACGGCTGCTGTCTTAGTCATCTAGTGCTGCTACAACAGAAATACCACAAGTGGATGGCTTTAACAATGTATTTCTTCACAGTAAAGTAGGCTGAAAGTCCAAACTCAGGGCGTCAGCTCCAGGAAAAGGCTTTCTCCCTCTGTCAGCCTTCTCATCAATGTTCCCCCGGACTCGGAGCTTCTTGGTGCAGGGACCCTGGGTCCAAAGGACACACTTTGTTCCTGGCACCGCTTTCTTGGTGGTATTATGAGGTCCCCCACTCTCTGCTCACTTCTGTCTTTTATATCTCAAGAGATTGCCTCAGGACACAATCCAATCTTGTAGACTGAGTCCTGCCTCACTAACACAACTGCCGCCCATCCTCCCTCATTAACAGCATAGAGGCAGGATTTACAACATATAGGAAAACCACGCAATAACCGGCAATCATGGCCCAGCCAAACAGATACACACATTGTTGGGGGGACATAATTCAATCCATGACATTCCACCCTTTGGCCCCCCAAAAATCACACCCTTGCAACGTGCAAAACATATTCACTCCATCATATCACAGCCAAAGTCTTAACTCTAAGTCCAAAATCCAAAAATTCCTCTTCATCTGTGAAATCTAGAATACAAGTTATCTGTTTCCAAAGGTATAATGGCGGAAAGGGCACAAGCTAGACATTTGCATTACAAACGGGAGAAACTGCAGGGAAAGAAGGCATAACAGGCACTGAGCAAGTCAGCAGAACATATTACTTTAGCCCTCAAGGCTTTGAAAATTACCTTCTGTTCTCTGACACAATTTACACAATGGCCCTGCCCTCCAGATTCTAGGTATTGGCCACAGTCTCTGGATTCTGAGTGGAGGCCCATCGGCCCTGGGCTTAAGCTCTGCCTTCCAGGCCCCCTGGGACAGCAACTCTGCTCCCTTGGCTTTAGGAGCACCATTCTCCTAGTCCATTGGAGTAACAACTCCACCCTTAGAGACACCAGAGGTCATGGCTCCACCCCTTGAAACCCCTGAGGTCATGGCCATACCTTTTGAGACTCAGGTGGCTCGGCTTCTTATGTTCCTGGTCTCTTCAGCTTCTGCTTCCTGTGGCCTCTTGGTCTCGGGCCTCACGCCCTCATCTGCCCTGCTAGAGCAAGTGTTTCAAAGCTCGGTAGCTCCACCAATAAGCGGCCGGAGGCACCCCACTCCACCAGAAAGTCTCGTGCGCACAGACACTCGGCTCTCTCCCTCCATGGGTCAGCTCCAGCGCTGTCTCGCACTGGTCTCCTGGTTCTGCTGCTGTTGGTTCTCTGCCACTGCAGGTTCTCTGCCACCGTTACTTCTCTGCTATTTCAGGATCTCTGCTGCTGCTGGTCCTTTGTTGCTGCCACTGCTCTATCAATCGACAGTTTCAAAACCGCTTCCACATTTTAGGTATCTTTTAGAGCAGCGCCCCTCTCTCTCGGTACCAAATTCTGTCTTAGTCATCTGGTGCTGCTACAATAGAAATACCATAAGTGGATGGCTTTAACAATGTGAAATTTATTTCTTCACAGTAAAGTAGGCTAAAAGTCCAAATTCAGGGTGTCAGCTCCAGGGAAAGGCTTTCTCCCTCTGTCGGCCTTCTCATCAATGTTCCCCCAGACTAGTAGCTTCTTGGCGCAGGGACCTCGGGTCCAAAGGACACACTTTGCTCCCGGCACCGCTTTCTTGTTGGTAGGAGGTCCCCCACTCTCTGCTCACTTCTGTCTTTTATATCTCAAGAGATTGCCTCAGGACACAATCCAATCTTGTAGACTGAGTCCTGCCTCACTAACACAACTGCCACCCATCCTCCCTCATTAACAACATAGAGACAGGATTTACAACGTATAGGAAAACCACACAATACCAGGAATCATGGCCCAGCCAAACTGATATACACACATTTTTGGGGGGACATGATTCAATCCATGACAGCTGCTAACCAAAAGATCCGCAATTTGAACCCACCAGCCACTCCTTGGAAACTCTATGGGGCAGTTCTACTCTGTCCTACAGGGTTGCTATGAGTCAGAACCTACTCAACGGCAACGGGTTTGGTTTTTATTTATTTATTTATTTATTTAATTTTTTTGGCATTCCCATCTGGAACCTCCAAAATGCTACCCTGGCATAGGTACCTACCTTTCAGTGTTAGCATCACTGTAGATATAACTAAATGACTATATTAGGAAAAGTAAAGAAAAATAAACCACCCAAATGTTTCAACATTGCATATAATTTTTTTCTTAATGTTTATTTTATTAAGTGTCTGAAGAAAATATTATTAAGAAAAAGACTTAAGCTGAAAATGTAAAACCATAATAGATAATTCAAACATTGTATATTTTGAAATCCTCAGGTTGCACAGCTAGTTTTCTCTTTGAGTTTTAAATGGTAGTTTGGGAAGCATATCATCAAGGATTACTTTTAGCAAAAATAACAGCTGGCTTTGAAATTAATTTGAAAATGAATATAATCTATAACAGGTACATATACATGAGGTGAAGTAATTCCTGGCATCCTTCAACTGATATAGTATCTTAAAGTTTAGGGCAAAGGATTTAGTATTCAGGAAAATTACACATGAGATTGTATTTTTTTGATTTTTTTTTTCCATGAGATTATATGAACAAGCATTACAAACATGCTATACACCTGTAAGACTTAGCATTATGGTAAGTGACTAGGGAATATTCACTACGTTAGAAAGGAATCTGCACAATGAATCAGGCAGAGCACAGCTGGTGGAGAAATCAGATGGCAAGTCAGCGTAATCGTGGAAGGTATTTGAGTTCGCTATAAACATTTTGCAAGCATTGGGTGAAGAAGCTAGACCTCTGGGCCTCACAACCAAAGCCTGGATTGGCTACAGGCTGGGGAAATGGTTTTCAGACAGTACACAGCTCAAGATAAAGAATTACCCGTTGAACAGTATTTGAGGAATGTTGGTCATTGTGACAGTGGGATTGTTTTTAAATCACTCGCAAGGCGTCAGTCTTCATAATAATTGGCTCTGGGTGCCTTGAGAGTTTGGCCTCTTGGGTGCCCTGTGTTTCCACTGTTAGCAATAAGTGCACAGCTAGAGAAAGAAAGGATGTTTCTTTTCATTATTCAGTAAGTGCTGACTAGGAAAGAGCCTTCACCTACCTCATAAGGTGCAAAATAAGAGTGCTGTGGTGAGTGACTGAGCGCTTGGTCAAGAAAATACTTATGTTGGAGGTTTGGAAAGCGGGGATGCAAGTTTGCCTTCCCATCTCCACCAGTCCACTAGCTATTTCTGCCTTATTTTTCTTTGGGCACTTTTTAGTTCAAATTTTTGTGTCATGTGTAGTTTAAAAAATAAAAATCAATGACAAAAAAAGAAAGAAAAAAAAAAACCTGAAAAACAAACAAATAAAATCCCAAACAAACAGATGAATTAAAAGGAATTCCCTGCCTACAAACACAGGAAAAAGCTCAGTAAGTGTGTTGTTTTTGTAGGCTATAGTAAAAAGGGGAGAAAAAGAAAAGCACAGGAAAGACAAACACAAAAACACAGGTTCTGAAGCAAACTCAGGGCGCCCAGTCAAATGAAAACCCACAAGTGCAAATGGCAAAGGATGAAAGGTGACAGAGCGAGTGGGTGGAAGACGCTGCCTGCTTGGAGATATTCCACGAGGAGACTTTCCATTAGCATCAGTCACCTCCTGCTTTCTGATGAGAACCTCAGAAAACGGGAGAGAGCCTTCTGTGGCGCTGAGAGGAGGGAACAGCCAAGAGGCTTCCTGGGTCGGAAGCAAGGGACGAACTGCGCTGCCCCCATTTAGAGGCACAAGTGTTGTTTCTCTGCTTACCAGTTTCCATCTGATTCTGATCTGGGGGCCCCAGGCCATTCTATAATCAACTGACTTGTTAAAAGCTCTTAATTCCAATGAAAGGTTAGGGGGCAGAAGCTTGAATCTGTTACTAACTGAGAGGATCATTCCTCCCCAAGGGTGGGTCCAGGCCTGAAGTTTTGGGCCTGATGCTCTCCTCATCTCCCTGGTTAGGAGATTTAATCTGCAACTCTTTTGTCCTCCCTCAGGGACATTTTTATGATCCAGTTCTCCCTTGGTCCTAAGCAAGGCTGGCAAGAGGGAAAAAGCCATAAGTACTTCAGAGTCCCTGCGTGGCTCAAATGGTTAAGTGCTAGACTTCTAACTGAAAGGTCAGCGGTTCAAACCTTCCCCAGGTCACCTCGGAAGTAAGGTCTGGTGATCTACTTCTGAAAGGTCACAGCCCTGAAAACCCTATGGCAGTTCTACTTTGCACACATGGGGTCACTATGAGTTGGAATCGACTTGATGGCAACTAACAACAACAATAACTTCAACTTTACAAGATCAACAACAACAAACTTTCCCGTACCATGGAGACCTTCCAACCACAAAGGGGCTGGCTTATCCTGTTGTGGACTGGCAGGCAGTGTTGCGTGGGTACTGCTAGCACACAGGTTGCCCATTCTGTTACATACTGGCAGCCAGGTCTTGAAAACCAACTCTGTCCTCTAGCCTTAAGCTCCACAATGACTTGGTCAAATTGCCACTTCAAAATTCATGCTTGGCTCCCTATGTGGAATGTGCCCTCTGTCTACTCTCATCTCTTTGGAGCTTCAATCCAAACATTGCCTGTTCTGTTAAGACTCTGAAATAAAAATAAAGCAGATCGTTGGAATATGAGAGACCAGACAAATAAAAGTAGCCAGCGAGAATAGCTGGTAAGCACAGTTTTATTTTGCTTGCAGAAGTGAATTTACTTGTCAATTCATGAGCACTTTCAAACCTCAAGAAACTAGATGGGTCTTGCCTTAAAATGAGGGTGCCTCAGGATTTCTAAACTCCAGGACATCATCACCCCCTTTATGGGATGAAGAAGGGTGCCTGGAGAGTTGATACGTCAGATCTCCCTCCTGCTATTACTCTTCTTTTCTAAGCTGTGTCTGACTCATTAGATGGAAAAAAAAAGGCAACCTCAGGAATACAATGTTGACTAAAAAAAAAAAAAGGTGCCAAAATATTTGGTAGACTGTTACTCAACCATAAAGACGAATGAAGTTCTGTTACGTGCTACAACATGGATGAACCTTGAAAACATTATGCTGAGTGAAATAAGTCAGACACCAAAAGACAAATATTGTATATGAAATATCTAGAATAGGCAAATGCACATCGACAGAAAGTAGATTAGCGGTTACTAGGGGCTAGGGGGAGAGGGGATAGAATAATTGCTCCATGGGTACAGAGTTTCTGAAAGAGTTTTGGAAATAGATACTGGTGACTGTCGCACAACATTGTACTAATGTACACTTAATTGTACTCTTAAAACGGTTAATATGGCAAAAAATAAAAAGAAAGAAAGGATATGGTACATAATTAAATATTTATGTTAATTTTTACAGACTTATACAATAGTATGTATGTATTGTTATGGGCATATATTTATATAGTAAAAGTTAAAAAAAAATACATGGGAAGGATGTACGTGAACATAATAATAATGGCAACTGTCAGCACCACGGCCGCCATAGTACCTAACGTTTATTAAGAACTTACCTCCTGCCAGACTCTGTTCTTATTAACCCACTAAGGTCTCTGGAGAGAAAAGGAGAGGAAAGAGATTGGGGTAGAGGGGGCGTGACTTTAGTTATATTTGAAATGAGGATAATAAAATGGCAAAATGTTTACAAGTTAAAAATCTAGGCGAAGTGTCAGTTATTTTCTGTATTGAGTATATTCAAAATGTTTCATAATTAATTTTTTTAATTAATAAAAGAAAAAAGAAAGAAAATAATAACCAAAAGAAGAAATATGCATAATTTTAGATAGAAAAGGCCCCTCCTGCCTCCTCAATTTCCAGTGATGGAGCATCTCCTGCCCCAGACCCTGAAATGCTGCAGGGTCCCATGGTTCAGTCCTCTTCCCTTTTCTCTGTGTCCACTCCCCAGATGACACCATCTGGTACTGAGCCTTTCAGACCATCAGGATGCTGAAGCCTTGTTATGGATTGAATTGTGTCCCCAAAAACTATGTGTTGTAAATCCTAACCCCTGTACTGGTTATAATCCCATTGGGAACTGGTTTTCTTTGTTATGTTAATGAGACAGTATTAGTGTAGGGTATGTCTTAAATCAATCTTTTTTGAGATTTAAAAGATTAAACAACCAAGCAAGCAGAGATAGGGGAAGATAGATGCCATGCCATATGAAGATCACCAAGGAGCCAATGAACAGAAGCTGAAAAGAGATAAGGAACTTCCCCCAGAGCCAAGACAGAAAACCTTCCCCTAGAGCCAGCGCCCTGAATTTGAAATTCTAGCCTCTTAAACTGTGAGAAAATAAATTTCTGTTTGACAGAGCTACTCGCTCGTGGTATTTCTGTTACAATAGTACTAGATAACTAAGACAAGCCTCCACTTTGTCTGTCTCTAGGCCTACATTCTTCCCAAACTCAACCTGTCCCAGAAAGAACACTAATTTTCATCTAAACCTGTTTCTCCCACAGTATCCCCCATCACGGTAAATAGTATCACCTTTAGACTAAAAAAAACAAGAATAATTTGATTCTTTCCTGGCTCCCTCCTTTCTCTCATACTCAACAACCAATCCATCAGCAAATCGTATTGGCTTTGATTTCAAAATACATATTGGATCAAAACGCATCTTGGCCCTTCCACTGCTACCACCCTCGTCCCAGATACCATCCTCTCTGGCCTGGACCAGACTCATTACTATCTGGCTCATTAGATGGAAAAATGTTTGTGTTGTGTGTAGTTTTAAAAAGTGGCACTGGGAGGAGGGAACAGCCAAAAGGCTGCGTGGGTCAGAAGCAAGGGACAAACTGGGCCACTCACATTTAGAGGCATGAGTGTCCTGTTCCCCCCCTCCCTTGTACCACCACCATTTGTTCTTCACATGCTGTCACGGATTGAATTGTGTCCCCCAAAAATCTGTGCCAACTTGGCTAGGCCATGACTTCCAGTATTGTGTGATTGTCCATCATTTTGTCATCTGATATGATCTTCCTATGTGTTGTAAATCCTACCTCTATGATGTTAATGAGGCAGGATTAGAGGCAGTTATGTTAACGAGGCAGGACTCAATCTACAAGATTAGGTTGTGTCTTAAATCAATCTCTTTTGAGATATAAAAGAGAGAAGCAAGCAGAGAGACAGGGGGACCTCATACCACCAAGAAAGTAGTGCCAGAAACAGGGCATGTCCTTTGGACCTGGGGTCCCTGTGCTGAGAAGCTCCTAGAGAAGGGGAAGATTGATGACAAGGCACTTCCTCCAGAGCTGACAGAGGGAGGAAGCCTTCCCCTGGAGCTGGCACCCTGAATTTGGACTTGTAACCTCCTAGGCTGCAAGAGAATAAATTTCTCTCTGTTAAAGCCATCCACTTGTGGTATTTCTGTTATAGCAGCACTAGATAACTGAGACACACGGCTTCTTTAAAACCTGAAGTCCTCTGCCCAGAACCTTCCCAGGGCTTCCCTGTCCTCAGAGCTAAGTAGAAAGCCCTTCAGGTGGTCCTCAAAGTGCTTATAATGTCCCTCTAATGCTCGTCCTTTCCCTGTTCCCTCTGTGACAGTCACAATGGCCTTCTTACCATTACTCAGTCGAGCCCGCGTACACTGAGCACCTGGCTTTTCCCCTTGCTCTTCCCTCTGCCTGGAATCCTCTCTATGCACGTATTTCCATAGTTGTCTCTTTCCTTCTCTTCATTTCTGTCTGTGCTCAAAGCTTACCTATTCAGAGAGGGTTTCCTGACCACTCTGCTTAAAATAACAGCTCTGTCTCATTCTCCTTCCTTATCCCAATTCATTGTCGTAGTATAGCGCCTAGCACATAGTGGGTGCTTAACTCACATTGGTTGAATTAAAGAATTAGTAACAGTTACTGAAAGCCAGCTGATTGCAGGCATTCAAACATGAGTTCATTCGTTTACTGCCCACAACAACCCACTAAGGAAGCAAATGTTATTCTAACCATATAGACAACTGAAGCGCAGATAGTTTTCACAGACTCTCGCTGGTGTAGCTTTGGAAACTGGAACACATTCCTTTTTATTCTGATCTTTCCTCTATACCATGCTGTATCTCTCAAAGGAGATCAAGGGAAAGGAACATTCAGCTCTCTACTGACTAGGGATTGTGCTAGTCACATGCACGTAATTACTTTGATCTTCCTAAATGCTCTAAGAAGGAAAGCTTATTCCCATTTTAGAGAAAACTGAAACTTCTAAGAGGTTAAATATTTATCTCAAAGTTACCATGTCTAATAGGTGACAGAATGAAGCCCAGGCCTGCCTCTTGTCATAGCCTGTGCTTTCTTAACTACATCCTCTCTGCCTGCCTCAAAGTTGCACTTTAGATTTCCGTAAAAGGACTCCTTCTCTGAAGCCTGTCAACAGCATAGACTTACCCAATCTTTGCTGTCTTGTGAGTGGTTCCAACTCTGTCTTCTCCCCTCTTGTCATTCCCTCCCTCTGCTGCTGGGACCTTTCCCCAGAACTTTCACCTTCTCCTCATTGCTCATGACTGCTGGAGTCTTGGAGGAGCACTAGTTTTTGTGGGCCACCCAGAAGTTGGACGTAAGAAAACAGGTTAGGTCGAAAAGAGCGAGTGGGAGAACAGCCAGTGCTGGAAGACAGACGGTGCCCAACTTGCAAATGGGTTTGTTTGCTAGAATTTTTTTTTCTGAAGGGCTGTCCTCAGAAACTTGAAACACATTTCTCCATAGAAACAATACGATCAGTGATGGATAGGGTCTTGGTCGTCCGTGAAGTCCTGTACAATATCAATGTCTAGCCAAGATACTACTAGATACTTGTAGAATTATTAAACCTCCTTAGCAAATCAGCATCAGTCACATGGATTCTCTTGGAAAATGCAATTTAAGTTCCAACTGGGGACACCAAGAACACATCTGTTCACATTATCTGCCTCTAGCTCCTATCTCTGTGTGAGATTCTCCCATTCCTCACCCCCTCCTCATTCCCAGCCTGAATTCAACCAGGTTTCTTGTAGGCCTCTAGGGAGGTGGAAGGTACTGGGCATTTTAAGGAGGGAGGATGCAAAGGCTCTGACTCTGGCAGGCAAGGTGAGGGGGCTCCTTGGACTCTTGGAGTAGGGCCTTCTAGTAGGGTGATAGCTGGTGCTTACAGCATGTATCCGGTAGTGACTCCAGTTTCAGGAGAAGAGTGCACTTTGAGAGTCTTCTGTGTGTGCTACCATAACACAAGCAGGTGAAATAATGAGAGAATCTGAACAGTAACAGGCAGTCACCACTCAGAAAGGACTACATTTGCAGATGTGTAGCTGTCTCAGGGTGCATCCTGATATCTTCAGAGAGCACTGACGAAATAGATGGTACTGCAGAGTGTGGAAATTACCAAGTACAGGAATCATGTGGCCCTAGTCCGTGCTCCACTCCTCCATTTGATGGAGACTGTAGGCAACATGAAGCGTCTCAGAGCTTTAGTTTCCTTTTATGTTAAATGGGATTGATAATAATTACCCTCCATGTCCCAGGGCTGTTGTGAGCATCCAGTGTGATGTGATTGTGAAAATACATTGTATGCTATTCCATGCTATATTAGGATTATGTTTTCTATTGTGTAAAACTCTTATGTAATGGGCCACACATTCTCTAAAAATTAATATTTTCTGGTGCTCTAGTGCAGAACAGCTAAGAGAGAAATAGCTACAGACTTCTATCTATCCACTATATTTTTTAGCACTCCTAGCAACAGAAAATTATCTAAAGAGAAAGATTTCAGCCCAAACCAATCCTCTGTCCCAGGCCTTCTTCATTTTTGGCCACTCATATTTCTCATGCCCTGTGTCTGCACACTGCCATCCCCTCAGACTGTTCTATATAGCTAGCTCTCTGGTTTGGCCCATCATCCTCTGACAACACTGCATGTTAGCGAAACACTCCCTCCAGCTATAAAAATTTACCTTTGCAATGATTCCACTTCTATGAAGTATCTAGACTAGGCAAATCCACTGAAACAAAAGATTAGCAGTTACCAGTTCTGAGGGAAGAGGGCAATGGGAGTTTAAAACAAAAAAATATCTAGGTATATCATGATAACTGGGGGATGCTCTCTCAGGAGGTATTTGTATTTGGAGGAAGGAGCTTTAGTGGGCAACTGAAGCCAGAGAGGTAGATAGATAGATAAAGAGAAAGAATGAATGCCTTTGTCTTGAGCCAGCCCCAAGGCAGGGAGGGATTATCTTTCCAACAGCTCATTATCCCACTGGAGAAGTATCTAATAGATAATCATTATTATTATTATTATTTTACCCCTTAGTAATAAATAGACGGCATTCTAGTTGCATCCGGAAGGGGAAAAAAAAAATCTTTAAACTCCTCCTGTAAGAATGCTGATCTCAGATGGGTTGTAGTTCCAAGATCCTGCGTATAACAAGAAACATGAACAACCTGAGACCGCCCGCCTCCACCAACCATTTGCAAAGTATTTTGTTTCTACCTGCTGAATATTTCTCCCCAGTTTGTGACATAAACTGCGTGGAAGGTAAACACCGATGTGACTGACTCCTTGACATGACTCTACTTCCTGTAGGAGAACCCACTGCCGTCAAGTCTATTCTGACTCATAGCGACCTCATAGGGTTTCCAAGGCTGTAAATCTCTACAGGCGCAGACTGCCACATCTTTCTCGCTTGAAGCCTTTGGTAGTTTTGAACCACTGACCTTTCGGTTAGCAGTCGATCGCTTTAACCACTAGGAGAAGGCGGTCTATTTAGTATTTTGCCATCTCAGCATATGTTCAGACACTTACTCGTTAGTTTGCCAGATTCCCTGTTTTAAAGCTCCTTATTGCATTGTGTCTTTTGAAAATTCAAGTCATGGACACAAACTATATCCATGTTGGGGGGACATTTACAATAATTAGGTCCTGTAGCATTTCTCGAGAACCTTTGTGTACAGTATCTTGGCACGTGGTACACCCTTAATGCATAACCACATGCTTTGGGATCAGGTGTTGCAGATTACCCTCTATTTGTCTCTAGATGGAATGAATTGGTAAGATATTTGGTTCTGAAACATCCCAGCTGGGCAGTGAAAGCACTATTTAGCACGCTGGATTCTCTTCTCCCACGGCCAGTTCAAATACTTTTATACAAGAGGTGCATTTGGTGGAAGACTGTGACAAATGCCAGACTCATTCCAATTCAGTTAAGCAGGGCTCCACCTTTTGTTATTGTTCAAAAAAATCAATGGACTCATTACAGATTATTTCCAGTATTGTTTTAATATGAAATGCACAAAGTTGCCTTCTGCGGATGCCAAGACTCTAAGAGCTCACCTGTCAGTTTTCTAAGGCCGATGAGTTCTCTGTGTGCTGTGAAAGCCTTCCTAGTAATCTTCAACTCAAAAATCCCAGCATCTGCTTTTTACTTTCTGGGAAAGGTGGAGTATTGTAAGGAATTTAGTAAAACCTAGATTACTAGGTATGTCATCGCAGGTAAAAAAAAGGAGAAGCATGGTCTGGATACTAGCACAGTTGGACTGACTTGTGATTGGCTGAATCCAAACTGTGTTGGTTATTGGTCTGGAAGTAGATGGTCATGAGACTTTTCCAAAGATATATCCTTTGTCCTCGTTGTTAACATTTTTCAGTTACTTAAACTATATAGGAGGCCGCACATTAGCATTTGATACAAAACTAAAAGGGTTAATGAATTTGCCACCAAAAATGTTCAAAAGTAGGCTGCTGGTACATTTTTGAAAGTGGTTCACAAAGCCTTTCTTCTGAGGTGCCTCTCAGTGGACTTGAACCATCAAAACTTTCAGTTAGTTGCTGAGCACTTAATCGTTAGTGCTACCCAGGGACTCCCTGTTGGCCTGCTATATGGGGATATTATAGGAATCAGTATACAAAACATTTTCGATTAGCTGGAGCAATGAGCCACATTAATCAGAATCTATTTTCTTATTTTCAATTTTATTTGATCTTATATTTATTATTTCCTTCCTTCTGCTTGTTTGTGTTATTCTTCTTTTTTGTTTACCAAAGTAGGCAATTACATTTTTTTTCAGCTTTTTCATTGTTGTTGATTTTGTATTTGATGAGTCTTTATGTTTTTTATTTTGATGCTTAGGATTGTTAGTTTCTTTGTGGTTACCTTAATATTTACCCCTATTTTTCTAAGTTTAAACCAATCTTTTTTACTTCTTTATATCACCTTGACTTCCTCTCCATATAAAAGATTTATGACTACATCTTTTTTTTACTGTACTTCAGGTGAAGGCTTGCAGAACAAATAGTTTCTCATGAAACAGTAGTACACATATTGTTTTATGACATTGGTTAACAACCCCACAACATGTCAACCCTCTAACTTCTCAACCTTTTTTTTTTTTTGGTGAAAATACATATAGTCAAAGATATACCATTTCAAAATTACTACATGCACAGCTCAGTGACATTGACTACTGTCTTCCAATTGTGCTGCTATTCTCACTTAAGATGAAGGCTTACAGAACAAAATAGTCTCTCATTTAATAGTTACTAGACATGTTGCCCTGTGATAATGGTTAACAATCTCACAACACATCAACAATATCCTTACTCAACCTTGGGTCCCCTATCACCAGCTTCCTTGTCCCCTTCTGCCTTCTGGCCCTTGTCACTGGAGTACTGTACCTCATTAGTCCCATCTGGTTTTATGGGGCTGTCCACTCCCAGGCCGAACGGTGAACCTTGGAGATAACTTCACCACTGAACTAAAAGGGTGTTATGACTACATTTTTAGTCCTTATTTTTTGTTTTAATGTTGTGATCTTTTACATATTAGTGTCTCTTTTTCCGTATAGTCAGTGTTTTAGCCTCGATTTATTATTGTGACTTCCCTATCTGAGTTGATATCTAATTGTTATGTCCTATGTTCTAGTCTTAGGTTGTTATCTGATGTTATTGATTTTCTAACTGGAGGATTCCCTTTAGTATTTCTTTTAATTTTGGTTTGTTTTTTACAAATTCCCTGAACTTCTGTTTGTCTGGATATGCCCTAATTTTGCCATCATATTGGAGAGGCAGTTTTCTGGATATATAATTCTTGGCTGGCAATTTTTTTCCTTCAAGGCTTTATGTATGTCATCCCATTGCCTTCTTGCCTGCACGGTTTCTGCTGAGTAGTCCAAGCTTGGTCTTATTGACTCTCCTTTGTAGATGACTTTCAGTTTATCCCTAGCCGCTCTTAAAATTCTCTCTTTATCTGAGGTTTTGGCAAGTTTGATTATAATATGTCTCAGTGACTATCTTTTTGGATCTACCTTGTGTGGGTTTTGATGAGCTTCTTGGATAGATATCTTCTCATCTTTCACAATATATGGGATGTTTTCTACCAACAAATCTTCAACAATTCTCTCTGTATTTTATGTTATCTCCCCTGTTCTGGTACTCCAATCACTCTTAGGTTATTCCTCTTGATAGAGTCCCACATAATTCCTAGGTTTTCTTCATTTTTTAAGTTCTTTTATATGGTTTTTCCTCAAATAAGTTGGTGTCAAGTGCTTTATCTTTAATCTCACTAATTCTGACTTTCATTGCTTCCATTCTGCTCCTATGACTTTCTATTGGGTTGTCTAATTCTGAAATTTTATTGTTAATCTTCTGGATTTCTGTTTGCTATCTCTCTATGGATTCTTGTAGCCTTTTAAATTTGTCATTATGCTCTTGTATAACCTTTTTAAGTTCCTCTATTGCTTTGTCTGTGTGTTCCTTGGCTTGTTCCATGTTTTGCCTGATTCTCCTTTCTGATCTCTTGAAGAGTTCTGTATATTAATTTTTTGAATTCTACCTCCTGTAATTCCACAGGAACCTTCCAGAAGGTTTCTTGATTCTTTGTTTTGGTGGCTTCCTGAAGCCATCTTGGTCTGCCTCTTTATGTGATTTGATATTGACTGTTATCTCCAAGACATCAATAACTTATTATATTTATTATTTTATGTTTGCTTACTGGGCCCTAGCTTCTTGTTTTGTTTTGTTTTGATATGCCCAGATAGGCTGCTTGTGTGAACTAATTTGATTATTGGCATCTTTGAAGCACTCACGTCCTGTCTCCAGGTGGCTAGAACTGTTACTAGGTATGTGAGCCTAGGAGCCTGTTCACATTTCTTGTGTGGATTCAGCTCAGGTGTCTGGGTTGTCGACCACTGAGTGTGTGGTGCAGGCCCTCACCTACAGTCCTAGACAAGCAGGGGTGATTGGAGTAGACACAGGTATCTGGCTGCAGTAGGGGCTCATGCACTGATCAAGGCAGGGGGCTGACTGCTGCCCCTGAGCGTCTGGGTGGAAGGTGTGTCCCTGTTCCCTAGAGTACATAGGTAGGTGGGTTTTGCAGCCAGACTATGGGCACCCAGTGCTGTTGGCTGTAAGGACTAGGAGTCACCACTTATTCTTGGACCCCTGTCGAGGGTGGCTTGGTAGAGTGGGTGGAGCCACCAGTCCCCAGGCCTCTGATGTGGGTAGGTGAGGACCTTGCTTAATGGGCAGGGCAGTGGCAAATGTCACAAATCAGCCACTCCCCCTTATAGCTGATACAGATGAAAATAGGCTTCAGGTATATACCATGTTGTACTGTACTAATGAGGGCCTATGCTGTTGAAATGGGCCCACACAGGTCTGTGTGGGTGTGAAAGGCATTCAAAGTCCATGGACCCTTATGCCTGTGCCTAGGCAAAGGGGCTGTACCTGCTCTGAGTTCCCAGTTTAGGGGAACTGGCAAATTATTTTTTCCTGTTTGTTAATTTGTTCCCTCTCCAAAGCCGGAAGAATGGCTCAGGGTGTGTGACAGGTCCTACTTCCAACCCAGGGGGCTCAGCAATCCCTGAAGCAAAACCAGGACCTGGAGCAGAGCAGGGAGGTGGCAAGTAAATGGGAGAGAGGTACTTCCCAAAAGGAGGTGTTTTTTTTTTTTAATTTTTTTTTTTATTGTACTTCAAGTGAAGGTTTACAGAAAAAATAGATTCTTATGAAACAGTAGCACACATATTGTTTTATGACATTGTTTAACAACCCCACGACATGTCAACCCTCTCCCTTCTTGACCTTTTTTTTTTGGTGAAAATATACATAGCCAAAGATACACTATTTCAAAAATTTTTACATGCGCAGTTCAGTGACATCGACTACGCTCTTACAGTTGTGCTGCTATTCTCACTTTAGATGAAGGTTTACAGAACAAAATAGTTTCTCTTTAAAAAGTTAGTACACAGGTTGCCCTATGACAATGGTTAACAACCTCACAACACATCAATGCTATCCTTACTCAATCTTGGGTTCCCTATCACCAGCTTTCCTGTCCCCTTCTGCCTTCTAGTCCTTGTCCCTGGACTGCTGTGCCTCATTAGTCCCCTTTGGTTTTATGGGGCTGTCCACTCCCCAGCTGAACGGTGAACCTTCGAAGTGACTTCACCACTGAGCTAAAAGTGTGTCTGGCGGCCATACTCTCAGGGTTTCTCCAGTCTCCTTTAGGCCAGTAAAGCTGGTCTTTTTTTTTGTGAGTTAGAATTTTGTTCTACATCCTTCTCCAGCTCTGTCCAGAACCCTCTGTTGTGATCCCGGTCAGAGCATTCAGTGGTGGTAGCCGGGCACCATCTGGCTGTATTGGACTCAGTCTGGTGGAGGCCTTGGTAGCTGTGGTCCGTTATTCCTTCAGACTAATCTTTTCCTTGTATCCTGTTCTCTTCACTCTCCCTTGCTCCCAAAGGGATGAGACCAGTGGAGTATCTTAGATGGCTGCTCACAGGCTTTTAAGACCCCAGATGCTACTCACCAAGGTAGAATGTAGAACATTGTCTTTATAAACTGTGTTATGCCAACTGAGCTAGATGTTCCCCAAACCATGGTCCCCACAGCCCAAAAAGAGTTTTCTTTTTTTTTTATGTGTGCAGTAGGTTGGACGCTTATAATTATCTTTTGTCGATTGAGCACCATTTCTTGCTGGTTCTGGAAGCTAGAGCAGACTCTGCTGCTCGGTCTCTCCCGATGTGTAAAACGTGTCCCAAGCACCACTGCTTGCCTCACCCCTTGCACATGAGCTGATCCCACCTGCAGGGTGCCAGAGCTGACCAGGTCAGGTCTGGCAACTCCTTGTTGCTTCTGAACCATCTCTCCCTCCCCCTGCCACTCAGTCTGATTCCTCAGCTTTGCCTTTGATGTTCAGGGCTCCTAGATTGTCATATGTAATCAATTCACTTGTTTTCTTTTGGGTCGTTATTGTAAGAGGGACCACAGGAAGTGTCTGACTATTCCACCATCCTGGCCCCGCCTCTGAAGTAGGAAATTAGATTATTGATTTGAGACCTTTAATATTTTCTAATGTAAGCATTTACTGCTATAAATTTTCCTTACAGCACTGCTTTAACTGTGTCCCACTTTTTTGATACGTTGTATTTTCATTTTCCTTCACTTCTATGTAATTTTTTTTCCCTTTGAGACTTTCTTTTAGAGCCATTATTTAGAATTGGGTTATTTAATTTCTAAGTGTTAGGAGATTTTTATGTTGTCTTTCTATTATTGATTTCTACTTTAACTCCATTTGAGTGAGAGAACAGTGAACATAACTCCGTATGATTTTGTTGTGGCCACCCTGCAGTGTAGAACCCTACCCAAAATTTGGTATAGATGTTGACACTTATGATGCCAAACACACATCAAGAACATGTGAAAATATTTATTATTCACATACTGAAACTTTCCAAGGAGAGCAGGGTGGTTCCCAAGCAGGTCCAAAAATGGTAAAATAAACAGCCTCCCTTCAGAAAGAGTTTTCTGTGCACAGATTTTAGACTAGATCCTAAGCATGTGTTGATTCACTGCTGGTCATCCTGAGGCCGACACTCAATTCCTACGGCACCTTCCCCTCAGATACTGCAGTGTTTATCACAATAGGAAGAATGAAAAGCGCTAACAATCCTCAACTGCTTAATAGTTGCCAAGTCCTGTGTTATGTATTTGTTTTTCCATTTTATCCTCAAAACTAACCTATGAAGTTAGTGCTATTATCACCCTCATGTTATAAATGAGGACACTGAGACTAAAAATGGGGAAACAATTTACCAAATTTGGCATGAGCTGATAAACAACATTTTGATAAATGGAGAAAAAAAAAATGAAGCTGTAAGCAATTTCATTCTCTTTGGATCAACAATCAAAGTCCATGGAAGCAGCAGTGAAAAAATCAAGCAATGTATTAAATTGAACAAATCTGCAACTAAAGACCTCTTTAAAGTTTCAGAAAACAAATATGTCATTTTGATAACTAAGGTGTGCCTGACTCAAGCCATAGTCTTTTCAGTCGCCTCATATGCATGCAAACCTGGACAATGAAAAAGGTAGACAGAAGAACTGATGCATTCAAATTGTGGTGTTGATGAAGAATATGGAATATTCCATGGACTGCCAAAAGAATGAACAATCAGTCTTAGAAGAAATAGAACCATAATTTTCCTTACAAGGGAGGGTGGAGAGACTTTGGCTTGCTTACTTTGGACACAGCATCAGAAAAGACCAAATGCTAGAAAAGGACATGACGTCTGGCAGGGAGAGAGTCGGCGAAAATGAGGGAAACTGTCGGTGAGATGGATTCACACGATAGCCACAAAAATGGACTCAAAGATACTAACGATCATGAAGATGGCACAGGACAAGACAATGTTTCGTTTTGTTGGACATAAGGTAACCATGAATTGGAGTGGACTCAATGACAGCTAACAACAACGAGGGCATGACATTGCTTTTCCAAATTAGTGATTAAAAAACAAAACAAAAAAACTTATGAAGCACTTATTCAAATTTGGGTAATAAGCCTTACTCCAAAAGATTATAATTTATTATATATAAGATCAGGCCCAGCAATATGCACTTTTTAAATTTCATTGTTGTTGTTAAGAATATACACAGCAAAACATACACCAATTCAACAGTTACTACATATAAAATTTAGTAGCATTAATTACATTCTTCAAGTTGTGCAGTTATTCTTACCCTCCTTTTCTGAGTTGTTCCCCCACCACCACCATTAACATAAACTCACCACCCTCTACGGTTCCTATCTGATCTTTCTAGTTGCTGTTGTCAACTTAATGCCATACAGATAGTTCTTAAAAGAGCATAATACTCAAGATGGAACTTTTTTACTAGTTAAGCTAAACTACTGTTTGGTTTTAAGAAGACTTCAGGGAATACTTTTTGTTTAATGTTTAAAGATTATCTCAGGGCAATAGTTTCAGGGGTTCATCCACCCTCCATGGCTCCAGGAAGTCTGAAGTTCATGAATATTTGATACTCTGTTCTACATTTTCCCCCTTTTGAGCAGGATTATTCCACAGAATCTTAGGAATATGCATTTTTGACTTGGTAAGCTGAGACATTCTGAGGTAGGAAACACTTCATTCACATTTTGTCAAACACTTAAGGCACTGAGGCATCTTTCTCTTCAGTAAGCTGGCTCTCACCACTGAGGGATGAAGAAAACAAAGCAAACCTCTTATCTTTTCCTAAAATGAGAATGTCCAGATGTTGCCCCCTCTGAGTTTTACCCAAAAGGATGATCAGAACTTTAGAAAAAATCTCTGTGGGGTACACTGCACATTCACCGTCAACCACTGGGCTGGACAACTTGGACTCACTCCCATTTGGCCACTTGGATGTTTCTTGAATTTTCTGTTTCATAGGAAACAAAATTGTGGTTATCCTTAATATATATATATATATAATGTATTTGGATGTTTTTGACATTATAACAGCTCTTTTTTCAGCAGGCCAGCTACTAAATCCTTTTATAGTGTACAAAAATAGTTGCTTTCCTTACATAAGCTGCTTTGTACTTTGCCATTTTGTTTATTTGTTTTTTTCCTGTGGGAGAAATTAATTCATTTATTCAACAAATACTGTTTAAGAAAGCTACTATGTAGCAATCATTGTCTAAGATACTAGAGATAGAATATGAATACCAAACCAAAAACCAAGCCTGTTGCCATTGAGTCGATTCCAACTCATAGTGACCCTACAGGACAGAGTAGAACAGCCCCATAGTTTTTCCAAGGAGTGCCTAGTGGATTCAAACTGCTGACCTGTTGGTTAGCAGCCAAGAATAATGAATAGAACAGACAAAAATTCCTCCTCTCCTGGAGCTTATAATCCAAAAGGGTGAGGGGAGATAATAACATGGCTTCAAAGCATTTAATTATGACACTGTAGACTCTCCCCTGTTCTCATTGCTTCATGTAATTTTAAGGTACAAAAATTTTTAGAGAGTGTTTAATCCACGGAGGATGCAAAACTGTTATTGTAATAATACTTCGAATTTTTTCTTTCACAGAATTCAAAATGTCATGTGGAAACCTTCTAATTAGAGTGTTTATTATTTATTTATTTTTTGATAAGGACACAAATGACAAATTATCTCTGTATCACTATTCATCACTGTTATCTTACCCTTGATAATCAACAAATCATTAACTGGGACTAGGTTTTCTTGTTATTACAGACCTTATAGGCTTAAAGACCTAAGAACAGCAACATTTTAAATTGGGCTCTCATTGATTTGGAATGTATCATTATTTAAACGGAGAGCTCTAAGTTGAAATTTATCTTTGTGCTATTTCTGTTTTAAAAATTCCTGAGCAAATTATTGGCTTAATTATGATTGCACAGGAAATGTTGAAACTACTCCTGAGAATAAGAATAGTCCAACACAGAACAAGTACCCTTTGTAGGCAAAGAGCTGATTCAATAATTATAATCACTTGCATCTATTATTAAAGTAAGTTTATTTAAGGTTTTACATGGCCTTTCTGGCCTAGCTTCACTTATTTATAAGAAATGATATGTTTCATATTTTTCACTTTCTTAAACTGGATGTTCTTCAGCTAGACAGAAGAAATGAATTTCCAATGTGGAAAGACTGTTTGCCCACTAAGCATGGTCTGATGATATCCTAACACATTTTGGAGGCAAGGGCCAACTCTATCCTTAGCAAAAGAAGAGAACTGAGTTTGCATTCTTGGAAACTGTGCAGAGTTCCTTGGGGAGAGAGAATATTACTCGTGCATTTAATTAATGCATAAAAGATATATGGCCATCTTCAAATTTACAATGAAGCTGTGAAAATAAAAACAGCACTTTAGACTTTCAATAGCAATTAACTCTTTTCACCTTGTGTAATGAATGCTTTTAAATAATTCAAAAGATACTGAGAAAGAATAACCACAGAATTAACATGTGAGAGAGTTGGTAGGATATTTTGGAAACACCAGCCTAAATAGCTAATATGGAAAATATGAAAAAGGGAAGAAATAATAAAGAGGAAAGTGTTCATACACCACAACAAACACATACTATTATTTTGATGTGAAATTCACAACACTTACTAGCGAAGAGAATTATGGGAAACACAGTAAAATTAAGGTGCAATTGTGAAAATTATAACCTTATATAAATAAAAACTAAGACATATGTTTTCCAAATAGAAGAAAAATAAAAAGAACTTGCATCCTTCCGCGAAGAAATAATGAACATTAAAAACGTTTGAAAATATTTTCGTTAGCTACTTTGTATGGTTCTCAAAATCCTACGTATTATTTCTATAATAAAAAATAAACTTCTCAACATGTTAAGGTACAATTTGGTATCATTGTACTAAATCCAGGTGATAAAACCTTTCTTTGTGTGAGTAGTAAAATTATCACTTATAGCCTCATTTATTTATGAAAATATAGGGGGGCTCTGGTAGCACAGTGGTTAAGAGCTCAGGCTGCTAACCAAAAAGTCGGTGGTTCAAATTTATCAGCAACTTCTTGGAAACCCTATGGGGTAGTTCTACTCTGTCCTGTAGGGTCTCTATGAGTTGGAATAGACTTGACAGCAATGGTTTTTTTTTTTTTTTTTTTTTTCATTCATTCATTTAACAAATACTTATTGAGCATCCCAATTTACTAGCTTCCAGGCACACAGCACTAACAAATTAGGGATGGTTCTATCCCTTGTGGAGCTTACAAATTCTCCTGAACACTCATTTTCTTCTACTCTATAAAATGAATTTCTATATTCAAACAGTCCACGCAGATGTTGGGGTGTTTCATCTTTAGAATATTGCAGGAAGCCTTTCATCACAGGTAGCTCAAGTACAAGTTGCACAGTTGGATAAATCAGATGGAGTGAGAACAAACACATTACATTTAACAATTTTTTTGTTTACTTTTGGCTATTTTGGTTCATAGTAAATAAAAATGCTTCACCTTGCTTTTTGATCTGTTTGGAAAGATTTATTTTGCTAGTATCTTGAGGTCTGAGGTTGTGAATACTTTGAGTTTCATTGTTTTAGAACCCTGAGAACTGAATCCAAAGCTTAATTCACCAAAATTATTCATTTATTCACATTCAACAAATATTTGTTGAGCAAAACAGACAAAGCTCTCTGTCCTTGTAAAGTTTACAGTCTAGTGGGGGAGACATATAAAGAATGGTAGGTAAGTGGAAAGTACTATGGGAAAAAAAATTGAACAGAGTAAGGGGGATTGGAAGTGGCACGTTCAAATATTAAATGTGGTAATTAGTTAGGGTAGGCCTCATTGACAAGGTGACCTTTGAGCAAAGACTTGAAAGACTTGAGAGAATGATCCAAGTAGATATTGGGAGGAGGGATGCTTCAAAGAGGGAACAGCCAGAGCAAAGACCCTAAAGAGGAACATGGCTGGTGAACAGCGAGAAGGCCAGTATGGCTGGAGCAAAGGGGGTAAGAGGAAGAAGAGCAAGAAAGGAGGTCAGAAGGGTCCCCTAATAGGCAGGGGAATAGATTACACAGAACCTGTAGTCCACTGTCTTATCAAGAGTGAAACAGGAAAAACTTTGCAGAGAGATTTTGAACAGAGGAGTGACATGACCTGACTTATGTATGTTTTTAAATAGTGAATCTAGCTACCATGTTGAGAATAGACTTCAGGGAAGGATATAGGCAGGGAGACCTTGTAGGAAGCTATGGCAGTAATCCAGGCAAGAGATGATGGCAGCTAGGAGCAGGCTGGTTGTAAAAACTGGTTGAATTATGGAAGGTAGAGCTGATAGGATTTGCTGATGAATTGGATGTGGAGTCTGAGAGAAGAAGAGTCAAGGATAACTCCATTTTAGAACCTGGTGCAAAATATATTAGTTTGCAAGCCTTAACCTCCCTTTACTTCTATATTTCATGTTTCTAGCAGCCTTGTTTCCTAATCTAGGAATATGGTAGCCTTTTTTTCTAACCCTTTCAGAAATTAGGTATTCAACACTAACTATGTGGTAGGTACTATACAAGATGAGCAAAACATTAATTCTGGTCTTAGAAAGATCACAGGAGACAGTGCAATTACAGAGTGAAATGTACCATAGAGGAGAAACAGATCAAATGCTGTAGGGATTCAAAGAAGAAAGATGTTCCTTTGGACTGTGGGAAAAAAGGGAAGGCTCAATGTCAGGTTAGCCTTGAAGAGAGCTTTACAAATAATGTTGGCTTGAGGATCACCAACTGAGATGGCATTCCAGGTTGGCACATGGGCTGGCACAGAACCAGGCCCAGGAGAGGGTGAGTGTAGTTTGGCTGGAGAGGAACAGCTAGGGAAAAAAGACTGGGCTAGTATGTTGTCATCAGATTGTAGAGTGCTGTAAACCAAGAAGGTGTCAGAGAAGATCAGAAGCGTGGTTATGTATGAGAGACATTTCAGAGACAGGGCTTCTAGGACTAGCAATGTGGCCAAGATAAGGCTGGGGATTAGAGTGAAGTTATTGAAATAGGGGTATAGAGCTAAAGGACCTTTTTCCAAAAGCCCAGGCAAAGTGAGAAGGAAAAATAAGACAAACTCTTGCTGCAAAGATGCATAATTAACACATGCGCATTTTTCTAACAGCAGGTTTGGGGCCTGCTTTTCTTGATCCTCTATTTGCATGGATTATTACTGTGATTTGTGTGATTTAGAGACTCTTGGAAAAAAGAAGAAGATGGTAAATATAAGGCCAATTCCTTCAAGATAGAGGTTGAAAAGTCCAGAAGAATTTTCCTAAATTACAAAAGTCCTTCAAAGGTTCACAGAAGAATCTTTCAGAACTCATTTGAGGTAAGAGCCACAAATAACCACCTGCTCCAGCTCCATTCAGTTCCCCCTTTCAAAACTGAATGAAAATGCAGTCTGGCTTCTCTGACTGGAAACTTCTTCCGGTATTTTCCTTAATGGAGCACAGAGGCAGAGGAGGTGAGGAGAAGGTTGCTACCGTGAAGGTCTATGAAGCTTAAAATGTTCTGGCTACAGACTTCAGCTGAACCAGTTTTGTTTTCCATGGTGAAGTCTAACCAAACAAAATCTTGGGACTCTGTCCAAAGAGCTTGTATTGAATATTCAGATTTTAGAAGGCAAATAAGAGGAAGAATTTATTATTTTGGCAAAGAGCAAGCACATTGTCAGCAAGGTGTTTCTTCACTCTTCTAAAGGGTTTTCAGAAGTGTGGAAAATAATGAGTTGCAAGCGCAAAGTGTTGGAAAGAAGGTTTCAGGAGAGAGATTCTTTCAGCCCTATATTTTTCAGAGACCTCAGCTGAAGGTTTGGGTAGCACACTTTGAGGGGATCCAGCATGTTTGCTAGTGAATACGAATAGCATTTCCTTGTGGGCCGTATATTTTTTGCAGTAGGAAATAGGTAATCTATTATGACATTTCAATGGGTTGGAAGAAGATAAATAAATCAAATAAAAGTTGCCTTATTTCTTTTGCAGATGAAAGATAAGTGTCTTAATGGATTAACTAACTAACCAACTAGCCCATTGCTGTCGAATCTGTTCCAACCATAGCAACCCTATGTGACAGAGTAGAGCTGCCCCACAGGGTTTCCAAGGCTGTAAATCTTTACAGAAGCAGACTGCCACAACTTTCTCCCGTGGAGCAGCTGGTGGGTTCAAACCGCAGACCTTTTGGTTAGCGGCCAAATGCTTAACCACTGCACCACCAGGGCTCCTTCTTAATGGATTAGCAATCATGAAACAGATAAGTATTTCTAATACAGAATTGCTTTACAATGCCATCTTCCAAAGAATGGTATTTATTCATCCACTGATATAAGAACAGATTTTCTTCCATATTATGCAGGGAGGAAATATAGCCTTGTGTTAACGACCATCTACTTTGTATTTAGCCAGCTTAAGTTCTGATGAGGAAACCCTGGTGGCATAGTGGTTAAGAATTCGGCTGCTCATCAAAAGATTGGCAGGTTGAATCCACCAGGTGCTCCTTGGAAACCCTATGGGGCAGTTCTGCTCTGTCCTATAGGGTCACTATGAATCAGAATTGACTCAACGGCAATGGGTTTGGTTAATGGGTAAATTCTAGTGAAATTAATTTACCAGGTGTGCAATTTTGATAACATTACTTAACCTCACAAGACTTCACTTTACTCATCAATAAGATTATAATAATATCCTCAAATAAATCATGTATGGAAAACATTCAGCCAAGTGCCTAACACAGGTAAATAATAAATTATAGCTATTATCAACTTTCCACTGGCCAAAACTGGCCACACACAAGATGAACAGTTTCAATGTTTTTGAAACTTCTGGACTGAACACTTTTCAAAGGAGTGCTGAGGGACTGGGTTAATGAGCTCCTCTTTTGGTCCAGGCAAGTAAGTCTCTATATTAAAACTGAGGCATATGATCAGTCTTGATAGGTTAAGTTATGCCACCACAGTAAAGAACCCCCAAATATCAGTGGCTTAAAACAATAAAAATGTGTTCCTTGCTCTCACTACATGGCCATCATTAGTTGGTGGGCCCCAGGCCAGTGGAGCTGTTGCCATTGCACACAATGCCAGTCACCATACCAGAGAAAAAGAGAAACCTAAAGGGTCTTAAACGGGCAACTTTCCTGGCTTGTAGGTGACGTACATATATATCCCTTCCATTCACAATTCATTGACCAGTCACATGTAAAGGGGCCAGGACCTGTAATACTACCATGTTTCTGGAAGGTGGAAACTGGAAATTTGATGAACCACACTGATGATGACCACAGAGCCACAGATATAGTTGAAAATATACCATGACTTTATAGGCAATGGCACTTGAGGCACCTTTATTGAGTTTTAAAAAATGAGTTAAAATTCATTTCAGCAGCGGTGGTATACGGTGCCTCTGAACTCTGATTGAGAGCAGGGCTGACCTATCCAAGTTGGTGGTACATACTACATGTTGCCTTGGCTTTCTGGAATGCCTCACCACATAGGCAGTACCACCGACTGCATTCTTCTGTTAAAGATTTATTCTGTATGGCCTTTTTTCACTATGTCATGCTAGTTGAAACGGCTTTATCTTTCTTTATCTCACATCTAATGGGTTTAGTGTGTTCTAACTGTATGGCTCCATTTGGCACCTTAGATGCAATGGCTGAGAGGCGCCATATAAAAAATATTGTTATTGTTATGATGATGAATTCAAGCACTGGAGGGGAAATTGTGAAATAACTTGGTACTGGAGCTATCATTATTTTCAGCAAAATGAAGTTTGGCTTCTTATTACACTAGTAAGCCTTGAAGATTAAATGGTATCTACAGCGTGTATCTTAGCAATGGGCCAAAGAAGTCAAAATAAAAATGTTTGATATAGCATTTCATATATCTTAAAACAGATGTTTGCTTTTAACTATTTTTAATTTTTAAAAAGTTGACACCCATATCAGAAATTTAGAAAATAAGCGAACAAATGAAGAACAAAAGCAAAAAAAGCCGTACTTGTTAGTTTTAATTTTATTCATTCTTGTTTCCATTGTCATCTTACTGGCCAGGGGTGTTAATTAATTTAACCCTTAATACTGATCAGTTGCCAGTCGGCTGTGAGATTGAGCAATAGGTTGTTTCATAGCTTTAGAGATACATCATCAAGGCTGGAGGTGCATGAAGTTCTGGAAAAAAGGACTATTTAGGTCCCTTCCCTAGCGATGATGTGATATTATGTTCCCATTACTTGAATATTCATTATGGCTTCCCACATGTTTTTGGCTACCTCTGCTTCCTGCAACTGTTTACATTATTAAGTTGTTCTGGCTTATAGAAATGTAGTATAAGCTCTGTAGATAGTTAGAATTACTTGGGATGTTCTCATCGTTGGGTAGATCACTTTTTTAGCCTAGAGGATCATGGAAGGTTTTTTAAAAGGAGGTGAGACAAAATAGGGTCTTGTTAACTCAAGGGTCTCAAACTACAGATGGAAAACACTAAAGGTTTCGTCTGAGGAATTCTCTGGCACACCAGGCACTGGGTCCTGGCTACATATGCCTTGGAGCAGATAATTTTCCACAGAGAGCACAGCAAAGTCTTCATTCCTTTGAGGTGGGTAGAGAGGCAGGCATTAGATAGCATTGCCTGGTTCTGAAACATGAGAAATAGCAATGTATTTATGATACGGTGATTCCAGGACTTCCTACAAGGACATAGGTGGCATATGACAGATCAATTTGAAAAGATGAGGTAGTAATTAATTTGAAGAGATTTCTTCATATTGCATAAGAAATCTGGTAGACCTGTGATATAGAAAGGCAATGAAAACAGACTGCTTAGAAGATGAAAATTGAAACTGTCCTTTGCACGTTTACTCCAGGACTCCTGAGTTCAGTTTCATGCTTGGATAGTTCTCTCCTTCTTTTGATCTCTCCCTTTCACCAAGAATAGCTTGGCCCCGTGGCTAAGAGCCAGGATTCTAGAGCAAGACTCTCTGGGTTTGAATCCTGGCTGTGCCCTTAAAATCCCTGTGACCCTGAGCAAGTGACTTCATCACCATTTCTCCCAGTTCTCCATTTGTAAAATAGAGAGGGAATGGTAGTACCTACTTTTTGGTACTGCCCTGAGGACTGAATGGATTAAATCCAAGGGTAAATTATATATAATTTATGTTATATTTAAACGATATAGGAGCTCTGGTGGTGCAGTGGTTAAGAACTCAGCTGCTAACCAAAAGTTTGGCAGTTTGAATCTACCAGCTTTCTCCTTAGAAACCCTATGGGGCAGTTCTACTCTGTCCTATAGGGTCCTATGAGTCAGAACCAACTCAATGGCAATGGGTTTGGCTTGTTTTTTGTGTGTTCATTCAATAAGTAAAATAAGTAAAATAAGTCCCATGTTTTCAAAGTGTCTTCTAATGTAATGAGATAAAATTCAAGAGAGTATGAAGGGAATTTCTGGGATATGTTCTAACGCTGCTGGAGACACTGAGTATGTACATTTGAGATGTATGACCAGGGTAATCATCTAATCTCCCTTAGCCTCCCTTTTACTATCTGTAGAAAGAGGAAAATGCCTATCTCAGGGGGTTGTAATGAGGAATAAACGAAATAAATATTTGAAGTGTGTCTGCTATGTAATAGGTGCTTAAGAAATGGGTGATTCCTCCCACGCCCTTCTACTTTTTTATTCTTTTACTTTAAATAACCTCAGCCTTGACTTTAAAAATTTTTTAAAGTTAATTTTGTCTCCAGCTTGCTTTCAAAAATCTAAAATGCAACTAACTTGCCAATGCCATGGGAGATCTAAGTCTGAAATTACCAGGTGATCAGAGGTCTACTGGAGGTACTAGGGTTGCTAAGATTACTCTGTAATCAAAGTAACAGAAGGAAGGATAATAAAAGTAACTAACACTTATTAAATGCTTAGTGTGTACTTGCTACTGTTCTAAGGGGTTTGTAAGAAGAAATTTTTTTAAAAAAATCTGTGCCACTTTAAATGGTAGGTTATCATTCCCAGTAAGGTTACTGAGGCACTCTGGTTAAGTGAATTACCCAAAGAGATGTAGTCAATAAATGACAGAACTGGGGTTGAACTTTGACAATCTGGTTTTAGAACCCACCTTCTTGACCACCTCGCTCTATCACTGCTGAAGAACAATGACTATGAAGTCAACAGATCTACATTTGCATCTGTTGTATGCTCTTGGACACGTCATTTCTTAGCCTGTCTGCCATCAGTGCTCTATTTCCTCTTGTGTGATATAGGGATAAAAGGCACTAGGACATGCAAAAACTTTCTAAGGTTACTGTAAGGATCAAATTCAATGACAAATATAAAGCACCTAGCAGCAGGCCTGGTATACAGTAAGCACTCACTAAATAGTGGTATTAAATGCTATCACGTACCTCTGCATTTTAACAGACTCTAGCTCTCTCATGGAGCCCTGGTGGCATAGTGGTTGAGAGCTATGGCTGCTAACCGAAACAGTTGGCAGTTTGAATCCACAGCCATTCCCTGGAAACTCTACGGGGTAGTTCTACTCGTATTCTATCGGGTCACTCTGAGTCGGAATCAACTCGACGGCGACAACAGCAACAGCTCTCTAAGTTCCCTGAGGTTTTTCGGTTCAGCCTCTCAGGTATGGGCATATGCATAAGTTGAAGCAAAAGGACATTGCCGCTTGCCTAGAATCCAACAGCTTGTCCCTGAGAGGGCCACGGGCAGCTCACACACAGTCCTGACGTAGCGGTAGGTAGAAGTTACAGCTGTGCCACCCCAGTCCCTTCCTTGTGAGAGTTGTAAGGAAACTCAGAGCCTTGACACCAATCATTAGACTAGGTAGGCTCTTCATGAGAACAACACTTAGAGGTTCAGGTGGGCTGAACATTATGGAGGTGTGCATTGTTTCAGGGTTTTTCAGTTCGATTGCCTTTACTAAGGGAGAGGAAAAACACCCCCATCTTAGTTTATCCCTAAATGGTTATGACTCAGTATAGAACTCTGAATTGATCTCTACCTTCTTTTGAGGGGTAAGACAAGGTCCACAGTTCTTTCAAAACTAAAACTGCCCTAATTTCTACCCTCAATTTAATGGAGGTTTGTTTGTTTAAGGTTCAGAATATGAGATCTCTTTTTTATTTTTTTATTTTTTATTGTTTTGGTTTTTAGAATGAATCATTTCAAAATTCTTAAGCTGAGAAATGCTTGTATGATTTAGCTTTTTTATACCAAGCTATAATATTTGTGTTCCTAGGAATCCTCTAAAGAACCTGTCCCTCACCACCCCACCCCCAACCCCGACCCTGCCCCAATGCCATTATGTGATTACTGGAAAATTCCCAGTTACATCAATGATAGTTGTGGAAGAAATGTCTTATTAAATCACGCAGGCTAAGAAACAGTATGTACAATTGCATAATCTTTTTATCTTAAATTTTTTATTATGGAATATTTCAAACATATTCAAAAGCAGTTTGAAAAACATAATGAAACCCCATGTGTTCACCACTCAACTACAATAATTTTCTTTTATTTTTATTGTTGCAGTTCAAATGAAGTTTACATTTCAGGTTAGTCTCCCATGCAAAATTTTGCACATGCATTGTTATGTGACCCTAATTGCTCACCCCATTCTGTGACAGCACACTCCTCCTTTCTGTCCCTGATTCCCCACGTCCATTCAACCGGCTCCTAACCCTCTCTGCTTCCCATCTCACCTCTGGACAGAAGCTGCCCCTTTGGTCTCTTGTATCTACTTGAGCCAAGAGGCACACTCCTCATGAGTATCACTTTGTGTCCCACAGTCCAGAACAATCCCTGTCTGAAGAGTTAGCCTGGGAAATTGTTTTAGTTCTGGGCTGATAGAGAATCCAGGGGCCATGCTCTCTGGGGTTCCTCCAGTCTCAGTCAGACCATTAAGTCTGGTCTTCTTACTAGAATTTGAGTTCTGCACCCCATCTTTCTGCTGCTCCATCAGGGACTCTTTGTTGTGTTCCCTGTCAGGGCGGTCATTGGTGGTAGCCGGGCACCGTCTAGTTCTTCTGGTCTCAGGCTGATGAAGTCTCTGGTTTATGTGGCCCTTTCTGTCTCTTGGGCTAATACTTCCGTTGTGTCTTTGGTGTTCTTCATTCTCCTTTAGTCCAGGTGGCTGGGACCGATTGATGCATCTTAGATGGATGCTTGCAAGCTTTTAAGACCCCAGATGCCACTCACCAAAGTGGGATGCAGAACATTTTCTTAATAAGCTTTGTTATGCCAATTGACCTAGATGTCCCCTGAAAGCATGGTTGCCCAGACCCCTACCCCTGCTACTCTGTCTCTCAAAGTATTTGATTGTATTCAGGAAACTTCTTAGCTTTGGTTTAGTCCAGTCGTGCTGACTTCCGCTGTAGTGTGTGCTGTCCTTCCCTTTGCCTAAGATGATTCTTATCTACTCTCTAGTTAATAAATAACCCTCACCCTCCCTCCCCACCCTCATAACCATCAAAGAATGTTTTCTTCTGTGTTTAAACCTTTTCTTGAGTTCTTATAATAGTGGTCTTATACAGTATTTGTCCTTCTGTGACTGACTAAACTCACTCAGCATAATAAGTTCCAGCTTCCTTCACGTTATACGATGTTTCATGGCTTCATTGTTGTTCTTTATCATTTCGTAGTATTCCATTGTGTGGATATACCACAATTTGTTTATCCATTTGTCTGTTGATGGACACTTAGGTTGCTTCCACCTTTTTGCTATTGTGAACAGTGCTGCAATGAACATGGGTGTGCATATATCTATTCTTGAGATGGCTCTTATTTCTCTAGGGTATATTCCAAGGAGCAGGATAGCTGGATTGTATGGAACTTCTATTTTTAGCTTTTTAAGGAAGCGCCAAATTGATTTCCAAAGTGGTTGTACCATTTTACATTCCCACCAACAGTGTATAAGTGTTCCAGTCTCTCCACAACCTCTCCAGCATTCATTATTTTGTGTTTTTTGGATTAAGGCTAGCCTTGCTGGGGTGAGATGGTATCTCATTGTAGTTTTGATCTGCATTTCTCTGATGGCTAATGATCGTGAGCATTTCTTCATATTTCTGTTAGCTGCCTGAATATCTTCTTTGGTGAAGTGCCTGTTCATATCCTTTGCCCACTTTTTAATTGGATTATTTGTGTTTTTGTTGTTGAGGTTTTGGGGTATCTTGTAGATTTTAGAGGTTAGATGCTGATCGGATTTGTCATAGCCAAAATTTTTCTCCCAGTCTGTAGGTTGTCTTTTTGCTCTTTTGGTGAAGTCTTTTGATGAGCATAAGTGTTTGATTTTTAGGAGCTCCCATTTTTCTAGTCTCTCTTCTGGTGCTTGTGCATTGTTACTTATGGTTCATATTGTGTTTGTGCCATGTATTAGGGCTCCTAGCATTGTCCCTATTTTTTCTTCCATAGTCTTTATCATTTTCAATTTTATATTTAAGTCTTTGATCCATTTTGAATTAGTTTTTGTGCATGGTGTGTGGTAAGGGTCTTGTTTCAGTTTTTTGCAGATGGATATCCAGTTATACCAGCACCATTTGTTAAAGAGACTGTCTTTTCCCCAGTTAACGGATTTTGGGCCTTTGTCAAAAATCAACCGCTCATAGGTGGATGAGCTTATGTTTGGATTCTCAACTCCGTTCCATTGGTCTATGTATCTGTTGTTGTACCAATACCAGGCTGTTTTGACTACCGTGGTGGTATAATAGGTTCTTAAATCAGGTAGTGTAAGGCCTCCCACTTTGTTCTTCTTCTTGAGTAATGCCTTATTTATCAGGGCCTCTTCCCTTTCCATATGAAGTTGGTGATTTATTTCTCCATCTCATTAAAAAATGCTGGTGGAATTTGGATCAGGATTGCATTGTAGCTGTAGATTGCTTTGGCTAGAATTGACATTTTCACTATGTTGAGTCTATCTATCCATGAGCAAGATATGTTTTTCCACTTATGCAGGTATCTTTTAGTTTTTTGCAGTAGTGTCTTGTCAACTACAATAATTTTCAATTCATGGCAAATCTGTTTCTATTCCTACCCACTTTCTCCCTGCCATATTATTATTATTTTGTTGTTGTTGTTGTACTTTAAGTGAAAGTTTTCAATTCAAGTTAGTTTCTCATAAAAAAATTTATACATACATTGTCATGTGACCCTAGTTGCTCTCCCTGTACTGTGACAGCACACTCCTTTCCAACCTGGATTTCCCGTGTCCATTCAACGAGCTCCTGACTCTCTCTGCCTTCTCATCTCACCTCTGGGCAGAAGCTGCCCATTTAGTCTCATCTATCTACTTGAGCTAAGAAACACACTCTTCACAAGTATCATTTTATGTCCCATAGTCCAGACTAATCTTTGAAGGGTTGGCCTCAGGAATGTTTTTAGTTTGCGGCTAACAGAGAGTCCGGGGGTCATGTCTTCTGGGGACCCTCCATTCTCAGTCAGACCATTAAATTGGTCTTTTTACTAGAATCTGAGTTCTGTCCCCTAGTTTTCTCCTGCTCCATCGGGGACTCTCTGTTGTGTTCCCTGTCAGGGTGGTCATTGGTGGTAGCTGGGCACTATCTAGTTCTTCTGGTCTCAGGCTGATGAAGTCTTGTTTATGTGGCCCTTTCCATCTCTTGGGCTAATATTTTCCTTGTGTCTTTGGTGTTCTTCATTCTCCTTTATTCCAGGTGGGTTGGGACCAATAGATGCATCTAAGATGGCTGCTTGCTAGCTTTTAAGACCCCAGACGCCACTCACCAAAGTGGGATGCAGAACATTTTCTTAATAAGCTTTGTTATGCCAATTGACCTAGATGTCCCCTGAAAGCATGGTCCCCAGACCCTTGCCCCTGCTACTCTGTCCCTCGAAGTGTTTGGTTGTATTCAGGAAACTTCTTAGCTTTGGTTTAGTCCAGTGGTGCCGACTTCCCCTGTAGTGTGTGCTGTCCTTCCCTTCACCTAAGATAATTCTTGTCTACTATTTAGTTAGTGAATACCCCTCTCCGTCCCTCCCCACCCTCATAACCATCAAAGAATGTTTTCTTCTATGTTTAAACCTTTTCATGAGTTCTTATAATAGTGGTCTGATACAATATTTGTCCTTTTGCAACTGACTAAATTTACTCAGCATAATGCCTTCCAGATTCCTCAATGTTATGTTTCATGGATTCATCATTGTTCTTTATCGTTGCATAGTATCCCCGTGTGTGAGTATACCACAATTTGTTTATCCATTTGTCCGTTGTTGGGCACCTAGGTTGTTTCCATCTTTTTGCTATCATGAACAGTGCTGCAGTGAACATGGGTGTGCATATATCTATTCGTGTGATGGCTCTGATTTCTCTAGAATATATTCCAAGGAGTGGATTGCTGGATTGTATGGTACTTGTATTTCTAGCTTTTTAAGGAAGCACCAAATCGAGCATACAATTTTTTTTTAATTTATTTTTGGTAGCAATATACACAGCAAAACATACATTTTTTCATGATTTCTATATGTGTAGCTCAATGACATTGGTCACATACTTCATAGTGTGTCACTATTCTCACTGTCTCTAACCATATTGTTACATCTCCATTAATTTAGACTCTTAAAGTTCTCATCTGTGCTTTAGGTTAAATGTCAGTGTGAACTCATATAGATAATTCTTTATAAGAGCACAATGCTCAAGGCAAACATTCTTTATTTATTGAGCTAAACTGTTGTTTAGTTTAACAATGGCTTCATGGATAATTTTGGTTCAAGGTTTAAAGATTATTTCCAGGCATGGAATCTATTTTTTAAAAAATGCATTTGTTTTCAAAATTATGATCTTTAAAGATTAATTTTATTTCTTTCGTTTAATTTTCTTCCTGCAACACAAAACACTCTTGATGTAATAGACTTTGAAATAGACCTTATATAGTAGAGAAAAGGTTACATACACAACTTATTTACAAACAGCATCAGGGATGTTAGAATAAATACACTTGCTTTGGAAATACGTTGTTTTGAAATGATGACATTTAGCTGGTAAATTACTTCTACATTTATATATCCCTGCTGAAACTATTCTGTGAATTCCAGACTTGCATAGATACTTTCTGACATCTGCCGTTGAATGTCTCATTGTTGTTTTTGTTAGTTGCCTTTGAATCAACTCTTACTCATGGTGACCCCATGTACAACAGAACAAAATGTTGCCAGTTCTGCACCATCTTCATGATTGTTTGTATGCTTGAGTCCACTATTGTGGCCACTGTGTATTTTGAGTGCTCCAACATAGGAGACTCATCTTCCAGCATTATATCAGATAATATTCTGTTATGATCCATAGGGTTTTCACTGGCTGATTTTTGGAAGTAGATCACTAGGCCTTTCTTCCTAGTCTGTCTTAGTCTGGAAGCTCCACTGAAAACTCTCCACCATGGGTGACCCTGCTGGTATTGAAATACTGGTGGCATAGCTTCCATCATCAGAGCAACACACAAGCCACCAAAGTATAACAAGCTGACAGATGGGTGGTTGATCTCAAATTTAGCTCGTCCAAAAAAACATTCTTGACTTTTGCTTCCACTCAAACTCTTCTATGCAATCCATTTCACCTTCCCCATCTGATGAATGGCCCTGCCAGTTGTTCACTCCAGAAACACAGGATTCTCCTTTCATGCTTCTCTTTCCCTTTAGAACTGTCTTGCCCCATGTAATCCAACAATAAGTGCTCCCATTCTGTCACCAGAATACCCCTCAAACACGTCCACCTTTCCCAACCTCTGCAGAAACCATCCTAGACTAGGCCAGCATCATCTCTCCTGATCTGCCCACAGAAGCCTCCAAACTGGTCTCATTGCATTCTCTACCTAGCAACAAGGGTATTGTCTTTCATAAGTCTTGCATTGTCCTGCTTAAAGCTCCAGTGGTTTCTCACTGAACTCAGAATAAGGCCCAACCTCACTGCTGTAGCCTATAAATCTCTGTGTCTTCTCTTCCCTGTTTCTACCTCCAACTTAATCTAGTACCTCTCTTTTCCTACCAAATGATGTCCTAGCCACGTTGGAACTTCTTTTCCCAGTTCCTTGAAACTTTAGGCTGTTCATGCTGCCTAAAATCTTCTTCTGTCCACTCTTTGTATTGATAGCTACTTCTCATCCTATTAGGCTCCGCTTAAGGATCATCTGATCAGTTTGGCCTTTTCTACATGTCCCATTTAGAGTAGCCCCTTACTTCTACCTCACCCCTCCTCACTCTGCATCCAGTATCATCCTCTTTTCAGCTAGATTTTTAAAACTTTTTAATTTTTATCAAATTTATTTTATCTCTTAATTTTAATATAATCTTTCATTTTAAATTTTTAAAATTTTAAATAGTTATTTGTTTGCTTATTTTTTTATTGTCTATCTCCCAAATCAATCAGAACTTAAGTTCCATGAGAGAAGGGTTTTGTTTTGCTTGCTAATATGTATCTAGGTCACATATCCAGAGCCTGGCACAGGGATAAATACTCAGAAGTTATATATAGAATATATTTGTGGATAAATGAACTAATTACGATGATATAAACATTATTTATTGAAATATCTTTGATAATTAGCCATTATTAGTTCAACAAATTCTTGTTGAATGATAGTGTAGTGTGCTGGGGAGGATAGGAAATGGAGTCCGACAGGTAGAAGTTCTTGTCCAAGTTCTATCACTTATTAGTTGGGTAGCATTAGCTCATTAAGCCTCCGTTTTCTAATATGTAAAATGGGAGTAATAATAGTCTCTATCTTATATGATTAAATTACAGAAGCCAATGAAATAATGCAAATAAAAAGCACAGTCCACAATCAGCAAATGTATTTAAGAAAGGATGTGTGTCATTTTTATCTTCATTTTGTAGGGACCGTTTCAGGCATTAAGGACCCATTAGCAAACATAAATGACATTTTTAATTCCCCTGCAGGAGGTATAGAATCTAAATAGACAATTTTAGTACACTATAATTAGTGCTGTTATAGGGGGTGCCTGAGGTAATATGTGCTATTCAAAAGAATGTTCTTGGCATCAAGATTAAATAACTTTTCTTTGGTTATATTCCATCAATTATTTAATATCTTGTCACATTGTAATTTGTTTCATATTTGGATCTTGAATTACTTATGCAAATTTTGTCATTTTTTTGAGTTTCTAATTCTCTTTTTCCTCCTCATACAATATAGCTTTATCTCATTATTATATTTTCCAATCTTTCAGTTATACTACCAGTTGCCATCAAGTTGATTCTGGCTCATAGCAACCCTATAGGACAGAATAGAACTGCCCCATAGGATTTCCAAGGCTGTAATCTTTATAGGAGCAGACTGCCACATCTTTCTCCTGAAGATTGGTTGGTGGGTTCAAACCACCAACCTTTCAGTTAGGAGCCGAGTGCTTAACCACTGCACCAACAGAGCTCCTTTTCAGTTGTACTAGTCATACAGTTAAGGCCTTTTCCCTTTCTTAGATTTCCCTTCTGAAGGCCTCTGTCCTCCTCCAGTCTTCTTTATTGGTTCTCCAGGTCCAAGCTATCACCCTGGGACCTTCCGTCCTTGCCCTCCTGGGTTTGTTCTTACCGTGTACCAACATTTTACCAACATTTTCTTCTTTTTGCATTTACTCTCATGTTTTACTAGAATTCATCCTCAAGTAACTTAGTAGTTTGATTAGTCTTTGAAAGTTTATAAAGTCTTCACCAATAAGCAACATCATGATAAATAGAGAAAGATTGAAGTTGTCAAGGATTTCATTTTACTTGGATCACAATCAACACCCATGGAAGCAGCAGTCTAGAAATCAAAAGATGCATTGCATCGGGCAAATCTGCTGCAAAAGACCTCTTTAAAGTGTTGAAAAGCAAAGATGTCACCTTGAAGACAAGGTGTGGCTGACCCAAGCCATGGTGTTTTCAGTCGCCTCATACACGTGCAAAAGCTGGACAATAATTAAGGAAGACTGAAGAAGAATTGACGCCTTTGAATTGTGGTGTTGGTGAAAAATATTGAAAATACCATGGACTGCCAAAAGAATGAACAAATCTGTCTTGAAAGAAGTACAGCCAGAATGCTCCTTAGAAGCAAAGATGGCGAGACTACATCTCATATACTTTGAACATGTTATTAGGAGGGATCAGTCCCTGGAGAAGGACATCATGCTTGGTAACGTAGAAGGCCAGCAAAAAAGAGGAAGACCCTCAACAAGATGGATTGACACAGTGGCTGCAACAACGGGCTCAAGCATAACAACAAATGTGAAGATGGCGCTGGACCGGGCAGTATTTCATTCTGTTGTATGTAGGGTCACTATGAGTCAGAACTGACTCGATGGCACCTAACGACAACAACAGCAACAAAGTCTTCACATTTGATTATGAGAGTCAGTTGCCTGGATGTATAACTCTAGGTTCAACATCATTTCCCCTTAGAAATTTGAAAGCAATTCCCATTTTCTTCCAGTTTTCAGTGTTGTTGAGAATTTTGGTACAGTCTGATTTTATTCTTTTATAGATTTTTTTTCTACCTTCCCACCCACTGTTTGCCCCCTGACTTGTTCTTCCTTCCCCTACCCCTGGGAAACTTTTCAGACCTTTTTAACCTTGGCATTTTAGATGTAAATCCTTTTTTTTTTTTTTCATTGGTTGTGTTGAATGCTCAGTTGACGCAATCTGAATACATGCTTTCTTCTTCATTCCTCATGTTATTGGTTTGACAATTTCTCCTCCTCCATTTTTTTTTTTTTTTTTTTTTGCTTCACTCTTTTGGACTCATCTGTTTTATGAGAACCCTTAGCTTCCTTCTCACATTTATTTTTTGGCTCTTTATATTTTTCTCCTTCTTTTACTTTATTTTCTAGCTTTTATATTGAATTATTCATCCTAACAATCATATTTTAAAATGTTAAGTGCTAAATTTTATTTTGCTTGTTTCTTTTGCATAACATCCTGTTCTTATTCTCTTCTTTACCAAGTTATTTTTATTTTGTCCATATTTTTCTCTTTTGTAAATTTCTCATATGCCTGGTGATCTTTGGTGGATGATTTTTACCATAGAAAAAAGACTGAGTGTCCATCATTGATGGTCTCATTGTTGAGGGTGTTCTTTTCTCTCCTCGTATATACCTTGAGTGGCAATTCTTGAAGGGTGGATCAAGGTAGTTTGACTGACAGGGCTCACTTTAGGAGGAGTGATGGTGGCTTGAGCGGGGACCCAGAAACAAATTATGGGCTCATCAAATGCAGGAATGCATTGATGTGTGTGCACTGGGGCACCCATATCCACACTAAAAGTTTTAACTTTTTCTGTGCAATTCACCTGATTTTTTTTTTTTTTATAAAGTGTCAGTTGATGTTTTGTTTGTAATTAAACATTGGCTGCTTGAACTCTATTTTGATGAAGGTTGCTCAAAGATTATGGGGGATCCAAATTAGTTTATTTATTCTACATTTAGACATTCAACACTACTGCTTTGAGTCCTACTTCTATTCCCAGTTCTATCTCTCTCATAACCACTATTTTAAGCTCAGAGACTCTTGGGGGATAAAATGTGCCAAGTGGCATCCACCTTGTTTCAGTCTTCTTGGATGCCGATTGGCAATATTCTGGGCTTCAACTTACTCTACTTCTTTCACCCATCAACATGATACCATCCATGTTATTCTTAACTTTGTTGAAATCTTACTCACTAGTAATACTCCCTCCCATTCTTTTCATTCATATGAAGTTTTTTTTTTTTTTAACTTTTATTTCTGTGAGATTTTAGGAGAGAGTGAAGGCAATAAATACCTTCAAAGTCCAAAAATATGACTTGAAATTACTATAACAGTTTGCCATCATATAGATGCACTTTAATTTATTTAACCAGTGCCCAAGTGTTGTGATTTTTTTCAAATTGTTTTCAGTATTGTAACTATTTGACCTCTTTATCTGGGAGGGAGAAGTTGAGGGGAGGCTTATGGAGGGAAGGACATGAGGAAATGAGGAACTAAAGAACTAGTCCTAACAGAGACAACGTTTGGAAGCAATGAGCAGATAGAAAATTCAAGTCAAAAGAAGTACAGAATCCCAGACAAAGGGTAGGGAGCCATGTGGGAAGAAAGGAGCTGTTAAGAATATTAAGCATATTTGGAAATTTGTATACATCTTTCTTATAATATTTGTAAATATTTCTGATTATTTCAAAAGTGGAATTTTTCCATTCAAGAGTATGAACACTTTTAAAGCTCTTGATACTTAGTTGACAAATTTCACTCGAGAAAGATGGCACCAATTTACATTCATACCAATAACATGTCACCAACTTCTTAAAAACAAACAAAAATACTCACACATTTGCTAATTTTATAAGAAAAAAATAATTTTATTGTTATTTTCATATGAATGCCTTTGATTATTATTGATATTGAATATTCACCCGTATTTACTACTCAGTGCTCATACCAACCTCATTTTAGAAATGAGGTATTGTCAGCCTCATCTTGGAAATGTGTAGACTGAGGCTGAGAGATCTTAGGAATTATTAAGGTGACACAGCTTGCAAGTGTTTAAAAGCATATGAGAACATGATGTTACTTTGCCAAGAACTAATTTAAGAACAATGTGACTTATTTTCGCAGTTAAATTACTTTTTTTTTAATGGAAGTTCTGCTTATTCAATCTTTCTGGACCTTACATGAACTATTTCAAACAATTTCTATTTCTTGAAACAAATGTGTTTTATGAAGGCTTTATCCCTTTTGTACATAGCCTACAATTGAGAGAACACATAGGTACATAGGATTGCACAGGTTTACAAGAATAGGAGATTTCAAATGGCTCATGGGAACTTAGCTCTCTCTGAAATCTGGACATCTCTGTATTTGTCCCATTGCAATATATATAGATATATACACACATAATTGCAAATTATACATATATATATATATAATATATATATACATATATATATATGAAGCCCTGGGGGTACAGTGGTTAAGAACTTGGCTGCTGTCATGGACTGAATTGTATCCCCCCAAAATATGTGTATTAATTTGGCCAGGCCATGATTCCCAGTATTGTGTGATTGTCTACCTTTTTGTCATCTGATGGAATTTTCCTATGTGTTGTAAATCCTAATCTCTGCCTGTGGTTAATGAGGCAAAATTAGATTATGTTAAGAGGGTTAGGGTGGGATGCAACACCCTTACTCAGGTAACATCCCTGATCCAATGTGAAGGGAGTTTCCTTGAGGTGTGGCCTATACCACCTTTTATCTTACAAGAGATAAAAGGAAAGGGAAGTGAGCAGAGAGTTGGGGACCTCGTACCACCAAGAAAGCAGCACCTGGAGCAGAGCTTGTCCTTTGTACTTGAGGTTCCTGTGTTTGTACCTGAGGTTTCTGCTCTGAGAAGCTCCTAGACCATGGGAAGATTGATGACAAGGACCTTCCTCCAGAGCCGACAGAGAAAGCCTTCCTGTGGAGTTGGCACCCTGAATTTGGACTTCTAGCCTACTAGACTGTGATAGAATACACTTCTGTTTGTTAAAGCCATCCACTACTAAGACAGCTTCTAACCAAAAGGTCAGCAGTTTAAATCCAGCAGCTGCTCCTTGGAAATTCTATAGGGCAGTTCTACGCTGTCCTTTAGGGTTGCTATGAGTCAGAATCAACTTGATGGCAACGGGTTTGGTTTTTTTGGTTTTATACATATATATATATATATATATATATATATATATATATATATATATATATATATACACACACACACACACACACACACATATATGTCTTTACTCTAGCAAGTCTAAAAAATTGACAAGTAATACCATTCTACCAATCTAAATTCTTCAATATTTTTTTTTAATGCTGAGGGTTAAATACCCTCTGTTCTAAGCCAGTAGCATATTCTTCAGGGTAGATCTGCAATGTGCCAATAGAGAATGCTATATTGTGGGAGTGATACAAGCTAAACTTCCCTTTAGTATGGCTGGACCTGAAGAGTTCCCTTATATGATCACTGTAAACTAAAAAATCCAAACCCATTGCCATGGAGTCAATGTCAACTCATATCGACTCTATAGGACAGAGTGGAACTTCCCCATAGGGTTTCCAAGGAGCAGCTGGTGGATTCAAACTGCCAACCTTTTGGTTAGCAGCCGTAGCTCTTAACCACTGCCCCACCAGGGTTCCGTCATCACTGCACAGGGATTAAGAGTCGAGTTTCTTGAGCCCAGACGGACCTGAAATTGTATCTTAACTCTATCACTTCAGAGCTGTGTGGAGTTGGGCAAGTCATTTTAATTTCCTAACCTTAACCCTAATTCTAACCCTTTCACCTTCAATGTTCTAATCTTGAAAAAAGGTTAATTACAGTCTGCCTGTCATATGGGGGCAATGGTGGTTCAGTGGTAGAATTCTCGCCTTCCGTGCGAGATACCCAGGTTTGATTCCTGGCCAATGCATCTGTCTGTCAGTGGAGGCTTGCATGTTGCTATGATGTGGAACAGATTTCATCAGAGCTTCCAGACTAAAATCAACTAAGAAGAAAGGTCTGGTGATCTAGTTCTGAAAATCAGCCAATGAACACCCTATGGATCAAGTTCTATCTACAATTGATCATAGGGATGACACTGGACCCGGTAGCATTTCATTCCATTGTGCATGGGGTCACCATAAGTCAGGGACCAACTCTTTGGCAACCAACAACAATAATCTACATACAGGATTGTTGTGAGGACTGTATGAAATGATGTACATATAGGCCTTGGCACAGTGGCTAGCAAATCATAAACCAAAAAAAACAAGACATTGCTGGCGAGTTGATTCCAACTCAAGGTGACCCTATGTGTTACAAGGTAGAATTGCTCCATAGGGTTTTCTTGGCTCTAGTCTTAACTGAAGCAGATCACCAGGCCTTTGGCTGGGTGGGCTGAAAAAGCCAACATTTAGGCTAGTAGTTCGTGCCAACCAGGCACCTTGGAACATCATAAGATCTTAGGAAAGGGTAACTATTACTACTACTACTATTACTATTATTACTAATACTAGCAGGAGGGAAAGAAGGAGGGGCACCTGTATTCCAACCTAGATTCCTGATGTATTCAAGATGCTGTTTTCCAGTTGGTATTCTCTCTTCGTATTTCAGTTAGGGAAAAAGCCATGTGACATGAACTTCAGGAGGCTTGTATTCCTTCAGTGAAGCCCTTCTTTTTAAAGTCAATTTTTAGGTTAGAATTATTTTTAGTCAATGTAAATTTGGAACAGAGTTTACAGAAACAACAGGGAAAGATCAACTCTCCAAATTGTCAGCACTCTTGGGAGAGAGTGGGCCTTTTCTACCTATTTGTGTGTTCCTTTACACGTCTGAAAAGGTATTGACCCTTGGAAAAACATTCATATGTTGGAGCATTTAAAAAGTTAATGTGAGAAGAAAAAATTAATTTCACTGAGCTCAGAGAAGGGAAAACTTCGAACACCAGTTGGAAGATGCTGTTTATCTGTAGTAAATGGTATGTGGAACACAAAGGCGCAGTTTGATGGTTTTAGATTTTTGTGCTGTGTCTCTATCAGCAGCGGCACGAGCAACAGCACTTTTTATTAATGGAATTCTCTGAAGAGCTCAGAGCACATATGCTGCTTTAGTGAAAGACGTTCTGTTACTCATACATGCTTTGGGATTATTTGTTCTTCTTGTGGGCTACCGAAATCAAGAGTAGGCTGGCAAAAAGTTTTGTAAGATAGAAATTCACTTTTTTGTATATTTTCATTGCAGCTGCTGTCTAATTTGTTCTCCTGAAGGCTAATCAAAGGAGATGTAAAGGACAGCCAATAAAAATACCATTTACGAAATGAAGAAACAAAGGCAAATGTTGTTGAAGTAACCTATTCCTCAATAGGAGGAGTAAAAAGTAAGAAGAGGTAGCCAGTGTCATGGAAAGTGCACAGCCTTCGATGTGAGATGGTTCAAATGGACATGGATTTGCATCATGGCTATATTAATTATTAGCCATGTGGCCTCAAGCAAACTCTTAGGTTTTTTTTGTGCTTTAGTGTCTTATGTGCAGAATGGGGATAATAAAATCCATTTCCACAGATTGTTGAAAATATTGCTTGAGTTACATGTTTAGAGAGCAGCTTGGTGCTCAGCCTATAACAGGCAATAAATGTCCTTTTCCTCTTACGCTGCAAGTGTCAAGAGAGATGCTGGGGTAGTTACAACCAGTGCTTTTGTAATCATAGTAGCCAGCATGTTTTACTCATTTTTATGGGTTAGCTAATGCTTACTCAAAGATTTCTGTCCATTAGCTCATTTAAATCCTCACATCGATTCTACATGGTAAACATTATCATGCACAGTTTACAATTGTAGAACATGAAGCTTAAAGAAGGTAAGTAATTTGCCCAAGATTGCTCTGCTAAAAAGTGTAAGAGCTGAGATCTAAACTCATGTCTCCCTGACAGTGAAGCTTCCACACATAGCCTCTTACTTACTGCCAAAGTCTTCAACCATGGTCTGGCTGAGGTTTAGTTGACCTGCAGACTGTGGAACTAAATCTTGGAATTAGACAGTAACCAGTTGCCACTGAGTTGACTCCAACTCATGGCGACCCCATGTGTGTCAAAGTAGAACTGTGCTCCATAGGGTTTTCAGTGGCTGATTTTTTCAGAATTAAATTGTCAGACCTTTTTTTCAAGGTACCTCTGGAGCCCTGGTGGCACAGTGGTTAAGCATTCAGCTGCTAGTCGAAAGACTGATAGTTCAAATCCACCAGCCGCTCCTTGGAAATCCTATGGGGCTGTTCTATTCTGTCCTAAGGGGTCACTATGAATTGGAATCAAGTCGATGGCAACGGGTTTGGTTTTCCGTTTGGACTTGAACCACCAACCTTTTAGCAAGCAGCCAAGTATGTTAATCATTTGCATCACCTAGGGACTCTTACACATTAGATACTGAATAGTAAACTTCTGTGTTGCCTTCAGGGCCCTGGCGGCGTAGTGCTTAAAGAGCTCTGCTGCTAACCAAAAGGTCGGCAGTTTGAATCCACCAGCTGCTTCTTTGAAACCCTATGGGACAATTCTAGTTTGTTCTATAGGGTTGCTACGAGTCAGAACCAGTTTGACGGCAATGGGTTTGGTTCTTTGGTTTGGATGTTGCCTTCACGTAGAGTTGGATTTCCAATTCAAAAGAGACACCGTGAGTCTGCAGTCATTGTTCTCTTGGCCCAGAGAGTCAACTTAGTTGAATGACTTTCCCCTGAGAGTATCTGTGAGAGGACCAGCAGCTTCTGAACTGGTATGGCCCACTCTAGCCACAACCATGCAGCCCCCGGCATTATGCTGGGATGTGTCCGATGACCACTGCACAGCTGGATGATCTGAGTCAAGAAAAACCACATGTGAAAACACTTTTCTTCTCAAAATGATGGTGCATCTGCAAGGGTGTAACTGGCAGTGATATTCTTGGCATTTATTGAAAACACCCCAGGCTGCTTGGGTAATTAATTTCCTAGGGTTAGTCATTAACAGACTTCCTGCCTTCCTCCTTCTTTGACAGGCCCAGCTGTGAGATACAGCAACTTCAAGATGTCAGCGGCCAGGCCACCTCCCCTGCTCGGGCAGCACACGGTGCACATCCTGAAGGAAACCCTCCTATACAATGACAGCACCATCAGGGAGCTGCTCAGCGCTGGAGTGGTGACCCAACACGAAGCCAAGTGACAAAGGGAAAACATTCTTATCCTCAAAACCACAATCTGAGTGCACTTTGCTGGCAATGACAATGCTTTTTCTGGACCCTTCTCCCCATTTCTGGTGCCACCGAAAAGAAAACTTAGAGTAACTGCAGATTTCCTGCCAGGCATCTCCACAATGGTTCTGGTATTAATGAATCAAGTGCGTTTTAAATGCACCCCATCATTTATTCTCATTCCATTTTTTTTTTCTTTTCTCAGATAATGGTTTAATCGTGAATTTATGGAATTTTTTTTGGGGGGGAGGTAATGATTTAATTTTTCTCTGGCAAAATACTCTCTTCATTCTAATTATGTTAATAGTCTAAACGTTTGCCCCTGCAGCCCACACAGGCCTGAAAGAGAGCAGATCTCTTGACATTCTCTACTCGCACATTAAGTCCTCATTTTAACCTTTGATTTTAAACAGAATAACTTAATTTTGAGCTCATGAACGCTTTGTTAATCTGTAATTTAAACCATGGACTTTTGTTGATGTCCATTGTAAAACTGAACTCCGTTCTCCCTCGTGGGCTTAAGTATTTGCTTTATGTTGTATTTCTCTAATGATTTCATGATATGTGGCAGAAAATCAATTTCCACCCATTTTGGGGTGTAGGTATTTGTCTGTCTGGGGGGATGAGGAGTGGTTCTTCAATCAGTGCCTTATTTTAAGCCAAGTGCAAATGAAACAGGTTTTTAAATGAATGTCACATGCTAAAACCAAAAAAACGAAACCCATTGCCATCAAGTGGATTCAGACTCATAGCTACCCTATAGGACAGAGTAGATCTGCTCCATAGGGTGTTCAAGGCTGCAAATCTTTACAAAAGCAGACTGCCACGTCTTTTTCCCATGGAGCAGCTGGTGGGTGCGACCTCTCCATTAGCCAAAAGCTTAACCGCTGTGTCACCAGGGCTCCTACTGTCACAAGCTACCCAGGTATTAAATAATGTATAATTAATGACAAATGGGAGAATGAAAGGAAAGCAGTTCTTTGTAATCTGGGCTTTCACTGCAAAAGAACATATCATGCCTTAGTATTAAGATTTCAATTTGTCAATGAATTTGAAATAAAGTAAAACATTGCTCTGTCCACGAGGTGAGAACTGATGTGCACGTATGTTTCAGGATAGATCGTCCCTCAGTCTGCTAATCACTTAAGCTCAGGTACAGACCAGGGAAACAGATGACCCCATGATCAGTATCCTGACATGACCTCAACTCATGGCTGTTAGCTCAACTATAATTGAAAGTTAAATTACAGATTTTTGTCTTTCAAACTATGATTTAGAACTCATTTTCTTTTTTATTGGAATGAACTGAGCCATTTCTCCATGCTGTAGGCCCAATATGTTTCAAGAATCAAGGATTCCAAATAAATAGGAAATTCGTCTTTTCACAAGGCCTCCTGGGACTTTTTAGAAGAATGCCTACTAATTTTTGAAACAGTTATTGTCCTCCGTGATTTGCTTTTTTGTGGACATCTTATTCTGAAGAACTCCTGCTGTTATTCCACTAGTTAGAATTTCATCATTTAAGGGTAATTGGATGCCTTCTGCAGTGTTTTCCCCCCAGTGGCTAATTCATGGATATATATTTGGAGACATTGATGTCAGGCCAGGCGTCTAAATGAAATTCCTCCATGCATATACAGTTAAGCTTGGGAAATGGCAAAAGGTTGGATGTCAGAGATTAGGCAAAACAACATACCTTTAATAACAGATGTACCATTTCTCCTGCTAAATACAAACTTCTGACCTACATAGCTATCTTAAAATATAAGTTGCTTGGTTACTAAGTAGTAACTCTAAATATCTAAGTAGCCATCTATGTAGGAGGACATTGATCATCCATAGAGAACCAGAAAATACCTCTAAAACTTTCATATCAACAAGAAATGCCACCTTCATACATAGCAGAGCCACCACTGAAACAGAGACTATTTACCCGGTATAATCATGGATCTAGCTATCCACTTCCAGCTACACAACTCAAAATGATCCAGGAAAGCTTTGAACCTGTGGGTCACCGAAAAGAAAGCGTTGGCTCTACAGCTTTAGTGAAAGAATTAATTCAGAATATATTTCAAGCTCAGATAGATAATTAGTCCTGAAAGAAACATTGTTACTTGCAAAAATTTCTAGCAATATGCCCCAGATCAAGTTATGCTTATACACAAACGTGCTGCTTTAATTATCAGGGGTCTATTATCTTACACATTTCCGAAACTGAACACACTGCTAAGATACCATATTGCTCAAGTTCAGTTTGTGTCAAGGCCTGCCTTCTGGCAGGTTTGTAACTGAGGTTGGCCCAGAAAATTCCGTGAAACTTAGTGGGTTAATTATTGTGGAATCGAGGGTGTGTCCACAAGCTTTCTTCCCTTGCTTTTTTTTCCTTAACTTTTTGCTGTCATGACTTTTTGGTTAATCAAGCATATTATTTTCCAGCATACAGTCTGATATGTTGAATGTTTCTCTAGCAGAGGAGAAGTGAATATCGACCAACTTTGTGTGACCACCCCAGTTACTTGGTGTTATCGTGATCCATTGACTAGGGGTTAGAAGTACAGTCATGATTTAAAAAACAAAAGAGGTCTTACAAAGGCTGTTTCATACTAGGTCAATAGGCTACTAAACCTAGATAGCACAAAGCCAAACGTGGATTCAATTACGACTCACAGTGAGTCTATAGAACAGAGTAGAACTGCTCCATAGGGTTTCCAAGGAGCACCTGGTGGATTTGAACTACTGACCTTTTGGTTAGTAGGCAAGTTCTTAACCACTACACCACCAGGGCTCCTAGATAGCACAAGTGGGGACTTTATCATGAAGACTGTCCGATTCCTGTTGTCAGCCTTCTTCAGGGAAATTCACACTGACCCATTATTCCCCTGAATTTGACATTTCATCACTGCTTCTTTTGTCTTGTGGCTTTAGCATGTTCCACGTTTTACAAGCTTTGTAGATGTGAGCCGACCTTTTGGTTAGCGGTTGATCGCTTTAACACCACTAGAGTTAAATGTTTTATAAATCACTACTCTCGTAAGATTCTTGAACAGCTTCTCTATACAGACATGCCGAGCTATCTTCCAAGCACAAATAGCCCTGAACTTTTAAACAAGGCTGGCCATATGCAGGACAGTTTTATGCAGTGGGATTAGAGGGGTATAAGCAACTCTAATAAACATGTTTCCCCCAACAGCCATTCAAAAAAATATCTTCCAGTTTCATTTTAGGAGGATAAAGTGTTATAGACAGAAGTTAAAAAGATATCTGGCATTGCTCAGTATTAATGGATACCAGTACTTTGCATTAATGCATTTATGCCACACATTAGGGAAAGCAAAAATGAAAGAGGAGAGACAGCCTTGACGGAATGAGACTTGGAATAGGTACATTCAATTAGCAGGAAAGGGGAAGATAGAGCTGCCCAGGACAATAGCCCCAGGAGTATATTTGCTCTGGAGGCCCTGGAGATCCAATGGGCAGTGAGAGCACAGCTGACATGAAGGTGGCATGAGGGAGGAACAGGCACTGCAAGGAGCTCAGAAACCACCCAGAAAATGGATTTCACCCACCTCACAGTGGCCCTCTTTTCACCCACTTCTTAAAATCTTAAGTCTAAAGGGATTGCCCAGCCTCCTGCTCCTCTGCAGCCTTCTTAATAAGAAGCTGTGGTAGGCAAAATAATGGCTCCCCAAAGGTGCCCATGCCCTAATGCCCAGAACTTGTGACTATGTGACAAAGTACCACAAACTGGGTAGCTTAAAACATCAGAAATTATTGTCTCACAGTTCCGCAAGCTGGAAGTCCACCATCTAGGGAGGAATCTGTCCCATGCCTCTCCTAGCTCCTGGTGGCTTCTGGCAATCCCCTCCACTTCCATCATTACATGGTTGTCTTCTCACAGAGACTGTCTGTGTCTCTTCTCTTTTATAAGGACCACTCATACTGGATTAGGACCAACTTTACTCCAGTATGACCTCGTGTTAATTTCACTGATAACATTGTCAAAGACCCTATTTCCAAACAAGGTCAGATTCACAGGTACTGGAGGTTAGGGCTTCAATATATCTTTTTGGGGGACAATTTAATCCATAATCTATGGCAAAGGGAACGTAAGACTGTAGATGGAATTAAGGTTGCTAATCAGCTGATCTTTCAGTAAGATTATCTTGGGTTATCTAGGTGGATCCAATGTAAATACAGGGGTTTCTCTAAATGTGGAAGAGGGAGGCAAAAGAGTCAGTGTCAGAGTGCAGTGATGTGAGGAAAACTCCACCAGCCATTTCTGGCTTTCATGATAGAGGGGGACTACAAGCCAAGGAATGAGGGAAGCCTCTAGGAGCTGGAAAAAGCAAGAAAATGCGTTCTCCTCTAGAGCCTCCAGAAAGGAATGCAGCCCTGCTGACACTCCTTTTAGGCCAGTGAGACTCATTTTGGACTTCTGACCTCTATAACTGTAAAATAATGCATTTATATTGTTTTAAGCCACTAAATTTGTGATGCTATATTACAGCAGCTACAGCAGACTAATACAAAGGCAGTTTTGCTTAAAAACTTAAGAGACGGGAAACTCGCCAGTTTACAAAGCAACCAACTGCCACCCTCTTATAATTTCTTCTTTTTTCTACTTTTTTCTTTATAGTTTCTTCTTTACCGTTCTTCCTTTTTTTTTTCCTATTCTTTGAGCCTCCTTCCATCCTTTCCTCCCCCTCCCTCTCTGTGGCAATAATCTTTTTTCTTCCTCTCCTTTTCCCTTCCTCCTTCTCTATTCTCTTCCTCCTCTGCATCCTCTTTTCCTTTCTCTCCCTTTGTACACACACACACACACACACACACACAGAGTTATATATCCACGTCACACAAATATGGACACCAAACCTGTGACTGACCTACAGAAAGTAGGACTTACTCAGTAATTTGAAAGATAACTAGTGGTAATTCTGGCATGACTTCACCTCCACAAGCAATCTTGGATTAACCTCTGGGTGTGGTGGTTCTTTAATAACAGCCTGCTACTTCTTCTCCTTTGAAACCAGGGAAAGAATAGAAGGAGTGTTCCAAATGCAACTCTGGGCTGTGACAGAGCCCTCAAGCTTAGTACCCCTCTTTTGCTTACCTTCAGTTCCAAGAAGAATAAAACAAAACAAAACTATAACATATAAAATAAAATACAGAGCAGAGTCTAGACTCTTTGGCCTGGTAAGACACCCAGAGCTAACCATCCTGGGTCTTGCTGCTCTGATTATCTAGAGTTCATCAAAGAAGGGGGGAAGAGAGAGGCGTGATTGTTGAGGTTTTGACTCCAGCACTGGCCTTTGGCATTGAACTTTGCTTCTTTGTTTCTTAATGAAGAAAGACTTACTAAATGACCTACCAAAAAAAAAAAAAAAAAAAAAGTTGCTGTCAAGTAGATTCCAACTCATGGCAACCCCATGGGTGTCAGAGTAGAACTGCGCTACATAGGGGTTCTTAACGACTGATTTTTTGGAAGTAGATTATCAAGTCTTTCTTCTGAGGCTCCTATGGGGTGGACTCGAACCTACAACTTTTGGCTAGAAGCTGAGTGTTAACCATTTGCACCACTTAGGGATTCACTTTACCTACAGGTAGTGATTAATAGTTTATTCCTGCCATTTCAGTCTAATGGCCTCCAGAAAGGTTGTGCCTTCTCCTTACCTTGATGTTGCCATCTGTTAAACAGGGTGAATGGATTTTCATGGCACTCTTTGCTTTCTTCTTTCAATAGAATGAAAAACACTTAGACACATCCCTTTCTTTTTTCTCCTACCCTCTTTCTTTGTCTTTACAAATGACCCATATGAAAGTCTATCCAACTCAAGTTGGTTTCTTTGGCTTTTGACCACATGTACTAGAGAAAGAATGTTTTATTGCTCCTCACCCTGTCACCTGTACCCTTTCCTCTCACCAACAACTTTTGTGCTAGTGCTGAGTATGAAGCAAGACACTCAGCTTCAGAACACATACCCAAGATTTTGAGGGAAAAGAAATTAATGTAAAACTTCCACAGGAAAATAGCTTTCTTCCTTCCCCTTTACCTCTATGTGGATGCTACAGAAAAATTCAGATATCCATAGCATCTAGTAGTATGAGATATGGCAACATGTGAAACATACATTCACACTGACTATCTTGAATTTATGGTTTTCGATTTTACAAAGAACTTCCTGGCTGTTCTTGGTGGAAGCTTTTAAATATGCTACTAATTGGCATTATTGTGATTACTTTCTTGGAGAGGTTCATGACCCAGGTAACAAGAAGTATTTCTCCATTTTGGGGGGACTGTTAAAGGATCACTGGAGTCCCTGGGTAGTATAAATGGTTAACCTACTCAGCTGCTAATTGAAAGGCTGAAGGTTCAATTCCACCCAGGGGAGCCTCAGGAGAAAGCCCTGGTAATTGACTTCTGAAAAACAGCCATTGAAAACCCTATGGAGTGCAGTTCTACTCTGACACGCATGGGGTTTCCATGAGTCAGAGTCAACTCCATGGCAACTGGTTAAAGGATCAGTATTTCTGGAGGTAGAGGAATGAACTATATTTCCTTCTAGATAAGATTTCCCCTAAATCTAACCAAATATGCTTAGAATGACATTGACTGAGTCAGGAGGGCAGAAGATAAATGCATTGACCCATATAGGTCCACTTCTAAAAACACTGCCCTGTGACTTGGCACTCTGAGAATCTTCTAAGACTGCTTTGTTGAACCTTGAAATGGGAAAGGTCTGAGTCAACAGAAAACTGAAGTGTCCCAGTCTTAAAAACACAACAGAGATGGAAATATCCAGTCATTTGGGCTTCCACCTCCGGGCCAATGTTTTCTGTTTTATGAATCCTAAACATTTCATCTAGTTTTCCAGCTCTGCTTTCGATTGTCTGTCTGGGAAAATCCAAGCGAAAAGATGTAAATCCAATACGCAGGCCAGAGGTGGTGCTAAAGACTTGTTAAGTGAGTCAGTTAGCAGAACTCACTGACAACACCATGGAGAGAACACAGCAATCACAACTCAATGCTTTATGCAGCTACTCTCACACGACCCAGGTGACATGAAGTAGAATGAGTAGTTTGGTGGGTCTTTGTGTGGGTGCATTTCTGGGGGAAGTTTTGTGAACTTGACAGATATAGAACGCAGATCTCAAATAGGTCTAATTGGGGGTGGAAAAGGATTCTGCCAGTAGTCAGAATTATTACCTTTAGTTTCACAAAATGGAAGTAGATTTAATCTACTCATCCCTGTGAAATAAGAACTTCTATTATATTTTTTCTTTTTCTTGGAATAAAAGATGGATAAAGTACATCAGTGTTGGCAGATCTTTTCATAAGTTCTGTAACTGATATTAAATTTGATGCTAAACAATAATAGTAATGTATTAATTACTAGCTTCTATTAAATTCTTATGTGTAAGGCAGTATTCTAAGTGATTTTCATTAAATGACTTAATAAATGTGCCTCTGAAGCCCTGCTGGATGGCCTGCCTGAAAGTAGACCTCTGGTATACCGTGTTCAATGGTGCTAAATGATCCCTGCCATTATTGCCATGAACAGCTACTCTCAGCTTGTGTTCCTAAAACTCATGGACTCTAGAAATTTTGGGATCTCATCAAAGGGGAAAAGAGCAAGACAAATCAGGGACAGAAAGGCTCTGAATCAATCATTTCAACCTTTGCATGGGCTCTAGAAATAACAGAGTTCCCAAGAAGATTAGCTTGGTTCAGACACCACTGGCAAACTTCACAGCGAAGTCTTCTCAGTCTGCCACTTCAGGTGGGTATTGCATGTTTTCACCATTCTGACCGTATGTCAGTTGTTTCCCATCGTCAGATGAAAGTAAGGACACTTAAGATCATAAATTGTCATGTTTCTGATCTGGGAAGGGTTTAAACTTAGGAAGAGTTTAATTTGCTGAGTATGTAGACTCTAAGATGGCCCTCAATCGTCCTCGCCCCCGATATTCACTCCCTTGTGTTGTCCCTTTTTGCTTTGTACCAGGGTTGATCTATATGGCATGACAGTATGTTACCTATGAAATTAACCAGTTGCTATCAAGTAGCTTCTGATTCATGGCAAACCTATATGTATCAGAGTAAAACTATGCTCCATAGGGTTTTCAGTGATGGATTTTTCACAACTAAACCACCAAGCCTTCTTTCTGAGGTGCCTCTGGGGAGACTTGACCCTACAACCATGGCTGAAAGCCAAATGCTTAACCATTTGCACCATCCAGGAACCCTATATATGAGATTATGGTATGCAAAACTACAGCTTCTGTTTTGTTTTTTCGTGCTCTTTCTCTCTCTCATCATTTGCTCTAGGGCAAGCCAGCTACCATGTTGTGAGAAGCTTTATGGAAAGGTTGACATGACAAGGAACTGAAGCCTCTGGCCAACATCCATAGAGGAACTGAGGCCTGCCAACAACCCCATGAGTGAGCTTGAAAGCACATTCTCAAGCCCTAGGCCAGGCTTGAGATGATTGTAGCCCAAGCTGACAACTGGACTGCAACCTCAGAATCACCCAGCTAAGCCACTCCCAGATTCCTGACAGTCAGAGACAGCATGAAATAATAAATGCTTGTTGTTTTAGCTTTAGTTTTAGTTTAGCTTTACTTTTAGGACAATCTTACACAGCAATAGATTGCTAATATAGTTCTTCATTATAGAATGGCAAAAAGTCATGTTTAACATACAACTTTCAGTTTTGACCCCCAATGTTACATTCTCCTGCCATTATCTCCACTCTTTGTTGAGTCTGATATACCTGTCCAGTCACATGTGGTAGGATTATGAAGAATAAGGGGAGGTAGCAGTGTTGCTGGCTGTATATTGACCTCTTTGTAGGAGCCCAGGTTAGAAATGACAGTAGTAATGATGGAGTTGTGAAGGTGTGAAACACAAAATACTGTGGAGCAACTTCTGAAAGTATCCCTCAGAGTAACCTCTATGTTTATAGTATGTTCTAAACCAGTGGCCCTCAATGGGGGGGTGGAAGGTGATTTTTACACCCTAGGGGACATTTGGCAATGTCTGGAGACATTTTTAGTTGTCAGAACTGGGCAGGTGGGTGTTGCTACTGGAATCTAGTTGGCAGTAGACAGGGTGGCTGCTAAACATTCCATAATGCACAAGAGAGCCCCCACAACAGAGAGTTATTCATTTCCAAATGTCAAGAGTGCTGAGGTTGACAAACTCTGTTCCAGAGGAAGCTGATCCTTGAAACAAAAGAGTAGGTGCCTGACTAATCAACTTTATGTCTTTTTTTTAGATTATATAAGATGAGAGAGGTATAATATGATCCCCATATAAAGCTACACATGTTTTTCTATAAAAGTGAACTCATTTTTTGACTTCTTCAATGAGCATGTTTCTAAACTGGAGGGAAAAAAGCATTCTAGTTAATGGAAGGTCCTATTTAGTTGTTATTCACAATATGGTTATATAAAGGAAATGAATCAAATTGCAGGAAATCCTAGTCCTTAATATAATCTGAGAACTGTAACACACAAGTGGCCACATCCAACAGTGGCCACATCTCTCTTCTGTACTGTAGTTTTTCCTTTCTGTCTTTGACTAGATAATTTCTGAGATCCTTATTTTTAGTTCTTATATTCAATGATTCTTTCATTTAGAGTTACACTGTGGATGTACAGAGAATGACATAAGTATAATGAGAAGTGATAGACAGTTTTGAACAATGCTGTTTAAAGGAGAAAGACATTGATTAAATGAGGAATGATAGTTCCCCTGTGGGGTATCTGGTAATTCAGAACTGTAGAGTGTTAGAGTGTTTAGGGAGTTAACAAACATAACAAGGGATAACGTATACGTTCCCTGGCACATCTTCCTATCTCTGTGTTGTGTTCATTCTGCAGATGTTGCTGTGGAGAAGAGCTGAGGTGTGATTGAAGATGAAGCTGAAGTGTTAAGCTTGGAAAAGGTCTAAGTTCAGGGCTAGCTGATGTGGTTACAGCTGCAGCCTCAGCAGCACCCAGCTGACCTCTTGATCAGCACATAACCCAGTAATGTTCCCCACGCCCCCAAAAACCTGCAGGTCTGGAAGTTATAGGCCCTTCTCTACACCATGAAGCTTTTGAGAGGGACCTGAGGACATGAAAAGAAGGATAAATACATGTGAAGAACATTGATTTTTTTCTTTCTATCCAATTGTTCTGACAAGGTTAAAGTGAAGACCAAGAAACTCACCAACAAGCTTCCTACTGGAAAAAAATTACCTCGCCAAAGGAAATGATATTTCAAAGAATTGAATGGAAGAAGAACATTTAAAGGTCATAAGATAGAATTTAATCATTGGTAATGACTTTTTCTTGGCCCTAATCATCAACTCTATAGACCTCAGCAAGTCACACCTAGAAGATATGCAAAGGAAAGGGCATCTGGCAACCAGACTTCTGCATAGTTTTGTTGATTTTATTCAGCTATCAGCACCTGGCCAGGCTCCTGTGTCCACCCATTCCTTTCCATATCCACAGCCCCGTTTTAACCCACGTGCTTCTTGCTTCCTCTCCTTGCCCTTCTGCCATTTCTTTCCTTTCTGCTAAACTCAGTTTAAAAAAAAAAAGAATCACTTGTCTACTAAACCTTTTATAAATTCATTCCTTTCCATCCCGATTATAATGGATTAGTCCATTATTCTGCTCAACACTTACGCCTGACTTTATTTTACCATCCACAGCATTGTTGAAGAGCTTGTGTTTGTTAGGCTCTGGCATAAAGAAAGGATTGAGACGAGGTGCTTAACATCAAAGAACTTAAAACTGAGACGGGAGGAGGAGCAAGACATTTATTTAACTTGATGCATAATAACTCACTTTATTAACTAAGAAATGCCAATGCTATTGGAGTTCAGAGTAAGGAACAGTACTTGTAATCTGCTACGTTTAGGAAAGCAGCTATGTAGGAAATTAGCTTTCATCTTCAAAGAAGAATGAGATTTATCTACATGGAGACAGGAAGAGTATTACGTGCAGAGGTGAGCAAGCTGAGAAGGCAGGAAAGCCATTGGCATATATGGAAATAGAGATCTTGAGTAAACCAATTTGGCTAAAGGAAGCATTTGAGTAGTGAAGAGGAATATTACATTGAAAATTAGACTGGGAAAATAGAGGGCGGCAGATGTTAGAGGGTAGTTTAGGGCCTTGAAAATCAAAACCAAAAAAACCAAACCCGTTGCCATCTAGTCGATTCTGACTCACAGCAACCCTGTAGCGACCCTATAGGGTGTTAATTTTTCTGTTGGTACTAGGATGCTATTACAGATTTTTCCAACAAGGAAATGATGTTCCCAACGTTGTACTTTGGCAAGATGGTCCTGGAAGTTGTTTATAAAGTAGACTGAAAGGAGAAGGACTGGAGCCAAAGGGACCACTAACTGTCCTAATCTGGCTGTGTGACGGTAAGGGCTTAGACTAGGGACAGTAGATTTTTATATTGCTTTATACATTTATTCCATACATTTATGTTATATTAGGTTAACTAGTTTATAAATGCCTGGTAAGTTAGAGCCATTTTATTTCCGCTGCTTTTATAGCATGCCCACTCTCTCATATACAATGTTCAGAACTAAGTGTCTGTGGTGAGTAAAAGTTTTTGTTATTATCACTATGTACATTTTTATCGTGCTTAGCTGCTCCAAATTGATTTTAAACACACTAGATTGGTATGGGTGGTCATGTAAAAATTTGTCATATGCAATATACCCTCCAGGGCCGAGTGTGTAGAGTCACTTAGATTTGATCCATAATCCTAATGGGTGTTTTGGAAGACAGAGCAGGGAGGGCCCAAGAAGACACTGTCATACTTTTAGAGCTCTAGAAATGTACTACCTCATCAGGCTTCAAGACTCATTCTTCTCTGGAAAAATATACATTTCACTACTAGGTCACGGTAGTGGTTACAGTTAGCAGATGGGAGAAATTGAGGCTAAATTTGAAAACCCTAAGGCCATCTGTCTGCCTACTCCATGGAAAGTATCAGTCCCTATTACAAATTTAGGCTGAGTTTATATGCCAATCTAGGAGTTCCACCGTGATGCAAACAGTTAACATGCTCAGCTGCTAACTAAAAGGTTGAAAGTTCGAGTCCACCCAGAAATGCCTCAGAAGAAAGCCTAGCAATCTACTTGTGAAAAATCAGTCTTTGAAAAGCCTATGGAGCACAGTTCTACGCTGGCACACATGGGGTCATCATGAGTCAGAGTCAACTCGGTGGCAACTGGTTTTTTGTTTTTGTTTTCTATGCCAATCTATAAAACAGAGCTGCAGTTAATTATGAGATTCTTCCTTGTCAGCCTAAACCAGAAAACCAAACCTACTGCCGTCGAGTTGATTCCAACTCACAGCAACCCTATAGAACAGAGTAGAACTGCCCCATAGGGTTTCCAGTGAGTGGTTGGTGGATTCAGACTGCTGACCTTTTGATCAGCAGTCGACCTCTTAACCACTGCTCCACCAGGGCTCTTTGTCAGTCTAGCCATGGCCAAATAAGGTGACTGTAGCTGTTTTCTTGGGCCCTGAATTCTAGGTTGCCTTGTTCTACTGTTTAACACTTTACTGTTTATATGTTTTATTTTCCAGATAGAATGGAATTTTCAAAAGCGTGTAATTTGTGTCTTAAACTTCTTTCGTATTCTGCTTAGCACCTGACACAAAATGAGAAAAAAAAAAAGTACTCAGTAAATTGTTGTTGAATTGGACTGCTGAGAAAGCTCATTCTCTCAGAAATCTGGAAGACCAGCTATTATGTCAAATTCATCCTTCAGTGGCCAAGATTAACTCCTGATTTAGTTTGAAAAGCTTGAGGATATGTTAGAAGTATTTCTATGTTGCTTGAGGTTTAAAAAGTGGCAGAAAGAAAGAGTGCAAATGGAACAGTGCCCTGTTGTTCAGTTCCAACCATGTCATTGATGAAATCATATCTTGCACCAACTCCTATAATTTATCATTTTACCTTCCCCTTCCCAGTACAGGTGGGGCCTCAGAATTCCTCTTAAACAATACTTTAAGCCGGGTTAAACTGAAGGACAACTGTACTTTAAGCAGCCACTAGAAATAAATCTGAAGTGCCACAATAAAATAAAATAAAATTCTATTTCAAGTGATAAAAATAAAGTTGCTGTTTCAAGACCTTTGAGGCAATAGCCAGTTGCATCTTTAGAAGAAAAATAAATTCTTTAAGACTGTGATATAACATTGGCAATAATACTAATAAGAGCAAGCCTTTACTGGGTATTTAGATGATCTTCCCTTATACCTAGTACTTATCGTCCAAAGACGAGTCTCAGCCAGTCATGATGATCCTAGTCTCCTTGCAGTGATTATTTTATAATGGGCATGTGACTCAACTCTGGCTAATGGCATGAGAGAGTCTACGGAGAGCTTCTCGAAAAATTTACCTTGCCCTTTCTTACTAAAAATGAGTAAGAAATAATGTGGTCCTAGTTGCCATGGGCAGGTATCTTGTGACTAGGTGAGGAAGCAATTTGGGATGAACTCAATGCTGATAGCATGTGAGAGAGGGAAAGAACTTGGGTCTTTGAACACCATTGAGTTGTCAATCATTTTGTGCTGGAAGCCTGCTCTTCTGGACTCCAGGTTATAGAATATATACATTTATTTATTGTTTTAGCCACTTGGAGTTGCTGTTTTTTGTTGCTTGCAGTCACAATAGTTCCTTTGGGTTGGGGAATATCCTAACTTTACAGAGATTATCTCAATCCTCCTAGTAACCTTGTTGGGTTGACACGGTCTTCATCCTCATTTCTCAGATGAGCAAACCGAGAATTAGATTGTGTAAGGTCAGAGAGCACATATGTGCTAAAACTGTCATTTTTACTCAGATAATCTGACCCCAGAACCAAAACCCTTAAACATCATGCTATAGTCAAACTGTCTGCAAAATTTATTTCATCAAAACAACAGAAGGATAATACTAGGAATGTACAGGCTGGGCATGCTGAAGTTTCTTGGAAGTCTTTGTGACACGTTAAAGGAAAAGGGATTATGTGTCTGTACCAAGTTAGAAACATGAACCAAGGGGCTAATACCACCCATGACTTAGAAGTCTATGTATGAAAGTGTTTAATCTGGCTTCTTCTCTTCTAGCCAGGGGGAGCTCTATTTTAGAAGGAAGGAAAGCTTCTCCACCATAAATCAGAGGTGCCTCACTAAGCTCCACATAGGTTTTTCAGTCTCATGGAAGGTGGGTTTGGTACATGAGGATGATAAAGCACTTTGGGGCGGGTTAGCTAATTACCATGTTGGATAAATGTGTGTGTGTGTGTGTATGTGTGTATGTGTGTGCACGTGCATCCCTCCCACGGCTGCCACATTTGATGATTGCATCTCAGTGCAACAGTTTCCACTTTGAACAGACACTGCCTCTGTAACTACTGCTCCTGGAGAGGCCGTGGAGCCTGGAGTCATTCCAGGAGTCCACAACGTCAGCATTCTAATTTCCCCTGGGATTGCCATTTCTTCTTCTTCTTCTTTTTTTTTGACAGTGCCCTTCCCTAGAATTCATAAAAGCTTTTTTTTCCTCAATACATACATGGATTTTTGTTTTTAACTCAGATCCTGGATGAAGTTCAAAAACACTTAAAGTTGAGGTCTATGTGTGTGTTTTTGAAGGAAAGTCTTTCTTTTGTGTACTGATCACACTTTAACCTGCTTGAAGCCTCCCCTGGTCAAAGGATGTACTCAGATGTGGAAAATTTCTCTTAAATTATGGCTCGCAATCAAAACCTTAAATGGTTTTTAGATAAAGTGTTAAAAAAAAAAAAAAAAAAGTCTAGCAGGAGCTTCCTAAAAATATCTTTCATGTTATACTCAAGTGTATTTCTGTATGTATTTGCTATAAATCACATGTGATTTCAAGGTTCATCATTGGCTATTTCCCCCAAAATCATTAACAAATGTGTTCTAAATACTCTGATAAACATTTTCTAGATGTTGCTTGTGTAAGAGTAATTTCCACATAGTTTAGGGATTTTCAATAATGTAGCGCAGAGTGCTAATGATAATGCTGTCGTCAAGTTGATTTGATTCCGACTCATAGCTAGTGACCCTATAGGACTGAGTAGAACTGCCTCATAGGGTTTCCAAGGAGCAACTGGTAGATTCGAGCTGCCAACCTTTTGGTTAGCAGCCGAGTCTGAGCACTGGTGGCGCAGTGGTTAAGCGTTTGGCTGCTAACCAAAAGGTCGGCAGTTCAAATCCACCAGCCACTCCTTGGAAACCCTGTGAGGCAGTTCTGTTCTATTCTATGGGGTCTGTATGAGTCAGAATTGATTCAACCACAGTGGTTGGTTGGTTGGAATGATAATGTACTTGGCAAGGAGGGGGTGAGTAAACTTTTTCTCAACATATAAACTTTTTCTTTTTTCTGAAAACCACATAGTCCAAACTTTCAATTTATGGAAACCAAAATGATGAGAACTTCTCTAGGGAATGTGCTTCACTGTGAGAGAACATCAGATACAGCAAGTGCTGACAATCAGCATAGAGACTAGCTTTGAGAATTTCTGTTCTAGAAATAAAAGCCTGTCTCTATTATTAAGTACTTGAGGATTTACTTCTTATGATGCTAGATCTTCTTTGGTTTTACACTTCTAAAATATGCTCATCACATTAAATTGTTTCTGCATGTGTGTGTACGTGTGTGTGTGTGTGTGTGTGTGTGTGTGTGTGTGTGTTATATTCTGAAAATACATGGTGACAAAACTAGACATGATGAAAACACTAAAGATCTAAACAAAACTCTGGTGTTCCAAAGTTTTCTCAGATACATGGCTATTCCACCGTCCTCCTACCCAGTGGGTTATTTTCCCACTTCATGAATGCCTAATACTTTCTACTTCCTTCCAGTGGTGCAAAGTGTCCTATTTGTCCTTCCTCTATGATGGGGATTTCTACGTGGTATCGTCTTTCTTCTCTCTCTCTGTTTTTTTTTTTTTTTTGAGGGGATGGGGCAGAGAATGTGAGAGTTGAGGTTACTTTTAATTTTCAATAGACTTTCCTTTACCTCTGATTTGTCCTTTTTCATAGAATCCTGTGTTTGTTTAATGGATGCCGTCTTGATTCCAATCTCTCTGAGACTGTTAATTGAAAGTTTTTCTTTTTTAAAAGTATTATTCTCTGTGTCTAAATTATTTCTGTTTTCTCTGGAGTCAGTTTTCCTCTGTTATGCCGGAGGTTTTCTTCAATTGTGTGGTAATCCTTAGTAGTCCATTTACATATAAGAATGAAGCAATAGTGTCTGGTTTGTCATTCCTTTGTGGGGCAAGGCTGATATCTGGTAGGCTTTACTTTAGGTGAGCATGAGAGAGACTGAGCATTAAGCTAGAAGGCCTTCAATGCTAGATTTTGGAGTGCTTTGCTCTTGGACACCACATTAGCTGCCCCAGTTTTCCCTAGACAGTTGTTGCTTTGTTTTGTTTAAGGAACAAGGAAGCTTTCTATTTTTCGCCTGAAATGTAAACACTTCGTTTCCAAGGAGCAGCTGGTGGATTTGAACTGCTGACCTTTTGGTTAGCAGCCATATCACTTAACTGCTGTGCCACCAGGGCTCCTGTAAACACTTTGCTGGAGATCATTCTGTGTATAGAATGTAAGAATGAGTGGATGCAGTGAAGTCAACTGTTGCTTTCACAGACTTAACACTTAAGCCCCTTGCTGTCACCTCCAAGCCTGCATTCTTCCATTGCTGTTGAGGCCTGGTATTTTTGAACCTCAGCTCTTCCCTGTGTCCTACTGAGCAGATGAACACTCTTTTCAAGGGTTAAACCCTCACCACATGCACTCACATACACACACACACACATATGCACACACACACACACACACACACATATGTGTTTGAGAATGAGACTTTTTTAGCCTTACTTTCTAAATCACCACTGGTCCAACCACTTCACATTTGTAAGAAATTTCTTAATTTTTTTGTCTGCTGCTGACTCCCGTCATGTTCTTTCTGTCATTGTTTGTCAATGTCTTTTCATTTATGTGCTATGATTTTAAAATGATATATTAGGGAAAAAAATTTAAATATACATAAAGTTAGAAGTAATAGTATAATTAACCTATACACATTCATCACCCAGCTTCAACAATTATTAACATTTTGTGAACACTTGATTAATTCTCTTATTTTCTTCTCATAAAATCCAAAGACAGATCCAGACATCATGCCATTTGATACATAACTGCCTTAGTGTGCATATCTAACTGAGAAATATATACATGTAACAATCTTCACATCTAACAAAATTAATAATAACTCCTTAATGTCACACAGCACACAAACATAATCCAAATTTTCTCCGAAGTGATATTTCATAGTTTGGATTGTTTGACTTGAGATCCAGTTGTGGTTCACAGCATGTCTCCAATGGGTACCTTTTATAAGCCTCTTTTATCCTATAACGGTTTCTCTCTTAAGTTTTTTTTTTTTTTTTAATTAAATTTGCTAGCTTTGGTGTGGTAAGAAATGACTCTACAACAAACACAATTAAACTGTTTTATTTCTGGTTCACATTGCATGCTTTTTGCAGTTTGGCAGTGACTCAGCCTCTTTCTGTGTATCTTCTTATTCTGGGACCCTATTTGTGTCAGGACATTCTTGTGGCAGAAAGAAAAGGGCAAGAAATCTGGTGGTGACATGCAACGACTGGCAGGGCTTTGCTTGGACGTGGAATATGTCTCATCTACTCATTTGTCATTGGCCAAAGAAAGTCATGAGGCCCAACTTAATGCCAGTGGGGCATGGATGTTCCACAAAGAGAATGGCCAGCCAAAGGGCAGTAGGCAGGAAAGCATAATCTTCTGACAAGAAGGGGGAGTGAATATTTGGGCAGTAATAATAATTTACTACACATCCCTTTGATCTATTAGAGAAACTGTGTCTCTGTTCTGTAGACTGCCCCACATTCTGAAATTGGCTTATTGCTTCCTCATGGTGTTGTTTAATTTATTCTTTTATGTCCCATCTGTCCTGGAGACTGATATTTGAATCTAGAAAATTGATTGGATTTGGGTTCAATTATTTTTAGGCAAGAGTACTTCATATGTCATACAATGTACTTTCTCTTGCACATCAGGAGGCACAGCACAGCTGATTAACTCACTTTTAGCAGCTTAGTTGGACCGGTGGTTTCAGTTTGTATTAGCCTGATTCATTCATTATAAAGTTCCTCCTCAAACTTTCCTTTTATGGTTTCAGCATCCTTTGATGATTATTACTTAGATCCATTGTTTCATGAGGGATTACAAAATAGTTGTTTTTCTATTTCTATCCATATGTCTTTATTTATTAGTTAAGAGTGATAAAAAGTTATAATCAAACTTCATTATTGTATCAGAACTATTATATCTAATTTATATTTGGGAGCCTAAGCAAAAATTCATTTGAAAAAAATTATTAATAATAGTTTAAGAATCATTGGAGTAGATGATATCCCGGGTCCCTGTCAGCTCTAGTGGTTTATGATTCAATAACCTGTGCTGAACCAATGTTTTATGACAGGTAAAAGAAGTAAAGAAAATAGAGAGAAGTTCTGTGATGAGTGTAGAAAAATAGCAGGTAGATTTGCCCTCTGATCTAAAGGAGCCTATACTATGATGAAGTCATGGAAGGCTCCCCTGGGCAACAACTCTTTATAAGGTGGAGGGAAAATGACCCTCAAGTCTTCAGACTTTGCAAGTCATGTAGAAAAATTATCATGCCAACCTGTACAATCATATGTACTTCACACTAAAGTAGGGTATACAACTGGGATTACAAAACATAGCTTCTACCCTTGTCTCCACACTCACGCCCCCGACAGGGGACCTTCAACTCCCTCTAAAGTACCCTGTGACTATTCCTAGGGGATCTGAGGGACAGCCTCTTGTGTTCTCTGAAACATGGAGGCATCCATCATCAATCTCTTCTCATGACCATCACCCAAAACCTCTGCTGCTATGAAATGATAACCTGCCACTGCCGAAGTGAGTAGCCCTACTATGTTCTCTATACTTCCTGTTGTGCTAAAACTGCTGAGATCGTTTGAAGAGGGAAGAATTCTTTTCCTCTATAATTTGATCCATTCCCTCTTGAGCATCCAGAGATGTTAGTGAAAGAAACCTCTCAGGTTGAACCCACTGTCTCCTCTTTTAAGACTCATGCACATGTTTTCCGGGCATGAGAAAACGGATTATCTGAGTGGCAGCCACGTTATTGCATACAAAAGTGCTCTTTTTCTTCATTTGGCTGAGAGATGTAGGCAACTTCACATCCAGATATCAAAGACGACATTGCTGGCCCCTTTCGTAACATGGTAGACGAAATGACACTAGTTGTGCCAAGTAAAGCAACAAGCTCTTTTTTCCAGAGCTCATGTGCAGCAGCATCCTTCCTCATATGGAAGTTGACACTGGCTTCTACCACATAGAGTGGTCTTGGGAAGAGTCTATATGGAGCCCTACTGTGAAGGATGTATTTACTCTAAGGTCCTCACTTCTACGTCAGGGAAAGTAGACTGCAGAAGGAGCAGCAGGACAAACCAAATGGGATGCTTTGGGAAATTACATAATCTAAGACAACATTGAGGACTAGTGTTAAAAAAAAAATGTACATGAAAAAGCTATCCCAGAAAAATAGGGTCATTTGGTTTTTTAAATAAATCACTACTGGCTCTAATTGTTGTCTCGATCTCTGGAGATTTTCTTTCACAGCTTTGCTCCTTCTAAGTTTCCTTTTAGGCAAAGTCTGGGAAGCTATCACATATCCTTGTATAGATGCAAGCAATTCACTAGATGTGCCACAAACAGAAAGTCCCTGTATCAGTCAGGGTTCATCAGAGAAGCAGAACCAATAAGATATATGCATACACAGAAAGAAAGATTTATTTTAAGGAATTCTGGGGGCTGGCAAATCTGAAATTTGTAGGGCAGGCCAGCAGGCTGGGTACTCAGGAGAAGGCTGATGTTGTCCTGAAAGCCACAGGGCAGGCAGAAGGCTGGAAACTCAGGCAGGATTTCTATGTTACAGTCATGAGGCAGAAGTCCTTCTTCTCCTGGAAACCTCAGTTTTTGCTCTCAAGACTCATCAGATTGAATGAGGTCCACCCACATTATCCAGGGTAACCTCCTTTACTAAAAGTCAGCTTATTGTAAATATCAATCACATCTACAAAATGCCTTCATAGCAACATCTAGACTCGCGTTTGACCAAACAACCGTGGTAGGGCACCCTAGCCTAGCCAAGCTGACACATAAAACTAATCATCATAGTCCCTCTTCATTCTCCTCTCAGCATCAAAAATTGATTTATCAGTCTGAGAATTATGGAGGAAAAATTATTAATTTATGAAGATTTTGAAATATGAAACAGTGTCATTGAAGTTCTTGAAGCCTGGACAGTATAACCAGTTTTTCATAAAGCTTGTTTACTTCTACTCACAGGCTGTTCTAAATTTCTATACAATTTTCACTCAATTGTTCTTATATTAACAAATACTAAAGGTGAGATGCAAAAATAGTCAATGATGTGGTTTCTGGTGCAGTGGACTCAATCTTACATGCTAATCCATATCTCACTCTTCTGGTAGGTACATTTGACTCCTTATCAGCTCAGGGATCCTGATTTGAATTTCTAAAAAGAGTTTGGGAGATTTTTAGAAAGGTCATGAACTTAATGACCACTCCCAGTTTCCTCTGTGCCACATAACTTACAAAATATCATTTTTTATCAGGGCTAATCGGGGCCAAGACAGAAGAACCAGGACGTCCTTATTCCCTGTGACAGAGATTTTTAATTTACTCCTCAAGATGCACCCTCTAGCCTTCTCTATCTTGCTCTGTACCCAAGGAGACTGACCTTTATGGAATACATCAACGGGCTTGCTTTCTGGCTTCAGGTTGGGGTCAGACCATGGAAGGCAACTCCAATGGATAAGAAGGTTGGAGGAGCATGAGTATTCCCCAGGATTCCTCCTGCCACAGATAGGACGTGTCTCTCTACTTAAGGCTTCAGCCCCTATCAGGTTGCCCTATAGTACTTTTATCTCTGGGTTCCAGTTTGTTACTTCGGGTTTAGGGATTGTCCTTCACCCTCCACTGCTGATTTCCCTTTACTTGCCCACACCCTTGTCAGAAGTCCGTTCGTTTATCCTATTTGACTGTAACATCTGTTTCCTGCCAGGACTCTAACTTACACACATCCTCTCCCTTTCTCTTAGTCTTGGTCTCTGGTAAGTCATGCCCTAAAGAAAGTATTTGACTTCCCCCTAAAATCGCTATGAACAGCACAGTGAGGCTCATTCTGAATCTACACCTATCAGGCTTACTTCTGCACCCTTCAAAACGACCCAGTGTTCTGAAGGCGCTTGGGCCCTGGCATCTATCGTGTATTGACTGGGAATTTTTTATGGCCTGGTTACTGAGAAGGCCATCTTAGCCACTTCTTCCTGTGAAATTGTATTCCCCTTTTCCATATTGAAGATAATACCCAGTGATCCCTGTAGAATTTACATCCTTAAGAATCAAAGGCATGCATGCATGTGTGTGTGTGTATGTTTGTGCGTGTGTGTGTTTATGTGTGTCTGTGTGTCTGTGTGTCTGGATGAGTGGACTAAACCAGCTCTACAGTTCTCCAGATCCATACCACACCATTTAACAGAATAAATGCATAGATGTGCACGCTGTTAAAATATAATAAACGTCTTAGATTGATGCTCACACTAAGTACATGTGAAACCTGCTTCCCACTGAATTAAGGTTAGAATTGACTTAAAAATAATAAAGATGCTATAGGTAAAGTGTTCTTTTCAAAATATTAGATAAATTTAGTTAATTAAAAAGAATAATCACAATTCATTTCCTGATCCAATTTTAAAGTAAAAAAGGGAAATAAGGGAGATCGGAATTGGTGTTTTCTACAGGTTAAACCAGATTCAAATTGTTTCTTTTATTGCAGAATCAGCAGCATGTTCTTGGTTGCGTCTTAGAGTAATTCCCCGTGAGTTTGGGCGTAAACATGGCAGCCACTTCCATCTGTCCCTTTATCTATTCTTGAAAACCTTTTCACTCTCCTAGTACATATGAAACAGCCTGCTTTCTCTCTTCTTCTTCATAGAGTTCTTTCCCTGCCCTAACTCGTGGCAAACCTTTGGCTCTGACAGTAGTGTGCCCAGTGTTCTATAGACAGCTATCTTCACAATTCACTCTCTCTCTGATTCTCCCCCTTATACCTCAGTTGGCCTATCTAACTCAAAGCAAGAGATAACACCATGGAAATCAGAACTTGGTGTTTCTACTTTAGGTTTGGGTGGTTATTTACCAGGACTCACCATGCTTTCTTTTTAATAATGCAAACTTGTTAATTAGGTGAAGCTCATGAGCTGCAAGGGGTAAAGTCCTTTCCCATGTGTATTTAGAATGAAAAGCATCATGCCTCTTGTGATTTGGGATGTCGGCCCCAATAACTCAGCTGCTATTTATTCCTATAGTCAACCTCCATGTACAACTTTGAAGGCCTTGAGGGCTAGAAAAAAGGGGAAGCAGCAAGTCAACTGGGAGTCCTTGGGTTTCTTTTATTTGATCCGTAGGTAGCATTACATGGAAGTTAATAGCATGAATCCTGGAATCTAACAGCTTAAGGTCAAATCTTTGTTCTAACACATATTTTGTGTGAACTTAGAAAAGTTTTTGAACCTCTGTGTGTCAGTTTCATCTGTAAATAAGTTTGTTTACCTCATAGGATTTGTCATGAGGAGTAAGTAATATAATGCATGTAAAAAGCTTAGTACAGAATAAGGCCTTATTAAAATTTAGCTGCTATAATTAATAAAAATAGTACTAAAATTGACCTTCTGTAAGTTAAGGGTGGGGCTGGCTGGGATGTACTTTACCTGTTTCAAAATGCAAATGTTTTGAATGAATTTAGTCACATGAAGTATGATTTAGCTTCCTGTATATTTTACTATAAAAGTGCAAGCAGTTGATGTAGCTCTACCCTAGCCCTGAAAGAACAGACAAGCATTGTCTACTTACTTCAGGGAGTGTTCAACTGATCTGGCACCCAACTGTGGGAGCAGGATACACAACCACAGAAAGGGTCTCCAGTAAATTCAATTTCCAGAAGCTTAAATGACAGAAAGGTTCAGCTATGTCAAGTTTGTTCCAGAAAGAAGAATACTATGATCATGGCTCATAAAACCAGGCTGGGCTTCCCTTTCACATTTTTCTGTAACCCTAGTGAAAAAAAAAAAAAGAAAATCTGACTGTCAAGGAACCCCTAACTTAGGCAAGATTTATATCCAACTTTCCTGATGTTTGGTTGCTTTCACTGGGATAAATCCCATTGCAAGGTGATTTATGCTTGAACAGCCCATTGGAAAATTGTCCAAGCCAGCAACAGGAGACTGTTACCTGGCTGATCTTCTCCTCTGTTGCTGGCATAGGCAGAGAAAAAGGTTTAGGAACCTTTAATGGACTGTTTATCTCCCTGTCAGGGTCTGCATCAACCTTAACTCTTCGTAGTTCATGACTGAAAATTATTTTCCAGGCTCATCTTGTTTCCTTTGCCCACTGGCTCTAAGCATCTCTTTATGTCAAGTCCTATAGCCTTCTGATGGGGGAACAAATTCTTCTGGATCCCTGGAGGAATGGAACTTCCCCTTATGACTGCACTTCCCACAATTCAGTGGACTCCTGTGGTCTCTATTTTCTGTAGATGCCGTTATAATGAGGCTGGCAGATGTCCCCTGACTTGGTTCAATCCTCACATGTTAAGTTTGACCTGCTTCTCCTGAAGTGCTGGATGTTTGGTGGGAAGGGGGCTTTTTTGAAAGCAATTGTTTTTTGGCATTTTTTAAGCAGAGGTCAAAGTGACCTGCTGAGATCGTAAAATGGCTGTAGCAATTTAGAACAGAAGAACATGGTAACCACCACTTGCTTAGTAGAAATGGGAAAGGGAGTGACAACTCTAAGGGAGAAGGAGGAAGATCAGTTTCTCTAAAGAGTATTATCGAGTTACTGAACGTATGAGTGAGGAGAAGAAATTTGTTGGGAGTGATAGAGAGAGATGAAGTAGGACTAATCTTTTCATTATGGTATGTTTGCTTTTGTTAATTGGAATTCTTTTCTGCCCTCAGGCCAATCTTCCATCTGGCATAGTGGTTAAGAGCATAGCCTTGGTATTAGACACACTTGGGTGAGAATTCTACCTCTGCAACTTAGAAGATTGGTTAGGTTGCCTAACCTCTCCAAACCTCAGTTTCTCCATTATTAAAGATAATAACTCCTGTCACGTAAATTAAATGAGAGGTAGACATAAAATACTCGAAATGGTAATGCCAAATAATTCAACGGCATTAAAGTGTCCCTGGGTAGCACAAACGGGTAAGCGCTCGACTATTAGTCGAAACGCTGGTGGTTCAAATCTACACAGAGGCACCTTGGAAGACAGGACTGACATTCTGCTTCAAAAAGGTCACAGCCTTAAAAACCCTTTGGAGAAGTTCTATTTTGCACAAATGGGGTCACCATGAGTTGGAACTGACTCAACAACAACTGACAACACAGTGGTAGTAATGGTGGTAGAGGTTGTGATGGTGGCAATAATGGTGGTAAAAGTGATGTTATTGGTGGTGTTGATGGTATTAGAGGTAGTAGTGGTGATAGTGGTAGAGGTGGTGATGGTGGTCAGGTGGTGGAAGTATTGTTGAAGGTAGTAGAGGTATAGTGGTGATGGTGGTAGAGGTAGTGGTAAGAAGGAGGGCAGTGGTGGGAATAATGGTAATACAGGTGGAAGATGTGGCAGTAATACATGTTGATCTAGCTTTTCCACCATTTGACTCAATGATCCTCCAAGGGTGCCATAGCAGATGTGCTAACTTGGAGAGAAACCAAAGCTTATTGGCCTCATCTCTCCACTGCCTTTCCCAAAGTATGTTTTTCCACCATTTCGGTTTCTCTTACAAATGGAAAAAATTAAAAGAGTCTATGTGCCTGACACCTGCCTCACCTGAGCTCCTCAGAGACCTGGCAGTGATGATTTCCTAAGAGCCCTGGTTAGAGACTGGTCTTTGAGTCTTCCTCTTTGGGGACCTCTGTTCCCTTTCCTGGATCCCCAGCCAGACAGGCCAGGTGTGGAGGCAGGGAACACTGGTTTTCCATGCCATCAGACTGAGGTCAGATTCAACCTCAGTCCTCAAAGGGAAAGGTACCGTTTCCTTTCGCCAATCCCCTCGAGACAACCTTCATCCTGTGATTGGCTCTCTCCCAGAGTGACTCATCAACCCAGAGTCTGGCCTTGTGCTGACCCCTGACGTCTTCCCGAGATGGGGTGAGACCTGCTGGGAAGAAAGGCAATCATTATATCATCCCCGAGCCAAGGCCACATAAACACTTCCCTTCTCTAATGAATGGGCTCCAAAGGGCAGGCTGACTTGTCTTGGTGTGGCCCTTCTGGGCCAAGGGTGTGGATGAGAATTTAAACTAATGTTGATGTTGGGAACATTTAGATATCAATTTCCCAACTTTTTCTCATTATAACATTCTGTTAACGCTGCTCTAGAGGGGCCGTCACCTTTTTTTCTTTTTTTCCTTTTAAAAGGACTTTTACAGAAGTAGACTATGAAAACATCCTATAAAAAGTGCATGGCCTGAAAAGTGTCAGTGTTTCACATACTTTGAAGGCATAGGATATATGAAGATGTATCTCTACCCTCAAGGAACATGTGAGAAACAGACATGTCTGTAAATGAGGGAAAATAATGCAATAGCTACAACAATTATTGATAGTGTCAGACAAATGTGGATATGAATTGTGACTTTGAAAATGCTACTGAATTTTCTAAGCCTTAGTGTTTCCTCATGAGTGAAATTGGGGTTATTGATAGTACCTACCACATAGGTACTATGTCAGGTAAAGCTTATAAAGTACTTAGCCCAATGTCTAGTACAGAGCTGATGTTCAATACATAGTAGAGGGTGGAGGGACCACTAGTGGGAGATAATAGCCCATGCCTTGGGAGTCCGGAGGACAGAAAACTAAGTCCTACCAGAATAAATACCTGGATTTGGGGTATTAACCAGCTAACATTTAGTATGGGCCTTGAAGAAGAGTATGGTTTTAGTAGTGGCTGAGAAAGTATCTGGGATAGAGAAACCAGATCTCTGAAAGATCAATTCATCAGGTGAGTGGCTTGGTGTACAAAACTGTGGTGTGTGGGGAGAGTGGTGAATGGAAACCTGAGTTGGGTTAAAATCTGGGGGGGCTTGAATAACATACTAAGAAGTTCTTCCAAAGTGGGATGCCGCCATAGTGATCCCTTCTCTCAACCCTGCTACCTCACCAATTCCCAAGACTATTACTTCCAAGACAAGAGAATTCAGAGATGCCCATGTTGATATGCAGTGGGCATCCCAGCATACGCCCAAGCTTGTCTCCACCAGTGGAGTTTAGGCCTACTGACAGGTCTGAACTGTTGGAAAGGTAGGCCCAGCAAAATCTATTTGCATGGAAAAGTGAGGCGTTGCCTGGAAAATAATCATTCCAGGAGATTGACTCTTGGTGGAAGACTTCAGATAGAGAGTAGGGGCCTATCTAAATCCATGGCATGTCTTTCCTCAGTCTTTGATGGACCTACACCTGAGTCCTATGTTAGATAAAGGCTCTATAAGCAGGAAGTGGGAGAAGTTCTAGGCCACTGGAATATCACCTGTTGGGACCTTGGGGTGGGAAACAGGACCATTACAACTGGTTGGCATAACCAATGGCTGGGAGAGTGGCATGAGATGAATTTGAAGAACCTGGAAAAGGTTGGATGATAAAGAGTATTCTAAGTCCTGGAAAGTAGTTTGCATTTGATTTTAAGTATAATGGAAAATTTACAGGTGTATTTAAGTGGCTGAGAGACAGGATTTGACTTATAAGTTAGAAAGACCACATTAGTTTAAAGAATATGTTAGATGGAGGCAGGGCTGGAGTCTGGAAAACTAGCTAGTAACCTACTGCATTAATCTGGACAAGAGGCAGTGGCAGGTAGTGATGACCTAGATTTCTGCAAGAGTAATGGCAGGGGTGATGGAGACAAGTATGGATTCAAAATACATTGTGGAACTACAACCGCAGAACTCAATAATGTATTAGAAGAGTAGTTATGACGAGAGGGTGGAATCAAGGAAGTCTGTAAAGTTTCTGACTTCAGCAACCAGAAATTGTGGCAGAGAGTGGTACTATGGACTAAGAAGGAAAAATACAAGGATGAAGAACTGCACTGGCAGGGAGAATCAAGAGGTCATTTTTTAAGAAATTCAAATGGAGGTCTCAAGTAGGCATTTGTTTATCCAAGACATTTTTGGCCTTGAGGAGCAGTCCAGCCTGGAGATACAAAAGCAAGAGGGCTGAGCATCCTGAGGGAGATAAAACGGCTATGGGACTGACCCCCAGTGACTCCAAAATTTAGAGCCTGGGAAGAGGAGGTGGAATTCGCAAAGGACAGGGAAAAGATAGAGAGTGTGGCAACCTGGACATGGATAACGGAGTGTGCTCTCAAGCAAAGGTGGGGCCAAGCAACGTTAAGTGCTGCTAAATGATCCTCACCGCAGATGCGGTATCTGAATTGATCTCTGAAGTAGCAAAAAATAAAATAAAATATAAACCAGTCACATTGATTCCAACTCATGGCGAACCCATGTGTATCAGAGTAGAAATGTGCTCCATCGGATTTTCAAAGGCTGGTTATTTGGAAGTAGATCACCAGGCCTTTCTTCTGAGGCAACACTGGATGGGCTCAAACATACAACTTTTTGGTTAGCAGATGAGCATGTTAACTATTTGCATCATCCTGTACAAAGTAGCAGAGCTGAGGTTTAAAACTAGGCCTATCTGCTTCCAAACCCAGTGGCCTTTCTACTACACTCTGCTCCTTTGATATCAGTGATCCCATTTAGTGGATGAGAACTGAGCATCAAGTTTAAAGTCTGGAAGGAGGAGATATACTACTATAACTTGTGAACCTGAGGCTTCTCCCTCCTAAATCTCTGCACCTTCTACCATGGCCACCTTCCTCTCTTGCCCTCTCCTTATCACTAACTTGAGAGACTCTAGGAAAATACAGAAATGGTTCTCCATGAAGACCTAACCTCACAAAGTAGAGACACACCCAACATGAAGTTGGCAGCAGCATTTTTGGAGAATCCTAATGAGCTTGATCTACATAAGAAGTGATGATGAGTAATATTCTTAGTCTTGTGCTTTAAAGTATGTTTATAGGTTTATGACAGTGTCACAGAGTATCTAAGACAAGGGGAACTTTGGGTAAGAAAGCCAGGAACATCTAAGCAAGGAACCCAGGGAACGGTCAGGTGCACCTGCCATTCTCATGCCTTGGTCAGGAGTCTTTACAGCAGGCCACAGCCCAGGCCCTGATCATTGCCTCAGCTGAGACAGAGAGGCCAAAGAGGAAGCCTGAGCAGAGCCCACAACAGCCGCCACTGACGTGTGGGTTGGAGGGACTCAGATGCAGCTGGGGGCGGCAGTGTTCACTTGTTTCTGTAACCAGAGCTGTGGCTGCCGCTCAGCTGGGGCCACTCTGCGCTCTCCTCCCTGAGCTGTCAGAGTCAGTTAGGCTGAGACAAACAGCCTGTGGCCTGATGCTGTGTGATTGTGCTTTATTTGACTGATTTTATTTTGGCACCAAGAAGGCAGGAAAATGCAGACGCACCGGAGCTTGACTGTAATGGATGGAGTAGGGGGATCCGGGAGTTAAGCTGTGCCCTGAGGCAGGTTGATGGCTGGGCTGGCAGTGGTGTCCCAGCCGTGGGAGCCCAGGCTCTGATAGGTAGACCAGCCAGCCGGCCACTGTTGATCCGTAGGGACATCTGGGAAGGATGGAGCATCAATCTGTGGCTTCCAGCTGGACTGGGCAGCCTGGAAGCACATGGCCTGGTGTTCTCCCTGTGAGGATAGCTAGTTTCAAAGCTTGAGGGCCGTGTGCTTTGTGGCACCACCACCTTAACCAGGGTGTCTCATCATTGCTAACTTTAGAGCAGGCCTGGGAAGTTCATGCCTTGTCTTTGAGCTCTCAAATCCCATCAAGAGTGCTTCCCAGCAAGGGAGAATGAAGAAAACAAGATACAAGGAAAAGATTAGTCCAAAGGACTGATAGACCACAACTACCACAGCCTCTACGAGATTGAGTCCAGTACAGCTAGATGGTACCTGGCTACCACCACTGACTGCTCTGACTGGGATCACAACAGAGGGTCTTGGACAGAGCTGGAGAAAAATGTAGAACAAAATTCTAACTCACAAAAAAAGACCAGACTTACTGGCCTGACAGAGACTGGAGAAACCCCAAGAGTAGGGCCCTTGGACACCCTTTTAGCTCAGTAATGAAGTCACTCCTGAGGTTCACCCTTCAGCCAAAGATTAGACAGCTCCATAAAACAAAATGAGACTAATGGGGCACAACAGTCCAGGGACAAGGGCTGGAAGGCAGGAGTGGACAGAAAAGCTGGTAATGGGGAACCCAAGGTTGTGAAGGGACAGTGTTGACATGTCGTGGGGTTGCTAACCATTGTCATAAAACAATGTGTGTACTAACTGTTTAACGAGAAACTTTGTTCCGCAAACCTTCATCTAAAGTACAATTTAAAAAAAAAAAGAAAATAAAAAAATAGCCAAAAATGAGTGCTTTCCAGAGATTCTTTTCTTGCCTGACACTGGGGCTTAGCTGTCTTCAGAATCAGACGTAGAACTCATGGTCAGGCCTTCACACTCTAGACAACTCTCTTGAGAACCTTCGAGTGGATTCTTGTCCCCACAGATTAACATCCTTTACTGGGGAATCCCAGGTTTATAATTACTAAATTCCTCCATCACCAACCTCTCCCTTGTTATGGATTGAATTGTGTCCCCACAAAAATATGTATTGTAATCCTAACCCCTGTACTTGTGGATGTGATCCTGTTTGGAAGCAGGATTTTCTCTGTTATGCTAATTAGGTCATGTCATTATAGGGTGTGTCCTAAACCTAATCACTTCTGAGTTATAAATAAAACAGATTAGACACAGACCCATGCACATAGTGAGGATGACAGATGCCATGTGAGGATCCCCAAGAACTAAAGAAGGTTGGGAGCTACTGAGAAGTAAGGAATCGTCATGGCCAAGACCCTGATTTGGACTTTTAGCTTCCAGAAATGTGAGAAAATAAACTTCTGTTCTTTAAAGCCACCCACTTGTGTGGAATTTGTGTTACAGCAGCATTAGGTAACTAAGACATCCCCCAACTAAAAAAACTTGATTTGACCTACATTATTGCCTACTGGCAGCAGTCCTGGGTCTTTTTGCAGAAAAACTCCAGTAAAGGTCTATCCCCTCTTCCTAACTTCCCTCTCATTCCTCAGCCTAAACTCTTGTCTGAAATCACCAGTGGGCATGAGTGAGAGTGGTGTGGGTCTCCCTGCTTCTCCCTCCTGGGCAATGGTAGTTCCCTCTCCTTTGGGGAAAAGGGTAGAGTCTTGGAGGTTCAAGTCCACCCAGAGGCACCTCAGAAGAAAGCCAGGTGATTTACTTCCAAAAAACTAGCCATTGAAAACCTTATGGAGCACAGGTGTACTCTGACACACATGGAGCCACCATGTATCTGAGTCGACTGGAAAGCAACTGGTTTTGGTTTAATGAACATGCAACCCTCTCCCCCAACACCCTCTATAATCCATTCTCCACAAGGCAGCTAGGGAGATCTGTTAAAAATGTAAATTAGGTCATATACTCAGCTTGCTTCAAACCCTCCAACAGCTTCCCATTACAAATAGAATAAATCCTAGCCTTACCACCTGGCTGTGACCCCTGCCTACTGCCCTGCCTTCATTTCAGCCCTCTCTGCCTTTACTTTTCTCAGCACTGCCTAGAAGGCTGGTTTCTCAGGTCCTGTCAAGGTCACTCACATTTTACGTCTCTGCCCAGAGGTGACCTGTCCAAAGAGTCCTATTCTTACGCCCTATGCAACACAGCCGCACTGTGCCCCCAATGGTCAGTCTCTACCCCTTTTCTTACCTTGTCTTCTGCATAACACCTACCAACAATATTATTTATGTATTTGTTTATTGTTATGCCCATTTTCTCCTCTAGACTGCAAGCTCCTTGAGGGCAGTCCCTTTGCTTCTCTCATTTCAGCATTCCCTGGCACGTAGTAGTGGCTCAATAAATGTTTCTTGAATCAATGAGTAAATAAAAGCTTCATATGGTTGCCCTATGGGGAATGATGGAGAGATAAGCAAGAAGCTGGAGAGCTTAAGTAAGGTTCAGCCAAGTGCAGGTCCTTGACTGTTGAGTAAATATGTTTGGGCTTTACCTTCTAAGTAGCGAAGGATCCATGGAAGGGCTTTAACAAGTATGTTGTTGTTGAGTGCTGTCCAGTCAACTTATTTTATTTTATTGTGCTTTAGGTGAAAGTTTACAGCACAAATTAGTTTCTCATTCAAATATTTATACACCAACTGTTTTGTGACATTGGTTGCAATCCTTGCAATGTGTCAGCACTCTCCCTCTTTCTACCCCAGGTTCTCCGTCTCTCTTCGTCCAGTTTTCCTGTCCATTCCTGCCTTCTCGTCTTTGCTTTCGGGTAGATGTTGCCCATTGGGTCTCGTATACTTGATTGAACTAAGAAGTACATTCCTCACATGTGTTATATTTTGTTTTAGGTGGACTGAAAGGTGGACTTCAAGAGTGGCTTCAGTTCTGAGTTAGCAGGGTGTCCAGAGGCCATAGTCTCGAGGATTCCTCCAGTCTCCATCAGAACAGTAAGTCTGGTCTTTTTTGTTAATTTGCATTTTGTTTTACATTTTTCTCCCACTCTGTCCAGGACTCTCTATTGTGATCCCTGTCAGAACAGTCAGTGGTGGTAGCCAGGCATCATCCAGTTATTCTGGGCTCAGGCTGATGAGGGTTATGGTTCATGTGGTCCATTAGTCTTTTGGACTAATATTTTCCTCGTGTCTTTGAGTTTATTCATTCTTCTTTACTCTAGATGGGATGGGACCAATAGATGTATCTTAGATGGCCGCTGTCCAGCTTTTAAGACCCCCAGATACTACTTACCAAAGTAGGATGTAGAACATTTTCTTTATGTTATGCCAATTGACCTAGGTGTCCCTCAAAACTAAGGTCCTCAGCCCTCAGCCCCAGTAACTCAGTCCCTCAAGGTGTGTAGATGTGTCAAGGAAGCTTCTATGATTTTGCCCTGGCCAAGTTGTGCTGATTTCCCCTATATTGTGTATTGTCTTTCCCTTCACCAAAGTTAACACTTTTTACTATCTACCACATGATATTTTCAATTGCCTCATATGCACGCAAAAGCTGGACAATGAATAAGGAAGACCGACGAAGAATTGATGCCTTGGAATTATGGTGTTGGCAAAGAATATTGAATACATCATGGACCGCCAGAACAATGAACAAGTCTGTCTTGGAAGAAATACAGCCAGACTGCATCTTGGAAGTGAAAACCACCAAAAAGCCCGTTGCCGTCAAGTCAATTCCGACTCATAGCGACTCTATAGGACACAGTAGAAGTGTCCATACGGTTTCCAAGGAGAACCTGGTAGTTTCGAACTGCCGACCTTTTGGTTAGCAGCTGTAGCTCTTAAGCACTACACCGCCAGGTTGAGGCCAGTGATATTTCATCTCATGTACTTTGAACGTGTTATCAGGAGGGACCAGTCCCTGGAAAAGGACATTACACTCGGTAAGGTAGAGAGTCAGCAAAAAAGAGGAAGGCCTTCAATGAGACAGATTGACACAGTGGCTGCAACAATGGGCTCAAACATAGCGATGATTGTGAGGATGGCCTGGGACCAGGCCATGTTTTGTCCTGTTATACGTAGGATTGCTATGAGTTGGAACCAACCCAAGGACACCTAACAACAACAATAAAAACAACTATTTGCGATATGCAAATGACACAACCTCGCTTGCTGAAAGTGAAGAGAACTTGAAGCACTTATTGATGAAAATCAAAGACTATAGCCTTCAGCATGGATTACACCTTAACATAAACAAAACAAAATCCTCCCAACTGGACCAATAAGCAACATCCTGATAAATGGAGAAAACATTGAAGTTGTAAAGTATTTCCTTTTCCTTGGATCCACCATCAATGCCCATGGAAGCAGCAGTCCAGAAATCAAAGGACATAGTGCATTGAGCAAATCTGTTGCAAAAGAGCTCTTTAAAGTGTTAAAAAGCAAGATGGCACTTTAAGGATTAAGGTGCTCCTGACCCAAGCCGTGGTTTACATAAGGATGCTATGTGTTGGAACAGACTCGACGGCACCTAACGATAACATTTAACTAGTGATTTCCCCTCCCCATACCTCCTCTCCCTAGTAACCATCAAAGATTGTTTCTTCTGTGTGTAAACCTTTTCTTGAGTTTTTATAATATTGGTCGCATACGATATTTGTCCTTTTGTGATCGACTTATTTCACTTAGCATAATGCCCTCCAGATTTATCCATGTTGTGAGATGTTTTGCAGATTCATCATTGTTCTTAATTGTTTCGTAGTATTCCGTTGTATGTATGTACCATAATTTGTTTATCCATTCATCTGTTGATGAGCACTTAGGTTGTTTCTATCTTTTTTCTGTTGTGAATAATGCTGCAATGAACGCAGGTGTGCCCATGTCTATTCATGTGACATCTCTTATTTCTCTAGGATATACTCCTGGGAGTCGGATTGCTGGATAATATGACCTTTCTATTTCTAGCTTTTTAAGAAGGCGCCATATCATTTTCCATAGGGATTGTACTATTTTAAATTATCATCAGCGGCGCGTTAAAGTTCCAATCTCCCCACAACCTCTCCAACATATGTTATTTAATGTTTTCTTTTTTTTTTGATTAGTTCCAGTAACATCAGGGTGAGATGTTATCTCATTGTAGTTTTGATTTGGATTTCTCTAATAGCTAATACTTGTGAGCATTTTCCCATGTGTCTGTTAGGCACATGAATGTCTTCTTTGGTGAAATGTCTGTTTATATCATTTGCCCATTTTTTAATTGGATTATTTTTCTTTTGTTGTTGAAATGTTGAAGTGTTTTATAAATTTTAGAGATTAGACCCTCATTGGATATGTCTCAGCCAAAAATGTTTTTCGCAGTCTGTAGGTTCTCATTGTACTCTTTGGTGAAGTTTTTTGATGAGCATAGTGTTTAATTTTCAGGAGCTTCCAGTTATCTGGTTTATTTTCTGGTGTTTGTGCATTGTTAGTTATGGTTTGTATTATATTTATGCCATATATTAGGGCCCCTAGCATTGTCATTATTTTTTCTTCCATGATCTTTATCATTTTAGGTTTTATATTTAGACCTTTGATTCATTTTGAATTAGTTTGTGTAAGGTGTGAAGTATGGGTCCTGTTTCATTTTTTAACAGATAGACATCCAGTTCAACCAGCACCAGTTGTTAAAAACACTGTCTTTTCCCCATTTAATGGACTTTGGTCCTTTGTCAAAGATCACCTGACCTAGGTGGATGGATTTACATCTGAGTTCCCGATTCTGTTCCATTGGTCTGTGTGTCTGTCATTGTGCCAGTACCAGGCTGTATAGTAGGTTCTGAGATCAGTTAGCATGCAGCCTCCTACTTTGTTCTTTTTCTTCAGTAGTGCTTTGCTTATCTGGGGCTTTTTTCCATTCCATATAAAGTTGGTGGTTAGTTTTTCCATCTCATTAAAAAATGCTGTTGGTATTTGGATCATGATTACATTATATCTGTAGATCACTTTGAGTAGAACTGACATTTTCACAATGCTGAGTCTTCCTATTCCTGAACGTGGTATATTTTTCCATTTATGTGGGTCTACTTTGGTATCTTGCAGTAGTGTTTTATAGTTTTATTTTATAGGTCTTTTACGTCCCTGTTTAGATTTATTCCTAAGTATTTTATCTTTTATCTTTTTGGGGCTATTATTAATGGTATTGTTTTCCTGATTTCCTTTTGTATGTTGATCTTGTATCCTCCTATTCTGCTAAATATTTCTATTAGTTCCAGTAGTTTTACTTTGGAATCTTTAGGGGTCACAATCTATAATATCCCCACGCATCTGTCAGTTTGTCATACTGTGGTGGCTTGCGTGTTGCTATGATGCTGGAAGCTATGCTGCCAATATTTAAATACCAGCAGGATCACCCATGGTGGACAGGTTTCAGCAGAGTTTCCATACTAATACAGACTATCAAGAAGGACCTGGCAGTTTACTTCTGAAAAAATTGGCCAGTGAAAACCTTATGAATAGCAGAGGAACATTGTTTGGTATAGTGCCAGAAGATGAGCCTCACAGGTTGGAAGTCACTCAAAATATGACTAGGGAAGAAATGCCTCTTCAAAGTAGAGTCAACCTTAATGATGTGGATGGGATAAAGCTCTCAAGATCTTCATTTGCTGGGTGGCATGACTTAAAATGAGAAGAAACAGCTGCAGACATTCATTAATAGTTGGAACATGGAATGTAGGAAGTATGAATCTAGGGAAATTGGAAGCCATCAAAAATGAAATGGACCACATAAAGATCGATATCCTACAGATTAGTGAGTCCATTATTATCCTACCTAATGGACTGGTATTGGCCATTTTGAATCAGACAGTCATACGGTCTACTCTGCCAGGAATGACAAATAGAAGAGAAATGGTGTCACATTCATCATCAAAAAGAACATTTCAAGATCTATCCTGAAGTATAACACTGTCAGTAATAATATCCATATGCCTACAAGGAAGACCAGTTAATGTGACAGTTATTTAAATTTACACACCAACTTCTAATACCAAAGATAAAGAAATTGAAGATTTTTACCAACTTCTGCAGTCTGAAATTGATCAAACATACAATCAATAAGCATTGATAATCACTGGTGATTGGAATGCGAAAACTAGAAACAAAGAAGAAAGATCTGTAGTTGGAACATTTGGCCTTGGTGATAGAAATGATGCCAAAGACCACATGATAGAATTTTGCAAGACCAACAACTTCTTCATTGAAAATACCTTTTTTCAACAATGTAAATGGTGACTGTACACGTGGAATCACTGGATGGAATACAAATTGACTACATTTGTGGAAAGAGATGACGGAAAAGCTCAATGTCGTCAGTCAGAACAAGGCCATGAGATGACTGTGGAACAGACCATCAATTGTTTTTATGAAAGTTCAAGCTGAAGCTGAAGAAAATTAAAACAAGTAAACAAGAGCCAAAGTATGACTTTGAGTATATCCCACCTGAATCTGGAGACCATCTGAAGAATAGATTTGACTCACTGAACGCTAATGACCTAAGACCATGTGAGCTGTGGATCAACATCAAGGACATACACGAAGGAAGCAAAAGTTCATTAAAACAACAGGAAAGAAAGAAAAGACCAAAATGGATGTCAGAAGAGACTCTCAAACTTGCTCTTGAACACAGAGTAGCAAAAGCAAATGGAAGAAATGAGAAGTAAAAGAGTTGAACAAAAGATTTCCAAGGGCAGCTCAATAAGACAAAGTATTATAATGAAATGTGCAAAGACCTGGAGTTAGAAAACCAAAAGAGAAGAACACACTCTGCATTTCTCAAGCTGAAAGATCTGAATAAAAAATTCAAACCTTGAGTTGCAATATTGAAGGATTCTACGGGGAAAATATCGAATGATGCAGGAAGCATCAAAAGAAGGTGGAAGGAATACACAGAGTTACTCTACCAAACAGAATTGGTCAATGTTCAACCATTTCAAGAGGCAGCATATGATAAGAAACCAATGGTACTGAAGGAAGAGGTCCAAGATGCACTGAAGGCACTGGCAAAAAAGAAGGCTCCAGGAGTTGACGGAATACCAACCGAGATATTTCAACAAAGGGATGCAGCACTGGAGGTGCTACTCATCTATGCCAAGAAATTTGAAAGGCAGCTATCATGTGATTCTCTTATTTTATTTTATTGATGTGGTGGATTACATTAATTGGTTTTCTAATATTGAACCATCCTTGCATAGCTGGTATGAATCCTACTTGGTCCTGGTGTATTATTTTTTTGATAGGATACTAAATTCTATTGACTAGAATTTTGTTGAGAATTTTTGCATCTGTATTCATGAGACATATTGGTCTGTAATTTTCTTTTTTGGTAGTGTCTCTGCGTGGCTTTGGTATCATGGTTATGCTTGCTTCATGTAATTCATTTGAGAGTATTCCTTTCTTTTCTAGTCTCTGAAATAGTTTGAGTAGTATTTGGTGTGAGCTCTTCTCTGAATGTATGGTATAATTCTCCAGTGAATCCATCCAGGCCTGGGCTTTTTGTTGTTGTTGTTGGGAGGTTTTTTTTTTTTTTTTTTTTTTTGTTTTGTTACCTCTTCAATCTCTTCTCTTGTTATGGCTGTGTTCAGATTTTCTACCTCAGTTTGTATTAGTATAGGTAGATAATGTGTTCCTATAAATTTGTCTATTTCCTCTGGGTTTTCAAGTTCATTGGAGTACTATTTTTCATAGTATTCTGTTATGATCCTTTTTCTTTCCATTGGATCTGTTGTAGTGTCCTCCATCTCATTTCTTATCTGAGTTATTTGCTTCCTCTCCTGTTTTTCTTTTGTGAATTTGGCCAATAGTTTGTCAATTTTGTTGATCTTCTCAAATAACCAATTTTTGGTCTTGTTGATTCTTTCTACTGTTTTTCTGTTTTTTATTTCATTTATTTCTTCTCTAATCTTTATTATTACGTTTCTTCTGGTGTCTGTGGGCTTCTTTTCCTGTTTTCTATTTGTTAGAGTTGTAGGTCTAATGTTTTGATTTTGGCATGTTCTTCTTTTTTGATATCTGCATTTATTGCTATAAATTGACCTCTGAGTGCTGTGTTTACTGTGTCAGTAAGGTTTTTGTATGATGTGATTTCATTGCATATGATTCTAGGGATTTTTTTGATTCCTTCTTTGATTTATTCTATTACTCAGTTTTGTTTGTTTGTTTGTTTTTAAGCAAGGTGTTATTCATTTTCCATGTATTTGATTTTTTTTCCTTGCTCTTCTTGTTACTGATTTCCACTTTTATGGTGTTGTGATCAGAGAGAATGCTTTCTATTATTTAGATGTTTTGGATTTTTCTGAGAGTTGCTTTGTGGCCCAAGATGTGGTCTATTCTGGAGAATGTTCACTGTGCATTAGAAAAGAATGTATAATTTACTGCTACTGAGTGAAGTGTTCATATATGTCTATAATGTCAAGTTGGTTATTGTTGCCTTTAGATGTTTTGATTCTTTGTTGAGTTTCTTTCTAGATTGTCTGTCCTTTACTGAGAGTGGTATGTTGAAGTCTCCAACTATTATTGTGGAAGTATTTTTCTTTTCAGTGCTTTTAGAGTTTGTTTTACTTTTTTTGGAACCCTGTATTAAGACTGTGTCTTCTTGGTGGGTTGTCCCTTTAATCATTATACAATGTCCTTCCTTGTCTTTTATGGTGGATTTTGTCTTAAAGTTTATTTTATCTGAGATTAGTATTGCCACTCCTACTCTTTTTGGTTACTGTTTGGTTGATTTATATTTTCTATCCTTTGATTTTTAATATATTTGTGTCTTTTTCTCTAAGGTGTATCTCTTGTAGACAGCATGTTGATGTTTTTGTTTGTTTGTTTTTATCTATTCTGCCACTCTCTGTCTCTTTACTGGTACATTTAAGCCATTTACATTCACTGTGATTATTGGTATACCAAAAAACCTAACTCATTACCATTTAGTCGATTCTGACTCATAGCAACCCTGTAGGACAGAGTAGAACTGCCCTATAGGGTTTCCAAGGAGTGGCTGGTTAGACTCAGGTTGTTGCCTGATATTGGTTCTCTAACGGAAGGACTTTCTGTAATATTTCTTGTAACTTTGAATTGGTTTTTACTAATTCCCTTGATTTCTGTTTATCTAGAAATGTCCTAATTTTCTCATTGTAGTTGAGAGAGTTTTGCAGGATATATTATTCTTGCTTAAAATTTTTTTTCTTTCTTTCAAGGTTTTATATATATATCATCCCATTGCCTTCTTGCCTCCGTAGTTTTTCTACAGAGTAATCAAAGCTTAGTCTTATTGGCTCCCCTTTTTAAATGACTTTTCATTTTTCCCAAGCTGCTCTCAGGATTCTGTTTTTGTCTTTGATTTTGACAAGTATGATTATGATACATCTTGGTGTCTTTCTTTTGGGATTCATCCTATATGGGGTTCATTGTGCTTCTTGGATGGTCAGCTTTTTGTCTTTCGTGATATTTGGAAAGTTTTCCACCAACAATCTTCAACAATATTCTCTGTGTTTTCCATTTGCTCCCCTTGTTCTGGAACTCTGATGGTGTACCATTTTTTGCTCTTGATTTTGTCCCACATAATTCTTTGGTTTTGTCTTAGTTATCTCATGCTGCTTTAACAGGAATACCACAAGTGGATGGTTTAACAAAGAGAAATTTATCCTCTCACAGTCCAGTAGACACAAGTCCAAATTCAGGGCATCGACTCCAAGGAAGTCTTCAAGTCCAAATTCAAGGCTTCCTCTCCAGGGAAAGGCTTTCTCTGTCAGCTCTGGAGGAAGGTCCATGTCATCAATCTTCCCTTGGTCTGGGAGCTTCTCTGCGCAGGAACCTCAGGTCCAACGGACACACTCTGCTTCCGGAACTGTTTTCTTGGTGGTATGAGGTTCCCCCTTCTCTGTTTTCTTCCCTTTCCTTTTATCTCTTGTAAGGTAAAAGGTGGTGCAGGCCACACCCTAGGGAAACTTCCTTTACATTGGATCAGGGATGTGACCTGGGTAAGGGTGGTGTTACAATCCCACCCTAATCCTCTTTAACATAAAATTACAATCACAAAATGGAGGCCAACCACACAATTCTGGGAATCATGGCCCAGCCAAATTAATACACACATTTTTGGGGGGACATAATTCAAACCATGACAGGTTTTCTTCATTTTCCTTCATTCTTTTCTCTGATTTTTTCTCAAACAAGCTGATGTCCATGGATTTGCCTTCAATCTTGCTGATTCTGTTTTCCATTGTTTCAATTTTTTTTCCAAAAAACCTTCTATTGAGTTGTTCAGTTTTGAAATTCTGTCATTTATTTTTTGGATCTCTAGTTGCTGTTGTTGTATGATTTCTAATTATTTATTATTTTGATGTTTTGTCCTTGTATTATTTCCTGAATTCTTCTCTTGTTTTGTGTATGTTTTCCTTGATTTTTGCTGTGTTTTCATTGGTTTTGTCTGTGTTTCCCATGATTTTGTCTTTTTAAACTTGGTTTTTCTGTGTTGTCCTTGATCTCTTTCTTAATCTCTTGGACATCCCTAAATATTAGTCTTTTGAATTTCATATCAGGTAGTTCCAATGCCTTTTCCTCTACCAGAAGGCTATCTGATTCTTTATTTTGGTCACTTGCTGGAGCCATCTTGTCCTGTTTTCTTATATGTTTTAATATTGTCTGCTGTCTTGAGATATTTAAGTATTATTTTCTTTCTTTCTTTATTGTATGTTCATTTGTTTTGTGCTGTTTTTTTGTTTTGTTTTGATACATCAGGGTAGGCAGGCCAGGTGTGCTTTGCTGCTTGCTCATTTGTGGGCACAATAGCTCTCACCACCTTGTCTGAGTGGGCAGGGCAGCAGCAGGCAGGTCAAGCCCAGTTCAATGTTCTCTTCTTTGGCAAGATAGCTCAGGTCTGACTGGGCAGGCACTGTCTGCCTCCTGATATTGGTCCAGTGGTGTGGGAGCATTCACAGCCCTTCGCCAGATGGGTGGGGATGTCAGACAGGGAATGGTATGATCTTACTTCCCACCATTCAGGAGCTGGTCAAGTGGCAGGAGGGGAGGGGCAGAACGGGCCCAGTGTGATGAGCCTGTGTGCTGGAGGCACTCTAGTCGTGGCAGCATGGCAGGGGCTGGTGGGAAGGAGGTGGAGGTGTTGTATGGGGCTAGGCATGAGGGAGAAAGAAAAAAAAAAAAAACACAGGGTGATGTGGTGGCGGCCTGCAGGTGGGAGTAGGGTGGACCGGGGGGCTGGCTGGAAGGGGATTAGGTGGCATACAGGGCTAAACTAGATGGAGAAAGAAAGCAAAAGAAAAAAAAATGGCTGTGTGATGAGAGCTGGTGGGTTGGGCTGGGGTGGACCCAGGGCAGTAGTGGGTCGTTGCATCTGTGGCACTCTACATGTGACGATGTGGTGGGAGCTGGTGGGAAGGCGAAGGGGATGGTGTACAGAGCTACATGGAAGGGAGAAAGAAAAGTAAGAAAGGGAAAAAAATATGGAGGCATGGCAGGGGCTGACGAGAGGGGGCAAGGTGGACCCAGAGACCAGTGCAAAGGGAGGGGAGATGGCTTAAAGGGTTAGGTGGGAGGAAGAAAGAAAAAAAGAAAAATGGTGGGAGCCGGCAGATGGAAGCAGGTTGGATCTGGGGTGGCAGCGGGTCAGTGCACTGGTTGCTCTCTAGCCACAGTGGTGTAGCGGGGGCTGGTGGATGGGGAGAAGGTGGTATATGGCACTAAGTGGAAGGGAGAAAGAAAGGGAAAAAGAAAAGAAAACTGGTGGTGCAGTGGGGGCCAGCAAGTGTGGGCAGAGCCGACCTGGGGGCTGGTGGTAAGGGAAGGGGAGGTGGTATATGGGGATATGTGAGAGGGAGAAAGAAAAGGAAGAAAAAAAGCCACACAGTGGTAGGGGGTGGTGCAGGGGTGTGTGTGGGGCTCCTATTGTGGACCTTGGTGGTAGGGGCTACTGGGATGGGGGGGATTCTTGCTTCTAGTCACTAGAAAGGTGAGAGGTAGGAAAGTGTGTTTCTCTGGTTACCCGGTGCTCTGTCTCCTGTTGGGAGCTCCATGAATTTGCCTTCCAGTACTCCCTGTCTGGGGTCATTGCTGCCTATGTTTCAAGATGGCCACTTTGTGCCATGTTAGTTGGCAGAGGACCTCACTCCGTATCTCTCCCCTTTCTCTATTTTCCATCAGTTTCTTCCTCCATTTGGTGTTTGATGTAGTTTTTTTTGTCTCTTTATTTGATGCTCAGGGTTCCAGGACTGACATTTGTATCTGTTTTACAGGTCTTTGCTGCAGAGGGATGGCATGGTGCATCTGTATAAGGTGCCATGTTGGCTCCATCCCCTCGAGTTAATTTTTGACTCATAGTGGCCACATGTGACAGAGTAAAAGTGTCCCATAAGGTTTTCTAGGCTGTAATTTTTACAGGAGCAGATCACAAAGTCTTTCTCCCATGGAGCTGCTGGGTGAGTTCGACCCACCGATCTTTTGCTTATCAGCTGTGTGTTTAGCTGTTGTGCCACCAGGGCTCCCTTAACATGTTCCGGGAGAGGATCAAAGTTGTGTTTTAGAGTAATCACTCTGTGGATGTGAAGAGTGGGATGGGGAACCATCCAGTGGGCCATGTGAGAGCCTTCATGGGAACTCAGCTTAGCCTGAAGGATTTCCAGGGAAAAGAAGGAGGAAAAGGCACCCCAGAAGTTAATAGGGGGACTTCCAGAGAATAGCTGTAGTGTCTCAGTACTCAGTGAGGCCCCAAGGGGCCATGACATGGCTCATATGATAGGAGTGGAGAGTCCTATATATCAGAAATATTCAAATGTTTTAGCTATATAAGGAAGCTTTTCAAACAACATCTTACCAAAAACTTCAGTAAGTAAAACAGATAAAAGTTGGGGAGCTTTCATTAAAACTGGGAAGGGCCCCACCCACATCCATAGGTCATCCTTTTCCTCCTCCCCGCAGTGGTCTCCAAGCCATTCTCACAGAACCCCCTAGGTTCTGAGGAACACAGTTTGGGAACTTCTGAGGGAGGAAGAGTGAGAGTTACAGCATTCTGGTGTGCATTCCCTCTCCTTCTTTCCTTGGACATTCACAGGTAACTTTCTTTCTGCAAACAGACCAGTGTCTCTTACCATGCTCCCTTCCTCTACCACCACCAACCATGACCAGACAGAAGTTCTCTGTAGTGCCAAATCATTGAGCCTCTTTCCTGAAGGCAGGGCTATTTGCTTACCTTTCCTCCCCCACTTTGGCACCTCTGCTCCTATAAATACACCGTATGAATGTAATTATGTGATGGAACCCAAGTGGCTCCAGAGAACTTGCTCCAGGCTATTGTGTCAGCAATATACCTCTGAGAAGCATATAAAAAAGACACATGACTCAGGAGGGAAAACACATGCTAAAAAAGAAAGGAGCGAGAAAAAAAATACAACAAACAAAACTCATAACACTATATTATGAGAATTCCCAGGAGAAGAGAAAGGCTCCAAAAAGGCAACTCCAGTCTCTTGAACACAAAGTGTGGTTTTTTATAGCCTTCCCTAACTCTCTTTGACTCTTTTACCATTTCACCCTCACAACACACTTTTTTTTCCTTTGGAAATTAAACACAAAACACTTACTGTATATTTAAAGGGAAAAAACTCTGAATACTGAAATGACGTTAAGAAGGTTGATGCAAAAGCTGAAGAGGCCAGGAAATTGAGTGTTTATCCTGCCACTCTTTCCCTAACGTATGGCCATGTACACCTTTACACATTACTCTGCTTCAAATTATAAATTAAGCTTGATCATAAAGAAGTCAATAAAGATAATTAGAGCCAAGTCAAGGAGCTTAAGCATCAGCAGGAGCCTGGGACAGAGGGTGGGTCTGGCTGAGTAGGGCTGGGGGAGGTGCTGGACCCTGCCCTCCCCTGGTCTAAATGTCACAGTAGCACAGAAACTACTGTTTCCTTCAGTGTCTGGGGCTGCAGCAAGGTCTCTGTGAAGAAGTCCTGGACATGCTGTGCTTTCCAGCTCTGGAAACTTGGCTCCTGCATTTCCTTAAATACCCTCCCTGTCTCTGCCTGTCTCAAACCTTCCTGTCCTTCATAGCCAGGACATGGTCTCCATGAAGCCATCTGTAAATCTCCAGCTTTTACTTTCTCTGGTCTTCTCTGGCCCTCATGTAGATGTATAGTTAAGATTCTCAATTCTGATCACCTGAGTTCATGTCACTGTCCCACCACTTTGGACACAGTACTAAGCCTCTTTATGCCTCTGTTGCCTTGTCTGTGAGATGAACTACTTGTGTGGATTAAGTGACATTGTAGACATAAAACCCTTTTGTGCGTGGCTCATTAAGTTTCCAATGTGTATTGCTTACTATTTGTTACTGTTAACTGCTGTCTAGTTGGCCTCCTACTAGTGGTGACCCCACCCATGCACAATGGAACCAAAGGCTGCCTGGTCCTGCATCATCAGTTAAGGATCTGATCATTGTGGTTTTCACTGACCATAGGGTTTTTGTTTGTTGATTTTCAGAAGTAGACACCAGGCCTTTCTTCCTAGTATGTCTTAGTCTGGAGCCTCCACTGAAACCTGTTCAGCATCATAGCAACATGCAAGCTTCCACTGACAGATAGGTGGTGGCTGCTCATGAGGAATCTAACCCAGGACTTCCACATGGAAGGCAACAATTCTACCACTGAACAACCACTGCCTCATTATTATAGCCAGATAAATCTGCATTGAGTTCCTACTTAGTTCAGGCATTCTATTAGGCACTGGAAGTACAGAAATGAGCAAGGTCATCAGAGGCTCTGCCCTCAGGGGTCTACAGTCAGTTGGTGAGTCTTACAATTTATATACATTTCTTTCTTGCACCAGTCTCCTTTTTTCCCCTTATATTGTGGTTGTATTTATCTCTTTGTCCTCTGCCCTTAGTATATCTCCATCCCAGAGGGTTAGGGCTCTTGCTCCCATTTTGCAGGTGAGGAAATTAAGACCTGAGAGGTTAAGTAACTTGTAAATATTCCTGTATTGAGGAAATGGTGTAGCTGGGATCCTCGGTCTATTTGTTACCGAAGTTTTCACATCTCTGCTATACAGCCCCACCCTCACATATCAGAGAGATTTTGAATTAAGATTAGTGCAAACATCAGGTGGTGCAAGACTATTGTTGAGTGGGCATTTGGTAAGCATAATATTAGAAATTAGAGTGAATAATGCTACTTTGTGTTTTTTATATTTGCTAGGTTTCCGTAATGTATTTTCATAGTAAAGAAGAGATTTTGGTTCTCATGAATAAAATATTTATAAGTTTTCTAAATATCTGAAGTTATGTGTATCATGATTTGGAGGCTAATGTGGGCAGTTGTTTTGGTCATCTTACAACTTCAAGAAGGAAGTGACCAAATCCAAGAACTAGCATTGATGGTGGAGCTGGCACCAGCACTTGCCTCTTGCCCAGCTTTAGTGGTATCAGGCTTAGAAGCGGAGGTGTCCTATTCTGGGCAGGAATGAACTTTCCAGGCTGATCTTATCTTCCACCAGTCTTGTTGAGAAAACCTGGCTCTGCCCTCATTTTTTGGGCAGCTTGTTAAATCCGCAGATTCCCAGACCCGCACAGACTTTCTGCGTCAGACTCTGAGGGGAGCTGGGGGCCTGCACTTTCATGAGTTCCCTAGTGGTGCAGAGGCACAAGGAAGAATCACCAGCTGTCTCCAGTGCAAAAGTGGCATTGGTGAACCATGATGCCTGACCTCAAGTGATCACTGTGTCACTCACTCACCACTATCTTCTTCAAAGACCTTCAGTTAGTCGTTCAGCAATGATAACGTAAACCTCTATTGTGAGCATAGGAGATGGGAAAGGAAACTAGCTTTTACCCTTATTGATCTCCAGAATTAATACCATAGATTGGGATGGTCAAAACAATGGTGCCTTCTTATTTGTTTGTTTGGTTGTTTATCAAAGGTTTAATCCTTGTCCAAGCCTGAGCTGGATGAATGCCGACGGATATTGACAAGAATGTTGGAGAAATATGCAGGTCTTTGTTCACAAAGACTATATGCTACTTTCAGGAAACTATCTGTGCTCAAGAGACCAAGCATGCTTCCACAGGGAGCTCAGGACAGGGAGAGAACCACTGAGCTGGCAGGGTGGCGGCAGCCCTCACAAGAAAAATGACCCCTCATTTATTTTTCATTTATGAAATGATTAATCTATGCATTATTTTTCCCCCAAAGGATTTTAGGTGGTTTTCAAAACCATATGTAATTCAAAATATAAGATAAATGATGGCAAATATATATGCATAGAAAAATAACAAATCTAGGGATTATAGGATTATAGTTGACCCTTGAGCTTAAAAAAATAAATGTTTAGATGGATGTGTGTCATATATATATGTATATATGTGTACATATATATATATATGTATATATGTGTACATATATACATATATATATATATATATATGTATATATACACATACATATATAAAGTGTTTGATTGCTATCCAAAAGCAAAAGTTTGGCAGTTTGAACCCACCAGCCATTTCATGGGAGAAAGATGTGGGAGTTTGCTTCCACAAAGATTTACAGACTTGGAAACCCTATGGGGCAGTTCTACTCTATCCCACAGGGTCACTATGAGTTGAAATCAACTTGATGGCAGGGGCATGGGACAGGCAGGGTACACCGTAGGGGAAACCTCACTTTTTGCTCTTAAGGACTTCGACTGATTGGATGAGTCTCACTCACATTACGGAAAACAATCTGCTTTACTTAAGACCAACTGGTTAATATTATGTAACCACTTTATAACAGCATCTAGACTAGTGTTTGACCAAACAGTGGGGTACCGTGGCCTAGCCAAGTTGATATATAACATTAACCATCACCTGTATAAGTACGTGTAGGGTGTAGGGGGTGGGACTAGGGGAGGGTGTCCTGACCTAGCTTGTGTTTTTTATTTTTTACCTTGTAATTAGTACTATATTTGGCTTCAGGAAGTTTTAATTTTATTACAGAATGTATACTGCAGATGACTCACAGCTCTTACATGGATCCTAAGGAGAACTTGATTACAAAGGATTGGGAAATTCACCCAGAGACCTCAATGACCAATGGCTGGGAAGATAACTAGTGAGGAAGTGACTCGTGTTGATGGCTAATGAGGAAGATGGTGGTGACTTTCTTGGCTAGTCCTAAGTCTCCTGTTTCCTCATCAAAATCCTTTGATTACCTCTTTGGCCAGGCAAAGCTCTCCTTACTGTTTCTTTCACCTTACTGGTAATATTTCCAGAACCCTGCTCCTACTTGTCTATCCCAACAGGACAATCCCATGAATCTTTGCAGCACATACTGTTAGAACACTAGACTGTTTAGTAGGCATACATCCATTTAGAAGATCATCATCTGAAGAGTCTTGGAATCTCAGGCCTCCCTGAACTGAGTTTCCAATCTGTCTCAATTTATGGCCATCTTCAGACAGGATCACAAAGCACTCTATGTGTCCACATTAAGCTTGTGGTTTTCTTGGCACATAGATATCAAAGCAAAGGATGCCAGGAAATAAATCAGGAAACAGGATTGAGAGATTAGCACAAAAAGGATTAAGGGCAATGCAGAATATATCCTGCTTCTGATGAACGCAGAAGGATCACTGTCTTAAAAATTCCTTAAAATAGTCCAGAAATGCTAAAAGTGAGTAGGGGATGGTCTAAGATGGTGGAGCAGTCAGATGCTTTGTAATGTGCCTCTTACAACAAAGACCTGAGAAAACAAATGAATTGAATATAGATGACAACTTTGGAACCCTGAGCACCAAAGACAAGGCTAAAGAATCCGACCAAATGCAAAGTGGAAGGAGAGACAGTACGAAAACAGTGGACATGGAGAATTACAGATCGCTGGTGCTTTGCTAGCCAAACCTCTGCAGTGTGGCCATATTGCGACAAAGCAAGCCGTGTTCCCAACCAAAACTCCCATAGCCTGGTGCAGCCAAGCAGGAACAACTCTGCCCTTATGTCCAGAGCCAAGCAGGAGTGCTTCTCATCCTGCAAAACTTAAGTGCATGCACCCCACCCACAGCATCCACCCTGTCCATCCATGCCAGAGGCCTATGAGCCTGTAGAGCTCCCCCACCCTCCTCACCTATTCTCCCTCCCCACATGTGATCACAGTCTGGTGGCATCCACCACCACCCTCCTCCTGGGAGCCCATGAACTGGAGACACCTGCTCCTTTGCTCAGCCACCCATGCTGGGGACCCATGGACCTGCAGCACATCCTACTGCATCCAGCTGCCTACACGAGAGACCCAGGGGCCTATGCGGCTGCCTCACCCTCCTTGCCCATCTCCCTGCCCTTAACACAATCGCAGTCTTGTGGCATCTGCCAACACCCCAGCCCCTAAGCCAAGAGCCCACAGACTGGAGGCACCTGCCCTTTCACTCAACCACTTGTTCTGGGGGCCCATGGATGTACAGTGCCTCCTGACTGCGCCAGCCAACTGTACCAGGGGCCTGAGGGCTAGTGATGCCTCCCACTCTCTCCAGCCACCTGCACTGGGGCCCTATGGGCCCTCCCACTCCCTCTAGCCACCTGTGCTAGGGGCCTGAGCCTGTGGTACCCCTATTCCCACAAGCCACACACGGTGGGACCTGAGGGCCAGCTGTGCCTCCCACTCCTTCAGCCACCTGTACTGGGGGCCTGAGGACTGGCAGTGCCTCCTTCACCCACCATCCACCTGCACCAGGGGCCTGAGGAGTGGTGGTGCCTCCTGATCCCTACAGTCACCTGTGCTAGGGGCCCGAGGACCACCTGCACAACATCCCCCATGACTCACTCTAGCAGACACAGCATGCCCTCCAACTGGACACCCATGAGCAGGCAACATCTCCCTTCCCTCCCCCAGCATCACTCCCCCCTGACTGGAAGCTAGTGCCTTCTCAGAACACCCCCACACAGCCCTGCCTGCCTGGGACTATCAATGAAAGTTTCTGCACCACTCACCTGGTGACTGACAACTTGGGCACCCTCACCATGACCACCTGGTAATTGGCAGAGCACGTACACAACACCCAATACAATGACCAGGAAGAATGCCCCCTGCACCCACAGTCAGATGACTGGCTGGACAGACACATCACCTCACCAGAAACTTCATCTAAATCAACAGCAGCCCCAAAAGACCAGTGAAGACAGATCGTTGTTACACACCCAGTTGCTACCCTACCACCCGGAGACAGGAGGTGAAAGCCTTCAAAGCAGCCAGATTAGTGGCCAGAGTAGCACAGATGCCCAGTCTACGTGGATATATGAAAACAAAGCAAAAAACAAAAAAATTCAGGATGCAAGAAACAAACATACAATAACTAAATAAATATAATAACTTCTTGGTGCCTTGGAGACAGCAGACAATATCAAATCACATAAAGAAGCAAGACAAAATGGCTCCAGCAAGTGTTCAAAATAAAGAACCAGAAAATCTTTCTGAGGAAGAAATGGCAATGGAACTACCTGATAAGGAATTCAAAAGACTAATATACAGGGCCCTCCAAAAGATCAACAAAGAAATCAAGGAAAACAAAGACAAAAAGAGGAAAATATAAACAAAATCAAGGAAAATAAGACAAAGCAATAGAAGAATTCAGCAAAACAATACAAGAACAAATCAGCAAAATAAATATACAGTTAGAAACCATACAAAAACAGCAACTAGAAACACAAAAGATTAATAATAAAATTTCAGACTTAGACAACTCAATAGAAGGATATAGGAGTAGCAATGAAACAATTGAAGATAGAATAAGATTGCCAACCAAGAATTATATATCCAAAATTGTCTCTAAAATAGATGGGAAAATTAGGGCATCCAGATAAACAGAAATTAATGGAATTTGTAAAAACCAGACCAAACTTACAAGAAATATTAGAGGAAGTCATTCAGATAGAGACCCAACAACATAAGGAAACAACCTGAGATTTCATGCAGGGAGCATCAGCCAGGTACTAACCCAGGTAAAGAATTATAAAAAATAAAACAAAGCTAAAATACTGAAAACAGCAAACCAGAGACATCAATCTGTAAATGAGGACAATGTCAAAGCAAAAAAGAGGGAATAAATGATGCAATTATAGAACTTTCATATGGAGAGGGTCTCAAGGAGATAATAAGAAATAAAAGACTGGTTAAAAATTAGGAAGATAAAGGTAAATTTCAAGGTAACCACAAAGAAAGTTAACAAACCTACTCATCAAAATAAAAAAGAAGTAAACACAAAATCAATAACAATGAAAGAAACTGAAAGAAAATCCACAAACAAAAAGAACCCAACACAGAAAATTAAGCAGAACAAAGGAACTGTCAACACTACAACAATAAAAAAGCACAACAAAATGATGACAGTAAACACATATTTGTCAATAATTGCACTGAATATAAATAACTTAAATGTACCAGTAAAGAGAGAGATAGAGAGAGAGAGTGGCAGAATCGATTAAAAAAAAAGAAAAGCCCTATCAATATGCTGTCTACAAGAGACACACGTTAATCTCAAAGACATACACAAATTAAAACTTAAACAATGGAAAATATATATCCAGCAAACAATAACCAAAATAGAGCAAGAGGGGCAATAGTAATATCTGATAAAATAGACTTTAAGGCAAAATCTGCCATAAAAGATAAAGAAGAACATTATATAATGATGAAAGCATTAATCCACCAGTAGTACATCACTGTAATAAATATATATGAACCCAATGACAGGGTTCCAAAATACGTAAAGCAAACTCTAACAGCCTTGAAAAGAGAAATAGAGTTTCACAATAATAGTAGGAGATCTCAACACACCACTTTCGGTGAAGAATAGAACATCTAGAAAGAAACTCCATAAATCTACAGAAGATCTAAATGCCACAATCAACCAATTCAACCTCATAGACCTATACAGAACTCTCCACCCAACAGCAGCAACGTATACATTCTTTTCCAATGCACATGGAACATTATCCAGAATAGACCATATTTTAGGCTACAAAGCAGACTTTAACAAAATCCAAAACATCAAAATAATATAAAGAATTTTCTCTAATCATAATGCAATAAAAGTAGAAATCAATAATAGGAATAGAAGGGATAAAATCAAATATGTGGAAACTGAATAACAGTCTCCTTAAAAGTCACTGGGTAATGGAGAAAATCAAAGATGGAATAAAAAAAGTCTCCTAGAATCAAATGAGAATGAAAGCACATATTACCAAAACCTTTGTAATACAGCAAAAGCAGTGCTCAGAGTTCAATTTATAGCAATAAATGCACACATCAAAAAAGAAGAAAGGGCAAAAATCAAAACACTAACCCTACATCTTGAACAGATAGAAGGAGAACAGCAAAAGGAGCTTACAGTTCTCAGAAGAAAGGACATAATAAAGATTAGAACAGAAATAGAGAACAGAAAAACAATAGAAAGAATCAACAAGACCAGAAGTTGGTTCTTTGAAAGGATCAACAAAATCAACAAACCACTGGCCAAACTGACTAAAGAAAGGCAGAAGAGGAAGCAAATAACCTGGATAAGAAATGAGATGGGTGACATCACAACAGAACCAACTAAAATAAAAAGGATCATAACAGAATACTTTGAAAAATTGTACTCTATGAATATGAAAACCCAGAAGAAATGGACAAATTTCTAGGAACAAACTACCTATCTAACTTAACACAAACTGAGCTAGAAAACTGACCTATAACAAGAGAAGAGATTGAAGAGGTAATTAAAAAAAAAAAAAAAATCCCAACAACAACAACAAAAAAACCCCTAGCATGGATGACTTCACTGGAGAATTTTACCAAATATTCAGAGAAGAGCTCACATCAATTACTGAAAATATATCAGAGTATAGAAACAGAGGGAATACTCTCGAATTTATTTATGAAGCCAACATAACCCTGATACCAACACCAGGCAGACACCACAAAAAAAAAAAAGAAAGAAAATTACAGACCAATATCTCATGAATATAGATGCAAAGATTCTCAAAATAAAATTCAACAGCATATCAAAAAAATAATTCATCACAACCAAGTGGGATTCATACCTGGTATGCAAGAATGGTTCAATATTAGAAAATCAATCAACATAATCCACCACATAATTAAAACAAAAGGCATTTGATAAAGTCCAATACCCATTCCTGGTAAAAAACTCTCAGCAAAATAAGAATAGAATGAAAATTTCCCAACATAACTCAGGGCATTTACAGAAAATCAACAGCCACCACTGTTCTCAATGGAGACAGACTGAAAGAATTCCCCTTGAGAGCGTGAACCAAACAAGGATGTCCTTTGTCACTACTCTTATTCAACACTGTGCTGGAAGTCCTAGCTAGAGTAAGAAGGCAAGAAAAATAAACAAAAGGCGTCCAAATTGATCAAGAAGAAGTAAAACTATACATATTTGCAGATGATTTGATCCTACATGTAGAAAACCCCAAAGATTCTATAAGAAAGCTACTGGAACTAATGAGAGGATTCAGCAAAGTGCAGGATACAAGATAAATATACAAAAATTGGTTGGATTCCTCTACACCAACAAAGAGAACTTTGAAAAGCAAACCAGGAAAACAATACCATTTACAATAACCCCTAAAAGATAAAATACTTAGGAATAAATCTAGCCAGGGACATAAAAGATCTATATAAAGAAAACTACAAAACACTACCACAAGAAGCCAAAAGAGACTTACATAAATGGAAAAGCCATACCATGCTCATGGATAGGAAGACTCAACATGGTGAAAATGTAATTACTACCCAAAGCAATCTACAGATACAATGCAATCCTGATCCAAATTACAACAGCATACTTTAATGAGATGGAAAGATTAATTACCAACTTCATATGCAAAGGAAAGACTCCCCAGATAAGTAAAGCATTACTGAAGAAGAACAAAGTAGGAGGTCTCACACTAACAGATCTCAGAATCATGGTAGTCAAAACAGCCTGGTACTGGTACAATGAAGGACACATAGACCAATGGAACAGAAATGAGAACCCAGATGTAAATCCATCCACCTATGGACAGCTGATCTTTGAGAAAGGGCCGAAGTCCATTAAATGGGGAAAAGACAGTCTCTTTAAAAAATGGTGCTGGCAGAACTGGATGTCCATTTGTGAAAAAAATGAAACAGGACCCATACCTCATACTATACACAAAAACTAACTCGAAATGGATCAAAGCCCTAAATATAAAACCTAAAGCAATAAAGATTATGGAAGAAAAAATAGGGACAATGCTAGGGGCCCTAATATATGGCAGAAATAGGATATCAAACATAACTAAAAATACACAAACACTAGAAAAAGAACCAGATAAATGGGACCTCCTAAAAATTGAAGACTTATGCTTATCAAAAACTTCCCCAAAATAGTACAAAGAAAGCCTACAGACTGGGAAAAAAATTTTGACTATGACATATCCGGCAAGGGTCTAATATCTAAAATTTATAGAAAACTTCAAGACCTCAACAACAAAAAGACAAACAATCCAATTAAAAATGGGCAAACAATATGAACAGACAGTTCATGAAAGAATACATTCAGATAGTTAACAAATACATGAAGAAATGCTGGCGATCAATAACCATTAAAACCCATTGCCGTTGAGTCGATTCCAACTCATAGCAACCCTGTGGGACAGAGTAGAACTGACCCATAGGTCTCCAAGGAATGCCTAGTGTATTTGAACTGCCGACCTTTTGGTTAGCAGCTGTAGCTCTTAACCGCTATGCCACCAAGGTTATGCAAATTAGAACTACAATGAGATACCATCTCACTCCAACATTACTGGCACTAATCAAAAAAACAGAAAGTAATAAATGTCAGAGAGGTTGTATGGAGATTGGAACTCTTATGCACTGCTGGTGAGAATGTAAAATGGTAGAACCACTGTAGAAATCGGTATGGCCCTTCCTTTAAAAGCTAGAAATAGAAATACCATATGACCCAGCAATCCCACTCCTAGGTATATATCCTAAAGAAATAAGAACCATGACATGAATAGACATATGCATGCCCATGTTCATTGCAGCATTATTCACAATAGCAAAAGAGATGAAAACAACCTAAGTGTCCATTAACAGATGAATGGACTAAAAGCTGTAGTTACACAAATGGAATACTATGCGATGATAAAGAACAATGACAAATCCATGAAACATCTCACAACATGGAGGAATTTGTAGGGCATTATGCTGAGTGAAATAAATCAATCACATAAGGACAAATATAGCATGAGATCACTCCTGCAAAGAAACAAGAAGAAGTTTATACCCAGGGAAAAAAAAATTCTTTGATGGTTACCAGGGATGGCAGAGGAGGAAGAGAAAATTACCAAATAGATGAAAGACACATAATAATACTGGTGAAGGAAAAGTAAATACACAATATGGAGGAAGTCAGCAAAACATGACCAAGGCATGGGTGGACAAAAGACAACAATATTAATTACCATAGCATAGACAATCCTGCAACAATAGTATTAACAGCCACTAATTTATGAATGGATAGATAAGTAGATAGTAGATAGTAGATAGGTATGCCAAGACATGTGGGAACACACCCACCTGCAGATATAGTTTTGGTGGTGGATATTTATACGTACATAACTGTACCCATCGAGTTGATTCTAACTCTTAGTGACCCTGTATGACAGGGTAGAACTGCTCCATAGGTTTTCCAAAGAGTGACTAGTGGATCCAATTGCTGACCTTTTGGTTAGCAGCCAGACTGTTAACCACTGTGCCACCAGGGCTCCTACATAATGGTGCTGCTTATATATTAATATAGACAATAGAGCACACAGGGGCCACAGTTGGGAAATTTCTTAGACATAACCCAACACCTTGTGGGATGAAGTTCCTAGGCTCATAGGGGAAGGACCTTAGACACAGGGGACATCTACATCAATTGGCACAACATAGTTCATAAAGACTAAGTTCTGCATCCTATTATGTAGAGTAGCATCAAGGGTCTTAAAAGCTTGTGACTGGCCATCTAAGATACAACTATTTGTCTCTTTCTGTCCGGAGCAAAAGAAAGTGAAGAAAATCAAAGACTCGAGGGAGCAATTAGTTCAAAGGACTAATGGAGCACATGAACAACAGCCTATACAACCCTGAGACCAGAAGAACTAGATGGGGCCAGGCTACCACTACCAACCACTCTGACAGGGATCAAAACAGAAGGTCCTAGACAGAGAGGGATAAAAACTGTAGAACAAAAAATCAAGTTCACAAAAAAGACCACACTTACTTGTCTCACACAGGCTGGGGGAACCCACCAAGAGTATGGCCCTAAGACATCCTTCTGAATTGGAACGGAAGCGATTCCCAGAGACCACCTTTCAGCCATACCATAGACTGGCCCACAAAATAAACAATAATACCTGAGAGGAATGTGCTCCTTAGAACAATCAATTATATGAGATCAAAATATTTGCCCAAAATCAAAGATGAGAAGCTAGGAATGTGTAGAAAATCAGGACGAAAAGAAACAGGGAAACTAGGATGTAAATGAGAGAGTGCTGACACACTGTGGGGAATGAAAACCAATGTTATGGAACACTTTGTGTACAAACCATCAAATGGGAAACTACTTTGCTCTGTAAACTTTCACCTAATGCACAATAAATTTTTTTTTTTAATTTAAGCTTTATATATTGTGGAATCTAAAAAATAAAAAATAAGAAATACTAAAACTGAAAAGAGTTGTTGGATATTTTTAAAATATAGAATCTCAGAAGCAATGTCATAATTTTTTAGGAATTCACTGGCCATTTTGTACACTGATGCCAGAAATAGGAAGTATGTTAATACATATCAGGCCAAATCCAGGCAGGTGAGAATTGAGAGGAACAATGTTTGGGTGAAAACAAAATATCATTGTCCTGCTGCATCAGCATATATTGATATCCTCACATGGGCTCAGGACCCTGTAGCACATACAGACAGTATGATCTCATCTTCAATTTTAACGGCCAGAGTTCTGCAAAAAAATGAGAACCTGTGTTTTCCATCCAAGTAACAGAGACCATGAGTGTTTAGGCCAGGTTTTCTTGCTAATCCAGACATTTTAGACAAATTTGTGATTAGACAAAAAATAATACATTCTGTGGCCAAAGCAATGTTAATATACTTTTCCTTTTTATACAAAAGATGAAACTACAGATAATTAATAGAACAGTGTGTGGTTTATCTATAAATTCATCTCCTTGTACTCCTTTGAGAATAATTTAATTCTGACAAAAATCTCAAATTGAATTATATTTTCTGGTTGGCTTTCAGGATCTGTGTGTGTCTCTTTCTCATGAGTCTAAAAGAGGACCTCACTGAAGGAAATGCATTCCTATATCAAGTTCTTCTTTGGCCTCATTTTTCTGAAAGGGTACACCCGAGCACCAGTGTCTCCAAAAGATATTCCCTAGCTCAAAAAATCAAAAATTCTAGATCTAGAAAAGGTGTTAGAAAAAGGATTTAATCTCCTTACCATAAAAATGAAGATCCAAACCCAGAAAGACGAAATTATTTCCCCAAGTTCAGATCTTCTACTCCAACTCAAGGTGCTTTCTATCATCCACGGTTGTGCTACCATTTTGTTCAGCCAAATTCTCCACCTCTGAAGGGCTGCACAGTTGTATTATGGAGTAAGAAGCAAATCTTAATGGGCTTCAGAAGGAAGAAGTACCCCCTGAGGGACTACTCTCAGTGCAGTGAAGCCCCACCCCCACCCCCTGTCCTCGATGTATAGAATTACAGAATTAAGCAGGAGGCAGAATTGGGAAAGAAGAGAAGAGGGCCAGGAAAAAGGCATGCTCTGTGAGACCACAGCCTGTGCTCACACTCTGGTCTGTTGAGCCAGAAGTTCAGCCCGAGAACTGCCTTGGATACCTTTGGAGCCCCTACAACAAAGAGCAAGTCTACTGCTACCAGGTCACTCTAGTACTGAGGCATCCACCTCTTGGTTATATTCCCCTCTACCTCAGAATGAGAAAAAAAATAACCTCCCCCTCACTTGACCAAACCTCCTGCTACCAATTTATTCCTGAAGAAAGGAGAAGAGTTATCATACAAGCCATAGGGATGGTGCACTACAAACAGTAACTGTTCTTAAGCATAACGCCACCTCTCTCTCTAGCCTTCCTTTCCAAATGTGCACATTTCTTGCTCCACATTCCCTCTCAGAAAGAAAGATTACTGATATTGCAGGAACGTAAGTGTCTTGGCTGAAGGATGCCTCTGTATCCCCTATAAAAGATTGATGTTGAGTCATTTGCTTGATTCGCAGTGGTGAACCTATCAAAAAACCAAAACCAAACCCATTGCCGTTGAGTCAATCCTGACTCATAGCAACCCTATAGGACAGAGTAGATAGAACTGCACGGTGGGATTTCCAAGGAGTGACTGGTGGATTCGAGCTGCCAACCTTTTGGTTAGCAGCCAAGCTCTTAACTACTGTGTCACCAGGGCTCCATGAACCTATCTGCACTTGATATATTTGAGATGTTGAAGATCACAGGAAAGATAAAAGTCTCTAAGGGCAATACTGGATGGCCATAGCCCAAGCTTTGCCCAGCTTACCATCATATGTGCAGCCAGCCAACCATTCTAGGCCTCTCTGGCAGTGTTTCTGTCGGTGATCATTATAACTTTATTATACTCCCTTTCAGCAAGTCATGAGTTTTTACGACCAAATTACAAGTCTGTTTACAGTTAAGTGGCAGCAAGTACTTTTAAAGCAAGTACTGTAGATATTTTTACAACTGAGTTTGCACCATCAGAAACACACAAAGTATTTAGGCAGGGCCCAGAACACTGGTGAGACTGTTTAGGGTTCAACTAAATAAGGCAAATAAAGAGACTTTGTATTTGCCTGATGGAGACAGATTCCCATCAGACAAGGCTTGGATTAGATTTCCAAACCATGAGGCTTTTGTATATATGCCAATGATGGGTTAATCCTACAGTTTAAGAAACATAATTTGCTTAAATAGCTGAACCAAAATTGGGATAATTACATTGCAATTTTTAAAAATTATTTGGAAGCTGAAGACATATTATTGTGGTTAGGTAGAAGGTGGGGGTTTTAGCATTGGTGAACTAAATATAAATAACAACCTTTTCTTAAAACACATATTTAATTTCCTCCTCTATTCTTTGTTGATGGCTACATTCCAGATTTAGTATAAGATGATTCAAATATTTTAGCTTTATCATTTCAACCAGTTTGCTTGAATAACAGTGGATGACAATATTTTTTTAGCATGGTAAATAGTTTGATCATTTTCAATTAAAATCTCTGTAATTTCATGGAGTGAGAAGTTCAGTTATGAAGAAACTTCTAGTAGAATAAGGGATTGTCAAATATTTTTGGTGATAGAATCACTTAGAACTGTTTGAGAACTTTAATAAATATGTGCATTAAGAAAAAAGAAAAAAAACTATTAGTATTCAGTCAAACCTCTTTACTTTAGCACCTTGGGTCATAAGAACGACTCACCCATCATTGCCAAGCATAAAGAAAACCTCACCTATGGGGAGAAGATGACTCCCAATGCTATGTGTATCTGCAGAGATATTTCTGTGCTGATTTAAAACATTCTAAGCTTTTGATTATAATTTGGAGAATATGTTTTCTCATATACAAGCAGAAGGCCAAGTTATTAATGAGAAGAGTTATAATTTGTTTTTAAGACGATTAATGGAGAAAGTATACTTTCTGTAAACGATTGAAATAAAAAGAGTTTAAGGGGACATGATTGGGTCCAATTGAAGAAAATAAACTTGACATTCATTTTGGAAAACTGCTAAGTCTAAAATAAATATGCGGATCAGTGTGAAGGGTAGAAGAATAGTGAGTGATTTTTTTTTTTTTTAAATTCTGACCAAGTATAATATGGCCACTAAACAACTGGGAGAAAAGAGAGAAGAGAAAATAGAATAAGTGCATTGATTGTTGCATACGAAATAGGTAGGAGTCGAATGAAACATTTGCTATGTAATTTGAAGTTGACAAACCAAATAACAGAATCTTCCTGGAGAGAGAGCTCTTCTACTAAGTATCATTGGCCTCACTGAGACTCAAAATGATTCTCTTTGTCTATCATTATGGTGCTATTGCCAGAAACCATGGGCTCGCCTGGATGATTCTTTGTTCCTGTAACGGATGTGACTTCAGGGTACTACCAGTTGCTGTTGAGTCACCTCTGACTCATGGTGACCCCGTCAGAGTAGAACTGTGCTCCATAAGGTTCTCAATGATTGTGATCTTTTGGAAGTAGAGTGTCAGGGCTTTCTTCTGAGGCACCTCTAGGTGGACTCAATTGCCAACCTTTACAATTAGTAGTCCAGTGCTTAACCATTTGTGCCATCTAGGGACTCCTGAGTTCAGGGCCCAATGGAAGTAAGGATAAATTTCTCAGGAGAAGTACTTGTCCTAAATATGAGTGTGTGTATGTGTGTGGAGAATTGTGAGAATAGTGACCTGACTTTCTGATCCAGGATCCTGGGATTTACTGGCTTCCAAATTCCTTCCTGAGCACACAGATGATTAAGCACTTTCTCAGCTCAGAAATGCTATATCGACACATTGACTTAGCTCACCTATTATTGTGTTAGCTGTAGTGTTCCCAGACAGAAATCCATATCACTAAGACTAAATTCTATAAGGAGTGGTGATTAATCTAACTTTTACCTCTCTGGGCTCTGAAATTCTGATTCTAATTGTTAGATGGGGCCCATGAATAACAGATATAATAACATTAGTTTAATACAGCCAACATTAACTGAGTTAACATTCTATGTCAGGCAACTCACTGTGCTTGTAAAGCACTAAAAACAGTACCTAAATGTAGTTAAAGTTTAACTGTTATTATTTTTTTATGCACTGCCTCATCTAATGCTCACAAAAAGACCCTAGGAAGTAGGTGTTATTACTCTTCCCATTTCACAGCTGAAAAAACCGAAACTGAGATGAAGCGTATTATATTACCCAATGTCACATGGCTAGTAGGCTGCAGAAATAAAAGAACTTGAACTCAAATTTGTTTAAGATCACAACCCATTCACTTCACTATGATATTTCTGGATTGGATTTGTAACTCTGAATTTTATAAAAAGGAGGAGAGTTTGTTGGCAATGCCTGGAAACACTGCATTTTAACAATTATAATCTAAAAGTCCAGCATCATATTCACCAAATTGAGATGCTAGAACAAGAAAAATTGTTAATTTATTTCTCTTATAGGGGAGGAGTTCATATTTATCTTTAATTATGAACATTAGCGAATAGAGGTCTAATTTCATTACTTCACTATTTTCAAATTCATTATTATTCAATTTGATAAATTCAAGTATTTCAAAATGTTCACAAATCAGTAAGAAAAAGATTCACATCCAACCTTAACCTGGTAGAAAAACGGGAAAAGTAGCACCAGAAAAATAACTTCAAACTATGGACCACAAGTGTGTGAAAAAGTTTACTAGTGATCAAAGAAATGCAAATTCAAACATTAATAAAATATCATCTCATTCTATCAAATTGGCATCATTTTTTAACATGTACAATGCATAATGTTGTGTAAGAGGTATGAGGAAAGAAAGACTTTCATATGCTCTTATCATTACAAATAATCTGAAGAGCAATTTGGCAAATTATCTCAAAAGAGGTAAAACCTACACTTTTTGATGTAGCATTTTTCTTCATCTGGGAATTTGTAATAAGAACATAATTTAAGAAATATAAAAGTTGCAGGCATAATAATAAATGTTTATTAAGTAAAAGAGAGAGGAGACCCAATGATCTGCTGTGGCAGAAATATAGTCCCAGACATTTCCAAAGTCAACAATTCCTTCTCGGGTCACCTGGGTTAGAGCTACACTGTGGACAGACTGAGGTCTGGAAAGAAATAGATCACTTGGAGAGCCCAAGAGAACATAGGAGCAACCCCGCTGGCCACTGGATGTTTAGTTTCAGAGTGTGACTTGTACAAACAGCGTGTGCCTTCACCTGCCTCTTATGACTTACTACTCTGCTGTGTGGTTCCATTTAACCCCGGGGTTTCACTCAGCTCCTGCTTATGGGCCATGGGCCAATGTTTAGTTACTGAGTGTTGCTTTATTTTATAACAGTCAAAGTTGGTTACTACATGCAATGAAACATAAAGACAACTGAGGTGTATGCTGCTGATCTTCCTCACTCCGTCACACGGAGGAGAGGGATGCAGAGGAAAACCTCTTTAAGCAGCACGTTATTGTTGTTAGCTGCCATCGAGTTGGCCCCTAACTCATGGCGACCCCATGCACAATGAAAAATGCTGCCCAGTCCTGCACTATCCTCCTTAGACTGTTGTGGTTCATAAGGTTTTGACTGGCTGATTTTTGGAAGTAGAATACCAGGCCTTTCTTCCCAGTCTGTCTTAGCCTAGAAGCTCCGCTGAAACCTGTTCAGTGTCATAGCAACATGCAAGCCTCCATAGACAAGCGGGTGGTGGCAGCACATGAGGTGCGTTGGCTGAGAGTCAAACGCAGGTCTCCACACCGAAGCTGAGGATTCTACCACTGAACCACCCAGCACGACTGCCCTTTACTAATGGCTACCTGTGTTCAGCTTTTCTTTCTGTGCAACTTCATCTGGAGTTCTGTTTTCTCATTGTTACCTGCTTCCAGATATTTCATGAGAGTTTTCCACCAGGCCACTTGTCTGGTTATTCTGGCACCTTCCTGACAACATGACTCCAAGGTTATGAGGTAGTTTGGACTCATCTAGTGGCTTTATCAGGAAGGTTTTCAGAAGAGTGAATTCGTCCGTACGAAATTTGTACAGAGTGGCAGGTTTCAGAGCCAACTTGTCTGAGTCTAAAAACAGCAACTTGGTTAGACAGGGCTCCACCCAAGGGTGTCTTCCAGGGATGTATGTGCTCATATTACTTGGTGACTTCTTCAGTCAGGGTTCACTAGCTAACTCACTTTTCATTTTTCTTGTTGGGAGCTGGCAACAAGAGGGAGAATATACAAAGAGGTGGAAAATTTCAATCCAATCCAGCTGCTGCAGCATTAACCTGGATGCACGGTTTTGTTTGATTTTCAACATGGAAAGTGCTTTTATAAGGCCCATCAGTCCACAAAGGAGAGTTCTGTAAGGGGCCCATTGAATAGATGAAGAGTCTGTAACAGGAAGCAATCACAGGCTTATCCAGAAATGCATATCAAGCTGTAGATGAAAGATTAAGACCACAGAGGACAGACGTTAGGTCAAAATATGAGAATGATGGCAAAATGCCCAGTCCGAGAAGATTAACTTTTAATGGGTGGTGGCAAGAATTCACAAACTTAGTTGGCACTTGATAGCTACAGAAAATACCTAACTTCTCATGTGTTGGGTTTAAGAGGGATCGAGATGCCTGCCTATGTATTACATGAACCATTTTACAATGAGATATCAACTTGGAGGTTGATCCATGTTTATAAAGTATATTGGAAAGCAAACTGAGAGAAGGGACAAAATGGCATTTGGAAAGGAAGTGATGAGAAATAGGAACACGTGTCTGTGTGCCTAGTATTGACCAAGGGAACTAGGGCCCGATCTGACCATCACTGTTGCTTTTGGTGCATTTGACAGGTGCAATCAGCCTTTCTTTTATTTGGCTTCCTATTTTACTCATTTGCTTTTCCACCCATTGACCACTGCTTAATAATTATGGTAATCCCATGGTTTCCATTTTGCAGAGCAGGGAGCATACCTTATCTCTCTTTAATCCAGTACCCAGCATAGCCTAATGGCACACGATAAATTCCAAATACATTCGTTAATTTGGTATTTATTTAATGATTGCTTTTTACATGCTGAAAACTATGGTAAGCCCTGGAAAAAATCAAGATGCCTTTACAGAGAAATTTGCAGTTAGTATTTTTGTACCAAAGACCTTATTGGCACTGGATTGTGATTTAGGTAAAGAAGTGGAAACTCAGAAGGGGAGAGTATTCTGATAAAAGGTGCTGAAAGAAACTTGAGTTTTATTGATATGTACTTTTGTGCCCTCACCTTCTGCCTTTAAGCCCCTTCTCCATGAACAAAGCCAGCAGGTATAAATTTCACTTCTCCCCAAGGTGACTTTTTCCTTGGAACAGGGAAAGACTAAAAGACCAAAGAGAACAAACAACAAACAAAGCAAAAAACGCAAACCAAGCAAACGAACAATCAACCCACCAAAAACTTATATGAAGTCCTAGGTTATTTAGACGTTGTGATTGCTGACTTTAAAAAATAATGTTATAAACTTTGAGTATAGTAGAAAGTCAGTGACTTCATTTTAAATCTTCTGCTGCAAGAACAATTACACAGTGATTGTTAATGATACTCTATTAATGCTGTTAGAGTAAATTAAATACAATAGGCCATAAATGATAGAAATTACCCAAACCCACTGCCATTGAGTTGATACCCACTCATAGCTACCCTATAGGACAGAGCTGACTGCCCCATAGGGTTTCCAAGGCTGTAAATCTTTGTGGAAGCAGACTGTCACACCTTTCTTCCGCAGAGAGGCTGGCGGGTTCAAATCACTGGCAGCTGAGTGCTTTAAGTACTGCCTCACGAGGGCAGAATTAGTGAACAATAAATACTAGCTGAAACTGTGCCTGTTGAAAGAGGAGCCCTGGTGGTGCAATGGTTAAGTACTCTACTGTTAACTGCAAGGTCGGCGATTAGAAGCCACCAGCCCCTCCGCAGGAGGAAGATGTGGCAGTCTGCTTCCATAAAGACTGACAGCCTTGAAAACCCTATGGGGCAGTTCTACTCTGTCCTATAGGGTCACTATGAGTCAGAATCGACTCTATGGCAATGGGGTTTTGGTGCATCTTCTGGAAAAGAGTAAAGGAAAGGAAAGCAAGTCACCCAAATCAAGCAATGCTTGTTCCTAGCTCCATCCTTTCCTTTTCCCCCCTTTTCCTCCCTTATTTCTTCATCTTCCTATTCATTTATTTATTCATTTAACTTAATGTGTCAGGTACTGTGCTGAGAATGTTGTAATGAACAAAATAATCAAGTCTCCTGCTTTCTGTGGTGGTGAACTGTGATAGGGCTACCAGAGAAATCGAATAGATTATCAAGAATTATCCAAGTAAGCTGAATGACTGAATCCACATCTTTTCTACAATACATATCTTTGTATAAAGTGAGGTTTCTCAATTTAGGCACTATTGGCGTTTGAGGCTGGATGATTTCTTTGCTGTGAGAGGCTGTCCTGCGCATTATAGCATGTTTAACAGCACCCTTGGTCTCTACCCACTAGATGCCAGTAGCACCTCCCCTCCAATTGTGACAACCAAAAATGTCTCCAGACATTGCCAAATGTCCCCTGGGTGGAATTGCAAAATCACCTGATTAAGAGAACCAGTGGTATAAAGGAAGCATGAAAAGGAGTTTTCTTGGTGCTGCCTCTCACATCCCTGTGATTAAGAATGGACACTGAATTCTCACGGACGCTACTAACTATGAATTTGTGCAGGAAGGAGGGTGCCAGTGTGTGTGCCTGTTTACACACAGGTGTGTTGGCTAATTATATGTGAAGATTAATGAAAATGTTGAAAATTGAAATTTAAGGTCTGTTGGTGTCTTTTCCTGAGCCCTCTTCCTCAAGGTCTTGCATTTCAAGAAACAATATTGGCTTTTATTTGACATATTTACAGCAGCCGGATTTATTGAGGAATAAACAATGCATCCGTTAAACTTATTGTGACAGCTTGCTTTTCTTTTCGTAAAAACCTAGGCCATGCACATTATTCTACAAAAATCTTAATTCAGTGTTTACAATAGCTATCTTCCTATTAGTTTTAGATCGGCCAAATTTATGATACATTAGGCTTGAATTTTATGTGTTATTTGTAAATTCTTGCCCATTTTACAGGGCTGGGATCATACTTTTACTAATTCAAATGATTTTAGAGGTTTATAGTTGTTGTATCTTGCTTTTATGACAGATTGTTGCTTATATCTACGATTTATTTGCTGCTGAGCCCTCGGTCAGGAACACAACTCCCAATTATACAACCAATTATAACATTGTTCTGTGGGAAAAAAATCAGCAGCTGAAACTGTTGATGAACTATAATCAAAAAGAGCAGCTTAATATCAGATAAACTAAAACTGAAATTGTTTTTGGTAGACAATTACTAATGTTCATATCACATGTCTTAAGTAACTACATCTATCACTGATTTATATTGTGCAGTTTCTTGTGCTGGATAAGGCCATGCTTGTTGCTTTTTTATGGTCAAGACGGTCAATTGGTTAGAATTGTTTTGAACAATTTCCAAATTAAATATAATTGCTTTGTTACTACATGATACAGTAATCTGAGTTCTGAAACGCTACATGTTCAGGCAATTAAGCATATTCAAAAGAATTGAGTTAATTGTTATACCTCAGTGTGGAGATCACTATTTAGTTTTCACAACAGAATGCCATTTTGCTTTTGGTTAACCCATAATATATCAATATTTCATAGTAGTGTTTAGGTATCTTATGCACTCATCTGAGAACACACCCCTAATCTGATTGCTCCAGCTCCTGCCAACCCTTACTGTACTTTCAGACTTTTGAATTTCTAAATTGTAGGATATCACTGACCCACCTTTGAAGAACCTACCATTTGAGGTGGGGCTGGTAAGGCAGAGAAACATCACCATATGCAACATACACATTGATTTTATAACACATCCTGTTTCAGAAATATCAGAATGGAAAACAATGTACATCTCAGAGCTAAGAAAATCATACCATCCTCCAAATCTCTACCAGCCCAACCCAAGTAAATGTACAATTTCAATAAAAACATTGTCCTCACTATGTGAGTGCAACTTCAAGATAGTTTCTCTTGTCCCGTATTCTAACTAAATTTCTGCTAAAAGAAAGAAATTCTGGAACATCCACTGCAAACCCATTGCTGTTGAGTCGATTCCAACTCATAATGACCCTATAGGACAGAGTAGAACTGCCCTGGTGGCATAGTGGTTAAGAGTTCCACTGCTAACCAAAAAGGTCCACAGTTCGAATCCACCAGGCACTTCATCCACTGCAAGGATGTCTTAATCAACTGTTGCCAAAACAATGGTCCATAATCAACAACCTCAAAGCTCAGTGGCTTACAACAAAAGCATTTGTTCTCTCACTCACAGTTCTGCAAGCTGACTGAAGTTCAACCGATCTAGAATGGGCTTGTTGGGGTGGCTTTGCTTCAGGCTGTGGGTTGAATGAAGGTTTGCTGTTTATATGTGCATTCTGGGGTCCAGGCTGAAGGGACAGTTCTAAGCTTAGGCAGCATGCTCTTCTCATGGCAGATATTGAAACACAAGAGCCATGCCAAAATGCACATGCCCATTTAAGACCGCTTCATGTCGTAGCAACTAACATTCCACTGGTTAAAGAAAACCATATGGGCAAGCCCATCACCAATGGGTCAGGGAAGCAAACGTTATTCATACAGGAAAAGAGAAAGAAATTAATATTTGCTGAAAAATAATTCAAACTGTTATAAAAATATATAGTATTTGAAAAAAGGGCCTAAAAGAGCTGTTAAATGGAGTTTTGTTCTTCAGTTATTTTTTTAGCTCACTCTTGAGCTAACCCAGGCAACCATTGTTTCTTCTACATATCCATTTTTTGTCTAGGGATTTTCCTCTCCCCAATTTTTAGTCCAGAATATCTGTTTATGGTTCCATCCAAGATCCTAAGAGTGCAGCACATGACCCAAGGAGCTGGTTACATTCCCTTTGTCATAGTGAGTAGTGTATTTCAAGACATGGCTGGTAATGCTGAGGGACAAAGTTTATCACTTCTATTTATTTATTGCAGCCATAACCAAAACCATGTCTACTCCTGGACTCTTAAGCTTTGTGAATCAATTGATATCCATTCTTGATAAGCCACATTTAAGATCTGAACTACGGATAGAATCTTAATTGACACAGAAATTATTACCAGGAGTGAGGTGTAGTAAATAATAGGCCCTAAAATATGAAAATGCTAAGCTGAAGAAGTAGAGTGAAAGGCAATGAAAATTCCTTATTCACAGTTTAGAAATTGGTGATCTGTGTTACTCATTAGCGTAGCTGTTTCTTAAACTCCATTATCTCAGACCTTAGACCATATGACTGCAGATACCGCTGCATTAGTGAATTTGGTAGAAGAAATTCAGATTATTGGAAATTGTGAGCAACTTTTTGTGACTTTTTAAAAGAGACCATGAAGATCCCACCGGAAGGAGACAAGCATATTTTGAGGCTAGCATATCTAATATCAGAGAGAAAGGAAAGCACAATTTTGCTAAAAGATGTCTTTCTGCATGAATCCTATAGAATAAGCAAGTTGGAAATTCAGTAATCTGAACCTTTGCAGGGTTGGAAAAGTTGAATTTTCTACCCCAATCGAAAGTTACCATAAACCGAATTAAGAAGATGAGAACCAGATCAGAAGATATCATTAGAGCAGGGGGCAAACATCCTTAGATCATGGCCAAACACCCTGTTCTTTGTTCCCTATGTGACAAAGAAGGATCATTACCCACATTGTTAAGATGCATCTGGTTGCTGCCTGAGTGCCAGATGAGGTTTTTTTTTTTTTTTTTTTTTTTTTTTTTGCCACGGTTATTGTTTCAAATTGCTCTGGGACAGTAATAAAGACGAAGGTCACTAAAGGGAGGACAGTGGGGATGGACAGAGCACTGAGTCTGATTGATTACTGAAGAAAGAGAAATTCTCAGGCTGGATTCCAATTCCCAGGACCATGACCCAACATGATCTCTTGCTTTGGGTACTAGCTAATGGAGTTCAGTCCTGGGAACTGTATAAAACCTAAAAAATTTCTAAAGGAGGAGAAGAGACAATTGTCTATGAATAATCAATCTCTAAGAAAGCCCTCAAACCTGAGAAATGCTATCATCAAGAAAGGTGGCATTTTTCACAATGCCGTTCTAAGGTATGGCCACAATAGACAATAGATCAGGAGGATTCTACCAAAGAACAGAAAAGTTGACCATGAAGGCAAAGGACAGGGGCCATCGTCTCAGAAAGACAAGCAACAGGTAGACCAGGTAAGTAGGGACTCATTCCACTGCTGGCATAGTCCTGCTATTCCCATCCAGCTGTGTATTTATTCATTAATTCAATAAATACTATGTACCCACTATGTCCCAGACAGTATTGTAGGACTACATCAGTGAACAAAAGTTAATACGTGCAAGGAAGCAGTAACTACTAATGTTTCTCAACTCTGGTTTTTCTGTTCTCGGTTTATCTTGGATAGTGGGTGTGTCAGGCCTCTGGATGGATTTGAACCACCAACCATTTGACTGATAGTCAAGAGCTTAACCATTAACCATTTGTGCTACCCATGGACATACATATACATAAGATTCCAAAGGGGTAAGTTGTAGTGGGTAGTGGCTCTTTGTTTCCCTATTGTCTGTTTCCTCTTCTTTCTGCAAAAGACTTCATATTTTGTTTGGGGACCAACTCCTCCCTCTCTCTCAATCCATATAGTCTGGGTGTGGATCCACTTCCAACCCAGTAATGGAGTATGTGACCCAATATAAGTCAATCAGTATACTGCATTCTGATCACAGTGATTGATTCAGGGATGGGCATGACCAGAGCTAGTCCAATTACAGTGAATCCAGGACCTTGGGAATGCTAGGAAATACTCTCACTAGTTATCACTGGATTTGAACCTAGAAATATGTAGTCCCATAGATTTTGACAGCCTTCTTGTGACCATGAGGGGAGAGTCTTTTCAAGAACGGAGTCAATACAAATGAAAAGACAGAAACTGAATCCTGATATCAGCATTTAGGCCACGATATCCTATCATAGCTGAAGCCAGATCTATGCTTGAGTAGTTCTATTATTGAACCATTGTTTTCTGATGATTTCTCAATCATTTAAAAAAATAAGTTTTTGTGTATTTGTGTGTGTTTATGCATACAGAAAAGATGAAGACGTGCTACTAGTACTTTTTGAGTATGGGATTGTAGAGGCGTTAACATTTGCTATTTATTTGTTTCTTTATATACACAGAAGTTATACTTTTAAAAAGATCTATCTTTAAAGCTATTGACAAAGCTATAACGAGTCTCTATGAGTTGGAATCGACTCAATGGTAACAGAATAATGCATCTAGAATAGTTACTGAATTTAAAACACGTTATTGAATGACCATCGTTAAGGTGGGACAAGGCTATAAGGCAGAAGCTATTGGTTCAAGTAAATAAGGTGTGATGAAAGACACTGTAGATAAAAGAGGGTTCTAAAGACTGAATCTGTTAGGTGATCTTCTCTACTGAGTACCCTGGGAATATTTGACACAACAAACTATTATTCAAAGGTTACAGTGAAGAACATCAAGAGTTACTCAATCCTACATTTCAGGTTTCTCCTTCTGTGGGTTGTGAAACATTAGTTCCACCTGGAAAGGAGTTTGCACAGCACTGCATTGCTTTAGACTATCTAGTACACTTGCTTTATATATTTGATTCTTCTGATCATTATAACATGATCTTCCAACTTTCCCTATGATGTCTTTTAATTATTAATCTCCGTTGATTGGAAGGATCAGATCTAGGTTTTATTACCCATGTTACCCACTATTTCTACCTTGCATTAGTTAGGATGGGTAAGCTACTCTTAAAAAGATATTCCCCCAAAGTTAGCTTAAATTAAAGAAAAAATTTATTTTTCTCTGGTAGTTTATGGCGAAAGTTCAAGGTCAGTGGGCTTTAAGCAGCCACCCAGAGTCCTTTTACCCTGTGACCCAGTCATCCCTTAGAGCTCTGCCATCATCTGCATGGTGGAGGCTGAACTGCAGCCATGCCCGGGCTCTAGACTGCAGGAGGTGGAAGAGAGAGCATGGAAGATGCCTGTTCACAGCCTTGAAGGTCTAGGCTCAGGAATGGCAGCACTGCCTCTGCTCATTTTCCATCACAGAGAACCCAGTTATATGGTCATTGCAAGAGGAGCTGGGAAATGTTGTCTAGCCATGAGCCTAAACTAACAGTCTCCATCCCACACCCCTACCTTCCTGGAATGGGTCTTTAGTTTAAAAGAAAAAAAACCTATGAAAACGTCAAGTTTATGCTTAAGAGAAGTGACACAACTTAGTATGGGAATGATTTATTAGTTTTAAAGACATTTCTCTCTGTCAAACCTTTCTGCCATTTTCCAGAGTGAAATGGAATAGGCCACTCTAAATAAGACCAGAATCCTGGAGGGAAATGAGTATAGTAAAGGGACGGAGCAGGGAGGGAGAGGAGAGAGACTGTACTCTCTGTCCATCCTGGCTTCAAAAATTTGTTTATGCCTGAAATTCCATTCTTAGCAGTTCGTTCCTTAGTATTAAAACACCCACAGCCAAAATTCTTTAGAATCTAAATTCCACAGGGAGGGGTGATGCCTTCAATCTCTTGTATACCATCATTGGATGCAAATACGCTTATTTGTCACTGTCAGGAAGATTTGATGCCTGGGAGACTCTGAACAGATAGGAAAGTCCCCTCAAAAGTGATGATAGGAGAAAGGTTAACAAAAACCTTCTAGTTTATTTCACAGGAATGGGAAGCCATTCATTTAACTTTTTGGGATTTACCCAAGTTTTGTCTTTCCTCTGTTTTTATTCTAAGCGCTCGTCTTGGATGAGCTCATGGAATCACATGCTTTTAAGTACCCTTTACGTATGGATGACTCATACGTTTATTTTTGTAGCCCTGACCTCTTCTCCAGCTCCATATCCATATGTCCAATGCCTAACAGGCATCACCACCTGGATGTCCCACAGACACTCAGGATCAACTTGCCTAACACTCTACTCATCTTTCCTGCAAAAAAACTTTCTCTTGCATTCTCCATATCATTTTTTGGCACATCTTCCACTCAGTCACTCCAGCTAGAAACCTGGGATTTCTCTTTGAATCCTCATCTCCACCATTTTCCATTTAATCATTCAGAATGTCCTATTAATTTAACTCCCTAAATGACCTTCATTCTAAGGGTTTTAGGTCAGTTTCCATGATCTCTTAGCCATAAATATTGTAGTAATTGATTGCTAATTCTTGTTCCACTTTGCATCCCCCTTCTCCCCAGTACGTTTACTGGATTGCTTCTAGAAGGATCTATCTGACCATTTCACTTTCTTGCATAAAACCATGCCATGACTCTATTACCTAACTAACAAATTTTTACACCTTTACAATGCATTCAGGCCCTGTACCGTCTGGCTTCTTCCTGATTCTCTGAGCTCATCTCCCATAACTTCTGTACCAGTCTCTCTGGACTTTTTGTTCTAGAATAACCTCTAATTTCCGGATTACCCCCTTGCTCATCCGTTCATGCTTCTCTCTTCCCCCACAGTTTTTCTTATGGTTTACCCTACCTTTTTTTCTTTTTCTTTTACAATTCAGTTTAGGAGGCACCTTTTCCTGGGTGTCTTTCTTGACTATTTTCTTTCATTTTCTCTACTTGGCTAAGGTCCTCTCTGTGTGCTTCCATAGTTCCTTGTGCATTCCAGAATTTGTCCACTTACAGCCTTGTATTGAAGTTATTTATATGTCTAGCTCACCTGCTAGACTGTTATTTTCTTAGAAGAAGGGACTGTGTCTTAGTCACTCTTGTTTCATAAGTGCCTATATCTGGCATATACCATGCCCATGACAAATATTTCTTTCTTCAGTTTGGCCTCATCTGTGAAGAAAGTATGCCATATGCAGGACAAATTGTAAGTCTGAATGAGATTAACAAGAATATCATGGGAAGTCCTGGAAATTTCAATATTTGTTGCTGCCTGGCCTCTACCTGCTGGTAGTGTTGCCAAACAGAAAGGGCTGAGCCAAACAGTAGGACTTCTCCAGGAATGACAGTAAGGATGCATTCTCACCCAGCCCATCTGTGAGTAAGACAGATCAGTTACTTTCTGTCTGAATCTGATTATGTCACACCTTTAAGCAAGGATTGGGCTTTGGTTCTGTTGTTGGTTTTTATTATTATTATTATTATTTTTCTCTATCATTCTTGACCTGGCCCTGCAAGAAAATCATCCCAAATTGTTGGCTGAAAAGTCTTCTGTTTAGTCTCAGGGTGATCTTCGATTTTATCAGAAAGGAGAAGAAATAGTGTGAGAGGACATGGCCAATAGGTAAATGAAAAGTCAGTGGGTTTAAGCTTTAAGTACTTAATACTCTTGTTTCTTTTTTTGAAAGTCTTGGAAGGAAGAGCAAAAATAAATAAATAAATTCCAAATACATTCATTTTGATAGTACTGAAATTGCAACCTTATTGCTGTGATTAGTACTCCTGCTCTGAACCTACTCCAAGGAAGGATCCTCAGGCTGGACAAAGGCAGGTTGGTGTTAATCCCCAGGGTAGCTTCTTGACTGGGTGACCTGTGTTCCATTGGAGGTTGGACATTTGGCACCTTCCTGCATTTGCCAGTGCTCTAGAGATATAGAACAGAAATTCATTAACATAAACAGAAACTATTAATATTGCAAGAATCACTTTAACAGCTCCTGGCAAGGTGGGATTTTATTTTTATTTGTTTGTTTGTTTGTTTTTTCCCAAGAGAAGATATTGCTAGGAAGAATGGTGGGTAAATCTGCCTTCAGGATCCTTCTGAAAATGAAGAGGCACAAATCTCTGAGTCCCTTGTTTTCAAAATTCAAGGTTACTGAAATCTGTCAGGATGGATGGGTCATGGTGAAGGGGAAAGGCAGAAAGTTCTCTGAAATAAAGTCTCCATGGAACTAGAGAGAGGCAGGGTGGTAGGTGTACCCTGTACAAACGTGGATCATCAAAGGGGAACAGTGGTTCCGAGGTCATGATGAGGGTCTGACCAGCCCCCTGAAGAAGGCTCCAGGCCTAAAGGAAAGGAGACAGCACTAGGAAAGTAGGCTATATGTGGAGTGAAACATTCTTCAACTCAAAGAACTACCATAGCCAGTAAGGAGTCTAAGTGACAAAGAAGCAGTTCAGTAGCAGCATGACCAGATGACCTTGCATTTCCCAACTTTCTTCTTCTGGCAAGACTTTGTCTGGTTCCAAAGCAGCAAGCTTCCAAGGGTGATGGTTGTATTCTCCCATCCTGAGTGGGCTGCAGCTGGAAAGTGAGGTTGCCATGACTGACACCTCGAGGAATTATTTGTGATTATCATGTGAGAGAAGACTCTGGATTAGATAAAAGGACAATCTCACAACAGGGAAATGGCAGCTTGAACCATTTATTTAAAATATTAAAATCAGATATCACCATATTTTGTAGTCCCTGGGTGGTACAAATGGTTAACATGCTTGGCTGCTAACCAAAAGATTGGACGTTTGAGTCCACCCAGAGGTACCTCTGAAGAAAAGTCTTGTGATTAGTCATTGAAAACCCTCTGAAGAAGAGTTCTACTCTGACACACATGGTATGTCCATAAGTTGGACTTGAAGTCAACTGGTTTTGGTCACCATATTTTGCACTCTATCCTGGAGAAATATTTTTTATATATATATATATATATATATATATATATATATATATATATATATATATATATATATATATCTCCATAATATTAATATAAATCATATTGGAGTTAGTTTGTTCGCAGACTCAAAGGAGAACCACCAAAAACCCATTGCCGTCCAGTTGATTCTAACTCATAGCAACCCTATAGGGCAGAGTAGAACTGTCCCATAATTTCCAAGGAGAAGCTGCTGGATTCCAACTGCTGACATTTTGGTCAGCAAATCTTAACCACTGCACCACCAGGGCTCCTAAGGAGAACCAAGTTGTTCTGTATTAGCTCAGGTATGTTAAAAAACAAACAAACAAAAAACAACTGCCCATTCTTTTCATCACCTGGAATTTTTTCCTTGGGGTTACCCACATCTATGAGGGGAGATACTTCATTTTTGCTCTGCAGGATTTACAGGAGTGAGGGGTCCCTTGGTAAATAAGTTTCACTTTTCTCTGAATTGGACTATATGTCTTCCACGGACTTCTTTTGGGCTTAGTGAAATGATTACCACAGACCCCAGAGTTTCTGTAGAAATGACCAGGGGGAGGAGACATTGTCTTGCCTGGCCTCCTGGTTGGTGGGGACACCACCAGCACCCAGCCCTAATTTCAAGAAGCTCTTCAGCCCTTTGACTGTGTCTACTAAGACACCAGTATCTCTAGAAAATCCCTACTTTCTCTGTCTGATGGCTCTTGCAACCCACCTCAGAGATTATGCCTCAAGAGTCAGCCTGACTCACGGGGCAGGGTTCTTGGTCCTTGCCAAGGAGCAGAGACAGCGTTGGGCAGAACTGAAACCTCATTCATGCTTGAAAGAAAGCAAAAAATACACAAGCTTTCCTTACTGAGTCTACAAGTCTACTCTGACTATCCCTTCTCAAGAAAGAATCTACCATTGCGTTTCATTTTATCCAAAATATACAGGATTCAAGAAGCGACCAGGTAAGCTTTGGAATGTTAGAAAGGTGCCCTTTGCCCTTGCCTCATATTGGAGGTAGCAGCTTTCTGATAATGGTGGGTGAAGCTTACTTTGCAGCAAATACCACAAATAGCTGACTTGCCCTCAGGCATAATCCCTAATAGGTCTCCACCCCTCCCCTCTGAGTGCCCCAGTAGTACATGCTGCTGCTCTCTGGCCATTTACACAGGCCTGGGCAACTTCAAATAATTACCAACTGGAGATTTGCCTCCTGAGCTGTCTGGAAATTGCCTAGCTCTTCGCTACTAGACAGACCAAGGACAGGCTCTCTGACACAAGGCCTCTCCATATCTGCTCCTGGGAACATTAGAAAGCTGAGTTGAGGGAGGAGGCAGATGTCAGGGCAAGAATATTCAAGATTCAGTTGGAACCTCTATATAATAAGAGTTTAGGGAAAGATTCACTCCTTAACCTGTAGAGTAAAGAAGGAGAGGAAAGAAGTAAAAAAAAGTTTCACCCAGAGTATGCACCTTGTGGGGATTTCCAATATGTTAACTCATGACCTCTTGTACCCTTACAGTTGCCGTCAAGTTGATTCCTACTCATGGTGACCCCATGTCTGTCAGACTAGAACTGTGCTCTATAGGGATTTCTTTCTTTCTTTTTTATTTTTCATTTTTTATTGTGCATTAGGTGAAAGGTTACAGAGCAAATTACTTTCCCGTTGGATAGTTTGTGCATAAATTATCCCATGACATGGGTTTTCATTCCCCACAATGTGTCAGCACTCTCTCCATTTACTTCCTAGCTTCCCCATTTCTTTTTATTCTGATTTTCTACCCCTTCCTGCCTTCTCATCTTTAGCTTTTGGATAGATGTTGCCCTTTTGATCTCATATAATTAATTCTTCTAAGGAACACATTCCTCTCGGGTGTTATTGCTTATTTTATGGGCCTGTCTATGGTATGACTGAAAGGTGGTCTCTGGGAATAGCCTCAGTTCTAGTTCAGAAGGGTGTCTTAGAACCAGAGTCTCAGGGGTTCCTCCAGTCTCTGTCAGCCCAGTAAGTCTGGTGTGAATTTAATTTTTTTTGTTCTACAGTTTTTCTCCCACTCAGTCTGGGACCCTCTGTTGTGATCCCAGTCAGAGCAGTCAGTCATGGTAGTTAGGTACCATCTAGTTTTTCTGGTGTCAAAGTCATGGAGGCTGTGCTTCGTATGGCCCATTAGTCCTCTGGACTAATTGCTCCCTTTAGAGTCTTTGGTTTTTTTCACTCTCCTTTGCTCTGGATGGGAAGAGACCAATAGATGTGTCTTAGATCACTGTGCACAAGCTCTTAAGACCCCAGATGCTACTCATCAAAGTAGGATGCAGAACTTTTGTCTTTATGAACTTTATGTTGTGCCAGTTGACATAGATGTCCCCCAAGTCTAAGATCCTTTGCCTTTGAGCCTAGGAACTTCATCACTCAAGGAGTTGGGTTATGTCTAAGAAGCTGCCCTGAATGTGGCCCTTGTGTGCTCTATTGTCTGTATAAATATATCAACAGCATCTACAGTTATGTATGTAGAAATATCTACCACCAGATCCATATCTGCAGATATGTTCCCTCATACTCTCCCACACCTCTTGTCATACCTATCTACCTATTTATTCATTTGTAAATTAGTGTTTGTTAATGCTATTGTTGCAGGCTTGTCTATGCTACAGTAATTACTGTTGTTGCCCTTCGTTCTTGTGTTCCTTTCAGTGTTCTTCCACGACTTGTTCATGTTTTGCTGGCTTCCTTCATATTGTGTATCGCCTTTCACTTCACCAATATTAACACGCATCTTCAATCTATTTGGTAATTTTTCCTCCCTCTCCATCTCATCACTGGTAACCATCAAAAAAAATTTTTTTTTTCTGTGTGTAAACCTTGTTTCTTTATACTAGTGGTCTTGTACAATGTTTATCCTTTTTTGATTGACTTATTTCACTCAGCATAACTTCCTACAAATTCTCAAAGTATTGCATTGTGTGTATGTACCACAATTTGTTAATCCATTCATCTGTTGATGGCCACTTAGGTTATTTTCACATTTTTGCTATTGTGAATAATGCTGCAGTGATCTTGGGTGTGTATATGTCTATTTGTGTCATGGCTTCATATTTCTTTAGGGTATATACCTAGGAGTGGGATTGCTGGGTCATATGGTATTTCTATTTCTATTTCTATTTCTAGCTTTATGAGGAAGCACCATACCAATTTCCATAGTGGTGGTGCCATTTTACATTCCTACCAGCAGTGTATAAGAGTTCCAATCTCCCCATAACCTCTCTGACATTTGTTACTTTCTGTTTGTTTGATTAGTACCAGTAATGTCAGGGTGAGATAGTATCTCATTGTAGTTTTGATTTGCATCTCTCTAATGGCTAATGATCACGAGTATTTTGCGTTAGTTAGCTGTCTGAAAGTCTTCTTTGGTGAAGTGTCTCTTCATAACTTTTACTCATTTTTAATTGGATTGTTTGGCTTTTGGTTGTTGAGGTGTTGAAATTTTCTACAAATTTTAGAGATAAGACCTTTGTCAGATATGTCATATCAGAATTTTTTTCTAGTCAGTAGGTTATCTTTTTAGTCTTTTGGAGAAGTCTTTTGACAAGCATAAGTGTTCAATTTTTAAGTGGTCCCATTTCTCTAGTACATCTTCTGGTTTTTGTGCATTTTTAGTTTTCCTTGGTGTTCTATTTATGCCATATATTAAGGCCCCTAGCACTGTCCCCATTTTTTCTTCCATAATCTTTATCTTTACATTTTATATTTAGGTCTTTGATCCATTTTGAGTTAGCTTTTGTGAATGGTGTGAGGTATAGGTTCTGTTTCATTATTTTACAACTGGACATCCAGTTTTGCGAGCACCATTTGTAAAGAGACTCTCTTTTCCCCATTTAATGGACTTTGGCCCTTTGTCAAATATCAGCTGTCTACGGGTGGATGGATTTAAGTCTGGATTTTCAATTGTGTTCCATTGTTCTATGCATCCATAGTTGTACCAGTACCAGGCTGTTTTGACTGCCATGGCTGCATAATAGGTTTTGAGATCAGGCAGTGTGAGGCTTCCTACCTTGTTTTTCTTCTTTGATGATGTTTTAATTATTTGGGGTCTCTTTCCTTTCCGTATAAAATTGGTGATTAGTTTTTCCATCTCATTAAAGAAAGCTGCTGGAATTCCGATTGTGATTGCTTTATCTCTGTACATTTTGTACCTCTGTTGAGTCTTCCTATCTATGAGCATGGTATATTTTTCCATTTATGTAGCTCTCTTTTGGTTTCTTGCAGTAGTGTTTTGTAGCTTTCTTTGTGCAGGTCTTTTACGTACTTGGTTAGATTTCTTCCTAAGTATTTTATCTTTTGGGGGGACTATTGTAAATCATATTATTTTCCTGATTTTCTTTTCAAAGTTCTCTTTGTTAGTGTAGAGGAATCCAACTGATTTTTGTGTATTGATCTTATATCCTGCTATTTGCTGAATTCTTCTACTAGTTCTAGTAACTTTCTTGTGGAATCTTTTGGGTTTTCTATGTATAGGATCATATTATCTGCAAATAGAAATAGTTTTACTTCTTCCTTACCAATATGGATGCCCTTTATTTCTTTTACTTGCCTTTATGCTCTAGCTAGAACTTCCAGTACAATGTCGAAATAGAGTGCTGATAATGGGCATCCTTATCTGGTTTCTGTTCTCAAGGGGAATGCTGTCAGTCTCTCTCCATTGAGAATAATGTTGGCCATTGGTTTTGTATAAACACCCTTTATTATGTTGAAGAATTTCCCTTCTATTCCTAGTTTGCTGAGAGTTTTTATCAGGAATGGGTGATGGACTCTATCAAATGTGTTTTCAGTGTCAATTGAGATGGTCATGTGATTATTTTCTTTTGTTTTATTTATGTGGTAAATTATGTTGATTGATTTTCTTATCTTCAACCATCCTTGCATATCTGGTATGAACCCCATTTGGTCATAATGTATTATTTTTTTGATATACTGTTGAGTTCTATCAGCTACAATTTTGTTGAGAATTTTTACACCAGAATTCATGAGGGATATTTGTCTGCAGTTTTCTTTTTTTGTTGTGTGTTTGGTATCAGGATTATATTGGCTTCATAGAATGAATTTTGGAGTATTCCTTCCTTTTCTATACTCTGAAATATTTTAAGTAGTATTGCTGTGAGCTCTTCTCTGAATGAAGTTATCCAGGCCAGGATTTTTTTTTTTTTTTTTTAACTACCTTTTAAATCTCTTCTTTTGTTATGAGTCTGTTCAGTTTTTTTTTTTTTTTAATCTCAGTTTGTGTTAGTTTAGTTAGCTAACGTGTTTCTAGAAATATGTCCAAAATATGTCCATTTCCTCTAGGCTTTCAAATGTGTCGGAGTATAATTTTTCATAGTATTCTGTTATGATCCTTTTTATTTCAGTTGGCTCTGTTGTAATGCCACCCATCTCATTTCTTATCCAAGTTATTTGCCTTATTTCCTGCTTTTCTTTTCTCAATATGGCCAATGGTTAGTTGATTTTGTTGATCCTTTCAAAGTTCCAACTTCTGGTCTCATTGATTCTTTCTATTGTTTTTCTGTTCTCTATTTTATTTATTTCTGCTCTAATCTTTATTACATCATTTCTTCAGAGGACTGTGGGCTCCTTTTGTTGTTCTTTTTCTATTTGTTCAAGTTGTAAGGTTAGTGTTTTGATTTGGGCCCTTCTTTTTTGATGTGTGCATTTAGTGCTATAAATTGATCTCTGAGCACTGCTTTTTCTGTGACCCAAAGGTTTTGGTAAGATTTGATTTCATTCTCATTAGATTCTAGGAGTTTTCTGATTCCATCTTTGATTTCTTGTATTAGCCAGTGATTTTTAAGCAAGATGTTATTCAGTTTCCATGTATTTGATTTTTTTTTCCTTGCTATTCCTGTATCGATTTCTACTTTGATGGCATTGTGATCAGAGAAAATGCTTTGTATTATTCCCATGTTTTGGATTTTGTTAAGGCTTGCTTTATGGCCTAAAATGTAGTCCATTCCAGAGAGTGTTCCATGTGCATTGAAAAAGAATGTATACTTTGCTGCTGTTAGGTGGAATGTTCTGTATATGTTTATGAGTTCTTCTTGGTTGATTGTGGCATTTGGATCTTCAGTACCTTTGCTGACTTTCTTTCTAGATGTTCTGTCCTTTACCAAGAATCATGTATTGAAATCTCCTACTATTATTGTGGAACTGTCTATTTCTCTTTTCAATGCTGTTACGGTTTGTTTTATGTATTTTTGAGCCCTGTCATTTGGTGCATATATATTTATTTTGGTTATATCCTACTGGTGGATCGACACTTTCATTATTATGTAATGCCCTTCCTTATCTTTTATGGTGGATTTTGCCTTAAAGTCTATTTTATCAGAAATTAATATTGCCACTTCTGCTCTTTTTTGGTTGTTGTTTGATGGATTTATTTACTTATTTATTTGCATCTTTTGAGTTCTAGTTTGCTTGTGTCTTTGTGTCTAAGGCATGTCTCTTGTAGACAGCATATTGATGGGTTGTGTTTTTTTTAAATCCATTCTGCCACTCTTTGTCTACTGGTATATTTAAGCCATTTACATTCAGTGTGATTATTGATAGCTATGAGTTTACTGCTGTTATTTTGTTGTACTTTTTCTGTGGTGTTGACGGTTTCTTTGTTCCACATAATTTTCTGTACTGACTTTTCTTAGTTTATGGATTTTCTTCATTGTTGTTGATTTTGTGTTTACTGAGTCTTTATCTTTTTCTTCTTTTTTTATTTTGATGAACAAGTTTGTTAACTTTTTTGTGATTACCTTGGAATTTACCTTTATCTTCCTAAATTTAAAGTGGTTTTTATTTCTTGATCTCTCCTTGACTTCCTCTCTGTATGAAAGTACTATAACTACATCATTTAGTCCCTCTTTTTTGTTTTGATGTTGCCCTCATTTATAGATTGACATGTCTGGTTTCCTGTTTTCAATCTTTTAGCTTTGTTTTATTTTTGAGGATTTTTTATCTGGGTTAGTATCTGGCTGAGGCTGTTTGGTGTCCTAAACTCAGGTTGTTTTCTGATATTGTTGGTTTTCTATATGAAGGATTCCCTTTAATAATTCTTGTAAGTCTGGTCTGGTTTTTACAAATCTCCTTAATTTCTGTTTATCTGGATATGGCCTAATTTTGCCATCATATTTGAGAAATGGGATATATAACTCTTGGTAATTTTTTTTCTTTCAAGGTTTTATGTATATAAGTCATCCCATTGCCTTCTTAGCTGCATGGTTTCTTCCAAGTAATCAGAGTTTAGTCTTATTGGTTCCCCTTTGTTGGTGACTTTTTTTCCCCAAACTGCTCTCAGAATTATTTCTTTGTCTTTGGTTTTGGCGAGTTTGATTATGATATATAACAGTGACTTTATTTTTGGGTCTATACCGTATGGGGAGCCCTGGTTGTGCAGTGGTTAAAAGCTATGGCTGCTAATCAAAACGTTGGCAGTTTGAATCCACAAGCCACTCCTTGGAAACCGTATGGGGCAATTCTACTCTGTCCTGTAGGGTCGCTATGAGTGAGAATTGACTCTACAGCAACAGATTTGGTTGGTTTTTTGGTATCCTGTGTGGAGTTTGTTGAGCTTCTTTGATCTATATCTTCTCATATTTCATGGTGTTAGGAAAGTTTTCTGCCAGCAAATCTTCTATAATTTTCTCTGTTTTCCACTGCCTCCCCCTGTTCTGAAACTCTGATCACAGGCAAATTTTTCCTCTTGGTAGTGCCCCAGGTAATTATTAGGCTTTCTTCACTCTTTTTCATCATTTTTCCTCAAACAAATTGATATCATGGGATTTGTCTTCTAATTCATTGACTGTATTCTGTTGTTTCAATTCTGTTCCTATATTGTTCCATTGTGTTGTCTATTTCTGAAATTTTATTGTTAATGTTTTGAGTTTCTAGTTTCTGCTTTTGTATGGTTTCTAATTGTCTGTTTATTTTGTTTATTTGTTCTTGTATTGTTTTCCTGAATTCTATTGCTTTGTCTGTATTTTTCTTGATTTTTGTCCATGCTTTCCTAGTTTTATCTGTGTTTGCCTTGATTTCTTTATTAGTTTCTTGGAGAACCCTGTATATGAGTCTTTTGAATCCGTTTATCAGGTAGTTCCATTGCCATTTGTTCCTCTGGAAGTTTTTCTGGTTCTTTGATCATTTGCTGGAGTCATCTTGTCCTGCTTCTTATTTGATTTGATATTGTCTGTTGTCTCAGAGGCATCAAGAAGTTACTATACTTATTTATTTATTGTATGTTTGTTTGCTGCATCGTGAATTTTTGTTTTGTTTTGGTTTTGTGTATCCAAGTAGGCTGGGCATTTTTTGTGTTACTCTGACCACTAATTTGGCCATACTGAAGCTCTCATCTTCTGTCTCTGGGTGGGTGGGGGCAGTGACTGGGTGTGTGAGCCCAGGTCTCTGTTTGCTGGTCTTATAGGGCTGCTGAGGATGTACTTGGCATTTCTAATGAGGTGATGTATCTGTCTGGCTGGTCAGCTGGCTATAGGTGCAGGGGGTGTTCTCTCTGGTCCCTGTGTTGGCTATTGTGTGTGCACTCTGCCAATTACTGGGTGGTTGTGGGAAGGGTGCCCAGGTCGTTATTCACCAGTTGAGTGGTGCACAGACTCTCACTGACTGTTCCAGACAGGCAGGTTTGTGTTAGGGTGTTTGTAGCAGGCACAAGCCTCTGGTTCCAGTCGGTGGGGCAATGCAGGTGGTGAGAAGGGGGGCTGTTGCCTGCCCATGGGTGCCCAGTTGAAGGGCATACCCTGTCCATCAGAGCACATTAGTTGGGAGGTTGTGCAATCAGTCCTCAGGCCCCTAGTGCAGGTGGCTGTAGGGAATAGGGGGTAGAACCCATCCTAGGGTCCCTGGCACAGGTGGCTGGAGAGGGTAAGAGGCCCTACCAGTCCTCAGGCCCCAGCACAGGTGGCTGGAGGGAGTGGGAGTCACTGCCGGTCCTCAGGCTCCTGGTGCAGGTGGCTGGTGAGAGTAGGAGGTGCTGTAGGTCTGTGGGCCCCTGAGGCAAGTGGCTGAGAGAAGGGGCAGGCATGTCCAGTCCAAGGGCTCCTGGCTTAGGGGATGGGGGAAAGTTGGGTGCTGCTGGACTGCAATAGCATGTGGGGAAGGGGGATGAGAAAGGAGGGCAGGTGGACCCCACAGGCCGATGCACCTCCAGCACGGGGGTTGGGGTGGGCGCAGTGGCTGGGGTGAATGCACTTAAGTTTCACAGGGTGGCAAGCACTCCTGCCTGGCTCTGGACATTAGTGCAGAGTCACTCCAGCTTGGCTGCACCAGGTGATGTGAGCTTTAGCTGGGAACTCTGCTTGCTTTGTTTCAGTATGGCTGTGCTGTGCAGGTTTGGCTAACAGAGTGGTGGCAATCCATAATTCTCTGTGTCCTCTGTTTTTGTACCGTCTTTTCTTCCACTTGGCACTCAGTCCAATTCTTCAGCCTTGTCTTTGGCACTCATGATTCCCAAGTTGTCATCTATATCTGATTAACTTGTCTTCTCAGGTCTTTGTTGTAAGAGGGACGCTATGGAGCATCTGACAATTCCACCATCTTGGACTGCATCTCTGTAGGGTTTTCAAAGGTCTTTCTTCCAAGATGCCTCTGGGTAGACTCAAACCGCCAACCTTCTGCTTAGCAGTTGAGTGTATTAACTGTTTGTACCACCGAGGGTCTCCTGTTTTATCCTACCTGATTTAAAAACATTGTAGTTGCTTGGCAAGAAGTGATTGCCAGAGGACATCATAAAATTGCTCTCTATATTGATGATATTACAAGCAAGAGACATTTGGTCAGGATAATATCCTTTGTGAATCAGGAAAATAGCCATTCAGCTACTCTGAATAGAATTCTAACTGAAATAGTAATTTTCACTTGGTCATTGATGATCTGTAACTATGTTTTTGAACTATTCTATAAATGAAAAATACATAGAGGTAGGAAGTAGTTGCAATTTGTGAGTTGAGAAAAAATCCAGAGGCCCTTCAGTCTGCCTTTGACTAAGGTACAAGCATTAACCAAGGGCTTTTCTTGAGGAAAACCGACTTGGTTCTCTAAGTCTGCCATTTTCTCCAGGCCATCACATTGCTTATAATCTTGGCAAAACTTAGGCATTTGATGTCTTATCTCCCATTCTGAGTTGTCTTTTCTGCTTCTCTAAGTGCATACTTGTGACTCTTTTTGGCTTCACTTCTCAATGTCAATCATGTTACACTTTTTTAAAATTTCTTCTTTTTTATAATTAAAAACAATTTTATTGTGGTAAAATATATATAACAAAACATGGCCATTTTAACCATTTTTAAGTGTGTAATTCTCACCATAGTGTGCAACTATATCCACTATTTCCAAAGTTTTCATCACCACAAAAAGAACACAGTACCCCTTAAGCAATAACTCCCACTCCCCCTTACCCTGAGTCCCTGGTAATCACTAATAAATTTTTTTCTCTATACATTTGCCTATTCTAGACATTTTATGTAAGTGGAATAATACAATATTTATCCTTTTTTGTTACACATTTTATCCAGCATAATATTTTCAAAGTTCATCCATGTGGTAACATGTATCAGGATTTCATTTTCCTTTATGGCTGAATAATAATCTACTGTATGTATATACCACATTTTGTTTATCCATTGTCAGTTGATAGACAGTTGGATTATTTCTATATTTTGGTTATTGTCAATAATGCTCCAATGAATCTTGATGTATAAGTATCTGTTTGAGGATCTGCTTTCAAGTTTGTGGGTATATATCTACAAGTAGAATTATTGGTGGCATCTCTGGAAATCAGATTCTCCCCTTTCCCCAGGGTTTGTTGTTGTTGTTGTCGCTGGGTTACTTGTTTTTGTTGTTATTGCTGCTGCTGTTTGCTTAGTGACTTTCCTGAACTAATTATGTGAAGTCTATATTCTTTGTTGTTAATGGCCAATGAAGTCTGTGCTGAATTAGCTTAGTGGTCCACTAATGATTGGACAGATATTTATTTCCTTAAATGCCTGGAATCAATAAGTCTCCCAGCCTTTGTTGAGGGGCTCTGTGTGTGTATTGGTGGATGCTTTCAGCTCTCAGATAGGCAGTTTGCAACTCTGCCTTAGCTTTCACGTACTGCTTGTGCAGAGCCTCAAGTTTAGTCAGAGGTGAAAGCTTGGGGCTGCACAGCCCAACTCATGTATACAGCTCTCTACATGTTCCTGACATTCTAGATTTCCTGAAATATATCAGCTTTTCAAAGCCCCCTATGGACATCTCATTCCCCAGTTTTTCTTTTTAAATTTTTTGGTCAGCTTCTCCTTTGCCTCAACTCTTATCAATGTCATAGGTAGCTGATATTGTAAACATTAGTGCTAATTGTTTTCATCAAACACTTTGGCAATGGGAATTTTTAAGGAACCCCAAATGCTTTCTGACCACATCAGTGGCTGCTAGGTTGCTATTTTTAACAGCTAACATGGTTGTCAAACTGCTGATTTACAAGGCTACTGCAGGGCTCAGGACAGGAGAATAGGAATAGGGCATGTTAAAATACCACAATGCTCTCTGTTCTTACCAAGATTTGGTTCTTTTTCTTGAATATTCTCTCATTGTATCATTGAAAGTGTTTGGTTAATTTCCTGAGTTCTGAAAATCTTAATTTTGCCCAGTGCTCTTTTTGCTTTCCAGGAGAAGAGGATTTTTGGAGGTCCTTACGCTGCCATTCCCATTGACCTACCAGTGGTTCATTTTAAATAGTGTTTCCACTTTTTTTTTTTTCTTGAAAAGGGTTTCTTTTTCTTTCCTTTCTCCCTTTCATTTCTCTCTCTCTCTTCTCCTTCTCTCTCCCTTTTATCTCTCTCCTGCTCTTTTTTTCCTGTCTTTCTCTCTCCCACTTTATATGTAGCTATTTTATGGAGCCATGTCACTATCTTGTGGACACTTTTACCGTCCTCTGGACCAGTCCAGAAACAGATCTTATGACTTTGGGATTTTTATGCTGGAGAGATAGTCGAGAAGTTGAGCCAGCAGACGGGTGGGTTGATTTTCTGTTCTCAAATCTGGGCTGTGTCCCCATCTTTCCAGGCTACGTCTTTCTGAAAATGACAATCATTCATTTTTTCATACTCCTGTCATCAGTGGAAAAGCCTCACCCCAAGTCCTGGATTCAAACCCAGCTATAGAAATTCAGTTCTTCATCTCCTGTGGAGCAATTTTGGTCCTCATTATTCTACAAGAGCTGAACTCCTGGCAGCTATGCTGTTTGCTCTTGGACGTGTAGCCCAACAAACTGAAGGTTTAGCATCTCTCACCTCTCTTGATTTATGATCCATTTCTGGTTCTTGGAGATGTTCACACTGATTTTGACCCAAGCTATGTCTTTTGTATTTTTCTTTTTCACATTTTTATTATTATCTGTTTGAAGAAGAAGGTATATGTGCAAGTGTAGCTTATCATACTGATTAAACGCAGCCTACTGTCAGCCCTCATTGCCCCAGTGCCTTTATAGGAGTTTTTACTTCTCCCTTTCCCCACTTACAAGCTGTAGTTCTTCCATGTAAATCTCCCTTAGTAACATCATTCTATATCTTATTTGGCACTTGTTGTATACTTATTCAGATTGCTATTTGGCATTTATGTATATCATCTTTCTCAAAGCTATTGTAAATTCCTTGAGAACAAAAAGCCCTAGATTTTACTTTTCTTAGTAACTGGCCAGTAATAAATACTGACAAACAAAACAATATTTGTTTTTTACATAGCATTCTATTTTTGCTATGGTTTTCTCACTGTCCTTTTAGAAATTTCTCTTTCCTCTTAATTCTGATCCAACTTAGAGTTCACCTGCAAAAGTGTCATAGGTACCCGGATTCGGAATGTGTTCTGATTTGGTTCCCACTCAAACTGACATACTCAAGGCATTTCTGTCCACATTTAAGATATTGGAACGCCTGAAGAATTTACCTGAATAATTATTTCATTCTTTATATAATGTCTGTGTATTTCTTACTGATTTTTTCCAGACAACAAAAATACTCAAGATTGAGCATTTTTTATATGCAGAAAACAATGAAGCTTTTGACAAGAGCAAGCTATGTTTGTATGAATCTCTTCATAGAACTAAGAGAATCACTAATTCAAAATGTTTTATTGTGCTTAACTGTCCTAAGCTCTTAAAGCTTATTTTTAAAAATATCTGTAAGAAATATCCACCTGGACTAAGAGACTTCCAAAGAGCTGTCTGTCTTCTCCAGAGTATAAGAACTAATATTTTGCACGAGCAAAATCAGTCATACCTAAACTTACTTATTTTTTTCCCTTTAATCACTTAGACTATTATTAGAGCTTCCTCTACCACTATCTAAGCCTTCAGGCACATAGTTTTTTGGTAAGATCATGAAGAATAGCAGCAGAAATGCCTGAGTTTTTATCCTATCCAGTATACAGCAGGCCATTCTCTTCTTTAGCCAGTGATGCTTCCATTGCCACTTTGAAGACTACAAAGGAATGACTAATACTTTCTCGTTCCGTATTTGGCAAAACATAGGCCACATCCTTCAGGAGATTTGCTTCTACAAGGAAACTCCCTGGTTGTCTTGAAGGTTTTCCTCATGTCCTGTGATGTTATGTAAGTAACTGAATGCCAATAAGAAAATAGTTTTTACAGTTTAGTTCTCCATTTGTTCTACTCATGCCATTCCTTGTTTTTGTAAATATTCCAGCATGGCTCTCTCTTTAAGGAACTTGCCACCTGTGATCGTGTTCCAAGTAGCTGCAAGATAGATAACTAAAACAACATTAATGGATGACTTTCGCCATAGTTCCATGATTCATGTCACTTGCATTGGAATTCAACCCGCAAATAGATCTAGTGTCAAATCTGGTAGTAACCCTGCTCCCCCAGGGACATTTGATGCCATGTTGCCTAACTGGCAGTGAAGACCATTACATTCGCAGCCCTCTCTCAATAGAAAAGAATAACTACCCACAAAAGGGCATAACATGTCACTTGCACTCCCTGCTTCAAAGATCGTTTCTAATAGTGGTCTCTGCAATTTCTTTAAAATCTGGGGCTTGAAATATATAGCTCTTGTGTCCATGCCAGTCTTTTATTCCCACGCAAGTTTATTCTTCATTGTTTATGCAGGAGTCAGGGTACAAAAAACACATCAATATTTGTGAGGAGAGGCCCATTAATGCCATTAGAAAGCATGCCCATTTTGCTTTCAGGTCCAAATAATAATGTTTGAAACCAGAAAAGTATTGCACAATGCATAAGTGTTTCTGATGCCATAAACACTTTCACATATCTGTGCATCTAAAAGGTGTCAGAAATTCAGAGAACTTGCTCTTTAGTGGAATCAAAGATATATTTTTAAAAAGTAACATTACAAACATATGGCACATGAACTTGGAGAACTTTGGGGTCTTTTTTCGATTTGTTTGCCTGCTGAACCTTCCTGATTGTCCTCAAACTTCCAGATATTGTCTCCTTTTTCATACAATCTTCAGCATTAGGCATTATTTTTTGGTTCTTTTAAGATACCCTAGCATACCAGCACATTGATTCTTTTCCAGGACTTTAATCCATCAGTCCAGAAACATGTATACACATTTTAGTGCATGTGCACCAGCAAGCACACACATTGCTGGAGATACAGTAATTCATCTGAGCAGGTAAATACAAAAAGCGTTAACCTACCACAAGATTTTTGAAGTAAAATGTTTACTCTTCGAAGACTGGAATACTCTCTTAAGAAGGAAAAAAAAAATGCTGTACACACACACGGTATTAGGAAATAACACTATTGTGGTTTACTGTAACTAGATATAAATTCCTACTCACCACCTCCCTGATATCAGGTCACATTAAGTTACATAGTAGATTCAAAATATTTAGAAATATTTGGAGAATCTAGAATGGCTTCAAACTGGAGTAAAGTTTACCAATTCTAATTTAACTGTCCTCGAAGGCTGAAGCAGCTGCTTGTGCTCTCTAAGAGAAGGTTCTGGAGGCAAATGAGTTTACACGTGGCACACCATTCTGCCTTCCCAGGAAGGTGAGAGGTGTGACCAAGACTCCCTCAGAGGGGGCACAACGATGCCTCCAGAACTCCATCTATTTCTTGCTCTTCTCCTTTGCTATCAGTCACCAGCCACCCAACTCCCACACCTGCCTTAGCTTCTGCTAGGATGGACTTCATCTCCCTTCTTTTATTTGTCAGAAAACCTCAGCTCTTGTGCATTCACTTCAGATGCAATCAAGGTCCCAAAAATAGGATGGAGGTGGAGAGTTCACTGTCCCCTTTGCCTCAAATGAGCATTTGATAAGATAGATACCCAGTTCAATAGAGTGTTCTCCCCAAGAATCTCAATCGTCTACTATGTGCATCTCTACAAAGACAAATCTCTCTCTCTCTCACACACACACACACATACACACACCAAACGCAGGAAAATAGTATGTTTCCCTGGACATGCAGAACCCTTGCATTACTAGTGCAGAGTTCTAGGTTGAAACAAACATCATCAATGTTGTGAAAATAATACGCGATTCAATGGGAAATAGGTGGGTGATTAGACCCTTCCTGGGCTGATTGCACAATGGTACCAGGTTGACATTTGATAAGGAGCACAGCATTCAACGTGTTTGTTAGATAGAAGAGTCATGGCTGGGCTTCTGGAAACGTTTCTACCCCAATCTGCCCTAGCCTGTTTATTTTAAAATCTAGGTATCACTCTTTTAGGCAGGTTTCCAGCTGGATCATCTGGAGACGAGTGTATTTCCAGCTGTCTCCCCTTATAACAACGGCCGAGAAGAAACTGACCAAACCAATGGAATTGTGTTTTAAGCATCAACTGCATCTTTTCTGAGAATTCCACATAAACAAAAAAACATTATTGCGCTGCCCCAACCCTGTGCTTTTACAAGTTTTCCCTTCAAGGTTGTATCATTTCAAAATCTACCAAATTATTAATTATTTGAATCATTTCCACATGTATGTTTCATGCTTATTTCATTTTCAAATACTTTGGGTTTTGTACCCAGAAGTCAGAGAAACATTTTTGGCAGATGTAAAAGTATTATTGGCTGCCCAAGTGGAAATTGTCACTGAGCTCCTCAGCTCACTAAGCAAGAGCCTGTTCTACCCCCAATTCAGCTTCTTAATGAGATGGAGATGCTCTTGAATCCTACCCGTCCCTCCAACTAATGCATTGTCTGCTGGAAAAGCCTCCAATTAGATAACGTTTAAACATATATGTAATCTTTGCTTTTAAGAATGAAAGCAATTGTCTCTGGAGGGCTAGGCAGTAGGATATCCCTTTCATGACCAGTGGTACATTCACTGTCCACCTACATTTTCTGCCTCTTTGGTTTATTGGGAAGCTGCTTCCCCACTGACAGTATGTGCTGCCAGCAGGTGGGGACTTGTATAACTATTTGAAATGAAGAAATGGACATGTGCTGCAAATTACTGGTTTTACAGGGTATTGTATTAGGTATTTCATTCTGGAGGTGAGATTATGCAAAACTTTTGTCTCTTTTGGATTTTTCACAGTGAAACAAGCCTTGTAAGTATATTTTCAGGTTCCTGCGTGTTATTTGGAAGTTAACATTTCTCATCCCACCATCCTACCCATACAGTCCAGAGGGACATCTGTGTCCAACATAATTGAATATAATCCTATCCCCAGAGTACAGAGGAACATATGTGTCCCACATGATATTATTCAAAATCCATATTACCTACCAAAAAGTCAGACACACTCAATGATTCAGCATGCATTCCAATAATGGAAAAACAACAAATTAAAAGCAGAAAATAATTTGGTCTTGAAAGGGATACGCTTTCATGCCTTACCTGGAGCCAATTTGTACAAGGAAGAATGTTTTTGTGTTTCTCTCTTAAGGAGAGCTGTGCTAAATTAAATAGAATATTCCTTTCCAAATTTATTTGCATACAAAATTAAATATCATTAAATGGTGTTCTACTGGATAAATATGGGAAAATATTATATATATATATCAATATCTTAGTATGCTTCATACTGGTTATAGATAATCATTAGTGTGTATTCACTCTCTTCATTCTTTCTGGCAGGGGACATGCATCCATATGATCTAGAAGCAGTTTCAAATCATCAAGATAGACGTTAAAATAAGACAGGACAAATGCAGCAATGTTGTATGCTGTTCAATATTCTGATCCTTGGAAAAGATGTTAAATGTTGGTTTTGGCTGAGTGTTTGCATGAGACAGACTTACTCATTGAACTTGATTAGGACCATGTTCGGGAGAGGTATCCTGGACTTGTAATCAAGTGATTTTCTTTCATTTTAATGCTTGAAGTGATGTTCCCCAGCCCAATGAATGCCAAATTGAACAAGTGGTATTGGAAGTCTCACAGAGGCTCTCATAGTCTACATATTACTTCTTGTAGTCTTGAAGATACTGAAATATGTTATTAAGTCACTCAAGAAAGACTTCTGTATTCATTTCCTATCAATGAATCATTCATAAATTGAAACAGATTTGTCTTTCCATGTTTATATGGGTCTTGCCTATCTAGTTCTTTGGGAAGGAATTTCTGGGTGGAAAGAAAGCTTCATTCAGGTCAAAGAGACAGCATATGCAGTGAAACAGAAAGGAACTTGCTAAAATTTAACATTAATTTTAAATATCTTATCACATTCTAAAAACTGAAGTACATCCAATCTTGCAGAGAGGTCAAGGTTGACTGTTTTGATCAATAAGAAGGTGGGTTCTAAACCCAAGATCTGGAGAGGAGTCCAGGAAAACACAGTCCAGGCAAGTGCCTCAAATGTCATAGACATTCAGTCACTCTGCTTCACAAAGCTCATGTTGTAAAAAATCATCTCAGTCTGTGAGACTCCATGGGAATGATCTGGACCGGACTGGCCCCAAGTATATATTTTCTGTGTTTGTAGAAGGGGACATGCTCAATTCTTCATTGCTATGCAGGAAGTGATTTCCTGTGAGAAGTTGGATCTGCATTCCCCTTCTTTCCTGCCTCTGTGGAGGTGGGAGAGCCATGGCTAAGGAGAGTAGCAGCTCCTAACTGGTAACTTGGTTGTGGCAGACTCTTATGCTGTGGTTGAGAATTTCTGGTCTAAGACAGTGTATCGATTGGCTTTTAGCTAACACATCACTCCACCTGCCTTCCATGCCCACAACAAAAAAGTTTTGCCCTAACAAAACAGTTATCTAAAGGATACATACTCCATTCACACCTCTCCTCAAGCTGTCTGACAGAAAGCTTCATACTTGGGCTCACAAATTAGGTTGTGTTTTAATATTGTAATCTTGGTTTTTGAAGGAAACTTTGTGTGACATCCTTGCCTGTAGGAATCTAGTTGAGTACACCGCTATGACGTCACTCTGTGTTTCCAGTACGAGGCCCATCAGTGGGATTTCCTTGAGAACTCAGTACAAGAAAAATATGTTTGCTTCCCTTAAGGAACTAGTGTGTTTCTTATCTAATAAGGACTACGTAATTGACCATACCTCCTTTTTTGCTTCAGCTGCCAGGGGGCTTAGAGCCAAATTTAACTATGTTACAACTATGTAGGCCCATATGGCCTGTGTATTTTTATTCTTTTATCTACTCTCTCTTCTTTTTCTTTTTTACTTTCTTCATTGATTTATTTATTTTAGTCTAACCTTCATCAAATACTCTGAGAAATGATGCAAAGTATAAATTAATAATAAAAAGACTAGTGTTTGGGACTTTTCAAAATGAAGATTATTTCAGTTTAGTGTGATTATTGACCAATTTCTAATGACAACTCTATGAACTCATATTAACTGAATTGCATATAGTGTTGCTTTTAATGTATTATATATTAATACTGAAACAAAATAAAAAGTACTTTTTTGTTTTGGCTAATTTAAGTTTTGGGAATTGGGCAATTCTACTTCCAAAAGAGAAATCAGAGCCTTTGGGAGGGAAAAATGATATAGATCAGATCATCTACACAGCTATTATCAGAGATTGAATGGACCCTTAATTTTAAGGTGAAAAATAATTTTGTACATTAACTTGACATTAATAGTTTGCTATGACTTAAAGAAGATTATTGGTTGAAAATCTAAACAAAACAAAACAAACAAAATGTAAGAATTTAGTCATGGTTATGGCAGCAGTACATTGACAGGGAACTGCCAGAAATTCAAGCTGGATTCAGAAGAGGATGTGGAACAAGGGATATCTTTGCTGACATCAGATGGATCTTGCTGAAAGCAGAGAATACCAGAAAGATGTTTACCTGTGTTTTATGGACAATGCAAAGGCATTCCACTGCCTGGATCATAACGAATTATGGATAACATTGTGAAGAATACTTAATTGTGCTCATGAGCAACTTGTACATAGAACAAGAAGCAGTAGTTCCAACAGAACAAGGGGATACTGTGTGGTTTAAAGTCAGGAAAGGTCTGCATCAAGGTTGTATCCTTCCACGGTACTTATTCAATCTATATGCTGAGCAAATAATAGGAGAAACTGGATTATATGAAGAAGAACTCGGCATTAGGATTGGAGTAAGACTCATTAACAATGTGTGATATGCAGATGACACAGTCTTGCTTGCTGAAAGCCAAGAGGCCTTGAAGCACTTTCTAATGAAGATCAAAGACTATGGCCTCTAGTATGTATGGATGGCACCTCCACATAAAGAAAACAAAAATCCTCACAAATGGACCCATAAGAAACATTATGATAAACAGAGAAAATAATGAAGTTGTCAAGGATTTCATTTTCCTTGGATCCACAATCAATGCCCATGGAAGCAGCAGTTAAGATATCAAACGATGTATTGCATTAGGAAAATCTGCTGCAAAAGACCTTTTTAAAGTGTTCAAAAGCAAAGATGTCACTTTGAGGACTAAGGTACGCCTGACCCAAGCCATGTGTTATGGATTGAATTTTGTCCCCCCAAAATATGTGTCTACTTGGCGAGGCCATGATTCCCACTATTGTGTGACTATCCACCATTTTGTCATCTCATGTGATTTTCATATATATTGTAAATCCTACCTCTATGATGTTAATGAGGCAGGATTAGAGGCAGTTACGTTAATGATGTAGGACTCAATCTACAAGATTAGGTTGTGTCTTAAGTCCATCTTTTTTTTTTTTTTTTTCAGGTACTAATATATATATATTTTTTTTTTTTAATATATATTTTATTGTACTTCAGGTGAAAGCTTACAGAGCAAATAGTTTCTCATGAAATAGTAGTACACATGTTGTTTTTTGACATTGGTTAACAACCCCACAACGTATTAAGCCTCTAAATTCTCAACCTTTTTTTTTTTGATGAAAATTACAGATGGCCAAAGATACACCGTTTCAAAAATTTCTACATTCACAGTTCAGTGACATTGACTACGCTCTTCCAACTGTGCTGTTATTCTCACTTAAGATGAAGGCTTACAGAAAAAATAGTTATTCATTTAACAGTTACTACACATGTTGCCCTATGACAATGGTTAACAATCTCACAGCACATCAAGAATATCCTTACTCCACCTTGTGTTCCCTATCACCAGGGGGCTTCCTTGTCCCCTTCTGTCTTCTGGACCTTGTCAGTGGATTAAGTCCATCTTTTTTGAGATATAAAGAAAAGAAGTGAGCAGAGAGACAAGGGGACCACACACCACCAAGAAACAAGAGCCAGGAGAATAGTGTGTCCTTTGGACCTGGGGTCCCTGTGCTGAGAAGCTCCTTGACCAGGGAAGACTGATGACAAGCACCTTCCCCAAGAGCCGACAGAGAGAGAAGGTCTTCCCCCAGAGCTGGCACCCTGAGTTTAAACTTCTAGCCTCCTAGGCTATGAGAGAATAAATTTCTCTTTCTTAAAGCCATCCACTTGTGGTATTTCTGTTATAGGAGCACTAGATAACTAAGACACTACGGTATTTTCAGTCACCTCGTATGCATGTGAAAGCTGGACAATGAATATGGAAAACCAAAGAAGAATCAATGCATTTAAATTACGGTGTTGGCAAACAATATTAAATATACCATCGACTGCCAGAAGAATGAAGAAATTTGTCTTGGAAGAAGTACAGCCAGAATGCCCCTTAGAAGCAAGGATGATGAGACTTCATCTCCCATACTTAGGACATGTTATCAGTATGTCCCTGGAGAAGGACATCATGCTTGGTAAAGTAGACGGTCAGCATTAAAGAGGAAGATCCTTGATGAGATGAACTGACACAGTGGCTGCAACAATGGGCTCAAGCATAACAACGATTGTGAAGATGGCACAGGACTGGGCAGTGTTTCATTCTGTTGTACGCAGGGTCGCTATGAGACGGAACCAACTTGATGGCATCTAACAACATCAACAATGGTCTAGTTTCAAATCCCACGAGACAGGGTTTTCATCTAGCGTCACTTCCTTCTTTTCTGTACCACCACTCTTTTACTCAGGATTTTTTTTTTTTTTTGTATTAAGTCAGATAATAGAGATCAGAGTCACTACTGCAGAAAACATCAAGGTTATGCAATATGAAGTTGGCAATATTAATAAGACAAAGTTGTGATTGGCTTGTATATTTTAATTTTGAAGAACCTAAAGGTATCTCCAAGGACAAACAGGACACTATAGTGACAGGGCTCTTGCAGGTAGTGAAACTAAATGGAACAACTTGTTGGGAACTAGGGTTCTGGAAGGCAGGGTGAGGGACACAAAGTCTATGATGGGAGACCAGGAAAGGGAGGACTGGTGGTGCTCGTCTTAGGAGGAATCTGTGTTGATGGAGAAAGTGAAAACAAACCAATAAACAAGCAAATCTGTTTTACATCAACCTCTGAACATACGTTAGTGATCATATGATAGCAATATTTCTTTCTGGTAATGGATTGTCCTCTTATACTCCTTCATAAGTTAAGGGCTTCATTAAGGGCTGAATAACATCTTGACTTAAACATCAGAGCAGTAGAATCCAATGTTGGAAGAAGATTTTTGGTTTGGTTGAAAGTGCTTCTGAAAAAAAGAGTGAAGAAGAAACATGTGAAATCCTTTGTTCTAGTGACTGTTTCAACCAATCCAGAGATGTTTAATTTAGCTCCTTGTCCATTATCCAGAAAGATGTAATAGTGAATCATCAGAACTTATTTTCTTCCCTTTATCCATCTTTTTGAAAATCTGATGCTTACTAACACGTGACCCTGGATGTGATCAAGGACAACCTTCTCTGAGCTCAATGTCTTTAATATACAATTTAGGAGCTGCTTGGATGATCTGTTTTGTTACCTATATGGGGTGAGGACTGACACATCCTGTTGTCTCTCTGGTTACCACAGAGCCTGTGCAGCCCAAGACCCGCTTCTTCTGCACAGGCCAGAGCCCAATCTCACCAGCATGGAAAAGATGCTGCCAGGTTTCCAGGGCAGGGATGTTATCCCTGTCCCAGTTGGAAAACAGCAAGTTGAGATTGGATCCTGAAGTGTTATTACAAGCCACCAAGTTCATGTGTCAGTAATGAGAGAATTACAGAATCTTCATTTAATGACAAAGACAAGCACTGAAGCCCTCAGCACGGAGCACATTTCATAGGAAACTGATAACAAGATCCTCCCACACCCAAGCAATTAAAATAAAATAACCTCCTTCCTGCTTCCCAATCTCACACACCCTCATCCTCAATCAAACGAAAGTTGGAGATATACTTGTATAAATTCTGCCTATGTGGCTTTGGATATCCTTTCCCAAATTATGGGAATTTCTGGAAATCCAATAGTGATTTCTCATATAGAAATACAAGCAATTACCACAAAACTTTCTCACTGTTTCTTCCGTAATACAGAGCCTAAAACTTACTGAATGGATGAATAAAAACTAGATATGATGCATATTTTTAATATATGAAGCATAATTTTAATAACATACACTATTTAATAGATGTCCCCACCACCTATCTGTCAGTTTGTCATACTGTGGTGGCTTGTGTGTTGCTGTTATGCTGGAAGCTATGTTATTGGTGGAGGATCCATGGTTGTTCAGTGGTTAAAGTACTCAGCTGCTAACTGAAAGGCTGATGGTTAGAACCCACCAGCTGCTCCGAGGCAGAACAATGTGGCTGTCTGCTTCCATAAAGATTTACAGCCTTGGAAACCCTATGGGGCAGTTCTGTTATGTTCTACAGGGTCACTATCAGTCGGAATCGACTTGAGAGCAGTGGGTTTATTTGGACTTTTATATCATTGGTATTTAAAAATACCAGCAGGGTCATCCATGGAGAAGAGGTTTCAATGGAGCTTTCAGACTAAGACAGACTAGGAAGAAAGACCTGGCCATCTACTTCCAAAAATTAGACAAAGAAAACTTTGTGAATCACAACAGAACATTATCTGACTCACTTGCTTTGGATATATCATCAGGAGGGATCGATTGCTGGAGAAGGACATTACATTTGATGTAGAGGGCCAGTGCATGCAAGGGAGCCCTTTAGTGACATGGATTGGCATGATAGCTGCAATGATGGGCTCAAACATGCCAGTAATACTCAGAATAACTCAGGACCAGGCAATTTTTCATTCTGTTGTACATAAGATCACCATGAGTCAGAGTCAACTTGAAGGCAGCTGTCTATCCATCCACCTACCCACCCATCCATCCATCCATCCATTTAACTATCTAACAAGTTTCTATGTAACCCACTGTCATGGATTGAATTATGTCCCCCAAAAATATCTGTCAACTTGGCTAGGTTATGATTCCCAGTATTGTAATGATTGTCTACCATTTTGTCATCTGATGTGATTTCCCTGTGTTGTAAATTCTATCACTCTGATGTTAATGTGATGAATTAGTGGCAGTTATATTGATGAGATCTACAAGATTCGATAGTGTCTTAAGCCAAACTCTTTTGAGATATAAAAGAGAGAAGCGAGCAGAGAGATGGGGGGCCTCATACCACCAAGAAAGCAGTGCTGGGAGCAGAGTGCATCCTTTGGACCTGAGGTTCCTGCTCCGAGATGCTCCCAGACCAAGGGAAGATTGACAAGAGGGACCTTCCTCCAGAGCCAACAGAGAGAGAAAGCCTTCCCTTGGAGATGACACCCTGAATTTGGACTTCTAGCCTACTAGACTGTGAGAAAATAAATTTTTCTTTGTTAAATCCATCCACTTGTGGTGTTTCTGTTATAGCAGCGCTAGATAACTAAGACACCTACCCGTTATCATTGTCTTCTTTCATGAACCTAAAGAATTTTCCAAATGAAAACCACACTCATTCTATGAACAATGGATCTGATAAGAGTTGCAAAAAAATTCTATTTTGGGCCACATCTTGGAGTTTTATTTACATATTTCTGTAAAACTCTGGAAGAATGAAATATGATGAGGCAACCTAGAAACCTCTGAAATATTTATGAAACAAATCTTTTTATAATAAATCATTTACAACACCCACAGAGTAGACCATTAACTGAAACATCCTCTTCATCTGCCCATGCAGTTTAATAGAAAAATGGAACTGTTTGCTACATTAACTGTGAGGGGAAGTGTCTACAGCTCAGTCTCATTTTGTGTTCAAGGATAACCTCGGAACCTGGTATGGGCACAGTAAATTAAGATCAGTTGATTATAACACCTCCATGAATATAATTCAGTAAATGATCCTAGCTGTGGGGAGCTGGAAGCTGATCCAAAGTGCTGTCCAAATGTTATCATTATCCAGTCTCTGATGTCACCACCTCAGAGGTGGCAGTCAGCTCCTGAAGCCAGAAGAGATATCAAATAAGGGAATAAAGCTCTGCATGGTCTATGGAAAAAGAAGTACTTTGGATCACAAGACAAGAAAGCTGGGCTAGCTAAGGGCGTAGAAAGAATGCAGGACTTAATGTTTAGCAATCTAAAATGGAGTAATCAAAAGCAGGGGGAGCAGAATTGTTCTCTGTAGCAAAGTCTCAAGCAATGAGATCCATCTGTCGAAGGCTAGGAAACCACTCCATCTGGTAGACCCACTGCAAGACTCGGACTAACGTCTTACTCCAAGGACTGCCCATACCTGCTAGACCTAGTGAGTTTAAAAGCCCCTCATTGTGAGCTCCTATGGGGTGAGAGCCTGGAGGGTCTGCTTATAGCCATATAGATCCTGGCCAACTTTCAGAGACCCAGGGTCTCTTCCAGCAGCCCCTTGGTTATGCTTTCATTCTGACCCCCCTCCAGCCATCTGAGTGAGGCCAGCTCAGGATCTATGGGCACCAGGCAGAGAAGAAACTTTTAATAACAAGTATTGTTTGTCCTAATCTTGACTTAAGACATGGTTCTGTAAACTGCACTGCTGCTGGCCATTCCAGAGGCTTTCTTTGCAAAATTCTGAGTATTAGAAATTGCTTATCAAGTCCTATCATGTCACACTGTCTCTCTTGACCTTTCCAAACCTTTCAGGAGCCACTATATTGTTCCCTGCTTAAGATATCATACTGAAGAAATAAAGAATATTTCAAACTTACATTTGGTCCATCTTTTAGAGTCCTCTCCCAGGTGAAACATTTTAAATGGAAGTAGAAACTTGATGTCCAGTTTCAGATCCACATCTTATTGGGTCAGTCATTATATCTAATTCTTTTGTTTTGCTTTTGGCATCTGCTCTGGTGACTCTGTGTTAACGTTTGTTTCTGTTCTGGAATATTTTTATTAATAAATGGTAGAAAAGGCTTATATGCTTCATTCCATAAGATAATCAGATAAAGCAGATTATGCAGTTAAAGTATTAGTTTTTCCTGTTGGCTTGGTCTCCCAGGGATGCTGACATTTCCAAGAAAGTTTTCCTCCAATGGCAGCAGAGAAGGGGCTGCCCTGTGTTAGATAGAAACAAACGTTTCCAAAGCAACATTCTCTGCATGTAGGGATCACCCAATTCAGTCTTTTCTGGGCAGCAACATACTGATGGCAACACATTCAGAGTTCATAATCAAGGGAGTTCTGAACTCAGAACTTTTCAGGGTCAAGAGGATTTGTGGAGTCTGTTTGAACACAGACTGTAGTTTTAACTATGTTTTCTCATTCATTGTTCAGATTATCTCTTCTGTGCAGGGTATAAAACTTTAGTTGTTATTAGGCACCGTCGAGTTGGTTCTGACTCATAGCGACTCTATGTACAACAGAATGGAACACTGCCCAGTACTGCACCATCCTCACAATTGTTGCTATGTTTGAGCCCATTGTTGCAGCCACTACGTCAATCCACCTCGTTGAGGGTCTTCCTCTTTTTCACTGACCCTCTACTTTACCAAGCATGATGTCCTTCTTCAGGGACTGGTCCCTCCTAATAACATGTCCAAAGTATGTCAGATGAAGTCTCGCCATCCTCACTTCTAAAGCACATTCTGGTGGTATTTCTTCCAAAACAGATGTTTGTTCTTCTGGTAGTCCATGGTATAGTCAATATTCTTTGCCAACACCAGAATTCAAAAGTATAAATTCTTCTTTGGTCTTTCTTATTCATTGTCGAGATTTTGAATGCATAGGAGGGATTGAAAATACCAGCTTAAGTCATGCACACCTTAGTCCTCAAAGTGACATCTTTGTTGTTTAATACTTTAAGGAGATCTTTTGCAGCAGATTTGCCTAATGCAATGTGTTGTTTGATTTCTTGACTGCTATTTCCATGGGTGCTGATTGTAGATCCAAGTAAAATGAAACCCTTGACAACTTCAATCTTTTCTCCATTTATCATGATGTTGTTTATTTGTCCAATTGTGAGGATTTTTGTTTTCTTTATGTTGAGGTGTAATCCATACTGAAGGCTGTGGTCTTTGATCTTCATCAGTAAGTACTTCAAGTCCTCTTCACTTTCAGTAAGCAAGGTTTTGTCTTCTGCATATAGCAGGTTCCTAATGAGTTTTCCTCTAATCCTGATATCACATTATTCTTCATATAGTCCATATAGGACTAGGTATTGACAGTAAAAATATAAATAAGATATGGTTTCTTCTCTCAAAGTGCTCAAAATCAAATAGGACAGAAAGATATGAAACAAATAAAAACAAAGGATGTAGACATTTTGATGAATTTGCATATGATCTAGTTGGGATTCCAAGCAGGGAATTCATCTTGGAGAGGCAGTTAGGAAGCATTTCCCAGAGCAGTTGACTGTTGAAATAAGCATTTTCCTCACACAATTGGGCAAAGAGTATTCCATAAAAAAGGGGCAGCAAATCAGAAGAAATGAGTCTGTGGAGAAGGGCAAAGGGGAAAAGAAACAAGATTAATGAAGCCAAAGAGAGACGATTATGGTGGGCCTTGCATGTTGGGCCATTTTGTAGGTATTCGGTAGTTACCAAAGCACATTAAACAAAGGAGTGACATGCTCTTATTTGTGCTTTTAAAAATTCATCATGGCAGCAGAGATATAGATGGATTAGAGGGTTGTGAAATGGAAATAAAGAGACCAGTTTAAAGATAATTGCAATATCTAGCAAAATGATGATGAGGGCCCAGATTCAGGCCAGAGCAGTGAAATGAGCTGGACAGGGTGGATGCAAGAGATTTAAATGGGATAAATGTAGAGGTGAGTCAGCAAGATTGAGGGCTGACTCTCAGCCTTCCTGGATGAATTATAGTATCATTTATAGAGGCAAGAGATCATGTTAATATTCATTAAAACACTAAGAATATTTAGCACCATAGATTCTAAAAAAAAAAAAAAAAAAAAAAAGGGTTCTAATACTGCTCTAAGGTTGTCCTAAGAGGATCATGTCTGCTGCGGGCTTTTCCAGATTTCTCCTTTTTCAGGTTCTGCGATCGTCATCTCTACACACAAAAAGCTGTATCCCATCAGGACCTTACTTCTATTCGTAATTTTCCTCTGTTCACAGTTTTTTTAAGAACAAGGGTTTTGTCACATTTTTTTTCCTTAACATTAAGTTCTTTTTCCAAAATGTATTATTATTATTATTTTGTTTTTTACACAAGTAAATCATGTTCACTATTGGAAAAAGGAGACCATAAAACGAGAAAATAATAAAAATGAAGAAAGCTCATTCACAAGCCCACAACCTGGACAAAGCCCCAGGAGACATTTTAATATAGAACCACCGAAATTTAAGGCACATACAACTGTGAAATATCTGTGTGTTTATATAAATGGGGACTACCTATACACATTTCTTTGTTACCTGCTTTTTTCTACACTCAAAAATATTGTGTTATATTATGTCCATGTCAATAAATATACTTCCTGAAGTCATTCTAAATGTCTGAAACATACTCTGTGTACCAGAATTAATTTAGTCAATTTCTCCTTGGAGGATATTTAGCTTCATTGTTTCTACTAAACAAGCTGTTATAAGCAACAGGTCTGGGATTTTATTCCACCCTACTTAAAAGTTAAGAAGTAAGCCTTTCATGGATACTGGCAAAGACAAGAGATTCCTGAGTCAGAGACAAAGGACTTTATTAACTACAGCACAACAGGTAGTATGAATAGCAGCATGTACATTATTTCTTCTTGCCCCCAAGCCCCACAGGGGTGATGCCATGGGCCCAGACGGATGCTATGCACACAGTGGGTATGCACTGCAGCTGAGGAATACTGAGCTTGGGAAATCCATCTCTTCTATGTAAGCAGTAAGCATGCCTGTTCTTTCTCCCACAAGGCATTTCTTCATCCTTCAGGATTGCTTGCTTCTAGTACAACCCTGAAAAATGGCCTGGGTAAAGAATGATGAGGGTATTGTATTCTTAGCATACCCAGCAAGATGTGTAGGAGCACAAGATACCCCTTGAGGACTATCTCCCAACATTAAGCACTCTTGTCTACACATGTTTAAATATCCTTAGGATAAATCCAAAGGAATGAAATTACTGGACCAAAGGGTTTGCACTGTTGTAGACTTTCTGTTAGTGTCACCAAATTGCTCTCTAGAAACTTGCTCCAGCAGGTTGTCACTTACTAGGCCAGGAATTGCTTCTCTCATCTGAGTACTCAGGCCCGTATTGGTGTTCTCTGCCTTATCCAGGCATGTATCTCATTCATGTTACTGGGGAGGGCAGTTTAGAGGGTCATTTACTGATTGGTGTCAAATTGAAAATACATTGCTCACCTCCAGTTTGGTGGAAACAGGAACACTAAAATAAGCAACATTACCTTTCCCCGTGGCAGCGAGTCATGTCTTTTCCTATTTATGCGGGCTAGGCGTCTGTTTTCTCATTTTATCTAGCACTCTGGACAGGTGGTGTGTGTGTGTGTGTACTTGTAGGTGAATTTTAATGATATTTCCAGGCATTTTGAAAAAAAAATCCTTGGGTTGCTTTTGTCAAATAATAAAATTATTTGACATAAGTCTCATTGAAAACAGATGTGAAAATATGCAATTCTTACTTTTGTGCTATCCTTCCCTGGGGGCTCTTGGCTTAATGCCTATCTGAATGTTGATAATGAACGTTTCAGTATTTCTCTTTTCCAGGGGTGTTGCCTTTAGTATATAAGAACACTTTGGGGAAGGACCCCTGAGCAGTAGCTGCCTTCTTGAAAAGCAAGACTGAACCATCCTATAGCTAATTAGGTAGAAGAGATTTGTACCTGACCCAAAGCCTCCCGTGGATAGGACCCTGGGGCTTGTGTCCCTGTAGTGGTTGTGCCTAGTAATTGTTGGTATAAGAAACTCTGTTTTCATCACAGACTTGTCCTGACTTTGACACATTCACGTCTTTTTGGCTCCTTCTTCTTTAAATGAGAATGCAAGTAACTGACTCTGACTTCAATTAGAGCATCACCTCTAGTAGTCCTTGTTTTCTATTTATGTGGGTGTATCCATGAATAGATCCCAGACAGTGTCTTGTACTACACCTAGAGCCCCAATCTCCTCTTTTCCCCCAGGGAGTGGCACTGTATGATCTTATATGTGTGTTTTCTGGCATTGGAGGGTGTTATGGTTTGAATTGTCTATTTGGCTAGTCCATAATCCCAGTGTTGTGTGACTGTCCAACATTTTGTCATCTCGTGGTGATTTTCCTATATGTTGTAAATCCTATCTCTATGATGTTAATGAGGCAGGATTAGAGGCAGTTATGTTAATGAGGCAGGACTCAATCTACAAGATTAGGTTGTGTTTTAAGCCAATCTCTTCTGAGATATAAAGAGAGAAGCTAGCAGAGAAACAGGAGGACATCATACCACCAAGAAACAAGAGCCAGGAGAATAGTGTGTCCTTTGGACCTCGGGTCCCTGCGCTGAGAAGCTTCTCGACTAGGGAAGATTGATGACAAGAACCTTCTCCCAGAGCTGACAGAGAGAGAAAGCCTTTCCCTGGAGATGACATCCTGAATTCAGACTTCTAGCCTCCTAGACTGAGAGAGAATAAGTTTCTGTTTGTTAAAGCCATCCACTTGTGGCATGTCTGTTATAGCAGCACTAGACAGCTAAGACAGAGGGAGATCAGTAGAAATGGCCACATATGGTATCTCCTTGAAGTGAATAAGTCCAGTCTCACAGAGGGAGACTCTGGCTACTGTTCCTTCACATGGTCTAATTTTGTCTTCGTATCTGGGAAATAGCTGAAGAGAAATATTTGAAGGGAAAGTCCATAGTGCCTACGGTGCCACCTTTGGAGCAAAGTGATCCTATTTTTCTTTATGTTCTAGTGGAACTGTTCATACAATGTGCCCTTTGGGTCAAGTCTACCTACTGCCTGGTCAAGGCAGATTCAGTCATACATGCATGTCAGAAACAGCCATATATGACTGGGCAAGAGGGAACCCAGCCATCTTTGAGAGGACTTGTCAAACGTGTCCCAGAGTGGCATTTCAGCCTGACTTGTCCCAAACTAATCCTCTCAGATCTCTTCTTGAGGAAACACAAATGCTAGGTTAAAAAAAGGAAAGTAGGTTATGTGAGCTTAATTTTTTTGTTCTTAGCTATGCTGAGCTATTTTTCCATTTTTCTGGGAAAACCTGTGCAGATTTTGACTATCCTGATGCTTTGTAGGAGGTACTTGCTGAGTTGCCTGCCTTGAAATCTATTTTGAAGATCTACGATAGTAGATAAGTCTTAAGGAGCCCTGGTGGCGCAATGGTTAAGCACTCAACTGCCAACTGAAAGTTGGCAATTTGAACCCACCAGTAGCTCCATGGGAGAAAAGACCTAGTGATCTGCTCCTGTACAGATTACAGTCTAGGAAACCTTATGGGGCAGTTCTACTCTGTCCTATAGGGTTGCTATGAGTTGGATTGGACACGATGGCATACAGTAACAACAGCAGATAAGTCCATTGGCCAATGCATCCATGCACCTGGCACAGTAGGTGGTCAATAAACATTTATTGCATGATGAATGAATGAATGAAAAAATGTAATCTTAACTGGCTGTAGTATCTGGTCAGTTTTCTAAATGATTTCACATTTCTTCTATCTTTGCAATACCTTTCACCACCCAAGCTTTTCTATACATTTTCCTTCAAATAACCTAAAGAAGGCTGACTGGGATACCTCTATCCAGTTCTATCTATAAAGGAGGGAAGATCTGGAAGTGCATATCTTGAGGACCATCCTTCTCACATGTACAGTGTGATTCTGTGATCATTAAGGTTATGTGTCAGCTTGGCTGGGCCACGATTCTCAGTGGTTTGGTAGTAATCATGCAGTTTGGCAGTCGTATGATGATGTGATCACTTCCACAATGAGATTTGATATAATGTGATCACCTCCATGATGGGATCTGCTGTGAATAGCCAATTAGTTGAAAGGGAGCTTCCTTGGGGGTGTGGCTTGCATTAAGTGAACTTTCTGGCAAGGCTCACAGGCTTTTGCTCACACTGGATTCTGCAGTTGGCTTCTGTTCATATGACCTCCAGTTTTTGAGACTTGAGCTAGCAGCTTACCTGCCATCTTACCTGCCCATCTTGGGATTCGTTGGCCTTCTTAGCCTGTGAGCCAGAGCCCTGCTGTCTGACATGCCGGTTTTGGGTTCACCAGACCCTGAAGCTATGTGAATTAGGAAAAGCTTACAGCCTGATCCATGTTCCAGCCTCTACAACTGCATAGGCCATTTCCTTGATAGAAATCTCTATGTATATTTATACACTTCACTGGTTTTGCTTCTCTAGAGAATCCAGCTTAAGACAACAATCCCCATAAAGAAAATTAGTAGAAATAGAGGGGAGGGGGTGAATTCTAAAAATAATTAGTACATGGAAACCAGCTAGATGTAGAATGACAGAGAGAAAGATAAATTAGGATGGCGTCCAGTTAATGGATGGTGCCATTTACCAGGGATATGGGGTATAGTTTGGGGAAAGTGCATGTTCACCTTGAAAAGTGATATAGGATATCCACGGAGATACATAACAATTGCTTGGAAATATAAGTCTAGAGTTTAGATGAGAAATCAGGATAATCAGTTAAATCTTTGAGTCACTATTTCACTGAAATAGGGCATGTCATGGTGCATTGGTGGTTCAGTGGGAGAGTTCTCACCTTCCATGTGGGAAACCAGAGTTTGTTTCCTGCTAATGTACTTCATGTGTAGCAAAATTTTGCTGAAGATAATTCAAACATTGTTGCAGCAGTACATCAACAGGGAACTGCCAGAAATTCAAGCCAGATTTAGAAGAGGACATGGAACAAGGAGTATCATTGCTGATGTCAGATGGATGTTGGCTGAAAGCAAAGAATACCAGAAAGATGTTTACTTGTGTTTTATTAACTATGCAATGGCATTTGACTGTGTGGAACATGACAATTATGGATAACATTGCAAGGAATGGGAATTCCAGAACACTTAATTGTGCTCATGTGGAACCTGTACATAGACCAAGAAGCAGCCGTTCGAACAGAACAAAGGGACCTCATACACCCATAAAGTAGTGCCAGGAGCATAGCACGTCCTTTGGACCTGGGGTCCCTGTGCTGAGAATCTCCTAGACCAGAGGAAGATTGATGACAAGGACCTTCCCCCAGAGCTGACAGAGAGAGAAAGCCTTCCCCTGGAGCTGGTGCCCTGAATTTGGACTTCTAGCCTCCTAGACTGTAAGAGAAGAAATTTCTCTTTGTTAAAGCCATCCACTTGTGGTATTTCTGTTATAGCAGCACTAGATGATTAAGACAGATCCTTTGAAACTTAATATGTGTGTGGTTTTCTTGGGCTCCATGTTGAGATTGAGATGTTAAATCATTTTTAGTAGGTTTCATGATGATTTAAAAAAAAGATGTAAGATGTTCTTCCACCAACCATCTGTCAGTTTGTTTTACTGTGGTTGCTTGCTATGATGCTGGAAGCTATGCCATGGTATTTTAAATATCAGAAGAGTCACCCATGATAGACAAGTTTCAGCAGAGATTCCAGACTAAGACAGACTAGGAAGAAAGACCTGGTGATTTACTTCTGAAAATTAGCCAATGAGAATCCTGTGGATCACAACAGAATATTGTCTGACATAGTGCTGAAAGATGAGCCCCCTCAGTTGTAAGGTATTCAAAATACACAGTGGTTGCAACAATGGACGCAAGCATACCAAGGATCATGGAGATGGTGTAGGACTTAGCAACATTTCATTCTGTTGTACATGAGGTCACCATGAGTCAGAACTGACTTGACAGCAGCTAACAACAACTAGATACTATTAGTTCTAAGGACAAGTAGCTGCTTCTGACAGCAGATTGAAGAATACCCAACTCACAGGGGCTTAAACAAAAAGCTGTATTTTCTTTGCGGTATATGTTAAGAAATCCAGAGGTGCCTTAATTCAATGATTATTTAGCTATAGCTTCTTTTTTATAATATTTTCCAAATGGCTGCTGCCCCTCCAGGCATGACATCTGTTTTCCAGTTGGCCAGAAATGGGAAGAGCAAGTCTTTACCTTTTTATTTTTGAACCCATTATCAACCCCAGGGATTTCTGCCTATATCTCCTTGGTCAGAACTACATTGTATAGCCACCGTAGGTCCAAGGGAGACAGAAAGGCAAGGAAGAATTTGGTTGAAAATGAGTGTTGAATGAGCCAACCTCCAGTATCTTCCACACTATTTTTAGCAAGAAGAGGACATTTTTGAAAAATTCCAAAGAAGATTTGGGAAGGTGGAAATAAGGGTAGCTTCTGAGACCTCATCTAGAAGAGATAATGGACATTACTTTCACAGCACTGCCTTTTAACTAAGCTCCAAGGAGTCCCAAATCTGTGTCTCTTTGTTCTAGTCTGATTGGCTAACCCAGGATCAGGTATCCCTCCCACTCTATGTAAATTAATCATGATTATGGGCCTGGTGGTTGAGGGCCATCCAATTTATTGGTGGCCATTCTCAAACAAGAGATATCATTGTTAGCTACAGAGCCTTGAGGTGGTTTTTCATATCACTGCAGGGATGAGTGGAAAAGCAGGATGGATTCTTCCCAGAGATCATCTCCTGCAGCCCTCAATAGCCTCAGGATGTTATTTTTAATGCTCTTGGGGAACAGAGCTCTCGCCTTAGCGTCCAGAGACTTGGTCTTGAATCTTGGCTCGGGGAAAATCAAATATCTGGGCAAATCATTCCTTAGACCTCCATTATTATATCTGTAAAGTAAGAATAGATCTATGGATTAAGTGAGATAATGGAATAAGCACATCCAATAAGGCTAAAGCCTTATATAAATTTATGGTGTTAAGATTTTTATCTGAGGACAGTGATAAGCATGGCCACCTTTCCTGGTCTGTGATATGTTTCACGTCACTGAATTTGAGTTCATGAACATAGGCAATCAGTATTTACATGAACACTCTTCTTTTTTACATTTAATTTCCCAGGCCCTCTATCAACTCTCACCAGCTATGTTCTCTTTCATGAGTGGTTGAGGAGAGAGGGTATATATCTGCTGGAACTAGGAGCTATGTCTCACAATCACATTTGCAGTGGATGTGAACAGAGAAGGCAAAATCTGATTTCCCCCATCTCATGGGCAGTCACATAAACCCCAAAGAGTTAAAGTGACGTTCAAATGAACTGCACACTAAAGTCTCTAACAAGCTGTCCAATGAGGTAGTCACTTGACCACACTACTTTCCATGAGGTAATGGTCCCACATGTATCCTCTTCTCCCTGGTAGAAGGTGCATAAAATATAAACAAATGATCAGGTTACAGAGTGAACTCTGAATGACCAAATTTGGTTCAAGTAAAGACCTCCCCTTTCCCTCACTTGGCGATAAATCTTTCAGCAACAGGCTGATCTCTCTCAGAAAACAGACTGTCTAGCAATGTTTTCACCTTCTACACTTGTCAGGATGGAGTGAGTGTGAGGTGGAGACCTGGACACACAAGCAACCACAGACAAATAGCCGTGAATGGGTTTCCTCAACATCATCAGACTTTTTGCTCAATGCTTTCGCTGCCTCTGGGAGGGAGAGAAAGGGGAACAGGTTGCAATGTCAATAATAACAGCAAATGCAGTAAACCGTCTGTGAAAGGGAGCTGCTAATCTGGCTTCCAGAGTAGTGCTTGTTACAAGGTCAAAGGGACAGGACACTGCTCCTACCACTAAAAACAATGGCAGTGTCATTTTCACTTTCTTCATTTTCTTTGGTTTTCCCTCGGGGTAGATTATTTGAAGTCTGTTATGAATCTTGGTGAATGCATAAAGCAACTTGTATGTGCTCTCATTTTACCCTGGCCTGTCTGTATTACCTGGCAAAAGGAATAGAAAGAAATTAGGGATGTGACATTTGTCAAGGTATTCTTTGGTGTCATAGATTGAATTGGGTCCCCCCAAAAATACGTGTATCAATTTGGCTAGGCTGTGATTCCCAGTGTTGTGTGGTTGTCCTCTATTTTGTGATTGTAATTTTATGTTAAAGAGGATTAGGGTGGGATTGTAACACCACCCTTACCCAGGTCACATCCCTGATCCAATGTAAAGGGAGTTTCCCTGGGGTGTGGCCTGCACCACCTTTTATCTCTCAAGAGATTAAAGGAAAAGGAAGCAAGCAGAGAGTTGGGAACCTCACACCACCAAGAGAGCAGTGCTGGGAGCAGAGCTCGTTCGTCCTTTGGTCTTGAGGTTCCTGTGCTGAGATGCTCCCAGACCAAGGGAAGACTGATGCATTACAAGGACCTCCCAGACCAAGGGAAGATTGATGACACAGACCTTCCTCCAGAGCTGACAGACGAAGCTTTCCCTTGGAGCTGACGTCCTAAATTAGGACTTGTAGCCTACTGGACTGTGAGAGAATAAATTTCTGTTTGTTAAAGCCATCCACTTGTGGTATTTCTGTTAGAGCAGCACTAGATGACTAAGACATTTGGTGACAAGTCGTATGGCAGTTATGGGAGGATGGGTGGACCCAAGATTATAAAGCTGCTGATTGACCAGAAATGGAAATCACTCCCTCCAACAGGTATGTTATTTTTGATAAACACCTTCTAAACCAATCAGAGGCTAAAGAAATAGGACAAGGTTATCTCCTAAGTCTTGTTTCTCTGGTTCCCCTAGTGTTTGCTCCCCCAACCCTTTCCCCAAATTAATTAGAGTCAAACTGCATTAACATGGCCAGTAAATCCCTATTTGGGCAGATCTTATCTAAATGCAACCTGTTCCTGCTCTTGCCTGGGAAGCTCTAGAGTTGGGTCTGGCTGATGTCCTTCTGTGGTGTCTTGGCCTGAGGTACTGCCAACTTGGCTCCTAAACCTTAGCTATGTTGGGGCTGAAGCGCAAGTTCTTTCTGGTCACCGCTGGCTTGCTCATTTGCAACTCTCTTGAGTTATTAACAGGACCCCGAGAGCTCCTACTGTATTTTTGTGTGGATTATCAAAGGCTCTCTGATCTTCACAGACCAATTAGAAAGTCCATCTGTGGACTGAGGTCACCCCGGGCCAGAGCACATTGCTGGCATGTGGGATGCCGGCCAGTTTTCAGTCCCTACTTGCATCCCCTCTGCTTAGCACACATATACTGTGGGCCTGACTGTTGGCAACACCTTTTATTTTTCTCGTTCCCTCCGGCCAAAGTGTCACAGACAGCTAAGCTCTCAAGAGAAGTCAAGCATGGCTTGTTCTCCTGGGCTACTTGGGCTCCTGAGTCAGACAACTGCAGCATCGGCTTGGACAGCTCAACCCTTGCCATGGGACTTTCAACTCATTCATTCACTCAATGCATGCTTACTGAACACCCCTCACCAAGTGCTAGCCATTTGGAAGGTACTCGGGACACCAAGGGAACACCATGACAGATGCCTTCCCTGTGCTTATGAAGCTCACAGTCTAAGTGGGCAACAAGCAAAAACACATCAACAGACAAAGCAATTTCATACTATGTGAATGTCAAGAAAGTTACAATGGAGTGCCGAGAAGGAATGAGCCTGGGAATGCGGTGGTGAGGGGGAAGTGAGGTTTGTGCTGAGACCAGGATAAGAGTGAGCCAGTCATTCAGAGGTCAGGAGGATGAGCAGTCCCATCTGAAAAAAACAAAACAAAAAACAAAAAAACAGCACATCTAAAGGCTGAGACACCAAAAAAAAAAAAAGGAAAAAACATGGTCTAGGAACTGAGGGAAGGCCAGTGAGGAGGGAGTGCAGCCGGAAAAGGAGAGGGTGAGGTTAGTGAATTGTGCATGAGGCTGACCATTGCTGGCCTAGTTGACACTTTTGACCATATTCCTTTTCTTTTTTTTCTTGCATCTTTATTGAGGTATAATTTACATACAATAAACTGTAAATATTTAAAGTGTACAATTTAAAAAGTTTGGTCATATGTATACACGAGGAAACCATCACCATACTAAAGATAATGAACATATCCATAGGAAGGCACTAGAAGGCTTTAATCAGGAGAATGACATGATTTGTTTGGGGATCTATGAAGATCACTTTGGCTGGCAGCTCCAGTTGCTATAGGTTGCATTATCTGCCCCATAATCTCTAGTTGCTATAGGTTGCATTATCTGCCCCATAATGAACCTCCCTGACTGAGGGTGAGCATCAAGGTGGCACACACCAAATAGGTTCACAGGGCCTTTCCCATGGTGTCCTTTTGTCTGGTGCTCCACAAAATACTGAACCCCACATCTGTAAGAAGTCTTCTTGGTTTATTACAGACTTGGTTTCTCCTCTAGCATTTTCTATTTGCCAAGCCCCAGGACATCCACAAACCACATCTTTGGGACCTTTTTCCCACTGGTCTAATAGAAATGTGGCTCTGATCACTCTGCTCCATAACCACACACTAACTCTTTACCAAGATTCAAAACTGGCACAAAACTACCTGTGAATCTGACACATTGTACAGGTTAATCTAAAGACCAGGAATGCAATTTCCAAATGCTTTACCTTTATGTAGATACTCAATAAGTATTTGTATTCTTCTCCAAGCGTTTGGTTCTTACCAGACTGCAGGTCAGCAGCCACAGTGGTTGCAGGTGGGCTCTGTGCTGATGAGCTGAGGGCAGTGTGCGTCATCAATTGCTCCGTCCTGGAGACGCTGCAGCAGAGCAGTCTCCACAGGGGCCGGGCTGCATCTAGTAAAACTTCATTTCCACACAGGTGTTGGTGACATGGCAAAGTCATGTAGAAATGAGAGATTCAGTTGCTCCTTCCCTTTGTGGTCTGTCTACAGAGCTTCATGAGAGAAGGGCTAGGGAAAGCTCCATCTCGTCACTCAGAGATACTTTAAGAAGGAAGAATAAATCTCAGTCCCTGGAACCTTTAGTCATGTCACACTTTACCCATCCATTGGTGGATACTGGAACATGCTGTGAGAGGACACAGACTCTTGATCTCTAGAGATCTTGTAGGAAAATAAGAACTACCAAAGGTATAATACAGTTGGTCAAGGGTAGGTCCTCAAATCAGACTTCTGAGGCTCAAATCCCAGCCCCATCACTTACCAGGTATGTGATACCCAAAAGTCTTGCTCTGTTTATCAGTTTCTTCATCTGTAAAATGGGGCTATAATAAAACCAATCTTATAGAGTTTGTCTGAATAATAAAATTTTTAATGCACATAAAGCACTTAGCAGTGTCTGGCCCACAGTAACATCCTGAAACATGTTGCTGTTATTTTTATTACTGGTTTGTTATCCCTGGATAGAGCTAACAGTTAATGTGCTTGGCTGATAACCAAAAGGTTGGCATTTTGAGTCCACTTTGAGTCCACCCAGAGGTGCCTTGGAAGAAAGGCCTAGCTATCTACTTCCAAAAAACCAATGGAGCACAGTGCTACTCTGACACACACGTGGCCTCTATAAGTTGGAGTCAACTCAATGGCATCTGGGAAAAACAAAACAAAAAAACTGGAATTATACACTTCACCAGATAACAAGTCTACCTTGAAAATTAAAATTTTCATAAATGAATTTAAGTCACTCCTGATTATTCATAATGCTATAGTGTCAAGTATCTTCTCAAACATATTATCCTAGGAAAATATGACCTGACATTGTACCTACTGAAACAAAAAAAGCCTTCCTTGACTCTTCCCCAATACAGTGAGTAATGCTATTTGCATTAGAGGTACCTTGGAACTTGTTAAAAATACAGATTCTTGGGCTTTCCTCAAAAAGCACTGCAGCTGTACCTCTTGTGCAAGAGGCCCAGGGATCTGCATTTTGAACAAGAGCCCCAAGTAATTTTGACTATACTCCAGTGATGAGCACCACTACCCCAATGGAACTCAGAACAGACTACCAATTCATTATTTCCCTCCCTTTGTTTTTATTAATTGTACAGCGATAACTCTGCTTTAATGTGATTGCTCCATTTGAGTTTCTGTCAGTATTTTATCTCTCTTGGGTTCCTCAACTTGTATATCATATTTCTTTAGGGTGGGGCTCAGGGCAGTTTTCTGCTTTGGTTGATGTTTGTGGTCCAAGGCCTCCTCACCCCACACTTGTTTACTGCTACTGAACACATCATCCCCTTGCTACCCTCAACTGTAACAGACAGTCTTGCTGGCTCCCTCCTGATTTATCCTGTATTGTATTACTTTCTTTTTTCCCCTTCTTGTTGATTTAAGGAGCTGTTTTTATTGTTTCTAGAGCCAACACATCTGTCATATATTTCCCTCCAACTGAAAAACACTGGAAAATCACTGGTTACTTAGCACAGACGCATGCCTGCACTAGATGACAATTTCTTTTGTAACTGGCTCTCAGTAAGAGACTGGATTTTCCAGCCTCCTGCTCTCCCACTCTCTCTTGCTGCCGTTAAGGTCAGGCCCTTAAACTCAGAAGAGACAGATACACCTCTCAGCCTAGATTTTTGGCTATAATTGGCTAATCTTGTGAATTAAAGAAAACTTTTGTGGTTTATCCACAGTTTTGCATCTTTGTGGGTCTTCTCCTGCTCCCTGAACACAGAAAATGGAGTCACGGTTATAACTGAGGAAGTGACACAGTACAAAGTGTGTTAGCAATGGAGGAACAGTGAGGAAGTTGGAAAGGATTGGGCTGCCTCAATTAGAATTATATCTATAAGAAGTGTCTTCCCAGTCAGAAACAGCAGAAATCAGCTTTGTTTAACCCAAGCAAAAAAGGAATTTGCTGGAAGGATATCAGAGAGCTTTCAAAAGACTAAGGATCAGAACACATGTAGAAATCAAGCGAGTCTTTGCAGCTGGATCTGCTGGCAGAAAAGAGGCGGGACAGGAGCCTGGTAAGGGTAGTTCTTCCGCAGTCCAGCGTCTCTTCTGGATTCAGAGCCCAAGGGAAGCTCTGATTGGTCGAGTTCGGCTCAGGTGATCACTCCCCCTGTGAAAGGAAGCCTCCTTTTGACCTTCCTCTCTCTCGGGGTTCCCCCCAAATAATAAGATTTGGATGTTGTATATCCCTAAATGACGAAAGTTCACCCTGAGCATGATTTACATTCCCTCGTTTCCCTGGTGGCGCAGTGGTTAAGAGCTATGGCTGCTAACCAAAACGTCTGCAATTGGAGTTCACCAGCGCTCCTTGGAAGCCCTATGGGGCAGTTCTTCTCTGTCCTATAGCGTAGGTCTAAGTCGGACTCACTCCATGGCAACAGGTTTCTACTGCAATAATATAACAATAATATCCATCATTTATTGAGGACTCATTTTTTTAGGCACTGTGCTCCTTTCGTGGAATCTCTACTCCTCAGCACAACTCTCTAAACAAGATAGGTGTGTATATTTCTCACAGATGAAGAAACAGTCTAGGAGAGGGTGAGTAACTTGACTACAACCATTCAAGTGGTAAGTGATGAACTCAGGATTTCTGACCCCAGAACTGATGACCTGTCCATGCTATCACACCTCCTCCTCTGTATATTATCTCCCCCTCAGATTTCTTTGTATTCCAGATAGATTAAGCAAATAGGACTTGAATCTTAGCTATTATTTCCACATCTGAATAATAAACGGTATTAACAAAATTATCTCTAAGATTCCGTCTGTGTCATTCTATGTTCCTGTAACTATATTCCTATTTTAAAATGACACCGAGTGCATAACTACAGAGCAGATTTGATGATGTTGGTAGAACCATTATCGCTATCAAGCGTAATGCTGTTTTCTTTGGTCTCAAGCAGCCTTCCCTGTAAGATCATACTTCTCCTGACGCCAAGTCAGATCCCTGAAATCTGTTTGGAAACTAAACGCAAGCCTGTATCCCCGTGGAAATGTCTGCCAAACATACAGTTCCTGCTGTCTTGTTGGTGACATGCTAATCACCCTTTGTTCTTCTAAATAAATACATTTCAGCGGAGACTCAAAGGAACATTTTCAAAGAAGAAAGTATGTGTGTTCACCATTTTTATGTAGACAAAGTGAGGGTTGGCTAGTCAAGTAATTACCCCTGACATTCTCTTGGGCGTATGTGGTTTTAACTAGAAGCTAAAAAGTTACTTGGACACTTTTGCAGAACCATATTCCTGGCTTCCAGTTTGGAACTTCTGTCTGAAACTGCAACTTGACTCAAGGTATTAAAAGACGTACGTTCTGGGTGGGTTCCTTCTTCGTGGAGGGCGGTTTGTGATTCATTTATTCATTGCTCTGTAAATGGATATTCTTGGAGCACCTTCTGGGGGCCAGGAATCGTACTCATTGCTGAGCTTTCAGTGTGAAAATGAAAAAAAAAACCCAGTGGAGGAGATAGAAATTAAAACAAATAATCCAAATGTTGTTGTTAGCTGCTATCGAGTCAGCCCCCATCTCATGGTGACCTCATGCACAACAGGATTGGACCGTTGTGATCCACAGGTAGGGTTTTCATTGGCTGATTTTGGGGAAATAGATCACCAGGCCTTTCTTCCTAGTCTGATGTAGTATGGAAGTGCTGCTGAAACCTGTTTAGCATCATAGCAACACACAAGCCTCCATTGACAGACAGGTGGTAGCTGCACCTAAGGTGCACTGGCCAAGAATGGAGCTCGGTCTGCTGCATGGAAGGAGAGAGTTCTACCACTGAACTACGACTACCCCATCAAAATAGGTTATTGCTGTTATGTGTTGTCGAGTCAATTCCAGCTCATAGTGCCCCTATATGAGAGAGTAGAACTGCCCCACAGGGTTTCCTAGGCTGTAATTTTTATGGGAGCAGATCAGCAGGTCTTTTCCCCTGCAGAGCTACTGGTAGTGTCAGACTGCCAACCTTTTATGTAGCAATTGGGCGCTTAACCATTGCACCGCCAAGGTGATGGAGATATCATGATATTAATGCCTGGAGATTGTACAAGAGGAGTACAAAGAAAGGAACCACTAGATGTTTTAGGACAGATTTGGAAAAAAAAAAAAAAACCAATAGAACAGTTTTATCAGAGAAAGGTATATTTGACTGGAGTCTTCAAGGATGAAAACAAGAGGGAGGTCATTTGAAGGCTGAAAGACAAAAGCCGCAATGTTCGGGACATAGGCAGTTTAGAGCGATTGTGAGTTATGTAGAAGGGGAGTAAGGAAAGAGTGAAAGGAGAATTTAAAAAGAGGATAAAATCGGACATAAGCTGAATAGTCACATATATATCATGCAAAGTGTTTAGATCATGTTAATAGGGAACCATTGAAGGTTTTCACACAAGGGAACGATTTGGTCAGATTTGTGTTTTCGAAAGGTCACTTTGACCATTAGAAGGGAAAAGAGGCCCTTATGGATCGCAAATTACGAGCACATTTTTACAATTTTGGCTCGAATTTATGAAAGAGAAGACCCATCATTTCTCATAGTATCTTTCAAAGTATAGCACACATGAGGGTTAGATGCGAAGGAGTGTGGTGTGTTCATTAAGTACAGTGCTTATTTTCTCTTATTGGCCTGGAATCTTAAAAAAAAAGACAGTAGGTCATCCAGTATACCTTGACTTGACTTGTTAGAAATTTTACATAGCATGCGTTAAATTATGTCCTCTACTCCATAAAATGATTACCAACAAAATCCTAGATGATGGTGAGTTAATGAGTTATTAAAGATCGTTGTTGTTAGCTGCTGTTGCGTCAGCTCTGACTCGTGGTGACCACAGACCTGCGTCATCCTCAAAATCGCTGGCGTGTTTGAGTCTGTCGTTGTGGCTACTGTGCCAGTCCATTTCACTGAGGGTCTGCTTTACCCTCGTTGGCCTTCCACGTCACCAGACACGATGTCCTCTAGCGATTTAGCCCTCCTGATGACTTGTCCAAAGCAAGTGTGTTGGCCAGTGTTCTGTTGTGATCTATAAGGTTTTCACTGGCTAATTTTTGGAAGTAGATTACCAGGTCTTTCTTCCTAGTCTGTTATAGTGTGGAAGCTCTGCTGAAACCTGTTCACCATGGGTGACCCTGCTGGTATTTGAAATGCTGGTGGCATAGCTTCCAACATCATAGCAACACCCAAGCCACCATACTATGACAAATTGACTGATAGGAGGTGAGTTTTTGGTGGTGGTGTTTAATAAAGAGCACTTTCCCTTATTTGAAAGCTTTCACACTAACTTTCTAGCCCCTGAATATGCTTATTTAACTTCCAATGCTATATCAAGAACCACTTTCAAACATCTCTCACATATCTTTGAGCTAGATCAGATGTGAACATGGACCGCTTTAAGACCTGTCAAAATGAATAAGCATTTTAGTAAGCTGTTCTATTTCTAATACAAGTCAGTGAGAAAACAATGAACAAGTCTCCAGTGTTAAGATGGGAAAATACAAAAACCATCCCTGCTTCCTGCCGTCATCACCATGGTTTCATCATCTATTACACAGTAAAACAAACATAGCCACTGACTCTAACCCTTAATGAGCATATGTGACTCCGATAATATTTATCGGGTTTATTTGTTCGAGGCCAACTGAAATGAAAAGAAAACAGTGCAGCATTGGGTCATTAGTCTCCTCTGACGTGTGCTGTAATTCTAAGAAAAACATTAGTAGCCTATTTTTAGCAAATACCTTCATCCACTGAAGCGATAATGGCCAAAGGAGTAATCCCTGGGCTGGAAAACAGAAATTCCCAGAATTAAATTTTCTTGCTCATCTGTTCTATGGTCATAGGAAATCTATCAGCACTGTCATTTCTCATCAACATTGAGAAATGTTTTACATCAGAAAATTATGCAATTCTTCCCAACTGGAATGCTTTTCTCCATCATCTCTGCTAAACCATGGCCCTTCCAGCTAAAAGAAATGAAAAAAAAGTCACTTCCTCCAGGAAGCCTCCCTATATCAGTCCTTTTACCTGCAAACAGTATCCTTTGTGTCTTATCTGAACTCATATACTCTGTTTATTCTATGTTATTTCCTTTACTCAAAAATTTAAATAAAAAGTAATAGGAGCTAGATGTTGTTCTAGGCTGTTTGTTTGGTGATGGTACATGGGGGAGGAGGCAGATAGATGAATAAGATGTAGGTTCTTCCCCACAGGAGAGATAAGACACATGAATAGGATCAAAAAGTGGTCCTTGATATCATTTCACCTCACCACCACCGGAAGCTGCAAGAGGCAAGAAAGGAGTCTTCCCTAGAGCCTTCTAAAGGAGCGCGGCCCTGCAGAAACCTTAATTTTGGACTTCTGCACTCTAGAATCGTGACAGGATAATTTTCCATTGTTTTAAGTCACCAAATTTATGGTAATCTGTTATAGGAGTCCTAGGAAAATGATATAACTGGTATTTGTGACCAAACTGTCCTTTGGGGTTTTTGTTGTTATTATTTGATGCTCTCAGACAGCACCCCTTACCCTTCCTCTTCCCCCAGTGGAGGATCATTGTGCTGAATGCTGAAGTGTCTTCCACGAGAGGCACAGCACATGCTGTAGGTTCAGAAGAAAAAGAATTCTAGAACTTTGGTGGAGGGGGCTTGAGAAGATCTTGGGGAAGAGATATCATTAGAGCTAGTTCTTAGGGGTTAATTATGATTCGAGAAAGCAGTGATGAAAGAGACAGAAGCTTCCAACCATGAGCCAAATGATAAATGGAGAGGATTTACACGTTTCTTTCTTGGTGTTCCAGCAAGAATTCCAGCATTTGTTGGGTATTCCCTCCAGAAATGGTAAGCTTCTTAGGGCAGAAACCATAATTTTACATGTTATTTATTTTCCCTACAGAGAAGCCAGTGAAAATAGAATAAATACTATTGTTAAATAGCTGGGGCCCAGGCAGAAGTTGTTCTTACAGCTGAGAGGTTGATGGATACGCTGTGAGCCCGCTCACTCTCTCTCTGAAGATGGAAAAGGGAGCTAGGGGGAGACAGGAGTAGGGTGAAGCCCTACATCCTAAAGAGTGTGGTCTATGCCAAATTAAAAAAACAAAAAACCAGTTGCTGTAAAATATGTGTCAAAGTAGAACTGCTCAATGGCATTTTCAATGGCTGATGTTTTTGGAATTAGATCACCAGACCTTTCTCCCGAGATGTCTCTGGGTAAACGCAAACCTCTAACCTTTCAGTTAGCGGTGGAACACCATCGGAGACTCCTGGCTGAGGGCTTACCAAAGATGATTAAACCCATCTTTTGTAATAATAGAGAACCTATTATGTAAAATAAAAAATAAAAATAGGATTTTTATTTGATTCTTTCCAACATATTTTTAGCTATGCAAAGGGACATCTAGGTGAAGAGGTCTAGATTAAACGTGTGTAGAAGTGTGAAAGGGCAGGAGCACCTTTGGGAACTAGTAGATGGAAATAAAACCTCATTGTGTGGGCAACTCCCAGAGAAATAAAGTTGGGCTCATCTGGCTCAAGATTCATAAGAAGATTCTCCTTCTAGTGCTACAAGGTTCTGGATTTCATTTTTCTTGAAGATGTCCTTTCCTTAAAGGGATCTTTTGTAGAATGGCATAATCTACTGAGATAATAATGCCGCAAGGAAGTGTTTAAACAAAACTCATTTTATACAATGTTGTAAAACTGTGTAATCCTAAAACATTCATACTGATATTGAGGATAACAATGATACTAAAGGAAAAAAAAAAGTATGTTTAAAATATAGTTTAAATATATATTCCACAAGCAATATACGTTACCTGTAGAGAAAAAAACACAAAATGAGAAAAGCATCTATAGTAAAATTAAATAAATTTTTCTTAAGCCTTTATATACCTTAGAGTCTTGGTGGCACAGTGGTTAAGAGCTTGGCTGCTAACCAAAAGGTCAGCAGTTCAAATCCATCAGTCACTCCTTGGAAACCCTATGGGGCAGTTCTACTTTGTCCTCTAGGGTCGCTTTGAGTCAGAATCAACTCGACGGCAACAGGTTTGGTTTTGGTTGGTTATATACCTTATTTTATAACATAGCCAGATTCATGTCTTTATTTAAACAGATATCAAAGAATGCTGAAATTTTTATTTCATGACTTGTTTTTTTTTTTTAGTTAATGTTTGACTTTGTCTGTAAGCATATTTCTAGCACATTCTTAATCTTTTGTGGAGATTTTTTTGTTTCCTTCTTAGTATATATTCTCCTTCACCAATTGTATCCTGATTTATTTTGGAGGGGGGCCTTACCATGTGATGGGTGGAAAGACCCCAGCCACAGATCCAAAAGTGCCCCCAGTTGGTTTGAGTCTGTCAGTGTTTCCACGCTAGGCCACTGTGATTGGTGCAAGAATGGGCATGAGACAGTTTGAGCCAATGAAACATAACAGATCCCAGGACAACAGGTATCAGAAGAGTCTTTCTCTCTTTTTCTGAATGGTGTATTAATATGTGAAGCTTGAAGACATGAAGCCTGAGGTTTCCTCAGATATTTTGTGACCACTGGGGAGAACCCTCAACTGCTAGAGGTCAAGGCTCCCTCCTGTGGGCCGATAGAATGGGTAAGAACTACTTTTCCCCTGTTCTGAAATGGCTTGCCCTAGAAACAGTGCATCAGAGAAGCCCTGGATGGAGTGGTGCTATTATAATGGAAAGAGATTTGGCCACACTTAGCAGCAGTTTCACCCTGGGGGAGTTACTCACTCTCTTTGAACTTCAGTTTTATGACTTACAAAAAGTGGAGACAAGAAAACATACTTAGAAGCTTATGGTGAGAATTCAAGGAGTGTATTCAACAGCAAGATTTGTGTGTTGTGAGAAAGACAGACACAGAGGGGAAGAGAGAGAGAGATAATGAGGGAGACTGAGAGGTCTTAACACAAACCCAAACCAAACTCATTACTGTTAAATCAATTCTGACTCATAGCTACACTGTAGGAAAGAGTAGTACTACCCTATGGGGTTTACAAGGCTGTAATCTTTAGGGAAGCAAGCTTCCACATCTTTCTCCAGCAGAGCAGCTGGTGGGTTCGAGCCGCCGACCTTTCGGTTAGCAGCTGAGGGCTTAACCCACTGTGCCATTAGGGCTCCAGTCTTACCACGCTGAGTGGAATTTGATGGAGTTGAGGTCTGGATCTCATATGTGTGGCATCAAGGAAAATCAGTTCCCTATTACGGCATTTCTCAAACTTGGAAGTGCACACAAATCACGTGGGGATCTTCTTAAAATGCAGATTCTAATTCAGGAGGTCTTGTATGAAGTCTGAGTTTCTGCCTTTCTAACTTGCTCCCAGGTGATGCTGATCTGTTGGTTTGTGGACCACTTGGGTAGCAGTATTCTAGATCTCACCCATGAAGATGGACCTCACCCTCTTTATTCCTTTTCCTGGAAGCTCTCTCTGGCACCCCATTAAATGGCATACTCACTCAGGACAATCCTAGATGTGCTCAGATGTGCTTGCCATGTTTTCTCACTATGCAATGGAAAAGAACTTAATTATGGGAGGCAAAGGTGATGCCCACAATCACCTCTGCTTATCCTGTGGAGCTTAACTGGGGAGTCCTTTAAACATGGAACTGAGCCCATAAGTCAGAGAGCATGGTGGAATCATGGCCAAGGCCTGGGTGGAGGGTTTCTTGGGAGGGAAGATGGGAAATGGAAGGCTCTTGGACTCACAGATTCTCACCATTGTTGGGCATTCACATCTCACTGCAGAGGAAACAGCTTCATCTGCAGTTTCCTTCATGAGTCCAAGGAAAGCATATTACCCCTTGAGTACAAGGTGGTTAAGAAGGTGACTTATTTCCCATTGGCAAGCATTTTACATGTGGCCAGAATCCAATCCCTGGGTTCTGCACATTTAAGGTGAAACCGAGGAGCAATAGATTTGAAGTCAGAAGAACTGGATGCCATTCAGAGCTCTGGAATTATCTACTTAGGCTCCTGAACAAGTATCCAACCTCTATGAAACTCAGATTATTCATCTGTAAAATGATTATCAAATAGCACCTGCTTTCTAACCACCTTGTTATAAGGAATAAGTGAGAAAATATGTGAAATAAATTTAAAAAAATTAAACATTATAAAGGATTATGGGGACAAGAATTTCTAAGGCAGTTCAGCTACCCAGTTGCCCAGCTGTAAAATTATGTCTAAGACTCTAGAACCCAATGAGATGTTGGCAGTTCAAACCTACCCAGAGGAGTCTTGGAAGAAAGGCCTGGCAATCTGCTTCTGAAAGGTTACAGTCTTGAAAATCATATGGAGTGCAGTTCTATTCTTCACACATGGGGTTGCCATAAGTCTGAATAGACTTGACGGCAAGGGGTTTGCTTTGGTTTTTATATACACCTGAGGAGTCCCTGAATGATGCAAATGGTTTACATACTCAGCTGCTAACCATAAGATTGGAGATTCAGGTCCACCCAGAGGCATCTGAGAAGAAAGGCCTGGTAATCTAGTGTTCTGTATATTTTCTATGATGCTCTCAAATCCCATAGTGTGTAAGTCACTACTATGCTTTCAAAATACATTTGTATAAGTACTAATAATATTAACTTAGAAACATGTCTGTCTTAGTGAAGTTCTCTAACATTAACTAGAAGTCACTAGAAACCTGTAAGTCACTGGAAAGTTATTTGGAAAATTTCTGAACTTAGACATAGAAGCATGTGAAGTATGTGAAGAATGCAGACAACCTGTAAGTTCACTTGGAGCCTGCATGCTCTGACGCAAGAAAACATAACTTAGTTAATCATTGTGAACTAGCCTTGAGACATAAGCCTAAACAATGCCCTTATCTCTGACCTGGATCAGAAAATGTGACATTCGGCAATTCTCAAACCCTGGTGAGAAGACAAAATATACCAGTGTGAAGCCAAGGTGAGAATTTCACATATAAACCGTGAATTTCTGCTCACTCACCAGAGGAGGCAGGGGCAAAGGGATCTTTCTCTAGTGTCTTACTCTCTCTGAACACCAAGAACCTGCTGAGACTCTGCCCTTGGCCGCCAACCTCAACCTCAGACCCTAGCTATGAGGGACCTCTGCTGAGTTTGAGCCGAGCTCAAGCATTCCTGTCATTAAAGGTAAATGCCTGAAGCCTAAAATTCAGACTGTAACCATTGAATAAAATTGCAATTGTAATTGTTAATTCTGATTCTCTGGTTCTAAATGAATGTTGTGAGGTCTTCTATGCCTTGCCATGATTACCTTGCAATAAACTAAATGAGGTTATGCATGATGAACCTAAGTATATCTCTCCTAATTTCTAAGATTAAAATCCTACATGGCATCTATTAAAAAAAAAAAAAAAATCAGCCATTGAAAACTGTATGGAGCACAGATTTACTCTGTCACATGTGGGGTTGCCATGAGTTGGAACTGATTCCACAGCAACTGGTGGTTAGTATCCTTGAAGAAGGGATAATGCAGAGAGGAAAGTATACAAACTGCTCATGGAAATCTAACATCCCTCAGTGCACCATGCTCTTTTTTTTTTTTTAATAACTTTTTTTTAAATTGAACTTTAGATGAAAGTTTACAGAACAAACTAACTTCTCATTGAAACAGTTAGTACATACATTGTTTTATGACATTGGTTAACAACCCCATGACATAACAGTATTCTCCTTTCTTGACCTTGGGTTCCCTATTACCAGCTTTCCTGTCCCCTCCTGCCTTCTAGTCCTTGCCATTGGTTGGTGTGCCCCTTTGGTCTTGTTTTGTCCTATGGGTCTGTCTAACCTCTGGCTAAAAGGTGAACCTCCAGAGTGACTTCATTATTGAGCTAAAAGGGTGTCCAGGGGCCACACTCTAGGTGTTTCTCCAGTCTCTGTCAGGCCAGTGAGTCTGGTCTGTTTTTGAGTTAGAATCTTGTTCTACATTTTTCTCCAGCTCTGTCTGGGACCGTCTATTGTGATCCCTGTCAGAGCAGTCAGTGGTGGTAGCCAGGCACCAGCTAGTTGTGCTGGACTCAGTCTGGTGAAGGCTGTGGTAGTTGTGGTCTGTTAGTCCTTTGGACTAATCTTTCCTTTGTGTCTTTAGTTTTCTTCATTTTCATTTGCTCCCAAAAGGGTGAGACCAGTGGAGTATCTTAGATGGCCACTCACAGGCTTTTAAGACCCCAGACGCTACTCACCAAAGTAGAATGTAGAACATTTTCTTTATAAACTTTATAAATGCCAATTGAGCTAGATGTTCCCTGAGACCAAGTGCACCGTGCTCTTTCACATACCTTGATCATCCATGCCCTCAAATTCTGGATGCTGGATTGGGCAAGGCCAGCCACAGCAGGACCCCCAGTGGTGGACTTAATGGCCCACTAGTGCTGTGCAGCATGAAGCAGCATTTAGCTTGAAGGTGGAGAGTTCTTAATTTAGTAAAACAAATTTAGTCAAGAGGATGGAGTCAGGTTGCTTCCATACCATTAGTACGAGAGAGAGAATACTCCTAAACTCCAAAGCTAAGAAGAGAACAAAGGAAGTCTTCCCATCCCCCATGGGAATTACACATAATCTGGAAACCTGCCAGCCTCCTTTTACTATTCTTTCCCAACTCTTTGATCTGAATTAACATGCCCCATGCCCTTGCTCTGAAGAGATTGGAGTACATGCTATGTTTAGGTTTCTTGACATTTTGGAAGAAGCTGGAACAACTCAGAAAACACTTGGCATAGACAGAAGGAGACCTGGGACCTGACCAGACTAAGATGCAGGAGACAGACACAGGTTATCAAACCCTTCTTGTGTCTTAGTCCACATGGCCCAATAATCAGAAGACATTCCCTTAAACTTCATATACGATCTGATCCTGACAGGCAATGAAACCGATCATAGTGAAAATGAAGGGAACACCAGCTAACCTCTAGGGACTAGGAATAGAAACAATGAGGAAGTCAAAGAACCAACTCCTTCACTCTTCTTCAAATGACTCCTTCCTTTTACCATTCGTTTCTGCTTAATGTCATGCTCTCCTTTTATTTTTCTTTCCACCCAATAAACAAAGTAGCAACTCCCCTCCAAGACATATGTGCCATTGCATCCCCCTTACGTTCTCCTCTATCTCAGCACTTGGCATCCTAGGTATATATTTTGTTTTCCAGTTTTTTCTCTTTCACCACTATAATGTAAAGTCCCATGAAAGCTTTGATTCCTTCATTTACCATTGTATCCTCAGCACCTACAATGGCCTGAAACATAATCTATTTCTGAATGAACGATTTCCTGGTATCAACGTCCCTGAACCCTTGCCCCAGCTTACAGCTTTAGACTCTCCTTGTATTTTTTTCTCACCTCCTTCAGTGTTGTCCTCAGCCTCTTCTTCTATCATGGTCATCATCATTATAATCATCACGTACAATTGGTTGCATTTCTGTACATGGAGACTTTGAAAACCTATGGCCTTCCATGGTGGCAGCCTTCTGGCATTATACCACTTCGCATCATGTGTTTGTCTCCAGGACGTTTATGAAATGGGACTATCTTAGTTGGATAAAAGTAAAGTCATAAAATCACTTTCCTGGTGATACTCTATATCAGGGCCAAGTGGTATGCTGGTGTGTGAACTCCCTGAATATTGCATAGTAGCAGGAAACATGTTTCTCCAGTGTGAGCAATTTTGTCACAGAGGGGGAAATATCATTGGAAAATGTCTGACATAGAGTTGGCACTCAAAATTTTTCAAATGAATGTTTGGATGAAATCCCCTTGACTTCTCTCTTTTCTTCTCCTATGTTGGTGGCTTGAAGTTTGAAGATTTGTGCTTGAGTTGACTCTGTGTCCATACTTTTTTCTCTGAAGCCCAGCTGTCACTGTGTAGCCTCTGTCTTCCTGTACATAAAACATTCCCTGTACATCTGGAGATTCCAAGAAAGGACCCCGCCAGTCTGCACATGAAATTTGCAGCACTCGGCTTCTGCACCTGTGGGCTGAGTGATCTGGAATATATTTGCATTTCCCAGCCACAGTTAGCAGTGAGATTTGGCCTCTAGAAGGCAGTGGTTTATTGAGAGCCTGTTCTTTGTTCTTTTAAAATCATGTGCACATTGCAAGAGTCGGACACCTCTGCCTACTGGAGGCGGAAGGAATATGCCCTGAAGCCAAGTCTAGACAGAATTCTAAGATGAGGGAGTCATTGGGGACAGGGAAACTCACCAGAGGGTCCACGCCAACGTTGTGTCCTGCAATTTCACCATTTTTGTGTTTCTGGATTTGAGCCAACATGGAAGGCCTTTTGTGCCAAGAATGACCATAACAAGTTGTTTGGGGTTTCCACTGGAGGTTAATTTAAATGTTCCACCTTCCTTCAGCTCCTCATTTGGCATGCATTATGTTTCCCGATGCAGCCCCACAATCTTCCAGGCCTCTGGTTGACTGAGGGGAGGAGCAAGGGGAGGCCAAGCTATTCTCTGTCATTTCTCAGTTTATAGCCACCTGTAATCAATCATCAGATGAGTGGGGATTTAGGAAAACAATTGAATTAGGAAAGCACTAATCTCAACTGTCAATGTGATGAGTAAAATACAGAACAATCGCAAAGGAGACAGGCAAGATCTTCCCACCTCACTTTCTGCAAATGCCCAATCCAGCTGAACAACTCGGAGCTGAGCCAGCCCTGAGACATGCAGCTAGCACCCTGTTAAAAGTAGCCCCCCAAACCATCATGTGGTTCCTATCCTTATCTCCAACTACCTGTCCCCCACCCATATCAAACTCCATGTCTTGGAGGAAACATTCTCCTGGCATCTGACACTTGCTTATTCCAAGTCATGCCCCTCTCTCCACATATCCAAGCAGTTGTGAAGTCGTGCTGCTTTGATGCCTGTCTCAGTCATATCCATCACCGCCACCTTTGTGTACCATTAGGCCTCAGCACCTCTTACCTGGGCCCCTGCAGTAGCCTTCTTCTCTCCTTACTACAGCCATTGTTCTAGGCTGTTTGGTGATGGTGTGTGAGGGAGGTGGCAGGTAGATGAATAAGGGGCAGGTTCTTCCCCACAAGGGTGTATAACTCGATAGGAGAGATAAGGCACATAAATGGGATCAAAAAGTAGTCCTTGGTATCATTTCACCTCAACATCTGAGAGGAATGCGGCCCTCTCCCACCAATCCCCGGGACTCACCACTGACTTATAAGAGTGTGTGGACATGCTGAGGTGGCCAGAATCCAAGGAGTGGAGTGGGAGGAAAAGATGGTGTAGGGGCTAATTTGAAAATGATGTTCCAGAGGCAGTGGTGGTTTAAAGCAGGGTCTTTGGAATAAAGCACATACGGGTTAAAATTTGGGGTCTTCCACTATCTCTGTGACTTTTGATGAGTTATATAGTAATCTTTTTGAGCCTCACAGAATTAGCATTAACACTCAATGAGATGCTGTAAAAAAGGCTTATTATAATTATTTCCCGGCTTATAGTAAGTTACGAGTAAAAAGGTATTTATTGTTTTGTTGTTAATATTTTATACTTCTCAGATGGTTTGTCCCCACCCCTCTGCACCCAGCCCCACTCTCCACCCCATTCTGCACACTGCAGCCATCACCCTTGGTCTAGTATATGAATCTGACCTTGCCCTTCCCTTCTCACACTCTGCTCTTTGATCATACCAGACAGTTTATGTTTCCCCCCTTCCACCCTCTACACACATGCACACACCTGCTATATCATGGTTTTGTATCTTTGCCCTTGCTTTGTTCACTCTTGGAATTCCATTCCTAACTTATTTCACTTGGTTAACATTCACTTCTCAAGACACAGATAAGACTGTATCTCCTGGAAGCCTTCTCAAATGCATTTTACCTTGGACTGAACATTCCTCCTCAATCAGCTCATAAATTCTCATGTTATATTGAAATTATCTATTTGATGGCATCACCTTCCCAAACTCTCAGCTCTTAGAGAGCAGGGTTGTACCTCTAGTGCTGGACAATAGGCACTCAAGAAATCTTTGTTGAACAGAAGTGATCAGCCTCACTTTCCCCCACGAACCAGTTTTCGGAGCATTGGTCCCTTTACTTGCTCTATTCCCTTACTTGACAATGGCGTAGACTGTTCCTCTGGTGACACTGCCTCTGTGTGTTGGTCAACAACCCCTCCAAAGCCAACCAGATACTCCTACAGGTATAGCTACCAGCCCTGGAATCTCTCAGTGGCCTCTTTGCAATAATAAGCTTTTCCAATGAGGATTTAATTCTTGAATGACTTTGAAATTAGGTAAGATGTTTGAGGATGGTATCAAAATGATTGTTTTGGGGTGGAGGGCTGTGGGGACCATGGTCTCAGGGAACATCTAACTTAATTGGCATAACACAGTTTATAAAGACAATGTTCTACATTCCACCTTGGTTAGTAGTGTCTGGGGTCCTAAAAGCCTGTGAGCGGCCATCTAAGATACTCCACTGGTCTCATCGCTTCGGGAGCAAGGGAGAATGAAGAGAACAGGATACAAGGAAAAGATTAGTCAGAAGGACTAATGGACCACAGCTACCAAGGCCTCCACCGGACTGAGTCCAGTACAGCTAGATAGTGCCCGGCTACCATCACTGACTGCTCTGACCAGGATTACAACAGAGGGTTCTGGACAGAGCTGGAGAAGGATGTAGAGCATAATTCTAACTCACGAAAAAAAGACCAGCTTTACTGGCCTAAAGGAGACTGGAGAAACCTCGAGAGTATGGCCCCCAGACACCCTTTTAGCTCAGTGGTGAAGTCATCTCTGAGGTTCACCATTCAGCTGGGGAGTGGACAGCCCGGTAAAACCAAATGAGACTAACGAGGTACAGGAGTCCAGTGACAAGGGCCAGAAGGCAGAAGGGGACAAGGAAGCTGGTGGTAGGGAACCCAAGGTTGAGTAAGGATATTGTTGATGTGTTGTGAGATTGTTAACCATTGTCGTAGGGCAACACGTGTAGTAACTGTTAAATGAGAAACTATTTTGTTCTGTAAGCCTTCATCTTAAGTGAGAATAACAGCACAATTGGAAGAGAGTAGTCAATGTCACTGAACTGTGCATGTAGAAATGTTTGAAATGGTGTATCTTTGGCTATGTGTATTTTTACCAAAAAAAAAAAAAAAGGTTGAGAAATTAGACGGTTGACATCTTGTGGGGTTGTTAACCAAAGTCATAAAACAGTATGTGTGCTACTGTTTCGTGAGAAACTATTTGTTCTGTAAGCCTTCACCTGAAGTACAATTAAAAAAAAAAAAAAAAAAAAGATTGTTTTGGCAGTTTGAAGTGCCGATTAAATATCTCCATGGAGTAGATACTTGCCTTTGGAGTTTCAGGGAGAGGACAGGGCTGGAGATATTTACTTTTTGCTGCTAAATATAAATGACATATAAGGCCATGATCCTGGATGAAATGACTAAGCCAAAGAGTGCAGATGGAGAGCAGAATGAAGCTACACTGGAGCTCTTGGGTGGGCGCTTCAACATTTCAAGATAAATCAGAGGAGGGCAGGTGAAGGGAGAGTGAAATCAGGAAAGGGTGATGTTGCAGAAACCCAGAGAAGAAACAGTGTCAAGTAAAGACGCATTAAAGTCTACTGAGAAGTGAGGAGAGAGAGGCCAAGGGCTTAGACAGCATGGAGGTTTTTGATGACCTTGACAAAGGCAGGCTCATAGGTGTGGTGGCAATAGAAGTTGTACTGGGATGAGTTGTAGAAAGAATAGGAAGAAGTCCTCTTAGATGTCTGGCTACAATGGAGAGCAGAGGAATGGGAAGGTAACTGGAGGGGGGTATGGCGACAAAAACTCGAAGAAACCCGTTGCTATTGGGCTGATTCTGACTAATAGCACTGCCCCAGAGGGTTTCCAAGGAGCGGCTGGTGGATTCGAACTGCCGACCTTTTGGTTAGCAGGCAAGCCCTTAAGCACTGTGCCACAAGGGTCCCAGAAGGTGGTAGGGATGTAGAAAATGTGAGGCCCGAAGAATGAAAAATAGCTGTTTGGGGTTGTGTAAAAGGGAACATGAAAGGAAAATATACATAGGGCTGCCTGGGAGTGTTGAATGTCCATTTGAGATTTATGGGTATAAAATTTATGACACCAGCTAGCAGAGTTGAGTTTTTGTCCAGCAATATTTGGCTGTGCTGAAGCAGAGGCAGTGGTTGCTATTATTATTAATAATAAGCTAGTGTGTATTCGATGCTTACTATGTGTCAGACTCTTTTAAAAGCATTTTAGAAGTGTTATGTATTTCTTATAACTATTTTCTGAGGTATGTGCTATTATTATAGATGAGGAACCTGAAGCACAGAGAGGTTAAGTAATTGTTCAAGGTCACACAGCAAGTAAGAGTTGGAACCCATTACAGATCCTGGCAATTAGACACAAAAGCCTGCATAATTTGTAACTCATCATGTTACTACTAGAATTAAATGAGCCAGTGATAGACAAAGTATCTAACACAGTGCCCTGCCCATAGGAAGCATTCAATGAATGATAGCCAATATTATGAATAGCAACAGTTTGGGAGTAATAATTTCTATCCCATAGGGTTTTTTGTAAAGATTAAAAGAGCTGGCATGCATAAACTTCAGCGCCTAGCACCTGGAACTTAATAACGTTGTTGTGCTTCTACTCTGTTTTCCCCATACCAACACTTAGAGCGTTCTGAAACCTAAGTCCTTAGTCCTTTGATTGCTGAAACTGTGCTTCTATGGGAGGCCACAGGGTGGCACCACCAAAGAGTAAACTTGGCCCATTTACCTTTAGATGTTTAACTCAGATACAGGTGTGCGAGCCAGAACTGGACCTTGAAAACCAAAAGCAGAGTTATTATAAAGCACTAACTGGATGGATAGCGAGAGAGATAAGGTTGCATTTAAAGGATATACGGGGACAAGAAATAAAACAAAGAGCTCGTGTACCCAAAGAGAATGCTGTTTGATAGGCAGGCAATGCAGACTTTCTGTGTGTAAGCTAAGTAAGGGAGAAATCTTGCCTGCTTGCTCAAAACCAAGCTGTACTCCCAAACTGTTAAATCTGTGGGTTGGACAAAAACAGTGGCGGGGGCATGTATTTCCTTTGCCAGCCTCCTGTACAGGTGATGCAGTGCAGAGCTGTAACTCAGTCAGGGCTGTGTCCCCGCCCCCACCATCAGCCCAGCGCAATCTATAATTTGATAGCTATCTCTCTAGCTGCCAACTCCACCCAAGGTCAACAAATGAAAACGTCTAGTGTTTCAAGGAACATTGCCTCATAAGGAGACTATCCCAGGTATCCTCCTTTGTGCAAACCTGCATTCCAGACATTTCTCTCTGAATGGCAGCAGTCAGCAACAAGCATGCTTTTCTTATCTTTCTTCCTCTCCGAGCAGCGAAGCAATGTGATTGAAATCTGTGTCTGTGGATTATATCCTCACCGATAGCTCCATGACTCTATAGTATTCCAGAAAAGGTATAAACAAACAACAACAACAAAAAAACCCCAAACCCATTGCCATCCAGCCTCTTCTGATTCATAGCGACCCTATAGGGCAGGGTAGAACTGCCCCTAGGCTGTAATCTTTGCGAGAACAGACCACCAGTTCTTTTCTCCCACAGAGCAGCTAGTGGGCTTGAACAGCCGACCTTTTGGTTAGCAGCCGAGCACTTAACTACTGCACCACCAGGGCTCCTCTGAAAACTTGTAGATAAAATTGAAAAATAAATTAATAAAAGCCCACTCCACCACAGTATCATTGTCTCTGGGTTCTTTTTCCAAGTTCCACCCTCTCCACCCCTGGCCAACTTCATGTCTGTCTCTTGCTCCCTGGATGGCCCCACTCAGGCCATATGTATCTGCTTGTAGCCAGTGCAACTGAACACCCCAAACACAGATTCCCATGAAAACGGAACAAAAGAGGAGAGCGAGGCAGAGCATGTTAAATGTCTCATTAGGCCTTCTGTCTGATTCTCATTAGATCCCCTGACTGCTTCTCATTAGGCCCATTGCCTCAACTTCTTTCAGGCCCTGAATATGTAGGCCAGTGCTTATTGTCATGGTTGGTCGAGAAGATCCATTTCATTTATGCATAAATTGAATGTGGCTTCTGAAAAGTCCCAGGCAATTTCTTTTGGCAAAGTTAAGGCCGGCTTATTGTTGTTATTTGCTATTTACCGAGCAGTCCGAAGCAGGGTGGGCAGAAGAAACAATTTAAAAGACCCAGCACAAAAACGTCAAACAATGCTGCAGAATTGGGGCACTGGGAAATAATTGTTGCAGCCAAGAGGCCAGCCTCATGCACAAACATCTGCAATGGGTGACATCGTGGGCAAAGTCACAAATACCACTGCATTCAGAAAGTAACTGCTGTGGATGTAAAAAGGGCATGGAAAAGGAGCATTGTGAGGACCCATGATTAAATTGAAACCCATATCCTCCCTGCCCTCTGGGGACATCTGCCCGGTGTGTTGAATAAAGAGCCAGATAATAACATGGAAAAGTCCCCATATAGTTGAAGGTTCCACAAATTATGTGTGTAATGCATTACTCTGATGAAAAAAATATATCACTTGTATTTCAATATTCTTCTTTCTAAAACAAGTGCCTGATCCCCTCTCCTGGGAAGAAAGCTCCCTAGACCTGGCAGGCAATTAATGGGACTTAGTAATGACTGGAGTCCCTGCGTGGTGCAAAAGGTTAATGCACTCAGCTGCTAACCATAAGGGTGGAGGCTTGAGTCAACCTAAAGGCTCTCAGAAAAGCCTGGCCACCGGCATCCAAAAAACCAGCCATGGAAAACCCTGTGGAGCACAGTTCTAGTCTGACACACAAGAGTCAGAGTCAGCTTGACAGCAGGTGGAAAGAGATTACATGTTTTTTAAGACATCAGCGGCCACGGCACTACCATGTCGCAAAGAATACTTGTCTCCAATGGTAAAAGCAGATATTGAAGAACGTTTGCCCAGAAAGTGGTAAAGGAATGCATACTTTATATCTTCTCTGCTTGCTCTTCTTTTCTTTCTTGACGTTGGAATGTCTCATTTGGTGAATCCGATGATCTTGAGAGTCATCTGATGCCTAAAATCAAATCAGAGAAATGATTCTCATAAGAAATTGCATTATTTTTCCTGAGCAGTAAGCTTGAAGGAGGAGACTGGGTAACCTCTGGATAGCAAATATTTTCCCCTCAATTGAGCATGTTATCTGTGTTTGAAATGGACATGAAGAAGGAGGTCACATGGTCCAAAAGAAACATTTGTGAAATCTGATGTCACTGTAAGATTTGAAACTTCTTCCCGCCCCACCACCCCATGCCAAGGGAAAGAAGAGGTATCTCCATATAAAGCCTCTCCTCCTTCAGGAAGCCAGGCAGGTATTCCCCAGGGAAGTGAAGGGTGATGACTTACCAAGGAGGTAACAGGTGTGGTCCCTTACAGACACATTCCAGCTGCTCTGGAGCCTGGGAGGCATAGTAAGTCTCCCTACGGATTTCACCAAGTTTGCAAAGTCCTGTTTTGGAGGTAGCGCCGGAGTCATATTTTTATCCTGTGCTATATGAACAATTTCTGTCTGGATATATGACTGTATCAATGAAATTACATATTTTTAAGGTCATTGCCATTGTATCAGGCCACGTGTTCAGTTTTAAAAGGACCTGTGTGAGTAGTCCCTGGGTGGCACAAATAGTTAAGCACTCGACTACTAGCTGAAAAATTGGTGGTTTGAACCCACCTAGAGGCACCTTGGAAGACAGCCCTGGAGATTTGTTTTCAAAAGGTCACAGCCTTGAAAACCCTGTGGAGCACCTTTATTCTGCATATATGGTGTCACCACAAGTCGGAATTGACTAATGGCAACTAACAACAACAACAACAAAATTGCATGTAAAAGAATGGATCCCTGGTGGTGTAATAGTTAAGAGCTCAGCTGCTAATGGGGTTGGCAGTTCAAATCCACCAGCCCCTCCCTGGAAACCGTATGGGGCAGTTCTACCCCATCTTGTAGGGTTGCTATGAGTCTGAATCGATACAACGGATTTGTTTTTTGTTTTTAACTTGGAGGTTAGTGAATGGACCTTGCTGGTATAAAGGGGCATGGCCATCCCAAAGATGCTTTTATGAAGGTTTTTGTTTGTTTTTATGATTTTTTTTTCTTCCAATATCAGCATCCTCTGTGAGCTGCCCCTACCTTTCGGTAAGCACTCTCTCTTTGCAGGACTTGACCTCTGAGCATTCCAGGAACTATGTATCCCAGACTACAACATTCATTCAAGCATTTCCCAACAAACAAAAAAACAGTTTTTTGTCCCATTGGCTCACGGAGTACACTGTTTTATAAAGCCCTTCTAACATGGCAGACCTCTGTGCATTGATATCTGCAAGAGGCAGGCTTATTGGTGCCAGTAACCCGCGGTTGTGGGGATGGCATACAAATTTTGGCTCCAAATCTCTTTTGCCAAAAGCCCAGTTCAGAGGCAGGCTAGAACAATGGGCTGAAAATGATCTTGGCCTTTCAAGTGCTCTATCCTATCCAAAGTTCCAGTTCGAGAACCTGATCTCCCAGAAAGTATTTCTTTTATTGCCAACCATAGAGAATCACCGACAGAACTAATTAAAGAATTTGAACCTCATTCCGTCTTTTGTGGCTGACCCTCTACCAGGGGCTGGACTCGAAACAAAGCCACTCTGAGCCAACAAGATATAGAATGTGCGGCTCTCACAAGAGGGGAGGGGGCTGAACACTCCCATTCTCCTCCTCCATTGAAAGCAGCTACCGCAGAGCAAAATACCTCGCCTTTTTTTTCACAATGGAAAAAGCTTTGGGTTGCCATCAAAAATAATGAAGTTTGAAGTTCCTGAAAGTTATTCATTTTTTGGACTTGACTTTCCACCCTTTCCTTGAATTCCAGGAGCCAGGTCAAGACAGTGAGTTCTCGTGGAAAATTAAGCACTTTTACAAAGGTGCTTAGAGAAATATGCTTGTTTCAGATTTCAGACTCTCAAGGGGACAGTAGTCATTGATTTTCAGGCTTAGAATAATGATAAAGACTTCTAGATCTGAATGGGCTCGTATGGAATCCAGCCAGTCTACCTGAAAGGCCCTGTGCTGTAAATATTTGGTCCCTTCCTGGATATTTACCCTTCTCATTCTTTTTTTTTTTTCCCCCTACATTTTGAGATTGTATAGCTTGGCAGTTGTAGTAATGATCACACAGAATGGCATTTATTGATTGAATATCTTGACTGATTGAAGAACTATTTTAGGATTGTGAAATGATTTCTGAAAGTTACATCTTAATTGTCACTGACGTGAAGTGATCTACTATAACATATATCTTTGTTCAGGTCAAGTAGGCAACTGACATAAATGGAAAGAAGGGGAAGCCTCAGGGAAAATTCTGGATTTTTTTTTTTTTTTTACTGATATGGAAAAATACTAGGCTTAGAGATTCGTAATTTATTTTTTTAAATTAAGGAGCAGAAACACATATGCTATTATATTCTAAAATGTATTCTGCCCTCTTTTTAATTTTGGTGACAATTAAATAAAGATTTTGGCATGAAAGTCATTGTATTGAAATAAAGGATGGGTGTCCCTTTTCCAGTTACACGCCGATCAGATTTATCGTTAAACTACTGATCAGTCAACACAATCCTGTTTGATCAATTGAGATTGGCCTCACCGGGCAGGCTTTCCCAAAAACATTTTACATCAAGTGGGCTTTTTTAACACAGTAAAGCTAAGTATGGGAACACTGGTGTTTCAGTGGTAGAATTCTTGACTTCCGTCCGGGAGACCCAAGTTGGACTCCTGGCCAGTGCACCTCATGTGCAGCCACCACCTGTCTGTTCGTGGAGGCTTGAGTGTTCCTATGACGCTGAAGAACTTTCAGCAGAGTTTCCAGACTAACATGGACTAGGAAGAAAGGCCTGGCAATCTACTTCTGAAAATCAGCCAATGAAAACTCTCTGGATCCCAATGGTCAGATTCGCAATTGTCTCAGTCTCCTAGCACTGCTGTAACAGAAATACCACAAGTAGGTGGTTTTAAAGAATAGAAATTTATTTTCTCACAGTACAAGAGGCTAGAAGTCTGGGTACTGGCTCTAGGAGTAGCCTTCTCTCTTGTCAGCTCTGGGGAAAGCTACCTATCTCAGCTTCTGTAACCCTGGTATTTCTCAGTTCCTTGGTGATCTCCGGGTGACATCTGTCTTTCCCGCATTTGTGCTTGTCTGCTCTGTCTCTGTGCTGCTTTTTATATCATTCAAAAGTGATTAGTTCTAGGACATACTCTACACTGATACGGTCTCATTAACATAACAAAGAAAACCCTATTCCGAATAGGATTATTTCCACAGGTTTAGGGGTTAGAATTACAGCACATTTTGGGGGGACACAATTCAACCCCTAACAGTAACTAATCACAGGAACGGCACAGGACTGGGCAGCATTTTGTTACATTGTGTATGGGGTTTCCATGAGTCAGGGGATGACTTCAAGACAGCTAACAACACAACAACAAAGCGAAGGCTATACGAGAGTGTGCAAGTATAAATGGGAGTAGATGCAAGTATGTGCTCCTCTGAACGTGGCTGAGAATGTTGGTCATGCTGAGTGCACGCCTTAGGATAGCTCCCAGGGAACCGGATGCAGTGCTTTGGCAATTCATCTAATTCCCTAACGCTGGAGACCTAGTCCTCAGTGCCAGATAAATTCTCTTGCAAATGACCAAATATATGACTTTGAACTTTTGGTGGAAGATTTAATGCGGGGTCATCAATGAGAGAAAACTATGTTATGCAATCTCAGAAATATGCAAAAAGTAAGAAAAGAAAAGGGAAATTAAAATTCTTGGATTATTTGACCATGAGAGCAAGCATGGAATTCACTTTTAAGTGAAAACTTCTATTACAATAGGATCTTGAAGGAATCACAACTCAATAAAAATGAAATGGTTTAATATTTTTAAAGAAAAATCACTGCTTTCAATTGTGCTATGTAGAATCTACTATTTTCTGTTCGTTTAACAAAATCTTGGGTGTATTCTATAACTTCTTGGTTACATTTAGTAATTAAAACTTAGTGTGGCTTAACTGAAACCTTTAATTGCAAGTCCAGTTTAAAGTCAGAGCTGTGACTCTGGCTGTTTAGAAAGACAGGAGTCAGGGGGACAAGATCTGACTCTGTCAGTGCTATTCCCTCAGTCCACTAGACCCAGGTCCTCCAGGGTCTGGTGCCTGGAGGAAGGCTAGTGGACTCAGAAAGAACCTTCTTTAAAAGGCCACTTGTCTGTGGGAGGGAGGTACCTCTCCATTGCTCTGATTTTTCATGGTTCTATCTACCACTACTGGTTTCCACATGGATGATGTATATGTGCTTTTTGAGGGGTGTTGTTAAGCTTTCCCCACCCTCCCCAGCACAGCCTTGTCTGCCGCCAGCCGTGGGCAGACATCTCATCTCTTGACTTGGTGGCTATAGGGGAACCCTAGGGCTCCAGCACCCCCATGAATGTTTGGACACCTTCAGGTGGAGCCACCAAAAGCCTGGCGTCCTCTTTCGTATCATCCAAACGTGGAAGAACGCTGAGTGGGCTGGGGTCACTCACTCTTTGTAGGTATTTCTGCCATAGTCCCTCCAAGCTCTGATACTCATGCCTTCAGAAATCTCTAGCCTGAAAGTGGGCCACAGTGTGTATATTCCTGTATGCCTGTGCCACACCTCAGAGTCACGCATCAAGCTCCCTCAAGAACTCTGGCACCCACTCTTCTATGGAGACTGCATGAGGGTCTGTGGCTTTGGAAGCTCAGGGGGCCTCCAGTCAGGGAACAGATGCCAGTTTCCCTTTGTTGCAGGTACCCCCAGTCACTATGAATGGCTCTCTTGGAGCCTCCTCACTTGGCATTGAGGAGGATGCAGACCCTCCCTGCCCCTTGTTTAGGGGTGAGAAGAGACTGTCACACATTAACCGCACTTCCCACAAGGCCCTTGTTAAGCACCTCTCCTGCCATCTTCCCTAGACTGGGGAGGGCTTGGCAGGGGTGCTTGAAAAGCAATGGGACCCTCCTGCTGTCTCCCAGTCCCCTGAGGGATGGTGTCTGGTCCCATTGCATTGTGGCTTCTGGATGTTTCTTGTTAGAATATGAAGTTATCCTTGTTACATCCTTTTGTACTAGTAAAAATGACTTAAATGTGACTTATTTGGGAAAAATGTGGTTCTAAACAATGCAATTTATGTGGTAAACCAAGGACAATTGAATCAAACATTACATTTCACACAGCTTATTTTAGTTATTAATTTCCAAAATGATTTTTATACCTAGAACTCAAAGAATAAATCTTCTTCATGAAAGTTAGGATAAGGAGACTGAGCTGAGCTTACTTTCCTAAAACACAGGCACAGTGTCATAGAACAGGTAAAGTGTCATTGAAACATATGTTGTGTCATAGGCCCACTTGCTTAGGATCTTCTTGTGAATTCAACTGCTTACTTACAACCCCAAGATCATTGGGTCCATGCATCCATCCATCCATCCATCCATCCATCCATCCATCCATCCACCCATCCACCCCACTGTCTTGACGGTTATCCCTTAAAGGGTTATAATACATGGTTTTGTTATATGGTCCGGGGGTGAATTGCATCAGAATCGTCTGAGGCATGCTTTTTTAACAAGTATCCCAGATATGTCTTATAAACATTAAAGTTAGAGAAACTCTGGGTCACAATGAAGGCTTCAGAATGGTGCCTTCTCACTCATGAAATCAGGGGTCAGTCTCCTCAGTGCTATTTTCCCAGGCATGACTGGCTTCATGAAGAACCTTCCATGGACACATGTTCTACTTATTTCATTCACATGCAAATTTTAATCTGCACGTTTCAGTCAAGTGAGTCTACAATTGTTTGCTCAGTATGTGGAAAATTTGTTGAAGTGCATTCAATGATAGGGGTTCAGATCAAAAGTAAGCCAATAACACTTCTTCATGCTCCAAAATTATTGTGTTGGTTGCTTTGTTTATTGTTCATTATCTGCCTTCCCAAACCCGAATGTAATCTCTAATAATAGGAACTTTGCCTGCTGGTTCACTGCTGATCCCCAGCACCTAGATTAGTGCCTGGCACATAGTAACCATGCAGCTAGTGTCTGCTGAGTCCCTGGGTGGTGCAAATGATTAACGTGCTTGACTGCTAACCAGAAGATTGGAAATTAGAGTCCATCCAGAAGCACCTCAGAAGATAGACATGGCAATCTATTTTTGAAAAATCCACTATGGAGCACAGTTCTACTCTGACACACATGGGGTTACCATGAGTCAGATTAGACTCCATAGCAACTGGTATTGGTTTAATGTGTTAATGACTCAAGGAACCACATAAATATTCATGAATAAAATACAAAGTTTGCCAAAATAATCAGAAGGCATTGAGGTGAATGGGGGATCATAGTGGATTGGAGAATGGATATGGTTAATCTTGGAAATCTTCCTTGAGGTATTGATCTTGAGCTGAAAACTGAAAACCTTTTCGAAAGGAATAGAGAATGAATGGTAGAACTTGTTCCTCCTCTGTGGACCAGTTTATGCAGGGACCTTAGGGCAGAAATCAAGAAAGAGGTTCTGAAAAATAAGAAGCCCAGCCTGGCTGGAGCAGAGAGACCCTGGAGAGGAGAAGTAATAAATGAGAGTGGCAATAGGTGGAGGAGGGGCTGGGGGGGAAGAGTTCGAAGGCAATGGTCAGAAGTTTATATTTGATCCAGATGGTAACAGGAAGCCACTGGAGGGCCATGTTTACACATTTTCAAAATCCAATTAGGATACCACATGTTTTTATAGTCTAATCACCCATTTTGGACCCATTAAATAAATTAGTTGAAAAAGAAAAACAAAGAAAAAATAAAACTATGTGCTGTTTAAGAAACCCTGGTGGTGCAGTGGTTAAAGCTCTTGGCTGTTAACTGGAAGGTGGGCGGTTTGAACCCACCAGCTGCTCTGTGACAGGAAGATGTGGCAATCTGCTTCCATAAAGATTTATTGCCTTGGAAATCCTATGGGGCAGTTCTATTCTGTCCTATAGGGTTGGTTGTCATGAATTGGAATTGACTGGAGGGCAGTGGTTTTTTTTGGGGTGTGTTATTTGAAAACATTAGCAAATCATGAGATAAATGTGTTAAATTGGAATGTTTGACCTGGAACCAAATTAATCCAAATATCGTCTTGATGACTGAATCTTGAGCTGTGAACCAGGCCCAAAGTTTATGTTTGAAAGGATGAGAAGTTTTAAAAAAAAGAAAAGAAATGTGATTTTGGTGAGGAAAATAGGCATCTGTCTCCCTTTGGATGGTTTAGACATACACTTACTGAGGGTGGAAGGCTAGGCCAGCTGATTTCTCATGCTTGATTCCAAGTCTAGATTCTAGAAATTCTATAAGAATGCTCCTTGATACACATGAGGAGGAAGCAGCTGTTTTAGTGGAATTCCCTCTGGAGAGGAATGAAGTCCAGCCCTGCAGATGGAATCAGCAGACAGAGGAGATTGGGAGAGAAAGAACAGGCCCTGGGAAGAGAGAGGGATCAACAAGCCTGAGATTTGGTGTTGTACCTACTGTACATCCTCTACTTAGCGTTAGCCACAAATTAGAACATATGGAAAAGGGAGTGTAATGACAAAACGGAAGTGGGGAGATGGAGAAACAGTATTCTTAGGGAGAAAGTAAGGATCCTCATTCACTTGTGCTAGGATGTTTTTATTTCTACAACCTCACCATTCAAAAAGGTGTTGTCCCCCAACCAGTGCCATCTACAACCCCTGGGACCTTAATAACAAAAAAAACCCCAAACTCATTGTCGTCAAGCCAATTCTGACTCATAGTGATCCTACAGGACAGAGTAGAACTGCCCTGTAGACTTTCCAAGGAGCAGCTGGTGGATTTGAAGTGCTGACTTTTTGGTTAGCAGCCAAGCTCTTAGCCACTGTGCTACCAGGGCTCCTTGATCTTAACAGAATACACAAACTTAGATCATAGCCCAGCTTTAGTAAATAAGAATTTGCTTTTTAACAAGTGATTCCTAAGCACACTGAAGTTTGAGAAGCACTGTCTTAGAGGATTTGGAGCAGAGTAGATTAGATAAAATTAGAGGTGAGAAAAGTTAGAAATCTGTAATCCCCTGGGGCAGAAAATAGTTTAAGTAATCCCTCCTTTCCCAACTGAAGCTGGATAGGTTACGAGAATTGCTACAGAGCTACCTACATATATCCAACCATGGAGCTTCAGCCTCACAGATGGACAAAAATACACAAAACAGAAGTTGCTGGAAAGGCATTAGTGGGAGAATTTCTGCTCTTTCAACCCAAATCAACTTGATTTTTCTTTATAAAATGGCTTTGGGGCTACAGTCTTTTCCTTATATTACATCCAGTTCTCTTCCTCAGTTATATTTTATGTTCTTTCTCTGTTTCACTTCATATTCCACTCTTGTATCTTTACTGAATGGAGGCAGAGCTGTGATCATTTGCCATTCAGCCGGGAAAATGATTCCCTAGTTTCTCAAGTGTGGAAATTCCCCAGAACCAGTCTCTTCCCAGGACCCAGGGACTCTCCCCCCTTAGTTCCAGTAAATTTTCCCTCACTCTTAAGTCTTTTCTTATACTCCCCGTGAGGTTCCAGCCTTGAGTAGCTCACATTATATTGTGCTTCTTCCCATCACCTCTCCAACTCTGCACAGTATCGCCTTTCATTGCAATTTTTAGCCTCTGGCTACAAATGAGCAGAAGTTCTGTGGTCTGACAGCTGTGGGTTTCAACCCAACTTCACTACTCTGAGCTCCAGGTCAAGTTACTCAGTTTGTCAAAGTATAGTTTCTTCATTTGTTAAATAGACATAATAATACCTACTACATTGGACTACCACCTATCTGTCAGTTTGTCGTACTGTGGTGGGTTGGGTGTTGCTGTGATGATGGAAGCTATGCCACCAGTATTTCAAATACCAGCAGCGGCAACCACGGTGGACAGGTTTCAGCACAGCTTCCAGACTAAGACAGACTAGGAAGAAGAACCTGGAGATCTACTATTTTTCCCCAATTGACCTGCACCTTCTATGTTTATTTGCTGGGTGAGCCCTTCCCCACCCACCCATGAGATATTTTCATAAGCGCATTATGCTGTTTTTTTTTTACAGCAACATGTGGAAGATGATGGTCATGGGAGGAGGACATGACTGGCAAACAAATGCAGAGGGTACACCTTATTTGCATAAAAATGCAGTACTTCTGAAAAATTGGCCAGTGAAAACCTTATGAATGCAGCAGAACATTATCTGAAATAGTGCTGGAAGATGAACCCCTCAGGTAGGAAGGCAGTCAAAATATGAATAGGGAAGGGCTGCTTCCTCAAAGTAAAGTTGACCTTAATGATGTGGATGGATTAAAGCTTTTGAGACCTTCATTTACTGATGTGGCACGACTCAAAATGAGAAGAAACGGTTGCAGACATCCATTAGTAATCAGAATGTGGAATGTACTATGTATGAATCAAGGAAAATTGGAACTAGTCAAAAATGAAATGGAGAAGTTGAAGATCAATATCCTAGGCATTAGTGAGCTAAATGGACTGGTATTGACCATTTTGAATTGGAAAATTGTATGGTACTATGTGTGAAATGATAAATTGAGGAGGCATGGCATCATATTCCTTGTCAAAAAGAACATTTCTAGAAAGATCTATCCTGAAGTACAATGCTGTCAATGATAGGATAATATCCAGACACTGATAAGGAAGACCAGTTAATACAACTATTATTCAAATTTACACACTAACCACTAATGCCAAAGATGAGGAAATGGAATATTTTTACCAACTTCTGCAGTCTGAAATTGAGCAAACATGCAATCAAGATGCATTGATAATTACTGATGATTGGCATGTGAAAGCTGGAAACAAAAAAGGAGTCTACTGAGTCGGAAAATATGGCCTTGGTGATAAAAACGATACTGGAGATCATATGATAGAATTTGGCGAGATCACCAACCTATTCACTGGAAATACATTTTTCAACAACATAAATGGTGATTATACATGTGGACCTCACCAGAAGGAATACACAGGAATCAAATCAACTACATCTGTTGAAAAGAGATGATGGAGAAGCTTAAAATCATCAGTCAGAAGAAGGCCAGGGGCCAACTGCAGAACAGACCATCAGTTGCTCGTATGCAAGTTCAAGTTGAAGCTGAAGAAAATTGAAATGAGTCCAGGAGAACCAAAGTACAACTTTGAGTATATCCCACCTGAATTTAGGTACCGTCTCAAGAATAGATTTGATGCACTGAACATTAATGACTGAAGACCAGACAAGTTGTGAGATGACGTCAAGGACATCATACATACAGGAAGAAAGCAAAAGGACATTAAACAGACAGGAAAGAAAGAAAAGACGAAAATGGATGTCAGAAGAGGATGAAACTTGCTCTTTTTTTTTTTATGTTGTGCTTTAAGTGAAAGTTTACAATTCAAGTTAATCTCTCATACAAAAATTTATACACACACTGTTATGTGACCCTAGTTGCTCTCCCTAGACTATGACAGCACACTCCTCCTTTTCATCCCAGCTTCCCCATGTCCATTCAGCCAGCTCCTGACCCTCTCTGCCTTCTCATCTCGCCTCTGTACAGGGGCTTCCCATTTAGTTTAATGTATCTACTTGAGCTAAGAAACACACTCTTCATGAGTATCATTTTATGCCCCAAAGTCCAGTCTAATCTTTATCTAAAGAGCTGGCCACGGAAATGGTTTCAGTTTTGGGCTAACAGAGAGCCTGAGGGCCGTGTCTTCCAGGGTCCCTCCAGTCTCAATCAAACCATTAAATCTGTTCTTCTTACTAGAATTTGAGTTGTGCACCCCACTTTTCTCCTGCTCCATCAGGGACTCTCTGTTGTGTTCCCCGTCAGGGTGTGAAACTTGCTCTTGAATGTGGAGTAGCTAAAGCAAATGGAAGAAATGATGAAATAAAAGAGCTGAACAGATTTCAAAGGGTGGCTCGAGAAGACAAAATAAAGTATTATAGTGAAATGGGCAAAGACCTAGAGTTAGAAGCCCAAAAGGGAAGAACACGCTTGACATTTCTCAAGCTGAAAGAACTGAAGAAAAATTCAAACCTAGTGTTGCAATACTGAAGGACTCTATGGGCAAAATATTGAAGCATCAAAAGAAGATGGCAGGAGTACACAGGGAAAAAATTGGTCAACGTTCAGCCAGTTCCGGAGGTAGCATATGATCAAAAATTGATGGTGTCTTAGTTATCTATAGTATTGCTATAACAGAAATACCACAAGTGGATGGCTTTAACAAAGAGAAATTTATTCTCTCACAGTCTAGGAGGTTAGAAGTCCAAATTCAGGGGGCCAGCTCCTGGGGAAGGCTTTCTCTCTTTGTTGGCTCTGGAGAAGGTCTTTGTCACCAATTTTCCCCTACTCTAGGAGTTTGTCATCCTCTGCTCCTGGCGCTACTTCCTTGGTGGTATGAGGTCCCCTGTCTCCCTGCTGGCTTCTCTCTTTTATATCTCAAAAGGTATTGACTTAAAACAAACCTAATCTTGTAGAGTGAATCCTGCCTCATTGACATAACTGCCTTATTAACATCATAGAGGTAGGCTTTACAACACATAGGAAAATCGTATCAGATGACAAAATGGTGGTCAGTCACACAATGCTGGGAATCACACAGCCTAGCCAAGTTGACACATATTTTTCGGGGACATAATTCAATCCATAACAGATGGTATTGAAGGAAGAAGTCCAAGCTGCACTGAAGGCATTGGCCAAAAACAAAGCTCCAGGAATTGACAGAATGCCGACTGAGATGTTTCAACAAATGGATGTAGCATTGGAGGTGCTCATTAGTCTATACCAAGAAATTTGGAAGACAGCTACTTGGCCAACCAACTGTAGGAGATCATATTTGTGCCCATTCTAAAGATGAGTGAACAGAATGTGGAAATTATCAAACAATATCATTAATATCACATGCAAGGAAAATTTTGCTGAAGATAATTCAAAAGCAGTTGCAGCAGTACATCAACGGGAAACTGCCAGAAATTCAAGCCATATTCAGAAGAGGACATGGAATGAGGGGTATCATTGCTGATTTCAGATGGACTTTGGCTGAAAGAAGAGAATGCCAGAAAGATGTTTACCTATGTTTTATTAACTGTGTATAGGCATTTCACTGTGTGGATCATAACAAATTATGGATAACATTTCGAAGAATGGGAATTCTAGAGCACTTAATCGTGCTCATGTGAAACCTGTATGTAGACTGAGGCAGTCATTAGAACAGAACAATGTGATATTGTGTGGTTTAAAATCAGGAAAAGTGTGCGTCAGGGTTGTATCCTTTCCCCACACTTTTTCAATCTGTATGCTGAACAAATAATCCAAGAAGCCGGACTATGAAGAAAAACGCAGCAACAGGATTGGAGGAAGACTCATGAACAACCTTCGATATGCAGATCACACGACCTTGCTTTTTGAAAGTGAAGAGGACTTGAAGCACTTACTGATGAAGATCCAACACTACCGCCTTCAGTATGGATTGCACCTCAACATAAAGAGAACAAAAATCTTCACAAGTGGACCAATAACCAACATCATGATAAAAGGAGAAAAGATTGAAGCTGTCAAGGATCTCATTTTACTTGGATCCATAATCAATGCCCATGAAAGCAGCAGTCAAGAAATTAAATGATGCATAGCATTGGGCAAATCTGCTGCAAAAGACGTCTTTAAAGTGTTAGAAAGCAAAGATGTCACTTTGAGGACTAAGGTGCATCTGACCCAAGCCACGGTATTTTCAGTCACCTCATATGCATGGGAACCCTGGTGGCCTAGTGGTTAAGTACTGTGGCTGATAACCGAAAGGTCGGCAGTTCAAATCCACGAGGCACTCCTTGGAAACTCTATGGGGCAGTTCTACTCTGTCCTATAGGTCGCTATGAGTCAGAATCAACTCGACAACAATGGTTTTGGTTTTTTGGTCATATGCATGTGAAAGCTGGACAGTAAATAAGGAAGACCAAAGAAGAGTTGATGCCTTTAAATTATGGTTTTGGTGAAGAATATTGAATATACTATGGGCTACCAGAAGAATGAACAAATCTGTCTTGAAGATGTACAACCAGAATACTTCTTAGAAGGGAGGATGGCAAGACTTCATCTTACGTACTTTGGACATGTTATTGGGAGGGACCAGTCCCTGGAGAAGCACATCATGCTTGGCAAAATAGGAGGTCAGTAAAAAAGAAGAAGACCCTCAATGAGATAGATTGATATAGTAGCTGTAACAATGGTCTCAAACATAGCAATGATTGTGAGGATGGCACAGGACTGGGCAGTGTTTCTTTCTGTTGTATATAGGGTTGCTGTGAGTTGGAATTGACTCAATTGCTCCTAACAACAACAACTGTTTAAGAATTTGTCATTATCAAAGAGAAAATATTACTTATAATGCCCAGCATGGTACCTGCACATAGGAAGTGCTCAGAAAATGGTAAATGACAGCTATTTCTGGAGTCTTTAAAGGTAAATTCATCCGATAATCTTGGCTTGGAGTCTCTGTTGGCTTAACCTGCTCATTGCTAACCGAAAGGTTGGTGACTGGAGTCTACCCAGCGGCACCTTGGAAGAAAGCCCTGGTGATTTACTTACAAAAAAATCAATCATTGAAGGCCCGATGGAGCACAGTGCTACTCTGACACACATGGAGTTGCCATGAGCCGGAATAGACTATATAGCAACTAGTTTAACCTTGGCTTACGAGAAACATTAGTATATCCAAACGCTTCATTGTATTGTGATTATTTCAATTATTTCTGGACAGGGCTGCCCTAAGATTCCTGTAGGATTTAGGTGTGGGGACTGCCAAATCGTTCATTTAATTACACTTATACATTATAAGGGGAAACTAAAAGAATGAGAAAAATAAAGCAGTTGAATGCAGGACTGTATCATAATAAAGCTATGGGAGTACTTTTTGCATCTCAGGACCTATGATGAAAATTCTAAATGAAAAGCCAAAGATCTTGACCTTGTTTAAGTGTTTCCACATTCAGAACTCTTTCAAATTTCTGTATAAGTGAATTATGCAGTTGCCAGCACAATAACATCATCTGCAAGTAAATCACCATTGATAATCCGAGTGAAGACCCTCTGATAAAGTCTTATATTGTTGTTATTATTATTTACTGAGGAGTCTACTTACTATGTGTTTGCAGAAAGTTTTGTCCCATCCAATCTACTGTGCTTTTTCAGAACAATGATAAATGCAAATGGCATTTCACTTCAAACTGTAGAAATAAATGCACGATTTCTGGTTCCTTTAGCTGACCAGTCATTTACCACAGGTCATTTACATAGACCTGGATGGCTTGGTAAACTAATCACTGAGCTCTTTGATGTGAATCTGTGTTCTTCTTAGTACATCATGTGAAATTAGTTTGATGATTTCAGCTCTTTCTCTTGGGAGCTATAACCCAATTCATAGATGAACCAAAAATAATTTGGCTGAAGCCCCCAGCCTCAATGCACGTAGGGGGCAGCTGTGTCTTAATATTGGATCATTGATAGCCAGTGGGAAAGTTCTGACTTCTGAGAAGGAAGCTTTGGTGGAGGACATAGATAACCAGATAGAGATTAAAAAAAAAAAAAAGTAGAGTATGTATGTGTGCATTTGTATGTGTGTGCAGGTGTGCATATAAGAAGAGCCCTGGTGGTGCAGTGGTTAAGCTCTTGACTGCTAACTGAAAGGTTGGCGGTTCGAACCCACCAGCCACTCTGTGCTCTGCTGGAGAAAGATGTGACAGTTTGCTTCCGTAAACCCTTGGAAACCTTATGGAGCAGTTATACTGTGTCCTATAGGGTTGCTATGAGTTGGAATTAACTCCACAGCAATGAGTTTAGTTTATTTTGTGTGTAAATGTATGTGTGTATGGTGTATGTGTGTATGTATGTGTTGTGCATATGTGTATATTTATGTGTGTACATGTGTATGTGTGGGAGAGCAAATATTCTGACAGAAATTCAAGTGGCTACTTAATAAAGTTTGATCATGACATAAAAAAAGAAACAGTAACTTTAGATATTTAAAAAAAACTATGTAAAATTTTTAAAAGAAATATTCTTTTAAATTCTTAAAAAAAAAACAACAACAACAATAGTAACGTTAGGTATTTTCACTGATTTATCACCCTAATCTCTCATGGAGCCCTGGTGGCGCAATGGCTAAGAGCTCGGCTGCTAACCAAGAAGTCGGCAGTTGGAATCCACCAGCTGATCCTTGGAAACCCTATTGGGGCAGTTCTACTCTGTCCTATAGGGTTACTATGAGTCGGAATATACTCTATGGCAATGGGTTTTTTTCTGTTTGTTTGTTTTTATTTCTTATGGCAATATTTCTGATTCCGCATACTCTACTAAAACTTTGCTGCTCTTCTATCAAGAGGTAAAGTCTAATTCTCCTCCCTTTGAGATTGTGTGGGTCTTTATGATTGCCTTAACAATTAAAATATTGCAGAGTGAGGCTGTGTGACTTCCAAGACTAAGTCATAAAATGTGTACAGTCTATTTCTCTCTCTTACTTGCTTTGGGAAACCTGAGCTTATGTGTAAGAAGTCCAGCTTCCCTAAAGCTGCCATCTTGGAGGCATCATGAGGTGAGACCATGTAGGAAAACAAAGACATGCCTGAGAAGCCCCAGCTATTCCAGCTACTGGCTGTTTGGATCTTCCCAGACCAGCACCAGACATGCATTGATTGAGGGAGCTTTCCGATGATTCTGGTTCCCAACAGTCCCATTGAGCTAGCTGATGTCAAGGGGAGCCAGCCTGCAAGCCGCCGGGCTGACATCAAGTCATCCGGTGGAGCAGCCCTCAACAAACCTTGACCAAATTGCAGATTTGTGAGTAAAATAAATGCTGCTATTGTTTTAAGTTACTACATTTGGGGTGGTTTGTTACATAGCAACAGAAAACTGGAACACACATCATGTGAAATTAGTTGGATGATATCAATTTCTTTTTGGAGAACCATAGCCCAAATCAAAGAACCAAAAAATTTGGTTGAACCTCCCAGCCTGGACTCCTATAGGTGGCAATTTGGAGTTGATGTTGATTTGGTGAAAGGTAGTGAGTCAGTTCTGGCTTCTGAAAAGAAGGCTTTGGCTGGGGAAGCAGATAATAAGATTTTTAAAAGTGTGTGTAACACATTGTACCAATGCCAATTTCCTGGTTTTGATCATGTGCTATAGTTACATAAGATGAAACCGTTGCGGCAGACTGGGTGAAGGGTACACAGGACTTCTCTGTACTATCTTTACTTTTTTTGTGAATCTAAATTATTTCAGAATAATAAGTTTTTGTTTAAGTGTGCCTCTCTGTCTCTGTGTGTGTGTGTATGTATGTTCTGTGTGTGTCTGTGGTAAATGGAATGACTTGGAAGGGCTAATACTCTGATGGAACTTCCAGTGCCTGCTTAATAAAATTTTGATCCTAGCATATTTTAGATAATTTTTAAAAATAGAAACATCCAATTTAGATATTTTCATTAATTCGTTCTCTCCTCTAACCTCTCACTGAATTTCAGAAGAAGTGAGAAGGGACATTTTATTTTTATCTTTTCAGTCAAGGAGTATAATTTTCATATTGGAAAGACCACAAGTGAATATTGCTACAAGGGAGCTGAAAACTGTGAACAAATTCCTAGTCACTCCCAGTGAGCTTCAGTTTCTTCCAGGGAAATGAAAGGACTTGGGAAGTGATTTCCATAATGAGGTTGATGATCACTGAAGAAAGGAAAAGGTATCAAACTTGACATTGATTCTAGTAATTAATTTGAAATGATTACTAAGGAGATGGTTTTTAAACAGGGAGAGAAAAAAAAAAAAAAAACCCTTGGGATAATTGCAAAGCAGTATAAATCCCTAAGAAAAAATTTTACTAAATTTTCTGAATTCTATTTGTTTTGTTAATATTAGACTTATTTTATTTCATTTATAATCCAAGTAATATGACAAATATACTACCTTAAATGTATGAACATTTATAGCATCTATATGAACAGGTTGGAGAAATTCGAAATGATTTAAATGAAAGTGGTTAGCACATGTAGAGCATACCCTGGAAATATCATCTATTTTTTAATAATTTTATCTGGGAATTGTAATCTTTTTATAATAAAAAGAGAAATATCATTTCAGGCAGCACTTTTTTAATTAAGGGGAAGATATAATTATAGGCCGGAGATATTGATGTAAATCATAGACAATGAGATGACTTTTTTTCCCCAACAGTCTAGTGGTCGTAGAAGGGGCCAGAAGTGAAAAGTAAGACAATGAAACATGGTAGAGATTAAATAAGAGGTTCTTATCTCAGAAAAGAGGGGCCCAGGTGGCACAGTGGTTAAAGTGCTTAGCTGCTAACCAGAAGGTTGGTAGTTTGAACCTACAAAGCCCTCCACGGGAGAAAGATGTGGCAGTCTGCATCTGTAAAGATTTATAGCCTTGGAAAACCCTCTGGGGCAGTTCTACTCTATCCCGTAGGAAAGAATATTGATTAATTAATAGAGTTGTTACTAGAGGCTTTTGGCTTTTACTCTGCATTTGTTTGATATTGTGGCTGTGTGTGAGCGTGTGTGTATGCATGCTATTTTTAAGCAATTGATTCAGTGAAATAAATTAGTGTAGAGTATTTCTAAGAGTGGTCCTGAGCAAAAGTTTTCCAACTTTTCTGATCATCGCTTTTTGTAACATTTTTAAAACATGGAGTCCCAGAACTTACTCCAACCCTCCTGAGTCAGAATCATTGAAAGTGGAGTCCTGACTTCTACATTTTTAAGTGTTCCCCGGATGATTCTTAAAATCAACTCACATTTGGAGAACTAGGCAGAAACGAGTGACTGCTTCAGTTTTCCACATTTCCATCTCCTATATGGAGCCCTGGTGGCACAGTGGTTAAGAGCTTGGCTGCTAACGGAAAGACTGGCAGTTCGAATCTACCAGCAGCTCCTGGGAAACTCTATGGGGCAGTTCTACTCTGTCCTATAGGGTCACCATGAGTCGGAATCAACTCGACACAATGGGTTTTTTGAGTTTACCCTTCTATACAGCTTGCAAGTGATACTGGCAGAAGGCCATTTCTATTTGACTGCAGTGAGGTGACAAGACTATCCACTAGAGGTGCCTGGTGGAAACTTCCAGTTAATGAACTTGGCAGTTAATGAGACATGGCAGATCCAGTGTAAACTCTCTCCACAGTGTGAGAAAACACGTTCAAAGAGACTTTATTTCTAATTTGTCAGTTTAAACTTAAGAATCCATTAACTAAATCAAACCAAAACCAAAACCAAACCAAACCAAAACAAAAAAACTTGCTGTTGAGTCAATTCTGACTCATAGCAACCCTGTAGGGAAGAGTAGAACTGCCCTATAGGGTTTCCAAGGAGCGGCTGGTGGATTTGAACTGCTGACTTTTTGGTTAGCAGCTTGAGCTCTTAACCACTGTGCCAATAGCCTGAAAATAGCTTTCCTACTTCTTCCCTTAAATGCCAACAGTTCACCACACAAAATGTCCCTGGTAGGCATGTGTGAAAGTAGGAGTGAGGGTATACCATGAAGTACAAGCCCATAAAGACTCCTTATTAGTGTGCGTTCAGCTGTAAGAGTGCACCACAAATGGTTATGAAGTTCTGATGTTTCAGGAAGGTCATTCAGCCTGGAAGGACTTGTCAAAAGTGATGGGTACAAAAAAAATTGTTTTTTCCTATTCTGAGAGCACTGGTCTTTTTATAAAACTACCCTGACTGGCCAGATTAACAAAGGGAAAGGAGTCCTTACACAAAAACTGAAATTCTTCTCAATCTTGTGACCTGCATAACATTTCACCCTGATCATCTTTGTATTATTCAGGGAAGGCTAACTTCCATTGTTTGCAAGCCCCGAACCTCAGTGGCTTCTCACAGCAAAGAGTTATTTCTCAATCATATCACAGTACATTGTAGGCCAGATGGGGCTTTGCTCCACAGGGTCATTCAGGGATCCAGGATCCTTATATAACCATTCTACCGTTTCCTAGAACACCGGACTCCTACACTGGATTCTTTGCATCAGACCAGTAGGCAAGGGATGAGAAAATAATGTGGAGAATCCCATTAGACGTTTTTTATGGGAAAATCCTGGAAATTCTATTGGTTAGAATCCAGTTTCACGTCCTCATTAACTGCAAAGGAGGCTAAGAAATATAGTCTAACTGCATGTCTAGGTAAAACTGGGAACAGGCTTTGGTGAATACTTAGTTTTTGCCACTGTCTTCTTGGCAGCTTTTAAGATACGATGTGATGTGGATGGCACTTTACCTATGTGATCTTCCTCCCCAAAACTTATAACCCTAGTCTAATCTGGGAAAAACATCAGACAAATCCCAACTGAGGAACAGTCCACAAAATACTTGACCAGCACTCCTTAAAACTGTGAAAGTTATTTAAAACAAAGAAAGTCTGAGGAATTGTCACAACCAAGAGGACTTGATGACTAAATGCACTGTGATATCCTGGATGGGATGCTAGAATAGAAAAGGAGCACTAGGTAAAAACTAAGGAAATCTGAATAAAGTGTGGAGTTTAATTAATAAAAATGCATCAGTACTGTCCATTGAATGGTAATAATAGCAGACATCAGGTGTGAGACACATGGGCACTCTCTGTACTATCTTCACAACTTTTCTAAAAATTTATCTCGTTTAAGATAAAAAGTTTTTTCAAAAAAAAAAAAAAAAGTGAGTGCCAAGAAACTGTACTTTCCTGTTTTCCCACCATATCCATGAACAACCACTTTGTCTGCTGAGAAATTACTACTCTGGTCTTCCCCTTACATTCATTTTCCGCCCTATATCTGTTCCCTCTACTTTGCCTCATCTAAAATAATAATGTCTCAAAGACAATTCTTGCTTCACCTTTGTAATATCATGCTTTGAGCTCCTCTAAAAACATGGACCAGAAAAAGATAAATTATGAAAAGTTTAAAAGTTATTTAATCACACACACACACACACAGCACATGTGCACACAAGATCCAGAAACCAGGAAGCTTCTGACCTGGTGTCCACTGTGATCACTATTTTTAGATTTTTCATACCATAAACTCTAAAACTCTATATTAATATCAATAACTTGTACAAAGACTTATTTCCATCATATTTTCTCCATTTCCATGTCATCATAAAATATTTTATACAGAGTCTGTCAAAAATATTTGAAAAGTTCACCAACTGGTAATAGAGTGGAACTTTAGAGGAATATTAATCCAGAAAGATTTTCCATTAAAAAAAATATTTCCCATTAAATAACTTTCCCATGGTCAGATTAGTTCAGAAAACACATCATTCCACAACACAATTCTGAAGATCTATGTAAGCGTGTAGAAGAGTCTGGAACTCCTACAAGAAATAGATTTATCTCAATTGGTTTAATCCAACATTGCCCTTTGACATGTTGCTTCCTCCATTCCTTTTTTTTTTCCTTATTATCCATTAACTTCTCATGAAACTAGTCATTCTTTGATCACTTTTTGACAATATAATATACAATAGTTATAAATTAAATATTTTTTATTTCTTTCACACATTCATAGGACTAGAGAAGTGAATAAATATCGTATCTTTCTCTACCCCTAGTTTTAAAAGTTAGGCACTGATCATGAAATTAGAAAAAAAATTCCTACATACGTTTCACTAAGTGTCCCTATTTTAGCCTTGGTTTACACATTTTATAAAAATGAGCTAAAAATAAATCTTGTTTCGTGGGTTTGTTGAGTGGATTTAAGGAGAAACTGAGTCTGTGTTCTAGCAATAATGGCAAATGTCTTAGGGTTCTCTAGAGAAACAGAACCTATGGATATAGTACATATAGATAGAGAGAGTGAGAGAGAGAGAGACACTGGAAGTGGAAACTGGGAATCCTATGGGGTCAGGGAACCGGAAGCCCTATGGGGTCAGAATTGACTCATGACTGTGAGTCAGAATTGACTTGATGGCAATGGGTTTGTGTATATATATATTCTGTTTTATATTGGTGGTGTTTGATTTATACACACACTCAGAGACAGACAGAGAGAGAAAGAGACTGATTTTAAGGAATTGGCTCATGTAATTTTGAGGATCTGGCAAGTCCAAAATCTATAAGTCAGGCAACAGGCTGGATATTACTGAAGTGTTGTTCTCAAAATTTTGTAGGTGAGATGATGGGAAGAAAGAAGAGTGACGGAGTTCTGGAAAAATGTCTATTTATAGTCTAGAGGTACAATATTCTAGGAAAAGCCCCCCTTTTGCACTTGAGGCCTTCAACTGATTGAATGAGGCCCACTCACATTATGGAGGGTAATCTGCTTCACTTAAGTCCAACTGATTAAATCACTTTTAACTACTTCATAACAGCATCTAGACTAGTGTTTCACCAACTAGTCTCCATAGCTTACCCAAGGCGACACATAAAAATAGCCATCACAGCACCGCGCTCCCTGTATGATTGTCCCTCTTCCTGACTGCTGTAGAGCAATGCAAAATAGCTCAGTGACTGGTGCCTCAGGATTGACAAAACAGGCTAAACTTTATGACCTTCTATCTAATCAAGAATTCTGGTCTGGGCAAGTAGCAGTGAAGTCGGTTCCTGGCAGTCAATAATTGAGGCTCCAGGAAGGGAAGCAAGTTAGGAAGTCAGGGGAGCAGTTAGGGATCAATGAGAGCACAGCCACATGCCTTGGTACCTGTCCTTATAGCTAATTATTTACTACATGCTGGGCCCTGTGGTCAGCACTTTACATGCATTGGCTTAGTGAATGCTCACAATAACCTAGGAGATAGACACTCTGATGGTGGCCATTTTACAAATGAGAGTGGTTAAGAAACTTGCCCATGGTTAGTAAATTGTGATTCTCTGATTCAACTTCAGGCAGTCAGACTCCAGATCCAAACCTCTTACCATCATCTCTGTCAACCTAAGTTTTTTGTTTTAGACTGTTTGAAATTGTGGCATCCCTCTCTTCTTTTCCTTCCTTCTCTCCCTCCTTTCTTTTTTTGATCTGGTTAGGCTGCCTTGGTAAGGGAAAGTCTACTTTGCTGACCCAAGCCCCTTTGCAGGAGTAGGTACAACACTAGTCTGCTCCCTCCTGAGCCCAATTTCTGATCAAGGTGGAGGAGAAGGCCATTACGTAAGCAAGGAAACATCTCATTTCACCAAGTATGGGTTACCTGGGAATAGCTCTTGCTTACAAGCAGCTCCTTCTTACAAGCAGCTCCTGCCTTGCAAACAACAGTCCATTCATACTTATAGGCTCTGCAACCAGCTGCCCACTACCACTGGAGCTCCTGTCCTTTACCTAGCTACCCTCCACCACTGCCACCCAACTACTGAAACACTAGACATTGTGACATGGAGGAAGTTTCTGCAAAAATCAGAGAGCAGTTGCATGGAAGCTGAAATTCAGCCCCACCACTATATCGGATGCTGTTTCTGTGAGATGAAACATTCCACATTGCAAACATCCAATCTTCTGTCATAGTTTATGGGGAGAATGTGATTAAGACCAAGGTACATCTTGGGAAAGGTAGTTTGCTCTCCAGAGGCCTCATAAGGGAGCATTTTTCTTGTTGAAGTTACTGTGGTTTAATTTTTGCTTATTAGTTTTTTTAGCTCTTCAGGGAAATAACATTTTTGAATTTGTTATTATTTATTTTTATTGTTTTCTAAGTGAATTCAGGCTGGACACACGCTAACTAATCTCACAGAGATTCATGTGCATAGAAACCAAAATAGAAATATTTTATATTGAAAAATGTAACCACCAATAGGACAGCACATTATGTCCAGGATGGACTGGCCAAGGTAGGTTTCATGGACTCCTACCTCCCCCTTCACTTGCTTCTGATTTATACATTTCTCTTTTGTTTTTCTTTTAAACCCAAGTTTTTTTTTTTTTTCCCTGATTACAAAAGTATGGTAGGAAATATAATAAATATATATTAGTTAAACAAAATAAAAAAGAAGAAGAAAATAATGATCTCTTGGAATCCCACTACCCTGCAATAACCACAGTTAATATCTTCCAGACATTTTAATATGTATACTTATATGTATAAGCCAGATGTCAACTGGGTCTCTCTGCTCCTTATTATATAGATAAGATGGCTTGGTCCTTCATTTCATTGCTCTCCTCAAGATTCTGGCCAATTCCCAGGTCTCACATTCTAGTGATCACCTGTGACTCTGACATCCTGCTTCTTCTGAATTCCATTCTCCACTCTTCAGCCGACAGCTGTTCTTTTATTTTTGTTTTGGCCATAAACACAAATGTGGAAATCAGGTTCTTTCCTCGATTCAAAAGTAGCAACAAATCATCCATGCAAGAATTTCTCGGTGCATAGCTGACTTAACTGAATGTTTCAGGATGTGAAGACAATTACACTTGCATATTAGACAACCTTTTCCGAAGAATTCTTTGATGTTTAAGCCACAATATTCAGTCACTCACTTTCTTTCCTCTTCCCATTCTTTTTTTTGTTTTCTCCCTCACAAAGCAGAAATCATATGCTTCACTTTTTTTTTTCTCTTGAAGCAATTCAGTTGTCTAAAGATCTTGCCTACAAATTAAACTTCAAATCAACTTTCTAAAGACAGAGTCTCCCCCTGAAACTGTGGCATTGTCATTTTTAAAAGGGGCCTGAATTATTGGAGGAGGGCTCTTAGCATCTTCTTATGTGGCATGAAGTTTCCACTGAGGCACTGAGATGTAATACATGGCAAATACTGAGGGAACTGGAAAAAAGACCACATGCCAGCAATTCCAAAAGAGATATTAAAAAATTGGTTTCACAGTTCTTAAGCACTCCCTCACATCAAGGATCTAAGAAGGACAAGAATGGAGATTAGGAAAGGATTTTAGAAAAACAATTTCACTGGGTAAAGCCATTACTGAGCTGTAAGAGTCCCATTCCAACCAGAAAGAGTTGGGTGGTGTAGGATGTTTCCTGTTGCACATCAAGTCAAAAGAGAGAAGCTTTCAAGGATCATTTGGAGAGTTGATTTGATATGTGCTCTCTTCTCTTGGGGACGCACAATAGATTGATGTCTGGCTACCACTTAGAAAAACTAAAAGCAGAGATGGGCTGAATACTCTAGACTGAGTTTACTCATCCTCAGGGCAATGGAAGGGTGACTTTTTCCCTTGGACCTGATGTGGCCCCACAATCAAGGGGAGATGATTGGCACCACTTTGATCCAGGCCAAGAAGATTTCACATAGAGGTCTTGGAACCTATGGAGTATCTGTCCAGTGGGCCATTTTGAGGAAAGGACTAATCAGAGGGAATATGTGACAAAATCATGGGAAATGTAATCAAACGAGTCCACTGGGGGTCTCCATAAAAGCTATAAACTGGCTGACCAGAGTAGTAAATAAAAAGTATGGTACATTCTCATGACAGGACAAGTCCAAATTTCTTCCTACTCCCTTACCTCTCCTCCCCTCCTTGAATCCTGAAAGGGTCAGAAGCTACAGTTATCACAGTGGGGAGAAAAGGAGGACACAAGGTGGAAAGGGAGGAAAGGAGAACTATACCCACACTTCCAGACTTTTCACCTGCACAGAGTCCAAGTTAGATGAAGGGAGTCATTTAATCTTAAAACCAAGTTCCAATTTTGAGAATTACATGGCATTGGACAGTTTAAGTAACTGAGTTAAGACTATGTTTGCCTTGCACAGACTGGTAGTATTTTATTATTTAAGAATGTCCCCACCCTCCAAAAAATAATAATGGAACTGCCTAAGTTTTCGTCTAGAGGCATCTATTCAGCCTACCTAATAAAGCCTGAAGAAATAGAGGGAGACAAAAATAAGGATGCCAGCTGATGGATTTCCTTGTACTGTATTAACTATTCTGTTACATTATTCTACAGTTAATGATTCTTGAACAATCTCACTGAACTTTGGTAATTTTTTATTTTTTTCCCTATAAACACTGAGATGATCATTCTCATGTACCTTCAAGTATTTCTTTAGGCCAACTATGAATTTTCTGGATCAATGTTTAGATTCCTAATTAAAACTTTAGCTATGTATCGTAACAATTTACACATTATCCACTCATGCACTTGCCCTAGATACCTTAGAACCTTCAGTTCTGACTCCTGCGAGTGACTTTGTCTCTTCTGACCCTGATCCTTTGTGGGTTGATTGGTAATTTAACTCTCAAAGGACAAAATTATTGCCCACTTCTTAAAGTGGTACTTCACTCTCATTCTTGTTCCTGTACTTATGAATGTATTTCTGAAATCCAACTTGTTTGCAAATTAGCAGGGCCTTTATGTCTTTTTTATAGTCTTTAATACTACAAGGTAGAACAGAAAATGCACCACTGTTCGAATATCTCGGAAAGATTACCTGTATTTGGGTTGGGAGAATATGTTCAGTGTTTCAAATTTCTGAACCCCATGTTTTCCCTCTGAGAAAGCTTGAAACCCCTTTTCCTGACCTCAGAACCTCAGTTAGAGCTGCAATTAGTGTTGACAGAGTAAATACAACTTCTACCCAAGGAGGTGTTATCTGTCACTGCTCTGGTCTTGCAGAGTGGAACATTAGTACTGCAATGAGTTTTCTGGTGCTTTGACTACAGGGAAAACAATAAATTAAAAAATATATATAAAATCTAAGAAATATTTCAAAGTAGTATTCCAGTGAGCAGTAATTCCCCCTGTCTAAGCTTGGCTATGAGGTACTTTCCCAGGAAGTATAACTCCTAGCTGGCTGTCACTTGTCATTTTCCCTGTATTCAATATTCAACAACATCTAAAGGTCCTATTTTGCCAACTCCTGGTACTTAATTTTCATTCTCATTCATTTTAACATTTCTGTTAAAGTGAAAATAGCACTCAATTGTCAAGGGGAATGATTGCATTGTAAATAACTATTGCTATCTTACTCCTTGTAACTCATCTCATGCTATGTTATGGATTTACCAGGTCCCACAAAACATCAAATATATGAGCCTTAAAAGGGAAAAGTCTCCTTAGTAATATATGAAAAATTCCTAAATTCCAGGAGGGAGAGTGGACAGATGGATACTATTGAGACATGTGTGTATGTCGTTTTTGTTTTACATTTCCTTGGCTCTGTGAGAGAAAAAGTGTGGTAGCTAAAGTGAGGGGTAATATTAGATGACACCTGGAAGCAAGAAATGAGAAGGAAATAGAATAGTTCAGCAAAATGTGGTTCTATGTACTAATTTTGAAAAGTTTCATATTGAGGCTACAGATTTAAAATGACATGGCGACAGACTAAGACACAAAAAGGTAAATAGTGACTGATACAATGGAGAATATTTTTTCTTACTTGGAGGTGTAGATGCCATTCTAGCGCCTTCATCTATGTATTTTCAAGTCTCTTCATTAGGTAAGTTCAATAAAACTTCCCTGAAATTAGTAGTGGATTGTTGATGTATTTTTTCCTGAGTGGTGATTTCTTACATAAAAACCAAATCATTGGGTGGTTCTAGCAACATGGAGAAATGGACTATTGCAGAGCCACGTTTTGTTATTGTCCTATAAAAATTCTGGGTAACTTACAACAACACAACAGTGTGTAAAATATATCAGAGGCAAGATAAATACAGGGGACTCCCAGTTGCCAGAAATAAAGAGTGAACTCCTGGTTAGATCAGGTAGCCAGTGAGCTAACTTAGCAGCAGCCTGAAATGGCCAAAGGGTGAGTTAGATTTAGGTACATTCCCTACAGTTTATAGGTTGACATATTAACACTTACACATGGGCAGGAGAAAGGGATTTTTTGACCCCATAAGACAGGGTGCTTGAACTGAGATTGGCATTGAATCAGGGCTCTGGAATAGTTACCCAATCTGTGCAGAAACCATAGGAAAAAACGCCATGACCAACCTGGGAGGCTGCAAGAAGATTGTTCTATATAGGATTCAGGGCTGAGTGGAAAAAGAAGCAAGTCTTTTTGGAAAACTGGAAACTCGCCTGCCCCACACACCGGAGTGACATTAAAATTTATACCACTAGCTGTGCAGAATCTCAGTACAGAAATTAGCATGAAATCTGGTTTTAGCCAAGTGAAACTCTGGGGTGCTTTGAAAATCCAAAACCACAAGGGATTCAGAGCTTAAGGGACTCACAGAGAAAAAGGGATTCCCTTTATTTTCCCCTCAGATATGTTTTAAAACCTGTTCTGCTGTTATAGTTTATCCAATATTGTTGTCTTTTTGTAGTTGAAGGTGGGTCTGCAATAGTTCAGTCCTCATATTGCTGGAACCAGACAATGGATTAGTTTCTTTGCAAGAAATCACCATTCAGGGAAAAAAATTATATACATATATGTGTGTGTGTGTGTGTGTGTGTGTGTGTGTATGTGTGTGTGTATACATATATGTGTATATATATACCAATCTGAAAAAATGGCAAGAGGAGTTTGCAAAAAACACATTTTCAGAATTCATTAAATACATTAATTCTCAGATTTAGGAAGCCCAGTGAATCCAAAGCTGGATAAATTAAAATCCTCATCTAGACACATTATAATGGAACTATAAAACACTAAAGACAAGGATAACATTTCAAGAGCATTTAGGAAAAAAAAGAGATATATGAAATAAAATAAAGGAATAATAAACTGATAATAAGCTTCTTATCACCAAAAAATATAGGCCAGAAGACAATAGAACAACATGTTTAATGTGCTCAATAACTTTATATTGGAAATAACTGTCAATCTAAGATACTATAACTAGGTAAACTTCTATTCAAGAGAGAAGGCAAAATAAAGATATTATGAGACACACAGTGTTTGTGAGTGTTTTCTTTAAAGATGCTTATTGAAAGAACTACTTAAGTATGTAATTAAGTTAGAAGAAAATTAACCATGGATTTAAGGAATAGTTTGCAAAAAAGCAAAGGTGAACAAATGATTGATGAGATGTTGGACAAATCTAAACAGTATTAATTGTTAAAAATATCAGAAACAACTATTTTTGAAGATACATAAATGCAAAGTGGAACTAAAATGCAAGAAAATGATACAATGAAAATGGGGACCACTCAGAGTAAATATATTTTAACTTCTTTGTAATGTTTGGGACAAGAGTAGAAATATTAATTTGTTGCATCAGATGTACTTAATACAATTTTAAGATAAATATGTAAAAATTAGAAACAGAAGATATACTCTTTATCCCAATAAAAGAAATAAGAAGGAATAAAAAACAAAAAAATGACATAGATGAGAGGAGAGGGAATATAAAATCTAAATATAAAATATAAAATCAAGGCAAATGGAAAACACAAATTACTTAGCAAATCTGATTTATAGTAAATATATATTTTATATGTTTGTAGTAAATATAAATATTTATAGTATTGATAGTATATATAAATATTTATAGTGTTTATACTACATATAAATAAATTTATCATTTAATACAGCTACTCATATTGAATTGTATTTTAATAATCCAAATATCTGTTGTAGTAGTGATTAATGTTGTGCACTTAATACTTTCTGGACACGTGGTTTACATTGAACTTGCCTGCCCCATTGGAGTGAAGTGTGACTATATAACTTGTTTTGACAAATTTTATGTGACCTGAAGTGATTTGTGCCACTTTGGGGTGGAAATGTTAACATCCGACGTATGACATATCGAGTTTTCTTTTTTCTTCTGTTACAACCACTGGCAATGCTGTGGAGAGTGGCTTTTCTGAATCCCAGAGTACAGATGTGGAGTGTAGCCCCAGCAGGCCCTTGAGGACATGCAGATGGAGACAGAAATCTTTGTTGTTTTAGCTATTGAAAAGTTGGAGTGTTTTTACCAAAGCATAACATAGCCCATCCTCACTGAAGTTTACAAGAGGAATATACGAAACATACATAAATATAATTTGAAAATAAAGTAATGAAAAATAAGATGCAGGCAAGCATTAATCAAAAGAAAGACAGTATATCAATACTGTCAAGCAAAATAATCTTTAAGACAACAAAGAATCATTAAGATAAAGAAAATCATCATAGACTAGTAGAAGGAACAGTTTGCCAGGAAAATAACAGTCCTGGATGTTTACACATCTAACATCACAGCCCCAAAATATATGAGTCAAAATGGACAGAATGACAAGGAGAAATGGAAAAATCCACAATAATAAGCCAATCCCTGCAATTCCATTTCCCTTTGCCAGTCATTGATATATGACAGTCCATGTGACCTACGACTGGTCAGTGGCATGTAAGAAGCAATACATACCAGGGATTGTGGGAAAGGAATATATATATTTTTCCTAATAAAAGGCAATAGATGCATAATTCATGCCTCCATCCCTTCTTTCTTTGATTGTGGTTTTATGAGGAAGCAATTATTTAGTAATAATAGCCATTTTCTTTCAAACTTATTATTATATGGTACTTTATAAAACCCCGTTTTTATTGTCACTGTTAATTGTAGCCTGAAGCATCCTAAAATACACAAAAGGAAATTGACTTTACTAGGTATCAGTAATTATTATCGAGTTTTATTAAAACAGTATAGTATTAGTTTAAAAAAAAAACAAAAACCCAAACCTGTGGCCGTCAAGTCGATTCCGACTCATAGCGACCCTATAGGACAGAGTAGAGCTGCTCCATAGGGTTCCCAAGGATGTAAATCTTTACAGAAGCAAACTGCCACATCTTTCTCCCACAGAGCGGCTGGTGGGTTGGAACCACAGACCTTTCGATTAGTAGCCGAGCTCTTTAACCACTGTACCACCAGGACTCCTTAGTATTAGTGCAACAACAACAACAAAAAGAAACAACCCATTGCCGTCGAGTTGATTCCGACTCACAGTCAACCCTACAGGACAGAGTAGAACTGCCCCATAGAGTCTCCAAGGAGAGCCTGGTGGATTCAAACTGCCAAACTTCTGGTTAGCAGCTGTATCTCTTAACCACTACGCCATCAGCATTTCCTAGTCTTAGAGCAGGAAGAGACAAATCAACCAATGGAGCACAACATCTGCATATGTGAACTTGTTGGATGAGAGAAACGGCATCCAGTAAGTGGAGACAGGATGTACTACTAAATATGTGGCCCTAGAAAAGTTTCATTTGGAAAAAAAGAAGTTAGAATCCTATCTCACACCAAACATAAATCTGCGTCCCAGAAAGTTAAAGCCGTAAACGTGGAGAGCAAAACTTTAAAAAATATTTAGAAGAATATGTTGAAGAATATATTTGCAAGCTAGTGAGTGGGGAGGGATTTCCTAAACAAGACATACAAACCATAAACCATAAAAGCAAAGAATGATGAATTCAGCTACATTAAAATTAAAATTTTCTGTATAGCAAAAGGCAATCTAAAGTGAAAAAATCAGCTACAGACCAGGAGAAGGTATTTGCTACACTTATAACTGACAGGAATCTGTATCCAGAATTCATAAAGAATTCCATCATGTCAGTAAAGGAAAGATGACATAATTTCTAATTTAAAAATAATTGCAAAATATGTAAATAAGAGCTTCACAGAAGAGAAAACCCTAATGACCATAGAACATATGAAAAGACAGTCTCATCGGTGACCAGGGAAATGCCAAATAGGTCAGCAATGAAATACCACTTCACACCCATCAGTTTGGTAAAAACTATTGTCTCATAATATTTAGTGTAGGATAGGATATGAAGACTGGGAACCCTCAAATACTGATTGTGGGTGTAGGAATTAGTATAGTGCCCTGAATATATATTGTTAAAATGCTCCCAACTTTAAGATGTTTATACTCTACAACCCAGGTACACACCCTTGAGAAACTCATTCATATATACAAGGACCCATATACGAGACTCTCTACTGCACATTGCAATAGCAAAAAATCAGAAATAAGCATAATGATGCATGCATGACTCATGGATAAATGATCCTGTATCCATTTAGCAAGTTGCTAAACAGTAGTTAAATATCATAGATCTACATATATCAAAAATGAATAAATTTGGAAGTGTTGAGAGGATAATGGAAAATTACAAGCGTATTATATAATTTTGATAAATTAAACATAAAAGAATTCTATATATTTAAGTGTCAAGAGTGTAAAACCACTGATAGGAAAGTTATAAAAGCTTTAATATTGTGGCTAATTCTGTGATAGAAGGAAAAGGACTATATGAACATTTCAAATATATTTGCAATAAGTTCTTTCTTGAAACAAAGATCTGAAAGAAAGATGTCAAAATGCTCATAGTTCTTAAACCTAAGCTTAGGTATACCTGGGTGTCTGTACATTACTTTCAGTATGTTTAAAATGCAGTTAATTATTTTGTATGTTTGCAATATACTCAATATATAAACATTTAAAAATAAAATGTTAAAATGAAGAAAAGTGAAAAAATTTAAGTACTGTGGTTCAAAGGAGCACATCAATTCAATTTTAGAAGAGAAAGAAGAGAAAGGACAGAATGGAAACAAGTGGAAGATTTATTAGGTTCTACCCTGAATCTCCACCGCCTCTCAGTTTGTCATAATGTGGTGGTATGTGTGTTGCTATAATTCTGGAAACTATGTCACCAGTATTTCAATACCAGCAGGCTTACCCCTGGTGGACAAATTTCAAAACAGCTTCAAGACTAAGACAGACTTGGAAGAAAGGCTCAGAAATCTACTTCCAGAAATTAGCCAATGAGAACCCTATGAATCACAACAGACTATTGTCTGACAAAGTGTTGTAAGATGATCCCCCCAGGTGGGAAGGCAGTCAAAACACACAGGGTGGAAACAGTGTACTCAAGCATACCAACCATCATGAAGATGGCACAGGACCAGGCAATGATTCATTCTGTTGTTGTATGGGGTCACTGTGAGTAGGAGCTGACTCGAAGCCAACTGACAACAACCACCGAGTCCAGCTATGTGCCCATATCTTTCTGAAAGCTCCTTGCCAGCTTATGAAGACTCCTGTGCAGCTGATCTCAGGTGCTCTGGACATGTTTGCAATTGTAAGTCTAACTTCCTTTCTGGTAATAGGCCAAAGTGGTAGAGAGATGGATGCCATTGAGAACTGAACCCTCTGGAGGCTGGCACACTTCTTACGGCATCCACATCATGGCCTTGCCCTGAGTTTTCCGGCCTCACGCTGTGAGTAGCTGTGCTACAGTTAACTGTGGGCCCATATACCCTCTTGGCCGGGACCAGCTTCATAAATGTATATGACCTGTGTAGTCCCAAGGGCCCCATGCTGAGAAAGGCCCCTTGTGTGGTTTAATGCTCTGCTGTCACTGTCTTGACTAGGAACTCTGCATTTTCATTGTGTACTGGGCCCCACAAATTATGTAGCTAGTCCTGCTTATGGTAACACAGAACGGCGACTGTGCTCTGTTAAACGGGTATGTTCACACTTAATACTCTCTGAAATTGAATCCCCGGTTTACATTACTTGCCAGGCCCCTGCAGGCATCTGAATTTGTTGCCTCTATTTTACAGCTTTGATCTGACTGATCCATCACATGTAGCACTAAATCGTTCCTGGAGAATGACAGAAAGTGGCATTACAAGTGGAGACAGAATGTACTATTAAATCAATGGTCCTGGGAAAACCTGATTCAGGAAAAAATGTCCCTGGGTGATGCAAACGATTTAGGGTTTGACTACTAGCCTGAAGTTTCAAGGTTCAGACACACCCAGAGGAGCCTTGGAAGATAGGTCTGGTGATCTGCTTCTGAAAGGCCACAGCTTTGAAAATCCTATGGAGCAATTCTACTCTACACACATGGGGTTGCCATGAGTTGGAATTGATTCGACAGCAACTAACAACAACAACCTCACTCCATACAGAAAATTACATTCCAGGAGCATTAAAGACATAAATGTGGAGAGCATAACTTTTAAATATTTAGAAGAATTTATTGGAGAATATCTTTCTAAGCTTCAACTGGGGAAGGATTTCCTAAACAAGACCCAAACCACAAGCCATAAAAGCAAAGGATGATAAAGCTCTGTGAAACTTAGGGTGTACAGGGCTGAAGTCTACATTTATTTTGATTTTGATGCCTTAGTGCTAATTCTATTAATATTCAGTGAAACTAACAGCAACAACTTAAAGTAAAAGTGCAAGGAGAACTGCAATTAGGTATCTCAGCAAGGATTATTTAAGTTGAAGAGGAAATTGGATTGTATTTATACAACTTCAATGTGCACATGTTTAAGTCCACACCTATATGGAAAGTTTTTATATCAAAGGCAACTGCCTACTTCAGGCTTTCAAAGATGCTGGTTATCTGATCCTTAGTTTTTATACTTATTTTAAAAAAATACATGTTAAAAAACAACACCAAAACAATATTATTTCTAGAACTCAGACAGAGAGAGTTAATTCACGTATTCATTTTTGGATGCTCTTATAGATCGATTGTGTCCTTCCCCACCCCAGCCCCCGACCCAACTCCCCACCCCCTACCCCCCAAGAAAAAGATATGTTGAAGTCTTGGTACCTGTGAATGTGACTTATTTAGAAATAGGGTCTTTGAAGATGTTATCAGAGAAGTTAATATGAGATTGTACTGGAGTAAGGTGCATCCTAATCCAATCAGAGCCAATCAAAGTAGTATTCTAACACAAGAGGAGAAGAGACACCAAGAGACAGAAGATTAACAGCCATTTGAGGAAGCATCTACAAGCCAAAGAATGTCTGGGGCAGCTAGAAGCTGGTAGAGATAAGAAAAGATGTTTTTCTAGAAACTTCAGAGAGAGCATAGCCCTGCCAACACCTTGAATTAGGACAACTAGAGTCCAGAATTGTGAGAGAATGAATTTCTATTCTTACAAGTCACCCAATTTGTGGTGATTTGTTACAGAATTCCTAGGAAACTAATTCAGATGCTGAAGAAATCTGGACAAACATAGACATTCAGAGCTCCAGCCTAGGGGCTTAAAGGCAGAATCCCTAAAATTCCCCAGCCTCATCCTGCATTGTTGCCTTCCACAAATGTTTCTAGAAGTTTCAGGGCAAGAGTCCCAAAGAAGGGATGGCTCTGGTCACCAGGAGTGGGGAGGACCAGCTCCAGAGAAAAGATCTTGTCCAGGGCAGGGCTGAGGCCTGGCCAAGGGACTTGGCTACTTCTTTCCCTGGTGGCTCTGTGATGTCCATGAACAGAAAAATGGTGATTCCTGGGTGTCACTGACTAGGTTTGAAGCTTATATTACATTGAACATGGAGATTGAGAGATCATCTTTTTTTTTTTTTTCTTTAATTCCTACATATGCATGAAATTCTGTAGTGCAAGAAGCATGCCTGGAATGGAAGGGACAAAAATGCAGGAAGTTTGTATGTCGCTTTATACTTACTATGATCTGTGGTTATGAGGGAATCGAAGGTATTCAGGACAACTACATTCTCATTCATGGCATTCCACTTGGCTCCTGGAGAATATAAACCAGTGTCTTTGTGGAAGAGTCTCAGACTCCCACTGGGAAAACATTAGGAGAAAGTAGACATAACAGAGATGTACTCAATTTTTTAATGTCATCTAAAGACCACAAAGAATCTGTGATGCGGAAGACTTTGAAATTCCTCTTTGATCTACTTAAACTGAGTAATCACGGTATGCTTGTGGCCTTAGTGACATTATCACAACTTACTGGGGCTGAAAGAGTCCAAAACACTATAACTGTCATCCCAGTGGTTGCCATGCCTTCCGTCTCTGTGTCTCCAGACCTCAATTTCCCCATCTGTAAGATGGGGTGATATTGGTATCTTCTACATAAGGTTTGGGGATTAAATAAGGTCACGTATGAAAAATGCATAGCCCCATATCCAGCACCCAGGAAGCACTCAGTGGGTGGTAATGATGACTATTAACACAAGCAGGTATTCAGGCAGTGCCTCTGGTGTCTGAACCCTATCTCTTACCCCTAAACTCAGTGCAGTGGGGAACTGTGTTACCACAATAGACCTAGAAACCAAGGGAAAGGACTGTTTCAGTTCTTCTGGGACTGAGACCCCAGATATGTTAGGAATACTGTCATGGTTTGTTGCCATCAGGTTGACTCTAACTCATGTAGACCCTATGTGTTGCAGAGTAGAACCATGCTCCGTAGGATTTTCAAAGTAGTGACTGTTTGGCAGTAGATTGTGAGGACTTTCTTTTGAGATGCCTCTGGGTGGGTTTAAACTGCCAACCTTTTGGTTAGTAGTCAAGCATTTAACCATTTGTGTACCCAGAGACTCATAAAGGGTAAAGAGTAGGTCTAAAAAAAAAAAAAACCTTAAGAAATAAAAACATTGAGTATCTGTTTACGGTGATGGAAAACATGGCAATGGATGCTGCCGATGGTTGCCCCGTTGCCGTGAAGTCAGTTCCGACTCAGAGTGGCCCTGTAGCATAAAGTAGAACGGGCCCATAGGGTTTCCAAGGCTGTAATCTTTACAGAAGCAGACTACCACATCTTTCTTCAGCAGAGAAGGTGGTGGGTTCAAATCACTGACCTTTCGCTTAGCAGCCGAGCACTTAACCACTACCCAACCAGGGCTCATTGCTGACAGCTGCATGACATGATTAATGTAATTGGTGCCACTGAATCGTACAAGTACAAAATGTTGAATTGGTAAAGGTTGCATTATATGTAGATATAGAAATAAAAGTGTTAGGACTGACTGCTTCTTTCAAACATTACATAATCCCTGAGAGGACTAAAGGCAACGCTGGCCATCACAGGTCAATACCGTGGAAAGTCAGATACAGAAACGATGTCAGTTTTCCAGGCCTGAAGACAGCACTCTGGCTTCGTACTGTGGGGTGTGGCACTTCACCTCTGTAAGCCCAGGTGTCCTTACCTTTAAGGTTGGGATAGCAATCGTGTCTCCCTCTTGGGGTTGTTAAACTGTTCAAGGTTCAGCTCTCAGGAGTATTAACAGTATTTTTGTTTGTTTGTTTTCTTTTTTTCAATATTCCCCCAGAGAAAAGCTATGATGAGGAGATAAGATGGTGCCACAGGCATATTTCTAGCATGTTTTTCTGACGAGGGATAAAAGCTTTGTCATTTCTGAGTACTTGAAGCCCTACTCAGTCAACTTTTCCTTTGCCCTCCTACCCTGAGGATGTGGGAACCCTTCTGAGGACTTTCCAGCAAGCCAGCCTACATGTAGTTTGATGACCTGAAACATAAGTCATCTGAAGAGACTGTATGACCTGAGCCTGAGTCACCTAACGACACTCCACCAGGCAAGTACTACTGTTTGTGCAGACAGTGGGGCCTTGGCCATATAACATCATTTTTCCTTTAAACATTCTTAGTCACGTATTAGTCAGACCACCCCCAAATCGGAGGGGAGAGCTTGCCTCCAGATTTTACATGTAATGTATAGAACCTCCCAAGTAATTGGTTTCAGTTCTCACATTTTCCATCTTTGTGTCTGGGGCCAGGCATGCAGCTCAGTGAAGTTTCCCTATGAAACAGTTCCTGTGACCCCGTGCAGCCCCAGCCTCTACAAGGCCCACCTTGTGGATATGAAATTCTCTCTCTTCCTCCCAGGAAAAGTACATAACAGGCAGTAGTGTTACTAGAGGGATATGGAGGGTGTGGATAGCACCAGGTGACAGTGTCAGAGAGGTGGCACTAAAATGACTGTCTATAAAAATATTTCTGTAGTTAGTTGTAACAACAAAATACTTTTCGGAAGCCCAGCTCACACATATCAGTATACTACAAGGCTAAAACTCTATGCTTATTTTCTCTTTGAACCTTCTAATGTGCTCTGCTCAGAGCTGTCATTAGTACCAAATTACAGTGATGCTTCAAATCACATAGTTTCGTCTGCATTCACTAGAAGCAGGCACTGCTGTTATCATTGCTGTCGGTGTTTTTAAAGTCGCTGGTTTTGTCAAATTTTCTGATGTTTAAGCTACAGTATTGTGGTAATTAGCATTTGTAAACCTATCTCAGTAACTTTTTTGAGAATGAAGTAGTAATTAAAGAAAGAGTGATATACAGTAATTACAATTTATGAATAACATTAGTACAGAAAACATTTCTAAGGATTCTGTATATTCTGGTATGGGAGGATGTCCGTGGGGAGTAGTGACACCATGAGTTACCATACCGGATGACACCAGCTCTGGTGATGCCACTGATACCAGGGCCTGTTTTTGTTTCATTTTTTACCAGTTGCCATTGAGTCGCTTCTGACTCTGGGTGGACTCGAACTTCCGACCTTTCTATTAGCAGCTGAGTATGTTAACCATTTGCACCACCCAGGGACTCCTTTTCATTAAGATTCCCCAAATGGATTCTAGGCCTTTTGCTCCTACTTCATTTTTCTTAGCGATTATACAAAAAAGAGTTTTCATTTTGAAACCTTTCTCATTTGAAAATAGGCTAGCAAAGTGGGAAGCCCGGGCTTGTATCCTTTAGTATCTGATTTAACCTCTCTGAACTTCATTTACTCGTCTACTAGAGGAGTAATAACAGAAAGGCTGGGAAATACTTGTGAAGATGATGGTTACATAAGAACGGCCAATAAATATTCATCTTTATTTTCCTTGTTCTCTTTACTCCCGCTGCCTTTCTCTCCATTCTTTTCTACCTTCTCTGTTTGAATTTTTGCACATTTTAATTCAGTATCGAAGGATTTCTGCATGTATCTTAGTCTGTCCCACCTTTTTACCTAGTGCTGCTGTAACAAAAAAATACCAAAGGTGGGTGGCTTTACAGAATAAAAATTTATTTTATCACAGTTCAGGAGTGGCTCTAGGAGGAGGTCCTTCTTTGTCTATTTCAGCTTCTAGTTGCTATTGTTGTTGAGTTCCTTCAAGTTGACTCCAACTCATAGCAACTTCATGTAGAACAGAATGAAATATTGCCCGGTCCTATGCCATCCTCACAATAGTAGGTACATTTAAGCCCAGTGTTGCAGCCATTGTGTCAATCCATTTCATTGAGGGTCTTCCTCTTTTTTGGTGACTCTCTGCTTTGCCAAACATGATGTCCTTCTCCAGGAACTAGTCTCCCTGATAACATATCCAAAGTATGTAAGACAAAGTCTTACCATCCTCACTTCTAAGGGGCATTCTGGCTGTACTTCCCCCAAGACAGATTTGTTCATTCTTCTGCCAGTCCATGGTATATTCAGTATTCTTCACCAATACCATAATCACATGCATATGAGGTGATCGAAAAATACCATGGCTTGGATCAGGTGCACCTTAGTCTTTAAAAGTCACATCTTTGCTTTTCAAGATTTTAAAGAGGTCTTCTGCAGCAAATTTGTCCAATGCAATACACTGTTTGATTTCTTGACTGCTGCTTCCAGGGGCCTTGATTGTTGATCCAAGTATAATGAAATCCTTGACAACTTCAATATTTTCTCTGTTTATCATGATGTTGCTTATTGGTCAGCTTGTAGTAGCTGCCAGCAATCCTTGGAGTTCCTGGGCTTGTAAATGCATCTGCCATGTCTTCATATGTCTTCCTCTGCCTGTACATGTCTCTGGTCTTTTTATAACTCAGAAGCGATTAGGTTTAGTACCTATTCTACTTCGATAGGACCTCATTGACATAACAAAAGAAAAACCTATTTACAAACAGGGTCAAATTCACAGGTATGGAGGCCAGGACTTCAGTTATATTTGGAGGGAAACAATTCAATCCACAACACTGACTTTGATCAATTACACATAAATTCTGAATGTATGCTTGAACTTCTGCTCAGGCTGTGTGCTTATGATGAAAAGAGAAACTGGTTATTTCCAAGGTGAGTCTCCATTGGCTGGAAGTATAATTGTTGCCTCTTGAGTTGTGAGAGTGGTAAAGGGGTGGCCAGTGAGGAGAAATGGAGGAGATATGAGTTAGGGAAAGAGAGCAGTAGTGGGGGGAGGGGTTGCTGCAATGCTTACTCTTAGTTGGAGGATATATTAACACATCACAAGCAACATATTTGGTAGGAAGTTGTTGAGGATTATTTAAACCAAGGAGCATCTCTCTTCTATGTCAACATTTTACACCAGATCTTAATGGGAGGGATCTGTGAGTGATAGCGTTGGATGTCATAGATCAGGGAGGATACTAGCAGCATGGCCTGATCTCTGATTCATAAATGTTTGGGGCTGTGTCTACACAGTACTGCCATAACAAACGGAAGAATAAAACCATTATTTCCCAACCCAGTCGTGTCACCAGATAAGAGCAAAAAAGAATGAGAATGAAGTTATCTGAACTGGTTGGTCAAAGGCGATCAAAACTGTGTGTCCAGAAAGGCCACCAGAATGGGGAGTCAAGATTACCATGTGACTGTCTATGACCATCTGTGACTTTTGCTTCAAATTCTTCATTGATTTCCTCGTGCTCTCTGGACAAGGTTGTCATGATCTGACCCATGCCTTCCTTTCTCCTGATAATTTTCTTTGTTTCATAGAATGCATTTCAGACATTCTGAACTTTGGAATTTTCCAGAAGGCTAACATTTTCCCCCCATATCCTTTAGGACATCCTGGTCATTCCTCCTAGAATATCTTACCCATTCATCTCCATTGTCTTCTTTTATTACTATTCTCTGAGCAGCATCCCTAAAGCCCTAAGATTGAGTTGGATTGTTGCCGCTATATTGTGTGTCCACACTGCATCATTTGCTTCCCTTATCATGGCACTCCACACGCTGACTTGTACTTACCTGTTCATGGGTCTCCCTCCCTCTACTGGAATGCAAGATCCATGAGAGCAAGAGTCGGCTTCATTCCTTCATACCTTTAGGGACTGGCCTAATGCCTGGCACCTGGCATGGTGTCAGCAAATTTTAGTTGAGTGAATGAATAATGAGACCTAAAATTAGAAACAAGAAGCATGAAGCACGTGTAAAAAGCTGGTGGACTCTGTGAAGAGGCAAGCAGCTCAGTATCACTGCTGCTCACACCACTATTGTAAGAACTACAGAATTAAACTGACAAATACATAAAACAACAAAAGAATTATCTTCCACAGTTAAGTCAAGGGTGCACCTGCCCAGTATCCACGTGTCCCTTTTCCTTTACTAACAGCATCCAGTTTTGTCCGAGGAGACAATGTTTTTTGGTTTTAAAAAAGATGCAATTCCCACGCTCCCTCACAGTTAGAGGTGGCCATCACACATAGTTACGACCAATGAGAAGCTGAAGATTACTGGGGATTCAGGGAAAGTTTGGTTTTCCTGCGCAAAGCAGCAGCCTTCCTTCTGTTGATTCATTTTTCCTCTTTTTGCCTGCAATGCAGAGGAAAGCTGAAGGTAGAAGCATCATAAGGATGAGGCCACATATAAAGGATGGCAGATCCGAAAGACAGAAGGAGACTTGGACTTCAAAAATATGGTGGAGCCTATTGTTGTTAGTTGCTGTTGAATTGATTCCAGCTCATGTTGACTCATGTGTGCAGAATAGAACTGCTCCATAGAGTTTTCAAGCTTGTTACTTTTTGGAAGCAGAATGCAAGGCCTATCTTCCAAGGCACCTCTGGATGGGTTTGAACCTCTAACTTTTCCTCTAATAATCGAGTGCTTAACCATTTACACACCCCAGGGACTCCATTGGTGGAGACTACCTTCCACTTTATTACTTTGTGAAGAAAATAAACTATAGTAAACCTGTGTAAAAATGGCAGCATGACATCAGACCTCATCTAACTTCACAAGGGGAAGGAGAGGGAATCAAGATCATCAGCCCAAGGCTTATTCCTGAGGTGGAGGTCAGACATACCTCTTCTCTCCAACCTGTTTTACTAATTCTGACTGTCCCTCCCATGGCACTCTCTACTTCTCTGCTGGATTAGATAATTTGTTGCAATGGCCTCACAGAACTCACAAACTATACTCACAGTTATGGGGCTTAATAGGGAATTAACAGGTTACAACTTGGGACCAAGATCAACAGGCTATAACTCAGGATCAGGATCAGGATCAGGAAGCATGGAGGGAAAGTCTCCCTTCTTCAGTGTAGGACACTCTCTCAGCTCCTCTCCACAGTACAGAGCTCCTTTCAGCCCCCCTGAGGACAGGCCTCCTTTTGATCCCCTGAGGACAGGCTCCTCTCAGTCCTGGTCTCTGCCTTGCTCAGGCAAATGTTACAAAGCTCTTTACCTCCACCAACAAATGACTGGAGGCACCCCACTCCACCAGCAAGCTTCCTGCCTGAAGGCTCTCAGCTCTCTCGCTCTGTGGGCTGGGAAGCCCACTATGCCATCTTACACAGGTGTCCTGGTTCTGCTGCTGCTGTTTCTCTGCCATTGGACTCTGCCGTGCTTGCCTCCACTTCTTGCCGCCTCACGCCATCTTCTGTGTTACAGCTGTCTCTGTCTCCTGGGTGTAGGAGGCTCTTAGTGCAGAGACCCTGGGTCTAAAAGACGCGCTCTGCTCCTGGTTTATCTTCCTGATGGTAGTGAGGTCCCCTGTCTCCACTTCTGGGATTAGCTTCCTTTATGCCTAGTGGAGTGGCAAAACCGATCAATCCCCTCATTAGGGTTGCATGCACCTTATGTACATTATCAGTAGGCTGTCCAATCTCCTTGGTTGGTCATAAGCACGTTATTTACATAGTCCCACCCAATCATTTTGTGGAAGTCACCAGATCATGGCTAGAAGGGCCAAATTAAGTAATTTACTGCACCGAAAACTGTGAAAGCCAGAACCTGTGAAAGGTGGAAACCTGTCAGAGAAGGAAAACTCAAATGTTTCCACTAAACCAAGCAATAGAAAAGCAGTAAGACTGCCTTGTCAAAGGTGGAAAACTTGCAAGACCCAGAAAAACAAGGCAGTTCCGTCAAGTTCCGGTTCTCACAAGTTTCACTATGTTAGGTTAAGCCACAGTAGTCTTCAGACTGATCTGTGTTCCATGCAGAATTCAGTCTCTGAATGACACACAGCTTCATCTCCAAGCTTAAAGTGTGTACATTTGCATGGAAAAAAAAAAAAACCCAGATCTGAACCCCTGTTTGATCTCATCTAATGTGTACAGGGCAAAGGAAACTAGCAGGGCCCAAACAGTTGGTTATTTGACACTCAAGTTGTCAGTCCTGCCAGGATGGAACACCAGAATAGCCCAATGTGTTCAGAAGTTGTAGTAAATCAGATTAACAAGCACACACTTCTGTTTTTGTTTTCTCATTCCTCCTGTCTCATCTCCCTCTGCACCCTGCCTTCTGCTATCCGTACACTTACCATCGCTTACCATACACACGCTCCTGTTTGGTTTTTATCTGATGAGGTATGGCCCTTTAAGCTTCTTCACTTCTCTGCTGACCTTTCCAGGAGGCAACCATCCATCACTGGGGATGAGAGGCTCGCATAAGGCAGGAACTCTATGACCCAAACATCTTTCTATGTCTCCCAAGCAAGACCATCACTTAGAATGCTGTGTGGGAATCTTCAAGTCTTTATGGTTTGCAACCTTCTCTTATGGTTCTGAGACCTCTAATAGTTTATCCTAGTGGTTTTTCATTGTGTGCGTGTGTGTGTGTGTGTGTGTGTGTGTGCGTGCACATGAGAATTACCTAAGCAACTTATTTGAAATGCCTATTTCTATTTCCCACTGGTAGGTATTGTGATTCAGTTGGTGGGGCCCAGGAATTTGAATTGTTAACAAGCACCTGGGTATTTCAGCTGCAGGTAGTCCCTAGTGTTTTCAGTCACCTCATATGCGTGCAAAAGCTGGATAATGGATAAGGAAGTCCGAAAAAGAATTGACGCCTTTGAATTATGGTGTTGGCGAAGAATATTGAATATACCATGGACTGCCAAAAGAACGAACAAATCTGTCTTGGAAGAAGTACAGCCAGAATGCTCCTTAGAAGCAAGGATGGCGAGACTACCTCTCACTTACTTTGGATATGTTATCAAGTGGGATCAGTCCCTGGAGAAGGACACCATGCTTGGTAAAGTAGAGGGTCAGTGAAAAAGAGGAAGAACCTCAATGAGGTGGACTGACACAGTGGCTGCAACAATGGTCTCAAGCACAATAACGATTGTGAGGGTGGTGCAGGACCAGGCAGTGTTTCATTCTGTTGTACACAGGGTCACTATGAGTCAGAACTGACTCAACGGCACCTAACAACAACAACAACTGTGTTTTATTGGTTAAGCAACATTTTAAAGGCAATACAATTTGATATTAAATACAGTAGGCATAAGAAATTTAGATATACTACACTATAGTGTTTAAACATTTGAGTTAGGATATGTTGACATGGTCCAGCTTCTTTTGCTGAATCAGATCATTTGAACTCAAAGAGTGAGTGAGCGACTGTGTGTGTGTGAGAGAGAAAGAGATAGGGTGTGGGGTGTCTTTGTTCGTGTAATATCTGTGTGGGCAAGAAAATTCTTAATTTTGAGAGAAAAAAAAGAAACAGATTTAGAAAGAACAGTTCATTACCTCTGGGGTGCAGTCTTTTTTGCCTTGGGTCAAATCAGCAAGTGTTTGGAGCTTAGTCTGAGCCTTGAGAAAACAAGGTTCACAATGGAGTGCTTGGACCTGGGACACAACCTTCGCTGGAGCTGGAAGGGCTGAGCTGCCCGCATACAGCCCCACAGAAGCCAAGCTAATGAGGATTAATTGGGCTTTCCTGTGCACCAGGCTGACGGTAATCGGGTCCCTGGACACGCTGACCTTTTCATTTATTCCCCATTTAACATGAGCTCTTGGCTACTGTGTTTGGAGCTTACACAGGGTACATTTAAAGCAGCAGCCACAGTCTTCCGCATGTCCATCCTTCTTTGCTTCTTTTCTTTCTTCCTTCCTTCCGTCTGCCCTTCCTTCTGGTCTTTTGAGGAAGGTGGAGTGGCCTCTGCATGGAGTTGTTCTGCCAACGGAAGACAAGCCTACTTGTTGTCTGGCCTTCTCTCTAGGGGTGCTGAGGGGCATCACATAATGAGGCCCCCAGCCTCAGAAGTGGATTTGAGAATCTGAATAATGTGACTGGGCTCCTATCAGTGCTCCAGCTGCTCCCTCCAAACCCTCTCAGCATGGGCCAGCTGGGCTCTGTCCCTCTCTGCCCAACACGGTAGCCAACAAGCTGTAAAGTAGGCACTTGTGCATTTGGGTCAATGCCCTGGCCTCTGCCCCTGGGTGGCTTTCTTTCTTGAAATCAGCTCCCTTCTGGGCTAACTCAATCCATGACCAGTAGAGGGCTGAAGTACTCTATTGACATAGGCCAAGGCAGATGCACGTTTAGCCTGGACATGTTAGGGCCTTGGAGTCCCTGGGTGGTACAAACTGTGAAAGTGCTTGGATGCTAACTGAAAGGTTATAGGTTCAAGTTCACCCAGAGGTGGCTCAGAAGAAAGGCCTGGCAATCTACTTGCAAAAAATCAGCCACTAAAAACCCTTATGGAACACAGTTCTGCTCTGGCATACATGAGGTCGCCATGAGTCAGAGTTGACTCCACAGAGCCTTTTTTTCTTTTTCCCTTACGGTCTCAGTTTTCCTATGACTAAGTTGAGGAGATTCCTGAAATTATATCTCTTACTACTTAGTACAGCCAGGTGGTTTCCTGTGATCCACAGAAGGGAAATAGCAGATGACTGTGGATTTGCCCATTTATGCTTTAACCTGCCCACTCACAATACAGCCGCCTACACCACCGTCCTATAGCAGGAGGAACTCCTGGGGTGCTTCCATTCTGAAACAAAACACACAATACCTTGTGTGGATGTGCATGCTTATGCACACGCTCCATTATTTCTATTTCCGTGCCCTTCGAGTGGTATCCGAGTCCCAAAAGTTTATAGTCCACCAGTCTACACTTTCATCTTTATGCTTGGCACAGAATGCTCAGGTAAGGTGATCTTACGAGATATAAAGACGAATTTTTTTATTTAATGTCACAAAAAATAAATCACTATTTCGTCAAACAGCAATTTTTAGGATTTTTAAAATTGAAGCAAGAACATTTTTAATGAGTTGATTTAAATAAAAATGTTAGTCGATTAATTATGCAGGTGGTATGCCGATGTATCAAAAACATGTTCTAACCCCTGAGTCTTCCACGTGGTTCCACATACGACTGTGTCATGGTACTAAGTTTCTGCTTACAAGGCTGCCCCAACTTTCCATACTCTCCTGTCCCCATGGTCCACCTCCTAACAAGGACTCATCTCTGAAGACAAATCTGGCCACTTCCTCTTTGAGCTCCTGATCTCAAGTAGAGCAGCCCTTGTCCTTGGTGCCCCTGGGCACCCACACAGTCTTCTCTCACATTCCCTTCAACAGGTAAGTGAACATCTTCGTTTAAGTGTCTGTTTCCTCTTGAGACTGAGAGATCCTTCCAAGAGAAATCAAGTCTCCTTCATATCCTTGGTGACTTGCCTGGTGCTGTGCTCCTTATAGGTGTTCAAAAATGTTTGTGGAATGAATGAATGAATGAGTGAATAAGTGAATGGATGACCAGCTCACTTGTCCAGCCTTATCAGGAAACTAATCCAAATAAGGTGCTCTTCTAGGAAATTTTTGTATCTACCAAACTTTTTTGTGTTTGCAACAATTTATGCTAGAAAATTTTCTAAGGCAGGGAAGAAAAATATTTCAGAGCATAATATTGCAAGACAGACAGACCTGAGTTCTAGATCTGGCTCTGACACAACTAGTTTTGTGACTTTTGACAATCGGCTTAGCTTCTTTAATCCTCAATTTCTTTATCTGTAAACTGAGGTTAATAATAATAACAACTTGTAATGTTCCTGAGAAAATTTAAAGGTATATATATGTGTGTGTGTGTGTATATATATATATATATATATATATATATATATATATATATATATATATACACATATATATACACACACACACACATATATTATACATATATACATAAATATTATGTGTGTGTGTGTGTGTATGTGTATGTATCTGTATACATATATAAACTCTTTTAATACGTATATTATATAAGTAGCCCTGGTGGCACAGTGGTCAAGCACTCAGTTGTTAACCACAAGGTCGACAGTTGGAACCCACCAGCTGCCCAGGGGAAGAAAGATGTCGCAATCTGCTTCCGTAAAGATTACAGCCTTGGAAACCCAATGGGACAGTTCTACTCTGTCCTGTAGGGTCGCTATGAGTCAGAATCCACTCAAAGGCAATGAGTTTGGTTTGGTTTATATTAATATGTATGTGTGTGGACATATATATATATATATATATATATATAAAATCACAGTACTTGGCACATAGAAGTTTCTTGAGAAAATTATCCACTTAAAAATTTTTATTAGCAATCATATTCCTGTCTTCATCAAAGAGGTATTGGGCATAATCTAGCGAGTACTTAATTTTTGAGTGTTTTTGAGGGAGCATTAGTGACTGACCTGCACAGTACCCCAGTTCTCTGTCTGCTCTGGTGTGTTGCTATCTTCCCTAGAGATAGCCAGCTGCTAGGTGTTACTTTTCCTACTGTCATCGTTCCTGTCTCAGACAGACTCCCACTGCATTTCTTTATTCCTGCAAACATCCTTCTGGTGGTTTCCTGTTTTCCACAGTAGCCCCACATTACACCCATCCTGTAGCCCCTGTCACCCATCTGAACATAGTCTCCCTTCTCTGATTTCACAGAGGATATAGAGGACACCAAGCGGGGCTGCCCTCTCTCTTCCGGCCCTTCAACTTCCCATTGTCTGTTCCCTCGGGGTATAACTTCTGCCCCATTCCCTTTGGGGTTTTGTTCCTTCTGAAACGTTCTGCCTCTACTTTATCCCAGAACCTTTTCCTCTTCACTGACATCTTGCCTTCAACATGCAAACCTTCTTAAAAATCCTCCATCCTGAAACACACCAACAAGTAAGGCAAAACACTCCTTACACTGACCCCTGGACGCCCACGCCTAACTTTCACCTGCCTTCACAGCCAGCTTCCCTGCTCATCCAGCATTCACCTGTCTTCTTACCCAAGCACTTGATTAAAAGTCCTTCCTCTAAGGTCTCTGACCGATCTAATGACCCTTCTAATCCTTTTGCATTTATTGATTTGCATTAATCGAAACTACTCAGTCCTTAAACCTCTCTCTTGGCCTCCAGAAGCTCTCTTTCCGTTTTTTGTTTGTTTCAACCACGCTCTCTGTTTACTCTTCTATCTGCTAACTCTTTCCCCCAGGGTTCTATCCGCAGCCCCTTCTCTTCTTGCCATGCACCTGCCCGGGACTATCTTACTGCCCCCGCCCCCCCAACAAGCCTCAACTGCCACCCATCCCCAAGTCCTAAATCTCTCCAAACTCTCTTCTAGTCCCCAGACCCTTACGTAGAGCTAACCTATTTCCACAGGAGCCTCAAGCTTGATACATTAAAAGCAGAATTCATTACCTTCTCTCCTGATTGAAGCCCCTCTGCCCCATTCTAACCTGTACCTTGCATTTAACTCAAGACTCTACTTCACAGACTGTGGCTTAAGATCCCTGGATCTGAATCATGGTTTACTGTTTTGTGATCGTGAACAAGTAACTTCATCTCTAATGTCAGTTTCCTCACTTATAAAATGGAAGGGTTAATCCTATAGGATAGCCACTGGGTGACGAAAACTGTTAATGCTCTCTATTGGCAACCAAAACTTTGGACGTTGGCTCCTTGGAAGAAAGCCCTGATGAGCTGCTTCAGACAAATCAGCTATTGAAAACCCAGTGGAGCACAGTTCTATTCTGATACTCATGGGGTTACCATGAGTTGGAATCCCCTCAATGGAAACTGGTTAATCCTTTAGGGCCTGAAACCCACCTGTTTGTGCGTGGATCCAAGAAGACAAAGTCCCTAAAATGTGTGGCACAAAGGAAGTCACTTCTCCCTGGGTTGCCTTTTTCACTTTGCCGACCAATTGGGTGTGCCTTCATCATTCTTCTTTGGTTTTACCCGACCTTCAGAAGTAAAATTAATTTTTCCCACATAGGCATTCTGTCCCTTGAAGGGTGAATTGCATATTTCTGTGGATATCTGTTTGTACGTCTATCTTCACCTCTAACTGTGAGCTCCTGAGTTCTTACAGGATCTCTGACTTCTCACACCAGTGCCTTGTATGTATTAGCTATTCAACCAGTGCCTTGTATGTATTAGCTATTCAACAAATGTTTGGTGACTTGCATTAAACTGAATGAAGCTTCTTAAAAAATGCTAAATTGAATAGTTTCCAGAAGATTCTAGAAAGAAAACAGTAAAGTCCATGTGCTCATACCTTTTGCTTTATGGTGCTGAGTTCCAAACCAAAAAAAAAAAAAAAAAATTTACTGACAGAGGGAGAGCATAAGTTTCTTACCCATAGTGGAAAATTTCACCAATTAAAAGCACTATTTCAGCTGCAATCCCAGGAAGCCTTCTGGAGTCAGCTTTGGTGTTCTTGGCAAATCTCTGGGCAGGCCCTACCATCCAGTGCATAAACTGTGGAAATGCCTTAGTTATCAGTTTTCTGCCGTGTGTGCATTTTTTTTTTTTCTTTTTCTTTGTTGTGGAAAGGTGGGTTCAAGTCTCCCTCCAGCTTTTCTTGAGAAAAGTTGAAAAAATGGAAACTTCTTTTTTTGTAATTGATTTAGCTTCCCTGAAGCTCTTGGTTCTTGGCAGGTTGGATCTCCAAAACTGCAATAAGATTCCTTTTTCTGTTGTGTTTTCAACATTTGGTTCTTAATCCATATAAAAGTGCAGTTGCTATGAGGGGATGTTGTTGAGTCGCTCAGAACACAGGAAAGAAAAAGAATTATGACACATACACACCCTGTTGGGGGTGGGGGGATAGTTCTTATTCTTTCCTTCCCAAGAAAGTCTTGAAATGGTGGTGGTGTTGGGGTGGGGGTGGGGTTGTAAGAAGGCCTTGAGAAGTGCATAGCCTCAGTCACCTGATGGCTGCTGGGTGCTGGTCTGTCCCAGGGCATGGGACCGGTAGAGGGAGAGAGGTGTCCCTCTACCCTTCCTTCCTTCTCTTCTGTAGGACTGTGAGGCTTAAAGGATTCTTTAGAGTCTTTTGACCATAGACTTCCGGGCTGATACCTGCTCTTTGTTTTCTTTTCCTTTGTTCTTGCTCACACCTGCGTTCTACAGGCAACAAACCAAGGCCCTGAGGAATTAACCTTAAAATGGCACCTTGGCTGAAAGCCCAAAGTGGGGCAGCCCATCTCTGACTGTTCAGGGCCAGCCCATGGGCCTATTTGTACGTGAAATACGGATGCTGCTCTGAGTAGCCTAAGTAGTCATATTTTACTTACTATTAATGTACCCGGTACTCCCCGACTCTTCTGTGACCAATACCTGTTTCAGAAAGGGGGAGGGAGATGAGTTCTTGCTCTCTGCAACAGCAGAGAATCACTGGGCTTCATGACTGTGTTTTATAAACCCATTTTGAACTCCCCTCAAGCTGGGCCTATCTACAGAAGGAGAACAGATTAATCGAAGGAGGCCAAAACTCCTTTTCCCGGGCCTTACCTCATAGTTTCCATAAAAGAGAGCAAATTGGGCTAAATCTCTCTTCACCTCAGTTTCTTCATCGCAAGATGCAGATAATAATATTTACCTAACAGTGCGAGTATCAGAATTAAATGAAATAGTGATACACTTGTAAAATCGTGCCTGACATATAGAAAGTGCTCCATAAATCACAATTATTGTTTTATTCTGCTTTTATATGTTTTAGTACATTCTTTTACTTGACTTCTACCATTTCACTAACAGCTTTGTCTGCACCTCTTTCCCCACCAGAGACCCTTTTCTAATTCAAAGCTCCCTGTTACTCTCAGTTTCATAAAAGTGAAGGTGTCATGAAGCTGCCTCTCTGACAAGTGTTTGCCCTTGAAACCCAATTTCTTAGCATCCCTGCAGGCAGCTCCTTTCTGAGAACAGGTCCAAGATGGGGAAAGAGGAGAGTCCAGTGTGTGTGTATGTGTGTGTGTGGTGGGTGGGTGGGGGGGGGTTGCATGTCTAGGGTGTGTTTGGGGCAGAGGTGGGAGGTGTTAATGTCTTGGATAACCAGTTGTTTTGAGTCCATTCTGACTTGTAGTGAACCCCATTGTGTCAGAGAAGAACTGTGCTCCATAGGGTTTTCAATGGCTGATTTTTGGAAGTAGATCACCAGGCCTTTCTTCTGAGGTACTTCTAGGTAGACTCAAACCTTCAACCTTTTGATTAGCAGTTGAGAGAGTTAACCATTTGTACCACTCAGGGACTCAGATAGAAAGGATGTATTTAAAACCTAAGAGATGCTTGCAAGGAAATCCCATCATGCTGGTGAGTAGGGAGTACTTGAGAAGGGAAAAGCCCCAGGGTGGTGGGAACAGTCATGAAGGTGACTGGTGGGGAAGGGGTGTCCCTTCTCTGCTTTTCACCATTGGCCTCAAGCTACCACAGGAAGCCTGCTGGGGCCCAGGACAATCCTCAGGGTTAGCCATGGGGCCCTGAGAAAAATCTCTGCAGTCACTCACTTCAGCACCATCTGGGTTTCTTTTATTCCCATTACTTACATTCTTATATTTTTGCTCATGTTTCCTTGGCTTTGGCATTACCACTGGTCTCCAGGCCCCCACACCGACCTCCAGCCACTCTCTCCCAATGTGCTAACAATATTGTCTCTTCTCATATTTCTTGTTGATTGTGTGTCTTTGCAAGGGAGGAAAAAAGGTTTCCATATCCATTCCACATATCCAGCCACAGTGCCTTGGATTGAAAGAGGTATTTCCTATGGAATTCAGTGTTTTTGTTCTGCCACTATCTAACCTTCTGCCACTAAATGAACACGGGGAAGGGAACTCCCTTTCCTGAATGGTCTAGGCCCTCTCGACAGGGCTTCCATAAATGTTATTCTGTTTGCTACTGATCGCCTCTGCTCTGCTTCTCTTGGACTCCTGATTTCGAGGATATGAATATAGAGCAGCTTCCCACCCAGAGCAGCTCACTGAACCACGAGACTTGGCCAGGGCCCTGAATGTCTAGGAGAACAGTGAGGAGACAGGAAAGAACGAGGGGCAAAGACAACATTTTCAGATTCTTATAAAAAGCAACCCTCTCAAAGTGGAAAAATGTGCTGGTATCTCTACTGATCGTTCATAGGCAAAGGAAGTTTTTTTTTTTTTTTTTTTTTTGTGTGTGTGTGTGTGTGTGTGTGTGTGTGTGTTTAAGAGTGCCATTTTATTTCTGGACTTGAATGGCCTTATTTTTTCTCTTCAAAAGGAGTCTTTTGGTAAAAGCAACCATTAGCCTCTATTCTGCCTCAAACGGGGGCCCAAGTTTAAATCCTGGTTGTGTCACTGACATGAAGTAAGCGGCTCAAACTTGCTGAAGTCTGTATTTCCTCATCTGTTTATGTAAGGTGTACATTTCCTCATAGGGCTGCTGAAAGAATTAAATGAGTTGTCATATATGTAAAGTACTTATCACAAAGCGTAGCACGTAGAAGTGTTCAATAAATGTTGATTCCCTTTACTTACATATTCATGAGCACACATTAGAAAAAAACAACAAAAAAGAACCATTGCCATCGAGTCATAGCGACCTTATAGGACAGAGTAGAACGGCCCGATAGGGTTTCCAAGGAGTAGCTGCTGGATTCCAACTGCCAGCCTTTTGGTTAGCAGATGAGCTCTTCACCGCTGTGCCACAGGGCTCCGAGTACATATTAATAAAGGCCAATTGAACTGTGAAAAAAAATGAGATTGATGTGAAAGTTTCTTGTCAAAAGCAGCAATGCTTACTTTGCCACTCTCCCTCACTTTTAGTCTACTGGCGAGAAGGGTTGGTGTTCAGTTCCTCCCAGATGCTGCAGGTCAACAGTGTTTGGAAGCTGAGTTTCTGGTGCTTCCACAGTACTCTCCAAACTGACATGGCTCCTGCACCCATCCTGACAAAGAAATGTAAATTCTTCCATGCCTTGCCCAGGTTTGCCTCAGAGAGATGACATATTATTATTTCCACTGGGGGTTGGAGGAGCGAGGAAAGAATAATTTACATGTACGGCCAACATATTGCTATTTCTTTCCACATCTACTATTTCCCAATTCATTCCAGAAGTGTTCATTATGTTGTGTCTTCTATTAGAAAGCTGGTGGCTTCCCAGAAAAGCTCAGTTTCTTTTCTAAACTTTAATTCTGCACCCCCAGGATCCTTGAGTGGCAGATTTGGGTTTAGAAGTTTCTATCCTTGAATCTTAATATTAAGACATTCAGGAAGAAATGTCAAGGTTTGGAGAAAATATTGACCTGTTGCCGGTGCCACCTTGTCTCTGCTCAGATGGGTGTTAAATCAAAGAATGCTCTATGGCAGAAGGGGTAGACAAAGCTGTCCTTGAGTGTCCAGTGTAGCACTGGCCTAAATTATAAGGTAAGGAATGTTGAGGGGAAGAAGGAGAAAGAACAGATGAAAGCAGAATTTGAATTCTGCGGTATTCATGGGCCAGGTGAAGGCAGTGGCATTTTAGTTATGTAGAAATATTGACTGTGATCTCCTACATTTTATTGCCAGGAAGTCCTTGGATTTCCAAAGTCACCTCACCAATAGGGGAGGTATGATTTCAAAAGCATCATAAACCCGTCCTTCCTTTAAATGTCTTTCCCCTTTAAGACTTAATGGGCCTGAAATAATTTCTACCATTGGATTTTTTCTCATTTATGTTAAATAATAGGGCTATCTACTTAATGGGTTATCTGGAATTTTCCCTGGTTGAGTTTATCAAATCCCTTTCTTCAGAGCCTAGAGGTCACTGGCAAGAGGAAGCAAAGGCCCAGTGTGGGTGTGTCAGGTAAGACAGCAGAGAAAGGCATCATGGACTGTGGTACGGCCCTTAGAATGTGGCCCTTCCACCAGCAACGTCATCTAGGAATGCAAGCTCTCAGGCCTTTCCTAGACCTACTGAATCAGAAATTCTGGGGGTGGGCCCTGTAATCTGTGTTTTAAGAAGCTCTCCAGGTTATCCTGATCCATTGCCATGGATAGAAACACTGTCTTAGTATCCACACTCCACAATTACTATATATTCAGTACTTATTGTGTACTTGGATTTGTGCTAGACTCTTATGTATTTTATCTACAAATTACTACTAGTTTTATCTGCTAATTCCTTTGAGGTTGGTATTATTATACTTGCCTCTTTAGCACACAGGACACATGCAATGGAGTGAAGCTGACAACAGTTATCATTTTTTTTTTTTTAGTATAGCTCTCCATGTTCCCTATGCAGTCTGTTATTTTTCCAGTATATAGGTCCAGCCCTCTCATGCCCTTTCATCTGGGAGGGAGACATTTCTAAAAAAGGTAAACGAGTGTTTTTTAACATGTGGTCTATCGATTCCCTGCAGTCATATCATTTGTTGAAAACAAAGATCCAGGAATCCACTCAGATCTGTTAGAGCAGATTATCTGGGTATAGAGCCCAGGAACCTAAGATTTCTAACATTTTCCAGGTGCTTATGCACACTGAAGTTAGAGAAACTCTGTGTATGACTTGCCAGGACCACTACTTAGGCTATAATAACTTTGTGTTAGGCTTGTGGTTCTCAAACTATCTTCCAAGTCACCCAGGGTATAGCAGTGACTTCACAGAGGCACTACAGTCCATCTGAAATTTTCTAGAAAAACATGGCTATCAGTTGCTGCTCAAAATACCAGCTCGAAGCAGTTCACAGTTTCAACATCAGACATCGCTTTCACTGCCATCATATCATTAAAAAGCTAGGTCTCTGGCATTTGCTTTGATAAAAAGCAAGCACCATGTGAAAACTGATGTGGATCAGGAAATGAGGATGGATGTCTGTATTAGTTTCTTGTAGCTGCTATAACAAATTGCCACAAAGTGAATGGCTTAAGACAACAGAAGTTTACAGTTTCACAGTTCTGTAACTGTGATTGTTGAAAAATGATATAAAAATTTATTTTCCAATTTATGTGTATTATTTCTTCAAATTATGTTAAAACATAAATTCTTATTCAGTTGCTTGCATCTGCCTACTTAATAAACAAAACTACTGGGTTTTTTTGTTTGTTTGTTTGTTTGTTTTGGCCTTGAGGCATTGTGAAGAAATTACAGAGATCCTCAGGGCACCTTGAATGGATAAGTCTGGGAGTCCTTGAATTAGGCAGATTTCCAATTTGCATTTAATCACATATTAAGCATCAGGGACCATGATGATATAGAGAATAAAATTACAACTAATAATAATAATGATTATAATTAATTTCATTTATTGGGGTCTAATTATATAGCAGGAGTTATATTAAACGCTTTACAGTTATTATTTCATTTATTCCCTGAACGGTCCCAGAAGTAGACACAATTACACACCTAGTTTACAGATGGGAAAACAGAGGAACAGTGGCCAAGGTCACATCACCCAGAAGTGGTGTGGATGGGTTCTCTGGGTCACACTGGCAGCCAGGGGTGATAGTCAACCAGTAGGCACTGGGACAGCTGTGCCTCTGTTAAAATACTTCTGAACTGAGCAGGAAATGTTCTCCAGAGCATTTCAAGTCCTCCCTCAGACACACTGACCGCCCCTTCCCAGACCCCTGGGTGTCAGGGGCTTTCCACACCTGCCCAATACTGTGGCTGGCATCTGTTCTGACCAGTCAGTGTTTCTGCCATACTGATCATTAAATATTTTTAAAATCCCCCCTGAAGTGACAGAAATTTCTTCTCTCACAGTTCTGGAGACTATAGACAGAACTCAGAGCACAGGCAGCGTCATGTTCCCTCTGAAGGCTCCAGGGGAAGATCTTTTCTTGTCTCTCAGCTTCTGGTAGCCCCAGGTGTTCCTTGACTTGTAGCTGCAGTGTAACTCTATCGCTACCTCTGCCTTCACATGGATGCCTTCCGTCTGTGTCTCCCTGACTCTCTGTCTCTTCTCCTCTTCCATAAGGACACGACTCATATAGGGTTAGGACTGACTCTACTCCAGTATGACGTCTTGTTAACTGCTGACATCTTCAAAGACCCTATTTCCAAACAAGGTCGTGTTCACAAGTAACAACATATATTTGGGGGGAACATACATCAATCCATAATAGCACTGTAAGGGAAAAGAGGAATGAAACACTCAAAGAACCCCCATTGCGTGGTATGCCTTTGGCCACTTACATGCCTAGCAATACCTGCTCAGCCAGTCTCTAAGCCTCCCTAATGCCTGCAGGTGGCACTGACCAACCGCACTACGTCACTGCACTGTGCCTCCCAAGACCCAGATCACAGTTCACCTTACTGCGTTTGGTTACCTGCCAGTCTCCCTACCACCCGCCAGCCCATCAGTGCCAACAACTATGTCTTATTCACGTCTGTCCCCTGTGTTTCACTATGCCTGCCAGATTGGGCACACATGTATTTTTGAATAGAAGGATGGCTTGTCAGAGAGAAAAGTGAGTGAATAATTACAATAAGTTTTGGCCAACGAGGAGTGCTGGATCAAATTTATACAATTTTAACTTTATTTACCAGTTCATTTAGGAGCAACAAAGCTGAAGAATGGTGTGGTGGGAATAAAGTATGTGATACTTTAAAGTGATCCCTATGTTGGAGCCTGGTTGCACAGTGGTTAAGCTTTCAGCTGCTTACCAAAAGGTTGGCAGTTCAAATCCACCAGCCACTCCTTGGAAACCTTACAGGGCAGTTCTACTCTGTCCTATAGGTTCACTATGAGTCAGAATGGACTCGACGGGAATGGGTTTGGCTTTTGGTTTGGATGTACTAAAGGGCTTGAAAATAAGCAAACACTAAACCAGTCGCCTTCGAGTCCATTCTGACCCATGGTGACCCCATGTGTGTCAGAGTAGAACTGTGTTCCATAGGGTTTTCAATGGCTGATTTCTCTGAAGTAGCTTGCCAGGCCTTTCTTGCAAAGTGCATTTGGGTGGACTCAAACCTCCAACCTTTTGGTTAGCAGCCGAGCACATTAATCATTTGCACTACCCAGGGACTCTCAAACAAACACTAAATTTATCTTATTTCAACCACCGAGATTCAAAAAGTCATCATAGGAGAGTGAGGGGCCAGGGATGCTATTTCGTCTAACATTTCACTGTCCCAGAATGGCTCATTGCACAGACATAGATCATCAGGAAGGTGCAGAGTGGAAGGCAGGACTTGATTTCCAGTAGTTGCTGAAGCTCAATGATGTCCCTGGCCTTCTGTGCTTGGAGAGGGAGTTTTAATGTATTACAAGCGCGCAATGGGCCCGGGGAGTGAGTCATTTCCTCCTTCAGGCTCTCTGTGGGGTTGGCCTGCAAGAATCCGATTTGGAATGAATTTGGAGTGACCCCTGATGTGTTCTCACCCCCCACAAAGTAGCCTTTAAAAAATATCTTTGTGCCTAACCGGACATGAGTTAAATGGAAAAATGACTCTGGGCTAGCCAATAACATAGGTCATCAAGCTAAGGGGCGGGAACGCAGCTGTTGAATGATGTTTGTGTTGCCTCACTTACCAAAAGTGCCTCTCTGGGAGGGGAGGAATGTCAGGGGGGACATCCTAGGAAGAGGGGCAAGCTCAGCCTTTGGCCAGAGTTTCTTAGAACAGCTACTGAATGAGGTTGCGTCACTCAGATGACTGTACTCACGGGACCCGTGGGACATTTGGAATCTTAAGGAGAGTCAGACACACACGGACTTGTACTCACACCCACATGCAAGGACATCCTATGGTGGGTGCATTTTGTAAAGAGATTGTTCAGCTGTCAGCACCTGGTGAGGGCTGGACCTGAGGATTAGCAGGGTCACCTTGGCCAGGGAGGTGGGGGTAGATGGAAGAGCACTTGCCCTGCAACACATTCCCGTGGTGACAACGGGCCTTGGTGACAATGCACAAGCTTCCTAATCAGCTGAGCGTATCTGTGGGATAGGCACAGAGAGCAGACTGGAGAGAAAAAGCCAGAGGGAGCGAGGGAGCCAGCTCTATTTTGCTAAAACAGAGATTAAATTTCAACCCCTGGAGGAAGACAAAAAAAGTGAAAATGCAAAAGGAAAACACGAAACACAGGGTTTATTTTTTGTGCTTTATTTATTTATTTTAACACGCACCTGTCTATTGAATGGAGGAGCCCTGGTGGTGCTGTGGTTAAAGCGATCGGCTGCTAACCGAAAGGCCAGGAGTTCGAAACCACCAGCTGCTCCATGGCAGAAAGATGTGGCAGTCTGCTTCCATAGAGATTTACAGCCTTGGAAACCTTCTGGGGCAGTTGTACTCTGTCCTCTGGGGTCGCTATGAGTCAGAATTGCCTCGACGGCAGTGGGTTTTGTCTATTAAATGCTGTGGACTGACAGGGGTGTGTGTGTGTTTCAGTCAAGGTCCTCTTAGATCCTGCCTGGTGCTGCTTGGCATCTCTCTGACCTTTCTATCTGGACACAGGGGTGATGGGGAGAGGGAAGCCTTGCCCTGCACATTCTGTCTGATCCCAGCGCAGCTGCATTTTCTCATTCTTGAGAATGGAACGGGGCTGCTGAGCCCTGGGCTGCTCTGCAGTACCATCTTTGGTGCAGCTGTAATCTTAGCGGGGGAGCAAACTTGAGCCTCTCTAATCCTTACTCCAGACACCTCGAAATCCTGAGACTTATGTATATGTGCGCATGTGTTTTTAAGGGTTTTTCAGCTGTGCTGCTGAGAAAGTGGCTCAGTACAAAGTTTAAGAAAAGGAAAAGTAATAAAATGGAAAAGGGTTAATGGCACATCTGTCTAAAACTGACCAGAAGATATTTTTATAGCTGTAACGCTTATAACATCAAAAAGAATGTTATTCTGTGCTCACCTATGAATGTTTTTTCAATTCCTGTTTCCTTTTCTGGGGTCCAGCGATGGGCACTATGCCCCACCCTTTCTGCTTTGAACCATGGAAGAGTTAACGCAGAATTAAAAGTATGAGAGACGTGGGGGGAAAGGGTTGGAAATCAACTGCAACTAGTCTCAGAATTGCACAACCGACTTCCAAAGTTGTTTTTTTTTTTTTTTTCCTCAAGACTTACATTTTCAGAAGGATGTTTTATGAATGGATATAGGCCTGACACATGACGTGCGTGGGATCTGTCTGAGGGCCTCGTTTGGGTCAACTGTGGCTGTTCTGAATCTGGCATATTGTGACTCATGGATAGAGAAGTAGTAATCCTTGATAGCGACCACTTGTGATTCCTGACAAAACAATGTCAAATGCCAGGGAACTGCTGTGTCTGCCTCTGCTGAGCTCTCTGACCACCCCAGCCCCTCATGGCAGAACAAGTCCTGTGTCGGGTCAAGCTGGGGTTGTTCACACCCTAGGCCTCTCACACCCTCAGACCCCAAGTCCCTGCCCAGCACAACTGGCTGAGTAATACATAGCCCCGGCCCCCTACTCAAGCCCTCCTCTCAGGAAAGCCAGGTAGAGAGTGTGTGGCTCCCATGGTTGACGATCTGGGTTTGAACCCAGCTCACCCACATCCTCAGCTGTGAGAAGTGGCAAGTTACTTACCATCTCTGAGTCTCCGTATCCTCCTTTCTTAAAAAAAAATTACAATTAGAGTTGTTAAAATAGCTAACAATTATTGAAGCTTCCTATGGGCCAGACACTGTTCTAAGCACGATACATGAGTTATTTCTGTTAGGTTCATTAAATATGATATAGCTGTATATTTTCCAGTGAGGTAAAGAACACACAACCATGCAGGGTGTAAGTGTTGGAGCCAAAATTTCCAGAGCTCTTCCAGAGATTCAAGTGCAGTGGTTCTCAACGGGAGGCTGTTTGTTCCCAGTGGACATTTGGCAATGTCTGGAGATGTTTTTGGTTCTCACGAATGGGGAATGTGGGGTTTTTTATTGGTATTTAGTAGTTTGATGCTAGGGATGCTGCTTAACATCATGCAGTATACAGGATAGCCTCCCACAACAAAATTTTATTTCCCAAAATGGCTGTAAGTGCCGAGGTTGAGAAATTCTGCTCTGGGGACTGTCCTCTTAACCATCACCCTAACTCCCCAGGTAATACCTACCTAGGAGGGCTTTGGAGAGGATTAAATGAGGTAATGCAAGTAAAGCACTAAGCACAGTGGCTGGCACATAGTAAGTGTTCAATAAACTCAAGCTACCATTCCTGCTGCTACTATTAAATTTTTCATCCTTAACCTGTTTTCTCTGCTATTAGCAATGTTGTAAAGGCTACCTGGACCTTGGAGGCATTTCCCTTTGCCATAGGGCCTATGAGGTATAGTAAGAAAAGGAGATTTCCTCCAGATTTTTCTTCCTAGTACTTGCTGATGTTGTTTTGCTCTCACCTAAAGGCTTCAGCGTTCAGATCTCCATGGGCCATATGCCTGGCTTCCCTTGGGACCTGCTACCTGATAGCCTTGTTGGCGAAGTGGCTCCTGTGCATCATGTGAAGTTCACCTGGATCTGTTGGGCTTCAGCAGTAGTTGTCTTCATCTCCAATGACGGATAACTAGCAGATTCATCCAAGAATGGCCAAAACCAATTTTCCAAGGAAGTTAGGATCTGGCTTCATGGATGAAGACATTTATGTGGTTTATGTCTTCCTGTTATGTATCTATCGTTGTTGTTGTTAGTTGCGGTCGAGTCAATTCCAACTAATGGTGATCCCATGTGTGCAGCGTAGAACTGCTCCATAGGGTTTTCAAGGCTAAGACTCTTCGGAACCATATTACCAGGCCTATCTTCTGAGATGCCTCAGGGTGGGTTTGAACTGCCAACCTTTTGGATGGTAGTCAAGTTTTTAACTGTTTACACCACCCAGGCATTCCTCGTTATGTTTCTAAACCAAAAAAAAAAAAAAAAAAAAAAACCCAAACCCATTGCCATCAATTCAATTCCAACTTGTAACGACCCTATATGGTTTCCAAGAAGAGGCTGGTGGATTCAAACTGCTGACCTTTTGGTTGGCAGCCAAGCTCTTAAGCCACAATTCAATTAGTAATTGAATTGTTTAATTTAAGAATATTTCCAAGATTCTCTTTTTCCTTGGAAATTGAGTTGTAAAGAGAAGTAAGGACTGACGGATCAGCAAATGCTCTATAATAAATGGTAATTGAGGGGAACAATAACTCGAATTTTTTCTTCTTTGTAACTCCCCCATTAGGGAGAACAATTTTTAGCTCCAAGCAAGGAGTATTTGTCACTGCTGAGGACCACCTGAAATCCTGAGGCTAAAGTGCTGTTTGTCTTGTATGGTAGCCTGTCCATGAGACCAATGTCCTAGATACCAGCGTCACTCAGGGCCACTATCATGTTGAAATACGGGAAGTAGTAAGCCAAGAAGCTTAGGCAAGTAGATAACAATCACAATCACACAATTACAACGTATCTACTGGATGTTTACTACGTGCCTAAGTGCATAGCATGTATTCACTGATTTAATCCTCATAGACAAGAGAGGTGCTATTTTATTTCTGTTTTAGAGATGGGGAAACCAAGACATAGAAAGGTTAAGCAGCATGTCCCCAGCATGAAGATAATAGATGGTAGAACTAGGATGTGAAACCAGGCAGTGTTGTGCCAGAGGTCACCTCTCAACCACTATGATGTGCTGCCTAGATCTTTCCCTAGAAGGGGTCAGAGGTCATCTAGTCGAGGTTGAAAAAGGTTCCAAAGCTGAGCAAATCAAGTAGATCAAGAGACAGCATTAATAACTAAGACACAAACTTATATCATCTTTGAGGCTGCATTCTTTATGAGATTTTTGATATTTCTCACGAAGGGCAGAAATTGGTGACTAGGTAGACATAGTTATGAATGAAGGAGGTTTACAAGGGTGTGGATGCAGACGAGAGGAGGACCAGACAGAAGCAGTCATCTTGACCAGAGGATGAGGAGGAAACCTGGGGTTACACAGAAGGTCTGAAGTGTTCGATCCATAGCTGTGAACTGTGTCTAACTCTCACTCATTATTGACAAATCCAAACCTTCTATGAACCATTGAACCCATATACTTCAAGTGCCCTCTGTGTGCAGGTCCACAAGAAACTGAATCAGTGCATACAGGTATATCAAGGCAGAGCCATCATAACTCTAGAGGAAGAATTGCTCACCTTGTGCTCTTTCTATATGAAGGTCAGTCTGTTCAGAAAGATTTAAAAAAAAATAAATGCAGAGTTTTTCTACAACTGTGTCATATGTTAGAATTGTTTAGTCTACCTTTTAAAGGATTCAGGGATCTGGCACATTTTGGGTACTGAGTTTAGTAGAAAATTTTGGATTATACTCTGAGAGTTGACTCTATACCCCTGATAAATCCTTTGCACACGGGTGAGGCCCAGGAGTTTTGGCAATCTCCGAACATCACTTCTAATTGGACTTCTGATGCCTTCTCACTGTAATTAAAGGACACTTGACCATTCCATTACATCATATGTCAAACTGGGAATGCTGGCTTTAGTCATCTGCCACCTGGGTGTCCAGGAAAGATTGGTGGGAGAGTTTTGTAAATGCATTGAGGTTCTGAGGATCATCATGATTATATAGCCATCAATATGCCTTGATCATTAATCTTTTTCCCTTCATAAGTTGAAAAGAATCTCAATTGTTCCACATTCTTGGAGCACACATATCAGGCCATGTGCATTTGTCTTAGAGGAGAGTGATACTAGAGACTAGCACAATGCTACATATTTGTTTAAAAGTTTCTCCTTGGCAAGCACATGGATTTTTCTTTACACAACTTTGCACACTTTTCTGATCTACTTTGTAACTCAAGGCAGGTGCAGAACAAATGCCAGGATTAGTGTGATGGTCTATGTGGCTACAGTCACAGCCACATCTGCCTCACAGCCCTCCATCAACTCCCAACCCCTCGACCATCTTCCTGCCCAACTGTGTCACTGCAATTCTTTGTGAAGAGCCACCAATGACCTCCAGTTTGACATATCCAGTGGACAAGTTTCAATCCTTCTTATGGGATGTCTACTGACCATTTGACATGGTTGCCAACTCTCCCCTTCATCCTCATTGGCTTTAAGGATGGAATGATTTTACCCACCTCTCCTGCTGGTCATTCTTCTGTTCTACCTTAGACTTTCCAGCGATGACGTCCCCTCTCATTTTCAGACTCTTCTACATACCTGATAGCTGGCTATATATCTGTATACACACACACACACACACATATATATATATATACCCAGTCAGCTGTTGTGTGTGTGTGTGTATACACACACACACACACATATATATATATATATATATATATAAACCAAACCTGATGCCATTGAGTCAATTCCAACTCATAGCGACCCTATAGGAGAGAGTAGAACTGCCCCATAGGGTTTCCAAGGAGCAGCTGGTGGATTCGAACTGCCAACCTTTTGGTTAGCAGCCATAGCTCTTAATCAGTGTGCCACCAGGACTCCATATACATGTGTGTGTGTGTGTATACATGTATATATACATACAGAATCAGTGTCTTGTTTAGACCATTGTCATTTCGCTCCTGCACAACTGCAGTCATGTCTCTTGCTGCTCTTCTTGCATTCAGTATCTCTCCCTTTTCAAACCATCTTGTCATGGTCTGTCATATCTGGGCAACGTATGGTCCTTTCTTTCTAGATTCCGAAAGTGTCATATTGTTTAAGTATGTCCACAGCATAGAATCTGAGATAGATGTTTGGGATGTTTGTGTATCTTTATGTGTGTGTGTGTGCACATATAGGTTCACACTTATGCTCCAACTCAACTACACAGGATTTAAAGTGTCAGTCAGTTTGAAGATATTAAGCATGGAGACTTTTGTTGGGGATGGGGGTTAATACTCTACAGTAGAAATTAAGGAAACCAGAAAGGGAGTTACATGGAAATTAAATTAAAACTAAATTACATTAAATTAAAATGTAAGCTCCTTTAAGACAGCTGCCTATGATTTCTTCTTAGGCCTCCCAACACTTAGAAAGTACTTTGTTTAATGTGATTGAGTGCAAACCCAGGAAAGAGGGGGCTTGCATTAATCAAGAGCAGATGGGGGAAGCTGAGGCTCCACAGGTTAAAATATGTCAGTCTTTGAGGAGAAAATGGAGTGGATTTCAGAAGCAAAATATTTGCCTGTGATGAGTTGGAGTTTGGGGAGGTTTTCTTTCTTTTTTTTTTCAATGGAAAAAAAGAGGCCCAAAGGAGCCAAGAAGATGCTAATGGATGAAATGCTTTGCACATATGGGATGGAAAATTGTGCTCGGTTAAGTCAAAAAGCAGCTTCTGAAGAACGTAATGTGGCTGCGGCTTCACAGGTGCCTGACCCGCTGGCCCCAGTACATCACTGCTCCATGTGTTTGGCCCTGGTCCCCCACTCCAGCCGGCCATGCAGGAAGATCATCTTCAGTGAAGGAGAAACTTCTAGAACTGCTCGGAATTGCTGCTTATGCCAGAGAAGATCCCCTCCTTCTCAGCCTTTTATCCACACACAGGAGCATTGAAGAACTAAACAGCTCTCATCTCAACTTCCTCCCAACCTCACTCTTTTGGCTTATCCTCCTCAGAGAAGCAGCTGTTTTTCCGCTGATGTTTAAGCTCACACACTCTAAGTTAAATCACTCCATTTCTTCATAACGAAAAAAGTTCCTTTTCCCTCGTTTATTTTAATTTCTCCTAAATATCATTCCTGCAGGGGTACCTCACTTTACACATTTTTAACTTCCCTCAAGAACACATGGTATATGCACTACAGTATAAATCCAATATTTGCAAATTGAATCAGGATTGAAATTCACCAAGAAAGGATGCCATGTGGGGAATCCTTTTTTTTTTTTTTTGCATTGGTTTACTTTTACTTTTCTTTCTTTCATCCCCTCTGCCCTCAAGCAGAGTCCTTTGATAGTCAAATTATTGATTCTCCTCACTTTTTTACCCCACCAGATTTCACTCCATTTTTACAAGCTTGGTAGTTTCTGATCAGTGTGCCTTGGAATTTCTCAACATGGGACAGACACTTGTTCTCAGGGAAGCAGTTATTCATGAGCAGTGGGATTAGCTTCATAGGTTTTTCTTCATTTTCTCAGCTTGTTCTTAACTCTTTAAGAAGTGATGCCTGTGCAGGTACGTAATGTTTAATAAAGATATTGGAATTCTTACATGCAAAGGAATGTCATTCCCTCCAAGTCATCATGTTAGGAATATTCACCATGTGTCTGGCATTGGATTTGAGAAGTCATTTTTAGTTCCAGTTTGGGAATGACACTACAGGGACAGTCTGTGGTCACAGCATGCCAGTTCCAGGGACAGCTGTGGCCCTGCAGTGTGCTCAGGGCTTGGTCATGAGAAAAGTTGGTCTACAGCATCCTTAGCCTCCTATTTGTTCACCCTTAACTTCCCATGGCACCCTTGTTCCCTCCAGTCCCCCTTCCTTTACTTTAGCAGTGTCAATAGCTAACACTTAAATAATACCTATTGTCTGCCCTGCACAGTTCCATCACTTCACCTATATCGACTCATTTCAGCTTTACTATAGCTCTAGGTGGCAGGTGCCTGCTCATCATCTCCATTTTTCGCAGAAGAAAGCTCAGCACAGAGAAGTCCAGGCCCCGCCTCGCTTCCAAACCGGGAAGTCAGGCCCCAGAGGCCACGCCCCTAACCACGAAGCTTTCAGAAGGAGTTGGCATCTGCGTCCTTCTCCACGTGGGACTGTGAGCTGCTGCGCAGTCCCAGTAACTGCAGCTCATATTTACCTTGCACTTAGTAGATATGAGACCTTTCACTAACTGCTTTGCTGTCTTATTTTATTTAATCCTTACTTAGTCCTTACACTCCTTATAATTATCCCTATTTACAAGTGAAGGAATCGCATTATGTAACTCACCCCAGGTTACAGAGCTATCTAGTAAGAGCAGGAAGGTTCACCCGCAAACTTCTGCATGGTGTGTACAGTTAGACTGAAGAGCAAGAATCAGTTTTCATTAAAGGAATTTCAGAATTGTGGGTTGGGTAAGAGAGGTTTTAGACGACAGGATTAGACGTCCCTGAAACAATCCAAATCTGACCCTTCTTATCGGGTCCACCCCATCCCTCAAGCGCTCACACACTGTCTTTCTCACTCTCACAAAAACACACACATTCACACCCGCCAAAAAAGACACTTCATAAAATAAGATTATTCCGTTAGAAAATGCAGAACTAATAGCGATTAGAATAAATGGAATATTCTATGTCCCAAAAAGAGCCCATTGAGGCTCTCCTCCCTCCAGGAGGGGCTGCTTTGCTGACTTAATGTAATGTAGGATGGCAGTGCTGGCATCTGTTGCTGGAGGGAGAAATAACTTTTTCAAGTACAGATGAAAGAAATGCTACCTGGATGGCCTGCCCTCTGCTCACTGCCTTGGAGCCTTGCAGGCAGCTCACACACACCCTTACAAGGCTCAAGAATCAATTCCTCTAGCTTGTGGCCTCCTCCTTTGTTTTCTATACCAGGAAACAGTCTCCTTCCATACACCTGGAACCATAACCTTTCTGGTCTTTGATATGAACTTGATCATGCCCTCTGACTATCCACTCTTCCTACTCTCCTGCCATTGACCAGACCCTCACCTTGACTTACCTAGCAGGAGCCTCTTCCGTGCTTTCGCCACTACAATCCAGCCTCCAAACTGCCTGATTTTGGAATATATATATTTTTTAAATATAGATTATCTGGATTATTTTCTTATGTAGAAATTTACCATGTTTCCCATTACTTATAAGGAACCAAAGACCAAAACCAAACCCATTGCCATCAAGTCAATTCCAATTCACAGCAACCCTATAGGACAGAGTAGAACTGCCCCACAGGGTTTCCAAGGAGTGGCTGGTGGATATGAACTGCCAACTTTTGGTTAGCAGCTGCAGCTTACTTTAGTTCTTAACCACAGGACTACCAGGCCTCCTACTTAGAAGGACGCATCCTAATTTCTTGGTATATCACTCAGGGTCTTTTCCAATGTTACAAACTTAGCTCCACTTCTTACCTTGTTACCCTTGTTTCCCACCCACCCTCCCTGCACTCTTGCCCCTCTGCTGACTTCATTAACTTTGAATGTGCTCAGGAAATGTTATTCCTTCATCACCCTGGCCCTCCCTGTTTTTCCTTTGCTTTACATTTTCTTTCCAGCTCTTGAGCTGCTGTCCGTTTGACCATGGTTTGGCTTACGGGTACTTTCTTCTTGAGCCCTTCCCTGAGGCTCCACCTCAGATTTTATCACAGGAAAACCCTTTACTACCGAGGAACAGCACAGTAGCAAACACCTATAGCTCGGCACCAATTTACCTCATGCATATTCACCACCCATCTGTCAGTGGTGGCTTGTGTGTTGCTATGATGCTGTACAGATTTCAGCAGTTTCCAGGCTAACACCAGGAAGAAAGGCCTGTCAACCTATTTTTCGAAGTCAGCCAATGAAAACCCTATGGATCACAAAGGCCCAATTAGTAATCAGTCAAGGGAACAAGGGGACAGGGCAGGACTGGGTGGCTTTTCATTCAGTTCTGCGTGGGATCACCATGAGTCACAGTTGACTCAAAGGCAACTAATAACAACAACAACATAGTTCCCTTACTATGTCCTAGGGCCTGTTCTGAACACTTTACACCTGTTAACCCTGTTAACCTTCCTAACAACCCTATCATGCAGGGACTATTATTATCAATCTCATTTTATAGATGAGGAAACTGAGGCACAGCAGGTCCTGGAACACGTTCGAGGTCACACAGATGGTACGTGACAGAGCTAAGAACTGACTCTGCCTATCCCTTTTTTTATGTGTATAGCCCAGTACCAGCCAGCACAAAGCCCAGGGGAGGCATCTCTCCACAATAGTCTGGTATCCTGCAGCCTCTCAAACAAGATGCTTCCATGCATGTTTATGACTAAAGGGAGACACGCTGATGCTTAATACAGGATTACTAAATGACTGAAGGAAGAAAGATTCGTTGATGAGTCAGATCATTCCAATCCCTGCTGCCTGAGGATGGTAGGGAAAAAAAATAAATAAAGAGAAACAGAGAAGAAAATATATTCTCTATGATAACTCACGTCTAACAATTACTTTAAATCAAAGGATGCCCATGTGGAAATTATTAGGACTCTCAGAGTCTCTGTCAGAATAGATCTTAAGAGCCAGCTTGAGTTAGATGGGGCATCTTCAAACCTCATTCCTTAATTGCAATGTGAACTTCACTCCCAAAACCCTGCAGAAGCAATCCCAGTGTGAAGTTCTCCTCACATACCACCACCTCGGCCTTTCCCAGGGCCTGGATCACAGATGAGCCTCCATTGATCACCTGGGCCTTTCTGGGAGGCGGAAGTTGGGGTGGACTGAGTGGGTGTGCAATGTGTGGGATGGAGGCAATGGTGAGGTGCAGAGAGGAATTCGTCAGTCTCCATTTCACTGCAAAGAAATAATCAAACCAGAATATTAATTTTGTGGTAATTGCTTCGCCCTTTTGTGTTTACAGAGAGAGAAACAGCTGGGGCAGTTGCCTTCTGAAACAGGAGCGACGGATCGTTACTTGTGTAGCAGATGGGCTTGGGTTATGAATAAACAGAAGATGTGAAAAAGAGATCCTCAGGGTTGAACCAGGCTTGCTTCGTGCAAAACCAGTTAACCTTTGCTGCCTGCCTGCCACTGGTCCAAGACGTGAATCTTTGGGAGGCTGCACTGCCCCTGTTTATGGCCAGAGACCTTGTAGCACCGGATGCGGCAAAAAATGAAACAAAATTGGAACAGGAAAGTGCGGGAAATGTGTTGATGCACGACAGGTAATTATGTGTGAGGTCATGTAGTACAGTGAATTACTTAATATGGACCTTCTAGCCATAGTCTTTGTTACTCTCACACAATGGTTGGATGGGACTATGCAAATAAGCTACCACTTATTTGTCAGTTTGTCATACTGTGGTGGCTTGTGTGTTGCTGTGATGCTGGAAGCTATGCCACCAGTATTTCAAATACAAGCAGGATCACTCATGGTGGACAGACTTCAGCAAAGCTTCTAGACTAAGAAAGACTAGAAAGAAGGACCTGGCAGTCCACTTCTGAAAAAACTCGCCAGTGAAAACCTTGTGAATAGCAGCAGAACACTGTCTAATACAGTGCCAGGAGATGAACCCCTTGGGTTGGAAAGCACTCAAAATACGACTGGGGAAGAGCTGCCTCCTCAAAGCAGAGTTGACCTTAATGACGTGCATGGAGTAAAGCTTTTGGGACCTGCATTTGCTGATAAGGCATGACTCAAAATAAGAAGAAACAGCTGCAAACATCCATTAATAATTGGAATGTGAAATGTACAAAGTATGAATCTAGGAAAAACGAAGTCATCAAAAATGAAATGGAACGTATAAAGATCAATATCCTAGGCATTAGTGAGCTGAAATGCACTGGTATTGGCCATTTTGAATCTGACAATCATATTGTCTACTATGCTGGGAATGACAAATTGAAGAGGAATGGCATTACATTCATCATCAAAAAGAACATTTCAAGATTTATCCTGAAGTCTGGGATCTTAAAAGCTTGTGAGCAGCCATCTAAGATACTCCACTGGTCCCACCCCATCTGGAGCAAGGGAGAATGAAGAAAACCAAAGACACAAGAGAAAGGGAAAGATTAGTCCAAAGGACTAATGGACTACAACTACCACAGCCTCCTCCAGACTGAGTCCAGCACAACTAGATGGTGCCCGGCTACCACGACTGACTCCTCTGACAGGGATCACAATTCAGGATACTGAACAGAGCTGGACAAAAATGTAGAACAAAATTCTGACTCACAAAAAAAGACCAGACCTACTAGTCTGAGAGAGACTGAAGAAACACAGACTGAAGAAACTCAGTACTGAAGTCACTCTTGAGAGTCACCCTTCAGCCAAAGATTAGACAGGCCCATAAAACAAAATGAAACTAAATGGACGCACCAACTCAGGGGCAAGGACAAGAAGGCAGGAGGGGGCAAAAAAGCTGGTAATGGGGAACCCAAGTTCAAGAAAGGGAAAGTGTTGACATGTCGTGGGGTTGACAACCAGTGTCACAAAAAAAAGTATTAATTGTTTAATGAGAAATTAATTTTATCTGTAAACCTTCATCTAAAATACAATAAAAAGATTTTAAAAAAATCCTGAAGTACAACATTGTCAGTGATAATATCCATATGCTACAAGGAAAAACAGTTAATATGACTATTATTCAAATATACACACTAGCCATTAATGTAAAAGATGTGGAAATTGAAGATTTTTACCAACTTCTGCAGTCTGAAATTGATCAAACATTTAATCAAGATGCATTGATAGTTATTGGTGACTGGAATGTGAAAGATGGAAATAGAGAATAAGGATAAGCAGTTGAAAAATATGGCCTTGGTGATAGAAGTGATGCCAGAGATCACATGACAGAATATTGCAACACCAATGACTTATTCATTGCAAATACCTTTTTTCAACAACATAACTGGTGACTACACTTGTGGACCTCACCAGATGGAGTACACAGGAATCAAATCAACTACATCTATGGAAAGAGATGATGAAGAATCTCAATATCATCAGTCAGAACAAGGCCTGGACTGACTGTGGAACAGACACTCAATTGCTCATATACAAGTTCAAGCTGAGGCTGAAGAAAATAAAAACAATTCAGCCAGAGCCAAAATATGGCCTTGAGTATATCCACCTGAATTTAGAGATCATATCAAGAATAGATTTGATGCATTGAACACTAATGACCAAAGACCAGAAGAGTTGTGGGAGGACATCAAAGACATCATACATGAAGAAAGCAAGGGGTAATTAAAAAGACATGAAAGAAAGAAAAGACCAAAATGGATGTAAGAAGAGACTCTGAAACTTGCTTTTGAACATAGAGCAGCTAAAGCAAATGGAAGAAATGATGAAATAAAAAAACTGAACAGATTTCAAAAGGCAGTTCGAGAAGACAAAGTAAAGTATTGTAATGAAATGTGCAAAGACCTGGAGTTAGAAAACCAAAAGGTAAGAACAGACTCAGCATTTCTCAAGCTGAAAGAACTGAATAAATAATTCAAGCCACAAGTTGCAATACTGAAGTATTTTATGGGCAAAATATTGAATGACACGGGAAACATCAAAAAAAAAAAAAAAAAAAAAAAAAAAGGAAGGAATACACAGAGTCAACTGTACCAAAAAGAACTGTCTGGCATTCAACCATTTTAGGAGGCAGCATATACAGTCAAGAACCAATGGTATTGAAAGAAGGAGTCCAAGCTGCATTGAAGACAGGGGCAAAAAACAAGATTCTAGGAATTGATGGCATACAAACTGAGATGCTTCAACAAATGGATGCATCACTGGAGGTGCTCATTTGCCTATGCCAAGAAATTTGGAAGACAGCTACCTGGCCAACATGACTGGAAGAGATACATATTTGTGCCCATTCCAAAGAAAGGTGATCAAACAGAATGCAGAAATTATCAAACAATATCATTAATATCACACGAAAGGAAAATTTTGCACAAGATAATTCAAAACAGTTGCAGCAGTACATCGACAGGGAAATTCAAGCCAGATTCAGAAGAGGATGTAGAGTGAGAGATATCATTACTGATGTCAGATGAATCTTGACTGAAAGCAGAGAATACCGAAAAGATGTTTAACTGGGTTTTATTGACTATGCAAAGGCATTTGACTGTGTAGATCATAATAAATTATGAATAACATTGCAAAGAATAGGAATTACTGAACACTTAATTTGCTCATGAGCCATCTGTACAAAGACCAAAAAGCAGTTGTTCGAACAGAACAAACAGATACTGCACCATTTAAGATCAAGAAAGGTGTGCATCAGGGTTGTATACTTTCACCATACTTATTCAATCTGTACGCTGAAGAAATATTCTGAGAAGTAGAACTACATGAAGAAGAAAGTGGCATCAGGATTGGGGGAAGACCATTAACAACCTGTGATATGCAGATGACACAACCTTGCTTGCTGAAAGTGAAGAGGACTTGAAGCACTCACTGATGAAGATCAAAGACTACAGCCTTCAGTATGGATTACACCTCCACATAAAGAAAACAGAAATCCTTACAATTGCACCAATAAGCAACATCATGATAAACAAAGAAAATGTTGAAGTTGTCAATGATTTTATTTTACTTGGGTCCACAATCAACACCCGTGAAAGCGTCATTCAAGAAATCAAACGACTATTGCGTTGGGGAAATTTGCTGCAAAAGCCTTCTTTGAAGTGTTGAAAAGCAAAGATGTCAATTTGAGAACTAAGGTGTGACTGACCCAAGCCATGGTATTTTCAATCACCTCATATGCTTGTGAAACCTGGACAAAGAATAAGGAAGACCAAAGAAGAATTGATGCCTCTGAATGATGGTGTTTATGAAGAATATTGAATATACCATGAACTTTCAGAAGAACAAACAAGTCTGTCTTGGAAGAAGTACAACCAGAATGCTTCTTAGAAGCGAGGATGGTGAAACTTCATCTCACGTACTTTGAACATGTTATCCTGAGAGACCCGTCCCTGGAGAAGGACGTCATGCTTGGTAAAGCAGGGGATCATGGAAAGGTGCAGGGAACCTCTGTGAGAGTGGGACCAAGCAAATAAGGTCTATGGAACCCTAACAAGGGGATTGGTCAGTTTTGCCATCCCACTAGGCTTAAAAGAGAGCCAATCTCAGAACAGAGAGGGAGAGCCTCACTACCATTAAGAAAGAACATCCAGGAGTGGAGTGCATTCTTTGCACCCAGAGCCCTGCGCTAAGAATGTCCTAGACCCAGGAAACAGAGAGAGCTGTAACACTGGAGATGGTGGCAAGACGAAGAGATGGCAAGATGGCAAGAACGCAATAACTGTGGTAGAGAAACTCAGCATCAGAACCAGGAGACCAGCACTAGACCACACAATGGGCTTCCCAGGCCCACAGAGTGAGGCAGCTACAGTAGGCGTGCTGACTCAAGGAGCGAGAGAGCTGAGTGCCTTTTAGCAGGATGATTCCTGGCAGAGTGGGTGCCTCTGAACATTTGTCAGCAGAGATAAAGAGCTTTGTAATACTTGATCTAGCAGGGCAGAAGCCAGGCCCTAGTAGAGGCAGAAGACCAAGAGGAGCCTGTCTTGAGGGAGCCAAGAAGAGCCTATCCTCAGGGGCCCAAGAGGAGCCTCGCACAGCTGAGAGGAGCTGAGCTGAGAAAGATGTCCTGCACTGAAGAAGGGAGACTTTGTCTATGTGCTTCCTGGTCCTGATCCCTAGTTGTAGCCTCTTGATCCTGATCCCAAGTTGTAACCTATTACTTCCCTAATACATCTCATAACTGTGAGTATGATCTGTGAGTTCTGTGTGGCCATTGCAACCAATTATCAAACCTAGCGTAGAAGTAGAGACTGCCGTGGATGGCTGGTGTTGGAATTAGTAAAAAGGTTGGAGAGAAGAGATATGTCTGACTTCCATTCATAGGAATCAGCCTTGGACTTATGTTGATAATGATTCTCTTCTCCCCTTGTGAAGTTAGATGAGGAGGTGTGAGGATGCCACCATGCCATTTTTACAGGTCAAGACGTAACACATGAGTGAATGAATGCACAACCAAGCCCCTCTACCTGTATTTAGGCTGCAGAACAAAGGAGTCCTTGGATGGCATAATCAGTTAAGTGCTGGACTACTAACTGAAAGGTTGACCTTTCAAACTCACTCAGAGATATCTCAAAAGAAAGGCCTGTTGACCTGCTTCCAGAAGATCACAGCCTTGAAATCCTTATAGAGCTCAGTTCTTCTCTGCAACATATGAAGTCTCCATGAGCTGAAATCAACTTGACTACCACTAGTTCGGGTTTTTTTTCTTTTGGTTTAGGAAGCATCAGCATCTCAGAGGTGGGGTGGCTTCATAAGGAATACGGAGGTTATTAAAAGAGATCCTTGACATGGAGGGATTTGAGAGGTGTCAGGATGTTCCCATTTCCCACTAATATCTCCCCAACTCACCTCTCACTAATGCCTGCAATTTTGTTATGGATTGAATTGCGTCCCCCAAAAATATGCATCAACTTGGCTAGGCCGTGATTCCCAGTATTATGTGATTGTCCCCCATTTTGTCATCTGATGTGATTTTCTGATGTGTTATAAATCCTACATCTATGATGTTAATGAGGCAGGATTACAGGCATTTATGTTAATGAGGCAGGGCTCAATCTACAAGATTAGATTGTGTCTTAAGCCAATCTCTTTTGAGATATAGAAGAGAGAATGGAGCAAAGATAATGGGGACCTCATACCACCAAGAAACAAGAGCTGAGAGAATAGCGTGCCCTTGGGATCTGGGATTCCTGCACTGAGAAGCTCCTTGACCAGGAAAGATTGATGACAAGGACCTTCTCCCAGAGCTGACACAGAGAGAAAGCCTTTCCCTGGAGCTGGGCCCCTGAATTCAGACTTCTAGCCTCCTAGATTGTGAGAATAGATTTCTAATTTGTTAAAGCCATCTACTTGTGGTATTTCTGTTATAGCAGCACTGGATAAGTAAGACAAATTTCATATTTAGAAAACTATCCCTTCATGTTATGTAACTGAATGAGGCCCATTAAAATGCGGATGTCCTTGATAGAGGTGACATATTGAAACTTATCAGCATTTAATATTGTCATATGTGAATTAGTTTATCAGATCCTTCCCAACCTACGTCTTCTCCAGCTCTCAGAGAACCACTCCCTATGGAGTTGGACAAATGATGGGGGAGAGGTTAACCTGAGGAGGGGCCCTGAGCATTGTGAATGCCTTCAACACCTTGTTTTCATCATTCTGCCACTTATTAGCTATGTGACCTTAGGCAAGTTGTTTAACGTTGCCGAACATCCAGATCCTCATTTAAAAACTCAGATTAATAATAAGTACCATGAATAGGTTATAGGAGGTTGTACAGATCAAATATGGCAATGATGGAGTGTGGAAGCACCTTGAACCCTATGAAGTATTTGGTGTGGTGATGGTGGTTGGACAGGTGGTGTTAAGTAGCAGCTGTTCTTGCAACAGGAGGTATGGCACTTTTCAATAACTACATGTCATTTCTTTCTTTTTTTTTTTTTTTTTGTGAAGAGCACAGAAGAACTTGTAGTCTCTGTATGGCCCATGTAACCAAAGTCCTCACTATAGGAGGCATAAAATTGCTAAACAGGAATGGCTCCTGCATTGAGTTATAGAGAGGATGCTGAACAGCACTCCACAGGAGTGGGCTTGAATTCATATTTCTGCTTAATATTGGTGGATGCTCTGACCTAACCCAGGAGGCAGGATTTAACCTCTTCCACAGGCAACACAAGTGGAGAATAGAGTACAAAGGCAGGCATCTCATAGATAATTTGGAACTAAACAAAAGGAAAGCAAGCTGGAAGGAAAATGAGAGAGAAGGCTAATCCCCAGGGTCTCAAGAAGAATAGGTAGTCCATATGTTTCACATGGTTGTTAGTGAGAAGCAAAACCTCATTAGCACGTGTAAAAATTGTTGAATTAGCGAATGTTTTGTTATGTATATTTTTACCTCAATTAAAAAAAAGAAGCCAAACAGGGGGGAAAAAAAGAAAAACCTAAACAAAACATCATTAGCAATTCCTGATAAAGACATTCCTTAAAATTAACTGTGTGCAGCTTTATCAGCAGAGACTATGAGGGAAAGCCCTATAGAAGAAAATGAGGTCACAGGGCACATCTACTTGAGTTAAGATCACTGTACAGATGGAGGGAAATCAGCAGAACTTGACAGAAGATACAGCATCACCAGCCCATCCCAGCCAAAGACTTCCTGACAGCTCCTATGTGAGGAAGAACTACAAATTTATATAAGAACGATTTATTATTATTCTTTTTAGTGATTTGGGAGAAAGATGTGGCAGTCTGCTTCCATAAAGATTTACAGCCTTGGAAACTGTATGGGGGCAGTTCTACTCTGTCCTATAGATATGCTATGAGTCGGAATTGATTCAATGGCAATGAGTTTTTGGTTATTGATGATTTATTAAAAAAAAAAAACCCATTGTCGTCCAGTCAATTCTGACTCATAGCAACCCTACAAGACAGAGTAGAACTTCCCCATAGGGTTTCCAAAGAGTGATTGGTGGATTCGAACTGCCGACCTTTTGGTTAGCAACTGAACACCTAAACACAGCACCACCAGGGCTCCTGATGATTTATAGTATATATTAATTTACACTGACTTATATCTTCACATATCATTCTCCTTCCATTTCAACAAATCCTCTTCTTTTATCTTCAAAAGGTCTCAAGTTAAGGAACACTTGCAGGTATCATTATAGACAGATATGTGAACTGGGTCGATCTGCTTGGCCGTTATAATCAAGATGTTAATGTCCAGAGTATGCAATTGCTGGCTAGCAGCTCATGAAATAGAATATTGCATCAACTAGACTGGCAACTTGATTTGCTCCACGAGACACGGCTTACAACCTGAGTTCTCTGCCAATCCCAGCTCTGAAGTTCTCATCATTTTTACCTCAAACCATCACTTGACGTCATTTTTCTCATAACTTCACTAATGCTGGCTCCCCACCCAGCATGAGGTATATGTGACCCCTTGGACCTCTCTACTGCTCTGGGCAAGACAGTATTTGCTGTTGGATTGGGCTTTATTTTAAATATTTCTCTCAAATCCTGAACGTATGGACTTTCATAATTGACTGCTGATTCCTTCATGTCACACAGATGAAGTTTTTCTCTCTTAATTTCTTTCCCTCTTTTCTTAGGACTTTTTCTTATCCTTTTCCTTGTCATAGCACATGGTTTAATGGATCCACTTGTACTTGTCAGTTTAGAACTGCAGCCCTTCCCACTAGAGACCCACAGCAAATCTTAGAGTTAGCAGAGGGCTTCACATGTGTTCTCATAGTCAGTTCTCCTCAAGTCTCAACCACCTACTATCATACATGTCTTCTCTTTCCTCCTTTGTCCCCGGTCTGGTGTCACCTCTGTCACTGACTCCGATACCTCACGTGAGCCACATTCACGTTTAAGATGCTGACATGCTTGGAGAGCTGAAGCTGAGCTAAGTGGAGAGTTCTTCATATGCTAAAGCTATGGAGAGTCCCTCGGAGAATTAGAAAAAGCTCCTCATCTCAGTTTTGGGTCACCCTAAGATAAAGTGAGACCAAAGCCAAGATATTTTGTACCTCAGAATATTAGAGTCCAGTCAATCCTCTTTATTCACAGGTTTGGTATTTCAAATTCACCTGACTCACAAAAATTTATTTGTAACCCCCACATCAGTACTTGCTGTGCTTTCACAGTGATTCACAGACATGCACAGAGTGGCAAAAAAATTTGAGTTGCCCAAAGGGCACTTTCCCAACTGAGGTCCAACAAGGCTTCAGTCTGTCTTCTTGTCTCAACTTTCATACTGTAAACAAGTGTCCTTTTCGTGGTCTATTTAATGCCATGTTGTTGCATTTTTGTGGGTTTTGTGTGTGTGTGTGTGTGTGAGTTAGCTGTTTAAAATGGCCCCCAAGCAGAGTGCTGATGTGCTGTCTAGTGTCCCTAAGTGCAAGAATGCTGTGATGTGGCTTATGGGGAGAATACATGGGTTAGAATCAAAACCATACCAAACCAAGCCAAACCAATGCCATCGAGTCGATTCCGACTCATAGCAACCGTACAGGACAGAGTAGAACTGCCCCATAGGGTTTCCCAGGCTATAAATCTTTACAGAAGAAGTCCACCACATCTTTCTCCCTTGTGGAGCCATTAGTGGATTCGAACTGCCAATCTTTTGGTTAGCAGCAGAGCGTTTTAACCACTGCAATACTAGGGCTTCTTACATGAGTTAGATAAAGCATTATTCAGGTATGAGTTAGAGCACCTTTGACTGTGAGTTCAATTTTTAAAAATCAACTATATATTAAATAAGATGTCTTTAAACAGAAACTGACATAAAACAAGGTTATGTATTGATTGGTTGATCAAAAGTTGTGACCAAAGGCTAACAGGAGCCTAACCCAGTATTTCTACAATGGTTCCATATCGGCTAATTCAGTGTTTGTAGCGACTTTATAGAACATAGCTACGGCAATCTCATCCCCACCCCATCATTGCCTCTCCAGAACTGAGCAAAACATTGGTGCCCTGAGTGCTTGCCACATCCATAGCCCCCTTCCAAACCCATAAGCCGTAACAGTCCATCTTGTATGAATTAAAATGCTTTGCATCATGTAATCTCACTAGCTGGTCAAACTTGTTGGGCAGGGATGGACAACTGGGCCAAAGATAGCCATATAGAGAGTGGCCAACCAACAGGACCTGCTGGAGAAAAGCTCTGGTTAACAGGGCACTCTATACTGGACAGTGACTAACTCAACCACTCAAATCCTTTCTTGGGGAGTTTGAATCCAAGATACATAGTGATTCAATTACTTGATAGCCAAGATAAGGAGGAAACAAAGCACCACCATGTTTGAGCATTGGAAAAAGCATAGTCTGTGGTCGGGGAACACCAAGCTCATAAAGCAGCAAGAGCTAGGTTTTATCCTATATGGCATTTCAGTGCAGGCAAAGAATGTTTTCTTCCTTTGGTGTCCTGATATGCAGCAACTTCCAACTAAAGTAACCAGAGTACAACTGCTCCTTGTGCCCTGAAAGATTCTAATGCCTGATTCTCCCCTGCCCTCCTCCTCCGCTGAAATGAATTGACCCTGTTTCATTATCAATGGAAGAAAGAATCCCCCTCCCCTACCTTCCTGCTTGAGTGACACAGGATTAATACATTTTCAACTGGTTTGTTCCAGGAAAAGAGAATTCCTTGTTTCCTTAACCCCTTTGATACTAACAATTAGAGCTCATGTTAGGAAAAAAGGAGCCTCAAACATGCCCAGTGCAGAGTTAGTACCTACCAGGGTGCTGTCCCTACCCTTTCTATGTGGACAAAACTCCCTACCCAAACTGGGGAACCAGGAACTTAAGTAATGACCACAGAATTGAGCCCCAGCTGAGTCAGGCACAGCCCTTGGCACATCCCCAAGTGAGGAACAGCAGGTTGAAGGTTACTTAAGATAGGAACTCTTCAAACAGTCTCCCGTTGGGAAAGCTTTGACAAGCCAGCCAAAGTGCCCCCTTCCTTTGTCCCTCCTCATCCCAACAAATGACAAAGTGGAGGTTGTTGCCTCCAGGTAAGCACAGTTCTGGTGAAACAAGGAAAGCAAACAAATACTCCTATGTCGTTGAATGGTTCCCAGGCTCCATTTCAAAGGCAGTCCCTTATGGCTTTGTTTGCTCCTGTTTTTCCCAGCATAGGTGTTTGATATCACACAGACCTATTCTGAGATTTCCAAGGAGAGAAGTATTTAGTTTACAGTGGGTAGCCAAGAGTTTCCTGGTTTGAAAAAGGGAATAAGTTACCTGTTCACTGGGTAAATTTAAAGCCCCCAATTGTCCTGGTATCAACGTACCGATGGGACATGAGAAAGTTCAAATTGGGTATCTGGAAAAAAAGCACCTATTGGCACAGCCTTTTCTGCAACAACTCAGCGGCACTATTTGTCTTTAGTTCCAGGTCAGCCTACCCAGTGGGACCCCGCTCTGCCTTTTCCCAGTTTCAACTTTGGCAGGAGAAGTCAGGCCATCAGACAACTAAGTAAGCAGGTGGATTTGGAAGAGACTAAAATGTAGAGAATATAGAAAGCGTGAGATTCATAAAATACTCCTGGTATCACTGAGACATGGGGACATTTTGAACTCTCAAAATTCTTTTTCCCTTTTCTTCTGGTACACGCATGATTAAATTTTCAGGAAAATGTCTATTTTGCTTCTTTTTACTCTAGGCTAGCTAAGAACCAAAATGAACAAGCTTCAGCCATTATGAAGGGAAGAAAAAAATCCATTTTCAACTCAAGAAGAAAAGTCAAGGGAATTATGGACACATACAAACTTCCCTAATGTTTGGTGTGGGTCACAAAGTGACAGAAATGACGGGGACGCTGCCCACAGAGAGGGGTGCGCAGGCAGAGTGAGCTGCACCATTGTGCCCTGAGCCCAGACCATGCAGTGAGGCTAGCCATTGGGAAATGAGGAAAAGTTCTTCAAGCCCATCATTGCCTCCTTCCTTCCTGGTATTCCTCATCGTCACCCTCCCCTCATACAGAGTCCAGCACCGATGCCCAGGAGCCCCGCACCCCAGGCAAGTCTGCTTTCAGAAAATTACCTGAAGAAATCAGTCTCAGATAAAGTGCCTGGGTAGTGTAAACCGTTAACGTGCTCAGCTGCTAACCAAAAAGTTGGAGATTTGACTCCACCCAGAGGTGCCTCAGAAAAAAGTCCTGGCGATCTACTTCCCCCAAAAATCAGCCATTGAAAAACTCTGTGGAGCACAGTTCTACTCTGATACACACGAGGTAACTATGAGTTGGAATTGACTCAATGGTAGCTGGTTAAAGTAGGAACAATAGGGAGTGTATAATATGTCAGATATATCTTGTATTTTCATTTTAACAGAGGAAGTGTTTTCAATCTCTAATTTATAGAAAATAGTGCCTAAGTTTGAGGCTTTAAATGGAATTTGTAGGATAATAAATTCAATGCAGACAATGACACCTGCTTAAAGATTAGCTTAATGTAGACACTTGGTTCCTGGAACATAATGTGGCATTGCTAGCAAAAACCAATTAGAGAACATGACTAAAGTCCCTCCCTTTGTCCCCCAGTGAGACCCTTTATGTCATTTTAAGGCATGACTGATGATGACAAATGAACAATGAATTGTGTTCACATACACTGAACTTGTGCTTGAGGGACAGACCATACCTGCGTAGCAAGTGTGGGAATTCTTTACCTATCAACACGAGATTCGCATTCCCACAAAGGAATACCGTCTAACTGTGTGCAAACCATCAGAACTGCTTGGACCTCTGCCCTGGGTGTGTCCTGGCTGTGTTCTCCTGCAGTGGAACACAGCCTCACAGAAAAAGGAGGCGATCTGGGACTTGGGCCCAGCCACAAAATTGGCACCACACCCTTCCTACTCCTGTGATTTGCAGTGTGGCTCTGAGCCAGCTAGGAATGCCAATGAAAATCAGCAGAGTGCATGGCTATCATGCTTACTGTGTGCCAGGCACTCTTCTAGAGGCTTTCCGTGGATGGTCTTACGTAATTCCCATTTTACAGATGATGAAACTGAGGCTTAGAAAGCTGAAGGTAAATTGCTTAAGCATACATCTACACATATTGGCTGAATAACCATTAGAGTACTTCTCACTGTGCCAGGTATTGTGAGGGAGTCAAACTATAAGAATGGCAATGATTTCAAAGTCACTAATCTTTAATTTATTCCCCTAGATGCTTACTAAGCATGGCTACAAAGAGATCCAGAGCCCTGGTGGTGCAGTGGCTAAGAACTTGGTTGCTAACCAAAAGGTCGGCAGTTTGAATCTACCAACTGCTTCTTGGAAACTCTATGGGGCAGTTCTACTGTGTCATACAGGGTCGCCATTAGTTGGATTCGACTTGACAGCAACCTGTTTTACCAAGAGATCCATGGAAGAAATGTGATTCCCACCCTGCTGCTCCATGTAGGTAACAAGAGTAATTCATATAACAATTCATGCCCATCGAAATTTGGTGGCCCTATTTCAAAATACGTCTTTGACAAATAATTTTTTAATTTGAGGATTAACCTTAGATAAAACGTATAACACTAAAACCACAATTATCTGTATATTTAATAAATTTCATTTATTAAGATGAAAAAACCACTCAATAAAATTTTGCATGTTTATGTAAATGCAATGTATAATTTGACTATGGAAATAAAAATTCCTGGCAGTTTTTGGCTGTCATATTAGTAGGAGACAATCTAAAATGACTGACTACAAATTTCCCTTTACATCTTCCTTTCTGGTCTTCCTTTTAAAAAGCAGACAAAAAAACAGACAAACTAAAAAAAACTTATTTAAATCAAAATGGTTATTGTAAGAAAGGCAAAAAAGTGCAAAAGGAGAGAATAAAAATAACTTACAATTTCATCACCTGCATTTAATAAATAATTTTGAAATTTAGAATTTTCAAAAGTTGCTATGACATTTCTCCATGATTTGTTGACTCAAAATGAGTGTGTTATATATAATTCATTTATCCAGCAGGGCATTCAGGTGGGTAAATTTTGTTTATTATTTTATGTAAGGCTTCTCTGAACAATGGTGATCTTACTGATTTATTTATATCTCTGATTATATCTTCAGGATGCATCCAAAGTAGAATCACTGGGTCAAAAAAGTATGAACTCTTTAAGGTTCTTGACTCTTCTGACCAAATTTCTTTCCAGAAAGGTTTAAACAATTCTTCTTTCCCATTAGCAGATTGCAGGAGTGTCTGTTTCCTGTGCTGACTGTTTGCAATTTATTTCTTGCCCTGTGAATTATCAGCCCATGTCCTTTAGTTAGGATTGTGTTAGTAAGTACATAATTTTCTTATTGAATTGGGAGAAATGTTTACATATTAAGAATATTAAGCTCCTAATATTTGCTGTGATTCTTTGATGAAGTTTGATGCTTATTTTTATGTTTTCCTAGAAGGAACTTAGCATAGTCCATGTAACCTACTAATCCTTTCCTTTACAGTATCTTCCTCGACTTTATCTATTGTTTTTAGTATTAGAAAATTTACACCCATTTCAATATCAATTAATTATGTCTATTATAAATAAAAACTATTTCCTGTCAATCACCAATTTTCTAAACCATATTTATTAGACAATTCCATTGATTCATTGGTCAATTATTATGCCAGTGATATACCATTTGTATTGTTGTTGCACTAAAATATATTTTAATATCTTTTAGGGCAAGTCTTAGCTGTTCTCATTTACTTGTTCTTTGATAATCTTTAGAAACATTTGGTCAAGTTCCAAGAATAACAGAAGAAAAATGATTGTGTCAGGAAGTTGTGCCTGTATGAAATCTATAAATTGTTGATCTATCTACCTATCTAGTCAGTTTTGTGGCTAATTTTAATTAGAATGTCTCTAGTGTTCCATCACTAAGTATGATGTTTAAAATAGATGTTCCTGATCATGATAAAGAAGTAGCCATCCATTTCTACTTAAGTCTTTTGCTTAAAAAATGACATGGTGTTGGCATCTGTCCAATGCATTTTCAAAATCTATTTAGATGATCATATGGTTTTCTTGTTACTCTTCTATATGAACTCTCTCCTAGTTAAATTAATCCACTTGCTTACTCCTAGTTTTACGCTTTTGTATAAACTACCTTTCTTCACTTGATACTTTTCTGTATTAGTCAGGACTTCCAGGTGCGAGTGACAGAAAACCAAACCCAAACCAACTAAAGCAGAGAAGAAAATACATCTGATTCCTTAACTGAAAAGTCCAGGAGCAAAGCTGATCCTAGGTATGGCTTGATCTAGGAGATCAAAGGATGCCCTCAGGACTCAGCTTTGCCTTGTCTTGTCCCTGAGACTTCAGATTTTCACCCTCACAGATGCAAGTCCAGGGGAAGAGAGTTTTTCTCTGCCAACGACTCTGATAGAAGTCTTAAGTCAGTCTTTCTTTGACTCAGAACTGATCACATGCTTAATCCTATACTAATCACTGTGGCCAAGGGGGTCAGGCAAACTGATCAACTCAGGCTTGAATACTTGTCTACGCTGAGACTGATGGTGGAATAGACTAAGAGTCGTAAAGAGGCACTCCACAGGGAAAATCAAGGTGCTGTTACCAAAAGAACAGGGATGGATTCTAGACACACATTAAAGTCTACCATAAGGAGTAGTGGTTAAGTGTTATGGCTGCTAACCAAAAAGTTGTCTGTTCAAAATCATCAGCCACTCCTTGGAAACCCTATGGGGCAGTTCTACTCTGTCCTTTAGGGTCACTATGAGTCGGAATCTATGACAGCAACTTTTTTTTTTTTTAATACACTCTTAATGGAGTCTCTGGGTGGTAACTCAGAAGTAAGGCCTGGTGATCTAATTCCAAAACATCAGCCGTTGAAAAATCCATTGGAGTAGTCATACTCTGACACACACAGGGTCTCCATAAGTCTGAATCGACTTAATGGCAATTGTTATACACTCTTAGTAGCTTGATACCTCCCAGGATCGAAGAGCTGAAGTAATTTTTTTTTTTTTTTTTATATCAACAATATCCTATTGTTTCTTGACATCTCCTCAACCACTTTCTTTTAGTGTGGTGGTAACTTTCCACCCATTACACTATGAAACTAGGGGTCCTAATGCCCCACAACTCAGTCTGGTTTTAGCCCAAGTCGTTTCTCTGACTTAGGGCTTGGTTAGCATTCTTCTTAGAAGGTGCCTGCCATGACCAGATCCTCTGTGGTCTGTTGTTCATGAGATATGCTGTGGAATGGAACATGGTCTCCCTGCCTCACCCGCTTGATGCTGCTCCGAGAAATAAATGCATATGTCTCCTTCATGAGAATGACTCAACTGCTGATTCCAACACAGGAACACGGGGACACAAAATCACAAGGAAGTTACACTGCATCCTAAGTTTTACAAAATCCTTTCAGTCCTGGTCCCTGATTTATGGTTTTGATTTCCTCATGGAAATAGTAGGTTGCAGTTCTCTTGTTATTTCTGAGCTAAGAGCTGCCCAGACCTTTCCTCTTCTGTCACTACTTTCTCCACCTCCACCTTCCCCACAAAGGCCCCCTACCCCCCTTTTTTTTTTGGTAATCCTCCAAAGTGAACTAGAACCTACAGCTGAATGGATTCCCTCACAGTTCAGAATAGTACTTCACATTAATAGGAACCTCTCTGCAGGGTTACCCACCTCAAGGGACTCCCACCCCTTTCATTCATTACCATTTAGGGTATTTCTGAGGATACAAAGAGAAATCCACCCAAGGCTAAATGGAAAACATCTCCAGCCACCTCTAAGACACAAATAAATCAATTAGTGGTAAACATATGGAGTCTCCCTACCTCAAAGAAGTGTTGGAAAAATTAGAAGTTATGATTTATAAGCCAAATAAGCTTTCTTAGTGAAAAATAAATTAATAAATAAAAGTCTGACAGACACAGGAGTATACTAAAAGTTAAAATTGCCCTTTGAAAGAAATAGGAGTGTAATTACCAGCGGTGATGACACCATGAAGGGTTTACCAGTGAAATGGCAACAGGGAGAATGCAGCTTTGTGTGGCTTAGGGGAGGGCTGAGGTCAGCTACTCAAAAGCCGTTTAATGCCTTGAGGTTGTGGGTGGGGAAGGGGGTGCAGAGGCTGGGTGGAGTAACTCAGAGAAGGTTGCCAATGTTCCAAGCAGGGTTTGGCTGCTCAAGCTAAGACCGCCTCAGTCTGGTGCTGCTCAAACCCATGCCGTGAAGCAGGATTCCTTCCTTGTGAATCTGTTTGTCTTGCATTGAAACCAGGAGAGGGATTCAGTGGCTCTCGCCAGCTAGGAAACCAGTAAACATTCCTTAGTTACTTGGTTTGTTGTCTCTCTTGCATCTTTTGCTTCCTTTCCTTTTCCTGAAGGCTTGTTATGCCTATCAAATCACCACACCCAGCGCATGAATTTAGGGCTGTAGGCAAAGTGTGGTGACCATGTTGGGCCCTGTGAGAGTTTACCTACTGGAGTATCTGACTATAAAAGGATGACACGGTGGAGGAAAATGAACATCCCCGATGCTAAGCTCCATCTGCAGAAAAGAAGAACAACTTGAACTTGATTTTATGCTGATTTGAACCCACCTGCCAATGGCAAGGGTGTTGTTTGTTGTTGTTGTCTTGTTTTGTTTTGCAAATAAAAGAAGGATAGTCCTATCCTGTTAAGGGGAAGAAGAGTTGGGGGAAAAAATGCAATGTTGTTGTTTTGCACAAGTCAAAAATCTTTGGACATTTGGCCTAGGATGCTATGGACTTTAAAAGCTAATTATATAATATTTTATATTCTTGTCCAGTTGTCCAATATGGTTAGTATTCTTTTTTTTGTGACACTTTCAAATCAATAGATATCATAATTGTCATTAAGCTCCCTTGGTCTAGGAATGCTAAGGACATATGGCCTCACGGTAACATTAGCCAAAGCCATCTTAACTCTCCTTTGCTGGGTCTTGTCCGTTACAGCACTGCATCCATTCTCATGGGAAATTGAGAATTCAGTGTGTCTGGATCCTTGAATCCCATCTGACATATTACCCTGTACAGTTCTCTCCTCTCTTACTTTCTATAATATGAGAATGTGAAGATAACTATCATGCCAAGGGCTTCTCTAATACTTGAAGTGTGTTTGGTTATTAGCTGTCCTTGGATGCTGTGAGGTATTAGGTGTCATTGGCACAAGACATTTGGACTGATATGGAAATGGGCCACAAATTCCCTGTTCTTTGTTTCTGGAAACTCTTAAACCTAGATGTTATAGTACAGAGAAAATTACAATCATATCTTGCCCCTGAAAGCGTTTGCCCTGAAAGACATTAAGAGCATATAGAGCCTGGTCAGCTTGAAATTTACCATTTGAGCAAGAAAATAAATAAATATGTGAAGGGGAGGAGGGGTTTAATATTATTTACATAAAGGCATTTTCCTTTGCATTATTCCCAGCAATGGACACAACAATGATTCTTAACCAGTGGGGCACAAACTCCCTAAGGAAGTAAAGACATAATCTCCAAAAAAGGGACAATAAAGTTGGGAAAAAAGCATATTTAATTATATGTTATCACATTACATTGAGAGAAATGCTGTTTTAGAAATACACACTTAAGAAATTAAAATAAAAATTCTCCAAGCTAGTTGAAATACACAGAAGGTAAAGGGATTGTCAGCCTGTGGCCTGAAAGAGTCCCAAAGGTGGTGATGTGCATGACAGAGAGAGAGAAAGTGAGAGAAGAGATACTGAGAGACCGACAGAAGAGAGACAGAGAAAGTGGGAGAAACGGAGAAGGAATTGTATGGATTTTAAAAGACGTTAAAATAGATAAAAATGTATGTTTCCTTTTTAGAGTCATTAACTTTTCTGGAATCAATGATGAGAAAAACCATGTGTTGTGATATTTCTCTGGGAAAGGAGATATACACGTATATAAACATATATGTGTTCCATGTGTAATTGTATGTGCTCCATATAGTCATAAGTACCTTATTTTACCATGACAGTGTTGCAGTGTAAATTACTGCTCTAGAATTATTTATAGACAATGGTCTGAACCTCAGAGCTTCTTTTCCTTGTTTCGGTGATGAACTCTTGGATATCAAATTACTTCTGTCTGTACTGTTGTCCCATGAAACTACTTGATTCCAGTGAACACAGAGCTTGGCAGTTCTTGATGAAGCATATTTATGAGTTAAGTCCAAATGAATCCAAAACATATGGATTAAATTTCCCTTGAAATATCTAAATTAAAGGTGGAAAATGCTTCGAAGAATGCACTGGGGATCTGCTGCTCCTTAGGCCAATTTTAAAGTTGGAGCTATTTTTTCCCAAAGTGTAAGAGCTCCAGGCTTGTCCATGGCTCCTGATACGTGCATGTCTACAATTCTACTCTTTCATGGCTACTTCTACCTCAGGGCAGACACACCTTGATACTATCCCAACAGTGACCCAACCAAGATCCAGCTGAGCACCCATCAGGTTGAACATGGATTCTTTATTAGGCGATGCAGCTTAATATCTCTTCCGGGTTCCTGCCTTGTCCAAAATCTTAAGCACAATTAATTCCAAGTATATAGGAATAAAAAGAGAGCTAGGATACTACCCAAAATGCATTTCAAGGTGGAACAAGAATCACATTGGCTCTCCCTCCCATAGGCCAAAGTCACAGTGACTGTAGAGCAGTTATTTTTGTTTTTTTTCAAGGAAAAACAAAACGAACAAGAAAATCTATTCAGTCATCACAGTTTCTTCATTTACAGGTAAGCCAATCTATTTTAATTTTTGGAACAATTATACGCTAGCTGAATATTATCCTATGTTGTTGAGTTTATGTTTTTGCACTTGGTGTCTTGAATTGTAATAGTAATAACTTTAAAAAATAACTCCAAATAGTAACAACTTCAACAGTAAAACTTCGAGTGGCTCTTGAAGTCTTGTTCCTTTTTCCTCTGTTTCTCTATTTATCTCTATTTTTGCTTTGTACATACTACGTGTATTTCATGCAAGGATCTCAAATCATTCATAATCATTCATAAAGATGAATATGAATGAAGTTCCTTTTAAAATTTCCACACCTTTTCTACATATTTGACTGCCTACACTTGAAAGAAAATACCTCTTGTAGATTTTCATATAATTGCAATGAATCTATTATTTATTTTTTTTGTTTTGTTTTCAAGAGATTGCAATAATTTCCTCCTCTGGTTCTTGGCCTCAACTGGAATATTTCAGTAAGGCTAAGGTCTGTCTAAAAATGAGTTGAGATTTGCAAATGGGTAGGTGGCAGTTTGCTCTGCAGATGACCAAACAAAATGATTGACTGTTTTGTCACTGGAAAAAGTTTGTTTTCCTCAAGCTAATGCCTTCTTCCTTCATTGAGACCAGTCGATCATTAGAATTCCATGTTCTCAAAATCTGACCATATGCAGGTTTACCAGAATTCACAAATACAGTAGTATCTTTGGAGTCAAGCAGAGCTAAAGACTTAGGCATCAGAAATGCTCTCTCTGGTCAGTGCATCTGTCCATTGGATTGCAACTGGCCCAAGACAAGTGACTATAATTTTAACATACCTAAAGGAAAGTAGTTTTGTCCATATTACCTAAAGGAAATGAGATAGAAATACCTGCACTTAGTAACATTTTAAAATCTATTATAAGTAGTTTGAATTCCATTCTTTTATAGTAATTATAACTCATCACATATAAATGTCCATATCAAAGTAAACCTGTGTTAAATAAGCTCCATTTAGCAGACATTATAAAGGTGCCATTATCTTACTGTTTTTTCAAAAAATTAACTCTAAACATAACACTCAAACTTTAGGTTGATCTACATACATAAATTTGGAAAAGAATTTTTTTTTAATCGTGGTATATATAGGTAACAAAACATTTGTCTTTCTACAATCTTTACATGTACAGTTTGGTGACGTTAACTACATTCACCATGTTGTTCAACTAACACCATCAACTGTTCCCATAATTTTCCACCACTTTTAACAGAAGCATAATGTCCCCTAAGAAAAGGAAGACACAAGAATTGAATTTTTAACACATTAACATAGTAATTATTTTTAGAAAATATAGATCAGAAGGAATGTTTTGTAGCCAGAACTATCTGATAATGTTGTTTACATCCAACAGATGAGCAAGGTAATAGCTGGATGTTCCGTTCTCTGTGTAATTATTACCTTTCTGTCTAGGCTTTATCCAGGCCAACCTAGCATAGGGAGAAAATTATGAAAACACCGGAACAGATGACGCCCTTGTAATGTATTCTCAATGACCCTCAAGTAATAGTTCAGACTTTGGTCTAGAACAAAGCAATACCCCTCCTGAGTCTGTTAGCTTCCCCAGGGAGACTGAGTGTTTTAGTAAGAAGAGGTCATCCCAAATTGAGATGCTAAATGCGTGATGACTCTTTAAGGGTATATCTGTTCTGTGCAGATATTTCCTCCATCCTGTCATCATCCTCCTGGTTCTCTGGGCCAGACCTCCCTGTGGCTTGGCCCCCTGGCTCTCTCCCACAGGCTAAACCTGGCTCAGTCTTGCTCTCTGACTGGTGGGAGCAGTGGGATTCTCCATTAAGTATTAAAGACTTGACATAGGGGTTTTCCTCCATTTTTCTCTAATCAAGCTATTGGAAGCCAACTTTTAGTGGCAACCCACTCTCAAAGAGAATACTGATATTTCTGTGCTTCTTCTTGTCACAGACTGAACGTTATCTTTTTAGAGAGAGGAAGCAAGATAAAAGTAAATTTTCTAAAACCTACAAAAGGATTATTTCTCTGTATTTTTACATGTCATGATGATTGCAAAGAACAGTGAGATCTTCATTTACACAACCTGCCCTTTGTTCAGAGTACGTGGTGTACTCGTATGTGTTCAACGTGTTCATTCACCTATGGACTAACCTACTATTTTTTTTGTTTGCAACCAAATAAATTAGGTTAATTTGATCAACATTTGAGTGATTCATTTTATTTAAAGCAGCAAATTTCATGAACAAAAACCAGCTAAATCAAATGGAGAGGGGTATCCTGTAAGTAAAACGATCGACGAGTTTGTTTTGTATCTTTCCATTTTAAACTGTTACTATACCTCAAAGAGAAATATTTGACTCATGAACTCTCATGGTAGTATATGCATGACAGGGCAAGGATGCATGCTTTAGGCACTGAAAAAAATAAAAGTATCTGTCTTGGTCATTTTGTCTGCCTTTGTAAAGATTCAATGAGTTTGTGAAAACAAGGTGATAAACTCAATTGTCCTTGTCCTTTGCCATTAAAATTAACTACTGTTGACCTAATGAATACCAAATGCCGTGGCTAGAAGTCTGACTGGTTGGTATGTTTAAGCCAATGGGCTCAAATATATCAATGGTCACAAGGATAGTACAGGGCTGGGCAACGTTTCATTCTATCATACGTAAGGTTGCGTGAGTCAGAGCCAATTCAGTGGCAACTAACAACAACCTGTCTGGCTCACTGTGACCTACGTAATCTATTCTTTTGTTTTGTTTTTTTAGTTGTACTTTAGATGAAGGTTTACAGAACAAATAGTTTCTCATTAAACAATTAATACACATATTGTTTTATGACAATGGTTAACAACCCCATGACATGTCAACACTATCCCTTCTCAACCTTGGGTTCCTTATTATCAGCTTTCCTGTCCCCTCCTGCCTTTTAGTCCTTGTTCCTGGACTGTTGTGCCCCATTAGTCTCATTTTATTCTATGGGGCTGTCTAATCTTTGGCAGAACGATGAACCTCGGGAGTGACTTCATTACTGAGCTAAAAGGGTGTCCTGGAGCCCTACTCTCGGGGTTTCTCCAGTCTTCGTCAGGCCAGTAAATCTGATCTTTTTTTGTGAGTTAGAATTTCATTCTACATTTTTCTCCAGCTCTCTCCAGGACCCTCTGTTGTGATCCTGATCAGAGCAGTCAGTGGTGGTAGCCGGGCACCATCTACTTGTACTGGACTCAGTACAGTGGAGGCGATGGTAGCTGTGGTCCATTAGTCCTTTGGACTAATCTTTTCCTTGTTTCTTGTTTTCTTCATTCTCCCTTGCTCCTGAAGGGGTGAGATCAGTGGAGTATCTTAGATGGCTGCTCACAGGCTTTTAAGACCCCAGACGCTATTCATTGAGGTAGAATGAAGAACATTTTGTTTACAAACTGTGTTATGTCAATTGAGCTAGATGTTCCCGGAGATCATGGTCCGCACAGCCCTCTGCCTAGCAATTCAGTCCCTCAGGGAGTTTGGATGTGTTTACGGAACTTCCATGACCTTTCCTTGTACAAGCTGTGCTGGTTTCTCCAGTATTGTGTACTGTCTTACCCTTCACCAAAGTTACCACTTATCCATTGTCTATTTAGTACCCCCCCACCCCTCCCATTCCTGGTAACCAGCAAAGATTGTTTCTTTTTGTGTGTAAACTTTTTCATGAGTTTTTACAATAGAGGTCTCATACAATATTTGTCCTTTTATGATTGACTTATTTCACTCAGCATAATGTCCTCCAGTTTCATCCATGTTATGAGATGCTTCACAGATTCATCATTGTTCTTTATCGTTGCATAATACTCCATTGTGTGTATGTACCATAGTTTGTTTATCCATTCATCTGTTGATGGGCATCTAGGTTGTTTCCATCTTTTTGCTATTGTGAACAATGCTGCAATGAACATGCATGTGCATATGTCTATTCATGTAACGGCTCTTATTTCTCTAAGATATATTCCTAGGAGTGGGTTTGATGGATTGCATGGTATTTTTATTTCTGGCTTTCTAAGGAAGTGCCATATCGTTTTCCAAAATGGTTGTATCGTTATGTATTCCCACCAGCAGTGCATAAGAGTTCCGATCTGCCCTGCAGCCTCTCCAACGTTTGTTATTTCCAGTATTTTTGATTCGTGCCAGTAATGCTGGGGTGAGATGGTATCTCATTGTGGTTTTAATTTGCATTTCTCTAATGGCTAGTGATCATGAGCATTTCCTCATGTGTCTGTTGGCTGCTTGAATGTCTTCTTTGGTGAAGTGTCTGTTCATTTCCTTTGCCCATTTTTTAATTGGATTATTTGTCTTTTTGTTGTAGAGGTGTTGGATTTTCTTATAGATTTTAGAGACTAGACCTTTGTCTGACTTGTACTGTCCTAAAATGTTTTCCCAGTCTGTAGGTTCTCTTTTTACTCTTTTGGTGAATTCTTTTGATGAACATAAGAGTTTAATTTTTAGAAGATCCCAGTTACCTAGCTTATCTTCTGGTGTCTGTGTATTGTTGGTTATGGTTTGTAACCTGTTAATGCCTTGCATTAGGGCCTCTAGCATTGATCTTATTTTTTCTTCTATGAACTTTATAGTTTTTGGCTTTATTTTTAGGTCTTTGATCCATTTGGAATTAGTTTTTGTATATGGTGTGAGGTATGGGTCCTGTTTCAGTTTTTTGCAGATGCACATCTAGTTTTGCCAGCACCATTTGTTAAAAAGACTATCTTTTCCCCATTTGATGGACTTTGGGCCCTTATCAAAATCAGGTGACCGTAGGTGGACAGATTTACATCTGGGTTCTCAGTTCTGTTCCATTGGTCAATGTATCTGTTGTTGTACCAGTACCAGGCTGTTTTGACTACTGTAGCTGTATAGTAGGTTTTGAGGTCAGGTAGTGCGAGTCCTCCTACTTTATTCTTCTTGTTCAATAGTGCTTTACTTACCTGGGGCTTCTTCCCTTTCCATATAAAGTTAATGATTAGTTTTCCATCTCTTTAAAGAATGTTGTTGGTATTGACATTGGGATTGCATTGTATTTGTAAATTGCTTTGGGTAGAATTGTCATTTCCACGATGTTGAATCTACCTATCTATGAGCATGGTATGTTTTTCCATTTATGTAGATCTCTTTGGGTTTCTTGCAGTAGTGTTTTGTAGTTTTCTTTGTATAGGTCTTTTACATCCCTGGTTAGATTTATTCCTAAGTATTTTATTTTTTTAGAGGCTATTATAAATGGTATTGTTTTCCTGATTTCTTTTCATTGTTCTTTTTATTGGTGTATAGGAATCCAACTGATTTTTGTAGGTTTATCTTGTATCCTGCTATTCTGCTGAATCAGTAATCCATTCTTGAGAGTAATGTGTAATTTCCAGTTCTTGAAGCATTATGGAATAATGAAAGGAGTTCAAAGAGACTTGAATTAATATTCTCCCTGTAGCATTTATTAGCCTCGTGACCTGTGGTAAATGCCATAATTACTCTGGGCCTCCATTTACATACTTTTCAAATGAGGATCATGAGAACCTGCATCTCAAAGTTGTTATGATGATTAAGTGAAACAAGATGTGTAAAGAGTTTGACTCAGAGTAGGTCCCAACACAAGTTCATCAGACTTTTCAGCAAGAGTGAACTTATTTTAAATCCCTTTGTGTAGTGTTTTGGTTTCTTTCAATATGAGGCAGAGAATTTAGAGAAGGGTACAGAATTTCTGTTGTTGCAAAATTTGTTTTATCTGTCCAATTTCACAAGGTACCAAAGATTATTTAGGGTAACATTTGTAGGTATTAGGAGTCCCCGAGTGGTCCAAATGGTTAAAGCACTTGTTTGCTAAAACTGAAAGGTGGGAGGTTTGAGTCTACCCAGAGGTACCTCAAAAGAAAGGCCTGATATCTACTTCCAAAAATCAGCCAATGAAAATTCTATGGATTACAACAGTTTGATCTTCAACTGTTCATGGGGATGGGACAGGATCAGGCAGTATTTCATTCCATTGTATATGGGGTCCCCATGAGTGGGGAGCCAACTCCACAGCAGTTAAAAACAACAGCATGCCTTGATAGGGGCAGGAACTAGCATCTTTAGATTTTCTGTTCCTCACAGAACCTTGAAAATTTGCTGAAGAGAATAGGCAGAATTGTCACAAATGTTTACATACATCTTGTAAATATATAATTACACATTTCACAGATAAAATCACTTGATGTCTTAGTCATCTAGTGCTGCTCCAACAGAAATACCACAAGTGGATGGATTTAGCAAAGAGAAGTTTATTCTCTCACAGTCCAGTTGGCTACAAGTCCAAATTCAGGGCATCAGCTCCAGGAGAACGCTTCCTCCATTGGCTCTAGAGGGAAGTCCATGTCATCAGTCTTCCTTTGGTCTGGGAGCATCTTTGCGCAGGAACCTCAGGTCCAAAGGACGTGCTCTGCTCCCAGCACTGCTTTCTTGTTGGTATGAGGTTCCCATGTGTCTCTGCTCACTTCTGTCTGTTATATCTCAAAAGAGCCTGCATTAAGACACTAATCTTGTCAACCTCATCAGTATAACCTCATCACAGTGATAGAATTTATAACACATGAGGAGATCACATATAATCTGATCATAGTGGTAGAGTTTACAACACATAAGGAAATCACGTCAGATAACACAATCATACAGTACTGGGAATCATGACCTAGCCAAGTTGCCACCCACATTTTTTGGGGGACACAGTTCAATCCATGACACTTGATGATCTAAATATAGACACTTTAAGATAGGGGTAGTAGATACCAAGTTGGTGGCTTTTTATAGTGCCTAAAAGAAACAAGTACACTCCCTAATACTGTAAACAATCAACAAACTTATTTTCTGCACAGGACAATTCAAGTCCAAATTGAATTATACAGTCACTTGAAAGGCTTCTGTGAATGAAAACAGTTCAGAATGCATTTAACTTGAAGCCATGTTTCTTCTTCCACTTGAAGTTTCCTAGTTTGGACAAATGGAGAGTGGCAAAAACATTCATTCAATTCTATATTACATATCATATCTTAATTTTTCTTTGATCAGTGTCATCAAAAAAAGGGGCCAGAAGGAAATTACAAGAAGTATGGTAGATAAAGGATTATGTGATATCTACTTTCTAAAATCTAACAAAATGAACTCAAAGGGATATAGATCATCCAAGACACACATGTAAAACCCTGTAGGAAAGAAAAAGGAACAACTTTAGATCATGATATTTGAAAAGTAATTGTCTTAGGCTGGGTTCTCTAGAGAAGGAAAACCAGTGAAGCGTATATATATATGTATATATATATACACACACACATATATATATATATACACAGAGAGAGAGAGAGAAAGCTCAAGGAAATGGCTCATGAGGTTGTAGGGGCTGACAAACTCAATATTGGCAGGTCAAATGCAGCCTCATGGTCTGTGGAGGTGGACAATTCCAAGATCAGCAGGCAATATGGCAGGCCACTGGCTCAAGTGCCAAGAACTGGAGGTCAGATGATGAGAAGGTAGATGTAGGATTGAGAGCAAGCAAGCGAGTTTTGCTGGAATGTCCATATATATATTGGATGCAGGCCATACCCCCGAGAAACTCCCCTTACAACTGATTGGTTTATTACATCAGATCACATCATGCAGAATGACTATATCATTACAAAACTGCCAAATTACATCATTACATAACTGCCAAACCACTGAGAATCATGACCCAGCCAAGCTGACACATAACCTTACACATCACAGTCTACCCCTTATCAACTTGGCAACTGTAAATATCTCCTTAAACCATACACAATCTCTAAATAAAAATGATTACAAAGTCACGCTTGTGCCTAACATGATACAACTAACATACATACAACATTCTAACCTAGTTTACATCTTATATTTTATAAGTGAAGAAAACAAAAATATTTGATGCACACATACAAGGAAAAAATACTCATAACAATTGCAGTCCTCACTTCTGCAACTGGTCATGTGGTGGTAGCTGGTGTTTAGAACCACCTTCTTCCACAACCCATTCCATATTCCCTTTATGCTCAGCTGTCACCTCAGCTGGTTGTGGTTCTTTGCCTTGGTGGGGTGACCCAAATCTTCATTCCTGAAGGGTCTGGGCCATTAGTAGTCATGTCAGAATTAGGTTACTGGAATTTTCCATTGACTTTAATCACAGGGCATGGTAGTGCTAAGAGACAACCTAAAGGATCTCTTGCATTCCAGACATACTCTTTTTTTTACCTCCATTATGCAACATCAATCCAATTTCCCCTTGGGAGTCAGGGTCAATCACACCAGCCAATATGATAACTCCCGTCATTGCCTGTTGATCCAGAGGCATGAGGAGCCCAAAGTGGCCAGATGCCATTCTTAACTTCTAGTTCAATGGAACCCCTGTTGTGTCTCCAGGTGGGAGTGTTCCTCACTTTGGAACTAAGACTTCCAGACCCGCAAAGCATAGGATCATAGAAACAGGAAGCCAGAATTTTGTGAGTGGGTCACTAGGAGTAATAGTGAGTGGTGCCACTCCCATCTCCACCTCTTGATCCCTGGAACTATGACTCCTGTCTATGGGAGAAAGAGAACCATATACTGGGTACCAGCTTAGAGCATATACAGCCTCCTGGAGAACATTGCCCCAACCTTGAAAGGTGTTACCACATAGCTGGCACTATAATTGCGTCTTTAGAAGCCCACTCCATAGTTCTATCGAGCCAGCTGCTCCAGGATGATGGGGAACATGATAAGACTGGTGAATTTCATGAGCATGGGTCCATTGCCATACTTCATTCACTGTGAAGTGAGTCCCTTGTTTAGAGGTGATGCTCTGTGGTATACCCTGATGGTGTATAGGACATTCTGTGAGTCCACAGATGGTAGTTTTGCAGAGGCATTGTGTGCAGGGAAGGCAAATCTGTATCCAGAGTATCTTTTCCAGTAAGAATGAAAGGTCCTTTCCATAATGGAAGCTGTCCAATGTAATCAAACTGCCAAATGTTGCTGGCTGATCACTTCAAGGAATAGTGCCATACTGGGAACTCAGTGTCGGTCTCTGCTGCTGAGTGACTGTGCATTCAGTTGTGGCTGTAGCCAAGCTGATCTTGGTGAATGGAAGTCCATGTCACTGAGCCCATGCATAACCTCCATCCCTGACACCATGGCCACTTTTTTTCATGAGCCCATTTGCAATGACGGGAGTGGATAGGAAAGAGGATAATTGGTTTCCACAGAATGCGTCATCCTATCCACTTGATTGTTAAAATCGTCCTCTGCTGAGGTCACCCTTTGGTGAGCATTCACATGAGACATAAATGTCTTCACTACTTTGTCCCATTAAGACAGGTATATCCACATACCTCTTCCCCATACCTCCTGGTCACCAATTTTCCAATCATGTTCCTTTCGAGTCCCTGACCATCCAGCCAAAACAATGGCTGCAGCCCATGAATTGTATACAATTGCACATCTGGCCATTTCTCCTTCCAAGCAAAGTGAACAACCAAGGTGTACTGTTTGATGTTTTGCCCATTAGAAGGATTTTCCTTCACCATTGTCCTTCAGGGAGTTCCCAAACAGGGGCTGCAGTGTTTACTGCTGTCCACTTCCAAGTGGTGCCTACATATTGCACAGGACCATCTGTAAATTAGGCATGAGTTTTCTCTTCCTCAGTCAACTGATCATAAGAAAGTTTCCATGAGGCCATAGGTGAAAACTGAAAGGGGGCAGATAATGCATCAGGAATGGAGACTATGAGCATTTAGACCACTTCCTCATGCAATTTACTTGTGCCTTCAGGTCCTGCCCAAGCCCTGTCTTGTATATGCTACTTCCATTTAATGATGTAGTGCTGCTGTGCATGTTGAATTTTATGTCTGTGTGGGTCAGACAACACCCAGTTCATGATAGGCAGCTCAGGCCACATGGTGACTTGATGGCCCATGGTTTTTGGCTTGTTAAGGCCCAGTAATGAGCTAAAAACTGTTTCTCAAAAAGAGAGTAATTATCTGCAGAGGATAGCAGAGCTTTACTACAGAATTATTAAGGTCTACACTGTGATTCACCAGTAGGGGCCTTCCAAAGATTCCAAAGAGTGTCTCTATTTACCACTGACATTTCAAGCAAAAACATCATTGGATCAAATGAACCATATGGTCCAAGTGGCAGAGCAGCTTGCGTGGCAGCCTGAACCTATTGTAAATCCATCTCTTGTTCTGGGTCCCACTCAAAACTAGCAGCTTTTGAGTCACTTGACAAATAAGCTCAAGTAGCACACCCAAATCAGGGATACTTTTTCTCCAAAATCCAAAGAAGCTCATCAGGTGTTGTTCTTCCTTTTTAGCTGTAGGAGGGGAGAGATGTAACAACTTATTCTTCACCTTAGAAGGAATACCTTGACATGCCCCACACCACTGGACTCTAGAAATTGCACTGAGGTGGAAGGTGCCTGAATTTTTGTAGGATTAATTTCCTACCATCTAGTGCACAAATGTTTTATCAATAAGTCCAGAGTCATTGAAGCTTCTTCCTTACTACATCCAATCAGCATAATGTCATCTTTGCAATGGATCAGTGTGATGTCTTGTGGAAAGGAAAAGCAACCAAGGTCGTTGTGGACTAAATTATGACATAGGTCTGGAGAGTTGATATAACCCTGAGGTAGGACAGTGAAGATGTATTGCTGGCCTTGCCAGCTGAAGGCAAGCTGCTTCTGGTGTTCCTTTGAAATCAGAATCAAGAAAAAAAAACACTGGTCAGATCAATAGCTGCATACCAGGTACCAGGAGATGTATTAATTTGCTCAAGCAATGAAACAACATCTAGAAGAGCAGCTGCAATTGGAGTCCCCACTTGGTTAATTTTACAACAATCCTCTGTCATTCTCCAAGATTCATCTGGATCAGGCCAAACAGGTGAGTTAAAAGGGGATGCAGTGGGAATCACCACCTCTGCATTCTACCAGTCTTTGATGGTGGCAGTAAACTCTGCAATCCCTCCAGGTATGCAGTATTGCTTTTGGCTTACTATATTTCTAGGGAGGGGCAGTTCTAATGACTTCCACTTGGCTTTTCCTGCCATAATTGCCCTTACTCCACTTGTCATAGATTCAGCGTGGGGATTATGCCAGTTACTGAGTACATCTATTCCAATTATGCATTCTGGAACTGGAGAAATCACTACAGGATGAGTTCAGGGACCCACTGGACCCACTGTGAGATGAACATGAACTAAGACTTCATTTATGACTTTATCTCCATACCCCCACCCCACTCTGGCTGGTAGGCCACAGTGACATTTTGAGTCTCCTGGAATTAGTGTCAGTTCACAGTCAGTGTCGAGTAATCCATGAAAAGTCTGATTATTTCCTTTTCCCCAATGAACAGTCGCTTTCATAAAAGTCTGAATGTCCCTTTGGAGAAGCCTAGGAGAAAGATTAACAGTATAAATTTTTGGCAGTGTAGTGGGGTCCTTCCTCAAGGTGACCTCGATTCCCCTTCATTCAAGGGGTTGTAGGTCTGTAAACTGGCTCAAGTCTTGGAACTGAACGAGGGTCTGTGACTGTCTATTCTGGCAATCTGAGTTAGATTACCATTCACTTGACCTAGAAATCTTTTGCTTATACAGATCAAGTAAATATTTAGTAGATTTCCTATCTACTTCACTCCTAGGAACACTGTGACTAAGTAGCCAACACCATAAGCCCATATAAGTCAGACTATGCTGATTACTGTTTTGACTCTGCCGTCTGTTATGGTAACCACGCCTACTTTGTCAGTTGAATGCAGTCACTTAGCCCCTATCACTGTGGTGTCCAATCAGCCCCATCGTAGCTAGGTGTCTTAATTCAATTAGGGCAGTTCTCGCTGTCAAATCTGACTTAGATAAAATAGAAATCACAGCATTCTTCAAGGATGCTGGGCTCCCTTCACAAATTTGTTCCTTACCATTTCAGTAAAAGGTGTGTCCTGTGGGCACTCCACGTGTGGTTCTGTGAGTCTAACCTGATAAATTCTCTCTAACATGCCAATTTTCCTAAGCGTTTGGATACTTTCTTCTACAGTATACTATGGCAGGTCTGGTACTTCAACTTGATTTAGTGTAGGCCACCCCATAATCCATACTTCAGGGAACCAAGAAAATAATTGATTAGATCCTTTCCTAACCTCTCAAGCTGAAACACTGAATGAAAGAATCTGTGCTTAGTGGGCCCGTATCAATAAACTCAGACTGATCCAACTTTATGTTCCTTGTACTATTATCCCACACCTTAATAGCCATTCCCATACATATTCCCCAGTTTTCTGTTTGTACATATTAGAAATGTCAACAGTTCTTTTGGAATGTAGCATACCTCCTCTTGGGTCACACTTTTCACTTCTCCTTTTGGGGCTTGCTGGGTCTTAAGTCTAGTTATAGGTCTAGAAGCAAAAATGGGTGGTGGAGATGGGTCCTGAGAATATTCAGCAATATCTTGTAAGGCATAAACCTTAGGCAATGCCCAAGGCAGCGACCCGAGAGAGAGAGAAAGAGAGACTTATATTAAGGAAGTGGCTCACACAGTTATAGAGGCTGGCAAGTCCCAAGCTCGTGGGTCAGGCATCAGGCTGGAGGCTTCTCCTGACTCACATAGCTGCGGAGGCTGACGAATCCAAGATTGGCAGGCAAAACAGCAGGCTGCTGGCTCAAGTCACAAGAACCGGAGGTCAGATGATGATGAGCTGGATGCGGGATCCAGGGCAAGCAAGTGAGCTTTGCCAAAATGTCTATATATATGTGTGTGTGTGTGTGTGTGTGTGTGTGTGTGTGTGTGTGTGTATATGTATATATATACGTATGTATATATATGATGCAGGCCACACCCCCAAGGAAACTCCTCTTAAACTGATTGGCCTATTACATCAGATCACATCATGTAGGATAACTACACCATTATAGAACTGCCAAACTACGTCATTATGTAACTGCCAAACTACATCATTACATAACAACCAAATTACTGAGAATTATGGTCCAGCCAAGTTGACACACAACCTTCACCATAACAGTAATGAATGGAGAAAGACCAAGACAGACAATTAACTGATATGACTCTTAACCAGGCCCTCAGAATCAATCTGGGGAAAAGTTGAAAAATCCAGGAAAAAAAAACCAAAAACAAAACCACTCACTAATATTCCCCAACTGAAGGAGTCTAGACTTAGACCAAAGGGAATGTGTAGGCACTTGATAAGGCGTTGAGGAAGAACAAGAAAAATTCTGAATATTAGAGGCTCTTCTTTAACACCTTGATACCTCACCTGGGCAAGACTCCACCAAAGAATTGTAGTCACCTTGAATTTTGCTTATTTCTGCCCCTACTCTTGATGAGAGAGACAGGGCAGCTACTTGAGAGCTATGGATGAAGAAGCGGAAAGGGACACTAAAACTCACCTGTTGCCGTCTACTCTATTCCAACTCATACTGACCCTGTAGGACAGAGGAAAACTGCCCCATAGAGTTTCCAAGGCTGTAATCTTTACAGAATTAGACTGCCACAGGTTTCTCCCACAGAGCAGCTGTTGGATTCAAACCACTTACCTTTTGGTTAGCAGCCGAGCACTTAACGACTGTGCTACCAGGGCTCCTTAAGGGGGACACTAAACTAATTATATAAAGTTCTGAGTCTCCATCCTGAATGTGGGAGGGGAGAGGATTTCTACACCTGAGGTAAGGCTCCCAGGATTAAAATATGCCCCTTACCAGGCAAAGTAAATTCAGCTCATATCCCTTAACAAAATTGTTGAAGGTAGAGCAAAGATCAGGCCTTCCAAGAACAACTGCTTAGTGAGGACGAAAGGTGCTGCCTGCCACTAGTCCCACAAGCTCTTAGGAAAAAGAAGAAAACATCAAGAAAATACACACTTCTATGACTCCAAACTGATACTCTAAAGAGGAAGGCAAGAGAACATGACAAGAAAGTCTAGGAGAATGTATCCACACATTATCAGAATAAAGTTATAATAGATGTTATACCAGCTTGTTCATGTTCAAACAGAAATATGATGAAATTAAATATTATAGTAACTAGCATTATGTTGGTAAATATTTAATAATCACCAGTCTTGGGAGGTGAGGGTGTCTGGCAGGGAGGAATTTGTTGTGTTTACTAACTACCACAGTGTAAATACTCCTGCCACGACTGATTTCAACCTACCAAACATGAAGTCACTTAATATGAAGTTGGAAAGATGCAAACATTTGACTCTCATGAGCCAGTTCCAGCACACCAATGAGGGTTGTTGTTGTTAGGTGCCATCGAGTTGGTTCCTACTCATAGCAACCCTATGTACAACAGAATGAAACACTGCCTGGTCCTGTTCCATCCTCACAATCATTGCAGTGTATGAGTTCATTGTTTTCAAACGCAAGGAGCTTACCTTCCAGCACCGTATCAAACAATTTTCTGCTGCTATTCACAAGGTTTTCACTGGCCAATATTATTAGAAGTATATCACCAGGTCTTTCTTCCTAATCTGTCTTAGTCTGAAACCCATCCACCATAGGAGACCCTGCTGGTATTTGAAATACTGATGGCGTAGCTTCCAGCATTACAGCAATACGCAAGCCACCACAGTATGACAAACTGACAGATGAGCTACCAATGAGGATAGCTGTGGAAAAACTCCAATAAGCAGTAAATATGGATAAAAGGAAGAGCATGAATAGGACAGACTATGATTACATTCTGAATGAAGGTATAAGCCAGGAAATTCTCTGCAATTTTTCCATTCTAAAACTTAAACAGGACAAATATTTTATTTAAAAAAAATCAAGAACCAAGAATTAAAATAACAGAATGTAGTTGCACAAATATAGAAACAAATTCAAGACCGAAATAAAACACTTGTAGAATAACTAAACAAATTGGAAATATCATGAATCAAATTGACACAATTGAGAATTACTAACCAGGGAAAAAGGATTTAGACCAATGAAAGAATGCAGAAAAATATTTGAGATTTTATTTTATTTTTTTTTAAATCAATGCTTAAATGCTATGGAGACAATTGATATATTTGAAATAGAAATCACAACAAATGGTAAAGAAAGCATACTCTTTGGCTCTCACTCAGTTACAAATATGAATTCAAGGATCTTAAAAACATTAGCAAATAAAATTCATGAGCATCTTGAAAGAAAAATACAGCATGATTTAACAAGGGTTATCTCAGGAATGTAAGCATTGTTCATTATTACCAAATCATATATTTCATTATATAAATAGACTTAAAAAGTAAAAGCATTTATTTCAAATAATAATAATATCAAGACACCAATACTTCTGTGACATTTTGTGTGTTTACACAGGTATGTGTATATTTGGAGATATATATATTATGTACCTATTTATTATATATATATAATCTAAATTATCTGTAGCTATATCTATCTGTAAACCCGTAGAAACTCATTGCCATCGAGTCAATTCCCACTCTTAGTGACCCTATAGGACAGAGTAGAACTTCCCCATAGGGTTTCAAAGGAGCAGCTGGTGGATTTGAACTGCTGTCCTTTTGGTTAGCAGCCAAGCTCTTAACCACTATACCACCAATGCACCATATCTATCAATACATATAATAAAAATGTATCGCCATGTTAATGATGAAACACTAGAAGCATTCTCATTAAAGATGAAGAGAGAGATGGGCTCTATAAATACTATGTTTTACATTGCTCTGCAAGTACTAGATAATGCAATGCAATTGAGGTACACTTATAAATAGTATATAATAAATGGAATACAGATGCAAAAATTATCATCATTTGTATATTAATGAATATCCTGAAAACCCAAAAGAAGCAACTGAACTATTATTACAAAAAAATATAATTTATTAAGGAGCCAGTTACAAAATTAAAATAAAAGCTCAATAGCCTCCCTATGTGCAAATAATATCCAGTTAAAACATGTCTCATTTATAATAGAAAAATAGGAATTATATGTTTATATGTAAATTACCTATATATAAAGGGTTTGTAAGAAAATTCAAACAAATGTTAAACCATACCATGTCTTGGATAAAACCAAAAACCAAACCTTATGGGGTAGTTCTACTCTGTCCTATAGGGTCGCTATGAGCTGGAATCGACTTGATGGCAACGAGTTTCAATAGGTTTATAGATAGAACTAGCTATAGATAATATAGATTATATATATACATATAAAATAAATAGGTATATAATATAGATATATGTATCTCCATGTCTTGGATACTGTCATGGATTGAATTGTGTCCCCCAAAAATATCTGTCAACTTGGCTGTGTCATGATTCCCAGCATTGTCTGATTGTCTACCATTTTGTCATCTGATGTGATTTCCCTATGTTTTGTAAATCCTATCACTATGATGCTAATGAGATGGATTGGCAGCTGTTACATTGATGATATCTACAAGATTAGACAGTGCCTAAGCCAACCTCTTTTGAGATATAAAAGAGAATCAAGCAGAGAGATATGGGGACCTCATACCACCACGAAAGCAACGCCAGGAGCAGAATGTGTCCTTTGGACCCAGGGTTCTTGTGCGGAGAAGCTCCTAGCCAGGGGAAGATTTATGACAAGGACCTTCCCCCAGAGCCAACAGAGAGAGAAAGCCTTCCCCTGTAGCTGATGCCCTGAATTTGGACTTCTAACCATCATCCACTTGTAGCATTTCTGTCATAGCAGCTCTAGATAACTAAGACAGATAGGAACCCTTAATTTTGAAAAGAGTCATTCTTTTATTCATTCAGTCACTCAACAAATATATGACTTTGTGGAGAGGACCTAGTGAGAGAGAGAATGTACACAAATAAAAAAATATATGTGATGAAGATATGTGCTATGAGGAAATACCAGGCAAGGAAAGAGAAAAGAGAATGCCAGAGTTGGATGGAAGTGTATTTTTGTAAACAGGTTAGGGCATGGTCAGGGAAGGCCTCACTGACAGCTGACAATCGGAGCTCTGACCAAAGGAAATGAACAAGCAAGCATTTCAGGCAGAGGGAACAGCAAGGGCAAAGTCCTTAGACTGGGAAAAGATTGGGGTATTTAGGAACAGCATTCAGGCCCGTGTGGTTGGAGTGGAGTGATCAAGAGAAAAATTAATATGAGATGCTGTTGAGAGAGAAAGCCGGGGCTGAACCTCATAGGGTCTCTTGGTCATTGTACTACTCTGGAATTTACTCTGAGTGAGATGGGTACCCTTGGAGGGTTGTGAGCATAGAAGAGACATCCTCTAACTATATTTTATAGACTCATTTTGACACTCATAATCCTCAAAATATGCAGTTTGATTCTGTTTAAATTACAGTTTTTTTTTTTTCCTTCTGTAGAAATTCGGAAAATGACGCTAACCCTCATCTGGAAAAATCCAATGTGCAAGAGTAGCGACAAAACGTATGCAGAAAAGAACAAATATGGTAATATCAATCAAACCAGACATTCACCATATTACTAAGCTATCATGATTAATGCATTCTTATACTGGAGTAGATCAAGTAAATGTGGATTTCAGTATTTGATAATTCTGATATTCTAAATTAGTGTTGAAATAATAAATCTTGTTAAGAACTGGCTAGATATTTGAAAATTAAATGATATATTTGTGAAGACCTTTAGGGCCTTATACCAAAATAAATTTCAGTTCTTTAAGAATATGTAAACATAAAAATAAATCCACCAAAGTTCTAGAAGACAATATGTATGAACATATATTTATATTTTGGAAATTTATGTGTATATGCGTGTGTGTGCTGAAGTGCAAAAAATCTTTACAAGTAGATCTCCAAATCCAGAAGCTATAGAGGTAAACTTCAACAATAAATTAAAAACTAATATACTCACTGCCATTGAGTAGATTCAGATCCATAGTGACACCCTAGGACAAATAGAACTGACCACAGGGTTTTTAAGGCTGTAATCTTTACTGAAATAGACTGCCACATCTTTCTCCGACTGGTGGGTTCAAACTGCCAACCTTTCAGTTAGAAGCCAAGCACTTAACCACTGCACCCCCAGCGCTCCTTAAAAACTCATAAAATCATTAGTAACTTACTAGTAAAAATTATCAAAATCGAAATTAAATGACTAACTTGAAGATATTAAAACACACATTATTTACTAGAGACTAATTTACTTGAAATAGAACATTTAAAAATAAATATGAAAAACAAGAACAACCTGATAGAAACAGAGATACAAATGGCAAATGAATGTGAGAAAATACTTTCAACTCTAGTTTTGAATAAAAATATTCAAATCAAAAAAGGAACAAGATTCTAGTTTTCCACTGATAGATTGGCAAAAATAATTAGAAATAATTGATGGTATCTAGAGCTGGGAGGATGTGAAAAAATGAGCATTATACATTGATCCAAAGTTTCCATAGGACACCTTGGCAAATGTACTTAGCATGTGATGAATTTGATAAATTCGGTGAAAATGTTGTACAAGAATAGACAATACATATTATTGAAACAGAATAAAAATTAACAAATACAGCATTTCATACATAACAGACTTTCAATCCAGTGAAGAAAGGATGCTTTATTCAATGAATATATTTGCATGATATATATATATTTAATAACTCTCTATATAATATATATAAATTTATATATAAATACTCTAAACATATGTATGAAAGGAAATAAGGCTAAATCCATATTTCTAGCTTATCAAAAATAAATTCAAAATAGATTAATATTTCAAATGCTAAAAATGAAAAAGCAATTTTTAGAAAGTACTTACTGTTTGACCAAGTGATCCTGTTGCTAGGAATTCAACATTTACTTTCATTGACTGTTTTCCAAGCATTCTTTATAATAGAAAATAAACTTTAAAAAGCTCAAACGCCAGTCAATAGGGGTCTAGTTAAATTTGCAAGCTGTACATCCATACAATAAAATACTATGTAGCTATTAAAAAGAAAGAGGCAGATCTGTGGTTACATGGAAAGATCTTGTGGCTATTCCATTCAGTTAAAAAAACAAAAAGCAAAGTTAAAAATAGCATGTTTAGTAAGTCTGTGTTTGTGTAACATTTCAAAAAGGGGTTATATATAAAAATAATTGTATTAATAATAGCATCCAGCATGTTTTAATTATTACTATGTGCAGAGGATGATTGTAAAAGCTTTACATCCATTAAGTCACAACAACTCTAAAAGGTAAGCACTATTAATATTCTCCCTCTTGCTCAGAAAGCCAAAGTAAATTGCCCGCAGTCCTAGTAAATGGTGGACCCAGTATTCAAACCCTGGTAATTTGACTCCAAATCTGGCATTGTTAATGATTAACCACTGTGGTGTGGACACACACACACACACACACACACACACACACACACACACACACGCTTAATTATTTCTCTGGGTACAAAAAAAAAAGCAGATTTGTTGTAGGTACCTGGGGTAGAAGAATAAGAGTTGGGTACTGGAGTATGGGCAAACTTACAGTCATTTTATAACTTTCTGTACCTGTTTGATTTTTTTTAACCATATGTAGATTTTATTTTCTTGATTAAGCAATTAAACCTGATTTAAAAAAAAAAAAAAAAGAAAAGAAAGAAAGATAACCAAAAAAACGGAAGGGATTCCAATAGTCCTCAGGAACTCGAAGGGAAAATGACCCGAGCTGCCATAAATATCTCTCTGTGGTACTGAGTGATGAACCTTGATGCTCCTGAAGCTGAGAGCAGCAGGCTCGTTGCCTTTGCACCCGGTCGTCCCCTTTCTGAGCTGGTGCCTGGGAGCTGCTCGCTGGAGGAGAACCCTGCAGGCGCCACTGTGTTGCATGTCTTATCAGTAAAGACATCAGAGAAGGATGCTGCTCTCTTTATCATGTCTGTCCTATCTATCGATCAAATTCTCTCTTTTTCTCTCTGCCTGACAATGTGATACCCAGGAGCTCAGACAGTGCTGCTGGACTCAGAACAAACAACAATGTTGGCGGGATACTCACTTATCATCCCCCTGGGAAGGGAGGCCTGAGAGCCAGCACTGGCTGGCCGAGTCCCTGGTACAGAGGCTTGGTTTCTTTGGCAGTGAAGGACTCACCGTATGTCTCCAGGCACCAGCTAAATCTCTATCTCTAAAGGAGCAGTTAACTGTATCCATCACGAGAGGACTCAGGTGTCAAGCACGCTGGCAAACTCCTGGCTGCTACCTGAAACCTCCAGAACTCTGCATTGTTCTTTCCAGGTTCTGAGAGAGAGGTTATGAGAGGGACCAGGCCACTAGTGTTGGGCCACGGAGAAACAAAATCAGCCCTTCTGCAAGTCCAAAGTCAGTGTGAACTGAAAATGCTTGGTGTAAAGGCAAAAGTAAAAGGCCATTGGGGAGCTCCACATCTCTATTTTCTCATGCAGTTTTCAGTAGCCAATTCCTTGAGTCTTGCTTCACTTTCCCCAGGTGATTCAAGAAAGGAGTGCAAATCAAGTCCTGATAGTGAGCCCTTGACACAAGAACTGAGTGGACAGAACAGCTATAGATGGAGAATCCAGAATTGTGTGTATATGTGTGTGTGTGTGTTAATACAAGGAAATTACCATAGTGTCTTCCAACTGTGAGGAGTCAGAGAGAGGGGTAGTATACATATGTCAGTTTGGGTGTATAGGAAAGAGAGTGCCAAGGAAGATTATGGTGACTTAGGAAAAAGTATTTTGGACTGAAAAAAAAAAAAAAGACCAGAGCAGTTTTTCCATATATCATTATTTTGACTGTTTTCATGAGTAAGGTTTCTTTGGAAAATCAAACTTGATCAGACTCGTATCAGATTTTTGGCTTCCTCCTTTACATGAAATTGTGTATATTTCTTGATCAGTGGTTCTCAAACTCTTTTGGTCTAAGCACCATTTTACACTCTTCAAAAATTAAAGAACTTTTGTTTATATGAATTACATCTGTCTCTATTCACCTGATTAGAAATTAAAAAAGACATTTTGGAAACATTAATGTAATAAACCCATTACATAGAACACAAAACATTTTTATAAAATGACTATATTTTCCAAAAAAATAAAATTAGGAAGAAGAGTGGCATTGTTTTATATTTTTGCAAATCTCTTTAATGTCTACCTTAACAGAGGACCATTGGTCTGCCCGCTTCTGCCTTTGATCTGTCATGTTCGGTAGCCTCTGGAAAACTCCACTGTATACTCTCAGAGAATTAGAGTAAAAAGTAGAAACATAATGTTTCATTATTAGAAGTAAAAGAGCCCCTGGGTGGTGCAAACGGTTACCACATTCAGCTGCTATCCAAAAGTTTGGAAGTTCCAGTCCATATAGAGGCACCTCAGAAAAAAGGCCTGATGACCTACTTCTAAAAGATCAGCCACTGAAAACCCTATGGAGCACAGTTCTACTCTAGCATACATGGGCACGTCAAGAGTCGGAAGGGACTTGACAGCAACTAGTTATTTTTATGAAAATAGTGTTAACCTCAAAGACTCCCTGAAAGAGTTTCAGGTGTCCCCAAGGATTCCCAGACAACACTTTGAGAACCACTGGTCTTCTTAATTTGTAGGCCATGAAGTAATTGAAGTAATGTGTGAGAAAGCCACCCTTGTTATTGGATTGAATGTAGTGTTGCTATTACTAACACTATTGTTTCCGCTACTTAAAGGTTGCTCACTGGAAGGTGAGCACTCTGGTTTTAGGAAGGCCAGCTATGATCTTAAACATTAAGCCCTGTGAGGTTGTCTTTTAAGAAAGACTTGTAGGAAAAACTCATGTCCTATTAAACCCACAACTCTCCAACAGCTGGGCATTTGAGGATTTTCTGATGAATTCAATGATTGAGAACTTCAACTTTTAGAAATTAGAAATCCAGTGGCTTTTTTTTTTTTTTTAATTGTGTTGCATTTGGAGAGCTGCACCAAGTTCGTGTTGTATAAATGGCACCCCAGTCGTAATTCCACCACGGGTTAAGTTGGACAGGACAGGCTTTTGTCTTTTGGTTGGAAATTCTTACTTATCTCTCAAGAGTTTGTGGGGAGAAGATGAGAAAACAGATGGAAAAGTCCAATGAGAAGTTAGTGCAGTAAAATATAAGATTTATTCATTTGTATCTCTGTTTGATTTTTGAAAGAGTCAATGTGGGATTGTTGCCATGTTAATGTCCAAAATCTGACCTTCAGAGAATATATCGACCACCCAGAAATCCGACCTTCAGGGAATATATGCATCACGCAGATAGTTGGAAATGGGAATAACCAGTGAGAAGTTCAATAAAGTCACATTCAATAATAATTGCTCAAAAGATCATGAATCCCGAAAAACAGAAATCAGTTTACAACAAATGAACCCAGATAAACTTTCTAAAATACTAGATTATTTGGAAAAGGGATTTCTTCCCCTAGTGACTAGAGGGAGCCCTGGTGGCACACTGGTTAAGAATTTAGATGCTAACCAAAAGGTTGGCTGTTTGAATCCACCAGCCGCTCCATGGAAACCATACGGGGCTGTTCTACTCTGTCGGACAGGGTTGCTATGAGTCGGAAGCGACTCAATGGCAGTGGGATTTCTTTGGTTTTAGTAACTAGAGAGGGCTGTAGGTTTGCAGCACAATAATCCCAAACAGCAGGGACACACGGGCACACATGCACACACACACACACACACACACACACACACACACACACGAAATCACCCTGGGGGAAGACTTCCCTGTTTTGTGGGTTTGCCCAACCCCAGTCTTGCTGCAGCTTCTAGGTTCAGAATACTGAGATAACATAAAGATGTCTGACCTTTCGTGATAAGCATAAACTTACTAGCTGTAAAATCTTTGGCAAACTAATTAACCTATCTGGCTTCACTGTATCATAAAATAGATATATTATTTGCAGAGTTATGAGGATTCAATGAGATAATATATAGGTGAGCCTAGTTTACTGCCTGATGCTTAGAAATATTCAGAAAATGCACTGCACCCCCACCACACCTTCAACTAGATCAAAAGGACAGGGCAATCCACAACCCTAAAGGACTGGGAATTTTTTATATTGGCCTGAGGATTTTGCCACATGTGGAAGATGCCTTAAGGGAAAGAAATGACATGGCTTAACAAAAAGAAATCCCCCCCAAAAAAACAAACCGGTTGCCGTCTAGTTGATTCCGACTCATAGCGATCCTATAGGATAGGGTAGTGCTGCCCCATAGAGTTTCCAAGGAGCAGCTGGTTCATTTGAACTGCTGAATTTTTGGTTAGCAGCCAAGGTCTTAACCACCATGCCACCAGGGCTCCTTAACGGAAAGAGGTTGGCAATAAAATTCATTACTTAATGTTTGGGAACTTGGTTTAAAAGTCAGAGAAGATACTATTATTTGGTTTCAAGTGGAAGATGTTGCTAGGGAAATAACTTGTCAGGAGAAATATGAACCTGTTATGTAGCTTAGGGGTGGAAGGAAAGCTGCAACTGTAAATAAGCATTTGTAACTGGTGTGAAATGTAAGGTTAATTTCTACTTTAAAAACTGTATTTATTATTTGTCCTACTTTATTCCAAGTATAGACTACAAGGTAATGTGCGTGCCAAGCAAAGCTAACATATGCACACACTCACACACACACACACACACGAACATTTAATGTTGGTTCAGGAAGGAACTTTAAAGATGATCTGCAATAGTTTCCAACCAAAGGGGTACTGATTAGAACATGTTTTTTTTAAAAAAAGAAAACTGTTGCCATGGAGTCCATTCTGACTCATAGCTACCTTACAGGACAGAGCAGAACTGCCTCATGGGTTTCCAAGGAGAGCCTGGTGGATACAAACTGCTGATCTTTTGGTCAGCAGCCAAATGCTTAATCACTGTGCCACCAGGGTCCCAGGACATGTATGGGAATGGGAACCTCTATTTTAAAAAATTTTTTGGCTGGAATAATGCCTAAGGACTACTACTGACTCGCCGCTAATTTCAGGATGCTAACATGCAGTTAAGAATATGTCAGGGTAGTCTTGCTAGGAAGCCCTGTGTTCCACCCCAAATGCAAATGGGACTTCTTTTGAGAGACACTGGCATTTCAGAGTAGTGTGGAGCTTCCCTGACTTTTTCATGCCCAGAGAACTACTTGGAAATATAATTAAGACTAGAATCCTCGATTACTGTGCCCCAGTGCTTACTCTAATAAATCTTGAATATCTCGATAAATATAGTGAGAACAATTTTTACCCTGGGAGCCATATAATATTTCTTTTTTTATTTTTTCCCATACAAAAATTTATACATACATTGTTATGTGACTCTAATTGTTCTCCTCATACTTGAAAGCACACTCCTCCTTTCCACCCGATTCCCAATGTCCATTCAACCAGCTCCTAACACTCTGTGCCTTCCCATTTCACCTCCGGACAGAAGTTGCCCGTTAAGTCTCTTGTATCTACTTGAGCTAAGAGGCACACTCCTCACTAGAATCACTTTATGTCCCACAGTCCAGTCCAATCCCTGTCTGAAGAGTTGGCCTCAGAAATTGTTTTAGTTCTGGTCAGATAGAGAATCCAGGAGCCATGCTTTCTGAGGTTCCTCCACCTCAGTCAGACCATTAAGTCTGGTCTTCTTACTAGAATTTGAGTTCTGCACCCCACCTTTCTCCTGCTCTATACGGGACTCTGTTGTGTTCCCAGTCAGGGTGGTCATTGGTGGTAGCCAGGCACTGTCTAGTTCTTCTGGTCTCAGGCTGATGAAGTCTCTGGTTTATGTGGCCCTTTCTGTCTCTTGGGCTAATACTTTCCTTTTGTCTTTGGTGTTCTTCATTCTCCTTTACTCCTGGTGGTTGGGACTAGTTGATGCATCTTAGATGGCCGCTTGCAAGCTTTTAAGACCCCAGACGCCACTCACCAAAGTAGGATGCAGAACATTTTCTTAATAAGTTTTGTTATGCCAGTTGACCTAGATGTCCCCTGAAAGCATGTTCCCCAGACCCCTACCCCTGCTACTCTGTCCCTCAAAATGTTTGATTGTATTCAGGAAACTTCTTAGCTTTGTGTTAGTCCAGTTGTGCTGACTTCCCCTGTAGTGTGTGCTGTCCCTCCCTTCAACTAAGAAAATTCTTGTCTACTATCTAGTTAGTAAATAAACCTCACCCTCCCTCCCCACCCTCATAACAATCAAATAATGTTTTCTTCTGTGTTTAAACCTTTTCTTAAGTTCTTATAATAGTGGTCTTATACAGTATTTGTCCTTCTGTGACTGACTAAATTCACTCAGCATAATGACCTCCAGATTCCTCCATGTTCTAATATGTTTCACAGCTTCATCATTGTTCTTTATCGTTGCATAGTATTCCATTGTGTGCATATACCAGAATTTGTTTATCCATTCACCCGTTGATCGGCACCTAGGTTATTTCCATCTTTTTGCTATTGTGAACAGTGCTGCAATGAACATGGGTGTGCATATATCTATTTGTGTGGCAGCTCTTGTTTCTCTAGGATATATTCCAAGGAAAGGAATAGCTGGATCATATGGTACTTCTATTTCTAGCTTTTTAAGGAAGCGCCAAATCAATTTCCAAAGTGGTTGTACCATTTTACATTCCCACCAACAGTGTATAAGTGTTCCAGACTCTCCACAACCTCTCCAGCATTTATTATTTGGTGTTTTTCGGATTAATGCTGGCCTTGTTGGGGTGAGAGGATATCTCATTGTAGTTTTGATCTGCATTTCTTTAATGGCTAATGATCATGAGCATTTCTTCATGTTTCTGTTAGCTGACTGAATATCTTCTTTAGCAAAGTGCCTGTTCATATCCTTTACCCATTTTTTGTTGTTGAGGTTTTGCAGTATCTTGTATATTTTAGAGATTAGATGATTGGATTTGTCGTAGCCAAAATTTTTTTCACAGTCTGTAGGTTGTCTTTTTACTCTTTTGGTGAACATAAGTGTTTGATTTTTAGGAGCTCTCAGTTATCTAGTCTCTCTTCTGGTGCTTGGGCATTGTTACTTTTGGTTCGTATTGTGTTTATGCAATGTTTTAGGGCTCCTAGCATTGTCCCTATTTTTTATTCCATGATCTTTATCGTTTTCAATTTTATATTTAAGTCTTTGATCCATTTTCAGTTAGTTTTTGCATGTGGTGTGAGGTATGGGTCTTGTTTCAGTTTTTTGCAGAAGGATATCCAGTTATGCCAGCACCATCTGGGCCTTTGTCAAATATCAGCTGCTCATAGGTGGATGAATTTATGTCTGGATTCTCAATTGTGTTCCATTGATCTATGTATCTGTTGTACCAGTACCAGGCTGTTTTCACTACTGTGGCAGTATAGTAAGTTCTAAAATGAGGTAGTGTGAGGCCTCCCACCTTTTTCTTTTAGAGTAATGTTTTACTTATTCCAGGGCCTCTTTCCTTTCCATATGAAGTTGGTGATTTGTGTCTCCATCTCATTAAAAAATGCCAGTGGAATTTGGATCGGGATTGCATTGTATCTGTAGATTGGTTTGGGGAGAATTGACATTTTCATAAGGTTGAGTCTACCTATCCATGAGCAAGGTATATTTTTCCACTTATGCAGGTCTCTTTTGATTTCTTGCAGTAGTGTCTTGTAGTTTTCATTGTATAGATCTTTTACATCTCTGGTTAGATTTATTCCTAAGTATTTTATCTTCTTGGGGGCTATTGTAAATGGTATTGATTTGGTGATTTCCACTTTGAGGTTCTCTTTGTTGGTGTAAAGGAATCCAACTGATCTTTGTGTATTTATCTTGTATCCTGAAACTTTGCTGAAATCTATTAGTTCCAGTAGTTTTCTTGTGGATTCTTTGGGGTTTTCTGTGGATAAGATCATATCATCTGCAAATAGAGATACATTGCCTTCTTCCCTACCAGTTTGGATGCCCTTTTTTTTCTTTTTCTAGCCTAATTGTTCTGGCTAGGACCTCCAGCACAATGTTGAATAAGAGTGGTGATAAAGGGCATCCTTGTCTGGTTCCCGTTCTCAAGGGGAATGCTTCCATTTAGGATGATGTTGGCTGTTGGCTTTGTATAAATGCCCTTAATTATACTGAGAAATTTCCCTTCTATTCCTATTTTGTTGAGAGTTTTTGTCATGATTGGATATGGACTTTGTCAAATGCCTTTTCTGCATCAATTGATAAGATCATGTGGTTCTTGTCTTTTATTTATGTGATGGATTACACTGATTGTTTTTCTAATGTTGAACCATCCCTGCATACCTGGTATAAATCCCACTTGATCATGGTGAATTATTTTTTGATATGTTGCTGAATTCTGTTGGCTAGAATTTTGTTGAGGATTTTTGTGTCACTGTTTATGAGGGTTATTGGTCTGTAATTTTCTTTTTTTGTGGTGTCTTTACCTGGTTTTTGTATCAGGATTATGCTGGCTTCATAGATTGAGTTTGGGAGTATTCCATCTTTTTCTATGCTCTGAAATACCTTCAGTATTAGTGGTGTTAACTCTTCTCGGGAAGTTTGGTAGAATTCTCCAGTGAAGCCATCCAGGCCAAGGTTTTTTTTTGTTGGGAGTTTTTTTAATTACCTTTTCAATCTCTTCCTTTGTTATGAGTTTATTTAGTTGTTCTACCTCTGTTTGTGTTAGTTTAGGTAGGTAGTGAGTTTCTAGAAATTTGTCCATTTCCTCTAGATTTTCAGATTTGTTAGAATACAATTTTTCATAGTATTCTGTTATGATTCTTTTAATTTCAGTTGGGTCTGTTGTTATATCACCCATCTCATTTCTTATACGGGTTATTTGCTTTCTCTCCTGTTTTTCTTTTGTCAGTTTGGCCAGTGGTTTATCAATTTTTTTGATCTTTTCAAAGAACCAGCTTTTGGTCTTGTTAGCTGTTTCAATTGTTTTTCAGTTCCCTATTTTATTTAGTTCTGCTCTAATTCTTGTTTCCTTTCTTGTGGCACCTGAGGGCTTCTTTTGGTGCTCTCTTTCTACTTGTTCTAGTTGTAGGGTTAATGTTTTGATTATGGCCCTTCTTTTTTCTGGATGTGTGCATTTATTGCTATAAACTGACCTCTGAGCGCTGCTTTTGCTGTGTCCCAAAGGTTCTGGTAGGATGTGTTTTCATTCTCCTTTGATTCTGTTAATTTCTTATTTCTGTCCTTAATTTCTTCTATAACCCAGTAGTTTCTGAGCAAGGCATTGTTCAGTTTCCATGTATTTGATTTTTTTTCCTTGCTTTTCCTATTATTGATTTCTACTTTTATGGCTTTATGATCAGAAAGGACACTTTGTAATATTTAGATGTTTTGGATTCTGTTAAAGCTTGCTTTGTGGCCTAATATGTGGTCTATTCTGGAGAATGTTCCATGTGCATTGGAAAAGAAAGTATAATTGGCCGCTGTTGGGTGGAATATTCAGTATATGTCTATGAGATCAAGTTGTTTGATTGTGGCATTTAGATCTTCTGTGTCTTTATTGAGCTTCTTTCTGGATGTTCTGTCCTTCCACTGAAAGTTTTTGTACAGCTGTCTATTTCTCTTTTCAATGCTGTTAGAGTTTGTTTTATGTATTTTGTCGTTGGATGGGTAAATATTTATTATGGTAATGTCCTCCTGGGGTATTGACCCTTTAGTCATTATACGGAGTCCTTCCTTACCCTTTGTGGTGGATTTTACTTTAAAATCTGTTTTGTCAGAGATCAGTATTGCCACACCTGCTCTTTTTTGGGTGCTGTTTACTTGATATATTTTTTCCCATCCTTTGAGTTTTGGTTTGTTTGTGTCTTTAAGTCTAAAGTGTGTCTTTTGTAGGCAGCATATAGACGGATTGTGTTTTTTAATCCAATCTGCCATTCTCTGTGTCTTGATTGGTGCATTTAGTCTGTTTACATTCAGCATAATTATTGATAGGTATGGGTTTAGTGCTGTCATTTTGATGTCTTTTTTTGTGTGTGTGTTGTTCACAGTTTCTTTGTTCCACTAATTTTTCTGTGCTGAGTCATTTTTATTTATGTATTTTATTTTCATCTTTTTCATTGTTGTTGATTTTGTATTTGGTGAGTCTTTAAGTTTTTCTTGTTTTTTAATCTGATGTGTAGGATTGTTAGTTTCCTTCATGGTTACCTTAATATTTACCCCTATTTTTCTAAGTTTAAAGCAATCTTTTATTTCTTTATATTTCCTTGACTTCCTCGCCGTATAAAAGATTTATGACTACATTTTTTAGTCCTTATTTTTTGTTTTAATGTTGTGATCTTTTACATATTAGTGTCTCTTTTTCCCTATATTTAGTCTTTTAGCCTTCATTTATTTTTGTGATTTCCCTATCTGAGTTGCTATCTAGTTGTTTTGCCCTATGTTCTAGTCTTAGGTTGTTATCTGATGTTATTGATTTTCGATTTTCTAACTTGAGGATTCCCTTTAGTATTTCTTGTAATTTTGGTTTGCTTTTTACAAATTCCCTAAACTTCTGTTTTTCTAGAAATGCTCTAATTTTGCCACCGTATTTGAGAGACAGTGTTGCTGGATATATAATTCTTGGCTGGTGTTTTTTTTCCTTCAAGGTTTTATATATGTCATCCCAGTGCCTTCTTGCCTGCATGGTTTCTGCTGAATAGTCAGAGCTTAGTCTTTATGACTCTCCTTTGTAGGTGACTTTTCATTTATACCTAGTTGCTCTAAAAATTCTCTCTTTATCTTTGGTTTTGGCACATTTGACAAGAAGTTGTCTTGGTGACTTTCTTTTGGGATCTTCCTTGTGTGGGGTTCAAGGAGCTTCTTGAATAGATACTTCTCCTCTTTCACAAAATCAGGGAAGTTTTCTGCCAACAAATCTTCAATGATTCTTTTTGTATTCTCTGATATCCTTCCCTGTTCTGGTACTCCAATCACTCGTAGCTTATTCCTCTTGATACTGTCCCATATGATTCTTAGGGTTTTTTCATTTTTTTAAATTCTTTTATCTGATTTTTCCTCAAATGAGTTGGTGTCAAATGCTGTATCTTCAGTCTCACTAATTCTGACTTCCATTGCCTCAGTTCTGCTCCTATGACTTTCTATTGAGTTGTCTAATGCTGAAATTTTATTGTTCATCTTTTGGATTTCTTCTTGTTGTCTATCTATGGATTTGTGTAGCGTGTTAATTTTGTCATTATGCTCTTGAATAACCTTAAATTCCTCTGTTGCTTTGTCTGTGTGTTCTTTGGCTTGTTCTGCCTGTTGTCTGATCTCCTGCTTGATTTCTTGAAGAGTTCTGAATATTAGTCTTTTGAATTCTACCTCCAGTAATTACAAGAAGTTCTCCTCCTCCGGAAGATTTTTAGATTCAATGTTTTGGTGGCTTGCTGAAGTCATCATGGTCTGCCTCTTTACATGATTTGATATTGACTGTTGTCTCCAAGCCATTAATAAGTTATTATATTTATTTATTTTATATTTGTTTACACTGTCCTAGCTTCTTGTTTTGTTTTGATTTGATATGCCCAAATAGGCTGGTCGTATAAGCTAATTTGATTTTTGACGTCTTTGAAGCTCTCATGTCTTGTCTCCTTTTGGCTAGAGCTGTTAGAAGGTACGTGAGCCCATGAATCCGTTTACTGTTCTTGTGGGGATTCAGCTGAGGTGTCCAGGTTGTTGGTCACCATGTGTATGGTGCAGGCTCTCACCTACAGTCCTAGATGGGCAGGGGTGATTGGAGTAGGCACAGGTATCTGGCTGCAGTAGGGGGTCATGCACTGATCAAGGCTGACTGCTGCCCCTGAGTGTCTGGGTGGAAGGCAAGTCCCTGTTCCCTAGAGCTCATTGGTAGGTGGGTTTTGCAGCCAGACTATGGGCACCCAGTGCTGTTCGCTGTAAGGACTGGGAGGCACCACTTATTCTTGGATCCCTGTCATGGGTGGCTCAGTGGAGTGAGTGGAGCCACCAGTCCTCAGGTCCCTGATGTGGGTAGGTGAGGACCCTGCTTAATGGATAGTGCAGTGACAAATGTCACGAATCGCCACTCTCCCTTACAGCAAATACAGATGAAAATAGGCTTCAGGTATATATCCTAGTATACTGTGCTAATGAGGGCCTGTGCTGTTGAAATGGGCCCACAGAGGTCTATGCAGGGGTGAAAGGCATTCAAAGTCTGTGTACCCCTTATGCCTGCGCCTAGGCAAAGGGGCTGTGTCTGCCCTGAGTTCCCGGCTTAGGGGAAGCTGGCAGAATATTTTTTCCTTTTTGTTAATTTGTTCCCTCTTCAAAGCTGGGAGAATGGTTCAGGGCATGCGATGGGTCCTACTTCCTGACCAGGGAGTGCTGCAATCTCTGACGCTGGATCTGGAACCAGAGCAGAGAGGGGAGGGAGCAGGTAAATGGGAGAGACGTATTTCCCAAAAGGAGAGTTTTTTTGTTTTTTGTTTTTTTTTAATCTGCTCAGTAGGTTAGATGCTTGTACTTATCTTTTGCCGAATGGAGGTTTGAGCCAACTCTCCACTGCTTGGTCTCTCTAGATGTGGAAACTGCATCCCGAGCACCCCTGCTTGCCTTGCCACTCAAGCCAGCTGATCCAGCCCACAGGATGCCAGTTCCCGCCAGGTCAGGTATGGCAACTTCTTGCTGCTTCTGAACTGTCTCTCCCTCCCCCTGCTGCTCAGTCCAATTCCTTAACTTTGTCTTTGATGTTCAGGGCTCCTAGATTGTCATATATAATTGATTCACTTGTTTCTTTTTTTGTTTTTTTTTTTTGTACGAGGGACCACAGGAACCATCTGACTACTCCATCTTGGCCCCCCCCCCACATCTGAATATTTTGTTAGAAATGTCCTTTCTGACTTCTCTTCCTATTGACATATTTACCAGTATTTCAAGCCTCAGTTCAGAAGCTATCCCCTATGTCTTAGGCTGGGTTCTCTAGAGAAGCAAAACTAGTGAATTGTATAAATACATATATAGAGAGATTTATATCAAGGAAATGGCTCACTCAGTTGTAGAGGTTGGAACGTCCCAAGTCAATGGATCAGGATAGAGGCTTCTCCTGATTCATTTAGCTACAGGGCTGGCGAACCCAAGACTGACAGGTCAGAGAGCAGGGCTCTTGCTCACAGACTGGGCAGCTCGATGAATTCCAAGACTGGCAGGTAAGCTGCTAGCTCAAGTCCCAAGAACCGGCGGTCATATGAACAGGAGCCAGCTGCAATATCCAGAGCAGGCAGAAGCTACAACATCCACTTATATTCAGATGCAGGCCACACATCCAAGGAAACTCCCTTTCAACTGATTGGCTACTCACAGCAGATCCTATCATGGGACTGATCACATATCAACACCTAGAATCATGGCCCGGCCAAGTTGACACAGTCTTAACCATCACACCCTATATGAAGCCTTCTGTAATACTCTTAGGCAAACTTTAGTTGGCTTTCATATTTTCTCATTTGGTGAGCTACTCCAATTCCATAGCTTTATTTATTAGTTTGATGTGAACAGCATTCCAATCTACAATTCTAGACCTAACTTTGGTTCTGACCTACAGGCTAACATTCCTAAAAGCTATGTATTAAGTATCTCTTCATGGGTCAACAATTTATCCTGTAGGACAACAAATTCCTGATAATACATCAGTAACTCCTAAGTTAACAGACACACACACACAGTATGTTAATGGATACTTTTACCATCCCATCCTCAGAAGCACACTACTGTGGCTTGAGTTATCTGATGTGTCAATTATTTAAGAGTTTTGTATGTTGCTGTGGCTAATTGTTATTGTCTGAGCATTTCTTTGCTCACTGCCTGTGTGAAGTAACTACCCTCTGGTTAAGGCAGACTGGATTCATGGTGCCATAGTTAGATTGATCCCCGAGGTCCCTGCCGTCCTAGGGCTCTGAGGAACCTCTAGTGACCAACCCCCAGAAGCTCTCAGCCGTACATCTGTGGAAGGAGATGGGCCTTGATAAGGGATGAGAATAAAGCGTGGGATGCTCTGGATCCTTCCGACATCCTACTATTCTCTGTCTGGAAAGAGACCTGCAGCCCAATTTTAAAATGTTCCTCCTAAGCCTGACTATGAGAAGTACTAAAGCCACCACACAGATGGGAGTGTGTTCCAAGCTTGCCTAGGTGGCAGACTAGAGGAAGAGGTCATATTGACATACATTGCTAGCACCTTCCAGATGCAACAGAGAAAATGGGCTTCTGCTTATTGGAAATTGCCATGCTAGTTTCCACAAATAGTAATTTGTGTATTCGTCTGCCTGTCTGTCTTTCTGCATAGTTACTTATATTTTAAGAGGAGGATCGCCAGTCAAAAGAATTCTAAGGCACTCTATTATATCCTTCTCCTTTTTCAAATAGATTACAGCGAACTATGGATTACTTACTGATCACTTGAAAAAGACACTGTTATGTATTTAAACCGGAAGCATTAATGGAAGATGTAAATCTTCTATCCTGTGTCCATGGTTTGTAAATTTAAAACTAAACATGAGTGGTTGTATTTTCCTCAATTTTATTAAAACTTAAACAAACAAATCCTGGATGCAGAGATAGCAAACAAATAAGAGCAATTATTTATAGATCTATTGATTTTAACAGAGCCCTGGTGGTGCAGTAGTTAAGAGCTCGACTGTTAACCAAAATGTCGGCATTACAAATCCACCAGCCACTCCTTGGAAACCCTATGCAACAGTTCTGCTCTGTCCTATAGGGTCTCTAGGAGTCAGAATCAACTCGATGGCATGTAATAACAACAACAGTTGATTTTAGCAGTGGGTCTCAAACTTCTCATGCAACAACTTATTGTGATGGAAAAAAACAAAAAAATAAAACCCTTGACAGGTTCGTATTATTAAAATACGGGGAGGAGAGGACAGCACTAGGGAGGTCCAGGGTAAGAAAAAGTCTGTTTCATCAACTCATGTTAAGGCTCCTTGCTGCTACCTTCAACATATTTCTGGATTTCTGAAAGACCCATCTTCTCTTTCTTTCACAGATTCACTATATAACTGAACCCCACGCTGAGAAACAGTAGAAATAATTGACTAAGATTATAAATGAAAATGTTAAACTCATTATTTTATGTAAAAATTTATAGCTGCATAATAAAATAATGGTTTTGGTCTCAGTTTCCTGCCCTCCAAACAGTAGAGAAGCCAATTTTATGAATAATTCCCAGCAATGCCCAAGTAAAATCTTCTGGTGTGTTGGAAGCTATAATCACTGATGAATCATCATATTGATGAACGGCCACACAAATTCAGACCACACAAGACTTCAAACTGGGCCTAGAGTAGGTTAAAAAAAACTGTCAAGCATTTCAACTTCCTTATGGGAAAAAAAAATGATTGTTGAATTAATTTTTTAAACTTATAATCTGGCGGAATTGACATGATTTAAATGTCTGTTTATAGTCCCTTTCTACTCTTAGGCTCAATTAATGGTTAGATTGAGTCAAATGACTGGTAATAGTTATGAAATAGTTGTTTTAAAAGTAAATTGTTGTTTAAATGAATCAAACTTTTTCCTTTCCTCCAAAACAAAATTTGATTAAAAATGTAGTTTAAGTTTTATATTATTTATATTCCATTTTTTCATTAGATCATTTTAAAGAATTTTAAATCCCAAAAGTAAATTGTACACTAAAAATACATATAATGTAATATGTAAGAAAACCAAAATCAAACCAAACTCATTGCCATCGAGTGGATTCAGACTCATAGCGACCCTATAGAACAGAGTAGAACTGCCCTACAGAGTTTCCAAGGATCGCCTAGTGGAGTCTAACTGCCGACCTTTTGGTTAGCAGCCATAGCTCTTAACTATTACACCACATATAAGAAGGTTTTTTAAAATGAGGAACCAAGCTATTGAGATCCGCAGTTGTAATTTGTGAAGAGATGTCAGAGATGCTACTGTGACAACTACTACTACGCTGATGCCTACTAGTGAGTACGACTGGTACGACTACTACTATCAGGACTACTACTACCACACCTACAGAGTCCATCACGCTGCTTCCAACCTGGACAGCACTACTTCAAAACTGTATGCTGAACTTTTTGAACTATCATTTTCATTGAGGGCTTATGAGTCAAATTATTGATTCCAATAAATCATACAGTTTGATTCTCTTTGTCATATATAGTTGTCCATGGTCCAATCACGGCTTCTTAACTGCTGCTCATCATTCCTTTTTATAGACCCTCTTACCCCCGGGTGCCTGATTCCAAATGTCACAACAGGACAAGGAGACACTTCCCAAGCTTCAAGAAAACGAGAAACAAAGGTATGTTTTAAAACTATATCTCTCAAGGGGCATGCATGGGCCTTAAACCTCAAGGTTTAAATGGAAATGATTACAAGATCTAAAAATTTAGTAATGAGCTTATAACTCAGGATTCTGGGCTAGTTAAGCTGATTATTCTCCACTTGTCCACCCTCCCACTCCCTTCAAGATGCATTCCTGCCCTATGTCAGGAGTCTCACGTCTCACCTCTCTGGCTTTCTATTTGGTTTGACCAATGGATGGTACTAGCAGGGGATCAGAAGATAAGAGGAGAATATTTGGGAAATTTCTTTCTAACTTTCTCCCTGCTTTCATGCTTCAGTTCTGACAGGGAGTGCCACCTCTTAGGTGGCCCCAGTCCCACAGCACCAGTTCTCAGTGGACTCATGCACCAGTATTTTTCCCTTCTGCCACTTCAGGCCTGGGGTAGTATTGGCTTCCCTTTTACAGTAGTCTATGGGAGCCTCAACATTCCTGGTTTTCTTACCACCAACCGTCTGTATGTTTTTTGTACTGTGGTGGCTTGCATGTTGCTATGATGCCGGAAATTATGCCACTGATATTTCAAATACCAGCAGGGTCATTATGGTCGACAGGCTTCAGCAGAGCTAGACTAAGGCAGACTAGGTAGAAACACCTGGCCTTCTACTTCCAAAAATTACCGAGGAAAACCCTGTGGATCCCTTACCCTACCCACATGTCTAGAACAGTTTCTTTATTAAATTCTCTTCAGCTCGTTGTTGTTTCCTGCTGGGACCCTGACTGATACACTAGTATTCTGTCAAATCAGTGACAATGTCAATCAGTAGTGCATATAAAAGCAGATATCTTACTTCTGTAAACAAAGAACTTCCAGTTAGTGGAAAATAGCAGAAAAAGGCTGACACAAATAAAAAAAGTGTGATTGTGGGCAATAAGGATCCTTGTCTCCTTTCAGGGTCCTAGGAAATGCTTTGTGGCATGCTCTTCCATGCTTTTACTTGTTTAGTTGCATATATTGCTTTAATTATTATTGTTCTTATTGCTATTATTTCTAATTATTTACAAGTCAAATCACAAGTCTGTATCTCTAGCCAGCCTGCTCTCTAGAGCTTCAGCTAGAACGAAGTAGCTCACCTTTGATTTCTCCAAAGTACTTCTCACTCATGTCATAAGCTGACCCTACTCTTGTCCCTCCAAACTGGTTTCTCCTGTGTTCTCTTTGTTTAGATACTGTCACTACCTAGTTACCTAAGTCCGAAAGAGGAGAATTGTCTTTTAATTCCACAGCGCCTAATACCTATGTCTAATTAGTAACCAAGTCCTGTGAATTATGCCTCAGAATTGTCTCTCAAATTCCCGATGTCCATATTCCTTCTCACCTCCACAGCCTTATTCAAGCCCTCAACATCATTTTCCTCGACTCTCACAATAGCTATTTTGAAACCTCCTCTCTCTACCCTGCCTCCAGATCATGTGACTCTGTTTAAACACTTAATAGTTTCCATAGCCTGTATCAATGTTTTTCAAACTAGTGGCCATGATACATTAACGGATCTTAAAATCTATTTGGTGAGTACATACATAAAACAATATACCAATATAATGGAAAAAAGTTAATGAAATAATACTAACCCTTACTATGTATTTTTATTCTATCCTTTTGGATTGTATTTCATTTTCAAAATGATAGTCATGACCCACTGAAGTGTGATCTAAAAAGTGGGATATGGACAACATTTTTGAGGAATACTACCACAGGCGCTGCAACAAGGTGCTTCATATTCTATCCTGCATTCCTGTTACACGTGTCCAGCTTCGTTGCACCCCTGATCCTTTTGTTCTTGCATTTTCCTCAAGCTTTTGGCCTAATCCTCCCTCTTTCCAATATATTCTCTCTGAAGATCTCTCTTTTTTATTTTTCAATATCTAATTCAAAAGTGTCCACCTCTGGAGACCCTTAAAGTTTACTTCATATTCTGAACGTACTCAGCATATTCTATGACTTAAAAACAAAACTTGCTGCTATTTGGTACGTGTACATCTGCCTTCCTCAACAGTGAATTTCTTGATACCAAGAATTATATTCCTTTTTGTATCCTCTGAATCTGGCAAAGTGTCAGACAATTAATAAGTACTTAATAAATCAGTGTTGATTGAATATTGATTGAATAATCGAGATAGCATTCTATAACCTGCAATAGCAAGAAATTTGGAGGAAGGATTGCAATAAATGTCTGTCTACTGAGAGAAAGGCTTGAACATGGGGAAAACCCTCTCAAAGAACTGAATTTCCAAAGTATTGGCCTAGTCTTTTCATACTCATTACTGCCAATAGGTAGGTAGATATTTAACTTTTGGAGAAACTACCCACCAGTTGCTCCAAATCCTCAGAAGCACTTGTTAAGTTCAGGCTTTTTAATTTGAGCCAGTCCAGTGGACATATAGTAGAATCTCACTGTGGTTTCACTTTATAATTTCCATAATAACAAATGATATTGATTATATTTTCATGTGCTTATTTGTCACCCATATAGATATTTTTTTAAATTTATTTTTGAATATTTTATTGTGTTTTAGGTGAAAGTTTCCACAGCAAATTAGTTTCCCATTCAACAATTCATGCACAGATTGTTCTGTGACATTGGCTGATATCCCTGCAATATGTCAGCATTCTCTCTCTCTCCACCCTGCCTTCCCCATTTCCATCTCTCCAGTTTGCCTGCCCCTCCTTGCCTTCTTATCTTTGTTTTTGGGTAAATGCTGCCCATTTGGTCTCATACAGTTGTTTGTTTTAAGGAGCAAGTTCTTCAAGGGAGTTAGTGTTTATTTTACAGGCCAATCTATTATTTGGCTGAAAGGTGACCTCCTAGTGTGGCTTCAGCTCCAGGTTAAAAGAGTGTCTTAGATGATAGTCTCAGGGGTTTCTCCAGTCTCTATCAGTCCAGTAAGACTGGTCTTTTTTTATGAAGTTGAGTTTTGTTCTACATTTTTCTCCCATTCTAACCGGGACCTTCTATTGTGTCCCTGGTCAGCGAGGTTGGTATTGGTAGCCAGATACCATCTAGTTCTTCTGGTCTCAGGCTAGAGGAGGCTGTGTTTCGTTAGGGCCATTAGTCCTGTGAACTAATTGCTTTCTTGCTTCTTTGGTTTCCTTCACTCTCCTTTGCTCCAGATGAGAAGAGACCAACAGCTGTATCTTAGATGGCCACTCACAAACTTTTAAGACCCTAGATGCTGCTCATCAAACTAGGATGTAGAGCATTATCTTTGCGAACTATGTTATGCCAAGACTATAGTCCTTAGCCTTCAAGCCCAGTATCTCAGTCCCGTGAGGTGTTTGGTTATGTCTAAGAAGTTTCCATAACTGTGCAGCCTATGTGATCTATTATATATATGCAGCACATACAAATATGTATATACAAATGCCCACAACTGTACCTATATATGCACACACATGTACTCCCATACACCTTTCCACACCTGTATAGCATACATATCTATTTATATAACCACTTACTAATTTTTGGTTGTTATTACTGTTATTACTATTGCAGAATTGTATATGCTATAGCATTTACTGTGATTGCCCTTTATTCTTGCATACCTATCAGTGTCTTCATTTACCTTGGTCACATTTTGCTGACTTCCCTCATATTGTATATTGCCTTTCTGTTCACCAGAATTAACACAAGTCCCTTCCTATCCCTAGTAACCTTCAAAGAATGTTGCTTTCTGTGTATTCTTGACTTTTATAAAAACGGTATCATACAATATTTGTCCTTTTGTGATTGACTAAGGAGGCCTTGTGACACAGTAGTTAAAGCGTTTGACTGCTAACCAAAAGATTGGTGGTTCAAACCCACCAGCCGTTCCACGGGAGAAAGATGTGGAAGTCTGCTTTTGTAAAAATTTACAGCCTTGGAAACCCTATGAGGCATTTCTACTCCATCTTGTAGGGTTATTAGGAGTTGAATCGGCTTGACGGCAATGGGTATGATTGATTTACTTCACTCAGCATAATATCCTCCAGATTCATCCATGTTATAAGATATTTCTCAGACTCATCATTATTCTTTATTGTTGCATAGTATTCCATTGTATGTATGTACCACATTTTGTTTATCCATCTGTTGATGGGCACTTAGGTTGTTTCCATGTTTTTGCTGTTGTGAAAAATGCTTCGGTGAACATAGGCGTGCATATGTCTACTTGTGTCACTGCTCCTACTTCTCTAGGATATATACCTAGGAGTGGGATTGCTGGGTCATGTGGTATTTCTATGTCTAGCTTTTTGAGGAAATTCCATACTGTTTTCCATAGTGGTTGTACCATTTAACAATCCCACCAGCAGTGTACAAGAGTTCCAATCTCCCCACAACCTCACCAGCATTTGTTGTTTTCTCTCTCTCTCTCTCTCTTTTTTTTTTATCAGTGCCATTTTTGCAGGGGTGAGATGGTATCTCATTGCAGTTTTTATTTGCATCTCTCAATGGCTAATGATTGCAAACATCTCTTCTTGTGTTTGTTAGTCACTTGAATGTCTTTGGTGAAATGTCAGTTCATGTTCTCTGCTCATTTTTTATTGGATTGCTTGTCTCTTTTGTTGTTGAGGTGTTGAAGTCTTCTACAAATTTTAGAGATTTGACCCTTGTCAGATACGTTGTTGTCAATTTTTTTTTACCAGCCTGTAGGCTCTCTTTCTACTCTTTTGGTAAATTCTTTTGATGAGCCTAAGGATTTAATTTGTAGGAGACTCCAGTTATCTAGTTTATCTTCTGGTGTTTGTGAATTTTTAGTTAGATTTGATAGTGTATTTATGTCATAAATTAGGACCCCTAGCTTTGTTCCTGTGTTATCTTCCAGGAACTTTATAGTTTAATCTTTGATCCATTTTGAGTTAATTTTTGTGTGTAGTGTGAGGTGTGAATCCTGTTTCATTTTTCTGCAAATGGATATCCAGTTTTGCCAGCACGATTTGTTACAGAGACTCTCTCTTCCCCGTTGAATGGACTTTGACCCTTTGTTGAAGATCAGCTATACATAGCTGGATGGGTTTACTTCTGTGTTCGCAATTCTGTTCCATTGGTCTATGTGTCTGTTGTTGTACTAATACCAGGCTGTTTTGACTACTGTGGCTATATAGTAAGTTCTGAGATCGGGAAGTGTGAGGCCTCCTACTTTGTTACTCTTCTTCAATAATGCTTTAGCTATTCAGGGCCTCTTTCCTTTCCTTATAGAGTTGGAGATTAGTTTTTCTTCCATTGCATTAAAGAATGTTGTTGGGATTTAGATCAAGATTGCATTATATCTGTAGATTGCTTTAGGTAGTATTGACATTTTCACAATGTTGAGTCTTTCAGTCCACGGACATGGTATGTTTTCCTATTTATATAGGTGTCTTTTGTTTTCTTGTAGCAGCGTTTGGTCATTTTCCTTGTATAAGTCTTTTATGTCCCTGGTTAGATTTATTCCTAGGTATTTTATCCTTCTGGGGACTATTGTAAATTGTTTTGTTTTCTTGATTCCTTTTCAAAATTCTCCTTGTTAGTGTAGAGGAATCCAACTGATTTTTGCATGTTGATCTTATACCCTGCTGCTTTGCTGAGCCCTTCTATTAGTTCCAGTAAATTTATCAAGGAATTTTTGGGATTTTCTATGTATAGGATCATGTCATCTGTGAGTAGGGATAGTTTTACTTCTTCCTTACCAATTTTGATACGCTTTATTTCCTTTTGTTGCCTTATTTCTCTGGCTAGGACTTCCGGTACAATATTGAATAAGAGTGGTGATAAAGGTCGTCTTTGCTCATTCCTGTTGTCAAGGAGAATGCTTTCAAACTCTCCCATTGAGAATAATATTGACTGTTTGTTTTTGCATATATGCCCTTAATTATGTTGAGAAATTTGCCTTCTATTCCTATTTTGCTAAGAGTTTTTATCTAGAAAGTGTGTTGGATTTTATCAAATGCTTATTCTGCATCAATTGAGATAATCTTGTGATTCTTTTCCTTTTTTTTTTATTTATGTGGTGGATTATGTTGATTGATATTCTAATGTTGAACCACCCTTGCATTCCTGGTATGAATCCCACCTGATCATGGTGTATTATTTTTGGTGTATTTATTTTACCGCTGTATTTTGTTGGCTAGAATTTTGTCCAGAAATTTTGCACTTATTTTCATGAGGGATATCGGTCTGTAATTTTCTTTTTTCGTGGTATCTTTGCCTGCCTTTGGTATCAGTACTATGCTGGCTTCACAGAATGAGTTAGAGAGTATTCCTTCCTTTTCTACATTTTGGAATAGTTAAATTGTCAGCAACTCTTATCTGAATGTCTGGTAGAACTCTCCATTAAAGCCATCTGGGCCTGGGCTTTTTTTTATTGGGAGTTTTTGTTTATTTGTTTTTAATGACATCTACAATCCTTTCTTTAGTTACGGGTTTATTTAGATTTTCTACCTCTGTTTTAGTTTAGGGAGATAGTGTGTTTCTAGAAATTTGTCCATTTCGTCTAGGTTTTTAAATTTGTTAGAGTACATTTTTTATAATAGTCTGTAAAGATTCTCTTTATCTTGTTTGGTTCAGTTGTAATATTGCCCATTTATTTTCTTATTTTGGTTATTTGTGTCTTTTCATTTTTTTCCTTTGTCAATTTGGTCGGTGGTTTTTTTCAATTTTATTAATCCTCTCAAAGAACCAACTTCTAGTTTTGTTGGTTCTTTCTGTTATTTTTCTATTTCATTTATTTCTGCTCTGATCTTCATTATTTCCTTTCTTCTGGTGACTGAGGACTTCTTTGGCTGTTCCTTTTCTATTTGTTCAAGTTGTCGGGTTAAGTTATTGATTTTAGATCTTTTTTGTTTTTTTATGCATGCTATAAATTTTCCTCTGAGCACTGCTTTTGTTATGTCCCAGAGGTTTTGGTATGTTGTGTCTTCATTCTCATTTAATTCTGAGAAATTTTTAATTTCATTTTTATTTTCTTCTATAACTCAATGCTGTCGGGTTGATTTGACTCATAAGAATCCTGTAGGACGGAATAGAACTGCCCCATAGAATTTCCAAGGAGCGGCTGGTAGATTCAAACTGTTGACCTTTTGGTTAGCAGACAAGCTCTTAACCATTATGTTACCAGGGCTCCAATTTCTTCTATGACTCAGTGCTTTTTAAGTAAGGTGTTGTTCAGTTTCCATGTATTTAATTTTTTTTCCTTTCTCTTTCTGTTACTGATTTCTTGTTTTAAAGCATTATGGTCCTAGAAGATGCTTTGTACTATATCAGTGTTTTTGAATTTATTGAGGCTTGCTTTATGGCCTAGAATATAGTCTATTCTGGAGAATGATCTACGTGTGCTAGAGAAGAATGTGTACTGTGCTACTACTGGGTAGTGTGTTCTGTATTTGTCTTTGAGGTCACATTGGTTGATTGTGTTATTTAGATCTTCTGTATCTTTACTGAGTTTCTTTCAAGTTGTTCTATCCATTGTCGAAAGTGATGTGTTAAAGTCTCCTACTATTTATTGTAGAACTGTCTATTTTGCATTTCAATTCTTTCAGAGTTTGTTTTATGTAATTTTGGATTTCTGTCGTTGGGTGCTAAATATTTATTATTGTCATGTCTTCTTGGTGAACCGATCCTTTTATCATTATATAATGTCCTTGTCTCTTATAATGGAATTTGACTTAAAGTGTATGTTATCCAAAATTATTATTGCTACTCCTGCTTTCTTTTGGTTACAGTTTGCTTGATATAGTTTTTCCTTCCTTCGATTTTTAACTCATTTATGTCTTTGTGTCTAAGGTATGTCTCTTGTAGACAAACGTATTGATGGGTCATTTTTTTTTTTTAATTCATTCTCCCATTCTCTGTCTCTTTACTAGTGTGTTTAATCCATTTACATTCAGTGTGACTGACGATAGGTATGGAGTCATTGTTGTCATTTTGTTATATATTTTGTGGTGTTAATGCTTTTTTCTGGGATACAGTTATATTACTTGGAAATAATTTGATCCTTTCAAGACTTTGAGATTTATACCTGGGACCAGAGCAGCCTTTATGCTACTGCTAATTTTTTTTCCACTACTAAGTCCATTACCTTCTAAATATTCCTTTTGAATTATGAATTTTTCCACTCAGGATGGTAGGAACACATACTATCTCATACCCTTTTTTGTTTCTACAGAGTCCCTGAGTGGCACAAATGGTGAAGTGCTCTGATGTGTTAAGTGATTTGAACCCACTTAGAGGTGCCTTGGAAGAAAAGCCTGGCAATCTACTCCCAAAAGGTCACAGCCATAAAATTCTATGGTGCACAGTTCTACTCTGCAATACATACGGTCACCATGAGTCAAAATTGACTTAATGGCAACTGTTTTAGTTCTGGTTTGACAATCTCCAGGGATTATTCTCAGTGCTCCTTTCAGGCGTTTTCATTCTTGGTCTTGGAGATTTTTTTTCACAACTATATCCTAAGCAGTACTAAACTGAAGACTTGATGGACGCCCTTTGCAGATCTCCAGAGATCTCTCTCTCCCTGAGTAGCCCTTTTCTCTCTGGTAAGCTATCCTACAAATTCTAGCTGTCTTGACCTCCTCTGACTCCAAGCTCATGGAAATGGTAAAATTCTTCCTGGTTTCCGTTTCTTGGGTTTTGGCCTAGAAACTCTCCCCAGGCAGTAAGCTGTGGCAATCAGAGGGATCATCTCATTTGTGTCCCCTCTTTCAGGTACCACTGTTTTGTGTTGCCAGATATCTAATGCATGCAAACCATTGTTTATACATTTTGTGTGGGTTTTTAATTGTTTCAGGCAGGAAACAACTGTTACTCCATCTTGAACAAAAGTAGAAGTTCCTTTATGTTTTTTAGAAAGTAAGAAATGGATTAAGATTACGTAAGGAAACGTGATTGGATAATGATTTTTAAATGTTATGAATAAAAATTTTTAAAACTAATACTCAGCTTTGCTTAAAATATCATATTATCTATTATATGTCAAAAAATGAGTGAAACAGAGCTGTACTTTTTCATTTATTTATTCATTCATTTGTGCATTCATTCAACAAATATTTACTGAGTATCTGCCTGTGCGTCTGTGAGGCAGAGAGCTAGGCGCTGGGGACGCAGGGTTAAACTAAACAGACAGGAAGTTTAGATTCTAGTTTGTGAGGTGGACACTAAAATAAACAAATAGATTAATGAAAGATTTTAATACGTGTCAAGAAGAAGCATGGGGTGATCATATAACATTGTCTGAGGAGGTCATTTTTGGTGAAGATCTACAAAATGAAAATAATCCTTCCATGGGAAGAACACTGGGAAAAATTTTTTTACAATGGGGAAGTTAAAAATCTGAAGGCTCTATAGTATAATAAGCTTGTTGTAGTTGAAGAATAAAAAGAAGGCGAGTGTCTTGAAGTCCATGGGGGAGATGGTAGTAGAAGATGAGACTACAGAGTCAAATCCAGGTTGGCTTTATGGGCCGTAATCAAGAATTTAGATTTTATTCTGAGAGTAATGAGAAGTAATGCAAGTACCCCAAACAGAGAGATGATACGATCTTATTTAAATTTTAAAAGGAAAACAAGGTTGGTTTAGGCTGCTATAAGAATAGATTTTGGAAAGTAAGACTAAAAGTAGGAAGGTGAGGGAAGAGGCTGCTGAAACTTGTCCATGTGAGAAGTTATGGTGTTTTGGAACGGGGTATGGGGTAGCAGTGGAAGGGGAGAAAATTGCATATTTTTGAGATATATTTTGAGGATAGAACATATGAGATGGGTGAATGTATGAGCAGAGGAAACAGAGGAATCAGGGAAAACTCTAATTTTTAGCTATACCAGCTAGGCATTTGGTAATTTATTGAAGGTGGAAAAAAGACTCAGGAAGAAACAGGTTGGGAAATGGATAGAAGAGAAATGAAGAGGTACATTTTAAATATGTTACATTTGATATGCATGTTAGACATACAAGTTAAGAAGACAAATAGTTACATACACAAGGCTGAAGCTCAAGGAAGAGATCCAGATATCGACTTGATGAGATCCAGATACTGACATCAGCATAGGGACTGTATAAAGCCATGGCACTAGATGAAATCATTAACGGAACAATGTGGCTTGAAAATAGGGCCCAGGCTTAAATGCAAAGGACTCCAGCGTTCAAATTAGGTTGGTAAGAAACTAACAAGAGTTTGAGAAAGAGAAATTGGAGAGAGAGGGCAACTGGGCAAGCATGGTGTTAAAGAAGCCAAGAGCAGTGTTCAACTGTGTCAAAGGAATGCTATTAAAAGGTTAGAGAAGGATGAGGACAGAAAGTGTCAGAGACCTATTGAATCAAAAAAAGAAAAAAAAAAGAGAGAGAGAGAGAGAGGTTATTTTGATACAAATTAGGGCCACCTGTGAAGTATAACTAAATTACTGAAAAAACGGTCAAAATAAATATGCAAGGGAAGGAGACATACAAATTTTGATGAACCTTCTAACAATGGCATCCCACATAGAGACTCCTTTAAATTTTGTTCTGTGGAAGAATGATGCCTGGGGAGAGCAGGTACATTTAAGGAAGGAGCTTACATTTGCACATGAATCTATATATAGGGCATGCTGTTGCCTTTGGGTTAATTTTCTGTTGACTTGTTCTAAATATAAAGAGAAAGATGGAAGGCAATTGTTAGGAGGAATAAAGGCATTTTAAAATGGGCTTTCTATGAATACGTTGGCTGCACCAAAGTTATTTGTAGTAAGGTGATGAGAGTAAGGAATTAGGTCCCTACAGAGGAGAAGACCAGTGATAGAATGCAGGATAATGTGAAAGACAAATGGAAACATACCCTGAAAACTGGCTGATGAAATTCCATGAGAAGAAATGTCAAATAATGAAGACAGGGTCATAGTTCCAGAAAAAAGGGCTATATAAAGCCTAGCTGCATTAGGATGGAGAGACAGAAAGTTCTGAGGGACTGGAAAAATAAATCCCCAGGTCTCCAGAGCAGATTGATAATAAACATTCTAAAGAAAAGACTGGGAACGCGAAAGAGAGTGTCTGAATGAATGGAAATAGAAGGAAATGACCACAGATTCTTATAAGGGATTAATGAGGCTACATGGAAAATGTGGTTAGGATTTCTTGTCACATTATGATAAAAAGTGTGTGGATACGACAAGGGGTGAAAAAGGTGCCTGAAGACTGTGAAGTATTCAGGCAGGTCAGATAAAGCACCACATTCTCCTGACAGGGTTGGGTCACATTCCAGCCCCAAGATTTCCTTGTCCAGGGCCTCCTGTAAGTGCAGTGAGCAATGCCAAATGACTACATCATCCATAGTGGAGCATTTCTGTGGTCTATGGAAATTTCTAGACTGGGAGGAGGTGGGGAGTAACTAATGATTATAAAGCCACAGGTGGAGGGCAGGTGGTCGGTTTAAATAACAATTGCCTGACCCTTTTAGAACGTTTATGGTACTTATCCTCTTTATCACCCCACCCCATCTGGGAATTTAGCATATAGCATCTCTCTTTGTTACTGTGTTCATCATGCTGTATTTACTCAACTCTGTTAAGTTCCTTGAGGACTGGAGATTTGATATTAGACATCATAGTGTCCCTGAAAGTTATACCTCACGGTCTGAAATGGAGAAGAAAATCAGCAAAATTTGTAGGCTCATTCTTCACCAAAATAAGGGTGACTTTTCAAGGGCGAGGCTTTCAACGGTCTGTAAGAAGCCATTTGAGGTTTTGGATGTGCTGAATCTACATTTTTAGACACTAAAAAAAAGTACAAGTTCAGTCTATTTTAGTCACTACTCGAGATGTAGTCATTATTATGAGATCGGTGTTTAAGAAGATGTTTTTTAAAGTTTCTTTTGAATATCCACTCCAGAGGTGTGTGTCATTATGGCTAACCATTATTAGGATGACCGATGATACTGTTATTCTGTGTATGTGTGTCCTTCTATGGCTGTGGAGAGGAGTCCACATACTGCCTAATTAATACATTTAAAAAGGAACTCCTCTAAAGACAAGAAATAACTTGCTCAGAATTATAAAGAAATGGTCTTCGAATACAAATATCAGCATTTCTTTTTCAAGTTCGTTTTAAAAGTATGTATTATAGTACTGTGCCTTGTAAAGTGATCACTCGCACCTTCCAAGTGCCAATTACCCGAGTTGCTCTTCTTTCTGTTATTCCAATTAATCCTCAAAGAACCTTAAGTTATTTTGCTGACTCAACAGGTAAAGGAATGGAGGCTCAGAGATGTTGAGTAACTTCCCCAGAATAGCTCAGTGAGTTAGGTGAGGATCTGGCATTCAAAGGCAGGTTTTCTGATGCCAAGTCACGTACCCTTGTTACTAAACTATCTTAACTTTCCTTGTAGGAAAAACTTAATAAATACTCACTGAATTGAATTCAACAATCCAAATAAAAATTGACACATGAAAAGCCATGGCCAAAAATGCAACCGAAATATACCCAACATGCGATGTTGTTGCTTTGAGTCTTCCTGTGTTCCTTTATAGCATATCCAGTCAAGGGGATGGAGATTTTTCTTTTTCCCACAACCAAGACTTTTCCAATCAATCTTAGGCCACTAAAAAAAAAAAAAAATTTCCATCAAATTGATTCCAACTCATGGTGACCCTGTGTGTATCAGAGTAGAAATGTGCTCTACAGGGTTTTCAATAGCTGGATTTTTCAAAAGTAGATTACCAGATTTTTCTTTTGATGCACCTCTGGGTGGACTCAAATCTCCAACCTTTTGGTTAGCAGCCAAGTGTCTTAACTGTTTGCACCACCCAGGATCTCCTTTTAGGGCATAAACCTAAAAAGCAAAGCTTACTGCAGTCCAGTCGATTCTGAATCATAGCGACCCTATATATAGGACAGAGTAAAACTGCCCCATAGGGGTTCCAAGGCTGTAATCTTTATGGAAACAGACTACATCTTTCTCCCTTGTGGTTAGCAGCCGAGTGCTTAACCAGGGCACTACCAGGACTCCTTTCTTAGGCCACTGACAGCCATAAAATCACAAACACAATCACAATTCAGAAATTAGGGGCCCAGATTAAGATCATAATTATGCTTTCAATTTTCATTTTAAGTTTAGACTCCCCCATCCTTTTCTCCAGTTAAGCCCTATATTTAGCAGCCACTTCCATCTAGGAAGGGATATGTTTAGCTGCTTCTCTCTTTTTCCCAACATTTTTATTCAATCAGCGACTGGTACTGCAGTAAGTTGGCCACTCCCTTCTCAGCTGCTGGTTCTCAGATGATCCTCTTCCTGATGAATCCCCTTCTTCCTAAGCATCCTCTAGGGTAGAACTTAAAATAGCTCCAGACCTTCTCTCTCTTCCTTGTGGTCCATGGTAAAAACTCGCACACTCCTTGCCTTACCAATGAGGGATTAATTACTCCCCGAATGCAGTCCTCTCTTTTCTCTCTGCCCTGCCACAGACCACTTTAAACCTCTCAGGAATGAATAGGGCTTCAATCCAAGAAGTCAAGACAAAAGGCAAACTCCTCAATTTTTCTAGCAATGCAAACACAATAACATAGTCCCTTGGTGCCGTATTTAGTATAAAACACAGTTAAATATAAAATACAATTGAATCTCTTCAAAACCAAACATTCGCTGCTATAATTTTTGCACTATTTTGGTTGGGTATGGAAGTGTAATTTAATGAATCTGTTTTTCTGTTCAGATAGACAAATTTTTATTGTTTTTGTATATAGAGAAGGGTATAATCCAGTTGTCAACACAATTGTATGTTCCCATATTCTTTCATTAAGAATTCTGGCCATAGGGTGACCAACGATCCTGGTTTGCTAAGGACTGTCACAGTTTTGAGGGAGCCATGGTGGCACAGTGGTTAAGCGCTTGGCTGCTAACTGAAAGGTTGGCGGTTCAAGCCCACCAGCTGCTCTGCAGGAGAAAGATGTGGCAGTCTTCTTCCAAAAATATTACTGCCTTGGAAACCCTATGGGGCAGTTCTACTCTGTCCTATAGGGTCATTATGATTTGGAATAGACTCAAAGGCAATGGGTTTGGTTTGGTCCCAGTTTTAGCACTGAAGATTCCACAACCTGGAAAATTCCTTAGTCCTAGACAAACAGAAATTATTAGTCATCCTACTTCTGGATACCAGTGAGACCCACAGAAACTTGGAAATAAAAGAAGGCAAGCTATTAGTAACACTTTTAAAACATAAACTTTTTTTTTCTTTTTTTTAAAACACGCTTGTTAGAGAAAACTTGTGAAATAAATGATGAACATAAATAAAAGCATAAAAATCACTCAAAATGCTACCACTTAGACATAAGTATTCTTAACCCTTGTTGACTTCTCCTCCGTCTATGCATACTGCTTGATGTTGTTGTTGTTGTTAATTGCAGTCAAGTTGATTCTCACTCATGGTGACCCCAGGTGTGCACAGTAGAATTTCTCCATAAAGTTTTCAAGGCTGTGACATTTTGAAAGCAGATCATCAAGACTGTCTTCAGAGGTGCCCCTGGATGGGTTCAAACCGTTAACCTTTTAGCAAGCAGTCAAGCGTTTAACCGTTTGTGCCACGCAGGGACTCCATATGACCTTGTTTAGATCCTATTATATTTTAAGTCTTTCTCCTTACTGTTACTATTGTAAAATCAGTATTTGTATTTGACATTAACATGTCTTTGTAAACATAATAGTTAATGATTGTGTAATATTCCACTGGAATTTTCTTCTAAGTTTATTGACCATTGTAAATATAGTTTGTTGCTGGTTTTTCCCTATGACTATGATGTAATGAACACCTTCATTAGTTAAATGTTTATCTGCAGTTTCCATTATTTCTAAAGACTTGTTTTAAAAACGGCAGAGAGAAAACCTAAGAACCAGCCTAATACACCCCAAAGTCTTGTTAAAAGTTGAAGTACTTTGATAAGAGGAAGTAGCAGACGAAATAAGCGAACTGATAGCAAGCTATCTGAGAAGTACTTAGATCCCTAAGTTACTGCCTGTACCACAAAATACTTCTGGGTGACTCCCTTTCCCACTTCAGCAGAAATAAAGATTTATTCTTTGTAGAGGGTAAAACAAGGAGTTGGCCTAAGGGCCTCAACTGGCACAATGGAGGACATGGGTGCTTTACTGAAAACAGCAGGGTGAATTGATAAATTACGTATTCAACAATAAATCTCTGAAGCCTTTTTATGTACTTAACACCCAGAATTCTGACCTCTAGAACTTTATGTATAAAACTAAAAGAGTATTCTCTCTGAAAAAGTATTCTCTGCATCATCTGGCCAGTCCCGCCCTCAAAAAAAAAAAAAAAAAAAGTGAGAACATTGACACACTTCAGTTTTCCCAACAAAGTGAAGCTCCAAACTGACACGCTCCCCTACACACTCTGAGAATATAATCGGTTTTTTAGTTTCCCATTTTAATCATGAGCAAAAACACAAACAGACAACTGATAAATCACTTAGTATGGCAGAAAAAAATCAACTTGGAGGAAACAAAACCATGCACAGATTAAACACACACACACACACACACACACACACACACACACACACACACACAAACACATAAAGAATTGGGCAAAATTTTAAATACATGAAACAACAATAATATTACAGATAGTCCCCCACTTACGACTGGATTCAGTTCCAACAAGCCTGTCGTAAGTCGGTTCTGATGTAAGTCGAATACCTCATTTTTTTCTTTTTTAGTTTTCGTTACTATTGTTTTTTGTTATCAGTATCTTTATAAATCCAGCAGTTTTGAAAAGTAAATCATAAAACTGAACATCTGCACGTGAACATCTGAGAATGTTAATATCAGCAAATTTTGTGCTGTAACACATTACTGATGATAAGATGTACCAAAAAAAAAAAAAGTATGGTTCTAAGTTTGATTTGTTGTAACTCGAATACGTAGTAAGTTGAGGACTACCTGCATACATAAAAAAAGGAATCTTCAGAGAACAAATCATAACTCTTGGAAATTAAAAAAAAACAACATTATAAATAGCAGAAACAGAATTCAATAATGGGTCAAAAAATAGAGTTGAGGTAACCTTCCAGGAAAAAAAAGAAAGAAAGTAAAGAAACAGAGATGAAAACCAGGGGCAAAAAATGTAAAAAAGTAAAGGACAAGACCCAGAAGGACCAACCGTTGTATGTTTTTTTTTCTCCAGAAAGAGATAACATACAAAATGGATTGAAGGAAGTCATCAAATAATTATTTTTTTCAAAATTGAAAAAGCACATGATTGAAAAGCTTACAGAGTGCTCAACACAATGGATAAAAATAGATTCAAACCAAGAAGCATCTTGTGAGATTTCAGAATAGTGGAGACAAACAAACAATTTTAAAAACCTTCAGAGATTTAAAAAAAAAAAGAGGGTACTTACAAAGGCTCAAGAATAATTATGAAATCTGACTTTTATAGATTAGGCTGGAAGCAAGAACGTTATGGAGCAATGCCTTTAAAATTCTGAAGGAAAATGAATTTTCTGCTAAGATGCTATACCTAGCCAAACTGTCAATCCATTGGAAGGGTAAAAATAAAGAAATTTTCAAACATGCAAAGTCTCAAATATTTTGCCTGTCCTGTATCTTTTCGCAGGAAGCTACTGTTAGATATTCTCCACCAGAGGAGGCAGTAATCTAGAAAAAGGAAGACACATGGTTGAGAAAATAGGAGAGTCAACACAGAAGAGAAGCAAGGAAATATCCAGGATGATAAAGAAGGGAGATCCCAGGATAACAGCAGTGCCCCAGGGGTTGAGAAAAGCTAGTCAAGATTGGGATATCGTGACTCAAAAGACAGGCATGTTGAGGACTGTTATTACCCCGCCCTCTGGTCTCATACTATATTTTTAACCCAATAGAATGGATAAAGGAATTTCTTTTCCAAAACAGAGAAGTATGTCATTAAAGGTGAAGTAATGAGAAATAAGAAACCCATAAAAGGAGACAGGCGAAGGGAATTCCGAAGATGATGGACAAAGGGAAGTTCCAGGATGACAGCTATGGAAAAAGCCTAGAGATGTCTCAAAAGAAAGTAAAACAAAAACAGGGGTTTGAAAGGTTATTGATGTGATTTATCTTATGAAAAATGAGTCTGACATGTTTTTGAAAGGTTTTTAAACAATTAACAAAACATATTAAAAAAAACTAAGAAAATTAAAGAAAAAAACCCAAGGCATCTATTAACTTTAGAAAAGCAAAAGTAAGAAAGGAAACAGAATTATCGCACACCATAATGCTCAGCTGTGAATAAAATTTTCACAGGCATAATAATGCTAACACTGACTATTGTTTCAACCCCAAATGGTATAACTGTCTATGGGTATGGGAGAGTGGACACAGAGTGAATGGTGGTATTAGAGAGTTAAATCCTAATATAGCAATACAGGAAGTCAACAGATAATGTCTAAAATTTATAAATCAAAAGATAGTAATGTAACATTAAGAAATATGAGAAGTGCAAGTACCAGAGGCAGTAGCTGAAAGAGTCAAAGATGGTTGCTCTAGGCTGGAGGACTGGAGCAAGTGAAAAGGAGTCGGGCAACGAACCGCTATATTTTTTAATAAAACTTAATATAATTTGACTTTAAATCTAGTACACTTATTATTAGATAAACTAATTAATCACTGGACCCCTGGTAGCACAGTGGTTAAGAGTTAGGCTGCTAACCAAAAGGCTGGCAGTTTGAATCCACCAGCTGCTCCTTGGAAACGCTATGGGGCAGTTCCACTTTGGCCTATAGGGTCACTGTGAGTCGGTATAGACTTGAAGGCAACTGGTGTTGGAATTAATAATTGACTTGTAAATATTGTACCAATTCATAATCCTGCCAGCAGAGAAATCATTAAAATTTACTGTCGGTAACAGTAATCATAGAGATCTGGGTTGCTACAGTAATCTGAGCCAGCAATTTTGACCCAGTGGATTGCTTACTCTCCAGGTACCATGAGTGTCCGTACCACGCGTGTAACAAAGGGAGCTTTCTGGGACTAAAGTCCAGCCACCCAGACCTCCCAGTATTTTGGAGAAGAAAACTTTTCATTTAACAAAGAATTATGACCAGGATTGGACTGCAATAAGTTAACCTTTCATTTAATTCGATTCCTAATGTTGGATTGGTACTAAAATCTATTTATGGATTTCTCCCTTTTCCACTTTCTTCCAGGAACCTTATCTGACATTCTAAACTTGGGGAAAATCTGTAAAGGGAACCTCTAAAGCTTGGCAGGAAATATAAGTTGTTAGGGCTCTCGTGAGTAAGACCAAGCTGTGAGATGTCTCAGGACTGACCTTCAAGATCATCTTTTCCAGGCCCTCATTTTACATGTTACAGGAAACTTCAGCCAAAAAGGGCTGAGTGTTGTATCCAAGGTCGTACAGCTTATTAATGGCACAGAAAACATAAGAACCCAGGTTTCCTGACTTCCAGCTCAGCAGTTCTTTCACTATATGGTACACTATGCTATTCTGTACTGTACTATGTTATACTGTACTACGTTATACTGTACTATGTTATACTGTACTATGTTATACTGTACTATGTTATACTGTACTATATTATACTGTACTAGATTATACTGTACCACGTTATACTGTACTACATTATACTGTACTATGTTATACTATACTATACTATACTACACTATACTGGAGCCCTGGTGGAATAGTGGTTAAGAGCTTGGCTGCTAACCAAAAGGTCGGCAGTTCAAATCCACTAGCCGCTCCTTGGAAACCCTATGGGGCAGCTCTACTCTGTCTTACAGGGTCGCTATGAGCTGGAATCCACTTGATGGCTACAGGGTTTTTTGGTTTTGGATACTATACTATACCAAACCTCACTGCACTACATTACTCTATACTACACTATAATGTACTACTGTGCAGTACACTATTCTAAAGTACACTCTACTGTACTATACCAAACTACACTCTACCTCACAACACAATAATACATTGTATTATGTATGCTACACTACAAGACGCTATACTAGGAGCTCTGATAGCACAATGGTTAAGCACTCAGCTGCTATCCAAAAAGTCAGTGGTTTGAACCCACCAGTGGCTCATTGGAAGAGAAGACCTGGTGATCTGCTCCCTTAAAGATTACAGCCTAGAAAACCCTATGGGGCAGTTCTACTCTGTCCTATAGGGTCTCTATAATGGCGATCGACTCGACGGCACACCACAACAATAGTACTCCAAACTGCTCACACCACACAATACTACACTGCTCTGAACGACACTATTTTACATTACACTATAACACACTTCAATATACTATGCTATAGTACACCATACTATGCCATACCACACTAAGCAACACAACATTATCAAAGAAATAACCCGGAATGAATTTTAACCTTAGTGTTCTGGATTTAAGCCACAAGATCTTTGGGTCATTTATATAACCTGATACAATCCATTCAAATCATTGCAAATAATTATGAATTTACTCAAACTTCAATGTTTTAGATTGTCATTCATTTAAGATCGGTGTCGACTAATTTGCATGAACAAACACTTTACAAATCATTAAATAAAATTTTCTAAGGATAAAAACTTAGAAAAAGATTCTTTTCAAACAAAGCTGCAAAACTACTCTTCTAAGTTAACCACTTATATATATCCTACTGCCCATTCTGTCACCCCCACCTCATATCTAGACACTCTGTCCCACTAGATCCTCACAGAAGTTCATTAGTGTCCCTAACCCACAAGCTCAGTCTAGTCCCAGTTCTTGAGTGATACTCTGTCCTCGTCTCCCATGCTTCCTTCAGTGGGCTTTGAGATTCAATCACCTTTCATGTAGCAGATTGCCCGACTCTTTCTTGAGCAGCCTGTACTGGATTGTACTGGAAACTAATCCAGGGTCACTGCGCCAGGGCTGACCCATGGGCTCCTCCATTGTTATCTGCCTACCTTTGTGAAGTCCCATTTTAAGACCAGGGTTCCATGGAGAACTCCCTACTGTGTGCTGCCATCTAAAGGGTGATACCTTTTAAACAAACTGAGGCGTTCCCCAACTCCTTCTTTGGACTAAGAATATCACAACCTTGCTATCATCTTGCCCTCAAGGACTGGGGCCAACTACTAGGAAGGTGGGCTAGCGATATCATCCCTAACCCCAAAAGAAGCCAGCAGAAGCATCCTACCATCAGGGAAGAGGCACGTTTCTGACAGGGAGTTTGCATTTGGTTAAACATTGGTCCTTGAAGTGAGACCTGATTTCTCACTTACCAGCGGAGGTCCTGAGCACCAGTCTCCTCTCATATGAATGGAGAGCGTCATGACACCTATCCCATAGAACTGTTGTGAGGATTAACTGTAATTCTGCATAGCAAGGTTTTAGCACAGTACCTAGCATACCTAGTACCAGTTGTCCTTGATTCAATTCCAAGTCATGGCACCCTCATGTGTGTCAGAATAGAACTGTGCTCCATAGGGTTTTTAATAGCTTGATTTTTCAGAAGTAGATTGCCAGGCCTTTCTTCCAAAGAACCTCTGGGTGGACTTGAATCTCCAACTTTTCAGTTAACAGTTGAGCACATTAACCATTTGTACCACCCAGGGACCACCTAGCATATACTAAGTGCTGAATAAGTGTTAGATATTTTTACTTCATTTAATTCTTACCAAAAAAAATTCAAAAAACAAACAAAAAGAAAACTTAGTAATGTTATCTAAAAATGAGGCTCAGAGAGGTTAAGTAACTTGCCCACAATTACACAGCTAAAAGGGGCCAAAATGAGACCACAAGCCCATGTTCTAGCCCCTTCCATATCCGTTCTCTTTGACAGTCAAGCCCTAAGCCAGTCTGAATATCTGAGCAATGCTCTTCCCACCTGTTGGGCGGCTCCAGCTTGGATCCCCCCTGGTATTAGGCGTCTGCCTGAATCGCAACGAGAACATGTTGATCCCTGTTGGACCCATGCCTAGCCCACCCAGCAGAAACTTCCCCACCAGACTCTGCGTCAAGGACAGCTCTCTCAGCTCCCTTTCCAACCTACAGAGCGAGGCTGCTGCCAACTCTGCCTGCCCCGGGCCTGTCTGGCTGCAGGTAGGCTGGTCTGACTCACAGGAGAGTCCTGAGCTCTGACAAATCCTCGGTCTAATGTTCTTTGCAGGGTCAACGCTATAGCCATGCATGGAAAAGGAGTAGAGAAGACAGGAAGGGAAAAAAGAAAGAAAGTTTGTGTTCCCCATCATCCCCATGAAGTAAACAGGAAATGGCTCAGGGTAGGTCAACCAGTTTACTGTCCTGAGTAAAAGGGAAGGATTAGCTCTTCCTGAGTGACTAAAGGGTTAATCACGACCTGGTCAAGCGTTTCTCACCCAGAACACCAGACTTGAATTTTGGAGAACTCCCTTCGTTTCGTGTCATCACCTTCACTCCGGTGCCTAGGTCTACTTTAATAGCCTGGAATACAATTCCCTTTGCCAGTTCTTCTCTTTTGCTATGGGTTTTCCGACCCTCGGGGTGAATTTATGCTTCTAGCTGAATGATTACTCACTGAGCCTTCGCCAAGGGATGTTCTGTTCCAAGAATGACACATCTCTTTGGGGATGACTCTCTACCTAACAGGATGGGTGGGAGGTCAGGGGAAGCCCATACCCAGCAGAAAATAGTTTCTTTGTGTGCTTGAAGAAAAACACTCAGATGATGAACACCCGGATTCGGGGGCTGTGAGTGGGTGAGCCACTCCAGGGAAGCCGGCCTCACCACTCCCTCATAAGGAGAGTTTATGAATTTAATAAGCAGAAGAATTCTGACAAGGCTTAAAGTCAAAGACAATTAGCAAAGGGTGAATAACTTGAATTTCTTGCAGTTATGAAACCATTTCATCCTAAGGAAATTATCCATGTACATATTTTTATATTTTATCTACGTATCTCTACCACACATAAGACTCTATTGTATTATTTTATTTACACATGTGAGCATCTTCCAATGTGCATTCAATGATACCTTCACCCCAGGAGAAGCTACAGAAGAGAAGACTGTCACGGTCAAATCCATTGCAAGTGCTGCCTGATAGACTCCCTCATTACTATGTACAAAGGGCATCACATATTAAATGTTCTGAGAACTCCTGCAGTAAGTGTTTTGTTTCATTTTACTGACCCCAGCATTCTAGATATGTGTAAACGTGAAATCCTTTTCTCCGCTCTAATACCTGTTAACATCCAGAGGAATCAGTGCTCCGTGCAGTACACTTTAAGAAATGCTCGTATACCGATATAAGACAGTTAATCTTCTTTGATGATGCCAGTGCTTAAAATATTTCTGCTACCCATTTTACAATTGTTTTAAGATACTGTGGGGTGCTCTTTAGAACATTCTAAATGATGATGACACTGTTATTTGAGGTGGTTTGATTTTACAAAGTACCTTCACTCAAACCTATGTCATTGAGCAGTGAGGTAGGTGAATGATTAAATCGGGCATTATAAGTCAACAGCAAAATATAGCACCTGTGTATGACAGAAAAAAACTTAGCCTTTGAGGTCTGTATCACTTCACAACTAGATGACTACGCTAACATCTGGGCTGGGTTCTTCAACTCTACCCGTTCCCTACTTTATTCCACATCACTGCCACACCAAACTTTCTGAATTCAGTGATAAGCTATCATCCCTTGGTCAAAGCCTTCAGTGGTTCCACCAAGTAAAGTATTTCCTATTTGTCTGGTTTTAAAAATCTTCTAGGCTTCTCAATCAAAAAACCTTATTATCTCCCTTCTCCTACTGCCTGACATAGCCAGAGTAGCGCACTTACTGTCCCACATTTTCCTAAGCCCTCCCTGTCCTGTTCCCATTGCCCAAAATATTCAACTTTCCCTCTTTAACCAATCCATAACTCCTTAAGACCCAAATTGTTTCTCATCTTTCTTGTCTCATTTACAGAATATGCACATATTCATTGTTGTAACTGTTCTCTAGCTGCCTTCGACGTTTCTAGGTGATGTCAATGGTGACTGTATTTTCTAAGCCAAAACTTAGAATGTTAGGCCTGACCAATAGGGTCCTACTAAAGAATGGCAAGATATATAATAGAAATCATGATACTTATGGGATATCTGAGGTATTCTAAATATCTGGGGTAGCATCATACTATGTGTTACATGTTCTTATGTGACACAATTTTAGCAAAGAATTATTTACTCTTGTAATGTATGATGGAAACCCTGATGGTGTAGTGGTTAAGAGCTACAGCTGCTAACCAAAAGGTTGGCAGTTTGAATCCACCAGGCGCTCCTTGGAAACTCTATGGGGGCAGTTCTACTCGTCCTATAGGGTTGCTATGAGTCAGAATCGACTCAACAGCAAAGGGTTTGGTTTTTTTTTTTTTCTTTTTAAATAATGTATGACAATGGCTTCATATTGCCAACCCTCAACAGCATTGTAAGTTATTAGATGCCAAAAGGTCATGTTTTCTTGACTTCCTGACACTTAGCATGTGTGCACACTGCTCCACATAAGGAAGAATAAAGATCAATTAAATTGTAAACACTCTGTGAAAACATATTAGTCACTTTTTATTTCAGAGTTGCAGAGGAAACAATAGAGTTAGGCAGTTTCTGCTTGGGTTACTGTTTTATAAATTTCTCCATTTCCACATTCTATCTTACAATATAACCCCCCCTTCTCCCCGCCCCATCCCGTTTATAGAGGTTGTCAACTAGGGAGAGACACTGGGTGTCTTGTGCAATTTAAGAATGCACTTAAATGGTACTTTCCAAAAAGAAATGATAAGTCAGGATGACCTAAAGACATAAGAATGCATAGCCCCTATCTCTATCTATTTCCACTCCTGGCTTTATCCTTTCTATACATTCACTCTATTGCTCTGAAGGGCGTGAGCCATGACTCTTCTCTGGAAAGCTCAGTATTATGTAATGTGTGATTGAGCCCCTGGGAAGCATTGCTAGACCAAGACTTAATGTAAACAGGGTGAAGTGTCAGCGGTTTACTGTAAATTGCAACACTATGCACCCTGAGATGACATTTATGACTCCACATTCTGTCTGCATTTCCACTGGCTTTTTGTTACTACATTAACGCTAGTTATTACAAAACTCTAGTGGACTGACATATGATAACAGTAAATCTTAAGTTCTATCCAATCGCCTTACACATTTAGAAACCTTTCAGAATTGGAATACTAGTCCAGCAATTTCTCTCTATGAGTCTCACATTTCCCATCCAAGACGAGAAGTTAGAGAATTTGAGAAGCTTTGTCAGGACAAAGAAATTCTGAGGCCCCTATCAGGCTAAAATTTACATGTGTGTTACGGTTAGAAATGAACTACACATTTATTAATAGAATGAGCACTTTAGACCTACTAAATATAGCCCAACACTGAATAATAGTTACTGTTATTATGATTGTGATTACAAAGTCCTTATGATCCTAGTATGCTACAGTGACCATAAAACCTTTATCCTGGAAAATGCTTTCTTCAACCCAACTCTCAGGTTTCAGAGGAATGCACACAGAGCTGGCAGTGAGGGAGGAAAGGACAGCAACCAGGCTGGTTACAGCAGCCATCTGCCATGTGACAACTGGTAGAATAACACATGGCAAAGCCAGACTGATCGCTTACCTTGGTGAAAAGTAAAAAGATCACCTAGTTAGCCAGTCTCCACAAGATGCTAAACTTGTAGAAACTTAGGAAAGTCTGTATGATCTAAAGTGTCACCTATTTTTAATCCATCCAGTCATCACTAAATCCATTAATCTAGAAAATGTAAAAGAACAAGGAAAATAAACTACTGTGTATGTTTCTCCTGGGCAGAGGATTGTTATACTTAGGGTAACTATGTTATTCTCCAAATCAAGACAATTTTAAAGGGGAGAGGGACCGTTGTTAATATTTATGTTGGAACAACACACGTAAATCAGGACACTTTATACTAAATTAAGATTTAAAATGTGTCCTGAAGGGTTAAAATTCGGGTGATACTTAAAAGAAAGTACAAAATATAAGAGGAAATGCAAAAATAAAATGACATAAAATAACAAATAGATCACCAAAAAGTGCATAAGGGTCTCATCTCTTAAACCTTACTCCCCTTTCTTTGAACTCAAGACAAATTTTCAAAAACACTTGTTCTCATTGAGAAGCGATCTTGAGAAGGGCTGACCCATGAGAAACGTTAGGTGTGTACACAGCTTCAGCTATAGTGGTTCTCCCAAACGGTGCAGAGAAAGACCTTGACTTTGATTCTGCCAGGGTCCGCTTTTCCTACTCATTGGTGATTACTCATACCGTGTTTAAAACTGAAACGTTCGTTTTAAATACTACAAAAATGTGTTACAGAGCACAGGCAAGGCATCTGTTCCAGCAAAATGTTATGTTTTGATCATTTTCAAAAATGATTTTTCTGTTTTTAAAGAAAGTGTGTGGACATGGAGATGAGTCACTCAATCTGAGGGGTACTGTATGCTGGGCTATTTTGAAAGTTGTAAAATTTAAAAATACATGGAAAGAAAATAATTTTCCTTAAATATTATTTCAATTTTATTCTTTGACTTAGTATTTTTTTTTCTTTTTTAATCTTTCCATATCATCAGATTCATTGCCAGAGGGGGAAAAAAATGCCTTGAAGGCAGCTATAGAATCATCGTCATCTGGAATTCTAGATAGAGGACTATCAAAATGGTTTTACTTGTATTTGTAGACCTAGGTAATTTTAATTTGAAAAGAATGATATATCATATGCAAAGGTCAGTTCCTTAGATTGATAATCACATTTTTTAAAACAGTTCCTAATTACTTAAATATACCCAAAATCAATCTATTCCCTGACTAGAAGTTCTACCACTTTAATATTTTATCTACTACTCAGCTGTAGTTGTAGAAAAAACATATCAAACCCTCAATATTTTCTATCTTGATCTATGTTTTCTATATTTTTTTATCCTGATTTATACTTGTTTTCTAAAATGAGATAGATTGAGATTATTAACACTGATTTATAGCCTAAAAAATTCAGGGCTATTCTTCAGAATTCGAATATTTGGAAGTCTTAATGTGGGGCACGTAAAACAAAATTTCAAGAATATGTTTCTTCCTTTCTTGTCTATTTAGTCCTGCAGTATTCTTTCTCCATAGAATCCCAAGGATAAGCTGCAGTGCTCTGTCTCTGTGTTTGCTCATCCCCAGTTTGGTCTCATTTGCCAGTTTAATGGCCCACTGAGGGAGGAACACAGAAATTCTAAAAAAGAATGAACACCGTGTTTTCCAAAGCAACCATTACTTTCAGTGCCCATTTCTTTATTTGAAGGAATGGAGAAAAATGATGATCATCTACCTTCTGAGTGATTACCGAATTCTGAGCTGTCAAAAACTATTTGCGTTTGTAAAACACTATCAGAGTTTATAACACCACCATATTGGTTGAAACCAATCAAAACAGCCACCTTACCTACTATTTTTATCTTTATTTGTTCATTTTGGCCATCTAAAACAGCACCATCAATTGGATCAACCATTCTGACATACAAATTGGCTGAGAAGGAAAGCCAAAACACCAGATTGGCTGCTTTTTTTGAATTGATGTTTTTCACGATATGAAAATATTGGGTGAAAATGGAAAAATTGAGTCAAAGATCCAGATGTTTGATCCTCACATTGCCAAATAGCCACACATTTTGTAGCACCCAGATTTGCAATTGAATTTCTCAGCTCTCACCAGAAAGCCTGTCGTCATATAGATATAGCCTCAGAGGAGCTGTAAACACGGAACTGAAATGGTCCCAAGAAAAGCATCTCTTTTACCTAAGATAACAGTTGCTGGTGCATCTGCTGTATTCCCCTCACTAGGCAGCTTCCTGGACAGGAGGGAGACAGGGTCCATTGTTCAAAATCCTATAGTGTTCCCTCCTTTCTCTAGGCATAAGGGGGCCATGGTGATTCACTGATAGAATTCTCACCTTCCATGTGGGAAATGGGTTCAATCCCTTGCCACCATCTCCTGTCTGTCAGCTGAGCCTTTCATCTTTCTATGACGTTGAATAGGTTTCAGAGGAGCTTCCAGACTAAGATGGACTAGGAAGAAATGCCTAGTGATCTACTTCTGAAAATCAGCCAGTGAAAACCCTATGGATCACTACAGTCCTATCTGCAACTAATTGTGGGAATGGCAGCCTTTCATTCCATTCTGCATGGGTTCGCCATGAGTTGGGAGTCACCTGGACCGCAGCTAATAACAACAAGTCTGCCTAGAAAGGAGAATAACTGTGTAAGCTGAGTAACTGCCACGACTTGATAAGTTTCTCTTCTGAATTGGTCTACTTAGTAATTCAGATACAGATGTAAGATCTGTTGTTGCAACATCCACCGGCAGATGACCTAAGCCAGTGTTGCCTTATTAAACAGTGATCAAGGCTTTTCTTAGGCATCAGAATGGTGTGCGTCAATTTATTCTACATATCCTTAATCCAGTCAGCTAACAGCACTTACACAGTTCAAATGAGTTTAGCAAAAATAAATACTACCCTTATGTGTATGCAGGGTGGGAGGCGGGGGAGAAGGGTATGAGTTAAAAGGATTGCCATTTTTCCTATTTTTGATGTCTGACATTTGTTTGCATTGCCTCTTCTGTACCCAGGCACATATTAATTCAAAACCACAACCACAGTATGTATTATCTGTAATTTTTCTTTTCTTCTCCTTGGATTCACTCCTCTTGAAATATCACATTTTAATTATGTGCATAGCAATGACTTCATTGCTTCTTAACTCAGCAGCAGCCAACTCATTTTCCCCCGATGGTATGATGACCTGTCCTTGTGGGAGAAACCCATCTGTTTATATTCTTTAAGCTGTATCTACACAAGGAACAGGTTTTGTATGTTTTGAAACCATCTTTCCTCATTTCACTACTGATTGCTTGCCTGGAAAGGAGAAACCAAGGAACCAAGAAGAAATCACTGCATTCAGTAAACATTTCTAGAAAAGTCGACAAACAACGAGTACACTTGGCAGTAATAAAATGGCCTAAAAATTATCAAAGGTCGTTTAGAACTCATGTAAGTATTTGATCTCAGTGTCAAATGCATGTATAAACCAGTTAATATAGGCCTTGGTATATGGTATAACAAATGGTAGTCATATTTTTCATTGGGATTATCTAAGAAGGGACCAGGAGATAAAATATTTGACTCTATGAGTTGGAATCGATTGGAAGGGAACAGGTTTAGATAATGTGTGAACATTAATGAAAGTTCTTTTTGCAGACCTGGGTCATCTATCTGATACTAACAATAGGTTTATAAAGGAAAGTGATTCTACCTGTCTGGCATGAATTCCTGGCTTGACAGTAAACATTGGTTGAGATGTTTTTAATAGAGTACTTTCAAAGGAAATTTAGTCCTGTCAGCTTACTTTTACAAGTAATTGGGGAAGATTGTTATCACCTGTCACAAGAAATCTTTCCAAGGGAAGGGTTTATTCCATGAAGAATGCAATATTCACCTGTAGAACTTCTTGCTTATCCATATAGTTTCTGGGTTATTTAGGCTTTGGCTATTCTACCATGGGTAGAATGATCTTCACTAATGATGTCCCATTGTGTACAATGAGATAATACTTCAGATTTTTTAGCCAGAGCAAACATTAGGTTCAATACCGGGAGAAAGCTGATAAAATACTGGAAAAGTCTCCTTCTCAATCCATAAGGAAGGCACAATTCCATACAGAAAAATTAATATAATTATTCCACACGCAGCAGCTCAGATAAAGAACTAGGGTAACGATCCAGAAGGATATAAGGCATTGTCTAATCTAAGCAATGGCAAATTTAGCCTTACTCTGGCAGCCTATAATGATACCCTAGTGCAGCCTCATTCAGACTTAACGTATGCCCAATCTCAGAACTAATGCATGCTTAGATTAGCAGGATATTCTTAGGTCCTTCCTCACAAACAATTAGAACTGGGAATAATTTATTAGTGTCCAGTTCCTAAGATGCAAGACTTTGGAGGTTTGCAGGCTGCTGGGTACCAGTAAGAGCATACTGCTCCAGTTTTACTTCCTAATCCCACCAGGGGTATAGAGTGCATGGCTGGCTCTGGTTCCCAGGCCACCAGTTTTCTACCAATTCTTTCACATATCTGCCCTCTTCTTTGTAGTTCAGATTGAGTTGAGCCTGGCTATGGACCTCAGCTACATTACAAGTCGTATCATTTGAAAATGAGGAATAACATAGTCAATGTACTAGGAGCTAAGAGGATGAAAAATAACTGTGGGCTGGAACATTCAGAATTTTTTCCATGAGGGAAAAGAATATGTATTGGGTTTGAAGGCAGGCAAAAGCTGATAACGATATTATAAGAAGGCAAATGATGAAAAATAAAGGAAAATAGGAATTATAGGGCGTAGCCTGGAAGTGAATAATTACAGCTACAGCTTGGGAAGTTGATTTTGTGCCATCTAATGTGGCGTCAGTCCTCCCTGGGTGTTGCAAAGGGTAAACATTCGCCACAGCTAACCAAAGTTTTGGAGGCTGAAGTCCACCCAGAGGCATCTCGGAAGAAAGGCCTGGCAATCTACTTCCAAAAAATATGCCATTGAAAAGCCTATTGATTTACAGTTCTATTCTGACACATATGTGGTCTTCCTGAGTTGCAGTTGACTCATCAGCAACTGGCTAATATGCCATCACCTACTAACCAGAATGGGGACTAACGGCTAGTACTTCGTCATGGAGGAGCAAAACCTAGGCAACTCGACCATTGTTTCAAGCAGCCTCATGGGGCTGATTTTCACTGGAAGAGGGGAAATAATGTTTATTGAACACCTAATCCTTTTCATTAATGTTCTTCTTAGACTTATATCATTATGCAACCCCTCTCAAATCCTAGTGAAGTATGTTTCATTGTCTTTACAGATTAAGCTGTTAAGCTGTTGTCTCTTAGCTTCACGCCCACCTCCTACCATCGACTTTGTGATGCTGTGCTGGGATTCTGCAAATTACATTTCTGCCTTGTTAAAGGACTCCATATTAGGCTCTACCAAGAGAGGGCGCTAGAGAGAGACTGTAAGGCTGCAGGAAGGGAAATAACTTGCTTTTCCCTACTGCTTCTCCTTCTTGTAGCATCACCCCAGCAATGCTTCTTCACCCTGTAGTTCTTCCCTGTAGCAGTAGCTGAATCTAGTCTGCAGTTTTTCAGAGAGCCACACCAGTCACTACCAATTGCCATCAAGTCTACTCTGACTCATGGCGACCTCATAAAGTGCCAGAGTAGAACTGTGCTCCAGAGAGTTTTCAACGGTTGATTTTTTGGAAGTAGATCACGGTCTTTCTTCCGAGGTACCTCTGGGTGGACTCGAACTTCTCACCTTTCAGTTAGCAGCCAAGCACAACAACTGTTTGCACCACCCAGGGGCTCCCTTAGCGAACCAGTCTCCTGAGAGACACCGGCACTAGCTGAGCAGTACCTACTCATAGGTCTGTGTCCCAGCGCCATAGGGCTGTTGTTCCACATTTGTAAGTGTTCATGATTCCAACCTCTTCCCTTAGTTCCCCTAGCCCTACAGCTGGGGGCTCTTTCCTAAAGTTGCCACCTGCATGATACTCTAGAATTCTCCTGTTACTCTTTTCTTTCTTCCATACATAGTTAACAATTATTTACAGAGAATTCTGTCTGTTAAAATGACTGGAGTGGCTTCTGTCTCCTGACTGGTCCCTGACTGAATCACATATGAAGAATCTAAATCTTAAATTAATTAGTTAATTCGTTTAAGGGCTCATAACTAACTTGTAATGGTGACAGTGTAGACCTGAACCACAGTTTGTTTAAATTCTTTACTGTTTCAGCTCTCACCAGAGTAGCCTCCAGATAGACACCTGCAGAGACTGAGTATTGTTTTTTTTTTTTTTTTTTTTTCTTCAACTCATTACAACCCACTTGAATCAGTCAGGACTTTTATGGTCTCAGGCAGCAGAAATCCAAATAGAACTAGATTAGGCCAGAGGACGAGTTGCTTGACTCACATAGCATGCATTGGGGAAGGAAAGGCAATCAGCTGAGTGTAATGCCAGGCACTAGATAGGAACTCAGGATGAAGGCGTCTCTCTTTAGTTGCCTCTGCCCACCCTGCAATAAACACGCATACCTCTGCTTCCTGTTTCTTATTGTCAGATTGCAAGAAACTTGTCTGTTGGTTTATATGTCACAAATTCACCACCAGAGAGAGCCAAGACTTGCTTTATTTCTCTATGGTCCCAAATTCAAAAATCCCAGGAAAAGGCTTCAGTGTCGTAATTGGTAGCAGGAGTCCATACTTGTTCAAATCGCTGGTGATCACTTGTAGGGAAGGACTGGAAGTTGACATAACATTGCTCCAGCTTGGGTGTGTGTCCTCCCCTGGAACAATAAGCAGAAGTGAGGGGGACGATTTATAAACCAAAAGAGCTCCAATTTAAACCCCAAAGTTAAAGTTGAGAAAGCATTTCCCAGCAGAAGCGTGTGTCTAGGCATGTGAAAAAATAGATGCCCACTATCCCACTCTTACTACCTACTTTACACTCATACTCTACATATCTACAGTACAAAAGAGCTCTAGTGCCTATGTTTTGTAGAAACAAGCTATCAATCACAGTTAATAAAATGTATGCATTTTCTGGGACATGGCTAGTCCTACAAGTACTAGATTTTGAAATGCCTTCCTGTTTTATTTCTATAATGTTGCTATAAAGTCTCATAATAGTTTAAATGTATCAAAGAATCAATTATCGTGAGTCTCAAACTCATTTCAGTCAGTATTTCTGGGCTGACTTGACATTCTGTATGTTAAAATAAATTAACGAATATTAAGCCCCACATTCTAGGCCCTGGCTTAGGGGTTTTACAAACATTCTATTTAACCCTGGATGACAACTCTGTGAAGTGAGCATTATCACTCTCCTTTTTCAGAGCAATACACTAAGATTTGGTGTGATTAAATAACGTATCCAAATTTATGAAATTAAATGCAAAGGTTTTGATTTTATAATCATAATCTAGGAGTTATATTTATGGACAACTCGTTCTACTGTCTAATTACTGCCAAAATGAAAGATTGTCGATCATCTCACTTAAAATGTAAGTATCTTAATGTTTAACTGATATATCATTAGCAATCCCATTTAGCAAGCTATCTCATTTATTTCAGCTTGGTATCATTCTTACGAGGGCACGAGAATTAGTCCCTGGCCAATGCGAGCATCATATGCGTGTCTTATTGAGACTGTTTTGTGGCTAAGGTGGGCAATCTTTTCGTTTGCCTTAAAGTTTTGTAAGCCTTGAATTATTTGAATCATACAAGGAGAAGAGGAAATCTGGAACCAAAGTGGTTCATTTTATAAGTTTTAGTGAGAATACAAAAATTATTTTATAAGAATAAATCTTTTCCTGTTGATAAATTATCTTTTTCTCACTTCACATTTGAGGTAGGATGGTCTTTTATTTCGTTATATGTCTTTGATAGGTGATTCAGGTTTTCATTGAGAGATGCCATTGGCAACCCTAACTCGATGACTGGACTGTGTATTAAGACATATGCTTCTCTCTTTCATCGGGAACATAAACTATGTACATTCCAAGTTTATGAGAAAAACAACATTCATGAAGGATTTCCTAATGATGGTTAGATAGTTCCCATAGAAATTCATAAACTGTGGGTCCTGTGAGTTTTAATTTGCTTATGAACATCAAGAAATGAAAAAAGAATGCAACAATGAGCAATTTTTGGAAGTTAGGAATCTGGAGAGTTTTGTAGAAATACTAATTCAAAAATATTGCCCCTATAGACCAAGTCAGAAGAAATGAGAATTAGATAATTTGAACCAGTCTCTTATATAGAATTGCTTTGATTGACTATGCTTTACTGATACGTTATCAGTCCTTAAAGCAGATACTAGGATTCTGATAGTTATTTCTTTTGTGGAGATGTTAATTTTGTTGTTAGGTGCTGTCAAGTCGGTTTCACTCATAGTGACCCTACGTACAACAGAACGAAACACTGCCCAGTCCTTCAACTTTCTAACAACTGTTGTTATGCTTGAGTCCATTGTTGCAGCCACTGTGTCAGTCCATCTCATTGAGGGTCTTCCTCTTTTTCACTGACCCTCTATTTTGCACAACATGATGTCCTTCTCCAGGGACTGGTCCTTCCTGATAACATGTCCAAAGCATGTGAGAGGTAGTCTCACCCTTCTTGCTTCTAAGGAACATTCTGATTGTACTTCTTCCAAGACAGATTTTTTTGTTCTTCTAGTAGTCCATGGTATATTCAGTATTCTTCCTCAACACCATAACTCAAAGGCATCAATTCTTTCTCAGTCTTCCTTATTCCTTGTCCAGCTTTCGCATGCATATGAGGTGATTGAAAACACTATGGCTTGGGTCAGGTGCACCTTAGTCTTCAAGGTGACATCTTTGCTTTCTAATACTTTAAAGAGGTCTTTTGCAGCAGATTTGTCCAATGCAATGTGTTGTTTGATTTCTTGACTGTTGCTTCCTTAGGTGTTGATTGTTGATCTATGTAAAATGAAATTCTTGACAACTTCAATATTTTCTCTGTTTGTCATGATGTTGCTTATTGGTCCAGTTGTGAGGATTTTTGTTTTCTTTATGTTGAGGTGTAATCCATACTGAAGGCTGTGGTCTTTGATCTTCATCAGTAAGTGCTTCAAGTCTTCTTCACTTTCAGCAAGCAAGGCTGTGTCATCTGTGTAACACAAGTTGTTAGTGAGTCTTCTCCAATCCTGATGCCCTGTTCTTCTTCATATAGTCCATCTTCTCAGATTATCTGCTCAGCATACAGATTAAATAGATATGATGAAAGGGTACAACCCTGACACTCATCTTTCCTGACTTTAAAACACGCAGTATCCCCTTGTTCTGTTCAAATGACTGCCTCTTGATCTAGGTCCAGGTTCCTCAGGAGCACAATTAATTGTTCTGGAACTCCCATTCTTTGTAATGTTATCTGTAATTTGTTATGATCCACAAGGTCAAATGCCTTTGCATCGTCAAGACAACACAGGTAAACATCTTTCTGGTATTCTCTGCTTCTTAGCCAAGATCCATCTAACATCAGCAATGACCTCCCTTGTTTCACATCCTTATCTGAATCTGGCTTGAATTTCTGGCACTTGCCTGTCAATGTACTGCCGCAACCGCTTTTGAATGATCTTCAGCAAAATTTCACTTGTGTGTGATATTAATGATATTGTTCGATGATTTCTGCATTTGATTGGATCACCTTTCTTTGGAGTAGGCATAAATATGGATCTCTTCCAGTTGGTTGGTCAGGTACCTGTCCTCCAAATTTCTTGGCACAGACGAGTGAGCACTTTCAGTGCTGCATCCATTTGTTGAAACATCTCAATTGGTATTCTGTCAATTCCTGGAGCCTTGTTTTTGCCAATGTCTTCAGTGCAGCTTGGACCTCTTCCTTCACTAGCATCAGTTCCTGATCATACGCTACCTCCTGAAATGGCTGACCATCAATCAATTCTTTTTGGTATAGTGACTCTGTGTATTCCTTCCATTATCTTTTGATACTTCCTAGGTTGTTTAATATTGTCCTTGTAGAATCCTTCAATATTGCAACTCTTGGCTTGATTTTTCTTCTTCAGTTCTTTTAGCTTGAGAAATGTCAAGCATGTTCTTCCCTTCTGGTTTTCTAACTCCAGGTGTTTACACATTTCATTATAATACTTTACTTTGTCTTCTTGAGCCGCCCTTTGAAATCTTCTGTTCAGCTCTTTTACTACATCATTTCTTCCATCTGCTTTAGGTGCTCAACTTTCAAGAGCAAGTCTCAGAGTCTCTTCTGATATCCATTTTGGTCTTTCCTTTCTTTCCTGTCTTTTTAATGACCTCTTGCTTTCTTCATGTATGATGTCTTTGATGTCATTCCACAACTTGTCTGGTCTTCGGTCAAATGTTCAGCGCATCAAATCTATTCTTGAGATGGTTTCTAAATTCAGGTGGGATATTCTCAAGGTCGTACTTTGGCTCTCGTGGACTTGTTCTAATTTTCTTCAGCTTCTATGTGGACTTGCACAGGAGCAGCTGATGGTCTGCTCTGCAGTCGGCCCCTGGCCTTGTCCTGACTGATGATATTGAGCTTCTCCATTGTTTCTTTCCACAGATGTAGCAGATTTGATTCCTGTGTATTCCATCTGGCGAGGTCCATGTGTATAGTCACCACTTATGATGTTGAAAAATGGTATTTGCAATGAAGTCATTGGTCTTATGAAATTCTAGCATGCATCTCTGACATTGTTTCTATCACCAAGGCCATATTTTCCAACTACTAATCCTTCTTTGTTTCCAACTTTCACAGTCCAATCACCAGTGATTATCAATGCATCCTGATTGCGTGTTCCGTCAATTTCAGACTGCAAAAGTTAGTAAAAATCTTGTTTCTTCATCTTTAGCCTTAGTGGTTGGTGCGTAAATTGTGAATAATAGTCATATTAGCTTGTCTCCCTTGTAGGTGTGTGGATATTATCCTATCACTGACAGCATTGTACTTCAGGATATATCTTGAAATGTTCTTTTTGACAACAAATGCAACGCCACTCCTCTTCAAGTTGTCGTTCGCGGCATAGTAGACTATATGATTGTTCAATTCAAAATGGCCAATACCGGTTCTTTTCAGCTCGCTAATGCCTCGCATATAGATAGATGTTTATGTGTTTCATTTCATTTTTGATGATTTCCAATTTTCCTAGATTCGTATTTCATACATTCCATATTTGGATTATTAACGGATGTCTGCAGCTGTTTCTTCTCATTTTGAGTCGTGCCACATCAGTAAATGTATGTCCCGAAAGCTGGACTTCATCCACATCATTAAAGCCAACTCTACTTTGTGGCGGCAGCTTTTCCTCAGTTATATTTTGAGTGCCTTCCAACCTGCAGGGCTCATCTTCTGGCACTATATCAGACAATGTTCTGCTACTATTCGTAAGGTTTTCACTGGCTAATCCTTTTCAGAAGTACACCCCTGCATCCTTCTTCCTAGTCTGTCTTAGTGTGGAAGCTCAGCTGAAACCTGTCCTCCATGGGTGGCCCTACCGGTATTTGAATACCGGTGGTATAGTTTCCAACATTACAGCTACATGCAAGACCCCACAATACGACAAACTGACAGACATGTGGGGGCTTAGGCCCAGGTCAACCCGTTAATAAAGGACTCAGAGATGTTAATAGAGGGTGTTTCCTGTTGCATTAAACAGTTTACTCTTCATAGGTTAACCCCTGGGAAATTACCTTCTTGTGTGAGTGTGAAGAATAATTATACCTCTTCTAACCAATTGTTTAGTGTTCATTTTATGGACATTAGAAATTGTTTAACTGACCACATTTCTCTCCTCATATTGGCTGCCAGAAAGCTTAAAGCTAAATTTCTGCCCCAACCCCCATTCCTCCCTATTAGCAACTGGATGCGGATTCATGGTATGTGTGTTTGTATCATTCTCATTCCTGGTTCCATTTTCTGTCCCTAGAGCTTTTTTTTTGGTGGTGGTGGGGTTTGTTTCCCCACAAAATTCTAATATTTAGTAACTGTGCGTGAGCTCTAAATCCTTTTTTTGGAACAAAGTGAACTATAAGTAAATATAACCTCATAATAGCAATAAACTACAACAACAAACAAAAAAGAAGAGTATAAAAATGGTTAGTTCTGTTCCCTGTTGGGGGAAAAAGTGGACAGTAAAAAGGATTTTGGCATGTTAATAAGAGTTCTTCAGCTAGAAAAAGGAGAAGGGGAAGCATTGCCACAGAACCAATTGCAGTTGTGAAGACATTAGGTAAGTTTAATGAATTCAGGAAGGAAGGGTGGCCCTCTTTGCCTGGTCAGAGTGTGGAGAGAGCAAAAGGAGCATAAAAATTTGAAAAATAAATTAGACTCAGTTTATGAAATGCCTGGTATGTCATGCTATGAGTGTGGGTTTGTCTTGTATACAATGGAAAATGATTAAGTTGATTGAAATCTCAAAAAGTGGCTGCATAAGACGTGCCTTAGGAAGACAATATATTGTCCCTGAGTAAGGCAAAATGGAATTTAAGAGAGAATAAAGGTACAAAGACCTGTTAGCGTCATGCTCAGCCTGCCCTAGCCTCACCTCAGCATCCACGATTAGGATTTTCACCAGCTCAGAACCTGGTTCAATAAAAATAGGCCAGGTGATACATTATGGGCTTCCTTGCGTCTAGCAATTAAGATCTGAAAATATTTTGGAATTGTGATCCTGGAGTCCTGTGCCCATGGGAATCTGGATTTGTAATCTCCCTGTCTACCTTCATCCTATAGGACTCCTCTGACCCCCTGGTATTTCTTCTCAAGTTGTAGGTGTCCATTTTTTTTCTTCTTTCTAGTTTTCACAAAGAGCCCTGGTGGTGAAGCAGTTAAGCACTTGGCTGCTAACCAAGAGGTCGGTGGTTTGGACCTACCTGTGGGAGAAGGATGTGGCAATCTGTTTCCATAAAGATATCATCTTGGAAACCCTATGGGGCAGTTCTACTCTATCCTATGGGGTCGCTGTGAGTCAGAATCTATTGACAGCACATAACAACAGGCTTTTACATCCATTTCATTGCTCCAGCCCGTCGGATAAGAACCACAGTTTTCTCATTTATTCCTGTCAGTTTCTTTATGTCCAGGTATAGATCTTGCATCCAGGATTCTCAAGTCTTTGCTTGAATCCCCCTCCCTGGACTATAAAAGTACCATATACTGAGAATGACTGTCGCCTGGAAATTTTGGATACCACAGCTATTTTCCTTACCTTCACTATCCACTGATGATTGATCTTGGTAAGGGTTGGACCTAAATTTTATATATGTACCTCTTTGGACTTGGTTTTGGACTGTTGAGTTGATAGAAGTAAGGGTTGGAAGGTTAATCTGTTATCCTGGTCAGTTTTCTTCGGCCCTTACTGCTGTTAATTTCGTGATCATGGTTTATTTATTTCTCCTGGGGGGAATTCCAAAAATGTGGTAAACCTGAGGCCAGCCCATTTACTGTTGGTAAGGAATCCATTGAAATACTAGAAGTAAATGAAGAGCCCAAACTCTGAAAATAGAAAGAAAAAATGAGATCAAGTTGTCTTTCTTAGATTCAATTGTTAAGATTTCATGATTGGATAGTAGAGTTGAGTGATGACTATCAAAGAAAGTGCTATGTTTTGGAGCTTGGCTAATTGGATATTGATGATGACACTGATTTGCCTCAGTTTCAGTTCTTACTCTCTTCTTATCACTGCCAAGCTTCTTGCCTATGCATGCTGAAGTTTCCCTTTTGTCACTTCCCATCCAGTCTTCACTCACTCTAGTCGGGACTCTTCCCCCACTGCTTCATTGAAAATGTTCTTACATAATCTGACACCTCCGTGATACCAAATCCCATCATAGGAGACATCTCAATAGCACCAGATACCATTAATCATTCTCCTTGCCCTGAAACACCTTCTCCTCTTGGCTTTTGTTACACAGTCTTCTCTTGGCTTTTTGTTCTTCTTCTATGACCCACAATTCTTATTTACTGTTTATTCAACAATAATTTATGGAGAATACACTCTGTGTTATAAACAGTTCCAAGTGCTGGGATATAGTAATGAAAAACACAGAAAAAAATCCCAATCTCATAGAGTTTACACTTCAATTTAGGGAGACAAACAATAACATAAATATGAAAAATGTATAGTCTACTAGATAATGATAAGTGTTGTTGTTTTTGTTAGGTGTCGTCGAGTGGGTTTCACTCATAGTGACCCTATGTGCAACAGAATGAAACACTGCCCAGTCCTGTGCCATCCTCACAATTGTTGCTATGTTGGAGCCCATTGTTGCAGCCACTGTGTCAATCCATCTCATCAAGGGTCTTTTTTGCTGACCTTCTACCTTACCAAGCATGATGTCATTCTCCAGGGACTGATCCCTCCTTATAACTTGTCCAAAGTATGTGAGATGAAGTCTTGCCATCTTCGCTTCCAAGGAGTACTCTGGCTGTACTTTTTCCAAGACAGACATATTTGTTCTTTTGGCAATCCATGGTATATTCAATATTCTTGGCCAACACCATAATTTAAAGACATCAGTTCTTCTTAGGTCTTCCTTATTCATTGTCCAGCTTTCACATGCATATGAGGCTATTGAAAATATCATGGCTTGGTTCAGGCACATCTTTCCTTTTTAACACCTTAAAGATGTCTTTTGCAGCAGATTTGCCCAGTGAAGTATATTGTTTTATTTCTTGATTTATTTATTTATTTCTGCTGCTTCCACGGACATTGATTGTGGGTCCAAATAAAATGAAATCCGTGACAACTTCAGTATTTTCTCCATTTGTCATGAGGTTGCTTATTGGTCCAGTTGTGAGGATTTTTGCTTTCTTTATGTTGAGGTGTAATCCATGCTGAAGGCTGTAGTCTTTGATCTTCATAAGTAAATGCTTCAAATCCTCTTTGCTTTCAACAAGCAAGATTGTGTCCTCTGCCTATCGCAGGTTGTTAATGAGTTTTCCTCCAGTCCTGATGCTGCATTCTTCTTCACATAGTCCAGCTTCTTGGATTATTTGTTCAGCATATAGATTGAATACGAATGGTGAAAGTATACCATCCTGACACACAACTTTCCTAATTTTAAACCACACAGTATCTCCTTGTTCTGTTAGAATGAGTGCCTCTTAGTCTATGTACAGGTTCATCATGAGCACAATTAAGTATTCTGGAATTTCCATTCTTTGCAACTTTATCCGTAATTTGTTGTGATCCACACAGTCGAATATACTATTAAGTGTTAAGGAGAAAAATAAAACTATGGAAAGGTATTGTCATTGGAAGGTGGCATTTGAACAGTAAAGGAGAAGGAGGAGCCATACAGATAACTGGCAGAATATCTGTCCAGGCAAAGGGAATAGCCAGGACAAGCATCCTACAGCAGGAACGTGCCTGGCTTGTTTGAGGACATGCAAGGAGGTCTATGTGGCTGAAGAAGGCTGAAAGGGTGATATCACGGGAAGAGAACAGGGAAGTGAGAAGGGTTTTGTAGACTTCATTAGGACTTTGACTTTTCATTCTAAGTGAGATGGGAACTTGTGGAAAGTTTTTGGCAGATAAGTGACAAGATCCAACATGTTTCACAGTTTGAGTTAACAATAAGCTATTTGGGGGCAAGGATATAAGCAAGGATGTGGCTCAAGTTGTCCAGGTAAGAGATGCTGGTGTCTTGGACGAGGGTGGATGTGGTAAGAGTCATCTAGATTCTGGAATACCTTGAGGTACAGATGATGGCATTTGTTGATGGGCTGGATGTGGGGTGTTAAAAGAGAAAACAAGGATGACTCTACAATTTTTTACCCAAACCACGATAGGATGTATTTGCATTAACTGAAATAGGTAGATGTCAAAATAAATTTTGGGAGGATGACCAGAGCTTGGTTTTGGGTGTAGAGATGATGGTTCTTGTATAGTTAAATACATGATTTGGGGGAGAGTTTTAAACCAGAGAGCTGTAGTTGAAAGAAACCAGCATATGAATGGATTAGCCCTGGTGGCACAGTGGTTAAGAACTTGGTTGTTAACCAAAAGGTCAGCAGTTCAAATCCACCAGCCACTCCTTGGAAACCCTATGAGGCAGTTCTACCCTGTCCTTAGAGTCTCTATGAATTGGAATAGATTCAACGACAACGGGTTTGATTTTTGCTTTGCAAGTCGTAAGATTGGATAAGATCACCAGGAAATTTCATCTCGTAGAGAAGAAAAGTAGTCTGAGCCACCAGGGGACTCCAAAGTGTAGCAGTCTGGAAGATGAGAGGCACAGCAAGGGAGACTGAGAAGAAATGAAAGTACCTAGGAAGAAAACTAGGGAATGTGGTACACTGAAAGCTGAACACAATAAATGCGTCAAGGAAGAGGGACTGAAAATATGTGTCCCATATTTCTGATAGGGAGGCAGTGGGTCTTTGCCCAAGTTTGCTCTGGTTTTGTTTGCCAGGCAGTCCCTGATTACACTTGTAATAGCTATTAATTAATGTATTATTTTTATTAATTCAAATAAAGTTATTGATTATTTAGCAAAAGCATAGTTATCAATAGTGAAGCTATTGATCAACTGACAGCTCAAATAAGGGCAACTGAGATTTGACTATCACATTTAGCAACGTGAACATCACTAATGACTTCATTAATATCAGCAGCTGTGGTGGAGATGTGGGTGTACAAGCCTGGGCAGGTGAGGCTCAGGATACAATGTGAGGAGAACTGGAGACAGCTAGTAAACACAACTAGATCAAAAAATTCTGTTGTTAGGATAGCAGAAACATAGGCTGTAGCTGGAGACAGTTTTGTTTTAGTGTTTTACTTTGTAACATGGGCTTCTCCATCTCCTTTTCAGTTTCTCCTCCTTTGTCTGCCTTCTAAATGCTGGTCTTCATTGGAGATAAGTCCTGAGTCCTTTTTTTATTCTAAATTCTCTTCCTTGTGACCTCATAGATTTGCATGGCTGTAAATGCAATCTAAATGATGGAGATGTCCAAACCAAATAGTTTTTCTTCAGCTCTGACATCTTCTCTTTTGAGCTCAAGATCTATAAATGCAACTGCCGATTTCAGATCACTTCTTGGATATATACATCTCATGGACAGGGCACCTCAAACTTAACATCTCCCAAACTGAATTTTTTGTGCTTCTCCTCACCAACTATACTTCTGCCTCATGTCTTCTTTGCTCTGTGGATAGTATCAGCCACCCAAGTCAGAAACCTTAGCAATCGTTCTTGACATTTCACTCCTGCTCATCCCCTACATCCCACTCATCACCAAGTCATATCAATTTTACCTTAAAATACATATATCATATTATATCAGTCCCGGGCCTGTTTGCACTAAGATCCATTCCTCACCTTTTCTGCTTTGTTTTATGTTAAAGGGGATTTAGCCCGGAAAGCTATGTTCCCAGGCTTCCTTGTCAGCTGGCTTCCAGCTGTGTTCCACCAATTCAAGGCACTGATAGGATAATGGAGAACAGGAGGAAAGGAGAGACTAGGGTATTTCTTCCTCCACTCCATTTTAGGAGTGTCTTCACCCTGGGTCCAGCCTCTAGCCAGGTGACCCTGACCCAGGACCTCCAATAGCACTGCTTCTTCTTCCTTCACTCTTACTTCCTCAAGTTGAGAAAGATTAAGGCTTCTTGCTGTTGTTTAATCTCTAGATTCTTCTACCTTCCCCTACTGTCTTCTCAGATCTTCTGTTGTCTGGCTAACAACTCCATAGATTAAATTCTCTCCATTGTAAAAGAGTACTTCCTGCTTTTTTTTTTTTTTTTAAATTGAATCTTGAGATACTCATATTCATGTGCTTTTCTCCTTCTCGTGAGCTATTATATTCTAAGCCACCAGCATTACTTCTCTGAACCACTGCCCTCTAGTTGGACCTCCCCACAGCTAACCTTTCCATTTTTCCTTCCTCTGATCCATTTACTCATCTGCCAGAGTGGTCTTCAAAAAATTAAGTAAGACACTCACTCCCTTTAATGGCTTTCCATTCTATGTAAAATTACAGACTAACCTCTTAATCTGTCTACAGTACTCTGGCTCCTGACTATTTCTCCAACATCATCTCACACATCCTATGTTACACCTTCTCTCTCAACCTCCTATTGACAGTACCCTTTTCATAAACTTCTACTCACATATTATATAACATCAATGCCCTCATCCCACCCTGTTATTTTCTCTTTTGGCTTTTTGGCCTTTTCCTTCATTTGACTTGTCACAATTTGTAAATGTGTGTGTTTCTTTTTTCCCTTTTAATTGAAAGATTCAAGAGGTTAGGGAACATGGTTGTAATGTTCTTCACCATTTAACCAATGCTGGACATAGCACTTGGCTTGTAGAATATGTTCCTGGAAGCGTAGCAGATATTTTTTGAAAATGAATGAGTGCATGAATGAATAATAGTAGTTATTCACACTAGCATTTTATTCACTGATGATAATTATTAACACTAGCATTTTCTTCACTTCTCAGAGGCATGATCAAATCAGCGGTGAATTATATGTTTGCAGTCACTAAATGGACCAGGCCACGCTCCACTGCATTAGTGATTAGCTTTATGCTTGAAGAAAGACTGGAGAAACTCTGGTTTGGGAAGCCAGAATTCAAAGAGTCACTGATCCTTTCCCAACTGTCGTGGATTGAATTATGTCCCCCCAAAAATGTGTGTATCAGTTTGGCTAGGACGTGATTCCCGGTATTGCATTGTTGTCCTCCATTTCGTAATTGTAATATTACGTTAAAGAAGATTAGGGTGGGATTGTAACACTACCCTTACCCAGGTCACATCCCTGATCCAGTGTAAAGGGAGTTTCCCTAGGGTGTGGCCTGCACCACCTTTTGTCTCTCAGGAGATAAAAGGAAAAGGAAGCAAGCAGAGAGTTGGGGACCTCATACCACCAAGAAAGCAGCACCAGGAGCAGAGTGTGTCCTTTGGACCCGGGGTGCCTGCACCTGAGAAGCTCTTCAACCAGGGGAAGACTGAGGACAAGGACCTTCCTTCAGAGCTGATAGAGAAAGCCTTCTCCTGGAGCTGATACCCTGAATTCGGACTTGTAACCTACTAGACTGTGAGAAAATAAACTTCTTTTTGTTAAAGCCATCCACCTGTGTATTTCTGTTACAGCAGCACTAAATGACTAAGACATCAATCTGCCTTCTCTTGCCTTCTTCTAATTGTATTTCTTTCCTTCTTCACCTCTTCCAGATGTGCTCTACTTTCCAAGGGAAAATCCAAAGTTCTTAGCATGACACGTAGATCTCTTGATAATCCTAGGCCAGCCTCTTTTCATATAATTAGATGGCTACTTCCTATGGCCTCACCTGTTCTCTTTCAGCATCTCAGTCTCAGAAGTGCCCCTGTCACACACTCAACCCCAACTCCTTCATTCCTCTAGCCACACTGCTGCACTTGCTGCTCCCATCACCCAGAGTGCCCTCTGAGAAATCCCAATCAATAAGCACCCTCTCTTCTGTTGAGCTTCCCCTAACCTCCACCCCCTGAGTCAGTCCTCCCTCTGTGTCCTCTAGCACCTGACTTTTCTACTAGGCTGTTTATCAAATTATATTTAAATTATCTTTTAAAGATCTCATCCCTGGTATTAGACTATGAGCAGGGACCGTATCTTGTTCCTCTTTGCATTCCAACACACAATGCAGCATCTAAAATGTGCTTGATGAGCTTGCGTTGAACGGACCATCGGGTGAATTGTGATTTGCCTTTTGCACACTTTCATCTTCACAAATTCACAATTAATGTTGCTACAGAGACTTCTAGCTTTCCTCTCTTCTTTTAGTTCCTGAATTGTACTTCTTAGTGTATTGCTTTCGCTCCTCAAAACTCTTCATTTCGTAGCATCTGCTCACCCTGCCACCTGGCCCATGACTCTGTTGTTGTTCCCCCTGCTCGGTGGCAAATCTGGCTCCTATGCCTCTACTATCCACAGAAATGGGAAGAAGCTGTGTCCTGGCTGGGATCCTGCTGCTGGGGGTGGAAAGGCACAGAGAGGCCCTGCCACCCACTGCCCCCTCCTCACCCCATCTTTCCTCAGCACTGGAAGCAGGCCTGGGAGCCTGATGAGCTAATCCATTTCCCCCTCAGCCAGCCATGAGGGTAGAGTGGGAGGAGACATTCTGCAAATTAAAGAAATAATCAGAGACTCATTTGCATGCACTATTGATTCTGGTTCCAGGAAACGTTAATAGCAGCAGAGAGTGGGACCCTCATACCGCTTTATGCTGAAAAGCACCCGTTCTAACTTTTAAGTCCCAGTAGTATTACTAGAGAGTGATTCTCATGATTAATTAGTGAGGATATGCAGGGCTGGATCCCCCTGTGTGGGGGAATCGTGATGAACTCTAACCTTTTCTAATAAGACAGCCTCAGCTTCTTTAAATGATTTCTTTGAAAAAAGTGGCTGAAGCAATAGCACTTTTTGTATGTCTATTGCTCTGTTTCTATGACTGGCACCAGGAATTTTCTTGTCTTCTTTCCACTGTGTTCGTCCTCGGATGAAAGGACCGGGAGAAAGCCCCACAACCCCACGAGTCCGCCCATTTGTTGAAATCAGTTCAAGATCATCCAGGTCTGCAAAACTCGGCTGAAGCAGCTTGTTGCATAATTTACCAGAGAAAAGAGGGCCATCTGGAGAGCCAATCTGGAGAACTCGAGCAAAGGCACAGTCTTTTTTTTCCCCCTCTTAAGTTATCCTGATTAACTCTCTGCCTATATTAGGCCTCAGCCGTCCTTGGCCTGTGTCCTGAAAGATGGAGGTCCAGGTCAAAGGCCTTGAACTTCTGGTGTTGAACCCTGACCCAGTATTACCTGGGCCACAACTACTACTAGCCCCACCCACCAGCTCTGTTCTAGGTATTCAGTCACCTCCCACCAATTTTACCCCATGACACTGTGGGGGCATGTGTCATTCCAAAGGACAGCTGCTTTACGCATATGCAGAGGAGGCAGCTACCCACAAAGGGATGTGGGAAAGCTCTACTAAATTGGAAAAAAAAAAAAAAAGAAGAAAAATCTGTCTTAGCTTGTAGTAAGGAGTAAGTCATTTCTTCCATAGAGATTAAATCCTTTGTGTTAAAGCAATCTATTTCTATGTGAATGCAGGACATGTAAATAATTCTTTGAGAGAGTTATCACAATAAACTATTATCAGAGAATAACATCTTGTCAAGTGTACAGGTGATTTCTGAGGGGTATAAAGAGGTCCTGCAGAATTTTGCCTCCATAGGTGTCTGGGTGAGTCCCTGGGTTGTGCAAATGATTAACACGCTTGGCAGCTAACTGAAAGGCTGGAGGTTTGAGTCCACCCAAAGGCTTTTCAGAAGAAAGGCCTGGCGACCTACTTCTGAAAAATCAGTCATTAAAAACCTTATGGAATATAGTTCTACTCTAACGGTGCTACTCTAACGCATGGGGTTGCTATGAGTCAGAATCAACTTGACTGCAACTTTTTTTTTTTTTTTAAGAAACTGGGGAAGAGGCTAAGAGGCTAGAGGGGGGCTTCATCAGCCAGCCCCTGCCTTCTCTCTTCAGTGTGTTCCAGCATGTCCCCTGCTCCTGGCTGCCTTGGGGCCTGGGTGTCACCTATGTGCTAACTCCAGAGTGCTTTCCTGTAATGTTTCATTGAGAAGCTTTCTGAGCTGGGAAGAAAAACACACAGTGATCGATTTATGATGTCTGCCACAGGAGCACATGCCAGGAGTTGTCCAACTCGGTCTTCATCACTTTTCTTAGTCTACGTGGTCCAATGATCATATACAAATGGAGTCAATGTCCAGCCCAGAATTTAACAAGTTAAAATAAAGTACCTTAGAGCCTGACATTAGACAAGTTACATAACTTTCTAGGCTTCGTTTTTCATCTACTTAAGAGACATAATAAACTTATTTTTATTATATTTTAAATAATCCAGCGTATGCATGTCCTGCCACATAAATATATGTTCCCATACAGAACGTCTGCTTTCCCTTTCTTATGTATCTGCAATGCATAGATTTTACACAAGCTGCTTTTAAGTCCCAACAGAGTAAAATTTCTTCCGTGTGTACCTCAGGGGTACTAGCGTTCAGGCCCTGGGCTCCATTTCTTGAATGGCGGTGCACTTTGAGCTTCCTCTCCTGCCAACACCTTGAGCTTGGGCGTGTGGGGCCAGGGCGGATGTGTGCAGTCTTGCATGAACTTCTACGGTGCCTTCGCTGAACAATGTTTTAATTATGGCCTTTCCGTCTCAACTGCACCTGCCCATTTCACTATCAGAAAGAAAATCTCTCCTTTCTTCCTTGCTTCACTGTTATACTTTAGAACCATGATTGTTTGGCCGAAATGGATATTGACTAAAGAAGGACAAACCTCAAAGGATTTGGATTAAGTTCTCTTTCTGATAAACATGATGGAATTTGAAGGCTCCAGGGAATCTTATTCAAACTACCTTATCCTTTGGGGCCTATGGAAACTGGAAGAAAATTTTCTTTCTTGCCACTTTTTTGTGTTTCTTATTAGCAGAGGAGAACACGCTGTAAGATGTGTCACTCAAGGCCTTAGCTGGGATTGTTTTAGAACTTGTCTTGAGATCCTTGAAATTCATTGTTTGTGTACTTGCAAAATACAAATCATAAACGGATCCTTGGCCTGAAATTTTGTCTGCTTTTGGATTGTCAAAGGACAGTCTGGTGAAGTGTATGGTCCTCTTTTTTAAATGACATTTTTCCATGCATAAGATAAAACACATAGAGTTTAAAGAAAACCAATTGTATTGAAATGTTTTCTCTGTGAGCCCAGGTTGAAGATGCTGTGAGGGGACCGCATATCCCACGAGCAGCAAATTAGTGTCTTCTGAACTGCAGAAATACCTTTAAAAGTAACATTTGCTGTTTTTTATTTTTCATAGACTTTGCTTTTTGAGCAGTTTCAAGTTTACAGAAAAATTGAGCTGGTAGCACAGAGCGTTCCCACATACCCCTTCTCCCCACTGTGCACTCTCTCTCCTACTGTTCACATCTGGCATTCCTGTACTACATTTGTTGCAGCTGATGAATCAATATTGATACAAAATTTTCAATTCAACCCCATAATTTACTTGAGGGTTCACTGTTTGTGTTGTACAATTTCATGCATGTTGACAAATGCGTAATGTCAGGTGTCCACCACTACGGTATCATGCCAATTAAGCACACTGCCTTAAAAATGCCCTATGCTCCACCTGTTCATCCCTCCTCTCTCCTCCTGAGCCACTGATCTTTTACTGTTTCTGGTTTTACTTTTTCCAGAATGTTACATACTTCAATTAATACAGTACATAACCTTCCAGGCTCGCTTCTTTCATTTAATAACGTGAGTTTAAGGTTCTTCCACATCTTTTCATGGCTTGATAACCCATTTCTTCTTATCACCGAATAGTACTCCACTGTATGGATATATCAGTTTGTTTGTCCATTCACCTGCTGAAGGACATCTTCATATTTCTAATTTTTGGAAATTATGAATAAGGCTATTATAACTATGATGCATTTTCTATTATACAAATATATGCTATTTATTCATTGAAGGTATGTAATTTGGGAAGTACAGTAGAAGCATAAAGACAAATTTAAAAATGACCTATACCTGCTTTTCCGAAGACTATGCAAACAATAATTTATGTCTGATAACTGGTCAGACTGCAAAGGAGAACTGTTTGCTTGTTCCAGTAAATGGAGTAAAAGGTAGTAAAGATACAGATGAACAGCAAGTGCAACCTGGGAGAACCTTTTAATCAACACTGAGTCCTGTAATTTTAGCATCAAATGACACACGGAAGCTCATCTAATCCTGGAGTACCAAACCTAGGATGAGTTTCTAATTTGTCTGGAGAGATTTTGAAACATTTAGATTTCCAGTTTCTATCCTGGCCTCCAGACTCAGAATCTCTAGAGATGGGACCAGGGAATCTGTACTGTTAAAAGCCTCCTTAGGGTTTTAGCTAAGTTTGGGACCCACTGATAATACAACACGACTCGGTGCAGAGTATTCTCTATTAAGATCTCTAAACAATGCTTCCAAAGCACTGTCTGGGTTCGGAGATTCAGCTCGAATGCCCCGATGCAGACTGTTCAGAACCGGTGCCATCATGGCATTTGGCAGTGGTAGAAAAACAGGTCCATGCTCTAAAACCTCGATTCCTGCTAAGCTGCATCATCAACAGATAGCTACTTTCTATTTTCCATGTCCCAGTACACAGGGGAAGGGTGTGGGGCTGGCTGGCTCCAGCAGGGGCTGGACAGGGTTTGAAGGGGGTTTGGGGGGGACTGATACTTGGAGTGACTCTCTGAATCTGGATTGTAGGCTTTTTCATGCTCTTGAAGTCTACGTGCTGCGTTTTATTCATTAGCACCTACGAAGGACTAATTGCCATCAGGCATGTAGGTGGAATTCCTGGCAGGGAGCAAGAAATGGAATAGGTCTGATGACAACCAATGATCTGCCAAAGCCCTGTCAGAAGGAGAACAGAGTCTTGCTGTCACTCATCCACCCCTTTAAATTCAAATGAAGATGCTTCTGAGTGGGGAGGGGGAGGGGTTGGCATCCATCCAACTTAGCATTGACGATACTGTACACTTTTACTGTATATGCACAAGCCACTGCTCCTGGTGGTGCTGCTTCTAAAACGAGGAAAAGAGAGAAAAAGAGAGTGGAGGCAGAGAGGGAGAGAGAGACAGAGACAGAGACAGAGAGGTGTGAGGCTTCGTTCCAGCCAGGTGCACTTGCTGCTTTCTCCAATGTCAGCGAATAGAGGTAACTCAGGCATTAGAGACGGGCATCGAGGGTCTGCACCTCATGGAATTGTCTGCACAGTTCTGTGTTAGTACACAGAACAGGTACACATGTCCTCAGCATTCTTCATTTTCTCAAGGAGGCTGCAGAAAAGACCAAGGACCACTGTTGCACAGTATCAAGGCTGTTGTAAAGCTCTTGGAGGTCACTGTCACATAAACCAAACCAAGATCTCCAGTCAGGAAGAATTTCAAGCTACCAGTGATCCAAATTGCAGTTTTGCATGTAGCAGTAACTTCGGGAAATTATACACAAGAGGCATGAGTTGCCTGGGTGTGTAACCACAGCCCCCAGTGGCAGTGGGTAGTAGTAACAGTGGGTGGCAGTGCTCATATATTTAAATCAGATCAAGTTATCCCTGAGAAAATGCCAAGCGTGCTCTTAACTCTCCCAAGTAATAAGCTTCAACAACTCAAGTAAAGCTCAGCCATCTCACAGGAGATCGCCACACCTTTCCTTCTCCTTCTTGCAACCCATTCTCCTCCTCTGCTATTTTTTGCACAAGGAGGGAGTAGGCCACTTCCACCCTCTGCAGTGCAGATAACTGTTACTTGATGAAGTGAAGGCATGAGTCAGCTACCTCACACTGTTTTATTGAAGGAAGCTGCAAAAATCTCTGGTCTCAAATATCTTTAGCAGAATGATGGAAAATTATCTATCTTGGATAGATCTATGGTTGAAGACAATGCGGGTTCAATTAGATGAACCCTTAAAGGACTTTTGAAGTTAATTAAGTCAAAGATTGTTTGAAATCGTGCCAGGTTATCACTACATCCTATGTAACGTTATGGGATTTTTCAGGAAATGTGTTTTCAAGAAATTTATCTTACTGAATTCATTTGCTATTTGGTTTACAAGTACTTTATTTTGTTTTTCCATGCTTGGAATGAATACATTTTCTTAAGATGACTGCGAATGTTATGCCAGTGACATTTGTAGGTGGAATCAAAACAACATTAATTAGCTCTATTGAAGAGTTCCCTGACTTCAGCCTGAGTGTCAATAACAAAGACACAGTATATTTTACTTAGCTCTCATGGGTAACTAATCCTTCACGGCTCAGTATGTTACCTTAAGGCACCTCTACCTGTACTCAAAGGAATACATTAGTTGTAAGGATTCCATGTGGGAACACTTTACCAGGAAATTTAGTGGTTAATGAGCAAGTTTGTTCTTATCCTGTTGGATGTCATTTTTATCCGGTTCCATAATGGTGCCCACGAGTTTTATATTAATTATATGGATTAGTTGAAACTTACAAGTTTTCAAGAGAGGGTATTTAAATATCAGATATTAGGGACCCTTCTATTAAAGCCAGCAGGTTAGTGGAGATGGGTAAGATAAAAAGGAATTCAGGGGGTGAAGTTAGGGAAGGGAGTTGTTTCTCTATATACCATTCTGTGCCCTGATATTTGGACAAGAATGCAGTTTCATCTTGCTGTGTTGTCTGTAAATACATAGACACAATCAACAATGTTGTGAAGCATGAGGGAGGTGGAGGGAGAAAAGGGAATGGAAATGGAAGAGCAAAGACAGGATCAGTGCAGATACAGGAATACATCAAACTGTCTACAATTTGGGCTTGTCTGAGAGACTGTAGAGAGAAAGGGCAGCAACATATAGGAATGAACCTTCAATAACTCTCTGTTTGGACTTTTTTTTTTTTTTAACTCACTTTCACTGAGTAAATTGATTATTCCTCTTATTTTGAACCAAATGAATCATGGACTGGGGTCCCAGTAAAGCCTCCAACCTCACCAAGGGTTGTATGAAGTTAAGGGCCTTGGTAAAATGTGATTTTCCAGTATCTTCTATCGTTTGCCCGATCTCAAGTGCCTCTTCTCTTAATTCCTCCAGGTGCCCATTGTTCTCAGGCTCCCCCCTGCTAGCTCAGAGCTCACCTTTTCACACCTATTACAGGATGATAGCCTATCAGAATTCAGGCAACATACTTAACTACTCCCTAACTTTGTCTCTGTAAAACTTCTTATTCTTATTTCATCAGGTGAGTGCTCCTGCTTGACGGAGAGTATACATTGCCATCGTGTCTTTAAATTAAATACAACTATCTCTGATCAAATGCCAAGTTGCTCTTAAGCCAGATTTTACTAATTCAGGTAAAAAGTGGCCATCTCCACAAATAATCCAAGAAGGAAATTCGATGGTGAAGATTTAAAGCTTTGGGAATGTATTTTTGGGTAAATCTCTAAAGATCTCAAAAGCTCTAATATTGCCCTTCCTTTTCATGAGGTCAGTAGAAGCTGCTCCAAGGGAAGTGGACCCCAATCCTTGCTGAAGTTTCAGGGAAATCTGCGGAACTTCTCCTTGGGCCAACCCACTCTGTCTTGCTTGGGGGCTTTAGTCAGAATGCTTAATTGCAGATCTTTGGTTTGGGATCTGTTCTTATTTCCTGCCTCGCACTGTGGACACGATGTTTCATTTACTTCATGTCTTTATCTCATTTTCCCACTCTCTGACTTTAACCATCCTGATCTTTTTCCTGACCCCAGTTCTTTAGACTCCCAACTCATCAGGAAGAGGGAATTATACAGTTAGGGGGACTTCAAATTATATTATATTATATTAGACTGATAGGTATGGAGAAGAAAACAATATTTGAAACCCTGGTGCTGTAGTGGTTAAGAGCTATGCAGCTAACCAAAAGATTGGCAGTTCAAATCCACCAGGCACTCCTTGAAAACCATATGGGGCAGTTCTACTCTGTCCTATAGGATCACTATGAGTCAGAATCGACCTGACGGCAATGAGTTGGACTATGTGCCCATTGGAACCCTGGTGACGCAGTGGTTAAGAGCTATGGCTGCTAACCAAAAGGTTAGCAGCTTGAATCTACCAGGTTCTCCCTGGAAACCTAATGGGGAAGTTCTACTCTGTCCTATAGGGTTGCTATGAGTTGGAATCGACTCAATGGCAGTGAGTGTTTTTGGTTTATGTACCTGTTGAGGAGCCCTTGTGGCCCAGGGGTTAAACACTGGACTGCTAACCGAAAGGTCAGCAGTTCAAACCCACCAGCCACCCCACGGGAGAAAGATGTGCTCCCATAGAAATTTACAACCTTAGAAACCCAGCGTGGCAGTTCTACTCTGTCCTATAGGATCCCTATGAGTCAGAATCGACGCGACAGGAACGGAGTATGTGCCTGGTATTTTGCATTAGTCATTTCAGAACCCTGACAATCATACCATGCTGTGGTTATTATTATCCCTATTTTTAATATGAGAAAATTAAGTCTCAGTTTGGTTTCACACTACTATACAGTAGGTACTTTGACAAGTAGGTGTAAATATCTACTTTATTTCAAAATATTTATTATCTCTAATGCATTAACCATAGTCTCACAGAAGGCACCAGCCTACCTACTTGACTGAATCCGTGTGTGAAGACCAGTATATATGCCATTGATATTAAACTTAGCAAATCCATTGCTCATTCAACAAACACCTGATATATCCTTTAGACATAGAAGGTATAGATAATATGAAGAACACTAAATCATCATCTTCCTTTAATTTCTGTCAGTCTAGCAGAGAGAAATTTAAATAACTAATTATAACATGGTGGGATGAATATTACAACAAAATATTATAATACAAATAACCACCAACAAAAAAGTGCTAAGGGAGCAGAACAAAACTAAAGAAGGATTTATTCTGGGAGTTAGAATGGGTTGTACTCAAAGTCAGTCAAAGAAAATAGATGTTTGAGCCAGCCCAACATTTGAGTAAAGATTCTCCAGGCAAGTAAGATGCGCCAGAGTATTGCAAATGGAGGGAACTCCATGAGTACAGAACAAAGATACAGAGGCAAGCAAGTGCCCAGTATATTCTGGAAGCTGTGAATAATCTGATGTAGATAATGAAGTGCTTCTCAGACTTCTGCTGCTAAATACGCCTAAGGAGTAAACATTTTTATGTAAGTTATCAGGTGAGAATGGAAATAGGCTTACAACAGTAGAATTTCTTTCAGGTTTTTTTTTTTTTTTGCTTTTGCTTTCATTTAAAAATATCTGTCATTCTATTCCATACCATATCTGTATTTGTTTATAAACAATGTTTTAGAATTGGTTACCATGTGAATTATTAACTTTTTCCTGAGGGACATTTGAAACCTCAGGAATGTGTATCAAGTTCATCCTGGGATTTTGTGTATGCCTGGCATACCGCTAGCCCCGAGTTTATTTTGAGAAGCATGGAGCTCAAATAAATGTTTAGCTCCTAACTGGGGATGAGGTTGAAAATGAAAGCTAGGCTTAATTCTGATCTAGATTTTTATAAATTAATCAACATACTCTTTTCACATGTATTTTGAGACACAATCTAATTATGCAAAGCAGTTGGTTATATTGAAAAAATAGGTTATTTGGGCAACATTTTCCTAGTAATGAGTTGACTGTCATTTCTCCTCCATGTATGAATTTTTCCCACTACTCTATGTTGCTTGCATCTGATTCAGAGATGCAAAAGTACTTCTTGACCCACTTCCTTAGTAAAGTTGCCCAACCTAACAATGGGCAGGTAGAAAGACTTATCAATTCTATTTTGAAAACACAGAAATGCTATATGGTTTGCAAAATAGTATGCCTGGATCAAATTAGTATCTGTCAGAGAGAAGAGATAAATCAGGATTTGTCTTTCAACCTGCCAATTCTAGTGCAAAAAATTCTAGGAGAAAATTCAGTTGTACCAAACTCGTTCATATTTGATGTTATTTCAGTTTTGTTTTTTTTTTTGCCCTTGGACTACTTAAGCTTTTGTCATCAGGGCTGGTCTCATCCCCCTAGGTCACTGGGAAGGCCCTCTGCCCCCTCTCCCACCTTCAGTGATACTGAAATACTTTAAGTAGGAGACCAATCAATCAATTTTGCCTCCACAATATGAGTAACACCTAGACCTAAATTCATACAAAGAGATGGAAGCTGAAATCAGATATTTCCTAAGGCAACAAGTATGAATTGATAGAGAGAAGGAGAGAACACAGGGGTGCTTGAGGCCAGAAGGTATACCAGCTGTACTAAGACTCAGAGAAAGCAAAACAAGATGAGTTTATGAATAGCAAAGCCAAATGCACCTATGCCAGTTTTACCCAAGGCTTGTGCTAATGCAACTCTACAACCCACTCAATGACCTCATGATGTAAAAAATGCTTCCTATACTGGTGGCTTGTGCTGTGAAAGACTAGAGGCATTAAAAGTTACAATCACATATTAACTTCATAAAAATTCTAATAAGAAATTTTCATTCTGACTCCCTGAAATACAATTAAAGCCATCTCTAAGAAATCAGTTGTAAATGCTTAAAACATCCGTAAGTTTGGATCAAAACAATGGAAAGTCCCATAAACATGAAACTCTGTAAAACAATGACTCAAATCAAAATCATCTTTCAAAATACCAGTGTATATGATGAGACTGTCTGACACAGGTCTCAAAATTCAAATAATTGTGTTTTCTCCAAATCCATTAAAAATGACAATGAATCTCTGCTTTCAAGGCTTTTGGGTATAGACCTCGAGCTGGAACGTTTTGGTCAAAGATTCTACACAAGAATCCTGATCAAAATGAGAAAAATGCTGAAATGAGAATTTCAAATTCTCATGGGCTCCAGAATTTCAGCCATAGAGGCTGGTTGAACCCCCGAAACTATTGCCCTAAGATAATCTTTAAAGCTTAAACCAAAATATCCCCTGAGGTCTTCTCAAAACCAAACAATACTTTAGCTTAACTGGTAAAGAATGTCTGCCTCGAGTGGTATGCTTTTTTAAGATCTATATATATGGGATCAAAATGACAAAAGTAACTGGAAGGGTTAGATAAGAACCTTCGGGGGCAGTGAATTTATGTTAACAGAGGAGGAACAACTCAGAAAAGGAGGACGAAAATGGTTGCACAACTTGAAGAATGTAATCAATGTCACTGAATTATACCTGTAGAAACTTGAACTGGTGTATGTTTTTGTTGTGTATATTTTCAACAACAACAAAAACATAAATCAATTTTTAAAAAATGACGACAAAGAAAGAAAATGTGATTATCATGCTCATACAAGAAAATACAAAGGGTTAATCTGATGATTTTTGGTGAAGGAACAAATAACTTGGATGTGAGGTAATATTAACAACTATAAATAAAACCAGCAAGGAATCGAAAGTGCTTTGTAGAAGATGTTTTCATGTCTTGAGGAAAGGATGATTTGAAGCCATACAAAGCAAAGTGAGTTTCCTCTGTCTACTGATGTTCATTTGTATTCTAAAGGCCATAACTGACCCTAGGAAAGAAAATACTTCCTAGATGTAATGAGGACACTTATGAGAAGCTAGAGCAATGACAAGACTAATTGAGTATCTGAATGCACTACTAGTTTGCATTGTCTTACCCTTGAACTGTTTGGACTGCCATTTGCTACTCTGAGAGAGGTTTGAACACGTCCACCTGTGGAAGAAAAAGACATTATTTTCATCCGTCTATGAAATACATGGCAACTGAATTTCTGGAGTTTTCCTCAGCCATACAAAATTGGGGATCCCAGCACTTATTTATAATATAGAGGCAGAATCTTTTTAATCTGATTTCATATGACAAATGACCCACATGATCATCACTTTCCTATTTTTCTCTCTGGTTTATTCTAGGAAAGACGGCACCGGCTTCTGTTTTTGCTTCTATCCTTCTAGATGTCTCTGCGCTTCTGTACGCTTTAGAAGTTTTCTTTCTATCAAGCAAGGATGGACTTAGAGAAAGAATAAAACATTACACAGAGTCTTTCAACTATGTGTTAGTTACAAAATGGAGAAGAAGGTGGAGTAGGAGAAGAAAAATCATCCTCGTCTCTTTCTTCCTCTGTGACATGGAAAAATGATGAGATTCTAGATGAAGGTGGTTTTTTTCTAAAATATTTTCAAGAACTCTTAAACTAGAATTCAGCTTATTCTGTCAAAATAGTCTATAGGATATAGACTTTATCCTTAAATTTTCTAACTTAAAAAGGTAGAGACATTATCAGGAAGCGCATGGCTGACTGTGTTTTACTGTGTTCCCTGGTTAGAATCAGTGATAAGAGAGCTACAGAGAATAAGGTATTGAACATAAGTGGATTTTTCACTTATATGAAGTTCACCACTTTAAACACCCAAACATCATTTTCATTGTTTAATGGAAACTTCCTAAAATGTGTTAAAATTATTCTAAGCGTAATTTAACCAATTTTTAATGACTCAGATATTCCTTGGAATATCTTTTGATGTATAAATGGTTAATTGCTATTAAACTCAGTGATTCCATCCTTTTTTTAAAAGATGTCACATCTGCTTTTTATTGTTTTCCTGCATCATCAAGCCCAGTTAGGTGATAATCTGACCGTACCTACGTCTTGTGACTCTACACTCATGAAACATACCAATTCTAACCCATGCAAATTGAGAAACGCTCAAACTTGTTGGAATTGGATTTGAAGTGAAAGTAAACAGGTGTTAAGGTGAGGACCCTGGGGACTCAGTGGTTAAAGCTCTCGACTGCTAACTGAAAGGTCAGTGGTTCGAACCCACCAGCCACTCCACTCCACTGGAGAAAGATGTGACAGTCTGCTTCTTTAAAGATTTATAGGCTTAGAAACTCTATGGGGCAGTTCTACTTTGTCCTGTAGGGTTGCCAGGGGTCAGAATTGACTCCATGGTGGAGGGTTTGGTTTTTGTTCTTTTGGGTTTTAGGTGAGGACCTGAAAAAGCATATGGACTTTGTGTTCATTATGTGGCCACCTTTTAATTTCAGATTTGTGGTCATATTCCAGAATTCTGAGCTGCTAAATAAGTGACCTTTGGATAAATGAGATAATACAAAAGTTTTTGGGGGTAATTTAGATAAAGCACTCATATTTTGCAAAAATGACATCTCATTTTACTTATTTTTGAGGTGTAAAGTATACTGTTTTATTTTACAACAATTATCTGCTGAGAATGATTACCAAATACAGAAATCTCATGCATTTACAAGACTGGTTTTCCTACAGAGGCCAATCCTGTCTAGGAATATAATACTTCTTTTAGTCTTTCAGATGCCTGAAGCAATTAAAGAAAAACACTATGTTTGAATTTGCTAATGCTGTTTATTTCCCTGATGTTGCCATTTCATAATGGTTACTGGGAGGGGTCAACAATAAATTTAAAAAAATTAGTAATTTTAGTTTTAGTGAAAGGGGATGACTGAATGTCTGATAGAATCTCTGAGGTTAACGAGATGGGATGATGCACAGTTCCAGGCCACAAAGCAAGACAGAGGAATGAATGTTATATGCCATTTCTAATGGGGTAGGACTCTGAGAACAGTCCACTTCTATTTTGGTGTTGATTATAAACAGGGATTGCAGCTTACCAGAATTACATGTATCTGAATACTTGTGCACACAAGCCCAAAGACACAGGCTTGTGTAACGCTACCAAAACATCTGCAAGTACCTTTGTATAATTGATTTAAAAGCCACTGCTGGGAAAAATTGTTTGAATTGTAAGAGGATATTCAGTTATAGATTTTTTTTTTTACTGAAGCAAAATTCAAATAACATACAATTATCCATTTTAAATTGTACAATTCCGTGGCTTTCAATCCATTCAAAATGTCGTGCGACCATCTCCACCAGAACACTTTCATCACCCCAAGAAGAAGGCCCGTACCTATTAAGTAGTCACTACTCATTCCCCACTCCACTCACTGCTGGTGATCGTTAATCTGCATTCTGTCTCTATGGATTTGCCTATTTTGGACGTTTTATATAAATGGAATCATACAATATGTGGCTTTTTGTGTCTGGTTTTTTCACTTTGCATAATGTTTTCACGATTCATCTATGTATCAGTACTGCATTCCTTTTTATATATTAATACTATTCCATTGTATGGCTAGACCATATCTTGTTCATCCATTCATCGGATGATGGTCATTTTGGGTTGTGTCTATTTTTTGGCTATTATCAAGAGTGATGCTATGAACATTCACATATAAGTTTATGTTTGGACACCTGTTTTCAGCTTTCTTGGATATATAGCTAGGAGTAAAATTGCTGGGTCATATGGCAATTCTATGTTTAACATTCTGAAGAACTACCAAACTATTTTCCACTGTGGCTCCACCCTTTTACATTCCCACCAGCAGTGTACGGGAGTTCCAATTTCTCTACATCCTCACCAACACTTGCTGTTTTTGTTTGTTGTTTTTTTCCATTATAGCCATCTCAGTCGATGGGAAGTAGTTATCTCATTGTAGTTTTGATTTGCATTTGCCTAATGCCTAATGGTGTTGAATATCTTTTCATGTACTTATTAGCTGTTAGTCTGCCTTTTTTGGAGAAATGTTTATTCAAGCAATTTGCCCATTTTTTAATTGGGTAGTTTGTCTTTTTGTTGTTGAGTTCTAAGAGTTACTTTTATTTATTCCAGATACTATAATCATAATATATATCATTTGTAAATGTTTTCTCCTGCACTGTGGGTTGTTTTGAGCCCTGGTGGCACAGTGGTTAAGAACTTGGCTGCTAACCAAAACGTTGGCTGTTCAAATCCACCAGCTGTTCCTTGGAAACCTGTGGAGCAGTTCTACTCTGTTCTGTAGGGTCGCTATGAGTCAGAATCCACTAGACAGCAACGGGTACAAGTGGGTTGTTTTATACTTTTTAAATAGTGCACTTATGAACACAAGTTTTTAATTTTGATGAAGTTCTGTATGCTATTTTTCTTTTGTTGCTTGTGCTTTTGGTGTCATATTTAAGAATTCAGGGTTGTAACAATTTGCCCCTATGTTCTCTTGTAAGAGTTTTATATTCAGAGATTTTATTCATTTTGAGTTAATTTTTCTACATTGTGTGAGGTAAGAGTCCAACTTCATTTTTTTTGCATCTGGTTGCCTTAGCACAATTTTTGTTGGAAAGACTGTTCTGTCCCCATTGAATGACTTTGGGATTCTTGTTAAACATAAATTGACCATAGAGGTATGGGTTTATTTCTGGACTTTCAATTCTATTCCATTGATTCATATTTCTATTCTTATGTTAGTATCCACACCATTTTGATTACTGTAGCTTTGTGGTAAGTTCTGATACCAGGAAGTTTGAGTGCTGCAAATTTGTTCTTATTTGAGATTGTTTTGGCTATTTGGGTTCCTTGCAATTTCGCAAGAAATTTAGGATCAGCTTGCTTCCGTCAGCTAAAAAAAAAAAAGCAGTTGGGGTTTTGATAGGGATTGTACTTAATCTGTAGATAAATTTAGGGAGTATTGCCATCTTGACAATATTAAGTCTTCCAGTACATGAACATGGGATGTCTTTCCATTATTTAATACTCTTTAGTTTCATTCAACAATGTTTTACACAATGTTTTAAAGTTTTTCAGTGTAGAATTCTTTTGCCTCATTGGTTATGTTGATTCCGAAGTATTTTATTCTTTTTGATGCTATTGTAAATAGAATCATTTTCGTAATTTTGTGTTCAGATTATTCATTGTAGGTGTATGGAAATACACCAACACCTATATATCACTTTGCCATATCGTGACAGCTTGCATGTTGCTGGGATGTTGGAAACTATGCCACCAGTATTTCAAATACCAGCAGGGTTACCCACAGTGGACAGGTTTCAGCGGAGCCTCCAGACTAAGACACACTAGAAACAAAAGCCTGACAATTTACTTCTGAAAATTAGCTAGTGAAAGCTTATGGATCACAGCAGAACATTGTCCAACTCACTTGCTTTGGACACATCATCATGAGGGATCAATCCCTAAAGGAGAACATCATGCTTGGTGAAGTAGAGGGCCAGTCAGGGCGAGGGAGACCCTTGGTGAGATAGATTGGCACAACAACCATTATGATGGAGTCAAACATGCCATGATCGTGAGGATGATGCAGTTCTGGGCTACGTTTTTTTCCTTTGTGCATAAGGTCACCATGAGTTGGAGTAGGATGCACAGCAACTATCTAAGTATCTGTGTATCTGTGTGTCTGTCTATCTGTCTACCTATTATCTAACTGTCTATCATCTATCTGTAGAAATACAACTTATTTTTGTATGTTGATGTTGTGTTCTGGAACTTTGCTGAATTTATTAGCTCCAATAGTTTATTTTAGTGGATTCCTTAGGATTTTCTACATCAAATCACAGCACCTGCAAATAGACATATTTGTACTTCTTCCTTTATGATACCAATGCCTTTTACTTATTTTTCTTGTCTAACTGTCCTGTTGAATGTTGTTAAAGTGATATTGAATAGAAATTGTGAGAGTGAGCATTTTGTTTTGTTTTTAAACTTAGGGAGAAAGCTTTCAGTCTTTCACCATTAAGTATGATGTTAGCTGAGGGGTTTTTCATAAGTGCCTTTAGTCAGCTTGAGTAATTACCTACTATTCCTAGTTTGTTTAATTTTTTTTTTCCCCCAAGAAAATGTGTTGGATTTTGACAAATGCTTTTTCGACATCGACTGAGATAATTTTTTTTAATTTTTCCCCTCCATTCTATCAATATAGTGTATTATATTGATATTTTTATGTTGCCCCACACTTGCATTCCTGGGATAAATCCTACTTGGTCATGGTGTATAATCCTTTCAAATTATATTAGATTCAGTTTTCTAGAATTCGGTTGAGGATTTTTGCATCTGTATTCACAAGGGATATTAGTCTGTATTTTTGTTTTGTTTCGTTTTTGTTTTTTTTCCCTTGTGATGTTTTTGTCTGACTTTGGTATCAAGATAATACTGATGTCATAGAATGTGCTAGGAAATGTTCCCTTACTGGTCTGACAGAGACTTGAGGAACTCCCGAGACTATGGCCACCAGACACCGTGCTAACTCAGAACTGAAGCCCCTCTTGCAGTCCACCTTTCCACCAAAAATTGGACAGGCCTATAAAACAAACAGTAATACCAATGAAGAATGTGCTTCTTAGTTCAATCAAGTATATGAGAGCAAATGGGAAACACCTGTCCAAAAGCAAAAATGAGAAAGCAGGAAGGGACAGGAAACCTGGATGAATGGACATGTTAAACCCAGGTATAAACGGGAAGGGGGGAGAGTGCTGACACATTGCAGGGATTGCAGCCAATGCCACAAAACAATTTGTGTATAAATCTTCGAATGAAAAACTAATTTGCTTTGTAACTTTTCACCTAAAATACAATTAAGAAAAAAAAATGATCATGAAGAAAGTGCAGGACTGGGCAACCTTTCATTTCATCGTGCATGGGATGGCCATAAGTCGGGCCAACTTGACAGCAGCTAAGAACAACAAATGTCTTTCTTAAATTCTGTCAGTTTCACTTCTACATTTGGGACTATATAGGTATATACAAGGGCAAGTCAAAAAGTATTGCTACTAATGTTCCAGTTCATACACGCATGGGTTTATTCCAAACAATAAGGGTTTAAATATGTCTCTGCAATCAGTGGATGCCTGCAGACAAGTTCTCTCAGTAGTACACTTGTCCTAGTATCCTTAGGGTTTCTTCCAAAAAAAAAAAAAAAAGGGATACTTTCTGTGCCATAGGAAAAAACATTTTGAGGTCAGGGCTAATATCAAATTTTTAACCAAACTCCAGAGGACATCTTCCCACATCATTAAAACTATGCAACGAGTTTATGGGAATGCTGCCCTACATAAAACAGTAATTTTTAGATGGATCAAGAGTTTTAAAGAAGCTTGGGAAGACCTCAAAGATGAGCCAAGAGAGGGAAGACTGTTCAGAAGGTTATGGCAACTGTTTTTTTGGATTCCAAAGGGGTAATCTTGATAGATTTTCTTGAAAGAGACAGGACGATCATGACGGGCTTATTATGAAGAAATTTTAAGAAAATTGAACCTGCATTGATGAGAAAAAGGCCAGGAAGGTTGTGCCAAGGAATTTTTTTTTTTCCATCATGACAATGCACCTGCTCATTCTTCGAGGGTAGCAAGGGCTGTCCTACGAGAATTTCATTGTGAAACCTTACTCCATACACCCTACCTACAGCCCTGATCTTACCCCTTCAGACTTCTTTTTGTTCTCAAAACGCAAAGACAATTTAAAAGGAACATAATTTGAGTTCCTTGAGGATTCCAAACTGCCATTTTGACATGTTGTAAATTGAAGAGAGCAGAATTCTTCAGGAAAGGTTAGAGGGATGGAAACACCACTTTCAGAAGTGTATAGACCTAGATGGAGGATATGCAGAGAAACAATAGCTTCACATTTTGATATTTTTATTTAACAAAAGTTTCTGTGATTTTTTGGCAATACTCTTTGACTTAACCCTCATATATATGCATGTATAATTTTTACATCTTCTTGATGGATTGACCCTTTCATTATTATATAATGTCCCTCTTTTTCTCTTGTAAAAATTTTTGTTATAAAGCCTATTTTGTCTGACACTAGTACAGATTTTCCAGTTATCTTTGGTCACTGTTTGCATGTAATATCTTTCTCCATTCTTTCACCTTCATCCTATTTCTTTGGGTTCTAATGTGAGTCTCTTGTGACACTATATTGTTTGATCATTTTAAAAAAAATTCATTCTGCCAGTCTCTGTGTTTTAATTGGACATTCAAGTCCACTTACACTTAATGTAATTACTGATAAATTAGGCCTTACTTCTGCCATTGTGTTCTTTGTTTTCTATATGTATAACTTTTTTATTGCTCAGTTCTTCCATTATTGCCTTCTTTTGTGGTAGATAGATATTTTCTAGTACACCATTTTGATTACATTTTGTTACTTTTTCTATATATATTTATATTTAGTTATTTTCTTAGTGATTACCCTGAGCACTACAATTAACATCTTAATTTATACCAATGCAGTTTTAATTAATGATAACATAGTCTCAATAGTATTTAAAAACAACAACAATTGCTTCTATATAGCTCCTCTCCTTTATGGTGTTATTGTCACGAATTATATTTTTACACATTGTGTGCCCATTGATATTGATTGTAATTATTTTATGTAGTTGTCTTTTAAATCATATAGGAAAAAGAGAGGAGTCACCAACCAAAAATACATTAATACTACTTTTTACATTAGCTATGTACTTAAACTTTTCCAGCATTCTATATTTCTCCTTGCAGATTGGAGTTATCTAGTGTTCCTCCATTTCAGCCTAAAGGACTCCCTTTAGCATTTCTTATATGGCAGTCATACTACTAATGGACCCTCTCAGTTTTTGTTAATCTTGGAAAGTCTTAATTTCTCTCTCATTTTTGAAGAAGAGTTTTACCAAATATGGAATTCTTGGTTGACCTTTTTTTATTTTTTTTTTCTTTCAGAACTTTAAATATGCCATCCCAGTGCCTTCTGGCCTCCATGGTTTCTGATGAGAAATCAGCTGTTGTGTCTCTCTTGTTGCTTTCAATATTATCTCTTTGTCTTTGTTTCTAACAGTTTTATTATAATATGTCGCAGTGTAGATCTCCTTCAGTCTATGCTACTTGAGGTTTGAATGTGTAGATTTATATCTTTCATCATAGTTGGGAAGTTTCTGGCCATTATTTCTTCAAATATACTTTCTTCTCCTTTCTCTGTTTCTGAGAACCCCATTTTGCATATGTTGGTATGCTTGATGGTGTCCCACAAGTCACTTAAGCTCTGCTCATGTTACCTGATTCTCCTTATTCCTCAGATTGAGTAATCTCTATTGGTGTATCTTCAGAGTCCTTGATTCTGTATTCTGCCTGTTCAGAAATGCTGTTGAACCCCTCTAGTGAATTTTTCATTTCAGTTATTGTAATTTTCAACTGAAGAGTTTCTATTTGGTTCCTTTTTTTTTTATTTTAATTTTCTCTTTATTTATATTCTGTTTGATGATACATCATTCTGATGATTTCCTTTAGTTCCTTGTACATAGTTTCTTTTAACTCTTGGAGTATATTTAAAATGGTTAATTTGAAGTCTTCGTCTAGAAATCTAATAATTCCAGTGTCTGTGATTCCTCAGGGACAGATCCTATTAGTTAATTTATTTATTTTTCCTGCATATTTGTCATACTTTCTTGTTTCTTTGCATTTCTTACCCTTTTTTTTTGTTGTTGAAACTTGACATTTTGAGTACTATAATGGGGCAGCTCTGGAAATCATATTCTCTCCTACCCTCCAGAGTTCGCTGTTACTAGTTGCATGGCTGCTGTTGTTTGTTTATTTAGTGATTTGTCTGAATTAATTTTGTAAAGTCTGTGTTCTTTGTCACGTGTGACCACTGAGTTCTCTGTTCAGTTAACTTGGTGGGCAGTTAGTAATTTGAAAGAGATTTCCTGAAATGCCTGAAACCAAAAACAAATTTCTGAGTCTTTGCACATGAATTCTGTGTGTGAGTTGTGGCACTCCTTCAACATGTGCTGGACATTTTGTATCTCTGAAGCCTTCACTTCCTGCCTGTGCAGAACATAAATGTTAACCAGGGTGAGAACTTAGTGTCTTTTCAGGTCTTTTCTGAGTATGTGCCCAGTCTTCAGCATGTGTGTCCTTCTAGATTCCCAGGAATATGAAGGAGATTTTCAAAGCCTTTATTTCCCAAAGTATCTCAATCCCCAGCCTTTACTCCCAGTCTTGCAGTCTGTCCATTGATTGCCTCAAGTGTTATCCCTTGCCCCAGGTACCAGTGACTAACACTTTTGCCTTTAAATGCTTTTGACAAATGCTCTCCAGTAGCTGTCTCTCTGCACTGAGTTGGGCAAAATAAAGGGAAGCCCTTCATACCAGTTCTTCAGGGAGCCGTTAGACAGGTAAAAAGAAAGAATACAATTCTTTGGGAATAAGAAACCCATACCAGAAATGTGGGCTGCCATCTTCAAGAATGCAACAAAACTAGGGAGGAGGAGATGGGGAGAGAGTAGGTACAAATGCCACAAAACTCTCCTGTCAAAACGCAGTCACCCTTTTCTTGATTAAACATTTGCTTGGTTACTGTAAACCTTTGACTATTTTCCATGTTCTGAACAAGTTGAGTTGGATGGTCTTTGTCAGCTTATTGTTGTGGAGGGACACAGCCTTGAAGCTCCCTAAACTATTTTCACTGACTTCACCCTCTGGGTTATATGTTTTTATATAAAATATCAGAGTTATTGTGGATTTGATTTTTTTAGGTATCGATGCATACACAAGGAGACAGAATTAAATTAACACTATATTTTAGGGGAACAGAGTATGATTTACCACATAACTGAAGTGTTAGATATTTTAATCCCTTCGCAACAATTTTAGTTCTTAGAGAGAAGAGAGTCAGATCACCTCAATGAAATATTTTATCAAGGTTGTTATGCCATTGGGCTCCAGAGATTTCATTTCATTTAACAAAATCTGATGTAACTCTTACTATGCATATGGGAGATTTTGCTAAGTGCTTTATAAATATTGACTTGTTTTATCATTATAACAGCCCTAAGAAAGAGGTAATAATAGTATCTTCATGTTATTGATGGATAAACTGAAGCGTAAAGAAGTAAGTTTCCCAAGAGCCCATGACCTTAACCACTAATGTATCTTACCTCATTAATTTGCATTCACACAGTACCTGGGACTAAGCCACTGTTACCAAATACACCCATTCTTCTAACTGAATAGATCACAAGAGGTGTCAGGACTCAATGACATGCTACACCCAGATTAACCCTTTGGTATGATAGACAAAGCAGGCTCTGGCTTTGGCTCCATTCTTCATCTCTTTCTTTCTCTCATCATAAGATCCACTTCTGACTTTTTGGGGGGTTGGGGAGAAGTAAGGCATGTGGAGAGGCATTGATTTCCTTTCTTGCCGATTAATTCCTTTTTTAAAAAAAAGAATTATTTTATTTATGTTGTTGTTGTTAAGAATATACACAGCAGAACATACACCAATTCTACAATTTCTACATGTACAATTCAGTGACACTGATTACATTCTTCGAGTTGTACAACCATTCTCACCTTCCTTTTTTGAGTTATTCCTCCCCCATTAACATAAACTCACTGCCCTCTAAGTTTCCTATCTAAACTTTGGGATTCTCTTGTCAATTTGATCCCATATAGATTGATCTTAAAAGAGCACAGTGCTCAAGGCAGACATTCTTTACTAGATAAGCTAAAATATTGTTTGGTTTTGAGAAGACTGCAGGGGATATTTTAGGTTTAAGTTTTAAAGATTTTCACAGTACAATAGTTTCCAGGGATCATCCAGCCTGCATGGATCTAGTAAATCCAGATTCCATTCAATTTTTTAAATTCTGTTCTACAGTTTCCCCCTTTTGATCAGCATTTGTCTACAGAATCTTTGATCAAAACATTCAGTAATGGTAGCCAGGCTCCATTTTGCAAATAAACTTCATTCGGATCGATCTAAATCCATCAGAAAATATCTAATAATACTGAAACTCAAATAGAAAAAGTAGTGCAGTCTCAATTCATGTGTTCCCTGAAGGTCGGTTGGTCTCTATACAAATTCACATCTACCGTTTCTAAGCAACCAACTCTGTATAAAAAAGGTATTGAGAAGGATAGCATCTATCAAACCACAAAATCTGTGGTATAATACATTTCCTCCAAAGCAATACACAACACATTTCCTGGTATTCCCTTAATTTACAAATTAAGGTGATGCTCCATAGTTAGACCTAGCATTAGTTGGCAATTTACATAGAAGGTCTACTGGAAAATAAATAAAAATAGATAAAAATAAAAAGTGTGCTTAACCAGATAACTTCCGCTACCCCACAGTAAGAAATATTCTGGTTAATAATATCAGAATTCTCTTCAGTTCCCATAGCCTTCCAATCCTCTGTCATTAGAAAACAAACCCTCCCCATTTAAGCTCTCACTGTTAAATCTATCTGTTTGTATCCATATGGATATCATCTACTAATTCTTAGAGAAGGATTGTTTTAAAAGGACCAATAATAACAATGGAGGACAAAATAATCAACAATAAATTTGATTTGGGGCATTTTGATTTTAGGTGTTTGCAGACGTTTCTAGGAGGAATAACGCTAAGGGATTTGGAAATGTTTGTTTTTGAACTCACAAAATGAAGTAGCTTGGGGATATACTTTAAGTTTTGAATAATTTTCATACATTTAAGTTGAAATTTCACTGTGAAAATAAAATATGTGGCCATATTATAAAGAGTCTTAGATACTAACAGCAAATATCTTGGAATTATTTTTACAAGCAAGGAACTTGAGGCATTTTTTGTCAAGAAGTCTGTTACTATATCTAGAAGTAGTAGTAGTGGTGGTATCAAATGATTTAATGAACTGACTATAGGAAAATCTGAAAAAAGACAATGTGATCTAGAAACTAGAATCATGGAAATGGAAATGAATGTAACAGGAGAGGTAAGAGCAAAGAGAGGGAAGAAATGCCATTCGTTAAAACAATGGAATTTTTTTTTTTTTAATAAGAGCAAAGTTTGCTGTTTTGACATGAGAAAGGTTAGTTTACTCCAGATTTAAGAAATCTGGGCAACATAGTGGCAAGCTGGAGTGAATTTGAAGAAATAATTAGGAATTTTCATAAGTCCAGGAATGTCTAATATTCACTTTTAAGTGGTTTGTGTTGTCACAATGTTAATGCGGTGGATTTTAGGTTTGTGATTGTTTGTTTTTGTGGAAAATAAATAGGCTGGGATGGATGCAAGAAGAACATACATGGTTTAGCAATGATAATCCATAAACCAAAAAAAAAAAATCAGCAAAATCCAAGCTCCCTCCGCATATAGCTTAGAGTTGGTTTCAGTCTTCATTTCAAAAGATAGGTTTCCTTGGATAATATATGGCAAGAAGGAGGTTCATGAAGCTTGCCAAACTGAGTCCATAAACACCAGCTAGAGAGGATATAAACCTGACACTAAACCTTAAACTTCTGACACAAATTTAATGTTCAAACACTGGCTGCTGGCAGCCCTGTGACAAACTACTGTATCCCTCCACCAAACTTTTGACTGTAGGAGAGCATTGTTTAGGTACCAGGTGACCTCAGGCCAGATACAGTATCCAGCAAGGAGGATATAGAGATGAATAACACATGGTCTCTATTCCGTAACCCATAGTCATGATCTCGTGAGAAGGGAAGCTATTTCCCCATATAGTTAAAGAGCAATATAATGGTGAAGATATGAGCTAAATGATGCAGAATACCCCAGAGGAAGAAATAACTGATTCTTTGTAGGGTAGCTATAATATTTGCCTCCTTTTTACAGCTCAGGAAACCCCATGGGACAGTTCTACTGTGTAGAACTATAGGGTTGCTATGAGTCAGAATTGACTCAATGGCACACAGCAACAACAACAACCCTCCCAAACCTCTCCTCTCACCTAGGTCTTCTGAAATTTCAAACATCAGACCATTATGGTGGAGAATTTTTTTCAGACCTCTATAGAGGTGAGCCCTGGTGGCACAGTGGGCAAGTGAGCGGCTGCTAACCAAAAAGTCAGTGGATCAAACCCACTAGCCACTGTGCAGGGGAAAGATGTGGCAGTCTGCTTTTGTAAAGATTAGAGCCTTGGAAACCCTGTGGGACAGTTCTACTCTGTCTGATGGGTTGCTGTGAGTCGGAATCGACTCAACGGCAACGTGTTTGGTTTTTTCGGTTTATAGAGAAGAATATTTTTGTAGATTCACATATTTTCAGGCTAGCATTGTCATAGAGAAAAAAGGGATTGCATCATTCTGCTGGCTTTTATAGATATATTACTTTATTTAATCCTCATAACTATATGTGATTGGTATTATTATTGCCACCTAGTAAACGAGGAAACAGGAGAACAGAGAAGCTAAGTAGCTCCTATAGGTCTACAAAATTAGTAAATGGGCAAGTCAGAATTCAAATCCTTATCTGCTTGATTACGAAGCTTTCACTTTTCCCACTATGTGAAACTCAATCCCCCAGTGAGGGGTTATGACATACTTCCTCATTATATAAGATGGTATATGCATTAAAACATCTGCCCTAAAATAAAATACATACGTATATACCAAACAAACGGCCATTGGGTCAATTCTGACTCACAGTGACCCATGTGTTTCATAGTAAAACTGTGCTCAATAGGGTTTTCCATGACTGTGACCTTTCAGAAGTAGATCATCAGGCCTTTCTTCTGAGGTACGTCTAGGTGGATTCAAATCCCTACCCTTTCGATTAGGAGCCAAGTGCTCAATTGTTTGCACCACCCAAGGACTTTCTCTCTCTCTCTCTCCATATATATATATATATGTATATATGTACATACATTTATATATACATACATGTATCAGTTTTTATTATTTTTATATTATAAACTTTTAGATGTTTATTATTTATTACTGTAACTGGGCTGTCAGTTTGTTATACTGCGGAGGCTTGCAAGTTGCTGTGATGCTGGAAGCTATGCCACCGGTATTTCAAATACCAGCAGGATCACCCATGGTGGACAGGTTTCAGTGGAGCTTCCAGACTAAGACAGACTAGGAAGAAGGACATTGTTGTCTACTTCTGAAAAAGTTGGCCACTGAAGACCTTATGAATAGCAGCAGAACATTGTCTGATATAGTGCGGGAAGATGAGTCACTCAGGTTGGAAGGCACTCGAAATATGACTGGTGAAGAGCTACCTCCTCAAAGCAGAGTTGACCTTAATGACATGAATGGAGACAAGCGTTTAGGATCTTCGTTTGCTGATGTGGTATGAGTCAAAACGAGAAGAAACAACTGCAAACATCCATTAATAGTTGGAATGTGGAACGCACGAAGCATGAATCTCAGAATATTGGAGGTGTCAAAAATGAAATAGAATGCATTAAGATCCATATCCTAGGTATTCATGAGCTGAAATAGACCTGGTATTGGCTGTTCTGAATCTCACAATGATATGGCCTACTATGCTGGGAATGACAACTTGAAGAGGAATGGCTTTGCATTCATCGGCAAAAACAACATATCAAGATCTATCATAAAGTACAAAGCTGTTAGTGGTAGAATAATACCCATATGCCTATAAGGAAGACCAGTTAATATGATTATTATTCAAATTTACCCACCAAACACTAATGCCAAAGATGAAGAAAATGAAGATATTTACCAACTTCTACAGTCTGAAATTGACCAAACATGCAATCAAGATGCATTAATAATTACTGGATATTGGAATGTGGAAGTTGGAATCAAATAAAACCGATCAGCAGTTGGAAAATATGGCCTTGGTGATATAAACAAAGCCTGAGATCACATGGTAGAATACTGCAAGGTCAACGACTTATTCACTGCAAATACCTTTTTTTTAAAACCATAAACAGAAGCTATACATGTGGGCCTCAACAGATGGAATACACAGGAATCAAACCAATTACACCTGTGGAAAGAGATGACGAAGAAACTCAATATCATCAGATAGAACAAGGCAGGGGCTGACTGCAGAATAGATCATCAGTTGCTCATATGCAAGTTCAAGTTGAAGCTGAAGAAAATTAAAACAAGTACAACCTTAAGTATATCCGACCTGAATTTAGAAACCATATCAAGAAAAGATTTGATGAATTGGACACTAATGACCAAAGACCAGACAGGTTGTGGGATGACATCAAGGACATCACACATGAAGAAAGCAAAAGGTCATTAAAAGGACACAAAAGAAAGGAAAGTCCAAAATGGGTTTCAGAAGAGACTCTGAAACTTGCTCTTGAACATAGAGTAGCTAAAGCTAATGGAAGACATGATGAAGTGAAAAAGCTGAACAGAAGATTTCAAAGGGCAGCTGAAGAAGACAAAGTAAAATATTATAATGAAACGTACAAAAACCTGGAGTTAGAAAACCAAAAAGGAAGAACACATCTGGCATTTCTCAAGCTAAAAAAACTGAAGAAAAAATCCAAGCCTGGAGGTACAATATTAAAGGATTCTATGGGCAAAATGGAGCCCTGGTGGTGCAGCGGTTAAGAGCTTGGCTGCCACTGAGAAGGTCAGCAGTTCAAATCCACCAGTGGCTCCTTTGAAACCCTATGAGGCAGTTCTACTCTGTCCTATAGGGTCGTTATGATTCGGAAGCCACTCAACCGCACCTAACAACAACGATATGGGCTAAATATTAAACAATGCAGGAAGCATCAAAAGAAGATGAAAGGAATATATGGTCACTGTACCAAAAACAATTAGCTGACATTCAACCATTTCAGGAGGTAGCATATGATCAAGAACCAATGCTAACTGAAGGAAGAAGACCAAACTTCAAAGAAGGCATAGGAGAAAAACAAGTCTCCAGGAAATGAGCGGATACCAGCTGAGATGTTTCAACGAACAGATACCACACTGGAGGTGTTCACTCATCTATGCCAAGAAATCTGGAAGGCAGCTACCTGGCCAACCTACAGGAAGAGATCTATATTTGTGCTCATTCCAAAGAAAGGAAATCCAATAGAATGCAGAAATTATCAAGCAATATCATTAATATCACACTCAAGTAAAATATTGCTGAAGATAATTCAAAAGGGGTTGCGGCAGTACATTGATAGGAAACTGCCAGAAATTCAAGCTAGAGTCCAAAGATGATGTGGAACAAGCCATACCATTGCTGATGTCGGGTAGAGCTTGGCTGAAAGCAGAGAATACCAGAAAGATGATTATCTGTGTTTTATTGACTATGCAAGGGCATTTGACTGTGTAGATCATAACAAATTATGGATAACATTGTGAAGAATGGGAATTCCAAAACACTTAATTATGCTTCTGAGAAACCTGTACATAGACCAAGAGGCAGTCATTCGAACAGAACAAGGGGTACTGCCTGGCTTAATATCAGGAAAGGTGTGCGAACAATGTGAAGAATAAGGTAGCAGGATTGGAGGAAGACTCATTAATAACTTGCGATATGCAGATGACACAACCTTCCTTGCTGAAAGCAAAGAGGACTTGAAACACTTACTGTTGAAGATCAAAGACTATAGCCTTCAGTATGGATGACATCTCAATATACGGAAAAAAAATTCTCACAACTGGACCAATAAGCAACATCATGGTAAGTGGAGAAAATATTGAAGTTGTCAAGGATTTCCTTTTACTTGGATCTGTAATCAATGCCTATGGAAGCATCAGTCAAGAAATCAAACGACATATTGCATTGGGCAAATCTTTTACAAAAGACCTCTTTAAAGTGTTGAAAAGAAAAGATGTCTCTTTGAGGACTAAGGTGCCCCTGACCCAAGCCATGGTATTTTCAATCTCCTCATATGCATGCGAAAGCTGGACTATGAATAAGGAAGACCAAAGAAGAATTGATGCCTTCGTATTATGGTGTTGGTGAAGAATATTGAACATAACCATGGACTGCCAGAAGAATGAACAAACTCTGTCTTGGAAAAAGTATAGCCCGAGTGCTCCTTGGAAGCAAAGATGGCGAGACTTTGTCTCAAGTACTTTGGACATGTTATCGGGGGGACCATTCCCTGGAGAATGGTGTCATGCTTAGTAAGGTAGAGGATCGGTGAAAACGAAGAAGACCCTCGGTGAGATGGATTGACACATTCGCTGCAACAATGGGCTTAAACATAGCAATGTCCGTGAGGAAGGTGCAGGATTGGGCAGTGTTGTACAGAAGGTGGCTCTGAGCCATAACTGACTAGACAGCACCTATGAATAACAACAATTGTTTATTAATATTTATTATATATATGTAACATTGTTAGTCACTAGTAAAAATCAAATTAAAATGGCAATGAAATACCACTACATACATATTAGAATGGCTAAAAAACAAAACAACAAAAATCTGACAATATCAAGTGCTGCTGAGGGATTCAGAGTAAATAGAATACTTATACACTGGTTCAGTCACAGGAAAATTTTAGCAGTTTCTTATAAAGGTAAAAATACAATTACATGAACCAGTAATTCCACTCGTAGGTATTTTACACATAAATGAAAACATACATCCACACAAAGACCTGTATGTGAATGTGTACAGTAGCTTTCTTCATCATCTCCAAAAATTAGCAACAACTCAGAAGTCCATCAACTATTCAGTGGATAAACAATTATGGGATATACTCATACAAGGAAATGATACTCAACAGTAATAAGGAACAAACCACTGACACATGTAATAATGTGAAGAATCTCAAACGCATTATGCTAAATAAAAGTAGCCAGATATAAAAGGCTACATAATGTGTGATTCATTTATATGACTTTCTGGAAAAGGGAAAACTATACAGACAGAAATCAGATAAGTGATCGCCAAGGCTGGGGTGAAGGAAGGGAATTGATTAAAAGGTTTACAAGGAAACTTTTTGGAGTGAGAGAAACACTTCTACATCTTAATTTTGGTGGAGGCTACGTGACTCCTTATTTGTAAAAGCTTGCAGAACTGTCTACTAAAAAGGATGTATTTTGCTGTCTGTGAAGTATAACTTCCGTTTGCTTTAGCTGCTCTAAGTTTAAAAGACCTCTCTTCTGACACCCATTTTGGTGTTTTCTTTCTTTCCTTCTTTTTAATGTCCTTTTACCTTCTTCATGTATGATGTTGTTGATGTCATCCCACACCTCTTCTGGTCTTCAGTCGTTAGTGTTTAATGCATCAGATCTATTCTTGAGATGGTCTTTAAATTCAGGTGAGATATACTCAAGGTCATTCTTTGGCTCTCGTGGACTTGTTTTAATTTTCTTCAGCTTCAACTTGAATTTGCATATAAGCAACTGATGGTCTGTTCTGCAGTCTGCTCCTAGCCTTGTTCTGACTGAGGATACCAAGCTTCTCCATTGTCTCTTTCCACAGATGTAGTGGATTTAATTCTTACGTATTCCACCTGGCAAGCTCCACATGTATAGTTGTCATTTATGTAGTTGAAAAAAGTTATTTGTGATAAATAAGTCTTTGGTCTTGCAAAATTCTATCATGTCATCTCCAGCATCTTCTCTATTACCAGGGCCATATTTTCCAATTACTGATCCTTCTTCTTTGTTTCCAACTTTCTCATTCCAGTCACCAGTAATTAGCAAGGTATCTTGATTGCATGTCTGATCAATTTCAGACTGTAGAAGTTGGGAAAAATCTTCAATTTCTTCCTTTTTGGCAATTAGTGTTTGGTATGTGAATTTGAATAATGGTCATATTAACTGGCCTCCCTTGTAGGCATATGGGTATTATCCTATCACTGATGGCATTGTACTTCAACATAGATCTTGAAATGTTCTTTTTGACAATGAAAGTGACACCATTCCTTTTCAATTTGTCATTCTCAGCATAGTAGACCATATGATTATGTGATTCAAAATGGTGAATACCAGTCCATTTCAGCTCACAAATACCTAGGACGTCAGTCTTTATGCATCCCATTTCATTTTTTATGACTTCCAATTTACCTTGATTCATACTTCATACTTTCTATGGTCCAATTATTAATGGATGTTTGCAGCTGTTTCTTCTCATTTTGAGTCTTGCTACATCAGCAAAAGAAAGTCTCAAAAGCTTTACTCCACCCACGTCATTAAGGTTGATTTTACTTTGAGGAGACAGCTCTTCCCCAGTCACACATCGAGTGCCTTCTAACCTGAGGGGCTCATCTTTCAGCACTATGTCCATGTTCCGCTGCTATCCATAAGATTTTCGCTGGCTAATTTTTTTTTTTGGTAAGTAAATTGCCTGGTTCTTCCTCCTAGTCTATTTTAGTCTGGAAGCTCCACTGAAACCTATCCACCGTGAGTGACTCTGCTGGTATTTGAAACATGGGTGGCATAACTTCCAGCATCACAGCAACATACAAGCCACCAGAGTATGACAAACTGATGGACAAGTGGTAGACAGCGAATAAGGAAGACCGAAGAAAAATTGATGCCTATGAATTATGGTGTTGGTGAAGAATACTGAATACACCATGGACTTCCAGAAAAATGAACAAATCTGTTTTGGAAGGCGTACAGCCAGAATGCTCCTTAGAAGTGAGGGTAGCAAGACCTTGTCTCACTACTTTGGACATGTTATCAGCAGAGACCAGAACCTGAGAAGGACATCCTGCTTGGTGAAGTAGAGAGTCAGTAAAAAAAGAGGAAAACCCTTAGTAAGATGGACTGACAGTGGCTGCAACATAGCAAAGATTGTGAAGATGGCCCAAGACAGGGCAACATTTTATTCTGTTGTGCGTGTGGTTGTTTATGAGTTGGAGCCAACCAAACAGCACCTAACAACAACAAAATACAGTCCTCCTTTTGGTATCTGCAGGGTGTTGGTTCCAGGGCCCCCTGTGGATACCAAAATCCACAGATACCCAAGTCCCTTATATAAAATGGCGTAGTATTTGCATATAACCTATTCACATCCTCCCATATACTTTAAATAGTCTCTAGATTACTTATAATAACTGATACAATGTAAATGCTGTGTAAATAGTTGTTTGATCACAGTTGAAGACTTGCTCTGAAGGTACCCTTTCTCTTCTAAGAGTTCTTGAGCTCTTCTGGGAAATGCTGATGCTGCCTGGGCATCAGCTGTTGCCAATTCTCCTGTGACCTTGAAGTTTTTGAGGCTGGAGCGCTTTACAGAGAGCTAGCCAGCCATTCCTTACTATCCTGAAACTCCTTCATCCTGCTCTCCTCAGCCACCTCACAGTGGCGCTCATAAAGACTAAGTGGTCTTCATGTATAATTTTGCCATCAACAGGGATAGGCTTCTGTGACATGTCCTCTAGCCACATACTTAATGCTTTCTCAGTCTTTGCAAGCAAGCACTTTATTAAGAAGCAGAGAGACCATTTTCACCTTTGTAGGGACAGCACTAACACTTCCATGAATTCCAGCTTCTTTCTGCTTTATTGTGTGAATGCTCTGTTCCTTCGTACTGACCTTACAGCCCACTACAGCAAGAGACATGACACTTTTCAAAAGATCTAAGGTTTTTATTTTCTTGTCAAGAGATAGCACTTTATATTCCCTCTTAGCCTTAGAGGGATTGCTTTGACCGCTTAATTGCTTTTTAGGAACCCGTTTTCACAGAAACAGAGGGTGCACACATTCAAGTAGCCAACAAAGGAGACGCGAGACGAACGGTGCTCCAAGAGTGCTCGAGAGAGGCTGAGGAGCTGTGAAATGGCAGGGTCCTGCAGCAGGCGATGCCTACACATCCCTTCATTCCTGTGGATTCAGTGCGATGCTTGGTGTGCGGCGAATTCAAATTTTGCTTCTTGGAACTTTCTTTATATTTGTCCGAGTATTTTCGATCTGTGACTGAATCTGTGGATGGGGAACTCACGGTTATGGAGAGCCAACTGTACACCTTAATAAAAGAAAAAAAAATCGCATAGAATCATAGACCTAAAAAGAGTGACTTTCACTGTATGCAAGTTTACCTTAGGAATGCTGATGTTAAACACACACACACACAGACATAAAATGTCTTTCTAGAAAAATATACTTGAGTACAAAATTGAATGTTTGTATTTAATTGCTTCGAGCCATTCCTGTTTTGCCCTTTTTACAAATCCCACCCACAAGGTATCATCTTTTATGGAAGATTTTGTAATGTGAATAAGGATACCAGAACACAATGATAGTAATTTGTTCCATCCACCATCACTCTGTTACAGATGCAGACAAAGCATCTGAGTGTGAAGGGATTTGAGCCTGTTACCAAGATTGATGAAAACCCAGATGGGAAACTCCTGAGGAACTGACGACTTCATCTGAAATCCAGTGCAAAACAATTGTCTTAGAGTCACACGAAATGCTATAAAAACTAAAACTTATAACTAAGTCCTACCGCCCTCTGGCACTGTGCGCCTGACAGCCTTGTGGGGTCTGAGTGCAGAGGCCTGAGAACAGAGATTTACGCCACAAATTACACTCATAAAACCCCAGTGGGATATTCTGTGGGCCTCATGGCCATATGTAACTGCGCTGCTCACTGTCACTACAAGGGAACATTCTAAAAATGAGGGAGAGGGGTGGGGAGGACAAGGGACCATTTAATTGAAAAACAAAACAAAAAACACAAAACTTTGTAAAATAAAAATGTAAGAGGTATTTTGCAATTATTTTAAAACTTGCCTCATGTTCCAATGATGTCTGAACATGCTTGGGGCCATCATTTAAATTATTTTTCTCAACCAGTGGGGTGTACTTTTTAAATTACTGAAGAAAGATGTCCAAAGATAGTCATGTTTTTCACGTGTGAAAAATGCAGGACTTTTTCTGAGAATTTCTACTTGTCCTAGGTATTACTCATTGTCTATGACAGCGAAGACCTTTGAGGATAAGGGGCATGAATAATGACCCCGAGTCAGGTTAAAATGAAAAACAGGACAGAACCAGAATTTTAGTCCTAAATATGTCTTACCAAAACCATATGTGGTATTAAATATTATTGAACAGTTCATGTGTTTTCAATTCACCATAATGGTTTCTTCTGCTCTCACAAGCTGTTCAGCAAGGTCAAAAAAGCTAGCAAGAGGAAGCACTTTTTAGAGCCCATTTGAAAGAAGAGCCAGGGCCAGTGAATAAACAGGTAGAGGCAGGTATCTGACAAACCTCTATGTATTTTGAAAGTTTGTATCAATATGAACAAGGCATTCATTCTAATCCATGGGGCCAGATTTCAAAATCTAGGCTTTGCTGGAATATTTATCTAGTCTCTCACCATCTGATTGAAGCCGAATCCAAACCACAGCAAACAATTGGTCCATTAAAAGATATACTTCTAGTATCTCGAGCAGATGAATCATTCAAGTATGTGCCACTCTTGCCTATACATGCAAAACAAAACAAAACAAACAACACACAAAGCAGCCATAGGTTTACGAATAAATTCCCGCTATAGTTGGTCCCTAATTCTCCACACTTACTAAATACTAAAAGGAGCCTCAGTGGCATAATGATAAAGTGCTCCTCTGCTAACTGAAAGGCTGGAGAAGGTTGGGGGTTCCAATCCACCTAGAGGCTCCAGGAGAAAGACCTGGCCTTCTGCTCCCATTAAGATTACAGCCTAGAAAACCCTATGGAGCACGTGGGTTCTACTCGGTCACCTGGAGTCATTATGAATCCAATATCGATTCCAAGGCACCTAGCAACAACAACATTAACTACTAGAAGGCTTAATTCATGTAAGTGACCATAAGTAGAGTCAACTACCCCAGAGTAAAGTGCAGAAAGTACAGTGTTTCATTTGAGCTATAAGTGAAGAGTTTTCCAGGAGAAGCTGCTATAGGTAACTTTTCTTCGCGTAATTTGTTTCTTGGACTTGCCGTACTTCTTATTTTTGCCTATCAGCTTCCTTAAATTTGATTATTATTAATATTTTGTCATTTTCATTTCTTTGCCAATATTTAGTATCTGTATTTTCTTATGTGGATAGGAGAGTTACCCGACGAAGCACCAAGCGCTTTTCTAGATTCATCAATATTTAGTGTTCTCTACAATGGGGTTTTGAACAGGACGCATGTGCATATGGAGGAGGTGGGATCATAGTGAATCCTCGCCACAGCTCGGACAATCACTACCGCTCAGTGGACAGGCTGGATTACATCTGTCCAAGATATGAATCTAGTTTTATCGAACAGCTTCCAAAAGAGATCAGAGATAAACAAAATGGTTTTTCCACAGCCTCCAGACCCCAGCAGGACGTGGATCATCATCTGTTCACACTGCCCCAGAGATGCTGGCAGTCTGCTTTCAGCATCTTTGAGTACAGCTTCGAGATCACCGCGTTCACCGCCACCAGGAACTCAGAGGCCCTGCGCGGGGCAGATGAACCAGACCCACAACTTCTGGTGCCGCGAGGCCTCTTTCAACAGTTGTCAGCAACACGCTGCCGTCACCATCCTTAAGTGGGTCTGGGCCTGCCACGTCCTATTCTCAAAGCCAAAGAACTTGGGAATCGAGACCTTAGCTTGCAGTCTGAGAGAAACCCTGGCCCCTCCAGGCAAGAGCGTGAGAACCGAAGTCCTCTCCAGCACCAGGTCACTTTATAAGCCAAGGTCCAGGTCAAGGGCCCTAAGCAGGCCTGCACCAGCAAGCCCACTAGCGGCGCCCGTTAGGTCCTGCGCACCTGTCCTGCTTCCCTCCTCCTTCCCCTCCCCATAAGGCTTAGTTCAGAGGTTCCCATTAACCCTTGCTCCTGACGCCCACGTGGCCAAATGGCCTGGTATCATCAGGTGGGCTGCAGGTGGGCCTGAAGCCTCAAGAATTGAAGGCCTAGGAGCCTGTACGCCTTGAAAGCTGAAAAGTGAAGGCTGCCCGCCCCCTTCCCCCACTTCTCAGCCTGCCTAGCCCTAGCTGTGTTCTCTTGGCCTCTTCCCACCATTACTGCAGGTTTACGTTGGATCCTGAGCATCACTCCTGTATCCTTCTCGGATTCTTTTACAACTCAGAATCTTGACTGAAACAGTGCCAATGAGGACAACTGAATCATTTAAGATGACACGGCTAGTTCATAATTTGAACTAGGACAAGGCTAAGACATTGACTTTCTTCCACCACAACACACATGAGAAGCCATCCCCCTGGGGCAGGTCCAAAACTGAAAATGGTGCCAAGACACTAGCTGTAATCCTATTCCCAGTCAAGAAATCAAAAGACGCATTGTGTTAGGCAAATCTGACCTCTTTAAAGTTTTGAAAAGCCAAGATGTCACCTTGAAGACTAAGGTGCACCTGACTCAAGCCATGGTGTTTTCAGTCACCTCATATGCATGTGAAAGCTGGAGGATGAATAAGGGAGACTGAAGAAGAATTGACACCTTTGAATTGTGGTGTTGGCGAAGAATACTGAATATACCATGGACTGCCAGAAGAACGAACATATCTGTCTTGGAAGAAGTACAACCAGAATGTTCCTTAGAAGCAAGGAGGGTGAGATTACGTCTCACATACTTTGGACATGTTGTCAGGAGGGATCAGTTCCTGGAGAAGGACATCATGTTTGGTAAAGCAGGGGGCCAGCAAAAAAGAGGAAGACCTTCACCAAGATGGATTGACACAGTGGCTGCAACAATGGGCTCAAGCATAACAACGATTTTGAGGATGGCGCAGGACCAGGCAGTGTTTCATTCTGTCATACACAGGTCTGTATGAGTTGGAACCAATTCGACGGCACCTAACAACAACAACAACAATTCCATTCCATTTTTCCCACTCCAGAAAGCAGATCCCAAAATGTGAGTGAGAGAGACAATAAAGTATTTTATTGACAATCCTTTTTACTTTCAATATTACTTATAAATTGCTTCTGCCTTACCTGACAATGAATACAAATCATGACTTAAAACCCCTGCACAACAACATCCAGTCTCTGTATGCTCACCATGCTATCAATAAAAATCCTAACATGCTCGGTATTTTCTATCTTTTGCCTCAATATTTGTTAATTCACAATGATTATACAAAGAATATAGTTTTACTTCAGTTAAAACAACTAAAAATTTGCAGATTTTCTCTTTCACTTTTATCTCAGAAGAAATTGGTTTCTCTAGATGTATTTAATAAATTCAGTGTATTTTATAAGACAGTATGTTTTAACTTTGAAAGGGATTACAGATGTTGTGAAGTAGAATTTCCTACTAAATGCAGGATCCTTTTATATCATTTCTGCTATGTAGTTTTCTTTCTTCTGCTTGAATACCAAATCCTGACCGGAAGGGAATGGAGCCAGGGTTGATGGGCCAAACTTAAGGGCAGTTACCCAAGGGAGCCTGAGGGAAGAATGATCATTTTCAAGAAGAGTCAAGATGGTAGCTGGGGAAAAGAAACAAACAAACTGCTTCAAATATGAAGAGCAAGGCAAGGCCTGAAATGGTTGAAAGTTAAGAGCAAAGTAATGATAAGGAGATATAACTAGGAATCAGAATGTATTTTTTGAGTGCAGCACCTGGACTCTTTCAGGGACATATACGACAGGTTTAGGAACTGGAAAACTAATGCGAGCTGCTCACTAAAAATCTCAAGGCACCAGTGTTTGTTGATGTTATAAATTGAATTCTGTTCCCGGAAAAAATGTGTTGTAAATCCTAACTCCTATACCTGTGGTTATAATCCCGTTTGGGAATGGGTTTTCTTTGTTATATTAATGAGGCAATGTTAGTGTAGGGTTTGTCTTAAATCAATCTCTTTTGAGATATAAAGGAGAAGGTTAAGCAAGCAAGCAAGCACAAATGGAGGGGAAGATACATGCCACCTGATTTCCATGGAATCTAGGAATAGAAGCTGGAAAAAGTAAGGACCTTCCCCCAAAGCAGACTGAAAACCCATGCACAACAGTATCCAGTCTGTATACTCATCATGCTATCAATAAAAATCCTATTGATAGAGCCTTCCCCTAGAGCTGGCACACTGAATTGGAACTTCTAGCCTCCTAAACTGTGAAAAAATAAATTCCAGTTTGTTAAAGTCACCCACTTGTAGTATTTCTGTTAAAGCAGCACTAGATATCTAATGGACAAAGTAGATTGTACCTTATGGTTAATTTACTTGTCTGCTGATTGAAAGGTTGCAGGTTTGAGTTCACCCAGAGGTACCTTGGAAGAAAGGCCTGGCAATCTACCTCCAAAAAATTAATCCTTGAAAACCCTACACAGCACAATTCTATTCTGACACACATGGGATCACCATAAGATTGAATGGACTCAAGGGCAACTGGTTTGATGATATGTTAAACAATATACTATAAAAGATATTGACAAATAAAAGGAGAGAGAAAAGTAAATGATGTTGGTGAGAGATACCACAGGCTGCTCAGATAAAGAGAGAGGAGATAGAACTGATGCTTTCCTAATAGAGATTATAACTCTAGTATTCACGCTGAGTCAGAAACCTCACTTCTCTCATCTTTGAATTCCACTTATATTCCAGCAAAGTGCTTTTTGAACTGAAGTTGGTCTTCTGTTGGAAGTATCTTTCTTCTAAATACTAAACAGTTGATATACTCTCCATGTACCCAGAAGAATCTTTTATGACTCCAAAGATAGAAGAATCCTCTGAGGAATGGTTATGCCGGCTTTGAATCTAGCCAACGAGAGGCGATAAAGAGCTAACATTTATCAAACTCATCCAGGCATTCTGTAGCTATCTCATCAAGTCCTCATAAGATCCAGTTGAAGTAGCAATTATTATCTTTATGCTTCAGATGAGGAAATAGAGACTCAGAGAGATTAATAACTTTCTGATAGGCGGTGACTACTAATGCAAGGAGAGAGAATGGAAACCGTCTGGCTTCAAAATTCATGCTCTTCTAGCTTCACCATGCTGTCGTTCTGTCGCTGGTGATAAAGAAATGAGAGGAAACTTGGGAAATAAATGTGCATGTCATTTCAGTAAGGAAAAAGAAAGAACGTTTAGAAAATGTGGCTTCTGGGAAGAAGGTTTTCTTATGAGCTCAGATTCCAAAAGGAGACGTGTATATAACCAAGAAGGAAGGTTAAGGAGTGTCTTGTAGCCCGAAGGATAGTACAAGGAGAAGCTCAGGATAAACTCACAACTGCTAAACACAACCAAGTAAGTAGATAAATAAGATTTTTGCACATATGCCTGGAAGAAGAAAATGGGCAAGGGATGGATAGGCCTATTGTTTGGAGATTGTTGCATAATATTACACAATTTAAAGAAAAGATAATATGCTTAAGCATTTATTTATTTATTTTTTGTTTTTTGTTTTTTGTTTTTTTAACTTAGGTAAATAGCCTTCCAAATTAAAATTACACAGCAAGCTTTGTTAAGATGCTATTGATACCAACCACCACACGTCTGTCGGTTTGTTGTATTGTGGTGGCTTGCTTATTGCTGTGATCCTGGAAGCTATGCTACCAGTATTTCAAATATAGCAGGGTGACCCATGGTGGACAGGTTTCAGTGGGGCTTCCAGACTAAGACAGATGAGGAAGAAGGACTTGACAGTCTACTTCTGAAAAAAATGTCCAGTAAAAAACCTTATGAATAGCATCAGAGCATTATCTGATATACTACCAGAAGTTGAGCCCCTCAGGTTGGAAGGCACTCAAAATACAACTGGGGAAAAGCTGCTTCTTCAAAGTAAAGTCGACCTTAGTGGTGTGGATGGAGTAAAGCTTTTGGGCCCTTCATTTGCTGAGGTGGCACAACTCAAAATGAGAAGAAACAGCTGCAAACATCCATTAACAATTGGAACGTGGAATGTATGAACTATGAATCAAGGAAAATTAGAAGTCGTCAAAAATGAAATGGACTGCATAAAGATCTATGTCCTAGCCATTAATGAGCTGAAATGGACTGATATTGGTCATTTTGAATTGGACAATCATATGGTCTACTACACCGAGAATGATGAAGAGGAATAGTGTCACATACATCATCAAAAAGAGCGTTTCAAGATCTATCCTGAAGTACAACACTGTCAGTGATAGGATAACATCCAGACCCGTCCTGAAGAGTAGTCAGTTAATACGACTACTCGTCCAATTTATACACCAACCACTAAGGCCAAAGGTGAAGAAATGGAAGATTTTTACCAACCCCTGCAGTCTGAAATTGATCAAACATGCAATCACGATGCATTGATAATTACCGATGATTGGAATTCAAGAGTTGGAAACAAAGAAGAAGGATCAGTAGTTGGAAAATATGGCCTTGATGATAGAAATGATGCTGGAGATCACATGACAGAATTTTGTGAGACCAAGGACTTACTCATTGCAAATGTCTTTTTTCAACAACATAAACAGCAATTATACACATGGACTTCACCAGATGGAAAACACAGGAATCAGATCGACTACATCTGTGGAAAGAGACAATGAAAAAGCTCAATATCATCAGTAAGAACAAGGCCAGGGGCTGACTATGGAACAGATCATCAGTTGCTCATATGCAAGTTCAAGTTGAAGCTGAAGAAAATTAAACCAAGTCCACAAGAGTTAATGTATGACCTTGCGTATATCCCATGAGAATTTAGAGACCATGTCATGAATAGATTTGATGAATTGAACACTAATGACTGAAGACCAGAAGAGGTGTAAGATGATATGAAGGACATCATACACGAAGAAAGCTTAAAGACCTTAAAAAGAAAGAAAGAAAGAACACAACAAAATGGATGTCAGAAGAGACTCTGAAACTTGCTCGTGAACATAGAGCAGCTAAAACGAACAGAAGAAATGATGAAGTAAAAGAGCTGAAAAAAAGTTTTCAAAGGGTGGCTTGAATAGACAAAGTAAATTATTGTTATGAAATGTGCAAAGACCTGGAGTTAGAAAACAAAAAGGAAAGAACATGGTCAGTGTATCACAAGCTGAAAGAACTGAAGAAAAAATTCAAGCCTTGAGTTGCAATTTCTAAGGATTCTATGGGCAAAATATTGAACGATGCAGGAAGCATCAAAAGAAGATGGAAGGAATATACAGAGTCACCGTACCAAAAAGAACTGGTCAATGTTCAACCATTTCAGGAAGTAGCATATGATTAAGAACCGATGGTACTGAAGGAAGAAGTCCAAGCTGCACTGAAGGCATTGGTGAAAAACAAGTCTCCACGAATTGAAGGAATACCAATTGAGATGTTTCAACTGGAGGTGCTGCTTTGTCTATGACAAGAAATTTGGAAGACAGCCACCTGGCCAACCGACTGGAAGAGATCCATATTTGTGCCCATTCCAAACAAAGGTGATCCAATAGAATGCATAAATTATCAAACAATATCATCAATATCACATACAAGTAAACTTTTGCTGAAGAGCATTCAAAAGCAGTTGCAGCAGTACATCCACAGGGAACAGCCAGCAATTCAAGCTGGATTCAGAAGAGGACATGGGATGAGGGATATTGTTGTCGATGTGGGACGGATCTCGGCTGAAAGCAGAGAATACCAGAAAGATGTTTACTTGTGTTTTAGTAACTATGCAAAGGCATTTGATTATGTGGATCATAACAAATTCTGGATAACATTGTGAAGAATGGGGATTCCAGAATACACTTACTTGTGCTAATGCAGAACTTGTACATAGACCAAGAGGCAGTCGTTCGAACATAACAAGGGGATATTGTGCGGTTTAAAATCAAGAAAGATGTGTGTCAGGGTTGTATCCTTTCACCATACTTATTCAATCTGTATGCTGAGCAAATAATCCGAGAAGCTGGGCTATCTGAAGAAGAACAGGGCATCAGGACTGGAGGAAGACTCATTAACAACCTGCATTATGGATATGACACAACCTTGCTTGCTGCAAGCAAAGAAGGCTTGTAGCACTTACTGATGAAGATCAAAGACTACAGTCTTCAGTATGGATTACACTTCAAAGTAAAGAAAGCAAAAATCCTCACAACTGGACCAATAAACAACATCAGGATGAACAGAAAAAAGATTGAGGTTGCCAAGGATTTCATTTTACTTGGATCCACAATCAATGCCCACGGAAGTAGCACTAAAGAAATCAAAGGATGTATTTCATTGGGAAAATCTGCTGCAAAAGCCCTCTTCGAAGTGCTAAAAAGCAAAGATGTCACTTTGAGAACTAAGGTTCCCTGACCCAAGCCATGGCATTTTTAATAGCCTCATCTGCATAGGAAAACTGGACAATTAATAAGGAAGACAGAAGAAGAATTGATGCCTTTGTGAAGAATACTGAATATACCGTGGACTGCCAGAAGAATGAACAAGTCTGTCTTGGAAGAAGTACAGTCAGAGTGCTCCTTGGAATGGAGGATGGTAAGACTTCATCTCATGTACTTTGGACATGTTTTCAGGAGGGACCAGTCCCTGGAGAAGGACATCATGCTTGGTAAGGTAGAGGGTTGGTGAAAAAGAGGAAGACCCTCGATGAGATGGTTTGACACAGTGGCTACAACAATGGGCTCAAACATAGCAGTGATTGTGAGGATGGCACAGGGCCAGGCAGTGTTTAGTTCTGTCATACATAGGGTCTCTATGAGTAGGAATCTACTCAATGTCACCTAATAACGACAACAAATTGCTATTCAGGATAAGAAAGAATAAAATAAACCATCACTACTAATTATGCCCAGGTCTTGATAAGGTTTGCAATTACATGTAAATAGAACTTGCATATGTGACTATGGAATCATGGTCAGTATGCACAGGGAACATATGGAGAATGGTAGTGGTGCCATATGACTACATATGACTAGGTTGTGATTAAGGAGCCCCAGCTGTACTTAAGAGAAGGAGGTGGGGATGGAAAGTTGGAACCGAGTCATTCCCTTTTTTATAATTCCCATAACACCTGGCACACTGCCTAGCACATAGTGGCATTTAATAAATGTCTCTCTCTTTTTTTTTTTTTTGTTCTAAATAGGAGTAATTTCCCAATTTGAAAACATGTGAAACAAGTATAGTATCATAGAGTTGGCAAGACTGAGAAAGTGCTTTCAGTTTATCAAGGAGCCCTTGTTTCACAGGAGTTAAGCACTAGGCTGCTAACTGAAAGGTCGGCAGTTTGAACCCACTAGCACCTGGGTGGGAGAAATACATGGCAGTCTGCTTTCATAAAGATTTACATCCTTGGAAACCCCCATCGGGCAGTTCTACTTTGTTGTTTAGAGTCACTATGAGTTGGAATCGACTCTTCAGAAGTGGGTTTGGTTTTTGTTTTTTTCAGTTTATCAGAGGGATGCTATGATATAGCCAAGATATCAATGTAAACCTCAAATGTTACTATTATTATCACAATTAATAATAATATACTTTAAATCCAACTAACATTTCCCATGTTTACCATTTTCCAGATTTTGTGTAAGGCATTGGGAATGTAGAGATAAATGAGGTGTGCTTAGTTCTCAAGTTGCTCAGTGTCTTGAACTAATAACAAGAAGGCTGTGACTCAATGGAAGCTTTTGTTTTTAGGAAAACACATGTCTATGAACAGTCAGGGTGTCCTAGGCAATAGCTACTCTACTCATGCATGTATGTTTGTATGAATTGTTATGTATAAACCAAAAACCAAGCCTGTTGCTGTCTAGCTGATTCTGACTCATAGCGACCCTATAGGACAGAGTAGAACTGCCCCATAGGGTTTCCAAGGAGTGGTTGGTGGATTTGAACTGCCGACATTTTGGTTAGAAGCTGAGCTCTTAACCACTGTGCAACCAAGCCTCCACTACATACAAAGAAAAAGAGAAAGGCAATTGAGGATTTAAACTCTGAATCCTTTAAAACCTCAAGATCCTGGTTCTTAGAACTGCACCTATTGAATGAGACACAGAAAAGCAAAGGGAGAGACGTTGAGTGTTTATTCTGTGTCAGACATTGTTCTAAGGGTTTACATGTACTAAGTTATTTAATGCTCATAATAACCCTGTGAAGTAGGTGCATTATTTTTATTCTACAGCTGAGGAAACTGAGGCATAGAGAAATGAAATACTTTGCCCAACATCACAGATCTACTAAGTGATAGAGTCTGGATTTGAATATCAGCAGTTTGGCTAAAAAGAAAAGAAAAGTTGCCGTCAAGTAGACTCCAACACACAGTAACCCCGTGTGTGTCAGAGTAGAACTGTACTCAATAGGGTTTTCAATGGCGGATATTTTGGAAGTTAATCACCAGGCCTTCCTTCTGAGGTATCTCTGGGTGGACTTGAATCTCCAGCCTTTCAGTTAGCAGCCAAGCATGTTAACTGTTCGCAGCACCCAGGAGCAGATACACTACAGACTCCATAATCTTACTTTTTTTTACACTTAGCCAAAATACAGTTATATGCTAAGCAAGAAAAGCCCAAGAAAACATGGTGAGCAGGTCTCTCACTCTGGACTCCACTTTCTTTTCTGTCACTGTCCATCCTTTCCTCTAGATACCTAGTACTTCACTGAGAGCTCCTTTGCCAAAGGAACATACTCTAATAATTACATTGATACTAAGGATTAAGGATCTAATATTAAATGTTCCCCCCAGCTATTTGTATTTTAAAAAGATGATTCAAGGAGAGGCTAATACATAACCCAAAGTAATGAGTGTCTAATAATGAAAATTTAAGAATAAGAGTGGGGAGAATTTTGTGGACTACAGAGGGTGTGCCCACCCGCCTAAGAATACTATTGGCTTTCCTCAATGAGAATGGTCAATAGTGCAAGAAGTATGTTTTGGGAAGATTTCAGAGAGACTTCTTTAAAAGACAGGCTTTGGACTAGGTCATGAAAGAAGCAGTACATTTGGTTTCTCAGAGAAGGAGGGATGGTAGCTATCATAGCCTCAGAAACAGTAAGGGCAAAGGCAATAGGGAAGACAGTTTTTGAAACACACATTTGTCTTCAATCAACCCAAACAGTCCTGAATCAGTTAGTCCCATTCTAAGATATATTTTCTGAAGGTAAAATGAAACAGATGAATACTTAGTTCATCTACACTATCTTACCTTTCTAAATTGTCTCCTACACACAAAGTAAATTGAGATTATCACATAGTATTTCAATATTTTTCCCTGGTAACTTTCTGCTTCTTCTCTTTCAAAACATTATGTTCTATGTAGAAGGCCTGTACTAGACTCTATCCATGTGGACTCATCATTAAAATCCCCAAAACTCATTCTATCAGACAATTTCGTTTATAAAACAAAACCAAACAAAAATTGTTTTATAACATTAATACGACACCTGTGGTATTTTACTGTTCTTTATTGTTTTCCTAAAAGAATTTCATAGCCTCACAAAATAATTACGATGTGTACATAATTTGAGAAATAGAATACTGCATGATAACTGCACACATATACATAAGTTGCACTGGTTTTTCAAGTCCTTTGTCCAACTTCCCTCTTAGTAAGAGGGCAAGATCCTCTTATGACTCATTCTTTTTCCTTATTTTTCAAATCTCTAACTTCCTGGAAGCGCCTCAGTTCTGGTGGTCTAGTAGATAAGCATTCACCCAGAAAATGAGCTCAAAGACTCTCCCATGAGTTCTTGGTTCACCGTGGTTGTTGAATTAGTTCTTTCTGTTCTCATGCACTTTGTCTTGAAAGAAAGGCCAGAACGAACAAGATAGGCAATGGAGAAATGAAACTAATTTTGTTGTACTGTTCGTCTAAGGACTAGAACGCTGTAGGCCAGAAGATTACTCAGTAAAAGGATGGGCTTTTTAATTTTTCTAGACTTGTTCCTAAAGTATACATCTGTATATAATTCCAAATGTATGTGGTAGGTATTGGAGAAAATTTTAAAATTCTTTTCTGTTTAATAGAAAAAAAAAAACCCAATATATCAATATTTACTCCCAATAAAGTAAAAAAAAAAAAAAATAGAACAATAATTAAAGAATATTCCCTTTTAATATTTATATGTGGCTGAAACCATAGGAAATATGTCTATTTTTATAAGTCAAAAATTGTTGACTGAAGTCGAATACTTAGTATTTAACTTAAAGTTTGGATAAATCTACTTTATGATTAGAGAGCAGATAAAGATGCTGCTATCATCAATAGCATTCAAGATGTTTTCAAAAGTCGTAAACAGTCAATAAGATAGAAAAAGGAACAAGAGGTAAAGCTTGGAAGGGATGATGCAAATTGTGATTATTTATAGACTATATGATCACTTACCAAAGAAAATATCTCAAAAGCAACAAAAAGCCTCTAGAAATAACAAAGAGATCAGCAAGATAACCATATATACAAGATTAACTTAGAAATATTGATTAGTTCCCTAGACCAGCAATAACATCTTAAGAAACAGAAGAGAAAGTATGGATATTATAATAATAAATCTGTAAGGCAAGTAAGAAATAAGCCTAAATGTCTATCAGCAGATGAATGGATAAATAAAATGCTGTACATATATACAATGGAATATTACTTATCTATAAAAAGAAACGAAGGCCTGATACACGCTACAACATGGATGAACCTTGAAAATTTTATGCTAAGTGAAATAAGCCAGATACAAAAGCACAAATATTGTATGACTCCACTTTTATGAAATATCTAGGATATCAAAGTTTATCAGTGGTTACTAGGAGCAGGTGTGAAGAAGGGAACAGGGAAGTCATTGCTTAGGGTAGACCGTGCTTCTGCTAAGGGTGATGGGAAAATTTGGAAATTGATAATGGTTATGGTTGAATAACATGATAAACATAATTAATGTCACTGAATTATACATGTGAAGAATGTTTAAATTGCAAATGATTTTTTACATACATATTTAGCCGCATAAAAAAGAACTAAGCTTAAAAAATACATTAAGCAACAGAAAAGAATATCAGAATAAATGCAGATATACATCACGTTCCTATTTGGAAGAAATCAGTACTTCTTTATCTATAAATTCATGTCAATTCTAATGAAAATTATGATATGTTGTTTTTAAGAACTCCATAAACTTACTGTAAAGTTAATATGGATGTATGCAGATTCACAAATAGCTACATCAATATAAAAAAAAAGAAGAAAAAACTATGACTTGCATTGCCAAGTTTAAGACAAAGTACAAATCCACACTAATAAAGTGTATGATGTTGACACAGGAAAGCACAGATCAATGAAACAGATCTATACACATGTGGAAACAGTATATGGAAAAGCACCATAATCAGTATAGAAAAGATAATTGTTTAGTAGATAACGTTGGAAAGACTGGTTTACTTTATGGAAAAAATTAAAGTTACATTCTTTAAAAAAAAAAAGGGAAATGTACAAGATTAAATGCTTAAATATGATAGATGAAAATATACATCCAGTAGGAAAATATAAGCTAATAGTTTTGTTATCTTCACGTAGGGAAGAACTTCTTAAACAAAACAAGAATGCACAAACAATAAGGTGAGAAAATGATGAATTTGACATAATATTCAGAATTTCTGTTTAGTAGAAGTCATTATAAGCAAAGTAAACAAAGAAATGACTTACTGGAAATGGTATTTGCAACATCAAGTTAAAGTGTACATTGAAATTTAGTAAATACAAAAAGAGAAAAATAGACAATTCAGTAGAATAATGATCCATGTATATGGATACACATACACATACATGGATCATTATATGGATGGAGCCCTGGTAGTGCCGTGGTTAAGAGCTCAGCTGCTAACCAAAAGGTCAGCAGTTCGAATCCACCAGCCACTCCTTGGAAACCCTATGGGGCAGTTCTACTCTGTCCTATAGGGTCGCTATGAGTTGGAATTGTATATGAGTATATGGATAGGTGATTCATAAAGGGGTGTCTCTAGTGGCTAAGAAGTATGAAAAAGTTCTCAGCCTCACTTGCCAGTAGGCATTTAAGTTTGTGCAGCCAGTATAGGGGCAATCTGGCAGTTCCAAATGAAATTAAGTACGAGAAGTTTCTATGATCCAGCAATTTCTCTCCTCAGCATATTGTCCAGAGAAATATTTCTCTATAGTTGTTAATGATAACGGAGCACTGGAGGCAACCTGGATGTCACTCCCCCAGAGAATGGATAAATGGATAAACAAAATGTCTTGTATGTGTGGATGCACGCCCTGTAACATTAGATAGCAGTTTAAAGACAATGAGTTAGGTAGCAAATAAACTGCCCTGAACATGCAGCAACATGCATAACTCTTAAAAAATATTGTTGAATGAAAAAAGTAAAAATAAATTCTATTACATAATATATTTATGCAAATTGTAAGCCCATAGACACACAAAACAACCCTACATATATTACAATAACTATACATAGCAAAGGATATGTAATAGGAATGGAGCTTGTAGCTTGAAGGGGGGAAAAATCAACCAAACAAAAGGGACCTTTCACAGGTCCACAGTTATAATGCCATGAACTAAAGAGTTTAATGAAGTCAACTTTCTGAACCTGAGGTCTATATATATATATATATATATATATATATATTCAAGGTCACTTGGGGAGCTTCTTCAAGCTGCTCCCTCAGCTCTTCCTCTCCACTTGCATGAAATTTTGATTCTTAAGTTCAGAAGTAAGCTTGAGTAGTTTTAAAAGTTCCCCAGGTGCTAGGATAAGGGAACAGTGTGGGCTTTGGAGACCCCTGAGGCTGTGTGTTAAAAGGGCAGAGTTGTGGATTCCCAGACTGTTTGATTTAGTACCACTGTAGCCGGGCCCAGGGAATTCGTGGATGGTGCAAATGGTTAATGTCTTCAGCTGCTAACCAAAAGATTAAAAGTTCAAGTCCACCCAGAGGTGCCTTGGAAGAAAGACTTGGTCATCTACATCTGAAAAATCAAGCCATTGAAAACCCTATGGCGTATAGTTTTTACTCTGATGCCCATGGGGTCATCATGAGTTGGAATCAACTCCACAACAACTAGTTGTTTTTTTTTTTTTGGTTTTAGTGAAACCAGGGAATCTGAATATTTTACAAGGATCCCATGAAATTTTGATACAGATAAGTCCTGGATCATGCTTTGATAACTACCATTTTAGTATACCAGAAGCAAACTCTTTGCACAGAATCACAAAAAAAAAAAAAAAGAAAAAAATTTGTTTATTATTGCCATTATTTAATATTATTTTGAATGTTCTTGTCAATATAATAACATTTGAACTTATTGTTGTTAGGTGCCATCAAGTCAGTTCCGACTCATAGCCACCCTAAGTACAAGGGAGTGAAACACTGCCCGGTCCTGCGCCATCCTCGCAATTGTTGTTACGCTTAAGCCCATTGTTGCAGCCACTGTGTCAATCCATCCCATTGAGGATCTTCCTCTTTTTCACTGACCTCTACTTTTTCAAGCATGATTTCCTTCTCCAGGGACTGATTCCCTCCTGATAATGTTACTGCAATAACGCGGATTGGAGCCACCTGCCTCAATAGCCAATTCTGAGACAGGGTGAGGTAAGCAGCAAGAGTTTTATTATATATCGATATATAGAAGACAGAGGGGAATAAATTCTTCCAAAAATCCATCTTTCTCACTGGAGATTGGCCGAAGGCTTTACAGGGACAGGATTATGGGTCTTAGAAATTTGTGTTAGTTCCCCTTTGAGATGATCATGTCCCAGATGTGTTAATCTTTTCCTGGGGGTTATCTGGTGACATCATGGTTTTCTTGTCCCCCTGTGGGTGCTTTGTTCAGCTTTTCATTCCTAGATCATTATCACTTGTTTTCCACCCTCCAGGGAAGAACATTGGTTAATCTTAAACTTTTAATAGAGACTGGAATGGGAGGGAAAAACAAGATCATGAGACAATGCGGGGGTTAGCTATGAGGAGTAATAATAGTGAGCTGGACCTATGCAGCTTCTTCCAATAATAAGTCCAAAGTACATGTGATGTAGTACAGCCATTCTTGCTGCTAAGGAGCATTCTGGTTACACTTCTTCCAAGACAGATTTGTTCATTCCTTTGGCTGTCCATGGTATATTCAACATTCTTCGCCAACACCACAATTCAAAGGCGTCAATTCTTCTTCTGTCTTCCTTATTCATTGACCAGCTTTTACATGTATATGAGCCAATTAAAAACACCATGGCCTGGGTCAGGCACACCTTAGTCTTCAAGGTGACATCTTTGCTTTTTAACACTTTAAAGAGGTCTTTTGGGGCAGATTTGCCCAATGCAAAGTGTCTTTTGATTTCTTGACTTCTGCTTCTGTGGATGTTGATTGTGGATATGAGTAGAATGAAATCCTAGACAACTTCAGTCTTTTCTCCGTTTATCATGATGTTGTTTATTGGTCCAGTTGTGAATATTTTTGCTTTCTTTATGTTGAAGTGTAATCCATACTGAAGGCTGTAGTCTTTGATCTTCGTCAGTAAGTGCTTCGAGTCCTCTTTGCTTTCAGCAAGCAGGTTGTGTCATACACATAATGCAGGTTGTTAATGAGTCTTCCTCCAATCCTGATGCCCTGTTCTTCTTCATACAGCCCAGCTTCTTGGATTATTTGTTCAGCATACAGACTGAATAAGTGTGGTGAAAGGATACAGCCTTGACGCACACCTTTCCTGACTTTAAACCACGAAGTATGCCCTTGTTCTGTTCGAACCACTGCCTCTTGATCTATGTACAGGTTTCTCATGAGCACAATTAAGTGTTCTGGAATTCCCATTCTTCACTATATTATCCATAGTTTGTTATGATCCACATAGTTGAAGGCCTTTTCATAGTCAATAAAACACAGGTAAATATCTTTCTGGTATTCTTGGCTTTCACCGAGACCCATCTCACATCAGCAGTGATATCCCTCGTTCCATGTCCTCTTCTGAATCTGGCTTGAACTTCTGGTAGTTCCCTGTTGATGTACTGCTGCAATGACTTTTGAATGATCTTCAGCAAAATTTTACCTGTGTATGATAATTATTGATACTTTTCGATAATTTCTGCATTTGGTTGGATCATCTTTCTTCGGAATAGGCATAAATATGGATCTCCTCCAGTCAGCTGGCCAGGTAGCTAGCTTCCAAATTTCTTGGCATAGATGAGTGAGCACTTCCAGCACTGCATCCATTCGTTGAAACATCTCAGTTGGTATTCTGCAATTCCTGGAGCCTTGTTTTTTGCCAGTGCCTTCTTTGCAGCTCGGACCTCTTCCTTTAGTACCATCAGTTCCTGATCATATGCTACCTCCAGAAATGGTTGAATGTCTGCCAGTTCTTTTTGGTATTGTTGCTCTGTGTATTCCTTACATCTTCTTTTGATGCTTCCTGCATCGTTTTAGCTCTCCTAATTTAAACAACAACAAAAATTACATTTAAATGGAAGCACCTCAAAGTCACCAGAAATCTAAAGAATGACTTCTTAGTTTTTATATAGATAATCTCAGCTATGGCAAAGTTTGAAAGGATGATATTTGGCCATATGTACTGATTTAAAATGAAAACAGCTACAGAGCAGGGACTCATGCATCCACTCTTTCATCCACTTGTTCTTTGTGGATTGATATATTGTGTAGCAGGTGCCACACTAGGGTTTGAGTGAACACTGGTGAATAAAATAGACTGAAACGTTCAATCAGCAGGGGACAGACAGTGAAGAAGAGAACAAATTTATAGATATATAATTACAAATTATGAGAAATGCAATAAAAGAACTGAATACGGTACCTGTGAAGGAGTAATCAGAGAAGGCCCATTTGAGAGATGGCATCTGAGAAGAGAATTGAACAAAGAAGGAGCAGTCAGATGAAGAGCATTCCAGGTAGATGTGAAGTCCCCAGGAAGGGAAAGAGCTGGTAAATTTAAGGGATGCATAGGAGGCAATGGAAACCTTGATGGTGTAGTAGTTAAGTGCTATGACTGCTAACCAAAAGGTCGGGAGTTTGAATCCACCAGCCGCTCCTTGGAAACTCTACGGGGCAGTTCTACTCTATCCTACAGGGTCACTAGCAGTCAGAATCAATTTGATGGTAATGGGTTTGGGTTTTTTTTTTGATATAGGAGTCAAGGCTGGCTTCAGCTCAGAAGACAGATAGGCAGAGCCAGACCTCGTAGAGTCGTGTTGACATGCGGTTCCCAGGTGAGTCACTGAACAAAAACTAAGATTTAGTTGAAGACTAAAACATATATTTTGGCCCAGTGAAAAATGGCCACTTAACTACAAGCTCATACCTAGTTTCTCCTACTAATCTTAGGTTCTTAACCAAAATCTGGGTGTTTTGTTTTGTTTTGTGATTTAACTGTGTTCTCCCCCACCCCCCTACATTTAAAGTACAGAGCTCTAAGTGACTTACTATCGCTAATAAAAATTCATGTAGGCTGGGGGATATAATGCTGTTCCGGTTAGATTTTCTGTAGTTTAACACAGATGGGAAAAGTATTTTAAGAAGCTTAGCTATTTTGTTAAATGTTTATGACTTGTAAATTCCCAGCCTTTTAGGATTATCCAAATGTGTTGACATTGATGGTGAATTTGAAGGGAAATTAGCCAAATATGTTTGCCTAATTAACCAGTGGGGTCTAATAATAGCTGTCAGGGTTGGCGTATAAAGCAGGGCTACTTATTTATTGCATGAAGATATGTTCATATTATTTCCCTTTGAAGTTTAGATTTTCAAATTCTTTCCCACCACTTTCTGGAGACTTGCTGACGGAGCTGTCAGAGCATGAATCCCCAATCTCTCATCTTTATAAAAAGAAAAAGAAAAGTAGCCTACTAGTTTCAGCTCTCCAGAAGTCTGAAGTCTGACTCTTCCAAACTTGTACTTTGGTGCTCCTCATAATGTACAGAAGGGAAATCACTCACCCCACTTTTGGCTCAGTGGTCCTAAGAGAGGAGAAAAAGTATGAGTTCCTTGCAATGGTTTGTAGTCTCTTGGGCTAATGGTTTTATAATTCAGCAAGTATACATCATCCTTGTTTAAGTAACTGTAGCAGTTAGGTATGTAAAGTAGTAATAATTCTGTCAGACAGAAATGGTAATATTTAGCAAATTACTACAGGACCTCCTACAGGGAGCAAAAGACAGGAGAAAGAATACAGACATTGAATGGATATTACTTCAGACACTCTACCAGTTATTTTACATATAGTTTCACTCCTCATCTTCACAACACGACTATATAGTTTTTATTATAAATTTTGTGACACGTGAGAAAATAATTCACAAGTCAGTAGTTCGTGTCGGGAAGCATCATTTAGACCTGGATATTTCAAACTCTGAAGTCTATGCCTTTTCTACCACTCCATGTTGTGCACTGTTAATTTATCACACCTATCACCCAAGTGCACCACCTATCTGTCAGTTTGTAGTACTGTGTGACTTGGATGTTGATATGATGCTGAAAACTATGCTACCAGGATTTCAAATACCAGCTAGGTCTCCCATGGTGAACAGGTTTCAGTAGAACTTCTAGACTAAGACAGACTAGAAAGAAAGTCCTGGCAATCTACTTCTGAAAATTAGCCAATGAAAACCAGAAGGGTGACAACTGAATATTATCTAATACAGTGCTGGAAGATGAGCCTCCTAGGTTGGAATGCACTCAAAATACAGTGACACAACAATGGATTTGAGCATATCAACAATTGTGAAGATGGTGCAGGACCAGGCAGGTCCTATTGTATGTGAGATCACCATGAGTCAGAGCTGACTCATCAGCAAATAATAGCAATTACGACAAAAACAACATCACCCAAGTGAAATATCCTCATAGTCTTGATCACTCATGTTTCAGGCATACTTATTTGTAGGAAAGTGTATTTTCTGTTTTAAAAAAATTTGAAGATGATGATGATAATGATGAGTGGTTATCATCGGTTTGTATTTCTTGACCATCCACTGGATGATCCATATAAGTGACACTATGTTCTGGCCTTTAGGATGAAATATTAACATATTGGTTATCTCAACTTACAAGTAATATAAACAGCAGCTATACTGTAAGTGTGAACTCCTCTTGTATCAACTTCACCTTATGATTAACAACCAAAAAAACCACCTGAAATCAAGTCATTCTAATGGAACCCATCAACCACAGGCAGGCTAAGGAACTATCTTCTAAGAATTCCTGTCCTGCTAATGAGCATGAATCATCCAGCTTTTTCAGATCTCATTTTTTATCTATAAAATAAAAGGATTTTAAAGTCTCTATAAGCTCCAAAATTTTTAGATTCTACCCATATTTACCATCTTGAAGATTAATCAAGATGGGGCAAAATATTAAGAGGTTTTAGTTAAAAGATAATGGGAGTTTGCTTCTTTTATTGATAGCTTATAATATGCAGTATTTTTTATGTTCGGAATTCATGGATAATCTTCTGTATTTTTCTTTCGCTGCTTTAGTATTTTTAGTCCTTTAGCAAATTTTCCTTATGAGCAATGCTGAATAATAAGTATACATAAGATATTTTCTTTATTTTTTAAAAAATTTGGGTAGATTTATTTTAAAATCTATAGGAAAGTTTGTTTTAGTTTTGTTGACAATGCTACATCAACTTGGCCCCAGGATAGTAATTAACAACCCAGTCAGAGGTTGCTAGTAATTTCCCATTTATTTGGGAAGATTTTAGTAAATAAGTTGGATCATAAATATAAGGAAGGGAAGACTTTTGAAATTTACTTTCTACATAATAGTGTATAAAGAAAGAAATGAGCAAAATGAAATTAAAATTTAAGTCTAGAAGTAAAAAAATATACGGGTTTTGAAAGGAAGACACTCTTTATAGAAAAGACTGATGTCAATATCTCAATATGTGAGAGAATGTGTTTCAAGTCTTTGGTTAGAAAAACAAATCAAAAGAAAACAAACTTTAAAAATCCACCATAACCATTGAAAAAGAAGGGAGTGTCCTTATTTTAAAAATCTGAATGTCCAAGAATTGTATGTTGATATATTACCGTCTTCACTTATCTTGACTGTGTGATACATGGACTGTGAAGAAAAGTGTACAACTTGGGTGGAGCCAATAATAATAACGATAATCAAATAACCAAATGTAAAATGTGAAGGTGTTTGGGAAATGTGAAGTTTATGTACTTCCTGGGCCTCAGAGCGCTGCTGAGATTGAAGCTTTATCACAATAACATGTTTTTATCTAGACACATGAATGATGTGGGAGGGTAAGGCGGAGAGTGGGGATTATTGGTGATAGCAACTGACTTCAGAATCCTCAAAATGCTCTGCCAGTGCCTCTATGAGAACCTTTCGCTGTTGGTGCTTACTCATCCATTTTAATATACATCGAAGGAAGTTAAATGTTACCTAAAATTAGTAGAATTGTAGAAATAAATAACTAATATTGTAACTTAGAACACAACTGCAATTTAGATGTTAATAGAATCTGGGGTCTTTTTTAAAATAGCATGAATGAAATATTTTCAAATTAAAAGTTTTGTTGATTTTTAGTGTTGAAATAAAATTCAGTAGAAACTTACTTCAAAGTCTTTTTAAAATTGTTATATAGATTGAATGCAGATGGCCAAAAGATTGCTATATTTGCCTTCCTACACATTTACACATTAACCATTCATGTTGTAGAGATTTTACCTCAGGAAATTATCACTATTACATCTGTGTTTTATGCACTGAATTGTGCAGATGGGGGTAGTAGATTATAGAAATGGAGGGGATCTTAGCAATCATCTAAATCAATGGTTGGCCTACTATCACCTGGGACCAAATCCAGCCCGCTGACTCTTTATATATGGCCCAAAACCTAGGAATATGTTTTACATTTTAAATGGTTGCGAAAAAAATATAAATAATAATATTTCATTACATGTGAAAATTACAAGAATTTCAAATTTCAGTGTAGGGTTGGAATCGACTGGATGGCACACAACAACAACAACAAATAAAGTTTTATTAGAACATGGCCACACTCATTTGTTACCTATTGTCGATGACATCGTTCATGTCCCAATGGCAGATTTGAGTAGCTGAGACAGAGTTCACGTGGGCTGCAATACCAAAAATATTTACTATCTGGAGCTTTAAAGAAAATGTTTGCGGATCCTTGATTTACATAGCAAATAAGTTTCCTTTCTTGCGCTGATCCTTACGGATTGCCAGGACCCTGTTTGAGAAAGATTCTGCGTCTGCTTGTGAGTTGGGTAGAAAAGTCTTCTGTGATTGACCTGCAATATCTATCTTGGGAAGGTGGGGGGGAATAGTAGCACAGGTTCAGCACTTTCTAGTCAAAGTTCTTCTCATACATTTAATTCTAAGGATTAGATACACTGTGACTGAATTTGTATGACAGCACATAGAACATGTGGTCATTAACTACCAAACCTCATTTTGGTGAAGTGGTTAAGAGCTCAGACTGCTAACCAAAAGATCAGCAGTTAGGATCCACCAGTCGCTCCTTGGAAACCCTATTGGGCAATTCTACTCTGTCCAATGGGGTCGCTATATGTGGAAATCTACTTGACGGCACACAACAACAATAACAACAGTACCAAATCAACACCTCTTTCCCAAACACACACACACACACACACACACACACACACACACACACACACACACACACTATGATTTTAAAAGTTTAGGGTGAGGTCTAGGGACCTCCGTTTTCAATGATGTTGAAACTTAAAATAATGATTATATAGGACTGTGCTGTACAATACACTAACCATGAGGCATATGTGGCTACTTAAATCTAATTAATATTAAATACAATTTAACATTAAGTTTTTGAGATGCATTAACCACATTTCAAGAAGTCAATAGCTGCATGTGCCTAGTGGCTACCATATGGGACAGCTCAGAAGAATATTCCATCATTGTAGAAAGTTCTATGGGACATCACTAGTGTAGCAGAATACAAGATACCAATTTTAATCTCAGAAGTTCATTAATCAGTGCTAAGAACAGCATTAATTTGTTTTGTTTTTATACTGCCATAAATGTTCCAAAAAAAAAAAAAACAAAAACCCAAGAATCCTCCCACAAAAAACAAAATAAATGAACAAGAAACTCAGGATAAAATGACAGTCTTCATCCACTATGTAATTCTCTCATCCATTTATCAGTGAGATAATTAAAGGATAAATGAATTGAGAAAAATCCATACAAGTACTCCTAGTAAGGGGAGGATAACATTTTTATGTCAGATGCTTGGAGCAATTTTTGTAAGACCTAGTGTAGGAGAGACAGGAATGAGGACATGGCTGATCAATCTATGAGTCAACAGATGTAACAGGAAAGTTTGCCTGGGGATTAAGCACTTGGGATGGATGGAAAATCCCACAGGCTTCAGGAAGTTGAAAGAGGGTGCTTGAGGCAAAGGTGAGCCGTTGGGAAGCCAGTAGATGCTATTGACATCTCTGAGGAAGCTCGGTAACACTAGCCCCAAGACACATGAATGTAGTCCTGTTGCGCAGAAAATGTGTAGCACTGACAATGCTTTGTGACCCCTTCTGCTTCCTCCGCTGCCTAATGAATACAGTCATACAGTTAGAGAAAAGGGTTACAGCAAAAGGCACAGAGAATAAACCCATTGGAATCGTGTTAATGGGCATTGTTGGCCCGGCCGGGACTTCTCTTATTGATCCCTCGTTTCTCCATTGATCCCTCGTTTCTCCCACAAAGAAGAGGAAGTCTGATGTGACAAAATAAATGTACAAATCTAAACTCTCCTTTTCCCACTAATTTGGGTGTAAAAGAGTAGCAGAGATATTCACCATGTATTATACAATAACCATCTAATCTCCCAGTACTAAAAATCAAAACAAAATACATAAACATGAGCAAACAGAGGAATATGATCAGGCGTATGAAACAGACAGTAATTCAAAAGTTCCGACGGAGAAATAAGTGTTCCTGCACTTATTTACTGTAAGAAATGGAAGAAAATCTTTAAAAAATCCCCTGATTCAGGGAGCTATTGAATCTCCCAACAAGACATTCCAGGAAAGATAGCTTTCAGGTGGAAAGGATGATGAGCAAGGTTTTCTATTGCCATGGAAGCAGAAAATATATATTGACTATTTCAAAAAACTGAATCAGTGAATTAAAATAACAGATTGAGAAATTGTTCCAGAGTTTAAAGTAAAAGAATTGGGAGATAAATGTTCAAATTAAAACCATAAGGGCCATACATGACAAACCCAGTAACTCAAAGATGTGAACAGGAGAAAACAGAGCAGTTACAGGAAAAGCAATTACCAAAGAAATAATGGAAGAATGTGTTCTTGGTGGGGCGGGGAATGGGATTTAAAGCCCAAGTGCCAGGCAAAATAGCTTATCTAAAAATACAATGATGAAAGTTCTGAATTAAAAAAAAAAAATTAAAGCATCAAGATAACAGGGAAAGACGTTTGTTTATAAAAGAAAAAAATTCATGTTGACATCAGACTCTCCACAATATACAAAATACAGAAGAGATATGAACAAGACTCTTGAGAGAAATATCTTGACACCTAAGAATGTTATAATAAGACAGGCTATCATTCATATTAGAGAGCAATAGAAAGATATTAATATATAGGAAAGGACTCCAAGTGTTTTTACTCACATTCCTTTTCTGGAAAAAAAAAAAGATTAAAAAAGATTAAAAAAGATTGAAGAATGAATCAAACTAAAAAAACGAATGGGGATTACGTGTTATCATAGATGGTAAGTAATCAAAACCAGTGGGGATTAGATTATGTGTTGTAAAAGAAAGGGTGAGAGTAATTAAAACCAATTAAAAAAATCAATATTTAAATCACCATTGTTAATATACAGGAGAGGTTTAAAGTCATGGAAAAGACGTAAGTAATTCTTCCAAAAGAAACTAACAATGTTTAAAAAAATGATAGTAATCTGGATATAAAATCCCAAATTACACCCACAAACAGAGTAGTAGTATGAATAAATGCTTGCAAAAATGTTTTATTTTATGTGGGAGGGGGAATCCTCAAATACATACATTTTATTTTTGAAGTTGATTAAGATACAGTTAAATAGAATTAGATAAATATATATAAAGATATTTTAAATGTAAATTAACTGTTAATTGGAAAAGGTAAGATTTATGATTCTCAAATTATAAGAAGTAACTTGGATGCAAAAGAAACAAATCTGAAAAGATACAAAAAATAGTGAGGAAGTAAAAACAAAAATGAAATCATTGAAATAAAGCTTCAAATAATAAGTAAATAAGCATGAGTAAGATTTAATGGAATTTTACTCCTATTCCCGGCCTCATTCCTCTTCCCCAAAACTAAACTCAATGATCTTGTCACATTAATCCCTTAGCAAACATTTATTTCAATTTCCAGACATTTTATGTTTCCTTTCATTTGGCAAAGCTTCTTGAAGAAAATAGAAATATATTCTATTCCCCACTTCTTCGAAATTCTAGTTCCATTACCCTCAAAAGTCATTGATATTTCAGGGAGGATTTTTTTTTTCTTTTCCATTTCATTTTAGTTTTGAAATCCATAACGATCTTTTAGTCAGGGTCGGAATCTCACCTCATAAACTTCTACTTGCCCTGAATGTTCCCAGAGGGCACAGTATAAAGAATGCTGAACATATGTTCCTTGAGGTATGTATCTGTCAGTCACTCATTTGACAAATACTAAGGGCCTACCTTTTGCCTGGCATTGGGAAAAAATCCAGCCCTCATGGAATTTAGAGACTATCTAAAATAATGTGCCAAGTTATCATTTAAACCCCAATAGGAGCTGTCCTGGGAGTCTCTGGCTGGCGCAAAGGGTTAACATATTCAGCTGCTAACCAGAAGGTTGGAGGTTTGAGTCCACTCAGATGTACCTCAGAAGAAAGGTCTGGCAATCTACTTTTGAAAAATCAGCCATTGAAAATCCTATGGAGCACAGTTCTACTCTGACACACATGGGGTCATCTTTTGTCACAATGGACTCAACAGCAACCAGTTTAGCAGTCCTAGCACGCAAAACTCAAATGTATGTTTCATTCCTGAGTCCTTACCAATATGAAGCCTTTTCTCCAATTAGCTTATGCTCTTCTGTTCTTCCACTTTTTTCTATTCTATTTGCTCCACTTGGTGTATCTCTTTGCTTTCATTATGTTGATTACTCTATTTTTCTCACCATCCTAAAAGTAGTCATTTCATTGGAGATGCTTTCCATGATTAAACTTGAAGTATAACTCCTCAAACCACCATTATTAAGCTTCTGACTCCAACATCACCACCATGAATGATATCTAGCTGTTCCAGGATTTTTACTTCATTCTATTTCGTTCTGAAATCCCTGGGATGAGCTTTTGATTAGCCAAACCTTGGTCACTTACATGGAGTCCCTGGGTGAAGCAAACAGTTAAGCGCTTGTTTCTAAAAGAAAGGTTGGTGGTTCAAACCCACACAGAGGCACCTCAGAAGAAAGGCCTGCTGATGTGCTTCTGAAAGATCATAGCCACGAAAACCCTATGGAGCACGGTTCTACTCTGTCACCAACTGGACAGCAACTGGTTACTGGTTAGGTCATTTGTTCTCAGATTACCTGCCAATGGGCACAGAGACGGACTATCTGGACCCTTTAACTTTCTGTTTGGATTCTTCCCAACTGGGGTTTGGAGCTAAAAAGCAGCAACTGTCCTCTACAATGCATATACAAATATTTTTGTATGAATATTTTAATTACGTGCATTTTGGGTAAATGTATATGGATATAGAATATTATTAATATATTTATTACTGTCTAAACTCTACTGAGTCCGTTTTCTTATGATTAAAGAAGTATTTAGATTAGTCTGTGTTTTTTATACCGTGCTTTGCAGATTCCTAGGGTTTCCATGGACGCTCCCAGAAAATGACTAAGAAGTCCACCATCACCTCAGTGTGAGCAGGTATGCTTATAGCTGTTTTATCAGATTTTATCTAAAGAAGGTGCTTTGCGCCTGGGGTCTTAACAGCCTGTGAGCAGCCATCTAAAATACTCCACTGGTCTCACTCCTTCAGGAGCAAGGGAAAATGAAGAAAACTAAAGACACAGGGAAAGATTAGTCCAAAGGACTAATAGACCACAACTACTATGACCTCCACCAGACTGAGTCCAGTACAGCTAGGTGATACCTGGCTACCACCACTGACTGCTCTGACAGGGATCACAATAGAGGGTCCCAGACAGAGCAGGAAAAAAATGTAGAACAAAATTCTAACTCAAAAAAAAAAAAAAAGATCAGACTTACTGGCCTGACAGAGACTAGAGAAACCCCAAGAGTATGCCCCCCCCCCGAACACCCCTTTAGCCCAGTAATGAAGTCACTCCGGAGGTTCACCTTTTAGCCAAAGATTAGACAGACTCATAGGACAAAATGAGTCTAAAGGAGCACACCAGCCCAGGGCCAAGGACTAAAAGGCAGAAGGGGACAGGAAAGCTGGTAATAGGGAACCCGAAGTCGAGAAGGGAGAGTATTGACATGTCATGGGGTTGTTAACCAATGCCATAAAACAATATGCATACTAACTGTTTAATAAGAACCTAGTTTGTTCTGTAAACCTGCATCTAAAGTTTAGTAATTAAAAAAAATTGCCCTGCAACTCAGAATCTTTGAATATCCCTTTAACGGAGTGTTGCTTCTCAAGGGCCTATCTAAGCAGCAGCATCTGGGAACTTTTTAGAACTGCAGAGTCTTGAGTCCCACCCTAGACCTTCTGAATCAGAATCTACATCTTAATACGACCCCTAGATGATTTACCTGAAATTGAAGTTTGAGGAACATTTTCCTATTTGACCTCTAAATTTACTTTTAGCTATAGTATTCTGTGAGTTTATACACATATATTTGTATATATGTTTATTGCTCCTTACTTTTTGTTATTGTTGTTATTATTTTCCTCCTGGACTACTGGGCCAAAGAATAAGAAATCAATCAAAGATAAACAGAATAAATAATTTTTTTTAAATTGAATGTTGATGCAGATATTTGAATTGAATTAGGTTCTAACTCTTTTACCATTCTAGCGATAGTAACTATGGCACCTAAAATTTGTCTGGCCTTTTTTTTTTTTTTTTTTATTATAGATGTAAAGAGTAAATCTCAGCTGCTCCTAGGAGAGAAATATATAAGTCCATATGCCCTATAATTAGAATTATGGCATTGGCGAAGAATATTGAATATACCACGAACTGCCAAAAGAATGAACAAATCTGTAATGAAAGAAGTACAGCCAGAAAGCTTCGTAGAAGCGAGGATAGCAAGACTTTGTCCCTGATACTTTGGACGTGTTATCAGGAAGGACCAGGCCCTGGAGAAGGACATCATGCTTGGTAGAGTAGAGGGTCAGCAAAAAAAGTGGAAGACCCTCAATGAGATGCATTGACACAGTGGCTGCAACAATGGGCTCAAGTACAATGATTATGAGGATGGTGCAGGACGGGGCAATGTTTTGTTCTGTTGTACATAGGGTGGCTATGAGTTATGGCCAACTCAATGCTACCTAGCAACAACAACAACAATAATGCCTTGTAATTAATGAAGACCAAAAGAATCTTCCAAACATAGTCCAAAATAGACTGGGAAAGTGAAGGAGAAGAGTACAGAATGTTGATAATGGTAAAAACCAAGAGAACGATGAGCTCTTACACAGAATGTTTTAGAGTTTACCAAGCATGTGAATACTTAACAACTCACAAAAATCACTATATCAATTCAGGAAGGAAGACAAATCAGATATTATCAACCACATATCATAAACTTAAGGCTTAAATCAATACCGTGTCATAACCAAGACTGGGGCATATTACGACTGTCCTCTCATTGGTCTTTCCCTTCATTCTAGTTTAATGTTACAAGAATGTATGAAGGCCATCACAAATGGGCCATGGAGAAGGATGTTTTATTATGTTTACAAAAAACTGAGGTTGACTTTTTCCCAGTTGCAAAAATTTCTCTTCTTGACTCCCATTTTACTCATTCTTCTCTATAAGGTTTTTCTAACCTGTTTGTTTTCTCTTTCAGCTCTCCCTCACCAGCTTCTTCCTTCTGCTCTTTAACTTCTACAGCATCCAAAGTCAGGCTGGTGATTTGCAATCATTGGTTTCTGGGTTCTAACCAAGCTTCTTCCACATCATCTCCTTCCCTTGCAGCAGCTTCCTCTTTCCCTATGCTCACCTGCCTCCTGATCATCCTTTCTGGGGACTTTGTGTGGCTCAGCTATCTGTTCTACCTCCTCCTCTCCACCTGGCTCAACCACTGCTCAGCCAGCCCTCCCTCATTTGCTGAATGTCGTTATGGCAACCGACAGTCAGTGGGCCCGGGAGACACTGCAGAGAGCCAAAACTGGCAGGGAGAGACACTGAGCAGCCGTCTGTGGGGGCTGATAAGGCACAAGTGTTGGGGTGATCCCTCCTGTAAGGAAGGAGAGAGGGAAGCAGTGAAATAATATTGGTCATGATAGATCTACCAGGAATAATTCCTGACCTGATAGGCTGTTTGGAAGAGTCTGCTTACAGGCTGTAGTTGAGTTGCCTGTAGTTTTCATTTTGTATGCCCAAATCCAGCCTTTAGAATAAGCATCTCCATCCTCAGTCAAAATCCCACTATAATTAAAAATAGGGGTAAAGAATGAAAATGATTCTAGGTTGTGTGTGGAAAAAATTGCAGAAGATAATACTGTTTGCTCTATTTAGTACAACATATTATTATATGTTATTGTACCTATTACTATATTCATCTCCTGTCTGTCAGTTTGTTGTACTGTGGTGGCTTGCATGTTGCTATGATACTAGAAACTATACCACCGATTGTCTAAATACCAGCAAGGTCATCCATGGTGTACAGGTTTCAGTGGAGCTTCCAGACTAAGACAGACTAGGAGGAAAGGCCTGGTGATCTACTTCGGAAAATTAACCAATGAAAACCATACTATATCCTGACTTTATCCAAATTATTAGCCATAATTATTGTGGAGATGGATAAATGATTATTTTACATTGTAAAGTGCACAGGCCAGGATTTAATAGGAGTGTTCAAACAAAAACAGCTATTAAAGTCATTAAAGATGGTTGCTTCATATTTTCAAAATATCCGAATAACAAAAACTATAACAGCATTAAGGAGAAGACGTCTTTGGCAGTGGCTCAAGGTCAATTAGAAAAGTGAAACTAAAAACAAGAATTGTTAGAACTGTGCTTCTAGGTCTGCAGTTTCCTTGTTCTTATAATGTGTGTGTACATAATATTCAGTCATTTCGAATATTAATGTGCTGAAGGTAGCAAGAACATCATAGTTTATCTCTCATTCAACAAATGAGAAGAGTGAGGGCCAGAAAAAGGAAGTCTGTCTAAACATTCTGAAACATTCTTTGTAAGAGCTCATCACCCTGTCTCGGTTTTATCATTATCAATATTTAACACAGCTTCTGAGCTGCAGAGCCAGGTGAGCCACACCACACTTTGTCATCTTTCCATTAAACCTGAATTTGGCTAAGAAAGCTAAAACAAACTTAGAAAGGAATCCTTTGGACCCCAATGTTTGGGGAAATTGTGTGCAACCATCTGAGGATTTTGTTCTGTTCTCTATGGGCCCCGTTGTCTGCAGTTAAATAACCAATACACAGTCATAATACTACTTTCTGCTTTTGACATTTTAGACTCAACGGACACCCAGGTCAGGGAAAACTTAATTGTGTTTATCAAACAGAGCAGAATATAAAAGTTATAAAATTTCGCAATATAAAAAAAATAATAAAAGAAAGAAAAGAAAGGGAAAGCTAGGTAGGAGTAGCTGTAAATACATCAAATTCTTCATTTTAATTAAAGAAAATCAATAAACACTGTCAAGTAACACATCAAGTAACAGATGTTTACGTTGGTTATTTAAAAGTATAATAATGGAAACCATTAGAAATCTTAAAAAAAAAACCACAGGAACTGTTTAAAATTGATTAAAACTAAGAAATAAAAGGGCTTAACTTTTTGTTTTAGGTCATTTCTTATGGTTTGAATCTTTAAGCATGTACATATACTAGCTTGTTGAAAAGCAAAGATGTCACCCTGAAGACTAAGGTGCACCTAACCCAAGTCATGGTGTTTTCAATCACCTCATATGTGTGCGAAAGCTGAATGATGAATAAGGAAGACTGAAGAAGAATTGATGCCTTTGAATTGTGGTATTGGCTAAGAATATTGAATATACCATGGACTGTCAAAAGAACGAACAAATCTGTCTTAGAGGAAGTACAACCACAATGCTCCTTAGAAGCAAGGATGGTGAGACTACATCTCACATACTTGGGACATGTTATCAGGAAGGATCAGTCCCTGGAGAAGGACATCATGCTTGGAAAAGTAGAGGGTCAGTGAAAAAGAGGAAGACCCTCAAAGGGATGGGTTGACACAGTGGCTGCAACAATGGGCTCAAGCATGTCAGTGATTGTGAGGATGGCGCAGGACCTGGCAGTGTTTCATTCTGTTGTACATACGGTTGCTGTGAGTTGAAACCGACTCGATGGTGCCTAACAACAACAAAATACACTAGTTTAAGACTAAAATTGACACTCTTTACAATAGGTATTTGGTTAAATAAATTCACACAATGAAATGCTTGATCTCCATTTGGGAAGAATATTATTTATATATTCTGGCACAGAAATATATCCATGATGACTGGATGAAGGAAGAAATGAAATTATGGAACATATAGAACATTATTGTAAAATCATGCACACACACATGTACACACATTAACATGTATACTTAGATTTGAGTGGAGAAAAGATGAGGGATAGGAATTTTTTTTTTGTTTGTCTGTTTGCTTCATTTTATTTTATTGTACTTCAGGTGAAGGCTTACAGAACAAATAGTTTCTCATGAAACAGTAGTACACATACTGTTATATGACATTGGTTAACAACCCCACAACATGTCAACCTTCTAACTTCTCAACCTTTTTGTTTTGGTGAAAATACACATAGCCAGAGGTACACCATTTCAAAAATTTCTACATGCACAGTTCAGTGACATTGACTACGCTCTTCCAATTGTGCTGTTATTCTCACTTAAGATGAAGGCTTACAGAACAAAAGCGTTTCTCATTTAACAGTTACTACAAATGTTGCCCTATGACAATGGTTAACAATCTCACAACACATCAACAATATCCTTACTCAACCTTGGGTTCCCTCTCACTAGCTTCCTTGTTCCCTTCTGCCTTCTGGCCCTTGTCACTGGACTACTGTACCTCATTAGTCTCATTTGGTTTTACTGGGCTGTCCACTCCCAGGCTGAACGGTGAACCTCGGAGGTAACTTCACCACTGAGCTAAAAGGGTGTCCAGGGGCCATACTCTCGGGGTTTCTTCAGTCTCCTTTGGGCCAGTAAATCTGGTCTTTTTTTTGTGAGTTAGAATTATGTTCTACATCCTTCTCCAGCTCTGTCCAGTACCCTCTGTTGTGATCCTGGTCAGAGCAGTCAGTGGTGGTAGACGGGCACCATCTAGCTGTATTGGACTCAGTCCCTTGGAGGCCTTGTTAGCTCTGGTCCATTAGTCCTTCGGACTAATCTTTTCCGTGTGTCCTGTTCTCTTCATTCTTCCTTGCTCCTGAAGGGATGAGACCAGTGGAGTATCTTAGATGGCTACTCACAGGCTTTTAAGACCCCAGACACTACTCACCAAGGTAGAATGTAGAACATTGTCTTTATAAGCTGTGTTATGCCAATTGAGCTAGATGTTTCCCGAGACCATGGTCCTCACAGCCCTCCGCCCAGCAATTCAGTCCCTCAGGGAGTTTGGATGTGTCTATGGGGCTTCCATGACCGTTCCTTGTACAAGTTGTGCTAGTTTCCCCTGTATTGTGTACTGTCTCACCCTTCCCCCAAGATACCACTTATCTATTGCCTATTTAGTATTTCCCCCCCACCCCTCCCATCCTGGTAACCAGCAAAGATTGTTATATTTTGTGTGTGAACTTTATCATGGGTTTTTAAAATAGAGGTCTCATGCAATATTTATCCTTTTGTGATTGACTTATTTTGCTCAGCATAATGTCTACCAGTTTCATCCATGTTATGAGATGGTTCACAGATTCATTGTTGTTCTTTCTCGTTGCATAGTACTCCACTGTAAGTATGTAATAGGATTATTAGTCTTTTTATTGTAGAGGTGTTGGATTTTCTTGTAGATTATGGAGATTAGCTCTTTGTCTGACTTGTACTGTCCAAAAATTTTTTCCCAGTCTGTAGGTTCTCTTTTTACTCTTTTGGTGAAGTCTTTTGAAGAGCATAGGTGTTTGATTTTTAGAAGATCCCAGTTATCTAACTTATCTATTGGGGTTTGTGTGTTGATGGTTATGGTTTGTATCCTGTTAATGCCATGCATTAAGGCCTGAAGTGTTGGTCCGATTTCTTCTTCTATGAACTTTATAGTTTTAGGCTTTATATTCAGGTCTTTGATCCATTTTGAAGTAGATTTTGGATATGGCATGAGGTATGGGTCCTGTTTCATTTTTTTGCAGATGGATATCCAGTTTTGCCAGCACCATTTGTTAAAAAGACTGTCTTTTCCCCATTTGATGGACTTTGGACCCTTGTGGAAGATCAGGTGACTGTAGGTGGATGGATTTACATCTGGGTTCTCAATTCTGTTCCATTGATCAATGTATCTGTCGTTGTACAAGTACCAGGCTGTTTTGACTACTGTAGCCGTATAGTAGGTTCTGAAGTCACGTAGTGTGAGTCCTCCAACTTTATTCTTCTTCTTCAGTAGTGCTTTACTTATTCAGGGCTTCTTCCCTTTCCATAGAAAGTTAATGATTAGTTTTTCCATCTCTTTGAAGAATGTTGTTGGTATTTGGATCAGGATGGCTTTGTATTTGTAAATTGCTTTGGGTAGAATTGTCATTTTCACAATGTTGAGTCTGCCTATCCATGAGCATGGTATGTTTTTCCATTTATGTAGATCCCTTTGGCTTTCTTGCAGTAGTGTTTTATAGTTTTCTTTGTATAGGTCTTTTACATCCCTGGTTAGATTTATTCCTAAGTATTTTATCTTTTTAGGGGCTATTGAAAATGGTATTGTTTTCCTGATTTCCTTTTCATCGTTCTCCTTATTGGTGTATAGGAATCCAACTGATTTTTGAACATTTATCTTGTATCCTGCTACTCTTCTGAATCTTTCTATTAGTTCCAGTAGATTTCTTGTAGAGTCTTTAGGGTTTTCTATGTATAGTATCATATCATCGCAAACAGGGACAGTTTAACTTCTTCATTAACAATTTGGATGCCCTTTATTTCTTTTTCTTGCCTTCTTGCTCTAGCTAGAACTTCCAGCGCAATGTTAAATAGGAGTGGTGATAAAGGGCATCCTTGTCTTGTTCCTGTTTTCAAGGGGAATGTTTTCAGCCTCTCTCAATTAAGAATGCTGTTGGCCGTTGGTTTCACATAGATGCCTTTATTATGTTGGGAAATTTCCCTTCTATACCTGTTTTATTGAGAGGTTTTATCAGGAATGGGTGTTGGACTTTCTAAAATGCCTTTTCTGCATCAATTGAGATGATCATGTGATACTTCTCTTTCCTTTTATTTATGAGGTGGATTACGTTGATTGATTTTCTATGGTGAACCATCCTTGCATACCTGGTATGAATTCTACTTGGTCATGGTGTATTATTCTTTTGATATGATGCTGAATTCTATTGGTTAGAATTTTGTTAAGAATTTTTGCGTCTATATTCATGAGAGATATAGGTCTGTAATCTTCTTTTTTTGTGACGTCTTTGCCTGGTTTTGGTATCAGCGTTATGCTGGCTTCATAGAACGAATTTGGAAGTGTCGCTTCCTTTTCTATGCTCTGAAATAGCTTGAGTAGTACTGGTACAAGCTCTTCTGTACAAGTTTTGTAGAATTCTCAAGTGCAGCCTTCTGGGCCAGGGTTTTCTTTTTGGTTGGGAGGTTTTTGATTACCTTTTCAATCTCTTCTCTTGTTATGGGTCTGTTCAGATTTTCAACATCACTTTGTTGTAGTTTGGGTAGGCTGCGTGTTTCTAGAAATTTATCCATTTCTTCAAGGGTTTCAAATTTGTTGGAGTATAGTTTTTCATAATATTCTGTTATAATCCTTTTTCTTTCGGTTGGGTCTGTTGTAATGTCCCCCATTTCATTTCTTATTTGGGTTATTTGTGTCCTCTCCTGTTTTTCTTTTGTCAGTCTGGCCAGTGGTTTGTCATTTTGGTTGATTCTTTCAAAGAACCAACTTTTGGTTTTGTTGATTCTTTCCATTGTTTTTCTGTTCTCTATTTCATTGATTTCTGCTCTGATCTTTCCTATTTCCTTTCTCCCAGTGGTTGTCGGCTTTTTTTTGCTGTTCTCTTTCTATTTGTTTGAGTTCTGTAATTAATGTTTTGATTTTGTCCCTGTCTTCTTTTTTGATATGTACATCTATTGCTATAAATTGTCCTCTGAGGACTGCCTTTGCTGTGTCCCAAACGTTTTGGTATGATATGTTTTCATTCTCATTTGATTCTAGGAATTTTTTGATTCCATCTCTGATTTCTTCTATTACCCTCTGATGTGTAAGCAGGGTATTATTCAGTTTCTATGTAATTGACTTTTTTTCCTTGCTCTTTTTATTGTTAATTTCTACCTTGATGGCATTGTGGTCAGAAAAGATTCTTTGAATTATCTCAACGTTTTGGATCTTGTTGAGGATTGCTCTGTGGCCTAAGATGTGGTCTATTCTGGAGAACGTTCCATGTGCATTGGAAAAGAATGTGTACATTGCAGTGGTTGGATGGAGTGTTCTATATATGTCTATGGGTCAATTTGGCTGATTGTGCCCTTTAGGTCTTCTGTATCTTTGCTGAGTGTCTTCTTAGTTGTTCAGTCCTTTACTGAGAGAGGTGTGTTGAAGTCTCCTACTATTATTGTGGAACTGTCAATTTCTCTTTTCAGTGTTGTTAGAGTTTGTTTTATGTATTTTGGAGCCCTGTCATTGGGTGCATAGGTGTTTATTATGGTTATGTCTTCATGATGGATCATCCCCTTAATCATTATATAGTGTCCTTCTTTGTCTTTTATGGTGGATTTTGTTTTAAAGTCTATTTTAGCTGAGATTAGAATTGCCACTCCTGCTCTTTTTTGGTAGTTGTTAGCTTGATATATTTTTTTCCAATCTTTGACTTTTAATAAATTCACAGCTTTGTTTCTAAGGTGTGTCTCTTGTAGACGGCATATTGATGGATCCTGTTTTCTTATCCATTCTATCACTCTCCATCTATTTTTGGGTGCATTGAGTCCATTTACATCCAGTGTAATTATTGATAGATGTGAGTTTGTTGCTGTCATTTTGTAGTGCTTTTCTTTGTGGTGCTGAAGTTTTCTTTGTTCTTCTTACTGTCTTGTGCTGAGTTACTCTTGTTTGTGGTTTTTTTTTTTTCATTTCTTTTGTTTTTGTAGGTTTTGTTTTTGCTGAGACTTTATGTTTTTCCTCTTTTTTTTTTTTTTAATGAGTATGCTTGTTAACTTTCTTTGTGGTTACCATGAATTTTATCCTTATCTTTCTAAGTTTGAAGCAATCCACCATTACTTGGTATAGCCTTGCCTTCCTCTCCATTAGAAGGTTCTATACCTATGTCGTTTGTTTCCTCTTTTATTTTTTTGATGTTGTTGTCATTTGCTGATTAACTACTCTGATTCCCTATTGTATTTGTTTTAGTTTTGGATAGTCCTCGAGAGTTCATTTCCTTGATTGGTATCTGGCTGGTACAATCCTGAGTCCTAGATTCTGCCTGTGATCTGAAGCTGTTTGTCTTCAGATCAAAGAACTACCTTTAATAATTCTTGTAAGTTTGGTTTGACTTTTACATATTCCCTTAGATTCTGTTTATCTGGAAATGACCTAATTTCACCATCAATTTTGAACGAGAGTTTTGCAGTATATATTATTCCTGGCTGGCAATTTTTTCTTTCAAGATTTTATATATGTCATCCCATGCCTTCTTGCCTGCATGGTTTCTGCCAAATAATCTGAGCTTAGTCTTATTGTTTCTCCTCTGAATGTGACTTCTTGTTTTTCACAAGCTGCTCTCAGGATTCTTTGTTTGTCTTTGGTTTTGGCAAGTGTTATTCTGATATGCCTTGGTGATTTTCTTTTGGGGTCTCTCTTATATGGGGTTTGTTGAGCTTCTTGGATGGCCAGCTTTTCATCTTTCATGATATTAGGGAAGTTTTCTGTCAGTAGTTCTTCAAAGATCCTCTCTGTGATTTCTGTTTTCTCCCCTTGTTCTGGAATTCCAATCACTTGCAAATTTTTTCTTTTTATTGTATCCGACATAACTCTTAGGTTCTCTTCATTTTTCTTTGTTTTTTTTTCTGAGTTTTCCTGAAACAGAGTTGTATCCAAGTGTTTGTCTTCAATTCCACTGATCCTGTCTTTCCCCGTTTCAAATCTGCTTCTCAGCCCTTCTATGACACCATCCATTTCTGAAATCTTGTTGTTTATCTTTTGGATTTCTAATTGTTGTCTTTCTATAATTTCTAGTTGTAAATTTATTTTTGCATTTTGTTCCTGCATTATTTTCCTGAATTCTTCCAATTTTTGTCTGTATTTTCCATGAATTTGTCTATTTTTTCCTCATGCTTGTCAGCTTTTTGCATCAGTTCTTGGAGAATTCTGAGTATTAGAGATTTGAATTCCCTATCAGGTAGTTTTAGTGGATTTTCTTCCACTGGAAAGTCATCTGGTGTTTTATTTTGGATGCCTACTGGAACCATTCTGTCCTGTTTTTGTAAATGTTTTGATATTGTCTGCTGTCTTCAGGGCATTCGGTAGTTATTTTTCTCATTTATTGATTGTAGATTTGTTTGTCTTGTCCCTTTTTTTTTTTTTTTTAATTTGACTATGTCTAAGCAGGTGGACTGTGTGTTCATTGTTGTTTGCTTGTCTGTGGCCACAATACTTTTTGCCTCCTTCTCCAATTGGAGGGTCAGTTACTCAGATATGGTATGGCAGGGCAGGTCTAGCTGAAGAGGTTTTACTGGGATTGATTGTTTGTGGCACTTACTACAGCCACCAGAGCGGGCCGGTAATCAGTGCAGGGCAGGTTCCACTAGCCCGTGCCAGTGCTGGTTGGTGGTGTGATGTCAAGTGCACAGTGCAGGTAGGCAGGATGCAGCAGGTAGATTTTTATGTGTGGAGCTGAGATGGATATGGGAGAGAGGAGAGAGGAACAGGAGCCAAAAACATACAAACAAACAAAAAAGAATGCTAGGGGAGCTTGCCGTTGGAGTGGAGAGATGAGAGACTATGAAATGGAGAAAAACAGAAAGGGGAAGCAGAAGAAAAAAAAGAATGAATAAATAAAAATTGGAAAGGTTAAAGAACCGCAAAGTTCCCAGGGATCCCACTGGTGCAGCTATGAGGTCTGGGGAAGTCGCTCTCAGGTGTTGCAGTACAGCATGGCTAGAAGGCATAGAGGTATACAATGCCAGGTATTCAGGGAACAGAAAGAGAAGGAAGATATAGAGAGACAGGAAACTGAGCAATGAAGAAAGGCAAGAAGGGAAAAAGAGGGAAAATAAAACAAAACAAATTAAAAATAAAAACCAAGAAAGGCCCCCCAAAAAACAGAAAAAAAAACAACGGAAAAAGAAAAGTTCTCAGGGATCCCTCTGCATGTCTGTGCAAGCTGCGTGGAAGTCTCCTTGCCATGCAGCACTGCCTGGCCAGAAAGGGCTCCTCACTCAAGAAAAGGAAAAGAAAACAAACAAACACTTCAAAACAAACAAACGAACAAAAGCCCTGGGATCCCACCAGCGCAGCAGCCCAGACCAGGAAGCAGCTCCACGCTCAGACGGAGCTCCACATTCCCTCAGGAAGAAGCAAAGATGGCGCACGGAGGCAGGTATTTGAGCGAAAGGAAGGGGAGGTGGTGAGAGGTAAGGAAGCAATCAAAAGAAGCAGAAAAAAAAAAACCACTAGGGCCAAAAAATGGCACTCAGAGAACCAGGTAGTGCGGGCTGGTGTTTCTCTGATGAGAGACTGTGTCCACGGGAAGCAGAGGGGGCCGAGTGTAGGTGAAGTAGGGTAGGGAGTGGGGAAGTGTATATCACAAATTACCGGAGCTCTGCAGCCCCTCAGGAAGAAGCAAAGATGGCGCATGGAACCAGGTATATGAGTGAAAGGAGGGGGAGGTGGTGAGAGGTAAGGAAGAAATCAAAAAAAGTGGAAAAAAGCAACACCAGCAGCCAACAAATGGCACTCAGAGAGCCACCCATTCGGGTGTGTGGAAACCAAGCAGCCGGTGTTTCCTGGTCAAGAGATTGTGGCCACAGGAAGGAGAGGAGGCCGTGTCGGGGTGAAGAAGGGTGGGGGGGTTGGAAAACGTATGTTGAAAATTACCGGTTGTTTTGTCTCCCGCTGGACGCTCCGTGAGGCTGCTTTCTTGTTCCCCGTTTGCTGGTCTCTGACAGGCGTCCAAGATGGCGGATCCACGCTGCATTAGCTGGTAGGGGACCTCTGCATGAATCTCTCCTTGCTCTCCGTTCTCTGTCAGTTTTCTCACTCCATTTGGTGCTTGGCTGAGTTCTTTATCTCTTCATCTGATGTTTTAGGGTTTCAGGATTGTTGTATTCTCTGTTTGGCTTAGTTTTTCGGATCTTTGCTGTGGAGGGACGGCGTGGTGCTTCTGCCTAGAGTGCCATTTTTCTGGAACTCCTCTTGGGATAGGAATTTTTTTTTAAATTCTGTTTTATTTGAATTTTGTGCAACAAGTGTATATTTGTATTAAAATTCAGTTTTTAAAAAATATTAAAACACAAATTGTAAGTCTAAAAACAGGGAGCCAAAATAGCGTAGCTTCTCTTGATAAAATGTTTCACAAATAGTATAATGTTTATCTAAATTTAGCACAAACTCCTTGAAGTATAATATTACAAAAAGATTAAAATCTTACTAACTTATTTATTTAAATGTATTTCTGACTTTCTTATGTTATTTTTTAGAAGGTGAAGGATAAGTAAAAAAATAACATAACTAAAAAAAATAGGGCAGTAGAGTTCACGTCAAAAATAAACATGATCATAAAAAGTTTCTTCTTTGGAAACTAATAGATTTAGAAATGTGGTTATTTTGAACATTTGCTTTAAATAAGTATAATTTTTCTAACCTAAACACTAAATGAGATTATTATGAAGTTTTTTCCCCCTTTCCCAGCAATCTGTTTTATTATTCTGAAAAGTTTAATGAATAAATATAAAGTCATAATGAAAGCTGTTATGACTATTGTCTTCCACATTTCTTAGTAAAATCCCAACTGGCTATGCCCCCTCTTCCTTCTCCCAAATCAGCTTTGAATGTAAAGCCCTTTGTTTAATTAGCTGAAGTAAAGGCACAGAGAAAAATAAACAGTGTGCTAGAATTTTAGCTTTGAATGTATGGAGGGTTTCTTTTATTTTCTGATTTTGGTTCAAAAAATGACAGAAATAACCTTGAGGTCCCTCAAGATCTTTAGCTAAAGACTGGCAATTTTGAAGCAAATAGACTCTTCTGGTAACAAAACTGAAACACCCTGTGGTTCCCCCTGGTATTTTAAAATATTCCCTCCAAGTAATTCTTAAATTTGGAAGAAGTATGTAAGGAATACTGCTAAGCTTTCTAATCCATAGTGTACTCTTATATACAGTATAGCATTTCTTTCAAGTGGTGTGGGACTACAAGCGTGTTGGATGTGCACATTACAAGTCTTTGCTGGTTTCAGTGTTTGTTTCTATTTGTATTTAAATATATATATTTCTGTTTTTCTTTTGGATAGTTAAATGTTCTTGAAATTAAAAATAAAATCACAGTGTTGTGTATAAGAAAGTAGAAAATAATTAAAATGTGATTTGCCATATTTTCCCATACCTAAACATATTAATTCCTATTTCAAAAAGAAAATGCATAAATAAAGGAACAATTTAGAGTCAAATTGTTCAAAATGAATCATTTTAGATGAGACAAATTCTCATCTAACATGAAAAAAAGAACATTTAGCTTTACTGCCAGTGTTTTCTGAAAACATCTCCTCCAAAAGAAATTACTATGAAAGGAATAAATATTTTAATTTCTTTACTTTGAGAGTTATAGAAAGACAAAAAAGTGGATTCAATATTTATTTTCCTCTTTCCTACTCAATATAGAAGTTGAAGTTAGGGTCTCTTAATATAGCAAGGTGACTGCATTTTACCTTTGTCCTTAAATATTATGTTTAGGCTTTCCTAGAGGATAAATCATTTGATTCCTTTGCTTTATATCTAGAGGCTATGTATTGTTGTTGTTAGGTGCTACAGAGTTGCCAACTGACAGCAACACTATCGATGTACAACAGAACGAAACACTGCCCAGTCCTGTACCATCCTCACAATCATTGTCATGCTTGAGCCCATTGTTGCAGTCACTGTGTCAATCCACCTCGTTGAGGGTCTTCCTCTTTTTCACTGACGCTCTACTTTTCCAAGCATAATGTCCTTCTCCAGGGACTGATCCATCCTGATAACGTGCCCAAAGTATGTGAGACGTAGTCTCACTATACTTGCTTTCAAGGAGAATTCTGGCTGTACTTTCACAAAATTTATCAAGTCACCAAAACCAAAAAAAAAAAAAAATCTCATTACCATCAAGTAGATTCCAACTCATAGCAACCGTATAAAGTTTCTGCAAATATAAGGAATCATATCTAACTTTGATGCTTTGATGGCTCCATCTGAAGATGTTCACACTCTCTTTGTCAACAGTAATAATATTTCCTAATTCAAGTCATTCTCCTAATTCAAACACACCACACATACGCACATACACACACATACACACGCACACATTCACAATATATGGATACACACATCCTTGTTAGCAATGAATTCCCTGGACTGTGGAAGCAGAGAGCATACCTTTTTTCCATCTCTGAAAAAATTAGAAGTAAGATAATCCAATTCTTGGTCTGCTCTGTGGATCAAAAAGTCTACCCAAAGACTTTCAAAAAAAGAGTGAAAGAGAAGGACTCTTGTCAGTCTGTGTTTTATATGTATTCCTAGTACTTCTGCAGTCCACACCTGGCTCCCTGCTTTGGGATGAGTCTTTTGGCTAGACCTTCTTTTTTTCCCTCTTTTCTCACAAGATCTCCTTTCATTTCAGTTGACCTCAATAATTGTGTGTGTGTGTGTGTATGTATGTATGTAACAAAACAAATATGTATGTAACAAAAGATTTGTTATTTCAACGTTCTTCACATGTACAATCAGCGGCCTTAATTGCGTTCCTCATGTTGTGTAACCATCATTTTGAGAAACTATTTACTAATAGTGAACTCCAAAACCAAAAATCAAACCCGTTGCCATCAAGTCGATTCTGACTCAGACACTGTATAGGACAGAGTAGAACTCCCCCATAGGATTTCCAAAGAGAGGCTGGTGGATTCAAACTGCTGTTCTTTTGGTTAGCAGATGAGGTCTTAACGACTGCACCACCAGGGCTCCACTAGTGAATTAGGGAGTGTAAAATATGATACCTTGAGATATGAGAAGTGAAAAATATTTAATTTATGAAGAAATTTCTACAGCTTTTATTCAAAGTATTTGAAAATTAGCATAGTGGTTTTCTTATTTCTCCTCTGTCTTAATTAAGCGTCTTCCTAATATAAAACTATATACGACCAGTATGTATAGTCAACAGTTATAGATGTATTGAATAGAAAATAATTATCATTTATGATCCCACATAGAAGAGTTAGTGTTTGTAACATTTCACTTACTTTCATCAAGTCTCTTATCTATTTTAGTAGAAAACATTATATACAGACAATTTTATAATGTGCTTTGACCCAGTCACCATTTTAGATGATTAAAAATTGTAAATCTCTGTGATTTTTTTATATTTTTGATTTAGCTTTTACAAATTATCAAAGAAAAATGCATTTTGCAAAAATTTTGATATAATTATAAAAAAATAAAAACAATACGCATTCTGAGGCAATAGTTGTTAGCATGTTCGTATATTTTCTTTCAAACTTCTATAAATATATTTTTATTTTGCATAGCTTATATATGTTGTTGTTGTTGTGTATCATTGAGTTGATTTCTGCACATAGCAACCCCATGTGACAGTAGAACTACCTCCATAGGGTTTTCTAACTTGTAATCATTACCGGACAGAACAAGGGGATACTGTGTGGTTCAAAATCAGGACAGGTGTGCATCAGGATTATATCCTTTCACCATATTTATTCAATCTGTATGCTGAGCAAATAATCTAAGAAGCTGGACTATATGAAGAAGAATTTGACATCAGAATTGGAGAAGGATTCATTAACAACCTATAGTATGCAGACAACACAATCTTGGTTGCTGAAATTGAAGAGAACTTGAAGTACTTACAGATGAAGATCAAAGACTACAGCCTTCAGTATGGATTACAGATCAAAATAAAGAAAACAAAAATCCTTACAAATGGACCAGTAAGCAACATCATGATAAGCAGAAAAAATATTGAAGTTGTCAAGGACTTCATTTTACTTAGATCCACAATCAACACCCATGGAAGCAGCAGTCTAGAAATCAAACAGTGTATTGCATTGGGTAAATCTGCTGCAAAAGATCTCTTTCAAGTGCTGAAAAGCAAAGATGTCAATTTTAGGGCTAAGATGTGCCTGACCCAACCCAGGGTATTTTCAATTGCTTCATATGCATGTGAAAGCGGGACAATAAATAAGGAAGACCGAAGAAGAATTGATGCATTTGAATCACGATGTTGGTGAAGAATATCGAATAGACCATGGACTGCCAGAAGAACGCACAAATCTGTCTTGGAAGAAGTACAGCCAGAGTGCTCCTTAGAAAGGAGGTTGGCAAGACTCTGCTTCATGTACTTTGGACATGTTAGCAGGAGGAACTAGTCCCTGGAGAAGGACATTATGCTTGGTATAGGGACAGAGAAAAAGAGGAAGACCCTTAATGAGATGGATTGACATAATGGTTGCAACAACGGGTTCAAACATATCAATGATTGTAAAGAGGATGCAGGACTGGGCAGTGTTTCGTTCTGTTGTACATAGGGTCACTATGAGTGGGAACCTAACAGCAACACAACAACAACCATTACTAGAACAGATCACTAGGTCATTCACCTGTAGAATCACTGCGTGGGCTCAAACCACCAACTTTTCATTTAGCAGCCCAGTGCTTAGCTGTTGTGCCATCAGGGCTCCTTCTATATATAATATATACTTCTCGTATATCCTTTATTTTCACTTTATATTATAGAATTTTCCCATATCATTAAAATTTTGCATTAATTGTCTCTTCATAAACATTTTTAATGGCCGTTATCATAGTACACCATAATTTAGTAAACCATTTGGAACTTCATTTTTTAATAGTGTTATTTGCTTACAGGTAAACTTTGAGAGCTTACAGGTAAACTCCTTTCATTTAACTGTTTAAAATGGGGATTCTCTAGAGCCAAATGAATAAAGGGTATCCCAGGTAACTGAAAAAGCAGGATAAATTCTAGATACAGGACCGGGCAGTCATGCATGAAGGGAGGACAGCTGGAGTGAATGCAGGGAAGGCGTTTGTCCATCCAGCACAGAAAACTGCTGCAGGACACCAATCTGTCTTCCCTGAGTTCTTGTGCCAACATGCCGCAGAGAGCTGAGTCAGAGGGCCGGAATTGCTGCATCCATTTTTAAGCGCAATTTTGTAATCTGAAGATTGCATTGTAAAGCTGGAGGGACTGACGGAGTCTGCAACACCTTAGCAAATTGTCATGCTGTGGAGGAGGGGAAGGAGTTTTGGAAAGAGAAACTTTTCAGTTAAAGCTACCCCAGAGTTATCAACAAAGACGTCAATGTGAGGTTACTCAAAGGTCAGCATTGACTTTGGTTTGTTATAAAACCAGAGGATGAATTTGGCAGATTGAAGGGTTTATCTTGGATAGTTGGCATTAGACATACATTAGTGCATTTCTTTTTATTGTAACTTTCTCTTCAAAATGTTTTAATATTATGAGGTGTCCAGCCACTGCTTTTATTGGCTATCAAAGTACTGTCAATTAGAAGTACTGTCGGGTAATCTTCGTGAATTTAACGGTCACATTGGTGTTTCAATAGCTTCACTGTCTTTTTTTCTCTTTCTTGAATCTTCTTTCTTCCCTTCTCTCTCTCCCATTCTTCTTTCCTTCCTTCATTTTCTTATTTTTTCTTCTTTCCCTCCATCTTTTTTTTCTTCCTTGCTTTCTTTTTTCTGTTGGCTCAATATGAAACTTAGTACAGAAATGTAGGCTTCTGGTTCAAGATAGTAATTTGAGAACATGTGTTTAAAATCCTTTTCTTCAATATTGCCGTTGAAATGGCCAAAGAGGGGAAAAATCAGATTGGGCACTCAATAACAGAGAGGACACCCACTATTTACAAAAGAGAAATGTGGAGGAAATTTAGGAACATAGATTCCAGGTGAGACCTAACCTAGGTGAAGATCAACCAGCCTGAATTTACCACGTGCAAAACAGAAGTCAATGTGGGACTTAAAAGGACAAAGACCCACAAACACTCCTAGGATAAGAGACAGACTGGAGGTAACAGTAGGCTACTGGGAGGCTGAAAGGGGTACTTTTAACTTTACATTTGCTACGTTCAGAACTGTAAGTCACAGCCTTCATCCTGGCCTACACTTTGCCTGGATGGTGTCCTAACTAACCCAAGGACGTTGAGATTGTTGGCTCCAATTAAAAGCAGTTGTTTGCAATTAGAGAAAGGGAGAAATGCCCAGCTACTTTGGGAGTTTGCAAGAAATAAGACTACAAAAAAAATGAGGGCAAATTCTCCCCTTAGCCAAAACCTTGGGAAGTGCCATCCCTGCCTTTCATTTGGTGAGGCAGGCCTGCTGAGTGAAGCAGGGGCTTTGCTACCAGGGCCGCTCATTAAGACTATCACGCCAATTAGAGAAGTGGGGTGGTGCCCAGTACACTGGGTTCCAATCATCAATATGGCACATCAGTGAGTCCCTCTGGTTATAGTTTCCTCACTACTAATCATAACTGGAAAATGGACTTCAAATAAAATAAAGCTCTTAAAAGTAAATCCTCTCTGCTCTTGTTTGGAACTATAAGTGGTGGACTGGGATAATATCTGGTACAACTCATTTTAACTAACTGAACTAGACAAACATAAGTTGCCATGTTAAGGGTGACTAAACTGCAAGAAAAAACTATCATTCTTATGAAAACATTCATTAGTTCCAAACACGGACACCAATCTAAGGAATTTAGAGCAAATATCTCCCCATGAAACAAACTTACTAAAAGATTAACAGGAATTTTTTTTTAAAACATACCTGATTATTTTCTTAATTGATGCTTAACTGAATCATCTAAAACAAATTAAGTTAAATTTGCCTTCAGACTTTTATAATTTCCCAAATTAAAATGCAATAGAGGTAGTGAAGAGTAGATTTGATATTTCTGAAAAACAAATTAATGAAATAGAAGTCCAGCTCTCAAAATTTTTCTGTAACTTAGAAGTAAAGAACGAGATAATTACGATGGATAAAAAATAAGAGACAATGAGGAAATATCTAGGAGATAAACATATTTATAATAGAAATTCATATTATTCACAAAGCACACGAAAAATGATTAAATCACTGATAAATATTTCCTAAGGTGAGAAGTTGATTTTTAGGATATATCAGAGGGGGAAAAAAATAATGAAGAGGATTGGACATAGACATATTCAGGGGAAATATTTTAGTTTCTAAGATAATGTAAACATTCTATAAGTTTCCAACAGACAAAAACAGTAAGTTATAGAAACAAGGGGGAAAAGTCAGATTAGCATCAGACATCTCAGTAACAATAACTGCCATTAGGCAGTAGGAGTAATGCCTGCAGATTTTGTGAAAATAAAATATTCTGAATCTAGAATTCTATATCCATTGAAATTATCATTCAACAATGACTTTAGGTTGAGCTTTAACCTCTTTTCTTATATCTGTTTGAACAGACTCTTGTTCCTGAAAATCTACTGCACTCTACCTTGGGGAAATAATCTGTCATCTCTTCTCAGAGGTGCTGCCATGGTTCACAGTCTGTGATTAATATATAGAGTTCAGAAAAGGAGAACAAGATAAGGTGAGTGGGATTGGGGATGGATGTTGACATGTGCAAAACTGAAGTTAAGGCCAAAGTCACTTCTAGGTATAAAGTCTCTAAGTGCATTCTCCCATACAGATGTTGTTATTTTCTAAAACATTTCCCTCAAAAGGGAAAGATCATTATATTATTCTAGCAACACTCAGAAGTGGACATGTTGGGTTTTAGCAATCTCTGGGATAACCCCACACAAGCTCCTCTTTCTATATTCCTTTCTTTGTGACTGGACCAGCCATTCATCCAGTCCTCACAACAGAAAACATGGGAGTCTTTTTTTTTTTTTTTGACATACACACGCGAAAAACAGACACCCACACACCCCATAAATCATCAAGGCATATCTCCAAGATCTCTTTATGCCCACTGCCACTCTCCAACTGTAGGCCACTCTCCTAGATTACTCTCCTTCCTTGTAGTTTTGTCCACGCTCCAGTTGTCTTAGTCATCTAGTGTTGTTACAACAGAAATACCACAAGTGGATGGCTTTAACAAAGAGAAGTTTATTTCCTCACAGTAAAGTAGGCTACAAGTCCAAATTCAGGGCGTCAGCTCTGGGGGAAGGTCCTTCTCTCTCTCAGCCTTCTCATCAATCTTCCCCGGGACTAGGAGCTTTTCTGCACAGGGACCCCGGGTCCAAAAGAAGCGCTCTGCTCCTGGCACTGTTTTCTTGGTAGTATGAGGTCTTCTCTCTCTGCTGCATTCCCTTTCCTTTTTATCTCTTGACAGATAAAAGGTGGTGCAGGCCACACCCCAGGGAAACTCCCTTTACATAAGATCAGGGATGTGACCTGGGTAAGGGTGTTACAATCCCACCTTAGTCCTCTTTAATGTAAAATTACAGTCACAAAATAGAGGACAACCATGCAATACTGGGAATCATGATCCAGCCACATTGATACACGCATTTTTTGGGAGGTATAATTCAATCCATGACACGAGTTTATCCTCCACTCTGCAACATGACTATTCTTTTAAACATTCAAATCAGATACATCATTTCCTTGCTTAAAATACTATTTGTCTCCCCATTGCCAGCATTCAAAAATCTCAACACACTTAAAATCTTGCGGGTTTACCTCTCCAACTCACCTTTCACTATTCACCCTTTCGTACCAGGCCTCACATTTATTTAAGTACTTTCAGTAACCTGAAGATTCTGGCTTCTCTTAGCCTCTGGGCCTTTGCATGTCATTACCTCTGCATGGAACAGAAGGTAAGTGATGGCCAAGTGTTGTCACCTGAATCACAGACCTCAATACAGAGGTGTCTTAGGTTCTCTTGGTTGTAGTTAACAAGAAGAGGCACTCACACACATTCAGGTTAAACCCATAAGATTATTCGATTACTGGCTCCCTCACCCAGAAAGAAGGGAGTTCCCTGGAGCGGAGCCCTGTTGAGTTGCTCCAAAGGAGAGCCTGAAATTTCTTTTAATGTATCTCACTGGATGTAGCTGTCATTCTTATTGGTTCCCACTAAATTTCTCCAGCTGGTCTGATATAACCTCATCAGTTAATCATGTACATTTAAAATTTAAACTAACATAGTATCATAACAAATACTATTTTTAGTTCTAGAAATTTCTACTAATTCAACCAGTCATCTGTTGATCAACTAAAAAAAAGTCTTAAAAAACCAGTTGCCATCAAGTTGATTCCAACTCATGGTGACTCTATGTGTCTCAGAGTAGAAATGTGCTCCAAAGAGTTTTCAATGACTGATTTTTTGGAAGTAGATCTCCAGGTCTTTCTTCTGAGGCACTTATGCAAGAACTCAATCCTCCAGCCTTTGATTTGCAACCAAGTGAGTTAAGCCAGATTCAGATGGAATTTCTCAGGATTTCCTCTGATTTAGCATTCTCCCCTTGCCCACTCATGACCTGGCTACTAGTTCCTGGAGTCTCAGTTTTGGCGTTTCCTTTCTCTAGGGTGACTTCATTGATGCCCCTCACACCCCAGTCCTGTTAGGTTCCCCCACTGTGTGATACCAAATATCTTCTACTTCTCAGTGACAGTCTCTATACTGATACTATGCTTCATGCCTGTGCCCTCAGTTTCTTGAAGGCAGAGAGGGTATTTGTCAGATCCTCTCTGTATCCATACAGCCTGGCATATGGTGGCTGCACAATAATAAATATTACCAAACAAATAGAAAAATTAAATTGTGGTGAGAATAGAGATTGCATTGGAAAGTTTATCTCCCCTTTTCCTCTTTATCCCCAGGAGACCCCATACTTCAGAATTCAAAGAAGAAAGTTGAACCCTTCTCACATTAAGCCTATCTTAAAAGCTGCATTTAGAAGCTCCAGTGCACGCTCTCACACACCATTATATGTTATTTCAGGCTGGTGTAATAATAAAACTGTCAATCCTATGAATAAGAACTGTTTCTTTACTTGGATTCTTGCTCATGTTCGTGTATATTTATGTATTACTAGAAAAGCAGCATTCTTAAGATTTTTTAGATTGTTTTGATAAGATATGACTCTACTTTTCCCAGCCTTTATTATAAGGATATTTAACAAGCTCTTTAAACAGTTTGCACATGCTACCTTACATTATTAAGTGATGCAAAGTTTAGGGAGATCCTTTTTTTAAAAAGCTTTTCTTAATATAGTGTTTACATAATGAAACTATTTCTGCTTATGTAATGCTATTTGCTCAAACAGACAAGTTGCCAATGTTTATGCATGGATTACACCATTTCTTTAGTTTCTGGTGAGGAATAATTATCAATAGTATTATAAGACAGGGTTTTTAATTCTATATGTTTAATTTAAAATACTTCTTGTATTTAGGAGTATTAACTACAAGTCACTTTTTTGTTGTTGTTAGCAAAAAAAGGTTATGGTGTTTGCTAATCTAACATTTAGTGTCTAAATTCATGTGGCTTTTAAAAACACAGTTTAGAGTATTAAGGGAAGATGTGTGGCTCTACAAAGGGCAAAAGTCTTGTGTATAAGACCACAGGGAACAGCCAAGTCACTCAGTGACCATCTCTGCCTTATTGATCTCAGCTAGAAAACTGGGCAAAAGGTTGCAGCTTCTGCTGGGTAGTTTAGTACAAGGCTGCTTTTGAACCGTGTGATTGGGGGAAAATAGAAACAGAGTGTTCTCTTTCCGTTGAAAAATGAAACAAGTTAGGGGGAGAAAGAAAGAAGACAAAGAAGAGAGAATACAGAGAATTTCAAAAAACCAGTTTAGTCTTGGTCCTCTCATCTTCCCCACCCCACTCCTCCATCTCTTTTTAGCCCTTTCCCTTCCTGCCATTGTTAACATTGAACTTATGTTTTATAAGTGAGGTTCCATGGGACCATGGAGCATGCAGGTGAGCAGAGGAGTTGTGTGTGTCTGTGGTTCCTTACACCCCATTTGCATATAGCAATCGAGATACCCCATGAGCATAGCATGGCTGTGGACCCGGGGCAAGTGGGAGTTCAGTGAGACTCAAAGCTAATACAAGGTAAGTGTGTTATGTTAACAACTGTCATTATGTAAGTAGAGGCTCTGACAGCCCCCCAAAACCATGCTTTCTGTTCAAACCAGAACTTGCTTGGAACGCAAAAGAAGGCAATGGTGTTCTAAGAATCACAAAAAACCAACGAATCCTACTATATCCTTTCTTACTTGCATTACTTCCCTGTAGAAGCCAACCACTTAACTGAAAATGATGACACAGAAGGAAAGGGAAAACTAGGGAAACCCATAATTCCTTTCCTTTCAGTTCTTCCTTACTCGTCATTTAACCAAAGGTGAGAGAGTGTTGTTAGAATGTGGGCATATCAGTAAGTGAAATAATACAGTTGTGTTAGTTTTGCTCAGGATTTCTGCTGTTCTGATAAGAATTAAATATGAATTGTATACTTTTGGTGATTCTGCATACAAGTTAAATACTCTTATATTTGCACCAAAGTTGGCATTGCACAATAGTAAAATTCAGGTGAATAATTAATTTTTTAAAATTTTCTTTACCTTTAGCAACATTAAATAACAGAAAACACCACGACAAGTTAAGGGAGACTATGACAGAAAGGAAAAAGCTTTATATTTGAGTACTGTTAATGGCACTTTTTTCACTGCTTTTTGAAAAAGGAGTCCCACATTCCTCTTTTGCACGGAGCCCTGAAAATCATGTAGCTGGTCCTGCTTACAAAGAAAGAGAAGGAAAAGTCAGAGCTCCACTATGGGAGGCCCAGAGATGGGCTGTAACCCACTGGCTTCTGTATGACTTCAGCATTCTCTATGCTGCCATATTGGTCTTTAACTTTCCAGTCTCCTTCACTTTCAGTCTTGATCCCTCAGCAGCTCCTGAGCTCTTTGTCTCTTCTTGGCTTGGGGAGGTCATACTTATTTTGATGCTGGAGCACTCCCTCTATTCCTGATTCTAGTACCTGACTTAGCAACCTCCAAAGGAGCACAGAGATCTCTGGACATTTTGCATTCATCCAGTCCCTAAGAATATATTGAGAGACTTTGATATGCCAAGTACTGTCCCATGGGAACAAATGTGGTTCCTGCCCTTGTGGGAGAAATAGACATTAACTAAATAAACACAAAATAAAATTGTGGAAAGTGCTATAAAGAAAAACAATAGAATGCCAAAGAAAAATAGGAGGGTGACTTCACTGAGATTGGGAAGTCAGGGGAAGATGGTGACAGTTGAGGGAACAGCCCTTCAGGCAGAAGGAACAACATGTGTGAAAGTAGGGAAGATTTTAGTGTAGATAAAACTGACAGAAGGCCTATGTGTCTGTAAACATAAATACCAGGAATACTGGGTGGAATCTTCTTGTCTTTGTTTTTTTTTTTTTTTCCTTCTGTTTGATTTTATAACTTTTAATACCTAGCTGTAGTTGTATGTGATAAAGTAAATCTTAATAGATCAAGTATAGAGAAACCATCATTTCTGGACTCAAATCTAGGGCACGAGATCAGTCAAATGCAAATACTCATAAGGACTTGAGAACTTTGGACGTGACTGGGGACAAGTCACTTATTTCACCTGTAACATGTATATAGCAATGTTGTTGTTAGCTGTCCTTGAGATGGCCCACGACTCATGGCAACCCCATGCATACCAATGGGAACAGACTGTTACGTTCCACAGAATTTTCATTGGCTGATATTTCAGAAGTAGATCATCCTTGTTTGTCTTCATCTGGAAGCTCCACTGAAACCTGTTCAGTATCATTGCAATACGCAAGCCTCCACTAACAGATGGGTGGTAACTGTGCATGAGGTGCATTGGCTGGGAATCAAACCCAGGTCTCCCACATGGAAGGAGAGAATTCTACCACTGTTTAAAATGACAGATACTTCAAATGAAGCCTGTGGCATAGGGCTTCTCAAAAAATAGGTGCTCAATAGATGGTAGCTAATATTAACATTACGAGGAGGTCGGAACAAAATATTTGAAATCTAAACTCTATCCTCATAGCCTGCATGTTTAGTATTGAGATGAGCCAAATATTCTTTAAAGGAAAGATATTTGGAAAGCATGAACATTGTAAATCCAATTTCAAATGCTAACACTAAGTAACTGAATCAGCCCCACCACTCCAAAACTTGGATGCACATTGTGCTTAATATGGTTATGCTGTTATGCACTGAAGAATCTAATGCCAATTAGCCAGTTTATTTTTATAGGTTGAAACACTTACATTATTGAAAGTGGTGAAAAATAACTTCCCCAAAATGTGTGTTTGTTACTGAGCATCTGCTTAACCTGAGTTAAATTATTGTAGAAGATTATCTTTCCAAATAGTAACCGCCTGGCGAGCTCAATAATGTCCATCATAAACTATGAGAACAGTCCTGTCATATTTCTCAGGTTCTTTAAATGTTAAATACAGAAAGTTTCCTCCAATCCTCTTAACTAAACCTTGACTGATCCATTCACTCATCTAGTTACTCAACAAATATTTATTGAATAATAACTATGCACTGGACATTACAGTTCTAGTTGCTAGAGGTAGAGTATTACATCATCATTCCAAAAGTCCCTAACTTCTGAAATTATACTGTTCCTAGAAATCACAGCACCAACTTCCAATAAAAACACGGGTTATGCTTCCAGAGAGCTCTTGACAATTGAGCTGAAAGGGAAGAAAGCAGAGATCACCATGGGTTCATTTCTGATTCAGTTAAAAAATAAATATATATATAATAATTTGATGTCATGCAAGGTTTATTATTCACATGGCAGTGAAGACCATGAGCTGAATCAAAGTTTAAACTCTATGATATTATTTTATAGTATTTTCTGTAGATGACTGAAATATTCTTTTCCTGCTTGCCTGCCTGGCAAACTTCTTCCTCTTCAAGGCTAATTTTGTTTATGAGATGCTCAGTTGAGTGTCTCTTAATTCCCCTAGATTAAACATCTTTATTCTCCTATATCAAACTAGCCACTTTTTCTTTATAAACCTTCTCACATTGTATTACCCAGAATAAGAGCCACTTAAAGATCCAGTGCCTCCTACATGGGAAATACTTCAAAAATGTTTGGAGAATCAAGAGATAATAGAAAACTGATTGATGAATGAGTTTACCCAACATTGAGATACACATCCTCAAGTACACATCCTAACCTCTCAAGTAAATGTCTAACACTTGAGCATATAATCAAGTAGGTTGTCCCTGAGCCTACTTCACTTTTGCTCAATAAGCTATACCCAGAATTTCCATATGAAAAAGGCAGTGTCATCCTGGAAAAAGGAAAGTCAACACAGATCATGTAGAAGTTGGCAAAAATCACTCCAAATCTATGCAAGTTAAGATAAATCCACCATAATAAGAAAATTTTGAAAGGGAACCAGCATGTCTATTTTATAAACAAAGCTTAAAACACTTAATAAAAGTTTTTTAACAAATTTTTAAGAAGCAGTGAATTGAACTGCTTAAGAAAGGTATGCAAAATGAAAGCATTAGACCAAATTAGCCAGTAGAAGAATTTTATTTTTCATATTATTTTTAAAAAAATACATTTGAATCTTCTTAGGTAACATCTGTCAAAGTACTGCTGCAACCATTTTTTAATTATCTTTAGCAAAATTTTACTTGTGTGTGATATTAATGATATTGTTCGATAATTTCTACATTCAGTTGAATCACCTTTCTTTGGAATGGGCACAACATGAATCTCCTCCAGTCAGTTGGCCAGGTAGCTGTCTTCCAAATTTCTTGGCATAGATAACTGAGCACTCCAGTGATGCATTTATTTGTTGAAACATCTCAATTGGTATTCCATCAGTCCCTGGAGCTTTATTTTTCTCCAACGCTTTCAGTGCAGATTGGACATCTTCCTTCAAAACCATCAGTTCTTGATTATATGGTACCTCCTGAAATGGTTGAACATCGATCGATTCTTTTTGGCACAGTGACTATGTATATTCCTTCCATCTTGTTTTGATGCTTCCTGCATTGTTCAATATTTTGCCCATAGAAACCTTCACTATTGCAACTCGAGGATTGAATTTTTTCTTCAGTTCTTTCAGCTTGAGAAATGCCAAGCATGTTCTTCCCTTTTGGTTTTCTAACTACAGGTCTTTGCACATTTCGTTACAATACTTTGTCTTCTGGAGCCACCCTTTGAAGTCTTCTGTTCAGCTCTTTTACTTCATCATTTCTTCCATTCGCTTTAGCTACTCTATGTACAAGAGCAAGTTTCAGAGTCTTTTCTGACATCCATTGTGGTCTTTTTTTCCTTTCCTGTCTTTTTAATGACCTTTTGCTTTCTTCATGTGAAATGTCCTTGATGTCCTCTCACAACTCGTCTGGTCTTCAGTCATTAGTGTTCAATTCATCAAATCTATTCCTGAGATTGTCTCTAAATTCAGGTGGGATATATTCAAGGTCGTACTTTGACTCTTGTGGACTAGTTTTAATTTTCTTCAACTTCAACTTGAACTTGCACATGAGCAACTGATGGTCCGTTCCACAGTTGGCCTCTGGCTTTGTTCTTAGTGATGATAATGAGCTTTTCCATCATCTCTTTCCATAGATGTAGTTGATTTGATTCCTGTGTTTTCCATCTGGTGAGATCCATGTGTATAGTTGCTGTTCATGTAGTTGAAAAAGCTATTTGCAATGAATAAGTCCTTGGTCTCACAAAATTCTGTCATGTGACCTCCAGCATCATTTCTATCACCAAGGCCATATTTTCCAACTACCAGTCCTTCTTCTTGTTTTCAACGTTTTCATTCCAATCACCAGCAACTATCAATGCATCTTGATTGCATATTCGACCAATTTCAGACTACAGAAGTTGGTAAGAATCTTCAATTTCTTCATCTTTGGCATTAGTGGTTGGTGCATAAATTTAAATAATAGTCATATTACCTGGTCTTCCTTGTAGGGTTATAGATATTATCCTATCAAAAACAATTGCAACAGTATATCGACAGGGAAGTGCCAGAAATTCAAGCCAGACCCTGAAGAGGACACGGAACGAGGGATATTATTACTGATGTCAGATGGATCTTGGCTGAAAGCAAAGAATACCAGAAAGATATTTACCTGTGTTTTATTGACTATGCAAAAGCATTCGACTATGTGGATCATAACAAATTATGGACAAGATTGCGAAGAATGGGAATTCCAGAACACTTAATTGTGCTCATGTGGAATCTGTACATAGACCAAGAGGCAATCGTTCAAAAAGAACAAGGGGATACTGTGTGATTTAAAATCAGGCAAGGTGTGCAACAAAGTTGTATCCTTTCAGTATACTTATTCAATCTGTATGCTGAGCAAATAATCTGAGAACCTGGACTATATGAAGAAGAACTGGGCATCACGATTGGGAGAAGACTCATTAACAACCTGTGATATGCAGATGCCACGACCTGCCTTGCTGAAATGGAAGAGGACTTGAAATACTTACTGATGAAGGTAAAAGACTACAACCTTCAGAATGGATTACACCTCAACATAAAGAAAACATAAATCCTCACAACTGCACCAATAAGCAGCATCATGATAAATGGAGAAAAGATTAAGTTGTCAAGGATTTCATTTCGTTTGGATCCACAATCCGTGCCTTTGGAAGCAGCAGTAAAGAAATCAAATGATGTATTGCATTTGGCAAATCTGCTGCAAAGGATCTCTTTAAAAAGCAAAAACGTCACTTTGAAGACTATGGTGCGCCTCACCCAAGCCATGGTATTTTCAATTGTCTCACATGCGTGTGAAAGACGGACAATGAGTAAGGAAGACGGAAGAATTGATGCATTTGAATAATGGTGTTTGTGAAGAATATTGAATATACCATGGATTGCCAGAAGAATAAACACGTCTGCCTTGGAAGAAGTACAGCCAGAATGCTCCTTTGAAGTGAGAATGGTGAGATTTCGTTTCATGTACTTTGGACATGTTATCAGGAAGGATCAGTCACTGGAGAAGGACATCATGCTTTGTAAAGCAGAGGGTCATCAAAAAAGAGGAAGACCCTCGATGAGGTAGATTGACACAGTGGCTGCAACTATGGGCTCAAACATAGCAATGATTGTGAGGATGGCACAGGACCTGGCACTGTTTTGTTATGTTGTACACAGGGTTGCTTTGAGTCAGAACTGACTGGATGGCACCTGAAAACAGCAACAAGGTAGAATCTGAAATCCCTTCCTTAGTCGTCAACTCTACCATTCTCCGTTGCCTTTAACTCTGCCATTTATGTTGCTGCCTGGCCTCTAAAACCATTTGCATTGGGTCTGGTGCCTTAAACTTCCTGTCTGTCTCAGAGCTAAAAGGTGTGCCATTTGACACTGCAAATATAAGGAGAACTTAGCATTATCTCATAACTGTTAAAATAAAGCTATATCTAATTAAAGTGAAAAAGACATCATGTTTGGTGGAGGACCAAAGAAAATGTGGGAAACCTCAATGAGATGAATTGACACAATGGCCACAACAATGAACTCAAACATACCAGCAGTCATGAAAATGGCACAGGACCAGGCATCATTTCTTTCTGTTTTTCGTAAGGTCTCCATGAGCTAGAGCCAACAACAATTAAAGTAAAGGAAGCTGGGTAGTTTAGTTTAGATCAAGATTTGGAAAGAGAGGACATATACACGAATCCTTTCCCTATAATAAAACATTAAAAATAAAAAAAAAAATCTACATGTTAAAAGCTGTAATTCTTTGAACTCCTAAAATGTTAACAAAGCCACAAGGTACTGTAATCAATATTTTATCTATAGAACTCACTACTTCTAAAGTGAAGTCATCTATCAAATCAGAACCTCCAGATAGGATCCTGTTTTGTATCAGCTTGATGGCGATGTGTTTTGGGTTTTGGTTTGTTGGTTAGAGATTGTGCAGGCGAGGGGGCAGTGAGAGGCTACGTATACCAGTATGCCAGGTCAGTAAAGGTGTGTTCAAATGGGAGGCCTAGAAGCAGCCCACTGTCCAAACCTCAAAATGCTGACCTCTCTCCTGTGTTGTATGGCCCCCTCATCTTGTTCTCCCACTAGCCCCAGGAAAGTCCCTGAGCCTAGTGTACCTTTCTGCCAGGTAATAACAGCACCAAACTCACAGGTATTTAGCTACTCATGGTCAAACAGCCCGGACCCTAATTCACCTCCCTCTTCCCCCATCCCTGTACAGGTTTTGCTTTGGTGACCCATGATACTCAGCTGATTCCTGATCTTAGCCCATGCTCCAGTTTTAGCCTAGCTCTGCTCATACTGGCACCCTGCTAACTGGCATATGTTTCCACTTTTTTTTTTTCTTTTTTCCCCTTCTGACTTCTGGTTTGTTTTACAATTATATTTTTATGCTTTGGAAAATCAGTGTAGTTAGTTATTTTGTTCCTAGCTGTCAGAAATCTTGACAGGGGAGCTTCTTCTCGAGAGACTGATACTACAACAGTTCAGAAACATGATAGGGTGCCCCGGACTGTAAAACAGACAAAGGTGAGATAGAACCAGACTGTTTATGCAAGAGAGGGCCATTTTATACATTTATTCAGGTATAACTACTTGGCTAGTACCATTTAAAGGATGGAGGTCATAATGGATGCCTAGTTCGCTGCACCTGTGGCATTCAATTTTTACACATTTTACATGGGCTTTCATAGAATTGAACCTAATTGACTTGAGCATAAAGGACTTATTCACTTATTGGGACCAACTAGTGGGCCTTCCACCTCCTAACGCATGCAAAGGGCAATGATTTTCTGCAGGGGCAGAAGTTCAGGTGAGGTAATGAATAAAAATAACAAAGCAGCCATGACTCTACCATATAATTATATTTTCTTAAGCATGATACTGGCTATTATGTCTGTCTCAGTTTTCTAGTGTTGCTGTAACAGAAATACCACAAGTGAATGACTTTAAAGGACAGAAATTTATTTCCTCACAGTTCAAGAGGCTAGAAGTCCAAATTCAAGGTGCGGCTCTAGGGGGCAGTCTTTTCTTTGTCTGTTCAGCTTCTAGTAGCCAATAATCCTTGTAGTTGTTAGGCTTATAGATTCTTTTGCTTCCATTGTCATCAGATAGTGTCTATCTTCCTCTTGGTTGTCTTTACTTCTGTGTCTAATTTATTCTCTTTGTAAGTCAGAAGTGATTAGGTTTAGGGTACACCCTACACTGGTATGGCCTCATTAACATAAATTAGACTGCATTATGGAAGGTGATTACATTAAATTATATTACATTACGTTACATCCACAGGTATAGGGGTTAGGAGTCTAACACTTATGTTGGGAGAACACAATTCAATCCATAACAATGTCTGAGGCCTAAAGTTAATTGAGAGCAATGACTCAAGAAAGCCTAAATCCAACACCATGTAAGAAAAGTCGGGCATAATAATAATAATAGTTACAATTATAATAATAATAGTTGCCACTGTTCACTGAGCAGCTACTAAGTACTAGGAATTATACTAGATGTTTTTTGTATTTCGTATTCCGAACATCGTCAAAGTGCTATGGAATAGAGATTATATCACTATTTTATAGAAAACGAGACTTCTACCACACAGCAAAGCCAGACTCACACCCAGCTCTTCCTGGCATCAGAGTCCACGTGCCTTCAACCTCACCAGGCTGCCCCAATTCTGTTTACAATTTTAAAACCGTGGCACCGGGATTCGGGGTAGGAAAACATTCATCTGATTGTGATCCAAACACCAGAAAGGCAAGAAAAATAAAGAGGAAGAAGGAAGGTAGAATGGAGGGCAGGCTAGGCACTGGGGAAAAGCTTTCACAAAAATAGAAACACGATTAAATTGATGTCTTCCAAAATGAGCTGGACTCACACACACCTAAAGCCCTGGTTCCTCTGTTTTATCTCATTAAATATCTGGTTATGGATGGGCAGGTTTGCCATCTGTTTAAATAATAGTTTTCTGTTCTCCGTGAACTGAGGGACAGTGTGGAGGACAATCAGAGCATCATTTCCACAGCCATCTCACTCTCGGCTGGAAGGCGGATATTGCAGGACCATCATGCTACCGACACACTTGGCATCTGCTCCCAGCTACAATTTTACTGCTTCCCCACCCAACCTTCCTGCCAGAGAGACACCTTCCTGGCCAGGAGTCCAAGTGCACAAGTGTGAATGCTCACTCAGGAAAGAGCAGGGGACAGATTAGGAATAGTTCCAGCGCTCTCCTTTTTGGCAGTTCCAGAGTGACTGTGACTTCCTGTAAAGCTGACGATAAGCTCTTTTCGAAATTCACATGAAAATTAATGGACAACCATGGGGTTTGTTTCAAAAGAACTGCTTAGAACTGGAACTGGGAGTGAAGCCAAGTGGCAGCACCTCTGACAAAGGCAAGAGAGCCAGATTAGAATTCCTTCAGGGGACACCCAACTAGAGTGACTGAGAGTGTGGGTGCACGTGGAGAGGATGGGAAGATGGAGGTCTCAGGATGTGGCTTTTCTACAGGAAGATGGTCTCTTGTGCTATTACCTGTTTTAAATCATGAAAATGTCACACAGTGATAATAAAAACAATTTTTAATGTTTATTTGTCACTGAGCGTGTACCAAACACTATGCTAAGTACTTTTTCAAATTAATCAAGGTATGCGATCTTAACAATAACTCTGGGGTATAGGTATTATTGTTGTTGTTGTTACTATTTTTATTTTTCACATGAGGAAACTGAGGTTTAGCGTATAATTGACCTATTTGCTCAGTGGAGAAGGTGGAATACCGGCTCTAGCAGTTTGTCTTCAGATCCTGTATCAGTTAGGTGGCCATAGAATTCATTGTCCAAACCAGGATACCTTGGAAAGTAAAATGGAATGGTATTAATAATAGCCCTGGCAGGGCAGTGGTTATGAGCTATGGCTGCTAACAGGTTAGTAGTTTGAATCCACCAGCAACTCCTTGGAAACCCTATGGAGCAGTTCTACTCTGTCCTATAGGGTTGCTATGAGTTGGATTAATAATTTGGCCAGGATAACAAGCATAAACTAGGACTGCCCTTGGCAAACTAGGAGGTATACTCAACGTTACCCCTGCTGCTTCCCCAATAAGTGGAATCAAGATAAGTATTGTTATGGATTGAGTTATGTCACCCAAAAAATATACTTATGGTTATCCCATTTGGGAATGGATTTTCTCTGTTAGGATAATGAGGCAGTGTTAGTGTAGGGTGTGTCTTAAGTCAATCTCTTTTGAGATATAAAAAGATCAGATTAAGCAAGCAATCAAGAAATAAAGCAGAGATGGGGGAAGATAGATGCCTTACCAAATGAAGATCACCAAGGAACTGAGGAACAGAAGCTAAAAAGAGACAAGGACCTTCTCCCAGAGCAAACAGAGAGACAGCCTTCTCCTAGAGATGACACTTTGAATTTGGACGTCTAACCTCCTAAACTGTGAAAAAATAGATTTCTGTTTGTTAAAGCCACCCTCTTGTGGTATTTCTGACATAACAGCCCTAGATAACTAAGACAAGTGTATATGGCAGTGCCTGGCAAAAGTTCACTTTTACTGTTGCCTGGTGAATTGCAATATTCTCAATTAATTTTTAGTAAATAATTCTTCTCAAGGATCTAGATCCCCCAACACTGCATGCCTTAGCCCACAGCCCTCCTCCAGAAAAGTATTTTGCTCCATTCAACTCTAGAAGCAGGCAAGGAAGTTCTGACAACACCAGGAAATTTAATACGCCATGTCCCCCATTTGCATGTTTTGTGAGAATTGGCACCCGCAATCCTTCAGATTAGTTTATATGTGTTTATATGTATGTGTATATACATCATACATATACATGTATATGTATGTATGTATTCATATATACATACCCGTGTATATACATATATACATGCAAACATACAAATATATGTATACACATTTATATATGTGTATATATATATATGTATTTGGAGGTGTACTTTTTACAAAGTTTACCATGTTAATAACTCTAATTTCCATTATATTTTAAACATGATTTGGGTTATTCATAAATTTTTCAACAAATTACTAAACAGGGTTCTACTCACTGGTTTAATTTAGTGCAGATTTCTTTCTTTCTGTTTTGTCTGTGTACCTAGTACATTCTCCCAAAGACCTCTAAGATCTATATACAAAATCTACAAAAAAGAAATTAGAGAGAAAAAAATGACAATATCATAAGTACCAACATCATTACAATTTGTATCAGCTACTCTTCTTTAAGTTTATTTTCTTTGTCACTGAAATCCATTTTTAAAAGTCTGAATTCATTTACATATTGGTCAGTCTAACTTTGTCTATAGGGCACTGACACCCAATCATTGATTTCACTTTGAAACTCTTTTATCCTGATCCACCTTCTTCTAGCTTGAATTTTTTTCTTTCTCTTTGGAGGTTCATTATATTCTCAGTGATTTCTTTTCAACATTATATCCACTAACAGTAATGTTGAGTTGATGCAAAAGTCATACAAAAAATAAGAAATGAGGAATTAAAAGGAAACTTGTAGTACTATGTTTTCTCTGCAATAAAATACGAACTATTGCATTGATTGAATGGTCTGTTTCATTAAGTAGAGATGACAGGCAATACAGGAACTCACAGTCAAGAACAGTAATTGTGCCCTCATTCCGGGCATTCCCATGGCCCTTCAGTGCATCCTCAAACAGGTTGCTCATGGGAACAGTGGAGTGTCCACAGGTTGAGAGGAGTTCATTGTGAGAACCTTAAACTACATGAACTGTTTGTAAGATGCATGCAAAGATTATGCTGTTGTTAGGCACCGTCTAGTCAGCTCTGACTCATAGCGACCTTATGTATAACAGAATGAAACATTGCCCCACCCTGTGCCATCCTCATAAGAGTAGGTATATTTGAGCCCATTTTTTGCAGCCCCTGTGTCAATCCATCTCATTGAGGATCTTCCTGTTTTTTGTTGACCCTCCACTTTACCAAGCATGATATCAAGTCTATAAATCTTGGTAGTGATACTGCTTATTTATGATGAACAAGTTCAAGTTGATGGCTAATTGTTCTTGCTGCTCTCTACTAAATCATTGATTACCATTCTGTCCTCCCATAACCTATGTACAAATAACTGGCCATTGATTGTGTTATGTGATATCGTTATCATTCTCATCAGCACTTCCAACCGATTCTAAACCTGTTGCCGTTGAGTTGATTCTGATTATAGCAACTCTATGGGACAGAGGAGAGCTGCCCCATAGGGTTTCCACGGGGTGACTGGTGAATTCAAACTGCTAACTTTTGGTTAGTAGCCAAGCTCTTTACCACTGCACCATCAGGGCTCCATTCCAACCCTTTCTAGAAGATGGCATATGGTGCTAGTCCTTAGATTTCTAGAAGGGGAGGAAAGCTTTTACATAAAATATCTGTTATGCCTGTCTGATGAATTACGTCAGAAAGTAAGTTCTAAGAAGGCAAAATCATAGAGAAATTTCTTTTTTATTAACAACCATTAGGAGAAATATTTTCAATAAACAAACAAAATGTTGTCTCCATGAGCTTTCTCATTATATTAAATAGAACCAGTTTACTCTAACTTCTGAATGCAATAATAGAAAGGGAAAAAAGAAGATATATTTGCTTAGTACTTTTTTGCTTTGCTCCTAGCTTAGGACACCTGTTTGTATCTATCATGTTTTGTTGGGTTGAAAGATTTTTAAACAATCTGGTGTAGAGCAGAATATACAACAAAAAGATATTTCTCCCTATGTTATTGCCTTGTACTGTGATTCCAAGCACAAGTTTGAAATTATGTGATGATTACATAACCAATTCAAGTCATGTCAGGCTTAGTCAGCAAACCCTAATAGTTTGCTTCATAAAGAAGAGCTAGGAATGATACAGGGAGCCCTAGTGGCACAAGTGTTAAGTGCTTGGCTGCTAACCAAAAGGTCAGCAGTTTGAACTCATCAGCCACTCTGCAGGAGAAAAGACCTGGCCAATATCTGCTCCCATAACGATTACAACTAGAAAACTCTATGGGGCAGTTCTACTCTGTCCTATAGGGTCACGATGAGTTGAAAACAACTCAACGGCACACAACAACAACAAGAAGGAACTCTATAACAGACACCTGAGTATCTGAGCCCTGTCTACGTTTCAAAGTGTAAGGCGGCACCTATGATCAACAGGGCAGTCCTTATCCCTTGTCTTTTGTGCCCAGGAAAACCATTAAAAAAAATCCAACTTACAGTGGAAAGTGAAAAATCTGCAAAGATACCATAGGAGTGTAATTCAAGAACAGTGGTGTGTGTGCGGGTGTTGGGGGTGAACAATACCAGGAAAAGAATTGCATTTGACATAAGCAGAGTTCTGCTACCTCTGGGGTTGTTATAATTTGACACAAGACATGATACATTAAATGGGTCTTTACCTGGCATCCCCCTGGCTTAGGCTAGACAAGGGTTTATGTGTAGGTAGTTTACTTTTGGGAAGTCACCCCAGAGATCAGAAGTGAGGGACATGGAAGAGCAAAACAAGGAAGAAGGTAAAATGAATACAAGGGGTTGTTTTCAAATTGGTTACCACTGAGATCAACTAGTGCTTCGCCTTGCCAGGAGTTTCTGAGATCATTGAAATGTGACTCAGAACTGTCTGCTAAAGAGACAGAAGAGTGGAGCATTTATCCACTGGTTGCTATTTCCCATTAACTAAGGATTGCCCATGATGCGTTACCACCACCACCACCGGTTGCCATAGTGTCAATTCTGGCTCATGGCAACCCCATGTGTTGCAGAATAAAACTGTGCTCCATAGAGTTTTCAAGGCTGTGACCTTTTGGAAGCAGATTTCCAGGCCTTTCTTCCAAAGTGTCTCTGGATGTGTTTAAACTGCCAAACTTTCATTAAGTACTTAACTGTTGGCACCTCCCAGGGAATTCCAGGCTGTGTATACATGAGTGCCAAGGAGATCCCTCAGGTGTCTTACATCACACAGTAAGAGTAGCTTCAGGGCAGAAAGCTAGAAGTACAAAGTGCAGCTGAGGTGGTGTGCTATCAGTTTATCCTTGAGTGAAGTTGGTTGCCATAGCAATGGTAGGAGTAAATGATGGGCCTTGAAGATAGGAAGCATAGGATTCAAGAGGTGTCCAGTACTGGCCATAATCTCCCTGCTCAGATCCACTTCTACTCTCCATAAAGCCCATACTATCACCAAGTCATTAAGGTGGAAGCCAGCCACATTCTGTAAAAAGCCTTACTACAGGGAGGTTAATGCAACAAGCTACAATTCCATCTGCTACAACTAATCCTGAAGTTTTAATTGATATTCACATCACCCTACATGGCTGCTTATTCTAGATTTCCTTCATTCTTGGCCAGCATTCTGATCTAGGCTGCTTTCCAGCTGGGGAGACACAGACCTTCATCGCTAAATGTTTTAATCTCTTGCCATGATACTGCCTGGCCATAGTTGCTACAATTGTCCATTGACAGATATCATTAAACCTAGAAAAAGCAACAAACACCCAAGAAAATTCCTTGGGTTCTGTATGTGCTGTTTTATTCCTTAACTGTGTCACAGCATGTCTAGCTTTTCATGGCAACAAGGGTCAATGACCCCACCAATACAACAATTCTTTTCTTGGCCTGCTGCTCTATTGACATGATGAACCCAAAAGGACGAGGCAGCAGTCATAGCCTTGGGTGCAATGGAATCTTATTATGTCCCCCAGATGGGAGTATTCTTCCCTAATCTCACATAGCCTGAAATAGCCCAGATGGGAATCACAAAGTCCACAGGTGGGTAACAGGAGTGTGGGTCACTGGAGTAAGGGTGAAAGTGACAATTCTACTTATCCCCACTGGATCCCAAAACTGTTCTAGCTATGAGGATATAAGTCCCTCTGGGGAAAGTCAGGGGTATAGTCCTTGTGTCTACTTGTGGTGTCATGGTTCTCAAGGGGACTGAGCTTTCTCTTACGTCGATGGGCCCTGGGTCTGTGAACTTCCTCAGAACTGGGAATTGGGCAGGAGCTCATAAATTCCCAGCGTAGTGGATTACATCAACCTTCTGCCCTCTAACTGTCAATTGTTTTGAGTAATACTATTCAGCTGCCCATCAACCTCACTCCTTGTAACACCATGGTCCAAAAATCATCACCACTCTGTATATGAACACCTTGGTGCACACTATCGTAATTATAAACATCTTACCAGCTGGCCTCTGTGTTTCCAGAATCCCATCATCCCCACTGATACTAAGGCTGCAGCTCTGTGATCACATTTCCTACCATCAATTCTGGCCTACAAACAGCCACCCTTGAGCTTCTCAACAAAGGCAGGCTGGCTTCTCTAGTTTCACATAATAACTACATTTTAATGTTCTCCATCCCTGAGCTCTCTGACCCCTTCATCAATGAACTGCAAGATAGTTCCATTTTCTCCAGGCTGTCAATGTGTCCAAACTTTAAGAAGCTATCCCAGCATTGTATTGGAAGTAATTTTTGGTGTCCTTGCTAGCACATTAAACTCCAAATCATAGGATAGCATTCCCCTGTCATAAATTCTTCCCTATTCAGCGTTATAGTTGGCCCCTCTCTTTTCCAGCATCCTCAAAACCCTCTCCCATATGTGTTCCCTAGTTCTTATTAAAAACCAAAACTCAAACCCGTTGCTGTTGAGTCAATTCCGACTCATAGCTATCCTATAGGACAGAGTAGTACTGACCCACAGGGCTTCCAAGGAGCAGCTAGTGGACTCCAACTGCCTGCCTTTTGGTTAGCAGCCAAACACTTCACCATTATGCCACCAGGGCTCCAGTTTCCATTACTAAACATTAATTATGTCTTGCAATCCTTGGAGTGAAAGTGCAAGTTCTGGCCAGAGAAGGAACTTTATTTCTCAGTTACAATCACACTGCAACCTAGGAGAAACATTGAGAGGAATCAGGATCAGGAGGACAAGTAACTGCCCCAGGTAAGGTTTCTGCAGAGTCTCCAGGCAAGAGAGGACTGCTGTTTTCTAAGTAGGAAGAAAGGCTGCTTCTGCCAGCCTAGAAGGTACAGGTTAATCTGGAAGTTCATTTTTTATTTTCCAGCAAATCCACTCAAATGTCTCCATCCTAGGTCTTAGGGTGCCGCTCTTCCACACAGAGCCCCATAAAACTCAAACTAAACTCACTGCCATTGAGTAGATTCTGACTCATAGCAACCCTGTAAGACAGAGTAGAACTGCCTCATGGGGTTTCCAAGGCTATAAATCTTTACAGAAGCAGACTGTTACATCTGTATGCTGCAGAGTGGCTGGTGGGTTCAAAGCGCTGATCTTTCAGTTAGCTGCTGAGTGCTTAACCACTGCACCTCTAGGGCTCCTTAGATCCTGATTTTGGCATAGGCAACCTATTGAGGAGGTATATTCAGTCCTTTTTTTCATTTGTTTTTTAGATCTGCTACTCTTAAAATTAAACTCTAGGTCTGGTTTTCAGCACAGTCTGCTTTGCAGCTATAAAAATTAAGATATCTTAAAATGGTGCTAGGGAGGAGGACTTCTGATTTGACAGCTTGTTTTGAGTTAATTGTTCACTATTGTCTTAGTTATCTAGTGCTGCTACAACAGAAACACCACAAGTGAATGGTTTTAACAAACAGAAGTGTATTCTCTCACATTTTAGAAGGCTAGAAGTCCAAATTCATGGCATCAGCTCCAGGGGCAGGCTTACTCTCTCTGTTGACTTTGGGGGAAGGTCCTTGTCATCAATCTTCTCCAGTTGAGGAGCTTCTCATAGCAGGGACCCCAGGTCCAAAGGATGTGCTACTCTTCTGGCTCTTCTTTCTTGGTGGTATAAGGTCCCACATCTCTCTGCTTGCTTCTCTCTTTTATATCTCAACAGAGATTGACTTAAAATACAGCCTAATCTTGTAGACTGAGTCCTGCTTCATTAATACAACTGCCTCTAATCCCACCTCATTAACATCATAGAGGTAAGATTTACAACACATAGGAAAATCACATCAGATGACAAAATGTAATTACACAATACTAGGAATCATGGCCTAGACAAGTTGCCACACTTTTCAGGGGAACACAATTCAGTCTGTAACAACTATCATGAACCATTTTATTTATTTGTTTGTTTTAGATTCTCGTACAAAAATTTATACACACATTGTTATGTGACCCTAACCGCTCTCCCCATAACATGACAGCACACTCCTCCCTTCCACACCGGATTTCCCGTGTCCATTCAGCCAGCTTCTGTCCCTTTTTGCTGTCTCGTCTTGCCTCTGGACAGAAGCTGCCCATTTAGTCTTATGTATCTACTTGAGCTAAGACGCACGCTCTTCATGAGTATCATTTTATATCTTATAGTCCAGTCTAATCTATGTCTGAAGAGTTGGCTTCGGGAATAGTTTCAGTTCTGGGCTAACAGAGAGTCGGGGGGCCAGGGTCCCCTCAGTCTCAGTCAGATCATTAAGTATGGTCTTTTTACTAGATTTTGAGTTCTGCACTCCACTTTTCTTCTGTTCCGTCAGGAACTTTCTGTTGTATTCCCTGTCAGGGCAGTCATTGGTGGTAGGTGGGCACCATCCAGTTCTTCTGGTCTCATGCTGACAAAGTCTCTAGTTTATGTGGTCCTTTCTGTCTCTTGGGCTAATAGTTTCCTTGTGTCTCTGGTGTTCTTCATTCTCCTTTACTCCAGGTGGGTTGGGACCAATTGATGCATCTTAGATGGCCACTCACTAGCTTTTAAGACACCAGATGCCACTCACCAAAATGGGATGCAGACATTTTCATAATAAACTTTGTCATGCCAGTTGACCTAGATTTCCCTGAAACCATGGTCCCCAGACCCCCACCCCTGCTACTCTGTCCCTCGAAGTGTTTGGTTGTATTCAGGAAACTTCTTAGCTTTTGGTTTAGTCCAGTTGTGCTCACCTCCCCCGTATTGTGTATTGTTCTTCCCTTCACCTAAGATAATTCTTATCTACTATATAGTTAGTGGATACCCCCTCCCTCCCTCCCTACTCTTGTAACCATCAAAGAATGTTTTCTTCTGTGTTTAAACCTTTTCTTGAGTTCTTATAATAGTGGTCTCATACAATATTTGTCCTTATGCGACTGACTAATTTCACTCAACATAATGCCTTCCAGATTTATCCACGTTATGAGATGTTTCACGTATTCATCATTGTTCTTTATCATTGCATAGAATTCTATTGTGTGGATATACCATAATTTGTTTACCTCTTTGGCTGTTGATGGGCACCTAAGTTGTTCCCATCTTTTTGCTATTATGAACAGTACTGCAATGAACATGAGTGTGCATATATCTATTCGTGTGACAGCTCTTATTTCTCTAGGATATATTCCAAGGAGTGGGATTACTGGATCATATGGTACATTTATTTCTAGCTTTTTAAAGAAGCACCAGATCAATTTCCAAAGTGGTTGTACCATTTTACATTCCCACCAGCAGGGTATAAATGTTCCAGTCTCTCTACAACCTCTCCAAGATTTATCACTTTGTGTTTTTCGGATTAATGCTAGCCTTGTTGGGGTGAGATGGTGTCTCATTGTAGTTTTGATTTGCATTTCTCTAATGGATAATGATCAAGAGCATTCCTTCATGTGTCTGTTAGCTGCCTGGATGTCTTCTTTGGTGAAGTGCCTATTCATATCCTTTGCCCATTTTTTAATAGAGTTATTTGTCTTTTTGTAGTTGAGGTTTTTCAGTATCTTGTAAATTTTAGAGATTAGACACTGATCAGATTTGTCATAGCCAAAATTTTTTTCCCAGTCTGTAGGTTATCTTTTTACTCTTTTGGTGAAATATTTTGATGAGCATGAGTGTTTGATTTTTAGGAGCTCCCAGTTATCTAGTTTCTCTTCTGGTGTTTGTGCATTGTTACTTATGGTTCATATTCTCTTTATGCCATGTATTAGGGCTCCTAGAATTGTCCCTAGTTTTTCTTCCATGATCTTTATCGTTTTTGAGTTTGTATTTAGGTCTTTGATCCGTTTTGAGTTAGTTTTTGTGCATGGTGTGAGGTATGGATCTTATTTCAGTTTTTTGCAGATGTATATCCAGTTATGCCAGCATCATTTGTTAAATACAGTGTCTTTTCCCCAATTAACGGATTTGGGACCTTTATCAAATATCAGCTGCTCATAGGTAGATGAATTTACGTCTGGATTTTCAATTCTGTTTCATTGATCTATGCATCTGTTGTTGTACCAGTACTAGGTAGGCTGTTTTGACTACCATGGTGGTATAATACGTTCTAACATCAGGAAGTGTGAGGCCTCCGACGTTGTTCTTCTTCTTCAGTAGTGCTTTACTTATCCGGGGCCTCTTTCCTTCCAATGTGAAATTGGTGATTTGTTTCTCCATCTCATTAAAAAAAATACCATTGGAATTTGGATCGGGATTGCATTGTATCTGTAGATCACTTTGGGTAGAATTCACATTTTCACAATGTTGAGTCTTCCTATCCATGAGCAAGGTATGTTTTTTCACTTATGCAGGTCTCTTTTGGTTTCTTGCAGTAGTGTCTTGTAGCTTTCTTTGTATATGTATTTTACATCTCTGGTTAGATTTATTCCTAAGTACTTTATCTTCTTGGTGGCTATTGCAAATAGTACTGATTTGGTGATTTCCTCTTTGAAGTTCTCTTTGTTGGTGTGAGGAATCCAACTGATTTTCATATGTTTATCTTGTATCCTGATGCTTTGCTGAAATCTTCTATTAGTTTCAGTAGTTTTCTTGTGGATTCTTTAGGATTTTCTGTGTATAAGATCATATCATCCGCAAATAGGGATACCTTTACTTCTTCCTTACCAGTTTGGATGCGCTTTATTTCTTTTTCTAGCCTAAGTGCTCTGGCTAAGACCTCCAGCACAAAGTTGAATAAGACTTGTGATAAAGGGCATCCTTGTCTGGTCCCTGTTCTCAAGGGGAATGCTTTCAAAGTCTCTCCATTTAGGATGATGTTGCCTTTTAGCTTTGTGTAAAAGTCCTTAATTATGTTGAAGAATTTCCCTTCTATTCTAATTTATTGAGAGTTTTTATCATGAATGGGTGTTGGACTTTGTCAAATGCCTTTTCTGTGTCAATTGATAAGATCATGTGGTTCTTGTCTTTTGCTTTATTTATGTGATGAGTTACATTTATTGTTTTTCAAATGTTGAACCCTCCCTGCATACCTGGTATGAATCCCACTTGGTCATGGTGAATTGTTTTTTGGTATGTTGTTGAATTCTATTGTCTAGAATTTTGTTGGGGATTTTTGAATCTGTATTCATGAGGGATATTGGTCTGTAATTTTCTTTTTTTGTGATGTCTTTACCTGGTTTTGGTATCAGGGTTATGCTGGCTTCATAGAATGAGTTTGGGGGTATTCCATCCTTTTCTACACTCTGAAATACTTTTAGTAGTAGTAGTGTTAACTCTTCTCTTAAAGTTTGTTGGAAATCTCCAGTGAAGCCATCGGGGCCAGAAGTTTTTTAATTACCTTTTCAATCTCTTCTTTTGTTATAGGTTTATTTAGTTGTTCTGCCTCTGTTTGTGTTACTTTAGGTAGGTAGTGTGTTTCCAGAAATTTGTCCATTTCCTCTAGGTTTTCAAATTTGTTGGAGTACAATTTTTCATAGTATTCTGTTATGATTCTTTTAATTTCAGTCGGGTCTGTTGTGATACACCCATCTCGTTTCTTATGCAGGTTATTTGCTTCCTCTCCTGTTTTTCTTTTATCAGTTTGTCTAATGGTTTACTGATTTTGTTAATCTTTCAAAGAATCAGCTTTTGGTCTTGTTAACTTTTTTAATTGCTTTTCTATTCTCTATTTCATTTAATTCTGCTCTAATTTTTATTATTTCCTTTCTTCTGGTGCCCAAAGACTTCTTTTGCTGCTCTCTTTCTATTCGTTTGAATTGTATTGTAGGGTTAATGTTTTGATTTTGGCCCTTTCTTCTTTTTGGATGTGTGCATTTACTGTTATAAATTGATCTCTGACCACTGATTTTTTGCTGTGTACTAAAGGTTCTGGTAGGATCTGTTTTCATTCTCATTTGATTCTGTGAATTTCTTTATTCCATCCTTGATTTCTTCTATAACCCAGTAGTTTTTGAGCAAGGTGTTGTTCAGTTTCCATGTGTTTGATTTTTTTTTCCTGGCTTTTTCTATTATTGATTTCTACTTCTATGGCTTTATGGTTGGAAAAGATGCTTTTTAATATTTTGATGCTTTGGATTCTGTTAAGGCTTGCTGTCTGGCCTCATATGTGGTCTATTCTGGAGAATGTGTCATGTGCGTTCAAAAAGAAGGTATACTTGGCTCCAGCTGGGTGGAGTGTTCTGTTTGAGTTGTTCTTGTCTATGAGATCAAGTTGGTTGATTGTAGCATTTAAATCTTCCGTGTCTTTATTGAGCTTGTTTCTGGATGTTCTGTCTTTCACCGAAAGTGGTGTGTTGAAGTCTCCTACTATTATTGTGGAGCTGTCTATCTCTCTTTTCAATGCTGTTAGAGTTTATTTTATGTATTTTGGAGCTTTGTTGTTGTGTGCATAAAGATTAATTATAGTTATGTTCTCCTGGCGTACTGATCCTTTAATCATTATATAGTGTCCTTCCTTATCCTTTATGGTGGATTTTACTTTAAAGTCTATTCTGTCAGAGATTAATATTGCCACTCCTGCTCTTTTTTTATTGTTTTTTGCTTAATATATTTTTTTCCATTCTTTGAGTTTTAGTTTGTGTCTTTAAGTCTAAGGTGTGTCTCTTGTAGGCAGCATATAGATGGATCGTGTTATTTTATCTATTCTGCCACTCTCTGTCTCTTTATTGGTGCCTTTAGTCCATTTATATTCAGTGTAATTATTGATTGGTATGAGTTTTATGTTGTCATTTTGATGTCTTTTTTGTGTGTTGTTGACAATTTCTTTCTTCCACTTAATTTTCTGTGCTGAGTTGTTTTTCTTTATGTATTTTCTTTTCATCTCTTTTTTGCTGTTGATTTTGTATTTGGTGAGTCTATATGTTTTTCTTTTTTTTATTTTAATGTGTAGGATTGTTAGTTTCCTTTGTGGTTACCTTAATATTTACCCCTATTTTTCTAAGTTTAAACCAATCTTTTATTTCTTTATATTGCCTTGACTTCCTCTCCGTATGAAAGATCTATAACTATGTTTTTTAGTCCTTCTTTTTTGTTTTAATGTTGCCATTTTTTGCATATTGACATCTCTATTTCCCTATTTACAGTGTTTTAGCTTTGATTTATTTTTGTGTCTTCTCTATCTGAGTTGATATCTGGTTGCTCTGTCCTGTGTTCTAGTCTTGGGTTGTCATCTGATGTTATTGATTGTCTAATCGGAGGACACCTGTTAGTATTTCTTGTAATTTTGGTTTGGTTTTTTCAAATTCCTTAAACTTCTATTTATCTGGAAATGCCCTAATTTCACCTTCATGTTTGAAAGACAGTTTTGCTGGATATATAATTCTTGGCTGGCAGTCTTTTCCCCTTCAAGTCTTTATGTATGTCATCCCACTGCCTTCTTGCCTGTATGGTTTCTCTGAATAGTCAGAGCTTATTCTTATTGACTCTCCTTTGTAGATGACTTTTTGTTTATCCCTAGCTGCTCTTAAAATTTTCCCTTTATCTTTGTTTTGGCATGTTTGGTTATAATATGTCTTGGTGAATTTCTTTTGGGATCCACTTATGTGAGGTTCAATGAGCATCTTGAATAGATATCCTGTCATCTTTCATAATACCAAGGAAGTTTTCTGCCAACAAATCTTCAACAATTCTCTCTGCATTTTCTGTTATCCCCCCACCCCTTCCTGTTACTCCAGTCACTCATAGGTTATTCCTTTTGATAGAGTTTCATGTAATTTTTAGAGTTTCTTCATTTTTTTTAAACTCCTTTATCTGATTTTTCCTCAAATAATTTGGTGTCAAGTGCTTTATCTTCAATCTTACTAATTCTGACTTCCCTTGCTTCGGTTCTTCTCCTATGACTTTCTATTGAGTTGTTTAATTCTGAAATTTTATTGTTAGTCTTCTGGATTTCTGTTTGCTGTCTCTTTATGGATTCTTGCAGCCTGTTAAATTTGTCATTACGCTGTTGTACAATCTTCTCAAGCTCCTCTATTGCTTTGTCTGTATGTTCCTTGACTTGTTTGGCATTTTAAAAGATCTCCTTCCTGATATCTTGAAGAGTTCTGTATATTAATCTTTCATATTCTACCTCTGGTAATTCCAAGTTCTCTTCCTCCAGAAGATTTCTTAATTCTTTGTTTTGGGAGCTTGCTGAAGCCATCATGGTCTGCCTCTTTATGTTATTTGATATTGAGTGTTGTCTCCGAGCCATCAATAAGTTATTATGTTTATTTATTTAATGCTTGCTTACTGTGCCCTAGATTCTTGTTTTGTTTTGTTTTGATATGCCCAAATAGGCTGCTTTTGTGAGTTGATTATTGGCACCTTTGAAGCACTAACGTTCTATAACCAGGTGGTTAGATCTGTTACTAGGTATGTGAGCCCAGGAGTCCATTTACTTTTCTTGTATGGATTCAGCTCAGGTGTCCAGGTAGTCGGTCACCAAGTGTGTGGTGCAGGCTCTCACCTACAGTCCTAGACTGGTAGGGGTGATTGGAGTAGGCACAGGTATCTGGCTGCAGTAGGGGGTCACACGCTGAGAAATTCAGGGGCTGACAGCTGCCCTTGAGTGTCTGGGAGGAAAACATGTCCCTGTTCCCTTGAGTGCATAGGTGGTGGGTTTTGCAGCCAGACTCTGGGCACCCAATCCTGTTGCCTGTAATGACTGGAGGCACCACTTATTCTTGAACACCTGTCGCAAGTGTCTATGTGATGTGGGTCCTCAGACCCCGATGTGGGTAGGTGAGGACCCAGTTTAATGGGCAGAGCACTGTCAAATGTCACAAACCTGCCACTCTACCATATAGCTGATACAGTTCAAGTTAGCCTTCAGGTATATACCCTGTTGTATTGTGCTAGTGAGGGCCTATGCTGCTGAAATGAGCCACACAGTTCCATGGACCTCTTATGCCTGTGCCTGGGCAAAGGAGCTGTGCCTTCCCTGAGTTCCTGGCTCAGGGGAGCCAGCAGATTATTTTTTCATGTTAGTTAATTCATTCCCTCTCCAAGGCCAGTAGAATGGCTCAGGACACATGTTGGAACCTACTTCTGGCTCAGGGTACACGTCTGTCACTGAAGTCGGCCTGGGACCCAGTGCAGAACAGGGAGAAGGCAGGTAAATTGGAGAGGGGTTCTTCCCAAATGGGGTGTTTTTTGATCCATGCAACCAGTTAGACGCATGTACTTATCTTTTGCCAATTGAGTGCTGCTTTTCACCGGTTTTGGAGGCTTGAATAGACTCTCCGCTGCTTGGTCTCTCCAGTCGTGAAAACATGTCCCAAACACGGCTGCCACTGATGTTCAGGGCTCCTAGACTATCATATATAATCGATCCACTTCTTTCATTGGGTCTTTGTTGTAAGAGCAATCAAAGGAAGCGTCTGACTACTCCACCATGTTGGCCCCACCTCCTATTTATTTATTTGCTTTTTAAGATTTTCACAGCAATTAAAGAAGCCAGCCAACTCCAGAATCCTTGTAATTATCTTTGCTCAGTTATCATTAAAGTGGCATAGCTACTACATAATCCAAGATTTCACCTTTTTACTATATTTCATCCTCTTCCCCATCACCGGTCTATCAGTTTGTCATGCTGCAGTGGTTTGCATGCTGTGATGATGCTGGGAGCTATGCCACTGGTAATTCAAATATAAGCAGGGTCACCCATGGTAGACAGGTTTTAGTGGAGATTCCAGACTACAATAGACTAGGAAGAAAAGTCTGGAAATCTACTTCATAAACTTAGCCAGTGGAAACCTTATGGATTACAATAGAACATTGTATGACTCACTTTCTTTGGATATGTCATCAGGAGAGATCAATTACTGAAGGAGGACATAATGTTTGGTGAGGTGTAGGGCCAGGGAGGGCAAGGAAACCCTTGGTGGAATGGATTGGCATAGTAGCCTCAACAATGAAGTCGAACATGCTGGCAGTTGTGAAGATAATGCAGCAATGGGCAACATTTCATTTTACTGTACATAAAATCACCATGAGTTGAAGGTGACTTGATAGCAGCTAACAACAGCAACATCGGCTTTCCCAACCTTGAGAGTCTTAGTGATTGTATTGCTACTGCCGGCCAGGAGTTATTACCACCCCACCACCACCAGCAATGCAGCTCTTGTCACCACCTAATTGGGAGGATATCACAATCCAGAATCCCATCCAAAGGGTCTCAGCCAGAAAGCAGAGCTGGGGTGAGGGGATATGTGCAGGTAGTTTATTTTAGGAAGTGAACCCAGGGAACAAGAGTGGAGACTGTGGAGAGTGATACAGAGGAGTTCAAGCAAGAATGGTCTGGAATTGGTTAACACTGAGTGCAGCTGGGGCTCCCTTCCCTAGGACCTGCAGAGGATCCTTGCAGAATTAATGTCAGAATAGCCCACCAGAAGGATGAAAGAGGGAAGCATTTGTCCACAGGCTCTGTTCACCCACTGGCCAAGCAGACTGATTACTGCATTTCTAGGCTGCCTACATGTGAGTGCAAGGTAGGTTCCCACACACATCCTTTGCTATGATTAAAAAAAAAAAAAAAAAAAAGTTCCAGGGCAAAAAGTGAGAAATTGATGGTGTTGCTGAGACTGGGGGCTGCCGGGTGACACCTGTTTGAAGCTGGTTGTCATAGCAATTGCTGGAGAAAAGGTAGACTGAAAGAATATGAAGCAAGCACAACAATTGTCCAGTACAGATGGTGACCATACTTTTAAGGACTATGTGTGAATCTCTAGGCCATCAACAAAAGAAGGAAAAAATTTTGAGAAATTGCTACAGATATTTTATAGAGTAGGTTTTGTGTTTATATGTAAATCTATTAGCCATTACTAAGACTGAATTTTGTTGTCTTTTGCTAAAATGAAACCTGCGTATGATTCCTCAGTATATACTTTGCTTAGAACCAGCTGAACCAGAGACAAAAAGGAACAAAATAACCCCAGTCCTCTGCAAACTGACTCTATCTCTGATCAAGCTAAAAGAAAACTGTACTTCCCCATAGCACTAAATTAGAAAAGGATGCGATGCTTTCTCTTTCTTTGCAATGTATTGGGGCCAGGGAAACACGATCAGTCTTTTTCATTATTTGAAATAATACTCAATTTTCCCCTAGTCAGGGTCCATTTTCTCCTTTCTAGGCCTAAGGGGGTCCATCTGCTTCTTCCATGCCTCTGTCTAGCATTTCACACAATCTAACGTAAATTCTCTAGATTCCAGAACCGTGAAGGTGATAACTTTGCACAACGCTAAATACAGAAAAAAAAAAAAAAATTCTTGAAGGTTTTTTTTTTTTTGGATATTACTTCAGGTTATTAGATTAATTAATGTAAGTGAAGCATTTAGAATAGTTCTGAGCACATGATAAGAGCTCAATAAATGTTAGCTTCATCATCATCATCGTCATCATCGTCATCGCAAGGAAGCACCCAAATCTCAGAGATTAAGCACTAGTTTAGGGGCTCTGTTTTGTAGTTCTGGCTTCCTGAGACTCAGTACTTTTATCTCTGGAAGGCGGATATTAAATTCTGTTTCCCAGCATTGTTATGACGATGAGCTAGGGGAAGTGGTGCCATACCAGGATGGCCATTTGCAACACATGTTAGGTCTGACCAGTGCTCTCCCCAGTATCAGCGGTGATGGCCAAGAGTGGGGCTTGGATTCTGAAAATCGCCAAATAACTCTGTTGTATGAAGTGACTTGTTTTCACCCTCATTCTCCCGACCCTTGATTTGTTTGTGTGCCAGATATACTTCATCCACATAGTTATTTGGTTCCCCCCACCCCCAGCCCCGAAACACACACAGATTATTCTTATCTTTACTTCCAAAATTTTCTCTTTCTCCTTTAAGCAATCTAAGGTTACATTTAAGGAGCCCTGGTAGTGCAGTGGCTAAGAGTTCAGGTGCTAACCAAAAAGTTACCGGTTCTAATCCACCAGCCGCTCCTTGGAAACCTTATGGGGCAGTTCTACTCTGTCCTTCCTATAGGGTCGTTATGAGTCTGAATCAACTTGACAGCAATGGGTTTGATTTCTCTATTTTTTCTTTTTTTTGGTTTTGTTTCTTTTTGTACTTCTTTATTCTATTTTGGACTTTCCAAATTTCTCCAGAGTGAGAATGCAATATTTTTAAAATTAGAAAAAAAAAATTAATGAAACAAAAAAGGTCAATAGGCATTTTATCTGCATATATGTATCATTTCTAACAAGAAAATTCAAGAGTAACTGCTATGAAATAAATATCTGCAGATGAGACAGAGTATCATTTTACAATAGAACATGTCTATAGAATATCCAACAAGAACAGCATATAGGCTGACTTAACTGAACCCCCAAATTTCCCTTTCTTCTTCTTTGCTTTCTGACTCTTAAGTTTTTACTTCTGTAAATAAAATAATGACTTTTAAAGTTAAATTACAGAAGACATTTGGTTTATATTCTGTATGCAATGTGTAACTAAATCAGGCTGCTTACCACCCTAGTGGTAGCATTTTTTTCCCTAAGTTTTGCTCAGGTTTTAGATTGAATTGTTCAGGAATAACTCCTTTTATAAACTTCTGAGATGAATGCAGAGTAAATATAATTTTGTAAAGCCTGATACTTCCGGGTTTCAGCTGTCAACACAGGAAATGTAACAAATGGTTAAAGAAAAAGAAGATGAGAAGACAGCTCCAGGCCCCACTCCCAGAAAGGTTGTATTTTTTATTGCCTGTTATGTGACCTTCCTACAAGACAACAAATTACTGCCCAATCAATTGAAATCATATTAAACAGAGGTCCAGGCTCAAAGTGGGAGCAAGTAAAGACAAGACGGGATCCTGGAAAATCCGAGAAGACCAATGGTCCAATTCAGTTCATAGCAATTATTAACAAAGTATTCAAATCCTGTAGGGTGAACATTGAGACAAAACTTGTAAAATGATATTCTTCTCCATCTATTCTTTACTAGTTGTACATGGGGTATGGATATATTTAGTTATTTTTCTCTTGCCTCTCCTATCTAACCTTGAAGATGAGGATGATAAAAGCAATCAGCTTTCAATGATTATAAAAAAAGTTTCAGAAAACATGAAAAATAATTTGTTTTCCAGAGTTTTCGTGAAAGCACTTTAAAGTGTATTCTTAGTGATTTAAGTAATTGTTATGGATTAAATTTTGTCCCCCTAAAATATATGTTGGAATCCTAACCCTTATACCTGTGGATACAATCCCACTGGGAATAGGGTTTTCTTTGTTATGTTAATAAGACCACCTCTGTGTACAGTGTGTCTTAAACCTAATGACTTTTGAGACATAGAAAGAGCAGATTAGACACAGAGGGAAGTGAGCACCAATAGGGGAAAGATAGGTGCCATGTGGAGATCGCCAACGAACCCAGGAATGCCAGGGCTGTAGAAGCCGACAGAGAGGACAGAGAGAGAGAGAATTCCCCTCGAGTCAGTGCACAGAATTAGGACTTCTAGCCTCCTACACTGGGAGAAAATAAATTTCTGTTCATTAAAACCACTCACTTGTGGTATTTGTTACAGCAGTGCTAGGTAACCAAGACAGTGATCGTGGACTTTGGAGTCAGACCTGGCAGAAGTAATCGATTTAACATTTTAAATTACAGTTTCCTTTTCCATAAAAAAGGGTACTGGAAGTGCATACTTTGTAGTGCTGCAGTGTGTATTAAATTGAATAAGATAATATCAAATGCTTCAGATGCCAAGTTATTTCTATTTTTATTTACTTGGTCAATAACTTGTGTTCATTGGCCATCAATCCAGGCACCATACAGAAGTTGGAGATAGAAAGCCAAATAAGGTACAATCCCTGTCTTTAAGATACTTGCTGCCTGATACATCAGAACATAGAGTTATTCTGTGGACATATTTGCGGTAGTTTTGAATTATTCTACACAGTAGTCACGTGTTTCTGAAATAAATTCACACATTTATTTGTGAATTTCTGTGGCACTATATGTTCAAATGTAGGAACCGTAACCCCTTAGTTCCTCTCAAATTTCCTTTGCCATTTGCTATTTGAAAATTAGACCTTTTTAATGAAGAAGAACTTCCACATGTTAGCACTTTTTATTGCAGCAAAAAATACACTCCAACTCGTTTTATTTTTTTCATCATTTCACCTTGGACTCTTTAAACAATGACCCCTTCAATGAGGTCATTCTTCAGAGAATCCCATTTGAAGAATTAAATCAAGCCTTGACAATGGAAAGGATTATTTCAGTATCTTAGGATGAGGTATTTATTGAACACCTCCTCATGCATTGAGGTGGGCTTAACCTTAAGCAACCTGAAAATTTGCTGGAAGAAAAAAAAAAAAGTATATTCTACTAAGGATCTGTGAAATAGCAATTACTGTGAATACTAATCAAAGTGCTACTATGCTGATTCTAGTAGATGGTGTCAAATGACTAAGACAGATCGTATGCAAGAGCGTAGGTGGATGGAGGGCGGGTGCAAAGAATTAATTGGGAAGTGAGCAAATGGCAGTTACAGAAGGAGAAAGAGAGATACTATGCTTGAGTTAATTCTGCAGGCTTCAGGTATTCCTGGTATTTTCTCCTGAGGACTATTAGAAATGAAAACGAAATCAAGAACCCTTTCAGAGGATCAAATATCACACTGAGTTAATGTCTGTGAGAAGAATTGCTACTGTATAGATTCACTGCAAGTGGAAAGAAACATACCTGAATCTATTTTTAGGGACTCTGTGATTTCACCTATTTCAGTAACCATTGCTCATGTATAATCTTGCAAAGGCAATGAATATGGCCTCCCAGTAGGAAGCAGAGCTCAGCGATAATGTGTCTCTCTCTGTGACCGTCATTAAGAACCCAAGTACACACTTGCCTCATAGTTGAATAAACTAGATGAACTATTGCATCAAAATAAGAGGGCTAAATAGCCAGCCATGCAGGCAAATGAAGCCACTATAAGGATTTTTTCCATATAAATGCAAAGGTACATAGCTTATTTCAATGCCATGTTCTATTCTTAGCGTTAAAGCTGTTACAGAGTTGGAAATTAAGGGCAGGTGCTCGGAAAAAGTTTCAAGTCTCTCTTTAAAAATGTCAGTCAGTTTAACAGATATATGATTAAATTGAAATATAGGGCTTATAAGGGTCAAATCACAGAAAGGAGGGTTTCTTAGTGATTTTCTTGAACATCTCCCTAAAAGTCACACAGCAAGAGAGAGGGGAAAAAAAAAAAAAAACAGTTCAATAGACACCTCCCTGGCTCATAGCCACGGCATTAAATGTTATGCACCCACATCACACTCTGCCTAGTCTTATGTTCAACACAATCCATATTGCTTGCTGACTGGCTCCTAAAATCTAGTAGATTCTACTCTAAGTACTTGTGTCACCAAAACCACATGGAATGTTCAGTCTGAAATATCTCGGAGTTATCAATCATGTTATCTTATCAATACATTTTACTCTCGACTCCAGTTAAAAAAAGAAACCAGTTACCACTGAGTCAATTTCAACTCCTGGTGACCCCATGTGTATCAGGGTAGGGCTTTCAATGGCTAATATTTCGAACGTCAATCTCTCAGCCTTTCTTCTGAGGTACCTCTGGGTGGACTCTAACCTCAAACCTTTTGGTTAGCAGCAAGTGCATTAACCATTTGACCACCCAGGGACTCCTTCTTTACTCCAAGACACGCTTTTTTCAAGGGAGAAATAATTTATAATTATATTTATACCCAACTTGGGGAAATACTTTGCTAGTTTTGAAAGCTTTATTAGTAACAGTTAACCAGGGTTCTCAAGTCTTTTGTGGAAAGGAGGAAGACATAAATACACAGTTTATTTAAACATTTAATTGAACTTGACTAATAACTGTATCTGAGTAGTTACCTTCAGGTGATCCTTGCACTTCAATTCCACTACGGCCATAAGTTGCTTTAGTCAAATGTACAGGGAGAATCATGAGCTACGTCCCTAAAGTGTGTTGCATATTAAAGCCATTAGGAAGGCCAGAGGAGGGGATAGCTTCCTGGGACAGAGACGCCTCAACGAAGATGGAAAACCAGACATGGTGACTTTGCTCCATCTCACAAGCCAGCTCTGATTGGTGGTGACTGCTGGGTGTTGTGATGAGAATGATTCTCAGAGCAGGAAAGAATTCCTTATCAGTTCAAAATGGAGGAGGGACGGAGGCTGGCCTCTATACAGGCAGCAAAGACAGGGCACTGTGGTCAGAGAAAGAAGTGTCCCCTGAGGCAGAGTTCTATGATTTTAAGGAACACACTTCCATTCTTCCGAGAAGTGATGAGGAGCCAGAGAATTTGGATGGGAAAAGCAAGAGAGCTAATGACCTTAAATAAATAAGTGGAAGTTCTGACTTGAATCAGTCCATACAAAATTATTTCCTCCCTCTTTTCCTTCCCGTCTATCCATCCATCCATCCATTGATCTATTTATCTATTATAAGTATGCATTTCTATCACCATCTTGTTCTGAAAGCATATGTAGCTTACAAAGATAAAAATTAAGTAACTGGGGAAACGAGCACCTAGATTGGTCGGGAGGAAGAGTGGTAGATGGATGGTAAGAAGCAATAAAAGCGTAATAGAAACAAAGATAATGCTATGGCTAACATGTACTAAATGTTTACTGTGTTGCAGGCAACAAATGATGTATATGTATTAACTCCTTTAATCTTCCTAACAACCCTGTAAGGGAAGTTCTATTATTACTCTCTTTTATAGATGAGGAAACTGAGGCACAAAGAAGTCTTACAACTAACACGTGGCAGAAATGGGATTTGAACTAACCATACACTGGAGCCTGCCCTCTTTCCCACCTGTTCTGTCTCTTGAAACAGGGACAGTTTGTAGCCACAGTACATGATATAAAGTCCGTAGTCTCGTACAGGTAGACCTCAAATTTTACTCTCATCAGTCAGGGCAAAGAAAAACAGAGTCTTGAAGACTATACACCAGAGGGCCTCCATCTCTTTGTTTACACATGGGGCCAGATGCAGAGCTCTCAGGCTGAACAGGCACTCAAGAGTATAGGCACTCCTCCTGTGGGTGGCGAAGGCCTTCCATGGCCACCCCTGAGGGTCATGCCAGTCCATGGCTGAGAAAGCCTGTGAGTCAGCACCTCTCAGGTTGCTTTCCCTCCATCCCACTGAAGGATTTGCGTGGATAAACTCAGAGTGTAGGCTGTTTGAAAAAGTCATGCATGATTCAAACAGATGACAAAGAATGTAAATGACATAATTTGTACTTACACCTTTTGGGTGACCTTATGACAAAATCCAAACTATATGTTAACAGTATTTATTTCTTACTATTTAAAAAATTATAAGGTGGTAATCAGGTAAAAATAATTATGAACATTTGACTCCCTGTGAATTTAGAATGCTGCGGGATTATTAAAAAAAGAGATGTCACATTTGAATATGAAAAACAGAGTTTATGGTCTAAAAGAGAAAGAAAAACTATACATTTAAAAACAAATTAAAGAAAGAAACTAAGAAATAGATATAGGTTTACCATTTACCATTGAGTTTATACCAACTCATGGTACCCCCACACATGTCAGAGTAGAACTGTGCTCCACAGGGTTTTCAAGGGCTGATTTTTTTGGAAGTAGATCACCAGATATTTCTTCCCAGGTGCCTCTGAGTGGACTCAAACTTTTGGTTAGCAGCTGAGCACATTAACCATTCACACCACCCAGGAATTGCTGCAAATTTGAATGCCTTAGTTCCGAGGGTTGTGTCATCTGTATATTGCAGGTTGATGAGTCCTCCTCCAATCCTGATGCTGTGTTCGTCATATAGTCTAACTTCTCGGATTATTTGCTCTGCATACAGATTGAAGAAGTATGGTGAAAGGATACAATCCTGATGCACACCTTTCCTGACTTTGAACCACGCAGTATGCCCTTGTTCTGTTCGAACAACTGCCTCTTGGAACGTATGTATAGTTTCCTCGTGAGCACAAGTGAGTGTTCTGGATTTCCCATTCTCTGCAATGTTATCGATAATTTCTTATGATCCACACAGTCAAATGCCTTTGCACAGTCAATGAAACACAGGTAAACATCTTTCTGGTATTCTCTGTTTCAGCCAAGATCCATCTGACATTAACAATGATATCTCTCATTTTATGTCCTCTTCTGAATCTGGCTTGTAGTTCTGGCAGTTCCCTGTCCATGTATTGCTGCAACCATTTTTAATGATCTTCAGAAAAATCTTACTTGCATGTGTGTCATGGATTGAATTGTGTCCCCCAAAAACGTCTGTCAATTTGGCTGGATCATGATTCCCAGTACTGTGTGATTGTGTACCACTTTGTAATCGGATGTGATTTCCTTATGTGTTGTAAACTCTATCACTATGATGTAATAAAATGGATTAGTGGCAGTTATACTGATGAGGTCTACAAGATTAGGTAGTGTCTTAAGCCAATACCTTTTGAGATATAAAAGAGAGAAGTGAGTAGAGACACATGGGAACCTCATTCCACCAAGAAAGCAGTGCTGGGAGCAGAGCGCGTCCTTGCACAGAGAAGCTCCCAGACCAAGGGAAGATTGATGAGATGGACCTTCCTCCAGAGCCAACAGAGAAAGTGTTCCCTTGGAGTTGACGCCCTAAATTTGGACTTGTAGCCAACTGGACTGAGAGAGAATAAACTTCTCTTTGTTAAAGCCGTCCACTTGTGGTATTTCTGTTACAGCAGCACTAGATGACTAAGACAGTGTGACTTTAATAATATTGTTCTATAATTTCCAAGTTCCACTGGATCACCTTTATTTGGAACGGACACATATATAGATCTCTTCTAGTCTGTATGATGAGCAAATAATCCGAGAAGCTGCACTATATGATGAAGAACGCGGCATCAGGATTGGAGGAAGACTCATTAACAGCCTCTGATATGCAGATGACACAACCTTTCTTGTAGAAAGTGAAGAGGACTTGAAGCACTTACTGATGAAAATCAAAGACTACAGCCTTCAGTATCGTTGCACCTCAACATAAAGAAAACAAAAACCTTCACAACTGGACCAATAAGCAACATCATGAAAAACGGAGAAAATACTGAGTCGTCAAGGATTTCAGTTCACTTGGATCCACAGTCAATGCCCGTGGAAGCAGCAGTCAAGCAATCAAATGACGCATTGCATTGGGCAAATCTGTTGCAAAAGACCTCTTAAAAGTGTTAAAAAGCAAAGACGTCTCTTTGAGGGTGTGCCTGACCCAAGTCATGGTATTTGCAATCTCCTCATATGCATGGGAAAGCTGGACAGTGAATAAGGAAGACTGAGGAAGAAATGATGCATTTGAATTATGGTGTTAGTGAAGGATGTTGAATATACCATGGACTGCCAGAAGAACGAACACATCTGTCTTGGAGGAATTACAGCGAGAATGCTCCTTAGGAACATGTCTCATGTACTCTGGACATGTTATCAGGTGGGACCAGTCCCTGGAAAAGGACATCATGCTTGGTAGAGGATCAGTGAAAAAGAGGAAGACCCTCAAAGAAATGGACAGACACAGTGCCTGCAACAATGGGCTCAAACAAAGCAATGATTTTGAGTACGTTATGATAGACCGGGCAGTGTTTTGTTCCATTGTACATGGGGTTGTTATGAGTCAGAACTGACTCAACGGCACCTAACAAGTTCTGAGGGGAAGATGGGGCAATAGGTGGCTGGGGCCACACAGGTGTATAGCTTGGTGAATTTGGAGTTTAAAGGACAACTGTGAGTTGGGCTCTCAGAATAACCATTCTTCTCTGGCCTTCATAAGACCTAATACCTTAGAGCTTCCACCTAAGTTCTCTTGGGACTTCTGCGAACTTATTCAACACCTTTAAGGAGTTTGTGAATGCTGTGATGAAAGCGGAGCCCTGCTGGTATAGTAGTTAAGAGCTCAGCTCAGCTGCTAACCAAAAGGTCCACAGTTTGAATCCACCAGCTGCTCCTTGGAAACCCTGTGGGAAGCAATATTTAAATTAGAAAAAAATAGAATTCAGTGATCAATTGAAATGAACAAGTTCTACTAGCTAAAATACATGAAACTCAAAACTTTTTAAAATACCATAAAGCTCATATTTATTCTGGAAGGCTTTTAACAAACTTTCTTTCTTTCTTTTGACCTACCAATATATTTGGTTATATTTAAGTAATATAATTAGTAGTTTGTTGTGTTTGGAGCCCTGGTGGCACAGTGGTTAAGAGCTTCACTGCTAATCAAAAGGTCAGCAGTTCAAATCCACCAGCTGCTCCTTGGAAACCCTATGGGGCAGTTCTGCTCTGTCCTATAGGATCACTATGAGTTGGAATCACCTTGAAGGCAGTGGGTTTGGTTTTGTTTATTTAGGAGATCTTAATTTTTCCTGTAAAGAGCCAGATAGCAAATAGTTTAGATAGCAACTTTTAAGGCTTTACAGGCCACGTGGAATCTCTGTAGCATATTCTTCTTTGTTTTCTTACAATCTCTTAAAAATATAAAGATCATAATTAGCTCAAGGTCCATACCATGGGCCAGCATGTCACAGTCTGCTGACTTCCATATTTTGTGTATAATCTATGAAAATATCTACATAGTTCATATTACATTTAAATAGTTAATATCACATTTACATTAATTAAGTTACAGATATAATTCCCTATGAACATCTTTTTTTTGAGAGCACCTGGGACATTAACAAAAATTTACCAAATAGTGTACCAGAAAGAAATATTACATTTTTCCTACAGCATTAGTTTTCATTTTGTGGTCTGGGGATCCCCGAGATCTTTTCATGGAGTAAGGTCAAATCTATTTTTATAAATATATGAGATGTTATTTGCCTTTTTCACTCTCAATCTCTCACACAGGTACAGCGAGATTTTCCAGACACTACATTTATATGCTATCTCAAGTGACTGAATTCAGAAGCAGATATGAGAATTCAGCTGTCTTCTACTGAGCCAGACAGTAAAGAGATCAGCAAAAATGTAAAAAAGGCTGCTTTTTTTTTGTTTTGGAAAATATAGTCATTTTTCCTCAAAATGTGTTATACATTTTGCGCTAAGAGGTAATGGGGTGTATTACCGATATTTTTAAAGGAATTAATAAATATATATTTTAAAAATCTTTCAATTTATTTTTATATGATAAATATTGATGAATATAACCCACATAAACCAAAGTTTTTTGGTGGTCCTCTACAATGTTTAAGAGAGTAGAAAGGTTTTGAGACCCCAAAGTTTGAGAACTATAGTCCTAGAGATAAGTGTACAGGCCATATTCTTTTACTACAATATGTTGTTGTTATTAGTTGCCATCAAGTAAGCTCTGAGTTGCAGGGATCTTATGTTTAACAGAATGAAACATTGACAAGTTCTGAGACATATTCATGACTGTTGATATGCTCAAGTCCATTCTTGTGCCCACTGGGTATTTTGAGTGACTTCCAACCTAAGGAGCTCATCTTCCAGCACAGTATCAGATAACATTCTGTTGTGACTCATACAAATTTTATTGGCGAACTTTTGGAAGTAGATCACCAGGTCTTTCTTCCTAGTCTGTCTTAGTCTGGAAGCTCCTCTGAAACCTGTCCACCATGGGTGACCCTGCTGGTGTTTAAAATACCAGTGGCACAGATTCCCGCATCACAGCAATGTGCAACTCACTACAGCATGACAAACTGACCAATGGGTTTGGGGGTGGACAGCACAATATATCTACACATTAATTAGATGTGTTTAATCTTTTTTTCTTAATCAATAAAGTTTTAGGCATCTTTTCACATCAAACCTCTGGGACGTACAGATACAAAACTGAAGATAATAATTACCCTCAAGGAACTCACAATCTAATTGCAGAAGAAAGATATGTTTGTGTGTGTGTGTGTGTGTGTGCTTTAGGTGAAAGTTTACAGTGCAAGTTAATTTCTCATTCAAAAATTTATACACATATTGTTTTTTGACATTAGTTGCAATCCCCACAATGTGACAGCACACTCCCCCTTTCCACCACGGGTTCCCTGTGTCTATTCGACCAGTTCCTGTCCCTTCCTGCCTTCTCATCCTGCCTTTGGACAGAAGCTGTCCCTTTGGTCTCATATATCTGATTGAACTAAGAAGCAGATTACTCACATGTATTATTTTTTGTTTTACAGTACTGTCTAATCTTTGTCGGAAGAGTGGGCTTTGGGAATGTTTTCAGTTCTGCGTTAATAGTGCATCTGGGGGCCATAATTTCTGGGGTTCCTACAGTCTCTGTCAGACATTAAGTCCAGTCTTTTTACAAGAATTTGAGTTCTGCTCTACATTTTTCTCCTGCTCCGTCCAGGACTCTCTGTGTGTTCCCTGTCAGGGCGGTCATTCGTGGTTGCCGGGCACTATCTAGTTCTTCTGGTCTCAGCCTGGTGGAGCCTCTGGTTCATTCGGTCCTTTAGTCCTTTGGGCTAATATTTTCCCTGTGTCTTTGGTTTTCTTCATTGTCCTTTGCTCCAAGTGGGATGGAAGCAATTGATGTATCTTAGATGGCCACTTGCAAGCTTTTAAGACACCAGGCGCCATTCACCAAAGTGAGATGTATAAAATTTTCGTTATGAACTATGTTATACCAATTGACCTAGATGTCACCCGAAACTATGGTCTCCAGGCCCCAGCCCCAGCTACTCTGTCCTTCAAAGTGTTTGAATGTGTCCAGGAAAGTTCTTTGCTTTTGCTTTGGTCCAGTGGTGCTGACTTCCCCTGTATTGTGTGTTGTCCTTCCCTTTACTGAAGTTGATCCTTGTCTACTATCTAGTCAGTGATTTCCACTCTCCCTTCCTCCCCAGCCTTGTAACCATCAAATAATGCTTTTTTTCTATGTTTAAACCTTTTCTTGGGTTCTTATAATAGCAGTCTCATACAATATTTGTCCTTTTGTGACTGATGTATTTCACTCAGCATAATGCCTTCCAGATTCATCCATATTGTGAGATGTTTCATGGATTCATCATTGTTCTTTATCGTTACATAGCATTCCTTTGTATATATGTGCTATAACTTGTTTATCCATTCATCTATTGATGGATATTTAGTTTGTTTACATCTTTTTGCTGTTGTGAACAATCGTGCTGCAATGAACATGGGTGTGCATATATCTGTTCGTGTGATGGCTCGTATTTCTCTCTGGTATTTTTCTAGCAATGGGATTGCTGGATCATATGGTATTTCTATTTCTCGCTTTTTAAGGAAGTGCCATATCATTTTCCAAAGTGGTTGTACCATCTTACATTCCCACCAGCAGTGCATAAGAGTTCCAATCTCTCTACCACCTCTCCAACATTTCTCATTTTTGTTTTTTGGATTAGTGCCAACCTTGTTGGGGTGAGATGGTATCTCACTGTAGTTTTTATTTGCATTCCTCTAATGGCTAGAGAGTGTGAGCATTTCCTCGTGTCCGTTAGCCACCTGAATGTCTTCTTTGGTGAAGTGTCTGTTCATATCCTTTGCCTATTTTTAAATTGGGTTATTTGTCTTTTTGTTGTTGAGGTGTTGCTGTATCTTGTAGATTTTAGAGATTAGACCCTTATCGGATATATCATAGACAAAAAATTCTCCCAGTCTGTGGGTTCTTTTTTCACTCTTTTGGTGAAGTCTTGATGAGCATAAGTGTTTGATTTTTAAGAGCTCCCAGGTATCTAGTTTATCTTCTGGTGTTTGTGCATTGTTAGTTATGGTCTGTATACTATTTATGCCATGTATTAGGGCCACTAGTGTTGTCCTTTTTTTTCCCTCCATTATCTTTATCATTTTAGGTTTTGTATTTAGGTCTTTGATCCATTTTGAGTTAGTTTTTGTATATGGTGTGAGGTACGGGTCCTGTTTCATTTTTTTTTTTTTTTCTTTTACAGATGAATATCTGTTTATGCCAGCACCATTGGTTAAAGAGACTGTCTTTCCTCCATTTAACAGAAATTGGGCCTTTGTCAAATATTAGCTGCTCATAGGTGGATGGATTTATGTCTGGGCTCTCAATTCTGTTCCATTGGCCTATGTGTCTGTTGTTATACAAGTACCAGACTGTTTTGACTATCGTGATGATATAATAGGTTTTAAGATATGTTTAATCTGTTAATAATAAACTAGTGAAGCCCTGAATTTTCTTCAAAAAGAACCATCCCCTATCACCATCAGACTGTTTGCCAGCCATCCAAGGAAGAGATGCAAAGAAACCCCAGGCAAAAACATCACCTCCCAGTATCCTTTTCCAAAGATTTCTGACATATTCGGTAGGGTTAGTCTACGTGGGATGAGGCAGGATCTAAAATTCAAGTAAAAGGAAAATATCTAACTAGGATGTAGAGACAGATAATAAGGAGAATAGGGAGTAGCTAACAAGGGATAAACCATGGTAGTTATATTAATTCAAGATGGGAAAGTGAAACCAAATGAGAAGTCTGAATTTCATTTTTAATGGGATTAAGTATCCTTCAACAACTGTGCAAATGATGTTCACTTTCATTTTCAAAGCTCAAGGAAGTGATATTCGTCTTAAGACCTAAGGCAGCTTTTAAAATAATCAATTGGAAAAGAAAAAAAACAAAACAAAAAAACCCAGATCTAATTACCTACAAGTAGTTTAATGACTTGGAAAACTGGTTGTTGTTGCTGAAAAATATAAAAATCAATGCATTATTTGTGGATTTAACTTTTTAGTTTGTAAGTGAGCCTTTTATTGAAGTAAGAAATATATTCAGGAACATATACAAGTTAATGTGTGCAACTTGTGAATTTGCACAAAGTGAAAGTGAATAAAGCTGAATAACTACCAACCAGAGCAGGAAACAGAACACTACCATCACCCGTGAAACCCTCCTAGTCACTATACTCTCTTTTCTCCCAAATAATCATCATTTCCACTTTTAACACCATATATTAGTTGTTTCTTTTTTAGAAATTTATATAAATGGAATCATTCATTATGTATTCCTTTGTTTCTGACATACTGTTGCTCAACATTATGTTTGTGAAATTCATCCATGTTGTTAGGTAATTTTTGATTTAATTGTTGTCAAGTATTTCGTGTATGAATATTCTGAAATTTATTTATTCATTTTGCTTATTCATGGACAGTAAGTATTTTCCAAGCTTTCGGCTGTTACAGATAGTTCTGCCAAGAACATTCTTGTACATTTTTATTTTCTTTTTTGGTCCATGTTTAAGGCATATCTAGGGATGGAATTGCTGGGTCATGTGCATATTTATCATAAGTAGTAGATACTTCCAATTCCCGAAATAGTTACAATAATTTACACACCACATAGCAGTTTATGAGAATTCTAGTTGTTCCATCCTTCTCAACATTTCAGACTTTCAACCTTTTTAATTTTAGCCATTCTAGTTGGGATTTAGTGGCATCTTCTTGTAGTTTTATTTTCCATTTCCCTATGTTTGCGGTTGGGCAACTGTTTCAGATATTTATTGGCAAATTAGATATCCTCTTTTGTAAAGTTGTTCATTCCTGCATTTTTTAAATTGAGTTGTCTGTATATTTTATTGATTTATAGTTCTTCATATATATTCTAAAGATGAGTCTTCCATTGGATATATTCATTGCAGATATTGTCTCCCCATCTGTGGCTTACCTTTTCATTCATTTATTCATTCATTCATTAAGTGTATCCTTTGATAAATAAAACTGTTTCTTTTAATGCAATCCAGCTCATACATCTTTTCTTTTAATTTTTGCTTTTCGTATTCTATTTAAGAAATCTTTGTCTCTCCTGAAATTACAAAGATAATCTCCTATTTTCCAGAAACTGTACTGTTTTACCTTTCACATTTAGGTAAGCCATCTATTTGGAGTTTATTTTTTTATTTATGGTGTGAGATAGGGTTCAAGAATCATTTATTCCATTTAGAAATCCAGCTGATGAGTATCATTTATTGAAAAGACTGTTCATTCACTCTAAATCCCATATTTATAACAAAACAGGTGTCCATACATAGGTGAATCTTCTGAATTCTCTCTTCTGTTTCATTTATTTTAACCTTGCACCAGTGCCACATGTCTTAAATGTCATTGCATTGTATTAATTTTTAACATGTGTTAGTATACTCTTTACTTTTATTCTTTAACTTTATTCTTCTTTTAGAATATCTGGGATAATCTTAGTCCTTTGAATTGCCATATGAATATTAACTGTGACTCTGTGTATTCTTTCCATCTACTTTTGATGCTTCCTGCATTTCAGAAGGTAGCAATATGATCAAGAACCAATGGTACCGAAGGAAGAAGTCCAAGCTACACTGAAGACATTGGCGAAAAACAAGGCTCCAGGAATTGACGGAATACCAACTGAGATGTTTCAAGAAACAGATGCAACACTTATCTATGCCAAGAAATTTAGAAGACAGCTACCTGGCCAACTGACTGGAAAAGATCCATATTTATGCCTATTACCAAGAAAGCTGATTCAATCGAATGTGGAAATTATTGAACAATATCATTAACATCATACGCAAGTAAAATTTTGCTGAAGATCATTCAAAAGCGGCTGTAGCAGTATAAAGACAGGGAACTGCCAGAAATTCAAGCTGAATTCAGAAGAGGACATGGAACCAGGGATACCATTGCTGATGTCAGATGGATCTTGGCTGAAAGGAGAGAATACCAGAAAGATATTTACCTGTGTTTTATCGACTATATAAAGGCATTCAACTGTGTGGATCATAACAAATTATGGATAACGTTGCAAAGAATGGGAATTCCAGAATACTTAATTGTGCCCATGAGGAACCTGTATATAGACCAAAAAGCAGTAGTTCAAACAGAAAAAGGAGATACTGTGTGGTTTAAAGTCAGGGACGATGTGCATCAGGGTTGTATCTTTCACCATACTTATTCAATGTGTATGCTGAGCAAATAAATCTCGGAAGCTGGGCTATATGAAGAAGAATGTGGCATCAGGATTGGTGGAAGACTCATTAACAGCCTGCATTATACAGATGACACAACCTTGCTTGCTGAAAGTGAAGAGGACTTGAAGCAGTTACTGAGGAAAATCAAAGACTACAGCCTTCAGTACGGATAACACCTCAACATGAAGAAAACAAAAATCCTCACAACTGGACCAATAAGCAACGTCATGATAAATGGAGAAAAGATTGAAGTTGTCAAGGATGCCATTTTCTCAGGTCCACAATCAACGCCCATGAAAGCAGCACTCAAGAAATCAAACAACACACTGCATTGGGCAAACCTGCTGCAAAAGACCTCTCTAAAGTGTTCAGAAGCAAAGATGTCATTTTAATGACTAAGGTGCGCCATGGTGTTTTCAATCACCTTATATGCATACAAAAGCCAGACTAAGAATACGGAAGACAGAAGAATTGATACCTTTGAATTATGTATGGTGTTGGCGAAGAATATTGAGTATACCATGGTCTGCCAAAAGAACAAATAAATCTGTCTTGGAAGAAGTACAGCCAGAATGCTTCTTAGAAGCAAGGATGGTGAGACTTCACCTCATGTGTTTTGGATACATTACCAGGAGGGACCAATCCCTGGAGAAGGACATCATGCTGGGTAAAGTAGAGAGTTAGCGAAAAAGAGGAAGACCCTCAACGAGATGGACTGACACAGTGGCTGCAACAGGGAGCTCAAGCATAACAACGATTATGAGGATGGTGAAGGACCAGCCAGTGTTTCATTCTGTTGTGCATAGGGTCCCTATGAGTCAGAACCGACTCGACAGCACCTAACAACAACAACTACATGAATGTTTGCATTAATTTGTCAACTTGCACTGAAGTAGAAAAGCTGCTGAGATTCTGATTGGGATTACGTTGAATCTGTACGTCAACTTGGGGAAATTGACATTTTAAATATAATAGCTTTTCTAATTCATGAAAAGTATTTATTATTCCATTGATTTAGGTATTCTTTTTATAGCTCTCAATAATGTTTTGTGATGTACTCCATAGATGTTTTACATATCTTTTGTTAAACTTATTCCTAAATATTTGATGTTTGGTGATGCCAATGTAAAGGTTAACCTTGTCGTTAAATTTTATTTTCTACTTCTTTAGTTAGGAATTGTTTCTCAAGAAATATTGATTTTTGCATATTTTATCCACAAGCTTGCTGTATTCGTTTAGTAAATACAATATCTTATCACAGACATGTTGGCATCTGATTTGATTTCCCTAGATTCAGAGAAAATTTTATAGATGATTTCAATATTTTGAATTTTTTGAGAACTGCTTATGGCCCTGCAAATGGTTGATTTTGGTGAATGTTCCAATGTTTAACAATCTATAAACAATATATTTCAAGTGCACTTGAAAAAAATCCATACAGTGTAATAGTTGTAGTGTTAGATTTTGCATTGCTGGACAAGAAAATGTGCAAATTACCACTTAGCATAAATAATTTCCCTAAATTGAGCACTTGTGCCACTTAAAATATTAATCTCTTCTAAGTGGCTTTAGAAGCCCTGGTGGGACAGTGGTTAAGAGCTAGGCTGCTAACCAAAAGATAAGCAGATCGAATCCACCAGCCGCTCCTTGGAAACCCTATGGGGCAGTTCTACACTGTTCTATAGGGTATCTATGAGTTGGAATTGACCCAACAGCAATGCGTTTGGTTTTGGTAAATGGTTTTAACAGAGAAAATAAACCATATATGCTCATACAGTGTTCTTTTTTAAAGCTATAGTTATTATTTCATAATCTTCAGTCTTTTTCATCTGTATGACTTTGATCTAAAACTCTGTTTCTGACATGAATCTGTTTTAATTAAATCCTGAATATGCACGTACGCAATGAACTGTAGAAATCAGAGAGTCGTACCCCTTAAATGGAGCCAGGCCATCCGTCTCTCGCAGTACAAATTCTTAATTCAACTACTTATTTTTTTTATGTTTTTTAAAGTTATACATGCATTTGCCAAATACCTGTGAATTGCAGATCACAGTGGTCTTAGGGTAACATTTGATGTAGTTCTCTTAGCCAACTAGATTTTTTTTTTTTGACCCAAGCTCTTTTAAATCAAATATAATACAAACTTATGAGACTAATTTTTAAAATTCATATCCACTTAGATATTCAACTATGTGTGTCTGTGTAAAATGAGAGTGTAAGTGAAGTCTTCTTTATGTGATAATCATCCTCTGTCTGCATCTTGAACAATCTCTCTCTCTTTTCACCATCTTCTTTACACCTTGCCTCTCCCCTTACTTTCCAATATCATGATGTCTTCCACAGTTTTTTCTTAGCCTGGCTGGTGTCCTATAGAAAGAGTGAATTACTTACAATGGGTCTTAGAAAGGCACGGATTCATCCAGATGCCCCCTTAGCTCTCCCCTCATGCCTCTATGATTTTGGCTGGAGCAGAAAGTTCAATTATACAAACATTCTTGAATCTTTGACTGGAATTTATCAAGCATCTCATTTCTTCACAGATACATAACTACATTTGTAGGACAGCAACACGTTGCCATAAAAGAAGATTGGTACACAGACATTAGGAGGTCACATGGAGCTTAGGAGCTTGGGAATCTTTCCCTTACCTAACTCTCTTCGTGGTAAGAATTTCCAAGCACTTTCTCTGGGAAAATGCATATTTTTAGTTCTTTCCCTGTCATTTAATCTGAATGAAAGAAAAGGCTTTGAAGGAACCAGTCTTTCAAAAAACTCTTAGGTGAACTGACTGACCTTCCAATTTTTTTGAGAATCCCCCTTTTGTGACTACAGTGAAGGGTATGAGATCCATTGGCAATCTAAAGCTTTTCAATACAGTCAGCATGGGAACCAGGATGCAGTTTCAGCCTGACCTCTGGACTTCTTAACTTGTTCTTTTCAAATTGACTCTGGAAGTTAATTTTCCAAGAAGGACCCCAAATTTCATAGGAATAATGTCCTCAGATGTTTTAAAAGTGTTAGTGATTCATAGTCTTTTTTTGATTTCAAGATTTAATTTGGGAAATTGCTTTCTACAACTCTCTCTCTGTAGCTTTGCTCCATCTTGTCTATAATAACCTAGTGTTCTAAGCAATTGATACCAAATTAGAAGTTTCTTTAAAATGTCTTTTTTTTGTGTGTGTGTGTGTGTGATATATATCCCTAAGTCAACTTCATATAAAACATTTTGAACATCTATGGAGAATGGACAACCCTGTCAAAATAGGAGCCGAAATGAAAATATTCTTGTAATTTAAACACCATCTCCTTCATTTCTCTCTTTAAATTTTGGTTCTTAAGCAAATATGTTTTATTGGGTATATAGTTCAAGAGTCAATAGCCTTCTTGTTGCACATATTGTAAGTTACTGTTTCCTCAGCTTTCTTCCAAAAAAGAACTTCAATACCCAAGACTGACATTCATCAACCAAGCAGGTTTTATAGGAGTATAATCTATCAGTAGTGCAGAAGTTTTCTCTTGTGGTTAAACTGCCTATTCACATTTTAGAAGTGTGGACACTAGTGAATTATTTGTGACCTGGGGCTGACTTAATCCTACGGTGTCAGGAAACCAGTGACTAATGAACCATTTCTTCTCACAATTTGCTGATTATGGGAAAGACAGGGCCTCATTTTCTTGCAACTTGACGAAACCCATTACTTGAGTTTGGTTTGGACTTATTTGGTCATTGACATTGACCTGTGGAACACTGGGAATTTACATGAGATTGACAAAAAAAAAGTTTGTTCATATGAAAGAATCTTCATATGTTTTAATTGTTCAGGAAAGAGGAAGGAGGGTTAATAGACGTTACTGGGGGTGGGAGGGTTAGAAGGTGCAATGACTGAAGCCCTCCCCAAAAGCCACTCCTCTCTTCTGACATTAGATCTAGCTGAGAGGCTTGAGTACTTTTTTTGTTTGTTTGTTTTTGTTTTCTTTTAAATAAAATACATGGGAGAGGAAGTACATATTAAATAATAATGGGCTTTCAATGTATCATGATGGCATGTTACATTTAAAATGGCGCCATGGGAGAGTGAAATGAGAAAGCCAGTTAAAATGCAGGTCCCAGAGAAAATCAAGCGCTAATATCCTAGAGCATACACTGTATGTAATAAATTAACTTCTCTCCCATGATGTAGAATTGTACTAGCATGTACTATCCTTGGGAGACTTGAAAAAATTGTCACTCAAATAATTTTCTGTGTTCTGTGGTTCACATGAGGAACCTCAGTTGAGAAAGATGACCTCAGCTATGAACCATTTTTCAAGTTTTTCAAATTCAAAACATATTAACAGGAAATTGAAAAGTTCAAGATGATTGCTTTGTTTCATTAAATACTAAATAGAAAGCTCGCTATTAACTGTTCTTTTATGCCTCTAAAGACATTAAAATCAATTAAAGACATATTATATTTTCAAAGACTTCTGACTTTTTAAAATTCTATTATAATTCATTATATTGGTGCCTAACTGTTTTAAATTATTATTATTTTTAAAAAATTGTTATGATGTTTTAGAAAAATCTAGACTAGTGTATTCTGAAAGACTGTTTTTTTGGAGCTGATGAAGGAAAGGTGGATTCCTAAGAATTCTGGAAAAAGTTAAAAGGGTCTTAAATCTGATTTTAAGTTCCTCTTTGGGGAAGACAAGTTATTTTATATGTAGTAACTTCCTTTTTTGAGTGAAGCCATAAACATTTTTCCAAGAAAGTAAAATGTAATACTGATATATTTTTTTCTTCCTTTGATGGTTTTTTCATTTTACCAGAACTTCAGAATACCTGGTAAAATTCAACCTTTTTGGGTTGAGAAACCTGAGTTCACATTTCTCTCCCAGTACCACTGAGAGCAGCAAGACTGGTAGTCATGGTTCCTTAGAGAAATGCTAGCACCTTCTTTATTAAACCACCAGCTCTCCCAGTCTCCCTCAGAAATGATATCTGGGAGCATCCTTCACCAGGACACTAGCTACTGCAATGGCTCGCCTTTCAATATGTTCATACACTTGAATTTGTTTGGAAAGGTTAAAATGAATATGAAATATGAAACAGATATTTAATCCTCTTGATGGTTCTATGTATTACAGTAATGTCTTATAAACTCTCTGAAAATAATGGGGCCTCAAATTTATTTCTTTCTGTTCCCAAGCCAAATTGTGAAACTCTTGGATTGGTGACATATAATCTCCCATTAGCTACCTTCAACAGCCTGCTGCTAAAATGTAATCAAATGCAGGAAACTTAGTGGAAACCAAGGAAGACCACTTGGGTGGTCTTTTTGACTGCAGAGGTGGACTGTTCTAATTCAGATTACTGACCCCATTATAAACCCATAGAAAGTGACTCTAATGTTAACTATAACACCCTTCTCCCCTGAAGAAAATACATTCAATTTACAAAGTAGTCCCACAGACACACACGTATACAAAGCTTGGAAATCTTAAGAAAATAAGCAACACAATTTCACTTAGTTGGACAGTCAGCAAGTTAGTGATTTTGTGGTTTGACCTTCATATGGTACATCAATCATGGCAAATTTCTTTCTCTCTCCCTTCCAAGTAAAACCACTACTTCCCACACAACATGTCATTACCATCACAATAGGATCTGCTGGGTAATAAAGTTTGGATTCTATCCTTAACTTTAAAGCCCTATTTGAAATCACAGCTTACTTCCTGTTGCAACTTAGCTTTAAAACAGACTTCTAGTGATCTTGGCTGATCACTCTCTCTTTTTTTTTAAGTTTTTTGTTCTATTACCTTGCAAGTCAGTTTGGATTTGCTGTTTTCCCACAAGACACGAGATTTTCTTAAAGTATACCATCATTTTTCTATGTCTTTCTTAAGATGAGGAAAGAAGAACCAGGAAAATGGAAATAAAGTGCCCATCGTTCTATGGGACAGGCATTTAAGTGCTTGATCTAACCGAAGCATAACTTGTATTTACACAACTCAATGACAATCCAACCCAATAAATGTACTAAATCATATGAATAAGCATTAAACCATCAGAAACACTTCACAATAATGTTTGTTGTCAAATTGAGAATGTAAATTTTAATATTTAAGATAAAGGTGATTCAAAACAATGCAGAAATTATCATTGATATCACATGTAAGTAAAATTGTGCTGAAGATCATCCAAAAACAGTTGTAGCAGTCCCTTGACAGGGAACTGCCAGAAATTCAAACCAGATTCAGAAGAGGATGTGGAATGGAGGAATATCATTGCTGATGTCAGATGGATCTTGGCTGAAAGCAGAGAATACCAGAAAGATGTTTATCTATGTTTTATTGACTATGCAAAGGCATTCAACTGTGTGGATCGTAACAGATTATGGTTAACATTGCAGAGAATGGGAATGCCACAACACTTAACTGTGCTCATAAGAAACCTGTACATAGATTAAGAGGCAGTCATTCAAAAAGAACCAGGGTATACTACATGGTTTAAAGTGAGGAAAGGTGTGCTTCAGGGTTGTATCGTTTCACTATACCTATTCAATTTGTATGCTGAGCAAATAATCTGAGAAGCTGGACTATATGAAGAAGAACGTGGCATCAGGATTGGAGGAAGACTCATCAACAACCTGTGATATGCAGATTACACAACCTTGCTTGCTGAAAGTGAAGAGGACTTGAAGCACTTATTGATGAAGATAAAAGACTACAGCCTTCAGTATGGATTACACTTTAACATAAAGAAAGCAAAAGTCCTCACAACTGGACCAATAAGCAACATCATGAAAAATGGAGAAAAGATTGAAGTTGTTAAGGATTTCATTTTACTTGGATCCACAATCAATGCCCATGGACGCAGCAGTCAAGAAATTAAATAACGCATTGTGTTGGGCAGATCTGCTGCAAAAGATCTCTTTAAAGTGTTCAAAAGCAAACATGTCAGTTTAAGGACTAAGGAGCACTTGACCCAAGCCATGGTGTTTTCAATCACCTCATAAGCTTATGAAAGCTGGCCAATGAATAAAGAAGACTGAAGAAGAATTGATGCCTTTGAATTATGGTGTTGGCGCAGAATATTGAATATATCAGGGACTGCCAGAAGAACAAACAAGTCTGTCTTGGAAAAAGTACAACCAGAATATTCCTTAGAAGCAAGGATGGCAAGACTTCATCTCACATACTTTGGACATGTTATCAGGCAGGACCAGTCCCTGGAGAAGGACCTCATGCCTAATAAAGCAGAGGGTCAGCAAAAAAGAGGAAGCCCCTCAACGGGATGGATTGACCTAGTGGCTGCAACAAGGGGCTCAAGCATAATGATTGTGAGGATTGTGCAGGACCGGGCAGTGTTTCGTTCTGCTGTACACAGGGTTGCTATTATAAGAACTGACTCGACGGCCCTAACCACAAAATATATTTAATATGACTATCCAGACATTTGATTTTAAATTTAAAGCCAAATAAACTTGAATAGTAACAAAAACATACTGTTTAGAGTTCCAAGTATTTTCATACACATTAACAAAATTTTCTTATCATGTCTGGCAGATAAGGCAGGGGCAGGTACAATTAATCCAATTTTTGCAAGGAGAAATTAAGTGACCACAGTTTTATACTTCCTGGAAGGATCCCAAAGAGTAAAAATACCTTCTCCTCTAACTTGTTTTTCCACTTCATTTGATTTCACTCCTAAAATTCCATTAATTAGATATTTATTCTGGTTCCAAAACATGTTTTAAATCAAACAAATCTATGTCTTACAGCCTCTCGAGGAGGTTCTTTAGAAATTCATACACTTAGATAATTTAGTTCAGATTTTTTTATTAATACATGAGATAAAGACACTAACAATATTAAGTTTTGTACCCTAGCTGTTTCCAGCTCAAAATTCACTTTTACATCAATTCTCTCATTAAGTTTTCAGCCTCATCCTGTAATATTAACATTATTCTTAACATTGTTTTCGATGTGTGGCTTAGTTTCCTGGTGCTGCTGCAACAGAAATACAAGTGGGTGATTTCAAAGAACAGAAATTTAATTTCTCAACCTTGTTGATTCCTTCTATGCAGGTAATCCTTTTTATAACTCAGAAGTGATTAGATTTAGAACCCACCCTACTTGGGTATGATCTAATTTGCATAACAAAGGAAACTTTATTTCCAAACAGGATTATATCCACATGTATAGGGGTTAGGATTCCAACATATATGGGGGAGGGGGGACACAATTTAATCCATAACAGTGTGTAAACAGAATTAGAGAGTTTGAGATGATACCAGAATTCTAAATTTGGTATAAGCCTCAGTTCTGTCTCTTGTTGGGAAGAAAGGAGTTGTGGACAGGTGCAGAGGAGGTGATGATGCCTAAACCTGCTGAAACAAACCAATGGGAAGTGCAGACTTGAATGTGGCCACACAGTCTTGGGGCTGCTTGTGGCTATTCCTGTGGCCTATGGAGAATGGCCCTGTAAGCTGAGATAGTTCCTTTTCTTTTTCCTATTTAAAAAAAAAAAAATTGCACCTAGGAAAGCAAATGGACTCTTATTTTCTTCTGTCTTTTCCTCCTTGCCCTCCTCGTCTTTCCCTGGGCATCTGGCATCATGGAACCTGACTTCAGTTTCACAGTAAACTAGATCAACTGTTTTTAAAGGAGATTTTTGTTGATGGGCCTGGAAACCTAACCACCATTAGATTAAAAAACAAACAAACAAAAACATCCCCTTGGGAAGATGAGTCTTAAATTCTAAATAATTGATTTATATGTATAAGAATTTATTTTTTTCCAACACAGAAAGAAACTTCCTGCATATTGGTTACTTTCACTTTTTACTTAAAAGTATCTCAGCAAGGAATAGAGAAAACTAGAATTTCCAAGTAATTTTTCAGTAAAATATTTGCTTCGCCCCCCCTTAACTTTTTTTTTTTTTTTTTTTTTCTACTTGCTGGCTGACCTAGGATGTTTCCATGGCACCTGGTCCCATCTGCTCCATACTGAACTCTTTCAAATGCAGGTATAAATTACTTTTTCAACACATTTCTGCTACTCATTCTATGACGTGCCCCAACCAAATATAAGTTTCTGTTGGCCTAAAAATAGATCTCCTGCCATCTGGAGTCCTAAGTTTCTGCATTTTCTCTTTCACCTCGGAGCAACTCCAGCAGTCATAAAAGAACTTCACCTGATGTAATTGTATCTGCTTCCAACTGCTCCTACCGCATTCTGGAGCTTTCGTTCTGAGTGAATAATTCTCTGGTGCTATCACCTCCAGGTTTCCTGAAGGGATCAGATGCTCATTCATTTGGATATTTTCAAATCATCAAGAAAAAAAACTTAACAAATCCTGGGGCTTGATTTTCATTTTAGTCTTAGAGGTTTATTAAACTTCTTATGGTATACATATGTAAACTAGCTCAGAAAGTTCTCGAATTAAAACCTCCACATTCCCGACAATTCTTGAAAAGTGAAGTAGGTAAAAGAGGTCAAGTATTTTTAAAGTTTTCTACTGTAATACATGAAAATCAAAACGTATACTTAAGTCCATACTTGAATTTGCCTGTTTGCTAACAAAATGCATTATAGGAAGTCCACAAACACATATACCATTTTTGCATTCAACACAACAACGGGCAAGAAGGATACTGATACCAGATTTTAGAAAATTTCTCAAATTTTAGGAATAGCAAAGATGGGAAAATTTATTTCGGAATGTAGGGTGGAGATATTTTTCAACACTTGGCAAGTTCCGAGCTCCGCAACTTCCCCTTGATTCTTTGCGGTACTTTTTAGGTGGCCCTCAGCTTGCTTTCCCGTGTCCTCTCTTCTTCTTGCTCATAGTATTTTTTTTGGGAAGTCTGATCCTCTCCCCCAACTTCCCTCATTTCTGGCGTGTATATCCCTCAAATCTCGCCTTCCAACTCTTCTGAATTCCAGACACAAATCTTCGAATAACTCCTGAGCCCCTGTCCTTAGAAATACTACAGCTTGTTAAAGGAAACTCCAACACATTTGCAGTCCCCCCGGTTTACCCCGCCCCCACCGTTCCAGAAGTACGCAAAGCTCTCTTGGCTCTGAACCTGGTGTATGGCCACACCCCCAACACAAGCCACCACAGCTAAGACTCATATAAGCAACTCTTTTCCTCCCATTTTCCAAAGTCAAGAGGTCAGGAGGCCCTATCAGCTGTATATCCTTGATGGCTCCTTCATTTAATCTCTTTTTATCAACTAGGCAGGCTTCATTTCAATGGCTTCCAGGCTCTTCTGACTCCAAGTTTCCATTCTAAAATACAGATTCAACCCTGCTTTTCCCCACTAGCTAAAACAAACTAAAAATCCCCGAGCTTGGATATCCAATATATTTTATAATTTGGCTACGATCTTTCTTTCTTACCTGGTCTTCTAAAAATTTCCAACCAATATCAACTTTTATATACAGTCCTGTGGTTGTCAAACCGGAACAGCCATATTAGCATCACCTGGAAACTGCAGGGTCACTAGGGGTCGAAAGCCGCTCGACAGCAATGGGTTTGGTTTTGGGTTTTTTAAGGGGAACTTGTTAAAAATGCAAATTCTTGGACCCTACCCAGGATCTACTCCACTAGCCCTTCTGGCAGTGAGACCTAGCTATATGGGGTTGAACAAACATGCCAGGTGATCCTTAGGCACACTAATGTTTGCAAACTACTGCTCTAGGCATAGCAGTTTATCATTTCTACAAACTAGGGCTTCTAACCGGTTCATTCTAGTTCAAAGCCCTGCTGATAATGTGCATTTCTAACAAGTTTCCTGCTGATAAATTGCATTTTAAGCCCAGATATACTGAATCAGAATCTACATTTTATCAAATCCACAGGTGATTCTTAGGTATAATTTCCTGGGAACTTGTTAGAAATGCACATTCTCAGCAGGGGTTCCAACCGGATCAAACTGGTTCAAAGTCCTACTACAAAACCACCACATCCTTTCATACCCTCATACCTGACCCATTGCAGTCGAGCCAATTCCAACTCATAGTGACCCTCTAGGACAGAGTAGAGTTGCCCCATTGGCTTTCCCAAGGAGCAGCTAGTGGATTCAAACTGCTGACCCTTTGGTTAGCAGCCAGCTTCTTAACCACTGTGCCACTAGGGCTCCCCTCGTACCTTAGTTCTAGATACTTCCTTTATCTGAATGCCTTTCTTCTGCTTAACTATTTATGAAATGTCCACTCAGTCTTCAGGAATCATTTTAAAAACAGCCACTTCTTAAGACTTCTCCAATTTCCCCAGGCAGAACTAATTTTATTTTCCCTCCAAAGTACTTTATATCTTCTCTATAGTATAATCTGACTTATAGTTAGTTAAAAATAGATTTGTTTCTTTTAATAAATTATGAACCCCATGAGAGCTCCAAAGTTGATTTTCCTTAGTAAGGGCTAGCAGGGAAGGAGTTGAATCTTACTGAACAACCATCATAAGTGCTCAATAAATAAAAATCAAATTAAAAGAGGTTATTAATATAATATTTTATTCTTATAATAAATAATAAAGCATTTACTAATCCAATACTATTTATATAATTTTGGTTTTAAATATTGTCTTTCATAGGACATTTTAATGGGAAGACATGAAAAACATCACATGGAAAGATTGTAACAGTATGTGCAAGCAACTGATTCATAGAAAGGTTGAACAGAAAAATTTGCAAAATTTCTGAGCTAAAATTTATGGCCCATTAAATTTAAAGAGGTAAGAATTAGAACAGTGTCTCAATTATTCTCAAGAAAACCATATCATAAAATAAATATGATTTGGTAAACATAAAATTTATTCCTTCCAGAGCTTCGATTCTAATAGCTTTAGATATTTTCTTAAATTTGAAAAAAATTGATTTTTTTCTGACAAAATTTATAATCTTTTTTACAATCATTTATTAAAGGAAAGCAATTGTTAATGATTCACATGTGGTGTTGTTTCTGCTTTTATTTTTAGGGTATAGCTCCCAGATAAATAAGCCATAAACATCCAAGAGAAATATAAATTGGAAAGTTTATTATTGAAAAATTCTGTAGTCCAAATACATAACTACTTGGCTATGTAACCTCATAATTTAGAGATTTTAAAATGATGTGAAGAAAATAGAATCTTCTACAAAGGCAAATAGGTTTTTTGTGAAATTGTGCTACTCGGAAGCCACTTTCATACAGTTTAATTATCACAGTAACCCTTTTAGTCTCAGAAAGTATTATTTTTCCTGTTTTACAGATAAGTGAACTCTGGTCTGAATTCAAAGTTCTGGGCCAAAGACATGCAGCTAATAAATTCATTTAGTCACTTGTCTGTTCATTGTCTTAAACGTGTATATTGAATGTTGACTACAAACGAGACATCGTTCTCGATACTGAACATATCCCTGACTCCAAGGAGCTTACTGTCTGGCGAGGGGTATGGGTCATGAGCATACAGTGATAAACTGTCTGATAGACAGAGGGACAGTTTCTTAAGAAAACTAAAAAAAGAGACACGTGGTCTAAACCAAACCCATTCCCGCCAAGTTGATTCTGACTCATACAGAAGGGGGCATTTAATGAAAGCTTCTTGGACATAGGATCTACCCAGATGGAAGGGAGGCGAATAAGGAGGAAGAGGTTCTAGCTAGACTAACCAGCATGTGCATGGGCATGGGCTGTCTATTCAAGTAGGTTAGTACCGTTGGAGCAAAGAATGAGATGGAAAGGTTTAGGCCTGAAATACACATTTGGAAATTATCAAAGTAAAAACGGTAACTAGAACTATGGAGGAAGAGGGATTAAATTGCCCAGCCAAAGTGTGTTCAGTGGGAGGAGAAACTGTTCAGGAATGGAACCCTGGGAGGCACTGACAACTAGACAGAGAGAGATGCTAGGGACTGGCCAGAGGGATAGGAGGAAACTAAATCCAGGAGAACATTTTAAAGAACAGGATCATCATTGTCAAATGCTGTGGAGAGGCTAAGTAAGGACTAAAGAGTGTGCTATGAGGGAAAAAGGGATGGTTATCCCTCTGCAGGTGAGTGTGCAGATGGGAGGGGAAAGAAGCTGAGGGAGTTCCCAACTGAAGCTTCTATTTTTCTCAGCAAAGTAGGAGGCGAGACCATCTGCTGGAAGTGAGGGGCCGTGGGTGGGGTGAGAGGGCTGAGGAGGTGAGAGGTTGGAAATAACCACTGTGGAAAATGGTAGCATGAACTCACCACACACTTGGAATTGGGGACAATAGTGAGGACTTAGTCTGGGGTGGAAAACGTGAATTCTTAATAGATCCAATGTGTGAAATTGTGTGATTTATCTCCAGCAGGACATATAGAAGCAGAAAAGGTGAGCAGTTTATTGTCATGAACTTGAGGTTTTGCACAGAGGGTGTAAAAGAAGGATAGTGGACTGATAATCCAGATGAAATAGAATCATGGCCCAAACTACAGCAAGGAGGGTAAAGCAACTAAGGAACAAAATGTGAGGAGGCACTCACTCCCAAGGTCCTGCAAGTGACTAGAATCAATGTATTGAAAATAATGAAGGAAGACAGATGTAAGAATGGAAGATTACAGTCAGAGAAAGGGGCTTCGGGTGACAACACAGACTCTAGTCCTGTCAAGGAGAGGGCGATTGGATTAGAATGAAAATATTTCAAATTGTAAACATAAAAGAGTTGAGTGTGTTGACCTTGCAGACTCTGAAGTCACTTGAGCTGATGGCAGGAATGAAGAAGAGGAAGGCTGTTAACCTAGCCTCAAAGACTGCAGTGGATGAGGGCAAGTGCTAGGAAGTCTGTCCACAATGGTAAGAGGCTTCTACCTGGACAGCAGGATCTCAGATGAACAGGGATGGTATGTACTTGAGGAGTGATGGATACAGCAGCAGAAAGGAATGAGAAGCTGGTTGATACCATCACTTAATTGAGATTTATGTGAGTTGTGGGAAATTGAGCTGCTTTGAAGGACATGGTGCTGCCAAGGCTGAGTCAACATGCTTGAAGCAGGGAGTCAGTGGAACAAGCAGTATAGAGATTACTAGTTCAAAGAGAACTTGTTACAATGAAACTGTGGTTCTAAGGGCACAGTGGGAAGGGATGGGAATCAGTGAGAGGATGAAGAGCAAAGTGGTAAGGGTGATATTATGGAAGAAGGTCCATTACCAGATAGAGGTCCTCACAGTTTAGTGACTAAATCCAACAAGTGGATAATCAAATATGCTACAGTGGTGTGTGTATCTGGGGTTATCGTGCTTCAGATGAAGCCAGAAAAATCATAATAATTGCTCCCAAAGGGCAAAGACAGAGCCATGGTAATAGGAGACATTGTATATATTTAGAATGTCTTGTCTGCAAGAAAAATTCACTCTTTTGAAGAGGTGGTGACTTCAGTGGTTACTTAGTCAAGAAACTGGGACCCACAGATCTCACTGAATGAAGAATGGAGCCTGAACTAGAACTGTAGAATCTACTCTCATATGTATTCTGAAGATTAGATCCTCTACCCCAACCCCTCCCAAGACACTGAGCTGCCAGGAAAGAAATTACACCCATAGCCATCTGATAGGCTTGGGAACAACTAAATGCAGAAAGGAACCAAGAAAATGGAACCTCAACCTGTGGAAAGGGGTGAGGTTCTCCTGTGGGAGGATATGGGGTTGCTGAACTTGAAAAGGGGTTGGTGTGCTGTAGGTGGGGAGACTGAGACAAATCAAGAGTGGAAGGCCTGTCCTGGGTTTACACCTTATTGAAGTGGCCACCAGAATGTACTTTCCCTTGGGTTTTGTCTAAATTAGTTAGAACATTAATTTCTGTTCCTCTTACATTAGAATTGGGAAACCCTGGTGGCATAGTGGTTAAGTTCTATGGCTGCTAACCAAAAGGTCGGCAGTTCAGATCCTCCAGGCGCTCCTTGGAAACCCTATGGGGCAGTTCTACTCTGTCTTACAGGGTTGCTATGAGTCAGAATCGACTCAACAGCAACAGGTTTTTTTCTTTTTTACATTAGAATGTCCTGCTAGCTTTAAGAACACTCTGCCTAGCCCTTTAAGAAAGAGCTTTTCATATGAAATGGAACCATAAATTTACTTTCATTTTACTCAGGTGTGCCCGCCCGCCAAAAAAAAAAAAAAAAACAAAAATGGATCTCCTGTTCTTTTCAGTCTTTAAAAGGGGGAAGAAACATCTAGATGTCAGTCCAAAGCCATACCCAAAGCAATAGATTTAACCCAAGGCAATCTTTTAAACAGGCCCTTTAACACAGGTAAATGCACTATCCCTTTCGGTAAAATGCACAATCTCTCAGGTTCTCTCCCCTTATCCTGTTTTCTCTCCAAAACGGCATCTGGGTTTTCAGTGAGGCTTAAATTGACCCATAATGATGGAGTTAAAGGAGTTTTCAGATCTACGTTGGATGCCCATGGGCTCTTCTCGGTGTTTGCACAGTCCTGTTCTAAAGGTAATGGTTTAATTGATAACCAGATCGGTGACCTCTCAGGAAGGACTGGTCACTCTGAATTTCAGGGTAATGATCTGGCATCCATTGCCAAGGCTCATAGTTACGGCCATTCACCTCTACTCTGGAGTTCTGGCATCTTCTTCAGCCAGATTCCCAACTTCTGCACATCCCATGGTGCTTCCAACAACTCCATGTCTTCTCAGAAGAACACACAAAACCTCTGAATTCTTTGTGTCCCTTGCAGACCTTGGAACCCAGGGGAACTGCCTTAGACTCACCTGTCTACCCATCCTCTACACCTGTAGAAACGGCTGTTTTCAGGGCTTCAGAGTTAACCCTGGTCAAACTTTAGAAAGCATGCCACTATCACAGAAGTCCTTTTACTCTCCCAAAGCTAGCTTGCTTCTAACAGCCTAGATTAATTTTCTGGGTTTTGTAGCTTATATAAATGATATCATACATGCACCCTTTGGGGTCTGGCTTGTTTCACTCAACATTATTTGTTAGATTCATCCACATTGCTGGATGTAATTGTAGATACTTAATTCTCATTGCTATAAGTGCACATTGTGTGTCATTTAGAGTTTTAAATCTGAGGTCCAGGAATTGAGCAATGGGTTTGGAAGAATACAAAATCAGCCAGATCCATTTGTCCTGCCCTAGAGTCGATAAAAATTCCTTTGGTCTAGGAGTTGGGGGTGGGTCAGGAAAGAGTTTGATTCTAATGTGGACCCCTGAGAAGAAGGCTGAGTCCCAAGCAATGAAGTTGGGGGAAGTGGGTGGAAATATTAGAACTACAGATAGATTTGGCAACAAGCATGCCTGGGGCCTTTTTCCTTGGCATGACCCAAGTGTTCACCACATCATGGATTTCACTGTACCTTGGTGTTGCAATCTCTCATAATGTGGAAAATCTAACTGCAGAGCTCTCATTTTTATGCTGTGTTCTTGTTTCTGACTGTAGCACAAGAATATCTTTAAAATTACCTCAGCCTCTCTTTAGTCATTTGAAAATACTGGTTGTGAACCCTTTTGACCAAGCTGATTTAATTACGATAATTCTTTCCTTAAAATCTTCCAACCATCTTTCCTATCAAACACAAATCTAATTCTTAGATTTAAGAATATTGCTATATGAATCCTTGGATAAGAAAAGCATTATTAAAAAAAGAAAAACAAAGTAGGAGGCCTCACACTTCCCAATCTCAGAGCCTGCCGTACAGTCACGGTAGTCAAAACAGCCTGATATTGTTACAAAGACAGACACAGAGACCAATGGAATAGAATTGAGAACCAAGACATAAATCCATCCACCTATGGATACCTTATCTTCTACAAAGGGTTGAACTCCATTAAATGGGGAAGAGAAAATCTCTTCAACAAACGGTGCTGACAAAACTGGATACCATTTGCATGAATATAAAACAGGACCCATACCTCACACCATACACAAAAACTAACTCAAAATGTATCAAAGACCTAAAACATGAAATCATGAAAGACAACATAGGGACAATGTTAGGGGCCCTAATCTATGGCATAAGTAGAATATCAAGCATAACTGAAAATGCACAAACTCTAGAAGATAAACTAGATAATTGGGACCTCCTAAAAATTAAAGAGTTAGGCACATCAAAAGACTTTACCAAGAGAGTAAAAAGAGAACCTACAGACTGGGAAAAAAAACATCTGGCAATGATACATCTTATAAAGGCTTAATCTCTAAAATACATAGAAAACTTAAACAACTCAACAACAAAAAGACAAACAACCCAATCACAAAATGGACAAAGTACATGAACAGACACTTCACCAAAGAGGACATTCAGGCTGCCAAAAAAATACATGAAAAGAAGTTTGCAATCATTGGTCATTAGAGAGATATAAATCAAATGATGAACTACCATCTTACCCCTGCAAGAATGGCACTGATCAAAAAAAACAAAAAACAATAAATGTCGGTAAGGTTATGGTGAGACTGGCACTCTCCTACACAGCTGATGGGAATGTAAAATGGTAACCACTATGGAAAATGATATGGCACACTTCCTTAAAAAGCTAGAAATAGAAATACCATACGATCGAGCAATTCCACTCCTAGAAATATATCCTAGAGAAATAAGAGCCGTCACATGAAGAGACATATGCATACCCACGTTCACTACAGCTTTATTCACAATAGCAAAAAGACGGAAACAACTTAAGTGCCCATCAACTGATGAACGGATAAACTACGGTACATACACACAATGGAATACTACACAACAATAAAGAACAATAATGAATCTGAAATATCTCACAACATGGATGAATCTGGAGACGTTATGCTGAGTGATCACAAAAGGACAAATATTGTATGAGACCACTTTACAAAAAGTTAAGAAAAGATTTATATACAGAAAGAAACATCTTTGATGGTTACCAGGGAGGGAAGAGGCGGGAAAATCACTAACTATATAGTAGACACGTGTTAACTTTGGTGAAAGGAAAGGCAATACATAATATAGTAGGAGTCAGCACAACTTGACCAAGGCAAAGGAAGATAATGAGAGGAATTCCAAAAAATAAAAAGGCAATCACAGTAAATATTTAACATATACAACCCTAAAACAACAGTAAAAACAAACAATAAGCAGATACATAGGTAGATATGTATGCTGAATGGGGTGGGGAAGTATAGGAGTACACCCATATATATATACATGTATAGGTTTTGCTGTGAATATTTTTACATACATATCTGTATGTGCAACATGCATATTCATATATATAATAGAGCACACAGTGGGAACAGTCACAGAAGCTTCCTAGACACAACCAAACACCTTGCAGGACCAAGTTGCTGGGGATGACACAATTCCTCTCAATTTGTCATTCCCGGCAGAGTAGACCATATGATTGTTTGATTCAAAATGGCCAGTACTAGTCCATTTCATCTTATTAATGCTTAGGATATCAATGTTTATGTGTTCCATTTCATTTTTGATGATTTTCAATTTTCCTAGATTCATAGTTCGTATGTTCCACGTTCTGATTACTAATGAATTTTTGCAGCTGTTTCTTCTAATTTTGAGTCATGCCACATCAGCAAATGAAGGTCTCAAAAGCTTAACTCCATCCACAGTCATTAAGGTTGACTCTACTTTGAGGAGGCAGCTCTTTCTCAGCCGTATTTTGAGTGCCTTCCAACCTGAGGGGCTTACCTTCTGGCACTATGTCAAACAATGTTTCACTACTATTCATAAGGATTTCACTAGCTAATTTTTTCAGAGGTAAACCACCAGGTCCTTCTTCCTACTCTGTCTTAATTTGGAAGCTCAGCTCAAACCTGTACACTATGGATGACCCTGCTGGTATTTGAAATACCAGTGGTGTAGCTTCCAGTATCACAGCAACAAGCAAGCCACCACAGTATGACAAACTGACAGACACCTGGGGTCGAAGGAGCCTAAAGTATGTAATATTTATTTCTTCAAGTTCTCACTAGGACCATTTGAATGTAGGAGTTAGTCTGCAAGACGTCTGGAATGGTAATCAGGAATTTTAAAGTTAGGGTAAGTTTTCCTTTAAGCAAATATGGGTAAGGGTAGGATAAGTGAGAATAGAGCAGTTTGAAAAGAATTGGCTCAAGAAGAGAAATTGATGATCAAAGCTATATAATTTAATTTCTTTAAATTAAATGTTTTCATCCACAGATGGAAGTGGGAAATTCTAAACTGTAATCAGCCTGTGTACTAATTACTATTTCAACGCTCTTCCTAAATAATCAAAGGCTTGGAACCTTTCAATCAGATCACCATATCTTAATTCTGCTGGCTTTTTTAAAATTAATCACATGAATCTGAAGTTATCGTTATATTATCTTACACAGACAATATATGGTTAGATTCATCTATATTTTTCCTCATCATTACTTCTTATATCTCAGCTCTTTCTGGGAATTTTTCTTTTCTTTCTGTAATACAGTCTTTAGAAGTTCCTTAGTATAGGTTTACTGATGATAAGTTCTCTTATTTTTTATTTCTCTGAAAATGTCTTTATTTCAGTCATTACTGAAAATTCATTTTTTTCTGAATACAGACCAACAGGTATTTTCCCTCGACATAGTGTACAGAGGAAAATATTATTTCACTATTTCCAAAGTAGCTGTCTATCTAAATGTCATTTCTTACTGATGATCTGTCCCCTTGCACCTTCCCACAGGCTGCTTTGTATTGTCACACTACAGTTTTACAACAGTACATGTAGGCATGGATGGATTCCTTTTGACTTGTACCTTGGACTTTCTATAAACATGAATTTATCTTTCACCAGGTTTGAAAAAAAAAGTCTCAGCCATTTTTCCTTCAAATATTGCTTCTTCTCCATTCTCTCCTTTCGGGACCTCAATCAAAAAAATATTAGACTTTATCATTCTTGTTCAATACCTCTTAATATTTTTCATGTAGTTCGTCTCCTTGTCTCTCTGTGCTACATTCTGTATAATCTAGTCAAGATTTAACTTACAGATTTTTAATTCTCTCTTCATCTGTGTATCGCCAGCTATTTGACTCACCCGGTGAGTTTTGAATTTGGATTTATGATTCAGTTCTAAAACTTCTTTTTGGTTCTTTTTCTCACCCCATTTGGAGGTTTGTTAACAGTCTCTTGTTCTTTGCTTATTTGTTAAAGCTCTAACTTCATTCCATTAAACATTTCTTCATAATGATCGTATAATATTTTATTTTATAATAGATATTTTATCATGTTTTTCATCTGATAATTCAGAAGACTTGGAGATTTAGATGTATTGTTTGCAGTTGCTGGTAGCCACAATCATAGTGTCTTATTTCATTCTGTGAGTGTTGAATACAATTTAATGTGTCAGAATCCACAACATAGGCCTCAAGATTCCCACACATTATATTACATTCAACACACATACAGTGAAACAAGACACTATGATTATGGCTAGCAGAAATTGTGTGAGAATCTTGAGGCCTAAATTGTAGATAAGGAGCCCTCATGGCACAATGGTTAAGTGCTTGGCTGCCATGGAAAGGTCAACAGTTCGAAACCACCCAGTGGCTCTGTGGGAAAAAGACCTGGCAATCTGCTCTCATAAAGATTATAGCCTACAAAATCCTGCTGGGGCAATTTTACTCTGTCACATGGGGTACTATGAGTTGGAATTGACTAGATAGCACCCAGCAATGACAACAACTGAAGGTCTGTGTTTAATGGGGTATACTTGGGTTTAGCTTTTCCTCTCCAGATTAACAGAAGGCTTAGTCTTAGGATGTATTTCCGATAAAAGAATGTGCCTTCAGGACAATCATGCCTTTGTTGCTCACTGTTCTGTATGTACCACTCCCCGCTTACAGCTATCTACTCTGATTTCAGTTTTCCAGGTTTGTGTGTGTGTGTGTGTGTGTATGTGTGTGTGTGTTTAGCTCTTGGAGGTTTACTTTGTTTTCTAATGAACCCAGAAATACTTTTAAAATTATATGTGCAGTAATTTATGCAGAATCTTTTGGAGGAGGAGGCATGCCAGAATTACCTGGTATGCATTACCTATGAGTCCGGGACTCCCTGGTTTCCATCCCTCTAGGAATTATTCTCCTGATAACCACTGAGCCTGTAACTATATCCTATCTTTTAAGTATGTTTGGGAAGAAAATGAAACCATGGAATACAAGAGGATTCTTTATATACCATAAGTTCAAGACCCTTCACCATCCTTGGCATTATCTCGTACATAAACTTTGAAAATATGGTAAACATATAGCCACTGTGTGTGTTGTGTGTGTGAGGTCAGGAGGTGGCATTTCTTGTTTTCTACTTTTATCTATTTATTTATTTTTGCCGTATGTTTTGACCAGAACATGCTATAAGTATGTGTATGTAACCTCAGAGTATACTTAGCTATCTGGCAGCTGCACTCCTCACCCCCATTAGCTTATATGGAGCTAGCAGAGATCTAAAAGTCCAGGATTTAACACATTTTAACCGACATCCTTTTGCTATTGACTATAAGCAGCTTCGCTTCTTTTGTAGGTTTAAATCTATCACTTTAGGCATTCTATACATTTTTTTGAATCCCAATCCTGCCATGCATATTATTATATTTGCATTACTTGCAAATACTATGAGAACATCTTTTCCAGTTATTAATAAAAATTTTGAACCACAGATGATCAAATTTAGAACTCCGCAATCCACCACATCAATGCATTAATCAAAGCCCTCTCCACCCTGCGAAGGACTCCAACTAACGCTGCTGTCAACCAGCCCGCCAGCTACCATCTTACTGATAAGCGTAGCATGCTTTCTTAAATGCCATACCAAATATTAAGATACATAGCATTCAAGTCATTTCCATTATCTAATGAAATCCACATAGAGAAGTGAGATGAGACTAAGTTTTCATAAGATGTTACTGGGAATCAGTGTTCATCCCCAGGGTTCACTGTCTCCTTTTCTTGTTGCATAAAAACTGTGTATTCTGGATATAAGAACAAGCATACAAATTTGTTGTTTCTATACTCTAACATTTTTTTTCACACAGAGGACCCCAGGGAAAGATTATATTTGATATCCTAGAAAATGACAATATTTCCATAGAATCAGTCCACCATAAACCAATTACTTTAATATTAAAAGAGTGTTCATTCTAATAATTCATTTATCCACTAAATAAACATTATTGTAGTTCACTTAATAAGTAATACTTATCATTTGACTTCAGGTGGTGTTAACTATTAATTTTAAAGTGTTCAACTAAACTCTTAATGATTAAACTAAATAAAATGTCAGAACATCTTTTAATCAGCCAAACAATGTAAAATTCCTTTAAGTGCTTTCTCGAAACCTAAATTTAAAAATGGTATATAATTTGCTTTGAAAAATAGGTAATCTTCCAGATTGTTGGGCTAGTGAAGAAAAAGAGAAGAAAGTTTGAGCTTGTTTAAAAAAATAATAATAATCCTATTTTGTGAATTAACAAATAAATCCATATTGGCGCCCTGGTGTCATAATGGTTAAGAGCTATGGCTGCTAACCAAAAGATCAGCAGTTCAAATCCACCAGCAGCTCCTTGGAAACCCTACGGGGCAGTTCTACTCTAAAGGGTCACTTTTAGCAATTATCAGAGAGGAAACTCATCTCTATTACCATAACCCATGTGTCCCCAGAAGTCATCCCAGCTTTAATAGCAATGGAAAGTGATAGAAATACTTGTCATGGCAATCCTAGTCCTAAATAAATAAGGCCCTGCCCAGCGCTCTTGCATCATGTATAGCTATGCACCCATTATTTGCCCTCAACAGATCCAAGTATCGTTGGAAGTCAAGGTCAACAATGAAAGTTTTGACCAGTGTTGGCTAAACACCATGGTCACAGAAAGTAGCTAAATAACTTGCTGTTGTTCTTAATTGCAGTCAAGTAAATTCTGACTCATGGCGAGCTCATGTGCACAGAGCAGAACTGTTCCATAGAGTTTTCAAGGCCGTGACCTTTTGGAAGCAGATCGCCAGGCCTGTCTTCCAAGGTGCCCCTTGGTGTGTTTGAACTGCCAACTTTTCAGCTAGTAGTAGAGCACTTAAACCTTTGCACCACGGAGGACAGTATAATTGAATGCTGGATACTTCAGTTCTAGAAGTTACCAAGATATCAAGGGACTAGATGCATGAGAAGATATTCTAAGACTCCCCTTCTGTTTTCATCTTTCTCTTAACTATTCATCTCTAAGGCACTCAGACGATAGATGAAACCTGCACAACTATGGACCAGTATCTTGGAAACAACAAGATCTAATCTTCCAGGCAGAGAGTAGAATGAGAGTCTGATTTTTTAAATCGCTTGCAACTTTTTTAAGCAAACCTGCTCATTTATAGTCCCAAACAGAAAGAGATAGTCCCACTTCATAATGCTCTGTAACTAGGCGTTAGAGACATCAAGATGGGAGACATAAGGCTGTTATTTTAACTGAGGTTGTATTACAGCATGATGTTTGAGCAAAATTGAAAGTGCTTCACTGGAACCAACATAAACAAGATGTTTTACACCTGGTTGTCATCCTGTTGCGTGCAAAGTATATGTTGTGCCCTCTCTCTGCTGTGAGGCTAACAGGCCTCAGAAACAGCAGGCTGAGATTTTATTCTTCTGTTCACAAAGACATCTCTTTATCATTTTAACAGCCACTTAATTTTTCTTCGTACCTCAGTTTTCCTACTTGGTGTTTGGAGATAATAAGGATATGCTACTAAGCTACGTTGGTTCTCGTAATGGAGAAATGGATTCGTCAGTTCATACCTCTATTTTCCTTCCTTCCTTCTTTCCCTCTTTCTTTTCCACAGAAATCTTTTTCAGGAATAATATGTTCCTGATTTCAAATGAGATTTGGGAATATAAGGAATTCTATAAGAACAACTTTTGATTATTCAAGAGGCACAAATTCAAGGCACAGCTCAGGAGTCAATGGATCACTGATTGCAATTAGTTACAGAAAATATAAGCGTAAGCAATTTCTTACTCTGTTTTCTCACTAGATGTTATAGCAGAGCTGCTAAAGCTATTTAATCAAAGTTCCTTGCTCTGTTTTTCCAAGCTTGGTCCTGGGAGCACCTGCACCAGAATCCACCTGGGTTGTTTTTCTAAAACAGAGGGTCTGGCTCCTTCCCCAGGGCCAGAGTATCTGATCTCTGTAGGTACTGTGGGTAGGGGAGTAGGAAATGGGAGAACCTACATTATTAACCAAGACCTTGGGTGATTTTTAGGAAACAGCATTTTTATGGTCTCTACCTTTTATAGCTCTTCTTTTTATCACTTTGAAATAATAAATGAGTAAGAATGAAAAGAAGAAAGAGCTGTCCACCAAATGAATAATTAGCCCTTAGATATTTTATAATCAGCTACATACATTTTTCTGGAAAATCTTTTACAAAGTTAATAGTTCAATTTGTTACAAGTGAATAAAAATTAAAAGGTATGCAAGCATGTGAGGGGACAGATTTGTAATAATTAGGGTTGTTTGATAAACAGTCTCCATGTCCTAATAATGCAGTGAACTTACAGTTGCCTCTAGCAAATCTCGGTATGTACCGCGTGTTTTCCCATCACATAATCTACTCAGTTAGCTCCATTGACATCATCACCATCTCCATTTGTTTAGACTTCTCGTGAGTTTATCTTTCAGGGTTCCCAGGACTCTCAAGACACAGTGGGATGGCCTTATAGTTCACATCAATACTCTTTATTCGCTATATGTGTAACTGGGTTTCCTCATGTTATGCCGCGGGGTACAAAATGTGACCACCTCATAGTGACCGGTGTAAACACCAGAGCGCTCCCATCCATCTGCCTAGATTGGCAGCAATCCAAGCACATTCTCACTTCTTTCCTCCCTTCTCCAATAATTAGGAATAGTATCCTTGGTATCTAAAAATATCCAAAGACTTATCCTGTTTCCCCTTGCCACTCTAGGGAATCTGAAAGTCATTCTCACTTGCTGCCACTTGAAACTAACTCTTCAACCACTATTTGCTACAGGCATTGTCAGTGCATGTTTCTGAGTACGAGTGTTTGGAGCTGGGCTCTTGTGCCTGTTGCTGCCACAACAGCCCCAGAGTTGCTCCCTCTCTAGGCCACAGTGGCTGTTGTAGGTGTGAGGGCTGAGAAACCTTCCTCCCTGGGGTCTCCCTCAGCCAAGGGTTCTCACCAGCAAATTGGCCAGGGCCACCCACATGACAGCTCTCCAGGTTCTCTCATCCAGCCCTTTCCTGAGGGGCCAAGACAGCCCCCAGGTGCATGGAGTCATGATCAGTTCCAAAACCCATACTCTGAAAACATGCAGCTACATGTGTAACTGGGTTGGCCTCATGTTATGCTGCGGGGTACAAAATATGACCTCCTCATAGTGACAGGTGTCAACACCAGAGCACTCCCATCTATCTGCACAGATTGGCAGCAATCCAAGCACATCCTCGATTCTTTCCTCCCTACTCCAATAACTAGGAATAGTACCCTTGGTATTTAAGGCTATCCAAAGAGCTATCCTGTTTCTCCTTGCCACTCTGGGGAATCAGAAAGCCATTCGTACTCTGCCCCCTGATCACAGACTCAGGCCCAAGGTGGACTGTATCTAGGCCTCTATCCATTTTATGATTTAATTTTAGGATCTTTATTTGTCTTCCTGACTACTTATAATTACTTAGAATCAGAGGGTCAGAGGGTAGAAATCTTCTTTCCCAAACCAGAAAGCTTGGTGGCTTCTCTGACCACCCTCCCCCTCATTCCCAGAAACCTTTAAATTCTCCATATCAAAAGTAAGTTCTTCATATTAATCTCTCCACACCAAGAGAAAAATAAAATAAGATTCAACCTATTCAGATACCTTACTAAACACACTATACTTAAACTACCTTACTACTACAGATCATAGGATCAAAAATATACATCAGATAATATTTTTAGCAGTATCAAACAAAATCATATAATTATAAGCACTTCTGCAGCCTATATACTCTATCAGAGTAAGAAAAAATATATATATTAAGAGAATTCTCTACTTAAGGCTCTGTGCTAGGCCTGGTGCAATAGACTGTAAATGTAGTTGAACAGTTCTTAGGCCAGTTCTCTCTTTTTCATTACTTTCTTAGCTTCCCAGAAATCATGCAAAGCCCACTCTAGTTTGAAGGTAGAAGAGTCTTCATTTGAGAGAGCCAGAGGCACATTGGTCTTAGGTCAGCTCTAGCAGTTTACCCAATACATCAATCAAGTTAATGTGGAGGGACAAGACAGCTTACAGTTTACTCACATCGAAGTTCTGTTCAGGATTCTTAAAAAAAAAAAAAAAAAAGTTGTTGTCAAGTTGACTGTGTTACTCATGGTGACCACACATGTCAAAGTAGAGTAATGCTCCGTAGGGTTTTCAATGGCTGATTTTTCAGAAGTAGATTGCCAGGGCTTTCTTTCAAGGCAACTCTCGGTAGAGTCAAATCGCCAACTTTTCAGTTAGAAGATGAGGCATTAACCATTTGCACCACTCAAGGACTTTATATTCCTTCCCATTGCAAGACTAAATTCATATAACTATCTTTCAATGACCCTCACAATCTGTACTCTTCCTAAATTCCACTGTGATTTCATAAGGTACTTTTAGTTCAAAGGTTTTGGTGCTGGGCTGTCTCCTCACCACTCAACATTCTTATAAGACCTATTTCCACTTCTATGCCTTCTCCAAGGACTCTCTCTCTCTGTCAATCCAAGACGTACCCTCCCTTGTCGGCTCACTTAATGCTTCCTCAGTTATGGTTTCCCTGCAACCATAAACCACTCTCTGTCCACTAATGAATATAATATATTCAGCACAATTTAGTCCTAAAAAAGCACACATTTGGGACATTATTTAATAATCTGTACAGTACAGTGCTGATTTTATTTGGAATACGATAGACCCTTGGGATTCAAAGATTCAGCGTTCTAAATTTTATGGCAATCATGAGTGATCATCAATCCTCACCAAGCAGGGATTCCTGCTTTGCTACAGCAGGAGCAGCAGGCATGGTGCTGCATGCTGATGGCCAGCAACCTCCAGCGCAGGGAGTGAGCAGAGCAGGACAGCACCACCTCCAGACCTCCCCAAGTCCTCACTGTTCTTTTCCTGCAATTGCTTACATAGTAGTGACTTAAATGACTTAAGCAGTTTTTGTTCCTCTTTGAAAAAATGTTAATTACTGCTGTGGATTGAATTGTGTCTCCTCAAAATATGTGTTGTAAATCCTAACCTCTATGCCTGCATTTGTAATCCCGTTTGGGAATGGATTGTCTTTGTTAGGTTAATAAGACAGGATTAGTGTACGGTGTTCTTGAGTCAATCTCTTTTGAGATATGAAAGCAATTGAACAAGCAAGCAGAGATAAGGGAAGAGGGATGCCAACCCACATGACGATTATGCAGGAGCAGAAGCTCAAAGAGACCAGAACCTTCCTACAGCACTGACAGAGAGAGAAAGTCTTTTTCTAGAGCCGCACCCTGAATTTGAATTTCTAACCTAAACTGTGAGAAAATAAATCTCAGTTTATGCCAATTGTGGTGTTTCTGTTATAGTAGCACTAGATAACTAACACGATAACTTTAATTCTGCATTGACAAAATCACTAAGATTCTAAAGAGGTCGACTCAATTGTTCATTTTTTCTTTACAGAATGTTATGGGACAAGTTACGTGTACTTTTTATAGGGCTAAAAATATATATAACAAAACATTTGACAATTTAACCAATTTTACATGAACATTTCAGTGACATTGATTATGTTCATCATGTTGTGCAACCATCACAGCTGTCCTTTTCAAAATTATTCCACCACCATAAATAGAAATTCAGTGCCACCTAAGCAATGACTCCTCCTTTGCCTCTCCCTCATACCCCTGATAACCACTAATAATCTTTGGTGCCTATATATTTACTTGTTTCATATCAGTGGGATGATAAAATATTTATTCTTTTGTGACTGACTTATTTCATGTTTATGTTTCAGGCTTCCCATTTTGTAGCATGCATCAGGGCTTAATTTTTCCATATGACTGAGAAATATTCCATTGTATGTATATACCATACATTCTTCATCCATTCATCTGCTGATGGATATTTAGGCTGTTTCCACCTCTAGACTATTGTGAATAACGCCGCAATGAATATTGGTGTACAAGTTTCTGCTTGCGTCCTTGCTTTCAGTTCTTTAGGGTATATACCTACGATTGAGATTTACATGTAATTTTTTTTAACAGGCTCACCAATGTGAAGTCTCATATTTGATTATTATGCTGTGAATATTTTACTAATTGGTTTGCTGATGGGTTTGTGTGTGTTTGTGTGTGTTTGACTATTTAATTTTCTTGTAAGAAGGGACTGCAAAAATATTATTCTTGTGTCACAATAGCAGATTTTCTTTCTAAATAACCCAAAGTGGATCACTACCCTGGTAGCAAGAGGAGAAGCAGATAAAAACAAGAGTAAGGAAATACGCAGGGAACTAGCTGGCTAACTTTCATAGCAGAATGCTAGAAGATTATCAGCAAAGTCCTGCCACTGAGGACAGTAGGAGCTAACCAGTCCTCAAGCAGTTTGGGGCTTAAAAGATTTTTAGGCCTCAATCCAGGTGGTCCCCCTCTCCTGTGACTCCTGTTCTCCCATAAATCCTGGATGCTTGCCTTTCCAGACCTGGGTTCCACATAGAGAAGAGTTCTGATATCCTACTTCCTTGCTTAGCCATATAAGAAACATCCCCTTTCTGAGGCATTTCAGTATTGTCTCCTTTTTGCAGTCATAAATGCCCAACAAAAGAGTCATTCTTCAATCATCTCTCTCAGAAGACAACTTTAGGATAATGATAAGAATTTTCAATTAAATTTATTTTGAAATAGTTAACAATGCTGTCATGATCCAGAGTAATAGTTGTTGTTATTAGGTGCTGTGGATTCGCTTCTGACTCATAGAGACCCCGTGTACAACAGAACAAAAAATTGCCCCGTCCTGCGCCATCCTCATGACCGTTGTTATGCTTGAGCCCATTGTTGCAGACACTGAGTCTTTCCATCCCGTTGAGAGTTTTCCGTTTAAGTTGACCCTCTACCAAGCATGATGTCCTTCTCCAGGAACTGATCTTTCCTGATAACATGTCCAAATTATGTGAGACAAAGTCTCGCCGTTCTCACTTATAAAGAGCATTCTGGCTGCACTTCCAAGACAGATTTGTTCGTTCTCTTGGCAGTCCGTAATATATTCAGTATTCTTCATCAACACCAGAAATCAAAGGCATCTATTCTTCTTCTGTCTTCCTTATTCAATGCCCAGCATTCACATGCATATGAGGCTACTGAAAACATCATGGCTTTGATCAGGAGCACCTTAGTCCTCAAACTGACATCTTTGCTTTTGAACATTCTAAAAGGGTCTTTTGCAGCAGATTTGCCCAATGCAATGCATCATTTGATTTCTCAACTGCTGCTCCCATAGGTGTTGATCATGGATCCAAGAAAATGAAATCCTTGACAACTTCAATCCTTTCTCCATTTATCATCATGTTGCTGATTGGTCCAGTTGTGAGGATTTTTGCTTTCTTTATGTTGAGGTATAATTCATACTGAAGGCTGTAGTCTTTGATCTTCATCAGTAAGTCTTCAAGTCCTCTTTATTTTCACCAAGCAAGGCTGTGTTATCTGCATAATGCAGGATGTTAATGAGTCTTCCTCCAATCCTGATGCCCCATTCTTCTTCATATAGTCCAACTTGTCAGATTATTTGCTCAGCAGACAGACTGAATAAGTATGATGAAAGGATACAGTCTTGATGCACACCTTTCCTGACGTTAAACCACGCAGTATTCCCATGTTCTGTTTGAATGATTGCCTCTTGATCTATATGCAGATTCCTCACAAGCACAGTAAGTGTTCTGGAATTCCCATTCTTCATAATGTTAGCCATAATTTGTTATGATCCACACAGTCGATGCCTTTGCACAGTTAATAAAACACAGGTAAACATCTTTCTGGTATTCTCTGCTTTCAGAAAGGATCTGTCTGACATCAGCAGTGATTTCCCTTGTTCCATGTCCTCTTCTGAATCCGGCTTGAATTTCTGAAAGTTCCCTGTCGATGTACTGCTGCAGCTGCTTTTGAATTATCTTCAGCAAAATTTTACTTGCATGTGATATTAATGATATTGTTTGACGATTTCCACATTTGGTTGGATCACCTTTCTTTGGAATAGGCATAAATATGGATCTCTTCCAGTTGATTGGCCAAGCAGCTGTCTTCCAAATTTCTTGGCATAGACCAGAGAGCATTTCCAGTGCTGCCTCAGTTTGTGGAAACATCTCAGTTGGTATTCCATCAATTCCTGAAGCCTTGTTTTTCACTAACGTCTTCAGTGCTGCTTAGACTTCTTCCTTCAGTACCATCAGTTCTTGATCATATGCTGCTTCCTAAAATGATTGAATGTCGACCAATTCTTTTTGATACAATGACTCTGTGTATTCTTTCCATCTTCTTTTGATGCTTCCTGTGTTGTTCAGATCTTTTCTCAAACTGAAAGAACTGAAGAAAAAAAAAAAAAATCAAGCCAGAGTAATTAGTCTTCTGAAAATCATGTCTATTCTTAAAGAGATTTACAAGAACACATTTTCTTTTTAATGTGCCACTTCCTCCTTGGCTCAAAGGAATTTAGTGGAGGATAGCCAAGTTCCTAAATAAAATGATAACCTATAGCTACAATAACCTTTCCCCGCTGTCTTAGCAGAGGAATTCCATTGAATAATACAGGCGCAGAAAGTCTTTTGGGATGGGACCGTTTGATTCCTTACGACATTTGTGGGTTTCGCTTAAACCCTGGGGTGTGGGAAGGAATGCCCTGTTGAACTCTCTATTCTGTTGGGATTATAGAATATGTCCAAAGGTTATGCTTATGTTAACAAATCCACACCTCCAAATTCTAACACCAACCCCTACAGTACCTAAAACACATGTCCATAGACTTTCTCCCCTTTTTTCCTCCTGTCCTCCCCTCCTCTTTTTTCCCTTCTCCTTCCTTTAAGTTTTTTTGCTTCACTTTCTCTTCTCTTCCCTTCAACTTTTTCTTTTATTTCCCTAATCCTCTTTGTTTCAAAAAGTGCTTGCTGAAAACATGTGCAGTTTTTACTTTCTGCTGAAAGATAATTCCTCAAGACAAATTATTGTTATGTTTTATAGTGAGATCATTGCACACAAGCAATAGGATTAATATGTATTGCTTGGCCATATTTGAACTAGCTTTCATCTCCGGCATTTCCTCATTTCGGGGAGAGTTTTGAAGCTCTTTAAGTGAAGCAACTTCAGAGCTTACTTTGGGTAGGTCTCAGTATAGGCCCTCAAAACAGTGAGAATTTTTTCCCCATGAGAATCCCCCTCTCCATGGCACCTGGAGCCCTGGCAGTGCAGTAGTTAAGAGCTCAGGCTGCTAACCAAAAGATTAGCAGTTCAAATCCACCAGCTGCTTCTTGAAAACCTTATGGGGCAGTTCTACTCTGTTCTATAGGTTCACTATGAGTCAGAATCAACTCAACAGCAGCAGGTTTGATTTTGGTTTATGGCACCAAGGCCAGGGTTCAAGTTCAAGTCTTGTCCTTCTGGCTTATTCCTCAAGACAAAATTCACTAGGTTATTGTAGAACTTTAGAATGACTTATAAGGTGTCAAACCTAAACCACTATGTTGTTAGCTGCTTTTGAGTCGGCCCATGACTCATGGAGACCCCATGCACAGCAGAACAAAACACTACTCGGTCTTGTGCCATCCCCATGACTGGTTGTGGCTCAGATCCTTGTGATCCATAGGACTTTCATTGGCTGATTTTCTGAAGTAGATCACCAGGCCTTTTTTCCTAGTCCATCTTAGTTTAGACCTTCTTCTGAAACCTGTCCAGCATCATAGAAATACATAAGCCTCCACCGACAAATGGGTGGTGGCTGCATATGGAAGGCAAGAATTCTACCACTGAGCCACCAGTACCCTCATCTAAAGCACTATTCCTTATCTTGTATGTGTACCACTCCAACCTTTGCCTCCAACTACACATGGCCTCTATGTCTATGTCTTTTCTCCTTTTTTTATAAGGATATACTCAGATAGGGACCCACCCTACTCTAGTGTGACATTATGTTAACTGCTAACAGTCTCTTAATTTTTTTCAAAGATCCTATTTCCAAACAAAGTCACATTCACAGGTACCAAGGCTTAGAACTTAAACACATCTTTTGGGGAACAGAGCACAATTCAATCTATAACCATACTACCCAAAGTAATCTACATATTGAATGCAATCCCTATCAAAATCCCATCCTTATTTTTTGCAGAAATAGAAAAACTCATCTTCAGATTCATATGAAATTTCAAAGGACCCCTAAACAGCTAAAGCAATCTGGAATAAGAACAAAGATGGAGGACAGACAGTTCCTGATTTCAAAACTTACTACAAAAGCTACAGTAATCAAAACAGTGTGGTACTGGCATATAGACAGAAAGGCCAATAGAATAGAATAGAGAGCTCTCAAACAAACCCAGACATCTATGGTCAATTGATTTTCCACAAGGTATGAATACCACTCAATAGCGAAAGGACAATCTCTTCAACAAATGGTGCTAGGAAAACAGAATTTCCACACGCAAAAAAATTAAGTTGGACCCTTACTTTACACTATATACAAAAATTAATTCAAAATGATCCAATACCTGAATTTAAGAATCAAAGCTATAAAATTCTTATAAGAAAACATAGGAAAAAATCTTCACAACCTTGGATTTGGCACTAATTTCTTAAATATGAAATCAAGAGCACAGGCAACAAAATAAAAAAATAGATAATCAAAATTTAAAACTTTTGTACTTCAGAGGACACTTTCAACTGAGTAAAAAGACAACCCACAGAATGGAAGAAAACAGTTGCAAATCCTATATCTGAAAGGGGTTTAATATCCAGACTATAAAAAGAACTCCTACAATGCAACACCAAGACAAACAATTGAAAAATGGACAAAGGACTTTAATAGACATTTCTCCAGAGAAGATGGACAAATGGCCAATAAAAGCATGGAAAGTTGCTCATCGTCGTTAGTCATCACCAAACCAAAAACTAAATGCCTTGCCGTCGACTCAATCGGACTCATAGGGAAAAGTAAATCAAAACCACAGTAAGATACTAACTCACACCCACTAAGATGGCTATTATTGGAAAAATTAAAAATATGTGTGGGCAAGGATATGGAGAAATTGGAACCTTTATGCATTCCTGATAGAAATTAAAATGGTGTAGCCGCTGTGGAAAACAGTTTGACAGTACCTAAAAAAAGTTAAACATAGAATTACCATATGATCAGCAATCCCAGTCATAGGTAAATACTCAAAAGACTTGAAAGCAGGGACTCAGACACCTGTACACCAATATTCATTGCAGCATTATTCACAATGGCTGAAACCCAGAAATAACCCAAGTCTCCATCAACAGATAGATAAACAAAATGTGGTATATACACACAATGGAATATTTCTCAGCCATATAAAGGAATGAAGTTCTGATTCATGCTACAGTATTGATGAACCTTAAAAGCATTACGCTAAGTGAAATAAGCTGGACAGAAAATGATAAATATTGTATAATTACCTTATAATAAAAATTTTACACTAGGCAAATTCATAGAGACAGAAAATAGATTAGAGGTTACCAGAGGGTGGAAGGAGGGGAAATGGAGAGTTATTCCTTAATGGGTAGAGTTTCTACTTGAGATGATGAAAAACTTTTGGACAATGATAGAAGTGATGGTTACATGGTGAATGTGCTGACAATAAACTGTACACTTAGATATAGTTAAAATGGGAAATTTTATGTTATATATATATATTTCACCACAACAAAAAAAAAGTTGAAATTGAACTATAAAATATATTGGGTGCAATTTTGTCTTGTTTTGGTAAAAAATAAAATTAGGAAACTATAAAGAAAAAACCTAGATGGATTTAATTACATCAAAATTGTTGTTGTTGTTATTACGTCCCTTCAAGTTGGCCAGGTCAACAGACCTAAACACCGCCCTGGTTCTGCTCCATCGTCACAATCACCACTATACTTCAACCCATTGTTGCAGCCACTGTATCAATGCATCTTGTTGAGGGTCTTCCTCTCTTCTTTGCTGACCCTCTACTTATGTTCTCTTCTGAATCTGGCTTGAATTTCTGGCAGTTCACTGTCTATGTACTGCTGCAACTGCTTTTGAGTTATCTTCAGCAAATTTTAGTCGCATGTGATATTAGTGATATTGTTTGATAGTTTCCACATTCTGTTGGATCACCTTTTTTTGGAATGGACACAAATACAGATCTCTTCTAGTAAATTGGCTAGGTAACTGTCTTCCAAATTTCTTGGCATAGAGTACTTTCAGAGTTGCATCCTTTGTTGAAACATTTAAATTGGTATTCCATCAATTCCTGGAGCCTTGTTTTTTGCCAATGCCTTCAGTGCAGCTTGGACTTCTTCCTTCAATGCCATCAGTTCTTGATCGTAATCTACCTCCTGAAATGGCTGAATGTTGACCAGTTATTTTTGGTACAGTGACTCTGTGTATTCCTTCCATCTTCCTTTGATGCTTCCTGCGTCTTTCAACACTTGCCCTGCAGAATCCTTCAGTGTTGGAACTCGAGGCTTGAATGTTGTCTTCATTTCTCTCAGCGTGAGAAATGCCAAGCGTGTTCTTCCCTTTTGGTTTTCTAACTCCAGGTCTTTGCACATTTCATTGAAATACTTTACTTGGTCTTCACGAGCTGCCCTTTGAGATTTTCTGTTCAGATCTTTTACTTCATCATTTTTTCCATTTGCTTTTGATACTCAACATTCAAGAACATGTTTCAGAGTCTCTTCTGACATCCATTTTGGTCTTTTCTTTCCTGTCTTTTTAATGACCTTTTGATTTCTTCATGTATGATGTCCTTGATGTCATCCCACAAGGCCTCTGGTCTTTGGTCATTAGTGTTCAATGCATAAAATCTATTATTTAGATGGTCTCTAAATTCAAGTGGGATATACTCAAATCATACTTTGGCTCTAGTGGACTGTTTGAATTTCCTTTATTTCGGCTTGAACTTGCATAAGCGCAATTGATGATCTGTTCTGCAGTTAGCCCCTGCCTTGTTCTGACTCGTGATATTGAGCTTCTCCATCATCTCTTCCCACAGATGCAATCAATTCAATTCCTGTGTATTCCATCTGGCAAGGTCCACATGTATAGTCACTGTTTATGTTGTTAAAAACTGGTATTTCTAATGAATAGGTTGTTGGTTGTGCAAAATTTTATCATGCAATCTCTGGCATCATTTCTTTCACCAAAATTAAAACAAAATTAATGGATTTTTTTGCAACATAGTAACAGAACTCTTCTTAGCCCATAAGAAGATCAGTACAGTAGAAAAATATATAGGTAAACAACATAAGGGACAATAGAAGAAACATAAACACTAATATAGATATAGGTATAGATATAGATATAAATATATTTTAAATTGCCTAATTAGTGATCAAAGAAATGTAAATTAAAACAATAAGCTCTTATAGTTACCTCTTGTTTTGCTAAAGATTTTAAATGTAATAACAAAGTTTGGGCAAAGATATGAGGAAACGGTTACTTTCTTATTCCTCTGTTATAATGAATCTGGAGATTTATTGGATAACATTATCCTTTTTACTGCCTTTAGGAAACCCATCATCATCTGATATTATCTCTGTTGGTACGTTGCATTGCTGATTAGCATTTTACTAAAAAGTAAGTGTCACCAGAGCAAGGACCCCAACTGTCCTGCTTGCCATTCCATCCCTTCTCTTTCTGTGTTGCTGTATGGATTTGTCTGTTTCTTCTATACCCTGAAACATTGTTGGTATAACCAATCTGGAAGTTTATTGGACAATATGCATTTAGAATTAAAACACTTAAAACGGGTCTATAAAGTACCTTGACAAGAAATTCAACATCTAGAAATTCCTCTTAGTGAAATGTTTAGAGAATATTCAAAGATTTTCAACACAGTATAATGTATGATAGAAAAATATTAAAAAAAAAATCTAAATGCTTATCAATAAGAAGCTGGATAAATAAATGTCTATAAGCAGAATTCCTTAAAATACGAATATTCAAATGCATGGAGAAATGATTATATTAAATTGCTCAGCCATAAAGTTCTGTGTACAGCGTTATCCAGATTCTGTAAAATAACAGCAAAAACAAAAAAAGCTCTTTCCTATAATACATACATGTGTTAGCTACGTAATAAGGAAAAGAATCAAGAAATATATATATTTCTTTAAAAAAAACTCTCATCCAATTATGTTACTTTTTTTTTTTTTTTCTGGGTTCCTCTCACATCCATTAGGCTGTCTATTGTGATCTAATGTTGGAAAGAAGCTTGACTGTTTTCACCTTCCCATTTTCCATTCCCACCCCGGACATCTCCCTCCTGAATTTTCCAACCAACCATGTGTGCCTGCACTTTTTATTCATGGTGACTGTCCCAGCCAAGCTTCCAAATGGAGTCCTTGTGATGAGCAGGTAACAGCAGCCAAAAGGGAGCCTTTCCTGGATAAAGCAACTTAGAGAGTCAGGCCGGCAGGCAACAGCTAAAAGCATTCCTGCGTAGCCCCTTGTCTCAAGAGTTTTCAGCCAGATACATGAAATGGGGCATTTCAAAATGTATTTTATCAAATAAGGCTTATTTTTAAAATATATCATTCTCTTTGCAGTTTCGCTAAGTGGTTCTGCTGTGATTGAATGTTACTATTTTCGACATAGAAAATTCTTCTCCAAATAAATCCAGAAATCTCAATTTACATGTGTAACTTTTTCCTGTTGCTAATATGGGAGCTAGGTACTTGCCTTAAAGCAATTTCCATCATCCCTTTTATGAACTGGACCTCATGCATTTAATATTTATTTATCTCAACAAAGATCGCCATGAAACACTATCTAGGGAACTGGATGACTGCATGTGAATTTATTCTATAAGAGCAGCAGTTCACGCACAGCTCCAGACATGTAAAATGCTTAGAGTGATTAGGTGGTACGAAAAGATGGAATAGCCCAATGGGGTGGAAACACACTTACTGGACTTTTTGGTGTGTCTGTCAAGAATCTCAACTGTTCCAGAAATGTCCCCAAGAGATATAGTGAGGGAAACATTTTCATGGAATGAGTCATTAATATAGAGGGAAATGTTCTTATAGGATTAGATAAATCACAATTAAATAATATGGAATATCAAAGTGAGTATGGATCTCCAAACTTATTGCCAAGTTCTGTATGGCCCTCTATATGACCATATCTCTTACTACGATTTCCCCTCACTCATTACACTTAAGCTACGCTAGTCCTATTTTGGAATCCAGAACCCTCAACTCTGCCCCTAACTCTTTACTTTCTACCCAGAAAGCTCTTCCTCCAGATAGCACCATAATGGTTTCTTCTTCGCTTTCTCTGCCTGCTCAGAAGACACTAACTTCCGAGATCCTCCCTGCTTATACAACTAAAGTAGCTCTTCTTCCCTTCACCAAGCCACAACCCACCACCAACGGTCTTTCCTTATATCATTGTCCTTGTTATTGACTTTAGAGCACTTATCACCATTGTTTTCTGATATGTTTCATGTTGATTATTTATTATGCCATTTCACTCAATTGTAAGCCCCAGCCAGAGCAGGGTCCTAGTCTGTCTTTCTCACCTCTCTATCCTCAGTACTTACAACAGAGCCTAGAACATTGTAGACACTCTCAATTATATCTTGAATGAATATATCAATAAACTGTATCTCATGCTTGGTACTACTTCAGCATTAAATGGTGATGAAATAATTGTATCATGTGTCAACAAGTAATTTTGAAATTCCTATCTTGCAGTTTAAAAATGGTTCTTTACTACTAGGTTTGCCACCTTCAGTCATTAATGTATATTTTATTGACAATTTTTGTTTTCCTAGCTCCCCCATTTTTCTTCCAACAAACGTCTACTGAATGCTAGCCTCAGGTCGAGTGCTGCAAATGGTTCAGCACTGGGCTACTAACCAAAAGGTTGGCAGTTCGAACTCACCCTGAGCACCTCAGAATAAAAGCTTGACCATCTACTTCTGAAAGGTCACAGTCACTGAAAACCCTATGGAGCACAGTTCTACTCTGAAACACACGGGGTCATCATAGGACGGAATCAACTTGGCAACAACTGGTTTGGTTTTGGTTTAGTTTAGTCTCATGTTAGGTTTAATGATGCACAGGTAAACATGAAATAAATCCTACATTCCAGTGTTAGTAGTTCAGTGGAGGACTCATTTAAAAGGTAAATAGGTAAGTAAAAGTAATAAGAAAAGTACAATAGAAGCATAGTGATAGAACAATGGGAGTTAAGAATTGCACTGACACATCTACACACACACACACATATAGCTGTAGCTCAATTCAGAAATTATTACACTAGGCAACAAATAACTTTGCTAGGTCAAGATGGAATAAATTCCGCAGTGCGGAGGGTGGTAAAAGACCACAAACCATTCTTTCTCCTGCATTCTTAGTGAGTACAAGAATTCTCACAGATACAAAGACAGCTTCATCTCAACTGAGCCACAGAAGCTCTAGGCTGATTGCATTTCCTAAAGCAATGTCTAGGGAATGGATGAGAAGAAAGGGTGTTCAGGCTAGTGGGTGGATGGAAGGTAGATGGACTCTTTGATAAAAGTCTTTGGAAAATAAATTGTATTAATACTCTTAACTTGATTTGCATGTTCTACCACTTCTTTCCATTACCCATTTGTCAGTTTGTCATACTATGGTGGCTGGCATGTTGCTATGATGTTGGGAGCTATACCAACAGTACCTCAAATACCAGTAGGGTCACTCATGGTGGACAGCTTTCAGTGGAGCTTCCAGACTAGGAAAAGATCTCGATGATCTACTTGTGAAAATTAACCAATGAAAACCTTATGGATAACAACAGAACATTACCCAATATAGTGCTGTAAAATGAACCCCTCAGGTTAGAAGGCACTCAAAGTATGACTAAAGAAGAGCTGCCTCTTCAGAGTAGAGTTGACTTTAATGATACGGATGGAGTAAAGCCTTCTGGACCTTTATTTGATCATGTGGCATGACTCAAAATTGGAAGAGGCTGCGTAGGTCCGGCTCACTATTATTACTCCTCATTGCTAACCCCTGCATTGTCTCATGATCTTGTTTTTCCCTCCCTTTCCAGTCTCTATAAAAGGTTTAAGATTAACTGATGTTCCTCTTTGGAGGGTGGAAAACAAGTGATAATGATCTAGGAATGAAAAACTGAACAAAGCACCTGTCTTGTGACAAGAAAACCAGGATGTTGCCAGATAACCCCCAAGAAAAGATTAACTTATCTGGGACATGACCACCTCAAGGGGGAACAAACACAAACTTCTAATACTCATAATCCTGTCCCTATAAAGCCTTAGGCCAGTCTCCAGTGGAGGAGACAGGTTTTTGGAGGAATCTATTACCCTCTGTCACCTATACGTTGATATATGATAAAACTCTTGATGCTCACCTCACTCCTGTCTCAGAATTGGCTATTGCAGCAGGCAGCTCCAAATGGTAACAAAATTAGAATCAACAGTTGTAAACATTCAATAATAATCAGAACATGGAATGTATGAAGTATGAATCAAGGACATTTGGAAGTTGTCAGAAATGAAATGGAATGCTTGAAGATCGAAATCCTAGGCATTAGTGAGCTGAAATGACTGGTATCAGCCATTTTGATTCAGACAATCATACGGTCTACTATGCCAGGAACAACAAATTGAGGAGGAAAGGCATTCATCATCGAAAAGAACATTTCAAGATCTATCTTGAAGTACAATGCTGTCAAGGATAGGTTAATATTCATACACCTACAGGGAAGATCAGTTAATACAACCATGATTCAAATTAACACACCAACCATGAATGCAAAGATAAAGAAACTGAAGATTTTTATGAATAGCTGCAGTCTAAAATTGATCAAACTTGGAATCAAGATGCATTGATAATTATTGGTAATTGGAATGCAAAAGTTGGAAAGAAAAGAGAAGGATGAGTAGTTGGAAATGCAGCCTTGGTGATAAGAACAATGCTGGAGATGCATGATAAAATTCTGGAAGGTGAATGACTTATTCATTAGAAATACTTTTTTTTCAACAACAAAAACTATGACTATACATGGGACCTCGCCAGATGGTTTACACAGGAATCAAGTCGACTACATCTGTGAAAAGATACGGTGGAGATGCTCAATCTTATAGTTAAGACAAAGCCAGGGGCCAACTGCAGAATAGACCATCATTTGCTCATAAGCAAGTTCAAGTTGAAGCTGAAGAAAATCAAAGCAAGTCCAAAAGAGCTAAAGTATGACCTGAATATACCCTGCTTGAATTTAGAGACGATCTCAATAATAGATTTGATGCACTGAACACTAATTACCAAAGACCAGAATAGTTGTGGGATGACATCATACATGAAGAAAGTAAAAGGTCATTTTCTTAGTCATCTAGTGCTGCTATAACAGAAATACCACAAGCAAATGGCTTTAACAAAGTGAAATTTATTTTCTCACAGTCTAGTGGGATAGAAGTCCAAATTCAGGGCGTCAGCTCCAGGCGAAGTCTTTCTCTGTCAGCTCTGGGGGAAGGTCTTTGTCATCAATCTTCTGCTGGAGTAAGAGCTTCTCCACACAGGAACCCCGGGTCCAAAGGATGCGCTCTGTTCCCAGCACTACTTTCTTGGTGGTATGCGGTCCCTAAATTCTGCTTGCTTCCCTTTCCTTTTATCTCTTGTAAGATAAAAGGTGGTGCAGGCCACACCCCAGGGAAACTCTCTTTACCTTGGATCAGGGATGTGACCTTAGCAAGGGTGTTACAATCCCACTCTAATCCTCTTTAAAATAAAATTACAATCACAAAATGGAGGACAACCACACAATACTGGGAATCATGGCCTAACCAAGTTGACACATATTTTTTGGAGACACAGTTCAATCCATGACAGTCATTAAAAAGATAGGAAATAAAGAAAAGATGAAAATGGGTATCAGAAGAGTCTCCGAAACTTGCTCTTGAGTGCAGAGTAGCTAAAACAGAAGAAATGATGAAGTAAAGACATGAACAGAAGATTTCTAAGGGTAGTTAGAGAAGACAAGGTAAAGTATTATAATTAAACGTGCAAAGACCTGAAATTAGAAAACCAAAAGAGTTTGACATTTCTCAAGCTGAAAGAACTGGGGAGAAAATCTAAGCCTTGAGTGGCAATATTGAAGGTTCTATGGACAAAAAATTGAACGATGCAGATAGCACCAAAAGAAGATGGAGAGAATACACAGAGTCACTGCATCAAAAGGAACTGGTCAGGATTCAACTATTTCGGGAGATAGCCTATGATCAAGAACTGCTGGTACCGAAAAAAGAAGTCCAAGACCCACTAAAAACAGGGCTCCAGGAACTGATTGAATACCAGTTGGAATATTTCAACAAACAGACGTGATGCTGAAAGTGCTATTCCCCTCTGTCAAGAAATTGGGAAGACAGCTACCTGGCCAATTGACTGCAAGAGATCCACATTCAAGCCCATTCTAAAGGAAGGCAATCAAACAAAATGTGGATATTATCAAATAATATCATTAATATCACATGCTAGCAAAATTTTGCTGAAGATAATTCAAAAATTGCTGTAGCCATACATCTGCACGTACTTGTCAGAAGTTCAATCTGGATTTCGAAGAGGACCTAGAAGAATAGATATCACTGCAATTGTCAGATGAATCTTGGCCAGAAGTAGAAAATACCAGAAAAATGTTTGCCTATGTTTTATTGACTACATGAAGACATTCATGTGTATCATAGCAAATTATGGATAACATTCTGAAGAAAGGGAATTCTGAAACACTTAGTTATGCTCCTGTGGAAGCTATACATAGATAAAGAGGCAGTCTTTCAAACAGAACAAGGTGATACTGTGTGGTTTAAAATTGAAAAAGGTGTGGGGAAGGGTTGTATTCTTTCTCCTTACTAATTCTATATATACACATATATATAGACAGACAGAGAAAGAGAGAGAGAGCGCCCTGGTAGTACGTGGTTAAGAGCTCAGCTGAGAACAAAATGTCAGCAGTTTGAATCCACCAGCCACTCCTTGGAAACCCTATTTACAATATCTTTCTCAAATCCTTTGTAGAATAAAACCAAAAACTCATTGTCATCAAGTTGATTCCAACTACCAGCGACCCTATACGACAGATTGGAACTGCCCCATAGGGTTTCCAAGGCTGTAATCTTTATGGAAGCAGACTGCCACATCTTTCTTCTGCATAGCAGCTGGTGGGTTCAAACTGCCAACCATTCAGTTAGCAGCTGAGAGCTTATCCACTACAACACCAGGGCTCCTTTTTTGTAGAGTAGATTAAAAAACACCCTTTGCTGTCGAGTTGATTCTGACTAATAGTGACCCTATAGGACAGAGTAGAACTGCCTCATAGGTTTTCCAAGGAGTGGGTGGTAGATCCAAACTGCTGATCTTTTGGTTAGCAACCATAGCTCTTAACTACTGTGCCACCAGGGCTCTGTAGAATAGATAAAGTACAAAAACATAAATATGCGTGGCATATAAACTCAACAGGTAATCTTGACAGAATTAAGTAAAGACGTATGTGATATAATTGCAAAAACATGGAGACTTTATTAGCAACATGATCTTGGGCAAGTTCCAGACTTTCTCTTTCATCCAGTTTCCACATTTGTAAAGTAAGGGATAACAAATACTGACCTCAAGGGCCGTGCAAGAATTAAAGGAGAAAATGATTATGAAAAGTGCTAGAATGGTGTTATGAATGGAATTGTGTCCCCCCAAAATGTGTGTCGACTTGGCTAGGCTATGATTCCGAGTATTGTGTGGTTGTCCTCCATTTTGTGATCTGATGTGATTTTCCTATGTGTTGTAAATCCTGTCTCTGTGATGTTAATGAATGGGATTAGTGGCAGTTATGTTAATGAGGTGAGACTCAATCTACAAGATTTGATTGTGTCTTAAACCAATCTCTTCTGAGATTATAAAAGAATCCAGCAGAGAGGAGAGAGACCTCATACCACCAAGAAAGAAGCACTGGGAGTGGACCACATCCTTTGGACCCAGGATCCCCAAACTGAGAAGCTCCTGGATCAGGGGAAGATTGATGACGAGGAACTTCCCCCAGAACTGACAGGGAGAGAAAGCCTCTTTCTAGAGCTGGCACCCTGAATTCAGCCTTCTAGCCATAAGAATAAATTTCTGTTTGTTAAAGTTATCCACTTGAGGTATTTCTGTTTCAGCAGCACTAGATAACTAAGGCAAATGGTCACTATGCAAAGAATGAGGAACAGAGCCACAGGTAATTCCTACCTCTTGCTTGACTATAGAGCTCCCTGTGAAGACTAGAAAATGGTGTTACCCATACAGCTCTAACATCAGCTGGCATGCTGTACCATCAGCCTCTCACTTTAGGGAAACACTGACTTGGAAATAGCCCAGAGTAAGTTAATTCATTCCTCTCTGGGTAGTTTGCATTCCCATGTGCTCAGAGGGGTTGTTGTTGTTGTTAGTTGCCATCAAGTCGATTCCAACTCCTGGTGATACCATATGTGCAGAGTAGAAAACCAGTTTATAGGGTTTTCAAGGCCGTGACATTTTGGAAGCAGATGGCCAGGCCTGTCTTTGAGGCAGCTCTGGGTGGGTTCAAACCACCAAACTTTTGGCTAGTAGTTGAACACTTAACCATTTATTCCATTACAGAACTTTATAATTTTTGTATAGAGAAGATCAAAATTAATCTGGAAAGATGAAGTCTGGAAGGAACTCTGCCTCCACTTCTCATGCTATTAGGATGGCCAGTCGTATTTTTCTTTAACTTTAGAACCATAAGGGTTCTAACTAAACTCCTCTCCACTAGTCTAGTAGTGTTTATGGTTTGAAAAAATAAAAGTTGCCTTTATAAAGACTGAATTTGCCCATAGTTCTCTTGTTTTTTTCTACATAACTATTAATAAATAAGCTGTATAGTTTTTTATTATTATTATTTTAATTGACCCACAAGTTTTTGGGGAATTATTTATAAAATTTTTATTTTAAATGTTTTTGAGAGTGAAAAAGCTATTTATAGGTAAAGTCTGTAATAATGGAGTTTAGATAACATTAGAGGTTTAGCATGCTTTCTTGAAATACTTGGAGGTGGTCCTCAAATCCCTCACTTGGGAAAATTCAGAGTGAAGTTCTTCCTGGAAGATGGACCTTATTCTATGCAGATGAACCTTCTGACATGAGTTCTTAGATGTATTGATTGTCACCAGCTTGTGACCTTGTTTTGGTAGCTTTGGATTTTTTGCCAGAAATGTAACAACAATCAACTATTTCCACCCCCAAATCCCTTATTCTTTGACACTGATTTGTTTTGTATTCATTTCAATGCCTCCCACCCAGTGATAACAAATGTGTGTTTTTGTTTTGTTTGAGGATATGACTTACTCGTTCTAAACACAGCACACTGTTTCATCACACATTTTCCTAAAGCATATTCTTTTAGACTAGAAGAACCTTGTGTCCACTCCAACACACGCAGCAACGAATATCTATGCATCTCTGTTACTTCATCCTTATAAATATGACTCACGTTAGCTTACTGAAACAAAAAAGATAAATATTAAGTATAAAGCAGGTACATCCTGATAATCTCAAGGCAATGAAGGGAAGAGAAATTGTTTGCCCAAGTGACTGTTAAATCTTTTGCTTTCAATTTTGCATACAGTGAAGGCTAAAAGCTTCCTAACTTTTTCCTGCTGTAACTTTCACCTCCATTTCTACTCCTGCCAGCAAAAGAAAAGCAAATGGTGACATCTCATGCTTAAGTGGCCTTTTGAAGTCCCAGGCAATTGTTGGGAACGATGATAGTGAATGTGTCTTATAGGAAATATTAAAATTAAATTAAAAAAAAAAAATCTCACATTCTAATAGAAGGAATTGGTGACTTGCTTTCTAGAAAGGTCAAAGGCCCTGGGAAAGATTGTAACTGTATTAAAAGGTAAAACAGGCATCTTGGGAAGGGGAAAGCCCAAAATGATAAGGTCAGTGTTACCTGTTTTAAGATTCCTGGGTGAGACAAATGGTTTGCACTCGACTACTAACCTAGAGGTTAGAGGTTCAAACTTCCCAGCAGCACTACAAAAGAAAGTCCAAAAGGCTTGGCGATCTGCTTCGGTAAAGATTACAGCCAAGAAAACCCCATGGAGCACAGTTCTACTCTGTAACATCTAGAGTCGCCATGAGTCAGAATTGACTTGAAGGCAGCTGGACAGGACTGATTTCCCACTGTGACAAGATTTAACTCATATCCACTCAACGTTACCAGTTTAACTGTGGCCCGGTTGGCAAGTTCTGTGAACGGAGCCTGCTTGTGGGTTCCCGCCCCACCCCCGCCATTTGCACAGCACATAAAATGGACTTGAACCAGCACTCTTGAGCATTAGGGTTTCCAAGGAGCCGCTAGTGGATTTGAACCACTGATCTTTTGTTTAGCAGCTGAGCTCTTAACCACTGTACCACCAGGGCTCCATTGCAGAATGTAGTGACCCGCAAATAAACTATACTTAATCTCTGTGTTTAGTATTTGTATTAATAGTTTTAAGTACTAAAGCACATACTTCCACATGCCAACATTCACATAGATGTACAATATTCAAACAGAGAAAAGCGGTGACGGGGAGACCTACCTAATTGCCACTCTGATGATTCTTAAACAAATTGAGTGTTTAAAATGACACCTTTCATTGTTGTCATTGACAACTATTTTACAGGAAATGTGTGTCTGGATACTGTGTCACCTAGGATGGTGGATCCTGTCCACCATGGGTGACGCTGCTGGCATTTGAAATACCTGTTGCATAGCTTCCAGCATCACAGCAACACACAAGCCACCACTGTATGACAAACTGACAGGTGGGTGGTGGGTTAAACAGGTAACAATGACCTTATCACTTTGGGCTTCCCCCTTCCTAAAATACCTCTCTTATCTTCTCATATAATTACAATTCTTTCTAAGTTCTTCTGAGAGTTGCTTCAGATTCATTGCAAGCAATTTTCACTGGGCAATGGGGGCAGTGTGAAGAAATAGCAAGAAAAGGTACTTCCTTGGAGATCAATGATGAAAATAAGTAAGATTCTTTCTGTGAGTTGACAGTAATATATGTTGTGAAATATCTTTTGGGCCATTTCCAAAAAAAGTAATAATAATAAAAACTATATTATGCTTTTAAAGGAGAAGATACCATTTTTATTTGCCTCTTCAATTCTTGAAGTTTTCATGTCATTTATGAATGGTTGGGAATATATATAATTCAAACAAGTTTGAGAAAAGGAGCGGAATATTTCAATTAGCAATTGGCAAAAGTGAAATATTGGGGCAATAGGCAAATGTGGAAGGATCAGTTAATATTTCTTCAGGCAGATAACCAAAGAGTTGTGATTTTGTAGAAAATGTAAATATCTATGCAAGTTCAGCTTCGAGAGTCAGGACTCAGCTCAAGGAAGTGTCATATTCCAGTATCACGTCTTACCCTTTCAATGAAGTCAAAATGCAGAGCTTGTTAATAATCTATCATTATATAACAATAATTATAGTGTGTTGTCTTTTCTGGGTTGTTATTTTTCGTAACGTTTTGGAGCCTTCATATTTTATTGAATGTTATATTTTAGCATCATTGAGGTCTGTATTTCCTTGCCTCTAAAATGAATGCTTTTTTAAGCATTTTTCCAAAATTGGGTTGTCCTCTACAAAGACTGTCAAATGAAGCTGCCTGGGCCCCAGGGAAGGAGAAAGTTGACATGTAGTTTGTATTGCCTGAATATGTTCGAACTTGTCTGTGTAGAGACAAGCTCTGATCTCCTGATTGTAACCTTGGTGGGGTTAGTTGCACTGGTAGAACAACATGTTGGGTTTTAATTCATACTTTCACTACTCATTGTCATTTAAAGTATTTTCCCAGAGATTGCATTGTGATGAAATGCAGAGTACCTCTGGAGCTAGGCTCTGGAGATAGGCTGCTTGTGGCAGAGCTCAGGCTCACTCCCAACCAGGCCTGTGGCCTCTCTAAAATAGGGGGAATAGGACATCTACCTCATTGGGTGCTCTGAAGATCAACTAATCAGTTGCCATCAAGTTGGCTCCCACTCATGATAACCCCATATGTGCCAAAATAGAACTGTGCTCTACAGGGGTTTTCAATGGCTGTGACCTTTAGGAAGTAGATCACCGGGCCTTTCTTCCTAGATGCCTCTAGGTGGACTCAAACTTTTAGCTTACACCAAAGGGTGTTAACTGTTCGCAGCACCCAAGGACTTCTGCTGTGGAGATCAGAATGAGTTAATCTATGTGAAGCATTTTCACAGCTCCCAGCACTCCATTTACTCATTTATTCAACAAATATGTATAGAGTTCCTACTATGCCTGCTGTAGATAGAGAGATGAATTAAGTAGCTAAGATTGGATTGGCATTCATGTTATATTGTCTACTAAGAACAGATCATTTTCAATGATGATGAGTGCTACCAAGACAAACAGGAGCGTGGGAGGTAACGGGAAGGGAGCTGCTTCCATTGGGGTGACCAGGGAACAATTCTATGAGGAGATGACTTTGAACTGAGAACTCACTGTGAGAAGGAGCCAACTATGAGTAGAGAGGAGAAGGGCATTCCAGGCACAGAACACAGAACTCAAAGGATTACAGTAGAAAATGATGTCAGTGCGTCTGGCAGAGCCCAGTCAGGTAGAGCACTGGACCAGATCATGGGGTTGGGATTTTATTTTGAGGGTAGAGCAAAGTCATTGGAGGGATGTAAGTAAGAGAATGATTTACATTTTATACAACCATTTTGAATGCTACTGTGTAAAATTGACAAAGGTAGAGTAGGAAGCTGGAACGGTATAAGGAGGCAGAACTTTGAGAAGGCTACTGGGGTAATCCAAAGAAAAGTGAAGGTGGCTTGGACCAAGGTAGTAGCAATGAAGATGCAGGGAAGCAATGGCAAAAGAAAACTTTGTATGTTTGACTAACAAAAACAAGTTCAGGATGGCTGGGTCCACGGAAGGGGTAACTTGTAGACGGCAATAATGACATCATCACAATTCCACTACCATTGTCTTTATACATCCAGTACTTCATGAAAGAAAATTTGCTATGCTGGCCAAAAACAAAAAACAAAATATATCCTTGGGTACTTGCTCAAAGCCAATAAGAAACATAGAAAACATTTGTTTATGCACGTGTACCAACAGAGGGAATTTAATGTGTGAGAAGCTGAGAAGCGACCCAGGGGATGGTGAGATGTCCCAGAGACTAGGAACAGCAGGAGACCATTACTCTGCCTCAAAGAGAGGAAGCAGTGTAGGTGGAGTCCAAGGGCCAGGTCACCTGGAGGAGTCTGGAAACAAGATGTGTCTTTCCTATAGGAACTGAAGTTATGGAAGACAGGTATCTTCTGCGAGACTTACATTCCCAGGAAGAGGGATAAAAGGAGATATTCCCTAGCTTCTCCCTTCCCTGCACCCTCACATCTTCCAGCAATGTCCTTGTGATGGTAAATTTTATGTGTCAACTTGGCTAGACTATGGTTCTCAGTGGTTTTTGCCAAATCCTAGACTAGTTGCTCTTCCATAATGTAATCTAGTGCAATGTAATGTAATCACCTGTCATAATGTAATGTAAACGATCAATCAGTTGAAAGGGGAGTTTTCTTAGGGTGTGGTCTGCCCACAGAGACTAAGTAGATATTTTGGCAGAATTCTCTCTCTCTGTCTCTGTCTCTCGACTCTGCACTCTGCTTGTCTCCTGACATCTGGAACTTGGGACAAAAGTCTGCAGAATTCTCTAGCCTGCTGCCGTGACCTACAGATTTTGGGCTTGCCAGGCATCCATAATCCCATGAGCTAACAAAACTATTCAGCCTGCTGCCTGATCTTTGGATTCTGGACTTTTGATTCCTCACAATTACATGAGCTAATCCTTGAACTAAATAGTAATTCTTCTCTTTCTCTCTCTATATATACATATATATTAATTTATTTACATTTATTGTTGTTAAGTGCTGTCAAGTTGATTCCAACTCGTAGTGACACTATGTACAACAGAACAAAACACTGCCTGGTCCTGCTCCATCCTCGCAATCATTGCTATGTTTGAGCCCATTGTTGCAGCCAATGTGTCACTTTATCTTGTTGAGGATCTTCCTCCTTTTCCTTGACCCTCTACTTTAACAAGTATGACGTCCTTCTCTAGGGACTGGTTCTTCCTGACAACATGTCAAAAGTACACGAGACAAAATCTCACCACCCAACTTTCTAAGGAGCATTCTGGCTGTACTTCTTCCAAGACAGATTGGTTTGTTCTCCTGGCAGTCCATGGTATATTCAATATTCTTCACCAGCACCATAATTTAAAGGTATCTATTCTTCTTCAGTCTTCCTTATTTATTGTCCAGCTTTCACATACATATGAGGCTATTGAAAACACCAGAGCTTGAGTCAGGCACACCTTAACCCTTAAAGTGTCATCTTTGCTTTTTGACACTTTAAAGAGGTCTTTTGCAGCAGATTTGCCCAATACAATACGTCGTTTGATTTCTTGACTGCTGCTTCCATGGGCATTGACTGTGGATCCAAGTGAAATGAAATCCTTGGTAACTTCAGTCTTTTCTCCGTTTATCATGATGTTGCATATTGGCCCAGTTGTGAGGATTTTTGTGTTCTTTATGTTGAGATGTAATCCATACTGAAGGCTATAGTCTTTGATCATCATCGGTAAGTGTTTCAAATCCTCTTCACTTTTCAGAAGGCGAGGAAGTGTCATCTGCATAACACAGACTGTTAATGAGTCTTCCTGCAACCCTAATGCCCCATTCTTCTTCATATAGTCCAGCTTCTAGGATTATTTGCTAAATATACAGATTAAGTAAGTATGGTGAAATGATACAACCCTGACTCAAACCTTTCCTGATTTTAAACAACACAGTATCCCCTTGTTCTGGAACATGAATAAAAAAGACTGAAGAATTGGTGCATTTGAATTATGGTGTTGGCGAAGAATATTGAATATACCATGGACTGCCAGTTGTTGCTGTTGTTAGGCGCTGTCAAGTGGGTTCTGACTCATAGGACCCTGTGTACCACAGAACGAAACACTGCCCAGTCCTGTGCCATCCTCACAATCGTTTGTTATGCTTAAGCCCATGGTTGCAGCCATTGTGTCATGACATCCATCTTGTTGAGGGTCTTCCTCTTTTTTCACTGACCCTCTACTTTACCAAGCATGATGTCCTTCTCCAGGGACTGATCCCTCCTGATAACTTGTCCAAAGTATCTGAGACGTAGTCTTGCCATCCTTGCTTCTAAGGAGCCTTCTGGTTGTACTTCTTCCAAGACAGATTTATTCGTTCTTTTGGCAGTCCATGGTATATTCAATATTCTCCAACACCACAATTCAAAGATGTCAATTCTTCTTCAGTCTTCCTTTTTCATTGCCCAGCTTTCACATGCATATAAGGCGATTGAAAAAACCATGACTTGGGTCAGGTGCACCTTAGTCCTCAAGGTGACATTTTTGCTTTTTGCCTAATGAAATGGGTCATTTTATTTCTTGACTGCTGCTTCCATGGATGTTGATTGTGGATCCCAGTGAAATGAAATCCTTGACAACTTCAATCTTTTCTCCATTTATCTTATTGGTCCAGTTGTGAGGATTTTTGCTTTTTTTATGTTGAGGTGTAATCCATACTGAAGGCTGTAGTCTTTGATCTTCATCAGTAGGTGCTTGAAGTCTTCTTCACTTTCAGAAAGCAAGGTTGTATCATCTGCATAATGCAGGTTGTTAATGAGTCTTCCTCCAGTCCTGATGCCCAGTTCTTCTTCATATAGTCCACCTTCCTGGATTATTTGCTCAGCATACAGATTGAATAGGTATGGTGAAAGGATACAACCCTGATGCACACCTTTCCTGACTTTAAACCACAGAGTATCCCCTTGTTCTGTTCAAATGAGTGCCTCTTGATCTAAGTACAGTTCCTCATGAGCACAATTAAGTGTTTTGGAATTCCCATTCTTTGCAATGTTACCCATAATTTGTTGTTATCCATACAGTCAAATGCCTTTGCATAGTCAATAAAACATAGGTAAACATCTTTCTGGTATTCTCTGCTTTCAGCCAGGATCCATCTAACATCAGCAATGATATCCCTTGTTCCAGGTCTTCTTCTGAATCCATCTTGAATTTCTGGCAGTTCCCTGTAGATATACTGCTCAGCTGCTGTTGGATGTTCGTCAGTAAAATTATACTTGAGTGTGATATTAATGATTGTTCAATAATTTCTGTATTTTGTTGGATCATCTTTCTTGGTAATAGGCATAAATATGTATCTCTTCCAGTCAGTTGGCCAGGTAGCTATCTTCCGAATTTCTTGACATAGACAAGCGAGCACTTCCAGCACTGCATCTGTTTGCAGAAACATCTCAGTTGATATTCTGCCAATTCCTGGAGCCTTGTTTTTCGCCAATGCCTTCAGTGCAGCTTAGATTTCTTCCTTTAGTACCATCGTTTCCTGGTCATATGCTACCTCCTGAAATGGTTCAATGTCAACCAATTTTGGTATAGTGACTCTTGCATTCCTTCCATCGTCTTTTGATGCTTCCTGCATCCTTTAATATTTTCCCTGTGGAATCCTTCACTATTGCAACTCAAGGCTTGAATTTTTTCTTCAGTTCTTTCAGCTTGAGAAATGCCGAGCATGTTCTTCCCTTTTGGTTTTCTATCTCAGATCTTTGCACACGTCATTATAACACTTTACTTTGTGTTCTCGAGCTGCCCTTTGAAATCTTTTGTTCAGCTCTTTTATTTCATCATTTCTTCCTTTCACTCTAGCTACTTGATGCACAAGAGCAAGTTCCAGAGTCTCTTCTGACATTCATTTTGGCCTTTTCTTTCTTTACTTTTTTTTTATGACCTCTTGCTTTCTTCATGTATGATGTCCTTGATGTCATTCCGCGGCTCGTCTGATCTTCGGTCATTAATGTTCAACATTTCAAATCTATTCTTGAGATGGTCTCTCAATTCATGTGGGATGTACTCAAGGTTGTACTTTGGCTTTCATGGACTTTTTCTAATTCTCTTCAGTTTCAACTTGAACTTGCACATGAGCCATTGATGGTCTGTTCCGTAGTCAGCCCCTGGCCTTGTTCTGACTGATGATATTGAGCTTTTCCATAGTCTCTTTCCACATCTGTAGTTGATTTCATTCTTGTGTATTCCATCTGGTGAGGTCCATGTGTATATTGGTGAAAAAAGGCATTTGCAATGAAGAAGTCGTTGGTCTTTCAAAATTCTATCCTTCAATCTCCAGCATTGTTTCTATCACCAAGGCCATATTTTCCAAATACTGATCCCTCTTCTTTGTTTCCAAGTTTTGCTTTCCAATCACCAGTAATTATCAAAGCATCCTGATTGCATATTTAATCAATTTCAGACTGCAGAAGCTGGTAAAAATCTTCAATTTCTTCATCTTTGGCCTTAGTCGTTGGTGCATAAATTTGAATAATAGTCGTATTAACTGGTCTTCCTTGTAGACATATGAATATTATCTTATCACTGACAGCGTTGTTCTTCAGGATAGATCTTGAAATGTTCTTTTTGACGATGAATGTGAAACCTTTCCTCTTCAAGTTGTCATTTCTGGCATAGTAGACCATATGATTGTTTGATTCAAAATGGCCAATACCAGTCCATTTCAGCCCGCTAATGCCTGGGTTATCAATGTTTATGCTTCCCATTTCATTTTTGACAATTCCAATTTTCCTAGATTCGTACTTCATACCTTCCATATTCTGATTATTAATGGATATTTGCAGCTGTTTCTTCTCATTTTGAGTCGTGCCACATCAGCAAATGGATGGTCCAAAAAACTTGACTCCATCTACATCATTAAGGTTGACTCTACTTTCAGGAGGTAGCTCTTCCCAGTTGTATTTTGAGTGCCTTCCAACCTGAGGGGCCCATCTTCCCACACTATATCAGACAATATTCTACTGCTATTCATAAGATTTTCACTGGCTAATTCTTTTCAGAAGTAGACCACTGGGCCCTTCTTCCTAGTCTGTCTTAGTCTGGAAGCTCAGCTGAAACCTGTCTGCCATGAGTGGCCCTGCTGGTATTTGAATACCGGTGGCATAATTTCCAACATCACAGCAACATGCAAGCTCCCACAGTACAACAAACTGACAGACACGTGATGGTGGACTGCCAGAAGAATGAACAAATCTGTCTCGGAGGAATTACAGCGACAATGCTCCTTGGAAGTGAGGATGGAGAGACTTCATCTCACATATTTTGAACATATTAGCGGGAGGGACCAGCCCCTGGAGGACATCATGCTTGGTAAAGTAGAGAGTTAGCCAAAAAGAGGAAGACCCTCTATGAGATAGATTGACACAGTGGCTGCAACAATGGGCTCAAACATAGCAACAATTGTGAACATGACGCAGGACGGGGCAGTCTTTTGTTCTGTTATACATAGTGTTGTTATGAGTCAGAAATGACTCAACGGCACCTAACAACAGCAACAACATACAGATTGAATAAGTATGGTGAAAGTATACAACCCTGCCACACATCTTTCCTCATTTTTAAACTATGAAGTATCCCCTTGTTCTGTTCAAATGACTGTCTCTTGGTCTATGTACAGGTTCCACATGAGCACAATTAAGTGTTCTAGAATTCTCATTCATTGCAATGTTACCCATAATTTGTTATGCTCCACATAGTCAAATGCCTTTGCATAGTCAACAGAACACAAGTGAACATCTTTCTGATATTCTCTGCTTTCAGCCAGGATCCATCTGACATCAGTAATGATATCCCTCATACCACATCCTTGTCTAAAACCAACTTGAATTTCTGGCAGTTCCCTGTTGATATACTGCTGCAACCACTTTTGAATTATCTTCAGCAAAATTTTACTTGCATGTGATATTAATGATATTCTTTGATAACTTCTGCCTTCGGTTGGTCACCTTTCTTTGGAATGGGCACGTATATGGATCTCTTCTAGTTGGTTGGCTAGGTACCTGTCTTCCAAATTTCTTGGCTTAGATAAGTGAGCACTTCCTGTGTTGCATCCTTTCACTGAAACATCTCTATTGGCATTTCATCAATTCCATCCGTAGATATCTCTTAATGAAAGTATTCTTTTCCCTACTTCTAACCACTGTGAAAGTCAACATGCACCGGCAATCGACAAGTAAGAATTTGATTTACTTGGACTATTGCACTAGGGAGAGTGTTCACTAATAATGAATTTCTCAAAAGAGGGCCTGAAGTTATATAGAGGCAGGTAAACAGGGAATTATCCGAGAATCTTAAGGGAGTCTTGAGGAAAAATGAAGACTGAACTTATTTCGGAATATTCAAGAGCAGGCTGGTCCTTTGAGGTTTCCTGGAACACAAATGTTAGGGCGATTTCTTAACCATTGCTGTTTCCAAGAGCACAGGGCTCAAGTAAAGATCAACACTGTCACCACTGAAAAGCTAGTAGATGCTATGGAAAAGAAGGTCACATTGACTTTTGCCATTTGGAGCATGAGGGAGAGATGATCATGGCCTGTAGGAAGGAGGAGGCAGTGGAGAAGGAGAGGAGTGGATGGACTTGAGATATTTTTAGGAAATAGACCTCGGGAGATATAGCCATTGATGGGGTGTATAAGAATCAAGGTTAAAGTGAAAGTGTCTGGTTTAGGAAATCAGTGCATGGCGATGCCAATTACTAAAATACCAAATATGGCCCAGAAACCAAATCCGTTGTTGTTGAGTTGATTCCAACTCACAGCAATCCTAGAGGACAGAGCAGAACTGTCCCCAGAGAGTTTCCAATTCTCTTATCTTTATGGAAGCAGACTGCCACATCTTTCTGCCACAGAGTGGCTGATGGGTTCAAACTGCTGACCTTTATGTTAGCAACCTAGCGCTTAACCATTGTACCACCAGGGCTCCCCAAACATGGCCAGAGGAGTGGATTTGTAACTTACATTGGATTCGGTTTTAGGCTTTTTTGAGGTCTTTGGTGTTCATGCCCAATGCCTGGCCCAGTGCTTAACCTATGGCAGCCTCCTAAGCATTTGCAGAGGGGCATGGAAACAAATAAGTGAGTCATAATATCATAGGTGAGGGTACCAACCCCAACCCAACCCAACCCATTGCCATTGAGTCGATTCTGACTCATAGTGATCCAATAGAAAAGAGTAGAACTACCCCATAGTGTTTCCAAGGCTGTAAATCTTTGCCCCATAGGGTTTCCAAGGCTTCAAACCAAAAGGTTGCTGGTTCAAAACCACCCAGCGGCTCCTTGGGAGAAAGACCTGATGATCTGCTTCTGTAAAGATTACAGCCAAGAAAATCCTATAGGGAATTTCTACTCTGTTACCTGGGGTCATTATGAGTCGAAATTGACTCAACAGCACCTACCAACAATAACAGTAGAAGAGTAAATGTAATCTCTGCAAGACCTTCAGTTTTGCCTCTTATTGCCTTGTTTCTCCAACAGTCTTTATCCTACTCACCTACTCTGCCCAACCTTGCAGCATGCATCTATTTATGAGTTGCTGAGGACAAGGGTATCAGCCTACTTTCCTCACATAAAAACAAAAACTCATCCCCTCTCCCCACCTAAAACCCACAATTCCAGCAGAACAAACCTGTGTGATAAGACTTGAAAATACAAACAGTTCAGCCTGAGGGTCTTTGAATTACAGGCTCAGGCTCATTAGCTAATTACACTACATCACATCAACTGTCACCTTTAAAAAAAGGTATTGCCTGTTGAATTAGATTCTTGAGCCTATTAGCATCTAATTTTCTCAATGATAGTACACTGCACTAGTGTTTTAGGCTGAGTCTACAAAAGACAATGTGTGGAGTGCAGTAAAGGAATTTTTAATGCAGGGAAAAGGAGTCTGGGCTAAGGGTTGGGATCTCAGGGTTTTAGTCCTAGGTGTAACTACCCAGCTGCATGATCTTACACACAAGACTTTCCCTTCCAGGATTTGGTAACTTTATCTCTAAAATAGCAATTTTCGATTTTTGATTCCATAGTCCAAAGAAATCAGATTATACTAGTCACATCTATAACTGAAAATAAAAAAATGGAGCTGAATAAATTCACATGAATGAATTTGTACTTGGAAATTTGAAGAAAATTTTGCAGATCTGTTTGTGAGATCTAATGTGGTGCATAGGTGGTCTGGTGGTAGAACTCTTGCCTTCCATGCAGGAGACCAGGGTTCAGTTCTGGCCAACACACTTCATGCCCAGCCACCAACCATCTGTCAGTGGAAGTTTACATGTTGCTATGGTGCTGAACATGTTTCAGTGGAGCTTCCAGACTAAGACAGTCTAAGAAGAAAGATCTGGTGATCTACTTCTGAAAATCAGCCAATGAAAATCCTATGGATCACAAGGGTAAAATCAGCAACTCATCATGGAGATGGTGCAGGACCATTTCGTTCTGTTGTGCAAGGGGTTGCCATGAGTCTGTGGTCAACTTGATGGTAGCTAACAACAACATCAATGTGAGCACACAGGTCAACATATGTTTTGGCAAAAGTCAATCATAGAAAATACACGAATGTTTGGGAGTAAAGGGGAACAAGAGAGACTGCATATTGCTCATCAACATTTGTGTTCTGAGTTGTATATGTTTCTTGATATGACCACCCAGCAATGGGAGAATTCCCCAAGCTTCCTCTCTCTTGATTTCCTAGAGTTCAGTCCCTCCTAGCTCTATAGTTATTCTCCCACACCTGGACTCCTCCTGGTGCCTCCACTCAACATTTCACAAATCCAACTCCTGGTCTTCCTGATTATGGTCCTATTTGTGTGTGTTGCCCACAGATGCCATCTCAAAGCCCTGCCAGCTCCCCACATCTAGAAGTTGACTCCTCTGGCCACATTTCTTCAAAGTTTCTCTCACCTACTATCTCTCACCTTCACAATAGTTGTAGCTGTTGTTGTTGTTGTATGCCATTGAGTCAATTCCAACTCACAGCAACCCTATATGACTGAGTAGAACTACCAGTAGGATTTCCTAGGCTATAACCTTTAGGGGAGCAAATCACCAGTGGTTTTCTCCTGTGGGCAGCTGGAGGGTTCTACCATTGACCTTTTGGTTAGTAGCCAAATGTGACACCGGGACTCCTTATGGTTGTAGCTATCTTAAACCATTATTACTACTCTCCTGAGCAAAATCACAGTAGTTTACTGCTTAACTTTAATCAATCTTTCTGACTTCACCATCGTTCTCCACCTCCTTCATGCTGCTACCAGGTTAATCTTCCTAATGCGCACTCTGCTCCATTCTCCTGCAGCTTCTGTGCTCTCTACATGGTTTGATTTGGGTGCAATTTGCCATTCTCAGAATCCTCTTACTTCTTGTAGTTTTCTTTGGGAGGGATGGATTGAAGTTTCTAAACATAAGAATAGTTCCCAATTTTCTATTTGGGGCAGACAGACCCTGGGTCTCTATCAGTCAGAGAGTGAAGGAGGGGAGTTTCCCATTTGCTTTAAGCTAGTGGGTTTACTGTATTTCAGCTTCCAGGACAAGCTCCACACCTCTGCTCTGTTTCTCACCCACATTTCAACAAAAGTTTCCTGTTATCCTTATTGTTGTTGTTGTTATTGATAGGTGCTATCAAGTCGTTCCTGACTCATAGCCACCCTAAGTATAAGAGACCTAAACCCTGCTGGGTCCTGCGCTATCCTCACAATCACTGTTATACTTGAGCCCATTTTTGCAGCCACTGTGTCAGTCCATCTCCTTGAGGGTCTTCCTCTTTCTCACTGACTCCCTACTTTACTAAGCATGATGTATTTTTCCAGGGAAGGGTCCCTCCTAATAACATGTCCAAAGTATGTGAGATGAAGTCTCACCATCCTTGCTTCTAAGGAGCATTCTGGCTGTATTTCTTCCAAGACAGATTTGTTTGTTTTTCTGGCATTCCATGGTACATTCAATATTCTGCACCAACACCATAATTTAAAGGCATCAATTCTTCATTGGTCTCCCTTATTCACTGTCCAGCTTCCACATGCAAATGAGGCCATTGAAAACACCATGGCTTGGGTCAGGTGCACCTTAGTCTTCAGGATGACATATTTGCTTTTTAACACTTTAAAGGGGTCTTTTGCAGCAGATTTGCCCAATGTAATATGTCCTGTGATCTTTAGAGGGTCTAAATTAGGGACTACTGGGAAACTGCTATATTAAGCAGGAATATCATTTTGTGAGTTTATTTAATCTATTCCACATATCATTATGAATCTTCAGAGAAGTTAAATTACCTTTCCAAGTTTATTGGTAAATCCAAGATATAAACCTAGGTTTGCGTATTTCTCAATATTGTATTTACCCATGTGGTAGCTGAATAATGGCCCCAAAAGATGTCTGCATCTGTGAGGAGTTTAGGCCAACAGCACAGTTTGAGTAAAAACGTCCTCACAAGACCACTCTCACTTCTGACACCAATTGCAAGTTTGAAGGGGTTCCTAAAACTAACCTCAGGTTTGATAATTTACTGGAAGGACTTACAGAACCCACTGAAAGCTGTTATACTTGTGATTATAGAGAAACATTGTTTGCTACAGGGAAAGGGTAGAGATTAAGTCAGCCAAGGGAAGAGACACACAGAGCAGAGTCCAGGAAGGGTCCCAACATGGAGCTTCAGGTTATCCTCTCCTCACAGAGTCAAGGATGTTGTTAATTCCTCCTGGTCACAATGTAAGATGACACACATGAAGTGTTGCCAACCAGGGAAGTTCACTCAAGCCTTTGGTGTCCAGAGTTTTTACTGGGGCTCCAACACGTACTGTCCATATGGCTGACCTTTAGTCTCCAGCTCCTCCTGGAGTTTGGGCTAATACCTTCAGCCTCCAGTTTCTCCAGATTTCAGAATTGATACAATATGACCCAAAACTCCTATCATAAGTCACATTGTTAGACTGTCCAGTGGCCAAAATCCTCAGGCAAACGAGACATTCATATCAGGCAAGACATTCTGGGGCTAGAGATCACCTCCCAGTGTTTGAGGGCAAAAGGCAAACTTCTCTTTAGGTAATGTTAATTCTTCACTACACAGTGTCTTAATCCCTGGAACCTATGAATGTTACCTTATATGGCAAAAGGGACTTTGCACACATGATCAGGTTAAAGATCTTGAGATGGGAAGATTATCCTGAGTTATCTAGGCCCCATGGAATCACAGTAAGAGGGTGGAAAGATGAGTCAAAGTTAAAGGAAAAAGTAATGTGATGATGGATTAGAGAGATATTTGACGATGCTACATTACTGGCTTTGAAGATGGAGAAAAGGGGCACCAGCCAAGGAATGCAAGGAACAGAGCTCTGTAAGTTGGAAAAAAAGCAAGGAAACAGATTTTCCCCCGGAGTCTTTGAGGGAGTGTGAATCTACCAGCACCTTGATTTTAGCCCAGTAAAACTCATCTCAGACTCCTGACCTCCAGAATGTAAGATAATAAATTTGTGTTGCTTTAAGCCACTAAGTTTGTGTTGATTTGTTACAGCAGCCATCGGAGGCTAATACAGTCTGCTTAATGTACCAATATCTTTCACTGGGTAGCCACAGTTTAGCTTTCTAACCTAATACTCTGCAAAAATCTCTGCCTTAAGAATGCTGGTTTCACCACCTCATATTAACAATCTCACAAAAGTCACCTAACAGCATTCTTCTAACAGAAGACACCCAAGAAAAGTTACTTTCCTCCCATATGGGAAAGTTACTAACTCCTCAATTTCCTGAATGGTAAAAATGAATACAGCAGGTAAGAATCTTGAACCACAAACTGAATTATTCAAGTAATGTAACTCTTTTTCTTCCACGTTTTGTAATTCAAGTTAAGCCTCCTCACCTTCCACAGTATCCTGCCCAAGTGTGGGAGTAAGAATACAAACAGTTCTGTGTTCTGGGAGGAGGTCAGAGGTAGTTCTGCATCCACATGGCCTCCACTGAAATGCCTTCATTCATTCATTTCTGAGAAGGTGTTCCAGGCAGGTCCTTACGGCATCTTCCCAACCACAAGGACCCTTTTGATATTTATCATCTCTCTGTGCTACTCTCATTCCAGGAACAATGTTGACATTCTTATGAAACTCTGGAGCCTCTGGATACCCCGCTAATCCTCTGTGTAGACACTCTCCATTGCTCTTGTCATTTTGAGTGTAGCGAACCCCAAGGTTTTACCTACTCAGAAAAGGGGACCAGATTTTTTCTACTCTTGAAGCCCCAAACCTAATTTGAGTTCTATACCCTTTCCAACTCAGTCTTGAAATTTTTAAATAGTCTTGGGCATAGAGGTAAAAACAAAAAAACTGGCTCCAATGATCGGTATCTCTTATCTCTAGATCTTAAAATGTGAAAACCTAAAGTAAAAAAACTGACAGTTTGTTGTCTTATTATGTTATCATTCTCCTTGGAGTCAATGAGGCAGCTTCCAATTCATGATGATCCCATACCCAATGGGATCAGACCATTGTGATCCATTGGGTTTTCATTGGCTGATTTTTGGAAGTAGCTCACTGGGTTCTTTCTAGTCTGTCTTAGTCTGGAAGCTCTGCTGAAACCTGTTCATCAACTTTCTTTTTAAAAAGAAAAAAAGGGGGGGGGGATACCAAAACAAATTGGTGAAAAAGTTGGATACCTTTTACTTATCCTCTCAGGTCCATCCTTCTCCACCCTCTTCTGGGCCCTGAGAGACTGGCTACTGCTCCGGGTTTCAGGTTGGGTTTAGACAGTGGAATGCACTGGCAGGGGAACAGTGCGGGTAGAGTATTTATTCCTGGAGCTCCCTCTTACCCAGGTGGTGAAGAGGTGTCCACATCCTACTGCTGGAGGCTACAGCTCCTGTCATTTGGGCCTCTCCATACAGCTCCTCTCTGCCTGCTCCTGGAGCCCCTTCTAGCGCTGTGGTAGCTAGGCCCAGGGTACACCTACAGAAACCCTGTTCACCTTGGTAGAGAACCGTCTTATTAAACTCTCCTCAAATAACTGGTTCAGTTTCCTATCCATTTCCTACAAGAATCCAACTAGCAAAATTAATATATTTTAAAAAAAAAATCAACGATATGGAATAATCCTGCCTCCTTCAGAGAGTAGATATAATACAACAGACCATTATGAAGTTTCTGGTTTAAATGACTTTCACTAGACAGCATTAGTAAACCAATGGATACACAGGTTTTCTTTCTTTCTTTCTTTCTTTTTTTTTTGACATATCACTGAGAAAGAAGAGAAATAGCTCATTTATTGTCTGAATCTGGAAGGATCTTGCCAGTAAATCCACCCAAGTCAGTACAGACCCAAAATCCATATTTGAAACATCCTTAACACTTAAACAGTAGACAGTTATTTCAAAACAATGTGATATTTTTAAACTGTAATTTTCTATCATTTTTTTTTTTAAAGCTGTATCAGTAAATCTCACATCATTATGACTAGTGAGACGAATACCTAGGTTAAGACCCAAGTCTCTTCTTTGCCCTCCCTCACTGGTTCTGTGAATTGGGCCCAGACATCTCATCTCTCACACTGAGATGAGCAGATCAAGGTTTCTTAACTCTTTTAGATCCAAGGCACCTTTGAGGATTTGGTTAAGATTGTGACTATGGACTCTGTGCAGCTAAAGAATCCTACTGGTACATATACAAATCTGTACATACATACAAATTGAGCTAGGTGGACCTAAGAATTCTTATGCAGGATCCAAGATGGTCTATAACTCCCCTAAGCCTTTTTGGCTAACTCCAACTTTCTAGCTATTTCTAAACTCCATTCTCACAGATATTTGGGATAGGTAAAATACTACATGAAGATGGCACAGGACCTGTCAACATTTTGTCCTATATACATAAGATCACCATGAGTCAGAGTAGACTCATAGGCAACTAACAACAACCAAGTACAACAAAAGGAGTAGTAACAACTAATACCTATTGCGCTCTTACAATGTGCCACATGCCAAGCCCTTTATATGGAGCATCCGTTTCATCTTCACGACAGCCTTATGAGGCAGGCACTCTCAACTTCTATTTTACAGAATGGAGCGGTGGTTAAAGCGATCGACTGCTAACTGAAATGTTGGTGGTTCGAAACCACCAGAAGCTCCACAGAAGAAAGATGTGGCAGTCTGCTTCCATAGAGGTTTACAGCCTTGGAAACCCTGTTGGGTTGCTAAGAGTCAAAATCGACTCTGCGGCAGTGGGTTTGGGTATGTTAATTATGTGCCAGGAATTGTGCTCAGTGAATCCAATCCTCCTAACAACCCTATGATGGTTTGCATCAGAGTTAGCCTGTAATTTATCAAGCAAATCAAGACAGTTTTGCAAGTTGAAAATACCCACTGTTAGTAATTACACCTGACAACAGGCCTAAATAGAGACTCTCATAGGCAAACTGGTACATATGGTTCCTCTAGTTATCAACCTCATTTTGCAGAGGAGAAAACTGGGAAGTGAGAAGCGAAATAACTTTCCTGAGGCCTTTGCTCAACACCTTGATTAGATTTGATTCAGGCTTCTCCAACCTCAAGCTCTAGCATTTAACCACAACACCCCGAGATAGACCACTTCATGGTACTCAAGCGCATATTCTCAAACATCCTTCCCCTCCTTTGGAAATGACCTAACTGTTCTTGTTCCTGCTCTGGCTGAAGATACTGAAAGTATTTTCTAGTTTGTGTCAGTCAATCAATATGCCCTTTAAAGGCAAATTCCCCTGTATTTGATCATTGTACTAGGATCAGTCACTTTAGAGATAAGCGAACACAAGTTAACGATCTGTGAAAGGAGAGCTATACTTCCCTGGCAGTGCTCACAATAGCAGGTTTTTTTTTTTTTTCAAGAAGGAGTGTGTAATTACCTTTCGAAATTCCAAAAATGTCAAACTGATTACGGTGTATGCTTTTTTTATAACATCACATGCACCGAAGTTATTTTGGGATAATGAGCAATTTTAATCTTGCTTAATAAAAGCTATTCACAGGGCACTTTAGGAGGGGATCTGCATATAAGTAGTTTTACTAAACCACTTTCCCCCCTTCCTTGGCATTTATTCAAGAGTATGCAAATACTTCTAAAACTAGTTGCTAAATTTAGATATCCGGAGGGCAGAGCTATGGACTTAATTTAGTAGTAAATTCTTTGTTGTGTTTTTTTGTTTGTTTGTTAAGAAAGTATCAGATAAAAAGAAAGTAAAACTGAATCTGGAATTTCATATCTCATAAAAAGCAGAGATATGCTGAGTTTTGAATTATAGGTTTACAAGCCTTGAGTTTAAAACAAAATAAAAAAAAAAAAGATTCCCTTAACTCATTTCACTCAGTATAATGGAATAGGAATCACCAAAAGATTTTAAAAGGGGAAAAAAAAGTGCTTAGGAAAACTTTTTTAAAAAAACAAAAAAAAATTTCATTTAGCTTTTCAGCAAACATGAATTGGAAATTCTTATGCCACGGCTCTAATCATAAAAAACAAGTTGAAAATAAGCATCTTAAATTGTGAGAGATTCCCCTTGCTGGCCAAGTAATAAGAACATAGGGAACAATAATAATAAGTAATGTCTGATCCGGTTGCCATCAAGCTGATTCTGAATCATGGTGACCTCATGTCTGTCAGAGTAGAACTGTGCCCCATAGGGTTTTCAATAGTTGACTTTTGGGACGTAGATTGCCAGGCCTTTCTTCTGAAGCACCTCTGGATAACCTCGAATCTCTAACCTTTTGGTTTAGCAGCTGAGTGTATTAACCATTTGTACTGCCCAGAGAGACAAGCTAAGTAACAAGATAAGTGATAAGATCATTCAAGCTGGGAAAAAATCACAAAGTTTAGTGAAGCAAAAAGAAAGTTTTATTTGGGGTATATTCAAAAGGGCAAAAGTGGGAAGTGGACAAGCATGCTGCCAGAGCTACTCTCTGCCCGAGACCAAGGAATATTATAGAATAGGCAAGAATGGGAAAATGAACAAGCATGCTGCCACCGCCATGTTTGCCCGAGTCCAAGGAATATTACAGAATGGCCAGGATATATTAACATTACAAAATGGGCAAAACCACTGAAAGCTTTACCATTTTACAGATTGGCTAGAAACTGTGATCCTACATTTTGAATCGTCTTTCTTAACAATCATTGGTACAGGTTTCAGTCAAGAGGGTCTTCATTGGTCCAATAAATTTTCTATTCACTAAATGCTAACAGAAAAAGATAAGAGTGGAAGGTCTTTTGTATTCTGTTTGATTGGCTTATGTGAAAGATTCCTTAAAAGATATTTTCCAAGATTATCCTATCTATTGTCTTTATACCTCAGGGCTCAGTTGATGTGTTCTTGTGAGTTCATGTGAACTCAGCTTCAACTGGGTCACCTTCTCTATGCTCAAGGACAGGGAGTAATGATTCCAATATTATTTCCTAAATCAAAGCTCTAACTAGAGTTGGCAAAGACAACTGACTGAGGTATCCATGACTTGGTCTTTGAGCTGGAGAGGAGAAATGGACTCACTTCAGAGTTCCCATGGCTCACAGAAGTCTTCTACTGATATCCTTTGTCCACTCTTTGTTCTAGCTCTTCACTCTCTAGAATTATACCAATACCAGTCCCAACTCTGACCAACAGAGACAGGTTTCTGAAAATGAAAACCATGAAGGTTCAGATCTATGTGGTCTATGGAGGTAACATGTAGCATGATTTTCTCATGAAACCTTGCTTGTCCTCTGTTCTACCAAAGATTTCTGTCTCTGACAAATAATAGAAATGTCCAAGCAACTGACAAAGGAAAGTGATGGGATATTTCTGTGACTTTTTATCCCATAGTCTTTCTGTTTTTAGGGAACTTAATATAATTGCCTAATCTGATCATTTAAGATGTTTTCATTATTTTCTTCCTTCCTTCTCCCAATCTTTTTTTCTTTTCTGTTTTTATATCTATCTTTATTTCAAGACAAGTCATGCTTATTCTCAATGCCCATGGTGTCCCATCTTCCATTTTTATTCCTTCAAAAAGTATTTATTTGTATCTACTGTGATAGAAGCCCTTTGACCCCAAGAAGCTATGGTGAACAGAAAGCAGGCCCTGCCCTTATAAATTACAGTTAGCATTTTCAACCCTTGCTTTCTGAAAGCACATTCCTTGCTTCCTTCCTTTCTATATGCACAGGGTTACTGGAGTCCCTGGATCATACAAATGGTTAACGTGCTCGGCTGCTAACCCAAAGGTTGAATGTAAGTCATCCCAGAGGTGCCTTAGAAGAAAGGTCTGGTGATCTATTCCCAAAAAATCAGCCTTGACAACCTTATGGAACACAATTCTATTTTGACACTCATAGGATTGCCATAAGTAGGGTCAACTCAATGGCAACTGGTATTACTGCACTGTATAAAAATTTTTCCTTGAAAACAGGGCCTGAATAAGCAAAGCATTACTGAAGAAAAAAAATAAAGAAAGAGGCCTCACACTACCTGACCTCAGAAACGTCTATATAGTCATAGTAGTCGAAACATCCTGGTACTGATACAACAACAGACACATAGACCAATGGAACATAATCGTGAACCCAGACGTAAATCCATCCGCCTATAGTCAGTTGATCTTTGACAAAGAACCTAAGTTTAGTAAATGGGGAAAATACAGAACTTTTTAACAAAACTGGATGTCCGTCTGTAAAAAAAAAGAAACAGGACCCATACCTCATACTATACACAAAAACTTACTCAAAATGGATCAAGGGCCTAAATATAAAATAAAAAACAATAAAGATCATGGAAGAAAAAATAGGGACAATGCTAGGGGCCCTAACATATGGCAAAAATACAATACAAACTGTAACTAACAATGCACAAATACCAGAAGATAAACTAGATAACTGGTAGCTCTTAAAAATTAAACACTTATCACCCCGGCATTACTGGCACGAATCAAAAACACTGGAAATAACAAATGTTGGAGGGGCTGCGGGGAGATCAGAACTCTTATGCACTGCTGGTGGGAATGGAAAATGATACAACCATTATGGAAAATGATATGGCGCTTCCTCAGAAAGCTAGAAACAGACATACCATTAGATCCAGCAATCCCACTCCTAGGAATATACCCTAGAGAAATAAGAGTCGTCACTCGAACAGACGTATGCACACCTATGTCCATGGCAGCATTGTTCACAATAGCAAAATGATGGAAACAACCTAGATGCCCATCAACAGACTGTGGTACATACACACAATGGAGTACTATGCAATGAGAAAAACAATGATGAATCTGTGAAGCATCTCATAACATGGATGAAACTGGAGGACATCATGCTGAGTGAAATAAGTCAATCACAAAAGGACAAATATTGTATGAGACCTCTATTGTAAAAACCCATGAAAAAGTTCACACACAAAAAGTAACAATTTTGTTGGTTACCAGGGATGGGAAGGGTGGGGGGGAAATAGTAAATAGGCAATAGATAAGTGGTATCTTGGATGAAGGGTGAGACAGTACACAATATAGGGGAAACCAGCGCAACTTGTACAAGGAAAGGTCATGGAAGCTCCATAGACACATCCAAACTCCCTGAGGGACTGAATTGCTGGGTGGAGGGCTATGGGGACCATGGTCTCAGGGAACATCTAGCTCAATTGGCATAACACAGTTTATAAAGATAATGTTCTACATTGTACCTTGGTGAGTAGCGTCTGGGGTCTTAAAAGCCTGTGAGCAGCCGTCTAAGATACTCCACTGGTCTCATCCCTTTGGGAGCAAGGGAGAATGAAGAGAACAAGATACAAGGAAAAGATTAGTCTTAAGGACTAATGGACCACAGCCACCAAGGCCTCCACTGGACTGAGTCCAGTACAGCTAGATGGTGTCCAGCTACCACCACTGACTACTCTGACTGGGATCACAACAGAGGGTACTGGACAGAGCTGGAGAAGTATGTGGAGCATAATTCTAACTCACACAAAAAAGACCAGATTTACTCGCCTAAAGGAGACTGGAGAAACCCCAAGAGTATGGCCCCCAGACCCCCTTTTAGCTCAGTGGTGAAGTCATTTCCAAGGTTCACCATTCAGCCGAGGAGTAGACAGCCCCATAAAACCAAATGGGACTAATGAGGCACAGCAGTCCAGGGACAAGGGCCAGAAGGCAGAAGGGGACAGGAAACCCAAGTGATAGGGAACCCAAGGTTGAGTAAGGATAGTGTTGATGTGTTGTGAGGTTGTTAACCATTGTTATAGGGCAACATGTGTAGTAACTGTTAAATGAGGAACTATTTTGTTCTGTAAGCCTTCATCTAAAGTGAGAATAGCAGCACGATTGGAAGAGCGTAGTTGGTGTCACTGAACTGTGCATGTAGAAATTTTTGAAATGGTGTATCTTTGGCTATGTGTATTTTCACCAAAAGAAAAAAGAAAAAGGTCGAGAAGGGAGAGAGTTGACATGTTGTGGGGTTGTTAACCAATGTCATAAAACAATATTTGTACTACTGTTTCATGAGAAGTCAAAGTAAAACCTTTCTCTTTTCTTTCTCCCTTAATGACTGCCTCTGTTTAAGGACCTGGAATACTTGTCCCATCCATTCTACTGCCTCAGCTCCCTTTATGATCAATGGCTTCTTCTTGTCAAAAAGCACACACTAATAGCAACTTTAAGTTAGTAGAATCGCTAGCTATCGTTGGATTTTCAAAATGTTCTACAGGAGGAAAGTAAGTTCATAACTTTTCCTATACAACTAACTAGTGGTGGAAAGATTACCAGTGTTAGAAAGTGCTCCCAACCATGTCCCAGATATTTTTTTATTGATCCTCTCATAACATTATTGAACAACAACTTCCAGAAAGGCAAGCATGACAAAACCATGAAGCTAACATTGAATTTACAGATGACTTAGTCAACTCTGCAGATGAGGAAACTGGGGCCTTAGATCAGCAAAGTGATTTGCCCACAGTCCCACAGCATTACAGAGGGAAGAGCTGAACTGGTCTCCAGGTTTCCTGCTTGTAGGGCCTTCTGTGAGATGAGTAGGATATTAGCTGGAGATGGGATTATCACCCCCTCTCCTTACCACCCCCTCTCACAGTGACCACAGAAAGGCCATTACATTCCTTCCTGTGAGCTTCTAAAGAACCTTGTGTTGCAATTGAAGTTCAGAAAGATTAGGACCTTGCCAAAGATTGCACTACTAGTAAGAAATGAGCTGGAATTTGAAACATGTCTTCAGTTCTGGCTCTTTCAACAATATTATCAAACTTTCTCCAAAATTTATTTTAAAAAATTATCTTGCCTCTCTTGATCCTCTCTGTGAGAAACAACACCTTTCATTCCCTTATGTTCCTCATAACAAGTGAGGTTCCTTAGTCCGTCTTTCCCTTCAGTGTCACCTTTTTCGTGTGGACTCCCACCTTCAGTCAATTGCCAAGTTACCCAGAGCTAAAATGAAGGACCTAAAATGAAGGATCAGGCATGCAAACACGCTTACCTCTGAGCCTGGCATGTAGCTAGTTCTTGATAAGGATTCATTTGGCCATGGTTCAAAAAGAAATTCAGTCCCACACCCCATACCTTTAAAGAAAAAGGAAAAGGAGGGGGCAGGGAGGTGGAATTCTCTAATTTACTTAAGTGAACAACAATCACTTTGCAAAATTTATAGACTGTATTTTGATATACCTTGATGGGGAAATCCAACAGGTCACGTTTCATTTCTTTAATTTTAATATAATTATTTATTATTATTTTTCTTTGTAAAAGCAAGCATGCTCTTGTACACACAGTTGGAAAGTTCTGGATAAATAAACACATAATATCCTTCCCCTCAAACAAAAAAATTGTTGATATTTCGTGTACTCATTCTAGACTCTTTCTCTCTATGTGTAGATAACAAACAGCCTGCAATACTCAGCTGTGCAAGCTGTGCATTGAAAGACCCAGGAAGCATTGTCCACATAAACTGATCTGGGATTGGCACCCTCTGGAGTTGGGCAGTATTATGGCACTGTGTATTACATGTAAAATATACCTGTATAAATGTGTATTTTTTCTTTTTTTTGGAGTTGTAAAAACTGCTCATATGATATTGCACTTTACTAATTTCACTTAACATGATAGATGAAGTATTTTACATCTTATAAGAACTGCTTCAAGAACCTTTTTTAGGGACCAAATAATATCCCTTTAAGTGGTCAGGATTTACTTAACTATTACATAATTTTTAGAACTTCAGCATGGTTCTAAATTTCTGCTCTGAATAATACCACAGTGATAAACATCTTTGTGTAGAAGGCTTTCTCCTTATGTTTTAATAGGGGCTCCTTTAGTATACATTACTGTGGAGACAAGGTACACATTTTTTACAGCATGTAAGACATAGTACCACATTGCTTTTCCAAGGAGTCATACCTATTTATACTCCTACCAGAGGGGTATATGAAGGCCTCATATCAGTGAATTCCAGTGTTTCCTTAAGTCAACAATTACTTTAGCTTTGGAATAATTTTTTAAAGCAAACCTGGCTTGTCATACTAGCACAAAGAGGGAAAAATTGCCTAGAAAAATAGTGTGTCATAGTATATCTGGCTTGAAGTCAAAACCTAAAGGACTTAAAAATCCTGGTAAAAAGATTTTAGTTCACTGGACCAATGCAAACCTTCCTCCTATACTTGAAGGACAAACATTTTCAGATACAAAGAGAAAAATAAATTAATAACCCTTCCCTCCCCCTGCCCCAATGTTAATATTATCAAGACTTATTTATAAACACAGGTCTGCCTGGGTTTGAGAAAGATTTATTTGCTCTTTTGGAGCTTTGGGGACAAATTCTAGGAGAGGCTGAAATAGCAGGCACAAACCAGTAGTGCAGTTTGCTCCCTTACTTCTCAAAGTATGGTTCATGGACCAGCAGCATCGGCATCAGCAGGCAGCTGGCTAGAAATGCAGAATCTCAAGCCCCATTCCCAACCTACAGAATCAGAGTCTGCATTTTAATAAGATCCCCGCGTGACTCATACACACGTTAAAGCTTAAGGAACACTGGTTTATAAGTCCAAGGGGAATTAAACAGAAATTGAGTAACAACAAAGTGCGTGTTTGGGGATGACCCAGATGTTCGAGTTCTCACTTTGCTTCTGGGTTAGCTGCCCCTCCTTGATAATCCCATAGCACGAGGTAGAATTTTAGGGGAAAAAAAAAAAATCAGTCGCCACCAGTCAATCCCAACTCATGACAACCTCCTGTGTTGCTGAGGAGAACTGCATTCCATAAGGTTTTCAAGGCTGTGACCTTTTGGAAGCAGATATCCAGGCCTTTCTTTAGAGGTGCCTCTGGGTAGGTTCCATCTGCCAACCTTTCAGTTAGCAGCCAAGTGCTTAACTGTTTGTGCCACTCAGGGACTCCACAGTTATAGAAGCCCTTATCATATTGTGTGTGATTGTTTTCTTGGTATCGCCGTAGTATTTTTTCTTGCCTTGCCCTCAGTAACCATTGAAGGGTGTTACAAGGGTATTACAAATTTAATACTCTTTTTGCACAGCAATAAGCTATTTTCTTTTCTTTATTTCCAAAGGCTGCTTGAGAGAGAAACTAACATGAAAATTCCAAGTGGTAGAACGTTTTATGGTGTGAATATTTGCTTCTCCAACAAAAACAGATCTGCCTTCATGTCTCCTTCTTTTTGGCTGTGGCACAGTTAAATCTTATGCTTAATCACCAGCAAAATCAACTTTTGTTAATATTCTATTTCATATTTTAACATCTTATTTGACAGGTGTGGTTGAGTTCCTGGCAAGCACCTAATTTATGTCAAATCTAATATTACTTCTTAGAGTAGAAGTTTTTCCTGTCTTATAGCAATTCTAATGTAATATACATATAGATAGATAGGATATTTTCTTTTCTTTTTAGGAAAAAGACAGATTGTGAAAGCAAAGTTGAATAACATATGTTAAAAGTTGTTGTGAGTAAGCAAAATGTATCACACTTATTTAAAAACACAAAGAATACATATATGTACATATATATCTTCTAGGGATAACTTAGAAATGGCTGAACAGTGACTAAACATTAAATATAAAACAATTTCCAAGTGTCTTATTTTAACCAAAACCAAATCTTCTGAGTAATTTGAGAGGGGAAGAAAAAAATGAAGATGGAAGCAAAAGAATATTTTTTGCTGAGGCCCAGCTCAAATTGGTCACCTCATTTAGTTGTATTGCTGTTTCCATAACCCTGAAGCCTCAGAAATATATCCAGCTCTTCTTGCTGGATACCTCACGTGTGGTTGTTTAACAGTGTTGTTAAAATGGGAGATTAAGCATTTCAGGAAATCAAAGAATGCAACAGATGTTACTTGAGCATCTACTAGATGCTGGCAATGCATAGCCGTGTAACGTGTCATATGCATAATGTCCTCAGAGCCTTCAGATACCGTGTTTTATTGTCTCCATTTCACAGGTAAAATAACTGATGATCAGAGCAGTAAGTTTCCATAAACTTACACATTTTAAGTGAGAAAAACCAGAATTTTAAAAAACAGATATGTTTGTTTAATTCCAAAGGCTCCTGTATCTCTACCACAACGCTGCAAACAGTATGTCATCCCTAACGTCAAATGTCTCTGGCATTTCTGTTGCTAAATTGAGAATGAAGGTTCTTGTTTAGATAGAGGTAATACGTTAGGGGATTCATTCTTTGACTTGTACCTTCAAGGTTTCTTCTGCCACAAGTGAAAACTCCTCAGGCTCAGTGCGATCATTCAGGATTTCCATGTTTTAGGGACTCCAGAAAGCCTCTACTCTACCTGAGCTTAACCAAGTTATTATTATTTATTATTTTATTTGGCTAGTCTTACCTTCCTAAAGGATTCACTATTGTTAGGAAGCTTCCTATAAATTTTAGCTCCTATATACTTTCTGAAGTGGATTATTACAAATGATCAATGACTACTACGCTCATGTTGCCAAATCCCAACCCTGGCTTTCACAACCACTGTGGCTCATGACCTGTAGACTAGAGACTGTTAGAATTCCCTGGGAACTGACACACAAGTATTGAGGGGTTGCTGTTATATTCATCACTGCTTGGGAATTTAGTCTTCAGTAAACAAGCACGTATTTCTCCCCAGTTGCCATCGAGTTGATTCCTACTCATGACAACCTCAAGTGTGTCAGAGTAGAACTGTTCTCCATAGAGTTTTCAAAAACGTGAACTTTTGGAATTAGATCACCAGGCCTTTCTTCCGAGGCACCTCTGGGTTGACTGGAACCACCAGTCTTTTTGTTAGCAGCAAAGCTTATTAACTGTTTGCACCTCCTAGGGACTCGTAGGAGCCCTGGTGGCACAGTGGTTAAGTGTTCAGCTGCTAATCAAAAGGTTGGCAGTTTGAATCCACCATCTGCTCCTTGGAAACCCTATGGGGCAGTTCTACTCTGTCCTATAAGGTCACTATGAGTTGATGACTTGATGGCAACAGGTATTTTTGTTTGTCTTTAGAGACTCCAAGCACACATTTAGCCTTTCACAAACAAAAGGCTTGATGGTATTAATAAAACCCAAACCCCTGCTGTCGAGTCAATTCTGACTAATAGCGACCCTATAGGGTCCCATAAAGTTTCCAAGGCTATAATCTTTACAGAAGTAGACTGCCACATCTTTCTCCCACAAAGCAGCTGGTGGGTTCAAACTGCTGACCTTTTGGTTATCAGCCTAGTGCTTAACGACTGTGCCACCAGGGCTTCTTGGTGGTATTAATACCTACTTTCTTTACAGCTTCACAAATTTTGGGCTACATTAGGAGAACTTCCACGATAACCCTCCCCAAGACCCATTCTCAGCTAGGAAATAATTTTCTCAAGCCTTTATCACTTACTTCACTCTGATAAGCAGTTCCTCAACTGGGGACAGGTTGTGTTACCTTTTTTAAAGTTATCAAAACAACATTTTCAAAGTCTGATTATCTAACCAGACCTTCAAACAGGGGCACTGTCTTACTTTTTTACTTTAATTTAAACCAAGGGTGTTTGTAGATTAAATTTACTTGAATTCAGACCAAGTTTTTTCATAAATGTCTTCAAAACACCTTAAAGCATATCCTCCCATCCTCTGAAATGACTCAAGTAGGCGAGTGTCATGGGTTGGATTGTGTCCCCCAAAAATATCTGTCAACTTAGCTGGGTCATGATTCCCAGTATTATATGATTGTGCACCATTTTGTAAATTTGATGTGATGAGGTTATACTGATAAGGTTTACAACTTTAGATACTGTCTTAATCCAATCTCTTTTGAGATATGAAAGAGAGAAGTGAGTAGAGACACATGGGAACCTCATACCACCAAGAAAGCATTGCCGGGTTCAGAGCACATCCTTTGGACCTGAAGTTCCTGCACAGAGAAGCTCCCAGACCAAAGGAAGATTGATGACACGGACCTTCCTCCAGAGCCGATGGAGAAAGCATTCCCCTGGAGCTGATGCCCTGAATTTGGACTTGCAGCCTACCGGACTGTGAGAGAATAAACTTTTCTTTGCTAAAGCCATCCACTGGTGGTATTTCTGTTATAGCAGCACTAGATGACTAAGATACAGCAAGCGTATCCCAGAGAATGAGACACCCGTTAGCACCCACTTTGTTGTTGTTAGTTGCCATTGAGTCAGCTCTAACTCTTGGTGACCATCTGTATAATGGGATGAAACGTCGCCTAGTCTTGCACCATTTTCGTGATTGTTGGTATGTTTGAATCCATTGTTGTACTCAGTCCATCTCATTGAGGATTTCTTTGCACCCACTTTAGAAACAGAAAAATCAAAACATAGGTTAGATCAAATAACTGGTGTCAGGAATGTGTCTAGAAAACTACAGGGCTGATAGAAAAGTCAGTCTCAATTTCATAGAGGCAGAATGCTTCACTAGGGTTCTTTCAGGTTTATTTATACTCCCTTGGATATTTTTAATGTGATTAACAGTTAACCCTGGTCAAATTACTTAACTTCTCTAAGCCCTGGTATCGTCATTGGTAAAAGAGGGCTAATAATTGTAGTCCCTCATAAATTCATCATCTTGATTAAACGATGTAATCTACGCAAAGTGCTTAGCTCAGTGCCTCAAGCAAAGTAAGCAGCTGAGAGATGTCAGCTATTACATTCCTCTTTGATACTGTTGGTCATGCTAAGTTGACTAAAACTTTAAAAAAAAAATCAATGAAGTCAACGCTATTCTCTGCTAGTCCTCAGGGATACACTTTACAAACTTCACTGAATATCAGAATCAGGATATTCTTAAGAATATATGTTCCCGGGCCCTAGCCCCAGAACTCCAGATTCAGCCATTCTGAGGTTCTAGAACAGAACCTGAGAAACTATTGTTAATGTTCCTCAGGTGATTCTAATGTATCTCATTAGCAGGGTTGACAACCACGTCTCTACTGTTCTCTAGAGCAGGGCAGGGGCAGAGAGCTCTTCAGGTAGGAACAAAGGAAAGTTTAAGCATCCTCTTTCCCTACCTTTAAAGTCCCTGGTTAGCACAAACGGTTTCCCTTCAACTTTCTAACATAAAGGTTGGCGGTTCAAATCCACCCCACTGCACCACAAAAAAAGTCCTGAAAACCTGCATTAGTAAAGATAACAACAAAGAAAATCCTATGGAGCTGTTCTACCCGGTGACACATGGGGTGGCCATGAGTCGGAATTGACTCGATGGCAACAGATCTTCCCTACCTCTAGAGTCCCTGGGTGGTGCATATGGAACATGCTTGGCTGCTAACTGAAAAGTTGGAGGTTCAAGTCACCCAGAAGTGCCTCAGAAGAAAGTTCTGGCTGTCTACTTCCAAAAATCAGCCATTAAAAACCCTATGGAGCCCAGTTCTACTCTAACACACATGGGCTCACCATGAGTCAGAGTTGACTTGACAGCAACTGGTGTTTCCTTCCTCTACTTGAAATTGATGATTGTTTTACCCAGAAGTACCCAACTGAGTTAATCATTCCCTTCCCTGAATAGAACCTTGTTGTGTGAGGCCCATAAGAGACAACGAACCAGACTCATCGATTCTAAAGTTGGGCTGGATCCAGAGCCACATTGTTTGACTGTCAGTTTTCCGGAGCTTTGAAATGTATCAAGTTACCTGAAATGCCACAGAGAGAGATGATTGTGAATTCTTTCCTTGTGAGTCTCCACTGCCTGCTCTGTCAAGACCAAAACTTATTTTGCATCTGGAAAATGGGGATCAACAAGACTCCTGGCTCATAGGGCTGTCTTGAAGACTGAAGCAGTTCAAGTATGTCAAGGACTTAGCACAGTGCCCAGCCTTAGAGAACTCTCATTCAGCATGGGGAAACTTTACAACTATAAAATTTTACTGAAAATTAATTTTAGCTCATTGATTGATACATTGTTTTTAATATAAATAACCTACAATTTAGGCTTGTTTACTTACGTTGCTTTATTTTGTGCTCTTCACTCTTGGAAACCCCGAGCAGTGAAGGGTTCTCCTTTCACGATCAGTCACATTTTTCCCAGAGGCCTTGCTGCTTTCTCTTCCCACAACCCCAGTTCTCTCGTGGGTCTTTTCAGTCTTGCTTAAACCCCCGGGCAGACTCCCCTAGTCATGACCCCAGCCCCAGCCCTGCCATGCTCTCTCTCAATCTGACCGTTTGGCTGGCCCTCAGCTCCTTCAAGGGTTGCCTCTGGTCTCCTGGCTAGAGAAAACAGGGCAAGGGGTACAAGACTCTGCAACTCCAAAGGGACTCTCTAAAAAGTTAGCTGAGTCTTCAGGTTTAAGGGAAGGATGCTTCTTCCAGGTGGTAAATTTTGACTTTTTTTCATAAGAGCTAATATTCCTTTTTCTTTTGCCGCTGCCTTCAAAATGCTGTGAAGTTTTTCTCTCTGGCCTTGAAGTTGCCTTAGTTATTAATTCAAAAATTACAAATTTCTTGATCACCTGTTGTGGCAAGAACATAACTGATTTTGCATCTGTCTCCTTTCCTCCCTGGGGACACCATATGTCCATTTTTGGCTTCTACCCTCTTTTATAAACACAAGAGTGGAAAGAGTTGGCTTTATTCAGTGAGGGTCTTTGTTATTAGTAAATTATATGTGTCCCTCTGTTGTAATCTGGGTTGTCTTTCCTTAAGTCATATATCTTCCATACTTGAAGTGTCTCATTTATCCTGTTTATGCAACTGTGCTTTTAATGAACACCTTGCATTCTTAAAAAAATTAATTTAGAGTTTCTAATCAATCGATGTTCTTGCTCTTTTACCAGCTCTCAACAAGTTATTTGTTTATTATTAGGAGCCCTGGTGGTGTAGTGGTTAAGAGCTCGGCTTCTAACCAAAAGGTTGGCAGTTCGAATCCACCAGCAACTCCTTGGAAACCTTATGGAGCAGTTCTACTATCTTATAGGGTTGCTATGAGTTGGAATCGACTAGACAACAGTGGGTTTGGTTTTTTCAGTATTATATTGTGTTCATTCTACATCCAAACAAAGAACTGGCATTGTGTAAATACAAAATGACATATGTGGCTTTCATTTGTGGCTCACAATATATTACTGGGGTGCTTTTCTAGACACTCAACATTTAAAGGTGGAGTAAGGAACATCTGTGGTATAAGAACCGTCCCTGAGTGGCACAAACAGTGAAGCACTCAACTACTAAAGTTTGGCAGTTTGAACCTATGCAGCAGTACCATGGAAGAAAATTCTGGTAATCTGTTTCCATAAAGATTACAGCCAAGAAAACCCTATGGAGTAGTTCTACTCTGTAACACATGAAGTCATCATGAGTCCAATTCAGCTTGATGGCAGTGAGTTTTTTGTTTTTTGGCAACATGGGAGGAAAACAAGAAGGGTGGGTGTCCCAGAAACCAAGGTAAACCCTGATCCCCATCATCTCCCAGGTAATTACCTACACAAAAGTGGACATACATGTAATTAATAGTTCTAAACAGGTGATACACAATAGGATGCTCAATGTTTGACGATGAGGGTATTCATTTCTGAACGGGGTAATCATGGAAGGTCAAGGGAAAGAAAGAAATTTTGAACTGGACCATGAAGATTGCCAAGGATTTTATTGGGTAAGGCCAGATGGGAGAGATCTCCTGCCTCCCTGGCGATAGCTCCATGTATGAGAGGATCATTTCTAAATTTGTTTGATGGGCCATTGCTATAATGTCATAAATCAGGGTCTCCTTTGGAAATTCCCTGCCTGTAGGGAACAAAAGATGGATGACCTCATCTATAGTATAGAGAAAGGAAAAAAAAAAAAAAATCACTGCAATTAAGACAATCCTTAGAGCTCTTTTGGTATATCTATTATTAATTAAAGAGATAAAAATCTATTATCAATTAAAGCAGAGGATGTTAAAGTTTGAAAAGATCTCATCTTACAGAGAAGAAAGAAGTCCCAGAAGAAATGGGAAAAAGAGGGAAAACCAATCTCTATGTGTCAAGCCCTGGGCAAGAAGCTTTATATGGTTTATGTAATTTCTCCCTGTGAAGTATGTAGTTGTAAGTGGGAAATTGAGGAATGCATAATGATGTCATCAGGGCAAACACTGGTTAGTCAGAACAGACGGTGACTTTTTTTTTTTATTCCCAACAATCTTCCCACAATACCTTACAGGGGCACATTCAGCCTAATGCTACGTTGATCATGATTTGATGTTTTCCGATTCTGCAACTAATGCATTAGTTGGTTAATTCTAAGTATAGGCAGATGTTACCTTGATTTTGAATACATTGAGGAAGGTCTAATTTATGTTTGGAGTGTAGGAGGGAGAGAGAAATCACCAGAATCTCTCAGAGTTCAAGAGACCTGGGCTACTTTCATTTGTTAAAACTCCAGGTATATTTTAACATGAAAGCACACCAAAAGAGTGGTATAAGTATTGTGGTGCATTTTACATGTTTACATTTAACAAATTATGATTGCAAAATAAAATGAAATATATTAAGCTGTTCACAAGATAGCCAGGACTTATGAAAAGATTGACCTTTCCTGCACTACAGGAAAGATATGTAGTCTTAGTAATAGGATAAGTTTTAAAGAACATCTTCTGTCAACTTGATCACTGTATCTCATTGGCTAAATAAATAAGCTCATTTGGAGATAAAATCAAAAGTCTAAATTTGAGGGCTAGACTAAATTAGCCTCCCTGCCCCTCTTGGAGAGGCCTCTTATCTGCATTCTTTCAAGCCCCTGCCCTCTCTGGGAAACCCCCATCCTAGCTGGCTGCCTCTGCAAGCTCCAGCGGGCGACTGCTCTGATGACATGGCTTGATGTTGCCCCTCTTGCTGGCTTTGCGCTGAGCTCACTCTGGCTGTTATCTGTTCTGCTCTCAGCCTCCTTACCAGGTCATGTTATCACACCTCTGCACAATTCCTCACGACCCTAATGTCCTTGCTTCCCTATCAGCAGATTGCTTGTCCTCTCTCCAGTATCTCTTACTGTAAAGCAGGGCTGATAGGAGAGGGAGAGAAGGGGCTCAGTGGGGCAGAGGAACACCGGGAGGGGCGGCAGCGAGCCAGATGCCTGGCGTTCTCTGGCTTGCAGGCTATCTCTGGGCAGGGCTGGCTCCCGCCTGTGGAGTCCACCCACCTCTCACCCCATGGCTGTGTTCAGGTGTCCATGCAACGGGTACTCAGCACCAAAGTCACTGTTCCCCTGGACTCACTCTGAGAGGCGGTAGAGCTGGAATACCAGCTCCTTCCAGGAAGGCTTGTGTACTTTAATAATTTAAGTATATCCATCCCAAACGCTCCAGCTCCCAAACAAGTTGCACTGTAGGAATCCAGAACTGCTTCCCAACACCTCCCTTGGGGATGATGTAACAGGACCGCCAGCCCCTTTCCCTACCCGTGACTGGGAGCTACCTGGAGTCCAGCTGAGTCAGGTGGAGGCTGTAGTCCAATTCACAGTGGCTGCCATCTGCCCTCTATTTATACCCAGAAAGCCCCTGCCAGTGGACGACAGAGTGCTAACTGTGTGTTAATAAGCAGTTATTAAAGATGAAAGCATTCCACTCTGCCTCTAATAACTCACAGACCCAGGCTTTATGGGAAGAAGGCTCCTCTCTGCCCACCAGCAGTTCAGCCACATGATATTCAGGAGTACATTACAAAGTGGCCAAACATAAAGTTTCTTTTAATATCCATCTTTTTCATGGCAAGTTGATGTGATCGGTCTCTCTGTTTAAACACTTGCAGATTTAGATGGACTTGCCTTTTCCAGGCTCATATTAATAACCCGGATGACTCTGTTTGCATTATCCCTGCATGTGATGCTCTTGTATGCAGAGGCTCCGTGTCTAGGGCTGAGTCCTCACTCTTCCTATGTGTCTCCTCCTAGGGAGGCAGGGTAGCTGCAGGTGCCCTGCCGCCAACACTCCTCGGTGCAGAGGAACAAGGAGGAGCTGTGAGGTCGAGTCCAATCAACCTGCCAACCCCAGCCCCACAGTGGACACAGCCTGAGGGCTGCCCTGTCTGCCTGAGTCACCAGGCTGCTTTTGTTTTCATCACGATTCTTGCACGCTCATCCTTATGTGATGCACCAATGGAGTTGGACTGCGTCTCTGGCAGAAAGAAGTGACATCTGTCATCTGCCTCGCCAAGACTCCACCTCAGAACCAGCCCCTGGCATACATTTCCCGCATCATGTTTATTCCTGCTGGCTGCCTGGGTTATGGATCACCCTGTTCTGTGCCATGGGGTGGGTTACACTTGGTGGCTCCCCAGGCATTTCTGCAGAGCCCATCTCCACAGGCCAAGCTGAATTCCTCAGTAGTACAAAACAGATTTGCATATTTGTAGAAGAAAACAAACAAAACACACTAGCAGTCATCCACTGGAATATAAAGTAAAGGGTAAAGATAAACAGATATGGTAGCAGCAAGTTCTATAGTCTTTACATGTGGTTAAAGGACACTCCCCCACAATACCATCCACAAACCAGGAAGCCCCTAGGAGAAGAACCGTGAGTCTGGAGGAAATTTCCTGTGCATTAGTGCTGAGCCCTAATCTGCACAATTCAAGTGGGCACAACTTGCTTGGTCTCAAGTGTTCTGCATCATGATCCTACCTCCATCCACCTCTCCACAGCCCTTACCCTAAGGTCGGTCTCTCTAATTCTAATCCATCCCAAGTGCTGCTTTAAATTATTCTCCTAAAATGCAGTTCCAATACTAGTGTCATGAAAGTCTGATGATATCACTTTCTAACACACACGCATTCCCTGCACTTAAAACCCTTCAATGACTTCCCATCACACTTAGCGTGTGGCCAAATACCTAGAATTGAGTTACAAAGCCATCCTTGATCAGCCGTTGTCAATTTTTCTTGCCTCAGCTTTGTTTGCGTGCTTTCCCGATAGGGCCCACCCGTTTTTGCTGTTGTTGTTGATGGTGGTGGTGGTGGTGTTGTGTGTGTGTGTGTGTTTCCAGTTTGTGTTGTTTTTAGTCGGAGACATACTGAAGCTTTCAGTTCCCATTCACACTTCTGGGCCTCCACTTGCTCTTCTTGCACATCCGTATTTCTGGAATGTCTCTCCTTCTCTTTACCTGGTTAGCTACTGTTTAGCCTCTGGATTTTAAGTGCCATTTCCTATTTAAATATCTGTGTTCTATGTTCAGACATCTCATTTTGCTGTAATTACTTATTTAACAACCATCTTCCCTGCTACAGGAGCTGTGAGGCCAGGGATTGTTGCTGTCTTGTTGCCAGTTTATTTCCAGTGCTCAGCACTGAGCCTGGAAAACTGTGGGGACACACCAGGAGTGTTTGGTTGGATGGCTGGTTGAATGACAGAATGGATGGGCCTTTGTTTCTCAGCTATAGAGGCAGCCTTTTGGCTGAAAATGTTTTTCCACAGAATTCTTTCAATGCTTTTACTTCTCTGCCTTCCTTCTTTTCTGCTTAAAACTATCATCCTTCAGCCCCAGTCAGCAGTTCGAATCTACCAGCAGCTCCTTGGAAATCCTATGGGGCAGTTCCTGTAAGGTCACTATGAGTTGGACTCGACTCAATGGCAATTTTTTTTTGGGGGGGTGGGGTGGGGTTAGCACATCAAAAACAGCTGCTCAGACGTTTAACCACCTATCTAGCAGGTATGCTAAAACCGCCTTCTTATTTGCTGATGGGCTAGTTATATGCCAGCTTCATCATTCTCTGGGCAGAGAGTGCATGGTCCTTTCAGTACGACTAACCTTAGAGATATGAAATAATTTTAGGATACGAGGCCATCCTTTTTATGTTTTAGGATATAAGGCCATCATTTTTGTTTGTTTGTTTTTTAATATTCTCTCATCTGAAGAGTGGTGGCATGGGTACAATTTTTCAATCTTTTATAATTCTGTATACATTTCACAGGTCGCTGAGAAATTTATTTAAATGTTTAGATGATATATATCATCTTTGATTACATATACCAATTGAACTGCCACCACATATTAGAGACTCACCTTCTTTGTTTTCTAAAAACAGTGGCAACCACTTCAAAACATGGAGGGAAAACATAATTATTTTCCATTGACTTGTTCACATTAAGTGTCAGGTTTGATTCAGCATCAGCCATAAGAAAACTGAAGCTGCTAGAGACAAATTAACTCAGTTTTTCTCTGTTTCATCTTTAAGTGAAACCAAACCAGTTGCCGTCAAGATGATTCTGGCTCATGGCAACCCCATGAGTTGCAGAGCAGAAGCGTGCGCCACAGGGTTTTCGATACTGTGACCTTTTGAAATCAGATCACCAGGCCTTTCTTTCAAGGCATCCCTGGTTAGGTTCAAACCACCAATCTTTCCATTGGTAATTGGGAGGTTAACTGTTTGCACCACCCACACTTATCTTTTTCCCTTCTCTCATATAAATAGCCTAAGGCTATTCTTCCTCCTTCCCAAGGCTAATATCTCATGTACGCACTAGATCCCATCTCGTTATCACACAACACTCCCACTTTGCCACCTGTAGGGTTTTTCCACCAATTACCTACTATATCTTCAACCTCTCCCTTTCCACTCTATCCTTTCTTCAGTCTACGAGAAAGATAAAATATCCATTCTTTTTTAAAAAAAAACTTAGTGTTAAATATTCACACTATATACCACCCAATCTCCTTTCTAATAATTATTGCCTTGCTTCTTGGAATAGGCAGCATTTGCTTCCTCAACTTCCTGACTCTTCAACCCATTTTGGTCTAGCTTTGGTAGCAACTACACCATAGAAATAACTACAAAAATACAGAAATCACCCCTGCCAATATCATCCGTGACTTGATGATTGCCAAAGGCAATGACCTGATTTCAGGCCTCTTCCCTCTTGGCCTGTCTGCAGCAGGAAGTACTGATGTCCAACCCCTTGAAGCTGTCTTCTGCTTCTCTCCTAATTCCTCTCTGAATACTCCCCTTTCTCTTAAACTAACTCTTCCTTCTGTTCCACCTACCACCCTCATCAATGAAGACGTCTTACTAGTATTCTAGTTTTGGGCTTATTATTCTGCATTTCCGTTGGAGATAATTTTTTACACTCTTGAACTCTCCTCTACTGTATATAGATGGATCCCAGCTGTTTATCTCCAGACCAAATACTTCTCTGAGAAGCACAGCCTGATTTCCTTCAGCCGATGGATATCTACGCTTCAGCAGACACCTGGAATGCTGTACCCGGCGAGTCACCTAAAACCACATCTTTGTTTGGCTTCCTCTGTTCTATCTCCTTTCCTCACTTTTTCTTAGGCGTCTTCTGAACAAATCACTTGTTCAAGAATACTCTTCTTAGGCTCTGCTTCTAGGGAAGCTGACCTAAGGCAAACACTTTCTTGAGTTACTTTCCACAAAGCTTTTTCTCTTTAGCCTAGACTGGCAACTTTTGGATAATGCATGTCTTCATTTGGGCTTAAAGCTTACCTAGGTTGCCATTGTTAGTTGCCGTTAAGTAGATTCCGACTCATAGCGACCCTAGGTGACAGAGTAGAACTGCCCCAAAGGGTTTTGTAGGTTGTAATCTTTACGGGAACAGATCACCAGGTATTCCTCCCATGAAGTGGTTGAGTGGGTTCAGACAGCCAGCTTTTCGGTTAGCAGTCAAGCACTTAACCATTGCACCACCAAGGCTCTTTTATCTAGGTTAGTTGTAGTAATTGTGCTTTTTTTTCCCTCTGGTGTCAAGACTCACAGTCTTTGCAAAACATCGTTAGCCTTACTCTAGGTGTCTTCTTTAGATAAAGCATCCTTTTCATTAGAAGACTCCAGAGAATATTATTTGTCAATATCTGTGAAATTGAAACTTGGCTACATGCACTATCAAGATTTTTTATTAAATATATATATTGATACATGTAGAATGGAAGTCTTTATTTCAGCTAGACAGCAGAGGTTTGGGCGTTGTTTTTCAGTATCCTCAACACTTTGTCTTTGATTGGAGTGGGTGATAATAGATGAAAATTTGAGTCCATGATCTGGAGTATGTCATTTGGTGGCATAGAGAAAGCTAATATCTACATGCTCACTAGATCTTATTCTTAAATACAACTGTAAGCAGAAGCTTATGACTTATTTGAAACAAAGAAGATCCTAGTGTCAGAAGCTAAGATAGTCTGGTCACTTTCCCCATGTTGCCACCTGATTGTCAGTATGTGAATTCAGAACGTCCATGACAATTCCTCTTCTGGCTGTGCCAAAACTATAGTGTCATTTCAGATCATCATAAGATTCTTTTTCCACATCCTTGATTGCCGCTATGCGTTCAAGCCTATTGGTTGTAATCGTGAGACGCTTTTTGTTTTAGGAGAGGACATACAGTACTCATGGAAGGATAAATTAGGAGCATCTTTTTTTGAGGAAATTAGGCAATATCAAAATGTTACATGTGCTGCCCTTTTATTTAGCAAGCTCAATTCTAGAAATCTACATAAAGGAGATACTCAGACAAGTAAAAAGATGTGTATACAAGACTAGATGTCATCACACCAGTATTTATAACATGAAAAATAGAAGAGTTTAGTTGCTCATCAGTAAGAAACTAGTTAAATATATTGTGATAACCCACACAATAGATTACTACATGGCTCTTAAAAAAAGATTATATGTGTGTCACTACACTGTCTTAAAAAATCTCTTTGGCATATTGTTGAAAGAAAAAACAGCTTGTAAAACAGCATGTATATTATGATCACATTTATGTACAAATTACATACATATATGGTCATACATATATATCCATATATTATAGAGCAAGCTTTGGAAGTGTGTCCATCAAAGTACTGACAGTAGCTGCCTCTTAGTGGTTAGAATTTTGGAATTTTTCTTTTTTTCTTTTTTGTATTTTGTCTTTAAAAAAAAAAAACTAGCACATTTTATCTCTGTAAGGGGTAAATCAGTAAAAATAATTGCTTTAAGTTCAACATATAGTTATCTGTGATTTCAAGTCAGTTTGAGAAATTGGAAGCAAATAATTTACTCATCACAAATATATATTTATATGTTTAATGTCAATATTTATAATTTAGCACAATTTCTATATTCAGCAGTTATATATGTGTGTGTCACTTCGTATCTATGATGCAGTTTGTGAAATAGGACGTTATATGATTGGACATTGCGTGAACACCGTATTATATACTTAGCAAAGCTATATGGGATGCCTTTTGTTTCATTTCTAAATGGATACTTCTCCTTTGCTTCTTGCTGCTGCTATTGCTAGCACTGGTTTTGCTGTGTTTGGGAGCCATGACGCATTTCATGGTAATATTTTGAAAGCAAATTAAACAGAGAGATAACGCTACAACACTCAAGAGACGTACAAGACGTGAGATTGGATGCTGCTGCCTAAGAATCAAAGCATACACTGTTATACGGTAAATGTTTTATTTGTACGTAGGGAAAGTTCACATTAAAATAATGATAGAAAGTACAGTACACTACATGCATAAGCCAGTAACATAGGCATTTATTATGACTATGAAGACATACGTGTTATAGATTATATACGTATTGTACCATTATACACCTGGCAACTCAGTCACTTTGTATACAAGAGACATGAGATACATGTGTCATGTGCGGGAAGCTGTTGCATTCACTGCGTCTGGTTACGTCCGCTACATCCTGAACGACAGATGTTATGTGGCACATGACTGTGTGTGTGTGTGTGTGTGTGTGTGTGTGTGTGTGTGTGTGTATGTACATATAGATAGATAGATAGGTAAAAGGAGTTTTCAAAGTTTCTTAATGAATCTTCACCTAAGTCCTGTGAGGTTGGTCCTATTATCACGACTAATAATGCTGAGAGAATAGTGGTTGTGATGTTGGCCTCGTAGACATCAAAGTTTATCTTTTCCAGTTTCTGTAAGTGGAAGTGGGAATGATGCTCACAGGACCATAATTCTTTGGTCGAGGGCAGGATGTCCAACCCATTGTTTGACAGTCCTTTGCAACTGATAGCATTTCTTCTTGATTCTAGCTAGAGATGCCTCCCCAGTGATGCTCTTGCAAATGTCATTTATTGTTTTGGTTTTGGAAAGGCCACATATTGTCTAGGCTGGTCATTTGATAATTTTGGATTTGGATTATTGGCAGCTTTGGATTTTCTGGAGGGAGGTGAACCCTCCACATGGACTGTTACTGTTTGTTGCTGCTGAGTTGACTCCAACTCATGGTGACCTTATGTATAGTGGAATAAAACATTGCTCTGTCCTGTGCCATCTTCATAACCATTGGTATGTCTGAGTCCATTGTTGTGACTATGTCCATCAACTGTACAACTTTACTCTATGGCACCCTCAGCATGCCCCCAACACATAAGTACACCACAGATTTATCTCACGCCTGCCATTTTCCTTACCACAAATCACCCAACACATGTCCGAGATTCTTTCTACCACTTTTCTTTCTGCCTTTCCTAACCTCCTCCTGACCATCATGTGTAGGATAGGGAGGGTGGGGAAGGGGCCTCCTGTGTACACACCCTCTGCCTATTTGCCACACAAGGACATACTAGAACAGCCAAAAGTTTACTGGCTTGCGATTTTGTTTACATGAAATTTACCTAATTTTAAAAGTAATTCAAGTCTCTTGGGGAAGAAAGAGACATAAACAATTCTGCATCACTACGTAGGGGCTCTGGTAGGGTCTGGACCATGCTCCCTTTTTAGGTTATTCTCTAAAGCTTTCAGAGGCCCTTGTAACTCTAAAGGGAAAATAGATCCCATGCTCCTTGCACCTGCTTAAGGGTTACCCCAACATTTTTAAAGTCTTTCTGACATCCTTGTAGAAGTAAACTAAAGGATCCGCTTAGGATTATTTAAAGCACAGGTATAAAATCACTCGAAGGTATTGCCATAGTAAGTTCCATCTTGCCCTGCTGAAATAGGACCAAGGAGCCCTGGTGGCACAAAGGGTTAAGCACTGGGCTAACCTACCCAGCCACTCCACAAGACAAAGACCTGGCGATCTACTTGTCTAAAGATTATAGCCAAGAAAACCCTATGGGGCAGTTCTACTCTGTCACCTGGGGTCACTATGAGTCAGAAATGACTCGGTGGCACCTAACAACAACAACAGCAGCAAAATAGGACCACAGTCTGGCTTACTCCACTGCATATAGGAGTTAGGACTCATAAATGATGAAGAAATGGTCAGAATATCAATGCTGCTCTCAGCAGAGTCTCAGACTTCTGGTTCAGTTGGCCAAGCTACATACTGTTATTCTTGAAATTTCTTCCTACTTACCTTCTACAAATTTTAAAATTTTGAAGTGACAAACTAATTATTTCTCTTGGGAACCTGTGAAAACCTTTATGTTCATTGTTTCTAATAAGTTGCTTGGAACTGGAAAGAACACATACTGTGAAGGAATTTTTCAGGTAACACTTCTTAATGACTTCATCACCTTTTAAATTGCAACTCAAATGATTTCAAGACCATGAGAAATCACATTATCAAAATATAACCAGATGATGTTACATTTATTTTGCATATCATTTATGCAATTTTCATGTCAAGACCTGAGCCTAATCCTAATGGAGCTTTTAAATAACATCTGACTAGCAGTCCCTGATAAAACTGCTTTCGATATATCTCACTATGATAGCTCTGAAGACACAGAAAAATCACAAGACTGAGAACTAAGACTGCCAACTTAATGTCAGAATCTGGGCAGAAGTCCCCCTATCAATAAGGCCAAAGAAACTGGATAGAGGAAAAAAAAAAAAAAAATCAATGGATTGCCTATGTTCTTAATGAAGCAGAACAGTTCCACCTTCTAGAGTGATATAAGCAAAAAATTTTACCCATCATCTACTAACTCAGACACCCAGCCTCAGTAAGAGCCAAAAATTAGGGCAACTCCATAGACATCTTTACTGAGGTAAAACAACCAACCAGTTGCCTTCAAGTCAATGCTGACTCATGGTGACCTCATGTGTGTCAGAGTAGAAATGTGCTCCATAGGGTTTTCAGTGGTTGATTTTTAAGATCTCCAGGCCTTTCTTCTGTAGCACGTCTGGATGGACTTGAATCTCTAACTTTTTGGCTAGCAGCTGAACATGTTAAATGTTTGAACCACTCCGATACTCCTTACTGAGGTTAGCGATCTTTTTCTTCCTCTGTCTCTCTTATTTATTTTCTATTACGTATTAAAATGCAAAAATATTTTAATGGGCATGGACTTTTCATATACATGGAAACAAAAACATGTGATAATATTAATTTTAGACAAAATTATTTTAAGTCAAAAAAATGCAATGAAGACTGTTGTTCTATTTTGCTGAGTATAATTTAAAATTGATATGTCATGAAATGTGCACATTGAAATATAACAGCAAATATCAAAAACAGTGCATTTGACAGATCCATAACCATTAATTACATTCTCACACAGACCTGTCAGCCTTAGAAATATCAACTAAGAAATTCTGAATATTATAATCAATAAGTTTGAATGAGCATTGGAGAGATTTTTCTCTCTTTTCAGTCACCCAGGAAATATTTACAACAGTTCATTATATATGGAAAAAAAAAGTAAAAACTCTGAAATTTTCCAACACTAGAATATGTGTATGCCAACTTTTCTAAGCATAATGCAATAAAACTAACGGTTAATAACACAGGTTTAAGCAAACAAAGAGTCAAACCCAGTGAAATTCTAACCATTTTAAAAGGAGGAAGTTTCTATAATATCCACTATTCTAAGAGAAAATTATTAGTTCTCTCTCCCATGGGAGAAGACAATGCTTAGCACATTGGTGCCAAATGAACAGTCAATGAATGATGATTATTTAGAAATATAATGAAAATAAAATCCCTTTCTGTCAACGCACTGGACTCAAATTTATAGCCTTTACCATGTTTACTTAAACATGAAAGAATAAACATAAATGAATAAGCATTCAAGCCCAAAGTTGGAGAAATGAGAAGAAATTAAATAAATAAATCAGAAGGAGAAAATAATACTAAAAGAAGAAATTGATGCCTCTGTGGGAGGAGAGAGAAGAAATAAAAAGACTAGCCTCTAATAATTTTAATTTAAAAAAAAAATAGAAAATACGTTGAAAGCAGAGACTGAACACAGACATATGTACATCAATGTTCCTTGCAGCACTACTCACAAAAGCCAAAAGACGGAAACATGTTTGTTCATCAGCTGATGTATGGATAAGCAAAATGTGGTATATATATACAATGGAATATTACTCAGCCATAATGGGGAATGAAGTCCTGATGCATACCACCGTAACATGGATGAATCTTGAGGACATTATCTGAGTGAAGTAAGTGAGACACAAAAGGACAAATACTGTATGATTTTACTTATATGAAATAAGCAGTATATAGAAACCAAGAGTGATTAGCGGTTAGCAGGTTTGGGGGGGACAGGAGGGAGGATTTGCTTGGAGTGCATTGTAGGTATACTACCGGTGGTGGGATAGTTTAGAAAAAGAGAGCGAAAATGGTTGCACAACTTGGAGGATGTAATCAATGTCACTGAAGTACACATGTAGAAATTGATGAAATGTTGTATATGTTGTTGTGTGTATATTAAATAAAAAAATAGAAAATACAATAGGAAAGAATTAAAATTGAGACAGGTCATATAAGCAAAAGGCACATGATTCTTTTAAAAAAATACAGAACAGTATGCTATTACCGAACTGTATGCTAACCAATTTGAGAATTTCAGTAGGAAAGACAATTTATAAAAGAATAAGTGGGGAACATTGACTCATAAATAATTAGAAAACCAGAATATATGGAATAACCAGTAAGAACATGAAGTAAAAGTTATTAAAGCATTACTTCCACAAAAGACTCCAGTGCTTGTTGATCAAGCTTCAAGGATTAGGCTTAATAAATTGTTCCAGAACATAGACAGAGTTTGAAAACTACTCAGATCTTTTTATAAAATAAAAACAAAACCAGAAAGAAATAGCACAAGAAAATTATAAACCAATAAAATATTAGCAAATTGAATTCAACTATATACAATAAAAGAAAAATCCACATATATCAAATAGTGTTAATGCCAGGAATGGGTGTACCCTAAATATTAAGACATCTCTTTATGTAGCCCAGTTAGAAAAACCATATTTATAATCTAAATAGATGCTTTAAAGGCATTTAATAAATCTAAATATCCATCACAGATTTTAAAAAAAGTCACTTTAGCAATTAAGACTAGAAAATACTTCCCAAGTGTGATAGAGACCGTCTATGTTAACCAGTCAACATCATATTTTCAGTGAAATACTAGAAAATACTCCTTTTAAATAAGGAATGAGACAAGGGTGTCTGCTATTCCCATTATTATTAAACGTCTTGAGTTCTGGCCAATTAATTGAGGTATGTAGCAAAATAAGAAAAAAAAGGAAATGACAACATTTTTAATAATATACCTAAAAATACAAGATACTTTACAGCAAAATTCTCAAATTCTCATGAATGTAACTGGTTTAAGAAAAAAAATAAATCAAAAAGAATATTTCTTTTCACACACCAATGGTAACGGAGTGAAAGACATATTAGGGGGGAAATATCTCATTCTTATCAGTAAAAATAAAATAATGCAAGAGAAATAATAATCTTAACAAAAAGTGTGAACAATTGTGATCAGTTGATAGATACATATATACCTTTATACATATATACACATATACATAATACATACACTTTAAAACTATACATACAGATGGTGTGATTTCAGTTGAGTCTTTCAATGTTCCTGAAGTCCAATATTTTTTACCTGTAAAACGAGTAGATTAGACAAGATTCCAAATATTGTCTTTGATTAAATAAAATATCCAAGTGACTTTATGTTGTGCATGTGTGGTATATATCTCCGTATCCATATGCATATACAAACACCCACGTCTTTAGGAAACTGAGAGAGTGTGTGTGCGTGTGTACTTGTATGCAAATCCAAATGGCAGCGTTATGCCTTTCTTGGCCGTAATAGGTGTGTCTGTATATTTCTCAGGAAAATTTATCACCAGCCCGTATTAGCTCTGGACGCATTACAGCACCTGGGCAGTTGTCAATGGCAGTGGTTACATATTTTGAACAAAAACATTCCATATTGAGTCACATGCATTAAAAAAAGAAAGGCGAAAAAAAAAAAAGCTGACTCTCAGCCTAAATGTTGTACCACTTGTAATTATAAAGTGCCAACTGTACTTGGTTTCTGCGCGTTCTCACTGCCGGGCTCTGCACAGTGCCATGCAGCACGTTCTACATTTTGTGTTCCAAATTCCTCGTTCTGATTTGGAGTTCCCAGTCATGAATGCTGGATGTGCTGTCTGCACAATAAATGCTGTGCATTTTATTAACTTGCATTTTTTTTTTAGTAAGCTTCAGCTAAAAGAGCAAGCTAATTTATATGGAAACAGATCATTTAGCGAGCTGAAATTGACTAAAGCTATTACACACCCCCCCCCCCAAAAAAAAAGGTTTTTCTCTTTTTTTTTTTTCTTGCTTTTGTTCACAGCTCCCAGGCTAAATTTTCCACCGGAGCTTAACTAAATTCCTTCTTTTTTTCCTCCCCACTTTTGAAATCTAGTGTCCAAGTTTGAAAATGACGGTCTCATTTCTTTTCAGTGGAAGAGGATTCTGGTTTGAGCGTGAAGAATCATCTTCAGTTTCCACTTTGTTCTGTAGCCACTTTCATATACCTGAGTAAGAGCACCTGTTACACAGAAGGTATATATATGAAGGTTCCTGGGAGCCAGCACCCACCCACCCTCATATTCCCAAGAATAATGCAATACTGCTTATGAGCAAGGGTTATTCACTGGTGACGTAATTACAATAACTTCTCCAGTGGGATAGTTGCTTAGCTGCGGCCAGAAAAGTATAGGCTGGTATGGCTAAGGTGCCCATGCAACGTCTTGTACAATGAAGAAAACTTCTCACTAAGCTCTTCCCCTGTTAGGGTAAATGTGGATGAGTTTCCTGGCACACGAAAGACATAACACAACTTCTCTCACTTTCTCTCCTCTCTTCTTCCTCTCTCTCTCTCTTTTCCCATGTCCTTCACTTCTTTCTTCACAAGACCCTTCTCCCTGGGGAAAGGATACAGTTCTACTAGGTTCTTGATCTTTCAAATGGCAATATACTCATAGAACAAAGATAATTTTAGAGATCAAAGATATCTGCGGAGTTGTTTAGTCCTGTCTGTCATGGTGTAGTGGTTAAGTGCTATGGCTGCTAACCAAAAGATAGGCAGTTCGAATCCACCAGCCGCTCCTTGGAAACCCCATGAGGCAGTTCTACTTTGTCCTACAGGGTCTCTATGAGTCAAAATCAACTCGATGGCAACAGATTTGGTTTTTATGCCAGGAAAGAATGCAATCATCCCCCAGTGATTAGTCATTTGGACAGATTTAGACTGCTGATACTCCTAACTCACTTCGATTCTGTCTCACCTTGGGGCTTATTGAAAATTCCCTTTGCCCTTCTTAAAAGCTTGAGGCTATGCTTAGCCCTCCACATGGTGGAATAGCTCCTTGGTTTATTCTCGCTTGTTCACACCAGTTACCAGTTGCCATCAAGTCAATTCTGACTCATGGCGACCCCATGTGTATCAGAGAAGAATCGTGCTCCATAGAGTTTTCAATGGCTGACTTTTTGGAAGTAGATCACCAGAGCAGACTCGAACTTCCAACCTTTCAGGTAGCAGTGAAGTACTTTAACCATTTGCACCACCCAGGAATTTGCATTTGTTCCTCATAGTTTAAAGTATGGCACTTGAGGATGGGGGGCATACTCACAGGTAACTTGAGTTGTCCAGAGGTCACATCTACAGGCAAGAAAGGGATGAAGACAACACGGTGAAAGAAACATAGCATCAGACGAGGTCTTGTGGGAACTTTCACACAACTGTACATGCATTTGCCTATTTCCCTTTTGTAGAGAGTCAGCTTATCTTCAGGAACATATAATTGGTAATTCCCTACACATAACCTCTCTGAGAGTAAATCAGGCCTTGTCATGATGGCATAATTCTTGGATAAATATTTAAAAGGAAATAGTCTATCTTCCAACTTTAGGGTAAAATACAGTGAGCTTTGTAGCCAGCCCTGGCAAAACTATTTTCTTCAGCATCGACTAAGTTAAAGTGAAAATGTAATTATTGTGACTTCCAGATCTTTCTATTCCTACTGCAATCTGCTTTTCTTACTGGCTTCCTTTCATACTTTTTGGTGCTTCTGGTGTTTTCATCGACTTGTCTTAGCTACATAAAGTCTTTGTAGAAGGATGAGACATGATCAGTTAAAGGTTGAGAGGTAGGGGATAAGAGGACTATAACAATCTGAAATTACTGGTTCTTTTTGATACTATCACTAAGCCAAGTGATGTTAGTGAAAACTAATTTGAAAAAATACATTTATACTACAATTTTAAAAAATGCAAAAATGAAATCTTTAAAAATATTTAATATATAATATTTAAAAATATTTTATAAATATTTAAAAATATTTTATAAATATTTAAAAATATTTTATAAATATTTAAAAATATTTTATAAATATTTAAAAATATTTATAGTAAACTGATGTTAAATACAATGATCTCACTATACATTTTACAAACATAAATGCACACAATTATACTTATTCAATATCCAAGCACGATATATTTGTCTATTTACCTGGCTGGATTATTTGGAAGTCAAATCCAGAATCAAATGTAAGATTCATTATGACACATAGTCCAACCAACAGTTTAAATTTATAGTTCGGTGAATCATCTGACCTTTATTAAATTTTGAAGTCTGAATGCTTTTCCCCACCCCAAAAGACTGTCTTCACATAATTAGCAATTGGAGGTTAACACTAGTTTTCTAAAAAGTGTTAGATACATTCCTAGAGGTGTGATCACACCTTTGTGAATTCTATAAAGGCACCTGTGAGAGAGTACGCAGGAGTGTTTGAGTCAGGAGAGCGAGCGTAAAGCCAGGAGATTTGGTGAATTGAACTTTTTTTTTTTTTTTTAATTGTGCTTGAGGTGAAAATTGACAGCTCAAGTTAGTTTCTCATACAAAAATTTGTACACACATCGTTATGTGGCCCTAGTTGCTATCCCTACAATATGACCACACATTCCTCCTTTCCACCCCGTATTTCCCATGTCCATTCCACCAGCTCCTATCCCGTTATGCCTTCTCATCTCGCCTCTGGACAGGAACTGCCCATTTATTCTCGTGTTATCATCTTGAACTAAGAAGCACACTCTTCACAAGCATCATTTTATTTCTTGTACTCCAGTCCATTCTTTGTCTGAAGAGTTGGCTTTGGGAATGGTTTTAGAGAGTCCTGGGGCTAAGTTCTCTGGTGATCCTCCAGTTTCAGTCAGACCATTAAGTCTGGTCTTTTTACTTGAACTTGAGTTCTGCACCCCATTTTTCTCCTGTTCTGTCAGGGACTTTCTGTTGTGTTCCCTGTCAGGGCAGTGGTTGGTAGTAGCTGGCCACCATGTAGTTCTTCTGGTCTCAGGCTGATGAAGTCTCTGGTTTATGTGGCCATTTTGTCTCTTGGGCTTATATTTTCCTTGTGTCTTTGGTGTTCTTCATTCTCCTTTGCTCCAGGTGGTTTGGGACCAGTTGATGCATCTTAGATGGCCACTTGCTAGCTTTTAAGACCCCAGATGCCACTCACCAAGGTGGGATGCAGAACATTTCCTTAATAAACTTTTTGTTATGCCAGATGACCTATATGTCCATGAAACCATGGTCCCCAGACCTCCACCCCTGCTAACCATCCCTCGAAGCAATTGGTTGTATTCAGGAAACTTCTTAGCTTTTGGTTTAGTCCAGTTGTGCTGACTTACCCTGTATTGTGTGTTGTCCTTCCCTTTACCTAAGATAATTCTTTGTCTACTATCTAGTTAGTGAATTCCCCTCTCCCTCCCTCCCACCCTCATAACCAACAAAGAATGTTTTCTTCTGTGTTTAAACCTTTTCTTGAGTTCTTATAATAGTGGTCTCATACAATATTCGTTCTTTTATGACTGACTAATTTCACTCAGCATAATGTCTTCCAGATTCATCCGTGTTATGAGATGTTTCATGAATTCATCCTTGCTCTTTATCATTGGGTAGTATTCCATTGTGTGAATATACCACAATTTGTTCATCTGTTCATCCATTGATGAGCACCTAGGTTGTTTCCATCTTTTTGCTATTGTGAACAGTGCTGCAATGAATGTGAGTGTGCATATATCTATTCGTGTGCTGGCTCTTGTTTCTCTAGGACATATTCTAATGAGTGGGATTGCTGGATTGTATAGTACTTCTATTTCTAGCTTTTTAAGGAAGCACCAAATCGAGTTCCAAAGTGGTTGTACCATTTTACTTTCCCACCAGCAGTGTATAAGTGATCCAGTCTCTCTACACCTCTCCAACATTTATTATTTTGTGTTTTTTGGATTAACACTAGCCTTGTTGGGGTGAGATGGTGTCTCATTGTAGTTTTGATTTGCATTTTTCTAATTGCTAGACAGTGTGAACATTTCCTCATGGGTCTGTTAGCTGCCTGAAAGTCTTCTTTGGTGAAGCGCCAGTTCATAACCTTGGCCCATTTTTTATTTGGGTTATTTGTCTTTTTGTGGTTGAAGTTTTGCAGTATCTTGTAGATTTTAGAGATTAGACCCTGATCAGATATGTCGTAGCCAAAAATTTTTTCCCAGTCTGTAGGTTTGCCTTTTTATTCTTTTGGTGAAGTCTTTTGATGAGCATAATTGTTTAATTTTTATGAGCTCCCAGTTATCTAGCTTGTCTTCTGGTGTTTGTGCATTGTTATTTATGGTTTGTATTCTGTTTATGCCATGTATTAGAGCTCCTAGCATTGTCCCTATTTTTAGTTCCATAATCTTTATTGTTTTCGATTTTATATTTCCGTCTTTAATCCATTTTGAGTTAGTTTTTGTGCATGGCGTAAGGAATGGGTCTTGTTTCATTTTTTTGCAGATGGATATCCAGTTATGCCAGCACCATTTGTTAAAGAGACTATCTTTTCCCCATCTAATGGACTTAGGGCCTTTGTCAAATATCAGCTGCTTCCTGGATGGATGAATTTACATCTGGATTCTCAAGTCTGTTTCATTCATCTATGTATCTGTTGTTGTACCAGTACCAGGCTGTTTTGACTACCATGGCAGTATAATAGTTTCCAAAATCAGGTAGTGTGAGGCCTCCCACTTTTGTTCTTCTTCTTCAGTAATGCTTTACTTATCCAGGGCCTCTTGCCTTTTCACATGGAGTTGATGATTTGTTTCTCCATCTCACTGAAAAATGTGGTTGAAATTTGGATTTGGATTGCTTTGTATCTGTAGATCTCTTTGGGTAGAATTGACATTTTCACAATGTTGAGTCTTCCTATCCATGAGCAAGGTATGTTTTTCCACTTATATAGTTCTCTTTTGGTTTCTTCCAATAGTGTCTTGTAGTTTTCTTTACATCTCTAGTTAGATTTATTCCTGAGTATTTTATCTTCTTGGGGGCTATTGTAAATGGTATTGATTTGGTGATTCCTCTTCGAAGTTCTCTTTGTTGGTGTAGAGGAATCCAACTAATTTTTATATGTTTATCTTGTATCCTGAAACTTTGCTGAAATCTTCTATTAGTTCCAGCAGTTTTCTTGTGGATTCTTTGGGTTTTCTGTGTATAAGATCATATCATCTACAAATAGGAATAATTTTATTTCTTCCTTGCCTATCTGGATGCCCTTTATTACTTTTTCTAACCTATTTGCTCTGGCTAGGACCCCCAGCACAATGTTGAATAAGAGTGGTGATAAAGGGCATCCTTGTCTGGTTCCCGTTCTCAAGGGGAATGCTTTCAGACTCTCTCCTTTTAGGATGATGTTGGCTGTTGGCTTTGTGTAAGTGCCCTTTATTATGTTGAGGAATTTCCCTTCTATTCCTATTTTTATGAGAGTTTTTATCATGAGTAGGTGTTAGACTTTGTCAAATGCCTTTTCTGCATCAATCGATAAGATCGTGTTGTTCTTGTCTTTTGTTTTATTTATGCAATGGATTACACTGATTGGTTTTCTAAGCTGAACCATCTCTGCATACCTAGTATAAATCCCACTTGCTCACGAGGTTTTTTTTTTTTTTTTTTTTTTTTTAATATATTGCTGAATTTTATTTGCTAGAATTTTGTTGAGGATTTTTGCATCTATGTTCATGAGGGATATTGGTCTGTGATTTTATTTTTTTGTGGGGTCTTTACCTGGTTTTGGTATCAGGGTTATGCTGGATTCACAGAATGAGTTTGGGAGTATTCCATCCTTTTCTGTGCTTTGAAATACCTTTAGTAGTGGTTTTAACTCTTTTCTGAAAGTTTGATAGAATTCTCCAGTGAAACCATCCGGGCCAGGGCTTTTTTTTTTTGTTGGGAGTTTTTTAATTACCTTTTCTATCTCTTCTTTTGTTATAGGTTTACTTAGTTGTTCTACCTCTGTTTGTGTTAATTTAGGTAGGTAGTGTGTTTCTAGAAATTTGCCTATTTCCTCTAGGTTTTCAAATTTCTTGGAGTACAATTTTTCATAGTATTCTGTGGTGATTTCAATTGGGTCTTCTCATGGATGAAATTATGTCCCCCCAAAATATGTGTGTATCAGTTTGGCTGGGCCCTGATTCCCAGTATTGTGCAGTTGTGCTCCATTTTGTGATTGTAATTTTATGTTAAAGAGGATTAGGGCATGATTTTAACACCTTTACTGAGGTCACATCCCTGATCCAATGTAAAGGGAGTTTTCCTAGGGTGTGGCCTGCACTACATTTTACCTTACAAGAGATAAAAGGAAAGAGAAGCAAAAAGAGAATGCGGAACCTCATACCACCACGAAAGCAGTGCCAGGAGCAGAGCACATCCTTTGGACATAGGGTCCCTGCATGGAGATGCTCCTAGTCTGGGGGAAGATTGATGAGAAGAGCAACAGAGAGAGAAAGGTTTCCCGTGGAGCTGACGCCCTGAATTTGGACTTTTATCCTACTTTACTATGAGAAAATAAACTTACCTTTTTAAAAGCCATCTGCTGGTGGTATTTCTGTTATAGCAGCACTAGATAACTAAGACAGGTCTGTTGTGATATCGTCCATCTCATTTCTTATTCAGGTGATTTGCTTCCTCTCCTGTTTTTCTTTTGTCAGTTTGGCCAGTGGTTTATTGATTTTGTTGATCATTTCAAAGAACCAGATTTTGGTCTTGTTAACTCTTTGAAATGTTTTTCCATCCTCTATTTCATTTAATTCTACTGTAATTTTTATTATTTCCTTTCTTTTGGCACTTCAGGGCATCTTTTGCTGCTTTCTTTCCACTTGTTGGAGTTGTAGGGTTAATGTTTTGATTTTGGCCCCTTCTTCTTCTTGGATGTGTGCATTTATTGCTATAAATTGACCACTGAGCACTGCTTTTACTGTGTCCCAAAGGTTCTGGTAGGATGTATTTTCATTCTCAAGCCATTCTGTGAATTTCTTTATTCCATTTTTAATTTCTTCTATAACCCAGTAGTTTTTGAGCATGGTGTTGTATGGTTTCCGTGTATTTGTTTTTGTTTTTGTTTTCCTTGCTTTTCCTGTTATTGATTTCTACTTTGAGGGCTTTATGGTCAGAAAAGAGCCTTTGTAATATTTCAATGTTTTGGATTCTGTTAAGGTTTGCTGTGTGTCCTAATATGTGGTCTATTCTGGAGAATGTTCCATGTGCACTGGAAAAGAAAGCATACTTAGCTGCTGTTAGGTGAAGTGTTCTGTATGTGTCTATGAGATCAAGTTGGTTGATTGTGGCATTTAGATCTTCTGTGTCTTTATTGAGCTTGTTTCTGGATGTTCTGTCTTTCACCGAAAGTGATGTGTTGAAGTCTCCTACTATTATTTGGGAGCTGTCTATTATTCTTTTCAATGCTATTCTAGTTGGTTTTATGTATTTTGGAGCCCTGTCATTGAGTCCATAAATATTTATTATGATTATGTCCTCCTGGTATTGACCCTTTAATCACTGTACAGTGTTCTTCCTTATCCTTTGTGGTGGATTTTACTTTAAAGTCTATTTTGTCAGAGATTAATATCACCACTTTTGCTCTTTTTTGAGTGTTGTTTGCTTGATGTATTATTTTCCATCCTTTGAGTTTTAGTTTGTGTTTGTCTTTAAGTCTAAGGTGTGTTTCTTGTAGGCAGCCTATAGGTGGATCTTTTTTTTTAATACATTCTGCCACTCTCCGTCTCTTTATTTGTACATTTAGTCCATTTACATTCAGCGTAACTATTGATAGGTATGGGTTTAGTACTGTCGTTTTTATTTATTTTTTGTCTTGTTGACAGTTGCTTTGTTCCAGTTAATTTTCTGTGCTGTCATTTTTCTTTATGTATTTTCTGTTCATCTTTTTCCTTGTTGTTTCTTTTGTATTTGGTGAGTCTTTATGTTTTTCTTGTTTTTTACTTTGATGTGTAGGATTGTTAGTTTCCTTTGTGGTTACCTTAATATTTGCCCCTATTTTTCTAAGTTTAAACCAGTTTTTTATTTCTTTGTATCTCCTTGACCTCCTCTCCATATGAAAGATCTATGACTACGTTATTTGGTCCTCTTTTTTGTTTTAATATTGTCATCTTTTACATATTGATGTCTCTGTTTCCCTATGTTCAGTGTTTTAGCTTTGATTTATTTTTATGACTTCCTTATCTGGTTTGATATCTGGTTGTTCTGTCCTGTGTTCTAGTCTTGGGTTGTTATTTGATGTTATTGATTTTCTAACCAGAGGACTCCCTTTAGTAATTCTTGTAATTTTGGTTTGGTTTTTACAAATTCGCTAAACTTCTGTTTATCTGGAAATGCCCTAATTTCTCCATCATATTTGAGAGGAAGTTTTTCTGGATATAGAATTCTTGGCTGGCAATTTTTTTCCTTCAAGGCTTTATATATGTCATCCCATTGCCTTCTTGCCTGCATGGTTTCTGCTGAGTAGTCTGAGCTTAGTCTTACTGAATTTCCTCTGTAGATGACTTTTTGTTTTTCCCTAGCCACTCTTCAAATTCTCTCTGTATCTTTGGTTTTGGCAAGTTTGATTTTATTATGTCTTGGCAATTTTCTTTTGGTATCTACCTTGCATGGGGTTTGATGAGCCTCTTGGATAGATATCTTCTCATCTTTCATGATATCAGGGAAGTTTTATGCCAACAAATCTTCACAGATTCTCTGTTTTTCTGTTATCCCACCTGTTCTGGTACTCAGATCACTCATCGTTATTCCTTTTGATAGAGTCCAAATAATTCTTAGGGTTTCTTCATTTTTGTTTTCATTCTTTTATCTGATTTTTCCTCAAATAAGTTGGTGTCAAGTGCTTTATCTTCAATTTCACTAATTCTGACTTTCATTGCTTCATTTCTGCTTCCATTACTTTCTATTGAGTTGTTTAATTCCGAAATTTTATTGTTAATCTTTTGGATTTCTCTTTGCTGTCTCTCTGTGGAATCTTGTAGCCTGTTAAATTTGTCATTATGCTCTTGTATAACCTTCTTACGTTCCTCTGTTGCTGTGTCTGTGTGTTCCTTTGCTTGTTCTGCATTTTGTGTGATCTCCTGCCTGATCTCTTGAAGAGTCCTGTATATTACTCTTTTGAATTCTGCCTCCAGTAATTCCAAGAAGTTATCTTCTTCTGGAAGGTTTCTTGATTCTTTGTTTTGGTGGCTTGCTGAAGCCATCATGGTCTGCCTCTTTTTGTGATTTAATATTGACTGTTGTCTCTGAGCCATCAATAAGTTATTATATTTATCTATTTTATGTTTGCTTACTGTGTCGCAGCTTCTTGTTTTGTTTTGTTTTGATATTCCCAAATAGGCTGGTCGTGTTGGCTAGTTTGATTACTGGTGTCTTTGAAGTTCTCACTTCCTGTCTCCAGGTGGCTAGAGCTGTTAATAGGTATGTGAGTTCAGGAGTCCATTTACTTTTCTTGTGTGGATTCAACTCAGGTGACCAGGTTGTTGGTCACCGAGTGTATGGTGCTGACTCTCACCCATACTTCTAGATGGGCAGGGGTGATTGGAGTAGGCACAGGTAAATAGCTGCAGTAGGGTGTCATGCGCTTATCAAGGCAGGGGGATGACTGCTGTCCCTGAGTGTCTGGGTGGAAGGTGTGTCCTGTTCCTTAGAGCCCGTGGGTAGGTGGGTTTTGCAGCTGGACTATGGACACCCAGTGCTGTTGGGTCTAAGGACTAGGAGTCACCATTTATTCTCAGACCCTTGTCGCAGGTGTCTCAGTGGAATGGGTGGAGCTACTAGTCCTCAGGCCCCTGATGTGGGTAGATGAGGACCCTGCTTAATTGGCAAGGTGGTGTCAAATGTCACGAATCTGCCATTCCCCCTTATAGGTAACATGGATGAAAATAGGCTTCAGGTATATACCCTGTTGATCTGTGCTAATGAGGGCGTATGCTGTTAAAATGGGCCCACACAAGTCTATGCAGGGGGAAAGGCACTCAAAATCCACGGACCCCTTATGCTTGTGCCTAGGCAAAGGGGCTGTGCCTGCCCTGAGTTCTTGGCTTAGGGGAGCTGGCAGATTATTTTTCTCTGTTTGTTAATTGTTCCCTTGCCAAAGCTGGGAGAATGGCTCAGGGCGCCCAACAGGTAATCGCTGAAGTCAGACTGGGACCCAGAGCAGAGCTCGGAGGGGGCCGATAAATTGGAGAGAAGTACTTCCCAAAAGGGAAGTGGGTTTTGATCTGTGTGGTAGGTTAGATGCTTGTACTTACCTTTCACCAATCGAGTGCCATTTCTCACTGGTTCTGGAGGCTTGAGCAGACTCTCCACCGCTCAGTCTCTCCCAACGTGGAAAACGTGTTCCAAGTGCCACTGCTTGCCTCACCGCTCGCACGCTAGCTGATCCAGCCTGCAGGCTGCCAGTGTCGGCCAGGTCAGATCTGGCAACTGCTCACTGCTTCTGAACTGTCTCTCCCTACCCCTGCCACTCAGTCCAATTCCTCAACTTGGTTTTTTATTTCAGGGCCCCTAGATTGTCTTATATAATCTATTCACTTGGGTTTTTGGGTCTTTGTTGTAAGAGGGATCACAAGAAGCATCTGACTACTCTACCATCTTGGCCCTGCCTCTGAACTCTTTTTGATCTTCGTCAGGGAGTGAATGGATACCCTGTGTTGTAGTCACTGGTGTGGTGGTGTTTAACAAGTGGAGGAGAGGAGTACTAATTTGTAGTGTTTGCCCATTTCCATGTGTAAATACTTCCACTGTGTCCAGTACTAAGCCATCAAGTTGACATATCTGAACATGGAGTTAAGAGGAGATGTGCACAATCGCTTCTCAGGAGCCTGCACACCACTATGCTGTCCCTTGCTACGTACTAGGTAGCTGAGAAACCTTGAGTAAGTCATATACTCTTTAATATTTGGGTTTCTCACCTCTAAAACAAAGACAATCATATCTATGCCTTCCCCATTTCATTTTTTGTAAGGATAAGATTAGGTAGTAGCTGTGAAATCACTTTCTAAATCCACCTGTAAGGGTTGTAGGATTACGTGAGCCACTTGACTGTAAAAGTCTCTGTGATCATGGGGACTAAGTCCCAAACTTCCATGTTCATTTGTCCATTTATTCACCAGTCTAGGCCAACCCTATGATTCTCCTTTCATTACCAAGGGACACATATTTGGAAAATAGTCCTAAGAAATATTTTCTTTTATTAACCACATTTACATACCTCAGAACATCCACCGATGGGTCTTCCAAAAATATTTATTCACTTGAATAAATATTTATTTATTCACCTCTTTTCTGTGTCCTTAAAAGTTATGTATATTATACAAATTTTATAGATCTTATCACTTTTATGTTTCACTATCAATTTCTTTATGATTTTCTGTCTTCCCATTGACACTTTCCACCATTTCCAATGACTAGGATTCTTTTGTTATCTAAGGTTGTTATGAGTTAGAATCTACTCGATGGCAATATTTTTGTTTTTGTTTTTATGTACCAGGAAACTAGATTTAATTTTCATATTTTTCTCCATGATATTAAATGCGTTTGCCTTGTCATGAGATTTTTAACCCTATAAGTCCCAAGAGGAACTTCACACTCCCTGTAAAAGAACCTTCTCTGGATTCCTCGGGATGCCAAAAGGTCCCATTTTTTTACATTTGTTTAGCACTTACTAACTACACACCTCATCTTGCAATTATTATATAAATTGCATGAAATCTCAGAATTAGAATGAACTTAAACAGATATTTCTTCAGACTAGCTACATTAGTGTTTCAAATGGGAAAGGACCTCACTGGTAAGGTTAGAATATCACCAGAAGAGGTTGGGTGGCTATCAATAGGTCTCCCCAGGTGGATTTTACCTTAATCTGGTCATTCACTTTTTATGTCTCTGAAATTTGAATTTGTTAGCACACAGAGACAAGATGTGTTTTCTAAAGTCAGACTCACATTGACCAAACTTACAGGCTGATGTATAAACCAAAATGCCAGTATGTTAAGATGCATCGACAACTATAACTATCACTTGGACCTGACTACTCAAGTTGACATTGCTCATTTTCTTCCTATTGGCAGATGTTCAAGAGAAGCCTCATCAGGAGGATGATGGATGCTTGGTGAGCCCTGAACCAGGCCAAGTGGTGTTGGTAGTATATTTCATTTGTTAAATCATTCCAAGCTGTGATTTCATTGTGCATTGATCTCCAATAAAGGTGTATTTCTTAAAGAGTTCATGGCCTGTGGGTTGAATCTCTCTGCCCTTGACTGTGTTGGGATGAACCCTGCTGACTCATGCTTCTGTGAGTTGTTTCCTTAGTTCTTTCATCAATGGAGGCTCAATTCCTCCATTTGTATAGTATCTGGTCTGAAAGCCATTCTTTCCATTAGGATAACTTTGCACATTTCTGCTCTAATCTTATCGGTGTTGATTTTATAGTTGGAGTACGTAACAGTCCTATTTCTGTTATTTCAAAATTTCCCCTGATTGCACCTCCAAAGGCTATTGCTGTGAAGAAAACCACCCCAAAACATCATGGCTTTACACAGAAATTGTGTATTCTCACTTATATGAGGCTTGACTTCTTTGTTTCAAGCTGTGGCTCCAGCTGAGCTTATCTCTTTTTTGTTGGCTGGGCTCAGGTTAGCTTCGTGTGTGCCTACTGTGGGGCCTATGCTGAAGGAACAGAACTCCCGAGAAGCTTCTTATGTGGCAAGAGGACAAACCCATTCACACAAGCACATTTCAGTTCTCTTTTGGTATCACATCTGCTAAAGTCTCATTAGTCAAGCCACGTCAAATGGTGAACCCAAAGTCAAGGTTCAGGGAAGTACACTCTGCCCACCAAGAGGCCAAAGCATATCACATGGCTAAATGTCAATGGGCAAGAAGATATGCTTCTTTCATTTAAATAAGGGGATTACTGTTCAAAAATAATAATCTAATCTACTATCCACCACCTATCTGTCACTTTGTTGTACTGTAGTGCATTCGTGTTGCTGTGATGCTGGAAGCTATACCACTAGTATTTCAAATACCAGTAAGGTCATCCATGGTGGACAGGTTTTAGTGGAGCATCCAGACGAAGACAGACTAGGAAGAAAGGCCTGACGATCTACTTCTGAAAATCAGCCAATGAAAACCTTATGGATCACAACAAAATATTGTCAAATACAGTCCTGGAAGATGAGCCCCCTCAGTTGGACACCAGTATGTAACACCACAGTGGCTTATAATTACCATCTGCTCTTTGAATAATCTTAGGTACGTCATTAGCTTGTGTTATTTGTTTAACTAGATTATAACATCCCTGAAGATTAAGATTTTATAGAACAAAACAAAACCATATAAGAATTAAATCCTGTAAGAATTAAAATTAAAATCATATAAGAATTTAAACCCAAGAATCACATGAACTAGGTATGTGACATTTAACAAATTATTTGCTATCTGTGAATCAAGGTCTATAGTTACATTGTTTTGAATGTGTACTTGACACAGTGTCTGTTGCTGTTTATTTCATGTTGCATCATCTATAATTCTAAAGTAATGTCTTGTTCATAGTATTTTTTCAATAAATATAGACTCATTAGCTATACCATTTCTGTTATGTAAAGTCCCATCAACAGCATCTGGAACAATTTCGGGGCCATAGGGCTTATTAACTTTTAACTATATAAACCAAATGTTTTTTCTAATTTTAAACACCATATCATTGTCCCATCCATTTTGAATTATACAGAGCAATTGTTCTCAGCTCCACTGTCTGCAGATGACTTTGGTCTTGCAAAATATCTTGTGGAACACCTACTCTGTCTGCTTCCATTCACTCCAGCAAGAACAATCCAACCAGAATTAATGGGCAACGGGGCCTCACTCTTATTGGGAGCATCTGTTTCTTATTAAATATCATAAGTAATTTATTAATTCTCGCCAGAAACAAAAGTAAAGACATTGTCATACTAAAAGCATTACCAGCACAAAGGACCAGCCGGCAGAGCACCTGGAGGACTCTCCCAGACAGCCCTCAGGGTGTCATTAATCTGGGGACACGAGATGTCAGCTTTCTTCTGTTTCCTTACTGAGAAAGACAGAACCAGAGTCTGTCTGAACTGCAGAGTCTACTCTTTTGTAGTTGATTTGTGTGGTTGGGCTGTAATAGCGATGGATGGGTTAGTAGTTGGTGGGATGACCACACAAACCCGTTGCAGATTATGGCAGAACTCATAAAATGTGCACACTGGAAAGGATGTGAGAGAGGATTGGGGCTAGCTCAACAATGTGCAGATTTAGACTCAGGTCCAGATTTAGACTTCAAGGTCATCTACCCACTGTTGGCAAAGCTAAGTCAAGAATCTAGATCCCCTAATGCCTGGGTATTCTGGAGACAAAGTCACACAAAAATTGACACCTTTCCTTATATATCCACTTCAAGATGACTGACTAATTAGTGATTCATATACACTCTTTTAAAGTGTTTTGCAAAGTGTGTATCTTCCCTATTGTTTGGAATATGAAATGAAATCAATGTATCACTTTTATAATTATTATTATAAAACAATAATGGCTAATATCTTTTGAACAGACCAAGTGGATAATGTGTGGTTTAACGTCAGGGAAGCTGTGTATCAGGGTTGTATCCTTTCACCATACCCATTCAATCTGTATGCTGAGCAAATAATCCAAGAAGCTGGACTATATGAAGAAGAACGTGGCATCAGGATTGGAGGAAGACTCATTAACAACCTGCGATATGCAGATGACACAACCTTGCTTGCTGAAAGTAAAGTGGACTTCAAGCACTTACTGATGAAGATCAAAGATTACAACCTTCATTACAGAACTGCACCTCAACATAAAGAACACAAAAATCCTCACAGCTGGACCAATTAGCAACATCATGATAAGTGGAGAAAGGATTGAAGGTGTCACGGACTTCATTTTACTTGGATAGACATCAACACCCATGCAAGGAGCAGTCAAGAAATCAAACGACACATTGCATTGGGCAAATCTGCTGCAAAAGACCTCTTTAAAGTGTTAAAAACCAAAGCTGTCACGTTGAAAACTAAGATGCACCTGACCCAAGTCATGGTGTTTTCAATTGCCTCAGATGCATGTGAAAGCAGGGCAATGAATAAAGAAGACTGAAGAATCGATGTCTTTGAATTATGGTGTTGACAAAGAATATTGAATATACCATGCACTGTTAAAAGAACAAACAAATCTTTCTTGGAAGAAGTACAGCTAGAATGCTCCTTAGAAGCAAGGATGGTGAGACCTCGTCTTACATACTTTGGACATGTTATCAGGAGGGACCAGTCCCTGTAGAAGGACATCATACTAGGTAAAGTAGAGGGTCTGCGAAAAAGAGGAAGACCCTCAATGAGATGGATTGACACAGTGGCTGCAACAATGGGCTCAAGCATAACAACGATTATGAGGATTGCATAGGATGGGGCAGTGTTTCGTTCTGTCCTACATGGGGTCGCTATGAGTCAGAACTTACCCGAAGGCACGTAACAACATCAACAGCATCTTTTTAGTCCTTGCTATATGCCAGGAGCTATTTTAAGTGTTTTGCATGTATTTTCTCATTTAACCCTCAAAAACAAAATTAAGTAGATACTTTTAATATCCCATTTTATAGATGAGGAAACTGATGGTCAGAGTGATTAAATAATTTTCACAGATTACACAGCAAGTAAGTATTGGAGCCAGGATATAAACCAAGATACTTGTAACTTTTATGCCTGCTAATTTATTTGTCAGTTTCTGCCTGAAAATTTTTTCTTCCTTAGTGCATATGAGATATTTTTATGCAAATGAATTAATTTAATGTATTTATTTATTCCTTAAGACATATCTTATGGTATTACGTACCTCTTAGTTTACCTTCGAATTGGGCATTATAAAATCTACAAGCGTTCATACATATAGTTCTTCTTTATGAATTGATGCCTTGATAAGGAGCCCCGAAACAATTATCTTCCTACTGCCCTGCCTTTCTCTACTGCCTCTCCCCAAGCACAGTGCTTTGAACCTAGACTGTTACATTTGTGTCTATGAAAATAGTTGAAGCACATTAGCTATACATATATATATATACATGTGAAGATAACTGATACAAGCTGATCTTAATGCATCAGCCTGAATTCAAGCACCTATGCCTTGACTAAAATATAGGATGTGATGAACATTTAGCTCTATGTTTCAAATGTTTGAGTGGATTACTTTTTTATGAGTAGTCCCTCAACTCTTACTCACTTTCAACAAATATCAGTATTACTTCCAACTGGGTCCAAAGGAGGAAAGACTTAACAACCCACATCATTTCTCTGCTGAATGCCTATTGACATCTGCTGAAGGCAGTGCTACTGCTACTCTGGCAAGTTAAAGGAAAATCCCATTTCCTTTCCATTTGTCCGCCATTAGTTCAATGCTTGGTCTTTTCAATTTACATCTTCTAATAGTGTGCAGTAGTATGCTATCATAATTTAGTTCACATTTTCTTAATAACTCATGATGTTGAACATCTTTACATGCGTTTATTTGCCATCATCTTTGCTGAAGTATTTTTCCAAGTCTTTTATCTATTTTTTAATTGTGTTCTTGTTTTCTTATTGTTAAATGTATGTATTCTAGATACAAGTTCTTTGCAAAATATTTGATATGCAAGTGTTTTCTCCTAGTCTGTAACTTATTTTTCCTCCTCTTAAGGAAAGAAATATCTTCCACACAACTAAAGTGTCTTTTACAGAATGTAATTTTTACAAAGTCTAATTTATCATTTTTTTCTCTTATGGAACATACTTTTGATGTCAGGTCTACAAACTCCAGGTCCCAAAGATTTTCTTCCAAGTTTTCTTCTAAAATGTTTAGAGTTTTATGTTTTGCATTTAGATCTATAATCCACTTGAGTTAATTTTTGTATAAGGTGTGAGGTATGTATCAAGTTTCATTATTTTATGTATAGATACAAGCAGAGAGACTTACAGGCCTATTTAGGTTATTTATTCTCTGTTACATTGTTGTTGTTGTTAGTTGCCATGAAGTCGATTCCACCTCAAGGCGACCTCGTATGTGCAGAGTAGAGCTATATTTCATAGGGGTTTCAAGGTTGTGACCTCTTGGAAGCAGATCTTCAGACCTATCTTCAGAATTGCCTCTGGATGGGTTTCAACTGCCAACCTTTTAGCTAGTAGTTGAGTACTTAATCATTTGCACCATCCCGGGACCACTTTTTATGTTATAGTTGTCATATATTACATCTATATACATTGAAAACCATACTAGTCAATGTTATAATTTTTGCTTTAACTGTCAAACACGTTCTAAAGAATTCAAGAGGAAAATAATAGTGATATTTAACCTTTTTATTGTTTTTTATCCATTCCTGATGTTCCAAATTTCCTTCTCTTATCATTTCCCTTCTGTCTGAAGAATTTCCTTTAACAATTATTTAAAAGCAGACGTGCTGATGATGAATTATTTCAGTTTCCTTCATCAGGAAATGTATTTATTTAATCTTCATTCCTGAAGCATGTTTTCACTGGATATAGAACTTTGAATTGGCAGCTATTTTCTTGCAACACTTGAAAAATATTGTGCCACATCTGGCCTCTATGATATATAATAAGAAATTCAGTCATTCAAATCGTTGCTCATCTATAGATAAAATATTGTTTTTCTCTGGTTGCTTTCAAGATATTTCTTTGTCTTCAGTTTTCAGGAGTTTGATTATGACATGTCTTAACATGGATTTCATTGGATTTATCCTTTTTGGGGCTCAAGCAACTTCTTGAATTTCTAAGTGTATGTCTTCACCAAATTTGGGAAGTTTTCATCCATTGTATTTTCAAATATTTTTTCATCACTGCATTATTTCTTCTTTCCTTCTGGATGACACAAATGTTAGAAATTTGTTTTAAGCCACAGGTCCCTGAGGTTTTGTTCATTTTTATTTAATCTTTCTATGTTCATTATTCGGGTTGGATAATTTCTGTTGATCTATCTTCAAGTTAGTGATTCTTTCTTCTTCATCCCCTTTCTGCAATTGAGCCCAACCAGTAAGTTTTTTTTTTTTTTCCTGGTTATGGGTTTTCCAGCTCTAATTTTTTTTTCAGTTTGTTCTTTATATCTTCGTTTATTTGTTGAGACTTTTAATTATTGCACTGGTTTTAAGAGTGTTTGCAATTGCTCACTGGAGCATTCTTATATCTTCTTTAAAGTCTTTGATATATAATTCCAATATCTGTGCCATCATGGCATGGATGTCTGTTGATTATCTTTTTCCCATGTAAAATGAGATTTTCCATGGCTTTTCATATCCTGAGAAATTTGGGGTTGTGCCCTGAGCATTTTGAGTATTATGTGATTCTAGGTCTTGTTTATATCCTATGTTGTAGGTTCAGGCTGCAAGCTCCAACATGCATTCTGTGGACTGTGGTTCTAATATTAGATTAGTTATAAAAGTTTTTGCAGTAACAAATCTATTTCATGTGTGTACCACCTAGTAACCAGTTTGAGGCCTGACCTATAATCTCAAAGTCTTTGATATGCTTAATCAGATAAGATACATGTATGTGAATTATGGTGTTGGTGAAGAATATTGAATACACCATGGACTGCCAAAAGAACGAACAAATCTGTCTTGGAAGAGGTACAACCAGAATGCTCCTTAGAAGCAAGGGTGGCAAGACTGTGTCTCACCTATTTTGGACATGTTATCAGGAGAGATTAGTCCCTGGAGAAGGACATCATGCTTGGTAAAGTAAAGGGTCAGTGAAAAAGAGGAAGATCCTCAATGAGGTGGATTGACACAGTGACTGCAACAATGGGTTCAAGCATAACAAGTATTGTGAGGATGGTGCAGGACCGGGCAGTGTTTCATTCTGGTGTACATAGATCACTAAGAGTCTGAACTGACTCAATGAACCTAACAACAACAACAACATGTGAAGTTCAGGTGGTGAGTCCAGGAGCTCATAAACACCTTTACGTGTTGCTTCCATGAATTTTGCTCTCTCTCTCTGAAATCTTCCTGGTACTTTAATTCCCTAGGATTTCTCTGCTGTCCACTTCTTCAATTGTGTCCACATCCAGAGTCAACTGACAGGAGGGCAGAGAGAGAATAAAAGCAATGGGGGTTGACCTCACATTCTTGGTGCCATAGTTCCACTCCATGGTTAGAAAGATATCCCTACCTCAGAGTTTTGGCTCTTGTAGACTTGCATTGCAGCAGACTGCTACTGCCAACATAGGGTTGCTTGTGGTCTAGGGAATAGGAGAACAACGAAGAGAAAGAGACAGTTTCTGTTCTCTTCCTGAGTGTTAGGATTTCTGTCTCCTTCTTTTTGATCCATGGAGCCCTGAGTAACTAACTGAAAGACTGGCAGTTCAAACTCACTCAACAGCTCAGAGGTGGAAAGACCTGGCAATCTACTCCTGTAAAGGTTATAGCCTAGAAAATCCTATAGGGCAGTTCTACTTTATCACATGGGATCGCTATGAGTCAAAACCAACTTGACCCCAGACACTCTTTTAGCTCAGTGGTGAAGTCACTTCCGAGGTTCACCATTCAGCTGGGGATTGGACAGCCACATAAAACAAAACAGGACTAATGAGGCACAGCAGTCCAGGGACAAGGACTAGAAGGTAGAAAGGGGCAGGAAAGCTGGTGATAGGGAACCCACGGTTGAGTAAGGACAGTGTTGACAAGTAGTGGGTTGTTAACCATTGTCATAGTGCAACATGTGTACTAACTATTTAATGAGAAACTATTTGTTCTGTAAACCTTCACCTAAAGTACAATTTTTAAAAAATTAATTAATTAAAAAAATAAAAAAACAAAACTTGAAAGCACTTAACAACAACTCCTTGAGCCAGAACTACAAAACAAGAGGGTTTCTCTGAAGCTTTATATTTCTGAACCCTGGTACCCACTTCTGACGCACTAAGTTAAGGTCAGGGGATGCTGGAGGAAATACAAATTGTAAAACCATTATTGTTTGGGTGGTATTTTGAATTTTGGTCTTTTCCCCAATCTTTCTACTACAATTTACTTTCCAGAGTCTTCAAAGGTGGCATATGCTCACTCCATCTTACCTGGAACCAGAAATCCCCCAATTCTATTTTAATACATTTACCAGTCATGTGAATGTATTAAACTTCTCTATCAGTGTCACTCTTTTAAGGAATTTCTTCTTGTTGATGTAATTTGGACTCCAAATGATGTACCACATGCCAAACCCTACCTTAGACTCTAGGGATATAGACAAAGAATAGTCCTTGCCCTGGAGGAGCTCACAGTATTCAGTTTCCCTTGTCTATTTCCTTCTGGGGAATCAACTTTCCCCTACTGTGGGCATTATGGCTGGGATAGAACATTATCTGCTCTGCCTTCTTCCAACAAAGGGGTGTACACATGAATCAGACTGAGCCAGTTGGATGCCTTCAGCCCTGAATCTTGAGGTTAATGACACAAGAACGGAGAAGAACAGTTGAAGCCACTCATTTCCCATGGTATTGCCTGAATGTCTGGAGTTGCCCAAGTTCTAGTCTTGGTTCTCTAACCTTCCATCCATTCTGGGTGCTACACAGTATACTCTTAATAAATTCTCTATTTCATTTTACTTTGTAAGAGTTGGTTTCTGTTTTTTGCCATCAGAAATCCTAAAAACATCCTGTCTATAGAGAAGTAAAATCTCTGCATAAATGACTGCAACCAATAGTCAGTACTGCAACAGTGGCAGCTACCAAAAGTTCTAAAAATATGGAAGTCTACTTATTTCTTAGAAGAGGGTTGTAAAAGATCTTGCAGGAAAGATGTCATTTAACTGGAAATAGCATCACTGTTTTAAGGAAGGCTGTTTTATCCCTTGTGCTTTTCTCAAATGGCTGGTTATAGTGTTCTCTGACAAGCCACTCTCATGTAGCAACATGAGAAATGTTTGGAGAAGGTGAAAGACATTTGAAGTTGGTGGTTCCTGACTTGAAATTGAGATTAAGTCCCCAGTGATTGAAGTTCTACTCATTGCTGGCAAGAAGCAACTTCATGGTTTGGAAAAAAAAAAAAAAAGAGACTTATACAAAATGCTCATACGGCATCTTAGACATCAAATAGCTCTTACAAAACAGCATTTTGATGAGTTAAGTGTAAATGAATCAGAGACATAAGGATTAGATTTCCCTTGAAATACACAGGGGCTTAAAAATTGAGGGAAAAAGTGCCTGGCAAAATGTGTTTTGAATTTTGCCAAGTCCTAAAGGTTTAAAAAGTGGTTCAAGATGTTTTGCCAGGCTGCTGAAAACATCACTGGGTACTCCCATCCCTTCAGGAACTGGTCTAGATATTTTATTCCTTCTGGCTGGCTGTCCTCCAGTCCTAAGGGATGGAGAGAGGATGGCAGTTGTCACACTTGCTTACTGCAGGCTGCCTTTGTTCCCTACTGCTTACAACTATGGAGCCCTGGTGGTGTAGTGGTAAAGAGCTCGGCTGCTAATCAAAAGCTCAGCTGTTTGAATCCACCAGCCACTCCCTGGAAATCCTATGGAGCAGTTGTACTCTGTCCTATAGGGCCGCTATGAGTCACTTACATCTTAACAGGGGCCAATATACGTGCCCTCCCCTATCTCTTCTGCACACTGTCTCTTTTGAAATCAGAGATGAGAATTTGTTCCCTGAAGTTATTTAGCACAGCTCTGTGGAAAAGCATTCTCTTAATGTCCACTAAAATCACTAGTCTATCAAAACTGCAAAAAATGGAAGAGCAGAGCCAACATGGAGCTATAGACAGAAACGCCACATGGTCCCTCCACAGCAAAGACCAGAAAAACTAAGTAAAACAGAGACAGATGTCAATCCCTGAACCTTAAGCATCAAATGAAGGGATAAAGAACGCAACTAAACACTGAATGGAATAAGAAATTGACAGAGAACAGAGAGCAAGGAGAGATACAGAGTAGAAGTCCCCTATAACACTAAGCTCTGATTACTTGACAGAAACTATGCAAGCAAGAAGGCAAGGGGATGACATGTATAAGACTTCAAAAGAAGAAAATTGCAAACGAAGAATAATACATCCTGCAAAACTCTCAAATATGATGGTGAAATTAAGACATTTCCAGATAAACAGAAATTAAGGGAATATGTAAAAATGAAACCAAACTTAGAAGAATTATTTTCTTCAGTTAGAGAACAAACAACAGCCTGAATCTAGGACCCAAGACCACATTAGCCAGATACAAACAAAGGTAATGAATTCTCAAGAATTAATCAAAATTAAAGATTTACAACAGGGAACCAGAGAGGTTAATCTGTAAATAACAACAATGTCAGAACAACAAAAGAGAGAAAAAATGGTGTAGGTATAGAACTTTCAAATGGAGAGGAAGTAAAGGTGATACCAAGTAATAAAAGACTGGTTCACCTAGGAAGATAAGGATAAATTTCAAGGTAATCACAAAGAAATTTAATAAAACTACTTATCAAAATAAAGAAGAAATCCATAAAGTCTCAGTAAACACAAAATCTACAAAAACAAAGAAATTAAAAAAAAAAAAACCCAAAAACAAAAGGAATTCAGCAAGGAGAGTAAGAGAAACAAAGAAAATGTCAGCACCACAAAAAAAACAGCACTGCAAAATGACAACAATAAACTTACACCTTTCAATAACTATACTGAACATAAATGGCCTAAATGCACTCATAAAGAGAGTGACAGAATACATTAAAAAACAGAATCCATCAATATGCTGTCTACAAGAGACACACCTTAGAAACAAAGATGTAAATTTATAAAAAATCAAAGGATGGAGAAAACTTTATCAAGAAAACAACAACCAAAAAAAAAGCAGGAGTGACAATACTAATCTCCGATAAAATAGACTTTAAAACAAAATCCACCATAAAAGACAAAGAAGGGCATTATATAATTATTAAAGGGACAATCCATCATGAAGACATAACCATAATAACTATCTACGCACTCATTGACAGGGCTCCGAAGTACATAACCTCCAACAGCACTGAAAAGAGAAACTGATGGTTCCACAATAATAGTAGCAGACTTCAACACGCCAGTCTCAGTAAAGGACAGAACATGTAGAAAGAAACTCAACAAAGATACAGAAGACCTAAAGGCCACAATCAGCCACTATCAGCCAAGTTGATGTCATAGACATACATAGAACACTCCACCAAACAGCAGCAAAGTACATGTTCTTTTCCAATGCACATGGAACATTCTCCAGAATAGACCACAAAGAGCCCTCAACAAAATCCAAAACATTGAGATAATATAAAGTATTTTCTCTGATCACAACACCATCAAAGTAGAAATTAACAACAGGAAGAGCAAGTGGAAAAAAATCAATTACATGGAAACTGAATAACACCCTGCTTGAAAACCAATTAGTAATAGAAGCAATCAAAGATGGAATAAAAAAATTCCTAGAATCAAATGAGAATGAAAACAGATCATACCAAAATCTTTGGGACACAGTAAAGGCAGTGCTCAGAGGTCAACTTATAGCAATAGATACACATATCAAAAGAGAAGAAAAGGACCAAATCAAAACATTAGCTACACAACTCAAACAATAGAAAAGAGAATGGCAAAAGAAGCCCACAGCCACCAGAAGAAAGGAAGAAAGGAAATAATAAGAAGAAAGGAAATAATAAAGATCAGAGCAGACATAAATGAAATAAAGAACATAAAAACAATAGAAAGAATTAACAAAACCAAAAGTTGGTTATTTGAAAGGATCAGCAAAATCAACAAACCACTGGCCAAACTGACAAAAGAAAAACAGGAGAAGATGCAAATAACCCAAACAAGAAATGAAATGGGGGACATTACAATAGACCCAACTGAAATAAAAAGGATCATAAAACAGAGTACTGTGAAAAACTATACTCCAACAAATTTGAAAACCTAGAGAAAAGGGACAAATTTCTAGAAACACACTACCTACCCAACTAACACATACTGATGGTGAAAATCTGAACAGACTCATAACAAGAGAAGGCATTGAAAAGGTAATTTAAAGAAACTGACAACAATAAAAAGCCCTGGCCCAGATGGCTTCACTGGAGAATTCTACCAAATATTCAGAGAAGAGCTTACACCAGTACTACTCAAGCTATTTCAGATCATAGAAAAGGAAGGGATATTTCCAAATTCATTCTATGAAGCCAGCATAACCCTAATACCAAAACCAGGCAAAGACATAACAAAAAAAGAAAATTACAGACCAATATCTCTCATGAATATGGATGTAAAAATTCTCAATGAAATTCTAGCTGATAGAATTCAACATCATATCAAAAAAATAATACACCACGACCCAGTGGGATTCATACCAGGTATGCAAGGATGGTTCAACATTAGAAAATGAATCAATATAATCCATCACTTAAATAATACAAAAGAATCACATGATCATCTTAATCAATGCAGAAAAGGAATCTGACAAAGTCTAACACCCATTATTGATAAAAACTCTCGATAAAATAGGTATAGAAGGGAAAGTCCTCAACATAATAAAGGACATCTATACAAAACCAATAGTCAACATCAATCTTAATGGAGACAGGCAGAAAACATTTCCTTTGAGAACAGGAACAAGACAAGGAAACCCTTTGTAACCACTCCTATTTAATATTGTGCTGGAAATTCTGGCTAGTGCAATAAGGCAGGAAAAAGAAATAAAAGACATCCAGACTGGTAAGGAAGAAATAAAACTATCCCTATTTGCAGATGATATGATACTATACATAGAAAACCCAAAAGACTCCACAAGAAAACTACTAGAACTAACAGAAAGGTTAAGCAGAGTAGCAAGATATGAGATAAATATACAAAAATCAGTTGGATTCCTATATACCAACAACGAGAACAACGAAAAGGATATCGGGAAAACAATGCTATTTATAATAGTCCCTTAAAAATAAAATATTTAGGAATAAATCTAACCAGGTATGTAAAAGACCTATACAAAGAAAACCACAAAACACTACTGCAAGAAACCAAAAGAGATCTAGATAAATGGAAAAGCATACCATGCTCATGGATAGGTAGGCTCAACATTGTGAAAATATCAATTCTACCCAAAGCAATCTACAAATACAATGCAATCCTTATCCACATACCAATAGTATTCTTTAAAGAGATGGAAAAACTAATCATTAACTTTATATGGAAAGGGAAGAGGCCCCGGATAAATAAAACACTACTGAAGAAGAATAAACAGGAGGACTTGCACTACCTGACCTCAGAACCTACTATACAGCTACAGTAGTCAAAATAGCCTGGTACTATACAACAACAGATACATTGACCAATGGAGCAGATTTGAGAACCTAGATGTAAATGCGTCCACCTACGGTCATCCGATCTTCGACAAGTGCCCAAAGTCCATCAAATTGGGAAAAGTCTTTTTAACAAATAGCGCCAGCAAAATTGGATGTCCATCTGCAAAAAAATGAAACAGGACCTCAATATAAAACCCAAAACTATAAAGATCATAGAAGAAGAAAATAGGATCAATGTTAGAGGCCCTAATTCAAGGCATTAACAGGATACAAACCATAGCTAACAACACACAAACTCCAGAAGATAAGCTAGACAACTGGGATCTTCTAAAAATTAAACACTTATGCTCATGAAAAGACTTCAGCAAAAGAGTGAAAACAGAACCTACAGGCTGGGAAAAAATTTTTTAGCTATGACAAATCCAACAAAGTTCTAATCTCTAAAATCTGCAAGAAAAGCCAACACCTATACAACAAAAAGACAAACAATTCGACCAAAAAATGCGCAAAGGAAATGAACAGACACTTCACCAAAGAAGACGTTCAAGCAGCTAACAGACACGTGAGGAAATGCTTGGGATCACTAGCCATTTACGAAACGCAAATCAAAACCACAATGAGATACCATCTTGCCCCAGCATTACTGGCACGAATCCAAAAAACAGAAAATAACAAATGTTGGAGAGGCTCCTGGGAGACTGGAACTCTTATGCACTGCTGGTGGGAATGCAAAATGTTATAACCTTTTTGGAAAACTATATGGCACTTCCTTAGAAAGTTAGAAATACCATATGATCTAGCAATTCCACTGCTAGAAATATATCCTAGAGAAATAAGAGCTGTCACAATAACGGACATATTGACACCAGTGTTCATTGCAGCATTGCTCACAATAGCAAAAAGATGGAAACAACCTAGATGCCCATCAACAGAAGAATGGATAAACAAACTATGTTACATATGCATAATGGAGCACTACCCAATGATAAAGAACAATGATGAATCTGCAAAGCATCTCACAACACCGATGAATCTGGAGGGCGTTATGCTGAGTGAAATAAGTCAATTACAAAAGAACAAATATTGTATGAGACCACTACTATAAAAACTCATGAAAAGGTTTACACACAAAAAGAAACAATCTTTGATGGTTACAAGGGAGGGGAGGAGTGGGGATGGAAAAACACTAAATAGACAATACATAAGTGGTAACTTTGGGGAAGGCTAAGACGGTGCACAATAATGGGGAAGCCAGCACAACTTGACCAAAACAAGGTCATGGAAGCTCCATAGATACATCCAAACTCTCTGAGGGACCAAATTCGTGGGCTGAGGGCTGTGGGAATCATGGTCTTGGGGAACATCTAGCTCAACTGGCATAACAAAGTTTATAAAGAAAATGTTCTACTTTCTGCTTTAGTGAGTAGCATCTGTGGTCTTAAATGCCTATGAGCGGCCATCTAAGATACTCCACTGGTCTCACCCCTTCTGGAGCAAGGGAAAATGAAGAAAACCACAGACACAAGAGAAAGACTAGTCCAAATGACTGATGGACCACAAGTACTATAGCCTCCACCAGACTGAGTCCACCAGACTGAGTCCAGCACAATTAGATGGTGCCCAGCTACCACCACAGACTGCTCTGACAGGGATCACAACAGAGGGTCCTGGATAGAGCTGGAGAAAAATGTAAAACAAAGTTCTAATTCACAAAAAAAGACCAGACTTACTGGCCTGACAGAGACTGGAGAAACCCTGAGAGTAAAGCCCTCAGGCACCCTTTTAGCTTAGTAATGAAGTCACTCCTGAGGTTCACCCTTCATCCAAAGATTAGACAGGCCCATAAAACAATACAAGACTAAAGGGGCACACCAGCCCAGGGGCAAGGACTATAAGGCAGGAGGGGACAGGAAAGCTGGTAATAGGGAACCCAAGGTCAAGAAGCGGAGAGTGTTGACATGTTGTGGGGTTGGTAACCAATGTCACAAAACAATACGTGTACTAATTGTTTAATGAGAAGCTAGTTTGTTCTGTAAACCTTCATCTAAAGTACAATAATAAAAAAAAAAATGTGCAGAATAGGCAAATCCATGGAGACAGAAAGTACTTAGAGTTAGTGGTTGCCAGTGGCTGGGGAGAAGAGGAATGGGGAATGTCTGCTAATGGGTATGTGGTTTCTTTTTGTGTTGATGAAAAATGTGCTAGAATTAGGTACTGGTAATGATTGCACAAATTTGTGAATATACTAAAAAAAAAATTGTATTGTACTTTTTAAAAAAGAAGAATTGTAGCTCAATAAAGCTGATATTAAAAGAAAGAAAACTACAAAAAAATAAAAGGAAGACTTCTGGTCCTAAATAAGTAATCCGAGTTATATATGATATACAATTTAATTTATATGCCAATTTATATATCAACATATAAATTTGTATATTAATAATGAAGTCTGGAGGAAGATTAAAAAAATATTGAACCTACACTGGATATTTTGAAAATTATTTTAAGACAGATTAGTATGCCCTCAACAATATATTTTATTATCATTTTTTATTTTTATTTGTTAAAGTTTTTCTTACGCAAATTTTCAGCAACCACAAAAATTGAGAGATTGTATAATGCATCCCATGTGTCCATTGCCCAGCTTCAACAATTACCAACATTCTGCCAAAAAAAGATTTTTAAATCTTGGAATTTGCAATGTGGTTTTTATTGAGTCAATGAGCAATAAAGAAATAAGAATGGTATCTGTTCCATATGAGAATGAAACAGGTGCTGGGATGTAAAGAAAAATAGTACCCATATCTCCAATGTCTGCAATCTAGGTAGACAGATGCAGAAAAGATAAGTATTAGTACAAAGAATGAGTGAAGTGTGTGGTACAGACCATAGGTGTAGAAAAATGACCCTAAGGAAGGTGAATTTAATTTCTGAGCCTGTATGTACTGTCCCAGGAAGTGAGGTGAGGATAGAAAAATCCCTGCCTCAGGGGCAGGGGTCTGGGGACCATGCTTTCAGGGGACATCTAGGTCAACTGGCATAACAAAGTTTATTAAGAAAATGTTCTGCATCCTACTTTGGTGAGTGGCGTCTGGGGTCTTAAAAGCTAGCAAGCGGCCATCTAAGATGCATCAATTGGTCCCACTCCACCTGGAGAAAAGGAGAATGACGAACCCCAAAGACACAAGGATAGTATTAGCCCATGACACAGAAAGGGCCACATAAACCAGAGACTGCATCAGCCTGAGACCAGAAGATCTAGATGGTGGCCAGCTACCACCAATGACTGCCCTGACAGGAAACACAACAGAGATTCCCTGATGGAGCAGGAGAAAAGTGGGGTGCAGAACTCAAATTCTAGTAAAAAAGACCAGACTTAATGGTCTGAATGAGACTGGAGGAACCCCGGAAAGCATGGCCCTCAGACTCTCTGTCAACCCAGGACTAAAACCATTCTCGAGGCCAACTCTTCAGAAAAAGATTAGACTGGACTATGGGCCATAAAATGATACTCATGAAGAGTGTGCTTCTTAGCTCAAGTAAATACATGAGACTAAATGGGCAGCTCCTGTCCGGAGGTGAAATGAGAAGGCAGAGAGGGTCAGGAGCTGGTTGAATGGACATGGGAAATCAGAAGTAGAAAGGAAGAGTGTGCGGTGACAGTACAGGGCGAGCAACTAGGTTAACAAAACAATGTATGTATAAATTTTTATATGAGAGACTAACTTGAATTGTAAACTGTCACTTAAAGTACAACAATAAAGTTAATAAATAAATAAATAAATAAAAATCCCTGCCTCTCAGAGACTTGGTGTACTGAACAAGGCAAATAGGTAACTTATTTTAATAGTATTAGTGTCCTAAGAGAGATTTTTCAAAAATTGATTTAGAACACCTTAAAGTATTCCTACTGAACTGAGTTATGTACTTGGGTAACTACTTTCTCTATTGCACAGAATTTAGTTGCTATCAATTCATATGCGAAATAATAAATATCTGAGAGAATTATTGGGAGCACTTGGATTTGGGGAAAGAGCATCATCTTAAAATTTCATTGCCATCAAGCGAATGTGAGCCTGCACGGCAGAGGGAAGGCCAAATTTGCCTTGACTATCTCAAGAACTTACCTGTCTTTGTTGCAGGCACAAATTAACCTGTCTTAACCTCTGCCCTCTGGAAGAGACTGCTTTGGGAGTTGGTGGGGTTGGGAACACAGGATCTCACAGTTTGGTCTATAAGGCATCATATAGCCAATAAGAAGGATTCCCTGGATGGCTCAACCAGTTAAGTATTCAACTACTAACTGAAAGTTCAGTGGTTCAAACCCACCCAGAGGCATCTAGGAAGATAGGCCTGGTGATCTGCTTCCAAAAGGTCACATCATTGAAAACTCTATGGAACAGTTCTACTCTGCACACATGGGGTCACCATGAGTCAGAATCTACTCGATAGCAACTAACAAGCCAATGAAACTGTTGGGTTTCATATATCCTACTTAAATGAAGTCCTTTGGCCAAGGTAATGAATAATCTTGAGTGTTTGGAGAATGTGCAGACAACTTTATTAAAAATCCTTCTCTGTACAAAGAGACATCTAAAGTTCATGATGCTTAATATTTCTACTGAAAAAGTGACAACAACAATTGAGTAAAAGTTTTGTTGACAAAATGTGTAGCTTAACTAAATGAGAATTGTCAGTGCGCTCCAGCTTGTTATATACAGACTAAAAGGAGTGATCAGGGATGACAAGTCGTGGTCCTAGATTAACAGTTTTATCTGGTTTCATCTACTCTGATAACATTGTAGCCAAATAAACAGGTAAAGTCAAATCTAATTAAGTATATTCAATATTTGGATTTGAATATTTGGATTAAGAAAATAATGTATAAAGAACCTATCAGCCTACCAGGCACTGTTGACATAAAAAAAATACCTTTTTGACAAACATGGCTGGCCTGCCAAAGTACTATAGTATATTTTAAAACATGAGCTTAATGCTGTCTTACGTATAGTGAATTAGCACTGAGAAAGCTTTCATTACAACTCTTTCCTGGAAAGTACATTTTTATTTTAAATCTCATCTAATGTGTGTGGGTATTCTCTCCATCATCTTTACGATAAGAGGGGATTTTTAATCTTATGATACTGATCACAAGAAGCATATTGTTGGAATGTGTGTGTGTGTGTGTAGCTGCCATGCATGAAAGCCATTAGTAATTGTTTACTGTAAGTTAACAATAAAGTACTTCATTTCATTTGGATAATTCCAACCTTAGGGTAGAGTGCATAGATGGCAAGATTCACTTGAAATGAAGTTGCAAGATCTTTAAAACGAAAAGTCTTAGTTGTATGTCAGAAAATGACTTCTTGTTCTGTGAATACACAATTCATATGATGATCTTTAACTTTATGTCTATGAAAATGTGTAATAAGATTCAATAGGAAACATAATATACAGCTTTATCATATGTTACAACCCTAGCTTTCACTCAGTGCAGACTTTACCCAATTGCACAGAAGAAATATTAATGAAAACGTATTTTTAAATGTTAAGTGCAATATAAATATTTGATTATTGTTATTTTACATATTTTAAATAATGCTGTAAATGCTGTACAACATTATTCCAAGACTCTGAGTCCCTGGAGGAGAAAGTTACAAGTTCCCATTAGAATTTAACAATGGAAGAACTAGAGTACTTTCTTTGGATCTCAGAATTGAGATTTGCCTTCGTGTCCCTTAATTTCTATTCCACATCAAGGAGCCTCCCATTCCACCTCATTAAAAAAGATCCAGAACCTTGGATAACAATAAAAATTCAAGTTGAGAGAAAACAGTTTTGTATTTGTAAAATTGGATCTCGAAATTAAAGTCAGAATTCACCCTAGAATGGTCTAGTCTTGACCTGGCTGGAGAAAGGGGAACTGATGGGCACCAGATGGGGGTGAGCACCCAGTTTCTGGGATTTAATGAAATTCTTGGGATAATTAAGTAAACCTCAAGTCTAGTTCCAGTGTTCATGTTTCCGTGGATAGACTTTGGCATCTAGAACAAGGAGGATTTGCCAGCTCCATTAAACCTGTTTCTATGAATAAAGATATTTGCCTCCACTCCCCACTCTAAGATCATCAGGTATAAATTTGTTGATATGTCCAGGATCCCAGGGATATGCCTTTCCCTCACCCACAAAATAAGCTCTAACCAAAGAAGCCTAGAAAGACATATGAAGACCCTCATTGAATAAGTGAGTCCTCAAGCCATTGTTTCAGCCTCCTCTTACTTTGCCAGCTCTCTTGTTAGGTGGGAGGAAAGAGGGAAGTGAGCCCAGAAGCAAAGTCAACAGTGAAATATTCAGGGTGAGTAGAATCCCAGGAAAGTGAAAGGATTCTCCAATAGATAGCTCTAGTGCTGTGATTCAACTAAAATTAGAAAAAGAAATTATGATTGATTCATTGGTGAAGATTTTGAATAGAACTTTGGAGATGGATTTTTATAAAGACATGGAACAGAGCCAAGAATAATTTGACAGTTCTAACCCTGCGGGTAATCAGCCCCCTAGAGTCATTAAGAAAGACAGGAGTGGGAGGTGAAACATCTGGAGAAATGTGAGCAGATAACAAATTGGGTGGGTTTTATGAAAGCTAAATGCTATCTGTAAGAAGTTAAGTTATAAAAAATCTTGAGGCAATAACCCTGAGGTCATCCCAGGGTGAAGTGGGGAATCTGATCCCTAGGCAATTCTTTCAAGGGGACTGGCTATTGAACGCCCTAATTCCCACAACTATATTCATGCTGTGGTCAAACTCAGGTAGTCAAAAGGCTGTATCCAAAATGGGTCTTATTAGGTGCTGGATCAACCCGAAATACTGGATTCCTCTCACCTCAATCATGGCATTCAGCCTGGGCACTGTGGCAATTAGGGAAAGGCTAATGGTGTAATGAAGACAGCACTGACTTAGAGTCATGGAGGCTTAGTTCAAAAGATGCCACTATCACTCATTACATAACTCAAGGCAAGGCATTTCCCCTCTATAAGCCTCATTTTACTCATGATAATTTGGATAATCATTCCCACTTTGATATTTTAATGAAGATTAAATAATGTAACACATCTGTCTTAGTTACCTAGTGTTGCTGTAAGACAAATACCACAACTGGGTGGCTCTACAGACAGAAGTTAATTTTCTCTCAGTTCTGAAGGCTAAAAATCCAAATCAAGGTCTCGGCCATGTTGACTCCTTCCTTGTAGGTACTCCTGGGGGTTCCTTGGCTCCTTGGCTTGTACACGATCATCTCATGGGGTCTGTCTTCCCCCATAAGCGCTTGCCTCTGTGTCTAATCCGCTCTTTTTATAACTCAGAAATAATTAGATTTAGAACTCAGTCTACTCAGGTATGATGTAATTAACATAACAAAGAGAACCTTTTTTTCTAAACAGAATAACATTCTTAGGTAAAAGGGCCAGGAATTCAACATACATTTTTAGGGGATACAATTCAATGCATAACAACATCTGATAGAGTGTCTTGCAAACAGAAGATGATAACTAAATGTTGGTTCTCATCTCCCCTTTTCACTCACTCACTCAGCAATCATTGATCAGATGCTTACTATGCGGTACGTATGAAGATGAAAAAGACACAGTTCCTGTCCTAAGTGAGGTCATAATTTTGAGAAAGGTAGACGTAAGCTGGTAATTATGATGTAGTATTATAACTGTGAGTGATCGAGATTAGCACAAGGTACTGTGGGAGCAGGGAGAAGTGTGTAACTCAGCCTGGGATAAGAGGAAATCAGAAAGACTTCCTGGAAGAGGTGGAACCTGTGTTTGGTCCTACCAGATTAGTTAGAGTTAGAAAGAAGGCAAGTCAAACAGCATGAGCAGTGGTCGGTGGGCAGGGAGTAACAAGGTTCATATGGGGAACCTCTCACACTGGGATATTGTGGGAACCTAGAATGTAAAGCAGAGAGTGGTAAGAGAAGAGAGCGTTAAGACAGGCAGGGACTTAGATCACAGGGTGCTCTGTATGCCATTGCAAGGAGCATGCTTTCATCCCTACCTTAGACTCCTTGGCTCCACTGGCTTCTCCCTCCATTTATCTTGCAGGATGCATTCAGACTTAGAAAAATCAAGTGCCATGAATTAGAGTATATGAGGGAATGAAAAGGTGAAATAAGGTAGCTGGACAATAAAGACCTGAATTGTATCTGATGACCTCACCTCCAACGACTTCTGCGGTTATTCCTAGCATGCTGCTCTAGCCTACAACCCTATGCAGCTAGGTGAACTTACAAATAGTTTTGCAAGAAAAGGGCCAGGATCCAGGGCAGCACAAATCCAGTCAGTCATGCCTATGGATAGGCCAGTATTTCCATGCAGAGCTTGTAACCATCTTGGCGAGCACAGCATGTAATGATGACATGACACAACCTGCCAGATTAAACAATGCTCCATAGCCTCTCCCCACCCTGTGAGGGGCTGGAGGGGACCTGAGGAGAACCAGCATCACCTCTCAGCCTTGTCACTGCTTTTCCCAGGGAAGGAACATTCCCAAACAGCCTGTAGCAATAGGCCTTGCAGCATCTCTGACCACTCCAGCTAAATTACTAATGCTTTTTTACAAGCCCTCAACCTCCGGGCCCATAAAGCAACTGACCCACACAGCTCAGCATTGTTCCCTGCAGCATTTCCAAAGCTATTCTACGGGTTCTGAACCATAGCCTTGAGGCATAGCCTCTAAGTCCTGCTTCAGTTCATGAAACTAGATCTTAATGTGGCCATTTCTCTTCTTTTTCTTCTGAAAAAAATACATTGTGGCTGAAAATAAGTAGAATCACTTTGTAAGGTCCTTTTCTTAATTTCCGGAATCAGTCAAGGAGTCTTCTAACTCCAGTCCCAATGGGGCCATCCAGAGAATTTAAATGTGTGCATTGGGGCCGATACAAGACAATAGGAAGTACTGAATCTTTGGTTGATAGAAGAATACATGCCCCACCAGAAACATTTCACCTTTTTTAACAAAAGCATCTAAGTTTGATCTATAACAGTACTATCCTGGCCCTAAAGTGTTACTATATGGATTTGGTCCCCGTTGTCCCCCAGTCTGTGATTCCTGGTAGCACATGAATTATATAGACTTGATCAATCTTCTTTATGTCATTCCTCTGGCATCACTTTAGAACACCATCTGTGTTTCTTGACTTCTTGGTGACAAGCCATATTCATCACCTGAGTCCATGTTTTTCAGATAAGTCATTTAAATAAATTATATCGATGCCTGAGGTTTCGTCCACCGTACTCCTTCCTTCACATTCTAGAAATATTTCCCACAAGAAGGTCCAGAATATATTTTCAGTGATCTACAATGGAGCTCTGACTCACTAAAAAAATAGTTGTGAAAGAGACTATAAGGCAAGACTAAACTGAAATTTAAAAGTAGCTGTTTTAAACCAGAGATGATGATGTCTTGAACGAGTTTTCAAGAGGCACAAATGTGAAGCACAGTAGTTTGAGGGGGAGTCTCAGGAGTTGTAGATATTAATGAGGTGACTGAGCTGTTTTGTAAGGGAGCAGAAGTTTTTGCAGATAAGGTTTATCACTAAGTGATAACCATCATCAATCTTTAACATTATTGAGCAAAACACTGACCAATGTCCTACAAAGTCTTTATAGGAAAGAAAGATGATGAATCCTTCTCTCCACAAAGGGGGATGCCCTGGTCAACCTCCTGAGTTCTTAAAATAGCAGTTCTTCATGAAAGCATGGTATAAAGTACTCAAATGTGAAAACAAACCAATTGCAACCAAGTCGACTCTGACTTATGGTTGCCCCGTATGTGTCAGAGACTGTGCTCCACAGGGTTTTCAGTGGCTGATTTTTTGGAAGTAGATTGCCAGGCACCTTTCTTTCAGGTATCTCTAGCTGGACTCAAATTTCCAACCTTTGGGTTAGCAGCCAAGTGCGTTAACTGTTTTCACCCACAGGGACTCTTCCCAACTGTGAATAGGGACAGAAATAGAGAAATGACTTCCTTTATTTCATATGCTGTTTATAGATTAATATTGATGAGAGCAAAGATATTTTGAGGAACCCCATGTACAAATTAAGAATCAATTTCGTTCCTAAGTTTAGACCAGTGGTTCTCTTGAGTTGATGGCCACTCTTAGATACCTGAGACTTTGAGAGGCCAAGTGATTTGCCTAAGGTCACAGAACTAATTCAGAGCGGGTTGCAATTGGTTCTCTTTCCCCCAGTCTTGCAGGTTTCTTTTCTTGAACCAATTTATGAATAGGCTTGAGTTGTCACTTGCAATTTCTGAAAATTTTAAGGACTGAAACCATCAGTCTGATTTGGATTATCTCTAATATTTGTGTTTTTCGATATGTTGCTGCTGTTGGCTGCCATTTAGTCAACTTCAACTCAAGTTGACCTGACGTACAACAGAATGAAATGTTGCCCGGTCCTGTGTCATCCTCATAATCATCAGCATATTCAAGTCCATCATTATGGCTATTGTATCAATCCCACTGAGGTTCTCCCTCTCCCTTGTAGGCCCTCTACTTCACTAAACATAACGTCCTCCTCTAGAGATCAATCCCTCCTGATAACATATTGAAAACAAGCGAGTTGAATAATGTTCTGTTTCAATTCATAAGGTTTTCATTGGCTAATTTTCTTCAGTAAATTATCAGGCCTTTCCTCCTAATCTGTCTTGGTCTAGAACCTCTGCTGAAACCTGTCCACCATGAATAACCCTGCTAGTATTTGAAGTACCAGTGGAATAGCTTCCAGCACTAAAGCAACATTCAAGTCACCATAGTAAGTCAAAGTGACAGAATGGTGGTGGGTTTCTCAACATAAACAAAACAAATTTATCAGTTGTTATTAAATACTCAGCACTTATACTCTATATTGACCAAAACACTTACCTCTGATCTACATTTGCACATTGAGAACAATGAAATTTCATGATACTTTAAAAATTCTTAGTATTTTGACTATTCTCATTTTAGAAAATTATCCTTTATTTAAACAAGATTTCAAAATGGTACCTAAACCTTAAAACCCCAACTCTTCACTTCAGAGTAAATCACGTTCTGATGCTATTAGGCATAATTGACACTTATTTTGTTTTAGTGATAATTTGCATATTACTTTGTATTTTTAATTAATGAAAAATTAGTGAAATAAGACTCGAGAGTTTTTCTAGAACTTTCCAGAAAGAATCTCTATAAAGCATATATATTTTTTATTCAATAGAAACAAGTGCAGAACTTAAAGCAGAAGAATGAGAGCTGCCTGGCAGAAGCCACAGTGCAAACCACAACCCACCAAAAAATCATGTGACACATCCGAGCCGATGCCATGCTTGTAATGCAGGGCCTTGTCTCTGTAATGTCAGTCCCCAACTGTTTCAGTCACTGTCACAGTGGTACGACCAGTGTGTGAACTGAGGTAGGCACAGACAAGGCATGGGCACAGAAGTAAAAATAAACAGAATTAGCCGGCACTTTGTACATGGTCTGTCCTAATATTAAAACTATGATCGTGATGTAAATGATCCATAATAAAATGAATAATAACAACAACTCTGATTTATGATACTAGGGATCCCCCTAAGCTCTTCCTCTGCAAGTCTTTTCTACATTACCCCTCACGGCAGTGCTCTGAGGTGTGCATACTTTGCCTGCTGTGTACATGAGGAAGAGGACGCTCAGGGAAGTCATCACCATGACATTTTTAACCCAGTCCTCTTGCTACTAGTTGAACAACAACATTCTAAACAAATGCTTTGTTTGGGTGGTTTAAAACAACATCCAAAAAAGGCAGTGTGGTTCAGGTCTGGAATCATGAACCTTCATAACTTCAAAGGTGTTAATGGGTTTTCTTCTAAGAATCACACCACCCGTACCAGTTCCCATCTCATCAATTCTAACTTACGGCAACCCCATGTGTGTCAGAGTAAAACTATGCTCCATAAAGTTTCCAGGGCTGATTTTTTGGAAGTAGCTCTCCAGGCCTTTCTTTCAAGGTGCTTCTGGATGAACTTGAACCTCCAACTTTTGGTTAACAGTCAAGCATGTTAATAACTGTTTGCACCACCCAGTGACTCCGTAAGAACCACACAGACCTCTTTATTTTAAATGGATTTCCTAGCTGAACATTTTGTAGACTCTCGTGTTAGAACAGAAGCCCTGGTGGTGCAGTGGTTAAGTTCTTGGCTGCTAACCGAAAGGTCAGCCTTTCCAATCCACCAGCTGCTCCGTGGGAGAAAGAGGTGGCAGTCTGCTTCTGTAAATATTTACAGCCTCGGAAACCCTATAGGGCAGTTTCACTCTGTCCTACAGGGTTGCTATGAGTGAGAATTAACTCAATAGCAAAGGGTTTTTGGAGCGTTAGAGTAATAAAAAAAAAAAAAAAAAAAAATCCACCGGCTCTTAGCAGATGAGGTTCCTTTATCTTCCTCCTTCCATTCTTAACAGTTTATGAATAGACTTCCAACCCCACTTGAGGAGAGGGTCTGCATCCCCACACCTCCCAGGCTGTGCCATGTGTGAACGTACCTTGCTGGCTGGGGACCTTCCTGTTGTCCAGCCCATTCAAACTGCTTACCTGGTAGAGTGGACATAACTGCAATGTGTGGGATCTAAAGACCCCTGACATAATGTCCTGCATCTACAGAGTACAGCTCTGGAGCCTGCTGCCTGGGTCCAAATCCTGCTCCTTACAAGTCTGTGCAAGTAACTTAACCTCTCTGGGCCAACCCTTGGTAAAATAAAGCTAATAATAATAACAAACGCAATAACAACATCAATTTTTCCAAAGAGCTATTGTGAGGATTAATAAAATATTGCATTCAAAGCTTGCTATATAGCATGTGTTCAATGAGCATTAGCTATTTTTATAAATATTCAAAGGTAATTTTTGTAAAGCATTTAGCAGAGCTCCTGGCTCATCAGAAGCATTGCGTAAGAGTTGGATGTTACTCTGGTTGGGTTAGTGTTATTTTCTCTGGCCTACTGTCCTTCTTCTTAGTTATTATGAGAAAGGGTGGAGTAATGTAAATAGTGTGGACTTTGAAGTCAGACCAACCTGAGTTCAAATTCCAGTTCGGCTGCTGACTACCTATGTGAACTGGGGAAATTACATAATGCTGGGGAGCGTCAGTATTGTCCTCTATAGAATGTAGCTATTGCTTCTAATTTCAGTCTTTTTTAGTTTCTTATTTTATTGTAAAAAAATATAGATAACACAGCATTTGCCAATTCAGTGCCTTTTACATGTACAATTCAGTAGCAACAGTGGTATCAATCATGTTGTGCAACCATCACCAATACCCATTGCCAAAACTGAGATCACCATAAACAGAAACACAATGCTTCCTAAACAGTGATTCTCCTTGTCCACCTCCCTCAGAGCCTTTTTAAAGGAGAAAAACCACACAGCCTCAAAGGCACTCAACAATGTTAGTTCCTGCTCAGCATCTGCACCACCTTCACCTCAGCCGCTTCCCTCATGAGGACACACTGGGGCGGAGACACACATATATGGGGTATCTCTTCCTTCCAAACATGTGTTGCCTAATCTCATCCTCACAATCACAGTGTGATATGGTTAAGAGAAACCCCATTTCATACGTTTGGAAACTGAGGCACAATAAAGTTAAGTCACTTATCTTTTGCAGCCCAGCCTAGCTAACAAGCAACAGAAATGGATTCCAGCTCGACTTTGCTTGACTCCCAAACCTCTGGCTTCTCACTAGCCCACACTTCCTTCTTGAGATAAGAAAATCTCTCTTTTCAATGCTCAACTGTACCTTTGCATCCTGCCCCAGTCCAGCCCCACCAGTGCTGTCTGTGGCCCTTCTCAATAGAAAACTGAATAACTCATTCTTGGGGTGTGACATATCCACACAGCCTCCACTGCAATAGAATCAGGGAACACCTTCAAAACATGTCACCAAAGGAAAGGAAACATTCTGAATTCCACACAATGCCATAGAATCGTGCAGGTATTTCTCCTGTTCTAAAGAGCGAGGATGGTTCTCCTAATAGAAAGTATTGTTTTTGATCTATTATATTTGTAAGGGCTCTTTGGGAGATGAATAACAAAAAATCCAATTCAAACCAACATGGTGGAGGGGTCTCTTAGCTCATAAAATAGGACCACCCACGGATAGGGATTTTTCAGGCATAGCCTGATGCAGGACCTCATGTGAGTCACCAGCCCCAAGCTTTCTTTCCCTATCTCTCAGTTCAGCTTCTTCTGGATTGGCTGCATTCTCAGAACAGGCTTTCCCTCCATGGTGACTGTAGTAGATTGAGTGGTGGTCGCCAAAAGAGAAGTCCATGGCAAAACCCCTGGAAACTGTGATTTGGAAAAAGGGCCTTTGCAAATGTAATTAGATTAAGGATTTAAGATGACATTATCTGGCTTACCCAGGTGGACCCTAAATCCAGTGACAAGTATCCTTATAAGAGATGGAAGAGGAGAAGACACAGACCAAAGAGAAGGGCTTGTGAAGACAGAGGCAGAGATATTGGAGTGATGCAACCTCAAGCCGAAGAACACCAAAAGCTATCAGAAGCTGAAGGAGATGAGGAAGGATTCTCTCATGGAGACTTTGGAGGGAGTGTGGCCCTGCCCACACCTTGATTTTGGACTTCCAGCCTCCAGAACTGTGAGATTATAATTTTTTTTTTTTTTTTGAGCCACCTAGTTTTTGCTTGTTTGTTACAGCATCCACAGGACACCAATACTGTGGTGTAGGACTACAGTAGACCCAAGCTCATCCTCTCACAATTCCAAGCAAAAAGGTAGAGAGAGAGAGTGACTTCTGGGTGTTTTCACCAAAGTTCTGAGACTAACTCTGAAGGAGTCAAATTAGTCATGTGCCCATTCCTGGAAAGCCTCTGTGGCTGGGCTCCTGCCAATTACAAGTTCTACCTCTTGTCCAGACTGAAGTCTCTCCCAGGTAACATAGACAGAGGGAGGAAAGATGGATCTCCAAACCAGAGCAGGGGCTGCTGCCTGCTGAAGGAGAAATGACATGGGAGAGAAAAAGAAAACAAATATTCACCACACACCAGAACCATACACCTTTTTTTTTTTTTTAACTTTCCGTATGGTCATTATTACCATAAATAGATTATAGAAATATTTTTGATGATTTGTGACTATTTGTTCTTTTCCAAACTTAGATTTTTGACATCTCTCTTGAAATTCAGACATGTTTTCTTCCTTGGAAAACTCCACCTCTGTCTCCCTTTATATCTCCTCATTCACCAATATTGATATTAAGTTAGAGAATTTTGCTTCATATTTAAATTGAAAGTTGCTTGGGTCAAACTCAAGGAGCCCTGGTGGTTCAATGGTTGCCTGCTCGGCTGCTAACCAAAAGACTGGCGGTTTGAATGCACCCAGGGGCTGTGTAGGAGAAAGACCTCGTAATTTGCTCCTGTAAAGATCACAGTCTAGAAAACTCTGTGGGGGCAGTCCTACTGTTTTACATGGGGTCACTATGAACCATATTTGACTCAACGGCACCTAACAACAACAACAGGGTCAAACTGTTTGACTCTTTTTAGTGTCAGTAATTTATTTTCGTCTTCCTTTCAGAGAGTTTTCATGGTGACATGAAGTATAGCTGTGCTCAAAATGAGCTTGATGTCTGGATAGCTCCTTCAAGTACAAAAAGGATCCAGAGAGAGTGCTCTTAGTAAGCTGAGGGTGGGATGGGTTAAGGATTTGTTGAGTGTTCCCTGGGAATCTTTAGGGATCTCATGTTATAACTGGGGCCAGGTAAGGTTAAGGTAGGAATAGAAACCTGAGTGTGAATTATTTTCTGACTATTTAACCTTCCCAGCAGCCTTCTCTCTCTCCCCACCAAACCCTGAGATGTGGCATTTGATACACGTATATTTTCCTGGGCACAAATGGTATGTGTGTGTGTGTGTGTGTGTGTAAAGAGACAAAAAGAAAGATGTTGGAGCATCTTCAATATGCTAGCCTCTATCCTAAATATTTAGCAGAAAATCTGGAACAAGTATGCAGTCTGGGTGTTATTAATATCAATATTGCAATCCCTGGGTGGTACAAACAATCAAAGCTGCTAACTGAAAGGTCGGAGGTTTGAGTCACCCAGAGGTACCTCTGAAGAAAGGTCTAGGAACATACTTCTGAAAAATCAGTCACTGAAAACCCTGTGGAGCACAGTTCTACTTTGACGCACATAGGGACGTCATGAGTCAGAAGTGACTCAACAGGAACTGGTTTTTTATGTTAATATTATTTATTACTGTTACTGGTTAATTCAAGATTCACAGAAATCTTAAAATATAGTATTATTTAGTCCCATCTTACACATAAGCAAACTGAAACTCAGATAGATTAAGCTATGTAGTCAGAGATACATTTCTAATTGGAGGTAGGGGCTAGTCAGAATTTGAACCCAGGTGGGTCTGATTGTTAAGCTCCAAGCCTTTTCCTGCCCCTGGCTCTCTCTGCATTTTACTTTCTGTCATTATTTTGTAAATTACTCCATTAGGAAAAGTATTAGGAATTCTAGAATTTTTTTTTTTTTTTAATCTACAAATAAACTATTACAACTAATAAAAGACTTCAGGAAATGTCTTAGTTACCTAGAGCTGCCATAACACAAACATCACAATTGGGTGGCTTTAAAGAACAGAAAACTATTTTCTCACAGTTCAGGAGGATAGAAGGCATGGCCCTAGAAGAGGGTCCTTCTTGTCTCTTTCAGCTTCTAGAAGCTACCTGCGATCCTTGGTGCTCCTAGATGTACAGATGCATCTGTCATGTATGTCTATGCCCATTCTGTTCTTTTTATAAGACATCACTCAGAAAACATTAGGTTGAGGACTCACTCCACTCCTATATGACCTCATTAACATAATTAAAGAAAACCCTTATCTCCAAATAGGGTCATATTCACAGGTAGTAGGGGTTAGGATGTCAATATAACTTTTTGGGGAACACAATTTAATAGATAACAGTAAGCTTTTGGGATATAATATCAATATACAAAATTGTCTTTCACAGACATCGGTAATAACCAATTAGAAAAAGTAATTTATAAAAATTGCTATTTGCAAATAGCCACAAAATCTGTAAGGTATGTAGGAATAAATCTAACAAAAGATGTGCAGAACCAGTAGGGAAAATATATACATAAAACTTTGTTAAAGGACCAACAGAAGAAAATAAATTGCGTAATAGGCATGTTCATGAATAGGAAGATTCAGTATCATAAAGATGCCAATTGTTTTTAAACTAATAGATGATAGACTCAATTCTATTAAAAAATATGATAGAGTTTTCACAGGGATTTGACAATCTCAATCTCAAATTTATATGGAAGAGTAAAGGGACAAGAATAGCCAAGATAATTTTGAAAAAATAATCATAATAAGGGAGAACTCATCACGCAGAAATCAATATTTTTAAAAAGCTAGTGTAATAACTTTATAGTACATACAAAACAACAACAACAAAAAAACTCACTGCACTCAAGTCGATTCTGACTCATAGCAACCCGATAGGACAGAGTAGAACTGCCCCATTGGGTTTCCAAAGAGCCGCTGGTAGATTTGAACTGCTGACCTTTTGGTTAGCAGCTGAGCTCTTAACCACTGTGCCACCAGGGCTCCTACTTTATAGTATAGAAATAAACAAATAGACTAATGGAAAGAATTACAGAACAAATAGTTTTTCATGAACCAGTAGTACACATGTTTTATGACATTGGTTAACAGCCCCACAACATATCAACCCTCTAAATTCTCAACCTTTGTTTTTTTTGGTGAAAATACACATAGCCAAAGATACACCATTTCAAAAATTTCTACGTGCACGGTTCAGTGACATTGACTACGCTCTTCCAATTGTGCTGTTATTCTCACTTAAGATGAAAGCTTACAGAACAAAATAGTTTCTCATTTAACAGTTACTACAAATGTTGCCCTATGACAACGGTTAACAATCACACAACACATCAACAATATCCTTACTCAACCTTGGGTTCCCTATCACAAGCTTCCTTGTCCCCTTCTGCCTTATGGCCCCTGTCACTGGACTCCTGTACCTCATTAGTCTCATTTGGTTTTAAGGGGCTGTCCACTGCCAGGCTGAACAGTGAACCTCGGAGGTAACTTCACCACTAAGCTAAAAGGATGTCTGGGGGCCATACTCTCGGGGTTTCTCCAGTCTCCTTTAGGCCAGTAAATCTGGTCTTTTTTTTGTGAGTTAGAATTATGCTCCACATACTTCTCCAGCTCTGTCCAGTACCCTCTGTTGTGATCCTGGTCAGAGCAGTCAGTGGTGGTAGCCAGGCACCATCTAGCTGTACTGGACTCAGTCCAATGGAGGCTTTGGTAGCTGTGGACAATTAGTCCTTCGGACTAATCTTTTCCTTGTATCCTGTTCTCTTCATTCTCCCTTGCTCCAGAAGGGATGAGACCAGTGGAGTATCTTAGATGGCTGCTCAAAGGCGTTTAAGACCCCAGACGCTACTCACCAAGGTAGAATGTAGAGCATTAACTTTATAAACTGTGTCATGCCAATTGAGCTAGATGTTCCCCGAGACCATGGTCCCCACAGCCCTCCACCCAGCAATTCAGGCCCTCAGGGACTTTGGATGTGTCTATGGAGCTACCATGACCTTTTCTTGTACTAGTTGTGCTGGTTTCCCCCGTATTGTGTACTGTCTCACCCTTCACCCAATATACCACTTATATACTGCCTATTTAGTATTTCCCCACCCACCCCTTCCATCCCCGGTAACCATCAAAGATTGTTACATTATGTGTGTGAACTTTTTCATGGGTTTTTACAATAGAGGTCTCATACAATATTTGTCCTTTTGTGATTGACTTATTTCACTCAGCGTAATGTCCTCCAGTTTCATCCATGTTATGAGATTGTCCACAAATTTATTGTTGTTCTTTCTAGTTGCATAGTACTCCATTGTGAGTATGTACCATAGTTTCTTTATCCATTCATCTGTTGATGGGCATTTAGGTTGTTTCCATCGCTTTGCTATTGTGAACAATGCTGCCATGAACATAGGTGTGCATATGTCTATTCGAGTGACGACTCTTATTTCTCTAGGATATATTCCTAGGAGTGGGATTGCTGGATCGAATGGTATGTCTATTTCTAGCTTTCTGAGGAAGCGCCATATCATTTTCCAAAATGGTTGTATCATTTTGCATTCCCACCAGCAGTGCATAAGAGTTGCGATCTCCCCGCAGCTCCTCCAACATTTGTTATTTCCCGCATTTTTGATTTGTGCCAGTAATGCCTGGGTGTGATGGTGTCTCATTGTGGTTTTAATTTGCATTTCTCTAATGGCTAGGGATCACGAGCATTTCCTCATGTGTCTGTTGGCCATTTGAATGTCTTCTTTGGTGAAGTGTCTGTTCATATCCTTTGCCCATTTTTTAATAGGATTATTTGTCTTTTTGTTGTAGAGGTGTTGGATTTTCTTGTAGATTATGGACATTAGACCTTTGTCTGACTTGTACTGTCCAAAAATCTTTTCCCAGTCTGTAGGTTCTCTTTTTACTCTTTTGGTGAAGTCATTTGAAGAGCATAGGTGTTTGATTTTTAGAAGATCCCAGTTATCTAGCGTATCTATTGGGGTTTGTGCATTGATGGTTTGTATCCTGTTAATGCCGTGTATTAAGGCCTGAAGTGTTGGTCCTATTTTTTCTTCTATGAACTTTATAGCTTTAGGCTTTATATTCAAGTCTTTGATCCATTTTGAAGTAGTTTTTGTATGCGGTGTGAGGTATGGGTCCTGATTCATTTTTTTGCAGATGGATATCCAGTTTTGCCAGCAGCATTTGTCAAAGACTGTCTTTTCTCCATTTGATGGACTTTGGGCCCTTGTCGAAGATCAGGTGACTGTAGGTGGATGGATTTACATCTGGGTTCTCAGTTCTGTTCCATTGGTCAATCTATCTGTCGTCGTGCCAGTACCAGGCTGTTTTGACTATTGTAGCTGTATAGTAGGTTGTGAAGTCATGTAGTGTGAGTCCTCCAACTTTATTCTTCTTCTTCAGTAGTGCTTTACTTATTCGGGGCTTCTTCCCTTTCCTTATATAGTTAATGATTAGTTTTTCCATCTCTTTGAAGAAAGTTGTTGGTATTTGGATCGGGATTGCATTGTATTTGTAAATTGCTTTGAGTAGAATTGTCATCTTCACAATGTTGAGTCTGCCTATCCATGAGCATGGTATGTTTGTCCATTTATGTAGATCCCTTTGGGTTTCATGCAGTAGTGTTTTGTAGTTTTCTTTGTATAGGTCTTTTATATCCCTGGTTAGATTTGTTTCTAAGTATTTTATCTTTTTTAGGGGCTATGGAAAATGGTATTGTTTTCCTGATTTCCTTTTCATCGTTCTCCTTACTGGTATATAAGAATCCAACTGATTTTTGAATGTTTATCTTGTATCCTGCTACTCTGCTGAATCTTTCTATTATTTCCAGTAGATTTCTCATGAAGTCTTTAGGGTTTTCCGTGTATAGTATCATATCATCTGCAAACAGGGACAGTTTAACGTTTTCATTACCAATTTCGATGCCCTTTATTTCTTTTTCTTGCCTTATTGCTCTAGCTAGAACTCCCAGCACAGTGTTAAATAGGAGTGGTGATAAAGGACATCCTTGTCTTGTTCCTCTTTTCAAGGAGAATGTTTTCAGCCTCTCTCCATTAAGAATGGTGTTGGGCATTGGTTTTGTACAGATGCCCTTTATTATGTTGAGAAATTTCCCTTCTATACCTATTTTATTGAGAGTTTTTATCAGAAATGGGTGTTGGACTTTGTCAAATGCCTTTTCTGCATCAATTGAGATGATCATGTGATACTTCTCTTTCCTTTTATTTATGTGGCGGATTACGTTGATTGATTTTCTAATGTTGAACCATCCTTGCATACCTGATATGAATCCTACTTGGTTGTGGTGTATTTTTTTGATATGATGCTGAATTCTATTGGCTAGAATTTGGTTCAGAATTTTTGCATCTATATTCATGAGAGATATTGGTCTGTAATTTTCTTTTTTTGTGACATCTTTGCCTGGTTTTGGTATCAGCGTAATGCTGGCTTCATAGAATTAATTTGGAAGTGTTGCTTCTTCTTCTATGCTCTGAGATAGATTGAGTAGTACTGGTACAAGCTCTTCTGTAAATGTTTTGTAGAATTCTCCAGTGAAGCCATCTGGGCCAAGGCTTTTTTTAGTTGGGAGTTATTTCCTTACCTTTTCAATCTCTTCTCTTGTTATGGGTGTGTTCAGATTTTCAACATCACTTTGTTGTAGTTTGGGTAGGCTGTGTGTTTCTAGTTATTTATCCATTTCATCTAGGTTTTCAAATTTGTTGCCATATAGTTTTTCATAATATTCTGTTACAATCCTTTTTATTTCAGTTGGGTTTGCTGTAATGTCCCCTATTTCATTTCTTATTTGGGTTATTTGTGTCCTCTGCTGTTTTTCTTTTGTCAGTCTGGCCAGTGGTTTGTCAATTTTGTTGGTTCTTTCAAAGAACCAACTTTTTTTTTTTTTTTTTTTATTCTTTCTATTGTTTTTCTGTTCTATATTTCATTTATTTCTGCTCTGATCTTTACTATTTCCTTTCTTCTGGTGCTTGTGTGCTTTTTTTGCTCTTTTCTTTCTATTTGTTTGAGTTCTGTAGTTAATGTTTTGATTCTGTCCCTGTCTTCTTTTTTGATATGTTTATCTATTGATATAAATTGTCCTCTGAGGACTGCCTTTGCTGTGTCCCAAATGTTTTGGTATGATGTGTTTTCATTCTCATTTGATTCTAGGAATTTTTTTATTCCATCTCTTATTTCTTCTATTACCCACTGATGTGTAAGCAGGGTATTATTTAGTTTCCATGTACTTGATTTTTTTTCCTAGCTCTTTCTATTGTTAATTTCTACCTTGATGGCATTGTGGTCAGAGAGGATACTTTGAATTATCTCAACGTTTTGGATCTTGTGGAGGATGGCTCTGTGGCCTAAGATGTGGTCAATTCTGGAGAACGTTCCATGTGCATTGGAAAAGAATGTGTACTTTGCTGCTGTTGAATGGAGTGTTCTATACATGTCTATGGATCAAGTTGGCTGATTGTGCCCTTTAGGTCTTCTGTATCTTTGCTGAGTTTCTTCTTAGTTGTTCTGTCCTTTACTGAGAGTGGTGTGTTGAAGTCTCCTACTATTACTGTGGAACTGTCAATTTCTCTTTTCAGTGTTGTTAGAGTTTGTTTATTTTATTTTGGAGCCCTGTCATTGGTTGCGTAGATGTTTATTATGGTTATGTCTTCATGATGGATCATCCCGTTAATTATTATATAGTGTCCTTCTTTGTCTTTTATGGTAGATTTTGTTTGAAAGTCTATTTTATCTGAGATTAGAATTGCCACTCCTGCTATTTTTTGGTAGTTGTTAGCTTGATACATTTTTTTCCAACCTTTGACTTTTAATAAATTCACAGCTTTGTTTCTAAGGTTTGTCTCTTGTAGACCGTATATTGATGGATCCTGTTTTCTTATCCATTCTGTCTCTCTCCATCTCTTTATGGTTGCATTGAGTCCATGTACATTCAGTGTAATAATTGATAGATGTGAGTTTGTTGCTGTCATTTTGTAGTGCTTTTTATTGTGATGCTGAAGTTTTCTTTGTTCTTCTTACTCTCTTGTGCTGAGTTACTTTTGTTTGTGGATTTTTTTTTCATTTCTTTTGTTTTTGTAGGTTTTGTTTTTGCCAAGACTTTATGTTTTTCATCTTTATTTTTATGAGTTGGTTTGTTAACTTTCTTTGTGGTTACCATGAATTTTACCCTTATCTTTCTAAGTTTGAAGCAGTCTACCATTACTTGGTTTCGCCTTGCCTTCCTCTCCATTAGAAGGTTCTATACCCATGCCATTTATTCCCTCTTTTATTGTTTTGATGTTGTTGTCATTTATTGATTAACTGCTCTGATTCCCTGTTGTATTTCTTTTGGTTTTGGATAGTCCTCGAGAGTTCATTTCCTAGATTGCTATCTGGCTGGTATGATCCTGCGTCCTAAGTTCTCCCTGTGAGCTGAGGCTGTTTGTCCTCAGATCGAAGAACTCCCTTTAGTAATTCTTGTAACTTTGGTTGGACTTTTACATATTCCCTCAATTTCTGTGTATCTAGAAATGACCTAATTTCACCATCAAATTTGAACAAGAGTTTTGCAGGATATATTATTCTTGGCTGACAATTTTTTTCTTTCAACATTTTATATACGTCATCCCATGGCCTTCATGCCTGCATGGTTTCTAGTGAAAAATCTGAGCTTAGTCTTATTGTTTCTCCTCTGAATGTGACTTCTTGTTTTTTCGAGCTGCTCTCAGGATTCTCTGTTTGTCTTTGGTTTTGGCAATTGTGAATATGATATGCCTTGGGGATTTTCTTTTGGGGTCTCTTCTATATGGGGTTCTTTGAGCTTCTTCGATGGCCAGCTTTTCATCTTTCATGATATTGGGGAAGTTTTCTGTCAGCAGTTCTTCAATGATCCTCTCTGTGTTTTCTGTTTTTTCCCCCATTCTGGAATTCCAATCACTTGCAAATTTTTGCTTTTGATTGTGTCCCACATAACTCTCTGTGTCTCTTCATTTTTCTTTGTTCTTTTTTCTGAGTTTTCCTGAAACAGAGTTGTACCCAGGTGTTTGTCTTCAATTCCACTGATCCTGTCTTCAACCATTTCAAATCTGCTTCTCAGTCCTTCTATGACACCGTCCATTTCTGAAATCGTGTTGTTTATCTTTTGGATTTCTAATTGTTGTCTTTGTATAATTTCTAGTTGTGAATTTATTTTGGCATTTTGTTCCTGCATTATTTTCCTGAATTCTTCTGATTTTTTGTCTGTATTTTCCATGAATTTGTCTATTTTTCCCTCATGTTTTCAGCTTTTTGCCTCAGTTCTTGGAGAATTCTGAGTATTAGAGATTTGAATTCCCTATCAGGTAGTTCTAGTGCATTTTCTTCCACAGGAGAGTCATATGGTGTTTTATTTTGGATGCCTACTGGAAGCATCCTGTCTTGTTTTTGTAAATATTTTGATATTGTCTGCTGTCTTCAGGGCAGTCAGTACTTATTTTTCTTGTTTATTGATTGTAGATTTGTTTGTTCCATCCCTTTGCTTTTAAAAAATTTTGACTATGTCTGAGAGGCAGACTGTGTGTTCTTTGTTGTTTGCCCATCGGTGGGCACAATACTTTTCACCTCCTTCTCCAATTGGCAGGGTCTGTCACTCAGACATGGTATGGCAGGGCAGGTCTAGCTGAAGAGGAGTTACTGGGACGCGTTGTTTGTGGCTCTTACTACAGCCACCAGAGTGGATCGATAATAAGTGCAGGGCTGGTTCCAGTAGGCCATGCCTGTGCTGCTTGGTGGTGTGATGTCAACCGCCCAGTGCAGGTAGGTTGGATGCAGCGGGGAGGTTTTTATGTGTGGAGCTAAGATGGATATGGGAGAGAGGAGAGAGGAACAGGATCCAAAAACATAGAAAGAAACAAAAAAGAATGCTAGGGGAGCTTGCTGTTGGTGTGGAGAGATGAGAGACTGTGAAATGGAGAAAAACAGAAAGGGAAAGAGGAAGAAAAGAAAAGAATGAATAAATAAAAATCAGAAAGATTAAAGTACCACAAAGTTTCCAGGGATCCCACCGGTGCAGCTATGAGGTCTGGGGAAGTCACTCTCAGGTGTTGCAGCACAGCCTGGCTAGTAGGCATAAAGGTATACAACGCCAGGTATTCAGGGAACAGAAAGAGAAGGAAGATATGAGAGATGAGAAGCTGCGCAGTGAAGAAAGACAAAAAGGGAAAAAGAGGGAAAAGAAAACAAAACAAATTAAAAAAAAAAAAAAAAAGAACAAGAAAGGCCCCAAGAGAAACAGAAAAAAAAACAACAAAAAAAGGAATGTCCTCAGGGATCCCTCTGCACGTATGTGGAAGCTGAGGGGCAGTCACCTTGCCACACAGCTCCAACTGGCCAGAAAGTGCTCCCAGCTCAAGAAAAGGTAATGAAAACAAACTGTTCAAAAGAAACAAACGAACAAAAGCTCTGGGATCCCACCAGTGCAGCAACCCGGACCAGGAAGCAGCTCCACACTTGAATGGATCTCCACAGCCCCTCAAGAAGAAGCAAAGATGGCGCATGGAGCCAGGTACTTGAGCAAAAGGAAGGGGTGGTGGCGAGAGGCAAGGAAGAAATCAAAAGGAGCAGAAAAAAAACAAGCAACACTAGCAGCCAACAAATGGCACTCAGAGAGCCAGCTAGTGTGGACTGGTGTTTCTGGACAAGAGACTGTGTCCGCGGGAAGCAGAGGGGGCCGAGTGTGTGTGAAGAAGTGTAGAAAGTGGGAAAGTGTATATCACAAATTACTGGAGCTCTGCAGCCCCTCAGGAAGAAGCAAAGATGGCGCACGGGGCGAGGTACTCGAGTGAAAGGAGGGAGAGGTGGCGAGAGGCAAGGAAGAAATCAAAAGAAGCAGAAAAAAGCAACACCAGCAGCCAAGAAATGGCACTTAGAGAGCCGCCCATTCGGGTGTGTGGAATCCAAGCAGCCGGTGTTTCCCGGTCAAGAGACTGTGGCCACGGGAAGCAAAGGAGGCCGAGTCGGAGTGAAGAAGTGTGGGGGTTGGGAAAGCGTATATCGCCAATTACTTGTTGTTTTATCTCCCACTGGATGCTCCGTGAGGCTGCTTTCCTGTACCCCCTGTTTGCTGGTTTCAGATAGGAGTCCAAGATGGTGGATCCGTACTGTGTTAGCCTGTAGGGGACCTCTGCATGAATCTCTCCTCGCTGTCGATTCTCTATCAGTTTTCTCACTCCATTTTGTGCTTGGCTGATTTATCTCTTCATTTGATGTTTTAGGGTTTCAGGATTGTTGTATTCTCTGTTCTGCTTAGTTTTTTGGATCTTTGCTGTGGAGAGACGGCGTGGTGCTTCTGCCTAGAGCGCCATTTTGCTGGAACTCCTGCATTTTATTGTTTTTAATAAAAATTTTGAAGCCAAAAAAAAAAAAAAATACACTTAGAGTATTGGCCAAAAAACACATCTTAGAATATATCCAAGAAAAAAGAAAGTCATATCTAACAGATTGGTATAACTGTAGCTTATGTAAAGCCAGGGTCTCAAGAACTATCTTACTCCTTAGTGCCTAGGCATATGATCATGTCCTGCATATGAATCTCTATTTATTTTCCCCATCAGTCTGCTTTTTCCTTAACTTTTTTTGTCCTTAAGTTTCTTTCTAGCAAGTTTTTGGAGAGTAATTTCTTCCTGGGTGGCACGTAGGAAGAAAGCCTAATGGTCTACTTCTGAAAAATCAACCATTAAAAATCTTCTGGAGGCACTTAGGCAGACATGGCTCTGGCAGCATGCTTGTCCATTTTCCCACTTTTGTCTGTTCTGTGATATTTCCTTAGACTCGGGCAGACATGGCTCTGGCAGCATGGTTGCCTGTTTTTCACTTTTGCCCCTTTGAATATATGCCAAATAAAATTTTCTTTTTGCTTTAAAAAAAAAAATCTATGGAGCACAATTCTACTCTGACGCACATGGGGTTGCCATGAGTCAGTCAACTTGATGGCAATTGGTTTAGCCTTGTGGACAAGATGGAAAGTCATTTAAATTTCAAGACACTTTTAATGTGTCATCCTCTATGTCAAGTATTTAGCCGATGATTTGGCTCATAGGATGGTCTTGTTGTTGTCATTATCAGGTGCTGTCAAGTTGGTTCTGACTCATAGAGACCCTATGTACAACAGAAGGAAACACTGCCCGGTCCTGCAACACCCTCATGATCGTTGTTATGCTTGAGCCCATTGTTGAAGCCACTGTGTCAGTCCATCTCATTTAGGGTCTTCCTCTTTTTTGATAACCCTCCACTTTACCAAGCATGAAGTCCTTCTCCAGGGACTGATCCCTCCTGATAACATGTCCAAAGTACATGAGACAAAGTCTCACCATCCTTGCTTCTAAGGAGCATTCCTGCTATACTTGGTCTTAGATATTGTTAATATCAGTACTGTAATTTAGTTGTTAATTTAATATTCATAAACCCCTATAAGATAGATATGGTGTAGCCTCATTTTACACATAAGAAAACTGAGGCTCAGAGAGATTAAGCAAGGTCTTCAAGGTTAAATGTCTAATCAGAGGCAGGGCTAGAAGGGATTTGAACCCAGGTCAGTCTGACTGTTAAAGGGCTCCAAGGCCTTTCTTACCCTCTGACTCTCTCTGCATTTGGTAATCTTTCCTGGTGGCTGTGTCTTCCCGTTGGGTTCATAAACTGCATGGTAGAGTAACCAGGGGCTAATTATTACTTACAGCATTTGCATGGCACTTCATGTTTGCGATGTGTTTTACAATTGTTTTTATTACTTATTCTTATTTTATAGTTGGTCTCAGTTTATGGCATGCTTTCTGCAATAACAGTTGTAAAGAAAAACAAACAAACAAGGAAGCTGTCTCTGCTTTGCTGGGAAGGTGCACTCAGAATATTCACGTGAGCATCAGCCATATTGGAAGACAGTTTTCAGGCGCAGTTCTGTTTTTTTGCAGACCCACTAATGGCTGGCACAATTCTATTCCCAGTAGACAGGTCCTTAATACTCTTGCCATTTGAAATGGAGAGAGACTGCACAATATTATCTTCAGAGTAAGAAAAGCTCATTCACTTTTTACCAGGCATTAGGTCAGACCAGGTGACTTAGATCATTTTCAGTACTTTTAACAAGAGACTTGTGTTCATTATAAAATGCTTTAATGATTACTCTGGTCTTGCATGGTATGGTGGGAGTCCACATAATATTATTACTCAGTTAACTGACGATTTTTTTTTTCCTTACGAGCATTTCAGCCTTAGGTCTTTCTTCACAGAGGTAAGAATGAAGGAGGACATGGAATCACCTCGAAGATATTGTCTTTAAATGGGATCCAGGAAAAATAATAGAATGGTCATTTGTCCTTCTGAGAGGACCAACATGCTCTGGCAATTGCCGGAGCCTTGTCCACAGTCTGGTTTGGGTTCCCTTTGGGAGAAAACTCAGAGATTTTGCTTTTTTCTCAAGGTAGAAAGATGAAGGAGGATAGTGGGTGTTCTTAGTTTCTCAGTTTCCGCCAATGTAATCAATTTTCTCACCTCTGCATCATTATTCCCCTACATCTTTAACATTATTCACAATGACTATAATTGGGCAGGAGCCCTGGTGATGCAGTGGTTAAGCAATCCACTGCTAATCGAAAGGTCAGTGGTTTGAACCCACCAGCCACTCCATGGGAGAAAGACGTGGCAGTCTTCTTCCATAAAGATTACAGCCTTGGAAACCCTGTGGGGCTGTTCTTCTCTGTTCTATAGGGTCACCATGAGTCAGAACTTACTTGACGGCAATTTTTTTTTTAATACTTTGGGCATTTAATTTAATTTAATAGCAGGTATCTCTATTTAGATCTTTCACCTTCCCTTGGGATTTGTCTACACCACTGGTTCTTTGAAGGCAGAGACTATGATATTGTTTGAAGATGCAGCTAGAATGGCTAAAATAAAAAGCATTGATAACACCAAACACTGATGAAGATATGGAGCAACAGGAACTCTCATTCATTACTGAGAGAATGCAAAATGGCACAACCACTTTCAAAGACAGTTTGGGAGTTTCTCCCAAAGCTGAGGATCAACTTAGCATAGGATCCAGCAATTACTCTCCTAGGTATTTAGCCAAATAAACTTTTATCCACCCAAAAACCTGCACATAAATCTTTATATGAGCTTTGTTCATCGTTGCCAAAAATTGGAAGCAGCCAAGATGTCCATCAATAGGTGAATGAATAAACAAACTGTGGTACATCCATAAAATGGAATATTAGTGATAAAAAGAAATGACCTATCAAACCGTGAGAAGATATGAAGGAAACTTAAATGCATATTCTAAGTGAAAGAAGCCAGTCTGAAAAAAGCTACATACGATGTGATTCCAACTATATGATGTTCCAATAAAGACAGAACTATAGAGACAGTAAAAAGATCAATAACTGTCAAGGGCTCAGAGGGGAGGCAGAGGGATAAATAGGTGGAGCACAGGGCAATTCTACAGCAGTGAAACTATTTCGCATGCTACAGTAATGGTGAACACATGATATTTTGCATTTGCCAAAACCCAAGAAATGAACCCTAATTTAAACTATGGATTTTAGTTAATAATAGCGTATCAATATTCATTCATCAGTTGTAACAAATGTACCACACTGTGAAAGATATTAGTAATAGGAAAAACTGAGAGCAGCAGTAGGGGAAAACGGGGCATATAAGGACTATCTGTATTTCTGTGCAATTTTTCTGTAAACATAAAACTGTTCTTTAAAAAATATTCTATTAAGGTGCTTGTCTGGGAGTGAGGATACAAGTCACATAGTTAAGTTAATACAAGCTAATGGCTACTGTGTGTATCTCTGGGTTATGGTATTTCTTTCACTAACAGTTTTCTTATATTTACTATGATAATTACTTTGTACATAAACGTAATTTTGTGACCATTTATTGTCATACTTTTCAGTGGTCAAATTTATTGATCATAATCTCAACCCTCTTATGTAATCTTTTAACATGACATGCACTGGAACATTTCTCAATAATTCTTCACTTGAAAAACTTTTAGTACCTAAAAAAACAACTCATTTGCCAGTGTTGTCTAGGTTTTTTTTGAAGAGTGTATCCAAGGTCAGGACAAACTGAGGCAGAAGCCAAGATCACATGCGAACAGAGAAAAATACAATTTGTTTTCTATGCCAGCAGAGAAGAGAACTGGGAGGAATTGACAACACAATGAGAATATTGTATCCTGAGTTTTTCTTTCTTCACTTTAAATCAGACACTGTAATGGCACTGGAAGGAGTCCCTGGGTGGTGCAAACACTTAAGGGCTCCACTACTAACTGAAAGGCTGGCAGTTGGGACCCACCCAGAAGTGCCTCAGAAGCAAGGCTTAGAGATCTGCTTCCAAAAGTTCAGAGCCTTAAAAACCCTACAGAGCACAGTTCTACTCTGCACACGTGGGTCGCCATGAGTTGGAATCAACTCAGTGGCAACGGGTTTGGCTTTTATTTTATTTTGTTTTGTTTTTTAAATGGCACTAGAAAGGCAGTCTTCAGGAATGATCTGGGGGCCACGATGACAAGTTCAAAGATGTTTCTTTCTCCCTACCATGCAACTCCAGGAAAAACCCCATATCTTCAGTAGGAATGAATGCCCCCTTCTCCTACTTTCCCTTCCCCCGCTGTACCTCTATGATAGCAATTCTTCTGTTTGTCTGAGTTGTGTTATTGCTCCCTGAACAGTAGATTGTTGATGGGCAGGGACTTTGCTTCATCCTGTTTGTGGAGCCAAAAGATGATCATTTTATGGGACTTAAGGGAACTGATTATGGATGAAATCAATATGGGACAATGACTCTTACCAGTTGCATATTTTCTTTATGTTTTCTTAGATTTCTGTTATTAAAATTAGCTGAGATGAACTTGAGAATAGACAACGGTCATTTACCTTCTGCTGCTCACTACAGGAACTCACCAAATGCTTTAACCTCTTAATTCTTAATCACTGATACTTCTTAAAATTAGTTATCATAATAGAATAGAGTATTGGCCATAGCTCCAGAAGACTTTATCTCTAGTTTTTATTCTTCACTAAGCAGATGTGTCATTTTAGGCAATCACTTCCCATCTCCGGGCCCAGGTTTCCTTCTTAGCAACTAAACTAAATATGTAGGTAAGTCAGTTGCTCTTCATTTTTAAGTTTTTGGAGATACAAACTCCTTTGAGAATTATTTATAGATCTTCTTCCTTAAAAAAAAAAAATTAACAAGCCAAAAAAAAACGTATCACCGCTCCTAGCCTAGATGGTCTTGATAATCCCTTTCTGTTCTAACAACTATTGTCAAGTCATATACTAGTCATTGTGTTAATCGCTTTTCATATATAATCTCATTTCCTGTTCACAATATACCTAGAAATTAACTATCTATCTATCTATCTGTATATATATATATACAGATAGATAGATAGATTTAATTATCTCTATTTTGGAGAAGCGAAAACTGAGGCTCAGGCAAGTTAAGTATCTGGCCCAGAGTAAGCCAGTTAGCTATGGACAGAATTGGACACAGCTAATTGTGCACCGTCAACCTTTTGTATGCAAGATAGTGTACCAGGAATGTGGGGGGCTAAGAACATAAGCTTAAGACCCAGGAAATTATACCAAATAACATATTAAACTACAAAAGAGAACACAGTGTAAACACTCCATTAAGTATTTTGGTAATTTCAGCAAAACTTAGGTTGGTTGGATGGCATTAGTACTTGGCTTGTTTTATAAATCTTCAATCATTGAGCCAACATCTGACAGCCAGATTACCCAGGGCTTGCTGGGTACTTCAAATAGTATTTTCAGGGATGTTTTCCTAAAATGATAATACCGATTGATGGATTTTCATGACATATACAAGGAAACAAAAAGAGAATAGAATAAATGCAATAAAAATAGTCATCCTTCCCAGCATTTTTTCTGCTGAGATTCACTCTGGATTGCATTTATGTAATCACATATTTTATATCAATTTAAAATCAAAATAGCAATTGCTTTTTTCCTGAGTAATCCCATCAAATGAGAGATGGGCAAGGTCATAAAAGGAAGGTTCTTACCCCTGTAGTGAACCAAAATCTTTGTTTGACTTTTCACTCAATTTTATGTTTCTCTTTGAAAAGTTTCTAAAACTTGTGATAACTAAAGCATTTCCAGATGTCTGAATTCTTTTCTATTTGCATGTTTCTCTACCAGGGACGGAAAGAGCGTAGACAGTGGACAAAGGAAGAGGTAATTAAGGGAGACTCCTTTTTGTGGAGTGGGCTGAGTAGACAGTGGCAGTTCCCTTCTATTATTACTTCCAATATTTGTCCCCAAGAAACTATTCTGTTGTTGTTTCCTTCTTTGTTTTGTTTTTTGTTATTTACTGAAGATCTAAAGTGTGATGGTGACCTAAGAATTATGGTAGCTGAGAGTATTCCTTGGAGACCTGAGATTAGAAGCTAGATCTTATTGAGTCAGTGGCTTGGACTCCTCAACTAACATTATGCCCTTTCCTTTTCCCCTTTGCTTATTTGCTTCCTGCCATCTCATTCTGTAAACTTCCAATTAAGTACATTCAGAATCCCGGGCCATAGTCATATTTGAAGCTAGGATACACAAATCTAGAACATAATAGCAAACAGATGACTAGATGAGTGTTCAATTAGCAACATTGGTTAAAGTCTGAAAAATGGTTTTTTTACCAATGGCTACTGCATCAAGCCAAGCTCTCAGAGAAACAGAACCAGTAGGATCTTGATACGTAGACAGATGATAGATAGATAGATAGGTAGATAGGTAGGGAGGTAGGGAGGTAGTTGGATGGGTGTATGGGTGGATGGATGGATGGATGGATGGATGGATGGATGGATGGATGGATGATAGATAAATAGATAGATAGATAATTTTAAGGAATTGGCTCATGAGATTGTGGGAGCTGGCAAGACTGAAATCTGTAAGCCAAACTGGCAGGCTAGAAACTCAGGTAAGATTTCTGTTACAGTCTTGAGGCAGAATTCTCTCTTCTCTGGGAAACCTCAGTTTTTACTCTGAAGGCCTTCGACTGATTGAATGAGGCCACTCAGTTATCAAAGGTAATCTTTTCTACTTAGAGTCAACTGACTGCATATGTTAATTTCATCTACAAAATACCTTCACAGCAACATCTAGACTAGTGTTTCACCAAACAAATGGGTACCATAGCCTAGCCAAGTTGCCACATAAAATTAACCATCACAACTACCTATAACCCTGACTCCTTGTTTTGTGTTTACAGACGGGGAAATAGATCTGCCTTGATTTAGACAACCAACAGACAAAATTGGGGAGAGACATTGAAGCAGAGAACAAAGATGTATGAATTTCCATGATATTCCTTGGAATTAGAAGTGATTTTGGATCATTTTTATCATAGCAATTAGCCTTTTATATGTCTGTCATAAAGAAGCTGGAGTCCCTTTCTCTGCAGCCAAAATACCTCATCAACCAGTGATGGTATGGGGAAGTAGGATGAGAAAGGGAGAGAGAATGATTGATTAATTGTCCCCAATTCTAGTTCCAAAGACACCCAAGAAATAAGGAGAACTGTTTTGACAGATCCTCTCAAACAGAAAAAAACAGCAATAGGTAGAGTTGGATTATAATGCCAACCTCAGAACTGCCTACCTAGCAAATAAATCTGATATGAGTCTCAATCATAGTGGTTGTCATCTTTGCCACATTCTCAGATATTTTTAATTACGTTACTATAACGTAATAATTGTATGTATTTTTATGTGCATTCAAAAAAGTACTGAATAACAAGTATATCTGTGCTTGTTGCTAGGGATACAAAAATGAGTAACAGATCATCCCTGCTCTCAAAAGGTTCACAATTCAGCAGGATATGTAGGTAACTTAAGCAATGATCATATTCTCCATGTGATATTTGTTACAGTGGAGTTTTGAAAAGGATACAACATGAACACAGAATAACACCTCATCTAGTCTAGGGAAAGAAGGGATAGAGATGTAAGCATAGCTAACTAGAACGTGTAACAGAAAATAATGTATCGTTTCCAATGAGACGCACCGTGATGTCCGTTCTGCAGTCATTTTCATAATTCTATTAGCAGATTTAAAAAAAAACTGGAAAAATATTTATGAACAGGAGGCCTTAAAATGGAAAAGATTCAATTGAAAATCACCATATTAATCTATTAATTCAGGGACATTCCAAACACAATTCTAGAAGGACATTGGGGCATGAGGAGAGGACTTGACAAGCTAATTTTAAATTTAATTTGGAAGAAAAAGGTCTAAGTATAGTTGAAAACAAAGAAGAGAAAAGGATGTTGCTGCCTGCCAGATATTAAGATACATTTTAAAACCAGATAATAAATAAAAAGTGTGATATTGGCCATGGTGCATGGACATAGACCAGCGGGACCATAATCAGGTTACTGAGTAGGTTGACCCTGCTAGAATACTCTCAGAAAACAGCTATACATTTCTCCCATTTTTGCCTTGAAACATACAGCATGATTGTCTCGCTTAATGATATCCCAAGTAGCCCTCCATTTTCTGGTTATTGCCAGCCATTATTTCAGGTATTAAGAAGTCTATTGTGCTGCATATCAACTAAAATGTCTGTTTCCCATCCATCTGTTCTCCTCCTTCCATCTAATTCAGGTCTGACAAACTCAGGCCCAAGAACTCACATGACTCAGGAAACTCACTTCTGCATCTATACTCCAGATAAGTGTTCACAGAGGTCCTCAGGGTCCTTGTATAGGTCCTTTGTCACAGCTTTGTTGGCACCTGCATCCAGGAAGTCCATCCTAGGGAATGGATGAGTAAACGTGATGAAGCAGCAGGAATGAACAAACTACACACAGCACCTGCAACAAACTTAAAAACATAGGAATCAGTGAAAAGGTAAGAGATTTAGATGTACACATAATGCCATTTAAGCACATTAGCAACGTTGTTGAAGTTGTTACTTGCCCCTGAGCTGGCTCCGACTCATGGCTATCTTATTTATAACAGAACAAATGCTGCCTGGTCCCGCACCATCTTCATGATCATTGGTATGTTTGAGTCAATTGTTGTGGCTATTCTGTCAATCCATCCAACTGAGGGTTTCTTTATTTCTTATTGGCCTTTCTACTTCACCAAACGTGTTGCTGTTTTCTAGCAATTCGTCTTTCCTAATGCATCCAAAGCAAAAAAACAAACAAACAAACAAATAAACCTGTTGCCAACTCATAGTGACCGTATAGGACAGAGTAGAACTGACCCATAGGGTTTCCAAGGAGCAGCTGTGGATTTGAACTGCCTATGTTTTGGTTAGCAGTCGAGCTCTTGGCCACTGTGCCACCAGGTTTCAAAAAAAAAAAAAAACCTGTTGCTGTGGAGTCGATTCCCACAGATAGTGACCCTGTAAGTCCAAAGCAAGCAAGTTAAAATCTCATCCTTGCTTCTAAGGAACATGCTGGTTGTATTGCATCCAAGACTGATTTATTCATTCTTCTGGCAGTCTACAGTGTATTCAGTGTTCCTCACCAACACCACAGTTCAAACGCATCAATTCTTCTGTCTTCCTTTTTCATTGTCCAGATTTTGCATGCATGTGAGGTGATTAAAAAGACCATGGGTTTGGTCAGACACATCTTAGTCCTCAAAGTGACATCTTTATAAAACATACATGAAAAAGAACGCTATGCATTTTTCAAGAATACACGTATATTTAAGCATATAAACATCATGTACCAGAAAACAGGGGTCTGAGAGTAGGGCAATGGAAGTGGTTGAGGACTAAAGATAAAAAGTAATAAAATAAAGCAAAAAGGGCCTATCACAGACAAGAAGTAAGGAACATGATAAACCCCACTCTGTGAGGGCATATGTGGGGCCTGACCTGAGACATAGAAACAAAAATAGAAAAATGGCTATACAAGGAGAAAAAATGAGGCAACAGTGAGTGTATATCTTTATATATTCTCAAGAACTGAGAATGAATGTTCACATTAGAACCGCTGTGGTCCAGAGAAGATTCTGAGAAGGTCTGTGCTCTTTCCTCTTGGATCTTTGTCATGTTTATGGCATAAATGAACTGTATCCAAAATTTATTTGATCTCCAAACCACCTTCTCTATTTTTCCCCCAGAGTGTTTCATGGCATCAGTGTTCTTTAGAATACCCTTTAGGGAACATAGGGTCTCATGAGACTTCCAAAACACCTCTTAAAAAGCCACTTGCTTTTCCAGCCTCACCTCTTGGCCCAATACTCTGCCCTGCCAGAAAATGCGCAGGCCCCTGAAGAAGCCATTTTTCTATGACCTTCCACTCCTTTTGGTTAATGCTGTCTGTGATGGCTAATGTTATGGATCAACTTGGCTAGGCCATGATTCTCAGTGGTTTGACAGATATTACATAACCGTCCCCCATTTTGTGATCTGATGTGGGCAGCCAACCCATTGAAAAGGGAGTTTTCTGGGGGTGTGGCCTACATCCAATATATATGGATGTTCTGGCAAAGCTTGCTTTCTCTTGATCCTGCATCCAGCTCGTCATCCTGTGACTTCCGGTTCTTGGAATATGAGACAGTAGCCTGCCGTTTGACCTGCAGATTTTGAGATTTGCCAACTCCTGCAGCCCCATGAGTCAGCAGCCTGATGTCTGACTTCTCAATTTTGAATTTGTCACCCCCTGCAATCAGGTGAGTCAGGAGCAGCCTCCATCCTGACCCAGGGATTTGGGATTTGCCAGCCTCCACAACTGCGTGAAGCATTTCCTTGAAATAAATATATATATTTATTTATATGTATACTTATATATATATATATGCTTCTCTGGTTTTACTCCTCTAGAGAACCCAGCCTAAGATATTTGGTACTGAGAGTGGTTCTAGATAAACAAAATTGTAAAGATGAGTTTTCTAAATTGGTTCTTAAGTCTGGCTAGTCTTAAAGTAGCTGATGATACTACCTGCAATAGTAAAGAGGGCACTGCTAATCCATGGCATGAGGTATCAATAGAAATATGCAAAATATCACTACCAATGGATCAAATATTTGTAAGAGACAAGGCTCTGGCTGACTGCATATTTGATACTTTTCTACAATTTTGTCAGAATAAGAAGTGTAAGGATGCTGGTTAGCTGGTCTTATTTTCACTAGACAAAGTGGTGAAAGAAAGAAAGAAGCTCAAAACTGAAGAGTCACAGCTCAAGTGCCTTATACAAGACCTGAAAGTGGCCACTTGTGCCCTGAATAAAGTCTTATTTCTTGTGACAGAGCTTATATTTCTGAAAACAAAACCCAGAGTCTTATCATAAAAGTAAGTGAATTACAACGCCAACTGAGTTTCCAACACCAAATGGTGTCTGAAGTTAAAGTGAGGGCATTGATTGGAAAGAAAAGGCATCCTGAAACTTGGGATGGGGGCATACAGGCAGATAATCAGAAAGCTGGGACACTGAGCCCCTAAATTCTGCTGAATAATTCCTGCCAACAGAACCAGTCTACTTACTCCTATCTGAAGAGATTACTCCATCTTTGTCTGTTAAGCCACCCTCCCCAGTAAAACCGTTATCCCTTCCACCCTCATCTGATGAAATTAACCCTGCTCTGCCTGAAGAGTCTTTTTCTGAGATATTGCCTGAAGGGACACCTGGGGCTTTGCCTAGGGCATCACCTGAGGCAGATGCCTTACTAGACATTACTTAATGTCCTCAGGACCCACCCCCATGACCTATTTTTGCTTCTAGACCTATAACTATACTTAAGTCCCAGCGAGCCCTAAGAGGTGAAGTACAAAGTATAACCAAGGAGGAGTTACACTACACTCCAAAAGAACTGCTTGATTTTTCTACTACATACAAACAGAAACCTGGAGAATATGTGTGGGAATGGTTATTAAGGATGTGGGATAATGGTACAAGGAACATAAAGTTGGATTAGCCTGTTTATTGATATGGGTCCACTAAGCATAGATTCTTCATTCAATATTTCAGATCGAGGGGTTAGAAAAGGATCTAAGAATTTATTTGGTTGGTTCACTGAAGCATGGATTAAGTGGTGGTCTACACTATATGGTCACTATGAGTCTGAATCAACTTGAAGGCCATGAGTTTTTTGGTTTACATTAAATCAAATTGAGATTCCAGACCTGACTTGGTATACTATAGAAGACGGTATCTGAAGGCTTAGGGAATTTGGCACATTAGAATGGAATTACCAGATTAGACCCACAGACCCACACATGGAGTGCCCAGAGGACACATCTTTTACCACAACAGTGAGGAACAAATTTGTGAAAGGAGCCCCAGCATCCCTGAAGACTGCTGTGATTGCTACTTTATGTAAGTCAGATTTGACAGTAGGACCTGCCCTAACTGATTTGAGATACCTAACTACAATGGAGAGCCCTGGTGGTGCAGTGGTTAAAAGCTCAGCTGCTAACCAAAAGGTCAGCAGTTCAATCTACCAGCCACTCCTTGGAAACCCTATGGGGCACTTCTTCTCTCTCCTATAGGGTAGCTATAAGTCAACAGGAACGGATTTGGTTTTTTAGTTTGTAACTACAATGTGGCTGATTGGACCCTATGTGGTCAGGGCCAAATGGTGACACTTAATAGGCAAAGACAAGGTGGGCATGGTTACCATAATGGACAGCAGAGTCAAAGCAGTAATTAGAATAGTTTGACACATATGGACTTACGGCATTGGCTACTTAGTCATGGTATCCCTAGGAGTGAAATAGTTGGGAAATCTACTAAATATTTACTTGATATACATACGCAGAAGAATTCTAGTTCAAGTGAACAGCAGTCTAACTTGAACCACCCGAGTAAAGAGTCATAGCCTATCAATCAATCCAGACTTGCAATTTACAGAACCACAATCCCTTGAATGAAAGGGAGGCTGGGTCCCCTTGAGGAAGGACCCTGTAGTACTGCCAAAAATTTATATTGTTAATCTTTCTTCTAGCCTTCCCAAAGGGATCTAAGGCCTTTTACAAGAGTGACTGCTCATTAGGGAAAAGGAAATAATCATACTTTGAGGAGATTACTGGATACTGGCTCTGATCCGACACTAATTCCAGGAGACCCAAAATGTCTCTGTGGCCCACTAGTCAGAGTAGGGATGTATGAGGTTAGGTTATTAATGGAGTCTTAAGGTTCATCTCACCATGGGTCCCGTATGTCCCTGAAATCACCCTGTAGTGATTTCTCCAGTTCCAGGATGAATAATTGGAATAGACATACTCAGCAACTGGCAGAACCCCCACACTGAATCCCTGAAATACAGAGTAAGGGTTATTATGGTAGGAAAAGCCAAGTGGAAGCCATTAGATCTGCCCCTACCTAGGAAAATAGTAAACCAAAAGCAATATTGCATTCCTGGAGGGATTGCAGAGATTACTGCAACCATCAAGGGCTTGAGGAATGCAGGGATGGTGATTCCCAACACATCCTCATTCAACTCGCCTATATGGCCTGTGCAGGAAACAGATGGACCTTAGAGAATGACAGCAGATTGTTATAAACTTAACCAGATTGTGACTCCAACTGCAGCTGCTGTTCCAGATGTGATTTCATTGCTCTAGCAAATTAATACATCTCCTGGTACCTGGTATGCAGCTATTTATGTGGCAAATGCCTTTTTCTCAATTCTTGTTTTTGAAGAACACCAGAAGCACTTTGTCTTCATCTGGCAAGGCCAGCAATACACTTCTCTGTCCTATCTCAGAGGTATGTCAACTCTCCACCCCTATGTCATAATTTGTCCGAAGGGACCTTGATCGCCTTTCCCTTCCACAAGAAGTCCCACTGGGCCATTACATTGATGACATTATGCTGATTGGAACTAGTAAGGAAGAAGTCCCAATGACTCCAGACTTACCGGTAAGAAATTTGTGGGCTAGAAAGTAATCTGACAAAAATTCTGGCACCTTCCACATCAGTGAAATTTCTAGGGGTCCAGTGGTATGGGGCATGTTTGAGATAAACATGCACTGAGATAAACTTATCCTAAAATGAAGGATAAATCATTACATATGGCCCTTCCTACAACTAAAAAGGAGACACAATGACTGGTAGGCCCTTTGGATTTTGGATGCAATATATCCTTCATTTGAATGTGCTACTCCAGCCTATTTATCAAATGTCTTGAAAAGCTTCTAGTTTTGACTGGGGCCCAGAAGAAGAGAAAGATCTGCAACAGGTGCAAGCTGCTGTGCAAGCTGCTCTGCCACTTGGGCCATGTGTTCCAGCTGATCCAATGGTTCTTGAAGATAGAGATGGTGTTTGGAGTCTTTGGCAGACCCCTATTGGTGAACTGTAGTGCAAACCCTTAGGATTTTGGAGCAAAGTTCTGCCATCCTTTGCAGATAACTACGCACCTTTTGAGAAACAGCTTTTGGCTTGTTATTGGGCCTTAGTATAGACTGAACACTTAACCATGAACTATCAAGGCACCATGTGGCCCGAGCTGCCTGTCATGAACTCAGCGTTGTCTGACCCACAGAGTCATAAAGTTGAACATACACAGTAGCACTCCATTATTAAATGGAAATGGTATATATGAGATTAGGCTCAAGGAGGACCCGAAGGCAAAGTAAGTTGCATGAGGAAGTGGCCCAAATGCCCACGGTCCCAATTCCTGTTTCATTACCTTCCTTCTCCCAGTCTGCACCTATGGCCTCATGGGGAGTTTCTTATGATCAGTTGACTGAGGAAGAGAAAACTTGTGCCTGGTTTTCAGATGGTTCTGCATGATATGCTGATACCACTCAGAACCTCCCTGAAAGACAGTGGTGAAGAGAAATCCTCCCAGTGGAGAGAATTTCGAGCAGTGCACCTTGTTATTCACTTTGCTTGGAAGGAGAGATGGCCAGGTGTATGACTGTATACCGACTCATGGGCTGTGGCCAATGGTTTGGCTGGATGGTCAGGAACTGGAAGGAACATGATTGGAAAATTAGTGATCAGGAGGTATGGGGAAGAAATATGTGGATAGACTTCTCTGAATAGGCCAAAGAAGTGAAGATATTTGTGTCTCATGTGGATACTCACCAAAGGGTGACCTCGACAGAGGAGGATTTTAGCAATCAAAGGAATAGGATGATGACTTCTATAGATACCAGTCATCCTCTTTCCCCAGTCTTTCCTGTCTTTGACCAATGGGCTCATGAACAAAGTGTCCATGGTGGTAGGGATGGATGTTATGCATGGGCTCAGCAACATGGACTTCCACTTACCAAGGCTGACTTGGCTATAGCCACTGCTGAGTGCCCCATCTGCCAGTAGCAGAGACCAACACTGAGTCCCTGATATGGTATCATTCATAGATGCTATCAGCCAGCAACCTGGTGATAGGTTGATTGCATTAGACCACTTCCATTATGGAAAGGTCGGCATTTTGCTCTTACTGGAATAGACACTTACTCTAGATACGGATGTGACTTCCTTACCCATAATACTTCTGCCAAACCTACTATCTGTAGACTTACAGAATGCCTTCTTCACCGTCATGGTATTCCACACAGCATTGCCTCAGATCAAGTGACTCACTTCACAGCTAATGAAGCACAGCAATGGGCCCATGCTCATGGAACTCACTAGTCTTACCATGTTCCCCATCATCCTGAAGCAGCTTGCTTGACAGAATGATTGAATGGCCTTCTAAAGACACAATTACAGCACCAGCCAGGTTGCAATACCTTGCAGAGTGGGGTCAATGTTCTTCAAGAGGCTGTATATGCTCTAAACCACTGTCCAATATATGGTGCTTCCTCTTCTATAGCCAGAACTAATGCGTCCAGGAGCCAAGGAGTGGAAATGGGAATGGCACAACACACTGTTATCCCTAGTGACCCACTTACAAAATGTTTGCTTCTTGTCCCTGTGAACTTATGCTCTGCGGATCTAGAGGTCTTAGTTCCAAAGGGAAGAGTGGTCCCACCAGGAGACACAACACTGATTCCATTGAACTGTAAATTAAGAATGCCACTCAACCACTTTGATCTCCTCATGCCTCTGGATCAACAGGTAAAGAAAGGAGTTACCGTATTGGCTGGTGTGATTGATTCTGATTACCAAGGGTAACTTGGCTTGATATTGCATAATAGAGGTAAATAATAGTATGTCTGGAATACAGGAGATCCCTAAGGATGTCTCTTAGTACTGCCATGCCCTGTAATTAAAGTGAGTGGAAAACTACAGCAACCCAATTCCAGTATGGCTCCTAATGGCTCAGACCCTTCAGGAATGAAGGTTTGAGTTACTCCACAAGACAGAGAATCACAACCAGCTGAGGTGCTTGCTGAGAGCAAAGGGAATATGGAGCGGGTGATGGAAGATCTTTCTAAATACCAGCTACGACCACGTGAATAGTTGCAGAAATGAAGACTGTAATTGTTTTTAGTATTTCGTCATTGTTTTGTTGTACATATATGTGTGTTTGTGTATTCCATTACTTATTATATACTATAAGATGTAACTGGGGCTAGCGCATTTTCGGTTGTATGCATATTAGTTGTATCGTGTTAGGCACAAGTACAACTTCATAACTGTCTTTATTTAGAGATTATGTATGCTTTAAGGAGATGTGTACAAGTGCCAAGTTGACAAGGGATGGACTGTGTTGGTTAAAGTTATGTGTCAACTTGGCTAGGCCACAATTCCCAGTGGTTTAGCAGATATTATATAATCATCTTGCATTTTGTGATCTGATGTGAGCTGCCAATCTGTTTAAAAGGGAGTTTCCTGGGGATGCACCCTGCATCCAACACGTATGTATGGTCTGGCAAAATTTGCTCTCCCTTTATCCCACATCTGACCTGTCATCCTCTGACCTCTAGTGCTTGGGATGTGAGCCAGTAGCCTGCTACCTGAACTGCCAGTTTTAGATTCGTCAGCCCCTGCAACCACTTGAGTCAGGAGCAGCCTTCAGCCTGATGCCTGACCCACAGATTTGGAACTTACCAGACTCCACAACTGCATGAGCCATTTCCTTCAAATAAATCCCCCTGGTGGCACAGTGGTAAGGAACTCAGCTGCTATCCAAAAGGTCAGCAGTTTCAATCCACTAACCACTCCTTGGAAACCCTATGGGGCAGTTCTACTCTGTCCTATGGGGTCACTATGAATCAGAATCAACTCAAAGGCAATGGGTTTGGTGTGGTTTTTGGTATATACATATTTATATACTTATACGTTTCACTAGTTTTGCTCCTCTAGAGAATCCAGTCTAAGACATCGCCCTTTCATTCTTGTGTGTGATAAATATATACATAAGAAATCATTTTCTTTTTCAACATTCTTCACATGTACAATTCAGTAACATTAGCTATGTTTATCATGTTTTTCAACTGTTGCCATTATCCGTTTCCAAACTTTCCCATCACCCTTAACAGATACTCAGTATCCCTTAAGCAGTGAGTGCCCCATTTCCCTCCCTCTTGCCTGCCCCGGTAACAACCAGTGAACTTTGGTCTCTATACACTTGCCTATCCTAGATATTTAATAGAAGTGGAATCATACAATATTTGTCCCTTTGTGACTGACTTATTTCACTCAGCATAATGTTTTCAAGGCTTATCCATGTTGTAGCACATATCAGGAGTGATTTCTCTTTATGGCTCAGTAACATTCCATCATAAGTATGTTCCACATTTTATCTATCTATTCATAATGTTGATGGAGAGCCTAAATGTTCATTCACTCTTCATCTTTGACTTTGTCTTACCACTACTACCCTCTCTCTTCACAACCCCTGGCCACCACCCTGTACTGTGTCTGACCAATTTTTGTCCTTCTCTGAGTATCCACAGAATCCTGTGCCTTCTTCTCTGGTAGTTCCCATCACAGGTATTTACATGACTACTGACCCCTGGAGAAGTTTATGTGATGACAGTTCAGTTAAAGAGCAAGTGACAGTGAACTTCAAAACAATTTTTCAGTTGAATGTGGAGATGCCTCCATATGCATCTTTATAAAATAAAGAAACAGTTAACAAGGAATGGGGTTAATCAGAAAAGATTTCGTTACAGATGTGTTTTGACTGTGTTCTTAAAAGAGCTGGCCATGACAGCCCTAGAATGAATAGCCTGGAATATGAAGAAATTCCTGTTTCAGGAGCCAGGGATCTGGGTGGTAATTCACTGTCAAGCTTGCCACTAACCAGCTAAGTGGCATTGGATAAGTCATCTTTTGTGAGCCATAAATATTCTTTAGCATCCTTTCTGTTCTCAAATCCAATGACTCTTCAGTGCGCTAAGCCAGCAGATCCAAGTCTTCATGATTTCGCAGATCCATTAAAAATTTGGTAAACTAATATTGTTGCTGTTGTTGTTAGGTACCAACAAGTCTATTCTGATTCTTAGCAACTCAATGTGACGAGTAGAACTGCCTCCTAGGATTTCCTAGGCAGTAATTTTTATGGGAGCAGATCGCCAGGTCTTTTCTCCCACAGAGTGACCGGTGGGTTAAAACCGCCAACCTTTCAGTTAGCAGCCAAGTGCTTAACCATTGCACCAAAAGGGCTCCTTAAACTAATGTAAGAGTAACAATTTTACCTTTTGTTGCCAAGTAAGAACATTAAGAAAATTACAATCTGTGATTGTTAATATTTTATTAATAGAGGGCATTTTAATACCCACCCCAAAATTAAGTCTTTCCTGTTGTTAGTTGCCATCAAGGTGATTCCAACTCACGGCAACCCCATGTGTGCACAGTAGAACTGTGCTCCACAGGGTTTTCAAGGCTGTGACCTTTTGGAAGCAGACTGCCAGGCCTATCTTCTGAGATGCCTCTGGGTGGGTTCTAACTGCCAATCTTTTGGCTAGTAATTGAGCACTTAAACATTTGTGCCACCCAGAGACTCCCTTAAAGTTAAGTAGGAAAAGCTTATTTTAAAATGAAGAGCAGCCAACAGGTTGTATTCAGTATGCAGGTGTGTTAGTCAATATCGATACAACTCCTTATGTAGCAATTCTATTTTTTTCTAATTTTGCTGCAGACTGGCTGGCATATTGTCCTAGCCCAGGATGAGTAAGTGATTACAAAGTGACAGTGAGGATGAGGGTGCTAAGACAATCCAGGAGCACAGAGTCAAGGCCCAGGAAAGGGGATGAGTCACACTTCAGGACCTCAGTAAAAGATTGGGGGTCTCTTTCTCTTTGAGGTACTTGTCAGGTGACTTGGAAGAAATTTGTAAACATTTTAGTGAAGCAGATAAACACTTTTCCTATTAATTAGGCTTTCCATATGAGTTTAACACTATTTATTTACAGAATCTTTAGGTAACACTTTACAGTAATTTAGTTCTGTTCTAAAACACAGTACTCTGGAGTTTCAGGAAGCAATGATGATTTGTAGCAATTTAATTGCCTCTTTTGAGACTTGATATCCCTGGCAAGCATCTTGTTCTGCTTTGTTCTGGTGGTTAGTGTTACTGTGTACATCTCATATGGGACTTACAATGATCTCATGGGTGGATGAATGAATGAAAAAGCATTCAAACTGATCTCAGGGGACTGAAATAGTGAAGGAATGAATCACAAGAGATTTGAACAGTTTTACAGGATTTGGAAGAGAACCACATCTAGGGGGTGAATCTTCAAATTCTTTGATTCCCACAAAATTTTAAGGCACTTGGCTTTTCCCTGTGAATTGTGATATATTCGGTGAAGATGAGAAAGGTGATTTTTTTTCTATATACACAAAACACATTCTTGATTTGGGAAGCTGAGTGGCTACTTCATTTTGAACTCGTTTATTGCTCAAAAATAATGGCTTCCTGTTTTTGACAAGGGACAAACATCAAAAACAATGTTCATAAACCAAAATCAAAAAGGTTTCTTGGATAGCAAATACCCTGCACTATTTTCATGAATTGATTCTAAGTGAATCTGAAAAGAAAATAAGTGTCCCCTGAAAGACACATGGGCTTGGTAACTAATGTGAAAATGGTTTAATAAATGGCAATTTAGTCTAAATACAGCCTTCTAAGGAAGGCTAGGAATGTTCTCCAAAAGCCAGCTCTCTTCTTTCTACTTCAGCTTTCAGGGTAACACAACATACAAGACAGACTGTTTCCCCATGACAGTCACAGTCTTCACAAAGATCTATGGGTGTTCCAGGGCAAGTTTCATTAAAAAGAAGGTAAATGATAATGGTGGCTTAAGTTTTAGGTAAAGGGAGAGATTTGGTCGTTAATGCATCTTTATATTCACTAAATTATAAATTTAGGGGCTGCTATAATTCTCTTTAAAGTGTTGAAAAGCAGAGATGTCACCTTGAAGACTAAAGTGTGCCTGACCCAAGCCATGGTATTTTTAATTGCCTCATATGCATGTGAAAGCTGGACAATGAATAAAGAAGACCAAAGAAGAATTGACACCTTTGAATTGTGGTATTGGCGAAGAATATTGAATATACCATGGACTGCCAAAAGAAGGAACAAATCTGTCTTGGAAAAAGTACAAGCAGAATGCTCCTTAGAAGCAAGGATGGTGAGACTACATCTCACATACTTTGGACATGTTATCAGGAGGAATTGGTCCCTGGAGAAGGACAGCATGCTTGGTAAAGCAGAGGGTCAGCAAAAAAGAGGAAGACCGGCAATGAGATGGATTGACACAGTGGCTGCAACAATGGGCTCAAGCATAACAAAGATTGTGAGGATGGTGCAGGACTGGGCAGTGTTTCGTTCTGTAGTACATAGGGTTGTATGAATCAGAACCGACTTGATGGCATCTAACAAAAACATAATTCATAAAAACAGGTAGAAGGTGGGATGTGGCCCATGGGCTGCAGTTTGCCAAATCCTTGACTAGTGATACAGATAGCTATGTAAAGAGGCAATTGCAATACAGGGTAATAAGTTTTTTAGTTAAAGTGCTCTGTAAACCCCAAAGGAAAAAGGTCAGTTCTGACTGGGAGAGACATGGAAAGTACATTCCAAAGCAGATACCATTAAACTGGGTCTTTAATGTTGAGTGAAGTCCCTGGTTGGGGCAAATGGTTAATGCACTTGGCTGCTAACCCAAAGGTTTGCAGTTCAAGTCCAGGCAGTGGCCACAAGTCCAGGACCTATGTCCTTATAAGAAGAAGAGACACAGAGAAAGACAAACTCAGAGAAGAACACCATGTGATGACAGAGGCAGACTAGGATGCTGCTGCCGTGAACCAAGGGCTACCAGAAGCTGAAAGAGATAAGAAGGGATCTTCTTCTAGAGCCTGTGTAGAGAGCATGGCCCTGACAGCACTCTGAGTTTGGATTTCTAGCTCCCAGAACTGTGAGAGAGTAAATTTCTGTTGTTTTAAGCCACCTGATTTGTGGTTCTTTTTGATGGCAGCCCTAGGACACTAATACATACGCCTTTTGACTAAGGGTCCAGCTTGTTGCTGGCTCTTGGCTAAAGGTTGCCCTCAGCTCCTAGAGGCCGCTTGCAGTTGCTAGAGGCTGTCCAGTGGTTCCTTGCCATGGCGTTTCTCTAACTTGGCCACTCACTTCGTTAGGCCTGCAAGGAGAGTCTTTAGCTCCAGTTAGTTAAGAGTCTAATAGAACATAACCAAATCATGGGAGTGATATCCCTTCTTCTTTGCCATGTTTGGTTGCTTAAAAGCAAGTTGCAGATATTGTTTTCACATGAGGGGAAAGGAGGTGCACAAAGGTGAACACCAGGAGGTAAGAACTGTGAAGCCACTTAAGGCCTTCTGCCACAGCATGCCAACTATTTTTTGTATGTTGTGTATGGTTTTTCATTGTGAGCAGAGGCTTCATTTTGGGAGCAGGTATAGCCTATGACTGTAGAGTGGTCAATAGTGACAGCCCACACCATGTGCCAAACACTAAAATGTGGTATTTCCTTTTTATAGAAGTGACAATTGGGGTTTACAGAGGTTAAGCCAAGTTATGAAGGATAACAAAGTCACTAAGAGCTCCGATTTGAACTGGGTCTGGCTGACTTCTAAGCCTGTCCTTTTAATCACGATGCTGGAGTGTGAGGCTAACTCACCCTGTCTTAGATGCCGCCATTGTCTCATTATCACAACTTTCCCAAAACTCAGTGGAAATTCTCATACTTGTGCTTCTCAATTAGGACAAATACCGAGGAATGGGCTGGCCCCCTCTGTGAACTAGCTCATATCGCTGTGTTCTGAAGACAGGTTTACCTTGTCTTTGTGCCCAGAGACCATACCCAAAGGTACCACTGCTCACAGAGGACCCAGGGAGAGAATGTGGAAAGGCAATGGACATTTGTCATCACTACTCAAAATGAATTCTTATCATATACAGGTCAAGCATCATTCTTGTTGATTGCAGGTGGTGATCTATAACTGAACTGCTCTAGTTTTCCACCTCTACATAAAAATATGACAGCATAGGATATCACAGAGATTAGGCAACTCATCTAGCTCCCATGACCCCATCCTCCTTTTGGGAAAAAAAAAATGGCTTAACTTGGGAAGTTCTAGGTGACTTATGAATTGTATCAGGATAGACTACATTGTGCTATCATGGTATCAAAAAGCCTCAAACTTTCAATGGCTTGTATCCAAAAATTTATTTCTTGCTCACACTATATGCTCCTTGAGACTAATGGGGGCTCTGCTTCCTATCCTCCCCTCAAGGTGTGCCTAGCTGATGGAGCAGCCACTATCTGGAATACTCTCGTGCACCATGACAGAGGGTCTCTGCCATCAATCCACTGTTCAGCAGAAAAGTTACACATGGCATTTATGCTCATGACTCATTAGCCATAACTAGTCACTTGGTCCCACCCACACACGAGGGGGCCAGAAGGTACAGTCCTATCTTGGGCCCAGAAAGGAGAAAGCTGGGAATGTTTCGTGCACTAATGACTAACGCGTGTGTCCATTTGTATTCTCTGCCTTCCAAGCTAGAAATTTAGACAATGGCTGTCCTCACCGATTATTTTATAGATAAAGAATCTAAGACACAAAACAATTGGTACATGTCCACAGTTAAACAACAAAAGCAAAATAAAATGCTGATTCTTAGGTCTCTTTCATTAAATCAACAATATAAAAAGACTATGTTGTTCTTGTTGTTAACTGCCATCGAGTCAGCCTCGGATTCATGGTAACCCCAGGCACAACCAAAGGTAAAGTCACCTGATCCTGAGCCATCCTCATAATCAGTTGCAATTGGACCATTGCAATCCATAGTGTTTTTAGTGGCTGATTTTTAGAAGTAGATCACCAAGTCTTTCTTCTTAGTCTGTCTCACTCTGGAAGCTTCGCTGAAACTTGTTCAGCACCATAGCAATACACAAGCCTCTACCAAGGGACAGGATTTAGCCAGGAAATAAAACCAGGTCTCCCGCATGGCAGATGAGAAATCTACCCCTGAACCACCAATGCCTCATTAGAAGCAAATATAGGTTCTGGAAATTAAGTCAGTTGATTTTTCTAGCAATGGTCACTGCAACCTGAATGCAAGTTTCCCTAAGTTTCAAAGGGCAAACAAATGAGATCAGAAGCATTAAAGAAGAAATAAATGCACAGCATGACTCAGGATTCTGAAAGTTTTCTGCAAAATGAAAATCACACATATCCACAAGGAACAAGAGTGAAAGGTTCGGGTCCAAATCACAGAGGTACTCCAGATACGGACAGCATTCGTACTTGAAGGGATTTTGGTATTAATCAACACTAACACTAAGATGGATTTATGAGACTCTGGCTTCTGAAATGATGCTTTTAAATTGCACTGGCTAATAACTAGAGAGTGAGCCTGAAAACAATAATATATCCTGCTAATAAAACTTTATGTATAAGTACTTTAATGAATTGTTTCAGTATCCAGAACTTTCAAAGAGAGCCAAGTTGGTGGTTGAAAACAGAATAGGCTTCAGTCCTTACTGAGAAACCCAATGCTCACAACTGGTAGAAGAATTAAAATGAAGAAAGGGCCCGTCTTACACACTAACGTTTTTGGAAGCCATTCTTTTTAGACACTACATTTTAGTATTTCCAGGCATCTGTCTGTTGCTAGAATACCTACACACTTCGGGGAAGCTTTATTTGAAAATGCTGTGTACCTTGTCTAAAGGGCCAGCTGGGATGCCAGAAATAGTATCGGCTCTATTTATGTCTTTGGAGTAATTACAGTGGAATTTAAAGACTTAGTTTATAGATCCAAGAAGAAGATCTTCTGTGTACACTAAAACGATGAATCCTTTCCAGACAACTTCTCATTTGGCTGAAGAAGCGCTTGAGGAAGCATTTCATAACGTCAGCCAAAGCCGTTTTTAGCAAGACCTGGGTGGGATTCTTGCTGTTGATATCCAATTTTTTTTTTTTTTTAAGTCTTGATTTTAATCTGTCCAAGGTTACTTTGTTGTAGTTATGAAACCATGAATCAATTTTAAAGCTTTCAGGGATAAAAGGGGATATTGAGACAAGTGCCTGCTATCTTTTGTTGAATGGGGGAAAATATGTTAACCAATTTCCTGATGGCTTCGCCTGGTGGACTTGACTTTTGTTTAGCTAATGTCTTTTTGGAATGCATCTCTGTTTTTTCCTATTCATGCCCTGCCTTTTACCAGAGGCCAGTGTGTGTATGTGCTCAAGGAGAGGGAGCAGTGTGTGTGGTCAGCATGCTGGCCTTCACTTACTGGACGTCAGCTGAATTCTGCTCAGAAATGGGATGCTAAATGATGATGGACCTTGAGGGAGATCACAGGACTGTATGCCTTTTGGACAAGAATGAATGATTGCTTACTTATAGATTTGTTATGCTGCCTCCCAGTCTTCTTAACTATGGGAATAAAACCCAATTTTTTCAAATGTGTCCTGGTTTACAAAAAACTTTTGAGAGAATTCATTTTCAACAGCCTTCAAAAAGATCAGGAAAAACCTCATTGGCTATTCAGCCCCTCCACCCTTCCTCCACCCTCATGAACTTCCGTATGTGTTCAAGAGACCCTCTTGCTATAAAATCAAACCAAACTCATTGCCATCGAGTTGATTCCAACTCATAGTGACCCTATGAGGACTGAGCAGAACTGCTCCACAGGGTTTTCAAGGAGTGGCTGATGGTTTCGAACTGCTGACCTTTTGGTTAGCAGCTGAGTTCTTAACCAGTACTCCACTAGGGTTCCACTATAATAAAAAATAGTTACAGTGATTTTTAAAAATCTCATTCTTACTCTTGTGTCAGATCGTTTGTTTGATCCCAGAGATTGTAACAAGGAATAAGCTAAACATAGTCTTGGTCCCACTATATACTTTACCAACATTGTGTTGAATCATTATGACAACACTTTAATATTGGTATTATTAACCTGACTTTATTAAGGGAGAAATTGTTAATCAGAGAGGATGCTACCTTTCCTAAGGCCATAAAGCAAGCAAGTCATTGAGATTCAACTCCATGTAATTTCCTACCCCTGCCCCCTTTTTTCCATCACAGTTCCTCTGTAACACAGAAATCAAAATGGTTTTGGGAATGTTCCAGGCTAAAATTCTCTTGGTCTATTTTGTAGAAATTGAAGACTTGATATTCACTGTGCTGGTTCTTTTCATTGCCGGTCTACATGAGGTGGGAAATGCACTTCCCCAAATCCCCTTTCCTGTGTTGTTCCAGCTAAGAGCTGGCCAGAAGAGAAGAAAAAAAAAAAAAGTTGCCGTCAAGTTGACCTCGCCTCATAGGCGACCTTGTGTGTGTCAGAGTAGAATTGTGCTCCATAGGGTTTTTAATGGCTGATTTTTCAGAAGTAGATGCTGGGCATTTTTTCTTCCCCAGGCACCTTTCAGTGGGTTCAAACCTCCAGCTTTTCAGTTAGCAGTAGAGTATGTTATCATTTGCACCACCCAGGGACTCCTGGCTAGAAGAGAAACTGTTGTGAAATTTGAAAGACAGAGGTAAGGCAGGAGCCATTATACTCTGAAGGACTTTCCATGGTCTAATATATTACACAAATGCAGAGATGCCCAGGGGGATCCAGCTTGACCTGCTAACCTCCACCCCACAGTTTTCTTCCTGAATTCAAGCTGACCAACAGAGGCTGAGGCCCATCACCAGGTGCTTGCCTGTGGACACACAGAGGCCATATCTACACACTGACAAAAGCTTCCTGGACCTCTCAATGAGCAGCCCCTTTGTGGTGGGATGTGCTTAACTTCTCAGATTTCCTTGAAAGATTCCACTTGTCTCCCATACCAATTCCTCTTGTGGACTGGCAGAAAATTTCCCTCTGATCTTCCAACAGCCCCTTCCACACCTTCTTTCCCCGAGTCCTCCTACAGTTATTTAAGGTCCAATTCCTTTAGAAATCTCTTATCCCATAATGCGTACTGTGTTTCTACTTCCCAGGCTAAATTCTGACAGATATATATGTTTCTTCATTTGTTAATACAAACCCAGTGTTCACTGAAGGAAAACACTAATTTAACCTACAGATCAGATCTCAGCTTAGCTTTATTTGGAAATGGTTCATCTTGGTTCAGGAAAGTCCTGGTGCCATTTTGGCTTCCACCAACGAAAGTCCTTTCACCAATAAACTTCTGGCGCCATTTTGGTTTGTCAAATTGGTTGTCAGTTCAATTAATCATGTATCTGTCCTTAATCAGCAACAGAAGCTTGAAACCTTTGCCAGAGAATATAACTCTCACTAGTTTACTACACAGCTTTTATCAAAAGCTCTGTTAAGAGCATTCAAGTAATAGAGGTTTGCCTTCCCCTCAGAGGGTTTTAAATTGCCTTCCTCTGTGAAGAGAGTTTTAACTGAAGGGTTTCAGTTCATAGAGAACTGCACTGGCTTGAAGAAGTTTACAAACATATTTGAGTTCGTAACTAATGTTAAAAAATTGAGAGATTTCAATTAGAAGTCTGGATTTCCAATTTCTTTGTAAAAAAAAAAAAAAAGATTCTGTGTCACTGGGCCCACATTCCTAAATTGCGATGATACGCTTCATTTTTGTTACTTGCTTGGCCCCTCAAGCATTTGAATGGCTGAGCCCCTGGATGGTGTAAGTTTTGCCGCTGGAGCAAGGGTCGATAAACTGTACACCGATGTGTGCTCTAAGAAAGAGCAATAAAAAAATCCCATTGATTTATTCCCAGGATCTTGAAGATGTTATCACCTTATTACTAATCTCCAGGAGGTCAAATTTGAAACAGGGAAGTGCATTATTTGAATTTCTTGTCAAGGTCATATCCAGTCTCCTCTGACTTTTGTTAGCATTTTAACACAGCTAGTGTTCCCCCTTGCTTTCTGAAGGCCTACACTGCACGTTACAGTACTCCTTGGTTGCTTGCATACCAGGTCAAGTTCAGCTGGCACTTCAGCATGCAACGTTGCACAGAATATTGTCTAGTTCAAGTTCACATTGTCTGTCTTGCAGGTTTAAGTTCCAGGCTTGGCTGCAGGGCTGGAGAGCTTCCTCCCATAAACGTATGATTTGCAACACTGTTGACTTTTGTTTAGCTTTCCTGTTTGTCATATCTTGCAATGCTTCCTTTCGGTTAAGAATATTTGGCAACTTTGTTGAAACAGGCTGGCTGCCTGAAATCAAGAATTTAAAAGTTTAATTTAGGTTGATTATTCTCTAAAGAAAAAAAAAGGGGAGGAGGGAAGATGCTTTGCAGCATAAATTTTCACTTCCTCATTGTAGAAGGTCTTTTAATCAGCTGTTTTAGTTAATAGATTTAGCTCTGTAGAACCTAAGACCTTCAAATATTCAAGTGGTTATATGTAAAGGATACTTATAAACAGTGTCTGCCACAAAGTTAAAACACAATAAATACTAGCTATTATTATTTTGTATGTGATGCAAATTATGTCAGTGATCATATTTCCTGCTTTACTTTGACCTCCAGGAAACTCCAAGGAAAATTTATGGTTGAATTATAGTCATCTTGTGTGAGTTACAGTTACGTATAATTGATATAGGTGGTAGTGACGGTTCACTGATAGAATTTTCACCTCTCGTGTGGGAGACCCAGGTTCAATTTCTGGCCAATGCACCTCAGGCACAGCCAACACTCGGCTGTTGTTGGAGGCTTGTGTGTTGCTACGAGGCTGAACAGGTTTCGGCGGAACTTCCAGACTAAGACTGACTAAGAAGAAAGGTCTTTGGAAAATAACCCACTGAAAACCTTGTGGATCACAATGGTCTAATTCACAACTGATTATGGGGATGGTGCAGGACCAGGCAGCATTTCATTTAGTTGTGCATGGAATCGCCATTGGTCAAGGGCTGGCCAGGATCAGATCGTTGTGATCCAGAAGATTTTCATTGGCAGCTAACAACAACGACATCATTGATGTATTGCCTGTTCCCCAAGTAATTTCTCTATCTCTACTTCCTGATTCTGATCATTGATTTCTCCTTTTCCATTTTACGGTATTTATTTCATTCTTGTGTTTTATAATTCATTGTGAAATGAGAAAGATAGAGATAAATAGAATAATTCAAATTCTTATAACCTGAAACCAGGCTTAGGGTTATAGTCTCCTAATTGATTTCTTTATATTTAATATCTGAAAAATGCACATTCCATTTTTAATCTAGAATCAGAACAATTGTTTTTCTCCAAAATACAGATTTGACATATAACACTAGTATGTTTTTAAAAAATTATCTCCTAAAAGAGAAAATCCAAACATTTTAGTACGCCTTTGAAGACCTTCCTCAAAGTGACTTTGACCTATTTCTTCAGTTATAAGACGCATCTCTAAAATTTCCACTTTGACCAGATTGTCCTGTTAAGATATAGCTCTTTCACCTTACTCAAAAAATGCAGTGCATACAGAATGCAAAAGGAGACTAGTAAACCAGCTGCTGTCGAGTTGACTCCAACTTATGGCCACCCTATGTTTGTCAGAGAAGAACTGTGCTCCATACGGTTTCAATGGCTGATTTTTGGAAGTACATTGCTAGGCCTTTCTTCTAAGCTGCCTCTCAGTAGATTCAAACCTCCAACCTTTCAGTTAGCAGCTGAGGTCACTAACCATTTACACCATTCAGGGACTCCAGGCAAAAGGAGGAAGAGGCCAAATATAAGATCCTATGATTATAGGGCCAAATTTGGCAATAGCCCTCCCAAATCTTCATACTATTGATTCACGGAAGGCTTTGATATCTCTTGCTTGCAGCACCGGCTGGGGGCAGACATGAACGATGAGGACATGATTCCAAATGAAAAAGAGAAAGTTTGAAAACTGAAAAAAAAAAAAGAGAGAGAGAGAGAGAGAGAAAAGCTAGATTCATTTGGCTCTGCTTCTTGTAAACAACACAAAGCTCACTTAAGCTCTTTGCTGACCCAAGAGCACATCTGGGTTGAAGTGTTTTTTCTTTTTTACAGTAAAGTTAATTTCCAAGCCTAGTGACTTTTTAGCCTTCTTTCACTGATTCATTTTACCTCTGGATAATCTTAGTCCTCCTCTAAATGATACTCCCTTCACCTATTCATTTGTTTTATTCATTCAATAAATATTTATTGAGCCCCTTCTATGAGCCAGTCATAACAATAGGAATTGAGAACACAGCAAAGAACAAAATAGACCAGGACCTGCCTCGATGAGATGAGGTAGAGAAAAAAAATCAAAAAATAAAAATTGCAAGTTCAAATAGTCACAAGTACTGTGTGGAAATCTATATAACAGAGTAACTATTAAATAGAGGAATTTGTAGCATTGAATGTATAAATTTAAAGGTAGGGTTAGCATAAGGATTAGGGAACAAATGTGGTGATACTATGTTACGGAAGACTTTGAAGTCTTCTGTGAGAAAATAACATTTTGAAAGTGAAAAGAGAAGTAATTAGCTCCAACCAAAGGAAAGAGTCCTCCACATTGAATCACTTATAGAAATTAAGAAGGACTTGCAAAAAGAATGTGTGTGTGTGTATATATGTGTGTGTGTGTGCACACATATTGCAGTCAAAATATCTATGTATGTATATAGGTATATACATGTATGTTGTTGTTGCCATCAAGTCAGTTATGACTCATAGTGACCCTATAGTACAGAGTAGAACTGCCCCACAGGGTTTCCAAGGAGCAGCTGGTGGATTTGAACTACTGACCTATTGGTTAGCAGTGGGTTCTTAACTATGCCACCAGGGCTCCATGCATATATACACATACACACACACACACACACACACACACACATATATATATACATATATACACATGTGTGTGCTTATATAGATATTATAATCAAGAAGATAAATTTTAAGCTACATATTCCTTTCATATTTTAATTTTACATGATCATAAAATTATATGTTACACAAATCATTATCAATTAATGATATAAACTGATACTTCCTAAAAAAAAGATTGAACGTCTGAATGTCTACTAAGTACTAAGCTCAGCACTCTGTGCCAGGATTATGATGATTCCTAAGATAGTGCCCGGCAGAGGAACAGAGTAGTGAGAAAGGAAATGCCAGACCAAATGATTTCCATACGACTTGGGAATAGTTGAGCAAGAAGTACCGCGAAGGCGCTAAGGAGCACTGAAGAGGGTCACTGGTGTTTCAGAAAAAGCTTTTTTGAAGAGAAGATGCCTCATATTTGAAGGATTATTAAGAGTAAAACAGGAGAGTAGAGGATAGCATGAGGAGAGGCAGAGAAGTGAGCAATAGCATGGATAAGTGAGAATAAAGGATGGGGTAGATCAGAAAAGATGGAATTGGATGTTGTCATTAGGTGGATGATAGTTGCCTTAGTCATTTAGTGGTGCTATAACAGGAATACCACAAGTGGATAGCTTCAGCAAAGAGAAATTTATTCTCTCACAGTCTAGTAGGTTACAAGTCCAAATTCAGGGTGTCAGCTCCAGGAGAAGGATTTCTCTGTTGGCTCTGGAGGAAGATCCTTGTCATCAGTCTTCCTTTGGTCTGGAAGCATTTCAGGGCAGGAACCTCAGGTCCAAAAGACATGCTCTGCTCCCAGCACTGCTTTCTTGGTGATATGAGGCCCCCATGTCTCTCTGCTTGCTTCTCCTTTCTATATGTAAAAAGAGATTGGCTTAAGACACTAATCTTGTAGATTTCATCAATATAACTGCTAGTAACCCATATCATTACATCATAGTGATAGGATTTACAATACATAGGGAAATCACCTCAGATTACAAAATGGTGGACAATCATACAATACTGGGAATCATGACCTAGCCAAGCTAACAGATATTTTTTGGGAGACACAATTCAATCCACAGCAATAGTTAAATCCAATGTAAGGAGCACATGTCTGGAGGAAAGTAGTGGACTACCATAGATATGGCAACGTAGGAGAACCCCAGGAATGGGAAGGGGAAGAATAGTCACTAAGGAGCAAGGGGGGGCACCATCGAGGAAGCTCAGGCGGGTAAGTGACTTGAAGCAGAATAAAAGTTCCATAGTATCTAATTCAGCCAGGAGGTCCAGCAAGAATAGCACTAATGTAGTTATCATTGACTTTAAAAATAGGAAGGCTCTTGGTGACCTTTACAAAAGTAGTAATGGCTGAGGGTCAAAGTCAGTTTGGGGAGTTTTGGAGTGAGAGAATGGGAATGGATGAAGTGGAGAGTCCTGCCATGACTTCAACGAGAAGTTTCACTACAAAGGGAGGATATTGGACACATGAGCCAAGGGATGTTATTTTGCGACTGTTGCTTTGATTTTTAAGTGTGCAAAGATTTGAACATTTATCAGGCCATGGGAAAGAAGCCAAGACAGAAGGGATAGTTGAAGATAAAGCAGTAAATATTATATTTGATTGATCATGGTTTTGAAGGAAAACAGATGGGATCAAGGGCAATGCCGAAGATGTTGGCATTGAACAAGAGACAGGGTATATTATCCTCTGACCATGGAGACAAAGAGCTAGAGGAGGAACAGATGGAGATTAATATCTACGTGGAGAGGAGAAGCAGGAGACAGAGGTGTTTCACATCCGATGATGTGAATTTGGCCAGTGAAGCAGGAGACAAGACAATATCCTCAAAGAGTGAGGCTGTGGGGTCAGTTGAAAGACTCAGGAGTGGTGAAGGTATGAAGATGCCCTGGAGAGAATTATAATGGGAGCCAGCTCAGGCCAAATTTAAAAATTGGTGAACAGAGTTGAAGGCAGCCGGGTTGAGGCTGGAGACCATGACTGAAGTGAGGTGGCAGTCTTCCCTATTATGTGATTCTCTTCGGCAGTTTGCAGCAATTTAGGAAGAAAAGAGAAAATAAAATGTGGAACTGAAATTTATCCGGAAAGACACATCAGGAAGTGGGAGGGGGACTGGGACAAAGGATAGGAATGTTGAACATGTTGGCAAAGTAGTAGCTCCAAATGTTCTCATTTCGTTTGATTTGGATCAGGAAAGGAAGAAGACTGGAGGGTTGGATGGTCAGTGAGAAGTGAGAGATAAGCTGACAGGGGTTCCCTATGAGATGAAGACCAGTATAGTGAGAGCAGGCCATCAAATATTTATGATGTGCCTGAGAATGAAAACAGGTGCTCCACTGCTAATATTTCATGTGTTTCCATAAATATTGCTGAAACTAAGTCAATTAAATTGGGAACCCACTAAGGACCAAAGATGTTTTCTGAAGTAATAAAAGGCTGAGTTGAGTGTTCAGATGGTTTCATTGTCTAATGCTGGTGGCAAGTGCCGAATTTTTAGGTAATAAACAATGCTAGCTAAAGACTGATTCTAAAGTGGATTTGTTCATTCCATTGACCTCCTAATAATGAAAATACTAGGGTAGTAAGTCTGTAGGCTAGTCCAAGAGTGCACGTGTCTCCCTCTGGTAACCACCATGCCTGGGCAAGAAAAGAAGGTTGTACTAAGCTTAACTGGGGGCAAAGATGGTTCTGCTGTAGAATTCTTGACTGCCATGTGGGAGACCCAGTTTTGATTCCTGAGCAATGCACCTCATGCACAGTCAACACCCGTCTGTCAGTACATTGCTATGATGCTGAACAGGTTTCAATGAAGCTTCTAGACTAAGATGGACTAGGAAGAAAGGCCTGGAAATATACTTATGAAAACCAGTCAATGAAACCCCATGAATCACAGTAGTCTGATTTGCAGCCAATCATGGAGAAGGCGCAGGTCTGGGCAGCATTTTGTTCCACCGTGTATGGGGTTTCCATGAATAGGGGGCTGACTCGATGGCAGCTAACAGCAGCAGGTAAGCTTAAACCTGGGAGGGGGATTTCTTTTTGATAGGTGATCAAATCCTGTGTATATAGTTGTGACTAATCAATAATGACCACACACTTGAGGGGCTGATTATCCTAAGGGGCTGGGGTTATGATGCCAGCTTGCTGTGGTGACTCAAATCCCTTGAGCTTCAGCAGAAAAGGAAATACAGTGATAATAGTAAAGCTCTCTTGACTTTCTTTCACAGCTTCCTAGGCTGGATTTTAACTTCTCATGAAGAGAGTAAATCAGCATCAAAATATATTTATCATTTATTATTTATTCAAACCTCAGAAGACACATTTAACTCTTGCTGTTTTGTGCACTAAAGAAAGAAAGCAAACAAAAAATTACCTCAAGCAGAAAATAAAATACATATTTTGATAATGTCTTATTTTGCACCCAAGTTGTGAGAGCTTGTAAATCAAAAAGAATATGGAAGATGCTGCATGCTTATGTAAACAAGACTTCCTGTTAGCCCCATTCCTCCACCAGGTGGATTATATATCTCATTATACCTATATGCACTTCCTTTCCCAGTACTAGTCTGCAGTTGGATGTTGGATTTCCAAACAGCTGGAGTTTGGAAAACACAACCTATGTTCTCTCAGCCACAGCCCCGCAGACATGCTCCCCAAGACCAATGTCAGAACACGCATTGTGTGGGAGGTGGTCATGGGTTCTCCTTGTCATGCCTTGGGGGTGTGGTCAGCTGATGCACAGGGCTCCTGATGGAGGGGACTCTGGTCGTCAGAACTCCCATTCTTCAGTGAGCATGAGCATCCCAAATGTGACTGGGGCATCTCAGACTTTTCCAGCTATTTTCTAAGATGTTTTTCTGCTCCACCAAATCTAAAATATTCTCCGCCATTTACTTTTCCCCTTAATTTTGTAAACCTAAGGGTCTTTTAAAAGAAAATGTTATCCATAATGTTTTTGATTCATTTACACTTAAATCATTAAAAGCCTGTTTTGTAAGAGGTTTTTGGTGTGAAAAAAGTTTTTTTCTGGGTCCTTTTAATAAGTCATTTAAAGTTGGTCTCTCTTCCCTTTACCACCTACCCCATCTCGCACTTTGGAAAGGAAAAAAAAAAAAAAAAGAAAACCCAGAAATCCAAAACATTGAATTTTGTTGGGAGCAGATGATTTTTAATCCCAAAGCAATGAGGTTTGGTAAACCTACAGCTCACACGTATCAATTTGTTCTCAACTGGGGTGTGTGCACACTGCCCAGAATTCAGATACCAGATAGTTAAAATATGATGCCCTTTCATGCTCATGTAAGTTTGTGAAATGATGCCTTATTTTGTTTGCAAGTTTCCAGCCAAAATAACTGATACTATTCAAAGTCTATTTACAAGTCTCTCATTCCACACACTTCACACATTCCGTGGCCTCCTAACATCTCTCCTACCCCCAGCCTCTCCAAGGGCACCCTCTCATGGGCAGGTTTCAAAGCACCCTTCTTATGTGTCCAATATTTGAATAATAAACCCCTTGCTGCTGAGTTGATTCTGACTTGTAGCAACCCTAGAGGACAGAGCAGAACTGCCCCATGGGGTTTCAATATCTGAATACTGGTTCTAAACTCAACATAACTCAGTTTACCTAGATCACTAAAATTATGCCTGTGAGGCATTGACAAGTGGAAAGAAGAATAGCATACAGATTCTTGGAGTCTCAAAAAGATTTTCTTAAATACTCTGAAAAATAAGCTTTAAAGGAAATTAATCATGTGGACAGTGTTATTTGTTCCAACCCTTTCCTTTGTGAACAGTTGCCACAAAAGGTTTTCATGCTGAGTTTTCTCTTGTATACTTCCATAGCAATGTTGGGCATTTTATTTGGAGTCCATTGCCCTTTGGAAGATTCCACATTGTGGTATCGAAAACTTAAGGGGCAGTTTTTTGTTTTTTTGTTTTTCCTTCTGAGTATTTTAAGCCAACCAAAACTTGTAAGCAAAATATTAATAGTAGTACTAATGGGATTAATGAGTTCTCAAACTGTGAACTATTTACAAATTAAACATTTGCAGATGTAACACTATATAACAAAACCCAGGGAAACCTGCCTACCCTTAGATTTACCAATTCAATGATTTAACTTGCAAAAATATACGCAAAGGGAATAATGATAGATTAGTACAAAGGTTTTGCTGCAATAATTTTGTTTCTAATAGAAAAAAATTGAACTATAGAAAACTAACCCAATATAAAAAATTAGGAGATTGAATCAAAGTGAAGTGTTTCAGAAAAAGTAACAAAATACAACCATTTATAATACAGTTCTAGGAGAACATATAATGATACAGGAAATTTTTTGCAGTCTATTGAGTGTAAAATCTAAATTTCATAAGGGAGTTATTGCATGATTCTACATTGAACCTAAATATTAAGACTCAAAGAACTGAAATGAAAATTAAGGCATTTAAGATAATTTTAATTTTCTTTTTTTTTGTATGTATTTTAAACATCTTATACAATGTACATGTAATGTACTTGTGTAATTTTTTTACATTTAAAAAAAATCTAGTGTCTTCCTGATGTTAAAAAACAAACGGCAAAAAATATTTCAAGCCCTAAATTTCTAATCTAGAAAACAAGTGCATTTTTTCTAAAAGAGTTCAATGTACAAATGCATTCTATGATTTTATAAGGGCACCCAAATCTCTATACCAAATGCTAAACCTTTCACTTCCCCTAACTTCTGCTAAGGATTAACTATATGCTAATAACTTCATCTTTTTGTGATCTACAAATACAATATAAAGCCTTATCATCAGATGGCAACATCTCTTGAGTAATTAATATTTCTATCTATTGGGACTATCTAAAAGTTAATAATTCTCATATTAATGACTCAAGATTGCATTTCTAGTAATATGAATAAGGACTAGGGCCTTCTTATCACGTAAGAGTCTTAGTATGATCAATGAATTAGTGAGCAGGTAAAATTCCACCCAGTAAATGTTATATTAAGTAGAGTTCTCTAGAACAGACTTATATGTTTGCTCCTAGTGATTTTCTCCCTAAATTTTATGATAATTATAACCAATTTTCTAAATTATATAATCCTGGTCAATAAATCCTTTCTCTGGTCCTTGTTCATACAAAAGAAAAAAAAGAAAAAAAGAACAGTTACTATTGAGTTTATTCCAACTCGTGAAGACCCGTGTGTTATGGAGAACTGCTTCATAGGGTTTTCTTGACTGTAATCTTTACAGAAGCAGACAGCCAGGCCTTTCTTCCTTTGCACTGCTGGGTAGATTGTGACCACCAACCTTTAGTAGTTGAGCTCAAACCATTTGTGCCACCCATCTGTAGAAACAATTCTTCAGAGAGAAAAACTGAAACTCTTTGCCATTGAGTTGATTCCAAGTCATAGCCATCCTAGAGGACAGAGTTGAACTGCCCTATAGAGTTCCCAAGGAGTAGCTGGCGGATTAGAACTGCCAAAGTTTTGGTTAGTACATGGATGCTTAACAACTGCCACACCAGGCTCCCTCACAGAGAAAGCACCTTATTATGTACCCTTTGCATTGTCATTTTGTCCCATTATCAAATGACCCTCTCCCTTTATTTTTCCTTGCTACCATGAATCTCAAAAATATTAATCATTTTCACTAGGAAAAAAAAGTTAAGTACAACTAACTTTCCCAAACTGCACTGATCCCATTCAATCCTCTGAAGAACTGCATGAGGTAGACATTGTTATCATCTCCATCTTGCAGATGAGGAAACTGAGGTCCTCAGACATTAGGTAATTTGCACAAGGGGGTACAGAGAGTAATTAGCAATCAAAGGTTTCTACCTCAATGCTGTCTGAATCCACAATCCATGTTCTTAGCCAACATGCTAGCTTCCTTTTCATTTTAAAAGTGATAATGCATTTAAAATACTTATCACAGTCACTGGCATATAAGAACAGTCAGTAATTACTCACCCAGCCAAATGGAATGTGCCATAGCTAAGGAACATAAAGGAGAAGGCTAAGAAGTCTCTTCCTCTCACAGTTTTCAGAGCATCTCTATTAGCTTCTTAAATAATTATACAAGCTAGGGTATCAGCTCCATTTCATTCTACGTCTATAATTTGCTATATTCTTTCTGACAATGTAATCATCATGATAAAATGCAATTGCTATAAAACAATTTGGAGGCCCGGTAATCCATTATAATGGACTCTGGCCAACAAGAAGGAAAAAATATCTGAGTGACTAGTCCTACTACTGAAATTGACGACGGCATTACATCCTTTAAAATATCTGCTTTGGTTTGTGTATTTAAATTATTTCATTTTCCTTCAGAAAGGATAATTTTGATAACTATTTTAGCCTATATCCCATTCCGTGGCTTGGGAGTTTACATTAAAATTAAATAAAAACATTTAACGATATGGGTACTCTCCTTGTCGAGTCCATATTTTATACTTCCTTCTTCACTAAAATATAGGAAATTAGAGAGAGAAAAAAGCAGAGAGCTAGACTATGTTGTGTGACTGACATATTTGGATCCTGAATTACATGCACGCTCTTCTTATCTCTAAGTTCATCAGAATTAGTAAAGAATTCACGTAAAGTTCTTTTAGAACTTAGGATAAGTGTGATATATGTTTTAGGTTATGGCAATTATTAGGAATAAGAACAAGAATAAAATTCTTTCACGCCATCATTTCAACAATGTACATCAAATACATTACAAGGACAAACTTCACATTTGAGTAACGCTAAGCTCCGAAATCTTGCATTTCCAAAAGCCATTACACATATTTGCAGATTTCAGAGCTGTCCCTTGTAGACTGAAAATGTTTTAAGTGGACAGACATCCAAGTCTGCTCCATAAATGATTTCATTTCTTCTGTTTCACAAAACCCTGCAAACTTAGAAGACACAATTAAGTCCTTCTCAAAGCCAAACAATTGTTGACCACGGACAGCCGCTCAGCAGCAATTAAATGGAAAAAAGTATCTACAAAAAATATAAGGCTGCACTTCCTTTGATTGACAACCAAATATAAATTAAACAGCCGCATTATGTTATATAAACTTCATAATTATAAAATGCAAATTTTAAATGCCTTTTCACAGCCTTTGTTTTATATTTAGGTTAATGATTCTATGGTTGCAAGCCAGTCACCACCTTACAACTCCTGTCAATGGATCCTTGTCTAAAGATGTGATGCTTAGACGCAATGGTACCTAGCCTCCCAAGGGTTAAAGAAGTCAAGTCACTCAAAAATCAGGGAGAAAAAGGCACAAAAGAATCCTGTTAGGGTCTGTTGAAGATTAACAGACCACCACACAAAAGCCCCAAAGCATCCTTCAACCTTCTGAAACAATGTACTAAAAACGTTACCATGGGAACAACCAATTAAATAAACCAATAAAAGAGGACAACGATCTACACCTCAACCAAACTACACAAACAAACAGTAAAAAAGAAGCACTATAAATCCATCAAGTTTTAAATGTAACCAGATAGGTTGAGGTTGAGGGAAGGCATAGGAAAGGGAAATAAAAATGCTTTGCCTATGACAATGAAAATAATGGTAAAACAGTAAAAACAAAATGAACAACAGGGTTCAAGACTCAGCATACTACCCCAGTGTTAATATAAATGCCCTTTCTGTTTTGTGCTGTTAATGGGCTGTTTGTGATTTTATCCTAAAATTGTGCATTTAAATGAGCAAAATTGGGAGAAGTCTACAGACTGTTTGGACCCTGCTGACTGAAGTGTAGTCTATAGGAAGTAAATCAAAAAGTCTTGTGGCCACACCATGTCACCCTCCGTATGTTTTAAGATACTGTCTGATGGGCCAAGAGATTTTGTTGTATGTCAGCGACAATTCCAGCCCTTCCTTATCTCAGTGAGCAGAAAGCCAAGAGTAGAATTACACCTAATTCAGGAAAACCAGTGATCAATAGGCCAAGAAAGTTCCATCCAAGAATATTGACCCAAAGTTTATGGAATCATATTGGATCAAGGAGACAAATAGTTTTAGAGATGATTGCCCTGGTGGCGCAGTAGTTAAGAGCTCAGCTGCTAACCGAAAGGTCTGCACTTCAAATGCACCGGCCGCTCTTTGAAAACCCTATGGGGTAGTTCTACTCTGTCCTATAGGATCTCTACGAGTCGGAATCAACTCGATGGCAACGAGTTTGGTTTGGATTTTTTTGAAGAGGAGAAATTGATGGGGCAGTTGATTGCTTGTATGGCTGATTAATTTAAGGGTACTCAATATGGAAAATTTCACCTTGCCTATTTGGTGTTTTTCAATTGCTATCTCTGTCTCTAAAGGTTGTTTATAGAATTAATTAAATACATGCATATAAAATCCTTCCAAATTAAATTTAAGAACAGAAACACTAACAGAGGACAGCAACTGTAAAGCACCTCTGGGGAGCTATGTCTATTGTGAGAACCTGGGAAATACTTCTTTGCTAACAGCCACCTCTTACAGTTTGTAAAGATAAAATGGAGCTCTGAAACATCAAAAGATACGTGAAAACAGCTGGATACAACGAGAGAACCCAATCCCCCTTTGGTTCCAGGGGATTTTCCATAATTGGCCTACATGAGAGAAAGTCAGTTAAAGTGCTTTTTTTTTTTAAATTGTACTTTAGATGAAGGTTTACAGAACAAACTAGCTTCTCATTAAACAGTTAGTACATATATTGTTTTATGACATTGGATAACAACCCCAAGACATGTCAGTATTCTCCCTTCTCAACCTTGGGTTCCCTATTGCCAGCTTTCCTGTCCCCTCCTGCCATCTAGTCCTTGCCCCTGGGCTGGTGTGCCCCTTTAGTCTCATTTTGTCCTATGGGTCTGTCTAATCTTTGGCTGAAAGGTGACTCTCTGGAGTGACTTCATTACTGAGCTAAAAGGGTGTCCGGGGGCCATACTCTCAGGGTTTCTCCAGTCTCTGTCAGGCCAGTAAGTCTGATGTGTTCTGAGTTAGAATTTTATTTTACATTTTTCTCCAGCTCCATCCAGGACCTTCTATTGGGATCCCTGTCAGAGCAGTCAGTGGTGGTAGCTGGGCACCACCTAGTTGTGCTGGACTCAGTCTGGTGGAAGCTGTGGTAGTTGTGATCCATTAGTCCTTTGGACTAATCTTTCCTTTATGTCTTTAGTTTTCTTCATTTTCCCTTGTTCCTGAAGTGGTGAGACCAGTGGAGTATCTTAGATGGCCACTCACAGGCTTTTTAGACCCCTCTTATCTATTGCCTATTTAGGGTTTTCCCACCTCCTCCCCTTCCCTCCCTCATAACCATCAAAGATTTTTTCTTTTTGTGTGTAAACATTTTCATGAGTTTTTATAGTAGTGGTCTCATACAATACTTGTCCTTTTGTGATTGACTTATTTCACTCAGCATTATGCCCTCCAGATACATCCATGTTGTGAGATACTTCACAGATTCATCATTGTTCTTTACCATTGCGTAGTATTCCATCGTGTGTATGTACCACAGTTTGTTGATGGGCATTTAGGCTGTTTCCAGTTTTTGCTATTTTGAATAATGCTGCAATAAACATGAGTGTGCATACGTCTATTTGAGTGATGGCTCATATTTCTCTAGGATATATTTTTAGGAGTGGAACTGTTGGATCATATGGTATTTTTACTTCTAGCTTTCTAAGGAAGCACCGTATCGTTTTTCAAAATGGTTATACCATTTTGCATCCTTACCAGCAGTGCATAAGAGTTCTAATCTCCCAGTAGCCTCTCCAACATTTGTTATTTTCTGTTTTTTTTAATTTGTGCCAGTAATGCTGGGGTGAGATGGTATCTCATTCTGGTTTTGATTTGCATTTCTCTAATGGCTAGTGATCTCCAGCATTTCCTTATGTGTCTGTTGGCCGCTTGAATGTCTTCTTTGGTGAAGTGTCTGTTCATTTCCTTTGCCCATTTTTTAATTGGATTCTTTGTCTTTTTGCTGTATAGGTGTTGGATTTTCCTGTAGATTTTAGAGATTAGAACTTTGTCGGATTTGTAATAGCCAAAAATTTTTCCCAGTCTGTAGGTTTTCTTTTTACTTTCTTGGTGAAGTCTATTGATGAGTTAAGTGTTTAATTTTTAGAAGAGCCTGGTTATCAGCTTATCTTCTGGAGTTTGTATGTTGTTAGTTATGGTTTGTATTCTGTTAAAGCTGTGTATTAGGTTCTCTAGCATTGTTCCTATTTTTTCTTCTATGATCTTTATAGTTTTTGGTTTTATATTTAGGTCTTTGATCCATTTTGAATTAATTTTTATGTGTGGTGTGAGGTACGGATCCTGTTTCATCGTTATGCAGATGAACATCCAATTTTGCCAGCACCATTTGTTAAAAAGACTGTCTTTTCCTGTTTGATGGATTTTTGGCCAGGTGACGGTAGGTGGATGGATTTACACCTGTGTTCTTGATTCTGCTCCATTGGCCAATGTATCATCACCAGGCTGTTTTGACTACCGTAGCTGTACAGTAGGATCTGAGGTCAGGTAGTGCAATTTCTCCTACTTTCTTCTTCTTCTTCAGTAATACTTTACTTATCTGGGTCCTCTTCCCTTTCCATATAAAGTTAATGATTGTTTTTTCCCATCTCTTTAAAGAATGTTGTTGGTATGTGGATCAAGATTGCATTACATTTGTAGACTTCTTTGGGTAGAATTGTCATTTTCACAATGTCGTGTCTACCTATCCCTGAGCATGGTTCTTTTTCCATTATGTAGGTCTCTTATGGTTTCTTGCAGTAGTGTTTTGTAATTTTCTTTGTATAGGTCTTTTACATCCCTGGTTAGATTTATTCCTAAGCATTTTATTTTTTTAGGGGCTATTATAAATGGTATTGTTTTCCTGATTTCCTATCCATCATTCTCTTTGTTGGTATATAGGAATCCAACTGATTTTTGTATGTTTATCTTGTGTCCTGCTATTCTGCTAAATCTTTCTTAGTTCTAGTGGTTTTCTCAAGAAGTCTTTTGGGTTTTTTATATATAGTATCGTATCCTCTGCAAATAGGGACAGTTTTACTCCTTCATTACCACTTCGATGCCCTTTATTTCTTTTTCTTGCTTTATTACTCCAGCTAGGACTTTCAGCACAATGTTAAATAGAAGTGGTGATAAAGGACATCCTTGTCTTGTTGCTATTCTCAAGGGGAATGTTTTCAGCTTCTCTCCATTAAGAATAATGTTGACTGTTGGTTTTGTATACATGCCCTCTATTAGGTTGAGGAATTTCCCTTCTATACCTATTTTACTGACAGTTTTTCTTAGGAATGAGTGTTGGACTTCGTTGAATGCCTTTTGTGCGTTGATTGAGATGATCATGTGACTCTCTTATTCACGTAGTGGATTACGTTGATTGATTTTCTAAAGATGATCCGTCCTTGCATACCTGGTATGAATCCTACTTGGTTGTGGTGTATTTTTTTTTTTTTTTTTTTTTTTGCTATGATGCTGAATTCTATTGGCTAGAATGTTGTTGAGAATTTTTGCATCTATATTCATGAGAGATATTGGTCTATAATTTTCTTTTTTGTGATGTCTTTGCCTGGTTTTGGTATTAGGGTAAAGTTGACTTCATAGAATGAATTGGAAGTAGCCCTTCTTCTTCTATGTTCTGAAATGATTTGAGTAGTACTGGTGTAAGCTCTTCTCTGAGTGTTTGGTAGAATTCTCCAGTGACCATCTGGACCAGGGCTTGTTTTTGTTGGGAGTTTTTTCTATTACTTTTTCAATCTCTTCTCTAGTTATGGGTCTTGTCATAGATTGGATTATGTCCCCCCAAAAATCTGTGTATCAGTTTGGCTGGGCCTTGATTCCTGGTATTGTGTGGTTTTCTTATATGTTGTAAATCCTACCTCTATGATGTTAATGAGGGAGGATGGTCAGCAGTTGTGTTAGTAAAGCAAGAGTCAATCTACAAGACTGGATTGTGTCCTGAAGCAATTTCTTTTTTTTTTTTTTTAGGAATGCCAAGGAAATTAATTTTTTGTTTTAATTGTACTTCAGGTGAAGGCTTACAGAACAAATAATTTCTCATGAAAGAGCAGTACATGTATTGCTTTATGACATTGGTGAACAACCCGAACATGTCAACCCTCTCCCTTCTCGACCTTTGTTTTTTTTTTGGGTGAAAATATACATAGCCAAAGATACACCATTTCCAAAATTTCTACACTCACAGTTCAGTGACATCGACTACGCTCTTCCAGTTCTGCTGCTATTCTCACTTTAGATGAAGGTTTACAGAACTAAAGAGTTTCTCTTTTAACAATTAGTACACATTGCCCTATGACAATGGTTAACAACCTCACAACACATCAACACTATCCTTACTCAACCTTGGGTTCCCTATCACCAGCTTCCTTGTCCCCTTCTGCCTTCTGGCCCTTGTCCCTGGACTGCTGTACGTCATTAGTCCCAACTAGTTTTATGGGGGCTGTCCACTCCCCGGCTGAACGGTGAACCTTGGAGATGACTTTGACCACTGAGCTAAAAGGGTGTCTGGAGATCATAATCTTCGGGTTTCTCCAGTCTCCTTTAGGCCTTTATTTTGTTGCGAGTTAGAACTTTGTTCTACATCCTTCTCTAGCTCTCTACAGAACCCTCTGTTGTGATCCTGGTCAGAGCAGTCAGTGGTGGTAGCTGGGCACCATCTAGCTGTACTGGACTCAGTCCAGTGGAAGCCTTGGTAGCCGTGGACCATTAGTCCTTCAGACTAATCTTTTCCTTGTATCCTGTTCTCTTCATTCTCCCTTGCTCGCAAACGGATGAGACCAGTGGAGTACCTTAGATGGCTACTCACAGGCTTTTAAGACCCCAGATGCTACTCACCAAGATAGAATGTAGAAAATTGTCTTTATAAACTGTGTTATGCCAATTGAGCTAGATGTTCCCTGAGACCATGGTCCCCACAGCCCTCCGCCCAGCAATTCAGTCCATCAGGGAGTTTGGATGTGTCTATGGAGCTTCCATGACCTTCCCTTGTACAAGTTGTGATGGTTTCCCCTGTATATTGTGTATTGTCTCACCCTTCACACAAGATACCACTTATATACCGCCTATTTAGTATTTCCACCCCACCCCTTCCATCCCCCGTAAACATCGAAGATTGTTACATTTTGTGTGTGAACTTTTTTATGGGTTTTTATAGTAGAGGTCTCATACAATATTTGTCCTTTTTGATTAACTTATTTCACTCAACATAATGTCCTCCAGTTTCATCCATGTTATGAGATGCTTCACAGATTCATCATTGTTCTTTCTCGTTGCTCAGTACTCCACTGTGTGTATGTACCATAGTTTCTTTATCCATTCATCTGTTGATGGGCATCTAGGTTGTTTCCATCGTTTTGCTATTGTGAACAATGCTGCCATGAACATAGGTGTGCATAGGTCTATTCGAGTGATGACTCTTATTTCTCTAGGATATATTCCTAGGAGTGGGATTGCTGGATCGAATGGTATGTCTATTTCTAGCTTTCTGAGGAAGTGCGATATCATTTTCCAAAATGGTTGTATCATTTTGCATTCCCACCAGCAGTGCATAAGAGTTCCGATCTCTCTGCAGCCCCTCCAACGGTTGTTATTTCCAGTGTTTTTGATTCGTGCCAGTAATGCCGGGGTGAGATGGTATCGTGCTGTGGTTTTAATTTGCATTTCTCTAATGGCTAGTGATCGCGAGCATTTCCTCATGTGTCTGTTGGCCATTTGAATGTCTTCTTTGGTGAGGCGTCTGTTCATTTCCTTTGCTCATTTTTTAATAGGATTATTTGTCTTTCTGTGGTAGAGGTGTTGGATTTTCTTGTAGATTATGGACGTTAGACCTTTGTCTGACTTGTACTGTCCATAATTTTTTTCGCAGTCGGTAGGTTCTCTTTTTACTCTTTTGCTGAAGCCTTTTGAAGAGCATAGGTGTTTGAGTTTTAGAAGATCCCAGTTATCTAGCTTATCTATGGGGTTTGTGCACTGATGGTTATGGTTTGTATCCTGTTAATGCAATGTATTAAGGCCTTTAGGGTTGGTCCTACTTTTTCTTTGATGAACTTTATAGTTTTAGGCTTTATATTCAGGTCTTTGATCCATTTTGAAGTAGTTTTTGTGTACGGCGTGAGGTATGGGTCCTGTTTCATTTTTTTGCAGATGGAGATCCAGTTTTGCCAGCACCATTTGTTAAAAAGACTGTCTTTTCCCCATCTGATGGAATTTGGGCCCTTGTCGAAGATCAGGTGACCATAGGTGCATGGATTTACACCTGGGTTCTCAATTCTGTTCCATTGGTCAATGTATCTGTCGTTGTACCAGTACCAGGCTGTTTTGACTACTGTAGCTGTATAGTAGGTTCTCAAGTCATGTAGTGTGAGTTCTCCAACTTTATTCTTCTTCAGTAGTGCTTTCCTTATTTGGGGCTTCTTCCCTTTCCATATAAAGTGAATGATTAGTTCTTCCATCTCTTTGAAGAATGTTGTTGGTATTTGGATCGGGATTGCATTGTATTTGTAAATTGCTTTCAGTAGAATTGTCATTTTCACAATGTTGAGTCTGCCTATCCATGAGCATGGTATGTTTTTCCATTTATGTAGATCCCTTTGGGTTTCATGCAGTAGTGTTTTGTAGTTTTCTTTGTATAGGTCTTTTACATCCCTGGTTTGATTTATTCCTAGGTATTTTCACTTTTTAGGGGCTATTGAAAATGGTATTATTTTCCTGATTTCCTTTTCATTGTTCTCCTTACTGGTATATAGGAATCCAACTGATTTTTGAATGTTTATCTTGTATCCTGCTACTCTGATGAATCTTTCTATTAGTTCCAGTAGATTTCTCATGGAGTCTTTAGGGTTTTCTATGTATAGTATCATATCATCTGCAAACTGGGAGAGTTTAACTTCTTCATTACCAATTTGGATGCCCTTTATTTCTTTTTCTTGCCTTATTGCTCTAGCTAGAACTTCCAGCACAATGTTAAATAGGAGTGGTGATAAAGGGCATCCTTGTCTTGTTCCTGTTTTCAAGGGGAACGTTTTCACCCTCTTTCCATTAAGAATGATATTGGCCGTTGTTTCTGTATAGATGCCCTTTATTATGTTGAGAAATTTCCCTTCTATACCTATTTTATTGAGAGTTTTTCTCAGGAATAGGTGTTGGACTTTGTCAAATGCCTTTTCTGAGTCAGTTGAGGTGATCATGTGATACTTTTCTTTCCTTTTAATTGTGTGGTGGATTACGTTGATTGATTTTCTAATGTTGAACCATCCTTGCATACATGGTATGAATCCTCCTTGGTCATGGTGTATTTTTTTTTTTTTTTGATATGATGCTGAATTCTATTGGCTAGAAGTTTGTTCAGAATTTTTGCATCTATATTCATGAGAGATATAGGTCTGTAATTTTCTTTTTTTGTGACATCTTTGCCTGTTTTTGGTATCATCTTTATGCTGGGTTCATAGAATGAATTTGGAAGTGTTGCTTTCTCTTCTATGCTCTGAAATAGCTTGAGTAGTACTGGTACAAGCTCTTCTGTACATGTTTTGTAGAATTCTCAAGTGCAGCCTTCTGGGCCAGGGTTTTTTTTTTGGTTGGGAGGTTTTTGATTACCTTTTCAATGTCTTCTCTTGTTATGGGTCTGTTCAGATTTTCAAGATCAGTTTGTTGTAGTTTGGGTAGGCCGTGTGTTTCTAGAAATTTATCCATTTCTTCTAGGGTTTCAAATTTGTTGGAGTATAGTTTTTCATAATATTCTGTTATAATCCTTTTGATTTCAGTTGGGTCTCTTGTAATGTCCCCCATTTCATTTCTTATTTGGGTTATTTGTGTCCTCTCCTGTTTTTCTTTTGTCAGTCTGGCCAGTGGTTTGTCGATTTTGTTGATTCTTTCCAAGAACCAACTTTTGGTTTTGTTGATTCTTTCTACTGTTTTTCTGTTCTCTATTTCATTTATTTTTGCTCTGTTCTTTACTATTTCCTTTCTTCTGGTGGCTGTGGGCTTTTTTTGCTGTTCTCTTTCTGTTTGTTTGAGTTCTGTAGTTTATGTTTTGATTTTGTCCCTTTCTTCTTTTCTGATGTGTGCATCTATTGCTATAAATTGTCCTCTGAGGACTGCCTTTGCTGTGTCCCAATGGTTTTGGTATGATGTGTTTTCATTCTCATTTGATTCTAGGAATTTTTTGATTCCATCTCTGATTTCTTCTATTAGTCAGTGATGTGTAAGTAGGGTATTATTCAGTTTCTATGTAATTAATTGTTTTCCCTTGCTCTTTCTGTTGTTAATTTCTACCTTGATGGCATTGTGGTCAGAGAAGATACTTTGAATTATCTCAACGTTTTGGATCTTGTTGAGGATGGCTCTGTGGCCTAAGATGTGGTGAATTCTGGAGAACATTCCATGTGCTTTGGAAAAGAATGTGTACTTTGCAGCGGTTGGATGGAGTGTTCTGTATATGTCTATGAGGTTAAGTTGGCTGATTGTGCCCTTTAGGTCTTCTGTATCTTTGCTGAGTTTCTTCTTAATTGTTCTGCCCTTTACTGAGAGTGGTGTGTTGAAGACTCCTACAATTATTGTGGAATTGTCAATTTCTCTTTTCAGTGTTGTTAGAGTTTGTTTATTTTATTTTGGAGCCCTGTCATTGGGTGTGTAGATGTTTATGTCTTCATGATGGATCATCCCCTTAATCATTATATAGTGTCCTTCTTTGTCTTTTATAGTGGATTTAATTTTAAAGTCTATTTTATCTGAGATTAGTATTGCCACTCCTGCTCTTTTTATGGTAGTTGTTAGCTTGATATATTTTTTTCCAATCTTTGACTTTTAATAAATTCACATATTTGTTTCCACAGTGTGTGTCTTGTAGACAGCATATTGATGGATCCTGTTTTCTTATCCATTCTGTCACTCTCCATCTCTTTATGGGTGCATCGAGTCCATTTACATTCAGTGTAATTATTGATAGATGTGAGTTTGTTGCTGTTATTTTGTAATGCTTTTTTTTTTTTAATGGGGCTGATGTTTTCTTTATTCTTCTTACTCTCCTGTGCTGAGTTACTTTTGTTTGTGGATCTTTTTTCTTCATTTTTTTGTTTTGTAGGTTTTGTTTTTGCTGAGACTTTATGTTTTTCCTCTTTTTTTAAATGAGTATGTTTGTTAACTTTCTTTGTGGTTACCATGAATTTTACCCTTATTTTTCTAAGTTTGAAGCAGTCTACCAGTACTTGGTATCACCTTGCCTTCCTCTCCATTAGAAGGTTCTATATCTGTGCCATTTATTCTTTTTTATTGTTTTGATGTTTGTTTTCATGTACTGATTAACTGCTCTGATTCCCTTTTGTATTTCTTTTGGTTTTCGATAGTCCTTGAGAGTTCATTTCCTAGATTGGTATCTGGCTGGTATGATCCTTCATCCTAGATTCTTCCTTTGAGGTGAAGTTGTTTCTTCTCAGATGGAAAAACTCCGTTTAATAATTCTTGTAAGTTTGGTTTTGCTTTTACATATTCCCTTAATTTCTGTTTAGCTGGAAATGACCTAATTTCACCATCATATTCAAATGAGAGTTTTGCAGGATATATTCTTCTTGGCTGGCAATTTTTTTCTTTCAAAATTTTATAATTTCATCCCATTACCTTTTTGCCTGCATGGTTTCTGCTGAATAATCTGAGCTTAGTCTTATTGTTTCTCTTCTTTATGTGACTTCTTGTTTTTCAAGAGCTGCTCTCAGGATTGTTTGTCTTTGGTTTTTGTGAGTGTGATTATGATATGCCTTGGTGATCTTCTTTTGGGATCTCTCCTATATGGGGTTCATTGAGCTTCTTGGATGGCCAGCTTTTCATCTTTCATGATATTGGGGAAGTTTTCTGTCAGCAGTTCTTCAATGATCCTCTCTGTGTTTTCTGTTTTCTCCTCCTGTTTTGGAACTCCAATCACTTGCAAATTTTTGCTTTTGATTGTATCCCACATAACTCTCAGGGTCTCTTCATTTTTCTTTTTTCTCTTTTCTGAGTTTTCCTCAAACAGAGTTGTATCCAAGTGTTTGTCTTCAATTCCACTGATCCTGTCTTCCACCATTTCAAATCTGCTTCTCAGCTCTTCTATGACACCATCCATTTCTGAAATCTTGTTGTTTACCTTTTGGATTTCTAATTGTTGTCTTTGTATAATTTCTAGTTGTGAATTTATTTTGGCATTTTGTTCCTGCATTATTTTCTTGAATTCTTCCAATTTTTGTCTGTATTTTCCATGAATTTTTGTTTTTTCCTCATTTTTGTCTGGTTTTTGCTTCACCTCTTGGATAATTCTGAGTATTAGAGATTTGAATTCCCTATCAGGTGGTTCTAGTGCCTCGTCTTCGACTGGAAAGTCACCTGGTTTTCTATTTTGGATGCCTACTGGAACAATCTTGTCCTGTTTTTGTAAAAGTTTTGATATTGTCTGCGGTCTTCGGGGCATTCAGTAGTTATTTTTCTCGTTTACTGATTGTAGATTTGTTTGTTTCTCCCCTTTTCAAAAAAATTTGCTACATATGAGCAGGTGGGCTGTGTGTTCTTTGTTGTTTGCTCTTCTGTAGGCACGATACTTTTCGCCTCCTTCTCCAATTGGCAGGGTCAGTCACTCAGATATGGTATGGCAGGGCAAGTCTGGCTGAAGAGGAGTTACTGGGATGGGTTGTTTGTGGCACCCACCACAGCCCCCAGGTCAGGTCGGTAATCAGTGCAGCACAGATTCTAGTAGGCTGTGCCTGTGCTGCTTGGGTGGTGTGATTTTAAGTGCATGGTGCGGGTAGGCAGGATGTAGCATGGAGATTGTTATGTGTGGAGCTAAGAAGGTTATGGGAGAGAGGAGAGAGAAACAGGAGCCAAAAACATACAAACGAACAAAAAAGAATGCTAGGGGAGCTTGCCGTTGGAGTGGAGAGATGAGAGACTATGAAATGGAGAAAAACAAAAAGGGGAAGAGGAAGAAAATAAACAAAAGTAATGAATGAATAAATAAAAATCAGAAAGGTTAAAGAACAGCAAAGTTCCCAGGGTTCCCACTGGTGCAGCTATGACATCTGGGGAAGTTGCTCTCAGGTGTTTCAGTACAGCCTGGCTAGAAGGCGTAGAGGTATACAATGCCAGGTATTCCAGGAACAGAAAGAGAAGGAAGATACAGAGAGATGAAAAACAGTAATGAAGAAAGACAAAAAGGGAAAAAGAGGGAAAAGAAAACAAAACAAATTAAAAAAAAAAAAGAACAGAAAAGCCCCACAGAAAACATTAAAAAAAAAGAACAGTGAAAAAAGAAATGCTCTCAGGGATCCCTCTGCACATCTGTGCAATCCGAGGGGGTAGTTTCCAAGCCAGGCAGTACCACCTGGCCAGAATGGGTTCCTAACTCAAGAAAAGGAAAAGAAAAGAAAAAACAAACAATTCAAAACAAATGGATGAACAAAAGCCCTGGGACCCCACCAGCACAGCATCCCAGGCCAGGAAGTAGCTCCACACTCAAACGGAGCTCTGCAGCCCTTCAGGAAGGAGCAAAGATGGTGCACGGAGCCAGGTATTTGAGAGAAAGGAGGGGGAGGTGGTGAGAGGTAAGGAAGAAATCAAAAGAAATGGGAAAAAAGCAACACCAGCAGCCAACAAATGGCACTCAGAGAGCCAGCTAGTGCAGGCTGGTGGAATCCAAGCAGTCATTGTTTCCCGGACAAGAGGTTGCGGCCACGGGAAGCAGAGGAGGCCGAGTGGGGGTGAAGAAGGGTAGGGGTTGGGAAAGCGTATATCAGTAATTACCGGAGTTCTGCAGCCCCTCAGGAAGAAGCAAAGATGGCACACGGAGCCAGGTATTTGAGCAAAAAGAGGGGGAGGTGGTGAGAGGTAAGGAAGAAATCAAAAGAAGTGGAAAAAAAGCAACACCAGCGCCAACAAATGGCACTCAGAGAGCCGGCCCGTTTGGGTCCATTGAATCCAAGCAGCTGGTGTTTCCCAGACAAGAGACTGTGGCCGCGGGAATCAGAGGAGGCCAAGTGGGGGTGAAGAAGGGTGGGGGTTCAGAAAATGTATATCGCAAATTACTGGTTGTTTTGTGTCCCGCTGAAAGCTCCGTGAAGCTGCTTTCTCATACCTCCATTTGCTGGTCTCCAATAGGAGTCCAAGATGGCGGATCTGCACTGCTTTAGCTGTTAGAGGACCTCTGCATGAATCTCTCCTCACTCTCTGTCAGTTTTCTCACACCTTTGGTGCTTGGCTGAGTTCTTTATCTCTTTATTTGATGTTTTAGGGTTTCAGGATTGTTTTCTCGGTTCAGCTTAGTTTTTCGGATCTTTGCTGTGGAGGGATGGCATGGTGCTTCTGCCTAGAGTGCCATTTTGCCAGAAGTCCCCTGAGGCAATTTCTTGAGATATAAAGGAGAGAAGTGAGCAGAGAAACAGGGGGACCTCATATCACCAAGAAAGCAGTGCCGGAAGCAGAGCCTGTCCTTTGAAGCCAGTGTATTCATGTAAACAAGCTCCTAGTCCGGGGGAACACTGATGAGAAGGCCGACAGAAAGAAAGACTTCCCCTGGAGCTGATGACCTGAATTTGGACTTTTAGCCTACTTTACTGTGAAGAAATAAAATTCTCTTTGTTAAAGCCATACACTTGTGGTATTTCTGTTACAGCAGCACTAGATGTCTAAGATAGGTCTGTTCAAATTTTCAACATCAATTTGTGATAGTTTGGATAGGTAGTTTGTTTCCATAAATTTGTACATTTCCTCTAGAATTTTCCTCAAATTTGTTGGAGTATAGTTTTTCATAATACTCTGTTATGATCCTTTTTATTTCAGTTGGGTCTGTTCTAATGTCCCCCATTTCATTTCTTATTTGGGTTATTTGCCTCCTCTCCTGTTTTTGTTTCGTCAGTTTGGCCAGTGGTTTGTCAATTTTGTTGATCCTTTCAAATAACCAACTTTTGGTTTTGTTGATTTTTTCTATTGTTTTTCTGTTCTCTATTTCGTTTACTTCTGCTCTGATCTTTATTACTTTATTACTTCCTTTCTTCTGGTGGCTGTTCTCTTTCTATTTGTTTGAGTTGTGTAGCTAATGTTTTATATTTTGTCCCTTTCTTCTTTTTGATGTGTGCATCTATTGCTATAAATTGACCTCTGAGCTCCACCTTTGCTGTATCTCAAAGGTTTTGGTATGATGTATTTTCATTCTCATTTGACTCTAGGAATTTTTTTGATTCCATCTTTGATTTCTTCTGTTACCCACTGGTTTTTAAGCAGGGTGTTATTTACATTCCATGTAATTGATTTTTTTTCCTTGCTCTTCCTGTTATTAATTTCTACCTTGATAGCATTTTGATCAGAGAAGATACTTTGTATTATCTCAATGTTTTGGATATTGTTGAGGGTTGCTTTGTGGCCTAATATGTGGTCTATTTTGGAGAACATTCCATGTGCGTTGGAAAAGAATGTGTACTTTGGAGCTGTTTGGTGGAGTATTCTATACATGTTTAGAAATTCAAGCTGGCTGATTGTGGCCTTTAGCTCTTCTGTATCTTTGTTGAGTTTCTTTCTAGCTATTCTGTCCGTTATTGAGAGTGGTGTGTTGTAGTCTCCTACTATTATAGTAGAACTGTCAAGTTCTCTTTTCAGAGCTGTTAAAATTTGTTTTATGTATTTTGGATCCCTGTCATTGAGTGCGTAGGTATTTATTATGGTTAAGTCTTCATGCTAGATGGTCCCTTTAATCATGATATAGTCCTTTTTTGCCTTTTATGGTGGATTTAGTTTTAAAGTCTATTCTATCTGAGATTAGTATTGCCACTCCTGCTCTTTATTGGTGGCTGTTTGCTTTATATATTTTTTTCATCCTTTGATTTTTAATAAATTTACATCTTTATTTCTGGTGTGTCTCTTTTAGACAGCATATTGATGGATCCTACTTTTTATCGGTTCTGTCACTCTCTGTCCTTCATGGGTGCATCTAGGTCATTTATGTTCAGTGTAATTACTGATAAGTGTGAGTTTATTGTTGTCATTTTGTAGTGCTTTATTTTGTGGTGCTGACGATTTCTTTGTTCCTCTTACTCTTGTGTGCTGAATTCCTGTGGTTTTTATTTATTTATTTATTTTTTTTTTTCATTTCTTTTGTGTTTGTAGATTTTGTAATTATTGAGACTTTATGTTTTTCTTCATTTTGATGAGTATATTTGTTTACTTTCTTTGTGGTTACCTTGAAATTTACCCTTATCTTCCTAAGTTTGAATCAGTCTATTATTACTTGGTATTGTTTTGCCTTCCTCTCCATTAGAAAGCTCTATACCTACACTGTTTATTACCTCTTTTATTGTTCTGATGTTGTCATTTACAGATTAACCTCTCTGGTTCCCTGTTGTAAATCTTTTCGTTTTGAATAGCCCTTGAGAGTTCATTTCCTAAGTTGGTATCTGGCTGATGCGATCTTGTGTCCTAGAGTCAGGCTGTCATCTGATGTTTGTTCTCAAACAGAAGGACTCCCTTTAATACTTCTTGTAAGTTTAGTTTGGTTTTTACATATCCCCTCAATTTTTATCTGGAAATGTCTTAAGTTCACCATCATATTTGAGTGAGAGTTTTGCAGGGTATATTATTCTTGGTTGACAATTATTTTCTTTAAAGATTTTATGTATGTCGTCCATTGCCTTCTTGCCTGCATGGTTTCTGCTGAGTAATCTGAGCTTAGTCTTATTGTTTCCCCTCTGTATGTGACTTTTTGTTTTTCTTGAGCTGCTCTCAGGATTCTTTGTTTGTGTTTGGTTTTAGCGAGTGTGATTATGATATGCCTTGGTGATTTTCTTTTGCTTTCTACCCTATATGGGGTTCTTTGAGCTTCTTGGATGGTCAGCTTTTCATCCTTCATGATATTAAGGAAGTTTTCTGTCAGCAATGCTTCAATGATCCTCTCTGTGTTTTCCATTTTCTCTCCCTTTTCTGGAACTCCAATCACTTGCAAATTTTTGCTTTTGATTGTATCCCACAAAATTCTCAGAGTTTCTTCATTTTTCTTTGTTCTGATTTTTCCTCAAATTTGTATTCAAATGTTTGTCTTCAATTTTGCTGATCCTACATTCTATTGTTTCAAAACTGCTCCTCAGTCCTTCTATGACACTGTCCATTTCCGAAATCTTGTTGCTTATCTTTTGGATTTCTAATTGTTGTTTTTATTTTATTTCTAGTTTGAATTTATTTTCGGATTTTGTTCCTATATTATTTTCCTGAATTCTTCCATTTTTTTTTGTCTGTATTTTCCAGAAATTTGTCTATTTTTTCCTCATTTTTGTCTGCTTTTTGCTTTAACTCTTGGATAACTCTGAATATTAGAGATTTGAATTCCCTCTCAGGTAGTTCTAGTGCCTTTTCTTCTACTGGAATTTTGTGTGCTGTTTTATTTTGGATGCGTACTGGAACTATCCTGTCCTGCTTTTTTATATGTTTTGATATCATCTGCTGTCTTTGGGACAACCAGTATTTATTTTCTTCATTTACTGATTGTAGATTTATTTGTTTCATCCTGCTTTTTGTTTTATTTGGCTGTGTCTTAGTAGGCAGGCTGTGAGTTCTTTGTCGTTTTGCTCGTCTGTAGACACAATATTTGTCATCTCCTTATCCAATGGGCAGGGCCAGTCCCTCAGCTATGGTGCAGCAGGGCAGGTCCAGCTGAAGGGGAAGGGCTGGAATATGTTGTTTATGGCATCTACTGGGGCCAACAAGATGAGCCCATGGTCAGGGCAGGGCAGGTTCTAGTATGTTGTGCCTGTGCTGCTCGGGAGTGCAATGTTCAGTACACAGTGCAGATAGGCAGGAGAGCAGCGGAGTGGGAGGTTGTGATGTGTGGAGCTAGGCTGGATATGGAAGAGAGAGAGGAGAAAGAAACAGGAGCAAGAAAAAAAAAGTGCTGAGGGAGCTTGCCATTGGAGTGGAGAGACAAGAAAATGAGAAATGAAGAAAAGTAAAAAAAAAAGTAAATTTAAAAAATAAAAATTAAAATTAAAAAACCCCCCAGAGATCCCACTGGCATGGCTGCACAGACTGGGGAATGGCTTCCAAGCCTCACAGTACAGCCAGGCTAGAATGGATGGAGATGATACACAGCACCAGGTATTCAGGAGACAGGAAAAGAAGGTAAGTAGAAAGAGACAACAAACTGAGAAATGAAGAAAGATAAAAAGGAAGGAAGAAACAGAAAACAAACAAACAAAAAAGATAAAGAAAAAAGCCCCAAGGGATCCCACCAACATGGCAGTGCGGAAGGGGAAACAGTTCCCCAACTAAGTGGTGCTTCACTGCCTCTCAAGAGGAAGCAAAGATGGCACACAGAGCCAGATGTTCGAGAGAAAGAAGGAGGAGAAGGTGAGAGGCAAGGAAGACACAAAAAGAGGCCGAAAAAAGCAGCACTACCAACAAAGAAATGGCAGTGAAGAAGCTGGCTGGTGTGGGAGAGGGAATCTGCAAAGCATGGAACCGGCGCCTCCTGTTCCATGGTCACGACCCTCTGAGAAGTGGTAGATTGGTCGCCAGGAAGCCAGAAATTGGTCCACTGGGAAGCTGGCAATCTGACCACCAGGAAGCCAAGAATTGGCCTGCCAGGAAGCAGCAAGTCAGCCAGCTGCGGAGCCAGGAATTGATGTGCCGGGAAACCTCAGATTGGCTAGCCAGTAAGCAGCTAGGTCGAGCGGGACGAGGCAGCGTAGGGGGTGGGAAAGCATGTTTCACTGGTTACTGGGTGCTCTGTCTCCTGCTGGGAGCTCTGTGAATCTGCTTTCCTGTACTCCCTGCCAGCCAATCTCCAGCAGGAGTCCAAGGTGGTGGACCCGTGCTGCGTTAGCTGATAGGGGACCTCTGCTTGTAACTCTCCTCGCTCTCTGTTCTCTGTCAGTTTCTTATTCCATTCAGTGCTTGGTTGAGTTCTTCAAATGTTCATTTGATGCTTACGGTTCCAAGACTGACGTTTGTCTCTGTTTGACTTAGTTTGTCAGTTCTTTGCTGTGGTGCTTCTGTCTATAGTGCCATGTTGGCTCCCAGTTTAAGTGTGTTTTAAATTGGATTAGCATATGCCTTTGGATTTCAGGAATGGCGATTAAGATTTTCTGGACGTACATGATATTTTGATTGTACAATTTCACATCATGTGGATTCTTAATGTAAGTATGGTTTAATTATTCCATACTCTTCCTCCCTCCCTTTTTCCCTCCCTTCCTCCCTTCCCTCCTCCCTCCCTCCCTTCCTCCCTTCCTTTATCCCTCCCTCCCTCCTTCCTTCTTCTCTCTCTCTCCTTCTCTCTCTTTTTTGCCACGTTCTCTTCTTGTTCTTTTGCACTTAGAGATAATGCAAAATTATGGTATTTAATGAGTGAAATTTTCCTTTGTGTTTTCGGTCCATTGGAAGATTTCAGAGTAATGCAAAAATTTTCCAGTGGCCTACTGTGCTTGGAATGGAATGTTATATATTTAGCAATGTTATTATTTGCCATTTCTGTGTTCCCTTAATTTCTAGAGCATTGGCCATTTTCTTAGCAGTCTAGACTGAGCCACAGTTGATGGAGGGAGACTTGAAGCGTGCATTACTGTTTTTGGAGATAACAAAAGAATAGAGTCTTAAATATTTCTATGTTAGTAACCTGTGTTTCCTAAACAGATGCTCTTCTAAGATTCTGAAGCTTGCAGCTTTTTGGTATGAGGCAAAACCATTCTCTAAGAGGGTGGAGTCCACTTCTTTGTCTTTGTTTACCCATCACGGGATTGGAAACATTACTGAGGCACTGTTCAATTTAAAATAATGGAAAACCTCACTTAGTTAGAAGAGCATTAAGTATGCTTCCAGAAAGAATAAGAGAACTTGTTTGACTAACTTTAGTTGCAGCTCAAATTTCAAAATCAAATCTGAGTTTTTTGGTGTTTTAGCTTTCTTGCCACTGACAAAACACAGCTTCCTGCTTTTTTAAAGAAAGATATTAAAATTTTAAAAGTATCCTAAGATCAAGTGGCTATTAAACGATTATATGTTGGCGATTTAAGTGGAAATTAATCAGAAGCATATGCTACATTGTGAGTTTTAAAACTAAGGTAGAAATTGTTCAAAGAAACATATTGTGTTCAACTATGCAGCATGCACAAATAATTTATAATGTTGAAAAAATCATAAACTTGGTGTAAATTGATCTATACACGATTAAATAATTCATGGATTGCTTAAGAATGCAAACTTTTTCCAAAGTACAAAGACAAAGATCTAGGTGTATCTAAAGTAGCAAATAAAGAATGTTGTGGATTGAATGGTGTCACCCAAAAGAATTCGTTGAAGTCCTAACCTCTGCACTTATTAATGTGATCCTGTCTGGAAATAGAGTTTTTGTTTTTTATGTTAATAAAGTAATATCAGTGTAGGTTAGATCTTAAACTTAATCCTTTCTGAATGGTGTCTTTTGAAAAGGAAAAACAGAAATTAAGGATCACACACTCATCAGAAGAAGCTTGTGAGCATCCTTCTACTAACCAAGGAATGCCAAGAAATGCCCAGGGCTGCCAGAAGCTGAAAGAGATAAGAAATAATCTTCTCCTAGAGAGGACAGAGCAAAGCCCCGCCAATGCCCTGAATCTGGATGCCTAGCCTCCAAAAAGGTGAAACAGTATATTTTTGTTCTTTAAAGCTACCCACTCATGGTATTTTTGTTACAGCAGTACTAGGTAACTAAAACAAAGTAAAAGAATTAATTTTACTAACAAAAAGATGAAGCATGGTGAACATAAGCATTATCTTTGGTCTGACTACATCCCAGCAAAGATCCAGGTAGTAGTTGGGTGAGTTGCTTCTACTTCCAGTTTTCACTAGCACACCTTTAAAATTCTACTCTGCTGCAATATTCTGCATAAATTCAATCCAGCAGCAGGAACACCAAGTATTGTGGAGAGGAATGACTTTGAATTAAGGAAACAAAAGCAAAAAAAGTGTCCATTAATCCTCCAATAAAACTATAAAAAACTTTGACTATCATCATATCATTATAATGTCATTAATTGGGTTTTAGTTAGAGCAGTGTTTTTCAATCACCAGAGAATTAAACAATGAAAAAATATTTTCCCACCTCAGTCCCACTTCCAAATATGCAGTCTGTCTCCCCTGGCCCTTTACCCTTAGCATTATAAATTGCATCTCAAATACTCTGATACTATTCAGCCTTTTTTTTTTTCTTTTGCCTATGTCCCTGGGTCCTACAGCACAGAATATATCTTAATGCACGATAATGTTAAAACTATAACACTTTGGTCTAAAGTACAGAGGGTAGAGTATTTGTTCTTTTCCACAACACCCACAGTACCTAGTACAGTGCTTGGCACACAGCAGGAACTCAAGAAGTGCATGACGAATAAACTTGTCATGAACAACAAGACTGGTGATCTTGTTGAATATAGATCTGAAGGAGGTTCCTTATAATTTGTTAAGTTCTTCCTGTCCAACCAATTCCATATTAGCAGATTATCTCTTCAGAATTTTCATTCATTCTGTAAGAATAGTAATTTAGTTCCTATTACATGTAAGATGTGACAAGACCCTAAGGTTATATTTGGTGTATCTAGTAAATTCACCCACACTTGCCCTGTAGCGGACTAAAAACACATAGAGTAGAACACATAGGAGGAAATTTTGGCTACAAAGGTGAAGACATGTAGAAGAATTATAAAATACTTTATAAAAAGTTAATCCATTCAAAAGAAGCCTTAGTATAATAAAGGGAAGAGCAGACTCTTCAGGAAATAGAAAGAAACTAATTTTAAAATAATTTTAATATTGTCATGCAGATATAGGAAAATTTTTTTAAAAAATCTACTAGAGAACAGGGAAAATAATTTTGCTACAGAAACAATTTGATAGAGTGAATAGTTGGTTGTACCTCATTAAATACCTAAATAGGGAGTTGGATAGTTAGGTAACCTCCAAAGAATGGGCCAAAAATAATAAGTAAAAGGTACAAGAGGGAAATTGAAATACATGGCAGATAAACCCAGATGTTCTTGCTCAGGAAGGAGGCATTATATTAATCACCTAGAATTTAAGAAAACCTTAATTCCTCAGACAAAAGAGAATATCAAGTCCCTAGCAAAAGAAAATAATTAGAAAGATAGATATATAGGTAAATAGATACTCAATTTTATTTTAAAAACATATTATAATAAAACAAATGATAAAATTTCAGTAAAACTAGTGTAGAGAGGCAGTCCTAAAGTCTCCCAGAGAGAGCGAGAACAATTGTTATAAATAATAAGAAAATGAAACTGACACCATAATTCTTGTCAGCAAAACTGAATGTAAGAAAATAGAGTAATGTTCATAAAAGGCTGAGAAAAAAGAGCTTTGAACTTAACATTTTCTTCCAAGATAAGTTGTCCTTTAAATGTTGGTGTGAACTCAAGATTATAATTATTACTATTATTATTATCAAGAATTCAAAAAGAGAACAAGGTATAAACAGTTTCTGGAAGAATTACTTTAGGATACACTCCATCAAGGAGAAAAAGTAATTCATGACAGGGAAGCTGTTATGGATTGAATTGTGTTCACCAAAATATGTGCTGTAAATCCTAACCTCCATACCTATAGTTATAATTCCATTTGGGAATAGGCTGTGTTTTTTATGTTAATGAAGCAAGATTAATGTAGGATGTGTCTTGAGTCAGTCTTCTTTGAGATATAAAAGAGATTAAGCAAGCAAGTGAGCAGAAGAGAGATGGGGAAGAGAAATGCCAAACCACATGAAGATCGCCAAAGAGTAGAAGTTCAGAAGAGACAAAGACCTTCCTCCAGAGTCAAGAGAGATAAAAAGCCTTCCCCTAGAGCCAGCACCCTCAATTTGGACTTCTACCTTCCTAAACTGAGAGAAAATAAATTTCTGTTTGTTAAAGCCATCCACTTGTGGTATTTTTGTTATAGCAGCACTAGATAACTAAGACTGAATTTGGTACTGAGAGTGGGGGTACTGCTCTAACAAATACCTAAAATGTGGAAGTGGTTTTGGAATTTAGTACTGGGTAGAGACTGGAAGAGATTTAAGATGCCTCATACTAAAAGCAAACGAATGGGGCCTGCTGGGGCCAAGGGGGTGGGGTTGCCACTCAGATGGACTAGGAGAATGGTGCCACCCAAACCCAATGGAGCAGAGTTGCAGGCTCAGTGGGCCTGGAAGGCTGAGCTGAAGCCCAGGGCCAAGGGACTTCCACTCAGAATACAGAGGGTGTAGTCAACCCCCAGAGTCTTGAAGAGACTGCTGGTAGAATTAAGGCCACCAAAGGCAATTCTGGTGAGAGTTCACAAGGAAGTGAGGAGAGCTATAGAGAAAGTCTCTAACAGCTTAGAGAATACGCATGATGTCAGCAACGAATGTGCTAGAAATGTGGATGTTAAATATGCTTCTGGTGAGGCTTTAAAAGAAAATGATGAACATGTGATTGGACAATGGAAGAAGGATAATGGTTTTTACACAGTGTCAAAGAACTTGTCTGAATTATGTTCAAATGTTTGGTGGTAGGTAGAAATAGTAAGTGATGAACCTGGATATCTGGTTGAGGAGATATCTAAGCAAGGTATTAAAGGGGCAGTGTGGTTTATCCTTGCTGCTTATAGTAAAATGCTAGAGAGGAAAGAGATAGACTTAAAAATGAACTCTGTAGGACTTCTGGCAAAATGGCACTCTAGGCAGAAGCACCATGCTGTCCCTCCACAGCAAACATCCAAAAAACTAAGCTGAACAGAGAAAACAACAATCCTGAAACCCTAAAACATCAAATGAAGAGATAAAGAACTCAGCCAAGCACCAAAAGTTGTGAGAAAACTTACAGAGAATGGAGAGCGAGGCAAGATTCATGCAGAGGTCCTCTAACAGCTAACACAGAGCAGATCCACCATCTTGAACTCCTATGGGACACCAGCAAACAAGGTGTACGAGAAAGCAGCTTCACGGAGATTTCAGTGGGATACAAAACAACCAGTAATTTGTGATATACGTTTTCCCACACCCCAACCTTCTTCACCCCCACTCGTTCTCCTCTGCTTCCCGCGGCCACAATCTCTTGTCTGGGAAACACTGGCTGCTTGGATTCCACATGCCTGAACGGGCCGGCCCTCTGAGTGCAATTTGTTGGCTGCTACTGTTGCTTTTTTCTCTACTTCTTTTGATTTCTTCCTTACCTCTCACCACCTACACCTCCTTTCGCTCAAATACCTGGCTCCGTGCACCATCTTTGCTTCCTCCTGAGGGGCTGTGGAGCTCTGTTCGAGTGTGGAGATGCTTCCCGATGTAGGCTGCCACTCTGGTGGATCCCGGGACTTTTGGTCTTTTGTTTGTTTTGAATTGTTTGTTTTCTTTTCCTTTTCTTGAGTTGGGAGCCCTTTCTGGCCAGGTGGTGCTGCGTGGCAAGGAGACTACCCACTCGACTTGCACAGACGTGCAGAAGGATCACTGAGGGCATTTCTTTTTTCGTTGTTTTTTTTTTTTTCCTCTTTTTTCTGTTTTTTGGGGGGCTTTTCTTGTACTTTTTTAAAAAATTTGTTTTCTTTTCTTTTCCCTCTTTTTCCCTTTTTGTCTTTCTTCATTACTCAGTTTCTCATCTCTCTATATCTTCCTTCTCTTTCTGTTCCCTGAATACCTGGCATTGTATACCTCTATGCCCTCTAGCCAGGCTGTACTGCAACACCTGAGAGTGACTTTCCCAGATCTCATAGTTGCACTGGTGGGTTCCCTGGGGACTTTGCTGTTCTTTAACCTTTCCGATTTTTATTTACTCATTCTTTTCTTTTCTTTTCTTTCTCTTACCCTTTCTGTTTTTCTCCATGTCATAGTATCTCATCTCTCCACTCCAACGGCAAACTCCCCTAGCATTCTTTTTTGTTCGTTTGTATATTTTTGGCTCCTGTTCTTCTCTCCTCTCTCCCATATCCATCTTAGCTCCACACATAAAAACCTCCCAGCTACATCCTGCCTAACTGCACTGTGCACTTACCATCACACCACCAAGCAGCACAGGCACAGCCTACTGGAACCTGCCCTGCACTGATTACCGACCTGCCCTGGTGGCTGTAGTAAGTGCCACAAACAACCCATCCCAGTAACTCCTCTTCAGCCAGACTTGCCCTGCCATACCATATCTGAGTGACTGACCCTGCCAATTGGAGAAGGAGGCGAAAAGTATCGTGCCTACAGAAGAGCAAACAACAAAGAACACACAGCCCGCCTGCTCATATGTAGCAAATTTTTTTGAAAAGGGGAGAAACAAACAAATCTACAATCAGTAAACGAGAAAAATAACTACTGAATGCCCCAAAGACAGCAGACAATATCAAAACTTTTACAAAAACAGGACAAGATTGTTCCAGTAGGCATCCAAAATAGAAAACCAGGTGACTTTCCAGTGGAAGACGAGGCACTAGAACCACCTGATAGGAATTCAAATCTCTAATACTCAGAATTCTCCAAGAGCTGATACAAAAACCAGACAAAAATGAGGAAAAAATAGACAAATTCATGGAAAATACAGACAAAAAATTGGAAGAATTCAAGAAAATAATGCAGGAAAACAATGCCAAAATAAAGTCACAACTAGAAATTATACAAGACAACAATTAGAAATCCAAAAGATAAACAACAAGATTACAGAAATGGACGGTGTCATAGAAGGGCTAAGAAGCAGATTTGAAATGGTGGAGGACAAGATCAGTGGAATTGAAGACAAACACTTGGATACAACTCTGTTTGAGGAAAACTCAGAAAAAAGAACAAAGAAAAATGAAGAGACCCTGAGAGTTATGTGGGATACAATCAAAAGCAAAAATTTTTGAGTGATTGGAATTCCAGAATATGGGGAGAAAACAGAAAACACAGAGAGGATCATTGAAGAACTGCTGACAGAAAACTTCCCCAATATCATGAAAGATGAAAAGCTGGCCATCCAAGAAGCTCAATGAACCCCATATAGGAGAAACCCCAAAAGAAAGTCACCAACGCATATCATAATCACACTCACCAAAACCAAGATAAACAAAAAATCCTGAGAGCAGCTTGTGAAAAACAAGAAGTCACATACAGAGAAGAAACAATAAGACTAAGCTCAGATTATTAGGGAGAAACCATGCAGGCAAGAAGGCCATGGGATGACATATAAAAAATCTTGAAAGAGAAAAATTACTGGCCAAGAATAATATATCCTGCAAAACTCTCAGTCAGATTTGATGGTGAAATTAGGTCATTTCCAAACAAACAGAAATTAAGGCAATATGTAACGGTGAAGCCAAACTTAAAAGAATTATTAAAGGGAGTATTTCGATCTGAGAAGTAACAACTTCAGCTCACAGGCAGAATCTAGGATGCAGAATCGTACAAGCCAGGTACCAATCAAGGAAATGAACTCTCGAGGACTATCCAAAGCCAAAAGAAATACAACAGGGAATCAGAGCCATTAATCAGTAAATGACAGTAACATCAAAACAATAAAAGAGAGAACAAATGGCATAGGTATACAACCTTCTAATGGAGAGGAAGGCAAGGCGATACCAAGTAATGGTAGACTGCTTCAAACTTAGAAATATAAGGGTAAAATTCATGGTAACCACAAAGAAAGTTAACAAACATACTTATAAAAATAAAGAGGAAAAACATAAAGTCTCAGCAAAAACAAAACCTACAAAAATAAAAGAAATGAAAAAAAATCCACAAACAAAAGTAACTCAGCACAAGAGAGTAAGAACAAAGAAAATTTCAGCACCACAAAAAAAAAAGCACTACAAAATGACAGCAACAAAGTCACATCTATCAATAATTACACTGAATGTAAATGGACTCAATGCACCCATAAAGAGATGGAGAGTGACAGAATGGATAAGAAAACAGGATCCATCAATATGCTATCTACAAAAGACACACTTAGAAACAAAGATGTGAATTTATTAAGGGGCAAAGGTTGGAAAAAAATATATCAAGCTAACAACTACCATAAAAAGAGCAGGAATGGCAATTCTAATCTCAGATAAATCAGACTTTAAAACAAAATCTACCATAAAAGACAAAGAAGGACACTATATAATGATTAAGGGGATGATCCATCATAAAGACATAACCATAATAAACATCTACGCACACAATGATAGGGCTCCAAAATACATAAAGCAAACTCCAACAACACTGAAAAGAGAAATTGACAGTTCCACAATAATAGTAGGAGACTTCAACACACCACTCTCGGTAAAGGACAGAACAACTAAGAAGAAACTCAGCAAAGATACAGAACACCTAAGGGCACAATCAGCCAACTTGACCTCATAGACATACACAGAACACTTTATCCAACAGCTGCAAGCTACACATTCTTTTCCATTACATACAGAACATTCTCCAGAATTGACCACATCTTAGGCCACAGAGCCATCCTCAACAAGATCCAAAACACTGAGATAATTCAAAGTATCTTCTCTGACCACAATGCCATCAAGGTAGAAATTAACGACAGAAAGAGCAAGGGAAAACAATTAATTACATAGAAACTGAATAATACCCTACTTACACATCACTGACTAATAGAAGAAATCAGAGATGGAATCAAAAAATTCCTAGAATCAAATAAGAATGAAAACACATCATACCAAAACCTTTGGGACACAGCAAAGGCAGTCCTCAGAGGACAATTTACAGGAATAGGTGCACATATCAAAAAATAAGAAAGAGACAAAATCAAAACATTAACTACAGAACTCAAACAAATAGAAAGAGAACAGCAAAAAAAGCCCACAACCACCGGAAGAAAGGAAATATTAAACATCAGAGCAGAAATAAATGAAACAGAGAACAGAAAAACAATAGAAAGAATCAACAAAACCAAAAGTTGGTTCTTGGAAAGAATCAACAAAATCGACAAACCACTGGTCAGAATGACAAAAGAAAAACAGCAGAGGACACAAATAACCCAAATAAGAAATGAAATTGGGGACATTACAACAGACCCAACTGAAATAAAAAGGATTGTAACAGAATATTATGAAAAACTATACTCCAACAAATTTGAAAACCTAGAGGAAATGGATAAATTTCTAGAAACACACTACCTACGCAAAATACAACAAAGTGATGTTGAAAATCTGAACAGACCCATAACAAGAGAAGAGATTGAAAAGGTAATAAAAAAAACTCCCAACCAAAAAAAGCCCTGGCCCAGATGGCTTCACTGGAGAATTCTACAAAACATTTACAGAAGAGCTTGTACCAGTACTACTCAAGCTATTTGAGAGCACAGAAGAGGAAGCAACACTTCCAAATTCATTCTATGAAGCCAGCATTATGCTGATACCAAAACCAGGCAAAGATGTCACAAAAAAAGAAAATTACAGACCTATATCTCTCATGAATATAGATGCAAAAATTCTGAACAAACTTCTAGCCAATAGAATTCAGCATCATATCAAAAAAAAAAAAAAATACACCATGACCAAGTAGGATTCATACCTGTATGCAACAATGGTTCAACACTAGAAAATCAATCAACGTAATCCACCACACAATTAAAAGGAAAGAAAAGTATCACATGATCATCTCAATTGACGCAGAAAAGGCATTTGACAAAGTCCAACACCGCTTCCTGATAAAAACTCTGAATAAAATAAGTATAGAAGGGAAATTTCTCAACATAATAAAGGGCATCTATACAGAAACAACGGCCAACATCATTCTTAATGGAAAGGGGTGAAAACATTCCCCTTGAAAACAGGAACAAGACAAGGATGCCCTTTATCACCACTCCTATTTAACATTGTGCTGGAAGTTCTAGCTAGAGCAATAAGGCAAGAAAAAGAAATAAAGGGCATCCAAATTGGTAATGAAGAAGTTAAACTGTCCCTGTTTGCAGATGATATGATAGTATACATAGAAAACCCTAAAGACTCCACGAGAAATCTACTGGAACTAATAGAAAGATTCAGCAGAGTAGCAGGATACAAGATAAACATTCAAAAATCAGTTGGATTCCTATATACCAGTAAGGAGAACAATGAAAAGGAAATCAGGAAAACAATACCATTTTCAATAGCCCCTAAAAAGTGAAAATACCTAGGAATAAATCAAACCAGGGATGTAAAAGACCTATACAAAGAAAACTACAAAACACTACTGCATGAAACCCAAAGGGATCTACATAAATGGAAAAACATACCATGCTCATGGATAGGCAGACTCAACATTGTGAAAATGACAATTCTACTGAAAGCAATTTACAAATACAATGCAATCCCGATCCAAATACCAACAACATTCTTCAAAGAGATGGAAGAACTAATCATTCACTTTATATGGAAAGGGAAGAAGCCCCAAATAAGGAAAGCACTACTGAAGAAGAATAAAGTTGGAGAACTCACACTACATGACTTGAGAACCTACTATACAGCTACAGTAGTCAAAACAGCCTGGTACTGGTACAACGACAGATACATTGACCAATGGAACAGAATTGAGAACCCAGGTGTAAATCCATGCACCTATGGTCACCTGATCTTCGACAAGGGCCCAAATTCCATCAGATGGGGAAAAGACAGTCTTTTTAACAAATGGTGCTGGCAAAACTGGATCTCCATCTGCAAAAAAATGAAACAGGACCCATACCTCACGCCGTACACAAAAACTACTTCAAAATGGATCAAAGACCTGAATATAAAGCCTAAAACTATAAAGTTCATCAAAGAAAAAGTAGGACCAACCCTAAAGGCCTTAATACATTGCATTAACAGGATACAAACCATAACCATCAGTGCACAAACCCCATAGATAAGCTAGATAACTGGGATCTTCTAAAACTCAAACACCTATGCTCTTCAAAAGGCTTCAGCAAAAGAGTAAAAAGAGAACCTACCGACTGCGAAAAAAATTATGGACAGTACAAGTCAGACAAAGGTCTAACGTCCATAATCTACAAGAAAATCCAACACCTCTACCACAGAAAGACAAATAATCCTATTAAAAAATGAGCAAAGGAAATGAACAGACGCCTCACCAAAGAAGACATTCAAATGGCCAACAGACACATGAGGAAATGCTCGCGATCACTAGCCATTAGAGAAATGCAAATTAAAACCACAGCACGATACCATCTCACCCCGGCATTACTGGCACGAATCAAAAACACTGGAAATAACAACCGTTGGAGGGGCTGCAGAGAGATCGGAACTCTTATGCACTGCTGGTGGGAATGCAAAATGATACAACCATTTTGAAAAATGATATGGCACTTCCTCAGAAAGCTAGAAATAGACATACCATTCGATTCAGCAATTCCACTCCTAGGAATATATCCTAGAGAAATAAGTGTCGTCACTCGAATAGACATATGTACACCTATGTTCATGGCAGCATTGTTCACAATAGCAAAACGATGGAAACAACCTAGATGCCCATCAACAGATGAATGGATAAAGAAACTATGGTACATACACACAGTGGAGTACTATGCGAAGAGAAAGAACAACAATGAATCTGTGAAGCATCCCATAACATGTATGAAACTGGAGGACGCTATGTTGAGTGAAATAAGTCAATCACAAAAGGACATATATTGTATGAGACCTCTATTGTAAAAACCCATGAAAAAGTTCACACACAAAATGTAACAATCTTTGTTGGTTACCAGGGATGGGAGCGGTGAGGGGGAAATACTAAACAGGCAATAGATAAGTGGTATCTTGGGTGAAGGGTGAGACAGTACACAATACAGGGGAAACTAGCACAACTTGTACAAGGAAAGTCATGGAAGCCCCATAGACACATCCAGACTCCCTGAGGGACTGAATTGCTGGGTGGAGGGCTGTGGGGACCATGGTCTTGGGGAACATCTAGCTCAATTGGCTACCAAGGCCTCCACCAGACTGAGTCCAGTACAGCTAGATGGTGCCCGGCTACCACCACTGACTGCTCTGACCAGGATCACAACAGAGGGTTCTGGACAGAGCTGGAGAAGGATGTAGAACATAATTCTAACTCACAAAAAAAAAAAAAAAAGACCAGATTTACTGGCCTAAAGGAGACTGGAGAAACCCGGAGAGTATGGCCCCCAGACCCCCTTTTAGCTCAGTGCTGAAGTTATCTCCGAGGTTCACCATTCAGCCTGGGAGTGGACAGCCCCATAAAACCAAATGGGACTAATGAGGTACAGTAGTCCAGTGACAAGGGCCAGAAGGCAGAACGGGACAAGGAAGCTGGTGATTGGGAACCCAAGGTTGAGTTAGGATATTGTTGATGTGTTGTGAGATTGTTAACCATTTTCATAGGGCAACATGTGTAGTAACTGTTAAATGAGAGACTATTTTGTTCTGTAAGCTTTCATCTTAAGTGAGAATAACAGCACAATTGGAAGAGCGTAGTCAATGTCACTGAACTGTGCATGTAGAAATTTTTGAAATGGTGTATCTTTGGCTGTGTATTTTCACCAAAATAAAAAGTTGAGAAGTTAGAGGGTTGACATGTTGTGGGGTTGTTAACAAATGTCATAAAACAATATGTGTACTACTGTTTCTGAGAAACTATTTGTTCTGTAAGCCTTCACCTGAAGTACGCTAAAAATAAATAAATAAATAAAATAATGAATAAGAAAAGAAAAAGAACTCTGTGAAATGGAAACAAAACTTAAAGATTTGGAAAATTTTGTTGTACGAACTAAGAACATATTTCCTAGAGTTTTCAGTAAGGAAATGGCTACATAATCTTTTGCCAAAGATATTAAGCCTGTGACTGATTGATGTAACCAACTACCACAGCAGAAAAACCATCAGCTTGGACTGAAGGAGACAGAGAAAGAAGGGAAGGAAAGACAGCTGTCTCTCTCTTGGAATACTACAGACAGGAAACAGGCCAAAAGAGTTACATCTGTTGTCAGCCAAGAAATGAAAAGTACCACCTCTGGAGCAGCTCAGAGACTAGCAGAACTGTTGGAAGGAGCATAGGAAGCAGGGTTGCCTTGATTTTAAAAGGTAGAGTCATGGCCTCCTAGGTTTAAAAGAATCAGATCTTCACCAAGTCAGTTCTGGAATATGGGGTTGCAGTTCATGAGTGCCAGAGGGATGGGGCAAGGCCCAAAGCTAAAGGGTGGGTCTGCCATGCCAGAGGGGCAAAAGAATGGGGCTTGCTTCGGTCAGGGGGGTGGGGTTGCCACTCAGATGGACTAGTGGCGTCACCCAAAGCCAATGGAGCAGAGTTGCCTGTCCAGTGTGCCTGGAAGGCTGAGCTGAAGCCCAGGGCCGACAGGTCTCCAGGCAGAATCCAGAGGGCATGGTCAACACCAAGAGTCTGGAGGGCAGGGCCATTGCCTAGATAGTCTCAAAGAACAGAGGATTATTTTCAACTCTTGAGAGTTAATGTAGTTTGTTCTGCTGGGTCTTGTACTTGTTTGGTGTCCATTATCCTTTCTTTCCCTCCAATTTCTCCCATTTGTAATGGAAATATCTACCTCGTGCCTGTTCCATCATTGTATTTTGGGAACAGTTAACTTGTAGTCTAGATTTCAAAGGTTCTCAGATGAAGAGGAATTTTACCCCAGGATGGACTACGCCTAAAGTCTCACCAGATTTTATTTAGATGATTCAGAAGATGAGATTTTGGAATTGATTGAAGAATTTTGAGATGATGTGATTGAGTGCGGGCAAGTTTATTTAAAACAAATTTTAAATCACTCAAGAGGAAATGAAAGTTACAGAGAACTTAAGACCAAATGACAGTGAGAAAACTGAACAGCTAAACTTACAGGAATATGTGTAACCTTAAATGTATTTATTAGAGAAAAATACTGAAATTAAATGAATTTTATTTTCCCTTATGGAAGTGAGAAAAAGAATGAGAAAAGAAATCTAGAAAATATAGATGGAAGAAATCAGTAGAATTTGCAACATAAATTGATAGAGTTCAAATAAGAAAACAAAGTAAATAAACATTTGGCAAGAGTCATGGATTGAATTGTGTCTGCCAAAAATATGTGTACCAGTTCGGCTCAGCGATGATTCCCAATACTGTGTGATCATCCACCATTTTGTCATCTGATGTGATTTTCTTGTGTGTTGTAAATCCTATCTCTATGATGTTATGACATGAGATTAGCAGCAGTTATCTTAACAAGGCAGAACTTAATCTATAAGACTGGATTGTGTCTTGAGCCAATCTCTTTTGAGATATAAAAGAAAAAAGTGAGCAGAGAGACATGGGGCCTCATACCACCAAGAAAGCAGTCCTGGGAGCAGAGCACTTCCTTTGGACCCAGGGTTCCTGCAAGGAGAAGTTCCTAGACCAACGGAAGATTGATGACAAGGACCTTCCTCCAGAACCAATAGAGGACGTCTAGCCTACTAGAGTATGAGAGAATAAACTTCTGTTTGGTGAAACATTCCATTTTGTAGTATTTCTGTTACAGCAGTACTAGATAAATAAGACAGCAAGTATAGCCAAGATTGAAATGGAGAAGTTACAGAAGAACATGGTAGCATTAAAACAAAGGAAAATTATACATACAGAAATAATTTTGTTACATGTTATAGGAAGGTGAAGAAGCAAATATAAAATCCAGACAAATATATTTGATTACATAAAATTAAAGATATCTGCATGGCAACAAATATCATAAACAAAGCCAAAATAAAGACAACGTGGAAAAAGTGAAAAACTAGAGAAAGTGTTTGTAATACACGTATCAAACAAAGGGCTAAATGGCCTAAATAAATGTACAAAGGGCCCCTTTAAACTATTTAGAAAAAGAACAACAATCAATTAGGAAAATGATCCAAGGGCATTGAGCTGAGAAGTAACTCTGAAAGAAATACAAATAACTTTAATCCATATGAAAAAAAAAAATGCTCAATTTAACTTGTAATTAAAAAAAAAAATACAAACTATTTTTCCACCATCTGTTTGGCAAAAAATAAAAAATCAAAGAGTTTAATAATACACTGTGTTTTTCAAGGGATATTTTCCTAATTTGTTGGTGGAGTATAAATTGATACCTTCACTTTAATTGGAAATATCTATCAAAATTAAAAGTGCATACCCTTTGACTCAGCATTTTGTATAAGCTACTCAACATTTAAAGATGCTTCCTACAGCAGTGCTCACACATGTCCATGAAGACATTTATACAAGGATTTTAATTACTGAACCAAAAAATAAAAATAACCTACATTTTTATGAAAGGGGACAGGCTGAGTAAATCATAATATGTCAGTCAAATGCCATACTTTATCTCCATTAAAAAATGCAGTTCTATAAATACTGATACGTAACTATCTTAAAAAAAATACTGTTAAGTGAAAACAAGGTGCAGAACAATGTATGTAATACTCTCACACTTGCATTTTAAAAAGAAGTATATTCACAAGTGTGTCTGTACATACAAACTTAAGCACACACACACTTGTATATGCATACAGTATCTCTGCCAGGGCATTGAACCTGTCTGTAGAAGTGACAGCCTGTAAGTGGAAGGAGGGAAATTGGAACCTGTGAACAGGGGTAGGAGGGAGATTTACTGTTCACTGTATAACCCTCATTTGTAACAATTTGATTTTACCAAGTGCACACATTTCTTTTCCAAAATAACAAAATTTTTAAAATTTTAACATAATGTACAACTTTATAACAATAAATTTGAAAATATGCTAGAATAAGTAGTTTTCTAATAGGAAAATTACAAAAATTGTCTGATGATGAAGTAGAAGGCCTAATTATACCAGTATACAAGATATTAAAATGCTATCAAAAAGCACCAGGCCCAGACAGTTTTGCATAAGCTAACAATCCTTCAGGGACAGGTGTCCCCATACGATTTTTGTTGTTGTTTAATTCCAGAGGATGATAGGAATTCACTCTGCTTGATTTTACGTGGCTTTATATGATCTTTGTATGTCTTTGATAACAAATTGAGTAAAAACAATACAAGAAAATAAATCTATAGGTCAGTATTAAGAGCATAGATAAAAATGCTCCTAAAGGAAAAACTAGCAAAACTAATCCACTGGTATATGAAAAAATAATAATAATAAAAATCCACCGCTTATCTGTCAATGTGTCGTACCGTGGTGGCTTGCATGTTGCTAAGATGCTGGAAGCTATGATACCTGTATTTCAAATATCAGCAGGGTCACCCACGGTGGACAAGTTTTGGTGAAGCTTCCAGACTAAGACAGTCTAGGAAGAAGGACCTGGTGATCTACTTTTGAAAAAATTGGTCAGTGAAAACCTTATGAATTGCTTTGGGACATTGTTTGATACAGTGCCAGAATATGAGTCCCTCATGTTGGAAGACACTCAAAATATGACTAGGGAAGAGCTGCCTGCTCAAAGTAGAGTAACCTTTATGATGTGGATGAAGTAAAGCTTTCAGGACCTTCAGTTGCTTATGTGGCACGATTCAAAATGAGAAGAAACAACTGCAAAGATTCATCAGTAATTGGGAAGTAGAATGTAAGAAGTACGAATCTAGGAAAATTGGAAGTCATCAAAAATGAAATGGAACAGGTGCAGACCAGTATCCTAGGCACTAGTGAGCTGAAATAGACTGTTATTGAACATTTTGAATAGGACAGTCCTACAGTCTACCATGCCGAGAATGACCAATTGAAGAGGAATGGCATCACATTCAATGTCAAAAAGAACATTTCAAGATCTATCCTGAAGTTCAATGCTGTCAATGATAGGATAATATACACATGCCTAGGAGGAAGACCAGGTAATATGATTATTTTTCAAACTTATGCACCAAACACTAAACCAAAAATGAAGAAATTGAAGATTTTTACCAATTTCTGCAGGGTTGCTGCAAGTCAGAATCTACTTGATGGCAACAGGCTCTGCAGTCTGATTGGAATACAAAAGTTGGAAACAAAGAAGAAGAATCATTAGTTGGAAATTATGGCCTTAGTGATAGAAACAACGCAGGAGATTGCATGAAAGAATTTTGCAAGACCAACGACCTATTCATTAGAAATAATTTTTTAAATAAAATAAATGTTGACTACTGTATTTTTGGAAACCCTGGTGGTGTAGTGGTTAAGTGCTATGACTGCTAACCAAAAGGTCTGCAGTTCGAATCCTTCAGGTGCTCATTGGAAATTTATTTTTACACAAATAACGTACACCTTCTACTTTTATTCATCAGCTGCGCCCTCCCTCCTCCCTGCAATGTATTTTTGTAAGCACCCCATGCCAATTTTTTTTTTTTTACATGTTGCTGTAAAAAATATTAGCATGGTGCACTTACAAAAATACCTTGTGGCAGGGGCAGGAGGTAGGGATGAGGGGATGGTTGGCAAACAAACATATAAGGTGTATGTTGTTTCTGGAAAAATGCACATACACCTGGACCTTGCCTGATGAAATACACAGGAATCAAATCAACCACATCTGTGGAAAGAGACAGTGGAGAAGCTCAATATCATTAATCAGAACAAGGCCAGGAGCCAAATACAGAGCAGACCATCAATCGCTCTTATGCAAGTTCAACTTGAAGCTGAAGAAAATTAAAACAAGTCCAAGAGAGCCAAAATACAACCTTGAGTATATCCCACCTGAATTTAGAAATCATCTCAAGAATAGATTTGATGCATTGAACAGTAATGACCAAAGACCAGAAGAGTTGTAGGTTGTGTGTGGGATGACATCAAGGACATCATACATAAAGAAAGCAAAAGGTCATTGAAAAGACAGGAAAGAAAGAAAAGACCAAAATGGATGTCAGAAGAGACTCTGAAACTTACTCTTGAGTGTAGAGTAGCTGATGCAGCTCTAGAAGCGCTCACCTGTCTATGGCAAGAAATTTGAAAGACAGCTACCTGGCCAAGCAACTGGAAGAGATCTATATTTGTACCCATTCCAAAGAAAGGTGCTCCAACAGAATGCAGAGATTATCAAACTATATCATTCATAACACATGTAAGTAAGATTTTGCTGAAGGTAATTCAAAAATGGTTGCAGCAGTACATTGACACTGAACTGCTAGAAATTCTAGCCAGATTCAGAAGAGGATGTGGAACCAGGATTATCATTGCTGATGTCAGATGATCTTGCCTGAAAGCAGCAAATACCAGAAAGATGTTTACCTGTGTTTTATTGACTATGCAAAGGCACCTAACAACAACAACATATTACAAATAATAATAATTCATTCTCATCAATTAGTTTATCAAGGAATGCAGTTCAATAGTAGAAAATCAATTATAATTCACAGGTTAAATGGAAAATTGTTGCCTCAATAAATGTTCAAACAACATTTGCTGTATTTAAATACGTATTTAAGATTAAAAAATAATTTTAAAAAATCCGTGAAAAAAGGCTGATACCAAAACCATACACAAAAAGTAAGAACAGGTTAGCTTATTCCATTGAATGGTATTGGAGCAATTTATGATTAACAAACCAACCTCTTAGAAAGGTAGAACTGATGGGAATTTCCAGACATGGAGAAAACGTACAGTATGTCTGAGAGATACTGTGTCAACTGTCCAGGGTCCATGCTGAGACTCTAGAAATCGACAGTGTTTGCAGGGACAGGAGGAGAGAGAGAAAACAGAGACTGGGCAAGGAGGACGTCTGAGGCAGCACTTCCTTGGCTAATGTGTGTTTACAAGCCCCCACCATGCTTTCCCCGCCAAACTTTTCTTCTGAACTTTGCTTCCAAGGGACGTTAAACTTACTTTTAAGAAAAATGTTCCCTCTGGTTAAATGCATTTGGAAAGGGCAGCATGTTAAATTCTCTTCTTTAGATATTCATAAAACACAATGACATATTATAGGCTCTTGGAAATAATGTAATGATCAAATCTTCCTAACATTTTTTTAGCCAACATTTCCCCAAATAATTTAGCCATGGGACACTTTGTTGTTATTCCTTAGTATTTCTAGTAATGCCTCTAGATACTTGTTCCATGATATGCTAGTTTGGAAAATATTGTCTTAACACAGAAAATATTTATCAGGTAAATCATGTGGACAAGTCAGTCAAAGGTCAAATCCCAGAGTTTCTTAGTATTGAGATCTCCAAGACTTTTGCACTTGCTTCTCCTCAGCAAGAAGCTGCAATAGCCGTGGTTTGAACCTTGCCACCATCTGGGACTGTCCTACCTCTGAAGTCTTCACCTTCAATTCCTAAATTTCTCATGGGAAATTTCTAAAATTCTTCCTCCATATTTCTCACCTCTTTGCTCCCACGATTTCTACTTTTTAACTTTGAGTCTTATAATGTCTAATCTAAGCTTTCTTAGGAGGCAGGTGTGTTTCAGTGGTAGAAATCTCACCTTCCATGCAGGAGATATGGGTTTGATTCCAGCCAACATACATCATGCACAACCACCACCCATCTGTTAGTAGAAGTGTGCGTGTTGCTATGATGCTGAACAGGATTTAGCAGAGCTTCCAGACTAAGATGGAATAGGGCAGCGTTTTATTCCATTGTGCATGGACTTGTCACGAGTCAGAGGCTGACTAATAACAACAAAGTTTCTTAAAACATGGCCCATACAGCCCCTAACTAATTTATTAAAAATGCAGTTTGCTGGAGTCCACTGATAAATTAACATGTCTGGGGATTTGGCCCAGGACTCTTCATTTTAAGAGCTCCCATGTGAGAACCTTATGGCCACAAGAGTCTGAGACCTCTCCTCTAATTTTCCTCGGTCTCTTCTCCCCTCACCTTCTAACCTGATTTCACTTCCTTTCTAGCTGGCAGAAATCTGTGGCTATCTCTCTAATCATGTCTCTGCCAGCACCTCAGTCACACCTGCATATTGCCCTTTGTTGCCTCGACCAGCAAACCACCAAACTCTAATCACACTGACGCCCTCTCAGTTTTCCACTAGTGCCAGTCGCCCCTCTGGGAGAAAGGCATATGACCCTAGAATAATGCTGTGACGAATTTATGATCTCTAATCACAGTTTGAGGTCCCTGGTTGGTGCAAATGATTAACACATTTGGCTGCTAACTGAAAGTATGGAGATTTGAGTGCAACCAGAGGCACCTCAAAAGAAAATCAGCCGTTGAAAACCCTATGGAACGAAGAATTCAGCAACATTGCAGCATACAAGATCGACACACAAAAATCAGTTAGGTTCATTTACACTAAAAAAGAGAATTCTGAAAAGGAAATCGAGAAAACTAGACCATTTATAATAGGGCTCAAAATGATAAAATACCTAGGAATAAACCTTACCAGGGACATAAAAGCCTTATACAATGAAAACTATAAAATACTACTGCTAGAAACTAAATGAGACCTACATAAATTACAAGACGTTTCATGCTCATGGACTGGAAGACTTAATAGTGTGAAAACATCAGTACTACCCAAAGTGATCTGTAGATATACTGCAATCCTGATCTAAATTCCATCAACATTTTCTGGTGAAGTGGAAAAACTAACCACCAACTTTAAATGGAAAGGAAAGAAGCCCTGAATAGCCAAAGTAATATTGAAGAACAAAGTGGGAGGCCTCACACTTGCTGATCTCAAAACATGCTATACAGCTACAGTAATCAAAATGTCCTGGTACTGGCTCAGTGATAGACACATAGACCAGTGGGATAGAATTGAGAACTCAGAGATAAATTTATCCGTCTATGGACAACTGATTTTCAACAAGCGGTCAAAGTCCATTCAATGGAGAAGAAACAGTCTCTTCAACAAATGATGCTGCCAAAATTGGATATCCACTCTCAGAAAAATGAAGCAGAACTCATACCTCACATCATACACAAAAACTAACTCAAAATGGATTGGGACCTAAAATTATAAAGTTCTTGGGGGAAAAAAACACAGGAACAAAACTATGGGACCTAATTTAAAAAAAAAAATAGATTATCACAACTACAAATGCACAAACAGCAGAAGACAAATTAGATGATTGGGATCTCCAATTAAATACTTATGTACATCAAAAGACTATCAAGAGAGTAAAAAGATAACCTACAGGCTGGGAAAAAATCTTTGGGAACGATGTACCTGATAAGGGTCTAATCTCTAAAAAAATATAGAAAACTCCAACAACTCAACAACTAAAAGACAAACAACTCAATTAAAAAATGGGCAAAGGCCATGAACAAACACTTTACCAAAGATGACATTTAAGTGATCAACAAACACATGAAAAGATGCTCCCCATCATTGGCCATTAGAGAGATGCACATCAAAACTGCAATAAGATAAACCATCTTACCCCTGCTAAAATAGCACTGATAAAAAAAGAAACATAGAAAACAACAAATGCTTGTGAGGATGTGGGAAGACTGTAATTATTACAATCTCCTCACTGCTGGTGGGGTTTTAAAATGGTGCAACCACTATGGAAAACACTATGGTGCTTCCTCAAAAAACTAGAAACAGAATTACCTTGTGATCCGACAATCCCACACCTAAGAATATACCTTAGAGATCTAATAGAAGAGACACGAACAGATATATGCACACCTATGTTCATCGCAGCACAATCCACAATAGCAAAGATAGAAACATTTTAAGTGCCCATCAAAAGATGAATGGATAAACAAAATGTGGTAGATACATACAATGGAATATTATGCAGCCATAAAGAATAATGATGAGTTCTCAAAACACAACGTGGATAAATCTGGAGAACATTATACTGTGTGAAACAAGTCAATCACAAAAGGACAAATATTGTATGATTGCACTTTTGTAAAAAGACAAGAATAGTTATACATACAGAACCAACAATCATTGGCGGTTACTGGATGGGGGATGGGGAGAGGGAGAATCACACTCTAGGTAGTAGACACTTATTATTTTTGGTGATGGGAAAGGTAACACCGAAAGTGGTGAAATGTGCATAGCTTGACCATGTCACTAAAAAATACACAAGAGAAAAGGACTTTAAAAGCTATAGCTGCTAACCAAAATTTCAGCAGTTCAAATCTAGCAGCCGCTCCTTGGAAACTCTATGGGATAGTTCTACTCTGTCCTGTAGGGTCCTTATGAGGCAGAATTGACTCGACAGCAATGGGTTTGGTTTTGGTTTTATGACATAACTGAAAAATATATATGTGGTTACATACGTATGCATGTATGCATATATGTGTATAGGTAACCATACGCATGTATATATGTGTGCATTTATAAATGTATTTATATGTGTATGTATATACATAAAGCACATAGGGGGCACAGTTACAGATATTTCTTAGACGTAACCAAATACCTCGTGGGATAGGTTTTCTGAGTTTGAAGACTTAGTCCCATAGTCTAGTGGGACAACTCAGTCAACTGGCATAATAAAGTTCATAAAGTTTATGTTCTGCACCCTAGTTTGGTGAGAAGTGTTGGGGGGCGGTCTTAAAAGCTTGCAAGAGGCTATCTAAGATGCAACTATTGGTCTCTACTCATCAGGAGCAAAAGAAAAAGAAGGAAACCAAAGACTCAGAGAAGAAAGTAGTCTACAGAACTAATAGTCCGAGACCAGAAGAACTAGATTGTGCCCGACTACCACTACCGACTGCTGTGATCAGGGCCACAATAGATGGATCCTGACTTAACGGGAGAAAAACGTGGAACAGAACTCAAATTCTTAAAAAGTCCAGACTTATTGGACCAGTTGAGACTAGAGGACTTCCCAAGACTATTGCCCTGAGATACCCATTAAGTCTTGAATGAAAATTATCCCCTAAGGTCACCTTTTACCTAAATAACAGATTGACTCATAAAATAAACAATATCGTCCATGAGTACTGCACTCCTTTAAAAAATCATCTATGTGAGACCAAATGGTCAACAATAACTCTAAAGTAAATGTGAGAAGGTAAGAGGGCAGGGAAACTAGATTACTGGAAATGGAACAACCAGAATGGAAATAATGAGAATGTTGATACTTTGTGAAAAAATGTAACCAATGTCACTGAACAATTGTATAGAAATTGTTAAATGGGAAAGTAATTTGCTGTGTAAACTCCACTGAAAACACAATAAAATATTATTTAAAAAAAAAAACCTATGGAGCACAGTTCTATTCTGACACACATAAGATCACTATGAATCAAAACTGACTCAATGGCAACTGGTTTTTTAATCATAATCTGATCCTCTGCCCCTCCTGACAATCTCTGACCAGCTCTATCTCCCCTTCTGGTCTATGGCTATTCTAAAATTTCAGTCACTGACCTCAAAGCCTCACATGGTAGGTGACACCTTCTGCTTCACTGAGAATATCTAGGTCATTAGATATGCGCATCCTGAACATCCTACCTTTACTTAAAAGTTTTTATGTCCCTAGGTACCGTCAGTTATTCCCATCTTCAGGGATAATCCGTCTAGGGTTGAGCATAATTCCGTCTCCTTCCTTCTATTAAAATGTCAGGATTTATCTTTTGATTAATCTCATTTTTGTCATGTTTTTAGAATATTCTGCTCTGTTAGCTTATACCTCAGTCTTCCCTACCTAAAATACACATACACACCAAACAAAAAAAGCCACTCTCTTGATCCGTATTTCCTCTCCCATTAATAGCAAAGTTCTTCAAAACTGAAGAGGACATTCACTCTTGTTTAAAATCACTATGCCTCCCTTACAGAAAACAAATGGAAAAAAGCAGAAAATTTAGAGAATAAAAGTAGTTACTAAATTCAAAACCCAAATAAAAACAACCTATTACCTTTTAATTTGTCTATGTGTAGTTTTAGTTGAAACTATAGTGTATTTAATGTATTTTAAACAAAACATTGTATCTTTTAAAAAGTGTAACATTATTTTAATACCTGCAAAAGGGTCTATAAAATGTGTGTACCATATTTTATTTAACAGAGCTTCTTTTGTTGAACATGTAATTTGTTCCCAATTTCATACTTGTATAAATAATAATGTAATTTATCTTGAAAATAAATCTTTGTTTGCATCAACAATTATTTCCTTATGATAGTTTCTTAGAAGTGGAATTCTGGGGCAGAATATGAATTTATTTAAAGCTCTTGTTATGTACTGCCAAAATACATTCTAGAATGTATGTACCAATTTATAACTTAACATCTGTTTATGAGATTGCTATTGAGCAATGGTTTAATATTATAATTCTTAAAAAAATGCTAGCTTGGGTCATTTATGTTACTATTACAGTTGCAACTACAATTAAAACTGTGGCCATTATATCTTCTAGTTAGTCATTTATGACATACAAGAAAATCCTAGGTTTGAGGATAATGATACGAAATTTATGGGTGACCATGTTCAACCTGTCTATCAGTTTCTGGGAAACTTAGAGCCACATCCACAGTATGGATCAAAACTGACGGCATGAATTTTCTGTGTTCTGATCTCACTGCCAAGCCCATCTTAATTGTCTTACAATTATTTTTTCTTTACCCTTTCAGTAATTTTAAGTTACTTTGTTCTGTTATCGTATATGTGTCTTCACACCAAACCAAACCAAGCTCATTGCCCTCAAGTCAACTCCGACTCATAGCGACCCTATAGGGCACAGTAGAACTGCCCCATAGGGTTTCCAAGGAGTGACTGGTAGATTTGAACTACCACCGTTTTTGTTAGAAGTCGAGCTCTTAACCACTGAGCCACCAACGCTCCATGTATCTTCATAAACTACGTTAAATCTAATTATTTGGAATGAGATGTGAAATGAAATATCAGATTTGACTATTGCATATTTATCCAGGCCTTTTATTAGATACTAAATTTCTTTATCTTCACTCACTCTTTGTCACATAGCACAGCACCCTTCTTGATTTCAGTACCCCCTACCATCTCAATCCCTGCTCCCCACAGCAAACTGTACTGAAATTGCTCTGTTAATGATCAGAGATGGAATTAGTCTATATTTTCTTCTAGGTTTTTTTTTTTTAAGAGTAAATTTTTAATCTATTTGGAATATATTTTGGCTTGATATATAAGAATAATCTGATTTCTGTTGCTTTCAAAAATGACCCAGTTTGTCCACGTGATTATTATGTTATGCATCTCCTTCTCACCAATTAGTGATCCTTCTTGTATTTTATACTAAAAATCACAGATATGCATATTATCATACCCCCTAGGGAAATGTCACCACATTACTCTTTAAAACTAGCAACAAAAATTATTTTTGCCAGCCTATGAGCGGCCATCTAAGATACCCCACTGATCTCATCCCTTCGGGAACAAGGGAGAACGAAGAGAACAGGATACAAGGAAAAGATTAGTCCGAAGGACTAATTGTCCACAGCTACCAAGGCCTCCACGGGACTGAGCCCAGTACAGCTGGATGGTGCCTGGCTACCACCAATGACTCCTTTGACCAGGATCACAACAGAGGGTTCTGGGCAGAGCTGGAGTAGGATGTAGAGCATAATTTTAACTCCCAAAAAAAAAAAAAAAAAAAAAAGAAGAAGACCAGATTTACTGGCCTAAAGAATACTAGAGAAACCTCAAAAGTGTGGCCCCCAGACACCCTTTCAGCTCAGAGGTGAAGTTACCTTCGAGGTTCGATGTTAAGCCTGGGAATGGACAGCCCAGTAAAACTAAATGGGACTAACGAGGTACAGGAGTCCGGTGACAAGGGCCAGAAGGCAGAGGGAGAGTAGGAAACTGATGATAAGGAACACAAATTGAATAAGGACACTGTCGATGTATTGTGAGATTGTTGACCACTGCTATAGGGCAACATTTGTAGTAACTATTAAATGGGAGGCTGTTTTGTCCTGTAAGCCTTCATCTTGGGAGAGAATGGCAGCACAATTGGAAGAGCATAGTCAATATCACTTAAATGTGTAAGTAAAAAGTTTTGAAATGGTGTTTAAATAAAATAAAATAAAATAAAAAATAAATAAACAAATGAGACTAAAGAGGTACAATAGTCCACTGACAAGGTCCAGAAGACAGAAGGGGACAAGGAAGCCCCCTGGCGAAAGGGAACCCAAGGTTGAGTAAGGATATTCTTGATGTGCTGTGAGATTGTTAACCATTGTCATAGGGCAACATGTGTAGTAACTGTTAAATGAAAAACTATTTTGTTCTGTAAGCCTTCATCTTAAGTGAGAATAACAGCACAGTTGGAAGAGCGTAGTCAATGTCACTGAACTGTGAACGTAGAAATTCTTGAAACGGTGTATCTTTGGCCATCTGTAATTTTCATCAAAAAAAAAGGTTGAGAATTTAGAGGCTTAATACGTTGTGGGGTTGTTAACCAATGTCATAGAACAACATGTGTACTACTATTTCATGAGAAACTATTTGCTCTGTAAGCTTTCACCTGAAGTACAATAAAATATATAAAAATTAAAAAAAAATTATTTTTGCCTCATTATTATTCAGGCCTAACTTTAGATTCAATTAGCCGTATATTTATATTTGTGTGTGTGTATATATACACACATATACATATATATACATATATACTTTTATTTATATATATTTATTTATAAAGTGAGTGTTCAACATTTTACGGGTATTGCAATAACATTCTATTTGTAAACTTGGGGAGGGGGATAGCATTAAACCAGTGCTTTCCATATGTTAGTCATTATATCATGCTCTTGATTGTTACCATGCCTATGTCTAACTGTACTGTTAGTTAATATTTCAATTACCCACGCCAAAGAAATGAGTGACTTAAGAAAGGAATAAAAAGAGAGGAAAGGGAAAGAAGGAATTTGGGTACAAGGGCATAGCTAGCTCTTCCATAGCTGCTCTTCCCACTGGCGACAAACTCAGTTCCTTTCCTTTACTTAAAATTCCTGGCACCTCCTGGAATGCCTTATCCATGACAACTAGCTGTTGTTAAGCCCAGGGCTAACTCACAACACAGCCATCCCTGACTCCTATTTACACATCACCGTCACAGAGTCTTGTGTGTCCCTGGATACTTTTCAACTTAGATCATATATGAAGTCAGCGTTTCCCATAATCCTTTATTATGGCAACTTTGGCATTATGTTATATGTTTGATCAACTTGTATTTAATGAGATGTTAATGAATTTTGAGGGTTGTTGTTTTCTTATTGTCGCTTCATATTAATGGTAAGAGAAAGGGAAGATTTCACTAATGGTCCTTAGTGCTGCCTTTAAATTCAGGTTGCATACACAGTTGGAGAAGGAAGAATGGGAAGTTGGTGTCTCGGCAAGTAGTTTAGCATCCAAAACCAATCAGCTTCAACCCGTAAAAAAAAAAAAAGAAAACTGTTGCCATTGAGTTGATTCTGACTCATAGTGACCCTGTAAGACAGAGTAGAACTGCCCCATGGAGTTTCCAAGGAGCAGCTAGTGGATTCGAACTGCCGACTTTTGGCTAGCCATCCTAGCTCCTAACCACTATGCCGCCCGGGTTTCCAGCTTTAACCCACAGTAGCAAAATTCACAAGAGTTTGGTCCAGGAACTCGTTTTACCTTTAAAACATAGGGAAAACAAAAGTGAATAGGAGTGGTATTCGTTTACTTATTATTTATAATTACTGTAGGGAATATAGCATTTAAGATACCTTACAAAGATAGGCAGAAATAATATTTAACCCTCCACAATTAATCCCTATTATAATTTATGCAGATCTAGATCTCTCTTTAATCTATTATTTAACTTACCCACTCAGTTTTTAATTTCAGTGACTAGAGTTTTTATTTTGCTTTATTTAAATTTTTTAATTCTAAATTTTACTTGATTTTTTTCTAAAACTGCCTGTTCTTTCCTCATAGGGTCATATTTTTCTTCATATTTTTGAATCCTTTAAAGTCATAGTTATTTTATAATATCTTTCAATCTCTTTTAGATTGTTCTATTATCTCAAGTTCTTGGGATTCTAATACTCATGTACGCTATGTCTATTGATTCTTCCTCATGGTCTATTGTTGATTGTTTCCTTGTATAGTTTTTAACATTTTTTATGAATTCACCTTGTGTGTGTTGTATTTGAGTGTGTGCAGTGTGGGAGTGATGTTACAGAGAACTTTTGTATTTTTTAGGTCAAGGCATTCCAAAAGTACCACTTGTCTGGGATGAATTTTTTCAACAATTTCTTTAAACTACATAGAAAGTGGAAATTTGTACTTTACACCCATGGAAACAATGTCAAGGTTGATGTCACATTTTCATGTCTCTTTTCTGGGCCACTGGACAGGGTTTTTCTGATGTCAGTGGTATTTATTTTATTCTATAGCATGTTTCAATTACTCTTAGCTAAATTTCAAGTTATTAAGCCCCTTGCTCAGAAATTGACAAGAGGTACTTGAACCTAACCAAAATTCATGATAATCATTCTGGTATCTTAACATGAATATCAGTGAAATCTTTAGGATTCATCCTTGTAGAAAGGTGTTTGAACAGGATCTGTTTCCATCTGAGAGTGCTTCTTACAAACCAACACTCAAAAAAAGGGACAAATTTTGGTTGTCTGGTTCAAAGCACTTACGGCCTGATTTGAATAAAATCGATTTGAAATATCACAGAGCTTGCAAAATGTATAGGCTTGCCACGCTAAAACCAGAAATTTTGCATAATATGTCAGTCACAAAAGGGCCGTTTCTTTTAGCAACATCATTAGAACTTATAGGGAAAATATTGAAATTAAGAGATTGCATGCAAGAAAAAATAAAACAGTTTTAAGGGAAGTTAAATACGTTGTCAGCCTTGGCCATGTCTAGAAAATGTGTAACTTAAGACGTTGTCCTAAAAGAAGAAAATGAAAGATATGTTCGGTTAATGACAATGTGTCTAAAAATATTATGTATCAGTTAAAGAGAAAGATTTTTTAAAACTAGCGATAAACAATCAGCTGAAGAAGAAAGCTCTGAGAAATGTAAATTTTATTACGAACGCTAAATATCCCAGAAAGGTCTTTGAAATTTTGATGACCAAAACCAGTTGTTGTTGTTGTTGTTGTTGTTTTTTTAGGAATAGCCTCTGTTGGGATTAGCTTGCTTTATGAGAGAGGGAAAAAACTAGTGGGCCAACTGCTAGATATCGCTGCTATCAAGTTTTCCCAGAAAATAAAGATAAAAACTGCATTCTAGTATTTTTATCTCGGATGCCCAAGCACAGGAAAAATATTGCAAAATGACACTGACATTGTTTCTACAGGAGATACAAGAAGCAGAATTATTAGCAAATCTATTCAACTTAACACTTAGCTCATGGGAAAGACAGCAACTGAATAGCAGTCGAATGCTAGAGAATTCTGAAAAAGGCATATGGTGTTGTGTCAAACGCTACGGAACTAGAGATTCCATTCTTCCAGATAAATCAGGATGCCAGAAAAGCAGCCTCTCTATACGTAAGCAGATTATATGTCAAATATTAGGAGATGGTTGAGAACACTAGACAAGATGAAGATTTCTGTGTGGAGTTCAGCAAGGGATGTTTCCAGAGACCCCTTCTAGTATAACAAAACTTGAGAGAATGCACTCTCAGATGTTTCTATTTCAAGGAGTTCTGCTAAAAAAAAAAAAAAAAAAAAAAAGTAATAGGGAGCTACAAGACCACCAGAAAGCTTCCCTATGATTTAGAACAGCAACAAAGCCATCCAACAGCTGTGTAGTCCTGCAATCTACCATTTAACTATTCAAGACTCTGGGAGTACAGAAATTCCTAGAGAAAAAGGCAGGAAGGCAAAGCAGGAACTGTTGATCCAGCTTAAAACTCTAAGCTGGAACAGCAGGTGATCTAGATGGCAGGGACTCTGGCTGTCAAAACTAGGACCCAAATGAGCAGAAAGCAAGACCTCAGATGATGGAATCAGACTGAGTTTAAAACCCCAGCTTCTCCTTGTGAGACGTTTGGTGATATATGTAACAAAACAACAATCAGTTAAGAGCCAACATTTATTTATCACTTGCTGTGTGCCAGGCCCAGGCCTAGGTTTCTCTTATGTAGCAATCATAGCAAATCTATAACTGGTAAATGAACAAATCCAGGGTTTTGTTTTGTTTTTTTTCCAAGAAGTCTGGCTCTAGGAAGCTCAGCATCACCTCTTTGCAACTTGACCCTTGTGTAACCACTAAGAGAGAAACCAGAGGCCTGTGCGATCCTGGGCAAGTCACTGAACCTCTCTGTGCCTTATTTTAAAATGAGAATGGACAGTAATAGTACTTACCTCATAAAATTTCTGAGGTTCAAATAAAATCCTGCATGCATTCCCTTAGCACAATATCTGACACATAGTAATTCACAAAAAGATCACTATCATACTGACTATACATACCATTCAACTCTACCAGAACCATGTGTAGTTCAGATTTCTTTACCCAAAAGAAAAACCCATCGCTGTTGAATTGATTCCAACTCATAGTGACCCTATATGACAGAGTAGAACTGCCACATAGGGTTTCCAAGGAGCAGCTGGGAGATTGGAACGGCCAACCTTTTGTTAGCAGCCCGCCCTCTTAACCAGCGTACCACCATTGCTCCTCAGATTTCTTTAGGCCTCTGCAATTTAGATTTACTGATGATATCCCATTGACCATAATAACAAAATCTCATGAAATCATGACTTCACCTCCTTTGCTATTCACCTCGACCTCCCCAGTGTTTCTCCTCTTCTCCTTCCAGTTGCCTCTTGGAGTCACAAAGGTATCTCACACGTACTCACCAACAGATCTCTGATGCTTTCCACCCGGTCCTGTAGGCAATGCCCAGTGCCCACCAAGTCCTGCTGGCTGGCTCTTTGTGGATGAAAACATGGCCCCTGGTGGTGTCTCCCAGGGCTCAGAAAGCTACAGACTGTTAAAGGCCAAGTGGCTCCTTCTGAATAGAAAGAAAGAGAATTTGTTTGTTCTGTCTCCGAACTTCACTTTGTCACTATGGCTCTTAATCGGTCACATCCAGTTCTTGGTATGAAAACATCTCCCTCAGCCTCTGTCTTCAGTATCTGTCCACGGGGTTTAGGCCAAGTCCTTGTCGCTGGCCAGGGGAAAAGGCACCATCTGCTAGGCTGAGATCTTGGCTAAACAAGTCTAGAGGAAGCAAATACTAATCTTAAAGATGACTGCCAAAATACTACCCTAAACCGATGAGTTTAAAATAGGATGGCCAACTACCCAATTTGCCTGGCACTTTCCTGGTTTTAGTCCTGACAGAAACCCCCTCTGTCCCAGGGAAACAGGGATGATTGGTCACTGTCCTTTAAAAACACCCAAACAACTTTGGACGGCATTGATGAAATAGTCCACCAGCTTTGAGGAGCAGGCTGGCTCAGCTGGATGAGTGGCTTGTAGGAGAGCCTCCTGTGTGCTGGATACGATCCTGGGACATGCACCCTGGTTTATTCCCTACCAAAATGTTTGTTGTGGCGTAGACATGTGCTTTGTCTCAACTTGCTGTGTTAGAGCAGTAATGCTATTCCATCTGGTTCACATGAGTTAAACTTACTTGAAATGTCTTTTTTCCAACTCCCCCCCCCACCACACACACACATTGTGCACACACACACATTCCTGTCTCTATCTATTTTCTGAGAATTCCCAATTCTTGGCTTCCTTTAACATTGTCCAGAAAGCTGCCTTGTGTGTGTGTGGCCTGACAGTGTCCCACATTGCTGTTAATTGGGAGCCTGTGGTTTATTCGCTCTGTATCATTTCAGCAGAGTTCCCTTTTTGGCAAGGAAGGCTTTCTACATCCCACACTTCCGATTACATGAATCTTAGGCTACATGGAGTCTTCCTGCCTCCCTCCCTCTTTCCCCCCGCCCCCCCCCCTTTTTTTTTTTTTAATTCTTGAGAAATCAGCATTGTTGTGAAGTCAGAAGGTATCTTGGTTAGACTCAAGGTTAGCAGTCCAAAAAGACTCTTCAGATCTCCTAAGAGTTTAAGAGACAAATCTAATGGTTCTGATTTCTTAAAATTAAGTTACACATTATGTCATCAGGGCATCCCTCTATACAGTTGGAGATGCAACTCACCACCCCATCAACCAAGTTGGCCGATTCCTTGGGACCCATTACTGCAATCCTCCCCTGGTCCATACCAGAAGGTGGCCTAGGCCTACAGTCCAAACTATACTCCATATTGTCCACTTGACACCATCTCCCCAGCTGCCAAAATCGGAGATGGCAGCATCCATCCCCGATGCTGCCTCCTCCAACTTTTCCTCCCAGTGTTGGAAACTCCAGTTGGGCTGCCCTCCCAAAGTTCTGTTCATTGAGGAATCCAGGCCAATGGGCAGGGTCTTCTCAGTATGAACTTCTCTCATCCTCCGTGGCGTCCCTGGCCTCACGCAGTACAGGTTACCAGGGCCTCACTCCTCAGGCAAAAGGTGGTTTAGGTACCCTGGCAAGTCGTGTCTCCTGACCTGCAGACACAAGGTGCTCATACAAGAGGTGGAGAGGCTGAGTCAGGCCATAGGAAGACAAGATACCTGATGGTCAGATGGGGTCCTGTGATTAGCATCTTAATACTGATGTGGGAAGAGACCAGTTCTGAGCAGTTATTTGGGGGATAAACATCAAGCCTTAGTGGCACCATCAACCACAAAGCCTCCTCATCCTCCAGAGCCTGAGTCCCAACCCATGACAGAGCTTTGAATTTCTCATGGACAATCAATTCTCAGGCACAGGCTCTCAGGGTCTAGTTCAGAAGGTTGCTACCTTCAGATTCCCTTCCTGACAGGGGTTCCTCTCTCATCTCAAGAAATCCATTGCTCCAATCCTGCAGTTATGAGTCGAAGGGAGGCCATCATAAAGGACTTCAAAGTAGCCCCACCACCCTGGTAAGGAAAGCTGCCCTTGGTGATTCCAAGGTGAGGAGGGGAAGGATTCTGGAGGTTTCTGCCCCACCCTCAGCAGCCCCAGCATTCTTCAATGGGAATATTGATACCTCTCTCCATCCCATGTGAAGTGCTCTGCAAAAGCAGCTTCTAGCCACCCCCTCTTCTAACCTGATTGCAGCCTTAAATTCTACTTTTATTCAGATTCTGAAGTTATCACTCTCTCCAGGTGAATCCCTGTCCCCACCTTCCCTGTGACTGTAGTGGAAGCTCTTCTCACTACTACGGAAGACCAGAACACAAGTTCAGTTCCAGTAGGAGATCCTTGGATTCTAACTCAATCCATTATATTTTTGTCTCCCAAGGTATTTTTTTAATTAAAATCTTCTATTGCCTGATATTTATTAATTTCTCATGTATCAATAACATTTCTGTTTTAATATACATTATCTTTTTATAGTGCTTATCTTCACAATAGGATTCCCTGGGTGGCACAAACCATTAAGCACTCAGTTGTTAATCAAAAGGCTGGTGGTATGAGTCCCCAGAGGCACCTCAGAAGAAAGACCTGGTGATCTACTTCTGAAAAATCAGCCATTGAAAACCCTATGGAGCATAATTCTACTCTGATACACATGGGGTTGTTATGAGTTGGTATCTACTTGACGGCAGTTGGTTAGATTTGGTTTGGTTATTGTCTTAGTCACCTAGTGCTGCTATACAGAACTACCATAAGTGGATGGCTTTAACAAAGGGAAATTTATTCTCTCACAGTCAGGAGGCTAGAAGTCTGAATTCAGGGTGCCAGCTCCAGGGGAAGGCTTTTTCTTTCTGTCAGCTCTGGAGGAAGGTCCTTGTCATCAATCTCTCCCAGTTGAGAAGCTTCTCAGCACTGGGACTCCAGATGCAAAGTACTTGTTATTCTCCTGGCTCTTGTTCTTGGTGGTATGAGGTCCCCCTGTCTCTCTGCTAGCTTCTCTCTTTTATATCTCAAAAGAGATTGACTTAAGACACAACCTAATCTTGTAGACTGAGTCCTGCCTCATTAACATAACTGCCTACAACACATAGGATAATCACATCAGATGATAAAATGGTGTACAATCACACTCTACTGGAAATCATGGCCTAGACAAACTGACACACATTTTAGGGGGCACACAATTCAATCCATAAGTTATCTTCACAAAAAGATTTCCACAGTTAGTAGGCTGAATGATTGTTTCATGTTTCCTTGTTCCACTGAATTTTTATGACCATTAGGGTAGGAAGCAAATGTATTTTGTCCATTGTGGTAACCTTAGTTCTTTTACACATTGTTCAGAGCACAATTTTTTTTTCAATAAATATTTGTTGGATGAATTAAAAAATAAATAAAATGATACTATAATTTTACTACAGAATAAATGGCTTTTAAATGAAAACAACATCACACAATTTAAAGACAGTTGTTGATGGATATAAAAGAGTATTTTCTTTTCTGGAGAACTGCAGATGTTGAGGCAAACAAAAGGAGCAGCCAACATGTAGTCATTGGACCCATTCAGGGGTCATGCAGGATCTTGCTGGGCATGGATTTTTTTACAGTGCATATAAAACAGAGACCAATCATAATTTTGCATCTGTAATTAAGCCTTTGATTTCTTCTCTATCTACTTCATTTCCATTCTAAGCAAAATAAGAAGTAGGAGTGTCAACTGTTCTTTTCAACAGAAATATTTTTGATGTCGTTGGAAAGTAACAAAGGAATGAAGAAAAATCTGTAGAGGAAGTGCCGATGGGTTTCCAAATTGGAAAGATGGAAATCACTTTGCTTGAATTCTGCTAGTCTCCTTGCTGTTCCGCCAATATGCCAAGTATGCTCCTGCCTCAAGACCTTTGCACATGCTGTTTCTTTGGCCTGGAAAACTCTTGTCCAATATTTCTGTCTGGCTTTCTTTCTTTTTACTCTCAGTCTCTTCTCCATTCAGATTTTGCTTAAAAAAAAAAAAAAAAGTTGCTATCAAGTCAATTCCAACTCATAGTAACCCTATATGACAGAGTAGAACTGTCCCATAGGATTTTACTGGAGCAGACTGCCACATTTTTCTCTTGCGGAGCAGCTGGTGGGTTGAAACCACCAACATTTTGGTTAGCAACTGAGCACTTTAACCACTGTGCCACCAGGGCTCTTTAAGACTTGCTTAAACCCCCTATTAAAAAACAGAAGCTTATCCCCTGCCTTTCCCCCACCAGGCTCTCTATCCCTCTTACCTCTCTTTATTTTTCCTCCGTATCATTTTTTACCTGATGATATATGATCTAGTTATTTAATTTTTTTTAATTATCTGTCTTCCTCTACTAGAATATATGTTGTATCATGATGTGTGAAGGTAAGAACTTTATCTGCTTCACTGCTATACTCTTAGTGTCTAGAACAGTGCATGGTACAAAGTAGGTGTTCAATAAATACTCGAGGAATGAATACTTGAATGAGGTTGAAATGACTGAAACTTTCCTGTACAAACTATTAGTTTAGCCTAAATGCTGATGATGGTGTCCCAGTGGGGTCAGGAACTGGCTCACAGTGGCTTGGGAAAGTTGACTGTGTGCATTTCTTCCCAACTCTGCATTCAGTGACATCATGTTGGTAACTTAACATTGTCCACAGTGGGAGTGTTTACACCACAGAAATCGGCAAATGCTACAAATCAGAACCCTTTCTTTTTTTTCTTTTTAATCTGGAGAGCCATTTGTTAAACATGTTTCAGTATACCACTGACATATGACTAGAAAATGGTAGTGTAAATGTATGTAAACATCATTTATACTAAGTGTTCTCAAGTTTGGTGCTGAAATGGATGTACTTATTAGACATATTAACAATTCAATCCACCCGAGTGGAAGAGGAGTTTTTGGAGGACACAAGCTGGAAGGCAAGCTTGATAAAATTAGTGACAAGCACAAAATTGGGATCTAAGGAAAACTGAAATCATATGATTATGAAGAACAATAGAATGGATTAAAAGTGTAGAAAACCATTGTCCACAAGTGATGAGAAATGGCATATTACATAAGAATATTGTTCTAAGTAAAGGATTTAAAATATCTAAGAACACAAGGAAGACTGTTTACACGGCAGATGTGGCAGTTGGCTCCAGCAAAGCCTGGTCTATCCTTGCAATTTCTGCACAAGGTCTTGATATAGAGTGTTTTATGAATAAAGCAGATTGGGAAATCTATCTTAACATAAAATCAGATTTGTTCTTTTCACTTACGGGCTAAAAATCATCAGTGCCCATCCCCATGTGATAGAAAAACGTCCAGCCAGACTTTCCTCATCTGCCTTTATCTCGCCCATCTCATGCAGTTAGAGATTCTGATCATACAAAAATGCCACTGTTTCTAGCAGGGGAGCATGCCTTGTTTGTATGGCAAATTGGAAGGAGCACTGACTTGGGGTTGGAATCCAGTGCAAATTCTGGATCTGCCCTTTAGTGCTAAGACTCTGTATTTAACTTCACTTGGCCTCATCCACAAAGGGGATAGAAGTCCCTGGGTAGTGCAAATGCATTCTCTACTAACTGAAAGGTTGTCAGTTCAAGTCCACCCAGAGGTGCCTTAGAAGACAAGCTTGGCAATCTACTGCTAGAAAATCTGTCATTGGAAACCATGTGGAGCACAGTTCTACTCTAACACACACAGGGTTGACATGAATCAAGTTGGAATTGACTTGACATCAACTGGCTGGTTTTTATTGAGGCATCTATTAATATGACTTCTACTACATATTCCATTCCCTCTGCCTGGAGTGTCAATTTCTCCTTCATCAACTGCCAAACTCCTCATTCTTCAAGATTCATCTCAAATAGGACCTCCAGTTTGAATTCTTCCCTAATTGTCAGTACTTTGAGGATCAAAAAGAAGTATTGTTTCCCATTCTTAAAACACTTACAGTCTATTTATAAATAACAGAAAGAGAAAAAAAAGAAGGAAAACAAGAGAAATAAATGAGGTAGAGAAATACATTTATAGTATATGGCGTCCGAAAGGTACGTCAAAACTGTCCCCTTCCTATGGAAACATGATGTTAGCGGTGGAATAGTGTCCTTTGCTTTGTACCTATTTCTTCTCATGTCTATTGCCCCACTCATCGTAAAATATATGAGACTGGACAGATGTTTCGTGTTTTTGAATTGTGAAATCAGGCGATAAATACAGCTAATTATAAAAAATTTGGAAGTCCAGAAATATTGAATACATTTCTGAAGTTTCCCTTCAGTTCTTTTAATTTCATTTCACATTCAATAGGTAACCTCTTAAAGTAGGTTTGATGCATCCTTCAGGTAAGTGTTTGCACTGGCGTGCGTGTGTGTGTGTGTGTGTGTGATTTCATAAAGTTCTCCTTTTTTATTTCTTGTTTGTTATATGTTGTTGTTGTTGTTTTTAGCTGCCATGGAGTCAGCCCCTGACCTGGAGGTCCCACGCACAGTGAAACAAAACACTGCCCTGTCTTGCGCCATCTCTGTGATTGTTTGCAGATTGGATTGTGGGTTGATTTTTGGAAGAAAATCGCCAAGACTTTCTAGTCTGTCTTAATGTGGAAACTCCACTGCAACGTGCTCAGCATCATAGCAACATGCAAACCTCCTCTGACGGATGATGACTGCACTTAAGGCGCATTGGTCAGAATTCAAATCCAGATCTCCCACACGGAAGGCAAGAATTCTACTACTGAACCATCCCTGCCTTCAGTGTTTGTTATAGAATGGAATCGCATTACACAAATGTATTGTTCTGTGAGCTATTTTTTACTTCGTAGGTTACCTTGGCAATTTTTCTATGTCAGTACATAATGCAAAATGTTAAATAATATGTCATACTTAACAACCCCTTGTTTATTTGTTTCTAATATCTGGTCACTTCATACAAAGTTCAAAAGACATACTTAAACTCATGTTTTTGGGTACATGTACAAAGGTAGATTTCTTGAAAGTAGAATCATTGAGTCAGAATACAAGCACATTCCTGATTTTGGAAAGTATTGTCAATCTTCTGTCCAAATAGGTTGGCCCAAATTACATTTCCACCATTAGTGTGTGAGAAACCCAATTCTCCTCACCCTTGCTAACAAATGGTAGATATTATCAACTTTTAAAACCAGTAGAATGAGTTTAAGAAGAGGCAACTCAATTGTTCTGTATTTGAGGCTATAAATCAAATTCTTTGGAGTTTCAAGGATTTTTTTTAATGTGTGTGCATTTGTGTGTGAGTTTGTGCATTTGTAAAGACTTCTGACATATGCTTTCTGTGCAACTGCAGTTGTTTTCCTCTCAGTGTCTGGTGGTATCTCCTGCTCTTTAGCTAGACTGCTGCTCTTGGAATGGTGCTTACCGAGGTTATCACTCAGGGCTCTGTTGCGTCTACGTCCTAGTGACTCAGGTCATGCCTGCAGGGACTTACTCTCACAAGCCCCACTCCACTGAGCATCAAGATCAGCAGAGGTCATTGCAGGGAGCAGAGCCACCGAACGGGTCAGAACAGGGTCTGATGGAGGTATCCTGGGCCTCTCCCAGCCAGCCTGGCTTATTTAGTCTGGGTGAATGTGGAGGCTAAGCACAGACACATCAGCGACATCCATGGCCCTTTGGATTCTCTAGCAAACTCATTTATCAGAACTGGGGCAGATTAAGTGTAAATGGGAAGGTGACATGGTTGGATATTGCCTTTCACCTCCGAGAAGTGAGGGTCAAGTGTCGACCCTGGATACCCTCCAAGTGCCTGCTCAAGACGATTGAAGGGCCTTCTTATTTGGGAACAGAGCTCTTTTGTTAAAACACACACAGAGAGAATGTCAAGTAGGTTCCAATCTACTAGGGCAGGGCAAGCCCTACATAAAAATGCTTAGGATGTGTGTGTGTGTATGCATGCATAAATATATATATATATATATATATATATGTATACACATACATACATATAGCTTTCATATATAGATATACATGTGTATATATATACATGAAATGTATGTATATATGTATGTACATGTATACATATATGTGCATACTTGCATAGATATATGCTATGTGTAATATTTATAGACGTAGGCACTCATATACAGAACCCGTGTAGTTATTGATTTTTAGATATGCATTATATTCATGGCGGTCATATACTGAGGGAGGCCACAGGCACTCTGCAATCAAAGAACAACATAAAGGAGTATTCGAGTCATGAAGGTAGTTTGAAGTCTCTATTTTATATTTTCGAAGGCACTTTTCCTCATATAAATGAAAGGCTAATCTTATAGTGACTTGCCTCACATTGTGTCTTTCTCTATGAACAAAGTGTGAAGAATGTATAAGCACAATATGTGCTTGTAAAGTAAAGACAATTTTTTTTCCCCTCCAAATATGGTTTATGGACTCCAAACGTTATCTGTACTATTTTTATGGGGAGTAGGGGTGGGGATATGTTATTACGTATATTCTGCCCTTAACTCAGGAAGTCAGTTCATTAATAAGAAGATATGGTTTTATTTAAGAGCCCAGTATTTTTTAATACCTATGCTTGTTGTTGTTTAAGCTAAAACCATTGCTACTTTTTATAAAAGTAGAATGACTTTCACAACTGTAGGAAGGGGACTCTACTCTCAACAGCTGTCCTAGTATCAAAATCTAGGCTGTTTCTGCTTCCATTACGGACTTATTCAACACTGTTGAAGAATCTAAAAACTGGAAAACTAACACGTCATAATTTTTTAGTAAGTGTACACACACTGAATGTCATTTATTCAGGCTGCATCGCCACTCTAAAGTCAATTGCATAGAGGCAAGCTTGTGTAGTTCTCCCCACGCCCCCAATGGATGAAGCAGAAGCTGGAAAGAGAGAAGTAAGATTGATAGCCGGAAGTGGTGGGGCACTGAAAATCTTGCTTATTCCTTGAATTTTGATGCCTTTGTTGGTTTGTTTTATTTTTACCTAGGTCAAAAGTACAAAGCATTTTTGTCTGGATTTTTGTGGAGAGCCATTTTATTTTTCACTGGTAAACTAAGTAAGGAATTATTTATACACACCCTGCTAAGGAGAGCTTCATCCCATTCAAGTCAGTTCCAAGCATCCCAAGTAAGAGAAATGATCACTTAGAAGCAGAGAAGTTGACAGGGGCTGAGTTCCTATGGGGTCCACTGCTGCCCCCAACCCCATCACATTTTCCTAACTACTCTCCTTACTGCTATTACCACATGCATTCTTCACTCCCTCGCCAGTATTATCCTCTCAAAAAAACAAATGTATCATGTAACTCCCTCTTTTTTGTTACCAATAGGATGAAATCCAATTGACTCTATTGCCTATAAGATGAAATCCAAATTTTCTGACTAACAGGCCCTTCATCATCTGTCACTGCCCTTCGTAATCCTTATACTGCCACCACAATGTATCACACCATTGCTCAGGGAGGCCAGGCCAATCTTTTTAATGAATTGATTTCTTTGTACATCTGCTTTCCATCCAGCACCATCTCCTCTGGAAAACTCCTAGCTCTATGTCCTCCTCACTGAAGCTTCACTCAGTTACCCATGTAGAACTGGTGGTTGTGCTGCCTTCTGTACAACCTCTGCACCACTGCTCTCCTCTTGACCTAAGTAGCCCACATTTTTTCTACTTTTTTGCTACTACAAGTGACTACAAGCTTTCAATGGCAGGCACCACTTTTTTTTTTTTTTTCTCATGTAACCCCATCCTCTAGACATCGACACACGGTAGGAGTTTGACAAATGTGTTATTATCCTGCAAAATTAAGATAATGGGAGACTGTTGATTAGATATAAAATAACCCCAGCTGTAAATTATGGTGGTGCAGAGATGGTTCAATGATAGAATTCTCGCCTTCCACATAGGAGACCCAAGTTCAACTCCCAGCCAATGCACCTCAAGCAGAGCCACCTCTCATCAGTCAGTGTGGAGGCTTGCATGTCGCTATGATGCCGAAAAGGTTTCAGTGGAGCTTCCAGACTAAGACAGACTAGGAAGAAAGGCCTGATGAGGCAATCTACTTCCAAAAATCAGCCAGTGAAAACTCTGTGGATCTCAACAGTGTGATCCATAACCGATCATGGGGATGGTACAGGACTGGGCAATGTTTGGTTCCATTAGCTGGGGGCTGACTGGATACAGCTAACAACAACATCAACATATTTCAGATTCTATCCTGGAAACAGGTTTCAAGGCAGCAGTGGAGAGGAGTTGAGGCAGTGGGAAAGATGGCAACTAAAACCATGAGGATCTTGGGTCATGAGATAGCCTATAAGTGCTACACAAAGATGGGAAGAGTTGAAGAAAAAGGCAAACTGCTTCAACCTCCCAATATAGCCTAGAATCCTAATTATGGGGGTAGTGTAGGGATATAAGACAAGCCTTCTTATTTTCATGCTTAACTTTTGATCAGCAAAAGAAGTGTCTCTTAAACCCTAGAACTATATCTTCCACTGTAGCAAAGTGGAATCTTATGCCTCAGAGAGACTTTTGACATCTCTCTTTCCCAGCTGCTGGAGAACCAAGTAAGCCATTTTGTCAGGTCAGGGATAGCAGAGCCACGACAGCCCTCAGACAGTGGAGTCTAGTCTCTTAGAGTTTAATGGGTGAACCTGGAATCACTCTTTACTTCAACAAGTGTCTATTAAAACATCTACCATAAGTCCAGAACTTTAGTTTCATGGTTTCACTTAATAATATTTAAAAATTTGTGTCTTACAGAGGTGCTACCCATATGGAATTATTGGTCACAGCTCAGATCTTATGTCTGGTTCACTTATCTATTTGTTGTCATGAATTTAAATGGTATTCTTTTATAATTTAGAAAAACAAGGGCATTTTGATCATTATCCCAGGAAAAAGGAAAGAAAGAATCCTTATTGAGTCTATATATAGAGGCCAATTCTTACAGGATCCATGAGCACTGTTCTAATATGATCATGCTGCCCTGGGCTTGCGGAGGTCATGTTGACCAGATGGAAGTGCATAATGGAACAAAAATGAAGCCAACTGCGTCATGGCTCTTGAAGTGGAAGCTGATGCAGTGGCCTTGATATTGGTGAATGCAGGCATTTGGTATAATTTGAGGGCCATGATGGATTTGAATGCACCATTATTACACAAGAATTCTGGTATAATGCAAAGGCTGCTGAAAGAGGTAATCCAGTAGCATATTTTTCAGATTAGTACTTGATTTTTGAGTTTCATTTAATTGATAGAGGAAGTCCCACAGAAAGCAGTCATTGACATAGATAAATACTAATTGTGGTTTATGTAGATGGGCAAACCTTAGGAACTTGGATTATGGTTTGGGTGGATGTGGTGAAGGATGGAGTTTTTTCTTGGCAGCCAGGATGTACCCTCAGACTCAGTACTCTAGGTTCCAGAAAATAGGAACCAAAATCATGGACGAATTCTCAACAGGAGAAGCCAGGCTACCTTGGACAATTCAAAAATGACAGCTTCAGTATGATCTGATTGTTTTGTGTAGACAACTTTTAGGAAGGTATAATGAAAACTTTCAGTCAATCAGCAGTTTAAAAACAAAATGAACTGTTGTATGGAATAACAAGCTTTTCATAATCAGTATCTTAAATAGGGACTGGACATCCCTCTTTGAAATGTTTAGGAAAAATGTCTGCCATTGAATAAAATGGCTTCCAGAGTTATTTGTTTATTTATTTTTTATTGCGCTTTAAGTGAAAGTTTACAGCTCAAGGTAATTTCTTATACAAAAATGTGTACACACATTGTAATGTGACCCTGGTTGCTATCCCTGTAATGTGACAGCACACTCCTCTTTTCCACCCCGGATTTCCCATGTCCATTCAACCAGCTTCTATCCCTTTCTGCCTTCTCATCTCACCTCCGGACAGGAGCTGCCCATTTAGTCTCATGTATCTACTTGAACTAAGAAGCACACTCTTCACAAGTATCATTTTATGTCTTATAGTCCAGTCTAATCTTCGTCTGAAGAGTTGGATTCAGGAATGGTTTTAGTTCTGGGTTAACAAGAGTCCAGAGGCCATGTCTTCTGAGGTTCCTCCAGTTTCAGTCAGACCATTAAGTCTGGCCTTTTTACTAGAATTTGAGTTCCGCACCCCACTTTTCCCCGGCTCCATCAGGGGTCAGGGACTTTCTGTTGTTTTTCCTGTCAGGGTGGTCATTGGTGGAAGCTGGGCTCCGTCTAGTTCTTCTTGTCTCAGGCTTATGGAGTCTCTGGTTTATGTGGCTCTTTCTGTCTCTTTGGCTAATATTTTCCTTGTGTCTTTGGTGTTCTTCATTCTTCCTTTGCTCCAGGTGAGTTGAGACAAATTGATGCATCTTAGATGGCCACTCACTAGCTTTTAAGACCCCAGACTCCATTCACCAAAGTGGGATGCAGAACACTGTCTTAATAAACTTTGTTATGCCAATTGATCTAGATGTCCCCTGAAACCATGGTCCCCAGATGCTCACCCTGCTACTCTGTCCCTCAAAGTGTTCGGTTCTATTCAGGAAACTTCTTAACTTTTGGTTTAGTCCAGTTGTGCTGACTTCCTCTGTATTGTGTGTTGTCCTACCCTTCACCTAAGATGATTCTTGTCTACTATCTAGTTAGTGAATTCCCCTCTCCCTCCCTCCCAACCCTTGTAACCATCAAAGAATGTTTTATTCTGTGTTTAAATCTTTCCTTGAGTTCTGATAATAATGGTCATAATATTTGTTCTTTTGAGATTGACTAATTTCATTCAGCATAGTGCCTTCCAGATTCATCCATGTTATGAGATGTTTCGCAGATTCATTGGTGTTCTTTATCGTTGAGTAGTATTCCATTGGGTGAATATACCATAATTTGTTTATCCATTCCTCCCTTGATGGGCACCTAGGTTGTTTCCATCTTTTTGCTATGGCAAACAGTGCTGCAATGAACATGGGTGTGCATATATCTACTCGTGTGACAGCTCTTATTTCTCCAGGATATATTCCAAGCAATGGAATTGCTGGATCGAATTGTACTTCTATTTCTAGCTTTTTAAGGAAGCACCAAATTGATTTCCAAAGTGGATGTACCATTTTACATCCCCACCGACAGTGTATATGTGTTCAAGTCTCTCCACAATCTCTCCAGCATTTATTATTTTGTGGTTTTTGGATTAATGCTAGCCTTGTTGGGGTGAAATGATATCTCATTATAGTTTTGATCTGTATTTCTCTAATGGCTAATGATCGTGAGCATTTCTTCATGTGTCTGCTAGCCACCTGAATGTCTTCTATGGTGAAGTGCCTGTTCATATCCTTTGCCCATTTTTTAATTGGGTTATTTCCAAAGTTATTTTATAACTAATTTTCTATGCCACCACGTATCTATTAGTTTGTCGTACAGTGGTGGCTTGTGTGTTACTGTGATACTGGAAACTATGCCACTGATATTTCAAATAGCAGCAGGGTCATCCATGGTAGAAAGGTTTTAGTGGAACTGCCAGACTAAAACAGACTAGGAATAAGGATCTAGTAGTCTACTTCTGAAAAAAGTGACCAGTGAAAACCTTATGAATAGCAGCAGAACATTGTCTGGTATAATGCTGGAAGATGAGCCCCTAGGTTTAGAAGGCACCTAAAATATGACTGGGAAAGAGATGCCTCCTCAAGGTGGAGTTAACCTGAATGACATGGATGGAGTCAAACTTTTGAGACCTTCATTTGCTGATGTGGCAGGACTCAAAATGAGAAGAAACAGCTGCAAACATCCATTAGTAATCAGAACATGGAATGTACAAAGTATGAATCTATAATATTTGGAAGTCATAAAAAATGAAAAGGAATGCATAAAGATGGATATCCTAGGCATTAATGAGCTGAAACGGACGGGTATTTGCCATTTTGAGTCAGATGATCATATGGTCTACTATGCCAGGAATGATACCTGGAAGAGGAATGACCTCACATTCATTGTCAAAAAGAATATTTTAAGATGTATCCTGAAGTACAATACTGTCAGTGACAGGAAAATATTCACAAGCCTACAAGGAAGACCAGTTAATACTATTATTCAAATTTACACACCAACAATGGAAGATTTTTACCAACTTTTACAGTCTGAAATTGATCAAACATGCAATTAAGAAGCATTGATAATTACTGGTGGTTGGAATGCCAAAGTTAGAAACAAAGAATAAGGATCTGTTCTTGGAAAATATGGCCTTGGTGATAGAAAGGATGCCGAAGATCCCATGACAGAATTTTGCAAGACCAATGACTTCTTCATCGCAAACACCTTTTTTTTCAACAACGTAAAAAGCGACTATACACACGGACCTCACCGGATGGCAAACACGGGAATCAAATTGACTATATCTGTGGCAAGAGAAGATGGAAAAGTTCAGTATTGTCTCTCAGAACAAGGCCAGGGGCCGACTGCAGAACAGACCATCAATTTGCAACATGCAAGTTCAAGCTGAAGCTGAAGTAATTATAACAAGTCCATGAGAACCAAAACACAACCTTGTCTATATCCCATCTGAATTTGGAGACCATCTCAAGAATAGATTTGATGCATTGTACACTAATGACCAAAACTGGATGAGTTGTGGGATAACATGAAGGACACCATACATGAAGAAAGCAAAAGGTCATTAAAAAGAAAAGATCAAAATGGATGTCAGAAGAGAATCTGAAACTTGCTTTTGAACGCAGAGTAGCTAAAGCAAACACAAGAAATGATCAAGTAAGAGTTTAACAGAAGATTTCAAAGGACAGCTCGAGAAGAAAAAGTATTTGTTTTAGTTATCAAAAGCTGTTATAACAGAAAAACCACAAGCCGATGGCTTTAACGAACTGAAGTTAATTCTCTCACAGTTTAGGAGGCTGGAAGTCTGAATTCAGTGTGCCTGCTCTAGGGGAAGTCTTTCTTTCTCTGCGTGCTTTGTGGGGAGGTCCTTGTCATCAATAATCCCCTGGTCTAGGAGCTTCTCAGCGCAGGGATCCCAGGTCCAAAGGACACATTGCCTCCTAGTTCTTTCGTTCTTGGTGACATGAGGTCCCACTCCTCTCTGCTCCTTTCTCTCTTTTATATCTCCGAAGAGAAGAGAAGAGAAGAGATTGACTCAAGGTACAACCTTTTCCTATAGACTGCATCCTGCCTCATTAACATAACTGCCTCTAATCCTGGCTCATTAACACCATAAAAGTTAGGGTTTACTACATATAGAATTATCACTTCAGACCACAAAATGATGGACAACCACACAATACTGAGAATCATGACCTAGCCAAGTTTCCACACATTTTGGGGGGACACTATTCAATCCATAACAGTATTATAATGAAATATGCAAAAACCTGGAGTTAGAAAACCAAAAGGGAAGAATACACTTGTCATTTCTCAAGCTGAAAGAATTGAAGAGAAATTTCAAGCCTCGAGTTGTAATGTTGAAGGATTCTGTGGGCAAAATATTGAACAATGCAGTAAGTATTAAAGGAAGATAGAAGGAATATGCAGATCACTATATCAAAAAGAATATATTAATATAAGGAGCCCTGGTTGTGCAGTGGTTAAAGTGATCAACTGCTAACCAAAAGACCAGGGGTTCAAAACCACCAGCAGCTCCACAGGAGTAAGATGTGGCGTTCTGCTTCAGTAGAGATTTACAGCCTTGGAAACCCTATGGGGTCTCTATGAGTGGGAACTGACTTGATGGCAGTGGATTTGGTTTCTTTGATTTACAGGCAAAATAGTGAACAACACAGGAAGCATCAAAAGAAGATGGAAAGAATACACAGAGGCACTGTACCAAAAGAATATATTAATATATCAATGTAAGGAACCCTGGTGGCCCAGTGGTTAATTCAGATCCTACAGATCAAACAAATATTTGTTAAATAATCAGTATCTTCCCCAATATCCAAATCAGAAGACCAGTGAACCAGGCTTTTAAATAATGTGCTTCAATCTGATCCCAGAACCTAGATTCTTGTTCCATCACAGTACTTCTCACATTTCTTCTTCATTGAGATTATTTGTAATCAGACACTCAGAATTATGTTTTCAAACCTTACTGAATAAGGTTGGAAAGCAACCTGGTGAAGTGGTTCAGAGCACAGACACTGGAGTCACAATGCTTTAGTTTAAATTCCAGCCCTGCCACTTACCACCTGGGTGATCTTGCACCAAAAGTATAATCTCTCTAAGTCTCTACATTAGCATAGAATCGTAAGATAATAGTTGAAACATCATATGATTATTATGGCTGTTAAGTCAGGCAATGCTTGTAGAGGATTTAGCACGATGCCTGGAATAAAACAAACTTCTGAGAAATGTTGGTTCTGACAATTGAGGTGCTGCCAGTTTCTGCAACATACCGTGGAATCCTTCTTTCTCTTCTTCATCTATTTTTTTCCACAACCAAAATCACATGTTTTGGTATATCCAATTTTTTTCTTCCCTGGCTATCAAAGTTTCAGATGCATGGATGCTTTTTCTCACTTCATATCTTTTCACTTTGCAAAACCACCACTTTGAGTTCCAGGGAGCAGTTCTTCCTCTGCCTAGCAGGTGCAAACAAAAGCAAAGAAAGCCAGGATGTGTTGAATGCTGCGCTTTCACACACAACCCAGAGAGAGAGTGTCCGCATCCCTACTCTACCTTTCCTCTGTGTCTTTTGAACCTGTACGAGAACTACGTCATTCTTTGCCTTCTTCTGTAGTTGTCACCTATCATAGAGTCTTACAGTGATACGTGTTCTTTATTTAAATCCAGTACATCTTTCCAACATAGAATTTTAATCCTGAATTCCATCCCACTATGATCTAAATCTATAAAGAATGCTGCAGGGAACTATAAAGAACAACAACGAAGCCGTGAAACATAACGTGGAGGAAGCTGGAGGTCATTACGCTGAGTGAATTTAGTCAGTCACAGAAGGACAAATATTGTATAAGACCACTATTATAAGAACTCAAGAAAAGGTTTAAACACAGAAGAAAACACTCTTTGATGGTTACAAGGGTTGGGAGGGAGGGGGAAGGTTATTTACTAACTAGATAGTAGATAAGAGTTATCTTAGGTGAAGGGAAGGACAGCACACACTGCGGGGAAGTCAGCACAAACTGGACTAAACCAAAGCTAAGAAGTTTCCTGAATACAATCAAACACTTTGAGGGACAGAGTAGCAGGGGTAGAGGTCTGGGGACCATGGTTTCAGGGGACATCTAGGTCAACTGGCATAACAAAGCTTATTAAGAAAATGTTCTGCATCCTACTTTGGTGAATGGCGTCTGGGGTCCTACAAGCTTGCAAGTGGCCATCTAAGATGCATCGATAGGTCCCAACCACCTGGAGTAAAGGAGGATGAAGAACACCAACGATGCAAGGAAAGTATTAGCCCAAGAGACAGAAAGGGCCACATAAACCAGAGACTTGATTATGCAGGATGGAGCAGGAGAAAAGTGGGGTGCAGAACTCAAATTCTAGTAAGAAGACCAGACTTAATGGTCTGACTGAGACTGGAGGAACCCCAGAAAACATGGCCCCTGGATTCTCTATCAGCCCAGAACTAAAACAATTTCAGAGGCCAACTCTTCAGACAGGGATTGGACTAGACTATGGGACAGAAAGTGATACTCGTGAGGAGTGTGCCTCTTAGCTCAAGTAGATACAAGAGACTAAACGGGCAGCTTCTGTCCAGAGGTGAGATGGGAGGGCAGAGAGGGTTAGGAGCTGGTTGAATGGACATGGGGAACCAGGGATGGAAAGGAGGAGTGTGCTGTCACAGTATGGGAAGAGGAATTAGAGTCACATAACAACGTATGTATAAATTTTTGTATGGGGAAAAAAAAAAAAGAATCCTGCAGGGGAATTTCAGAGTGAATACATTCCTGCCCAACTTCTTAGACTATCACTCCTGTATCTCTTACTTCTGAGTCCCATCTATTGTTGAGACACTGCCCATAATAGGACATTTTCTCTCCAACCTAGATGAATATCTCTCATCAGACAGGATGACCTTAAGCATCCTTCTCACATTAGCATATTTCTGTACTCCTAATGGAGCTGAGAGAGGAATGAACTACACATCTTTAAAAATGTATAAGCATAGACTCATCTTTAGATATTTAGGATGGAACAAGCTTATAAGCTCATCCTATGTAGTTGCAAAGGGGTCAGTTAATTGCCTCACTTGCTTGTTCATTTATTCATTCACCAAAAAAATACTACCCTCTTATAATGTCGGACCACCAAATGCCTATCACTGTGTCATACTGTGGTGGCTTTTTGGAAAGTATGTCATCGGCGTTTCAAATACCAGTAGGGTTACCCACGAAGAACAGGTTTTAGTGGAGTTTTCAGACTAAGATAGACCAGGAAAAAAGGCCTGGAAACCTACTTCTGAAAATTAGTCAATGGAAACCTTACAGAGCACAGCAGAATATAGTCCAAAATAGTGCTGTAAGAGTAGCCCTCTAGGTTAGAAGGCACTGAAAATACACAGTGGACCCAACAATGGGTTGGAACATACCAATGATGATGAAGATGGCACAGAAAAGGGCAACACTTCATTTTGGGGTTCACCATGAGTTAGATAGAGCCAACTTGATGGCAACTTACAACAAGAACAACAATGCCAGAGACTTAGCTGAGTAGGAACTGCCACAGAGAGCATGATACAGTCACTGCCCTCTAGACACTCACAGCTTAATGAAAAGTTGGATACGTCAACAGAATATTATAATACTAATGAAAATTGACATCCTTGGGGATTAGTGTAAAGGGTTTGAGGTTCACACAGAAAGGGGAAGTATCTCAGGTGGAAGTGCTTTGAAAATACTTCCTGGAAAATGTTGATATTGGAGCTATCTATGGAAGATGAGCGGATGTTAGCTAGACATCAGGGTGGAGGTGGGAGGACAGTTTCAGGTAAAGGGAAAGCACATGCAAAAGCCCAGAAGCAAGAAAAGTAATAGTTGGGGAAACTAACAGGCAGGAACATAAAATTCCAAAGCAGTAAATGGTGAAATCTGGTGCATGAGGCCAAACTAGAAGCCATGGATTGGACAGAAGATGTTCACCTTACATTAACTATTTAGAGTAACCTCTTTAGTGCTCTGCCTCCCTCTCCATCTCTCTTAGCACTTTGGTGGGTTCAATTGCCCATAAAACAGAAAGGCTAAAAATTTGAAATCTTATTTTTCTTTTTCTTTTTTTGTATTTCCAAGGATGCAGCCCAAAATTAAAAGTCATAAAATCAGGTTCTAAAAATTGAAAGGCTCTTGAGGATGATCTAGCAAATGGACAGAAATGGAAAGCCCGGTTTTTCAGCATGATGCAAATTTATTTAATATGCTTTTGGGAATGATCTAGAATGGGAGTTTGGAGTCTTGTGGCATTTGTATGTTTCTCTTGTCTTTAAAAACCAATTTATCAATTTGATCAAGTTTTCACTGAGTTCCTTTTTCTTTTTATTCATGGAAAGGTGGTTGAGTGCGGGGAAGGACACCAAGTCTCTGGGCAATGTATCCTGTTGAATCATGTCACCCTCCCTCTTCTAAAAGTATCACGGCAACATTTTGCTTTTAAACACACCATGACTTTTTGATGATCTGTCAGATGCAGGGGCAGCGATCAGTTTGGGTCTCCTTTGGAGGTACATGGCACATGAGAGACCAACTGTCAGGTGTGCCTGAAGGTTTACCGAAGAAATGGCAACCAAGAGAGACACTTGCTCATTGGAGGAAGAGGGAATTGCCAAAAAGAGCCAGCCAGCCATCAAATGACAAAACCCATTCCCAATCTTTGGTTAAATCCAAACCAGTTGTGCCTCACTGAGAGAAATAACCAATTATCTGGTTCTTTACAAGGGCAGGCAGAAGAGCCTTCAGGCCACGTTCTGATGTTCTTAGGCATGTTCTTGTCTGAAGGGGGGACCCTATGGAAATCATAAATCAACAAATTTCATGGCTAGAAATATCTGATTTCATGCCTACTTACATTTATAGAAATGTCATATTGAAACTACGAAGCGTTTGCTATAGCTGGGACACCCAGAGGCTCCCCTGAAAATACTCCTTTGTGTTGTTGGCTTCTACATAATTTCTCAGGCTGCTTGAGTCGCAGCCATGGGAAAATGCAGCTCAAAAATATGCCTAGGCATTTTTTTTCTTTTATAGGACAGGTTGGAATATTTTAAAATTAACACCAATACTGCTCACTTTGTGAAACTGTGATGGGGCCAGATGGGCTGCTCTTTAGTCTCTCCAGTTGAATCCCCTTAGCCTAATGCCTCTTGAGATCCCTGCCTTGTGAGTCAAGGGGCTCCATGGGATTTCCTACATACCTTGATGAATATCCAGAATATGCTGGTCTATTTTTTCCATTGGGAGTCCCTGGGTGGCACAAACGGTTAAGCACTCCTCCCACTACTAGCTGAAAGGTTGGTGGTTCGAACCCACTCAGGGGTGCCTCATAAGGCAGGCCTAGCAATCTGCTTCTGAAAAATCAGCCTTGAAAACTCTATGGAGCAGTTCTATTCTGTACACATGAGGTGATCGTGATTTGGAATCGACTTGCTGGCAGCTAATAAGAATAATTTTTTCCACCCTTGGTATCACCCATTTTCTTTACCTACACAAGTATATGACCCTTCAGACCCTTTTTGTCTCCTATCGAGATCTACTGCTTCTATTCCTTTGGTGTCTGGGGTCTCAGGACACTGAATAATGAACTAACTCTGTTTATTCTGTGTTGTTGGCCCAGCTTCCATTTTCTCTGCTACAAATGTTACAACCCTAAAGCGGGGTTGAACCTCACCTTCTGCCATGTACTGTAGTACTAACAACAAAAGGTACAGCCTTCTGTCCCCACCCGCATCTCCATCTCTTACAGAGACTTGTTCTTTTTATAGGGCAGGGCTGCAAGGTAATCAAAGTTCATAGTGTCCCACAGCATCTAATTATTTCTCTCCTCCTATACTCTACCATTGAATCTCTCTTTCTTCTAGGTAGAGATCCTTCCATTTTAGGAATGCTATTGGGGAAATTAAGAGATGGCTATATCTCCTGTGGCCTCTTAATATAGGCTCTGGGGAGAAGCAAATGAGTCTTTTCCATGAGTCTGGCTTGTAGGTCACTATTGCAGATTAATCCTAGTCTTAACCTAGTCTTCCAAGTATGCCAAGTATAGGTCATGACTTAGAGAACTTAAGCTGGCTCCCCGATTGAATTGTGACCATCCCAACGCAATTTCTTAGGTATGGATGATGTTTCTTTATTTTTTTTAATTATGTTTGAATGTTTTTCAATTATATTTGAATTAGCTGGAGTATAACTTGCCACTCTACCATAGGCCCCTCTATTCCAGTTGTTTACATCTTGTCTTTATCTGCCATGACTTACTCATTGACATTATTTCTCTGGACCTTGAAGGCATTCCACTTCCAAATCTGGCTTAGATATCTGCCCTGAGACCCTATTTCAGCATAACAAATTTAAGCCAGTGAAATTGCACAATATTTGACTCATTGAAGGTATTCAGTGAATATTAATCTATTAACTTAATTCATGAATTAATAAGAGTTTTATTCTCAAGGTACATCTATGTATCTGTACACATATGTTGTTGTTATTGGTAGCTGCTGACAGGTTGGTTCCAGCTCATAGTGACCCGATGTACAACAGAACGAGACATTGCCTGGTCCTGCACCATTGTCGCAATCATCGTTATGCTTGAGCCCATTGTTGCAGCCACTGTGTCAATCCATCTTGTTGAGGGTCTCCTTTTTCACTCACCCTCTTCTTTACTAAGCAAGATGTCCTTCTCCAGGAACTGGTTCATCCTGATAACATGTCTAAAGTATGTGAGATGAAGTCTAGTCATCCTTGCTTCTTAGGAGCATTCTGGCTGTACTTCTTCTAAGACAGATTAGTTTGTTCTTCTGGCAGTCCATGGTACAGTCAATATTCTTTGCCAACACCATACTTCAAAGGCATCGATTCTTCTTTGGTCTTCTTTACTCATTGTCCAGCTTTCACATGCATATGAGGTGACTGAAAATATCATGGCTTGGATCAGGTGCATATCTTTGCTTTTCAACACTTTAAAGTGACATCTTTGCTTTTCAACACTTTAAAGAGATCTTTTGCAGCAAATTTGCCCAATGCAATGTGTCGTTTGATTTCTTGACTGCTGCTTCCATGGGTGTTGATTGTGGATCCAAGTAAAATGAAATCTTTGACAACTTCAGTCTTTTCTCCATTTATCATGATGTTGCTTATTGGTCCAGTTGTGAGGATTTTTGTTTTCTTGAGGTGCATTCCATACTGAAGGCTATAATCTTTGATCTTCATCAGTAAGTGCTTCAAGTCCTCTTCACTTTCAGCAAGCAAAGTTGTGTCATCTGCGTAAGGCAGTTTGTTAATGAGTCTTCCTCCAATCTTGATGCCCCGTTCTTCTTCATATAGTCCAGTGTCTCAGATTATTTTTTCACCATAGAATTTGAATAAGTATGGTGAAAGGGTACAACCCTGACGCACGCTTTTCCTGACTTTAAACGATGCAGTATCCCCCTGTTCTGTTCAAACTACTGCCTCTATGTACAGGTTCCTCATGAGCACAATTAAGTATTCTGGAATTCCCATGTTTAACAGTGTTATCCATAATTTGTTATGATCCACACAGTGGAATGCCTCTGCACAGTCAATAAAACACAGCTAAATATCTTTCTGGTATTCTCTGCTTTCAGCCAAGATCCATCTGACATTAGCAATGATATCCTTCATCCTATGTCCTTTTCTGAATCCAGCTTGAACTTCTGGCAGTTCCTTGTCGATGTACAACTGCAACCACTTTTGAATGATCTGCAGCAAAATTTTACTTGTGTGTGATATTAATTATATTGTTTGATAATTTCTGCATTCTGTTGGATCATCTTTCCTTGGAATGGGTACAAATGTGGATCTTTCCCAGATGCTTGGCCAGGTAACTGTTTTCCAAATTTCTTGGCATAGACAAGTGATCACCTCCAGTGCTGCATCCATTTTTTGAAACATCTCAGTTGATATTCCATCAATTCCTGGAGCCTTGTTTTTTGCCAATGCCTTCCGTGCAGCTTATACTTCTTCCTTTAGTTCCATGAGTTCTTGATCATATGTTACCTCCTGAAACGGTTGAACATCTTAGTCTGGAAGCACTGATGAAACCTGCCCACCATGGGTGACCCTACTGGTATTTGAAATACTGGTGACATAGTAGTGTCCAGTATCACATCAACACACAAGCCACCACAGTATGACAGACTGACAGACATGTGGTGGATGTACATATAGAGTCTCCTTTTCTTTTTAAACATTGATGCATATATATGACAAAGTAATAAAGGAATTCTTAAGATTTTTCATCGATTTCATCAATATGTGACATCTACACCTAGATGGGAGTCTCTGGGTGATACAAACTATTAACATACTTAGCTGCTAACCAAAAGGCTGGATGTTCAAACCCACCCAGAGGCACTTTGGAAGAAAGGCCTGGCAAAAAATAAGTCATTGAGAATCCTATGGAGCACAGTTCTACTCTGATACACATGAGGTCACTATGAGTTGGGACTGACTCAACAACAACTGTTTCCTTTATATACGTATATTTATACAGATCCGTCGGAATATAAGATGTCTTCATTTTGTATTACCAGAAGGAGCCAGTAGAAAAATATAATCAAATTCTTATGCTATTTCTGATGCTACCTAGAGATCCAGCAGAAAGGATCAAGTAACTACAGAAGCCAAGGAACTGAGTTTAAAACAAGCAGGCAAGCAAACATACAAACCTCCCACAGATTTCCTCATATTAGAGGACCATGGACGTTTTCATCCATTACTGAGCAAGAGCAATGCATGAAGGTCTGAGGCGCAGGGAAATCGTGCTAATGGATGGCTGGGAACCACTCCCTTAGAGGACTCTGTGCTCTGCAAGGGTTGTCCATTTGGCAGTGCCTTCTGACCTGGAAGCCATTGGACTCTCTGCCATGGAAGAAGCCACTCCATTTGAACCGACTTCTGAGCCTTCCTCTGAGACGAGGACTGCAGGGACCATGGTGATTGCAGTGACAGCTGCAGGACCACTATCTGCAGTTCTGGACATCCTACCCTGATTGTTTTGATCCTCTGCTTTAGCACAGGGTGATGTTAGAGTGTTTTATGAAGTGCCCTAAATTGACAGGAAAATTTCAAGGAAGATGGACATGGTTATCATGAAATAGGTCTAATTCTTTTGTGCCTTTATTGAGCAGATAGTTACTCAGTGTTTACTATGTGGTGGGCACTGTCATGAGCTCTTAGAAATATCTTAATTGTCACAACAGCCCTCTGAAGTGTTATTATCATTCACATTTTACAGGTGAGGAGATGGAAGAACAGAGAGGTAACGTAACTTACTCAAGTTCACACAGCTCCAGTTGGTGGAACCAGGAGAGGAATCAATGCAGTTTATGTACTTAACCAATACCCTCCCTAGTGAAACGCCAGATATGGTTGGAGGGACTTGGGGTCAGCTAAGCCTGGGAGGTGAGATGCTTTAGGAATAGGACTTTCTGACTTCTCCCCCTACCCCATCATAGTTGTATCTCCCACCTCAGTGGGTTGCTCTCATCTTCTCCCCACCCTGCTTTGCCAGGCTCTTAACCCAGCCTCCTCATTAGCTTCTCCTCCCTCATAGGCTGCGGGGTGCCACTATTCAAGTACCAAGGTGTAAACACTTATATTAGAAATATTTCTGGAACCCTCCAGGAAGAAAACTGGATTAAGAATTATGGAAATTGGATTCTAGCATCTACTCTGCCTCTAACCAGCTGCGTGACCTTTGGGAAACCGTAACCTCTCTGGACTAGCGTTTCTTTGTCTGCGAGGAGAAGATCCTGGACTAGCATAGCACAAAGTTTCCTTAGAGTTCAGACATTCACAATTCTATGGTATAAACAAGCCAAATATTTTAGCAAATCTTCTTAAAATGTTGAGAAAACAACTTAAATTGACTGTGCTAATTTTCACTCCATGTATTTCAAAAACAAGATCTTTCCTCATTTTTGTTTTCACTTTTGCTTTGAGTTTATATGAATATTCCTACTTGCTACCACAGAGAGGTAAGAAAGCCTTCATATTGCATGACCAGGTTTTACTTTATTGTTTTATATTATTATATTTTATCTTATTTTGAATGTCATAATACAAATCAGTATAATCCAAAATAGTGCGAAGCCTGTCAGGATTTTCTGAGGAAATTCACAGGAACTTCCTGTATTTTCACAACCATTTAGCATATGCCAGATGGAGAAAATAATGCATTGCTTCCTGAGGAAATGGGACATTTAGTAAGGCGGTTTTTCACACATAAAAAACACTGTCTTTTATCTTTGAACCATCCGTGGATCTGTGAAGGAAAAAATCACCAGGAATCCACAAAGATCTTGTGGTAAAAAGAACTTGCCATATGAATCAGAGAACTTATTTAACCACTTTTACATATAAACACTGTTGTAGGTGTTGTGGCGATTTGAAGAAGCAAAGGCCACTGCACTTCCTTAAAAAGATTAGGTTGCTAGGAAAGGCATAAACGAACACTTGTGTTAAACCGTGCAGTGATAGGGAAAGTGAGACTGTGCAGTGGTGTCCAGGACAGATCAGTAGCTTTAAAGGCTCCTACGAGTCCTGTGTCTGAAGTCACCGGCACCTTGTAAAAGACCAGGAACCAGACTTCTTAGCTCAGAGAAATCCTATGAGATTTGGTTCCCACCTTCTGCTTTGGTCTCTGATGTTCTTGTTATTATCTCCCTGCACCGTGCCAGCACTCTGCCTCCCTGTCCAGTTCATCTGCATGGGGGCCACCTGAGGGCTGCCAGGCCTTGACTGGAGGCCTCCAGGCTCCCTTTCAGGAATGGCTTCTCTTCAGCCCTGTATCAAGTGGTGCCTTCTGGTCATTCTTGACTCTTCTTTCTCTCACATCTCACATCCAATCTGTCAGAAAACCTTCTACCTTCAAAATACATGGACAATCTGACCACTTCTCTTCACCTCACTGCTTCTACTCCGACCAAAGCTGCTTCCATACCCAGACTGGGTTCCTGCAGCCTCTCAACTGGTTTTCCTGCTTCTGCCCTTGCTCTCATCTCAGTTATCAGTTGCTATATAACAAGTCCACATGTGTGCTGGCTGTGGTCCTCTGCTCTACCAGCTGAGCTATTGAAAGGTGTCCTCATGACACAGTGGTTAAGAGCTACAGCTGCTAAACAAAAGGTCGGCAGTTTGAATCCACCAGCTGCTCCTTGGAAACCCTGTGCAATAATTCTGCGCTGTTGTATAGGGCTGCTGTGAGTCGGAATCAACTCGACAGCAATGGGTTATGCAACAAGTCACCCCTAAACCTAGAGGCTTAAGGCAACAACCATTTACTTATTTCTCAAGACTCTCTGGGTTTGACTGGGGCTCAACTAGATGGTTTCCTTGCTGGTTTCCCTTGGGGTCTGCATCAGATGTAGGCTGGGATAGGGCTGCATCAGATGTAGGCTGGGATAGGGCTGTATCAGATGCAGGCTGGGATGGAACTTCCAAGATGGCTTCACTCATGTGCCTGGCTCCTCAGCAGTATCAGCTTGTCTAGGTTCAGTGGGACTTAGCTGGGACATTTTGGCTTCTGTTTTTCTCCATATAATTTCAGGGCCTTTTGGTCTCTTCACATGATCTCTCCAACATAGTAGTGAACTTCTAACATGGAGGATCAGATCTCCTAAGATTGCCGAAGTAGAAGCTACCACACCTTCTTTAGCATAGCATTATTCTTCTACCAAATTATTTAGTTAAAAGACAGTCACAGGAGCAACCCAGGTTCAGTGTGGGAGGGGACAATAAAAGAGGGTGAGTACTGAGAGGTTGTGGTTCATTGGGGATCATCTTGGATTCCAGAGACTGTATCTCTCTGACTGAAAGATCTTGTTAAATATCTGTCAGACCACACTGCTTTAATCAAAACTTTCCAATGGCCTCTCATGTCACTCAGAGTAAAAGCCAAAATCTTGACAATGGCCTACAAGGCTGCAAACCACCTGCTCCCTGCCTCCATCTCTCTGACCCCATGCCTTCCCATTCTTCTCCTCTCTCACTCTGCCACACTGGACACCTTGACCTCTCTAGAATTTGCCAGGTACTGGTTCAGGGATTTTGTTCTTACTATTTTCTCTGCATAAAACTCTGTTTCTTCAGATATCTGTATGACTTCCTCCCATATCCCCTGTAAGTCTTTACTCAAACATTACCTTCTCAATACGGTCTTCTCTAACTCCCAATTAAAATTGTAATGCTACCTTCTCTATTCTCTATGTGCTTTTGTAACTATATTTTTCTCTTATGGACCATGATAGCCATTGGATAAATTGTATATTTTACTTTTTAATCTCATTCTTTTGTTGTTCTTGCCACAACAGAGTAGGTAAATAAAGTAACTCTGTAACAGTGGCAGAGTTAATTGCCTGATTTATTCACTGCTATATTCCCATTACCTTGAACAGTGCCTAGCAAATAGTAGAGGTTGAATTAATGAATGAATGTTTCCACTTCCACCCCAGAATCCTGCTCATTTTGCCTCTCTGAGCTCCTTGGCCCTGTCATATAAGAATGTGTAGATACTGCTCAGGTGAAACCACCTGAAGAGGGCTTTGAAGGACAGCAGGGTTTCCAGAAATGGAGATGTGGGAGGGAGGACAGCACAGTTGTGCTTTGGAGCTGTACTATACAATGTATGAGCAAAGATGGCAGAGAATCATCTTGGATTGGTAAGCTTTGCCTGACAGGAGCTCAGGATTCAACTTGGGAAGACACAGAAAATCATGCTGCCTACATAGGTCAGGCATTTCCAGATTATGGAGGGAAAAAAAAACCAGGGTTTTGGAAGTAGGAGAAAAGCACACTAAAAGTGTGAGTTCAGGAAGGATAGACATGCAGGTGATGATTATCTACAACAATAGGTATTGGATGCCTGTGAACCAGGATTTGTGGTAAATATTTTCCATGGATCATCACTAATCATCACCACGATAGTCCAGGGAGGTATTACTACTCCCAGTTTCCAGACAGGAAAACTGAGGTTCAGAAAATTTAAGTTACATAACTCAGTCGAGATCCAGGAATTGAGGAAAACTGGAATTTAACTCATTATCTGCCAGTGTTCTTTATTCTACACAATCTGCACCTGCAGCCTAACTTCTTCCTTGTACTTGACAATAGAGACACCCCGTCCTCATCATCTGAGGCCAGGGAGGGCACACAGAACATGATTTTTGGAGGAAATAATGAAAAATCCTATTATCCCTTAATTCATATGTGCCAGAAAATTATTTGAAGGTAAATTTAGCATCAGTAGAATGGAATTTCTCTACATAACATTACACCTTTCCTGCTTTGCCTGTTACTGACTTTTGAGAGCTTTTAAAATTGCAATTTCCCGTTTGTAAATGCTGCATTTGGCAAAGACAGGAATCAGTTCTCTCATACAATAGCGAAACAACAATATTTTACTCCCTCTGGTCTGCCTGCATTCTTGATCTTTACGAAGGTAGGCCCATGGATTCCCTGGGAAGTGGGGAACTCTATGTAAGCAAAAGGATTCATCAGAAGAGCAGAGTGTGTGAAGGATTCCTGCATTGCACGGGAGGTCAGGCATGTGGATCTCAATTGTCACTTCCAGCTTCAAAATTTAATGTTTCTTTCTCTTTCAAGTGTGCAGGGCTTGAAAGGAAATTGTAAATTATTTACTTTATTTAGAACATAAATATGCAATGCAGTTGTAAAAAAAAGTTTAAAAAGTAGATAGAAGGGAGACTCAAATGGTTGACATTATATATTTAAGCAAAGAAAAGCTATTGACAACTTTGATTGTTACTGTTGTTTTTAAGCAGTAGAAAAATCATTGAAGAACAAGGGAGATATAATGGGATTTGGGTTTAGAAAGACAGCCAGAAACGCCTGATACCAAGGAAGGGGGAATTGAAACCTGGTAATCTGGCATTTGATTTTATCAGATTTCTTAACCTATTTCAAATATGGCATTATATGAGAAGACTTGAGGCCATAACACCTTATTAAGGCTGTAAGATCACAAATTAAGTGTGCTTCTAAGAAGATAGTCACACTTTCAATGTGTCTGTTCATGTTTTATAAAATAAGATCTCACATGGCCTGAAAAGGAAGGGATGAGTGAGGTTAAACTAATTTTTCACCCTCACACAGAGAATGCAGACGGTTAGCAAAAATACACTGTTACACACCAAAGTTGAAGTACTGCTATGTGTTTCATCAGTTCATTTTTTTTTTTTAACCAGCAATATACAGGTATAATTTGTACATTACAAAATTCACCCATTTTAGGTATACAGTTCAAGAATCCTAGTAAATTATACAGTTGTGCAACCATTACTACATTCCCATCACTCCAAAAATTCCCTTATGCCCGTTTACAGTCAATCACTGCTCCCACCCTTGACCCCAGACAATCACTCATCAATTCTTAATATTATTGCAAATGCACCCAGAGAGAGCATGGTGTTTCACAAACCACACTGAGACAGTGTGTGTGAGAGAGCATAAGAGATGCGCACACACACACACAAACACACACAGATTATGGACAACTGAAAGAAGAGTCACCAGAATAATTCTGCATGTTTCAAGTCTCTCAGAATGTGTCTACTCATAGTTTCAAAAATGCATGTACTTTCTCAAATATTTCAATGATTTTTTTTAAATACTTGCATTGACTTAGTGGATTGAGGAGTGGGTTTCAAAATTCCTTGCTTGAAATTAGCACTGGGACCTCATTTTTCCAATTTAATCTTAAATTGAACCCTGACATATAAAACTGATAAGGCTGAGCAGACACGACTAAAGAGGAAGGGAGGTCTAGAATGCCAATCCTTTGGATTTCCCCTCCCAAGTTCTCTGTCCTTCCTCCTTTAATTCCCCTCTTGCTTGCCATGTGGCTTCTCTAGGAATATGGAAGCTGTGAAACACAGTTATACAACCACTAGGTTTTATCCAAGCCATTCGCTCAGGCCTCTAAAAGAAGGCAGAGACCATTGCCTGGCTCAGTCACGTGGTCAGGTGGTTTGAAAGAAGGGCGGGGGGTGGGGTGGATCCTGTGCACATTTATGACCTCTGGGAAATGCCAAATCCTCTCCTTTGTTCACTGTGGGCCAATAATGTCATCACAATGTTTACTCTGCTTTACTTCCTCAGAGGATTAATCATAACCCTTATTAGAGTATTTGATTTAAGTTTATTTCCCTAATTTATCAATTCAAGCACTGTTGTTATTAGTTGCCAAAGAGTCGATTCTGACTCATAATGACCCCATGTGTGCAGAGTAGAGCTGCTCCATAGGGTTTTCAAGGCTGTGACCTTTCTGAAGCAGATTATCAGGCCTGTCTTCCAAGTTGCCTCTGGGATGGGTTTGAACCCACCAACCTTTTGGCTAGTAGTCAAGCACTTAACCGTTTGGGAGCCACCCAGGGACCTTCCTTCAAGTACTACTAACATGATATTTAATCTCTCTTAGAGCACACACACACAAACATACTCACATATGTATGATTGTGACGATCTCTTCAGCATATATTGAGGTGATGTGAAATTTTTCTTCTTTGGCCAACTGATGTGATATATTTTATTAATTGATTAAATAATACTCTAACATTCTTGCTTTTCTGGCATAAACTCCCCGTGGTCATAGGTTTTTTTTTTTTTTTTTATTGTACTTCAGGTGAAGGTTTACGGAACAAATAGTTTCTCATTGAACAGTAGTACACATATTGTTTTATGACATTGCTTAACAACCCCACGACATGTCAACCCTCTCCCTTCTCAACCTTTTTTTTTTTTTTTTTTTTGGTGAAAATATACATAGCCAAAGATATACCATTTCAAAAATTTCTACATGCACAGTTCAGTGACATCGACTACACTCTTCCAATTGTGCTGTTTTCTCATTTTAGATGAAGGTTTACAGAACAAAATAGTTTCTCATTAAACAGTTAGTACACATGTTGCTCTATGACAAAGGTTAACAACCTCCCTATACATCAACACTGTCCTTACTCAACCTTGGGCTCCTTATCACCAGCTTTCCTGTCCCCTTCTGCCTTCTTGCCCTTGTCCCTGGACTGCTGCGTCTCATTAGTCCCGTTCTGTTTTATGGCTCTGTCCAATCCCTGGCTGAACAGTGAACCTCAGAAGTGACTTCACCACTGAGCTAAAAGGGTGTCTGGGGGCCATACTCTCGGGGTTTCTCCAGTCTCCTTTAGACCAGTAAATCTGGTCTTTTTTGTGTTAGAATTTTGTTCTACATCCTTCTCCAGCTCTGTCCAGAACCCTCTGTTGTGATCCCGGTCAGAGCAGTCAGTGGTGGTAGCTGGGCACCACCTGGCTGTACTGGACTCATTCTGGTGGAGACCTTGGTAGATGTGGTCCATTAGTCCTTTGGACTAATCTTTTCCTTGTGTCCTGTTCTCTTCATTCTCCCTTGCTCCTGAAGGGATGAGACCAGTGGAGTATCTTAGATGGCTGCTCACAGGCTTTTAAGATCCCAGACGCTACTCACCAAGGTAGAATGTAGAACATTTGTCTTTATAAACTGTGTTATGCCAGTTGAGCTAGATGTTCCCAGACATCGTGGTCCCCACAGCCCTCCACCCAGCAATTCAGTCCCTCAGGGAGTTTGGATGTGTCTAAGGAGCTTCCATGACCTTTCCGTGTACAAGTTGTGCTGGTTTCTCCAGTATTGTGTACTGTCTCACCCTTCACCAAAGATACCACTTATCTATTGCCTGTTTAGTATTTGCCCCCCACCCCTCCCATCCCTGGTAACCAACAAAGATTGTTAACATTTTGTGTGTGAACTTTTTCTTGGGTTTTTACAATAGAGGTTTCATACAATATTTGTCCTTTTGTGATTGACTTATTTCACTCAGCATAATGTCCTCCAGTTTCATCCATGTTATGAGATGTTTCACAGATTCATTGTTGTTCTTTTACGTTGCATAGTACTCCATTGCGTGCATGTACCACACTTTGTTTATCCGTTCATCTGTTGACAGGCATCTAGGTTGTTTGCAACTTTTTGCTATTGTGAACAATGCTGCCATGAACATAGGTGTGCATATGTCTATTCGAGTGATGACTCTTATTTCTCTAGGATATATTCCTAGGAGTGGGATTGCTGGATCGAATGATATGTCTATTTTTAGCTTTCTAAGGAAGCACCATATCATTTTCCAAAATGGTTGTATCATTTTGCATTCCCACCAGCAGTGCATAAGAGTTCCAATCTCCCCGCAGCCCCTCCAACATTTGTTATTTCCAGTGTTTTTGATTTGTGCCAGTAATGCTGGGGTGAGATGGTATCTCATTGTGGTTTTAATTTGCATTTCTCTAATGGCTAGTGATCGCGAGCATTTCCTCATGTGTCTGTTGGCCATTTGAATGTCTTCTTTGCTGAAGTGTCTGTTCATTTCCTTTGTGCATTTTTAATAAGATTACTTGTCTTTTTGTTGTAGAAGGGTTGGATTTTCTTGTAGATTTTCGAGATTAGACCTTTGTCTGACTTGTGCTGTCCAAAAATCTTTTCCCAGTCTGTAGGTTCTCTTTTTACTCTTTTGGTGAAGTCTTTTGAAGAGCACAGGTATTTGATTTTTAGAAGATCCTAGTTATCTAGCTTATCTTCTGGGGTTTGTGTGTTGATGGTTATGGTTTATATCCTGTTAACACCGTGTATTAGGGCCTGTAGCATTGGCCCTATTTTTTCTTCTATGAACTTTATAGTTTTTGGCTTCATATTTATGTGTTTGATCCATTTTGAAGTAGTTTTTGTATACGGCGTGAGGTATGGGTCCTGTTTCATTTTTTTGCAGATGGATATCCAGTTTTGCCAGCACCATTTGTTAAAAAGGCTGTCTTTTCCCCATTTGATGGACTTTGGGCCCTTGTCGAAGATCAGGTGACCGACCATAGGTGGATGGAGTTACATCTGGGTTCTCAATTCTGTTCCATTGGTCAATGTATCTGTAGTTGTACCAGTACCAGGCTGTTTTGACTACTGTAGCTGTATAGTAGGTTCTCAAGTCAGGTAGTGTGAGTCCTCCAACTTTATTCTTCTTTTTCAGTAGTGCTTTACTTATCTGGGGCTTCTTCAGTCATAGGTAATTTTTTAAATTATTAGTTAATTGATTATTAAACTTCATTTCTTATCATTTTCTTAAGTACTGTATCAATATTCATGTTGACATTGTTCTATTACTTTTGTTTTTGGGATATGTGTTTTCTCAGAAGTTAGTAGAAGTTATGCTCACCAAAAACTGGAAAGTTTTCTCATACTTTTTCATGGAAGAGTCAAAATGTGTGGAAATTATCTCTTCCTTGCAAGTCTGAAAGAATATCCTTGTGTGATGGTTAAGGTTGTGTGTCAACTTGGCTGAACCATGATTCTCAGTGATTTGGCAGATATGTAATGATGTAGTTTGGCACTTATGTACTGATGTAGTTTGGAAGTTATGTAATGATGAATTTGACAATTATATAATGGTATAGTCCTCCTTCATAATATGATCTGATGTGATCAGCCAATCAGTTGTAAGAATAATATCCTCGAGGGTGTGGCCTGTATCCAACATATATATGGACATTCTAGCAAAACTTGCTTACATTCTCTGGATCCTACATCTGGCTTGTTGTCATCATCTTACCTCCGGTTCTTGGGACTTGAGCGAGCAGCTTGCCATCTTATTTGCCAGTCTTGGAATTTTGTCAGCCTCCACAGCCCATGAGCCAGTGGCCTGACATCTGACATACTGATCTTGGGTTCATCAGCCCCTGCAACTACATGAGTCAAGAGAAACCTCCAGCTTGATGCCTGACCCATGGACTTGGGACTTGCCAGCCTCCACAACCACCTGAGCCATTTCCTTGAGAAAAATCTCTCTATATACGTATATATATAGAGATTTGTGGAATGACATTAAGGACATCATACATGAAGAAAGAGTTCATTAAAAAGACAGGAAAGTAAGAAAATATCAAAATGGATGTCAGAGGAGACCCTGAAACTTGCTCTTAAACATTGAGTAGCTAAAGCAAAAGAAGAAATGATGAAGTAAAAGAACTGAACAGAAGATTTCAAAGGGCAGCTTGAGAAGACAAAGTAAACTATTATAATGACATGTGCAAAGAGCTGGAGATAGAAAACCAAAAGGGAAGAACATGGTCGCCATTTCACAAATTGAAAGAACTGAAGAAAAAATTCATGCCTCAAGTTGCAATAGTGAAGGATTCTACTGGGAAAATGTTAAATGACTCAGGAAGCATCAAAAGAAGATAGAAGGAATACACTGAGTCACTATACCAAAAAAGAATTGGTTGAGGTTCAGTTGTTTCGGGAAGTAGCATATGATCCAGAACCAATGGTACTGAAGGAAGAAGTCCAAGCTGCACTGAAGGCATTGGCAAAAAACAAGGCTCCAGGAATTGACAGAATATCAACTGAGATGTTTCATCAAATAGATGCAGCACTGGAAGTGCTCACTCATCTATGCCAGAAATTTGGAAGACAGCTACCTGGCCAACCAACTGGAAGAGATCCATATTTATGCTTATTCCAGAGAAAGGTGATCCAACCAAATGCAGAAATCATCGAACAAAATCATTAAAATCACAAGCAAATAAAATTTTGCTGAAGATCATTCAAAAGAGGCTGTAAGCAGTATATTGACAGGGAACTTCCAGAAATTCAAGCTGGATTCAGAAAAGGACAGAAAATGAGGGATATCACTGCTGATGTCGGATGGATCCTGGCTGAAAGCAGAGAATACCAGAAAGATGTTTACCTGTGTTTTATTGGCTATGCAGAGGCATTCAACTATGTGGATCATATTAAACTATGGATAACGTTGTGAAGAATGGGAATTCCAGAACACTTCATTGTGCTCGTGAGAAACCTGTACATAGATAAAGAGGCAGCTGTTGGAACAGAACAAGGGGATACTGTGTTGCTTAAAGTCAGGAAAGGTGTGCTTCATGGTTGTATTCTTTCACCATACGTATTCAATCTGTATGCTGAGCAAATAATCTGAGAAGCTGGATTCTATGAAGAAGAATGGGGCATCAGGATTGAAGGAAGACTCATTAACAAGCTGTGTTGTGCAGATGACATAACCTTGTGTATTGAAATTAAAGAGGACTTGAAGCACTTACTGATGAAGATCAAAGACCACAGCCTTCAGTATGGATTACACCTCAACATAAAGAAAACAAAAATCCTCACAACTGGACCAATAAGCAACATCATGGTAATCGGAGAAAAGACTGAGGTTGTCAAGGATTTCATTTTACTTGGATCCACAAGCAACACTCATGGAAGTAGCAGTTAAGAAATCAAAAGACGCTTTGCATTGAGTAAATCTGTTGCAAAAGACCTCTTGAAAGTGCTGAAAAGCAAAGATGTCACCTTGAAGACTAAGGTGTCTCTGACCCAAGCCATGGTGTTTTCCATTGCCTCAAAGTTGGATGAATAAGGAAGACCACAGAAGAGTTGATGCCTTTGAAGGAGTTGGCGAAGAATATTGAATATACCTTGGACTACCAAAAGAAGGAACAAATCTGTCTTGGAAGAAGTACAACCAGAATGCTCCTTAGAAGCAAAGATGGCGAGACTACTACGTCTCAGCGAAAAAGAGGAAGACCCTCAATGAGATAGATTGATACAGTGGCTACAAGAATGGGATCAAGTATAACAATCATTGTGAGGATGGCACAGGACCAGGTAGTGTTTTGTTCTGTTGTACATGGGGTCGCTATGAGTCAGAAGCAACTCAGCAGCACCTAACAGCAGCAACATATATATATATACACATACACACACACACACACACACGTATATATATAGGTATATATATAGATATCTATATCTATCTCTCTCTCTATATATATATAGATAGATATTTTGGAGTCCTGGTGGCACAGTTAAGAAGATTGGCTGCTAACCAAAAGTTTGGAAGTTTGAATCCACTAGCCACTCCTTGGAAACCCTATGAGGCAGTTATACTCCGTCCTGTAGGGTCACTGTAGTCTTGCTATGAGTCAGAATGACTGGACAGCAATGGGTTTGGTTATACACATAACCCAAAATCCATTGCCCTCAAGTAGATTCCAACTCGTAGTGAACTGCTGAGCTTTTGGTCAGCAGCCAAACTCTTAACCAATACTCCACCAGGGCTCCATCTATATATATATATATATATATATATATATATATATATATATGTATATGCATGTATGTATGTATGTATATATAAGCTTCACTGGTTTTGCTTCTCTAGAGAACTCTCCGCCTAAAACACCCTGTAAAACCAGCTGGACCTGGAATCATTTTTAGAGTTAATTTCTTGGAAAACTCTTTTTTTTCTTTTCCCTGTGGTTATTGGCCCTCTCAGATGTTCTGTATTGTCATGTTCTTTTTCATGATATACATTTGCTCATAAAATTATTCTTTTAATAAAGTTTTCAAATTTATGTAATAAATTTCACATTGTGTTTTTTTATTAAAAAAAAAATTGTCCGTATTTAGAGTGTATACACTTTTTATTCTTTATTATGGATGCGTATGTTTCTTTCTCCTAAAAAAACTTGTCCAATATGTGTCTTATTATTTTTCTTTTTTGAAGAGCTAGTTAATAGATTTATCAATGGACTATTTTTTTATTATCTATTTCATTATTTCTTTTCCTTTTATTCATTATTTTCCATGTCCCATTTGCTTTAGAACAGTTTTGCTATTTTTTTCTAACCATCTTGTATTTAATATCCAGTTAACTTATTTTACTCTTTTATTCATATTGAGGACACCATTAAGGGCATTAATTTGCCTCTGAAAACAGATTTGGCTCAGTCTCATATGTTTTCATGTGCATTGTTTTTATTCTGTTTTCTAAAGAGTAGGTAATTCTACTAAATAGGTTACAATTTTTATTAATTATGCTATTATGAGGATTATTTTTTAATTTAAAAATAAACACTTTTGTTCCCTTTTCCCTTCCTGACTCTATAGACCCTTCCCCACAACCTCCTAACAGTTGACACTGTGGGGCAGTTAAAGGTAGACTTGGTGTTTATTTCTGGTCCAGCAGTCTATTTTATCCCAACCCCCACTCCAACTTAAACATTGTAGTAGAGTCATGGTCCAGGTGGCTCTGTTAAAATAACAATATTCCTTTGCTCCAGAGTTTGACCATATCACTTTGGTAAAAGGAATTTATTCTTTCCCACCACTGTGAAATGTATGAATCTTTGCTAGAAAAAGTAAATAAAAACTACAACCTTCTAAGTGTGTTTCTCTCTGGTTCTTCCTGTTCCCACCTAAAACTCAGTGATCTCACTCCATGAAGCAATGTGCCATTGCCTAGGCCCTTCCCTATTCTGTCATCTTGTATTCATGGGGCTTGTAATCTCTCAGTGGGTGATGGGAGAAATGTACTGGTGGATATGGATTAGTCTGGGAGAATTGTCACTGGCTTCTTCAGCAAGTAGTTCTCTCACAAAAGAAAATGTTTCTGCAGGCTGCTTAGTGGAGTCAGGCTTGTGTCTGTGAGTTGGGAGTACGCAAGAAAGAGGGTATGAGCAGCCTCTATCTGCTTCATATCATGCTATCTTACATCTTCCCTTTCAAAGGGAATGTGCGGCAGCTTCGGAAATTTTCTCAATGCCATCCATCACTGGTGGATGAAGGAAACTTATAAATGAGATTTCTCAGAACCTCTGCTTGGCCAGCTTTACATCTCCCCATAGGTTTCATGGACATTTTGATGGAGAGTGAAGAGAGAGTAAATTAGAACAATTAGCTAGCTGGCACCACAACTCTAAAGTCATAAAAAGTTTTCAAATGACTATATTTAACTTGATAAACCCTTGAAGAAATTTTATAGCTTTTATGCCCTTGGTGGTAACTCATATCGTATTTCCAGAAGATTTAAATGCCTGGATTAACACTGATTCTGCCAAAGTCTTCTTCTTAGAGATTCTGAACTGGTGACATTGTATTCCCATTGGCTTCTTCTTAAAAGAGTGGTTCCTTTATAAAAGAGAAATGCTTGGCCTAATATTATTAACTTGTAGTCTCTGAAACAAAATGTTCCGTTGCTGTTGTTTTCTTCTTCTTCTTTTTTAATCTATCACTGGTAAGGGAAACATTTATTGACATGTCAAATCTTCAGTTATTTTGTGGTCATACTCCCCATCCTATGCTGGAGTAAAATGTTTATCACTTCCTTTTAATTTTAAATCTTTATCTTCAACATAATCATTCCCAAACTTTTGCCTGAAAGTAGAATGCTGACATTTCAGAGATTCAATCATACTGACATAAAAAATATTTAAACTCCGTATCCCAACTGACCATAGTCAACCCTAGAGCAAGAAATCAAAAAAAGACTAAAACCAGTCCAGTTTGCCTCATCATTTAAACATCCAGGGTTCTAAGCAATCTAATTCTTACAACAACTGTTTGCAATGAATGGATAGAGGTGAATACTCATTTGCATGAGTAAAGTATGGGCCCAAGTTCTTCACTCCTGCTCACTTTTCATTCATCCTCAGTCTCTTACAATAGGTCTCCTCTTGCTTTACCCAAAGAGGACTTTAATATTCTAAATATAGTAGCTGGAATGATTGCTGTTGATAAAATTTTAGCAATTAAATCTTTCCTCTATTAAAAACACTCTAGTAGCACCCCATCTCATTCAGGTGAATCTTGAAGTCCTTACAAACTCCAGTCCCTGTAGTGTAACTGTATTCATTTTGTGCTAATGTCCTTGGCACTGGCTCCACTCTAGCTACACAGGTCCTTGTTCACAATAAGCGGGCACTGCTTCAGGGCCTTTGCACTTCTTTTCCTCCTACTGAAAAGCTCTTCTCTCAGGGATTAACTGGCTTTACTTACTTACCAACTTAGGGCCTTCATTCAATGTTACTTTCTCACTAAGGTCTTTTCTGAGCGAGCGTACAATTTTTAATTGCATCCTTCCTTCCTCAGCAACATTCCCTTTCCTTGATTTTTCTCTATAGCACTTACCCCCATCTGCTGTGCTATGCACTTTAGTTATTGTAATTGATTGAATTATGTCTCCCAAAAATATGTGCTGTAAAGTTTAATCCCCATACATGCAAAAGCGGGACAATGAATAAGGAAGACTGAAGAAGAATTGACGCCTTTGAATTACGGTGTTGGTGAAGAATATTGAATATACCATGGACTGTCAGAAGAATGAACAACTCTGTTTTGGGAGAAATACAGCCAGAATGCTCCTTGGAAGTGAGGATGGTGAGAAGAAATCTCACATATCTTGGACATGTTATCAGGAGGGATCAGTCCCCAGAGAAGATCATCATGTTTGGTTAAGTAGAGGGTCAGTAAAAAAGAGGAAGGCCCTCAAGGAGATGGATTGACACAGTGGCTGCAACAACGGGTTCAAACATAACAAGGATTGTGAAGGTGGCACGGGATGGGGCAGTGTTTTGTTCTGTTGTATACAGGATCACTATGAGTCAGAACTGACTCGATGGCACCTAACAACGACCACAACATACTTGTGACTGTAATCTCATTTGGGAATAGGGTTTTCTTTATTAAGTTAATGATGTCAAATCAGTGTAGGGTGTGTCCTAAGTCAATCACCTTTGAGATATAAACTAAGCCGCTGATTAGGCACAGAGAAGGAAGCGGAAATAGCAGAAGATACATGCCACATGATCATCAAGGAACCTAGGAAAAGAACCTGAAAAAAGACAAGACCTTCCCCCAGAACAGAGAGAGAGAGCCTTCCCCTAGAGCTTGTGCACTCAGAATTCAGACTTCTAGCCTCTTGAACTGTGAGAAAATTAATTTCTGTTTGTTAAAGCCACCGACTTTTGGTATTTCTGTTATAGCAGTACTAGATAAAACTAAGACACTTATTTACCTTATTTATTATGTATCTCTCCCATCTTTTTTTTATTTATTTTTTAATTTTTTTATTGTACTTCAGGTGAAGACTTACAGAACAAATAGTTTCTCATGAAACAGTAGTACATATATTGTTTTATGACAATAAACAACCCCACAATATGTCAACCCTCTAACTTCTCAACATTTTTTTTGGTGAAAATACACATAGCCAAAGATACACCATTTGAAAAATTTCTACATGCACAATTCAGTGACATTGACTACGCTCTTCCAATTGTGCTATTATTCTCACTTAAGATGAAGGCTTACAGAACAAAATAGTTTCTCATTTAACAGTTACTACAAATGTGACCCTATGACAATGGTTAACAATCTCACAACACAGCAACAATATCCTCACCCAACCTTGGGTTCCCGATCACCAGCTTCCTTGTACCCTTCTGCCATCTGGCCCTTGTCACTGGACTCCTGTACCTCATTAGTCTCATTTGGTTTTACGGGGCTGTCCACTCCCAGGCTGAACGGTGAACCTCAAAGATAAATTCACCACTGAGCTAAAAGGGTGTCTGGGGGCCATACTCTCCAGGTTTCTCCAGTCTCCTTTACGCCAGTAAATCTGGTCTTTTTTGTGAGCTAGAATTATGTTCTACATCCTTCTACAGCTCTGTCCAGAACCCTCTGTTGTGATCCTGGTCAGAGCAGTCAGTGGTGGTAGCCGGGCACCATCTAGCTGTACTGGAGTCAGTCCGGTGCAGGCCTTCGTAGCTGTGGTCCATTAGCCCTTTGGACTAATCTTTTCCTTGAATACTGTTCTCTTCATTCTCCCTTGCTCCCGAAGGGATGAGACCAGTGGAGTATCTTAGATGGCCGCTCACAGGCTTTTAAGACCCCAGACACTACTCACCAAGGTAGAATGTAGAACATTATCTTTATAAGCTGTGTCATGCCAATTGAGCTAGATGTTCCCCGAGACCATGGTCCCCACAGCCCTCCGCCCAACAATTCAGTGGCTCAGGGAGTTTGGATGTGTCTACGGGGCTTCCAGGACCTTTCCTTGTACAAGTTGTGCTGGTTTCCCCTGTATTGTGTACTTTCTCACCCTTCACCCAAGATACCACTTATCTATTGCCTATTTAGTATTTGCCCCCCACCCCTCCCATCCCTGGTAACCAACAAAGATTGTTAACATTTTGTGTGTGAACTTTTTCATGGGTTTTTACAATAGAGGTTTCATACAATATTTGTCCTTTTGTGATTGACTTATTTCACTCAGCATTATGTCCTCCAGTTTCATCCATGTTATGAGATGCTTCACAGATTCATTGTTGTTCTTTCACGTTGCATAGTACTCCATTGCGTGCATGTACACTTTGTTTATCTGTTCATCTGTTGATGGGCATCTAGGTTGTTTGCAAATTTTTGCTATTGTGAACAATGCTGCCATGAACATAGGTGTGCATATGTCTATTTGAGTGACGACTCTCATTTCTCTAGGATATATTCCTAGGAGTGGGATTGCTGGATCGAATGATATGTCTATTTTTAGCTTTCTAAGGAAGCACCATATCATTTTCCAAAATGGTTGTATCATTTTGCATTCCCACCAGCAGTGCATAAGAGTTCCGATCACACTGAAGCCCCTCCAACATTTGTTATTTCCAGTGTTTTTGATTCGTGCCGGTAATGCTGGGTTGAGACTGTATCTCGTTGTGGTTTTAATTTGCATTTCTCTAATGGCTAGTGATTTCAAGCATTTCCTCATGTGTCTGTTGGCCATCTGAAAGTCTTCTTTGGTGAAGTGTCTGTTCATTTCCTTTGCCCATTTTTTAATAGGATTATTTGTCTTTTTGTTGTAGAGGTGTTGGATTTTCTTGTAGATTATGGACATTAGACCTTTGTACTGTCCAAAAATCTTTTCCCAGTCTATAGGTTCTCTTTTAACTCTTTTGGTGAAATCGTCTGAAGAGCATAGGTGTTGGATTTTTAGAAGATCCCAGTTATCTAGCTTATCTATTGGGGTTTGTGTGTTGATGGATATGGTTTGTATCCCGTTAATGCCGTGTATTAAGGCCTGAAGTGTTGTTCCTATTTTTTCTTCTATGAACTTTATAGTTTTAGGCTTTATATTCATGTCTTTGATCCGTTTTGAAGTAGTTTTTGTGTACGGCATGAGGTATGGGTCCTGTTTCATTTTTTCGCAGATGGATATCCAGTTTTGTCAGCACCATTTGTTAAAAAGACTGTCTTTTCCCCATTTGATGGACTTTGGGCCCTTGTCGAAAATCAGGTGAGCGTAGATGGTTGGATTTACATCTGGGTTCTCAATTCTGTTCCATTGGTCAATGTATCTGTTGTTGTACCAGTACCAGGCTGTTTTGACTAGTAGCTGTATAGTAGGTTCTGAAGTCAGGTAGTGTAAGTCCTCCAACTTTATTTTTCTTCTTCAGTAGTGCTTTACTTGTTCGGGGCTTCTTCCCTTTCCATATAAAGTGAATGATTAGTTTTTCCATCTCTTTGAAGAATGTTGTTGGTATTTGGATCGGGATTGCATTGTATTTGTAAATTGCTTTGGGTAGAATTGTCATTTTCACAATGTTGAGTCTGCCTATCCATGAGCATGGTATGTTTTTCCATTTATGTAGATTTCTTTGGGTTTCATGCAGTAGTGTTTTGTAGTTTTCTTTCTATAGGTCTTTTACATCCCTGGTTAGATTTATTCCTAGGTATTTTATCTTTTTAGGGGCTATTGAAAATGGTATTGTCTTCCTGATTTCCTTTTCATTGTTCTCCTTACTGGTGTATAGGAATCCAATTGATTTTTGAATGTTTATCTTGTATCCTGCTACTCTGCTGAATCTTTCTATTAGTTCCGGGAGATTTCTCGTGGAGTCTTTAGGGTGTTCTATGTATAGTATCATGTCATCTGCAAACAAGGACAGTTTAACTTCTTCATTACCAATTTAGATGCCCTTTATTTCTTTTTCTTGCCTTATTGCTCTAGCTAGAACTTCCAGCACAATGTTAAATAGGAGTGGTGATAAAGGGCATCCTTGTCTTGTTCCTGTTTTCAAGGGGAATGTTTTTAGCCTCTCTCCATTAAGAATGATGTTGGCCATTGGTTTTGCATAGATGCCCTTATTATGTTGAGAAATTTCCCTTCTATACCTATTTTATTGAGAGTTTTTATCATGAAGCAGTGTTGGACTTTGTCAAATGCCTTTTCTGCGTCAGTGATGACCATGTGATTCTTTTCTTTCCTTTTATTTATGTGGTGGATTATTTTGATTGATTTTCTAATGTTGAAGCATTCTTGCATACCTGTTATGAATCCTACTTGGTTGTGGTGTATTTTTTTGATACGATGCTGAATTCTATTGGCTAGAATTTTGTTCAGAATTTTTGCATCTATATTCATGAGAGATATTGGTCTGTAATTTTCTTTTTTTGTGATGTCTTTGCCTGGTTTTGGTATCAGCATTATGCTGGCTTCATAGAATGAATTTGGAAGTGTTGCTTCCTCTTCTATGCTCTGAAATAGCTTGAGTAGAACTGGTACAAGCTCTTCTGTAAATGTTTTGTAGAATTCTCCACTGAAGCCATTGGGCCAGGGCTTTTTTTGGTTGGGAGTTTTTGTATTACCTTTTCAATCTCCTCTCTTGTCATGGGTCTGTTCAGATTTTCGACATCACTTTGTTGTAGTTTGGGTAGGCCATGTGATTCTAGAAATTTATCCATTTCCTCTAGGTTTTCAAATTTGTTGGAGTATAGTTTTTCATAATATTCTGTTATAATCCTTTTTATTTCAGTTGGGTCTGTTGTAATGTCCCCCATTTCATTTCTTATTTGGGTTATTTGTGTCCTCTCTGTTTTTCTTTTGTCAGTCTGGCCAGTGGTTTGTCGATTTTGTTGGTTCTTTCAAAGAACCAACTTTTGGTTTTGTTGATTCTTTCTGTTGTTTTTCTGTTCTCTATTTCATTTATTTCTGCTCTGATCCTTACTATTTCCTTTCTTCCGGTGGTTGTGGGCTTTTTTTGCTGTTCTCTTTCTATTTGTTTGAGTTCTGTAATTAATGTTTTGATTTTGTCCCTTTCTCCTTTTTTGATATGTGTATCTATTGCTATAAATTGTCCTCTGAGGACTGCCTTTGCTGTGTCCCAAAGGTTTTGGTATGATGTATTTTCACTCTCTGATTCTAGGAATATTTTGATTCCATCTCTGATTTCTTCTATTACCCACTGATGTGTAAGCAAGGTATTATTCAGTTTCCATGCAGTTGATTTTTTTTCCTTGCTCTTTCTAGTGTTCATTTCTACCTTGATGGCATTGTGGTCAGAGAAGATACTTTGAATTATCTCAACGTTTTGGATCTTGTTGTGGATTGCTCTGTGGCCTAAGATGTGGTCTATTCTAGAGAACATTCCACGTGCATTGCAAAAGAATGTGTACTTTTCAGTGGTTGGATGGAGTATTCTGTATATGTCTATGAGGTCAAGTTGGCTGATTGTGTCCTTTAGGTCTTCTGTATCTTTGCTGAGTTTCTTCTTAGTTATTCTGTCCTTTACTGACAGTGGTGTGTTGAAGTCTCCTACTATTATTGTGGCACTGCCAATTTCTCTTTTCAGTGTTGTTAGAGTTTGTTTTATGTATTTTGGAACCCTGTCATTGGGTGCGTAGATGTTTATTATGGTTCTCTTTTCATGATGGATCGTCCCCTTAATCATTATATAGTGTCCTTCTTTGTCTTTTATGGTCGATTTTGTTTTAAAGTCGATTTTATCTGAGATTAGAATTGCCACTCTTTCTCTTTTTTGGTAGTGGTTAGCTTGATATATTTTTTTCCAACCTTTGACTTTCAATAAATTCACATCTTTGTTTCTAAGGTGTGTCTCTTGTAGACAGCATATTGATGGATCCTGTTTTCTTACCCAGTCTGTCACTCTTCGTCTCTTTATGGGTGCATTGAGTCCTTTTACATTCAGTGTAATTATTGATAGATGTGGGTTTCTTGTTGTTATTTTGCAGTGCTTTTTTTTTTTTTTTTGTGGTGCTGATGTTTACTTTGTTCTTCTTACTCTCTTTAGCTGAGTTACTTTTGTTTGTGGATTTTTTTTTTCATTTCTTTTGTTTTTGTAGGTTTTGTTTTTGCCAAGACTTTATGTTTTTCATCTTTATTTTTATGAGTTGGTTTGTTAACTTTCTTTGTGGTTACCATGAATTTTACCCTTATCTTTCTAAGTTTGAAGCAGTCTACCATTACTTGGTATCGCCTTGCCTTCCTCTCCATTAGAAGGTTCTATACCTATGCTATTTATTCCCTCTTTTATTGTTTTGATGTTTGTTGTCATTTACTGATTAACTGCTCTGATTCCCTGTTTCTTTTGGTTTTGGATAGTCCTTGAGAGTTCATTTCCTAGGTTGGTATCTGGCTGATATGATCCTGCGTCCTAGGTTCTGCCTGTGAGCTGGAGCTGTTTGTCCTCAGATCGAAGAACTCCCTTTAATAATTCTTGTAACTTTGGTTGGACTTTTACATATTCCTTTAATTTCTGTTTATCTGGAAATGACCTAATTTCACCATCAAGTTTGAATGAGCGTTTTGCAGGATATATTATTCTTGGCTGACAATTTTTTTCTTTCAAGATTTTATATATGTCATCCCATGGCCTTCTTGCCTGCATGGTTTCTGCTGAATAATCTGAGCTTAGTCTTATTGTTTCTCCTCTGTATGCGACTTCTTGTTTTTCACGAGCTGCTCTCAGGATTCTTTGTTTGTCTTTGGTTTTGGCGAGTGTGATTATGATATGTCTTGGTGATTTTCTTTTGGAGTCTATCCTGTATGGGGTTCGTTGAGCTTCTTGGATGGCCAGCTTTTCATCTTTCATGATATTGGGAAAGTTTTCTGTCAGCAGTTCCTCAATGATCCTCTCAGCGTTTTCTGTTTTCTCCCCCTGTTCTGGAATTCCAATCACTCATAAATTTTTGCTTTTAATTGTGTCCCACATAACTCTCAGGGTATCTTCATTTTTCTTTGTTCTTTTTTCTGACTTTTCCTCAAACAGAGTTGTATCCAAGTGTTTGTCTTCAATTCCACTGATCCTGTCTTCCACGGTTTCAAATCTGCTTCTCAGCCCTTCTATGACCTCATCCATTTCTGAAATCTTGTTGTTTATCTTTTGGATTTCTAATTGTTGTTTTTGTATAATTTCTAGTTGTGAATTTATTTTGGCATTTTGTTCCTGCATCATCTTCATGAATTCTTCCAATTTTTTGTCTGTATTTTCCATGAATTTGTCTATTTTTTCCTCATGTTTGTCAGCTTTTTGCCTGAGTTCTTGGAGAATTCTGAGTATTAGAGATTTGACTTCCTTATCAGGTAGTTCTAATGCATTTTGTTCCACTGGAAAGTTATCTGGTATTTTATTTTGGACACCTACTGGAACAATCCTGTCCTGTTTTTGTAAACGTTTTGATATTGTCTGCTGTTTTAAGGGCATTCAGTAGTTTTTTTTCTCATTTATTGATTGTAGATTTGTTTGTTTTGTCCCTTTTTTAAAAAAAAGTATGACTATGTCTGAGCAGGCGGACTGTGTGTTCTTTGTTTTTTGCTCGTCTGTGCTCTCAATACTTTTTGCCTCCTTCTCCAACTGGCAGGTTCAGTCACTCAGATATGGTACAGCAGGGCAGGTCTAGCTGAAGAGGAGTTACTGGGGTGGGTTGTTTGTGGCACTTAGTACAGCCACCAGGGTGGGTTGGTAATCAGTGCAGGGCAGGTTCCAGTAGACAGTGCCTGTGCTGCTTGGTGGTGTGATGTCAATCTCTCAGTGCAGGTAGGCAGGATGCAGTGGGGAGATTGTTATGTGTGGAGCTAAGATGGATATGGGAGAGAGGAGAGAGGAACAGGAGCCAAAAACATAAAAACAAACAAAAAACAATGCTAGGGGAGCTTGCTATTGGAGTGGAGAGATGAGAGACTATGAAATGGAGAAAAACAGAAAGGGGAAGAGGAAGAAAAGAAAAGAATGAATAAATAAAAATCGGAAAGGTTAAAGAACCGCAAAGTTCCCAGGGATCCCACCAGTGGAACTATGCGGTCTGGGGAAGTCACTCTCAAGTGTTGCAGTACAGCCTGGCTAGAAGGCATAGAGGTATACAACGCCAGGTATTCAGGGAAGAGAAAGAGAAGGAAGATATAGAGAGATGAGAAACTGAGCAATGAAGAAAGAGAAAAAGGAAAAAAGAGGGAAAAGAAAACATAACCAGTTAAAAAAAAAAACAAACAAACGAGAAAGGCCCCACAAAAAACAGAAGAAAAAAAAAAAAAAACAAAGAGAAAAGAAATGTTCTCAGGGATCCCTCTGCACGTCTGTGGAAGCTGAGTGGGAAGTCTCCTTGCTACGCATCACCGCCTGGCCAGAAACGGCTCCCAACTCAAGAAAAGGAAAAGAAAACAAACAAACAATTCAAAACAAACAAACAAACAAAAGCCCTGGGGTCCCACCAGCATGGCAGCCCAGACTGGTCAGCAGCTCCACACTCGAACGGAGCTCCACAGCCCCTCAGGAAGCAGAAAAGATGGCACACGGAGCTGAGCAAAATGAGGGGGAGGTGGCAAGAGGTAATGAAGAAACCAAAAGAAGCAGAAAAAAAAGCAACACTAGCAGCCAACAAATGGTACTCAGAGAGCCAGCTAGTGTGGGCTGATATTTCTCAGACAAGAGACTGTGTCCATGGGAAGCAGAGGGGACCGAGTGTGGATGAAGAAGGGTAGGGAGTGGGAAAGCATGTATCACAAATTATTGGAGCTCTGCAGCCCCTCAGGAAGAAGCAAAGATGGGGCACAGAGCCAGGTATTTGATTGAAAGGAGGGGGAGGTGGTGAGAGGTAAGGAAGAAATCAAAAGAAGCAGAAAAAAGCAACACCAGCAGCCAACAAATTGCACTCAGAGAGCCGGTCCGTTCGGGTGTGCGGAATCCAAGCAGCCGGTGTTTCCCGGTCAAGAGATTGTGGCCGCGGGAAGCAGAGGAGGCCGAGTCGGGGTGAAGTAGGGTGGGGCGTGGGAAAGCATATATCTCAAATTACTGGTTGTTTTGTCTCCTGCTGGATGCTCCGTGAGACTGCTTTCTCGTACCGCCTGTTTGCTGGTCTCCGATAGGAGTCCAAGATGGCGGATCTGCGCTGCATTAGCTGGTAGGGGACCTCTGCATGAATCTCTCCTCGTTCTCCGGTCTCTGTCAGTTTTCTCACTCCATTTGGTGCTTGGCTGAGTTCTTTATCTCTTCATTTGATGTTTTAGGGTTTCAGGACTGTTATATTCTCTGTTTGGCTTAGTTTTTTGGATCTTTGCTGTGGAGGGACGGCGTGGTGCTTCTACCTAGAGCGCCATTTTGCCAGAACCCCATCTCTCCCCTCTTGAATGCAAACTCCATTAAGAGGTTTTTGTCTGTTTCTTTTCATTGCTGTACCCTCCGTGCCTAGAAACCTGCATGATATTTGTAAGTGCTCAATAAAAATTTGTTATATGGCTGGATAAGTAAAGCACTATTGAAGAAGGCAAGAAAGCAAGAGGACTCTTACTACCTAACCTCACAACCTACTATAGAGCTAGAGTAGTCGAAACAGCTTTGTATTGGTACAATGGTAGACATACTGACCAAAGGAACAGAATTGAGAAACTAGATGCAAATCCATCCGCCTATGGCCACCTGGTCTTCAACAAAGGCCCAAAGTTCATCAAATGGGGAAAAGACAGTCTTTTCAACAAACGGTGCTGGCAAAACTGGATGTCCATCTGCAAAACAATGAATAGGCACCTCACACCAAACACAAAAAATTCACAATGAATCAAAGACCTGAATATAAAACCCAAAACTAAAAAGGTAATAGAAGAAAAAATAGGGTTAACGCTAAACGCCCTAATACACAGCATTAACAGGATACAAACCTTAACTAACAATACACAAACACCAGAAGATAAGCTAGATAACTGGGATCTTCTAAAAATTAAACACTTATGCTCACCAAAAGAGTAAAAAGGGAGCCTACAGACTGGGAAAAAACTTTTGGCTATGACAAATCCGACAAAGGCCTAATCTCTAAAATCTACAGGATATTCCAACACCTCTACAACAAAAAAACAAATAATCCAATTTAAAAATAGGCACATGATATGAACAGACACTTCGCCAAAGAAGACATTGAAATGGCTAACAGATACACGAGGAAATGCTTGCGATTACTAGCCATTAGAGAAATTGGAATCAAAATCACAATGGGATACCATCTTACCCTGACATTGCTGGCATAAATCAAAAAAACAAAAAATAACAAATACTGGAGAGGCTGTCAGGAGATTGGTACTCTCATGCACTGCTGGTATAATCATTTTAGAAAACGATATGGTGCTTCCTTAAAAAGCTAGAAATAGAAAAAAAATTTGTTGTATGTTGAATAAATAAAGCCCAAAAGGCTCTTAAATAATAGACAATACCGTTGAAAACAATTCATGATGTTATTTATGGTTTCCTTCCTTATTTTCATTTAAATAGTTCCCCACAGAATTTATTGATAAACAAATATATCATCCTTTATTCTATCACCCCTTAAAAAGCAGAAACATGGACAGATGATTTATCCTAAACTCTGAAGGTCAAAAGCTAAGCTTTACCATGCTAAAGAGCCATTAAAAATTGCCGTAAAAGATAACATAGCTCTCTCTTGCAACAACTTAGCTCTCATTCAAACAGCTAGTCCTTCTTGGGGAGTATCAAAGGAATTCCCAGTCTTCAAGGACCTTTCAGGTGATATGTCCATTATTCATGAATCAATTATGAGATTACTACAAATTAGCATATTAATTATTAAAATATATAATCATTTCCCACCTAAATTTCACGAACGATTCATCAAATATCTAAACTTCTGCCCATGAAATCCTGGTGTGAAGGTGAAGATGAGAGAGGTGGGGAGAAGCGAGATAAACTCTAAGAATTGTCCTCGAGGTTAGGGACAGCACTGTTAGTTAACCTGAGTCAGTAAAAATTTGCCTTTCTTGTCTACTAATTAACCATTGGAAACCACCTGTATAGATTTCCAATGCTACAGGAATTAAGGAAAAGAGGAGATGACACCGCATGAGAGCTCTGGGAAATGTTTTCCAGGAGGAGTCAGACTTCGCTTGGGAGTTTCAGAATAAGTACAGTTTGCATGTTGTTGTAGTTATGTGCCATCAGGTCAGTTCCAACTCATAGCAACCCTACAGGACAGAGAAGAACTGCCCCATAGTGTCTCCAGGGAGCAGCTGGTGGATTCAAACTGCTAACTTTTTGGTTAGCAGTCAAACTCTTAATCACTGTGCCACCAGGGCTCCCAAGAGTTTGCATAGAGAGAAGGAAAAAAATGTATTTTTGGTAGAAAGCCAGATCACCGAAAAACATCTCAAAAAGAATGCATAAGCATGTTTTATTTAGACAACAGTGAAGATGGTAGCTTGGCTTGAGTTAAAAGTTGAGGTTAGGTAGTATATTGAAATAATTTTGGAAAAGAAGTCTGAGATCGCTGCAGATGCAATGATAAAAAACCAAAAAAAAAAAAAAAAAAAAAAAAAAAAAAACCCGTTGCAGTCATTTCAACTCATAGCAACCCTACAGGACAGAGCAGAACTGCTCCATAGGGTTTCCAAGGAGCAGCTGGTGGATTCAAACTGCCGAGCTTTTGATTAGCAGCCATAGTTCCTAACCATTGCGCCACCAGGGCTCCTGGTCCAAATAGAAGGCCTTTAAAATAAGGAGTTGAATTAATAGATAATAAAGATCCCTGCAGAAACTCAACGAAAGAATATCGTGGTTTATACTCCTTTGAATGAAAATTCTCCACCAAGGTAATGACTGGAATGAAGGAAAATGAAGTGGAAAATCAAGTCAGAGATAACGCATAAATTGATATGCCAGACATGAGATTACCTTAATTAAAGATTTTTTAAAATTTTTGAAACTTTGAAATTACAAAAAAAAAGAGTAGAATTTTTAAAATGTAGGTGATTTTGGATGAAATGCAGGGTTTTATAAATATGAACTCACTCCTTTATTTTAGCAAAGCAACACTTATTTATCATGACTTAATTTGCTCTCATATGATCATTTGTTGCACGTAAATTCTGAAAGCTTTTCTTTTTGTTGTTGTTGTTCAGAAGCTATTTTAAAATGTGCTCATTAAATTTGCTTTTATATGTTTTTAATTGTTTTACAAATGGACATGTGTGCTGCTGAACTCATTTCTCCTAAACCAGTTTATGGGAAACAGACATACGTTGAACAGAGTAAACCATGCCCATTATTAGTAACACAAGGAAAGTTATTCTGTTTTCTGGTTGTAGTGTCCACCAGTATGTCAAGCAGATACAGGACACACCCGATTTCAGGAAAAATTGCAGGTGGTAAAGGAAAGGAAACAAGCCATCAGACTGAGTAAAGCCTGGGACACGTAGAACTTTGTCTAATGAGCCTTGTTTGTTGAGCAATCAGTATTAGTTCCTGCTGCTTCTGGTGCATCATCTGTATAAACTTCTGAACTTCTGGAAAGTCAAAGTTCACTTCAATATTAGTTCTTTTTCAGATATTAGCTTATTTCTTAATTTGGTGTGAAAATTTTTCAGACAGAGACTAAGCTGTTTTATCTGTGGTAAGAAATGGAGGAATTCATAGTTGCTCTGTGATTGGTATGCTGGCTGCTAAGGTGTAGGGCACTGGATCTGAGCATCATGTGATGCTGGTGTAGAGGGAGGACTGGATTCCAGCCTGAGTGAAAATTCTGTCTGCTCTGTGTGAATTTTATCCCCCTGTACTGCGGTTCCATCACCCGTCTTTTGGTTTATCACATTGTGGTCACTTATGTGTTGCTGTGATGCTGGAAGCTATGACACCGGCATTTCATATAACAACAGGATCTCCCATGGTGGACAGGTTTCAGCTTCTGAAAATTAGCCAATGAAAACCCTATGGATCACAGAACACTGTCTGAGACTTCCAGTCCTTTATTTTGGACACGTCATCGGGAGGGACCAGTCACTGGAGAAGGACATCCTGTTTAGTAAAGTGAAAGGCCAGTGAATATGAGGGAAACCCTCAATGAGATGAACTGACACAATAACCACTTCAATGGACTCAAACACACCCAATGATCATAAAGATGGCACTGGACAGGGCAACGTTCTGTTCTTTTATACATGGGTCACCATGGCAGCCAACTCAACGGCAGCTAACAACAACAAGGTACAGTTTTCTCAACTGTCAAATAAAAATCCTACATCATGCATATCTCATAGGGTTCTTGTGAGAATTAATTGAGATAAGCCAGTACAGCACCTGATGTGTTTTCGCTGCTCAGGAGAACCCCAGACTGCACTAAATTCCATACCTGGAGTTGGCCTCAATTTTGTAACAGAGCCATAACTTGTCCAATGTAGTCTCCAGGTGTACTTCTTACTCTGCCATCAGCTAAGTGCAGATATTATCTTTCTTTGTGTTTCTGCTTTTGAATCTATTTACCAGCATGAGTCAGCACACAGTAAATTTCTTGCCAGGTATGAATACAAACTTCTGCTTCAGTTTCTTCTTCATTCATAAGTGAAAATATAGCTTATGTCTAAAACAACTGAACCCACAGACGAGATAATCACTTTGTTTTATTAGGGCTATTAGTAAGCATTTCTCTTAAAGAGGGCTACCTGGTGTTCAGATGACAGAGGCAGCTTTGCTTTCATTAGTTTTTTCCTTTGTATTATGTCCTTTTTGCTTCAAAAAGGAGACAGATGTTACCACGGGAGTAGATTTCATCTAGTTTTGATAACTTTTTCCTTCTTCTGTAGATCTATTGGGAAATAAGCCTCTTTTAAGGTCCTCAAGAACTTTCTATTGCCTTACTAAGACATGTGGCTTCTCGTCTACTGCTAGCTCCTGTGACTGAATTCTATTCTTTCATAAGTAAACAAACTCAGATTTTTTATGATCTCCATCTTTTATCAGTAGACAGATACACCCTATAATGGGTTCACTGTCCTATTTCATTCTTTTATGAAAACATGAGTTAAAGACTCATTCTTATAAATAAAGTAATTCTATCCTTCTGCGACATGGTCTGTCGAACCATAAATCTGGCCTTTACAGTGATGCTGTTTCTGTTCTTCCTTTTACCATAATCACCACCCATTCATGTTCAAGCATTCAAAGAGACTCACTCAAAACATTCTGAGGGAAATACAGTTTCCTTCCCTCCACACGGCAATGCTCACTGCTAGAATGCCCAGCCTACCTTGACAAAGACAAGCCCAAGGAAGCAGGATCTCTTGCAAGAAGTTCTTGGCTTGTTTTGTCCTGATCCTCAGGTATCATCTTGTCTACAAATGTAGTTACTGCAGTTCTTTTTTCTGGTATACAGCTGTTTGAAACATGTGGTTATTTGAGGATAATTGAGCAACCCTTTGTGATGAGGCTGATGATACAGAAGCAACAGCGGAAAAGGTCTTCTCGTCTGTCTGGAGCAAGGACTCCGGGAAGAGCTTAATGCAGTTTTTCTTCTCATTGGTAGCTACAGAGGATTTTTTTTTTTCCATTTAACATCTGCAGGACACTTCTGACACACAAGGATGTGTTTGAACATCGTAGTAGCATTTGGAAAGATCTGTTTCATTTGACAGAATTTGCAAATCACATTTTTCCTCCTCAGAATAACTTGCAGTGTGGAAATGCTTCCATATGCTACAAGTTGTTCTCATCATTTTGCTGAAGGACAAACAAAAAGAAGAGAAGCGTGGTTGAGTTTGTGACTTGCACAGAACACCAAGCTACAGCAGGCAGAAGCTTAGCAACAGCCTCACATCAAACCCCTTGGACTCTTAGAGGTCTCGCTCTCTGCTGAGTCCTGGTGGTTAGTTTCTCTATTTAAGAGATGACATTAGTACAGACTCACTAATCACTCTGTAGGTTATTGCTGTTGTTTTTACTTGCCTTCGAGTCAATTCCAACTCATGGAGATCCCATGTATGTCAGAGTAGAACTGTGCTCCATAGGATTTTCAAGGCTGTGACCTTTCGGAATTAGTTCACCAGACCTGTCTTCCAAGGTGCCTCTTGATGGGTTTGAACCATTATCCTTTCAATTAGGAGCCCAGCGCTGAACAAATTTTGTGCCACAAATGCTCGTCAGTTCATTTAATCAGTGAAAAAGTCAATTATGTAGCTTTTCTGCGTGTCAAATAGTCAGGTGGCTCCATGTTCCAGTGGTCTTGTTTTTATAAAGCTAGCAGAGAAAAATTATTATTATTATTATTATTTTTATATACTTATGCCAGCGTCCACCCCACTAGTCAGCATGATAGGAATATAGCAGCATCTATGTTCAGAGTCACAAAGAACCTCAGTGAAATGAAATCTCTATGTCTCCTTCCTTTCTCTTCTGGGAAGGGCCATGATCCACTGCGTCAGCGTTGCAGAAAGAGTTATATACCACACATACTAAAATCCAGTAAGAATCATAGTTTAGGAGACTATTTAAAGGCTAGATAAAGGACTAAAGGCATAAGAAAGGCTTAATTCTGCCCTCAGGGTTCAGGATTTCAAAGTTTTGATGTTCATTCATTCATTTACTATTTCAACAAATATTTTTTGAGCTCCTACTATGTGCTAGGCTAGAGATACCAGATGAAGTCATGGTCCATGAATAGCAAATAGATAATGACAATTCACATTAAAAATAGTAACCACTCTGTAATAGAAACGACAGAATGGTTCATTCTGTTTGGGGGCAGTTTTCCACGTGCAACACTGAGGGAGGGTATTTTGGTCAGAGGGAAGAACACGTCTTTGCCAGGTGTGGTGTTTCCAGGGAGCATTGAGATGGCCCATGCCCTAGTGCACTAGCCTTGTGGGAGAGTGGTTGTGGGAGGTGTGACTGTGAAGACTAGTGTGTGTCACACTCAGGATTGTTAATGGAGAAGGAGCAGTGCAGATCATTATTCAGAAAAGTGATTGGAACTTTTATTATAGAAAAGTGACCTTAAATGCAATGCGAAAGATGAAACAGGAGGGAGAGACAATAAGTGGCTGATCAGTTAGGAGGCTGACGTGAACGTGAGTTAATCTCCCATAGATCAGTATATCCCAGCTACACGTGGTATTTGTTCTTGGAAGTGCATGGTACCGCTTGCTGGCAAGTGATCTAAATTCTCTATTACAAGTCACCAAGCAGAAAAATGAGACTACCCAAACATTCTTCAATTGAAGTTAAGAATCCATCATTTATATTCAGTTCTCACCCACTGCAGTAAAACACAGGTTATGAAATTATATTTTGAAGTAACCGAAGGAAAAAAAAAAAAAAACCATTGTCGTCCAGTCGATTCCGCCTCATAGCGACTCTATAGGACGAAGTGGAACTGCCCCATAGGGTTTCCAAGGGGTGTCTGGTGGATTTGAACTGCAGACTTTTAATTAGCAGCTGAACTCTTAACCACTACCCCACCAGGAATATGTGGAAATAGCATCTATAAATTAAAAAAAATAGTAATAAGGACGTCTGCTACTAAATATTTAGTAGATCCTACTTTTTGTTTGTTTTATCCTTTAATGCTGTGAACCAGCACCTGAGAGTTTAGAAAACACCTCCCTAGAAAGTTGAAGATCCAGTTCTGGAACCTGACACTTAGCCCTCAAGATTCAATTCACTAGCTGAGTCATAGGGTTCACTGTACCCCTTGGTCAGTATAAAAGGCTTTCTTTTAGGTTTTTGGCCTATCATTTATTCCTTCTTGGAGCCTTGCATCTTTTCTACATGTATTGCTCTTTTTGACTTTGTGAGATAGATCATGAATTTGAGAAAATTTTATAGGGAGGAGGGAAGAAGCAATTGAACCTTTTATTTCATAAATCACGTTTCATGAATCTCCCCTGGAATGATGGGTGTGGGGACAAATAAAATAAGGTCTATATCACAGAGCATTTTTGCATTTGAATACCATGTCTTCTGACGATTGCCTACACTTATGCTAGAAACAAAACAAAAACCAAAGAAAAACCTTGGCTATAACTTCCGAAACTGAGGTGAACCTGATGGGGAAAAGAAAAGCTCTTCAGATACCTAGAGGGAATTTTCTGCTTGTGTTTGAGCCAGGTCCCAGCATTAGCGATCCGATTAAATTCTCTGAAACTTGGTGAGCTATTGAGAGGGGCCTTTCCCCATTGTTGCTCACCGAGGTGTGCCCACGTGAGAAGTGCAACATGAGGCATCAGAATGATGAGAGATACAGACTTCAAGGGCAGGAACGAGAACTAAATAGTGCTCTTTGTTTGCAAAGCACATGGTACCAAGATAAGCCATTTTATACTCACTATCCTATGGGCTCTCTCAGGGCCCTGACAGAAGAGGGCACAGTTCTGTGTTTTATCCCTAGGCTGAGAATGAAGACTCAAAGGTAGACAGTGTGGTTTACTGAACACAGACAGCCACACCCTGGGACTCTCGTTGACGCCTCTTTATGATGGACTCTTTGGCATGGGCTATGTTCTCATGAAAAATTTAGCTCAGACTTCGAAAATGATACCAATTTAACTCCATAAGACCATCAAACTCCAAAAAACTAAACCAGTGGCCCTCAAGTTGATTCCAACTCACTGTGACCTCATGTGTGAGGAGTAGAATTGTGCTTTATAGGGTTTTCAAGGCTGTGAGCTTTTGGAAATAGATCTCCAGGCTTTTCTTCTGAGGTGCCTCTGGGTGGGTTGGAACCACCAACTTTTGGTTAGTAGTCGAGTGCTTAATGGATTGTGCCACCCAGGAACTACCCATAAGACCGTGTAAGGCCCAATTTAAATGAGTCTTCCTATGAAAGATAGCATCAAACACGTGGCGATGGATACCTGATGAAACTGATATTCATCATTAACTCAATTTCCTTTCCTGCCCCTTGCTCTTCCTACTTGTGGCCCAGGAGTAACCTCAGCCAGATAAAAGGAAAAATGCATGTTGCAATGGACTAGACAGAAAGAAAATGGACAAGTACATGGCACCTTGAAAAGAGCATGCCAACTCATCAATACGCTGTTTGTGGGCTCCTGAAGTTTGCATAATGAGAACACTCCAGGCTAAGTTCTCAGCAGATGTGACAGGATTTGGCCACACGATTCTCATTAATGGTCCTGGGAATCCTGCAGTGAAAACCTCAGCCCTGTGTTGAGAATTCTCTTCATTGTTTTATATGTCCTGAGGTCATAAATGGTTGTTATGTAAATATCATGTTGCTTAATTCCCAGTGCACCTTTATTCCTTCTAATTTTCTGTTAGACATACATATCCATCCAACTTGTCCAGATCTGGCTTACAAGTAAAGCACAAAACCAGTGCTGTGGGAGACAGTAAGATTAATATCTACATTTACTTCCCTCGTGCTGTATAGAGGTGAAGGAGGCAGGCTGTGCTGTGGGTGATTGTGCTTGCCGCTGAATCAGGGGTGGCCCTTCAAGTGTCATTGTACAGGCCAATGCTGCTCAGAATTGCCTTTCTAATAAAACCATCATTGAAATGGGCAGATGGAGAGGAACAGAAACCAGCTCATGAAACTCTTTCAATACAATGTGCCAAGGAAATGAATATGCCATTGCTAAACAAGGATGCCACTAGGAAGATGAAACCAGCCTGCTGCAAGCTATCCTATTTTTAAATAGAGATTTGCCAGCCAAGGTCTAAACCCTGACCACCATTTCCAGATCATAGTCCAAATGAGTGACTAGGCATTCAACATGAGCAACCTTTGACTTCTTCACGTACACAAGAGGACGTTACTGAAAACGCAAAGACACACACCCTGAAAGTGTCAGCTGAGCTACCTGGGAAACCAGGCACCTTCTGATGAGGATAGGGAGCCCTGGTGGAGCAGTGGTGAAAGCACTCAGCTGTTAACTGGAAGGTCAGTGGTATGAACCCGCCAGCTACTCCACGGGAGAAAGACGTGTCAGGCTGCTTCCATAAAGATTTCAGCCTTGAAAACTTTGTGGGGCAGTTCTATTCTGTCCTACAGGGTCGCTCTGAGTTGGAATCTACCCAACGTCAATGGGTTTAAGTAAGATCTTACATGGTTGGGGGTGGTGGTCTTGGGGAAAGATGTACAAAATCCGTCCTTCCTCCTGCAAGGGTATAGAATAATAAATCATGAATAGTAAAGCTAACAAGAGCCAGCCCCTGGATATAAAATGTACAAGTTGGAAGGAATTCGGAAGATTATATAGTTGTACATTTTAACAGATGGGAAATGGAATCCCAGATATGGTAAGTGACATGAAGTTATACAGCATTAGGGGCAGAGTCAGGAAAGTAATCATGGTTCCTTGGCTCACTGTTGTTAGCTGCCAACCCATGGTGACCTCATGCACGGAACTGTGATCAACTGTGGGCCGAACCATTATGCTCTATAGAGTTTTCATTGGCTGATTTTCAAAAGTAGAACACCAGGTCTTTCTTCCTAGTCTGTCTTAGTCTGGAAGCACCACTGAAACCTGTTCAGCATCTTTTCCTGATAACTTGGACACAAGGAACTTTTTTAAATGCTTAATCAAAAAAACAAACAAACAAACAGGCTGCCATAGAGTTGATTCTGACTCATAGCAAGCCTATAGCGCATGCTTAGTATTAACCCAAAATTGATCAATTTAATTCTCAAGTTAGGCTATCTAGCTCATTTGGGAAACCATAATTTTATTTCTTTATCATTGAATTGGTGGGTTTTATTTTAGTTTCTTTTGGATGTCTTTTGCTCTTTGACTTTTTATTCATCCATTTTTATGAACACCTTTTAATCCTTCAAAATAAATAATTTATTTTTGTGTAATGAGTATACTCCCATTTGTCAAGAAGTAGTTTAAATCATTTCAAAAAGAAACTTAATTCTATTAATCTGAAATAATTTTAATTTCCTGTGATATGAATTGTTGCAGAATTTGGCCTGAACAGGCTGTGGGAGGCCATACTTGAAAAAGAGGGCTTTGGAGTCAGACAAACTTAGATTCAAATCTCTGACCAGCCATTTCTAAATGGTGTGGGCTTCATTGAGTTATTTAATTACTTAGAGTTTCTGTGGCTTTCTCTCTAAAGTGAGAATATTAATATCACCTCCCTCCCAAACCATTGTGAATAACAAATAAAATGACATAAACACAGAGTCTAGAAAAATGTTAGCTTATGTAGGTGCTCAAAAAAGTTTAGTCCTTTTCCAGTTCTGGTAGAATTGGCTAAGTCATCATACTTGGGAAAAGACAACATTTATTCCAAGAGGGTTCTAGCTGAGATCAATTTATCATAAATTAGCCATTCTCATACCTGTTGCCATCAAGCTATTCTCATACCTTCTGTATATATTCAGATACACAAACACACACACACACAGTTGTGTTAATAAACACAAACACATACACTTACCTTTAGAATTAACACATTTTCCCCAGGGTCTACAAGTAGTACCACAACAGCCCTCCTTTCAGCAGCAAAGTGAATACGTGCAGAGGAGCCACGGGATGATTAACCCTGAGGCCCTTTTCCTTTTGTATTTTCCCATGTGAAACCCAAGAGATGAGTGGCCATCTTCCTCTCGGAAGCTAAAAGTGAGAAACAACAAGACTCTTGCAGAAGTGGTACAACAAAGTTCAAATCAGAGAGTATTCTGGGGACCTTCTGGGGTTTTTCAGGCAGGAGAGCAAATACAGCACTCATCACAATGCCTGGCAATAGTTAGTTTTAGTCAATGCATATTTGCTCATTTATTTGCTGTTCAGCTTTAGCCAAGTCATTGCTTTCTCTCGAGGAATGCCATGCTCCAGAAACCATGGGAAGGGTAATGTCCCATGACAGGTATGAGAGGTGTCATTTTGCCTGGCATAAGGTCCTTTTGCTATGAGTCGGCATCGACTCTATGGCACACAACAACTACATGGATCTCTAAGAGGCTCTTTTTGATCTTTCAAATCTCACACTTTGCAAGGGCTAGATCCCAAAATACAAGTAGAATCTTGTTCTAGGATTAGGGTGCTCTCCCTTCCTGAAATAACTTATTTTGTTGTTGTTGTTGTTGTTGTTGTTATTCTAATCTATCCTCCCAGGATTTCCTTTCCCCTGTGTGTTGCCCCCCTTCTGATTCAATGAAAGCCAACACTTAGAGCAGATTGCTGAATTTTTCATTATTGGGGGAAAAAAAAGATTTGAATAGACATTTCACCAAAGAAGATAAAAAAATGACAAGCAAGCACATGAAAAATGCTCAACATCATTATTCATTAAGGAAATGCAAATTAAAACCATACATACCTATTTTTTAAAAAAATCTGTTGCCATCGAGTTTATTCCAACTCATGATGACCCCATGTGTTACCGAGTAGATTTGCTCCATAGGGTTCTCTTTGCTGTAATCTTTATGAAAGCAGATTGCCAGGCCTTTCTTCCAGGGCACCAGTGGGTGAGTTTGAAACACCAACGTTTAGGTTAGTAGCTGAGTGCAAACTATTTGTGACGCCCTGGGACCTTACACACCTATTAGAATGGCTGAAATCAAAAAAGACCATACCAAGTTGCATGGATATGGAGCAACTGGAACTCTTACATCCTCCTGGTGGAAAAGTCAGATGGGAAATAGTTTGGCAGTTTCTTAAAAACTTAAGCATACACCTACCGTATGATCCAGCTATTTCATTCCTAGATATTTATCCAAGAGAAATGAAAGTTTGTGTCTATTCAAAAATTTGTACATGAATGTTTATAGGAGCTCTACTTGAAATAGCCCCAAACTGCAAAAAACTCAATGTTCTTCAGCAGGTGAATGGAAAAATAAATTGAGGTATATCCATACAATGGAATACTACTCAGCAATAAAAAGGAATGGAATCACTGAATACACAACAGTGTGAATGAAACTCAAAGTAATTATGATTAGTGAAAAGATGTCAGAGGAAACAATTATATATAGTGTATGATTACATTTATATAAAACTCTAGAAAATGCAAACTAATACATGTTGACAGCAGTGGTAATCTCAAGGCAGAGGTGGTAAGAAGGGGTGAGAGGAGGGACTGCAAGAGTGTATAGGGAAACGTTTTGGAGTGAAGAATGTATTCATTATCTTAATTGTGATGATGATTTCATAAGTGTATACACACGTCAAAACTTAAGAAATTGTACCAAGTAAATGTGGGTAAAGTGTTGTACGTCAATTATATCCCAATATGGTTGATAAAAATAAAATAAAAGCGAAGCAAAAAAAGAATTCTATAAACTTCAAAGGTGAGTCTGATAAAAGATGGGTGTAGAAATCCTACCCTAGAGCAGGTGGCTGTCCCTGTGATTTAGGGAGGCTATGCATGAGTCTGATACAGATAACAGAAAATCAGAGAAGGTGGGAGACTTGTCCCAGGTTGCTCATCCACCAAGTGTCCAAACTCTGATTGGGATCCGTTGACTCCATGCCCAGGGAAAGATCGAATGCTCCAATAAATTGTTGGATGGTGGACAAAGTGTAAAATTATAAAGCGGGCTATTTTTTCCCCCACTATTCTTTGTGGCTCGCCCATTGGCTTAAGCCAATGGTTTTTTCTGGGGTCGCTCCGACACCTTCATTCTGCTGGAGTTCCTTTCATCACTTTTCAAGCTGTGGATTGGCTATCTCTAGATCAGTCCATATCAGGTTAACGAGCAAAAAAAGCTTCCCCGTTGGCTCTGGAGTGCTTGCTGGCCTTCCTTATCTTTAAAAGCCTTTTAAACTTCATGTAGACATACAATCCCGAGGCAGGAGGGAAACGTTTTGGATTAAACAATCCAGTACAGTTTGTAAACATTCGCCTTATATAGTCCCTGGTATTATGCATGGGGTACAGGTTGCCCCTTTCTTCTATAAAAAGGACACACAATACCTCTGAGATTAGAATAGCTTTAAAAGTTCATCAGTTTCTCAGTTGTTATTCTTTTTTTTTGTTTGCTTGTTTTTTTAAAGCATAGCAAATGTTTCTTTAAGATGACTTTGATTTTTCTGCTCTGTTGACTTTGAAGAATATAGTTTTCTATTTTCGCTCTCCCTATCATCTACCCTGGTGAGATATAGTTTATAATAAAAACCTTTTCCATGACCATGAAGGGAAAGATGATACCCTAAATGGTACCTGAGCATTAAGGTTGCTACCAAAAGGTGTGAAAAAAAAATTTTTTTTTTTTTCCCTGCTGGGAACAAAGCAATCAGCAACCTCTGTTGTTGCCTCAGTAAAGAAGCATTATGTGCTCTTAGGTTCAGGAGTGACAGAAAAACTTTGGAATTGAAACAGTAATCATGCTACACTTTACATGTAACTGTAGTGCTCCTGGTTCATGATTAGAGCAAATATACCTGGAATTGCTTTCCAAGCAGTAGGAATAACTTGGCTCCTGGTGACCAGTGACCCCCCTCCCTGATATGACCGGAGCATTCAGGCCAGCTAACTGGCCCACGATGGCTCAGACCTCTGACCCTGGCTTCATTAGCCAGCAAGAGGCTTTCAGCACTTGGGCTAACCATCCAGCAGCAGACTGAAGCATAATGAGATCGGCTAAAACTCAGCCTTTGAAGTTAACAACAGCACATAGGAATGGATTGTGTCATTAACGGTAGCATGTATGCTAGCTTTCTGACTGTAACTGTTTGTTTTACTTGTACTGTGCTTGATGCAATCAGAAATGCAATATTTTCACACAATCAGCGTATCCAAATTGGAAGTAATGAAATGATACAAAGAAGAGAGTCATTTTTATTTTATGATTTTCTAAAGCATTCTTACCAGGAAAGAGGTTTGGGGGCAATTTGATTAGGCAGCATCTGGCATTCACCAGCAGTTCTGTGGGTCTAGACCAGTCTCACATTTTCCTGTGTGCAGCTTTCCAAGGAGCGATGGCTTTACACTGAGTCTTTCTTGTGAAACAGTAGGATATGGGCTCCATTCCAGGTATATACAACTATTTATTATTAGTTCTCATAATCATAATCACTATAAACATTAATGCATTTGAACAATCCTGCAGCCGGTATCTTAAATCCCCAGGAATCTTAGTTAAATCCCAAAGAAAACTTTTTAACAGTTGTTTGGGGACATTATGGGAACATTTACAAGCAGGGAAAGACCAGTTTTCCAATTTTCTGAAAGACCTGATTGATGATTCAGGATTGACTAGCATTTGGTCTCCTTGGCCTTTGGACTGTTGCATCACATGAGCACACAAAGAAGATGTAATCGGGGCATGTATAATCCAAACACCTCACAGCCAGATTCTTGATGAAGGGCCATAACCAGCAAAATAGGCATGTGATTACACCAGAGTGAATGTGTTTGAATTTATTACAGGATTTACCAAGTTCACAGCCATTTGAATTTCATGGATTCATAGTATTGAGCCTTCACTGACATCTCTGCTATTGGAGGTCATTCCCTCTTGGTTCAATCAACTTCCTGTTGACCAAAAAAAATCAAATTCAAAAGCCCCAAAGGCTTCTTGGACCTTAACAGCTCTTACAAAACAAATTATGATGATTTAAGTAAGAATGATTCAGAAACATATGGATTAAATTTCCTTTCACATACATGTGAGTCCAAATATTCAAGGGGAAAATGCCTTGGAAACCTATATTTGGGGTTGTATCCAGTCTCATGTGTTTGAACTGTAGTTTTAAACACTGGATAGATAGAAGGAGTATGCTTGAGCCCACCGGGCAGGGGCTCCTTCTCAGCTTCCATAACACCTTGAGATACTTCATTATAACAATTAGCATAGTACTTATAGTTTACTGTTTTTTTGTTTTCTTTTTTTTTAAATGAGACATTGGCTTCTCAAGGGCAAGGGATCTGACTTTTTATCTGTGAACCCCTGGCACACAAAACAGCGCCTGCTATGTATCGTTGCTGTTAGCTGCTGTCAAGTCGGCCCCAAACTCTTGGAGACTTGGTGCACAGTGGAATTCAATGCTGTGTTGTCGTGTGCCATCCCTGATGGTTTGCAGACAGGACTGTTGTGATATATGGGGGTTTCACTGGCTGACTTCTGGAAATAGATTGCCAGGCCTTTCTTCCTAGTCCATGTTAGTGTGGAAGTTTTGCTGAAACTAGCAATATGTAAGCCTCCACTGACAGATGGGTACTGGCTGCACATAAGGAACATTGGCCAGGAATTGAACTGGGTCTTCCCACGTGAAAGGCGAGAATCCTACCACTGATCTATCACTGGCTCTGCTACATATTAGGAAAGCAATAAATATTTGTGATAAGGATGAATGGATTAACTACTTAATTAATCACCTTGAGCCCACTTAACTCTTTGAAGCCTGGTCTTTAAGTTTCTGAGACTTCGTTACAGGCTAGTTCAAGCTCAATAAGCTGTAGGTGCCAGGGACCCTGACTCATCACTGGCCCTACCACTAGGGTTTCAAAACCCACACTCAGGATTGAATTCTGGATGAGTGACTCTCACTAAGTGTTTGGTTGTCAACTGTCTGAGGCTATTTCTTTTCCCCTAAAGCTTGGGTTTGGTAAAACTCAGAACATGTTTTCCCAAGAACATCCCCCCACAATCTAAACCTATGTATATTTTAGGGGAAATTTAATCCATGTGCCTCTAAGTTCATTCACACAGACCATCAGCATGCTCTCTGGCAAGAGCTAGTGTGAGATTTTTGTGTAAACATTTTTTATCATATAGGTATAAAGTTGCATTTTACCAGCTATATTGATGGCCTGCAGCCTTGGTGGTACAGTGGTTAAGAGCTTGGCTGCTAACTAAAAGGTTGGCAGTTCAAATCCACCAGTCACTGCTTGGAAACCCTATGGAGTAGTTCTACTCTGTCCTATAGGGTTGCTATGAGTCAGAACGGACTCAAAGGCAACGGGTTTGGTTTTTGGGTTTTTATAATGACGGTCTACCCAATAGTCCCCATTCTTCCTTCCTAACTGCACCCCAATTCTGTTCCAATATTGAGCAGCCATGTCTTTCAAGGGCTTCCTTCTCAACCTCAGGAAGGAAAGAGGTTACTTATTGCTTGCTTGCTTGCTTAGGTGCTGTTGAGTCAATTTTGACTCATAGCGGCCCCATGTGACAGAGTAGAACTGCCCCATAGGTTTGTCTAGGCTGTAAACTTTAGGGGAGCAGATCACCAGGTCATTCTCCCGCAGAGCCACTGGTGGGTTTGAACTGCCAACGTTTTAGTTAACAGCCAAGCGTTTAACCGTTGCACCACTAAAGCAATTCATCTCTTGTGAGAGATTAGTTTGAGCATGGGCTTGTGTTCTTACCCTGACCAATGAGTTCTGCCTGGTAGATTTCTGAAAGGCTTCTAGCAACATTTTCTTCTCTCTTAAAAAAGTTACCCATTGCAGGTACTCAGTTCTTCCTGCCTTTGGGTGTTGTCTACAAGACCACAATTCTCAGACCTGCTATAGCCATCAGGGAACCATGAGAAGGAAGGGCAAAGGAACTGCAGAGAAGGCAAACTGCAATTCTGACATTGTGGAGCTTCTGAATTTACCAACCCTGCAACCAAACTGCCTCCAAATATCTTGTCACGGGAGATAATAAACCCCATATTCTATTACTCACCACTAAATGCATTCTAATTGAATACATCTAAACTACAACCTTAGAATTTCTGGCTTGATATAACAAGTTTGTTGCTGTTGTTGTTAGGTGCCGTTGAGTCAGTTCCGACTCATAGTGACCCTGTGTACAACAGCATGAGACACTGCCCAGTCCTGCTCCATCCTCATGATCATTGCTATGCTTGACGCCATTGTTGCAGCCACTGGATCAATCCATCTCATTGAGGTTGTCATGGATTGAATTGTGTCCCCCCAAAAAATATGTGTCAACTTGGTTAGGCCGTGATTCCCAGTATTGTGTGGTTGTCCCCCATTTGGTGATTTTAATTTTATGTTAAAGAGGGTTAGAGTGGGATTGTAACACCCTTACTAAGATCACATCCTTGATCCAATGTAAAGGGAGTTTCCCAGGAGTGTGGCCTGCACCACCTTTTATCTTACAAAAGATAAAAAGAAAGGGAAGCAAGCAGAGAGGGGGGACCTCATACCACCAAGAAAGAAGTACCGGGAGCAGAGTGGGTCCTTTGGACCTGGTATTCCTGCACAGTGAAGCTCCTAGTCCAGGGGAAGATTGACGAGGAGGGCCTTCTTCCAGAGCCGATAGAGAGAGAAAGACATCCCCTGGAGCAGACGTCCTGAATTTGGACTTGTAGCCTACTAGACTGTGAGAAAATAAATTTCTCTTTGTTGAAGTCATCCACCTGTGGTATTTCTGTTATAACAGCACTAGATGACTAAGACAAGGGTCTTCCTCTTTTTTGCTGACCCTCTACTTTGCCAAGCATGATGTTCTTCTCCAGGGATTGGTCCCTCCTGATGACATGTCCAAAGTATATGAGATGAAGTCTCATCGTCCTTGCTTCTAATGAGCATTCTGGCTGTACTTCTTCCAAGACAGATTTGTTCATTCTTCTGGCAGTTCATGGTATATTCAATATTCTTCACCAACACCATAATTCAAAGGCATCTGTTCTTCTTCAGTCTTCCTTGTTCACTGCCCAGCTTTTGCATGCATATGAGCTGATTGAATAACAAGTTTAGAACCCACTTAATATGAAATTGTTCCCTCAGTGACAAAATTTGAATTTTTGTCTTTTATAGTTAACAGTCTTGGGACATTTAATGAGAAATTAAAATTAATCTTAAAAATTATAAACTGTGAAGAATTGTGTGTATTAAACTTTTCCTCGTTTGCGTGTGTTTAATTGCTGTTTTTATTTTTTTCAGATAAAGGAAACTTGTGAAACAGTGTAACAAAGACCAATCAAAAGAACAAAATTTTTTGATACCTCATCCCTACTCTTGCCTGAACTTGAACCTGGCTACTACAATCCATAAGCAAGCAATTGGTGAGATAAATTGAATTGTAGGAAGTATATTAAATTTCTTAAAATAATAAGTGTAATTAAAGTAATTTAATCCCTCCTGTCTTATCTTATACTTTTCCTTCAAGCCACATTTCCAAATGCTCTAACTTTTCCAGGATCTACTTGTACTTGCTTGTTGCCCCTCAATTAAGATAAATTCATTTAAAATAGTGGAACAGATTTTGGAGGAAAAAAAAGAGCAAAATGTATTTAATCATATTTTCTTTAATTAAATTATCAGCTGCATAAAGTCACAATTCAAATTTGATTGTATTCTACAGCCCAGTAAGTATAATGTATTACAGGACAGTGATGAATGCAAGACAGATATGCAGTTACAAGGAGGCTAGATTTCAAATGTAAGATCATTGACTGTAAGGGGTAGAAGGATCAGCAGGGATAAACTCATCTAATAGTTTTCAAAACATGTATCTGAGTGCTTTAGACACATATGAGAAGAAACACAGTTTGGGGATTCATTTCAAATTACGAAGCTGTCCTTGAAGATTGGGATTTGTATAGGTGATAAAGGGGAGAAGGTCTTTTAAGCAGGTTGAATAGCATGAGAACAGCCACCTATGCAAAAGAGTCTTAAGTGTGAGCCCAAGTCTACTCAACTAAAGGGACAAGTTGATGCTGGGAAATAGTAAAGGCTGGAAGACAAAACATGGGTAGATTATGAAGACAGGTTAACCGTAAGGAGTGCTACCAAATGTTATCCTTAGGGGAACTAATCGAAGCATTGATTCTCAGATTATAACGTGCATGTTAATAATCTGGGGCTATTGTTAAAAGGCAGATTCTGATTTAGTAGTTCAGGGTAGGGGCCAAGACTCTGCATTTCTAATAAGCTTCCAGCAAGGCCTGTGCTTCTCAACCCTGGACACCTTGGCTGCACTTTAGGCCATTGTTGCAGACCTAATTCCAGGTCAGGAATTAGAAATGCTCTTAAATTAACAATGCCCGTGGAAAAGGACGAGAAAAGGGATCAGAGAATGAAAACTTCAGTATTACTAAAAATTGATAATTATTTTTCTGAAATCAGCAGTTAGTTCCATTTTCCTGACATAAATTTGTGCTGTGTGCTGTGTAGTTGAAGCCACATAGTCCAGGGTTTGAATCTTATTTCTGCTGTTTTCCACCTCAGTGCTCCACATTTTGCTTATCTACTGATTGAGGCTAATGATTTTATCATTGTATGACTGTTAGGATGATTATACTGATTTATATAAAAAAAATGTGTAGCACAGTGCCTGATGTCCAATAGGCACCACACCAAATAGTCCTGTTATTGTTGTTATGATAACTGTTGTTGCTGCTATTGTTATTTATTAATCCTGTGAATCACACGAAAAGCACTTCTAGCTATCCAGAAAAAGAGTATGTATCTGCAGTCTTCAAGATACCTGAATTTCCTATTGGAGGCAGACTAGCCTCTGCCGATTGTCTGGAGGAAAACATTGGGTGATGATATCAAATAGTATATCCTTATGACTAGAAGACTCTAATTACTTCCATGTGTAGGTCTGATGAGGTGAAAAAAAAACATTTATGTCTCTGAACCACTTGCTAATGGTCAGGGGTGTAATACATAATTCCCACCAGTAAATACATGGCAAAAAAACTTACAAGTGATGAGCCTTAAGTAAGTTACAAAGGTCCCACTGCTCACAAGGGACATAAATGTGTTTTAACAGTCATTATAATAGATTATTAAATTCCATTTCTTCTTTCTTTGAAAATGATTTTCTTCTCCATACATCCTCGTAATTCCGTAATCGCCTCCCTCACACCATGAACACTCCCATCACACGTATGTACACTCAAGGCACTTGTACATCAAATAAATGGAATCATAGAGTTCAGAAATTATTATTGCAATAACTTCATTTCATAAATCAGAAAATGGAAACAGTTATATTTAAAGAGTTTACTTAGATCACACAGAGGGTTACTGCTATCTTCGTGTTCCTTCTGGGGAACAGTGTAATGAAAGGAAATCATGCCATCTTTTATAGTTCCTCCTAAGAAAATTATATTTCTGTTTGTTTTTTTTTTTTTGTCATATGACCAGGGAGGCAGTATGGGACTGTGGCTAAGGGTATGAGTTCTGGCTGAGGCTGCCTGATTTCAAATCCCAGTTCTGCCTCTTAGGAGCTGTATAAATCAGGACAAGCTACTTAACCATTGGACCTCAACTTTCTCATCTTTAAAAAGGAATTGATAATAATAGCCCCTACTTTACAAGACTGTTGTCCCAGTTAAATGAGTTGATACATGTAGAGTTCTTGAAACAATATCTGGTGCATAATAAGTGCTCAATAAATTTTAGTTATTGCTATTACTATCATGGCCTTTGTTCCTGAACCTGGGAGTTCACTAGTTCAAGCAACCTGAACACACTTTTCCATTGAGTCCCGGCTATCACTCCAGTGATTCTTACATATTTTGTTCCACTATGTGGTTGAAATAACAGAGATGATCACATAATAGATCTCCATGGAGCAATCTTCAAATGACCAAAAAAAATCAAAATGCAACCATAATGTCAATAATAGGCAATTTTTTTTAATTGGGAAACATTGGGCAGAGGCTAGACTTTTAAAAGATAAATATTAAATGATGGAAATGATTTGGAATGAAAATGTTTTTTAGATACTATCAACAAAACCAACTCGTATAATCCCTCTGGCCTGTTTCATTATATTCCTATTGTTAGTCTTAAACACTAGATCTGATCTAGATTTAAAAAAAAAAAAAAAATTAAAAAAAGCCAACCAAAAAAACAAGTGTTTCCCAAGTCTGCTTTCCATTATCCCTAGCAAAATCTGTTTCGATATGCAAAACTCATGAAAACAGTGAAAAGAAAAATGTCAGCATAATCCACGCTAACTGAACGCGCTCGGGGAGTTTGTGGCAAACCCGTCTGGAGAAAAGCGCACAGGCAATGCAGGCCTCTATTTTGCATTTTTAACCACCTGAAAAGTATCCTGCACTCGACTTTGGAGCCTGTCCTGGACTGAGCGAATTTCCACAAAGGGAGAATTTCAGAGCTGAGTTCCCTTGCAACTACCCCTCCTACTCGTGATAACTACCATGTTGTGGTAGGTGGGAAGGAAGGCAAAAAGTTGAGTTGATAACTGTGAGAGCTGGTGATCAAAAGGCTGAATGATTATTCACAAATACTTTCTTCTGCCTAAGTTTCTACCATCTGGCATTCAGTACAGTAGAATGCAAACACTTTCATCATGATATTAGAGTAAAAACTGAATAAATAGCAGAGAAAAACTCCCTCCCTCACCCTGAGATTAGTGGGAAAAGCTCCAAAGGATTAATTCTAATTTTCTTGCAAAGTTTAGCCTACTTCACTTTGATTTCAGTTTAGTTTCTGATAAACCAAAACCAAACTTGTTGCCCTAGAGTCGATTCTGACTCATGCCCCCTGCGTGTCAGAGTAGAACTGTGCTCCATAGACTTTTCAGTGGCTGATTTTTTGGAAGGAGCTCACCAGTCCTTTCTTCCAAGGTGCCTCTGGGTGAACTCCCGAACCTCCATCCTTTTGGGGTTAGCAGCCAAGCGCTTAACCATTTGCACCACTAGTTCTTAGATTGTTAAATGCTGTTCAACAAAATCTGAAGGCTTTATAAAAATACAGATGAAGACTCCTGTAGTCATTTAGTTTTTTCTAATTCCAAAACAGCAGCCCAGGGCTAGGGATCAATCTTGCAAGGTTATTCCCATGTTAATTCCAGGGCTCCAAGCAAGACCTAGCACTTGGAATCCAGCAATTCAAGGAAGGCCTCATGGGAAGAAATTCTGTTGCTTCTCTCCTAAGCCAAAGATTTAGTACTTCTTGGTGAGAAAGACCATTTTTAGACTTTCCTTGATCACTAATTCTTATCCTGCTCTGAGGCTAAAACAAGAACAGGAGACATCACCTCTCAGCCTACTCCTTTTCAGGCTGAAATTGACCAGCCCCTTTACCCTTGGTTGCCTGAAAAGAGATGCTCCATTCATTCATTCATTTGCTCTGAGCAAAACAAACATCATTTCTACCCCATGATATTTCTAGTCTATTGGGAAAATAGATCATAATCACAAAATACACTAAAACATTATTTAATTATAATTGAGATGAGAGCTATAAAAAAAGAACTACAGCCTAATATAAGAATTTTAAGCAGTGGGATTTAACTTAGTAGATTTGGCAGACAGGTATTGAAGAAAATGCTTTCTCACGCAGAACTACTTACAAAACTTTTGTAATGCATCTACTTCTCTTTTCAAGAATACTATAGAAATACTCCTTATAAATATATATTGCCCTTGTATAAATTATAAAACAAGAAACTTATTTAACAGATATTTACTTATTCGATAAATTTTTTTTTTAACATCTCCTATTTTCCAGAAATCATTCTAGATGCTGGAAATATAGCAATGAGCAAAATAGACAAAAATCCTTACCCCCATGGAGCTTACTTACATTCAGATAGGGGAGATAGAAAATGAATAAGTTAAAGAAATAAAAGGTAAAGCATGCTAGATGGTGAAATATACTAAGAAGAAAACCAAATAGGGAAGGAGGACGGGCAGTGAGTGTGTGTTGGGAGGGAGGGGTGTCATAACTTTAGATGAAATGGCCAGGGAAGACCTCTCTGAGTAGGTGACATTTAAGTAAAGACTGAAAAGTAGGAAGGGGAGCCTTCTCTGCATCTGGGAGGTGGGGCATGATATGAGGCTAGATTTTTGTCTAAGACAAGATTAGGGAAGGCATGTTGGAACACATTCAGGTTCTTAAATCCAAACAGTTTGCACTTGCCTACTAACTTAAAGGTTGATGGCTCGAACCCACTCTGTGGCTCCACAGAAGAAAGGCCTTCCAAGAAAACCCTATGGAACAGTTCTTCTCTATAATGCATGGTGTTGCCATGAGTAGGAACTGATTCCATGGCAATGAGTTCTTTTTAGGGGGAAAGACATAATCAGATTTACATTGTTCAAAGATTGCTCTGGCCGTTGTGTGAGGAATTGCTAGGAGAGCAGTTGTTGTTGTGTGCTGTCGAGTCTATTCCAACTCCTAGTAACCTTATAGGACTGAGTACAATTGCTCCAGAGGGTTTCCTAGGCTGTTTTCTTTACAGGAGCAGATTGCCATGTCTTTTCTCCTACCAAATGACTGGTGAGTCCAAACCATCAACCTTTCAGTTAGCAGCTGAGTGCTTAACCATTATGACACCAAGTTCCTTGCTAAGAGGGCCAAACCACAAAACCAAACCCATTGCCATCGGGTTAAATTTGACTTATAGCAACACTATAGGACAGAGTAGAACTGTCCCATAGGGTTTCCAAGGAGTGCCTGGTGGATTCAAACTGCCTACCTTTTGGTTAGCAGCCGAGCTCTTAACCACTACGCCAGCAAGGGCAGCAGAAGGAAATCCAGAGAGATCAGTTCTGGAGCTTAGAAATAGTACAGACAAGATAAGATAGTAACTTGGACTAGGATTGTGGCAGTGGAGGTATACAAGCAAGAATGAATTTGAGCTATTTGAAAGGGAGAATCCTCAGAACTTGGTAGCTGTATGGATACACGGGATGATGGGTGGAACACACAGGCTTCTTGTGTATGGTCCAGCCTAGCACAGGATCACCCTGAGTGGCCTTAATTCCTTTCCACATAGTGTGGTATTTACAGCTGACTAATTATATATTACTACCTTTTAGCTTAAAAGTTACTGGAAATGTTTTTCAGCCAGGTATATACTCCACAGGGAGATGTCAGCAAGCCTGGCCTGGCTGTACTGAAAAGGTTGATAAGCTGCCTCTAAAAAGGCTAAACACAAAGAACATCTCTGTGAGTGCTGGAGCCCCAAACTGGTCATGAGCTGTTCACAGCATGCAAAGACGGTGATGATCTAGGATCCCTGACTCAGGTGGAGGAGGCAGGAGGCATAAATGTATTACATCTAGAGAAGCCCACCAATGGTTTATTGGAATTAAAGGAACTCAACTTTCCCTTGCTCCAACTGGACCTGCTAATGCAGTAGTCTCTTCCTACAGTTTTAGAGTATGTGTTAGTAAGCCTCACAAAAACAAAAACGAAGGTTTAAGGTGTTTGGTTTGGACAAAAACTCTTCATTCTTAGGAACCCAAAGAACGGCCATAGCCCACATGCCCTGGGATTGAATAATGTCAGAAAGGCCCTCTCTGTTGGGACAGGGACTGTTTGAATAAAACTTTAGCTTTTGTTGTTAAGCTCAGATGGAGTAACTATCGTTCAATCCCCAGAGGAAAAGGCATGAAAGTTCAGGCATCCAATGTGAGGCCTCGGTGCCCATTGCAGGCCACCTGAAATAATCTAGCAAAATATGAAGAAGTCAATGATCTGGTTCATGTGGACTAAGTCAGTAAGCACTGACTGTGGCTCTGTTGTAGTATGGAGGGCCTTTGCTGGTAGGTTTAATCAAGCAGCTGACATTGAAGCCAAAGAGTAATCACTATGCAATATGTGCTGCTCAAAATTAAGTCCACTAAAATTAAGAGAATAGAATGATTAAATTGCGATATATTTGTAAGATGGAATTTAAGACCACCATTTAAAATAAATAAAAATAAAATATCTAATGACCTAGAAAAAAAATCAGGTTAACATCTATGGTTTTAGGCCATTTAAATAAAATCATACACACACTAATACATACTCATACACATTCTCACAAATACACACTCACACAGAGAAAAAAATGAAAGAAGACTATGCCACCAAGTAGTTATTCCTGTTTTGAAGGGTTTAGGTGAAATTTCTTCTTTTTAATAATTGATATTTCTTGAAGTTTCTATGTAGAATTTCTATTATTTTATAATAAGATACAAATGCACCAAATTGCATCATAAAATTGAACATTATAAAGAATAACTATAAAAGTAAAAAGAAATATGGGTCTGTTTCTTGACCCATTCAACAGACTCCAAGCAAGAACTCTGTCAGCTCACCCTTTCAGTTAATAAAACATTGACATGGTCCATTCATCACAGTTTTCTGTTCATGTGGCCTACCACTTAAACACCCCTCCCACAGGAAAGGAATCTATTGCTCCCTCTAGGCCAGACTCCCCAGCACTTTGCCCAGAAGTTATTATTTTACATCTAAAACCATAAGGGAAAATTTTCTGAGATAGTAAAACTCTGAAGATCAGGGAAGAATATCTCAGATGGGCAAATCCACAGCCTGTGAAAGTCAACACATACACATTACGGCTTTGCATAACTGAAAACTGTCACAGAAGGCCATACCCAAATGGGAAGGGCTGCTAGAGAGACCATGGTCCCCTCACTGGAAGGGTGCCAGGACGGGCAGGGTAGACACTCAGCCAGGGATGTTATCGAGGAGATTCGACATTTGGAAGGATGGACAGACAAGATTCTACTTAAGACTCCTGAAAACTCTAAAATGTATCTATGTTTTTAATATAACTCTCAAGACCACAGAATCAAAGAAGGGGTCATAAAATGGTCTAGTCAGACCTCCTCATCTTAAACATGAGAACAAGTACACCCAGTGAGGTAAGGTTACTTTCCTTCAGTTCCATTACTGTTGGTGGCAACAGCAGCAAAGTCACAAAGTCTTGTACATTGTGTATTTTAGAATGGGCTGAACCATATATAAATGGAGGGCGTGGAGTTCCTGCAGCCAATATTCTTTTAGAAAGAGCATCCAAGGTGACCCATTGTGTGATATTTCATGATCACCTTGCGATATCAACTAACCTCAGAGGATAGGGGCTAGAGTTTGTATTATGTGATGAGACTCCCAGTAAAAGCTTTGGATACTGAATCTCCAGGGGCTTCCTGTTTGGTAAAATATATCAATGCCCATGGACGGCTAGTGCATCCTTTTGGGACATAGAAGGGCCGTGTTGGGACCTCTTCCAGAACTTGCCATATGCATCTTTTTGTTTGTATCCTTCTTTGTTATAATAAAGCTGTAATTGTAAGTATAGCACTTTTTGTGAGTTTTGTATGTCATTTCAGTGACTTATCAAACCTGAGGGAGTAGGGAAACCCAGCAGGTCAGGAGTGAGGGGGGCCAGGAACTCCTGAGCTTGTGGCTGATATCCTGAGAGGATAGAGGGGATTCCTGAATTTGCAGCCAGCAGGTCAGAAGTGAGGGGATTCCCAGGGACTCCCAAGATTGCAGCTGGCATCTGAAGTCTTGAGCCTGTTTGGCAGTCTGAAGGACAGGATCCTTTTAATAAGTGAGCTCTGACCTACCTCTGGGTGGTTTGGATCAGAGAAAGAAGTGCTACGTTCTGGTGGTAGATGGTGTTAGAACTGAGCAGGCAAGTGAAAAGTGAGATTTGGATTTTGATGATATTTGATGATTACTGATCCACACACTTACTCATTCTTATAACAAGCCCTAATATTCAGCATCCAGAGGGCAGAAACCCCTACTGGATCACATCTAATAGACGGAGAAGTCTCCTGGAGCTTTTTTGTGAGGTACAGCATGGCCACCTTCTGAGAATCCAGCTTGCTTTCAACCCAAAGCTTGACATCCATGGAATCTTGTTTGTTCTGTTGGGTAGTGCCTCCATTCTTCTTCTTTTTTTTAATGTCTTTTTTTGTTGTTGTTGTTGTTTTCAGATGTCATTTCCAAGGAGCTGCTGGTAGATTCAAACTGCTGACCTTTTGCTTAGCAGCCGTAGCTCTTAACCACTGCGCCACTAGGGCTCCGAAGATGTCATTAGTGAATCTTATTTATTTTCTCCTTGAAGAGCCACATTCAGTATTACTTAAGGCTTCTCTATCCCACCTACCTCCAATCCTACTCAGTCAAGGATTTCTTTCTTTTGTACATTCCTCAGTGAAAGGTATTTCACACTCCTAGATTATAAGCTTTATGAAGGCAGCGACTACCTTTTACTGGGGACCATACCCTCTCCAGTGCAGAGCAGGGCATTGGGATATATTTGATCACAATACGTATTTCTTCAACTAATTGTCTGAGGTTGAGTATTGATGTGAAGATTAAATGGAATAATAGATGCAAAATGCTGAGCCCAATAGAGGGTAAGGAGTAAATAACAAATGGTATCTAATAAACCCACAACATTGGCCCTCGCTTACCCTTCCTATCCCACATAGCAAGCACATTGATCCAAACGTCTTGCTCTTCTCTTTCTGGTGGCTTAAATCAAAAGCCAACCCTTTGATTTCCTTGATTTCAGGTCCTGGGGTTTCTGATGACCTTAGTTTCACACACTCACCAGCAGGCTTGTGGCTTGTAGGGAGGCATGGTAGTACTGTAGGTGAATATACTAATAGGACACAGCTGTAGTTACTGCTACATACAGCTTAGACTGTGTTGAATGAACAGGGACTGGGCAGACAGAATTGAATGTCATTAGACAATATGTAAAGAAGTTGCCTAAGGAAGCCAAATATTTTGTATTCACTATTGTCTGACATGCTTTTGGATACAATTTTAAGAAAAGCTTATTCCTTTCCAAGGAGTAAATCCTGTAAGTACTAGTGTTAAGTATGCTGGCTCTTTTATATGTGGTTTTGATTTTAAGTAACTAAGAGAGACTATTACTGCCCTTAAAAACTTTTCATTTTACGTAAGTTTAGAAAATCAGGCAGCTGCTGGCAAAAGGATTTTGAATTTCCCTCCCCAAAAATTATCATGTGGAGAGTATTCAGAATTCAGAATTTGAACGTTTATTTTTTATTTCTGATTAAAACATGAAACCAGAATATACATTTCTTCAATGACTTTATAAAAGCATATTAACAACAAAATGTTTGTTTTTCAATAGAACGATACCAAGCACATTAAAATCTTTTGGGTCCAATTACCTCCAGGGAAAGTAACACAATCTAAAAAGACACAAAAAAGGAAGAATTCCAAATGTATCAGCGTTGTATTTAGCCCTAAAGCATAATATTCAATATATTTTTGTAGATAATCTCCACTAGCTGTGAATTATAATTTCAGCTGGCTCAGTGCCCTTTGATTGCAATGATGACACCTCTATCTGACCAAAAACTGAAGAGTTAAGTGGCATGGTGGTTAAGAGCATGGACTCTGGATATGATCTGTCACCATTCAATGCCCCACCTTGATTTCTACTACTCATCGGAGCCCATCAGGATACTCAATGTCTCTGTTCTTCTTCTTCCTCCTCCATAAACTAAGGATGATAATGTCTTTACCTCAAGATTGTTATGGGATAAATGTTGTTGTTAGTTGCTGCCAAGCCGGCTCCGACTCACGGCAACCCCATTATAACAGAACAAAACATTACTAGTCCTTCACTATCTTCACAATCACTGGTATATCCAAGTCCATTGTTGCTGCTAGTGTGTATTTTGAGTGCCTTTCAATTTAGGGGCTCATCTTCTAGCACTATATCGAACAAAATATTATTTAAAAAAAAAACCCTATAGATTCGTAAGGTTTTTTTTTTTTTAAATAATATTGTATTGTGTTTTTGGGGAAAGTTTACACAGAAAAGTAGGTTTGCATTTGACAATTTCTACACAAATTGTTCAGTGACATTACTTAAATTTTTCACAATGTGTCAACATGCTCTTTAATTGCATCATAAATTTTAAATTGGCTAATTTTCAGAAGTAGATCACCAAGCCTTTCTTCTTAGTCTGTTTTAGTCTAGAAACCTTGCTGAAACCTGTCCAACACGGGTAACCTGCTGGTATTTGACATATTGGTCACATGACTTCCGACATCAGAGTAACACACAAGCCACCACAGTGCAACAAGCTGACTGACGAATGGTGGGTGATAAATGTTAAGGTGGAGTTATTCCAAACAATCACTAAATTTACACAAGAGACACCTAACCCATTGAGGGCTTTCCAGGGAAGCCCCCTGAGGAAGCAATGCTAGAACTAAATCTTGAAGGAGTAGTGAAAGTAGAAAGGTGATCCAAATAGAGAACCTCCAGTACCAAGGCAGCAGCACTTGGAGAAAGTGCTAGAGAAAAAAAAAAAAAAAAAAAGAGTATGAGCTGGTAAGTATTAAGGGACTACTAAAGGGACTGCTCTAGCAATATCTTTTTTTTTTTTTTTTGTCTTTTTTCTACTGTACTTCAGGTGAAGGCTTATAGACCAAATAGTTTCTCATGAAACAGGAGTACACATATTGTTTTATGATACTGGTTCTAGCAATATCTTAAAGACCCTTGTCAGTCATATTACTGACCTTTAATAGTTTTCTGAAGATGATGAGGTTATTGGAGTGTTCAGAGAAGAATAAATGAAAAATAGCTGTGGTAACTGGTCTCATTTGTAATTCATGATCATGAACCTCAAAGGAAGCCTTAGCTTTCCCTGGCGATCATACCATGCTCCCTAGTACACCTACTCCTCCACTGTAGTAGCCTACTCTTTTGTATTTTCCCCTCCATCCTTAAACTTCCAACCCCTTCTCCTGCATCCTCACTGTCAGCTGATAACTTGCTTTCTACTTCACTGGGATAATAGAAGCAATAGGAGAAAACTTCTACGAGCTTCCCTGCCACATCTGCTCACCTATGATGTCTGTAGCCTTAGTGTCCATTTCCCTCCTGTGTCCATAGATAAACTGTCTGTGATCCTGGAGTAGACCGCCCTTCCATTTGTGTACAAGGTACTGTCCTCTGTCACCTACTCAGAAATATTTCTCTGGCTTTCTCTCCTGTCTCTTCTGCATTAGCAATCTTTCCCTCTCAACCAGACTCTTCCAGAGCATAAAAACTGCCCCATTCTTCTTCTACTTCCTTTCAAAGAGAAACTCCTTGAAAGAGTTGTCTATTGCTGTCTCTAATTTCTCTCCTCCTATTCTTTTTTAAACTCAGTCCAGTTAGGCTAACCACTCCTCTGAAATTTCTTTTATCAATGTGTACAATGACTTTCACTTCGCTAAATCAAATCAATTGTTCTATCATCCTTATCTCAAGCAAGAGTTGACTCAGTGGATGACTCTCTTTTCCTTGAAACTCTGCCTTTGCTTGACTTCTAGAACACAGTAATTGCCTAATTTTTCTTCTGTCACTTCTTCCCAGGGTCCTTTGCTGGTTCCTCCTTATCTTGCCCGTGTCTTCATGGTGGTGTGTCCAGGGTTCAATCTTTGGACTTCTTCTCTTCTCAGTGTACACCACACTTTTGGTAATCTCACCTATGTGCTGATTACTACAAAATTTGTATCTTTAGTACAGACCCTTCCTCTGAATTCTAGATTCATATATCCAACTGCTTACCTGACATCTTCTTTGATTATTTAATGAATTTCATACTCAACATGCCCTTAAGTGAGATCCTCTTCCAAGCCTCCTCCTTCCCTAGGTCTAGCCATGTCAATAAATGGCAATTCCATTCTACCAGTTACTTAGCCCAAATGTTTAAAGTCATTCTTAAGTCCTCTTTTCTTTCACACACTACATCAAATATGTCAACACTTCCTTTTGATTTTATTTTTTTTTAATTCCTAGAAACTGACCTCTTCACACTTCCTGCTCCTCCTATCCTTTCCCTTTCTTTAGCATTTAATATCTTCTTACAGAGCACATAACACTTATTTTGACTATTGACTTTCTCCCCAACTAGTCCTGACTTGTTTTGGTCTCTTCTCATACAGAGGGTGATCTTTGCTCCTTCGTTGCACTTTCTTACTTCAATAGCCTGTCCCTCTTGAGGGCCACCTTGGGTAGTATAGGCAGTCACTAAATGTTGGTTGAATGACTGTGCAGAAAATGCATGCATTGCATTTATTTTCTTGTACCCTTTCCCATGATGCCCAGAATTGTGCTGACCTTTGCGTGTGACTTTAATACACAAGCCAGTGAATTTAGGAAAGAAGTCAGTTTTTCCTACATACTTTCCCTAGTTTGTAACTGAGAACTTGGTATCCATTATTTTATGAGTCAAGTCTAGATGACAGTTCTCTAAATGCATTGCTTTGTATCTGTCCACATTTAAGCTTATCCTTACCACCCACATATATTTCTACTGTATCCTTCACTGGCTTGGCACAATGCATGAACTCAGTGTCATTTCCAGATCCAGAAATTCTGCTGTGTGTTCCATCATCGAGATCTCATACTAACAGACACTGATTTCAGCTCTTGAGAACTCAGCCATGTATACTGTTATATTATAACAAATGAATAAACAAAACCTGTATTTCCTTACCATTGTTTTCTCCAAGTAAGAGAACTCCCTATCCAGAATAAAACATGTCTCTCTATATTTACTAAAGTCTGTAAATCCATAAGGCCTTAAGTATAAGCTTTGGTGTTCTATATGTTTTGCTACTATTACTAATGAGACTGTTCTCCCCACTACATTGTTCATTGGTCCAGGAACTGGAAAAAGTCTATAGACTAGTCAGTAGCTTATGATGAGACATATATTAGAAGAGCCATTGAGTCAGGAGACTGGTTTTGAACCACTAAAACAACCACTGAACAACGTGGTAGTTTGGTAAAGACAGGCTACTCTTTAATACACACTGATATATCTTCACAAAAATCCCTAGACCTGGGGTAACTTGGGAATGATTCTTTTCCTCAAAGAATCCAGCAGACAAAATAACTGGCCACTTCATTTACCTGTCTTATCCACTCTAAAGTTTGTTCTGTTTGTTTTTAGTTTTATTCTATTAGATTTTCTATGTAGACTAACATACTGTCTGGGAATAATAATACTTTTGTCCTATCCTTTCCAATATGTATCACTTTATTTGGGTTTGTTGTCAAATCAAAGTGGAGTGAATGAGCATCTCCCCCCCCGCAACTTTAATGGTAGCATCTTGAATATTTCATTATTAATTTTTACATTGGCTGTGTGTTTGTGATATATATTCATAATCTTATTATAGATGTATAATATTTTCTATCAAAAATTGATGTGAAGTTTAACCAAATGTCTTTTCAGTATTAATTAAGATAATCATGATTTTCCTCTGTTAACTGAGAAATATGATTAATTAATCAATTTCTTGATATTAAATTCCTTTGTCTTCTTTTATAAAACCCACTTGTTTTGGGGTATTCTCCTTTTAATAAATTGTTGGATTTGAATAATAAACTTAGTATCTGTGTTCGTAAGTGAAATTGCCTTCAGTTTTCTTTTTTTGTGCATATTACTTTTTCGGGTGTTTGTATCATATCTCTGCTGGTATGAAAAATGAGTCGTGAGAGTCAAACAGCTTAAGAATCATTTCTCCTTAACCACTTAAAAGAACTCACCTATGACTCTGTCAAATATGGGTAAGCAGTACTTTCTGAGAGCAGAAGGGGAAATGTTATGAAATGTTAACATTTTATTTATGTTATTGAACTCTTAGGCTTTCTACTTCTTGCATGCCATTTGTCTTTTATATTGTCATTTTTAAATCTCATTAATTACCAGTGAATTGGAAATTACGACAAGTCATATCTACAAAATCAGCATATGTTTACTATGATAATGACTTCCGTAGTTGAGGGATGTGTGAACTGCTATGGGCGGGGGTGCTAATTTTTTTTCTTTAAAGAGTTCTTTTCTTCCTGCAATTTTATCAATAACCTGAAAGCAATCATATTCTCTGACTAAATAATTCTATTTCTTAGACTATATCCCAAAGAAATGATTCAGATGCAGTAGACAGAGATTAATGGATGATTTTTTTCGTCACCAAAGCAAAAAAAAAACAAAACAAAAGAACACAAAACCAAACCCTTTGCCATCAAGTTGATTCCGACTCATAGCAACACTACAGGACAGAATAGAACTGCCCTATAAGGTTTCCAAGGAGCAGCTGGTGGATTCAAACTGCTGACCTTTGGTTAGCAGCCATAGCTCTTAATCACTACACCACATGCCTAGAAACAATATAAACATCTAGCGCAGATACTATGAGGTAAATTATGCATTATCCATACAAGAAAATATTATGCCCTGTTTTTAAATAATATTTATGAAGAACTTTTAATGACACAAGAAATTGCCAATAACATAATGTTAAAAAAGAAAAAATTGTGTATGCAATAAGATCTCCACTTTTAAAAAGCATGCATGATATAAAAGAAACTTAGAAATTTTTTAATGAGATGTTAACAGTGTTACTCCCAGGTGGAAAGGTATAGCAACTATTTCCTCCTAGTTCTTATATTTTTTTCAAAGTTTTGAAGAAATAAAAAATAACAAGCAACTGTACTTTTTATTTTGAAAGTTTTTTTAAACTCTTCCATATGAGTATTTTTGTGTTTGGAAACAGTGATGATGCCTCTCCCACATCTTCTCTCTTGCAGAACAAATGGAATGAAATTCTTTCCACTGTTCTTCACAGTTGTGGTGTCTCCAGCCCTCCCCCTCTCCTGGGCACCCCTCTGCAGGTGGTAACAAGGTTAGAACTTTGCCCCCAGGGGGTTTCATGTAAGATATGCCCTCCACTACTATATTTCAGTCATGAATGACTTCCATAGGTTCTTTGTGATTGTCAAATTGACTTCCGTCTCCAATTCACTCCATTCATTGCCCATGTGCCATGCTCTGCACAGCAGTCCTCATTAGCCATCCTTAGCTGGATATAAGTCTTGTCATTTCCCAGGGCCACAGATGGCTTGTCAGTAAAGTGAAAGTGTTGGACTGCCACCTTGCCTCTAAAAACTACTCCTGCCATTTTCTTCTAGCAGTCTTGGGTCCCTCCTCACTTGCTAGTCTTCTTCTTAGGTTAAATCCAGTGCATCAGGGTGACCACGTGTGCAATTTTTTTTTCTGAGCATAGTCACCCACACCCTCATTGCCATGTGTACACCTTGTGGATCAGATCGGCTTCTGATCCATCCATCCTCCCAGCCTGTGTGATCTCTACTCCCTTAGAGGACACCATTATTCTACTGGAGTAAGCTTTATTCTTGCTGGCTTCAGAAATCAAACTAGGATTTGCCACATTTTGTATTATCACAAGGAAAAACCTTCTAAAAATCAAAACAGTGGAAAATGAAAAGAACCATTAAGTGTGCCAGAGTTGGTGGCTGGGACAGGAAATGTGGGAGAGGGAATTTCTGCATGGGATGGGAGGATGGAATTAACACAACCTGAGGTTCATTCCCCAACTGGTTCCCTCACCTGTCTACTTCAGGGATTCAAAGGGGAGCAGGTGAGGGGACCTACACCGCAAGGGAGTTATCAACATGGTCAGTAGTTGTTACTGAGTGGGGGAACAAAGCCTGAAGGGGATTTTGTAAATATGTGGAAGGTAGAAAGAGAGGACTCTAGTTTTCCCCTGTCCACTACCATCAAGGAAAGGAAGAGAGATAAGCAGACTCAGGAGAAAGGATTTGCAAAGGGAGTCTAGTGGTCACAAGCACGAATGTATGCTAATCAGGCTTTTTAACGCTACAAAGAAGACAGACAGACAGGCTTTTCTAATTAGCAGGGTCCTGCCTAGAAGGGGATCCCTGGTGGAGCAGTGGTTAAGAGCTTGGCTGCTAACCAAAAGGTCAGCCGTTCAAATCCACCAGCTGCTCCTTGGAAACTATATGGGGGTTCTAGTCTGTCTTACAAGGTCACTGTGAGTTAGAATCAGTCTTATGGCAATGGGTTTTTGTTTGTTTGTTTTGTCATAAGGAGGGAGTAGAAATGAAGAAGACCTGAATCCAACCCACAGGGGACTTTCAGTGCTGAAAGTGCTGGGCAAACTCAGGTTGTGGGTCACCTACCCAGGCCCTGAGTAGGAACAGAGGAATAGTAGCTGATACACAGACAAGGAGGCATGGTTTAGGAACCTGAATGATTTTTCTGAGTCTAGTGACTGGGATTATCTGGTCACCCTCTCCCTAGCCACCTTCTGCTGATTTAACACACACACACATTCCATTGTGGGGCAGTAGGGTATAAAGGTAAGTATTTGGGGTCTGTAGCCAGACTATTTGGGTTTATATCCCAGCTCTGCTCCTTCCTGTTAGTGTCACACTGGGCAAGTTAATTGGGCTCTCTCTGCCTCCGTTTCCACATCTGAAAAATAATGAAAATAATTCTACCTACTCCTTAGAGTTGTTGTGAGTATTAATTGAATTTATCTGTGTAAAAGAGAGCACTTAGAATAGTGTCTGGTATATAATAGGCACTCAATAAATTTTAGCTATATTATTATTAATTCCTTTTTTATGTTCTACCATTATTTTGACTCTGCTAATCTCTGTACCTCTTCTTCTTATGTGTCCTTCAGCCTCTGACCTTGATGTCAATAGTCAACTCTCTCTACAGATCAAATTCCTATTGAGTTAATCATTTCCATCTCTGTTGGGCAGAGAGCTTTGGCCCCAGGCCATCTCATAGGGCAGCTTCTCAGTCCATAGATAGGGCACATTTTTTGCCCAGTAAGTACTGTTAATAAGAGCTAAAACTTATAATGCATGCTAACAAGAGTAGCAGGGTCCGATGGTACCAGCTAGATGACATCAGTTTTGCACAGTGAATCTGTATGGCATTACATTTCAAATTAAGGGAAAGGTTATTTTAAAAATAGGTTATTTTAAAAATAATGTGGGTCAACCATGACCCTCCCTATTATGAAACCCTGGGTTCAGGAATTTCACAAGCCATACGCTCTGTCCCTGGAAAAGACCAATGTGTCCTGGAAGCAGAAGTGAGAGCCTATTGATCGAGGTCAACAACATCGTGAACCTCTCTGCTAAGATGAGCCTCTGGGAGGCTTGCTCTATTGCCTGGTGACTGACCATAGCTCCCTGTCACTCTTCTGCTATGGCCCTTAACATCAGTCTTATTGTAACCTTTTACATGACATTCACCCTCAAGACATAATTTGCTTCTCAAAGACATGAGCTCTACTTGATTTATCTTTATGTCCACAGTGCCCAGAACAAAGCCTGGCATGTGGGAGGCAAGTGATACCTACTGTTCGCAAATGACTGACAGAATCACAAGGTCCCTGGAAGCATTTTCAATGTGGGCCAGTCTAAGCCTCCAATTTACACATTCATTCATTCAATATTATTTCTATGTGTTCATTCCTGGTAGAATTCTCGCCTTCCATAAGGGGGACCCAGGTTCAATTCCTGGCCAGTGCACCTTGTGCACAGTTACCACTCGTCTGTTAGTGGAGGCTTTCGTATTGCTGTGATGATGAACAGCTTTCAGTGAGGCTTCCAAACTAAGACGGACTAAGAAAAAAGGCCCATCGATCTAATTCCAAAAATCATTCAGTGAAAACCCTATGAATCACAACGGTTTGATCCACAACCAATCATGGGGCTGGCGCAAAACAGCGTATTTCATTCCATTGTGCGTGGGATCGCCATGAATTGGGTTTGACTTGAAGTCTATGAACCACAACAAAAACATTTCTGGGTGTGTAAAAGAGTCTTGGACTTTGTACTCAAGGAGTTTATTGTTTATATACCTAGAAATCTAACGCAAAAGGCAAACAAACCAAAAACATCAAAACCCAACAAACTAGTTTCCCTATCAACTACCCCTAAGCACTACATCCAACTGTCATGGATGATAGATTTGATTGTAAATCTACAAAGCTGGGACCTTCAAGTGAAAAAAACAATTTTTTTTTTCAGAATGAACCCTAGAAAAAATTACCCACTGCAATTGAGAGGCTGTTAGAGAAGGGAGCCCGGTGGGTAGGGTGGATGGGCGGTGGCAGAGGCACTGATGCTTCATTAGATTTTCAGCTTGGTAATAACCCTACTCAGAACTCAGTGGGAATTTAATCGGTACTAAAATCTGATTGGCTAAGGCCAAGGTTCAGCTCTACCATTTAATTAGAGCAGAATTTCCCTGATAACTTTGCCCTTAACTGCTTGCCCACTAAAACTACTGTGCTAAGAGCAAAAAAAACTATTAAGAAAAGAAAAAGGAAAAAAAAAAAAAATGTAGCATTGCCCTTATCAAGACTTTGGGGCAAATATTTACACTGCATTTTACTTTTTTTTTTGTTACTCCCATTATTCTGGAAGGGATTTTATAGTTTTTTCTGACATATGCCAAAGCAGGTTTTTACATTTTGCAAGTATGCAAATAGCAAATGGAATAAGAAATTCATGCAGATACTTTCCCAGATTTTCAAATGCAGAACATCGTGTTATGCTGGTTCCACAAGTTATAATTGCACTTAAAAGTCCTGCCTTGGTGTGGCATTTGGGGACTTTGGGGGCTCTGCACACTATTTCATGTCTGACTTTTACAGCTTTGTAATCAGCCCTATTCATAAGAACAGGCTTATAGAAAACACATTTCTTCTTCGGAAGGAGAAGCAGTGATTAATGAGGACTTCAAGAGTGCCTTCTGGGCCCTGGAGAAGCCCAGCAAAGAGAAGGCACTCCAGCAGTACACAGGAATTTCTGCTGCAGTCCCAGATCCCCCCTCTTGCTTTCTGAGAACTCTTTTCTGCTGCTAAGGTGCAGAAGACAATGTCTCCTCCGGGTCAGTACCTATTGTCCTGCCTCCTTCTCTCCTTCTCTCCCTGGAATCTCTTAGTATCTATCTGAAGTGGCAAACTTTCAGGAATGCCCTCTTAGGGAGTCTTACAAAATGTGTAAGCTAGTATCATCCCTTTCTTCTGAGGAATAAAGGAAAGCTCTTTATAGAACTGGAAACATTTTCTTTCAAACAAAAGCAATCAAGTAGTCCCCAGAGCTGAGCCAGAGAGTTTCATTCCTCACCCTCCTGAGACCAAAATGGTGAAAGGTATGAGTGTCTCTCCTTCAAAGAGTCCCAAGAACCTTGTTCTGGAAGGACAGTCTTCCAGAATGTGTGCATACAACCATGGCAGTCAGTAGCTCTGGCTCCTGTGTCATTCTGGTTAATCCAGGACATCTGGCCACTCCGTGTGGGAAACCATGTTCTGTGTACCCTCCAGGGTAAGCAAGAGGGACTGTCCTGTATGTGGGAGATCTGGCTACCATGGAAATAAAGCCAACTAGAAAAGACTATAGTGGTAAATCTCTTTCATGGGATGTGTTTTCTTTATAAACATTTTATGAACATATTATTATAAATTTATTTGCAAATTATCTTCAGTCTACATAACATAATTTTCAAGACAGGCAAGCATTCATTTTAAACTTCCAGGTGTTTCTTTCTTGCTTTATTCTTTAATCCAGCTATTCTGCAAAACCTGTCGTGCTGACTGACATTTACTGCAGTGGTACTTTGGGGAAGAAAGGCATGCTTTGCTGAAATCCTGGAGAAAAGAGATGAGTTCCAGGAATCATCACTCTTGGGCTTACTCTTGGGTCTGAGGGCAATATGAGTTCTGTCAAACTTCTCACTTAGGGCATTAGTTGTAAAAGAAGCTAACCTGAGAGATAGAAGACCCGAATTCTCATTCTTCTCCACATTAACTGGCTCTGCCATTTTGAGCAAGCCACTTAACTTCTCGATTTCCTTCATCTTAAAATAAAATCATGGAATTTTCAAAACTAGAAGAGACTCTGGGGAAAAAACCTATTTCAGCTTCAGCTACTTTATTTTAAAAATGAAAACACTAGTATCTGTCTTATCTAACTCCCAGGCTGGCTGAGAATGTCAACTGAAATTTGAGCATGCTTTAAAAAGTTTGAGGTTGTACAAACTGTTATCAAATGGAAGAAATAATAATTACTACCAAATCCTTCAAGTTCAATCCAAATACACATCATTGAATAATATTATTTTTATTAGCATTAATAAAACCCATGCTTAGCTACAAGTAGATACTTTTACTTCCCCCATATTTTGAAAAGTTTGGTAAAAGGATGGTTTTATTTTGTCTCTACCTTGCAAATCTGTTACATACCCTCTCAAACCAAAACTGAATTTCCTCTACAGTGCTCTAAACTTGTCCAGATAACTACTTCCAAAGCTTTCAAACCACTTAAGTCAAAGAATACCAATCATGTGGTTAAAACAAGCACATTTATCTCTATTGAACATTCATCTATAGTTTGGCTTTGCAATGCACATGGGTGTATCATGTAACCTCTGCAAGCAAACTCTTCATTTCAGTACAGCTTTGTGCTTTGGATTAAGTCTTATACTGTATTCTCCCAAAAGCATCTACAAAGGCTTGCATGTGGAGTGGTATATCTGACAGTATGATTCCAAGAAACAGGAGTGAGGGTCAGAGAAGTGAAATGGGAAGGAGGGAAAGCCAATTCCAGGATGTGTTAACAAGTTGGTCACCTCTAGACGCTGGTGCTTAGTCTCAGAGGAACTTCTCAGGAGCCTCGTGAATTGTGTGTCAGAGGATAAAAAGGAAAGTATTTGGATCCTATACTTCAGAGGCACAAGTACAGAGTGAGATCTTGCAGGTGACCCTCACCATAGCGTCAGCAAAGCTCTGGGGCAGGAAGCAAGAGGGAATTGTCCCAGATGAAGTGACAAGCTGTCAGATAGCATCCGGAACAAAGCTGATTAAAGTCTGCACACACCTGGTCACTGTAGCAGTGGCTGGATTAAGAAGTGGAGCTGACAGGGTTTAAGTAGAGGATTAGTGAAAATGAAGGAAATCCTCAGTAAGATGGATTGATGAAATAGCCGCAACAATGGACTCAAACATACCATTGATCATAAAGATGGTGTAGGATCAGGTAATGTTTTGTTCTGTTATATAGAAGACCTCCATGAGTTGGAGCTGATTCTATGGCAACTAATAACAACACATGACATATTTGCTACAGGTTAGATATCAACCAACATATATGCTGTTGAATATTTATCTATTTATTCACTGAGAACTTGTCTTTGGAAGTCTCCAGTTCGTGGGTTGGCCAAGCTTCCCTTAAATAACTCAAACAACACAGGGTTTAGCTCTGGGTACCTCTGTGTGCAACCTGAAAGAAAGGAAAACTGCGTATTTGTCCAGGCTTGGCCTTGGAGTGTTTCAGTGCAGTGTACATAGGGGAATTTCAATGAGATTTGTATAAAGTAGGTACATTTCACTTAGGTGTGTGTTTGCATCTCTTTAGGCACCAGAAGAGACTGCCCACGTATATTTGGTACCACGCTGTGAGATCAAGCCATCTTTGCACAATTTCATTTAGTTTTGATTTGAAGTATCTCCAAGTGTTAGATCTGAGCTAACAGGCATAAGGTAGAGGTGAATGGAGAATGAGACTGATGTGGTTGACAAATTTCCTAGGGCAATGGTTCTCAGTGTAGAGTCCTTGAACCAACAGCCTCAGCACTACGTGAGAACTTGTTAGAAATGCAGATTCTCAGTCCTTACCTCAGACTTACTGAATTAGAAACTATGAGTGTGGGACCAAGAAACCTGCATTTTAACAAGTCCTTCAGGTGATTCTGATGCATGCTAATGTTTGAGAACCATAGTTCAAATGGAATCTTCTAGCGTATGGCTTTCAGAGTGCTAGACAACTTCAGGGTGGAAAAAAAAAAAAAGTCAGCCAGGCAGTAAATCAGTAAGTGAACTAGTTAATGCATATGGATTAAGTACTTACTATGATCCAGTTACTGTTATGGGTTCTGGGGCTATAAAGGTGAACAAATCACATAAACCCTAGTCTCAGGGATTTTACAATTTAGTAGTAGAGGTAGACACGTTAACCGACACCAATAACACGTAGTAAAAAGGAGCACTTAACTGAGACCCATCATCCAAACTCAGGGAGGGAATCAGAAAAGTAGTGACTTCTAAATTGAACTGTGAAAGGAAAGGTGTATTGGAGAGAGCTGGAAGGACACTTCCAACAGAAGAGACAGGTCATTCAAAGACTTAGGTGCAAAACTGAGTCAGCTCAGTTAAGGACTTTCAGGGAGCTAGATGTGTCTGGAATGTAGGGGGAAAAGAGACAAGAGGGGTAACAAGGGATAGATCATGAGTTGTTCAATATGTAAAGAAGCTTGGGTTTTATTCCCAAAGCTAGGAGGAGCTATTACAGAATTTCAGCAGTGAACCACTTCTCAGCCTGTTTGACCCTCCCTCTCACCCTGGACATGTGGGCATGCTTGAGATTCAGCCTAGCCACCTTGTCCAGTCCAAAGGCTTTAAATGCTGACCAAGAGCTGTGACCCCAAATCTGTACATTTAAACCTGACTCTTCCCCAGATTTCCAGATTGGTATCTCCATTGGAGTGTCTAAAAGACATTTCAAACTTAACAAGAATAGAGTACTTGATTTTTTTTCCCCTCAACCTTGTGTCTCATTCAATCTTTCCTCAGCTCAGGAAATGGAAACACCATCTACTTAATTTTTAGCCAAAAAAGTATCCAAGATTCCTCCCCTCTCATCACCTACAGCCAAGCCTTAAGTTCATCCTGTCAGCTCAGCAAGTTTTGTTGGCTCTACCTCCAAAAATTATCCTGGAACTTTCCACTTCTTACTGTCTTCTCTATTTCCTTCTTGACAGCAAGGTGGCTTCCCAACAGCATTGAGCTAGATAGTGCTCACTGCAGGGTATTACCAAGGGTTATGATTTCCATCTTCTAGCAAAATCCAAGCCTCAAGCAAAGCATTTAAGTATCTGAACTAATACTTGTCCAGTTCATACAATTGAGTCAAGACTTTATTTTCAATTCAACATATGACCATACAAGGCATATACAGTATATAATGACCATATAATGCATATATGGTATACAATGACCATAGAGTGCATATATGGTATATAATGATCATATAGGGCATATATAGTATATAAAGACTATACAGGACATGGAGCCCTGGTGGCACAGTGGTTAAGAGCTCAGCAAGCAGTTCAAATCCACCTGCTACTCCTTGGAAACCCTATGGGGCAGTTCTGCTCCTAAGAGTTGGGATCGACTTGACAGCAACGGGCTTGATTTTTGGTTTTGATACAGAGTATATATATTATATAATGACCATACAGTGCATATATAGTATATAATGACCATATAATGCATATATAGTATATAAAGACTATACAGGGCATATATGGTATATAACCACTATACAGCAGATAAGGAGCAACTATATAGCAGAAAAGCCACAGGATCCTTCCCATCGCTACACTGGAGAACCAGTGTCATGACCATACAGGGCATACATAATGACAATTTTTAAGGGCAATTTTATAAGGATGTACCCATGGTACAAAGGCAATGCCAAAGACTTAAAACTAGTCCATACAGAAATTGAAATCAACAGTATAGAAATACAAAATTTCTTTTTTTTTTTTTCTCTGCAAAGGTTTTGATAGCCCTTAGGAAAAGGCCACCATAATCCTGGCATCCTGTAAGAATGTCAGCAGCCACACATGGCTTCTTCTGTAAGCAACCAATAGGTGTAGCCACATGCACTTTCTAAGTGGAAGAATTCAGCACATCTTTTCTTGTAAACCAAGAGAAAGAAAAAAAAAAGTCTTTCCCCATAGAACTTCCTTCTTTCTCCATATCCTTCAGCTCTGTCCTCAAATAAAGACTTGTGATTTTTAGATCTCCTCTTTTTCATTTGTTGATGTCACGAGATTTGATCCCTGCCTCCCTGACCTGGCACCTGGCCTCATTTTGGTGTGCCAACAGCAACTGGTAGGCAAATGTTTTCATCTGTATGGTGAGATTTAAGTTAGAGGAAAAAGAAAGTCTTATTTTAAGAAGTATCCATTGCTCTCCACAAAAAAAAAAAAAAAAGACTGATTGCTGTGTTCCCAACCTGAAATACTTTTTTGGGGGAATTGAAAGGATAGAGTTTCAAGCTGAGGAAAGAGGTAAAAGAAGATAATGAGTATTATCTTCCATGCTGATATTTATCTGCAGAAATGTGTAGAAACTGTTACTGTTCCCTTTGCTTACATAATGAAAAAATAGCTATATTTATGCAAAAGCTAAATTATCACAACAACAACAAAAAGGGCAGAGAAATGACTGAAGGCATAAACTAATCCAAAAGCAAACAAATTGATATCTCCCCAACCACACAAAGCACTTAATACTGAAGCCCTTTGACAGCTTTATTGGATTTTCCTACAAAGATCACAATAGTTACGCTTGCAATTAGCTTTTGAAATTAACTTGGAGCACTCTACATTAGAAGTTGGCTTAGTAAGTGAGTATCATGTTTTTCTTTTTGTTATCCCCACTCTCTTTGCCCTCTACCTTGTTTTGTTTTCTGCTTTCTTTTCCTTTTCTTAAGATTTCAAACACACTACTTTATCATTTCTCAGAGTCTCTGAATCCAAAACTCTGTGGAAGATTTTATTGACAGAGGAGCTCACTAATATGACAAAGCCATCAAGGCAAGCAAGTTGTCAAGGATGCAAAAGAATTCCAGTAGATAAATGCTTAAGCCTCTCTTTTGTTTTCTTTTGCTACTTTTCCAAGGCAAGATGCCTGGGCTCTTCTTTCAGGAAAAGTGCAAGTGAAGCTGCCTTGACCTTTGGAGACTGTCTTAAATTTTAGGCTCTGTTTGTCAGCTGCTGGAGACCTCACCAAAGCAATGAACTGGGAAACAAAGAGAGTGAAACTACAAATGGGGCCTGAGAAGGAAGCATTCACCCTATCACAATAGTTCTTTGTCTTTCCTGAATTTGGATTGGGTATCTGGTTTAGTGTCCAGATACACTAACCATGGACACCTGACTTTCTCAAGAACCAAATGGAAAGAGGGGGAAAAAAAAACCGCAAAGGTGTTTTAGAGTCTAAGCATGGTCGGATGAAATTGCTAAGATGACTTTTTGCCAGAGGAATCTGGGCTAGCAAGGGCTAGTGGCTCTTCATCCAGAAAGCTTCCACTCCAAATACCACTCAGCCTCCTCTTCCAATTGCACGAAAACTATTTTTTAACCTAAATACATACAGCCATAGACATTCCCAAACAACCTATGAAAAGATGCATTGTGTTTTGCAAAGCCTTAGCGGGGAAGAAATGGTTTGTACTCAAGATTTATAGTAAAAGAAATAGGAGTTGTTCTCATTTGTCTTTTTCGTTTACAGCCCCCTGAAACTACGAAATTGCAACAATTAGCGGCCTCCTGTTTATCATTACTGAGCACCACCATAACTGTCTGGCCCGGCCATGGTTGGTTTCTGGAGCAGTCTATCCCTGAGTGAGACCAACTACTGGACAGAAGGACAGAGACCTGAAAATGACTTCGAATACCATTTCAGGGCTTCAGTGCGGCTGGAGCTGTTCCTTTTTAGCCTGTCCTAGAAACACACAGGCCCCGCGGCATTGTTAAGTGGGGAGGTGGGGAGGGAGCACATCTAAATTCCTCATGTATCTCAGAAATCTAAATTAAAACATTGAGGACGCAGTTACTCGGTTGTTCTGACAAAGATAACAAGGCTGCGAGGATTGGATTTAGAAATGAACAGTGCAGGGTTCTCTCAGTTGTCTGCAATCTGGAATGTCACACTCCGACATGCAAGTAGTTAAGATGAACTTAAATAGCCAGACACCATAAAAGAAAAAAAAATATATATAGCATTGCACATTATTACGGGCTGTAGGACTTGGTACCATTATTATAGAATACTGTACCATTTTGTTTCAATTAAGAAACACAAATAAATCATAATAAAAAATTGTTCAATAGGTTTGGAAGCACTCTATATAGTCATAACAAAGCTACCACATTGTTTAAATCACCCGTTGAGAACCATCATTTGGTAATGACTAACAGAGAAAGGGGACTCGGGGCCTCCTTCCCAGCATTCTGGAAAGCACTTGGAGCCCTGTTCTCTCCAGATCCCCTCTAACAGTCATGAGGACTGATTGAGAAGGAACAGAGGAAGAAGGTCACAGACAGAGACATGCAGCAGATAGTGGGCAACCAAGGCCACAAGACCCTTCCCATCGCTCCACTGGAGAACTAGTGTCAAGATAAGCAAGTTTCAGTCCTTGTGGCTTTGTGGCTTTAGTCCACTGCCCTATCTTACTGTGATATCCATATTCCTCAGTCTGCAGGGACCCTCATCCCAGCTGGGCTGTAGCGGTTTGGTTACCACATAGAGGCCTCAAGTGCCAGAAATTCTCTTTGCTTTGGAAAGAACAGCCAGGGTGCCCCCTGGAAACCATCCAATGCTGTTTCAGCAGAGCTGATCAGACATCTCCTGAAATTTCCATTACATCAATATAATAGTTGTTAGAACAAAGCAAGGAACACTCATCTGTTTTACAGAATGTATTTGCACCACTCATTCTGCCTTTCTTAAGCAGTCAGCATGGAAAGGGTGAGTATATTCCCAGGAAACAGTTCCCTGATAACACAGGAGCCTTCAAGTCTGCCGGGTGTTGCTCTAATTTTCCTTAACAAAGAAGTGAGTGTTGGCTCTTCCAATAAAAGTTATTTTTTGCCCTCCTATAATTGAAGTTGAGTGACTTTCCAATAAATTTCTTCCTCTTTGTTTTTCTTTTTCCTCTTTTTAAGAAGGTGGTTTGCTGTTCATGTTCTTCTCTCTATTGTAATTGTACAGAATTCGGCGGGATTCCCCTTGTTCACTTTTCTTTCCACCTTCCCATGCAGAGGATTATAAAACCCTAGATTTCTTTTACTACTCTGAGCATAAAAAGCAGCAAGTTTGCATTTTGAACAGAGCTGAGATTAAGGCATTGGCAGCCTTGAAATAGCTCTTTCTCAACTTCCATTCCCATGAGGTTATCCACATAAAGTTGCTGTTAGTACAGGGCCAGTGTGATGAAATGTATTTGTTGAGTCTCTTTGGTGCCAGAGCTTTTGCCAACAATCCGATCTACCTGATAGTGGTACTATTTCAGAAATGTCTAGTCCGTTGAGCAGATTCCGTGCCTGTGGGTTTTCAAGCACAGCAGTAATAATTGAAACTATAGCAAACAAGAAATTTAAATGCCATCTTTTTGGTCTCTAGAAATAGACATGCAAGAATAGGCAAAAAAATCAGAGTTTTTTGAGGGGGAATTTTTACTTTAATATTATGCCCTAGGTTCACCTAAATTTAAAATACTAATGGAGTGTAATCCTTATGGAAGCAGACTGCCACATCCTTCTCCTGAGGAGCTGCTCATGGATTTGAACTTCCAACCTTTTGGTTAGCAGCTCAGCTCTTAACCACTGCATCACCAGGGCTCCTTACTAGGATTACACAACTATAAGTTTGCAATGAGATATTTCTGTCACAATTCTTTAGTCTTCTTGCTGATCTGTACATCAGGGACTGCTTCAAGCGTTCTTTAACAAGAGTATAATATACAAAAAGGTTTAAACTAGGGGATGGTATGTAAAATGTTTTTTTAAAATGGGGCAACAAGAAAAACGTTTCATGTTAGAGCATGGCAAACTACAACAATGATAAAATGACCAAAATGCAAATGTTAGGACAATAATAACAGTTTATTTTAACAATAGTGAATATATTAGGAAAAGGAAAACAATTATGTTTTTGTTACCTTTTAATTCCCCAACTTAAAATTCCCTGAGTCAAAGATTCATTATCAGTCCAAAACGTTCTGAAATAAAATCAGCATTTATTTAGATTGCTAGGCTCATGGCAGCCTCACTCAGATCTTATGCTAACCTTGTGGGCCTAAAACCTCCTGTTGCAGAAAGTCTTGGGTTGAAATGACAGATGTGGGAGACAGGTTGAAAAGCTGATGATGGGACTTCTTGACCTTCCCGGTTAAAGCTGAGAGAGAACAGTCAATTACTGTTAGAGTCACAAAGATTGAGTGTGTGTGTGTGTGTGTGTGTGTGTGTGTGTGTGTGTGTGTAAGGGATTGGGGGTAGAAGGAGGTGAGTACAGGAAGTGGGGAGACAGGAGACAAGTGGATCAGCTCTTATTATGTGGCTATTGTGCCTTTTCCAGCTACAAACTTTGAATTAAATGTAAAGTGTTAAAAGATTCTCAGAAGCCCACACACATAATGCTCCTCTACAGTTTTTCCTTCTGTCTCAAATACAAAAGTGGTCTTAAAATAATTCACAAGTGTAGAAGAGGTGTTATTGTTGTTAGCTGCTGCCGAGGCAGCTTTAACTCATGGTGACCCCACGTACAACAGAATGAAATATTGCCTGGTTCTGTACCATCTTCACGATCATTGGTATGTTTGAGTCTATGTTGTGATTACTGAAGTGCCTTCCAGCCTAAAGGACTTATCTTCAGCATTGTATTGGACAATATTCAGTTGTGATCCATAGGGCTTTCGTTGGCTGATTTTCAGAAATAGAAAACCTGGCCTTTCTTTTTAGTTTGTCTTAGTCTGGAAGCTCCTCTGAAACCTATCCACCACAGGTGACCCTGCTGGAGCTTGAAATACCAGGGGCATAGCTTCTAACGTCACAGCAACATGCAAGCCACCACAGGATGGCAAAGTAGTAGATGGATGGTGGAAAAGAGGTATAATAGGGTGAAAAATATTGAACTTGATAACGATGCTCTGATTTTTTGGCCAACAAATTGTGGAGCTCAGAATTCCACACAGGTTCACGTAACCTTGAGAGTAATTCCAGTGTACTGGCCTGTTAGCTCATCTCTCGCCCTACCAAAAATGGAGGAAAGATCAGTGGGTAGGATGGAAGGATTGTTAGGGAAGATAGAGAGAGAAGGTATTGAAAATGGAAAAAAGCCTGCACATCACACAGGAAAGTGGACTGCGCTATCAGGTAGTCCTTAAGGGCACAATAATAATAATAATAAACAATAATGTGTATAGAGCACGCTTATTTGATAGGTACTGTTGAGAGTTTTAAATGTAACATTATTTCCTTTTTAAGACTGGAAACTGAAGCTCAGAGAGTTACTTGCTTACATTCACATATTTGTAAGTAGGAGATCTGGAACTTGAACTAGATCTACATGCTGTTATGGCTTATAATGTTCACCACCACAGGGAGAGAAACCTCAGCAGGCATAGCATAGTTAAATGGTCTGGTGGCTGATGTCAAAGGGAAAAGGAACGCTCATTTATTGAACACAAATTCTTTCCTGGATGCTTTACGAGTCATTTCCTTTCATTTCCATCATGATTCTATGGGTTAAGGATTATCATCCCTATTCTAATACCAAATGCCTTCGAGTTGACTCTGACTCATGGCAACTCCATGTGTATCAGAGTAGAACTGCATCCATAGGGTTTTCAATGGCTGATTTTCTGGAAGTCAATCAGTAAGCCTTTCTTCCAAGGAGTCTCTAGGTGGACTTGAACCTCCACCTTTTCAGTTAGCAACCGAGCATGTTAACTGTTTGCATCACCCAAGAACACATCCCTGTTCTAGAGATGGATTATTGAGGACTTAAAAAGGTTTAATTAATTTATTTATTCAGTCATTGAAAAAAACAGTTACTGAACACCTACATACAATATTATATAGACAGGTGGTGGGCACAGAATTACAAGCAAGATATATTAATGTCTTATTTTCAAGGGGCTTATACTCCAGTGGGAAAAAGGAAACAGTAATTAAATAATCACACGAAATACTGTCCAGTGACAAACTTAGAGGACTCTGAGAAGGAAAGAACTCATTCCTGGAAAAGTAGACCACAGATGAACCTGACCTATACTGGACAGGTCAGGGCTGGACAGGTAGTCGTCATAGAGGCTTCACTGAAGATGTGGTCTGGAGGAGAAGCTAAAAGATTAGAAGGAGCTAACTAAGGAAAAGGATTTGTATGTGTATGTGCAGGTACATGGTGGGGGTGGCACAAAGATTTCAGGCAGTAGGAATAGCAGATGCAAAGGCCCCATGGCTCCAGGGAACGTCTTGTCAGTGTAACTGGGATGTGGAAGTCAAAAGGCCTGTGAGATGAAGCTAGAGACACAGAGGTCTTACAGATGTAGAATAGTTGTGTTTCTGTGCTGTGTTTCATGATCATCTCCTCATGTCAAATTGTGTAGATTGAAGAGCCTGGGTTGTTTGTCTTTCACATCTGTTTCTAAGTGTAGGCTCAAAAGCCTGTTCCCCCATCTCAGCTGACCCTACACACACTCTTCTTTTTGCATCTCTAATAACGCCATCCAGGTGAGCCGTGAAAAGTACCCCTTGCTTGCTGCCACTTTCCCCAGGTGCAGGGCAGCAGAGTGGAGTGGCTAAGAGCTCTGGCTTTGGAGTCTGACAGATCGAGAATCAAATCTTAGCTTGGCTGTTTCTCAGGTCTGTGGACTTGAGAAAATCCTTTTAAAGCTTTGGTTTTATGGTATATAAAAAGTTTGATGGAGGAATAAAGGAGATGATGCCTATAAAAGGGCTCAGCCTAGCATCTAGCACATAGTGAGGTGCTCAAGAAATGCCAGCACCACTGTGCGTTTAGAAGGCATTAGGCCCACCTGACCAGAAGTCATTGCTCGTGCTTAATGGACCTCTGCCTTGCTAGGGGAGACCTGATTGTGCAGTGGTTAAGAGTTTGGCTGCTGACCAAAAAGACTGGCAGTTCAAAGCCACCAACTGCTCCTTCGAAACACAATGGGGCAGTTCTACTCTGTCCTGTAGGGTCGCTATGAATCAGAATTGACTCCACTGCAACAGGTTGGGTTTTCTTTTTGGTTTTGCCCTGCCAGGAGTCCCTTGGTGGAGCAATCCTTAAGTGCTCAACTACTAACTGAAAATTATAATAATTGATAAATAGGCAGAGCTGCTTTAAATCCTAACTGTGCTAGTGATTAGTGTCTTGACCTTAGCTAAATTACTTAATTGATCTGAGTTTCTCTATTTGTAGAATGATGGAAAGTATCCTTTTCATAAATGAGAGAATGTAAGCAGAATATCTGGGACATTACTAAGTGGATGTTATTATTTTATTTTATGAGAGACACTAGTTTAACCTCTAGGTTAAGCATAGGGCAGAGATTAGGTAGAGCAACCAGTCTATGTTCAAATCCTAGCTCTGCTTCCAGCCACTGTGTGACATCAGACAAGTTCCTTAGTCTACCTGAGCTTTAGTTTCCTCATCTGTAAATCCGATATAGTCATACCCACTTTCCAGTGTTGTTAGAAGGTAAAGAGTGCATGGTAAGCATCCAGTCATGGCAGCTGTTCCACTGTTTATTTTTATTATTATTATTACCACTACTATTTGTTAATTTTGGATGGGTGGAAGGAAAGCTAAGAGAGAGAACAGAAGAAAAGCACAAGCAAAATCTGAAAACCTAGAATGATGGTAAGGAAGAGGCAGCTAAAATGTAGGAGATTGTCTGGGTTGGAAAACAGTGATGAAGTTGAGGAGATAGGAGGAGGTCAGATTAAAAACTGCCTTCAAGGAATCATCCTAGGCCCCAGCGTGTCCACATAATCTTACAACCTTCCTGGTGGTGTTTAAGAAAGAGAAGTCTACTGCATTTCTTAGCAACTCATGACATCTCTTACAACTCTTGTGCTCTTGGGGTTTTCTTCTCTTTTTGGTATCATAGTTTAATTTGTCATTGTGCTTCAGGAAAATCAGTGAACATACCTGGAAAATATTTTTTTTGGATATTTTAAAATACCGTATTTATTTATATTATGGTCCATTTTTAGGGGCAGTGTTGGTTCACTGGTAGACTTCTCGCCTTCCATGTAGGAGGCCTGGGTTTGATTTCTAGCCAATACATCTCATATGGAGCCACCACCTGTCCATCAAAGGTGGCTTGCACGTTGCTACGACGCTGAACAGCTTTCAGTGGAGTTTGCAGACTAAGACAAACTAGGAAGAAAGGCTTGGTGATCTACTTCTGATAATCAACAAATGAAATTCCCATGGATCACAACAGTTTGATCCCCAACTGATCATGGGTTTGGGCACAGGACTGGACAGCGTTTTCTTCAAATGTGTGTGGGGTTGCCACAAGTTGTGGGCCAACTCCACAACAGCTAACAACAGCAACATCAACGGTCCACTTTTAATAGCTGGTTTACTGCCAGGCTGGGTGAGGTGAACTGAGTGTTTATATCGATAATTACAGTAAAATTCAGGCACTCCATTCACAGTGTGGCTGATTTCAGAGTTCTCACTTTACATGTGAGAAAACAATTTTAAACGGGTGAAATAACTGCTCAGTTCATGTGGTTTAAGTCTTAAAATTTTCCTTTGGGCTCCTATGATTATCAAAGTCAATACCCCTTTTGAAGAGGGCCATCAAAGGTGTACTGAAGGTGTTGAAGATGTGTAAGCAAAGATAAATTAACTCATTTACTTCTGATGATTCTTTCTCCCTGCCTGGTAGTATTTCCTCAACACTTAACATATTATATTGTCTCAATTGGCCCCAACTAGATTTAAACAAAAAAATCAGGATATTAATAGAAAGAAGACTTCAAATAATGAAAGCATTCCTGCTACCATATTCAATGGGTACCATGGAGTTTTCATTAGTAAGAACTATCAACTGTTTAGACATAGGCACACACGAGAATCCATTTTCAGATTATGATTTAAAAAAATAGAGCAAGTAATAAAATAAAATAAATAAAAAATTCTTAATCTCCAAGAGGACCCAGCATCTGAAGTAAAGTATCTGCAAATTGATAGGCAACTTTCTGCATCTAAGGTAAAATCTAAAATAGGGATAAAAAACACAGAAGCCTGAAAGGACAAGTAGCCATCAGGAATGAGCAAAGCAGGAGGCATGAATTCCTCTAACACATGCAAAATTTGCCTAAGAGTACACCCTCTTCACTACCACACGGAAACCTGCTCTCACCCGTTTATTCTGGAGACATTCTTGATTTTCCTTTTTGACTTTATTTTATTTTTTTATTGTACTTCAGGTGAAGGCTTACAGAAAAAATAGGTTCTCATGAAACAGTAATACACATGTTGTTTTATGACATTGGTTAACAACCCCACCACATATCAACCCTCTAACTTCTGAACAATTTTTTTTTTTTTTGGTGAAAATACACAAAGCCAGATACACCATTTCAAAAGTTTCTACATGCACAGTTCAGTGACATTGACTCAGCTCTTCCAATTGTGCTGTTATTCTCACTTAAGATGAAGGCTTACAGAACAAAATAGTTTCTCATTTAACAGTTACCACACATATTGCCCTATGACAATAGTTAAGAATCTCACAACACATCAACAATATCCTTACCCAAACTTGGGTCCCCCATCAGCAGCTTCCTTGTCCCCTTCTGCCTTCTGCCCTTGTCACTGGACTCCTGTACCTCGTTAGTCTCATTTGGTTTTAAGGGGCTGTCCACTCCCAGGCTGAACAGTGAACCTCGGAGGGAAATTCACCATTGAGCTAAGAGGGTGTCTGGGGGCCACACTATTGAGGTTTTTCCACTCTCCTTTAGGTCAGTAAATCTGGTCTTTTTTTTGTGAGTTAGAATTATGCTCTACATTCTTCTCCAGCTCTGTCCAGAACCCTCTGTTGTGATCTTGGTCAGAGCAGTCAGTGGTGGTAGCCTGGCACCATCTAGCTATACTGGATTCAGTCCAGTGGAGGCCTTGGTAGCTGTGGTCCATTAGTCCTTCGGACTAACCTTTTCCTTGTATCCTGTTCTCTTCATTCTCCCTTGCTCCCAAAGGGATGAGACCAGTGGAGTATCTTAAATGGCCAATCACAGGATTTTAAGACCCCAGACGCTACCTACCAAGGTAGAATGTAGAGCATTGTCTTTATAAGCTGTGTCATGCCAATTGAGCTAGATGTTCCCCGAGACCATGGTCCCCACAGCCCTCCGCCCAACAGTTCAGTGGCTCAGGGAGTTTGGATGTGTCTATGGGGATTCCATGACCTTTCCTTGTACAAGTTGTGCTGGTTTCCCCAGTATTGTGTACTGTCTCACCCTTCACCCAAGACACCAGTTATCTATTGCCTATTTAGTATTTCCCCCTCACCCCTCCCATCCCTGGTAACCAACAAAGATTGTTACATTTTGTGTGTAAACTTTTTCATGGATTTTACAATAGAGGTCTCATACAATATTTGTCCTTTTGTGATTGACTTATTTCACTCAGCATAATGTCCACCAGTTTCATCCATGTTATGAGATGGTTCACAGATTCCCTGTTGTTCTTTCTTGTTGCATAGTACTGCATTGTGTGTACGTACCATAGTTTGTTTATCCGTTTATCTGTTGATGGGCATCTAGGTAGTTTCCATCTTTTTGCTATCGTGAACAATGCTGCCATGAACATAGGTGTGCATATGTCTATTTGAGTAATGACCCTTATTTCTCTAGGATATATTCCTAGGAGTGGAATTGCTGGACCAAATGGTATGTCAATTTCTAGCTTTCTGAGGAAGCGCCATATCATTTTCCAAATTGGTTGTATCATTTTGCATTCCCACCAGCAGTGCATAAGTGTTTCGATCTCCCCACAGCCCCTCCAATATTTGTTATTTCTAGTGTTTTTGATTCGTGCCAGTAATGCCGGGGTGAGATGGTATCTCATTGTGGTTTTAATTTGCATTTCTCTAATGGCTAGTGATCGCAAACATTTCCTCATGTGTCTGTTGGCCATTTAAATGTCTTCTTGGGTGAAGTGTCTGTTCATTTCCTTTGCCCATTTTTTAATAGGATTATTTGTTTTTTTGTTGTAGAGGTGTTGGATTTTCTTCTAGATTATGGAGATTAGACCTTTGTCTGACTTGTACTGTCTAAAAATTTTTTCCCATTCTGTAGGTTCTCTTTTGACTGTTTTGGTGAAGCATTTTGAAGAGCATAGGTGTTTGATTTTTAGAAGATCCCAGTTATCTAGCTTATCTATTGGGGTTTCTGCATTGATGGTTATGGTTTGTATCCTGTTAATGCCATGTATTAAGGCCTGAAGTGTTGGTCCTATTTTTTCTTCTATGAACTTTATAGCTTCAGGCTTTATATTCAGGTCTTTGATCCATTTTGAAGTAGTTTTTGTATACGGTGTGAGGTATGGGTCCTCTTTCATTTTTTTGGAGATGGATATCCAGTTTTGCCAGCACCATTTGTTAAAAAGACTGTCTTTTCTCCATTTAATGGACTTTGGGCCCTTGTCGAAAATCAGGTGACCATAGGTGGATGGATTTACATCTGGGTTCTCAATTCTGTTCCATTGGTCAAAGTCTCTGTTGTTGGACCAGTACCAGGCTGTTTTGACTACTGTAGCTGTATAGTAGGTTCTGAAGTCAGGTAGTGTGAGTCCTCCAACTTTGTTCTTCTTCTTCAGTAGTGTTTTACTTATTCGGGGCTTCTTCCCTTTCCATATAAAGTGAATGACTAGTTTTTCCATCTCTTTGAAGAATGTTGTTGTTATTTGGATCAGGATTGCGTTGCATTTGTAAATTCCTTGGGGATAGAATTGTCATTTTCACAATGTTGAGTCTGCCTATCCATGAGCATGGTATGTTTTTACATTTATGTAGATCCTTTTGGGTTTCATGCAGTAGTGTTTTGTAGTTTTCTTTGTATAGGACTTTTACATCCCTGGTCAGATTTATTCCTAAGTATTTTATCTTTTTAGGGGCTATTGAAAATGGTATTATTTTTCTGATTTCCTTTTCATCATTCTCCTTACTGGTGTATAGGAATCCAACTGATTTTTTAATGTTTATCTTCTATCCTGTTACTCTGCTGAATCTTTCTATTAGTCCCAATAGATTTCTCTTGGAGTCTTTAGGGTTTTCTATGTATGGTATCATATCATCCGCAAACAGGGACAGTTTAACTTCTTCATTACTAATTTGGATGCCCTTTATTTCTTTTTCTTGCCTTATTGCTCTAGCTAGAACTTCCAGCACAATGTTAAATAGGAGTGGTGATAAAGGGCATCCTTGTCTTGTTCCTGTTTTCAAGGGGAATGTTTTCAGCCTCTGGCCATTAAGAATGATGTTGGCCGTTGGTTTTGCATAGGTGCCCTTTATTAAGTTGAGAAAAATCCCTTCTATACCTATTTTATTGAGAGTTTTTATCAGGAATGAGTATTGGACTTTGTCAAATGCCTTTTCTGCATCAATTGAGATGGTCATGTGATTCTTTTCTTTCCTTTTATTTATGTGGTGGATTACACTGATTGATTTTCTAATGTTGAACCATTCTTGCATACCTGGTATGAATCCTACTTGGTTGTGGTATATTATTTTTTTGATATGATGCTGAATTCTATTGGCTAGAAGTTGGTTCAGAATTTTTGCATCTATATTCATGAGAGATATTGGTCTGTAATTTTGTTTTTCTGTGATGTCTTTGTCTGGTTTTGGTATCAGCATTATGGTGGCTTCATAGAATGAATTCAGAAGTGTTGCTTCCTCTTCTGTGCTCTGAAGTAGCTTGAGTAGTACTGGTACAAGCTCTTCTGTAAATGTTTTGTAGAATTCTCCAGTGAAGCTATCTGGGCCAGGGTTTTATTTTTTGTTGGGAGTTTTTTTATTACCTTTTCAATCTCTTCTCTTGTTATGGGTCTGTTCAGATTTTCAACATCACTTTGTTGTAGTTTGGGTAGGCTGTGTGTTTCTAGAAATTTATCCATTTCGTCTAGGTTTTCAAATTTGTTGGAGTATAGCTTTTCATAATATTCTGTTATAATCCTTTTGATTTCAGTTGGGTCTGTTGTAATGTCCCCCATTTCATTTCTTATTTGGGTTATTTGTGTCCTCTCCCGTTTTTCTTTTGTCATTCTGGCCAGTGGTTTGTCGATTTTGTTGGTTCTTTCAAAGAACAAACTTTTGGTTTTGTTGATTTTTTCTATCATTTTTCTGTTCTCTATTTCATTTATTTCTGCTCTGATCTTTACTATTTCCTTTCTTCCGGTGGCTGTGGGCTTTTTTTGCTGTTCTCTTTCTATTTGTTTGAGTTCTGTAATTAATGTTTTGATTTTGTCCCTTTCTTTTTTTTTTGATGTGTTCATCTATTGCAACAAATTGTCCTTTGAGCACTGCCTTTGTGGTGTCCCAAAGGTTTTGGTATGATGTGTTTTCATTCTTGTTTGATTCTAGGAATTTTTTGATTCCATCTCTGATTTCTTCTATTACCCAGTGATGTGTAAGCAGGGTATTATTCAGTTTTCATGTAGTTGATCTTTTTTCATTGCTGTTTCTATTGTTAATTTCTACCTTGATGGCATTGTGGTCAGAGAAGATACTTTGATTATCTCAACGTTTTGGTACTTGTTGAGGATTGCTCTGTGGCTTAAGATGTGGTCTATTCTGGAGAACGTTCCATGTGCATTGGAAAAGAATGTGTACTTTGCAGTGGTTGATGGAGTGTTCTATATATGCCTATGAGGTCAAGTTGGCTGATTGTGCCCTTTAGGTCTTCTGTATCTTTGCTGACTTTCTTCTTAGTTGTTCTGTCCTTTACTGAGAGTGCTGTGTTGAAGTCTCCTACTATTACTGTGGAACTGTCAGTTTCTCTTTTCAGTGTTGTTAGAGTTTGTTTTATGTATTTTGGAGCCCTGTCATTGGGTGCATAGGTGTTTATTATGGTTATGTCTTCATGATGGATCATCCCCTTAATCATTATATAGTGTCCTTCTTTGTCTTTTATGGTAGATTTTGTTATAAAGTCTATGTTATCTGAGATTAGAATCGCCACTCCTGCTCTTTTTTGGTAGTTGTTAGCTTGATATATTTTTTTCCAATCTTTGACTTGTAATAAATTCACATCTTTGTTTCTAAGGTGTTTCTCTTTTAGACAGCATATTGATGGATCCTGTTTTCTTATCCATTCTGTCACTCTCCATCCCTTTATGGGTGCATCGAGTCCATTTACATTCAGTGTAATTATTGATAGATGTGAGTTTGTTGCTGTTATTTTGTAGTGCTTTTTTTTTTTATGGGGCTGATGTTTTCTTTATTCTTCTTACTCTCCTGTGCTGAGTTACTTTTGTTCATGGATTTTTTTTTTTCATTTCTTTTGTTTTGTAGGTTTTGTTTTTGCTGAGACTGTGTTTTTCCTCTTTTTTTATGAATATGCTTGTTAACTTTCTTTGTGGTTACCATGAATTTTACCCTTATTTTTCTAAGTTTTAAGCAGTTTCCCATTACTTGGTATTGCCTTGCCTTCCTCTCCATTAGAAGGTTCTATACCTATGCCATTTATTCCCTCTTTTATTGTTTTGATGTTGTTGTTACTTATTGATTAACTGCTCTGATTCCCTTTCGTATTTCTTTTGGTTTTGGATAGTCCTCGAGAGTTCATTTCCTAGGTTGGTATCTGGCTGATATGATCCTGCATCGTAGGTTCCGCCTGTGAGCTGGAGCTGTTTGTCCTCAGATCGAAGAACTCCCTTTAATAATTCTTGTAACTTTGGTTGGACTTTTACATATTCCCTTAATTTCTGTTTATCTGGAAATGACCTAATTTCACCATCAAGTTTGAATGAGAGTTTTGCAGGATATATTATTCTTGGCTGACAATTTTTTTCTTTCAAGATTTTATATATGTCATCCCATGGCCTTCTTGCCTGCATGGTTTCTGCTGAATAATCTGAGCTTAGTCTTATTGTTTCTCCTCTGTATGCGACTTCTTGTTTTTCACGAGCTGCTCTCAGGATTCTTTGTTTGTCTTTGGTTTTGGCGAGTGTGATTATGATATGTCTTGGTGATTTTCTTTTGGAGTCTATCCTGTATGGGGTTCGTTGAGCTTCTTGGATGGCCAGCTTTTCATCTTTCATGATATTGGGAAAGTTTTCTGTCATTAGTTCCTCAATTATCCTCTCTGTGTTTTCTGTTTTCTCCCCCTGTTCTGGAATTCCAATCACTCGAAGATTTTTGCTTTTGATTGTGTCCCACGTAACTCTCAGGGTCTCTTCATTTTTCTTTGTTCTTTTTTCTGAGTTTTCCTGAAACAGAGTTGTATCCAAGTATTTGTCTTCAGTTCCACTGATCCTGTCTTCCACCATCTCAGATGTGTTTCTCAGCCCTTCTATGACACTGTTCATTTCTGAAATCCTGTTGTTTGTCTTTTGGATTTCTAATTGTTGTCTTTATAATTTCTAGTTGTGAATTTATTTTGGCATTTTGTTTATGCATTATCTTCCTGAATTCTTCCAATTTTTTGTCTGTCTTTTCCATGAATTTGTCTATTTTTTCTCATGTTTGTCAGCTTTTTGCCTCAGCTCTTGGAGAATTCTAAGTATTAGAGATCTGAATTCCTTGTCAGGTAGTTCTTGTGCCTTTTCTTCCACAGGAGAGTCATTTGCTGTTTTATTTTGGACACCTACTGGAACCATCCTGTCGTGTTTTTGTAAATGTTTTGATATTATCTGCTGTTTTCAGGGCATTCGGTAATTATTTTTCTAGTTTATTTTTTGTAGATTTGTTTGTTTCATCCCTTTTTCAAAAAAAAGTTTGACTATGTCTGATCAGGCGGACTATGTGTTCTTTGTTGTTTGCTCGTCTGTGCGCTCAATACTTTTCACCTCCTTCTCCAACTGGCAGGGTCAGTCACTCAGAGATGGTATGGCAGGGCAAGTCTAGCTGGAGGAGTTACTGGGACGGGTTGTTTACAGCACTTACTACTGTCACCAGAGCGGGTTGTAATCAGTGCAGGGCAGGTTCCAGTAGGCTGTGCCTGTGTTGCTTGGTGGTGTGATGTCAAGTACAAGGTGCAGGTAGGAAGGATGCAGCCGGGAGATTTTTATGTGTGGAGCTAAGATGGATATGGGAGAGAGGAGAGAGGAACAGGAGCCAAAAACATACAGACAAAACAGAATGCTAGGGGAGCTTGCCGTTGGAGTGGAGAGATGAGAGACTATGAAATGGAGAAAAACAGAAAGGGGTAGAGGAAGAAAAGAAAAGAATTAGTAAATAAAAATCAGAAAGGTTAAAGAACTGAAAAGTTCCCAGGGATCCCACCAGTGCAGCTATGAGGTCTGGGGAGGTTGCTCTCAGGTGTTGGCAGTACAGCCTGGCTAGAAGGTGTAGAGGTATACAATGCCAGGTATTCAGGGAACAGAAAGAGAAGGAAGATATAGAGAGACAAGAAACTGAGCAATGAAGAAAGACAAAAAGGGAAAAAGAGGGAAAAGGAAACAAAACAAATTTTAAAAAAATAGAACAAGAAAGGCCCCCCAAAAAACAGAAAAAAAAAAAACCAACAAAAAAAGAAATGCCCTCTGGGATCCCTCTGAAAGTCTGTGTAAGCTGAAGGGAGTCTCCTTGCCATGCAGCTCCGCCTGGCCAGAAAGGGCTCCCAACTCAAGAAAAGGAAAAGAAAACAAACAAACAATTCAAAACAAACAAATGAACAGAAGCCACGGGATCTCACCAGCACAGTAGCCCAGACTGGGAAGCAGCTCTACACTCGAATGGAGCTCCGCAGCCCCTCAGGAAGAAGGAAAGATGGTGCACGGAGCAAGGCACTCGAGCAAAAGGAGGGGGAGGCGGCGAGAGGCAAGCAAGAAATCAAAAGAAGCAGAGAAAAAAGAAGCAACACCAGCAGCCAACAAATGGCACTCAGAGAGCCAGCTAGTGCGGGCTGGTGTTTCTTGACAAGAGACTGTGTCCGCGGGAAGCAGAGGGGGCCGAGTGTGGGTGAAGAAGGGTAGAGAGTGGGAAAGCATATATCACAAATTACCGGCGCTCTGCAGCCCCTCAGGAAGAAGCAAAGATGGCACACGGAGCAAGGCACTCAAGCGAAAGGAGGGGGAGATGGTGAGAGGCAGGGAAGAAATCAAAAGAAGTGGAAAAAAGCAACACCAGCAGCCAACAAATGGCACCCAGAGAGCCGCCTGCTCGGGTGCGTGGAATCCAAGCTGCCGGGCGCTTCCTGGTCAAGAGACCATGGCTGCGGGAAGCAGAGGAGGCAAAGCTGGGGTAAAGAGGGGTGGGGGTGGGAAAGCGCACACCACAAATTACTGGTTGCTTTGTCACCCGCTGGATGCTCCGTGAGGCTGCTTTCTCGTACCCCCTGTTTGCTGGTCTCTGATAGGAGTCCAAGATGGTGGATTAGCTGGTAGGGGACCTCTGCATGAATCTCTCCTTGCTCTCCATTCTCTGTCAGTTTTCTCACTCCATTTGGTGCTTGGATGAGTTTTTTATCTCTTCATTTGATGTTTTAGGGTTTCAGGATTGTTGTATTCTCTGTTTGGCTTAGTTTTTCAGATCTTTGCTGTGGAGGGATGGCATGGTGCTTCTTCCTAGAGTGCCATTTTGCCAGAACTCCCCTTTTTGACTTTTGCTAGGAGTCCCTGGGAGGTGCAAACAGTTAGTGTGCTAGGCTGATAAACGAAAGGCTAGAGGTTCAAGTCTACCCAGAGATGCTTCAGAAGAAAGGTCTAGAGATCTACTTCTAAAAAGTCAGCCATTAAAAATTCTATGGAGCACAGTTCTACCCTGACACACTTCGGGTCACCATGAGTCAGCATCGACTCAATGGCAACTAGTAAAAACAGCTACTGACTCAAATTGGGCCCTTCAAAACTTTATGTTGAATTCCTAACCCTTGTGAATGTGACCTTGATTGGCAGCAGAGTCTTTGAAGTTGTTACCAGTTACCATGAGGCTACATCACGGTAGGGTGGGTCCTAATCTAATCTAAATGGTGCCCTGTAAAACAAGAGAAGAGACACAGAGAGATAGACAGAAAGAAGATGGCTACATGATGAGGCAGTTATGCTGCAGTGGCAAGCCAAGGAACTCCTGAGGCTACCATAAAATGAAAGAGACCAGAAAGAATCTCCCCCTAGAGTCTTTGGAGAGAACACAAACATTCTGACACCACGTATTCAGACTTCTAGTATCCAGAACTGTAAGACAATCTCTGATCTTTTAAGCCATATACTTTACTGTACTTTATTTTACAGCAGCCCTAGGAATACATCTACTGAGACTATTTCTCTACCTTGAGGTAAACAATAGTGCAAAGTGTCATGTGGCTGTGGTAAACTAGTGCATGCATTCTTCTCTTCTACCACCAAGACGTCTGCATATCTGAGATTTCCATTTTTATAAACCCAGAATAAAAACATTACAGCAGAAGAGTTAGATTTCAATGATGATGAGGTTTTGTGTGCCCTTCCTCCAGCTCTTCTTCTCTCTGTCATAAACACCCTATAAACATACCAGCTCCAATCACACTGTTTTCATTATGATTCTTAACCTAAAATATGTTTCTTCTTCTAAAAGAAGTCTCTGGGTATACACTGAGAAGACTTATGGTGGCAGATTGAACACTCATTGAAACATAAAGCCTCTAATACAAATACAAATAATCGATGAAATGTTTTAAAAGATATATAGTAGAGCAGAACCAGAGAGGGAACACACAGCAGGAAGCAGGAATTAAAAGTACTTAAACCAAGTAGTTATTCTTGGAATTGGTGTTTTACAGCCACAAGGGATGGAGGCTGAACACACAGCTGCCTGTGTCAGACCCTCTGCATGAGGTTGGGAACTGGGACCAAGTTGCCTCTTATGAATGAATGTTGGATAAGTTAGAATATTTAGGAACAGAATCAGAGTTACCACTTGACGCTAGGACCAACATGCTCAGTTTACTGAATTTTTGCCATCATTGTGCTACTAGAGCTTATGACCCAGTTTAGAGCCATGTAACTTACAGGGCTGAGGTGGAAGCAGAATTTAAATCATCCCACTAGCTAGAGAAAATTCTCACAGAAAAACTCTAAAATGAGAATTACCAAGCAAATGAGGGAGTCCAGTAGCATAAAAAGAATCAATAGATCCATCAAATAGAAAGCTTCACATGTATCTAAAAATAGAAATAATAGAAAAATTTTCATGCATAAAATAAGCATAATATTCTCAAAGAGATGAAAGATTGAATACACCACGAAATACACCATGAAATACAGTACCATTGAATACACCATGAAAACAGTAACAAGAGGTTACTAAACCACAGACAGGTGTATATATCAAAGAACTAAATGAAAGTCTCATTAGACGAGTTAGACTGATCCGTAGACAGAGATGAAGAGAGAATTAGTAAGATGAAAGGCAAAACTAAAAAGATACTACAGAAAGAATTACAGAGAGATGAAGTAGTGAAAACACAGAAGAAAAGCAAGGGATATAGAGAATAGATCAAGTAGTTCCAACTTAATATCCTATTCATAAAGAAAAAAATAAAGACAATAGTTGAAATACAGTGTTCAAATAAATAATGGCTCAGAATTTTTTAGAGTTGAAAATAATTCCTGACGTTTTCCATTGATGGATAGTTGGAGAGATTAAAAAAAAAAAATCTATACATAGAGTGATCATAGTGAAAATATACACTATTAAGGATAAAGTCTTGAAAGGTAAAAAGAGAAAGGACAGGTTACTTACAAAACAATGACAATCATTTCATGATTCTCAATGGTAACAAGGTGTAACCTAAGGTAAGGGAACATTGGCTTCAAAGTGTTAAGGGAAAATACAGCTATAAACCTAAAATTATGTAATATGCAGATAAACCATCATTCATGAAACGGTAAAAATATTTTTAGATGTAAATAAGTCTACTACTCACAATTAAAAATGAACTTTGAAGGAAGTAGATAAATGGTAAACAAAAGCATAATTTCCAAGCTGGAGAAAGAGGAGTGGGGACAACAAAAGTAAATAAAAATTTAATCAGTTCAACAGAATTCAGAAAAATAAAAAAAATAAAGCAAGTACTTTCTTCTGGGAAAATCAAACATAGGAAACATAAAGTATGATTGAACAATTAGTAATATATCAGCAAGCACAATAAATTGTTAAGTTGGTTACTCTCTATAAAAGAGACTTCAAGTTAGAACTAAACAATAAAATCTGGTTAACAGTATTCACAAGATGTACACTTACAACAGAATAATATAAAAAGGTTGAACATAAATACAAAGAAAAATGTATATAAGATAAATACCTATCCTCAAAAAACTGCTGTAACAATATTAATAAAACTTATAAGACCAAATAGAAATTAGGACCAAAAGAATTACTTTGGGCAGGTCAGTTAGCATTTATGTGCCTTAGTTTTCTCATCTGTGAAATGGCGATAATACCTATCTCCAAGATTTTGTGAAGATTACTTCAGCTAACAAATGTAAACTGTTTAGAACTGTACTAGGCACAAAGTGAGTGCTGTAAAAGTATAAACTCATTATTATCTTATCATATTCATCTCCATCACAATACTTACTATAAAGTAACAATAAAGGATAATTAAGGCAGATAAACATAAAAAGTACTATCTCCTAAAAAATAAAAAGCACGTATTTATTTGTATTTTACAATAGAGTCTCAAATATAAGAGTAAAAATTTAGAAACTTAACAATATGAGTATGAATTTTGGTGAGAATGTGGAAAAGTATACACTCATGCAGGCTTTTTTTTTATGACTAATACTTTCAAGTAGTTTAAAAACCAAAACAATATAAAATCTAATTGAGAATTCTTGCTCTAACCTCTGCCTCAGTCTACTTCATTCCTCACCTCTCAATTATAGGTAATCACTTTTATTAGTTTATGTATTAAAAAAATTATTTATGCAGAAACCCCAAATATTATTACATGTTCTTATTTTCCCCTTTTCTTACACATAAAATAACATACAATATTTCTGCACTTTGCTTTTGTTTAATCTAACAGTGTAACCCGGAGCTTTTTCTATGTTAAAACATAAAGAACACTCACATTTTTTATAGCTGTATGGGAGCCCTGGGGGTGCAGTGGTTGAGAGCTCAGCTGCTAACCAAAAGGTCAGCAGTTTGTATCCACTAGCCACTCCTTGGAAACCCTATGGGGCAGTTGTACTCTGTCCTATAGGGTTGCTATGAGTCAAAATTGACTCGATAGCAATGGGTTTATGGTGTTCAACTTTATAAATATCCCAAAATTAACTTAACCAATTTTCTATTGATAGATAGTTGGATAGTTTCTAGCCTTTTGATGTCATATACAATGCTGTAGTGAATATTCTAGCTCAGACATAATGGAAATGTGTGCAGGGAGACCTTTAGGACAAATTCTCAGAAGTAGGGTTACTGAGTCAAAGAATAAGTGCAGTTGTAATTTTGGTACCTACTGACAATTTTCCTTCCATAGTGGTTATTATCTTTTGCACTTCCATCTGCAATTATACTCTCATTTATTTCTTCTGGACGTTTAAATTGGAATAGGCACTTTGGGAAAAATTGTGCAGTCATCTAAACAAATGACCTAAGTACATAATCTGAAGAAACTCTCAAATATAACCACAAGGAGATACGTAAAATATTTTTTCACTGAATCATAGCTTGTTATAATGTTCTTCTATATGGGAATAAACCTATTAAAACCCATTGCTGTCGAGTTGATTCTGACTCATAGCAACCGTATAGGACAGAGTAGAGCTGCCCCATAGATTTTCCAAGGAGTGGCTGGTGGATTTGAACTGCCAACATTTTGGTTAGCAGCTAAACTCTTAACTGCTGCACCACATATGGGAATAGATAAATAAAATTTAGTATATTAATGTGGGGTTGTGTGGAATAATATAGAACAGTTCAAAGAAATTTTCAATTGCCCATATGCATGCAAAAGTTGGATAGTGAAGAAGGCTGAAAAATTGATGTGTTCAAACAGTGGTGTTGGTGAAGAATATTGAATATACTGTGGACTTCCAAAAGAACAAACAAATCAGTCTTAGAAGAAATACAACCAGAATGTTCCTTAGAAGCAAGGATGGTGAGACCGTCTTCCATATTTTGGACATGTCATCAGGAAAGACCAAACATTAGAAAAGAACATCATGGTTGGTATAGCAGAAGGTGAGCAAAAACTAGGGAACTCTCAATGAGATGAGTTGACACAAAGCTGAAACAATAGACTCAAACATACCAAGGATCATGAAGATGGCACAGGACCAGGTAACATTCTCTTCTGTTATACACAAGGTCACTCTGAGTCAAAGGTGACTTGACGGCAACTAACATCAACAAAATAAACTAATTAGAGCTATTTATATCAATAAAGCTATACTGACCCATTATGGAGAGTGAAAAAAGGAAGCTTCTCAATTATACAGGCAGCATAATACTATTCATGAATTTTTTTTAAGTACATACAAAAAAAAAAACACTATAAATTGTTGATGGATATGTATGTTTATACATGTATACATGTGCATATATGTGTAAGTATAAAAAAACACAAAATCTACATCTAAAACTTTAGGTTGGGTTTACTCTCTGGAGTGATGTTGAGCAGTTATAGTGGTGAAAGGGGGCTAGTATATGGAAAAAAAACAAAAACCATTGCCATCAAGTCAATTCCAACTCATAGTGACCCTACAGGACAGAGCAGAACTACTTACAGGTTTCCAAGGAGCAGCTGGTGGATTCGAACTGCTGACCTTTCAGTTAGCAGCCACTGTGCTATCAGGACTCCAGTACATGGTAAGCACTCAAAAAACATTATTATTAATAATATGTTGTTAGAAGCAAATAAAACAAAATGTTAGCAGTTGTGTTCAGGATGTGGAAATATGAGTATGGTAGTTCTTATATTATTTTTTGTCCTTTCCTGTATTTCATATTCTGAAACAAGAAAGATATGAAGAAAACTCTGAATTCCAGTTAAGTACTGGTTGCTGTGTAGCATTGCTTACTTAAGATTCTTTCGTCCTTTCTTTCTTTTTCATTTCTTCTCCTTTATTTTATTTTATTTTTTGTCACAAGTAAATGAGCATAAGAATCTCAAAGCACAATACCTTTGCCCACTGTAGGGCAGGCTACAATCCACATACTCCAGTGTTGTTGTTGTTGTTTAACCTCCCATTGCCCATTCCATTTTATAGTCAAGTATTAGTACCAAACAAAATTCAAGCCAGTTGCCGTTGAGCTTGACTCACAGTGGACTCACATGTTGCAGAACTGAACTGTGCTCCATAGGGTTTTTCAAGGCTGTGACCTGTCAAAAGCAGATTTCCAAGCCTTTCTTCTGAGGTGCCTCTGGGTGGGTTTAAACTGCCAAACTTTTGGTTAGTAGTGGAGTGCTTAACTGTTTGTGTCACTCACAGACTCCAAATACTAGTACAGGAGGAGCTTAAAGAAGCAAAATTTCTGCTTTAGTCTCTGAAAGAACATCTATTTTTGGATCGGAACAGGTGAATCGACAAGCTGATCTCTTTTCAACATACTAATTTTTCTTTTAAAAAAGGGATAACCCAGGCTTTCATTTTGTGATGAGAATGATAAATAAATGGTGCTGTGGTTTTTGAACTACTAAATCTTATGCATTTTGTTTCTGGAAACAGCAGCAATAGCAACAGCTACATATGCTAATAGTTAATAGTCACAGTGTGCAGACCATGTGCCCACCACTGCACTGGGCAGGTTACAAGCATCACTTCCTCTCCTCCACCGTGAGACCGGCACTATTGTTTCCATCTTCCATCACAAGGAAAGTGAGGCTTGGATTAATTGGTGTCCCCAGGGTCAGGCAGCTAGAAAGAACAGAGCCAGGTGGGAGTCCAAAATGTGGCTGACATCAGCTTACCTGCCTTAGGCCCTGCCCCTAACATATCAAGAACTTCTCCCTCGTCTGAACTGATGCCACGCTGACCCACATCCAAGAATGGGGGTGAAAAACATTTGAGGAGACAGCTTTCTTTCCTTCACACTAGAAGTCTACCCTCTTCCTCCACCTCTTGATACTTTGAAACCCAAGGAATGACTTTTTAAACAAAAAAAACACAAAAGCCCTAAGTGACCTTAAGGTTTTTCTTTTCTGAAAAGCCACAAGAAGACGAAAAACAAATCTGGGATCAGAGCATCTCCATTCCAGGCTTTTTCCTGGTGCCCACCACTTTGGGATGAAGCCATTGCATGATTTCAGGGTAGGTCCTGGCCTCAGGCCAAGGAGGAACCAATCCCAGCTGCAATGGCCCTCAGGACAAGGCAGGGCTGTACAGATGCTCAGCCCCACAGCTGCTGAGCAGGCTGGGGGAGTCCCCACAGCCAAGGGAACTCCAGCCTGGCCAGAAGGGCCATGATAGTATGCAGTTTCTGAGAGACCAGGTGCCCTGCCTGGCCTCCAGAGGGCAGTGGGAGAAGAGCAGCTTTAAAAAGAACAAAGGACAAAATGACTTGTCTCCAGGAGAATGTCGTGACCATGTTCTCTGCTGGGCTCTTTTCTGAGGAGTATTGCCTTGTGAGCACAGGATTTCTAGCTCAGTGCAACGTGATGAAACAGAAGATGAGTCTTGAGACAACAGAAGCAAACTTCACAGGCTGGGTGCTTGTTGCTCCCTTTTGACGTTCTTTCCAGCCCTGTTCTTTCTGTGTGTGAGCCCTTCCTGAGGGCAGAGGCTTGTCTTCCTCATCACAAAGCCCTGGAGTGACTTGCGGAGTGTGTAGGGCTCTGGAGTGATGCCTGAATAAAACTAAAGTGAATCTATCCTAAGCAGATGTTCCCAAGTGTTCAGGGGCCAAGGCTATCTAGATGGGAGATGTACAGTAAATGAATGATTTCTTTTATAAGGATCAGCACAAAGCTGGTTCCTATGAGGCAGAGGTTAAATATGACCCAAATGTCTAACGTTTCCAAATTTCTGTACCACTCCGTCATCTCTAACATCAACTACTCCTTCTCCCCTCAGTATTCTCCCTCATCTTTGGGTCCCATAATTGCTGCAATGTTTCACAGAACTCATAAATCACATCAAGAAAATGGCTCATGTGGTTGTGGAAGCTGGCAAGTCTCAAATCCGGGGGTCAGGCATAGGCTTCTCCTGACCCACATGGCTTCAGGGGCTGACAAACCCAAACTAGCAGATCCCACCATGGGCTGCTGGCTCACAAGGCTGTGGAAGCTGGTGAATTAGGTCAAACGATAGGCCGCTGGTCCACAGGGATGCAGAAGCTGGTGAATCCCAGAATCCACAAGTCAGATGAAAGTCTGTTGGCTCAAGTCCCAAGAACCAGAGGTCAGACACTGACGAGGTGGACACAGGATCCAGATACAGAGAGAGAGAGCCTTGCCAGAGGACCCGCATATATACCTTGCATGCAGGCCACACCTCGGGAAAGGATGTAACTTGAGTAAGGATGGGACTTGAGCCCTCTTGCAAGGCTGTGACTCAAGGTGCACCCCAAACTAATCTTGCCTTATTAACATATAGAGGTTAGGATTTGTAACACATAAAACGGAGGAAAATTAGGATAATTATATCAGATCACAAAATGAAGGACAACCATAAAATATTGGGAATCATGACCTAGCCAAGTTGACACACAACTCCAACCATCACATGTTCCATATACCTTATTTACATAGTCCCACTCAATCCTTGTGTACGAGTCACAAAGACCATAGCTAAAAGGGCTATATTAAGTAATTCGTTGTACTGCATGTGCTCACTTAGAGAAAATGGACTGGTTTTTCTCTATAGACAATGAAAAGACAGGGTTTGGTGGTTGCAGTAGAGCCAAGGATAAAGGCAGATAGGTGTGAAATTTGCTGGTCTTCACTCTCTACAATGCACACTTTTATACACACATAATCTGCATGCCGGTTGGAAGCTAGTAGCATCTTAAACCATCTAACTTCAGAGGGAGGGAGGAGAATCAGCATCAGCACAAAGCTGGTTTCTATGTGGTAGAGGATAGACACACCTCCACTCTCCAATCTTTTTATAAATTCTAACACCAGCCATCCTCCCCATGGCACTCTCTACTTCCCCTCTGAGTTTGATAATTCATTGCACTGGCCAAAGAGAGCTCACAGACCATACTCACTATTATGTAGTTTATGAGGGAAGTAACAGGCTACAACTAGGGATCAGGATCAACTTCATCAATTAGGATAGCATCCAACTTGGACAGCTCTCAGTTTCTTCTCTGCCATGCTTGCTTGTGGCCCTTTTCTCAGCTGTGCCCACAGGCTGGGCCCCGCTTGGGCCTTTGCTATGCCCTCTCAGCCTGTCATGTGCCCTGCTCAGACAAGTGTTATAACTCTTTTGGCTCCACCAACAAGTGCCTGCAGGCACCCTACTCTGTCAGCAAGCCTCCTGCCTGAAGGTGCTCAGCTCTCTCTAGCTCTGTGGGTCATCAAGCCCACTACAGCCATCTCACACCAGTCTCCTTGTTCTTGCCACTCCTGCTGTTTTGCACCATTTTGCACAATCTCCAGTGTTATAGCTATCTCTGTCTTCTGGGTCTAGGAGTTTCTTAGCGCAGGGACCTCAGGTCCAAAGGATATACTCCACTCCTGGCTCTACTTCTTGACGATAGTGAGGTCCTCCTCAATCTCTGTGGAATTAGCCCTTTTATAGGCCTACTCCTCCCACCAAGACCACAAATTAACCAATCTTCTTTGTAGGCCACGGTCACCTAGTTTGCATAGAAATTGACCAATACCCGTAAGGGTTTTATGCACCTTATTTGCATAGTAAACTGTCCAATCCCTTTGCAAGATTGTAGCTAGCAAATCATCTTGGCATAACTAAAAGCCCAGGGCTAGAAAGGCCATATATAAAGAGAAACCATCTGCACTGCACCAGTGTAGAAAAATATGCATTCCCCAATCTTTAAATCTTTGATAGCTTCACAGTGAAGAAATCTTTCATCAAATGATGATAGTTATAAATGCCCACATTCATATTTGATATCTGATGAATACACTTTCTTTTGAAATCATGCTTTATATTTATTTATAAATTGATATATCCATTGTCTCCTAAGATCAAGATTATTTTATTGTGGAGGCAATGTGATTTCATTAAATTATTCAACAAATATTAATTGAGCATTTAATATGTTCCAAGGACTGTTAGCTGCTGGAGATTTGGCTACCAATAGGCTATAGCATTAAGCTTCTCTTCCAGTGGGGTGACAGAACCTAAATAATGCCTGTTTGAAGGAGTGACACGGAGCAGAGACCAGATGAGATAAAGGAGTGAGCCTCATGAAGGTCTCACGGAAGATAACTCTAGGCAGAAGGATTAAAGTCTTCAAAGACTTTGAAATGGGAACACATTTGGCATATTTGAGGAGCAACAAGAAGGTCAGGAAAGTTGAAGTGAGTGATTGAAGAAGTGATGGACAGAAGATTCTTTCTGAAGGGAAGGCTGGGATCACAGAGGTCGTTATAAGTCGTGGTAAAGTTTTATACCAAGAATAATGGGAAGCCGTTGGAGGGTGATAAACGGGGAGAAATATCTGGTTTATATTTTAGAATACAGAAGATCTAGGCAGCAGTCAGTCATTAGTTCATCATATGTTCTTTCATTCATTTATTCATTCAAAAAATATGAATTAAACCCTTTCTGAGTACTCAGCTGTGAATAGCTAATATAGGGGAAAATCAAATAATTTCTGTGAACCAAAGACACAATATTAGTCCAAAGGTCTAATGGACCACATGAACTGCAGCCTCCACCAGCCTGAGCCCAGAAAAACTAGGTGGTGCCCAGTTACAACCACAGATGCTCTGATAAGGATCACAGTAGAGGGTTCCAGACAGAGCAGGAGCAAAATGTAGAACAAAATTGAAATTCACAAAAAAAAGACCAGATTTACTGGCATGACAGAGACTGGAGGAACCCCTAGACTATGGCCCCGGGACACCTGCTGACTCAGAACTGAAGCCACTCGGGAAGACCACCTTTCAGCCAAAGACGAGACAGGCCTATAAAACAAATGATAGCACACTTGAGTAATGTGCTTCTTAGGTCAATCAAGTGTACAAGACCAAATAAGCAACACCTGCCCAAAAGCAAAGATGAGAAGATGAAAAGGGACAGGAAACGTGGACAAATGGACACAGGGAGCCCGGCGTGTAAAGGGAAAGGGAGAGAGTGCTGACACATTACAGGGATATAACCACTGTCGGAAAACCATTTGTGTATAAATTTTTGAATAAGAAACTAATTTGCACTGCAAACTTCCACCTAAAACATAATAAAAGTTTTAAAAAAAGAAAAACTTCTGTGGGTCTGTTTCCATACCTAGAAAACAGCCCCACCTTTCAAGTCCTTTTCACATGTTAAGACTCCTGTCTCTGAGAAGGGGCAGGCTGTCTGGCCTCAGTTATCCACGCCCAGAGATGCTTGCCTTGGAGTTTCATCATACCATCAACTGTTTGGAAACTTGCCATTGTACACTTGGGGGTATATAAAACACGTCGAGCCCTGGAATTGTACTAGAAACTTAGAGGGCCAGGCCAATATACGGATCTGAAAAAAGAACGGGGCAGACTTTTAAGACATATGAAGATGAGAGGAGATTATATATAATAGCAGTGAAATTTGGGAGAATTTTAAACGAAAATAAATAATTTTAGTGACAAGAGAAAGAGCAGCAAAATCAGAAACTGCGCTGGAGAATAGTCACGTTCAAAGTTGAGGTAGAAAATTCCTGATGGTAAATGAATTCCGAGCTAAAGTTGAGATAGAAAAAAACAGACCCACGGGCTTCATATGATGTGATATTGCCCTTTGCATTTCCCTTCCACGTAAGTGCACATCAGACAGGAAGGTGACATTTCATTTGATAGGTGGCTCATTGATGCCCACTCACCCAACCATAATGAGCTGTGGCGGACACCTACTTACAACATGGTGGAAGTCAAGTGGAGCTGCACTTGGCGATCACAGAGTAGAGCATTCCTCTGGTATGGAGTGGTTTAGCCAGGTAGGTTGACCACAAGCTATGTGGTCAACAACACCACTTCAACAATACCACTCTGTGACCAAAGAAAGAAAAAGAAAAGAATCATTGTAACAGGGAGCTATTAAGCACATGGGTTCTGGAGAAAGACAGCTGGTGTGTTCAGTTCCAGGCCGCATCCTTTGGTGTGTTCAGTTCCTGGCTCTGTCGCTGTGTGACTCTGGGTAAGTTCTTAACTTTTCTGGACCCTGGTTTTCTCTTGTGAAAAGGGGTAATGACATGAATATCTCTCATGATTGTTATAAGGAATATTTGAAATGATGTACATAAAGATCAATTGTACAGGGTTTGGTATGTGGCAAATGCTTTTTAGCTATATGCTATCAAAATATGTAATTAGTCATAATGGTAGAGAAGAAGGATCATGTTCTACTGAGCCCCGGGACCACAGTCATTTGGTGCCCCACACACTTATGGCCCCAGTCCCTTATCTGAGTATGAAGAAACAATGCTTTAGCACTTCTGTGGGCAAAATTTAACTCTCTGCTTTCATCGAGGTAGAATCCAATAACTAAAGTCACATGTGAATGCCTTGGCATGGTATATAATGTTATTTTCCTCTTGAGAGGTCAGCAGGCTGTCTCCTAAGAAATCTAGCAGGGAAGCACGTGTTATCTCGGGGAATTTCCCAGAGTCCCTGGGGCAGGCCCAAGCCACATAAGCAGAGACATCTGATTCTATAAACACCCTCATGTACCTTACACTTCTCAGGAGCAGAGTCACGTTAAACAAGCTGACAGAACTGACATACACACCGGAGCGCCAACATATTCACTGACATGTGAAGTATTTTTCACAGAAAGAAGCATTCTTGTAACCTGCGTGACTCCACGCATGTATTATTTACCTCAACTGTAATAACATAACCCTAAATGTCTAACCATAAATACACAGACAGAATGACCGTGTATTGTTTTATAATGCAAATAACTCTGTGAGCATGTCTATGTTCAAAGTTCATACATAGGGTCAGTGCACAATCACCCTGTAGCTGAGTTTCACAGGGAAGAAAAGCACAGTCAGAGGATATTTTGGGTGAACACATTTGAATGGAATGTGTGAAAGGATCAGGCTAATCCATTGCACCACAGAGTTGGGCTTGCCAAAGGCACAGAAACTCTCAAATTCCATTGGTTACAATACCCTGCGTCTAGGCCCACATTAAGTGCAGCCTTACCAATAGGACTAGAATCTTTGAAATCCTTTGTCTATGATTCCATCTCCCCACTCAGTCCTCCAATGGACACTACTAGGTTTCCAGTAACTCATTGTTTGATGGCCAGCCTCTCACCATCCCCTCTGATTGACTTATTTCCTCTTTACTTATGTTCAGGTAAAAAGTTGAGTTCTGCTTATTGCATGAGGGTGGTGAGGAGCCAACATCTTTCTATAAGATATTCATATAATCTCTGAACCATTCTGTGCTCTTTTCGTTGTTTAGTTCTCTGATGGCAGTTCAATTCCAGTTATTTCCAAGTTATTGCAAGATGATTTGTAGACATCCTCTGGGACTGACGATAAAAACTAATCTATCTGGAGTCTTCCTTCTTTATTCTTCCCTTTATTCCATTCTCCTCTTGCATCCTCATTACACTCCTTACTTTCCCTCCAAATCTCAGGTAGCACAAGGTGGTAGTTCTGAGCAGGATATCTTTGGTCTAAAGGTAGGAAGGAAATCTTTGCTCCTCCCTTAAGTTCTTTCTTACCCACACATGCAGCAGTAACCCCCTGAAGAGGGTCTGGCATGGAGGGTAGCTGGTATTCCTCAACCCAGAGGTGTCAGTGAGGCAGGCCTCTTCGCTAGCAAGTGTCATTTAGAGATTTTCTACAGACAAGGAAGGTTATTCAGGTCTGAGATACAACCTTATGTTAGCAAATTTTGCATTTTATCAAGATAATAAATGAATTAGTCATGCAGGAGTGAAGGAGTGCCACAAAGATAACTGGACATGGCAGTAAGGGTTCTAGTGACTGAAAGAGAATGAGGCTTATGGTGGAGGACATGCAAAGTCATCAGAAATATAATTTGCACTTGTGTTTCCAGCTTAATTGCTCATGGGTAAATGGAAAATAATAGAAATGAGGTTGTGTTTACATAAAGCCTGAAACTTTGTCCTGAGAACTTTTGCCCTCCCGATAACTCTCAGCAATGTGGACATTGGAAGGTAGCTGACTGCGTGGAGTTTTTAACAGAAAGAGCAAAGAGAACCAATTTAGAAGTTAGGAATATTTCACAATGGAAGTGGACATTAATGATTTTCTCTTTTTAGTATCAAAAATGGAGAAGATGCAATTGCTGGGTGAGGAAACAGAGACCCATTCCACGTGGTCAGCTGCTTTTCCACTGAAGACAGCCATGATTTAGTCTCCAGGTAACTCCAGTTAAAGATTCAGTTGATTTAAGACTACAGGACCTGGGAACACTCTCCTACTGAAACACAGGGTCTTCTGATAAACTCCACGTCACAGCACTGTACTGTACTGCTGGTTTTGGAAAATTGTGCAAAATAAATCTGCTGATATAACACCCTCTGTCAATGCAATTGCGCCTATAAAATCCTCTGCCACTATGCTTTTAGTAAATGAGGCTGAAGTTTGAGTGATATTGATGAAGAGTAAGGTGGTGGTGGTTGTTATTAGATGCCATGAGGTCGGCCCCTGAGTCATGATGACCCCACTCGCAATGGAATGAAATGCTGCCCTGTTCTGCACCATCCTCATGATAGATTGTGAATTGGACCATTGTGATTCATAGGTTCAATCCACATTTCATCAGCTGGTTTTTGGAAGTAGATCTACAGTCCTTTCTTCCTAGTCCGTCTTAATCTGAAAGCTGCGCTGAAACCTTTTCAGCATCATTGCAACGTGTGAGCCTCCACTAGACAGCCTGGTGTTGGCCGTGCATGAGGTGCACTGGCCAGGAACAGAACCTGGGTCTCCTGCGTGGGAGGTGAGAATTCTACCTCTGAGCTACTAATGGTCCCATTAGCAGGTGGTATTTCAGAGATGCACCCCAGTCAAACCTCGTGGTCGCTTATCCTTGTCATTTTCCTCTGACACACTTGATCACTCTCTCCCATGACACCCTTCACTTTCTTGGATCTCTTCTGTTCAGTTCCTTCTGTTCAGTTCAGCTTTCAGTTTCGACTGGGCTTAGGGCATTCTGCATTTTCTCTCTTTCGGTAGTAGTTTACATCATAAACCATTCCTAAATTCCCCTTTCTCCCATTGCTTTTCTTTTTCAGGAGTCCCTGGGTGGCACAAAAGTTTAGGTGCTTGACTACTAACTGAATGATTGATTTGAACACACCCAGAGGTGCCTCAGAAGAAAGACCTGGCAAACCCTATGGAGCACAGTTCTACTCTGCACGTGTGGTGTCCCCATGAGTTGGAATCAACTGGGTTGGCTCTCTTTCAACCCTTTGACCATTTTCCCCCTTCATCAGTAATTGCAAAAGTTTCTGCCCTCTGAGTAACCCCACTCACCTATATGCTAATCATCTGGGCACACAAGTGTTGCCAGAGTTTAACTCTTCATTTATTTCCTTATGTCTCACAGGCAACCTACAGCCCCTGACCCAGAATCCACAAACAGGATTTCAACAGGAGACATTCAGGTAATAGGTACAGCAGAATGTACAAGAAGTGTGGGATCTGTCAGGGATATGTGAATCTTCCATGAAACTATTCCTTCACCAAACACAAAAACAAATAAGCAAAAACAATGGGTTTGGTAATGATGACCTCTGAATTGTTGTGAGCGTTAAACGTTACATCTGCTAACTTGCAAAGGATGTGCCTGGCATGCAGCAAGCGCTCAGCAAATATTTGTCTTCTCCTTCCTTAATGTCAATCACTGAACTCGTAAGCATTGCTTTGTTAACTCTCATTTCCTTTATGCTTATGCCTTTTTCTCCTCCTCCTCCTCCTCCTCCTGCGTGTCCACTTGCCTTGTATCAGATCTTTCTGTTTTCTCTCTTAACAGCAGTTTTGTACCCGACGTCTTCCTCTCCTCACACCCCTGAAGTATTCACTCATCACGTATTCAGTAAATACCTTTGTATCTGGGTGGTACAAACTGTTAATGGGCTTGGCTTCTAACCAAAAGGCTGGAAGTTCGAGTCCACCCAGAGGCACCTCAGAAGAAAGGCCTGGTGATCTACTGCCAGAAAAAAACCATCGATTGAAAACTCTGTGGAGCACAGTTCTACTTTGACACATGTGAGGTCACCACGAGTAGAAGTCAACTTGGCGGCCACTGGTTTAATATATGAATCACAAGTCCTAGTTTTTATTTTTTGGGCTAATTCGGGAACTTTTAATGTTCCTAAGAACTGCAGCTTCAAGGGCAAAAGCAGCAAGGGAAACTAGGTCTGCGCTGGATGGGAATACATCTGGTAACACCTCTGTTCTCATTCCTATTCCCATCTTCAGATTCCACTGCATCTTGCTTTTTGTTTGTGTAGGGGAGTGAATTAGGCTTCAAACAGTTAATAATGCAGCCAGCGCTGCTGAGCTTTTACTTATGCCTGGCCCCCTTCTGCTTCAGTGATGTATTTCATCCTTTAACCATCACCATCACCCCATGAGGCGGTAGCTACTCTTAATATCCCCTCATTAGGTAAAGCATGGGTGAGGAAACCTAGGCAGGTTGTATAAAGCACCCAACGTCATGTGCTGGGAAATCTGGGACTTGAACTCAGGCAGTCTGTTCAAGAGCTTGTATGCCTGTCTGTCTATCTGCATTGCACATACAGTCAGGCTGTGCCTCAGTCTTGCAGGCAGCCATTAGACTGCTTGGAATGAGGCACGTACACTCATTGGCATCAACCATTCCATGGGTGCTACGTTCATCTGGGATGGAGCCGGATGCACGAGGCACTTACATAGTGTTGGCAAAGTGAAAGCCATTATTTTTATTTGTAGAAAGCAAACAGTAAACAATAACAAAAGATTCTCAAAGGGGAAACTGTTTACCTTTCCCCAAGTTACCCATACCCATTCTTTTGTCTCTGGGCAGGCACCCCATGACTCAGGTCAGAGTCTCTCTTCATGTCACTGTTTCCTCTGGCTACCACCATGCTACCGGGCCTGTTCTGCCCAAGGGTCCACGTGGCTCTGCAATGCTTCCAAAGGTGGCAGCGTGCATCCGCTGCAGGGGGCATACTCAGGCTTCTGCCCTGCTCCGGCAACTGTTGCAACTCCACTGGCAAGCCTCCTGTCTGGAGATGCTCAACCCTCTCTCTGTGGGCTGGCAAGCCCACCGCAGCCGCTTCTCTCCATGGGCCAGCAAACTCACCATCCTTCTCCCTTCTTTAGTGTGACAGTTGCCCTTCTGAATCTAGGAGGTTCTCAGTGCAGGACCCCAGGTTCAAAAGACAAGCTCTGCTCCAGAATCTTCTTGATGGTAGTCAGGTCCCCCTGAACCTCTGTGGGATTGGCCTGTATGTATAAACCTAGCAGAATAGCAAAACTGACCAATCGCTGAGCTGGACAACAAGGGGCTGAATCTTACTGTGTAGGTTTTCAAGTTACTATTTGCAGAGTGGAAACCCTGGTGGCATAGTGGTTAACAGCTATGGCTGCTAAACAAAAGGTAAGCAGTTCGAATCCACCAGGCACTCCTTGGAAACCATATGGGGCAGTTCTACTCTGTCCTATAAGGTCTCTCTGAGTCAGAATCGACTCAACGACAATGGATTTGGTTTTTGGTTTATTTGCATAGTGGAGTAGTGGTTAAGCATTAAGCTGCTAACCGAAAGGAAAGGTCGGCAGTTCGAATCCACCATCCACTCTTTGGAAACCCTAAGGGCAGTTCTACTCTGTCCTCTAGGGTTGCTATGAGTCAGAATTGACTCAACAGCAATGGGTTTGTTTTTTGTTTTGTTTTATTTGCATAGCAAATGGACCAATCCCTTGCAAGACTGTGGCCCAGCCCATCATTTTGTGGCAGTTACAAGACCATGGCTAGAAAGGCCATATAGAAGTGAATCATTGCACCACAGAGCTCATGCCTCATTGCCTCGAACACGTGAAAAAGGAGTTGTAGATAGGGTGACAGAAGGAATCTTGATGGAATCTAGAAAAAAATCCTACCCTGGGGGAGAAGGAATGAGGCGTTAATAGCTAGCTACAGGGCCTGAGGGTTGGAGGGAAGCAAAGTGGTGCTTAGTGATCTGGTATTTACCTCCAGGCTGATCCAGGCCCCCATTCTGACCTCCCTCCTGGCAGTGCAAAGGCCCTGGGCATAGAGGAAGAACACATTTAAAGGAACTATGAATCTTCAGCCAAGGAAGATGGTGGTGGTGGGCGTGGGCTGGCTGGGCCACTGAGTATCATGTTCTCACAGGGAGTGGACTATCACATTGGGCTCCTACAGTAGTGTATGAGAAAACCTGCTTCCTCATACCTTGCCCACCTTGATATCATCAGATGTTTTCATTTCTGTTACATTAGTATGTGAAAGATATTCCCTTACTTTTTGACTGTATCTCTCTGTTTGTTAGTAAGGGTGAACCGTTTTCTGTGTTTATTGGCCATTTTTATTTCCTCTTCTGTGAATTGCCTGTTATACCCTCTGCCCATTTTTTTCTTTCTCTTGTCTTTTTTTGGTCTTTTCCTTATTGATCTGTAGGATATTTTTATATGATTCTGGCTCATAACCCAGAATTGAAATATATGTTGCAGCTTCTTATATTTATTGCAAATATTTTCTCCCTGTTACTACCTATATTTCAACTTAGTCCAAGGTGTTCTGTGCTATACAGAAGGTTACTAAAGATACTCATGTGGGCCGTGATATTTATTGGCAGTGTTATTTGTAATAGGGTAAAGACTGAAGCAAACTAAACTTCCCTCAGTGGTGGGACATCTAATTAAATTACGTTATGTCCATTTCCTGACCTACTCCCCAGCAGTTTAAAGGAATGAAGTAGATCTGTTGGTATTACTATGAAAATATCCCCAAGATGATGTATTATTGAGTGAAAAAGCAGGTTTACAGAATAATAGCTCAATATTTACCATATATTAAAAACACATACACAGGTAACAATTACATACATTTGCTATGAGTACATACCTATCTATCTATCTATCTGTGTTGTTATTAGGTGCCGTCAAGTTGGTTCTGACTCATAGTGACCCTATAGGACAGAGCTTATAGCGACCCTATAGGACAGAGTAGAACTGCCCCATAGGGTTTCCAAGGAGCAGCTGGTGGATTCAAACTGCTGACCTTTTGATTAAAAGCTGCGCTCTTAACCTCTACACCACAGGGCTCTTACATATATATATTTTTTCTACTCATAGGAGTATAGACACATTCCTATGAATATATTTTTTGAAAGATATACACGAACTGAAAGTAATTGTTGCTTCTTGATCATGGGTGAGATGTAAGACTGGGGGTAGTAAGAATTTCTGTCTTACCAATTTAAAAAAAGTTAAAGGAGATTGTTTAAGAACTTTGTATGATTTAAATTAACTTAAAAAAATTGAAAGCAGAAAAGGGAAAGACATTTCCATATCAGTAGTAGAGAAATTAGAAAAAGAGACCAAGAAAACTAGGCATACCAGTCAGTGGCTAAGGGTGCTAATAATAACAATAACATTAACAGCAATAACAACCAGCAGACACACGGTACTTATTGTGGTGCTGGCACTGTTCAGAGCACCTTAATGTATTGTCTGGTTTAGTCACCACAAAAGTGTTACTATTCCCAACAGACACACATCCAGGCCTTGGATCCTACCTTCTACCATGCACCCTCATCAAAGAGCTTTCTCTTAATAGGGATAGTGTCTCCTTAGAGGATTCTGACAAATAAACTTTTCGGAGGAGTAGCCACTGTTTGAAGCTTCTGGGAGCCTTTAAGCTCCTGTAAGGCCACCTGACTGACAGAGCTGAGAAGACTGGAGAAGGTGCTGAAGGCTCCACTGTTTCTCCTTCTAGTTTGACTGGGGCTGCCCTGCTTACGTCAGACACCTCCAGTAGATGTCTGTTCTTTGTGTCAGCTCCATCACCTGCACTGCCCACTCCTGGCCCTTGAAGGGAAGGATTCAACTGCAGTGCACAATTTCTCCCAAGTTTCTGTGCAACGGTGAGGAACAGCAGCTTCTCACAGGCCCTTGCATTAGGCAAGCTGGCACATTCTGGGTTAACTTTCTATTACTTCCACAGGCCCAGCAGGAAATGTGTTTATTCTGGGCACAACTACGATGTCAATGTTGTCAGACTACATCGGACTGACCGTAAGCTAGCCCATGGTCATTAGCTGCTATTATAAAAAAAATATAAATGCGAATAGATTCTTCAGCACTCCACTAGGAGCCCCGTTGTCTCAGTGGTGAAGAGCTACGGCTGCTAACTAAAAGGTCAGCAGTTCGAACCTACTAGCTGCTCCGTGGGAGGAAATGTGGCAGTTTGCTTCTGTAAGGATTTACAGCCTTGGAAACCTTATGGGGCAGTTCTAGTCTGTCCCATAAGGTCGCTATGATTTGGATCGACTTGATGGCGATGGGTTTTTAGGTCCTGTAGGCACTCCCTGATGTGAAGCAGCCCCTAGGGAAGCCCCCCGGCTATATTCTGCAGGAAAGTTACCTCCATACCTGAGTAGACCTACTTTTCCCAGGACTTGCAGGGGTCAAATAAGGGCTTTGGAGCACAAATTTGCTGTATGAGGCCAACGGCTATTTTCTTTGACTGAAAAAAATATTGTTTTTATCCTAATTTTGTTTGCAAATTCCACAACTCATATTTATTTCACTTAAGCCTCTCCAAAAAAAAAAAAAAGAAAAGAAAAAACCATTGCCGTTAAGTTTGTTTTGACTCATAGCGACTCAGTAGGACAGAGTATAACTGCCCTATAAGGTTTCCAAGGCTGTAAACCCTTACAGAAGCAAACTGCCACATTTTCTCCCACGGAGCACCTAGTGGGTTTGAACTGCTGACCTTTTGGTTAGCAGCGGAGTTCTCAATCACTGCACCACCAGGGCTCTTTTAAAACCTCTCAGGGGAGATGGAAATACAGTAGCAACCATCTAGAGGGGAGGAAGGAGAAGTAATTAGCATTACAGGAGCCCTTACTAGGCACAGACACTGTTCTGGTTGGGTTGTTCAGGTTGCAGCGCTATGAGCTAATGAAATCTTCACACCTGGTTGACAGATGAGGAAGTTAGAGAGAAATAATTTAAGTTACTTTCCCACAATTAAATATGGTGTCTCACATGTTGCAGGCCTTTGTCCATCCCAGTTGGAAAGTATTGTTGAGATTGCTGAGGGTCCGAGTTTCAGAATTCCCTTTCTAGACCTTCTTAGGTCCACAGGGCAAAGTGGCTGCAGAAGAGTGTGGGGCAACCTTGTTTCCCACAAGGATTTCCTTGTGCACATTCTCAAAGTCTTTGCAGACAGACCGAATTCACTTTGTATGCATCAGTGTACCCTGCACACCTCATGTTACAGGTATTAATGGAAGAAAACTGAATACTGAATACCACCTTAATGGAAGACAGGTTGTCTCCAGGAGTTGAGGGAAAAAGAAGTGAAAGTAACAAGAAGGAAAAATAGGATGTCTCAGGGAAAGGAGAAGTCTGCCATTAAGCTCATGATGACTGGGATGGTAAAGGGGTGACCACAGGGATCTGGAAGGAAGACAGTATTGAAATAAGGAAGGCGTAGTTCCAGGTCACCATCTCTATTATTAACTGTCTGGGTGTCCTCGGGCAAGTTACTTAACCTCTCTGAGTTTCTGTTTCTTCATTAGAAAAATGGAGCTATTTACTCCCCAAAATGGATTTACAAGAATTTTACATGAAGTGTTGTGAATGAAGGAGTCCTTAGAAGGTACAAATGGTTAACAAGTTTGGCTGCTAACTGAAAGGTTGGGAGTTCCAGTCACCCTAAGGTGCCTGGGAAGAGAGATCTGGTGATCTGCTTCCAAAAATCAGCCATTGAAAACCCTATGGAGCACAATTTTAATTTGACATACATGAAGTTGCCATGAATTGGAATAGACTCGACAGCAACTGTTTTATTATGTATGAAAACGCTTGCTGGAATGTAAGATACTATAATGAATCCCTTTGGTTTATCCTGCCAGGAAGAAGGACCTCAGTGAATATCTCCCTGCTAAAGTTTTAACATTGATGAGAAGGATGCATTATAAATGAAGTGATGATATAATTTATCATCCAAACCAGAATGTATTTTGAGACTGAAAGGGGCCATTATTAACAGTTGCATCAGGACAGCACACATAAAGTGGGATTGTCCCAGAAGAATAGGTCACCCTGCTTACAGACACAGCTAAGAAATTTCTGGTTGGGGAAAACCAGAGCGCCTTACTGCCAAAGCTGTCCAGAGGCTTATAAGAGTATGTTTGGATGGGAAATCAAGTCCACAGACATAAGAACAACAGACAGGTTTCCTTCATCATTCACAGGGGCTGAGAAAGTGAACCATTTCATTTGGGCCTGGGGAATAACCAAGTTAGTATTAGGAAGAGAAACTGGAGACAGGAACAAAGACAGTATAGTCTGCAGGATTCAGATCTTGAGAGAAAACTAACCAGAAAAAAAAAAAAAAAAAACCTGTTGCCATCTAGTCAATTCCAACTCATAGCGACCCTATAGGGCAGAGTAGAACTGCCCCACAGGATTTCCAAGGAGTGGCTGGTGGATTCAAACCACCAACCTTTCGATTAGCAGCTGAGCTCTTAACCACTGTGCCACCAGGGCTCCTAGGTACCTATAATTTGCCTCTCTGCATTTTGGAATTCACTATATTATAATAACTCATGTTTTAATGCTCCAAACAGCTGGTTATATTTTCTACAATGATGACTCATTTTTAAAGGGGAGCACAAAGAAGAAATATTAAGAGGCAAGATTTGCAAACCCAGCACGATAAATTCAAGAAGCCCTACTCATTCAGCATCAGTAGTGGACGTAGACATGGATCCACTGGGATTTTGTCACAGAGGTTCTTCATGATATAAGCAGTTGCCATCAAGTCGATTCTGACTCATGACGACCCCATGTGTGTCAGAGTAAAACTATGCTCCATAAGGTTTTCAGTGGATGATTTTTCAAACGTACGTCTCTGGGCCTTTCTTCCAAGGCACCTCTGGGTGTAGTCGAACCTCCAACCTTTTGGTTAGCAGCTGAACGTATTAACCATTTGTACCACCCAGCAACTCCCCTCATAGTATAGCATAAAGACCATGGGCAGTGAGGGGCCAGGGTGTTTCACTTGAAAATCAACAGCGGTTTTTCCCTGGGAAATCTGAGGTATAGAGGTTTTACATTTGTGTACTCTGGGTATGCCAGTGTAATAATGTTCAGTCTCCTTAACCAAAAGGAGCAATCACTATCACCTGCCCTGCTGTGTACCTGGGGGCAGATCTGGGGGTGAGAGCAGGGAGGTGAAAGCAGTATAGGCTCTGCCCTCTCAGTACATGCAGATTAAGTCCAGACTCAGTACAATGGGTCCTTCAGCACAGAGATAATTTTTGAAATGGCCAGCAAGACAGAACTCACTTTATACGCAACCATTTTTCCAAGGCTAGCAAAAATGAAACAAGGGAGAATACAAGTCGAAAGCACGATACATTTCAAGGTAGGGAGGACTCATTTAAACACTTAAAATGAGGTGCGGGCTGAATAATTTAAGACTGTAGAGAAGAATCTTCCCTTGTCAACTTTGATATCATTGCAGTAGAGTTTTCTGAAAAATGAAGAGTTGATCTTGTGGTTGTGATTGTGGGGGCAACATATTAACACCAGCATATCTTGTTTGCTTTGAGAGTCGGTGCCTTCTGAAACTTTTATTTCAAGTGTTTTTTAAATGTATGTGTGAATAATATGTGTGTGTATACACACACATATCCAGGGCATCCACAAAGTCTAGACACATAGATAACTTTTGTTTTTTCACGAACTCAATATGTCCTTGACCACATTGTGCATATTCACCTGTTTCTAGACTATACGGACACCGTGTAGATACAATGCCATTTTAATATTTTTATTTCAACTTCCTATTTTCTATTAGACCTCAGTCTTGGCAACTGTAGTGTTGTCAAGCATGGTTGCTTTTCTGGAAAGAAATCCTTTTTATAGAGTCAAAGAATTACATCAGAATTGTTAAAGTAAACCTATAATTTGGTGGTGATTATTTGTGCTGTTTTTCATTAATATGTGACACACACACGCAAATATCCTTCTTTTTAGTAATTCTTATTGATCGTTTGATTTATTTCTTTATCTTTATTTATAGTTACAATTCATTGATCCCTGTCATGCCAGGCAGTGTGCTAGGAACTTCACACACATCATCTCTAGTTTTTATAAGGACACAGAAAGATAGACATTACAGGCCATTTTCTAGTTGAGGAAACTCAATTCTGGAGATTTTTCTCCAAGTTTACACAGCTGCTAAGTTTTACAATGAACTCAAACACATCAATGATCATGAAGATGGCACAGGACCAGGCAACATTTTGTTCTGTTATACACAAGGTTGCCATAAGTTGGAGCCTACTTGACAGCAACTAACAACAAGAAGTTCTTCTTTTCCATACTGCTTATCCACTCACTCACCAAACTCCGTTGTTTCCTCCTCCAGACAATTCTGTAAATACATCCTATCCTCTGCATCACTGCCATCTCTACCCTTGCTGGAAGCAACGTCTATGCCTGAGCAAATGTAATGACCTTCTAACTGGCTTCTGAGTCTTTGGTGTTGCCTTCCTTCTAGTCTTCTCCATCACAGCCGGAGAGATGTTCATACAACATTCCTTAACATCTTGTATCCTCTCATCAGCTACAAGATAAAATCCTAGAGTGTGGCATTCGAAATCCTTCACGATTTGGCCCTGGATTAGCAGTTTCCCAATGTCTCTCCCCATTCTCAAATTTATAATGAGTCATCTGTGATAATGAGTTACCCCAAGCATGCTATTCCCTTTCTTTCTCTTTATATTGTATGTAATATTCCCTCTTCTTGACATTCTCACCCACCTATTCAACATGCTCTAGGTTTGTTGAGAAGAGGTAAGAGTTAAGGGAGGAGGGGAGATGGATGGAGACAAGGGTGACTCTTTCTCTGCACACTCCCTTTCCACTTAAAAAGCTTCCAGATCTCCATCTTGGGAAGTATCCCTGAGGCCCTACAACTTTAAGAACTCTTTCTACCAAAGCTTTGTGTTTTTTCTTTCTTTCTTTCTAAATTTCTTTTCACCCAGGATGGCCACCTGGTTTGTTTCCCAAAGAAGGATGCCTGAGGGTGAGAAGAAAGAATTGAGTTTATGCAAATCAAAACTAGAAAGCATAATACAAGGCCATCTAAAGCTAGACACTCAAAAACAGGGAATAGTAATGTTTTTTATACAAGTGCAGTTTGGCGTTGGTTAAGTTACTCAAGATAAGCAGCCATCTGTTGATAATCGACCAAGCGAAAAATGTTTCAACATACCTTCAGAAACTTCCAGTATGTTTCCCCAAAACCTGTTTTTCACTGCTTTTGTTCTTTCTGATAAATTGTATTTTTATGATGAAAAGTTATAGATTTGACCTACCGAAAGCTTGATGTGTATTCTAAATGTTGACATAATCAACCATGATAGCTAAAACCTGTGTTCCTTTGTTATAAGTGACTTCTGTTTCAGTGAGATAGCTCCTGGACTGTCAGGAAGGAGAGCCACCACGGAGATATGTACATCTGGATCCACGCGAAGACTCCGGCATTAGCCAAGGTCGCAGGCAGGCATTCCACTCTTGGATTTCCTTATTTAGGGACATGGGCTCTAACTCTGCCAATCATGTGATTGTTGATTTAGAATTATGAAACAAGATGGGAAGTTGAAGGTGCTACTGATGACTTAAGGGATTGCTGAACAACCTCAAATGATGGTAGCAATTTCCATTAAGGGGTTTTAAAATGACCACATGTCATGATCCCAGAAACAAGAGACAATTGCAAAAGCAAGATGGTTTAAGTGCTGTTTCTCTCACTGCAGGTTCTCAGTAAAAGACTTCTTTTACCATCCTTAGGGGAAAGACGGTTGCTGTCCCAGAATCGTCAGCTTTTGAAATACTGTAGAAACTATTTACTTCTCTTTTCCTTCGTGTCTCAAAACTCACATATTCCATTGAGACCCAGAAAAGAATGCTTAAAATGAGAGTAAATATTTTTACACATGTGGACCTTTGAAAAAAATGCAATAACACCCTGTTCTGCTGCTACTATACTTGTAGACTCTTCTAAACTGTTTAATGTAATTCCAGTGTTTGATTCTTCCAAAACATCCCCATTTGAGATGCTAAAAGGACATTCAACGGTTATATTTTGAAAGGCCAGAATCCTTTGAAAATTCTAAAATACCCTGAATTTATTTATTTATTTGATAAAGCTCATAACTGGGAAGTAGCTAAAACTTTAAACAAGTACAAGATCTTTCCACAGTTCTAGCTTGGTTACCAAGTATTGGGGCCCAAGCAAGTCCCATCAATCAGTGAAATATTTAATGATAAAATCTATTCCTTTATCTGATTACCACAGATTGAAAACTGCCAGGATGTGGCAAGTCTCCTCAATAATCATTAGGGGAACTAATAGACTGTTCAGTAATGATTAAAATAGAAAGAAAGAGCAAGAAAGAAAAAAGAAACCCCAGGGGAAAAAAAAAACAAAATGGACAGGTAAGAAATTTGATAGCATCACCCATAGTAACATGCCCCAATAATAATAGTAGGCTTCCTAGATTTAGTAACAAATCACAGTCCAGTGTAATGTGTATTAAACCATTTTCAAATTATAAACTGATGATCATGGATCAAATTATGTCCCCCCAAAATACGTGTCAAGTTGGTTAGGCCATGATTCCCAGTATCGTGTGATTGTCCTCCATTTTGTGATTGTAATTTTATATTAAAGAGGATTAGGGTGGGATTGTAACACCCTTACTAAGGTCACATCCCTGATCCAATGTAAAGGGAGTTTCCTTGGACTATGGCCTGCACCACCTTTCATCTTACAAGAGTTGAAAGGAAAGGGAAGCAAACAGAGAGTTGGGGACCTCATACTACCAAGAAATCAGTACTGAGAGCAGAGCACATCCTTTGGACCCAGGGTTCCTGCTTGGAGAAACTCCTAGTTCAGGGGAAGATTGATAACAAGAACCTTCCTCCAGAACCAACAGAGAAAGCCTTCCCTTGGAGTTGATGCCCTGAATCTGGACTTCTAGCCTACTAGATTGTGAGAGAATAAATTTCTCTTTAAAGCTATCCACTTGTGGTATTTCTGTTATAGCAGCACTAGATGACTAAGACACTGACTCTAAGCAGTATTATGCTGTCTCTGTAGATGGTGTATAATGTCCACTTCATGCGTAGCAACGCTTCCTTCCATGGTACATGTGCTGAGTCGACCAGATCTGCAGTGTTGTGTTTAACTCTGAGTCCCAAATTTTGAGAAGGATCTAGACAAATAAATATGGATTTCATGGAAGATTCTAGAATAATGAGGAGGTTGGAAAAAATGAGAGACTGGAAATGTTTGCACTAAAGAGAAGATGTAAAATAATCATGGCAGACATCCACAAATATGGGGAAAACAGCTACTGACAAGAGAAGGGAGCCTGGATCTGAGTTGTTCCCAATGACAGAACTAGGAGAAGTGTCCATACTTCAGAGATCCACCTAAGGATTTGTTTTCAAACGACTAGAAATGTTGGATGTTAGAGTGCACTGCCTCTTAAAGGAGTGCGATAAAACAGAGGACAATGGATGATGGATAGTCAGAGATGTTGTGGAGTAATTCTTGGAATGGATGAAAGATTGAACTAGATCAAAATTTTCCAAACTGGGCTCCACAAACCCCTCCCCTCATGGCCACCAAAAACTGTGTGGCACCAGATTAAATGAGCCCCAGAATTCTCAACCTGCCTCCACAAAGCAATGACTCCATTATAGATTGTCAATATCAGGCTTTTATTCAGGTGTAACTAAATAAATAAGGTGTTTTAAAGAGTATTATGGCTTCCAAATTGAGACCTTTCACAGGAGCTGTGAAAATCCAGCTGGGGGTATCCTGGGCCTGTTGCTTCAGCCAGAGCAACTCTAACATTATCTTTTTCACATCTTGGGCCTCCAAGAAAATCTCATTTGTACAAAGTTCTACACAGCTAAAACATGTTTAAACCACTGGCCTAGATCTTTGTCCAAATCTGGTTCCACTCTTAGATTTAAAAAAATTTTGTGTTGCATGACTTGCTCTAATCTCATTGTTTCTTAACTTCCCCTAGGAATATTTTTTAAGTTTCTGTTTCTGAGATCCAGGCAAGTTCTTTGGGAGAAACTGTCAGTTCAAGAAATTGCAGAGTTGAGTTCTAGGCCCACATGCTGAAATTTGCTATAGGTCATAACATAATTCTTGGGAAGCTACTAGGACAACAGTAGCAAAATTAAGACTTTCTATTTGCTTAGGTTTTTTGTTTTTTGTTTGTTTGGTTTTTGTTTGTTTCAATTACAAACTTTGAATTTGAATTTTTGTTTTTGATTCTCAAACAACCTTGTAAAAAAGGCAAAGCAGGTAAAATTATTTCATTGTACAGATGAGTAAACTTGAGGCATAAGACCAAACCCATTGCCATCAAGTCAAGTGCAACTCATAGTGACCCTGTAGGACGGACTAGAACTGCCCCATAGGGTTTCCAAGGAGCACCTGGTGGATTTGAACTGTTGATCTTTTGGTTAGTAGCTGTAGCTCTAAACCACTACACCATAGAGATATATCTTGTAATATTTAACAGAAGTAATAATTTATGAATATAAATCCACTGCCATTGAGTCAATTCCGACTCATAGCAACCCTCAAAATTAGGTTTTTGGATCTTTGGTAGAGTGAATTTTCTATAACCATGCAACCTTTGCTAGTCAATCTTGTAGGACAGCTGAAAACAATAGAATTTTTTTCATATATTTGTGTTTTTAAAAACAACAAAAACAACGACAAAACTACAGCGTAACTTTTTTGCTTAGAAAATAAATATTCGGGGAACATTCTCTCTTTTGTAGTTCAGATCTTTTTTGACCTTTTTGGAATCTCAGTTTTCACAAGCATGCATCATGGTTTTTAAGAGATCTGGTATTCAGTGGACTTTTGCTATCAGAATTTCAGCTTTTGCCGTTGACATCAAGTCCTGTTTTTAATTCCTAACAATATTCCATTAACCACAGCCGTGTCACTAAAAAAATAAATAAAAGCAAAACAAAAAAAAGCCAAGTAAAAGATTTTCAGGGTTTTTAAAAGAAGGCCAGAAACATGGTGTAAAATGAAACTGCCATTGACACCTTGGGAATTTTTGAATCTACCGTTCCAAACAGACAAGAGTAAAACAAGTGGTCTTTATGTGTAAGTTCAGTATATTGTCCAGGGATCACCTGTGGGGAAACTCAAGCCAAATAACTAGTGACTAGAGTTTACTTTCCACATGTCATCCATAGAGTAATTCATTACAAGTCGTCTGTTGTGAGAAACGCATTACAAGAAGAGGAGACTTCTAATTAATCTACTTTCAGATGTCTTGACTGTGATATTGTCTTCACAATATCAGAGGAGTTAAAAGAAAATATTACACAAAGATCAAACAGATGTCTGCACAATTTAACGTCATGAGAGGAGATATGTGACCCTTTCCCTCTCACCGATAGAAATCACTGAGGAAATTTTACAACCAAGAAAAAGAAAAATCATCATCATCTCAATAAAACTTGCCTGAGAGTTGTGAATTTGGGAAGTGTGCCTTACAGACGATGGAAAATTCCGAGCATTTCTGCTAGATGTCTTGCACATGGGATGAAGTTTTAAAAGCACACACAGGCTGATATGAAACACCTCCTCAAAAAGCTGAGAAAACCATGTGGCTTTATGAGAAAACAATGGGGAGATCCTGAACCCCTAGTTTAAGACCAAGGGCTGGTATTGGGATGAGGTATTGAAACTCTTTGGAAATGTATAGATGTGTTTATGTGATTGTGAACACATACACACATTTTTTATCTATAGGTTCTGAAGATGACAATGTCAAGAGCCCAAGTATCCACACAGTGCACGGAACAGAAGGATTTTGTCAGCATTGCTTGGGAAGAGGATGAGGAAGGAGGAAAGCCAGTAACTTTCCCTGGAATAATGGGGAGCATTACTTGGGGAAGAGTCGGCTAGATTTGGCAAGCAACTCCTCTGGGAGGCTTGCGACCTAAATAGGTGAATCTACCAGGAAGCCCCTTGCAGTGGCGGTGGAATTGGAAAACGTAATAAGTGGTGTGGGGATCCAGGCTGAGAAACAGAATGAAGAGGAAAAGGAAACGAACCAGAGGGAAGTTAATGATTTAAGATGATAGACAACAAAGATCCCACTGGAAAAAACACCAGAAGAAATAGAAAAAGAAACAGAAAAACACTCCCTTGACCAAAAGAAGAACCTGAATTTCCTCTCTTAAAAACACACCGGTTATCAGTAAATTAATGAGTATAGACTAATGCCTAGAAATCCAAGTCAAATATCTTCACCTTCAAAAATAAAGAAAGAGCCCTAATAATTTCAAGGTTGGGGAAAGAAGTATCTGCTAAAGAAGAACATTCAACCTGGGATATCAAACACACAATGGTGCTACTCCCACCAGTCAGCAGTGAGGTGGGGTGGGGGGAGTGTGTGACCTAGGTATTCTACGTCAGGCAAGTTGAGGTTCAGAGAAGAAAAGAAAAAAAAAAGATAGTCAAGGCCTCAGAAAGTGCACAGCTGTATCCATTTTGAAAGAAAAAGACCGGTGATGAATACTGAAACTATTCACACGTTGTTGTTGTTAGGTGCTGTTGAGACGGTTCCGACTCATAGCAACCTTATGTACAACAGAACGAAATGCCACCCCCATAATCATTGTTATGTTTGAGCCCATTGATTCACACATAAAACCAGAAGGAAAACAAAAAAATTGCCATCGAGTTGCTTCTGACCATAGTAACCCTGTAGGACAGAGTAAAACAGCCCCATAGGGTTTCAAAGGCTGTAATCTTTACAACAGCACACAGCCACATCGTTCCCCCATGGAGCGGCTGGTGGGTTCGCACTCCCAACCCTCTGGTTCAGCCGCGCTCTTAAACACTGCACCACCAGGGCTCCTTGATTCACACATAGACTTAGGCAAAATAATTAATATAAAAGAGTTCCTGGGTGGTGCAAATAGTTAACACACTTGGCTGCTAACTGAAGGTCTGGTGGTTTAAATCCACCCAGAGACTTTTCAGAAGAAAGACCTGGTGATCTACTTCCAAAAAAAAACAGGCTCTGAAAACCCTATGGATTGAAGTTCTACTGTGACACACATGGGGTCATCATGAGTCAAAATCGACTCAGCAACAACTGGTTTTACTAATTTTTATTGCTATAAAAGCAGAATGTAAATGTTGATTATTAAAAGAGGCTATACATTAAATAGGAGTCCCTGGGTGGTGCAAACAGTTAAGTGCTCAACTACTAACCGAGAGATTGGTAGTTCAAGGCCTAGCTCTCTGCTTCCTAAAGGGCACAGCCTTGAAAACCCTATGGAGTGCAGTTCTACTTTACACATGTAAGGTTGCCATGAGTCAGAACTGACTTGATGGCAATGGATTTGGTTTGGTTTTATCTATTAAATAAAACAGTAATTTACTTGCTGTTTACTTAATCCATTAAATAAAATAGAATTAAAAACTCTATCAAAAACTTTGAAAAGCAAGTGGAGCAAAGCAAGGCTGCACGGTGTGGAATGCTGGAATCGAAGCAAGGGAACTAGGGCACCATCTTACGAGGGCTGCCTGGTTCGCATTGTCAGAGCCTGACCAACGTGAGGAGAGCATCCACACTGGGGAAGGAGGTCTAGCATGGAGGGAGGAGGGCCTCCATGCAAAAGGACTTCTCAGCCTTGTTGTCAGACCTTGAGTGGGATGAGGAGGGCTTTTGTGCAGTGGTGACGACGCTGTAGGGAGTATTAGAGTATGGGCAAGGACAGGAAGGCATTTGCATAGGGGACAGAGCAGTGACAGAGATGAGAGATTGGTTGCATAGACTTGATCAAATAATATATATGGTAAGGGTAATGAGAGCCAGATTTCTCACCGTCAGAAAGGGGAATTGCAAATATAGAAAGGGAAAAATCTAGGATGATCTCTCTAGTTCTGGATTTGAATTGGAGGCATGGGTGTGAACTCCTGGTATTTTAATACATATAGTTGGATATGGAAATACCATTGTATACGTATGTATGTGTAGGTATACATATATTTCCTTGCTTTGTCCGATGAGATGGCCTGGAGCAGTGATATCCCTATAGTAATGAATGCACCTAGTACCCATAACTTGGCTCTTAAGTATCATTCTTCACTAAAAGGATCCAGGACTCCTTAGAGAAATGGCTGATTCAGGACTACAGCAGGGAAAATACAAGATAAGCCTGAACATCTTATTATGCCACAAATTATCAGGACATTTCAAAAGGACACAGGATCCAGCTTAAAGGAACTCCCACTGGCCAAACTGGGGGCAATCTGAGCATTAAAATAAGTAATGTGTTTTCTCTATCTTGGCTTTGAGGCCTAGGATGTGGGCTCCTGCAGTGGGCAAAGGTTACACAGGAGTATTTCTTTACCATTCTTAGTTCTGCTCCCCCTCAGCTATAAACATTCCTTTCTGTGTTCCTGGGTCCAGCAGGGTAAGTTATCCAGGCCTTTCCTTCAAAGTCTCTGATTAGGTCAAAAAAGATCTTTAATGAACTCCTAGACTCCTCTAAACTCACACCTCCATCTCACACTGTATGTGAAAAACTACATGACAGAAAATTACCCAAGTGATACCATCAAATGTGATCCAAAGCCAATGTTCAAGTTCTCCTTGAAAGACTGAAAGTCTAACATGGCATTCTTCCCTTTTAGAAATTAAGTTTCACATTCTCTTTCTCAAATTCCTCACTGTAGACTTTCTTACATAGGGAGCAGGGGAAGGGGATGCTACCTTATTTAGATATTGATACTCAGGTGGGTTCTGAGTCCCTGCTGTAGTCACTGCACCCTCAGCTTCCCATGGAACTGGTGGCATAGCTCTATCACCAGGTGTCTCAGATATTCCCATTTTCCACTGTCCAAAGACTCAAAGAAACACATTAAAATATGAATGAGGGTAGGGTTATTTATTCAACAGCAAATATTATGGATGCTCTACTGTGTGCCAGGAGTCCCTGGGGGGTGCAGATGGTTAACACAATTGGCTGCTAACTGGAAGGTTGGAGGTTCAAACTTATCCAGAGGTGACTTGGAAGAAAGTCCTTGTGATCTGCTTCTTAAAGGACAGAGCCTTGAAAACCCTATGGAGCACAGTTCTACTTTCCAACATATGCAGTTGCCATAAGTCAGAATCAGCTCGATGACAACTGGTCAGTTCCCTGGGTGGTGCAAACTGAAAGGCTGGCAATTGCAAATCAACTCAGAGGCACCTGGGAAGAAGGGCCTGGCAGTCTGCTTACAAAAGGTCACAATAATGAAAACCCTATGGAGGGTTATCTTTCTCTGACACATGTGGGGTCAACAGGAGTCAGAATCTACTTGAAGGCAACTGGTTGTTTCACTCTGCTCCCATGGAGCCTACATATTTTTGGGAAAACATAGACAATAATAAAGTAAATAAATACATGACATAGCAGGTGGTGATAAATGCAACAAGGAAGAATATAGGAGGGTGAAGGGATACAAATAATGGGGGTGGAGTGGGGGTGCTATTTTACACAGGATGGTCAAAGAAGACTGGAAGTTCATACCCACTTGGAGATAGATGCCTTGGAAGAAAGTCCTGGTGATCTGCTTCTAAAAGGTCAAAGCCTTGAAAACCCTATGGAGCAGTTGTACTCTGCAACATACAGGGTCGCCATGAGTCAGGTGATATCTGAGCAGAGGCCAGGAGGAAATGAGGGAGCCAGAGAGAGCTATGTGGTGTTCTGAGGGAAGAACATTCCAGGCAGAGAGAATGGGATGTGTGAGGTCTGGCAAAGAAGGCCAGGACACTGAGACAAAGGAGCAAGGAGGGAAAGCAGCCGAAAGAAGTGAGAGTAGGAGTGAGCATGTTCCAGGCAACCTTCTAAAGGCTTGCACTTGTTTCCTCATTTACTCCTCGGTGCAATCCTACGGAGCAAGTACTGTTACTACCTCCGTTTCACAGCCGAGGAAACTAAAGCAGAGATGTAAGTAACTTGCTCAAAGACACACTCTAGTAGGTGGCAAGACCAAGAAGGATGCAAATCAAACTTTAATTCGCATAGCAGAGAATCTTACTCAATCGATGCTTTATTTTCTCACAACCTAAAAGATCTAATTAGCAATTTCTGTTACCTAGAGGATGAGGGCAAAGGAGGATTATCTTCATGTTCCAAATAATATAGAATTGAAATATGTAAATACTGTTAGAAATATTAGGAGAAATTAAAATAAATAGAATTATTTTGAGAAAACTTAGGTTAATTTTCTCACTTCATCCCAACAAAACAAATAAAAAGGTGGATAATATAATTAAAAGATTGATTTATAATATGTAGATATCAAATTCTTTACATGGCAGACTATGCAGCTTTTTTGCTAGCACCCATAAGACAATATATCAAAGTATATTAACTACTGTGTTAATAAATAAGCATCGCTATATCCCAATGGCAGAAATTTATTCAGGCCACGCTTTCTGATCACATTGCAACGATACTAACCAAAAAACAACCAACCAACCATGAGGTTTCCATGACTTGAGTTTTTCAACTCATGGAAACCTCACGTGTTACAGGGTAGAATTGCTTCATAGAATTTTCTTGGCTGTGATCTTTATGGAAGTAGATCTCCAGGCCTTTCTTCCATGGCACAGCTGGACGGGTTCCGATCACCAACCTTTAGGTTAGCAGCCAAACACAAACCAAAAAAGAATTTTAAAAATCTAAATCAATACTACCCTAAATAATGCTTATGTCAAAGAAGAATTTAAAATTGTAATTACTGAGTCCTCAGAAAACAGCAATAATGGTAACACAATGTATCAGTGCATACAGAACTCAAAACAAGTAACAGAGGGAGATTCAGCCCACTAAATCCCTTCACTTTCAAACAAATGTGAGCTAAGCATTCAATCCAAGAGGTTAAGCAGAAAATAACAAACCTAAAGAAAGAATAGGGAAAAAACTAGAAAGATTAATGCGGATGTTATCAACAAGAAAACAAAATCATTCAAACAGTAAATAAACTTAAAATTTATTTGATACAGATATACTATTTCAGAGATTAGAGCTATGGTACAACTCTTACAGAAAAATTTGAAAATAAAATAATAACAAAAAGAGAGAGAAAAGAATACCACAAACCAATTTCACTTACAAAGAATGATAAAAAAATTATAAATAAAATATTATAAAGCAAATTCTGAAGAATGCTAAAAGACAAATACACCATAATTATATAGAATTTATTCTAGAAATCCTAGGAGAGTTTAATGACAGGGGTTTTTCTGTAATTTATTTTAAGTGAAAATATACATAACAAACCATGCACCATCTCAACAATTTCTACATGTACAATTCAGTACCATTGATTACATTCTTCAACGTGTGAAACCATTCTCCTTATGCATTTCCTTAACTGCAAAGGGTTAAGTACTTGGCTGCTAACTAAGCAATATCATTAACACAAACTCAAAGTCCCCTAAGCAAAAACTCCCCTTTTCCCCCTCCCTCCTACCCCTGGTAACCACTAATAATCTTTGATTTCTATAACCCACTGAAACACCAAACCCACTGCCATTGAGCCAATTCCAACTCATAGTGTTCCCATAGTGTTTCCAAGGCTATAAATTTCTACGGAAGCAGACTGCCACATAATTCTTCTTCGGAGTCACTAGTGGTTTTGAAACGCCAACCTTCTGGTTTTACTGCTGAGCCACTCGCTCTGCCACTTGGTTTCTATATATTTGCTTACTTCAAGTAAATAGGATCATACAGTATTTGTCCTTTCCCGATTGATTTATTCCGCTCAGAATGATGCTTTCAAGCTTCACCCACATTGTGGCATGCATCAGCACTTCATTTCTCTTTATGGCTGAGTAGTATTCCATTGTGTGTTTATACTGTATTTTGTTTATCCATTCATCTGTTGATGGATATTTTGGTGGTTTCCACCTTTTGGCTATTGTTAAAAGTGGTATACAGCTTTCTGTTTGCATTCTTGCCTTCACTACAAAGGGTTAATACACAGTCCTAATACACTGTAAGACAGATACAAGTGGACGTGAATCCTGGTTCTACCACTTACTAGCTGTGCAATTTTGGACAATCATTTAACCTCTCTAACTTTCATTTTTGTATTTTATCAAGAGAGTGATTGTAATCATAATAGCAAGCATGCACTGAGTACTTACTGTACATCAGGTACTTGGCTACACACTTAATACAACTTATATTTTTTTAATCTTGACCAAATCCTTTGAGGTAGTTGCTATTTCATCTCCATTTTACAGATGACTAAACCAAGGTTTCACCTGGACCATCTGACTCCAAATAACTATTGTGAGACCTGGATGAGATTATATCATACACAGTGCCTGTCATATGGGCACTCAAGGAATTAATATTGACCATTATAATTATCATCATATTACTATGTTTAAAAAATGTTTGATACAATTCAGCATACATTCTTGATTTAAAGGAAAAAAACCTTAATCAAAAGAATACTTCCTAACCATGATAAATAATATTTATCTCAGGCCAGCTCAGTAGCCAACATTACATAAAACGGTAAAAAGCAGATGCCCCCACTAAAACTGGGAATATCATAAGTAGGATCTTTATCAATACCTGATTTTCTAAGTGTTCAAGCAAACCTAATAAGGTAGGAATAACAATAATAATGTAAAAGAATATAATAAATGTAGATAAAAATATGTGCCTATAACTATTTTCCTAATATATAACTGTATGTATTATTCTAAAACACTGTGAGACTCAATAAGAGAGTTTATTATGGCTTCACATTTCAAATAAACATGTGAACATTAATAGCTTTCTTGTATACCAGCAACAATAATGTATTTATATGTGTGAATGTGTGTTTGTGTGTCTGTGTATAGCTGTGTGTATAAGACCCTCCAGACAATAGTAAAAAAAAAAGAAAAGAAAAGGAAAAAATATCCAGGGATTTATTAAGAAATGTGCCTGACCTGTGACACATTTACAGAAATTTAATGAGGAACATAAAAATATATTTGAAAAACTAGAAATACATACCACACTCCTTGAAGGGAAGGCTTAGTATTGTAAAGATGTCAATTCTTCCCAAGTTACTTCATAAATTTAATAAAATTGAAGTGAAAATCCCAAAGAGGTGTTTGAGGGCAGGGTATGTCTTCACAAAAAGATCAGAAGTTGAACTGGAAAAACAAATATCCTAAAATAGCCAAGGAAATCTTTAAAAAGAAACAGAATTCAATGTTGATAGAGCAAGATATAATTTGCTCTATGAAATATAATAAAACATATTTTAATGCTGCAATTATTACAACTCTGTAGTATTGGTTCTAGAAGCAATCAGTGGAAGAGAATTGAAAGTTTAGAACTCAAACTCTCTTTCCCTCGATACACACACACACACACACACACATATACAGTGAAAGCTGGAACTCAGTGGGACTGCCTTGCTTTTCCGGGTCTAGCAAGTTTTCCGCCTTTAACAGGGTGCAGTCTTGCCACTTTCCTATCACTCGCTCTAGTGGAAAATACTCGAGTTTTCCTTCTCTGACAGGAGTCCACCTTACACAGGTTCCAGCTTTCACAGGTTTTACGATACGTACGTGAAAGTACGTACATACACCTTATATACTTACATTTCCACACTACATATATAGACGCCATAGATGTCAAAATTCTTTTCCCAGAATATCTGAAACTTGATGTGTTCCAGATTTAATGATATTTCTGAAAGTTCGCTATCTTAACTCCAAAGGACTACAATGTTTCAGAAAAGATATTTTGTCTTATTAAGTATGGTGTATAGCAGTGGCTCTCAAACCTTTTGTTCTTAGGACCTTTTGAGACCTTCAGAGCTTTTGTTTAGGTGTATTATGTCTATTGATATTTAATATATTAGAAATTATAATTGAGAATTCCAAAAATGTTGTTATTAATTAATTTTTAAATAACAGTAATAAACTCATTTTAAATTTACATATTTTATGTAGAAAATTATATTTTATGAAACAAAAAATGTAGTGAGAAAACAAATTGTTTTATATTTATGTAAATCTCTTTCATATCTGGTTTAATAGAAGCCAGCTGACTCGTCCCATATGCTTCTGCATTGTACCTTTTGTGATATCAAACATCAGACATCATTTCATGATAGAAAAAGATGGAAAAGAAATGCAATGTCTTAGTAGGCTTATGAAACTAGTCTGAATATCTCCAGACTACCATCTTCAGAGAGCCATTGGTATATAGTGCGGGAAATATAGTAAGAAATGCACCAAAGTGCATATTTCTTTGAAAACCTCTTGCTTATTACATATTGTGTGTATCAGTTGAAGACTGTATTAAGCATTGTCATAATTTTGCAGTAATCCTAGTTAATTATATAAAAATCTTAAATATTTCATGACCTTAACAAAATAGGACCTTCTTACTTATCCTTTCTTTTACTGAACATTGAATTTACAATGCACCTTTGTTCCTTAAAAAATGGTTACAGGAAAAAAGCATTATAATTTACGTAGAAAAAACTTATGTATTTACTCAGAAGTCCTTCTGGAAGTGGACCAAATAAAAAGGTAACAGAAACTCATTGGAAGAGAAACTGGTGATATAGCTTCTCAATTTTTCAATAATATTTTTTCAATTTCTTTGTTTGGAGAGTCTCTTGCTCAGGACTCAAAGATCTTTGTCCATTAAAATTTTGAGATTTTTTTCTTTTTTACAGCCTGAACTAAGCTAAGCTTTGAAAGAATTCTCTTTAGAGGATCAGCTCACTTTGTCTGTTGGCCAACAGACTGTGAGATAGCACCCAACCGTCCTACTTAGCTCAGCGGAGAATGTCATCACCACACATATGCAATGCATCAACTTATTTTTCAAATATTAAAGTCGAGTAATGTTTAAACCTATAATTATTAAATAATCACATTAGAACAAGTCAGTTGTTTGAACGCTTCTGGAGTTTAGAGGCCCAGATAAATTATCTCCCAATTTATGCACTTGATTTATGCCAAACGTAGCATTTAAAATCCAAGGAGAAAGAACAGATTTTCAATAAATGATGCCTGGTGTTTGAGTTTCCTATTGCTGCATGACAAATTACCACAAACTTAGCAGCTTAAAGCCACACACATTTATCTCACAGTTTCTGTGGGTCAGGGGTCCGGACACAGCTCAGCTAGGTCCTCTGCCTGGGGTCTCACAAGGCTGCAGTCAAGTTGTCAGGAAGGCTCTCTTCTCATCTGGAGGCTCTACTAGGGTAGAATTCATTTTCAAGCCCACTCAGGTTGTTGGCAGGACTCATTTCCTTGTGGTGGTAGAACTGAAGGTCTAGGCTTCTTGCTGGTTGTGGTCTGGAGGCCGCCCTCAGCAACTAGAGGCCACCCTCACCTCCTAGAGGTTACTCATAGTTCCTAACCACATGGTCTTTCCAATAGAGCTGCTCACTTCATCAAACACTCGAATATCTCTAGAGTGAGTCTGCTAGTGTGACAGTCTTAAATAACATAACATAATCACAGGAGGGGCAGCACCTCATCGCCTTTGCCATGTTCCATCTGTTAGAATTAAGCCCCAGGTGTCACCCACACTTAAGGGGCAGGGATTACACAAAGGGTGAATACCAGGAAATGTAAACCATGGGGCCCACTTTCGAGTCTGCCACACTTGGTGAACTTCTGGAGGGACTGTTGCATGTGCCTAACTAAGGGTGGCATAAATGGGTTGCGCTTGACTAATGTAAAAATTGGTGGTTTGAACCCACCCAGCTGCACCCTGGAAGAAAGGCCTGGTGATCTGCTTCCATTAAGATTACAGCCAAGAAAACATTATGGAGCAGTTTAGCGTAACACATGGGGTCGCTTTGAGTCAGAACACATTTGATGGCAACGGGTTTTGTTTGGCTTAACTAAATGCCAAACACGCTAAGTAATTGCTGAATTAATTAATTAACTAATTTAAATTATATCTTTAGTATATCATTCACCAAAACAAATAAAAAACAAAACAAATGTGGCAAAGTATTAATACCTTGAAATACAAAGGACACCTAAAAATCAACGAGAAGTAAACATATCAATGAAAAAACAAACCCAAGTCATGTACAAGTAAATCACAAAGAACTACACGTGCTAGAAAACAATTCACATTCAAATTCACTAGCGTCAAGGAGAGGCAAGTTAAGTTAAGGAGTTTCAGCTTTTTGCCTGGAGAATGAACAAAGATTAGAAAGAACAGTGATGCTCCATTTTGGCTTCAGGGTAGAGAAAGTCACTCATATTGTCTCTTAGAAGAGATGTCATTGCAATTATCGTTCATTCACCAAATGGTTACCCTTATCAGCTTTACGCCAGGCCATCTCTTAGAGAGCAAGTCGTCAATGTATACAAAGAAAATAATGTGCGTATACTTTGACCCAGACATTACACTTTTGGGAACTTTAAGGTAAAAAAATTTGAACAAGCCATAGGACGCATTCATCTCAACGTGGTTTTTGGTAGCTAAATATTGGAAACCATCTGAAGAGTGGCCAGTTAAATGCATTAGAGAATATCCATATAATTGAAAGTCATGCCATGATCAATGATGTAGTAACAGTAAGTGTAATGATTTAGAAATATGTTTACAACATATTAACTGAAAAACTTAGGGCATAAAATAGTATTTACAATATTTCCATATTTGTCTATAGGCACAGACATCAAAATGTTAAAGGTTGTTATTACTCAATGGTGAGATTCCAGGGGATTTTTATTTTCCACAATTTTTGCTTATCTGTATTTTCTAAATTTTCCATGAACATGCATTACTTATAATAAAGTATCATGCATTTAGAACAAACTGTGCATATCATAATATGAATAATTACGTTTCCATTTTCCAGGTAGAGCCATAAATAAATATCATTTTGTTTACTTCTGGATTTAGTTATGTGGTTGGTCAACACCTGATTGGTAAATCTTCAAAAGAGGTTTTACTAACATTTAATTATTTGTCTCAAGTGGTAAAAGCAGGCTAATTATAAGAGCTACCTAAATTAAAATTAGACTTAACATTTATGTGTTTAACTGATCAAATCTATTTGGGGCATGTGTCTCTGTGATGAGATTCAGATGTAAGTTTCCTACATCAGCAATTTACTGATTAACCAATTAGAAGTTTTTTAGAATTGACTATCTATAGCAAAATAAGAAGAGTGATTGGAAATGCTGATTAATGTATGGCTTATCCTCAGAAATAATTATACTTTATTTCAATGTATCCTTTCTGGCAATACTGTGGAGAACTTCTGAAGCACAAATCTAAAGTTACACCACTGTTTAACAGTCTTTGGTGCTAAGCCGATGCCCAATTTTTATTGCATTGTCAGACAATAACGGCAACACTGTCTGAAAACATTTTGAACTTGCTCCTTTAGCCTTTGGAGAGCATTTTGTGCTGTTGACACCATTTATAGGGTTTTGTTTTGTAAGTCTTGGTTTAGTTAATTTTAAAACCACAAGGAAGGAGAAATTTTTAGTAATAATGCAATATAAATGGCCTGCCTTATGTTCTCCATTTCAATACGGTAGGAACTAGGCGTAGGTCAGGCCAGCCTCGTCCTTGGATCTCTCGAATGTCTTGAACTGCTGCTCAGATGTGTTGGGTTTGGCACAACCTGCAAGACCCTGGGCCAGGCACTGTTTCCTTTTTGATTTTTAAGCCCCTGTGTATTTCAAGGGAAACTTAATCCATATGTTTCTGATTCATTTACACTTAACTCATCAAAATGTTGTCTTGAAGGAGCTATTTGATATCCAACAAGTCTTTGGAGCCTTTTTCTAGAGGACTTTGAAAATCTTTATTTTGATCTTCACACAACGGAAATTCAGAAAGTTACTCTTTTAGTATGTGTGTGTGTGTGTGTGTGTGTGTGCACGTGTGTGTTTCATTAAGCAAACTCAGTCACCCTAAGGCATGAGTTCAATCTAAAACTAACAAGTAGGATGTCAGCCCGGCTTTTTAATGTAGTCTAATGTACTGTCCTATGTACTAATTAGAACTGCTAGAAGAGGGGAGTTCTCACTCAGATCTAAACTAGTCCCAAATCCATGAAAATGTTCACCATCTGTTAACAATATAGGACCTAGATGTGGCTGACTGTCATTGCCTTGATTCTTGGGTCCCAATCCACACTGAAGTATTTAAAATGATTTTATTCTTATCATTTTTGTATTTTTTACCTATTATGTTTTGGGTTAAAAAATTATATTCTAGCCTTAGAGAAGAACGAAGAAGTGTAACTTCTAGAGTCAGATAATTGTCTCGTCAATATCCTGGGTTAAGGCTGCTTAACCAGCTTAATTTATACCCCAGAATCAACCAGATTGTTGGCTTGAAGTTCTCTTTCATTAAACCCTTTCTCTGTTCATGGAAGTGGTTCATTTTTCCTTTCTCTAAAAATATACACTATGACAAGTTGAGATGGAATTTTCTGCCATTCAAATCAGTGGAAGGGAAGCTGATGTCAGAAAGGAAAAAGCACTTACATTATTGAGTTCTTCTAAGTGACAAGCACTTTATATATTTATTCATTCAGTATTCAACAAGATTTTATTAAGCACTCATTAAATCCCAGTGTGGTAGGTATTGTAATAGGCAGGGAAAAAAAAAGAGATAAACAAGATAAAAGGCCTCCATGTGTCATGGAGTAGTGAGAATAAGGAGTTGCTGATAATCCACAGAATAAAGCAGAAGATAAAGAGTGCAGTCACCTGGTAACGATAATAATAGCTAACAATTATTGGATGCTAACCAAGTGTCAGATACTGTACTAAGTACTTTACAAGCATACACTCATTTGATCCTTAATAAATACTCTTGTGACACCCATTTTAAAGATTGGAAAACTCAAGCTACAAGAGGTTAATTAATTTGCCACTGATACGTAGCTAGTAACTGGCCAAGCTAGCCTTTGGAAACAGGCAGTGTGACCCCCAAAGCCTGCCCTCTCAGCCACCATAACATACTCGACGGCTTAGCTCATGTTCGCTTACTGAATTGACTGCTTTAAGCCAGCCACTGTCCTAGTCCATTCTCACTCACAGTACTCACATATTCTCATAACTTTTACAACCACGTGTAAGTTGGGTATTTTAACCTCTCATTTACAGATGAAGAGGCTGAGATCCAGAGGTTAAGAAATTTGCTCAAGGTCACGTAGTTAGTGGGTGACAGAGCTAAGAGTTTAACCCTAGGCTGTCTGGCCATAAAGCTGTGAAACTTTTCCCACTGCATCATGCTATCTGGTATCCTGTACTCAGATCACCTTAAAATATATCAATTTTGCTCTCAAAAGGCATGAACAAGCCAGAATGGGCTGGGAAACACGCCCTCCCCTTTGCTGCCTGTTTCACAATTCACAAAATAAAAGATGAGCTGTTGCAAACATTTTCATCTTTTGTTTTCACTTAACTCACTTGCCAAGATCTCAAGATGTACTTGCACAGCCTTTTCAGGACCCATTCTCTCTGTGGTTGTTAGTCATCCGTCTGGTGTCCCTGGTCACCCGTGTTTGGATTGGGAGGTGTCTTCTTCGGTTCATTTCATTTTGCATTCCTATCACCTGAACACAGAACTTTCCAAAGTCCCTTGAAAAATGCACAATGGGTGAGTTTCGAGACCTCATGGAGGTTATTTAATAGCGCAGGCAGAATTCTGCCTTTTCGGTATAGGGTATGGAAAGGGAAGTCTGCAGGGGGAAAATGGTAAACCTAGATACCTGAGCAAGGGTGATGACAAGCTCTGGGGAAGAGCCAAGCATTTCATTCCATCCACTCTTGAGTAATACTGGAGCGCCTTGACATATTCCTGGCACAGCTCAGGGAGCATTCCCCCCTACCTTGACATGCTTATGTGCAAATAAATGCAAGCATTGCCCAAGTATAATAATCACAGAGGGTTCTATGTAATGATGAAAATTGCCTGTAAATATCTGACAGCTGATTTAGGCTCCATTTGAAGTGGTATGAAAACCAACATGTTCCATGAACTTACCCTTGCGTCAGAGTCTCCTGGAGTAAAAGCTATTTTCTAGTTAGAAACAAGGCACATTTGGAAACTCTTTTAACCACTTCAGGGCCCAGAGATGAATGAAAGAATTAGCTGGTTAAATGGTATTCTGGTGGCTACTACCAATGGTACCTGTTAAGACATCACTGCATTGCTTCCCCTTTTACTCTAAGGTCACAAACCAAAAACCAAACCCATTGCCATCAAGTCTATTCCGACTTATAGCTTCCCTATAGGACAGAGTAGAACCGCCCCACAGAGTTTCCAAGGAGCAGCCGGTGGATTCCAACTGCCAATCTTTTTAGTTAGCAGCTGTAGCTCTTAACCAGTGCACCACCAGAGCTCCAAACAGAGTCAATAATAAAAATTGAAATTTCTCAATTAAACACATCTGGCGGTAAGAATGAGTCAAATGTAATCTTTTCCTTTTTGTCCACAAGACATTACTGGGGCCTCTAGCTCAGGTCTAGCAGCAATAGTTGCGGCCCACATCTTCACTTTCTTGTTGCCTTTGAGTCTCTGGCACTTAAACCCTTTCCGAGAAGGTTTCAGAAAAAGACCAGAGGAAATTGCTCCTTGTCTTGCACCATTACCCTTCCCCACCATCTTGCACATATTCATCCTTCCCCCCTTCCTTCTTGACTTTATGAAAGAGGTGCTCTTTCTGTTCAGCCTAAACCTTCATCTATGTACTGTACTCATCCTTCTAAAGCTTCGATCTTCTTGGGGACCTTGCTTAAGCTATTCCTTCCTCCTACTCTTTGAACTCCCTCACTGGAAAACAACAATAATGATCATTTCCGTCAGTCTTTTCACTCCCTGCAGCTATTCTTGCTCTTAGCTTATGTTACTCTTTTATTTCACTCGAGCTTCTTGAAAGAGTCAAGACATTAAGTGCCTTCTCTGCTCTTCATTCCCAACCCCCTCCCACTGCAGTCAGGTCTCCATCCTCTCAACCCAACCACATCGGCACTTGCCAAAGTCACCATGAATCTCCCTCTTGCTGAATCCAAGTGTTATGAACTGAATTGTGTCTCTAAAAAAGGGGGCTGTTTAAATCCTAACCCTTCTACCTGTGAATGTGCTTCTGTTTGGAAACAGGGTCTTTGAAGATGTTATCGGTTAGGTTAACATGAGGTCATACTGGAATAGGGTGGATCCTAATCCTATGTGACTGGTGTCCTCATAGAAGAGAAGAGACACAGAGACGGGGAGACAGAGGAAGGATGCTGTGTAACACTGCAGCTGCAAGCCAAGGAATGCCTGCAGCTACCAGAAACTGGAAGAGAGGCATGGAATAGATTCTCCCTCAAAGCCTCAGAAGGAATCAACATGGCTGACACTCTGATTTCAGACTCTGCCTCCAGAACTGTGAGACAATAAATTTCTATTTTTAAAGCCATCCACTTTGTGGTGTTTTGTTCCAGCAGCCCTAGGAAACAAATACACCAAGGAATGGTTTTCATTTCCAGTCTTGCTTAATATCCTTGGGGCACGTGATCTTCTGGCCAATCCCTTTGAGAAAAGTCTTATTCTGTGACCCTGGCCACCCTTTCCCAGTCTCTTCTGTGGACTCACGTCTTCACGCTAAGGGGCCTCAACCATTGGTGCACTTCAGAGTCACGTGGGTGCTTGGAAAACATGCAGACTCCTCATCCCTCCCACAGATGCTCACTTGGTAGGTCTGAATCTAAGCATTATGTATACAATCAGATGTATATTTAGAAAGAATAAATATACCCACACTATTTTGGAGGTTTGCCCAGGACCATGCTTTTAAAACAAGCACTTCAGTTGATTGTGATACTAGTGGTCTGAGGCCCATATTTTGAGAAGCTCTGCCATAAAAACTGATGATCCCCAGGTTTTAAACTTTGGTCCTTGGTCCTCCTAGGGGCAACCCTCTTCATACCCATGGCTTTATTGCCTACCTACCCACTGATGTCTCACCAATCTTCATTTCCAACTCAGGAGTTTCTCTCTCTCTCTCTCTCTGTCTGTCTCTCTCTCTCTCCTTCTGGAGGCCTGGATTTATAATCTCAGCTTCTCACTTGGTATCTCCAAATGGATATATCTCCCTTGATATCTCCATAACCAAGTATGATCTCACTTCTTTCATCCAAAGCAACCAAACCTGATAGTAGGCTGATAAACTAATTGTCACACTGATGACAAAAGATGGCAAACGATTTGAAGGGCAGAGATATAATATCCACAATGACCACTGTGACTCTGGCGCCTAGTTAGTATTCAATAACTATCCCTTAAGAAAATGAGTGTGGGATGATCCTCTAAATGGTATGGTCATTGTAACAGGGACGGGAATTCAAATGCCAGTTGGGGTTGCTTCAACTCATCAGAGGTGATTATACTGACAGCAACAAAGGCCACCAGGCAGTAGGACCAGAGCTGACTTCAACAGCTGAACTACCCATTTCACCAAAATTCGTTGTTAGTATTTGGTCAACTCCCACACAATTTATATCCTTACTCTCTAATTTGTTTTGAAGAACTATAATGTTAAGTATATAGAAGAAGCTTCAGAAATGAATTTAAGTGTGAGTTATGGCATAGAATAGGCTCAGACTGTTTCTCAACCAGAGGTTGGGTACAGCTCTACGGTACTTGACAAGAATGGCTTCACCAAATAAGCTCTACTTTTCTCACATAGCAAGCAGTTTGGAGGTTGGGATTCCAGGGCTGGTACAAAGGCTCGATAATGTTATCAGGGTCCCCAGCTCCTTCTGTCATTCCATTCCTTTATTCTCAGCATGTGTTTTTTATCCTCATGATTGTTGCCCTGGGTTTTCATAATGACATCTCCATATCCAGCTTCACTCTGGGCAGGAAAATGAAGAGAAAACAAAGAAAGAATGGGTGACCTTTTTCAAGAGAGCAAAAATTTTCCCAGAACCGATTAGACTTTAGCTTATGTCTTATTGGCCAAAACTGTGTTAAGTGATCACCCTAAGAACAATGGACTCTGACAAGCTATATTTCACCTGGGCACATTGTCCACCCAAATAAAATTGAGTTTCTATTACTAAAAACCAATAGATTTTTTTAAGATATTAACCAAATTTTAGATACTACTAAAAACAGTAAATATTGAGAAGGCAATGAAAGGCTCTTCATTCATTTACTAAGTGTAGGGATATACACACAAGCTAAAAGAGAAATCATCTTTGCTTTCAAAGGACTTAATACCTACCTAATGGAGAAAACAAAGTACATTAATGAATACGGAAGAGTGTGCTAAAATAAGTGTCCAAAGAGAAAGAATATGGTCCTATGAGTGTGTATAATCAAACAACCTCAGTTAGATTGGAACACTAAGGAATGTTGTCATAGAAGAATAAATGAGTTGAAATCAGAAAGACTAGTAAGGTTCAAGTATGTGGCAAAATACATGGGGTGCATGCATATGTGTGTGGGAAGAACTTTCCAGGAAAGAGGAAGATATGCAAAAAATTCTGAAATGGGAAGAGTGGCAAATCTAAGAAACTGGTGTATATCTTAGCATATGAATACAAAATAAACAAGGAGTAGACAGTGGTATGAGAAGGGCCTGGGGAAGCATTGCAAGGTCTTTTAGAGGAAACTGCTTAAGGAGTCTACCACCGATCTGTCAGTTTGTTGTATTGTGATGGCTCGAGTGTTGCTATGATGTTATGCCACTGTGACCCCAGAGGTTACTCACCAAGGTAGAATGTAGAACATTGTCTCTATAAACTGTGTTATGACAATTGAGCTAGGATATTCCTTGAGACCGTGGTCCCCACAGCACTCCACCCAGCAATTCAGAACCTCAGGGAGTTTGGATGTGTCTAGGAAGCTTCCATGACCTTTCCTTGTACAAGCTGTGCTGGTTTCCCCTGTATTGTGTACTGTCTCACCCTTCACCCAAGATACTGCTTATCCATTACCTATTTAGTATTCTAGCCACCCCCCACCCTTCCCATCCTGGTAACCAGCAAAGATTGTTACATTTGTGTGTGAGCTTTTCATGGGTCTTTATAATAGAGGTTTCATACAATATTTGTCCTTTTGTGATTGACTTATTTCACTCAGCATAATGTCCTCCAGTTTCATCCATGTTAGGAGATACTTCACAGATTCATCATTGTTCTTGTTGCTTAGTACTCCATTATGTGTATGTACCATAGTTTGTTTATCCATTCATGTGCTGATGGGCATCTAGGTTGTTTCCATCGTTCTGTTATTGTGAACAATGCTGCCAAGAACATCGGTGTGCATATGTCTATTCGAGTGACGACTCTTATTTCTCTAGGATATATTCCTAGGAGTGGGATTGCTGGATCGAATGGTATGTCTATTTCTAGCTTTCTGAGGAAGTGCTATATCATTTTCCAAAATGGTTGTATCATTTTGCATTCCCACCAACAGTGCATAAGAGTTCCGATCTCCCCGCAGCCCCTCCAACATTTGTTATTTCCAGTGTTTTTGATTCGTGCCAGTAACGCCGGGGTGAGATGGTATCTTCATTGTGGTTTTAATTTGCATTTCTCTTGTGGCTACTGATCGCGAGCATTTCCTCATGTGTCTGTTGGCCATTTGAATGTCTTCCTTGGTGAAGTGTCTGTTCATTTCCTTTGCCCATTTTTTGACAGGATTATTTGTCTTTTTGTTGTAGAGGTGTTGGATTTTCTTGTAGATTATGGAGAGTAGACATTTGTCTGACTTGTACTGTCCAAAATTTTTTTCGTAGCCTGTAGGTTCTCTTTTTACTCTTTTAGTAAACTCTTTTGAAGAGCATAGGTGTTTGATTTTTAGAAAATCCCAGTTATCTAGCTTATCTATTGGGTTATGTGCATGATGGTTATGGTTTGTATCCTGTTAATGCTGTGTATTAAGGCCTGAAGTGTTAGTCCTATTTTTTCTTCTATGAACTTTATAGTTTTAGGCTTTATATTCAGGTTTTTGATCCATTTTGAAGTAGTTTTTGTATACGGTGTGAGGTATGGGTCCTCTTTCATTTTTTTGCAGATGTATATCCAGATTTGCCAGCACCATTTGTTAAAAAGACTGTCTTTTCCCCATTTGATGGACTTTGGGCCCTTGTCGAAGATCAGGTGACCGACTGTAGGTGGACGGATTTACATCTGGGTTCTCAATTCTGTTCCATTGGTCAATGTATCTGTTGTTGTACCAGTACTATGCTGTTTTGACTACTGTAGCTGTATAGTAGGTTCTGAAGTCAGGTAGTGTGAGTCCTCCAACTTTATTCTTCTTCCTCAGTAGTGCTTTACCTATTAGGGGCTTCTTGCCTTTCCATATAAAGTTATTGATTAGTTTTTCCATCTCTTTGAAGGATGTTGTTAGTATTTGGATAGGGATTGCATTGTATTTGTAAATTGCTTTGTGTAGAATTGCCATTTTCACAATGTTGAGTCTGCCTATCCATGAGCATGGTATGTTTTTCCATTTATGTAGATCCCTTTGGGTTTCATGCAGTAGTGTTTTGTAGCTTTCTCTGTGTAGGTCTTTTATATCCCTGGTTAGATTACTCCTAAGTATTTTATCTTTTTAGGGGCTATTATAAACAGTATTGTTTTCCTGATTTCCTTTTCATCATTCTCCTTATTGGTGTATAGGAATCCAACTGATTTTTGTATGTTTATCTTGTATCCTGCTACTCTGCTGAATCTTTCTATTAGTTCCAGTAGATTTCTCATGGAGTCTTTATGGTTTTCTATGTAGAGTGTCATATCATCTGCAAACAGGGACAGTTTAATTTCTTCATTACCAATTTGGATGCCCTTTATTTCTTTTTGTTGCCTTATTGCTCTAGCTAGAACTTCCAGCACAATGTTAAATAGGAGTGGTGATAAAGGGCATCCTTGTCTTGTTCTTGTTTTCAAGGGGAATGTTCTCAGCCTCTCTCCATTAAGAATGATGTTGGCCATTGGTTTTGCCCTTTATTATGTTGAGAAATTTCCCTTCTATACATATTTTATTGAGAGTTTTTATCAGGAATGGGTGTTGGACTTTGTCAAATGCCTTTTCTGCATCAGTTGAGATGACCATATGATTCTTTTATTTCCTTTTATTTATGTGGTGGATTACATTGATTGATTTTCTAATGTTGAACCATCCTTGCATATCTGGTATGAATCCTACTTGGTCGTGGTGTATTATTTTTTTGATATGATGCTGAATTCTATTGGCTAGAATTTTGTTCAGAATTTTTGCATCTATATTCATGAGAAATATTGGTCTGTAATTTTCTTTTTTTGTGACTTCTTTGCCTGGTTTTGGTATTAGTGTTATGCTGGCTTCATAGAATGAATTTGGAAGTATTGCTTCCTTTTCTGTGCTCTGAAATAGCTTGAGTAGAACTGGTGCAAGCTCTTCTGTAAATGTTTTGTAGAATTCTCCAGTGAATCCATCTGGGCCAGGGCTTTTTTTGGTTGGGATTTTTTTGTATTACCTTTTTAATCTCTTCTCTTGTTATGGGTCTGTTCAAATTTTAAGCATTACTTTGTTGTAGTTTGGGTAGGCCGTGTAGTTTCAGAAATTTATCCAGTTCCTCTAGGTTTTCAAATTTTCTGGAGTATAGTTTTTCATAATATTCTGTTATAATCCTTTTTATTTCGGTTGGGTCTGTTGTAATGTCCCCCATTTCATTTCTTATTTGGGTTATTTGTGCCTTCTCCTGTTTTTCTTTTGTCTGTCTGACCAGTGGTTTGTCTATTTTGTTGATTCTTTCAAAGAACCAACTTTTGGTTTTGTTGATTCTTTCTATTGTTTGTCTGTTCTCTATTTCATTTATTTCTTCTCTGATCTTTACTATGTCTTTTCTTCCTGTGGCTGTGGGCTCTTTTTTTTTTTTTTTTTTTTTTTTTTTGCTGTTCTCTTTCTGTTTGTTTCAGTTCTGTAGTTAATGTTTTGATTTTGTCCCTTTCTTTTTTTTTGATGTGTTCATCTATTGCAATAAATTGTCCTTTGAGCACTGCCTTTGTGGTGTCCCAAAGGTTTTGGTATGATGTGTTTTCATTCTTGTTTGATTCTAGGAATTTTTTGATTCCATCTCTGATTTCTTCTATTACCCAGTGATGTGTAAGCAGGGTATTATTCAGTTTTCATGTAGTTGATCTTTTTTCCTTGCTGTTTCTATTGTTAATTTCTACCTTGATGGCATTGTGGTCAGAGAAGATACTTTGATTATCTCAACGTTTTGGTACTTGTTGAGGATTGCTCTGTGGCTTAAGATGTGGTCTATTCTGGAGAACGTTCCATGTGCATTGGAAAAGAATGTGTAATTTGCAGTGGTTGATGGAGTGTTCTATATATGCCTATGAGGTCAAGTTGACTGATTGTGCCCTTTAGGTCTTCTGTATCTTTGCTGACTTTCTTCTTAGTTGTTCTGTCCTTTATTGAGAGTGCTGTGTTGAAGTCTCCTACTATTACTGTGGAACTGTCAGTTTCTCTTTTCAGTGTTGTTAGAGTTTGTTTTATGTATTTTGGAGCCCTGTCATTGGGTGCATAGGTGTTTATTATGGTTATGTCTTCATGATGGATTGTCCCCTTAATCATTATATAGTGTCCTTCTTTGTCTTTTATGGTGGATTTTGTTTTAAAGTCTATTTTATCTGAGATTAGTATTGCCACTCTTGCTCTTTTTGGTAGTTTTTAGCCTGATATATTTTTTTACAATCTTTGACTTTTAATAAATTCACATGTTTGTTTCTAAGGTGTGTCTCTTGTAGACAGCATATTGATGGATCCTATTTTCTTATCCATTCTGTCACTTTCCATCACTTTATGGGTGCATTGAGTCCATTTACATTCAGTGTAATTATTGATAGATGTGAGTTTGTTGTTGTCATTTTGTAGTGAGTTTTTTTGTGGTGCTGACATTTTCTTTGTTCTTCTTACTCTCCTGTTCTGAGTTACTTTTGTTTGTGGATTTTTTTTCATTTCTTTTGTTTTTGTAAGTTTTGTTTTTGCTGAGACTTTATGTTTTTCCTCTTTTTTTTTTTATGAGTATGTTTAACTTTCTTTGTGGTTACCTTGAAATTTACCCTTATCTTTCTAAGTTTTAAGCAGTCTACCATTACTTGGTATCGCCTTGCGTTCCTCTCCATTAGAGGTTTCTATGCCTATGCCATTTATTCCCTCTTTTATTGTTTTGATGTTGTTGTCATTTACTGATTAACTGCTCTGATTCCCTGTTGTATTTCTTTTGGTTTTCGATAGTCCTTGAGAATTCATTTCCTAGACTGGTATTTGGCCGGTACAATCCTGCATCCTAGATTCTGCCTGTGAGCTGAAGTTGTTTGTTCTCAGATCGAAGAACTCCCTTTGATAATTCTTGTAAGTTTGGTTTAGCTTTTACATATTCCCTTAATTTCTGCTTACCTGGAAATGACCTAATTTCACCATCATATTTGAACGAGAGTTTTGCAGGATATATTATTCTTGGCTGGCAATTTTTTCTTTCAAGGTTTTATAATGTCATCCCATTGCCTTCTTGCCTGCATGGTTTCTGCTGAATAATCTGAGCTTAGTTTTATTGTTTCTCCTCTGTATGTGACTTCTTGTTTTTCACAAACTGCTCTCAGGATTCTTTGTTTGTCTTTAGTTTTGGCGAGTGTGATTATGATATGTCTTGGTGATTTTCTTTTGGAGTCTATCCTGTATGGGGTTCGTTGAGCTTCTTGGATGGCCAGCTTTTCATCTTTCATGATATTGGGGAAGTTTTCTGTCAGCAGTTCTTCAATGATCCTTTCTGTGTTTTCTGTTTTCTCTCTGTGTTCTGGAACTCTGATCACTCGCAAAGTTTTGCTTTTGTTTGTATCCCACATAATTCTCAGGGCCTCTTCATTTTTCTTCTTTCTTTTTTCTGAGTTTTCCTCAAACAGAGTTGTATCCAAGTGTGTGTTTTCAATTCCGCTGATCCTGTCTTTCACAGTTTCAAATCTGCTTCTCAGCCCTTCTATGACACCATCCATTTCTGAAATCTTGTTTATCTTTTTTATTTCTAATTGTTGTCTTTGTATAATTTCTAGTTGTGAATTTATTTTGGCATTTTGTTCCTAAATTATTTTCCTTAATTCTTCCAATTTTTTGTCTGTATCTTCATGAATTTGTCTATTTTTTCCTCATTTTTGTCTGCTTTTTGCTTCCACTCTTGGAGAATTCTGAGTATTAGAGATTTGAATTCCCTATCAGGTAGTTCTAGTGCATTTTCTTCCACTGGAAAGTCATCTGGTGTTTTATTTTGGATGCCTACTGGAACAATCCTGTCCTGTTTTTGTAAATGTTTTGAAATTGTCTGCTGTCTTCGGGGCATTCACTAATTATTCTTCTCATTTACTGATTGTAGATTTGTTTGTTTCTTCCCTTTTCAAAAAATTTAGCTTTGTCTGAGCTGGTTGGCTGTGTGTTCTTTGTTGTTTGCTCATCTGTGGGCACAATACTTTTCACCTCTTTCTCCAATTGGCTGGATCAGTCACTCAGATATGGTATGGCAGGGCAGGTCTGGCTGAAGAGGAGTTACTGGGACAGGTTGTTTGTGGCACTTTCTATAGCCACCAGGACAGGTCAGTCATCAGTGCAGGGCAGGTTCCAGTAGGCCGTGCCTGTGCTGCTTGGTGGTGTGATGTTAAGTGCACAGTGCAGATAGGCAGGATGTAGCAGGGAGATTGTTATGTGTGGAGCTAAGATGGATATGGGAGAGAGGAGAGAGGAAAAGGAGTCAAAAACATACAAACAAACAAAAAAGAATGTTAAGGGAGCTTGAAGTGGGAGTGGAGAGATGAGAGACTATGAAATGGAGAAAAACAAAAAGGGGAAGAGGAAGAAAAAAAGAGAAGTAAAGAATGAATAAATAAAAATAGGAAAGGGAAAAGAATAGCAAAATTCCCAGGGATCGCACCGGTGCAGCTATGAGGTCTGGGGAAGTTGTTCTCAGTAGTTGCAGTACAGCCTGGCTAGAAGGTGTATAGGTATACAAAGCCAGGTATTCGGGGAACAGAAAGAGAAGGAAGATATAGAAGGATGAGAAACTGAGTAATGAAGAAAGACAAAAAGGGAAAAAAGAGGGAAAACGAAATTAAAAAAAAAAAAATAACAAGAAAAGCCCCCAAAAAAACAAAAAAAAAGGGGGGGGCCTCATACCATCAATAAATCAGTGCCAGGAGCAGAGCGCTTCCTTTGGACCGGGGTCCCTGCGCAGAGATGCTCCTAATCCGGGGGAACACTGAAGAGAAGGCCGAGAGAGAATAAGCCTTCCCCTGGAGCTGATGCCCTGAATTTGGAGTTTTAGCCTACTTTGACTGTGAGGAAATAAACTTCTCTTCATTAAAACCATCTACTTGTGGTATTTCTGTTATGGCAGCACTAGATATCTAAGACAGAATTTGGTACCGAGAGTGGGTTGCTGCTCTAACAGATAGCTAACACGTGGAAATGGTTTTAAAACTGTGAATGGATAGACATGTGGCAGTGACAGAGGACCAGCAACAGCAGAGAACCTATAGCATCAGAAAAGCAGCAGCAGCAGAGAACCAACAGCAGCAGAACCAGAGGACCAGTGAAAGATGGCGCTGGAGCTGACCCACGGAGCGAGAGAGTTGAATGCCTGTGAACAGAGGATTCCTGGTGGAGTGCGGTGCCTCTGGGTACTTAACGGTGGAGCCGCTGAGCTTTGGAACGCTTGCCTCAGCAGGGCAGATGCAGGCGTGAGGCCCCAGGGCTGAGAGGCCATAGAAAGCAGAAGCTGAAGAGACAATGGACACAAGAAGCCAAGCTGCTTCAGCCTCAAAAGGTATGGCCATGACCTCAGGGGTTTCAAAGGGTGGAGCCATGGCCTCTGGCGTTTCTAAGGGTGGAGTTGTCACTCCAAGGGACTAGGAGAATGGTGCGCCTAAAGCCAAGGGAGCAGAGTTGCTGTCCTAGTGGGCCTGGAAGGCAGAGCTGAAGCCCAGGGCCGAGGGGCCTCCACTCAAACTCCAGAGACTGTGGCCAATACCTAGACTCTGGAGGGCAGGGCTATTGTGTAAATTGTCTCAGAGAATAGAGTATTATTTTCAAAGCCTTGAGGGCTAATGTAATGTGTTCTGCTAACTTGCTTGGTGCCTGTTATGCCTTCTTTCCCTGCAATTTCTCCCATTTGTAATGGAAATGTCTAGCTTGTGCCTGTTCTGCCGTTGTACCTTTGGAAGCAAATAACTTGTATTCTAGATTTCACAGATGAAGAGGAATTTTTGGATTTTGGACTTGGAGTTAAGACTTTTGCTATGATATGATGGGGTGAATAAGTTTTCCATGTTGCAAGGATCTGATTTTGGGGGGCCAAAGGGTGGAATGTCATGGTTTGAATTATGTCCCCCAAAAAATGTGTGTATCAGTTTGGCTAGGCCATGATTCCTGGTACTGTGTGATTTTCTTGTATCCTGCCTCTATGATGTTAATGAGGGAGAATGGGTGGCAGTTGTGTTTGTTAATAAGGCAGGACCTGATCTACAAGACTGGACTGTGTCCTAAGGCAATCTCTTGAGATATAAAAGACAGCAGTGAGCAGTGAGACAGGGGGACCTCATGCTATCAAGAAAGCAGTGCCGGGAGCAGAGTGCATCCTTTGGACTGGGGTCTCTGCGCAGAGACGTTCCTATTCTGGGGGAACACTGAAGAGAAGGCAGAGAGAGGGAAAACCTTCCCTTGGAGCTGACACCCTGAATTTGGACTTTTAGCCTACTTTGACTGTGAAGAAATAAATTTCTCTTTGTTAAAACCATCCAGTTGTGATATTTCTGTTATAGAAGCACTAGATAACTAAGACAGTCATCATGAGGTCTTCCTTACTCAACAGGAAGTAAAAACTCTTCTCAGTCCTCCAAGCTTGCCTTTTTATTTTTGAAGTTCAGGTTCTAGAATGTGTAGAAAATCTTTTTAACTTTAATAAACAACAAAAAAAGAAATCACCTCAGGGATCCCTCTGCACGTCTGCACAACCTGAAGTGGTAGGTTCCAAGCCGCACAGCACAGCCTGGCCAGAATGGGCTCCCAACTCAAGAAAAGGAAAAGAAAACTAACAAACAACCCCAAACAAACAAAAGCCCCAGGATCCCACCAGTGCGGCAGCCCACACCAGGAAGCAGCTCTACTCTCGAATGGAGCTCCACAACCCCTCAGGAAGAAGCAAAGATGGCGCACGGAGCCAGGTATTTGAGCGAAAGGAGGGGGAGATGGTGAGAGGTAAGGAAGAAATCAAAAGAAACAGAAAAAAGCAACACCAGCAGCCAACAAATGGCACTCAGAGAGCCAGCCTGTTTGGGTGGGTGGAATCCAAGCAGCTGGTGCTTCCTGGACAAGAGATTGTGGCCACGGGAAGCAGAGGAGGCCCAGTGGGGGTGAAGAAGGGTGGGGGGTGGGAAAACGTATATCGCAAATTACTGGTTGTTTTGTCTCCCACTGGAAGCTCCGTGAAGCTGCTTTCTCATCCCACATTTGCTGGTCTCCAATAGGAGTCCAAAATGGTGGATCCATGCTGCGTTAGCTGATAGGGGACCTCTGCATGAATCTCTCCTCGCTCTCCTTTCTCTGTCAGTTTTCTCACTCCATTTGGTGCTTGGCTGAGTTCTTTATCTCTTCATTTGATGTTTTAAGGTTTCAGGATTGTTGTTTTCTCTGTACGGCTTAGTTTTTCGGATCTTTGCTGTGGAGGGAAGGTGTGGTGCTTCTGCCTAGAGCGCAATTTTGCTGGAAGTCTGTAAGATTTATTTTTTAAGAAAAGGGAAAAAAAAGATTTAGAAAACAAGAAGGAGCTCTTGAGACTTACAAAAATGGAAAGAAGTGTAGAAGATATAATTGAGAAAATCTTTGAGAAATTAGAACAAAACAGACGTAGAAGGCAAGAGGGAAAAGACAAGAAAACTGTAGAGACCACAGCTACTTCATCAGAAGAACAGGCATTCCAGAAAGAGAGAATATAGAAAGAGAAGTGTCTTAGTTATCTAGTGCTGCTATAACAGAAATACCACAAGTGGGTCGCTTTAACAAACAGAAGTTTACTTTCTTATGGTTTAAGAGGTTAGAAGTCCAAATTCAGGGTGCTGGCTCTAGGGGAAGGCTTTCTCTCTCTCTGTCGACTCTGAAGAAAGTCCTTGTCTCTTCTGCGCTTCTGCTTCTGGGAGATCTTCATGTGGTTTGGCATCTCTCTTCCTCTGTCTCTGCTTACTAGCTTGCCTGTTCAGTATCTCCCTATCTCAACAGAGACTGACTCAAGACACACCCCACACTAATTCTGCCTCACTAACACAACAAAGACAACCTACAACCACAGGCATAGAGGTCAGAATGTACAAAACACAATTTTGGGGAACACAATTCCATCCATAACAAGAAGGGAGGAAAATTGTCAAAGAAAAATTCCCGGGAACCAAATACGAATTTCTAAATTCAAAGGACCAGAAAGTGCCTAACAAATGAATAACACCAGAACTACACCAAGACCTTCTGGGGAAGTTCAGAATACCGAGGTTAAGGTCTTAAAGCATCCACAGAGAAGCGGGGAGGGAGGAGAGAAACAACAACAAAACAGGTCACACACAAAAGGTCAGGGATCAAAATATGCCAGACTTCTCAACAGTCACAGTGGAAACTAGAAGTAAGGCATTGAATCTATGCCTCTAAATGTGAAGGAATGGGTGGTGCTTTGTAATACGACTTGACATTTTAAACTTGACACGGAAATTGCTTTGAGAAAATATTTTTTTAAATAAATAAATTGAAACAATTATATCTTTATTGAAATTAGGAACAGGGATGCTACAGATACCCTCAGCAAGAGCTGTTTTGCAGTGTTGGAGCTTAAGCCAGATTAACATGGGTGGAGGATTGAGTGAGGGTGAGGAAATGTTGTTATAGACAAACCAAACCAAAAACCAAATCGGTTACCGTCAAGTCGATTCCAACTCAGAGCCACCCTGTAGGACAGAGTAGAACTGCCCCATAGGGTAACCAAGGAGTAGCTGGTGGATTCAAACTGCTGTTCTTTTAGTTAGTAGTCAATCTCTTAACCACTGGGCTACCAGGGCTCTAGTTATAGACAAGGGAATATTAACTAATTAACTACCATTTGTCACTGATTTGATTCCAACTCATGCTGACCCCACACGTCACAGAGTAGAACTGTACTCAATAGGGGTTTCAATGGCTGATTTTCCATAAATAGATCACCAGGCCTTTCTTCTGAGGCCACTCTGGGTGGACTCAAACTTCTAATCTTTCAGTTACCAGTCAAGGACTTTAACTGTTTGCACCACCACTAGCAATAGGTAAATGGAGAGAGACAAATACCTCTAAGAATTTAAGACAGAGATTTCCAGTATGCAGACTTTGTAAAAAGAGAGTCCTCATCCAGAGTCCTCATCCAAACCAAATATGTATCAGACACACTGGCCATGTTGAGTTTGCTCCAGTTTGTTTGGTTTCCAGTTAAGCAGGGAAACAATACTTATTGAAAAGGCTAAAGATTTAGCAAGCTGAAGTCAACTCATGGATTTTCTGGCAGTAGAGGAGCTCAGTGATCAAAAACGTAGAAAGGTAATTTATCTTTAAAAATTCAGTTATATTCTGATTTAGAATGTCTCCCGAATTATGCTATTTATTTACACCCACACTAAAATTAGCCTGTATTTTCTCAGACCAAAAGTATATTGGGTGTCGAGAAGTAGCCAGGCTAGAGAAAGAGATATCTTTTGAAATATGTATTGTGAGATTCCAAAGTAGTATCCTTAGGTAAATAATTCCAAAAGTCCAAAGAATCCAGTTTAGTCTTTCTCTCAAAATCCAATTTTCTACAACAAATTGTGTGAATCATCTGAGCTAAAACAAGTCAGAGTTTAGATTCCTTGTTCACAAAAGGAAACATCTTTCAAAAGTTGTAACTAAAATTGAGAAAATGATGGAGAATCATGGTGGGGGCTGAGAAGGAAGGTGGATGAACAGGCAAGAACTCAGAAAGCCTACCAAACAAATGGGGAGAGCCCTGGGGGGTGATCACGTAAGGCAAGTAGAAAATGAGCAGAAATACACTGCAGGATGGCAGCTATTTGTGTGATACAAAAGTATGGGTTATACCTGTAAAATCTCCTAGGATATTCCAACTGGGAATGACGTAGTGGAGGGTGAATACTGAATGGAGCCCTGGTGGCACAGTGGTTAAGCGTTCGGCTATTCAAATCCACCAGCTGCTCTTTTGAAATCCCATGGTGCAGTTTTACTCTGTCCTATAGGGTCGCTATGAGTCAGAATTGACTCAACAGGAAGGGGTTTGAGCACTGAAATTCCAGGACCTGGAGTTGACATCAGAGTGAGGCTCATGTTGTACGAATATGATGCAAGCGGGTGAAGTTGAAATGTGAGGGACCAGTATCTAGGAGCAAGAAAGTCCAATTACTAACCTTGAAGACTATTCCACAGAATGCAATATGGGTGGTCACAATCAGCCCAAATTAAAGGGACTCCAAAGACACGGAAAAGAAGGAGAGACCCTGGCAGGACTGAAACCCACATAGTCACATCCTCCCCCGGGCATCAATTACTCTCAAATAGTCATGTCTGCAAGAGCAGTGATAGTTTCACACTTTCCACATTTATCACATCTCCTGAGTCACACACGCAGTTCTCCGACCATCAGTAGTGGAACCGAGGCTCTGAGGGAGATTCTTCTCCAAGACCCTGAGCTTTCATGTTCTTGGCTTTATTTCTTGCCAACGTAGGAGTGAAAATGTGTTGAAGATGACTGCCTCACTAAGGAAAAGTGACTCCATGAGGAGGAATTCAGCATTCTTGGCCAAACCAAGGAGGCCATTAAATTATACCATAAAAAGAACAGCCAGAGAATGCAAGAAGCGGCACTGCTCTGCTCAGAAGCTTCTTGCAAGTGTAAACAAAAATGTTGGTTGTTGCTGGTGACTGGCTGTTTTTCAGAATCTGACCATGTTCTAGAATGGAAACAATCAGGCAGTGATGTCAATGTCCCCATGGGGTCTAAACATCTTTTCTAACCTTATTTTCACCCATCACTTGGCTGTATCTATATCATGTAGCATAGCTTGATTCCTGAGAAAACAAGACAGAGTTCAAAGGCATTTGCACCCTAATCAACAAACAGTTGATTAAATATTTGAGTGTGTATGTGTATCTCAACTCTTTTTACTGTGCTGAAAAGGCCCACACTTTGGTGGAGACTTTTCATAATTAATCCTCACTTTGTGTCCTATGGTCTCACAAAAGTCCTCCAGAGCTGCCAACATACTCTAAGGTCCATAAACATGTGGTTTACTTCCCAGAGTTCTCAGCCCTGCTCTTATTATCACTGACAATGCAGCCTGTGTTACCGAAGCCTAAGGTTGTGGCTAAATCTCATATGTCATTAGAGAGAAAATTGAAAAATATTCCTTGACCTTTAAATAGAAATTATACACATAAATATAAAAAAGATGAAAATAATGGAAATATTTTTTAAAGTGATGGTATCCTAGAAACCAGTAACAGCTTCAAGAGACAACAAAAAGGGCAACTTATTTCGACTGAATTCACTTAAGTTTCAAAGATTGCCACTGACTACTTTATCCTTCTTGATGGTTGTAATCTTCAGGGGAATGGCTTTTGTTTAGACTCACACAGGTATCTAGTAGAAGCAGAAAACATGCTATACACATGAAGAGGCGTACAGCTGTATATTCCATATAGAGCAAAAGCAATTTGTTGTAGGGAGACCAGATATCTCAGTTTGCCCGGTACAGTCCCAGTTTATACTTGTTGTCCCAGTATCTCATCCAACTGGAGCTCTCTTTCACTCTTAAAAGTATCCCAGTTTAGATGATAAATAATATGAACACCCTCCTTTGTTATCTCACTCGCACATCCTCAAGCCTTCATGTTCTTGAGAAGTCAGCACAAGAGGAAGACAACATGGGCTGATGCTGATAGCTCTCCTCAAACATCTGAAAGCTATAGTGTCACTTCAGAGGGCCATGAGAAACAGATGTCAGCTCATTATCAGGAAAAAAAAAAAAAAGGTCTGTCATTAGGACTTGACCCATAGGATGAAAAAGGCTACCCAGGGAAAAGGGCTATCCTGAAAGGTTAGTAAGGTCTCATCCCTGAAAACATTTGAGCAGACGGCTGGAAGACCATCTGCCAAGGATGCCATTGAAGGGAAGTCTGCAGCAGGTAATAGTTTCTTTTGGGCCATTGGCTACCAAACTATCTTAAAGTGCTTAAGAATCTTTTGGGAAGATGGAATGGCCAGGCCTTACCTCCCAGATACTGCTGTAGGGAGGGCTCAGATGTGCATTCTACCTATGATAATTGTAAAAATAAGATAATATATGGAAAATATATTGAAATCACCGAAAATCTCACCACCCTGTGATAACGATTAACCGTCAATATTCACTGGCCACCTTTCCATATATCAATACACATCTATCATGCATATAAAGAATTTTGATTTTCTTTTTTTTTTAACTGCCCATTCCCCCTCTGAAAACCACTCATTCCCTTGTAACCACTAATCTCCCTTTGTCTTTATGGATTTGCCTGTTCTAATTATATTAGTGGGATCATACAAATATCTGTCCTTTTGTGTCTGGCTTATTCCACTTAGCATAAGGTTTTCAAGGTTCATCCATGTCACAGCATATATCAAAAATTAATTTCTCTTTATGATTGAATAATATTCCTTTGTATGTATGTGCCATATTTTGTTTATGTCCATTGATCTATTGATGGACACTTGGGTTCTTTCCACCTTTTGGCTGTTGTGAATAATGCTGCAACAAATATTGGTGTTCCTGAGCCAGTTTGAGTTACTGCTTTAAATTCTTTGGAGCATGTTATGGATAGAATTGTGTCCTCCAAAAATATGTGTTGGAAATCCTAACCCTTATACCCGTGGTTGGAGTCCCGGTGGCCCTGTGGTTAACAGCTTGGCTGCTAACCAAAGGGTCAGCAGTTTGAATCTACCAGCTGCTCCTTGGAAACCCTGTGGGGCAGTTCTACCCTGTCCTATAGGGTTGCTATAAGCTGGAATCAACTCAATAGCAACAGGTTATACCTGTGGTTATAATCCCATTTGGGAATGGGTCTTGTTTGTTATATTAATGAGGCAGTATTAGCATAGGGTGTGTCTTAAATCAATCTCTTTTGAGATATAAACCAAGAAGATTAGGTTGACAGAAGTAGAGATTGAGGAAGATAGATGCCATACCACATGAAGATTGCCAAGGAATCAAGAAACAAGGAATTCCCCTAGAACCAACATAGAGAGAAAGACTTCCCCTAGAGTCAGATCTCTGTATTCGGAATTCTAGCCTCCTAAACTGTGAGAAAATAAATTACTGTTTGTTAAAGCCACCAGCTTGTGGTATTTTTGTTATAGCAGCACTAGATGACTAAGACAGAACTTGGTACCAAGAGAGTGGGGTGCTGCTCTAACAGATACCTAAAATGTGGAAGCAGTTGACCTGAAGAGACTTTTGGTGGAATCATGGACATCAGACAATTCTGGTGAGGACTCAGAAGGAAGTGAGGAAAGAAACAGCAGCAGCAGAAAACAGGCAGCAGCAGAACCAGGAGACCTGCTTGAGACAGAGCTGGAGCCAACCCACAAATCCAGAAAGCTGAGTGCCTTTGCACAGGAGGCTTCCTGGCAGAATAGTGAGCCCCCAGGCACTTATCAGTGGAGCTACAGAGCTTTGGAACACTTGCCTCAGCAGGGCAGACATGGGTGGTGAGGTTCGAGGGGCCAGGAGGCCAAGGAACCAGGAATTGGAAGCCGAAGAGACAAGGAACACAGGAAGCAGAGCTGCTTTGATCTCAAAGGATGGAGTCATCACTCAGATGGACTAGGAGAATGGGACCACCCAAAGTCGAGGGAGCAGAGTTGCCATTCCAGTAGCCCTGGAAGGCAGAGCTGAAGCCCAGGCCTGAGGGGCCTCCACTCAGAATCCTGAGAGCATGGCCAATACCTAGAGTCTGGAGGACAGGGCCATTGTATAAATGGTCTCAAAGAATAGAGGATTATTTTCAAGCCTAGAGGGCTAATGTAATTTGTTACGCTGACTTGCTTAGTGCCTGTTAATCCCATTTGTAATGGAAATGTCTAACTTGTGCCTGTTCCGCCATTGTACTTTGAATTTAATTTTTGTCAAGCTCTTATTCATATTTTTTGCCCACATTTCTTTTGGGTTGCTTCTATATTTCTTAATTTGTAAGAAAGTTCTTTGTATAATATAGCCATGAGTACTTTATCTGCCATAAGTGTTGAAAATATTTTTCTCAGTTTATAGTTTGTATTTTAACTTTGTTTATGGTTTCTCTGCACTGTTTAAAAATTTATTTATACTTAGCTATGTTTATTTTTTCTTTTATGGATTCTTGGTTTGCTCTTTTGTCACAACTCATCAATGAGTTTTGTCACTACAATGGAGAACCATTAGTCTAGAAGATCTCAAATTTCACTTTACACTCTTAATTTTATGATTTTAGGTCAGAATGCCACAAAAAAAATTCCCATCTCTCAAATCCAAATGCCACTGAATGAGATTTTGCTGTCATATTTTAAAGTAGACAACCAGGGAGTCACATGAGAAGGTGGACAACTAATAATTAAATGGGATATCTATAGAACCTAAATACAACCTCAAGAAACCTAGCCCTGTGCCATATTATCAGAATTCTATAGGTACTTCATCAGAATTCTATAAAAGATTGTCCTCTTGTGGCAGAGGGGAATACCACCACCACTGGCTATTGAGTTGGCCTCATGTTTTTGGTGGTACTTATAATCAAGAACTCCTTTCCAGCACCTTCTTCTGCCTTGCTAGGGTCATGCTGGCACCAAAAATATTTTTCTTTTTGCTCCCAATGACCTAACACTTAGCATAGAGGGTGTTTACCTCAAAAGGAAAGTCTGATGTGAACAAAAACCAGCAAATGGAATCCTATCTCTGGATATTATTTTTTCTTAAGGAAGTCTAGATAGTATTACTCGCCAGATTTTAATCTGGTGAAAAACATGCATGGCTTAATTGATTCCTGCAGAATTTCCTAAGCTGATGAAAGGGATATGTCTCAGTAAAACTTACTTGTTGTCTGTTTTACATGCATGTGCACACACACACACACGCACACACACAGACCCATCACTGTCCTGAGAGTTTTGCAGCCAGACTCCTGAGCTTGCCCACTTACCAAACCAAGTGTGAGTCATTAGCTTTCCAGACCCCTGTCCCTCAGGACAACTGATAGACCAGCTGGTCTCCTCCTTAGCTATCTATCTAATCCATTCTTAAAGTGATCTGTTTACTTTAACAAGTGCAATGAAATAAAAAATCAAGACCCATCTGCTAAAGTTATTTAGAGGTTTGCATTGGGAACCTGATTTTTCTCTACTTTCTTTAAAAAAAGAAGAGTAAATTTGGCTACGGGGACTTACACTGGGTAAAGGCACTGTAACCACCACGTCAAAGACTATGCTAGTTATGCCATTTTACCTAAGGCCATCTCCATGTATTAAAACATGCATTCCCTACAAACAGGGGGAGCTCAGTATGGCTTAGTGAAGAGATAGTTCCAGGTACTCCAATGTCTTAGTTTCCTTTGGCTGCCATAACAACATACCAAAAGTTAGGCTGCTTTAAAGAGCAGAAATTTATATTCTTACAGTTCTGGAGAATAGAAGTCCAAATCAGAGTCTCAGCTGTGTGAATTCCTTCTGTGGGCTTTGAGAGGATTCCATGCCTCTCTCCTAGCTTCTGGTGGCTACTGGCAATGGCTGGCATTCCTTTGCTGCTTACAGATGCATCGGCTTCCATTGTTACATGGTGTGATGGTTAAGATTGTGTGTCAACTAGGCTGGGCCATGATTCTCAGTGTTTTAATGTAATCACTCCCATGATTGAATATACCGTGAGTAGCCAATCAGATGAAAGGGAGTCTCCTTGGGGGTGTGGCCTGCATCTTTATATAAGCAGATGTTCTGACTTTTTGCTCTCTCTGGATCCTGCGGCTGCTTCCTGTCATCTCATCTCCCGTTCTTGGGACTTGAGCTGTCAGCTTATCTGCCAAACCTGGGATTCATCTATCTGCACAGCCTGTGAGCAGGAGCCCTGCTCTCTGACCTGCCGATCTTGGGCTTGCCAGCTTCTGCAGCTGTATGACTTGGGAGGAGCCTCTACCCTGATCCACGGACTTGGGACATTCTAGCCTCTACAATCACGTGAGTTGTTTCCTTGATATAATCTTTCTCTATATATACTTATACACTTTACCGGTTTTGCTTCTCTAGAGAACCCAGCCTAAGACACATGGTGTCTGTCTTCCCCCTGTGTTTGTTTGGCTCTCTTTCCATGTCTATTTTCCCCTTTCATAAGACACCACTCAGATGGGATTATCACTAGGACTATTCTGGTATGACTTAACTGATAATATCTCCAAAGAAAGACCCTATTTCTCCAAATAAGGTCACATTCACAGGTACAGGGATTAGGACTTCAACATACATTTGTGGGGGACACAATTCAATGCATATCACCCAATTTCGAGTTCCTGGATACAGAGGGATTTTCACCCAACTTACCCATTGCCTTTAAGTTGATTCTGACTCATAGATACCCTATAGGACAGAACTGCCCCATAGGGTTTCAAAGGAGTGGCTGCTGGATTTGAACTGCCAACCTTTTAGTTAGCAGCCATAGCTCTCAACTACTGTGCCACCAGGGCTCCCTCACCCAACCTAGTATAGTCCAAATATCTGCCTTCCCTGTTCTTACAGGAAGGAGCTAAGAAAGACCTTGGGAATTCACAGCCTACACCAACTGGTGCCACCACAGCAGTAGGCCTCCCAGCCTCAGCTGGGTCTGCAGTCCTCGCCAGCCATCCTCTTCCATGTTCAGCTTCCTTTTTCATTCCCCACATTACCCTTTCCAAGGTTCCAACATTGTCCTCAAACATCCAACCCAGTTTTCAGGTGTGGACACCCTCAGCGTTGTGCCCTCCAGTAAATCATAAGCAGATCCATACCATCAATTAACACTTTCCCTGCTGCCTCAGAGAACAAAGTGCCCCACCTTTTGACCAAATCTCTTCCCTACACTTGTGCCTTGGACTTCTTATCTCCTCCCTTACCTGCACCTGTTAATTAATTATTTTGGGAGTGCCTAAGCTTGGCTGCTTTCTGAAAGATTAGAGGTTGGAGTCAACACAGAGGCACCTCAGAAGAAAGGCCTGGTGATCTAAATTAGCTATTGAAAGCCCTGTGGGGCACAGTTCTACTCTGACACACATGGGGTCAGCATAAATCAGAATCAACTTGATAGCAGCTGATTTACTGATTATTAATTATGTTAATATTTTTCTACTCATATCTTGAATCTATCCAGTCCTCTATCAGTTCTTTATTATTAGCTGATAAACATGGTCTGGTCTCTTTCTAGTGGAAAAAAAAATTCACCTTGTCTCCCTCTTGCAGTTGCTATTTCTTTTTCTTAAAGGAATAAATTTCTCTTGCTACCCTCCTTTTATTCCTCCAACTATAAAACTCCCTACTGATTTCTGTCCCCACCAGAGTAATTTGTGAATCCTAAAGAACTTCTGTCACATCTGAAGGAGATTTCCTGGTCCTCATCTTACTTGACAGTAGCTGACCCCTCCACCACTTCCTTCATGAGATGTTTTCCTATGCTGTTTCCAGGATGTCTTTCTCTCCCTGGGTTCTCTTGCCAGCTCCCTTGACTTCTCCTATTCGGTCTCCTGTATAGCCTCTTCTTTCCTTAATGACCCTAAAGGAGAGTATCCCACAGAATTTTGTGGTTCTTCATAGGTTCTCTCTGGGTGACTTAATTTAATATACATGATTTCAACTGTTGCCTATATATGCTTGCTTTCCAAATATAATAGACACAGTTTACTTTAAAAGGTTCTGTCTAGAAAGGAATTCACTATTGTCCCCTTTGCCAAATCTATACCTTCCTATACTTTTCCCATTTTGATAAATGGCATCATACTTCACCTGGTTATCAAAAAATTTTCCAGGAGGTATCTTGTTTCCTCAGCCATAGCACTTCCATGACCGCCCCCCCCCCCCCACCACTACCCAACTTCCATTTGGTCACTATGTCCAGATTTCCTGTCCACTGTTGCCATCTTGGTTAAGATCAAGTTATCTGTCACTGACTCTTGTAATAACCCTGTAAATGATCTTCCTATCTCCATGATCATCTCCCTTCAAGTGTGCTCAGCTCCCTTGATGGCATGATGGTCCTAAAATAGAAATATGATCATGTGGTCTCATTGCTTAAATCCCTTTAAGAAGACCATGTCATCACAGATGCAATCCAAATATCTTCCCGTGTAGGGCTAGACTTGAGACAATGCAGACTGTGCTCACCTCTGGCCTGTACCCAGCACTTCAGCCATGAAGAGCTGCTAACAGCTTCCTACATTTCATGATCTTTCTCTTCTTTATGATGTTGGAAATTTTATCTTAAAGTCTGAGTAAATATGTAAATATATATTTTTAATGCAATTTTTTTTTTCCTCCAAGATTTTGTTGTTTGTCTTCTTATAGACAGACAAAAGTTTTCTGGATCTCTGGGCTTTTTGAAGTCTAGTCAGGCATTTGAATGACTGAAAGTGCCATTGAAGCAGCTTCTTAAAGAAAGTTGAAGGAGATGTACTAGATGAAGAGTTAGAGTGAGTCATTTGGAGTAGTTTTAAAATTACTGATGATCCAGCTAACTCATATCCCTTCTCCTACTCCGTTTGTCATCCTCTCTCCCTCTTTGGGCTTTTGTCTTCCTCTTTCCTTTTCTCTCCCTCTCCATACTCCCTCCCGCTCAGTCTCAGCAAAAGTACTGGAAGTTGCACTAGTTTTTTAAGTAAATTAGCTGTCTCATATTTTCCAAATAAACTTTAGTGATTTTTTTTTCTGTATTGTCATGAAGAGATGCCCTTTAAAAATAACTTTGTTCAATTGCACAATACCTCCATCTTTAGCACATGACTGTGTGCCTTCCCCGCCCTTTGGGATTTTCTCAGCTGCCTTTGCCCACTCAGCCACCCGCACCATGCAGCTTCTCACTCATCCTCCAAAACATGAATGGAAAGATGCCCTGTTACTGACCATGAGGTAAGGAAATTGCAAGGTTCTAATTTCCTCTGTGAATTGGAACTTGAGAAAGATGCCAGTGTCAGCCTAGGAAGCTGATGATCCCACTCATCTCCCCAGGAAGCTGAGCCCTAGGGACATTCTGTAGGATGGTTGGATGAGCTCAGGCATGGCTTAGAGCCAGAACTACCTTTGGTTGAAAGTTCTGGTCTTTATGACAAGGTGATTGGCCTACAAGAAGACTTAGAACAGCTTACAAATGTGTACCCTTATGGTAAATAATGTAAGAGCTACCATGTGTGGTGTGATCCTGCTGTGCCAGACAACTGGTTCGGCAGGTTGCATACACTGTAGAATTAAACACTTTGCCTTTCTTGCAAATAAAATAAAATAAAACAAAAACCAAATAAACAAAGCAACTAAATTCCGAGAAAGATGGTAAAGGTGATTGCAAATTCCTTCCATGGGTACCTACCTGTCATCTACAGAATAAAAGGCAAACTCTGCTCTCTGACTTCCCCCTTCAGATAGCCTACCTTCTGACCACAGCGAATTAATGTGTGTGTTCATCTCATACCTATAGGTCTTTGCACATGACGTTCCCTCTGCCTGGAGACTGTTTCACCAATTTCTATTCATCCTTCAAGACAAAGCATTCATTGACTCCCCAGGTGAACTTAGGTCCTCCTTCCGTATGAACTTCCCTTTGTTCACAGCTTCATTACATCAGTGACCCTATTGCATTGTACTCATCTGACTGCCTTCAAATCTTCCTAGCCAGGCCACAGGCTCATTAAGGTCAGGAATGTATCCCTTTACCTAGTAGGCAAGTGTCCAATAAATATTTATTGAAAGAATGTGCAAACAAGTGAATAAACAGATGTTCCTTGAAGGCAGAGGGAAGCCCTCCTCCCTTCTGGCACTCAGTTCTCCTCATCTACCTGTCACAGAGCAGAGTCCCATTGTGGCTCCTTCTTTGTGGGAGGTCTCCAGCTGGACCAGGCCTGAGTAAACGTAGCGTGTCATGAATGCCTTGGCATTAAGCATGTTGTCGACACATAGGACCGTGTCAGTTTGCTCCGTTCTCAACAGCAGGATGTACTGGGGTTGATTTATATGGTGTTAAAGGGAAGCTGCTGAAGGTCACAGGCTTGACCAGTATGAACTGTTACCTATAATCACAAGTTCAGTTATGTTTCATTTCATGGAGAGAGCCAACTCCCACAGATACCAAATGGAGAATGAGAATATATCTTGCAAATTTTAAATACTACGGAACATACATGTAGATGGGGAATCCCTAATTCTTAGTTTCATGTGGGAACCAGCTCTAGACAATTTAAAGATAATATTTTACTTACCATATATTTGCATAGTATGTACCTTCATGAAATGTTGGAAGGACAAGAGAACCAGATCCCAAAACTAGACACTGAGAAAGGGCAGCTAGACACTGGAACCAGAGCCAAAATCAGGCCACAGAGCCATTACAAGGTCTCCTACTGTTGCTTCCTCTGAGCATGGAAAGCTGCAACTGGTAGTGTCCACAGCCCTGACAGCTGCCCCCAGACTTCACTGCAGGTTCTGGAACTTGGAAGTGGCTGCTGACACCAGAAAGACTTTTGAACTATTACTCCCTCATTTCGTCAGTAGCTCCAGACCCAAAATGCTGCACTGGTGTGTCTGATTTGTATGCCCACATCCTAACCAGAAGATGGAGTGGGAAAGGGTCATGCTGCCTTTCGGCTTCCATAGTGGGAAGTGTGTTCAGGTTTATAAGTCACGAAGTCCTCAAACACAAGAGCAAAAGTCAAAATGATGACGTCAGCTACACGCTTCAAGACTGTCTTCACATGTTGATGACTACTTGAAGGAAGTAGGAGTGTTTCCAGTTAACATTTTTGAATGTCATCTCACTTTCTAAAAAAAATATAAGAGAAAAGGAAATCAAACCATTAAAAAAAATTAACAACTTATCTCCTAATTATTTGTGTATACATCTTATTTCCAATTCTAGATCATGAGTTTTAGGTAGACATAAGTAAGTTTAACTCATCTGTGCGTTCCATAGGAATGTAATGTCCAGGAAGACATCACAAGAGGAAGAATAACATTGAGTGGATTTCTAATTTTGCCCCACTATTATCCTATACTCATCCTCCTTGTTTTACGACTTTCAGATCTTTGCTAACGCTAACCACTATACTGGAAGTATCCTTCTCTGTTCTCTTTATTTATCTGAATTCTAATAATTGTCTTAAGAAAAAAAAAGTGTGTGTGTATGTGTTAGAAGGCAGACACAAAAAGATCTTGATGCAAAATAAAATGAACTCAATTGCAAGGGAAGGATTCAATTTTATTTGTCTACGTTTACTAGCAGGTGATGGCAAACACAAAGTTCCACGTTTAACTGTTTCCAAAACTATAATTCTATGTCTCTAATGAATTACTTTATAAGTTAAATTGGATTTCCTTAAACTTACGACACCATAATCATCATCTCCCTTGCCTGGAAACTTCCTATTAATAGAAGCTCCTGTCTTCAGTCTTAAAAACTTTAAATTAGGCTTGACTTACTATGTCCATCTATCCCTCAAAATCAGTAAATTATCGTAGTCTGCCATTTTGCTTTCTTCAAAGTGCCTCGTGTCCTTCCCTTCTTCTTTTGTCCCCTCTCCATTACACCTTCAGAATCCATGCTAGGTTACTCATGCAGATCTCCAGTGGCTTCCTTGACACCAACCTCCCTTCTCTAGTATGTACTCCACATATTTGCCTGGGTTAATCATCCCTAAATATTTATTTCAAAGTCTTGGTCTTCTGCTCAGGGGAACTCATTCGCTTGTTATTTCCTGCCTCATTATGCTAAACTTTTTTGCCATGTGTCCAGAGATTCTCTATTGTGAAAGCATGTGAACACATCAATGCCATGTCCTAGAACTCCCCAAACGCAGATTTGATATAGTTCTGTATGCTCTTGTTTAATTTTCCTTCTCAGATTACAAATACTTGAACAAAAATACAGCCTGTATCACATTTCTACTCATCTAGGTCATTCTTGTTCTCTGAGCCTTGTCACAGAGTCCTGTCTCTGGGTACTTCTATAAAGTCTATCCATCTCTCAGGGTCCCACACCAACTACTCATTGGCCACCCTTCTTTGTATGTTTATAAGATTGACATTTTATACTACACAAAGTAACATTTAAATAATTCTTCTATTTTATCAATCTGGTCATTGATTCAAACATGTTAGTCTTGACTCTCTACCTAGAATTGATGTATCTTGAGTTTAGGAATTATGCTTTCTGCTTATATATTTCTTCTAATGCCCACTTTAGTACTTGCTGAGAACATTTTGAATAACCAATAACTATTTATTGATTGATATTAGATCCTATATAGAGTCCAGTTTTTCTTATGGAAAACTTAGTTCTAGGATACCAAATCAACATACCTTTTTAGCGATCATGCTAGAATTGCAGATTCTTAAACAAATTCCTTGTATATTCCTGGTTTTTGTGTTTAATGTTTTAAAAAGCCACATTTCAGATCAGAGAAAGGAACAGTCTTCCGATTTCAGTGACCTGAAGTGCTGGGCCCTATGATTCATGGAGAGTCTTGAATTCCTGGCTCCCTAATAATCCCATCAACTTGGCAATTACTCAGAATATCTTTTATCATGAATTCATTCGTGATACACAAGCAGTCACATCACAGAATCTTTAAAGTACCCAGATGTTCCCAGCATTCCGAATATCTGCTCTGGAATGTTTCTCTGAGGCTCCATTGTATAATTGCTCTGGCCCCTTGGCTGGGACAGACCTGTCAACAAGTAAGGACTTGATGCAATCAGCCAAGTTTCATGCTCCTTATGCCACTCACACACTCAACTTGGTCCTTCTGTCTTCAAAGTCGTCTGCCTTCAGTAAAACACACATTCCTCTTCAGCCAATCTTTTTGTATCTTCTTTTAGTGAATGAGATGGTTTTCCTAGACTTATGTGACACTATCGGCCTCTGACTTCCTCAGAGAAGAAAGTCAGAAAGCCAAAAACTGGTCAAAGCTCACATTTTTGTTTTGAATGACCACAGAGTAACTGGTATGACAGCAAATGATGAAGTGAACAAGCGATCACTGGCATTTGTAGCATAACTTTCCTTGTTAACTTGATTTCTCATGTTATTTCATAGAACTACTTCAAGTGAGAAAAACCTATGTAAAACTTCAAAATCACATTTAATGCAGTTATTTACTTCTATTGAATTCAAAAATATATTTATAGACTAATTCTTTAATTTCCTATTAGTTTTTTTTTTAACATTAGAAGAATTCGTCATTTTAGCTTTCACAGACAAAGTTCAGCACCCTTATGTTTGGTGGAGCCCTCATGGCTTTTTCTTTGGAGAAGGGGATTGATTACCTGGAGAGCATGCAACTCTTCTCCTTAGGGTTTCAAAGTAAAGAGGGCATTTAAAAAAGCTATTTACCCTGTTACCATTCTTGGGGCTGCCATAACAAAATATCACAAATTGTGGGTGACTTTAAATAACAGCCCTGGTGGTGCAGTGGTTAAGAGCTTGGCTGCTAACCAAAAGGTCAGAAGTTTGAATCCACCAGTCGCTCCTTGGAAACCCTGTGGGGCAGTTCTACCCTGTCCTATAGGGTCGCTATGAGTCAGAATCGACTCTATGGCAATGAGTAAGTAGGTTAAATAACATAAATTTATTTTCTCACAGTTCTGGAGGCTAGGAGTCCAAATTCAGTGTCAGTGGGCTATGTTCTCTCCCAAGGCTCTATAGGAAGATCCTTTCTTGTCTCTCCCAGCTTCTGGTAGCCCCAGGTGTTTCTTGGCATTCCTTCACTTCTTCACATGACTGTCTTCCCCTATGTATCTGTCTCTGTGTTTCCTTTCCTCTTTCATAAGGGTAACACTTATTAAGCCCCACCCTACTCCAGTATGACCTCATGTTAACTTAACTGATAATGTCTTCAAAGACTCTATTTCCAAACAAGTTCGTGGTTAAAGGTACCAGTCTGAATCCATGACGTGCTTCTTGGAAACCTTGCGGAGCAGTTCTACTCTGTCTTATCGGGTCGCTATGAGTCGGGATCAACTCAATGATAACGGATTTTTTTTTAATATTTGGTAGCAGTCATTTAAATTGCTTGAAAAAATGTCTAGAAACAAAGTCAACTGATAATGTTTCTTCGCAGTTTCATAATAAAACCAAACCAAACCCGTTGCTGTCTAGTCAATTCCGACTCATAGCGACCCTACAGAACAGAGTAGAACTTCCCCATAGGATTTCATAATAGTTACTTAAAAAAATATATGATTTTATGCTCTACTAATTAGAATTTGAGGAGCCCTGGTGGCACAATGCTTAAGCTCTGGGCTGCCCATCAAAAGATTGACAGTTCAAACCTACCAGGAGCTCTGTGGGAGAAAAGACCTGGCGATCTGCTCCTATAAAGATCACAACTTTAGAAACCCTATAGGCAGTTCTATTCTGTCCTGCATGGTCACTATGAGTTGGAATTGACTCGATGGCACACAGCCAAAACAGCAGTTGAAGGTTATCAGATATATACAGAGGCTGTGATTCCACTGGACTCAGCAGTGATCAGATTCGAAATTCCATTCTTCAGTTCTTGCTCTAAGTCCTAGGAATAGTTACAAAGTGGAAGAAGCGGCGTGAGGGGGCAGAATGATAGAACTTTAGGCCATTGGAAGAGGCATGAAGAGAGGATCCCTTGATGGAGAAGTTGGAAAAAGGCCAAAGGTGATTTTCCGTCAAAGATGATTTCGAAGTCTTTCATGGGGTAGTGGGGCTAGATTTTTCCCTATGTTGGTCCAAATGGCAGAGCTAGGACCAAAGGAGAGAGATTCTAGGGAGCTAGATAACCACTGAGAGTAATATAAAGACTTTTTTAAAAATAGAAATTAATGGTGGCCAATATTGGAATAGACCATGTGAACCAGAGAGTTTCCCATCACTGGATAAATTCAAGGGGAAGTTGAACCCGTCTCCAGCGGCAGCATAGCAGAAAGTTTTCCTGCGCTGGCTGTGTGGTGGGCTACTTGGGTACTAGGTTACTGTCAAGTAAATTCTTCTTCAGAAGGAGGATTTTGCAAAGCTATGAATAGCTGACAAAAATTACTTCTTATCATGGTGTTACGGATTGAATTGTGTCCCCCCAAAAGAGATATGTGGAAATTCTAAACTCTGGTACATTTAACCACGAACTTGTTTGGAAATAGAGTCTTTGAAGACATTATCAGTTAGGTTAACATGAGGTCATACTGGAGTAGGGTGGGGCTTAATAAGTGTTACCCTTATGAAAGAGGAGAGGAAACACAGAGACAGATACATAGGGGAAGACAGTCATGTGAAGAAGTGAAGGAATGCCAAGAAACACCTGGGGCTACCAGAAGCTGGGAGAAACAAGAAAGGATCTTCCTATAGAGCCTTGGGAGAGAACATAGCCCACTGACACTCTGAATTTGGACTCCTAGCCTCCAGAACTGTGAGAAAATAAATTTATGTTATTTAACCTACTTACTCATTGCCATAGAGTCGATTCTGACTCATAGCGACCCTATAGGACAGGGTAGAACTGCCCCATAGGGTTTCCAAGGAGCGACTGGTGGATTCAAACTTCTGACCTTTTGGTTAGCAGCCAAGCTCTTAACCACTGCACCACCAGGGCTGTTATTTAAAGTCACCCACAATTTGTGATATTTTGTTATGGCTGCCCCAAGAATGGTGACAGGGTAAATAGCTTTTTCAAATGCCCTCTTTACTTTGAAACCCTAGGTGGAAGAGTTGCATGCTCTCCAGGTAATCAATCCCCTTCTCCAAAGAAAAAGCCTAAGTGCCGGAGAGCAGCATGGCAAAGAAAGGAGAGCTGAGTGGGTCAAAAAAGAGATGACAAATGTTCCGGTGTAGCAGGGATGCATCACTTTTCCTTACATATTGCAACAGGGGTGATTTCATTTCCTAGACAGTTGTGCAATTTCATGAGATTTCAGAAAAGCACAAATGGTTCTGCTTCCACATGATTGTCCTGTTCCATTCAATGACCAGGTTAATAAGAGAACACTAGCTCCATGCTTGCCATAGTAATAACAACACAAAGACTCTTCCAGACACTTTACATGTATTATAAATTCAATAAAGAAAACTTAGCTCTTTTTAACAGAAAAGAAAACCAAGACAGAGCAAATATTGATGAGATAACATGAGTCGGCCACCTTAAAATAGCTAAATTTAAATATAAAAACCTTATATCTCTTTTACCAAATAATATAAAGAAGGAATTTCCAACTATTTCTCTCTGGTGCATATTCTTTGGTAATAAAAATAAGGTAACATTTTAATGACATGTCTTTTTAAATATGTTACTGTTTTTGGTGAAAGTTTACAAAGGAAATTAGGTTCTCGTTTCACAATTTCTACACATATTGTTCAGTGGCATTGGTTACATTTTTCACAATATATCAGCATTCTCCTTATTGGCATTTTGGTTGTTCTGTTTCTGTTAATCTACATTCCCTGTGCCCCCTTGCCTTCTCATCTTTGGTCTAGGGTAAACGTTAACCATTTGGTTTCTAGTTGATTATTTTGAGGAGCACAGTACTCATAGGTGATATTATTTATTTTATGGTCCAATCTGTCATTTAGCTGAAAGATGATCTCTAGGAGTGATTTGAGTTCCAAGTTTAAAGAGTATTTCGGGGCAATCGTCTAGAGGGGTCATCTAGTCTCCACCAGTCCACTAAGTCTGGACTTTAATTAGGAATTTGAGTTTTGGTATACATTTTTCATAAAGCATACTTACCCCCCACCCCTTTCCCTGGTAACCTATGGGGCAGTTCTACTTTGTCTTATAGGGTTACTGTAAGTTGGAATCGATTCAACGGGCAACGAATTTGGTTTTTGGATCCTTGAGCACGGGATGTACTTCCATTTTTGTAGGTCTTTTTAGTCTCTTGTAGCAGTGTTTTATAATTCTCATTGCATAAGTCTTTTATATCCTTGGTTAGGTTAATTTCTAGGTATTTTATTAATTTGGGGGCTATAGTAAAGGTATTGTTTTCTAAATTTCTTTTTTGGAGTAGTCCTTGTTAGTGTAGAGGAACTCAACTGATTTTTGTATGTTGATCTTGTATCCTGCAACATTGCTGAAATTTTCTGTTAGTTCCAGCAGTTTTCTTGTGGAATCTTTTGGGTCTTCTGTATATAGAATCATGCCATCTGCAAATAGTGACAATTTTACTTCTCTTTTTCCAGTTTGGCTACCTTTTTTCCTCTTTCTTTTTTCAGTGCTCTGGGTAGAACTTCCACTAGAGTAAGAGTGATGATAATAGCCATCCTTAGCTCATTCCTGTTCTCAGAGCGAAAGTTCTCAGCCTTACTTCATTGAATATCATGTTGGCTGTTGGTTTTTCATATATGTTCTTAATTATGTTGAGAAATTTCCCTTTTCTATTCCTATTTTGCTGAGACTTTGTATCAGGAAAGAGTGCTGAATTTTAACAAATGCATCAATTAGTATCATCATGTGGTTCCCACTTGATTGTGGTGTATGATTTTTTTTTTTTTTTAATATGTTTCTGTAGTCTATTGGCTAAAATCTTGTTGAAAATTTTTGCATCTATGTTTGTAAGGGGCGTTGGTCTGTAGTTTTCTTTTTTCGTGACATCTTTGCCTGGTTTCAGTATCAAGGTTATGCTGGCTCCATAGAAGGTGTTTGGTAGTATTTCTTCCTCTTCTATGGGTTTGAAGAGATTGAGTATGATTGATGCCAACTCTTCTCTGAATGTTTGGTAGAATTCTCCAGTGTAGCCATCTGGTCCTGAGGGTTTTTTTTTGGCAATTTTTTGATGACACTTTCGATCTTTTCTTTTGTGATGGGTCTGTTTAAATTTTCCACCTTTGTTTGTGATAATTTGGAAAGGCAGTGTGTTTATAAGAATTTGTTCATTTTCTCTAGGTTTTCAAATTTGTTGGACTATAATTTTTCATAGTAATCAGTTATGATCTTCTTTATCTCTGATGGATCTATTATTTCTTAATATGGCTATTTGCCTCTTCTAGATGTTTTCTTTTATCAGTCTATCCAGTGGTTTGTCTATTTAGTTGATCCTTCCAAAGAACTGACTTCTGGTTTTGTTAATTTTTTCAAGTGTGTTCCTATTTTCTAATTCACTTATATCTGCCCTGATTTTCTATTTTATTTACTTATTTATTTTTGCTTGCTTTTGGCTCCTTTTGCTCTTTCTTTTCTGTTTGTCCAAGTTGTCTATTTAAGTTAGTGATTTTGGATCTTTCTTCTTTTTAATATAGGCATTTATTGCTATATATTTCCCTCCAAGTACTGCTTTTGCTGTGTCCCAAAGGTTTTGATATGTTGTGTTTTCATTTTCATTTGATTCTAGGAATTTTTCTGTTTCACTGTTGTTGTCTTGTATGACCCAATAACTTTTATAGTGTATTATTTAGTTTCCATGTAATTAATTTTTTTTCCTTATTTATCCTCTTGTTAATTTCTAGTTTCATACCGTTATGGTCCGAGGAGATGTTTTGTATGATTTCAATCTTTTAAAATTTGTTGAGACTTGTTTTGTGACTTAGCATATGTTCTGTTCTGGAAACTGATCCATGAGTGCAGGAGTTCTGATGTTGGGTGGAATGTTCTAGATATGTCTGCTAGATCCAATTGACTTATGGTTTTATTTAAGTTCTCAATAATTTAGTGATTTTTTTCTTAGATGTCTGTCTATAATGGAAAATGCTATGTTGAAATTCCTTACTATTATTGTGGAGTTGTCTACGTCTCCTTTCATATTAGTCAGAATTAGTTTCATATATTTTGGTGCACTGTTGTTAGGTGCATATATATATTTATAATTGTGATGTCTTCTTGTTGAATTGACCCTCTTATTATTACATAATGTTCTTCTCTATCTTTTGTAATAGATTTTGAGTCAAACTCTATTTTATCTGATACCAGTATGGCCACCCCTGCTCTTTTTTATTTACTTGTTGTATGGAATATTTTTCTCCATCCTTTTAGGGTCAGTCTGCTTGTGTCCTTGTGTCTAAGGCAGGTTTCTTGTAGATAGCAAAAGGATGGATCAGGTTTTTTTTTGTTTTTGTTTTCGTTTTAATCCATTTTGCCACTCTCTGCCTTTTACAAGGGGCATTTAGCCCATTTACGTTTAAGGTTATTACTGAAAATTAATTGTCTAACTCACTCATTTTATCATTTGCTTTTTGAGTTTTATATATCTTTTTGTTTATTGCACTGATTTTTCTGCTTTTGTTTGTATTTGGGTGCTTTCTCGTGATAAGCCTTTTTGTTAACTTGCTTCTTTTCTCTTGAGTGTTTCTTCTTAGTGATTCTTTAGTGGTTACCACATATATTACATTATGTGACTTACAATTACTACAGCATCTAGTGTAAGAATAACTGTTAACATACAAACTTAGCGTAATAAATCTATTTGTGATAGGCCCTTCCCTCGCCCATTTCTGTTGATGTATCTCCATTAACATCAATATACAAACTATATTCCATAGGTTTAGTTTGTACTTGTATCTTAATGTTCTTGCCTTTCCATTTGGAATACTCCCTTGCATAATACTTGCAAAGTTGGTCTGGTAGTGGCAAATTCCCTGAGCTTCTGTTTTTGGGGGAATGTCTTGATTACCCCCTCATTTCTGAATGACAGCTTTGCTGGGTAAAGTATTCTTGGCTGGCAATTGTTTGGGTTCAGTATTTTAATATGTCACTCCATTGTCTTCTGGCCTCTAGAGTTTCTGGGGAAAAGTCCGTGTTGATTCTTATGAAAGAGCCTTGGTATGTCAAATTGTGTTTTTCTTTTCCTGCTTTCAAAAATCTCTCCTTGTCTTTGGTTTTCAAGAATTTTATTAGGATATATTACGGAGTTGATCCTTTTGTGTCTCTTCTGATTGAGATTTGTGTAGCTTCCTGTATTTGCAGGCTTGGTTCTCTGCTCAGGTCTGGGAAATTCTCTCTGATTATCTCTTGGAAAATTTTTTCTATGCCTTTATTGTTGTCATGGTGCTCTGGGATTTCAATAATTCTAATAGATTTCTTAGCTGAATCCCACATTTCTTTTGGGGTTTGTTTTTCTTTGTTCATTTCTCTTGTTTCTCTTGAGACTAAGTAAGTTCTGATATTTTGTTTTCTAATTCAGATATTCTATCTCCTGTTTATTTGACTCTGTTATTGTGTTTCTCTTGCTTTTTTCTAATTCGTATGTTTTATTCTTCAGTTTGGTAGTTCTTTTTGGTTTTTTTTAATGTTTTCAAATTCCTTGTTGAATCTCTCATTTTGTTCTTCCATTTGGTTTCTGAACTCTGCTAGTTTGTTTTTTGTGCTTTTCACTTTCTTTAAACATATTTAGCACCATAGTCTGAAAATTTTCCATTCTTTGCATTACTCTGGCCTTCATAGGAGACGTTTCCTCTTCTTCATGTTTTCCTTTTGAGTGTTCTATCTTCTATTGTGATTTTGTGTTTTTTACTATTTTTTGTTGAACTGGAGCCATTGTGTTATCTTTTCTTTAAATTTTTAATTCTGTTTATTGTGAAAGGAGCCCTGGTGGCGCAGTGGTTAAGGCGCTTGGCTGCTAACTGAAAGGTCAGTAGTTCAAACCCACTAGCTGCTCTGTGGGAGAAAGATGTGGAAGCCTGCTTCCATAAAGATTACAGCCTTGGAAACCCTTTGGGGAAGTTCTACTCTGTCCCTGTTCAAGAGACATGTATGCTTGGTCCCCGGGATTCAATACGCATGCACGGGAGGGGTTATTTTACTGGCCTCCTCTGCTAGTGTGTACTGTGGGGATCGACTTTACTGTGGCGACAGTAAGGGTTTTTTAGTCTTCCTCTCATCAGCGCCCCTGCACTGGCACACCCACTACCCACAGTGTCCCGCTGGGGGCCGCCTCCTGCTTGCCTGTCAATCTGGACCCTTCCCCTCCCTCCGTTGTCTTTGCAGCCCTCCCCATTCCTAATGCCTGTTACTTTCAGGCCTCAGCTAGGTTCAAAGTACTGGTACCCAGCGTTAAGGACTTCCTTTGCCCTCTCCCACTTGTGTGACCCACGAACTCCGATGGTCAATTTGCACCACCTTAATTCGGCTAGAGCTTTCTCAGATAAGCTTCCTTTCTGTGTTCCCTGCTCGAGGTGTTAACTCAGCCCCATCCCAAAATGGCTGCCATGAGCTAGCAATCCGGATATTAGTGGCAGGATCTCTCAGTTTCTATGCAGACCCCATCCCTCCTGTCCCCTATTTCTGGACTCGCTCCAATTCTCCAATTCCTCAGATGCTGTCTGGAGTTCCAAGAACTCAGTCTGTGCTTGTTTTTAGTCACTGTTCAATGTGTTAGTTGCTGGGTAAGTAGAAGCGAGTGTCCACTCACTTTGCCATCTTGCTCCACCCCCACAACTTGTCCTTTTAGACTTGGTCACTGTGCCATATATCTAAGGAACTAGGATCAAAGAGGCATCATATTTGGTAAAGTGGTGCATCAGTGAAAATGAAGGAAACCCTCAATAAGATGGATGGACACAATAGCCTCAAGAATGCGCTCAAATATACCAATGATCATGAAGATGGCGCAAGACTGGGCAACCTTTCATTCTGTTATACGTAAGGTCACCATGTGTCTGAGCTGACTCTATGCGCTATGACAACTAACAACAACAGGGTCAGAGAGGTTAAAGAGTTCACCCAAGGTTTCATCATTCTGAGGGCAAAGTTGGACTCTAAGTCCGTTTCTGCTGCTCTCACCCCACTCACAACCACCTCCATGTTTCTTTTGAGGGCAGCTCAATGCACATAGCTGTGATGAAGAATGACTATAAATAGAGGAATTTCATGTGCTGAGCATGCTGCTGAGGAGCAGCCTCATGAGACAGTTTCCAGATAATGCCAAAGGTGTGTGTGAATAGGTGCGCATGCTCATGAGCTGGAGATGAAGGGGCCTTCCTTCCACCCAAAGGTGAGGAACGCTGCCTTGGCTCTTTGTATTTCATTAGTAGAGTGGCCGTAGAACTGATTGTCCAAACCAGCACACTTTTGAGAGTGAAAGCGGACGCTGCTAATAATTGTGCAGGTGTAAACACAAAACCCTCTCAGGTAAATCAAAACGTCCAATCACCATCTCCCCTGGCTTTGATCATATCCTTACAATGTTAAGGTCTTCTTTTCTTCAGATCTTTGCTTGGATATAAACACAGAAGAGCTTCTGTTAGTACACCAGTTCTCTTTGGCTTCCTAGTTTTATTAAAAACCAAAAAGTGATTGCTCTTTCTCTACCTCCAGCTAATTTCCCTTTAAAATATTCTGTTTCCATAGTAATCACTCACATTTTTTTTTTCCTAAATAGAGTTTAATAGATCTTGCTAATACATTGATTTATCAGGGATTTAAGCATTAAGGTTCTCTACTCTTTTTTTTTAATCAAAAATAATTTTTTTAATAGGAGGAAATCTGTGTAATCCAAAAAAAAATTGTTCTGTATCTCCTTTCAGTGTGCAGGCAGCTTCTGAGATTCTCAACTTGAACACAACTCCTATGGCTTGATTTTCTTAAAGGATTGTCAGTACCCTCCCACACTGACCTTCCCATCAGATTCTGAGTTTCACTTCGGACATCATCGCACAGCAAAGTGGTGAATGTGAAAATAACGCGTGGGGAAAAATAATTGTGAGAGACAGAATCAAATAGGGAGTCGTGGGACATACACTGGAGAATGGATTAGAGGGGAATGAACGAATACTGGGGTGGTGGGTACTACTGTTACCTCCCAGTACCCACACCCTTTCATCTATCTCACCCTGTAGCTACTTAAATTTACATAACTTAAAAGTAAATAAAATGAAAAATATGATTTTGCAGTAGCACTAACCACATTTCAATGCTTGATAGTTATGTGTGGCTAGTGGCTACCACATTGGACAGCGCAGGTCTAGACCATTTCCTTCACTGCAGAAAGTTCTATTGGACAGTCTTGTTTTAACTGAATTCTGATTTTGGTTCAGTATATTCCCTCCCCTTCACTGCCCACATTAGTCAAAGGAAACTATATCCTAGTAAGTCTTAGCCAATATAGCAAGTAACCCTATTTTGTCTTGCCAGGGACTAGTTGAAGAATCCAAGCTAAAGCTAACCAATGCATGCTGACTCCTGGTTATAAATATTTGTCCAGACACTGAACACATGTGTTAGCCCAATTAGACTAGGGTGAATATATTCCCTCTCTCCTAAAGGATAGGAACAGGAAAGAATTTTTTTCCCTATTGTTGCTGGCAGCCAAGTTGTGACCATTAGGGAAGCTAGCCTAAGGACAAAGCTGACAAATAGAGGAAGGGAGAGCAACAGAGATGCAGAGAAGGGGGGTAAGAGCCCTGATAGCATCACATCAGGAGCTAGTCCTACCTCTGGATTTCTCCTTAAGTGAGATGATAAATGTCATCCTTTAAGTCCATTTGAAACCAGGACTTTATCACTTGCAACTCAAAGCCCTTTAACCAATACATCTGGATTCTGGTCCTGTCTCTGCCACAGAGTAATCATGTGACGTTGAGTGAATCCTGCAACCTCTCTGGGCCTACACATCTTAATGTATCAGATGGCAGAAACAGAGGTCTGCAAGTTCCCTTAATAAGATCCTCAAAACCCTAAAGACTTGCTTGAAGTAAGAATCAGCAATAGGAAATGGTGACAGCAATACTGCTCACCAGAAGTACTTGGTGGCCCTGAGGAGTCCCAGGCACAGAGGCATGACTAACCCATGCTGCTCATCACGTAGCCTTGGAAGTCCTCAAGAGGAGATGATCTGTCATTTGCCCACATGGATGCTGAATACGTCTTGCTTCAGGGGGGTGTTAATTTAAATGCTGGTGACTCATGGCCTCCTGCTGTCTCTCTAAGATGTAGGCATGACATTAGCACAGCTCAATGTAATGTTTTTCAGTATGCCCAATTCAGGGTCCTCCCTTCCTTTTTGTCTCTGTATTAATTATATATTCCCACTGATTTATAAAAAAATTAATACCCTTGATTTTTCTTTCTAAGATGTGGAGTTGACTGTAATCTGACACTTTCAAGACTCTTTTTCTTTCCCAACTCTACTTCCATTGTGTTCATTCCTCTGGTTCTATAGCCTAATTAATTTTCCATTTTTTCATCAATGCCAAAAACCAGTTGCCATCCAGTTGACTTTGACTCATGGAGACACCATGTGGTTCAGAGAAGAACTGCACTCCATAGTGTTTTCAATGACTTATTTTTTCAGAAGTAGATCACCAGGCCTTTCTTCCCAGGCACCTCTGGGTGAACTCGAACCTTCAACCTTTTGGTTAGTTGAACGCATTAACTGTTTGCTCCTGGAAATTATCCTTGATTCCTCTGTCCCTCTCATCTCTACATGCAATGAGTGATTAATGTTGTCCTGTTTACTTTCTAAATATTTTGTGCATTCATTGTTTCCCTCCAGCCTCTCTGCTATTGTTTATCTGGATTATCTTGTTTGTCAGGATTATTGCATTACCTCTTAAAGGGTCTACTATCAAACATGTAGGTCCCCCACACTGCCACGAGAACACACCCTCTAAAACCTATGTCTCATTATATGATCCCCTATCTCAAATTTTTTAATAACTCCATATTAGATTTATGACCCATCCTAACCCTTTAACATAGCCCAGGAAGATCTCTCTCATTTACTCCTCCTGCATCTCCAGACTCCTTTCTCACTGCTCTAGCCACATGTAACACTAAGGTGTGCATGTTCTTGCAGGCCACCATGTCTCTGTACCTATTCTTCACTCTCCCTGGAATTCCTTTCCTTTCTTGACCATCCACATGGCTGCTCCCATATGTCCATTAAGAGCCAACTGAAGCAGCAACTCCTCTGCAAGTTGCCACCACCTATCCCAGGTAGAGCCAAGCATGCCCTCGTTATGATCTCATCTCATTTCATGAGTGCACTTGTCAACCTCTCTACCAGCACAAGGGTCATGTATTAGATGCCCACCCCTGGCCACCTTATTTAAAACTGCAACTTCCCCCTCATCTTCCTTTTCCTTCTCTTATAATATTTAGCATCTTCTCACATTCTCTATAAATTTATTATTTAGTATGCTTAGTGTTTATAGTCTGTTTCCTCCTTCACAATGACAGGGATCTTTCTTTCATTCGCTGAAATATCCCAAGTGCCTAGAATGGTGTTCAATAAACATTTGTTGAATAAATGGCCACATCTTTGTACCTTCAGAACCTGATATAGTTTCTAGAAAATATTAAGTTCTCAAATAAATATTTGATAGCACATTTTTATAACATCCATAAACACAATAGCTAATATTTTCTGAACTCTCACCGTGTGCCAAATGCTTGCTACACATCATCTCGCTAAACCCTCACAACAACTCTAATGAGGGAGGTTATTTATTTAGAAGTAAGAAATTTGAGGCTTTGAGAAATGAAGAAACTTGCCCAAGGTAAATAAGCAATGGAACTGAGATTCAAACAGGAAGTTTGACTCCAATGCCTACAATTTAATAACGATATTGTTCCACCGACAATGATCAACTATTTGTTCTTCTTCTTGTTAAATATTCTTTTTGGGCTATATTTTTAACCTCATATACTAAGCAATGGGACGGCTAATCTCTGGGCATAAAAGAAAGTGATAGGGCAATTTGTGTTGGAATTGTGTAGTTAGATATATTTTGTAGTTAAATATTTTGGAAGAAAGTAAAAGCAATGCTTGTAGTTTGCTTGCTGATTACTCTGAAAGAAATAAAGCTATTAGGCTGGCATTGACCTCACAGGGCCAGCACCATCCTGAAAACAGATCAGCTCGGAACGCAAGTTACAGAGGATGTCAACAGAAGACACACCTGATGTTCCCTTGCCTTTTTTCTAGTTTGCCTCACCAAGAATGAGGTGTCCCTGCCTGAGCACGTATCAATTGCACATCAGCAGTTGAAGGAGTCACCTTCACCTATGATATTAGCCCACACCTACGTGGACACACACATACACACACACTACAGAACCAGACACTTATGGCTTATGGGCTTCAGATTCTGCCCCAGAAAATCCTGGAGGAATTTACTCCAACAGCCTGATAATTTTTTTTTTTTTGTTAAAGCATCACTGCAATTACTTCAATGCAGTAATTTTCATTCTGGGGTCCATTGGGTCACCACAAAGGTGGATTACCAAGCCCAGTGTAACTAAGCTGATATGTTTTGTAATTCTAGTCATCTTCTTTTGCAGCAAGGATGGTAAGACTTTGACTCACTCTCCTTAGACATGTCATCAGGAAAGACCAATTGCTAGAAGAGGACATTATGTTTGATAAATTAGAAGGCCAGCAAAAAGAAATAAGTGGATTGATTCAATAGCCATAATGGACTCAAACGTACCAACGATCATGAAGATGGCGCAGGATCAGGCAACATTTCCTTCTCTTATACATAAGATCACCATGAGTTGGCGCTGACTCAGTGGCAACTAACAGTCATCTTTTGTTTCACAGAATTAAAAAATAAATAAATTAGAATCCTATATATTTTATAGAAAATATGATGCATTATATATTTAATATTATCTGTTAACACATTCTGAAGATTTTTTTTCCATCTCAGTCAATGATCTTCAAAATTCGTCTTTAGTGAGTGTTCTACATTCCACCTTAACAATGCATCATTTATTTAACTATTCTCTATATGTTGCACTTTGAAGTTGTTTCCAGTTTTTCTATGATACATAATTTTTCAATGAATTTCTGTGCACATAAAGTTTACATTTTTTTTTTCCTTGTGCTTTAGGTGAAGGTTTACAGAACAAACGAGCCCCTCATTAAACCGTACACACATGGTTTTATGACGTTGGTTAACAACCCCACAACATGTTGACACTCTCCCTTCTCGACCTTGGATTCCCTATTACTGGCTTTCCTGTCCCCACCTGCCTTCTAGTCCTTATCCCTGGGCTGTTGTGCCCTATTAGTCTCATTTTGTTTTATGGGCCTGTCTAATCTTTGGCTGAAAGGTGAACCTCAAGAGTGACTTCATTACTGAGCTAAAAATGTGTCTGGGGGCCATACTCTTGCGGTTTCTCCAGTCTCTGTCAGGCCAGTAAGTTTGGTCTTTTTGTGTGAGTTAGGATTTTCTTCTACATTTTTCTCCAGCTCTATCCTGGACCCTCTATTGTGATCCCTGTCAGAGCAGTCAGTGGTGGTAGCAAGGCACCATCTAGTTGTACTGGACTCAGTCTGGTGGAAGCCGTAGTAGTTGTAGTCCATTAGTCTTTTAGACTAATCTTTCCCTTGTATCTTTAGTTTTCTTCATTCTGCCTTGCTCCCAAAGGGGTGAGACCAGTGGAGTGTCTTAGATGGCTGCTCACAGGCTTTAAGACCCCAGAGGCTACTCACCAAAGTAGAATGTAGAACACTTTCTTTATAAACTATGTTATGCCAGTTAAGCTAGATGTTCCCCTAGACCATGGTCACCACAGCCCTCAGCCCAGCAATTCGGTGCCTCAGGGAGTTTGAATGTGCCTGTGGACCTTCCATGACCTTGCCTTGTACAAATTGTGCTGGCTTCCCCAGTATTGTGTACTGTCTTACCCTTCACCAAAGTTACCACTTACCTATTGTCTACTTAGTGTTTTTCCATCCCTACCACTCCCTAGTAACCATCAAAGATTGTTTCTTTTTGTATGTAAACCTTTTCATGAATTTTTACAGTAGTGGTCTCATACAATATTTGTCCTTTTCTGATTGACTTATTTCCTCAGCCTAATGCCCTCCAGATTCATCCATGTTATGAGATGCTTCACAGATTCATCATTGTTCTTTATTGTTGAGTAATACTCCATTATGTGTACATACCATAGTTTGTTTGTCCATTTATCTGTTGACGGGCTTCTAAGTTGTTTCCATCTTTTTGCTATTGTGAACAATGCTGCAGTGAACATGGATGTGCATATGTCTATTCGTGTGACATCTTTTATTTTTTTAGGGTATATTCTTAGGAGTAGGATTGCTGGATCATACGGTATTTCTATTTCTAGCTTTCTAAGGAAGTACCATATCGTTTTCCAAAATAGTTGCACCATTTTGCATTCCTACTAGCAGTACATAAGAGTTCCAATCTCTCCACAGCCTCTCCAACATTTGTTATTTTCTATTTTTTTAATTTCATGCCAGTAATCGGGGGTGAGACGGTATCTCATTGTGGTTTGGATTTGCATTTCTCTAATGGGCAGTGATCTCGAGCGTTTCCTCATGTGTCTGTTAGCCATTTTAATGTCTTCTTTGGTAAAGTGTCTGTTCATTTCCTTTGCCTATTTTTTAACGGGATTTTGTTGTTGTAGAGGTGTTGGATTTTCCTGTAGATTTTAGAAATTAGAACTTTGTTGAATTTGTAACAGCCAAAATTTTTTCCCAGTCTGTAGGTTCTTTTTTCGCTCTTTTGGTGAAGTCTTTTGATGAGAATAAATGTTTAATTTTTAGAAGATCCCAGTTATCTAGCTTATCTTCTGGAGTTTGTGTGCAGTTTGTATCCTGTTAATTCCATGTATTAGGGTCTGTAGCATTGATCCTACTTCTTCTATGATCCTTATAGTTTTGGGTTTTATATTTAGGTCTTTGATCCATTTTGAATTAGTTTTTGTGTATGGTGTGAGGTATGGGTCCTGTTTCATTTTTTTGCAGAGGAACATCCAGTTTTGCCAGCACCTTTTGTTAAAAAGACTCTTTCCCCTATTTGATGCACTTTGGACACTTGTTGAAGATCAGGTGACCATAGGTGAACAGATTTACATCTGGGTTCTCAATTATGTTCCACTGGTCAATATAGCTGTCCTTGTACCAGTACCAGGCTGTTTTGATTACAGTAGCTTTATATTAAGTTCTCAGGTCATGTAGTACAAGTCCTCCTACTTTATTCTTCTTCTTCAATAGTGCTTTATTTATCTGGGGCTTCTTTCCTTTCCATATAAAGTTAATGATTAGTTTTTACATCTCTTTAAAGAATGTTCTTGGTATTTGGAAAAGGATTGCATTATATTTGTAAATTGCTTTGGGTAGAATTGTCATTTTCACAATGTTGAGTCTACTTATCCATGAGCATGGTATGTTTTCCCATTTATGTAGATCTCTTTTGGTTTCTTGCAGTAGTGTTTTGTAGTTTTCTTTGTATAGGTCTTTTACATCCCTGGTTAGATTTATTCCTAAGTGTTTTTATTTTTTTAGGGGCTGTTTAAAAGGTATTGTTCTCCCGATTTCCTTTTTGTCATTCTCTTTGTTGATGTATAGGAATCCAACTGATTTTGTATGTTTAAGTTGTATCCTGCTACTCTACTGAATCTTTCTATTAGTTCCAGTAGCTTTCTCACGGAATCTTTAGGGTTTTCTATGTATAGTATCATATCATCTGCAAATAGGGACAGACTTATTTCTTCATTACCAGTTTGGATGCCCTTTAATTCTTTTTTTCTTGCCTTATTGCTCTAGCTAGGACTTTCAGCACAATGTTAAATATGAGTGGTGATAAAAGGCATCCTTGTCTTGTTCCTGTTCTCAAGGGGAATGTTTTCAGCCTATCTCCATTAAGACTGATGTTGGCTGTTGGTTCTGTATAGATGCCCTTGATTATGTTGAGAAATTTCCCTTCTTTACCTATTTTATTGAGAGTTTTTGTCAGAAATCAGTGTTGGACTTTGTCGAATGCCTTTTCTGCGTCAATTGAGATGATTATGTGATTCTTTTCTTGCCTTTTATTTATGTGGTGTGTTATGTTGGTTGATTTTCTAAAGTTGAACCATCCTTGCATACCTGGTGTGAATCCTCCTTGGTCATGGTGTATTATATTTTTGAAATGATGTCAGCATCATATTGGCTAAAATTTTTTTGGCTAAAATTCTATAGGCTAAAATTTTATTGAGAATTTTTGCATCTATATTCATGAGAGATATTGGTCTGTAATTTTCTTTTTTTGTGGCATCTTTGCCTGGTTTTGGTGTCTGGGTTATGTTGGCTTCATAGAAGGAGTTCAGAAATACCATTTGTTTTTCTAAGTTCTGAAATACTTTTAGTAATACTGGTGTAAGCTCATCTCTGCAAGTTTGATAGAATTCTCCAGTAAAGCTATCTGGGCCAGGGCTTTTTTTTTTGTTGTTGGGAGTTTTTGGGTTTTTTTTGTTTTTTTAATTATTATTACCTTTTCAATCTCTTGTCTTGTTATGGGTCTATCCAGATTTTCAATGTTATCTTGTGTTAGTTTGGGTAGGTAGTGTGCTTCTAGAAATTTGTCCATTTCCTCTGGGTTTTCAAAGTTATTGGACTGTAGTTCTTCATAGTACTCTGTTACGTTCCTTTTTATTTCATTTGGGTCTGTTTTAATGTCCTCCATTTCATTCCTTATTTAGGTTATTTGCAAACTCTCCAGTTTTTCCTTTGTCAGTTTGGCCTGTGGTTTGTCAATTTTGTTGATCCTTTCATAGAACTAACTTCTGGTTTTGTTGATTCTTTCTATTGTTTTTCTATTCTCTATTTCATTTATTTCTGCTCTGATCTTATTTCTTCTCTTCTGGTGGCTTTTGGCTTCTTTTGCTGTTCTCTTTCTATTTGTTTGAGTTCTGTAGCTAATGTTTTGATTTTGACTCTTCTTTTTTGTTACGTGCACCTGTTGCTATAAATTGACCTCTGAGCACTGCCTTTGCTGTGTCCCAAAGGTTTCGGTATGATGTGTTTTCATTCTTGTTTGATTCTAGGAATTTTTTGATTCCGTCTCTGATTTCTTCTATTACCCAGTGGTTTTTAAGCAGGGTGTTGTTCAGTTTCCATGTAATTATTTTTCCCTTGTTCTTCCTGTTGTTAATTTCTACTTTGATGGCATTGTGGTCAGAGAAGATACTTTGTATTATCTCAATGTTTTGGATTTTGTTGTGGGTAGCTCTGTGGCCTAAGTTGTGGTCTATTCTGGAGAATGTTCCATGTGCATTGGAAAAGAATGTGTACTTTGCGGCTATTGGGTGGACTGTTCTGTATATGTCTATGAGGTCAAGTTGGCTGATCACACCCTTTAGATCTTCTGTATCCTTCTTTGTTGAGTTTCTTTCTAGATGTTCTGTCCCTTACCAAGAATGTGTGTTGAAGTCTCCTACTATTATTGTGGGACTATCAGTTTCTCTTTTCAGTGCTATTAGAGTTTGTTTTATGCATTTAGGAGCCCTGGCATTGGGTGTGTATGTATTTATTACAGTTATGTCTTCATGATGGATCATCCCTTTAATCATTATATAGTGCCCCTCTTTGCCATTTTGGTGGATTTTGTTTTAAAGTCTATTTTATCTGGGATAAGTATTGCCACTCCTGATCTTTTTTGGTAGCTGTTTGCTTGATATACTTTTTTCCATCTTTGATTTTTAATAAATCTGCATCTTTGTTTCTAAGGTGTTTCTCTTGTAGATGGCAAATTGACAGATCTTGTTTTTAATCCATACTGTCACTCTCTGTCTCTTTACGTGTGCATTTTGGCCATTTACATTCAGTGTAATTATTGATAGGTGTGAGTTTATTGGTGTCATTTTGTAGTGCTTTTTTTTTTTTTGTGGTGCAGACATTTTCTTTCTTCCCCTTACTCTCCTGTCTTGAATTCCTTTTTTTTTTTTTTTTTTTTTTTACTGAGAGTTTATGTTTTTCTTCTTTATTTTGATGAGTGGGTTTGTTAACTTTCTTTGTGGTTACCTTGAAATTTACGCTTATCTTCATAGGTTTGAAGCAGTCTACTATTACTTAATATTGCCTTGCCTGCCTTTCCATTAGAAATTTCTATACCTACACCATTTATTCCCTCTTTCATTGTTCTGACATTGCTGTCATTTACAGATTAACCTCTCTGGTTCCCTGTTGTAAATCTTTTGGTTTTAAATAGTCTTGAGAATTCATTTCCTAGGTTAGTACCTGACTGGTGCAGTCTTGCTTCCTAGATTCAGGCAATTGTGTGATATTGTTTGTTCTCAAACCGAAGGACTCTCTTTAATAATTCTTGTAAGTTTAGTCTGGTTTTTACATATTCCCTTCATTTCTGTTTATCTGGAAATGTCCTAATTTCACCAACATATTTGAAAAAGAGTTTTGCAGGATATATTATTCTTGGTTGGCAATTCTTTTTCTTTCAAGGTTTCATATATGTCATCCTGTTGCCTTCTTGCCTGCATGGTTTCTGCTGAGTAATCAGAGCTTAGTCTTATTGTTTCCCCTCTGTATGTGACTTTTTGTTTTTCTTGAGTTGCTCTCAGGAGTCTTTGTTTGTCTTTGGTCTTAGCGATTGTGATTATGATATGCCTTGGTGATTTTCTTTTGGGGTCTATCCTATATGGGGTTCGTTGAGCTTCTTGGATGGTCAGCTTTTCATCTTTCATGATATTAAGGAAGTTTTCTGTCAGTAATTCTTCAATGATCCTCTCTGTGTTTTCCGTTTTCTCCCCCTGTTCTGAAACTCTGATTACTGGCAAATTTTTGCTTTTGATTGTATCCCATATAATTATCAAGGTTTCTTCATTTTTCTTCATTCTTTTTTCCTGATTTTCCTCAAAGTTGTATCCAAGTATTTGTCTCCAATTTGGATGATCCTGTCTTCCGTTGTTTCAGACCTTCTATGACACTGTCCTTTTCTGGAATCTTGTTTATCTTTTGGATTTCTGAATGCTGTTTTTGTATGATTTCTAGTTGTGATTTTATTTTGGCATTTTTTTTCCTGTATTATTTTCCTGAATTCTTCCATTTTTTTGGTCTGTATTTTCCATGAATTTGTCTGACTTTTCCATGAATTTATTTTTTCCTCATTTTTGTCTCCTTTTCTTCAACTCTTGGATAGCTCTGAATATTAGAGATTTGAATTCCCTATCAGGTAGTTCTAGTGCCTTTTCTTCTACTGGAAAGTCATCTGGTGTTTTATTTTGGATGCCTACTGGAACCATCCTGTCCTTTTTTTTTAAATATCTTTTAATATTGTCCACTGTCTTTGGGACATTCAGTAGTTATTTTCCTCATTTATTGATTGTAGATTTGTTTTGTCCTGCTTTTTTGTTTTATCTGGTTATATCTGAGCAGGCAGACTGTGCATTCTTTGTTGTTTTCTCATCTGTGGGCATGATACTTTTCACCTCCTTGTCCAATGTGCAGGGCCAGTCACTCAGCTATAGTGCAGCATGGCAGGTCCAGCTAAGGGAGGGGCCTGGGATGGGTTGTTTGTGGCACATACTGCGGATGACAGGGCAGGCCCGGATTCAGTGCAGGGCAGGTTCTGGTAGGCCATGCCTGTGCTGCTTGAGGGCATGATGTTCAGCACACGGTGCAGGTAGGCAGGAGGGAGAGGGGAGATTGTGATGTATGGAGCTAAGATGGGTATGGGAAAGAAAAGAGAGAGGAGAGAGAAACAGAAGCCAAAAATAAACAAAAATTAAAAAAAAAAAAAAAGTGCTGATGGTGCAGGTGCTCTGTCTCCTGCTGAGAGCTCTGTGAAGCTGCTTTCCTGTACTCCCTGTCTACCAATCTCCAACAGGAGTCCAAGATGGTGAATCCGTGCTGTGTTAGCTGATAATGGACCCCTGTTCCTATCTGTCTTCACTCTCTGTTCTCCGTCAGTTTCTTATTCTGTTCGGTGCTTGGCTGAGTTCTTTATTTCTTCATTTGACACTTAGGGTTCCAGGATTGATGCGTGTCTCTGTTTCACTTAGTTATTTGGGTCTTTGCTGTGGAGGGGTGGCACAGGGCTTCTGTCTATAGTGCCATGTTGGCTCTGCCTCCTCTACCTGTGGCATTTCTTAAAAGATATTTCCAACAAAGAAATTACTGGGAATAGAGACTTTTTATTGCATATGGTCAGAATGCTTACTGTATAATTTATACCAATTTATATTCCCACCAACTAGTTATGAGAATGGCACTCATGTTGGCAGTGAGCAGTATCAGTCTTTTAAGATTCTAGATAATTTGATGGATGTAAGTTCATTTTAGTTTTATTTGCATTTTTTTGTTTAATAATGGGTTTGACATTGTTGCCTATCTAGAAAACATTTGTATTTTTTGTTTGGCAAGTTGTTTGATCATGTCCTTTATTCAGTTTTAATACAATTTGTCTAAACACTTTATTCATGTGTGAGGAATATCAACTCTTGCCGTATTTGCTAATAATTTTCTCAACTTGCATTTAATTTTAAACTATATTTACGAGTATTTTTGTCATGCAAAGGTTTTAATTCCATGTAGTTAAATATATTGATTTTCTACTTTTTAGTTATTTTGTTAAATATTCAAATTTCTTTACAATTCCAAGATCAGTATTTGAATTGTCAAGAATACTGAGTAGTACTACTGGTGAATTACAGTGGATCTGGATTATTGATTCTCTAAAAGTCAAACTCATATTTTTCCATAACTGTACTCTGTATTTATTTGTTTGTTTGTTCATTTGTTTATTTATTTATTTGTAAGCATTAAAAACAGATTTAATACTTCTCATGGTCCCATTCATGACATGGCTCTGACTTGGGACAAAAACAAAACAAGGGTCATCATGGGTTCTGGGAGACATCCTCCCAACTCGGTGCATCCCTTCCTCAACCTGGATGGAGTAACACGTCTGCATGTTTCTGGATGGTGAGGTGCTTCTTCCTCCCTCTCCTTCCCTCCCTTACACCTTTAAAGATTTTGATGTGAAGTCCCTTCCCAGTTTCTGGCTCCCATCACTACCAGTACACTTAATCCCCTTTTGGTAGTACACCTGTTGCAATATCACATATCCTTTAGCTATGGTGGTGCAGTGGTTAAGAGCTATGGCTGCTAACCAAAAGGTTGGCAGTTCAAATCCACCAGCTTCTCCTTGGAAACCCTATGGGGCAGTTCTACTCTGTCCTTTAAGGTCACTATGAGTCAGATGGACTTGACGGCAACAGGTTTGGTTTTGGTTTGGTGGGTAATATGGATATATGTAATATGGATATAGGTAGTTCAGTGGTAGAATTCTCATCTCCCATGAGGGAGACATGGGTTTAATTCCTGGCCAATGCACCTCATGCACAGACACCACCCATCTGTTAGGGGAGGCTTGCATGTTGCTATGATGCTGAACAAGTTTCAGCAGAACTTCCAGAATACGACGGACTAGGAAGAAAGGCCTCATAATCTACTTCCAAAAATCAGTTGGTGAAAACCTTATGAATCACAGTGATCTGATCCGCAACCAAACATGGGGATGGTGCAGGACGGGGCAGCATTTGTTAACTTGTGCAAGGGGTCATCATGAGTTGGGAGTCAGTTTGATGATAGCTAGCAATACCAATATGGATAAATATGATATATAATATGGGATATGTGTGTGTGTGTAGTCTCCAGACAAGCAGAAGAGGAAAGGAGGAATATATACAGAGAAATATTACATATTAAAAGTAAGACTAGTGAACTCAGTCTCATTTGGTTAAAAAATATAAAGACAACCATTTATTTTAAATACCAACACTCCTCTTGTCCTTTTTAAATAGGTAGCAATGGGATCCAGGTTTCACAGACCCAGGGTTCAATTAGGGCCAAGGAGCAGGCATTTTAGTACACCCCCACTCAAGACTTCCAGACCACAAGGCTTCTTTGAGCATACATACAACTTCTTCAACTGGATAATGCTGGCCTTTGTAGTTGTAAAGAGTAAGGGCAGTGCAGATACTCACTGAAATCCCTGCCCACACATTACCAGCTTGCTTTGCTGGGTAAGTATTTAATCTCTCATGACAGCCACTTCCTCATCTACTTAAAATAGGATGAGAACACGCACATTTAAATTCATGAAGACAAATTTAAATTAATAAGGTGTCTGTCATTTATTAAATGTTAGTTTATTAATACTTAATAAATATTGGTTCCCTTAATAATATTATTGCTTTTAAAAGACCAGGTCCTCTGCTTCAAGTGTTCTGAATGTACCTTGTAAGAGTCTGTCTTAGTTATCTAGTGCTGCTATAGCAGAAATACCACAAGTGGGTGCCTTTAACAAAGAGAAATTTATTTTCTCACAGTTTGTTGTTGTTGTTAGGTTGAGTCCCTTCTGACCCTATGTACAACAGAATGAAACACTGCCTGGTCCTGCACCATCCTCACAATCCTTGTTATGCTTGAGCCCATTGTTGCAGCCACTGTGTCAATCCATCTTGTTAGGGATTTTCCTCTTTTTTGCTGACCCTGTATTTTACCAAGTATTTCGACTTTCTCCAGGGACTGATCCCTCCTGATAACATGTCCAAAGTATGTGAGACATAGTCTCCCCATCCTTGCCTCTAAGGAGCATTCTGACTGTAATTCTTCCAAGACAGATTTGTTCCTTCTTTTGGAAGTCCATGGTATAGTCAATATTCTCCAACACCACAATTCAAAGGCGTAAATTCTTCTTCAGTCTTCCCTATTCATCGCCCAGCTTTCACATGCATATGAGGTGATTTAAAATACCATGGCTTGGGTCAGGAGTACCTTAGTCTCCAAGGTGACATCTTTGCTTTTCAACACTTTAAAGAGATCTTTTGCAGCAGATTTGCACAATACAATGCATCTTTTGATTTCTTGACTGCTGCTTCCATGGGTGTTGATTGTGGATCTAAGTAAAAGGAAATCCTTGACAACTTCAATCTTTTCTTTGTTTATCATGATGCTGCTTATCGGTCCAGTTGTGAGGATTTTTGTTTTCTTTATGTTGAGGTGTAATCCATACTGAAGGCTACAGTCTTTGCTCTTCATCAGTAAGTGCTTCAAGTCCTCTTCACTTTCAGCAAGCAAGGTTGTGTCATCTGCATAATGCAGGTTGTTAATTAGTCTTCCTCCAATCCTGATGCCCCGTTCTTCTTCATATAGTCCAGTTTCTTGGATTATTTACTCAGCATACAGATTGACTAGGTATGGTGACAGGCTACAACCCTGACACACACCTTTCCTGACTTTAAACCATGCAGTATTTCCTTGTTATGTTTGAACAACTGCCTGTTGATCTATGTACAGGTTCTTCATGAGCACAATTAAATGTTCTGGAATTCCCATTCTTCACAATGTTATCCATAATTTGCTATGATCAGCACAGTCAAATGTCGTTGTATACTCACTAAAACACAGATAAACATCTTTCTGGTATTCTCTGCTGTCATCCAGTTCCTCTATTGTTGTTGTTGTGTGCCATCATGTCAAGTTCAACTGACAGCAACCCTATATGACAGAGTAGAACTGCCCCATAAGATTTACTAGGCAGTAATCTTTACGGACGCATATCACCAGGTCTTCTCCCTCAGAGACGCTGGTGGGTTTCGAACCACCAGCCTTTTGGTTAGAAGCCAAGTGCTCCATCATTGCACCGCCAGAGCTCCTTCCAACTCCTCTAGCACCAAACAAATCTTCTCCCATGGAGGCCTTTTAACCAAAACCAAGATTTTCCTATGAGGATTTTTGTGACAATTTCGGCTTCCTCCCCCACGCTTTTTTTTTTTTTTTTTTTTCTGTTATTGTCAGAATTGTTCAGGATAGAGTGGGCCACCCTGCTCTCTCTCCACTGTATTGTTTCTACCATGGCATGATTTGAGGGTGGACCAATTTAAGAAAATTATTCCTTTTTCCACCCCAAAGCCTCTGAAACAGTAATGTAAACAAGGGGTTTTATTTATGTACAAAAATACCATCGTCAAAAGAACAAAGGACAGTATAAAAACACGAGGAGCACTGCATTCAGAACAATTTATATACAGGAAACATGACGCAAATATTTTTGCTCTAGCAGAAAATTAACCCTGCAGCTGCCCTTGGGTGGAAATAGATGGTTACGTTTTCTTATAAGGTTGTTTCAACTGATTTTTTTGCTTTGCCTGTTTGTGGTTCTGACACATCATGCTTTTCCCCAGGCCTGGGTTTCTCTCCTCAGTTCTTCTCTTTACTTGTCACCGGAGGCAGCAGACACCCGGCAGAGATGCCCTGAGACTATGTAGCTTGACAACCTACCTCAGTATCTCGAAAAATTATAGGCTCCAATCTTGTTATAACATCGGGAGGGGAAAATGACAGGTTCTAAAATCTTTGCAATGTATCTCTATGATGGGTAAAAGTGCAGCCCATGTGTTACAGAGGAGAACTGTTCCATAGGCTTTTCTTAGCTATAATCTTCAGGGAAGCAGATCACTAGGTCTTTCTTGTGTGGTGTCACTAGGTGAGTTCAAACCACCAGCCTTTCGGGCAGTAGCCAAGAGCAAACTGTATATGTCACCCAGAGACCTTAGAGCAGAAAGTTTTAAGTTCAAGTCTAAGATTGCCACCCCCTCCCCCCATGAAACACCCTGGGAAGGATATCTCTCTCTCTGAGTTTTGGTTTCTTTATCAACACAAGAAGTATAGTAATACCTACCTTGATGAGTTTTATGGAGATTTAATAACATGAATGTATAAAAAAGCATTGAGCTTAAGTCCTAGCACGTAATAAGCATAAAATGACTACTAGCTATCGTTTTTAAGTCTGACCAATGCATTTGTAACCAGAGACTGTCCACTGAAGGCCTTGATAAGTAAGAATAAGATAATGGGCATTATCTTAAGTTTGATGAACATTCCTTCATACTGGAGATATTCATCTCCAGATTTAATGAGTTTACTCATTTTTTCTTTGAAGTATAAAAGTACACTTTCTACAGGGGAAAAGGAGACTTTCTTTATCTTAATTTACAAACATATGCCCAGGAAACCTTGGGCTCTGCTCCATGGAGTATGCCTCCTTAGCTCCATTCTCCAGGAGCATCTGGGGAAGTCTGACTCCAGGGACAACAGATATCTCGTGCCTGCCTGCCCCACCAGTCTATGTCTAAAATATTATTGTCATCTTCCTCCTAAAGTTTTACAGGGATGTTACTTTATAGGTGATGCTACATCCACACCCCATCTCAGAACTTGACCTGGCGTAGTCTGGTTAATGAAAGGGCAGGGTACAGTAGGTCAGGGCAAAGTTCCTGAGGTTAGGCTGGCCCTGAAGCTAAAGCCCCAGCTGCAGATGTTGGGTGGAAGTCCCATCTAGTAGGCAGAATAGAGTATCTAAATGGCATGGCCATAGCAGTCAGGCAGTGTCTTAGTTATCTAGAGCTGCTATAACAGAAATACTACAAATGGGTGTCTTTAACAAACAAATTTATTTTCTCACAGTTTAGGAGGCCAGAAGTCCAAACTCAGTATGCCAGCTGTAGGGGAAGGCTTTTTCTCTGTGCCAGCTCTGGAGGAAAGTCTTTGTCCCTTCTAAGCTTCTACTCCTTGGCAAGCTTCATGTGGCTTGGCATCTCTCTTCCCCCCTCTGCTTCTTAGCTTGCTTGTTTAAGCTCTTTTATATTTCAAAAGAGATTGATTCAAGATACAACCAACACTAATCCTGTCTCATTAACATAACAAAGACAACCCATTCCCAAATGGGTTAGGATTTATAACACATATTTTGGGAGGACACAATTCAATCCATAACAGGCAATGAGCAGTGTAATCAAGCCTATTGGAAGATAGGGGCATCCTCACAGGTGGGGTGGACACAAATATCAGGAGTTAAGGGGAGGGTGATACTCAGGAGCATAGGCAGCCTCAGGAAGTTCTATGATCAGAGAATCCAGCCCCAAGCATAGCAATGGGCACTTAGGAGCAGAACTCCATTCTTAGGAAGAGCCTGGCAAGGATAGTGGTGTTTCCTACTCAGGAAGGACTAGAACCATCCTCAGGTCCCAAGAGAAAGATGGGCTTACGCAGAAAATAAGGAGGATACTTACTGCCAAAACTGGGAAAAAATGTGGTGTTTAGGTCTCAAGATCAAGACGAATTCAATATAGAGCTGAATATCAGATGCTGGCTTGGGTTCTCGAAATCCATCTTGCTGAGGGTCAGGTTTGGCTTATAGGTGTGGATAGAATTGAGTTTTCAGGTTGGATGTCCTCACTAGACAGAGAGGAAGATGACAAAGACTGGAGAAATGCAATATCTGATTAGAAAGGAGTTTTTGGGCACCAAACCACATTGTATTGGTGCATGACTGGTTCAACTAATAAAATGAAATCAGTATCAAAGTAATTATTCAATAAGATATTTCATTTGGGATTTGTGCTCTGAATACTCCCTATTCCAAAACGTTATCCTCCTGTGCTATAGGCCAATGGCAAGGTCTAAGGTGGGAATCTCTGTTCAAGCTGTGCAGCTGTTAGGAACCACAGTTTGGTTACTCTGTTGGGAATTCTACCTTGAGTGGAATTCTCCACAGCTTCCTGGAGTGCCCTCCAACCTAAAGGGACAGTAGGACTCCCTGGCTTTCAGAAAGCCTACCAACCTACAGCCTCCAAGACACACAGAAACCACAAGGCTTCATGCAAGGTATAGATGCTTTCTCCTAAGGGCATTCCTGCCTGGCATTGGTTTATTTTGTTTGTTTTTTTGGCCACATTATGGAATTTAACCTTTTTTTTCTTTTTTTTTTGGTAGAATCTTTCACAGAATAAGAAAATACCATAAACTGAACCACCAACAGTGATAATTAAATCTTTCCCTATGAAATTTTGTTATCTCACACATTTTGTTGACCGTAAAACTTCCTGATGAATGGGACAGAAAAAATCCTCTGCTAAGTGAGTGGCTAGCTAAACAAATGCCCAGTTAACTTAGATAGAACATCTGCAGGTTCTTCTTTTGGGTGACGTTTTGATATTCTCCTCTGGGGTCAGGCTAACTGCTATCACTCACCTCTGGTTCAGCAGGGGTGATTCTCATTTCAAAACATACACAGATGGCAGAGTTGAATGCTTGCCTGCATCTTATTTTGCACTCTATCAGGAAAAGTGGATATTGTGCAAGAAAAAAAAGAAGCAGCGAAAGAAGAAACCAGGGGCTACTGGGAAATGAGGAATCTCTTTCATTTAGGATAAGTGAATGGAAAAAAGTATGAGCAATTAGTAAGTTGTGATAAGCAAAAATGTTTCTGAAAAGTTTCTGTAAATCTATGTAAAAAAAAAAAAAAGAAAGCAGCTTAACACTACTCAGCTAAACGTGCCCATGTGAACTATAATTCAGCAATAAACAGAGTCACACAACATACTGTTATGGTCAGTTTATAAGACAGTCTCCACAAAAAGTAGCACAAATTACCATGTTTCCTATTCTACCGGGCCCTTGGATGGGTAAGTTATGAGGAGAGCTTAATATATAGCACTACTAAGCAAAGCATTGAAAAAGGCTGATTGAATTTTACTCAGGCTTCCTAGGTTTGGGATAATTCTTTCCTTTAAGAGAAAATGAATGGGTATGTTCTGGTTCTTTTGCCTGGAGCTGGGAAAGAGGACATTATTTGGGGATTTCACCAACACTCCAGTCCCTAGCCCTTATGCATCTGCCTTCTGCCGTCAGTCCCAAACCACAAGCTTTTAATTTTCTCTTAAGATTAAACCAATATTTACCACTAAGCCTGCACTTATCCTAAAAGCCCTTTACTGGAAACTATTGGTTTTGAGTAAATGTTAGATCTTGTTCAGGAATAGTTACCCCTCCTTGACGAGGCAAGCAACAGGAAAAAACACTGCATTTCTGATAGGAGACCTAAGAAGAAAACTTTCTGTTATTTCTATCAAACCAGCAGATTTTCTTCAGTTCATTCATTTGGCACTTGTTTTCTAGGAGTTCTTATTAACTGTTCAATGGCAAAATTCTTAGATGTTGGCAAAGAATCACTTCCTGCAGAGGTTTTTAGTAGAGTAAGATGTAAAGACCCAGGGAGTTCAACAGAATATTAAAAAGAAATCTGGCTCTGATATAGATATGCTTATGAATCTAAAATCTAATAGAAAGTATCTGCAGTATTAAAAAGGATATAGTTTCCAAAATTACCTGAAACAAGCCTTGTGTATGCCTCCCTACCGTTAGTCGTTGGAGTAAATGGTTTTCATCTACTTATAGCCAGAAGGCTTTAACTTCCAGTAACAGAAATATTGAAAAATATTCTCACACATTCTAATGAGGTTTTATCTCTTATTGTTTTGTTTGTTTTATTGTTGTTGCTATTGTTAGTTGATGTTGAACTGGCTCCAACTCCTGGCAACCCCATGCACAACAGAGCAAAAAGTTGCCCTGACCTGCACCATCTTCACAATCATTGATATACTCAAGTCCACTGTTGCAGCCACTGTGTATTTTGAGTGCCTTCCAGGCTAGGGGGCTCATCTTCCAGCACTGTATTGGACAATATCCTATTGTGATACACAGGTTTTCATTGGCTGATTTTCAGAAGTAGAGCACCAAGCCTTTCTTCACAGTCTGTCTTAGTCTGGAAGCTCCCCTGAAACATGTCCACCATGGGTGACCCTGCTACTAAACCAGTGGCATAGCTTCCAGCATCATAGCAACACTCAAACCACCACAGTATGACACACCAACAGAGGGTGGTAGTATCTCTTACTAGGTTTGAAATTTTGGTAATCAGTGGAGATGTCCACTGACAGAATCCCAATAATTTCATTAGGAATCAAGATGAATACTATTCAAGATCTATGAAAAAGGGCCACATATCACACATCATCTATACAGATATCCCCAAGGAAGCCTAAAGGAACCCTATGAGGTCACTAAAGATCCTTTAACATTTCTCAAAAGTGATGGAGTGGGGGCAAGATGGCGCTCTAGGCAGAAGCACCACGCCGTCCCTCCACAGCAAAGATCCGAAAAACTAAGACTAACAGAGAATCAACAATCCTGAAACCCTAGAACACCAAATGAAGATATAAAGAACTCAGCCAAACACCAAACGGAGTGAGAATACTAAAAGAGAACGGAGAGCGAGGAGAGACTCATGCAGAGATTCTTTACCAGCTAACGCAGTGCGGATCCACCATCTTGGATTCCTATTGGAGACCAGCGAACAGGAGAGCAGCCTCCCAGAGCATCCAGTGGGATACAGAATGACCAGCGATGAATGCCTCTGTACCTTCTGGCCAGGCTGTGCTGTGAAAACTGAGACCGACTTCCCCAGACCTCATAGCTGCATCGGTGGGATCGCTGGGAACTTTGCAGTTCTTTAACTTTTCTGATTTTTATCTGTTCATTCTTTCCTTTTCTTTCTCTTCCCCCTTCTGGTTTCCTCCATCCCATAGTCTCTCATCTGTACATTCCAAAGACAAGCTCCCCTAGCATTCTTTTATGTTTGTATGCTTTTTGCTCCTGCTCCTCTCTCCTCTCTCCCATATCCAGCTTAGCTTCACACATAACCAGCTTCCCGCTGCACCCTACCTACCTGCACTGTGCACTTGACATCACACTACCAAGCTGTGCAGGCATGCCCTATTGGAACCTGCCCAGCACTGACTACCGACCATCCTGGTGGCTGCGGTGAGTGCCACAAACAACCCATCCCAGTGGCTCCTCTACAGCTAGATCTGCCCAGCTGTACCACAAGGACAAAACAAAACAAAAAAAAAATCTGAAATCAATAAACTAGAGAAATAGCTACTGAATGCCACGAAAACAGCAAACAATATCAAAACATTTACAAAAACAAGACAAGATGGCTCCAATAGGCGTCCAAATTAAAACACCAGATAACTCTGCTGTGGAAGAAAATGCACTAGAAGTACCTGATAGGGAACTCAAATCACTAATACTTGGAATTTTCCAAGAACTGAGGGAAAAAGCTGACATACATGAGGAAAAAATAGACAAATTTATGGAAAATACAGACAAAAAATTGGAAGAATTCAGGAAGATGATGGAGGAACAAAATGCCAAAATAAATTCACAACTCGAAATTATACAAAAACAACAATTAGAAATCCAAAAGATAAACAACAAGATTTCAGAAATGGACGGTGTCATAGAAGGGCTGAGAAGTAGATTTGAAACCATGGAAAACAGGATCAGTAGAACTGAAGACAAATACTTGGATACAACTCTGTTTCAGGAAAACTCAGAAAAAAGAACAAAGAAAAATGAAGAGACCCTGAGAGTTATGTGGGACACAATTAAAAGCAAAATCTTACGAGTGATTGGCATACCAGAACAGGGGGAGAAAACAGAAAACACAGAGAGGATCATTGACGAACTGCTGACAGAAAACTTTCCCAATATCATGAAAAATGAAAAGCTGGCCATCCAAGAAGCTCAACGAACCCCATATAGAAGAGACCCCAAAAGAAAATCACCAAGACATATCATATTCACACTCGCTAAAACTAAAGACAAACAAAGAATCCTAAGAGCAGCTCGTGAAAAACAAGAAGTCGCATACAGAGGAGAAACAATAAGACTAAGCTCAGATTATTCGGCAGAAACCATGCAGGCAAGAAGGCAATGGGATGAGATATATAAAATCTTGAAAGAAAAAAATTGTCAGCCAAGAATAATATATCCTGCAAAACTCTCATTCAAATTTGATGGTGAAATTAGGTCATTTCCAGATAAACAGAAACTAAAGGAATATGCAAAAGTCAAACCAAACTTACAAGAATTATTAAAGGGAGTTCTTCGATCTGAGGACAAACAGCTTCAGCTCTCAGGCTGGACCTAGGACCTAGGACGCAAGTTCATATGAACCAGATACCATTCTAGGAACTGAACTACAGAGGACTTTCCAAAAACAAAAGAAATACAACGGGGAATCAGAGAAATCATTGAAAGTATGACAACAACATCAAAACAATGAAAGAGGGAACAAATGGCATAGGTATAGAACCTTCTAAAGGAGAGGAAGGCAAGGCGATACCAAGTAAGGGTAGACTGCTTCAAAATTATAAAGATAAGGGTAAAATTCATGGTAACCACAAAGAAAGTTAACAAACCAACTCATAAAAATAAAGACGAAAAACATAAAGTCTCAACAAAAACAAAACCTACAAAAACAAAAGAAATGAACACAAAATCCACAAACAAAAGGAACTCAGCACAAGAGAGTAAGAAGAACAAAGAAAACTTCAGCACCACAAAAAAAAAGCACTACAAAATGACAGCAACAAACTTCCATCTATCAATAATTACACTGAACGTAAATGGACTCAATGCACCCATAAAGAGACGGAGAGTGGGAGAATGGATAAGAAAACAGGATCCATCAATTTGCTGTCTACAAGAGACACAGCTTAGAAACAAAGATGTGAATTTATTAAAAATCAAAGGTTGGAAAAAAAAATATCAAGCTAACAACTATTAAAAAAGAGCAGGAGTGGCAATTCTAATCTCAGATAAAATAGACTTTAAAACAAAATCTACCATAAAAGACAAAGAAGGACACTATATAATGATTAAGGGGATGATCCATCATGAAGACATAACCATAATAAATATCTATGCACCCAATGACAGGGCTCCAAATTACATAAAAAAAACTCTAACAGCACTGAAAAGAGAAATTGACAGTTCCACAATAATAGTAGGAGACTTCAACACACCACTCTCAGTAAAGGACAGAACAACTAAAAAGAAACTCAGCAAAGATACAGAAGACCTAAAGGACACAATCAGCCAAGTGGACCTCATAGACATATATAGAACAATCCATCCAACCGCTGCAAAGTACACATTCTTTTCCAATGCACATGGAACGTTCTCCAGAACAGACCACATCTTAGGCCACAGAGCAATCCTCAACAAGATCCAAAATGCTGAGATAATTCACAGTATCTTCTCTGACCACAATGCCATCAAGGTAGAAATTAACACTAGAAAGAGCAAGGAAAAAAAATCAAACACATGGAAACTGAATAATAATCTGCTTACACATCAATGGGTAATAGAAGAAATCAGAGATGGAATTAAAAAATTCCTAGAATCAAATGAAAATGAAAACACAACATACCAAAACCTTTGGGACACAGCAAAGGCAGTCCTCAGAGGACAATTTATAGCAATAGATGCACATATCAAAAAAGAAGAAAGGGACAAAATCAAAACATTAACTACAGAACTCAAACAAATAGAAAGAGAACAACAAAAAAAGCCTACAACCACCGGAAGAAAGGAAATAGTAAAGATCAGAGCAGAAATAAATGAAATAGAGAACAGAAAAACAATAGAAAGAATCAACCAAACCAAAAGTTGGTTCTTTGAAAGAATCAACAAAATTGACAAACCACTGGCCAGACTGACAAAAGAAAAACAGCAGAGGACACAAATAACCCAAATAAGAAATGAAATGGGGGACATTACAACAGACCCAACCGAAATAAAAAGGATTATAACAGAATATTATGAAAAACTATATTCCAACAAATTTGAAAACCTAGAGGAAATGGGCAAATTTCTAGAAATATACGGCCTACCCAAACTACAACAAAGTGATATTGAAAATCTGAACAGACCCATAACAGGACAAGAGATTGAAAAGGTAATAAAAGAACTCCCAAGCAAAAAAAGCCCTGGCCCAGATGGCTTCACTGGAGAATTCTACAAAACATTTACAGAAGAGCTTGTACCAGTTCTACTCAAGCTATTTCAGAGCATAGAAGAGGAAGCAACACTTTCGAATTCATTCTATGAAGCCAGCATAACGCTGATACCAAAACCAGGCAAAGACATCACAATAAAAGAAAATTACAGACCAATATCTCTCATGAATATAGATGCAAAAATTCTGAACAAAATTCTAGCCAATAGAATTCAGTATCATATCAAAAAAATAATACACCACGACCAAGTAGGATTCATACCAGGTATGCAAAGATGGTTTAACATTATAAAATCCATCAACGTAATCCACCACATAAATAAAAGGAAAGAAAAAAATCACATGATCATCTGAATTGACGCAGAAAAGGCATTTGACAAAGTCCAACACCCATTCCTGATAAAAGCTCTCAATAAAATAGGTATAGAAGGGAAATTTCTCAACACAATAAAGGGCATCTATGCAAAACCAACAGTCAACATCATTCTTAATGGAGAGAGGCTGAAAACATTCCCCTTGAAAACAGGAACAAGACAAGGATGCCCTTTATCACCACTCCTATTTAACATTGTGCTGGAAGTTCTAGCTAGAGCAATAAGGCAAGAGAAAGAAATAAAGGGCATCCAAATTGGTAATGAAGAAGTGAAACTGTCCCTGTTTGCAGATGATATGATACTATACATAGAAAACCCTAAAGACTCCACGAGAAATCTCCTGGAACTGATAGAAAGATTCAGCAGAGTAGCAGGATACAAGATAAACATTCAAAAATCAGTTGGATTCCTATACACCAGTAAAGAGAACGATGAAAAGGAGATCAGGAAATCAATACCATTTTCAATAGCCCCTATAAAGATAAAATACTTAGGAATAAATCTGACCAGGAATATAAAAGACCTATACAAAGAAAACTACAAAACACTGCTGCATGAAACCCAAAGGGATCTACATAAATGGAAAAACATACCATGCTCATGGATAGGCAGACTCAACATTGTGAAAATGGCAATTCTACCTAAAGCAATTTACAAATACAATGCAATCCCGATACAAATACCAACAACATTCTTCAAAGAGATGGAAAAACTAATTATTAACTTTATATGGAAAGGGAAGAAACCCCGAATAAGTAAAGCACTACTGAAGAAGAAGAATAAAGTTGGAGGACTCACACTACCTGACTTCAGAACCTACTATACAGCTACAGTACTCAAAACAGCCTGGTACTGGTACAACAACAGAGACATTGACCAATGGAACAGAATTGAGAACCCAGATGTAACTCCATCCACCTACGGTCACCTGATCTTCGACAAGGGCCCAAAATACATCAAATGGGGAAAAGACAGTCTTTTTAACAAATGGTGCTGGCAAAACTGGATATCCATTTGTAGAAAAATGAAACAGGACCCATACCTCACACCATATACAAAAACTACTTCAAAATGGATCAAAGACCTGAATATAAAGCCTCAAGCTATAAAATTCATAGAAGAAAAAATAGGACCAGCACTTCAGGCCTTAATACATGGCATTAACAGGATACAAACCATAAACAACAACGCAAAAAACCCAACAGATAAACTAGATAACTGGGATCTTCTAAAAATCAAACACCTATGCTCTTCAAAAGACTTCACCAAAAGAGTCAAAAAAGAACCTACAGACTGGGAAAAAATTTTTGGACAGTACAAGTCAGACAAAGGTCTAATCTCCAAAATCTACAAGAAAATCCAACACCTCTACAACAAAAAGACAACCAATCCTATCAAAAAATGGGCAAAGGAAATGAACAGACACTTCACCAAGGAAGACATTCAAATGGCCAACAGACACATGAGGAAATGCTCGCGATCACTAGCCATTAGAGAAATGAAAATTAAAAGCACAATGAGATACCATCTCACCCCGGCATTACTGGCACGAATCAAAAACACTGGAAATAACAAATGTTGGAGGGGCTGTGGGGAGATGGGAACTCTTATACACTGCTGGTGTGAATGCAAAATGATACAACCATTTTGGAAAATGATATGGCGTTTCCTCAGAAAGCTAGAAATAGACATACCATTCGATCCAGCAATCCCACTGCTAGGAATATATCCTAGAGAAATAAGAGTCATCACTCGAATAGACATATGCACACCTATGTTCATGGCAGCATTGTTCACAATAGCAAAATGATGGAAACAACCTCGATGTCCATCAACAGATGAATGGATACACAAACTATGGTACATACACACAATGGAGTACTATGCAACGAGAAAGAACAACAATGAATCTGTGAAGCATCTCATAACATGGATGAAACTGGAGGACATTATGCTGAGTGAAATAAGTCAATCACAAAAGGACAAATATTGTATGAGACCTCTATTGTAAAAACCCATGAAAAAATTCACATGCAAAATGTAACAATCCTTGTTGGTTACCAGGGAGATGGGAGGGGTGAGGGGGAAATACTAAACAGGCAATAGATAAGTGGTACCTTGGGTGAGAGATGAGATAGTACACAGTACAGGGGAAACTAACACAACCTGCACAAGGAAAGGTCATGGAGGCCCTATAGACACATTCAAACCCCCCGAGGGACTGAGTTGTTGGACGGAGGGCTCTGGGGACCATGGTCTCAGGGAACACCTAGCTCAATTGGCATGACACTACTTATAAAGATAATGCTCTACATTCTACCTTGGTGAGTAGTGTCTGGGGTCTTAAAAGCCTATGAGCGGCCATCTAAGATACTCCACTGGTCTCATCCCTTCAGGAGCAAGGGAGACTGAAGAGAACAGGATACAACGAAAAGATTAGTCCAAAGGACTAATTGTCCACAGCTACCAAGGCTTCCACCAGACTGAGTCCAGTACAGCTAGATGCTGGCCGGCTACCACCACTGACTGCTCTGACCAGGATCACAACAGAGGGTTCTGGACAGAGCTGGAGAAGGATGTAGAGCATAATTTTAACTCCCCAAAAAAAAAAAAAAGACCAGATTTACTGGCCTAAAGAATACTGGAGAAACCTCAAGAGTGTGGCCCCCAGACACCCTTTCAGCTCAGAGGTGAAGTTACCTTCGAGGTTCGATGTTAAGCCTGGGAGTGGATAGCCCAGTAAAACTAAATGGGACTAACGAGGTACAGGAGTCCGGTGACAAAGGCCAGAAGGCAGAGGAAGAGTAGGAAACTGATGATTAGGAACACAAATTGAGTAAGGACACTGTCGATGTGTTGTGAGATTGTTGACCACTGTTATAGAGCAACATTTGTAGTAACTATTAAATGGGAGGCTATTTTGTCCTGTAAGCCTTCATCTTGGGCAAGAATGGCAGCACAATTGGAAGAGCATAGTCAGTATCACTTAAATGTGTAAGTAAAAAGTTTTGAAATGGTGTTAAAAAAAAAAAAATGAGACTAATGAGGTACAGTAGTCCAGTGACAAGGGCCAGAAGACAGAAGGGGACAAGGAAGTCCCCTGGTGATAGGGAACACAAGGTGGAGTAAGGATATTCTTGATGTGTTGTGAGATTGTTAACCATTGTCACAGGGCAACATGTGTAGTAACTGTTAAATGAGAAACTATTTTGTTCTGTAAGCCTTCATCTTAAGTGAGAATAACAGCACAGTTGGAAGAGCGTAGTCAATGTCACTGAACTGTGTACGTAGAAATTTTTGAAACGGTGTATCTTTGGCTATCTGTATTTTCATCAAAAAAAAAAAAAAAAGGTTGAGAATTTAGAGGCTTAATATGTTGTGGGGTTGTTAACCAATGTCATAAAACAACATCTGTACTACTGTCTCATGAGAAACTATTTGTTCTGTAAGCCTTCACCTGAAGTACAATAAAATATTTAAAAAAAAAAAAAAAAAGTGATGGAGCATAAACCTCAACACCTTGGCCAAATTCCAAGTGAGCAACTTACATGTGACCTACCTAAATTATTCTCATAATTGAGGGAGATAGGCCTTGGTCTTACCTTAGCTGCCACAGTCTGTTGTTGGGTATATGTGAATCAGCTGCCATATCTTCACCTTTAAGTAGCTGCAAAAAAAAAAAAATACCTTGAGAATAAGAAATCAGGGAGATGGTCTATTCTCTTTTCTGATTTCTCAGTATAGTTTTAAAACTTAGCTGATGTTAAAGATCAATTATGGGGCACAGGGAACGATGAAATGACTAACACACTCAGCTGCTAACCAAAAGATTGAAGGTTTGAATCCACCCAGAGGCACCTTGGAAGAAAGGCCTGGGGATCTAATTTGAAAAAAACAGCTGTTGAAAACCCTACAAAGCTACTTTGACACACATGGGGTCATTATGAGCCAAAATCTACTTGATGGCAACTGATATGGAGCAAAGAGAAGCCCACAGGAAGAGTTCTTCATTGGAAGGTTGTTCCACTAAGGAAATAGAGCCCACCCCATACTTCCAAGGAAGCATGACTCTAGCTTTGCAGATTTCTCCCATCAGTCTGTCTTTCTTTCTTCAGAAGACACAGTTGATCCTGTGAATGCATCGTGGGCCAGAAAATGCAGACTTCAGGGCCTACTGTGACATTATCCCTCTAGCCAGGTTTAATGCAGTGTTTCTTCATCTTTGAAACTGGGGAATTGGGTATGTGGTTTTCAGATTGTGTGATTGTGTTGTGTTTTGTTTGTTTGTTTTTTAGCAGTTGAATTCTTTCCCAAAATAAAATATTAGGAGGATCTATATGATACAACATAGATAAAATCAATACAGCTTTGGATGAAATTGGAGAAGTACCCAGAGTCCCATCCACTCTGATGTTTCTTGTGTTCCTGGTCAACCACTAGAAGTGATTTATTTCCAAATAAGACCAAATTTAAAAAAAGCTTGCACATATCTTTTTGGGAGACCAATTCAACCTGTAATAGTCAACCTCTGTTACAAATCTGTACCAGTTTATCAAATAGTCCTGACTCTAAGAATTAGCATTTTTTTAATGACCTAACCCTGAAGCTATGGCTCTTCACAAAAATTGGCTTTGATTTCAGGGAATAATTCATATGAAAGCTAATTGTCTGAAATCAAACATTTAATCAATTATCAAGTACTTACTGAACCAAAATAAACAAATGAACAAGAAACAGAGATAATCCAAGGAAATACAGAGAAGAATAAAACATGATCCTTTATTATCCAGCAGCTTAAATTACAACTGAGAAACAACATTAATATAATATGAATATATGAGATACTGCTGCTATTCATAAGGTTCACTGGATAATTCTTTTCAGAAGTAGACTGCCAGGTCCTTCTTCCTAGTCTGTCTTAGTCTGGAAGCTCAGCTGAAACCTGTCGGCCGTGGGTGACCCTGCTGGTATCTGAATACTGATGGTATAGCTTCAGCATCACGGCAACATGCAAGCTGCCACATTATGACAAACTGACAGACATGTGGGGACTTGAAGCACTTACTGATGAAGATCGAAGATGACAGCCTTCAGTATGGATTGCATCTCAACATAAAGAAAACAAAAATCCTCACAACTGGACCAATGAGCAACATCATGATAAACGAAGACAAGATCGAAGTTGTCAAGGATGCTATTTTGCTTGGATCTGCAATCAATGCCCACGGAAGCAGCAGTCATGAAATCAAAAAACACATTGCATTGGGCAAATCTGCTGTGAAAGACCTGTTTAAAGTGTTAAAAAGCAAAGAGGTCACCTTGAAGACTAAGGTGCGCCTGACCCAAGCCATGGTGTTTTCAATCATATGCATGCGAAAGCTGGACATTGAATAAGGAAGATGGAAGAAGAATTGATGCCTTTGAATTGTGGTGTTGGCAAAGAATAGTGACTATACCATGGACTGCCAAAAGAAGGAACAAATCTGTCTTGGAAGAAGTACAGCCAACATGCTCCTTAGATGCAAGGATGGTGAGACTATGTCTCACATGCTTTGGACATGTTATCAGGAGGGATGAGTCCCTGGATAGAGACATTATGCTTGGTACAGTAGAGGGTCAGTGAAAAAGAAGAAAACCCTGGACTAGATGGATTGACCCAGTGACTGCAACAATGGGCTCAAGCATAACAAGGATTGTGAGCATGGTGCAGGACTGGGCAGTGTTTTGTTCTGCAGTACATAGGGTTGCAATGAGTCGGAGCCGACTTGATGGCACCTAACAATAACAACAACAACATATGCAATACAGTAATGAGATACCAGTACAAGCTCATATGTGACATGATTCAGAATATCAGGGCAAGAGAAGATCAGGGGAACAAAGATCAGAACAACTAGAGTCCTTGGGAATGTTTTGTGGAAAAGGTGAGATAGAACACGGCCTTACAGAGCAGTTGTCTGGGATGGTTGGGGCTGGACTGGTATACAACTTGCATACAACAGAAGGGCCTTGCAAGTTGCTGAATTACTGAAATATTTTCATATGGTTTGCGCCCCTCCTCCGACTCAGTCCTTACCCAGGCACACCCTTCTTCCTTCGACACACACACATACTCTCTATTATCCAGCAACTACAGAGGTAATGCTCAGCATCATAGCAGTCTTGAGGATTCTGCTCCCCCCATGACTACATTTATCCTCTTGGGTTGGTGCTAATGATATAACCTATTGCAGTCTAGTGGATTCCGACTTATAGTGACCCTATAGGACAGAGTAGAACTGCCCCATAGAATTTCCAAGGCTGTAAATGTTAATGGAAGCTGACTGCCACAACTTTCTCCCATAAAGCAACTGGTGGGTTTGAACAGCCGACATTTCAGTTAGTAGCTGATCATTTAACCATTGTGCCACCAGGGCTCCTCCCTGATGATATAGTGGTTATTAAATATTTTGAATATCACTGGTATTAGATGTGTCGGGTGGAGAAGGTTTTCTCAAAGCTTAAGCCGAAGCTTTGAGATACATTATTAGCTTACTGAAAACTGAACAGAGCATATGACTTTCAGGATTAAAGAAGAATCATCTCTGTTTCCATAACACTTTCTTCAAGATGGCAGGCCTGGTGACCATCAACATAGGTTACCCTTGACTTCAGGTATGTCTAGGTATCGATGAGAATTACCCATCTAATTGGTCTGCCAGCCACAAACAGCTGGTTATATGCTAGGCTTAGCAGTGACCAGGCATTGTTCTTGCCCTCTTGGTGCTTACAGTCTAGCAGAGAAGACATATTCTGTCTTGCTGTAACAGAGTCTTAGAACTACTGTAACAATTTCCACAAACCTGATGGCTTAAAACGACAGAAATATATTTTCTCACAGCTTGGAGGCTAGAAGTCTGAAATCAAGAAGTCAGTAGGGCTTCACTCCTCTGAAGGTTCTAGGGGAGAAGCCTTCTTTGCCTCTTGCAGCTAGTGTCTCCAGACATTCCTTGGCTTGGGGTTGTGTCTTAGTCATCTAGTGCTCCTGTAACAGAAATCCGCAAGTGGATGGCTTTAACAAAGCGAAATTTATTTCCTCCCAGTACAGTAGGCTAAAAGTCCGAATTCAGGGCTTCAGCTCCAGGGGAAGGCTTTCCTCTCTTTCTGGCAGCCTTCTCATCAACCTTCCCCCGGACTAGGGGCTTCTCTCCTCAGGGACCCTGGGTCCAAAGGATGCGCTCTGCTCCTGGCACTGCTTTCTTGATGGTATGAGGTCCCCTACTCTCTGCTTGCTTCCCTTTCCTTTTATCTCTTATAAGATAAAAGATGGTACAGGCCACACCCCAGGGAAACGTCCTTTACATTGGATCAGGGATGTGACTTTAGTAAGAGTGCTACAATCCCACCCTAATCTTCTTTAACATAAAATTACAGTCACAAAATGGAGGACAACCACACAATACAGGGAATCATGGCGCAGCCAAAGTGATACAACACATTTTTGGGGGACATAATTCAATCCATGATAGGTTGTATAACTCTAATCTCTGCGTTTGTCTTCACGTGGCCTTCTTCTTCTCATGTATGCATCTTAAATCTCCCCCTACCTTTCTTTTATAAGGACACTTGTCATTGGATTTAGGGCTGTTTCTAAGTCCGGATGATCTCATCTCATGATCCTTGACTCAACTGTACCAGCAAAGAAGCTTTTTCCAGATAAGGTCACATTCACAGGCTCCAGGGCTTAGGCTATATCTTTTTCGAGGCCACATTCAACCCATTCTTCTTGTCTTGAAATAAATAACTACAGGTGTGATAAGTGCTATGGTGGAATGTGGAGTGTAGAAGCACCACAGGAAGAGGCTAGCCTAGAGCTGGGGATCTAGGAAGGCTATCCTGAGGTCATGTTGGTGAAGACTTGAAAGATGATGGATAGGGGTAGGTGAAGTGAAGAGCACCCTGGGCTTAAGGAGGAGAATAGGCACAGGCTAGAGAGGGGAGACAGGAATGTGGCAAGAGAACATTTAGAAGATTCCGATATGGATAGAACAGAGAGAGTAAGGTTGACTTACTGATGAGACCAGAGAGTGAGTAGATTCTGAACTTTATCCTAAGAGCAATGTGAGTTCAATGAAACATTTCAATAGAGGGGCTAAAAGATTAGACCTGTGTTTTTAAAGTATCATTCCAGGTGCAACGTGGGGACAATTGTTTGGCAGGAGGCAAGGGAAGATTTGGGGAGATCTGTCACAGGTGATTGCACTATTCCTGGGGAGAGATTGCAATGGCCTGTATTAAAGTGGTGTCAAAAAATAGAGATATGTGGGTTCCTTGGATAGATATCTAGAAAGTAAAACGAGCAGGATTCTGTCATAACTGAATGTAAGGCCTAGAGGAAAAGAAAATATCAAGGACGACAACCAAGTTTCCCGCTTGAACTGTTAGGTACAAGGTATTGCCATTTACTGACACAGGAAACACTGGATGGTGGTCTGTTTCTTTGTTTGGCCAGCGAAGAAAACATCTAATTGTCTTATTTTACAACGAAGCTATGGAGGTGTTCAGGGTTTACATGATTTAACCGAGTTAAAAAGTTAATAGCAGGACCCGTATAGAACAGAGCACTCCTAAGCACCCCCTTTCCTTTTATCGGAATCTACTCTCTTTCGTCTTTTTATTTTAGGTTCAAGGATTTCTCTAAGTAAGTAAAGCAATGTTTGCTCTGTGTAAAGGATACCCTCCATTTGTTATATTCAGAAGTCTCACTCTTCCCTTAGAATTTCAAGTCTACTTTGCTTGTTACCTCTACTCAGAAAGATTTCTACTTTAATACAAAACTGGATAAGAAGACCTGTAGGAACTATTTATTCTTCTTATTTCCAAATAGATCTAGAGCTTAGTGCAACATGTGGATATCTGTTCCTTGGGATACTGTTTTTGTTAAGCTATTTCTTCTATGTCACATGTCATTTCTCATATTATGTGCTTTTTTCAGCTGTATCTGTTTCCCATTCCACTGCCTCAATTTATTTTAAAAACTGCAACTGTGGTCATTAGTTTATGAAATCTCACTTGATATTTAATGATTCCTCCCAAAAGAAAATGTTTTTTAAGGAGAATTAATCAATATTATTCCCAAAAAGAACAATAATACAATATACTTGATTCTCAAAAGATGTGGGGCCCTGTGCCAATTAAACATCATGTTTGAGTTGATTCTTCATCAATGAGAATGGATCCATCTATTTCTAATCATTTCTAGTCTAACCTTTATTTCCAATCATTATCTCATCCTGAAGTTGACAAAAGCTCTGAAATATATTGTTGTTCTGTGTTCTTTTCTCAAAGGTCTGCGACCGTTCTTATACTCCAGTGATTTTGATAAGGAAGCTTGTGTTTATCCCCTTAGATTAAGTCATAAATAATATTCTATATGAAAATCCTATTGGAATTAGGAAAAGGATAGTGTCAGAGGGCTAAGGAAGTTCACAAGACAAAATTTAAGGAAGTGTTACTTTATCTTTGGAAAGAGGTTTGATTACTTATCTAATTACTGTCACCATGCTTTAAAATAATGCATCCTGGTGTTAGTTATGCTATAAGTTTCCACTGAGAATCTGGGAGATAGTAATTCTGTCCAGAACCCCAAGATTTATAATTTTGTAAGTTCCTGAAGCCACTGCTATATAAAAATACATATCTCTTATTTATATTCATATCTGGATGGACTTTATAACATTAGTTATGCTGTTTCTTGGTTTCCATTATGTAAGGCCAACAGGGGGTAAGATGACCTCGTTACCACTTTTAAACAAAATTGTTTGGATTGCCATATCATTACCAAAAATGCTGGAAGATTTGAAAATTACATAGAGCCTTGCAAAGCTGTAGCGCATGAGCTCTGGCTCTGCCGCACCGTCAGAGAGCATTACTGATACACAAACCAGACTTTGGGCTGCTTCAGGCTGTAAATTTTCCTCGGTTCCAGTCAGCCAGAGCAGTGGGAGAAGAACGCTAGGATGAAGGAAAGAGAATCACTGCTCAACTCTCTAGTTTTGAAATAAGCCCGCTTCTATTACCATGATATTCTTCTATTCAAAATAAAACAAACCAACAGAAGGTCTTGAGGAGAGAATGAAGTGGAATCTTCTGTTTCGGGCTTACTATAGATAAAGCAGAATTCCTATAAGCTGCATGTGGCAAAGGAATATGGTTTTTTCAGTAACCGTACAGATTTGTATCAAAGATTATAGCTAGAAATATTTTCTTACCTAAAGCTAATTATATCTATGTCTTTACCACTTACCTCTTTGCTGAACTAGAGTAAAATGGTACTACGGATACTTCAGATACGCTCCAGCAAGTGACTATCTCCTAAATGACACCAATAAGATCCCCCAGGTTCTTTGATTCTGTGAATTATCATGACATTTTACCAAATTTCTTTTCAATAATTTATTTATTTTCGGCCATCTTGATACAGTGTCCACTTTGTGCTGGACATCCTGGTAGTTGCAAGAAAAACTTTGTTGTTTTAGCTGCCATCGAGTCAGCTCCAACTCATGGCAACCCCACTAACAACAGAACAAAACATTGCCCGGTCCTGCACCACCTTCATGATCGTTGGTGTGCTTGAGACCATTGCTGCAGCCACTGCGTATTTTGAGTGCTTTCCAACCTAGGGGGCTCATCTTCCAATACTATGTGACACAATATTCTGTTGTGATATCCAGGGTTTTTATTGGCTAATTTGCAGAAGTAGGTCTCCAGGTCTTTCTCTCTAGTATGCCTTAGTCTGGAAGCTCTGCTGAAACCTATCCACCATGGATGACCCTGCTAGTATTTGAAATACTAGCGGCATAGCTTTCAGCATAGTAGCAACATGAAGGCCACCACAGGACAACCAACTGACAAACGGCTGGTGGGTAAGTAAAACAGGTCAGTAAAATGCAGTCCTGGCCCACGAAAAACTGAGAATCTGGTGGAGAAGCCTTGATGAGAACACAGTGAACTACAGCATCAAGCTGAAAAGCAGAAATGCCATGGGATTCAGAGAAAGAAGATGGCTCACGTGTTGGAGGCACCAGGAAAATGTTTATGTTATGGAGAAAGTAGGACTTGAAAGGGATCTTAAAAGACAGAAATGGCCCTTCAGTAGGTGAATGCTTAAGCAAACTGTGGCACATCCATACAATGATAAAAACAAATAAGCCATCCATCTGCAAAAAGACGTGGATGAATCTCAAATGCGTGTTGCTAAGTGAAAGAAGCCAGTCTGAAAAATCATGATATATGATTCCAACTGTTTGACATTCTGGAAAAGGCAAAACTACAGATAGTGATCAGACAAGTGGTTGCCAGGATTAAACATGAGGGGAAAGGAGGGATGAACAGGTGGAGCACAGGGCATTTTTATGGCAGTGAGACAATTGTGCATGACACTCTAATGGTGGATACATGGCTTTATGCATTCGTCAAAACCCAAGAAGTGAACCTTAATTTAAACTATGGATTTTAGTTAATAATAATAATATACATATTGGTTCATCAATTGTAACAAATGTACCACAGGAATGCAAGATATTAATAACAGGAGAAACAGAGTGCAGGGGGAGACAGAGTATATACAAACTCTGTACTTTCTACATCATTTTCCTGTAAAACTAAAACTGCTGTGAAAAACAAAGTCTATTGAAAAAGCTTTAAAAGATGGAAATGATTTCCGTAAGTGGACGTGGTGGGGAGAAATGGGAATTCCATGCTCAAGGAATGTGATGAGGCAAGGGCATGGTTGCATGGAGGTTTGGGACACGTACAAAGCCTACTTAGTCATCAGGGATGGGTGCAATGTCGCGCAAAGGGAGGCAGTTGTGGCTTAAAAATCTGAAAAGTGTCCTAGGATTACAAATTGTTGGGGGAGTCTCTGTGCAGAGTTGGACTGCGGCCAGAGTGTGCTTGGGCAGCAGTGTCAAAGGTTCAAGTGCAAGGGACTGATGTCAGGACTAGAATGGTGTTTGTTGGCTGACAAATAGGGAGGGGAGCTAGGATGTATAGCACTTGACAACTAATAAGAGCAGAGGAAAGGTAAGCTAATTATTTTGAATCTATAGCTTTGGAGCCAGGAAAGAGGGGAAGTTAATTTTGGATGGGGGCCTGAGATTTGAGCTTCTGTAACCTAATGAATTTTGTTTCTTTTAATGTAAAGAGGGAAATCTAAGGCAAGGATTGGTTTGGACCTAGGCAATAATGAATATTGTTTTAGACATTAAGTTTGAAGTGCCGGTGATATACTCAGGTGGAAATGTTCAAGAGGCAGTTGGAAATATGGGAAAGACTATCTGGATAGAGATCAAGAATAGAGACATAAATTTGGGATAAATGTTTATGTAGATTATGACTGAAGCCAAGAGGGTGTACGATGGAAAGAAAAAAAAAAAAAAAACAAGACGACCTACATCACTATGTGAGGAAGAAAGCGAGCCAGTGAAGGAGGCAACAGAAGAGAGGAGAAGAGGTAGAAGGAGAACTAGAAGACTAACACATCACAGAGGCAGAGGAGAAAGGAGGAGCAAATCCTCTTAAGTAGGAAATGCTACAGGCAGATAAGGGTTTGCTCCTTCTACTGCACTTCCCTTGCCAGCCCCAGAGCCAAGGTCCTCCTTGCCCAGAGAGTGACCAAAAAATCAAGTCCGTTGTTGTAGAGTTGATTCCAACTCTTAGAAACCCTATAGGACAGAGTGCAACTGCCCCATAGGGTTTCCAATGCTGTAATCTTTATGGAAGCAGACTGCCACTTCTTTCCCCACCAGAGAGACTGGTGGGTTCAAACTGCCGATCTTTTGGTTAGCTGCTGAGTGAAGACGGCTATATAATTCACCACCACTACCAGTTGCTGTCAAGTCGATTCTGACTCTTGGCAACCCCATGTGTGTCAGAGGAGAACTGTGCTCCATAGGGTTTTCAGAAATAGATCTCCAGACCTTTCTTCTGAGTTGCCTGTAGGTGGGCCTGAACCACCAACCTTTCAGTTAGCAGCCAAACATGTTAACCATTTACACCAACCAGGGACTCCACGGGACAGCAGTGGGCCTCTGTTTTTCTCCTGTCATTTCCTGGCTGAAAAATCTACAGTAGTTCCCTGTTGCTTATGAAACAAAATCCCATAATTGAATCTGGTGTTCAGACTCCAGTATTCAGACTCCATTAATTAACACCATCTTATCTGCCTGCTTCTCTTTCATTCATCTCTAATAGTTTGTTAGAGCCAGGCCTGGATTCTCACTGTCACAATACAAGCCACACAGGTTTTGACTACCATGCCTATATATTTTCCAGTTTCCCCTGCTTTCAATTCCCATTTCCTTTCTCCCTGCCAAGTCAGATATTATGCCAACATGGAAACTGAAATAAAGCCTCTCTGTTTCATTCTCTTCTTTTACAGCATGGACCACACAGCAGATAGTATACATGTAGATTGGGAATATTTTGACATATCTGTTTCCCATGAATACGTGGTCTAATATGGTGGTAACTGCATAAGAAATGAGCTGAGGTACCCCCATTGCAGAACAGCGGCCGCACCACCTGCTGTGGCACTTCTGTAGATTCATTCATTTAGGTCATAAAGGCTTTTCTGATCCACTGTCCAATATGGTAATCACTAGCCACATGTGGCTACCACATAGAACAGTGCAGGTATAGAATCTTTCTATTCTCCTAGAATATTCTGTCAGACGGCGCCATTTTTCCACGTTCAATAGTCCCGGTAGTATGCAAAAGCTCTTGTGAGAGGGTTAGCCTTATTGACTACCCTATGACTCAACAAGAACCCATAAAAAAAGGAATCCAAAATAAGAGTGAAAAACTGAGAGGCTGAGGGAAAGAAGAATAGTTGGAAAGAAGTGGCTGAGGCTACCTGAAAACCAAGCTTACATGCTTTGCAAAATGTCTCCCACCTGAAGCCCTTTTGCTCCAGGGGCAAATAACTACCTGGGCAAAATTGAAGAATTCATTTTTGTCTTAAAGAAAATGGTTTCCACCCCTAAACTGGGATCCTCAGTTTCTTAGTAAGCGTTCTTTAGAGAAGTAAAATCAATCACATGTATATGTATATATATGTATATGTGCATACACACACACATATGTGTATATATATATATATATATGTGTATGTATATATACATACATATGTGTGTGTGTATATATGTATGTATGTATGTGTGTGTGTGTGTGTGTATATATATACACACACACACACAGGAAGTCCCTGGTTAAAAACATACAATTTATGTACAACCTGTAGTAAGAACCAACCCCTGTAAATACTATTATATTAAAACTCTGAGGTACATACAATGGTTCATATTAATAAATGGGTGCTACTTTGCCATGTGCATCAAAACTTTATTATTATTATTACTGTATTCTTATGTTAAAGATGTTTTAGTGTATCTGGAAGTGTTTCTTTAATGTTTTTTACACATCAGTAGGTACACTATGTACTATATTCTAAGACAAACATTTGACTAACTGATGCTAGATATGAACCATACCTAACTGTTCCGGTTTATGTACAGATTCAACTTAAAGATAGACTTAGGGATGGAACTTATTCATAATCTGAAGACTGCCTGTATATATACACATATATATGTATATGTGTGTGTGTGTGTATATATATACAGAAAGAGAGAGATGTGTGTGTATGTATATACATATATATATGTAGATATATATATTAGAGAGAGAGAGAGAGGGATTTACTTCAAGGAATTGTCTCACAGAATTGTGGGGGGCTGTCAAGTCCAAAATCCATAGGTTAGGGGACAGGCTGGAGACTCCTATAGGCTTATGTCCCAAAATCCATAGATCAGGCTATGGGAAGAATGCAGAGAGTAAAATTCTGCCAAAAATATTGATTTATATTTTAGAGGTGAAACACACCCTAGGGAAACTCCCTTTTCAACTTATTGATTGACTACATTAGATTTTACATTATGGAAGATAATTACATTACAATTTACAATGTATTACATTATGGAACAGTAACTAGACTAGTGTTTGACTAAACAGCTAAGAACCATAGCCTAGCCAAGATGGTCCATAAAATTAACCATCACATTCATGTAAGCTCACAGATGTGTCCCCAAGGAAAATCAGGACTAAGATGAGGCTAGAGGTAAGCAACCTCCTTAACACTCAAGACTATGGTCAACACTTGGTCCCTACACGTGGCCCATGTAAAGAATGGTGAAAATCCTTGTGCAGGACATTTGTCAAAAGATATAGCTCCCCTTACAGGCCCCCTAATGACTGGAATTCAATGTGAGTAATATCTTGTTAAAACCAGAAATTATTTAGTCAGTAAGCCTTGACTGTGACAGACTGGTAAAGGCCCTTTGAGGAGGACAGTCTTAGGCATGTGAGACAAGGAAAGAGTATGATGGAGATTTAACTACACACCCTTTGAAAGGCTTTGTTCTCCCCTCTATTCCCTTCCTGCTACAAATTTCTGCATGGAGGTCATGGAATAAAAGACAAATTGAAAAGATTTCTGTCAGTATTGGGAGGAAACTGAGCCCTTTATTTAGCCCCCAGATACATAAGCGAGGGAAGCAAGGTTACAGGATTCTCTCACTTGCAATAGTGTGGAATCATGGAGGTGGGACCAGATCTCAGCTCCAAATGTGCAGACAAAATCTGAAACCCCAGAAAAACAAAAGAAACCCTACAGGTCTATGAGAACAATCAGATCCAGCCCAGCTTTGTTGAGTAAATTCAAATTTGAGAAGGGCAACATTCACAGCAAATTGTCGAAGGGGTACTTGGAGAGGCTCCGGACCATAGATCATTCCGAGGTGATCACAGCCAAGCCTCATCTTTCTCAGAGATCCTCTATTTGCATTTTAACAAGAAGCCAAGTTCTTTGAATCTAGGGCTTCAGAGCCAGAAAGAGAATGGGGAGCTTCTGGAAGAGGATCTGCCCAGAGATCTTTTTCTACGGCCTACTTGGTCTAGGTTTTAGAGTACCGATTTGAGCAACTTCCTAGGCTTGTGGTCTCAAAGTCTGGACCCCGACCAGTAGCAGCAGCACTTGGAAACTTGTTAGAAATGCAAATATTTGGCCCCACCCCAGACTTACATGGAAGCGGGAACTGGGGGGGAGGGAGAGAATAGGGTCCAGAGACCTAGGTTTTAACAAGCCCTCCAGGTGGTTCTGATGCACACTCAAGTTTGGAGCCCTCTCACCTAGACAATTAAATTAGGACTCCTGCCTTTGACCATCTCTCTGTCTTTCTACCTCCCCCTTATGCTTCACCCATCACCTCCCAAATCCCAACACCTAGAACTTCTAGAGCTCAAATGGGAGGTAGTATTGGCAGAAGGAAAGAGACCTTAGAGTTTGTCAGATAATAAATAACTGCTGACGGAAAAAGGAAAAATCAAACTGAAAAAGCATTCTTTCCAACAATTGCTAGTTTTGTGATATCGGGCAAGGCATTTTATTCTCCGCATATACGTTCTTGTCTGTAAAATGGGGAGAAAAATATACCATCCCCTGTGCTTGTCATAAGGATTAAATGGGCAAATACATAAAGCATGACACATAGCAAGCATAATCCAGTTGTGGATGTCAAGCTCTAAGAGCCTTTTCATTTAAAATCAGGCAACATCATTCACTTCACCTGGCTTTGCCCACTCAACAAACCTTTGGGTAGGAATTTAAGATGGTGAAATAGCTGGCTCCTAGCAGTAAAACGTTAAATAAAGAGCCTGAATTCCAAACCAGTTGCAGTTGAGCTGACTCCAACTCATGGCAACCCTGTGTGGGGTGAAGTAAAACTGTACTCCATAGGATTTTCAATGGCTGATTTTTTCAGAAGTAGATCTCCAGGCCTTTCTTTTGAGGCACCTCTCGATTGACTTGCACCACCAACCTTTCAGTTAGCAGCCGAGTGTGTTAACCATTTGCACCACCCAAGGACTTCAGATATGGAAGACTGTTCTTAAAAATGAAGGCTACTTCCTCTATCCTGTCTCCCCAGGGTCTTGTCCAGAGAGCAGGGACAAACCCTCCCCAGAGGTGCCTCAGGGGAAGTAGAAGCTGCCTGGCAGCCGCAGCCATTGGGGGGAGGCAGGTGATCTATGTCTGTCTGCATAGCACTGCAAAGTCCACTGTGAGGCTTGACAAGTTTCTAGAGTTTTACTCAAGAAACCCAGCAAGGGCAGGCTGAAGAAAAAACAGGAGTAGACTGGAGATCCCGGTAGACAGCAGGAGGTGGCTCTGCTCCAGGCTGTCTTCAGAGAGCAGCCCATGGCTCCTTTGTCTCTACAATACAGACTGCAGGGCTGTAATCTGAGTGGGGCCAGGGCAGGGGACCAGGCAACACAATCAAAGGGCTCAGACTCCGCAAAGGCAGTTCCCTGCAGTGTCAGTTTTCTTCATGACTCCCTGGGGCCCCCACCAGAGGAATCAGATGGAAGTAAAAGAGGAAATGGAGACAGATTTTTGGAGACTTTGATTTCTAATCAATTGTTCTGAGAATTACCTGACTGTGGCTCAGAAAATGCCCCTGACATCATATGTTTTCTTAAAAACACGAGGCCCTGTTCTCAATGGAGCTTTCGTCTTTGTCCCCCACTTCCTCCTCTTCTTTCTGGTCACGTTGTCCATTCAGCCTAGGATTTGGGTTTTGGGACACAGTCCCATTTTACACAAACTTATCAGCAAATGCTCTTGGTTACTTCTCTACAAGGATATATGTTGCAGAAATATTTTATTTTGCTCTTTCTTGGACCTCATACCACTTAGAATAGAGTTTCTTCCAAACCTTGTTGAAAGGCATTCTAATTACCTGGGAGCAAATAGTTGAACTTGGAGTAAAGAGCCTTGTGAAAGGCTGCAGGCAGGAATGCTGGCCTTAACAGAAGTGTGCTGGGCAAACCCCATGTTCTCTCTCTTAGCTGGCAGACGCTTCCTTAATGTTTCCCACGGGCTTCCTTTGTATCAGGTTATCTTTGTGCATATACCACTCCATACCTTCTCAGCAACACTGCCGTGATAAAAAGATAGGAAGTGAGTTCCCTCTGTCTCTGATTCCCTACTAAATATAAATTTTATAGCCCAGCTAATCCCATTCATTTTGTTATGGTTCTGGCAGGGACCTTAATGTCTGGAAAAATAAATTATTTAAAACCCAGTTTGAAACCGAATTGACACAGCATCAAAATCACCTATAAATACGTCACTGTGTTGTACATTTTAAACCATTTCCTTAGAACTGTGCGAGTCAAACCAACGACTTAATTTCCTCTTACTTCTATACATTGATGGGCAGATCAATTAAACTCATATTACCTTGGTTATGAAAAGTAATACCATGAAACCTCTTGAGCCTATTACAGTCCCTAGGACATCATTGATTCGGTGTAGTAATGTCCCTCTCCCACACCAAATGGAAACATCTTAGAAGTATGTGACCATACCATCCATACCCAAGCTGAAAATGTCTTCTCATTATCGAGTCTTCTATCTGCCTCGTCTTCCAAATACCTTTAATTGGCAAAAACTGTTGCCCTGGAGTTGATTCCGATCCATAGCTACCCTATAGGACAGAGTAGAATCTCCCCATAGAGTTTCCAAGGAGTGGCTAGTAGATTGGAACTGTCAGCCTTTTGATTAGTAGTCGTAGCTCTTAACCACTGTGCCACCAGGGCTCCTTAACTGACAAGGCAGGTGAATTTTACTGCCTGAATTTCTCCATAATCCATCCACTGATTTCTAATCTCACCACCATCTTCCTTCCTCAGAAAGGAGTCCCTGGTGGTGCAAACGGTTAATGCACTTGGCTGCTAACCAAAATGATGGAAGTTCGAGTCCACCCAGTGGCACCGTGGAAGGAAGGCCTGGCGATCTACTCCTGAAAAATCAGCCACTGAAAAACCTATGGATCACAGTTCTACATTGACACACATGGGATTACCATTGTCGAGTCAGAATCGACTCCTTGGAAACTGTTTTGTTTTGTTTTGTTTTTATAGCTAGAGCAAGCAGGTGTCTTCATTTGCCCACTGCAATTCTAGTATGTGGCCAGTAGACTTGTTAATAGCACCCTCTGTAGTCTCAGAAGTGTCCTGGGTCCAACGATAAATTATAAGGTCACCATACTCATAGCTCAAATCCATTCTTCTAACATTCAGGCAAGTTTCAACCTTCCCACAAATCAGTGGTATGGGGAAAACATTAAGGAGTTAATGTCTTTTGTGTTAATTCATTTTCTAGGGCAACAAAGTGCCTCCTGAAAGATGTTTATGTTGCTAACATTTACACTTGTCTTACAATATAATGTACATATTCATTTTCAAAGGCCTTGGGTCTTTCTAAGAACATAGAATAAAACAAAGACACAAGTATAGAATCAGCAGGATACACAGAGCAAATCTACATATGCAAGAGACTCCAGAAATTTCTTAACATGCAGGACCTTGTATTTATCTTTGATACAGTCAAAGAGAGCAGTTTGGTTTTTTTCTATTCCTAGTGTGTGTGTATATATTTTGTTGCTGTTTGTTGCTTTGTTTTCTTGTCTTAACTCCCCTGACACTACAATCATAATCCTACACCCTTCACCCCAACCTCCACCCTACCCTGTAAGCTGCTGCTGAGGAAAAATCTTTTAAAACAATTATCCAGATTGCCTGCCTACTGTGATCAAATTCATTAGATAATAGCTAAACTCTACACTTCGTTTGGTGGACAACGTTTTACTTTTTTTCTCTTTCCCTTTTTCTCTCCAGTGTTCACATGGAAATAATGCCATAGTTGTCTAGGGGTACAATGAAGGTGTTGTCAGACGACCTGGCATATTTGGAAAGCACAGGCAGAGGGTGAGTAGGTATTTCAGGAAGCATCCAGAAGGAGAGAGGGATGGGAAAGGAGAGGTCAGTAATTCCTCTAAAAAAACTTTTTTAAAAAATTGATTGGCAGTATTGGGGATTACTCCTAAGGAATATTCATAAAGAAAATTTGAAAATACCAAAAAAATATAAAAAGAGCATTCAAAATTATTCACAAAGCCAGGATCAAGGAGAAGAAAAAAATCACAGTTAAAATTTTGGTGTATCTTCTTTCTGTCTTTTTTGTTTGTTTGTTTTAATATATAAATATAAACACACACTATTATACTCTATATACTCTAAAATTGACATCATACCAAGTAAATATATGTGTATTTTTTAATTTCACATTATACTGACAGGAATTTCCAATGCTATAGAGTATTATTTTAGAACAATGTTTTCCAAGAGGGTTTGCATCACGTTCTATTGGACATCTATGTAAAGACTCAGACTTTCAAATCAGAAAGGGTGTGTGAGGTGGCAGGGGGGAATATGAAGAGTGTGTATTTTTGAAGATCATCCTGAGTAATTCCAATGTACAACCCAGTTTCTCATTTTAAGTACTACTATTAGAAACTACGTCTGATAATGGCATATCATTCCACGGACAAGTATAGAGTTTACTTTATCACAGAGTTTATTTTACTCAATGTAACTAGTTCCCTATTGTTAGACATTTGGTTGTTGGATTAATTAGGCCCGAGGATTTAAGCGTTTTTAGAGCCACTGATACACACTGCCTTACTCGATTCTAGGAGGCTGCAGCAACTTCAATGGTAGGTGAGATTGCCCATCTCATTAACTCATTTACACTTTTGACATATGAAAATTTTGTCAATCCAACAAATAAATAATGGATTTCCTCTATATATTAAGTTACATTATTTTGTTTTCTAGTAGGTTTTAAAATTTCCATGGGCTTATTGACCATTTATATTTTTCACCCTTTTATTATTTTGAAGAGTTCATCTTTTCTCTCAATAGATTGTGAGATTTCTATATTTGCTAAGGATATCAACATGTTTTTCATATTATTGTGACATGTATTATCCCTCCCTCCCCTTTTTTTTTTTTTTTTTTTTTTTGCCTTTTAATTTTGTTTGCTTGGTTTGATATGAAGAATTATAGATAATATATAATCAAATGTAGTAGTATTATTCTTTCTTATTTCTTCCTCACGAAGACCCCTCTCTTGTTATGGTTAGTTAAATAACCTTTTCTTTTTCTGGTTCTTCGATAGATTATTTCTATAATTCATCTGGAATCTATTTTCAGGTATAATTTAAGGTAAGAGATCTTGTTTATTTTTTCCCAAATTGTTTATCAGGTTTTCCAGAACCATTTTACTAAATAATTTATCTCCTCTGATTTCAACTGTCACATTTATCTTACAGAATGTTTAGATGTAGAAGAGTCTTTTTCATTATTTCCTTTTCCGTTCCATTGATTGTCTTCTGGCACCAACATCACGGTTTATTAAATAATTGTAGTTTCCCCCTACATTTTAATATGAAAGATGTACTCTCCCTTCATTTGTTTCATTTCTCAAAATTTCCTAGTTATAATTTTCAAATTATATTTTGATTGCAAGTTTTATGGGTGTTTGCATTACATTTATAAGAAATTTGAAGAAAAATTACTTATATTTGATAACTGGGTTTCCTATAAAGGATAATATTATATCTTTTCATTTAATCAAATCTTGTTTTATATCACTAAGCAGAGTTTTCTTTTTTTTCCCCCTTGGTGCTAAACAATTTAATTACTTTTATTGATATACGGTTTATATTTTTGCTAATATTCTTGAGTTTATCATATTCAATGTAATATTGAACTGGGGAATAGGAAAACAATTTATTTTCATATGTTTATTTTGTAACGCAACACCTTCCTAAATGATCACTAATTCCAACGCTTTTCAGTAGATTTACTTATGTTTTACAGGTAGCAAACTGTTATCTATAAATATAATTATCTATAAACAATAATTTACCTCCTCCTTCCCAAACTTTGCATTTCTTATTACTTTTTCTTGTCTTTTGGCAACAAGTAGAACTTTTATAAGAATCACTAGGAATAGTGGTTATGAAAGGCATTCTTTGCTGGACTTTAATAAGAATATCTTTAGTATTTCAGCATTAACATGAGATTGGCCTTTGCTTTGTGATAGCTATCATATTTTTAAAATTATCTTAAGGACATCTTTCTCATCATGCTGATGAAAACAAGTCCTAGTTTGGCATATATATATACGTATACACACACACACACACACACACACACACACACACATATATATATACAAACCCATTGCCATCTAGTTGATTGATTCTGACTCATTGCCACCTACAGGGCAGAGTAGAATTGCCCCATAGGGTTTCCAAGGAGCACCTGGTGGATTCGAACCGCAGACCTTCTGGTTAGTAGCTGAACGCTTAACCACTTGTCCCACCAGAGACATATGTTTATGTTTAATATATATGTTTAATAATGGCACTGTAGTTAATCTTTTAACTTTATTTTGAACTACTTTAGACTTATAAAAAAATTGAAAAATAGTACAAAGTGTTTCCATATATTGTTTACCTAGACTTCTTCAATGTTAATATCTTACAAGCCATAGTAGGGACCAGGAAATTAATATGGGTACAATACCAATTACCAAATTACAGATCTTATTCAAGTTTCACCAGTTTTTTTTTTTTTCTTAAACATTAGTGTCTTTGTAACTAATTTTTTTTAGCATTAGTGTTGTTCAGGATCCTATTGATGAGCCCACCTTTCATTTAGTTGTTATTTCTCCTTAACAGTTCCTCAGTCTTTCCTTGTTTTTCATGCCCATGACACCTTTGAAGAGTATTAACTGGTTACAAGCAACCTCCACATTATGAATGAGTTCCTTTCCTAAGTCTGTCTTTAAGTTGAATTTGTACAGAAGTCGGAACAGTTAAAGTATGGTTCATATCTAACGTCAGGCAAATGTTTGTCTTAGTAGATAATATATAGTATATAGTGTACCTTTGTATGTGTAAAAACATTAAAGAAACACTTCCAGATACACTAAAATACTTTTAATGTAATAATAATGATAATGTTTTGATGCATGTCACAAAGCAGCACCCGTTTGTTATCGTATGTATAATTTTTAGTATAACAGGCTTTACGGGAGCTGGTCCATAACTACAGGTTGTACATAAATCAGACGTTCATAATCTAGGGACTTACTGTATTTTACCAAATGACCTTCTATTTGGTTTGTCTGGTGTTTTCACATGATTGAGATTATACATTTCTGATAAGAATACCACAGGAAAGATGCTTCTCCGTGCATCATATCACATCAAATCACAAGATTCATGATGATTAAGGTAGTCTCTGCCAGATTTCTCCACTACGAATTATCTTTCCCTCAGTAGCTAACAGAAAACTTGGGGGGAAAAGTTTGAGACCGTTGTTAAAAACAAAATTTTCACAATATTAAATTTCCGTATGAAGTCATAAGCTTTATTTGACAGTTCATGGACCAGGAATGTCTGGTCTGAAAGACCAGAGTTCTGAAGCCCAGTGCAGGTAGAGAGCCTTTTGTAATGGCAGACAGCCCTGATTGGTTAGCTTAGGTTTCTATTTCCAGGAGAGTCAATTGACTTGGATTTCAGCTCTCGGGAAAACTAGGCATTTACATGACATGGCACCTCAGTTTTGGCTTTGCTAGCATAGGGCTCAGCACAAGGAACTCAGTTTGGGGCCTAGTTTAGTCAGGTTATCACTGTGCAAATCCTGTTTCTCCTCAAATTTTTGTCCACTGATTTTAGCATCCATCAGTGGATCTTGACTAAGAATATTTTTTTACTAGAAATAGATTTTAAAGTTTACCAAATGCCTTTTGGATATTTATCAAGATAATCATATGTTTTGTCAAGTTTAAAACGTGTTGTCATGGAAGTCAAGATTGCATTACATTTATAAAAAATTGTCCTATTAATTTGATGATTTTTTTAGTAATAGATTTCTTAGTCTTAAAATATTCTTTAAATAAACTACTATCATTTTTGCTTTAATATACAGTTGGATCTAATTCGTTAGCATGCAAAGACAGACTTTTTCAACTCGAATTTTTAATGAGACTGATCTGTAGAATTATTATTATTATTATTATTTTAACTACTAAATGCTTCACTCCCAGTGGACTATCCCAAAAGCCAAACGCCTAAAAATCCGGTGCAACTATGATACTGCTGGGGGTATGTGGAGATTTCCCAAGGGTTGCCTGGGCATAGATTTTTTTTTATAATGGACTCAATTGTCACATCTTAACTTCCCTATGATGTCTTTCCTAGCATTGATTAATCTGAAAATGGTCTTGTAGTCAAGGCTAAGTATCAGGCTGACTCCTTCCTCAACTCCCTTTCACAATTTCCTTCCCACTAATTTACATTAGAAGGGCACAGCTCTCACCCCTCTGGAATCTTACTAGTTGCATAGCCTCAAGGAATAAAGACGTCTAGGGAGGTAATACTATCACTCAAAATATTGCCATAGGCACTGAGAAAGTGAATGATGCAGATAACTAGGTACCAAATCCCTCTGCTTGTTAGGTGGTTTCCAAATAGAATTTCAACAAAATTGAAGGAAGACCTAATATAATGATCTGGTGTTAGATCATTAAAAATATAACTCGGAAAGAGTTCAAAGAATTAAGTGACATTTCCACAACAAAATTTCTTCAATCCCCAAGTACTATTTATGTGAAACAAGTTCCTCAGAGATTATAAACTATCAGAAAGAAAAACAGGAATAGAACCCTTGTCACATTCTGATAATAAGTATTAGTCATCCATAGCTACAAGAACTCAGCTCCGTCCAACTTCTTAAGAGATGCAGTTGCAATAATATTTTGATTTTTATATTTAATAATTATAAAAATGTGTAATATTTATCTTTGTGATCATTTGTCCACTATTAATTGTATTAATAATTATAGGAAATTTTTGCATTTCAATTAAGATTTTTTTTAAATTTAAAATGGACTTTTTGCAGAAACGTGATACATGATCAATAATTTCAAACACCAAAAATCATATATTAGACTAAAATAAGTGGTGAAAGTTGAATAGAAATACACATTTAGAGAGGAAAAGGAAATATGTAAAATTTCCCAATTCTCAGGGTCAAGAATCTAAATTGTTTAGAGAAACATCAAAAATTAGTGTAACAAAATATATTTATCATCAGTAGGTACGATTCAAATCGGACAGTGTCACAGAGGACAGTGAAAGCAGGTTTTATAGGTCATTGTTTTGTTAACTTCTCAAGAGATAGCATCAAAGCACAGGGCAGGTTACAGAAACAGTCACCAAGGACATTCCATATATCCTACAACAGCCTCTGGACAGACCCTGGAGTTCCTGCTTCTTAAAGCTGACTATACACAGATAATTTTCCAAAAGAACCCAATACCTAAGGCAAAACACTCTCCACCAAGTTGCTTACTAAACTATTGTTTGACCTGAAGCTTACTCCAGGGAAGCAGTTCCTCTGAGGTTCAAACAGATACCTAAGGACAGATGGCCTGGGTGGGTCACTTCAATTACATGAACCCAGAAATGTGGATTCCAGGAGAATCAAAATGATTTTATCATGAGTAAGAACTATTTTTATATATTTTTAAATTGGTGATGAATTTTCTCTTCAGTTCTGTCGGCTTGAGAAATGCTAAACATGTTCTTCCCTTTTGGTTTTGTAACTCCAAGTCTTTGTACATTTCATAATAATACTTTACTTTGTCTTCTCAAACTACACTTTGAAATTTTCTGTTCAGTTCTTTTATGTCATCATTTCTTCCATTAGCTTTAGCTACTCTACATTCAAGATCAAGTTTCAGAGTCTCTTCTGACATCCATTTTGGTCTTTTCTTTTTTCCTATCTTTTTAAGGACGTTTTGCTTTCTGCATTTATGATGTCCTTGATGTCATCCCACAACTCATCTGGTCTTTGGTCATTAGTGTTCAGTGTGTCAAATCTATTCTTGAGATGGTATCCAAATTCAGGGGGGATATACTCAAGGTCATTTTTTGATTCTTGTGGACTTGTTTTAGTTTCAACTTCACCTGGAACTTACATAGGAGCAATTGATGCTCTGTTCCAAAGTCAGCCCCTAGCCTTGTTCTAACTGATGACATTGAGCTTTTCCATCATCTCTTTCCACATATGTAGTCAATTTGATTCCTGTGTATTTCATCCCATGAAGTCCACATGTATAGTTATGTGTGATGAAGGTATGTGTGATGAAGAAGTCAGTGATCCTGCAAAATTCTATCATGTGTTCTCTGGTCTCATTTCTATCACCAAGGCCATATTTTCCAACAACAGATCCTTCTTTTGCATTCCAATTGCCAGTAATTATCAATGCATCTTGATTGCATGTTTGATCAATTTCAGACTGCAGAAGTTGGTAAAAATCTTTAATTTCTTCATCTTTGGCATTAGTTCTTGGTGTGAAAATTTGAATAACAGTCATATTAATTGGTCTTCCTTGTAGGTGTATGACTATTATCCTATTAGTGATAGTGTACTTCAGGATAGGGTTTGAAATGTTCTTTTTGACAATGGATGCAACACCATTTCTCTTTAATTTGTCAATCGCAGCATAATAGACCATAGGATTGTCTGAGTCAAAATGTCCAATACCAGTCCATTTCAGCTCACTAATGACTAGTATATCAATCTTTATTCGTTCCGTTTCATTTTTGATGACTTCCTATTTTCCTAGATTCATATTTCTTACATGAAATATTTATTAATGGATGTTGCAGCTGTTTCTTCTCATTTTGAGTCTTGCCACATCAGCAAATGAAGGTCCTGTTATCAAATTGCTATGGTATTTCACTGGATAATATTAACGAGTAATTTTATTTTTAAATTTCAATATTTATAAGATTTCTGAAAATATATTCTTTTCAGTGATTTAAAACTTGATAAAATCATCAAATTGGAAATTAAATGCTAACTTTGAAATGTCTAAATATATATATACATTTAATATTTTTAGGATTACACAAGCAAAATTTTGATAAGCATTGGTTTTATCTGCTGGGAAGACTCACTTTATTCAAATGGTCATGTGAAATAACCCATGGGTTCATTACAAACACTAATCAAATGGTCTGTTTGTAAAGATTACAAACAGAAAGAGTTAATCCATCTATTCAGGGGAAATTATTTATCCATAGCCCATGCTGTTAATTCTAATTTGCCTGAACTATCACTTAGGCTGCCTGTGTATAAACCATGGCTCATATAGTGTAAACTAAACTTAATGCATGTAATTATGCATACTATCAGCTCCGATTATTGTTATATATATATATAATTTTTTTTCTTGATTATAAAGTGTTGAGTAATTAGCATGAACCTGAAATGATCAGTTAAAATGTTATAGTGGAAGACAGTTTTCATGACTTAAAAATAAAATACTGATTTGTGTTATGAGTTTTAAATCACTAATGAGAAAGTTTGGATCCATTTTTGCCCATATAGAGAGGATGCTATTAACCCTTAAATAGAATCTTCTAAAAAAAAATTGTATTAAAAACACAGTTATTTAAGTTAAATTTAAAAATTTTAAAGTAAAAAGAAATAAAACAACTTGGCATCCACACGCACACACACAGAAGGTATGTTTAGAAGGGTCCTAAGACTAGTAACATCCAGACTGAGCAGTGTTGTCTAAGCGATTATTTCCTCATAAAATATCACCTGGAAGGAGCAGGCCCTTCTCAAGGATGCCTGCACTCCATGGAAATCTGAATAGCTGACAGGAGGATGCTGGAAAAGAGCCCTCTCTCCAAGGCAGTTTGAGCTTGAAGGCAGAGAAGTAGGCTGACAAGGACAGGGAAAGCAAAATGAAAATGTTGACTGCTCTGAGACCATGGGACAGGGAATTGCTGGGGGTAGCAATGAGGCTTTCACCGAGCGCAATGTCTTCCTCACCTCTCCTGACACAGGGTTTTGTTCTGCTTGTCTTCTGTTGGTTTTGTTATTTTCTGGATTGACACAGAGGCTGCAACAATGGGCTCAAACATAGCAATGAATGAGGGCGGCACAGGACTGGGCAACATTTGTTCTGTTACACGTGAGGTTGCCATGAGTCACAGACAACTCAACTGCACCTAACAGCAACAGTTTTCTAGCAAAGTTGGCTGAGCCATGGTTTGGCCCCAAGGTCATTTCCATTTCTCTGCTTCAAGAGAGATTGTTTTAAAAAGAATGAGGCTTCTTTTCAACTTGAACTTTTATTTTTCATATTTTAAAAGTTCAGTTTTTATGTAAGATATATCAATTAAAGAGAATTTTTTAAAAATATGTGAAGAAGGCAACATAGCAAGGGCTTTGGAATCAGACTTGGCTTCTAATCACAGCTTCCCAATTACCACCCAAATGACTTAGCATATTACTTTATCCCTCTGTGCTGAGTTTTCCTCAGTTTGTCCCTTTTTTAAAAAAAAAAATTTGAGTATGTCGGAGCAGGCAGACTATGTGTTCTTTGTTGTTTGTTCATCTGTGCGCTCAATACTTTTCACCTCCTTCTCCAACTGGCAGGTCAGTCACTCAGATATGGTACAGCAGGGCCGGTCTAGCTGAAGAGGAGTTACTGGGACAGGTTGTTTGTGGCACTTACTACAGCCACCAGGGCGGGTCGGTAATCAGTGCAGGGCAGGTTCCAGTAGGCCGTGCCTGTACTGCTTGGTGGTGTGATGTCCAGCGCACGGTGCAGTTAGACAGGATGCAGTGGGGAGATTGTTATGTGTGGAGTGGTTGTTTTGTCTCCCGCTGGACTCTCTGTGAGGCTGCTTTCTCATACCCCCATTTGCTCATCTCTGATAGGAGTCCAAGATGGTGGATCCGTGCTGTGTTAGCTGGTAGGGGACCTCTGCATGAATCTCTCCTCGCTCTCCGTTCTGTCAGTTTTCTCACTCCATTTGGTGCTTGGCTGAGTTCTTTATCTCTTCATTTGGTGTTTTAGGGTTTCAGGATTGTTGTATTCTCTGTTTGGCTTAGTTTTTCGGATCTTTGCTGTGGAGGGACAGCGTGGTGCTTCTGCCTAGAGCGCCATTTTCCAGAACTGTCCCCCTCCCCTTTTTTTAAAAAAAAATAAAATTCACACTAATTTCATATTAAAAAATAGAGCTTTTTATCTTTGAGAAACATTTTATTCATTAAGGGTTTGAATTTGATTGCAAGAAATAGTTTTTGCTTTGTCAGCTTAATTTTAGCTAGCTCCTGAGAAGACAGTGTTTTAACAACTGGAGGGAGTTAACTCCTGGTAACTCACTCAGGCCTCCTGGGCTTCCTTATTAGTATGCAAATTGGTTTCCCTGTACAAGATGGACAAAGAAGAGGTAGACGTTCCTCTGAGTTGGGGAAACTACCCTTTGTGACTGAAGCTCCACTTACCATATAGACGATTCAGAATGGATGGTCTATGACTTTTAGGTTTGGGAATGTGTCTCTCAAAGTCATATGTAAATACTTAGAGTTTGGGAAAATCAAATACCAAATTTTCCTTTGATTTTTGTTACGTGAGTATTTCAATAGAAATAAAATAATTATAATCTGTGTTCATCCAAATGCTATTCACAAGATAGACTTCAGGTCCAAGAAACCTATTTTGTTTTTATTTATTTATTTATTGTTTTGGTTGTTGGGTCAAAAAGTTGGCCAAGACTAAAAGGCTAAAAGTAACTCTAACTTCAAAGGGTTGGAATTCTGTTTAAAACCCAGATACTTAGAAACGTTTTCTCTCTTGTCTGAATTGTCGTGTCCATCCTGCTTTTTGCTGTAATGTTGGATCCTGGTCAGGGTGGCGACCAGCGAACCTTTGATCTTTCCGCACTGCTGTGTTGGATGCTGAGCCTGCCCCTCCTCCCCTGAATTTCATACATGGTGTGGTTTCTGAGCAAAGAGCTAAGCCTAAGAACATGATCAAGAGGACAGAGAACAGTAAAGTTGGGGCAGTTTTTTCTTTTTTTCCCCCTCAGCTATTAACACTGATGATAGAGATTATTTCTTCTCTTACATCCTAAACCTCAATTAACAGTGGATGACTTTCAATTAAAAAAAGAAAAAAGCATAATTATTTTCATCAAAGAAGTGATTGACAAGATTCTAGACAGAGTCTGTTTAGGGACGTTCTTCATGATCCTTTACTAGTGGGCTCCCACAGTGTTAAAAAGTCTAGGCTCCCTCCCACTTGTGTATTTGCTGTCCCTTTTCCCAATTTGTAACTTATTAAATCTACCTCAGCATTTTTTATCTTAGTTCAAACGGTACTGCCTCCCTGAAACAGATGTACCTCCTTCTTTCTCTCAGTTGTAATTAGTATATACTAGTATATACTATATATATATATATATATACTATATAACTATTATATAGTTATCTACCACCAACCGGTCTGTCAGTTTGTCTTACTGGAGACTTACATGTTGCTGTGATGCTGAAAGCTATGCCACATGTATTTCAAGTACCAGCAGAGTCACCCATGGTGGGCAGGTTTCAGAGGAGCTTCCAGACTAAACAGACTAGGAAGAAAGGCTTGGCAATCTACTTCTGAAAATTAGTCACTGCAAACCCTATGAATTACAACAGAACATTGTTCAACTAACTTGCTTTGGATGTGTTATCAGGCACAATTAGTAACTAGAGAAAGACATCATGTTTGGTGAAGTAGAGGACCAACGAGGGTGAGGAAGACCCTCAGTGAGATGGATTGGCACAATTACTGAAACGATGGACTTGAACATTTTTTATTTCCCCAGAGCCTTTCAACACATCTGCATATGTATGTGAGCAATGTTTTGAGTATAACAATGAATGAAAAGAAAAAAAAATCAAATGAAAATTTATGCCTTACAAAGCTAATTATTTTCTTCACAAATGATCTCAGGAGTGGCTACCAAAATCCCCTACTATCTTTCTTCTTAAACTATATCAGGGAACTGACCATTTATCCACTGAACAATATTTATTGAGAACCTACCCTGGGCCATATCATGGACCAGGTTCTGGTAATTCTATCCTCTAGAAGGCAGGCATGACCTTGTTGTCAAGCACTCCAGCCTAGTGTAAAGCCCACAGTCTTGGCCACGTCTCCCTGGGAAACTATGGTGTTTGGAATTCTCAAGATAAAAATGTCTCATCTAACTTTCTTTCTGTCACTCCACGGCAGTTCATATATATAAACTTGCTGTCAAGTCAATTCCGACTCATAGGTTTCCATGGAGTGGCTGGTGGATTCGGACTGCCAACCTTTTGGTTAGCAGCTGAGCTCTTAACCACTGCACCACCAGGGCTCTCTCTCTCTCTTTCTAGATATATATATATATTTTCTGAATGTAACATTAGCACTGTCATGATTTTCCTGGCCACAGCATAGCATTGATATTTTCATGGCAAGAATGAGGACCCACCACTTGGGAAATAAAAGTAGGGGAGATTCTTAGCTGGTCATCATGTGGAAAATCTCTGCCAGTGGTTTTTTACTTTGCCAGCTTATAATTGCCACTTCCTTCCCTGAAACCACAGATCAGCCTCTTCCAGTGCTGTTCTGAGCTACTTGGAGGAGAAAAGAAGAAAAGCCCTGAGAGGACAAACATCAGCTCTTCCATTGTTGCCTGGTCCGGTTTCAGTCAGGAAGTGAGGCCAGTGGTGCACAAAATGGTGGCGTGGAGATAGCCAAGTAGGAGGTGTATGGTTTTTGGACATTACAACAGGTTATGGTGTGATACGTTCCTCTTGTCTGGGAATTTTAACTAAAGCCTCAAGCTTAGCCTAATGGCTTTTTAAGTACCCTCACATTCCAAAGGGAGGCACTAGATTATATACTCCCCTACAAGGCTCACTAAACCATCCTAAATCACCCCCAATAGTCTATAAAAGAGAACAGTAGGGATTCATTAGAGAGAGTCATTTCCTTGAAGAGCGTCCAAAAGAATGCAAATCCCTGTGGCATTTTCCTTCTTCCCCTGCTTCCCCCATGCTTCCATTCAAGCAGAGGGGCTCCAGCAGATACGCTCACAGACATTGGGGTAAAGATTTGTATCTCCCAGTCTGGCTGGATGCAGGATGTGTCACCAGGGGATAGGGGTATATGTGAGGATAAAGACTGGACTCTCCTACTTCTGGAGAAGCCTGAGAGTCGGAGTTAAGTTGAGTAGTTCACAGAAGCAGTGGATAGCAGCAGGGCAGCCTGTACTTCCAGAGCTTGGAGAAGCAAGGATGCTCAAGTCATTTTGAAAAATGCTCAGGAGGGCTTTATACTTTATGCTGCAACAAGGGGAACACAGACAGAGATGTCTTGAAAAGAGTATTACTTGAGGCTAAGAAGTCACCACCAGTTGGTGACACTTTACTCAACCAAGGTTGCTCACTTCTGTCTCCAAAAGGTATTTGTTTTTCTATGGAACATTAATCCCACAGACATCAGTACACACACAGATATACACACACACGCACGCACACAAGCAGATTCATGATCAAAAGCAGGGAGCTTTCTGGTTAAACAAAGCTCTTAGGTTTCTTTGCAGTCATATTTCTTAGAATTTTTCAATCTTCAACTTGGTGTTTTGAATCTAAGGGATAATATGCAGAGTTACCCAAACTTATACGACCATAGAATCCTTTAGTTTGTTTGTTTGTCTTCAGACAGTATGCAAGGATACTCCAGGATACTGCTGAGCATATTTTGGGAAATTCTGCATTAGGGCATGTGGGGGGGGGGGGATAGATTATTACCCAGAAGGCCATTGAGTACTTCCTCTCTCTTTTCAGAAGGCCACCTTCACTCAGCTAAAACTATTTTCTACCTAGTAATATTGCAGATGTTCTGAAGAGGAATAAGCCATGGCTCTGAGAGGTGAAATGAAGTCCCCAAGTCACATACCTGGTTAGTTGCATAATTAGGAGTAGAATCTCATCCCTGGATTCTCTTCCATCGTATTTTGCTGCCTGGTTAACGCTTAAGAGTTCGAGACACATATTCCAGACCTTCAGTTCTACAAGTGAGTTTAACAAAAGTAAAGACTCATAGCTGGGCTTAAAGAGTGGATTGTACAATGTATAGTCAATATTTGAAATAAAGACTGGTTAATTTGTGAATGAGAAGACTTTTGTGTTAAATATAGAATTTAAAAAAATAAGATTAAATTTGTTTCAAGTATTTAGGATAAATCATGTTTGGCCTCCTCCATGGGCTGAATTTAGTGCTGTAAACTGAACAGCACTGGGCAGCTCAGTCTCAACCAGAAGGCTGTTAAGGACTAAAGTGTTTTAAAATACTGAGCAGGATTGAAATCTCAGCCTTGCCACTTCCGAGATGTACGGACTTTGACAGGTCATTTAAAGCTTCTCCGTCTCTCTTTTACAGACTGTACAGTGGGAAGAATGACAGTATCCCTATCACAGCATTATTATGAGGAATAAATAATGCCAGATAAGGCACAGTATCTAGCACACGCTAAAGGCTTAATAAATGTTAGTTGAAAGGTTGAGAAGTTAGAGGGTTGGTATGTTGTAGGGTTGTTAACCAATGTCATAAAACAACATGTGTACTTCTGTTTCATGAGAAACTATTTGTTCTGTAAGCCTTCACCTGAAGTACAATAAATAAATGAATAAATAAATAAATAAATAAATAAATAAAATGTTAGTTGGCTGGTGTTTGTATTTTTTAATTAAAAAAAAAAGTTTCTTATAGAAAAACAAATACCTCTGTTGAAAGTGACCATGAAACTATCATTTATTTTAAACCAACATGTGAATTAATTCATCAAAGCCTATCCATATAGTTGGAATGCCCAATAAATACAATTTTTTTTTCAATTAAGGAAGGGAGATGTCTTAATCTGGGTTCTCTAGAGGAGCAAAACCAGTGAAATGTATATATATATATATATATATATATATATATATATATATACACACACACACAGAGATTTACTTCAAGGAAATGGCTCACTCAATTGTGAGGAAATGGCTCATATGCAATTATTGGGGCTGGCGAGTCCAAAATTTGTGGGTGAGAGGACAGGCTGATAACTGCCACTGGTTCACCTGGTTGCAGAGGCTGACAAACCCAAAACCTGCAGGTCAGGTGACAGGCTGGAGGCCCCTGCTGGCTTACGTCCCAGGAGCTGGGATCAGACACAGAGAAGATTGCAATATTGGAAAGAGAGTGAGCTTTACCAGAATATTCGTTTATATCATGGATGCAGGCCACACCCCCAATGAAACTCCTCTTCCAACTGATTGGCTGCTCACATCAGATCACAAAAACAAAGGATGGTTACAAAATATCTGCCAAACCACTGAGAATCATAGCCTAGCCAAGTTGACACATAACATTAACCATCACAGGGGGATAGATAAGGAGAAATAATGTATCTATATATGAAAACAGAGTCCACCTGGAGTGTACTTGAGGTATATATTGAGAAGAGTAAGGTTTTCCAGATAGAGCTCTGATGAACACCTGTTGTTGGAGTTGTTGGAAGGTAAAGATTTCACTGGAATCAGTGCAAAGATGACAGAAGAGTGGGTATCAGTTTATTGTGTGGAAGACAGCAGAGATGTAAAAAAGAAGATGGAAAGTTGTCTCAAGTACTAGTAGAAATAAGATCTTCAGAAAACATCTTAATAAAGAATAGGGGTAGGAGGCTGGAAAACAAATTGGAGAGAAATCCAACTTAAGTTACATTTCAGGAAGTTTCCAGAATTCAGATACAAGCTCTAGAAGCAGAGACTTGTGAAGGTAAAAGGGGGTAGACATGAAAGGAGCTGATAGATTCACTGTGAGGATATTAGAATGGAAGTCACTTGGAAACTTGAGCGTGTCAGTGGTTGTGAAGAAAACTTGAACACCGTGAAACATTAAATACAAAGCTGAGAAGGAATGTAAACTTGAGAAAGAATGAAAACTAACGATTTCAGCTCAAGGAAAATAGATGGAAAGGCAATTGAAGTAGAGAACAGTAAGTTTTTTGTTTGTTTTCTAAAAAATAACATTTCAGGTAAAATGAATGGAATCCTTTTTTTTTTTTTTTAGAAAGACAACAATATTACCTCTTCCAAGAGAGATGGAAAAGAAAGTGAAATTGGAATGACATGAGGGAGTAGTATTAACTGAAACTACTGAGAGTTGATGAGAAAGAACTAGTGAAATTATTTCCAGTATTCAAATATTCTTTCTAACTGACAGCTCGGAGTTGTTCATCTCATCAATCTCTTCTCTGTCAAATGTTCAGGACATCAAGACTGGTCATCCTGCTCTCATTAAATGGTTGATTATACTGTTAAATAAATAGAACTGAAGGTAAGGTGGTCATAAGAAATTTCTGTTGGGTTCCAATACAAAAGAACCACATGGAAATACCATTCAAATCACAGTTATCTGCTGGGAAGACCAATCCCTGTACTTCTAAACTATTGATTTGCTTGATTCTGTTTGACATTACCAACCTCCTAGAAAAAGGCCAGCTATTTCATTGTAGAGCCCACTAGCCAGCTGTGATTCTTATAATGTATTCAGAAAAAGGCAATGAACTCTAATATGTTTTTAGATCACTGGTATACTGATAATAATAAATGGTAAGAGATTTGCCATTCTTTCTGCTTCATTATTGTGTCAGCTTTTAGGCATTCATTCGTGTTTTCAAATACAGTTATAACAGTCTTAAAAATAAAGTATTTCTCATAGCAAATGAAAGTAAATTTAGTGAAGAAAATAGTTTTCTAATTTTTTTTGTAGTTCCTTTCACAGAGATTAAATTTATACCAGCTTTTACCTTGTTATTAAATACATAATTTCAGTAATAAAACAGGGTCCAGATTACAAATCCTAAAAGCGTTTTGAAATTGCAACAAACCTCAAAATCCAGTATATTAAATAAAACATGATTATTGAATTTGGACTAGTTCTTGGAAACCATATGCAATGCATATAAAATCATGTCATAGGGCTTTCACCTCAAGCCCCAGGCAATGATGTATTTTGTTAATAATTCACAAAGCAGTGACTTGGAGTCTTAGAAGAATTGATTTATCTTTCAGAACATAAAACACAATCTGAGCAGTAACTTGGCTATGACTGATCACTAATCTGCCAAATTGTTATGTTTAGTAGCAGTGGAAACCCTTGGGAACCCTGGTGGCATAGTGGTTAAGAGCTATGGCTGCTAACCAAAAGGTCAGCAGTTTCAATCCACCAGGCACACCTTGGAAACTATGGAGCAGTTCTACTCTGTCCTATAGGGTTGTTATAAGTTGGAATCAACTCGAAGCCAATGGGTTTGTTTTTTGTTTTGTTTTGTTTTGTTTTTTAATCCTCTCTTATACCCCTTATTATCTCACGGATTCAGAGAAGCCAAGGTGTCATCTGTTTGATCATTCCTTCACTCAACAAATTTCTATCTCCTACCTACTGAATGCCAGGCACTGGGATAGGCATTAGTGACACCCCAAAACAAAAAATTGAATATGCTCATTGACCTGAAGCATTTACCATTTAGTTAGGAATGGCAATACAGTCTGTACTATCATGAGCCAGAAACCAGTTGTCATTGAGTTGATTCCACAGGATTTTTATGGCTGTGACCCTCTGGAAGCAGATCATCAGGATTTCCTTTCGAGGTGCCTCTGAGTGGTTTGAACCTCTGACCTTTTGGTTAGCAGCCAAGAGCTTAACCTTTTGTGCCACCCACAGACTCTAAAAAAGGGGTAATTAACTCTATGTGGAAGAGCCTAGGAAAGTTGCACTGAGAAGGGCAGCTTTTACACTGGGTGGAGAAGAAATTCACCAGTCAGAGAACAGGGCAGAGGGCATTCATTCCAAGCAATGATATCTGCCTATGTAATGCCCCTAAGCATGGAGAGCAAAACACATTTCCAAGTGGACAGAAGCAGAGTGTGCTTCAGAGGGGTAGGAAGGTGGGGACACTGGAAAAGAAGGTAGTGGATAGGTTCCAAATGATTTGTGACAGATTTCCACCCAAGGATTTTAAGCAAGGAAGTGATAAGATTAAATTTGTCTTTTGGGAAGATAATGGTGGAAGGAAGTTGAAGTACAAGCTAACATAGTAGCAAGTGGAAACAGGAAGACAAAGAACTGTTGTAATATTTTTGAAATAAGATAGAAAGTCTTGCTGAACTAAGGCACTGGACAGGGGCTGGAGAAGAGGAAACATACTTGGCAGCTCTAAGAAGTAGACTTATAGGTCTTAATGAGCTATTGGATGGTGGGACGGATAAAGGGAATATAATTTTGACAGCCATTAAGATACTAATGTCTTCAACTACGTAAATACGATAAGAAGAGTAGATTAGGAGAAAGTCAAAAGAACAACATCAGAGTGTTTTATTGTACTTGTTGAGTTTCAGATGATAAACTAGTACCCATATCTAGTAGACATGTGTAGTAAACAAGGATCAGGGATAGAAAGGAGTTGCAGATACAGATTTAGGAGTTAATAGCATATACATGGCAGTCAAACCTGATATAGTAAATGAAGTCATCAATGAAAAATAAATGATGCTAAAGAAAGTAGGAGGAGCCCTGGTGGCACAGTGGTGAGGCACTCGGCTGCTAACGGAAAGGTTGGCAGGTCAAACCCACCAGCCACTGCACAGGAAAAAGATGTGGCGGTCTGTTTTCAGCTTTGGAAACTCTATGGGGCAGTTCTACTCTGTCTTACAATGTCACTATGAGTTGGAATGGACTCCATGGCAAGGAGTTTGGTTTGTTTGTTTGTTTAAAGAAGGTAGAGGTAGGACCAAGGATGGAATTCTAGTTAATTCCAAAATCTGGACCGTCCTGGTTTACATTCATTCATTAGATGTTTGGAACAAATTAAAATTCAATGGTCTAAAACAGCACCATTGTTTAGGCAATCATTACCACTCGGTGCTTTTAGTAATAAAATTGATATTATGGGTACTGGTGAAATATGGCCATAACACATTCATAAAAGAAAATCAAATAATCTTGTTTTATTAACAGTCAGATTCTTAACATCTGTCAAATGTCCAAATTATTTCTTAATTCAGAAACAGTAAAATCTAGCAAAATTAACACAGAAATAGATATGAGTATATAGAAGTAGATGTAGATATAGATGTGCATGGAGATATACATATAGATATAAAAATGTTTGTATCTATGAAGAGTTGTCTCTTTTAAGGACTTAGTTTCTGCCTTTCAATCTTTGTGGTTTCAGTCCTTAAAGAACTGGTCTAACACCATCAGGTTACCTCTAGTTCATGTTTGCCTCAATATTTCTAGATTTATCTAACCAGTGAGAGTGACTCATGCTATTGACAGGATCTTTACTTGCAATGTGTGTAGGCACTGTAGCAATGTCACCCTGACATAGTGTGCTGAGAATGACCCATAGTGGAATTCCCAAATGTGTCTGAAAATGTAACGTTCGAAGGATTTTTTAGCACCGTTCTTTGGCTAGACTTACGCCAAATCAGAGTTAACTCAGGCCTCCGTCAACTGTCCAGCAATTTCCATTAACTGGGACATTTTGGATGATTTTATTGCTAAGACCATGAACAGAAACTAGAACAGATTTTATTTTACTCTTTTCTCTTTGCTCTGTAGAATTGTACGAGTTCATTCAACTACATTGCCAAGCACTCGGCCTGGGCAGATGTATATTTGAGTTGTCACATAAAATCTCTGCACATTTACACAGTGTATTTGGACAACATAGACACATAATAAAGATTTCCATAGATACTTTTTCATTCTATGTTCTCACTTCTAAGTGAACTGAAAATCAATGCAAAAGATAATCAGATGACATTATTGTCATGTGTGCCATACCATAATTCATACATTAATATGTAAAAATAACTTTTTTTTAATAAAATGTGTCACTTTAATTTAGAGCTGAAGGAGAAGACATAGGAAATATTTTCCAATTCATTAGGCCACAGGCCCAAAGCAATAAATCCTTCTGATGAATCCTGTCATCACATTGTAATTCCAACACGTCAATATTCTGAAATTAACCAGACCCATGCCACCCTCTACTCCACTGTTTCAGCCTAAAATGCTTCCAGAAAGTTCCCCAAGCGCTAGCTGTGCAATTACATTGTGTACTAATGGGAGTCACCAGGCAGGGGGTAAAAGAGGGTGTTTTGCAGTGTGTAACTGATTTTAGATAAGCAGTGAGCTCATGTATCAGGAGAATGATTTGTTTCCTGTTCACATTTTACATAGGAGAGCAGCCAAGATAATTTTACAAGCGAAGATTTTGCTATTGCTGTTGCAATTGTGCTTGTGCGTAAGTGAAAGCTCACTGCTACAGCCCTGAAGCCTTTTTAGGTGGCACTCATTTACAGTATTTGGAAGGGTTCTTCCCCTTCATGGTGCCACCTGGCACAGGGTTTTATGAAAGTTGTTGATCCAGTCTCCACTACAAGAAAAAAAAAAGTGAATTGATCAATTGGCTGCCCTTGCTCTTCTGATTCTTCAGCACTTTAGATCACACCCACCTCTGGCCAGCAAAATGCCATAGGAGACTTCTGGGATTTTTCTTCTAGGCATTGACCTCTCAGAACCTGCCTGCTGACTATTTTCAAAAAACAGTCAGGCCCTTAAAAGCAAAGAGTCCCCAGTCCTCCTATGTGTCAGAGAATGTTCACTATTGACTTTAACGACGTTCCCTCAAACATCTTATGAACAAGGGGCTGGATGAGAAATTTAATTCATTTATCAGCTTTGGTTTCTAGAGAAAATCAAACTCAGCCCAAACTTCCGTTTCCCAAGCGCTCTCGGAATATGTTCGTCCCGAACGCATTTTACAATCCTTACTGAGCTTGTGCTTGGGATAGATCAGTGAACAAAACTGATATCCCTGCCCTCAAATGTTACCACCATGAGGTAAGTTTGAGAACCCCTGTGTTAAACAAAACCCTCAGAAATATTTCTTCCCTGTAGGGACTTATCAGGGCTGTTAACATGCCAATGAGTATTGGGAAGAAAAATCTGCAACTTTTCCCAAATTTATTTTATGAAGGGCCGTTTTTTTTTTTTGTTTGTTTGTTTTTGTTTTTAGCATGGCCCATCCCTCAGGACTAGTTTTTTCCAAATATACTGCTCCATATTGATAAAATATTTATTCCTATATATACCTAGGTCTTTACAAAGTTCATTTATTGATTATTCTACCTTCAAACCCATGGGAGCCCTGGTGGGGCAGTGGTTAAGAGCTTGGTTGCTAACTAAAAGTTCTGTTGTTCGAATCTACCAGCCACTCCTTGGAAAGCCTACGGGGCAGTTCTACTCTGTCACGTAGGGTCCCTATGAGTTGGAATCGACCTGATGGCAACAGGCTTTGTTTTGTTTTGTATTGTTTTTATCCAGGGGTTGGAGTCCCTGGGTGGCACAAATGGTTAATGTGCTCAGTTGCTAACTGAAAGATTGGTAGTTCTTTAAGTCCACCAAGAGGCACCACGGAAGAAAGTCCTGAATCTACTTTGAAGACATCAGCCATTGAAATCCCTATGGAGCACAATTCTGCTCTGACACATGTGAGGTTGGAATCGATTCATTAACAACTGTGTTTTCTTTGTTTGTTTTAATTTAAGAAGTCTAATTTGCTGTGCGCACTCACTGAATTTTAAATGGCATAATATTGACTAGAATTGTCATTTACGTTTTCAATGCTTCAATAATATAAAAACAATAAATAGGACAGTATTGAGTGCCTTTTTAATACATGTGCTTGGCACTGTGCTGAGTACTTTGTGGGGATGGCCAGATTCAAGTCTTACAACAACCATATGAGACAGCAACTATTATTGTCTTCATTTTCAGTTAAGGAAAATAAGATAGAGATAAGTAACTTGCCCAAAGCCACACAGCTAGTCTAAAGTGATTCGCCCATAGGCAGGCTACCTCTAGACACAAGGCTCTCAGCCTGAGGAAAAGTCACCTTTCCAATCATTGCATTTGTTCTGTTTCCTTCCTATGATTATAGATGACACGACAGTCAATTAAGATGTTCTAATTTGCTCAATAAACAGTAGCTATCTCTTAGGAGCGAGTCCCTCAGCGGTGCAAATGGTTAATGCACTCAGCTGCTAATCCAAAGGTTGGAGATTCGAGTCCACCCAGAAGTGCCTCAGAAGAAAGGCCTGGCAATCTATTTCTGAAAAATCAGCTACTGAAAACCTTGTGGAGCACAGGTCTATTCTGACACTAATAGGTCACCATGAGTTGGAGTCAACTACACAGCAACTAATTTTGGTCTCTTCGAAATGGCCCTTGTTAAATTTGTTTTTCTAATATTAATTTGTTGACTACATAAAATGAAATTCTTGTGATTTTTCTAACCACTGATTTATATACTTTTGTGTTTATCAAATATTTGTCTTACACAGATTGCACCATCCTGGACTTTCTCTCCCGTTGCTTTCAAGTCAATTCCTACTCACAGTAGCCCAATAGGACAGAGCAGAACTGCCCCAAGGCTGTAGTCTTTATGGAAGCAGACGGCCCCATCTTTCTCAGTGGAGCAGCTGGCAGTTTAGAACCCCCGACCTTTCGATTAGCAGCTGAGTATTAACCACTGTACCACCAGGACTCCTTCGGACTTTTCCTACTCCTTTATGACTTATTTTATCTAAGGAAGTAGAGAGGTGGATGTAAAAGGTGGTACTGGCCAGAGCAGAGAAAAGAGAGAGCAGAGCTGGTGGATAAAATTCTGTTCTTGTTAAAAAATAAAAATAAAGAATCCATAACAACTGGAAATGGAACGTGTAGATAAACTAACAGCTGGACCAGGGCAGTGGAAGAAGGATCCCTGGGAGAACAAGAAGGGTAGAAAAATGAAATACTCCCGTGACGTGTTCTAAAATTTCTAGAAAAAAAAATCCACTGCAGCACTTTATTTGGAAGAGGAAGAGGAAAGATTATGTGAAAAAATAATCATAGGGCTACTAACCATTTAAAACATTAAATTAGGGTGATAGAAAAACACACATACATATGCATGTATGTGTACGTATAAAGTTATCAATAAATTTACACAGATTGATAAATATATAGAAACAAAAATCGACAAAGAATAGTAACTACTTTAAAGAGTACTAAACCAAATGATAAGGCTTAATAGGTCTTTATCATATTGATTTTCAGACTGCATGATTCAAACATAAAAGAATACTGAAAGACTCTATATCTCAGGATATCAGTCCCATCAGCATTTAATCACAGTCTGCTTCCCTCCTGAAACAAATACTCACTGAACATCTACTCTTTGTTTATTCAACTAGTATTTATTAAGGCCTTACTATATGCTGTTGTTACTTGTTGTGAGATATACAAAGATGATTTCCTTAAGAAAAGTAACTTAAGAGGTATGCAGGGTATGGGTTAGGAACTAAAAGAAAATTGAGTCCCTGGCTGGTGCAAATAGTTAACATGGTAGGCTGCTAACCAAAAGGTTGGTGGTTTGAGTCTACCCAAAGGCACCTAGGAAGAAAGACCTGGCTATCTACTTCTAAAAAATGAACCATTGAAAACCCTATGGAGCACACTTCTACTCTGACACCAATAGGGTCGCCATAAGTCAGAATCAACTTGATGGCAATTGCTATTTTTATTTATTTATCTATTTGTCTATTTATCCATCCATCCATCCATCCATCCGTCCGTCTGTCCATCCGTCTGTCTGTCTATCTGTCTGTCTAGCTATCTATTTAATGCAGGGTGGAGCAAACTAATCACAGGATTTGAATGTAGGTTTAATGTGGAAGAAAATAGGGAGCTATTGAAGGCTTTTGTATACTACCATAACCTTGTGAATGTGGGTTAATGAGGGTTAATCGGTCAATGGTGTGCAGGAGAGATTGGAACTGGACTCTGGAACGGTTTTAGAATAACCTATGACTAAGGTGCTGAGGGCTTGGTCTAGAAATTGGAAGAAAAAGTAGAGAAAAAGGAAAAATTAAGGAGATCTTCCATTAAAAACAAATCCAATGACCAAATGAACCAACAAGAATAGAAATAGGACTTGGAGATTTACTTGCTGAGAGGGAAGATGAGTGGGATTAGTCTAAACGCATCTTGAACTTTAAGCTTGGATGAGTAACACATGGTGCCCCCAACAACTGAGACAGACAGTTGGGAGGGAGCTGTTTTGGAGAGTGAAACACCAAGTTCTGTTTTAGCCATTTTAGTTAAAGGTAACAACATAACATTGAAGCAAACAAGCACGTCAGACAATTGCAGATACAGGTACAGAGTCCAGATGAGAGAGTGGGATGAGAAGTCTTAAACCTAACACCACCAGACAAACGAGGATGGGCTGCAAGAAAGGGAAAAAAGAACTGAAGTTTAGTGACCTTATTTGATCTGAAAAACTGTCCTTGAACCCCAGATCCCACATACTTTCTTGTCTCTTTTACTTTGGCTTACATGGAGCGACACTCTTCTCTATTCATTTTGCTTTACATTTCTGTTTTCTAATCTCTCTAGCCACCTTTGCTAGCAGAATTTGGTAACCTTTCCCTAATTTCAGCTGCCATCCTAGCTGACTGGGTACTCACTCATGGCACTTTTACAACAGCAGAAAAATAAAACTAAGAGACGCCAAGTTGGTACAGACCTAGTGCTCACAAACATTTCATGTGCTCGCCTATCCTTCCCAGAATCCCTTGTTGTTAAATTAGGGCTATGTGACCAGCGCTGGCAAATGGACTGTGAGAAGAAGCAAGGAGTGTCACTTTTAGGCCATGGTTGTTAAAAGCCAGTATGTCTCCTCTATTCTTCTATCCCCCTGTGTGACAACCTCGGAGGCCATGTGCTACAGATGGTATCACTACAAGAGGAGGCAAATCCACATGACCCACATTGAAATTGGTGTCAGTAAGAAATGATCCTTTGTTGGGCTAAGTCACTGAAACTTGGGGGGAGCCTACTGAGGCCACTAGCATTATTTATGGCAACTAACGTAACAAGCTAGAGAATCCTGATGTTTGAGAATGGGTGAGCTGTTTCTGAGAAAGAAGAGAGAGATGAGGAGTAGGACAAGCCTTCTTTAGGGAGGAGAGTTTGTACTGCTGTATCCCAAATTTTCCTCCCCCTCAAAAAAAAATCTATATCTTGTTAATTTTTCCTCCGAAGTCAAAGAGATTTGAAAAACTTTAATAAATAAGTTTTCTTAAGTAATGTTATCTACTGGAAAAAATGTGCAGCGTTCTACACAGGAAGTGAAGATTAGCCCTAATTCATGCACAGTTATTCCTCAACTTGTAGTATGGATGCACAAGATATTTATTATTGCGTATGCTGTTGTGCTTAAATGCTCTACAAACGACCTGTAACAACAATGAAGAACTCTCGCCAGTGAATGCGGTTTTGTTGTTGTTGTTTATTGTTGTAGTTTAAATGAAGTCTACATTTCAAGTTAGTCTCCCATACAAAAATGTATACACACACTGTTACGTGACCCTAATTGCCCTCCCCATACTGTGACAGCACAGTCTTCCTTTCCACCCCTGATTCCCCATGGCCATTCAACCACCTCCTGGCCTTCTCTGCCTTCTCATCTCACTTCCAGATAGAAGCTGCCTGTTTAGTCTTTTGTATCTACTTGAGCTAAGAGGCACATTCCTCACGAGTATCACTTTATGTCCCACAGTCCAGTCCACTCCCTGTCTGAAGAGTTGTTTTAGTTCTGAGCTGATAGAGAATCTGAGGACCATGCTTTCCGGGCTTCCTCTGGTCTCATTCAGACCAGTAAGTCTGGCCTTCTTACTAAAATTTGAGTTCTGCACCCCGCTTTTTCCTGCTTCATCAGGGACTGTCTGTTGTGTTCTCTGTCAGGGCAGTAATTATAGGTAGCTGGGCACCAACTAGTTCTTCTTGTCTCAGGCTGATGAAGTCTCTGGTTTATGTGGCCTCATCTGTCTCTTGGGCCAATACTCTCCTTGTGTCTGGTGTTCTTCACTCTCCTTTACTCCAGGTGTCTGGGACCAATTGATGCATCTTAGATGGCCACTTGCAAACTTTTAAGACCCCAGCTGCCACTCACCAAAGTAGGATGCAAAACATTTTCTTAATAAACTTTGTTATGCCAGTTGACCTACATGTCCCCTGAAAGCATGATCCCCAGACCCCTACCCCTGCTACTCTGTCCCTCAAAGTGTTTGATTGTATTCAGGAAACTTCTTAGCTTTTGTTTAGACCAGTTGTGCTGACTTCCCCTGTAGTGTGTGCTGTTCTTCCCTTCATCTAAGATAATTCTTATCTACTATCTAGTTAGTAAATAACCCTCACCCTCCCTCCCCACCCTCATAACCATCAAAGAATGTTTTCTTCTGAGTTTAAAGCTTTTCTTGAGTTCTTATAATATTGGTCTTATACAATATTTGTTCTTCTGTGACTGAGTAAATTCACCCAGCATAATGCCCTCCAGATTCCTCCATGTTATGTTTCATGGCTTTATTGTTGTTTTTTACTGTTGTGTAGTATTCCATTGTGTGGATATACCATAATTTGTTTATCTGTTCATCCACTGATGGGCACCTAGGTTGTTTCCATCTTATGCTATTGTGAACAGTGCTGCCATGAACATGGATGTGCATATATCTATTCGTGTGATGGCTCTTATTTCTCTAGGATATATTCCAAGGAGCGGGATAGCTGGATTGTATGGTACTTCTATTTCTAGCTTTTGAAGGAAGCACTAAATCAATTTCCAAAGTGATTGTACCATTCTACATTCCCACCAACAGTGTATAAGTGTTCCAGTCTCTCCACATCCTCTCCAGAATTTACTATTTTGTGTTTATTTGGATTAATGCTAGCCTTGTTGGGGTGAGATGATATCTCATTGTAGTTTTGATCTGCATTTCTCTAATGGCTAATGATCGTGACCATTTCTTCATGTGTCTGTTAGCCACCTGAATATCCTCTTTGGCAAAGTGCCTGTTCATATCCTTTGCCCATTTTTTAATTGGGTTATTTGTCTTTTTGTTGTTGAGGTTTCGCAGTATCTTGCAGATTTTAGGGATTAGATGCTGATCAGATTTGTCATAGCCAAAAATTTTTCCCCAGTCTGTAGGTTGTCTTTTTACTCTTTTGGTGAAGTCTTTTGATTGAATGTCATTTTGAGGATCTCATGTTGAGCTAAAACGTATGGTATGGATTCGAACTGCTGACTGTTTGGTTAGCAGCTGAGCTCTTAACCACTGCACCACCAGGGCTCTAAAATGTATGTGCACACTATAATTTCATATAATAATAATTGTGATTTTCCCTTTCTGTTGTGAACATTGGTTACTTCTCACATAAAATTTAGTTACTTAATTATGTGTTAAGTGGTGGACTTAATTTGTTATAAGCACAACTTTTTTTTTGGTGGGCAGTTATTGATGGAGGCTGCTTTGTGTGTTACATGTGTTTTCCATAGAAACAGTTCTTTTTTAAGGGGAGTAAATATTGAGAATAGGGGAATCATTTTGGGGTTTGAAGACAGAAATGTCTGCTTAGAGTTAATCATATTTTCCTTCCCAACCCCCATAAACAGTTGAGGTTGCATAAGAGATGTGCAGTGTGACTAAGGTTTACTGAGCACAAGGCAAAAGATATTTACAACGTTTTGGCATGAAACACACTCTATGCTAACACTCTATACTTTTTTCCACACAAATCTGGGGAAAGGGACATCTGATTCATTGCTCTGTTTGTGGATGGGCTCTTCACTAGTCTGTGGAATCCCTACTCTGTCGCAAGACAAAGTTTGAAGATACAACACACAAAATCTCAGTTCTGTCTATATTTAAGATCAATCATTACACCATAGCTATGCAATCATACTGTTAGAGTGGCTGAGTTGGTTTTTCACTTATCAGAATGATCTAGTAAAATCATTCTTGTGGTTTAGATGGTTGAGGAACATCCTTTGAGAAGAGAGCTTTATACAAGGGTCACCTAAGAGACAGTAGATTTAGTCTCCAAAGGTAAGTGTAGGCAAGAAGTTGGTGATTTTAGAAGCTGCTAAGTTTATCGAAATATAATAATTGGGGAGGGTAACAGGCTGCCGGAAATGCGATGGTCTTCCAGCAGCAAATAAGTGTTCTGAAGTATGAATTGTTTTTTTAAAAGAAATGGTTTGTTGTAAAAACTGTCAAAGATTATCAAAGTAGGGCAAAGTTCAAATCTAACACTTAGTGGCAGCCTAGTTTAGCTTTAGTTAGAAGGGAAAAAAATGAATGAAAGCTTCTAAAAAGGTTTCACTAAAGGAGGACTAAAAAGAATTTTACTTCCTAGTTTCTGATGGTAAAATATGGATCTCAAACACACGTACCCCCTTCACTCTTCTGCAGAGCGGTGATCTGGCCCTCTTTGTTTCAGCCATCTTGAGTAGCTTTCCAGAACCGTATGTATGCTAATAGGCCTCCCTCAACTCCTAGGCTAATACTACTGGGGACAGAAGCCATTTGAGCTAAGTCCCACATTTGGCTCAAGATAAAATCCCACAGATAATGGTGGGTTGGTGGGGGGAGTGGTAGAAAGAGATGAACTAATGTTGAGACTCAGTATGTGCCAAGCAAAATATTAAGTACTGTATAAATCTTAGCTCTTTAACTCAACAAAACAGTCCGTGAAGAAGCCATTTCTTGTTGTTCCTCTTTTACTAATGGTGATTTGAGATCTTTTAGTGTTAGATAACTTCCTCTTTAAGTAGAGGAGACAGGGTCAAACCAGATCCATCAGGCTCCAAAGCCTGTTCTCTTTCTACCACCTTGCTTCCCTGGCACAATTCTAAGCACTTGCTTGCCGATCCCTCACAGCACTTCTCACCTTCTATCCATCCTTTCAACCACCTATACACACACACACACACACACACACACACACACACACACACACACACACACACACATACACACAATTTCTCAAAGACTCAGAGACTCAGAATCTAGGCAAGTCTCTGTGCCTGGGTAGCTTCCATAGACTTGTGTGTTTCCATGATTTCTTACTGATTTGGGGTCTGGCTTACCTACAGAGTAGCTCCAGTATTCTCCAAGACTGGGACCTGGCCAGTAACTCTAAACAGTAACCAGGGCCCTGCTACCAAGGTATGACTCCTGTTACCTGTCCTTCACCAGCAATTCATCCTCATACCTCAACCACTGGCAGGAGCCATGTCCAATGGAAAGACTTTCCAACAACATTTAATACCCTCACATGACTTTGAATTTGTACTCTTGTCTGAGATTTACCCTCTCATGCCCTGTCTGTCACCGTGGGCTCCCAGGCATCGATAATGGTCAGAACCATTCATGAACTTTGGTGCATAAGGTCACCATGAGTTGAAATCAACTTGATGATAGCTAACAACAATAACCTTCCATCTTTGGAGTAGTTTCAGGACAATGGCTGAGATAGATTACAGGTCAGGGCTGGCATGTGCTTCATTTTTGGGAGTGCCTTCTGTGGATGGAAAGAACTGACTTTCAAGCCAGTTCCCTATGGAAAACTGCCTACTCAAGATTAAGTTCCAGAGTAAAGCCACCTCTAAATTTTCAATCTAATGGCCTAACACTATGTTCTATCTGACGTAATATCATGTACAAGCCAGGTAATTCCCATAATCAGTTGTTTGCCTTCAAATATTCATTGAAATTCCACGATGGCCTAACATGACTTGAGCTTGGCAGGGACTTTAGCTGGTGGTTAACATTGCTCATTCTACTCTCCATGGATTAGGCTATAGATTTCAACACAAAGTACAAATATTTCTCCAGGAGGATGTTAAAAAAAAAAAAAAAAGACACCTCCAAATAAGATATTTACTTTTGTTTTCAGCAAGAACAACCAACAGTCATGTTTTATACTGTTTTTCATTTGTGGAGGGTCTTCATTAAAGGGTATATTTACTCTACTGTATTTTGAACCAGCAAAAACCCCTCCATGGAAGCATCGGTGAGGCCTCAGGTAGCTCTTTCAGGCCACCAGAAAACTTTTGGATAAATTGCTAAGTCACTATTCAGTATATGATGGTTTGATTGCCCAGAGATCATTTGTGTCCCTACAGGTAGACAGCTGTTAACAGTCCCTGAGCTCCTCTGGCTCCTGGAAATAAACTGAAGATGAAGCTGTTTGCAGCTGCAGTTGACAGAGCTGCCATCTGCTTAGCTCCCTGGAAGCTCTGAGCCAAGGACTTTGTGTCTAACTGCTTCACAGCAGAGCAGGCACTTTCTGTAAGGAGCTGGTTTGAAGGTCACCTCTTCTTGTCTCCAGAAGGTACTTCAATAAAGAAGCACATGGTCAGCCCTGACCCTTTGTAAGCTATCTCAGCCTCTGTTCTGAAACTGTTCCAAGGACAGAGGAGGCAAGCCAACTAGAGAATTCAGGAGAACTTTCCCTAGTGGTATTCACCTTGGCACTTTGATAGTGTGGGCCACATATACTTCCTGAAACTCTCTCTCCCTTGAAGTCTACCCATTGTCTAACCTCCTTTTGGGCTCCTCATTTTGGACAACCCCCCTCTCTTAGCAACACTGATTTTCTAACTCTCAAACATAGTAGCATCACAGGACTGCTTTTTTCTTCTAAATTCTCATCATTTGGGTTGTCCCTATCACTCCTCTCTACTCCATCTATATCCCCAGTGAAGGAAACACACCTATATTTCAGTTCCATGTCTCCAACTTCCAGCTGGATATCTCCTCCTGGACCTCCCACCTTTCCCAACTCAACATTTTCAAGGCAAAATCAATCATATTTCTACCTATATCACGGAAGATTCTGAACATCCCTACCCACTGACTCATATTTTTGAGTTGTGACCTTAGAAACATCCTTGAATTCTCTCTCACCATTTCTTTTACTCTTCCCACCGGACAACCTATAGGCTATTGACCTACTCATTCCCATGCCTAATAGAACTTCACCACCTAAAGTCTTCACATTTGTTACAAATTCACAAAAATCTGATGCAGATCTAAGGATCTCCGAGAGGCTCTCGTCCACTTAGTAACTCAGGATTAATTTCTGCTTTCATCTTGTGACTCTGCCATTAAATAGTTCAATGGGTTTGTTTTGGGTTTTTTTTTGGTCTCCCTATCTCTATTATTTTGACCATCCTATACACTGCTCCTGGAGGAATCTTCTTAACACAATTCTTCCCACATTACCTTTCTGTTCAAAAACCTACAACTGTTCCTTGTTGCATCAGTATAACTGCATTCAAGGTCTTTTACAATATGGTCTTGGTCCACCTGTCTGGCCTCATCTTCAGGCCACGTCTAGCATTTATATGAATGCTAGACTGAACCACCGTGTTGAACAATTCTAGAGGGCACTACTTATATGAACCACAATGTGAATATCACTCCATGGTGTTATGCAATGCAAAGGACCTGGTTGGAACATGCAACATACATTTCTACCTGCAGATCATCGCCTCTTCCTGGTCTTTGCCTACTCTGTGCCTTCCCATCCTTTTACTTCATTTTTCTTTTATTTTGTCAAACTCTAGCTCAAGTATTATTTCCTTTGGGAAAACTTCTCCAATCTGCTCATCTTTAGCCCAGAGTCATGGAGCAATTTATTACTTAAATCATTCTTTTGGCACTTACCTTCCACTAGGCATTTGTATCAGTTTGATTATTCTTCACGTGTTACTCTATCTCAAGGACTAGAATAAAAGTTTCCTGATAGCAGGAACTGCCTCTAAAATTATGTGTAGCTTCAATGTTCGTTGATAATGATGCTTTTGATGACAGTTTCAAACGTTTTTCTCACACACAGACCATAGCTTGAACTAGGGAATCATTTTTTTTTTTTTTTTTGGTAATATCTGGGCAGGAAGATTTGAAGAAAGAGAATGAATATTGCATTCCCATAACCTTATACCCACTTTCTCATTACTCTTAATATCTAATTTTACAATCCAATAAATTGATTCACACATCAATCGTGATGCAAATGCTAATATCAGCTAATCAGTTCAGGGCTGGCACTTACCTTGTGGAAAATATTGCTAATGGCATATGGTACTGCTGTCCAGTTCCAGGTTGAAATTCTCTCCTCCCTTGGCACTGCCATTACACTCTCCTGACTCTCTTTCCATCCCCACCTCTTCATCTCCTTGCTTGAGTAATCTTGCTTTTCCTGCTTCTTATCTCTAGAACTTTCCTTTCACCCTCTTCTTTTCTTACTGCACTTGCTCAAGGAGGCTGATTCCCAGACCTGCCTCTGGCAGTGACCCCTTTCCTGAGTGCCAGACATACTTTCTACTGCCGGTTGGAAAATTCCCCTTGAAAGTTTTACAGACACTTCAAACTGAACACCTTCTATTTTTTTTCCCCTTTCCTTCCATCTGTCTTGGTTAATGGCACTGCCATTCTCTCAGGTTAAAAGATCAGGGTCATCATTCACTTCTTCTTATTTCTCACTGTCAATACAGGTCTCCATCTCCTGCAGTTTTCATCTCTTAAATATTTTTCCTCCTTCCAAATCCTGCTGTTGTGACCTAGTTCAGGCCCTTTGTGTTCATTAGAATAATTAACACAAGCTGCTATCGCTGTCACACTTGGAAATCTTAGTAGCTTAAAGTAAGAAAGACTTGTCACAGATTCACACAAATCTCATGCAGGCCTAGCGATCTCAGGGAGGCTCTCCTCCATGTGGTGACTCAGAATTAATTCTGCTTCCATCTCGTGACTTTGTCATTTCATCACATGCCTCCATGGAGAAGAGCAATAAGAGGAGACAGAACAACTCTTTACTACCTCAAGCAGGAAGTGACACCAGAAGTGTCAAGAAGAATCAGGAAGTATCAGGAAGTTAGAAGTAGCAGTAGAAGTGTAGACTGTTGTCCAGTACTTGTCATATGATCCAATCTAACTACAAGAAAAACCAGAAAATAAAAAGACACATGAAATATATGGTGAGCACTAAGTATATGCTACATCCTTTTCCTCTCTCACCTGGACTACTGCTCCTTCCTCTAACGGGTTTCCCTAGTTTCAGTTTTCAGTTTTACCCTACATACTTAAACTAAAGAGAACTAGAATGCTCCTTAGAAGCAAGGAGGGCAAGACTTCCACTAGCTTACTTTTGATACATTATCAGAGAAGACCAATCACTAGAAAAAGACATCATGTTTGGTAAAGTAGAGGGTCAGCAAACATGAGGGACATCCTCAATGAGATGGATTGATGCAATAGCCACAACAATGGACTCAACAATTATGACGATGACACAGGACTGGGCAACATTTTGTTCTGTTATATAGAAAGTCGTCATGAGTTGGAGCTGAGTTGATAGCAACGAACAACAGCACCAATACATTTATTATTACTCTTCTGTTTTGTAAAACACAAAACTGAGCATGTTACTTCCCATTCAGAATCTTTCAATGGCTCTCCACTAGTTATAGAATAAAATTTATAGTTCAAAATATGACTTCAGTCTACTTTTCTGACTGTACCTCCACATCTACAAACCCTTAGCTACAGCCACACTAGACAAAATGTTCCTGGAACATTTCCTTCATTCTCTCACTTTCATATCTTGGTGTATATGGTACCCTCCTTGTGGAATATTTGGAAAATGTAATTGAAATGTGTTCTTACTTAACTCTGAACTGTTAGGTTGATGTATACATTGAATGTGGATCCATATCAAAAAAAAGGAAGAGCAAACCCAATTCTCATAGCTCCCTTCATCTTAGAAAAAACAGTCCTGGGCTTAGTTTTCTCTTTTTCTCCTTAAATTAAGAATATAAGTGTAGTTGGCTGCAATTCCTAGTCTACGTATACTTTAATCCCTCAAAAAGCCAGTGGTGAATGATGCTGCCTCTTGAAGAAAGGTTCCAGATCCCTAATGAGACTATTAGATGAAAATTTGGAGATACTTAATGGCTGATGAATTTCATACAAGACTTGGAGAATTTCCCTTCTGGTCCAATCCATGACTACACCAGCCAACTTTCTCTGCCAGGAATTACCCCTGGGACCAGGTTTATATCTGTATGTAAAGGAAGATGAGATCTTCACTGTTGACAGCCTAAGCCACTAGGAGCTAAGATTATTCAAACACAGAACAAGGAAACCTCTCTTAGGAAGTCAGGCTGCTTTAGTAATAGGCCTAAGAATTAGTGGGGTGGCTGTGTAGCCTAGCGGAAGCAGCAAAGGGTCTGAAGATTGACAAAGTCAAGGTCAAGAAGACCCCTGCTAAGAAGTTTTCATAACTTCTGGGGGTTATTTAACCCCTCTAAACCTTGAGTGTCTTATTGTTATAGATTATGGTCCCCTGAAATATACGGGGACAATCCCTATACCTGTGGCTATAATCCCATTTGGGAATTGGGTTTTCTTTGTTATGTTAATGAGACCATATCAGTGTAGGGTGTCCTAAACCTAATAACTTCCAAGTATTAGAAAAAGCAACATAGACACAGAGACATACAAGCACAAACAGGGGAAGAAAAATGCCATGAGAAGACCACCAAGGAACCAAAGATTGCTGGCTACCAGAAGTTGAAATAGACAAAGAAGGACTTCTGCCTAGAGCTACAGCCTGAATTTGGACACCTAGCCTGAACTGTAAGAAAATAAATTTATGTTCTTTAAAGTGACCTACTTGTGGTATTTTTGTTACAGCAGCACTAGGAAACTAAGACACTGTCCCTTTCAGGAATTGGATGGTGATTACATAAAGCAAAAAATGTGTAACCAAAGAATTTTTAAGAGATGATAGTTTGTATTTTCTCTCTGCACATACACACACACACATTTCAATCTTTGGATTTCCTTATGTCAAAAACTCATAGTGTGCCTGAAGGAGAACTCTTGGCCTCTGTAGAAACACTCCCTCTCCTGTCCTTTCTCGTAGACAAAGTTCAAAGAAGAGCGATTACTACAGGAAAAGAGAGTGAGAGGAGCACAGAAGAAAGATAACTGGGGGCTAGAAGGTGAAAGAGAAATCCATTGACTTTAGTATGGCAGAGCCCTTGGAGGCAGCAGGACCTCAGAGGGTGCCCAGGGCAAGGCTGTACAAAAGACAGAAGGGAGCTCAGCCTAAGCAAGCATTCTTGGACCCTAGGCATATCTCTGAACATCCAGAGCTGCAGGATTTGTGCACAGGGATGTGGAGGGCTCAGCAGCCATCAGTGCGGCCTGAAGACTGAGGGCAGGAAGTGTCTTTTATGAAGGAGAGTAACCACGACAATGACTGAGAATGAATTTTCCTACCAGGAAGTTAGGATGGAGCCTGGGAATCTAATTTAAGGTGATTTAAAGAAAATCCTGAAACACAATGTTTCTTGCATCTCCATGTTTTTGGATGATGAAGCTGGTTCGTTGTGAGGGTAAAGCCCCTTGCACTCGGTAAGCCTTCGGTAGATGTTAATGCCTCTCCTCCTATGCGATGTCTTTTTTCTGCTGCTATGAACATGATAGCAAGTAGTCAAGCCCAGACCTACTCTCCGGGAATAAAAGTTCTTTATCACGGGCAACATCACTTTATCCAAAATCACAATGAAAGCCTTCAATGCAAAATTCCTAAGATGGCACAACTCAAAAATCTCAGGAAGATAAAAGGACAAGAAGGCACAGCCATTCCCAGGTTCAGTATTTCAGGAGCCTTGTATGCCTCTTTAGAGAAGGGAGTCTTAATTTACCTAGCTCGGCATTTGTCCCAAGGTTTGTCTTCAAGGCAGCTCTCATGAAGCCAAAACTTGGAGGAGGTGGCAAATAGCCACCAGGCTGGCATTGCTTAATCTGTCCATTTAGTTCTAGATCAAGGGTTGGCAAACTACAGCCCTGCAGCCAAATCCAGCACTGGTTTGTTTTGTAAATAGCATTTATTGGAAAACAGCCACACTCATCATTTACATATTGTCTACAGCAGCAGAATTGAGTAGTTGTGACAGAGACAGAATGACCGCAAAATCGAAAATATTCACTACCTGTGACCTTTCCAAAAATGAAAAGGATGAGACTGGTCCTAGAGAAGGAGCAGTGTGTTCCCAACAGCTGTGCAGGAGTATCATAGTTTACCAGTTTTCAAGTAGGACATATTTCAGTGTGATTAAACTAGTTGCCATCAAGTCAGTTCTGGCTCATGGCAACCCCATGTGTGTCAGACTAGAACAGTGTTCCATAGGGTTTTCAGCAGATGATTTCTCAGAAGTAGATAGCCAGGCCTTTCTTCCAAGTTGCTTTTGGGTGGCCTTGAACCACCAACCTTTTGGTTAGGAGCTGAATGTGTTAACTGTTTGCACCACCCAGGGACTCCTTTTAGAGTGATAAGATACTAGGAATATTCCCTTTCTGTCTCACTCTATTATATCCACATCCACACCTCTACCCTCTTTAATTAACTCCCCTGGAATTATCATAATCCTCCCCTTCAATCAAGCCTCCTCAATATTCTATTATCACATACTATGTGCAGGCCTTATGCTAGGTACAGTTGATACTGAAGTGAATAAATATCAGACTGGCCCTATCCTCAATGAATTTGCAGCCTAGTTTCAGAAGGCAAACATCAAAGAGATAATGACTGTAGTGCAGTGAATTACTTAATATGGCCCTTCTAGCCATGCACGGTCTTATGACTCCCACAAAATGATTAGGTTCAGCTATGCAAATAAGGCTCTTGTGGCCCCCTAAGGGGATTGGACAGCCTGCTAATAATGCAAATAAGGTACATGGAACACTTGTGGGGGTGGGACCATACAAATAAGGTGTATGGAATCCTAATGAGAGGATTGGTCAGTTTTGCCATCCAGCTAGGCTTAAAGAGAGCCAATCCCAGAAGTGGAGAGGGAACCTCACTACCATCAATGAGAGCCGGGAGAAGAGCTCATCCTATGGATTTGGGTTCCCTATGCTGAGACAAAGAGCTGTGACACTGGAGAAGGTGCAAGATGGCAAGAAGCAGCAGTAAATGCAGCAGAGGAACAGCAGCAGTAGAACCAGGAAACTAGTGCAAGATGGCGTGGTGGGCTTTCTTGCCCATGGAGCAAGGCAGTTACAGTGGGCGTGCTGACCCAGGGAGGGAGACAGCTGAGAGCATTCAGGCAGGAGGCTTCCTGGCAGAGTCTGGTGCCTCTGGGCACTTATTGGCTGAGCTAAAAAGTTTTGTAACACTTGCCCGAGCAGGGCAGAGGCCAAGAGGCTGAGGGACTGAGAGAGAGGCCTGCCTGAGGGCACGGCTGAGAAGAACTTGTCCTGATGGAGGAACTATATCCTGGGTTGTACCTGTTATTTCCCTAATAAACCTCATAATCCTGAGTATGGTCTGTGAGTTCTGTGTGGCCATTGCAACAAATTATCGAACCCAGCAGAGAAGTAGAGAGTACCATGGGAAGGACGGCTGGTGTCATAATTGATAAAAAGGTCGGAGAGAAGAGGTATGTCTGACCTCCACCTCATAGGAATCGGCTTTGGGCTGATGCTGGTCTTGATTCTTTCTCCTTGTGAAGTTAGAGGAGGTATGATGCCAACATGCAATTTTTACAATGACCAATGTGATGTTTAAGGGCATTGGATCACATGGCCACAGTTTTTATTAGCCTGAAAGGTCTATCCTTTTATACTTGAATGCAGAGGCGCCTGTAAAGTAGAGAGCTCTATGACATGAGCTAACAACTCTCTCCTAATATAGATGAAGTGGAGAGAAGAAAATAATTCTCCTGTCTCTTTGATGAGACAGCTATTTCTTGTTGTGACATGAATAAATCTGAAAACATAAGAGGCTCCATTCACACCTGGAGTTGGTGGAGAAGACTTAAGGAATTGTAAGTGTGGCCAAAAGGCCTTCCACCCAGGACAGGCCTGTTTTACACCTCTTGTCCCAGTACAATGTTATTAACTGCTGTTAGTTGCATCAAGTCGATTCTGACTCATGGCAACCCCATGTGTGCAAAGTAGAACTGTTCCATAGGGTTTTCAAGACTGTGACCTTTCAGAAGCAGATCTCCAGGCCTATCTTCCAAGGCACCTCTGGGTGAGTTTGAACCGCCAAACTTTGAGCTAGCAGATGAACACTTAACCATTAGCACCATCCTGGGACTCCTACTCCCCAAAGAGTTCTGGCTTGAACATTGAGTCATATGGTCCCTTTATGTATAATTCAAACCTTCAGTTTAGCTACTCATAAGACATTAATCCACCACTCACCTGTCAGTTCATCATACAGTGGTAGCTAGCATGTTATTATGCTTCTGGAAGCTATACCATCAGGATTTCAAATACCAGTATGATGGATAGGTTTCAGAGGAGCTTCCAGATTAAGACAGACTAGAAACTATGGCCTGGCAATCTATTCCTAAAAATTCACCAGTGAAAACCCTATGGATCAGAACAGAATATTGTTCTATATAGTGCTGAAAGAGGAGCCCCTTAGGTTGGAAGGCACTCAAAATAAACAGTGGCCACTGCAGTAGACTTGGACATACAATGATCATGAAGATGGCACAGGACCAGGCAACATTTTGTTCTGTTGTACGTGGAGTCATCATGAGTCAGAGCTGAACCAACAGCAACTGACAGCATTAACAAAGACATTAATAAATGAAGTTTTCTCCTTAGTTTAGAATTTCATTTAGGTTATTCTTCAGCATCCCCATGAAATTCAACATCTGACAATTCTTTCTTCACAGAGGAAAGTCGTATTCTACTTGCTTCGTGGACTGCATAGATACATAATCAAACAAACCCAAAAATGCCTAAAATGATCCCTGGAATACAGTGGGGATAGTTGACTTTGAAGTACATGAGGCTACTTGTTGTTGTTAATTGACAAAATGAAGACCTAAGAAACTAATATTTGCATTAAGATCTGCAGTTAATGAGTTGGAGAAGGACACTCCTTTGGGAAGCCTTGCCTGATCTTTTCATTACTGCCATCCCCAATAGCCTTGCACACAAGTCTTTCAGGATTTGTCACATTTTACTGACTTAATTGTTTCTTGTCTGTCTCCAGTGAGAGAACTTGAACTTCCGGTTAGCTATAATAACCCCACAATTTAGTACAGTGTCTCACTCATAGTAGGGTCAATAAAATTTATGCATAAAATATTAACTGTCTGTTGACAAATTCCTAAGATATAAAAAGCAATAATATCTCAAAAACTTGCCAGGGCAAGGGAAGGGTTCTTAGTCATCTAGTGCTGCTATAACAGAGATACCACAAGTGGATGGCTTTAACAAAGAGAAATTTATTCCCTCACAGTCTACTAGGCTACAGGTCCAAATTCAGGACATCAGCTCCAGGGAAAGGCCTACTCTTTCTGTCAGCTCCAGAGGAAGATCCTTGATATCAGTCTTCCCTTAGTCTGGGAGCATCTCAGCACAGGAACCTCAGGTCCAAAGGATGTGTTCTGCTCGAGGTGATGCTTTCTTGGTTGTATGAGGCCCCCATGTGTCTTTGCTTACTTCTGTTTTTATATCTTAAAAGAGAATGGCTTAAGACACTATCAAATCTTGTAGACCTCATCAGTATAACTGCTGCTAATCCATCTTATTACATCATAGTGATAGCATTTGTAACACTTAGGGAAATCATATCAGATGATAAAATGGTAGACAATCATACAGTACTGGGAATCATGACCCAGCCAAGTTGACAGATATTTTTGGGGGACACAATTCAATCCATGTCAGAAGCCTATCACTCATATTATTATTATTGCTGTAACTTGTTTTTCTTCAATGGGTTTTGTCTGTCCATAATAAGGGCTTCCTAACAAAAACTTTGTTTGAAGGGAGGAGCTAAATCGTGATTTGAATAGGCCAGAAACCATACACTTTACAAACAGGAAGAGAGTCAGACCTAATTTCCTCTTAGAAAGGAAAATGGTACCCATCATTTGATCCCTTATTATTAAGTAGACAGGATGGGGCAAAGAGCTAAATGCTGAAATTTCAGTTGCAGCTACTTGGCCTGCTCCTGACACCCCCACCCAATCCTAGATTCTGTTACTCTACATTTTCTGAATGAGAGCCATTGAGGAGACAGTTCTTATTTAGGGCAGTAAGCACGCTCCCTTAGTAGGACTGAGTGTGAAACACTCAGCTGTCTCTTGTGAACAGGCATTATGAAGTATAAACTCAGAGCCAGTAGACTTTCTTCTCCTAAAGAAGAAACACTGTCAGAACAGAGAATTTGTCAGAGGAATTTGAGAGAAGGTTGGCACATGTCCTACCGAAAGGCATATAGCACAGAGAATGGGTCCACTGCCAGGATTTATTTCCTTAACCAGAAACAGCAGTTAATGGAAGAAAAATGTTCCATCCAGCCTTATGCAATGGGAAAGTGGTCATAGTTGGAAAGGGGTTTGATAGAAACTCAGAATTAAGTATGGGATGGAGGGGAGAGTACACATTGTTACAGAGAATGTTATATGGATAGAGCTAATCCTCAAAAACCTATAAAGTCAAACTGGAGCAGGGAAGGAAGGAATACCTTTTACAAAGAGGACTAACAAAAAACTGAAATAAAACTTGAGTTGAAAGGAAGTGCTAACTCAGAAGACGCTCAGTGAAGGAAGTTCTCTACCCTGACTGGGTTAGCAAAGAAAGGCTTACAGTGAATTATTCCTTCTAGGTACAAGAGATGTTTCCTACATGTATGACTTCCACCCTCAGCCACAAAGCCTAGAGACCAATGTTGAAATAGTGACTTAATAAGGTTACCACATCCACTTTTCAAAGGCCATGCATTTCAAACTCATTGTATTCATTAGGGCTGGGTTGAACAGCAATTAGAAAAAAATATGGTGGCCTAAGCGAATTAGAAGTGTATTTCTTTTGGTCATATAAAAAGAAAAAAAAAAAACAAAAAACCTCAAGAAACAGACCAGAGATGCTCCACAAAGCCTTCAGGGATCAAGGATCCTTCCAGCTTATCTATTCACCATCTTTAGGATATGGTTCCTATCTTCACCAACTAAGATGGCAGCTAGAGACACATTCCCAGCAGCAGGATGAGGGGAAAAGAGGGAAAATAAACAATTGTACTGTGTCTGATGTCTTTTAAGGAAAATTCCCAAGAACTGCCTTAGATATGTTTTTCTTAATCCTATTGACCAGAGTTTAGTCAAGTCACCATAGCCAGCTATGAGGGAGGATGAAAAATGCATTATATTACTATTACTATGGAAGAAGAGGATAAAATATACTGGAAGAATGTTAGCAGTCTTTGCCACATGCTTTTATGTTATTGCCTTAAAAGAATAAGTGGAGCAACGGATACAACATTGTAAGGAGGCACAAGTTCAAACCTCTGCACCTGCAATATACTACATTTATTTATTGATTATAGGAGCACTGGTGGCACAGTGGTTAAGCACTTGCTTCTAACCAAAAGATGGGTGGTTCAAACCCACCAGCCACTCCATGGGAGAAAGATGTGGCAGTCTGCTTCCGTAAAGACTGGAAACTCTATGGGGCAGTTTTACTCTGTCCTGCAGGGTTACTATGAGTCGGAATTGACTCAAGGACAATGGGTTTGGTTTGGTTTTATTCCTTTGTTAATTCAGGTGGCTTTGGATAGCTCTATGCATTAATCCTACACAACCAAATGGAATGCTTAATTTTTAGACTGCCTCTAAGGCAGCCTAAAGTATTATACTTTTGTATATTATACGACCTAATGCTATTTTAATGACCAGACAAAGGATCGAAAGATTTGTTTGTATATTTGCCATTCAGGTCTCATATCTATGGGTAAGGGCCAAGATGGGATTCATCAGAGGGGAGGCCAGCCATTAAAGATGTATATATTTTGAGCTGCTGTCAAGATGATTAAGCCATTTATTTGCCTGGTCCCTCACCTTAGAGGAGTGACACTCGCTTGCAAATTGTAATTGAATACTTTCCAGTGAAAGAGGAGGCAACACAGATTGCCAGTCCTGAGTCTATCTGAGATAATGCAACACTGAACTCTGGGATGACTACAGTAGATATGGAATTTGGACTTCAAAAGACACAGATGCTAAACGAAATACAGAAAATGTAATGCTTACGAAGGATAATTCATTAAGTAAGCAAAGATGAGAAGATGATGTGAAAACTTTCTTATCCACAGAATACTATGAAATCATTTCCTGATGGAGTTCTCAAATGTAGAATTTATTTGTGAACTTTAACTAGACAAGATGTTAATTCAAATGACATGAAAAGCCTTTGCACCGTTAAGACACGTGCCTTGCATTATCCTCTTCTATTCTGCCATCTTCAATTGAAAAGTTTTGGTAGGGTTTACTGCAGATGTTCATCTGTGATTTTCTACTCTTCTATAAATGAAAAGGAAGACTGTGATTCTCAAAGTCACGTTTTATAAGCTAAATGGCAGGAAATATATTTTTAAGATAAATTTCAACTAAATTCTGGTGATCTTTGATGATTCAAAATTCACCTTTTTGAAAAAACCAATTTATAATTCATAAATTGTATTATGCCAACTTTGAAGTATGGTTTGTTTAACACTCTTTTCTTGTAAACAATGAACTATTTAATATTCATTAGGTACTGTCTTAGCTACCTAGTGCTGTGTGGTAACAAAAAATAACACAAATGGGTCGCTTTAAAGAACAGGAATATATTTTCTCACAGTCTGAAGGCTAAAAGTCCATTATCAGGGCCTCAGAGGTGTCAGTTCCTTCTGTGAGCCTCTCTCCTAGTTTCTGGAGTCTGTGGGCAATCCTTGGCTTTGCTTATAGACAGGCCTTCATATGGCATCTGTGTTCCTCCTGAGTGTATGTCTATTCTTCTCTATTTATAAGACACCACTCAGAAATGATTAGGTTAAGATCCACCCTATTCCAGTACAACCTTACTGACGTAACAGAAGAAAACTCCTGCTTCCAAACAGCATTGTATGTACAGTTGCAAGAGTCAGAACTTCCACAGTTCTTTCCGAGGGTCACGATTCAATCTATAACAGGCACCAGTAATCTTGTGACCTTGGGCAAGTCATTTAACTTTGCTTCAGTTTCCTCATTGTAGCCCAAGAATCTTGTACCAGGTCAATGAGTATCAGTGAGGGAGGCTATCAGGAGATCCAGGGGCAATGTGTACACTTTAAATCTCCTCTGTGCCAAGATTCTAATACATATCCTTCATCTCAGCCACAGCCCCAATGCAGGTTAAGAATCGTCACTTGAGATCATCACTTACAATCTGACCTGCTATATGAAAAATTCCATGCAACGTGAAGGTGATTTATCACAATTCTATCACGTTGTTTCTCTTGTAATTTTTATCTACTTAATTATTGTTTATTGATGGCTTATTACTTGCCAGGTTCTCTGCTAAACACTGTGGATACAATGGCGAAAAACAGAGATATGTTGTTGTTGTTCACTGCCGATGAGTCAACCTTGACTCATGGACCCTATGCAGAAGGAAACAAAATGCTGTCCAGTTCTGTGCCATCACCATGATTCCTTGGGAATAGACTATTGTGATCTATAGGGTTTTCACTGGATGATTTTTAGAAGTAGATCACCAGACCTTTCTTCCTGGTCCTCTTTAGGCTGGAAGCTCCACTGAAACTTGCTCAGCACCACAGTAACATGCAAGTCTCCTTTGACAGATGGGTGGTGGCTGCACATGAGGTGCATTGGCAGGAAATTGTACCTGGGCCTTGCATGAAAGCTGAGAATTCTACCACTGTCACCCAATAAAACTAAACCAAACCCATTGCTATTGAGTCAATTCTTACTCACAGTGACCATACAGGATAGAGTAGAACTGCCCCATCGGAACGACTGGTGGATTCGAACTGACCTTTTGGTTAAAAGGGGTAGCTCTTAACCAGTATGCCACCAGAGCTCCATCTCCCAATAGCGGTATTTAAAAAGACAAAATAAAACAAACCCATTGACATCAAGTGGATTCTGATTCATAGCAACCCTATAGGACAGAGTAGAACTCCCCATATGGTTTCCTAGGCTGTAATCCTTACAATAGCAGACGGCCACAACTCTCCCCTGTGGAGCAGCTGGTGGGTTTGAATCACCAACTTTTTTGGTTAGCAGCTGAGCACTTTAGCCACTGCGCAACTAGTTCTCCTACAACAGAGGTATTGTTGTTAGGTGTCTTTGAGTCAGTTCTGATTCCTAGTGACCCTATGTGTGACAGAACAAAACACTACCCAGCCCTATGCTATCCTTAAAACCATGTTATGTTTGAGTTCAGCTTCTCAGGTTATTTGCTCAGCATACACATTGAATAAACATGGTGAAAGAATACAACTCTGATGCATCACTTTCCTGACTTTAAACCACACAATATCCCTTTGTTCTGTTTGAACAACTGCTTTTTGGTGTATGTACAAGTTCTGCATGAATACAATTAAGTGTTCTGGAATTCTCTTTTTTTTGCAATGCTATCCACACTTGTTGTGATCCACACAGTCGAATGCCTTTGCATAGTCAACAAAATACAGGTAAACATTTCTCTGGTATTCTCTGCATCCAGCCAAGATTCATCTAACATCAGCAATGATATCCCTCATTCCACCTCCTCTTCTGAATTCGGCTTGAATTTCTGGCAGTTCTCTGTCCATGTATTGCTGTAACCGCTTTTGAATTATCTTTAGCAAACTTTTAATTGCATATGATATTAATAATATTGTTAAATAATTTCCACATTCAGTTGGATCACATTTCTTTGGAATGTGCACTAATATGGATCTCTTCCAGTCAATTGGCCAGTAGCTGTCTTCCAAATTTCTTTGCATAGAAGAGTGAGGGTTTCCAGCATTGCATCCGTTTGTTGAAACATCTCAACTGGTATTCTACCAGTTCCTGGAGTCTTGTTTTTCACCAATTCCTTAAGTGCAGCTTGGACTTCTTCCTTCAGTACCATTGGTTCTTGATCATATGTTACCTCCTGAAATGGTTGCACACTGACTAATTCTTTTTGGTACAGTGACTCTGTGTGTTTCTTCTGTCTTCTTTTGATGCTTCTGCATTGTTCAATATTTTGCCCCTAGAGAATCCTTCAGTATTGCAACTCAAGGCTTGAATTTTTTTTTTTCAGTTCTTTCAGCTTGAGAATTGCCTATCGTATTCTTCCCTTTTGGTTTTCTAACTCCAGGTCGTTGCATATTTCATTATAATTTACTTTGTCTTCTCCAGCTGCCCTTTGAAATCTTCAGTTCTTTTACTTCATCATTTCTTCATTTGCTTTAGCTGCTGTAAGTTCAAGAGTAAGTTTCAAAGTCTCTTCTAACATCCATTTTGGTCTTTTCTTTCTTTCCTGCGTTTTTAATGATCTTTTGCTTTCTTCATATATGAAGTCCTTGATGTCATCCAACAATCCTTCTGGTCTTCAGTCATTGGTGTTAATGCATCAAATCTATTCTTGAGATGGTATCTAAATTCAAGTGGGATATATTCAAGATAGTACTTTGGTTTTTGTGAATTTGTTTTACTTTCCTTCAGCTTCAACTTGAATTTCCATATGAGCAATTGACGGTGTGTTCCAGTTGGCCCCTGGCCTTATTCTGACTGATAATATTGAGCTTCATTGTCTCTTTCCACAGGTTTAGTGAATTTGATTCCTATGTATTCCATCTGGTGAGGTCCACATGTACAGTTGTCATTTATGTTGTTGAAAAAAAAGTATTTGCCGTGAGTAAGTTGTTGATCTTTCAAAATTCTGTCGTGATCTCTGCCATTGTTTCTATCACCAAGGCCATATTTCCCAACTATTGATCCTTCTTCTTTGTTTCCAGTAGATGTATAACCAAAAACCAAACCAGTTGCCGTCGTGTTGGTTCTGACTCATAGCAACCCTACAGGACAGAGTAGAACTGCCCCAGAGGGTTTCCGAGGAGCTTTGGTGGATTCAAACTGCCGACCTTTTGGTTAGCAGCCAAGCTCTTAACTACTGCGCCACCAGGGCTCCTGTAGATGTATCACCCCTGCTTAATTCAGACACTCTTGCGTGTAGTTTAACACAAGTCCTTTCTACTTGTTAGTATGTATCAAGGCCCTACTATGTGCAAATCATTGAGTGGAATACAAAGGCACTTAAGACAGTGCTTCCTGCTCTCTATGAAGACAACTTTCAATGCTGAACTGATGAGCTAGAGCACACGGGAGCCTCAGAGACTCTCTGCTGTTAGAAGTTCCCTGCCTGCCCCATCACCAAAGGGCAAATCTTCCAGTGACCTCTGACTAGGACGGAGTCTGGGTGGGCTGGGGAGCTTCACTCCCTCTGTGGTCAGCTCCAACTTAGAAACCTCCTAGGGAGGCTCCCAAAGCCACAAGAAGAAGTATGTAGACTTCATAGTTATCCCTACAAAAATCCCTGCAAAATCCTCCAAGCTGCAGGGCATGGGAGGGTCAGCCTGACCGGGGAAATTTTCTGTCTAAGCTTGGAAATACAATGAGACAGAAAACAGTTTACTCCACCTGTGAGGTAAGAAGCCTGAGTCTTTAGAAACACCATACCAGTTTCTCCCTCCTGAGGCAGGCCACTGAACCCCTAAAGTCAAACCTGCTGCCATTGAGTCGATTCTGACTCATGGCAACCCTCTAGACCTTCATCGCAGGGCACTAGACATGAATTTTCAGTGTGTAGATAAAAATAAATACAGGCTTGTAGACTATGAACAGTACAATAAAGAAGGTAGAACTAATGGATTTATCTAGCACCTGTATGTCCATTTTTATTGAGCCTCTGCCCTACAGTCATTTGTAAGCAGCTTTTGGTGACCCTGAACATGGTCTTGATTGGCAAAGATCTCTCCTCTACGTGAAGAATCATAGGAGCAGGGTGACAGCGGGCACTGTTAATTGCCTTAGTCATATTGTACCTATGTCCTCCACAGATTTTTGCCTTATCATGAGGTATTAGTAGTAGCACAATCAATTCAGTTGCCAATTTTTGGATAAATTAACTCTTCTTCAATTTTTGTCCCTAGAGGAAAATAATTATGTATTTCCATCTTTCAAACGAATTGTTCCCTAAAAAATGACACATGATCTTCCTAGAAAAGAGTAGTTACTCAGGAGAGACCTTGAGAAATCTGCATGAAGCTGAACTTTATTATAAAGAAATACTTACAACAATAGTTTTTATAAATAGAATTTTGGCGAACATCAAATGGGTGATTGTTGTCGTTCTAAAAATTGCCTAGTGGAACTTCAGTGAATGAATTCTGGGAAGCAAGCTGATTGTCATCTAATTTGTACACAGGATTACACATGGTTTCAAAATTCACAAGTTTCAGTTAACACAGTACTGTGCAAAGCAAGAACTGCCTGTATATACCTACGTATACTTAGGAGTGGAATTACTACATCATAGGAATTCACATCCTTAATGTCATTAAATATTACCAAGCTATTTCCAAAGTCTACCATCCATCTGTCAATTTGTCATACTGTGATGGCTTGCACGTTGCTGTGATACTGGAAGCTATGCCACCAGTACTTCAAATACCAGTGGAGTTACCCATGGTGGACAGGTTTCAGAGGAGCTTTTCAGACTAAAACAAACTAGGGAGAAAGGCCTGATGATCTACTTCCAAAAATCAGCCATGAAAACCTTATGGATTACAACAGAACATTGTCTGACTCTCTTGCTTTGAACACATCATTGGGAAGACCAGTCACTGGAGGAGGATATCATGTTTGGTGAAGTAGAGAGCCAGCAAGGGCAAGGAAGACCTTCAGTGTGACGGATTGGCCCAGTAGCTGCAACAGGAGATTCAAATATGTCAGTGATTGTGAGGATGACACAGAACCGGGCAACATTTTGTTCTGTTGTGCAGGAGGTCACCATGAGTCAGAGTTGACTCAATGGCAGCTAACAGCAACAATAGCTTTATACCTAATTTTAAATCACAAAATAGGGAGGATTCCTTACGTACAAGATGCAATGTCTTATTTACAAAAATTCATACTATATTAGGCCACAAGAAAAGTCTGAATAAATTTTTAAAAGCATATATTTTGCCTAACCATGGATCCTATAACCAATTCTAAGTTAATTTAATTTTTTTTAAATTTCTAGTTACTTTGAAATAAACAAATGTGTCCTAAAGAACAACATGCTTAAGTGAGGCTATAAAGGGCACAATAACTGAATATGTGGAAAAAATAATTCAAATATGATGTTTATACAATCAAAAATTATGAAGACTTACCACAGCAGTACTCTTTTGATATGTTTATTTTCAAAAAAGAAAACTAAAGAAATTAAGTATCTACTTTAAAATCTTGAGAAAAAATAGGAAAATACCCCAAGGCTAAATAGAAGGAAAGATTTAATAAAGGATAAAGGCCAAAACAACTAAATAAAAAACATAATAGTGGTATAATTAATAAAGACATCTATGAATTTGTTCTTTCTAAACTCTAATGAAGAAAATGATCCGTTTGTGAATAAATTATATATCAGTAAAATTAGACGTTATAAAGTACGTATATAACTTATATTAAAAAGAAAAAGAAAATCCCATTCACATTTGTCTAATATATTTGAGAACCTCAAAAAAAATGGCTTTTCCTTCAAGAATTAAAGAAACAAAATTCACAAATAAGTAGTATGAAAACTGAATAGGCTAACTGATGAAAATGTTGGAGAAATGTATTTAAAAAGGTACATGTGCTTGTTCTTTGAAAACCTGAGAAATAAGCACTTGGAAAGGAGAGATCATGTTGATAAATGAACCTGAATTAGAAAATTTAAAATAGAAATCTATAAATGATAATTCAGATATGCATTAGAAGATTTTATCCCAGCAATACAAGGAAGCATTATGTAGGATACATAGAAAAGTCTTATTTGTAAAAAGATACAATTCACAATGAGGGTATAATGCCTGAAACTTTATGTGCTATACAACATAGCATCAAAATATATAAAGCAGAACCTGTGAGAAATATGAGGAATTGGCAGAAGCCCAAAAGTGGACCAATATTTTTAGTACTCCTCTCTCAGCTTTTGGCATATCAAGTCATCTAAAATAAACAGAGATTTAAAGAATATCAAAGATATAATTAACAGGGCTGAATTAGACAAACATCTTTGTATACTGAAAAAAAAAAAAAGAAAAAAAATTCGTATTTTAGAAAAAGTTTTTTTATATATCAACAGGCAGTTTACTTTCCCAGATGATAATTTAATAAATAAGCTGTCAAATTTCATCTAAAAATCCTATTGGAAATTTTTTTTGTAATTGCATTTGTAATTGTAATTGAAGATTTTTATATTTACTCCTAATATTTTTATAGCTTTTATTATCATTAACAACCTGTCATATGCAGATGACACAGCCTTGCTTGCTGAAATCGAAAAGGACTTGAAGCACTTACTGATAAAGATCAAAGACTGCAGTCTTCAGTATGGATTACACCTCAACATAAAGAGAACAAAAATCCTCACAACTGGACCAATAAGCAACATCATGATAAACAGAGAAAAGATTGAAGCTGTTAAGAGTTTCGTTATACTTGGATCCACAATCAGCACCTTGGAAACAAATCAAATGACCTATTATATTGGGCAAATCTGCTGCAAAAAGTCTCTTTAAAGTGTTTAAAAGCAAAGATGTCATTCAGAGGACTAAGGTGCACCTGACCCAAGTCACGGTGCTTTCAATCGCCTAATATGCATGTGAAAGCTGGACAATGAATAAGGAAGGCCGAAGAAGAATTGAATTATGGTGTTGGCAAAAAATTAAATATACCATGGGCTTCCAGAAGAACAAACAACTCTGTCTTGGAAGAAGTACAGCCAGGATGCTCCTTAGAAGCAAGGATGGCATGACTTCGTCTCATGTACTTTGGACATTTATCAGGAGGGACCAGTCCCAGGAGAAGGACATCATGCTTGCTAAAGTAGAGGGTCAAGAAAAGAGAGAAGACCCTCCGTGAGATAGATTGACACAGTGGCTATAACAATGGGCTTAAGCATAACAACGATTGTGAGGGTGGCGCAGGACCCAGCAGTGTTTGATTCTGTTGCACACGGGGTCGCTATAAGTTGGAATCAACTCGACGACACCTAACAACAACAACAACAATTGCTATTATGAGGTGGTCATTTTTATTATATTTTCCTATTGACTTCTTTTTTTTTTTTTTGCTATTGATGAATTTGTCTTATAGATGAATAAATAAATAAATAACAAAAACAAAGCTATTCTAAAAGAAGACCCAGAATATTGATATATTCTAATCTGTTTTAAGTTGTTAATTCAAAAAAAGTGGGTTACGGTGGCTGTTCTTCAGGGAAAAGATGTTGCTTCAAAAGAGATAGGAAGATTGGGTGAAGGGTGAGACAGTACACAATACAGGAGAAACTAGCACAGCTTATACAAGGAAAGGTCATGGAAGCCCCATAGACACATCCAAACTCCCTGAGGGACTGAATTGCTGGGCAGAGGGCTCTGGGGTCCATGGTCTCGGGGAACATCTAGCTCGATTGGCATGACACATTTTATAAAGACAATGCTCTACATTCTACCTTGGTGAGTAGTGTCTGGGGTCTTAAAAGCCTGTGAGCGGCCATCTAAGATACTCCACTGGTCTCATCCCTTCAGGAGCAAGGGAGAATGAAGAGAACAGGATAGAAGGAAAAGATTAGTCCGAAGGACTAATTGTCCACAGCTACCAAGGCCTCCACCGGACTGAGTCCAGTACAGCTAGATGCTGGCCGGCTACCACCACTGACTGCTCTGACCGGGATCCCAACAGAGGGTTCTGGACAGAGCTGGAGAAGGATGTAGAGCATAATTCTAACCCAAAAAAAAAAAGACCAGATTTACTGGCCTGACACAGACTGGAGAAACCCCAAGAGTATGGCCCCCAGACACCCTTTCAGCTCAGTGGTGAAGTTATCTCCGAGGTTCACTGTTCAGCCTGGGAGTGGACAGCCCCATAAAACCAAATGAGGCTAACGAGGCACAGGAGTCCAGTGACAAGGGCCAGAAAGCAGAAGGGGACAAGGAAGCTGGTGATAGGGAACACAAGGTTGAGTAAGGATATTGTTGATGTGTTGTGAGATTGTTAACCATTGTCATAGGGCAACATTTGTAGTAACTGTTAAATGAGAAACTATTTTGTTCTGTAAGCCTTCATCTTAAGTGAGAATAACAGCACAATTCGAAGAGCGTAGTCAATGTCACTGAACTGAGCATGTAGAAATTTTTGAAACGGTGTATCTTTGGCTATGTGTATTTTCACCAAAAAAAAAAAAAAAAAGGTTGAGAAGTTAGAGGGTTGATATGTTGTGGGGTTGTTAACCAATGTCATAAAACAACATGTGTACTTCTGTTTCCTGAGAAACTATTTGTTCTGTAAGCCTTCACCTGAAGTACAATAAAAAAAAAAGAGAGATAGGAACAGATTTAATGTAATGTAAGTTTTTTTTTTTTTTATTTTTGTGATCTGTAAGACTTTGTTGTTCTGTTAGTGTTTCTTATTTTCTTAACTTATTTTTTTAAGTGAACTACTAAATCAATTGTCTGAAGTCTACAAACATCATCTCTAGGTATCATTTAGAATGCCTCTGAGCCATCAGGTCAAACATAGATGCTTCAGTGTTTTGTTTTTTCTCATTGTTTTATAGTAGTTCTTTATATTTTACAAATATGCCTTATCTATATTTGTATACAGTATATCAGTAATACATATTACAAAAATCTCCATTTGCCACTTGTCACTCTTGTTAGGTCTTTTGATAAATATAAGTTATTTATTATGGTAAACTTGTCCGTCTTTATTTTTTTATTATTTAAAAGTTAGTTTTTTCTTTAAGAAATATTTCCCCTTCATAATAAAGGTCTTAAAGATATTCTCCTATGTTTTCTCCTAAATCTTTAGAAATGTTGTGTTTTACATGTAAGTAGTTAATAAATCTGGAGTTGTCTTTTGTGAACAGTGTCAGACATCCATCCTATTTCCCACATGGGTGATGCTTATTCATTCACAGCGCAGCCACAGTCATGTCTTGAGGATGTCTCAGCTTCATTCACTGAATGATTTTTTTCTTTCCTTATCAGGTATGTATGACTCTTCTTTTCATAAGTCCGTTTGTCCATCCCTGAACCAATGCCACACTTGTATTTATTACACATGTGAAATAAGTTTTAATAGTTAAGAAGGCAAGTCTCCGCGCCTTATGTTGCTCTCTAGGAAGGTCGTGGTTATTCTTGGCCCTTTGTTTTCTCACAAAAATTTTAGAATCAGGCTGACAAGTTCAAAATAATAAAACAAAAAAATAAAAACAAAAACCTTGTAGGTATTTTAAATTGCTATTGGATTATATTAAATCCATAGAGCAATTTGGGTAAGAATGAACATATTCATAATTTTGAGTCTGCCTTTATAAACATGGTATGCTCTCCATTTCTTGTGATTTTCTTTCATGTACTCCTTAGACTCTAATTTTTATGTTATATGAATTATTAGAGTATATGAGAAATTATTCCTAGGCACTTGATATTTTTGTTGCTATTTTAAATGTTGTCTTTTGACAATTACATTTTCTAATCATTGCTGGTATACAGACAATTCACTTTTGTTATTCATTACAACTTTTTTTTCCATGTCTTTTTGAAATGACTAAATTTTTGCCACAATATTAAATAGAAGACACGGCTTTGGAGATTTGTACTAAAAACATTTTAATTAAAAAATTTTCGACTTAAAAAGTGCTTTTGGTATTTCCTCGTTGAATACATGCTTATTAAAAGGATTTTTGTACATATTTTTTATTTTGTTAAGGATATTCATTTTTATTTCTTAGTCAATATAACTTGCGATAAATAGATGTTCAGATAATCGAATGCTGTTTCATTGTCTAATAGAATAAGTATACAACTTTTCTCCTTTTGTTAATATGTAAATCATATCAATACATTTTTTAATGTTGAGCCATTAAAAATGTATGTTAAAGAAAAAAGTATTACTGTAGATGAAGGATGTTCACAAAGGTTTAAGAATCAATCTGTCAGAAATATGAAATAGTTCAAAATATATATGGACCTGATCACATAGCTTCAAATCATATGAAGCAAAAAATGATAAAACTAAATGGAAACTAACATTGACTGTATAAAATGATGACAGTTAGTGGGTTTAAAAAAATCAGGCTATAATTAAAATTCAGGAGACCAGTAAGTATTCATATCTGCAAAGGAATGATTTGAGTTGTTGTGTTCTAAAGTTTGTATATGGTTTGGAGGAGAAGGAAAATATGTTGATATATTTTGTATCTTTATGAATGCTAAAATTTCTAGAGTAACCTTGAAGACTAAGAAAAAAGCCACGTATAACTTCCCAAAAAGGAAAAGGGAAACATCAAAAGCGGAGGGGATCTCAATCTGAAAAGAAAACTGTACAAAAAAGACGGAGGGGGGAAGAAGAAAAAATGAGGTGAAAAAATGTATTCAAATATATTGGTAATCATAATCAAATCAATGGGTGAATGGTTAAACATTTATAGTCAGACATTCTGATTTCAAGTATTTTCTCTGGCACCTTCCAACTATGTCACCTTGGGCTATTTACTTAACCTCTAATAGCCTCAGTTTCTGCATTAATAACTTGGGACCATTAATAGTACATCTCTCACAGAGTTGTCGTAGTCATTAAATGAGATAAATGCATATAAGTTGTTGTTACAATATCTAACACATTGTATAAGCACTCTAGCACCACACATAATAGGGAATAATTAATTAGATACTACTATAATTGCCCAGAATTCCATTTGCTTGGATGTGTACTTACTGGTTTCCTATTCTCCTTTAAGGTATAACACATATTCCACCTCCTTCAAAAATCCATTCTGATTTCCCAAGTCAGCATTAAACGATTTTACCTTATCCTCCCATAGCACATTCATTGCTTATAAATCTCCTAAAGCATTTTCCCTCAGACCTGCCATCCCTGAGTTATGTAAGTGTTTACACATCTGTCCCTTCCACGAGTTCATAAGCTCCTAGAGCACAACGGTTTCCACAGTGAAGCCTCAAACCATTCCCGTAGAAGATCTCAGTGATATGTGTTGGATTTCACTGAATTCATTTTCACCCTGAATTTCTAGAAAAGTTCTGCAATGAGGCAGGTGGCATATCTGTGAGAAGAAAGGGAATAAAGAGCACAACAACAAAAAAATTGGGTAGAGTTTTTGTCCGTAAAGCTGTTTCACATATATTATTTCATATAATCCTTACAACTAACCCCAAGTGAGGCTTTCATGGAGGATATATTGGTGTCTCCTTTCTAGATAGGAAGGTATACATATCCATGAGTTACGGGGTTTTTCAGAATGTACTAGAGTGCAGATTTCCTTATACATACATACATACACACACATACATTATGGTGATGAAGTAAGAATAAAGGTAGAAATATCTTAATATAGGAAATTTGGGGTGAGTGTACTAGGACTAACCCCACAGGAAAGTCAATTTCAGGATAGAAATAGGAAGGGGAGAATGGAGTAAGCAGTAGGAGAAGCGACTGAAGATGTTCATGGCTAAAAGAAGACTTACTCACCCACAAATTCAATCCCTTAAATTGTTTCTCTCTTCTTTCACCTAATTATGTTCTCTCTCAAATCTCACTCTTCCTAAATACACCTCTGCTAACTGAATCTCTAAAGATCCCACCTTCACTCTCAAAGATAGCTGAGCTGAGCACTTTGCAGGAAGACCTTGAATCAAACTCATAACACCACTTTCTCCTTTCTCTAACATCTCCTTTTCTTCAATTTTGGAAGAAAAGACATTCTTATGTATTACCTGGAATATAACAGATTTTTTGTGATTAATATGTAGAGTAGTAGAATGAAAAGGGTAGAGTAGAAAGAAGAGATCCAAGTGGTGACTCAGAGGAGAACTAACAGGACATTGAAAAGTGGAAGATTTGTAGATCTAAGAATGTCCTCACCAGAATCTTTCCTAGGCAGCACTACCTTTGTTCAAAAGTCTCAGTAGTGCCTCAGCGGGCACTGGTGACTGAGTAGTTCACATGTGAGAATTTCAATACTTCGATGAAAGGGGCAGTGCTCAGGATTCTGAAATGAGAATTTGGCATAGCTGAGAGAATTATTTACCATTGCAATAGTAGAGAGTACTTCCCATTTAACTAGCTTCTTTTCCTCTATAATTAGGCAGTAAGGTTTTAATCAGCTCTTTTAAGGACCTGGCTCCCTATGAATTCAACATCTCCATTTTCACAGTAAGTACCAACAACAAGAGCCACACAAGACTAAGCAAATCTTTCAAAATTCCCTGGACCCTCATGTTTTCAATTATTTACTAGGAAAATTTTCAATATTGTTTTAGGAGCTTGTTATAACATAGCTTATTTCCAAGATGCAGACATACTACCCAACACATCCATCTTGCCCCTGTGAAAAATTAATTAAAACCAGTCTGATATAATAATTACTTCTCACCATAGCTTTAGACATCGCATCAGAGACTGTAATGTATCTACATATTTTTCACTGTTACACTGCATTTTATAATATTTTCTATCAAGTTGCGCTTTAATTTGTGTGCAAATGTCTCCATTGACAGGGAACCCACTTTTGAAGCAGCCCATCTGAATTTTGGACAACTTTGTAACTTCTTTATATTGAATTGGAATCTGTCTTCCTGTGGCTCCCACTCACTTATCCTAGTTATGCTGTCTAGATCCACTTATAATAAACCTAATGCTTTTGGCTAATAAGTCCTTAAAACACTTGAAGAGAACTATCATTCCCCTTTGCACTCAATTTGGAGTCGTGTGTTCCTCAAAGTAAAACCAAACCAAACTCACTACCATCGAGTAGATTCCAACTTATAGCCACCCTACAGGACAGAGTGCCCCATAGGGTTTCTAAGGCTGTCAATCTTTATGGAAGCGGACTGCCACATCTCCCCCCAACAGAGTGGCTAGTAGGTTTGAACTGCCAACTTTTCAGTTAGCAGCCAAGCACTTAACCACTGTGTACCCTCAATGTCTTCAACTATGTTTTATTACCTTTTGAGTTACTCATTTCTTTCTTATAACAGATCCAAAACTAGATAATTACCTTGTATGATCTGACCAGCCACAATGGTAGAAAAAATTCTTGAACTGTTTAACACTTCTATTATCCTATCATAATATCTCTTTAACTTTTCTGTTTATTAAAACTTAACGGTCACTTTACCACATGCTGCTAAACTACATCATTTCCAACTGCATTTGGGCAGTTGGTTTTTTGGACCCAAGTGTAGGATCTTATGTTAATCCCTGTTGATTTCGATCTTTTTAGAGATTCATCCCATTGCTACAGACTGACAAGATTTTTTTTTTTTTTTCCTTGTTTCAATTCTGGTTCTGACATACAATGTGTTCCTTCTCTTGCCAGGCTTCATGCCATCTACATATTTGATAAGCACGCCTTCTGTAGCTTCATACAATTCAATCTATAGGATTATACAGTCATAATTACATCTTTTGAGAACTTTCCAATCTTCTAAAGTTATATTTCTTTTCAAAACTTTATGTCCTGTAGTAATGTAAACCTTTCACTAAACTTTTAGAAGTTCTACTTTCTAAGCCATAAAGTATATCCTTTCCTTCTTTGGGTATATTCTGAAATGACAATCTCTCAGGCCGTCAAATATTATTCAATTCATTAATCTCTAACCCCATTTTCATAATGATTACCTAGGCCTAGTTTTGTTTATTGATAATAAGAGTTTGTTTAAAACTGTATTAGTTTTCTAATTTTGCTATAAAAAATTTAGTGCCTTAAAACAATACAAATTTATTAACAATGCAGTTCTGGAGGTCGGAAGTCTGAAACGGGTCTCACTGTGTTAAAATTAAAGAGTTGACAGAGCTATGTTTCTTCTGGAAGCTGTGAGTGAGAATCATTTTTCTTGTTTTTTCCCTACCTTCTAGAGACTGTCTGCATTCCTTGGTTTGTGGCCCCTTCCTCCATCTTCAAAGCCAGCAGTGTAGCATCTTTAAATCTCTCCGATGCTGACCTCCTCTTCTGCCTCCTTCTTCCACTTTAAAGGAACTTTGTAATTACACTGGGCACATTCAGATAATCCAGGCTAGTTTTTTTTATCTTAAACTCAACTGATTAGCACCTTAATTCCAACTGCAACTTTAATTTCCTTCCCCAAGTAACCTAACATACTTACTGATTCCAGGGATTACAACATGGGTATTGTCAGGGGGCAATTATTCTGCCTATAATAAAAATGTAAGTCAAGAACTTATTAGATACTTTGTTTTTTACCAAATAAATCATTCAGCATATGTGCAAATAGTCAAAGTCACTAGTCAAAACTGTGTTTTGTTCTAGGACTAAACTTTCCTTGTTTGGCTAAATGGCCTGAAGTGTACCCTTAGAGTAATACCACTTATTTCCCTTCTCTCCTTTTAACTACATCAACGTGAGCCTGTAACTGAAGGTTTGTGATGTTCCTGAAGATATACATTTTCTTGGATAGTGTATCATTTACCCTAGAGAAATACTGTGTTTTCATTCTGCTGTCTCTGCTACTAGTCCTTTTACCAATTCTTAACAGATTGTTTCAGTCTACTACCTGAATGCGAAGAACTATGTTTTTTTTAAATAAAATGCAATATAAATGAAAGGGTTGTTGGAACAAAGTAAAAGACACTGGTCCAAAAGTAAGCTATGTGAAGACGACAGGTTACAAAACAAGCCAACAGACAAAATATACACATACTCACACACAAAGAGAGAACATGAACCCTGGGTCTTGTTCTGCCACTGAGATGAATCTTCTGCTTTGAATTTGGTATGATCACCTGAATGATGAGACTAGTAAGTCAAATGGAGTTCATCAACCTTGGAAGGACGGCAGGAAAATCATTACATGATATCAATCTGTGTCTGGGCACCAAGATGTCTAGATGTACCTCTGAAGTGGAAACTATTATAATAAAGAAGAATTTGCTTTTTTTTTTTCCTGTGAAGATCTTAATACTACACCTTCACATTGAAAATCTCTAGAACAAATGGGCCTATCCTTGAAGAATATAGGATGCAATTCACCAAACATAACACAGCAAATGATCAGGGGGACATTTTTAGTAAAGCAAACTTTGAAGTATTTTCTTTGCAGGGTAACTGAAAGGTTTGGGGAACTCACACAGATTATGTGATACAGTTTCAGTGCTTGGACCATCTATGCACAACCTTCTGTAAATAAATTTCTACTTTAAAATACTAGTTGTCTTAGTTATCTAGTGTTGATATGACAGAAATACTGCAAGTGGATGGCTTTAACAAAAAGAAAGTTATTCTCTCACAGTCTAGGAGGCTAGAAGTCTGAATTCAGGATGCCAGCTCCAGGGAAGGCTTACTCTCTCTATTGGCTCTGGGGGAAGGTCCTTGTCATCAATCTTCCCCTGGTCTAGAAGCTTCTCAGCGCAGGGACCCTGGATCCAAGGGACATGCTCTTCTCCTGGCTCGTGTTTTTTTGGTGGTATGAGGTCCCTATGTCTCTCTGCTGGCTTCTATCTTTTATGTCTCAAAAGAGATTGATTTAAAACACAATCTCATCTTGTAGATTGAGTCCTGACTTATTAACATAACTGCCTCTAATCTTGCCTTATTAACATCATAGAAGTAGGATTTATAACACATAGGAAAATCACATCAGATCACAAAATGGTGGATAATCACACAATACTGGGGGTCATGGCCTAACCAAGTTGACACGCATTTTTGGGGGAAACAATTCAATCCATAGCACTAGCCGTGAAGTAGTTTATTTCGTGTTGATTGAGTTTTCTTTGTTCATTTTCTAATTTTGGTTCTGTCCATTTTAGCTCACATTTGTCGGGTTCACTCTCTCTAGACTTTTAGAATCTGAGATAGATCTGCCTTCTTCAAGGGTGGCAAAGCTGAAAGGACATACAAGTGGGTTCCTGAAGTAGACTTCTGTTCCTAGCTTAGCCATGGACTAAGCTCTGTAAGCTTGGAGAACTTACAGAGTTCTCAGTACCAGTTTTCTTATTTGTAAAATGAGAGGATTGGACAACTTCAGTGTCCACCATTTATAAATACTGTTATGTAGATTCTTAGGTCCATAGAGATGCCTCAGGCTCTGTTGGGATGGAGTAGAGTGGGTGAGGGAGAAAGATTGAGAAATTGAGGTGTCTTGCAACTCTTTCTGTAATATAAGCTCTATAGGTTTGTTTATATGTATGCTTATATAAGTGCTTAATATATATATACATACATAATATGACATGATATATATAATATATATTGTCATAGTTATATCTCTAGAAAATGAGGTTACTGTGGTGATTAAGGTTATGCGTCAAGTTGGCTAGACCATGATTCTCAGTGGTTTGGCAGATCTTATGTAATCATCCTTCATTTTGTGATCTGATGGGAGCAGCCAATCAGTTGAATGGGGAGTTTCCTTGGGGATGTGGCCTGCATCCAAAGTGTATGGATGTTCTGGCAAAGCTCTCTCTCTCTCCATCTTGCATCCTGCTCGTCATCCTCTGACCTGTGGTTCCTGGGATGTGAGCCAGCAGACTGCCCTCTGCCCTGCAGATTTTGGGATTGGCTAGCTCCTGCAACCCTGTGAGCCAGCAGCCTTCCACTTGATCTGCTGATTTGGGGTTCATCAGCCCCTGCAACCACATGAGTCAGGAGAAGCCTCCAGCCTGAAGTCTGACCTATGGCTTTGGGATTTGCCAGCCTCCACAACTGCATGAGCCATTTCCTTGAAATAAATCTTTCTAAATATATTTATATATATGCTTCACTTGTTTTGCTCCTTTAGAGAACCCAGTCTAAGACAGTTGTAGTAGATTTTAATTTTATTTCCTCTGTTTTTCTAAATATTAGATTTTTCTGTAATAAGATACATTGCATTTATAATCTTAAAAGTGCTATAAAAATTATTTGCAATATGCAAATAAATTCTTACTATTTAGAAGTTATAATGATAAAAGAGTCCACTCACAAATATTATAATGATAATAATAACAAACCCTGTAATACTCTTAACAAGAAATGTGAAAAACCCACATAAGGAAAACTGCAAAACTTCTCTGATAGATTTAAAATATGATTTGAATTAATGCTTTGGAAAAAAAACATTTTTCTTATAGAAGAACACTGACTATTGTAATATGTTCACCACTTCTCTAGTTAATAGTGATATTCAACACATTTTCATTCAAAATTTAGTAGTATTATTTTAGAACTTTGCTAACAGAATTAAATTCAATAGAGAATTGTGATTTTTTTAATGTCCAATATTAAATCACATCATAAAACTATAATGAATAAGACAGTATCCTAAAGACACATATACCATGGAATCCCAGAAAAACAAAGAAATCTGTCTGGAAGGATACAGCCAGAATTCTCCTTGGAAGTGAATATGGTGAGACTTCTCATGCTTACTTTGGACATGTTATGTTATTAGGAGGGACTAGTCCATGGAGAAGGATATCATGCTTGGTAAAACAGAGGGTGAGCAGAAAAGAGGAAGACCCTCAATGAGATTGATTGACACAGTGGCTGCAACAATAGGCTCAAACATAGCAAGGATTGGGAGAATGGCACAGGACTGGGCACTATTTCGTTCTGCTGTATATAAGGTTGCTATGAGTCAGAATTGACTCGATGGCACCTAACAACAACAATCTATTAATAGAAAGGGATAGACATATAAAATAAGTTCATAAATCAATAAGAATTGGGTGAATTAGTCAATAAATTAGATACATACAGAAAATTGTTCTTTAGAAAATATTCTCTTTAGATTTGCAACTCATATAAGTAATCAATTGCAAAAATATTAAATGCGAAAACTGAAACCATAAAATATATATAGAAAATATAAGTATGTCTTTAACAGATGTTTGGATCAGGAAGGACTTTCCAGGAAAAGACGGAATTAGCTGCATAAAAATTAATCACTGCTTCTCGTGAAAGTACTGTAAAGAATTAGAAGCCAAACATCAAACTGGGGAAGTGTTTGCAATAAATGTAATGATAGAAGTGTAATATTGAAAAACTCATGCAAAACCATTCATTCACACATTCACTCAGCAAATATTTATTGAACACCTATGGAGTGCCAGCTGGGATACAGTAGCAAATGAAATGAAGTTGCTTTTTGCATGAAGCTTGCATCCTAATGGGGTGGGTTTTGGGTAGGGGATAAGCATAAACCAATAAATACACAGCATGTAAGTTTATGGTAGTACCTTAAAGAAAAATGAATCTGGTTGAGGAGGCTGGGAAGTGTAGCATGGGGGAAAGTTATTTTGTGTCAGGTGGGCAGGGAAGGCTCTGATGCCCTGCCATTTGAGCAAAGACCTCAAGGAAGTGAGGGAGAAAGCTAGGCAGATGTCTACAGAAGGAACTTTCCCGGTGGCAGAAGAAAAGGGCCCAGGCTCAAGTGGGAGTTGCTTGGCATGCACAAAGATGGACAGGAAATCTAGTGCGGTTAGAGCTGAGTGAGCAAGGGAGAGGGAAGTAGTGAGAGGCTTGGGGGTGAGAAGGTAGATCGTGTAGGGTTTTAGAGGTCATTAGAAGGACTTTAGATTTCATATTGGATGAAGTGGAAAGTCTCTGGAGGTTAGAGAAGCCATTTTTGTTTGTTCAACAAATATTTATTAAATAAATACTTTGTGCTAGGTACTCTTCTGAGTGCTGGTGATATGGCAGTAAATAAATTCCTAATAATAAATTCATATGGTTTATACTCCGTAAGGAGCCTTGATGGTGCAGTCGTTAAGTGCTTGATTGCTAATCAAAAGCTCGGCAGTTCTAACCCACCAGCTGCTCTGAGGGAGAAAGATGTGGCAGTCTGCTTCCTCAAAGATTACATCTTGGAAACTCTATGGGGCAGTTCTACTCTGTCCTATGGGGTCTCTATGAATCAGGACCAACTCAATGGCAGTGGGTTTTTTTTTTTTTTTTTTTTGCTTTGGTTTTTGTTTACTTTAAGGAAAGTCATGCAATAAACAAATAAATAGGTAAATCTATAGAAGCCATCAGATAGTAATAAGAAATATGGAGAAAATAAAGCAGGCTGTGGATAGGATAGGGACTGGCCAGGGAAGACTTCTCAGAGATGAGATGGCAGATCTGACGGGCTTTGGAAGATCACTCTGCTTGCTGTGTGGAGAGTTGTGGAGGGCAAGAGTGGAGGTGTGAGACCAGTTAGGAGCCTCCTGCCATATCCAGGCAAGAGGACATGGCATCCTGAATCACGGTGACTGTGGGAAGTTGGTGAGAAGTGGGAGCTTTTTGTATAGGTTTTCAAGAGCCAACAAAATTTTTTAATATGTTAGCTTTGAAATGTCTATTCCATATCCACAAGGACATAAAAGTAGACAACAGAATACAAGCTTTTAACGTGAGTGGGAAACCAAATATCAGTAACCTGTTGTCACTGTTGGGGAAACTGGGAGACAGAGACCATGTGACATTCAGAAGATCATCCGGCTAAGTGGGCCAAGTTGCCAAGAACAGAATCACATGGCTTCCTGGGACCTCTTCCAACTAGACCATAGTCTCCTCAGAATAGACCTAAATGGGAGGAATGGGAACATTGCAAGTAGAGAAAATGAGAACCAATGAATGTCTTTGAAAATGTGATTTTTGGCTTAGCTCAGCCATTTAGTATACTGCTCTCTGTCATTGTTCTGTTTTTCTTTCCTTTTCCTTTCTTCTTCTTGTCTCCCTCCCTTCTTGTCTCTCTCCTTCCCTTCTTTCCTTCATTCCTTTCTTTTCTTTTTTTTTTTTTTAATCACAGAAAGGGCTTGTGCCAGAGGACACTAATATTCTGGTGGTTCATCATAAGTATCCAAGTTAGGAAAGCAATAATGTTGGGAAAGAGAATCCAATTGTTTGTTTATTTTATTCTTTAGGCCCAGATTTATTCTTGTGTTATTGAGTAATGAAAAGGAAGAACTTTTTCAGATTTGGAAGGAAAGTTTGTCCTCATGAAAATACCATCCTTAGACATATATGATGTGCTATATATTTAATCACACTAATTCTTAACCTCATTGGGTGATGAACCATCCTGGTTTTCCCTGGGGCATTCTATTTTTAGCACTGAAAATGTCATACCAAAAAAAAAAAAAAGTCCTTAGTCCCAGGAACTGGGAGAGATGGTCACCCTAACTACTTGTCATTAGCCAACACTTTAAAAGAAATAAAGGAAGGAAGGAAGAAAAAAAAGGGTTTTTCTTTAAATTAGAAAGCATGTCAGCTAAGATGATTTTGCTCATTTAACAGATCTTAAATCAAGTTGACGTAAATAAGAAAATTTATTATCTCACATAAGATCAAGTCCAAACGTAAGGTAAGTTTCAAGATGAGATAAATCAGCCCCTGGACAACGTATTGTTTCTTTCTGATTCTCTTCTCTGATCTTTGAGGCACCAGCTTCATCTGTCAGCAAAGTGCTCTCTTGTACATATGACAGTAGGGAGGGGTAGACAGCAGAATCACTTTCCTAGAAACCCAAGGTAAGCCTCCCCTCACATCCCACTGTCCCAAATAGCCTTGTAACAGTAACTGACAGAGGATGATATGTCCTTGATGGCTTGGACCAATCATATGCAGTGAAGGGACAGTGACCCAATGTCTCTTATAGAAGGGATAGGAAGTAGAACATGGAACATGAGGAGAACATAGGATAAACCCTAAGGTAGTGGAAGGCCGAGGCTGAAGGTTGAGCAATGAATACTCCTCTGGGCAGTCAGCTGATAAAATGAAAAACCGAGTTTTCATCATTCAAAAATTGACCAATTTAATAATGCCTTTGTGCTCAGTTGTTGAATCTTTTGTTTAAATATACACCGTATTTGATCAAAGTTGAGGGTGAATGGATTGATTCAAATAATTGATACTAAAGACGGCTCCCTATCTTGAAGCAGCATTTCTATTCTAAATGTAACCAGACCCTACAGCCCTGTGACTTTGAACCTGTCATTTCACTTCACATGAAATGTGTTCATTATACCACAGCATTTTTTGTTACAGATCATTTTAAAGTCAAAAATCTAATCCAAAGAAAGCAAAACTGAATTAAATTCTATGTGATATTCAAGTCTCAAGAACAACTTTTAGAATTGCAAACCTCCATGAGGAACTATTAATAGAATATCTTAATAATCCTTACACAATCTGATAAGACAAAATTCCATTTAGCTTCTGTATCTGGATGAAGAAAATATAGGAACTTTATACGCTGGAAATATGTAAAGCCAGTATCTATGTAATTGTATCTTTCTCTTTTCATACATTTGTTTGGCTTTGGGTACACATAGTTTATCATTCCATAAGTGGAAAAAGGCTTACAGAGGTTTTGTTCTATGTCTATTCTAGTAGTATTCAGTTTGCTTCTTTAAATTTTCATCTGAAATAGCTGCAGTGCTCCCTGTTCTCGAGAATTCTCAGTGGGTGATGAATATGAGACGGCGTGGTGTGATGGGGACAGGGGAATGAGAAAGGATAAGACAGCCCAGAAAGAAAGACTAAAAGGAAGGAAGGGGGAAGGAGAGAAGGAGGGAGAAAGGAAGGAGGGAGAAAAGAAGGAAGAAAGAAAAGAAGAAAGAGGGAAAATTTATTATCTCACATAACATCAAGTCCAAACGGAGGGTAAGTTTCAGGATGAGAGAAACCAGCCCCTGGACAATGTACTGTTTCTTTCTGATTCTCATCTCTGATCTTTGAGGCACCAACTTCATCTGGAGGCAGCAATACAAAAAAATGCCCCCGGTGTTCTTTTCAGACTAGTGAAAAGCAGAGGCCCAAGAGGAGGAGACAATCCAGGCCTTCACATCTGTGGTCTTCCCCTCAGCAGCATTCCAGATGAATGAGCAGTTATAAATATACAATGTCTAACTCTAAAATCCGCCACCCATCTGAAAGTTGGCCATAATATGGTGGTTTGAGTGCTACTATTTTCCTGGAAGCTACACCACTGGTATTTCAAATACCAGCAGGGTCACCCATAGTGGAGAGGATTCAGTGGAGTTTCCAGACTAAGACAGACTAGGCAGAAAGAACTGACAATCTACTTTAGAAAACCTTATGGATCACAACAGAATAGTGTTCAATACAGTGCTGCAAGATTAGTTCCCTAGATTGGAAGACACTCAACGTTCACAGTGGCCACAACAGTGGACTCGAGGATATCAAAATCATGAGGATGGTGCAGGACTGGGCAAAGGGCACAGGACCGTTTTACTCTCTTACACATGGTTTGCCATTTCAACGGCAACTAACAACAACATCTCTAAAATGGAAGCTTACTTTTGTCTTGTCTAGGAGGAAATGGGAAGCAATTCTCTATTTTCTAAAGCATAATTTCCTGAAACACACACAGTGAATTTCTGGGACTTCTTGGGGTTCCAGAGATTGGTGGTAGATTGCAATTGTGTTCTGTCTCAGAATGGCCTCAGTGCAAGGGAACCGCTTAAGAAAAGCTCAGAAACTTCTCCAACACAGGGAGCCGCGTAAATGGGGGCTTGTTGGAAATGTTTAACATAGGAAGGGTTGTGTGCCAACTCTGCTACAGACGAGAATACTTGAATGTCTGTTATAAATTGGTTTCAAATGGTTAAAATCTATAATGATATTAAAAGGGACTACATTTTGCAGAGCTTTGAGGGATTTCAGACACACAACTCCCATTTATTTGTGGGAGTAGGTTAGCTTATTTTACTTGAACCCCTTTGAAAATGAACCTCTCTGTGTTAATACAATGTTAAGATCGAGAGAATTCATAACAGATTTTATCATACAACAGACTTGGCACTAAACTTTCTTCCCCACAACAACAGAAAGTGCTCTCATCTTGCCTACTTTTTTGGGGGCTTAGCTTGTATTTCTTCTTTAGTGCTCAACAGGACTTCCTGTCAACATAATTCTAGTACCTGTAGTTTAGAGCACCTTCAAATAATACTTCTTTTTGCTGTTTCTCTTTTGAGATCTTTTTCCTTTTTTGTCTTTTTTTCTTCCGTGAACCTTTTGTCCTTTTCCTTCCTGTCCTCCTGGTTCCCTACCGCCACTAGGTAGCTGCTTACATGTGCCGTGAAGTCTTGATTTCTATGTCAAGTAAGTCCTCCGCTTTACACCCAGATACTTCCCACCTCTGTTTATTCTAGAAAAATGCGAAAACAGCAATTTTTTTCCAGAAAAAATACAAAAAAGAAAAGATGTGCCCTGTTCACGTCTGACCATGCCGGAGGCGGTACTCAGAGAACGGTTTCTACTCTATTAGGAAGAAGCAGTGACTATTCTGAGATAGTAACAGCTTTAATTGGCAATTGCAAATTTCCATACTTCCCAAAACTGGCTCAATCAAGAAATAGAATTTGCCTCTTCTTTGTGTGAGCCTCCACCACCTGTGAGTTTATTTCCATTGTAGTCCTCATGGCTTACGGTTGAATTTACTGCTTATACAACAGTCTTTTCCATACGGCAGAAATTCCCCAGGAGATAGTCTTATTGCTATTATTATTATTAATTTTAATCCTAAATATATGGCATAGTGCCAGGCACACAGTGGGTATTCAATAAATGTCTGTTGAATTAATGAGTGAATTAATCCCAAGTTAAGTACAAAACAATAGGGCTGAGAGAAAAAAATAAGGCACCTCTCTCAAGAAACTTTATAATGGTCTACAACTCAAAAATTTTCACTCTGGCCTCGTCACTCTTACTGCAGGACCTGGGACAATTATAGACAACCTTGATCAATTGATGCTACAGTTTACACAGATCATTTTTTTCTACTATGTTCTCTGTGATGTTTCTTCTTTGAAGATAACTATTTTTATGTGTACATTATGAAGTCTAAGCTTTATATTTTATATATATGTATAATTATGCACATAATATACTGTCAATGTAATTATTTAGTATGATACATATGCATATATACATACGTATATATGCACATGCATATTTAGTATGTTACATACACATGTATGTACACATATACATACATAACACACTAATTACATAGGTGATATATTATGTGCATAATTATAAATAAATACAGTTTTTTAAAGGACCAGAGAAAGTCTTAGGTCCTCCCAGCTAAGCTCCTCCATATATTTAAAATGTGATGCTTTCTTCCATGAGACGGCATTCCTTTCTAAGGAGAGAGAAGTAGTTTGAAGCTGCAATCCTACAGTTAACCATATGACTTATCTCAAGTCTTATTTATATTAATACATATTAAAATTACCAATCTGTGTTATTGATTCTGCCATGGAGCTCTTTAATTTTAGGGAAAAATTAGTGAAATGAGTATTTTGACTCAACAGAACAAGCAAGGTGGTCAAAATGATCATGGTGTTAACCTATCTGGAAGTAACTTCATTCTTTCTGCTTCTGTCAGTACTGTAAGAGGGAGTAAAGGGAATCTCTATATTCAATTGAAAAAGAAAAATCATGGAGTTATTTGCTTGGTTTTTATTTGTTTGTTTTTGTTTTTTGAGCATGAACATTTACGACACAGAAAACAAGCCATAGCTGAATCATCCCGATGGCAAAATAGTCAGGTTATCAAACTTGACAGACCACGCAAAGGCTGACTGAGGGAATGCTTTTGTAACTTCAGAAGTGGTTGTTTTGATGGCACATCTTTAAAAGATAAAATAATGCATTAATATGCCCTTGGGGAGTCATTTGGCTAAGGATTAAGGATCTAGGGAAACAATGATTTGAAAATTGAAAGTCTAACTGAATTAACTAATTGCTTTTGTGTCCACAAAACTCATTTTCATATTCTTTTTTCTTCTTTCTCCTCCCTTCCAACCCCTTTCATCACATCACGCCACTGGGGTCCTTCAGTGACCGAAAGTAACACGAGAACAGGTTCTTTCCCTTAAAACTTATTTGTGCTCACACTGCAGGCTTCAACATGACAACATCTCCACCCAGTTTCAGCAAGCCACCAGCCCAATTTTCCATTGCCTTGGGTACTTCCCATCCTCACCCCTGCCCATAGCCAGAAACAGTGACGGGAGTATCTTTCAAATGAAGTAGCTGCCAGATACGGCTAACATTTCCAGACCTTGAAAAAAAGCATCTTCTCTCCAGATTGTGCATTCGCTCAACAGAAGCCACCATGTGACCGCTTCCATGTGCACATGCAAGTTTTTTTTTTTTTTTGTACTTCAGGTGAAGGCTTACAGAACAAATAGTTTCTCAGGAAACAGTAGTACACGTATTGTTTTATGACATTGGTTAACAACCCCACAACTTGTCAACCCTTGCACATGAAGGGTTTTGAGACATCTGGAGGGGATGGCTGTAAGTTTGGCGCTAAGTACTCGTTTATTGATCATAAAAGCAAATTTACCATGTTATAAACTGAAGGCCAAGCTCTCCTTTACTTTCCTACCTCAGACAATAAATTAAAGGATGAACCTTTACCTTCCCAGGTGTCGATCTGGTCTACGGGCCTGATGGACCGCACCAAGGTGAAGTAAAAGCTGCCAATACACTGAACCTTGCTCTTCCCAAGGAAAATCAACTGAGATGTGACTCTCGGCTCTCAAGTAAAGAACTTGAGGCTTTGAGACCAAGGGATAAACTGATTCCAGTTACTTCCTGTAATATGTTCGTTTTCTCTTGTGGAAAATGATGACTTCCAAACACAGCAATCTCTTAATCCAAGAACCTGACTGAATATTTGTTCAACTATTGTCTGAAGCCAGTTTGGCTTTCACACATCACTTGCCACCCATGGATTCAGGACAGACTAAACAGGTCAATCTATCTTCGCCTCTCTAACAGTTGATAGCTCACAAGTGAAAAATCAGAAATCAAACCTGTTGCTGTCGATTCTGACTCACAGCAACCCAAGTAGCTTTGCTGAAAGTACATTCACTTTCTAAAACTTCAAAACAAGTTCACATCTAATTTGGTATAACCACAACTACATTAATACACATAGTATTTTCAGTGTTTACTCTGAAGAAAAAGAAAATGTGCAGCTTTTCTCTGATTTGATAATTTGTGGCACCACTGCTATTCCCAATCGTGTTTGCCTATATCTTGTGCTACAGAAAGGACAATGTTAGGAATAGCTAGTCTAGAAGTGGCTATTACTTCCCAACCTTATTCTGAAAATTGAAGTTAAAGAAAAAAATTAGACATTTATTCTGCCTTTTTTTAGAAGAAACTATACTTCATTACCACTTGATTAAAGAAAACTCTTTGCTTAATAGAAGATTTGTAGCTAGTAAGTGGAGTCTATTTAAAAATCACATTCATGTTTTGATTGAATCTTCTGCAACCTCTAATGATTCAGACAACAAGCATCAGCTAAAACTCTCAGCTGAAATTTATGAAGGACTAAGCTATTCACCAGGTGCTGAGCAAGCATGCCAAAGAGTACCTGCTAACCACAATGGGTGAGATCAGCCCTAAACTGGAGAGATCTAGTGGCCATTGGCTGAACTAAATGGTCAAATTTAGCAACACTAATAGAGGTGAAGGAGTCCTGGTCATGCAGCTGTTAAAGCACTTAGCTGCTAACTGAAAGATCGGCTATTGAAACCCACCAGCCACTCTGGGAGAAAGATCTCCAGCCTTGGAAACTCTGTGAGGCAGTTCTACTCTGTCCCGTAGGATCACTATGAGTCAGAATGGATTTGACGGCAGTTTTTTGTTTTGTTTTGTTTTTTAATACAGGGGAAACCAGAAGTTATGTAATCCCTGCTATCATATGATATAAGGTCCATAGCGTCACCCTGAGTACTCTTGCCAAAAATATTGAATTCCAGTCTAATCAAGCCTTTATTCCAGTCTAACATTTATTTTATAGGAAATACAAGGGATAGAGAAACAAGTTACATCCAAACAATGAAAGAAGAGGAAACAATAAAACCCAAAATTCAGGATGGCTGGATTGGCCTCTTCGAAAAGTTGGAAGAACTGTTCTAGATTTTAAAAGACTAAAGAAGTAAATGCAGAATCTTAGACCCCACCCTAGATCTATTTAATCAGAACCTACATCAAGATGATCCTATGTACACTCAAATTTGAGAAGTGCTAGATAACATACCCAAGGATAGTTGAAGCCAGTTGTGTCTTTAAGTAGTCACATCACAAAGAGTTAAAGTAAAAGTCAAACAACCATTTAAGAGGTTAAAGAAAAAAATTAGTCAAAAAAACTATGATGCATAAAGTCTAATCGAATTAACTGATAATTTTGGTATTGCACAGAACATGATCGCAAACCTGGTACTCTCTTCCTCTGGAATTCTGTTCATTCCTCTTTGGGTAGCCCTTTTCTCATGACCAGAGGTACACTTAATTACATTCATTCTCAAAACTTCATGAGTGCTAATCTTGTATGTCCCATAAAAATATTTCCACTGATTATCAATAAACTAACAGATTCCTGCTTATGTATTATTTGCTTTCGTTTTAGTTAGAGCTGGAAATACTAAAGGCATAATCTTGGAAACTAAGTAGCAGAAAACGTCAAGAATTTTGGGGTTGTGCTACATAGGCATAGTAATAAGATTGATCCCCACCGCTTCACATCTGAAGATTTGATGCGATGGTGTGGTGCACAGTCTTGGGGTTGGGAAATGTCTTCTCATTGCTCTGTCTCTCCACCTACTAGTTGAGGCAGGAATAAAGACCAGGACAAAGGATGATCCTTACTCTATACACAGCAGAAAATAGCTGTAAGATATACTCAGTATTCCTGCATCCCTATCTCTGTTAAATGTTTCAAGAGATGAAATATTCATTGCATCCCTTTGACGACTTCAGAGCACAACAGGCTTCTCGTTAGGAAATATTTTTGGTAACACTAACAAATTTTTTCCGTGTACAATTCCATCTAATTATCCTGTACTACAACCATTTCGAGTACCCAAGCCAGCCCTTTTTCTTCTCTGTTGCTACACCCTCCAAATATAACTCTTGTAGTCAGTTATCACATCCTCTCTTAGTCATTGCCCAGGTGCTGAAGAAGAGTAGAATGCATCTGTCAAAATGAATCAACAATAGGAATACCGAGTAGGTGAAATACTCCTCTTTTCTCTGTACCTCCTACATATCATCTGAAAGATGCGGGGGCGAAGAATTCTGTGTGATTTCTCAAGCAGAGAAGGAATTTACCTTTTACATTGCCCCACAGTGACTCAATATCTAATCTGCTTTTCCTTCTTAGGGATTTAAAGAATGTTTTTATAAAAGCAGCATTATTTGAATCTAGATTTTTGTTCTCTTCTTTCCTTCCTTCCCAAGGAACACTGTCTATTGCATATATAAAAACTAAAATAAATAAATAAAACTGTCTTCTAGTCGACTCCAACTCATAGCAACACATAGGACAGAGTAGGACAGTCCCATAGGGTTTCCCAGACTGTAATCTTTATGGAAGGAGACTGCCACATTTTTCTCCCGCAGAGCGGCTGGTGGATTCGAACCTCTGACCTTTAGGTTAGCAGTGGAGGGCTTAACCACTTTGCCACCAGGGCTCCTTATCATACTATTCCAATAGTATCATTCAAAATACTGGCCATCTGATGCTACTGGGCATGAATGTGTCCAGCTGATGGTTCAAATGCCCATCTCTTGAAGAGCTTCACTTCGTAATTTTTTTTTTTCCGAATCTGTGATCTTTTTCTTCAGAAGGATGCCTTCCTAGGTCTAAAAGGTTAATTGTTATTTAGAATCAAAAGAAATGGAAATGACGCAAAGCACACAGAAGTAAACATTTAAATCTTCTGGTTGGAAAAGGCTGTGTAATTAATTTTAAAAATAGGAAGCCACCACTGGTTTGCATGAGAATTTGGGGGAAGGCTGCCCATTGTTAAATTAGGATCATCCATTCATTGCTGAATTTGATTTCACCACACTTCTTGCTTTAGTTCTCAAGTGGGAGCTAAGCCAGTTTTGAGATTTACAGTCTTCCCCATCTGCCTGTGCCAACACATGGATCTTGGGAAGGTGTTCCATGGTGTTTAAGATATTTTCAATAAGAAAAACCTGTCTATGGGCTAAGTTCACTTTTTGTCCCCTCCTTTCAACTTTCATTTTCCTATGAACTTGGCTTCTTTGTTCTTTCATGAGTAATATTGCCATCTATGACATTACATATCAACATAGCAGTGTAACATACTAAGCACAGGAAAACCTGGAATGCTTGAGTTCATCCAAACCATTTGTTGCTTAAAGTTCCAGGCCTGCTTTCTAGCCACCTGAAGCATTTCCCACGTTCCTAGCTACGTAATATATTGATCAAAGCATTTTTGTCTCATTAGGAATTGGAACCATAAAAACTCTGGCATAGTAATCTTTTGGTAAATGATCTTTAACAGCAACACCTAACTAGCAAAAGTTTTTGCCATAATTGGCTGCCTCAGCAGGAAGGGCTTTCTGGAGTTTTACCGACTCCCATGAGAAGTGGCTACCAGCAGAATCATCCTGATTTTCTTTTACAAGGGCATCTAAAGTTCCACATAATGATCTCAGATCTTGAGTCAGAGTTTATGACATCATTCTCCATGGATAATGTTGTGGTTATTGTCATGTGCCTTTGAGTAGATTTCAACTTATAGCTGTGCTATAGGAAGGAGTAGAACTGCGTCATAGGGTTTCCTAGGCTGTAATCTTTATGGGAGCAGATTGCCAGGTCTTTCTCCTGCAGAGTCGCTGGGTGAATTAGAACAGCCAACCTATCGGTTGGCAGCAAAATACTTATCTGTCGTGCCACCAGGGCTCCCCGTGGATAACGGGGATCAACTGGGAACATCAAGCTACTTGGGGAAGAAATATATAGAGATTTAAGAGAAAAGAACATGAACGATTAGTTTAGTACAATGAACTGCTCTTCAAGAACATAGTCAAAATGGATAACTCAACTTGTGCTTAGCTATGCACCTATCTTTCAAATTAATGTCATTAACTTATGCTCATGTGGATTAAAACAATGAAGAAATAATTAACAACTTTTCTTTCTCATGTCATATATTTCCATAAGTTTGAAATATGACCTAATTTCTGTGGGGTTTCCAAAGCCAGTGTAGTTCAGGAGGGCCGCCAGGTGACCAAGCAACCAATGAGCTATATATTGCCAGTAGGATGAAAACACAGATTGCTCCATTATTTCCATATTCTTATACTCATGAGTCCCAGAATGGTTTTGGTTTATACTTGTAGGTAGAAGAATGATGGAAAAAGTTGGAAGGATCTAGGAGTGTCCCCCCAGAATGGAAAATCACTGCTGACTCTTACTTTAAAAGCAGGTGGGTGACACATACATTGATACAAAGTCCTAACAACACCCACTCCAGCATTTTACAATGCAGCTCACTAAAACTGTTAGGTCTGGAATGTCCCCGAGCATGACAGGGACTCATCATCAATAATTCCTGTATTGGAAAAGATGAGAATTGCATTGATATTGGTGGCTGGCTAACATTTTCTATGACTAGACTGAACATTTCCAGAGTTTTAGGTTTTATTGTTTGTTTCAGGAATACATGTTTTTATACATTTAATTTCTTCTATGAACTTTTTATTTACTGTTTAGATTAATGTGGTATGTCTGAAGAAAAGACATAAGTGGTATTTTCTCACCCCACTAGAAGAGTGTTTTTTAGTCTGTGAGTTTTGACTCATTGGTGGTGGATCATGAAATCAATTTAGAGAGACTTGAACAGCATTTTATGATGAAATAGAATAGAATAAAAAATATTCACATGCTCTGCACGTAATAGAGGTAAGTAATATGTTATACGGAGCCTTGGTGGTGCAGTGGTCAGGAACCTGGCTGCTAATTAAAAGGTCAGCGGTTCGAATCCACCAGCCACTCCTGGAAACCCACTGGGGCAGTTCTACTTTGTCCTATAGGGTCACTGAGTTGGAATCGATGCAAAGGCAACAGGTTTTGACAACAGGTAATATGTTATATAAATTTTGTTTCATTGTTATATATACATACACACACATATACATATACATACACATACTGAGTCATGCCAAAAAATGTATTTCTTATGGCGGTTATTGGTCAAAATTTCAAAAGACACTGCTCTGAATTCTAACTTCTCATGTTTCTTTACTTATTATGAGAAACTTTATTTCAGTTTATGTATGAATTACCTGGCAATTTGTGGAAGACTAACCATAACCCAAATTGAGAGACTGAGTAGGAGGTCATGCAGATACTGTTTAGTCTTTTCTATTAAGAAGCCCTGATGGTGCAGTGGTTAAGTGCTCAGCTGCCAACTGAAAGGTTATTGGTTTGAACCTACCAGCCTCTCCAAAGGAGAAAAAACCTGGAGATCTGCTCCCATAAAACCAAGGGAGGACTATTGAGTGTAGAAATAACATGATTGAACCATCTTTTATTAACTAGGTAATTAAAACAAACAAAAAAACAATAGTCATGAGTCGATTCTGACTCATGACAGCCCTATGTGTTGCAGAGTAGAAATGTACTCCATAGGATTTTCAGTTAGTAGTACAGTGCTTACCCATTTGTGCCTGCTCGGGACTCCCAACAAGGTAATTACTGAGTGCTTACTTTGTGCTTGACATTGGACCTCGAGCCAAAGACATTGAGACTGATACCTGAATCTTTGTCCAGTGTTTTCAATACTCAATTTCTCATTGAGAGGAGAAGCCTCAACATCCTAATCAATCACTTGATTTCAGACTATCCATGACTTCTGTACTCTACCTAGATACCAGGAAGCATCTTTCTAAAAGGCCCTTTGACTCCTATCTTAACATTCTTCGAATTTCCATCCAGAGAGGTAAAATGACTTGCCCAGAATGACAAGGCAAACCAGTAGTGAGGTGAGGTCTCTTCACTCTCAGCTTTTTACTTTCCACCCTACTCTCTCCCTGCCCCAAAATGCCAACTCCCTAGTTTCTTATGTCACACTCAAAAACTAAAAAAACCAAACCCATTGCCATCAAGTCGATTCTGACTCATAGCAACCCTATGGGACAGAGTAGAACTGCCCCATAGGGTTTCCAAGGAGCAGCTGGTGGATTAGAACTGCTGACCTTTTGGTTAGCAGCCAAACACTTAACCACTGTGCCACCAGGACTCCTATATCCTACTACTAAGGCCTTTTTCCTCCCATTACAGGAAAAGCTTTGCTCTTTAAGAACACTGGAATACCCAGAAGAAAGCCATTTTTCACTGCCTTATTGCTGTTTGGCTTGAGAATGAGGGCCTTGGTCTATACATTCCAAACCAACGAAATCAGCGTATTTTCCACCTTGTTTGGTGGCAACGTGGCCGTGACTTTCCAGGTTATGTTATTATAACTATTACCATTGGTGTGCTGGTAAATGTTTTTAAAAAGGTGGCAGAGGATGAACAAGGGAGAGAAAGGCAGAACCCATTAGTAGCATTTGCTGATTTCCACGGTGTAAATACTCCCACCATGGCGAATTTTAAGCTGCCAACGTGAAGTTATTGAATGTAGAATTGGGAAGAGAGCCCAATGTTATAAAGTGTCTCCACCATATAGATACATTAGACATAAATAACCTCAAGAGCATAGATGTAAAATGTAATGAAATAATTAGGCAGTAATGAGTATGGAGTAGTTATTACCTTTGTCTTTAATATAATCATTTAATTGTAAGTTTACATAATTTAATTTTTAATAATGGCCGTGTTTTAACAACTGAGTCACAAAAATCCTTAAAGTTTAACAAGCTGAATCTAATGCACCAAAGGATGATCATCACAGTTAATATCATTCTGCATTACTTAAGAATTTCTCCACAGAAATAAAAGTGTCCTTAAAGATAGTAATTTAAAAGTTTGGTCCCTTCCAATTTATTTTTTTCATAAATCTGTGAGTAGCAAGGCTTTTATATCATTTGGAGGTGAGGGCAGGAATTTGGCTTTCTTTAGGGCAAATTTTGCCCCGTCTTGGTCTCCCCTTTTTGTCCCTCACCCCACAATCACAAATGCACACTTTGTGTTTTAGTTGTCTTGGTTTAAGGACATGGGTACTTGGAAAAGATTTTTTTAGTATTAGAAAAATGGAAATCTTTATGCAAATAGATACAAATAAAGTTAATTTGAATATTTTAAATTAAATAGGCACATCATTCTTGCATTTGCAATTTCCAGCCCCAAATCCTTTAGATCCTCTTCTAATGTGTGATGAAATTTGAAAGGCAATTATAATTCCCTAGAGTGATATTTCTCTCCTGCTGCCATGCAGAGATAGAGAGGAGTAATGAAAAGTGCTGTGCATACTCCGAGTTTGAGGTATTGGATTAATGAATGAACAAGGCTGTTTGTTAATTCTGCCTTGGATAAACACATGTCAAAATATAAGCAGTTGAAAAGTCTCTGCAGGTTAAATTCAGAGATGAAACATGCAAAATCCTTCTAGCAGCTTGGAAGTGTTTCTAGATGCCTGCTTACTCCCATACTCTCAGTTCCTGTACAAAGTAGCATTTAGACCCCAGAGAAAGCAGCATTGAAGAAACCACTTATTGTGAGTGAATAAATAATTACTAAGAATGAATTGGACTGAAATGCTACTTTCACAGTTTACGCTGAAATGTTTTACAAAACATTTCTAGCAGACTTTTGTAGTTCCACTCGTGCTTACTGTGCTCAAACTCTGGATACATTCTTAGAGGGCAGGGAAGATACCTCCTCTCCTCCCCCCAGATGGCATACTCTTTTTCTAGTCTGGGTGGGGAAAGGAGGAGTGTAGGAGGGTGGGAATCTGTCCTTCCTTGATGTTTCTCCTAAATAATTTGTTTACTCATGAGTTCCTTCAATTCTCCTAAGGCAGAATTTCTCGACTTCGAAGGTTTACGTCTTCCTTGTCAGGGCCTGTCCTGTGCATTGTAGAATGTTGAGCAGCCTCAACCCACTAGATACCAGTAGCACTCTCACCTGAACTTGTGATAACCAATCTCTTCCCACTCTGTCACCCCCTCCCCAGTTGAAAACCACTGCCCTAAGGGCTTGGGCTTTGGGATCCCAAAGACTGAGAGGATTCTGTCCTGCCCAATCTGCCCTCTGGGACAATGAGCACAGGATCAACCATTTCCCAAAAAAAGAGAGGACTTGAAAGGGACTGTGTATAAGTAAAAAAGAATTATTGATTATATTTCTAAAATTTGATTGTGTCATTCATTTTATCATTCTATTTAGATCAGGTCACATAAAATTGATGGTATCTGGCCATTTTGACCTACAAAAATGATAATTTCATATGGTTGAAACTAATATTTTAGAAGATTCCACAATTATGGATACGTGTCTATTCTACTTCCTTCACAAAGCTGGCCCTGGGGGTTGAATATTGAGGGAAAAAAAACAGAAAAAATAGTCATGCAAGATGAAGTCTTCAGAGATGATAAGTTACAAACATCAAAAACCATTAAAATCCAATTAAATTCCACAAGTCCATGTTTGGGAAGGTCACTATACCAGCCCCCACTTTTTAAAGCTAGAGTTTGTGTGAACAGTGAGGTTAGCAGGGATACTGGTGGGGACAGAGAAAGAGGCTCTGTGGCCACTTTCTGGATAGATCCTAGGAGTAGGTGGGTGGCAAGACTAGAGTGAGGTCTCATGTAGTTTTACCTACGCTTGATGAATTTGTACTCTGAAGTGACATTGGGATCTCTATAAGGCTGTCTTTGCCCACTCCCCAGTTTAGTGTCCCCAACAAGCCATCCAGTCTTTGTGTTCCTGCCACCTCCCAGCAGAGCACCAGGGTCCTTTCCAAGGACCCACCACTTCTTAGCAATCTTGCTTCCCTATGACTCCAAGGAAAAGTCCAGGAGGTGGTGGGTGGGGTCCCTACTCCATCCCCAAGTGCTGCCAGCCCAGTTCATGCCTATTGTGCACTGCCCAAGGAATCTAGCTGTGGAAGTCACTGGGGTTGGAATTCAGCTCCTGATCTACCTGTCACACTCTGGCTCTCTACTCATGCTTTTTTTAATGGACGTAGTTGTTGTTGTTGGGAGCTGGGAAGTTAGTTCCAAGTCATAACGACCCCATGTGATGGAATAGAACTTTCTTGGCTGTAATCTTCACAGAAGCAGATCGCCAGTTCTTTTTCCCATGGGAGGGTTCAAACTGCCAACCTTTTGGTTAGTAGCCAAGCTCTTAACCATTGCATCACCAGGGCTCCTAAATAGATGCAGAATATGTAATAATATAATCCCAATTGTTTTAAAGTGATACATGTGTGTGAAGATAAAAAGACTGGAAGGCAATAGATCAAAACAACATTAACTATCATCTGAGTTATAAAAGGTGACTTTTCTTTTTTAAAAATAGTTGTTGCTTTATACACCAACTCCTCATTTATTGACATGGTTTGGTTCCAAAGACCAGGTAATTACGTGAAAACAGGTGTTATGCAAAAATGGAGGATAACCATCTCAGATCACAAAATGGAGTAAGACTACATCATTATGTAACTGCCAAAGTACATTGTTACATAACAGCCAAACCAAGAATCATGGCCCAGTCAAGTTTACACATAACCTTAACCATCACAGCCAGTGTTACACTTGCCTCGCACCTCAGCGTTCGTTCGTTTACTGCCAGACATACGTTGTTAATGTGCAAAATTGTTAGACAGTAGATTTTTTACTATTATTGTAAATGCAAAATTTCAGATAACAAGATAGTCAATAAATGAGGAGTAAGTGTATATTTAAAAAATCTTCTACAATAAGAAAAATGCAATTAATAATATATGTTAATTAATGAAATCACATTCATAAAAAATTGCAGAACCATTAAAACAGTTACAAGCAATCTTGAGAAGATCATCTGGTTCTGTATACTGATGAAGAAGGTTTTACATAGTAATAATATGTCATTTTGGAATGCTTCTTATGTGTCATAACCTGTGCTCATTTGACTTTGGTGGTAGGTCCACGAATTCACCCATTTCTATGTGCCAATTGCTGTCAGGTTGACTCTGACTCATGGCAACCCCATGTGTGTTAAAGTAGAACTGTGCTCCATAAGATTTTCAATGGCTAATTTTTTCAGAAGCAGGTGCTTCCAAAGCACTTGTGGGTGGACTCAAACCTCCAACCTTTCAGTTAGCAGCCAAGCACTTTAACTGTTTGTACCACCCAAGGTCTCCTATTTTTATATAGAAGGAGATTAAGTAAACAGTCAACTAACATGGTCAGTTTTTAAGTGACAGGACCAGGCTATCTCCCTCCAGAGCCCATTCTCCTCACGGCTGTTATGTTTTTCTGAACCAGGAGACCACCATTCTCATCTTAGCTCTAGAACAACCTTGTTGATGACTTAACCCAAGTTAACGAAAGTGCCAGATCAGAGTCAGAAGAAGCCAGAATATCTAGTCTAATTCCTTCTTACAAACAAGGGCATCAACAGCAAGAAAGTTTTTACTGTCAGTTTTCAAAGTCGCTGGGCAGGCAGAGGCAGGAATGGACTCAATCCAAGGTCTCTCATATTTTATGTCAGTTGTCTAATCTTTTCTTGATTATCCTCTGGACTTGTCCCAGTCAGTGTTTGAGAGCGTAGAAATTCACACTCAGGGTCTCATAAAAGAAGTTTTGAAGTTAAAACAACACAGGCTATGAGCTAAATTTTCTCTGTCCCAGGATCGAGTTGCCTTTCTTGAATGAATCTTGTGTTTAGAAGCAAGCCCATCGTTTCTCTATATGCTCAGACAAACTCACTTGGAGGTCACCCTTTTCAAGCATTCTCTGCGGTGAATGCTCACCTAGCTCCTTACAGCGTGGATTTCCCCTGAGTAATTCCCCAGTTCTCTGTCTTCCCAGCAATAGTTTCACACCACCAGACCAGACTGTGTCTCCTTGATGCAGATCAGGGTCAGATTTGAAAATGAAATCAAATCTCATATCATGAATTTCAGATAAGAAAAACAATTAGAACATATTAGAATATATATATAACATACAATTTTCTATTTAAGCCACTCGTAAATGTACAATTCAGTAACAGTAATTACATTCACAATATTGTACAACCATCACCATTATCTATTTCTGAAATGTTTTCATCAACCTAAGCAGAAACTCCAAACCCCTTAAACAATAACTCCCACTCTCCTCTCCCTCCAGACTCTTGTAACCACTAATCTGCTTTCAGAGAGACCATTTTCTTGTTGTGTATGTATGCATAAGTTGGGTTGGGTGTTAAAGGAGAAGATTTATTTTAATGTGTTTGTTAACTGCATGATGATTAAATGATAGTGGCGATCCATTATGTCCTTTGTCAAGAAGTTACAGGCTATCAGGGTTTCCTACATTAACATTTTCCTGAAGTTGGGTGTGGATAGCAGGGTGTATTAAGCTCCTGGTGCTGCAAGATGAATAGATCTACCGGCCTAGCAGTCTAATTATGTAATAAATCTGTTCAACTGTGGGTGTGTGGGTCATACCTCCTCCCATTGGGGTGTGTAACATAACCTTAATGTGGTATGGTAGCTGTTAGCAGAAAAATGGTGAAAAAGCCATAAAAAGTGATTTATACCTTATTACCAAAGCAACTAGTAATTACGGGTTGAGTGGGAAGACTGGGAGGGATGGTGGTAAGGGAAGAGTGAAAACAAGATAAATGTGAGGTACAACATATACATTCATGAAATACAGGGACTGCGCAATGTTGAACCTGACAGTAGACATCCATTAATAAAGAGTAATGGGTGATGATAGTTGTGGGCAATCAGAATTTCCTAAATGTCACATCATCTTAAGAGAAAGCATCAAAAGGGCATTGAAGAAAGTGTGTAATAATTTTGCACACATCTCCTCCCCTTGCTACCTACCACAGCTCTTGCTTTGAATAAAAGTTGGCAGAAGAATGGTCTGCTGGTTGGGAAAGATTGAGGTCAATTGTTATCCTTCCACAGTGTGGATGCCAATAAAGGAGTTGCCTTAAACAGAGAGTCCACTGCTGTAGATTCTGTTGTTCACTACATTTAAATTAGCAGGAATTTTAGAATGGTTATACTGCTTTCTTTACTGAATTTGTATATTCGTGACTTGCAGACTTCAGTTTTTCTTACATAGTAGGGCGATGTTGTTACTTGCTACAGAGTCGATTCCAACTCATGTCGACCCCTAAACCCGTTGTCTACATACACAGCTTTCTTATTCTCTGTCTCCGTCTCCATCTCAGTTCCCTTTTCCTTCTTCTGTCACCTGTCTGCTTTAAATGTGTTCCTTCTCCACTTTTCCCTTTGCATTGCCTCCATGGGTACAGACTTAATGTCCAAGATGAAAGACATCAACTTGGGGAACGAGAAGGAAAACCCAACTTCGACAGATTACATCCACAGTGCTCAAGGTCTGGACCAAGGTCTGGGCCATGAGATCACAACTATTTCCAAAGTAACAGTAAGATGTTATTTGCAGAAGCAGCGGTGAATAAAACTATTGTCACTGTGGTATGAATCCAGACAGAGGCATCAAACTGTATTAGCGGTCATGATGTTCTTTACCACTATACACAATGTAAAAAAGGCCAGCTTAAAATGCCCTGGATGAAGCAGTACGAATTATCAATTGTATTACATCCCAACATCAGCGTGCATAACTTTTTAATATTCTGTATGATGAAATAAGAAATAGGCTTAAAGCTCTTTATTAAATGTTGTAGTGTGGTGGTTGTCTGAGGAAAAGTACTTTTGCGATTGGGCTGGGAGCTGAAGTACCTACTTTTTTCATGGAACACCATTTTCTTTTTAATTTTTTTTTTATTGTAATAAGATATACATAACAAAAATTTTGCCATTTCAATCATTTTTATGTGTACAATTCAGTGACATTAATTACACTCCCCATGTTGTGCAACTATTACCAGTATCTGTTTTCAAAGATTTCATCACTCTTAACAGAAACGCAATACCCTTTAAGAAATGGTTGCCCATTTTCCCCTCCCACTTGCCACTGGTAACCACTAATATACCTTGGTCTCTATGCATTTGCCTATTCTGGATATTTCATGTAGATGGGATCATATATCTGTCCTTTTGTGCCTGATTTATTTCACTCCGTGGATTTTCAAGGCTCGTCTATGTATCAGGACTTCATTTCTCTTTATGGCTGAATAACATTTCATTGTATGTATTTACCGTATTTTGTTTATCTATTTATCTGTTGATGGACACTTGAGTCGTTTCTACCTTTTGTCTATTCCGAATAATGCTGTAATGAACATTGGCATACAAGAGTGTGTTTGAGTCCCTGCTTTCAGTTCTTTTGAGTACTGATCCCTAGGAGCGGAACTACTGGATCACATGGTGGTTGTATGTTTAACTTTTTGATACCATTGTAATGACAATTTTTATTTGAAAGAATGCCTACAAGACAGCAAACAACAAACAAACAAACAAACCCTTTGCCATCAAATCGACTCCAAATAGAGGACTGAATGCAGAAGCAGATATGAGATTCCGGCTGTTTTCTATTAAGTCAGACATTAAAGAGATTTGCAAAAGGTAAGACAATGTCACTCTTCTCTGTATCCTTTTTTGTGTCATAAAATGGTTACGTTTTGTAAAAATACGCGGTTTCTGTTAACAGGTAATGAATTTCTCCCTGTCATATTAACTGAATTAATAAACAAATATTTTTAAACGTTTCCATTTTGATGTCTAATATGGTAAATGTTGACGGCCATAGTCCATGTAAACATAGCCCATGTTTAAGAGTGTAAGGGGGTCTTGAGACCAAAAAGTTTGAAAACCATTGGATTTGATGAATCAAAGATGAAAAATAGTTTTGTTTTGTTTTCGTTTGTCACCATTTACAGATGAGGAAACTAAAGCAGTGAAAGATTAAGTGACTTAAGCCATGAATAACACAGCTGTAAAGGATGGAGCAATTATTTGGATTTTTTGTGTTTTTGTACCTCAGTTACAGAGATCTGAGTTCATATCACTGCTCAGTTTGTGGTACACTGTCAGTTTGGTGAGACCCCCTTGTGCTTTACTTCATAGTTTTACTCAGTATTTCCCCATCCTAACAGCCATTAACTTCCCTCACAAAGCCACCAATTTGTTGTGTTTCACATATGTCCCTAGACATATATATTTCTTCAAAAATAATTTTTAATGCATGTTTTTAATTTGTTTAAGTACTATTTTCTTAAAGAAACAATTCTTTTTTTTTTTTTTTACTCTTTTAATCTCACACTGTTTTTGTGATCTGTCCACAAAGCTGTAATGTAGTTTATTACTTCTCATTGCTGCATAGTATTCCATCATATATGTCAACTACACTTTACAGGCAGACCTCAGAGACATTGTGGGTTTGGTTCCAGACCACCAGAATAAAGCAAATATGGCAATAACGTGTGTCACACGAATTTTTGGGTTTCCCAGTGCATATAAATTTATGTTTACACTATACTGCAGTCTATTAAGTGTGCAATAGCATTATATCTTACAAAAACAATGTACATACCTTAATTTAAAAATACTTTATTGCTTAAAAAAAAATGCTAACCATCATCTGAGCCTTCAGCAAGTCATAACCTTGTTTGCTGGTGGAGAGTCTTGCCTCGATGTTGATGGCTGCTGACTGAACAGGGTGGTGGCTGCTGAAGGTTGGGGTGGCAGTGGAAATTGCTTAAAATAGGGCAACAGTGAAGCTCAACTGACTCCTCCTTTCACAAAAGATTTCTCTGTAGTATGACATGCTGCTTGATAGCATTTTAGTCACAGTAGAACTTCTTTCGAAATTGGAATCAATTCTGTCAGACCATGTCGCTGCTTTATCAACTAAGTTTGTGTAATACTCTAAATCCTTTGTTGTCATTTCAACAATGTTCACAGCATCTTCACCAGGAGTAGATTCCATCTCAAGAAACCACTTTCTTTGCTGATTTATAAGAAACAACTCCTCATCCTTATCACAAGATTGCAGCAATTCACTCACATCTTTAGGCTCTACTTATAATTCTAGCTCTTTTGCTATTTAAATCACATCTGCAGTTACTTCCTCCACTAAAGTCTTGAATCCCTCAAAGTCATTCATGAAGGTTGAAATCAACTTCCTTCCAAACTCCTGTTAATATTTTGATATTTTTGACCTTCTCCCATGAATCACAAATTTCTTAATGGCTTCTAGAATGGTAAATCCTTTCCAAAAGGTTTTCAATTTACTTTGCCCAGATCCGTCAGAGGAATTACTACGTATGGCAGCTATAGCCTTAGAAAATACATTTCTTAAATAATAAGACTTGAAAGTTGAAATTACTCCTTGATCTATGGCCTGCAAAATGGATGTTGTGTTAGCAGGCTTGAAAACAACATTAATCTCCTCGTACATCTTCGTCAGAGCTCTGGGGTGACCAGCTGCATTGTCCATGAGCAGTAATATTTTGAAAGGAATCTTTTTTTATGAGCAGTAGGTCTCAACAGTGGGCTTAAAATATTCAGTAAACTACGTTGTAAACTGATGTACTGTCATCCAGGCTTTGTTGTTCCATTTATAGAACACAGGCAGAGAAGATTTAGCATAATTCTTAAAGGTCCTAGGATTTTCAGAATGGTAAATGAGCATTGGTTTCAACTTAAAGTCACCAGCTGCATTAGCCCCTAACATGAGAGTCAGCCTGTCCTTTGAAGCTTTGAAGCCAGGCATTGACTTCTCCTCTTTAGCTAAGAAAGCCCAAGATGGCATCTTCTTCCAATATAAAGCTGTTTCATCTACATTGAAAATCTGTTGTTTAGTGTAGCCACCTTTATCAATTATATTAGCTAGATCTTATAGATGACTTCCTGCAGCTTCTACATCAGCACTTGCTGCTTTGCTTTGCACGTTTATGTTATAGAGATAGCTTCTTTCCTTAAACTTCATGAACCAACCTCTGCTAGCTTCAAACTTTTCTTCTGCAGCTTCCTCACGTCTCTCAGCCCTCATAGAATTGAAGAGAGTTAGGGCCTTGCTCTGGATTAGGCTTTGGCTTAAGGGAATGTTGTGGCTGGTTTGATCTTCTATCCAGACCACTAAAACTTGTTCCATATCAGCAATAAGGCTGTTTCACTTTCTTATCATTTATGTACTGAGTGGAGTAGCGCTTTAATTTCCTTCAAGAACTTTTCCTTTGTATTCATAACTTGGTTAACTTGTTGGTGCAAGAGGCCTAGCTTTCAGCCTATCTCTTCTTTCAACATGCCTTCCTCACTAAGCTTAATCATTTCTAGACTTTGATTTTAAGTGAGAGACATGCAACTCTTCCTTTCACTTGAACACTTACAGGCCATTGTAAGGTTATTGCTACTACTATACCAGTTGCTGTTGAGTCGATTCTGACTACGCCACCAGGGCTCCATAGGTTATTAATTGGCCTATTTTCAGTATTATTGTGTTACAAGGTATAGGGAGGACCAAGGAGAGGGAGAGAAATGGGGGAACAGCAGGTCGGTGGAGCGATGGAGCAGTCAGAAAACAAACATTTATCGATTAAGTTTGCTGTCTTACACTGTAAACAATTACAAACGTAACATCAAAGATCACTGTTCACAGATCACCATAACAGATACAATAATAATGAAAAAGTTTGAAATACTGCAAAAATTACCAAAATGTGACACAGAGACATGAAGTCAGCACGTGCTATTGTGATGGATGTGAGGGAGGTAGTATATATAATTGTTAGTTTAAATTGCATTATTACAGAGACTGAGTATATCTTCACTTACCGACTAGCCATTTGAATTTATCCTTCTTTTCATTGCCAATTTTGAAATTGTATTTATTTTTCTATGAAGTTTTCTTGTTGATTTCCAAATGTTGTTTTCATGTCACATTTTAATCTTTTATTTGCATCTGATATAAATATTTTCTCTTAATCTGTTATCCATTTGTTACCTCTGTCTAAGATTCCTTATTTGAAGAATAATCCTTACTTTAAATATAATAAAATTCATGGATTTTTCCTTATTATAGTTCATGATTTTTGGATTTGGGCTACAAATTTTCATTCAAAACACATGAAGATATTCTTTTGCGCTTTACAAAGCTTCGTATTTTTCCTTTCACTTTTAGACTTTAATTCACCTTGAATTCACTTTTATATGTGATGGATTTTTTTTTCCACATAGTGAGCCAGTTTTCCTAACACTTTCTACTAAGAAATTCGTTTTTTATTTTCTGATTTGTGCTGTCACTTTTACATAAATTCCCATAAACAGCAAGCTCTCTATTTTATTGCATTGGCTTTGTATATCTTTATGCCAAGACTACCTTATTTTTAATCATTTTGACTTCATAGTAAGTCTTAATAATTTGTAGAACAAGTATGCTGTTCACCCTCATCTCCAAATGCTGGGAGCATTCTGCTTTTTCAAAATTTGGTTAAGATACCTAGCATATTTATATTTCCATATCCATTTTAGAATTAGTTTGACAAGTTCTTAAAAAAAACTGCTTAAATTTTAATTACAATTGTGTTGACTATATAGATTATTTTGGAAAGAATTGATATCAAAACAATGTTAGGTTGTCCCATCCATTAACATGGTCTGTAGCTCTCCATTTAATCAGATCTTCTTTTAAGTCCTTTAGTAATGCTTTAAATTTTTCATCATTGTTTTTAATGTGTCCAGTACTTTTTAAATAGATTAATTTCTAGGTACATGTTGCTATTGTTTTTATGAAATGGGTCTTATTTTCTGTTAAATTTTCTACTTAGTTGTTAGTGTAAAAAGTGGTTATCTTAGTTATCTAGTGCTGCTATAACAGAAATACCACAAGTGGACTGCTTTAACAAAGAGAAGTTTATTCTCTCACAGTCCAGTCAGCTAGAAGTCCGAATTCAGGGTGCCAGCTCCAAGGGAAGACTTTCTCTCTCTGTCAGCTCTGGAGGAAGGTCCTTGTCATCAGTCTTTCCTTGGTCTGGGAGCATCTCAGCACAGGAATCTCAGGTCCAAAGGACAAGCTCTGCTCCCTCCCGGTGCTGCTTTCTTCATGGTATGAGGTCCCCCTGTCTCTCTGCTCACTTCTCTGTTTAATATCTCAAAAGAGATTGGCTTAAGACACTACTCTTGTAGATCTCATTGATATAACTACCACTAATCCATTTTATTACATCATAGTGATAGAATTTACAACACATAGGGAAATCACACCAGATGATAAAATGGTAGACAATCATACAATACTGGGAATCATGACCTAGCCAAGTTGACAGACATTTTTGGGGTACACAATTCAATCCATGACAGTAGTTATTGGTTTTTGTAAGTTTATGTTATATTTAGCAACCTTGATGTACTGTCTTATAATATTCAATAGTTTGTCTTTTAATTCTGCTGAGTTTTCTATGTAGATTATTATAATTACTGCAAATAATAAAATACACTTGTCTCTTCCTTCTCAATCTTTAAGCCCCTTACTTCTTTTTCATGTCTTATTGCTTTGACAAGGACCTCTAGCATCTACGGTAAGAAAGGATTCATTCCTGTCTTGCTCCCTATCTAAAAGGAATATATCTAATATTTATTAAATAAAATGGTGTTTATAGTAGCTTTTTTGAGAAATAGATTTTATCAGCTTAGGAAATTTCCGTCTAGTACTTTTTTGGTAATTTTATCATAAATAGTTATTAAACTTTAAAATTTTTTTTCTAAAATTATTGAGATAATAAAGTGATTTCCCCTCCCCGCACTGGTCCATTATTATGCATTTTCCAAGCTTTCATAAGTGAATTAAATTGATAGATTTCCTGATAGTAAACCATATTTGCATACTTGGGGTAAACTCCTCTTATCATAATACTCTTGGATTCAACTGGTTAATATTTTTTTAACTGAAACTTTCAATCTAAAGTAAAGTGCTATCCCAAGATGCAAAATTTTGTAAGGTAGCTTTCCAAGAGCCAGTTAGAAAATTGAAACAGTGCTTCTCAAAATACCTGTGGTGAGAAAATACAACATTCTTTTTTTTTTTTATTTTGTCTATTATAGACTAATACCTTTGATCTATACTTTGTTCGTAAGTCCACTGACTATGTGCTTAGATGTCACAGCAATGTCAAATTTTTAATAGAAGTTTCTAAATGTTTGCTCTCAATTTCTATATAAATTTTATTGAGATTTGACACTAAAGCACCATACTGTATTAAAGTTATAAAAAGGTTGGGAGTTAGGAGATAGAGATTAAGGAATGATTTATGAAGTTTTTGTTTGTTTGTTCAATGAGAAAACTATTGGTATACAGAGAAGTTTACTATCTTAAGGGAAAGTGATGTTATGGTGCTTGCCTCTCACCGCCAACTGAGCTAGAAGGGTTAATGAAATTACTCAGAGAAATTGAAATCTGTCTCTAGCAATTCGAGTACACATTGTACTTATATTGGGTTCTATGGAAAACTGACTTTAATATGGAGAGTTGTATGCAGTTTACTAAGACGTCTCTCTAGAAAGAGTACCTGAAAGGGAGCAAAGGAAGCAAGATTGGGCAGAGGGGGAAGTTGAACTGAAATGCAATGTCAACAAACATCCAAGCTGATCTGATGGCAATCTCTGGAGCTGGGATAGTCCTTCAGAATTGTCATAAATTAAGGCAACAGGGCCAGGTCTTTGTTCCTCACACTGATTAAACAGTAGATGTGGGATCCCCCAGGGAGTAGTGTAACCTGGGAAAGGTAGCTTCCCTTGGGTAAGCAATTCCCCAGGAAGGGACCCATCTAGGAGCTTACAGCAGTCAACACTCTTGGTCTTGTAGGGGGGATCTTACCATTGTGCCACATCATTTCCTACAGTGGATTATTAGTGTCTGCCTCCTGCCAAAGGCATGACACAAGCTAAAGAGTGGTTGATGGGGAGTTGGATGGAGAAGTGGATTACTAGATGGCTGCAGTCCTAGAGGTGCCAGAGTAAATGAATGTATGGATACTTCCCAGTGTTTCCCATGAATCAGATGGACCATATGCACAAAGGAGACAGGGTAGGACATTTTAGGCTCTGTCCAAGATAGCATTTGAAGGTGAGACTCATCTCAGTAGGGCGAAGTTCCAGTAATGTGTGATTCTAACAGACTACCAGAGGAGTGGGAAACCAGTCAAAACAGAGGAGCATTCTCTCACATTAAGACATGGAAATAGGTCTTCAAAGAACCCACAAAAGTCCTTAGAGAGTGAGATTTAAACTGGAACTATACAAAAAGAGGAAGATGCTAGATCATAATAACCAAAAGCAAACCATACCCATCACCATCAGGTCGATTCTGACTCATAGTGACCCTATAGGACAGAGTAGAACTATGCCATAGGGTTTCCAAGGAGTGGCTTGTAGATTCATACTGATGACCTTCTGGTTAGCAACTGAGCTCCTAACCACTGTGCCACAATAGTCACAGTACATTAGGATCTTTCCTGTCCCCTTTCATCCATACTCTTGCTACACCCTACCTCAAATCTGACTCAGGAGGGGTCTGAAAGTGTGGTTCTCAAAATGAGACAGAAGTAGAGAGCTAGGTGGGGAGAGAGAAGAGGCCAAACTGTCCCTTCCTCAACTACAATAGGCCCAACCTAGATCGAGGTGGAGAATCTCCATCTTAAATCATGGGTTTTGGTATATTCGGTGATGATGGACATTTCAGTTTTTGAAGTCAGCATTTTGCAACCTAAAAATAATCAGAAATGTGTGGGACCTAAGAAGGTGCTCAATGAGACATAGGAAACACTAGCCCCATTGAAGATACTTAAAAGGACAATGGGAAGCAAAATAATATTGCTTTAAAAGTCAAGACACCATGACTTGTGCTCATTCAATGGACCACTTACATTTGATTTAGGATTTGATATTTGTGTTCTTTAAGTGAATTAAACCAATAAATTTATTTTTCTGTATTGTCCTTATTTGGTTTGGGAATCAAGATTATAATAGCTTCCTAAAAGGAAGTGGACAGCTTACTATTTTTCAATGTTCTGGAACAATTTTTAAATGATAGACATTATTCCTTTACAGTTTGATAGAATTTATAAAATTAACTGATATTGCAGTTTTTAGAAGTCCTTTGATTATAATTCCTGTTCCTGAATATCCAATGGTTTATTCAGTTTTCTATTGTTCTTTGAGCCAATTTTGTCATTTTATGGGTTTTATTCAGATTTTAAAATATACTGTTTATTTGCTCTTAAATTTATATAAGCTGTATATCTATACTTATTTCTGATTCTTCGTTCTGTATTTTATTTGCATCTTTTTTCCTGATCATTCTTGTGAGAAATCTATTTTTTAGATGTTGGCAAAGAAAGAGTATTTGACTTGATTAATTAATTTAATTATTTATTAATTCATTATACCTTTAATATTTTACTTAATTCTTGTCCCTTTGGGTTTACTCTGTTGTTCTTTTTCTGTCTTAGGTTTAATTATTAGTGTGTTTGTTTTCAGATTTTCTCTTTTCTGTTAAATAAATCCAAAGCTATAAATTTCTATCTGAGAATGGTTTTAGCCGTGTACCACAAATTTGGAAATGTAAAACTTTCATTGTCATACGTGTTTACGTATTTTGCAATTTCTCATTAACTTTTTTTAATCCTAGGTTAAATTTTGTCATCACTTTCTTTTTAAACTTTCTATTCTATTTAAAACCAAGCATTCTATTACCTTAACTGTGTCTCATACATGACACACCGATGGATCTCTTTCCAGCCACTTTGAGATTGATTGTTTACATTTATTGTAACCACTATTATATTAAAATATATTTCTGCCATCTCATGTTGTGGCCCTAATATAGCATACTTTATTTTTTTTCATTTTTTCCCTCTTTTATTAACTTCCAAAGAATAGATCAATTATGTGTTTATTATTTTCTATACATTTGTGAAGCTTATGAATATTTGTATCTTCCCCTCAAACAAGACAGGTAGCTTTCTCTTTTCTCTGGTTTAATCTCACCACCCGTCTACCTTCCACCATTTTTGCATGGTCTTGAATTTGAGCAAAAGATACAAATTTTCTCCTCTCATCCTCATCCCTATCTCCACCTATCTTTTGGACATTGCTTGTGTAAATAACAAACTTTATTAACTTACTTATTCACATTTAATTTATATATCCCCTATTATCTTCCTGACTGACTTCTTTTCTTGCTCAAATACTTCCACTAAAAGTATTTTCAAAGATTTCTTCATGTGGTAAAATTCCAGAAGCCTTGTATGCATGAGAATATCCTACTCTTATATTTGAATTTAATTGGAAATAAAATTCTACTTTCAAAGTTCCTTTTCATCCACATTTTGAAAATAATACTACATTGATTTGTTGACTACAGAGCTGCTTAGAGAAGTCACAAGTATTCTTTCTGTGGAATTTCTTTATCTGTCTGGAAGTTTTTAGAGTTTTCTTTTTGTCTTTGACATTCTTAAATTTCAATGCAGTGTCTCTAAGCATGGGTTTTTCAATTTATTGTGTTTAGCACTCTAAATGTCCTTTCAATCTAAGATCATATTTATGTTTAATATCTAATATATCCTGTTGGTTCCTTCTGATAACTGTGTTTTTCTGTTTCATATTTTTTGTGATTCCTTTTTCTCCTTGAGGATATTTATTATTCTCAGTAACTATAGGTTGTTCAGTCATCTCTCTTTTATAGTATTTACTATTCTCAGATGACTCATAAACTTTCCTTGTGAGTTTACATTCCTCTGTAGTTATCAGCTCTCTCTTCTGTTAGCATGTCTCCCTAATAAATTTAGGGTGTGGGAGTGTGGTAAGGATGTAGTTCAATTGAAAAACTTATTCAGTTACAATGTAGGCTCACCCTCTCTCCATTTTCCTTATCCATAAGGAGCCTCCCTTTGCATTGGTTCAGCAAGATCTGCCTCCCCCTGTTATAAGATGGAAGGAGTGGGGAGGGTGCTCAAAGGCTGACCTTACTGTCCTTGCTCACCCCAGCAGCCAGAGCTGCTGTTTCTGTACCCTTGGAGGTAGAGTTTCCACTATTTTTCCTCCCCTCAGGCACTAGGGCCACTTCAGCTTCTGCCTGCTATTTCTTTTGCCTTCTATATTTGTCTCTCCATGAGTTTTTCACAGTTTTTAAGATCTGAGAGCAATCAACCCATGTCTTGTTTTTGTTTCGTCTCCATCGTCTGTTTTGGCATCAATAGCCAGCATCTTATATTATTATTTCACTTCTTGTCAGCCAGAGCAAAGATTTAAACCTTAGTTTATTTGACTCTAAAACCTATACTCTATAAGAAATAGAGAAAGAACTTTAAGACATTAGAACAACTAGAATTCCAGATGCTATCTTGAAATGAGAAGCAAATAAGCAACTGACTTTCCTAGAGATATTCAAGGGCACATATTTTTTCTCTGACTACAAGTATAATAAAACTTCCTTGCAGAAAATTTAAAAAACACATTATTGTAAACTATAGATAACCACTATTTAAATTATGGTGTATTTCCTTCCAGTTTATTTGTACAAATTTTTTAAGGTAGCAGGAAAAGCAATTGATGAAACTTTTTCTCTAAAAAAACTTAACATAAAGAAAAATAAAAATCCTAGGACAGTTCAAAAGGAATCTAAATTCGACCTCCAGTGCAGAGCTATATCCCACTGACATCTTGGCAAGGGTAGAATACAGCTCCTCAGAAATGTCCTGCCTCAAGCCAGTGATTAAAAAAGTCGTTTATGGTCCGTGTCCTATGACAGTTGAAAATAAATTTAAAAGAACCCAGAAAGTTTGGCTACTGTTAGAAGTATCTTCTTTTTTGTTCCAGCTCGCTTGGATTTAAAATCTATAGCTGGTTGCTTTGTAGTTTGGAGATGATCCCTTCAAACAGATATTGACTTAATTTTTTTTGTACAGTTGGGTCTCCCAGCATTATACTTGGAAGCTTAATGGATAAACTCTATTTTAAAAGGCTAAACAGTGGCTTGAGGACCACTTTAGAAGAAATGTGATGCAATATTTAATTAAAATATAGAAACAGTCATTATTGCTTGTTGGTCATGACTTATACGATAGTCATTAACTGTCTTAGTCATCTAGTGCTGCTGTAACAGAAATACCACAAGTGGATGGCTTTAACTAACAGAAGTTTAGTCTCTCAGAGTCCAGTAGGCTAGAAGTCCAAATTCAGGGCGTCAGCTCCAGGGTAAGGCTTTCTCTGTTAGCTCTGAAGGAAGATATTTGTCATCAATCTTCCCCTGTACTAGGAGCTTCTCCACTCAGGGATCTCCCATCCAAAGGACGGCCTCTGCTCCCAGCACCGCTTTCTTGGTAATATGAGGTCTCCCAGTCTCTCTGCTTGCTTCTCTGTTTTATATATCAAAAGAGATTGACTCAAAACACAATCCAATCTTGTAGATTGAGTCCTACCTCATTATCATAACTCCCGCCCATCCCACCTCATTAACATCATAGAGGTAAGATTTACAACACATAGGAAAATCACATCAGATGACAAAAAGGTGGATAATCACACAATACTGGGAATCATGGCCTAGCCAAATCGACACATATGTTTTTGAGGGATGTAATTCAATCCATGACACTAACTTAAAAACTCAAAAGAAAATTCAGGCCTTTATCGTGTAATAGACTACTGAACATCTTCTGAAAGTTTAATATAGATTATTGTATAGTAGACACACCTCTATACATTGTAAAATTCTGTGACTCCAGCTTAATCTCCACTGTGGCTACTTACAAAAGTAAGAGAGGCATAGAAGAAATAAGACCCATTGATCAATGATTTTGTGTTGTTTTTGGCTTCTAAGATGACATGTAATAACATGACTTAACTGATGTAAAAATTGATTAGCTTTATTCTCATTTTTACATGCGAAAATGTCTTTCCAAGGAGCCTAAGGCAGAGGAAACCAACCCCTGCTACTTTTTCCACAGGTCCCAACTAGTGGAGTTACATTTGATTAATACATCTCCCAGAGTTGCCCTTATTTTTACTTTTTCTTTTTTTAATACAACAGCTTTGTTGAGATATAATTCACATACCATACAATTTATACATTCAAAGTACACAGTTCGATCATTTTTAGCATATTTGTGCAAGCATCCCCAAAATCAATTTCAGAACATTTTCATCAGCCCTAAAAGAAACCTCACACCTATTAGCAGTCACTCCCTATATCTTCCCCTGCTCCAAAGTCCTAGACAACCACCAGTCTGCTTTCTGCCTTTATAGATTCTCTTATTCTGGAAATTTCACATCAATGGAAGCATGCAGTACGTGGTCTTTTGTGACTGACTTCTTTCACTAAGCATAATGTTATCAAGGTTCATCCATTCTGTAGCACGTATCAGTACTTCACTCCTTTTTTTTTTTTTTTTTGCTAAACAATATTCCACTGTATGAATATACCACATTTTTTAATCTATTCATCAGTTAATGGGCATGTGGGTTATTTCTACTCCTTGGCTATTATAGATAATGCTGCTGTGAATATGTATGTACAAGATTTGGTGCGGACATACGTTTTCATTTCTCTTGATATATGCCTAGGAGTAGAATTGCTGGGTCATATGGTAACTCCATGTTTAACTTTCTGAGGAACTGCCAAGGCTCTCATTTTTTTATCTGATTAGTTGTTTATTTTCTTAGTCATCTTGTGCTGCAATAACAGAAATACCACAAGAGGATGGCTTTAACAAAGACAAGTTTATTTCCTCACAGTAAAGTAGGCTAAAAGTCCAAATTCAGGGCGTCAATTCCAGGGGAAAAATTTCTCTCTCTGTGGGCCTTCTCATCAATCTTCCCCTGGACTAGGAGCTTCTCCGTGCAGGGACCCTGGGTCCAAATATACACTCTGCTCCTGGCACTGCTTTCTTGGTGGTATGAGGTCCCCACTCTCTCTTGCTTCCCTCTCCTTTTTATCTTTTGAGAGGTAAAAGGTGGTGCAGGCCACACCCCAGGGAAACTCCTTTTACATTGGATCAGGGATATGACCTTAGTATGGGCGTTACAATCCCACCCTAATACTCTTTACCATAAAATTACAATCACAAAATGGAGGACAACCACACAGTACCGAGAATCATGGCCCAGCCAAATTGATACACACATTTTGGGGGGACATAATTCAATCCATGACACTTATCCTTCAAGACACTTACTCAGAGGAGTTATCCCCGTACCCATCTACATTAGTTCCCCTGTTACATGCTTTCATAGCAGACAGTACTTCATAACAATTGTTAAATTTGTGACTTCTTATTTAATTGGATGAGGGCTCTAGAAGAGAAAGGATAATATCCGTCTAATTTACCCCGTCAACTCAGTCCTTAGCACAGTGCCTGGCACCTAGTAGGCACTCAATAAATATCTATTGAATGAATAAATGAATGAAACAATGAACTGAGAGTAACTATTCTCTCAAATTGTAAAGAACTGATATACGAAGAGAGTTCATACGTTAATAACACATCTAAATTTATTTTTTTAGCCTGACATTTCCCAGTCATAATATTTTCTAATTAAATTAGCCCAATGATTTTGAGGCACATTACCCAGGAATCACCAAATATACAACCTTAGAAAATCAGGATGCATAAGAGAGTGTAGCAGAACTGAAGCACGCAGCTTGCGGATGAAAGGCTTAGTCCACACGTCCACTCACAACCACTGACCCCACCATACCCTGTGCCTACTTTTAGGACACAAGGAGTGCAAACTACCTGATGCCATGAAGCTCTAACATGGCAAACCAAGATATCTAGATAATGTTGACTTACATGGGGCACCTGCACATGATAGATACTTATTAAATATTATTTGATTTGAATATAACTGATTCATGTAGCTATTTAATTTAAAAAATCGGAGTTGATTTGCTGTTGTTTATACAGATTGACACAATACTCCTGGAGGGCAATTTGATTAAATATGTACATATATGTTAGCGATACATACATATATGTACATAAATTTTCATATTTTTTGATCTGGCAAGTCCAACGTTAGGACTTAATTTCAGAAGATCAACCAAGAATTGTGTGTGTGTGTGTAAATATGTGTATACACCAAGATATTTATGGCAGTATCATTTATAATAAGGAAAAATTAGAAATAAACTCCAATTCCAATGATAGGAAATTGACAAAATAAATACTAATTAATCTCTTCAATTGAATATCTGCAGTTTCTGTGATTGATGCTCTGGAAGTATATGTATTGACATGGAAACACTCCCTATATTTTTAAGTGAAAATCAAAAGTTGCTATGCAGTATGCATACACACTTACACACACATAATACATGACAATTTTAATTTTAAATAATCACATAAGCATGTACTAAGAAAACTGCAGCCACAACATTCCTTCCTTAACATGATTTTAGGAATGACATATTTTTATTAGCAAATAAATAAATAAAAACAAGAAAAATGAGCATGAGTAAAAGAAGCAACTGCGCGCAGTTACTGCACTGTAACCACCTAGACAAAGCACTTAGTTTTAAAGACAGACCTTCCCTCCTGATTATATCTGCAAGTTTCTGGAAACTTCTGGAGATGCCTCCCTGGCTGCTTAGAAAAGTCCTCTTTGATTCTGGTGTTTTGTTTTCTGAAAAAAAAAAAAAAAAAAGTGTTACTGTGAATACTGAAATACAAGCTTCTACACAAATGTCACTGTTAAGCATGAAATCAGAGGAATTTGTGCACTTTGATGATTTTCAGGTCTTAGATCTTCAGGAGAAATAATCTGAAGATGTTTTATTAAGGACTCAGTTGAGCTCTTCTGGCTGGATTGATAACTATGAAGTATGATCCTGGGATGAAAACCAACAACCTTGTCATGATTCCAATGGCCCCATCGCCCTAATTTCATTCTGCAGTGTAGAGTGAGGATATCTTGAGGTTGCCTACATGGAATCCAAGGCTAACTCTGACTTTCTGACTTTCTGGCCCTGGTCAGCCTGGAGGAAGCAGGGGAAAGGCATGTCATCAAACTCTCAATCTTGAAAATAGAAAATGTGTTTAAAATGGAGCAATGGTCCTTAAGATTGCTGAAAAAACAAAATTTGAAAAATTAGGACCATTCTGAACCCTCAGATATACCTGGAATCCGTGGAAGCCATCTGAATGCGTCTGAAGAAGATTTGGTTGGAAAACAGAAACATGCGCAAATATCATTTGCGGTCTAGCTGATTTGAGATTAAATTGCCATTTAAATGGACCCTTTACCCCTAAGCTATCAGAACAGCACAGCCAACAATTTGTCTGTGAGGGGAAGCAGAGGAAATGTATTGGGTCATTTGAAATAAAATCCCTTGCAGCTGACCCATGAGATGTGCTGATGGCTTCCAGATGGAGCTTTGTCCAGTTCCCATTGGCCAGATGCTTGGGCCTGTCTGGCAAGATTGTTTTGTATGTAGAGTGGGGAACCATGGAAATAGCCTCAGGGTTGACCAAGAGCTTACCCCTGAAATAAGAAAATTCCAGCAAGAGGTGTGGTCTATAGTTTGAAGCTGATTCAGTGCACTGACTGGGTTCAAACTCCAGTTCTATCACATGAGAACTCTGTGCCTTTTGGGGAATTAGTTAAATTCTCGGAGAATGAGTTACTTCATCTGTAAGATGGGGATAATAAGAGCCTTGCCTCACAAGATTGTTGCAAAGAACGCAAGAGATGGTCATGCTGACTTAAGTGCTCTTAAAGAATGCTTGTTGTGGTGGTTGTTGTTGTTGGTTGCCATCAAGTCACCTCATGGCAACCTCATTACAACAGAAAGAAACATTGCCTGGTCTTGCGCAGTCTTCACAATCATTCGTATGCTTGAGTTAATTATTACGGAGGCCAATGTGTATTTTGAGTGCCTTCTAACCTACAGGGCTAGTCTTCCAGCACTATGTCAGACAATATTCTGTTGTGCTCCATGGGGTTTTCACCGTAAATGGCCAGGCCTTTCCTCCTAGTCTGTTTTAGTCTGGAAGCTCTGCTGAAATTTGTCTCTCATGGGTGACCCAGCTGGGATTTGAAATACCGGTAGCACAGATTTTAGCCTCATAGTAACAAGCAAGCCACCACAGTATGACAAACTGACAGATTTGTGGTGGTAATAAATGCCAGCCATTTATAATTATTAATACCATCATTACCTTTTGTTGATTGAGCGCCTGTTATGTGTCTCGCACTGTGCTTGGTGCTGAAAATACAAAAATGTATACAGCACCGTTCTGGGATTCTGCAACTTGTAGTCTATAGTGGGAAACAAATAAGCAAGTAACCGCAGAAAACATGAATGAGAATTGACAGGGATATAGGTACAGGGCTTGGAGAGAGAAGAAAGCGACTTTTACATAACCTCCTCATGATTGGCAATGTCATCTTATTAAGTTTAAAACAACCCTATGAGATAGTCACTGTTTTTCTCACTTCCATGGTGAGAAAACTGAGACCAATGTAGTTAGACCAAGTTCAAAAAGCTGACTCTGTAGCTTTTTGCTAGTAAATGGCAAAAGTTTGGTTTATCTAACCTTGTCCTGTCTCTACTCAAACAGGCTGTCTCCCAAGCACCGAGAATCCCTGATTGGTTGGGGACAGGTACAGAGAGGTCAGGAAATGTTTCACAGTTAGATGGCGAGACTTTTGATTCTAGATGAATAAATAAGAGTTCTCCAGATGGATAAAGGGCAGGAAAACAACATCAGACAGTGGCAACAGGATGTTTAGAAGTATGGAAGCATGAAATAGCAATATAATCGGAGAACTAAAGTTCTAGGTCAGAAAACAGGCTCTGGGTGGCAGGTGGCACTCTGTGAAGAGACAGGAGCCATGATTAATGAGACTTGGAAAGTCGGCAGGGACTAGGTCACCGAGGTTACTGTAGGGAGAGGTTAGTTTGGGTTTATTGGCTAAGATGTGAGCCTTTCATCTAGTTATCTCCTCATCCTAGGGTAAATCAAGCAGCAAGCGGTCAGTGACTCTCTCACTTTATGACAGAATGGAGGAATGAGCTGTGTAGCTGCTGGAAATCATGCAACCTCTGAAGATCTCTAACACCTCTAAATTCCATGGAGGCAAAGAACAGTGCTCTAGTCCAAGGACTTGAGATTCTTCTGTAGATACTGTCAATTTCGTAAATAGTTACTTAGTGCCTTCTAGGCAACCTGCGTGGTTTAAATGTCAGAGATATGTATGCATGAACAGAAGACACAGAAATTTCTATTTTTATGGAGATTACCTCTTGGTCAGGAGTGACAGAACATAAATGTCACAAATAAGTAAATCTTGCAGAATCGTGGAAGTGCAATGGAAAAACAGAGCAAAGGAAGGCGGGTACATAGGGCAAGATAGGGGTAACAGCTGCAAGTTCAAATGGGATGATCAGGGGAGACCTCACTGAGATGGAGATATCTGAGCAAAACTGGAAGGTTGTAACAGAATGAGCCTTATCTGGAAAAAGACAACTCCAGGCAGAGAAGAGCCTATGTCACACCCAGGGACAGATTAGCCAGTAAGCATGGTACGCACAGGCTTACTTGTGTTTACTTACTAATCTGTAGTGCACAATTCCACATGGGTTTCACTACATCTTTGATGTGGTGAAAATGTGCACTATAGATTAGTAAATAAGTACAAGTAAGCCCGAACATACCTTGCTTACTGGCTAATCCATCCCTGGACTCAGGCCAGAGGCAAGCCCACATTGATTTGTCTGAGAACCACAAGGAGGGGGCAGTGCTTGGAATCAGTGAGTGGGGGAAGAGTGGGGAGGCACAGGGACAGAGAGGTAATGCTAAGTTAAATGCGGAAGCCATTGGAGAGTTCTGAGCTAATGAATGACATGATCTGGCTTAGGTTTGAAAAGGTCCCACTCTGGTTGCTAGGGTTAGAATAAAAAAAAAGAAAAGAAAAACGGTTGCCATTGAGCGTGATACGTGTGTCAGAGTAGAAACGTGTCCCATAGGGTTTTCAGTGGCTGATTTTCTGGAAGTAGATCACCAAGTATTTTTTTCTAGGCGTCTCTGGGTAGATTCAGACCTCCAATCTTTCGACTGGCAGCCTTGCGTGTTAATTGAGTCTCTCGGGGATCCCCATGGTTAGAATAGACAGACATAAAAATTTAAACCAGGGGTAGCTAGATGCCTCACATTACCACTTGAATATCTAAATCAATGACTCTTAAACAGTCTATGATCCATGGGAAGAACCACATTCTATATCATGACCAATATATACGCATATACCCTTATGACTAAAACTAAATTTACGTATTTATGATAGCTATTTATCCTTTATAGGATGGACTCTCATATTTTTTATTCTAGTTTAGTTTATTCTACTTCATTTTTTAAATTCCTGGTTGTCACTAAATTGACTTTATGAGTCTGTCAGTTACAACTTGCAGTTGAAAAAACCCTTGAAAAAGAATCTTTGGACAAAATGCTGCATAACGTATCTCAAGGTGGTGAGTATTATTCAGTCTTAATGCTGAATACACTGAGTAAAACTGAGATCTATTAATTTTTTTAAGTTTAGTTTTATTTTAGTTATATGTTTATAACATAAAATTTGTCATTTTATCCATTTTTAGGTGTACAACTCAGTGGCATTAATTATATTGGCAATTTTGTGCAACTATCACCACCATCTATTTCCAAAACTTTTTCAACATGCCTAACAAAAGTCAGTACTCCTGAAGCAATAACTTATCATTTCCCACAACCCACAGCCCCTGGTAACCTCTAATCTACTTTCTACCTCTATAAATTTGCCTGTTCTATATATTTCATGTAAGTGGGATCATATATTTGTCCTTTTGTGACTGGCTTATTTCACTCAACATAAAGTTTTCAAGGTTCATCCCTCTTGTAATGTGTATTAGAATTTCTAGAGAAACAAAATGTGGTATGAACATACAATGGAATATTAGTCAGCCATAAAAAGGAATGAGATCTGTTAATTTTAACATAATAGAATTAAGGTTAAAGTTAAGTCCAACAGTCTTATGATGGAGGCAACTGGCGACAATATGTACCTCATACAATTCACAAATATAGAGCCCCAAACTATGAATTAACTATTAGACTAGATAAACTAATGTTAAGTATTAAGTGGAAATAAAATAATACAGTAGTGCACATTAGAAATCCTGTGTGGATAAACTAGATTAAAAGTTGAATTAAGGAATGAAATTTTAGCATTTCCTATGACCACGCCTGTTGTTGTTAGCTGTCTTCAAGTTGGACCACAACTCATGATAAAATGCTGCCCGGTCCTATGCCGTCTCTATGATTAATTGCAGATTGGCCATTGTGATCCATGGGGTTTTCATTGGTTGACTTTCAGAAGTAGGTCACCAGGCCTTTCTTCCTAGTCTTAGTCTGGAAGCTTCGCTGAAAACTGTTTAGCATCATAACAACATGCAAGCCTCTACCGGCAGACGTGTGGTGGCTGCACATGAAATGTATTGGCTGGGAAACCATCTTGGATCTCCCACATGGAAAATGACAATTCTACCACTGAACCACCAGTGAGCATGCCTGGCTAGCTACATATATTGTACCCTAATAAATTGCAGGATGCTTTTTCTTGTCTTTCCTTTTTCTTTTATCATGGAAGGAATTTTCAAAATATACGCCATTTTCTTTAGTCTTAAAACCAAAAATCCCAAATCAGTTGCTATTGAGTTAATTCTGACTCATGGCAACTCCATCTGTGTTAAAGTAGAGCTGTACTCTGTAGGGTTGTCATACAAGGAATTTTTAAATTGCAGATACTGTTCTCTGAAGCCTTACTGTTGTTACATTGTTAGGTGCCCTTGAGTTGGTTCTGACTCATAGTGATCCTATAAATAACAGAACGAGACACTGCCCAGTCCTGCAACATTCTCACAGTTGTTACTATGCTTGAGCCCATCATTGCAGCCACTGTGTCAATCCATCTACTTGAGGGTCTTCTGGTCTTTCGCTGACCCTCTACTTTACCAAGCATGATATCCTTCTCCAGGGATTGGTCCCTCCTGATAACATACTCTAAGTACATGAGATGAAGTTTCTCCATCCTTGCTTCTAAGGAGCCTTCTGACTATACTTCTTCCAAGGCAGGTTTGTTCATTCTTCTGGTATATTCTGGTATATTTAAAATTCTTTGCCAACACCATAATTCAAAGGCATCAACTCTTCTTCAGTCTTCCTCATTCATTGTCCAGCTTTTGCATGTATTTGAGACAATCGAAAATATTATGACTTGGGTCAGGAGCACATTAGTCCTCAAAGTGACATCTTTGCTTTTCAACACTTGAAAGAGGTCTTTTGCAGCTGATTTACCCAAAGCAATACGTCCTCTGATTTTTTTACTGCTACTTCCTTTGGCTTGATTGTGGGTCCAAGTAAAATAAAATCTTTGATAACGTCAGTCTTTTCTCCGTTTTATCATAATATTGCTATTGGTCCAGTTGTGAGTATTTTTGTTTTCTTTACGTTCAGGTGCAATCCATACTGAAGGCTGTAGTCTTTGATCTTCATCAATAAGTGTTTTAAGTCCTCTGCTTTCAGCAAGCAAGCTTGTGTCATCTGCATAACACAGGTTGTTAATGAGTCTTCTTCCAATCTTGATGTCATCTTCTTCATATAGTCTAGCTTCTGGGATTATTTGCTCAGCATACAGACTGAATAAGTTTGGTGAAATGATGTGACCCAGACTCACGCTTTTCCTGATTTTAAGCCACGAAGTATCCCCTTGTTCTTTTTGAACGACTCCCTCTTGGTTTACGTACAGGTTCCTCATGAGCACAATGAAGGGTTCTGAAACTTCCATTCTTCCCGATGTTATCCATAATGTATTATGATTCACACAGATGAATATCTTTGCATAGTCAATAAAACACAGGTAAATATCTTTCTGGTATTCTCTGCTTTCAGCCAAGATCCATCTGACATCAGCAATGATATCTATCTTTCCGTGGCCTCTTCTGACTCTGGCTTGGACTTCTGGCAGTTCCCTGTCAATATACTGCTACAACGGCTTTTGAATTATCTTCAGCAAAATTTTCCTTGAGTATGATATTAATGATATTGTTCAATAATTTCCACATCTGTTGGATCACCTTTCTTTGGAGTGGGTGCAAATATGGATCTCTTCCAGTCGGTTGGCTAGGTAGCTGTCTTCCAAATTTCTTAGCACAGAGAAGTGAGCACCTCCAGGGCTGCATCTGTTTGTTTCTGTAGCCTTACAGCGTGCCAATTAAACTGATCACGACCCCAGAACTGTGCTACCAGAGACAGCCAGGCAATAGGAAAAGCACTGCTAACAGGCCTGGACCTATAATCAGTTACTTTTTCATTTATTATAGGAGTGTACTATTTATGTAAGGTCGAGTGACCCGTTTTCAGGCTCTTAGCCACCCTTTGAACCTCTGACCATGTATATTACCAACCTTCAGCTGATATGGTGAAATATTTGGATGCAGAGCTTACAGCAGGGACTAAAACTGGGGGTGTCAAAGCATGACAAGAAAGAGCTTTTCTTGTTTGATTCTGGCAGGGATCAAAGTGGAAGTGATGGAAGGCTTGGGAAAAAGCCCAATCCTGTCAGTTATTCAAGCCAACTTGGCAAACTCCATAGGTTTAGAGAGTTCAGATGAGCTTTGTGTTCATAAACCTTTGGATACTTGTAGAGGATCTAATCTTACTCTATGAACTTTCTGAAATTCAACACATCTAAAATGCTCTGGAGTCAATCTTCTAGCTACGACTAGAATCCCTTATCTCCCCCTTATCCTCAAAAAAACGTTAAGTTCTCTAATCACAGGTGCCAAACCTAAACTCACAAAGAAATGGTAAGAAAGTTCATAGAGTATGTGCATGTACCTCACTCGGACTGGGATTATTATTCCTTGCCCTACTTTGCTGTATGCTATTGTTGTTGTTATTTGCCGTCGAGTCAATTCCGACTTATGGAAACCCCATGTGTTTCAGAATAAACTGCATTCCATAGGGTTTTCAATGGCTATGGCCTTTTGAAAGTAGATTGCCAGGTCCTTCATTTGAGGCATCTCTGGATGGATTTGAACAGCCAACCTTTCAATTAATATCTAAGAGCTTAATCATTTGTGCCACCCAAGAACTCCACCCAAAAACAAGCTGTTTTTTTGTTTGTTTGTTTTGTCTTTGTGTTTTTACAACTGTGAAAGCTCTGCGCACAGAAAATGGTATCTATGTGACATACGTTTTGAATGAAAAAATGTCTGCTCCTCTGGAAGATTTAGGCTGATCTTTATTATTGTCTCCAAGAGAGGAGACTATTTATTGATTTGTGGTATATAAGTGAAGTGTGAGTGAGCATGGTATATGAGTGTGTGTGTGTTTGTAAAATAATTTACAGTCTACATATACTCTAAAGCTTCCTAGTAGTTAAAAATTTCATGATTCCAGTTTTTTTGATATCTGTATTATAATTTGTCCCAGGCAGACTCTCAGCAAAAATAAGATTTCCCAGAGAAACCACAATATCTGGCAGCACATAACATGGAGTAATGAGGTAGATGGTCTAGGAAGGAATATGAGCCTTTTCCTCAATCCATTGCTTTTAGGTTATACAGATCACAGATATTCATCCTAGGGCTTTATATAGGTCTGTGCAAGTCTCCACTTAGATCTAAATTATCTACAATGCACACATTTCCTTGAGAACATTCTTATTGAAACCACATTTTCAACCTTTAAGTCCCTGGTGTTACTGTGCCTCTGATGCTGGCTCAAGACCAGGAATATGTCTCACATATTACCACCACATTTCCTGAGTGGATTCAGGGTTCCTGTTGTAGGCACATTTTCTCTGAACTTTAGATACATTCAAGAAGGACTATGTCTGATAGAGAATAATCACCAAAGTCCTCTTATTCCGGCAGGCACACTTCTATAAGGCAGGCATTGTCTGCCCGGTGCTACCAGAGAGACCTCTGGGTTTGCACATCTTCTAGCTTGGTTGGCCTGACAGTTGGCGTTCATTTACTAACACATCCCAAATGTATAAGTAGGTCACCAGAAGTGGCCCCTCGTGGACAAAAGCACAAAGCATTTACTGAGAACAGAGACTCGAGAAGGCAGACAGCTTATTGATATCCTTTCATCTCCCATATCCAGAATCCCTTACTCAATTTCTAGTATTGATCTTCACATTTCAAATACTGATTGTGTGAAATATTTATTGGAACACTTAGCAGGAATGCAATATGCTTCAAGTACCCCAAAAAACCAAGTACAAAGAGTAAGCAATACACGCTGCTAAATTTTTACAAAGCTAGCCTTTCACCATCATATCATTGATTGAAGTAAAAGAGGTCTGCATTTTATCCTAACCATTCAACATTTGTCCTTGTTTCCTTCTGTTTCTGCTCTATCTGAGAGAGCGTTCTTATAAGTTTATGGATTTTAACAATACTCAGACCCTTATCAATAGAATATCACACATTTTAATTTCAATTTCAGATTAAATTCACCGTATAAAACAAAATCTCCAAAATCATTTTTCAAATAAGAAGAACTTCAGTAACTTTAAATGTCTTTTGATGTGCTCCACTTGTGAATAATTATTAAAAGATATTTAAGTGCTTTGCATAAAGCTCTTCTTCTGTAACATCCGAAGAATCACTTACATAGTATCTCAGAAACATTCCTATTATGGCCACTGTACAGAAAAAAAAGAAATAAAGTAATGTCCTGCCTTACAGGAAATTGTATTTTAAAATCTGTGCTTAACTAGACAAACTCTGAACCACTAAAAAAAAAAAAAAAATCAAAAATTCTCACTCATCCATAATTTAGGAGGCCTAAATTCCATTCTATTGGTCTTTGTTCTCACTGAACTGGCCAACCCCAAGGATATCTACATTTAATTGTGGAGGGGTTAGTATGAGTGTTTCAGTGTTGGAAAGCTTTCCAGACTGAAAAGAATTAAACTCCAATGGTGTAATTTCTGTAACTCGGGTGGCAGTTGGGCGGAGATACTGGAAACTGGCACATCTGCTGACTGGAAAGGTCAGCCATGTCGGCTCCTTGGCAGAGAGGACTGTGGCTTTTTCCCTACACCCATTTTCATTCCATGGAATCAGAGCCAGTTCCAATGAGCATACCAGGCACTTAATGAACAATTTCTCCTTTCGTGTTTCAGGAGGGTACTAGCCACTCCAAGAAATTTAGAGAATTTTCCTTGGATATGTTTTAGTATTTCCCCTTTTAGACTTAAATGTGGGTAGACAATATGGTCAACCATTCAGCCAGAAGTACATGAGTCAAGGCTCAAAGCAGCATCTGTGTTCTGCTCTTCTACCTGAGAGCACACACTGGGAAGAGAGAGGGTTGTACGGACAGAGACGATCTCACTCAAGGGAGATCTGACAAAGAGCCCTCCCTTCCTGGCTAACATCTTAGAGGTAACTGATTTCCCTACTCTCTGTACTTACTAAGCAGCATAACCAGACTCAGGTTATATAATTAGGGAGAAAAATCAGTACAGGAGCTTTAATTTCATGGATATGCCCATATATAATGAGGAAGACAAGACTCTACAGAAGGAAAACGATAATTGAGATTCTCTACAAGCAGCAAGGTTTTTTTATTATTATTATTGTTATTGTAGCTTAAATGAGGTTTACACTGCAAGTTAGCCTCCCATACAAAATTTTGTGCATACATTGTTATGTGACCCTAATTGCTCACCCCATTCTGTGACAGCACACGCCTCCTTTCCACGCCTGATTCCCCATGTCCTTCAGCCAGCTCCTAACCCTCTGTGCCTTCCCATCTCACCTCCGGACAGAAGCTGCCCCTTCGGTCTCTTGTATCTACTTGAGCTAAGAGGCACACTCGTCACAATTATCACTTTATGTCCCATAGTCCAGTCCAATCCCTGTCTGAAGAGTTGGCCTTGCAAATTGTTTTAGTTCTGGGCTTATAGAGAATCCAGGGACCATGCTTTCCAGGGTTCCTTCAGTCTCAGTCAGACCATTAAGTCTGGTCTTCTTACTAGAATTTGAGTTCTGCACCCCACCTTTCTCCTGCTCCATCAGGGACTCTCTGTTGTGTTCCCTGTCAGGCGGTTATTGGTGGTAGGCAGGCACCATCCAGTTCTTCTGGTCTCAGGCTGATGAAGTCTCTGGTTTATGTGGCCCTTTCTGTCTCTTGGGCTAATACTTTCCTTGTGTCTTTGGTGTTCTTCATTCTCCTTTACTCCAGGTGGTTGGGACCAATTGATGCATCTTAGATGGCTGCTTGCAAGCTTTTAAGACCCCAGATGCCACTCACCAAAGCAGGATGCAGAACATTTTCTTAATAAGCTTTGTTATGCCAACTGACCTAGATGTCCCCTGAAAGCATGGTCCCCAGACCCCCTACCCCTGCTACTCTGTCTCTCAAAGTGTTTGATTGTATTCAGGAAACTCCTTAGCTTTGGTTTAGTCCAGTTGTGCTAACTTCCCCTGTAGTGTGTGCTGTCCTGTAGTGTGTGCTGTCCTTTTCTTCACCTAAGATAATTCTTATCTACTATCTAATTAGTAAATAACCTTCACCCTTCCTCCCCACCCTCGTAACTGTCAAAGAATGTTTTCTTCCGTATTTAAACTTTTCTTGAGTTCTTATAATAGTGGTCTTATACGGTATTTGTCCTTCTGTGACTGACTAAATTCACTCAGCAGAATAAGTTCCAGCTTCATTCATGTTGTATGATGTTTCACAGCTTCATTGTTGTTCTTTTTCGTTGCATAGTACTCCACTGTGTGGATATACCATAATTTGTTTATCCATTCGTCCACTGATGGACATCTAAGTTGTTTCCATCTTTTTGCTATTGTGAACAGTGCTGCAATGAACATGAGTGTGCATATATCTATTTGTGTGATGGCTCTTATTTCTCTAGGATATATTCCATGGAGCGGGATAGCTGGATAGGATGGTATTTCTATTTCTAGCTTTTTAAGGAAGCACCAAATCAATTTTAATAGTGGTTGTACCATTTTACATTCCCACCAACAGTGTATAAGTGTTCCAGTCTCTCCACAACCTCTCCAGCATTTATTATTCTGGGTTTTTTGGATTAGTGCTAGCCTTGCTGGGGTGAGATGATATCTCATTGTAGTTTTGATCTGCATTTCTCTAATGGCTAATGAACGTGAACATTTCTTCATGTGTCTGTTAGCCACCTGAATATCTTCTGCAAGGGTGTTTTTTCACCATCTGAAGAGACTGCCACAGTAATGAGAGATAGCACCATAGTAAGCTAGGGCTCAGCTTTTGTTGAGATCCTGGTAGTGATCTGGCTCCACACATGCTAGCCTTCAATCATGCCAAGCACTGGGAGCTTGGGTGCTTATAGCAAAATATATTAATGAAACGTTCCTAGACTCCCCACTCTCGAGAAACAAGCTTTCTGTGGCAATATACTGGACAAAATTATCTTCTATGATCTATCATTTTTAATTTAATTAGATGTGAGAAAATACTGGTCATGCATGCTACCTGTTTATGGCTTACACTTACTTGAGGCTAGGTTTCTAGACAACTCCTTGCCTTATTTTATTTCACAAGAATTTTGATTTTGAAAAGATTAAGGAATGACCAGTAGATGTTCAGCATCACAGTCTATGTCAGCCATTAGGAAAAACAGAAGAGAGAGAGAAAAAAGATCCTGAGAATATTCATAATCAAAGAGAGAATGATTTCTTCCATCAATGTTCTCTTACCACAATGAATGTACTTCCTTCACCCTGTATGATGCTATGAACCAACTGTGGTTAGATATGTGGACGATCATGCTCCAACGATGTCTACTCCATTCAGTGTCGACGTTTATTCAGCTGAGCTGGTGGGCCAGGAGGTTTTCATTTTCATTTTAGGATGGAGGGGCGCAAAGAGGTCTATCCGTCCAGACATAAAGGCACTACTCTTTAGAAAAGGGGTTTAGGTGGGCAAGAGGATAGAGAACCCAAGGGCATGAGCAGGGAAGTAATGGGTTTAAACATCAATATGACAGAGAGGAAAGACTAACTTATGTAAATGGATTAGAAAGTCTGCATAGTCCAGGCAACAGAAAATTACTTTAATTGAGGAAGAACATTGAAGCTGAAGAGGTGATAATGGGCTATGGGGCAAGATCTCTGATGATGTGAATGTGGGTGGGTACACAACAAACTCATGATACTTTTTTTCCCAAGGGTGAGACTGAGCTAACCTTACTAGTAGAGTCATCATTATTATATAATTTAGGGGAAATGATGCACCAAACCTTTAAAATGAAAATGTCAAAAATAAAGGAGTGAGATAAAGAAAAGAAAAAGAAAGACAGTGTGACAAGGGAACAAAAGAAAACAGGATATGAACTCATTTCCAGGATCTAAGGCAGCATTTCTCCTGATCGTCATCTTAGATGACTTATTTTTCAAACTCAAACAATTTTTCATGGAATGTTAAAATTCTGCTTCAGGGAACCACATGGGAGATGGAACTGGAATGATTTTTTAAGGCCCAGGACTCCACCGTCTCTCAAAGAACAGTTTCTACTGTATACATAAATGGTTCCTGTAAAAGTATTTAGCTTCTGCTACCTATAACAAAAAAACTCTGTAAATGATCATGTCCTATGGCAGCCATCTGCCCGATTCTTGAGATAATATACATGATGAGGCCTCCTTGGCAATCCTTCAAGTCAAGTGAAAAAAATTTAGAAGACTTCTTTCACCAATCGACCAGTGTCTCTCATCCTCTGTAACAACCAGTTACACGAGTGTATTAACCCAGGCAACCAGCACAGTGTCAATCTCTTTGCTTATCTTGGAGGGACATAACAGTCAGTGGAAATGATTTAGGCCAGCTTTACAGGAAAAGTACAAGAACCAGTGCATTTAAGCCCCTTCGGTTCTACCCTTCACTCAGTCTTCAGATTGCTCCTTCAAGAGATGGTTTACGGATCATTTTTATATGCCTAGTTCCTCAAGGAACGCTGCTACCTCTACCAATTTCCCATGTTTATAATTCTTTTGGAAGCTTGTTGTCTAAATTCTAAATAAAACGAATACTTGTAGGTATCTTTCTTTCATACTTATATGGTAGATTTCAGGCAAAGCTACAAGGATTCAGTTACTAAACCTGGTTTAAATAAAAACATTTTCCATTGTAACCCAGGCCTCCCAAATCAGTGAAACTTACAGAACATGTCAATGATAATATTGGCCAGAATTAACACATGTGGGATGGGGAGAGGAGCACTCCAAATCTCCTTGATTCTTAAGCTAGATAGTTTACCAGTCCCTTGTAGAACATTCCTAATCCGCTATGTTTAAGTGTGGTTGAGATGCCTCAAAATGCGATACATTCTGCGATTTCTAATTCTCAATAGATTTATAACTTGCTTCTGCACTGTAATTAGAGTATTATACTTCTAAATCAAAAACATTCATCAATTTTCATGCCTTTTTACTAGAATGTCTACATATAATAGAATTGCTTAGAAACCCCTAGATCTTTCCTAATCATATTAGCAAATTCTTCCTTGGTACCCTATCTTATTCTGGCAACAACATGTGCTTCAAATTTTGACTACTCACAAGTTATTTCTTACAGAGGAAAGGGTGCACTACACATGTCTAAATGATGAGCATATGTTAATGCACAGACATACACATGCCCATACTTACAGTCAAAGTCTGCTCTTAGGACCTTAACCCATCTGGCTAATGAAAATTGTAGATGTGCATGTGAGGGCTGACTTTACTTATTCACATAATTAATAAAGTTTGTTCGAAATGGTAGGTTCACATTGCTATATTTACTAATAGTGTCTCTATCTTAACTAATAGAGCCATTTATTGTTTCTGAATTTAAGTTAAGGCTTCTTATCCCTTGGACATTTTCACTCTGAATCAACAGCAATTTGTGGTCACCACGCCCTTGCATGTGCCCAGTTGCAATCTTTCTTTGAAGTAGCAAAAACATTCAACTAGAAAATACTTACCTTCAACAGAGTTTCATCATTGCTTTGAACACCTGCTAAATCTGACAACCTGTTGCACAATGTTGAAATATCAAGCATTTCCTATTCTTAAAAGTCAGGAAATACAAAAAGATAGCTATATAAATCTAATTGGAAATTGGTATACATCGTAGGCTGGGTTCTCAAGAGGAGCAAAACCAGTGAAGCATACATAAAAATATATACGGTTGTTGTTGTTGATGTTGTTAGGTGCTGTCCAGGTGTTGTTAGGTGCCGGTTCCAACTCATAGCAACTCTATGTACAACAGAACAAAACAGTGCCCGGTCCTATGCCATCCTCACAATCAGGACTATGTTTGAGCTCATTGCTGTGTCAACCAATCTTGTTTAGGGTTTTCCTCTTTTTAGCTGACCCTCTTTCTACTTTACCAAGCATTATGTCCTTCTCCAAGAACTGGTCCCTCCTGATAACATGTGCAAATTATACAAGATGAAGTTTTGCCATTCTCACTTCTAAGGAGCATTCTGGCTGTACCTCTTCCAGTACAGATTTGTTCTGGCAGTCCATGATATATTCAATATTCTTCCCCAACACCATAATTCAAAAACATCAATTTTTTCTTCCGTCTTCTTTATTCGTTGTCCATCTTTCGCATGCATATGAGGTGGCTGAAGATACCAAGGCTTGGATCAGGCACACCTTAGTCCTCAAAGTGACATCTTTGCTTTTCAACATTTTAAAGAGGTCTTTTGCAGCAGATTTCCCCAATGTAATAATACATCATTTGCTTTCTTGACTGCTGTTTCCATGGGTATTGATTATGGATCAAGTAAAATGAAATCTTTGACAAATTCAATATTTTCTCCGTTTATCGCAATGTTGCTTATTGGTCCATTTGTGAGGCTTTTTGTTTTTTTTATGATGAGGTGTAATCCATACTGAAGCCTGTGGTCTTTGATCACCATCAGTGAGTGCTTCAAGCCCTCTTCACTTTCAGTAAGCAAGATTGTGTCATCTGCATATCGCAGGCTGTTAATGAGTCTTCCTCCAATCTTGATGCTGTGTTCTTCTTCATATAGTCTGCCTTCTTGGATTATTTGCTTAGCATACAGATTGAATAAGTATGGTGAAGGCATACAACCCCGACACATACCTTTCCTGATTTTAAACCATGCAGCATCCCCTGGTTCTGCCGGAACAACTGCCTCTTCGTCTATGTACAGGTTCTGCATGAGCACATTTAAGTGTTCAGGAATTCCCATTCTTCACAATGTCATCAGTGTTATCTATAATTTGTTATGATCTACACAGTCGAATGCCTTTGCATAGTCAATAAAACACAGGAAAACATCTTTCTGGTATTCTCTGCTTTTAGCCAAGATCCATCTGACATCCGCAATGATATCCCTCATTCCCTGTCCTCTTCTGAATCCAGCTTGAATTTCGAAAGTTCCCTGTCCATGTACTGCTGCCAGGGCTGGACTAACGCATGTGAGGGCCCTAAACACTGATGATCTGTGATGTCTCCTCTTCTGCTTATGCACACATTCAAATGGGAAATGTGACGTGTGTGTGTGCGTGCATGTGTGTCTTAGCTATCCATGACGTAACTTCTTTTTAAATGCGATTATAATATTAGCAATTGAATGCAAAACTGGTATATGCCATTTTAGCAGAATGAGATGAACAGGATTATACAATTTTTAGTGGATAAGGGTGCTAAGATTTTTACTATATACCACATTTTCTACAAAAAAGCATACCTCACATATTCTACAACAAAGAAAAAGAGCCAGTGAACTTAGTTGTTTCAACAATCAATGTAAAATTCCCTTCAACTCTCTCAACAAAAAATTGGCTTTCACCAATTTTGCTTTAAAAAGCTCATACTTCAATTTTGATGCTTGCTTTGTAATAAATGCTACAATTATAAATGAGCAAATGAAAAGATATCATAAAGAAAATTTAATGATCAGAAAACAAATATTACAACAAACTGCTGTATTTTATTTTAGATACATCTTTTATCTCTAACGTAATATGATTTTGAAAAAATTGTTTCTACCTTTGCTCTTACAAATCTTCAACGATTTCATCACAGTTAAGCTGCCTAACAATATCTACTTCCATACGTAATAAGAATAGTGAATTGAGTCTTTCTTGACTTGTTGTACCTAAGGGTTTTTGAATCTCTTTAGCGACAAAGAGATTGATTTCGTGATCATCACAGTTAGGAACATGTGTAAAGTAATTTCAACATTGGGAAATACGCGTTGTATTTTATCTTCTATTATGGAATCGTACATGCCTACATGAGTTAAATTTGTCTTTTCTGAATCTGTAAAGTTAGTTCTTCTGTAAGAATAAAATTGTTGCACAAACCATGAAGATTTGTATGTGAGTCATTGGGAGAAGCCTGTATTCATTTCTTGGATCTTTCATGCATTCTTCATCAGGTATATTCACTTTGTTTAAGAAGAAAGATCTATCTGAAGAACTTCATACACTCTCACTGTTCTTGTCATGCCAGACTCAAGTGTGTCAATGACGGTGTAGTATGTGGCTATGTGAAATTGAGCTCTGGCACTCAGTACTTCTGGAGCACTTCCATCATGTACTTGTTTCTTTCTAACACTTCTGTGACGGTGAACTGCTTGATGATCAGTATTTGACAGTGTTTGTTTTGTTGGGTTTTCAAAATTTTCAAAATCTTCTCTTAAAGTGTTTAAATACCCTGTTAATGACTGGTACGGAGCTATCCATGTCTTTAAATTTACTTCTGAATCTTGGAGAGCTTGACTCATCCGATGAAAATGTTGCCATATATTATTCCGCATAACCAACATAAAGACATACGCTAGTGTTTGCATTTTGTTGGCAACGTTTGCAGCTTCTCTTTCTGTGTGCGTGCACGTGTGTCTTAGCTATCCATGATGTAACTTCTTTTTAAATGCGATTATAATATTAGCATTTTTTGTGCCTGATCTTCAGCAATATTTCCTAATACTTCTAGAATCTGAGTGTACGACTCCAGGATTGCAGCATTGCTTCAGCATGGGCTTCCCAATGTATATTAGAAAAACTTAGTTGTTGCCATTTCATTTTACCTGGATATAAAATTGTTACTTTTTAAATTTGCTTCTACCATAGCAAGTGAGTTTGAATAATTGGAAACAAAATTTATAAGACAAGTGAAATTTATAAAATAAAATTTACCTTCAATTTTGGATGTTAACACAAAAATTTATACTTGAAAATTAGGAAGTAAAAAAAAAATTGATTTGGAACCTGTCATTTTGTTCTTCAGCTCTGAGATACTCAAAAGAGATAGTACTCACAAGGCAGTCAGAAATAATTGCATTCATTTGTCATACGATGTTTGTTGCAGGCCCTTCACAAACGTCCACATGTGTTTTTCATCATGAAATAATACTTAAAAACTTGCACACTCACTTTCCATCCTTTGATGCTGGGTCTTCACAGTTCATTGGACTACACTGCTGATACCCAAGGGGACCGAGAGTGATCACAAAGAGCATGATACAAACACAAGGGTATGCTCAATCTATAGACACGTTTTGGTTCGCTTTGCACAGGACAGGACCAGATAAGTCATGAGTCATATGATTATAGTGCTGCTGGCATATTCTTATGTGGTCAATGAGAGAGAGCTGAATGTGGGATTATACTCGATTGGTCTGAAATGAAAAGGAAAATGTAATTGTTATCATATACAAAATTTATAAAATGTACATTTTATTTCTTTGTGACATTGTTCAACTCCCATATTTGGAAATACGTACATAATCGATAACAACAATAGCACCACTTCTCAACAAGCAAGTTTGTTTTGCAAATCATAACAATATCAATCAATTTTGAAAAAGAAAGTCAGTCTGAAGGGAAATAGAAAATAAAATATATTTGTTTAATTATTATTTAAATATTCATTTAATTTATTCCCCCAAGGGATTGTTTAATTTCCTTACACGGAGTTAGGTAAATATTCTGATAAAATATAAATGCAATGTTCTGATAAATACCTTTTGTTGCTTTCTTGGAAGATGAATTTAGAAACACACTTATTGTTGCAAAACAGAAACATATTTTGCACGATAAATAAATGCTGAATTTTACATCTTATTACCTCAATTGTTAGCATATATAAAGTAATATAAAGCACTGTGTCCCACAAAACAGACAATAAAAAACGAAACTCCTGCAAAACAAACTTGCTTGTTGAGAAGTGGTGCTATTGTTGTATCAATTATGTATGTATCTCCAAATATGGGAGTTGAACAATGTCACAAAGAAATAAAATGTACATTTTATGAATTTTGTATACGATAACAATTATATTTTCCTTTTCATTTAAGACCGGTCGAGTATAATCCCACATTCAGCTCTCTCTCATTGACCACATAAGAATATGCCAGCAGCACTATAATCACATGACTCATGACGTATCTGGTCCTGTCCTGTGCAAAGCGAACCAAAACGTGTCTATAGATTGAGCATACCCTTGTGTTTGTATCATGCTCTTTGTGATCACTCTCGGTCCCCTTGGGTATCAGCAGTGTAGTCCAATGAACTGTGAAGACTCAGCATCAAAGGAGGGAAAGTGAGTGCAAGTTTTTAAGTATTATTTCACGATGATAAACACATGTGGAGGTTTGTGAAGCGCCTGCAACAAACATCATATGACAAATGAATGAAATTATTTCTGACTGCCTTGTGAGTACTATTTTTTTTTACTATCTCAGACCTGAAGAACAAATTAAAACTTTTCACATTAGATAAATATTAATATCACTATTATTTTTTGGACTTTTGCTATGTTAGTATTATATTAAATTATTACCCATGTTAGTATTAATTGAAATGTATGCAAGATTGCATACGTGTGTATGCTAAACATATTTTAAAGTTAATGTTCTAAATATTATTGTTTACAAAACTTAGGACATAACTCTCTATGTAAATGCTATACAGTTAAAAAATAACCTGACTGAAGTCATTGCAGTGTTCAACTTACTGGAGTTCCCTCGCTTTTGCACAGCATCTGGGACTGGAGTTCCCATTGGCTGTTTAACAGGACATGTGCAAGAGCATGCCCTTGTGCCTGTATCATAGCGAAGAGCATTGCTGACCCTCCTGGCTGGAGTTGCTGGATCAGCAGACTTGGAGGTACAAGATAGTTCTTTCAAAACGGATCAGAGACTTGTTATCTATTAGAATAATCCGACCTTGCCCAGTAACTGTTCAGGTTGGAGCTGGTTGCATATTGCATGAATGTAGCAAGACTTAGACTGGACAGCCCACCACTACCTCTTGTTTGTTAGAAAGAAATGGTATACTTCTAAGAGACCAGCCAAGCTAAGGAGTTTCAATTACACAGGAGGCGACTGTAGGAGGCAGGTGTGAAGGAAAGTGTTAAAGTGGTAAGGGCCTCATAGCTTAAACAAACTTGCACATGGTCACCCTCACGACCCTGCATGAACATTATTTCCAGCCAGCACATTCTCACAAATTGGAGCTGATATCAATTTCATTTAGTGCCCTCCCAGTTCCCTTGAACAGCAGTGCTCACTTTTCCTTGTGTCCCATCCGCTTGGCATCTGTGGGTCTTTATGTAGAACAACTGGTGCCCCTGTTTTGTTGATGCCCTAAGAATGTGCTTACCTTTCTTATTGGGTATTCCGTCCCTCACTGCTGCAACCGTTTTTAAATTATCTGCAGCAAAATTTTACTCGAGTGTGATATTAATAATATTGTTTGATAATTTCTGCATTCTGTTGCATCACCTTTCTTTGGAATGGGTACAAATATTTATCTCTTCCAGTCAGTTGGCCAGGTAGCTGTCTTCTAAATTTCTTGGCATAGATGAACGAGCACTTCCAGCACTGCATCTGTTTGTTGAAACCTCTCAATTGGTATTTTGTCAATTCCTGGAGCCTTGGGTTTCACCAGTGCCTTCAGTGCAGCTAGGACTTTTTCCTTAAATACCATCAGGTCTGGATTATACGCTACCTCCTGAAATGGTTGAATGTCAACCAGTTCTTTTTGGTGACTCTGTCTATTCTTTCTACCTTCTTTTGATGCTTTCAGCATTGTTCAATATTTTGTCCATAGAATCCTTCAATATTGCAACTCAAGGCTTGAATTTTTTCTTCAGTTCTTTAGCTTGAGAAATGCTGAGTGTTCTTCCCTTTTGGTTTTCCAACTCCAAGTCTTTGCACATTTCATTATAATAATTTACTTTGTCTTCTCAAGCTGACCTTTGAAATCTTCTGTTCAGCTCTTTTACTTCATCATTTCTTCCATTCACATTAGCTAGTTCAAGAGCAAGATTCAGAGTCTGTTCTGACTTCCATTTTGAACTTTTCTTTCTCTACTATCTTTTTAATGATCTTTTGCTCTCTTCAGTGTATGATGTCCTTGATGTCATCCTACAACTCATCTGGTCTTCAGTCATTAGTGTTCAAAGCATCAAATCTATTCTTGAGATGGTCTGTAAATTCAGGCGGGATACACTCAAGGTTGTACCTTGGCTACCATGGGCTATTTTAAAGTTCTTCAGATTCAACTCGAATTTGCATACAATAAACTGGTGGTCTGTTCCACAGTCAGCCCCTGGCCTTGTTCTGACTGATGATGTTGAGCTTCTCCGTCCTCTCTTTCCACAGATATAGTCAATTTGATTCCTGTGCATTCCATCTGGTGAGGTCCACTTGTATAGCTGCCATTTATGTTGTTGAAAAAAGGTATTTCCAATGAATAAGTCATTGGTCCTGCAAAATTCCATTGTGCAATCTCTGGGGTCATTTCTATCACCAAGGCCATATTGCCAGCTACTTATCCATCTTCTTTGTTTCTAACTTCCACATTCCAAACACCAGTAATTATTAATACATCTTGATTGCAAGATTGATCAATTTCAGACTGCAGAAGTTGGTAAAAATCTTCCATTTATTTATCTTTGGCATTAGTGGATGATACATAATTTTGAATAATAGTCCTATTAACTAGTCTTCCTTGTAGGCATACGAATATTATCCTATTACCGATAATGTTGTACTACAGGATAGATCTTAAAATGTTCTTTTTGACAATGAATATGATGCCGTTCCTCTTCAATTTGTCATTTCCAGCATAAAAGACCATATGATTGTCCAATTCAAAATACCAGTCCATTTCAGTTCATAAATGCTTAGGATCTCTGTCTTCAAGTGTTCCATTACATTTTTGACAATTTCCAGTTTTTCTAGATTCATACTTCATACATTCCACTTTCCAATTATTAATGGGTGTTTGCAGCTGTTTCTTCTCAATTTGAGTCATGTCACATCAACAAATGAAGGTCCCAAAAGCTTTACTCCATCCACATAATTAAGATCTTGACGTTTCTCCTTTACTAGTTTCAATCAGCATAATGTCATCAATGTAATAGACCCATGTGATGTCTTGTGAAAGAAAAAGGCAATCAAGTTTTCTTTAGACTAAATCATGACATAGTGCTGGAGGGTTGATATAGTCTGAGGTAGGACAGTGAAGGTGTATTGCTGGCCTTGCCAGTTTAAGGCAAACTGCTTCTGGTGATTGTTCAAATCTAGAATTAAAAAAAAAAAAAAAAAAAAAGACATTGGCAGATCAATAGCTGCATACCAGATATCAGGAAATGTGTTAATTTGCTCAAGCAATAAAACTACATTTGGAAAAGCGGCTGCAATTGAAGTCACCACCTGGTTAAGTTTATGATAATCCACTGTTATTCTCCAAATCCATCTCTTTTTTGCATAGGCCAAATAGGCAACTTGAGTGGGGATGTGGTGGGAATCACCACCCCTACATTCTTCAAGTCCTTGTTGGTGGCAGTAATCTCTGCAATCTACTATTGCTCTTGGTTTACCATTTTCCTAGGTAGGGGCAGTTCTAATGGCTTCGGCTTGGCCTTTCCTACCATAATAGCCCTTACTCCATTTATCAGGGATTCAGTGTGGTGTTCTACCACTTACTGAGTGTGTCTATTCCAATTATACATTCTGGAACTGGAGAAACAACTACAGGATAGGTTCAGGGACCCATTGGACCCACTATCGTGATTTCCCACTCCATTAATAACCTAACCTCTATATGTCCTTGCTGTGACTGGTGGTCACACTGATGTTTTGGGTCTCCTGGAATTAGTGTCATTTCAGAGCTGACGTCCTATAATCCACTAAAAGTGTGATTATTTCCTTTTCCCCAGTGAACAGTCACTCTCATAAAAGACCATAGATCCCTTTGGGGAATCTGGGAGAAAGAGTAATAGTATAAATTATTGGCAGGGTGCCTCAAAGGGGCACAGTTTCCACTTCATTCAAGGGGTTGAGGATCTGCAAACTGGCTCAAGTCTAGGAATTGATTGGAGGGACATGACTCTCTATTCTGGTGATTCAAGTTGGACTGCTATTCAATTGACCTAGAATTCTTCTGCTTGTCCAGATCAAGTAAATATTTAGTATATTTCCCATCTACTTCTCTCCTAGAGACACTATGACTAAGTAGCCAGCATCATAAGTCCATACAAGTCAGACTACTCTGATCATGGCTGTGACTCTGTTATGTATTATGGTAACCACGCCCACGTTTTCTTTGGTGATTAAATTCTGTCACTTGTCCCCTACCCCGACCACCCACTCAGTCCCATTGTAGTTAAGGGACTTAATTCAGTTAGGGCAATTCTCACTATCAAATCTGACTTACAGAAAATAGCAATCATAGGAGTCTTCAAGGATGCTGGGGCTCCCTTCACAGGTTTGTTTCTCACCGTTGTGGTGAAAGATGTGTCCTCTGGGCACTCCATGAGTGGGTTTGTGGGCCCAACCTGAGAAATCTACTCAAATATGCCAGTATGCCAGTTTCCCTAAGCCTTTGGATACCTTCTTATACAGTATACCAAGGCAGGTCTGGTACTTCAACTTGATTTAGTGTAGGCCACCACGTATTCCATGCTTCAGTGAACCAACTAAATTAACTATTAGAACTTTTTTTAACCTCTCAAGCTGAAACATTGAATGAAGAATCTGTGTTTAGTGGGTTCATATCAATAAACTCAGACTGATCCAACTTTATGTTCCTTGCAAGATTATCCACACCCTTAATAGCCATCCCCCCACATATTCCAGAGGTTATTATTTGTATATATTAGAAAAATCAAGCAGTTCTTTTGGAATGTAGTGTACTTACTCATGGGTAACACTTTGTACTTCACCTGTTGGGGTTCTCTTGTACTTGAGTCTACTTACAGGTCTAGAAGCAAAAATAGATGATGGGGGTTGGTCCAGGGGACATTCACCAATGTCTTGTAAGGCATCTACCTCAGGCGGTGCCCCAGGTATTATCTTAGACAAAGGCTCTTCAGACACAGCTGGGTTAATCTCATCAGACGGGTGTGGAAGGAATAACAGTTTTACTAGGGAGGGTGGCTTAGCAAACAAGATGATGTAATCTTTTCAGATGGTAGTAAGAGGGCTGATTCTTTTGGCAGGAGTGATACAATGGAATTTAGGGGCTTAGCATGCCCAGCTTCCTGACCATCTGCCTATATGTCCCCAACTCAACCTTCAGGATCACATTTCTTCCCAATCAATGTCCTCACTTTAACTTCAGATACCCTTGGAGGTTGGGAATTCAATTGGCATTGTAATTCAGCCACTGTTATGCTAAGACTCTGGGTTTGGTTTTCCACAATATTAGCTCTGTCGCTGTAAGAAATAAGGTTTTCTTTGAATCAACAAGAACAAAAGTTGGTTCTTTGCAAAGATAAACAAAATCGACAACACAGTGGCTAAACTGACAAAAGAAAAACAGGAGTGGAAGCAAATAACCCAAATAAGAAATGAAATGGGGAACATTACAACAAACTCAACTGAAATAAAAACTATCATAACAGAATACTATGAAAAATTGTACTCCAACAAATTTGAGAACCTAGAGGAAATACACAAATTTCTAGAAACACACTACCTACCAAAACTAACACAAACTAAGACAGAAAATCTGAACAGACCCATAACAAGAGAAGAGATGGAAGAGGTAATTTAAAAAAACTCCCAACCAAAAAAAAAAAGCCCTGGCCCAGACAATTTCACTGAAGAAGTCTACCAACCATTCAGAGAAGAGCTCACACCAGTACTACTCAAACTATTTCAGAGCATAGATAAGGAAGGAATACTCCTGAATTCATTCTATGAAGTCAGCATAACCCTGATCCCAAAGCCAGGCAAAGATACCACAAAAAAAGAAAATTTCAGACCAGTATCTTTCATGAACGTAGATGCAAAAATTCTCAACAAAATTCTAGCTAATAGAATTCAGCATCATATCAAAAAAATAATACACTACAACTAAGTGGGATTCAAACTAGTTATGCAAGAATGGTTCACCATTAGAAAATCAGTCAGTGTAATCCACCACATAAATAGAACAAAACAAAGAATCACATGATCATCTCACTCAAGACAGAAAAGGCATTTGATAAAGTCCAACACCCACGGAAGATAAAAAAAACAAATCGTAATAAAATAGTAATAGAAGGGAAAGCCTTCAGCATAGTAAAGGGAATTTATACAAAATCAACGGCCTACATCATTCTGAATGGAGAGAGGCTGAAAGCATTCCCCTTGAGAACAGGAACAAGACAAGGATGCCCTTTATCATCATTCCTATTTAACATTGTCCTGGAAGTCCTAGCTAGAGCAATAAGGCAAGAAAAAAACGGCTTCCAAATTGGAAAGGAAGAAATAAAATTGTCCTTATTCACAGATGATATGATTCTATACACAGATAATCCCAAAGATTCCACAAGAAAATTACTGGAACTAATAGAAATATTCAGCAAAGTAGCAGGATACAAGATCAACATACAAAAATCAGTTGGACTCCTATACACCAACAAATAGAACTTTGAAAAGGAAATCAGGAAAACAATACCATTTATAACAGCCCCTAAAAATATAAAATACTTAGAAATAAATCAAACCAGAGTTGTAAAAGACCTATACAAAGAAAACTACAAAGCATACTGCAAGAAACCAAAAGAGACCTACATATACGGAAAAACATACTATGCTCATGGATAAGACTCAACATTGTGAAAATGTCAATTCTACCCAAGCAATCAACAGAAATAATGCATTCCCAATCCAAATACCAAAAACATTCTTTAATGAGATGGAAAATTAATCACCAACTGCATGTGGAAAGGAAAGAGGCCTCGGATAAGCAAAGCATTACTGAAGAAAAAAAAAACAAAGCAGGAGGCCTCACACTACCTGATCTCAGAACCTACTATATAACCATGGTAGTCAAAACAGCCTGGTACTGGTACAACCACAGATACATAGAACAATGGAACAGAATCAAGAACCCATATGTAAATCCATCCACCTATGGTCAGCTGATTTTTCACAAAGGCCCAAAGTCCATTAAATGGGGAAAAACAGTCTTTTTAACAAATGATGTTGGCAGAACTGGATGTCCATCTGTAAAAAAAATGGAACAGGTCCCATACCTCACGCTATACACAAAACCTTACTCAAAATAGATCAAAGACCCAACTATAAAACCTAAAATGATAAAATGAAATCCTAGATCATGAAAGAAAAAATAGAGACAATGCTAGGGGCCGCAATATATGGCATAAATAGAATACAAATGATAACTAACAATACACAAACACTAGAAGATAAACTAGATAACTGGGAGCTCCTAAAAATTAAACACCTATGCCCATCAAAAGTCTTCACCAAAAGAGTAGAAACAGAACCTACAGACAGGGGGAATAATTTGGTTATGACATATCCTACAAGAGTCTAATCTCTAAAATCTATAAAATACTTCAATACCTTAATAACAAAAAGACAAATAATCTAATTAAAAAGTGGGCAAAGGATATGAACAGACCCTTCACCAAAAAAGACATTCAGGGAACTAACAGAGACAAGAAGAAATGCTCACGATCATTAGCCATTAGAGAAATGCAAATCAAAACTACAATGACATACCATCTCACCCCAACATTACTAGCACTAATCAACAAATGTTGGAGAGGTTTCAGGGTTGCAGTACTGTTGGGAATGGAAAAAAAAATGGTACAACCACTGGGTAAAAAGATATGACACCTCCTTAAAAAGCTAGAAATAGAAATACCGTACGATCCAACAATCCTTCTCCTAGGAATATATCTTAGAGAAATAAGAGCGGTCACAAGAATAGACATATGCACACTCAAGTTCATTGCAGCATTATTCACAATAACAAAAAGATGGAAACAACCTAAGTGTCCACCAATAGATGAATGGATAAACAAAGTATGATATATACACACAATGAAATACTATGCAATGACAAAGAACAATGATGAATTCATGAAACATTTCACAATATGGATGAATCTGGAGGGCATTATGCTGAGTGAAATAAGTAAGTCACAAAAAGACAAATGTTGTATGACCACTATTATAAGAACTCAAGGTTTACACACAGAAAAAAACAAACTTTGATGGTTAAGAGGGAGGGGGAATGGGAAGAGATAATCACTAACTGGATAGTAGGCAAGTTTCAACTTTGGTAACGGGAAAGACAATACACAGTACAGGCGAAGTCAGCACAACTTGACCAAGGCAAAGCCATAGGAGCTTCCTAGACACAGCCAAACACCTTGAGGGACTGAGTGAGATACTGGGGCTGAGGGCTGGGGATCATGGTCTCAAGGGACATCTAGGTCAATTGGCATAAAATAGTTTATAAAGAAAACTTACTACATCTTATTTTGGTGAGTAGTGTCTGAGTCTTAAAAGCTTGTGATCAGCCATCTAAAATACAACTATTGATCTCATCACTCTTGGAGCAAAGGTGAATGAAGAATACTAAAGATACAAGGAAAATATTAGTCCAAAGGATTAATGGACCACATGAACCCAGCCCGAGCCCAGAAGAACTAGATGGTGCCTGGCTACCACCACCCACTGATCTGACAGGGATCACAGTAGAGGGTTCTTGACAGAGCAGGAGAAAAATGTAGAACAATTCCAATCTGCAAAAACGACCAGACTTACTGGTCTGACAGAGACTGGAGGAACCCCCGAGTCTATGGTCCCAGACACCCTGCTAACTCAGAACTAAAGCAAGCCACTCCCGAAGTCCACTTGTCTGCCAAAGATGGGGCAGGCCTATAAAACAGATAATAACGCACTTGAGGAACATGTTTCTTTGTTCAAGTAAGTGTATGAGACCAAGTGGGCAACACCTGTCCAAAAGAAAAGACGAGAAGGCAGGAAGGGACAGGAAAGCTGGATGAATAGATACGAAGATCCTGGGGTGGAAAAGGAAAGGAGGAGAGTGCTGACACATTGCAGGGATTGCAACCAATGTCACAAAATAATTTGTGTATAAATTTTTGAATGAGAAACTAATTTGCTCTGTAAACTTTTGCCTAAAACACAGTGAAACATGAAAAAGAAGTAAGGCTTTCTTTCAGGGCACAAATGGCATCTTTCAGGCCTTGTATGCCACACTTGAGCTGTGTCTTTGAAGCTTTGAGTTCATCCCTTTCTTTCACCACTTTGTCTAGTGAAAACAGAACCAACCAACCAGCTGATCTATACTTCTCATTCTGACAAAATTGTAGAAAAATATCAAATATGGAATCACCCAGAGCCTTGTCTCTCACAAATATTTGATCCAATGGTGGTGATATTTGACGTATTTCTATTGCCACCTTGGAGCCCTGGTGGCACGGTGGTTAAGAGCTCGACTGCTAATCAAAAGACTGGCAGTTCGAATCCACCAGCCACATGCTGGAAACCGTATGGGGCAATTCTACTCTATCTTATAGGGTTTCTATGAGTCGGAATTGACTCAATGGCAAAGGGTTTGATTTTTTTGGTTATTGCCACTTCATGCCATGGATAAGCAGTGCCTTCATTACTACTGGAAGCAGAGTCTTCAGTGCCTTTACAACCAGCCAGACTTAAGAACCAATTCAGAAAACTCATCCTTTTTTGTTCCTCTAGAACCACACTCGGTACCAAATGTCTCAGGCTGGGTTCTCTAGGTCAGCAAACCCAGTGAAGCATACATAAATAGAGAGATTTATTACAGAGAAATTGCTCACACAGTTGTAGAGGCTGGCAAGTCTCAAATCTGTGGGTTAGGCATCAGGCTGGAGGCTTCTGATTCAAGTGGTTGTAGGGGCTGACAAACACAAAATCGGCAGGTCAGGCAGCAGGCTGCTGGCTCATGTTTCAAGAACCAAAGGTCAAAGGATTATGAGTCAGGTGCAGAATCGAGAGAGAGCAAGCTTTGCCAGAACATCCATATACTGGATGCACGCCACATCCCTATGCAAACTCCCCTTTCAACTAATTGGCTACTCACATCAGATCATATAATGGAGGATGATTACATAATACCTGCCAAACCACTGAGAATCATGGCCTAGCCAAGTTGACACACAAACTTAACCATCACAGTATAAATATTGAGTAAACTATTTAGCAAACTATATGCTCTTGTTTTGTAATTTTACAGTAAAGAAGGGGTATTTGTATTTGACTAAGAAAGAGTAAAATTGCCCTATAGGGTTTCCAAGGGGAGGCTGGTGGATTTGAACTGTCAACCTTTTGGTTAGCAACAAGAGCTTTTAACCACTGTGCCACCAGGACTCCGGTATTTGGCTTAGGGTGATTTAAGTACTGGTGCTTACTGGAGATCCAACTCATAGCACAACTGCTCATTCTGGAACTCAGTGAAGTCTGTTTCTTTCCGAAATTCACTGGGACAATATTATTTTTTATAAGCCACTATGGTAACAGAGTCCTTTGGGTAGAGAAAATTCCTCCATGACCATGTGGGTTAAATTGTGGCTTCCCAAAAGCTATGTTCACATCCTAACCCTGGAACCTGTTAATGTGACCTTATTTTAAAAAAGGATCTTTGCAGATATAATTACATTAAGAATCTGCAGATGAGATCATTCTAGATTGTTCAAGTAGACCCTAAATCCAGTGACAAGTATTTTATAGGAGAAAGGCAGAGGGAAATTTGAGACAGACAGAAGAGAAGACCCAGACACAGAGGAGAAAGCAATGTGACCACAGAGGCAGAGACCAGATTGATGCAGCCACAAGCCAAGGAATGCCTCAAGTCACCAGAAGCTGGAAAAGGCAAGGAACGATTCTCCCCTAGAGTCTTCAGTGTGAGTATGGCCTTGCCAGATCTTATTGTGGACTTACAGCCTCCAGAACTGTGAGAGAATAAATGTATGTTGTTTTAAGCCACCAAATTTGTGGTGATTTGTTAAGGCAGCCATGGGAAACTGATATGTCAAGACAAGCAATCTATCTGAAATAACAGATAAAAACCTAGGATCATTGAGTGTCAACAAACATTGCCTTCCAATTTAGGAGATAAAAGCAAAGCCTAAGTGTAAGACTGGAAATTAGAAATAGCTTTGTTGGACAATACAGACTTGATGGTGTGCTCAGCCGTTGCATTTCGAACTAGGAGGAAATGACGTACTGACACCTGAAGAAGAAAGCAAAAGGGAGAAAACAGACTTGGAAAGAAGCTTCACATGGTAAGTCAGAGATATTCGATCCTCAGGACAGAACACTGTAGAGATTCACTGGGTTGTGACAAAAATATTCCATACAGCAAAAACTTATAAAATCTCCAGATAGAAGCCTGAATGAGTAACACATCACCATGAAAGTAGGAGGAGGAGAAGGATCCCCAGTGTGTCTTGATGTCCTGAGATAGGGTGCCCTGAGATGGACACCATGCTCTCCGTTGCTTGGTTCCACATGCCTCTGCCCACAGGCTGCATGCTGGGTAGTCTACCAACATAGGCACAAAACTGCAAATCTCACCATGTATTTTATTATTTGTGTTGTTCCTGCTAATCTTTAGAAATATTGATTTTTAGTTTAAACAGCTCTATTTTAGGTTGTGTACCACACTATTTCTCATCAGTTGTGAAATAGGTAAGGTGCCCTTTCTACTGCACCAGTCTGTGAACACTCAGTGCTCAAGTTACAAAAGCTCCAGCTTCCATTCTGATTGACCATGGGGAATCCAGGCTTTATTCGAGTCTGTCCTATCCAAGAAGGATCTATTGTTCCACCCTGTTGTCATTTTTATTTTGAGGGAGACATCTTGCTTCAAACAGAGGCTCTAGTTTTCCCATGAATGGGCACAGCAGATCACCTCTTGCCACCTCCTTGGATGCTTTCAAGATGTTGCTATTGTTTTCTGCATTGTTTTTTCTTAAGTTTGAGCAGAGGCTTTTGCTTCAATTTCCCAGAGTGACAGGATGACTGGACTCCAACCTGTAAAAGGCATTCCTGGAATTTGGGGAACAACTAAAAGGAAGAACAACATGGCAAAAACTTGTGACTCCGATTGGTTGTGCTCCCAGTGCTCCCGGACCAAGATGGGTGACATCACTGCCTTGCTCCCAGCTCTCCATCATCTTGAATAGGTTAGTTTACCTCATCCAAATGAGAATGTCTTCTAGCATGTTTCTCCCAAATTGCAGTCTCAGAAACTACTGCCAGACTCTGAAAAAAAAAGGAGGAATACTCCAGTCAAGTCTTGGATGTCCTCTCTTTCCCATATTAGCTTGTCTTGAACAAAAGAAAAATAAATGTCAAAAGAAAAATGTAAAGTTTAGTTAAAGTTAACTTCATCCTGTGGCAACTCTTCCATCCTTCAGGTTCTCAGGCCAGAAGTCATGACGTCATCTCTGAATTCTTCCTTCTCTTCAGAGTCCACATCCAATGCAACCATAAATTTTGCTAGCTCTATTTTTAATATGGTTCCTAGGTGGCACAGTCTGTGCTCAAGTATTAACCTAAAGGCTGGTTGTTTGAACCCAACCTGTGGCATTGCAGAAGAAAGGCCTGGTGATCTGCTTCCATAAAGACTGTCGTTGTTATTAGATGCCATTGAGTTGATATTGTACTTAGAGTGACACCATGTGACAGAGTAGAACTGCCCCATACGGTTTTCTAGGCTGTCATTTTTACAGGAGCAGATTGCCAGGTCTTTCTACTTTGGAGACAATGGATGGGTTTGAACCACCAACCTTTTGGTTAGCAACTGAGCACTTAACCATTGCACCACAGGGTCCCCTCTGTAAAAATTACAGCCAAAACAACCCTAAGGAGCAGTTTTACTCAGTAACACATGGGGCTGCCTCGCGTTAAAATCAACTTGATGGCACAGGCTTGGTTTTTGTTTTTGTTTTGTCTATTTTTCCTGATTGATGTTTTAAAAATAATTTATTTAAATTTTTGTATTGTTTTTGAGAATATACACAACAAAACACACATCAGTTCAACAATTTCTACCTGCACAATTCAGTAACATTTACTACATACTTCAAGTTGTGCAACCATTCTCATCCTCCTTTTTTCAAACTGTTCCTCCTCCATTAACATAAACTCACTGCCCCCTAAGTTTCCGTCTAATCTTTTGAGTTGCTGCTGTCAGTTTGATCCTATATAGGTAGATATTAAAAAAGCACAATGCTCAAGGCAGGGATTCTTTACTAGTTAAGCTAAACTACATTTTGGTTTTAAGAAGACTTTAGGGAATATTTTTGGTTTAAGGTTTAAAGACTATCTTAGGGCAGTAGTTTTAGGGGTTCATCAGTCTCCACAGCTCCACAAAATCTGTATTCCATGAGATTTTGAAATTCTATTCTGCATTTTCCCCCTTTTGATCAAGATTCTTCTATAGAATCTTTGATCAAAATATTCAGTAATATTATGCTGAGTGAAATAAGTCAATCACAAAAGGACAAATATTGTATGAGACCTCTATTGTAAAAACCCATGAAAAAATTCACATAAAAAACGTAACAATCCTTGTTGGTTACCAGGGATGGGAAGGGTAGGGGGGAAATATTAAATAGGCAATAGATAAGTGGTATCTTGGGTGAAGTGTGAGACAGTACACAATACTTGGGAAACCAGCACAACTTGGACAAGGAAAAGTCACACAAGCTCTGTAGATACATCCAAACTCCCTGAGCGACTGAATTGCTGGGCAGAGGGTGGTGGGGACCATGGTCTCGAGGAAAATCTAGCTCAATTGGCATAACACAGTTTATAAAGACAATGTTCTACATTCTACCTTGTGAGTAGCATCTGGGGTCTTAAAAGCCTGTGAGCAGCCATCTAAGATACTCCACTGGTCTCATCCCTTCGGGAGCAAGGGAGAATGAAGAGAACAGGATACAAGGAAAAGATTAGTCTGAAGAACTAATGGACCACAGCTACCAAGGCCTCCACCAGACTGAGTTCAGTACAGCTAGATGGTGCCTGGCTACCACCACTGACTGCTCTGACCAGGATCACAACAGAGGGTTCTGGACAGAGCTGGAGAAGGATATAGAACAAAATTCTAACTCACAAAAAAAAAAAAGACCAGATTTACTGGCCTAAAGGAGACTGGAGAAACCCCAAGAGTATGGCTCCCAGACACTCTTTTAGCTCAGTGGTGAAATCACTTCCGAGGTTCACTGTTCAGCCTTCAGCCAGGGAGTGGACAGCCCCATAAAACCAAATGGGACTAATGAGGAACAGCAGTCCAGGGACAAGGGCTAGAAGGCAGAAGGGGACAGGAAAGCTGGTGATAGGAAACCCAAGGTTGAGTTAGGATAGTGTTGATGTGTTGTGAGGTTGTTAACCATTGTCATAGGTCAACATGTGTACTAACTGTTTAATGAGAAACTATTTTGTTTTGTAAACCTTCATCTAAAGTGAGAATAGCAGCACAATTGGAAGAGCTTAGTCGATGTCACTGAAATATGCATGTAGAAATTTTTGAAATGGTGTATCTTTGGATATGTATATTTTCACCAAAAAAAAAAAAAGTTGAGAAGGGAGAGGGTTGACATGTTGTTGGGTTGCTAACCAACATCATAAAACAATATGTGTACTACTGTTTCATGAGAAACTATTTGTTCTGTAAATCTTCACCTGAAGTACAATAAAAAATAAAGGGGGGGGGACTTTAACAAAAAAAAGCATTCAGTAATGATAGCCGGGCACCATCCAGTTCTTCTGCTCTCATGGCAAACAAGGCAGTGTGATAGATATATTTACAACAACAACTGAAAAAGAGCACCAGCAGAGGCTGCTTATGTAAAGCCAAATACCTCATGGGATTTAGTTTCTTGGTTTGGAGGTTTAGGGTCATAATTTCATGGGACATCCCAGTTCATTGGCCTAATATCATGTTTAGTGCTTCTGTTCTACCTCTTAGTTCATTGTGTAGTGCCTGGGGTCTTAAAAGCTTGCAAGCTGCCATCCAAGGTACAATTGGTCTCTATTCACCTAGAGCAAGAGAGGAAGAAGGACAGTAAGGAATAGGAGGAAGAAATGGAATGTGTGACTAATTAGTTTATTTTTAATGCTTACCCAGGATTTGAACTCCTTTTACAACCTCAACTGTTAGCACTTGCTCCAAGTAAATCTTTCAACTAAATTTCCGAAAAAGTCTCCTAACTGGCCTCTTTGTTCATACCTTGCTCCTCCCAGCCCTGTCTATTCTCTACTGAACAGGTGAAGGGATCCTTTTATTACTTAAAAAAATAAAAAAATCCATTGCCTTCAAATTGATTCTGACTCATGGCAACCCTACAGGACAGAGTAGAACTGCCTCACAGGGTTTCCAAGGCTGTAAAGTCTTTACAAAAGCAGATTTCCACATCTTTCTTCCACGGAGCGGGTGGTGAGTTCGAACACCACCAACCTCTCCGTTAACAGCAGCGCTCTTAATCACTGCACCACCAGGACTCCTTCTTTAAAGATTACAGTCAAGAAAATCTTATGGGGTAGTTCTGTTCTGTCACATGGGGTTGCTAGGAGTAGAAATTGACTTGATAGCACTTAACAACAACAGCTTAGCTCTTGCGCACATACACACACACAGAGCATAGCAGTAATATATACTTTCCTAAAAGGTAAAGAACTCATATAAATTTAAAATCAAAACATGTCAAAGATTTTATTTAATTATCAGTTAATTAGTAAACCAGTAAGATGTTAAAACACGTTCTTGGAGAATGTATTTTGCAGAGATTTATATTCTCTACTTGACAAAATTCCTTTGCATTACCATGGCCGGCAATCATGTGCATTGCTGTGGATAGGAAACATTTGCGTTGTTATGTTTCTACAACTTAAATTCTATCCTTATGAGTTGTAAAATAGCCTAATCAAACAAAGACAGTCCAAAGTATACACCCTTATAGAATCAGATAATCCTCTGAGGATCTGCTTAACAAGGCCTGATATTCCACCGAAAGGACACCCAGGAATCTGTTTCCCATTTCCAAACCCTGGACACATTAAGTGCTGTCAGTAACTATATACTTATATGCTATATTAATATAATAATTGGTATAGACTCTATGGAAGACCCTTAATGAGATGGATTGACCCAGTGGCTGCAACAATGGGCTCAAGCATAGCAGTGATTGTGAGGATAGCATTGGACCCGGCAGTGTTTCATTCTGTGGTACATGGAGTTTCTATGAGTCCGCACCTAACAACAACAATACATATTAATACTAGGAGCCCTAGTGGTGCAGTAGTTAAGCCCTCAGCTACTAACTGAAAAATCAATGGTTTGAACCCACCAGCCTCTCTCTGCAGGAGAAAGATGTGGCAATCTGCTCCTGTAAAGATTACAACCTTGGAAAACCTGCGGTGCAGTTCTACTCTGTCCTACAGGCTCACTGTGAGTCAGAATTGACTCGACAGCAATGGGTTTTGTTTGGTTTTTATAGATTAACATATAACTATATTCCCATACAAGGAGCCCTGGTGGCACAGTGGTTAAGCACTCAGCTGCTAACTGAAAGGTCAGCTGTTTGAACTCACCAGCCACTCTATGAGAGAAAGAAGTGGCAGTCTGTTTCCACAAGGATTACTGCCTTCGAAACCCTATGGGGCAGTTCTACTCTGTCCTATCAGGTCGTTATGAGTTGAGGGCACCATGAGTTTTATATTCCCGTACTAGAATGTAAGTTCTTTGAAGGCTGGGCTTTCAGCGGTTTCATTCACAGCTGTATATCTTGTCTGCAACAGCGGCTGGCATATAGTAAGCACTTAACAAATTTTTGTAGAGGGATGAATATACAACGACACCAGTACACGCAATAATGCAATATAGAGGCATAGTGATGGTGTTGTTGTTAGTTGCTCATAGTGACTTTATGTATAACAGAACAAAATGTTACCTGGTTCTGCTCCATCTTCATGACAGATATTTGAGTCCTTTGTCCATTATTTCAGCCATTGTGTCAATCCATTTCACTGAGGGCCTACCTCACCATCCCAGACCTTCCCCTTTACCAACTCTGACGTCCTTGTCTAGTGATTGGTTTTTCCTAATCATGTGTCAAGCCAAAGTCTCGCAATCCTTGCTTCTAAAGGGCATTTTGGCTGTAATTCTTCTAAAACTGGTTTGTTCATTCTTCTGTCAGTCCACAGTATATTCAAAATTCTTAGCCAACATCGCAATTTGAATATATCAATTTTCTTTCTGCCTTCCTTTTTCATCGCCTAGCTTTGGAAGCATATGAGGTGATTGAAAAGACTATGGCTTGTATCAGGGGCACCTTAGTCATCAAAGTGACATCTTTGTTTTTTGGAACTTTGAAGAAGTCTTTTGCAGCAGATTTGCCTAATGCAACATATCCTTTGAATTCTTGACTACTGCTTCCACCGACTGATTGTTGATCAAAGCAGAATGAAATCATTGACAACTTAAATTTCTTCTTCAAGAAAGAAATTTCTTCAAGAAATTTTGGGGGGGGACACAAAAAGAAAGAAAAGAAAATCCTGACAACTGAATCGATAAACAACATCACACAGGCATGGAGGAGCCTAAATCTACAGAGAAAAGTAATGGTTATCCCATAAAATTAATAGTCTACAGAGATGCATTTCATATGAAAGTTGTCCTCAGTTTATATTATTAAATAGAATGCTTGACTGCAGATCTTCAGCCCTCTTCAAAGCTCCAGTCAATCTCCAAAACAATGGGTGAACTCTTGCATTACATTTGTAAAACAAACATAACCATAATGTTGTTTTTTCCCAAAAAACATTATGTTTGAATATAATGGCATATTATTAAATTCAAGGTCTCACCCTTTGTAAACAAAAACTGTTGGCTTGCTTTTTTCTCCCGTCTTCAAAAAGCTTGGGATAGAGAAGGCTAGGGAGTCTAATTATCTTTTTTCTTTCTTTTTTTTTTTTTTAATAAACTTGAGTGGATATTTAGGTACACCAGAGAAGTTTTCCATAAAGACATTTCTAATTTTCAGCAGTCCCCATCTTACAAAATTTTTGGCTATTACAGAAATGGGACCTATTTTTCTCCCTCTAATAAGGTATGAATAGGGTCACTATGAGTCAGAATCAACTTGTTGGCAAAGGGTTTGGTTTGGTTTGGTTTTTTGGAATAAAGTATGAAAGCCTCTAGGTGGTGCAAACAACATGCCCTGGACTGCTAACTTAAGCATTGAAGGTATGAGGTACTGTGGCACCACCCAGGAGTACTGTGGTACTGCAGAAGAAAAAGCCTGGCAACCTGCTTCCATTAAGATGACAGCCAAGAAAACCCTATGGAGCAGCTCTTCTCTGTGACACGAGGCCACCATGAGTTGGAATCAACTCGATGGCAACTAACAATAACAATAGAGTAATGAGAAAAGAGCCAGTCTAGTTTTTCACACATTTTATTTCTTACCAGAAGGGCTCTTCTTAGCCGGATTAGATTTTCAGGAATCTCTTTTTCCCGTTTTGGGGTTGTCTCTAGAGTAGACCAGCTGTCTTTATAAATCTCATTAGTAAGGATTAACAAAGAAAAAAGAAACAAACTAGCAAAACCCTCTCTACAAAAGTTTATCAATGCTCTAGCAACCTTAAAAAATGTAAGGACATTCTTATAAGAAATGATCGTGGCAAATTCTTCACTTTGCTGAATACTTTGTGCATTCGTGAGTGCTAGACTTAGAGGTTTAGCTAGTTAAATTCCTACTCTATAAGGAGGAAATCCTAGCTTTCTAAGATTCTACCAAAATTAGGATTTGGTATGTTGATTTTAGCCCAAGAAATTCATACTAAAGACAATACCCGGGAGGAAAGAAAACAAACAAACGTTTATTGAGTGTTTATTATGTCCCTAATGGTGTAGCTAGAAATTTTCACACACTATTTCATTTAATTTTCACAATATTCCAATATGGCATTTATTCTCCTTCTCCCCCTTCTCCTTCTCCTCCTCCTCATTATCATCTATATATATAAGGAAATATAGGCTCATGAGGTCAAGTAACTTGGCCAGGGTCACAGAGCTGGGGAGTAACAAAGGCAGGATTCAGAAGCAGGTGTCTCAGACTCCAAGTCCTTTTGTTCACTACAGCAGCCTATAGTCCAAGTTATTAACTCTCTTATGCTTTAATCTATGCATCTGTAAATTGGTAGCATACATACATACATACATACATACATATATATATATATATATATATATATATATATATATGTATGTATGTATGTGTATATACACATATAGATGAGAAACTCTGGTGGCATAGTGGTTGAGAGTTCAGCTGCTAACCAAAAGATTGGCAGTTCAAATCAAATCCACCAGGCATTCCTTGGAAACCCTATGGAGCAGTTCTACTCTGTCCTATAGGGTTGCTATGAGTGGGAGTCGATTTGACAGCAATGGGTTTGCTTTTTGGTTTTTGTATGTGTATATATATATAGTAGATAAACAATAGTTATAATAATTTCCCTTTGACTAAAGCAAAAATTGAGATATACAGAAAAAAACTGCAAAAGCCACATTGTTATTTTGTTTAGAGCCAAGTCAATCTAATTTCAAATTTATTGAATGATATTTTCAAAAATTCAACAGACATTGTATTGAATAATATCATAGAACACAAGCTGTAGAACATAAAAATCAGTGTTTTGAGCCTGTTCTTCCCTTCAATGAGCTATGTGGCTCTTGTCAACAAGTCCTCCATAGTTTAAGCTCTCCTTATCTGCCATAACCACCACAGTAATAGGCATGTATAGAGCTTCCTTAATTAATTCTCAGGAAAACAGGAAGAATAACCCAATATTGCTTTCATTTTATAGATGAGAGATCTAACGATCAGAAATATCAAATAACTGGCTCAAGATCATTGAGGTTAAAGATCAATCTTCTATCATCTAACTCTAAACCTTGTACCTGTTTTTGATATACCATATCTCTGGAGACTGTGATGGTTTATGCCATACATCTGTGTATAGAAGCCTCATCTAAATGATAGGATTCTGACAGTACCCACTGGGAGACCACTCACTGCTCCAGCCATGTCCTCAAAGGTAGAGGTCCTGAAGGCCGCTAGGAAAGAGGTCCCTTTAATTTGGAAAAGAAGTACATTAAGCCACTGTCAGGCATTAGCTGCTTAGATCAAGTTAGGTTGTCCCATGAGCTAGTTGCTTCCCACTGTCTCTAAAGAAAGGAAATGGGACATTTAGTTATTAATCAGCAAGGATTTCAGAAAAGCAAGCAATTGTAATGTGCTCTGAACTTCCCTCATCTCCTTCTGTTAAGAAAAGAGACTGGGTTCACTCCTGAAGCTTATTAGTTCATGATTGTCTTAGACAAAATTACAGGATGATCAGTGAGAAGGAAGACTCTACATGTAACACTTAGCTGGGAATCATTTAGCCTAAGCTTTGAAGAAAGTTTGAAATTTTAGTTTGGATACAGTGAATATGCCTCCTCTGAGTCAAGTGCTTCTTCCCTTTATTTTAACAAACAGATCTCATGACTTGACAAGGCAAGGATGTCACTAATCATATTGGACATGATGAAATGTGATGAGACAAAAGAAGAGACTGTGAGTTGAGGGAAAAAATTTTCCTTTTATAAAATCTATAGAAGACACGAAAGAAAATCGATGGAAAACAATTGTGGCCATTCGAAAATCTGATTTTGTCTATAATGCCTATGTGAGTAGATCCATAGTTTAAAACAAACCTGAACATTTACCCAAGTCTAAATTTAGATCCTCTATTATTTGTTCTGCCTGTCTTTATCATGATTTAAGCTTCATATTTCATTGGATGGAAGAAGTATGTGGCAGGCTAATGGTCTAAATACCCAAGTCTCATTTTATAAATATTTATTGCCAACTGGTGTGTTCATATCTTTGAAGTCCTATGCACGGCTCCCTGTGAGCATGTACTTCCCTCCTCTGCCTGTGGAAAATAACCTACCCAGCACTCTTGTTTACACAAGGATGGCTTCAACACCGAGTTAATTTTTTTTTATCTACATCTTTTCACATCACTCATCTTTGTTTTGTTATATTTTCTTCCCTCCTTCACCTCATATGTCAAGCAGTGAAGGCCAGAAGTAATAAGCCAAACAACATGTGCTATGCTGCTGTTGAATTAAGGCAGTGGCACAGGCTGAGCTGATGATTCAAATCTGTCTGGGGTAGCTGTAGGGTGCCTGCAGGTTCAAAGGAAGAAAAACGAGCAAACAAAAAAACTCACAGAAGAAACTCAGAATAAAAGAGGTGAGTATGGAGGGTTTTGACCATCAAACTAAAAATCCTGGACAGGATTCCACTGGAAGGAGAGAACCATTGGAGGTTTTGAAGGAGGAGAACCACATTAGGTAACAGTGCTTCAGGAAAATTCATCAGTGTACGTGATGGATTACTGCAGACTGGAGGAGAGACCAATTAGGAGGCAACAGCAATAATACAGGTGAGAGGGGATGAAGGCATAAATACAGTTCCACTAATGTTTAGACACTGGATTATGACAGTGGAAATAGAAGAAACTACAGATGGGAGAGATGTCAGCACAATAGAATTGATAAAATTTGGAACTATTGGATGCAGGGCAAAGACAAGTAAACAATAAAGTAAAAATATTGAGCTATCGTAAATAGGAGGATGAGAATAATATTAATTAAAATCCAAAAGAGAAGGATGATTAGAACAGAAGATGATATTAAATGTTTATTTTTGAACATCACAAATTTTGAGGAATTGGCATCGACTTGATGGCAATGTTCTTTTTGGGGGAGCCTGCATGTGGTGACATCTGCAGAAGAAGTTGGTTAGTAAGGCAGGTAGTAGTTAAGTATTTGGGTGGCTTAGATATGATATGTGAGAGAAAGAAAGGCATGTATGAACAGCTCCTAGGTTTTGGCTTGGTTGGTCATGTGGGGATAATAACCAGGATAGAGTAAAAAAGGAAGATGTTTAAAAACAGGAGAGGTATACCATAAATTCAAAATGAATTATTTGATTTTCTCATGGGATAGCCAAGTGAAAAATCCAGAAAGGTGAGCTTACATATCTAGATCTCAGTGGACAGGTCCAGGTGAACAATATAGATTTGGAAGTAGCAACAGGATATTTAAAATATTGTCCAGGGGAGCAGAGTTCAACTTCTAGAAAGATGAAGTGAGTAGAAGTGCTTTTCCCTATTCCTCTACTTAATAGAACTAAAAATCCTGAATATTATATATTTTTTTAAAAAAGAAGAAGACTCTGAAAGGTGGAAAGTAAAAGACAGATCTATTAGGTCTTTGGGACCAGAGGAACAACCTGATGGTAATTTCCCTGGTTGTTCTTTTTTCCTCATGTATCTCAGACTTAGAGCTGAAGAATTTGACACCTGGAAACACCAACAGATGTAGACAAAAACAGACCCAAAAAAATCCTGCTGTCTATAGCCAAAGGACCAGGAAAGGGACAATCTACTAAGACAGAACATTTTTCTACAATAACTGCACTACTTCAGCCAAACATTTCACACACACACACACACACACACACACACACACACACACACACACCCTACTATAGCCCCATTCCAACTCACACCAAATAAGGCCAAGTGGGAAGCCTAGACTTCCGCCTTTATGAGGCTGCAACAAGGAGCCCCAATACTCCCACTGGGATGGGGTCAGAGAAGGCCAAGTAGGGAGCCAGGACTTTCATCTCCACCAGCTGGTAACAAGCCCCACCCACTGTGGTATCAGTGGACACCACATGGGGAGCCTAGACTTCTTAGGCAGCCTTCTTGCTCCCTTCTGGGTGATGTCAGAAGAGGCCTACTGGACAGTCAAGACTTTTGCCATCACCCAGCAGTAATAGAGCCATGTCATGGATTGAATTGTGTCCCCCAAAAATATCTGTCGATTTGGCTGGGTCATGATTAGTAGTATTTCAAGACTGTGTACCATTTTGAAAATCTGATGTGATTTCCTTATGCATTGTAAACTCTGTCACTACGATGAGGTTATATTGATGAAGTTTACAAGATTAGATAGTGTCTTAATCCAATCTCTTTTGAGATATGAAAGACAGAAGTGAGCAGAGACACATGGGAACCTCATGCCACCAAGAAAGTAGTGCCAGGAGCAGAGCGACAGAAAGAGAAAGCCTTCTCCTGGAGCTGATGCCCTGAATTTGGACTTGTAGCCTACTGGACTGTGAGAGAATAAACTTCTCTTTGTGAAGCCATCCACTTGTGGTATTTCTGTTAGAGAAACACTAGGTGACTAAAACTGGCCACCATTACCAAGATGTCAGTGGAGGCATATAGGGAGCTGGAACATCCACCTCCACCCAGCAGTAACAAGGTGCCTCCACCTTGCATGTCAACAAAAGCCAAGTGGAAAATCTAGCCTTCTTCCTCCGCCTGACAGTAACAAGGAGGCACCTCCTCTTACCCTGCTGAAACAGTTTCAGAGAAAACCATAAAAAATAGGCTTTCTCATAACACATCCCATAATTAATATCAAAATGTATCTCATAATGTGATTTGAAAGTGTTCAGATTTCAATAAAAAACATCACTCATCATACCAAGAACAAGGAAGATCTCAAACTACATAAAAAAAGGCAATCGATAGATTCCAATATCAAGATGACAGGGATGTTAGAATTATCTGACAAATACATTAAAGTAGCCATTATAAAAATGTCTCAACTAGTAATTAGGACCATGCTTGAAACAAATATGAAAAAAATAGAAAGCCTCAACAAAGAAATAGAAATTTTCAGCAAAGAAACATCAGAACTAAATGGAAATTTTAAAACTGAAAAATACAATAACTGAAATAAATAGCTGAGGGGATGGTCTCAACACAGAATGTAAGGGGCAAAGAAAAGAATCAGTGTGAAAGAAAATATAACAATAGAAATTACTCAGTCTGAACAACAGAGAGAAAATGGACTAAAATAAAACAAAAATGCACAGAGTCTCAGAAATTTACAGGACTGTAACAAAAAATTTAACATTTGTTTCACTGGAGTCCTGGAAGGAGAATAAAAAGAAGGTAGGGTTGAAAAAGTACTTGAAGAAATAATGTCTAAGCACTTGCCAAATATGGCAAGAGACATAAACCTACAGCTTTAAGAAGGTGAGAAAACCACAAAAAAAGGATAAGCTCAAAGAATTCATGCCAAGACAGTGTTAAGGTTCTGTGTCAACTTGGCTGGACCATGACTCTCAGTGGTTTGGAAGTTATGTAATGATGTCATTTGGTGGTTATATAATGATGTAGTTATCCACCATTTTGTGATATAATGTGATCACCTCCATAATGTGATCTGATGCAATCAGCCAATCAGTTGTAAGGGGAGTTTTCTGGGGGGTCTGGCATACATCCAATATATATGGACATCCTGGCAAAGCTTGTTGGCTTCTGCTTGCTCTGGATCCTGCATCCAGCTCATCATCATCTGGCCTCCAGGTCTTGACACTTGAGCCAGAGATCCACCGTACTGCCTGCCAATCTTGAGATTCATTGGCCTCCATAGCCTGTGAGCCAGCAGCCTGCTGTCTGACCTGCTGACCTTGGGTTCGTCAGCCCCTGCTGCTGTGTGAGTCAGATAAGCCTCCAGCGTGACCCACAGACTTGGGAATTGCCAGCCTCTACAACTACATCAGCCATTTCCTTGAAATAAATCTCTCTCTCTCTTTCTATGTATATATATATATATAAAATACATATATATCATATATATTATACATATATATCATATGTATGTGTATATATATTTTACATATATATATAGACATAGGCTCATATATATAGGAGCCCTGGTGGTGCAGCAGTTAAGAGATCAGCTGCTAACCAAAAGGTTGGCAGTACAAATTCACCAGCCACTCTCTGGAAACCCTATGGGGCATTTCTACTCTGCCCTATAGGGTCTCTATGAATCAGAATCAACTCGATAGCAACAGGTTATATATATATATATATACACACGCGCACACACACACACACACACACACACACACATACATATATACATTTCACTGGTTTTCTCCCCTAGGTAACCCAGCTGAAGACATTTGGTAATGAGAGTGGTTCTAGAGAAACAAAATTGTATGGATGAGTTTCCTAAATTGGTTCTCAAGACTGGTTAGTTTTAAAGATGTTGATGACTCTGTCTCCAGTAGTAAACAGAGTACACTATTTCATGGCATGAAGTGGCAATAGAAATGCGTATGGTATCCCCACAAATAGATCAAGTATTGGTGAGAGGCAAGGCTCTGGATGATCCCATGTTTGATATTTCCCTACAGTTTTGTTAGAATGAGAAGTATTAGGAAACTGGTTGGTTGGTCCAACTTTTGCTAGACTAACTGGTGAAAGAAAAGACATAAGCTCAAGCTTCAGAGTCACAGCTCAAATGCCACATAATTGACCTCAAAGCTGCCACTTGTGCCTGAAAGTCTTATTTCTTGTAAGTAACAGAGCTGATACTGCTGAAAACCAAACCCGGAGTCTTTTCATAAGAGTGGCTGAATTACAACATCAATTGAATTTCCAACCTCTAATCATGTCTGAAGAGAAAGTGAGGGCATTCGTTGGGAAGAAATGAGATCCTGAAACTTGGGATGGAGACATACAGGCAGATAATCAGGAAGCTGGGGACACAAAGCCCCTAAATTCTGTTAAATCACTCCTACCAACAGAACCAGCCCTCTCATTCCCATATGAGGAGATTAATGTATCTCTGTCTGTTAAGCCACCATCCCCAGTAAAACCATTATTACTTTCACCTCATCTGATAAGAGTAAGCCAGCTGCATCTGAAGCGCCTTTGTCTGAGATATCACATGGGGAAAATTCTAAGTCATTGCCTGGGCCATCACCTAAGGCAGATGCCTTACAAGACATTGCTGAATGTTCTTAGAACACCTCCCAAGCACCCTTCTTGATTCTAGACCTAAGTTGTTGTTAGGTGCCATCTAGTCGGTTCCAACTCATAGTGACCTTACATACGACAGAACGAAGCACTGCCCAGTTCTGTGCCGTCCTCACAATCATTGCTATGCTTAAGCCCACTGTTGCAGCCACTGTGGCAGTCCGTCTCATTGAGGGTCTTCCTCTTTTTCATTGGCCCTCTACTTTACCAAGCATGATGCCCTTCTCCAGGGACTGATCTCTCCTGGTAACATGCCCAAACTATGTGAGACATAGTCTCACCATCCTTGCTTCCAAGGTGCATTCTGGTTGGACTTCTTCCAAGACAGATTTGTTTGTTCTTTTGGCAGTCCACGGTATATTCAATATTCTTCACCAACGCCATAATTCAAGGCATCAATTCTTCTTTGGCCTTCTTTATTCACCATCCAGATTTTGCATGCGTATGAGACAATTGAAAACACCATGGCTTGGGTCAGGCACACCTTAGTCTTCAAGGTTACATCTTCGGTTTTCAAACTTTAAAGAGGTCTAGACCTATAACTAGACTTAAGTCCCAGTGATCCCCAAAAGGTGAAGTATAAAGTGTGACCCAGGAGAAGGTACACTACACTCCAAAAGAACTGCTTTACTTTTCTAGTATGTATAAACAGAAACCTGGGGAATACAGGTGTGAATGGCTATTCAGGGTGTAAGATAAAGGTGCAAGGAACATAAAGTTAGATCAGTCTGAGTTTACTGATATGGGCCCACTAAGCACAGACTCTTCATTCAATGTTTCAGCTCAAGAGGTTAAGAAAGGATCTGATAGTTTATTTGGTTTGTTCACTGAAGCATGGAGTATATGATGGCCGACACTAAATCAAATTGAAGTACCAGGCCTGCCTCAGTTTGCTGTAGAAGGTATCCAAAGGCTTAGGGAAATTGACATTTTAGAGTGGATTTATAGGGCCCACAGCCCCAAACAGAGAGTGCTCAGAGGACACACATTTTACCACAATGGTGAGAAACAAATTTGTGAAGGGAACCCCAGCATGCTTGAAGACTGCTGTGATTGCTATTCCAAGTAAGGCAGATCTGACAGGGATAACCACCTAACTGAATTAAGACACCTGACTACAGTGGGGCTGATTGGAGCCCGTGTTGGTAGGGATCAGGTGGAGGCACTCAATCAACAAACACAAGGATGGTGTGGTTGCTGTTAAGGACACCAGAGTCAAAGTGGTAATCAGAATAGTCTGACTTGTATGGACTTACGGCATTGGCTACTTAGTCATGGTGTCCCTAGGAGTGAATAGGGAGTCATGGACCTTCAATCAATTCCTACTCTTGAGCCAGTTTACAAACCCACAACCCCTTGAATGAAGGGGAGGCCAGGTTCCCTTGAGGAAAAAACGCACTAAACTGCGAAAAAAGATTTCTACTGTAAATCTTCATCCCAGCCTTCCCCAGAGGGACCTACAGCCTGTTGTGAGAGTGACTGTTCACTGGGGAAAAGAAAATAATTGAAGTTTTGGGAGATTACTGGATACTGGCACTGAACTGACACTAAATTCCAGGAGACCCAAAACATTACTGTGGCTCACCAGTCAGAGTGGGGGCATATGGAGGTCAGGTTATTAATGGAGTCTTAGCTTAGGTTTAACTCCAAGTGGGTCCAGTGGATCCCCAAACTCATCCTGTAGTGATTTCCCCAGTTCCAGAATGCTTAATTGGGATATACTCAGTAAGTGACTGAATCCACACATTGGATCCCTGACAAGTGCAATAAGGGCTATTGTGGTAGGAAAAGTCAAGTGGAAGCCAAAAGAATTGCCCCTACCTAGGAAAATAGTAAACCAAAAGCAATACTACATTCCTGGAGGGATTATAGAGATTACTGCCACCACCAAGGGCTTGAAGGGTGCAAGGGTAGTGATTCCTACCACATCCCCAATCAAATCACCTATTTGTCCCATGCAAAAAAACAAATGGATCTTGAAGAATGCCAGTGGATTATCATAAAATTAACCAGGTGGTGAGTCCAACTGCAGCTGCTGTTCTAGATGTGGTTTCATTGCTTGAGCAAATCAATACATCTTCTGGTATCTGGTATGCAGCTATTGATCTGGCCAATGTCTTTTTCTCGATTCTGCTTTCAAAGGAACACCAGAAGCAGTTTGCTTCAGCTGGCTAGCCAGCAATACACTTTCACTATTCTACCTCAGGGGTATATCAACTCCCAGCTCTATGTTATAATTTAGTCCAAAAGACCTTGATTGCCTTTCCCTTATACAAGACGTCACACTGGTCCATTACATTAATAACATTATGCAGATTGGATCTAGTAAGGAAGAAGTGTCAATGACTCTGGACTTATTGATAAACATTTGTATACTAAAGGGTGGGAAATTAATCTGACAAAAGTTCAGGCACCTTCCAGGTCATGAAATTTCTAGGAGTCCAGTGGTGTGGGGGCATGTCGAGATATTCCTTCTAAAGTGAAGCATAAATTACTGCATCTGGCCCCTCCCACAACTAAAAAGGAGGCACAATACCGTGTAGACCTCTTCGGATTTTGGAGGCAACATGTACCTCATTTGGGTGTGCTACTGCAGCCTGTTTATCAAATGACTCAGACAGCTGCTAGTTTTGAGTGTGGTCCAGAACAAGAGACGGCTCTGCAACAGGTTCAGGTTGCCGCACAAGCCAGTCTGCCATTTAGGCCATATGATCTGGCTGATCCAATGGTTCTTGCCATTTGGAGTCTTTGGCAGGCCCCTATTGGTGAATCACAGCGCAGACCCTTAGTATTTTGGAACAAAGCCCTGCCATCCTCTGCAGATAATGCTTCTCCTTTAAAGCAACAACTTTTGACTTGTTACTAGGCCTTAGCAGAGACTGAACGCTTAACCATGGCCACCAAATCACCACACAGCCTGAGCTGCACCATCACGAGCTAGGCATTGTCTGACTCACAGAGCCATAAAGTGGAACATGCACAGCAGTATTCCATCATTAATGGAAGTGCTATATACAAGAGCAGGCCTGAGCAGGACCTGAAGGCACAAGTAAGTTGCATGAGGTAGTGGCCCAAATGCCTATGGTCTCCACTTCTGTTACATTACCTGCCTTCTCCCAGTCTGCACTTTTAGCCTTAAGGAGAGTTCCTTATGATCAGTTGACTAAGGAAGAGAAAATTCATGCCTCGTTTACAGATGGTTCTGTCTGCTATGCAGGCACCATTCAGAAGTGGACAGTGGCAGCACTGCAGTCCCTTTCTGAGGCCTCCCTGAAGGACAATGAAGGGAAATCCTTCAATGGGCAGAACTTTGATCAGTGCACCTGGTTGTTCAATTTTCTTGGAAGGAGAAATGATCAGATGTGCGACTGTATACTGATTCATGGACTTTCACCAATGGTTTGGTTGTATAGTCAGGGACTAGGACGGAACCTGGTTGGAAAATTAGAAACAAGCAGGAATGGTGAAGGGGTATGTGTGAATGGGCCAAAGAAGTGAAAATATCTGTGACATGTGAATGTTCATCAAAGGGTGACCTCAGTAGAGGAGGATTTTAACAATCAAGTGGATAGAATGCCACATTCTATAAAGCCAGAAATCCTCTTTCCCTAGCCTCTCCTGTCATTGCCTGATGGGCTCAAGAGCAAAGTATCAATCATGGCGGGGCTAGAGGCTCAGCAACATGACTTCCACTCACCAAGGCCAACTTGGCTGCAACCATTACTGTGTGCCCAATCTGCCAGCAGCAGAGACCAACACCAAGTCCCTGATATAGCACCATTCCTCAGGGTTATCAGCCAGCAACCTGCTGGCAGGTTGATTAGATTGGACCTCTTCCATCATGGAAAGGGTAGTGTTCTGTTCTTACTGTAATAGACACCTATGCTTGATACGTATTTGTCTTCCCTGTATGTAATACTTCTGCCAAAGCTGGCATCTGTGGACTTACAGAATGCCTTATCCACCATCATGGTATCCCATGTAGCATCTCCTCAGATGAAGGGACTCGCTTCACAGCAAATGAAGTTTGGCAATGGGCATATGCTCATCAAGTTCACTGTTCTTACCATATTCCCATCATCCTGAAGCAGCTGGCTTGATAGAACTATGGAATGGCATTCTGAAGATACAATTACAGTGCCAGATAGGTGGGAATACCTTGCAGGGCTGGGGCAGTGTTCTCTAGGAGGCAGTATATGCTCTAAACCATCCTCCAACATATGGAGCTATTTCTCCCATAGCCAGGATTCATGAGTCCAGGAATCCAGGGGTAGAAAAAAAATTTTATGAGTGGGTCACTATCACCCTTAGTGACCCACTCACAAAATTTTTGCTTCCTCTTCATGCTCTGAGGGTCTAGAGGTCTTACTTCTAAAGAGAGGAATGGTTCTACCAGGAAAAACAACACTGAGTCTATTGAACTTAAAGTTAAGCATGCCATCCGGCCACTTTGGGCTCCTTATGCCTCTGGATCAACAGGCAATGAAGGGACTTAATGTATTTGTTGGTGTGGTTGATCCTGATTAGCAAGGTGAAATTGGACTGATATTATATAATGGAAGTAAGGAAGAGTATATCTGGAATACAGGAGATCCCTTAGGATGTCTCTTAGCACTACCATGCATGTGATTAAAGTCAATGGAAAACTACAGCAACTCAACTCTGACATGCCTACTAATGGCCCAGATTCTTCGCGAATGAGGGTTTGGATCGCCCCACGTCTTAGTTATCTAGTACTAACTGCTGTAACAGAAATATCACAAGTGGATGACTTTAACAAAGAGAAATTCAGGGTGCCAGCTCCAGGGGAAGGCTTTATCTGTCTTTCAGCTCTGGGGGAAGGTCCTTGTGTCATCAATTTTTCCCTGTCTAGGAGCTTCTCAGTGCAGGGACTCCAAGTCCAAAGGATGGGATCCTTTTCTGGCTCTTCTTTCTTGGTGGTAGGAGGTCTTTCTCCTCTCTGCTTGTTCCTCTCTTTTATATCTCCAAAGAGATTGACTCAAGATACAGCCTAATCCTGTAGATTGTGTCCTGCATCATTAACATAACTGCCTGTAATCCTGCCTCTTTAACATCATATGCACTCGTTGCCATCGAGTCGATTCCAACCCATAGCGACCCTATAGGACAGAGTAGAACTGCCCCATAAGGTTTCCAAGGAGCAGCTGGTGGAATTCGAACAGCTGACCTTTTGGTTAGCAGCCTAAATTCTTAACCATTGCACCACCAGGGCTCCATTAACGTCATAGAGTTTAGTATTTACAACACGTAGGTAATTAAATCAGATCACAAAACGGAGGACAACTACACAATACTGGGAATCATGACCCAGTCAAGTTGACACACATTTTTGGGGGACACGATTCAATCCGTATACCCCACCAGGCAAAGAACCATGACCAGCTAAGGTGCTTGCTGAGGGCAAAAGGAATACAGAATGGGTGGTGGAAGAAGGTAGTTCTAAATACCGGTTATAACACTTGACCAGTTGCAGAAACGCAGACTGTAATTGCTATGAATATTCCTTCAGAGCACGTGTACTTCAAATATTTTTGTTTTCTTCACTTAGAAAATATAAGACATAAATTAGACTAGTGCATTTTCAGTTGTACACATGTTAGTTGTATCTTGTTATTATGTCAGGCACAAGTATGACTTTGTAATTGTCTTTATTTAGAGAGTGTGTATGGTTTAAGGAGATGTGTACGAGTGTCAAGTTGACAAGGAGTGGACTGTGATGGTTAGGTTGTCTGTTAACTTGGCTGAGTCATGACTCCTACTGGTCTGGCAGTTATGCAATGATGTAGTATGGCAGTTATGTAATGGCACAATTTGGCAGTTATGTAATGATGTAGTTATCCTCCATTTTGTGATATAATGTGATTACCTCCATGATGTGATCTGATGTGATCAGCCAATCAGTTGTAAGCGGCGTTTCCTTGAGGGTATGTCCTGCATCCAATATATATGGACATTTTGGCAAAGTTTGTTGGTTTTGCTCGCTCTAGATCCTGCATTTGGCTCTTCATCATCTAACCTCCGGTTCTTGGGACTTGAGCCAGAGGCCTGCCATATTTCCTGCCAATCTTGGGGTTTGTCAGCCTCTGCAGCCTGTGAGCCAGCTGCCAATCTTGGATTCATCTGCCTCCACAGCCTGTGAGCCAGAACCCTGCTGTCTGAGCTGCCAATCTTGAGTTCATCAGCCCCTGCATCTACATGAGTCAGGAGAAGCCTCCGCCTGACCACAGACTTGGGAATTGCCAGACTCTACAATTGTGTAAGCCATTTCCTTGAGATAAATCTCTCTGTCTCTCTGTCTCTCTCTATATATATATGTATGTGTATATATATATATATATATATATATATATACACATATGCAGAGACAGATTTATATATATATGTCATGTATTGAATTGTGTCCCCAAAAAATATCTGTCAACTTGGCTAGGCCATGATTCCTAGTATTGTGTGATTGTCTACCATTTTGTCAACTGGTGTGATTTTCCTTTGTGTTGTAAATCCTACCTCTATGATGTTAATGAGGTGGGATTAGCAGCAGTTATGTTACTGAGGCAGGACTCAATCTACAAAATTAGATTGTGTCTTAATATCTTTTGAGACATAAAAGAGAGAAGCGAGCAGAGAGACAGGGAGACCTCATACCACCAAGAAAGCGGCCCTGGGAGCACAGTGCATCCATTGGACCTGGGGTTCCTGCTTGGAGAAACATCTAGACCAGGGGAAGATTGACGACAAGGATGTTCCCCCAGAGCTGACAGAGAGAAAAGCCTTCCCCTGGAGCTGGAACCCTGAACTCATATTTCCAGCCTCCTAGACTGAGAGAGAATAAATTTCTCTTTGTTAAAGCCACCCACTTGTGGTATTTCTGTTGTAGCGGCGCTAGATAACTAGATATATATATGTATGTATATACACTTCGCTGGTTTTGCTTCTTTAGAGAACCCAACCTAAAACAATGGCACATCATAATTATAATTCTGACAATTAGAAACAAAGAAAAATACCTTGAAATGCCAGAGAAAAGTGACATCTTTTCTATATGGAAAATAAAATTAGAATGATAGTAGATTTCTCGCTGAAAACCATTTAGGCCAAAAGAAAGTGGCACAATATTTTTCGAGTGCTAAAAGAAAAGAATTGTCAACCCATAATCTTCTAAGCCATAAAATATCCTTCAGGAATAAAGGAGAATTCAAGACATTCTGAGATGAAGGAGAACTAAGAGAATTTGTCACCAGAAACCTACCCTGCAAGAATGGCTAAAGGAAATTCTCTAGATAGAAAGGAAATGATAAAAGAAGGAACTGTTGAAGTTGAATATCAAGAAGAAAGAACATGATTAGAAAAAACATGGGTAAATACAATAGACTTCCCTCCTCTTGATTTTGCTAAATTATGATTGACAGTTGAAGCAAAAACTATAACACTGTCAGATGTAGTTCTGATTGTATATTGAGCAACTATTTAAGATATACAGACTGAAATAAGAAAATCGAAAGATGTTCAATATCATTAGCCATCAGAGAAATGCAAATTAAAACCACTAGGATACACCTATCAGAATGACTAAAATTTTGTTTTTAAACATGACAATACCAAATGCTGGTGAGGATGCAAAAATCTGAATCACTCATACATTGCTGGTAGGAATATAAAATGGTACAGCCACTTTAGAAATCAAGTTGACAATTTCTTATGCTAAACGTAGAACTATCATACAATTTGGAGATTTCACCCTTGGGCATTTATACCAGAGAAAAAAATATCTAGCTTTGCCCAAAATCCTGTGCATAAATGTTTATAGCAGCTTTATTTGTAATAGTCAAAAAATAGAACCAACTCAGATGTGCTTCAATGAATAAATGATTAAATAAACTATGGAACTCTATGCAGCAAAAAAAAAAGGAACAAACGCTTGATACATGCAACAACCTGGTGAATATCCATAGAATTTGCTGAGAGGAAAAAAGCCAAACTCAAAAGTTTCCATTCTATGATTCATTTATATAACTTTCTTAAAATGACAAAATTTCAGAAACAGAGAACAGACTAACGGTTGCAGGGGTTAAGGAGGGGATGGAGGTGGAAGGGAAGTGGGTATGGCTATAAAAGGACAACATAAGGTATTGTTGTGGTGATGGAATTGTCTGTATCTTGACTGTACCAATGTCCATATCCTGGTTGCAGTATTGTTCTATAGTTTCGCAAGGTGTTATCCTTCAGGGAAACTTGGTAAAGGGTACACAGGGTCTCTTTGTATTATTTCTTAAAACTGAATGCAAATCTGCAACTACTTCAAATTAAAATTTTTCATTAAAAAAACCACTATGCAAGTCAAAAAAGAGTGTATGTGTTACCTCGCTATGACCCACGAGGTGATGACTTGCAAGTCTGGTATAGAGTATAAAAGAGAAGGGAACCCTTGGCAGAACCCTGAGGAACACCCATTTTTAAGTGACCAATGAAGAAAGAGGATCCCCAAAGATGACTGAGCCAGCAGTCCTCTGAAATGGGTAGATTAAGGAAACAGCCAAAGAAAGAGAGAGGTTCTTAGAAAAATGAGATTTAGGCTGACTTTGGAAGTACAAAAGGGATAAGCTTTTACATTCAGCAGCACCCATCAAATACCCACAAATTGCCCACGTGTATAGATTTTTACAGAACTTGAAGAAGGAACTGAGTTTCCAGTCTTGTCAATTCAGTGAAAACTGCCGAAGCTGAGAAAGCATGAGGCCAGAGTCAGGGGAGATCATTAAGACTAGAAGCAAGCAACAACCCCTCCCCCAGCATTAGCAACAACAACCTCAGAATGCTCTCTGGACATGAAATTGTGATTCAAGTTGATCTTATTTCCATCTCAAGAGGCAGGGAAGTCCAAGCTGACCTCTGGGATAAAATTTAAAACATGCTAAACTCTCTCCTGTAAAAAGACATACTTCATTTTCTGCCTTTCTCTTACAACTGTCTTATGCCTTTCGTTCCCCTTATACCCTCTGTATTCACCTCTACGCTTTCCATTACCTTCTTAAATCAGAATAATCTGATTTCTGCTTCTGCTCCTCCACTGAAATGGCTCCCTGAAAGTTGCAGATGATGTCATTGCTAATCCCAACAGATGTTATTCAGTCACTATGTATCTTGGCCTACACACACGTGTGTGTGTGTGTGTGTGTGTGTGTGTGTGTGTGTGTGTGTGTGTGATTTGTCCCTTCGAGCACTCCCTTCTTCTACGTATTTTCCTTTCACAGTTTCTCCGACAGTATTCTTTCCTAGCATTACTCCCATCTCTATGGCTACATCTTCGGATCTTTGGATCTTTCACAGCTCCCCTTCCCCCTTTTTTTGTTCATTCTTTGAATTTTGATGTTCCTAGGATCATCATCTCTTCCTCATCTTTCAGTGTCTCCTGTGAATTGTATCCTTACCTTTGATTTAATTTCTCCCACATACATCTGCATTGGGCAAAGACCTCTCCCCTGTTCTCAAAGCCACATATACAATTTCATATTGGACATCTTGTTAAGATGTGCTACTCATTCATTCATTCACTAAGTACTTACTGAGCTTTTTTATGTCAGACGCTCTTCAGTGCTAGGGCCAGTGCTCTAAACCAGGTTGCAATGTCAAGACCACTCAAATGAATCCCACCTGAGGCACCAATTGTTTGTATTAAACCAGTCCGGAGAGACTGAGATCACCCACTTTTGATGCCAAATGTGTGGTAGATAATAAACCTCACTCCACATGCCAACTGCAGAAACCTCAGCTTCCACGCCAAGTTATTTACTACAAGGGGGTTTCATACCTTGCACAGGCGGACAAAGCCCCTACCATCAGGGAGCTCAGGCACTGGAGTTAATACAGCATTTATTGCATGTTATTTCTGCTTCTCAGCTGGGATCAGGAAAATGTTTACTTTCTCCCTTCTCCCCTGAGACCTCATCAAAGTGCCTCCTTGTAACGTATCCGGAGAGGACTGTCCCCATCAGATACAGTCATCCTCCACTTTGGGCTGTCCCCTCACCTTTAGGGTACTAGAGTGAACTGTGGCTGGTGACCAAGTGCAGGGACAGCAAAAATAGGTCCCTTTCAAACTCTGTACCACTGACATCAGATGCCTCTGCCTAAAGTATCTCATCCAGCTCACCCAATAGTTTCAGTTAACACTGGTGGTTTTTTGTTTTTTTACCACATTTTAGCGGCTGTGTTCCTTAAAATTGAAATAACAACTGACAGTCCTTTGATATGCATCTCGCAAGACCAGGTATAAGCATTTAGCAGTTCCTGTTGGACCCTCCATATCACCTCATTCCTCCTATTCTTTCAGCCTTTTCTCTAATATTGCACTGTTAGGATCACTGCGTATCTCGCTATCTTGCTAGATTCCCCTCATTCCCCTCTCCCAGTCAAGCTGAACTCTTTCAACATCCTACAAAGCCCTAGCATCAATTTTAGCAACTTTCCTAGCCTTGACTTGCCTCACAGAAAACCTGGCAGCCTCCCAGATTTTGGGTTCAAATCCACAGGAAGTCCCTTGTCGGTCTTTTTCTCCTAGTGTCCTAGTGATATACATCAAGATCTTTCTCCATATTGCTAATCAAGAACCACTCATCTATGGCAGCACATCTTGCTTCCCTGTTCTTGCAGCCATCCTCCTGACCCCATTTCCCCCACCCCCTTCCTTCATTATTCAAAAGATGTTCTAGCATGTTGTTTCCTACATTCCCCTCACTCTGAATTGAAACACACCATCTTTATTTTCTTCTCTATTTCTCTCTCTCTTTTCTTATAACCATGCAGTTCCATAAGGCTTGTTCTGTCCTTTAGTACTTTGTCTTATGGTGCCATGCAACCTTTGACCTAACCGGAGGTTCATTCCTTGCAGGAAAATTGTGAGGATTCCTGTAATCCACGTATATGTAACAAGAAAGAGGAAATTTTATTCAAATCTCCTATGGCCATCTTTTACATTAACATATAGAAAACAGACTATGAGTTTTGGAGCTACACAGTTCTGCAGCTCTGAAATCTTATCTTTGCCAATTACATACACACATACATATCCATAATATTAGTAATCATGATGATGATAATAAAGCCAGCTATAATTGAGGGTCTCCTTCTTGTCTTAAATTTTATATGTTTTATATTTAAACTTCATAATAACTCATTATTATTTAAAATTTATAAATAAAGAATGAGACAGAGAAGTTGGCCGGAGACTATAGTTCCTCACTACATGGCCTCTCCATAGAACGTCTTATGACATGGCAGCTGGCTTTCCCCAGAGTGAGTGATCCAAGAGGGAGAGCGGAAGAAAGACAGAGAGAATGACAGAGACAGAGGCCAGAGAGTATTGTATAACCTAATTTCAGTAGTATTATATATTACTTCTGCATATCCTATGGGTCTCACAGGCCAACATGATAAATGTGGGAGGGGATTACACAGAGTGTGAATACCAGGAAGCAAGGTTCATTGGTGACCATCTTGGAGGCTGGTTACCAAACCAACAAAATCAGGACTAGCAGATGTTCCTGGTTAATATTTTTGTATTTATAAGAGTAAAATGTGTACATGAGTAAAAGAATCAGAAGCAATAAGCAACAAAAAACAACAGTTCCCTATATGCAGCCCACTCATACTACAATTGTCCCACTTTCCAAAGGCAATCACTTTTTTATATTTTTAGATCTTTTTTTGAGTAGTTATTCTAAAGCAAAAAACACTATGCATTTATATGATTTTTTATTCATTAACTTTAGACATTGTCCTGCTACTGTGGATAAAGATTTGGCATTCTCTGTCCTATAACCTAATAAGCCCCACCACCCACCCACACACACATACACACCCCTCCACTCTCTCATCCTTCTAATTTTCCAGAAACGTATTCTTGCCTGATGTAAAGTTGGTTGGTTAATAGAAAAAGTTGGTTAAAGAAGGCAGTCATTAAAAAAATGATATATACTTTTAACATTTGGTTTTAACTTAAAGCATGTCATTGTACGTTCACTCACCAAGCTTTTGATGCAAGGCCAAGCCTTCTCTTTGAGAGTGGATCTGCTGATTGGAGGTTGCCATCATCTTTCTTGTATGAACACATTCATAATATATCTTCTACAATTTCCAGTTTAGGATTCTTTAATGTAGAATAGGAACTTAAAAGATTCCTGCAAAATTCTCTGAATGTAGAATCTTTCTATATTTTTGTACCTTTTTTTTTTTTTTCACTTTTTTGCAATTAGCCCTTCCCCAACTAATTTAGCCACAGATGTTTTTAGTGTATTTCCCTTAAATCTCATAGAAACAACTCAAATTGTTGGTTAGCTTGTTTTTTGTTTTTGTTTTTCTCAGAATTCAAGGTTTCATGTAAAACAATTAAGAGTACAACTGGCATAAACAGGTTTAGGAACAAACACATCTACCTGGTCTTTAGAAGCATGCAAGTCAACCAATGGGAGCAAAAATGCACAAGTATGGTACAGAGTTACCCACTGGCAATATATAGTCAGTCTTATGAGGGCATCAGGCAGAGTTTTATGCAGGAAATTGGGATCATACACCAATCTCAGAATTGGTTAAGTGGGGGTCCATTGAGAAATTTTCTATGATACACCAAACCATGAACAGTGTTTATGATGGTGGAGTAGGGCTACCTTGGTGGTAGTGAGGGAACTGGGAGGGAAAGAAAGTGACTTTCGCTTTCTGTTTTCCATACTTCTGTGTATACTTCTTTGAGTCCCTAGGTGGCACAAACAGTTAAGTGTTAGGCTACTAACAGAAAGGTTGGCATTTCAAATTCACCCAAGGCCCCTTGGAAGAAAGGTCTGGTGATCTACTTCTCACAAGATCACAGCCGTTGAAAACTCCACGGAGCACAGTTCTACTCTGACATACATGGGGTCGCCATGAGCCATCCTTTGAAGATTTCATGAATAGGTAACATGGGAGAAAGACGAAAGAAGAAAGATGACCCGTGGAGGTGAGGACCATAAGAATATAAGTAAATATTATTAGCATGTCTGGATGATGCACTTACCATGTCAGACACTGAGCTCTGTCATTTACATGTCTTTCCACTTGAAATTTTCCAAATAACCCTGTAAGGTAGACTCTATTTTTATCCCAAATGTAAAGTGGAGAGGGCAAAATAATGATTGAATTTAAATAATTAGCCCAATGTCACAGAGCTGCTCAGTGGTGGAGCTAAAATTTTTATTATCTAACCTAGAAGATATGATCTTCACCACTATATTACAACTTTAATTGGATTTATTTATTTCTAATTTACTGGCTAAGAAAAAGGGGGAAAAAATATTTGGCAGCTTAGTTATCTAGTGCTGCTATAACAGAAATACCACAAGTGGATGGCTTTAACAAAGAGAAATTTATTGTCTCAGAGTCTAGGAGGCTAGAAGTCCAAATTCAAGGGGCTAGATTCAGAAGGCTTTCTCTCTTTGTCTGCTCTGGAGGAAGGTCCTTGTCATCAATCTTCCCCAGTCAAGGAGCTTCTCAGCACCGGGATCCCGGGTCCAAAGAACACGCCATTCTCCTGGGTCTTGTTTCTTGGTGATATGAGGTCCCCATACATGTCTCTCTGTTCACGTCTCTCTTTTATATCTCAAAAGAGATTGGCTTAAATCACGATCTAATCTTGTAGATTGAGTCCTGCCTCAGTAACATAATTGCCTCTAATCCTGACTCATTAGCATCATAGAGGTAGGATTTACAACACATAGGAAAATCACATCAGATAACAAAATTGTGGACAATCACACAATACTGGGAATCATGGCCTAGTCAAGTTGACAGATATTTGCGGGGGGGCACAATTCAATCCATGACAGAAGCCAAAAATTACAAGGCATGCATAACTATAATGATTAGAAATGTCTTCCAACACTTTCCTCCACTAATAGTTAACTCTGCTTCATTTGTTCTAATGGCATGTACCCTCTTAATGGGCCAGAGTGGCCCTTCTGTCTTTCTAAATAAAGTAGTTTATTGCTGTGGTCTCTGGAAAGTGATCTTGTTGTTTTTAGGTGCGGTTAATTCAGTTCCGACTCATAGCAACCCTACGTACAACAGAACAAAACACTGCCCAGTCCTGCGCCATCTTCACAATTGGTGTTAAGCTTCAGCTCACTGTTGCAGCCACTGTGTCAATCCATCTCGTCAAGGGTCTTCCTCTTTTTTACTGACCCTCTACTTTATCAAGCATGATGTCCTTCTCCAGGGACTGGTCCCTCCTGACAACATGTCCAAAGTACATGAGACGAAGTCTTTCCATCCTCGCTTCTAAGGAGCATTCTAGCTGTACTTCCTCCAAGACAGATCTGTTCTTTCTTCTGGAAGTCCATGGTATAGTCAATATTCTTTGCCAATACCATAATTCAGAGGTGTCAATTCTTCTTTGGTCTTTCTCATTCATTGTCCAGCTTTCTCATGCATATGAGGCAATTGAAAATACTGTGGTTTGGGTCAGGCTCACCTTAGTCCTCTAAGTGACATCTTTGCTTTTTAACACTTTAAAGAGATCTTTTAAAGCAGATTTGCCCAATGTAATACATTGTTTGATTTCTTGACTGCTGCTTCCATGGGCCCTGATTGTGGATCCAAGTAAAATGAAGTCCTTGACAATTTCAATTTTTTGTCCATTTATCATGAGGTTGCTTATTGGTCTAGTTGTGAGGATTTTTGTTTTCTTTATGTTGAGGTGCAATTCATACTGAAAGCTGTAGTCTTTGATCTTCATCAGTAAGTGCTTCAAGTCCCCTTCACTTTCAGCAAGCAAGGTTGTGTCGTCTGCGTATCACAGATTGTTAATGAGTCTCCCTCCAGTCCTGATGCCACATTCTTCTTCACATAGTCCAGCTTCTCAGATTATTTGCTCAGCATACAGACTGAATAAGTATGGTCTGGAAAGAGATAGGGCTATAATAAAAGCATTTCTAATTATTGCACTGGAGTGAGACAGTCAATGTGTAGCATATTAATTCAAAGAGACTTTGAGATTGGCTCTACTTAAAAATTGAATGGAGAAACAGCTATCAAGTTTAAAAATGTACTATCAGAAATATTACTTAACAGAGGTTATGTTGCATGGCCAAGATCATTCTTAAAAAAAAAAATATGTTCAAACAGGTTGTGTTTCATTATCATAAATTCATCTCTCAGAAGGCATTGGGTGATTGGATACAATATTAAACTTCTGCATCCAAAGGGAAAAAAAAAGATTAGAAACAATAAATTAATGGTATGGCAGACCATGTTTACCACATTTTTATGCAAATAATGCCCACCTTCTATGTTTGTTTGCCAACCATGTCCTCCCCTAGCAAGGTCTTTTCATAAAGCGTGCTATGCTGATTTTTTTACAGTAACGTGTAAAAACATATTCACATAGAGACACTTAAGAAAATACCTGGGAGTGGGGGCTCAGCTGGCAAACAAATGTAGAAGGCGTGCATTATTTGCATAAAAAATATGGTATTGATTTTAAAAAAATTAAGAAGCATCTTCGTTATTATTTTGATTCTTAAATCACTAAAGCACTTTGAGATGAGTTCACTTTCACGGCAACCCAGGGACATGAGCAGAATAGGTATCATTGGCTCCAACCTACAGAAGAATAAATTTAGAATCAGAGCATCTAGATCAGGGTCACATCACTAAAGAAAAGGACGGCCTGGACAAAATAAGTTCATTACTCACTCCATAACTCAACTCATCTTCAATTTCTCTATCCATTCACAATTTCCAGTTAAGGTTAATGCTGCATATTTCATGCGAAACCAAGTTCACTTTTCTGAGAGATGAGGTTATATAATTACTAAAATTTCCTTCATATCAAATATAAAGAGAAAATAGGGAGGTGGAAATATATCACTAAACTTGATACATATCGTTTAAAATTGACTCTTCTCTAGTTAGATCATGCCTACCAATAATCATTTGGTGAATGCAGTCATTACACAACGTGCTTACACGTCCTGGTCATGATTCTGGAAAAGATGATCTGAGCAGAGCAAAAACCCAGATGTGGGCAAGTGTGATTTTTATTCACGTTTTGCTAACTCACCACCTACTTCTCCCAGCATGGAAGCCAGGGTTCCTAATATGGTATGGTGGGTTTCAGTTTTTCTAATTGGTGTATCTCCACCTGCTTGAAAAAAGGAAAAAAAATTCTCATGGATCCCCTTCCCTGTACTGAATTGTTGAATAATTTTAAAACAGGAAATACCAAGTTCCTGCTCCAGGACTTTTAAAAAATGTAGATTCCCAGGTCCCATTCCTGACTTATTGTTTCAAAATCTCTGGTTGATTGAAGCATGGGAATGAGGTTCTTGGTGATTATGCACACTAAAGTTGGAGAGCTTCTGGCCTAGGGCAGGAAGCCTCATTTGAAACTATCTCTACCAAAATTTTTTTACTCTCAACGATCTTGCCTTCTGACTTGTAGAAGAAGCCAGAAAAAGATTACTCAAGAGAAATATGAATAATGATATAATAGAAAATTAAAACACAGAAGCAAAAATACACAGTCTCTAGACAGAAAGTGAAAGAAAAGAAGCAGAAACCTAACGATCTGGTAAGTGAAACAAAGATCCCCAAATCTACAAATGTATGCAAAACTCATCCAGACCATCTATAAACAAATATAAAATGCATCTAAATATATCTGTCTAATTGCATCTAAGAGTGAGATGCATTTCCTGTATCCAAACTTCTCACTTTGCTTTGACTTCTTCTTTAAAATCAACATGGATAATTCTGAAGCAATTCTTCAATTTCGCTGTGTGGTTTTGAAAACCATTTTTTCCACAACAAGTCATTAAGTCAAATGTTTTATTGTTGTGGCTGTTTTAAAAAACGCATTTATTAGGACTTCAGTGACAGAATAATAACCAGATTTATAAAACCTACCTGATGATTAGGTAGGCTTTTGTGGGAATGTCTGTTACAAAACCGGTATTTTGGCCCAACAATCTGTGTCTAACCCATACCTAGCTACTTTGGATTCTAGACTCAACTGTAATGCGCTTGAGACATTCTAACTCCATCCTTTTTACAGATGTGAGCATTGAAATCTACACCTTACATTTAAAGATGCAAATGTGACTTCGTATGGCAGAGTTATTTAGTGAGTGAGGCAGAGTAAAACTTGAATTTCCTAACTTGTGGTCCATCATTCTTTTTCCCCCACCACAATCCATCCTCTCTGCAGATGTCCGGCTGGATAAGTAGTTGGTTGTATCAGCTGTCAATGTGCAATGAATGTCAAGCCACAGCTAGAAGCAGAGGAAGGCAGTTGTGTAATATCAACAGAATTGCGGTGAAGGGCAGCCGTGCCCTTCGTGGACAGACGGTAGAGCACATGGCTGAGAGTACACTGGGGATGCAGATTTCCCTGGGTTAGAATCCTGGCTCTGCAGCATCCTAGGATTGACCTTGGATTAGTTATTTATCTACTTTGTGCCACAGTCTCTTCACCTGTAAAATGGTGGCTAAGGCCCATATTTTTTTGTTGTTGTTGTTGTACTTTAAGTGAAAGTTTACAATTCAAGTTACTCTCTCATACAAAAATTTATACATACATTGTTATGTGACCCTAACTGCTCTCCTTATACTGTGACAGCACACTCCTCCTTTCCACTCCGGATTTCCCATGTCCATTCAACCAGCTCCTGACCCTCTCTGCCTTCTCACCTCACCTCCAAACAGGAGCTGCCCATTTAGTATCATGTGTCTACTTGGCTAAGAAGCACACTCTTCACGAGTATCATTTTATGTCCCACAGTCCAGTCTAATCTTTGTCTGAAGAGTTGGCCTCGGGAATGGTTTTAGGGTTGGGTTGACAGAGAGTCTGGGGGCCATGCTTTCTCGGGTTCCTCCAGTCTCATTCAGACCATTAAGTCTGGTCATTTTACTAGAACTTGAGTTCTGCACCCCACTTTTCTCCTGCTTCATCAGGGAATCTCTGTTGTGTTCCCTGTCAGGGCAGTCGTTGGTGGTAGCCGTAAGGCCTGTATTTGTAAAGGTGGAACAGTAGCTCTACCTCATAGGGTTCTTACGAGGCTTAAAGCACCCAGAAGAGTGCCCAGAACAAAATGACTCTATAAGAGTTAGCTAAATCAATACATACTGTGTCCATACACTTTGTAGGTGGTTTCTCTCTGTCATCTTTGTTCTCATTTCCAAGTCTGGCTGTCAGTTTTTCAAGGTCCTCCCTTCTTGTCACTTATGCATATTACTTACTAGGATTCATTTTTAAATACACAATCTCAGATTGTCAAAAAAATAAGTGGCTCTTAAGGATCTCTTTTAGTGAAGACAAATACTTTTTGTGATTTGTTTGAATGTGGGTTCAACTAGTATTTCCTGAGGACCTACCACTTTCATCTGCCACTTTATGTAATTCTAATGCAAATTGAGTTTTTTCAAACCTACAAATTTATAAAAGCATATTGGGTTGCATTAAGTAAAATAGGCCAAATTTCATTGACTCTTGCCCCATATTCTCAAAAATAGACCTTAGCTGACTCCACCCCCAATCCCTAAGTCTTATCCAGGTTTTGTCTGGGAAATCTTAGAGTGTCTCACAAGTGCCTCTAAACAGGCCAGTAACCTTCAATTCCTACAATATATCTGTCGAGATCTTCCACACCCCCAAAGGCCTCATTCTCATGGGGGTCCATCAACACCGCCACTCTACCATAAGCCACCTCGAGAATACCAAAATTTGGTGAAGGTCCCATCTCCCATGGCTCCCAAAATTCTTGGCCCATTTTCCATGCAGTATCCATGGTGTTCCTTTTGATGCAAAAGTGGGCCAACTGGGAACAAAAAGGGTCTCCCCTTTGCAGAATCCTTGATGTGAAAAGCTCCTTCCATTTCTGCCTGCAGGCCCTTCTCTCCACTGATAGAGACCCAAGTCCACTAAGCCTGACTAGTGGAGAAGGTGCCTGAAGGCACCTACTCCTCCTTGAGGAAAACAACAAAAGAAACCTCATCCCACCTGCTGATCAGATTACACCCTGATAAATCTGAGTCACAACTGAGGCTAGAGAGATGCATCTGACTTCACCCTCACTATCCCTGAGGTTCATCTACTTTCCTTCCAATTTTGGTCATCTAAAAGGTATTTACTATAATGATTTCTTCTCCATAGAATTTACTTCCAGGGCTTAATCCATGTATTCCCAAAACAAAACTCACTATTTTGAAAATCAGCCTTCCAGACGATTGAGGGATCTAATCAGAATGATAATTGTGTACTTGATTAATGTAAAATGGGGTAAGATTACATTTTATGTTTTGACTTTTAAAGCCCAAAGATAAAAGCTGTTCAATCATCATCCTCTAGAGAGGCTAGGTGCCAGGGAAAGAACTGGCTATTTTGCAAAAGAAGATATGCTTGCTTGTCCTCTGGACCTGTTGATACTTGCCTTGCTGGGGACCTTGATAAAGCCATCTAGCATTCACTGCCTATTCCTCTTTAAAGGAATCACAAGGCCCTCTTACTCACTAGGCAGCCTTTAACTTGGAGACCATTCTTTTGAGTCCTCTGCCAAAAGTGTTTCCATATAGTGGCTAAATAAATGATTAAATCAAACAAATTAGCTACATTTTAAAATGTAATTTATATCTTATTATCCCAAATCCAAAGAAGGAGCTATATTTGCTTAGAAGTTCCTGGGTGGTGCAAGTGGTTAATGCTCTTGGCTGTTAACCAAAAGGTTGGAAGTTCAACTCCACCTAGAGGCACCTCAGAAGAAAGTCCTGGCAATCTACTTCTGAAAAATCAGTCATTGAAAACTTTATGAAGCACAGTTCTACTCTGACACACATGGGCTCTTCAGGAGTCAGAGTTCACTGGACTACAACTGGTTTTTTATATTTGCTTACTCCATATTTTCAGTCTGAGACAATTCATAGTAATTTCACAGCAGCACGGGTCAGTTCATGATCTGATGGAAACTGGTAAAAATCAGCTATTTTGAGAACATAAGGGTTAGTTGATTCCAGAATTGTGAACTCTGAAATATTTGACATCATAATAGCCACTAAATGTATTTTATTGTGATATTACCCTGAACCGTCTCATCTAGTTGGCAATTGGATCTTATTTAAAATATGATTACTCAGATGGAAAATTAGTTTTATCTTTCAATAATATCCCATTTAATGACAATTTTACTGAGAGTCTTTGAGGGATAAATAAACGGACCATGAAACACAAACATTTGTTGTTGAGATCAATGGCGAAAAGACACCCTGGTTCCGTTTAAAAGGGTTTGATGAGTGTCTTCAAAGCGCCTGGAAGCTCTAGCACAATAAACATTTTGAAGAGGCAAGTCTTTGTCGTCCTCTTGCCTTAGGCCTGCCGTCTCTGGCATAGATTAGCAGTGGTGGTCTTTTTTTCCCCATCCCTTTTTCTTTTCTTTTTTTCTACCACAGTGGAAGAGTTTCCTCTTAATAACTGCATGTATCCCATATGAGTACCCAGATTTTCAAATGGCTCAGGCTGTGGTACTCAGCATTGTCAAGACAACTGCATTAATGAAAGGCGTATTCAATCGGATCTTTGTCGACACATTATAGCATTTGTGTTAGAACATTGTGTTCCCACATGACAGTGATGCAGGCACTACACCACCATGACGGTAACAATTAGAGCAGCAAATTAACTCTTCCCCCAGGTTGCTGTGTTACTACTCTTTTCTGACAGTCACGGGACCTTCTCTCAATACTTCCTCTGGTTTCTTCCTGAGGAGAAATCAGTTTAAGAAGAGGATACGCCACCATTTTCATTCATCAGTTGGCCTGATATTTCCCAAAACCACCTCCAGATTTTAATTGGCCAATTTTATGCAAGAAAAATGTTCCTCTTGTGTCCCTAAGGAGCCTTGGTGGCACAGCGGTTAAGAGTCCAGCTGCTAATCGACAGTTCAAGTCCACCAGCTGCTCCTTAGAAACCCTATAGGGCAGTTCTACCTGCCCTAATAGGGTCGCTGTGAGTCAGAAACGACTCGACTGCAATGGGTTTTTGTGGGTGTGGTTTTTTTTTTTTTTTTTTTTTGGTTAGTGTCCCTAATGTGAAGTCAGAATGGGACTCCTAGAATTGTGGGCTCCTCTTGAAGTTAAGCTTTGTTAGGTGGTGCAATCGTCCACTTCTAAGAACTCTCAAGACAACTCCGAGGTTCTTTGCTTATGAATAAACCATTTGCCTTTCTTTTTCTTTTCTTTTTTCTTGCCGCAGGCACTAATTACACGACAATTAAAATAAGCCTTAAAGGGGTGTAATGGAGAATTTCTAACAAATCTTACTTTTTATTGGACCAAAGACAGGACTCAAAATTGGATCAATGTAGAAACACCAGATTTCTTTTAAAGGAGCTGGCATTTGTGTTGATGCAGGAAGGAATTATTACACTGATCTACTCACTTTTGTTAGTTTGGACACCTCCTCAGATAATTGTTTTCTGAGAAAGGATTAAACCTCTATATGAAACCTCTAGATGTTTCCTTTAAATGAGAACATATTTTTCTCTCTGTGTATGTATACACACACAAGCACACATACATGTATATATTTACATACATATTCATGCATATTCAATATATATTCCTGTACCTGACTTCGACATTATTTTCTTTCAGCTATTTTCTCTTAATTATGATAACGGTCATATAAATTTTGTAACAGTGGTACTCATTTATAATTCACTGGGGTTTTTACTTAGCTTCTAATATGCATTCAGTGTTAAATATGGCACGAAATGAAGGCTAATGCACACACATATACGTGCATGCACACATGCATGCACACAAGTATCACTGGGACATAAAATAAGATTTGTTATCTCCTTACTACTTTGGACAAAAGGTTTCCTTCAGCAAATATAAGACAACAAAAAGGCAAATGAATAAATTAAAAACATAAGTGTAACAATTCTTATTTTCTAATCTTAAAAAATTGGAAGTTTCTGATTGAAGAGAAAATAAAGAGGGTTCAGGATAAATATACCTGGACTTGGCATGTCATTTGGAGATAAGCACAAGTGAATTACCAGATGAGTAGAAAGTGTCTGTCTGGGTTAGAAAAATAGAAGTGTCTTCAACACACAATTCCCTCCCCCCTTTTTTTCCTCAGGACATGAGGAAGTTAACACACAAGTAGAAGTATGGAATGGCAAAAAGAAAATTAACTTTAGACTTGAATATAGACCTAGGTTGGAATCCTTGTGTCAAAGGAAGTTACTTAACTGTGCCTCAGATTCATCTGTAACAGTGGAGAAAACAACACTTACAGTTCAGGGTGGTTAAAAGGATGATAAGTGAGAACCAAATGAGGTAGTACTTGCAGATATGCTTGGTTCCTAGACATCGAAGAAGTGCTACTTTTTCCTTCATACAACCTCTGGGCTGGGCATAAATGCTACAGGAAATCCATAGAAAGAAAGACCGAAAGATGGATTAATTCTTGACTTTACTTTTGCGATTCCAAATTGGTTTTGTTGGTCCCAATGATGAACTAAATACTTTCCTTTCCCATGTATATCGTTCTCTAGCTCGAGTTACACCACTAATTTGAAGTTTTCTACCCAGAAGGGAAAGGAGGAAGAAAGAAGGAAAATAAAAAGAGGAAAGGATGAAAGGAGGGAGGAGGGAGTGAGGGAGAGAGAAGGAGGAAGGGAGACAGGAAGGAAGAAAGGGAGGGAGGAAGGGAGGAAGGGAGGAAAGGAGGCGAGGCCTCTTATTTCATGTGAGTAGTTGCCATTACAGTTTTAGAAACGGAAAGTGGGTCCAAGCATCTGCAGCCCATTACAAATCTTTGCCGCAGAAATATATGTTCTTTCTCTTCTGCTTGAGCTCGCACTCCAGCTCTTGTCCTCTCTCCCATTCATTCTGTTTCTCAGACTCTTCCAGATAATCACAGTAGGAACTAAATCATCACCCAGCAAAGGATGTGGTGATATGTGTGCAAAGTTGGTGTTGGCAAACCAATAAATAAGACATAAAATAAAAATAAAAATAAAAAAATAAATCCCAAATAGGTCTTTTTATTTAACATAAGGCCAAAGAAGCTATCAGGCGTTGCTGAATACTGTCCACTAACTGTACAAAATATCAACTGCATGCCTCGCAAACACCAAAATATCCGCTGGAATGCCATAGAAATAAATAACTTCTGCTATAAACACATGAAAACATATCAAACTGTTATCTCTTTAAACATATTGTAAATAAAAAAAATTACCAGTACTTCTACACAATAAATATTAAGAAACCATTGACATAGTTGAAATGCACTCATATAAATTAACAGCTTTAATTACATTAGCCAAACAGACATTGGTTAAAGAACTGCATGTAATATGCCAAAAAAAAAAAAATAAATCCAAAATAAAAATAAAAAACAAACAAACACCATCAAGCACAAAACATAAGAAGTTTTCAAACAAAACAGGCTTCAGATTATCTTGGCTTTCATAATTATATTTTTCTTTTAAAGAAAAATATCAACCCATTGTCAATGCACTGTTTTTCAAAGCATTTAAATAAAGGGTAAAGCCCATTGGGAATTAATACAGAAGAAATGATTCACTTTATGCATAAAAAATAAATAATAATATAGCTGAGACATGTGGTTTGCTTCTGCTCTTGAAGATGTGAACAGCTTCTAAGCATTAATTTTCTCTGACCCATACAACAGCTTCTCAGTGATACAGGGTTTAATTTAAACACATACAATGTCCACCCCCAAACTTTCTGCCCACATCTACAAATTTCATTTATTGTGTAGGTTTTCAAGGTGACTAAGTTTTTCTCTGTGCTGAAAAGGGAAGTTGCCAAAAGGCCCACAGGAAATCATTTTTTTTTCAAGTGAAGATGATAATTTGAATCTAAGTTTAATACAACTGAGGCATTTTTGTTCTTTATTTTTTTAGACTCATCTCTTGTAGTCCAGTCCCACAGGGATGAAAACAAAATTCTACCTTACTGGAGAATGCTGGCACTCTCTTTGAAAATGGAGTGTGGAATCAATCTTAAAGAAATATAAAATGGGCTGTTCTTCAGGGATAAGAAAATCCTAACTCAGTGGCCTGAAAGTCTCCTCACTTTTCTGAAAAAAAGTTATATGTATGTGTGTGTATATATATATATATATATATATATATATATATATATATATAAAATACCAATTCAGTCTACGAAATATTTATTATTCTCAAAAGACTTAGGGGCAAATCTTTTCTGAGCTTCTGAGATTCATATGGGTAGATTTTTAAGAACCTAGAGATTCACCCTGGAAAAAGATTGGAGATATATTAAGATTAGATAGAGCCACCCTTGTTTCAGGAAAAACACACCAAGGAAAACCCAGTATGGTAGAATTCAAAAGCTTTTCCTTTTGGTCTCGTGCTACTATTTGAAAAATGTGGTTGTTCACAAGGCTGCATACCCACCAACGTTATTAAAAACTTTAAATAGAATTTAAAATTATATTTCAAGGCCATATAAATTTAATGAAACTAGGTTAAAGTTTATGGATGTGTGACAACCCAATCATTTAATATCCAATTAAAATATTGTCATATAAATTTTCATTTTGCTCTGCTTCTAATTACTTTGGCCACTAATCAAACCCATTTTACCCCTAATACATTTAGGACTTAGGACTTTAAAAGATGGCATCTGTATTTGAGATGAATTGAAACTACAAAGGGGTATCTGCTGTCTTTTTAACCTCCTGCTTTTTCCACTGCCTTGACCATCTCGGCCATATCACAGTGAGCTGAGACTGTTTCCTCTGGCTCTTTTCACAAGTTCCAGAATCAGTTCTGACAGCAATGAAGAGACCGTTCAAAAGGCCCTCAAAGTTTTCCATGAAAATTTGGAGAGTTGAACATGGCCATCGACTCCTCTTCTTAAAACCTTCCCCATTACACCTACCCTTCTCACATGCGGGATTTCCTAGCCAATGATTAAGAGGGGGAAAGTGCCAATTTTGTATGTTCTCCCTCTCATGTCTTGAGTAGAATCCACTCCTGAGCTTCTAATGCAGAACATGCTGTATTTCCTGCATTAAGAAGGGGTGGACCCCTAAACCTAGGAAGCACATTTGCCCTGTAATGAGATTCATTTAATTTGGCTACACACAGACTAGTGTTATAGTTTATTGATGTAGCAGATTTTTCAAGAAGAGCTAAATCACCTTTGTAGTACTTCTTGCTGTTATTTATTTTCCTACAATTTAATTTTTTTCAAAGTCTACGAATTGACGTAGGGCTGAAAGCCTTGTATTTTTACAGAGTACTGATGCCTGTAATTCCCCCCTTCCCCCAATTATTAGCAATTCTGTCACAATTTTCCAAAGATTTTTGCTAACCTAAAGCAAGGCAGCAAAAATAAGACTCTGTGTTTTCTAAAAGCAGAGAAATGAATAACATATTAGCTGTTATAGGCAAGCTAAATGCTGTGGGATAAATTAGATAGAAACAGATTTAAGCTTCAACTTTGATATTTATAAAACAATGTAGTTTTTGTTTTTTGTTTTTTTTTTGCATTTGATTCAATACATACAAACTTCTGCATCAAGAGTTTTGGCTCTAACTTAAAATATTCGGAATTTATTAGGGTTTCCATCCTCGTTCCCTCTTAACTATTCCTCTTGCTCTCTTAACACCAATTTCTTCAACTTTTAACCATTGACAACAACATTTAGCCCAGCAGGTGCAGATCATGTTTCTCATAATTGAACTTTAATCATAAAAAATGTACTGAACTTTTTATTCCAGCCCAAATAGTTATTTTCTCCCCAAAAGATTGGGTTGATTTAAGATTGATTCCAGTGGATACTATCTGTAAATAGGAAAAAAAAAAAAAAAATCAGCCCAGAATTTTGGTTAACATGGATTTCCTGTTGTCCTCTGCAGGTGATAACTTGTAAGAATGGGAGGGTCTGGGGAAGAAAAAGAAGGAAGTTTAATCCCTGTACATCTAAAGAGGAACTTTCTGAATATTCTCTGGAATTTCCAAGCTTTTGTTTCCCATCCAAATTTTTGAAATGTGCCCACCTAGTTCAGAGTAAAAGCAAAAACTATATAGCCTATCCTTCTTAAAAATACTGTGTTTTGCACACAAACATTCATTGCTTTAAGAACATTAAAAAATGACAGCCTGAAGTGCTTAAAATGCATAAGGACATGATACAATACATGTATATATACACACAGATATGCTTATGCACAAGCAATGTATATATACACATACAAGCATATAGCGTTTAATGAATCTGATTGAACTTGATTTCCAACAGTGTACAGCTACTGTACATCCAGTATGAAATGTCCTGTTTCATGGATGTAAAAGGAGTCAAAAACCAAACTTCTCAGGTCTCTTAAGCCTGATCAAAATCCCCCCTACTCAATCTTGAATCCAAACCCCTGACTCATTAATGGTGAATGATACCAACCACAGACAGACTGTTTAAAGGCTCACACAAATGTCTTTGGTGTATGTGTCTATTTTTTAAGGTACAAAATAATAATAATAATTATAATAATAAAAATAGCTATTTTGTGTGCTGTAGCAGTTCTTTTATAGCTCACATTAAGTGCAGCTCTTAACCTCCCCCCACCCACCCCAAGAAAATACTTGTTAAATAAGGATTAGACAGGTCAAACACCATTGTAGTGCAAATAGTAAACGATAAAAAAAAAAAAAAAACATTTACAAAATATAGAAATGTTTGGATCCAACAGATGGACAAACATATTCCTTTCAAGTATCTCTCCTTGAAGAAAATAAAAATTAATCAGGTTACTTCCAATACAAAAAAGTCTCTCTTTTTGTTCTCTCTCTGGTAAACAGTTTCAAACCTATTAGGTTGCATAGTTCTAAGATCAAAAGCACCTTAACGAAATATAACTTGGTATTCTTTTTCCTTGATCCTTTCACTCTTTCCATTCTTGCTCTCAAATTTTTTTTTTTTTGATGTTGTTTTTTTTGTTTGGTTTGGTTTTGTTGCAAAAGTGGTGCAGAAAAAGAAAGTGTGACCACCTGCACAATATTGTTATTTCACCAGGATGTGTTATGTATGTGGTGTGTGGAAATGCCTGTGTGTGTGTTGTGTATGTGTGTGTGTATGTTGATATAAACAGAGATAGTGTCACACAGACATACTTTATGACTTAGGGAAATTGGGTGGGAAGGTGCCTGTGAATGGCCCTTTCAAACTCATGGCTTTCTCGATGCTATTTGGGACGTGATAGTCCACATTATTGCAGACTAGACAAGTTGACTTCAAGGCTCACACTGAAAGGGAACCAGAGGGGAAAGAGTGCCATCCCCGTCTCAACAACTGACGTCATCAGTTTGATGTTGGAAGAAATGAAGGGTACACCATTCTCCCTTTTCCTCCCCATCCCCAGTTCCTTCTCTGCTTCATCTCTGAGCCCTGGCTACGGACTTTTCCACATTTTCCTTCATCTGTTTCAGGTTTCGTTCTTAGTTTGGGTTTTTTGTTGTTTTTTCGTTTTTTTGTTTTTTTGTTTTTTTTTTTTTTTTAAATTTCTATTTTTCTGATCACTTAACTCAGAAACCTTAAAAAAATTTCTTCATTTTGCCACTGTCTTCTCTGGGCAACTCTTGTTCCCTTTCCCCCTGGGCCTGGCAACTCTATGAGCACCCACACTCCTCCACTATCATGTTCTGGATGTCCTTTTTGATGATGTTTTGACCATCGTCATAGTACAACATGGACATGGGTCTCAGCTTGGTGGGTACACAGCACGACTTGAGGTTGGCGAAGGGGCTGTGGCCCCGCATGCGGTAGTGGTTGATGACTGTCGAGTGGAAGGAAAGCGAGGAGCCCGACGTGCCCGCTATATGGCTGGGGCACTCACCCTCGCAGTAGTTGGCGTGGTAGCCAGAGGGTGCGATGATCCAGTCGTTCCAGCCAATGTCCTTGAAACTAACAAAGAACTGCTTCTTACAGCAGATGTTGACCTTGCCATCACACTCCAAGCCCCGCCGCCGCCGGCGATGAGGGTGGTCTTCAGACTGTCGGGCCTGCAGCATGAGGAAAGGTCTGTGCGATTGCTCCTTCTCATCCTCCCCTCCTGCCCCTCCGTCACTGCCATCCTTCTTCTTCTTGCCCAGGAGCACCAGGCTGGCACCAGTCTCCTGGCACTGCTGACAGGCAATCCGAACGTCCAGGGAGCTCTTGCCCTGGTCCAGCAACCGCTGGATGCTGCTGGAGGTGGGAAAGATGTGCCAGGTGCTCTTCCGAGCATCCACTACCTTCTCTGATATGAGCAGTTCACTCCTCTCGCCCTTCAAGCCCACTTCCTCGGCCTCCTCCCCTGCATCCAAGCTGCCCTGCGGGTGCTTCTGCTGCTGGAAGAGGCGGATGGTGACTTTGGTCCTGGTCCTGTTGGCCTTAGGGACTTTTAGGAAGAGCCAGATTTCTGCACGCTCCACCACCGAAAGGTCGCTGCCTTCCTTGGAAATCTCAAAGTGCAGCATCTTCCTAGTTGTGCCTGAAGATGAAACAGCACAAGAGAGATCAGGGACATGCATTAAATCCTGAGTTAGCATTTACTCCCTAATTTCCGGCAAGTATGAGTCTTCTATTCTAGATCATCTAGAACAGGGCCCAGCAAACCACAGCCAGTAGGTCAAATCCAGCCTGCCACCTATTTCTGTTAAATGATTGAAAAAAGAAAATAATATTTCATGAAGTATGGAAATGATATGAAATTCAAATTTCAGCATCCGTAAGGTTTTATTGGGACACAGAGATGTTCGTTCCTTTATGTATTCTCATTGGCTGCTTTTGTGCTACAACACATCGTTGAGTAGTTGTGACAGAAACCACCTGGTCTGCAAAGCCTAGATTAATTCCTATCTGGTCCCCTACAGACATGTTTGCTGATCCGTGTTCTAGAAGAGAAAAGGCCTAGACCTGCATGCCTGCTGCAGCCCCCACCAGCCGCATGTCTGGAGACTAATATGTTTGTCTCCATTTCACCTTCTGCAAAATGGGAATGGCAAGAATGACATGTGACCTATATTCTCACAAGTTTGGAAGAATCAAATGGGAAAACACCAAATGTAAGCTGTAGCAGGCTGTGGAAATATTACTCTCACGAACATACACAAACACACCCCCACCTGTGTCTGTCGTGTGCGTGTCCAGACACTAGGTTAGCCTCTTCTTCTCTCGTCACAACTCTGTTTAGCCCCCCCCCACCCCCACCATCATTTCTTTCCTGCATTAAACCAAACAAACCCATTGCCATTGAGTCAATTCCAACTCATAGCAACCCTACAAGACAAAGTAGAACTGCCCGATAGGGTTTCCAAGGAGTGGCTGGTGGATTCAAACTGCCGACATTTTGGTTAGCAGCTGCAGCTCTTAACCACTGCACCACCGGGGCTCCTGGATTACTCCTTTTTAATTTGCCTCTGTGGTATTGAGTTGGGCCTCTCCTCAATCATTTCTATGTTAAGCAACTAAAGGAATGTTTTTCACAGGAACATGTGATCATGTCAGTTCTTCTCCAAGGCCCTTTAGTGACTTCCTGTTGCCCTCAGGATAAAAGAGAAACTGCCCAGAACTCCAGGGTTCTGCGTAAGTTACTCTTTCCTCCAGTTCTCTGGGGTCTAACTACATGGTGTTTCTTTGAGGTCTTTGAGACACTCTCTCTTGCCTCCAGATAGTCAAACATGCTGCTCCTTCTGCCTAGAATATTCCTGCTCCTCAGCACCACCGTCACAAAACATACAACAGTAGTGACTAACTTTAATAATGTTTTAGTTATCAAACCGAATGACACTTCCTCTAGAAAACCTCCCATGAAATCTCCCCCACCCCCACCCTCCAGCCAGTCCAGTTTACGTGTCCCCAAGGTCTGAGGTCCTATCTGTCTCATTCACTGTTATTGCCCAATGCTTAGTAGAAAGTAGGCAATTACTAGACAAATTCCATTACTGAATGGAGGCCTTCTTACCATCGAGTTTTTTAGATTAAGAGAGCCATCCCTGCCTCTGAATCCTTCATGTTTGCCTCCTTCCCGTCTGATCGCAGCTTACTGAGCACCAATAGCATGTTTCAAATAGCAGTTTATACTAATGCTATGTCCCTGGGTGGTGCAAATGGTTAACATGCTCGGCAGCTAACCAAAAGGTTGGAAGTTCCAGTCCACCCAGAGGCACCTTGGAAGAAAGCCATGGCAATCTACTTCCAAAAACCCAACCATTGAAAACCCTATGGAGCATAATTCTACTCTGACACACATGGGGTGGCCATGAGTCACAGTTGGCCCGATGGCAACCAGTTGTCTACTAATGTTATAGGGCAAATCTCTGCATTGTCAAGCAGTTGGGTTCAAGGACCACTCAGTTCTTGCCTAGCTCTCAGATTAGAATGTCATCTGTTTCCTTCCCTTTTCATAAGCACCTGTATGTTTAATAAACATTGTTTATTCATGTAACCATGTTCCCTGTAGGGAGCAGGTGTCCAGACTATAGTTGTCTGATTCATCAACTATTTCCCTTCACTTATATTTTGACCACTTGGTCAAAATATACAGAAACATGCCCTCTATTTACGTGACCACCTCCTGCAAGTACCTGCTTGCAACTGTCTGGCTGTCCATACCTACACATGAATCCCAAGCACAAATCTGAGGACAATGTTAAAAGGTTTATCTTATAACTCGCAACTCCCTCTGAGGATCTCCCTGCCTGGATTTCTATAGCTAGCGGAAATCCAGGCATACTTATCACTCTCGGGCTTGAGATGTTTACGGTACTATAAATTTTAGGCACAGTTTCAAGTTCTCTGTAGCAGAAGGCAGGATTTTCTGTGCACTGCACACTGTCGGTTCTGTTCCTAATTTAACACACTCTGCACACTGTGATTATGATAGTGGTAAATTCACTGAGGGAAGGGCCGAGAAGGGCTGCACGTTTATAAGAAAGGCTCTCTGGAGTCTTTGCATAGACTTGCTAGGACGCTGGCAAGGATGGTGATGATGATGGTGAGGGAAGTTCCTCTGACTCCCACCTCATGTCCCTGGCAGGAGTTGAAATGAATACTGAAGCTGGGTTTATGATTAGATCACCAGAGCGTGGAGCAGTTAGAGAGGGAAGCTGTCTTTTAAGGAAACATGATGACTCTTTATTAAAAATGTGAATCCAGTATCCTCTTTGCAAAGAACGGATGGGTGATGGTTTTGTTGTTGTTTGTTTGTTTAAGAAAGCAAGAAAGAAGATTCCAGGAAGGAGAGCTTAATCATTTAAATCTACAATACAGTCAGCAGCAGATCTTAAGTTGTTGGGTTCTTCCAAGACCAGAGGAAAAGGATGACCGAAGCCTCCAAGATGGGGCAGCGGGAGAGTGCGCAGGTTCTTCCCAGGCAGCGTGGGAACGCCTGCCCGCCCTGCCCGTTCTGTGGAGAATGTTAACAAGCTACCTGCTGTTTCCCCTTCTGCCTCTACACAGGCCAGCTTCTGAAATCCTAAACTGCGCAGGGTGTCACTGTAAAGACAGAGAGATAGTAGCTGCTAAATTAGAGAAGGCAGAGGGCACAGGGTTGTGTTTTGTTTTTCGAGGAAAGAGTGAAACTGGAGCTTCAGACTGATCTCCAGGATGGGAAAGCTACCTGGGTCTCAGGTAACGCATTCCCACAGGCTCTGCTCTTACCCACACTTGACAGATGGGGTTGAGAGTGAAGGTAGACGGCCCTTAGGTAGAGAGAGAGTCCAGATGGTAGTGCTGACCGGCACACACTGGTCTTTCCATGAACACAGCCCAGAGAAGTCTACAGATGCTAGGGAGTAGGGAATCGGGGCAGTGCAGGGAGGGAGGAAAGGCTGATTGACCGAACTGAACAAGTGACAGCCACATCCAAATTGCTCTTGTGGGGCCAGGGAGGCTGCTTACAGCCACACAGCCTACAGGACAGCCCCTCATTTTGTGAGAGCGGGTTTCTAATGCGTGATAGAGCCCCACCCGCTCTTCACAAGCAGCTGTACTTGGAGGCAAATGATTTAGTGTTCCTGAGAGAGGATCGTACAAAGAGAGTACTCATTCGAGGGGGCTCAATCTGTCAGGTGCTGTTATATCAGGATCAGAGAGTCATCATAAAATGACTTTCATCCTGGACTTGGCTGGTAATTAACTACATGGCATCGCCTGCGTGGTTTGGGGAGGCATGCACGCTGATTTATGCACCCGTTTAATTATCTGAACTGAAAGACTCTGTTCCCCGTATTTGCATCCATTGCCTGCCTGCCTCAGCTCTCCCCCATATTTCTGACATTTGGATTTTCCCCCTACTAACTGACATGCCTGTCGCCTCCTTCTCCTGGTGTCCATTTCTGGAACTGCTGTTTGTACATTGCATGATATTTTACCAGGCAAAAAAAAAACAACAAAAACTGAGATCCAATTTCATGAACACGCTGTTGCCATAATGCTCAGGAGAACAGGGGGAAGAGAGAGACTCAAGTCTTCCTAATGTCTACCTGACGTGCAGGTACATTTTACAAGTTTTTTTGTATTCTTACTTGTTAAGCAGTGTTTTTTTTTTTTTTTTTTTTCTGTTACATTAGCTTTCATTGCAGAAGGGGGCGGGGAGAATGAGATGGCTGGAAGCTGAGATGGAATTATATTTTTCCGTTCTGCAGGCTTCAGAAATATATCAAAACCCTGAGGCTTCTCAGGGTTGAAAAACGTCATAAATAACTAGTCAATTTATGATATTCCCTTTATCTGTATATTACCCAAGAGAGATTGCCATTCTGCAGTGAAGCGGTCAAGATGCCCCGATCCTCAAATCTCTACGCATAACAATTTGGAAAAAGGGAAAAGGTTGCCTGAAGCTGAGGTGTTTAGGGTCAATCTCTAATCAGTTTCAGGTTGGACTTAAATATCTCTTGCTGTAAAATCCTGAAATGGAAGCTGTCCCACAATGCTTTGTGAACAGGTAGAGCATTAGTTTATACAGGTGTGCCCTGGGTTCCTACACTATTACCTATCTAACCAGATATGGCTGGTTGCTTTGCTAACCTTTCATTACCTACTCTTTGATAACATTCTTTTCATCCTCTGTGCTATTTTTTCCCTCCCGAGGGCTTGTGAGGCAAGGCGTGTATCACAGCCTGCTGTGCCTGAGTAATTCACTAAGAAAGTCCTACGCAAACCCATGTGGGCGATAATATTTCATCACTTAAGCCTCTATGAGCCTGGTGGACACATATCAAAGGGAGAAGGGAGAAAGGTGCAGGAAAATGGGCACGAGGGATAAAGGTTGCACCTTACAGGAAGTACCTTTCAAACGTTGTGGGGTGGGAGGGATTGGACAGAAGAAAGATTGTGTAAGCTGGAGGTAAAAAAAAAAAAACCCTAAAAGGATATTTGCAGCAGAGTTTCCTTTGCTTCCAGAATTATTCACATGTTTTTAAAATAACTTAATCATGAAGGAATGCCAAGGGTTAAGCAGCCAAGCCTGGTTGTTCCCTTCGCCTCACTGAGATGCAAAAAGCTACTCATCCAAAAGGCCACCATCTCAGAATTGTGGTGCATAAACACTTCCAATTAAATAAGCAACCCACACAAGCAACGTTTCCAGGTTCATTTTTCCTCACCAGGATCCTGCTTAAAGTATGCTGCCCTTCTACGTATGGGTCATAATTATGTCTCTCACATTAATATGGAAAGCCTTGTTGTTTATATAGAGCATTTAAATTCACCATTGGGGGGAAAGCTTCGCTGTAAAAAGTGACTGTTAGTTTAATTTTCCATTCTTCACCAAGGTTTCACTGTGCCTAGCTGTGGGATTGTCACTGGCAAGAGGACACCCATTTACAACATGTGTGTTCTTTGAAGCACTAGCTTTGCATTTGGACTGTATTTCAAAGGGTTTCTGCAGAAGGCAGTAAGTGAGCTCTTACAGGTTATTTCTCCGCTAGCTTCCAAAAGAGACTCTTGCCAACAGTAGAATCACAGGTTTGGTCCCAAACTATCTTGGTTAGTTTTTTAGACTTAATATCTTTCCTTGGGATCCAATGTGGATCTTTAAATGCTCACCCACATTCATCATCAGTGCCCTACTACTTAAATGTGATTTAAAAAAGAATGGGAAATATTCAGGGAAAAAAGGGTTTTAGGTTCCCAAAAGAAGTAGAAAAAATACCTAAGTTTCAACCCACTGACTTTCAGAGATTTCTTCCATTCCTAAAAAAAGTTCCTGAGAACTTCTACACTTTGGAGTTTGGGATCTAGGAACCAGTCAAGTATGAAGAATTCTGAAGTACAGCTAAGAGATCATGCTCAAGTAGATTTTAGCAGAAGAGGGGCCAAGATAAATATGTGTTTTCACAAAAAGTGCCTGGGAAGGTATTACTGCCAGTTCCCCATGATATCCACCCTGACACTCCCACCCCCACCCCAATACACCTACTTTACAAGTACAAACCACTATTAACTTCTTTCTATATCTTGTCTCCACACTCTCTGTATGGAAATAAATGCATCCTCAGAAGCTGAACACCATGTTCCCACAAGGCGTTAAATAAATAGGTTTTTTCCTCCCTGTTCGAAGTCACTTGTCATTTGCTGCTGGTGAAAAGTGTTGGTAAGGCAGGCAAACCAGGGAAAAAAACAAAACAGTCATGGGGGACGGAAGATGTTTTTTGTAAAAGCACAGGCGACCGTATTAGGGAGAGACGTGAGCAAATCAGTATTGCTGATGATTCATGATCACATTTCTCCACTCTCTGCTTTGTTTGCTTTTAAAATTTATCACTCCTCTGCCGCCGTCCATAGCACTACGGAATGTTCACATGTATCACTACTATTCCCATGTGCCTTCCTTCTGTCTCAGTTAATGTATTATAGGTAGTTTTTTGTTTTGTTTTGTTTTGTTTTCCCCATCCCATAAAATCCTAACTTTTTTCTGGAGGATGAGAGGAAGCGAGAGGTAACTGATAATCACTAAGATCATGGGCACTCCAGACTGGGAGTAGGTGAAACTGCATTTCCCTAGAAGATTAACTGGCGAGCAGCAAAAGTCTTTGGAATGTGCCCTCTTGTGGCCAATCATTTCCCATTATTCAGAGAAGAAAGTGTGTAACCGCTAAAAGCATCCTTCAATGAAGGGTAATTTCACAGGGAAGTTCAGAAGACTGGCTTGGACTGATAGGCGTCAACTCCACTCTGAGATGTCGTTCTTGAGGTGGGGGAAAAGAGACATCCGAGCAAACCTTCTCAGACCCCTATTTGGGCACTGCAAATTTCTAACTCAAATCTTCTGTAAATAGTATTCTCCAAAAGGAAAGATTTATGTGTTGACGTCACCAATACCTGGGCTGTATGAGCATTTTCCACGTCTTGATGTTTCATTTGTCTTTCCCTGCCCTTTTTTTTAACAAGTGTGAACAGTTGCTAAGTTAACAACCAGAATCAGCACATAAATTTGGCAGCATATATAATGTTGGAGACTCAACATTATATTGTTATTGTACATTAACTGGCCAGCTATTGTCATGAATAAAAATAAGGTAAAATATGACACAGCAGCAGGCCACTGACAACTGGCAGTTATAGTGGTAGTTGGCTTAGGTTTACTCATCCCTTCTGCCTTTCTTTCAAAGAGATGACGTCTCTTTAAGGTCTTAAGGTAAACGCTGAGGATTCTGTCACAGCCAAACAAAAATCACACTAACCTTGGTGAGCAATCTTGGGTGGCATACATAAAAAGACAAGCATTTTTGTTTACTGAAATAAATGTCAGAGAGCCTTAGAGGATTCCCCACCTCTCATTCAATAACACTCACATTAGCTTTACAAAGATGGGGCACTTTCCACCTGAGCACAGTGGGGCAAACTCAGTTGAAAGAGTTCTAGGCACTTTAGCTTTTGAAGTTCCTCAACTGTGGTTACCAGGTCTTGGTTTTATTAAACAATCAAAGAGAGAAAAAACAAAAATTAAACACATATCCCAAAACTGAGGAATCTTGTAGTCGGTGGATATGTGTCTATGGCATGCAAATGGGTGACAGTTTTATTGACTAGATTCTATGCTGTACAAAACAGTTTATAAAGAAAAGAAAAATGCATGCCCTTTCCTATTCTCCGAAACTCTTGACATTCCACAGAGTTGGAATATTATTAAAATGTAATTATTCCAAAAGCCACAGAGATAGATCTTTGCTATTCCTTTTCACATGTTCACTACAATCTTTCGGATGATAAATCTCTTTATTGGGTAGCAAAATCCGCATGAAAATGCCCACATGGTACTCTACTGGGAGAGTAGATTGTCTACCATATATGATATCATCAAATCTGTGATGTTACGTTGAATCAACTTGAAGTTGATGTGTGAAACTTCTTAGACGAGAAAAATAAGCAAATATACTAAAATTTTCTAAGAATCCAGCAGCTCACCCAAAGTCATGTTGGAAATTCATCCAGGAGAAGTTTTCTATTACAGACCTTAAACTTTAGACAACATATAAATCAAATGAATCACCTTTTTAAAAAAAATAGCTCCTTTCTTTCCAATCAAATACCTCGCAGAAAAGTAAAAAGGACAAGACCTCATATAACTGAGAAAAAGATTGGCACTAAGATGAGGGCCATAGTACAGACGGAATGGAAATGGTCAAATTCTTTCCCTGCAGAAGTCCCTGAATGCCAAGAGAGTGATTTGCAATGAACGTCCAAGAAGTCAGAAAGAAGGGTGCATTGCTAGCATCAGGTGTAGAGTTAAATGGCTGACGGTTGGGTTCGCGGTCAGTTAGCGGCTGAGGGCATTGGTATACCTTGTCATAGGATGATGGTAAAGCCAACTGAATAGGCACTTGCATCTGGGGCCATCACAGGTGGCACTCAGTATATAAAATCATATGTAGATCCCTTCGTGTCAGGATACGGAATCCATTCCACACAGGGCCCAACGCATAAGCATTTTCTTTCCTACCTTACAGTGATGAAAAATTAGGTGGCCACTCAAAAACTCCAACCTGACTCTTTCACTCAATAAACTTCAGAAGATAAAGTCATAATTATCGAGTGTCACTGCCTGGGAAGTTTGTGGGGCACTAGGACTTCTCCAGGGGGACGCCATGAAGCCAGCAGCCTATCTGCTCCCCAGAAAGAAATTCCAGGTCTTGCATGGTTTTCTTGAAAACAGAACATCTGACTCAACAGGTTTTCAGGGTTGGAAATTCTGAGTGTTGCCTTAATTGTTTATACTGCTGCGGCAAACTTTTAAACAAAAATGCTGGGAGTCCCTACACATACTTTACTGGCCATATGCTCTACCGAACAAAACAATGGCATTCCTTTCAAAGGGATTTGCCAAAGGGTGCAATTCTGGAGCCTAGCATTACCACGAAAGTAACATGGCATTAACACGTGTGTGTTGCTCAGGCATGCACGGGCTTGCAGGCATGCAAAGGGATCTGTGTCACATAACTGTACAAATAACCTGGCTCCACACTTTTGACAGGTATTTTCTATTCAGCAACAGGTTAGTGTGTTCCTGGGCTAACGATTAGGATCTATTTATTCAAGTTCTTCCTCTTAAGGATTGAGTGAGAGTTCAGCGTAGTATCTGAGAGCACTTTGTCAACGTTGCATTCCTTGGCAGAGGGCTCTCAGTAACTTTACAGAGAACAAAACTCTTTTTTTTTTTTTTTTTTGGTTCAGTCAGTATTCCAAAAGTGACTGCCGATTCAATGTCAACTGCCCCCTGAAGCAGCTCTCTCCTGCCTCGAATGTGGTGCCTGTGCAATTGTAGAGAATTTCTAAAGGTAAAAATGACTCTCACTAATAAATATCCCCTGCTTCTTCCCTGATTGGACTTTTAAAGGGGAAGGGTTGTTTTAAGACCATGACTTCATCTGTGCCCTTCCACCCCATCAACCCTACTCCCACCCCACCCCACCCCCAATAAAAACTTTGGATGGGGTTTGGAAACCTCCTCTGCTTCCACGCGCCTGAAAATGCCCCGGCTTCCATCCGGCTCGGCTCAGATCTGGTTTTATAGGCAGGGCGAGGGAGCCCCTCGCAGACCGGCTTCCAGCACGATTGGCCCCAGAGCTTCCTCCCGGGGTGACCAGCTGAGTTTAGCAAGTGTAAGCAAGTCGCCTCCAGCCAGAGCTCGACCTAGAAGAATCCGTTCTGCGGAGCCCTCTCCCCTCCCTGCCGCCCCTGCGCCCGCTCCCGGCACCTAATCACTAATAACCTCGCCAAGCAGTTTCCAGCTGGAGGGAGAAGTTCCTCCCGGGACTGTCAAAGACAGACCCTGTGTCCCCTTTTTCCCCCCGCCGCTGCCAGCACCCACCTGATTCCGCGAACGTGATGATCTCGGAGGTCTGCTCCAGGAGTTCATTCATTTCTGCCCTCCGCCCGATGTCGTCCTCGATCTCCACGTACCCGTTCTCTCCCACTTTGCCCACATGAAGCTTCCTGATGGCGTTCAGAAGCGCCGCCTTGGGCACCGGCTGGGTGACATCGGGTCTCTTCTTCAAGTGCAGCATGTTTAAAATGTGCCTCTTGACGGCCTCTACCATCTCCGGCTGAGAGTTGGGTACATCCTTGGGGAGGGTGGCCAGGGCACAGGCCGGACAGTCGGGGTCTGCACTGTGCCCCTCGGATCCCGGGGTGGGGGAACTCCTCACTATAATCCAGCAACTCGCCAACAAAAATCCTCTCAGCCAAAGCAAGGGCATCCTGGCAGCAAAAGTTGTTGTGATTGCCTTTTTCAAAGGCCCTGCTTTTCCTCCCCCCTCACGCACAGGTTTTGTGTGTGTGTGTGGTTTTTGGGGTTTTTTTCCTTCTCCTCTTCAGCAAATTCTCTGGAACAAGAACAAAAAGTTTTCTGTGAAGTTTTGTTTGCAGGTTCCCTCTCTGAATGCAGTGAGTGCTGTAGGTTTGTGGCTGTCAGGGAGGAGAGTCCCGACTGTCTCCGAGTAAGAGAGAAGGAGGGAGGGAGAAAGGGAGGGAGGGAGGGAGGGAGAGACAGGGTGGGGGAGACAGAGACTGAGAGAGGAAGGGAGGGAGAGAGACAGAGAGAGAGGAGAAGGGGAGAGAGAGAAGGGAGAGAGGGAGAGAAGGGGGGAGAGGGAGGGAGGGAGGGAAGGAGGGAGAGAGAGAGAGAGGGAGAGAAAGAGAGAGAGAGACAGAGAACGGATTGGCCCTAAGTGAGTGAGTGAATGGGAGAGGGAGGGAGTTTGTCTGCGAGTTAAGGCTGTGATTAGGGAGGGAGGGACAGCCCGTTTTCTGACAGGCTGCCTTCCTTCTGCTCACTGCTCCCTCACACACACCTCTCTTCAAATATCACCATTCTCGGGGGTTCTACTTTCTTTTCTAAATACATTCCCCTAATTTGTTCGACTTCTTTCTTTTTCTTTTTCTAGCCCATCCCCTTGCTTCACCTTCTTCCTCTTTTTGCAGAGGGGGAAAAACCCAAACACACTATCTCAAACAGGGATGACTTGATGGAAAAAGTATGCCCCTAGTGCTCCTCCACCCCACCTAATCGCAGTCCGAGTTGAGGAGGACGCCCACCTGGCCCAAAAGGTGGGGCTGTGGGGGCTGTGGAGGCTGGGAGGTCCTGGCTGACAGGTAGTGGAGGTCAGGAAAGACGGGCTAAGGAGCAAAGGTAGCTGCTTTGGTGAATTGTTCTGGCCTGAATGAATCTGAGAAGAGATGTTCCTTTTCCCCATTCATTCACATTTAAATGTCCGGGGTTATCAATGCTGGCAGGCGATCTGAGGGGGAACGCAATAGAACTTTTGTTTGGGATCATATAACACACTATACCTTTCCCAACTGCAAAATGTGGCAGGGTATCAATGGCAGGCAGCATTTGACATGCCATGTCCTATGAAGCTGTTCTCCCCTCTCCTCTTCAGCCGCCCGCTGGTGCCCTGCGCACAATCACGCTCACAAATTACAGCCTACCACTGCTTGCCCTGACTTCACAGATAAAATGCAAAATGCATTCAGCCTTTCTCACATAATTTTATACAAATCGTGAACTCCTTTGACTTGAATAACTGGCCCTAGGGGAAAAGCCTCTCTAAAATACATTGGCAAACCATTTTCTCTGTCACGTGGGAGTTTGTTCAGCTTGTCTCCTACCCCTGTCCCCACCAGTACATTCATGGGCAGGCTCCTATACTGCTGCTTTCTGCCTCAAAGGAACAGCACAGATGAAATCATCATGGATTTTAGTGTCCACAGAAAAAGAAAAATGTGAATTTTTAAACAATGACTTTCTGAAGGTTATTTTTTTTTTTAATACCCCACCCCCACCCCAGTTTTTCATTTTCTGTCTTACGGCTTTTATCTTGCAGAAGTATCTTTAAGAGGTCCATCTGTTAAAGCTTTCCTTCCCTCTCAGTTTCTTTCCCACACATAAGCCCTCTGTGTTTCTGTAGATACAGTCAGTTTACATCTGACACCTAGTGTGTTCAGAGCATTACAGTCAAGCAATGCAGTTTGGGTGGAAAAAAAGTAATAAATATCGTTACTACAAGCATAAGATCTGAGGACAAGGAAAGTGAGAAAATTGTGACTCTACGTTCAAATTACAGTCCAGTTTGCACAGGTAACAATGCTTTTCTGAATTGCATACACTGCCCCCTTTCCCCAAATCAACTGTTTGCAAGACTTTTTCTGCTACCAGCCATCTATCTCCTTTGGGGTTTCAGTTCCACAAACATCAGTGACTCTGCTATTATGGCTAAGACTTTGTCAACGTTGCCTAAAGTGCTTGAAGTTTTGGTGAGGGCGAGTGAAAAAGAATTGGGGGAGCATTTGTATTATAATTGTTTAATTAAACATCTTTGTAATATAATACTTAACATGATCTACCTATTTGGAGTCCCATGTACAGTACCCAAAGCATTTTGTAGTCCAATTAAATTTTACAAGAGACTCTGAAATAGAACTAAAAGCTTACTGACTCAGAACAACTCAAAAGTCCGAATAGTAGCATTAAGATAAGTGCAACTTATCAATATTTGGATTCTCTCTGTATGTGAGTATGTGTGCATTCTCTGAATTTATTGTTTGCGAATGTAGCTCTTAAAAATAGTTTTCTCTTTGGCATATGTACTTGCATGTATGTGCTGAGTGAGTTGCATAAACACACGATCTATTTGCATGTCCTAAGACTATTAAAAGCTGCATTAACCTGCCTAAGGAATATAAAAAGGTACAGATCACAACTCCCAGAGACATGCCAATAAGTTGTAAAACCCCTTCTAGCCCTTCTGATTATGAATGTGGAAATAGTTCATAAGCAAGAGTTAAAAAGCATTACCTTCCTGGTCCTCTCTCTTTCAGCAGACTCTTCTATCATGTGGTAAGAGCTGTCTGAGTTCCTCCCTCATGGTATTGGCACTGGGAAGTTTTATACTGTACTACTTATTTGCACACTCACACATTGGTACCACTCAAACAGAGGAGGGCTGGGGCTTTGTTGGGGATTGGTTAGAATCAGCATGACATCAGCGGATGACTGGTTTTTCCAGTGTGAGACATATTTCATAATTCATTATCTAATGGAAAGCCCTGCTTGCCTGCTTGTGACAGTGCTGGGTGATACTTGGAGCCAGTGAATCCTCTGGCTGTGACTAGAATCAAGCAGACAGAGCTCCCTGAGTGTCCAACTTCCAACTCTCCTTTTACTGCCCTCATCCACACGCGTCTCGTTATATTCAGGTTCAGTTTTATGTCTTTACATAAAACATCTGTTACCTCATGAAGTTGCCTCTGTTTACAAAGTATTTTCTTGTTTCTTACAGAGATTCTCATTTTATTTTTTTTAAGAAGATTCTAATTTTTTTTTTCAATAAGATCCTTCATTCAGGATGAATCTGGAAAACAGACACACCCATAAGATGGTAGTCTCTCCTGCCCTGACTTACAGTATTATTTTACATCTTGAAACTGAATGCCTGCTTCATAAATCATTTATCACCAAGAACTCTGGAAATAGTCATTCTTTGCAACTGAACTTTATAAGTATCCTTCCCAGGTTTTTAGAATCACAGCCTACTAACTTGCAAAGGAAAAACAAAACAAAATCTCACAGATCATTCTTCTTTTACCAGAACTTCAAGTCCTATGATCTCTAAATTATTATAAATATAACATGAGATTAATTTTAAAAATGGTCAATGCTCCTTGAATGAGGAGTAAAGTTGGTCAGTACTGTTTTGTTGTTTTTTTGTTTTTTGTTTTGTTTTCTTTCGGGGGGAGGTTTGTTGGCAAGCCTGGGAAATAAGCCAGGAGAAAGGAATTCTCAGATAAAAATGGTGGAGAACGGTTGTTTGAAGGAGTATAGTTGCAGCATAAGCCGGATCCTCATGACAAGTTGGATAAAATGTGCAAAATTGGGAGCTAATGAAAGCCATATGACCCAATATGTTGTTTTGTATGCAGGATTTAACATGCATAAAATAAACTTTTCACTGTGCCCACAAGCAAAATCTAGAGGCTCTGGCCTCCTGATGTGTGGTTTACACAGGTTCCTTTAGGACACCAGAAGTTGTCTGTGTGAGAGGGTCTCTCCTGGCTAAATACACAGAGAGTGTATAAGCTGAGCTATAGATAGAGGGTGAAAAAAATCTAAGAACTGGATCTGCAGAAATGAAGTAGGACATAAAATCATGAGGTTGTAGCGGAACAGAGGGAATCTGAGAGGAAAAGATAGACATAGGTGAATCCCAGACCTGCCTGCCATTTTAGAATTGGATGAACTTAAACCCTCCCTAAGAAAGGAACTTCACCACCTTCTAGATAAGCACTAGGGGAGAGCAAGGACCTGCAGGGCAGCTTAACTTGTCCCCTCCCCCACCCAGGCATCTTGGTGTCCTGCAAACACCAGGATGTTTATGAGTTTGAGGGCACAAAAGGAATCTGGACCAGTCCCCAGTTCCACTGCTCATTAACCATAGAACTTTGGGCCTCAGTATTCTCATCTATAAAATGGGAGCAATAATCATAAACTGCAGGGTCAAGCACAGTGCTCAAAAAATAAGATATTATTTCTCAGATGTGTGGTGGGTCTTTATAAACATTTGCTTTATAGGAATCTGCAGTACTAAAGGAGCTACCCTATAATTGTGATTCTGAAACTTCATTGGCATCTGATGCTACAGAAGTGCCCACCTGCCAGGCTAGCTACGCCACCAGCTCTGATCTAATGCTCTACCTGAATCTGCAGCCTCAGACTTGAGCCACAAATGAAGTGACTTCCTCAGTAGAAATTAAGATGGGATTGGTAAAGGAAGTAAAAAAAAAAAAAAAAAAACCCGTTGCTGTGAAGTTGATTCCAACTCATGGCGACCCCATGTGTTACAGAATAGAACTGCTCCATAGGGTTTTCTGGGCTGTAATCTTCACGGAAGCAGATTGCCAGGCCTTTCTTCCAAAGCACCATTGGGTGAGGTTCAAACCTCCAACCTTTAGGTTAATAGTCAAGCACAAACCGTTTGTGCCACCCAGGGATCTTTTAAAGGAAGTAAGCAGGTTAAAATAACTTCTGGCGATTATTCTGAACTGGGAATTATCTTTTCCCTTCCAAACTCTAGGGCTCCCGGGCATAAACTGGTCAGCCCTGCTCCAGACACGAATCTCTTTTTTCCTTGCTCCGTTTGGTTTCTGTTTCACTTCCTGCTCCTTCCCAGGCAGCTTCCCCGCACCCCAGGCCCTGTGGATCCCGGGCTGCTGGGCCCTGCTACTGTACCTTGAGCAACACCTGCTGGCAGCTTCCAGGGAGCACGCCGAAGGCGGCCGCTGCTCTCACCCAGTTCTGGGATGTCTGGAGTCGGGGCCAAGCATTCAGTTCAGAGCAGCAGCCTCTATTTTTACCCTGAGCACCAGCAAGGGCAACTTCTTTTAAGAGCTGCTCTTGATTTTTCCCCCCTTTTGGCAGCTAAAGAATTGAGGAAAAGGAAAAAAAAAACACTGTTCAGTGAGGGCAGCTGGGAATCTCTGAGCCCGGCAGGCCCTCAGTGCCAGGGACAGAAACCACAGCAAATGTCAGGGACGGGGACCTCCAGTTTGGCCGGCAGGCGGGTTCCACCTCGGACAGAGGCGAGCCAGGGAGCGCACCAGCAAACTGTCTCTTTTCTAACTGCGGATTTCGAGCCTACCAACGACTGTCCTAGCAAAGTGGCCCGCTGCCACCGCGTTGTTCACCTCGTGGAGGCCGCTTGATTTACTGGCTATTGCACAAAGCTCCCAACGACACTCGGGAGCATTTGCTTGTCTCTGTTCTCGCCTTGAGGAGCAGCCACGAGAGAACCCGGCAGAGCAGCTTGCTGCGAGAATGAGCCGGGAGGGAAACGGCGGTACCTTATTTTACTGTAATTGCAAAAGGAATGATGTGCCAGAGATTTATATTTAGAAGTTGTATGTTTCTACTTTTATGTAAATGGAGCAATTAGGGCCTGTCTTGCTGCTGCTAACTCCAATGCCTGTGCATTGCTGGGGAGCTAGTGTTTTCAATCACAATTAGTAAGCTGGTCAAAAAACAAAGTTCGCTTAAGGATAAAAGCTCAATTGTGCGAACGGGGGAGCGATCAGTGTTCGTGTGCCTCCCCGTGGCTTGTGGTGACACATACCTTAGGGGCACCCTTGGCAGCTTCTGTCCTCTTACAGAATTGGCATGGATCGAGAGCAAGAATGTTCATTTTTCTTCTCAAGCAAACCTTATGTCCTGCTTTCATCCGTGCCATTAATTGGTCTCTTTCCTCACTACTCCAGGAACAAGGAGGCAGGCCTAGAAAGGGGACTGTTTTTTCACGGCTGTTATTTTAGCTGCGGCTCACGAATCCGTTATTCAGTCAGAAATAATAGCCAGGAGCCGTGAACACCCCAAGCAGGTGACTGGGAGGATGTCATCTGACTCAGCTTAAGTGACACAGGCTGGGGGCTCAGAGGCACGGACAAGGCTGCTGACGAGTCAGGGTGTTTTAGTTCCTTCCTAGGAAAAATCTGTTTCCAACAATGCATGATTTCTGGTTCATCCCGTCTGGGAAACTGAGCATAAAACGTGACTGTGGAGAGAAATCAAAAGGACTCGAGGTGTTCTGAGCAGCTGACGTGTTATTCTAGGCGTGAGGCAAGAAAACCTTCCCTGTTGGTGAGAGGGTGACTCCCGAGGGAGGCGGCTCGGAATCAGGAAAACGTGGACATGGTCCAGAGTGATATTTGCTGCAGTGCAATTGCAGGAGTCTGTGATGAAGGCTCTCCTCGAACAGTTCAAACTGAATACAGGATTGGCAAAGCCTGTCTGTTTCCTGGACAGCCGCAGCCTGCAACTCGCTCGGGCTGCATGTTAGGTAGAGAGATTTTGGACAAAGAGGAAAGAACATTTCACATCCAAAATTGAACTGGGAACCTGTTTTTGTTGTTTTGTTTTTTAAGTCAATGAATGAAGAGTTCTAAACAGAGAGGAAAGGGAAACATTACAAGTCCTCCAAAATTCATAAGAAAACAACAGGGTCAAAAATAGTGAATCTAAAATGATCTTCCTAAGCCTCATAGTTCTCCTAAAACCACCTGCATATACAACAAGGCCTAGTGCTACGGATGGGTGCCTTGTATTCAGAGTTTTTGGAAATGCTGTCGTCTGAACCAAGGCAATTCAGATGCTAGAACTAAAATGTTGTAGTAAAAAAAAGTACCAGTGAGTGAGCTGTCATTCTTCAATCTAGAGAGACATGGTTCTCAATTTGGGGAGATTCTGCCACTCAGGGAACATTTATCAACGTATGGAGACATTTTTGATTGTCACAATTGGCAGGAGGGTGGGTGCTCCTGGCAGCTAGTGAGGAGAGGCCAGGGATGCTGCAAAAAGTCTGACAACACACAGGGCAGCCCTCCCCCCACCCCACAACAAAGAATTATCCAGCCCAAAGCCACTGAGAAATTGATTAGAGTTATAATTTTAATGTTTCACCTAATTTATTTCCCATCCATGCACCAAGAGCCTTAACAACTAAGAAAAATATTACAACTACACAAAATATTAGTATTCAAGTGATTGCACCTCCTTCAGTGTCTTGGATTCCCTGCTTAATGCAGATCCACATCAGACCACGGGGGCACTGGTGGTTCGGTGGTAGAATTCTCACCTCCCATGTGGGAGACCTGGGTTGGATTCCTGGTCAACGCACCTCATGGGCAGCCATCACCTGTCTGTCAGTGGAGGCTTCTGTATTCACACGATGCTGAACAGGTTTCAGTGGAGCTTCCAGACAAGACAGACTAGGAAGAAAGGCCTGGCGATCTATTTCCAAAAATCAGCCAATGAAAACCCTATGGATCGCAATGGTCTAATCTACAACTGATCATGGAGATGGCACAGGACCAGACAGCATTTTGTTCCATTGTGCACGGGGTCGCCATGAGTTGGGGCCCACTCCATGGTAGTTAACAACAACAACACACTGCAGATATCAGACACAGTAACAGTACCTCTTGGGCAACGTTATTGTTCCCACCAACTTTCCAGTATGGCCTCAATACATTTCTTGCCGGCGTTTGGTTCCAACCAAAATCAGAATCTTGGTGACCAGCAGCAGAATGAGATGAACTGGCTAAGCCCCACATTGTAAGTGTCAACTGACTCATGAAAAAGAGTAAACAAATGAAGAATCAAATTGTTCATTTTAGCAATTACGTGTCAGATAAATCCATGTAATAGAGGATTCTCCAAGGTAAACTTCACAAATGCCTTTCTCCCAGAACACGCAGATATGATGGAGCTCGATTTTATTTGTTTAATACTTTAGGGGAATGACACACAATCAATAACCAAAGAGATAAAAAAAAATTTTAAAAAGCGCTTTGCTGAATCCTAGTACTTGTTCCAGGCAAGATTACGTTCTCCAAACTTCCTTTTGAAAAAGATGTAGTAGGGCTGTTACAGGAAAGCCATGCCTCTCGAGGTTTTGCTCTCCTGAGAGGAGTGGGGAAACTACTGTGAAGGATTCCACGTGAGGGAAAATCATCATCATCATCACCAAATCCTGCTGAAACCCTCCAAAGGGGATTTGTCTAGATTGACCTAGCTTAGATGTGAAATGCTGTTGTCCAGACAAGGAGGGCCAGTTATTTCTTGGTTCATCACTTAGTCCCTTGAGTCACTTGGGTCATCCAGACAGGAGACAGTCAGGAAGAGACCATTTTAAGATGAAGAGCTGTGAAGGGAACGTCTTAGACACTCAGACGCCATCTCCTCTCTTCCACCACGTGAATCACAGTCTCCTCAGGTAAGCGGTCATTTTGAAACCAAAGGCCTCAATCAACTTCCCAATGATTCAGAAATGCCTGGATTTCTTCCCAAGAAGTAACCATTTAGTACTTTTTTTGAAAATCTCAAGATTTAGAGAAACAAGCTTTTACAAACTCATTGGAAAAACATATTTTTAAAAAATTAATATTAACTCAAACTGAATAAATATTTCCTCAAAAATCTTCACAATTAACATATATTTCTAAATTGTTAATCATAACTCATTTCTAACTCAGTCAAGGAACATCCGATACACAGGTTGATCTTCCTCTTGCCCCAGAAGATTATTGAAAAATACTCCTGCAAAAAAACATATAACAGATTATCGTAATCATTTTTCTTACCTGGATCCCCTCAGGTAATAAATTCCATGTTGCTGACTTGAGGACATATAGGCTTAACATATAGATTCATGGGACTGATAAGACACCAGAAATCTTGATTCTAATCCAGTTTTTCCAGTCCACAATGATACCCCGACAACCCGTTCCGAAATGGTACCTTCACAGGGAAGGAGGCAAAGAAAAGGCTGGGGGCCATGCGGTGTGTGTTTTTTTTTTTTTTATTAAATCAGTGAATTGCTGCCTCCTTCCTGTCCTGATAGAAGGAGTACAAAGGTCCCGCCTCTCTGTGGGAGTACCTCCGGGCACGCCGAGTCGCACGTGGGGGAGTGCCGCTCTTCACCTGCTCTCTGTACTCTCGCGGCCACTGGCAGCGTAATCGAGGCCATGTTCAGCTCAGTGAATAAATATTCCCAGGTGCCCCGCTCTAATTTTAGGAAGGTCAAGTTTGCAAAGGTGAACTAGCAAGCAGGACTTCGGTTAGTCTTTACCTGCTTGGAAAAGCAAACTATAATTAAGCCCAATATTCTTGTGGGGTTTAACTGGAATCACTACGTTCTACAATTGGTCTTAAACATGCAAAAAAACTGCTTACGGCTACAACCCATTTCCTTAAGACTTATTGAGTTTCTTTCAAAAAATAGGCTAAAATGGTGAATGAAGGAAGAGCCATTATATGAGAATGAAAAAGCTTCAGAAAACCTCTCTCCCAAAGGCCAGGGGTTAATTTGTGATTGCTTAATGAACAGGGACAGAAAGCCAATAAAGTAATTCTGGCCAACTCCAACATCATTTAACTATGAAATGCAAATAATTAAAATGGAGCTCCCTGTAGAAAAGAGTTCACCCAATAAGTTCTCTAAATTTCAAGGAGCTTTTGTTTTATTAGATGCTGTTAGCTTCATGTTAGTCACAGGAAAAAAAAAAACAAAATGCCCACATACACACGCACGACTAAATGTAGTCAGTTTGCTCAGCTGCTGCTGACGTCACTGCTGCCCACTAGGAGTTAGTTACTGTAATAATCCCTCTTTTATTAATCATAGGCTGAAGGAAGCAGAAAGTGGGTGACATCATTAGGCAAAGGACTGGCTAACTCATGCTCCAATTTACTCAGCTTTATTATAACATTTCTCAAGTGTCATATGAAAGTGATTTCACACTTTCCCCCTCTGAGCAATCATCCCTAACCTTCAATTCAAATTCCCATTGAAAAGCTTAACTTTTCAGACGGAGGCGCATAAAGGCCAAATCTCACTAAGGATTCTCGTCCCAAGAAGGTATGTCTTCCTCAGAACAGCTTCTCCCTGGGCTTGAAATGTAGGCATAACCTCTCAAAGGACCCACGGCATCTGACTACAGAGGACAGCCCATCCAGTAGAGGGCTGCAATTAGCCGGATAGGCACAGCACACATGGTCCCATGGTAACCAAGTGTTGTGAAACAGGGAAAACTTCGTTGGACGAGATGGTAAAATGCAGTGTGTGGGTCCTGGAGCTAGACTGCCTGGGTTCACATGCAGGATTCACCACTTTTGAGCTGGGGAATGCTGGGCAAATTATTTCACTGACTAGTATCTCATTTCCACAACTAGTCAATGCTAATAATAATAATGATATCTACTGTGGGGATTAAAAGAGTTAATGTATGTAAAGTACATAGAACAGTGCCTGGTATGTAGTAAGTTTGTTGTTAGCTGCCACTGAGTCAGCCCCCACTCATGGCAACCCCGTGCATAATGGAATAAAACACTATCTGGTCCTGCACCATCCTCATGATCAGTTGTGGATCAGACCATTGTGATCCACTGGGTTTTAATTGGCTGATTTTCAGAAGTAGATCGCCAGGCCTTTCTTTCTAGTCCGTCTTAGTCTGGAAGCTCCCCTGAAACCTGTTGAGCATCCTAGCAACATGCAAACCTCCACTGACAGAGATGGCTGCGCATGAGGTGCACTGTCCAGGAATTGAACTCCAGCCTCCCACGTGGAAAGTGAGAATTCTACCACTAAACCATCACTGCTCCCATGGTAAGTTTGCTAGTATTACTTCTCTTCTCCTTGAAAGGCTTTTCTGGTTGAACTTAACTTCCTGTGTCCTGCTTTGTGCTGCATTGGAAAGACTGGCAGACATTCTATGAGAAACTTGTGCTAGGGAGACTCACGTATATGTTTTAGCTCTGTCACTGGCTTGACAGTTGCAAGTCAGTCCACCAGTGACCCAGTTTCCCTCCCTGTTACCGTGTATCAGATGAGGAGCTTCTGAAAGAAAAAAAAAAAAAAGCAGGTGATTAAAACCAAAAGAAGTCATTGATTCAAAGATTCTCAAGAGCCGAGCAGGGCATGCTAGGTTGTTTCCTTAAAACATTTTGAACAGACAAAATTGTCAGGCTGTTCAGTGGCTACACACACACACACACACACACACACATACACACACACGTACAGTTGAGAAAGGAGTGCCTCCACAATATTGTATGCATCAGAGCATCAGAAACAAAAATGTTTTTACAACATGTTGAGCTATACTTCATCCTCTTATACTAGCATCGTGGGGCCCTTGCAGAAGCAATTTTATAGATGTTTTCCTTCATCCCCGTCCTTCAGTTCCATCCTGAGGTTATTTTAGGGAGTCAAAGTAAAGCTTACTTAGGCGTATGTGTGACAGACAGAATGATAGACCCAAAAAGAAGGCCAGGACTTTGTAATATTTAGATAATGATGAAACTGACTCTGCTGAGGCGGAGAACAGTAATTATACAAGACAATTTATTACTTTGTTTCACCTTAGCTCAGTACTGAGTTATAAGCACTCCACTAGGTAAGAGGTCTGGTTTCCAAAAAATGATCAGCTGGTGCAGTAAGGAACTTCCAGAGCAAGTTTCACGGTAAATAAAATACTAGTACAATATATAGCAACTTTGAGATCTCCAAATTGTAAACTTCCTTTAGACAGTGAGGGATGCCAGGATATCTGCTGCCCCCTAACTGGTACCGTGAAGAATGGCACATACTTTAAGAAGAAAAAGAAGTTTCAAGTATAGTTGGTGGCCCAGTCAACCCTTTAGGTTGTAATTGTAAATCTGGCCACTTCTGTGAACCTGGTTATTACTGGTAAGGCAAAGCCATCAGGTAGATTCATATTTTACCTGGAATATTCTCAGTCTTTTCCTGATGAAGATGTGCGGCTGATTTCTAGCCGTCGTCTAGGTGGAAATGGGGTAAAGAAATGACCAGCGCAGATTATCAACACAAATTGTTTGTTACTTGTGTGACCAGAAGAAACGCTCACGGTGGGGGGAGGGGGTGGAGCATCCAAAGCTACATATCCTTCTTCTACGGAAATGTCCGAGAGACTCAGGAAAAAGGAACGAAACCACCAGGAAAAGTAAGGCACCTCAAGTTAGAGTATTACTGACTTATGGAGTATCCCAGACCTACCAGACAATCTAGCTATTGTGCAAGTGGGAAGAGGGTGAGGCACCCTCTTCTGGTGCACATATAGAGAAATAAACCCTGGGAAAGTGGCCATCCCAGAGAACTTCTTTCTGATCTCTCCATTCTCAATACCAAAATCATAGCTTTTTAAATGCCACCCATCCTGTATATATAGGTATCATATATAAATATTTTCCACCTTTGTATAAAGTGGAAAATACAAATAAGTATAAAAAATGGACAGGATTACTGGAAAAGACAGATTATTGGAAAGCCTTGGATTTGGGATAATACTAAAAGCTGACAAGCATAAAACAGAAAGGAAGATACTAATTACCTTAAACTTTCATACTTAAAGTAAGATATTTATATCATCTACCACACTGAGAAAACTCAAGTGCAATGCTTATATGTATTAATAGATATTGGAGGAACACAAAAAAAAAATTAAAATTTAGGAATGTCTAGTTTAGCGTGGAACCCTGGTGGAGCTGTGGTTAAGAGCTCAGCTGCTAACCAAAAGGTCAGCAACTGGAATCCACCAGCCACTCCTCGGAAACCCTATGGGGCAGTTCTACTCTGTCCTGTAGAGTCACTATGAGTTGATCCAACTATGACAACTGGTTAGTTAGTTAGTTTAGCATAGTACCATTCAACTAGTGCTCACTATGCCTGTTCTTATGAGAACATTATACAAGATAAAAACTTCCAGATGCATTGAAGTAAGAGTGGGGATAAATCTTAATCTACATAATCTACAAATTCCAAGATAGGTAACTTAATTTGTTTTTCTGTAATTATAGCAAATTTCTACCATGAGCCTTCACTTTGCCATATGCTAGTAAATTAATCTCACTCTGTTGAGAGTCTCCCAATTTTCCCCTGTGCCGAAGTTCTGGTACTGTGGCTGGGGGTGGGGATGGCAGGACGGATTGGAGACGATCTTGTTTCACGGTCTTTTTTTTAAATAATATTTTATGTTTTTGGTGAAAGTTTATACAGAAAATTAGATTGCCATTTAACAATTTTGGTACATATTGTTCAGTGACAATGGTTACATTTTTCATGATATGTCAACATTCTCATTATTTCCGTTATGGTTTTTCCATTTCCATCAATCTAACTTCCCTGCCCACCCCACCCCACCCCCAGCCCCTTATCTTCTCATCTTTGCTTTAGGGTAAACGTTGACTGTTTGGTCTCATATAGATGATTTTTTTAATGGAGCACAATACTCATGGGTGATATTGTTTATTCTGTGAGCCAATCTCTTATTAAGCTGAAGGGTGGCCTCTGGAAGTGGTTTCAGTACAAAGTTTAATGTGTATCTCAGGGCGATAGCCTCAGGGGTTTCTCTAGTCCCTACCGGTCCAGAAAGTCTGAACTTTTTTAAGAATTTGAGTGTTATTCTACATTTTTCTCCCATTCTATCCGGGACCATCTATTGCGTCCCTGGTGAGAACAGTCGGTAGTGGTAGCCAGGCACCATCTAGATCTTTTGATCTCAGGATAGATGAGGCCATGGTTCGTGTAGGCTATTAGTCCTGTAGACTAGTTTCTTCTTTGAATCTTTGGTTTCCTTCTTTCTCTTTTGCTCCAGATGAGTAGAGACCAATAGTTGGATCTTTGATGACTGTTTACAAGCTCTTAAGACCCTAGATGTTAGTCACCAAACTAGGATACGGAACATAAATGTTATAAACTATGTTATGCCAGTTGACCAAGTTGTCCCGTAAAACTATGGTCCTAAGCCTTCAAATCCAGTAAACAAATCCCATGAGGTGTTTGGTTATGTCTAGGAAGTATCCATAACTGTGCCCCCATGTGCTTTATTATATATATGAATATATGTAGCACACACATACATGTATATACATATGCCTACAGATACACCTACACATGCATACATATATACACACATATATCTTCCTATGCACATATACGCGTACAAATCAGTTTTACAGTCTTTGTAGGCTGAGAGCATAAAATGGAGGTCATCATCTATCTCTGCTGGATCTACCAAGATATATTTCTTTCTGCTTGATCCATGCAGGTTACAGCTAAATTGTTACTCATTCTTAACTGTTAGGCCTTTTATTATTTTGCAAGTTCTAGCCAGTATAATAAGACAACAAGCAAAAATAATTTGCGAAACTCAGCACAGAGGAGACAAAATTACATTTATTCATCGGTAGATACGAGGAGTGTGCTACAAGTATCATCTTTCAGTACACAAGCTCACGTGCAAGACACGTTACATTTATTTATTTATTCTTTTTATTTTTTTATTGTACTTAGGTGAAGGTTTACAGAACAAATAGTTTCTCATTAAACAGTCAGTACACTATTATTTTATGACAGTGGTTAACAACCCTATGACATGTCAACGCTCTGTCTTCTCGACCTTTTTTTTTTTTTTTTTTTGGTGAACATATACATAGCCAAAGATACACCATTTCAAAAATTTCTACATGCACAATTCAGTGACATCGATTATGTTCATCCAGTTTTGCTGCTATTCTCACTTTAGATGAAGGTTTACAGAACAAAATAGTCTCTCATTGAACAGTTAATACATATGTTGCCCTGTGACAATGGTTAACAACCAAACTACATGTCAACACTGTCCTTCCTCAACCTTGGGTTCCCTATCACAAGCTTTTCTGTCCCTTTCTGCCTTCTAGTCCTTGTCCCTGAAATGCTGTGCCTCATTAGTCCCATTTTGTTTTATGGGGCTGACCAATCCCCGGTTGAACGGTGAACCTCGGAAGTGACTTCACCACTGAGCTAAAAGGGTGTCTGGGGGCCATACTCTTGGGGTTTCTCCAGCCTCTTTCAGGTCAATAAATCTGATCTTTTTTGTGTGTGTTAGAATTTTGTTCTACATCCGTCTCCAGCACTGTCCAGAACCCTCTGTTGGATCCCGGTCAGAGCAGTCAGTGGTGGTAGCCAGGCACCATCTTGCTGTACTAGACTCAGTCTGGTGGAGGCCTTGGTAGCCATGGTCCGTTAGTCCTTTGGACTAATCTTTTCCTTGTATCCTGTTCTCTTCATTCTCCCTTGCTCCCGAAGGGATGAGACCAGTGGAGTATCTTAGATGGCTGCTCACAGGCTTTTAAGACCCCAGACGCTACTCACCAAGGTAGAATTGTTTTTATAAACTGTATAATGCCAATTGAGCTAGATGTTCCCTGAGACCATGGTCCCCACAGCCCTCTGCCCAGCAATTCAGTCCCTCAGGGAGTCTGGATGTGCCTATGGACCTTCCATGACCTTTCCTTGTACAAGTTGTGCTGGCTTCCCCAATATTGTGTACTGTCTCACCCTTCACCAAAGATACCACTTATCTATTGTCTATTTACTATCGCCCCCCACCCCTCCCATCCCTCATAACCAGCAAAGATTGTTACTTTTTGTGTGTAAACTTTTTCATGAGTTTTTACAATAGAGGTCTCATACAGTATTTGTCCTTTCGTAATTGACTTATTTCACTCAGCATAATGTCCTCCAGTTTCATCCATGTTATGAGATGCTTCACAGATTCATCATTGTTCTTTATCATTGCGTAGTACTCCATTGTGCATATGTACCATAGTTTGTTTATCCATTCATCTGTTGATGGGCATCTAGGTTGTTTCCATCTTTTTCCTATTGTGAACGATGCTGCCGTGAACATGGGTGTGCATATGTCTATTCCTGTGATGCCCTTATTTCTCTAGGATATATTCCTAGGAGTGGGATTGCTGGATCATATGGTATTTCTATTTCTAGCTTTCTAAGGAAGCTCTGTATCATTTTCCAAAATGGTTGTATCATTTTGCATTCCCACCAGCAGTGCATAAATGTTCCAATCTCCCCACAGCCTCGCCAACATTTGTTATTTCCAGTGTTTTTGATTAGTGCCAGTAATGCTGGGGTGAGATGGTATCTCACTGTGGTTTTGATTTGCATTTCTCTAATAGCTAGTGAACTTGAGCCTTTCCTCATGTGTCTGTTGCCTGCTTAAATGTCTTCTTTGGTGAAGGGCCTGTTCATTTCCTTTGCCCATTTTTAATTTGATTATTTGTCTTTTTGTTGTAGAGGTGTTGGATTTTCTTGTAGATTATAGAGATTGGATCTTTGTCTGACTTGTACTGTCCGAAAAATTTTTCCCAGTCTGTAGGTTCTCTTTTTACTCTTTTGGTGAATTCTTTTGAAAAGCATAGGAGTTTGGTTTTTAGAGGATCCCAATTATCTAGCTTATTGTCTGGGGTTTGTGGGTTGATGGTTATGGTTTGTGTCCTATGAATGCTGTGTATTAGGGCCTGTAGCATTGGTCTTATTTTTTCTTCTATGAACTTTATAGTTTTTGGCTTTATATTTAGTCTTTGATCCATTTTGAATTAGTTTTTGTATATGGTGAGAAGTATGTGTCCTGTTTCATTTTTTTACTGATGGATATCCAGTTTTGCCAGCATCATTTGTTAAAAAGACCATCTTTGCCTCATTTGATGGACTTTGGGCCCTTGTCGAAGATCAGGTGACCGTAGGAGGATGGATTTACATCTGGGTTCTCAGTTCTGTTCCGTTGGTCAGTGTAGCTGTCATTGTACCATCACCAGGCTGTTCTGACTACCGTAGCTGTATAGTAGGTTCTGAGGTCAGGTAGTGTGAGTCCTCCTACTTTATTCTTCTTCTTCAGTTGTGCTTTACTTATTAAGGGCTTCTTCCCTTTCCATATAAAGTTAATTATTAGTTTTTCCATCTCTTTGGAGAATGTTGTTGGTATTTGGATCTGGATTGCATTGTATTTGTACATTGCTTTGGGTAGAATTGTCATTTTCACAATGTTGAGTCTACCTATCCATAAGCATGGTATGTTTTTCCATTTATGAGATCCCTTTGGGTTTCTTGCAGTACTATTTTGTAGGTTTTTTTTGTATAGGTCTTTTACATCCCTGGTTAGATTTATTCCTAAGTATTTTATTTTTTTAAGGGCTATTATAAATGGTATTGTTTTCCTGATTTCCTTTTCATCATTGTCTTTATTGGTGTATAGGAATCCAACTGATTTTTGTACCTTTATCTTGTATCCTGCCACTCTGCTGAATCTTTTATTAGTTCCACTCGATTTCTTGTGGAGTCTTTAGGGTTTTCTATGTATAGTATCATATCATCTGCAAACAGGGACAGTTTAACTTCTTTGTTACCAGTTTGGATGCCCTTTATTTCTTTCTCTTACCTTATTGCTCTAGCTAGAACTTCCAGCACAATGTTAAATAGGAGTGGTGATAAAGGGCATCCTTGTCTTGTTCCTGTTCTCAAAGGAAATGTTTTCAGCCTCTCTCCATTAAGAATGATGTTGGCCATTGGTTTTGCATAGATGCCCTTTATTGAGTTGAGAAATTTCCCTTCTATACCTATTTTATTGAGAGTTTTTATCGGGAATGGGTGTTGGACATTGTGGAATGCCTTTTCTGTGTCAATTGAGATGATCGTGTGATTCTTTTCTTTCCTTTTATTTATGTGGTAGATTACGTTGATTGATTTTCTAATGTTGAACCATCCTTGAATTCCTGGTATGAATCCTCCTTGGTCTTGGTGTATTATTTTTTTGATATGATGCTGAATTCTATTGGCTAGAATTTTGTTGAGAATTTTTGCATCTATATTCATGAGGGATATTGGTCTGTAGTTTTCTTTTTTTGTGGTGTCTTTACTTGGCTTTGGTATCAGGATTATGCTGGCTTCATAGAATGAATTTGGGAGTATTCCATCCTTTTCTATGCTCTGAAATACCTTTAGTAGTAGTGGTGTTAACTCCTCTCTGAAAGTTTAGTAGAATTCTCCAGTGAAGCCATCCGGGCCAGGGTTTTTTTTGTTGGGAGTTTTTTTATTACTTCTTTGATCTCTTCTCTTGTTATGAGTCTGTTCAGATTTTCAACATCACTTTGCTGTAGGTTGAGTAGGAAGTGTGTTTCTACAAATAAATCCATTTCCTCTAGGTTTTCAAATTTGTTGGAGTATAGTTTTTCATAATATTCTGTTATAATCCTTTTTATTTCAGTTGGGTCTGTTGTAATGTCCCCCATTTCATTTCTTATTTGGGTTATTTGTGTCCTCTCCTGTTTTTCTTTTGTCAGTCTGGCCAGTGGTTTGTCGATTTTGTTGATTCTTTCCAAGAACCAACTTTTGGTTTTGTTGATTCTTTCTATTGTTTTTCTGTTCTCTATTTCGTTTATTTCTGCTCTGATCTTTACTATTTCCTTTCTTCCGGTGGTTGTGGGCTTTTTTTGCTGTTGTCTTTCTATTTGTTTGAGTTCTGTAGTTAATGTTTTGATTTTTTCCCTTTCTTCTTTTTTGATATGTGTACCTATTGCTGTAAATTGTCCTCTGAGGACTGTCTTTACTGTGTCCCAAAGGTTTTGGTATGATGTGTTTTCATTCTCGTTTGATTCTAGGAATTTTTTATTCCGTCTCTGATTTTTTCTATTCCCCAGTGGGTTTTAAGCAGGGTGTTACTCAGTTTCCATGTAATTGATTTTTTTTCCTTGCTCTTTCTGTTGTTAGTTTCTACCTTGATGGCATTGTGGTCAGCGAAGATACTTTGTATTATCTCAGCATTTGGGGTATTGTTGAGGATTGCTCTGTGGCCTAAGATGTGGTCTATTCTAGAGAATGTTCCACGTGCACTGGAAAAGAATGTGTACTTTGCAGCTGTTGGATGGAGTAGTCTGTATATGTCTATGAGGTCAAGTTGGCTGATTGTGCCCTTTATGTCTTCTGTATCTTTGCTGAGCTTCTTTTTAGATGTTCTGTCTTTTACTAAGAGTGGTATGTTGAAGTCTCCTACTATTATTGTGGCACTATCAATTTCTCTTTTCAGTGTTGTTAGAGTTTGTTTTATGTATTTTGGAGACCTGTCATTGGGTGTGTAGATGTTTATTATAGTTATGTCTTCATGATGGATCATCCCCTTAATCATTATATAGTGCCCTTCTTTGTCTTTATGGTGGATTTTGTTTTAAAGTCTATTTTATGTGAGCTTAGTACTGCCACTCCTGCTCTTTTTTGGTAGTTGTTTGCTTCATATATTTTTTTCTGACCTTGGATTTTTAATAAATTCACGTCTTTGTTTCTAAGGTGTGTGTCTTGTAGACAACATATTGATGGATCCTGTTTTTTTATCCATTCTGTCACTCTCCGTCTCTTTATGGGTGCATTGAGATCATTTACAGTCAGTGTAATTATTGATAGATGTGAGTTTATTGTTGTCATTTTGTAGTTTTTTTGTTTTGTTTTGTTTTGTTTTGTTTTGTTTTGTTTTGTTTGTGGTGCTTACGTTTTCTTTGTTCCTCTTACTTTCCTGTGCTGAATTCCTTTTGTTTGTGGATTTTTTTTTCCATTTCTTTTGTCTTTGTAGGCTTTGTTTTTACTGAGACTTTATGTTTCCTCTTTATTTTTATGAGTATGTTTGTTAACTTTCTTTGTGGTTACCATCAAATTTACCCTTATCTAACTTTGAAGCAGTCTGTTATTACTTGGTATCGCCTTGCCTTCCTCTCCATTAGAAGTTTCTATAGCTGCACCGTTTATTCTCTCTTTTATTGTTCTGATGTTGTTAGCATTTACAGATTAACTTCTCTGATTCCCTGTTATATTTCTTTTGGTTTTGGATAGTCCTTGAGAGTTCATTTTCTAGATCAGTATCTGGCTGGTAGAATTCTGCATCCTAGATTCAGACTGTGAACTGAAGTTATTTGTTCTCAGATCAAAGGACTCCCTTTAATAATTCTTGTAAGTTTGGTTTTGGTTTGGTTTTTACATATTCCCTTAATTCTGTTTATCTGGAAATGTCCTAATTTCACCATCATATTTGAATGAGAGTTTTGGAGGATATATTATTCTTGGCTGGCATTTTTTTTCTTTCCAGGTTTTATATATGTCATCCCATTGCCTTCTTGCCTGCATGGTTTCTGCCAAATAATCTGAGCTTAGTTTTGTTGTTTCTCCTCTGTATGTGACTTCTTGTTTTTCACAAGCTGCTCTCAGGATTCTTTGTTTGTCTTTAGTTTTGGCAAGTGTGATTATGATATGCCTTGGTGATTTTCTTTTGGAGTCTATCCTGTATGGGGTTCGTTGAGCTTCTTGGATGGCCAGCTTTTCATCTTTCATGATATTGAGGAAGTTTTCTGTCAGCAGTCCTTCAATGATCCTTTCTGTGTTTTCTGTTTTCTCCCTGTGTTCTGGGACTCCGATCACTTGCAAAGTTTTGCTTTTGATTCTATCCCACATAATTCTCAGGACCTCTTCATTTTTCTTTGGTCTTTTTTCTGAGTTTTCCTCAAACAGAGTTGTATCCAAATGTTTGTCTTCAATTCTGCTGATACTGTCTTTCACCACCTCAAATCTTCTCCTCAGCCCTTCTATGACACTGTCCATTTCTGAAATCTTGTTGTTTATTTTTGGGATTTCTAATTGTTGTTTTTCTATAATTTGTAGTTGGAAATTTATTTTGGTATTTTGTTCCTGCGTTATTTTCCTGAATGCTTCCATTTTTTTGGTCTGTCTTTTCTATGAATTTGTCTATTTTTTCCTCATTTTTGTCTGCTTTTGGCTTCAACTCCTGGATAATTCTGAGTATTAGAGATTTGAACTCCCTATCAGATAGTTCTAGTGCCTTTTCTTCTACTGGAAAGTCATATGGTGTTTTATTTTGGATGCCTACTGGAACCATCCTGTCCTGTTTTTGTAAATGTTTTGATATTGTCTGCTGTCTTCGGGGCATTCAGTAGTTATTTTTCTCATTTATTGATTGTAGATTTGTTTGTTTCATCTATGTCTGAGCAGACTGGCTGTGTGTTCTTTGTTGTTTGCTCCTCTGTGGGCATGATACCTTTTGCTGCCTTCTCCAATTGGCAGGGTCTGTCACTGAGATGTGGTACAGCAGGGCAGGTCCAGCTGAAGAGGAGTTGCTTGGGTGGGTTGTTTGTGGCACTTACTGCGGCCAGCAGGTTGGGCTGATAATCAGTGCAGGGCAGGTTCTGGTAGGTCATGCCTGTACTGCTTGTTGATGTGACGTTAAGTGCACAGCACAGGTAGGCAGAATGGAGGGGGAAGATTTTGATGTGTGGCGCTAAGATGGGTATGGGAGAGAGAAGAGAGGAACAGGAGCCAAAAACATACAAACAAAAAAGAGTGCTAGGGGAGCTTGCTGTTGGAGTGGAGAGATGACAGACTAGGAAAGGGAGAAAAACAAAAAGGGGAGGAAGAAGAAAAAAAAGAGAAGAAAAGAAAAGAATGAATAATAAAAATTAGAAAGAAAAAAAAAAGCAAATCTCCCAGGGATCCCACCAGTGCAGCTACAAAGTCTGGTGAAGTTGTTCCCAGATGTTGAAGTACAGCCTGGCTAGAAGGTGTAGAAGTGTTACTCAGCACCAGGTATTCAGGGGACAGTAAGAGAAGGAAGGTATAGAGAGACGAGAAACGGAGTAACAAAGAAAGACAAAAAGGGAAAAAGGGGAAAAGAAAACAAAACAAACTAAAAAAAAAAAAAAAAAAGAACAAGAAAACCCCTCCCAAAAAACAGAAAAAAAAAACGATGAAAAAAGAAATGCTCTCAGGAATCCCTCTGTGCTTCTGTGCAAGCTCAGGGGGTAGGTCCCAAGCCCCGCAGCACTTCTCGGCCAGAACGGGCCCCCAATTCAAGAAAAGAAAAAGAAAACAATTCAAAACAAACAAACAAAAAAGCCCCAGAATCCCACCAGCGCAGCAGCATGGACCAGGAAGCAGTCCCACACTCAAGCAGAGCTCCGCAGCCTTTCAGTGAGAAGCAAAGTTGGTGCACGGAGCCAGGCACTCAAGTGAAAGGAGGGGAAGGCGGCAAGAGGCAAGGAAGAAATCAAAAGAAGTGGCAAAAAGCAATACCAGCAGCCAACAGATGGCAGCCAGGGAGTCGGCCAGTGCGGGCAGGTGGAATCCAAGTAGCCAGTGCTTCCCAGCCAAGAGACCGTGGCTGCGGGAAGCAGAGGAGGCTGAGTGGGGGTGAAGAAGGCTGGGGGGTGGGAAAGCATATATTGTTGGTTACCAGTTATTCTGTCTCCTGCTGGAAGCTCCATGAAGCTGCTTTCTCTTAACCTCTGTTCACTGGTCTCTGATAGGAATCCAAGATGGCAGATCTGTGCTGCATTAGCTGATAGGGGACCTCTGCATGTATGTCTCCTCACTCTCTGTTCTCTTTTGGTTTCTTATTCCATTTGGTGCTTGGCTGTGTTCTTTATCTCTTAGTTTGGTGCTTAGGGTTTCAGGATTGCTGTTTTCTCTGTTTGGCTTAGTTTTTCGGATGTTTGCTGTGGAGGGATGGTGTGGTGCTTCTGCGTCATGTTGCCAGAAGTATTTATTTATTTCTTAAATCAACACAAATCATTGGGACATCAAACTCCTGTGATGAGTTTTGCTCCCCATCCCATTCCAAAGTTTCCCAGGTCTAAGCCCAAGGAAAGCTCTTTTGTTTATAGATCTCAGATCCCCACTGGTTAGTGCTGGGACACCATGTCTTGGTCAGCTGGTCCCACAGGGTTTCTTCTTTCTCCAACCCGGAGACCTTGCTGTTCTCCAGGGCACTTTGGAGTCTCCTGCAAGTCTCCACCGCTCCCATGAAGTGCCAGCCTCCCACTCACCTCTCCTTCTCTTCCCTTGGCCATGTCAAATTCATTCTCCTCTCTCCCTTTCCTATTCTAGCTACCTGCCTTTCTCATTCATTTAGGTGTTTACAAATTCAGGAGGAGTCTGCCCTGTAGAAGTACCCAAGGCAAAGATAACAAAGGCCTAGCTTTCTGACCTTTGTCAGGGAAAAGAGAACAAGCACTAACAAGTATTGACGTTTTATTCACCATAGTATTTATTCACCACAGAAAAAGAAAGTAAATACATCAATTTTTAAGCTAATATAAGAATTCAACATGCTGAAAGAACACACATATTCAAAACTTAATATACCATTCATAATAGGAAAAAATAATGTACAATATCTAAAAATAAGTTTATGAGATAGATACTTCTCTATTCCCATTTTATAGATGAGAGAATAGAGGCTTGGAGAAACAAAGTGACTGGTACAAGTTTATGTAACTATACAATGGCAGAGGTAGACTACAAACCCAAGTCTATCCAGGTCCAAAATCTATTCTTTTACAGGAGCAGATCGCCAGGTCTTTCTCCTGCAGAGCTACTGGGTGGGTTTGAACCACCAACTTTTTTGTTAGCAGCTGAGAGCTTAACCGTTGCACCACCAAAACACTCTATGGATGGATGGATGGATGGACAGACGGATGGACAGATGGATGCTTGGCAATTGTTGAGCATGTATTATATGCCAGACACTCTGCTAAGTACTCTACAGACATTATTTCTTATAACTCTACAATATCTGCTGCTATCCCATTGTCCTGAAGTCGATTCCAACTCAATAATTAAGTGCTCAGTTGCTAACCAAAAGGTAAGCAGTTTGAACTCCTTGGGAGAAAGATGTTGCAGTCTGCTTGGAAACCCTATGGGGCAGTTCTACTCTGTCCTATAGAGTCCCTATGAGTATCAGTCTGCATCATTAATCCATTTGTACATGTTGTACATGAAGCAAATGAAGAACTTGATGAATTCATTCATTCTTACTCATTCTTTAGCTATAATCTGGCTTATTCCCCAGAATGCCATTAAAATTGTTCCAACAACTATTACCAATAATCCTCTATGTAGAAAATTCCAGTGAGTTTTTTTCCAGCCTTGGACACTCCCTCCCCAAAATGCTCTCCTTCCTTGGCTTTCTTGGCCTTTTTGTCTCAGCGGCCCTCACCACACTGAGCACTCCTTCCAGTCTCTCTGTTGGGCTTCCTTCTCCATAGCCTCTCTATGCTCTTCTCATCTACACTCAGACTCTTGAGCAATCACATCCATTCTGGTTTTAACTGCTATGTTGGTAACTCCTAAATCTGTATCTCCTAAACTTGTGTCTTTGACCCGACCTTTCATCTGAGCTTCAGATTCATGTATCCAACCATCTTCAGATCTTATCCATTCAGATGTCCTTTGTTGCTGTTGTTGTTAGGTGCCATCAAGTCAGTTCCAACTCATAGCGACCTTATGTTCAACAGAATGAAACACTGCCCAATCCTGCACCATACTCACAGTCATTGCTATGCTTGAGCCCATCATTGCAGCCAGTGTCAATCCATCTCCCTGAGTGTCTTCCTCTCTTTCACTGATGCTCTGTTTTACCAAGCATGATGTCCTTCTCCAGGAACTGGTCCCTCCTCATAACATGTCCAAAGTATATGATACAAAATCTCGCCATCCTTGTTTCTAAGGAGCATTTGGGCTGTACTTCTTCCAAGACAGATTTGTTCGTTCTTGTGGCAGTCTATGTTGTTGTTGTTGTTAGGTCCCATCAAGTTTGTTCTGACTCATAGCGACCCTATGTACAACAGAAAGAAACACTGCCCCGTCCTGCATTATCCTCACAATCATCGTTATGCTTGAGCCCATTGTTGCAGCCACTGTGTCAACCCACCTCCTTGAGGGTCTTCCTCTTTTTTGCTGACCCTCTACTTTACCAAGCATGATGTCTTTCTGCAGAGACCGATTCCTCCTGATAACATGTCCAAAATTTGTGAGACATAGTCTTGCCGTCTTTGCATCTAAGAGGCATTCTGGTTGTACTTCTTCCAAGACAGATTTGTTCGTTCTTTTGGCAGTCCATGGTATATTCAATATTCTTTGCCAACACCACAATTCAAAGACATCAATTCTTCTTTGGTCTTCCTTATTCATTGTCCAACTTTCACATGCATATGAGGCAATTAAAAACACCATGGCTTGGGTCAGGCACACCTTAGTCTTCAAGGTGACCATCTTTGCTTTTTAATGTTTTAAAGAGGTCTTCTGGAGCAGATTTGCCCAATGCAATGTATCGTTTGATCTCTTGACTGCTGCTTCCATGGGCCCATCACATATCTGTCAGTTTGTCATACTGTGGCGGCTTACGTGTTGCTGTGATACTGGAAGCTATGCCACTGGTATTTTAAATACCAGCAGGGTCATCCGTGTTGGACAGGTTTCATTCTATTGTATATAAGGTCACTATGAGTCAGAACTGACTCAAGGACACCTGACAACATCAACAGCTTCAATGGGTGTTAAGTGTGGATCCAAGTAAAGTGAAATCCTCGACAACTTCAATCTTTTCTCCGTTTATCATGATGTTGCTTATTGGTCCAGTTGTGAGGATTTTTGTCTTCTTTATGTTGAAGTGTGATCCATACTGAAGGCTGTAGTCTTTGATCTTCGTTAGTAAGTGCTTCAAGTCCTCTTCTCTTTCCACAAGCAAAGTTGTGTCATTTGCATATTATAGGTTGTTAATAAGTCTTCCTCCAGTCCTGATGCCATGTTCTTCTTCATATAGTCCAGCTTCTTGGATTATTTGCTGAGTATACAGATTGAATAAGTATGGTGAAAGGATACAACCCTGACGTACACCTTTCCTTATTTAAACCACACAGTATTCCCTTGTTCTGTTTGAACGACTGCCTCTTGGTCTATGCACAGGTTCTACATGAGCACAATTAAGTGTTCTGGAATTTCCATTCTTTTCAATGTTATCCATAATTTGTTATGGTCCATTCAGTCAAATGCCTTTGCGTAGTCAATAAAACACAGGTAAATATCTTTCTGGTATTCTCTACTTTCAGCCAAAATCCCCGATACTAACAATGGCACCCATATTCCATGTCCTCCTCTGAATCCAGCTTAAATTTCTTGCAATTCCCTGACAATGTACTGCTGCAATCATTTTTGAATGATCTTCAGCAAAATTTTATTTGCTTGTGATATCAATGATTTTGTTTGATAATTTTAGCATTCTGTTGGATCACCTTTCTTTGGAATGGGTACAGATACAGTCGGTTGGCCAGGTAACTGTCTTCCAAATTTCTTGGCATAGACAAGTGAGCACGTCCAGTGCTGCATCCATTTGTTGAAACATGTAAATTGGTATTCAGTCAATTCTTGGAGCCTTGTTTTTCGCCAGTGCCTTCAGTGCAGTTTGAACTTCTTCCTTCAGTACCATCGGTTCTTGATCATATGCTGCTTCCTGAAATGGTTGAACATCGACCAGTTCTTTTCGGTGCAGTGACTCTGGGTATTCCTTCCATCTTCCAACTCACCTCCAATTCAACATGTTAGCTTTGAACTCATCTTTCACCCAAAACCAGCTCCCCAGACCCGAATTTCTCATCTTAGTTATTGGCGTCCAATCACCCAAGCATTACTTCTTGACTATTTTCTCTTCCCCACAACTAAGTGCAACAGATGACCAGATCCTAATAATTTACTTTCTGTGAATGATAATAAAACAAGACTTTGTGGGTTAGGACCTGAACCCAAGTTCTAGCACAATGAAAACCCACAACAAATGTTAGCTATTATTTTTGCTAATATGTAAACAAAAACAAGAACCATGACCACAATAGAAACACACTGTGCAACTACAGACCACACTGTTAGTCAGATGGTGAATCTTTTGGATTAGTGCTCCAGTTGTTTCCTTCTTTCTCTTTTCTTTCATATTTTCTATATCTTTCCTCTTTCTTCTGGGAGATTTCTTCAACTGTACCTTCCAGCCCTTCGTCTACTCTTTTATTTTTTTTTAATCTTAAATATATGTATTTTTTTAATTTGTAAAAGATTTTGTGTTATTCTATTTCTCTATTTGAATTTTATTTCTTATAAAATATTTCTGAAGATACTTAAAAGAATGCCCTTATAAAAGACATGTTCTATTCTGTACCCTGAATAATTTCTGTTCCCTACATAATCACTTTTTTTGTTTGTTCATGTATCATACTGTTGGTTTTCCTGCTGCCTGGTAATCTTGGAAGATGTTATGTTGTTATGTTAATTACTGTACCTGACATGTTAATTATCAGAACTGGAATGGGTGCTCATTGCTATAGTCTAGATAGGTTTGTTTCCCAAAACAGCCTCTCCTCTAACTCTTGATGGTAAAAACCATGTACATGTGATTTTGTTTGGTTTAGTTCTCTGTATCCTAAACTTTAGTACTTAGAACAGTGCCTGGTAAATAATAAACCAGTAAGAAACGAGTTGCCATCCAATCAACCTGACTCATGGTGACCCCATGTGTGTCAGAATAGAACTGTACTTTTAATGGCTGATTTTTCAGAAGTAGATTGCCAGGCCTTTCTTTCAAGGCACCTCTGGGTGAACTCAAACCTCCAACCTCTCTGTTAACAGCTGAGCACATTTACCATTTGCACCACCCAGGGATTCCAGGCACATAATAAGGACTCCTAAAATAGGGAGCCATTGTTTTCAAAGGCCTTTCACTGTTGTGGAGCCCTGGTGGCATAGTGGTTAAGAGCTTGGCTGCTAACCAAAAGGTCAGCAGTTTGAATCTTCCAGCTGTTCCTTGAAAACCCTACGGGGCAGTTCTACCCTGCCCTATAGTGTCACTATGAGTCAGAATCTACTCGACGGTAACAGGTTTGGTTTTTTTGGTTTTTCTCTGTTGTAGTTGACAAGACTACTAGTGGAATCTAAAGAAAGCTTCTAATAAAACTTAAGCACTAACCTATTCTTGGCAAAGAGAAAAGGAATTTGTTTAAGTATGGTCAATCTTTCAAGCCAATTTAGTTTTTGTCTTGTTTTGATTCTAGGAACTTCCTAAAATTAGATCAAAATAGAAAGAGGCAATGCAGATCTGATAACTAGTGCCCTCTGCATCAAGAATTAGAAGACATGAATCCTGAATGAATTTGTGTTAGTGAGATTGTGAGATTCTGAGACAAATCACTTAATCTCTCCAAATCCTAGTTCCTCTAAATATAGCGGTGATAAATCTCGTCCACTGCTTTTTCCCAGGGTTTTTTTGGGGATGTAAGTAAACATCTGAATAAAACATTTCAATCACCTTAGACAAAATGAATGCTCATTGCCAGCCTTCACTCTTAAACTCACAACTGTACAATAGCATATGCCTACAAATATTTTTCAGAAAAGATGTGTGATGACACGTTTTGTTAACTTGTACACATCTGAGAGTGTCACATGTAAATAACAGCATGATTGAATTCAAATTATCAGGTAGTAATCTCTAATCTCAGTATTCTCCTCAGTATTGCCTTCTATAGGGTTTTGGATAAGTCTGAAGCCAGCCTGATATTTTTTGTTTCTCCCAAGGTTAGCCTTTTACTGTCTTTTTAAAAACAATTTTCTTCATGGATGCTTAAAAGCTCTGTTACATTTTGTTTTTCTTTATCCTGATAACTCAAAAACTCACTATGGGATGATGTGCAATCTTCTTATGAACATTTCCTGAGACATCATTTCATCTTTCCATCTGCACACTCTGGTGTTTCTTTCAGCTCAGTCAAGTTTTCTTATAGGTATTCTGATTTCCTCTCCAGGAACATCTATAATTCCTAATTTGAGTTTCCATGAATCTCCTGTCTTTCCCCTCTCACTATTCAGCTCTTGCTATGTTTTTTCTTCTTTCTGAAAAACTACTCAAATGTATCACTCTCATCCCTGCTGAATTTTATTTGGTATCAGTCTAGTTCTTTATAGCATCTAATACAGATTTTAATGCTGCTATTGTAATTTTGGAAACCCTGGTGGCATAGTGGTTAAGAGTTTGGCTGCTAACCAAAAGGTTGGCAGTTCAAATCCACCAGGCGCTCCCTGGAAACCTTATGAGGCAGTTTTATTTGTCCTGTAGGGTTGCTATGAGTCGGAATTGACTGGACGGCAACAGGTCTAGTTTTTTGGTTTGGTTGCAATTTTAGTTTCTTTGCAATCTTTTTTTTAAACCTCATTTAGTCCTTTTCTCAGCCTTTATTTATTTCCAAATTATTCTATTGTTTTTTTAAATCACATTGTCCTCTCCTTTCTGGGCACTTCTTCATGGACTATTTTAGGATACCAGATCTCTAAAGTGTTCTTCTAGTAGTAAATAATTTCAGGAAGAATGCTTTTCCATTGAGTCTTAAAGATCATGGCCATTGTCTTCTTTTTCAACTGTACAGGTCTCATATTTGTCTTTTTTTTTCCTTCTCATCTTCAGTTGAAAAGAAATCTATACATATTTGGTGTTTGCAGTTAGACAGAGTGTATAAATACTTTTGCTCTGTTCTCTGAGTTCTGTGATCTAGTGAAATGCCCTAAAAGAAAGTTTATTAGTGATTTCTAGACTCTAGCAAGCATTCTTAAGATTACTGGTTCTGTAATATTCTGCACCAATTTGTTAGGTGCCGTCGAGTTGATTTTCAACTCATAACAATCCCATGTGACAAAGTAGAACGGTTTTCTTGGCTGTAATCTTCACAGAAGCAGACTGCTAGATCTTTCTCCCACAGAGGGGCTGGGTGGGTTCAAACCTCCAACCTGTTGGTTAGCAGCCGAGCGCTTAACCATAGTGTATGTGAAAATCTATAATTCCCAAGATACACTTTTATAGAGTCTCTAACCCTGCCTGAGGGCTTTACAAAAGGGATTGATATTTCCAGGAATCAAAGTGTGAGTATCTGTCCACTTGCTTTCTGGAAGTGACAGTCCCCGGATTGATCCAGAAAGATGAAAATGGCAGGAAAGGCAAGGAGAGAAGAAAAGGCACAATATCTTAGCCTCTTTGGAAATCTGTGCAGTGGAAGAGGGGAAGTCTCAGTTTCAGCAAGGAGTCAAAAGATGGGGAGGGATAAAGTGTTTCCCTTTCTTTCTGATGAAAAGTGCTTCTTTATCTTGTGACCCGGCATGTTGGGTTGTCAGTCAGGCCCTAGTGAAATCAGAGTGAATAAAAATATCCCCCAAATGCTTTGTTTGGTTGTCTGTGAGTACTGAAGGTAACCAGAGAGGAAATTGGGAAGGTGGCTTATTCTGTGAAACATCGAGATAGTTCAAATGTGTTCCCATTTTCCATGCCCTGAAATCGTTCTAAGGAAAAGTAGATTTCTTTTTTTTTTTAATTGTGCTTTACATGAAGTTTTATAAAACAAACTAGCTTCTTATTAAACAGTTAGTACATATATTGTTTTATGACATTGGTTAATAACCCTGTGGCCTGTCAGTACTCTCCCTTCTCAGCCTTGGATTCCCTGTTACCAGCTTCCTGTCCCCTCCTGCCTTCTAGTCCTTGCCCTTGGGCTGGTATGCCCCTTTAGTCTCGATTTCTTTTATGGACTTGTCTTATCCTTAGCTGAAGGGTGAACCTCAGGAGTGACTTCATTACTGAGCTAAAAGGATATCCGGGGGCCAAGCTCTCGGGGTTTCTCCAGTCTCTGTCAGGCCAGTAAGTCTAGTCTTTTTTTGAGTTAGAATTTTATTCTACATTTTTCTCCAGCTCTGTCTGGGACCCTCTACTGTGATCCCTTTCAGAGCAGTCAGTGGTAGTAGCTGGGCACCATCTAGTTATACTGGACTCAGTCTGGTGGAGGCCGTGGTAGTTGTCATCCATTAGTCCTTTGGACTAATCTTTCCCTTGTGTCTTTAGTTTTCTTCATTTTCCCTTGCTTCTGAAGTGGTGAGACCAGTGGAGTATCTTAGATGGCCACTCACAGGCTTTTAATACCCCAGATGCTACTCACCAAAGTAGAATGTAGAACATTTTCTTTATAAACTGTGTTATGCCGACTGAGCTGGATGTTCCCTGACACCATGGTCCCCACGGCCCTCAGCCCAGTAATTTGGTCCCTCAGGGAGTTTGGATTTGTCCATGGAGCTTCCACGACCTTACCCTGAACAAGCTGTGCTGGCTTCCCCAGTATTGTGTACTGTCTTACCCTTCACCAAAGTTACCACTTATCTATTGTCTATTTAATGTTTTTGCACCTCTACCCCTCCCCTCCCTCATAACCATCAAAGATTGTTTCTTTTTGTGTGTAAACCTTTTCATGAGTTTTTATAGTAGTGGTCTCATAAAATATTTGTCCTTTTGTGACTGTACTTATTTCACTCAGCATAATGCTCTCCAGATTCATCCGTGTTGTGAGATGCTTCGCAGATTCATCATTGTTTTTTATCGTTGCATAATAGTCCATTGTGTGTATGTACCATAGTTTGTTTATCCATTCATCTGTTGGTGGGCATCTAGCTTGTTTACATCTTCTTGCTATTGTGAACAATGCCACAGTGAACATGGGTGTGCGTATGTCTATTCAGGTGATGGCTCTTATTTTTCTAGGATATATTCCTAGGAATGGGATTGCTGGATCATATGGTATTTCTATTTCTAGCTTTCTAAGGAAGTGCCACATCATTTTCCAAAATGGTTGTATCATTTTGCATTCCCACCAGAAGTACATAAGAGTTCTGACCTGCCCGCAGCCTCTTCTAACATTTGTTATTTCCAGTGTTTTTGATTAGTACCAGTAATACTGGGGTGAGATGGTATCGCATTGTGGTTTTGATTTGCATTTCTCTAATGGCTAGTGATCGCGAGCATTTCCTTATGTGTCTGTTAGCTGCTTGAATGTCTTCTTTGGTTAAGCAAATGTTCATTTCCTTTGCCCATTTTTTAATTGGATTATTTGTCTTTTTGTTGTAGAGGTATTCAATTTTCCTATAAATTTTAGAGATTAGATCTTTGTCAAATTTGTAACAGCGAAAAATTTTCTCCCAGTCTGTAGGTTCTCTTTTTACTCTTTTTGTGAAGTTTTTTGATGAGCATAAATGTTTAATTTTTAGAAGATCCCAGTTGTCTAGCTTATCTTCTGGAGTTTGTATGTTGTTAGTTATGGTTAATTTCCTGTTAATGCCGTGTGTTGGGGTCTCTAGCATTGATCCTATTTTTTCTTCTATGATCTTTATATTTTTTGGTTTTATATTTAGGTCTTTGATCTATTTTGAATTAGTTTTTATGTATGGTGTGAGGTATGGGTCCTGTTTCATTTTTTTGCAGATGGACATCCAGTTTTGCAAGAACCATTTGTTAAAAGGACAGTCTTTTCCCCATTTGATGGACTTTGGGCCCTTGTCGAAGATCAGGTGACTGTAGGTGGATGGATTTACATCTGGGTTCTCGATTCTGTTCCATTGGTCAATGTGTCTGTCATTGTACCATTACCAGACTGTTTTGATTACAGTAGCTGTATAGTAGTTTCTGAGGTCAGGTAGTGTGAGTCCTCCTACTTGATTCTTCTTCTTCGATAATGTTTTACTTATCCAGGGCCTCTTCCCTTTGCATATAGTTAAAGATTAGTTTTTTCATTTTTTTAAAGAATGTTGTTGGTATTTGGATCTAGATTGCATTCTATTTGTAAATTGCTTTGGGTAGAATTGTCATTTTCACAATGTTGAGTCTGCCTATCCATGAGCATGGTATGTTTTTCCATTTATGTAGATCTCTTTTGGTTTCTTGCAGTAGTGTTTTGTAGTTTTCTTTGTATAGGTCTTTTACATACCTGGTTAGACTTATTCCTAATTATTCCTTAATTCCTATTAAGGGCTATTATAAATGGTATTGTTTCCCTGATTTCCTTTTCATCGTTCTCTTTATTGGTGTATAGGAATCCAACTGATTTTTGTATGTTTATCTTGTATCCTGCTACTCTGCTGAATCTTTCTATTAGTTCCAGTAGATTTCTTGTGGAGTCTTTAGGATTTTCTATGTATAGTATCATATCATCTGCAAATAGGAACAGATTTACTTCTTCATTACCAATTTGGATTCCCCTTATTTCTTTTTTTTGCCTTATTCATCTAACTAGGACTTTCAGCACCATGTTAAATAGGAATGATGATAAGGGACATGCTTGTCTTGTTCCTGTTCTCAAGGGGAGTGTTTTCAGCCTCTCTCCATTAAGAATGATATTGGCTCTTGGTCTTGTATAGATGCCCTTTATTATGTTGAGGAATAGGAAAAGTAGATTTCTATGCAAGGTATTCATAGAGCATTTTAAGTAGCCAATTTTCCCCCTTTTTAATGTCTGATAGGAGTCCCAGGGTGGTGCAAACGGTTAACACTCTCAGGTGCTAAATGAAAGGTTGGAAGTTGAAGTCCACCCAGAGGCACGTCAAAAAAAAAAGACCTGGCAATCTACTTCTGAAAAATCAGCCGTTGAAAACTCCATGGAGCACAGTTCTACTCCCACACAGATGGGGTTGTCATAAGTCAGAGTCAGCTCAAAGGCAACTGGATTTAATGTATGATAAGATTCTGGACAAGAATAAAGGCCTCTCTAGATGTCCCTTACCTTTCTCTCTGCCTCAGATAAGCCTTTCCATCCCACTCTCCGTATTCATACCATCTCTTTTAACCATCTTCTTCCTAATCAAAATGCATCAGTCTACATCATTCCATGGTTGATATTCCCAGTCACAATTTTCCCTATCAAATATCCAAGAAAATAGATTTGTCTGGTTTAGTAATATTTTAAAATTCTATGATAAATAAAGTAACACATAGAATTCAAAATGTACTATCAGGGTTACCATTAATAATCACAGCAATAATTAATGTTCCTGTGTTCACAACCAGCCTGAGACATGGATTTCTGAGCAGGAGCCATCCCAGAGTTCCTAAACTTGTCACAGAGTCACAGATTCTGACAGCCAGCAGGGTCTTCATGAGTCATGAGTTCCACCACAGCCCTGGAGATGCCAAAATGAAGTTCTTCCCCCTCTTTTCCACAGGAACTAGGGGTGCCTCAGCACCTGGAAGGCTACCTTGTACCCTGTCTGCACCCAATAAACTCTGATTGATAAAGACAATGAGAATATGTGTTCCATCTCACTTTTCTCCCCAACACTTCTATTTGGAGAGCCACAAATGTTTCCCCAAGTAATTTATTCCACTTCTTGATGGACTGCACAGTCAAACATTTTTCCTACTGTTGCCCTTGAATGTTTCCATCTCAAGTCATGAGCATGTGTCCTCCCCTAAGCTATGCTGGTGGTTCAGAAATCATGCTGGGAGGACCTGGCTTCAGATTTCTTGTTCCCAGGTAGCCAAGTCCAAGAATATGTTCCTGGAGTCTAGGTGTAAGTTGAGTCTGATTTGCATCCACTTAATATTAGAAAAAAAAATTGTCTGGTTTTTTTTTTTTTTTTTTTTTTTAATTATTGACACAATGCTTAACCAGAGGACAAAGGATGGGGAGCTGGAAATTACTTGGAGCAGCAGACACTGCCTGACTGTCTCTGTGGTTGTGCAATGGTTACCGTCCTGCTAATAATCAGAGGGGTCTAATGGGGAGATAGCTGACTTTCAAAGTCATCCTTCTGACCAGGGAATGCTTGCCAGATATTCCCACCAACGTGCCGTGAGTGTGCACATCATCCCCATACATGAGGTACATGTGTATGTCCTTGTATGTGAGCAAATACAGTTTATAGGCAAGCCATGTTTTAGGGAGGTTGGTCGTGTAAACAGTTAACGCACTTGGCTTCTAACCCAAAGGTTGGAGGTTCAAGCCCACACAGAGCTGCCTCATAAGAAAGTCCTGGTGATCTACTTCTGAAAAATCAGTCATTGAAAGCCATACTGAGCACAGTTCTACTCTGACACACATAGGGTCACCATGAGTTGGAGTCGACTCCATGGCAATTGGTAAAATGCTGATCATTTAGGATCTGGTTTATCCAGGAATTCTTGTGCTTGCTTCTCCAGCATTAGTTTTTCCTCTTATACCTGTAGGTAGGATGAACCTTATGAGATGTCTGAGTCAAAAACTATTTACCTTTTAAGTGGCCCTAAAAGCATCCCTTCTCCAAAATAACTCCTCCCTACCACAGGTAATACTGCCTGAAATGACATCTTGAGAAATCTTTTTTTTTTTAGGTTTAGGAATTGCCTTTCTAGCTAATCTGTCAACATGAAAATATCCCTGACATTAAAATTCATTAAACTCCTATTGACACACATGAACTACTGTGCCGAGTACTGGGAATACAGCTGTGAATAAAACAGGCGAGTCCCTCTTCTCACCTAGGGAGAAGGCAGGCATTAAACAACTATTTGATTACAATTGCAGTAAATGCTATGAAAAACAGGGTATTTGAATGTTGAAGGAGTCACCATTTACCTATACAGCAGGGTCAGATGTTCCTAAAAAGGTGATCTAAGGGCTGAAAACCAAAGTAAGTAAGATTTTCTCTATAACAATATCCTGGGCTCACAGTAATAAATTTAAAAATAATATATTTAATGTGAATAAAGTTGATACTTCTGATAAAGAGGATCTAGTTTGAGTTTTCCAACAATGCCCCCACCACCACTATGAAGATGAGTGGTACCATTTTCCCCCTCTATGGTGAGTAAACTGGGCTTGGGGTGGCTCAGGGAATCACTCAAGGTCACACAGCTATTAGGTAACAGAGCAAGAAGTAGTAAGCAAGCCTTCTAATTCCAAGTCCAGGAATCTTCCTGGTACAGCATATGGAGACGATGGTTGGGGAGCAGAGGGAAAAGGAGAGAATGACATAATGTCAGACATCCAACTCTGCCAGGGAACCAGTTTTATGAATGATTGATATTCCTTTAAAATGGTGTAAAGGGACAGACCTGGACCTGGGAGTCAAACTCAAGCTCAAATCCCTGCTCTGCCATTTACTACCTCTAACCTCAGGCAGATACTTTAACTTTATTGAACCCCGGCCCTCCAACTGTGATATGTGACTCCCTCATAAGCTAGGGGGAAGATGAAATGAGCTACTGGAAGACACAGAGTCAGTACCTGACACCTTGTGAATTCTGTTGTAAATGCATCTGTCTTTTTTCTCCTTTAACCTGAGAAAGGAAATAAAGCAAATTTGTTCATTTACTCCGTAATGACAATAATATATACTTACAGACATGTAACAATTATTTTTCCCAAATATGTCCCTTCACAGGAGAAACACGGAAAACACCTTCCAAATGGCTGATGAGTTGTGGTGACCTTCATACCAAGTGGTGGCTGAGGTAACGTTTGGAGGGAGGAGGTCACCAATGACTGGGAACCAGCCCTCCAACTGTTTCTGCCTCAGGACCCAGGAAGAGTTCATTCCCACCAGACCTGGAAGAAACCTCAGTAAGGTTTCTTTTCCAGGAAACACGAGACAGAAAATAGGAAAGAGAAATTAGACAAGCAAATGGAGTAGATGGGTTGAGGTCTTTACTTTAGGTTCTTCCTCCAAACGTTTGTTCTGATTTTATCTCATGTGCCCTCTGAATTACGTATATAACTGACATGATTTTCCTTTTTGACTGAAAAAAACCAGTTGCCGTGAAATCAGTTCTGATTCATAGTGATCCTGTTTGTGTCAGAGTAGAACTCTGCTCCATAGGGTTCTCAGTCAGTGACTGATTTTTCGGAAGTAGATCATTAGGCCTTTCTTCTTAGGAGCCTCTGGGTGGACTCGAACCTCCAAGCTTTCTATTAGCAGACAATCTCCTTAATTGCTTGCACCACAGAAACTCCTTTTGACTTATATTAAGATTATAAGCAAATTTGGGGCGCATCCATAGTACATTAACATTCACATGGATTTTTAACCAAATTCCTGCTTCTAATTTGCTTTCATCCTTCTTGTGCCAATTTTAACTCATGTTATTTTGTGATAATTTATATACCTTTATAAGTTTCCTGAAATCCTTTTGTGAAAAGATAAGTATAAATAAAGAAAAATAAAAAGGCAAGAAAATAAATAAACTAGATTTTAAAAATCCTTTTCAACATTTATACGTGCCAACCCTCAGACTGTTTCTAAATTCAGTCCCTGAACCACTAGGCTTCTACTATTTTTCAAGGCTGTTATGGCAACACAAAGTTTTGTTTAAATAGTAAAACCCTATAAAAAAAATGCCCAAGTTAAAACAAACAAACAAGATCTTGCCTTTAGATCTTAATAGTTTCCCTGTGTTGGACCTTTATTGTAGCAAGGTGTGGCAGTCACTGTTGGCTGGCTTACTCCAAGTCCATTCCCGACACCACTCTCCCTGCCCACCTCCTCCACACAGGCCGAAAAAATTAAAAACATACTTTCCTAGCTTTCCTCATAGCTAGTGATGCTCATGTAACTTAGTCCTAGCCAGACTATGCTTTCCTGATAAGAGGATGGATGGTGCTGGCAATTTCTTTTTTACTTTCTTCCTACCTTGAACACAAATAAGATGGATGGAACTAAAGCAGCCATCTTTTGACACTGAGGCAATAAGCCATCACACTGAGAATGGCGGAGCGAAAGGCAAAAATGGCTGGTCTTATACTGACTCCAGACGTATTGCAAACTGAAAAATGCAGACCTCAATTTGGTAAAGTTACTATTGATTAAGTTTTTTATTACTTCAAAGAGGTCAAAGCCAAAAATCTTCTCAATTGATATTTATCTTTCGAAAAACCAGCCTGAGTTTTTTCAGTACTGCACAGATAGAAAAATACAGCGTAATCAGTCTACAATGGAGTCCCTGGATGGCGCAAACAGTTAAGTGCTCGACTACTAGCCAAAAGGTTGGTAGTTCAGATCCACCCCGAGGCTCCTCAGAAGACAGGCTAGGCGATCTGCTTTTGAAAGGTCACAACCTTGAAAACCTTATGGAGCAGTTCTACTCTGCACACATGGCAGCGCCTCATGGGCCATCAGAATCCACTTGATGGCAACAATAATCAGTCTGCACAATTTGAATCTGTAGACTAATGTCATTTGAACTCAAACCTATATGTATTGTGTCTCCACATTATTTTTTAACGATGCTTTACTAAATAGTACTTCCAAATCCATAGCAATAATAGAGAGGCAGACACAATAAATTCTACTTCAACTTGTTCTTCCTGATGATACGGTTTAACTGCATGTGAATAATGATCCCCAAACCTGAAACAACCTAGAAAGTAATCTTGAGTCAGATGAGGTTATAATATCAGAAGAAGGGAGTTGTCAGCATCTCAGATTATTCTGGGAATAAATAGATTTGGATTCCAAAGCAACCATTGTACTCATCAATGCCATTCTCCAAACCCCAATAATTTGATGATATAAACTATGTGGAAGACTCTCTTTATCCAGGCTACTCCTAGGTAAGCCAGATTGACTGACCTGCATCTACGTTAATTGCTGAGTTGCCCTTCTCTCTGTTTGCTCCCCTGATCCTGGTGTGCTTTCTCTTGCTCACACTGTCCCGGCTCTGAATTTTTTGATTCATTCCCCAACTGACATCTGCCTCTGCCCTACTCCTTTCACTGTTGAGAACATCCTGATTCACCCTTTGCTATTTTGGACTTCAACTCTGTTGCCATTTGTGAACTCAATTGTTCTTCCAATGTGGCAATCTTCTAGAACTCCAAATTGCAGCTCCAGCCCAGATGGACTTAGGGGAGGAAGAACTCTGGCCCTACTCCAGCAGGAAAGCCCATTTCCCCTCCATCCTCAATAATAAAAGGGTTTCCGAGAAATATAGTAGTCAGAAGTTAAAGGACAAAGAGTGGGAATCATGTGGCATCTTTTTTTGCTCATAAATTATCCCTGGTTTCATCTTTCATGTTCAAGAAAGGAAAGGAAGACAAAACATCATATTGGACGCCAACAAAAGCATTTTGAATTGAAAAAGCTTCCTAAAATGAAAGGAGGGGAAATATTTACTAAAGAGGGGCTTCCAAGCTTTTTCAAGGGGAAGGAAATTCTCTTTTTAATTTTTCTTTTTATTGTACTTTAGATGAAGGTTTACAGAACAAGTAGTTTCTCATTAAACAGCACACGTATTGTTTTATGACAATGGTTAACAACACCACGACATGTCAACACTCTCCCTTCTCGATCTTGCGTTCCCTATTACCATCTGTCCTGTCCCCTCCTGCCTTCTAGTCCTTGTCCCTGGGCTGTTGTGCCCCATTAGTCTCATTTTATTTTATGGGGCTGTCTAATCTTTGGCTGAAGGGTGAACCTCGGGAGTGACTTCATTACTGAGCTAAAAGGGTGTCCAGGGGCCATACTCTCGGGGTTTCTCCAGTGTCTCTCAGGCCAGTAAGTCTGGTCTTTTTTTGTGAGTTTGAATTTTGTTCTACATTTTTCTCCAGCTCTGTCCAGGACCCTCTATTGTGATCCCTGTCAGAGCAGTCAGTGGTGGTAGCCTGGCACCATCTAGTTGTACTGGACTCAGTCTGGTAGAGGCTGTGGTAGTTGTGGTCCATTAGTCCTTTGGACTAATCTTTCCCTTGTATCTTGTTTTCTTCATTCTCCCTTGCTCCCGAAAGAGTGAGACCAGTGGAGTATCTTAGATGGCTGCTCACAGGCTTTTAAGACCCCAGACGCTACTCACCGAGGTAGAATGTAGAACATTGTCTTTATAAACTATGTTATGCCAGTTGAGCTAGATGTTCCCCGAGACCGTGGTCCCCACAGCCCTCCGCCCAGCAATTCAGTCCCTTAGGGAGTATGGATGTGTCTATGGGGCTTCCATGACCTTGCCTTGTACAAGTTGTGCTGGGAGGAAGGAAATTCTTGAACCACAGGGGTAGTAAAAACTGATTATATAAAGTTTATAATTTGACCATGATGACTCAACCCTACACTCCTGCCCCCAGTCCTACCAACACCAGTTAGTAAGGCTTGAGCAAGAATGATTGAGCAGTTTTCTCCGTAACATTTATCATGGAGCCCCACGTCGTTTCAGTCTTTAGCTACAGGGATCAAGCCACAATTAAGTTAAAGTACATTTGGGATATCCTGCCTGAGGAAGTTAATATGCAGAGCCTCATGTACACTCATAAGTACTTTGACCAGATTGTAAATATCTTCCAAAAAAAAAATTCAGTTGCAAACTGTGGAGAAAAGAGGGGAGTATCTAACTAATGGATTGCTTTAGGTGGGTAGAGAGATTTAGCTTGTTGGGTATTCACTGTACTTTGAGGCCACTCTGAAACCTGTAGGCAAGTGAGTTTGTGTGTGCATGTTTGTGTGCAAGGATAGAGAAAGCAAGAAAGACAGATATGGTTGGTTGTTTACCCAACAACCCTTGCCACCACCCTTCCCTCACTGAACCCTGATTGTTCTAATTTTCACATTGTATTCCAGCTCAGGCTGGGACTCACAGGCTAACTATGATCATTCTATTTCTTGTGTCAGTAATCTATGGAGGGATGTACATGTTGCACAATACTGGCCAATAAGACACGAGGCAAAGCCTGGAACTTCTGGAAAAGTTGTATTTATTTATTTATTTTATTTGCCCTAAAGAAAATGGAAATAAGAAAAACGCCCACTTTGCTGTCTCTGAATGTTACTGTGTGAGCAGGTAATACACAGAACAGCCATCTTGTGGCCACAAGGAAGGGTAAGCCAAGGTTATTACAGGGCAGCTGACATCATTGAGCTACTGAGTTTACTTCCTTACAATTACCCTGCTCCAGACTTCCTGTTAAGTAAGATCATTGTTGTTGTTGTTAGCGGCAAGTCACGTTGACCCTGACTTACAGCGATCCCACGCACAATGGAAGGAAACTCTGCTTGGTCCTGGCCATCCCCATGATCAGCTGTGGCTCAGACCATTGTGATCCACAGGGTTTTCATTGGTTGATTTTCGGATATAGATCACCAGGCCTTTCTTCCTAGTCTGTCTTAATCTGGAAGGTCTGCTGAAACCTGGTCAGCATCAGAGCAACATGCAAGGCTCCACTGACAGATGGGTGGTAGCTGCACTTGAGGTGCATTATCCAGGAATGAAAGCCAGGTCTCCAGCATGAAAGAAGAAAATTCTACCACTGAACCTGGTACAGGTAAGATCATGTTCTGGTTGTTGTTATTAGGGGCCGTCAAGTTGGTTCCAACTCACAGCAACCGTGTGTACAACAGAACAGAACAATGCCCAGTCCTGCACCATCCTCACAATCATTGCTGTGTTTGAGCCCATTGTTGCAGCCACTGTGTCAGTCCATATTACTGAAGGTCGTCCTCTTTTTCACTGACCCCTCTACTTTGCCAAGCATGATGTCCTTCTCCAGGGAATAGTACCTCCTGATAATATGTCCAAAGTATGTGAGACAAAGTCTTGCCATCCTCCCCTCTAAGGAGCATTCTGGCTGTACTTCTTCCAAGACAGATTTGTTTGTTCTTCTGGCAGTCCATGGCATATTCAATATTGTTCACCAACACTGTAATTCAAAGGCATCGATTCTTCTTCAGTCTTTCTTATTAATTGCCCAGCTTTCAGATGCATATAAGGCACTTGAAAATACCATGGCTTGGGTCAGGCGCACCTTAGTCCTGAAAGTAACAATTTTGCTTTTTAACACTTTAAAGAGGTCTTTTGCAGAAGATTTACCCAATGCAATAAGTCGTTTAATTTCTTGACTGCTGCTTCCATAGGTGTTGATTGTGAATCCAAGTAAAATGAAATCCTTGACAACTGCGATCTTTTCCCCATCTATCATGATGTTGCTTATTGGTCCAGTTGTGAGGATTTTTGTTTTCTTCATGCTGAGGTGTAATCCACAGAGAAGGCTGTAGTCTTTGATCTTCATCAGTAAGTGCTTCAAGTCCTCTTCACTTTCAACAAACAAGGTTGTGTCATCTGCATATCACAAGTTGTTAATGAGTCTTCCTCCAATCATGATGCCATATGTTCTTCTTCATATAGTCTGGCTTCTCCGACTATTTGCTCAGCATACAGGTTGAATAAATATAGTGAAAGGAACCCTGACACACACCTTTCCTGACTTTAAACCATGCAGTATCCCCTTGTTCTGTCCGAACAACTGCCTCTTGATCTATGTACAGGTTCCTCATGAGCACAATTAAGTGTTCTGGAATTCCTATTATTTGCAATGTTATCTACAATTTGTACGATCCACACAGTCAAATGTCTTTGCATAATCAATAAAACATAGGTAAACATCCTTCTAATATTCTCTGCCTTCAGCCAAGATCCATCTGACATCAGCAATGATATCCCTGGTTCTACATCCTCTTCTGAATCCAGCTTGAATTTCTGGAAGTTCCCTGTCGATGTACTGCTGCAATCATTTTTGAAAGATCTTCAACAAAATTTTATTTGCTTGTGATATTAATGATATTGTTCGATTATTTCCATGATCTGTTAGATCACCTTTTTTTTCTTTTTTCTCTTTTTTGGAATGGGCACAAATATAGATCTCTTCTAGCTGGTTGGCCAGGAGACTGTCTTTGAAATTTCTTAGCATAGATGAATGAGTGCTTCCAGTGTTGCATCCATTTGTTGAAACATTTCAGCTGGCATTCCATCAATTCCTGGAGCCTTGTTTTTCACCAGTGCCTTCAGTGCAGCTTGAATTTCTTCCTTCAGTACCATCGGTTCTTGATCATATGCTACCTCTTGAAGTGGTTAAATGTCAACCAAACCAAATCTTTTCGGTACAGTGACTCTGTGTATTCCTTCTGTCTTCTTCTGATGCTTCCTGCATCATTCATATATGTTTTTATTTATTAAGTCAGTTCTAGTTAAGTCTTTTGTTACTTGCAGCAGGATGCATCCTAAGTAATAGAGAATCATCCCTCAAGGTTTGCAGTCTGAGATTATTTAGTTGTGGTGGGGTGGGGAAAGAGAAACTAAGAATCACAGAGAAGAAATGACTAAATTATAGAAGCAGGACTTCCTGACTTGACCACTATGTGTTTTCCACTCAACCATGCTGTGATGGTTAAGATTGTGTGTCAACTTGACTGGGCCATGATTTTCTGTGTTTTGGCCGTGGTATAACTTTGTGATCACTTCCCTGTTAAGATTTGATATGTGGTCACCCCCGTGATGGGATCTGCTGTGAGTAGCCAATCAGCTGAAAGGGAGTTTCCTTGGCGTGTGAACCGCATTCGAATATGTGTGCATTCTGGCTTTTGCCTGCTCTGGATCCTACAGCTGGCTCCTGTTCGTCCGACCTCTGATTCTTGGGACTCGAGCTAGCAGCTTACTGGCCAATCTTGGGTTCGCCAGCCCCTGCAGCTATGTGAATCAGGAGAAGCCTCTATTCTGCCCCATGGACTTGGGACGTTCCAGCCTCTACAACCACGGGAGCCATTTCCTTGAGATATATATATATATATATATATACACACATATATATTTATTTATATATTTATACACTTTACTGGTTTTACTTCTCTAGAGAACCTAGCCTAAGACACATGCTGTTTAATAGAGAATTGCTTGTTAATGTTAAGGCCTTTAGCATTCACTTTAATTGGAGTGATTTTGCTTATTACAATTTTGATGTCATTTTACATAAAATATTCAGCTTGCCTAGCCAGATAGCGGGATATCTCTAGCCCAAGGGCTAGGAACTAGGCACAACCTTATAATTTATTGCCTGCAGCTATAAATCAGACCAATATCAGAAAGCTGAGACAAAGAATAAACAATGAGACAACTGCTGCCTGGTCTTTCAACAATATATAGCAAGGCTAGACGTGCTGAACAATTACGGCTACACCATAAATATACAGTCTGTATTTAGCCCCACAATCTTAAAGTTGTTTGATTTTCATTTCTGATGTCTGGACACCCTCAAGGTCTTAAATTCTAAATTCTGTATCTTGTACCGTCATGTTATTAGGAAAAAGGGAAAGTGCTTTTCAACAAATTCCATTTTGCGTAGCTCCTCTGACCTTTGCCCCACTGGCATTTACATCCTGGTTATAAGCGAATTAGTGCATCTTAGATATGACTGATGAATCCCAATACTAAGGTATTCCAGAGGAGACAGAGGTGTGTGTCTAATGGCGCAAGCGGTGGCAGGTAAGGAAAGTTGCTGAAATCATAAAGTTTTAGAGTCTTGCAAAAAAAATTTTTTTTTTCAAACAGAGCTTAAAAAATCTGTTGTAGATAAGTCAGAAAGTCATAACATACTGTTTATAATGCCAGACTCACCATCTCTGCCAAAAAGACTTTTTTGGAGAGAGTCCTTTCTTCCCTTTAGCAGGCTGAACTCTACCTAAGAAGCTAACTCAGACTGCTAGATCACCATCCTCACAGAGTTCTGGGGGGATTTCCATTCCATAATACGTTCTGCGAAATTGGACGTTAGATGACTTGGGAGTTGTTCAAACACCATACTGTATACTTAGCAAAGCTACATGAGATACCTTTTGTTTCACTTCGAGATCGGTACTTCTCCTTTGCCTCTTGCTGCTGCTGTGTTTGGGAGTCATGATGCACTTGCCAGTAATACTTAAAAGAAAATTAAATAGAGAGATAACACTACAACATTCAAGAGAAGTGCAATAGACGAGACTGGATGCTGCTGCCTACTAGTCAGAGCATACACTGTTACACGGCAAAATTTTTTTTTTTCTTTTGTGTCTGTGAAGCTTCTTTGACTTTGCCTTGGTCAAGGTGTGCTGACTTCTCTAGTATTGTGTACTGTCTTACCCTTCACCAAAGTTACCATTTAACTACTATCTAGTTAGTGTTTTTCCCTCCCCACCCCACCCCTTCATAACCCTAAAAGATTGTTTCTTTTTGTGTGTAAACCTTTTCATAAGTTTTTATAACAATGGTCTCATACAGTATTTGTCCTTTTGTGATTGACTTATTTCACTCAGAGTAATGTCCTCCAGATTCATCCATGTTGTGAGATGTTTCGCAGATTCATCATTGTAAGATAAACTTTTTATTTGTAAGTAGGGAAAGTTCATGTTAAAATAATGACAGAAAGTATAGTACAGTACATATATAAGCCAGTAACATAGGTGTTTATTATGACTCTCAAGATATATGTTTTATAGGTTATATATGTACTGTACCATTATACACCTGGCAGTGCAATCGCTTTGTACACAAGAGACATGACATACATGTATTGTGTGCGGGAAGCTGTTGTGTTTGTTACATCTGGTTAAGTCCAATACGTCCCCTTCTCTGATGAGGATTTCTGAACTCTATAACCTTATGGGACCACAGACATATATACAGTTAGACGTTATTCGAACAGATGTTGTACAGCACATGACAGTAATCATGACTCCGACATAAGATGTCAAGCCAAACTGAAACATCCCCTGTGTTTGGAAAAGTTGCTGTGTTAGACTTACGGCACCCTCGCCATGGCAGAGAGGATAGCTGTAGAATCATTTGACCCCAGGGCCTGACTAGAAGAATCTTTGATGAAATGCAGACAGCAACCTTACCACTGTTCAGATCTTCCATGGTTATGCTGCCAAATTGGCAACCAAACCACACAAATGTAATCTTGTCCTTGGAAAATAGTCTTCACTCATATACTAACAGTACTTGTATTTTCAAAGCACTCTCAAACACAAGGTCCTCTAGAAACTTTCCTAAGAATCTCCTGGAACCTGTTCACGGTGGCTGCAACCTCATTGTCAGCAGCCTCACTCATTCATCGTTCATATTTGCCAGAGGGGGCTTTCTCTAGTCTTAAAGTCCCTTCTGTCCTATTAGCTCCTTTTCAGATTTTTTTCATTGAATATTTGTCCAGTAGCCCACAGGATTATTTCCAGATTATCTAAAACCCCTATTAAAGAAGTCCAGATGGGAATGAAAATGGAACTTGAGGAACAGGTGTCTATTTCAGACTTACGTTTAGAAACCCCACCTTTTTCTTGGACAAGAGAATTTTCCTTCTTTCAGTATGTGTGAGTAAAAACGAAAGAAGTGTGTCTGGGGATGCGTGTCTTCATTTCGTCCCTTAGAAGATCTCGTCTCATTTTGGTGAAGTTTACACGCATGACTAATAGTTAAGTCTTATTGAATAAGAATTTTCCTTTTCATTTAAATATGAGTTTTAATTATATAAAACAACAGTTGCTGTAAAGTGATTGCACACGTTTATTTGAGCTTTGAGTGCCCTCTACTGGAACCTGAAAGAAAGTCAAAAATCAATAGCACAGAGATCTTGCACGGTTCTGTCCAAATGACTAAAGTGTTATTATTATTAATAAAGTAATAATAACAGTAATAACTCAGCATGTCTATTGTCTAACTCAACATGCTAATGGCGCATGGTGTACATAGGATCACTATGAGTCAGAACCGACTTGAAGGCTTTTAACAACAACAAAGGAGCCCTGGTGGCTCAATAATTAAGAACTCAACTGCTAACCGAAAGATCAGTGGTTCAAACCCACCAGCCACTTTGCGGGAGAAAGGTGGCAGTCTGCTTCCATAAAGATTACAGCCTTGGAAACCCTACGGGGAAGTTCTACTGTGTCCTATAAGTCACTATAGGGTTGCTATGAGTTGGAACCGACTCGACGGTCATGAGTATTTTTCGTTAATGGTGCACATTCTTCAGATTTTACATTTACAAGAAATCCAAAAGGAGTACCAACAAGAACATCTCTTGAGCTCACTAGCCTGTTTTCATAGTTCCAGTGACTCCATGTCTCCATATTCTTTTAGTTTACAGCCATGGACTCTAGGTTGGTTCTTGAATCAGATACCTCATTTACACCATTCCCTTCCAAAGCCACAGATGGGCCATTTCAATTTCCATTTGGATGACACATTTTGTATCTTAGCTTCATGGTCCTTTGATCCCCTCTACTCTTACCTCTTTTACCTTCCCTCTCTAGCTTCGTCCATAGCCGCCCCTTGGCCATTGCATTCCATCTCTGGCCTTCCGTAGTCTATGTTTCCCCACATGGACCACCAAATGCCATCTTTCTGTTGCCACCACAGCACCTTCACGCCTGTTTTACTGATCGTCAGCATGACCCGGCCTGAAATTCTCTCCCTTGTCTCTATCTAACCTAGCTTTTGGCACCTCCTTATTTCAGGTTATTTCCTAACTTATTTGGACTCCAAGTTTTATTACTTAAACCACACTTTCATCAACACACTCACATTGACCAACTCTTTGATCTTCTGTTGTATGTTGTTAGCTGCCATCAGGTCCACTCTGACTCATAGTGACCTTATGTACAACAGAAAGAAAGGTGGTCCAGTCCTGCATCATACTCATATTCAGTAGCATGTTCAAGTCTATCAGTGTGACTGTTGTGCCAGTCCATCTCACCAAGGGCCTCCCATGCCCTCGCTGGCCCTCCACTTTAACAAATATGATGTCCTCCTCTAGAGATTGATCCCTCTCAATGATGTGTCCAAAGAAAGGAAGTCAGACAATGTTCTGTTGTGATCCATAGGTTTTCACTGGCTAACTTTAAAAAGTAGATAACCAGGCCTTTCTTGCTAGTCTGTCTTAGTCTGAAAGCTATTACAATTCTATATCCTAAAATATGCTTTATGTTTTCTAAATGTTTGTGAACATGTAAAAGAAGACATGTTCCAGTAGAAAGAGAGCAGCAAAAGAAGCCCTCAGGCTGCAGAAGAAAGGAACTAAGAATTAGAGCAGAATTAAATGAAATAGAGAATAGGAAAACAATTGAAAGAGTTAACAAGATCAAAAGCTGGTTCGTTGCAAACATCAACAAAATTGATAAACCATTGGCCAAACTGACAAAAGAAAAACAGGAGAGGAAGCAGATAACCCATATAAGAAATGAGATGGGTGATATCACAACAGACCCAACTGAAATTAAAAGAATCATAACAGAATACTATGAAAAATTGTACTCTAACAAATTTGAAAACCTAGAGGAAATGGACAAATTTCTAGAAACTCACTACCTACCGAAACTAAAACAAACAGAGGTAGAACAATTAGATAAACCCGTAACAAAAGAAGAGACTGAAAAGGTAATTTAAAAACTCCCAACAAAAAAAACCCTGGCCCGGATGGCTTCACTGGAGAATTCTACTAAACTTTCAGAGAGGAGTTAACACCACTACTACTAAAGGTATTTCAGAGCATAGAAAAGGATGGAATACTCCCAAATTCATTCTATGAAGCCAGCATAACCCTGATACCAAAACCAGGTAAAGACACCACAAAAAAAGAAAATTATAGACCAATATCCCTCATGAACATTGACGCAAAAATCCTCAACAAAATTCTAGCCAATAGAATTCAGCAACATATCAAAAAAATAATTCGTCGTGATCAAGTGGGATTTATACCAGGTATGCAGGGATGGTTCAACATTAGAAAAACAATCAATGTAATCCATCACGTAAATAAAACAACAGACTAGAATCACATGATTTATCAATCAATGCAGAAAAGGGCATTTGACAAAGTCCAACACCCATTCATGATAACAACTCTCAACAAAATAGGAATAGAAGGGAAATTCCTCAGTATAATTAAGGGCATTTATACAAAGCCAACAGCCCACATCATCCTAAATGGAGAGACTTTGAAAGCATTCCCCTTGAAAACAGGAACCAGGCAAGAAAGCCCTTTATCACCACTCTTATTCAACATTGTGCTGGAGGTCCTAGCCAGAGCAATTAGGCTACAAAAAGAAAGAAAGGGCATCCAGATTGGTAGGAAAGAAGTCGAAGTATCTCTATTTGCAGATGATATGATCGTATACACAGAAAACCCCAAAGAATCCACAAGAAAACTACTGGAACTAATAGAAAATTTCAGCAAAATTTCAGGATACAAGATAAACATACAAAAATCAGTTGGATTCCTTTACACCAACAAAGAGAACCTTGAAGAGGAGATCACCAAATCAATACCATTTACAATAGCCCACAAGAAGTTAAAATACTTAGGAATAAATCTAACAAGAGAGGTAAAAGATCTATACAACGAAAACTACAAGACACTACTGCAAGAAACCAAAAGAGACCTGTATAAGTAGAAAAACATACCTTGCTCATGGATAGGTAGACTCAACATTGTAAAAATCAGTTCTACCCAAAATGATCTACAGATACAATGCAATCCCAATCCAAATTCGAGTGGCACTTTTTAATGAGACGGAGAAACAAATCACCAACTTCATATAGAAAGGGAAGAAGCCCTGAATAAGTAAAGCATTACTCAAGAAGAAGAGCAAAGTGGGAGGACTCACACTACCTGATTTTAGAACCTATTATACCGCCACGGTAGTCAAAACAGCCTGGTACTGGCACAACAACAGACACATAGACCAATGGAACAGACTTGAGAATCCAGACATAAATTGATCCACCTATGAGCAGCTGATATTTGACAAAGATCCAAAGTCCATTAATTGGGGAAAAGACAGTCTTTTAACAAATGGTGCTGGTATAACTGGATATCCATCTGCAAAAAACTGAATCAAGACCCATACCTCACACCATGCACAAAAACTAACTCAAAATGGATCAAAGACTTAAATGTAAAATCTAAAATGATAAAGATCATGGAAGAAAAAATAGGGACAATGCTAGGAGCCCTAATTCATGGCATAAACATATAAGTAACAATGCACAAGCACCAGAAAAGACACTAGATAAATGGGAGCTCCTAAAAGTCAAACACTTATGCTCATCAGAAGACTTCACCAAAAGAGTAAAAAGACAAACTACAGACTGGGAAAAAATTTTTGGCTATGACAAATCCGATCAGCATCTAATCTCTAAAATCTACAAGATACTGCAAAACCTCAACAACAAAAAAACAAACAACCCAGTTAAAAAATGGGCACAGGATATGAACAGGCACTTCACCAAAGAAGATATTCTTGTGGCTAACAGACACATGAAGAAATGCTCATAATCATTAGCCATTAGAGAAATGCAGATCAAAACTACAATGAGATACCATCTCACCCCAGCAAGGCTAGCATTAATCCAAAAAACACAAAATAATAAATGCTGGAGAGGTTGTGGAGAGACTGGAACAATTACATACTGTTGGTGGGAATGTAAAATGGTACAAACACTTTGGAAATCGAGTTAATGCTTCTTTAAAAAGCTAGAAATAGAAGTGCCATGCTATCCAGCTATCCTGCTCCTTGGAATATATCCTAGAGAAATAAAAGCCATCACACAAATAGATATTTGCACACCCATATTCATTGCAGCACTGTTCACAATAGCAAAAAGATGGAGACAACCTAGATGCCCATCAACAGACGAATGGATAAACAAATTATGGTTTATCCACACAATGGAATACTACCCCATGATGAAGAACAATGAAGCCATGAAACATAACATGGAGGAAACTGTAGGTCATTATGCTGAGTGAATTTAGCCAGTCACAGAAGGACAAATATTGTATAAGACCACTATTATAAGAACTCAAGTATAGCTTTATACACAGAAGATAACATTCTTTGATGGTTACGAGGGTAGGGAGGGAGGGTGAGGGTTATTTACTGACTAGATAGTAGATAAGAATTATCTTAGGTGAAGGGAAGGACAGCACACACTACAGGAAAAGTCAGCACAACTAGACTAAACCAAAGCTAAGAAGTTTCCTGAATACAATCAAACACTTTGAGGGTCAGAGTAGCAGGGGTAGGGGTCTGGGGACCATGCTTTCAGGGGACATCTAGGTCAATTAGCATAACAAAGCTTGTTAAGAAATTGTTCTGCATCCCACCTTGGTGAGTGGTGTCTGGGGTCTTAAAAGCTTGCAAGCAGCCATCTAAGATGCATCAATTGGTCCCAACCATCTGGAATAAAGGAGAATGAAGAACACTGAAGACACAAGGAAAGTATTAGCCCAACAGACAGAATGGGCCACATAAACCAGAGACTTCATCAGCCTGAGACCAGAAGAGCTAGATGGTACCCAGCTACCACCAACGACTGCCCTGACAGGGAACACAACAAACAGTCCTTGATGGAGCAGGAGAAAGGTGGGGTGCAGAACTCAAATTCTAATAAGAAGACCAGACTTAATGGTCTGACTGAGATGGCAGGAACCCTGGAAAGCATGGCCCCTGGATTCTCTATCAGCCCAGAACTAAAACAATTTCTGAGACCAACTCTTCAGACAGGGATTGGACTGGACTGAGGGACATAAAGTGATACCCGTGAGGAGTTTGCCTCTTAGTTCAAGTAGATACAAGAGACTAAATGGGCAGCTTCTGTCCAGACGTGAGATGGGAAGGCAGAGAGGGTTAGGAGCTGGTTGAATGGACATGGGGAATCAGGGGTGGAAAGGTGGAGTGTGCTGTCACAGTATAGGGAGAGCAATTAGAGTCACATAACAATGTATGCATAAATTTTTGTATGGGAATAAATAAAAAAATTTTTAAAAAGACATGTTCCATCCTGGGTGACCTTGTTGGTGTTTGAAATACTAGTGGCATAGCTTCCAGCATCATAGAGACACAAAAGCCATCAGAGTATGGCAACCTGACAGATGGGTCTGCTGTAAAGTTTTGCAAACTGTCAATTCTACAACAGCCTAATAATTTATTCTAACCCATTCTAATGTTGTCTTAGTTATCTAATGCTGCTGTAACAGAAATACCACAAGTGGACGGCTTTAACAAACAGAAATTTATCTTCTCGCAGTTTAGGAGGCTAGAAGTCCAAATTCAGAGCACCAGCTCAAGGGGAAGGCTTTCTCTCTCTGGAGGAAGATCACTGTCTCTTCAGCTTCTGCTTCCTGGTTCCTTGGAAATCTCCATGTGTCTTGGCATCTATCTGACCCTATCTCTGCATCCTAGCTTGCTTGTTTCATCTCTTTTATATCTCAAAAGAGCTCAAGATACACCTTATACTAATCCTGCCTCATGAATATAACCAAGACAACCCATTCCCAAATGGGATTATTACCACAGGCATAGAGGTTAGGATTTACGACACATATTTTTAGGGACACAATTCAATCCTTCTCTTCTTAAACTCTTTATTTCTTAGTTTCATCTCAGAATTGCAGCTTATTGAGAAAACCAGAAAAAGATGCTTATTCCTGTTTCAGTAGAAAAATGGTTTGTAGAGGTATGGTTTCCCTTTGCACTTGCTGGTGAATATTCTCTTTCCCTGGTGTGATATTACTGTTTTCAAGATCTCACGTGTAGATGCCCTCTCTCATTCCCACTTACAGTGTAGTCGCCTAATATACACATTTGATTCATGTGATTGGAATTCATGTGTTGAAGGAAATAGAGATCATTTCAGTAACATGGGTGATTCCACCTGCCACTCCACTCAATGAATATGCCCAAAAAGAGAGGAGATAGACGTGAATCTGATGTTCCTTTAGGGTCATACCCAAAGCAATACATTCTGAACCTATAGCTAGATGATGGGAATTTTTAAGATAATTTAATTATACTCAATGTTAGTCTTGTATGCTGCCCTTAGAATCTAACCTTATGTTAGATGGGATTCCACTGTACTTGTACTGGAAGGGGGTCCAAGCCGGCCATCCTTATGTTTGTTAATGGAAAGGATGTGTGGAATGTACTCAGCTCCAGTCCATTGGATACTGGCAGGTTTTCTTCATGTCTCTCTCCTTATTATCCAGTAGTTACCCATCTTTTAGGCCACTATATGACTGGATGGCTTATTATTCCTCCAACCCTTAAGTTTCCTTGGTTATGTATTAGGTTTCATTGACTTTGTCTTGGACCCTAACATAGTCAGAACATCTCTGTTGGAGGTTACTTTTTCATATGTGTAACATCACTTTTATCAGAGATCATCTGTCATCTTCCTGATCAACAATGTTTTCTTCCTGAGGTGACTACATAGCTCACAATAGTACTATTTTGATGGGGTGCATCTATCTATCCATCTTTACTGATTGATTGATAGATAGTCTGCAAATTAATATTTTAACAGCAGTTAGTCATTTCTAGTTCTAGCAGCATAACAGAACCCCTTTTTTGATTCATAAAAAAATCGGCAGTCAATTTAAATATGTGACCTAAGATAAGCACCTATCCAGAGTTCTATCAGAAGAACGCAGTGGTTTTGTTGTTGGCAAGGCAAGCTGCCAAAGCATGGCTTCCACAGGGGGCAAAGCTGGGAATTGCCCCTCTCTTGTGCATCTGTTTACATCAGTAGATTCACATTAAAGGCCAAAGAGCCATCTAGAAGGAAAGAAACTGAAGCATTGAAGTTTTAAGTTATTAAAGGATGTCTGATGGCCTAAGTTGCCCTGAATGAGACAAGCAGAGAATACAAGGGTCTCCTGGGACAGCTGGGCTAGTGAATTAAACTCAACATCAGGGCCCAAGTTGCTGATGGGAGAGTTTTTTGGCAGGTTCTGGGACTCTCCTGAACCATTGGCCAGGTACTATGTTGGGCCCTGGGAAAATGTCTGTGCGTGCATGTCAAGTGAAAGAACTATATCTTGAATTTCAGGCCTGGTTCAGTGTGAAGTAACCGTGGATGAGAATACACCTGAGAGGGGAAGCCGTTTCCTCCATTCCTTGGACACAGAGGTAGGGCCGAGTTATGCTTCAATGCCTAAGGCTTCTTGCGACACTCAAGGCCGTGCCTTGGAAAGCTTGACTTGCTGTTTTTGTGACAACACTGTGCTATAGCAACAGCACTAGAGAAAGGGTTTCCCTCAGGGGAAATGCCCAAACTTTCTGGTGTCTTCCTGTGCAAATAGTTATTGAGTGCTATCGCTCTCCTTGGAATAAGAAAGAATTTGTTGGGTACCTCCAGAGAACCTTCTCGTGATCAGTAGAATAAAGCCTTGGAATCAATATGATTAGAACATGAGGAGAAATGAAGCCTTATTTTGCACCACAAGCTGATGAAGTGAGTCATATTTTCATAAGAGTTCTTCTATAAAATTTGGAGATTGCCTATCAAAGAATACCGTCTTGGGAACTCAAAGGTGGTGATGATTGCTTTAACAATGAGGAGGTAGAGCTTATGGGAAGCTGAATTCAATTAAAACACATATCTGATATTCCGCTGCTCAACTGATGTCTTATTAAAAATGTGTGCTTGTGGCCAAGGAAGTAGGAGGCACGCTCCCAGCTGTCAGGCAGAGAAGAGTGCTGTGTCCTGGTTCCATCTTAAAGGCCTGCACACTCATATCCCTGGTCCACGAGGAGGGAGCCTTTTGCATCCTCTTCCCACATGACAATCAAAATCACACCACAGACTTCATTTTTCTCACTTCTCCTACGTAAGGGCTCATGGTTGGGCATAAGATAATGAGGACAGGCTCTGTCACCCACAGTATGGCAAGATAAGACGTAGCAGAGTCAAAAGAAATTATTTTAGGGCTCCGTCCTCCAGAGTTTGCACTGGTGACTCAATTCACCCCCTATACAACTAGATGGGTGAGATCAGATACAGGATCCTCAGATGCCCTGTTTTAATTCTGTCTCCGCCACTGACTTCACTTCTATAAGAGGTATACTATTAAACCTCTCCATGCCTCTGTTTCCTCTCCAAATTATATTGTAAAATCTTCCATGGAGCTCAATCGAAATCTGCATCATCTCCATTTTGCTGAGCATCAGACCCTCAGATGCTTTGTGCAAAAATCACTCTCTGCAAATTCAAATTTACCAAAATATATTTGCAGTGATTTTTTAAAAATATACTCATTTTTAGAAGTGTTTGCAGTTACGGCCACTAGAACGTTCTCAGATCTAATTGTATTCATCCTCAATGGCTCTACCAAGTAATGGGTTTCTTAGATTGGCTGGTAAAACCCATCCTATGCCTCATATAGTTCTCACAGTCTTTAAGAGGATAATCATTAACCCCAAAGACACTAAGTGTATGTTTCACATGGGAACTGAAAAATGTCTAGTGCTGATGAACCTAATAGAAGCGCTAAGTCAGAAAAGAGTAAACAGTAGACTTAAGGCATTGAATTATGTAAAATAAAATAAAAAAAAGACAGGAACTAGACAATGAAGCAGTTACTCTCTGGACCAACAGTTAACTCAAACATCAGAGACAGGACGTCTTCTTTCTTCCTCTGCGTCAGTTTGCTTATCTGGTAAGTGAGAGTAACACTTCAAATAAATTTCACTTAGTAGATATTAATATGTTGGTATAGTTTATAATTGTAGTTAGTATTCATTCACTAACTACAAAAAAAAAAAAAAGTGCCCCTCAGGCACATACACACATCTTCCCACAGAAAACAAAATACCTTCATTAGTGCCTGAAAAACTCAAATTACACAGTAAGTGTGTTTGAGAGGTTTTTTTTTTTTCCTTTCTTTCTTTTTGTTTCCAGTGAGTTTAGAAATATTTATTAATTCCAGTAATGTCATATGTTTTAAAATAATAACCTCTTTATTTTAGTATTTACGTATAAGATTGCTACCTCCATAAATCTCCAATAAATTCATGAGGAAATTGTTACTAATGATTTAAGACTTAAATATTAAAATTCCATGCTGTCACCAAATATTCCCAAAGAAATGGAAATACCTGGTAAGTCTATAACCATGTGTTCTAATCTTTATCTGAATATAAAAGGAATGGGTGGCTTGAATGTCCATTCAGTTACATTCTCAAAGGGTTTGTGAAGGAGCACCAAATAATAATAGACTGTACATTGACTAACGCAAATTGCATCCCAAAACGAATGTTAATATAGGATCACAATTCCTGAACCATAATCCATGCAGGCTGACTTCAGAATTTGCTGTGTTTCTAGAAAGGTACTGTGAGCACATAGGATATATAACGTAACACTCCCACTGGGGGCTGGAGAGGCAGCCAGAAACAAACGCATTAAGATTTCTACAGTGAGACGTACACATAATCACGCTAGGTAGGCTAAGTAAACACTATTAAACAGTCCCACATCAGTTCAAATGATTTACACAAAACAAGTTTTCAGAGTTTTTTCTTTGTGTGTTTTTTTCCCCAAAAAATTGTGGATAAGACATTGTGGGCCTGTACTCTAAAGTATTTGAGATGTTCTACAGTCACCTGTGGGGAAGGCTTTCAAGCTATAATGGACACCATGGGAGTCTATAATATCAAATATGAATAATAACCTTCAGCTCACATTTTCAGTATTTCACCAAATATGGAAGTAAGGAAAAGATTTCTTGCCTTGCTTGTGCAGGATTAAGAATAAGTGAGTTCATGCTGGGTGGAGGACTATTGGGACCATGGTCTCAGGGAATATCTAGCTCAATTAACATAACACAGTTTATAAAGACAATGTTCTACATTTTACCTTGGTGAGTAGCATCTGGGGTCTTACAAGCCTGTGAGCAGCCATCTAAGATACTCCACTGGTCTCATCCCTTCAGGAGCAAGGGAGAATGAAGAGAACAGGATACAAGGAAAAGATTAGTCAGAAGGACTAATGGACCACAGCTACCAAGACCTCCACCGGACTGAGTCCAGTACAGCTAGATGGTGCCCGGCTACCACCACTCACTGCTTTGACCGGGATCACAGCAGCGGGTTCTGGACAGAGCTGCAGAAGGATGTAGAACAAAATTCTAACTCACAAAAAAAAGACCAGATTTACTGGCCTAAAGGACACTGGAGAAAACCCGAGAGTATGGCCCCCAGACACCCTTTCAGCTCAGTGGTGAAGTCACTCCTGGAGTTCACTGTTAAGCCTGGGAGTGGACAGCCTCATAAAACCAAATGGGACTAATGAGGTACAACAGTCTAGGGACATGGGCCTGAAGGCAGAAGGGGATAAGGAAGCTGGTGATAGGGAACCCAAGGTTGAGTAAGGATAGTGTTGATGTGTTGTGAGGTTGTTAAGCATTGTCATAGGGCAACATGTGTACTAACTGTTAAATGAGAAACTATTTTATTCTGTAAGCCTTCATCTAAAGTGAGAATAGCAGCACAATTGGAAGAGTGTAGTCGATGTCACTGAACTGTGCATGTAGAAATTTTTGAAATGGTGGATCTTTGGCTATGTATATTTTCACCAAAAAAAAAAAAAAGGTGGAGAAGGGAGAGGGTTGACATGTTGTGGGGTTGTTAACCAATGTCATAAAACAATATGTGTACTACTGTTTCATGAGAAACTATTTGTTCTGTAAGCCTTCACCAGAAGTACAATAAAAAAATAAAAAATAAAAAAAGAATAAGTGAATTCAATGATATTGCCCAGAGAGTGTGTGGAGTAAAAATAAAAGAAGGCGGAGAACACAACCCTGAGAGACAGTCCTTCAAAGCAGGGGAAAAGTTGCCCACAATGAAAAGAGGAGAAGATCTACCGGAGAGATAGGGGATAACCAGGTAAGTATGCGCCTGACTGAGGAAGTAACCTTTGTTTTGTTTAGTTTTGTTTTTTGATTGTACTTTAGGTGAAGGTTTACAGAACAAATAGTTTCTCATCAAATAGTCAGTACACATATTATTTTATGACATTGGTTAACAACCCCACGACATGTCAACACTCTCCCTTCTTGACCTTTTTTTTTCTTTGGTGAAAATATACATAGCCAAAGATCCACCATTTCAAAAATTTCTACATGCACAGTTCAGTGACATCAATTACATTCTTCCAGTTGTGCCGCTATTCTCACTTTAGATGAAGGTTTACAGAACAAAATAGTTTCTCATTAAACAGTACACATGTTGCCCTGTGACGATGGTTAACAACCCCACTACATGTCAACACTGTCCTTTCTCAACCTTGGGTTCCCTATCACCAGTTTTCTTGTCCTCTTCTGCCTTCTAGTCCTTGTCCCTGTACAGCTGTGCCTCATTAGTCCCATTTTGTTTTATGGGGCTGTCCAATCCCCGGCTGAACGTTGAACCTCGGAAGTGACTTCACCACTGAGCTAAAAGGGTGTCTGGGGGCCATACTCTCGGGGTTTCTCCAGTCTCTCTCAGGCCAGTAAATCTAGTCTTTTTTCTGTGTGTTAGAATTTTGTTCTACATCCTTCTCCAGCTCTGTCCAAAACCCTCTGTTGTGATCCCAGTCAGAGCAGTCAGTGGTGGTAGCTGGGCACCATCTAGCTGTACCGGACTCAGTCCGGTGGAGGTCTTGGTAGCTGTGGTCCATTAGTCCTTCTGACTAATCTTTTCCTTGTATGCTGTTCTCTTCGTTCTCCCTTGCTCCCGAAGGGATGAGACCAGTGGAGTATCTTAGATGGCTGCTCACAGGCTTTTAAGACCCCAGATGCTACTCACCAAGGTAGAATGTAGAACATTGTCTTTATAAACTGTGTTATGCCAGTTGAGCTAGATGTTCCCCAAGACCATGGTCCCCACAGTCCTCCACCCAGCAATTCAGTCCCTCAGGGAGTTTGGATGTGTCTATGGAGCTTCCATGACCTTTCCTTGTAGAAGTTGTGCTGGATTCCCCAGTATTGTGTACTGTCTAACCCTTCACCCAAGATACCACTTATCTATTGTCTGTTTAGTATTTCCCCCCCACCCCTCCCATCCCTCGTAACCAACAAAGATTGTTACATTTCATGTGTGAATTTCTCATGAGTTTTTACAATAGAGGTCTCATACAGTATTTGTCCTTTTGTGATTAACTTATTTCACTCAGCATAATGTCCTCCAGTTTCATCCATATTATGAGATACTTCACAGATTCATCATTCTTCTTTATCATTGCGTAGTACTCCATTGTGCGTATGTACCATAGTTTGTTTATCCATTCATCTATTGATGGGCATCTAAGTTGTTTACATCTTTTTGCTATTGTGAACAGTGCTGCCGTGAACATGGGTGTGCATATGTCTATTCCTGTGACGGCTCTTATTTCTCTAGGATGTATTCCTAGGAGTGGGATTGCTGGATCATATGGTATTTCTATTTCTAACTTTCTAAGGAAGCTCCATATCATTTTCCAAAATGGTTGTATCATTTTGCATTCCCACCAGCAGTGCATAAGAGTTCCGATCTCCCCACAGCCTCTCCAACATTTATTATTTCCAGTGTTTTTGATTAGTGCCAGTAATGGTGGGGTGAGATGGTATCTCACTGTGGTTTTAATTTGCATTTCTCTAATGGCTAGTGAACTCGAGCATTTCCTTGTGTCTGTTGGCTGCTTGAATGTCTTCTTTGGTGAAATGTCTGTTCATTTCCTTTGCCCATTTTTTAATAGGATTATTTGTCTTTTTGTTGTAGAGGTGTTGGATTTTCTTGTAGATTATGGAGATTAGACCTTTGTCTGACTTGCACTGTCCAAAAAATTTTTCCCAGTCTGTAGGTTCTTTTTACTCTTTTGGTGAATTCTTTTGAAGACAATAGGTGTTTGATTTTTAGATGATCGCAGTTATCTAGTTTATCTTCTGGGGTTTGTGTGTTAATGGTTATGGTTTGTAACCTGTTAATGCTGTGTATTAGGGCTTGTAGCATTGGTCCTATTTTTTCTTCTATGAACTTTATAGTTTTTGGCTTTATATTTAGGTCTTTGATCCGTTTTGAATTAGTTTTTGTATATGGTGTGAGGTATGGGTCCTGTTTCATTTTTTTGCAGATGGATATCCAGTTTTGCCAGCATCATTTGTTAAAAAGACTGTATTCTCCCCATTTGATGGACTTTGGGCCCTTGTCGAAGATCAGGTGACCGTAGGTGGGTGGATTTACACCTGGGTTCTCAATTCTGTTCCATTGATCAATGTATCTGTCGTTGTACCAGTACCAGGTTGTTCTGACTACTGTAGCTTATAGTAGGTTCTGAGGTCAGGTAGTGTGAATCCTCCTACTTCATTCTTCTTCAATAGTGCTTTACTTATTCGGGGCTTCTTCCCTTTCCATATAAAGTTAATGATTAGTTTTTCCATCTCTTTGAAGAATGTTGTTGGTATTTCGATCGGGATTGCATTGTATTTGTAAATTGCTTTGGGTAGAATTGTCATTTTCACACTGTGGAGTCCACCTATCCATGAGCATGGAATATTTTTCCATTTATGTAGATCCCTTTGGGTTTCTTGCAGTAGTGTTTTGTAGGGTTTTTTTTTTTTTTTTTTTTTTTTTTTTTTTTTTTTTTTGTATAGGTCTTTTACATCCCTGGTTAGATTTATTCCTAAGTATTTTATTTTTTTAGGGGCTATTAGAAATGGTATTGTATTCCTGATTTCCTTTTCATCATTCTCTTTATTGGTGTATAGGAATCCAACTGTTTTTTGTATGTTTATCTTGTATCCTGCTACTCTGCTGAATCTTTCTATTAGCTCCAGTCAATTTCTCGTGGAGTCTTTAGGGTTTTCTATGTATGGTATCATATCATCCGCAAACAGGGACAGTTTAACTTTTTCATTATCAATTTGGATGCACTTTATTTCCTTTTCTTGCCTTATTGCTCTAGCTAGAACTTCCAGCACAATGTTAAATAGAAGTGGTGATAAAGGACATCCTTGTCTTGTTCCTGTTCTCAAGGAGAATGTTTTCAGCCTCTCTCCATTAAGAATGATGTTGGCCATTGGTTTTGCATAGATGCCCTTTATTGAGTTGAGAAATTTCCCTTCTATACCTATTTTATTGAGAGTTTTTATCAGTAATGGGTGTTGGACTTTGTCAAATGCCTTTTCTGCGTCAACTGAGGTGATCATGTGATTCTTTTCTTTCCTTTTATTTATGTGGTGGATTATGTTGATTTATTTTCTAATGTTGAACCATCCTTGCATAGCTGGTATGAATCCTACTTGGTCGTGGTGTATTATGTTTTTGATATGATGCTGAATTCTATTGGCTAGAGTTTTGTTAAGAATTTTTGCATATATATTCATGAGAGATATTGGTCTGTAATTTTCTTTTTTGTGTGACGTCTTTGCCTGGTTTTGGTATCAGCGTTATGCTGGCTTCATAGAATGAATTTGGAAGTGTTCCTTCCTTCTCTATGCTCTGAAACTGCTTGAGTAGTACTGGTACAAGCTCTTCTGTAAATGTTTTGTAGAATTCTCCAGTGAAGCCATCTGGGCCAGGGCTTTTTTTTGTTGGGAGTTTTTTTTTTTTTTAATTACCTTTTTGATCTCTTCTCTTGTTATGGGTCTGTTCAGATTTTCAACATCACTTTGTTGTAGTTTGGGTAGGTAGTTTGTTTCTAGAAATGTATCCATTTCCTCTAGGTTTTCAAATTTGTTGGAGTATAGATGTTCATAATATTCTCTTCTGATCCTTTTTATTTCAGTTGGGTCTGTTGTAATGTCGCCCGTTTCATTTCTTATTTGGGTTATTTGAGTCCTCTCCTGTTCTTCTTTTGTCAGTCTGGCCAGTGGTTTGTCAATTTTGTTGATTCTTTCAAAGAACCAACTTTTGGTTTGGTTGATTCTTTCTATTGTTTTTCTATTCTCTATTTCATTTATTTGTGCTCTGATCTTTATTATTTCCTTTCTTCTGGTGGCTGTGGGCTTTTTTTGCTGTTCTCTTTCTATTTATTTGAGTTCTGTAGTTAATGTTTTGATTTTGTCCCTTTCTTCTTTTTTGATGTGTGTGTCTATTGCTATAAATTGTCCTCTGAGGACTGTCTTTGCTGTGTCTCAAAGATTTTGGTACGATATATTTTCATTCTCATTTGATTCTAGTAATTTTTTGATTCCATCTCTGATTTCTTCTATTTCCCAGTGGTTTGTAAGAAGGGTGTTACTCAGTTTCCATGTAATTGATTCTTTTTCCTTGCTCTTTCTGTTGTTAACTTCTACGTTGATGGCATTGTGGTCAGAGAAGATACTTTGTATTATCTCAGCGTTTTAGATCTTGTTGAGGATTGCTCTGTGGCCTAAGATGTGGTATATTCTGGAGAACATTCCGTGTGCATTGGAAAAGAATGTGTACTTTGCAGCTGTTGGATGGAGTGTTCTATATATGTCTATGAGGTCAAGTTGGCTGATTGTGCCCTTTAGAGCTTCTGTATCTTTGCCAAGTTTCTTTTTAGATGTTCTGTCCTTTACTGAGAGTGGTGTATTGAAGTCTCCTACTATTATTGTGGAACTGTCAATTTCTTTTTTCAGTACCAGTAGAGTTTGTTTTATGTATTTTGGAGCCCCGTCATTGGGTGCGTAGATGTTTATTATGGTTATGTCTTCATGATGAATTGTCCCCTTAATCATTATATAGTGTCCTTCTTTGTCTTTTATGGTGGATTTTGTTTTAAAGTCTATTTTATCTGAGATAAGTATTGCTACTCCTCCTCTTTTTTGGTAGTTGTTAGCTTGATATATTTTTTTCCAACCTTGGATTTTTAATAAATTCATATCTTTGTTTCTAAAGTGTGTCTCTTATAGACAGCATATTGATGGATCCTTTTTTTTTATCCATTCTGTCACTCTCTGTCTCTTTATGGGTGCAGTGAGGCCATTTACATTCAGTGTAATTATTGATAGATGTGAGTTTCTTGTTGTCATTTTGTAGTGCTTTTTTTTTTTTTTTTTTTGTGGTGCTGACGTTTTCTTTGTTCCTCTTACTTTCCTGTGCTGAATTCCTTTTGTTTGTGGATTTTTTTTTTCATTTCTTTTGTCTTTGTAGGCTTTGTTTTTACTGAGGCTTTATGTTTTTCCTCTTTATTTTTATGAGTATGTTTGTTAACTTTCTTTGGGTCACTGTGAAGTTTACCCTTATCTTTCTAAGTTGGAAGAAGTCTATTATTACTTGGTATCACCTTGCCTTCCTCTCCATTAGAAGTTTCTATAGCTACACCATTTATTCCCTCTTCTATTGTTCTGATTTTGTTGTCATTTACAGATTAACTGCTCTGATTCCCTGTTGTATTTCTTTTGGTTTTGGATAGTCCTTGAGAGTTCATTTCCTAGATTGGTATCTGGCTGGTACAATCCTGTGTCCTAGATTCAGCCTGTGAGTTTAAGTTGTTTGTTCTCAGATCAAAGGACTCCCTTTAATAATTCCTGTAAGTTTTGTTTGGTTCTAGATATTCCCTTAATTTCTGTTTATCTAGAAATGTCCTAATTTTACCATCATATTTGAACAAGAGTTTTGTAGGATATATTATTTTTGGCTGGCAATTTTTTTCTTTCAAGATTTTATATATGTCATCCCATTGGCTTCTTGCCTGCAGGGTTTCTGCCAAATAATCTGAGCTTAGCCTTATTGTTTCTCCTTTGTATGTAACTTCTTGTTTTTCACGAGTTGCTCTCAGGATTCTTTGTTTGTCTTTGGTTTTGGCAAGTGTGATTATGATTTGCCTTGGTGATTTTCTTTTGAGGTCTGTCCTATATGGGGTTCCTTGAGCTTCCTGGATGGCTGGATTTTCATATTTCATGATATTGAGGAAGTTTTCTGTCAGCAGTTCTTCAATGATCCTCTCTGTGTTTTCTGTTTTCTCCCCCGTTCTGGAACTCTGATCACTCACAAATTTTTGCTTTTGATTCTATCCCACATAATTCTCAGTGTCTCTTTGTTTTTCTTCATTCTTTTTTCTGAGTTTCCCTCAAACAGATTTGTATCCAAGTGTTTGTCTTCAATTCCGCTGATCCTGTCTTCCACCTTTTCATATCTGCTTCTCAGCCCTTCTATGACACTGTCCATAGCTGAAATCTTGTTGTTTTATCTTTTGAATTTCTAATTGCTCTTTTTGTATAATTTCTAGTTGTGAGTTTATTTTGGCATTTTGTTCCTGCATTATTTTCCTGAATGCTTCCATTTTTTGTCTGTATTTTCCATGAATTTGTCTATTTTTTCCTCATTTTTATCTGCTTTTTGCTTTAACTCCTGGATAATTCTGAGTATTAGAGATCTGAATTCCCTATCAGATAGTTCTAGCACCTTTTCTCCTACTGGAAGGTCATCTGGTGTTTTATTTTAGATGCCTACTGGAACCATGTCCTGTTTTTATAAATGTTTTGTTATTGTCTGCTGTCTTTGGGGCATTCAGTAGTTATTTTTCTCTATTGTTGATTGTTGATTGTTGTTGTTTGTTTTGTCTATGTCTGGGCATGCAGGCTGTGTGTTCTTTGTTTGCTCATCTGTGGACATGATACCTTTCACTTCCTTCTCCAATTGGCAGGGTCAGTCACTCAGATATGGTACAGCAGGGCAGGTCTACCTGAAGACGAGTTGCTAGGATGGGTTGTTTGTGGCACTTAATACAGCCACCAGGGCAGGCCAGTAATCAGTGTAGGGTAGGTTCCAGTAGGCCATGCCTGTACTGCTTGGTGGTGTGATATTAAGTGCACAGTGCAGGTAGGCAAGATGGAGGGGTGAGATTGTGATGTGTGGAGCTGAGATGGGTATGGGAGAGAGGAGAGAGGAACAGGAGCCAAAAACATACAAACAAAAAAGAGTGCTAGGGGAGCTTGCTGTTGGAGTGGAGAGATGAAAGACTATTAAAGGGAGAAAAACAAAAAGAGGAAAAAGAATAAAGAAAAGGAAAGAATGAATAAATAAAAATTAGAAAGAAAAAAGAAAAGCAAATCTCCCAGGGATCCCACCGGTGTGGCTACAAGGTCTGGTGAAGTTGTTTCCAGGTGTTGAAATACAGCCTGGCTAGAAGGCATAGAAGTGTCACTCAGCACCAAGTATTCATGGGATAGAAAGAGAAGGAAGGTATAAAGAGATGAGAAACTGAATAATGAGCAAAGACAAAAAGAAGGAAAAGAAAACAAAACAAATTTAAAAAAATAACAAGAAAACCCCCCAAAAAAACACAAAAAAATAAACGCCCTCAGCGATCCATCTGCGCAAGCTTAGGGAGTAGGTCCCAAGCTTCGCAGCACTGCCTGACCAGAATGGGCTCCCAATTCGAGAAAAGAAAAACAAAACAAACAAACAAAAAAACCCTGGGATCCCACCAGCGTGGCAGCACGGACCGGGAAGTAGTCCCACACTCAAGCGGAACTCCACAGCCTTTCAGGAAGAAGCAAAGATGGCACACGGAGCCAGGCACTCAAGTGAAAGGAGGGGAAGGCAGTGAGAGGCAAGGAAGAAATCAAAAGAAGTGGCAAAAAGCAACACCAGCAGCCAACAAATGGCACCCAGGGAGTCGGCCAGTGTGGGTGGGCAGAATCCAAGCAGCCAGTGCTTCCTGACCAAGACACCGTGGCCACGGGAAGCAGAGGAGGCCGCGTAGGGATGAAGAAAGGTGGGGGTGGGAAAGCATATATATCGTTGGTTACCGGTTATTCTGTCTCCTGCTGGAAGCTCCGTGAAGCTGCTTTCTTGTACCCCTTGTTCACTGGTCTCTGTTAGGAGTCCAAGATGGTGGATCCATGCTGTGTTAGCTGATAGGGTTTGCATGTCTGTCTCCTTGCTCTCTATTCTGTGTCTGTTTCTTATTCCATTTGGTGCTTGGCTGAGTCCTTTATCTCTTCATTTGATGCTTAGGTTTTCAGGATTGCTGTTCTCTCTGTTTGGTTTAGTTTTCCAGATCTTTGCTGTGGAGGGACAATGTGGTGCTTCTGCCTAGAGGGCCATGTTGCCAGAAGTCCTGTTTTGTTTTTTAATGAAAGAAACCCACCAATGGCCAGGTTTGCAAAGACATCACGTAAGGCAAGAACTAAAGCGTCCATTCAAGCTGGCAACATTTGGTCACCTGGTCTGCAGGCAGGGCTGGCTTCAGGTTGTACAGCATGGGAGGTCACATGGTCTTTCCGCTCAGAAGGGCCCTCACTCAGTTTAATGTTCTGCTGTTGCTGTCTTGAAATTCCTAATCATCTTTGAACGAGGGCCCCCATGTTTTCATTTTGTACTTCTGTTAGTTGCCGCTGAGTCACTTCGGACTCATGGCAACCTTATATACAACAGAACGAAGTTTTGCCCAGTCCTGCACCATCTTCATGATAGTGGTGTCTTTGAACCCATTGTTACAGTTTACTGAGGGTTTCCTTCATTTTTACCCACCCTTTATTTTACCAAACATGATGTTCTTTTCTAGTGATTGGTCCCTCCTAATGACATGTCCAAAGTAAGCAAGTCAAAGTCTCACCTTTTCACTTTTAAGAAGCATTCAGGTTGTATTTATTCTAAGACTGATTTGTTCATTCCTCCGGCAGTCCACAGTATATTCAATATTCTTCACTAACACTACAGTTTAAATGCATAAGTTCTTCTTCTGCCTTCCTTTTATCATTGTCCATCTTTCACATGTAGCTGAGGTGATTGAAAAGACCATGGCTTGGGCCAGGTACATCTTAGTCATCAAAGTGGCATCTTTGCCATTTTGCACTGGGCCCCACAAATTATGTAGCCAGTTCTGTCTATAGGCCAGTCTGTCCGTGAAATGGAGTAGAGGACAATCTCCACCTTTTATTTATGACTGAACTGGGAAAACGAAGGCCAGTGCCTCCTGGAGCTACAATGACAAATGGGGGATCACCTGCTCTGCTAGTTCCAGCCAGGTTTCCTCCAAGCACATGAAAACTTATAGAAAGGTAATGCATGATGTCATCCTTCTCCTTAAAAGGAGGGAAGATTCCTCCCTATAAAATTCCATGCTGTCACCAAATATTCCCAAAGAAATGGAAATACCTGGTAAGTCTATAACCATGTGTTCTAATCTTTATCTGAATATAAAAGGAATGGGTGGCTTGAATGTCCATTTAATTACATTCCTAAAGGGTTTGTGGAGGAGCACCAAAAGATAATAGATTGTACATTGACTAATGCAAATTGCTCCCCAAAGCAAGTGACATGGGGCAGGACACACAGGAATCATTGTCACAGAGAGTCTCTTTGGCCAGTGCAACACAAGGTGGTAATTTTGAAACTAAGGAAGAGTTGTGAATTGAATTGTGTCTGCCAAAAATTTGTGTACCACATGCAAGCCACCACACACAGTTATGCAGTTCCTCACCACGAGTCCTCACTTGAAGAACCACTGTGATCCCTTCAGAGACTGGTGTACAGCAGCATCAGTGTTTGAAGAACTATAACACCAGAGCCACGACCTCTTCTTCCCTTCCTCGCTTAACTACACATTACGCAATTACTGCAGGGTCAACAGTGGCATCTCGTGAGTGGTGAGGAATTGTGTAAGACTTGACAGGACCATTTGTGTTCAAGAATGACACTAAGTCATAGTGGAGAAAGAAGAGAACAGAAAGCAGAAATAGCCTAGTAGATTTTTGAGATTTTTCAGTTATTTCTCAGAGAGGTGTTTAGAAGCTCTGGATTCTTTGAATTAAGATTTCTGTAGGTGGACTTTTTGCATTAATTTGGGAAGGGGGTAGAAGAAGGCCTTCAGATATTTAGTGAGCTTCCTGATGTGAAAGATGTGAGCATATTGGTAGCCTTAAACTGTTTCAACAGAACTTATCACTAAATACTAATTTCTAAAGCAGTAGAATAAAAACTCTCATACAAATATAAAATAAATGTGTGTCAAAGATTATTATTTAACTCATTAATAAATGAGGGAACCAGTAAATTTTTAAAACTGGTTCAAATGAGAAAATGAAATACAGAGATTTACATTCTCAATGGGACAAAATTTGTTTGAATGGCTATGAAAGAATTATTTTTTATGAAGATCAACTTTCTAGAAATTAACTTCTCTCCTAGAGGAGTTTTAAATAGCTGAAGCAATCAAAGACAATCAAAAGTCCACATCTTTATAAAATAATCCCCTAGGGTCTGCTAGACAATGATTGGTATTCCACTAAAGGGATACCAAGGAGTCTGTTTTCCATTTCTGAATCTCTGACAATTTTTCTTAGTAGTCTAAAATCAAACATGAAAACTATTTTTCTCTCCTCAACTGTCCAGCTGCTTCTAAGATATAGCATGCTCATCATGTTAAGGGAATTTTTAGACAAGAAAGTGAAAAACACTGAAACACACCAAGAAATACATGTAAGGGAAAGTGTGAAAGACTTTAAAATGGATCAAAAAGATCACTGGTGTCCTGTCTAATGCACACTTCCAGAATATCTCCACCTTTCATTGTCTTTTAAACTGTTTTAAAATTCTGTAAATTGTATGAAATTGGTAATTATGCAAATGATTCTTATCCATAGAAATGCAAACTAATCATGCCCTGTAGAATGCACTTAATAATTGCCCTATTTCCATCTATTTGTAAGTTCATTTTAGCGTTCCTATTCACTTACACGTGTGGGTTTTTTAAAGCGTTTACTTGTGTGTGTATATTTTCATTTCAGCTGGTTCTAATGCCTATCAGCTTCCTCATTAATTGATGAGTTAAATAAAATCATTGACAGGAGTTCATTTTAGAGTCATGATATTACCCTCTTTTTAAATGTCGTCTTTAACACAAATAACAGGATAAGAGTACTATTAGCCCAATGGTGACACAGCTCAAATCACATAACTTTAGCTCACGCTTTAGCAAATGATTCTTGACTCAGTTCCATGACTACGTCAAAGGGATGTACATAGAAATAAGTTTAACGTTAGCCTCTTGGTAAAAACATTTTTTTTTCTTCATGTCATTAAAATGATTTTGATTTTATTGAGAGATGAAAGGATCTAATTTCTTCTATGATTTAGTTCCTGGGCTTCTGCTTTACTAAATAAATTTGGCAGAATGTAAACTGTAATGTAAAGTTAAAGAACATGCTCAGAATTTCTCAAGCTGAAAGAACTGAAGAAAAAAATTCAAGCATTGAGTTGTAATATTGAAAGATTCTATGGTCAAAATATTGAAGGATACAGGAAGCATCAAAAGAAGATGGAAGGAATACACAGAGTCACTGAACCAAAAAGATTCGGTAGATGTTCAACCATTTCAGGAAGTAGCATATGATCAAGAACCCATGGTAATGAAGGAAGAAGTCCAAGCTGCACTGAAGGCACTGGCAAAAAACAAGGCTCCAGGAATTGGCAGAATACCGATTGAGATGTTTCAACAAACAGATGCAGTGCTGGAAGCACTCACTCATCTATGCCAAGAAATTGGAAGGCAGCTACCTGGCCAACTGACTGGAAGAGATCCATATTTGTGCCCATTCCAAAAAAAGGTGATCCAACAGACTGCAGAAATTATCGAACAATATCATTAATAGCACACGCAAATAAAATTTTGCTAAAGATAATTCAAAAACGGTTGCAGCAGTACATTGACAGGGAACTGCCGGAAATTCAAGTCAGATTCAGAAGAGGACATGGAGCAAAGGATATCATTGCTGATGTCAGATGGATCTTGCTGAAAACAAAGAAACCAGAAAGATGTTTACCTGTGTTTTATTGACTATGCAAAGACGTTCAACTGTGTGGATCATAACAAATTATGGATGACATTGAAAAGAATGGAAATTCCAGAACACTTAATTGTGCCCATGGGGAACCTGTACATAGACCAAGAGGCAGTCGTCTGAACATAACGAGGGGAGTCTGTGTGCTTTAAAATCAAGAAAGTGGTGCATCAGAGTTGTATCATTTCACCATATATTCAACTTGCGTGCTGAGCAAATAATCCAAGAAGCTGGACTGTATGAAGAAGGCAGCATCAGGATTGTAGAAAAGCTCATTAACAACTTGCAATATGCAGATGAGACAACCTTTTTTGCATGTACTTTGGACATGTTATCAGGAGGGACCAGTCCCTAGAGAAGGACATCAAGCCTGGTAAAGTAGAGGGTCAGTGAAAAGGAGGAAGATCCTCGTGAGATGGATTGACACAGTGGCTGCAACAAACAGCTCAAACACAGCAACGATTGTGAGGATCACACAGGACAGGACAGTGTTTCGTTCTGTTGTCCATAGGGTGGCTATGAGTCAGAACCAACTCGACAGCTCCTAACAAAAATAAAGGAAAGTAAACTGACGTAAAGCAGAGATTCATATTGCCAGCAATACAGAGAACAAGGATCCCTGAGTGACTCCACTGCTACAAATTTTGTGTTAAAAGAACATTGGCGTTGCTGGGCTGACATATTGTAAAGGATGTCCCTAAGAAGAAAACAAAATAAAACACCTTAAGCTGAAAAATGGTCTTTGACCCTGAAGCACTCCTATAAGGCCTGGGATCCAACAAAGGAGCTAGAGTCAGCCTGGATCAGTAGTGCCCCAGATGAATTAAGCACAAATCCTCTCTGGAGAAAAGAATCCTTAATTCAGGCCCCCGAGGTTTTCTCAAATTAACAGCAAGCAAATATACAAGGGAAAAAAATAATTTACGAGTGAAATCCAGCAGAAATCATTTATAACATGAAGAAATTAAAATCTCCCATGGAGTTTAAATGTTGTAAGACCAAAACCAAACCAAACCTGTTGCCATCAAGTCAATTCTGATTCATGGCGACCGTATAGGACAGAGTACAACTGCCCCATAGGGTTTCCAAGGAGTGGCTGGTGGATTCGAATTGCTGACCTTCTGTTAGCAGCTGAGCTCTTAACCACTGTGCCACCAGGGCTCAGAATGATAAGACAGAGTTTATAAATTAACTACATAAAATATTTAAAGAAACTAAAGAGAATTATTGAACTAGAAAATAGAGGGACAGAAATTATTCAAAATGTAGCACACAGAGATAAATGGGAAATGTTAAGAGGTTTGGAAAACAGAATGAGAAGATCTTGCAAATATCTTGTTAGAGTCCCAGAAGCAGAGAATAAAAAGAATGGAGAGAAGGTACACTGAAAACATAATAGCTGCCGTCAAGTAGATTGTGATTCATGGCGACCACATGTGTGACAGAATAGAACTGTGCTCTACGGGTTTTCAGTGGCTGATTTTTCTAAAGTAGATCACCGGGCCTTTCTTCTGAGGTACCTCTAGGTAGACTTGAACCTCCAATCTTTCAGTTAGTAGACAAGCGTGTTAACCATTTAACATACTGACTGAGAAATACTCCAGAGAGATGAAAAGAAAAAATCCACACTGAGGGAAAAAAACACGGAATCCCAATCACTAAAAATAAAAAGAAATCAACATCTAGACATTTTACAGTAAAATTTCACAATATCAAAGACTGATAATAATAATGATGATAATAAGAGCAGCCAAAGAGAAAATATAGTTCATCAGTAAAGGAACAGAAATTAAACTGATAGCAGGCTTTTGTCAGCAACAATGGAAACTGGAAACCAATGAAATATCTTCAAAGTGATGGGGAAAAACAAAACAACTGTCCCACTAGAATTGTGTGCCCAGAATGTCTATTTTTTTTAGAAATATTTAGGACAAAATAAGGATATTTTTATACAATCAAAAATTAGGAGTTTGCCACCAACAGACTTTCTTAAAGGAAAGTCTGAAAATCATAGATGATAATGTCTAATTTTTGTGTGAGAATGAAGTCCAGAATTAAAGTATTAGGCAGAAGGCACATGCAGATGGGTCGCAAGGGGGTAAATGGAGTAAAAGTGTTCTCGGACGAGAATTAAATGTTAACTTTAGACTTTAATTTAAATATGCATCAGAAAAATTCAAGGGTAACCACCAAAGGAGAGAAATAGAATAACTTCCAATTAGATAAGAGGAAAAATTGGGAAAAGTAAGTGTTATAATAATGAAGACAAAAGCAGTTTGCCAGACCTTTCTTTCATGGAGCTACTGGGTGGGTGCAAACCTCCAACCTTTAGTTTAGCAGCTGATCACAAACTACTTGAGCCACCCAGGCTTCTTGATATTAGCACAGAGGTAAGAAAATTGATGAGTGGAGTCACAAAGAGATCCCAGAAATAGATCCTGTGTATATGCACATGGGCATACAGTAGTAGTGGCATTGAAGATTCCACGGTCAGGATATCTTATTCAACAAATAATCCTAAGTCAATTGCTTTTCCACATAAGAAAAAAAAATTGTGTAAGGCAAAACTTCAAATAGAGTAGAAAGTGACTCAGAAATAACTTTATGACATTGGAGAGAAAGATTTATTAAGCAAGGAAAAAATTATAACTATAAAAGATTAATAAATTCAACTATATCTTTAAAATTATCTTCACAAAAAGACAACATAAAAAATGACAATATCTACCAGAAACTGCAAAAAAAAAAAAAAATTTGCAAAATGTGTAATTGACAATAGATTAGTACTGAGACTATATAAAACAATTTGTACAGTTAAAAAGAAAAAGCAAAAGAACCCTCAAGAAAAGTGGGCAAAAGATATGAACAGGCATTTCCCTAGAAAGAAAATGTGAATGGTCTACCTACATATGAAAATATGTTCAGCCTCTTAGTAATAAAGGAAGTACAAATTAATTAAGATTCCCAGTGAGATAATATTTTACGTCAATAGGTTGGAAAATTTTAAGATATCTGACAATGCAGGTGTTGGCAAGATTATGGATTAATGGGAACTTTATTAATACAACCTCGTTGGAAAACAACTTGCCACTATTTTAAACATTAGCATTCATTATGACTCATAAATTCTACTTTTAAATATATACCTTGGGCTAGAATTATCACCTATACACATGTCCCAAGAGGTCTGTAAAGAATATTCGTAGGAGCATTGTTCATAATAGGTGAAAAAAAAAAACCCACAATGGAAACAACTCAAATGTTTATTGACAATAAAATGAATGAATGAATAAATAATGGCATATTTGGGCAATAAAATATCATTCATCAGAGAAAACGAACAAATTATAACTACACGCAAAATGTGGACGCTGAGTGAAAAAACCAAGTTACAGAAACTACATAATATGATACCATTTCTACAAAGCTCAAAAGAGCAAGTAAATATAAGCAATATAATTAGAAAGATATATATATCTGATAGCACTATTTTAAAAAATAAAGGAATGATAAACACAAAAATCAGGATAATGGTTTTATACACATTTTGGAGCATAAAGTATAACAAAAAAATAAAAATAAACCCACCACCCAATTTAAGAATGAGAAGGTCAGAGGCAAATGAAAAGGCATTAGAAATATAACTGATATTTACATGTTACATATATTCTTTGTATGCATCAAATATTCCACGTTAAAATTTTTGTTTGCAAATCTTGAGAAGTGTTAAAATACCCATAAAAATAAAACTACATATGAAAAACACAGCATGAGATCTAAAACTGTAATCCCCTTATCTTGAGTTAAGTGAAATTTTTTTTCCCAAAAGTTATTTGCGTAAGACAGAGAAGATGTGAGACTTAACTTCACACAACTGACCCCCTGGGAACACCCTCTTGTGTGGCCATGGCCCACTTGTGGTCTCCTGTAGCAAATGCATTCTGAGCTCCCCCTCTGTGCCAACCGTGGGGCCAAGGAGTGTGGACACAATGGTGGATAATAAAGACCTCATAAAAATGTGACTCTTTCATTGTTATCCAAGGCTTTTTAAGACTCAATACATCTTTCATACATTTCAAGATACTCTGGAACCATAAATTCTGTTCTTGGGTAGAGTAACCAAAACCAAACCCATTCCCATCCAGTCAATTCCAACTCATAATCTGTTACAGAGTAGAACTGGGCTCCAAAAGGTTTTCTTGATTGTAATCTTTGTAAAGGCAGATCACCAGGCCTTTTTTCTGCAGTGCCGCTAGGGTAGGTTCTAATCATCAACCTTTAGATTAGTAGTCAAGCACAAACTTTGCGCCACCCAGGGGCCTTTTAGACAGTAGAAGTATCACTAAAATATGAGTAGTAGGCTTTTAAGTTGGGTGAATCACTAAGAAGAAGATAGGGAACTTTCTCATTTTTAAACTTTTGAGACCTTTTTCTAAAAGGTAAAGAAGTTAAAACTAGATTCTAAAAGTTCTGAATATGGTAAGATATGGTTGAAAAGACCGAGAAGAAAAAACTGGTTGAATCGATGTTTTTCATCTCCTGAGGAGCCAAAATATAGCAAGAGACACTTTTCTATGGTCATTTCATGGGTTCTGATGCAGCGGATCCCTGAAAGATCCCTAAAGAGAAAAGCAAGGGCAAATGTATGGAAATTTCCAAATACCCATGTATAGTTTTAAGAAAGGTGATTTCTATCTTCTTTTAGGTATAGTCACACACAAACCTGAATGACTGTGTATGTTTCTCTGTTACAGTCACAGAACCCCTCCCACCACCCACTCCCTGCCCCTCCAGCACTTACTCAGACTTGGAGGGAAAAGCTGCAGCCAGAGCTTTAATTTTGGAGTGGAATATATGTCTGTACATTCACATTAAAAAATACTCTTAAAGTATGGAGGATGCAATAAGGGAGAAGGGAGAAATGTTTTTGTCTTAATGGAATATTTATATAAATGTGCTTTTCCATATCTGAGTCAAGAATCAGTGTGTAATAAACCAATCCATCCCAATTTATTTTGTTTTACCTTTCAAGAGATTAAGGAGCACACATCATTTAGATGATTTCATGTTTTTCAAGCTTTATCATTAGGAAAGTGTTTTATACCCACCTGGAGGCAAAGGAGTCCCTGGGTGGTGGTGCAAACAGTTAAACACTCAGATACTAACCGAAAAGTTGGTGGTTTGAATCCACCCAGAGGCATCTCGAAAGAAAGACCTGGCAATCTACTTTCAAAAGGTCACAGCCATTGACAGTTCTACTCCAGAGCACAGTTCTATTCTGACACATATGGGGTTGCCATGAGTTGGAATTCACTTCATGGCAGCGGGTTCGGTTTTTGGTTGGAGAGAAGGGAGAACAGGAAACCTAATCTGCATGTCCAACTCAAGAAGCCTGAGATTCCAAAGTGAGGTATTGCTGAATAATATTTGCATGTGGGCCTGATAGGCCTTCCTGAAGAAATAATGAAGAGAACTTAAGGTCAGGTTGTCGGACACTAAAATGTGAATGAAGAGTTTAGACAATGTATTTCCATAACCTTAGAGCAGAGTGTTCAAGGAGGCAGGGAATGCCCCTCAAGATAGGAGAAGTTTCCTGGACGTTAACATTGGATCCTAGTTAGAGATGAGCAGAGAGGCATTGGCTAGTTTCATTATACTGTCCTCTGGCTATACTGGAGAGAATTTGGCTCAATTTGCTGTAAGGGAAATCACGTAGACTTGAGGGGTATCTCTGTGGCTCTGAAGGTGGGGGCTAGAAACACAAGAGCAATGAGAGTATTCCATGGTATTTAAACTCCCTCCTTCTTAGGGTCTGAGCTTTTGTGAATGGAGATGATATTTTCATTACTCCTATGACTCTTAATTTCTCACTTTCACTGAGGCTGTTGTGGCCTGAGGAAGCAAGAGTCACAAATATGTGGCCAAGGTATTCTAGCAGCCATTCCAGATAGTATTACATAAACAAGAATCAAAAGCCATATTTAAGATCAGTTGGAAAATTATCATTTACTCCACTGAGGCTTAAAAATAAGAATGAATAGTCATTTTTCCTTTCACTTCTTTCTGTTTTTATTAGTTTAAAAATTCTGTGTGGGAGGCAGGGCCAAGATGGTGGAGTAGTCAGACACTTCCTGTGGTGTCTCCTACAACAAAGACCCCAAAAAACAAGTGAATCAATTATATATGACAATCTAGGAGCCATGAACATCAAAGACAAAGTTGAGGAGTCCGACTGAGCAGCAGGAAGAGGGAGAGATAGTTCAGGAGCAGCAAAGATTTGCCAGACCTGATCTGGTCATGATCCTGCAGGCTGGATCAACTGGCACATGTGGGCTGAGGCAAGCAGTAGTGCTTGGGATACATTTTCCACTTCAGGAGAAGCTGAGCAACTAAGAGTCTCCTCAAGCCTCTGTAACCCGAGAGAAGCAGCGCTGAATCAGCAAAAGATAAGTACAAGCATCTAACTTACCATGTGGCTCAAAAAAACCCTTCCCTCCTTTGGGAAGTACCTCTTTCCCATTTACCTTCCCCCTCCCTGCTCTGCTGTGGGTCCCAGTCTGGCTTCAGCGATTGCTGTGCCCCCTTTGGCCAGAGGTAGGGTTTATCGCATGCCCCCAGCCATTCTCCTGGCTTTGGAGAGGGAGAAAATTAACAAACAGGAAAAAATAATCTGCCAGCTCCCCTAAACCAGGACCTCAGGGCAGGCACAGCCCCTTTGCCTAGGCACAGGCATAATGGTCCACAGACTGTGATTGCCTTTCACCCCTGTCTAGACCTGTGTAGGCCCATTTCAACGGCGTAGGCCCTCATTAGCACAGTACAACAGGGTATATACCTGAAGTCTATTTTCAACTGCAACAGCTATAAGAGGGAGTGGCAGATTTGTGACATTTGACCTCACCCTGCCCATTAAGCAGAGTCCTCACCTACCCACATCAGGGGCCTGAGGATGGTGGCTTCACCCACACCACCTAGCCACCTGCGACAGGGGCCCAAGACTAAGTGGTGCCTCCCAGTCCTTACAGTCAACAGCATTGGATGCCCAAATTCTGGCTGCAAAATCCACCCACCTGCGCACTCTAGGGAACAGGGACATGCCTTCCCCCCAGACGCTCAGGGGCAGCCATCAGCCCCTTGCCTTGCTCAGGAAATGACCCCCTACTGCAACCAGATATACCTGTGCCTACTCCAATCACCCCTGCCCATCTAGGACTGTAGGTGAGGTGAGAGCCTGCACTACACGCTCAGTGACTGATGACCTGGACACCTGAGCTGAATCCACACAAGAAACGTAAACATTATTGGGCTCACATACCTCGTAACAGCTCTAACCACCTGTGACAGGATATGAGAGTTTCAAAGATGCCAATAATCAAAGTAGCTCACATGACCAGCCTATTTGGGCATATCAAAACAAAACAAAACTAGAAGCTAGGACACAGTAAGCAAACATAAAATAAATAAATATAATAACTTATTGATGGCTCAGAGACAATAGTCAATATCAAGTACATAAAGAGGCAGACCATGATGGCTTCAGCAAGCCACCAGAACAAAGAACCAAGAAACCTCCCAGAGGAAGGGAACTTCTTGGAACTACTGGAGGTAGAATTCAAAAGATTTGTATACAGAGCTCTTCAAGATATCAGGAAGGAGATCATGGCAGAATGCAGACCAAGCTAAGGAACACACAGACAAAGCAACAGAGGAACTTAAGAAGGTTATTCAAGAGCATAATAACAAATTTAACAGGCTGCAAGAATCCATAGAGAGGCAGCAAACAGAAATCCAAAAGATTAACAATAAAATTTCAGAATTAAACAACTCAATAGAAAATCATGGGAGCAGAATTGAGGCAATGGAGGTTAGAATTAGTGATACTTAAGATAAAGCACTTGACACTAACTTATCTGAGGAAAAATCAGATAAAAGAATTTTTTGAAAATGAAGAAACCCTGAGAATTATGGGGGACTCTATCAAGAGGAATAACCTACGATTGATTGGAGTACCAGACCTGTGGGGATAACAGAAAATACAGAGAGAATTGTTGAAGATTTGTTGGCAGAAAACTTCCCTGATACCGTGAAAGATGAGAAGATACCTATCCAAGAGGCTCATCCAACCCCACACAGGGTAGATCCCAAAAGCAAGTCACCAAGACATATCATAATCAAACTTGCCAAAACCAAAGATAAAGAGAGAATTTTAAGAGCAGCTAGGGATAAATGAAAAGCCATTTACAATGAGAGTCAATAAGACTAAACTCTGACTACTCAGCAGAAGCCATGCAGGCAAGAAGGCAATGGGATAACATATATAAAAATTCTATGTGTGTGCATGTATATGTATGTGTACATGTATACAGTTTTTTATAAAAAAAAATTACAACTATTAGATTCTGTTCAATGTCATTCTCCCTCCGGAAGAAAATTCTACTATCAATTTGTTGTATACCCTTCTTGGACTTTTTCTATGCATTTTCATGTACTTAAATAGAGAGCAATCTTTGGGCATGTTATTTAACCTCTGTGCCTGAGTTTCCTCATCGCTAATGTGGAGTCCCTGTGTAGTACAGATGGTCAAACACTTAGCTGCTAACTGAAAGGTTGGGGCTTTGAGTCCACCCAAAAGTGTCTCAGAATAAAGACCTGACAATCTACTTTGTAAAAATCACACCCTATGGACCACAGTTCTACTCTGACACACAGGGGGTTACTGTGAGGCAGAACTGACTTGACAGCAAGTGGAAAAATGTGGATAATTATAGTACATATCTCATAGAACCATTTAAGTTTTAAATGAGATAGTATGTATAAAGCAGTTAGTATAGGGACAAGCTCATAGGAAGTTTTCAAACATTATTAAATCTATATCTCTCCATGCAGTTTTATGTGCTTTTATTTACACCAATGGGATCATACTCTATGTACCTTTATGAAACTTGCCTTTTCATTTAGCAGTATATCTTAGGGATCCTTTCTCTCTAAATAACATAGCCCTACCTCCTACTATATAATTATTGTGTAATATTTCTTGGTAAAAATATACTGCAGATAGTTTAACCATTCCATTGCTGTTAACGTTGCTTTCAATTTGTTGCACATTCAGAAAAGCCTTCAATGAACCTCATTTGTATAAATGGGTGGATTATTCTCTAGGATATTTATTGAGAAGAGGAATTCCTGCACTGAAGGGTATGCTTGTTATTAATTTTAGCAGATGTTGTGGCACCTTAAAAAAAAACTTAATGACTTTATACAGAAACAAAGTATGTCTTTCCCAACCATATGAACTTTGGTCTTTCCATTTTTATTGTGTCAGCTCTGGGAACTCCTCTTGCAGTGCTTAATTTGAAGCACACAAACCTGTTTGGTAACAATGTGAATGGCCCATTTGTTACTCACACATCTCACACCCACTGCATTTACAACAGTAAATCACACTCCTTCTTCCTTGGCGGCATGGCTCCTTTAAGATTCTCTATCTCAGAAACAGGGCACAGTTCAGTACAGAACATCTAACTGGAGTTCATATGGATTGCAGAGAAGATTCCTAAAAGTTCCCAAGTGTAAATTAGAGCATAGTCATAGCAACCAGGGTTGTTATTACATGAAAACAAAATCAAATCTGCCAGAGCATTTTGCCTTCTCACGTCTCCTTCAAACCAGCCCCCTGCCCGACCAGGCACTCTTTCCATGGGAGTCTCTTGAGTGGCGCAAACAGTTAATATCCTCAGCTGCTAACCAAAAGGTTGGAGGTTAAAATCCACCCAGAGGCACCTCAGAATAAAGGCCTGGTGATCTACTTCCAAAAAATCAGCCACTGAAAACACTATGGAGCACATTTTCACTCTGACATACATAGGGTCTCCATGAGTCGGGATCCAGTCAAGGGCAACCGGTTTATATACAGGCAGCACAACTTAGAGTTGGACATTTAGAGTGTTTCCATTCTTTTTTCATTAATTTGCATGGTGATAAGACAAATATCATTATACATTAATATTTGCACACGTTCTTAAATCCGTAGGAGACAATCTAGAAATAGAATTGCTTGATCAAAAGGTGTACACGTTTTTGTCTATTAAATGCCCACCAGCAATATTGTATTAATTGTGTGACCACTAGTATTGTCTAACCTAAAACCTACCCTATAGGTTCCCTAATAAATTTGGGTGTTTTTTCATTTCGTTTTTGATCACTTGTACTTCTTTTGTGAGTTAGCCTTTGTTCCTATTCCACAGTATTCTTTGCAATAAGAAGACCAGATGACTACAATATGGCGCTGCACTTAACTAGCCACCTAGAAGAAGAGGACTTGAAGCATTTACTGATGAAGATCAAACACTACAACCTTCAGTATGGATTACACCTCAACATAAAGAAAATAAAAATCCTGACAACTGGACCAATAAGCAGCATCATGATAAACAGAGAAAAGATTGAAGTCGTCAAGGATTTCATTTTACAGGGATCCACAATAAATACCCATGGAAATAGCAGTCAAGAAATTAGACAACATATTGCATTGGACAAATCTGCTGTAAAAGGCCTCTTTAAAGTGTTAAAAAGCAAATATATCACTTTGAGGACTAAGGTGCACCTGACCTAAGCTATGGTATTGTCAATTACTTCATACGCATGCAAAAGCTGGATAGTGAATAAGGAAGACTGAAGAAGAATTGATGCCTTTGAATTATGATGTTGTCAAAGAATATTGATTATACCATGGACTGCCAGAAGGACAAACAAATCTGTCTTGGAAGAAGTAAAGCCAGAATGCTCCATAGAAGCAAGGATGGCAAGACTTCACCTCACATACTTTGGACATGTTAATCAGGAGGGACCAGTCCCTGGAGAAGGACGTCACGCTTGGTAAAGTAGAGGGTCAATGAAAAAAATGAAGACCCTCAACAAGATGGATTGACACAGTGGCTGCAATAATGAGCTCAAACATAGCAACAATTGTGAGGATGGCACAGGACCGGGCAGTGTTTCGTTCTGTAGTACCTAATAGTGTCGCTAGGAGTTGAAACTAACTCAACAGCACCAAACAACAACAATATATTTGGTTAGGAAGCTACTACAGATTCACTGTTGCTCTAAGCCTTTCAAAAGCATGGCCAGGTAAATAGCAATTCGTGAGAGCTGGTCTTTTCCTTATTGATAGTCTGAAATTCATCCTTGGGTAAGCCAGCTTGTTAGAGAGCTTAGTCCCTGGATAGGCAAAATACCATTGCTCAATTCTACTCCACTGCCCATAGGATTGTGTCACCAAAGTGAAATGCTATGCAATGTCATCATCTTATATTAAGGGAAATTATAAGTGACAGCCCTGTGAAATCTATCACCGTGTTTACAGAGAGGATATTGTCATTATACAGTCTTCTTTCTATTGAGGCTTCCTGGGGGAAAGTCTTTAGTCTCACTGTAGGAAATAGTTGTTCTTTCCCTGAACTAATTTTGTTTAACTTCGTGGACACTATGAAACTTTAAAGATATTCTTAGGAAAGTCAGATTTTGGCCCACATCCAGCAACAGGAAAAGATTTCATGGTAAACGTTCATGGAGTCTCTCATTCTGGCTTTGGGCTACTTTGTCTAGCTTGCTATCTTATATATTTAATCTTTTAACTTGAAAGATAGACACATTTTTCTTGTCCATCTTGGGTCCTCTTTTAAAGGAAGTTTAGAATAAATAAATAACAAAGTGAAGTGGCAAAAAGGTAAATTTATTAAAAATATAGAATACTGGGACAAGGTGCCAGACTTCCTAGGTGTCAAGGCAGATGGATAGGGCCTTGGAGAAGAGCTCGATAATCTAGGATTGTTAAATGCATTCAGTTGCCATAGCATTTTAGGTAAGGGCTTTTTTTTCAGTGTGGTTAATATATACGTAACAAAACATTTGCCATTTCCACATTCTTCATGTGTACAAGTCTGTGACATTAATTGTGTTCACCATGGGCAGCCATCACCACTATGTTTCCAATTCTTTTCATCACCCTTGACAGAAGCTCAGTGTCCCGTAAGCATTAGTGTCTTCCTTTTCCTCTCCCTCCCACCTGCCTCTGATAACCACTAATAACTTTGGTCTCTACACACTTACACACTTACTCTACACACTCTACACCCAGGTGCTTCATATAAGTGAATCATATAATATTTGTTCATAGGTGACTGACTGACTTCATTCAGCATAATGTCACTTTGCTTTGCAGCTCTTTGGTTGAAGAAATCACAGGTGTTGTGATAGGAGAGCAGGGAATTAAACAGGCCAAAGTGCCTTTTGGCTAGAAGAACCAGGTGAGGTCAGATCGAGAAGAGGCAGCGGACAGGCTGCACCGGACCAGCGGGCTCTAAATTCTAGAACCAAACTGGAGGGATGACGAGTCCTTCAGGATTTCCTCTTCACAGTTCAGCTGGGAGACAGTCAAGAAGACAGACAGAATGAGAGGCAGGGACCCAGGGCAGAGGTGCTGCTCAGGGAAAGAGTATCTATGCTCAGAGTACTCCTCACTCCATATTTTTAGGAAACTGAGTATAGATGACACAGAGCACCAACATTACGTCATTTTCTCTTTTGTGGTCGTTCATTTTCCCCCAGGGAGTTCTTGTTTTAAATCATTTCTTCAACTGATAGAGGAGTCCCTGGGTGTTGCAAATGGATTATGTACTCAGCTGCTACACAAGAGGTTGGCAATTTGAGTCAACCCAGCGGTGTGTCAGAAGAAAGACTTGTCGATCTGCTTCCAAAAGATCAGCCTTTGAAAACCCTGTGGAGCACAGTTATGCTCTGACACACATGGGGTCACCATGAGCCAGAGTTGAGTCCTCAGCAGCTGGTTGGTTTTAATTGATAGGAGTGATTTTGGACCTATGATCTCTTTTCTATAGAATGAATTTATCATTCCATATGTGTATCATAGAGGCTTCTGGATGTCACAAACGGTTTGCTCTCGACTACTAACCAAAAGGTTAGTGGTTTGAACTCACCCATCGGCACTGCAGAAGAAAGGCCTGGCAATCTGCTTCATAAAGATTACCCAAGAAAGCCCTGTGGAACTCATTTCTACTCTGTAATGCACGGGGTTGCCGTGAGTCAGAATTGACTTGACAGCAACAGGTTTGTTTGTTGTTGTTTTTTTTTTTTTTTTTTTTTTTTTGGTTATGCATACAGTAAAATATTTTATAAAGTAAAGAATAAAAATGTATTGAGTTGGGGTGGGGGGAGTGGCATGCATTCCTGGCTGCATACATACAAACACCATGCTTCTCATCTTTCACTTCAATCAGGAAGGCTCTGTGATGTGGTAACAAACCACCTCAAATCTCAGAGGAAAGAAGAAAGGTTTATTTCTCACTCATGCTTCACATCCACTGAGGTTGCATGGGGTTCTGGTCCACCATGTTTTTAATTCAGGACCTGGCTGATAGATCAGCCACCACTTGGAACATAGCCCATTGCGTTGGCAGACAACACCAAGATCACAGTGAAGCTCAAACTGGTAGAATTGGCCCTCACATTTCAATGTCCAAAGCACGTCACATGGCCACACCTAACATCCAATAGGTAAAGAGAGGAATCCCTTCCATGCTTCCTGAAGGAGCAAAAGCCAGAATATCAGTGAACAGCACCAATAACTACAATATTATTTTCTTCTAATCCAAATGTGAATTTCTGGTATAGCAATTATAAGCTTCCAATGAACTCTTACAGGTTTGCTAGATACTGCTACAAGGGAAGTTTGTCTTATAAAGTTGGGCCACTCTAAGAGACCAGCCCTTACCCTAAAAAAGTACCAGATCTAATAGGGGGAAAAAAAAAAACACCCGTCTCTCAGTTTGTAGTATTGTGGTGGTTTGAGTGTTCCTATGAAGTTGGAAGGTATGGCCTTGGTATTTCAATTACTAGCAGGGTCACCCATGGCAGACAGGTTTCAGTGGAGCTTACAGACTAAGACAAACAAGAAAGGCCTGGTGATCTTATTTCCCAAAATCAGCCAATGAAGACCTTATGAACTGCAATAAAACATTGTCTTACTCACTTGCTTTGGACATATCATCAGGAGGGATCAATCACTAGAGGAGGATATCATGTTTGATGAAGTAGAGGGCCAGCAAGAGTGAGGGAGATTCTTGGTAAGATGAATTAACACAATAGCCACAACAATGAACTCCATCTTACCAGGGATCATGAAGATGTCATAGGACTGGGCAACATTTTGTTCTATTGTAAATAAGGTCACCATGACTTGGAGTCTACTCAATGGCAGCTAAACAAGACAAGAAAAAAATTTCTCATAATTGTACATCTTCTAGATCCTTCAGCTAGAAGAGTAAATCAGGGCCAAAAGCCAAGAATATTTGAAAAAGAAGATGAATTGTTGTTAGGTGCCATCAAGTCAGTTCCAACTCAGAGGGACCTCCTGTACGACAGAACAAAATGTTGCCAGGTCCTCGCAATGTTGCACCATCCTCACAACCGTTGCTGTGTTTGAAGCTTTGAGTCCATTATTGCAGTCACTAGGTCTATCCATCTCATTGAGGGTCTTCCTCTTTTTGGTTGACCCTCTCCTTTACCAAGCATGATGTCCTTCTCCAGGTTCTGGTCCCTCCTGATGACGTGTTCAAAGTAAGCAAGATGAAGTCTGCCATCCTTGCCTCTAAGAACCATTCTGGCTATACTTCTTTCAAAATGAATTAGTGAGAATTAATTTGTCATGACGAGAATAGTATAAATTCTTCTTGATTAGGACTCCTTATCTGTGAAATTCCCATCCGCTAAGCGATAATGAAAGGAGCACTGGTGGTGCAATGGTTAAGCACTCGGTTGCTAACTAAAAGGTCTATGGTTCCAACCCGCCAGTGGCTCCACAGGAGAAAAGACCTGGTCATCTGCTCCCATAAAGATTTTAGCCCAGGAAACACTACAGGGTAGTTTTAATCTGTCCTATAGGGTCGCTATGAGTCGGAATTGACTTGATGGCACACAACAAGAAGCCATAACGAAGCTGGAGTTGGGAAAGAATATATGACATGAGAATCCTAGACAGACATGGAGGGAAAGATAGGTGAATTTACCTCTCCCAGCCACAGAAATTCTCAGAATAGACATTGAGAAAAATGTAAAAAAGGCAGGAATTCGTAAACCACGTGGGGAGGTGTGTAGATCATGGAGAAGACTAGTTCAGGATATTGTCTCCATTTTATTAGAACTCTGGAAGGAGATCCTCTAGAAGGCTTTCTCTGCACCAACCCAAGAAAGGCCCCATCAAAGTAAACTCAACAATCCAACATGGTGGTGCCTGTTAATTTCTCTTGGTCAATTTCCAAGCCAAGTTAATTTCTCATGGTATACACAAGACCCAGATCAGCACAGGCCCTGAGGGGGCACCTGAAGGCCAGTGGGACTGCTGTGGCACCCCTGTGATGGACTGTGCCCACCGCAGCAGTGTCCTCTCAGTTGATTGCTAGGCCAGAGGCCAGCAGAGGATGGGCATTGGCGCCCAGGAGTTCATGGCACTCACATGAGGCAGGCTGAGGTCCAGTCAGCCAGGGAGGGCTGTTCAGACCCTGACCACATTGAGAGGTGCCAGATCACATTCCACTGGAGACCAGTCTGAGCTGCAAGTGACCAGGAGGAAAAAGATGTTGTCCAGAGGAGCCAGCGGAAAACCAGCCAGACCGGAAACCCCTTTCTCTGCTGCCTGTAGGACCAGTAAGCATCTTCATTGACCCAGACACCATCTTAGGGAACTAAAAGAAGAAGCAAAGGAGTCTTGAAAGAATGGGCTTTTATGCAAAAGAAACTGATTTATATAAAGAAAGTTCAGTTTATGAGGTTAGGTTAAGATCATGGGATGGAGATGAGTGTCATGAATATCTGCTCACTTAGTGTAGTGGTTTTCAATTTTTACTGCATGATGCACATTACAGATACTGGGGAGATTTTAGAAAATGCTGTCATCCTGCCCCCACCCAGACCTATATAAATCAGAATCCCTGGTGGTGAGACTTGGGTATGGGTATAAGTATATACATGTACAAGGACACATTTTGTATAATTTACCAAATGTTTACAATTCACAAGTATGAATTACATAATCAAAATAAACAATGTCATTAAAGGACATACCCTGGCAGACACTTCAGGGCTCATGAAATCGTATCTGAAGCTATTGTTGTTGGCTGTCATTCTCCAGTGGGAGGTTCTTAATAGCCACCTTCCTGGATCTAACCTTCAGCTCCCAGCTCTGAATTCAGAGCTCTTCTTTCTCCCTTTGGCTCAGGGTCTCCATGGGCTGGTAGCTAGTAATGCCAGTTCCATTCTGTTTGATACAGTTCACCCTAAACCTGTCAGTGCTTTGGGTGGAAAATAGACTAATGTAGCCTAAGGATTCAGATGCCTGCAGGACTGGCACTTACATCCCAAGACTAGTGAAGGCCAGATGGGGCCGGGTCAAGAAGTGAGTACACATATGATGAACAATTGATTCTTCCTGTGGCAGGTGCTAAAATGTGGGCCCATTGTTGTCAGGTCTTCTGTGGAAAAGAAGCCAGAATTCTAGATTTTTATCTAAAACTTACTGATAACTAAGTATCAGAAACTAATTCTTTGTTTTCAATATGGCATATATTGGGAAAAAATGTAAACATGTCTATGTGTAGTTGTTGTTAGCAGTTGACGAGTTGGCCCTGACTCATGGTACCTCATGCACAACTGAACAAAATGCTGCCTGGTCCTATACCATCCCTACGATCCTTTGCAGATTGGGCCATTGTGATCCATAGGGTTTCACTGGCTGATTTGTGGAAGTAGATCACCAGGCCTTTCTTCCTAGTCTGTCTTAGTCTGGAAGCTCCACTGAAACCTGTTCAGCCTCATAGCAACACACACTTCCACTGACAGACAGGTGGTGGCTGTACACGGTGCATTGGCCAGGAATCAAAACTGGCTCTTCCACATGGAAGGTGAGAATTTTACCACTGGGACACCACTGCCTTCAATATTTATGTGTTTAAAAAAAAAAAAAATTGCCATCCAGTCTGATTTCTGGTGACCCCTGTGTGTCAGAGTAGAAATGTGCTCCGCAGGGTTTTCAATGGCTGATTTTTTGGAAGTCTATCACCAGGCCTTTCTTCCAAGGTGCCTCCAACCTTTAAGTTAGCAGCTGAGAACATTAACTGTTTGTGCTACCCAGGTTCCAATACATGTGTTAGTCCTGGTCCAAGGGCCACTGTTGAGTATGCTGTGGCCTCAGGAAAGCCCTCTGGAACAGTAGGAATTGTCAGAGAGAGGACCGGAGGAGGCCGCAAGTTCTGCCTGGCCATTTGCAGTCAGGTAAGTCACAATGCAGAGAGCAGTTGTCAGAGCAGGCTGTGACCACACTAAAAGCCATGGTTCCCTGGGCGCAGCTGTGCAATAATGATAATAAAAACCAAATGACAGAAACTATCCTAATGATTATAATTTGGTTTCGAATAGCTGCTTTAAGCAGACCCCTAAAGCTTTACAGAATCCTTTAACCTTTTCAACATCTCTATGGAGGAGGAATAAAGCAAATATTATCTTCATTTTATAATTGAAGAAACAAATGTAGGGAAAAAGAGCAACAGACTTGACCAGAAATCCCATATTTTCTTAGAGGTGGAGAAAACTCCGGGCTGCGGGACAGTGCTTTGCTTATTAGTGAATCTGGTTAAGAAAAATCATCCACCATGGCATATTTGCTCACATACCCCTCCGCTACCCACACCGCCCATTCTGCTGGGCTAAGCTCAGTGTCCCCTGCTCTCCAGGGAACCTCCTGGGCTGCCCTGACCCCAGCAGTCCCTCCCTGCCCCCTTCCTCTGCACGCATGGCCTTTACCATAAGTACAACTCATTTAGCAATTAGTCATGTCCTGTCTCCCCACAGAATTTATTGCCTTGTGTTTTTATTTAGCTTTTGTAATGCTACTTAAAAGAGCCCTGGTAGTGCAGTGGTTAAGTGCTCCGCTGCTAACCAAAAGGTCGGCAGTTGGAACCCACCAGCTACTCCTCGAGAGAAAGATGCGGCATTCTGCTTCTGTAAAGATTTACAGCCATGGAAACCCTATGGGGTAGTTCTATGCTGTACTGTAGGGTTGCTGGAGCCCTGGTGGCAAAGTGGTTAAGAGATCTGCTGCTAACCAAAAGATGGGCGGTTCAAATCCACCAGCCACTTTTGGAAACCCTATGAGGCAATTCTATTCTGTCCTATAGGGTCGCTATGAGTTGGAATCAACTCTACGACAATGAGTTTGGATTAATGCTATTTAACTTTTTGTAGCTCCCTCAGAGTTGGAGAGATCCCTCTCCACCACCTTTGTGTCCCTCTTAGAGTCTTGAGCAGAGTGAGCCTCAGAACATACTTCTTTCATTGCTTTCTTGACCTTAGCAGTGACTTTCAGTTCTCCAGACAAGACTCTGGGTGTGAGCCTAGCTATGCCCCCTGCCAGCTGTATGATCTCAGACAAGTCTGCAACCTCTCTGAGCCTCATGTATAACTTGGGGATAATCGTACTTACCTCTTCCAGCTGTTACGAGGAGGTAAGATTTAATGTACACAAAGTGCTTAGAGCATTGCCTAGCACGCTGTGAACAATAGCTACGTATTACTGTTGTTATGATTATCATTTACTGTTACGTCAGTATAAGGAGATGCTGAAGTGTCCTAGTAAAAATGCAATAATAAACCTCATCCATTTTAGACCTCCTATGACTATTATGGGATGTCTCATTTTATGACATTTTCTGGGTTTTATTTATTTTATGAATTGATTTCTTTTCAAACAAATATTTATTTAGCACCTACTATAAGTTCAATGATGATAATAGTGGTGTGGTGGTAGAATTCTTGCCTGTCATGTGGGAGACCCATGTCTATGCTGGACAAAGCATCTCCTGTACATCGACCACCTGTATGTCAGTGGAGGATTGTGAGTTGTTGCGATGTTGAACAGGTAACAGCAGAGCTTCCAGGCTAAGACAGATTAGGAAGAAAGGCCTGGTGAGCTATTTCCAAAAATCTGCTAATGAAAACTCTACGGATCACAATGGTCCAATCTGCAACCAATCGTGGGGATGGTGCAGGACTGGGCAGCATTTGGTTCCATTCCGCACGGGGTCACCATGAGTTGGCAGTCAATCCAACGGCAGCTAATAACAACATAAGTTCAATATATGGGGAAACAGTAGTAAAAACATCAGTGAATAGATCGTCAGGCCGAGCAGCTCACAAGGCATTCCAGTTTAGCAGGGAATAAAAATATTAAACCAATTATTACAGGTGGGATAAATTTTATGAACAGAGAAACAGCAAGTACTGTGAAGAGCATAACAGAGGGGCCTAACTTAATCCAAAGGGTCAGGGAAGAACTCTTTTAAACTTCAAGATGTAGTCTTAAAATTCCCATGACAACAAATGGCCAGTGCATGTTGGTCTTAAAAGAGAAGCTCATCTTGAAACTTAAAGTCCTCAATGGTTGAAATAAATTGACCAAAGTTGAGAAGAGTAACATATCAAACAGCTTTTTCACTCTTATCAGTTAAATGTAGATGCAGACAGAGAAGCAATTAACAGGAGTACAGCCCCCAGCGTCACACATGCCAACTACCCCTGGCATGCCCCCACCAACTTGCCACTCAGCAAGAGATATGACAACCGCAATAACCAGTTGCCATCAAGTTGATTCCAACTCACGGCGACCCATGTGTTGCAGAGTAAATCTGTGCTCCATAGGGTTTTCAACGGCTGTGATCTTTCATGAGTAGATTGCCAGGCCTTTCTTCCAAGGCACCTCTGGGTGGATTCAAAACTTCAGCCTTTCGGCTAACAGCTGAGTGCATTGACTGTTTGCACCACCCGGGGACTCTGACAACTCCGGTACTGGTCATGTACTTCAGAAGATATGGAGCATTAGGAAAAACTGGAACTCCCGTTTAGGTCATTGGTAGAATATGAGAGAATGTGGGTAGCTGGGTGTCCTCTGGCAGGCTTTCTCAGTACCCTTCAGAAGCTCAGCCCAGCCCAAGTCCTCCTTTTTAGTTACCTCCGGACACTCACCAGCAGTGAGGAAGACTAAAATGGAAGTATCAGAACAGTAGCAGGGATCGAGAAGAAGTGCTCTGTTGAGGTAGCATCTGGAAATTACTACGGAACAGATTTCAACTCTATACCCTGGAATTCTCACTTCTAATGGTGGTTTGAAGCTTCTGAGCTCCTGGTTAGTTATGTATCCACCTTTGGATACTTCACTGTCACTTGGGACTGAATCCCAAATTAAATATTTTTTGAGATTGCAAAACATTCCACTACCGTTGCCGCTATATAACGTTTCAAAGTGCTGGCACTCTTCTAGCTACACTTTGGCCTAGAAATTGAAGTTCACACATACTAAGGGGAAGGGCTGTTGGTTTAATAATTTCAGCCCTACTAGAAATACCATAATTGTCTGGGCTGAGTTCAGATCATAATAATATGTTGGGCTTGTTTTTGACATTTCATCTGAGATTCTCCAAAAGTCTTTGGAAAATACAAACTCATTAAACCTCTCCATGCTCTTAAGAAGAAAAAGGAAGTTTTGAACCATTCTCTCTCAGTTATAAATATGAAAGTAGATGCATAAGGAGAGAATAACAGTGGCTTCATCAAGGCCTTCTGGTTTCTAGGAGCAGAAGGCCAATGTGGTTGAAATGCAGAGGGGGAGTGATGCCAGGTGAAACCAGGCAGATAGGCCAGGCGAGACCTCACCGGACCTGGTGGGCCATGTTAGCAACCTTGGTCTAAGAACAAGGCCAAAGAAAGGCTTTAAGCAGATGTTCGGCTGGGAAAAAATTATTCAGCTTGCACACTGAAGTGATTCTGTTCTGTGCAGAATGAGAGGGAGAGGGAGATTGAATACAGAGAGACCAGTAGGGAGGCCGGTGCAGTGGCCTGGCCAAGAAGGAATGTGCTAGAGCCATGGCTGTGGAGGCAGGGAGAAGCATATGGATTTCAGAGACAAAATGCTTAGGGCTTGATGATAGACTGGCTTAGGGAAAGAGGGAGACAGAAGTGTCAGGATGGTATTTAATGGCTGAGAGAGGAAGATGTGGCACTGTGAAGCCAGAGACAGAGAAAGCCAAGGAGGAATGGCATCATAGAAGTTCAAGGGTGGAGATGAAACATTTATATGAGATAATAATATAATATTGTCATATAACATATTATTTAATTATTAATAACATAGTGATATGAGCCACTACCCATTTGCCAGCTTGTCATACTGTGGTGGTTTATATGTTGCTATGTTGCTGGAAGCTCTGCCACCAGTATTTCAAATACCAACAGGGTCACCCATGGTGGACAGGTTTCAGCAGAGATTCCAGACTAAGACTAGGAAGAAAGGCCTGGCAATTTATTTTTGAAAATCTTATGAATCACAAGAGTATTGTTTGATATACTGCTGGAAGATGAGCCCTCTATGTTAGAAGGTTCTACGCAATAGCTGCAACAACGGACTCAAACACGCCAATGATCATGGGGACAGTACAGAACCAGGCAATGTTTTCTTCTGTTGTATATGGGGTCGCCATGAGTCAGACCAGCACAGCAACTAATAACAACAGTTAGGTACCAGGTACTATGCAAAGGATGTTCCCTGCACTGCTTAATCTCATATTCTAAAAGAAAAACAACTTCTGTCAAGTAGGTTTGATTATTGCTCTCATTTTCAAAGGAGGAAACTGAGGCTCCAAGAGAACATATAAGTTGTAGAAAGCCATACTCAGCTAATGGCAACAGAGCCTGGACTCTAATCTAGCCGCTTCTGACTTCAAAGCCCAAACTCTTACCCACACTGTTTTGCAGCTTCCTAACAAAGAGTCTGAACGTGGAACGCCTAGGGGTTCAACTGAAATAAATAATTTAGCTTCACGGAGGAAAAGAAATATTATAGACTATATCTCCAAACCAGCAGGAACTTGACGAATACACATTATTGGTCACTAGGGGTCTGGATGATGTACCGTGCCTGGATCAGCACAAAATTGTGTGCTGTTTATGAGAAAAATAACTCACACTGCATCTCGCTGATCACTGTGTCATAGCATCTGAGTTATGAAGGATAGTAGCAGGCATACTCTTGTCAGGAAATGGAAAAGTCATGATCTGCCTCATTGAGAGAGAACAACTCACTTTTTCCTTCAATGAAATGTCGTTATTAGATTTGGAAGTGCGTTAATGTAAAGGAAATGCATGGAGGAAATGCTTTTTGCAGCCCTTCCGTGTGTGGAACGTAAGGCCAGCACCCCTAGTACTCCCACCTTCATTTCAGCCACTGCCTCGGAAGAGGGCTCGCTGAGGGGAAGATGAACTTCGCGGTGGGTGGTTGTATCACTTGCCGTGGAAAACACAGGCAAAAGGAACGCCATGGGGGAAATGGAGGTGAAGCAGGACGTTAGCAAAAAAGGCAGACACAGTCATCCAGGCAGAAACAGTGGTCTCTGGGAAGTTTGTGCATAGCAGGGAAGAGATGAGCTTTTTCTCTTTCTCTGCAGTCAGAAAGCATTTGAAATCCCACATTGCTACATGCTAAGAACCAAAAAACAACCAAACCCGTTGCCATCAAGTCAATTCTGACTCATAGCGACCCTGCAAGACAGGATAGAACTGCCCCATAGAGTTTCCAAGTAGCGGCTAGGTGGATTCGAACTGCTGACCTTTTGATTAGCAGCTGAGCTTTTAACCACTGCACCATCAGGACTCCCAATGCTAAGAACCCATTGCTGTCGAGTCGATTCTGACCCTATAGAACAGAGCACAACTGCCCCATGGGGTTTCCTAGGAGCTGCTAGTGGATTTGAACTGCTGGCTTTTGGTTAGCAGCCAAACGCTCAACCACTACACCATCAGGATTCCCAATGCTAAGAGAAGGTACAAAGAAAGGACGCTAGGCCAGAGCTTAAATGATGCATTCCTTCATTATTTGTAGATTTAAGATTCTTTATCAGAGAGAGGGGAACACGGGAAGGAAAGAAAAGGGAGCTGGATTGCATGGACCATTAGTGGGAATTTCTATGTCAGGTTTGAACAGTAGTAAGAGCCTTGTTTTTTTTTTAATTTGACTAAAGTGTAAGCTGGTGAAATTAATAAAGGAGGCACTATGAAGGGAGCAATGTGGTTAGAATACAAGCAAGTTTGCTATCAGATGGGGAAAGGCAATTGCCCAGTGCCCCAGATCCTGCCTTAGCAATTAACAAGGCACGTAAATCCACCACCAAATCCAAATTATTGGCCTACGTCTTCTTCTTGTGGTTTTCGTGAGTGTGACAGTTATCATTCGAAGAGGACACTGCTCTCCTCGTTTCTGCCTCATCTGTTCAATGGCCTTCTCTCCTACACAGGGGCATGTTGGCATGGAAGGGGCTGCTTACTGAACTAGGCACCCCATCTAGCGGAGTCATTGCAACCCATTGCACATTGTATGAGTTCAAGGTAATTCCGGGGCTGATCAAGAAAACAACATGACGAAGAGATAGCAGCATTGTTCAACAAGACATTTATTGGGGTCAAACACTGACAGCCCATGCAGGGGCGTCCCCTACAGCAGGAGTTCTTCCAGAAGCAAGTAGCCCAGGGAGCCACCAGAAGGGAAAAGGGCATGAAAACCCCAGAGAGGGTAGGATGGGGGGGAGCTTACGCGCACCTTACACAATGTCCTCCTACAGCAGGGTGGGGAGTCCTGGCGTCAGAGAGCCCCGGGGGACTGCAGCATCCTATGGTCCTTACAACTGCAATATTTTATCTCATCCAGGGCTAGCAAATGTTGGGTGCAGTTTCTCGGTGTATGTAAAGCAGGCAGGCTCTCAGTGGTTAAAAATCTGCTTATTTGGGCTATTTTTAAAACAGTTGGATGTATACAAACTTGAGTTTGGCACCAGTAGACATTTTTGGGCTAACAGGCTTCTCAGCTTGCTATGAAAAGGTCTCTTTGATTCATTTCTATAACATACACCCAGACAGAAAGAAGCGTCACTAAGGGAACGGGCTATAAAGGATGCTGCTTATTTGGTTTCGCCTGCTCTGACAATAGGCTCTCAACTGTAATAATTAGTGGAAGTCTATTGGCTACAGCGTTTGAATATGATAAAATTTAGAAATGGACCCTAAGCCCTGTAATGAGAATTATCACCATCTCTCAAGGTACTCAGTATTTATCAAAGACCCCAAAAAGCAAACCCCTTGCCATCAAATCGATTTCAACTCATAGAGACCCTATCGGACAGAATAGAACTGCCCCACAGGGTTTCCAAGGAGCGGTTGGTGGATTAGAACTGCAGACCTTTTGGTCAGCAGTCATAACTCTTAACCATTGCACCACCAGGGCTCCATACATATATAAAAACTATGTGTACATTATATTAAAATTCATATGTATATAAAGCAGTAAAGCTAGGACAAACACAATAATTACTGTGTTTTTGCTATCTGAATGCATGTATTTTCTCAGTGTTTTTTATTTTTTAACTCTTAAGTGAACTTATGCAAGGAACACATCAGTTATCGTGGTTGGGAGGACTGTAGATGAAAACCAGCAGGAGAATATCACAGTGTCAGTTAGAAGGAAGGGCACCAGCTATGCTGGAAATGGTGAATGCATCCCTAACCCTGGCTGCATGCTTCACCTTAGAGAAAGCCCCAGAAGAGCAATATATGACAGTGACATCAGATTACAGGACAAATCTGGGCTATCACGGAGGGAAACAGAGACTTCTTTAGTAAAAATTTCTAAGAATGGCTGCAGAACAACATCCAAATTTTCATTCAAACTCTCTGCCTATAATTGACATTGTTAACGATTCATTCATTGTATGAATAAGCTTTTTATAATATTCAATTTTTCATAAGATAGTTGATGTGGCAAAAAAGACAATATATTTTTGTCAACCAATATATTTTTCTTTGTTATTTTAAAAAATCATTTTATTCTTTTTAACCCACTGTGTTGTTCAGGTTTCTAACTTTCATACTCGATAAGATTTATACATTTACAGCCAATGAATGCTAACGGAGATATGGTGTTTTTTTACATCAGCCTTCAGTTCCTAAGGAACTGGTGCTCAAAGGGTTGGGTTAGAGATGAGTTCTTACCTAGTCTAGGCACTGTGTGTCCTCCGTTATTCATGACTGTTGGGTCTGGTGTGCTGGGAGGTCCATGTCTTGCTTCAGAGCCCAGATGACTTGATTAATTGCTTAACCCTTTCAAGACCCAATTATTTTCTGCTTTGATTTTTTTTTTTTTTTTTGATACCATGTGTTTTCATTAATGGAAGCATGCTAAGTCATTGAGTGTGTTTAAATTTTGGGTTGGTAATATGGATTTTGAGAAATATTATGTAAGAATACATGGTTACCACAAAACTCGGGGAGTTCTCTGCTGCCATGATTGGTCGGTGCCTGTCTGTCCCACCAGTCATGGGTGGCAAGATGTATTGTGGGGCACCTTCCATTTGGGTACATCGGGCACCTCTAGTTTTCCAAATATGACACAAAAAACAAAACCCACCAGGACTCCCTAATTATCACACAGGAAACCATAAATATGCTTACAAGGCTTATCTAGCTATACAAAGGTGAAAGGAGATAAAAGTTTTACGCAATCACACTTCGATTCATTACCTTACATCTAAGTCTGATAGGTTGGCTATTTTGCTTCAGCAAACATTTCTCTTGCCTTTCACTGTTAACACAAGTCCCCACTGGAGGAATCTTTCTCAACAGACTTTTATGAGTGTCTTTGTCGCCCTTCATTATGCTTTGGCAATTTTTACTTTAACTCTAAGTGCTACAGATTTCCACTCTAGCTTGAGAGATCTGTGTCTGATTTTTCTCTTGGGCTTGCAGTTCTCATTATATGATGGGAAAAAGGTTACGGAGTTCCCCACACAGATGCAATAACTCACTGCTTGTAGTTCCAACTGCAAATGGTTCCTTCATGGAACAGAAACATGGTAGCCAGACACATTTTGTGTAACAGCAAACAGAGCTTCAGCTCTGCCCAAAACAGTAGCTCGGTACACAGCCACTTCATCACTTTTTGCTCAGGATTATATGTTATGTCATACTAACACCGCCTCCTGGGTTCACCCAAAGATACTGTAAATTGCATGAATACTTCATCTTGCCTGCTCATGTGGCATCCCTAAGAACCTATCACTTCCGTTTTAGATGACAAACAAGACAGATCTCCAAGATCGTTTGACTGCCGTGCCTGGCATGGTCCCTTCATGAACAAGCTTGTCAGCTCTTAACTGAGAATCAGTCCTTGAAGTGACTTATAACTCGGCTATAAAAAGCTCTCCCGACAGCTAACACTTGCACTTCTTTCAAGTTTGATGACAAACACACACGGGCAAAGGTAAGGGTGTACTCAGGAGCACATACTTGTGCACACATACACACAGACATACCGCACCCACCCCCAAATACTCCTCTTATTCTCTTATTTAAAAAAAGAAAAGAAAAAAGTGAATTTTTTCAGTGTGTTTTGAGTTTCCAGTGTAAAGCAGGTGGAGGCCATTAGCACAGAATTGTAAGAACCTCTCCTTGGCACCCTGCTTTGATTGCTGGCTCCCATATCTGGGATGGGCATGTGCTCCGTCATTCTTTTGAGCCTGATGACATTGCATTGAGTCTTTTGTACCTGGTCTTGTTGACAGCAACAGTGAGGCAACCGGTGTTAATTCCATTAAGGGCCAAAAAAAAGAAAGAGAAAAAAGCCAGCCCTTCTTTCTTACTTTCCTAGAGCTTCTGTAACAAAATATCACAATCAGGGGCGGGTTATCCAATAAGTAACCATCTATAGTAAACAATTTCACATTTTTTTCACCACATCAAAGATTCTGCTTCTAGGTATGGTTGGCATGTCTCTCTCCCAACCTCACAGCACCTTCCAACAGAATCAAAGCCTCTTTTCAATTTTACAATCCCTCACAGGGGTGGGGAGCCCTGGTGGGGCAGTGGTTGAGAGCTATAGCAAGCTACAGCTGCTAATCCAAAAGGTAAGCAGTTCAAATCCACTAACCGCTCCTTGGAAACCCTATGGAGCAGTTCTACTCTGTCCCTAGGGCTGCTATGAGTCTAAATCGACTCGATGGCAACGGGTTTCATTTTCTGGGTTTTTGGATAGGGGCGGATGACCCAGTAAGCAAGGTAAGCATGGACTTATTTGTGCTTACTAACAATCTACAGAGAATAATTTCACATGAGCTTCAAAGATGTGGTGAAACCCATGTGAAATTGTTTACTACAGATTAGTGAGCAAGCACAAGTAAGCCCATGCCTACCTTGCTTGTTGGTAATCCGTCCCTGACCTGGCTTTAAAGAACAAGGCCAGGAGGTCCAAGGATTCAGTTTCTAGGAGCCAGCAATCCTTGGCCTTCCTGGCCTTGTAGATGCTTCTGCTTCTGTCATCATCAGACAGTGTCTATCTTCCCAAGCTTGCTCATCTCTGTCTCTGCTGCTTCTTATAACTTAGAAGTGATTAAGATTAGGACACATCCTACACTGATATGGCCTTATTAATATGACAAAGAAAACCTTATTTCCAGACAGGATTACATCCACAGTATAGGAATTAGGATCCCAGCACATATTTTGAGGGGACACGATTCAATCCATAACACTCTCAGTCTTGCCAAAATGTCTAGCCTCTTCTACGTTCAGCATACTTTCTGCATTCTTCCAAATAAATAAGCCCACTACCAGGTATGGTGAGGCACTTCCTAGCTAGCTAGGACCTGTCTGGCCGAGTTCCAGAAAACTTAAATGGCAAATGCAGGGATAAAAGCAACATTCTTACTGTAGACAAGCAAGATGCTGAAGGGACAGGAACAGCTCTTGTAGGAGACATACATTGCAGAGGGACGGTGAGCCACATTCTCTCAGGGCATACATTACCCATTGACATGGAGGCAATTCCAACTCATAGCCACCTTACAGGACAGAGTAGAACTGCCCCCATAGGGTTTCCAAGGCTATAAATCTTTACGGAAGCAAAGTGTCACATCTTTCTCCCATGGAGCAGCCAGTGGGTTCGAACCTCTGACCTTTGGGTTAGCAGCTGAACGCTTAACTACTGGCCACCAGGGTTTCTTAGGGCATACATTAACCCAAAAACCAAACGCGTTGCAGTCGAGTCCGTTCCAACTCATAGTGACCCAAAGGTTCCCAAGGCTATAAATCTTTACGGAAGCAAACTGCCACATTGTTCTCCCATGGAGTGGCTGGTGGGTTCCAGTAGTCGGTCTTTGGGTTAGCAGCTGAGCTCTTAACCACTGCACCACCATCCATTACTCCCTCTAAGTTAGGAAATTGGATAAACTAAATTAATTCTCTCAGATCACTAATGAAAATACTGCTTGATACTGACCGCCTGGCAGGAAACAGTAAAACCAACTTTGCACTGATTTACTAGGTAATCCACTGAGAAGATCTGACTAAAGGCGATCATTTTCATCATCACAGATTAAAGTGGTCAGGTCCACCATTATGAATTAGTGTATTTGGTAGCCTTCCCCACCCCTCCGCCCCACCACCCAATATTTCTTTTCTTTTATGTGGCTTAATCATCATGGTTAATGTACTCAGCTATTAACCAAAAGGTTGGAGGTTCAAGTCCACCCAGAGGTGCCTTGGAAGAAATGCCTGGCAATGATCTACTTCTGAAAAATCAGCTATTGAAAACCCTACGGAGTGCAGTTATACTCTGATACACATGGGGTAGCCATGAGTTGAAAGCAACTGGACAGCAACTGGTTTTAATTATCACTCCAAATCACAGATGAGAAACTCAGGGTCAGGCCAAATCACTAGACTGCTCTAGTTAGCTCTACCTCCTCTGATAGCTTTATCTTATAGCATGACATTTCTTCCCTAACCTGGAAAAATGAGCTAATTCTGTACTCTTGACTATTTCATTATTTTAGGGTCACTGACACTGGGTGGATGCGTGGGGAGCATTACAAGGCTAACTTTTTTCAAAGAATTTTAAAGTTATTGGAACACTTTATTAAGCCCTTCAAATTGGCAGAGTATTATGATTGGTTACTCAGGGCCCTTGGGTATAAAGGGAGAAGAGATTAAAAACAAACTAGAAAATCATAATTGTTTCTAGCCTGTAAGTAGCTATTTTTGTCTGTAGTGCCAAGTGTTTTTACCCCTCTGAAGGATTCTGGAGGAAAAAAAATAAAAAAGGACTTTCCAAGAGTCTTATTTAGGAGTTAGTGTTGGTTTCATTGTTGATCAAGTTGTGACTTTGGATAAATCACATAATTGTAACCACCTGCTCCAACACCTCCATTTAGGAAATGAGAAAAACGTATCTATGTCTTTATTTACTTTATTAGATATGTCACCCCATGCCATTTCACTAAAACTGCATGGGCTTATTTCTCATTTTCATGTCACTTCTAATAAAAAGAATGGAATTCCATTCAATGCATAGAAAGGTAGGATTTGGAAAGGAACTGATTTCTCCATTTTAGTTTGTTGAATATCTTGATTGGAAATGTGCTGTATGAAATACAAATGAAGGTGCCCTTTGCAGGTGGCCTATAAGGTGACAGTGACCCTCCCCTCCCTTGGAACTTCAAAAAATCAAAATATAATGGATTAAATGTATATCTGCAGGAATAATATTTGCAGTCCAAGTGTCCTCAGGGCTAAAGTAGAACAAGCAGTGTGTGAGGAGGATCGCTGAAGATAGGATGCTGAACTGAATGGGAATTGGCAGTGTTGAGCCAGGGAAGAGGGACATGGGGTCATATTTTGATATGGGGCAGAAAGACAGCAACAGGCTTCATTATGCCCATGTTGATCTTGTGCTCACCAGGATGCTATTAATCCTGGTCATCTAGTGTTGCTCTTACAGAAATACCACAAGAGGACGGCTTTCAAAAAGAGAAATTTATTCTCTCACAGTCTAGGAAGCTGCAAGTCCAAATTCAGGGCATCAGCTCCAGGAGAAGGGTTTCTCTGTTGGCTCTAGGGGAAGGTCCTTGTCATCAGCCTTTCCTGGTCCAGGAGTTTCTCAGCTCAGGGACCCTGGGTCCAAAGAACATGCTATTCTCCTGGCTCTTGTTTCTTGGTGGTATGAGATCCCCATGTCTCTCTGCTCGCTTCTTTCTTTCATATACCATAAGAGATTGGCTTAAGACACAACCTAATCTTGTAGATTGAGTCCTGCCTCAATAACATAACTTCCTCTAATCCTGCCTCATTAATATCATAGAGGTAAGATTTACAACACATAGGAAAATCACGTCAGATGATGAAATAGTGGATAATCACACAATACTGGTAATCATGACCTTGCCAACTTGGCACACACTATAGGGGGACACAATTCAATCCATAACAATACCCAACACAGAGAAGGGAACACTCTTGCTCAGTAGTCTCTAAACTTTTAAACATATATACCAGCAAAACCAAAAAAACCAAACTCATTGCCATCAAGTTGATTCCCACTTACGGGAACTCCACGTGTGACAGAGTAGAACTGCTCCATAGGGTTTTCTTGACTGTAATCTTAATGGAAGCAGATGGCCAGGCCTTTCTTCCATGGTGGCACTGGGTAAGTTTGAACTGTCAACCTTGAGGTTAGTTACCAAGCACAAATCATTTGTGCCACCCAGGGACATTTATATCCCAATACATGTGTATTTATTTATAAATTATATGCACTTATTACCGTTATTATTATCTAATATCTCAGGGCACAATTTATTCTTAGAGCCAAGTCATCCTCAACAGCAAAGTTTATGAATCCCTATCGAAAAAGATTTCTTGGAAAATATAATTTCTCTTTTGACAAATTTCTTGTCAAATCGGAACAAATTACTCTATTTTTAACTTCCTTATGTGGCAGAAGGCATTGGTGGAAAGGTCATTTCTCTGCCCTTTTTCTTGCTGTTCACTTGAGCTTGCATTGTTAGAATTATCTTCATTTATGGTTTCTTTGCAGAAACTTTTTAAAGATACTTGCTTATTTAATCTAGCTTAAAAACGTGATATGATATTATGTAGGTAGTTGCTTATTTTGTTTAGTTTATACTTAAAAATATAATATGATATATGATACGATATTGGGCAATGTGATAAAATGTAATATATGATATAATGTAATATAATGATAGTCTAATCTAGTCACTTAACACATAAACTGCAGCAATCAAACTCCTTGAAAGAAAAGATCATGCTGTATGTTCTTCCAAACATCAGTTTTGTGCCTTGCAAAGCAGGCACTCAGTGGCAGCTTATGTTGTTGTTATTGTTCAGTTCCAATTCATAGCTGCTCTATGTACAACAGAACGAAACACTGCCTGTTCCAGTGCCATCCTCATAATCCTTATTATGCTTGAGACCATTGTTGCAGCCACCATGTCAATCCATCTCATTAAAGTTCTTCTTCTGTTCCTCTGACCCTCTGCTTTACCAAGCATGACGTCCTTCTCCAGGGACTGATCCCTTCTGATAACCTGTCCAAAGGATGTGAGACATAGTCTCGCCACTCTTGCCTCTAAGGAGCATTCTGGCTGTATTTCTTCCAAGACAGATTTGTTCATTCTTCTGGCAGTCCATGGTATAGTCAATATTTTTCGCCAACACCATAATTCAAAGGCATCAATTCTTCTGTAGTCTTCCTTACTCATTGTCCAGCTTTCGCATGCATATGAGGCAATCGAAAACACCACAGCTTGTTTCAGGCACACATTAGTCCTTAACGTGACATCTCTGCTTTTCAATACTTTAAAGAGTTCTTTTGCAGCATATTTGCCCAATGCCGTGGGTCGTTTGATTTCCTGACTGCTGCTTCCATGGGCGTTGATTGTGGATCCAAGTAAAATGAAATCCTTGACAACTTTAATCTTTTCTCCGTTTATCATGATGTTGCTTATTGGTCCAGCTGTGAGGATTTTTGTTTTCTTTATGTTGAAGTGTAATCCATACTGATCTTCATCAGTAAGTGCTTCAAGTCCTCTTCACTTCCAGCAAGCAAGGTCGTGCCATATGCATATCATAGATTGTTAATGAGTCTTCCTCCAATTCTGATGCCCCATTATTCTTCATATAGTCCAGCTTCTGGGATCATCTGCTCAGCATACAGATTAAGTATGGAGAAAGGATATAACCCAGACTCACACCTTTCCTGACTTTAAACCATGCAGTATCCGCATCTTCTGTCTGGAAGACTGCCTCTTGGTCTGTGTACAGGTTCCTCATGAGCACAATTAAGTGTTCTGGAATTCCCTTTCTTCACAATGTTATCCATAATTTGTTATGATCCACATAGTTGAATGCCTTTGTATAGTCAATGAAACACAGGTAAACATCTTTCTGGTATTCTCTCTGTTTTCAGCCAAGATCATCTGATATCAGCAATGATATCCCTTCTTTCATGTCCTCTTCTGAATCCAGCTTCAATTTCTGGCAGTTCCCTGTGGATGTACTGCTGCAACTGCTTTTGACTGATCTTCAGCAAAATTTTACTCGTGTGTGATATTAGTGATATTGTTCAATAAGTTCTGCATTTGGTTTGATCACCTTTCTTTGGAATAGGTATAAATATGGATCTCTTCCAGTCAGTTGGCCAAGTAGCTGTCTTCCAAATTTCTTGGCATAGATGAGCGAGCACCTCCAGCATTGCATCTGTTTGTTGAAACGTCTTAATTGGCATTCCGTAAGTTCCTGGAGCCTTGTTTTTCTCCAATGCCTTCAGTGCAGCTTGGGCCTCTTCCTTCAGTACAATTGGTCCTTGATCATATGCTGCCTCCTGAAATGACTGAATGTCGACCAGTTCTTCTTGGTACAGTGACTCTGTGTATTCCATCTTCTTTTGATGCTTCCTGTGTTGTTCAGTATTTTGCTCATAGACTCCTTTACTATTGCAACTCAAGGCTTGAATTTTTTCTTCAGTTTTTTCAGCTTGAGAAATGCCGAGAGTGTTCTGCCCTTTTGGTTTTCTAACTCCAGGTCTTTGCACATGTCATTATAGTATTTTACCTTGTCTTCCTGAGCTGCACTTTGAAATCTCATGTTCAGTTCTTTCACTTTATCATTTCTTCCGTTCACTTTAGTACTTGATGTTCAAGAGGAAGTTTCAGAGTCTCTTCTGACATCCGTTTTGGTCTTCTTTCCTGACTTTTTAATGACCTCTTGTTTTCTTCACATATGATATCCTTGATGTCATTCCATAACTCGCCTAGTCTTTGCTCATTAATGGTCAATGCATCAAATCTATGCTTGAGATGGTCTCTAAATTCAGGTGGAATATACTCGAGGTTGTACTTTGGCTCTCATGGACATACTTGCTCTAATTTTCTTCAGCTTCAGCTTGAACTTGCATATGAGCAATTTGTAGTCTATTCTGCAGTTGGCCTCTGGCTTTGTTCTGACTGATGATCTTAAACTTTTCCATTATCTCTTTCCACAGGTGTAGTCGATTTGATTCCTGTGCATTCCATCTAGTGAGGTCCCCGTGTATACTGTCCATTTATGTTGTTGAAAAAAAGTATTTTCAATGAAGAAGTCGTTGGTCTTACAAAATTTTATCATGCGATTTCCAGCATCTTTTCTATCACCCAGGCTGTATTTTCCAACTACTGATGTTTCTTCTTTGTATCCAACTTTCGCATTCCAATCACCAGTACTTATCAATGCATCGCAAGTGCATGTGCGATCAATTTCAGACTGCAGAAGTTGCAGCTTATAGAAATGTGTTAAATTAATCATCATGCTTCGGGGTTCCTGAGTACTCTTTTCAATCACTGTTTTTCAAACAGTAAATTAAGCAATTAACATTATGACTAATACTATAAAATTGCTGGATATATAATGAAAAGTTTACACAAGGTGAGAGCCTACATAAACTTAATGAATTATCTATGTAGATTTAAATTAAAATATAAATCTAATTTATATTTACCAAAAAGACAATTTCATAATATAAAGAAAAAATATTTCCAAATGTGCTTTTAAAAGTCATTCCAAACTCTGGCTTCAAAACTGGCCTTGCAATGTAATCATGCTGAAGAGTGAAGGGTAATATAATCGGAACTATTTAGTAGCCTTTGAAATAAAAAGGTCATGCAAATTAAGCTATCATGCTGAAGAGTGAAGAGTAACATAATCAGAACTATTTAGTAGCCTTTGAAATAAAAAGGTCATGCAAATTAAACTATCATGCTGAAGAGTGAAGAGTAACAAAATCGGAACTATTTAGTAGCCTTTGAAATACAAAGGTAGTGCAAATTAAGGGGAAATAACTGCAAGGAGTGAACTGGGTGTAACAAATACTTAGTTTGAGAAGTTCTAGCAAAGTCGAATGTCCTCCATTCTCCACTGTCTCCAATTCTCAAACGTTACTGTAATTCTTCAATATGGGGCTGATTGGTATTCCAGAAATAATAACTTTCTCATAAAGAATCTTGACACATGTAATAGCTCAACACTATTAAAGGTCCGTGGCCACCAGAGGTAAAAAAAGTTTCGATGGAAGAGGCACTAAGTCCAGGCTGAGAGTCTGGAGCCACAGTGTCTTACTCTGTGATTGACTCACCTTCAACTTCATTTGTATGTTCTTCGCTGTCTCCATTGATTGTCCGCCAAAGAAGGGGAATAGTCACTCCTTCAGAGAGAGGTTAGGGAGATAAATAAGAAAATATTCGTAAATCTCTCTGAAGATGCTACAGGAAAAGTGTGGGTAAAAGATAATATCACATCAGTAAGTCTCCCAAGGAAATTATATAAACAAGGAAAAGCAGTATAGGAAAGAAATACTGTCTAATGCCATTTAGCCCCTAACTTATTCTAAGTATAAAACACAATGTCCCTCTATTTTTCATGACATTAGTTCTTTAAAAATGTTTCACAATCTAAAAAATGGCGCTCTAGGCAGAAGCACCTCGCCATCCCTCCACAGCAAAGATCTGAAAAGCTAAGCCAAACAGAGAAACAACAATCGTGAAACCCTAAAACATCAAATGAAGAGATAAAGAACTCAGCCAAGCACCAAACAGAGTGAGAAAACTGAAAGAGAATGGAGAGCAAGGAGAGATTCATGCAGAGGTCCCCTATCAGCTAACGCAGCATGGATCTGCCATCTTGGACTCATATCGGAGACCAGCAAACAGGGGGTACGAGAAAGCAGCTTCACGGAGCTCCAGCCCAAGAAAAAACAACCAGTAATTTACGATATACACTTTCCCACCCCCTACGCTTCTTCACCCACACTCGGCCACCTCTGCTTCCCGTGGCCACAATCTCTTGTCCGGGAAGCACTGGCTGCTTGGATTCCACCCACCCAAACAGGCCTGCTCTCTGAGTGCCATTTGTTGGCTGCTGGCGTTGCTTTTTTCCACTTCTTTTGATTTCTTCCTTACCTCTCACCACCTCCCCCTCCTTTCACTCAAATACCTGGTTCCGTGTGCCATCTTTGCTTCTTCCTGACGTGCTGCAGACCTCCGGTAATTTGTGATATATGCTTTCCCACCCCCTACCTTTCTTCACCCACACTCGGCCACCTCTGCTTCCTGGGGAAACAGTCTCTTGTCCGAGAAACACTGGCTGCTTGGATTCCATCAACCCACACTAGCTGGCTGTCTGAGTGCCATTTGTTGGCTGCTGGTGTTGCTTTTTTTCTGCTTCTTTTGATTTCTTCCTTACCTCTCACCACCTGCCCCTCCTTTTGCTCAAATACCTGGCTCCGTGCACCATCTTTGCTTCTTCCTGAGGGGCTGCGGAGCTCCATTTGAGTGTGGAGCTGCTTCCCGGTCTGGGCTACCGTGCTGGTGGGATCCCGGGGCTTTTGTTCATTTGTTTGTTTTGAATTGTTAGTTTGTTTTCTTTTCCTTTTCTTGAAGTTGGGAGCCCGTTCTGGCCAGGTGGTTCTGTGTGGCTTAGAAACGACCCCATCAGCTTGCACAGACATGCAGAGTGATCCCTGAGGACATTTCTTTTTTCATTAGTTTTTTTTTTTTTCTTCTGTTTTTTGGTGGGCTTTTCTTGTTCCTTTTTTTTTTTTTTAATATTTGTTTGGTTTTCTTTTCCCTCTTTTTCCCTTTTTGTTTTTCTTCATTACTCAGTTTCTCGTCTCTCTATATCTTCCTTCTCTTTCCGTTCCCTGAATACCTAGCATTGTATACCTCTACACCTTCTAGCCAGTCTGTACTGCAACACCTGAGAACAACTTCCCCAGACTTCATAGCCGCACTGGTGGGTTCCCTGGGAACTTTGCTGTTCTTTAAACTTTCTCATTTTTATTTATTCATTCTTTTCTTTTCTTTTCTTTTTCTTCCTCTTCCCCATTTTGTTTTTCTCCATTTCATAGTCTCTCATTTCTCCACTCCAAAAGCAAACTCCCCTAACATTCTTTTTTGTTTGTTTGTATGTTTTTGGCTCCTGTTCCTCTCTCCTCTCTCCCATATCCAGCTTAGCTCCCCACATAACAATCTCCCCACTACATCCTGCCTACCTGCACCATGCACTTAACATCACACCACCAGGCAGCACAGGCACAGCCTACTAGAACCTGCCCTGCACTGATTACCGACACACCCTGGTGGCTGTAGTAAGTGCCACAAACAACCCATCCCAGTAACTCCTCTTCAGGTAGACCCGCCCTGCCATACCATATCTGAATGACTGACCCTGCCAATTGGAGAAGGAGTCAAAAAGTATTCTGCCCACAGATGAGCAAACAACAAAGAACACACAGCCCACCTGCTCAGACATAGACAAATTAAAAAAAAAAAAAGGGGGGGGACGAAAAAACAAATCTACAATAAATAAACTAGAAGAATAAATACTGAATTCCGCAAAGACAGCAGACAATTTCAAAACATTTACAAAAACAGGACAGGATGGTTCAAGTAGGCATCCAAAATAAAATACCAGATGACTTTCCAGTGGGAGAAAAAGCACTAGAACTACCTGAGAGGGAATTCAAATCTCTAATACACAGAATTCTGCAAGAGCTGAAGCAAAAACCAGACAAAAATGAGGAAAAAATAGACAAATCCATGGAAAATGCAGACAAAAAATTGGAAGAATTCAGGAAAATAATGCAGGAACAAAATGCCAAAATAAATTCACAACTAGAAATTATACAAAGACCACAATTAGAAATCCAAAAGAAAAACAACAAGATTTCAGAAATGGACAGTGTCAAAGAAGGGCTGAGAAGCAGACTTGAAATGATGGAAGACAGGATCAGTGGAATTGAAGACAAACACTTGGATACAACTCTATTTGAGGAAAACCCAGAAAAAAGAACAAAGAAAAATGAAGAGATGCTGAGAGTTATGTGGGATACAATCAAAAACAAAAATTTGCAAGTGATTGGAGTTCCAGAACAGGGGGAGAAAACAGAAAACACAGACAGGATCAATGAAGAACTGCTGACAGAAAACTTCCCCACTATCATGAAAGATGAAAAGCTGGCCACCCAAGAAGCTCAATGAACCCCGTATAGGATAGACCCCAAAGGAAAATCATGAAGGCATATCATAATCACACTCGCCAAAACCAAAAACAAACAAAGAATCCTGAGAGCAGCTCGTGAAAAACAAGAAGTCACATACAGAGGAGAAACAATAAGACTAAGCTCAGATTATTCAGCAGAAACCATGCAGACAAGAAGGCAATGGGATGACATATTCAAAATCCTGAAAGAAAAAAATTGCCAGGCAAGAATAATATATCCTGCAAAACTCTCACTCAAATATGATGGTGAAATTAGGTCATTTTCAGATAAATAGAAATTAAGGGAATATGTGAAAGCTAAACCAAACTTACAAGAATTATTAAAGGGAGTTCTTCGATCTCAGAACAAACAACTTCAGCTCACAGGCAGAATCTAGGACACAGGATTGTACCAGCCAGATACAAATATAGGAAATGAACTCTCAAGGACTATCCAAAACCAAAAGAAATACAACAGGGAATCAGAGCGGTTAATCAGTAAATGACAACAACATCAAAACAATAAAAGAGGGAATAAACAGCACAGGTATAGAAACTTCTAATGGAGAGGAAGGCAAGGCGATACCAAGTAATGGTAGACTGCTTCAAACTTAGAAAGATACGGGTAAAATTCATGGTAACCACAAAGAAAGTTAACAAACATACTCATAAAAATACAGAGGAAAAACATAGTGTCTCAGCAAAAACAAAAACAAAAGAAAAGAAAAAAAAATCCACAGACAAAAGGAATTCAGCACAGCAGAGTAAGAGGAACAAAGAAAATGTGAGCACCACAAAAAAAAGCACTACAAAATGACAGCAACAAACTCACATCTATCAATAATTACATTGAATTTAAATGGCCTCAATGCACCCATAAAGAGATGGAGAGTGACAGAATGGATTAAAAAAAAACAGGATCCATCAATATGCTGTCTATAAGAGACACACCTTAAAAACAAAGATGTGAATTTATTAAAAATCCAAGGTTGGAAAAAAATATATCAAGCTAACAACTACCAAAAAAGAGCAAGAGTGGCAATACTAATCTCAGATAAAATAGACTTTAAAACAAAACCCACCATAAAAGACAAACAAGGACACTATATAATGATTAAGGGGACAATCCATCAAGAAGACATAACCATAATAAACATCTATGCACCCAATGACAGGGCCCAAAATACATAAAACAAACTCTAACAACACTGAAAAGAGAAACTGACAGTTCCACAATAATAGTAGGAGATTTCAACACACCACTCTCGGTAAAGGAGAAAACAACTAAGAAGAAACTCAGCAAAGATACAGAAGACCTAAAGGACACAATCAGCCAACTTGACCTCACAGACATATATAGAACACTCCATCCAACAGCTGCAAAGTACACATTCTTTTCCAATGCACATGGAACGTTCTCCAGAATAGAGCACATCTTAGGCCTCAGAGCAATCCTCAACGAGATTCAAAACGCTGAGATACTACAAACTATCTTCTCTGACCACAATGCCATCAACATAGAAATTAACAACAGAAAGAGCAAGGGAAAACAATCGATTACATGGAAACTGAGTAACACCCTGCTTACAAACCACTGGGAAATAGAAGAAATCAGAGATGGAATCAAAAAATTCCTAGAATCAAATGAGAACGAAAATACATCATGCCAAAACCTTCAGGACACAGCAAAGGCAGTCCTCAGAGGACAATTTATAGCAATAGATGCACACATCAAAAAAGAAGAAAGGGACAAAATCAAAACATTAACCACAGAACTCAAATAAATAGAAAGAAAACAGCAAAAAAAAAAGCCCACAGCCACCGGAATAAAGGAAATAGTAAATATCAGAGCAGAAATCAATGAAAGAGAGAACAGAAAAACAATAGAAAGAATCAACAAAACCAAAAGTTGGTTCTTTGACAGAATCAACAAAATCGACAAACCACTGGCCAGACTGACAAAAGAAAAACAGGAGAGGACACAAATCACCCAAATAAGAAACGAAATGGGGAACATTACAACAGACCCAAGTGAAATAAAAAGGATTATAACAGATTATGAAAAACTATACTCCAACAAATTTGAAAACCTAGAGGAAATGGATAAATTTCTAGAAACACACTACCTACCCAAACTACAACAAAGTGATGTTGAAAACCTGAACAGACCCATAACAAGAGAAGAGATTGAAAAGGTAATAAAAAAAACTCCCAACCAAAAAAAGCCCTGGCCCAGATGGCTTCACTGGAGAATTCTACAAAACATTTACAGAAGAGCTTGTACCAGTATTACTCAAGCTGTTTCAGAGCATAGAAAAGGACGCAACACTTCCAAATTCATTCTATGAAGCCAGCATAACGCTGATACCAAAACCAGGCAAAGACATCACAAAAAAAGAAAATTACAGACGAATATCTCTCATGAATATAGATGCAAAAATTCTTAACAAAACTCTAGCCAATAGAATTCAGCATCATATCAAAAACATAATACACCATGACCAAGTAGGATTCGTACCGGGAATGCAAGGTTGGTTCAACATTAGAAAATCAATCAACGTAATCCACCACATAAATAAAAGGAAAGAAAAGAATCACATGATCATCTCAATTGACACAGAAAAGGCATTCCACAAAGTCCAACACCCATTCCTGAAAAAAACTCTCAATAAAGCAGGTATAAAAGGGAAATCTCTCAACATCATAAAGGGCATCTATGCAAAACCAACGGCCAACATCATTCTTAATGGAAAGAGGCTGAAAACATTCCCCTTGAAAACAGGAACAAGACAAGGATGCTCTTTATCACCACTCCTCTTTAACATTGTGCTGGAAGTTCTAGCTAGAGCAATAAGGCAAGAAAAAGAAATAAAGGGCATCCAAACTGGTAATGAAGAAGTTAAACTCTCCCTGTTTGCAGATGATATGATACTATACATAGAAAACCCTAAAGACTCCACGAGAAATCTACTGGAACTAATAGAGAGATTCAGCAGAGTAGCAGGATACAAGATAAACATACACAAATCAGTTGGATTCCTATACACCAATATGGAGAACGATGAAAAGGAAATCGGGAAAAGAATACCATTTATAATAGCGCCTAAAAAGATAAAATACTTAGGAGTAAATCTGACCAGGGATGTAAAAGACCTATACAAAGAAAACTACAAAACACTACTGCAAGAAACCCAAAGGGATCTACATGGATGGAAAAACATATCATGCTCATGGATAGGTAGACTCAACATTGTGAAAATGACAGTTCTACCCAAAGCAATTTATAAATACAATACAATCCCGATCCAAATACCAACAACATTCTTCAAAGAGATGGAAAAACTAATCATTAACTTTACATGGAATGGGAAGAAGCCCCGAATAAGTAAAGCACTACTGAAGAAGAAGAAGAAAGTTGGAGGACTCACACTACCTGACTTCAGAACCTACTATACAGCTACAGTAGTCAAAACAGCATGGTACTGGTACAAGGACAGATACATTGACCAATGGAACAGAATTGAGAACCCAGGTGTAAATCCATCCACCTACGGTCACCTGATCTTCGACAAGGGCCCAAAGTCCATCAAATGGGGAAAAGACAGTCTTTTTGACAAATGGTGCTGGAGAAACTGGATATCCATCCGTAAAAAAAGGGAAACAGGACCCACACCACACGCCGTATATAAAAACTACTTCAAAATGGATCAAAGACCTGAATATAAAGCCTAAAACTATAAAGCTCATAGAGGAAAAAATAGGAAGAACACTACAGGCCTTAATATATGGCATTCACAGGATACAAACCGTAACCATCAACACACAAACCCCAGAAGATAAACTAGATAACTGTGATCTTCCAAAATCAAACACCTATGCTCTTCAAAAGACTTCACCAAAAGAGTAAAAAGAGAACCTACAGACTGGGAAAAAGTTTTTGGACAGTACAAGTCAGACAAAGGTCTAATCTCCATAATCTACAAGAAAATCCAACACCTCTACAACAAAAAGACAAATAATCCTATTAAAAAATGGGCAAAGGAAATGAACAGACACTTCACCAAAGAAGACATTCAAATAGCCAACAGACACATGAGGAAATGCTTGCGATCACTAGCCATCAGAGAAATGCAAATTAAAACCACAATGAGATACCATCTCACCCCGGCATTACTGGCACGAATCAAAAACACTGAAGTAACAAATGCTGGAGGGGCTGCGGGGAGATCGGAACTCTTATGCACTGCTGGTGGGAATGCAAAATGATACAACCATTTTGGAAAATGATATGGCGTTTCCTCAGAAAGCTAGAAATAGACATACCCTTCAATCCAGCAATCCCACTCCTAGGAATATATCCTAGAGAAATAAGAGTCGTCACTCGAATAGACATATGCACACCTACGTTCATGGCAGGATTGTTCACAACAGTAAAACGATGGAAACAACCTAGATGCCCATCAACAGATGAATGGATAAACAAACTATGGTACATACACAACAAGAAAAAATAATGATGAATCTGTGAAGCATCTCATAACATGGATGAAACTGGAGGACATTATGCTGAGTGAAATAAGTCAATCACAAAAGGACAAATATTGTATGAGACCTGTATTGTAAAAACCATGCAAAAGTTCACACACAAAATGTAACAATCTTTGTTAGTTACCAGGGATGGGAGGGGAGGGGGGGGAATAGTAAATAGGCGATGGATGAGTGGTGTCTTGGGTGAAGGGTGAGACAGTACACAATACAGGGGAAACCAGCACAACTTGTACAAGGAGAGGTCATGGAAGCTCCATAGACACATCCAAACTACCTGAGGGACTGAATTGCTGGGTGGAGGACTGTGGGGACCATGGTCTTGGGGAACATCTAGCTCAATTGGCATAACACAGTTTATAAAGACAATGTTCTACATTCTACCTTGGTGAGTAGCGTCTGGGGTCTTAAAAGCCTATGAGCGGCCATCTAAGATACTCCACTGGTCTCATCCCTTCGGGAGCAAGGGAGAATGAAGAGAACAGGATACAAGGAAAAGATTAGTCCAAAGGACTAATGGATCACAGCTACCAAGGCCTCCACCGGACTGAGTCCAGTACAGCTGGATGGTGCCCGGCTACCACCTCTCACTGCTCTGACTAGGATCACAACAGAGGGTTCTGGACAGAGCTGGAGAAGGATGTAGAACAAAATTCTAACTCACAAAAAAAAAGACCAGATTTGCCAGCCTACGGGAGACCTGAGAAACTCCGAGAGTATGACCCCCAGGCACCATTTTAGCTCAGTGGTGAAGTCATCTCCGAAGTTCACCGTTCAGCCTGGGAGTGGACAGCCCCATAAAACCAAATGGGACTAATGAGGTACAGCTGTCCAGGGACAGGGGCCGGAAGGCAGAAGGAGACAAGGAAGCTGGTGACGGGGAAGCCAAGTTTGGGTAGGGATAGTGTTGATGTGTTGTGAGGTTGTTGGCCATTGTCATAAGGCAACATGTGTACTAACTGTTGAATGAGAAACTATTTTGTTCTGTGGGCCTTTGTCTAAGGTGAGAATAGCAGCACAGTGGGAGGAGTGTGGTCAATGTCACTGAACTGTGCATGTGGAAGTTTCTGAGGTGGTGTATATTTGGCTATGTATATTTTCACCAACAGAAGAAGGTCAAGAAGGGAGAGGGTTGACATGTTGTGGGGTTGTTGACCAATGTCATAGAACAATATGTGTACTGCTTTCATGAGAAGCTATTTGTTCTGAAGCCTTCACCTGAAGTACAATAAAAAAATTTTTAAAAAGTTAAAAAAAGAATTCACAATCTAAATGAAATACCAGTGTTTTTCAAGAGGAGACATTGAGGCATAGGATAAGAAGCAAATCAATGAAGATTGTAAAACTGTTCCATGTAGGAGACCCAGACCTAGTCATATGAACCTGCCCAAGTGATGTTAATGTAATTCCTAGAGTAAAGAAGTAGTTATTAAAGAAAATATTAATTTACATCTTCATCAAAACAGTGGCACTATATACGCTTACATATTTTGAGAATTTTAAGGTCTCGAGATGTCAATGGACATACATAGATGAAGGACAAAGCTTTTTGAAGGGAAAATAAATTATCTCCCTGTTGTTGAGCATTAGAATCACTGGGTAGTGCAAATGGTTAATGTGACTGGCTGCTAATTGAAAGGTTAGAGGCTCCAGTCCACGCAGAGTCACCTCAGAAGAAAGGCCTGGCTGTCTATGACCAAAAAATCAGCTATCGAAAACCATATGGAGCACAATTCTACTCTGACATACGTGGGGTTACCATGAGTCAGAACCTTGCCGAGTACAACGGGTTTGTCAAACATTAGGTGACGGCCTTTTGCTTAAGCCACTTCCCTCCCAGTGGCTGAATTACTGGTGATCGTCACCATGATGCCCACTACCCACACTGTGTGGTCCTCGATCTAACTCTTTGATGCCTTTAGTTATATATTTACTTTTTCATTGAATCAGCATGTGTTACATGTTGGCTTTTTCTTTCTGAACTGTTTTGGTTTTCTGCACAAGTATGCTTACTTTGGCTAAAGTCAACATGTTTTCACCTTCTGTTTGGCCTTGTTCATTCCGCTAGTGCCTGGGAGCCATGATAGAGCAGTGACAAATCTGCTTCCAAATTGATACCGTATTTGCTTGTTATTTTTGGAGCCTGCAAGTAAGTCTCAGGAAAATTGATTTTCTTTAGTGACCTTATGCACCTACTCAACTCCTTATGTTGCTCTAACATGGTTTTATTTCTGTGTTTATGGTTTTTGTATATGTGCCATAGAAAAATTAATAGAGTTGATGGAAATCATACTGCCTAATTAAAGGGAGTTTTTGAAACTCATACAATGAAACTTAATTTCCTCTCTAAGATCTACAGATAAAGAGTTACATTTCTTGCTGATGTAGCTATCAGGATGGATTAGCTTGTCATGAAGATTTGACTTACCTTATCCTACTAAAGAAAAGGAATTCTTTCTACTTGTATCTGACCTTTCAGTCAGGTATTCTTCTATAATGCCTATTTCCAAACCGTCTCTAGATTTTAACAAAACCAACCAATTATACTCCATTTATAACCCAAATATCTAGGATTTATCATACCACAACTTCAGAACTGTGGTTGATCTTGATCTCCAACTTGCCATAAAGAAATTTGCCCCTCACCTCGTGTGGAGCCATTTACACATGGCCCAGCCTCTACTGTTCTCTGCTCCACCTGTCTGTCAAACAGCTAAGAGGGCGTCACTGCTGCAGCAATGCTCGGAAGGCCCCCACAATGAAGGGAGGTCACTTTCCTTGCAAACTGCAACAGGAACCATCACTCTGGCCTTGGAGATGAGCTCTGCCCTCTCCTTGGCCAGACAGTTTTAAGCTGGTAACCTATGCTTCTCTTAAGCCCCGATGTCCCAGTGGAGATTAAATCCAGCTTTGAACTACATTTCACCAAAAAAGCAGGTATTAGAGGTGGGAGGAGCAACCCTGGGGGACTAGAAGAGTGAGTTTTCAAATCCACAGTCTCTGACCTGTCTTCGAGGACCCTCACGGTCTGCCTGCCTTTCCCAGCCCAGCTCCCAGTTTATGCCCACCCATCCTCATCACCTGGGGTTCTCTAAGCGACTAGATGCTGTCAGAATCCAGGCCCATCTGCCCTTAGGCCCTGAGAGGAGAATCCTTCCCTCACTCAGAGGACCATCTCTATCCTTTCTTCTGAGGGGAATGACCTATTCTCAGGTTGATGCAGTGGGAATATTCCTTTCCTTCAGAGGAAACCACTCAGCAGAAAAATCACCTCAGAAAATAATAATTAAGCCTCAATACATGGTGGGTGACTCTGATGTTACCATCCCTGTGTGAAACACACCAAGTGCCTGGTTGAGTTGTTGTTCTTCAGATGCCCCTCAGTCCTTAGTCTCAACACTGGAGTTCTGGATAATAACCACTGCACCCACAAAGCTACAAGAATGGGCAAGAGCTTGAAGCAAAGTGTTTTTAAAATAAGCCAGGTCTAGAGACACTGAAGGAGCCGTGGTGGCACAGCGGTTAAGAAGTTGACTGCTAACCAAAAGGTCAGCAGTTCGAATCCACCAGCCACTCCTTGGAAATCTTATGGGGCAGTTCTACTCTGTCCTATAGTGTCACTATGAGTCAGAATCGACTCAATGGCAATGGGTTTAGTTTTGGTTAGAGACACTGGAACAGGTACTCCCTCTCCCAGACTGACAACTACGTTTCCCAGACAAATGTTTGGCTCAATCTTACCCAAAATGTATGTTATCAAATAGAACACACAGCTTCTCAGTCTAAACCATCTGCATACGGGTTAATACCGACTTCACATTTCCCTCTAGAACAGTGGGTTAGTATTTGATTTACATTATTGTAAATAAATGGCAGACTCAAGTGGTTTTCCCAGACCAAAAGCAAAAATTTGCCTTTGAGATAAACTCATGGGCCTTTCCTTAGAGACTGGAAATTGCTTTCAGCTTTGAATGTTTTTTTCTCCTTTTCCCAGCTTCTAAAGATCAAGTTTCTAACAATATCTTAGGTCCAGTGCCAGCTAGGGTAACCGATAGCATATCTGTGGAATTAAGAGAATCATGGCTATTTTGGGGTCTCACTGACAGTACAATTGTAGCTACCAGTGGTTCTCAAAGGGTGGGTCCCAGACCAGCAGCATAGCCTGGGACCTTGTTAGACATGGCGGTTTTTGAGTTTCATCCCAGACCCACTGAATGAGAAATTCTGGACCTGGGCCGAGTAGTCTATATTTTAGCAAGTCCCACAGGTGAATCAACCACTGGTATACCAAACATAGCAAAAAGCTTCACAGGAATGATCTGGTCACTGGGCAGAAGCACGTAATATCCTCCAGGGACAATTTCTGGGCTCTGGTGCTGCCCTTGGCCCTGGTTCAGAGAGCCCTACCCAGAGTGACCCATACATCACATACTCCACAACACAAGATGTGTAGTTTTATTTCTCTGTGCAGACAGATTTTAGAAAGTTCAGTAACTAACTGAATGAACCAGGATTAAGGAAGAGAACCGCATGAGCTGAACTGAGCCCCAGGCCAGAAAATACTAAGTTAGAAATGCTTGAGAATGTGTGTGAGTGGCCGGGGGGACTAGAGATGGCTGAAGGTGTACGTCTGATCACAACCACTACCCAAAGAAAGAAGAGGGGGTATTGGTATTTCAGTGGTAGAATTTTCACCTTCCATGCATGAGATCCAAGTTTGATTCCTGGTCAATGTACGTCTGTCAGTGAAGGTTTGAGTGTTTATATAATGCTGAACAGGTTTCAACTGAGCTTCCAGACTAAGATAGACTAGAAAGAAAGGCCTGGATATCTACTCTCAAAACTTAGCCAATGAAAACCTTGTGGAAGAAGTCCTAGCCAGAGCAGTTAGGCTGGGGACAGGGTGGTAAAAAGGTATCTAAATTGGGAAGAAGGAAGTAAGACTATCCCTTTTCGCAGATGGCATGATCCTATACGTAGAAACCTCCAAATAACTCACAAAAAAGCTATTAAAACTAATAAATGAATTCAGGAAAGGGACAGGATTCTAGGTCAATACAGAAAAATCAGTCAGTTTTCTATACATCAGCAATGAGCAAGCTGAAAAGGAAGTTAAGGAAACATTACCATTTACAATAGCATCTAAAAGAATAAAGTACCCAGGAAAAAACTTAACCTGGGAGATAAAACACTTGTACTCAGAAAACTTCTTTTTGTAATGTTTTGTAATGCTACTAAAAGAAATTAAAGAAGACCTAAGTAAATGGAAAGACATTCTGTTTTCGTTAGGTTCATTAAGATGTTAATACTACCCAAAGCAACCTACAAATTCAACGCAATCCTCATCAAAATTCCAACAGCCTTCTTTACAGAAATAGAAAAGCCAATCCTCAAAACTACATGCAAGGGTAATGAATTATTTAACAATTAAATTCAGCTCAATTAAATAAGCAGTGAGTATCCACCATGCATTAGGCATAGTGCCAGCTTTCATGGTGCAAGAAAGATGAATTAAGTCTCTCTGTGTCCTCAAAGCCATTGTTGTTGTTGTTGTTAGTTGCCATCAAGTCATCTCTGACTCATGGTGACCCTGTATATAACAGAATGAAAGGTTGCCCAGTCCTGCACCATCTTCATGATCGTTGGTATGTTTGAGCCCATTGCTGTAGCCATTGTGTCAACCCATCTCACTGAGGGTTTCTTTCACCTTCCCTGGCCCTCCACTTTACCGAGCACATTTTCCTTCTCCAACTATCAGCCCTTCCTGATGACACATTCAAAATAAGAGCAGAAGTCTTGGACAATATTCTGTGATCCATAGAGTTTTCATTGACTGACTTTTGGAAGTTGATCACTAGGTCTTTCTTCCTAGTCTGTCTTAGTCTGGAAGCTCCACAGAAACCTATCTACTCTGGGCAATCCTGCTGGTATTTGAAATATTGGTGGCATAGCTTCCAGAATCATAGCAAACACAAGCCACCAGAGCACGACAGACTGACAGACGGGAGGTGGTCAAGGCCTTTAGTACCTACTAACTAAGGACAGAGATGTGTACTGCTAACTTACCACATGCCAATTTGTAATAACAACTCCAAGATATTTACAGAGAACATCCTACGGTAACACCACAAAGAGAGGGGCTTCCTTGAGTGTGAGAAATCCAGGGAGACTTCTTGGAAGAGGTGGAATTTCAACGGATCTCTGTGCTGCTTACCAATCTAAACTTTGTCTTTGTTGCTCTAGTATCAGGAGCCTGGGTGAATTTCTCACTTCGAGCACTGGTGGTGCAGTGGTTAAGAACTAAGGCTGCTAACCAAAAGGTCAGCAGTTGGAATCCACCAGCTGCTCCTTGGAAAACCTATGGGAGCAGTTCTACTCTGTCCTATAGAATCAAACTATGAGTCGGAATTGACTTAATGGCAATGAGTTTGGTGTTTTGTTTTTTTTTTATATCCTTACTTAGCATAAAGTAATACGTGGTAGAAAATGTTTTGTAAAACCTAATGCCCTTTCTCTGGACCTAAGAATTTAGTTCAGACTTCAGAAGGGAATTTGGAGGGATAGCCCAAGGCTGATAGCTTCCATATTGGTGATACCTGCATTTATGCTAGGACTTTCTGCAGGTAAAGAAAGGAACGCTTTCTCCCACACTATATTCGGTATAAAACTTATCTCTCCAGGATGACTTTATCATACACAAGAGTCACCGTGTAAACAAAAAACATACCCCACCTCACAAAGTATTCTCTATGGAACTGTCTCTTATGGGACTAATATCTTGTCCATATACTTCATGGTTATGAACTAAATGAAATAACTCAGGGGTTGGAAAATTATGGCCCAGGGGTCAAATCTAGCTGGCTGCCTGCTTTTGTAAATAAAATTTTACTGTAACATAGCCATGCCCATATGTTTACTTATTCTCTATGGTTGGTTTCAGCTAAGATGGCAGAGTTGAATAGTTGGGACACAAAACCTAAAATATTTACAGGAAAAACTTACTAACTCTTAGCTCATCCAAAGTCAATCAATTTGTTGAAAAAGCCTTCAAATTCCTGACTCACAGAACTCCAGTCTCTACCCAGAAGAGCATCCCCATAGTTTGAGGTTGGCTGAAGGGATGAGGGCACCGCTACCAATAGAAATGTAGCTTCTATGCTAGTGGGAATAGAGAAGACACACCTCAAAGTCTTCCCCTGCCCTCCCTGTCCTACTGGTGCCCCCACTGGATGAACCCAGCTGGAAGCCAGAGAGCCCCAGAACCCAGTTGTACAGTCTTTCTAAAGTACAGAGCAGGTCAGAGAAGAGAGTGGGGTAGGTGGGGAGGGTGATCAATCAGCATAAGGGCACCCCAAAAAACAGTATGATGCAAGACAAAATAATAAAGGTCAGGGTATATTGATTAGGAAAATTTCTATTGCAGGTACAGAAACCCACCTCAAACCCAACTCTACTGGCTTAACCAATGAGGGGAAAACAAAAATATTAACTCAAAATTCAAGGAGATTAGAGGCTTCAGGGTAGATCAATTTAGTAGCTGGAGAACTTTATCAAGGAGATCTAGGTATTTCCATCTTTCTGCTCAACGAGGTCAACTTTATTCTAAGACTGACAGCAATTGTGAAAACATGTCTCCTTGTTCACCTCTGAGGATGGCAAGCTAACGGGAGAGATGAGGAGTCAAACAAACATATATAGGAATTTGAGGTGTTTCTTCTCCATTCCCATAAGCTTAGAATATGTGTGTCTATGGGTAGTTGTGCCCTCCAGGATAATAGTATGTGTGTTGTTATTGTTGTTTCTCTTTTTTAGATTCTTTAAGCTATCCTGAACTCTTCTTACATTTCATTGGTGTTGATTAGTTTAGGCCTGACAATTCTTGAACCAGTCACCAGCAAAGGAGATAAATTATCTTCACTGATTAAACTAAGTAACTGAGGGATAGAATGAATACCAGGGGTAAGGAGTTGTTCAGCAAAAATGATACTACATAAGGTATTATAACAACACACCGTATTATTATCTTCTTTCAAATATGCTTCTTCTGTCTGCATCACATTGTCTGCAGATGTTTACTGCCCAGATCTTCATCTGACACATGAAGCTCCTTTTGGCAACAGGGTAGTTCATATTGTAGAATGATCTTGTTTAGAATTGGGTCAAACTTCTTTACCCAAGGGGTTCATGTAACCCCAGAAAAGCCAAAAGAGAACTTATGGGAAAAGAGAAAGAAACTTACCAAGTCTAGTTAAAGTCCTAAGTAGACTATGTTTCCCAGTCTGGTAAATCACCCATCCTTTGTGGTTTAACTTCCTTCTATATAGTTAAGAGACACAGTGGTTTCAATCTCACAGCAAGAGAAATTACATAATCTCGGTTTAGAGGGTTTAACAGCTGAAATCAATTTGAAGGCCTTTAAAGAGGTGCTAGCTGTTTTTCAGAGGAGCGTTGGTGGTGCAGTGGTTAAAGTGCTCAGCTGCTAACCAAAAGGTTGGCTGTTGGAACCTATCAGTCGCTCCGCGGGAGAAAGATGTGGCAGTCTGCTTCCATAAAGATTTACAGCCTTGGAAACCCTTTGGGGCCGTTCTCCTCTGTCCTAGAGGGTCGCTATGAGTCAGAATAGATTTGATGGCAGTGGGTTTAGGTGTTTTTCACATCTTTCCCTGCACCTGGTAGGTGTTGGTTCCCACTGGTGAAATCTCCATTTGGACCTTGATTGAGTTTTGCATAGTCATTGCAAGGCAAACTTAGAGCTTGTCTACATGTAGATTTTCCACTTCATTATGAGCATTCTATTGCCACTGACCTAATCCTAACCTTCATCCTATCCAGAAATGGCCTGATATTTTAATCTAGTTTATATGGGAAATATCAACAAAATAACTTACCTATTGCTCCTGGATGTGGAGACACCAGACAGAGGAACTCTTGAGAGTAGAGTCTGATTAGAATGGTTGGCAATTACTTGTCAGCGGTACTTGGTTTCCTGTGATCAGTAGTCATCAGAAGGGCAAAGCTCCCTGTTACACAACAGAATTCCCATCGAATATATAATCAACAAAATTTAGGTAAAGTCATATTACAGTTGGAAGGCTGTTAGAGTGCATATTTTTCCTACTTATTTCTAATGTTTGGCTGTGCTGACAAAATTGTTTTGACCCTGGCTTATAGACCAGAATAGATTCCCCACTCCCGTCAGAGCCTCTAAAATCAAAACATCCATTGTCTGGTGGGCACAATGGCAAGCATCTCAGCAGGTGCTGAATTATCCATTTCTAACAACATTTGAAGCACATGAACCCGACATTTCTTAGGGCATCACAAACTAAAATCCTGGCCAGTAGAACTAAGTCAGGACTTCAGCTCCATCTTTTAAAATCCAAAATTCTCCATGCTAAATCCGGGCATGTGTTTATAGTTTCCAAGTCATTTTTTCTTTTTAAAAAATGGATCTAAAACTTTGACAAACCACAGAGCTTTTTTGAGCTTCCATAGTGGCTTTCCTGTACACATGGCAGTAAATTCCCTATGAAAATTATTATTATATTATTCAGCAGTGACTCACTTAAAATTATAGTTTGTGATGTCTTATTTTTAAAAAGGTCCAATTTCATTTTTATCGCTGCCTCAAGTTTATTTTTTACTTAAAATTCACATCACAATTCAGAATAGGAAACGCCATTGGAAAGTTCTTTTTCAAACCAAGAATGTTGTTTCCAAAAAGAAAGAATGAGAGAACAAACAAACATGATAATGCCAATAATTATGTGTGACGTTATTTTTATAACCAGTTTATTACAAGTGCTTTTGTGAGTGGTACAAAATAGTTGAACAGGTTTTCCGACCAGTTGGCAATTTATTGGATATTAGTGATTGTTATTACAGGTTGAGTTTTATGATCTATGGTTCATTTATTTTTATGGAAACCAGAAGGACACATACTAGGCTAGCATTCTGCTTTGGAAATGCTACCCTACACCTCACTCAACTTGAACCATTATTAGGGCTCTTTAGGGCTTCAAAAGGGAGAAACTATTGGGAAAACAAATAGGTTTCAGAAGCTAGGCAAAGCATTTGGAGAATGGTCCTTGCAAAGTTAGCTGGATATCTGTTGACAACCAAACATATAACATCCAGTTTATATTAAGGAGCAAACTTGGGCATACATATTTATGCTGACTTAGGAGTACCTCCCACCACCTGTCTGTCAGTTTGTCCTACTATAGTGCCTTGTGTGTTGCTAGAAGCTATACCACTGGTATTTCAAATACCAGCAGGGTCACCCATGATGGGCAGGTTTCGGCAGAGCTTCCAGACTAAGACAGACAAAGCCTGTCAATCTACTTTCAAATATTAGCTAACAAAAACCTTACGGATCACAGCAGAACACTGCCCTACTTTCTTGCTTTGGACACATCATCAGGAGGGATCAATCGCTAGAGGAGGACATCATGATTGGTAAAGCAGAGGGCCAGCAAAGGCATGGGAGACCCTCGGTGAGATGGATTGGCACAGTACCCAAAACAATGGACTCAAACATGCTGGTGATAGTGAGGATGATACAGGCCAGTGTAACATTTTGTTCTGTTGTATATAAGACTGCCATGGGTTAAAGATGGCTCCATGGCAACGAACAACAACAAGAGAAGTTTGTCTAACCAACCCCAAGGAACACTTTAATCACATAACAACCACTCACTTTTGATGCTGAAGGAAACTAGAACCTAAAAATGCATGGACTTAATCACTTTCTTTTCCTCATTTAGTAATACTACCAGAAAAATAGATGTGGAGATGAATCATGTAACACCCAAGTTAAATTTGCCTTTCTATCTAATTAAACAAACACATTATTATTGTTGTCACAATAACCAGGGAATAAAAATATCTCTTTAGCAGCTCATAAAATTATTACCAAGTCCAGAGTTTAGGAAAATGTTTATAAGATGGTATTTAAAAAATTTCATGAATTGGCTGGGCCACTTTTAACTGCCAACTCCTCCAAAAACAAATAATCACACAATCTCTTGGTTCCAGTCAATTTTGGGGAAGACCTTAAGCTGATCTTAAGCCGATCAGGTCAATTTACAATTGTCAAATACATTAAATATCAACTTACTTATTTATCTTTCACTGAAAAGGGAATCTTCTCCTCTCTTCCCGAGAGTCTGTAAGCTCCATGAGAGCAGGAACCACGACTATCTTTCCCATGCCCAGCAACACCTGCACAAAATACTATGCAATAAATATTTGTTTAATATATGACAGAACGATTGAATGAGTGAACAGCACAAAAGTACCCAAGAGTTCACCCTCTCTTTTTTTTTTCAATAACTGTGAAAATTTTGCAAGTTTTCTGAAGCATCACTCTAATGAAACTTAAGGATACCATGTCCCTTGAAGACGACTTAAGCATATTATGATCTTATGAGTAGAAATCAACTGACAGCAACCAGTAACAGCAACAGGATCTGAATCATAGGTTTGAGTATATAAGACCAGCATTCAGGAGACTATTTATTCTTCCCTGACACAATGTCTAAAAAGGCTAGTCAAGCACAGCTAAATCAAACTAAAACTAAACCAATTATATCAAGTACAAGGGTAGTCCTACGGTTCAAATAGCCAGTTCTTAACTGAGAGAGCAATAAAATCTCTTTTCCACCCAACTACATTTTGATTTTATGAAGTGTAAAAATACTTACTTATTCAGATAAAGTAATTTTTTAGCATTCAAACTCATGATTGTACTCTTAAAGAGCAGTCCAAGAAATTTTTGACAGAAACTCTTGATTATTTTGTAATTAAATTGATAGATATTTTCTTTTCTGGCTACTGTTTTTGTGTTAGTCTTAAAAAGGCCTTCCCCCATCAAGATTAGTTGAAAATTCCTTCCCAGTATTTTCATTGTTGTTGTTGTTGTTAGTTGACTTTGAGTCAGCTCCCACTCGTGGCAACCGCAAGTACAACAAAATATTTCCCAATCCTCTGTGATTTTTACAATCATCGGTATGCTCAAGACTGTTGCTGCAAGCACTGTGTGTTTTGAATGCCTTCCAACGTAGAGGGCTCATCTTCCGGCATCATATTGGATAATATTTTGTTGTGATCCAAAGGGATTTCATTGGCTGATTTTCAGAAGTAGACTTCCAGGCCTTTCTTCTAATCTGTCTTAGTCTGGAACCTCTGCTGAGAACTGTCCATCATGAGTGACCCTACTCATATTTGAAATACCAATGGCATAGCTTCCAGCATTGTAGCAACGTGCAAGCCACCACAATACCAAAAACTGAGAGATGAGTGGTAGACTTTTGAAAAAGCTTGACATTATTTAATGAAACTGAGGATGTGAATTCCTATGATCCAGCAATTCCACGCCTAGGTATATGTATGTATAGACAGGAAATTCTAGCTTTGCACAGTACTGTGTGAACTGAAACTTGTGTATTTTGAAACCACATCCCATATTGGCATAATCCAGCTTACAAATTAGATGACAGTCAGCTTGTTTCCCAGGATTCATTCACTGATGTTTCCCCAGGCAATTTTTCGAATGACAGCAATCACCGATTTGATGTTCGCCTAAATTTTAGTATACGTTTCTAAGAACTCGGTGTTCTAAATATTCCTATATAATAAAAGTTCAGCTTCAGGCAAATTTCTCAAGGTCTCCTCTGAGTAACTACTTTTTACCAGAAAGATCATATGTCCTTCTCTAGGGACCACATTAATTCTTCTTCAGTCTTCCTTATTCATTGCCCAGCTTTCACATGCGTATGAGGCAACTGAAAATGCCATGGCTTAGGTCAGGTGCACCTTAGTCTTCAAAGTGACATCTTTGCTTTTCAACACTTTAGTAAGAAGTCTTTTGCAGGAGATTTGCTCAATGCAATACATCATTTGATTTCTTGACTGCTGTTTCCATGGGCGTTGATTGTGGATCCAAGTAAAATGAAATCTTTGACAACTTCAATCTTTTCTCCATTTATCATGATGTTTCTTATTGGTACAGTTGTGAGAATTTTTGTTGCTTTATGTTAAGGTGTGTGATCATTAAGGTTGTGTCTCAGCTTGGCTGGGCCATGACTCTCAGCAGTTTGGCCGTGATTCTCAGTGGTTTGGCGGTCGTATGATGATGTGATCACTTCCATGATAAGATTTGATATAATGGGATCACCTCCATGATGGGATCTGCAATGAGTAGCCAATCAGTTGAAAGGAGTTTCCTTGGGGGTGTGGCCTGTATCAAATATAAGTCAACTCTCTGGCAAGGCTCTCAGGGTTTTGCTGGCTCTGGATCCTGCAGCTGGCTTCTGTTCGTCTGACCTCTGGTTCTTGGAACTTGAGCTAGCAGCTTACCTGTCGTCTTGCCTGCCGATCTTGGGTTCGCCAGCCCCTGTGGCTATGTGAATCAGAAGAAACCTTTATCCTGACCCACCAACTAGGGACGTTACAGCCTCTACAACCTCGTGAGCCATTTCCTTGATATAAATCTCTTTATATATATATATTTAAACGATTTACTGGTTTCGCATCTCTAGAGAACTCAGCCTAAGCCAAGGTGTAATCCATAATGAAGGCTGTAGTCTCTGATCTTCGTCAGTAAGTGCTTCCAGTCCTCTTCACTTTCAGCAAGCAAGGTTGTGTCATCTGCATATCACAGGTTGTTAATAAGTCTTCCTCCAATCCGGATGCCCCCTTCTTCATCATATAGTCCAGCTTCTCAGATTGTTTGCTCAGCATACAAATTGAATAAGTATGATGAAAGGATATAACCCTTTCCTAATTTTAAACCACACAGTATCCCTTTGTTCTGTTCCAATGACTATCTCTTGATCTATGTACAGGTTCCTCAAGAGCACAATAAGTTTTCCGTAATTCCCAGTCTTGACAATGTTATCCGTAGTTTGTTATGAGCCACACAGTAGAATGCCTTTGTATAGTCAATAAAACACAGGTAAGCATCTTTCTGACATTCCCTGCTTTCAGCCAAGATCCATCTGACATCAGCAATGATATCTCTCATTCCGTGTCCTCTTCTGAATCCAGATTGGATTTCTGACAGTTCCCTGTCAATGTACGGCCGCAACTGCTTTTGAATGATCTTCAGTAAAATTTTATTTGTGTTTTGTATTGATGATATTGTTCGATAATTTCCACATTCCATTGGATCACCTTTCTTTGAATGGGCACAAACATGTATCTCTTCCAGTCAGTTGGCCAGGTAGCTGTCTTTCAAATTTCTCAGCATAGACGAGTGAGCACCTCCAGCATTGTCTCCCTTTGTTCAAACATCTCAATTAGCATTCTGTCGATTCCTGGGGCCTTGTTTTTCCAATGCCTTCACTGTAGCTTGGACTGCTTCCTTCAGTACCATTGGTTCTTGATCATATGCTACCTCCTGAAATGAAGTAACATTCACCAAATCTTTTTGGTGTAGTGACTCTATGTATTCCTTCTATCTTCTTTCGATGCTTACTCCATAGCTCCATATTTTGCCCACAGAATCCTTCAGTATTGTAACTTGAGGCTTGAATTTTTTTCTTCATTTCTTTCAGCTTGAGAAATGCTGGACGTGTTCTTCCCTTCTGGTTTTCTAACTCCAGGTCTTTGCACATTTCATTACAATATTTTACTTTGTCTTCCTGAGCCACCCTTTGAAATCTTCTCTTCAGCTCTTTTACTTTATCATTTCTTCCATTCACTTTAGCTGCTCAGTGTTCAACAGCAAGTTTCCATCTCTTCTGACATCCATTTTGGTCTTTTCTTTCTTTCCTGTCTTTTTAATGACCTCTTTCTTTCTTCATGTATGATGTCCCCAGTGTCATCCCACAACTCGTCTGGTCTTCAGTCATTAGTGTTCAATGCATTAAATCTATTCTTGAGATGGTCTCTAAATTCAGGTGGGATATACTCAAGGTCATACTTTGGCTCTTGTGAACTTGTTCCAATTTTCTTCAGCTTCAACTTGAACTTGCACGTGAGCAATTGATGGTCTGCTCTGCATTTGGCCCCCGGCTTTGTTCTGACTGATAGTATTGAGTTTCTCTATCATCTCTTTTCATAGATGTAGTCAATTTGATTCTGTTGTATTCCATCCTTTGAGTCCATGTGTATAGTTACCATTTATGTTGTTGAAAAATGATATTTGCAATGAATAAGTCATTGAGCTTGCAAAATTCTATAATAAAATCTTCAGTGTCGTTTCCATCACCAAGGCCATATTTTCCAACTTCTTCGTTTCCAACTTTTGCATTCCAATCGCCTAAAATTATCAGTGCGTCTTGATTTACATATTTGATCAATTGTAGACTTCAGTAGTTGGTATAAACCTTCAATTTCTTCATCTTTAGCGTTAATGGAGTAATACTCAGCAATAAAAAGAAATGAACTATCAAGCCAGGAAAAGACATGAAGGAACCTTAAAGCCATATTGCTAAATTTAAAAAAAAAGCATGTCTGAAAAGCTATATTCTGTATAATTTCAACTATATGACATTCTGGAGAAAGCACAGCTATAGATACAGTAAGAAGATCAGAGGTTGTCAGGGGCTTGGGGGGAGAAAGAGAAGGATAAGTAGGTAGAACACAAGGCGTTTTTAAAGTAGTAAAACTATTCTGTGTGTTACTGTAGTGGTGAATACATGTCATGATGCATTTGTCAAAACCTACGGGACTGTACAACACAAAGAGCGAACCCTAATGTAAACTATGGATTTCCATAACAGTGTTTCAATATTGGCTCATCAATTATAACAAAAGTACCATGCAAATGCAAGATATTAATAGTAAGAAAACAGTGTGCAGGGGTGAGAGGGGACATATGGGAACTGTCTGTACTTTCTGAACAATTCTTCTGTAAACCTAAAACTTCTGTAAAAAATAAAGTCGATTTAGAAAAAAAAAAAAAAGGAGCAGGGAGTGGTGAGGGATGTCTGCTGATCAACATTTAAGCAATCAGCTCTTGCTATGGCTGTTTTCGATATTGCATATGTACATGAGTGTGTTTTACAAACCCCTTCGCACTGAAATTGTGTCATATATTACCTAAAGTCAGTTGGTGTTTTTATGTATGGGGGCCATTCTTGGAAATGTTTACGCCCAAAATTTTTCTAATGAGGAACTGCAACTCCCCTGACTTCTTCCCACCACTTTTATTTTAGTTTGAGAACTCTGGGACAAGTATCCCTATAGCAAGCTGGTGGCCAAGTTCAAAATAGGTAGGACACTCCCACCCCTGTTCTCACAAAGAGTCACCAGATCATACCAGACCCCTGCCTCCACCTTCCATGCCCAGGCAATCTTCTCTTCCATCTCTTTCCATTGACTTCATTGGAAACATGTTTCCAGGAATGGTGGGGCAGATGGAGAAATCAGCTGGGAATTTTATGCCTCAGTGACAGGAGAGGAGGGGTGGGGAAATCCTCTCAACTGAAATGTTAACTCACCGCCTATTGTGGTTACTTCGGACTGTCATCAGGAAAGTTTCAGCTGGCTGGTCAGGAAGTGGGATGTTTTTCAGCTTTCATGCTTGTGCAATATGATTTCAGAAAAAGTAAACGAAGAAAGCTGGTGGTGGTGTGTGTGTGTGTATATATGTGTATGTGTTCATCACAGAAATAGAAAGATCATCTGAAATATATGGGATGTGTGATGAGAAACTAAGCAAATGAGTGAAACACTACAGTGCACTCGTTAACACAACCCTGGATTTTCTCTCTGCTGTTTGCCTTCAACAGTCAGAAGCCAGGAACAGCAGAATGGTGGTTGGAGTGATGGGGTGCAGGGTGAAGATGCACTTAGATGAATTTAGAGGGAACAATGCTTAGGTACATATGGAAAACTGCACTAGGTTGTCACTGCCAGTCTAGGAAATGAAGACTTGCTGTGGAGTGGTGGCTGATCTAACCCAGCCTTCCAGTTGGCCTCCAAAGGACACTTCATATGTGCAGACAGAAACTCAAACAGAGCAGAAGTGAGAGGTGAGGGAAGTCCCACTGACTTCTATTTACTCAAAGTGGAAAGAAGAAGAGGCAGTCCAGGGCATGAAGGGAATTCCCTGGGCTAAAATTATGCATCTTCAGGCTTCCATGAGACCTGGGATGTCCAGCAGAGTGACAACAGATCTGGACACCTCTTGGCTTTGGAGATGCAGGAGAGGCACCAGCATCATGAAATAAGCAGCAAATGAACCAGGTGGGAAAGAGTTTAAATCAACTGCTCACTGGCTCCTGAGGCTGACCCTCTTGGTCCTACACTCTCCTCCTGATCATCTCCTCGCCAAAATCTTAGCAATTATCCCACTTAATAAAATCAAGATTTCTGCCACGTCTTTTCCTTATCCTTCTCAGGAAAAGTCAACAAAGGCAAAGAAAAAGAACAGGGGAATTACAAATTACATTGTCTAGAGATGCTCACTACTCAAGTTTGGTCCTTAGACCAGCAGTATTACCTGGGAGTTTGGAACATCAACTTTTTTTTTATTTTTTCCTATAAAGCAATCGATTATCTCTACTATTTACTCTCTGATTTAGGTAAGTCCCTTTACTGTCTATAGAAATCACAAGGGGTACAAAAGAGATATCTCTATAGAAATCAAACTTAAGTTTTTGTTGTTGTTCTTGTTCTTTGCCCATTATTGTCTTTTATGTAAGTGAGGTCATACAATCTTTGTCCTTTTGTGATTGACTTATTTCACTCAACATAATGTCTTCAGGCCCCATCCATACTGTAGCGTGCATCGAGGCTTCATTTCTCAGCAGAAGAAAAATGTAGAACTAAAACATCACATTCACAAAAAAGACCAGACTGGCTGGTCTGACAGAGACTGGAGGAGTCCCTGGGACTATGGCCCTAAGACACCCTGCTGACCTGGAACTGAAGCCATTCCTGGAGATCATCTTTCAGCCAAACCACAGACAGACCCAAAAAATAAACAATAACACCCAAGAGGAATGTGTTCCTTAGAACAATCAATTATATGAGATCAAAAGGACAACATTTGCCCAAAATCAAAGATGAGAAGGCAGGAAGGGGTAGAAAATCCAGACAAAAGAAAAAGGGGAACTCAGTGTGAAAATACAGGAAGTGCTGACACACTGAGAAGAATGCAGCCAATGTCATGGAAAACTTCATGTACAAATGATCGAATAGGAAACTAATTTGCTTTGTAAACTTTCACCTAAAGCACAATAAAAAAATTTTAAAAGAGAAAAGATCTTATTTCTCTTACTGGCTGAGTAGTATTCCGTTGTATGTATGTATCACATTTTGTTCATCCATTCATCTGTTAATGCACATTTAGGTTGTTTCCACCTTTTGACTATGGTGAATAGTGCTGCAATGAACATTGGTGAACAAGTATCTGTTTGAGTCTCTGCTTTCAAGTCTTTTGGGTATCTACCTAGGAGTAGAATTGCTAGGGCGTATGGTAGTCCTATTTTTGTTTTTTGAGGAACCACCACACTGTTTTCCAAAACAGCTGTACCATTTTGTATTCCCACCAGCAATGGATAAGGGTTCCAATTTCCCCACATCCTTGCCAACATTTTTTATTTTATTTTTGTTTTTTGTTTTTTTTTTTAATCTTAGCCGTCCTAGTGGGAATGAAATGGTATCTCATTGTGGTTTTGATTCGCATCTCTCTGATGCCTAATGACGTTACGTTGAATGTCTTTTCATGTTAGTGTCCGTTTGAATGTCCTCTTTGGTGAAATGTTTATTCAAGTCTTTTGCCCGTTTTATGACTGGGTTATTTGCCTTTCTGTTGTTGTCAAAGTTTTATATATTTTTTGTTTATTAGATTCTTTTCTTTAAATTTTATGGTGTTTTAGGTGAAAGTTTACAGTGAAAATTCGTTTCTCATTCAAAAATTTATACACAAATTGTTTTGTAACATTGATTGCAATCCCCACAATGTGATAGCAGTCTCTACCTTTCCACCCCGGGCTCCCCATGTCATTTATCCAGCTTTCCTGTCCCTTCCTGCCTTCTTCTCCTGTTTTTGGTCAGGAGTTGCTTATTTAATCTCATGTATTTGATTGAACTAAGAAGCATGTTCCTCATATGTGTTGTTGTTTGTTTTACAGGCCTGTCTAATCTTTGGCTGAAAAGTGAGCTTCAGGAGTGTTTTCAGTTCTGAGTTAGCAGGAAGTCCAGTAGCCATAGTCTTGGAGGTTCCTCCAGTGTCTATCAGACCAGTAACTCTGGTCTTTTTTGTGAATTTGAATTTTATTGTACATTTTTCTCCTCTGTCCCAGACCCTCTGTTGTGATCCCTGTCGGAGTGGCTGGTGGTGGTAGCCAGACACCATCTAGTTCTTCTGGGCTCGTGTTGGTGGAGGTTGTGGTTCATGTGGTCCTTTAGTTCTCTGGGCTAATATTCTTCTTGTGTCTTTTGTTTTCTTAACTCCCCTTTGCTCTGAATGGGATAGTACCAATAGATGTATCTTAGATGGCTGCTCGTAAGCTTTTAAGACCCCAGATGCTACTAACCAAATAAGATGTAGTACATTTTCTTTATGAACTATGTTAGGCCAGTTGACCTCGCTGTCACCCAAGACCATGGTCCCAAGCACTCAGCCCCAGCAACTCGGTCCCTCAAGGTATTTGAATGTGTCTAGGAAGCTTCTGGAGCCCTAATGGTGTAGTGGTTAAGAGTTCAAGCTGCTAACCAGAAGATGGGCAGTTCAAATCCACCAGCCACTCCTTGGAAACCCTATGGGGGCAGTTCTACTTTGTCCTATAGGGTCGCTGTGAGTTGGAATCAACTCAATGGCACACAACAGCAACAGAAAGCTTCTGTGATTTTACCTTGGTCAGGTTGTGCTGACTTCCCCTATATTGTGTATTGTCTTTCCCTTCACCAAAGTTGAAACTTATCTACTATCTAGTTAGTGATTTCCTCTTCCCATCCCTCCTCCCTCTTAACCATCAAAATTGTTTTTTCCTGTGTGTTAACCTTTTCTTGAGTTCTTATAAGTGGTCTCATGCAACATTTATCCTTTTGTGACTGACTTATTTCACTCAGCATAATGCCCTCCAGATTCATCCATATTGTGAATGTTTCACGAATTCATCACTGTTCTTCATCATTGCATAGTATTCCACTGTGTGTATGTATCATACTTTGTTTATTCATTCATCTGTTGGTAGACACTTAGGTTGTTTCCATCTTTTTGCTACTGTGAATAATGCTGCAATGAACATGGGTGTGCATATGTCTATTCGTGTGATGGTTCTTATTTCTCTAGCATATATTCCTAGGAGAGGGATTGCTGGATTGTACTGTGTTTCTATTTCTAGCTTTTTAAGGAGGTGGCATATCTTTTTCCATAGTGGTTGTATCATTTTTTTACCATTCTTACCAGCAATGCAAAAGAGTGCTAATCTCCTTGAAACCTTTCCAACATTTATTATTTTCTGATTTTTTTTTTTGTTTTTATTGCCAGTATTGTTGAAGTGAGATGTTATCTCATTGTAGTTTTAATTTTCATTTATCTAATGGCTAATGATCGCAAGCATTTCTTCATAGGTCTGTTAGCCGCCTGAATATTTTCTTTGATGAAGTGTCTGGTCATATCTTTTGCCCCCTTTTAAACTGGATTTTTTGTCTTTTTTGTTGTTGAGGTGTTGAGGTATTTTGTAGATTTTGGAAATTAGACCCTTGTCGGATATGTCCTAGCTAAAAATCTTTTCCCAGTCTGTAGGTTCTCTTTTTACTCTTCTGGTGAAATCTATTGATGAGCCTAAGTGTTTACTTTTTAGGAGCTCCCAGTTATCTAGTTTATCTTCTGACATTTGTACATTGTTAGTTATGGTTTGTATTCTATTTATGCCATGTATTGGGGCCCTAGTGTTGTCCCTATTTTTTTTCTTCCATGATCATTATGATTTTAGGTTTTATATTTGGGTCTTTGATCCATTTTGAGTTAGTTTTTATGTATAGTGTGAAATATGGATACTGTTTTATTTTTTTACAGATGGACATCCAGTTATGCCAGCACCATTTGTTAAAGAGACTGTCTTTTCCCCATTTAATGGACTTTTGCCCTTTGTCAAATATCAGCTGCCCATAGTTGGATGGATTTACATCTGGATTCTCAATTCTGCTCCACTGGTCTATGTATCTGTTGTTGTACAAGTACCAGGCTGTTTTGACTACCGTGACTGTATAGTAGGTTCTAAGATCAGGCAGTGTGAGGCCTCCCACTTTGTTCTTCTTCTTCAATAATACTTTACTTATCCCAGGCCTCTTCCCTTTGCAAATAAAGTTGGTGATTACTTTCTCCATCTTGTTAAAGAATGCTTTTAGTATTTAGCTTGCACTGTATCTGTAGATTGCTTTGGGTAGTAATGACTTTTTTACAATGTTGAGTCTTCCTATCCATGAGCGTGGTATGTTTTTCCATTTATGTAGGTATCTTTTGGTTTCTTGTAGATTTATTCCTAAGTATTTTATCTTTTGGGGGGTTATTGTAAGTGGTATTGATTTCCTTTTCAAAGTTCCCTTTGTTGATGTAGACAAATTCAAATAATTTTTATATGTTAATCTTGTATACTGCTACTTTGCTGAAACTTTCCATTAGTTCCAGTAGCTTTCTCGTGGATTCTTTGGGGTTTTCTATGTATAGGATTATATTCTCTGGAAATAGGTGTAGTTTACCTTTTTCTTACCAGTTTGGATGCCCCTTGTTTCTTTTTCTTGCCTTATTCCTCAAGCTAGGAGTTCCAGATGATGTTGAACAGAAGTGTTGATAAAGGCATTTTTGTCTGGTTCCCATTCTCAAGGGGAATTGTTTCCGTCTCTCTCCATTTAGAATGATGTTGGCTGTTGGTTTTGAATAAATGCCTTTTATTATTATATTTTGCTGAGAGTTTTTATCAGGAATGGGTGTTGAACTTTGTCAAATGCTTTTTCTGCCTCAAATGAGATGATCGTGTGATTCTTTTGTTTTATTTATGTGGTAGATTACAGTAATTGATTTTCTAATGTTGAACCATCCTTTAATACCTGGTATGAATCCCACTTGGTCGTGGTGTATTATTTTTTTTGACATGCTGTTGAATTCTATTGGCTAGAATTTTGTTGAGAATATTTGCATCTATATTCATGAGGGATATTGGTCTGTAGTTTTCTTTTTTTGTGGTGTCTTTACTTGGCTTTGGTATCAGGATTATGCTGGCTTCATAGAATGAATTTGGGAGTATTCTTCCTTTTCCTTTTCTGTGCTCTGAAATAGTTTGAGTAGTACTGGTGTGAGCTTTTCTCTGAATGTTTGGTAGAATTCTCCATCAAAGCTGTCTGGGCCAGGGCTTTTTTTGTTGGGAGTTTTTATTATTATTATTATTATTATTATTATTATTATTACTTCTTCAATCTCTTCTCTTGTTATGGTTCTGTTCAGATTTTAGAGCTCAGTTTATGTTAGTTTATGAGGATATAGATGGCATTTTTGGTGAGGTGGTGTATCTTTCCTGCTGGTCACCTGACCTTAAGTGCCGAGGGTGTTCTCCCTGGTCATTGGGTTGGGTGTTGTGTGTGTGCTCTACCGCTTGCCAGTTAGGGTTAAGGTGCCTGAATCGTCAGTCACTGGATGGGTGGTGCAGAGACTCTCACTGACAGTCGTTGGTGGGCAGGGCTGTGGGGAGGTGTTTAGAGCAGGCACAAGCCCTGGTTGTGGGGGAGGGGGTGATGTGGGGAGTACAGCAGATGGATGTCTCCTGCCTACAGGTGCCTGGTTGGCGGGAGTGCCCCTGTTCACTACAGTGTGTCATGAAGGAGGTTGTTAAGCCATTCCTCAGGCACCCAGAGCCATTGGCCAGAGGGATCCGGGTTGTCACCAGTCATCAGGCCCCCAGCGTGGGAGACTGGATGGATTATGTGGTACAGCTGGCCCTCAGGCCCCTGGGTGAGTGGTTGAGCTCCTGTCTTATGGGGTGGCGGGTGGTGAATGCCACAGGTCTGCAGCTGAGAGGAACAAGGAGAGGCAAGGGGCAAGTAAGAAGAGATTGCCCCTCAGACCCACGGGCCTCTGGCACAGGGGGCTGGATTGTGCACAGTGAGAAGGGTGGATGAAGTTAACTTTTACAGGGCATGAAGCACTCCTATCTGACTCTAGCCCTGAGTACAGACTTGCTCCTTCTTGTCTGCACTAGGTGGAGACTAGCTGGGAATGCTGCTTGCTTTGCTCAATATGGCTGCACTATGCAGACTTGGCCAGCAGGGTACTGGTGCAGGTAACCGCAGGGAGCAGAAGGAGCTGCAAGTCTTTACCTCTTGGTAAAGAGGTGGGTGCCTCAGACAAGGCGAAGAGCTACCAGCTTAGGAAATGGGATAGTGTCAAATGTTACAATTCTGCAGCTGCTAGGAGCAGGGAGATGGGATGAGCGAAGAGGGGGGGTCATGGATTGAATTGTGTCCCCCAAAAAATGTGTGTAGCAACTTGGCCAGGTCACAATTCCCAGTATTATATGATTGTTTTATCTGATGTGATTTCCTTATGTGTTGTAAACTCTATCACTTTGATGAGATTATATGTGATCTCCTTACATGTGGTAAATTCTATCACTGTGATTAGGTTATATTAATGAGGTCGACAAGATTAGGTAGTGTCCTAAGCCAATCTCTTTTGAAATATAAAAGAGCGAAGCGAGCAGAGACACATGGGAACCTCACACCACCAAGAAAGCAGTGCCGGGAGCAGAGTGTATCATTTGGACCTGTGTTTCCTGCGCAGAGAAGCTCCCAGACCAAGGGAAGACTGATGACATGGACCTTCCTCCAGAGCTGATGAAGAAAGCGTCCCTGGAGCTGAAGCCCTGAATTTGGACTTGTAGCCAACGGACTGTGAGAGAATAAACCTGTCTTTGTTAAATCCATCCACCTGCAGTATTTCTGTTAGAGCAGCACTAGATGACTGAGACAGGGGGGAGGTGGTCCTCAGGCCAGTGGACCTCCAGCATGGGGGACTGTTGTGTGCAAGGTGTATGCAGTCCTTGCACTTAACTTTTGCAGTTAACTCCTGTCAGGCCCCTGGCTTGTGCGCAGAGCTGTTCCTACTTAGCTGCTGCAGGTGAAGTGGGTTTCAGCCGGGAATGCTACCCAGCTTGTCCCACTAAGACCGTGCTGTGCATGCTTGGCCAGTAAGGTGCTGGCGCAGGTGATTGGAAGGGCTGGAGTGTGCTGCAAGTCCATGGACCCCCAGTGCTAGTGGCTTGGGGAAGGGACGTCATGGTGTTGAATGCCACCAGGGTGGTGTCGTGAACAGGGAGAGGGGATAGGTAAGGAGGTAAGAGTCCTCCACAGGCCCATGGAGCTCTGGTGGAGGGGCAGGGCTGGGTTGTGTGTGGTGGGTTGAGTGTGTGCACTTAACTTTCTTAGAGCTGGAAGCACTCCTAGCTGACTCGGAGGTGGGTACAGAGACACTCTTGCTTAGCTGCACTAGGTAGGGTGGGTTTCAGCTCGGAATGCTGCTTGCTTGTCCACGCTGTGCAGGTTCGGCTAACAGGATGCTGACAGTCTGCAATTCCCCATTTTCACTGTTTTTGAATTGTCTCTCCTTCTACCTATCACTCAGTCCTATTCTTCAGACTTGTCTTTGGTGCTTATGGTTCCTAAATTGTCATATATATCCATTCACTTGTTTTTTGGATCTTTGTTGTAATAGGGACAACATAAAGTGTCTGACTACTCTGCCATCTTGGCTGGTTATTAGAGTCTTATCAGATACAGGTAGTCCCCTACTTACGACAGGGTTCCGTTCCAAGGACTCTGTCTTAAGGCAGTTCTGACATAAGCTGAATATCTCTTTTTTTTTTTTAGTTTTCATTATTATTGCCTTTTATTATCAGTATCTTCATAAATCTGATCTGTGTTTGTCTTTGAGGGCTGGAAACATTACATATAAACTTACAGTTATATTTTAATACAGACATATGTGCATACATAAAAAATACACAAATCATAAAAATTTACTCTGAAGATGAAGAAGAGTTGGATGATGTTGGCATTTTATCAGTTTTGGTAATAATTCCCCTTGTGAAAGGTTCTGGATCATCTGGATTATCCCTGGGACTGGGGATGGTATTTCTAGTCAGAATATTAGTGACAGTTGTCTGTATGGTCCTTTTCTTTTTTAATCATATATTTCACAATAACATCTCACTGCTTCTCGAATCTGCCTATTGACTTAGCAAAGTGATCAGCATTTGGGTCCATGTTTTCAAGCAACTGAAAACCCTGATTTAGTTTAGAAAACGAAATCTATACAGCAGTATTTTGAACAGTAAATCATAAAATGGAACATCTGTGAGTGAACATCTGAGAATGATAGCAAATCACACACTGCAACACTGTGTGTAGTATATTACTAACAATAATATATATCAAAAAAAAAAGGATAGTTTTAAGTACCATTGGTCATAACTAGAATATGTCTTAAGTTGGAGACTACCTGTATATGGTTTCTGAAGACATTCTCCTGGTAGATAGCTTGTTTTTTCACTTTTTTGGTAAATACTTTTGATGAACAAAAGTTTTTAACTTTTATGAGGCCCTATTTATTTATTTTGTCTTTTGCTGTTTGTACTTTTGTCATTATATTAGATAATCCATTGTTAAAAGCTGGCCTGAAACATTGCCCCTGCCTTTTCTTCTAAGAATTTTATGGTTTTAGTTTTCACATGTAGGTCTTTCATCCACTTTCAATTTATTTTTGTGCATGGTGTGAAGCATGTATCTGGTTTCATTTTTCCACATGTGGAAATCTAATTTTCTGAGCACCATATATTGAAGAGACTCTTCTTTCCCTATCAGATTAACTTAGCACCCTTGTCAAAAATCAGTTGACACATCAGTTGATGTGTAAGTTTGTTTCTGGACTCTCAATTCGATTCTGTTGGTCTCTGTGTCTATTATTATTCCAGTACCAGGCTGTTTTGATTACTTTAGCTGTAAAATACGTTTGAAATCAGGTAATGTGAGTCCTCCTATTTTGTCATTCTCTTTCAACATTTCTTTCGCTATTTGGGCCCTCTTGCCATTCCATATAATGTTGAGGATTAACATTTTGTGAAGAAGGGTGTTGGAATTTTGACCGGGATTGTGTTGAATCTATAAATCACTTTCGGTAGTATTGACATCTTAACAATATTAAGTCTTCCAATCCATGAACATGGAACATCTTTCCATTTATTTAAGTTTTCTTTAATCTCTTTCAGCAGAGATCAAATAAAAGACCCAGACTGGAAAGATAGTGGTAACTATTAGCTAGTTCACACAAGACATCTCTGTGAACTTCCTGGAAAAAGTGGGTGAAACCTTGAAAAGGAGCTGAAGAGTACGTATTTAATGGTTGGTGTGCTAGCCAGAATAGAGTCCCTGAGTGGTGCAAACAGTTAAGTACTTGGCTGCTAACCAAGAGGTTGGTGGTTCAAGTCTACCCAGAGGCACCTCAAAAGAAAGGCCTGGTGATTTACTTCCAAAAAATCAGCCACTGAAAACCTTACGGACCACAGTTCTACTCTGACACACGTGGGGTCACCGCGAGTAGGTATTGACTTTAACAGCAACTGATGCTAGCCAGGGGAAACTGAATTCGAAATTAATGGGAAAACATTTGCTACCAAAAGCTAATGAGGTCTAGGGAAATTTCAATTAAAAGTCAAGTTAGTGTAAGCTGTCTTCCCAGCAACTGAGGGCAGCAACAGTGTACTCTAGGTAAAAGAAGCATATCCTCTCCATGGCCTCTTAAAAATTAAGTGCCTGAATATACCATCTTCACAGTAAATCAGAAAGAGCAGTTACCATTAGTAGTCATTGTTCATGTGAGGAGAATAGAGAACAAAAGCATCAAGTAATTTACACACCCAGACCCATCTTTTGGGCTTGTTTATCTGAAATTCAGGTGAAATAAATTTGACTAAAAAAGACCTTATTCTTGACTACATAAAATCAGTTATAAATTTTTATTTAATTTTGAGTCATGTCAGGAGGAAGGCATTCTGAGTTAAGAGAAGGAAAAATGTTCACGGAAATTATAATAAGGAAAAAAAGCAAGCAGAAGTGAGCTTAATCAAAAGGAGAGTAGAGTTTTTTCCTGAATCCTCCATCTCCGAATTTCTAGTTCCTTAAACTATGATAGACTCTATAGTGAAATAGGAAGCATCATCTATCTTGTGGAAATCGGGTCATTTCACAAAGTGTAAATTGGGAAGTTTGACAAGCCTACACCAACGCCTCTTAAACTGAGAGTACGTAGTTTGACTTTTCATGACCATCCTTTTATAAAAGGGAAATTCCCATTTTCTAATCTTTCTCTAAGGGAGATAAAATAAGTTCATGACTTTACTGAACCCAAACAATTCCCAGAAAGTAGGCTCTTAATCAACCTCTATATGAGCATTGAAGAATTTCCAAATAAAAGAGTTTGTATTAAATGTGCCCTCTGAAGGCCTGGTCAGCCTACAAAGAGCTACAAACTTCTTAGAATCCGAGGAGCCTTGAGGAATTACCTAGACAAGTGCTGGCAAATTTCAGTAAGCAGCAGTGTGAGTGGATTCTGGATTTTTCTTTTCCAACTTGCAGTGATGAGAGAATGGGGTCAGGATAGGGGCATAACAAAATGTCCACGATAATAACTCATCTGCCATCTCTTAATTTCCAACATAATTTTGCTTATCATTGCAAAAAAAGAAAACACCTTAAATAGCCACCAGTAGAGGAATGTTCAATATGACATGGACACACTAGAGTGGTGGTTTGGAGTGCAGGCTGTGGAGTCAGATAGACCCTGGTCAGACCCATTTCTGAGCTTTACTTTCCTCATCTTCAAAGTGTGGGGATAAGTATAAATCTCATACTGCTGCTATAAAGATAAAATCAAACAGTGAATGTAAAGTACTGTCTTAGTCATCGAGTGCTGCTATAACAGAAATACCACAAGTGGATGCCTTTAACAAAGAGAAGTTTATTTTCTCACAGTAAAGTAGGCTACAAGTCCAAATTCAGGGCATCAGCTGCAGGGGAAGGCTTTCTCTCTCTGTCGGCCTTCTTGTCAATCTTCCCCCCAACTAGGAGCTTCTCTGCACAGGGACCCCGGGTCCAAAGGATGCACTCTGCTCCTGGCACTGTTTTCTTGATGGTATGAGGTCCCCCAATTCTCCACTCACTTTCCTTTCCTTTTATCTCTTACAAGAGATAAAAAGTGGTGCAGACCACACCCCAGGGAAATTCCCTTTACTTTGGATCAGGGACGTGACCTGGGTTAGGATGGTGTCACCATCCCACCCTAATCCTCTTTAATGTAAAATTATAATCACAAAATGGAGGACAACCACACAACACTGGGAATCATGGCCTAGCCAAATTGATACACACATTTTTGGGGGGACATAATTCAAACCATGACAAGTACTTAGCACAGGGTATAGCTCAGAGTAATAGCTCATAAATGTTGACAAGTAGTAGTGGTAGTATGTCCATCAAATGGGAACTATGCAAGAATTAAAAATTACCATGTAGAATGTACATCTATGTTTACTGATGGGGAAAGATTGCTTCTACTACCATTACCATGTCGACTAACTCCACCTCCACTACCTCGACTAACTTCTACTCTACGTCTAATAAGTCTACTCGCACAATAAAGATGACCAAAATATATTTCTCAGTGGAAAAAAGAACATATTGCACATATCTTTGTGATGTATGATTCCAAATTAAAGAGTAGGTAGGGAAATACACCAACAGTACTTACCTCTGGGGGTGAGTAGTGGTAATTTTACTTTCTACTCTAAGCACTCTGTGAGTTCACGTTATGTCATTGAGCAAAAATATTTTTTATAATCTATAACTAAAAATGAATCAAGTTCCTTCCTTATTGCAATATTTCTTTGATTTTCACAAACCTTACAAAACATTTTCTGAAAGGTTCATGTGTGAGCTTTTTTAGTTTGTGAAGCATTCCCTCTTTCATTTCACCTATTATTTTTCAGGAAGAAATGTCATTAATACCAAGCATGTTTTTCAAATAAGATAATAACTAGTAAGAGGGCAAAAATTAAGATTCTTGTTTGATAATCATTCCTGGTTAAGATTCCAGGACTATCTGCGGAAGAAAAATTTTAAAAAGAAGGAAGAGAAGGAGGAGGAGAAGTAGAGGAAGAAGAAGGAGCAGGAGGAGGAGAGGAAAAGACAAACAGATAGACAGACAGAGACAGAGAGAGATAAAGAAGGAAAGAAAGAAAGAAAGGGGGAAAAAGGCACCACCCCAGAGCTCACTTTAGCCAGACCTCAGGATTTGCAAGGTTGTGAACAGTGTTCTGTTTTTAGCCTACCCAATATTTTAAGTAGTTCTGAAATTGGAACGCAATGTTTTTCCATGAATTCCCCGTAATAATTTTTCCTAAGACAACTCTAAACAAAATAGTCCCTTTTCACTCTTTTGAAAACATCTATAGAGTTTCACAGAGTTCCTCCAAGCTACAAGCGCCCTTCCTTAGAAGGGTGGAGTAGGCTGTCAAGCAGGGCAACCCTGGTCTAGTCAAACTAAACCTTCCCATAAATCACAGTATATAGAAGGGCACTATGGAAGGAACTGTGAGCTATAGGGTTGCTCCCCTCAAAACACGGTGTAACCCTACCACTTCCTTCAAATACCACTGATGCTTTTCCCTTGGACCTCCATCTTGTCTAGATGGAAACCCATGACATCGCCATTACCGAATGCCTACATCCCCTGTGACAGCTCTGAGCACATCTATTAACACTACCTGCAAATTCTTCCCCAGATATACCCCAGGACCATAAACAAATAAGCTGCTTCTTAGAAATAGCTTCTAACTCAGAAATCTGAAATTTTGGATTGCGAGTATTCTCAACAACAGTCCTGGAACTGCAAGAATTCAAATGGATGCTCTTGGACTCTACCTCTCCTCCTGTCTCTGGATAATGTGTGTCTACAAAGTCTCTGTTATGGACACATTCCTTCATATGGGGGGGGGGCACCTTGCTTGTCTGCCTGTGTCTGGCTCCTAGGCCAGCCAGCCCTACCCATCGCTCATACCATCACACACTTAAACCCAAGTGGAAAAACTGTATGTCCTCCATCTTGGTTGTTGGAACTGATGGAGGAAAGCAAAGGAGGACTGACAAAACAAATAACAAAAGTGATATTATGAAAAAAATGATAAAGTAGCAGCTTCTTCTTGGAAGTGTACCATCAACTCAGTGAGAAGAGCATTTTGAGCCAGGAAGGATGAAGCCAGAATGTGATCGGGGATATTTCTGTGAGGGTGGAGAGTGACAGGATGGTGAAGAGCATCCAAGAACTAGAAACTTAGGAGCACATATAAGGAATCCCAGGGATTCTCTGATACAAAAGAGAAAACTGAAGGGGCCAGAAGACCAATGATTCCAGTGGTGTAGACTAAGCCAGTGACTGTTCTCTTTTAATGTTTTTATGACTATTATTTTATGAAAGTCAGATCGCATCACTCCCCTACCTCAACCTCTTCAGTGGTCTCCATTGCACTTAGCTGAGTATCTCAGCTTCTTACCAATCTTATCTCACCCCGTACGCTTGAGCCACACTGGCTCTGATCTTTGCTCAGAACATGCCAAGCTCTTTACCATCTCAGAATCTTCCTACATACGTATGCTTCCATCACCTCACTATAACAAAGCTTCTCCCACTCCCACCACTTCCACTTACTGTTTTTAATATCACTGTTTATTCCCTCACTGGCAATTCTCACAACCAAAAATTATTTTATTTATTTAGTTCCTAAGTTCGAATAATTTCTGACTGTGTCCCCACTGCCTGAAACAAAAAAAGTAAAACAAACCAGTTGCCGTCAAGTCAATTCCAACTCATAGAGACCCTATAGAACTAAGTGGAACTGCCCCATAATGTTTCCAAGGAGTGAGCGGCTTGTGGATTCGAACCGTTGACTTTTTGGTTAGCAGCCGAGCTCTTAACCACATTGCCACTGGGGCTCTCCAGTGCCTGATGCACAGTAGAAAATCAATAAATATCTTCTGAATGAATAAATGACAAAAGGGGAATGAATACATGAATTAATTTAAATCATTAGGCTGTTATGGTCTGAGAGAAGCAAGGATAAGCTAAATTTGTAAAATAAAACCAAAGAGTATAAGGTATTACTCAAGCATAATATAGTTTGGGACATATAGGGAAAGGCATTGTGTGAAATCCTAGTAAACGAGACGATTGTGAAACTTCTCTATCACTTCACTTTGTTTACTTCACAAGATTTCTTTAGAAAGACTCCTACCCTTAACATGACCAATTTCTTCATCTGAATCTGACTCATACTCATCCAGGTATGAGCTTCTTTTTCTATGAACTTCACATATGAGCACTGACCTAAGCAATATTTTCATCAGCAAATGTCTGATGATCTCTCAGGATACACCCTTCTAAGAAATGAGGCCATGATGAATATGAATCACCCACCCTGACCACACTTCTTGGACACATCGCAGTGAACGGAGCAAAGTTCTGCATGGCTCCAAGGAGCTGGCCTCACCCTCCCTTGAATGGAACTAGTGTCTCAGGGACGGCAAAAGTGAACAGAGAAGACTGTATGGTAGAGAGAATTTTCCCCTTAGCAGCCACCAAACATGCAAAGCATTGGAGATTTATTTCTTCTGACAGTTATCTTCTGAAGAATAATCTTCAGAAAGAGTACTTTTTAAAAGTCATTTTTTCAAATCTAGAAATTTTTGACCCCATGACAGATTTCTGTAAGTATTTCTTTAGATTTAATTAATTTCAAAATAAAGGCATTTCTAGCCAGACTGAAAAGCTATTTCTAGCCAGTCCATGTAGGGCTATAAAAACTAGTTGCCGTGGAGCCAATTCTGATTCAGGGTGATCCCATGTGTGTCCAGGTAGAACTGTACTCCACAGGGTTTTCAATGACTGATATTCTGGCCTTTCTTCCGAGGAGTTTCTGAGGGGACTAGAACTTCCAACCTTTCAGTTAGAACTTGAGTGCGTTAACCTTTTGAACGACTCAGGAGCTGCTTATATAAACAGACATTTATATCTACACTGAGAAAAGGTGCTGGCAGACATGGATAATCCACCTGGCTCTGACATCAAGCCGTTGTCGTTTTCAGAGTAGAAATGCAGACAACATTCATGTAAATAATCACAAATGTTGTGTCTCACAATTAAGGAATATTAATCCATGCAGAAGGATATGGAAGTGCATATCGACTTGGAAACATTCATTTCTCTAGACTAATGACAGGACTAACTTAAGTCAAATGAATAGAGAATTTGCAGATGTCACTAGCTTTAGATGGCTGTACTTGTTATGGTAAAGTGGGTGGATTTACTTCTAAAATGTACTAGTGAAATAACATCAAAGTTATTTATAGCATTCATATAATAGCACCCAGATATCTCATAAACCTGGTTAAATAAATATGAAGCTAATTAATATATATTTTTGAAAATAAGAATTTCTGCCTTTCAGAACTTTCTTATAATAGAGAATCTTCCCTTCGAAAGATATAAAAAAAATGTTGTCACTCCTTAAAAAGCTTACCAAAGGTTACATTATATAAAACTAGTTTACAAAGATTAGTCAAAGCTAACCATTTGGAATTGAAACTTCCAACTGTATACCAGAAGAAAGCTGGTGAATTGGAATCTAATTCATTTAGATTTGAGGAACAAGGAAGAAATGATTTATTTTGCAGCCTCATCAGAGCTTGTTTCCACAGAACATCCTTAAGACGCTTTCCCACCACATGGTGGTTTCCATTATTAGGAGCTTGGTCAAGATGTATTTATTTTGGCAGCCTGCCAAGTGATGTTAATTGAGTCTCGGTGGTACCGAATTTGACAGAAAGCAAAGCACCGGGGGGAAAAGGTATTTTCAAATCACTATTTTCACATCAAAAATATAAGACCAAAGTCCCTCTTGCAAAATGTAAAACTTTCCTTTCCTTCCTTGCATTCTTCTATGATGGCAAATCCAGGCATCCTGCCTTCACTTACGCCTCTCAGAGATGGGGGAAGGGGGGTGAGGGGAAGGGGTAGATTCTTTTGGGGGGCTATAAAAAGTGTTCTCATCCAGATTTATTGAAAAATAATAAAGCTTCATCTGGCCGAGCACCATTTGCCATGGACCCTTCCCATCACAGGGCGTCTTCTTGGTTTTGCAAATGCCCACCCCAAACCCTACTTTCCCCAGAAACTTGAGTTTAGCTATACCCCTCAACCCCTCCTCTGCTCTTGGATTAAACTGAGAGAAGTACCCTCTCCATATAACCTACCTATTAGGCAACAGAAAACTGAAAATTTTTTTCTATCTTTCGAAAATGATGAGGCCAACTAGATCTTCCCTTCCTCTTCCCAAGTCCTCTTTTAGCTAAGTCTTTGGCAGCAAGAAGCTCACTGCCATTCCTTCTGAGAACCCCAGTAAAGGGGAAAGAAGACCCATGAGGTGTCCATCATCCATGGAAAATGGCGGAAGAATAAGCACCTGCTTCACCATGAGTTCCTGAAGATCAGTGACAATCATGGTAACTCTTGTATCTAAACATTGCCTAACATCTAAGACAAATTCCACAAATAACTTCTAAATTTAATTCAATTACTTAAGTAGTGAAAACGAATTATTAACAAGCTATTGCCCTGAATGAGTATCTTCTGTAATAGAATACATCAGTGTTCATTATCACTCACTCTCCTTTCCCTGTAGGAAGATCACACATCCCCACTGCCGTCTCTGGGCTTGCAGAATAACGTGCTTATGTGAGTAAGTATAACATACCACATCACACACTTCCATCAGCTCTCTTACCCTTTCTCTCTGTAGTAAGAAGAGTGTATCCCAAATAGGGGCTGAACCTTCAGTCTTGGTCCTGGAATGAGAAGATGTGTGGAGGAAAGCCACAACAGCCAGCCCACAGCTGTCAACAAATAAAACCAACAAGAAATCAATATTTGTTTTTATTTGCAATTGAGATATCAAGGTTGTTTGTTACTGCAGCAAAGCTACCCTATACAGCTGCAATATCTATACAGTCATTTAGGCGAGCACCCCAGAATGTGACAAAATATTTATGCTAAATAAATTTCATAGACTTGAGACTAAGAAATAAGAAATATTCAAAGGTTCCAGTCAAGACTTCAGGCTCCAGAGCCAGATCTGAGGATAAGTCTAATACTGTCATTTACAAACTGCATGAACTTAGACAAATTATTTCTAATTTCTCATCTGTAAAATGCAGGTACTAAGAGTAGCTACTTCATAGAATTATTGAGTAGATTTAGAGAGATGATATATGAGCTTAGATTAAGAAGCATAGAACAGTAAGCACTCCATAAACAGTGGTATCATTGATGGGGTTCTCTGAGAAATGGCATAAAGATCAATATTTGTGAGCAGAGAATATATTGGGGAATTCACTCGAGAACAACAGCTGTAAGGAAGTGGGGACAAAGGGCTGGGCAGAGGAAGAATTGAACAGCGATGGAGTTGCAGCAGGGCCTCAAATGTCCCCAGCTGAGGCAAGGGGACTGAGCCTTCATGCCCTCACACTGGATGTGAGTCATGGGAGGTAGGCTGCTCCAGGGAGCGAGGCATAGCCTTGGGCGAGGCTACTCCCTTTAGCCAAGGGCCATTCCTGGAGAATGGTTTGGCTGGGTGCCACCAGCAGGCAGCACTCAGCAGCTGGAAGAATGGGTGCCTTGGTCCTGAAGGAGGCATGCATCTGGGGGTGCACCCAGCACTCACCACAGTCCACCACTGTGTGACCTGCAGCCACTCCTTTCATGTGACAATTTTACCCTATGTGGGTGAAGCTCCTCCAGAATCCTGGATGGCTCTTTTCCTGGGGAAAATTTCGTGTTGTGTTGAAGACTAGTGAGATGAGCTAAACTCTGCTGCTTTATCTGCTCTCAGGGCTTAAACCAATGCTCTTCATCTCCCTCCTCTGGCAGAGGCATAACTAAGCTATGGCAGGTAGGGCACATGCCCTGGGTGCTGCTTGAGGGGGGCGCTAATGAGTGGTTTCTATTGGGCATCACAGTTTCCATCACCAGCTGTGAGAGATCATTCAGCAGTCTAAAATTAATTGCCATAGGTGCTATTTTCCATAGATAGGCCTCTGCCTGCACCTATTCTTCATTTCCCTTACCCATGGCCACCACCTACTCTGGTCTAGGTGGCTTACCTCCGTGGTATCTCCCAAACCCCCAGGCTGTGGTTGCCGCACTTGTTCATTTATGGACAAAATTGCTAGACAGCCACAAGTGATCTAAGGAGAAAGAGTGAAGTTGTGAGAAAAGAACGTAGCAGGGTTTAAAATGTGAGGGCTTGTCCCCACCAGGCCTCAAGGGAGGATGGGGCGGCAGTACTCTGGGCTGACTCTGTGAGGTGAGATTGAGCCATTCTCTGCCTTGTCTCCCTCTGCTGACAGGGAGAGGGCCATGAATGTCACACTTCCCTTGTTAACAAAAAGTTTCAGTTTCTGAATCTGATTAAAAGCGGTAGCATGGGTAGTCAAATGACCAATAAACACATGAAAAGATACTGAGCATCCTTAGCCATCAGGGAAATACAAAGTAAAACAGCAACGAGACATCACTACACACCCACTGTTGGTGTTAGTTGCCTTTGAGTCAGTTCCAACTCATGACAATCCCATGTGTCCCAAGAGTTGCCACTGACCCCACAGATGCAGAGTAAAACTGTGCTCCATAGGGTTTTCAGGCTGTGACCTTTCAGAAGCAGGTTGCCAGGCCCCTTTCTTTCAAGGTACCTCTAGGTGGATTTCAAATATCAACTTTCTGGCTACTAATAGAGAGCTTAACCATTTGCTCCATCCAGGTATTCCTATATACCCACTTCAAAAAAATACCAGACCCATTGCCGACACGTTGAGCATGACTCATAACAATCCTATAGGACAGAGTAGACTTTCTCCATACAGTTTCCAAGGAGCAGCTGGTGGATTGGAACTGCCAACGTTTTCATTAGCAGGCGAGCTCTTAACCACTAGGATGACTGTAATCAAAAAGACAGATAACAAGAAGTGTTGGAAAGGATTTGGAGAAACTGAACCCTAATACATTGCTGATGGGAATGGACAATGAATGGTGCAGCCCCTTTGGAAAAATGTTTGGCAGAGTCTTATAAAGTTAACCAAACACCTAACACAATACCCAGCAATTCCTTTCTTAAATATTTACTCAAGAGAAATGAAAACCTATGTCCACACAAAAGCTTGTTCATGAGTGTTCATAATAACTTTATTTATGACAGCCTCAAACTGGAAATAACTTCAATGTCCATTAACAGTGAAATGAATAAGAAAATTTTCATATAGCCATATAATAAAATACTACTAGGCAATAAAAATGTATAAACTACCAGTATGTGCAATTGCATGGATAAATTTCTAAATCATTCACTGAGTAAACAGAATCAGAAATAGAAACGTACAGACTGTATGGTTGCATTTACACAAAACCCTAGAAAAGAAGAATCTACCCTAAGTGACAGAAAGCAAATCAGTGGTTGCCCAGGGCTGGGAGTGGAAGAGGCTTGCTTGCAGAGGAACAGGGAGAGTTTTTTTCCCTTTCTTTCTCTGCTTTAGGTGAAAGTTTACAGCTCAAGTTAATTTCTCATACAAAAATTTATACACATATTGTTATGTGACATTAGTTGCAATCCCCACAACGTGACAGCACACTCCCCGTTTCCGCCTCGAGTTTCTTGTGTCCATTTAACCAGTTCCTGTCCCTTCCTGCCTTTTCATCCTGCCTCTGGACAGGAGCCGCCCGTTTGATCTGGTGTGTCTGATTGAACTAAGAAGCACTCTCCTCACGAGTATTATTTTTTGTTTTATAGTCCAGTCTAATCTTTGTCTGAAGAGCGGGCATCAGAAATGGTTTTAGTTCTGGTGGTAGCCAGGCACCATCTAGTTCTTCTGGTCTCAGGCTGGTGGAGTCTCTGATTTATGTGGCCCTTTTGTCTCGGGCTGATATTTTCCTTGTGTCTTTGGTGTTCTTCGTTCTCCTTTATTCCAGGTGGGTAGAGACCAACAGATGCATCTTAGATGACTGCTCACTAGCTTTTAAGACCCCAAACGGGAACAGGGAGACTTCCGAGGGTAAAGAAAAGATTCTATATCTTGACTGGGGTGGTGGTTTCACAGGTGTATACATTTGCCAAAACTCATCCAACTGTACCCTTAAAATGAGTGCCATAATGCTGATATTTTTTAAAAAGGACAGAATAGAAGCATTCTGCTCCTTGTGCTGGAGGGACCTGGTGCTGGTGGCTGGATAAAGAGATGACTGTCTTTTCTTAGCTCATAGTGACCCTGCAGTCCCACCTCAAAGGCTTTCCTCCTTCTTACCACAGAGCAAAAATGACAGGGCTGTCTGCTGGAATGGTCACTCCCCAGACTCAAGAAGCCACAGAAGGTCACAGGAACTCCTGCTTCCAGTATCATAAGGTATTCACCTGAGAGATACGGTCAGCTTGACCATGCTACTTTTTCCCACTGCTTCTTTCCGTGTGGGTTCACTCACTAAGACACCAAAAGGTCAAAAGTCTTACTCAGAGTCGGTGATAATGCGTCAATGGCTATCACTCCTCTGCTTTCCAGCCTCCAGTCTAACCACTAAGCCACAGCCAGGTGCACTGACTGGGAGCATTATTTAGAAATGAATTCCCATTACCCCATACCACCCCCCCTCCTTCTTTCCTTTCTTTTATTCCATACGCCTGCCTGTCTCAGGGTACCTTAAAATACCCTGGTCTAAGTTTATTCCAAGTCATTAAAGTGTATTAAAGTTCCCTGGGAAGTGTAACAATTTGCACTCAGTGACTAACCTCATGGTTGGCAGTTTGGACTCAACCAGTGGTGAGGTGGAAGAAAGGCCTGGTGATTCTGCTCCTATAAAAATGACAGTCAAGAAAACCTTATGGAGCCCAATTCTACTGTACAACCTGGGGTTGCCATGAATCAGAATCGACTCAACAGTAACAGGTTTTTAAATTTATTAAGGGAAAGTTAGCAAATTTGTTTTCATGCAATAAGCAACTGCCACGAAACCTGACTAGCTGAGCCTCGGGAGAGTTGCCGATGTGTGGGAATGTTTCATATGTGTTTGGAATAATGTTCACCTGAAAAGAGGGACTAGATTTACATATTAACTCATCCTAATAAAACTAGCCTGATGAGAAACACAGGTAACATCAGAGGCCAAAATGATATCTTTGTTCAAGTATATCTCTAAACTGCATCCACTATAGAACCAAGTAGGAGCCCTGGTGGCACAGTGGTTAAGTGCTTGGCTGCTAACCGAAAGGTCAGAGGTTCATAACCACCAGCTGCTCCATGGGAGGAAGATATGGCTGCCTGCTTCCATGAAGATTACAGCCTTGGAAATGCTATAGGGCAATTCTACTCTGTCCTATAGGGTCAATGTGAGTCAGAATCAACTTGCTGGCAACGGGTTTGGTTCAGGATAGAACTAACTGTGTAAATTCTAGAGTTTTTAGATAGAACAGGTTATCAAAACGTCGAGAGAAATAATCTAATTCGGTATAGAAAAGGTCAACTTAGCTGCCACTGAAAACATGATTAGCTGTGCCTGAGTGAGTTCTTTGCCTTAAATTGGTCGTCACACTTTAGAATGTATTAACAACTAAACCAGTTGCTGTCGAGTTGATTCTGACTCCATGAGCCATGTGTGTCAGAGCAGAACTGTGCTCATAGGGTTTTCAGTTGCTGATTTTTTGGAAGTAGATTGCCAGGCCTTTCTTCTGACATGCCTCTGAGTGGACTCCAACCTCAACCGTTTGGTTAGCAGCCAAGCACGTTAACAGTGTGCACCACCCAGGAACATTTAGCAACTAGAAGTAGAAAAACAAAAGATTCTCCACCCCAGTTGTTCACAATGATGGTCCATATATAAGAAGGTTTAAAAAAATTTTTTTTTAATGTTCTAAGAAAAGATTTCTAGGTCTCACTACAGAGTTCCAATTTAGTAGTTCTGCAGTTGAGCCCAAAAATTTGTTTGTTTGTTTGCTTGCTTGCTTTTATGCTGTTTTTTTTAATGTTCCCAAGGTGTCTCTGATGTGCACACTGGTTTGGTCTAGCCTTGGCTTCTCTGGTGTTCTTCCTCTTAAGTACTGCACTCAAAGAACCCTCACAACACCCACAGTCTATAGTTATGCCCTCTGTAGGGTTTTCAGTGGCTGATATTGTTGGACGTAAATTCCCAGGCCTTTCTTCTGAGACACCTCTGGGTAGCCTTGAACCTCCAACCTTTTGGTTAGCAGCTGAGCATGTTAACCTTGCATCACTCGGTGATTCTGCTAAACGTGCAGATTCTCCTAGGTATGTAACCCTGTGGCAGGGCTTAAGAGCCTCAGAGTGAAGCAACCAGGGCAGGAATTTCCAAAATTTGACCGACAGCCCCTGACAATATCAGTACCCATGGTAGGTAAAGGTTCATCCACAGGAATAAGGGTGGACAAAGCTTGTGGCCAGCTCTACCTCTCTGGGTGGGGCAGCAGGGTGCCTGCAGGCCGCAGTAGACTGAGCCACGCACACACAGGGGCCACCACAGCCTCCTCTGAGCAACTCTGAAGATTCACCCATGTTCAGAGAGTGAGTACCCTAGCACCGTTCTAAAATTCCTTTTGCTCTTTTCCCTCTCTGCTACCAAAATACAATTCCATATTAAAAATAAACAGCGCTGCCTTCCCACCGATCTCTGCTCTCCTTTAAATAGTCTGACAAGTACAAACGATTCCCAACCGCACCCCACCCCACTGCAAAGCTCTGGGGCCTCTCCCTCCTTCTCTTCCTCTCACACTGCCTGTTCCATTCGGTCTGCTCCTGCCTTTCTTCAAAATCTAATTTCTAATTATCTGGCTTATTATCAGCCACCCTCTCCCTCCCTCCAGGTGCCTCCCTTGGTATCACAGGGAGCTCTTGGCCTCTTTTTTTTTTCTGTGTATTTCTGCTCCTTTCTCTGTCATTTCTCTCTCTGTGTACCTCTCGGTTTCCCCAAATAACCACAAAACAAGCGGGAAAAGTGAACCACAGGAAGGACTAACCATTGTGCTGGGCCACTTATGCCACACAAACCTGGAGCTAAAGGTCGCGAATCCTCTTCTGGCCATGTTGGCTTCTTCTCTTGCGGGGAACCTTCTGAGCAGCCCTTAAAGACTGCGTCCTCCCCACAATATGTGCATCTTTAATGCACATGGAGGACATGCTCTTGGCACACATGCAAAAGCGATCCGGGCTGTGTGGAAGATACGGTCGCTAACCTCAGGTTGAACTAAAAAGCTCTGGAAATTTTAAGAGGTTGTTTTGACCTCCCAGGGTCACAGAGGATGGGGATCTGCCTGGCAGTTGTTAATGGTGATTTGATTGGGCTCCAGTGCTGTTTTTAAGTCTCCACTGAGTCCAGCCAAGTTAAACACACTTTCTTTTCATCTCTGCTCACAAGTCCAGCCTTCAGCCCCAGGTCTTCAGTCATTCTTTGGTCCTTCTTTGGATTCCCTCCAGTTTGTTGACAAAGCTTCCAACCTTCATTCAAAATTACTTCTTAATTTCTTCCTGATAGCATCTCACAGAGTTTCCTCGAGATCAGCATTTTACTCTGTTTCTGCCCACACATTGTGCTGAATGTGGGAGCGAGAGTACCGGAAAAGACCTTGATAATGCTTGGGGGACGGATGGTGGACGCGATGGCAAGTCAGGCTAGTGGAAAGGCCTTTCAGAAAAGAACATTTCTGCTCTTCAGGGCTGGCACAATTCTTTTTCTTTTCTTTTTTGAAGTAATGCCTTTTCTCGATTGTGAAAGTCATATTTGATCATTGCCGAAAACTTACAAAAGCATCTTAAATGTTGTCCCTTCTTACTTAGTATAAACAAGACAAGTTCCTTCAAGCACGCCCCATGAATAATACTTTCTTTGTCACGTCCCTTAGACTATGTTATAGCTTATTTTTGCTTTTCTTAAAATATTCCATACATATATACAACTAAATAGGAATTCGCTAAATGTGATTGGGTCAATGAAAATAGGACTGGGCTCTTAATTCCCTCCCCCCCCCCTTTTTTTTTTTTTTTTTGGATACTCTAAGTCTAGTAATTTAGTCCAAATCCACTTTTATCCCCCCTTCTCCCAGCAGCCATCGGATACTGGTTTACCCACACTGAATTTAAAAATTTCTGGTCTTGTTCACACAGGCTTTGGAGTCCAAAAGAAGAACTGATACTTACTGTTGAGCCTGGATACATTCCTTCCTTTCTCTGAAGACAAGTTTAGTGAATGCTGTCATGTGCCACCAAATTAATAGCTTCATCCAGTCAATTCAAGACCAAGGCACTCCCATCTGCCAGCAATATTGGCTGCTGATGACTCATATCTGAGTCCTTCCCTGGAATTGCCCTTAGCCCAACGTTATTCCCTCTACCTGGAGGCAGCCCACATGCAATGATGGTCCATGTGGGCATAAAAAGGTCTGTCCCTCTTGCCTCAATTTAGGACAGCTCTGAAAGACCACCCCCGCTCCAGAAACTCCCTACGGGATGGGCCTCTGCTGCAACTGCACTGCTCTTCAATTTCTCCCTAATCCCACTGTGCTTTCCTCATTCCCTTACAGGTATTGTTCCCAAGGGCCTTCCCAAGAAAATTACCCACACTCAAATCTCTGTCTCAGAGATTGCTTCCCAGGGAACTTGACCTAAAGCTCAATGAACCCAATCTTTGGAATGAGATTAATGATACCTGTATTTCTGCATGCTGTTGAGAGGACCAAATGAAATTGAAATTGTGAAATTGCCTAGCATAATACAAAACAGTTGATATACAATCAAGTTTCACTCATTTTTTTGTGTAAATGTGTGATGTGTAGAAGAATGGATAAGAATGCGGCACAATTTTAGAACTTTCTATTGATCATTCTTTCTGTATAATTCAGTGAGTTACCACAATGTCTTATCTAGTGCTGCTATAACAGAAATACCACAAGCCCATGGCTTTAACAAAGAGAAATTTATTCTCTCACAGTCTAGGAGGCTAGAAGTCTTCAGGGCATCAGTTCCAGGGGAAGGCTTTCTCTCTCTGTCAGCTCTGAGGGAAGGTTCTTGTCGTCAGTCTTGCCTGGCCGAGGAGCTTCTCAACATAGGGACCCCAGGGTCTAAAGGACTCGCTATTCTCCTGGTTCTTGTTTCTTGCTGGTAGGAGATCTCCATGTCTCTCTACTGGCTTCTGTCTTTTACATCTCAAAAGAGATTGACTTAAAACACAACCTAATCTTGTAGATTGAGTCCGGCCTTATTCACATTACTGCCTCTCATCCTGCCTCACTGACATCATAGAGGTAGGATTTACAACACATATGAAAATCACATCAGACGACAAAAAGGTGGACAATCACACAATAATGGGAATCATGGCCTAGCCAAGTTGATACACAATTAAATCCATAACATACAATAACCTCTTAACCACTATTTAACCCTTCTGTGTTTTAATTTCCTCATCTGTTAAGTGAGAATAACAATGGTACCTATCCTCATAGACATTGTCGGATTAAATGAGATAATGTGCATAAAGTACTTTGTTTCTTCTACATAGTAAGAACCCAGTAAATATTACTTATTATTGAACATTAATTCCATGCTAGGTATTGAATTAGGCTCTTTATAAATACCATCTAATTTAATCCATATACCAGTACTACAAGATAGGTATTGATTTCAAATAACAGAACTTCAGATTTATAGGGCTTAAGAAACTTTCCAAACTCATTATTGTTTTTAATCTTCAATATTCTACTCCTCCTTCTTTTCAATATTAATAGCCTCATCCAGTCACTCAAATGAGAAAGTTGTAAATTAGTCTAGATTATTCCCTCTCCTCTAGCCCCTATATCCAATCCTTCATTCCATCTCCTAATTTGTCACCTCTTTAGCACACAGCTTCCAACCTGACGAACTCACCTTCCAGCACTATATCAGACAATGTTCCACTGTTATTCATAAGGTTTTAACTGGCCAATTTTTTTCAGAAGTTGACTGCCAGGTCCTTTTTCCTAGTCTGTCTTAGTCTGGAAACTCCACTGAAACCTGTCCACCATGGGTGACCCTGCTAGTATTTGAAATGCCAATAGTATAGCTTCCAGCACCACAGCAACACGCCTAGCCACCACAATATAACAAACTGACAGACAAGTGGTCTTGCTGAAAGGGAAGAGAACTTGAAGCACTTGCTGAGGAAGATCAAAGACTACAGCCTTCAGTATGAATTACACCTTAACAAAAAACAAAAATCGTCACAACTTGACCAATAAACAATATCATGGTAAATGGAGAAAAGAGTGTAGTCATCAAGGATTTCATGTTACTTGGATCCATAATCAACACCCACGGAAACAGCAGTCAAGAAATCAAACGACACATTGCACTGGGCAAATCTGCTGCAAAAGACCTTTTTAAAGTGCTAAAAAGCAAGGATGTCACTTTGATGAATAAGGTGCCCCTGACCCAAGCCATGGTGTTTTCAATCGCCTCATGTGCATGTGAAAGCTGGACAATGAATAAGGAAGACTGAAGAAGAAGTGATGCCTTTGAATTATGGTGTTGGTGAAGAATATTGACTACACCATGGGCTGCAAGAAGAATGAACAAATCTGTCTTGGAAGAAGTACAGCCAGAATGCTCCTTAGAAGTGAGGATGGCGAGATTTCATCTCATATACTCTGGATATGTTATTAGGAGGGACAGTTCCTGGAGAAGAACATCGTGCTTGGTAAAGTAGAGGGTCAACAAAGAGAGGAAGACCTTCAATGAGATGGATTGATACAGTGGCTACAGCAATGAACTCAAACATTGTGAGGACAGCAAAGGACAGGGCAATGTTTCATTCTGTTGTATGTAGGGTAGCTATAAGTCGGAACCAACTCAACAGCACTTAACAAGAACAGTAATAGCAGACACTACTGATGCCCTGCCTGTAACCCCTCAGCACTCGGGTGCTTATCGTTCCTGGGCATGTCAATAGCCTCTGACTTCAAGCCCCTCCAATTCTCTGCCTGAGAGCTTCTAATTTTCTTCAGAAGTCTTCTCTGCAGATGTACAGGGCAGGCTAAGATGCCAGGGAGCTAATGGTCACAGGAGAAGTGCCCAACCAATGATGGATGGGAGCTGATGAATTAACACCCATTTGCCCATGGAGGAACTACGAGGGTCCTCTCTGCAGGGTCCCAGAGGTGCCCAGTGGGATTGGTTCCCCACTGCCCATCGTGGTATCTTATTCACAAATGCACCCTCTCTTGGCTTCTTTCCTCCTGCCATTTCCCTGACTCATTCCTGTATTCTCCCAAACAAACTACTTTCACTCCAGGTCTGCTTCCAGGGAAACCCAATTTTAGATGCCTCCTCTGCATTTCCACTTTACTTTAGGAATTCATTTCTTTTCATTTCTTTCCTCTAGGCTTCAAATCCTCCCTTCAGACATACATTTATAAAACATAAATTCTATCATGGCCTTCCCTGGTATGCAACTTTTAATGGTTCTCATTGTCTGTAGGGTAAAATATAAACTCTTTAGGATGGCTTACAAGGCTCTCCATGATCTCATGATCTTACCACAGTCTGCCTTTCCAGCCTCACCTCTCACCATACCATGTGCTACATTCCTGTAAAAAATGCACACTCTTTCAAATGCATGATCCAGTTGTAAAACTCTGTGATTTAACACACACACAGCAGGCCCTCCACTCAGTCCAAAGTTCAACCAGTGACCTTGTCTTCATCCCAGATTCCCCACATAAAATTCCTCTACTAGAAGTCACTGGGTGGTGCAAATGGTTAATATACTTAACTGCTAACTGAAAGACTGGATGTTCTAGTCCACCCCAAGGCATCTCAGAAGAAAGCCCTGGTGATCTACTTCCAAAAACTCAGCCATTGAAAACCTTATGGAGCTCAGTTCTACTCTGACACACATGGGGTCACCATGAGTCAGAGTCAACTCCAAGGCAACTGGTTATTACCACTTAGTTGAGAGTGTTCCTCCCCTATGTGGAAAACAGTAAGACCTCCTTTATATCTCCATCTTTGTGTTAGTCACACTGCACTTTACTTGTTTGTTGCCATGTTCATCTTCCCTAATACTACTATGTTAAGAGTTCCTTGAGGGAAGACTCTTGTCTCCTTGAGCCACAATCCCCTGCATCTCCCCAGTGTGCCACACATATCAGGGGCTTTAGAAAAGTGTATTATCATAGTGTGGTGGCTTGCATGTTGCTATGATGCTGAAAGCTCTGTCACTGGTATTCCAGATACCAGTAGGGTCACCCATGGTAAACACATTTCCGCAGAGCTTCCAGACTAAGACAGACTAGGAAGAAAAGACTACTGATCTACTTCCCAAAATTGACCAATGAAAACCCTATGGATTACAACAGAGTATCATCCTATATAGTGCTGGAAGATGAGCCCTTTACATTGCAAGGCACTCAAAATACACAGCAATCACAATACTGGGCTCAGGCACACCAATGATCATGAAGATGGTGCAGGACCAGGCAATGTTTCATTCTGTTGTACCTGGGGTTGTCATGAGTCACAGCCAACTCGATGGCAACTGAGAACAATGACATTGTATCGTTACAGTAAAACCTGCAAAAGCCAGAACCTAAGTAAGGTAACCTGTCAGAGAATGAAAACTCAAATATTTTCCACTAACAGAGAGTGATAGAAAACAGGTAAGACTGCACCGTGTTAAAGACAGAAAACCTGTGAGACCGTGAACAACAAGGCAGTCCTGTCTAGTTCCCGCTCTCACAGGTTTCATTGTAAATGGTTGAAAGCATGGATGTACCAAATCTAACGGATGTCGGAGCTGGAATTCAAACATGGGTTTGTTGAACTCCAAAGCTTGTGTTCTTCCCACTACAGTGTGCTCTCTAGAAAGAGAGCCGAAACTGTGTCACTTTGATGCCATGACGCACTGTTCTCATTGAATCGATGCCATGGATTTGCCATTATCACACGTTTTAATGTATAAAATGGTATGGCCCCTTCCCATAGTCAGGAAGCGTGGAAGGGCATCATGTCTGAGTGCCTCCCCCAACAGCAGGTTGATTTCCTCTTTTCCCTCATATCAGGTCAAGTGTGTATAACAGAGCCTCCTTCGTATTTTGACCCCACAAAGCCCCCACTTCTTTTTTCTCCCTAATCTAAGTCAGAAAAGAAAGAGTGTCTGGGGAGAGTCAAGACAGGAAATAAGATCATTCTGAGAAAGAAATCCAACTGGAGCAGCTCTCTGGAGATGATCGTGGTGAGGAGTGAGGAAGGAGCCTGAGAAGGAAGACGGGCTCTAATTGGGGCGCTGTGAGCAAGTGAGACCAGCCCTCTACAGGCAAAAGGAAGAAAGGAATTAGATGATTTTCCAGGTAACTCAGGAAATAGTGCATTTGTATATCAAGAATTGTCTCATTTACTTGCCCTGGGTTAACCTGCACCAGCTAGTAAAGCTACTATTGAAATTGCATCATCTGCTTGGAATTCAGGCCATGCTTTTACACCAAGGTTTTTGAATGACTCCCTTCATCAGGTCTCCTCATCCTGGGTTGGGGAAGGGGAGCAGGAAAACAGGCAATCAAGATTTCCCTAATGTTTACAAGGGTAATGAGAATTCCATGGTTTGCTCCCCCAGATGCCTTCCTTTGGGGGAAAACAATCCGCTGCAGTTCTGACCTCTCCCTCCATAAAAGGAGTTACTCCGGAGTCCCTCACGATGTCTGCTTCTATGAGCATTCGAAGTGGCTCAACCTTTCTCTTCAGCAGGCTTTACAGCATCCCAAGACCTTCTGAGAACGCTCTCTCCACATGGCTGGCCTTGCTGTTGTCACAGAGTGGTCTTTAGTTCTGTTGACAATATAGATTTAACTGGTATTTGAATAAACGGAACTGTGACTTAATCAAAATGCAACTTATTATTATTTATTTCCCAGTGGCCATTAACAATTATCTCCCTTGCCTCTATATAAAAACTTCAATAGGCCCAAGAGTTTTCCACTCACCTCTAGGTAATAGACAGGTAATAAATCTTAAGTGATATGTTAAAGGGTCTTGATTCTCTAGATTAACAACACATCTCCAACTGGTTAATTCATAACATAGCCCTACAGGGTGGAGAACAGGTCAGGATAAAGATTCAGGCATAACTTGGGGTAGAAAAAGTGCTCTTTCTTCATCGCAGCCTTGCTGCTTCCACCCTGCATGCTCATGCACACACACACACAAACACACACAAACACACACACACACACATTAAACCAACCTTTGCAGGCCCTAGATAATCATTAATTAGGAGATGTTAGTTCCTACAATCACTCATTCACTTATTAATCGAGTCACACACCATGACAGGAGTGATAAATTCAACACAGATTTGATAGTGCATTCATTCCATAATTGGGAAGAAAAAGCAGATGCACGAGCATTGATAATGTAAGATAGAATATGAGGCCTGTGGTATAAATCAGCTAAAGGTAGACTATGCTTTGATAACACAGTCACAAGCTCTCAGTGGCTTTCAGCAATTCTCATGCCGTAAAAGTCCTTCATGAGTCACCTGCACTTCTGTTCCAAGTTACCGTCATTCCTAGAACCAGGCAGAAGGAGTAGGCCCCTTGGGGACATGTTTGCCTCCTAGAAGCACCATGTGGAATCCCTTAAAGCTTCAGCACAGAAGTGGCAGCCACTGACCACACCTGGTGTCCAAGCACACTAGGAAGGGGCCGTAGGGATGAACACTGTTGAGAAAGTATAAGACAACTTATCACACACATTATGGGAGAGGAATAGATACAGTGCGCTAACTGAGGGAAAGAAGGAAGGCTTCCTGAAAGAGGTAGTGTTGAGCTGGATCTTGAAGCATTGGCAATACTATGTGAAGGGCAAAGGGAATAGGACTGGGAACTCCTGGGGCCGTGGAAGAGAAGTCCTGGGAAATACTACACAAATGGAACAGAAAATGGGGAAGGTAAGTAGCAGGAATAAAATTGAGACATGATTATAAACCAAAAACCAAACCCAATGCCATCGAGTCAACTCCAACTCATAGAGACCCTATAGTACAGAGTAGAACTGTCCCAAAGAGTTTCAAAGGGAGTGGCTGGTGGATTCGAACTGCCGACATTTTAGTTAGCAGCCCAGCACTTAACCGCTGCACCACCAGGACTCAGAGATATGATTATGGAAGATCTTAAATTCCAGCTGAGGTATCAGGACTCACTCCAGAAGAAATTGGGGCGGGGGGGTTGGGGGCAGACAGTGACATTTATAAGCAGAGGAGTGACATAGTTAGAGCTGTGTTGCAGGTACATTAATCTGGTGTGAAAACAGTGTTTCTAGGACAGGACATGTGTTTAAGACTTCTAGTCTTTGGCATATTTTCCCTCTTCCTGGAATTCCTTTTCTCTTCTCCTCCTTCTCCTCCTCGTTCTCCTCTTCCTCCTCCTCTTCCTCCTCTTTCTCCTCCTTCTCCTCCTCCTCCTCCTCCTTGTCCTCCTCCTATTTCTCCTCCTCTTCCTTCTCTTCTTCCTCCTCCTTCTCCTCCTCCTCCCTCTCCTCCTCCTCCTTCTCCTCCTCCTCCTATTTCTCCTCCTCTTCCTCCTCTTCTTCCTCCTCCTCCTCTTCCTTTTCTTCCTCCTCCTCCTCCTTCTCCTCCTCCTCCTCCTTCTCTTCTCTCTTTCTCTCTCTACCTAAGACCAGCTCAAATATATGCTCATTTGTCCCTGAAGTCTTATCTAATCCTCTCAAAAAAAATCAATTGATCTTTTTTCTTTATATCCATAGTTATTATACATTTTATCCTAAAATTGTGTGTATGTGTGTGTGACTGGAATATGTGATTCTCAAACACAGTACTGCCTTCTTCCTTTTTGTATCTTGCCTTCCAGCTCAAGGCAGCACACAGCTTTGTTTGTTGAAAGGAGAGTTTGGAGGAGGAAAAACATAGAGATCCAGTTTGATGATTAATATAATATTCTATATATAGAATAATAATCAGAATGGAATCAGGGGAAATATGTTGTCGCTGTTAGGTGCCTTTGAGTCAGTTCTGACTCATAGCGACCCTACGTATAACAGAACAAAACAGTGCCCGGTCCTGTGCCGTCCTCATTATTGTTGTTATATTGAGCCTATTGTTGCAGTCACTGTGTCAGCATATCTCGCTGAGGGTCTTTTTCACTGACCTCTACTTTATGAAGCATGATGTCCTTCTCCAGGGACTGGTCTTTCCTGATAACATGTCCAAAGTATGTGAGACATAGTATTGCCATCCTTGCTTTTAAGGAGCATTCTGGCTGTACTTCTTCCAAGACAGATTTGTTCATTCTTCTTGCAGTCCATGGGATATTCAAGATTCTTCGCCAACGCCATAGTTCAAAGTCATCAATTCTTCTTCAGTCTCCCTTATTCATTGTCCAGCTTTCGCATGTATATGAGGTGATCAAAAACACCACTTTCAGTCACTCGCAGCTTATCCCTTAAAGTGACATCTTTGCTTTTTAACACTTTAAAGAGGTCTTTTGCAGCAGATTTGCACAATGCAATATGTCATTTGATTTTTTGACTGCTGCTTCCATGCACGTTGATTGTGGATTCAAGTAAAATGAAATCCTTGAAAACATCAATCTTTTCTCCATTTATCATGATGTTGCTTATTGGTCCAGTTGTGAGGATTTTTGTTTTATTTATGTTGAGGTGTAATCCACCCTGAAGGCTGTATTCTTTGATCTTCATCAATAATGCTTTAAGTCCTCTTCATTTTCAGAAAGCAAGGTTGTATCATCTGTATATCACAGGTTGTTAATGAGTCTTCCTCCAGTCCTGATGCCCTGTTCTTCTTCACATAGCCCAGTTTCTCAAATTATTTTCCAAGCATACAGATTGAATAAGTATGGTAAAAAGAAGTAACTCTGATGCACACACAGTATCCCCTTGTTATGTTGAAATGACTGCCTTTTTATCTATGGACAAGTTCCTCATGCGCACAATTGAGTATTCTGGAATTCCCATTCTGATCCACAAAGTCAAATGCCTTTGCATAGTCAATAAAATACAGATAAACATCTTTCTGGAATTCTCTGCTTTCAGCCAGGATCCATCTGACATCAGCAATGATATCCCTTGTTCCATGTCCTCTTCTGAATCTGGCTTGAATTTCTGGCAATTCCCTGGCTATGTACTGTGGCAACCACTTTTGAGTGATCTTCAGCAAAATTTTACTTGTGTATAATATTAATGATATTTTTTGATAATTTCCACATTCTGTTGGATCACCTTTCTTTGGAAAAGGCATAAATATGGATCTCTTGCAGTTGACTGTCCGGGTAACTGTCTCCAAATTTCTTGGCATAGACAAGTGAGCACCTCCAGCATTGCATCCATTTGCTGAAACATCTCAGTTGGTACTCTGTCAATTACTGGAGCCTTGTTTTTTGCCAATGTCTTCAGTGCAGTTTGGACTTCTTCCTTCAGTACCATCAGTTCTTGATCATATGCTACCTCCTAAAATGGTTGAAGGTCGACCAATTATTTTTTGGTGCATTGACTCTGTGTATTCCTTCCATCTTCTTTTGATGCTTCTTGCATGGCTCAATATTTTGCCCATAGACTCCTTCAATATTGCAACTCCAGGCTTGAATTTCTTATTCACTTCTTTCTGCTTGAGAAATGACGAGCATGTTCTTCCTTCTTGGTTTTCTAACTCCGGGTCTTTGAACATGTCATAATACTTTACTTCATCTTCTCGCATCTTCCCCACTCATCTGTCAGTTTGTCGTACTGTGATGGCTTGCATGTTGCTGTGATGCTGGAAGCTATACCATCATTATTCAAATACCAGCAGCATCAACCATGGTAGACAGTTTCAGCTGAGCTTCCAGACCAAGACAGACTAGGAAGAAGGACCTGGTGGTCTACTTATGAAAAAAATTAGCCTGTGAAAACCTTAAGAATAGCAAGGGAACATTGTCTGATATAGTGCCAAAAGATGAGTTCCTCAGGTTGGAAGGCACTCAAAATACAACTAAGAAAGAGCTGCCTCCTCAAAGTAGAGTTGACTTTAATGATATGGATGGAGTCGAGCTTTTGGGACCTTCATTTGCTGATGTGGCATGACTCAAAATGAGAAAAAGCAGCTGCAAACATTCATCAGTAATAGAAACGTGGAATGTACAAAATGTGAATCTAGGAAAATTGAAAGTTGTCAAAAATGAAATAGAATGCATAAAGATTGATATCCTAGGCATTAGTGAGCTGAAATAGGCTGGTATTGGCCATTTTGAATCAGGCAATCACATGGTCTACTATTCCGGGAATGACAAATTGAAGAGGAATGTCATCACGTTCATCGTCAAAAAGAACATTTCAAGGTCTATCCTGAAGTACAATGCTGTCAGTGATAGGATAATATCCATACGCCTACAAGGAAAATCATTATTGAAATTTATGCACCAACCACCGAGGCCAAAGATGAAGAAATTGGAGATTTTTACCAACTTCTGCAGTCTGAAATTGATCAAAGATGTAATCAAGATGCATTGATAATTACCAGTGATTGCAATGTGAAAGTTGAAAACAAAGAAGAAACATTGGCAGTTGGAAAACATGGCCTTGGTAATAGAAACAATGCAAGAGATGGCATGACAGAATTTTGCAAGACCAACGACTTCTTCATTGCAAATTCCTTTTTTCAACAACATAAACGGACACTCTACACGTGGACCTTGCTGGAGAGAATACACAGGAATCAAGCAGACTGCATCTGTGGAAAGAAATAATGGAAAAGCTTGATATCATCAGTCAGAAAAAGGCGAGGGGCTGACTGTGGAACAGACCATTAATTGCTCATATGCTGAAGAAAATTAGAGGAAGTTCACAAGAGCCAAAGTACGACCTTGTGTATATCCTGCCCGAATTTAAAGACCATCTCAAGAATAGGTTTGAAGCATTGAACACTAATGACCAAAGACCAGACAAGTTATGGACTGACATCAAGGACATGGTACATGAAGAAACCAAGAGGTCATTAAAAAGCCAGGAAAGAAAGAAAAGACCAAAATGGATGTCAGAAGAGATCCGAAACTTGCTCTTGAACATCAAGTAGCTAAAGTGAATGGAAGAAATGATGAAGTAAAAGAGTTGAACAGAAGATGAAATATACTGACATGTATATTGTATATGTCCTTTCTGCTTCCAATAAATTCTGAAGAGGTCTATTTTATATTTTAATGCACTTCCCTTTGCATTCCAATGAAACACCATATAAATGAAGCTAAATACCTCACACTTGCCTAAGTCTGAACATACATGCTTAACCCAACCTTAAGTACAGAATCTTCTAGGAGTAAAATGCACTCCAGAGAACAGAAACCCACATCTCACCTCATGCCTTATCCACATTTCACTATATAATAGAGTCAACAGGGAAGCTCAAATAAGGACGTTCCAGATCTGAAAACCCACTTTAATATCCAAAAGGTCAATTACCCATAAACCATAAATATTTTCTTGCCTGTAATTCTCAGTTGTCATGGATTGCTCGCTAATGGTATTTCTCCAAGGCCTTGTCTGCTTCGTTAGGACTGAGAGCTTATCTGGTCTCAGAGGAAAAACTGAGTGGTGAGGCTCAGCAGGAGAAAATATGTCTGGATTCCTTGAAAAGCAGATTAGAGGTGACCTCATTTTTGAACAATCTTTCTATAAAGGAAATAACAGAGATGGTGTAGATTACAGAAATCTGAGTCCTGTATTTAGGCCTGAATGAGGACTACTAAGGGAATTTCATTCTAACTGGTAAGGTGCAGAAAATGTCCTACATGATCATTGACAAAAGCCCGGTGACCTTCATATGAGTGGGTTTTTAAAGGAAACGTTGAATTACAGAAAGGCGAATGTTATATCCTTCATTATTCACCATAGCTTAAAGCCAGCCTCATATAGGAGAAGAGCTGGCACATGAAAGAGCTCCCAGTCTCAAGTCATGTGGCCATTTTTGATAAGACCAAGGAAAAGTAATGAGAACTGAGTGCTTATTCCTAACCACTCTTCTTGAATTCATTCCTGGGCTGCTTGTGTATGAGTGAATTTATGCCTTGCCTCTTTCCAAAAAAGGATTTTAAGTAGCCAGGTCATAGAGGTTGGAAGAATTTTACTATTATTCAAGAGGTAAGGAAAGATCCTATGTGCCAGGCACAGTTGTAGATGCTTTGCACATGTAATCTCATTAAACTCTTACACCAGTCATGACAAGTAGGGATTATTTTCCCCATAATACAAGTAAGGAAACCGTAAATAAATGATTTTTTTCTGAGTTTAGCCATGCACATATGTCATTATCCTTTTTATCCAAATGGAATTTAATATAAAACTATTTAATCAAATACATTTATAACATTTTGTACAAAATATTATCCAAAGAAGCACTTTCTATGGGTGATGGACCCTGATGTTCATACTGCTATTTAGGTCATAGGTGATTTAGGGCAGAAATTCTCTTGTTGCAATTTCATGGAGGTTACGAAGAAGAATAAGAGAATTTCTGCCTCAAATCACCTAAGACCTAAAAAACAATACGACTTCATTGGCTGGTTTTTAGAAGTAGATTGCTGGGCTTTGTTTCCCAGTCTGTCTTACTCTGGAAGCTCTGCTGCAACCTGTTCAGCATCATAGCAACATGAAAGCCTCCACTGACAGACAGGCATAGATAGGTGTATTGGCTGGGAATGGAACCTGGGTCTCCCACACAGAAGGCAAAAATTCTACCACTGAACCATCACTGCCCTCAAATTATTCATATACATCCTCAAATCAGAATTTTCATTTTTATCTCAAATAAAATGGAAAAGACTATCTACTGGAAATCATGAAACCCAATCTGGGGCTGAATTCTGCCACATAACAATCATGCTATTTTGGCAAATTCAATTCTCTAGTTCTCAACTTCTTCATTTGGAAAACCAGAGGATGGTACTGATATATTTATAAAGATCTTTTCACCTTATTGTTTTATGATTATGAATGTTTTTTTAAATGCTAATACCTTCCTTAAGATTCTATGTAAAAAACCATAATTGATAGGAAACACATTTTAAAATGTTTTAAATTTAAATTCTTATTTGACCATAGCCTGATTTCTTTCAGACTCATGTTAATTTGTGAGGATGTGTAGCACCATACTGAGAATAGACTAAATATATTGCTTCAATGTCCTCTACCATGAGCAAAATTCTTTACTCTTGATGCTTCCTCCACTCTGAACAGTGTTTTCCTAGCTAATCAAAGTTTTTAAATCTGTGTACACCCAAGGAGAAGGTGCTTGCTCAAGTATATTTTTTGCTCCTTGTGGGTAAAGTCATTCCCTTGGACGGCCCATGGAATCTCCTCTCCTTGGAAGAAAACCTTGGGCCCATGTGTTTGGCAGATGATGAAAGTAAACTCTGTTTACAGGTTTTTCTCTTGACCCAGTAAAATTAGAAAAAAGGAGAAACGTTTCTCTCTGCAAAGGAATTCCCTCTCTGCAAACATTTTTCAACCTTAAGAACACGGGCATGATGACTCCCCAAAATAAGCACTTGGATGCCTGTTGACAAGCACGCCAATAAATAGTGTATTGCAAGGATCTGCCTTTAATAAGGCAGTGTTTTATTTGTGGACCTTGAGTAGATCTGCTTCTTAGATGTAGGATAATATTTTTACAAGGGCTGGGGTTGCAAGGAGTAAGCTTCACCTAAAGGGGCTGAGAAACTTGTGTGTATTAATGAGCAGATATATAGATTCCCTTATCTTGCCTTAAGATGGTCAGGTAGCATCTTAGAGCCTGAGTTTACTCATTGCAAACCTTGAATCTGAGCCCTCTGCATTATTGGGCACCTCGAAATCCCATGAAGAACTCTCACCATATTTTAAATGCGTGGATTTAAGAAGTTGGAAATGTACTATCAAATTTTCATCAGCCATCTTTGAATAAACCAACCAGTTGCCATTGAGTTGACTGCAACTCATGGCAACTCCATGTGTGTGTCAGAGTAGAACTGTGCTCCATAGTGTTTTCAATGGCTGATTTTTCAGAAGTAGATAGCCAGGCCTTTCTTCTGAGGTGCCTCTGGATGAACCCAAACCTCCAACCTTTTGACTATCAGCCAAGAATATTAATCATTTGCATTACCCAGGGAACTCCCATTTTTAGTAGACCCCATTAATTTTTTAAAAGATAAATTTATGACTTTATCTAATAATTATGCATTAACTTCATGTATGTACATTTAAGGAGATATAGAATCGACCAAACAATTATCTCAGTAGTTGTTTCAATTGAAAATTAAATATTTGAAAGAGCGAAACTATTTGATAAATTTTGAGCCAGGCTTCTCAGATGTTGGGATGTGCTGGTTGCAAAGAGAAAAAAAGAAAAAACAGTTTTAAAGGGTTCAGGCTGGAAGAGAATTTCTGGAAGCTTATATTATGATATACAGAGACCTGTACCTCATGAATGAGGTGAGTCAGTTATATCAAATATTTGATAGTTTTATGAACCTGAAGCCTCAGGACAAGCCATAAGCAGATTATGTGCAGAAAGTAACAGTAAGTTTTCTTGTGAAATCCATAAGTTATAATAATGTAATTAACTTGACAGACAAATAATCAATTATAGGAATAGAATCATTCTCTAAGAAAAGAAAATAGGGAGACTGCAATCCCCATATTGAAGAAAAGAAGAACAAAAAGTTCAAGCCGGGGATTAGTTAGTTGGAAGGGTAGTCATTTAGGGACTAGTTAGTTCATAATAGTTAGTACACTAGCTGCCTATCTGCTCAATTCTGTGAGTTGCCCAACCCACACGTAGCACTGGGCTCCTGACCCTGTCCCTTTAGCCACATATCTTAAGGAGCTGGCTTTACATTAAATTCCTTTTGAAAATAGCTCACTAGAATTGGACCATCTACTTCCAAAAATTAGCCAGTGAAAACCCTATTGTTCACAACAGGATATTGTCCAATATAGTGCTGGAGGATGAACCTCCTAGGTTAGAAGGCACTCAAAATATGCAGTGGCCACAACAATGAACTAGGAGCATACCAACGATCATGAAGATGGTGCAGGACCAGGCAACATTTCTCCCTGTCGTACATGTGGTCGCCATAAGCCAGGGTTGGCTTGACGAGTAGCTATCAATAACAAAAAAATTGATTTCCAATACTTGCAATAAAAAGAAATTCGACAGAATAGTTAGCTATAAGATATGAATCAGTGGCAGGAAAGGTATGTCTGCTGTGGTCTTGCTCAATGGGTCATGAGTGGGCATGTCGATCAGCACCATGACAGGCAGCTCACTTTACTTCCAGTGGGAAAAAGTCACTTTATGGGAAGCCAATCACTCCCAGAGAGGAATCATCAGCTGTGGCTCCTGTTTGAAGGACTTTTCCTGAAAACAAAGCTGTCCTTGGTCAACAAAGTGAGAGCAAGAATACACGTTACCCTTTCCTAAGCGTGAGCACTTATTCAAAGCAAACCTCACCAGATTGGAAAAGTCTTCTTCACTCGGGGCACTCAATTCTCATTTTGGTAACCACATTATGTGTGTAATGGGCAGTTAAGATCAATACCACTTGGAACTCATTTGAGATTTATGGCTTCCCCCAACTCCTGTTTTCTGGATTCAGACTCAATTTATGGCTTGGAACATAGTGTTTCCTACAGGAAAAACCTTGAAACGTTCGGGAGAAGAAAGGGCTCTTGGAGACTATCAAATATCTCTTACAAAACACCATGCTGATGAGTAAATGAGAGTGTAAATGAATCCAGATAAAAAGTATTGTGTTTCCAGTGAAATACTCAGGGGCTTAAGAGTTAAGGGAAAAAGTTTTGTGGGGAAATGTGTTTTAGGTTATGCCACATGTAAAATGTGTGCAAAAGCATTTGAGATGTTTTCCCTAGATTAAGATGCCGCCACACTACCCTTTCTCAGTAATTAGTAAATCAGACAACTAAATTTTATGTGTAAATTCAATGCAAGTCATGAGCATGAATAACGATCTAAAACTACAAATGGCAATTAAATACACAATTTTTACAGAGTTGCCCTGGAGTAAATTCCATACTCTAAAGTTGTGAATTGGGCCATGAAGAAAAAGATGAAGGCATTGACTTGAGGATCTTGCTTTTATTTTAAATGTAGCTTTTAAATTATTTTGAATTTAGTCATTTTAAGAACGTGGGCACACACTGATCAAATTTTCATCCTCTGTAACTCTATAAGGAGACAAAATCAATTGGACTTTGGCACAGCGCAAAAAATCAAATACGTTGAGTTGCACTGGCAGATCTGCAATTGACTGTGGAATACAATAGATTTGTTGATGACTTGTTTTCTTTTTTATATTATTACAGTGGGCACTTTTGCCCAGTGTATATAAAAAACAAAAGCAACACCGTGGCTAGGTGTCACTTTTTCTAGAATTAATTCTGCTGAAATCTTCTCTGTAGCAGACACTCTGATGTCCACTGTAAAGATACAAAGATTAGTAGCCATGGCTTGGGCTTTCTGGAAATTGATGATGTCAGAGAAGAGAGAAGACACACAGTAAATCTAATATAAGGCAGATCTGGAGGATACCAAAACAAAGAAACAAACCACCGTGGAGGTATGAATGAGGGAACGAAAGAACATCCCTTTATTCTGCTTCTTTAATGAAGCTTCTCTAAATTTAATCCATACTTATATTTTCCTCATTTTCTGAACTCCTCATTTCTCTACCACTTAAATAACATCTGTCAACCATTCATTGTCATGTTCTCTGTGTAAGCATCCAGTCGTCCTGGTCCCCATCCAATCTCTTTGATTATGATGTAGATTTCAAGTGATGCTTCTTTGAAATTCCTAGCCATTGTTTGCACACAGTAATATTTAACAATCATTTTGTTAATTGTTTAAAATAAAGCAGAGGACTATTCTGAAACAGATTTGTTAAGCTTTATAAATTATTTTATTAAATTAGATGTGTAGGCGTCCGTGCAATAAATCCACATTTCAAGTAAACTATTGAGTAAATTTCTCTCAGAGGAAGATGGAAAAATTTTACCCATGTGGATTGAACTTAATTCTTGTGGGAATCTAAACAGAATTGTTCATGTTTTTAGTTGGTTGGTAAGGATAATCCAAACTCAAATGTTCAGCAAAGCAGGGTGATTCTCCCTAAAGGTCCTAAACACCCCTGCGAGAACGAAACTTCAATGAAAATCGTATCCCTCACATTTTCATTATGGTAAACACCAACTATGACCATAATTTGTAGTGTTTCCAAGCAAAATATAGTTCTACGGAGGGATTGCATAAATGCAAAGAGGGAGTTTCCACTAACGCTCCTGAGAAACACAAACTTCACAGTTAGACCATTTTGCTTTGCGTTTTTATTCTAAACATAATCCAGTTATTTAGTCAGGAGGGTGGGGAAAGTCAAAACCAGGCCAATTTTAGTCTAATGTCATGAGCAAGAAGAAAGAGGTACTGGGATCATGTGGGTGGGCTTCCAAATTGCCTTTTCAAATGGTTTCCCTGGCAAATGGCTGGAGTCCAAGTGAACATGCATGGAGGAGGCATCAAAATAGCACTTCCAAAAGCTCCCAAATGGGGGCTATTTATGGGGCATTCTGAAATGCCATAGCTAACACCAATTACAAAGAGACCGTGCTTTGGAGAGTGGAGATGAAAATAGAATGTCAACCTTTATCATGAGTTTTTAGGGGATGAGAAAAGTGCAGTGATGTAGAAGCTACTTCTCCTCAAGGCAGAAGGTACTTTTCCACGTGGAGCTGCCGGTAAGGTTACGAACCAGGGCTTTCAACCAGTTTGTTCTGTTCAAACCCCTACTGAAAATTTGCATTTCTAACAAGTCCCCAGGCGATGCTAATGCTGCTAGTTAGGGACCAAGCCTGAGAACCACTAGAAGAGCAGTGGTTCCCAAAATTTATTGTACATAAGAATCACCGAGGGATCTTGTTAAAACGTGGATATTGATTCAGTGTATCTGATTGGATATGCAAATTCTCAGCAGGGGTTCAAACTGGAACGAACCAGATGTCCCCAAGATGACTATCCCAAAAGGTGACAAGATCTCTCAACCACAACGCTATTGATATTTTTAGCCAAATACTTCTTTGTTGTGGGGGACTGTCCCGTGCATTGTAAGATGTTTAGCAAAATCCAACTCCACTACCCACTAAGTTCCAGGAACAACCCTCCCCCAGTTGTGACAACCAAAAATGTCTTCAGACATTGTCAAATGCCCCTGGAAGGCAAAACCACCTCTGGTTGAGAACAACTATGCTAAAAGCACATTTCAGGATTGTGGAAGCAGAGAGTGGAGTCTTTATTCCATCTTTGGGAGTCAGAGAAAGTAATGTGTGAGACGAGCTTTGAAATTCTTTCATTCAACAAGTACATTGAAAATCTACTAGACAATAAGTGTTAGATTATACCTGAAGATGAATAGGAATTTCCTAGATGGAGGGAAGTATATGTACATGGAACAGCATATATATAGGACACTGTAAGGCATTGGATATCTTGTGGCTTATGGTGTGTGGGATGGGCAGTGTCTTAGTTTCCTAGTGCTGCTGTAACAGAAATACCATGGGTGGGTGGCTTTAAAGAAGAGCAATTTATTTTCTTACAGTTTACAAGACTAGAAGTCTGAATTCAGGGCACCAGGTATAGGGGAAGGCTTCTCTCTCTGACAGCTCTAGGGGAAGATCCTTGTCTACAGCATGTATTTTGGAGGAACACAATTTTTTTTCATTGTACTTTAGATGAAGGTTTACAGAGCAAACTAGTTTCTCATTAAACAATTAATACACATGCTGTTTTGTGACATTGGGTACCAACCCCAGGACATGTCAACACTCTCCCCTTCTCAACCTTGGGTTCCCCATTACCAGCTTTCCTGCCCCCTCCTGCCTTCTCTTCCTTGCCTCTGGGCTAATATGCCCATTTAGTCTCATTTTCTTTTATGGGCCTGTCTAATCTTTGGCTGAAGAGTGAATCTCAGGAGTGACTTCATTATTAAGCTAAAACGGTCACCGGAGGCCATACTCTTGGGGTTTCTCCAGTCTCTGTCAGGCCAGTAAATCTGGTCTTTTTTTGTGAGTTAGAATTTTGTTCTACATTTTTCTCCAGCTCTGCCTGGGACCCTCTGTTTTGATCCCCACCACAGCAGTCGGTGGTGGTAGCCAGGCACCATCTAGCTGTGTTGGACTCAGTCTGGTGGAGGCCGTGGTAGTTGTGGTCGAGTAGTCTTTTGGACGAATCTTTCCCTTGTGTCTTTGGTTTTCATCATTCTCCCTTGCTCCAGATGGGGTGAGGCCAGTGGAGTATCTTAGATGGTCATTCACAAGCTTTTAAGACCCCAGCCAGACGCTACTCACCAAAGCAAAATGTAGAACATTTTCTTTACTAACTATGTTATGCTAATGGAGCTAGACGTTCCCTGAAACCAAGGTCCCCACAGCCCTCCACCCAGCAGTTCGGTCCCTCAGGGAATTTGGATGTGTCTATGGAGCTTCCATGACCTTGCCTTGGACAAGCTGTGCTGGCTTCCCAGTATTGTGTACTGTCTTACCCTTCACCAGAGTTACCACTTAAGTGTTGTCTAGTGTTCTCCCCTCCCACCTCTCCCTTCCCCTTCCTTGTAACCATCAAATATTGTTTCTTTTTGTGTGTAAACCTTTTCATGAGTTTTTATAGTAGTGATCTCATACAATATTTGTCCTTTTGTGATTGACTTATTTCACTCAGCATAACACCCTCCAGATTCATCCATGTTGTGAGATGCTTCGCAGATTCATCATTGTTCTTTATCACTGCATAGTATTAGAGGGACACAGTTTAATCCATAACAGGCAGTAAGAAAATGAAGCTAGAGAGGTAAAGATGGCCTAGTTCAAGAAAAACTCCAGGCATCATGACAAGAGGTTTAGGGGCTTGGAGATTATCTATGGGTGATGAGAAGCTACTGAAGGATTTCAAGCAAGAAATGCTTATGCTCAAATCACATGAATTGTGTGCACAGTTGGCAAAACAGTCTCTTGAAAGGTCAAGCATCCTGTCAACTACTGTCTGTCCCACAACAAATGACCATTGTGTCTGAGCTTCCTCACTGAATGACTCTCACAGACGGTTGCTGAGAACCAAGCACCCCACGTTTACAGCTCCTTAAGGAAAATTCATCTCTGCCCCTTCCTCTGGAAGGCTTGTCTTTACAATAACCATTGTGAAGTAAAGAATCATTGCTGGGTATGCTAGAAGTGGCTTCCAGGTTGGAAAAGAAGGAAACATAGGTGGAGGTAAAACCTAACTGGATAAAGCAATTTGCAGAACCCTAACTGTTTTACCGATGCCCCCATTTCTAACTTCCAGCATATAAATTTTTCTATTTGAAAAGGGAACTCTGCTGCTTGGATCTAGGTGGTTTGGGGCAGCGAGCCAGGCTCCCAGATTCAGTGAAAGTCATTACAAAATGTTTTACACACATGGGAAGCACTGGGATTGTTTGGTGTTAGTTTGGCCCTCTGACATTAATTCTAATTATCTCAAAATGCAAACTTGCTCAAATTTCCAGCAGATGACATTGTGTTCTCCTTGACATCAGACATAAAAGGAAGGAAAACAAACATGCGATGGTGACAGCATTAAGCTGGTCATCATTTTTCTTTAATATTTCAAGTTCAAGTCCAGACCCGATTCTCTGGTTTGTCCTAGAGATTAGGGTGGGAAGATTGCCGTTTTGGTCTGATGAAGACCTTTCATTTCCAGTTAGTTTAATTAAGGGGAAAAGGAAGGGAGCCAGGAGGTAAACAGTCTGGTTTAGATCAGGGTTAGAGTCTTGGTTTTTACAAACACACCGCAGATTTTTGTCGTGTTATGTTTTCAACGTTTTTCTGGTTCTTGGTAGAAAGTTGAGTTGCATTTTCAAAATGAGCTAACCCCATGGGTCCAGGAACTTGGCACTTTGGGTAAATGTTTGGTATTTCTGATGAGGGCAGACTAGAGGTAGAGAGATTCTGTGGGCTCCAATACTGTCTTATAAGCCTGTGTGATGATAAAATGAAATAAAAAGCCAAACCCTTTGCCATCAAGTTGACTGCAATTTATAAGTGATGATATGGCAAACTGAGCAACGTGGGCACCCTAGTCCTCAAAGTCCATAAGTTTTATCAGCATTGCAGAATTAGAACATTTATCAAAAACACTCTTACACCATTTTAAAAATTAGTTAATACATAAATTCTTCCTGCTGTGCAGAAAATGCTATAGGAAGTTCATAACCTGAGTCTCTAAAATTTTAACTATGTTACGTCTTTTTACTTATTTATTGATACATAATAGGATGCACCGTGTATGTGTATGTTATAAAACGTGCTATATATGTTTGAAGTTCCTGAATGGTGCAAATGGTTACTATGCTCGGCTACTAACCAAAAGGTTGGAGTTTTGAGACTACCCACAGGCACTTCGGATGAAGGACGTGGTAATCTACTTCCAAAAAATCAGCCATTGAAAATCCTATGGCACACAGTTCGACTCTGACACACATCGAAATCAACTCAATGGCAACAGGTAAGTTCAGTTACACAACTAGGGTGACCAGCTCATCCTAGCTTACTTGAGACCTTCCTGGCTTTAGCACTAACAGTTTCTCATCCCAGTAAACACCTCCATCCTTGGCAAACCAGAATAGTTGGTCATCCTATCACACCGTACATTGCAAATTATAATTTGTGGGGGAAAGAATGGTGGTACAATAAGTATACTAAGGTCCTATTTCTAGAAACCAGGTGGAATTTATGTTTTATATTAGGTAATAACAGTTACTTGATGTTTTCTAGTTTTTTTCCATTTGCACTTTTTATGAAACAGCCACACTATCCAGGTGGCATGGAAATTTCCATTCACCATCAGTACTAGAGAGCAAACAAGAGGTTGGTACCAAGGCAAGCATATATTTCTTCCTTCTCATGCCCTGCCAATAAAATTGAAGAGTTATTTTCTCAAGAATAATTTTCATTCATTCCATGAGCACACATAGACGCCCAGCCCTTTAGTGGGCACTGCATCAGTGAACTTGCCGTCCAATCATTTAATAAATTTTGATGACAGTGTGTGGGTGTTTGAATATATACATTAGAGAGTTGGTGCATGTGGGGGTTTGAGAAGGGTAATTAATCACATCTCTCTATTCTCTAATTATTCATTTATTCAAATATTTATTGAATATCTACAGTGGGCCAGTTATGCGTTAAAATTGGAGAGTGATAAGGCAGAAAGTGGGAGGAAGTTAGAGAAGTTACTTTCATCATCCTACCTTAAGGAGATCAGTTGGTACTGGTTCATTCTTGACAGTGATCATTAGATGAATCAGACATTTTTAAAATTGAAAGTATACACTAGAAGAATTGAAAACTGAGTTCACTTACACTTTCTAATTATCCAAAGTAATGTGTGTGTGTGCATGTGTGTGCATGTGTGTGTGTGTGTTTAAGAGCTTGGTTGCTAACCAAAAGATCGGCAGTTTGGATCCACCAGTCACTCCTTGGAAACCCTATGGGGAAGTTCTACTCTGTCCCATATGGTTGCTATGAGTAGGAATTGACTTGACAGTAATTGGTTTGGGTTTTGGGGTTTTATATATATGCGTATATATATATATATATATATATATATATATATATATGTGCGCGTGTGTGTGTGTGTATGTACATAATATATACATATGTGAAAGCACTGTATATAGCAAGAGCCAGCAACAAAAGAAGCAGCACAGAAACCTTAAAAACAGAAAAATAAAACAAAATGAAAGAGGTAAGATGAAATCAGTCTTATTACAACCACAAATATAAAAGTAAAAAATACAGATGTGTATTATATACAACTGACACATGGAAAATGAACAAATTTTTTTAAGTTTTTGTTTAGAAAGCAACTTTATTGAGGTATAATTTATATACACTAAAATGCACTGATTTTAAGTGTAGAGTTTGATAAATTTTGACAAATTTATACACCACATAACCACAACAATAAAGATACAAAACAATTCCATTACCCTAGAAAGTTCCCTAGTACCCTTCCCAGTCAGTCCATTTCCCACTCCCCCACCCATGACATAATTCTGTGTTCAATTTCATGCTAGTATTTTTTTTAAATCTCAATAGAAAAAATAATTTTCTAAGGTAATCACAATTACTGAAATAATTGATTAAAAAAGAAGTAGAAAAACTGAATAAACAAAAAACTGCAGAACACATTTTAAAAGTTGGCAGAAAGTGGTTTCAAGGAACAGATAATTCCAAGGCAATTTGAACTGAGCTCATTCTCAATTAATTTTCTCAATAGTGAAATCTGATAATGATGTAAGTGGGGAGAAAAAGAAACTGAGGCTAGATGCCAATCCCATTTGTCAATTATATGTAAAATTCTAAATCATATAGTATCTACTCAATTTCAACAGTATATTAAAAGAATAATCCAAAATGATCTAGGAGATTTACTCCCAGGAATTAAGGAGTTACTTAATACGAGGAAATCTATTAATGTAATATATTACATCTACTTGTCAATTTCACTCAAAATAATCTGTAAATTTAATGCAATTTTACTCAAATACAAATAGAATTTTTTTTCTAATAACATGACAAAAACAGTAAATAAAATATTGAGGGGAAAAAAACAAGGAGGAGGAATTTGTGCTGTAAAATGTAAGGCTATAGTAATGAAAAATTCTGGTCCCGGTGCCAGAATAAACAGAGCAATGAGACAGAATTAAATGCCCCAAAGGAGATGCACATGTACACATAGAAGGATGATGCCATCGAGTTGACTCATGGAGACACCATGCACAATGTGACGGGACCACTGTGATCCATACAGTTTTCATTGACTTATTTTTCAGAAGTAGATCACCAGACCTTTCTTCCTAGTCTGTTTTAGTCTGAAAGCTCTGCAAGCTTCCACTGACAGATGGGTGGTGGCCATGCATGAGGTGAATTGACCAGGAAGAGAATCTGGGTCTCGCAAATGGATGGTGAGATTCTACCAGTGAACCACCACTGCCCTCTAGGACGATGTCTAGATGTTTCATATTCCTTGCACCTAGGTGGGCCCATGTGACAACTTCTGCTCATGGAATGCCAGCAGAAATGAAGGATGCTGCTTCTAGGCCTGGCATATAAAAGACCCCGTCAGATCTTCCATGTTCTCTCTTCCCTTCCTTGCAGTTCACAGTGAAGGACCCTGAGAGGGCAGAACCATGTGACGGAGGAGGAAGGATCCATGAGTCATTACTTGATGGAGAGATGCCCAACAAGTAGTGTGCTGGTAAATGTTTAACAGTCAGCTCTCTGGGGTGAGAAAACCCTGATTTGTAGCATTTGCCAATCTCCTTAGTGTAAATACTTCCACTATGGCTGATTTCAGACGTGACGTCACTGAACGTAGAGTTGGAACGAGATGCACACCATCAGTTCTTATGAGCTGGGGCAAGCCATCTCCTGCACATCCCTGAACCCAATCCACATCTGCCTGCATTTTCATCGAGAAATAAACATAATTGGTGAAGCCTCTGAGATTTGAGGGTTGTTTGTTGTAGCAGCTATATAGTGCTGTTGTTGTTAGGTGCCATCAAGTCAGTTCCTACCCATAGTGACCCTATGTACAACAGAATAAACACTGCCTGGTCCTGTGCCATCCTCACAATCATTGCTATGTTTGAGCCCATTAATAGGCCACATGAATAATCTAGGGCTTAGAAAAATATGGAGTCCCTGGGTGGTTCAAGCAGTTAGCATGCTCGGCTCCTAATCGAAAGGTTGAAGGTTTGAGTCTACCCAGAGGTACCTCAGAAGAAAGACCTGGCAATCTCCTGCCAAAAACTCAGCCATTGAAAACCCTGTGGAGCACAGTTCTCCTCTGACACACATGGGGTTGCCATGAGTTCAAATCAACTCAAGGGCAACTGGTATAGAAAAATATGAGAAGCACTCTATCTAATTTTAGCATAGCTCTTCTATCAAAATTTGACAATGTAACAGAGAGCAGAAAACATAAATGTTCGTTTGTAAACATGGAAAATAAATAACTCACATAATCTTAAATATTCATAAACAAAACCTAAGTGACGAGATACGTAGCACACAAATATTTGTGAGTATGTTGAGCTTATTGTAAGCATGCAAGAATGGTTTAGGGTTAGAAACTCTCTTCATATCATTTATCCCAGTGGACAGAATGAGAAAATCATAGGTAGTAGCATTACACTAGACCCTGAAAAAGCATGCTTTAGCATTCACCACCCATTTATAATGCTAAAGGGAAAAAAAAACAAACCCACTCATAGGAAATGGACATTTCCATAACATGAGAAAGAACGTGGATCCTAAATCAATAGGCAATGTCATAATTCATGATAAAACCTTAGAAGTCAGGAGCAAGACAAACAGGTCCATTGATTCCTATCTTATTATACATTGCCCTTAAGTTCCGTTTATGCAAATTCGACAAAAAAATGACACTAGAAATATAACTCTTAGAAAGGAAGAAGAAAAATATCCCTCACACTTAGGATAGTGCGTACAGAAAACCCTAAGACTAATGGGAAAACTAATAGAACAAATGTGCAAGAAAATCAGCAGAAATAGCTATTATATCTTACTCAGTAACTTCCAGGACTGGATGGGAATTCAGGGAGGCAAGATGCCTCTAAACACACAGGCGTGCACACACACCCACAGCCCTTGGGTATTTGCTAGATAGGAGGAGAATAACATTTTCTACTTACAGAGAATAATGGAGGTGGGGATCTGCCTAAGTATTTGATCAGAAATATTTGAAAGAAAAATGTTTTAAAAACTAATTTTGTAGCTTCAACTGTTTTTTTCTACTTTTCAGGATGGAACCCTTTTGGTTTTACAGATGACCCTAGTTAGTACAGTGCCAGGGTGGGACATGGCTATCATGTTGGGGAGGAAACAAAAGGAGGCCCCAGGTCTGATTTGGCACAGAGAAAAAAAGTCCTTAGTATTAGAAAAGAACGGATATTTGGAAGAAATGTGCCAGCCTCCAAGTGAGAGGACAAGAAAGTGAGTGAATCCAGGAATAGGATAGGAAGCGGAACTGGGAAGAAAAGATAGCTGACAAATGTTTAAGAAGAGTGATACCTGGTCCTTAGTTTCAAACTGCTGTGTTTCACAATGTGCTTCGTTCCATGCACTCCAGGTACCACCAAACCTTCAGGAAAAACCTGCTGTACCCAGTAGCATTGCGTCTGTCATGCTTTGACAACTGAAGAAAGAGGCATGGTGCCCAGTATGGGGCAGAGCGAGTCCAAGAGAAAGGGCATGAGCAGGAGTTGAAATAATGGTTAGGAAAATGCTAGGAGCATGGCCAGGCTCAGGAGCTAACATGCAGCAGCCTGGTTGGCCTCCGGTGTTCTAGAGGAGGTCGCCTTTGAATATGCGGGTCTACAGGTAGAAACACAACTGCCCTGCATAAGAACAGTCTCCAAAGGAACTGCAGGAACTGCAATAATGGCAGGAAATCCTAATATGTTTATCTAAACTGCTTGCTTCCCCACTCCTGGGTCAAATGCTCTATTTCTGCAAAACTCCCACAACTTCTCTTTTACTGCATTCTCACCTGAAGACTTCACCTTGCCTCCTGAGGGAAGTCAAAGATCTCTTTCCACCATTAGATCCACAGACTATCTCCATTTGCTTCCAGCATTTCCTTATTCCCCTCCTCAGAACAAAAAATGTATCCCTCCTCCTCTCAATGGCCAGCTCCCTTACGTGTGCTCTGGATTCTATAACTTCCCTACCTTCTTACCAGCTGTGTCCATTTAGCTATCCTTTCTGTTTCGTGCCCTATCCATTCGCTGATCATTCCATCAGCCATATAAACATGGCTAGCATCTTGGATCCTAGGAGCTAAATTTCACAACTTAAAAATGAAACAAAACAAAAAAGCAGAAAACCTACACACCCATTCATCTCCTCCATTTCATAGCTAAACATTCTTGAAAGTTGCCCATACAAGTCTCCACTTTCTCATCTCCAATTCCTTCTTCAGGGAACTCCAGTCTCGCTTCCTCCCCAAAGACATCTTGTCCAGATTAACAACTACATCCATACTTTCAAATTCAGCATTTATTTTTCTGCCGTTTTATTTGACTTCTCAGTAGCATCCAAGATAGTTATCAATGCAGTTGACTACTCACAACTGCTTGCAACCTTTCTTACTTAACTTCTTTGCATTTCCCTCTGTTTCACTGAGTGTTCCCTTTTGACACAGTCTGCTGGGCACAGACAATAGAAAGTACGTGGAGTCAGAGACACAATAAAGATTACATAAAATAATAAATAAAAAAGAAGGTGGCATTGTATCTAGATAGTGGCGCTCAGCCCATGGCCCAACATCATCCTGAGCTTGAGATTGGACAAACCTCATTTCATAAAAATGTATACTTTAAATAGAGTTTGCTTTTAATTAATAATGATTAATTAATAATGGTATCCCTCATTGGGGTGGCTTGTGTATTTTTTTCCATGGGAGAGAGAAAGGGGGAAAAGGGACAATGTGGTCTGAATCCTGAAAAAGAAAGATGGTCCAACACCCTCCATGTTGTTAATCTGCATCCTTATTTGGGTGAGATGTAGCAGGTGGGAGGAAAGAAAGTACCCAGGAGGGAGGGTGGCAGTGTCAGGATTCCTTATATTGCCTGGACAGACACACTAGAGCAGAAAGATCAACTTGCTACTATTCTGCTACAAACTGTGAGTCCTCCTAATGCACAGGTCACACAGATAAATGTCCTTCATTTCACCCACCACCACTACACGTAACCACACCACCACGAAGACGCCTCTCAAGTTCTAGTTTCTGCTGTAGCCTTGGTCTAGCCCTGCTTCCTGCCTTCTTCCTCCAGAGCCCAGCAGTTCATTTTCTTACTCGGCTCAAGACTTCACCCAAATGGTATTCGGTCAGTGTGGGCACATGGAGTGACTCTAGGGTTCAGGAGGCTCAGCCAGCCTCACAACACTTTGGTACAGTGGTCTAATGATACTTTACTCAAGGTTCAGTACTAGGCATTGTGAGGAAACCAAAGTAGGGTGGACTCAGTCTTAATCCTAGAGAACATAACTTTGTAATTGGGTGACACCAGACATATATTTATAAAAAGGCAGTTAGCAATACAAGGAAATATCAATAGAACTTCATGGACTGTGAGTGTTTAAGGAAACAGATGAACAGGGTGGCCACCTGCACTAAGGGGACCAAGGAAGTCTTCATGGAAAAGACAGGGCTTGAGCTTGACTTGGAGGGTTGTGTAGGATTTGGGACAGTGGTAAAGAAGGAGGAGGGAGTATACGGCCTTCTGTCCATCAACTTGAGAGGGAGTCCACAACTCTCCCACCATTTTTCTTTATCATGTTGTCCACATCCAGCAACTTTCACTCTTTGGAGAGAAGGCTTGTATCTAACTCCACACAAGACCAAAATCTCAACATTTCTCGAATCAGGGATGGTATAAGTTCCTAACTGTGATATAACTGGATCTTTTTTCTCTATTAATTTTTTTCTCTCATAATTTCTCCTTCTACTTCTATGAGTCAGAATCAACTCAATGACAACAGGTTATGAGTCCTCTCATATACTTTGTATAATATTGTTCTGGTGAAAGAAACATGTTTTATATTGGAACCAATCAAAGAAGCCCTCTGCTTGTCAGAACCCCAGCTGTACTCTCATAAACCTGTATATAGGATGGAAATATAAATTTTAAAGAAAAATAGAAAGCTACAAAATAAGTAACCACTGAATACGGCATGGATAATGACCCATCAGAATAGACCTAGCCAAGACTTGTACATATCAGTTGCATGTGCAAGTTGCATACTAGCCCTGCCAGGACAGATTCACTCAAGCCCAGGTTTCCACCCAGATTCTGCAAAGACTAAGCATTAGGTACTGGTTGTTTAGGATGCCGTGGCTGTTTACCGCATCAGCACCATTAGAGATGATTTCTCCAGAGAATATTCAGAAGGGCTTTTTCTCTCCCAACTTTTCCTCCTGTACCTAATTCCTTGTCTGCTGTGCTCCAGTTAGTCTAGACATCTCAACACCGAGTTTACACTTACCTCTGTATCCAGTTTCCCTTCCCTAGCAAGGATAGCCGGAGCTGTTAAAACTATTCTCCTGACTTCTATTATAATGGTCTGGAATGGAAACTCCAGCCCCCGTTTCAATTGTCTACACAGATCCATTTACATCTCCATTTACAGTGATTTCTGTCCCCAAAGACTTAATTCCATATGCATTCCCCACTTTTGCCACCATCCAATTATGTTTGCTACCTTCAATGATGTGTTTGTGTGTGTCTTAATACTTTCCATGCAATCAGACTTCCTATCAGGAATCGGGATGATTGGACCTTGGGTTCTTTGTGTGATAGTAGATCAGAAGTTATCGCAAAGAGTTTAAACTCTAAAGCCACTGTTGTGAATTGAATTGTGTCCCCAAAAAAGACATGTTGAAGTCCTGATCCCTGTACTTGTGAATGTGACCCTGTTTGGAAATAAGGTTATTCTTCTGTTATATTTATGAGGTCATATTGGAGTAGGGTGGGTCCGAAACCGAATCTCTTCTGAGTGGGGTCTTAAAAGGAGCAGGACAGACATAGAAACAGAGACACATGCAGGGAGAAGACAGACGACAGAGGCAGATGCACCAATAAGAAGAAAAGAACAGGAGCACCAAGAAATGCCAAGGCTACCAACAGGAAGGACCCTCCCCTAGAGCCATGCCCTGATTTGAACTGTTAGCCTCAAAACTGTGAGACAATAAATTTATCTTCTTGAAAGCTGTCATGGTGTGAGACTTTGCCCTTCAGGCACAGGCAGTCTTTCCTAATGAAATACTTCACTATGGGGAGGTAATAACAAAGTCACTTCTGCACACGCTGTAACTGTGAACAGTTGCTGAGTAGGGTGGAGAAAACACCTTTTAGCTAATCCAGGACTTGAACTGAAATCACACAGTTAGGTGTTGAAGTTAGTTTATAGCCGGCCACAGACCACTTCCAGGTTCTTGGAAGAGTGTTTGTCAAGTCCTATGGAAAAGTTCATAAGGCAGCTTGAACATCAAATAACCCTTACAACACAAGGTTCTGAGGAGTTACTGTAATTGCAAATGAACCAGAAACAGACAGATTAAATTTCCTCTTGAAATACTCAAGGGATTGAAAATTAAAGGAAAAAAGTGATTAGCAAAAAATACACATTGGGGCTTGCCAAAGGCCAGAAATTTGGAAAAATCATATGTAATACGTGCCACACCCAAAGCATAGCCACTAGCCAGATCAGCAAGCAGGGTTGCTCCATGGAAACCCAGTGCTGGGTGCAGGGTGAGATTATCCAATAAGCAAGGTACATGCAGGCCCAGCTGCACCTTCCTACCAATCTGCAGTGCACAAAGATGTGGTGAAACCCATGTGAAATTGCTGACCACAGATTAGCCAAGTAAGCACAATTAAGTCCATGCGTACCTTGCTCAATGCAAGCCGGTGCATACCATGCTTACTGGTTAATCTGCCCTGGCTGGGTGGCAGAAGCAGGTGAGGCCTGGGCTGTGGTACAGAGATTCTGGAATGCAGCTGTAAACTAAGAACAGGGGGAGGGGAGAGATGGGGAAGAGGTGGGGTGGAGCAGGGAGACACATTAATGAAGGCACCTGAGGAGAATAAATATTCTGTTTCCAAACTTTTCTCCTTCCGGTTAAAAATCCTCAATTTGTTGGAAGAGTGAAAAGCAAGGAGATCTAATGTGAAGATGGATCTGATTGAAGACATCGACACCTAGAGCATTAGCCCGAGAGAGAAGAACAAGAGGAACCATGTCAACTCTAGGAGGACAGTTAAAGCCAGGCTACCACAAAATCTGGAAGTAGGAAAAATTTTCCTTTGCCCCTTCGTTCAGGCTTTTCTTCCCCTTACAGGCACATTAGCAAGACATTCCCTGACTGAGGTCTGCTTGCTAGCCATCTCCTGGGAAACCCATCTCAGGCATATTGCGGCACTTGTCGTGGTTCATTTTATGTGTCGGCATGGTTAGGCTATGGTGCCCAGTTGTTTCGTCACACGCTGTTCTGGATGTTGCTGTGAAGGTATTTTGTTGATGTGATAAACCTTTACAATCGGTTGACCTTATCTAAGAAAAGTGGATTACTTTCAATAACATCTTTTATATATATATATATTTAATTATTATTATTGAAAATCTTAAGAGCAAAAACTGAGGTTTCTGAGAGGAGGATTCTGCCTCAAGGCTGTATATAGACATCCTGCCTGAGTTTCCAGCCTGTTTAGCCTACCAGTTTTGGACAAAAGACTTCTGGGGTTTCCAGCATGTTACATGTCCTATAGATTTTAGACTTGCCAGCCTCCATAATCACATGAGCTAATTCTTTAAAATCAAAATATGTTGAAAAATGGATGGATGGATAGATGGATGGATGGATGGATGGATGGATGGGTGGCTGGATGGATGAATGGATGGATGGACAGACAGACGGACGGATAGATAGATAGGTAGATAGGTAGGTAGGTAGGTAGATAGGTAGGTAGGTAGGTAGATAGGTAGGTAGGTAGGTAGATAGGCAGACACATAGATAGGTAGGTAGGTAGGTAGGTAGATGATAGACAGACAGATAGATGATAGATAGACAGGTAGGTAGGTAGATAGATAGAGATATACATACATATACATCTTACTAGTTCTGTTTCTCGGGAGACCTCTGAATAATACAGCTCTAAATCTCTCAGAGTCCAAGATATTAACTAGATAACCAATCCAGGTTTATGAGGCCCTACTAAAACACTCTGCCAATGACCCCCTCTGTTGATTTAGAATATTGTTTTTTTAAGCAGCTCATGCATCTTAGCCTCACAATATCCATGTCATGGCCATGTCCCCTCTCCCTTAACCTAGCAGAGAATAGGCATTTGATGTATTAAATTGAAAGAGGGGCCTAATCAAATAAACAAAAAGAGTAAAATAGGGTCTATTTAAAGGAACAACGGGTAAATAAGAAAGTAGTGGACATGGTCACTTCTTTGAACATTTTGTAGTGAGTTTGTCCTTCTGTGATTCATTTTTGGCACAGATTTCAGAATATTTAAGGCCACTGTATTTCAGTTATATTTTATAATGTCATAACCTTATAATTAGCATATTGAACATGCCCGTGTTTTTCTTCTACCCTGCTTAGCAGCAGAGTTTGGACAGGGGAAATACAGATAAGAAACTATTAATTAGCTGCCAGAAAGAAAAAAAAAAAGGCTACTTATCTTTGGGGACGAAACAGATCTGCTGAGCACATGTAAGAGCTAGAACTATTTTTGCATAAAGTAAATGGTCTCCTCTCTGTATTCTCTGAAAGGCGTGGTATGCTGTCATTTATCTTACACTCCCAGCCTGACTCATGATCCTACTGTAATCCTTATTACTTCCAAGAGATGAAAGCAAGATCAGAATTTAGCAGAGCTAAAAATTGGACTATAGTTTTGTTGGAATAACAGTAACATGTCCTTGAAAGAGGTTGGCTCTGGATAAATGTGTGGGTTACGATGATTTTCTGGGATTTGACACCTGCTATCTGATTCAGTTGGGCAAAATTGTCTTTGAAAAATGGTCATCTCCAAGCTCCCTTCACCTGGTAGGCATTTAAAATAAGCCTGGGAGTCCAGGGGCCTTCTTGACCCTGACTGAGCACAATACCTTCAGGTAGCACAACTTTCACCCTAAGCTCATTTTAAAGGCCAGGGACCTGGAGAAGAGAAGCTGGGAGACTAGCTGTCCTACCTGATTTTCACTTTTCATGGCCAGCATTACAGAACAACCATGGACTTTTGCTTCCTTTCAGGACAGGTCCATACCAGGCTCTGTTCTTAGGATGAGCCAGGCAAATAGAATCCCTTTCCAACTGCTTACCTAAAGTAACATTTGTTGTTGTTAGTTGCTGTTAAGTCAGCTCCAATTATGGCCACCCCATGTATGTACAACAGAATAGAACGTTGTCATGTTCCTGTGCCATGTAGGCATATCTGAGTCCATTGTAGCAACCACTGGTGTGTGTTTTGAGTGCCTTCCAACTTAGGGGGCTCATCTTCCAGCACTATATCAGACAATGTTCTGTTGTGATCCATAGGGTTTTCGCTGGCTAATTTTTGGAAGTAGATCACTAGGCCTCTCTTCCTAGTCTGCTTAGTCTGGAAGCTCCACTGAAACTTGTCTACCATGGGTGACTCTGATGGTATTTGAAATACCAATGACATAGCTTCCAGCATCACAGCCACACGCAAGCCACCACTAACACTAACCCCAACTGCCAGTGAGTCGACTCTGACTCATAGAGACCCCATAGGACACAGTAGAACTGCCCTGTAGGGTTTCCAAGGCTGTAATCTTTACAAAAGCAGGCTGCCACTTTTTTCTCCTGTGGAACAACTGGTGGGTTTGAACCCCTGACCTTTCAGTGAGCATCCAAGTGATTTAACCACTGCTCCACCAGGGCTCAGGACGGCAAATTTGAAAAGCAGATTTATGTACCAGGTTTTCAGCTCTTGGGATTCAGGGGAGCTGAAATCTCCCTGCCTGTGCTGAGCGAATAGGCTTTATACTGTCCAGTTGGAAGAAGAAATAAAATACATAAATTTGGGGACCCAAAGAAAACTGTGTTCATTTTTCCCAAAAAAAAGTTAACCACAGGGGAGCTTTGCAAGAGCCTTTGTCCAAGGGCATGCTTAAAGAATGATAGATTTAAAGTTTGCTTTCTTTGGCATGGAAAGTTCCCGGAGTCTCCTTATATCTTTTCTTGATACTTTGTGTGCATTCTAAGAGGTTGTGGGGGATTGTGACTTGGCACCATCCTCCTTGCATGCAAATCTCTAAACTAAAGCAAAAGATCTGATGATACACTCACACAGACAGATGACGGGAAAGGAAATAAAGAGGGGGAAATAGTCAGTAGATTTTAATAAGACTGGCTTAATTTAGTGTAACCAATGGTCCTGTGACTAATTAAAGCACACACTAAATAATGAAGTGTTGGCTTGAAAAGGCTTTCCATAAATGTTGTAAACAATAACTGCTGCTAATAATACTATCACATGAAGTCAAAGAATATCCACAACTGCACTTACTGCTGTTTTGCCGCATGCAGTTTGAATCCTTAAGTCACAAATATAAGATGAAGTCTATTTATAGATACCATTTCCTTAGCAGACACTAATTAAGAATGAGGAAAATAATGAGACAACCTTGGTAAGTGAAGGACAGAGGAGAAACAAATGACTCTCTCCAAGGTATTCCCACAGCTCTGGCCTTGAAAGAAGGGGGCAAGGCAGGAACGTCAGGAAATAAAGATGTGAGGGTGAGCCTGGCAGGGAGGGAAGCTGAACATGTCCCATATCCAGACCAGACAGACATTGCGTCAAGAGCACGCCATGGTACGTTATCATGGATTGAATTGTGTCCCCCAAAAATATGTGTATCCATTGGACTAGTCCATGATTCCCAGTATTGTGTGATTGTTCACCATTTTGTCATCTGAAGTGATTTCCCTATGTGTTGTAAATTCTAGCTCTACGATGTTGATGTGATGGGATTAACGGCAGTTATGTCAGCGAGACAGGACTCAATCTACAAGACTGGATTGTGTCTTGAACCAATCTCTTTTGAGATATAAAAGAGAGAAGCGAGCAGAGAGACATGGGGACTTCATACCACCAAGAAAGAAGCACTGGGAGCATAGTGCGACCTTTAGACCCAGAGTCTCTGCGCTGAGAATCTCCTCAACCAAGGGAAGACTGATGACAAGGACCTTCCTCCAGAGCTGACAGAGAGAAAAGGATTTCCCTTGGAGCTGACGCCCTGAATCTGGACTTGTAGCCTCCTAGACTGTGAGAAAATTAATTTCTGTTTGTTAAACTTATCCACTTGTAGTATTTCTGTTATAGCAGTACTAGATAACTAAGACAGACATCGAATAGTAAGGGGAAACCAGAGACAAAAAGAGAGAGGGGTGTGACCAAAACCTAACCAGTTGCCATCAAGTTGATTCTGACTCATGGTGACCTCATGTGTTGCAGACTTGAACTGCACTCCATAGGGTTTTCAAGGCTGTGACCTTTTGAAAGCAGATTGCCAGGCCTTCTGAGGCTCCCCTAGGTGGGTTCAAACCACCAACTTTAAGTTAGTAGTTGAGCACTTAACTGCTTGTGCTACTCAAGAACACCAAAATCAGTCCTATCTATCTATCTGTCTGTCTGTCTGTCTATCTACGTATCTACTTACCTACCTATCTAGAAAGAAAGATTTACTTCAAAGGGTTGGCGTATGTGATTGTGGGGGGCTGGCAAGTCCAAAATCCACAGGTCAGGTGACAGGCTGGAGATTCCTGAGGGCTTGCATCTCAAGATCCATGGGTCAGGTGACAGGAAGAGTACAAAGAGTAAAGTTCTGCCAAAATATCTATTTATATTCTGAAGGTGAGAACACAGCCTAGGAAAACGCACTTTTCAACTGATTGGTTATATTAGATTACATTATGGAAAGTAATTACAATGCAATTTAGATTACATTATGGAACAGCAGTTTGACAGCATTTGGCCAAACAAGTGAGAACCATAGCCTAGCCAAGTGGATGCACAAAATTAACTATTACAATAGTCATGCCATCACTCTAGACTAGGAATCTGGTAGAAGAGTGTGTGTTTTGTGGGGATCTGTTAGGAAGCGTAGGTAAGGACAGTAGATAAGAACTTCAGTTTTGGGTACCTTGGCTTCATGCGTCTTTAGGATGTCTGGATGGATATGTCCAGTGGAGAACTGGAAATAATGCCAGGAGTACAGAATAAAGGTGGAAGTTGATAAAAGGATTTGAAATTTACCAGCTTAGAGATGACAGCTGATACAAAGAAGTAGAGAAGAGCTCCAAATCAGGCTTTTGAGAGGGAGATGAAAGAAAAAAAGACCCCACAAAGGATATTGAAAAGAAAGAGTCAAAGACTAAAGAGAGAACATGGTCAAAGAACTTGGGGGGTATGGGGGGAGGGAAGCACTTGAGTATGACGCTAAAGCCTAAAAGGGGTCCATTAGATTTGGAAGCCAGGAAGTCCTTGATAAACATGCTGATATAAGTTTTAATAATGTGATGATAGAAAACAGAATGGAGGTGAGAATGGAAAGACATTTGTTCTTCTGCTATAGCCAAAAACTAATATAGAAAAAATACCAGGTAGTTGTGTGTGAACTAAGAAGATATGCTCTTTGCTTTGAGCACCAAGCCTTGCTCTCTTCATATCTTTGCCATTGTTGATTAGACATCATGCCTATGGTGAGCATAGAAATCCTAGAGAAGTTACTGAACGAATTTTCCTTCTTGATTTTTCCAAAGAATTCATCAAAACTCAATGACAATGGGCAAACACAAAGGTAAGTGTGACCAAAAAATCCCAGAAACCCAAACCCATTGCCGTCGAGTCGGTTCCGACTAATAGCAACCCTATAGGACAGAGTAGAACTGCCCCATAGTTTCCAAGGAGTGCCTGGTAGATTCAAATTGCCAACCTGTTGGTTAGCAGCTGTAGCTCTTAACCACTATGCCACCAGGGTTTCCCAAGTGTCACCAGGCCCTGAAATTACATTCACCTATGTCCTAGTATCCTTTGCCAAACTCAGTCTTGGCCTCTGTTTCTCCATTTACTCAGTAAGTATGGGGTCTGTCTCTTTGTTCTTGTGAATGAGGCCACCCAGCAAGATGTGCCTAGATACTTTGCCTCCTAGGACACACCCATCTATTGGCTCTTTTTGATCCAAGATATACTTTTTCCACAACCTGGCCAAAGCCCAGTCTCACACAGAGGTATGAAGATGAACATAATTTCAATTTGCAGAGGCAAGCTGGGCATAATTCGGCTTTTAATTTTGGAGATGATATCTCTTTTGAGCTGATTTGTCACTCTGGACTCCCCAAATTAGTAAAAATGAAGCTGAATATAGACAGGAAGGAGAAAACACCTCAATCAGCCCACAGACATGACCTTGGAGGAAAAGGGGAAAGTGCTTTTCCAACAGTATGGCTGGGCTACTCAAGGATCCGTGCACCTGAGAACACCAGCGTCAGCAATAGGGGAAACCCCACCAAAAGTTCAGGATGGGAATATAGGAATTACTCTACCACAGGCACTCAATCTTTACACAAATCCTAGAGGAAACACGCTCTTTTCACAGGAAACCTTTGCTGTTTCTCAAATAATCCCTAAAAAAAGAGTTGCTAGATGTCCCATAATGAATAAAACTGCTGATAGGAATGGAAAAAGTTTATGAAGGATTTTTAAACCCAAAATACCATATGTGGGGTCAGAACATTTTATTTATACCTTTGCCTGATACCTCGCCCACGCACACAGGATTAAGGAAGAAATATATGGTCTCCTGCTGGCCCAGAACTCTCTGAGGCTCTCCCCACTGGCCTAAAGGGAGCGCCTCTGACCCAGGGCCAAACTTCGATCCACAGCATAAAACGCCTTTTCACATTGGGAGGAAAAGTAATGGAGAGTAGAATTTAGAATAGTAAACATAGTCTGTATATTTTGTTTTTATTTCAGTCTACAAATAAAAATAAGCCTAAATGGCCTCTTTTGGCATGGGATTATAGGTTAAAAAATAAATCTACCAAGCATTATATAATAGTAAGATAAGAATAATTAAGAACAGTATATTTCCTTTTAAAAACCTTGATGGATAACCTTTAAGATGTTTTGAGGGTTGTGTTCGGGCCACACACATCATGGGCAATATTTTTTCTTTTTACAAAAAAGCAAAGCTAATTTCACTTAAAATAGAATGAGGTCTACGGGTCTTGCATTTATCAAAGAAATAAGTATTTTGTTTTTATCATACAAAATTATCTGTAACTATTTCAAGGAAATTAGAACAAAACCCAAACACATGCAGGCATACATGCACGTACACTAGGAATGTCTGTGGAAAAAGAGACCTCAGCGAGCCTTTTATTGGAATTAAATTTTGAAACTCGAGAGAGGTGAATGCACTAAATGCCACTGAGCTGTACTCTTTAAAATGGCTAATTGCATATTACGTGATTTTACCTTAATTAAAAAAAAAAAACTTAAATAAGATTTAATCTTGTTTTCTGCCCTTCCGCGATTCCAGAGCTTGCCTGAGCGGAACCAGAACCTTGACAGACAGAGGGTAATAGAATACAACAGGGACACAGAGTTCTAATTTTGACCTAGGTTTTTCCCCTACTTCCACTCAGGAGTCCTTACGTGACTTTGACCTTAGCGATTTCCATTTCCCTCAAACCCCTTCTTCACGTGGTAGGGGGAATGGAGTAAAGGAGCCCCACCCGGCAGGCCTCCAAGAACAGGGGGAAGCGAGTTCTGTCCTCCTTCGGAAGTATCTCCTCCACAGAGACTGTGTGGATGGAGCAGAGAAGCCTGAGATACTCAGGATTTCTGCTATGGCATGGCAGTCTCTTTGGAGCAAAGTATGGTTGGAATAAGAGTGAGGTGAGGAAGTGAGGCTGTTGTGTGGCATTGAGTGGCAATTACATGAGTGTTTATCAAACATGGTCTCATGTGATCCTCGCACAGTCCTTCAAGGTGAGCTCTGTTTATCCTCACCAATGTGGAGTAAGCTGAAGGCAGGAGATGTGAACAACTCACCTAAGACCACACCACCACTAATGGGCCTAGGATTCAAGTACAGTTTGTTCTGACTCCAGGGCTCTTGATCTTCTCACAACACTGGAATGTTCGCTATGATCACCAGAAGACTTGTTGACTCACTGCATTTACTCCATTCCCTCATCCGTCGATTCCTTCATTCCCTCATTCATTCATTTCAATATTTATAAAGTGAGCCAGAATTGATTCGAAGGCAAGTAACAACAACTATGTCATTGATGGTTCAGTGGTAGAATTCTCACCTTTTGTGTGGGAGACCCAGGTTTAAGTCCCAGCCAACACACCTTATGTGCAGCCACCATTCATCTGCCAGTGGAGACTTACATTCTGCTATGATGTTGAATAGATTTCAGAGGAGCTTCCAGACTAAGATGGACTAGGAAGAAAGGCCAGGCAACCTATTTCCAAAAATCAACCAGTAAAAACTCTATGGATCACAATGGTTCCATCCACAACTATTAATGTGGATGGTGCAGGACTGGGCAGTGTTTCATTCTGTTGCGCATCGGGTCGCCATGAGTCAGGGGCCAATTCAACAGCAGCTAACAGCAATAACATATGTTGAGTCCTGTGCTAGATTCTAGAAACACAACAGAACAATACAAACATGGTCCTGCTCTCAGCTTAGGAATGACTGCCAAGTAAATGTGCAATTATAAGGGAATGTGACAGCAGGAGAGACTCATTGATAAGTGGGGGATCAGGAAACGATTCTTAGAGGAAATGGACATTTAAGTTGAGACCTGGAGAATGAATATTAATTAGGCAAAAAAGAAAGAGAAAGGTTGTTCTGTAAGAAGGAAATGTGTGTATAATGACTCCAAGAGAGATAGAGGAACTGAAAGAATTCTGAGGTGTTGAGTGGCACAAGTTGAGAGGCAGAGTCAAGCTGGTACAGGAGCAAAGCCAGCAGTCTCTCATAATCAAAGGCTTGTGAAGGCTTTGAACTTTACCCTGGTGGCAAGAACGAAGCAATGAAAAGCTTTACATAAGATCACAGTTAAAGAAGACTGTGGCTGAGTGTGGAGAATGGATGGGAAGAGAGAGCAAGATGGCCACCAGGGCACCAATTATGTGGCAGTGACATGGTGGCAAGGATGGAGAGCGGTAGGTGAGATTGACAGCAGGAGACTTGGCCACACTTGGTGACTGGGTCATGGGCACGGGCTCGTAGAAAAGGAGAAGCAGTTTTGGGGATGAATACCATAAGTGAAATTTGAATATGTTGCATTTGAGATGTCTGTGTGATACCAGGAGACAAGTGTCCAGATATCCTCCCTTCCTCCCCACTTCTTTCTCCTCCTCTTCTCTTCACTACTACCTCCTGCTCCAGTAAATACCCAGCCCTGCTCCTGAACTCTGATCACCATTACACATGGGGGAAGGGGTGAAGGACCTCATTTCCTTTAGCCTGAAAATAATCAGAGCTATGACTATATAACCAGTAACCAGTTGTGGTAAAGTGGATTCCCAGACATGGCAACCTCATGTGTGTCAGAGTAGAACTAGAAAAACCCAAAAAATCAAACTCACTGCTGTCAAGTTGATTCTGACTCATAGCAACCCTATAGGAAGAGTAGAATTGCCCAATAAGGTTTCCAAGGCCATAAATACTTATGGAAACAGACTGCCACATCTTTTCTCCCTCAGAACAACTGGTTGGTTCGAACCACGGACCTTTTGGTTAGCAGCTCAGTGCTTTTAACCACTGGGCCACCAGAGTTTCTTAGTAGAACTATGCTCCATAACGTTTTCAATGGCTGGTTTTTCGGGAGTAGATGGCTCGGCTTCTCTTGCAGGGTGTCTCTGGTTAACTCAAACCTCCAACCATTCGGTCAGCAGCCACACGCGTTTACTGTTTGCACCACCTAGGGACACCTACGAACCAATGATTACATAGGAAGTCCTAAACCTCCGCCTGTTAAACGAAGATGCACTCTTGCCCCTAAATCTTTAGCTTTTGTTGAAGTTTTATTCAGCTCAGGATACGTCACACAGGAACACACATACAGGATCTGACTACCTTCATTTGACCAAGCACGGCTTGGTCCCTCCCAGAGCACCAGGTTCCTTCCCAACGTGTGCTGAAGACCTGGAATAAATCCCACCACCTCCAGCTCAGAGATGCTAAACGGTACCAGCAAAGGAAGCTCCCCAGGAAGACAATGGGTGTTCGTGGACTCGCCTGCTCCTGGCTGTCTGCCTGCCTCCTGCCTCTGGCCCACCACGGAGCAGGAGTTCCTCTGTCCCCAGAATCTGCATTAGCTCCCAGAATCTCCAGCTTGCTCCTGACCTCCTCAGCAAAGGCTTTGGGGAGCACGGAGAGGATGCGGCCTCATAAAGGAGGACTCCTTTGTGGAAGCCCTGGCCTGGCCCTGCCAGAAGCTCTCAGAGTGCTTTTGGCAATGGCCAGGGAAGCTTGTCGGCCAGGAGTGAGGAGCACCTACAGCTCCTTAGGAAGATGTGCGATTGGCTTCCCGGGGTGCCTCACAAGCAGGAGGGTTTGGACCATCATAGCGGTGCTTTCTATGGACCCTTCTGCCCAAAGCCGCCTCCAGAGGGCGCTCTTTCAACTTAACCCGTCAAGGGAAGAGAGTGTGTAATTACAAACGGGGGCAAGGAGGAGAGAGTAAGAGTGAAGAGGAATGGGATAGTCTCCTCCTTCCCTTTCCCTTCTACCTTAAACCTCAGCATCACATTCACAAAAGCTTCCAAGACGGAATTAAAGGCGGGCAGCAAAGTCATCTTTTGCTAATCACAAAATACTTCAAACACAACGGTTCATACATTTTGCAGGTGCAGATCTTAAATTGTTCCTGATTTGTTTGCCTTAGCTTCTGGGTGGGGCCCTCATTTTCCCTGGCTCCGGCTCCCTGGCGAAGCCTCTTCTCATGCAACTCGGCTCTGGCTCCGTGAACAACTAACTCCCCAGGAATGGGTATTGCAGAGCAGGCGGCGCTGGCTTTCAGCCCTGTAGGCAGGGGTGGTTTCCCAGGGAACGGCTCACGCACAGGCCAGAAGCAGGGCTGGCCCTCTGGGCCCTGCCAGGAACAGCCTCCTCCGCAGAGGTGCCGTGATTCCTCCGCAGCCCCAGGCCAGCTGTCTCCAGCTCCCGATTACCAGGCAGGTTGCTTAATCCTCTGACAGCTTCTCTGCTTCAGGTCACTTACTCTCTGTGGCACCTGCAGCCTCTGTGACCTGTCACAGCTCCTGTTCCACCTCACCCTGACTCGAACCGGAAACTGCATTCCCGACAGCAGACATGGTTACCTCTGTGGATGCCAGGAAGACCTGGAGGGACAGGGAAGCTGAGATGCAATAAAGTGGGCTCCTTCATCTGGAATTCTTCGGTTCCTCGGACTGCTGTAACAGTACCACAAAGCAGGAGGCTTTAAAGAAGAAAAATGGATTGTCTCACAGTTTTGGAGGCTAGGGGTCTGAATTCAGGGTGTTGGCAGGTCTATGCTCCCTCTGAAGGATCTGAGGAAGATCTTTTCTTCAACCTCCCAGCTTCCGGTAGCTCCAAGCGTTCCTTCCATCTTCACATAGTTGTCTGTCTGTCTTTCCTGTGTATCTCTCTGTACCTCTTCTCAGATCAGATTGGGAACCCCCCCCCCCCCACTACAGTATGAGCTTAACTGATAACATTTTTACAGGTTATTTCCAATCCAGGCTACATTCACATGTACCAGGGGTTAGGACAACATACCATTTTGGAGGACAAAATTCAATCCTTATACCTCTCAATCTAGCTCTTCCAAACGGGAAGAATCTCCTCCATGGCACTTTCTTTTTGCCTATGTATGACGCAGAGCGCATGACTGGTTTTGTGTCCCTGTTCACGTGGTGTAGAGCCAAATGTATGGCCTGTCTCTTACAAACGCACCAGAAATTACAGTGTGCTTTTTGTCCATTAACTTCATTTCCAGATTCATCTTTCTCTCCTGTTCTCATTTCCCCTTTGCCTTTTTTCTGTACTTAATTTTATTTTATCTTGTTGTCTTGTACCCTTTTTGCATCTCTAAATTCTTCTCTGCAACGGCCAGGAAATCAGCAGTCAGTGTGGTGGACTTGCCTACAGAACCCCCTTCCAAAGCCTCTGCAGAGCACAACAAGATCCTTCTCCCACAGCGCCACCCCTTTATACTCCTCCTCTGCTGATCGCTGCACAGAAGGAAGCTGATTGTATTTCAGATGACCAGTTTCAGCCCCAGATCTGGCTGACCTTGGGCTGGGACCTTGAGCTTAAAACACCAGATTCAGTTTTGACAGGCTAAGTGGAAAAAGTCTTAGACCTGGCCTGTCACTAACTGTGTCTTTTGGCAAGCGTGGTGACCTTTTGATCCCCAATTTCCTCATCTCTAAAATGGAGACAGGAACACTGACCCCCCAGGTTTGTGTGAGGAGAGCTCACCCTCCCCCCTCTCCTAACCATGCTCACTCTTGCCTCTCATCAGCACACCTGTCAGCACACCTATCAGCACACCTGTCACCTCCACCTGCAAGGGCTTTCCTCACCCCCTCTGCCACCCGTGCAAGCGCAGGTTTACTGTGTCCTGCTCCCTTTGTGAATCCTTCTCTAACCGAGAGTACACTATAATATTTACATAGCACTTTATAGCTTTTGGAGCCCTGGTGGCACAGCGGTTAAGAGCTATAGCTGCTAACCAAAAAGTCAGCATTTAGAATCCACCAGCCGCTCCTTGGAAACCCTATGGGGCAGTTCTACTCTGTCCTGTAGGGTCGCTATGAGTGGGAATCGACTCAGCGGCAACTGGTTTGGTTTGGTTTTACAGCTTACGGGTTGGGTGGTATAAACAGTTAACACACTCAAGCTGCTGACTGAAAGGTTGAGGGTGCCTCAGAAGAAAGGCCTGATGATCTAGTTCCAAAAATCAGTCATTAAAAACCCTATGGAGCACAGTTCTACTCTGACACACATGGGGTGGCTGTGCATCAGAATCAACTCAAAGGCAACTGGTTTGTTTTGTTTCCTTTTTTACAGCTTACAAAGTGCTTCATACATACAATCTCTTGGAATCTTCAATCTTCTCAATCAATCCAGAGAGGTGGACAGATTTAAGAAAATATCTTTATTTCATGACACTCAAATTTTCCAGACTGTCTGGAAATTCCTTCCTTTCCCTAGTGCTCTCTAAGTATGTTTGTCCTGTTTCTCCACCAATATTTTAAACTCCTTTAGGTGAAGATCACATCATTTATTATCTGCCCCATGCCACAACATCTTCATCCAGAAATGTACACAGCTTGCTATGTACATTTTCTAAGTCCTCAGTTATGCCCATTTCTAATATATGTCGGGGCTTCTGGTGGACCATACAACTCTTCTGAGCATTGATGGAGGGACTGAAAGTCTATAAGAGTCAAGAAAAGGCTCCTTTGGTGCATTTCCCTGAACTTACAATCTTTGTCATACAGGCTGAAATTAATTAAATATACAGGTGTCGTGGATCACCTGTTGTTATACCAAGTAGATAAACCAAGAAACTTCACAGTACATGTAGAAATTTTTGAAATGGTGTATCTTTGGCTATGTATATTTTCACCAAAAAAAAAGTCCTCCAAGGTTGAGTGTTGACATGTCATAGGGTTGTTAACCAATATCATAAACAATACGTGTACTGACTGTTTAATGAGAAACCATTTGTTCTGTAAACCTTCATCTAAAGTACAGTTTAAAAAAAAAAAGAAATCTCACAGTGCTTTTTTTCTGGAAATAGCAAATAATCCTCTCTCCCTTCCAGGTTTGCTCTCCTATGTCTCAGGATTTTTTTTTTTTTTTTCCTTTCCCCTGAAAAAATGCGAAGTCAAGTGACAGAATATATTGTTACTCTCTTTTCACAAAGGAAAAACTGAGACAAGAAGTGGAAAGCCACGCAAAATATCCCATGACCAGCCAGGGACCCTAAACGCAGAACTCTGGACTCCAAATACAAGAAGTCTCCTTACGAAAAACTTCTGCTAGGTTCAGAACTTTGGCCATATGACAGAGAAAGAAAATGAGTGGTTTCCCAGACCGAGCTCAGGCAGAGCAGTGCTGATGGGCCTTCCACTCCCCTTGAGTGTGTGGACCACTGTCCGCAGCCTGCAGGGTGAGAGCCCTTGCCTGTAAACCAGACTTCAGTGACCCAGAAGAAAGGGGTGCTATGAGCCAGAACTGCAGAGCGCTGCCCCATCTTGGTTAGACTTCTACAAGCCAGCACCCCCAGCTGGCCTGCAAGAGAGAAGCACCCATAAACCAGCTAACCTGCAACACCACCTTCCTGTCTGTGATGGTTCATTTTATGTTTCAGCATGGCTAGGCTGTGGTGGCCGAGTATACTAACACCTCATCAATTAAGATTAGCTGCAAGGAAGGCTAATTCATAGCCCACATGAACCACGTCTTCATCTATCCTGAGACCAGAAGAACTAGATGGTGCCCAGTTACCACTACCGACTGTTCTGACCAGGGACACAGTAGATGGTTCCAGGTACAGTGGGAGAAAAACGTAGAACAAAACTCAAATTCTTAAAAAGGCCAGACTTAACGGATGAGTAGAGACTAGAGGAATTCCCAAGACTATTGTCATTCAATACCCTTTAACTTGGAACTGAAACCACTCTCAGAGGTCACCTTTCAGCTAAATAGCAGATTGGAGCATAAAATAAACAATATCACTAGTGAGTATTGAGCTCCAAAAAAACAAAGTTGTCCATAATACCAAATGGTGGACATTTATCCTAAAACAAAGAGGAGAAGGTAAGGGTAGGGTGGGGTAGGGAAGCTAGACTAATGGAAAGGGAACAACCAGAATGGAAAGAAAGAGAAGGTTGACACATTGTGGAAAATGTAAAGAATGTCACTGAACAATATGTATAGGAATTGTTAAATGTGAACCTAATTTGCTGGGTAAACTTTCACCAAAAATACAATAAAAACTTTTTAAAAAAGAAAGTCTAATCTAAACTATATTGTTGTGTTTGTGTGCCATGGAGTCTACTCTGACTCATAGCAGCCCCATGTGACAGAGTAGAACTACTCCATAGGGTTTTCTAGGCTGTGATCTTCACAAGAGTAGATTGTCAGATCTTTTTTCCTGTGGAGCCACTGGGTGGGTTCAAACATGCAACATTATGGTTAGCAGCTGAGCACTTAACCATTCCATCGCCATGGCTCCTTAATCTAAACTATAGAAATTTATAAAATGTCATTTAATTAATTAACAGCGCATAAAATAATGTGTTGTCTGTTAGATATTTTAAAGTGGGATAGTAGATTTGGCAAGGGATCCAGAACCTTCCATGCCTGCATTTTGTTCTGCCCCAATCACACCTTCCCCTCAGAACCTTCCCCGCTTTTACTTCCCAGAAGTTTCTGATAGCGATGTATGCAGACAAAATGAGAATCTTGTTCATTCATTTATTCATCAAATATAACTTGACCTCCTACTATGAGCCAAACACAGCTCTAGGCCTTCAGTTACAATGTTGATGATATAGTTTAGGGTGTAGTAGGGGAGAAGGACATTAAACAAACCCAGCATGGTCCTCCTTGGGACTGGGCTATGGAGAGGTATCTCATGTTCTTTTTGCTTAGGCCAGACGCCTTTACCCCTTGGCTCACTCCCATTCACATGCAAACGTAGCATCCAGGGGAAGAACTCCAAGGGCAGAAAGGTTCTCCTTCAGACAAAGAGCTGAACTGATCTCTTCTATCCACCCCATTTTTTCCACAGCAAGGCAGGAGAGCAACCCAGGCCTCTCATCACATAAAGGTTATAGAGGAGAGGAGCAGAGACAGCACAAGAGCTAGAGTGAGAGCATGAGTAAAAGAAAACAAAGCTGAGAATCACAGCCCAGGACCAAGACCAAACAATGCCTCCACCCGCCCCGTTTTAGCATACAGAGAACTTCTAGGGTTTGGATTGAGCAGGAGGGAGAGGAAAGGCACAACAGACAGAAGAGGCTGGTGCTCTTCGGTGGAGGCCAATGCCAGTCACTGTCGAGTTGATTCCGACTCATGGTGACCCCATGTGTGTCAGAGTAGAACTGTGCTCCACAGGGTTTTCAATGGCTGATTTTTCAGAAGTAGATCTCCGTAGAGGCATAGTGCGGGTAACAAGTGCTGAGGAGCAGTCTTTAAGCTGTGCCCACCCCCAACGTCAAGATGAATAGATACTGATAGTGGCAATGCCTCAGCAGAAATGCCTTTCCCCCTTTTGTCGGCCTGCCTCAGTCAGGTGTCTTTCATATTTGTGGCACCTCAGAATCTCAATTGGAAAGTGACCTTCTACCCCCCTACACATCTGGATCTCCAGGCCTTTCTTCGAAGTCACCACTGGGCAGTGCAAATAGTTAACACACTCAGCTGCTAGCCAAAGGGTTGGAGGTTCCAGTGCATTTTCCTCATCCTCTTCTCTGCAGCCTGCAAATGACATCTCTCCTTGCTCCTTCCCTGTTATAAGAACAAAGCCTCCTGCATAAACAGGTAGGAAAACAAATACCAGTGGAGGGAGGGGTCTGAGTATTGTCTTCACTAGCCTTGAATCAAAACAGCCAAAAGCCCCTGAAGGCATCTGAATTCTTACTTTGGGCCTACGGATGTACTATGTGAAAAGCAAGAGAAGACTAAACGTGGAGCCTCCTCTTTGCACTAGCACACCAAATGGAAAAATAAAATGGAATATATGCAACAATGAGCAGGAAGTGAACCTGGTGCCCCAAGCCATACCGGAAATATCTTGCTGGGCTACATGCTGGTTGTCTTTTTTATCTGATATTATTTTAATGGACAGAGAGAAGGGTAAGGGAAAATGCAATTTAAAGAATACTTATTTATACTTAATTTTTGAAGTCAGTAATTCATATGGTTCAAAATCCAAAATGGATGAACAAGTACATGAATGTTTCCCATCTGTCTCCAAAAACTCCATTTCTTCCCCATAAACAGCCAACATTAATAGATTTTGCTTATCTTTCAAGATACACATACAGGCAAATGCTTACACATGTTTTTCCCTTTCTTACACAGTGGTAGCATACGTACACAATATTCTATGGGTGGCACAGATGGTTTGTGCTGAACTGCTAATCTAAAGGTTGGAGGTTTGATCCCACCCATCTGTGAGGAGGAAGAAAGGCCTGGTATCTACTTATATAAAAATCATGTGAAGAAAATCCAGTTCTACTCTTTAACACTGTAAGTCAGAATCCACTCGATGACAACAGGTTATCTGGTTTTGGGGGGTTTGTTTTTTTGGTGTTTTTTCCATTTAGAAATATAACTTGAAGATATTTCCATACTATCACATAAAAACGTTCTTATTGCCTTTGCAACTGGGTAGTATGATTCCATTGTACGAATGCCTAATGGTTTCTTTATACACCAATCACTAAGGCCAAAAATGAAGAAATTGAAGATTTTTACCAGCTTCTGCAGTCTGAAATTGACCAAACATTCAATCAAGATGCATTGATAATTACTGGTGATTGGAATGCAAAAGTTGGAAAAAAAGAAGGATCAGTAGTTGGAAAAATATGGCCTTGGTGGTAGAAACAATACCCAAGATCTCATGATAGAATTTTGCAAGACCAATGGCTTATTCATCGCAAATAACCTTTTTCAACAACATGAATGGTGACTGTACAGGTAGACCTTGCCGGATGGAATACACAGGAATTGAATCCACTACATCTGTGGAAACAGACAATGGAGAAGTTTAATATCATCAGTCAAAACAAGACCAGGGGCCAACTGCAGAAGAGACCATCAATTGCTCATGTGCAAGTTCAAATTGAAGCTGAAGAAAATTTTTTAAAACTACATGAGAGCCAAAGTACAACCTTGAGTATATCCCACCTGAATTTGGAGACCATCTCAAGAATAGATTTGCCACATTGAACACTAATGACTGAAGACCAGACAAGTTGTAGGATGACACCATGCTCATCATACCTGAAGAAAGCAAAAGGTCATTAAAAAGACAGGAAAGAAAGAAAAGGCCAAAACAGATGTCAGAAGAGACTCTGAAACTTGCTCTTGAACATAGAGTAGCTAAAGCAAATGGAAAAAATGATGAAGTAAAAGGGCTGAACAGAAGATTTGAAAGGGCAGTTCAAGAAGATAAGTAAAATATTAGAATGAAATGTAAAAACACCTGGAGTTAGAAAATCAAAAGGGAAAAACTTTGCTCAGCATTTCTCAAGCTGAAAGAACTGAAGAAAAATTTCAAGCCTTGAGTTGCAATATTGAAGGATTCTACAGGGAAAATATTCAACAACACAGGAAGCACCAAATGAAGATGGAAGGAATACGCAGAGTCACTGTACCAAAAAGAATTGGTCGACATTCAACCACTTCAGGAGGTAATATATGATCAAGAACTGATGGTATTGAAGGAAGAAGTTCAAGCTGCACTGAAAGCATTGAGGAAAAACAAGGCTCCAGGAATTGGCAGAATACTAACAGAGATGTTTCAACAAACAGAGGCAATGCTGGAAACAGTCCCTTGTCTATGCCAGGAAATTTGGAAGACGGCCACCTGGTCACCCAACTGGAAGAGATCCATATTTACGCCCATTCCAAAGAAAGGTGATCCAACAGAACATGGAAATTATTGAACAACATCATTAATGCCACATGGAAGTAAAAATTTGCTGAAGATAATTCAAAAATATTTGCAGCAGTACATTGACAGTGAACTGCCAGAAATTCAAGCTGGATTCAGAAGAGAAAGTGGAACCATGGAAGGAAGGATATTATGCTGGTGTTGAACGTATCTTGGCTGAAAGCAGAGAATACCAGAAAGATGTTTACCGGTGTTTTGTTGACTATGCAAAGGCATTCAACTGTGTGGATCATAACAAATTATGGACAACATTCCAAAGAATGGGAATTCCAGAACACTTAATTGTGCTCGTGAGGAACATGTACATAGACCAAGAGGCAGTCATTCGAACTGAACAAGGTGTTATTGCGTGATTTAAAGTCAGGAAAGGTGTGCGTCGGGGTTATATCATTTCACCATACTTATTCAATCCATGTGCTGAGCAAAAAATCTGAGCATCTGGACTATATGAAGAAAAATATGGCATCAGGATTGGAGGAAGGCTCATTAACCACCTGTGATAAGCAGATGACACAACCTTGCTTGCTGAAAGTGGAGAGGACTTGAAGCACTTACTAATGAAGACCAAAGACCTCTGTCTGCAGTATGGATTACACCTCTACATAAAGAAAACAAAAGTCCTCACAACTGGACCAATAAGAAACATCATGATAAACGGAGAAAAGACTGAAGTTGTGAAGCATTTCATTTTACCTGGATCCACTATCAATGCCCACGGAAGCAGCAGTCAGGAAATCAAACAACATATTGCACTGGGCAAATCTGCTGCAAAAGGCCTCTTTAAAATGTTGGAAAGCAAAGGTGTCAAGTGACTTTGAGGACTAAGGTATGCCTGACCCAAGCCAGGGTATTTTCAATTGCCTCATATACATGTGAAAGCTGGACAATGAATACGAAAGATCGAAGAAGAGTTGATACCTTTGAATTATGGTGTTGGCGAAGAATATTGAATATACCATAAACTTCCAGAAGAAGGAACAAACATGTCTTGGAAGAAGTACAGCCAGAGTGCTCCTTAGAAGCCAGGATGGTGAGACTTCATCTTACATACTTCAGACATGTTTACCAGGAAGGACCAGTCCCTGGAGAAGGACATCATGTCTGGTAAAGCAGAGGGTCAGTGAAAAAGAAGAAGATCCTCAATGAGATGGATTTACACAGTGGCTGTAACAATGGGCTCAAACATAGCAACAATGGTGAGGATGGCGCAGGACAGGGCAGTGTTTCGTTCTGTTGCACACAGGGGCACTAGGAGTCCAAATCGACTCCGAGGCACCTAACAACAACAGTATGGTTCCTTTAACCAGCACCATCGATGAGTATCTTCATTGTCTTCAACCTCTTGCTATTCATACAACGCTACAACAGCCTCATACGTGCATCAGTCCATTCTTGGGTGGGTGTATTTGTGGGATAAATTCTCAGAACTAAATGCTGAGTCATACAATATGTGCATTTGTAATTTTGATAGATATTACCTAATTGTCTTCCAAAAATGTTGGTCCAATTTACACTTACACTTACAGCGTAAGAGAGCGTCTCTTTCCCCACATCCTCAGTAACTTAGATGTCAAATGTTTTGCTTTTTGCCAATTTGAAAGATCATAAACGGTCCCTCGGAATACTGTAATTTGAGTTTCTCTTATTCTGGGTAAGGTTGAATATCTTTGCCTGGGTTTAAATGAGCCATTTATCTTTATTTTTTCTATGAAAACTGACTATAATTTTTGCCAATTTCTTGTGGGTTTGTTGATGTTTTATTCTTTTGTAGAGCTGTTTATGTGGGAAAGAAGCCCTGGGTCTATGGTATGAGATGCACTTTTTCTTCAGTTTTGGACATTTCTTTTTTGGCTACACTTGTGCTAAGTTTTGGCCAAGCAAAAGTTCTTTGGTTTGATTGGGCTGAATTGTCAGTCTTTCTTTTGTGGCTCCTGGATTTTGTGTCTTAACAAAGTCCCAAATCCTTCCCAAATCTGAGGATAGAAAATAATTCTCCTATGATTTCCTCTATTAAGTTTCTATTTTCTTTTTAACAATTAAATTTCTGATTCTCATAGAAATTTATCCCACATAAATGTGAGATATGATTCCAAATTTATTTTTATTTATTTATGGAAAGTCTTTTGTTCCAATATTAGTTACCCAACAATCCACCTATAATGAGTTCAAGGAAGTCTGGGGCTAATCAAGGAAAAAGACATGACTATGAGATATCAACGTCGCACAACAAGGTGTTTATCGGGGCCAACACATTGACAGCCACATGCAGGGGACGGTCCCCCACAGCAGGAGGTCTTCCAGAGGCAAGCAGCACAGGGAGCCACCAGTAGGAAAAGAGGGCATGGAAATCCTTGGGGAAGAGGAGAAGGGAAAGGGGAGGCCTACTGCACCTATGTAGTGTCCCCCAGTAGCAACTTAAGGAGTCTCTGGGTCAGAGAGTTTGGAAGGACAGTAGTAGGTGGGTGTCCTTATAACTTGTTTTTGTTATTAGTTGCTGCCAAGTTGATTTCGACTCACAGTGACCCCATATGACAGAGTAGGACTGCTCCATAGTGTTTTCTTGGCTGTAATCTTTACGGAAGAAGAGCACCAGGCCTTTCTTTCAAGGAGCCTCTGGAGGAGCTCAAACCATCAACCTTTCAGTTAGCAGCTGAATGCATAACCATCTGCACCACCAGGGCTCCTGTAACTACAGGCTTGTATCTTATCTAGGGCTAGCAGGTGTTGGGTGTGGTTTCTCAGGGCACGTAAAGCAGACTAGTTCTAAGCAGCTAAAAATCTCCTTATCTGGGCTATTTTTTACAACAATTGGATATATGCAAATTTGAGCTTGATGTCAGCTGGCCTTTGGGACTAACAGGTCTCAGCTTGCTATGAAGAAGTCAATAACCTGGGACCAATACACAGAGGGCATCTTTGGCTCATTTATATAACACTATGTCTTTTCAGAACATGGACTGACTTGAGATGCCGTCTTTATTTGATGCTGAGGGTCTAATGTGCTTGCATATATTTCTGCACTCCCTTGTCTGTTCCATTGTTCTATTCTTTTGTTCATGTAATAATAACTACTTATTTTAACTATTTAAAAAAAAAATGAAACCTGTTTCCATTGAGATGATTCTGACTCAGGGTGACCCTGTGTGTTACAGAGTTGAACTGTCCCACAGGGCTTTGTTGGTTGTAATCTTTACAGAAGCAGATTGCCAGGCCTTTTTTCCATGGTACCATTGGGTGGATTTGAACCAACAACCTTTAGGTTAACAGTAGAGTGCAAAACATTTGTGCCACCCAGGGACCTGTTTTAATTATAGAGGTTTAAAAAATATTTTAATAGCTTGTAGGGCAGCTTACCAGTATTAGTATTCTTTTTCAAAAGTTTAGAATATCTTACTTTTTAATTTTTATGAGTGAACTTTATGGTTAACTTGTCTAACAAAAAAAAACAGTTTATATGTGTATTGGGATCTAGTTAAATTCATAGACTAGAGAAAATTGACATCTTAATAAACTGAGTAATTTCTATCCTAGAAAATGGCATGCAATTCTATTTGCTCAAGATTTCTTTCACATCCCTTAGGAGAATTTAACTTTTTTTTCATATATATGTATATATTTACACAACCATGCATAGATATGAATTTTAAGTGTATTCCTAGGTGTCTTATCGTTATAGTTGCTATTATAAATAAGGTAATTTCTTCTATAATATATTCTAATCAGTTATTGTTTTTAAATAAGGAAGCTATTAATTCCTGCATATTAATTTTTAATTTAATTTTAATTTTGAATTAATTAATTCATTACTAAATTCTCTTATTCTTTAACATGTGTTCCAGGTTATTCTCCCGAGTTATCCAGATGTATTAGTTTATCATCTGCAAATCATAACAATTTTACTTCCTTCTTTCTTGTTTATGTATCTCTATTTTTTCCTTGTCTAACTTGTCTGTTCTGATCCTATTTACAAATACGGGGGCCAGGATTTCAATACATATGTTGAGGGAACACATCTCAATCTATAACACACTCTAACAATAAACATCCCAAGTGCATGGCTATAATTATGTTTATGTTCTGCTTATCAACTGTTGTTATAAAATTACCCAGTCCTATTGTAAACATGAATCCTATCTTGAGCTCAGCAAATGCCCTCTAATACGAATAATCCTTTTGTGTGAACAGTACTGAGGTTGAGTGGGAAGAATCCCCGAGAACGCTGTCATAATCAGCCAGCAATTGTGGCTACATGTAAAATACCAGAATGCCAGAGATAGAGCAACCAGCTACAAAGGGAGTCAAGTGGTCACATTCGAAGACGTAATGGAACTCAGGAAAGAGCCAAAAGGCAGTCTGCGGGGAGACAGATAAACCTGACTGTCTTAGGTCAGAAGCTGTGAGGATGTTTAATGATGGCATTGGGTCCATTTTTTTATTGCTTGGCTGTCTGGCTGCTTTATTCCTTCAACACTCTGCAGGAACCCACCAGGAATATGACTGAGGGCTCTGCCAGGATTTGATCTGATGTTTAAGATCATAGGTTGCAATTTCTCTTCAGCCAGTTGTGTCTTACAGTTTAAAACAATATTTTCCTCCTGAAAAAAAAAAAAAAGTTGCCATCAAATCAGTTCCTACTTAAGGTTGTGACCTTTCGGAAGCAGATTACCAGGACTTTCTTCTCAGGTGCCTCTGGGGAAAGGCACTTCTGGATGGATTTGAACTGCCAATGTTTCTGTCCATAGCTGAGCACTTGATGGGAAGGCAGAGAGGGTCAGGAGCTGGCTGAATGGACACGGGAAATCAGGGGTAGAAAGGAGGAGTGTGCTGTCACAGCATGGGGAGAGCAAGTAGGGTCACATAACAGTGTATGTATAAATTTTTGTATGAGAGACTAACTTGAATTGTAAACTTTCACTTAAACTACAACAATAAAAAAAGAAAATAGTTCAACACTTAACCATTTGCACCACCCAGGGATGATTCTGTCCAAGGATGGTTTATCAGTTGAACTTTCAACAGCTGCTTTTTGCAGCCAAGTTCATGGATCCTCTCACTGCCTCTCAGAACAAAAACAGACACCTGTTCAGGAACCTAGTTTTCAGGGCGTCAATAGAATGGTAACGTTTCTGTCTCCTTTTTCAGGTTAATTCAAAATTTTCATTACAACTTTATATTTCAAAGATTGTGCCTTGAAAAAAGTTCTTTTTCTTTTTGTGTTCTCGGAAAATTTGACAAACCACAGAAAATGATGTAGTGTTCTTGACATATACAGAAAATAAAAAGCTTTGTTCTTTTCGTGTCTGAATGCAAAAATTGCTGTGGCTTCATGTTTTAGACATTCTTGATGATTACCATAATAGAAGAAAAATGATCATCTTTATTTCTCATTCCAATAAAGATCAGGATCAGAGAGATAAGCCCAGGCTTCTGAAAGACTGAAAACACAGAGTCACCAAAATACAGTATTTGGTGACTGGATTAGGGGAGAAACCGTGAAATGGATGAAATTTCAGATGTCAGAGGCAGGAAGCTGGTAATTAAACAAGCCACATTTGTTTCTCTTTTACATTGTCCCTGAGGAATTTGTCTTTTAAGCACTAATTTTTTAACTTAATGGCATACACTGCCCACTGACCCAGGATCTACATCTAAGATGAAACAAAGAGCAGTAGGGATTCTTCTTCTGTCCTTCAACTCAGATGGTCACCCACTGTGTCCTGATTGTGTCACTGTATTGAGATTCACCACAGAACAAAACGTTCAGAAAACTAAGAACACAAAAACAGCAAGAGAACAAAACGCTGTTCCTCCACACCCTTCAGATTCTTTTGGAACTCAACCAAACATGGACTGGCATTAACAGAGATTTTTATCAAATTCACATTCAAATGGGTCCATCAAGAATGTACAAGTGCTAATTTAGTAATGTACTATATAGAATGTTAGTAATGAAGCCATATGTTTGTGCCCTGGTTTTAAAATTTTCAACAATCGTTTACTAAGACATTTTCCTTTCCTCTGAGGAACATAAACTCTTGTTTCAGTTATACAAATCAGCAAAATCTTGTTTATGGTAATGTTTTGCTGTAATGTGGGAAAATGTAAATCTTTTTCATGATATCTATTAACGTGAAAGAAAATTTAATTCTGAAAAAAAAAAAAAAGTACAAATGCCATTCCTCCAAAAAGAAGCGTTCATGGACGGAAAAATTTTGCAAAAGGGCATTTTACTTTTAGACTCAATGTGTGCTTCCCTACCACTCCAAGGTCTCTGCAAGATTTTGGTGTTAGAAAGATGGAGCGAGGGAGGGAGGAAAGGACAGCCTCATTTTCAAGAATAGGGTCATAGGTACAGGAAGCAAAAATTTTGCATGTGTGTCACTAGGGGTAAAGGTGAGTGGTGCCACTTCCATTTCCACCCCTTGATTCCTGGACCCATGAATCCTGGCTACAGAAGAAACAGCACCATATGTTGGGTATTGATTTAGAGCATATACAGCCTCCTGGAGAACATCGCCCCAGCCCTGCAAGGTATTATCATCTAGCTGTTGCCATAATTGTAACTTTAAAAATTGTATCTTTAAAATTCCATTGTTCTATAAAGACAGCTGCTCAGGACCATGAGGAATATTGTAAGACCAGTGAATTCCGTGAGCATGTTCCCATTGCCACACTTCATTTACTGTGAAGTGAATCCCTTGATCCAAGGCAATGCTGTGTGGAATACCATGACTGTGGATAGGACATTCTGCAAGTCCATGGATGGTAGTTTTGGCAGAAGCATTGCATGCAGGGAAGGCAAATCTGTATCCAGAGTAAGTGTCTATTCCAGTAAGGGCAAAATGCTGCCGTTTCCATGATGGAAGCAGTCCAATGTAATCAACTTGCCACCAGGTTGCTAGCTGATCACCCCGAGAAACAGTGCCATATCAGGGACTCAGTGTTGGTCTCTGCTGCTGGCAGATTGGGAACTCACCAGTGGCTGTAGCCAAGTTGGCCTTGGTGAGTGGAAGTCCATGTTACTGAGTCTATGCGTAACCTCTCTCCCTGCCACCATGGTGACTTTGTTCATGAGCTCCTTAGGCAATGACAGGAGTGGCTGGGGAAAGACGCTGACTGGTATCCACAGAACAAGTCATCCTACCCACTTGGTTGTTAAAATCCTCCTCTGCTGAGGTTACCCTTTAGTGAACATTCAGATGAGATACAAATATCTTCATTTCTTTGGCCCTTTCAGACAGGTATATCCACGTACCTCTTCCCCATATGTGTCTGTGTCACCACTTTTCCAATCCTGTTCTTTCCAAGTCCCTGACCATCCAGCCAAACAATTTGCCACAGCCCATGGATTAGCATACAATTGCACATCTGGCCATTCCTCATTCCAAGCAAAATAAACAACCAGGTGCACTGCTTGAAGTTCTTCCCACTGGGAGGATTTCCCTTCACCACTATCCTTCAGGGAAGTCCCAGAAATGTACTGCAGTGCTACCACTGTCCACTTTCAAGTGATGCCTGCATATCATGCAGAACCATCTATAAACCAGGGACAAGTTTTTTTCCTCAGCCAACTGATCATAAGGAATTCCTTATGAAGCCATGGGTGCAGGCTGAGAGAGAGAAGGTAATGTAACAGGAGTGGGGACCATGGGCATTTGGTCTACTTCCTCATGTAACTTACTTGTGCCTTTAGGGTCTGTTCAGGCCTGATCTTCTGTATGCCATTTTCATTTGATGATGAAGTGCTGCTCTGCACGTCCAACTTTATGACTTTATTCACCAGACAACACCAAGTTCATGATGGTCAGCTCACATCACATGGTAACATGGTGGCCATGGTTAAGCATTCAGTCTCTGCTAAGACCCAGTCTGACAATATATGTAACTAGAATATTTAGTCAATTACATTAAATTTTATTTCTGATATATTTGTACTAACATGTACCATTTGATATTTGAAATTTGTCCCACTTGTACTATTTTTTTCTCCTTTCCTGTTTTTTTCTTATTCTAATTTTTCCTCTATTGCTTTGAAAGTTATACATTGTATCACTTTTCTTTCATAGTTTCTAGAGGTAAAGAGTGTGTCTAGATTTACCAAAGTAAAAAGTAATGAAAAGACCTTGAAACACTTTAATTCCACTTACCCCCTCCTGACTTAAGTCATTATTGTCATGTATTTTATTTAAACATGTTTTATATACCTGTTTTTCCTCAGTATTTCATCCTGAATACTTTTGTCTTACCTGTGTTCCAATTCAAAAATTCCTTCTTCAGCTGTTATCTAAAATAATTTTAAATCCTCCAATTGAGTTTTAAATTTCAGTTGAGATACTTTTCTGATTTTAGATTTTCTGTTTAGTAAACTCTTATAGTTTCAAGTTTCTTATAAAATATTTCAGCCAAGATTTCCCCCGAGTATAGTTTTAAAAGTTCTCTTTTTGATAACTTTAGTATCTCTAGCCTTTCATGTGTCTTTTTCTACTGCCTGTTATTTCTGTTGGGTTTTATTAACGTTGTCTTATTTCTGCTTATTCCTGATTATTTGTTTCATATTTCAGACATCAGATTTGTAAGTCATTTCAAAAAGAAAGTTCAGGTCTAAAATTATATGATCTTCTTCTAAAAATGATTTATATTTGCTTCTATCAGGATCATTTGAATTTCAGAAACGGAGCTAATTTTAGGTTGTGCTGTCTTCTCAGTGAAGCATCCCCTGACCACACTACTTAAAACCACATTCCCCCCATTCTGGCATGTCCCTTATCTTACTTTATTATACTGCTCTACAACACTTTTATTCTTAAACAAATTGTATAATTTACTTAGTTGCTTCGATAATTATCTGCCTTCTCCCACTAGAGTGTAAGCTCCACAAGATCAGGGATTGTTAGTTATTTTGTCTACTGGAGCATCCCTATTACCTAGAACAATGCTGGCACATAATAGGTGTTTAGAAATATTTGTTCTTAAGTGGATATTACAACAGAAGACAATGCAAGAAGAAAAGAAAGACAATTAGAAATTCCAAGAAGAGCAAAAAAATTTTATATTACTTGGATTTGGAGCAAGTAATATTTTCATAGTCATATTAATTTAAGTACCATTTATAAATTTAACTAAAAGCAGTAATTTAACTACAATAGATGTTTTGTTAACTAACCTCAACATAATTGACTTGCCGGATTAGCTGATACTCTCCATGTCATTTGCAAATTATACTGACACCCAGCATACTGAATGTAAGCAGCTAGTATGCTATTTTCCAGCACCACATTTCCTTCTTTGCCTTATTATTTGCATCTGTAAAATGGGAATGTAAAAGTATAATTTTCAAAACTGTAAAATAATGACTGTCATACAAATATAAAATAAACTTGTCAAAAATGTTATTCAGTTTGTTAATTAATGAGCAAACTAGTAAGGTGCTACAACCAGTTCAAAGAGCACTTGAGGAGCTAGGTATATACGTCTAATTTAACAAAGTAATATTAGAATAAAATTGCTGTGTTAGATGCAAAACCAGCTAATGTACAACACAGCCATAAAGCATACTTCTTGGGTTATTCCTTTTATCAAACAGAAATTATTTGCATCTCTTCTGGACAAAAATCTATAAATTAGCATCTTCCCCTTCATGGTTGTAAAATAGCCTTATCAACAGAAAATCAAATCCCAGTGCTTCCCAGAAAGAGTGCCTAGTAATTTCTTTCATCTATTTCCAAATTTTAGACTATTTTTCTGATAGGGATAATGTCTTGGTCATCTAGTGCTGCTATAATAGAAATACCACAAGCAGATGGCTTTAACAAAGAGAAGTTTATTTTCTCACAGTCTAGTAGGCCAGAAGTCCAAATTCAGGGCATTAGCTTCAGGAGAAGGCCTTCTCTCTCTGTCGGCCTTTCCATCAATCTTCCCCCAGATCAGGAGCTTCTCTACACGGGGACCCTGTGTCCAAAGATGCCCTCTGCTCCCAGCACTGCTTTCTTGGTGGTATGAGGTCCCCACTCTCTGCTTTCTTCCCTTTCCTTTTGTCTCTTGTAAGATAAAAAGTGGTGCAGGCCACACCCCAGGGAAACTCCCTTTACATTGGATCAGGGATGTGAACTTACTTAGTAAGAGTGTTACAATCCCACCCTAATCCTCTTTAACATAAAATTACAATCACAAAATGGAGGACAACCACACAATACTGGGAATCATGGCCTAACCAAATTGACACATATTTCCGGGGGACACAATTCCATCCATGACAGACAATAATAGAACTTACATTATAGGATTGTTAAAACACCAAGAACCAAGCCAGTTGTCATCAAGAACATTCCAACACATGGTAACCCTAAGTGTGTCAGAGTAGAACTGTGCTCCACAGTTTTTTCAATGGCTGACATTTTGGAAGTAGATCACTAGGCCTTTCTTCCTAGGCTCCTATCAGTGGCTTGAACTTCCAACCTCTGGGTTAGCAGCCAAGCACATTAACCGCTGGCACCACACAGAGACTCCTTGATAGGACAGTTAGGAGAACTAAATAAGATAATATACATAAGCACCGAGAACAGGCCCTGGCACATAGTCCGTGCTTGATAAATGCCCACTATGATAGAAGCAGGAGTTCCTGGGTGGTGCAAACTGTTAACACACTCAGCTGCTAACTGAAGGGTTGGAGGTTCGAATCCATCCGGAGGCACCACAGAAGAAAAGCCTAGCAATCTACTTCTGAAAAAATCAGCCATTGAAAATCGTATGTAGAACATTTCTACTCTGACATACATGAGGGCTCCATGGGTCAGAATTGACTAGATGGCAACTGGTGATCTGATCGAAGGAGCTGGAGTAGGACCAGGAGTCTAATGCTCTGCCCTTGGCTCCCAGTGATGATCTCTAAGCTCTCCAAAAGTCTGTGGTTTTGTTTCCAAATTTGTTTATCCTGGTTGTATTTGTTATGGCAATTGCTTGATTTTGGTTCAAAAACTAACAAAATAAGGGTGTGAAAAAGAGTTCTTTGTTTCTAAGGAACCTAAGTTGAAAGACATGATAAAGACAAATCACAAAAAATACTGTTAATAATCAGAGAGACAATTGTTAATGGCTGAGGAGAAAAATCCAAAGTTTAGAAGCATTTTGTACTCAGTTTGCCTAGCAAATGTTTTTAATTTTTTGTACCACTTTAAAGAAACCAAAATTGGAAATCAATCATAGAAGATGTATTCTGGGTTTGTTTTACACAAGACCCATACTCAAGAAGTTTTGACCCTACATCAAAAGATGATATGTTTTCAGTTAAGATAAATTACTTAAGAAATTCTACATATAATTTTTATGATTTCCTGTTTTAAATAACTTTTTCAATTAAATGATCAGCTATAAATCCTGATTACGTTTAGTAAGAAGGTCTCTACAACATATCAGGAGAATAGAGGAATCAGAGGGGTGAAGTGTAAAAAAGCCAAGTCTTCATCTATCATATCCAAAAAAAATCAAACCCATTGCCCTCAAGACAATTCCAACTCATAGCAACCCTACAGGTCAGAGTAGAACTGCCCCATAGGGTTTCCAAGGAGCGGCTGGTAGATTCGAACTACTGACTTTTGGTTAGCAGCCTGAGCTCTTAACCACTGTTCCAGCAATTAGTAAATAAATCTCAACTTGATAAATCAGAAAATAACAGTATAGGTGTATTATTTGGAGATATGAATTTAACTTATGTAAGGAATCAAAACACCAATTAAAAAGCGTTTTACTCTGGAATGCAGGACTATAGGGTGAGGAAGCATGGGACATGGTTCTATTTATTTCATCACAAGCGTTCAGGACTCCTGAATGATTTTAAACATATGGATATATTACTTCAATAAAAAATAATTGTGTAAAGTGATTGGGAGAAGCTGTGAAGACAGCTAATGTAGACTATACCATCTCTTAGTAAGTCTCAGAGTCTTTAGGTAATTAAAGATACGATTCTTTCATTTCCATTAGATGGTTTATTCTACTGCTAATTGAAGCCTGCTATTTTTTTATTCTTTTATTTTATTAACACTACTTGTCATCCTTGTATTTGAATTGTAACTATCTGTAATATTTACCGCTATGGCAGTTTTATAATATTTCCTCAAATTTCTTGATACTCTTCCCTTCAAGAGATGGGGAGCTTAATTTTCCTCCCTCCTTGAATATGGACTCATTCTGATAAATAGATTGTGGCAGAAATGAAAGACTGTGACTTCTAAGGGTACGTCATAGAAGATATTTCAGCTTTCATCTTGCTCTCTATTGGATCATGTGCTGTGGTGGATACCAGCTGCCATATTGTAAGGACATTCCAGCTGAATTAGACAGAGTTCCACATGGTGAGGAACTGAGGCTGCCTGACAACAGCCATATATATGAGCTTGGAAGCTGATTCTCAGGCCACATTCAAGTCTTCAGATGACTGCAGCCCTGGAAGACATCTTGACTGCAACCTCCTGAGAATCCCTAAGCCAAACCACCCAGCTAATCCACACTCAAATTCATGACCCACTGAAACGGTAAGATTGGAATGAGGGTCACCCCAGAAGCCCAGGTTACACAAGAAGCGCCACTAGAATACCTAACATGTATATCAGATTTATTTTAGTTTATGCAGGCCAAGAATCTTACCTTAAGTCATTTGCATTAAACTACTAGTGTTTTAAATTTTTTCTCTTCTCTGTTCTTTTGATTTACCCATCTACCTAATTGGCCAAGGTCATGGTCCTCTCTACACTGAAATTATAACCTAAAGGAAAAGAAAAAAATGGAGAACTATAAGGGACAGCCAAGTACAGGTCAGAAGTGCTCCTCAAGCTATACCATAGAGACCAATGCTAAGGTAGAACTTGCTGTCTGTGTCATTTAAACTGGATACTTTTTGAGGGGGAGGGGTTGCCTAAAATTGCGGACCTGACTTATAGAGATTACTACCATCTACATGGTCTTCTCTGCCTTCAGAGTGAAAGGGCCAAAGGATAGATTGTTGGAAGAGAAAGGAAGAAGTATAAAGAAAGGTACAGAGAGATGACACAGAAGGAAAGCAGAGAAAAAATTGCCACATTCGCATACCTCACATGCCAACTGGTTCTGAGAACGAGTCTTCATGGAGGGCTCTACAAAGTATGTTTAACACAAGTATCTTATGACTCACAACACCTTCTACTGTCCTCTACTCCATACCTCAAAGGCTGTTTTTCTTGTCATTTCATATCACCGATTCATGTGGTGTGATTCATTGTCATTCATTGCAATTACTTTGGAATGAGTGTTTTCCCTACAAGTCTCTTTCCCATAATCTCAGACATTTTTATCCTGTTTCCCCAGATTCGTTAGTCTGTATTTTCCCAAATTTAATCCAGTTGTTAGACTTTCCCTGCATTTCTTAACACAGACTGTCTAATCATTACAAACCCTCCCAAGGCAAGACTTGCTGGTAATGTCTTTGATAAGCCATATACTAACTGCATTAGTCAGGAAGTTTTAAATTTCAGGTTCCAAAATGTAAGTTCAACTCGATTAAACCTACAAAGGACTTTTTTGGCTCACCTTACAGGGAAGAGCAGGGGTATACCTGGGGACAAACGGAACTGGAGTCTTGACACAGCCACAGCTTCTTTCTGCTCTGTTTTGCTTCTCTGCTTGTTGATTTCACTCTCTCCCACTGCCAAAGGGCATTTTTCGTGCAGTGGAAAACAGGAAGGAATCAATTCTGTTCTTACATACTCACAACTTTGCCAGCAGAGAGTAAACGTATCTTTCACCTTCAAAGTGAGTGAAAAGGTCTGGGGATGGGTTTCAGTTGGTCTAGCTTGGGTTGCATGCACAATCTGGGCATGGGGGATGGGGCACTGGGAGAGAATAAAGAATGATTAGCTATAAACTTATAGATGGAACAGGACAGGACGGTGCTGTTGCCAAATAAAAGGGGTAAGAGGTAGTGTTGAACAGACCAAAATAATACTTATTTACTGCACTAATTTTTCAGACCCATAATTGTCTATGATCTATAAAAATACATTAAATACCCACAGACGGAGGAAAATACTTGTAAAACATCTATCTGATAAGGGTCTAGTATCCAGAGATTAAGACTTATAGCGACCCTACAGGACAGAGTAGAACTGCCCCATAGGGTTTCCAAGGAGCAGCTGTGGATTCAAACTGCCAGCCTTTTACTTAGCAGCCAAACCCTTAACCACTATGTCACTAGGGCTCCAAAGAAACGTTAGAACTCAAAATTAAAAGACAAACAACTCAATTAAAAAATGGGCAAGGTATTTGAATAAATGTTTATCCAAAGAAGACATACAAATTGTCAACAGGCACATGAAATGATGTTCCTAATTATCAGTCATTAACCAAAACCAAACCAAACCCCTTGCCATCGAGTCGATTCCCACTCATAGAGTAGAACTGCCCCACAGGGTTTCCAAGGAGCAGCTGGTGGATTCAAACTGCCAACCTTTTAGTTAGCAGCCGAGCTCTTAACCATGGAAATGCAAATCAAAAGTGCAATGAAATAGCACTCCACATCCACTAGGATGGCTATAATTAAAAAAAGAAAGGAAGGAAGGAAGGAGGGAGAAAGGTGGGAAAAGTGAGAACGAGAGAGAGGAAAGAAGAAAAACCACAATGAGTGTTGGCAAAGATGTGGAGATACTGGAACCTTCATATGTTGCTGGTGGAGATGAAAAACAGTTTGGTGGGTCCTCAAAAAGTTAAACATAGAGTTACGATGTCACTCAGCAATCCCACTCCTAAGTATATACCCAGTACAACTGAAAACATAAAACTGAAACGCAAAAACTTGTATGAATATGTTCAGATCAGTATTATAATAGCCAGAAAGTGGGAACAATCCAAATGTCCATCAACAGACATATAATGGATACTGAGCCATAAAAAGAACTAAAGTACCAATATATGCTATGAACATGGATGAATCTTGAGACGTTATGATAAGAAGCCAGACACAAAAGGCCACATACTGTATGATCATATGGAATATCTAGAATAGGCCAATTCAGAGACAGAAAGTTAAGTTAGTCGTTGCCAGGGGCTGAGGAAAAAGGGCAATGAGCAGTGACTAGTAATAGCTACAGGGTTTCCTTCTGGGTTTATGAAAATGTTCAAGAATCAGATGGTGGTGATGGTTGCACAACCTTATGAATATACTAAACACCACTGAATTTTACTTTGTAAAACGGTGACTTTTGTGGCATGTTAATCATGTCAATAAAAATTAATTGAACTCTTTTTGGTCAATCATGACTATCATTTTCTGGCCCTTTTTAGTTATATTTTTGTGTCTGTCTCAGTTTAAATGAAAATTGCAAGTCCCAGAACCCACATGATTTTCTTAAATGTATATACTTTTTCCTGCGAAGAATCACATTACAGCAAGAACCTCCAAGAATTCTTTTTTTTTTTTTTTTTTAATACATCCTTTACTGTGTTTTCATTTAATCCATCCTGGAAGGATTTTTGTCAACACTTCTCTTAAAAGATTCCTTAATCATTGATGGTTGTGAATTCCATGGTATTTTTTAAAAGCTGTAGTAATGACATTCTTTTACCAAATGGGTTTGCCTTGTAATACTGTCAATATATTTGCAAAAAGAGAGGCCCCAATACTTTGAATCATCCAGCAGCTATTAGTGGATTGAACTAGAACTTATAAACCCTAGGAATTAGGCAGTAAAGCCAGGACTGTTATGCAATATGTCTTTTACTGCCCAGGAGAGACCAACCAAGAGGTACTCGAAGACAACAGGGAGGGAGAACAGAAAATAAGCAATCATCCATGCAGAAGTTGAGTTCAATTACCTTTTTTTTTTTTTCCTTTTAAGTTTAAACTACAATTTTCTCGTTCATCTGAAGTAGTTTTTCTTTTTAACACGTAAGTATTAGATTATCAGAATGCCCGTTTATGTTAGTTAACCTAACTCTCCCGGTATACAAAAGCAGTGCTGAGCATTATTTATATGTTCTGTCATTTCTATCGTTGGAGTAGTTGGTGCGTTGAAAGAAAAACTTAAGGTTCAAGTCCAAGTTCATCATGGACTAACTGTATGATCTCTGAGTCACTGAATGTCTTTGAAGCTCAGTTTTCTTATCTAAAAAGAATGTCTGTCCCGTATCCTTATTATTCAGGCATCCAGTTAAATGTCCCCTGCTCAGAGATGTCACTTCATGTAAAGTAGCTGCCTAGAACCTCTCTCTCATAGTCACCTATTTGAATTCTTTGAAAAGCACTTAGGGTTCTTCCTTTTTCCCCTATTTATTTACTTGTTATCTGTTCACTGTTTAATTGCCTGCCACCCTTGGTAGAATACATGGTTCACGCAGGCCGAGAACATGCCTACCTTATTTGCTACTGTATCACCAGTGCCTGGCACAAAATACCAAAAACCAAATCAGTTACTGTAGATTCAGTTCGAGCCCATGGCGACTCCATATGTTTCAGAGTAGAACTGCTCCACAGGTTTTCAGTGGGTATAATCTTTTCAGAAGTAGATTGCCAGGCTTTTCTTCCAAGATGCCTCTGGGTGAACTCGAACCTTCCTGTTAGTAGTCAAGCGCTTAACTGTTTGTGCCACTCAAGGACTCCTCTGGCACAAAACAGGCACTCAGCAAATAGTTGTTGAATGAATAAATGAATGAATATGAAAGGGACTGCTACTACCAACCCTGTCAGCTTTCAAAGGCTCTTGAGGGGATCATTAAGGAGAAATGAGTGTGACCAAGGATTTGAGCCATGGAGCACTCTGCAAATGGAAGTTCTGATTACTCCATTATTAGTTTTCCTTGAAGGTTAATCACATGTTTCTACCTATAAAAAGATGAAGTATTTGCAGGTCTAATAAATTCTACACATGGAAAGTGAGATGGCTCCTCAATTTTCTGAGGTAATTTCACTGTAGAAAAATAAAAGCAAGCAAAATAAAATTCACAAGGTCAATTAGGGCCCGGTGTGCGTCATTCCGAATTATGGTTTCTTAGCAAGAGTTTGTTCAAATATCTTTGTCTCAGTCGGTAGTCAATGGAACTTTAGGAATTGAGCGCTTTCCCACAGCATTCCAAAAGAGGTCACCAAGCAGGAGGATGAAGAACAGCATGACTGTATATGTGCATGTGGGCCCCATGGTCACCTCCTCCTGTCTTCTCTGGCAGCCTGAGCGTCACATTTAACTGACCAAGTAATGACAGAGTAGGTGGGAAGTCACAGACCTAACCTGATGACACCACTCTGGATTCTGCGGTCTTTTTCAAAGTTGACTGTACAAGTCCTGCCTCTTTCTTAAGGCTTCATGATTTATTGGAGGCTGTAGAATAAATAGCAGGCTGAAGCCTTGCTCAACATGTTGTCATTGCCTTAGCATGAATTCTTTAGCCATTGAATCACTTACTTTTCCTACTGGGAGTTGATGATTTGGGACATGTCAGTATGGAATCTTCTAAATCCACACAGCTTCCTGAACATTATGAAAACATAGTGGTTATGACTGTGGGCTTTGGAGTCAGCCAGGCCCGGGTCAGAAACCCAGGTTCATCATCCGGAGCTCTACCTTCGGCCAATCGATCACCTTACATTTCTGAGTCTCAGCTTCTTCAACTTTAAAATAGGATGATAATATTAACTAACTTACAGAATACTTGTTAGGATTAATTGAGAAAATGCATTAAAGCCCATCATATGGTACCTGGAACATAATATATAGCTAATTATTATTAATTGTTATATTCCCAAAAAACATCAAACCAGTTGCCATCAAGTCAATGCCGACTTATAGCGACCCTATGGGACAGAGTAGAACTGCCCTCTGGTGGCGCAGCGGTTAATAGCTTGGCTGCTAACCAAAGGGTTGGTGGTTAAAATCCACCATCCGCTCCTTGGGAACTCCACGGGGCAGTTCTACTCCGTCCTATAGGGTCGCTATGAGTCAGAGTCGACTCAGCTGCAATGGGTTTGGTTTTTTGGTTTTTATAGGGTTATAATTTATAAGTATAAATTTATACTTATATTAACTTATATATGTTAATATATATTATAGTTAACTTTAAAAAGTTAATTAACTTTTTTTTAACTCATAAAGTGACAAGGGCCATTGTATAAAGTGCATGAAAATCAGGAAACTGATCTTTAGCTCTGTTTCTCTCCATGGGTAAGTGACTTAGCTTTCACAAGCCTCAATTTACTCTTTATGATATGTAGGGATAAGACTGTATCATTGATTCCCAAAAGGCATTTCTCAGAACGTTAATTATGTTGGATGGTAATAAGTGTCTTCATCAAATTATCCTTAGAAAATCCCAGGTAACAGCTGTCTTTGCCATAGGATTTCTCAAAGACTTTGCACTCTAATTTGCTAAAACTCACACCCCAGGGGAATGTAGTTTTCTGTATTTCCCAAACTTAAATGACAAGAAAATTTTTTTTTTTTTTAATCGCTGGCCGTTTTGTGGGACGAGAGTTCTGAGAAACACTTTGTGAAATTTGGGATGAGATAACACCCAAGACCCCTTCCAGCTCTAAATTCTAAAGCTCTGAGTCATTTCTTCCATCTCAGGCCCAGGCTGGACTTGTCCAGAGCCATGTTGCTGGCCTCTCCTCCACGCTATTTCACCAAGACCCAAGTACTGGACATTTCTGTATTCGGGCTGTACTTTCCACTCCATGCTTTATAGAAGAGATCCTTGTACTGCTTGAGTGAGTCATTGGATTCTGAGCACCTTTAAGATCAATACAAGCTGAAAGCCTTTGAGATTATCTAGTGCAACCAGGGCTTACATTTTATAGAAAAAAAGCTCACAATTACATGAGCATTCTGATTAGTTAATATGGTAATGAAAGTTCCACTTCCCAATTTGCTGTATTAATACAGAGGTCCCCAGGCTGCAGAAAATTCCACTGCAGTTTGCTTGGCTGGCCTCACCATTTCCAGTTCCATTGCTTGGCGGGCCTCTCAGTTTGCATCAGAATTCCAGTTCCATTCCAGTTGCATTGCTTGGCAGGCCTCTCAGTTTGCCCTGAAATTACAGTTCCTTTGCTTGGCCTACCCTGTGAAGATCCTGGTGCCTGTGTGGTATGATGAAGAATGTTGCTGACGTAACTCGTATGAACTCCCTATTTGCAAATCCCTTAAAAATAACTTTCTCCCCTCGCCCTCTCGAAGCAGTCTTGGCGGCAACAGCCCCAATTGCTTCCTTTCCTTGGGCAACAAAATAGAGGCACCTTTACACTTTCCCCCCTTGGTTTCTTTTTTATTGGCCAATACAAGTCATGCCGAGCAAAACCTGGAGTTTCCACCCAGTAACAGTATTGCCTATGAGTTTGACTTCATATTTGACAACCGTGTGACTAACATGGTCACTGTGTCAGTCTTTGTGAGGCTGTAGATGCTGAAAGTTGAGAAAACTGTCTGAAGTTAAAGAGTGAACAGTGGTGATCTTTGGTCAGTCCAGAGGTATTCTGTTCTCACCAGGTCTTTATTGGTGATGAATCCCAAGGTAACTGCACATTTCCACTTCCTTGGGGGGATTTTGAGCGCTGCTGGAGAATAGGAATTGAACAATATTTGCTTTGATCAGTGCTTCCCCAATTTTCCCACACCATGATCCACATAGAAAAATAATAGTATTTCTATGGCATGCTGAGTAACTGGCTGAGGATGCTCACAGCCAGAATTGAAGGGTTAGTTAAAAAAAGACACAAAGTTCTGTGATTTTTACAATATTCAGACAGAGGAAGAGCTTATAAAAGCAATTTCAGTACAGTAGGGCTGGGGCTATAGCTACAGGGCTTTGGGGGACCAGGAATATTTTTCTAAGATGGGAGAAAAGAATAATTGTCAAATTCTAGGAATGATCCAGAAGAGACACTGACAATACCAGAGAGAGTGGGGAGGTCATGAGAAGAACTCAGAGCCCTAGGGGAGAAGCTGATTGCCTTGGAGAAGGGACATTCCCTGCTCTATAACTGGAGGGAGAAAGAGAAGATGGGTCCAGAGTCATACAGGTCTGTGTATGGAGTGATAGAAAAATGAGGGCACCCCATTGACTGGCTTCCGTTTTCTCAAAGAAGCCTGAGAAGAGGGCATTATATGAGAGTGCAGCTGAGAATGGTGGGGTAAACGCTCTAGGAGTAACAGCTATTGTTATCCTTATTGTTGCCTTTGTCCTTACCTTACGCATGGTGGCTTCCATTTTCAGACCTCTAATGCAGTGGCCATCAAGGGTCTCCTGACCACTGAGCCTGGTCTCATCCTCTTTAACTCCCTGTGGTATTTGTTATGGTTGAATAACCTTCTCTGAAAGTGGCTGTTACTACTAAATTGCCTTGGGTTTCCTATTGTCTCTCCAATAATTTGTTCTCCTTCCTTCTTTTTCTAAAATTACATTCTTAGCCTTCTGTAACTTCCCTTAACTTCCTTTCCTTTTCTTCTCTTTCCTCCCCTTTCCTGTTTTCTCCTCCTTTCTCCTCCCTTACATTTCCTTCCCTTCCTTTCCCTTTTCTTTTTCTCTCTCTCCTTTCTTTCTGTTTCTCTCTTTTTCTCTCTACCTCTATCTCTCTTTCTTTCTCTCTCTCCAGAGATTTCCATTTATTCAGAGATATTTTCCACTTACATACCATCAAGCAAATCCATGTCTATTTCTCTCCTAAGCTTCAATCGAATTTTTAAATACTGATTTCTTTCTAGATGTCCAACCATTATCTCAAACACAGCATGTTCTAAAACAAACGTGTGACCTTTCTAGGTTAATCAGTCCTTCTTTGGAAACTTTCTTCTTTGTGCATATTGAGCCATACTTCTCCTAGTCAGCTATCCTGGAAAACTTGAAGCCATTTTTGAGTTTTCATCCTTATCTCCTTCATTCAATCACAGATCCATTTAATTTCTCCTTCAAAGTATCTCCAGAATTCATATTCACATCTACCTCCCAAAATCCTATTATTGTTGTTGTTATTGTTAGCTGCTGTCAAGTCAGCCCTCTACTCACGGTGACCTCATGCACAATGGAATGAAAACTGCCCAGCCCTGCACCAACCACTTGATGGATTACAGTTAGAACAGTTGTGAGCCATAGGGTTTTAATTAGCTGATTTTTGGAAGTAGGTCTCCAGACCTTTCTTCCTAGTCTGTCTTAGTCTGAAATCTCCACCAAAACCTGTTCAGCATCATAACAACATTCAAGGCTCCATTGACAGACGAGTGATGGCTGTGCATGAGGTACATTGGCCTGGAATCAAATCTGGGTCTCCCGCATGGAAGGTGAGATTTCTACCACTGAACCACCAATGTTGTTGTTAGATGCCATCAAGTCGGTTCTGACTCATAGCTACCCCACGTACAACAGAATGAAATACTGCCCAATCCTGTGTCATCTTCACAATTTTCGTTATGCTTGAGACCATCATTTGCAGCCACTGTGTCAATCCATCTCAATGAGAGCCTTCCTCTTTTTTCACTGACTCTCTGCTTTACCAAGCATGAGGTCCTTCTCCAAGGACTGATCCCTCCTAATAACATGTCCAAAGTACATGAGATGAAGTCTTGCCATCCTCACTTCTAAGCAGCATTCTGGCTGTACTTCTTCCAAGACAGATTTGTTCCTTCTTCTGGCAGTCCATGGTATATTCAATATTCTTTCGCCAACACCATACTTCAAAGGCATCAATTCTTCTTCAGTCTTCCTTTCTCAAGTATATGAGGCGACTGAAAATATCATTGCTTGGGTCAGGCACACTTTAGTCCTCAAAGTGACGTCTTTGCTTTTTAACACTTAAAAACTCAGTGTAAATCTCTTCCTTGATGAAGCCTTTGTCAACCACGCAGCTGCAATTATTTTTTCTCTTTTCCAAATTTCTAAAGCATTTTCTGTCTACAAAAGAGTTTCCTCAACCAGAGAGCTGTTAATATTTGGCATTGGAAAACTCTTTCTTTTACCACTGCCCTGCACAATGGAGGACATTTAGCCTCACCAGCCTCTGCCAACTAAATAAATCCTAGCAGTACCTCCAGTCATGGTGACAACCCTAAACACCTCTGGATATTTCCAAATGCCCTCTAGGAGGCAGTGCTGCCTGTCATTGGGACCCACTGGCCTACATCACTCATTTACCAATCAGCACACGCAACTGGGCTGTAAGTCCCTAAAGGACAGGGATTACACTCTTACATTACATACTACATACATACATATTATGTGCTACATACATATCCTAAACTGTGACTAACAGAGCAACAGAAATTGAAAGCTGAATGAATTATGATATCCCAGTATGATGTAGTGAAAAAGCCCTGAGTTTATAGCATTAAGAATGTTACCTGACTTTTTTGAGTGCCTGGTTCATCATCTGTAAAATGGGATTATAATATGACAACGCTTGCACAGAGCTTTTCACAGTTCCTGGTACCTAACTATGTGCAAAGTAGGTACTAAATTCCTTCCCTTTCTTCCTTCCCTCATTCCCTTTCTCCCATTCCCTGTTTTCCTTTCTGTTCTTTCTCATCATTCAAACAAATATTCTAATCATTAGGCTGAAGAAGAGAGGCAAATGAGCCACCCAGGTCCCTTTCATCTATCATCCACAAGACCTAAATAATGGATTCTGAATTGTGTTCTATAGCACAGGGCATTTACTGCAAGATGATGCTCCAGGAGAATTTCTTTCCCCTAAACCAAATTAGTTACGGAACTTGCTCCTGTTCATAAAGCTAAACTCCTTACACCACTGGGTTAGGCAAAGCATAACTGAGGGTTGTGAATAAGCATTAGTTCCCATGAGAGAAATGTATGTTTTATTTACATGAGTCACAGACACCATGGGGAAATCTGACTGACCAGAAAGAGAAAGAAAACCACACTTCTATGATATCTGCTAGGAGGTGGGAAACTCAGTAGCTTAGGATGAATAACGCCCATGACCAGAAATTACTCGAGAACACTCACTCCAGAAAAGGACCTACAGCTGGTACATTCAACAATCACATCTTCTGATCCAGATTCCACAGAAAGTCAAGTCAAGGAAAATGGCCTGGGACACAATCTTCATGACCTGAAATCTCAGGGTTCTGAAAGCAGTGGATGTGGTTGAGGGGACTGGGGTGATTCGGGGAACAGAGGATCTACTCTACACTCGCATGAGTGTCAGCATGATGGGAAGCTTGCATTACTACACCCCTATGTCCCAGTGGGAACAGTGCCATATTTCCTGATATGACTTACATGCTGGAAGAAGTGCACATACTTTAGTCCTTTAAATTATTATCATAACTCAGAAGGAAATGATTATCATCTCCATTTTACAGATGAGGAAAATTGTAGTTTATAAAAGTCAAGTAATTTGCCCAAGTTCATAATGCCAGTTTATTGAAATAGACTTGTTTGATGTGTCATGCTTTTTCTACATCCTGTTAAAGATAATAGTGATTTCTAAGGCAATCCTTGCAAAACTTGCAATTAGATTATGAATTTAGGATACAAAAATGAAAAGGAAGAACCAGGATTTTTTTTTTTTTGCCATAAATGGATAATGCTAGGATATTTCCAGAATTTAATAAGAGTTGCTTCAAGTTCTACTTTGACACAAAATATTCATTTTAGTTTAATTCCAAAATCTTATTGGAGGCATCTAGTTGCTGAAAATCAGTTACCCAGTATGCTAAGTGATAAATAAATAGTCACCTAGTTCTGGTCTGCACAGAAAAATATTGTGACAATCACAGAAGAAAATTGAAGCTAGAACTTCTAGAAAATCTCCCCCGAGAATGTATTTGCCCTCTTTAATGGTATTTTCATTGTGTAAGGAGCCCTGGTTTGGGAGTTAGGAAACATGGATACTACCTCTAAAATAACATTCCAGTTCATCTCTACATATCATTCCTTTTAATTAAATTCACTTCTCACTGAAGTATATTCAATAATAGGTCTGTGAGCAGTACATTGTCTCAGTTTTTGTCCAAAAATGTCTTTATTTCCTCTTTACCATTAAATTATATTATCATATCCAAACCAAAAAACCAAACCTAGTGCCATCGAGTAGATTCCAACTCATAGCGACACTATAGGACAGATAGAACTGTCCCATAGGTTTCCAAGAAGCCACTGATAGACTCAAACTGCCAACCTTTTGGTTAGGAGCTGTAGCCATTAACCACTATGACACCAGGCCTCCAATATTATCATAGTGTGTGGAATCCTAATATGACCATTATTTTCTTTCCACACTTTAAAAAATATTTTCCCATTATTTTGTTCCATTTTGGTAATGAGAAGTCTTCTATTAGTCTAGTTCTTGTACCTTTCTAGATAATCTGTCTTTTTTCTCTAATTATTGTTAGGATTCTTCTCTTTAGTAGTCCTACAATTCCATTGCAATGTATGTATGTGTAGACTTGTTTTTATTTGCTTTGGATTACATTCTTTAAACTGTAGTTCGTTCTTCAATCTCAGGATTTATGAATCTCTATAATTCTGGAAAATTATCAAACATAACCTCTTTAAATTTTCCTCTTCCTGATTCTGGTCTCCTTTGAGAATTTCTACTAGGCAAATATTGACTCTTCTGTCTTCTATGCTTCTTAACATCTTCATTTTTTGTGTGTCTTCATCTCTTCATGTTGCTTTCTGGGTGATTTCCCCTGCTCTGTCTTTCAATTCACTAATTCTCTTATTAACAATCTCTGTTGTTTCACCCATCTATTAAGGGCTTAATTTCCATGACTATCTTTTTCATTTCTGGTAGTATACACATAACTCCATTATTTTAGGGTTCAGTTTTTTCATTATATTTATATTCGTTCCTTTATTTCTTTATTAATACTAGCTAGACTTGTGTATAGTCTTGTGTGTTAGCTATTTGCCTTTGCCAGGATTGGCATGAGTGTAGACTGGCCGTGTGAGGGGTTGTCTTAGTCATCTAGTGCTGCTGTAACAGAAATACCACAAGTGGATGGTTTTAACAAAGAGAAGTTTATTTCCTCACAGTCAAAGTAGGCTAAAAGTCCAAATTCAGGGCATCAGCTCCAGGGGAAGTCTTTCTCTCTCTGTTGGCCTTCTCATCAGTGTTCCCCCGGACTAGGAGCTTCTCGGCTCAGGGACCCCTGTCCAAACGATGCTCTCCGCTCTTGGCACTGCTTTCTTGATGGTATGAGGTCCCCCTGTCTCACTGCTCACTTCTGTCTTTTGTATCTCAAGATATTGCCTCAGGACACAATCCACTCTTGTAGATCAGGTCCTGCCTTACTAACACAACTGCCACCCATCCTCCCTCATTAACATCATAGAGGCAAGTTTACAACATAGAGGAAAATCACACAGTACCAGGAATCATGGCTTAGCCAAATTGATACACACATTTTTGGGGAGACATAATTCAAATCATGACAGGGGTGCTGTGTGAGATGTATTTGAAAATTATGTAGCTGGAAAGGTAATTTAGGCCAGGTTATGATGGGCTCTAAAAGTCAAAGTAAGCTATTTTAAGTGGGGAGTTACTAAAGGGCTTCTGTAAGAGACTACTGATACGACCAGCTCTGCACTTTAGATAAAGTTCTCTCACAATAGTAGGTATGATGGCTCTGAGAAGGTAGAGACAGGATTCCAGGAGGCTCTTGTAAGGTTCCAAAAAAGACTTGTCTCTGGTAGTGTCAATGAGGAAAAAATGTGAAAGACACATGTATGATTTTCTCAGTTTTGATCTTCATCTGAGAAAAATAACCATTAAGCATCCAGATTAGAAGGGTTAAAATATATTTGAGATACTTCCTAAGTCAATTTTTTATTTCTCTAAGTCATACATATTTCCATATCTGTTTATGTTTTCCTTAGACTCAGTTTACATCCATGTTTGTTTTATTTTTATAAAACCATTTTAAAGTAACTTTGCTGATTGAACAAAAAGAATTGTTTTACATAAAATTGCTCCAGTTGTTAATAAATAGGGACTTTCCATTTCTCGAATTCTGTCTCTTCTCTTTTCCTCCAGATCAGCTCAAGATAAAAAATAGAAGAAAAGAATATTTTCCATCCTTGTGGCAAGGGGAGTTTTTTACCTCAGCAGGCTATCGGAGACCATTTACTATATGTAAATCCTCCGGCATTTCCCAGTTCTACCTTCCCACTCAGTCCCCCTGGCTGTCCCCAATCCTCTCTGACTCAAGAGCTGGAAGGATGGGGAGAAAGTGCTGGTGCTCTGCCTGGCTACTTAGGCAGGAGGCAAATTAGATGTGTACATGCTCCATGGCAGGAAGTATTGGCCAAGATTAGACCCAAAATGGGCTCTGTGGGTTAAAGACTCCTTTGCAAAACAGCCCTTTCTGATGATTGGGATAATTTGTTTTTGGCAAAACTCTTCTTTTTTTTTTGGAGGGTGAGAAGGAACAGAGTGTGGGAAAAGCTTTGGAAATCTTGCAAGACCTCTTGGACACGGACTATGTGTTACAAAACACATTTTTGACGAGTTAAGTGTCAACCAATCAAAAAAAAAACAGATTGTCTTTCCCACGTAGGTTTCAAAACACACCAGGAGAAGTGCCATTGCTGAATATGGTTGGGAATTTGCTAAACCCAGTCACTGTTGAAAGAATGTCAAAGAGTGAACATAGTGAGAGGACGGAGCTGAGTTTGCTGGTTCCGTTTTAGCAGGTATCATTGCAACCTCCTGGGAGAAAAAAAATGAACAAGACCATCAGTGGAGGGTGGTCCAGAATAAAAACTTCAAAGGAGAAAGAGATTAGTTTTAAACCAAAATACATTCTCTTTGTCGTTGAAAAGTCATCCAAAGAAATATTGCGTACAATTTTTGACAGGCAATGATCTGGATGCTGGATATACAGACACAGTTATTCCTTGCCCTCAAATAGCTCTTGAAGTCTCTCTAGATACGTATACTTTCAAGCAGATAACTGCAATACATTGTGATTTTGTACAATTCATAGGAGCAAAAAAAGAATGCTAATTCTGGTGAAACTGGGAAAAGTCTCACAAAATCATTGGCTTTGTTGACTTTGAAGTACATCATGAAAGATGCTCAGGTATTCCAGGAAAATTAAACAAGCATATACAAAGACTTGAAATCATGAAGGAACACAGTAACCATCATTAAGGAACGCAAAATTCATGCAAGCTGAAGAAGAGGCTAGAGACAAAGGTTAGGTCAGATTGGAATGGTTCCTGCATGGCATGTTACACAATTACTTGAGCCCATGATGTAATGCAGTATTTACTTAAATAAGGGATTTACCTTTAGCTTAAAACTCTAGTTGTTCAACAGAGATAACTGCTTTATTTTCATGTGAACAACAACCATAGTATTAGGATGCTGATGTGGTATCTATAAGGGAACAAGAGTACTGCCCTCTACATCTAACAGCAGTAAAACTAGAACCTACCATAGAAAGACACAAAATTGGAAGAAAAAAAAAAAAGGGGGGAAGAAAGTCCAGCTCAGAAACATATAAATACTCAAAATATGTCTGAAAGGGTTTTCATAAAAAAAATAATAAAAGAAATGGTAGGAAAGAAGTAGTTTTAAAGAGAATTTTGCAGAAATGAGGAATAGAAAGTTTTTAGCTTGAAAATAGATTTCAAATACCAAGAAGGATAAAGATGAATTTATAACCAGAAGTAGCAGTATCATCACAGCATATTAGATAAAAATAAAACAGATAAAATAAAATAGAATAAAGAGAAAATCTTTAAGGCTGACAAAAAGAAATTACCTAGAAAGAGAGAGAAATTAGGCACTAGCCTTCTTAGAGATATCTTCAACATGAAAACAACTATAAAATACAGACTTTATACCCAGATAAACTACTCTTCTATTCTATGGCGTGGTGATAGAACTGACGCCAGAGATTGCATGATAGACTTTTGCAAGACCAACAACTTCTTCATTGAAATACCTTTTTTCAACAACAGAAATGACGACTATACATGTGGACCTCACCAGATGGCATACACAGGAATCAAATCGATTACGTCTGTGGAAAGAGATGATGGAAAATCTCAATATCATCAGTTAGAACAAGTCAGTGGCCAGCTTCAGAACAGGCCATCAATTGCTCATACTCAAGTTCAATTTGAAGCTGAAGAAAATTAGAACAAGTCCACAACAGCCAAAGTATATCCCACCTGAATTTACAGACCATCTCAAGAATATATTTGATGCATTGAACACTAATAATCAAAGACCAGAAGAGTTGTGGAATGACATCAAGGACATCATACATGAAGAAAGCAAGAGGTCGTTAAAAAGATAGGAAAGAAAGAAAAGATCAAAATGGATGTCAGAAGAGACTCTGGAACTTGCTTTTGGATGTAGAGTAGCTAAAGTAAAAGGAAGAAATGATGAAGTAAAAGAACTGAACAGAAGATTTCAAAGGGTGGCTCAAGAAGACAAAGTGAAGTATTATAATGACATGTGCAAAGACCTGGAGATAGAAAAGCAAAAGGGAATAACATGCTTGGCATTTCTCAAACTGAAAGAACTGAAGAAAAAACTCAAGCCTCGAGTTGCAATATTGAAGGATACTACAGGGAAAAAATTAAACGACACAGGAAGTACCAAAAGAAGATGGAGGGAATGCACAGTCACTGTACCAAAAAGAACTGGTCGACTTTCAGCCATTTCAGGAGGTAGCATATGATCAAGAACTGATGGTACAAAAGGAAGAGGTCCAAGCTGCACTGAAAGCATTGGTGAAAAACAAGGCCCCAGGAACTGATGGAATAGCAGTTGAGATGTTTCGACAAACAGATGCAGCACTGGAATCGCTCACAGATACCTGGCCAACTGACTGGAAGAGATCCATATTTGTGCCCATTCCAAAGAAAAGTGATCCAATAGAATGTGGAAATTATCAAACAATATCATTAATATCACACACAAGTAAAATTTTGCTGAAGATCATTCAAAATTGGTTGCAGCAGTACATCGATGGGGAACTACCATAAAGTCAAGCCAGATTCAGAAGAGGACTTGGAACCAGGGATATCATTGCTGATGCCAAATGGATCCTGGCTGGATGCAGAGAATACCAGAAAGATGTTTGCCTGTGTCTTATTGACTATGCAAAGGCATTCCACTGTGTGGATCATAACAAATTATGGATAACGTTTCAAAGAATGGGAATTCCAGAACACTTAATCGTGCTCATGAGGAACCTGTACATAGACCAAGAGGTGACCAGAACAAGGGGCTACTGTGTGGTTTAAAATGAGGAAAGGTGTACGTCATGGTTGTATTCTTTCACCACACTTATTCAATCTATATGCTGAGCAAATAATCTGAGAAACTGGACTATATGAAGAAGAATGTGGCATCAAGATTGGAGGAAGACTCATTAACAACCTGCAATATGCAGATGACACAACATTGCTTGCTGAAAGTGAAGAGAACTTGAAGCACTTACTGATGAAAATCAAAAACCACAGCCTTCAGTGTGGATTATACCTCAACATAAAGAAAACAAAAATCCTCACAACTGGGCCAATAAGCAACATCATGATAAATGGAGAAAAGATTGAAGTTGTCAAGGACTTCATTTTACTTGGATCCACAATCAACGCCCACGGAAGCAGCAGTCAAGAAATCAAAAGACATATTGCATTGGGAAAATCTGCTGCAAAAGATCTCTTTAAAGTGTGAAAAAGCAAAGATTTCACTTTCAGGACTAAAGCGCACCTGACTTGAGCCACGGTGTCTTCAATCACTTAATACGCATGTGAAAGCTATATAATGAATAAGGAAGACCAAAGAAAAATCGATGCCTTTGAATTAGGGTGTTGGCAAAGAATATTGAATATACCATGGACTTCCAGAAGAACATACAAATCTATCTTGGAAGAAGTACAGCCAGAATGCTCCTTAGAACCAAGGATGGCTAGACTTCATCTCACGTACTTTGGACATGTTATCAGGAGGGACCAGTCCCCGGAGAAGGACATCATGCTTAGTAAAGGAGAGGGTCAGTGAAAAAGAGGAAGACCTTCAATGAGATGGTTTGACACAGTGACTGCAACAATGGGCTCGAGCATAACAACAATTGAGAGGATGGTCCAGGACTGGGTAGTGTTCAGTTCTATTGTACAGAGTCACTACGAGTGGGAACTGACATGATGCACCTAACAACGACAACAACAAACTACTGTTCAAGAGTGGGGTTGGGTAGGGGGGATAATGGCATTTTCAGACTTGTAAAGATTGTGAAAGTTTACCACCCACAGAGTTCCCAGAAGAACTACTGGGTAATGTGCTTCAGGAAGAAGAAAAGTAAGAATAGAGATACAGAATGAAATTTAGCAAACAATAACAATCATAGAATTGATATACTATCTTTTTACATTTTTTTCATTTTTTTAAATTCCTTTTTACTTTGCTTTTTCTTGTTTTATTTTGTTGTGGGTATTAATTTATTATAGCTAGTATATTTTAATTGAAAAATTTTAACAATTTGAATGACAAAATTGAACTCTAAACAACGAGACTGGAGTACAGGAGGTCAAAGTGTATGACGGTACTTGTACTAGTACTAGGAGGGGAGAATAATAATACTGAAAAATTTTAGAGCTTGTTAGAGAAAATGCATAGTTAAATACCTATGTTAGAATTTTAAAGTAACCCCTAGAAAGAATAAAAATATAATCTACATATCCTAATCAGAGAGAGTGAAAAAAAAAACATTTTTAGTTTAACAGAACTAATCCATTATGAAGGTTCAGTGATTATAAATTTCTATGCTTCTAAACAAAAATCCTCAAACTATAGAAATCTCAAATTGACAGAATTAGGAGCTACTGGCAAGTCAACAAAGAATTTAATACAACTGTATCAGAAATTGAAAGTTTAAGCTCAAATCACTAGTAAGGAGAGAGAAACCTTGAACAATTATATTAATGAATTTCAGAAATCTAATAGCCTTTATGAATCTAATATAGAACCCTATATCCAACAAATATAGGATGTGTTTTCTCAACAACACTTGGCACTTTCCAATGACGTAGCTTCAAATGAACGTTTCTCAGGATATTCCTTTTTCTAAACATATGTTTTCTCCTGTTTTTCACTCAAATATACTCACTATGACTTATGTGTTCCCTGTTATCTATTGAAGAGTCATTGAACCAGTCAGATGGTGTCTGGTGCGGCTATGATCTGAGACTGATGTGGCTCCTGGGAGCTTCCCAATTTGACCAGTCTTTCTCTACATCCTTTGAACAGTCATTAGTAGAAGACTGAGTCACACTGAAGTGAAGTTAAGCTTGTGGCCTTGACTTCAGAGGTGTTCACGTTAGTTTTCTAAACAGGAAAAGTTTCTGTCTGAATCACTGCCTTCCTTTGAAGTAAGACTCACAGTCCAACAGTTATTCGTGCTCTTTAGAAGTCTTCCTGAAAGATAATGTAAGGAATGTAGTGGAATAAACCCCAAAATGATGGACATTCACCAGTGCCCTTTAATGTCACTACTACCTCTGAGAACGTTAGCCTTTTATGGTCTTTCCCGAAGGGAATATAATTAAGTTATCGTAATAGGTCAGGGTAAATGTGTCCTCTGACCCGAGCCCATCACTTTAGGCTTCCGTTACTGTGCTGGGATGCTTCCTGTTTTTACTTTCCCAATGACGTAGACAAATTAATATACTGCCTTTCGAAAGTGACAATGAGGCTGCAGTCTTATTAGAGGCTGCCTTGATAAGAGGTTTCCATGGAACCGTAACAACCACTTACATCCCTATGCTCCTTCACAATGTACCAATCCCTTTCCCAAACTCTTTTCATTTGATATTACCCAAAATCTTACAATGTGGGCAAGAAAGGTACTAGTACCTCTATTTCAAAAATTTGAGACTAAGAGAATTAAAAGTGACATCCAGAATTTCACATGACATTGAGGAGACAAAAGGACTAAAACCGACATCTTCTATCTCAAACTTTACTGGCTATCACTCTCTTCCTCTTGGCCTCTGACGTATGTTGTAAGGAGGGTCGATGGGAGTAGAGGTGTAATGTGCACTGTTGCTCAGGAACATAAATTTGGTTCTGTTAGACCAAGTTGGTCTAACAACAATTAAATATACCAAAAGTATACTTTTGGTTAAGAGCAAAAACTCTGGAGCAAGACGACTTGGGCTCAAATTCTGACTGGAGCACAGTTAAGCCCTTGGTTGCTAACTTAAAGGTTGCCAGTTCAAGCCCACCCAGCAGCTATGTAGGAGAAAGACCTGGCAGTCTGCTCCTGTAAAGATTACATTCTAGAAAACCCTATAAGGCAGTTCTACTCTGTCACACGGGCTTGCTATGAGTCAGAATCAACTCAACGGCAACCACCAACAACACACAGTTTAAGCTGTGTGCCTTTGAACAAGTTACTTAACCTCTCTGTACCTCGGTTTTATCTGTAAAATGGGGAATTTTACCTACCTCATAAGGTTGTAGTGGGGTTCACCAAGTTAATAATACCTCTAAAGTGCATAGAATAGTGCCTGGCATGCAATAAATGCCCTGTAAGAGTTTGCCATTTTTGATATTGTTGTTATTATAGGACTGGGGATGTTTGGCTCAGGCAAAGAGCGTGATATTTAACTGTTACAATCTAAACACTCCAAAAATGCCATGATATAAGGTTAGTTTAGAGTAAAGGGAAATACTTCCTTCATTGACAAGGTTGAGAAGATTTTTTAGTTGTAACAATAAAGGCCAGATGGATTTGCACAAATTAAAGCGGTAGGGAGACACGCACAGTGTCCTAATAGTTGCTGTATTCCCAGAAGTGGAAAAATAGCCACTGCTGTCCTTATTAGGTCTCCCCCTCATCTCTGTAGCCTGCTTACTAATATTGGCCCTCCTACCCCTACATGGAGCCCTGCTGGTGCAGTGGTTAAGAGCTTGGCTGCTCACCAAAAGGATGGCAGTTAAATTCTCGTTGGAAACTCTATGAGGCAGTTCTACTCTGTCCCATAGGGTCACTATGAATCAGAATCGACTTGATGGCAAAATGTTTGGGTTTTTTTTTGTTTTACCTCCACGTGCATTACTACCACGTGTATTGGATTGGTGATGAAAAGGAATGAACTCAAATCCATGAAGTACTGAGAGTCCAATTCTGGTGGTGACAGAAGTCAACAATCAAGGCACTGTGCACAGATGTTCTCACCCTTTTTCTTTTCCATCACCTGGTTCACTTCAGCCCAGAATATTTACTGGTTCGAATGCAAAACTCAAGTCCTCCCTGTGCACAGAGGTGTTGGGAACAAGCCAAATACAGCCAACAGGAAACTGGATAATTTGAACTTTCTCAATTGGCTGGGAATAATTTAAAATCCCAAACATCTCCTTCTGGTCTTCCCTTGTCTTTGCCCCTCTTTTTAGGCCAAAGTCCCTCCCATAGGCCCCTGACCTCATGACTGCTCTGAAGGTCAACCTCCTCCTCCAGCTGAAGTCATTTCTTGCCACTGACGTGCAATTAATCCATTAGGGAATTGGATGGACCCTTTGATCCTTCGGCGCTGTGAAAAATTCTTATGATTTTTGATCAGGGAACTACCTGCCGTCTGGCCACCTTCCTCCTTAACTTTATGCTGTTCCTCCTCTAGGAAATGTGTTACTCTTTGGTGTCACTAACAGGATCTGGGTGTTGAGTTTCTGTACCTGACTTTCTCTGCCTTTCCTTCTCATTTCTTTGGTCTGGGACTCTAACCTTTCGTATCATATTCACTCCACACTTCACATTTGCACAGTCCTCTCTCAGTCGATGCTGGAGATCACACATCCAGCTGGCCTCATGTCAGCAAAGCCTAGCTCAACATCATATTGCCTGGAAACATGTCATCCTGACCAAATCAGCCAGCTTCTACCATAAAAAGTCACCATTGTTTTTCCCCTTGATAGGCAAAATAGTAAGATGCCATATTTACACAAGGAGCCCTGGTGACACAATGGTTAAGTGCCCAGCTGCTAACTGAAAGGTCTGTAGTTCAAACCCACCAGCCGCTCTGCAGGAGAAAACACCTGGCTATCTGTTCTTGTAAAGATTGCAGCTTAAGAAACCCTATGGGGCAGTTCTACTCTGTCATATAGGGTCGATATGAGTCGGAATTGATGGCACACAACAAAGACAACATACATAATTAAAGAAAAAATTAGTTGTGGGATTGTTTTCTCCCTCACTTTGTAGCCTATTTTTGAATGAGGCATCATCATTGGCTGCCCTTGGAGTACAGAGCTGTGGCTAGTAACTCTCACTTTATATGTCATCCAAGGGATGTACCATTTTGAGATATAAATGACAGTTCTAATGTCTCTGGAGCCCTGGTGGCACAGTGGTTAAGAACTCAGCTGCTAACCAAAAGGTCGGTTCAAATCCACCAGCCACTCCTTGGAAACCCTACTGTGCAGTTCTAGTCTATGCTATAGGTTCACTATGAGTCAGAATAGACTCGATGGCAACAGGTTTAATGTCTCTGAGGATTATAACCATACATTTCTAAGCCTCACTTTCTAAGTAAAATATCTATGGCAGGCAAATTAAAGTACATTTGAATTAAACATCAAATTTCAGGCTTCCTTAAAATAGATATACTGAGGAAAAAATGGAGGCTCCATCATACATATAGGTACCATATTTACTCTGATTAATCTATTTAGCTAGATCTCTTGTTTGAACAGAGTCTCTGAGTGGTGCAAATGGTTAATATGTTGATTATTAACAGAAAGATTGTTGTTTCGAGTCCATCCAGAGGCTCTTCAGAAGAAAGGCCAGGTGATTTACTTCTGAAAAATCAGCCACTGAAAACGTTATGGAGCACAGTTTTACTTCGACTTACATGGAGTCACCGTGAGTCCAAGTCAACTCGACAGCAACTGGTTTGTTGTTTTGATTTTCTTTTTCAAACCAGGAACTAAGCTTTATGGAGGGTCCTATCTTTACTCTCTATTACAATTGCATCACAATTTCCTTCACCCTCAGCCCATTGCCCACTCTAGATTTGCCTTATCTCTGCTTGGGAAACATCTCCCTGACTTCCCCAGTCTGGTCATAAATGAGGTTGTTGTTGTTGTTAGCTGCCATTGAGTCGGTCCCCCACTCATGGCAACCCCATTCACAATGGGATCGGACCACTGGAATCCATAGGGTTTTCGTTGGTTGATTTTTTTAGAAGTAGATTACCAGGTCTTTCTTCCTTAGTCTGGAAGCTCCACTGCAACCTGTTCAGCAACATAACAACACACAAGCCTCGACTGACAGATGGGTGGTGGCTGTACATGAGGTGCATTGGCCAGGAATAGAATCCGTGCCTCCCAGATAGAAGGCGAAAATTCTACCACTGAACCCCTACTGCCTCCCATAGAGATGGTATTCACCTTTTCTCTGTATTTCCATATCATCCTGTATATATATATTTTCTTCCAAGCCTTCTAACCACAAAAGGCTTCTTTCCAGGGCATCTACACCCACATTCAGATTCCCCAGTCCCCTCACCCCAGTATTAATTTCACAGGACTTCCAGACCCGAAGATTGGTCCACTGGGATTTTTGCATTGCAATGTATTTTTTCAGCTGTCAGTGTTATCATTGCTTCTGGCAGGTTTATTAACAACAGCTTTTAGATGCTGAGTTACAGTTTACATAACTGAAACACTCAGGAGATTAAAAGCTAGAATGGAAAATTCACTGGAATGGTAACCATCCTCATCTCACTCGCACAGAGACATAATATGCGGAACAAGAAGTGGGTAACAGGATGTGAGGCACAGTGAGGGTGTGTACACCAAGACCCCTGACTAAGATTACTTCTCCCCCTCCATTCCCAACACCACCAGCCAGTCATTGCTGCCTGGAATCCTGCTGTTAGAGACCAATACCTGTGAATTAGGTTTAGTTTAATACTAATAGCACAGAATGTGTAACAGAGCCAGCTAACGTGCTTTCTTTAGTATAAATTATTTTATCAGATATTTCCCAGTTTAATAATAACTGAGAATATTTCCACCAAAAAGGCCAAATAATAGAAAGAAATGCAAAGGGGCAGAGAAGTGGGTGAATCCCATTGGAACCCCAAACAGTAGGGAGAGACAAAAAGAGCTAGGAGTACTTATTGCTTCTTCCCCATTGGTTCTGAGACAGGTTCTGGATAACCGGTGGTTTGGGCTCCAGCAGGCGACTCTGACCTTCACTGAACCCTTCTGGCTTTGAATGTTGTACATCCATGAATCAAATCGGGAATTCAGCCCCCATACCCAAGCCTGCCATGAGAACAGTCATCTCCTAGGTCCTTAAATGTCGACGAGCCCTGTTCAGGTCATGGATCATACCCTTTCCCGGTCCAGCCAGCCATGGGCCGATGATGATGGGGGAAGTAGAAGGCTATATATACAGGACCAAGTACACCCATCCCAGCTACATGAATTATTTCGAGTCTCTGATATTTGCCACAAGGACTAGTCCTTGTCCGAAGTGTTCCGCTAATGAGAAGCAAGAGATAGATAGATCCCAACATATAATAGCTGCCTCCTTGTTAGAGCTTTAGCTCTGTGATTTTGGGCAAGCTATGCCTCACTTTTCAACTATAAAATGTGAATAATAATAGTTTTAACTAAGTATATAATAACGGAAAATTCATAGTAATAACACTTTTATAGAATGGAGTTATACAATACTTATGGAGTAGATAGCAATAGTGCTATTATTAGCTGCTATCGAGTTGGCTAACAACTCGTGACCACTATATGCACAATGAGATCAGACTCTTGTGATCCATAAGGTTTTCTTTGACTGATTTTTCAGATGTTGATCTCCAGGCCTTTCTTCCTGGTCCATCTTAGTCTGGAAGCTCTACTGAAACCTGGTCAGCATCATAGCAACACTCAAGCCCCTGCAGACAGACAAGTGGTAGCTGCATTTGAGTTGCATTGGCTGGGAATCAAACCTAGGTTTCCTGCATGAAGATGAGAATTCCACCACTGAATCACCACTGTCCTCAATAATGGTAGTACTTATGGTTAAATTATTAAAGCCTCAGTTTCTCATCTGCAAAACAGGAATAATAACAGGACTTATAGAACAGGGTTGTGAGAATTTAATGAGATAATGTGTGTAAGGTACTGAGCACAGTGCCTGGAAAGCAGCAAGTTTTCAGTACATATTAGCTATTACTAAGACGATTTCTATAGAATCTTTCTAATATTTGGGGTTTAAGAGGAATTAAATTGGGCAGCAAGTAACAGGACCCACCCAGCATCTGGGTCTTTAGTGGTGATCAGAGCCCTGAGTTGGTTCAGAAACATTCCAAATACAGTCACGAGGGTACAAATGCACTCCCCCACCATGTGGAGTTGCTGCAGGTAGAAGCAGAGTCACCTGAGCAGTGAGGAGGAATGGGAGAGATCACTATATTTCAGGGAAACTCATCACTGATGTTTTTCAGCTCAAGCAGAGCTGTGAGAAAAATCCTTCCTCGTGGGAAGGAGGGAAGACATTCATCAGCTGGAGACCCAAAGCTATGAGGTGTGCAACTTCCTGTTTCCTTGGTGAATGCCTCAGAAAACATTCCATTTGAACTAAAAAAATGTTCTAATCACTGTCACCCTCCAAACTCTTTGAGGGGTAGATGGGGTGAATCAGGGAGCTGGACTGGGGATGGCAGACTGATGGAGGTGCACAGGCTGCTCCTTGCTTTCTCAGTAACTCACAGAGACCAGAGACCTTCACATCCTGACTGTCTCTATGGGTAAGGAATTGTGACGCCTTAAGCTCATAGACCCAAAGCATCCTAAAACCATAAGGGGTTTCATGCAGGTCAATGACTAAATCATTCCGGGGAAATGAATGCCTCTTTTCTTAACAAAACATCTCCTGGAATAGTATCCCACTCTGATGATTCATCCAAAAATGTAACTATTTATTTAACTCAAATAGTTTAGTTTTGACCTCTCTGTCGCCCTTGACAATGCAGGCATGGACCCCATCTGAAAACCCTCCTCATTTGGCTTCTAAGGAGTCCTTGGGTGGTACAAAGGGTTAATGTACTGGTTAATGTTATGGATTGAATTATGTCCCCCAAAAATATGTGTTGTAGGACTTCCAGCAAAATGGCGCTCTAGGCAGAAGCACCAGGCTGTCCCTCCACAGCAAAACTAAGCCGAACAGAGAAAACAACAATCCTGAAACCCTAAAACATCAAACGAAGAGATAAAGAACTCAGCCAAGCACCAAATGGAGTGAGAAAACTCACAGAGAAAGGAGAGCGAGGAGAGATTCATGCAGAGGTCTCCTATCAGCTAACGCAGCGCGGATCTGCCATCTTGGACTCCTATCTGAGACCAGCAAATGGGGGTACAAGAAAGCAGCTTCACGGAGTTTCCAGCAGGAGACAAAACAGCTGGTAATTTGTGATATACATTTTCCCACCCTTCTTCACCCCCACTCGGCCTCCTCTGCTTCCCGCGGCCACAATCTCTTGTCTGGGAAGCACCGGCTGCTTGGATTCCACCCACCAGAACAGGCCGGCTCTCTGAGTGCCATTTGTTGGCTGCTGGTGTTGCTTTTTTTCTGCTTCTTTTGATTTCTTCCTTACCTCTCACCCCTCCTTTCAATCAAATACCTGGCTCCGTGCGCCATCTTTGCTTCTTCCTGAGGGGCTGCAGAGCTCCATTTGAGTGTGGAACTGCTTCCCGGTCTGGGTTGCCATGCTGGTGGGATCCCGGGGCTTTTGTTCATTTGTTTGTTTTGAATTGTTTGTTTGTTTTCTTTTCTTTTTCTTGAGTTGGGAGCCCGTTCTGGCCAGGTGGTGCTGCGTGGCTTGGAACCTACCCCCTCAGCTTGCACAGACATGCAGAGTGATCCCTGAGGGCATTTCTTTTCTTGTTAGGGTTTTTTTTTTTTTTTTCTGTTTTTTTGGGGGCTTTTCTTGTTCTTTTTTTTCAACTTTGTTTTGTTTTCTTTTCCCTCTATTTCCATTTTTCTCTTTCATCATTACTCAGTTTCTCATCTCTTCATATCTTCCTTCTCTTTCTGTTCCCTAAATACCTGGCATTGTACACCTCTGCGCCTTCTAGCCAGGCTGTACTGCAACACCTGAGAACAACTTCCCCAGACCTCATAGTCGCACCAATGAGATTCCTGGGAATTTTGCTGTTCTTTTCCCTTTCCAATTTTTATTTATTCATTCTTTTCTTTTCTTTTTTTCTTCCTCTTCCCCTTTTTGTTTTTCTCCTTTCATAGTCTCTCATCTCTCCACTCCAAAGGCAAGTTCCCCTAGCATTCTTTTTTGTTTGTATATTTTTGGCTCCTGTTACTCTCTCCTCTCTCCCGTATCCATCTTAGCTCCACACATAACAATCTCCCTGCTACATCCTGCCTACCTGCACCATGCGCTTAATGTCACACCACCAGGCAGCACAGGCACGGCCTACTGGAACCTGCCCTGCACTGATTACTGACTTGCCCTGGTGGCTGTAGTAAGTGTCACAAACAACCCATCCCAGTAACTCCTCTTCAGCTAAACCTGCCCTGCTGTACCATATCTGAGTGACTGATCCTGCCAATGGGAGAAGGAGGTGAAAAGTATTGTGCCCACAGATGAGCAAACAACAAAGAACACACAGCCAACCAGCTCAGACACTGAATGTAAATGGACTCAATGTACCCATAAAGAGACACAGAGTGACAGAATGGATAAGAAAACAGGATCCATCAATATGCTGTCTACAAGAGATACACCTTAGAAACAAAGATGTGAATTTATGAAAAGTCAAAGGTTGGAAAAAAATATATCAAGCTAACAACTACCAAAAAAGAGCAATGCTAATCTCAGATAAAATAGACTTTAAAACAAAATCCACCATAAAAGACAACGAAGAACATGATATAATGATTAAGGGGACGATCCATCGTGAAGACATAACCATAATAAACATCTACGCACCCAATGACAGCTCCAAAATACATAAAACAAACTCTAACAACACTGAAAAGAGAAATTGACAGTTCCACAATAATAGTAGGAGACTTCAACACACCACTGTCAGTAAAGGACAGAACAACTAAGAAGAAACTCAGCAAAGATACAGTAGTCCTAAAGGGCACAATCAGCCAACTTGACCTCATAGACATATACAGAACACTCCATCCAACAGCTGCAAAGCACACATTCTTTTCCAATGCACATGGAACATTCTCCAGAATAGACCACATCTCAGGCCACAGAGCAATCCTCAACAAGATCCAAAACGTTGAGATAATTCAAAGTATCTTCTCTGACCACAGTGCCATCAAGGTAGAAATTAACAATAGAAAGAGCAAGGAAAAAAAATCAACTACATGGAAACTGAATAATACCCTGCTTACACATCAGTGGGTAGTAGAAGAAATCAGAGATGGAACCAAAAAATTCCTAGAATCAAATGAGCATGAAAACACATCATACCAACACCTTTGGGACACAGCAAAGGCAGTCCTCAGAGGACAATTTATAGCAATAGATGCACATATCAAAAAAGAAGAAAGGGACAAAATCAAAACATTAACTACAGAACTCAAAAAATAGGAAGAGAACAGCAAAAAAAGCCCACAGCCACCGGAAGAAAGGAAATAGTAAAGATAAGAGCAGAAATAAATGAAATAGAGAACAGAAAAACAATAGAAAGAATCAACAAAACCAAAAGTTGGTTCTTTGAAAGAATCAACAAAATCGACAAACTACTGGCCAGATAGACAAAAGAAGAACAGGAGAGGGCACAAATAACCCAAATAAGAAATGAAATGGGGGACATTACAACAGACCCAACTGAAATAAAAAGGATTATAACAGAATATTATGAAAAACTATACTCCAACAAATTTGAAAACCTAGAGGAAATAGATAAATTTCTAGAAGAACAATCCCTACCCAAACTACAACGAAGTGATTTTGAAAATCTGAACAGACCCATAACAAGAGAAGAGATTGAAAAGGTAAAAAAAAACTCTTAACCAAAAAAAGCCCTGGCCCAGATTGGCTTCACTGGAGAATTCTACAAAACATTTACAGAAGAGCTTGTACTAGTACTACTCAAGCTATTTCAGAGCATAGAAAAGGAAGCAACACTTCCAAATTCATTCTATGAAGCTGGCATAACACTAATACCAAAACCAGGCAAAGACTTCACAAAAAAAGAAAATTACAGACCAATATCTCTCATGAATATAGATGCAAAAATTCTTAACAAAATTCTACCAACAGAATTCAGCATCATATCAAACAAATAATACACCATAACCAAGTAGGATTCATACCAGCTATGCAAGGATGATTCAACATTAGAAAATCAATCAATGTAATCCACCACATAAATAAAAGGAAAGAAAAGAATCACGATTATCTCAACTGATGCAGAAAAGGCATTCCACAAAGTCAAACACCCATTCCTGATAAAAACTCTCAATAAAATAGGTATAGAAGGGAAATTTCTCAACATAATGAAGGGCATCTATGCAAAACCAATGGCCAACATCATTTTTAATGGAGAGAGGCTGAAAACATTCCCCTTGAAAACAGGAACAAGACAAGGATGCCCTTTATCACCACCCCTATTTAACATCATGCTGGAAGTTCTAGCTAGAGTAATAAGGCAAGAAAAAGAAATAAAGGGCATCCAAATTGGTAATGAAGAAGTTAAACTGTCCCTGTTTGCAGATGATATGATACTATACATAGAAAACCTGAAAGACTCCACAAGAAATCTACTGGAACTAATAGAAAGATTCAGCAGAGTAGCAGGATATAAGATAAACATTCAAAAATCAGTTGGATTCCTATACACCAATAAGGAGAACGATGAAAAGGAAATCAGGAAAACAATACCATTTATAATAACTCCTAAAAAGATAAAATACTTAGGAATAAATCTGACCAGGGATGTAAAAGACCTATACAAAGAAAACTACAAAACACTACTGCAAGAAACCGAAAGGGATCTACATGGATGGAAAAACATACCATGCTCATGGATAGGTAGACTCAACATTGTGAAAATGACAATTCTACCCAAAGCAATTTATAAATATAACACAATCCCGATCCAAATACCAACAACATTCTTCAAAGAGATGGAAAAACTAATCATTAACTTTATATGGAAAGGGAAGAAGCCCCGAACAAGTAAAGCACCACTGAAGAAGAATAAAGTTGGAGGACTCACACTACCTGACTTCAGAACCTACTATACAGCTACAGTAGTCAGAACAGCCTGGTACTTGTACAACGACAGATACCTTGACCAATGGAACCGAATTGAAAACCCAGATCTAAATCCATCCTCCTATGGTCACCTGATCTTCGACAAGGGCCCAAAGTCCATCAGATGGGGAAAAGACAGTCTTTTTTACAAATGGTGCTGGCAAAACTGGATATTCATTTGCAAAAAAATGAAACAGGACCCATACCTCACGCCGTATACAGAAACTACTTCAAAATGGATCAAAGACCTGAATATAAAGCCTAAAACTATAAAGTTCATAGAAGAAAAAAATAGGACCAACACTACAGGCCTTAATGCATGGCATTAACAGGATACAAGCCATAACCATCAATGCACAAACCCCAAAAGATAAGCCAGATAACTGGGATCTTCTAAAAATCAAACCCCTATGCTCTTCAAAAGACTTCACCAAAAGAGTAAAAAGAGAACCTACAGACTGGGAAAACATTTTCGGACAGTACAAGTCAGACAAAGGTCTAATCTCCATAATCTACAAGAAAATCCAACACCTCTACAACAAAAAGACAAATAATCCCATTAAAAAATGGGCAAAGGAAATGAACAGACACTTCACCAAAGAAGACATTCAAATGGCCAACAGACACGTGAGGAAATGCTTGCGATCACTAGCCATTAGAGAAATGCAAACTAAAACCACAGTGAGATACCATCTCACCCCGGCATTACTGGCACGAATCAAAAACACTGGAAATAACAAATGTTGGAAGGGCTGCGGGGAGATCGGAACTCTTATGCACTGCTGGTGGGAATGCAAAATGATACAACCATTTTGGAAAATGATATGGCGTTTCCTCAGAAAGCTAGAAATAGACATTCCATTCGATCCAGCAATCCCACTCCTAGGAATATATCCTAGAGAAATAAGAGTCGTCACTCGAATAGACATATGCACACCTACGTTCATGGCAGCATTGTTCACAACAGTAAAACGATGGAGACAACCTAGATGCCCATCAACAGATGAATGGATACACAAACTATGGTACATACACACAATGGAGTACTACACAACGAGAAAGAACAATGATGAATCTGTGAAGCATCTCATAATATGGATGATACTGGAGGACATTATGCTGAGTGAAATAAGTCAATCACAGAAGGACAAATATTGTATGAGACCTCTATTGTAAAAACCCATGAAAAAGTTCACACACAAAATGTAACAATCTTTGTTGGTTACCAGGGATGGGGGGGGTGGGGAGGGAAATACTAAATAGGCAATAGATAAGTGGTATCTTGGGTGAAGGGTGAGACAGTACACAATACAGGGGAAACCAGCACAACTTGTACAAGGAAAGGTCATGGAAGCTCCATAAACACATCAAACTTCCCTGAGGGACTGAATTGCTGGGTGGAGGGCTGTGGGGACAATGGTCTCGGGGAACATCTGGCTCAGTTGGCATGGCATGGTTCGTGGAGACGGTGTTCTGCGTTCTGCCTCGGTGGGTGGCATCTGGGGTCTTGGAAGCCTGTGAGCAGCCATCTGGGATGCTCCACTGGTCTCATCCCCTTGGGAGCAGGGGAGAGTGGAGAGAGCGGGATGCAGGGAAGGAATTGGTCCGAAGGACTGGTGGACCACAGCTGCCAGGGCCTCCACCAGACTGAGTCCAGTGCAGCTGGATGGTGCCCAGCTGCCACCGCTGACTGCTCTGGCTGGGATTGCAGTGGAGGGTTCTGGACAGAGCTGGAGAAGAATGTAAAACAAAATTCTAACTCACAAAAAAAAGACCAAATTTATTGGCCTGAAGGAGACTGGAGAAACCCCGAGAGTATGGCCTCCAGACACCCTTTTAGCTCAGTGGTGAGGTCATTTCTGAGGTTCACCGTTCAGCTGGGGAGTGGACAGCCCCATAAAACCAAATGGGACTGGTGAGGCACAGCAGTCCAGGGACAGGGTCTGGAAGGCAGAGGGGGACAGGAAGGCTGGTGATAGGGAACCCAAGTTTGAGTAAGGATAGTGTTGATGTGTTGTGAGGTTGTTGACCATCGTCATAGGGCAACATGTGTACTGACTGTTAAATGAGAAACTATTTTGTTCTGTAGGCCTTCGTCTGGAGTGAGAGTAGCAGCACAATTGGAAGAGCGTGGTCGATGTCACTGAACTGTGCATGTAGAAACGTTTGAAATGGTGTATCTTTGGCTTTGTATATTTTCACCAAAAAAATAAAGGGTTGAGAGGTGAGGGGGTTGATATGTTGTGGGGTTGTTAACCAATGTCATAAAACAATATGTGTACTACTGGAACAAAAAATCAAGTTTTTTGGAAAAAAAAAATATATGTGTTGTAAATCCTAACCTTTATGCCTGTGATTATAATCCCATTTGGAATGACTTGCCTTTTTATGTTAATGAGGCAGGATTAGTGTAGGGTGTATCTTGAGTCAATCTCTTTTGAGACATAAAGAGATTAAACAAACGAACAGAGAGAGAAATAGGGTAAGATAGATGTCAAGACACATGGAGATCTCCAAGGAACCAGGAAGCAGAAGTTGAAAAGAAAACGATCTTCCTACAGAGCTGACAGAGAGAAAAGCCTTCCTTTCAAGCTGGCGCTCTGAATCCAGACTTCCATCCTCCTAAACTGTGAGAAAATAAATTTGTTTGCTAAAGCCATCCACTTGTGCTATTTCTGTTATAGCAGCACTAGATAACTAATACAGCTACTAACCAAAAGGTTGGAAGCGGAGTCCACTCAGTGGCACCTTGAAAGAAAAGCCTAGTGATCTACTTCCAACAAATCAGCCATTGAAAACTCTGTGGAGCATAGTTCTACTCTGACACACATGGGGTCACCATGAGTCTGAGTCAACTCAACAGCAACCTGTTCCTGGTACTACTCTTTTATGGTTTGCTTCTTCTTTCTCTCACTCCACAGCCCCTAGTGGATCCCCTTTCTCTACTTCTAAAATGTCTGGAGTTTTAGGATTTCATATTTAATCTTTCCTAGTTTTGAATTTTGTCTTGGAATTTTGAATTTGTCTTGGAAGAAGAACAACCAGAATGCTCATTAGAAGCAAGGAAGGCGAGACTGCATCTCACATACTTTGGACGTGTCATCAAGAGAGTTCTGTCCCTGAAGAAGGACATCACGCTTGGTAAAGTACAGGGTCAGCGAAAAAGAGGAAGACCCTCTATGAGATGGATTGACACAGTGGCTGCAACAATGGGCTCAAGGATAACAATGATTGAGAGGTTGGCGCAGGGCCGCGCAGTGTTTTATTCTGTTGTACATAGGGTAGCTATGAGTCAGAACTGACTCAGTGGCACCGAACAGCAACAACTTTTGAATTTGGACCACTGGTTCTTAATTTTTTCTGGTTACAGCCACATTAAAGAATCTGATGAATTCTATGAATTTTCTCCCTATAAAATTCATACTCTCACATATGAAACATGGCACTCAGTGTCAGGGGTTCACAAACCCACTGATGTGTACCCATAAGCTCCAAAGAATACATATAAGAAAAAGAGAAGCCCCTGGCATTCAAGAACTGGTGTGACACAGAGTGAGGCCTCAGAGTTGTTAGACAGTTGCTGGCACTCAGTGCTAGGCCACATTATTCTCCTGTAGGACATAAACAATCTCACAGAATGCCAGTATCAGACACGGTCACTCTGAGACCTTGATAAAGTGAGACAAAGCAAGACCACTCATAATTTTGTCTAAGCACAGACAAAAACAAGGTCACTATGCAACTCACAAAATACTAAACATACCCCTCTCTTGACAAATATGAGTGACTTCTTTACCAGTTAGAGCTTTATCCTTGCTCTAGTCTTTCCTCTCTATAGATAAAATTTATTTAGGTACTTAATCATAGCTCTCCTCATTTTCTTTTTATTTTTGGGTAACAGCTTTGTAGAGGTATAAGTTGCATACCACACCATTCATTCATTTAAAGTACACAATTCAGTGGGTTTAGTATATTCAGAGTTGTGCAACCATCACCACAATCAATTTCAGAGCATTTCCGTCACCTCAAAAAGAAACCCTGTATCCGCTAGCAGTAACTCCTCACTCCACTCATACCTCCAGCCCTAGGCAACCACTACTCTACTTTCTGTCTCTACATATTGGCCCATTTTGGATGTTTCCTGTAAATGGAATCTTATGTGACTAGCTTCTTTCACTTAGCATACGTTTTCAAAGATCATCTAGGTTGTACCACTTACCAGTACTTCATTTTTTTATTCACCAAATAATATTTCCATTTTAAAAATATACTACATTTTGTTTACCCATTGTCATGGATTGAATTATGTCCCCAAAAAAACGTGTGTATCAGTTTGGCTGGGCCATGATTCCCGGTACTGTGTGGTTGTCCTCCATTTTGTGATTGTAATGTTATGTTAAAGAGGATTAGGGTGGGATTGTAACACCACCCTTACCCAGGTCACATCCCTGATTCAGTGTAAAGGGAGTTTCCCTGGGGTGTGGCCTTCACCGCCTTTTATCTCTCAAGAGACAAAAGGGAAGGGAAGCAAGCAGAGAGTTGGGAACCTCATACCACCAAGAAAGCAATGCTCAGAGCAGAGTACGTGCTTTGGATCTGAGGTTCCTGTGCAGAGACGCTCCCAGACAAAGGGAAGATTGATGACATGGACTTTCCTCCAGAGCCAACAGAGAAAGCCTTCCCCTGGAGCTGACGCCCTGAATTTGGACTTGTAGCCTACCAGACTGTGAGAGAATAAACTTCTTTGTTAAAGCCATCGACTGATGGTATTTCTGTTATAGCAGCACTAGATGACTAAGACAACCATTTATGAGTTGATGGACATTTGGGTTACCCCCATTTCTGACCATATCAAATCTAAAGTGAACCCTTGCTTCTTTAGACCCTCCCCTAAATCACCCAACTAAAGTCTAAATTCTATAATAGGTTCTTTCTAACATCCTCTAACTGAAACATCCCACAGTTCTCCATAGAATGTGTTCTTCCTAGCAGAAACGAGTAATAAACTCAATTCCTTGGGGGTCTTTGACTGGAGGATATTGACATATGGACCCCAGATTAAGGATCTATGCTCCAGAGTCTACATTCAACGCCTGAATTTTGTCATTTATGCTCTTGGTTTCAACAATCAACAAAAAGTTGTTAGTTTCTAAATGAATATACTCAGGCCTCGTAATTTTTACTACTTACTAGACACATCTACCACAATGCCCGTAGGCACTTTAAATTCACATAAAGTCTTTACCCTGAACTTCATTCTCCTATAACTCTTATTTTGATTAAAGACAACACTATCCAACATACTTAATTTAAAAATCAGGGGGTCACACCACACATCTAATCACTCAGCCCCTAAATCTGTACTTACCTCATCATTTCCATGGAAGTTGTCTTAATTCAGGCCCTTATTATCTCCCACCTAGACTACTGCAATGGCCTCATCAGCACCTGGTCTACCTACATTTCTCTTTGCATTCTTTCCTCCACATTCCACTGATACTTTTAAAATGCAAAGCTTATTATGTCATTTTCTTTCTCAAAATCCTTTCCTGGCTCCTTGTCATCTGCAGTGTAAAGTAAACATTCTTTATTAGAGCACCTAAGACCCTCTCACGATCTGGCCCATTGACACCTCCCCACCCACACCTACCACTCATGAGTTCCTCATGCCCCAGCCAGAGCAAACAACTTGAAAGGCCTTAAACAAGTCATGATTTTTACCTACTTCTCACCTGTATTCGTTTCCATGGGTTGCTCTAACAAAAAAACCACAAACTAGGTGGCTTATAAGAACAGAAATTTATTGTCTCACAGTTCTGGAGGTTGGCAGTTTGAGATCAGGGTGTCAGCTGTTTTGATTCCTTCTGAGGCTTTGAGGGAGAATCTGTTCCATGAGCTCTTCTAGCTTCTGGTAGCTCCAGGCGCCTCTTGGCTTGTAGCTGCCTCATCACTTAGTGTCTTTCCTCTGTCTGTCTCCTTGTGTCTCTTCTCCCCTTTGATAAGGACACCATTCAGATAGAATTAAGACCCGTCCTACTCTGGCATGACCTCATTTTACTTCACTGATAACATCTTCAAAGGTCCTATTTCCAAACAAGGTCACCTTCACTGTTGTTAGAATGTTGACATATCTTTTGGGGAAGCACAATTCAATTCATATCATCATTTTAGAATGCTATGTCTCCCCCAACCCCATTCTAGTCAACTCTTACTCAATTCCACTCATGGGTCCCCTTCCTTGGGAAGGCTTCCATGTTTGACTCTGTGCTTCTATAAGGTCCTTTTACGCCTTTTTTTTTTTTTTTTTTTTTTTAAATACTTAACATATGGCTCAGATTCTTAAATCTGTCACCTCCTTGTACCCTCAGGGGACTAGAATTGTATTGCCATAGTTTTTGTATCCTTATCCCATAGCAGTGTTTAGCACAAAATAGACAGTCACTAAACATTTGATAAATGAAAGAATAGTGTAGTGACCTGATGACTCTAGTCTCAGCTCGTGTCTCACTCTAACCACATTAGAGAGGCAGAGCTAGAACTGCCTACCTAAACTCAAACAACCCCTAGAACTACAGAGAGGTAACGATAAAATATTTTTGTTTCACTCCACTAAGTTTAGAATGATTTGTTACACAGCATTAGATAACTGGAACAATCCTAAAAGAGCTTCAGGATCTAATCAACATGTACTAGCAGGAGCCAAGAAGGTATGCATGGGCTGGTTCCTAAGGGTGCTGGGTCAAGGGAAACAGAAATAGATATGAACAAGTTTATATGAAAGCCCTCTCTTACATTAGAGGATTTAACACTCTGGGTAGACCCATGGGAGATAATTCTAACCTGCTCCTAGGTTCACACTTGGAAGCTTGGAAAAAAACAATAGCTCACATTAGCTTGAATAGCAATGCCAGAACTTTCTGGGCCAAATGGTGGAGAAAGGAATCAAAATGCTCAGAGAAACGGGTGCTACAGTAGATATACTATAAGGCCAGAAAATCTACCAGCCAACTAGGTTCCATGGGAAGGCCAAGAGGTCATTCCATTTCCAAAGTAATCCATAATTTTATTGGCAAGATGGGCAGCAGTACCATTAAGCTCAGTGGTGACTGTTCCCTGAAGACAAGGGCCTATTTTAAGAAATGCTAATTGGAGCCTTGGTGATGAAATGGTTAAGAGCTCAGGCTGCTAACCAAAAGGTCTGCAGTTTGCATCCACTCCTTGGAAACTCTATGAGGCAGTTCTACCCTGTCCTATAGGGTCACTATGAGTCAGAATCAACTCATCAGCAATGGTTTATTATGTAATTGAGCTCCCTAATACAACTGGGATGAGAGTAACTTCCCACCAAAACAGACACCAGGTGGCAGCACTTAAGCATCAGAAGCAAAAAACCCATTGTCATCGAGTCATTCCAATTCATAGCTACCCTATAGGACAGAATAGAACTGACCCATAGGGTTTCCAAGGAGCAGCTGGTGGATTTGAACTGCTGACCTTTTGGTTAGCAGCCTGAGCTCTTAACCACTGTGCCACCAGGGCTCCTCAGAAGCAAAGTCAGTGCAATTATTATAATGACAACATATATACTGGAGGATGATAGTGGGCTACCAAAAACTCAACCAATTACAGCTGCAAGGGGAGATGTGATGTCTTTACTAGATCAGATTAACACAATCTCAGGTACTGATTTGCAATTGTTGACCTAGGCACAAATAAGGATGGAGGACACAAGTTAATTGCATGGGCAGGTGGCCTAGGCTCTCAGGTCTTCCAATACTGTTGTACCTGAATCTCTTCCTCAGCTTTTATGACTAACTGACAAGTTCTTTTCCATGCTGATCAGCAGGGAGAACCTAATGTTGTACATAGGGCCGCTGTGAAGCAGAACCTACTTGATGGCACCTAACAATAACAACAGGGCCACCTCAGAAGAAAAGCCTGGTGATCCCCTTCTGATAAATCAGCCATTGAAAACCTATGGAGTGCAGTTCTGCTCTGACATGTATGGGGTCGCCATAAGCCAGAATCAACTCAATGGCAACTGGTACATATCTATGAGAGGGGGATCATAAGGAATATTGCAAGGGTCCCATTAAACTTTAAGCTATATATGAAGCCAGGTAACTTTAGGCTCCTTGTATCAAGGGTGTAGTGGTTAAGGAAAGAATTCACATACTTGGAGGTGCAATAGACCCTGATCATCAGGAGGAGGTAGGACTGCTGTTATCAAATGAGGTCTTTAGAAAGAGATTTGGCACCAAGTGATCCACTGAGACATCTGTCAGTACTCTACAGGCTGATTGAAATAGACAAGTGTAACAGCCATGCTTGAGAATGTCATGATAACTAGGGACTCAGATCTCTCAGGGATGGGAGTCTGCATTACCCACCAGTAAGCCACAAGACCAGCAAAGGTGCTAGCCAAGGATGGGCATCTTCAAGAATAGGCAGTGGAGGAAGGAAATGATGAGCACAGTTGCAGCCTCAAGACTGAAGTGTTGGGGGATATAGTTACTTCCACTAACTTTCTTTCTTTTGTGAGTTTCCTCAGGAAAGAGGACCAATCACAAACCAGGAACATCTGTTTCTAGATGGCCTGAACTCACTATACGAAGCAATGGATTTGAGCAGCACAAGGAAAAGACAGTAGAAGATGCTGTGATGTGCTTACAAGATTCCCCTTCTAGTCCAAGGTACCCGATCTCACCCTCAAGGAGTGTTTGGAAGTGGTGATTCAGGTCTCTTTCCTAAATTGTCCTTAGCCAAAGGAAACTGCCTCTCCAAAGGCTAGGCCCCCTCCCTACGGGCAGCCTGCATCCAGTGACTAGCCTTTGTGGAAATACAAGGACCCAGCTCCCTTGCCTCAATTGGGACGCCTCTCAGGGGCCATCCCAGCTCCAGAGCTCCCTGTACGCCTCTGTTGCGATTGTATTGCAGCCCACCTTCTCCCTCTGCCCCATCCTGCTTCTCCCATCCTTTACAGATTTTGTTCTAGAGAACTCCCTACTAAATGGTTCACATGAAGAACTCAGGGTTTTGGAGGCTGTTTTCCAGGGAACTCAACTTTGCTAGCAAACAGGTGAATAAATATTTAAAAAAAAAAAAAAAGACAATGATGTCCACCTAGCTCAACTCTTATTTTCCAGGAAAGAAAGTGAAGTTCAGAGAAGCTAAAACATTAATGGTAAGTCACATGGTTAGTGGTTAGTGATTTCAAAAGGAGACGACTAGAACCCTGAATTCATGTCTCTCAATTCATTGCTTCTACTCTTTTTCTGCATTTTTTTTCTCCCTCTGTGGGGTTGTATGAGGAATAAGTTTGCGAGTAGGGTTGGAAGACATCAAAACTGGTCATCGTCATTGACTATTGTGGAAGAACACTTGCGAAGAAACCCAAAACCCCTGGGAAGGAGGTTTTTAACCTTAAGCTGTAAAAGTCTGTCCTGCAGCACGCAGGCGTGGGAGAGGTTCATGGACGGACGGTAGCTCTGACTCCTCTCAGGCAGCAACGTGCAATAAATGCTTGCGGACACCAGGTGGCAGTGTGGGACCGCTAGTTCCCATTCTGCTCCTCTCTTCAAAGCCTCAAAGCAGTTTTTTTCCAAGAAAGCAAGTCTCCACTGACTGTACTGGCTCTGTGTCACGAGTCTTTGCCACTTCTCTCGAAAGGGTCTCACTTGAGTAATGAAACTGAACTTAGTGACGTAAGTGCCTACAACAGCTGCAGTCTGAAGCAATTCTTAGTGGCAGAAAAAGTTTTTATTTGCTGCCCAGACTTACTCCTAGAGGGGTACAGATTCAGAGTCATAGATATTTATCTAAACCATCCATGGGCTGAGGGATGCCTGACATCTGTCACCAGGGGCACTGAGCTCTCTTCCTGTGTCCTGTCCAGGACAGTTATCAAGTTCCTGTTACGTCGTTCTCTTTGCTTTCACCTCACGGTGTTGTTGTTAGTTGCCGTGGAGAAGGCTCTGAGTCATGGTGACCTTACATATAACAGAACGAAACGTTGCCCAGTCCTGCGCCATCTTCTACGAGTAAATAATTTTGTTTTAGGAAATCAATCACGGCAATGAGAGAGATGGATTCTGAGTATTAAATGCCCACTCACAGGGTTCACATCCCCCAATTCCAACAAAATCTTGGACGTTTTCATTTATGGTCTCCCCTCCTCATCCTCAACATCCCTCTCACTCATGCTCATTATCCTCATCGTTGAGCCAAGGTCTGAGGTTTCCAAGAAAGACACGACTCACACAGGCACTGGTTGGAATAACGTTTTACTCACATACAGAAGAGACACACAATGATCAGGTCCATAAGTGGGCGTCAGTGAGTCTCATTCTGTAGCCAACTCATGGGTGATGGTCTGCATAGCCCCTTCTTCCACGCTGCAGGTAGAGGACCCAGTTCCCTCCCCACAAGGAACAAATATAGCAGTGGCGTTGACCACGTGCCATATGATTCACACACTTAAGCAGTAAGCAGTACGAAGAAGCTTGACTGCTTATCCAGAATAGGAAAGGCATTTCCTTGATAGGGAAAAAGAAGAAAACTGGACAGAGAGAGGCTCAGTACCCAGCCTCCACTATCAGGGAATGCTCCAGGCCCGAGGCTCTGATTAGGAGGTCCAGGAGAGGGTCAGAAGGCAGCATGATAGATGGCTTTCCCAACACTCATCCTCCTGGGTTTGGTTGTCTTCCTGTCTCCTAGACTTTGCCCCAACCTTGATATGCTCACTCTCCTCTCCTGCCCCGGGCCTTTGCTGTTCTACCTCATCTAGATATCCAATCTGCCTCTCACTTACAGATCCAGATCCTCCTGCATGAGCAGGCTCAGTTGAAGCAAATCTCCTCCAGGCTGAGTTTTTAACTTCCTGGGAGACAGCCCCAGGGACTGGCAAAGGCATGGGCTCTGGTTCCAGACCACAGTTTGCATCCATCCTAGCTCTGTCACCTACGAGATAGATAACCTTGGTCACTTGCTTTAATCCCTCTTACCTTCTGCTTTTCGAATCTTTAACATCCTCATCCCTGGGCTTCCTCTGAGACATGCATGGGACAAGCCCTGGGTGTGCGGTCATCACCAGGACCTCCCCACGTTCTTTTCTTTGGTAGGGCAGGGCTATGTGCTCTGACCATATGGAGCTTAGGCTTCACCAACATCTATCTTTGAAAAGATTGCCTTGACATGAATTTAGGAATCACAGCCCAAAGAGTGTAAGTAGTCACAGGGGATAAGGGGAAAGTCAACTTTGTTAATGAATCTGGGGTGGAGAGTGGAAGAAAGGGCAAACATCTCATTTGATCCTTACAACCCCTCGGCAAGGTATATATCACCCCCATTTTACAGTTGAGGAAACAGAGGCTCACACAAGGTTAAATAACGTGAGCAAAGCCCCTTGTGATGCAAGGGCTTGTGACTCAAACACACACGTGTGTTGTTTCAAAGTTTATGCTCATCACATTATACCTTGTGGAGTCCCCACACAACTCTTCACACGTCTGCTCTCATAGGGGGCAGCTGGAAGACATCCTAGTCTCAGCATTTTGTGCCTTCCAAAACAATGGGAACCAGAGTTTTTAAAAAAAAAAAAAAAATCATAAATACACCACCTATCTGTCAGTTTTTCATACTGTGATGACTTGCGTGCCAGAAGCCATGCCACCAGTATTTCAAATACCAGCAGGGTCACCCATGGTGGAGAGGTTTCACGAGAGCTTCCAGAATAAGACAGACTAGGAAGAAAGGCCTGGTGACCTACTTCTGAAAATCAGCCAATGAAAACTCTACTACGGATCATAACAGAAAATACACTTGGGCACTCTAGGAAATACTGGATTTGGTCACTCCAGCAATGTGGGCAGCCAGGAATAGAAGGAACAGAAAAAAGTGTGAGAGCTGTCTTACTTAAAATAATTGGATGGCATAATAAGGACTTTTTGAATCTGACCTGGGTGCAATCAGAGCTAGGGCTAAGGTCTCTCACACTCCCGCCTCTCCACACCAAGGAACCCTGGGAATCCCCACCATGTTCATATTTAGTAAAAACACAAAGACATTGTCCTTGGTTCACATGAAAGGAAGCCACAACAGTAGCAATAGAGATGTTCCTTTTTAAAAATTTCCTACTGATTCTAAAATACAGAACTCCAAGCATGTTTGGAACTGTAAGACTCATCTCCAAAGACACTATTATAACCTAGAATACAATCCCTACATTATACTTTTTAAAAGGGAAATGTTTCCCATGAGTTACTTCTGAACTGGATCCACTTGTTTCTTTCTCCATCAGCCAAGACAGCAGCAGTGGAGACTGGTTTGGACATGCACGGTGTGAACCAGGGAGAGGAGTAGACGGGAGCTGGGCTTTGGTAATTTACTGCCTCCACCACAGGGTGGCAGTAGCAGCACATTTTCAGTTATGCCCTCTGGAAAGGCTATTAAATGCAATGCAAGTAGGCTGTCCCTGGGCCTCGGTTGAACCACACAGTTTAGATGGTGACAAGAGGGTGTACAGGAGGGAGGGCAGTCACAGTCAGACCTTGTACACCACGTGTGATGGCTGAGAGTTCTGGAATAGGCTTAGCCTTCCTCTCCCTCACAGACATAGGGAACTGAGATAGCAGTAGAGGATCAAGAATTCGTCTCCTGCCAACACTGTGCAACAGACCCTGCCTTTGGACTAGGAACTCCATATGAGCAGGCCTGTCCTCACAGTATGTGGGGCTTCCTTACTTACAGACGCTATGACTTCTAGACTGGGCATTGCTGACTTCCTCTGCCCTTCTCCCACTCCTAAAATGCTCTCCAAAAGCACACACTCCCTTCGTTACCTGCTGTCCCCCTCCAGTTCTGGTCCCCCAGGACAAAGCCCAAATTTCTTCATTGGATGTTTAGGAGCATCAACCACAAACGACCAAAAACAGTTTGGAGCAGCCCCAGGTACTTCCACATATAAACCTTACTTAACCTTACTTAACTTAACTGGTATTTTCCAAGCTCACATTCTCTTGAGACTTCATCATGGTAAAGTCACGAACACTTGCACCTATTATAAATGGAAAAAAAAAAATGTATGGTTCATATCACAAACCTGCCTGCACTTTGAAAGGGCCCGTCTTTGCTTAAATGACAACTTTCCAGAACTGATCCCTTTTTTCCAACTAACTTCTTCAAAGGTTCTATAAAAAGAGATTGCTATCTTTCTAGAATTGAAGTCCTTGGTAACTCCTCTTGAATGCTAGGCTTCCTTGCTTCAGCAATTTGGTTTACTCCCAAATAAAATCTTTGTTAAAATTTTTTACAACTCACCTCCAGAATCTGTCACTTAAGAGAAGTCTGTATATGTTACAGATCGAGCCTTCACTCCTAACTTTCCCTTCTATATACCCCTTCTCCAGCCAAACTTGCCTCCTTTCCTGTCCCCACCCACTGGGGTTCACTTGCCCGTCTCACACTATTTCCTTTATCTTCCTCTCCAACTTCTGGAAGGGCACCACCCAGCACCATATGGAATTCATATCCTAGGACCCCTTCCCTGAGGTCTCAAGTACCTGGTGCCTACTAGCATTGTACAAGTATTAACTCACTGCTTTCTCACAACAACTCAGCAAGTTTGGCACCACGGTCATTCATTTCACAGATGAGGACACTGAGGCAAAAAGATGTTAACTTGTCCGAGGTCCTACAGCTAAATCCATACACTGCTGCCTCTGTGTAAACCCACACACCCCTGCCTCTGAACTCAGAGTGTGACTTTGCTGCCACACCCATCTGTGACACAGTGAAGACCACATCTTGATTTCCTAAAAGGAAACGTGCAGGAGAACCACCCAGAGGAGGGTTGAAATCCTAGAGCTGGCACTTGCTGGCCATGTGATCAGGTAAATTTACCTCTCTCTGTTTCTTTGTTTTTAAAATGGTAGTAATAGTAATAATAACAGGGGTGTTGTGGGCATTAGAGATAAAATATACAAAATGTCTGATTCGTAATAGATTCTATGGACATATTCTATCTACTATACTGAATCCTCTGGAGCCAGGAAATCAGGATCACTCAGTCTGTAAACACAGATAAATACAGCCAAACCCCTACATTTTCATGAGCTTTCTAAACAAACAGCTATAACTCAGAACATGTGACTGGAGACATTCAAACTATGGAGACTTGGGGGATGAAAACCTACTAAAAAATATTAGATAGGACCCTTCTTTGGCCGTAAAGCCTGAGTGCATTACTGCCATCTCCAGACTGGAGAGCACCTTCTTTCCGAGGGGTCCCACTTCCCCTCAGCTTGACAGTTGGTAGCCTGATTTTAGAGTGTGTCCCAGCTACAGTGACCCCAACCCCTAACTTGACCCCCTCCCATCCCATGGACAAGGAAGGACTTCCAGTATCCCTGTTGGCATGATGTGACCCCACACCTTGGCCAAGATGATTGCAACATATGAACTGGATGAGCCATTGCAAGACAACCCCTCCCCAGGAATTTTGGAAATGAGGCTGACCCCATACACAAAGGAATGAAACTCTGCCCAGGTCTGTGCCATCCCCATGGTCAGTTGCGTAAGAACCATTGTGATCCATGGGGTTTTGTTGGCTGATTTTTCAGAAATAGATCACCAGACCTTTCTTCCTAGTCCATCTTAATCTGGAAGCTCCACTGAAGTCTGTTCACCATCATAGCAACACACATACAGTGGTACAAATCTAGGAAGATAAGGGTAAATTTCAAGGTAACCACAAAGAAAGTTAACAAACCTACTCATCAGAATAAAGAAGAAAAACATAAAAGTCTCAGTAAAAACAAAACCTACAAAAACAAAAGAAATGGAAACAAAAAATCCACAAACAAAAGGAACTCAGTACAGGAGAGTAAGAGGAACAAAGACAACGTCAGCACCACAAAAAAAAAGCACTACAAAATGCAATCCCACTCCTAGGAATATATCCTAGAGAAATAAGAGCCATCACAGTAATACACATATGCACACCCATATTCACTGAAGCACTGTTGACAATAGCAAAAAGATGGAAATAACCTAGATGCCCATCAACAGATGAATGGATACACAAACTATGGTACATACACACAATGGAGTACTATGCAACGAGAAAGAACAACAATGAATCTGTGAACCATCTCCTAACATGGATGAAACTGAAGGACATTATGCTGAGAGAAATAAGTCAATCACAAAAGGACAAATATTGTATGATACCTCTACTGTATAACTCATGTAAAAGTTTACACACAAAAAGGAACAATCTTTGCTGGTTATGAGGGATGGGGGGGAAGTAGGGGGAACTAAATAGATAAGTGGTAACTTTGATGAAGGGTAAGACAGTACACAATACTGGGGAAGCCAGCACAACTTGTACAAGGAAAGGTCATGGAAGCTCCATAGACACATCCAAACTCCCTGAGGGAGTGAATTGCTGGGCAGAGGGCTGTGGGGACCATGGTCTCGGGGAACATGTAGCTCAACTGGCATAACACAGTTTATAAAAAAAATGTTTTACATTCTACCTTGGTGGGTAGCGTCTGGGGTCATAAAAGCCTGTGAGCAGCCTTCTAAGATACTCCAATGGTCTCACCCCTTCGGGAGCAAGGGAGAACAAGATACAAGGAGAAGATAAGTCCAAAGGACTAATGGACCACAGCTACCACGGCCTCCACAAGACAGAGTTCAGTACAGCTAGATGGTGCCTGGCTACCACCACTGACTGCTCTGATCGGGATCACAATAGCGGGTCCTGGACAGAGCTGGAAAAGGATGTAGAACAGAATTCTAACTCACAAAAAAAAAAAAAAAAAAAAAGACCAGATTTACTGGCCTGACAGACTGGAGAAACCCCGAGAGTATGGACCCCAGACACCCTTTTAGCTCAGTGATAAAGCCCCTCCCGAAGTTCACCATTCAGCCAGGGATTGGACAGCCTCATAAAACAAAACAGGACTAATGAGTCACAGCAGCCCATGGACAAAGACTAGAAGGCAGGAGGGGACAGGAAAGCTGGTGATAGGGAACCCAAGGTTGAGAAGGGACAGTATTGACATGTCATGGTGTTATTAACCATTGTCATAGGGCAAAATGTGTACTAACTGTTTAATGAGAAACTAGTGTTCTGCAAACCTTCATCTAAGGTACAAAAGAAAAAAAAGAATTATGTGACAGCAAATTGACAACAGCAACTTAAAAGGTTTGATGGGAAGCCTAAGGGACAGTGAATTGAAGATAATGGTGATGGAATAATTTGGAAAAGGATAGTGAGAATAGCAGCACAGCTGGAAGAATGTAATCAATGTCACTGAATTGTACATGCAGAAATTTCAAAACGGTGTAACTTTGGCTATGTATATTTTCACCAAAAATAAAAGGTCCTCAAGGTCGAGAAGGGAGAGTGTTGGCACGTCGTGGGGTTCTTAACCAATATGTGTACTGACCGTTTAATGAGAAAATATTTGTTCTGTAAACCTTCATCTAAAGTACAATTAAAAAGTTAAAAAAAAAAAAAGATCACTGTACTCTTTTGCTTCTTTGGAATTAAGCAATGAAAATTCTAGAACTACTGTTTATCAAGAATAGATAAGATCTCGGACATTTAGGTAAAGTGCCAGCTATAGCAATTGCTCCTTTGGGTTTTTGGATTCCCATCCGTAGGTCCTAGTGAAGACATCTTTGTAGTGTTCGGTTCCCACGTCTTAGAACCCTGGCCCAGGGGCAGCATGTCTACCTGCCTTGTGACTCAGGAGGAAGAATACTCAAGCAGGCAGGCTGGCTGGCGAGGAGGGCCCTAAATGCATCCCTTTGTCTGGGCCAGTGCTCCTGGGAGGCCTCTGTCTCCTGCTATGGTGAGTCCCCATCCTGCACCTCAGTCATGTGGAATCACTGCCAGGATAAGGGGAAAGAAATAACAACAATAAAACATTTCATTGAGCACTTACTGCCTGGCACAAATGCTAGGCATTTTGTATATACAATCTCAAGTCTTCTTCACAGCAAGTCTAGTGGGGGTAGGTACTACGAGTAAGCTCGTTTTTGCAGATGAGAATATTGAGGTGCAGAAGAGATTGTGAATTGCATAGCCAGTGAGCTGGGAAGGGGCTGGCGCTCCCACCAGAAGAGGGACCAGCTCTCCTCCATGAGCTGGGCCTCCCTAACCCCAGACACATCTTGCTCATATCCATTCTCCTTTCTCAGTTCTGGCCACGATTTAAAGGTGAAGCCCCCTTTGCTTTATCCCCTTTGCGTCCTTCCTTGAAGAGAAAACCCCATGACCAAGTAAAGCTCGAGTTCTAGTGCACATGGCTAGTAAGGATGGATTAAAAGAGCTTGTTTTCAAAAAACTTCCTTTTGGCTGAATGTGAAATCCACTTGATTTATGATAGCCTCAAAATGTATTTCGAACAACTCGGACTCATCACCGTGTTGGAAGCTGTTGAATGTTCAGTTGGAACATTAGGAAGTAATATTAAATCATCTAAAACTGCACAGCAAGCGAAGAAAACCTGGGTCAAGGCAACCTAAGGAAAGGTTGTTCCTTGATTTTCTGTCTTGTAGGTCAATGGAATGTTTTCTTCTCCCACCTACCTTGAAGGCTCATGTGAGAGGGTTGTTTGTTATTGTCCTGAAGATGGGCAGAGGAGGGTCACATATGTCACCTCAATCTAAGTGACATATTTAAGCTTAATGGGGAAGGGTGGAGCTTGGATGGATTCTTGGGTTCTTGTCCTGTGCAAGGACTTCAGAGGGAATATTTATCATGTTTCATGACTTCATCTTTGGAAGGCTGTGGGTCAGGTGGGAGGTGTTTGTGGGGTCTGGGCTCAGAAAGCAGTAAGTTTCTTTAGAGTGGCAAGATTAGGGATGGCTGCCCAATGAATCTGTGACTTATTACCACCTCAGAGAGCCCCAGATGACTAAGGTCTCTTACTCAGGAGACTACTTGTCCAGCTACAACACACACACATACTGGGCTTTTTGTTTTGTTTGTCCAAATTATTTTTCCTTGCCTACCAAGTTTGCTGCTTATTCAAACTTTATCTAATTATCTGGACAATGCATCTAGGTATATTTTGGATAAACATTTGAGGCATCAGACTCAGCCTCAAAGGAAAATGCATGCATTTCTTGCCCTGACTTAACAGGGGTACAGGCCATAGACTTCTTATCTCGGTAGTAAGTGAAACAGTCCACCTCCTTCTTCCCCCAGAGCCCTGGCTTGTCTCCAGCTCCATGCCTCAGCGGGGGAGGAAGAGAAGGGAGGTAGCTGGCTGCTTGTCTACATCCAAACAGCAACGGAATTCCTTGGCCTGGCTGTTCAGTAATCCCCTGCCAGCTGGCTGCCTCCCTTTCCTCTGGGAACTCAGTGAATCACACCTCCGCAGCACGCTTGGCTTTTGCAAGCCCTGAAGGGCTGGAGGCTTGTGTCTGCCAGCTCTGAGGAGCTACAGCCCAACTCCTGGGTTTGGATCATGTCAGGAGCCTGGAATTTCTGAGAGAGTGAGTCTTCCCAGCTGCAAGGGAAGAACACTCACGCCTCTGGAGGCACGGCAGTATTCAAAAATGGCTGGGCTGCAGGCACTGCAAGCTCCTTTTCTTTCCCTGGCTCCTCAGGGACCCCTGCAGGAGTCCCTGGGTGGTACAAACAGTTAACGCACTTGACTGCTAACTGAAAGGCTGAAGATTCCAGACCACCCAGAAGCACCCTGGAAGAAAGGTCTGGCGATCTACTTCCAAAAACTCAGCCATCAAAAACCCTATAGAGCACAGTTCTACTCTGACACACAGAGGACTGCAGTAAGATGGAATCTACCCAATAGTAACTGGTTAATTTGAGTGACTAGAGTCTTTCTTTACATAGGGCATGAGCACTGGTGTCTCCAGGGGGTGTGGGGGGTGCAGACCGCACTCCCTGACACTGTCAGAGGTGGTGACACCAGAATGACCTCAGGGTCTGCGGTGGTGGCTGGCGAGCCGCTGCTGCTGGGGGAGGGGCCCCCACGGCACTGGTGACACTAGGAATGTGTCATTCGTCACCTAGTACAGTAACTTGTCACCCATCCCTCCTCCATCACCCACCCCTCCCCTCTCATCACCCACCAGTCAGGTTGCCACCTGGGCCACAGCGCCCACCGTTGGGCAGAGAGGAGGGTCTCCGCCTTGGCCAATGGAAAAGGAGGAGCTGTGGGGAGCCGCTGGGGGGCGGGGCCGCGCAGCACAGCCCCTGGCCCTGATGTGGGGCGGAGCAGGGCTGCCCACTCTGCCCACCAGGGGGAGGTTTGCTGGCTGATCCTCCCACACTGGCCGTGGCGGGTGACACCATGAGTAACCGCAATGGGTGTCACCCGCCGTAGTGATGCTACCGGGCATGAAGAAGAAGCCCCATAAAACAGAAACAGCACAGGAGGAGTAAGGCCAGTCTATGCACTTGCCCCGACCCCAGCTTAGGAAATACTTCAGTCAGCAGTGGGCCTCTCACCCAAGAGACGGGCCCTTCTGGGCCTTTGCTGCTGCTGTTTACCAGCTTGTTAGCCAGCCAGTCAGGCCAGCCCTCAGTGCAGTCCCTCGGCCACAGCCTGGAAGGCTCCAGTAGGAGAAGGGAAGCCCAGGGTGAGAGGAACGTGTGAGCTGAGACAGGCAGGGTGAGGCAGGTGGGAATAAACCCAGCAGTGAACAAGTTAGCCTGTTACTTTATTAAAATGTCCCTGGGTGACGCAAATGGTTAACATGGTTGGCCTACTAACTAAAAGGATGATGGTTCCAGTTCACCCACAGGCACCTTGAAAGAAAGGCCTGATTATGTACTTTTGAAAAATCAGCCATTGAAAACCTATGGAGCACAGTCCTACTCTGACACACATGGGGTCATCATGAGCCAGAGTCAACTCTACGGCAACGGCTTTGGTTTTTGTTTATATTAAAATATTCTTGTAATAGAAAAAAGAAGAACCCATGTACGCTGCTAATTGGGAATTCCACACAAAATATCTTGCTTGCTTGGTGAAAAGCCCATGAAGGCAGGTCCTGTCTATCAGTCCAAGTTTTCCCCAACACGGCCAATACCATCGTCATGCTCTGCCTTTGCAGTGTCCAGGCTAGAACCCAACCTCCTGGAAGCTGGGAAGAAACTGGGTAGGGACGGGTGAAGTGGCTCTTTGCCCACTGTGGCCCCTCTCTTGCCCACTTTCATGCTCCCCTTGTACAGTGTCAGGGATTGAATTGTGTACCCCAAAAATATCTGTCAACTTGGCTAGGTCATGTTTCCCAGTATTATATGATTGTCTACCATTTTATCATCTGATGTGATTTCCCTGTGTTGTAAATGCTATCACTGTAATTTAATAAGATGGATTAGCGGCAGTTATATTGATGAGGCCTACAAGATTAGATAGTGTCTTAAGCCAATCTCTCTTGAGATATTAAAGAGAGAAGTGAGCAGAGAGACATGGGTACCTCATACCATCAAGAAAGCAGCACCCAGAGCAGAGTGTGTCCTTTGGACCTGAGATTCCTGGGCTGAGATGCTCCCAGACCAAGGGAAGACTGATAACAAGGACCTTCCTCCAGAGCAGAGAGAGAAAGCCTTCCCCTGGAGCAGACGCCCTGAATTCAGACTTCTAGCCTACTGGACAGTGAGAGAATAAACTTCTCTTTGTTAAAGCCATCCACTTGTGGTATTTCTGTTATAGCAGCACTAGATGACTAAGACAGAGAGGCATAGGAGTTGCAGAAGCAGGAGGAGACGGTGCTTGGGAGGAACACATGAGCAGACTGACTCTGGGCCCCATGGTGATTCCAGGGGTACCTCCTCAACTGCCCCTTCACCTCAGGCTACTCCCCAGCACTCCCCAGCCACATGGCACCACCATCACTAACAAAAATATTTCTAAACATGAATTTCTCTGCTGAGGATGAAAATAATTTCCCATCTGAGTCTTGATCCCAGCAAATCCAAATCCACATCCTGGTAAGAACTTGTTGTGTGCTACCAAATCATTCTGACTCATGATCAGTAATAACTTAGCAGTGAGTATTTCATCATGTTTTCTCTCTGCCTTGGGGTGTTCCCTCCTATCTTTCAATCCCTTCTTCACTTTCTATTCATTCTAAAGGCCTGGTTCAATTTCAGAGATTTTCCTGACACATTATCACACTACTCTGTCTTCACAGGTCTAAGTCAACTTTGAATTCCCTCAGTTTCTTGACCTCCTGTGCCCGTTCGCAACGTATCTGTCTAAACCTGCACTCATTCTTCCTGCTTTTCTCGTGTCCCGTCTCATGTACCATTTAGTTCTGATGTGCTCATTCTGTTCACCGTAACATCAGCCTCTTCCTATCTTCTGCCTCCTTCCTGTTGTCTGATCAATACTGTCAAGACTCTTTTGTTAGGAAGGAAGGAAGGAGGGAGGGAGGGAAGAAATGGAGCAACCACAAGAAAAAAGTCCAACTTTTCCACTTCTCCTTGATCCACTATCTCTTCCCTTTCCTTTGGAAATAATGTATTTCTTACATTCTGAGATGTAAATTTTTTCCATTCTAGTAACATCACTGAAATTGTAATGTGTTTTATAGGGAGTATAAGACTTCATACCATAGTTTAATTGGCAGTGCTTTTTCTTTCTTAGTGGGAACATAGAGTCATACGTGTCTTATAGATGGCATCTTGGATGTGATGAAATGTGGCATGCTACTGGACAAGAGCCACTAAATTTCCCTTCATATTATGTGTCATTTAATCCTCCACCATTGCCGTCTGGCCCCTGTCCCCAGCCACTTCACTGAAGAATGCTCCTCCGAGGTCACCAAAACCAGTATTTTCCATCCATGTCTTACTCCATGTTGTTTTTGACAATATTGGACTCATGAAATTCACCTACCTGTTTCTAGAACACTTTCTCTCCTACTTTTCCTACCTCCCTCTCCTCCCCTGTGCTCTTTCTCACTCATGCCCTCGCAGCCTTGGGGCCTTAAGAGCCAGTGTTCCTCAGGGTTTCTCAGTCTACTCCCCTGCCAGGTGATCACATGCATACCCTTTGCTTCAACTGTCACCTGTATGCCCAAGGCTCCCACGTCTCAGTCTGTAGCTTGAATCTCTCTTCAGGACACCTCTACTTGTATTTTCATTCCATACGCCAGACGTTCTCAGTTGGAAGTGATTTTGCCACTCAGGACATTTGACAATGTCTAGAGACATCTCTGGTTGTCATGACTGGAGGGGGCCTGTCATACAATCAGTATCAACCGGAGATGTTGCTAAACATCCTGCAATGCATAGGACGGCCCCACAACAAAGAATTATCCATAGTACCCAAGCTGTGGAACCCTGTCACAGGCCCTTCAAATGGATAATACTCCAAACTGAACTTTCTCTTGAACATCTTCCCCTATTAGATAGCACTGTGTTCTGTGTTTATATGCCTGCCTTCCTACAGCATTAGAAGTTTATGGACACACTGGGCTTAATTCATCTTCCCATCTTCAGTCCCTGTAAAGGAATCTGAAGGGAATAGTAGATATCTGGGCAGCATTTGTTGAGTTAATGCAAGATGGGATTCTTGTGCCCATCCTATTTCCCCAAATAAACTCTAAGTTCTCTGAAGGCAGGGCCCATCATAACCTGCCACTGGGCTTTGAGGAAGGATAGAAGCAGTGTGAGAAGGAGTGGAAGATTCAGACAGGTGAGAACATTTCTAGAACCTATGATCCATGCCTCTTCTGGGGGGTATGGGCTAATGCCTGTGGCCTCACAATGTTGTGGGTAATAAAAAAGCCTAAAAATAATTTAGATTCCATTACTATCTCTAAAAATCCCAAGAGGTGCAACTAGGTAGAGAAGGCGTAAACAAGGTCTATGTTGATAAAATTTTTTTTTTTAAACTAATATTAAAGGAAAGATGAACCCAGATTGTATTTGGAATAGTAAATATATTATACGGTAAAACCAAAGGTGGAAAAAGGCGAAGAAAATAAATTGAAACCCCTGGAGTCAAAAAGGATGAATAAGACATTTTAGCAGTGGGTTTATCTTTCCATCAAATCTCTAGCCCTCTCCTATTATATTATTGTTTGGGTAATATATAGTGTATTTGAATTCCCAAAATTATTTAAAATAAATCTTTATGAAATACCAAATACATTGCAGCTCTGCCATTTTACCTCAAGCTCTGCTTCTGTTTTCTTCACGGGAGGCATTTTATTTTAAACTGACATGTGAACTACCTACTTGAAGGTGCCCACAGCCTGTGGTTGGTGTACAGCCTCCTTCCGGGGCCATCTTGTTTCCTACTTTTCCTATTAGCCTCACTTCTTGTTTATTTTGACTTGCTACATGGCATGTATCTTGGTAAGCTGACACCTTTTAAAACAAGAAAAAGGTATAAATTCATGTTTTTCCTTATTTTTTTCTGAATATTTTTCAACACCTCTTGTAAGGGATCTAGTTATGAGAGCAGAGATATTTGGATTTATGGGAAGAAATTCTCCCCTGTGAATCAGGAAAGCATAAAGCATTCCTGGGAGGGTGTTAACGGATTAAATTGTGTCCCCCTAAATTATGTGTTGGAATACGAAGCCCTAAACCTGTGGATGTAAACGAAGTTTTCTTTGGTGTGTTAATGAGGCCATATCCATGTAGGGTGTGTCTTAAACCCAATGACTTTTGAGATATAAAAAGAGCAGATCTGACACAGAGAAGCAAGCACAAAACGGGGGAAAGATAGATGCCATGTGGAGATGGCCAAGAAATCCAGGAATGCTGGGGCCAGAGAAGCGGAGACAACCATCTTCCTCTAGAACTGAGCCATCCCTTAGAGCCAGTTGTCTAAATTTGGACTTCTAGCCTCCTAAACTGTAAGAAAATAAATTTCTGTTCATTAAAGCCACCCACTTGTGGTATTTCTGTTACAGCAGCACTAGGAAAGCAAGACAATTGGGGAAGCCTTGCCAGAAGGCAGGCGAGGAAACACTCACTACCCACAGGGCACAAGGCCTTCTGGGGACCTGAGGTACCTGTGTGTTTGGAGCTCTTTATTGGGCAGGGGAGGGGGGCGTCCATCCTCTTATCCCCGAGATACTGCAGCCAGGACCCACCTGCCCTCCCCAGCAACAATCACTACCCTCAGTTGGTGACCCAAAAGCCACCTGTTGCTACTCAGAAACAGGAAACTTTTTCTAATGATGGTCTGGAGAATAATACCGCAAACTGAGTAGAAAAGACACAGAAGGGATGTCTGAAGCTATCAAAAACCACATAAACATAGGCTTCTATCATGGCAGATTTTCTGTTAGCTAGTGTTAAGGTGGTGGTGCAGTGGTTAAAGCAACCGACTGCTAACCAAAAGGCCAGTGGTTGGAAACCACCAGCGGCTCTGTGGGAGAAAGATGTGGTAGTCTGCTTCCATAGAGATTTACAGCCTTGGAAACCCTATGGGGTCGCTATGAGTCGGAATTGACTCGACACCAGTGGGTTTGGGGTTTTAGCATTAAGGTAGGAGGCTTGGTGGTACTGTGGTTGAGGGCTTGGCTGCTAACTCAAAGGTCAGTGGTTCGAACCCATCAGCCACTCCATGGGAGAAAGATGTGACGATCTGCTTCCCTAAAGATTTACAGCCTTGGAAACCCTATGGGACAGTTCTACTCTATCCTTTAGGGTCGCCATGAGTCAGAATTCAACTTGATGGCAATGGGGTTGGTTTTGGTATTTTGGTGTGAAGGTGTTAAGGTTAGGAGCCCTGGTGGCACAATGACTAACCGCTCAGCTGCTAACTGAAAGGTCAGGGTTGGTACTCACCAGTGGCTCCACGGGAGAAAAGACCTGGTGATCTGTTCCTGTAAAGATTACAGCCTAGGAAACCTTATGGGGCAGTTCTACTCTGTCATATAGGGTTACTATGAGTCCAGATCGACTCGATGGCACATAACAACAGCAGTGTTACAGTATCTTTGAAATTATTTTGGAAATAATATGTAAAAAAGGAATCCCTGAGTGGCGCAAACCGTTAACACGCTTGGCTGCTAATCCTAAGGTCGGAGGTTCAAGTCCACCCAGAGTCACCTCAGAAGGTCTGGCGATCTACTTCTAAAAAAATCAGCCAATGAAAACCCTATGGAGCACAGTTGTGCTCTGATACACACAAGGACATCATGAGTTGGAACGGACTTGAAGGCAACTGGTAAACTGTTAGTCATTAAACTGTTTTTATGTCCTCCTCTGTGAGAGTTTGGCAAAGGGACGAAAATACGTAAAACAATATTTGCTTGCAATTTTCCTGCCTACTGTCTGTACATCCTCCCAACTACACTACTGCTATCTTATTTTCCTCTTCACCCATGAGGAAGCTTTGTCTCAGAGCAGAAGTCTGCTTAGCTTGTATGTGAAGGGAGTCTTTCCATTCAGCTATGAATTAAATACGGTCCCTGGGTAGAGCAAACGGTTTGGGCTTGACTACTAACCTAAAGGTTGGTGGTTCGAATCCACCCAGTGGCGTCGCATAAGAAAGACCTGGTGATCTGCTTCTCTTAAGATAACAGCCCACAAAACCCTATGGAGCAGTTCTGTTCTGTAACACATGGGCTGCCACGAGTTGGAATCAGCTTGATGGCAACTGCTTTGTTTTTTCTTGATGAATTAAATAAGAAACAATAAAATTTTCAGTACAAACAGTTTTCTTTTATTGACATTGTAAGAAACATTTTTTTTCTTTGTTACAAAAGGACTAAGTGGTTTTGAAAGCAGAAGTCGAGTTCATCTGTTGGCTGGGCTGCGCCCCTAGGCTTTAGTCCGGTGCCAAAGCCTCCCAGCAAGCTGCAGGCTGATCCAAGGAGGCCCCGGGGCCCGTTATGTCCGAACGCTATTCCTATAATACTTAAATGTATTTACATGTGTTTCTTTTAAAAAAGGATTACACATTTTATTTTTTAAAAATCTAAAAAAGGTGAAAAAAAATGAACTTGTATTTTATCTTACATATTTGCAGGATACACAACAGTCACTTTTCAGAACAGAACATCCTCCTATCAGTTCAAAACAACACAGAACACCAGAAGATTAGGAGACAGCTCAGACTCGATGGCAACGGTGTGCTCTCCGACCAGTGAGCCGCCATGGTGTCGGAGCTCGGGTTTGGCAACATCAATTGGTCCCCCACACCGACAAGATAAACATAAAATAAGGCACATACATCGCAAGGATCGAAACACTGTGGTTCAAGAGGACACGCCGATGTGTGAGAAACAGAGGTCAGTCTAATTAGTCTTTTAAAAAAGCAACCAAAAATGGTTTTGAAAAACACATTTGATGCGGATGTTAAGCAGGAGTGCCACGTGTGAGCCTGCATTGAAAAGCAAGATGACGGCGCCAATGAGTTGGCACCATCTTCCTGAACGTGTAGATCTGAGAAGGACAGAGAAGGTAGGAGGCTGGGGGTGGGTCCATGATATTAGATGCCAAGTACAGAGGTCAAGTCCACCCAGAAGTGCCTCGGAAGAAAGGCCTGGTGATCTAGTCCAGAAAAAAACAGCAACTGAAAACTCCATGGAGCACAGTTCTACTTTGAGACACAAGGGATCATCATGAGTCAGGGTAGACTTGAAGGCAGTTGTTGGTGCTGGTAGAACAGAGCTCCCATGTCCAGACAGGATACTTCTAAGTGGCCTCAAAAGACCTCCTCCCTCCACTGAACTCTGTAACAACAGATCATTGGAATCCTGGAAAAGTACACTTTCTTCTTCCCTCCCTTTCTCCTCCATCCTTGTGAAATTTCTATATTGGGAGAAGCCAAATACTGAGCTAACACATGTGTGTCTCCTGCAAATGTACAGGCAGTAGCAAGGAAAACAAGTATGCAGAGAAAAGGCAAAGCACAGGGGCAACCTAGAGAATAGCCTGAAACCAAAGTTCACCAAGCAGATGCACAACTGACCACAGTGCTAGTGAGAATTTGGGAAGGACGAACAGTGACATGCGAAATTATGGTCATTTGGAAATACAGGTCACGTCCAAGAGTAGGAAAGGGGTTGGGCTAAACCATAAGAGTATGTGAGATATAACAAGGAATCTGGAGACTTTGAGATTCATGGAAAAACGTGAGTCAGGGAATGGATTGCTGATTTTGTGGAAAAATGGTAGAGACTACTCTCCTGAGCTCAGGTCAGCACTTCTCTTTTGGTCTGGGGCTCTGTTCCAAAGGGGATATGTCCTTTGATTTAAAAGAAGCTTCTAGATGTGGGGGGATGTTGATCTCTGGAACATTTAGTTGAAAGCAAATCCAACTGTTTTAGCCAGGAAGTCCCAATGGCAAATTTACCTCCATGCTGAGATTTTTTTGTCCAAATGAGAGAAGATAAATATGAGAAAAATGGACTGGACCTAACATTCTATTATCTAACACTTTATTTTACTTGATTCTATGTTCCTAATACTAATTCAAAATGGCAGGAATAAAGGGGAAAAGCCACACATAGAATTATGAATCACTTTGGATCAATTCAAGTCTAGGGGTTAATGGGGCAGAATACAGCGGGTGGTTTGAGATGTTAATATTTTATTTCAATAGTTTACATATTTGAAAAAATAATATGCTGGATAATCCATGTACTTTTTGTACACACATAGTATGTCTTTTATGTGTATCAACTGCACATGGGGAGTAGATGTTTTTTTTCTTTTTAATCTTAAATGTTTTAATCCAAAACAAACGTACAGATACCAGTCCACATGATGGACTAACTGCATATAATTTTTAAGTTCTTAAATGGATGCAGTATTTAATAGACAGGGCATTAAACAACTACGAAATACCCTCCCTAGTGCTCTTAAATGCTAAAAATGGTTGAAGCAATTTATTCCAAATATCATTGCATGTGAGCTTTTTCTTTTACAACTAAGTTTTACAGATCCCTTAAAATCAAACCCAAAAACCCATTGCCATCGAGTTGATTCTGACTCATAGTGACCCTATAGGACAGGGGAGAGCTGCCCCATAGAGTTTCCAAGGAGCACCTGGCAGCTTAAAACAGAAATATTCCTTCACTATCATGGAAATTAATGTGTTAAAAGTACGGCCCGTTATGCAGTTGTTTAAATATCTATATATTTAGAACGATATACAATCAATTCTCAGTTATCTATGATAATGGGAAAAAGATGGGCCTAATCAATGAATACAGTAAACCCACAAGAAACCCTCAAACTAGTTCTACCCAATAGCTTCAATCTACAATTCTCCTAACTTCTTACCAGAAGAGAGAAAAACAGCAATGTGTTTGAGTATCACCAACTGTAACTTCCCTCTCTCTCACTGCAGCACTAGATGCTGTTGAACATTCGAGAAGACGCATACTAGATAACTGAGAACTGACCATACAGACATACCCACCCAAAGCAGACTTATGGACACACAGAATTTAAAACCCAAATTGTGAGGGGAACGATGTCATTTGCAAGAGTCCCAAATTTCCCCTTGTGAGCCACAGTGGAAAGTACGCCCTGAACTGAACTAAGGGTGGGGAGCATGTTAAAAATCTGTCATCTAGGCTACAGTGTACCCACAAAGGATTCTTAACTCCCTAGCCATATTCTTGTGCCCAATGTGGGGAGAAAAAATAAAAGAGCTGAGCATGTGTAAAGGAAAATTTTAAAAGCTGAACATGGAACTCCTTGGTCACAAGCACACCAACTCCTATTTCCTTTGAGTGACAGAAAAACATGTCAAATCCTTTCATCTGACCTCTCTTCTAAAACAAAGAACATGCACATGACACATTTACACCGGTTTTACTAAAAAAGGGGGCAGGCTTACAGCTGAAAAAAAAAAGGGGTGGTTCGAGTGAGTGTAACAATACTGATTCAAAACTCAAATGGAAGAGTTTTCTCCCTAGAATACTTTAGGGTTTTTTAAAGTCCTTTTCCATAAAAGGAATATACTTGAAACACATCCCAATTAGGTGAGATGAGATTGCTAAAAACACATAAACCAAACCCGTGGCCGTCGAGTCGATTCCGACTCATAGCGACCCTACAGGACAGAGTAGAACTGCCCCGTAGGGTTTCCAAGGTTGCAATCTTCACGGAAGCAGACTGCCACATCTTTCTCCCTCAAAGGGGCTGGTGGGTTCAAACTGCTGACCTTTCGGTTAGCAGCCAAGCGCATTAAACACTGCGCCACCAGGGCTCCTTCTAAAACACATACAGAACTACAAAAAAAAAAAAACCAAGAACAACAACAAAAAAAGAGTCCATTTCATCTTTTAACCTCCTACAGTTTTATGCATGTGTGCTGTCCATTTTCCTAACGCCTACCTATTGCATAACTGCAAGGAATTTGCTTTCTTCCGCAAGGGAGGTCAGCAAAGAGCTCATGTCCCCGATGGCCATATTGGTGGTGCTCACGGACAGCGCGGGGAAGGGGTGGGCCACTCGCGGAGTTGTGAGGCGGGAGGAGCTATGGGAAAGGTTCTGAAGGATGCTTGGGCTCAGGGCTCCTGACAGCAGGCTGGCGTGGTCCCCGTCATCGGTGATGGCATCAAAATCAATCTGCACCCCCTCCAGGTCATGGCTGTCAAGGCTGTCCACTGTGCTTGTCACCTGGTTAGCACCTGGGGAAAGTAACTCGGAGTTTTCAGCACTGGCCCCCTGGAGCAGGCAGGCGGCTTCCGACATGAAGGAGCCAGCTTTTGCGTCTTGCTGACTGAAGCCCATGGTTTGGTCATAGAACTGACCAGAGTAATTCTGCATATTCCCACAGAGCTGCTGGGGCAGCCCCTGAACTTCCATCTTGATGCCGTTCACCCTGCAGGTCTGACTTGGGTCACTGAGCTGTCCCTGCTGCAAAGCAAGGCTCCCCCTGGGCCCTGCCTGGCGCCGGCTGCCCCCATAGCCGGTGCACTGCTGGTAGCCCCTGCCCACTGCCGTGCTGGAGGGCTGCATGCCGAGGCTGTGGGGCCCCGGCAGACAATTCTCTGGCCCTGGATAGACGCTGATTTGTGAGGTAGCGCTTACTTGCCCCAGTATCCCCTGGCTGGGGCGGCCTCCCCCTTGGTGGTGCATGCTGTCACCAAGGAGTGCAGGAGCGAGGTACCCCTGTGCCACCAGCTCTTGGTTCTGCATGCCAGTCCCTGTGCTGCCAGCTGACTCACCGGGTCCCATGGACATGCCAAAATCTGCCTGGCTCCCGTTCCCTTGCACGGTGGTGCTTTTCAGCTTTGATCCTTGAATCCCAGCACCGCAGGCACCATCAAGTGCACTGGGGGCGACTGGCTGCCCGTTTAGACAGCTCCCATACTGTGGGGCCTTGTAGGGCTGTTCATGGAAGGCGTTTCCATTGGTGCTGGTGCCATCACTGCCATGGATCACCAAGTGCTCTGGGCTGCCGTAGGAACTGCTGTTCTCCCCGAGGGGTGGATATGCCCCAACTGGGCTAGCCCCGTTCCTCAATGGATTCTGCTGGTGGACGGCCATATTGTTGTATAATCCAAAGGCTCGCGCCTGCTGCAGTGTGGCACGCTGGCTACATTTCAGCTTCGAGGAGGACAGGTCGGCGCTTCCAGAGCTGACTTCATTCCACTGGATGGGCAGGTCTGTTTTACTGGCGTCTGTGCAGGGTTGCTCCAGAGCCTGGTACGGCTGGCCCATGTGGCTGTCTGGCAGTGCAGGTGGGTTGAATTCGCTGTGCCCACTTCCCAGGCTGGACTGGGGCACTTTGCTGTCATCCAGGATGCTACTCTGGAAGTGCTGCTCATACCCTGCTTGATTTTGAGAATTCAGATACTGCACCACGTCATCCGGCAAGAGGTCCTCGTCATTGAAGTTCGCGTCTGCTTCCATGGTCAGGGACTCCAGGGTGACATTCTCACTGATGCTCGGAGGACAGGGAGATGAGTAGAAGTTACGGAACTGGCCGCCTTCGGGCCGTGTGTAATTCTGAAGCACTAGGTTACGCTTTTCCACGGATGGAGGCAACACAGGGGGATTGAAGCTATTAAGGCTGTTGAAACGCTGAACTCTGGGCAGGGAAAGGTTCTCTGAGACCGTCCTCACGGGGTCGCTGGCTCTTCTCACGCTGTTTCCCAGAGCGTCTCGAGGCAACAGATGACGCCGGCCGTAATTGTGAGTGCCCCCGTCACTGCATCTTCGGGGAGGGTTGACAGGGGGCAGGGACACCCCAGACTCCCTGCTGTCCCCAAGCAGGGCCATCCTCGTCTTCAGGCTCATCCTCTCCATGTTGGGCAGGGGTGTGGGCGGGGGCCCCCCGGTGGCCGCGGCGTACTTGGCTTTCAGACGGTACTGCTGGGCAGGCGTGAGGCTGAGCAGGCTCGGCAGCCCGTCGCACTGGCTGGCCTCGCTGGACCTGCGCGAGGCGTCGGTGGAGATGGGGTCGTAGGAGTCAGCCACACTCACGTTCTGGGGTCGCCCCTCGGCCTGGGACGCCTCACTGGACCTCCGGCTGGAAAAGCAGGGGGAGATGCCCGAGGACCGACGGCTGCTCAGGTAGGCGGAGCTGATGGTGCTGGTGTTGCTGTCCCTCCTGTTGAGCATGTTCAGCATGGTGATGTCCACCCCAGACAGGTCGCTTCTGTTCGGGAGAAGAGTCAGGGACCCGCCCAAGTTGCAGTTGTTATTGGACTGTGTGCCTGGACAGAGAGAAGGACATGGTGAAGACGAATTCATTTCAAGGACAACTTAAACAGAGTGGTCTGCAAACTTTTTCTCCAAAGGCCAGGTCAATATTTCAGTTTCATGGGTGACAGTCTCTGGCACAACGGCTCCACTCTACAGTGTAGCAGGAAAGCAGCTATGGAAAATATATAAATGAATGGGCATGGCTGGGTTCTAATAAAACTTTATTTACAAAATAGGTGACAAGCCATACTTGGCCCATGGGTGTTAGTTTGTCAACCTCTGATTTCAATAAAACAATAACTACTCCCTCAGTTCAGTTAAGCTAATCCACAGTCACAGTACCAGAACAAAATGAAGACTCTTGGGATGTACATACGATTCATTTGCACTCAACTCCAGAGACCAAAGGTATTCCAGGAGTTTCATATCCACACTCAGGGCTTCCTGTTTATTCCACATCCTATGAACATGTCACACACCGGAGTTGGTGGGGCAGGGTGGTTTGCTCTTAAGATATACTCCAGGTATTCAGTGTAATCTCAGAAGCAAAAACTGACTTGGGGGCTGACAGTGGCAAAGGTCACCTGTCATTGCTCAAACTGGACAAACATCAATCAAAGTGGCTGGGGAATTCCTGGTTTTAGATAGGACACCCAAGACACAGGACTAACCACAGGTACCTCTGCTGCTGGGATTATCTCAGCCTGGTCTAGTACTTATGATTTCACAATCTGAACAGGAGTCACAGTCTTATTTTTTGTTTCAGTATTATCCCGGCACTACCTGTTTTTAAAATACAGACCCTTCAGAAAGACAATTCGAATGGGTTCAACCCATTAGTATGTTATGGTTACAACCTAATCCTAGAGCTAGTAGAGAAACTAGCAAGCATAAAACCAGTGGCCCGGTTCCTCTCCTACTGCTAGGGCCATACTGGAAAGAAAAGAAGCAAAACACATGGGTGTGGTCAGCCATGGAACTCACCGTTTCCTATGAGAGGAGAGACCGCAGGGGCTTTGGGGGGTAGAATGGGGTTCAGTCGTGGAAGCATTCCATTAACTTGTTTTAGCCTTTCCAATTTCACGTGCTCCATCCATTTGGTCCCTGTGGCATTTCTCCTGGCTTGCAAAGCAAGGGCTGTTGTTGCGGTGGAAATGGTCGAGTCCATGATCGGGGTTTCGTCGATGGCACTGAGGTCTGCTACACTACCTCCATCGGTCAGATGAAGCTCGAGCCCACTGTTGGAATAGTTGCTGATGGGGGACTGTTGGCTGCTGCATGAAGACTGACCACCAGGGCTTGGCTGAGATGTCTGTTGGGGTCAAGAGGAAAGGAAAGCAATGTCACCAAGAGGAGTAAAGAAAAGGGAGGTGAGAATGTGAGCACATGCACTATCAAGACCTTCAGGATTATCTGTCACATGAGGAAGAAGAAAAACCATGTTGTAGTGAATGCAGGTGACTTCTCTTGACCAAAATGATGGATGGGCCATGAGGCTGATGTGTAGTGGAAGTCAGTGAAGAGTAGAGGATGCTAGATGAAATGTGACAGGCATGATCTCAGCAATGGAATCCTGACAAAAAAGCCAACTCTGCAAATAGACTTCCTAGGTTCAAATCCCACCTCCACAACTTTATTCTTTGGGCAAATTACTTGGCCGCTCTAAACCTCAGTTTCTTTGTCCATAAAATGGGGACTTTATATGAGGGGTTGTTGTGGGAATTACAGGAGAAGCCCTAAGAACACACAAAAGTATAAAACGAACCAAGACAGTAATAATTGGCTCAGAGGGCATCCACAATTATTATTATCCTAGGTAGTTTTACTCTTTGGGTTCATTTTGCTCAGCTAAAACAGAAACGTAATATATGCTCCATGACCCCACATATTACCTCCTCTCCAATGAGAGCCCTTCTAAACTATTCAGGACTCGTTATCCAAATTCTTCCTAACTGTCCTCCTTCCTGCTGCATTTTCCTGCTGTTTAGAACCTCACCGAGGTTGTACGTGAAGGTAAAACTTCAACTGCTTAGCTTCTGCTAAAGCCAGACGGGAAGAAAGGCTACAAATCGCGGCTGTCGTGAGTCTGTGGGGTGATTTTACCATTCCTCTTACTCTGTCCCCTATTACTTCACTAGGACAATTGGGAAATGCCCTCTCTTCCACACCCCTCAAGCAAGTGGATTCTGTAAGAAAATTCTGCAACTAAATGGGAGCTTAATTAGTCCACTGGTTCTCAGTCAGGAGCAGCACCCCCCAGCAGAGTGTTTGGAAACAGGGAGGGGTTTGAGGGGCTGGCTGTCCCCGTGTACAGGGAGCACAAGGGGCTTTTAGTGGGACAGAGTCAATAATGTGAAATGGCCTGCAGTGAGCGGGACAGCCCACACTACATACTCGTTCTTCCTAAAATTCCAGTAATAAACAGTCCAATCCTTTTCATTCAGACAAGAAAAATGATGTTCAGAGAAGTTCAGTGTTGCCCAACTTTATAAAGTGCCACCAGCCTAGACCCCCACTGCCTGGCGCTACTTCTGCTCCTCTGCGGTACCTTCTCCAGGGTTACTATAAAAACTGGAGCCACTGACAGCAGTCATGAGAAAATTCTCCCGGGAGAGAGAAATGCACACAGCCAATCAGACTACTGCAATGTCAGGTGGCATGCAAAGTGCTGTCAGGAACAAGGTTTTGGAGACAGGGCTTCTCAGCGGAGCCCAGGACGTTATTTCTGCTACTGCAGTACATACGCCCAAGCACACGAACAAGGAGAGCACCGTCTCCCTGCCAGGCTGAGTGCCACATGACGCAGGAAGTTTGTCCTGGGCAACCAAGCAGAGCAGAATAAAATATACGAATTTGATCTTGATGACATTAAAGCACTGCTTAATTGTTGGCCTCAGCACAGTCCCGGGGTGCCAGACTGTTTACGCCCTCCTGGAGTTCTTGGAGCACTCAGGGTCTCATTGACGTCTACTCTGCATATGCTGAGCGTGTGTTCGTGTACCACACACATTTCCATGTGACATTTAAGAAGGCACACAGACACACTCAGAAGACTGCTTGAATGAGCTCAGACATTTAAACATAGGTTAATCATTAGCAACTAATATATTCAGGGAGCCCTGTGTGGCAAAGTGGTTAAGAGCTCAGCTGCTATTCAAAAGGCTGGCAGTTCAAATCCACCAGCTGCTCCTTGGAAACGCTATGGAGCAGTTCTACTCTGTCATATAGGGTCGCTATGAGTTGGAATCGACTTGACGGCACATAATAACAACAACAATATATTCAGACCCTCCTCAAAGAAGGTGGTGCAAGTCCGGTCCAAGAATGAATTTGCACTAGTGAGTACGATGACTAAATAGTTTTGAGAATATCTGCTTGGTTGGCCACAGCGCAATGTATTATGGAAACCTAGACAAACAGAACAATGACTTTCATCATCTAACGTTTTCCACATGCAGAGTGTTCAAAAACACTGCTTCTATGTTTGAGACACATCTGAGGAATGTGCACTACTGAAGTGATCACAAAGCCACAAGAACTAAGGAAAGATGACAGGAAACAAAAGTAAATGCTCAAGTGAAAACAAAAAGGGCAGAGAAGCCAAAATTCCCTCACCTTATTACCCACTGTCCTTAGGAAGTGAGAACAAGACATTTAGGAGAATTAGACAGAAGAGACATTGGGTTAACAAGAAAAAAAAGAAGAAAGAATTTAATTTACAGCATGATGATCAAATCAAAGACAAGTTTTTAAAAAAAGACTATTAGAAACGTCAACTGATGTGCACTTTATTAAATGTCTATAAAGATATGTAATTATATTTATACATGTATATTTATATACACTTAATAGCGTAGTATGGAAATTTGATTAATTTATTAACCCCACTGAGTCTCAGTTTCTTCACTTGTAAAACATGGGGCCTAGTCTCGATCTCTACAATCTCTTCCAGCCCTAAGTTTCCTGATTTATTTATTTTATAAAATATTTTTCAACTTGGTTCATCTCCGATGTCACTGAGCTGAATCTCTCTAAATTTCCATTTCTATCAATTATCTTTTTAAACAATGGTTGTTTCTCTATTAATCCAGTTGGAGAGGAGATGACAAGTTTCCTGAACTAGGGATGCACATTAAAGGTATTAAGAGACTCTGGGTTCTTAGGATGCCTTAAGAACATAATTCATTCTCTTTTGTTGACATAATCTAAAAAACAAAACAAACCCATTGCCATCGAGTCAATTCTGACTCATAGGGACCCTACAGGGCAGGGTGGAACTGCCCCATAAGGTCTCCAAGGAGCGGCTGGTGGATTCGAACTGCCGACCTTTTAACCACTGAGCCACCAGGGCTTCAACAATCTAGGATACCATAAATTCACTTAAACACTTGAGGATAAACTGTTGCATGTTCTACACAATTATTATACAGGTGGACTTCATCGTAGGAAATGGATATATGCTTCCCCCCCAAAATGTGTATAAAACACAGTTTATTAACTAATTAATTTATAAGTATAGTGAATAATCACACACACACACACACACACACACACTCACACACACACACACACACATATGTGGAGCCCTGGTGATGCGGTGGTTAAGAGCTCAGCTGCTAACCAAAGGTCAGCACTTTGCATCTCCCAGCTACTCCTTGGAAATCCTATGGGGCAGTTCTACTCCGTCCTACAGGGTCACTATGAGTTGGAACTGACTCAACAGCTTCCGTCAAGATTTACAGCCTTGGAAACCCTATGAAGTAGTCTTTTCTAAGAAGTCATCCTGCCATCCCTTTTCCCCTTCAAATGCTGCCCATCACTAGCATATATATATTACTCTTTTTACCCTCATCCGTTTTTATTATTGTGCATGCCACTCGCACCTCACAACTCTGGCTCAGCTGCGCCAGGACCTGGCATGCTTCCAGGGGCGATGATCCTCCCTGCTATGTGCCGAACTTCTGCACGGCCATCACCTCCTCTGCCTCCCCCTTGACTCCCGCTGTGTGCACGTGGTTAGTTGGCTCTTTTGAATGTTCTTTACACAGACTTGCATTAAAGCTGTCATTACACTAAGTTGTAATTACTTGTTTTGGGGTCGGTCTATCCTCCTAGACTGTGACATCCTGAAGAACAGGGGCCGTAACTTATTATCTTGGGGCCACCAGAGCAAAGAAGACAGAAAATATGTCAACAGAATGACTAAACAAATATTTTTTTATGTGAGAGGCACTCTGAAAATATAGACAGATGTGCCTTTCTTCCTCCTGCTAAGTGGTATGGTTCCAGATCAATTTTAAAAATCAGAGAAAATGCTGAAAACTCTTTTCTGAGCTGACTTATTCTATGAAGATCAACTTCGAGTAAGCAATCCAAGTTACTGAGCTTATGGCCTCCTTAAGTCAGATACAGTCTGATGCAGTAAGGATGGGGGAAGTCTAGGCCACTAAACTGGGACCTGTCTCTTTTAAATCCTCCTGGGATGGCTTCAGGAAAACCAGAAGGAAAACGAGTAACATACCATGGGCTTCTCAGCCTTGACCGTTTTCACTTGGAGGCATTCTTCTCGCTTTGAGGTAGTGTTGCTGAGGTCCTTCTGCTCACCAAGGGCTCCCTGAGTCTGCCGGCTGGGTGACCTGGCCTGGGAATGGCTGCCAAAGTCGCGCGGTGGCGGGGGCCGAGGGTGTATGTCTCCACGCTGCTTCTTGGTGACATGAGCCTCTGGGCCATGCACCGTCTTCACGTGTTTCCGGAGGGAGCTGGGGTCCGTGTAGCGCTTAGTGCAGCCCGGGATCTTGCAGACGTACGGTTTCTGCCGAACCCCAGCGGAAGGAAATAACAGACTGTTACTGGAGGGATTACGCCCCAGCCCAACAGCCCTTTGTGGTGGCACACTGTAGTTTTAAATCTTTCAACGCTTCTTTCAAAGCTCCTTCCCAAAGCTTGCAGGTGTTGACATAGGAACTAGGAGTCTCATAAAGCTCATCTGAACATTGGTCAGTGTACACAGAAACGAATATTAACAGATTATTATTTTAGACAGAACTCAGAGTGGGCTACAAACATGTAAATTGCCTTTATGTACTTGGGAACACCGATCCTTTCAGAAGCAGGAAGTATCATGGCACCATGGTAGGTGCTCAACAGATACGGGATGGTGATGATGATAATGACAGCAGAAGGCTTAAAAGGCACCCATAAGCTAATCAGAAGAATGCAGTATACAGTTCAGGAGAGATGGTAGGAAGAAACTTCACATGGATGTCCTGGCTCTCAGATCTAATATCACTCTGCCCCTTTGAAAATGTGCTCTTCACGTGTGGACATCATAAAGATTGCCAACATTCTCTCCCCCTTAAGACATCACTAAAGCATGAGCCTTTGGGGAGCATTATAGTGTGTGGGGATGCTCAAAATATCTAGTGCCTTTCTGGTCATCAAAGCTGTAGAGCACTGTCTTGTATCATTTACGAGTGGGGATGAGGATTTCTGGTTTGTACTCTTTCCCTAAGCACTAAGGTCCATAAATTATCGCATGATAATTTTGTTTTCTATGTGCGACTGTGGGCAAGTTTATAGATAGAGTTATAAAAAATTCGATGGATACTCACAGTTGAGTATGTATTAAAATCACAGAACTACTGGCATTTATTCATGACCAACATCATAACTGTGATTTCATTTACCTGCCTTGAAATATAACATATCCATGGATATTTGTATGAGTATATATTAATATCTACGTACACCAGAAGATGAGCTATTAGGTAAGCAACAGTCACAAAAAGCATGATTAGTCTAATGTATCCATTATATTAAAAAAGATGCCCAGTCTTTCAGAATATGTGTGTCTAAAAGATGCTTTTTCACTAAAAGCCCAAGAACGGACTGAGTGCTACCTAAAATGATAAAAGGCCCTAATGCATTGAAGCAAAGATTCCTAAATTATCCTGAGAGACTGCACCTCTAAACTTGAGATTCCTTTGGGTAGAACTGATTCCCATTAACTATGAATTACTTCTATTCAGGAGCTCGTGTGATTTGCAGCATATATATTTAGTGAAATGAGCACATCAAATTCTATGCATTAGGGACAGAAGAATAGTTCTGGAGATTAGTGCTATTACCTTACGGTGTTCTGATACTGGCCTTTTGCTTGTTCACTGCATTGCAGTGCCAGGGTGCTCTATCAGCTCCATCATACGTGCAGATGGAGAAGGGAGGGAGCAAGGAGCTAGGCCAGCATTCCCTGCTTGAAGGGCTACTCTTTCTATGAACATATGCATGTGTACATTATGGGGCAGCTCAAAAAGGAACACACAGCTAGATGTGCAGTGAGTCTACAAATATTCGCCAGTGCCTACGTTTCCAGGAAAAACAACATGTATAAGTACATGTGTGCCCATGTGCTCCCATGGATGAGCAGATACATTAATACATCATCAACCTACAAAATTTCACAAGAACAGTTAGGTTCTGAAAATTTATGCTTTACAACACAACACATTAACTCAGTTACATAGCTTGGCTCTCACATTTTGCTGCCATCAATGAATGAAATGACATATAATTGTAGGCTAAGGTAAATATTGTCAGACATACTGAGTCACCCACTTTTCATGCTCTGGATATTTAACTTCCCACCACGCATCTGTCAGTCTGTTTTACTGGGAGGGCTTGTGTGTTTGCCATGTTGCTGGAAGCTATGCCACCAGTATTTCAAATGCTAGCAGGGTCATCCATGGTGGCCAAGTTTCAGCAGAGCTTCCAGACTAAGACAGACTAAGGAGAAAGGCCTAGCAACCTACTTCTGAAAATCAGCCAATGACAACACAAAGGATCACAACAGAATACTGTCCAATATAGTGCTGGAAGATAGCTTCAAAATACACAGTGGCTGTAACAATGGACTCCAGCAAACCAGTGATCATGAAGATACTGCAGGGCTGGGCAACATTTGATTCTGCTGTACTTGGGATCGCCATGAGCTGGAGCTGACCTGACCACAGCTAACAACAACATACTCAGCATTTGGTATTGTTAATAATACCTCTTTGACTCACTGCACTGAGAGGTACTTTGTGAAACTTCTTCTACTGACTTTGTAGAATTCATCTAAATAAGTTTTCCAATAAACCTTTAATGATACCTACTACGTGCAAGACTCTGTGTACAAAAAGCTGTATATGATAGGATTTAACCTCAAGAAATATAAATCTGGTAAGAAAAAAAAGCACTCAGGTAATTATCTACAATATGAAGCATAAATGCTATGTAAGCATGGTGACACAGGGGGATTGTTGTTCAGTGAAGATGATCATGGCAGGCTACAGTTTTCAAGATTCTGTATCTGTAAAGTAAGTATAATGCCAAGCTCATGGGTTATGGAAATGTTAAATGAGGTAATGTTCTTGAAGTGCTTGGCATATAGTAAGCGCTCAATAAATTTTGAGAGGAAGCATTTCAACTGGGTCTTGAAAGAAGGGTAAGATTCTGAGGGGTAAAACTGTGGCCAAGGGTATGCCAAAAATAGGAAGTGCAACTACAGCAAAGCAAAACAATCAGACATAAAAAATGGAGTGTGGCATCTTCCAAAAAGTATCTCCCAAACAGCTGATCAATGACAAGAGATTCTATGTAACTTAAGTTTCCTTATTCCACAATGGCTTTTTCAGAAGAGTTTGTATGTGTGAATTTGCATGTGAGTTTATGTGTGTACATGCTTTTTAGAGGGCGGGCTTAATCCAGTGAAAGATGGTTTTGCTCTATTAGTGTAGATGAAAGGGCCATCTTTGCCACTTTAAAGCCCAATGGCCATTGAACTGAAGGGCTCACTTTACTTTTACCAGACACCCTCTCCCCACTGTCTATCTGGAAGATCACAAACGGGCTTTGCCTGTATCTGGCACAGTCAAATGACAGCCACTCCAAAGTCTTGTGCATGCAAAATTTTCCTTCCCTAGCTGAAGCAAACTGATGACACATTTTGTAGGGCAAAACTAGATCTCATGTTAAGAAACTGCTGGTTAATCTATTTCTACCCAAAAGGTGGGGGGCCTTTTTGCTAATTATCTTGATGAGCTCAAGAGAAGGCTTCACAGAGGCATCAGAATTTGAGCAAGACCTTCAAGAAGCAGCTCACATTCTGCAAGCAGACAGGCACTGAAAGGTAAGCAAACTGAATTTGAAATCATTTCCATTCTTATGCTTCCCTGCAATTTGGGATAATGACATAAAAAAACAGCAACACAGCAGGACCCATCCACGACCAAGGAGCTTTATTCAATATATTATTTTAAATAGTTGACTAGAAACCATTCTGGGTTTCTGAGACTATCTTCCAAGATTCTTTGGAATTTAGGATGTCTGGAAATCATATTTAGCCAAGGCTGGCTTTTCTGTGAAGGTCTTTTTGATACAGTGCATTTGAAGATACCACCTGGAGAAAGTTAATAAAAGTAGCTATTTTAGCAGTGAGCTGTCAGCTGTCAACACGTTGCTTCTGAATCCGTCCGCAGTGCTTTAAGGGTCATCCTTTGCATGGAGTCATGCTACTCAGGGCAGAGCAACTGGATTGAATTCTAAGTTAAAGCATTCCTACTATTTGACCAGTAGGTGGCAGCTCCCAACAATGGGAAACTAAGTTCTCCAGGGGTTTTTAGGAGTTCCCTCTATATCAGCATTACTTTCCAGACCAGCCTCGTTTTCAGCCTTACCCCGATGTACCAAGCCCTCAACTGGAGTTTCAGGATGCATTCATGCTGGAAATGGCCAAGAGAAAATAAAACTGAATGTGTCCCTGCCTTCCTGTTTATACTCTCCATGATGGTCCTTTGTTCCCACCCAAGAGCTCTTTCATCCCAGAGGCCTTACCTCATTGGAATGTGTTCTGTTTTGGTGCTTGGCACGATCCGAGGCGTTTGAGAATGCCTTGTTGCAGCCCTCGTGCTCACAGACATACGGTTTCTCTCCAGTGTGTGATCTCAAGTGGGTTTTCAAGTTTTCTAGTCTCGAGTAGGCCTTTGTACAACCTTCAAACTGAGGACAACAGGTAAATCGGGATTACTGCACACAATAGCATATTATGCTTAACACCCCCTGAAAGTTGATGAAAAACTGACATTTCAAGGGTCAGCAGCTTTTCAAAACCAAATAACAAAAGTCCACTAAAGTCTGCATTTATTGGGATTCAGATGTGGCTCAGCGCAGTTCAAGATAAAGCACTTTCAGCGCTGGTAAAAGTCCTGAAGTTTTTTTGTTTTTTTTTTTTAAATAGACCGCTTAACATGGACAATGGGTTTCATTATCTGCTCATTGATCTCCTCGAATTCCCAGATTTCAGATTCAGCACAAAGTTCATTAATATGGCTTTGTGTCCATACAAAGACATGTAATTTGATCGTGTTTGTAAAGAGCCTTTAAGATGTAAAGTACCAGGAGCTAAGCAATACCCAGTGCACCTCTGCAGGCACCTCCATGGAGGGAGGCGTAACTTTGCAGGAACCCCAGCCTGCGGTAAGCAGTCTATACTATACCATGGGGACCAGAGAGAAAAAAACGCAAGGGGAAAATGCTAACACCGTCTACTGAGATTACTGTTTTTAAAAAGCCAACTTAAATTCTTTAAGTAGGAAGCCAGCTCTTTTTGTGCCTTCTGAGTTCTTGGGTTCCATGAGCAATGCGCGGGGTGGCTGTGTCCTCATTTCCGGTGCCGGCAGGTGAGTCCCAGCTGCCGTCTGCCTGCCGTCCCCTCCTCAAAGCTGTGCTATCCAATTCGGCAGCTACTAGCCACATGGGGCTATTTACGTTCAACTTGAAATTACTTAAAATTAAATTAAATGTAAGAAATTAGTTCCTTGGCTGTACTAGCCATATTTCAAGTGGTCAAGAGCCACATGTGACTTGTAGCGACCGGGTTGGACAGCGCAGATGTAGAAGACTTCCATCATCCCCGGAAGTTCTTCTGATAGCATTCTCCAGAAGGTCTACTACGCTTCGGCTCCCGTCCCCTCCGTCTCTGAAACCTTTCTCAAAACCCAGGCATTTATCACCAGACAACATTCCACCCCTCCCCTGCCCCCTAACCACACCTGCCCTGAGCTGGAGTCATCAGCATGGACAACCCTTAAAGGATGCTGAAGGACCAACCCACAGTGTGAATCCTGCTGCCCACTTGTGTACTCACAGTGCATTTGTGAGGCTTCTCGCCCGTGTGTCTTCTCATATGCACTACCAACATATACTGGGCTTTGAAGGGTTTCTGCTCTCTTGAGCAGTCTAGCCACCGGCACACAAACTCCTTCTTCTCACCATGGATATGGTCGTTATTTATATGCTGGGGTTTTGGAAAAACAGAGAGACAAAGTGGGGACGCATTACTCCTTTCTGAAAGCAATATAAGTGAGTTCAAAAAGTGCCTGATCTTAAGCCCGAAAAACTACATGTTAAATTTACCATATTACAGAGTTCTAATTTTAGTTGTATGTTTCTCAAATAAATTTCCTCTTGTTAATCGTGTATATATACTTCCTAAGTAGCAGGAGGCAACATTGGTGGTTCAGTGGTAAAATTCTCGCTTTCCTTGTGGGAGACTTGGGTTCGATTCCTGGCCAATGCACCTCATGCATAGCCATCACCCATCTGTCAGGGGAGGCTTTCTATGATGCTATGATGCTGAACAAGTTTCAGCAAAGCTTCTAGACTAAGATGGACTAGGAAGAAAGGCTTGGCAATTTACTTCTAAAAATCAGCCAATGAAAACCCTATGGATCATAATGGTTCAATCTACAACCAGTGATCGTGGGCATGATGCAGGACCAGGCAGTGTTTCATTCTGTTGTGCATGGGGTCACCATAAGTTGGGGGCCAACTGGAAGGCAGCTAACAACAGCAACTAACAAGCGTGACACTATTTGGAGGAATCTTGAAAACATATTGCATCAGGCCTCTGAAGAGCAAGAATTTAACACTCTGAATTCTTTTACTAGCCAGTCGTGAAATGCAGCAAGCCACTTTGGTCCTCTCTGGGCCTCCAATGTCTCCATCTGCCAAGCGGGGGTCAAGCCTCAGAACTAAAAGCCTCAGTTCTAAAGGTCTTTAGGCACTGGGTTAGCACCGAGGCTCAGACTTACCTAGACAACACACACATGCATGCATACGTATGCACACGATTCTATAATAAGAAGCAAGAAAAACCAACCGAGGCACTTTTTCAAACCAATATTTACCCCAGGTTAGTGGGAGTTCCTCTTGAGTGAGAATCACAGAGAAAAGAACTGGGTACAGAATAAAAGGACTAGGTAATCTTCAACAAATGATTTAGCCTCATACTATCTTAGTTTTCTTCATGTACAAAACAAGAGAATGGATTAACCGGTTTTTCTGAGGTCCTTTCTGACTCTAAAATTCTATTAATTCTGTTTTTAAATGAAGATGGGTTTTCCACAATTGCTTATCAATTCAGATTTTTAGAATCACTTTCCTATAGTTCCTTGGCTTAACATGAATACACCAAGTGTCCTAAAGTTAGGAGACATGAGAAGCCTATAGTGGAAATGAAGGTTCTTTGCTTGGGATCAAAATGAAAGTTGATTTCTATAAATGGAGTGTATGATTTAAGTGCCTTGTTTTAGATTACCCTAGTCTGATCCTGTCAGTTTCTATTCTTTGCTCCACCACATTTTTTTAGTTTTAATTTAAGGCTTGGAATCAGGATGGTGCAAATGGTTTACATGCTCGGCTGCTAACCCAACGGTTGGAGGTTTGAATCCACTCAGGTGTGTTGGAATAAAAGGTCTGGCAATCTACTTCTGAAAAATCAGCCACTGATTTTTGTGGAGCACACTCCTACTGTGACACATATGGGGTTGCCATGAGCTGGCGTTAACTTGACGGCAACTAATAGATAGTAATTTAAGGCTTAAACAAGTACTTTCTCAAGCATCGATAGAAATACATCATTAAAAAATATGCGCAGTAAGAGAAAGCTATGCTTCGGTCCCGTGTGGTCTCTGAGAGGCTTGAGGGTGACGCTCCACCATCACCATCAGCAGTTCCTAATTACTCCACTAGGTGGCTTACTGCTTTAGGGAAAAAATAAACCTTTTTTTGCCCTATTTCTAGAGTTTAAGACTGGATGAGAGCAGAGAAAAGAAATCATTATCATTATTCACTCTCCTTTCCTTGAGAAGCTCCCAGAAAGCTTGAAGGGCAGAAAACAGAGTCAGTAGTATGTCCTAGTGCACAAGAAGACACCATGATCCCTTCCAAAGCCCAGAAAACAACAAGGAAACCAAATAGAGCCCCAGTGGCGCAGCAGTTAAGCTTCTAGCTGCTAACCAAAAAGTCAGCAGTTCAAATCCACCAGCTGCTCCTTAGAAACTCTATGGGGCAGTTCTACTCCATCCTAGGGGGTCGCTATGTGTCGGAATTGACTTGAAAGCAACGGGTTTGGTTGGTTTTTATAGTCACAAGGGTATAGGGTGGGAGAGAGAGAAGAAGAAGAGGAGGAAGAAGTGGAAACAGGGAAACCGAATTACCATTTGTGTTGAACAGGTTCCTTGAGGCCAGGAACCATGTCTTTTTAGACTCATATTCTCAGCAATTAACAGTGTTCCCGGTACACTGCAGGCACTCGGTAAATAACTGAATGGATTTGACTAACGTGGCAAACTACACTGTCACACACAAAAGAAATTCAGTTTTATGCTTTTGCTTATCTTAATTCAACTTCATTTTACTCAGCAACCCATACGGGGTGAAGTCAACGTAAGGCATCCAATTCCTTTAAAATAATGTACTATCAAGAATTCAAAAGGATTTGAAAGATATCCAAATGCAAACCCCAGCTTGCTGGTGGCATAAAAGGGCTACAGTGTTACTGTGACATTGCATTCTCTCTCTCACATTTACAAGTATGAGTCGAGTGCTGCTCCACGCCAGGCCTTGTGCCGGGGAGTAAGACAGGCATGATCGCTGTCCTAAGGAAATTACAGCCTACTGGGGGGAAACGGGTAATTACATAAATTACTATACAATTATAGTTGTGATAAGTGTTATGAAGGAAAATAACAGGGCTTTATGAAAACCTATATAACAGGGGGTCCTAAATCAATGTGGAGCATCAGGGATCAGGGTCAGAGTCTTGAATGAAATGCACTGAAAGAAGGACCTGAAGGCTGAGTGGAACCCCAGCAGGTGTGTCTAGGTGTGCACAGCTGAAGGTGAGGGTGGGGGTGGGGGATGGGGGGGACACTACTGCAGAGAGATGCGGGGCCTTGGAGACACAGGGCGAGCACCAGGAGTAGCAGGAGGGAAATGGCCAGGCAGACACAGGTGTCACCGTCACTGCCACTGCATGACATGGTAAGAGGGCCTGAGCTTCCTGTGGATCCAGTGGATGCCACCAAGGTAGCTGAGCTAGGGCTAGCTTGCCAGGATCCCCTAAAAAAAACAAAACCAAACCAACTGTCATCGAGTCTATCCCTTCTCATGGTGACCCCATGTGTGTCAGAGTAGAACTGTGCTCCATAGGGTTTAACGGCAGCTGTGATCTTTTGGAAGTAGACCGCCAGGCCTTGCTCCTGAGGCATGTATGGGTGGATTCGAACCTCCGATCTTTTGGTTAGTAGCTGAGTGCTTAAATGTTTGTGTCACCCAGGTACTCCCCTAAAATGCAGTCATGGGGCCCAGTCTACAGCAGCAGGGGTATAGGGTATGCCCCTGGATAGAACTCACATACATGCCACGAGAGAGCCTACCCCTAGGAGGAAGGCATTAGGCCCAACTGGTATTAGTCTGGGAAACAGGGACAGCCAATAAGGAGAAGCTCAAAGGGAGGCCAGTGAAACCAGAGACCCTTGTCCTTTCCCCTACTCCCCCCTCCAACTCATTGCCGGAGCTACACTCAAGGAGAATCAAGAGGGCTCCTTGAGGTGAGGACAGCAGAGGAAGAGGTCTCAGGTGGCTCCTCTCTCAGACCTGCCAGCTCCCTTGAGCTGTGTGCCTAGCTGGTGAAGCGGAAAGGAAGGCTTTGGATTGGATATGGGATCAGTGGCTGAAACTAGATGGACTTTAGTAACCCAGAGTGACTGGGGCGTTACGGAATCTGCTTATGATTATGTTGGGGGATCTGCTACTTAGCAGAGAAGACAGAATTGGCAGAGTTGATAAGGGCAGTGACTGGAAAAATCGAAGTCATTTTGTTTTTATACCTTGCCATGTTCACCTAGCTTTGCCTCTGGGATAATGTCTGAAAGTTCAAGTGGAGGGTATCCAGTGCAGATCAGCAAGCGCAAGCCTCCACATGGGGAGAGAAGGAACTTGCACTCGAAAGCTAAAGCAACTTCCCTTACAGAAAGGACAGTATCTTGGGAATCTTCTCTTTCTGTCCCATCAGACCGAACCTGAGTCCCGTCTAATATACTTTTGTTATTTCCTGAGTTCAAACTGGGACTGAGACCACAAGTTATATTTCTTTTAAATGAGATTCTACAACCTAGGAGGGCAAGGATCCGTTCTACCTTGTTGTTATAGGCCAAATGCTGAGCACAAGACATAGTTAATAACTATAAAGAAATATGGAGACACTGAAACTTAAATTTCCTATAATTTTTATATATAAATCTCCTACAATTTTTATATATATATTTATATATAATGAAATTTTTTTTTCAACTATTTAAGATTGTAAAAACCATTCCTAGCTCATGGGCTGTACAAAGACCAGTGGCGGGCCAGATTTGGCCTGTGGGCCGTAGTTTGCTAACTCTGAACTTCCTCTGTCAGGTTAACTCTCAAGCCTTAGGAAGAAAAATTAGAAGCAGGTGCCAGAGAAAATACAAGGCAGTAGGAAGGGACAGAATCAGCCCCCTGGACTAAAATGGGGCCCAAAAGTGGACAGAGTCAGGCAAGACAAACTTTACCACTGGCATGATTTTCCAGGCCTGGGTCAAGAAAGCAGACATTCTTTTCTCATCAAAACCCAGCGCAGCTAAGAAGAGCAAGGCACAATGAATTCCTAACACTCAACGTCTTGATCCCATGTGAAGTTGGCCTGAAATTCAATGGGCGTGTGTTTATTTGTGGTTTCAGTAAAAATTTGACATTCTAGCAGTAAAAACGTTAATCAAATACATAAATAATTTAATGGCAGGGAAAATAGTGCATGATTAAATTCCAAACTAACCCAACACAAAGACATGCAATTTGCCAAAGGCCCAAGCACCAGAAAGAGATAGATGGTGTAAATTAAGGCATCCTATGCCAACTCTCTCAGGGCAGCCATGCAAACTTTCCTTGTTTGTATAGACAGGGATCCTGGGATCAATCTCTCCAACAGGCTGAGTCCACCCACCGAGCTTCTGGAGGAGTCCATTTGTTCCATTTTCCAGTGGGGATTGTAAGTCTTTGCATCAGGAAGCTGAGAGCTGACAAAATAAACCTCTCAGAAGCCCACGGCAGAGCTACAAAGTTGGTAGTTCACAACCGTGATCATGTCTGTAGCAAAACAAGCCCAGATCCAATGTTCCCATCTCTCCCACTCTCCATGGGGTTCTGGGAACTCAGAGAAGGTGGGAGAGGTCACTGCTTTACAATGGAGGAAGGGGGAAGTGCTTATATTTTTTAAGGAGTTCTCTTCTGGAAGGCCAGCACTTAATGCCAACCAAGGAGGTTTGAGTGCTGCAGGAAGAAAGACAGAAAGGAAAATGGGGAAAAAGAAGCTTTTCTTTCATTAGCAGAAAAATGGAAGTCCATAATAGACTTCTTGAGAGCTAATCAGGGCGCCTTCTTTTTTGAAAAATCTTTTATTGCGTTTTAGGTGAAAGCTTACAGAGCAAACTAGTTCCCTGTTCATGGGACATAAAGCGTTCCGTGACACTGGCTGCATTCCCCACAATGTATCAGCACTCCCCCATTTCCACCCTGGGATCCCCTTTTCCTTTCGCCTGGTTTTTCTGTCCTTTGTCATGGATTGAATTTTGTCCCTCAAAAACGTGTACCAACTTGGCTAGGCCATGATTCCCAGTATTGTGTGACTGTCCACCATTTTGTCATCTCATGTGATCTTCCTGTGTGTTAAAAATCCTAACTTTATGATGTTAAGAGGTAGGATTAGAGGCAGTTATGTCAACGAGTCAGGACTCAATCTATAAGATTAGGTTGTATCTTGTGTCAATCTCTTTTGAGATATAAAAAAGAGAAGCACGCAGAGAGATAGGGGGACCTACTACCACCAAGAATAAAGAGCCAGGAAGCAAGTGCGTCCTTTGGACCCGGGGTCCCTGTGCCGAGAAGCTCGTAGACCAGGGGAAGATTGATGACAAGCACCTACCCCTAGAGCCTACAGAGAGAGAAAGCCTTTCCCTGGAGCTGGCACCCTGAATTTGGACTTCTAGCTTCCTAGACTGTGACAGAATAAAGTTTTCTTTGTTAAAGCCATCACTTGTGGTATTTCTGTTACAGCAGCACTAGATAACTAAGATACCTTCCTGCCTTCTCCTATTTGCTTTTGGGCAAATGCTGTCCTTTTCATCTTGTATAATTTATTGTTCTAAGGAACACATTCCTCTCAGGTGTTACTGTTGATTTTAGGGGGCTGCCTACTGTTTGGCTGAAAGGTGGTCTCCAGGAATGGCTTAGTTCTAGGTCAGAACGATGTCCCTCGGGCCATTGTCTCGGGGGTTCCCCTAATCTCTGTCAGACCAGTAAGTCTAGTCTTTTTTGTGAATGTGATATTTTTTTGTTCTACATTTTTCTCCTGCCCTGTCAGGGACCCTCTGTTGTGATCCCAGTCAGAGCGGTCAGTAGTGGTAGCCTGACACCTTCTTCTAGCCTTGGGGTCATGTTCAGGGCCCTTTCTTTTGCTTCATTATTTCACTATGACTTGAGATCAGAAAGCTTTTCCTGGGTCTGTTCCTCACCCTTCAGATGAAATGCACGCACGCGTGTGGTCAATCAAACCTGAGCACTCACAGTTTTCCAAATAAAGCTGGTATTCAAGTATTTTATAAACCTTAGAAGCTTACTCCTGCTGTCTTTCCATTGGCCTCTCCTTCAGCCAGATTCTCCACCGATTCCTACCCAGAAATCACAGCAGTTCTCCAGATGGGTAAGTATCCTCCGTGCTGAGTGACTTCCTCCGAGGAGATGCTGAGGCACCGTTCAAATGTGAGTCCATGGAAAATGTGTGTATCCCTGCTCAGACTCTGGCTGTGTGACACATTCATCAATAGACAAACACCCTGCTGATTCACAAGTCTGTTCACTCTTTAAATTAGCCAGCTCCATAACATCAAGAAGGGAAATTCCTCCCACTATTATAATGAAAATATTACCGCTGCGCACACCTAAAAACAGTGAAGGCAGGAAATGTAACACTTCAGACTCAGCACTCACCAAAATTTTCATGCGGCTCCCCTGTGCATACACGTTACGCGCCAGTCTTTCTGTCATTATCTACTATTTCTCAAATAACAAAAGGACTTTTTCACCAATTTAAAAGGTTTACACAAAGTAAATTGCCAAGTTTTTCACACCACAAGATACATGGAAAAGCAGGATGGTCTTTAATATAATAGTGCCCAAGTATAAATGATCTCTCTCTTCCACACAAAAACCCACATATACACACATACACATTATTATCGCCTTAATAGACAGGCTGGAGTCCCTGGGTGGAGCCTGGAGTTAACATGCTCAGCTGCTAGCCAAAAGTTGGTGGTTCAAGTCCTCCCGGAGGCACTTCGAAAGAAAGGCCTAGCGATCTACTCCTAAAATGTCATAGCCATGGGAAACCCTATGAAGCAGATCTACTCTGACACACACCTGATCACCATGAGTGGGGGCTGACTTGACAGTAACTCGTTTTTTAATAGAAAAGCCAACAAGGGTTTGGAAAGTAGCACATTTCATATACGACTACCCAAGAAAACAGAACTTCTTTATAATACTTGAACTTCACTTAGTTCACCAGGGAGTGCCTGGCTGAAGGCTGGAGGCGCTTTTTCTACTCTCAGTTTATTTCTGATACATCCCTTTGCTATATTTCTCTGCAGCTTGGCCCACTAACTTGGCACCCTTTGACAACATGGTGGTATTAGGAAAAGCAAGGAATAAAACTGAAACATTTCCTTCTCGGAATTTCAAACTGGAATTCTGATATTTTCTACATCTTGTCACATTGCTACAAGGTTAGCTCATAAATGAGGCTTGAGTTAATACATTTAACAGAATTAAACAACTTGAAACTTCTAGAATGATCTGCTGAGGAAATATACTAAGAAAGCTTTCTACTTTGGCATAAGATATAAAAAATAATGAACCATTATTAATATAAAATTTTAAGAAAGCGCAATTTTCAATTTGCTTCTTGACTTTATGTTATATATCTATGATGTTCTGTTTACTTTGTAGTCCAGAGGTATTTCTGAAAGGGAGAGCGATGCAAAAATAACTTAGAATCTTGCAAAATTTAAATTACATTAAAACTTATTTGGATATGGTACTTCCTTAAAAAGCTAGAAATAGAAACCCCACATGATCCAGCAATCCCACTCCTACAAATATATCCTAGAGAAATAAGAGCCCTCAAACGAATAGACATATAGATACCCACAGTCATTGTAGGACTATTCACAATAGCAAAAAGATGGAAACATCCTAAGTACCCATCAACAGATGAATGGATAAACAAATTATGGTACATACACACAATGGAATACTACGCAATGATAAAGAACTATGATGAATCCTTGAAACATCTCACAACATGGAAGAATGTGGAGGGCATTATGCTGGGAGAATTAAGTCAACTACAAAAGGACAAATAATGTATAAGACTACTATTATAAAAACTCAAGAAAAGGTTTACACACGGAAAAAAAAACATTCTTTGATGGTTACAAGGGTCGGGGGAGAGGCGGAGGGGAAATTACTAACTAGATAGTAGACAAATGTCAACTTTGGTGAAGGGAAAGACAACACACAATATAGAGGAAGTCAGCACAACTTGACCAAGGCAAAGGATGGAAGTTTCCTAGACACATTTAAACAACTTGAGGGACCAAGTTGCTGGGGCTGAGGGCTTGGGACCATAGTCTCGAGGGACATCTAGGTCAACAGGCATAGCATAATTCATACGAAAACGTTCTTCATCCTACTTCGGTGAGTAGTGTCTAGGATCTTAAAAGCTTGTGAGAGGCCATCTAAGATACATCTATTGGTCTCATCCCATCTGGAGCAAAGGATCATGAAGAAAACCAAATATACCAAAAAAATACTAAACCAAAGGCCCACATGAACCAGAACCTCCACTAGCCTGAGCCCAGAAGAACTAGATAATGCCTGACTACACCACTGACTGCTCAAACAGGGATCACAACAGAGAATTCTGGACAATGTGGGAGAAAAACGTAGAACAAAATTCAAATTCATGAAAAAAGATCAGACTTACTGGTCTTAGAGAGGCTGGAGGAACCCTCGAGACTATGGCCCCCAGGTACTCTGCTAACTCAGAATTGAAACCACTGCCGAAGCCTACTTTTCAGACAAAGATTAGACAGGCCTATAAAACAAACAATATCACACCTGAGGAAAATGCTTCTCAGTTCATTCAAACATACAAGACCAAATAGGCAACTCCTGCTCAAAGGCAAGACAAGAAGGGAGGAAGGAACAGAATAACTGGAGAAATGGACAAGGGGAACCCTGCGTGGAAAGGGTGAGAGTGCTGTCAGGTTGTGCGGATTGCAACCAATGTCACAAAACAATATGTGGATAAATTTTTGAATGAGAAACTAACTTGAGCTGTAAACTTTCACCCAAAGCACAGTTTTTAAAAAGTATATATATATATAAATAATGGCTATAAACAACAAAAATAATAAGTTTAAGACTACTGAATACAGTAAAAGATATCGTTAGGTTAAAAGAAAAAAAAAAAAAAAAACTGATTTGGGACAGACTTGAAAATGCTTTGCCTAGAAGAAAATTCTCTATCAAGAAGCCCCTAAAACCTTCCACCTGAAATAAGGCACATAACTGTGTTTTGTGTATTACTTGATCCATGCAACATTTCTGAAAGGTTTTAAAACTGTGACGCTGTGAATTATACTAAGGGCACTTTGTGATTAGATTCCTAAAGCCTTCTCTAGCAGATAGAAACAGCATAAACAATGGACTATCAGGGCTGAAAGGGGGCCTTATACATCAATAATGCACTTTAATTTTAGATAAATAAAATAATTTAAATTGTTTTGGTGGCACCCATCTATGCTCCTAACAGAGTATTAAAAAAGCTGTAACAGGGATCCTCCTGAAGACTTCACAAAATGACTCTTTTCATTCTCACTGGTTAATAAATATATTGAAGTATCTTTCAGTATTCTGATACAGCTATAAAAATACACAGAAAAACATGAAAATGACTCAAGACACTGGGTACAAAACAGTATTCTCTTTATAAAAATAAAACATCTTCCTATTTCTGATTTGTGAACTCTAAAAATTAAGGGTAAGATAAAACAAAAGTATCCTTCTTAGTTAAAAATAAGTGAGTGGATTCCATCTGACAGGTTTTCAAATCCTGTTTGTAAGTACCAATATGGTACATAACTAATTTCTTTTATGTACAAGAAAGGCAAAGTTCTCTAAGAAAGTATCTTGCCTTTTTAAAAGGTTTCATGATGCTGGATTTAGAAAGAGGAAATTAACTTAAAATACCACCTTCCTAACTCTCCCTTCCCTGCAAACGTCACCAAGGTAAGCTGGACTTTTCCACTGCAGTGGTTTCTCTATCATCATTCACATTTAAGAACGAAAGTATATAAAAAAGAATGAAGTACTGATACATGCTACATGGATTAACCTTGAAAACATTATGCTAAGTGAAAGAAGTTAGTCATAAAAAACCACATATTCTATGATTCCACTTACATGAATGTCCAGAATAGGAAATCTACAGACAGAAAGTAGATCAGTGGTTGCCTAGGGATTGGAGTGGGAAGGTGATAAAGAAACTAGGAGGTGACGGCTATAGAGTATGGGATTTTTTTATGGGGTGAAGAAATGTTCTGAAATTAGACTGTGATGATGGTTGCGAATACACTGAAAACCACTGAACTGTACACTTGAAATGGTGAATTGTTTGGTATGTGAATTATATCTCAATAAAGTGGTTGCCAAAACAAAAACAAAAGAAAAACTGAAGAATACTGATAGCTGGACTCTGGAACAGAGGAGGACTGTGTGTGTGTGTGTGTGTGTGTGTGTGTGTGTGTGTGTGTGTGTGTGTGTGTGTGTGTGTGTGTGTGTGTGTGTGTGTGTGTGTGTGTGTGTGTGTGTGTGTGTGTGTGTGTGTGTGTGTGTACAAAAAGTAAGGAAACAGACAAGTCAGATGTGTGTGTGTGTGTGTGTGTGTGTGTGTGTATACGAAAAGTGGTCAAGGAAACAGACAAGTCAGATCTGACTTGCTTTCCCCAGGACTACATCAATCCTCAGACAGAGGAGAAATGGAATCTAGCAAATGATTTTTCATAGGGTTTCTGATTTTAGCTCTAGCCTTCTTCAAAGAGGGAGATGCAGTGAAAGCCCCACTTTCCTCTTACTCATAAGCTCCAAGACTGAGAAGAATGGCAAGGCCAAGGGTTCCAGGAAAGGTGTGATAAATTGCAACCTTTCCAAACACAAATGAATTAGTCACTCATATGTATGGACCATGCCCATGAATCCAGCATATCTGGAAAGAACTGTCATCCACAGGGACTGTGTATATCTCCAAATAAAGAGATTTCAAAAGCTAAATTGTCCTAGAGCATTAAAATCCTTCCATCAAATGATTGTGGATTTCTGCCACAAAGAGGAAGGAGAGCTAATGGGCAGTTTCTCTGTACAGTAATAACACCAGCTAGTATCTGTATAGCAGTTACACGCTCTTCAATCTATTTTCAAAATTCTTTCTTTTGTTATAAAACTTTGGAAGGAATGTTGCACATTTAATTTTCAAGTACTTAATGCTTACACACACACACACACACACACACACACACACACACACACACACACACACACAAAATGCTTAGTCCTGAGACCAGTAAACCAGTTGCCTTCAAGTTGATTCTGACTCATGGTGACCTCATGTGTGTCAGAGTAGAATTGTACACCATAGGGTTTTCAGTGGTTGATGTTTTGCAGGCAGATTGCCAGGCCTTTCTTCCCACGTTGTCTCTGGATGGACTCAAACTTCCAATGTTTTGGTTAGCAGCCAAGCATATTAACCATTTGACTCCAGGCCCAAACAGGGAAGACTTATTTTTTAAAGTCCCACTGAATGCAAAGGTAGATACAAATTTTTCCTGTTTGCAATATACAGTATCAAGCAATCCATTGTCTAGAAGTATACAAAATGTTAGCTTTTAATTACATCTTAAATTTTATGATCTCAGCAACCCACATGGAGTCTAAGCATATGACGCTGTTTTTTGTAAGAGACCCGAACACATAGTCTGATTATGAGAAAATTCAAATTTTAAGAATAAAATACATTTGAATTAACAGTAAGATTACATTTTTAATAGGTGGGCTCTGTCCTCACTGTCCTTTTAAAAATGACCATGCTTCCACCATGTTATTCCAGTTTGTTTCTGAACATTCCAACAATCAGCCCTTGAACTTGCATATTGTTTTATAATTTTTGACCATCATGCCAATGATGATTAAGTATTTGTTAAAATAATAATAGGCACAATAAGATATATTTAGATTTCAATTGATAATCTACTTTTTAATATTTGAAGGAGAGTCAAGAGTTTTTTAGATGGCATCTTTTGAAGATATGTGGTAGAAAAGTGATTCTGGTACCAGCCACAGTCCTAATCACATCCCTGGTCATGACTCCCCCAAAAGTCTTCTGTCCATCACATTGCTAAGGGAGGGCCCTGCATGAAAAGTGTGGGGAGAACCTTTCTCCTGCAGTGGAAAAGTGGTAAGGCGCAAGTGTGTGTGCATATGTGTGTGTGTAAGGGGGGATGGTGGCTGCTGATGACAGAAACACGGGTAAATCTCAAGAACTACTAGAAGAAAAGGAGGAGGCAGGCTAGCAGGCAAAATTATCAACTTGGAAATCTGTCCACAATCCCTGCTGAGCTGACTCATTCATTCACTATTAACTCAATGCTTATTTATGAAATGACAGTTCCTGTGCTAAACACCACAGAGGAGCTCAACAGACATGTCCATTGGAGCTTATCCATGATTGGCTGGAGGGATGCAGAAAAAAATACTGTTTAAAAGCTTGCATTCACACCATGAACACCTCTGTGATAAAAAAGTGAGGTACTCAGAAGAACTCTCGACTCTTGCCCCCTAGAACACTTCCCCACATCACAGAAAACTAGCAGGTCCACTGTCTCAGGCTTTTCCAGGTTTGTCTTTCTAAACCAGGATGGAGACTCAGATATCTCTGCTTTAGCAAGGTTTTCAACATTAGAAGCATTAACTCTATCATTTCTTTAATCAGCTCTTACGCACACACCATCCTGGTGTACAGTACCCCTTTTAAACATCTTAATCTCCTATTTCTGGTAACTCTGAGTAAATAAAAGTATTATTTCCTGTATGACATGGGCATACACTAACTGTTCCCATACATAGATTATAATTTTCTTTATTATAATGTTAGAAGAAGGTATAGAGTTTATAGAAAGAGCACAGGCCCAGGCATTAGGATATTGAGATTTATTCATTTGTATGTTATCAGCAAAACAAGTATGAGTAAGACATGGATCCAGTGTCTGAGAAGATGACAGTCTAAATGGGGCAAATACGAAACAAGTAGTTATGGGATATGCACTAACAAAAGAGAAGTCAAGGAAGGCTTCACAGGCAGGGTGACGGAGCTGAATCCAGGACGACAGGGGGCTAGGCACAGACAGAAGTGCATCCTAGGGCGAGGGAATGGAGCTACAAAGGCCCAGGCCATGAAGGAGCATGCTTTGTTGGGAAATGATGTCAGGTTGAGCGTACGGTGTGGGAGTGTGTGTACGCGCTGCGATGGTGAGAGCGGCTGAGGGGAGGGGAAGCAGCGTAATAGCATGGGTGTTACAGAAGTAGGCTGGGGCAAAACTATGAGGGGAGTAGAATGTCCTAAGGCACCCAGGCCCCAGAGAACTGAGAACAGGGCAGTGATCGGCTTTGTGTTTACAAAGGTAACTCTCAATAGAGTCATGAAGGGTCCCTGGGTGGCGCAAATGGTTATGCACTTGACTACCAGCCAAAAGGCTGGTGGTTCAAAACAACCCAGGGGCACTTAGGAAGACGGGCCTGGTGATCTGCTTCTAAAAGGTCACAGCCTTGCAAACCCTATGGAGAAATTCTATTCTGCATTTATGGGGTCATCATGAGTCAGAACACAGCAACTAACAGCAGCAGCAGAGTCATGGATAAAGTGGGGAACTACCAGGCAGCGAGCCCATTGAGGGGGCTGCCGCCCAAACTCAAGAGAGAGCTGTGGCCTTGAACTAAGGCAGAAGCCTGGGGATGAAGAGAAGGAGTTCGATCTGAGAGACACTGTGGAGTAATCTGTGGACAGTGAATGAGAGAGAAGAGTAATAGGTGACAACGAAGTTTCTACCTGGAGAGCTTCTGAGACAATGACAACACCAGAGGTCAGGCAGATACAGGGGAGAAGATCATGTTTCAGTCTGGGACATGACATATTGGAGGTGCTTAGAGGGCATCTTTGTGAAGAGATCTACAGAGAGACAAGGCCCGCCATAAAGATTTAAGAATCAAAGACAGATTAAAGCTGAAGGGGAGGGGTGGGCCCCTTCCCTACCCCTAACCACCTCTGGTAACCCCAACAGCACTTTAAGGATTCCACAAAGCCCAATTTGAAAACTCCTGACTTGTGGAGACAATGCAGAGCACAAAGAAGGGCAACCAACAAAAAGCTATGGGAGACCAGCTTTAAGAGCTAGGGAAGGAAGAAGGAAGGAGAGAACAAAGGAGACAGAAATAATGGGGGAAGACCGGGACACATTATCATGTTGGATCTATTTGGAGGATCCTTGGGTGGAATATCAGCAGAAGTAGTTAAGACAATGCAGAGTTAAATTCTCTTGTCAGTGGTAGCTCCCTCATTCTGACAGGTTTTGGGGGATCAGATAGGAAAGAGAAAAAATGTCTACCAACATGATGGAGAGTATAAGCTTAAGAAGGGAATCCAGCCCATTTGTAATCCCCATGCCAGAAGTGGCTGAGGAACGGTCGACAAAAATCAACAGTACTCAAGTTTTAAATTGTTGGCTGTTTTGGAACCCCGTTTTGTTTCCTTTAAGCCATTACCAGCTGCCTTTGAGTCAAATTTTTTTTTTTAATTGCACTTTAGATGAAGGTTTACAGAACAAACTAGTTTCTCATTAAAGTTAGTACACATATTGTTTTATAACATTGGTTAACAACCCTACGACATGTCAAAACTCTCCCTTCTCAACCTTGGGTTCCCTATTACCAGCTTCCCTGTCCCCTCCTGCCTTCTAGTCCTTGTCTCTGGGCTGGTCAGCCCCTTTAGTCTCATTTTGTCCTATGGCACTGTCTAATCTTTGGCTGAAGGGTCAACCTTGGGAGTGACTTCATTACTGAGCTAAAAGGATTATCCAGGGGCCATACTCTCAGGGTTTCTCCAGTCTGTTGGGCCAGTAAGTCTGGTCTTTTTTTGTGAGTTAGAATTTTGTTCTACATTTTTCTCCAGCTCTGTCTGGGATCCTCTATTGTGATCTCTGTCAGAGCAGTCAATGGTGGTAGCCAGGCACCATCTAGTTGTACTGGACTCAGTTTGGTGTAAGCGTGGGAGTTGTGGTCTATTAGTCCTTTGGACTTAACTTTCCCTTGGGTCTTTAGTTTTCTTCATTCTCCCTTGCTCCCAAAGGGGTGAGAGCAGTGGAGTATCTTAGATGGCCACTCACAGGCTTTTAAGACCCCAGATGCTACTCACCAAAGTAGAATGTAGAACATTTTCTTTATAAACTGTTACACCAATTGAGCTAGATGTTCCCCGAGATCATGATCCCCCCAGTCCCCAGCCCAGCAATTCAGTCCCTCAGGGAGTTTGGATGTGTCTATGGAGCTTCCATGACCTTTCCTTGTACAAATTGTACTGGCTTCCCCAGTATTGCGTACTGTCTTACTACCCTTCACCAAAGTTACCACTTATCTATTGTCTATTTTTTCCAGCCCTTCCCCTTCCCTCCCTTGTAACCATCAAAGATTGTTTCTTTTTGTGTGTAAACCTTTTTATGAGTTCGTACAGTAGTGATCTCATACAATATTTGTCCTTTTGTGATTGACTTACTTCACTCAGCATAATGTCCTCCAGATTTATCCATGTTATGAGATGCTTTGAAGAGTCATCATTGTTCTTTATTGTTGTTCTTTATACATCGTGTGTATATACCATAGTTTGTTTATCCATGCATCTGTTGATGGCCATCTAGGTTATTTCCATCTTTTTACTACTGTGAACAATGCTGCAATGAATACGGGTGTGCTTATGTCTATTCATGTGACGACTCTTATATCTCTAGGATATATTCCTAGGAGTAGGATTGCTGGATCATATGGTATTTCTATTTCTAGCTTTCTAAGGAAGCGCCATATCATTTTCCAAAATGGTTGTATCATTTTGCATTCCCATCAGCAGTGCATAAGAGTTCCGATCTTCCCACAGCCTCTCCAACATTTTTTATTTTCTGTTTTTTTGATTCGTGCCAGTAATGCTGGGGTGAGATGGAATCTCATTGTGGTTTTGATCTGCATTTCTCTAATGGCTAGTGGGAAACCCTGGTGGCACAGTGGTTAAGAGCTACAGCTGCTAACCAAAAGGTCAGCAGTTCAAATCCACCAGGCGCTCCTTGGAAACTATATGAGGCAGTTCTACTCTGTCCTATACAGTCGCTATGTGTCTGAATCGACTTGACGGCAACGGGTTTGATTTTCGGTTTTTAATGGCTAGTGATTGCGAGCATTTCTTCATGTGTCTGTTGGCTGCTTTAATGTCTTCTTTAGTGAAGTGTCTGTTCACTTCCTTTGTCCATCTGACTTTGAGTCAATTCTGACTCACAGCAACTCTCCGTCTGTCGGGGTAGAATTGTGCTCCATAAGACTTTTCAGTGGCTGATCCTTTGGAAGTAGCTCATCAAGCCTTTCTTCCAAGTTGCCTTTTAGTAGACTCAAACCTCCAACCTTTTGGTTAGCAGCTGAGCATGTTAACCATCTGTACCATCCAGGGACTCCTTATTTCCCCTAGGCTGTCTGTAAAATTTAGTTATGAGTAGCAGCCTTGCTTGTGGAGGTCTGAAGGGCTGAAAAAGTAAAAGAGGCAACCACATTTTACAGAGTGGAGGAAACAGAGTCTCCCCCTGAAATTGAGAGGACAGTGTGATGGAGTATTTAGCAAGAAAGGAGATTGGAATAGAGGTGATCTGGGAATCCATGGAGATCCTGGGGGGCTCCTCACTTCGAAAAGAACATGGGAGGAAGAGCAAAGCCAGTGCCTCAAAAGTATACTAGAGGAAAACATCATTCCAGAGACTGGAAAACTTAAGAGTACTCAGGTAGAAGGGAGATACCTGGGTTACATCTAGGATGGCATCACTCAAACAGAGATTATTTCACCTCTTTTAAGCCCTTGTTCAAATCTCACCTCCTTAATGAGACCTACCCTAATCACCCCACTTTCCGGACAATGTCCCTACCCCTGAACTCTCTCTCCCCTTGCTTCATCCCTGCCCCTTCCCCCCCATGACCCTTGTCACTTTAACATACAAGATAATTTACTCATTATTGTTGTTAGCTGCCATCCAGTTGGCCCCAACTCACAGTGACCCACGCACAACAGGAAGAAATGCCGCTCAGCCCCGTACCATCCCCTCAATTGGTTACACATTGGACCGTTTTGCACCATAGGGTTTTCACTGGCTGATTTTTGGAAGTAGGTCACCAGGCCTTTCTTCCTAGCCTTTCTTCAGAGGCTCTGCTGAAACCTGTTCAGCATCATAGCAACATGCAAGCCTCCACTGACAGATTGGTGGTGTCTGTGCATGAGGCACACTGGCTGGGAATCAAATCTGGGTCTCCTGCTTGGAGGCAAGAATTCTACCACTGAACCACAGATGGCTGATTTACTGTCTGTCTTCTCCCTGAGAATGTAAATTCCACGTAGACGGCAGTTTTATAGGTTTTGTTCCAGGATGTATTCCAAGTGCTTAGAGCAGTGCCCAACATATAGGAGAAGCTCAATAAGTACTTGTTGGAGAAGGAAGGTTCTGTTTCATGTCTAAATGGAAATACCAAGTTTAAAGCCGATGTGGTCCCAGGCCTCAGCATACTCACAGTCTGCTGCCTGCATTAGATTTGTGTTTTGAGAACCAGAAGCCACAGGAAAGGAAGTAATTTCCTGTGATTGCTCTACTCCCAAGAATCTGATAAACCTCAGCATCCCATATGCCTTTAGGGTCCACCAAGGGGGCCCCTTTTTATATTTCAATTGCAGATTGAGGCTTTGAGTTAGTAATGACATAGTTCAAGATCATCTTAGTTGGTTCCTATTATTTATTGGTTACAGGAATTCTAAGATTTATTTTTGCTCACCCTTGCAATTTTGATAGAACTTTGGGGTAAGGACTGTGGCATTTAAATTGTAATCCTACCTTTCAATATTAAGTTCTATGGACTGTAGAAAGCACGTAATCTTATGTTTTATGACTGATTTCTCTTGAAATAATTCAGTAATCGTTCTGATGAAGGAAAGAAAATAAGCCACCCTACCTTTGTGATTAAGCTACACTCTATCTCCTAGGAATTTTGCCCCTTGTCTATTTTTATTGTTGTTGTTGATAGTTTATACCAAGATTTCTTCCCAAGGCAATGCTGTGAAGTAACATTAAGACTGAAGGGCATGTTTCCTCTTTAATCTACTTGTGGAAATCTCATTAATGTAATGGAAATTTTGCCTCGTACCATGACTAAAGTGTTTGAAGTGACAGAAACAGGGAAGGAAGACTGATCATATATAGAGTTTCAATTACAGAACTGGAGAAATAAATAAGCAAAGGGACTTTACATAGAGATACAGGTTTAAACTTGGCAATTTAAAAAAAAAAAGAAAGAAAAAAAGGTGTGTGAGGAATGATCTGTGGACTTTCCAAGAGAGCTGGGAAGACAGCCCTCCTTGTGCTAAACACCGTTCTTCATGTGGTGAAGGCACTCCTGGGGGAGGGTGACATTTTTAATTTGAGCCATTTATGCATTTCTCCCTCTCTCTTTTTTTTACTTTGTCTTTTACCTCCCCACCAAAGTAATAATTTAATTCTTTAAGAAGTGCTAATTGATTCCTGAAAAATATGTTTTACATTTGGGGCTTGAGCCCGTAAAACATATTTTTATAAGCACATTTTCCTAGGAAAATCTGGCCAGTATATATTTAAAAAGTTTCGTTTATTCTTTCATTTGACCCTTCAGGCATGTCTTTAACATGTATGTGGCTTTCATAATGGTCTCCACATTGCATAAGAACAGAATATTAAAATAGCGTGATTATAATACCACAGCAACTGGTTAAAAGTTTATACATTTTAACACTCTACAGGGAAAAAATTGTGAAGGTGCTTGAAAAAAAAACCCAGAGACTGAAGCTAATTGAAACTCAATGTTTGGCCCAAATTTTGTCACCTGAATATTTAAAGTAAAAGTGTACTATTAGTTATTTTATCTAAATTACCTGCAAAATGACTTCTATGTGTCTCATTTTTCAGGTAGCACAACTAGGACATAAACATCAAGAGAGTATTTGTTTAAGAAAGAGTCAAGATGGACATTATGGATCCCTCAGTCTTTATCTGGGTCCTTCTTCCCCTTGAATGGATATGTAAATCAGTGGCAAGGTGGCGGCCAGCATTATAATTCTTGCTTTGCCTTTTTCTCTCATTCATTTCCAGAGGTCTGGCTTGAAGGCTGTAAGCACTGTGATTTTGCTCACACCAACTCCTCTGCCTGGCCTCTCCATCTGGTTAATTCCTCTTCATCATCTACCTCCCATGGGAAAGTTTCCCTGATGTTCAGAGAGGTTCAGAAACTTACCTAATAGTGTACCATGAGTTCTTGGCATAGATAAGAACGGAATCTAGAGCTAAACCTTCCATCTACCACATGGATGCAACTGAGCAAACAGAAAGTGGTATTCAACATCATGAAAGAATTTGCTTATTTGTCAGAGATAAAGAGTCAAAGCCCCTCCCCTTTTTAAAAAAAAGGATGGAAAGAAAATACATGCATTTATGTGGGCACCGATACAGACACAGACAGACACACACACACACACAGACACACACACACACACACACACACACAAACAAAATGTGTTCCTTATACTTCCAAAGTATTCTAAGACCTTAGACTTTGGGACACTATCAAAGCCTATAACCAATGTTAAAAGAGTTAAACAATTATCTCTGGTTGGCAGTGGTCTTGACCTTTGGTAATTGGTGGTCTGGAAAGAGATATCAAATTGAAGGAAAATTCCCTTTTAGTTCAAATGGTAAATCTGCTGTTTTTGGATCCTAGGACCTGTGGTTCAGTTCCCAGGAGGGACAGGTTGTGAGTAACGTGTTAACACTTCATGCATCTGACAGAGAACACTGCTGTTTTTAGAAAATTCCTTTTCAGTAGCTAAGTGCCTTTGAATTACATGCACACACGCTCACACCAACTGTAATTACTTTTTATTTCTGTCTTGGATCAGTATTATAACAATAATCTGAGTACCTTTTCTAAATTAATTTATTATTTAAAATGATCAGTCAGAACAATGATTTTTTTTTCTCCCCCCAAAAACCATATGCAAGAGAAGTCTTCTCTTCTGGGAGCTTTGACCAATCCATTTTTCCAGTAGACTTCAGTGACCATCGACAGTTGAAACATACCTAACCTGTACCTTTAAACTGGTTGAGAATTCCCCATGGATTACTCAACTGCTGGCTCATATACAAAGAAAATACCATATTTTGCTCTGAGGAGCTTTCTGTATCAATTTAAACACAGTGAGACAGACACACTATCCCAGAGAGAGGAAAACCTACCTGATTACATTCCTGACCCAAGAGAAGGGATTTGCCCTTAGGACATAAAAAGAATCCATGAGGGAGCAGGGGGGAAAGTTATCTAATCCCAAACATAAAAACAGCTCATAACAGCATGCAAGGCTTTTAATCGCTGACATAATTGTAATATGTATATATAATACGATACAAGGGAGGTAAATGCAGCTTGCTTTTCAGCCTTCAAGAGTTTCTCCCATATTCTACTTTAGGTCTTCTGGCTTTTATACATGCTTGGGGAGTTTTCAGGGGGGCAGTAATGCAATATTATAAGGATTCTTGCTCAGTAACATCACATCTTGTTCTGATTTGATTTGATGCGTCTGTATGTGGCAAGTGTGGTAACTGAAACTTTGAGCTCTGTAAATGCAGTGTTTTACAGTTCTTCCTTGATTTCCTGTGCAAGCCCATGTGGCCATAAAATGATGGGTAGAAGAATTGGAATTTTTATTTCTTCATCTTGGAAGGCTGCTGGGAAGGTCACTCCTGTCATCTCAGCTGTGAGTGGTGTGGACGTTACCATTTTCCGTTACAGCTACATAAATTTTTTTTTTTTTTTTTTTTTTAAAATAACAGGGGTTTAGGTTTTGTCTTGTTTTCCCTCTGTTGTTTCTATACACAATATAATCTAAGCCTAAAGTACTGTCTCCCAGGAAAGAGTTGTATCGCGCCATATTTGTGGGGGGTTGATGAAGAAATTTGATATTTTGAGTTCAGCTTTTTTTCTTCTTTTTATATTATTTATGGAAAGAATTTTACAACATCCTTAAAAGCTGCTGTGTGGTGTTGGACTTTGCCAGCTTTGCAGCCTGAAATTTTTACACTAGGCTTGCCCGTATCCAAAAACTTCGTCAATTTTCACATTTTATGAAAAGGGATGCTATTGACCATTCCTGGCAGAACCAAAAATCATGCTAGATCACAGCACATCAGAGCTGCTATTTCTGTTTGCATTCATGTGATTGGATGAGCAAAAGAGATGGCAGTCTAAAACGTGATAAAAATTTTAAAAAGAAAGAATAAAAGCGGGAAAAAAGGAAAAAGCTGGTGTTCTTATTGAACGTAGCATTCATTTTCCTCCAACAGCACCTCCTCCTTTGCATTCTGGTTGGGTTTATTTTGCATGGACATGACTTTTACGCCTTCTAGACTTTGCTTCCGGAGTAGAGAGGCTCTAATCTCATTCATCTTGGTACCCCACAGCCTTCTCGGTGACCGCACACAGCAGGTGCTCAGGCTACGGGTGCTTGAAGGAACAACACGAATACATGAAGTCATCCAGTCATCTCCGTTCACTCATAGTTCGTTGTAGCTGGAGTGAGGTTGTTCATCACTGAGATGCACTAAAGAGATTTTTAAAATCTACCTTTAAATCTGATGTCTGTCTTGCTATACTTCAGGGGAGGGAAGCTGATGCTCTAAGGCAGAGGCCTTTTCCTATATGGAATCCTTTCTTTTTTTAAGAGGGGCAAGGTCTAGGAATTCTTTTTCTTGCAGATGCTCTCATTAAGCTGGCTCCACCAGGTCACTCTAGGGTAATGGTTGGAAAGAGAAGGTAAATGATGGAAATGGTCATTAGGGACTTAGAGGGGCCAAGGGCTGACTTCATTTATTTTATAAGTTAACGGCGAAAGCTGAAATAATCAATATATGGCACCTCTTCTAAGGTAGCCACACCACAGGCTCAAATTCCAAGCATGTGACAGAGAACACTGTATTTTCTTTACATGTATTTAAGAAAATAACTCTTTTAGTCTGCTTCTTACCTGGACTGTCCAGAAAGCCTGTGAAAACCACTCAAAAGATGCCTGAGACTTGTAAAGCCAAGGGCTTCTCACTCTGGCAGTACGTGGGTTATGTCAAACAAACTGGTAATGAAGCATTACTAGGTCTTTATTCCATCGCCATAAGTTACATAATTTTCCCTTCTTTAATGCCTCGAAAATAAATTTCATTTCTGACTTACAACACCTCTCATCAGGCTATGAGGTACAAAAAGCATTACTCTTAGCAAGAAAGTAGAATAATGAATTACAGGTTTTCAATAAAGCACTTAATTTTATTGGCAGAGACTCTGAATGGGGTTAACATAATATTGGCTCCATACAAATAACACTCACATAGCCGATGTAATGTTCAAACTCCTTTACATTACTCACCAAATTAACCACCAACTTTAGATATCAACAGTCAAATCACTACTCTTCGTGAAATAAAACTTTGAAATGACTATTAACATCTTCAATTATTTTGTTTCTTTCTTTCCCTTCAGCCAAAAAGTATTATTTTTCACACTAATCTACATAAATGTCGTCCCATCTACTTTCTTGCATTTCCTCCCATATTGGAGTTTCAGCTTCTGGTGCATGATGGGCACACAGACTTAAACCTTGTTCAAGAGTATGCAAGGTTTCTACATTTACTATTGGATTACCTGAAAAGTTTGAAGTTTACTTAGTACGTGTCATGGATTGAATTGTGTCCACCAAAAATATGTGCCAACTTGGCTAGGTTATGATTCCCAGTATTGTATGGTTGGCTTTCATTTTGTGATCTGATATAATTATCCTCCATTTTGTGAAGTGTTATAAATCCTAACCTCTATATGTTAATGAAACAGGATCAGTGTGGAGTGTATCTTGAGTCACAGCCTCACAATAGTCACACACTTACTTAAGTCACACCCTTATTCAAGTTACACCCTTGCTTGAGTCACACCTTTTATCTCACAAGAGATAAAAGGAGAGAGAAGTAAGCAGAGAGGAGAGGGACCTCACTACTACCAAGAAAGAAGAGCCAGGAGCAGAGTGCATCCTTTGCACATGGGATCCCTGTGTTCAGAACCTCCTAGACCCAGGGGAAGACTGATGTCAAGACACATGGAGATCTCCAAGGAATGCCAGGCCCACAGACGTTGAAAGGAGACAAGGATCTTCCTCCAGAGCCGACAGAGACAGAAAGCCTTCCCCTGGAGCTGGCGCCCTGAATTTGGACTTCTAGCCTCCTAAACTGTGACAGAATAAATTTGTTTGTTAAAAGCATCCGCTTATGGTGTTTCTGTTATAGCAGCACTGAATAACTCAGACAGAATTTAAAATATATTATTCAGATGAATGGAGTTTCTTGTTAACAGAGGGTAGCATACCATTTTCTTTTTTTTTCTTTTTTTTTTTTTTTTTTTAAACTTTCCATTGACTCTGGGTTACTGAGGCTGTGCTGACCACAAAATTAGGCAAACACCTCCCTTTCATAAACCACAGCTACTTTAAAGCCATCCACTGTGGTTCTTCCTGCCCTCATCAACTGCTCTCTTTTAGGTTCTTCAAACATTGTGTCTCCGAACACTCAGCATCAGTGGTTCTCAGACTACATGTACTGAAGGACCATTCTGCCCCTCTCCTTTCCATTTGTTGCCGACTAATGCGGTCCTACTGCACAGCTTGGACCCCATGTCACTTCCCACATGAGTTTGACAACACCCAAACTGGTCTATACTCTGTTCTAGGAGATGAGTCCACTGATCATACCCTTGCATGTCATGGCAATGTCAACTTACTGTCTATTCTGAGTTCATGGACCACACTCTGTGTCACACAGCTCTGTAGGACCAGAAGAAAGGGGGTGTCGGCAATACACTTAGTGGATCACAATGTGCCTCATGTCAGAGCCAGTAGTGGAAACAAGGCAAAGAAATTTGAAAGCTATGAATCCAGGGGATATACACCATGACATCCTGAATGAGACCAGGGAAGAACTAAAGACAGTATCTCACCTAGACAGGTAGAGGGAACATTCCACCACAGTCTCATAGAGCTGCAAGTCTGCCAAATGTGGAAACTGTTAGGACTGAGCCAAGCACACTTGTCTGTTTCCATTGTTAAATACAGAAAGCACAGTGCAGAACAGCAGGTGATCACTACCTTTTATGTAAAAAAAAAAAAAAAAAAAAAAGGTGAGGATATAAAAATTTGGATGTTGCTATGATGCTGGAAGCTTTGCCTCTGGTATTTCAAATACCAGCAGGGTCACCCATGGTAGACAGGTTTCAGTGAAGCCTGCAGACTAAGACAGACTAGGAAGAAAGGCCTGCCAATCTATTTCCAAAAATCAGCCAATGAAAATCCTGTGGATCACAACATTATATTGTCCGACTCGCTTGCTTTGGACACATCACCAGGAGAGCTCAGTCACTCGAAGAGGACATCTTGTTAAGTGAAGCAAAGGGCCAGCACGGGCGAGGGCGACCCTTGGTGAGATAGGGTAGCACGACAGCAGCAAAGATGGACTCAAACATGCTGGCAGTCATGAGGATGACATAGGATCGAATGATGTTTTGTTCTCTTGTACATAAGATCACCACGAGTCAGAGATAGCAGATTAACAACAATAGAAATGTATACTAATATTTGCTTATATACACAGAAAGAAATCCAGGAAGATACAGAAATCAAGAAACTAAGTAGTTACCTGTACAGGGAGGTGAAAACTGGGCAGAGGGGGACACAAAAAAGATGAGACTTTTCAACAAATGACTTTTACCACTTTCTAACTTTTTTAGCCACATGAATTCATTCCAACTAAAAAACGGAGAAACAATGTAAAATAAATCAGAAAACTAATAAACTAACCAATAAAAAAACAACTAAAACATTTGCTTGTGGGTTGAGATGAAAAATCTGCTACCATCCAATGCAACGAACAGTACTACTTACAGACAATGGCCAAAAACCAGCACCACCACGTGGGGCCCGTAAACATTTTTCTCCTGCCGACTAAAAGGGAAACACACTGCTAAAGGCTCACAGTAAAAGCAGAGCTTTACAAATCATGGACTGAAAAATAATCAGAAATACTTGTTTGCTGTTCCTAAATAAAATACAGGAAGTCACCATGTCTGCAAAGAAGAGTACTCAAGTGGACAGGAGGAGGTAGAAGCCAAGAAGAACAGGAAGCTAGTTTAAACCTGCACTCACAGATCTACATCTACACTGGACGTGGTAGGGAGCTGAATGGAACCAGAAAAAGCACATTGAAGGTGTGTGGTATGAACACATATATACCCTGAGAGAAGAAAGAAGAAAGAAAGCAGCAATAAAAGATCAACTTTCTTAGGCTCAAAAAAGACTTAGATGTATTCTAGCATTGTTAAGTGGAAGTATCCATCCAAAGGGACAAACCAAAGTTAACACAGTTTTACCACATACTAATTAGAAATAAAGGAGCCCTGGTTAAGCGCTCAGCTGTCAACCGAAGCGGGGGCGGTTTGGACCCATCAGTCACTCCTCAGGAGAAGAGACCTGGTGATCTGCTCCCGTAAAGATTACAGCCAAGAAAACTCTATGGAGCATTTTCTACTCTGTCCCATAGGGTCACTATGAGATGGAATCAACCTGACAGCACTCAATAGCAACAACAACAACAAATAAATCCTCATTAAACTGATGACGTTCAGGAAGAAAAAAGAGCAGAGAAAGAAGCAAGACAATGCTAAGTTACTTGCCAGGCAAAATAATGTGGGTGTTTTTGATATTTGTTTTTCAGTAATTAGAAATTATGTATTTCACTGTACATTTTGTAAATGTATAGATAGGCAAACACGCTAATATTTAAACACTATGTTTACTTCCAAATTGACCACGGTAAAAATAAGGAAAATATGGCAAGACATGCACACACACAAAAAAGAATTAAGAGAGCACCAAATAATTCACAGAAAGTAAATGACTCAACCTACCCACTACAGAGTCTATCAGCGGGTGATCAACAAACACAGCTATAAACCCGACAAGGGAGTCACTGAAAAATTAGACAGTTCTTAAGGAATAAATAGATAGGAGTGATATCAGTGATAGCAATTTTGATATTAAACAAATTAGAATTTAGGACAAAAAGATTTAAGGGGAACAAAACCAGAACACCAAACCAGCTGCCATTGAGTTGATTCTGACTCAGAGACCTATAGGACGAAGCAGAGCTACTGCATAGGGTTTCCAAGGAGTGGCTGGTGGATTCGGACTGCCTATCTTTTGGTTAGCAGCCAAGCTCTTAACTCCTGTGCCAGCAAGGCTCGTTAAGTATAACTAACGTCAATGAATTGTACACTTATAAATGGCAATTTTTTGGTTATATATATATTTCACTACAATAAAAATTTTTTAAAAATATAATCAATAAGGAAAAGCAACACTTCTCTGTACCAAGTAATAAATGTAACTCGAAATAACATGATATGTAATATACTAGTACTTGTTTAAGACAGAATAAGGAGACAAATAAAAAGAAACAAAAAGTATTTAAATAACATAATTAGAGAGGTTGAATGACTAGATACATACAAGTATTTCCTGAGACTGTATTTTCACCCGTCCGTAGAACACTTAAAGAAATAAATACATATCACACCATGAAAATATCAATAAAATATTAAAAAGAGATATTGTACACACCAAACTCTCTCTATTGACAAAATTAAAGTAATAACTTGTGTTATTATCTATGAAATAAACTATAAAAATATAACTGCACACAATTTTCAAACATGACAAGAAGACTCAAAACTTATTCAAGTGTCAAAGCTGAACTAAAGTAATGCTAACATCTCTAAGAGCATTTACTGTTTAAAAAGAAAAAATTAAGTAAGCATTTCACTCTAGAAGTTACCAAAAGAAAGCAAAAATAAGCCCAAGGAAAGCTTAGTAGGGGGGAGGGGAGAGACACAGATTAAAACTTAAACATAGTAGAATAGATAAATAATTCCAGAAACTAATTTTTGGAAAAAATAAAATAAGAAACTGCTAACATACTTAAATGCAAAAAAAGGACGAGAAATGCAAAAGAGGGATGAGAAACACAAAAACAGAAAAAATAAGAAGGGGATACAATAAAGCACACATTTATAAAAGAGGGTAATATCTATAGCTTGAAAACACTATCAAGTTGAAAATCTCAATAAAATGATAATTTTCTGGAAAAATAAAAATAAATCAAATTAACTGAAGACGTAAAGCCCCAAAATGTTCCAAACTATAAAAGAAATAAAAAGTTATCAAAGAAGTTTACTCTCAAAAGACTCTAGACCCAAATAACTTTATGGGTGTGGTATTTCAAATACTCAAGGATGATTATGCTATGTCAGGCACTCTGGAAACAGAAAAGATGGAAATGGCTTAGAATATTAAAAAAAGAAAAGAAAAAATCTAGCATGACTCTGATCGCACAAAATAGAAACAGAGATAAATCTGTCATAAAAAAATGTGAAGATTATAAACAAAATAGGACAAACTAAATCCAGCAACATATCAATAAATAAATAACCCCCCTGGCACAATCTAGGAATGCAAAGATGGTTTAATACAAAGAAATATCATTATACCACTTGGTAATCTCTTTAGGTGACAAAAAGTTAATAAATTACCTATAATTACTTGAGATAAAATTCTTAGAAATCTAGGAATAGAAGGGTATTTCTTTTACACGCCAAATTATTATCCATCTTAAATGAACAGTCAACATAATACACGAAAGTTAAACACCAAACATTCCCATTTAAAACAGGCACAAGGCAGTGAAATGGCTACCAAGAGAATTATCTAACACTATTCCAGTGTAATGAGACAGAAATAAAATATGTCTATTGAAAGAAGATAAAATTATTATTACTTGCAGATGATAGGAGTATATTATTCATATACCCAAGATAATAAAACACAGAACCATAGATACATCAAGAGGATTCAGGAAGTTGACTTGATTGCACAAAAATAAAAACAAGAATGGGGGATATCTAGGTAAACTGGCATAACATAGTTCATAAAGAAAATGTTCTACATCCTACTTTGGTCTGAGGTCTTAAAAGCTTGTGAGTGGCCACGTAAGACACATCTAAATTGGTCCCATCACGTTTCGAGCAATGGAGAATGAAGGAAACCAAAGATACAAGGAACCTATTAGCTCAAAGGGCTAAAGGACCACATGAACCACAGCCTCCACCAGACTGAGCCCAGAACTAGTTGGTGCCTGGCTACCACCACCAACTGCTCTGACAGGGATCACAACAGAGTGCTGACAGAGCATGAGGAGAATGTAGAACAAAATTCAAATTCACAAAAAAAAAGACCAGACTTACTGGCTAACAGAGACTGGAGGAACCCTGAGACTATGGACCCCAGACACCCTGCTAACTCAAAACTGAAGCCACTCCCAAAGCTTACTTTTCAGCCAAAGATTAGACAGGCCTATAAAACAAACAGTAACACTCATGCTTCTTAGTTCAATCAAGTATACGAGACCAAATGGGCAACTCCTGCCCAAAAGCAAGACAAGAAGACAGGAACGGACAGGAAAACTGGACAAATGGACACAGGGAACCCGGCGTGGAAAGGGGGAGAGTGTTGTCACATTGCAGGAATTCCAACTGATGTCATGAAATAATTTGTGCATAAATTTTTGAATGAGAAACTAACTTGCCCTGTAAACTTTCACTGGAAGCACAATAAAATTATAAATAATAATAATAATAAAATAAATAGGAAAAAACAATACCTTTCTATTAACAGCAACAACCAGTTGGGGCAAAATATATAGGGAAAACAACAGCATGCATAAGAATAGGCATAAAAGGAAATGTGACACAGTCAGAAGAAGAGAAATATCACACCAGAAAGCTGAAAAATGAAAAACTATACCACATTGCTACAAGGGAAAACTGAATTTGGAGAGGATGTAGAATCTTTTCGGTTCAAGTCTTCAACATCACTCCAAGCAAAATCCCAATGGTATATTCTTCTAAACTTAGTCAAAATCACTCCACAGTTAAACTGTGTAAGTTGTTTTGCTTTAAAGAATCTATCTAAAGGAAACAATCCAAATTAGGAACAAAGAATTTCACACAAAAATATTTGTTATCTATGATAGAGAAAAAACGTTGAGGGAAGATGTAAATGTCAAACAACGATTAAGCAAATTAGGGTATGGCCATATAATGAAAGCAAAATACAAAATATAAATTCACATACCAATCCACTCAGTATATTCTCAAGTGTTTAAAAACACATTAAGAAGAGAGAAAATACGGCAAAATTTTAATAAAAGTTGCCTTTGGGTCTTGCTGATTTTGAAGGCATTATGGATTATTTTTGTTTGGTTCTTTATAGTTATCTGAACTTTAATGTTGCCCTGTTGTTTCAGTAAAGCTCATTAAAGACAAGGTGCTATCTAGTCAATTCTGACTTATGGCGACCCCATGTGTGTCAGAGTAGGACTGTGCTCCATAGGGTTTTCAATGGCTGATTTTTTGGAAGTAGCTTGCCAGGCCTTTCTTCCCTGGTGCCTCTGAGGGGACTCAAACCATCAACCTTTTGGTTAGCAGCCGGTCGAGTTAACCATTTGTACCACCCAAGGACTTCCCATTATGTAATGCTTTAGTGAGTGTGGTCCTCCTTTTCGGAACTTTAAAGTCAATTTTAAGAAAGAACACATGGATGAAGGAGTGAATAGCTAACAAAGTGCTTAACTGATAAAACAGCAACATGATGAATGCAATTAACGTCACTGAATTGTATATATAAAAAATATTGACATTGCAAATTTAAAAAAATATATATATATATGTATAAAAAACCACTGCTGTTGAGTAGATTCCAACTCACAGCAACCTTATAAGACAGGGTAGAACTGCCCCACAGGGTTTCCAAGGAACAGCTGGTGGATTCGAAATGCTGATGTTTTGGTTAGCAGCTGTAGCTCTTAACCACTACGCTACAATTAAAACATAAAGTATTCTTTACTCTGAATTCAAACATACACATACACTTTTCTAGCCATTGTGTTAAGGAGAAAAGTAAGTCATTTATTCATTCATCAATCATCAGTATATACAGAACACCTACTACCTGTACCTGTTATGTTTGTCTCGGTCCTCACAATACAGCAGTGAATCGACAAAGTTTTTCATATTATGGCACTTAGAGCTTTGTGGTAGAAGACAGTCAATATGCACAATGATTTTTTTTAAAAAAAGGTAATTTTTTTTGACTGTCAGGCATGTAAAAAAGTTACAAAGCAGGATGAGAGACGTGACGGGGTGGGGATGCATGCATATCAGGCTGGCTCGGGGAAGCCTCTCAGGTATGATGAGAACTTCAGCGGAGGAGACCTGGATAAAGGTATGTGGGTTTTGTGAGAAGACTGTGGTCTTGGTGGCTAACTAATAGGAAAGAAGCCTATGGGACAAGAAAGGATATGCAAGGAAAACAGTATTTGGGTTGTGAAAATTAATGGGAAAGGCCATTATATGCCACATTAATTGTATATATTTAATCACCCAAATTACCCTCTTAAATTTTACACTGCAAGGCAATTAAAAAGTTTGGAAAGAAACTTCCAGCATGTTAGAACCAACAACTCTTTTGAGTTTAAATGCAGCTATACAGGCCAGCAGCAGTTTAGAGCATTTTATGAGTATAGACAAAGTGTTTAATCCTAACAGCCAAATTATAGGTCTGGAAAAAAGTATGATGGAATAAAGATTCCAATGCAGGTAGGGTGCCTGGAAAACAAAATAAATGTTGAAGACATAATCTCCCATCATCTTCTGTAATGCACTGTATTCCCTGCATTCACAAGCCCCTAACTGGAGGAACGATCACGTGCCTACCTGCACTGGTGATTTCTGTGACACACACACACAAGGACCAGCAGTGCCCGATGGCCAGGAAGCCACCCCCAGGAGAAGAGTATAAATTCCACAGGAACCCTGGGCTGGCACCCCGAGAGCTCCAACCAATGGCTCCTGGAGTGTTGAACTCTTTAGGTTCACTTGGAACCGTGTTTGGGATTGGCCGTCTCTAAGTCCCGATGCACTGTGCAGGCAGTGAGGTGAGTGCTGCCTTTGGTACACCTGGCAAGGAACGGACACATGCGTCCGTAGAGAGAAGAGGGACTGCTCACCACTGGAGGTCTCCGTTAGTCAGCTGTTTAGACACTGTCCAACTTGGCTCTGTCAGAACATAACCAAACCACTGCTTAAGGTGGGAAGGAAGAAAACGGGATGGAGGGAAAGGAAGTTTACTTTACTACCTCCCTATCTTCCTGTTCAATTTCTCCTTCCTTCTTTTACTCATGTCTACCTCTCCAATGTCCAAAGATAGAGTCAGCAGGGGACCCTAGTCAGTGTGAAGAGCTGAGGAAGAGAGGAGGGATTAGTTCTTCAGGGCTTCAGAAGAAAGGTTTGGCCATCTACTTCTGAAAAATCAGCCACTGAAAACCCTATGGGACACAGTTCTTCCCCGACCCACATGGGGTCACCATGAGTCACAGTCTACTCAACAGCAACTGGCTTACGTAGGGGCGGGAAAGGGGAAGGAACTCAAATTACTTTTCCTCTTCTCAAATGCCCGAGTCCGACATGGCCTCCATAGTTGAAATAAAGACCTAACTCTTAGAACCAAACCAAATGTATGTTTCTACCCCAAAAATCTAGTTGTTGTACCACTTATCCCTAACCTGAATGTATCATCTCCCAAGGATAATAAAATAAGCTTATTTAGCAAATTACACAGGGAGTAGATCCTAAATTAGAGTACATATTCCCCCATACTTAAAGAAGTACATAAGGAAAACCAGAGTGCTATGCAAAACACTGCCCAGAACAAATCTCTCCCATGTTGGCCATGCTCTGAGCTTAGAAGAAGCACCCTGCTCCCAATGATTCCCACACTGTAGAGATCCAGCAGGTCAAGGGTTCTCAGGATTTTGTATGCACAGGAATGAATGAGGGAGCTTGTTAGAAATGGTGATTCCCAAACCTTCCCACTCCCCACACACACTCCAGGCAGGGCTCAGGAAGGGCAGTGATTCTGATGCAGGTGGTCCTCAGGCCACATTTAGATTACTCCTCGCCTAATCACTATGGAGTAAGGCAGCGGTGGTTCAGCTGTAGAATTCTCGCCTTGCAAGAGGGAGACCCAGGTTCCATTCCTGACCAGTGCACCTCACGTGGAGGCTTGCGTGTTGCTATGATGCTAAACAGGTTTCAGTGGAATTTCCAAACTAAGATCAACTAGGAAGCAAGGCCTGGTGATCTACTTCCAAAAATCAGCCAATGAAAACCCAATGGATCACAGTAGTCTGATCTGTAACTGATCGTGCGAATGGTGCAGGACTGGGCAGTTTCTTTCTGTAGTGCATGGGGTCCCCATGAGTCAGGGAGCCGACTCTATGGCAGCTAAAAACCACCACCACCACTTAGCAGCAAATGAGCTCCACCCATGAACAAGAGGACCCCAGGAAAGACTCAGAGGGGAGGAAAAGTCTACCTATTTACAACGTTTTACCAGGGAAGAAGGAAAGACGGACTCCATCTTGCAAGATGAAAACATATGATAGATTATAGACATTGTCTTAGAAAGGACCGGAGGGAACCAGTGGAACACAGGATCCTCTGAGCAGCTCTATCATTCGACTTAAGCAAGAAAGGTCCCTGCCTGGACCCAGCGCTTTATGGGAGCACTTCTGAAAGTGCCGGTCACTGACAGATAGAGCTTACATGTAATGGTAAAAAAACTCAGCACACTATTCCAAAGCAACAACGATTACTTCAAGTAGACAAGAGAGAAGAGCCCCAAGGTCCTCAGGGGAGACTTTACTGTCAGATACGTAAAGGGATACAGTCAAGGAAGCAACTGTAAGTACATTTTGTAAAGTACTTTATTAGTATTTAAAGTAACAAACCACCACCTGTCTTGTCAATTTGTGTATTGTGGCAGCTTGCTTGTTGCTGTTGATGCTGGAAGCTATGCCACCAATATTTCAAATACCAATAGGGTCATCCATGGGGGACAAGTTTCAGCAGAGCTTCCAGACTAAGACAGACTAAGAACAAAGTTCTGGCAATCTACTTACAAAAATTAGCCAATGAAAACCCTATGGATCACAACAGAATACTGTCTGATACAGTGCTGGAAGATGAGCCCCTTAGGTTGGAAGGTACTTAAAATACTGAGTGGCAGCAACAATGGACTCAAGCATGCCAACGATTGTGAAGATGGCACGGGACCTGGTAATGTTTCCTTCTGTTGTACATGAGGTCGCTATGAGTCAAAGCCAATGGGCCAGCAAGTAACAACAAGAACAAAGTAAAGAAACATTCGTTTTTATTTGGTTCTTTCTTTCTACTAATTTCTCAGTTCCCACATTTCTTATCATGCTCAGGAATTGCTGATGATAAAAGGACATTAAAGGTAGAGGTAATAACGTTGTCAGGTCTTTCCTCAGTGTATGAAAGTCTTGATGTGCTCCAGGGGCGCCAGATGAGGACCCTCCAAATGCTTTTAGCTGAGCTTTGGCTTACAGCACATTTTAGAATGAAATGTTCATTCTTAGCCCATGATTCACAAATGAACGGAGGAAAGCGAAGAGCCAGTTAGCTACCAGCAAGTACTACAGATGTTTGAGCTCTCCCAGAACGTGAGGCAACAAAGTGAAATGAAGTATCAAGATAATAAGGCTTTGTAAGAGGAAAAGTGAGACACACAGAAGGAAAGAAAAGGCGTGATGAGCTCAATAACAGCCACGTGTTGCTACTCAACAGAGACAATGAGAAAGAGTTCAACAAAGTTAAAACTTTATTATGTATTCTCTTATTGTGTTTGAAATAAACATAAAAACCCTAAGAAGGACTGCAGTCTGGGGGAAAAAAAGTGATGCTCAAACTTTGAATAATCCTTCAAGCTGCATAAGACTTAGGCCACATATCCACAGTCCAAATCCAACAGAGAATTAAGGCATTTACTGAGGAAAAATTCCTTTCCCGGGATTGAAAAAGCACTGTACTATGTAACTTTGAAGGACACTGCACTAACACTTTTATCTGACATCTCAGAAAAACATGTTGGTGACCAAAAAAAAAAAAAAAAAACCCTAGAGATAGCACACAAAAGATTGATTTGTAAAGAAAATTCTAAGGGAAATTTTCATATATAATAACTGTAATAGGATTGTTGGTTGCTGTCAAACTGGCTTCAACTCCTGGTGACTTACGTGTAATAGAAAGAAACGTTGGTAGATCCTGCGTCACCTGCGGTAGGAGTGTTGTTGTTGTTAAGCACCATCGAGTCGGTTCTGACTCATACCGCCCCTACAGGACAGAGTAGAACTGCCTCACAGGGCTTCCAAGGAGCAGCTGTGGATTTGAACTGCTGCCCTTTGGTTAGCAGCCGAGGTCTTAACCACTACGCCACCAGGGTTCCGTGCAGTAGGACTAGTCACATCAAATAAAATAAGAAAATACCAAACATTCAAAAAGTTTCTGGATTAGAGGTGGTGCTGGCATACAAGCCTCACAGCAACCAAATTCTATGCCCGAATTTGTTATCTGAGGAATGTAGAAGTTCAGCTTTTCAAATGCTATGTTTATCTAATTTATTCTACTAATTGGTACTATGCTGCATAATTAACAATTTGAAAATAAGAAAGGAAACGCTTGAACTGGATAGAAAGGAGACACTGTTAGAACTGTCCTTGGGTGGCACTTAACTACTAACCTAAAGGTTGATGGTTCCAACCTACCCAGTGGTGCCACAGAAGAAAAGCCTGGTGATCTGTTTTGCTAAAGATTACAGCCAAGAAAACTCTACTACTGTAACACATAGGATTTAAAACTGAGATATTTCATCAATCTTCTTAAGAAAAAATGCCAACTTAATCCTGCTCTGAACACCGATACATAATTTGTTTGTAAGAAACATAGGCAGTATGAAAGAATTTCAAATTGAGACTCTCAGGTTTGGCAGAGACTGAGACTTCATCTTGTCCAGCAACTCAACTGAGGCACTGAATTTCCTCTATGAAACCCCAATCCAGCAGTATCCAATTAAATCACCTGGACAGCCCAGCTCAGGAACTTGTCATTCTTTCCTGGGGAGAGTATTTTCAACAGCTCTCTCTGTTAAACTAGTTTTCCTTATATCAAGCCTAAATCTGTCTCCCTATGGTTTCCATGCTTTGGGCCTACGATCCATCCACTGAGAACATCCAGAACAAGTCAAAGCCATCATCCACAACATGGTCAACTGACCCTCAAATATCTGAAATGTATTTCCAGCTTTCTCTGCCTATCCCCAGCCCCCAAATCTTCTCTTCCCTGGTTCTATCAACCACTCTTAACAAGGCGTGTTTGGACCTTTTTCTATTGAATACAATGATTGTGAGTCAATATATCTTTAGAATATGAAGTGCTATGCTAAGTATATTTTTTCCAGATACAGTTTGAGCCTGATTCTAGTAGTGTAGCTCTAGTTCTGTAATAGAGAACCACGTTAGCTAAATTTGGTAGCAAATTTCTGTGCCTAGTAATAGTGAACTTATTAATTAAAGGCCTTATGGTTATTATCATAATTTCCAATTTCCCTGGAGCTATTTCAGGCTTTTCGGTTTGTCAGGATCTTTGATGACCCTGATTCAGTCATTACCTGGATTTGAAAAGTCCTCATAAATAACTTTGATGATAATTGCACTCCATAACTTCATCCCGGAAACAAACAAAAAATTATTAAGCAAACAAAACAGGGCTGGGGGCCAAGCCCAGAAGCAGGCTTCTAGAAGGTGCTTTCTGGCTAATGCCAAGCCATCAGGCCACACCCTTGTCATCCACCCAACTACAACATTTCCTAACTGCCATTTCAAACAACCATGTTTCTTAGTCTTGGCCAAAACTGCTTATTAAATGTTTTGCTTACGACCCAACACATCCTATTTACTGCATTTTCCTGACCAACCAGTTTAATGATATTGTCAAACAAAATGTCAGCCTGGACTAGCATGATGTTTTACTTGATTAACCCAGAGGGTCCCAGAGATTACCATTTCATCCTGTAGTAGACAACAACCTTTGAACAATAAAAATATGGTTTTCCCTAGAACTGACTCAAAACCCCCCACCTGTAATTTCCAGAATTCACCTTCCTGCCCTATTTGAAAATACAGGGCACTCACCATCTTCAATTTCCCAGCACCTCACCCATTTTTTATGATTCTTCAAAACTTACTGATATTGGCTCATGGTTACATTTGTAAGGAATCTCAGTCCTTTGGGGTAAAAGAATCTCATCTTAAGAGATTTAATCACTCAGCTGGCTTCTGACCCCCTTTACCAGTCAATGATCCTAATCCCCCTTCTGTTGAAAAGGAATTCTTCTTTCTTTGCCTGCTGAACCCTGTTCAAGATGAGAAGACCCAGAAGACAGGTCCCCATTGGAGTTATCACTGCATTCCCAGTTCCTTGTCCAAAATAAACAACCAAACGAATGAATAAAGGTTCATTCAAACAAACACAAAAGAGCAGAGAGGAGGGGCCAAGACGGTGGATTAGTAAGATGCTTCCAGTGGTCCCTCTTACAACAAAGACCCAAAAAAACAAGTGAATCGATTATACGTGACAATTTAGGAGCCATGAACATCAAAGGCCAAGTAGAGGAATCAGACTGAGTGGTGGGGGGGATGGGGGGGACAGCTCAGAAGCAGCAAGGAGTTGTCAGACCTGACACCTTGCAGGCCAGATCAGCTGGCGTGTGCAGTGAGGCGGTCAGTGGTGCTTGGGACGCATTTTCCACGTCGGGAGAGACTGAGCAGCGGAGAGTCTGCTCAGGACTCCAGAGCCAGGGAAAAGCGGCGCTCAATTGGCAAAAGATAAATATGTGAGTCTACCTACCAAGCGGATCAAAACACACCTCATTTGGGAAGAACCCTTGGCCCATTTACCCGCTCCCTCCCTGCTCTGCACTGGGTCCTGGGCCAGCTTCAGTGATTGCTGCTTTCTCTGGGCCAGAAATAGGACCTGTCATGCACCCTGAGCCATTCTCCTGGTCATGAAGAGGGAACAAATTAACAAACAGGGAAAAATAATCTGTCAGCCCCTCTAAGCCAGGAACTCAGGGCAGGCAGAGCCCCTTTGCATAGGCACAGGCATATGGGGTCCAAGGACTTTGAATGCCTTTTATCCCTGCATACACCTGTGTAGGCTCATTTCAGTGGTGTAGGCCCTCATTAGCACAATACAACAGGGCATAAACCTGAAGCCTAACTTCACTGTATCAGCTATATGGTGGAGTGGCAGGTTCATGACATTTGGCACTGCTCTGCACATTAAGCACGGCCCTCACCTACCCACATCAGGGGCCTGAGGACTGGTAGCTCCACCCATACCACCTAGCCACCTGTGACAGGGGTCCAAGAATAAGTCGTGCCTCCCAGTACTTACAGCCAACAGCACTGGGTGCCCATAGTCTGACTGCAAAATTCACCCGTCTATGCACTCTAGAGAACAGGGACATGCTTTCCTCCCAGGCACGTAGGGGTAGCCATCTGCCCCCTGCCTTGCTCAGTCTGTGACCCTCTACTGCAGCCAGATACCTGTGCCTATTCCAATCACCTTGCCTGTCTTGCACTGTAGGTGAGAGCTTGCAAAACGCAGTTGGTGACTATCTGGACAGCAAAGCTGAATCCATACAAGGAAAGTAAATGGAATCTTGGGCTCACATACTAAGTAACAGATCTAAGCTTTAAAGGCACCAATAATCAAACTAGCTCACACAAGCAGCCTATTTGGGGACATCAAAACATAACAAAAACGAAGCTAGGACACAATAAGCAAACATAAAGTAAAAAAAAAATATAATAACTTACTGAGGGCTCGGAGACAACAGTCAATATGAAATCGCATAAAGAGGCAGACCACGATGGCTTCAGCAAGCTCCCAAAACAATCAAGAAATCTTCCAAAGGAACAGAACTTCTTGGAATTAAGAGAGGTAGAATACAAAAGATTAATATGCAGAACTTTTCAAGAGATCAGGAAGGAGATTAGGCAAAACGCAGAACAAGCCAAGGAATACACAGACAAAGTAACAGAGAAAGTTAAGATTATAGAAGAGCATAATGACAAATTTAACAGGCTGCAAGAATCCACAGAGGAACATCAATCAGAAATCCAGAAGATTAACAATAAAATTTCAGAATTAGACAACGCCATAGAATGTTGTAGCAGCAGAATTGAGGCAACAGAAGTCATAATTAGTGGAACTGAAGATAAAGCACTTGACGCCAACTTATTTGAGGAAAAATCAGACAAAAGAATTTTGAGAAAAATGAAGAAACCCTAAGAATTATGTGGGACTCTTATCAAGAGGAATAACCTATGAATGGTTGGAGTACCGGAACAGGGGGATAGCAAAAAATACAGAGAGAATTGCTGAAGATTTGTTGACAGAAAACTTCCCTGATATCGTAAAAGATGAGAAGATATCCATCCAAGAAGCTCATCAAACCCCACACAAGGTAGATCCCAAAAGAAAGTCACCAAGACATATTATAATCAAACTTGCCAAAACCAAAGATAAAGAGAGAATTTTAAGAGCAGCTAGTAATAAACGAAAAGTCATTCTACAAAGGAGAGTCAATAAGACTAAGCTCCGACTACTCAGCAGAAACCATGCAGGCAAGAAGGCAACGCGATGACTTATATAAAGCCTTGACGGAAAAAAATTGCCAGCCATGAATTACATATCCAGCAAAACTGCCTCCCAAATATGATGGTGAAATTATGGCATTTCCAGATAAACAGAAGTTTAGGGAATCTGCAAAAACCAAACCAAAATTGCAAGAAATACTAAAGGTAGTCCTCCAGTTAGAAAATCAATAACCTCAGACAATGACCCAAGACTAGAACACAGGACAGAACAATGAGATATAAACCCAGACAGGGAAGTCACAAAAATAAATCAAAGCTAAAACCCTTAGAATAGGGAGACAGAGACGTCAATACGTAAAAGATGAAAATATTAAAACAAAAAAGAAGGACTAAAAAATGTAGTGATAGATCGTTCATATGAAGGAAGTTAAGGTGATATAAAGAAATAAAAGATTGTTTTAAACTTAGAAACATAGGAGTAAATATTAAGGTAACCACAAAGGAAACTAACAATCCTACATATCAAAATAAAAAAACAAGAAAAACATAAAGACTCAGCAAATACAAAATCAACAACGATGAAAAAGATGAAAAGAAAATACATAAAGAAAAACGAGTCAGCACAGACAATTAAGTAGACCAAAAACACTGTCAACAACACAAAAAAAGACATCAAAATGACAGCATTAAATGCATACCTATCAATAATCACGCTGAATATAAATGGACTAAGTGCACCAATAAAGAGACAGAGAGTAGCAGAATGGATTAAAAAACATGATCCTTCTATATGCTGCCTACAAGAGACACACCTTTGACTCAAAGACACAAACAAACTAAAACCCAAAGGATGAGAAAAAACGTATCAAGCAAACAACACTCAAAAAAGAGCAGGAGTGGCAATATTAATCTCTGACAAAATAGACTTTAAAGTAAAATTCACCACAAACGATAAGGAAGGACACTATATAATGATTATAGACTTAATACACTAGGAGGACATAATCATAATAAATATTTACATACCCAATGACAGGGCTCCAAAATACAAAAAACAAACTCTAACAGCACTGAGAAGAGAGATAGACAGCTCCACAATAATAATAGAAGACTTCAACACACCGCTTTCGGTGAAGGACAGAACATCCAGAAAGCAGCTCAATAGAGACACGGAAGATGTAAACGCCACGATCAACCAACTTGATCTCATAGACATATACAGAACACTCTACCCAACAACAGCCAAGTATACTTTCTTTACTAACACACATGGAACATTCTCCAGAATAGACCACATGTTAGGCCATAAAGCAAGCCTTAACAGAAGCCAAAGCATGGAAATATTACAAAGGATCTTTTCAGACCATAAAGCCATAAAAGTGGAAATCAATAACAGAAAATGCAAGAAAAAAAAATCAAACACATGGACACTGAACAACACCTTGCTCAAAAACAACTGGGTTATAGAAGAAATTATGGATGAAATAAAGAAATTCACAGAATCACACGAGAATGAAAACACATCTTACCAGAACCTTTGGGACACAGCAAAAGCGGTGCTCAGAGGTCAATTTATAGCAATAAATGCACACATCCAAAAAAGAAAAATGGGTCAGAATCAAAACCTTAACCCTACAACTCGAACAAACAGAAAGAGAGAAGCAAAAGAAGCCCTTGGGCACCAGAAGAAAGCAAATAATAAAAATCAGGGCAGAATTAAATGAAATAGAAAAACAATTGAAAGAGTTAACAAGACCAAAAGCTGGTTCTTTGAAAAGATCAACAAAACCGATGAACCACTGGCCAAAATGACAAAAGAGAAACAGGAGAGGAAGCAAATAACCCGAATAAGAAGTGAGATGGGCAATATCACAACAGACACAACTGAAATTACAAGAAACATAACAGAATACTATGAAAAATTGTACTCTAACAAATTTGAAAACCTAGAGGAAAGGGACAAATTTTACAAACTCACTACCTACCTAAACTAAAACAGAGGTAGAACAACTAAATAAACCTATAACAAAAGAAGAGATTGAAAAAGTAATTTAAAAACTCCCAATTAAAAAAAAAGCCTGGCCTGGATGGTTTCAATGGAGAATCCTACCAATCTTTCAGAGAAGAGTGAACACCACTACTACTAAAGGTATTTCAGAGCATAGAAAAGGATGGAATACCCTCAAACGCATTCTATGAAGCCAGCATAACCCTAATATCAAAACCAGGTAAAGAGACTACAGAAAAAGAAAATCACAAACCAATATCCCTCATGAACATAGACACAAAAATCCTCAACAAAATTCTAGCCAATAGAATTCAATGACATATCAAAAAAAAATTCACCAGGACCAAGTGGGATTCATACCAGGTATGCAGGGATGGTTCAACATCAGAAAAACAATCAATGTAATCCATCACATAAATAAAACAAAAGACAGGAACCACATGATCTTATCAATTGATGCAGAAAAGGCATTTGACAAAGTCCAATACTCAATCATGATAAAAACTCTCAGCAAAATAGGAATAGAAGGGAAATAATTCCTCAGCATAATAAAGGGCCTTTATACAAAGCCAACAGCCAACATCATCCTAAATGGAGAGAGTCTGAAATCATCCTTGAGAACAGGAACCAGACAGGGATGCCCTTTATCACCACTCTTATTCAACATTGTGCTGGAAGTTCTAGCCAAAGCAAAAAGAAATAAGAAAAATAAATAAAACAAAAAGAAATAAAGGGCATCCAAATTGGTAAGGAAGAAATAAAAGTATCTCTATTTGCAGATGATATGATCTTATACACAGAAAACACCAAAGACTCCACAAGAAAACTACTAGAATTAATAGAAGATTTCAGCAAAGTATCGGGATACAAGATAAACATACAAAAATCAGTTGGATTCCTTTATACCAACAAAGAGAACTTCAATAAGGAAATCACCAAATCAATACCATTTACAATCGTCCCCAAGAAGATAAAACACTTAAGAATAAATCTAACCAGAGACATAAAAGATCTATACAAAGAAAACTACAAGACACTACTGTAAGAAACAAAAAGCAACCTAAGTAAGTGGAAAAACATACCTTGCTCATGGATAGGAAGACTCAATATTGTGAAAATGTCTATACTACCCAAAGCAATCTAAAGATACAATGCAATCCCGATCCAATTTCCGACAGCATTTTTTAATGAGATGGAGAAACGAATCACCAACTTCATATGGAAAGGGAAGAGGCCCTGGATAAGTAAAGCATTACTGAAGAAGAAGAACAAAGTGGGAGGACTCACACTATCTGATTTTACAACCTATTATACTGCCACGGTAGTCAAAACAGCCTGGTACTGGTATAACAACAGATACACAGACCAACAGAACAGAGTTGACAATCCAGACATAAATTCATCCACCTATGAGCAGCTGATATTTGACAAAGGCCCAAAGTCCATTAATTGGGAAAAAGACAGTCTCTTTAACAAATGGTGCTGGCATAACTGGATATCCATCTACAAAAAACTGAAACAAGACCCATACCTCACACCATATACAAAAACTAACTCAAAATGGATCAAAGACCTACATATAAAATCTAAAACGATAAATATCTTGGAAGAAAAAATAGGGACAATGCTAGAAGCTCTAATACATGGCATAAACAGAATACAAAACATTACTAACAACACACAAACACCAGAAAAGAAACTAGATAACTGGCAGCTCCTAAAAATCAAACACTTATGCTCATCAAAAGAGTTCACCAAAAGAAGCTACCTCCGAGGTTCACTGTTCAGCCTGGGAGTGGACAGCCCCATAAAACCAAATGAGACTAATGAGGTACAGGAGTCCAGTGACAAGGGCCAGAAGGTAGAAGGGGACAAGGAAGCTGGTGATAGGGAACACAAGGTTGAATAAGGATATTGTTGATGTGTTGTGAGATTGTTAACCATTGTCACAGGGCAACATTTGCAGCATCTGTTAAATGAGAAACTATTTTGTTCTGTAAGCCTTCATCTTAAGTGAGAATAACAGCACAATTGGAAGAGCATAGTCAATGTCACTGAACTGTGCATGTAGAAATTTTTGAAATGGTGTATCTTTGGCTATATGTATTTTCACCAAAAAAAAAAAAAAAAAAAGGTTGAGAAGTTAGAGGGTTAATATGTTGTGGGGTTGTTAACCAATGTCATAAAACAAAATGTGTACTACTGTTTCATGAGAAACTATTTGTTCTGTAAGCCTTCACCTGAAGTACAATAAAATAAAAAAGACTTCACCAAAAGAGTAAAAAGACAACCTACAGACTGGGAAAAACTATTTGACTACAACAAATCTGATCAGCGTCTAATCCCTAAAATCTACAACGTACTGCAAAACCTCAACAACAAAAAAACAAACAACCCAATTAATAAATGGGCAAATGATATGAACAGGTACTTCACCAAAGAAGACATTCAAGTGGCTAACACATGAGGAAATGCTCACTATCAGTAGCCATTAGAGAAATGCAAATCAAAACTACAATGAGATACCATCCCACCCCAGCAAGGCTAGCATTAATCCAAAAAACACAAAATAATAAATGTTGGAGAGGTTGTGGAGAGACTGGAACACTTACACACTGCTGGTGGGAACATAAAATGGTTCAACCACTTAGGAACCCGATTTGGCACTTCCCTAAAAAGCTAGAAATAGAAGTACCATACAATCCAGCAATCCCACTCCTTAGAATATATCCTAGAGAAATAAGAGCCATCACACGAATAGATATGTGACACCCACGTTAATTGCAGCACTGTTCGCAATAGCAAAAAGATGGAAATAACCTAACTGCCTATCAACAGACAAATGGATAAACAAATTATGGTATATTCACACAACGGAATACTACGCAACAATAAAGAACAATGATCAATCTGTGACACATCTCATAACATGGATGAATCTGGAAGGCATTATGCTGAGTGAAATTAGTCAGTCACAAAAGAACAAATACTGTATGAGATCACTATTATGGGAACTCAAGAAATGGTTTAAACACAGAAGAAAACATTCTTTGATGGTTACGAGGGTGGGGAGGGAGGGAGAAGGGCATTCACTAACCTGATAGTAGATAATAATTATCTTAGGTGAAGGGAAGGACAACACACCATACAGGGGAAGTCCGCACAACTGAACTAAACCAAAGCTAAGAAGTTTCCTGAATACAATCAAACACTTCGAGGGACAGAGTAGCAGGGGATGGGGTCTGGGGACCATGGTTTCAGGGGACATCTAGGTCAACTGGAATAACAAAGTTTATTAAGAAAATGTTCTGCATCCCACTTTGGTGAGTGGTATCTGGGGTCTTAAAAGCTAGTGAGCAGCCATCTAAGATACATCCAATGGTCCCAACCCACGTGGAGCAAAGGAGAATTAAGAAAACCAAAGACACAAGGAAAGTATTAGCCCAAGAGACAGAAAGGGCCACATAAACTAGAGACTCCATCAGCCTGAGATTAGAAGAGCTAGATGGTGCCCAGCTACCACCAATGACCACCCTGACAGGGAACACAACAGAGAGTCCCTGACAGAGCAGGAGAAAAATGGGGTGCAGAACTTAAATGCTAGTAAAAAGACCAGACTTAATGGTCTGACTGAGACTGGAGGGACCCGGAAGACACGGCACCCGGACTCTGTTAGCCCAGAACTGAAACCATTCCCGAAGCAAACACTTCAGACAAAGATTAGGATGGACTATGGGGTGTAAAATGATACTCGTGAAGAGAGTGCTTCTCAGCTCAAGTAGATATGAGACTAAATGGGCAGCTCCTGTCCGGAGGCAAGATGAGAACACAGAAAGGGACAGGAGCTGGTTGAATGGACACAGGAAATCCAGGGTAGAAAGGAGGAGTGTGCTGTCACATTATAGGGAGAGCAGGTAGGGTCACATAGCAATGTGTGAATAAATTTTTGTATGTGAAACTTACTTAAACCATAAACTTTCACTTAAACCCCAATAAAAAAGAAAAGATCGGTGAACTTGAAAACTGTGGGACAAAGAACTCATTCAGACCTTTGGTTCTGAAAATAGATTTTGGAATTCCGGAACAATCAAGATGCTTTTCGGTTTTCTAAAACAACCAGGCAATAGTTAAACATATGCAAATGTGTTGTGAGTTCCCAAACCATCACATTGGCAACAGACCTCAGGAAGGGAGGGGGACATGATGAGACCCCAGAACAAACCACCCACCCCCAACCTTCTGAAGCATGATGTTTGTTAGCAGGGTGAAAGAGATCTCTTTCTGGGTTGGTGCCAAGGTGTCTGATCTCCACCCCACTTCTAAGGTGGTCAGATGGGAAAAATCTACAAAGCACACAGGTTTTGGAATATACAAATGGCTGGGGAAGGGACCTTTGGGGTTGCTGGGCTATGGTGCTAGGTGGAAGAACACACAGCAGAGTTTTACAGCCCACCTAACCACACCTACCTAGATGGGCAGAGGGGGGATTGGTAGAAGGTAAGCCCCCTTTTTTAGGTCCCTCAGCTATGGTGCAAAGTGGAGTTACGTGTAGAAGCACTGTCAATTCACGTGGACAACCTTTTCAAGTCACAGAGGCACTGACTCAAACATGGATCCACATTTTGTTCTGGGGTGCTGTCTGCTTCTTGCTGTAAGTGATAAAAGCTACTTTCCAGTGCAAAAAAGAGCTAAATTGGAACTGTGAGGTTTACTTCCACTGGCATTCATCACCTTTAAGCCATTAGTTCCAAGGAACATGCCCCTGTTTTCCTTGATCTTCATCTTGCTCCCAGCACAGCCACAGCAGTCCCTCTTGTGGCCGTCGGTGTACTTCCCAAGCGTTGTCTGATAGGTCATGTCACCATCTCTTTCTGGTTTGTAGGACGCACTTTCCTTTCCATCTTATGTACACGCAATTTAAAATCTAACTTATCAAGGAATTCCATTGAGAACTACATTTTTCATACTTGGCGCTTTCCTTCTTGGATACTTTGTAATTGCTCAGACAATACCGCTTTCTTGTGTGATCCCCATCTCTCTTGCACAACCTTCTCTACCAGGGTCTCATGTCATTAAATTGGCCCATCTTTCCTTGGATATCCAGTTCGAGTTATGCCTCTGTGGTTGACACTGTACCTATGTAAGTCACATGGGCCTGAGCTGCTAGATATTTCCCACCCATCCTGGAGAAGTCCCATCTCTGCCCCTCTCCATTTGAGAAAGCAACAGCTGGAAGTAAAGCTAGTCAACTGCAGCAGGGCTGGGGGTGGGAGTGGGCACTGAGGGCTTGAGGTTTCAGTTCCTAAAACTCTGCTTTCTCCAAGGATTGCTTTCAGCTTTAAGTTTAATATCATCCACAATACATATCCTCTCAAAATCAAAAGTCAAGTGGATGTTCTGGATGAGTTCATGACTTTTAGCCTGAGTCAAGATGCTCAGCTCTAGATGGGCATCTGATTCTCACCTGTGTTTTGATAAAACAATCTGAAGTTTTTCGTGGATAGTTAGATTTACGGTCAATGGTGTATGCAACTTGCAATAAATACATGGGGGAGGAACCTGTCTAAATAGGGTACATGCTACATGATTCCAACTACAAGACATTCTGGAAAAGGCAAACCTACAGAAACAATAAAAAGATAGTAGTTGCCAGGGGCTGGGAGGTAGAAGGGAGGGATGAACAGGTGGAGCACAGGGCATTTTTAGGGCAGTGACACTTCTGTGGTATACTGTACTGGTGGACACATGACATTATACATTTGTTAAAACTATAGAACTATACAAAGAATGAACCCTAATGTAAAGTATGCACTTTTCCTCAATAATAATGCATCAATATTCATTCATCAGTTGTAACAAATGCACCACATTAACACAAGATGTTAACAAAGGAGAAACAGCATGCAAGGGGAGAAGAGGTATATGGGAGCTTTCTGTACCTTCTACTCAATTATTCAAGTCTATGAATTAAAAAACAAATGAACAAACTGAGGCAGCTTTACCTTGCAAGAGTAAAATGGAGAGAGAGACAAGGAAGTGTGTGTGTGGAGCGGACGGGGTGCAGAATGCATACATTACTAGCTAAGAAAGTCTAAAGGCCAAACCTTCATTATATGCACCAAGCAGCCATTGAAAACAATATGATCTGTGTATAAGTGAACTCATTAATGAGTAACAAAACCACTCACTAAAGTCTTGATGGCATTATAGAAGTCTCTTAACCTTTCTGTACTTCACTGCAGTTGGTGGTTAAAGAAAAAAACAAAACAAAACAGACAGATAGTGGATTAGGTAATTTTTAAGAGTTTACAATTAGAAGTGATCACAACAGTAATTCCCACCTAGGGACCCACAGACCACTGCTGTTAGATTATGTTCATTCCTACTGAACGGAGCATTAACTGCTATGTCCCTATTCATCTGAATCACCACTTAGAAATAAAATCTGGTCAACCTGTCAGTCCAATTGTTGTATTTTTCTAAGCCCACCTGACCTAATGCTTTCAATGTTGTCTACACATTGGTACAAAACAGCCCTGCCCTGTCTGGAGGAACATGGTAACTATGGATATATGGGACGATTTGCAGAATGACGCCTGTTTGTGGGGCCATGAGGCCCTGGGTAGAGAAGCAGGCGGAGAGCCAGCCTGAGCCATGGCCAGGGGAGGAGGACAGGGTGGCATCAACGGAAGCCAGGAGAGGAGGTTATGGCAAGGGCAGAACCATGAGGACTTCTAGGAGGTTAGCAAGGTTGGAGGTCCTCTGAGAAGGTAGAGCCTGTATGAGACAGCGTAAAACCTGCCCCATGTTTGGTGGATCCTCAGTAAGTTAGATATAAAATTATCACATGACCTAGCAATTCTACTCCTAGGTATATATCCAAAAGAAATGAAAACAGGTGTTCAAACAAAAATTTATATACAAATGTTCATAACAGCACTATTTACAATAGCCAAAAGATGGACGCAACTCCAACGTTCATCAGTGGATGAACGGACAAACAAAATGTGGTATAGGCACGAAACGGAATACTTTTCAGCCATAAAAGGGAATGAGGTTGTGTCACATGCTACAACATAACGAACCTTGAAAACATTATGCTGAGTGAAAAAAAGCGAGTCACAAAAGACCACGTATTGTATGATTCCCTTTATATGAAATATCCAGAATAGGCAAATTCATAGACACAGAAAATAGACTAGAAATTGCTTTGGGCTGGGGGGAAAGAGCCCTGGTTAAGTGCTCAGCTGGTAACCAAAAGGTCGGCAGTTCGAATGCACAGTCGCTCTCCAGGAGAAAGAAGTGGCGGTCTGCTTCTGTGAAGATTACAGCCTTGGAAACCCTATGGGGCAGTTCTACTCTCTCCTATAGTGTCGCTATGAGTTGGAATTGACTCAATAGCAACTTTTCTTTTTTTTTTTTTCCTGGGCTAGTGGGTAGGGAATGGGGAGATTGTTTAATGAGTACAAGGTCTTCTTTTGGGGTGAGGAAAATGTTTTGGAACTAGACAGAGGTGGTGACTGCACAACACTGTGAATGTACTAAATGCCACTGAAGTGTGCACTTTAAAATAGTTAAAATGACGATACCAAATGCTGGTGAGTATGCGGAGCAACAGGAACTCTTACTCATTGCTGCTGGGAATGCAAAACGGTACAGACATTTTGGAAGACAATCTCGCAGCTTCTTACAAAGCTAAACATAGGCTTACCATTCATTCAATTCAGCATTCAGCTCCTACGTATTTACTCAAATAAGCCAAACCATATGTTCACACAAAAACCTGAACACAAATGTTTATGAGAGCTTTATCCAAAATTGCTAAAAATTAGAAACCACCAAGATGTCCCTCAACTGAAATGTTTAAACAAACTGTGCTGCATTCATACAATGGAGTATTATTCAGCAATAAAAAGAAATGAGCTATCAAGCCATGAAAAGACACAGAGGAATCTTAAACGCATATTACTAAGTGAAGGAAGCCAATCTGAAAAAGCTACATGCTGCATGATTCCAACAACACTGACATTCTAGAAAAAGCAAAGCTACAGAGACAGTAAAAAGATCAGTGGTTGCCAGGGGTCCAGGGGGATGGGGAAAGGATGAGTAGGTGGGGCACAGGACATTTTAAGGGCTGGGAAACTATTCCGTAAGACACCGTAATGGTGGACACACGACATTGAGCATTTGTCAAACCCACAGGCCTGTACAACACAAAAAGTGAACCCCAATGTAAACTATGTTATTTTGGTTAGGTGCCATCGAGTCAATTCTGACTCATAGCAAACCTACAGCAACCCTATAGGACAGAGTAGAACTGCTCCATAGGGTTTTCGAACTGGTGGATTCGAACTGCCGACCTTTTGGTTAGCAGTCAAGCTCTTAACCACTGTGCGCCAGCAGGGCTCCAAATGTCAACTATAGACTTGAGGTGATAATAACGTATCAATAATGGTCCATCGATTGTAACAAGTGTACCACCTCAATGCAAGAGGTTCATAATAAAAGAAACAGCATGTGGAAGGGAGAGAGTGTATATGGAAACTCTGTACTATCTGCTCAATTGTTCTGTAAACGTAAAATTGCTCTAAAAAAATAAAGTGCATCAAAATGGTTAAAAAGGTAAATTATATGTTATGTGTATTTTACATACACATATACAAAGTAATTTTTAAAAAATCTCCTGGTCATTGGATAAGGTGGCCAGACCCCAGACCAGGACTGTCCTTTCCTCTTCCCTCCAGCCGGGTATACACACTCTTGCTCGCCTGTGCCTTCCGGCCTCCGAGCAGAAAGGATAAACCTAATGAGCCCAAGTGTCAGCACAATATAAATTACAGAGAGGAAAAAAAGGAAACAACTTGATGCATGGCTGAGGATCTACAAGAGGAATGTCCACCGTTGTCTGTGATTATGGATCACATCACAATCTAATAGCAATTTTTATTTAATCAATAATGTCCATGCTGAACAGACAGACCTGTTACAGAGAATCGACAAGCAGGCACTGATAGCGACAAGCCTCATTATTAATCTTTCCTCTCCCGACTCATCAGCCAAACTACTGTAAGAGGCACCACCAAGATGGATTTTAGAAGCCTCCTCTCTCCTTTTCTCCCCCCCCCTTTTTCTTTTTTCCTCTCCCATAATGTTTCACGTACTGTACACTCTGCATTTATTTGCATAACCTGGGGTTTGAGTGGCACGAAAAGGCAGTTCACACTAAGCAATTTCACAAATCAGTGGGACCTGAACCACTGCTCTGGGTTAGCCATTATAGGCTAATAAATCATACTTTCTCTTTGAGTTGTCAATCGCTAAAAAGCTTTGTACAAATGTTGGCATCTGTAATTCCGCAAAGGCTTTTCATCTTGAAATAAGATGCTCTGCACTGATAACAAGAATGATCCCCTCTTGATCAAAAAAGAAGAAGAAAAAAAATCTGCATTTTACCAATTAAAGCTGCTGCCAGAAACCAACTGGCTTCAGTGAAGTTTATCTCTGCTGAACACAAGGAGGAGTGCAGTGAGGGCTCTGTTTCATTTTCATCTTGACTACTTTATCTTGGGTAGGAATTGCGCCATCTCTTGCCACATCATACAGGAGAGGAAAGTGTGTGAACTTTCACTACTTCCAGGAAAAGTCACCAGAAAGAACCGCTCCCCAGGAATCAGGGTTCTCCGGGCTGTCCCAGAGAGTTCTCTCGGCTCCTTGGGGCACAATTTTTAAACATTGTCCTGGTGGTGCAATGTTTAAGCTTGGCTGCTTACCGGAAGGTCAGTGGTTGGAACCCAACCACCAGCTCTGTGGGAGAAAAGACCTGGTGATCTGCTCCCATAAATATGACAGCCTTAGGAACCCCAAAGGGCAGCTCTACTCTGTTCTACAGGGTCACTATGAGTCAGAATTGACTCGATGGCACAAAACAACAGGTGCTTAGCCAGCAACTCCGGAAACTTCTGACTTATCTTTTAACTCCATCCAGAGTAGCTGCCCAAACCATGATTGTGAAACATTTCTAAAATATCCTCCCAACTTTTTTAAAAAATAATTTTCACTTCAGAGCCTCATTTCTGACCCTGCCCCAGCCCACATGCTGCCCTCCCCAATACCTGTTACCTATGGCTTCTGCAGCTTCATAAAGCTCAGCCCCATCTCTCTCAACTCATGCTGGCTCAAGTCACTCCTTTTATCAAAAGCATTCAATTCTCCTTACTCCATATGGAAGAGAAGGCAAACCCCTAATCCAGCAATCATACCACCCTGATGTACCTTACCTTTCACAACTCTTCTCCCTTCCAGACACGTTTCCAGACACACGTCCACACAGTGTAACCCAAAACCATAAATTGCATCATTTTGTAATTATATTTTTAATTCAAAGTGTCAAAACCCTAGCTTTTTATATTAGCCACTATCACATGTAAAATTCTCCCATACATTCTGCATCCTACACATTAACTTCTGGCTGGCTTCTCCACACAGTCTACACTGCATCCCCAACACCTCCCTGCACTGGTCTTTCTTTACCTGCTTAAAATCCACCTGTCCGTTCAAGACCCTGTTCAAATCCAGTTTCCAAGAGGCCTTCTCTCATTCCTTCATCAGCACCTTCACCCTAGTTGGGTTTCCCCAGACCCTGTTGGCACATCTATAGTATTCCTAGCAGCCTGCTCGGTATCTTCATACCAGCCTGTCCTTCATGTTCCCCTTACACATAGAGATGGGCAGAAAAGATATATGTTAGGTCTTTTCTCCCCCCTGCCCCCCACCCCTAACCCCAACTCCACAGGTCTGACATGCACGATTTTGATGTTCTTCCAGGCACTATGCCTACAATCTGAGTAGTGGCCAATAGGTGGTGATGTGTGTTATATCTGGGAGGTTCAGACTGGACTGCAATGGTTATTGTTCACTCTAGGTGCCTGGGTGTGGAAATCCTGGTGGTGTAGTGGTTAAGAGTTTGGCTGCTAACCAAAAGGTCAGCAGTTCAAATCCACCAGGCGCTCCTTGGAAACCCTATGGGGCAGTTCTACCCTGTCCTGTAGGGTTGCTACGAGTTGAAATTGACTCAGTGGCAATGGGTTTGGTTTTTTGGTTTTATAGGTCCCTGGATGGCACAAACAGTTTGTGCTCGGCCAGTAATGGAAACGTTGAACCCATCTAGTGGTGCCATGGAAGAAAAATCTTGGCGATCTGCTTCCATAAAGATTACAGTCTAGAAAACTCTATGGAGCAGTTTTATTCTGTAACACATGGGGTTACCATGAGTCGGAATCAGCTCAGCAACATCTAATGACAACAACTGTTACTACACTTCTATGTCTCCTTGTCCCCACTCCCAATTAGAATGAGCACTCCTGGATGGCCTGAGTCAGGCTTCAAGGTCGGCACTCAAAGACTCCCCTCAGGCTTTGTGGGCATTTGCCAGGGCTCAGCATGTGTCTGCTGGTGAAGAGTTGTTAAGTCGATGGGTGATCTGCCAATGCCAGTGCATATTTATTCTAATAAATGAGAGGCGATATGAGGCCAGCGATGTCTGCAATAGGCAAGTATATTTAAGTTATGCATCTTTGCCCGAAGTGATCATCATTCCTCTTCATAACATGGGTCCATACAGAATATTCCAGGGGATTAATTACTGGCAGAATCCAGAATCTCACATAAAGACTCTCTTAAAGCCAATCAAAAAGCTTTTGATGGGTAAATTCTCTCCAAATGGAAGACTCAATTACTCTGAGGAGGAGCTGGATGAACTATTTCAGGGCACAATGGCTAAGCAAATTTAAGACAGTAACTACTGTATTCTCTGTAGCAGTTATTTCTTTCAAAATATTGACTTGTCATTTTTCATTCAATGGCTGAGGCACATTAATAAACTGGAAAATTTAACAATTATTCAAATAATTAATATGTTGTTTTTGTTAATTGCTGTTGAGTTTATCCTCACTCATGGAGACCCCACATGTGCAGGGTACAATTGCTCCAGAGAATTTTCATGGCTGTGACCTTTTGGAAGCAGATCGCCAGGCCTGTCTTCTGAGGTGCCTCCAGATGGGTTCAAACTGCCAATCTTTCAGCTAGTAGCTGAGTGCTTAACCATTTGTACCACCCAAGGATGCCATAATTACCACCCCCTAAAAAAAAAAATTATTATTTTGGATGGTATCTGAGCTACAGGGTTGGAAAAGACCCTAGGAAAGAGATGGAATATACGGGCCTCCTCCTGAGCTGCACCTGGGCAGCCACTGTACTCCCATCCCCATCCCCTCCTCTCCTCTCTGCTGAGCTCAGCACAACATCCAAGGCAGCTATCAGCCAATAAGTTGTTTCTGGTGATGAAACCTACTCGCCATCCCTATCCTAAAAACCCAAAAAACCAAACCTGTTGCTGTCAAGTCAATTCCAACTCACAGAGACCCTACAGGACAGAGTAGATCTGCCCCATAGTTTCCAAGGAGCACCTGGTGGATTTGAACTGCTGACGTTTTGGTTAGCAGACGTAGCTCTTAACCACCACGCCACCAGAGTTTCCTCCCTATCCTAAGGACTATTTAATTCAAAATTTCACTTCCTTTTAATAAAACTGAGGTCCAAGGAGGTGGTATAGACCCACACTGGGGAAAAGAACAGGGTCTCCTGGCTTCAGCCAAGTGTACTTCCCAGTTTAGCAGCAATTAATAGAAATAGGCCTTAGAAATAATGGTAGTGAAGGCTAAGGATCATAGTCTTCAGGGACATCTAGGTCAACTGGTATAATATAGTTCATACAGATAATGTTCTACATCCTACTGTGGTGCGTACTCTGAGGACTTAAAAGCTTGTGAGTGGCCATCTAAGATACAACTATTGGTCTCTTCCCATATGAAGCAAAGGAAAGTGAAGAAAGCCAAAGACTCATGGAAACAATTAGTCCAAAGGACTAATGGCCCACATGAACCACAGCCTGCACTAGACTGAGACCCAAAGAACTAGATGGTGCTTGGCTACCACTACTGACCGCTCTGGCCAGGAACACAATAAAATGCCCCAATTAGAGTGGGAGAAAAATGTAGGACAAAATGCAAATTCATAAAAAAGACCAGACTTACTGGTCTGATAGAGACTGGAGGAACCCCCGAGATTATCGCCCTAAGACATCCTTCTAAGATGGAAGTGACCCTACTCCCAGAGGTCACCTTTCAGCGTACAAAATAAATAATAACAACCATGAGGAATATGCTCCTTAGAATAACCAACTATACAAGACCCAATGGGCTACGTTTGCCAAAAAGCAAAAATGAGAAGGCAGGAAGGGGCAGGGAAACCGGACGAACAGAAACGGGGAACCCAGGGTGGAAATGGGGAGAGTAATGACACAGTGCGGGGATTACAACCAATGTCATGGAACAATCTGTGTATGAATTATGGAATAGGAAACTAATTTACTATGTAAACTTTCACCTAAAGCACAATAAAATGTTAAAAAAAAAAAAAAAGAAAGCCTCAGACACAAAGAAGCCACCATAAACAAAAGGCCATTCCCCTCTCCTCCCCTACTCAACCCTGTGAAACACAAATACGTAAAACAAAAGAGAGGCAGGATAGCCTCCTTTAGACCTTCCTCTGTTTCTCATTAGGTCCACTAGCCCGACCACATGGGATCTCCATTTGGCTTTGGACACTAGGGACAGCTTTTATTTTCATGGCTGTTTCACAATATGGTAAGTGAGAAAATAACGTTCTGAAGGGTCAAATGGTTCCAAGAAGGTCTTCCTGAGTGTCAGAGCAGAGATGGGGCTGCCACTCAGAACCCTGGCTGTCCCTGGAGGGCTCTAACTGGTGGACCACACAGCCGTATAGGCCACACATTCTGTGTCTAATCTCCTGAGCCTCTCTTTATGGGAACAATTTCTTTAGGTACAATTTAGTCAAGAAGTCTAAAAAGAATGTGACCCCTCTGGCGGAACTGTGAGAGGCTGGCTTTGAAGTTTGTAGTTCTTCGTCTAAATTTTACATGCAATATTTCCAAATAATTAAAGTAACTAAATTAACCAGCAACTCCATGAAGGGAAAATAAGATCAGGATCTCCACTCACTCGTTTTTGGTATTATGTGCCCACAAACCTAATTTTTAGCTCGTATCTGAGACCCCTATCACATCTTAAACTCAATTTTCTCTTAGGTAAGAATATATAATGCAACTTCAGCAAGGGGATCAAAATTAGATGGGAAACATTTAAAATGCAAATGTAGATCATATTATTAATATGAAAATAATGTCTGCATATCCTAACTCTACCTCGTGTTCCTAGGGCTACATCAATACTTGACAAATTAGATGTGTTTTCTTTATATCTACGGCTCCGTGATATTAAAATGAAAGCCCTTCATTTTCATGCTGCTAGTGCATAGCATTTGTTTTTAAATGACAGCAAAGGTGATTATAACTGTATTCTTCTGATAAAGGAAACCTCAACATAATTTTAGAGATCAAAATTTGCAGCATATGAAAGGATTTTAAATCCAAGTAGGTGGTTAATCACTGTATAAAAAGGTGAGTTTCTAACACCATGCTTAAGAGATACAAATTCAGGATTATAAAGACTTAAATGCCTCCCCTCGACCCCTGCTGCCAACCTGGGTGCTCATATAAACATATCTCACATGCTATGCCCTGGTTCAACCCCACTAGGAGAAGACACTATATTCTCCTACAGTCTAATTGCCAAGGCCCCTCTGTAGGGCCATCCTACTGGGGGTAGGAGTGAGCAATAAAGCTGTTTAAAAAATAGCTTGACTTTTTAAACACTTTTGGAAAGAATATTATACATATTATTTCTTAAACAGCCCATGATTGGATTGGTAAAACAGGAGTTGGCAGCCATACAACAAACAGGTGCTCATTATGTATAGGATTATACTATTTTTATTCTTTTGCATCCCAGTAGTGAGGTTTTAAGGAACCCTGGCGGCGTAGTGGTTAAAGCACTTGGCTGCTAACTGAAAGGTCAGCGATTCGAACCCATCAGCCACTCTGCAGGAGAAAGATGTACCAGTCTGCTTCCATAAAGATTACAGCCTTGGAAACCCTATGGGGCAGTTCTACTTTGTCTGTAGGGTCCCTTTGAGTCAGAATCGACTTGATGGCAGTAGTTTTGGTTTTGGGTGGGTAGTGGGGTTTAAAGTACAACTAGCCACTCAACAGTGGTGACTGCATGCTGAAACACACAGGAAGAACAAAGATCGTTCATTCTTCACATTGTTTTTTTTCTTTTTGAAAAGCCTCTCAGAACGTAGGTGGTATACACACTATCATTCAGAAATAAAGGGTACAGTTTACAGAGAAACTGAGACTAACTTGTGTTGCATATTGTGCATATTTCAGACGTCTCCATCAGAACAGAGTCAAAGACAGAACTTAATTCTAGTACAAAACAAAAGTAGGAAGGAACACAAGCTCAGAAAGGATTGAGAGAGTCTCCTATGTGGAAGCCAGGCTACTAGAAAGAATTTGAGTTGTTTTACATAATAACAAAATCTAACGCTCTCTCCCCACCTAAAAAAAAAAATTTGAGAAATAAATTTTAATTTATGATTCACATCTCTTTGTAATAAAACACACAGCAAAAAGGGTCTAATTTATTAAGAACTGAAGGGAAAACGTGGACTTATTGACTTATTTTGAGACGTTAGAACACGTGTCTTTCAGGTGTCAAGGGAAGAAGAAAACGCGTGCATCTTGGCAAATCAGTAATACATTCAATCAAATGGACTTTAATTTTTATACTACAGAACGCTCTTACTCTCCTGTTCCTTTCTATTTTAACCGATATGGAGAAAATGACAAAGTACAAAAATAAAACTAGTTTAACAAAAATATATGTATATCTCCTTAGCTTCAAAAATATATGTCAAAGTAAATCTATGACAAATTCAATACTAACTTGAGAGTAAGCCCAATTATAATTATCCTGCTGGGAAGAGAAATTAATTAAATTCCCCAGTGATAAATACCCCAGCAGCCAAGCTAGAATAACACACAACTGAAGACGGACTGGGGCTTGAAATAAAGGAGAAGAGAAGGAAAAGCCAATATTTAGTCCATCTGTTCAGACAGTAATGGGATGGGGTAATCTTTTCAAGAGTACATGGTGTGTATTACACTGGAAATGAGACTACCTGGCGGGCAAATTCAGCCAAGTTCCTAATTCTCCTCTTCAACTTTGTGATTTGTTAATGTGAAACACATGTCTCCTTTTTGCACCAAGTTCAAATAACTCTAGAATTCCAACCGTGCAGCTTCAGCGACTGAACCAGAACAAGGGGAGAAGTTGTCAGGATTTAAGAGCTTTCAGCAAAGCCCTTCAGTTGCAGCCAGCACCCTATTCCACAGAAGGATATCAATTATAGATAGTGACTTGCTTTAGTAGGCAGTCAGGACTGTCAGACACTAGATAGACAACCATGAAGAATCATGAATCTTTCTATTAACTGTAAGAGGGGGAAAGAGAATGGGACATGGCCATAAATAAGGCCGAGTATCAGCATGGTTTAACGCCTTGCCTCTTGCTTGTATGCAGCATGAAAATTGAACTAATTCACAAAACGTCCTCTCTCCGGGGGAGTCCCAGGAACTGAAACAGTCAATGCTTCCCTCTGTCCCTAAAAACCTGGTTTTTACAACTGGCGTTTTTTTCCTACTGCCATCAAACTAATTAGGTAGATGTGCAAGTAGCTATTCCTTCAATGGACAAAAAAATAAAGCACTGATTCTATACCAGGTCACTAGTAATGCTACTGGATACATCCATGAGCGTAAAGGTACTTGTATGTCAGGCAAAGCTAAATCAATTTCAATGCATGAATTTGGAATTCCTACACTTCAGACACAGAGTAAAAAGGTAGGAAATAAGTAATGTAAACTACTCATAAAAAACTCACTGCCATTGAGTCAATTCTGACTCATAGTGACCCTATAGGACAGAGTAGAACAGCTCCATGGGATTTCCAAGGCTGTAATTTTTATGGAAGCAGACTGCCACATCTTTTTCCCACAGAGCAGCCAGTGTGCTCGAACCACCCACCTTTTGGTTAGCAGCTGAGTACTTAACCACTGCGCCACCAGGGCTCCAAATATAAACTAGAATATTATTTATGCCGGTGTAAGTTATAATTTTTAATTTGCTTAATTAAGTTTACTTAATCATAAAATTGATCTCAAGTTAAAATTAATACCATAAGGGTAATACGTTAGATTTTCTCATAATTCTGACAGGAATTTCTTCTAGCTGATTTTGAATTTAAAAAAAGTTCCACTGTACTTATCTGTGGATTTACTTTTTTTTTTTAAAGATAGTTTTAATAAAATAGCATGCGGGTCACTTAGTTTAAGCAGCTTTACTTTAAAATTATGCAGCTCTATTAACAAAACATCACCACCTAAAATCCTTCTGTCACTGAGGCATTTACCTGCATTATTTACTGTCTTTTACAAGCTTCCATACCACTTAGGCAGGGAAAGGGTTAAGTTACCACCACACCTCTGAGAAAGGTTACCTCAAACCTGGCCTCTAATCAGGAACACAATTCATTTTAAACGTTGACTTAGAAGAAGTTCCTATTTCTGTTCCTCCACATCTGATAATGGCTTAATCATAATCACAGCACTCCTTGGAACTACAATGACTTATCCACTGAAAATTATTTCCACTGGAAATAATTCATGTCCGGCTTACTCTTACTCAAAAAGGACTCACAAGCTTGCATATCTCTCACAACGACACTTTTAAAAGCAAGAAGCCAAGCCGGCCAACTTCTTTTTCCTGGTGGCAGCTTTTACATAAGCACATCTCTTCATTTATGTTTCTCACTCATTATGTCACTGAGAATATTCCCAGCATACTCTACTCTTTGGGAATATTTCCTCATATAAAAAGAGAAATTCCAAATCTCCCCCCCAACCCTTAGTTTAATAATGTCTTTGTGGTTTCCATTAAAAGTCAGCAAGAATTAAGGGCCATTAAGTCAGTCTTGGCTTAAAAATAACACTTGCATCACATTAAAGAGAAAGAATCAAATTAAGTTCATGGAAAAATCTGGAAATATACATTAAAAACATCTGCCTTTCTCATTTCTTGCTATGTAAAGAAATCTATAATTCTTCCTATACAATTAAAAGCCAACATGATGAAAAAGGAAATGGGGGGGGGGGATGGAAACCTTGCTAATGCCACATTAAATCCTCAAAACATTCTGTATACACTGGATTTCAAAACCTGGCACACAGTATATTTAACACTATACTGAAACTTCAGTGTGTGGAATACATTACACAGGATGGGCCAAGCTGCAGAAGACACACTTCAGAAAGCTCATGCTTGTGGTTGCCAGGGGGGGAAGGGGAAGGATGAATAGGTGAAGACCAAGGCATTTGTAGGGCAGTGAAACTATTCTGTATGACACTGTAATGGTGGACACAGTAACCTTATGCATTTGTCAAAACCCACAGGACTACATTATTGGTTAATACTAATGCATCAGAATTGGTTCATCAATTGTAACAAATATACCACAGAAATGTTAATAGACGTTAATAAAAGGAGAAACTGCGTGCAGGGGGGAGGGGACACATAGGAAACTCTCTGTACCTTCTGTGCAATTTCCCTGTAAACCTAAAACTGCTCTTAAAAAAATCACGTATTAAAAAATCCACCACAACAAAACAACCCATGCCTCCTAAGAAACGCATGGGATGTCTGAGGAATTTTATAAGTTTAGTGATTTATCTAAACAGAAGCAGGTTAACAAGAAATACGAATCACGTAAGAGTTACTACAAAGGAAAAAGAGAATGGATCATGTGTGTGCATATGTTTGTGTGTGAAAGAGAGAGGTAGATTACAGCAGACCCTGCTCTGTCAGATTTGCTGTCATATTAAAAGCTTCTTAAACTGCTCCACTTTGTGAACCAACCTTAATGCATTAATAGGACCTTGTGCTTCTGCACGGAGGATTATTTCAATGTCCTTCCCTCTCAATTGCTCCTGGTCAAATCTGCCAGGGATGGAGATTCCATGAGCCACCAAAAAGGGCCAAGTGCCAGGAAGCACTGAGGAAGGACATAATGCTAATCAGGTGCGGAGGTGTGCTGTACCTTCAATCACTGCGCTGTGTTATTTGAAATAATAATACACAGGAGAGTGAGTGAAAGGCTTCCAAACCTGGGATGATGAGAGAAGGTTGGCTTCTCAATCTGACCCACTGCAGTTTTCAAAAACACATCATCAACCACATTTAAAAATACATATGATTTTTTCCATGAAGCTATTAACTTCATAATGGTTGGCCTCAAGTCTAGAAATTGTGCTTAATGGTATACTCCAAACATCCACCTCTGATCATACACAGTACTAATTGCTGTATAAAATAATGGTCGATTCCTTCAGCTTTGAGGGTTTAGGAAAGGAAGGTACAATGAAAAAAGAATTCCCCAGGCCTACCTTTTTTTCTATTGCTACTGGGCCTTGGAAGGGGGAATCAAACTTGGTTAAAAGGTTAATAATAATTCATGTCCAGCTTACTATTACTCAATAACCATCAAAGTGGCTAACTCAAAATAGTGTTTTCGGGCTTACAGGATCAGAGTCATTACACTCTCTATTGAAGAGTTTATTGAATTTTACACTAAGCTTTAGCTGACTGAACAGGTCAAGCACTGTGGCTCAGAGTTTTCTTTATTCTCAGAAAGTCATAAAGCGCTCTCCAGTTTGCGATGCTTCTGGCGAAGAAACTTGACTCAGCCCAAGGTCAGGGAAGCCGACCTCCCCGGAAAAGATCACAGAGTTGAAAGCCCAGATCCTGAACACCATTCACTTACGTGCACGAGCTGCTCCTGAGTGTCAAACTCCCTGGTGCAGCCCTCCCAATGGCAGTTGGTCTCGTAGATTACTTCAGGCTCCTGCTTGCTATCATCTTTGTCCCCTTCCTCCTTCACTAAGGTTGTTCCTTCTGGCTGTTCCTAAGAGACAGAGGGTCAGGGAAAGGGAGGAGAGAGAGAAAAAGTCAGACACAGGGAATGAAAGGTGATGGCTTCTGGTAGCAAAGGCGAGAGGAATAAGCAAAAACCTGATTTAGATTCAGCTTCCTCCCAGTGCAATGTATCCGCAAAAACAGAACAGAGCCCAGGTCTATCTACTGGGTTTTATGAATTAAAAAAAGCAAAACACATGGAATCACTTGTGTGTATTTTTTTTTTTTTTTTAGAAATTGCCCAAATGCTCCTTCTAAGGTTTTTTAACATGTCATATAAAACAACAGTCCAAAAACCATAATGATGATTAAAAAACTGAAGCTAGAGACTAAAACAGAGACTTGTACACCAATGTTCATTGCAGCACTATTCACAATAGCCAAAACGTGGAGACAACCTAAATGCCCATCAACAGATGAATGGATAAACAAAATGTGGTGCATACATACAATGGAATACTACTTAGTAGGAGAACTGAAGTCTTGATACATGCTACAGGGTGGATGGCACTGGAAGACATTATGTCAAGTGAAATAAGTCAATCACAGAAGGATGAATATAGTATGACCTCAAGTATATAAAAAGACAAGAACAGGCAAATGTATACAGACCAAAGTTTATTAGTGGTTACCAGTGGTGGGAGGGAGGGGGAAAAGGGAGGTTAACAGCGATGGAAATAGCACATTGATTAAGGGTAGGGTTGCACAGCCGATTATTGTAGTTACTGTGAAAAAGTCACACACCTATAAAAAGCTGAACTGGCAAAAGTTGTGTGATAGATATATTTACAACAATGACACACACCAAAAAAGAACAGCTTCTAAGGCGGATTATGTACAACCAAAAACCTCACGGGATTTTGTTTCTTGGTTTGGAGGTTTTAGGGTCATGGTTTCATGGGACATCCTAGTTAACTGGCCTAATAACATGTTTAGTGCCTCTGTTCTACCTCCTAGTTCGATGTGTAGTGCCTAGGGGAGGTCTTAAAAACTTGCAAGCGTCCATCCCAGGCACAATAATTGGTCTCTATTCACCTGGAACAAAGAGGAAGAGGACAGTCAGGAATAGGAGGAGAATATGGAATATGTGGCTAATTGCCTCCATGAACCACTGCTTCCTTTGCCATGAGATCAGAAGAACTGGATGGTGCCCAGCTACCATTACTGAACATTTTGATCAAAGAGTCCATAAAAGAATCCTGATCAAAAGGGGGGAAACATAGAACAGAATTTCAAATTCACATGGACTCCAGACCTGGAATCATAAAGGTTGGATGAACCTGAAATTACTGCCCTGAGATAATCTTTAAACCTTAAATCAAAAATATCCCCTGAAGTCTTCATAAAACCAAACAACAGTTTAGCTTAACTAGTAAAAAAAGTCTGCCTTGAGCATTTTGCTCTTTTAAGAACTACCTATATGCGATCAAACTGACAAAAGAAAATTGAAAGATTAGATAGGAACTTTAGGAGGCAGTTAATTTATGTTAATAGGGGAAGAACAACTAAGGAAAAGAAGGCGAGAATGGTCACACAACTTGAAGAATGTAATCAATGTCACTAAATGGTACACGTAGAAATTACTGAACTGGTATATGTTTTGCTGTGTATACTCCCAACAACAACAACAAAAAAAAAAAAAAACTGTATTTAAAAAAATAAAGTCGAGGTAAAACTTCACTGCCCTAAATACAAACCTGAAAATAAAGTAAAAGTTCACCCCCAAACAAACAAAAAACACATAAGACAAGGAATGGCATTAGGTTATCTAGTCTTTGCCCAAAGATCTAGGTAGTTCAAATGGTTTATGTTCAACTGCTAACCTAAAGGATGGTGGTTCGAACCCACCTAGTGGTACTGTGGAACAAAAGGCCTGGTGATCTGCCTCTGTAAAGATTACAGCCAAGAAAATCCCATGGAGCAGTTCTACTCTGTTACATATGGGGTTGCCATGAGTTGGAATCCACTCAGCAGCAACTAAAACAATAATCTTTACCCAAAGTATAAGTCTGGTATACCCCTATTTAGTTAGTAGTTTTATTCTTTTCAGTATATTAATTTGTCTATCCTCATATTTGGTAACCGAGGGAACTGGTTTACCAGCACTTCTAATTCTGCTTTCCCTGCTGTTGGAGGTTACGAGGGGCGCCTTGCAGATTCTGCAGGGATATGCTTTCAGGTTCAACTCTGACCTCCAAGGGTATGCTGCCCAAGACCCGAGAATCACATAATCTAAAGTTCAGTCCTTTCTAGTCCTCTCTGGGTCAGAACTCACTCAACGGCAATGGGTTTTTTTTGTTGTTGTTGTTTAAGACAACTTCACAGCAGTGAAAATACAAAGAATTTCCAGAATTCTGGAAGATAATTTGATGTGTAGATTGAGGTCTTAATCCCAGGCTAGATGATAAAACTGCAGACAAACAAGCATTTAGGAGTAATCAGCAAGGTCGTTGACTAGCAAAATGCAAGAGGAAGGAAGGATCTCAGAACCCATGAGCCCTATTCATTCCATCCTCAAAGTTCTTACTAAAAAGGGACTTTGAATTGAAGCAGCCTGGTGGTAGCAAAGTCCAGGCTCTGTGGGCATCCAGACTTTTGTCCAATTTCCCTTTGTAGGAATTAACATTTATGGAGCTAGTTCCCGTGTCGGCCACAACCCTACGCGATGGTATTAGGGCCACAATCTACCAGTGTGTAAACAGAGAGCTAAGAGTGACTATAAGCAGAATCCAGATGAAATTTCAAAACTCTTCCTTTCATATTTGGAAACGGTATGGAACCAGAATGTAACATAGCATTACAGTTAGGTGAGTTGTACCTTGATCCTTCCTGACCCTCCAGGCTCTCCTGGTAAGTGGACAATGATAAGGTAAGAACGTGATCACCACAGGAACATCACTAGTTCAGCCCCAGCTCTGGCTTGGGGCCAGGAGCTCAGTAACTCAGCCCCAAAATCAGGGATAAGGACTGAAGATAGCTTGGTCACATTGGTAGTCAGTCACAAATTAACCCAACCATTTACTCTACGAGCTACAGTTGCCTCAACTCCTGAACTGTCAACAACGTATACCTCACATTAACAGGTTGCCATGGAGTCAATTCCAACTCATGGTGACCCCATGTTTGTCAGAGTAGAACTGAGCTGCAGAGGGTTTTCAATGGCTAACTTTTCGGAAGTAGATCACCAGGCCCTTCTTTCAAGGAGCCTCCAGGTGGACTCAAACTTCCAATCTTCCAGTTAGCAACCAAGTACATTAGTTGTTTGCATAAACCAGGGGCTCCAATACATCACACAGCTTCCTGCATTTTTGTATTTGCTTCTGAGCTGGAGAAACAAATTGAGCGAGGCTCTGTAACTGGCCTTTTGTCAAACGCCAAGGTCAAGGCCACCAACACAGTGGAGCAGAAAATGCTATAATGAGAAGGCAGCACGTGTGGGAGGGAGCTGGCCCTACCTGGTGCCCTACCTGCTGACTCCGTGCACCCGGGCTGGGGAGCGCTTCGTCGGGTTTGATCTTGGACCTCTTGTTGTGCATAGGATCGCCAGTGCTGCTCACGGCCGACTCACTCGTGGGCTTGTGCTGCTGGTCACAGTTTCCAGGGCCAGAGAGAAAAATTAGGCTTTGACCAATGAGTGGTACCATAATTAAAGCATGCAACTCAGGACAAGCAGCCTCCTTTGGTAATAGAGAGATGACTCTGATAAGACTCCAAGGCCATAGCAGTGGAGTTCAGAAAATGCATTCAGGGCCAGAAAATACATTCACGAGGCAGCTCCTTGTTTTTAACTCATGAGTAGTAACTCCCTGTGGCTTTTAAAGTGAGAAGAATAGAGCTGGGGCCCTAGGTTTTAACAAATTCCAACAGTGTTTTTCAAAGGAATGAAGTTGTGAGGGGGTACAAAACCAACACGCGTCATTTGCCAAGCACTGTCAGTGTGGCGATCAGAACAGAGGGCACAGCACAATTTTATTCCTACACTCACGTATTCCAGGAGCCCAAGCACGCCCTGGGTTCTAGCAGAGGAGGTGGATGGTGGAGAGATGAGGGCAATCTAAGCATCTGATGTTCACTACACTGTATTTAGACTGTATGTGGTTCACAGTCAGCACCTGGTCAGACGTGGATGCCCATCAGGAAGCCATAATAAAATGACTCTGAAGAAGCTATTGTTTAATGAGGAGCGTACACGCAAAATGTTTGTCAAAACTAAAGAATATACCCATGGGTTAGAAAACAGGCTCCCACTCTGGATGCTGTGAAAGTACTGAGGTGCTATAGTTATTAATGGGTGGATGTGGTGGCACGGCCCTCCCCTATGATTACCAGTATCACACTATCTTGTTTCTTCCTCCTTTCTGGAAGGTGACGTGATGCCTGTCGCAGAGGCAGCCACCTTGTGAATAAGAGGTGGAAAGATAGAAAGAGCCTGAGTCCCTGGTGGCAACTTTGAACAACAAATGCTAGCAACTGCCTATATCCAGAACTTTTTCTTATGTGAGAAAAATAAGCCTCTATTTGCTTCAGCCACTGTCAGTCAGTGACATTGAGCTGTCTCTCTCACCTGTGAGGACTCCGAAGGGCCAGAGCTGACTTGGACAGGGTTCAGAACGGTAGGGATCCCTGGAATAGGCCTCTGTGTTGGAAAAGTTGGGGCAGGGTGGATGAGCGGAGGGCTATGTCCAAAGGCTGAGCCCAAGGTTTGCTGTCGACTTAAAATTTGTTGATGCATATGGAGAGATACAGGTGCAGAAGGGTAGGTGAAGCTCAAAGCAGGGCTGCAAGTGGGGAGATAAAAAAAAAAAAAAAAGACCATCACTCACACTGTACCCAAGATCATATCCGGTCTGTCTGTTTAAATGAGAAACTCAAAAGGATTATCGTCCAACATCTTGAAAACTTCCAAGAGAAAGATGAGATGTGCACACGTGCATACGAAGACCTGGGAAATGATTCTGCAAAACTGAAATAAAGGGCATCAGTTCAATAACGACTATTTATTGCAATAACAAACTTTATATAAAAAAGAGAACGGGGACCTCATGCTTCATAGGACTTTTATTGGCTCTGTAGTTCCGTATGCTCCTGTGCATGGAGCAATTCCTTTAATCTCAGCTTGCACCTCACGTGCTCATATGTCTCCAGATCTTATTACAAGAGGAAAGAAAATCAATTGGTTAAATGTGTTTTGAACACCATGCTTGTCATATCACTCATTTGTCTGTAAAGATGGAAAGCTTGGTTCATCCAGAATGCCAGCTAAAGAATTTCCATCAGTGCCGTCTGGTTACAGAAGCTGATGGATTAACCTCTCCCTGCTGAAATTGGTGATCAATGTGCTTCAATGGCAGAATATTCCAATGGGAGAGCACAGCTCCCTCTTCCAGCTAAACAGCATTAAATGTCTATTAAAGCCCATTACGTATGCTAATGTCTGTCACCACTTCATTATGCCACAGGATTTCCCAGGGTACGATAAGTTCTGAGAAAGTGGTGGTATTACCTAAAGATTGCCCGGCTAGTAGGCAGTACCAATTGTTCTTTGTGACTACATAGTTTAGGAATCAAATCCTCTTAGAATGAAGGGCTCTTGAGGAATTTGCTAATGGCTTAAAAATACATGGAAAATTATGATTGCATTCGTGGAAATTTCTTAAAAAATAAATCAGTGAAAAGATACATATATACATTAGAAGAATTAGTTTCTTGTAATGTCCAAGGTAGAACTCATGCAGATTTTTCCAATCAGGTGTGTTAATTACTATTGCTGTTAAGCACATTAAGCCATTTCAACAATTTTAAGTAGTAATTCCAAAGATATACTTCATTCATTAATGTGACTCCACATTTTGCCTATTGGACTACAGTCCACAAAAGGCGGCTTCAATGGGATTACATTACAATTATTCCTACAGAGAAACTTGCATTACAATAGCTTGCCCATTTAAGACTGAATAGTATTCAGAATACCCTAGGAGAATTTCACCGAGCTTTGAGGACCTCTCCGTTCATTTTGCATTGTATTTTTTTAATAAAGGAAAGCAGAAACACGGTGAAAACAGTCATTGTTCACAGTAAGTTAGGGAGAAATCAGTAATAATATTCCGTTTCTATGGCGTTATAGTTTCTGCCAACATTTCCGTAAGCAACCATGAATGATTACAGCAAGACTTAGTAAGTAGCCAGTGTGGATGATTGATAGGGCATTAATCAAAAGATGCATATCTGCCTCAGAATTTGTTCACAAGCTTTCTTCTAATAGCTGATTTCATGTTCACTGAGCTCTATGCCAGTTTGTCCAATTTATTTTTCAGTGTTCAAGCCATTCATCAAAAAACACAATGATTTAACACCCCCTCCCCACTCCGATCCTTTTGATGAATGAGTATTACTAAGTGTAAGTACCTTATTCTATTCATTAAAACAAAACAAAACAAAACCCACTACACATATAATTACTATGTCACATAGACTTTGCAGGAACCTCCATGCCCCCTTCTGGAGTTCCATAAACCCATACGTATCTGTAGGGCTTGGGAAGGGAGCCACTGAGGTAATTTACACTTCTAATTGGGAGACACAATATTTTGGGGTTCAAAGAGTCAGAACCTAATTAAGAATTAAGATTAAGGAAAACTTTTCACAAAGCAGGATGTGTCCTTGGTTTTATATATAAACAGTTTACTAGTGTTCATAGCCAGACAGGGTAGGTACATTTTGACTATCAAAAAGATGTAGAAGGGAAGCCAAAATGAGGCTCCAGGGAGGGATGAATAGGTGAAGCGCAGGGGCATTTTTTAGGGTAATGCAACATTAACTGTATGATACTGTAAAGGTGGGCATATGACATTATGCATTTGTCAAAACTTACAGGACTGTACAACACACAGAGAACCCTAACAAAAACCATGGATGTTAGTTAATCATCATGTATTAGCATTCGTTCTTCAATTGTAACAAAAATAAGATGGTAACAGAAGGAGAAACTGGCTGTAGGCAGGTTAAAGGGTATATAGGAACTATCCACACTTTCTGGGCAATTTTTCCGCAAACCTAAAGCTGCTCAAAAAAAATAATGTCTATTTTTTTTTAAATGAGGATTAGCATTCCTAACTGCAGTTCCTTGGGGACACAATTTTCCATACCCTCAATGGTGCATTCCCCCTGAATTTAGCAAACCTGGGAAAGTGTAGTGAAGGCTTTCAACACGTGTCAGTAACTTCCTCTTTCAGGGCTGTCTTTTCACTGGTGAAACCAAGTGATGGGAATAAACACTCTCTAAAATCCACATCACCTATTAGACTCCAGGGCATATAAGAGGATACAGGGTGGGAGAGTGATTTTCAGCCTTCTCTGCTTCCTAGTAATGAGGCAGCCACAGAAACACTCTCTTCTCTGCATGCAGACTTGGGAGAGGACGTGGTACCGTACAGGCCTTGTCTCAGCCCAGAAGAGCTGGCCCTGGTCCTTCTGCTGCTGCTGGCTTTTGCAGGGTGCTGCAGGAAAGAAGGCTACTCGGCTCTGGCTTACAGAGCCAACTCAGAATGTGATGACAGAAGTAGAATGCTCTTGGCTCTGCCACAGCACTGGTGACCCAATTGCGCAGCCAGGGCTTCTCCTGCTCTCAGAAACACACCTGAGAGTGCTTGGACCAATTTTTCTAAGGACGCAGCAGGCAGTCGGTGATGACTGCCCATCGGACAGCAATGCTGAGAACAAGAGAAACAATACTCTTTCCGTGAAGATTACGCCTCCCGTGTGCACCCTCACCCTCATGTGGGCAAGATAAATGTATGAAAAGAACGTCCTAAGAAGTCCCGAGGTGGTACAAACAGTTAACGTGCTTGGCTGCTAAGCAAAAGGTTGGAAGTTCGAATTCACCTAGACACACTTCAAAAGAAAGGTCTGGTGATCTACTTCCTCCCCACCAAAAAAAAAAAAAAATCAACCATTGAAAACCCTATGGAGCACAGCTCTTCTCTGATACACATCGGGTGACTATGAGTAGGAATAGACTTGATGGCAACTGATTAAAGGATTTTTGGTGGGAAATGAGACAATAAAGACACCACTTCCTATTCGCTAAACCTAAGTGGAGGTGGGCCAGACATGTCAAGAAGCTCTTGCCTCTCGGGGGCAGCACAAGTCACTCTGCGTATGTGGCCCTGGCTCCACCCTCTTCCTGGAGCCTTTGCTTCCAGAGCTCAGCATGCTGGCTCCCTCTCATCATTCAGGCCCCAGATCAAACGTCACCTCCTCAGAGAGGACTTCTCACACCGATGCCCCCAGCTCAACAAGCTCCCCGCACCTCCTCTCCCAACCATTCTCTATCATTTGACATTTTTATGACCATCCCAGCACTCTGAGATTATATTCTCTCTCCCTCCAGAATGTGAGCTCCAGGTGAGGCGGGCACTGGTCTGTCTTGTTCACTACTGATTCCCTGGTACCTAGAACCTGGCCTGGCACATAGTAGGCATTCAACATTGAATCTCTTCCTCAAGGTATTGGTTACCTATGGTTGCTGTAACAAATTACCACAAACTTAGTAGCATGGAATAACACACATTTATTAGCTTATAGCTCTGGATGTCAGAGGTATAAAATGAGTCAGCAGAGCTGGTTCCTTCTGGAGACTCTAGGGGAGAATCTTTTCCTTGCCTCTTCCAGCAGCTATAGGCCGCCCACATTCTTTGGCTGTGGCCCCATATTATTCTGTTCTCTGCTTTTGTTATCACATTTCCTTCTCTGACTCTCTCTAACTATGAAGTTCCTGTCTCCCTTCTGATAATATAGGACTTACTTGGATAATCCAGGATAATCTCCCCATTTCAAGTCAAGATACTTAACCTAATCACACCTGCAAAGTCCCTATTGCCATGTAAGGTAACATATTCACAGGTTCCAGGGATTAGGACATGGACATCTTTGGGGGGAGGGGGGTGTTAATCTACCTAAACCCAAAACCAAACTCACTGCCATCGAGTTGATTTCAACTCATAGCGACCCTATAGGACAGAGCAGAACTTCCCTACAGGGATTTGAAGTTTGTAAATCTTTATGGAAGCAGACTGCCATATCTTTCTTCTGTGGATCGGCTGGGGGTTTGAACTGCCAACCTTTTGGTTAGTAGCCAAGCACCTAACCACTGTGCCACCAGGGATCCCTTGTCACCACTCTCAAAATAGTCACTTCAAAGAAAAATATGTTTTCCTAGGGAAACTACAATTTAACGATGTGTCTGTAAAACAGTATTTCATAAGCAAAGTGAGTATTATATTTTCCTACAGAACTTATCAGATGAAGACAGACTTGGCTGATTATAGAGATCAGAAAATTCTACCTTTAGAGGCCTGAAAAAAAAAAAATTCTTAAATAGTTCCATCCCTCATGTATTCACTCTATAATTTCCTAGCCAAAAAAAAAAAAAAAAAACCAAACCCTTTGCTGTTGAGTCGATTCTCTGTAAGACAGAGTAGAACTGCCCTATAGGGTTTCCAAGGAGCAGCTGGTGGATTTGAACTGCTGATGTTTTCAGTTAACAGCTGAACTCTTAACCACTGTGCCACCTGGGCTCCAATTTCCTAGAAATATAAAGTATTAATACTGGTGAACAACTTTATAAATCTCTATGTCTCCTCTGAAGAAGGACACAGTCTACAGTCTGAAACTCACACTTACCTACCTGAGCTTTCTTGGGTGGTGCAAACAGTTAAGTACTCAACTACTAACCGAAAGGTTGTAGGTTCGAACCACCCAGAGGCACACTGAAAGAAAGGCCTGGCAATCTGATTCCAAAAGGTCATAGCCTTGAAAACCCTACAAAGCACAGTTCTACTCTGTACATGAGATTGCCATGAGTCGGAACTGACTGAACAGCAACTGGTTTGGTTTCTGGTTTGAGCTTTCTTAGCTTGAGCCAGGCCTTCATGTTTCTGCTCATCCCTTTCTTTCCTATGGGTCATTGAAAAAGAGATTAACTTTACATTCAGATTTTTGAATTCTCTTCATTCAGCATTTAATAAAGTATATTTTTTTTTTAAAAAAAACTATTTTTATTGTTTTCATTTCTTTTCTAAATGACTACATGAAACCAAAAAACCTAAACTCACTGCCACTGAGTCAATTTCGACTCATAGCTACCCTACAGGACAGAGTAGAACTGGCCCATAGAGTTTCCAAGGCTGTAAATCTTTATGGAAGCAGACTGCCACATCTTTCTCTCATGGGGCAGCTGGGGGTTCAAACTGCCAACCTTTTGGTTAGCAGCCGAGTACTTAACCACTGCACCACCAGGGCTCCTTGACTGTATGAAAGATGGGGTAACTTTTGAAAAGCCAAACATCGGTAAGAGTGCAACTCATAACTGTTAATCTATACTTATGTCAATAAGGTCAGTAAGGAAGAAAGTGTTAGAAGGTCCAGATCTTCCGAAATTGTGTGCTAATGGGGTCATAAGCTTCCAGAGATAACAATCCTCTCTCCTTGGACAGTCAGAGCTCCAAGGAAGGTAAGTATTACAGAGGAAAAAAAAAATAAGGCATGCAAGTCTGAGAAATATGGGGTGAAACAATCACAGAACCTTCCAGAGCTGTCACTATGCCCACATGCATTCTCAAAGTCCACCCTAGGACACAGCTGGGAACAGCGCTGAGTGGAGCTTCTTGAGACTCCTGACTTCGAGAAACACTCTTCTAGGACAACGGTCATAAAGCCAGAATAAATTAATGTAAACATCAATTGGCCTGTTATTTTTCTAAACAGCAGAAAACGAAAAAAGATGTGGGTTTTAGATACCTGACCACAACATTTGTGGTGTTTTCACCCATCAAATATAATTTCTATCCATCACACTAGATTTGTAGCTACTGTAGTTTTTGATTTATAAAATACCTCTGTTAAAGTGGCAGTCCACTGTATACGGTAAGTCATGTGCAGAATTCTCAGCCCATGGAAATAAAGGTAACCATTCCTGCTCAGTTCCACCTTCCTGTTCAGCTCCGAGCTGAGTTAAAAAGGATGAGAAAGCTGCTGTCCAAATGGGAAGCAGTTCTTCTGCTTCTCAAAGATTTTAAAACACAACTTGCAAAGTCTGAGTCTCTAAGAAGGTTCAGACGTATTTATTGTCTATCAAAAATCAGAGGTAAAGTTCTGTCGATATTCTTGCAAAGTGTGATCAAATTTGGTAATTCCGGCAGTGCCTGTTCTTAACAGTGCAGCAAATAGCACCCCACTTATCTCAAAGTCCTCTGAGACTCTGAAAACTATCCCCAATTTGGCTAAACATTGGGGTGCAAGCAGATAGGAAGGATTTTAATCAACTAAGACAAATGTCATAAAACCCACACACTACACCTCTACTTTCTGCATATCCCACTTATATTTCCAAAGAATAAAATAATTATTTATAACCGGAGAGTTAAACACTAATTACAGCCAATACATTTTTCATACATCAATACACTTCTATAATAATTATTTAATTATAATAAAAAACTGTGAAATTCATAATCACGTTTGACTTTCACAACAAACATTACTTTTTCACACCACGGAAGTGACGTGATCAGTATTTGTACAGAGACTTCTGGGATCAATCTATAAATCAAACTGATATTTAATTCCTGGAAGGATATATAAGTGGGGATACTAAAAGTTCATATTCTAGAAAATCATTCATTCAACGTGTATTCAACCCCACTATACATACGGGCATTTCAAATTCATTAATATTCAAGTCAAATGGAGAAAACCCAATTAAAACAGCATGAGAAAAACCCATGATGTGTTTTAAAAATGCTTCAGGAATTCTGTGTCTGGTGGGGGTGAGAAGGTAGGGACATGCTGGGTCACTTAATAATGGTACAAGGAAAAAAAGCTGCATAGTTTGGCTTGCTGCAGTACTTTACACGGAGAGGGTATACAGGGCTGGCTACAATACTGAAGAGAACTATTTTAAATACAAACAGGAAAAAACTGAGGAATGGTAAGAAAGATGGGAAGTGGCTGGATGACCCAGCACTGCACACTGACAGGAAAAGCTTCTATTTTGTTTGTTTAGTAACTTTAATCCACATGGCATTTGACCCTTCCCTAAAATAACAGTATTTCCTAAGACCTGCCATGGAATACGTCCCCCTTGCTTAAGCACAGTGCTGGGTTCCCTACGCCAATGTAAACACTATACATGAGGGGAAGGTAAGGGAGAATGCATGCAACTGAGCAGCACTCTCCTCACTGGTATATTTGCCTACACAGAAAGACTCATCATCTCCCACATTCATCTATGGAATGCCTCCATGGTCTGGAATGCCCTGTGATTATCACAAGACTAAAGCACACAGGGCTCTGGTGCGGGTGGCAATGGGGAAGGCCTCAATCACAAAGGCACCATCTCTTTAGGGCTCTGTGGAATCAAGTGTAACGAGTACAGAATATAAGTCATCTGTGAATTCTTGGGAAATGTCCTGTCTTAAATATAAAATCAGTTCCAACTACCTACTGGCCACCTATAAATACTTATTTTTTTAATTGCCCTGGTGTTAAATGTTGTTAGGACTTTTACATTTAAAACTCCTTTAAAAAAAAACTTCCATGATGCTCTCATGGTGTGTTATTTCAGGTTCGGGCAATGGATTAAGAAACTTAATGCTGCAATAAATCCAGTTTTCCATGCTGAAGAACCAAATGACAATCACATTTGCTTTCCAGTATCCCTTGTCCCTTCTTCTCCAAGGAAACTGGTTATTGGAGGTAAAGTGAGTCAATGCTGAGTTGGAGGCAACAGTCAGCGTTGAGTTCGCTCACGATTTGAGAAACTGGCTCCAAGACAAGAGACAGGGGAAGGGGGAGAAAAGCATTCTAATCAAAACCAAACTTTGTGGCTACTTTGTGGCTGACTTACGAACAAGGTCACCCAGTTTCTGGTTATAGCTGTGGAATTTACTGCACAACAGCTATGATTCAGAATTAAGAGCAATTTTCTTCCAGTTTTGCATAGAACGGGCCAACAGGTATCATTATTTGTATGTGTGTTGAGTACAGGTACTTGAGAGTAAAAAATAAACCTTCCACTTCCATCCATAACAGCTCCCAGCACAAGTCTACTGAAAAAGCCAGCCCAGCCTTAGAAGAGATGGCACCCAAATGAAAGACACACTCACTCACAAAACGAATAAATACTGCAACATTTGCATGCAGGCAAATGTACTCTGTGACTAATGCTTTAGACAAAAATATATTAGGCCTTATATTACGAGTGTTTTAACAGCTGAAAAAATCTACTTGCCATTAAGCACCAAACAGATAGGACTTCCATGAACATGAATACAGTGCCAAACTCTCCAGCGAAATGTGGCTTGAAGCACCCACATCATGTAATCGGTCGATGATATAGGCATAGGCATGGTTAGAAAAATCATATTAATACAAGCATAATCAATTTTTTAAGCCTAATCAGGTATTATTACTATTTCTCCATTATAAATAGCATTTCCCGCCAATTCTTTTAGTCATGCCTCCCATTTGAGGATTTGTGGGAGAGAAGGACATGTGGCTTGATAGACAAAAATAGGAATTTTGGAGTTAGACCCACCAGGCTGAATTTGTGGTTCTGCCACTTTACTAGTTGAGTGCCTTTGAATGACTCCACTAATCTTTCTGAGCATCAGCTTCCTCATCTGTAAAATAATACAACCTCATTGGGAGCCTCCAAGACGTCCTGTTGCTATCAGATTACTGGTCTACCATACTCAGGCATAATCTAGCCCTTGCCCATGTCTCCAACTTTCTGCCTTGCTAACCTTCCCTTTGTTTACTGTTATCTGGAGCCCTGGTTAGCTGACATTTCCTCAAATTTCTCCTACTCTTCCCATTTCAGGGCCTTCGTCCGCTCGTTGTTCTTCTTAGAAAGTTGTAGAAAGCTCTCCATAGTGGCTTGTCGTTATCCTCTGGGTCTTAGCTCCCTGATCAGCCCACCTGAATCAGGCCATCTCTCTGCTATTCTTTCACAGCACTGACTGGAATCCTGACCTACCCATTCACTTACTCATTCATTCATTCATTTATTGGTACTGGTTGAGACTTTTCATTCCACAAGTCAGTCAGTTCCATGAAGACCAGGTCTGTCTTATTCATTATTGCAGCCGCCACGCCCAGCAAAATGATAAGTAGATAGTTTAATATTTAGCTAAATATTTGGGGAATGAATGAATAATTGATTAAATGAAGCACTATGTAAAATCTACTACCACATCTGGGAGCAAACAAGCATTATCTTTTTGAATGAGTAATAATTAGTTTCACTGATAGTAGGGGAAGAGAAGGTCATCTAAGAATTTTTCGAAGATATAACTGGAGAATTGGAAGGACACTGGTAATGTGGCACTATATTCATCTGTGCTTCAATGTCTCCCAACTCAATTTTGCCTTGTTTCTCTAACATAAACAAGATCTTTACACATGGCAACAGCACAAAGCCAAGGTGCTGTGGAGGCCAAGCTGGTTTCTACCTGGCCTCTTGCAGCCTCAGTGGGCTTACCAGACCCATCTTACTCAGGGGTTTTACTACAGCAGAGGGTAACACTGCACACAGCAGAAAACACAGCCTGCTCTTGGTACCAGACTGTTTGTCAGTGCTAAAACAAAAAAACCCACTGTCGTCGAGTTGATTCTGACTCATAGCAACCTTATAGGGCAAAGTAAAACTGCCCCATAAGATTTCCAAGGAGCACCTGGTGGATTTGAACTGCCGACCCTTTGTTTAGCAGCCAAACACTCAACCACTGCACCACCAGGGTTTCCTTGTCAGTGCTGGCAATGGAAAAACTCCTGCTAACTTGTGACGTTACAGCTCATTCCACCCAACTCTGACGTGACGTGGAAAATGAAATGCCATTTTCATTGAGATTTCTTTCCTGGCCATGCCAGACCAAACACTCCTAAAGAATATGAAAACATCTTTATTTTAACCATAAAATAGAAGTGAGAGAGCTAGGATGGGTAGGCGACAAATGAGTGGGTTACTCATTTATTCAGATTTTCCCAAAGACTACAAGAAGATAGGGTCACATTAAATATCTTCTCTTCCTGTAGTGTTCAATGTTTAAGAAGATGGTAACAGTAAAGGTATTTTTCATCTAATGCCATTAATTTAGAGAGTGGGGTTTACAGGCTGTATTGGATAAATGTGAATCATCTAATCTTAGATGACGTCTTTGGGTGACAGAGAAGTTAAAACTTCTTGAGAAATTTAGTATTATTTCACCACATACTTCCACGAGTAAGTTAGTTACTTTCTGGAAATATATTAGTTTGATATATTCAAGTACTATGTTTTAATGTCAGTGGAATTTTGTGAGTGAACATTTGTCTTACATGGTATTATTAAAGCAGCCTAGTGTAAATAAACACATAAACACAAGAGCCGTACACAAACTAAAATCAACATTTCCTATTTTTTTCACCCTTTATTTTGTATCCATCCTTCTGTCTGTGTGCATCTAATATAGTATTTGTATAGATGGTAACTTTCTGAAAGCCTGAATTACTCATTTACCACATAAAAACTTCCTTTAATAAAGGGAGTGATTAGAATTCTAATTTCTCATCAAAGGGATCCTTAATTTATTCACCCAAGAAACATTTGTTGAGTGACGTCACTCAACACAAGGTAACACAGTGGAGAACAAGCAGTATACAGCCCTCAACCTTCTGGAGCTGGCTTTCTAGTGGAGAGAAATGGATAGCCAACTACTAAAGTGAGAATAAGGGAATTTCAAATAGTGCAAAATGCTACTATCAGCCTCTTTGAGAATAACATTTCGACTGGGACTGCGCTGAAATGAGTTCCTTTATGTGGCCTTTTGCCTTGGTTCTTGGAAAAACAGCTTGAGAGATTTTTCCCCTAAGCCCTGACGAGTTACCTTTGCCCCAGTTTTCTACCCTAGAGGGTTTGCAGCTTTTGTCCAAGTTGGTTGACATTTTCTGGGTAAACTGTGAACAACTTGGTTTGATACTCTCTGCCTGGCCCGGGACTGCAGCCTGCTCTGTGACTGGTAAGCACCTTGCAGGGACCGGTCAATGAACTATGCAAATGAGGTGAGTTATAGGCCAGCTACACCTACTATCCAAATGTATCTGTGGCCTACCAAGAGGGGATTGGTCACTTCATGGCCTTGGTGGGAGGGCTACGCCTTGAAATTGACAAGGAGTTTGTAGATATAAGCAGCCAGCCCCACAGAGGTTTTTCAGACAGAAAGCAGCAAGAAGAGAAGCAGTAAGAAGCAGAGAGAGAGAGAGAAGGTAAGGAAGCTGCTAAAAGAGCTGTAACACTGGTCAAGGGATGTAATACTGAAGACAGCGGAAGTCCCGAAAGGAGCCCAGTGGCAGAGCTGGTGGCGACAGGCCTGGGAGGGACCCAGCAGCAGAGCCAGCAGTGACGGACGGCAAGGCCAAGACGAGCCTGCATGGTCAAGAGGAGCTGAGGGAGCTGTCCTACACTAAGAAGGGAGACTCTGCCTACATGCTTCCTGGTCCTGAGTTGTACCCTGTTCCTTAATAAACCACTTAATTGTTAAGTACAGTCTGTGAGTTCTGTATGACCATTTTAATGGACTACTGAACCCAGAAGATAACAGTGCCATGGAGGAGACAGCGGGTATCAGAACTGGTATAAAGGTCGGAGAGTGGAGATATGTTTGGCCTCCAACTAAAAGGGATCAGCCTTGGGCTGATCTTGATTTGCATTAGTCCCTCCAAAATTAGACAGGTTCAGGTGACACTACTACTACCAATCCCACTATTTTACAGGGACATAATCGTGAAGGAGATAGTGATGGCATTTTTTAGGGAACCAAACAAATGTCTTTAAACACTGAATGACATCTTTACAAACGTAAACAGCATAATTACCCTATGCACTGCCAATGTTGTTTTTGCTGTTATTAGCTGCTGTCGAGTGGGCCCCATGGACAACTGAATGAAACACTGCCCAGTCCTGACCATGCCCGTAATGGGTTGCAGACTGGACCATTGTGATTCATAGGGTTTTCACTGGCTGATTTTCAGAAGTAGATCACCAGGTCTTTCTTTCTAGTCCATCTTAGTCTGGAAGCTCCACTGAAACCTGTTCAGCATCACAGCAACACTCAAGCCTCACTGGCGGATGTGTGGTGGCTGTGCTTGAAGTGCATTGGCCAGGAATGGAACCCAGGTCTCCTGCATGGAAAGGGAAAATTCTACCAGTGAGCCACCAATGCTTGTCACATAGTGGAATTTAAAGGCATCTCAAGTCCACGTTTTCTCTTGTATCTTTCACTCCCTTGCATCTTTCACCCTTTTCAGACTTCTTCCTGCTTCTTTCCTTTCCTCACTCATATACTGGTTCTATCACTTACTGATTATTCCTGAGGTTAGCTTTTAGACTGCATAAAATGAAACTTAGAACACAGGAAAGCAAAGCAGTAACGTCTGTCCAGCTAAAGGACTGGCAGATGATACCTGTGACAATAATTACCATTATTATACTACAGGGCAAGCTGATCTCATCTCAGGCTATCTGTATCACCTTCTATGCATTAAAAACTACCTATGAGTCAGAACTGATTGCAACGGGTTTGGTTTTGGTTAGTATCTAACATACAGTGGATGTGTGTTAAGGAACAACACTACAAGAGGGAAGATGTCATGGAAAGGAGCCAAAGGCAAGAAAGAAAACAAAGCATGTGCCTAGACCACTTGTTGTAACAGGGTCTCCTCAGACCTCACTGGTCTTTAAAGTGAATCTCTTCTGACTCTAATGAGAATAAAGAAGTGTGTCGTATCTCCTTGGAGGCAAGGGGAAAATGATCATTTCAAGTCATGATACAGACAGTTTCTCAAGTACTGGAGAAGATGATTAGCCTAGATTACCTGGGGCAAAGGTGAGAAATCAAGAAGGCCTCAGTGAAAATGCCAGGACAATAATACATAAGACGGCACGGTGACCATTTTGTGTACCATATTCTAATCTAAGCCCTTTAGATGCTGTAAAATGTCAATATGGCTGGAAAGGCAGCAAGCTGAAGACAAATTGAGAAGCAAGAGAAATGATGTTCACAAAGGATCCTGTGGGAATAGCATTTGTGTGTTTTCGCTCATTTCTACTACTTGGATGCTACAACTTCCAGTCAAGTCACATAAGAGTTAAATAATTTCAGCAAAATGACACAGTAAATGGCAGTCCACGACCCTGGGGATATTCATCGGAAAGCATGTAGGGACAGCCAGGCCAGCGTGCTGAGACTGGCACACTTCCTCCAAGCCAGACTTGAGTGACACTGGCTTAGCATGGCCATGCCCCTGGGATCTCTTCGTCTGAATGGACTCTCCAGGGTTATTTCTCCCAAAACTTTTGCCTACAGTTCAGGATCGTCATCTTACTATTGCAGATCCATGCCAATGTAACAGAAAACGTCCCTTGCCTATACAGTGCATGTCTTATTACCTGTATTTTACAGATGTGAAGACTGGACTTCAAGAGAGCCTAAGGGTAAGTAAGGCTTGCATAGCTGCTTGGTGGCAAAGCTGGAATCTGACTACAGTTATGTCCAACTCCAAGGCCTTTTTGTGACTGCTGCTGTCGTCCTGTGCCGTCCAGTTGATTCCGACTTGTGGAGACCCCATCTGTTACAGAGTAGAACTGCTCCATACAGTTTTCTTGGTTGTAATCTTTACAGAAGCAGATTGTCAGTCCTTTCCTTCTGTGGTGCCACTGGATGGATTTGAACTGCCAACCTTTTGCTTACCAGCTGAGGGTAAACCATTAGCACTCCCAGGAACCTTATTATAGTGGCTAACTTTTAAGCATACCCCAAGACCCCTCTCTATGTAAGACCACTATCATGCAAGCAGTTATTTGCTTTATCCCATGTTTCAGCACTCTATCAACCATACTAAGAGCAAAGAAGCGTGGCAGGAAATGCATCATACTGAAAATGGTACTTACAATATTTAAAGACTAACTTGGCTGCCAAGGAACATCACTGACAGTTGAACAAGAAAAGAATTAAAACTTTAATGGAAAGCCTTAAGGAAAATGAAATGGCTTTTATTACTTCTAGTAAATATGGGTAGGTTACTACCGCTAACGCTTTTATTTTCTGGACTGTCCTGCTTTCATTAATATGAATATCCATCAGGAAGACCTATCAACCAGTAACTAAAGCCACTGCCTGTTTAGAGAAACAAACAAACAGATAATAACTCTCAGTTATTAAAAACAAGGGTCATGAAAACAGCTTTTAATATGTCTGTTTAAAGGAGCCACCAGTGGCTTGTAAAACTACAGTTCAAAAAGATTGCTAGCTACTGAATTCTTAAGTTATTAGTCAAAAACTTAGGGTCCATGAGCTACAATTTAGAATAAAAGTTGCTTAACTAATTAATTAGAATACTATCTAAATCTATGTTTAAAATATTCAATTAACTCAGTTCAAAAAAATAAACGATTAGAAGACAAATGTGTAAAAACACCTGAAATTCATAAATTGGCTTACTTTTATTCCCCACTTATTGACATCAGCTCAGGTTTGACTGTTAACAGTGAGAAGTATTAAGCATACAGACAAAAGTCTATTTGCACCTCCACAGCAAGCACAGACATAATGCCTTCTTTTAAGGAAGGGTCAAAATGCTTGCTTTGTACAGCAAAGGAGTATGGTCAAAATAGAGATCCTTTAAACTAAGCTAAAAAGACTTAACAGGAAAACAAAGGAAACAGTCTTTTGCCAGATTTCCTCTGATAACTATGTCTACCAATGTCATCTGCATTTATTTCCCATTAGGAAAAAGCCCTGCTGTCACTCTTTTTCATATTCCCCGCCAACGCACTCCTGTCTCTTGGAGGGAAGAGTTGTGGGACAAGACGTACGGGGTGACCAATCTTATTTCTGCTCCTGTTCTGTGCACATGCTATGTGTCACACCACCATACTCACTCTGGCCATACTTACTTTCTCTAAGAAGTGGACTTCATCATAAATGAATAACTGCTATTTCTGTATATGGGCTACTGACTAACGCCTGACCTTCTCCCCCAAAAAAACTTTTTTTGCACAGTAATTGGCTTTGCAATTGTCATAATGATAACTGGACCTGGACCTGGACCTGCACCCCAGTTCAGGAACACGTCAGGTTGTTCTATTCTTCCTTACAGTCAATCCTGCAAACACTTGCCTACAGGTGAAGATGAGCGCTGACATTTTATTAGAGAAACACATCGTGGATTCAGGATACATACCTGATTGCGCTTGCAGATAAGTGACCATAGGAGCCACTGGCTGAAGAGCTGCTACGGGAATTATTGAGAATCGTGACCAAGGAGTTAGGAGATGTCCTTATCATGGTCTGAAGGTCAAAGCTATGATCAGACAGTGGTGATATGGACAGGGTACGCTTCCGGCTCGGCCTGGCTGACAGTCTGGGGCTGGGGAATCTGGCACCTGTTATATAAACAAAACAGAACCTCATTACCTCCAGTTGTACTCGCTACCTGTTATTTACTGCTCCTCACCTGCGTGGAAGAAGTGAAGGATACGAAGCCATAAACTCGTGCTGACAAGCGCCTCTCTTCCCACTTGCGATCTACTCGCGATAATTGAGGAAATTAGGGAGAAATATTTATCTTCCAGCGGCTTACCTCAGGGAGCTCTGTTTATTAACGTGCAGGCAAAATGATAAACTGCTAAACAAAAGGGAAAGACTTTTATGTGTTACCCCTCTCATTTCTAGTGATTTATGAATCTGACGGCTGCTTAGATATTCCCATCATTAATTCACCACAAGCGACAAAGACAGTGGTTCCCACGGTTACACAACATCCCCTACTCCTCCCCCCCCCCACCAACCTGCACCATTTTAAGGCAATGAGCCAAAGGACAAAAATGAATTAAAGTATCCTAAGATGGAAAATTCAGCTCAGTTATGTCCCCATTTCCCCATGATTTGTGCAGTTATCTGATCTATGGTACACTGAAACTTTACTAAAACAACTTACAAGTAATTACCCTAAACCAGTAGTCCTCAATAAGGGATGATTTTGCCTCCCCCTCCCACCCCGGGACACTTGACATCTGGAGATATTTTCAGTTGTCAAAACTCAGGAGGTACTACTGGCATCTAGCGGGTAGGTCCAGGGATACTGCTAAACATCCTACAAGGCACAAGTCAGCCCTTCCCTCTCTACCCCCAGCCCACACACAGCAGATACATATCTGGACTCAAAAGTGCTGAGACTGAGAAACACTCTCTAAATTTCCTATAATTTAAAAGCATAAATCTCAAGAAACATTTAAAATCTTGAATGCGGTTTTCAGATTTTCCAACATGGGAGAAAAAAAGGCCCTGCAAGCATGGTGATAAGATTCAGTGTGCCTCTAAGGCACTTTACTCCCCTCTGGAGCTTGCTTCTCTGATCAGAACTCGGAACTAGTAGGGGATAATGCTTTTGTGAACGTTTTTAGTCTCCAACAAGGTTTCACCAATGGAGTTCTAATCTGGAGGTTAGTAATTCACACTCAGGCATGTGACGACAGGCTGCCATCGTTTTTTACCTGAAGAATTAGAAATTTAATGTTCATTTGCATGCGATTTGGAGGATATGAGAGACTTTAAGTTGAGGCATAGGGATGAATGTAGCCCACAGGTCTGATCCTGCCTTTTCTAAGGTCACATTTACATTACAGAGTCATCAAGCTAAAGTTTAATGAGAGAATTAGAACTGAATTCCACTAGGTAAGAAGAAAATCAAGGTTTCTGCTTCATAGCAGTGATACACCTGCTTACAGGGCCAGAGTGATTTCAAGGCACCCAGATAACTGAAAGAGAAGGTAAGTCTTCTGAACAGAGAAAAGACCAGGCACTCGGTGTCTAGAAAATTCACTGGGAATGCTTCTCTTCAGAAGAAATGGGCTTTAACCCAAGATAACCACTCAGCATGCTTTGGTAATTTAGGAAAATGGAATAGAAAAGTGTGAAATATTATTATAGTTAATACAAAATAAACCACAAATTGGAACTTACTTAGTATCATCCACTGTGTAAGCCTGCAAAACCAATGTGAACAACAGATGTGGTACCTACTCAGATTTTTCCTTCAGGCATCTTTAAAATGATCTCCTTCATTTAGAAGAGTTTCATTACCACTTGATTTAGGGCACATTAGTATAAAAATAGCAGTCCCTACTATGTGCATATCATTTAGTATTTAAATCAGTATTTACCTTTATGATGACACCTGCCTTAAACATCCATGTTTTTACATTTACTCACTAGAAAAGCTTGATGTCATCAAAGAGGTTTTTCAATCAAGAAATACATTCTACTTCCAAATAACCCCAAAACAAACCATATTTATTGTCGACATCCACAGAATCCCAGGTGGTCATCTTTTTCAGTGAGACTCAGTGACCACTGCAGAGTTCTAAATAACAGGACGCTCAAGGCAGAGCTGACCCCTGGAATATCGATTATTTTTAAATCACTAACTACAGTGACTCAGGAGAGGAGAAGGCCATCTGATGCTACAAAACACCGAAGGCCATATGTCCCCCTCACATCATCCCAATGGCCTCCAAGACACAGCCCAGTGGCCTCCAAGACTCTGCTTGTATTTAAGTCGGTTTCCACCAATATAAACAGTGTGGCTTCCGGGGCCCCCATCCCTAGGATGCTCCTTACAGGGATCACTTGCTGTTATGTCCTTTAAGGTCACTATTGACCCAAATGGTACAATCAGAGCAATAAATCAGCCTTTTTAATTCTAATATGCTATCTGTAAGCACTCTCCTTCACAGCTGGCTGAAAGCCATATACGCCCACTAGTGGCATATTTAAAAGTCCTATGTTCATTTGAATCTAGTTAATCTCAGTTTCTACCATTACAGAATCCTAAGATCTGTTACAATGGATCAGAGTGATCAGCTCATCCCATCTTGGAATTGCCACTGCAGGTGTGAATCCAGCATGTTGGTATTGTCAGCTGCCATCAAGTCAGCTTCCAAATCATGGTGACCCCGTGCATGATGGGACAAAATGCTGCCCGGTCCTGAGCCGTCCCCATGATCAGTTATGGATCGAACCATTGTGATCCACAGGATTTTCACTGGCTAATTTTTGGAGGTAGATCGGCGGGCCTTTCTTCCCAGTCCACCTTAGTCTGGGAGCTCCGCTGAAACCTGTTCAGCATCACAGAAACATACAATGCTCCAATGACAGACAGGTGTTGGCTGTGCATGAGGTACTGGCTGGGAATCATCTCCTATGATTTAAATTATGAATAACCATCCCTTATGTTCTAACTAAATGTTAGTTCAATTATTTAGAGGGAAGTAATCCAGTACTCTCAGCACTTTCCAACCCCTGAATATGCTCATTCTAACCCCCTAATAATCAAGCAAATTTCATGGAAGCCAGCATTTTAGGATAGTGATTTGGGACCCTGTGTTGAAAGGAGTGAGTATTTTCAAAACAGCTGAAAAAGAAGCGGCTCAATTCTTCACTGATTGTACTGCTTCATTCTTAAATATAAGAAATATGAACCAGAGCACACTTTCTGCTCCAAAACAGATCTCTGCAGTCTGGCTTTCTGCTAATTGTTTTGTTCTCTATTCTAATAAAAAATTCTGACAAAGAAAAAGGAGGTTTCTTTTTATGTGATGAATGATAGGACATCTAAATTCCTATTTAATGACAATCAATTTACCATATACTCAGGCAAATTAAAACTCCTTTAATTAGTTTTTTTTACAGACTAAAAGGGTAGCTTCATCCTTTATTTAGATAAAAACCTCCATTGCCTGACTAGATGCATTTTTATCAAATAGGGAAGGTAATGTGGGCTGACCTTCCAAGGATTCTCTTACTTGAATTCTGTATTTCCAGATTTTTAAATAACTAATTTGCATAATAACACTGACCTTTTTTTTTCCCCTCAACAATCTCTAATTGAAACGTGGTTATGATGAATCTGAAATGTAAACTTTTTACTCTACAAAGCCAAACAACAACCTACCACAGGAGATGTTAACACATCTCTTTACTTGGTGTGTGGTGACAGTCTCCCCAGTGGAGACAGATACAGGCCTGGGGTCTCATACACTGAGGCAAAGGCAGTTAGTCCTTGGTAGTCAAGAGACTAAAATGAGCTGGGTGTAGTCAATTCTGACTCATGGCGACCCCATGTGTATCAGAGTAGAAATGCATTCCATAGGGTTTTCAGTGACTGATTTTTCAGAAGTAAACCATGAGGCATTTCTTCTGAGGCTTGAACCGCTAACCTCTTGGTTAGCAGCTGAGCTTGTGAAAGGTCTGTACCACTCAGGGACTCCCAAGGAGACTAACGCTATAGATTTACTAACCACTGCCAAAGAGCTGTCGCTATGAGTTGGAATTGACTCGAGAGCAATGGGCGATGGGGCCAAAGAGCTGGAGCCTTGGTGGCGCAGTGGTTAATAGCTCAGCTGCTAACCAAAAGGCCAGCAGTTCGAATCCACCAGCTGCTCCTTGGAAACCCTATAGGGCAGTTCTACACTGTCCTGTAGGGCTGATATAAGTCTAAATCAACTCAATGGCAATGGGTGTGGGCCAGAGAGCTAGAGCCGCTGGGTCATGCAAACAGTTAACGTGCTTGAAACCACCCTGAGGCGCCTCAGGAAAAAAAGGCCTGGTGATCTACTTCCAAAAAATCAGTCACAGAAAACCCTATGGAGCACAGTTCTACTAAGAAACACGTGGGTCATCATGAGTTGGGATTGATTCAATGTCAAGTGGTGGTGGTAGCCAGAGAGCTGACAAATGCATATCCTTTGTCACGCGAGGAATCCCAACAGACTGCAGACGGAAAAGCACAAGTTCATTGTTGCTAGGAAACACAAACAAAACTGAGGTAGGCATAAGCCCTACTCGAAGCCATATTGTTATCATAGTCTAATGGCGGTGTGCTTTCACTGATATATGACTTGGATGATGCTTTCAGCTCACTTCCTGGCACCTTGCAAACAGATGTCTACTTAAAAGAATCTGAACAAATGAGAACCCTTACATGCTCTGGAAAGTGATAACCATAGGCTAAATTATCTATATGTCTAGTTAAGTGACCCAAAGGAATCATTATAAGCCTTGCTGTTGTTGTCGATGCTGGCTGGCATGGAGTCAGTCCCTGATTCAGGGCAACCCAATGCACGAGGGAATAAAACACTGTCAGGTCCTGCACCATCTCTACATCAGTTGCATATTGGGCCGTTGTGATCCATAGGATTTTCATTGGTTAATTTTAAGAAGCAGATTACCAGACTTTTCTTCCTAGTTCATCTTAGCCTAGAAGCTCTGCTGAAACCTGTTCAGCATCATAGCAACACACAAACCTCCACTGACAGACGGGTGGTGGCTGTGCATAAAGTACACTGGCCAGGAATCTAACCTGGGTCTCTGGCATGGAAGGCAGGAATCCTATCCACTGAACATAAATCTTGAGGGACCCAAAACCAAGTGATATATACAATGCATTAAGTAACTCCATTTTCTATCACTGCTATGTACTAAAATGAAAGTAGACCCTTCTGATTTAGAAACTTTTGTTTTGTTTTGCTTTTTTCCCCTGGATGTAACTATTCTGACTCTCTCATGTATTCAGCAGCGATAAAAGGGCTTAGTGAAATATCATTTTTTATACAAAGAAAACATGTGAGGCAAAATATATCATCTATCATAAATAATATTAAAACCAAGTACAAGTCTTAAATTAATTAAAAGTAAATCAACATATCAAATTTATTCCCTTCTTTTGTTATTAAGACAACGGGGCAAGAGAGTTGTTTGACCAATCCATTTACAGCTGCCAAATGGCAATCACTTGTACCTTCCAGCTCACCAGTATCCCTGAGCTAAACAGGGAGCCCCAGGATGCACAAACCTGCGGGACCTTCCGATAAAGTGAAGGGAACTTTACCAGAGCACCAAGTATTGATGGTTGCTCCTCCTCCTCTGGTTTGAAAAGTTCACCTCATTGCTGGATCTTCCTTCAGTGTTGTGAAATAGCATTTGCCACCCCAAGGACTGTAGAAAACTGCCCCTCACTTACTATCCATGGCATGGAGATACTCCATGTGGATGGCCCCGGCCCCAGCAGTGGCAGCTGATGGAATGATGTCTGCATAGGGGCTGCGCTGGCCTGTCAGCAGAGCCATCTGGTGATAGTATTCTGCTGGGCTGACTCCCGCGTGGGGGGCTAGAAAAGGAGACAAGAGGGGTACAGTTACTAGTCAGAGGAAGGTCAAGGAGAAGTTTTTCTAGAGACAACGCAAAGTCCACTAGTCATACAGCCACATCAGCACTTCCTTTTACGGCTCATAAGAGCAAAGCATTTTAATTCTGATTGTGCTTTAACTGAAGCCTACCGGATATCTTTTATCTGAAAATAGAACTAGAGGAAAGGAATGGAGAAAAAAAACAGATTACATAATTTTTCATGTTCACTTACAGAAACCACTGAGAATTCGAAACGATTAACATGTATGCAGGCACATAACTCATTCCCATATTTGCCCCCCCCCCCAATAAAATATCAAGTCACTGTATGGCTCACGTTTCTTACAAGAGTAGACAGCTTAGACGACTCTGGTATCTTTCCAGACATACTGAAAATACTTCCCTAAGCTTCCTGAAAAGAGTCTGAGTTAACTCTTACTAACATGAGGGGCCTGGTTTAGAACCAGAGCTTCATCCGGTTTGTTTCCGTTCAAACTCCTGCTGAGAATCCTCACTCCCACCCCAGATATACTGAATCAGAATCTACAGTTTAACAAGATTCCCAGGTGATTCTTATGTATAGCCCTGGGAACTTGTTAGAAATGCAAATTCTCAGCAGAGGTTTGAACTGGAACAGGCGGCAGCAAACTTTAATAACATGCAGCTGAATGATAAGCTGCAGTTGTGTGTTCCATGATTTAATAGCTGTTTTTTTCTGTGATTCCCATTACAAAATCAAAAAGAAAAATACTTACCAATCTGTAGCAATTTATTGGTAGAGTTAGCTTTATAAGAGTGAGATAGTAATTGGTTTCCACTTGCCAATTTATGTGCAAAAGCAGGCAACATATTATAGTAGTTCTGAGGGTGGCCTCCAGATTCAGGGAGATATAAGTTCAAATCCCAGTTCTACTACTTACCAGTTGCATGAAGTTGTTGGGAGAAATAAATGAAATAATGCACATAAAGTGCTTGTTGTTTTCGTTGTGTGCCGTCGAGTTGATTCTGACTCATGGGGACCCTATAGAAAAGAGCAAAACTGCTCCGTAGGGTTTCCTAGGCTATAAATCTTTACGGGAGCAGATCACCAGGTCTCTTCTCCTGCAGACTGCTGGTGGGTTTGAACCGTCAATCTTTTGGTTAGCAGCCGAGTGCTTAACCACTGCACCACCAGGGCTCCTGCATAAAGTGCTTAGCACATGGTATACAATCAGTAGAAGTCTGCCAAGTCTGCCTTATGTAGAAAGGTAGACGTTTTAGCAATTGGGCTATGTATGTTTTACATTAATGCCATCTACTTTTTATCTATCATATGGGATAATGATACAGAAAAAGAAATTGTAGACTCAAAGAGAGAAATATTAGTGACATTAACTTTATTTGATTGCGTATTAAGTAAGGCAGGAAAGGGAAGCCAGATCGATCAATCGGAGAATGTTTTATTCAGTTATCTTCCAATGCTGCTGAAGGAAGATGACAGGCTTCCTTTTTAGTAGATTAATGAAAGGTAACACTTTCCACAGGCCCAACGAAATTTCTGTGAGCCAGGCGTAATTCCAAATCCTTTGGTACTGGCCTCCCCCATCCCTCTCTCCCTGCCTATTCATTGCCTCTGTCAATCATCTTCATGCACTCCCAATCCCTCCATGGAGACGATGCTCCATTTCTTCCACTGTAAAATCAAATCCGAAGCAGAAAAACCCAGCTTAGTTTTAAAATGTGAATCTTGCCCAAATGACAAAACTTATTCCTTAGGTACAAGTATATTCACTGCTCCGAATTAGAAGAAAAAAAATGAGCTAGCAGCTGTTGCTTGAGGACAACTATTCCTGGAAATACCATTCAGTCTCTGTTTACTGAGAAACTTCATGAAGCTTCCCACCACGCTAACTAGCTGTAGGAAGTATTTATGTGGATAACATGGACAGTGCACAGAACTCACATCAAACACAATGCTCAGTGCAATGATGTGCATGGTATTTCTCTTTGCTTTGAAACAAGCAGCAGTCATATGCCATCTGTTGCACAGAACTCACAACCCACTATCTGCAATTAATAAGGCTTATACAATCCCGAACTTCAATTTAGGTTCCGGCAACTGTGGGAAAATGAATTAGTGTATGTGCGCCAGAGATGGGAAATACTTTTCCTGAATCAAAGGAACGGTTTATACTTGACAGTCTGGGAATACACAGCTCCACTTAGAAAGAGCCACGTGAAAAGGAATTAATTGGGAGCCTGATAGAACCAACTGGAATTTGATCCTTGAGATCCTAAAATGAGCATCTCATACTATAGAATTAAAGCCTAAGTTCACTTCTTTTTCCCCACCACATCCCACTCCTAGTTTGCATCTCGCACAGGTCTGAGCCCTCGTGTTTTCTAAGACCTTGCTTCTTAGAGTGGAGCTCAGCATTGGTATCACCTGGAGCTTCTCAGATGTGGGAAATCTTGGGTCCCACCCAGACCCAGCAGAGGCAGAATCACATTCTGACAGGACCCAGGTGATTCATATGCACATTATGGTCTGAGAAGCACTGCTCTAATTAAAAAAACCAAACCTGTTGCCATCGAGTTAATTTCGACTCATGGCGACCTTATGGGACAGAGTAGAACTGCCCTATAGGGTTTCCAAAGAGCACCTGGTGGATTTGAACTGCCAACCTTTTGGGTAGCAACGGTAGCTCTCAACCACTATGCCACCAGGGTTTCCACTGCTCTAGTAGAGACATACGAATGTGCATAAAGAAAGAATGCAATCCTAAATTTGTCTGGTCTGGAAGTTTGACCATTCAGGTGGCAGAGCTTTCCACAAATAAGGAAGGAGACTAATCGCATACGTATACATACACATTTACATATATATAGTTTTTATGTATATACATATAAATGTATATAAATGTGCCTCTCATACATACAGAAAAGGGTGTTCATCAGAAGCTGAACAAAATACTCAGCTTACACATGTACACTGTGTGAACGGTGACAGGGCCAGTCTAAATGCATGTGGAGCAGCAGAACAGAACAGCAAGGATTGTGGAGTCAAAGAGATCTGGCTAAGTCCCTCCTCTAGCCACGGGACAACCAGTTTGCAAGTTACTTGGCCCCTCTACACATTGCTATCCTCATCTGAAAATGGAGATAATAACACTAACCTTATCCATACAACCAACTAGTTGCTGTTGAGTTGACTCTGACTCATGGTGATCCCATGTGTGTCAGAGTAGAACTGTGCTCCAGAGGGTTTTCAATGGCTGGTTTTTTGGAAGAAGATTGCCAGAAATCTGGGTGGACCTGAACCTCCAACCTTTCAGTTAGCAGTCGAGCACATTAACCATTTGCGTCACCCAGGGACTCCCGAAAACCTCATGTTGTTTTCTTTAGCTTCTGTCAAGCTGGCCCCTGACTCACGGAGACCCTATGTGTTATTAAGTAGAACTGCTTCACAGGATTTCCTTGGCTGTAATCTTTACGCAATCGGATCACCGGACCTTTTCTTTTGGGTAGGTGGGTTTGAACCACCAACCTTTCGGTTGGCAGCCGAGTGCGTTAACCATTTGTACTACCCAGGGACCCCACCAACCTCACAGAGAAGTTACAGTGCTAAGATGAAATAATGCATTTATAGCATGAAGAGCATGCGGGAGACATTCATTACACATTAGATCAACTTTATATAATGTACCAGGTGAGGTGGGCAGCACAGGAGGAGGTGATACAATCTCTGGAAATACAGTTGCTGTGACTTACCGTCAGTGGGGCTCAGCCCCCGGGCTGCTGAGATCATGGACAGGGACGGGCTGCTGTGCAGGGAGCGGATGTAGTCCATGTAAGGGTTAATGTAGGGATGTGGCGGAGTGAAGGGAGATTCGGAAGCTGCAGTGGGGTTCCGGTGTGGGGAGATCCTGATGAAGGGGAGGTCCGAGTACGTTGGGCTACTAGATAAGGCAGAAGGCCTGGGTAAAAAGAAAACCAGACACGAGAGGTATGCATGAGACAAATATCGCCATAAATAGAAGCTCTATGAAAGAGAATAAGATTTTAAAGGAACCCAAGATGCCTTAGGGGGAAAAAAAAGTCAGGCATATCCATTTTCAGTTATTATGTTAAAATCACAGTGCCATAATGCAGGTAGAATGCTACTATGCAATTATTTGGGCAAAGAGAATTGGCCTTTGAGAAATTCCATGGAACTGCGAATACATGAAAATAAAAATCAGTCTCTGGCTTTGCCCATGAGAAAAAATTCCAAAAAAACAGGCATTTGGGCTTAAGGTAGTTGCTGCAATTATATTTTCCATTTGGCGCCAACATTTACTCTGTCACTATTTAAAGGTTACCTCTTACTATCATGGTGCTGTACTAACAAGAAGAAAGAATGCAATCCCAAATTTGTCTGGTCTGGAAGTCTGACCATTCACATGGCAGAGCTTTCCACAAATAAGAAAAGAGACTAAATGCAAAAGTCTGTAAGAAATGTGAAGTCAGACACTATCCATTCATGCACTTTACCGCTAAGGGTCTGGCGGCTGTGAGTAAAACCAGTTTTACAGAGCTTAGTGTCACCGTTTGGAAGGCGGCTGCTTCTCCTCCTCTCTGTGAGGCAGCACTTAGAATCAGCTTTCTGCTCACTCCAGCTTTTCATGTGGCATCCTGATTAGCCAGGTTCAGTGAGCAATCAGTAATTAAGTACTCCTGGGGTTAGAAAGTTAGAAAAGACTGAGGTTTTGATCAAGCTAATACCTTGGTTATAATGAGTTAAGGCTAGAATGGAAGCTTTGGGCTAAAGAAAAAAAACTCTAAAAACACCTTGCTAGGATACTCTGATCTGCTCTCGGGGATTCCTTCCCAGCCCGAAATCCCCAGGAAAGCCAATTTTAGAACGGTCAGTCTGTGTAGCCACCTCATTGCCTTGTTCTTGCTCTAATAGAAAACGTTTTGTGTGGCTAATCCAGTGAACTGGCTGGGACAGGCTAGCTACTTGTGCTCTCTGTCTTTCTCATTCACAGATGGAATGGCCATAAAAAGGAGAGGCCGTGACAGAGACAGATCTATGGAGAACAGCAAATTCCTCTAAAACCACTGGCTTAGGAGTGAAATGAAAAGGCAGGGAAAGGCATTTTCTCCTTGTGCCCCTCCCAGAGCAAACAGGCACTGACGGCCGGGCCTCTAGCCCCCATCACCCTGTCAGAATATAATCTTGGGAGAAGCCAGTTCCACTAACTGCACAGCTCAGGCCCTGAAATAAATGAAACCAAAGATCAGATAATGAATTTTCTCTCAGTGGAAAATAAAAGCAGTTGAAATATAGGGGTAGAGGATTTTCTCACTTGCTCCTTTCTTGTCTTTCATTCTGAACTAAAAAAAAAAAATCTTTTTTTTATTCAGATGCTACTTCTGATGAACTGCAAATAAAAATCCAGAGTTTTCTAAATTGACACGTGGGAAGAGTGAGAAGTCGCTGCTAGAAAATACCTGTTTCTTTTCAAAACAACCTGAGGCTTTCATGTCCCTCAGAAAGTAATACATTGCTTGTATTTTAATAGAAATCAGCCTAACCTATTAATCCATCCAATTTCAGCTCTTTACTACAAGACAAGTGAGCTCTGTGTTGATGATGAAATCATCGCTATGATCCATTTAAACATGCTTGTTATGTTAGAGGGCAGAGGATGTTCAAATTCATTAATCCATTTTCTACCAGAAAGAAAAACCAATCTTTCCAATTGGATTGAAAAGTAATTATTACAAAATACAAACTTATTTGTGCACATATGCTTAGAAACCAGCATAGCGGAAACGTAGAGAACTAAACGTTTCAAGAAATCTCAGAGATGACACCTCCTAGACAAGCTTTGGGGGCCGGACACCCGGGTTTGATTCCTGGCCAATGCACCTCATGTGCAGGCCCCACCTGTCTGTCAGTGAAGGTTTGTGTGTTGCTGTGATGCTCAACAGGTTTCAGCAGAGCTTCCAGACTAAGATGAATTTAGGAAGAAATTTCTGGCGATCTACTTTCAAACATCTGCCAATGAAAGCCCTATGGATCACAACAGTCTGATCCTGTTGTTTGTCGGGTTGCCCTGAGTCGGGGGCCGACTCAACGGCAGTCAATAACAGCAAGACAACCTTTCAGGGTCCCTGAGAAACTCAGTCTGAACAATATGAATGAAAAAGCAGTCAAGGCAATGTCATTTCTTTCTGATTTTGTCAATTTCGGGAAAAATTCGAACCTATTATTTTTTTCAAAGTCCAGATTTGAGGAGAGTACTAAGAATATTCCTAGAGGCCCAGATTCTATTTTAAAGAGTCATGCATGTGAAAAACTAATGAGCACCTAGAAAAACATGAAAATTATAGAGCTCAGCTTGGACAGCAACCAATCCCAAAGAAAGTCAAGGAAGCTGGAAGATCGGGCCGACGCTGTTAACGAAATCTTTGTCTGATGACAGCATCAGTGCTTAAACTGTAATCTGAACTATTCCTCCAAAGGAGTCCCTGGGTGGTAAAAGGTTAATACACTGAAAGGTTGGTGGTTCAAGGCCACCCAGGGGTGTCTTGGAAGAAAGGTCTGGTGATCTACTTCTGAAAAATTAACCATTAAAAACCCTACGGAGCACAGTTCTACTCTGACACACGTGGGGTCGTCATGAATCAGAGGATTTTTGTTTTGTTTTTCATTTCCCCAAAAAGAAATGAGATAACTATTAAGGGCGCTTTTGATGAGTAAGGAAGCAAGACCTGTTCGTATCTTCTCTGGCAGGACATTAGGATTCTATTTCTCTTTCGCACACTAGTAAGAAGCAACATCAGAGAAGAAGCTTCCTCCAGGATTTGGAAACAAAGTCAGGAAAATTCACCCCCACTATCGTTAATCTGGAGCCCTGGTGGCAGAGTGCCTAAGAACCCGGCTGCTAACCAAACGGTCGGCAGTTCGAATCCACCAGGTGCTCCTTGGAAACCCTATGGGGCAGTTCTACTCTGTCTTATAGGGTTGCTATGAGTCAGAAGCGACTCGACGGCAACAGGTTAAGTTTTCTGGTTTGGATCATTCACGTGATCTGTCATATTCATGCTTGTCCCTTCCAGAGAGATGATGCTGAAGAGATATGAGAACACCTATTACCAAACAGAGTAGCTGGGACATAGTCTTTAGACATGAATGCAAGTAAGAAAACTAAAAGTTAACTGATTGGCCTAAACAAATAAACCATCTAGTAATCAAAGGCCACCCACTCCCAGTACGTGAATAGGAAAATGTTTACTAAGAGGTGCAGCATATCATCAGAACAATGACACAAGGAACAGGCACAGGTTCTGCAAGGGACCCATGTGGCGTGAATCCAGCTGTACGACCTCAGCCACTACACCTACCCTCTCCTTTTCCTTAAAGATCCAATGGGGAAAATATCTCCTTCATAGCATGCCTTAAGGAGTTAACGTAGGTAAATCTTTATGCACAGAGCATTCACTGTTGTTAGCTGCTCTCGTGAGTTGGCTCCCAGCTCATGATACATCAGAATGAAACGTTACTGGGTCTTGCGCCATCAGAACAATTGGCTGGGGAATGGATCGTTGTGTTGCACTGGGTTTTCACTGGCTGATTTTCAGAAGTTGATAGCCAGGCCTTTCTTTCTAGTACCTCTTGTCCGGAAGCTCCGTTAAAATCTGTTCACTATCATAGCAATATGCAAGCCTCCACTGACGGATGAGTGGTAGCTGTGCATGAGATACATAGGCTGGGAATCGAATCCAGGTCTCCCACACGGAAGGTGAGAATTCATATAAATACACACACACACACACGATTACATATACATATAAAATCATATGTGATATACAGCCACATACTCTGTGAATATATTCTATCCTTATACATACATGTATAAAGATACATATATATATTAGGGGTGGTAAATTCAGCACAGTATGTGATTTACAGACATTGAAATATCAGAAACTTCTCTTCAAATCACATCTTACAGCTTTGCTCCCCTACCCTAACAGTGCCCTTAACGTACCTTCTTGATTTCCCAGAACCCCCTCAAGTAAAATCATAAAACCACATAAGGTGGTTAAGAACAAGAATTCAGTAACTAAATGCAAGGGCTCTGAAGGAATGGGATGTGAACTCAGGCTCTGTCACTTACTCTGCCACTTAAGCATCAGTTTCCTCTCACATAAAATTAGAATAACAGGTCCCCCCAGGGCAGCTGTGAAGTCTGGGAGCCCATGTGGGTAAAGGGACAAGCACAGTGCCTGAGCCCACTGAGAACTCAGTAAATGATGGTGTCGGCTGATGTTCTTGTCAGAACCAGCCAACAAAACGTCGTTTTCTCTGATTCTAAACTCAGCAAACAAGCTTTCGAATGGCAATTTAGCCTCTTAGCAGATACTGGTATTTCAGTTTCTCTCTGAAAGTTGGTAAGTTATTAATTCTGTTTCCACAACAGGTTCTTGTGAGTTGGGCTAGCCTGAGTCATTTCTCTAGTGCTGAAGCCTGACAAAATTGAGTTTCTAAACCAACAAAGGTGAGCATCCAACCTTCAACTACAGTGGCTCCAGCAGCCACATGATCCGGATGCAAATGTACACAAACCATAGTCTTTAAATAAAGTTGCTATTAACATTGCCTAACAGAGACACCTACAGTAAATTATTGGCAGCCAAATAGTATCAGATATTTTGTTTTTAGCCATAAAGCAAATCTGAGAGGGAAAGTTAAGCTCCTTAGATTTAATAGGCAGATGAGTTTTCAGTGCGGTATTAAAGAGCCATTCAAGGTTAGGACCAGAGGAGTGAAATCTATTAAATGGGGTGGAAGATGTGGGGAAGGCAGCCACAAAATTTGCCACAAAAATGACATATATTATTTTATAATAATTGATCACAAACTTGACCTGATAAATATTTGTTAAGTCTATTAAAAATATTTACTTTCATTGGAGGATTATAGCATCAAGAAAAAATCATAGGGGTCTCTTTGTGGTTTACATTTTCAGTAGATGTACAAAGAATGAACTGAAGATTATCCTTTTCTCTGTCTTTATGGCTCTCTGTTCTCCCCGGACCTCTTCTGGGACTATGTGGTCTGCCTCAATCATTGAAGGTGGGCACAAACCACAGAGCGAAAAACTAAAACAACAAACAAACGTTCTGGGAAGATCACTGAAACTTACAACTAGTCCAACAACAGCCATTCCATGCTGTTTATGCTGTCGGAAAAGAATATAGAGATATGCCTGTGATCCTCCAAGCTGTTGCGAGTTATCTGGGCTGCGAGGGCACTGCTGAGAATATACATTGTTCCATTTAACATCTGCATCTTGCTCATGTACTCTAGGAGTCCTGGTGGCACAGTGGTTAAGCGTTTGGCTGCTAATCAAAAGCGTGGCAGTTCAAATCCATCAGCCGCTCCTTGGAAACCCTATAGGGCAGTTCTACTCTGTCACACAGGGTTGCTATGGGTCAGAATCGACTCGATGACAACAGGTGTTTTTTTTTTTTTTTTTTTTTTCCCAACTACTCAAGGCTCCAACATTCCTACTCCAGGATAATGTCCCCTCTGTTGCATCCCACCATCTGTCTCTCCAAGGTCGTGATAACCTAACGTCATTTTGTTTTCCACACTGCCCAGTGTATAAATAAAGTACAATTTCAGATGAGAGAAAAAGTAAGGGTTATTTTGATGTTCTCCCAAAAGACAATAAAGCAATATAAAGATGTTTGTTGCTGTTATTGTTGTCTGTGAAAATAATTTGAATTCAGATTAATTTTTCTATAAGGTCATGAAAAGAGAAGAGGATTCTTATTAGAGCATTTTTTAACAGCATACTATAATAAACTTAAAAACAAAAACACATATTGTAGAGAATAACTAGACTTCTTAGCTAGAATGAAATATTATTATATAATCTAATTTGTTACTGCCTTTTCATCTATCTTATTGGGTTACTAAAATGCCAAGATTAAAATCACAGTGTTTAATCACTTGCATTACCCATTACGAGAGCATTAAACAAGGTTTATATGCTGGATTATTGCAATTTGCTTTCACATTGCTCGGAACACTGGAAATACCACTTGCATCTCTGTAAGAGTGCTCCCACTATCAGAAGACCGAACCATGTTGCTCTTTGGAATAACAAGTTTATTTTTTGTTTTATTTTTTACATAGCAAGTAAATACTCTTCCTGATGTTCAAGCAATGGCCTAACACAGAACAAAGACCAGTTACCCCTTATAATACATTTTTAACCAATAAATTAATTATTCAATAGGCACAAAGTTTTAATAAATCAAAATTTGTAACAAAAATTTTGTTTTCCATATAGCAAAGGAAACAAATAAGATGGCCAGGAAGAATCTACTAGATACTGTCAGGAATTCGCACATTTTAAGACTTGTCTTTTCATCTATTTCAGGTCAGCTTCCAGATAACCTCCTCCCCAGAATCATCATGTGACCCTGAAAAGTACAGACAGTTGGGTTGGTTACTTTCCGTTGTCCACGCCCCCATCATAACCCCCGCAACTTCTGCATGGCCTCCTGGGTAATGGGTCTTTACGGTCTGAATCAGCTGACTCTCCTTCCCGCTGGGTTCAGCTAATGGGAAGCCCCGGCAGAGTTGGCAGGGACATCTGCTCTGCTAGCTGTGGTTCTGTAATGATAATATCCCTCCACTCAAGCAAACCGCTCCTGATAGGTGACCCCAGCTCTAGCCCTCACTGAATTACTCTTCCCTTTGTTTGCCCTTTCAGGTTAGTCCCTAGGGGCTTTATGAAGGAGCCCTGGTGGCACAGTGGTTAAATGCACTTGGCTGCTAACTGAAAGGTCAGCAGTTCGAATCCATCAGCCCTTCTTGGGAAAAAGATGTAGCAGTCTGCTCCACTGAAGATTTACATCCTTGGAAACCCTATGGGGCAGTTCTACGCTGTCCTACAGGGTCACTCTGAGTAGAAATCGACTCCATGGTAAGAAGTTTTGTTTTGTTTCGAGTTTTGAGGGCTTTACTGGGTAATGCAAATGGTTAAGTGCTTGGCTACTAATCATAGTGACCCTACAGGACAGAGTAGAACGGCCCCATAGCGTTTCCAAGGAGTGCCTGGTGGATTCGAACTGCTGACTTTTTGGTTAACAGACACAGCTCTTAACCACTACACCACCAGGGTTTCCAACCTAAAGGTAGGAGGTACAAATCCACCCAGTAGCGAGCTCCTAGGAAGAAAGACCTGGTGATTTACTTCCAAAAGCTCACAGCCATTGAAAATCCTACGGGGTGCAGTTCTACTCTGAATCACATGGGGTCACCATGAGTCAGAATTGACTAAATGACAATGGGTTTATTTTTCAGTTTGGGGGGCATTATACTATCACTTTTTGCCCGCATCTCTGTAAATATTCTATCCATTAAACTGCTAGGACCCTGACTGATAGGTTTCAAATCCCATTTTCACCATCTTTGCTGCTAAAGAATATTTTCCATGAATTTTTCATCGACTAATGCCTTTCACAAATTTACAATTTGGATTTCAATTTTTAAAAACTACATGTGTAACTGGAAACCCTGGTGACGTAGGGGTTAACAGCCACAGCTGCTAACCAAAAAGTCAGCAGTTCAAATCCACCAGGCACTCCTTAGAAACTCTATGGGGCAGTTCTATTCTGTCCTATGGGGTCGCTATGAGTCAGAATCGATCCATGGCAATGGTTTGGGTTTTTTTTTTTTTAAATGTGTAACTACATACATGAATATTGCAATGATAGCTTCACTGGATACATTTTATTGAGAATTCATTTAGTAACAACCAGTATTTTCCAGGCACTTTGGGAAATTTCAAGAAACAATATATGGTGGGTCATACAGGCCATGCTCTCTAAGAGTTCATAGTCAAATACAGTGAAAGGCACATACACAAGATAAGCACCAATACAAGGAGTGTATGAGTCAGGGTTACAGATGAGTAGTATAGCCAAAATGCAGAACAGGAGGCTTCCAAGATGCATTTTGGTCATGAAAAATACAAAAGATGAACCATACTACAACTAAATGATGTAGATAAAAGCAGCTCCTGAAAGTGGAGGTTAGCATATTGCTTAATGTTTATATTAATGCTAAAGTTATGGATATTTTCTTATATGAAAAATTTAAGGGCTAAGGCTGATTTCTTCAGGACCAAAACAAAGAGAATTTTTTAATGGTAAAATCATTTTGAAGGATTTCTGAGAATGGCTTTCTTAATTTTCTTAAAACACTTATGTCTGAGTGTAAAAGGAGTTTATATCTACTAATGAAAAATTTCAGGATCCCTGGTGGCGTAGTGGTTAAGAGCTCGCCTGCTAATCATAAAGGTCAGCAGTTCAAACCTACCAGCTGTTCCTTGGAAACCCTATAAGTCAGTTCTACTCAGTCCTATAGGGTTGCTATGAGTTGGAATAGACTCACTAGCACCTAACAACAACAGCAGCAATGGGAAATTTAAGAGATTACAAAAAAATAGCCATTCCCATATCCAAGTTATCTAGATCTAACCAATGTCAACATTTTAACATATTTACTCCCGTATTTTTTCCAAGCACTAGTCACTTCTTAAATAGTCAAAATGAAAATAATATATTTTGAATTATATTTTCTCCCTTAATATTATACAGTGTTTCTAATATATTTTAGTAGTTTGTAAATATCATTTATAATTACAGTACAAATTTAAACCATAATGAGTTACCCCTAAACATCCACTAAAATTGCTAAAATTCAAAAGGGCGTAAGAACCAAGCATTGACAAGGATTTGGAGCATCGGAAACTCTCCAACAATGTGAACATAAGCTGGTGCAACCACTTTGGAAAACAACTGGATATGACCTACTGGAATAGATACATACTCTACGATCTCTCAATTCCTTTACTTGGTATATACCCCTCAGTCATGTGTGTACCTGTGCCATACTGCACTAGACTATTTGTAGCAGCATTATTCATTCAATTTAAAATGGGAAATCAAATATCTATCAATAATAGAACGGAAAAAGAATTCATACAATGGAATACTAAACAGCCATGAAAATGAATGAACTACATGCAGTAATACGGATAATCTCACAAACATAATACTGAGTAAAAGAAGCCTAGCACAAAAGAATGTAATATACTGTCTGGTCCCATTTATATAAAGTTCAATAACAAAAGTAAAGTTTAGTGTTGGGATAGTCAGCCTTTGGTAGGTGGGGGAGTGAATAAGGAGGGCTTCTGGGGCTCCAGCAATGTTCCATTTCTAGGTTTAGTTAGTGGTTGGATGTTTTCAATCTGCAAAAATTCATCATAATTCATTGAGCTGTATGTGTATGTTTTGTGTAGTTTTCTGTATTATTACCAATTGTTTTAAAAAGGATGCACACTTTTTTTTACTGTGCTTTAAGTGAAAGTTTACAGTTCAAGTTAGCTTCTCATACAAAAATTTATACACACATTGTTATGTGACCCTAGTTGCTCTCCCTATAATGTGACAGCACACTCCTCCTTTCCACCCTGGATTTCCCGTGTCCATTCAACCAGCTCCTGTCCCTTTTTGCCTTCTCATCTCACTTCTGGACAGGGGCTACCCATTTAGTCTCATGTATTTACTTGAGCTAAGAAGCACTCTCTTCATAAGTATCTTTTTATGTCTTGTAGTCCAGTCTAATCTATGTCTGAAGAGTTGGCTTCAGGAATGGTTTCAGTTCTGGGCTAACAGAGAGTATGCGGGCCATGTCCTCCGGGGTCCCTCCAGTCTTAGTAAGACCATTAAGTCTGGTCTTTTTACTAGAATTTGAGTTCTGCACCCCACTTTTCTCCTGCACCATCAAGGACTCTCTGTTGTGTTCCCTGTCAGGGCAGTAACTGGTGGTAGCTGGGCACCATCCAGTTCTTCTGGTCTCAGGCTGATGGAGTCTCTGGTTTATGTGGCTCTTTCTGTCTCTTGGGCTAATATTTTCCTTGTGTTTTTGGTGTTCTTCATTCTCCTTTGCTCCAGGTGGGTTCGGACAAATTGATGCATCTTAGATGGTCACTTGCTAGCTTTTAAGACCCCAGACACCACTCACCAAAATGGGAAGATACACACATTTTATGTGCACCAAATATAGCAATATTTTCCATTGTGATTTTAACCATTGCTATTAAATTTAGAAGACCAAAAAGATGTACACTTGTATTTTGAAAATTAACAACATATGATGCTTAAAAAAATACCATAAATAAAAAAATGATATATATTGCTGGTAAACAAAAAGTCTGGTTGACACGTTAGTCTAATTCAAAGTAAACTGTGGAAGGAAGTTTCTGTACATTAATTAGGGGAGGTGAAAAAGGTAATGCTAAGTCAATGCAAGGACCCTCCTGTGGAGAGGCCAAGAAACTTCATAACACCATGGCCTCCCAACAATTGAAACAAAGTTACATAAATACTAATGAGAGCAATTGTCTATAGCTAAAATTAATTTTATTCCTTCCTGAGAAGACTGCTAAGAACACTCTGCCAAATTATGCCTCTATTCTGTACTGTAAATATAACTCTATGTTAATAGATTAAGATTTCAAAGTCGAGAAAATAGTCCAAGAATTTAAAATTAAGTCTATTTGAGCAACTACTGTGTGCAATGTACTGTTATTAAAAATTCTTACTGAACATATAATATTGATTCAAATAAGAACTTGGGAGCTAAATGACCTCGCCCATACTATGAATCTTCCTCTGCCACAACTAATCTTTATATAAAGAAAGCAAATGCAAGTCTCTAACACTTTAGAAACCAGGGGTAGATTAGAGAACAAGTGGGGAAGACAGTATTTCTGATCTCAGTGGCAGTTGATACACCACTTTTTAAGTATGTTTTGAATGTTTTAGTTCCATAAATGCAGATTATCTTCAAAATTATTATTTCTAGCAGCCTCTTTTGTTATCTAAATGGAGTACAAATATTCCATACAAAAGTAGCCTTCTTTTTGAAATGTGTAATTCATGAAAGAGAAATTTTCTTTTTTTCTCTTCCCTCACTTACTGTAAGAAAAATAAAACTAGTTAAAAAACAAAAAAAAGTGGCATATACTTCATTAGAATATGTTTCACTCTCCTTTACAAAGTCCATAAAGATACCGCCTTGATGAGAAAAGAGCTGTTATCCTCTAGGAAGAGATGTTCAAATGTCCAGTCGTGATTTTTTTTCCTATCCCCAATGCCTTGTGGATAAAGGGACAGAGCACTGCCCTGACTGGTCCGACTCTAGGGCCATGTTTTCTACAGTGCTTCCAAACAGGATTGCACAACAAAGCACACAGACCCTGTTCTTTGCTTTCTTCCTTCCACAAGATGATAATTGTTCCTTTTCAAAAGCCACACCTTTTCTCCTTGGATCCAAAAGAGGAACAATATAGCCTCTTCTGTCTGATTCTCAGGAAACCCTGGTGGTTGTAGCAGTTAAGTGCTACAGCTGCTAACTAAAAGGTTGGCAGTTTGAATCCACCAGGAATTCCTTGGAAACTCTATGGGGCAGTTCTATCCTGTCCTATAGGGTCGCTATGAGTTGGAATCGACTTGATGGCAATGGGTTTGGTTTTGGTCTGATTCTCCTGCTCCATTTCTCCCTTTCGCTGGGAGTGTGCATTTAATTGACTCTTCTATATGCATCAGAATTCCAAGATCTTGTACCTAGATTCGAGTGTTCAGTGAACTAGACCTTCCAAAACCTGCTTTGCTCTAAGATTATTTAGGCCCAGCTTGGGAAAGATGCGGCATCATACTATTGAATTTTTAACAAAAATGTGTACGTGAAGCATTGAACCTGGTAAGTCCTCAGTAAATACTGGCACCTATGACAAACACCCTCATCACGGCTGCTGCTAGCACTGCTAGCATTCTGGGGTTGCCTAAGGTCAAAGTCACCTTGCTTTCTTTGCTTCCTCCTGTATTTATTTACCTCAAGAACTCCATAGGCAGTGAGCTCTCAGAGAACCAGGGTAAGTTCGCTGTTCTGATACCCATGGCGTCCTCTAGAACCACGTCCATCTCACCCTTCTAACAAAACAAACAGATTAAGTGACTTCATTTGGCCTTAGTAAAACGGATGAATTTTTTTTTCCCCATAGTAAATTCAACGGCATGGTTATTCTGTAGTTTTAGCTCAACAACTTCAATGCCCGGACAAAAGAGCAAGGGAGAGAGAAACAAAAATTTTAAACAAGTCTGATTTCTCTGGCACGCCCGTCAATTTTGCACTCATTCTACAGATTCTACTTTCTGAAATTTGATAAACTGCCAATTTCACCCCAAAAGCAGCACTCAAATTGACAGAATAATATCCTTTAAAAATACACACACACACACACACACAGCAAAGTAGAAAGCAGTTGAAACACAATAGTGTGGAAAGAGTGACTCATCAAATGGCTACTAAGTCTCATCTAAAATAAACCAAGTATATCTAGAAAACTTCTGGGTTAGTGTCAAAGTGTTATGTTTTCTAATAATGTAGAATCCTATCAACCATGACCTGCTTTTGTAAGAACTTTCGAGTGTGAGCTGTGATACCCACCACCTGTAAGAAAAAATGACCCTAAAGAATATGCAAGAGATTCAATTGGAATTGCTGATTTAATAAACTAAACAAACAAGTCTGTGCTTGTATCATTTATCTGGATATTTCAACAATTTAAGGTAAACAGATATTAAAAAGTCTCAAGAGTCCCCAAGCCAGGATCTGTTCTTTAAGTGAGAAGCCTCACAGCAAGCAGCTTCAGAGACTGGGTGGAAATAATTAATCAGAAACACACAGTTGGATTCCAACATTTTAATCTTTGCTTCCTGTTAAGGCAGCTTGCACGTGTGCCATAGAGGATACTTCTACCAAAGTCGGGGTGCATCTGGAGTTCTGAGCCAAGTAGAGTACAGGACCTCTGTTCTGTTTTAATTTATATTTTGTAAACGTTACTTCAAGAACCAAATAGAATAAATCCTTTATCAACAGAAGTCTGACAGGTTGAGCTTAGGCTTGTCTTCCAAAAGCAAGTGTAGACTTTTTCTATACTACAGTCATCATCATAATCCTCATTATTGTTATTATATATCATCTACTGACTAGAGTGTTTTCCAGAAGTGCCTGGGTGGTGCCACTTAGCTGCTAACCAAAAGGTCGGAGGCTGGAGTGCACTCAAACATGCCTTGGAAGAACGGCCTGGAGATCTGCTTCCAAAACATCAGCTACTGAAAACCCTGTGGAGCACAGTCCTACTCGGACACACACGGGGTAACCATGAGCCGGAACTGACTCAGTGGCAACAGGTAAAGAATGTTTCTTGGTTGTTTCTTTTTATGATGATTCTTGGCAAGATAGAGCTTACTTACACTTTTCCTCATTCTTTAATCATCCTTACTTTAAGTGATAATAGGGATTTCTGACAAGGGATTATTATTAATTATATAGATAGCCCTCCTACAGAATATTGAATATACCATGGATCGCAAAAAGAACAAACAAATCTGTCTTGGAAGAAGTACAACCAGAATGCTCCTTAGAAGCAAGAATGGTGAGACTATGTCTCACATACTTTGGATATGTTATCAGGAGGGATCAGTCCCTGAAAAAGGACATCAGGCTCGGTAAAGTAGAGGCTCAGAGAAAAAGAGGAAGACCCTCAACGAGATGGATTGACACAGTGGCTACAACAATGGGCTCAAGCATAACAACTGTGAGAATGGCACAGGACCAGGCAGTGTTTCGTTCTGTTGTACACAGGGTCACTATGAGTTGGACCCGACTCCACAGCACCTAACAACAGAATAAAATCCCCAAGGTTTGCTAGAGCCTGTGGCCCAACAGAGCCTCTTTTTGAAGCAGTACTCTCTTGAGATGTAACTGGAAGTAGATCTTGTAGAATTCTACTACATGATGTTGACTAAGATTTCATATACTAGGCACGGTTCTCATTATGCCAGAATTTTCTCCCCTTTGAGGGTGTCAAACAATTTAAAAATAAATTAAATACGGGAACAATGTCTATCTAACGCCCTGGGAAACAAGTTGTCTATAGTCTTCAATAGAAAAGAAATGTTAACTTCGACATACAGAGATACTTTTCCTAGGGTGCTTATTGCCATGGCTTCAGAGGGCTTTACCCGGGACCTCGAGAATATCATCACAGATGGTTGAAAATAAAGACTGGCCACTTGAAGAGTAGCCACAAAGTCACCGACCACGCTCCCTCCTGCACAGTGAAAGCCAGACTTCTGCTACTACAAACGCAGTTAACTGGCTGGAAATGTCTAAGTAACATGCAGGAATTGTTCTTTCATTTTACCCTCGGAAAACATGTGCACAGGACCACAGATTTATTGGAAACAGCTTCAAGGGCTTTACTTTTCTCATCTGTAAAATGAGAGGATTTGGACTCAATGATCTCTATTCCCCCCACTAAGCTTAAGGTCCCTTTTGCTCCCCAAATCCGTAACTTTGATGCCTCAAACCATCTGTCCCTTATCTGCCATTGACTTGCTTTTACAATTAATGTTATGAAGTCTGTTCCTTGAATAAACTTTTGTTTAAAATTCAGTGGAACTTCACTTGAGTATCATATACATGAGATCTCTTTTTCTATCCCCCCACCCCCCTTCTCTCTTCCGAGTGGCCCTGGCCATCATCACAGCAGCTGATGTCTTCTCTGGACCACTTTGGTCTTCAGCTTGACAGTATTCCCAGGAGAAATGATAGGGTCTGGATTTATGCTGATTGGTTTTAGATGGTGATGGATTACAGAAAGTGGGACCACGTAGCCAAGCAAAGGTTCAGTGCTGAACCACAAGCTTAAACACGAAAGCAGCTTTTACTGGTGAGTTCACAGCTATTAGATGTTTTCATATTAACAACATTTCCCCCATCCAGGTTTGTGCATTTTATCTTTATTCTTTCAAATCCTGAAATTGCTTGGATAAGAGAGAAGGTTTTTATATATATATATATACACACACATACACATTTCTAAGAGCAGCCTGAATTTTAGGGGAAATTGAAGAGGCTTTGTGTCAAGTACAGCTAAATCCAGCCTTTCCATATCAAACCTCTGCTAGAAAATTACTGTGCAGATGATAAGGCAGAAAGATATAATAAAAAGTGACTCTACTCAATTTACACTGCAATATTGGTATGACTGAATATATTTCATTCAGGTGCCTGATAAAATCGCTAAACTGTATTGCAGATAAATAGAGGCTTCTGTCAAGAATAAACACCATTAATCATGAAGTCTTACCCTCTGAGAGCCTGTGCTATGCGTCTGCACAAATACACCAGCAGAGCCAGCATGGAACACGTGCTTCCTTCTTTACACTGTTCCAGGCTGAAGTTGTCCTCGTTTTTTTATTTTGCGTGGTTTAGGCAGCAACAGCATTTTGAAAACATTCTCTTTACATTTTTAACTTTACAATCCTGCAACTAGATTCATTATTGCAACATTTAGGAAAAATCGTCTGGGCTCCTGGAGGAAAAAACTCAACAACGAAATAATGTTTTTGCTGATTACATACATACACACACACAGACATAATACATATTATATATAATGTATTTCATCAAAACTAAGGTGACGTTGATCAAAAGATGCAACATTATTTTATGTACTACTAAGGTAATACCTTCCCCATCACTTTTAATTTTTATTTTATAATTATTAAAAGAGCTCTTTTAGAACTTGTTTAAACTTAGGTTATATTTTGTTTTTTAAATATTTTATTGTATTTGGTGAAACTTTACACAGGAAGTTACATTCTCATTTAACAATTTCTGTACATGTTGTTCAGTGACACTGGTTACATTCTTTACAACATATCAGCATTCTCGTTATTTCCATTTTGGTTGTTCTGTTTCCATTAATCTAGCTTCCCTGTCACCCTTAGCCTTCTCATCTTGGGTCTAGGGTGAATGTTAACCATTTAGTTTCACCTAGACAATTATTTTGAGGAACACAGTACTCACAGGTGATATTATTTATTTTATGGGTCAATCTGTCATTTGGCTGAAAAGGTGGCCTCTGGGAGTGGTTTGAGTTCCAAGTTTAAAGAGCGTCTCGGGGCAATAGTCTCAGGGGTTCATGTAGTATCTACCAGTCCATAGACCTAGTTTTTTATCATACATCACTCCAGCATGTGCACCAAAAAGGAAATATAAGCAAAATAATTTTAATAAGAGATACCTGGCACTTCCTCATGATTGCTACTTCACTGACAATGATTATAAAATGCCGTAGATTGTAAGATTCTTCCCAGTTTCAGAGACATTAAAGGGTAAAAAACGGATGTGCAACTTAAAATCAATAATTTAAATACAGAAATATAATAGGTTAATATTAGGTAATGTTGCCAATTTTCAAACACCTATTACATGGGTATTTGACAGTGTTAAGTGCTATATACGTGTATATACATATACACATATATACACACACATACGTATATATGGTCCTCATTGAATCCTTGATATTATTAATCCCATTTTATAACTGATGAAACTGACTCTTAGATTAAGTAATCTGATAGTAAATATCTGAGCTGGATTTAAACCCAGCCTATGGTCCAAAGCCTATGCTTTTAAACTCAAAAGAATACTACCAGTAACCAGTTGCTGATCAGTCAGTTCCAACTCATGATGACCCCATGTGTGTCAGAGAAGAATTGTGCTCCAAAGGGTTTTAAATGGCTTTGCTCTTTCGAAAGCAGATCACCACACCTTTTTCCCTCAGCACCTCTGGTGTATTCAAACTGCCAACCTTATGGTTAGTAGTCAAGTACTTAACCATTTGCACCACCCAGGGACTCCCGAAGGAATACAACCTTAAGCCAAGCGCAAATACAGGTACATATGCTTAAATATATTGGTAAATGATTATAGTTTTTAATACAATAGGATGGTATGGTTTTCTAATTACCTTTTCACTCCAAATGGAACCTATCTGAATGAATATTCAAACTGTCCTCGGAGCACCACAGCTGCTCCATGGACTGATGGCTAAAGGACATTCAAAGTATCACTTAGCGAGCACAAGGAAGAATGACGAAGTATGAACAGCACTTGGGCAAGACTCTCTCAGTGGGTTTTCACATAAGGAAAGAGCACGGCAAGAAACCTTTTGGCACAGGAGAAAAAAAAAGGTACGAGGTATGTACGTGTTAGAGCCACAATGTTTTCTTAGAATCCACTTCTAGGTGTCCACAGACAAGGAAGAAACAATAAAAAAAGAAAAAAAATCTGAACTTTCCTATAATTATGCGATGTTAAGAACTAGAAGGGACCTTACCAAAAAACCAAACTCCATTACTATCAAGTTGATTCCAACTCATGTGTGACCCCATGTGTTCAAAGTAGAACTGAGCTACCCAGGGTTTTCTTGGCCGTAATAGTTACGGAACCAGATGGTCTAGCCTTTCTTCTGAGGCACCACTGGGTGAATTTGAATCACCAACTTTTAAGTTAGCAGCTTAGCAGAAACAAATTGGGCCACTCAGGGACCTTACAGATCATTTAACCCAAAGACTTTATTTCATAGATGCAAACAATGAGGCCCAGAGAGGTCAGGGAAAGTATTCATGGATATAGTTAACTTGTGGCAGAGCCAAGGATGGAACTCGATTGAGGTCCACATTTATTATGAAAACAGCTGATTAACTGGCTTTCAGAAGAGGATCATTAGAAGCCATGTGCCAAAAGAGCTATGTCTGAGTTTTCTTGAACAGCACTTTGAAACTCAAGACGACAACATTATCATGGGCTAATGTGATCAACATTATCCTGGGTGAAGAGGGGTTGTGCTCAGAGGTGATTATACAGCAAAGCCATAATCCAGTCCTGTTGTGAGGGATACTTAACTGTGTTACACAGGAAGTATTATGGCAGCTGTGTGTCGGCTCACTGGGGGATCTGTTTCCAGAGCCCACTCGAAAGAAGGAAGTGCCTCTTCTAGCCAAAAGAGCTTTAACTCCTATCTTCCTGACAAATCCTCCCTGTGTGAAGAAGGACCTTGATCCTGCCAAGTGACTATGTTCATTTGCCAGAGAGAATACTGGGGAGAGACCTCACAGAAAATCTGTGGCCCAGCAGGACAGAACCATTCTGGACACTCACAGGATCAGATGCCAATGGCCCAGTCCAAACCAGGCTCTGCAAGAAAAGAGGACCGACCCCAAGGAAGCCAGACCCAATGCCCAGGTGTCACACCGCTTGGGGTCCCAGCTACTTCACAAAGAGCTTCTTGTGTATAAATTCGCATTTACACGACATATCATTTTCACCACAGATTTCGTTTTCAATCATTGCTGATAAACTCTTTAGTCTTTTTCAGAAGACCAAATTTAAAACTACTTCCAGGTACATGATTATTAAATGCGGATTCCTAGGTACACTCCACCTGCTTTTAAGAGTCACAATTCTGGTGCACAAAAAGATGAATAAAAACAAGTAAACAGCTACCTTATAGAACTGTGCTCTTAAAACAGCTGAATTTTGTCTAGTTGTATTACGATGTTTTACCAATACCTGTAATGAAGGCATAATTCATGAAAGAATCAAGTATCTGCCCTTCATTAATAGAGGTAAAAAAACAAATGATAATTCGGAAGTTTGTTAATCGCTCACCTCTGTCTAAATCATAAATGATACCTGAGAAAATAACCGGCATGCACAAGGAAGTGTAATGCCTATGATTAAGATATCGGAATAATTTTTATTATTCTTGCTCATTATGTCTACAGATGGCAATGCATATTGTGGAAATGATTATGAAATTCCTTAGAAATGTAAATTTAACTAAAATGGAGCTAAGGAGTTCCCCTCCTGCCCCACCCACAACCATTTATATTATTAAACTGGGCATGACTATAATAACCTGAACCACATTCCTCAATAGCCTTAGTCACACTGAAAGGACACCGAATGACTTAGCACCCTCCTCAACTGATTTTAATGCCAGTGATGATTCAAGAGTAGCCATGTTATTAAACTGGAATAAGGCACTACTCCGCTCACTAATGAGGTTAAAAAATGTCTTTAGGTCTCCACGTTAGAGGCACTTAGCAAGCACTTTGCTTGGCAAAGACCAATGGCAGGTTGGAGCTATGGACTAATCACACAGGCCGGAATCAAATGGGCTGGAAGAATTAGGAGACTTGTGGCTCCAAGGAATGTAATTCATGCAGAAAAGCGTTGTCAGAGCAAGGCCAGGGAACCTCATGGGAAGAAAGCAAAAATAAACAGTTCAACAAAGAAAACAAAGAAGGGCCAATCGCCTTTTCTAAAGCTTGAGTGCACTGAGACTTCAGTGGGTGCCTAGGACAAAGACCTCATCAAAGAACACCCTCGCAAAGCAAACACACCAAAGAATGATGATTCTTTCCAATGCACTCGGGGGGGGGGAAGGGGTGGGGGTGGACTGTACTTCTCATTCCTTCCAATTCAACCTCCCCATTCCCCCTTTCCCCCCAACAAGTGCAGAAATGACAAACAATAATAACCTCAATAACGGAAGTCTTACATTTGCCTGGGTTAAAAACTGTTGAACGGTGGGGGAAGTGAGGACAAATTTAATATGGTGTGTATATTATATGTCCTTGAGGTTTATCCTTTGATTGTTTTTCAGATAATGGTAAGGCTTTTGTAAGTGTATGAAGCACCTAAGTCAGAGGAGGCATCCATGTATGACACCACCAGCTATTCACATTCCAGAGAATGAAGAGAGATTCACAAACACTCAAGGACTTCTGCTTTGGAAATGGCCTCTCACAAATACTGCATGATATGCAGGGCCGTGTAACTCTTCAACTGGAGAGAACCCCTCCACAGGGCTTCCTGCAGCTTCCCACAGGAGGATGAGTTCTGCTTTAAACCCCACTCCCACAACCCCCCTATATCCAGTAGAATCTTCATTTTAGCTATTCTTCCTCATCCATTCTACATGTAGCACTGCAATCCTGAAACAAGGCAAATCAAAAGTCTGAGGTAACCAGACTTTGATCTTTAAAACTAGCTTAAAATACTTTAGGCTGACCTTCTTTTCCCCCTCTTGACTGTCTCCACTAAGAGGGAAGATCCTGTCGTCTTTTATGGACTAATCCTGACGAGAAGCTGAGACTACCACAAGAAAAAGTGGGCAGAAAATTGAGACCATGCACACGCATGTGTGTGTACACATATAACCAAAAAAAAAAGCCCGTTGCCATCGAGCCAATTCCAACTCATACCAACCCTATAGAACAGAGCAGAACTACCCCATAGGATTTCCAAGGAGCAGCTGGTGGATTCGAACTGCCAACCTTATGGTTAGCAGCCAAGCTCCTAACCACTGCGCCACCAAGGGTGTATGTATATGCATATATAATAATAAACAATACAAAATATTTACTTTGAACAAAGTCAACATGTTAGGTAATATATTTACATATTAATATCATCAAATATGATTCTAATAGTAATCTATTATATCCCTGACAAATAAGATACTAAAAGCCTGAGATCTGACTGCCTATCATGTGAATTGTTACTAATTCACAGTTTTAAATTTGTTCCTGAAAACTTCCACTGGTGTGCATAGTTTATGTTGAAAACAATGGGGGCTAGGAATCTGGGAGTTTTTTCACGGGGGGGGAGACAAGGAGTGAAGAGGGGGAGCAATACTTTGAATAGAGGCAAGGAGCATTTTATTAGTAAGCTGAGAATACTTTCTTTGAACTCTGTCTTAAAAATGTAAATCATATTCAAGTAACACCCGCTGCCATAGAGATGATTCTGACTCATAGCAACCCTATAGGACAGAGTGGAACTGCCCCGACAGGGTTTCCAAGGCTGTAAATCTTTATGGAAGCAGACTGCCACATCTTCCTCCTGAGGAGCGGCACCATACTCTGGTGGTGTGTCTCCCAAATGAGGCAAATCATTTAATTGCAGCGCCTTCTCTCCTACCACCTCACCCCCTTACCCCTGTAATAAAAAATACTGTTCACTTACAATGAACTTGGCAATAGTTAGATCAAAGATAACTATTTAAATGAGAAGTATTTAGGAGAGTATTGGGTGGTTCTCCATTTAGAGCTTAATTCATTCCCAGGTAGTAAGAGATACACATTAACCCTGTCAGGCTCCAGGGACGGGATTGTTTAATGCTTTGGTGTAGTAGTTAAGCGTTCGGCTACTAACCAAAAGCTTGGCAGTTTGAATCCACCAGCCGCTCCTTGGAAACCCTATGGGGCAGTTCTACTCCATCCTATAGGGTAGGAATCTCCTCTCGACAGCAACGGATTTATTTATTTTCTAAACTCCCACAGGCATAGCACATACTACCTGGGAGTGACCTGCAGTGCTGAGGATCACGCTCCTTAGGTACAATTCACAGGTACTGCCCAGTGAGAAGGAATGCCTTCACAGGTGAACCTTTAAAAGAAGGCTTTAACTGCAAGGGTATACACAATTCATTTTTATATTAGTTCACGCTTGGGGCTAACCCTCTTGTTCCTTTTAACAGTCCCAACTGAGAATTTCTTTTTAGTGAAGCTCTAATCTCTCCGTAGTTGCACAGAAAGTTTCAAATACCTGTTACTCTTTAAAACAATGGGAAATGCTGCATCACCCAGAATGTTAGATGGTTAGGTTTGAGGAAACCTATGGCTTTCGGTTAAAGATGCTCTTTTTTTTTTTTTTGTTTACTGGAAATGCACTTTCCCCTACCCTAAGGCAGTTCCTGCCATTTCTTACTTTCTCCCTGCATTCTACTCTCCCCATCTGTGTGCGTGTGTATGTGTGTATGTGTGTATGTGTGTGTGTGTGTGCGTGCACACCTGCAGGCAAGCACCTGCAGGATGAGAAAGAGACAGGGACAGAGGAAGCCAGAGGCACAGAGAACAGATTTAGCACTGCACTTAGTATTTTTCAACAACAGAGTTAAAAACCGATGCAATGTCATCCATCAGCTAGCTTAGGGCAGGGGTTAAACAGGGGACCAATAAGCCATTTGTTGATTTTTGTCAAATATCAAGGTAAAGAAAGGCACCCATTACAGTTCTGATATGCCCTTTACCAAAATCACAGCAAAACTAAAAGTGGCCAAGATTTTTTTTTTTTAATTTTTTATCAATGCACATATCTAATAAATGTTCTGCAAAATCACTCCTATGTTACTTAGGACTCAACAGATTGTCAAAACTGACCTTTCTCCCACTTCTCCCACCAAATATGCAAAAATCTAGCTAACCTGTTATTTAGGATTGAAGAAGTTAGCAAACAGGTTCCTGCGAATATTTTATGTTCTGGCGTATGAAGTTTGCTAGAGGCAGGGGTGGGGATGTAAGAATGGCAGAAAGAATGAATGACAGGCAGCCTTTGTTCCCCCAGGAAAGGTCTGCGATGAACTCAGCTTGCTAGGCAGCTAGAGGAAATGGCATGTCTTTGTTTAGGTGAAAAAACTGGGTTCTGTTACCTAAGTGAGGGGGAGAGGGCCACGTCTGAAGAGTTGCAGGCACATGGGTTCGGGCAGTCTCCATCTTATAAAACTAACCCGGAACTGTTTTCCCTTTGGGACAAATTCGGTTCAAATTTAATTTTTCGCGAACATGTATTTTGAAAATAAACGAAACAATGGCAGTAAATTTCTGTTTTCTTTGAAGCCCAGCGTAACATGAGCAGACACATTGTACTCAAAGAAAAAAGTCTGTTACAGTCCAGTACCTCCCAGGCCCCAGCAACAGGTTTGACAGCAGCCTCTATAGAGTCGGCGGCTTCCGGTTCAATGGACGTGAATACTGCAGTCCATATCTGCTCCCCGGACCAGTACTGCTGAGCGCCGCACAAAGAACGCAGGAATTTTATCCAAGACGATGACGCTCACACTCTGAATACGCACTATAATTAGGGCTTGCTTTCTCTGCAACTGATGACTGAATTCAATATTTTAATCATCAGAAATACTGCAAAACCCTCTGAGTACAAGTTATTTGTTTGGTGTTCATTTCTTACCTGCAAAATAAAGTGTGTACTGGTTGATCTAGATTTATGCTGTCAGCTCATTCAAATTTAAAAACTTTAGGAGTTAAAACTCACCCACATTTTTCATATGTGCACAGAGAACAATATGGAGGTAGTCAAAGGTAGTTTTTAAAAATTAGGCAAGCTTTGTAATTCTCAGTTACTCGTGAGAAATGATTACCGAATAAGAAAACTTATTTTCTGTTTTGAATTGACATAATATGCAATGCAGAATGTTGGGAAGAGAACTAGAAAAGTCTGAAAGAAGAAAATAGAATGATGCATGGCACTGGTTGTAAAAAAGAAAGAAAAACAAAGCGGAGAAGGGGGCAAACAGTGAGGCTGGAGAGATGGTGTTATTTTAGATCAGGGATTGGTAAACTTTTTCTGTGAAGGTTTTGTCAGCCATACTGTCTCTGCCACAGCTACTCAACTCTAACCTTGTAGAACTAAAGCTGCCATAAAAAAAGAAAAAGAAAAAGGAAGAAAAAAAAAACAGTTGCTGTCAAGTTGATTCCAACTCACGGTGACCACATGTGTGTCAAGAGTAGAACTATGCTTCATAGGATTTTCAAACACTGATTTTTTTCAGAAGCAGATCACCAGGCCTTTCTTCTCAGGTGCCTCTGGGTGAACTCAGACCTCCAATCTTTTGGTTAGCAGTCTATGCTGACCACCCTTAGACAACAGAGAACAAAAAATAAGTTCAGCTGTGTTCCAGTAAAACTTTATTTACCAAAACAGGAGGTAGACTAGACTTGGCCCAGGGGCCACAGTTTGCCAACCCGTTTAGATGATTGTTCATGGAAGACCTCTCTGATAAGGATTATCTGAGCAGCAAGATCTATGAAGTGAGGAAGAAAGCAATGGGTATCTGAGGGAAGAAGGTTCCAGGCAGGTACATACTGACATCTACTCCAACATGACTTCCATTCTATCTGTTATACTTCTATAATCGCTGATCATTATTCACCCAGGTTTTACTAGTTTTCCCAAGTGTGATTATTAAGTGTTGCTCAATATTCCACCAAGTTCATGTATCACAATTTACTAAACCACCTCCTGTGGCTAGATAGGTAAACTGTCTGGTGGTTTGGTGTTATAAATTCTACAGCAGCAAACATTGATGTGCGTCGAACTTTTGGGCTACACATAGCAGTTTATTAGGTCAAAAATCCTGAGCATGGTTGTTTATGCCTCTCTCACACTCTGCCATATTCCCACCCAAACAGGTCCTTCTAACTTAGGAATTCACAGAGAACAATGGAGCACGGTGACATTGAAAACTTCCTACCGGGTACTGTTAGAATTATTTGTGCTCACCCAGCAAGTATTTAACTAGAGTTGCAAAGTCTACAGTGTTCATTTTCACCAGCAGAGCACGGGGGTCAAGAGCAAGGGGTGTAGAATCTGATGGTGGGGTATAAATAATGGCATTACGCTCTCCTAGCTGTATAACTTCTCTGTCAAGCTTTCTGTATCTTTAAACTGAGGCTAATCATACTAACTCCATCACAGCGTTGTTGTAAGTACTACATGAGAAAATTCAGGTACAGTCTTTAAAACTGTGCTTAAAAAAACCCGCTGCCATCGAGTCGATTCCGACTCATAGCAACCCTAAATGACATGGTAAAACTGCCCCACAGGGTTTCCAAAGAGTGCCTGGTGGAATCGAATTGCTGACATTTTGGTTAGCAGCCATAGCTCTTAACCACTACACCACCAGGGTTTCCAAATTGTGCCTAGCCCATAGTAAAACCAGTTGCCAGAGAGTCGACTCCAACTCATGGTGATCCCATATGTGTCAGAGTGGAACTGTGCCCCATAGCGTTTTCCATGGCTGATTTTTTGGAAGAAGATCACCAGGCCTTTCTTCCAAGGTGTCTATAGGTGGACTGGAACGTCTTACTTTTCAGTTAGCAACCGGGCACATGAACCATTTGCATCACCCAGGGACTCCAGACCATAGTAAATACTCAAAAATGTTAGCTACTGTCACAATTACGTATTTTTTATGTGACTTGTCTATTCATTTCCTCCCCTTGTCTCTAAAATTCTTGTCTTTATTCTTCTTAGATTGTCCTTTTAAGATTACTAATTTTGTTAATTTTACTTCCATGTGAAGGGTCTGGGAAGCAGCAATAGATATACATTAAACGGTACCCAGTCACACAAGGAAGCCTGGGGACCTCTAGAACCAGGACTGATTTAATATCAAGGAATCAATTTGGCAGTGGAGAGAATCTGGAATTTTAATAGGCACTTCTAATGTAATCTTAACTCATAATCAAGATTTTGATTTGTGAGTCCTAAGTGTGCTAATTTCGTTGGCATGAGGTGACACACTCTAACAAAAGAAAACAAACAAAATCCAAACTAAAAAATGGCAACAGCAGCGGCCTAAGAAACAAAGGCCCATTATTATGATTGAAAATAATATTTATTTAGGTGTTACTATGTATAAGGCAAGGACCTGGCCTAGAAAAAGCAAAGAAATATACAGATGATATTTGCCCTCAAGAGATATAATTACAATCTAGGTTTTTGTTTTTTAAAATAAATCCAATTTTTACTTGTCTTTGGGGGCTGGAAAATCACATATAAACTTACAGATATATTTTAATACATACATACATAAAAAATTCACAAATCATAAAAATTTACTCTGACAATAAATAAGAGTTGGATGACGTTGAGATTTTGTCAGCTGTGGTAATAACTCCATCTGTGGAAGGTTCTGGGTTAGCTGGATTATCCCTGGAACGGAGATGGCATTTCTAGTCTGAAAATTACTGAGAGCTGTCTGTACAGTCCTTTTTTTTTTTCTTCATATATTCGCAGTATTATCTCACTGCTTCCTGAATCTGCAAAGTAATCATCTGAGTCCGTGTTTTCAAGCAACTGAAGCCCCTGATTTAGTTTAGAAAAAACTTCAGCTAATCCTTTTGCTGTAAAATCTTTTGACAACATCTCTCTTTCCTCTTCTCATTATTTCTTTCTTCTTCAGCATTCCTTCCCTCTCCAAAATCCATTAAGTCCTGATCTGTCAATTCCCCTTCTTCATTATCTATGAGCTGTTCCACCTTGGTGATACCAAGTTCTAAATTCAGCGTTCTCTCCATATGGACAATTTTTCCAATGATCTCTTTCATCACATTATCCTGATCAAATGCTTGGAGTGTGTTCACATATCTCAACAATTTTTCCATATCCTCTGCATGCATTTTTCTGTAACCTCCTCCCAGGAAGATGTACTAACAATAAGATGCAAAAAAAAAAACAAAAAAACAAAAACAAAAACCCCAAAACAGACGGTCGTAAATGTGGTTCGTCGTAACTCAAATACTTTGTAAGCTGGGGACTACCTGTACTATTAATTCTAGGCTTTAGGAAATGCAATATGAATATATTGTAGGGTTTTTTGTCTGTTTTGTTTTCGGGGGGGGGGGCATACACAGTGTTAGCTACAGTATTTAATGTAACCTGATACGCCATTATATTTTACCAATCTCAATAATGTTTATGGTTGAGCGTAAGCAGTAGGGAAAAAAATTACTTCCCTTGGTTAATTTTAAAAGATACTATTAAAATAGCCCAATCTAGTTATGTCCTCAAATACAATTACTATGTTTTGTTCAATCTGTATTTTACTGGAGGCTTCTCCAGGAATGAAATAAATGAAATCACTATGACTTTTTATGGGCCCAAGTTATAAGTGGAGCCCTGGTGCCGCAGTGCTTAAGAGCTCAGCTGCTAACAAAAAGGTCAGCAGTTCAAATCTACCAGACACTCCTTGGAAACCCTATGGGACAGTTCTACTCTGTCCTATAGGGTCGCTACAAGTCAGAATTGAATTGATGGCAATGGGTTTGGTTTGGTTTTTTGGTAAATTCTAAGTAAGTGTCTACATTGAAAGCTGTTTTTGAATAAATATTATATGAGCTCCCAATAAACATAGTACTTAGCACAATAAAGGTACTGAATTCAGAGAGGGAAGGAGGGAGGACAACCAAGCATTAGCTATAGTCATCTACCTGCTATTTCTTTCTCTAAACTTTTACTATAATGATATTTCTTTTCTTGGCATTTTCTCTCTCTGGGAAGAAATGTATTTATTCATATTCCAAACTTGCTGCTCATCTTCCCGCTCTCATCCCTAAAAGGTGGTTACAATCATGGGCCAAAGCCCTTCTTATTTTCCAGTGGTGATATAAATGGTTAAGCCCCTGGCTAAGGGTTCGAACCTACCCAGTAGCCCCACAGGAGAAAAAGACCTGGCAAGATGCTGCCATAAAGATCGCAGCCTAGGAAATCCTATGGGGCAGTTCTAGTCTGTAACATGGCACCACCATGAGTTGGAAATGACTCAACAGTCCCTTAACAACTATTACTTCACAGCCAACATTAAGGATTCACCATGTAGGGAGGTCTCTCCCTGAGGAGCAGGGAGCTGGACCACTTTTAGTGGAAGAGACAGCTCTTCTTAACTCAGGGAGAATGAGGCCGATGTGGGACGAGCCACATTTATCCAACAAACAGAAAAAGGAGCTGCCGAGTAGAAGGAGATATGGGCACTCATTTCCTCACAGAGAGAAAGAAGAAGCTGGAGTTTTTTTAAATGAATCAGTAAAGTAGACGGTCATGGCCTCCAGGAGGCTGCCGTGGGTCACAGTGCTTGTCGCTTACGTGTACTGCATTAAGGCAAGCACAGCTCTAGGGGCAACTGGCAAGAAGATCTGAGGGGCTGGAGTGATTTTAATGGCTTAGTGACTAAGGATCCTTCTTAGGAAAATGAATTACTTCACTCAGTATGAAGTAAATGGACAGTCCAAAACGCAATTCAAGTTGGTCCATAAATTAGAAAACCTTGGCTCGGACATGTTGTATATAAAAGTTAGACATTTTTCCTAACTGAAAACCCAGAACAAACGAAATCAAATTAGAATTTAAAACTACTTTATAATTTGCATTTCTACACATAAATCATATCTACTTTTAAAAAGGAAGCATGCTTAAATGAGGCCTGACACAAAAGAAAAAAAAAATGATTATCAAAAGCACACGCTCAACATGAAAGAGAAAAAGTACTTTCATTAGTGTGTAAAGCAGTCACTAGTAAATACAACTGTATTCTGTAACAAAGCAATGGTGGGGTGGGGGGTCACATTCCAGTTGTCTAAGTTTCCAACTGAAATTTTAAAAACAAGCAGCAACTTAGCTTAGGAGGCATCATTCACCCCCACAGATAGAATACAATAAACATACAGAGACAATCAAGAAGTAAAAATATACACATAAAAATACTACCTCAACTATGTGTATACGGATTCAAGCTCTGTCATTACTATCCCATATAATCTCAGTAATAGAATGGACATCCCCGATACTTTTTTTTTATAAAGATTTGTACTTCTCGCTATTAATGGCTAAACTAAACAAAGAAACTGTGGTCACAGCAAACGATTTGATAAAGAAAGCTAGAGATAGAAAGAGAGGGAGAAAGAGAGACTTCAATTTTCTATTGGTCATAAATCCTGGTGGATTCAGTACAGAATACCTTTTACAAAGAAAGGAAAACGTCCCCAGTTCTAATATTCCTTAATTTTCAAACTACTTGTATTAAATAAACACAACGCAGGAATAGCACATTTTATATGACAATCTTTATGTGACAGCTCAGGGCAGGTGACACACTCATTCCTTGTCCCACTTGTAAGTTCCCAACCTAAATTGATTTCCATTTAAAAAAGAGAATTCTAATAAATTTAATATTATTTCAGTATTATGTTTGAAAAAATCTGAGTTTCTACACTGTCTAACCAAAAATTGTGGATACCACTGTGAGAATAAGTAGGGTAAACTAAATGCATCCCATTTAACAAACTGGTTTCTTTAACACACATGGATGTACTTCCGTACATATTTATAAGGCTTGGTGGTTATTATTAGGCTGTAATTGCAGCTGTTCTAACACCTAATAAGCCATGGTTGGAAAAACAAAGGCAGGTTAATTTGTGATTTCCTCTACTCATTCAGAGGCAAATTAAGTGTCAAACAGCTAATACAGAACATACTTCATTTTATGAGATTTTAATTTAATTCTGCACCATATCGTTGATGCCTTAATACAGGGTGGTTTACCTAAAAAGAGGAGCAATTTATAAACTTCTTTCAACAGAATCTTTAATGATAGGATATGATGGTATAATTATCACAGCGCCTGCCCTCCTAGACAGAGATCTGTCAGCATTTCCATCATCAACACAAATCCTTGTTTTTAAGAGACTTACAGTTTAATTTTTAAAGTCGGCACCCAAGGAACAATTGTGTGTATAAAATAATGAGAATATCCCCAAATTCTGTCTTCTTATAATTAATATTTATTCCAAAAACTTAGTAAGCTCGCTTGAGCTCATTTTCAATCCATGAAATTAAAGACAATTATACTGCAAGCATTTTGGAACTCAAGTTCTAGATGAAGTCATTTTGCTTCCCCAGGTTACTGCTTTATCCCTCAGCAAAGATGTGCTTTTAAGATTTCAGTAACCAAGTCATATTCTCCTAGATTACCCTCAGCTTCCAAGATGATCAGAGGCATCAATTTAGCAATACCTCAAAAGGTACAAAAGCAACCCAGAGACCCAGACCTGAGCTAGGCCAGAATTATAAACTCTCAGTATTTTTCATGTCACCATTGCCTAAAACACTAACCCTCAGCATTTTTTTAGAGCTCTGTGCTTTTAAGAGAGCTCAACCAAAAACAAAACAACACACACAAAAAAAAAACTAAGCCCGTAGTCATCAAGTTGATTCCAACACTCATGGTGAGCTCATGTGTTACAGAGTAGAACTGCCCCACAAAAGCCCTGTGGGTTTCTTGGCTGTCATCAGTACAGGATCAGACAGCCAGGCCTTTCTTCCGTGGTGCTGCTGCATGGGTTTGAACCATTTCTGTTAGTAGCCTAGTGCAAATCATTTGCACCACCCAGGGACGTTAGTAAACATTATTTCATTGAACTCTTCCTGCAGTTTGGGGAGCTGGAAAAGGCAAATAGCTTCATTTACAACGCAACAACTATAACTTGCCAGAATTCACTGATGACTGGCAAAGCAAGAATAAGAATTCAAGCTCTCCAACTGCTCACCCACAGTCTCTCAGAATGGACCAATGTGAGTACTCACTGAGCACCTTCGGCAAAGTCCCTGTTGAGTGCTAGGCACTGCCACAAAGCAGGAGGCAGTGACCCTGAGCAATACAAGGCCAGACAACAGGGTAAATGCTACAATAAAGGTACAGGCAAGGTGTATAAAAACAGCTTCCGGGACAGTCAGCAAAGGTGACATTTGAATTAAGTCTTGAGAGTGAGTACAAGCAGAAGTTTGCCCTGCAGAGAGGGAAGCCAACTGAAGGCAATGCAGAGAGAACGCCACCTTGTAAAGGCACAGAGGTGTGCATTGCCCCAGCTTCCCTGAACCAGGTCACGAGCTCTGTTTCCACCCAAACCTCCAGGGTAGGCACTGCTAGTGCTCACCAAGGACAGGTGCCAGGAGGTCACATGTGACCGCCACGCTCTGTGCTCACGGCAATGGCATTCTGCTCAGAACCTTCTTGGACTTCTCTTTGGAGGCTCAGTATTATCTACCAGGAGTCCCAGGGTTGGTGCAGACAGTTAACGTGCTTGGCCGCTAACCAAAAGGTTGAAGGATCAAGCCTACCCAGAGGCGCCTTGGAAAAAAGTCCTGGCAATCTACTTCTGAAAAATCAGACACTGAAAACCCGATGGAGCAACATTCTACTCTGACACACATGGGATTGCCGTGAGTCAGTCAACTGGACAGCAACTAGTTTTCATTGTCTACCAGCCTTACATTATGAATCTTTGATAACTATACTTTTAGGCTACTAGAGAACAATTTACTCAATTGCTGCTGAAGTATACTACAGTTTGGCTGAAAAAGCAGAAAGTGGTTCAACAGTTACCTCTGAAATGCAAATTCCCACCAGGATTCTCCAGAACAGAACTCATCCTGTGGTGTTATCATTGCTATTATTATGTTCTGCCAAAGAACCAATATTGTGTGTTTTCTTGATAAAAATTCACATTCACATTTATCTATAGGCAAACTATAATGAACTCAGAGGAAATACTTCCGTCTAGCTTATAAACTCAGTTTTTAAAAATTCTTTATGACCTGATTTTTGAAAGAACGAAGATAAGAACTCAAAAATTCCACAGGAAGATCTGATTTAAATTACTTCATCATACAGACTTGGGTCTGGGAGGAATTAGCCATTCATGTTCCAAGGAGACTCTGGCCCTTGCATGCTCCACACCATGGGACACACGCTCATCCGAGACCCATGCGGTCCCATCTGCACCATAAAACCTCTGTATAATGGGGTGAGTTACATGCCATGTTTCAGCCTTAATTTGGAATTTCCTTCCCTTTGTATAGGGAGATTTAAAGTGACCTCTTAGTTTTATTTGAGAGTATTTTTAGCAAGCTTTAGAACCCAGTAAATACTTACTTGCATTCCAGTGAAATGTTGAAGTCACAAGTTTCTGCCTTCTGTCTCTATAAATACCCACTTTTCCTTTAATTCTTATAGAAGCTGTAGCACAGATTTATTACTTACCTCCAGGCAAATGTGCTCTGAAATTACAATTCAGTAATGGGAGATGGATCCAAAAAACTGTTGGTAAAATATTATATGTGTACTCGGGCATGTAGTTAGGATTGTTAATATCAATTAATTCTGTTCACAGAGGAGGACTTGTTTTAAAACAACTTCATTTTTCTTTGGCATATATATAATTACACAGCTGTAACTAATAGCCATGGAGATGCAATCTACCATCTAAATAACCAGCATTATTCTTCAAAGTATTATTCGTGCTTTTCTAACTTGACTGTTTCAGCATGAAGGGTGATTATTAAATATGACTAAAAGTATGCATCAGGGCCTTTAGCAAGGGACAGCCCCACCTCGGGAGTCACTCAGGTTGTCATAGTATATGACAGTTTTCTGGACAGGACTACAAAAGAATATCATTTAGTTTCCAAGTCTACTATTCTTTTTCCCCTCAAAACTGAGTAAGACAATATTTATTTCTACTGGATTTTCTTCTTGCTTTTCCAATGTATGTGACCACCACCATTCCTTCCTTCTATCTTTGTGTAAGCCATGTGCTCGACCACATCTGCCATTTTGTCGGGGTGACATTCCCATCAGTCAAGTAACTGCTGGTGTACACACCACAGGGGCTATGAAAATTTACCATAAAAATTTCATTACAACTCATTGTGATCCCTGAGATGGGACTTTCATGTACCAGAAATTTTAGCATGAAAAACTTCACATCTAATCTCGACCAAATACATATCTGAGTGGTTGCCTTCCATTAGGTCTCTGCTTTTTAATTTAGCATTTACAGTCCACAGAACACACGTCAGTGAAATATATAGGAAGTATTTGCCAGCCACCTAGTGTAAAAGGCATTCCTTGGGGAGCAGCAAGGATTTGCGTCAGTGAATCCAGAAACAGATAGGCTTGCTGTATTTCAAAAGTAAATCTTATACTTCTATCACATCTTCAAAGCCCACAAGACATGCCACTAAAAACAAACAAACAAGAAAACTTTCCGAGACAGTCGAAGTCAGCATTTTGTTCCATTTCATTGATGGGTAGTTTTCATACTTACACATGCAAGGGAGGAATAGGAGACGGATCGTAATGGTAACGCCCCTCATGATGTCTTGCATCAATTGGTACAGGCGGATGAAATGCAGGAAAAAGATGAGGAGGGTCTGAAAAACAAATACATTCCAATGTATATAAAGTGAAAACTTTGAAACACCACTGGATTTGTGAAACAACACTGTTATACTATCTCCGCTGCTTACGCTGAATCTGGTTTAACAATCTGTGGAAGAAGTCTTTAAGTTAATTATGAGGCTACATGAAGCCCTGCAGAAGTCTGACTGAGTTAATATCCCTACCTGAGAAAGTAGAGCCTAGAAATACAACTAAAACCCAGGCAGGAAAACAAGAAAAAGAAGATCAACATACATTCTCTGGCCAGCAAGAAAGGCTGGCCAGAGGGGAAGTGCTGACAAGAGGGGTCACAAAAGCAAAAGGAACAATAATTACAACACACTTATTTGAAGAATTAAAAAACTGTCAAGTGAATTTTAGACAAAGACATTATAATATAAACATCAGCTTTATTTCTCCCATATCCATGATACTTTTTAAGGGATGCTGTCCTTTCCAAAGTCCCAGCTAGAAGAATCCAGGGCAGATGTTCTCACAGATGGTCTCACACACACACACACACACACACACAGACACACACACACACACACACACACACTCTCTCTCTCTTTAAGCGCATGCTCCATCCTCTTCTCAGCCTCCCCTGGATTAACCCTCCCTAGCCCTGGTGGCAGAGTGGTTAAGAGCTCGGCTGCCAATCAAAATGCTGGCAGTTCGAATCCACCAGGCGCTCCTTGGAAACCCTATGGGGCAATTCTACTTTGTCCTATAGGGTTGCTATGGGTCAGAATCTACTTGAGGGCAACAGGTTTGTTTGTTTTCTGAAGTTCCAACAGAAGAGCATCAACTTATAGGTTGGCCAGAGAAACAAGAGATGAACTGACCACTCAGACTCAGGAATTCCTTCGCATGCAGACCCGCCTCCCCTTCCGTGCTCTCCCTCAGCCCTGGAGTTGGGTGTTGCATGGGGCCCTGTGTCTGTGCACTTACTTAAAACAGCTCCTCTCCCATGCACTCGCAGAAACTTACACTGATTATCTGTCTCTTGCACACAAAAATGCCTAACTAAAATCCGAAAATACACTTTTTTTTAATAGTGAGTCACTGTAAAAATTGAAGAGTTTTAACAAATTGCATAATTCAAAACATGATGAAATCTTATAAATGGCATGGTTTTTCCCAAGTTCAAGAAGCAAAATAAAGGAACTCAAAACCTGGAGCACTGATCCATGGCTAGGAGACTTATATTACAGCCAACATGCCAGACTCATGATTCAAACATTACCTTCCACGTGGTTCTTCTGGGAGGCTGCAAACATCCATCATGCTGTTATTGCCCAAAACATTGCCAGGGGTTGATATTTACACAGAACTTGCCCCAGAATGACTTCTAGCTTCTTTCTAAAAGTCTGAAGATTTTGCCCTAACCTCGAGGGTTTGTTGTTGTTAGCTGCTGTTGGGTCAGCCCCCGACTCATGATGACCCCATGCACAATGGAACAAAATGTCCTTCACCATCCCTACTGGGGATCAGAGTACTGTGATCCATTGGATTTTCACTGGCTGATTTTCAAAAGTAGATTGCCAGGCCTTTCTTCCTACTCCATCTTAGTCTGGAAGCTCCACTAAAACGTGTCCAGCACCACAGCAACACACAAGTCTCCACTGAGGGATAGGTGGTAGCTGCTCATGAGGTGCATTTGCCGAGACCTGAACCTGGGTCTCCCACATGGAAGGCAAGAATTCTACCACCGAACCACCAAAACCCCAAGCCCCAAGGGCAGCAGGGTCTAAAGGTAATTCCAAACAAGGCATTGCAAACATATTTTGAACAATCACTTGCAGTGGATACTGAACAGCTGCAGGGGGCCTCAGAGGCTGTGCCCTGGGCATCTCCAGGGGCACCAAGTACACAGACTAGAATTAGAATGTGAACGGCATCCCGTGAGGTTGGATCAAAATGCGCCCCAACTGTGAATTTTCTGAAGTTGAAAGTGATGATTAATATGTCTGTGGGTGCTGGATTCAGGTGGTTTTAATCATTTTTCCCTATATATTTCTCTGTTTTCCTAATTTCTCCAGCAAGCACCTTTTAGAACGTAAATATCGCAAACATTTTTTTCTTTTTTAAATTATAATACTTTACTTCCTTCACTTTGAACTTGGCCCTGCCTTTCTTGGAGGATCTAAGAGTATGGTTGCAGAAAAAAAATGAGTGAAAAACTATTACCATAACATTTGAGAAGCTGTGTGGTCCACCAGGGCGGGGTACCCAAAGTCAAAATTCGAACAGTTTACCACCACATCTAGAACCTAGGAAACCTCTGTGATTGGAAGAGGGCTATTGTCCTAAAAAAGTGCATTACTCACTATATTTGTGCATGCTGTAAGAGGACAATCAAGTTCCCAAATATACCTCACCGCAGTGGGAGGTTAGAGTTGGTACAGAGTAAGGGCAAGAATCATCTTGGTATTGTTATGCCATTGTCGCTGTGACAACATGACATACAGCAATGCTGAGAACTCAGCAGGTGAGGGATCTATTACCTATTACCGACCTGATCATTTCTCACATTTTTTACATTTTATAAAGTCCATATGCAAATATCAATCCTATAATATTAGAGAATACGTCTGCAATGCAAATCAGCTCCTGACAGATGGTTTGCTACATTTGAAAGTTTATATTGAAAGCTTATCCAGCAATGTTGGCAAATTCACTGTCCTGCATAACCCAGTAATCCTGACAATTAAAAGTCACCTCCTGAAGAGTCAAAACATCCTATTTAACCATATTTGATCAAACTTATTCTAAAATACAGATTCTTAAAACGAACATGAAATTGAGTGGGGTAATCTTTTTCACTAGTCTGAAAGCCTCAGTGACCATCTCTGGATTTTAAACTTGAAACAACCCGAAGCCGATTAGAATCAAAGCCAGGGTAAGGCGGACGGCCCACAAATATGGGGGTGGCATTTCTTTCTCTCCACTTTTTTCAGCTGTCCCTGTAGGTTGTTTTCAGCAAACCTGACTCCTGCAGACTCCTGACTTACCATGCACCATCTGCTCTTGCTCTTGGAAATCAGAGAAATAAACTTACTAGAACTGTGCATAAATTAAGCATTCATAAAGTCTGACCCACCTCCTAAGGGCTTCTCCCACACACCATTTTATATGGCCGTTTTGAGGGACGCTGTGACAATTTTTTTTTTTTTTTTTTTACTTCTTTCCTTCTTGGCTCTGTGCTGTGTTCTGTGTGATTAAATCCTCTCCACCAGAGAAGTGGGTGTTAACTGTACCTGATTTTCTCTGTGTGGGTGCAACTATGAAGTATGACTAAGTACAAATGCATGTTTTTCATAAACACAGGGGTCAAAATATGTGAATTTATTCTACATTTAATACATACCTTATTTATGGGGGAAATAACATTCATTATCTTTTATTCAAGTCTTTATAATGAAGTTGCACTGATTATGAGTACAGGAAAAAAGACCAACCCGTTAATCCTATAAAATCAAAAGAGTATATACCAAAGCAGTATAAAGTCTCTTCCCCAAGAAAGCCCTATTTCTCTCCATCTTAAACACAATGCTATCACTGACATTTACAAGACATTGCCATCTTTTTACTTTCAAGAAATTATTCTAACAGGATTTTCATATTTTCCCTCCTTCCCTATCACTCTCCCTTCTTTCTTTCATAATGAAAATGATCAAGCTCTGCAAATATATTGGAGAGGACAATACAAAACACAATTACTGGGGCATTTAGTAGTCATTTCTCACCGTGCTGAATCTATAAATGTTCTGTGAGCTTAAAAGCTAGGGCCAACTGAAAGTATTGATGCATTCTGTAACATTTTTTTTACCAGCTGTTTTTCTGTGCCCCCAAGAAGGGCTGCATTATGGAATTAGGTTTAAATAAGGGAACAGAAAATTAATAGATATGATCTGATTTCACTGAAGACATCTGGTTTTAGCATAAGTGGTTTACTGTCTCTATTTGTTTCCCTCTTGATTTAGTTTAAAATAACTTTTCCTGGTCTGCTGAGATCTGTGCAAACAAACTATACCTTGTGTTGGTTATTGGTGGAATCACACCTTTTAAAGCACTTTAGGGGAAAACGCAATGAAACACCCCTACTTCCAATTCAGGACACAGTTGGCCATATCTTAGGGTAATGAAGAATAAAAAGCAGTATGGGCACGTCCTTTAACACATGTGGCATCATATGACATTAATCCTAACACATTTCTCAAAAAGAAAAACCTCCTGAATCCTCCAACACTGAGTACTTCCCTCACACCTTGGTTTGTCGTTTCTATGTGGAAGATCAGCAGCGTATTCCATCACGGGCCCAGGAAGCTGTCCAAAAGAACCCACATGACAAGAACAGCCCATGTCGCCAGCAGCCACCATAATTATCCACCTCACAGTTTATTATTTACACATGAGCAGCGCAGCTGTGGAGCATCATAACTCAAGTGTACGTGTAATAAGTTACCGCACGGCAGCCATCTCCTGTTCTGGCCCTTGACAAAATACCACATGATGACTTTTCCAAAGTCAGGCTGAAACTGCTGAAGCAGAAGGAAGTGCCACTAAACCTAGCTACCTCCTATTTATCATACAATTTCCTGACTGATGGTTCCACAAACCAGCTGCTAAGTGCTGTGTACTCTACTGTCAGCAAACTAACGGGCTAAATGGAAGACAGAGAGAATAATGTGCAGAACTGGTGGAATCAATTTTACTGAGGGAATTAAAATTCTACCAGGTGGGGTGAGTCGGCCAAGCAGTGGTAAGCAGTCAACTGTACCTGCTTATGGTTGCAAAGATGATTTATTACAGACTTGCAGGAGCTTTGACTATTGTACCAAATTCCTCTTACAAAAAACTGAGATTTAAAGAGGGCGTAATATCGAAGGCTGGAGCGGAACAGTCTTTAAACCCTATAAATATTTAATTGGCTTGACACGTTTAAATTGAAATGCATAGTAAAAATGTTTGTGCTAGGTATAGTTGTCACTCTTCAATTTCCCACTGGCTGTCACCACGCTGAGCACTAATGGTCTCATTAGGGATGACAGGCATTGATTTTTAGATCTCATCCTCAACAGCCTGGGTTGACCATAAAACCTGTAGCCAGAGAAAAACCGAGAAAGACACTCGGAGATTTATTTATCTTCAGTTGCATCTTCTCCCAAGAAAGAGTTTTAGTATCCTCAGGCTATAAGATCTCTTGGATGCCATCCTGGGAAACTGTCTTTTAAGGTTTAAAATTTACATACAAAAATTGTAGATTAAAAAAGAAAGATCAAAGTTGTCTCCATGGGTGCCCTGGAGGAGTAATTCGCAAAATGATGACTGAATGAGTGGCCTGGAGATGCCCAGGAAACAGCAAAAGAGGGATCCAAGAGAGTAAACCATCCAGCCCATACGTTCTCACAGCTCTTTTAAATACTGAGGTCATCTCAACATTGACCTGGGATTTATTCCAGACCAGAACTAGAGACGATTTTCCTGTCAAATGGGTCAGCCATGCCCATGGGAATGCCCAGTCCCCTCAAGCTCACTAAATCACCTGCCATCAGCAGAAATATCCTGAGTGCAACATCTACTATAATAAAACCCAAAGAATTATCCGGTGTTTATAAAATGAGAGGTCTCCAGCGGAAGTGAAGACAGAGGAGACTAGAGAGGCAAGGGGAGGAGGGAACCCCACTGCCAAGGAAATCACTCCAAGGAGACGGTGGAGAGGCAGCCTCACCTCACCTGTGGCACCTTCAGCCTTCACTATGGTGCCTACAGGACACTCCCCAGGGCTCAGTAGTCTAAAGGAGGCACTGTCATTTGGACTGACTCCAAGACCCAGACTGACTCAGACACTTGTTATTCCAGCCTACAGACAACATGGCTCCAGGAAGGAGCTGTTCTGGCTCCTCTGGGATGTCTAGAGCATCAGGTCTAGAGCACGGCAGTCTGTGGCTCTCTATGGTCTGCCATGAGAGGGATCTAAGGCGTGCCCGCCACCACAGGAACCAGCTGTGGGCTTCCTGGGCATCCCCTAGGAATCCCCCACAGAGCACCACATAGAGTACTAGGAATCTCCTTTTTTGTCTTATCTGCATGTTGTGTGGTGTGGGAAATTTCTCCAGAGTCACTAGTTGGATCACCGTGTATATGACCCTCCATAACATGATGCATGTGTTAAGAGAGTGCAGTTCTAGTATACTTTAGGAATCTTGTAGATATCCTGCATTAAGAAAAGTATCTCCTATTACTTTCTCACTTGATACCATGGGAAAAGCCTGAACTTGGAGAGTGTATGCTATGGCAGGGGTTAGCAAACTACCACCCACAGGGCGGATTTTTTTGTAAGTAAAGTTTAATTAGAACACAGCCACACTCAGCTGTTTACGTATGGTTTATAGCTGCTTTTGCACTACAAAGCAAAAGACAGAGCATGCATGGCCCACAAAACCGAAAATATTAACTACCTGGTGAAGAGCTTGGCTGCTAACCAAAAGGTCAGCAGCTGGAATCCACCAGCCGCTCCTTGAAAACCCTATGGGGCAGTTCTACTCTGTCCTATAGGGTCGTTATGAGTCGAAATCAACTTAATGGCAACCGGTTTATATATACATCCGCAAAGTTTCGTTATTGCTAGCTGGGCTAAGACAGAAAAAATGAACAGAGGGAAAACAGCAACAAAGAGAACTAAGAGAAGGTTTATAGCTATTGTACCTAAACTGCAGAACTATCCAAGGGAAATCACATAAAAATATGAGAAATCTCTCCATTTAAAAGTGACAAATCCATTTATTTGGAATATGTTAAAGGCAGTATTTTCAGTGAAAACAAGTATGCTTGGAAACAGAAAGATGAAAATTGGTTATCGATGATAAATTCTTATGTCAATGACCACTTTTTTTGTACGGCACAATTCAAAAACCAAATTCATTATTCCAAAAATAAACACTGGGAATCTTAATGGTTATGAAATGAAAGCAGAGGATGAAATGGTTCCATGGAAAGCATCTGGTAGTTCAGATCTAACTAGTAATGAAGACCCCAGTGGACTCAGGAGTCACCTAGTTTAGCTAATCACCAGTTGCCATCAAGTCTATTTTAGCTCAGGACGATCCTACGTGTATCAGAGGAGAACTGTGCTCCACAGAATTTTCAGGGGCTGATTTTTCAGAATTAAATTGCCAGGCCTTTCTTCAGAGGTGCTTCTGAAAGGGCCCAAATCTCCAACCTTTGGTCAGCAGACAAGCACTTTAACCATATGCACCACCCAGGGATTGGTTTAGTTAGTGAACCAAAAATTAATGAACAAAGGTGAGGTCTGGAAGTTGTATTCTATCCAAAATAAATCAACTCACAAAGTGCCTTCCAACATATTTTTTTTCAATGTTGCAAAACTAGCAGAAGTAGGTAGTGAAATGTGAAAGCAAAGTAAGACAGCACTTTACAATTCATAAGAACTCATACACACTTCCTCATGGAATACTCCTGACGACTCTAAAACTCAGCATTTACACAGTTCATTATTATTCCCCTCAATCTTGCTTCTCTTTGCTTCGTATTATCCATCCTGAGAACTAAGCAGGGGAAAACCTCATTATCCGCCCAGAGAAGCTAAATGATCTACCCAAGGTCTGAGATGCCAAGATTGTGTTCTTTCTAATTTCACTACCAGAGCACGCTGGAACTGGCCCTCCAAAGGCCGGCCTTGGCAAGGGGCAGAACTCCCGACACTGCCTCTCAGCAATTCAGGATGGCCTGAGGAGCTCTGGGAACATGCAAACCCAGGCTCAACTAGAGATCTGGTTCTGCAGATTTGGAGTGAGAATCAGAAGATCAGGGGAGTTCATCTTTGTCTTCAGAGTCCCACAGAGGGGAAGACTGCTCCACCAGAACCAAGAGAGACACCGATCGAAGTCCACCTGGAGAAATATTTGCAGTCACTGTCCTTAAGATTGTGCTGCTTGGCAACTTTACAGCAATTAAGAAATGGTTGAGACACATTCATGTTGCTCAGAAAGACACAAGAAGCTTTAAGAGAGTAGGTTGTTGACTTTTCCCTTTAATCTCTGCCATCCACCCTGTTTGTTGCTCCTATCAATTCAACAGCTTAAGGTTTTCCAAGGTTTTGCCTTGGGACTAAATCTTCCAAGATTTGCCCCATTAATAGGAATTAACGATAATAATGGTGTTTCAGTGGCAGTTCAGTGGTAGAATATTCTCATCTTCCATGTGAGTTTGATTCCCAGCCAATGTACCTCACGCACAGCCATCACCCCTGTCAGTGGAGGTTTGGGTGCTGCTATGATGCTGAACAGGTTCAGTGGAGCTGCCAGACTAATACAGACTAGGAAGAAAGGCCTGGTAACCTACTTCCAATATCAGCCAACGAAAACCCTATGGAATATTAACAGTCTCATCTGCAACTGATCATGGGGATAGCACAGGACCGGGCAGCATTTAATTTTGTTGTCCCTGGGGTCACCATAAACTGGGGGTCGACTTGACAGCAGCTAACAACAACAATAATAATAAAAACAATCATGAGTAGAAGTACAATTCACTGAAAACTTTAATATGTGTCAGGCACTACATATACTAAACCTTTTAGATTTATTTACTTCTCTCCACAACCCTGAAAAGCAAGTACTCTCACTGCGCTATATCCATTATTATGGATGAGGAACTGATTAAGTACCTTGTCCAATAAAGCACAGCAAGAAAGTGAGGAGCCAGGCACCTCTTTGACCCCAAAGCCAGTGCTCCTAGACACTTCTTACCATGCAAATAGCAGAGTTCAGGCTCTTCAGCATCTCTTATCTAAACAGCGGAGCCCTGATGGCATAGTGGCTATACTCCCAGACTTGTATCACTAAAACCCAGACTGAATCATTTCACTCCTTTCTCCCCAAATCTGTCATGGCTTAGCATTGCCTTTCCAGTCCAGTCCAAACTCTTTACACTATGGCCTTCAAGGCCCCCACAACCTAGCTCCATCCAGAACACTTCCCATCCGAGAGTCCTGCTCCTTGAGGGTATTAGTTTCCTAGGGTGCCTGTAACAAAGTGCTACAAAGTGGGCAGCTTAAAACTAGAGACATTTATCCTCTCATAGTTCTGGAGAATAACAGTCCAAATTCAGGGTGTCAGCAAGGCCATTCTCTCTTCGAAGGCTCTCGGTTAAGATCCTTCCTTGTCTCTCCCAGCTTCTGGTACCCCAGGAGTTCCTTGGCTTACAGCTACAGCATAACTCCATCTCTTGTCTCTGCCTCCACCTGGCCGTCTCCTCTCCTCTTTTATAAGGACACCACACCTATTGGATTAGCATCTACCTACTCCTGTATGGAAGGTCCCTGGGCACACTGCAAGCAGTTCGCAATCAGCTGCTAACCTAAAGTTCAGTGGTTCAAACCTATCCAGAACCATCATGGAAGAAAGGCCTGGAGATGTGCTTCCATAAAGATTACAACTAAGAAAACCCTATGGAGCAGTTCTATTCTTTAACACATGCGGTTGTCATGAGTAGAAATCGACTTGACAGAAATAGGTTTGGTTTTATTTTTTTACTCCCGTATGAGGTCATGTTAATTTAACTGATAACATCTTCAAAGGTCTATTTCCAAACAAGGTCACATTCATAGGTACCAGGGGTTAGGACTTCAATATATCTTTCTGGAGAACACAATTCAATCATAAAAATTAGGCAGCCATTCATTTGTTGTTTCTGCTGTATTGCTTACATTGTTCTCTTATCCAAGCCCTACTGTCCCTTCAAGACTCCATGCAAACGCCACCTCCTCCATCAAGGCTCCCTGGGCCCTGTTGAATTACTCGCTCTTTCTCCCTTCGCCGTAATTCAGGTTACCTGGGACCACAATGGTACAACCTGTGGAACTCTATTTGCATCCACACTGTGTCCTCGCCACCTCCTCCCTCACTAGACTCCAAGGTCACTGAGGACTCTTGTGTTTCCCACTGCAGCACTTGGCCTCACACAAGGCAGATGCTGGGTACATGTTTACTGAAGAGTAAGCTTAAGCACAGCTGTGGGGGATAAAAATACCTAAAAGACGAGTGTTGCCTTTGTTTCTATAGTGCCAGGCAATAGGGTGACGAATCCCTGCCCTCCTGACTGCCTAATCAGAATTGTCTACTTTCCTTCCTGAGCTACCTGGGGATGAGGGCAGAAGAGTCTCATTTATCCTTGTTTACCCAGTAGAGATGAGAGATTGGTGGGTCAGTGGTAGAATTCCTGCTTTCTATGCAGGAGACCATGGCATAGTGATTAAGAGTTGGGCTGCTAACCAAAAGGTCAGCAGTTCAAATCTACCAGGCACTCCTTGGAAACCCTATGGGGCAGTTCTACTCTGTTCTACAGGGTAGCTATAAGTTGGAATCAACTTGATGGCAATGGGTTTGTTTTATTTTTTTTTAAATGCAGAAGACCCAGGTTTGATTCCCAGCCAATGTACCTATGCGGAGCCACCACCCATCTGTCAGTGGAGGCTTACATGTTGCTATGATGCTGAACAGGTTTCAGCAGAACTTCCAGACAAAAACAGACTAGGAAGAAAGGCCTGGTGATCGACTTCTGAATATCAGCCAGTGAGAACTCTATGGGTCACAACAGTCCAGTCCCCAGCCAATCATGGGGATTGCACAGGACAGGACAGTATTTTGTTCCACTGTGCCTGGGGTCACCATTACTCAGGGGCCAACTGAAGGGCAGATAATAACTTTTCCTATAACAAACATTATTGAGGTTTACTGATTTATTGATCCTCACCATGGGGACCCAATAGAAAAATCAATAAACATTTGTTACAGGAAAAGTGGAGGGGGAGGAAAGATCAGGAGGGAAACTGAGGCCAGGTAATGGCAGCTGTGAACTGAGTCAATCCTCATACCTGGGCACCAGAAGACTTCCTACCTAACTGGGCGAAACGAGGGGAGAGCAAAGGTGGGGGCTCCTGACCTCTTTGGGATCCTCCTTGTGACAGTCTCCACCTGCTCCCCCTGCTCAGAACACGCATGGGACCAACCTCCAGAAGATGCCTGTACCACGGGAGCCAAATCTGAGTGCTCTTTCATCCTCTCGCCCAACAGAGGATGCCTACTTTCATCCAGGCTGCTAGTAACTCCATGCACATCTGAAAAGTCAGGTGGCGCCTCACACCCACCCCGCCAGCCTGAAGACAGAGCAGACAATGGTGGGCACTCAGCAACAACATCCTCACGCTGGGACTTTTCCAAAACTTCTGAAAGGTCCTTTCCCACCAAGGAAATGTTTGATGCTCCACTGAATTCCGGAGACTTGAGCAGGCTGCTCACACCCATATGGAAAAAAGCTCTTTGACACAAAAGGTTGGAGGTCAAAAGTTTAAAAGCTTGTGACAGAAATGACAGGGGACCCTTCACCCCCTCCACCCCCCCCTTTTTTTTTTTTTGGTCAATAACATCAAAGGCCCTGGCCTGTTCTTAATGCTATGATTGTCACACCTTTGGAATCCACTGACATTCCAGCATGTTTATTGCACACTGAGAGCCTGAAAAGGCTCCACTTTCTTGTCCCTTAAACTCTGAATGCTCACTGTCTAAGAAGCATCCCTGCTTGCAGGAACACACAAAGCTTTTAAGCGAAGAGTTTAAGTGGTTCTGTCGCCATGATTGTAAAACAAAGCACACGAAGCGGTCCACTTGCAAGGATGAGCAAGGAAATCAGGGAAAAGCACAAGAATCCCCCATTGCTTGGGGAAAAAAAGCCCCTCCACATTTCTTGGCTTGCGAGCTTGCGAGAATGCAAGTACCCAAACTTTCCCCCGTTTTTTTTTGTTGTTGTTGTTATTTCTCCTTTCCTTGCAATCCTACATTACCTACCAGGCGCAGCTGTCACACACACCCTGAAAGACACCGGCTATCTGAGCATGTATCAAACAGCATCACTGGAGGGACTCTGAAAGATCTTTCTGCTTATGAATGGTGCTCCATCAGTCAGCTACAGCGTTCACACCTGTGGCAATGGAAACTCAGTGCCTGAGACTTCCTCTAGACCATTAATAAACTTGAGCTTATCAAATTATCAGACTGTTAGCATGGACCCAGAAAAACTGAAAATCAAAGAACTCATTTGAATTTACCATAATATCACACCTAAACTATCACTCCACCTTGTTTGGACTGTAAGGCCAATCTGCTGTGCCACCTGTCTGCCCTCTGATGACAGAGTTCCCTTGGCTTACGTGACCACCTCCCTCCAGAAGAGAATACTTCTCCAGCCCATGGTCCAGCCTGCTGCTGTCGCATATGCATCCTGGAAGTGCAGATAACAAGCCCCCACAACCGCCTGCATTGGTTTAGAGTTACCCTAAGCTCCACTCCCCAAGGTGCAAATCTGCAGCTTCACCTCATGTTGAACATCCTTCCTCTCTATTTCATCCTAACTGGCAGCCTAATTCCTTTTGCAACACAGAAACAATTTCATAACATGTATTATCAGCCACTCTCAACGACATGTGCTGCCCAGGTAAATGCCCTGGGATGTTTTAAACTATCCTGCAAGCAAGAGGCAACTAGCTCCGGACCCCAGTTCTAGTGCAACCCAGCCAAGCTACAGGGGACAGAGGACACCCGTTTCCCATGCCACCCCCCCTCCCCACGTTTCCTATAGTCCAGACAAGCTGAAGTGCTCAGAAGTACCCAAGAGGAAGTCAAACACTGAAGTACCCAAGAGAAAGTCAAACTGTCAGTGGCAACAAACCTTCTAGTCTATTCGGCTGGGCAGTGTTGAGAACGCTCTTCCTGCAGAGGCCGTGGTTCTGACACTGCTCTCACCAGGAAAGGGGCTTTTGCTCGTTTGCTGCCTGTGCTTCTCATAAGGCCTGTAGCCCCTCTACATACCTCCCCTACTGCCACCAGGACCACCGATGCTCCACCCACTCCCATGCAACCTCCATGTCTCTGCAAGGATCCTCAACAAGCACGCTGCCTCAGAGGGTGGCCCAGCTGACCACTTTCCCGAGACCCTCCACGACATACACCAGGGTCCTGCAGCTTCTCCCCTTCTCTAAAAGGCCCAGGCGCTTCATACACAAGAAGAACAGGAAGGTCTACATGGTGTCATGTGTCCTCTATCTGGGTCCTCTTCTCCCTCTCTCCAAAGTGAACCCTGGTTTCCAGACCAACTCCATGGCTCCACGGGGCATGCTCTTCACAACTAACTTGGTGAGTTTCTAATCTCAACGATATCCATGTGTTCCCACAGGCCCGAGGACAGAGAATATGGGCTACAGGGATGTCTGGAGTCCATACCCATGCCAGGGTCCATATCTTGGTCCCAAGGTCTACAGCCTCAATACACAGACAGGTGTCTATCCTGGCAATAGTGGACACACCATCACAGTGATGACCCTGTCACCCATTCTCTCAATGACCTTCCATTTGTCAAAGAGTGGAGTGTACACACATTTCTAGAAAGCAAGCCTGCTTCTCACACTTCTTTGCTGTTATTCTTACAGCAGTGTTAATAAAGATTTGTTGAAGACCAATAGTATGAGATCATCACTACATTTATAGCAACCAAACCAAAAAACCAAACCGGTTGCCATCGAGTTGATTCCTACTCATGGTGACTCCATGTGTTACAGAGTAGAACTGCTCGGTAGTGGTAGTGTTTTCTTGGCTGTAATCTTTACCGCAGCAGTTCACTAGGCTTTTCCACAGTGCTGCTGGTTGGGTGTGAACTGCCAACCTCATTTAGGTGAATAGTTGAACTCAAACCATTCAATTCATGCCATCCACGGTCTCATTTAAAGCAAAGCATGGGTTTATTAACTGACAGCTGCAACAGACCAAATTGATAAGGACAACTGGACTCCATGGAGCCATGTGCACAAAATTTTATCACCCTCCGAGTATAAAACCTTAGAATAGCATCCTTTCCGCTCAGTTTTCCCTTCTCCAAAACCAGGACAATGGCAAACATTCTGCACCTACGACAGATGCACGCTGCAGCCCTTAGACAACATCTTCCAGGTACACTCTCCCACAGCAATGCATCAACTCTCCTTTCCATCCATGGCAACTGAAAATGCCATGATTTATAGATTTATATAGAAATATTTATAGATTTACATATAAACAAAATAACAACTATGATCATAATAGATTTTTCTTTTTTTATCTATAAAATAAGACCAATAATACCTACCCCTGTTAACGCACACCTGGCTGCTAACTAAAAGATTGGAGATTCGAGTCCACCCAGAGATGCGATCTACTTCTGAAAAATCAGAAAACCCTATGAGCACAGTTCTACTGTAATACATGTGGGGTCACCATGAGTTGGAATCGACTCCATGGCAACTAGTTCTGTTTACTCCACCAACTTGTTCTAAGGGGTCAAGTGGCATGGGTGACAATGTGTTGTGAAAACAGTGTGGGGGCAGTGTCTGACCTCCTCCAACCCCACAGGGAGGAAGGAGAACTAAGATCAACAACACAAGGCTGACCTCCATGAAGCGGAGGCCAGACAAGCCTCCTCTCCATCTGTACTAATTCTGACACCAACCGTACCCCCTACAGCACTCTCTACTTCTCTGCTGGGTTTGATAATTCAACACAATAGCCACACAGAACTCACAGACCATACTCACAATTATGGGGTTTATGAGGGAAGTAACAGTTACAATTCAGGCTCACTCAGGAACACTCAGGATACAGCACTTCCATCAGGACAGCCTCTTTCCAACCATGCTTGCAGGCACACCTCTCCCAAAGGCTTTCTCAGCTTTCTCTCCGTGGGCTGGGAAGCCCAAAGCACCGTCTCCTGCTACCACTGCTCACCGTCTTCAGGGTTACAGCTCTCTCTCTCTCAGTCTCCTATTTCCAGAAGCTTCTCAGAGCTGAGATCCTGGGTCTAAATGACGTGTTCTCCGCTCCTGGCTATTCTTCCTTGGTGGTGGTAGGCCTCTCTGCTCTGGATTTGGCTCTCTTTTACAGCAAAACTGACCAATCCCCTTAGATTACCCTATCACACAGTCCTGCCCAATCACCTGGGTGGAAGTTGCAAGACCATGGCTAGAAGGTCCACACAAAAGTAGTCAATCGCACCACACAATGGTTCATACACTCAACAGTACTCACATTTAAGGTGCTATTGTTATCTTCTAATCCCTTCCCCCTCAAATCAGATACCCAAGTTTACAATGATAGTCAACATCTTCCCATGGGTATATTTTCAGCTTTGTAACTCATCCAGTTGCTCAACCCACATTTCCCCCTTGCGCTCCAGCCTTCACTTCAGACTTCTCTGTATCTCTGTCACTAAGTAAGTTCTGCAGCAAAGACCTTCTATGTTCCCTGAATTTCAAGATCGCCATCCATTGTCCTCAGCTTAACCCTGGGGAGAAAAAAAAATTACAGCCACAGATACATTCAAATGATAAACAGCTACCATTTATTGGACACTTGCTATGTGGTAAGGATGATCCTAAATATTTTTCATATATTTTCTTATTTGCATCACATGATAACTCAGCGAGGTAGGCATTAGTATTCCCTGTTTTGAAATGAAATACCAGGGTACAGAGAAGTTAAAGGCAAAGTCACTCAGGTAGGAACTGACAAAGCTCGGCCTCAGGAACAGATGTGCCTCACTGCAGGGCCCGGGAAGCTGTTGCCAGGGTCGGCTTCAGGACCTGGGACCTGTACTCAGAAGGGTTCTGTGCTTGGTCTAATGCTCTGCTGTTGCAGTCTTGAAACTCTTAATAATTTTACAACAACAAGCCCTGAATTTTCATTTTGCACTGGCCTGCACGAATGATGGCACAGCTATACTTCCCCTTCCTAGTAGTCCTACTTTACCCTGGTCAACAACAAATGCTAGAAGCAGCTAAAAGGCTTCCCAGGGATGCACCCATTTATCATGCACACTTGAACTCTCACCCCCAAATCCGGAGGCAGGAATAGAGCAGTCCACCTCCTGATTGGGGTGGGGGTGGGGGTCAGTGGTAGAATATTCTTCCTTTCCATGTAAAGACAGCAGCTGGCAACAACAAAAACCTCCATGGGGGTCCTGGCGGAGACCCACCAAGGGCAGATTACCCAATAGGCAAGGGAAGCAAGGTGCTTACCTTACTTACCATTTCATATTTTTTTCATATCAAAGACTCTGCTTCTACGTATAGCTGACATCTGTCTCTCTCCAAACCCCACAGCACCATCCTACAGAATCAATGCTTCTTTTCCAATTTACAATCCCTGGCAGGGGCAGATGACCTAGTAAGGTAAGCATGGGCTTACTTGTGCTTACTTACTAATCTGTAGTGAACAATTTCACATGGGGTGAAAACTATGTGAAATTGTTCACTACAGATAATCTGGTAAGCAAGGTAAACACAGTGCTTACCTTGGATAAGCAATTGGATACTCTACTCCTGAGACCCACCATAGCCAACATTCTCTGGTCTAGTCATCCAGCAGCTCAGACCCTTCTCTGAGGCCCAAGGATGCTAAGCGCTGCAGACAGCAGGGCCCAGTTGAGGCTCCCGGCCACGCTGGCTGCAGAGGACAAGGGCATAAGTCCACTGACACCTCCTTGGCTGCAAGTGAGGGCTTTGCCACGCTAACCGAGTCACCCTGCCGTCAGCCCGCCAGCCCAAGGGCTAATTGGGCTTGTTTTAATCAAGACTGAATGAAGCAGAAGTCCCTCTACACATAAATAAATCACAATTACTAACTGCAAGAACTGAGCTGTTCTCTCCTCCCTCGTGACCACTGCAGAGGAATTCCCAGGCCAGCCAAGGCGCACAAAAGCCCCAGACTGGGGCTGCAGCAATATCCGCTCGCCGTGTTCGGTTTATTATTTAAACAGTTCCTTAACGACTCTTCCCGGAGGTGAGCAAGGCCAAACTGTTTTCCTTCCCTTCACAAAGCAGATATGCATGGCTTATTTGAATGTCTCCAGCGTTTACTTTAGTCCTTGGTTAAATACCTTCTATCACACAGTCAAACAAACAGTTCACTTCATTAGAAAGGCAAACAATTTAGCAAGAGAATACCAGCACTCAAGGAGGACCCAGCTGGGCAGGGAAACCCTCTGCCCCGGTAAACAGGGCCTTGTCCTCAACCCCAGGCGGCAGCCGGGTGGAACTCCACTTCAAAAGCCTTTCACAAATACTTCACACATTCACTTGTAATTAACAGATAACCCTGAAGAGATTATCTGCCCTGCTGAAGGCCCCAGAGAATTATCCACACTGCCCACTCTGGAGAAGGCAGCCTAAGAGGGCACTCCTTGGGTTGTTTTGGGGTTTTTTTCCCTAAAAGTGCCAGTTGATAAAGTCATCTGGGAAAACGCCGAAGCGAGCAGCTACCGGACTTTAAAAGAACAAAGAAACATCTCGTTGAAATCATTTTCACGTTAGCAACAGCTGCAAGTTGTGCCTGGGAAAAGCCTACTGGTCGGAGCAGCAAATGGATGCATGAATAGAAAGCTCCAGATAAGGACCAGGTGGCAGTGGGGATCCGGGATCTGGAAGTCATCAAGGCAGGAGGACAAAACCTGTTGCAGCTCAGAGCTGGAGTCAGGGCTTTTACCAGCAGAGACTTAGGGCACACAAGATACATGCAGGGGTGAACGAGTTAGAGCCCTTGCTTCTCCAGGGATGGCAAAAGACCCCAGGTCAAGGGTCAGCAGCCCCCTGAAGCCTGAAGCCATCTGGCCGGCAGCAGGCAAGCTCAGACTTTCAGCTACAGCCAGGCAAGACAGCTGCCCACACTGCCCTGGCCTGAAACCCCTTCGGAGATGCAGACAAAACCCCACACCTGTCACCAGCTCCCCGCACGCCACTTTATCCCAGGACCTGTGGGGATCAGCCAGGGTAAACTTCCCAGGTGATCAAAGAGATGTGACTCCATGTCACATCCATTCATCCAGGGCACAGGAAACTGGAGCTCATGTTTTGAAAACAGAGGCTCATATTTTGGGCTCCTAAGAACACCACTGCCCCATTACACTCATATATACATATCACAATAGGCAGACAGTCTTCCAGTTGCTGTTGAGTCAATTCCAACTCATAACAACCTCAAGTTTGTAGGAGTAGAACCGTGCTCCACAGGGTTTTCAATGGCTGATTTTTCAAAAGTAGATCGCCAGGTCTTGCTTCCAAGGCACCTCTGGGTGGAACTGAACCACCAACCGTTCAGTTAGCAGCCCACTGCATTAACCAACTGCACCACCCAGGGACTCCTAGGTAGACAGTAGCATCCAACAAAAATGGAGTGAGCATCCCGATAATAGCTGAGTTTTAGGGTTCACCCCTGTTGCAGTTGTGCTGGACTGGTAAGCAATTCTAGTACTCATGGTGCTTTAAGAATGTGGTAAACCTCAAATGCCAACTGCAATAAATCATGCAAATTTCTATTAAAACTATAAATCACTCATGAAACTTAATACTGTCATGAAGAGTAATTAAGTGCTAATGTAATAAATCTACAAAAAGGAAAACAAACAATAATGAGGGATCTTAAGAGACTCTCATCCACCAAAGCTGTAAGTATGACTCTTTGTGCCCAAGGATAAAGCTGGTTTGTTTTCCTATCCCAAGCCAGTGGTCCTCAGGAAGTAAAAATCATTAAAGATCTACACTCCCAGATAAACTCTGCACTGACAGTCAAAGACATAACACTCTGTTCGCTGCAGAAGAACATCACCAAAGATTTCCTTTACAGAGGAGAGACGGAAAAGCAAAGTAGGAGACAAGGAGGGCAGACACGTGTCCAAGAAGTATCCTGGAGTTTAACGGAAGTTTTATGAAGGAGTTAATAGTAGTTCTTACCACGTTACTCCTTCATTTGCTCTGCCCTTCAAATAACTGCTTCCTTGAAAAACAATTGTTCTCCGCTCTTCATCTGCTCTGAACTTTAGACAGGATAATTAGAACCAGGAATTATTTAGATAGGACAATTAGAACCAGGAATTATTTTCTCAGCTGCTTCAGTCATATCTCCTCAAACACAATAAATAGTTGTTAAATACGTAAGTAAAAATCAATTCACTCTATAAACCTGCCCAGCACTGCCAGGTTGCAGGCCCTGTGCAGGGGTCCTAGCTCCAGGGAGCTCACAGACTAAGAGATAAAAAGGAGCATGCGGGCCCTTGTGCCACAAAGCCATTAGCAAGTACACCACCTGGAACAAAAGTCAGGGACAAAACATGGCACACAAGTGAGCAGTGGGTAGGACAGCAGGTAGAGGAGGGAAGAGGGTCAGAGAACAGTCCTCTCCTAGTTCTGAAAGACAGAATACGGAGAAAGGGAGTTTCAGACAGAAGACAGAGAATGTACAGAAGGCATGAAGCAGCAAAGTGTGTTAAATGATCCAGAAGCAGTTCATTTGAGTCCCTGAATACTACTTGGCTGCTAAGTGAAAAATTGGTAGTTAGAGTCCATCAACAGGCACCATGAAAGAAAGGCCTGGCAATCTGTTTGCAAAAAAAATCAGCGATTGAAAACCCTGTGGAGCACAGTTCTAGTGTGACACACATGGGGTCACCAGGAGTCAGAGCTGACTCCATGGCAATGAGGGGAGGGAGAACAGTTCAATATCACTCTAAAGAGATGCTTCTCAAACTTTAGTACATCAGAATCACCTGGGGAGCTTTTTAATGGGCAGACTGCCAGGCCTCACCCCGTCTCACTCATCTATTGCTGCTCTAACAAAAATACAAGTGGATACCTTTAACAAAGAGAAGTTTATTCTCTCACAGTCCAGCAGGCTACAAGTCCAAATTCAGGGCATCAGCTCCACGGGAAGGCTATCTCTGTCTGCTCTGGAGGAAGGTCCATGTCATCAATCTTCCCTTAGTCAGGGAGCTTCTCTGCGCAGGAACCTCATGTCCAAAGGACACGCTCTGCTCCCAGCACTGCTTTCTTGGTGGTATAAGGTTCCCAAGTGACTCTGCTCACTTCTCTCTTTTATATCTCAGACGAGATTGGATTAAGACACTATCTAAACCTTATCATTATAACCTCATCATAGTGACAGTTTACAACACATAAGGAAATCACATATAACCTCATCATAGTGATAGAGTTTACAGCACATAAGGAAATCACACCAGATTTACAAAATGGTACAAAATCATGCAATACTGGGAATTATGACCCAGCCAAGTTGAGAGATATTTTGGGGGGACACAATTCAATCCATGACACCCCCAGAGTTTCTGATTCAGGAGGCCTGGGGTGGGGCCTGAGAACCTGCATTTCTCCCAAGTTCCTATGTGATGCAAACACTACTGATTCGGGGCCCGCCCTTGGAGAACTGTTGCTCTAGAAAAGTGTGGAAGAAAATGAGGCCAGATCACGGACGGTCTGATATGCAATGCCAAAGAGCCTGGAGGATTTTAGAGGCAGGAGACGAAAATAATCAGGCATGCATTTTGGAAATATCCCTTTGGTGGTAACATGGAAAATGGACTGGAAAGGGATGCAGTTAAGGTGGGGGTGAGAAATGGAAGAAGTCTCTTGGTGGTGAAAACAGTTTGACTACTACTAACCGAAAGGTTGGCGGTTCAAACCTGCCCAGAGGTACCTCACAAGAGAGGCCTGGTGATCTACTCCTGAAAGACCACAGCCTTGAAAACTCCATGAAGTGCAGTTCTACTCTGAAACACGTGAGCTTGCCATGAGTCATAACCAACTGGTTTGGATTTTTGGTTCAAGAAAATTAAGGGTCAAAAATCAAAGCAGCAGCAGTGGTAATGGAAAGGAAAGGGTGGAGGAAAGACTCTGGGTGAAGAATAAAAGGATACAGTGAGAAGAGACAGAAGATCAGGCTGACTCTGGGCTTTCTGGCCGATGTGAACGTTCATGGCAGTACTATGACCAAGTGGCAGAAACAGTAGACAAGGCAGGAGGGGGCATGGGAGAAGAGGCCAACAATGGCTCAGTCTGGGATATGTGGGGTTGGAGGAGACCATGGGCATCCAGGCCCCCCGCAGATGTGTGCAGAGAGGCGGGAATTCCAGGTTGCAGTCTGGCTTATAGACCGAGGTGGGTGATAGAATCACAAGGGGGCAGCTGATGCCATGAGAGTGAGTGAAATCAGTCCAGGAGGACACAGAGGAGACTAACAGTTATGGGGTGACAGAGGAAGAGGACAAAGCAATGCTGGGTGAGAAGAAAACGTCAGAAACCCAGCGGACCAGCAGAGAGTGGCTCTGGTGAAGCCAGGAGACGAGGCAGTTTCCTGCAAAAGGCACAGAGGCCTCTGGTACAATGCCCGGCAGCTCCCATGGGGAATGGCAGGGAGCGAGATGGAAGCTGTGAGATACTCAGCAAGTGCGGCTGAGAAGAGAGGGCAAGACGCAGCCAGAAAAGAAAGGTCAAGGGAAAGTCTGCTGGGTGTTTTTATTTTGTCTGTGTAAGGAGAGGTGACCTATGGGCACGTATTCACTGGCAAGGATGGCACTAGCCCCAGCTGCTGTGTGAAGACAGAAGTCAGAAAGGAGAGTGCCGATGGGGTCAGCTTTCCTAGAACCCAGAACAGGAAGAACACTGAGCCCTAATCCATTTCCTCCGGATATAAGAGGGAAGGGAGAGTGGAGGGAGCGGGTTTCAAGAATGTCAGACATTATGACCCATAAACGGAAGGACAACACGAGAAATATCATAGCTGGTGGCACGGCTGAGTGAGAGAAGGCTCTTTGAAAATTGAGGCTACAGTTAAAAAGAAAGAAAGAAAATAAACTAGAGGCGTGGGAGAAGGTCATTCCTTTTAGGATTTTTGGATAGAAGGATGCACTCATAATAATTCCTAATACTTCCCACCACCCGTTGCCATTGAGTCAATTACGACTCATGTGTATCAGAGTAGAACTACGCTCCACAGGGTTTTCAGTGGCTGATTTTTCAGAAATAGATCACTATGTGTTTCTTCCAAGGCACTTCTGGGTGGACTCAAACCTCGAACCTTTCAGTTAGCAGCTGAGTACGTTAATCGTTTGCATCACCCAGGGACTCGTGCTTCCCACTGGCCTGCAGAAATGCTAAGACAGCAAGGAGCTTATGCTCCTGGGTCCCTTAAGGCCCCTGACCCATCATTCTGTCTTTTGCCCCTTGAACACTCACTATGGGACCATGTGCCTCTGTTTAGAAAGAAGGAAGGAAGAGATTCTAGGAATCCATGTCAGAGCAGGGATATAAGCAGGAAAACCAAACCAAAGAACCAAACCCATTGCCACCGAGTCGATTCTGACTTACAGCAACTCTACAGGACAGAGCAGAACTTCCCCAAAGGATTTCCAAGGCTGTAAATCTTTACAGAAACTGACTGACACATCCTTCTCCCGTAGAGTGGTTGGTGGGTTTGAACCACCAACCTTTCAGTCAGCAGCAAGCTCTTAACCACTGTACCACCAGGGCTCCTTCAAAGCAAGAAGTTGCTGCTGTTGTTAGGTGCTGCTGAGTTGGTTCCAACTCATAGTGCTCCTATGCACAACAGAACAGACCACCGCCCGCCTGGTCCTGGGCCATCCTGACAATCATTGCTATATTTGAGTCCATGGCTGCTACCACTGTGTCAATCCATCTTGTTGAGGATTTTCCTCTTTCTCGCTGACCCTCTACTTTACCAAGTATGATGTCCTTCTCCCGGGACTGGTCCCTCCTCATAACAACTCCAAAGTACATGAGACGAAGTCTCACAATCGTTGCTTCCAAGGAGCATTCTGGCTGTACTTCTTCCAACAGAGACAAGTTCGCTCTTCTGGAAGTCCATATATTCAGTAATCTTCACCAACACCATAATTCAAAGGCATCAATTCTTCTTCTATCTTCGTTAGTCATTGTTCAGCTTTTGCACGCATATGAGGCGACTGAAAGTACCATGGCTTGGGTCAAGCGCACCTTAGTCCTCAAAGCAACACCTTTGCTTTTTAACACTTTAAGGAAGTCTTTTGCAGCAGATTTACCCAATAAAATACGGCATTTGATTTCTTGACTGCTGTTTCCATGGGCACCGATTGTTGATCCAAGTAAAAAGAAATCCTTGACAACTTCAATATTTTCTCAGTTTATCATGATGTTGCTTATTGGTCTAGTTGTGAGGATTTCTGTTTTCTTTATGTTGAGGTACAATCCATACTGAATGAAGGCTGTAGTCTTCGATCTTCATCAGTAAGTGCTTCAAGTCCTCTTCACTTTCCGCAAGCAAGACTGTATCATCTGCATAATGCAGGTTGTTGATAAATCTTCCTCCAATCCTGATGCTGTGTTCTTCACATAGTCTAGCTTCTGGGATAATATGCTCCGCATACAGATTGAATATGACTGAATAAGCAGGAAGAGGAGTGAGAAATCTACCACTGAACTCAACTATCAAACCACACTCCAACTAGGAGGAAGCGCCAAGCACCAACTGCTCCCAAAGCATGGGCTGTCTCAGAATTCTGCTGCCTAAAAGGTGAATATTATGGAATGGTGGGCAAAGGTGAGACCCAGATTTGCACCCCAGGAGAGGAGGTGGAGGTGGAGGCTGGCGGGGTGGCGTAGGGGGCTGGCTGGCGCCTAGAGGTCATTTTTTGAGGTCACTGGCAGCAGCTGCAGTCACCCCACCTCCTTTGCAGCCCTGAACCTGGTCTCTTGATTTAGGGCCCTGTGCTCAGCACCCTGTGGGAGATCAGGGGGCACAGAAAAAGAGCAGGAAGGGAGACAGACAAAAACAGAAAGAGTTAACAGGCAACAGCTTTTAAAGGGCGAAGCGTTTCAGAAACAGCGAATTTACTGGCACTCCCTGCTGCTTTTATTGCTTTCACTCAACAGCTGGAGAAAATGTTTGATCAAAATATTTGTATTATTGTGTTTAAGTGAAATGACATATGACAGCTCATTATCCCAAACTCAGAATTCCCACAGCATCTGTCACAGTCACCCTATTAGAGACTGTCACTCCCCCTGGAAAATGGAGAGGCATGGGGTAGAAGATGAGAGACATAAAGCAGCAGGCAGCAGACCCCAGAAGTCTGCAGCTTCACAAACCCTTCCCCAGGCTCCAATCACACAGGAGGGGCCCTGCTGCAAGAAGCAGCAATGACACCTAAAACTGTACCCTGAGAGCACCCGAGAGCACCCTCCCCAGGCACCACAGCCATCCCTGTCCTCCTCTGTTAGGGTACAGGGGCCCACCAGCTCCAATTCTAAGGAAATGGCCAGGCTTTCCCCTCTAAGACATTATTTGGCAAGATTCTTTGACAAGTTATACTTACTGATCTCCATGGACTATCTGTCAGTTTGTCCTACTGTGATGGCTTGTGTGTTGCTATGATGCTGCAAGCTATGTCTCTGGTATTTCAAACACCAGCAGGGTCACCCATGTGGGAAAGTTTCAGCAGAGCTTCTAGACTAAGACAGACTAGGAAGAAAGGCCTGGTGATCTACTTCCAAAAATTAGCCAATGAAATTACTATGGATCAGAAGGATCAGAACAGAATATTGTCCAATACAGTGCCAGAAGATAAGGCCCCTAGGTGGGAAGGCACTCAAAATACACAGTGGCTCCAACAGTGGACTTGAGCATTCCAACGGCAGTGAAGATGGTGCAGGACCGGGCAGCCTTTCCTACTGTTGTCTATGGGGTCACTATGAGTTGGGCCAGACTAACAACTAACAACAGATTTCTTGATCTAAATTTTAACAAAATATTTCTACCAGGACTTCTGCCTCCAGGCAGATTCCAAAGAAGAAAAACTAACTCTGTAAACATTATCATGCCATTGTCTCTATCCTGAAGTGAGTAATGACATGAATATCATAGAACTTCTCTTTATGACCCTAATTTCCTTTCCGTAACAACCTTTAAGTAAAGGGTTTCAGCTCTGCTCCTGCTGTGTGCTTACATGATACAATGATACAACCCCCAGTAAAACCCTACAGAACAGATGTATGATATGTTCTATATCAGACATACAATGGGATCAGAAAACATCTATTTAGTGCTTACTGTGTACCTAGCACAGTTCTGAGAACTTTATTTACCTCATACAATCCCACAACAACCCACAAAGCACTTGATATTATCTCCTCTTTAAAGATAAAGAAGTTCATGTTCAGAGAGGTTAAAGTAACATGCCAAAATCTCACAGCTATAGGTGGAAGAGTAAAAATATGCAGACTGAAATTTTCAAACATGGAGGCACTTGTCTCAGGATGGGAATGGTGGGATCAACAGGCATCCCCGGGAAGCAAAACATCAGGAAGTAAATAAACAATTTGTTCCTGGGAAGAATGTGTCGGGATATAAACAATTTGTTCCTAGGAAGAATGTGTATAATCGAATCGGCTGGTGCCACTCATCTAGGGAGTAAAACTCATCCAACCCTAGCCAAACGGCTGACCTCTCATTTCAAAGGGCTCCAAAGCTGAAGCTGAATCAGTCATTAACCCCCTACCCTTCCTTTGTTGTCTATGAATAAAAACCTCTAAATCGATAGAGACAGCGGAGTGCCTTGTTATTTTTACTTAGCGCTGCCCAGCTCAAGCTGTGTTACTCCTCAATAAAACTCCTTTTCGTGCACTCCTAACAGAGTACATGATTTCTGCTTTGACATTTCTGGTGTGAGAAGCAGGATTTTGAAAGTGCATTACCTTTGATGATCCCTGACACATCCAGACATGGGCACAGTACCTGCTGAGCTGCGTTGGGCTCTCCACCTCTGCAAATTCTCGGGAATCGTTTAAAGTAAAAAACCTCTTGGATACGAGCTCCAATTCTTTGCATTGATAGCTCTTCAAGTTTTATTATGGATTTGTTTTGGTTCTTGCAAGTAAAAGTTTGTTTGTTGTAACCGTCATTATAAAATGGGGAATGCTGTGGCCAAACGAGATTTGGAGCCACTTTCTGGGACCCCTGATCACTATGTGAACAAGCATTACGGTCCCTTATTTGCCTTGGAAACCCTATGGGGCAGTTCTACCCTGTCCTATAGGGTTGCCGGAAGTTGGAATCAATTCAATGGCAATGGCTTTGGATTTTGCTTTTGAGTTGTGCATGTTATTGTCTGCCTGGCATAACCTCACTCAAGGCATTTTGGAGAATTAGTGGCCACTTTAAGGTTGTTTTGATCTAAGTTAACTTTTCTGCACAGTATATTAGAGATCCGAGACTCCCAGATTAAACAGTCACAATGTGATGTGTATTTTCATCAGTACATTGAAGCATGTAAGAAATATCAAGACAGCAAAATTGCGTCCCTGCAGGACACTGTCTCTAAGTTAACTAAGCAGAATAAAGAATTACAGCATCAAATTTCAGCTCCCACCCCTTTTGCTCCTCTTCCAGCTGCTACCTCTTTATATCCTTCTTTGCCTTTCTACTCCTCTGATTACACTTTACCTGAACCTCCCTTTCCCCCTAAAAAAATTTTAAAAACCATTTAAAAAAAAAACAGTAAATCAACCCTTGCCTGAAATGCCCTTTAAAATTCACCCCAAAAATGATGTTGAAGATTCCCCTCGTATCACTTTTGCCCCGTGGTCACATTCAGAATTAAAACAGCACTGTGAAAGATTTTTCTAAACTCCATGAGGACTCCTACAAATTTTCTGAGGAGTTTAGAATCCTTGTTGAAACCTACCAGCCTTGGATCCCCAACTTATATCAGCTTGTTCACATGATTACTGGCCCAGGAGAAGCCCAATTATAGCTAGAATAGGCAGAATGAAAAGACCCAAAGGACAGTTTAGCCTTCAGTATTGATAAAATAGCCACTGAGCTCTTGGAAGACTCTCAGGCCATGAGTAAAAAAATGCTAGAAGCTATCCCTAAGGTTTTTCTAATGATGACTCTTAATCCACAAGGAGAAACTATTCATTAATGGAGAACCTTGCCAATTTTTAATTGATACTGAAGCAACCCTGTCTGCTATTAACTCCACCTGTTTACAAAAGCCCCTGCTCCAGAGTACTAAAGCCTCAAAAGCAGGGCTTTGAATTGGTTGGTTCTGGATCGAACCCCTGCTGAGAATTTGTATTTCTAACAAGTTCCCTGCTGAGAATTTGCATTTCTACCCCCATATATACTGAATCAGAATATACAGTTTACCAAGCTCTCCAGGGGACTCTTACGTATGACTTCCTAGGAACTTGTTAGAAATGCAAATTCTCAGCAAAGTTTCAATATAGAATGAATCAGTTCAAAGCCCTGCTCAAAAGTAGTGGGGGTCACCAATTAGGTACAAACACTGATTCATTCCCAACCTGTTCCAGTATCTCTTGGTCCTGTTGAAGATTTACATCTTTTTTTGCTCGGTTCTGATATCCTGTCAATCTATTGGGAAGAGATCTTTTATCCAAATGGAACTGCCATTTTCAACATAATGAAAAGGGGGAAATATTATTGAGTCTGCTGAGTCCCTAAGTCAACAAAAGCAGGCTCTGAATTAGATAATATTCAGGAAGAAGAAGTCATTTGCTGTATGCAAGTGCCTGTCATGTCTCTCCAAAATTCAACTCAGCCTAGTCCTCTCCCTTCTAATATCTTTTCCCTAGTTCCTGAAACCTTAATGGCTACCACATCCACAGATGTAGGATGAGTTTTGTCAGTTGAGCCTATTAAAATTCAAATAGATTTATCTAAATCTCTGCCAAAAATTCCCCAGTATCCACTCAAACAAGAAGCATATAAGATTTCTTTTCTAACGGTTTAAATGTCCGTTCTACTAGCCCTTGTAATACTCCTGTTCTTCTAGTTAAAAAAACAAATACAGCCATCTAAGATATATCTACTGGGCCCATCTCACTTGGAGCAAAGAAGAATGAAGAAAACCAAAGACACAAGGGAAATATTAGTCCAGAGGACTGACAGACCACAAGTACCACAGCCTTCCCCAGCCTGAGCCCAGAACAACTAGATGGTGCTGCTACCACAACCAACTTCTCTGACAGGGATCACAATAGAGGGTCCCAGGCAGAGTGGGAGAAAAATGTAAAACAAAATTCAAATTCATAAAAACAAAAACAAAAAACAGACTTACTGGTCTGACACAGACTGAAGGAACCCTGAGACTATGGCCCCGAGATACCCTTTTAACTCAGAACTGAAGTCACTCCCAAAGTTCACCCTTCAGCCAAAGATTAGACAGGTCTATACAACAAACAATAACACATAAGAAGAATGTGCTTCTTAGTTAAATCATGTATATGAGAACAAATGGGCAACACCTGCCCAAGGCAAAGACCAGAAGGCAGCAAGCGTCAGGAAAACAGGACAAATGGAAACAGGGAACCCGAAGTGCAGAAGGGGAGAGCGTTGATACATAGTGAATATTACAACCAATGTCACAAAAACAATTTGTGTTTAAAAAAACAATTGTTTAATGAGAAACTAATTTGGTCTGTAAACTTTCACTTAAAGCACACACAAATAAAAAACAAAAACAAATAACATGGTCTGGAGATTTGTTCAAGACTTGCATGCAATCAACCATATTGTTATTCCTAGACTCCCAGTAGTCTCTAATCTTCATTTATTACTTTCCAAAGGTCTTCAGATACAACTCATTTCGTATTTGTGAATCTTTGCAGCACCTTTTTCAGTGTTCCTGAATGTCAGTATTTGTTAGCTTTTACCTGGAAAAATCAACAATTTACCTGAACTGTAATGCCTCAAGGATTTACTGAATCTCCCACCTATTTTTCTCAGATCCTGCATGCGGATTTGCCGCCTTTTCAGTTTACAAACAAAATCCACATTACTACAATACACTGAAGATCTGCTAGTTTTCTCAACTTCTCAGCAAGCCTGTCTTAACGGTACTGTAGCTTTATAAAAACATCTGGCTGCTGGTGGACATACGTTTCCAAATAAAAATTATAATTAGCTCAGCCTTCTGTTAAATATTTGGGCCACTAATTTCTGCAGAGAGCATCTCTATTGATCCTAAATAGAAAGAAGTTATTCTTGTCTTTCCTATACCTGAAACAAAGAAACAGTTATGGGGGTTTCTAGGACTCTGTGGCTATTGCTGAACCTGGTTTCCTAAATTTTTCTTTTTGGATCAACTTTTATACAGATATTTAAAAAGTCTCTGAGCCGGATTCATTCCAAATTACACCAGAAGATTGACATGCCACAGTTCAATTAAAAGGAGCTTTAATGAACAAACCCACTCTAGACTTTCCTAATTACCACATAGATTTTTCTTTGTTTGTACATGAAATATCTGGAAATGCTTTAGGTGTACTAACTCAAAAACATACAGGACAGCAAAGATCTATAGGTTATTATAGCCTACAGCTTGACCCTATAGTCAGGAGATACCCTCCCTGCCTTAGGGCTGGGGCTGGTACTGCCAAACTAGTGGAAACCACAGCAGATGTATAGTGCTGGGAAACGTTTTGGATGTCTATAAGCCCCATGCTGTGTCTGCCTTACTTAATTCTGCCTTGACACATCATCTTTCTGCTAGCAGGCTCACCACCTCCCATGGACTGAATTGTGTCTCTCAAAAAATGTGTGTAGCAACTTGGCTAGGTCATGATTCCCAGTATTGTATGATTGTGTAATCTGATATGACTTCCTTATGTGTTGTAAACTCTACCACTATGATGCGGTTATACTGATGAGAGATACAAGACTGGATAGTGTCTTAATCCAATCTCTTTTGAGATATAAAAGAGAGAAGTGACTGGAGACACGTGGGAACCTCAAACCATCAAGAAAGCAGTGCCAGGAGCAGAGTGCATCCTTTGGACCTGAGGTTCCTGCGCAGAGAAGCTCCCAGACCAAAGGAAGACTGATGACATAGACCTTCCTCCAGAATCGACAGAGAAAGCGCTTCCCTGGAGCTGACGCCCTGAATTTGGACTTGTAGCCTACTGGACTGTGAGAGAATAAACTTCTCTTTGCTAAAGCCATCCGCTTGTGGTATTTCTGTTATAGCAGCACTACATGACTAAGACACCACCTATGAAGTTCTCCTCCTGGCTACATCTAACATTAGACTACATTGCGTGGCCTGTTTAAATTCAGCTACTCTTCTCCCTGCAACTAATAAGAACAACTATCCTAACACATGATTATCTGGACTTGACCGAGCCACTTTTAACCCCTTAGAAAGACTTAAAATAGACCCCTTTAACTAATCCTGATTTAGTTTTGTTTGTGGATGGTTCCTATTTAAAACCTAATCCTGCTGGTCCTCACTATCAAGCTGGAGATGCTGTTACAACTTCTACTGAAGTCCTTGAAAATCAGGCTCTCCCTAAAGCCCCTTCAGCCCAACAAGCCAAATTAATTGCCCTCACTAGAGCTTGTAGAATTGCTTCAGGAAAATTTGTTAATATTTTTATGGGTAGTAAATACTGTTTGGGGCTAATACATGATTTTGGCATGTTATGGAAACAAAGTGGGTTTGTAAACTCTTCTGGAAATGCCATAAAAAATGGAGCTTTAGTAGCATAACTCCCCTCTGAAACTGCTGTGATAAAAATACAAGCTCACCAACCAAAAGGAGTGCTGCAAACTGAAGAAATTAGAGGAAATAATCTTGCTGAAATGGCAGCCAAACAAGCTACCCCTCAAGTTATTTTTGCACTTATGATAAATAAATGGACTCCCCAAATTTATCTATTGATAACTCCAACTTTCATGAATTAACTTTAGAAAAACTAAAAAAAAAAAAAAAAAAAAATTAGCCCCAACAGATGAAATTAAGGCATGGAAAAAGGCAGACTGTTACTAAGATCCTGCTACTAAATTGTGGACTGGGCCTAATAAGAAAACCGTCTTACCCAATTTTCTGCATGTTCCTAGGATGCGAGCCTTACATGAAGGTTTCCACATGGGACAAGATAAAACGATTGAGACTTTAAAAAAATATATTGGTAGGGAAAATTTTTTGAGGGTGCCCAACATGTTGCCACCCATTGCCCTCTCTGTCCTCTCTATAATCCCGGAAAACACCCTAAAGTCCTACCTGGACAATACCCTTTACTTTCTGGGCTTATGCCTGAATGGCAGCTAGATTTTATTTAGCCACACTCAAATGGTTATAAATATGTATTAGTAATGATTTATAGATTTCCCATTGGGTAGAAGGCTTCCCCTGGTTTCATGCTACTTCAGCCTCTGTAGCAATGAAACTTCTTGAAAACATTATACCCACCTGGGAGTACCAAAACTCACTGTAGTGATTGGGGATGTCATTTCACTGATCAAGTTATCCAAGAACTGTGCCAGGTTTCCCCATTTATCAAAGGCTACACTGTCCCTATCATCCTCAGTCTTCCGGTCTAGTAGAGAGAGCTAATGGAATAATAAAGAACCATAAACAGCAAAGCTTTGTGAAACGTTAAATGTATCCTGGACTAAGGTCTTCCCCTTAGTTCTTTCCAATTTGAGGTCCACACCATTTGGATTTCAAAAACTTACCCGCTATGAAATTTACCAGAAGACCCATGGTCCTTCCTTATGTTGCCCTCATCGACCCTAACATTGACCTGAATTACTGAAGTATTACCAGTCATTAATCCAATATTCTAAAGAATACCTTTTACTGGTTAGAGAAGCCTTTGACGAATAGAAACTAGACTCTTGATGTCTGCCTAACACCGCCCCTGGAGAATATACTGGAAGAGACATCAATAAAAGACTCATTAGAACCTCGTTGGAAGGGACCACACTTAGTCCTCCTCACCAATCCATGTGCAGCCAAATTAGAGTGAATAAAACGTGGGATCTATTTATCACAGTTAAAAAAAAGGCTAAGACTCGTCTTTGGACTACCCAAGCCACTGGAGAATGGAAGTTTACATTTAAACACCCCTGTGGCCAGCAGCAGACAACATCTGAGGCAGACTACCAGGCCCAAAAACACATCTCTTTATCTTTTTTTCTTTTTACTTTTGTTACAGTCATGGCTCTACTAATGCTTTCCTAGGTTGGGCAGATGCTTATGCTCACCATTTTAAATGGTTTAATTGTTGGATATGTGGTGCCCTCCCAACCTCAAGTCAGTCTGGCCTTCCCTGGTAGGTCTCTCCACTACAGGGATCTGACTGGGTTGCTCTTGATCTGTGGATACATGAACAATGGAGAAATAGTTCATTATTACAGGAAATCACTATTACACCCACTCCTCACTTACTGACATGGTTAGGTTCCAAAGACCAGGTTGTTATGCAAAAATCAGCATTAGGCGAAAACAGAGGAGGACCACATCAGATCACAGAATGGAGGATGACTACATCATTACATAACTGCCAAATTACATCATTACATATCTGCCAAACCACTGAGAATCATGGCGCAGCCAAGCTGGTACATAACCTTAACCACCACAGTCATCATCACTCTTGCCTCACACCCTGGCGTACGTTACTGCCAGACATAACGTCGTTAATGCGCAAAGTACTCAGCAGATTTTTTAGTATTGTCATAAATGTGAAATGTTGGATAATGAGACAGTTTTAACACAACCTAGATTTTACTTTACTAAAGTCACTCAACAAGAGCTAGCTAAAGAATCTCCCAAACCCACAAACAGTACTCTTTGTATTGTAGGTCCATATCAACAACCAGGGGACAAATTTATCTGGTTAACTCCCCAAATGGGGAGGCTAAGTCAGATTGCTCCCCTTTGCTAGGAACAATCTAACCACACCCGTATGAATAACCCAGCTGTGACTAAACCTATGAGATGGCTTCCAATGCCTGAATGTGCATCAGTTGTAACCAGGGGGGGATTATCCAATAAGCAAGGTAAGCACAGGATTACTTGTGCTGACTTACTGATTTGTAATGAACAATTTCACGTGATTTTCACTTTGAATTTCACGATTTTCACTTTGATGTGGTGTGGTGAGACCCATGTGAAATTGTTCACTACAGATTAGTAAGTAAGCACAAGTAAGCCCATGCTAACCTAGCTCACTGAGTCAATCATCCTTGTCAGGGATTGTGAATTTGAAAAGCTTTGATTCCGTAGGAAGGTGTTGTAGGGTTGGGGTAGAGACAGATGCCAGCCACACTTAGAAGCAGAATCTTTGATACGGTGAAACTGTTCACCATAGATTAGTAAGTAAACACAAGTAAGCCCATACTTACCTTGCTTATTGGATAATCCACCCTTGGTTATAACCTTACAGGCTGCTGAATGGTTTGCCACCGACTGACTACAACACTCAGGTATCTATTGGATAGAGCCTAACAGTACCTTTTGGCTATGTGGAACCAACCTTTGGCCCTGGGTCCCACCAGGCTGGATTGGAAGCTGCACCCTGGGACTCAGACAGACTCAGAACGTATTTTAACTGAACTTCTTTTACCAGCTTATGTACCCACATTACAGGCTCAATGGTCTCAACCAGTGTTTCACTGGCTTGACCATTTAGCAGCAGTATTCAAACCTCAGACATGACTTGAAGATGTTATGACACATGTAGAAATATTAACCAAATGTATACAAAATTCCCTAAGTGACAATGCCCACGGGCTTCAAGAGATCAGATCAATACCAAAAAAGCAAATGATGAGAAAAGTATTACTCCAAAATAGAATGGCCCTTGACATTCTCACTGCAGCCCAAGGAGACACCTGTGCCATAATAAAATCTGATTGCTGTGTCTATATTCCTGACAATAGTGCTAATATTATACTCTACGTTAATCATATGCAACATGTAGTATCTTACCTTAACAATCTTGTTCCTTCCTTAGCTGATATTATAAGTAATTGATTTTCCTCTTGGGGTGGATGGTGGAAAAAACTGTGACTTTATTTTGGAATCTTTATATTCCTCATCATTTCTATTGTTGTAATTATAAAATGCTGTTTTGCTTTGGTTCAGTGCATTTATCCATGAAATGCTGTACTTCAAAACCATCTGACCCTTCACATAAAATCCTGCTGGTTTCACAGGCTTTCATCAATGACTGTGTTGTTTAATCACCTCCCTGTTGTCTTCTGGACATGTTTCATCTTGATCTCTATCATTCTGTCCTGACTGAGAAACGTTCCTTGAATGTGGCCTTGTCCATCAAGATGTTCCCCATAAAGCCTACTCACCCTGAAGATGAGACCTATTAGCTCAGCAAGGTGGAGAAAATAATTTTTATAACCAAAACTCCTCAAGAAAACAAAGTGCTTGCAGAATAAAGTCTACTCCATTGTGTATGATCAGTGTCCCCCAGCAGGAAGTATGCAGATGGAAATTTTCAAACATGGAGGCACTCATTTTAGGACAGGAATGGTGGGATCAACATACATTCCCAGGAAACAAAAGATTAGGATGTAAACAATGTGTTCCTAGGAAGAATATGTATAAACGAATTGGCTGGCAACACTCATCTCGGGAGTAAAACTCATGCCCCCCTAGCCAAATGCTCGACCTTTACATTTCAAAGGACTCCAAAGCTGAGGCTAAATCAATCATTAACCCCCTACCTTTTCTTTGTTCTTTATGCTTTAAAACCTCTAACTCGGAAGAGACAGTGGAATCTTTTGTATTTTTACTTAGTGCTGCCCAGCTTGAGCTATATTATTCCTCAATAAAACTCCTTTTCTTTCACTCCTAACAGAGTACTAGATTTTCTTCTTTGACAACTCTAAACCCAGCATGTTAAGGCTCTAAAGCATATGTTTTTTCCACTACATCCTGGTGCTACCTACAAAGAGAAATGAAATAAAGAAGTCTATCAACACCCATCAAAGGTTCGATAAATTTACATATATCTGCATGTGCCCCTCTTCATTACACATTTCATCAAATTCAAATTCTTAAACCAAAAAAATTTCATTTGTCTCACTTTCTATGATATACTAAAGAGATCTGTACTTTTTTGTTATGTATATTTTACCACAATAAATTTAAAAAGAGAGAGAGAGAGATGTGCTACAAGGAAATAGACACTCTTAGGTTTTAGCCCCCATTTCAGCCATTTACTGAGTAGGGCCGCTGGGAAGCTCACTTTTGAGATTTTTAGGTCTCAATTTCCACACCTGCAGAATCAGGGTAGTGAGCCATTCCTGCTTCACAGTGTACCACATGTGGCAAAGAGCTCTGAGGACATCCACAGGGATCACCTTGTACAAATCATTTCATTTCTCAGAACATCCATTTCCTCAAGTCATTTCAGGAATCAAAACCAAAATGAGATAATGTTGATAAAAGCACTCTATGAAGTAGAAAGTGCTATGTCATTTTAGGATATAGTCCATCCTTATCCTTTGGAACTATCCTGATGCCCTGTTTTTAGCAGTCTTTTTTACTCAAAAATTAACACTGTCCCTAACTCCCTAATGGGTCAGAGTGTTCATCTAACCCAAAAGAAACCTGAAATTAACACTGTGTATAAGAGGAGTCCAGGACAGGATTCTCTTTACCCTGCCTGGCTAGTGAGAGGATGGATCGCAAACGTCACAACCACATTCTTAGCCTTGTCAATCGCTTTGATGCTGGAACACTTTAGGCTGGGGGGATAGAAGGATGTCATCTGCGGGTGATCTGAGGACTCTTAAAACTAAGGCCATTCATGAAATCAGTAAGCTGCAGCCACCTATCCAGCGTCACATTTGCCTTGAGAGCGGCTCTGCCACCTCCCCCCTCCCCTGTGCCAAGGAGAGGGCAGTGATGTCAAGGGGCACCATCTACAGATGCTGGAAGAGCTTTGCCCCCAGAGACTTCAGTCTCCATCCTCTTCTATATCAACCATATAGAGAACCACTGGACATGCAATTTGCGGAGAAACCACTGCTATATTTTAAAAAAAAAGTGTGAACTAGACATGTTAGATTAGTTTAGCACCAAAGTTAGGGTCAGGAAGTGCAAATACAAGCAAAGATTTCACAGTCTCTCCATAATCCTAACTTTAATGTTACTTCCTTTGAATTCAACACCATCTCCCCTTCTGTTTTTCTAAGAGAAATCAATTAACGAATCAATCAGAGACTCAGTCAGTACATACAGTATACTTAGTGTTTTTTTTTTATAGTGCCATATTTATTACGTACTAGGTTTTTTTCCTCTGTAACTTCAAAATTTTCTACAATTTTCTAACATTTTTAAGTTCAAAACAGGTTAACATTCTAGAAGCTTCTATGAAAGTCTCCTCATGCCAGAGTATTTTTTCTCCAGAGTATGCTATCCACTTGGATGCTAATCTGCTTGCTTAACTATAACCTGAATCAACAAGTCTTTGTAATGAAGAACTTCTGTTTATGTGTCTCCTCACATACTATCCCATCAAGCTTAAACACAGGCAGCTTTCTGAAGGCAAGTGGGTCGTTAGCATTTCAAGTCAATCAAAACCAGGAGACTCCCTGAAGTGTTTTCTCACTTAGCTACAAGCAATGCTTTAGGAACTGTTCAGTGCAACCAAAATACAAACATAGATCCTTTATGATAGCGAAAACCTCGCAGGCATGTGCCCGTCTTCCACACTGAGGAATGAGAACATCACAGCCACCTGGGCTTCCTTCTTATGAAGGCCACCGCACAGTAGCAACTTTTGGCAAAAAGCCCACATTCTGTTTTTCTGTAGGTTGAAGTCGTGGTGAACATTTACAAGACACAAAGAAAATAACAATTCCCAGAAAATCTGAGACAAGAAAAGCATGCGCAACAGGCCTCTGTCATTTTTTTGGCTGTGAAGCATCTGTTCCTGCTTCCTAATGCACTCTGGTTTCCTCTGGGGAATTACTTCTCCGCTACAACAACAGGAGGGTAAATCAAAAAGCCATAAGCCTCACTGTCAGGGGCAGCCAGGGTGCCTGGCTCTGACAGCTGAGGGTCTTTTCTGAGGATGTGTGTTGGGCAAGGAGAGGAGGGGAACAAGTCAGTGTTAGTCATTCCCAGCAGGGGAAACTATTCTTTCTTCCGAGCCCATTCTATCACTCCTGCTTCCCAGGCCTCAGGAGTCACCTGCTTCTCTAGAATTTCCAAGCTCCCAACACCATTCCAACAATTCCTTTTGGTGTAATAGCCAGGATCAGTTTCTGTTACTTGTAATAAAATAGCCCTGGCTGGTGTGAGAAGAAAATCACACCAGAAGGCAAGAGGCCAGGGCTGGTGTAATCCAGCCACTGTCCAGCTGCAAATCTGGGTGGGTCCTCCTGGATTTCAGGGCCTCATCAGTAAAATCTGGAAAATACCTTACCTGGTGGAAGACAGGCTCCAGGTCAGATGATCTTGAATTCTCTTCCTGCTTTAGAGAATGTATGATTCAAAGATGGTACTGACTAGTGGTGATCTGAACTGCAGATATGCAGCAACTGCAAGCAAGGCTGTTTGAAACAACCAGAACACCTGTGTGCACACTATCTCAGTAGACCAACAATGCTACCACAGAGATGCTTAACTGAGGCACACCACAGTGCACATCAAATTCAAATATTAAAAGACTTCAAACTCCATTCTGCAGGTAAATCCTGCATTTCTTATCTAATGCTGCATACCAAACTACCCCAGATCTAGCAGCTTAAAACCACACACGTTTATTATTTCACAATTTCTATGAGTTGGGAATTCGAGAATGGCTTAGCTGGGTGGCTCTGGCTCAGGGTCTCTATGAGGTTGCAGCCAAGCTGTTGGCTGGGACTGTGGCCATCTCCAGGCCTGAATGAGGGAACATCTGCCTCCAAGCTCACTCATATAGTTGATGGCAGGCCTTAGTTCCTCACCATGTGAGACTCTCCACAGGCTCCTAACTGCTCTCGTGACGTGGTACTTGCTTGCCCCAAAGCAAGTGATTCAAGAAAGAAAAAGACAGAGGGCGAGAGCATGCATCACCCAAGATGGAAGCTGCAATGTTTTGATAACCTAATCTCCAAAGTGATATCTCATCACTTCCGCTATATTCTATTCGCTAGAAGTTATTCAAGCCCAAACACTTTATTTTTTATTTTTTCCCATTCAAAAAATTTATACATATATTGTTATGTGACTAATTGTTCTCCCCATACTGTGGCAGCACAATCCTCCTTTCCACCCGATTCCCCGTGTCCATTCAACCAGCTCCTAACCCTCTCTTGCCTTCCCATCTCACCTCTGGACAGAAGCTGCCCGTTTAGTCTCTTGTATCTACTTGAGCTAAGAGGCACACTCCTCACTAGTATCACTTTATGTCCCACAGCACCTGTCTGAAAAGCTGGCCTCGGAAATTGTTTTATTTCTGCGCTGACAGAGAATCCAGGGCCATGCTTTCCAGGGTTCCTCCAGTCTCAGTCAGACCATTGAGTCTGGTCTTCTTACTAGAATTTGAGTTCTGCACCCCACCTTTCTCCCGCTCCAGCCGGGACTCTCTGTTGCGTTCTCTGTCAGGGGGGTCATTGGTGGTAGCCGGGCACCATCTAGTTCTTCTGGTCTCAGGCTGATGAAGTCTCTGGTTTATGTGGCCCTTTCTGTCTCTTGGGCTAATATTTCACTCGTGTCTTTGGTGTTCTTCACTCTCCTTTCTCCAGATGGTTGGGACCAACTGATGCATCATAGATGGCCGCTTGCAAGCTTTTAAGACCCCAGACGGCACACACCAGAGTAGGATTCAGAACATTTTCTTAATAAGGTTTGTTATGCCAATTGACCTAGTTGTCCCCTGAAAGCATGGTCCCTAGACGTCTACTCCTGCTACTCTGTCCCTCAAAGTGTTTGACTGTACTCAGGAAACTTCTTAGATTTGGTTTAGTCCAGTTGTGCTGACTTCCCCTGTAGTGTGTGCTGTCTTTCCCTTCACCTAAGATAATTCTTATCTATTATCTAGTTAGCAAATAACCCTCACCCCCCCTCCTCACCCTCGTAACCATCGAAGAATGTTTTCTTCTGTGTTTAAACCTTTTCTTGAGTTCTTATAATAGTGGTCTTATACAATATTTGTCCTGTGACTGACTAAATTCACTCAGCATAATGACCTCCAGCTTCCTCCATGTTACGTTTCATGGCTTCATTGTTGTTCTTTATTGTTGCATAGTATTCCATTGTATGGATATACCATAATTTGTTTATCCATTCGTCTGTTGATGGGCACCTAGGTTGTTTTCATCTTTTTGCTATTGTGAACAGTGCTACAATGAACAGGGGTGTGCATATATCTATTCATGTGATGGCTCTTATTTCTCTAGGATATATTCCAAGGAGTGGGATAGCTGGATGGTATGGTACTTCTATTTCTAGCTTTATAAGGAAGTGCCAAATCGATTTCCAAAGTGGTTGTACCATTTTACATTCCCGCCAACAGTGTGTTAAGTGTTCCAGTCTCTCCACAACCTCTCCAGCATTTATTATTTTGCGTTTTTTTGATTAATGCTAGCCTTGTTGGGGTGAGATGATATCACATTCTGGTTCTGATCTGCATTTCTCTAATGGGTAATAATCATAAGCATTTCTTCATGTGTCTGTTAGCCGCCTGAATATCTTCTTTGGTGAAGTGCCTGTTCATGTCCTTTGCCCATTTTTTAATTGGGTTATTGGTCTTTTTGTTGTTGAGGTTTTGCAGTATCTTGTAGAATTCAGAGATTAGACGCTGATCGGATTTGCCATAGCCAATTTTTTTTTCCCAGTCTGTAGGCTGTCTTTTTACTCTTTTGGTGAAGTCTTTTGATGAGCATAAGTGTTTGATTTTTAGGACCTCCCATTTATCTAGTCTCTCTTCTGGTGGTTGTGTATTGTTACTTATGGTTCGTACTGTGTTTATGCCATGTATTAGGGCTCCTAGTGTGGTCTTTATGTTTTCTTCTATGATCTTTATCATTTTTGATTTTATATTTAAGTCTTTGATCCATTTAAAGTTAGTTTTTGTGCATGGTGTGAGGTATGGGTCTTGTTTCAGTTTTTTGCAGATGGATATCCAGTTATGCCAGCACCGTTTGTTAAAGAGACTGCCATTTCCCCAATTAATGGACTCTGGGCCTTTGTCAAGTATCAGCTGCTCATAGGTGGATGAATTTATGCTTGGATTCTCAATTCTGTTCCATTGGTCTATGTATCTGTTGTTGTACCAGTACCAGGCTGTTCTGACTACCGTGTCAAGCCCCAACTCTTGAGTGCAGGAGTTATCAAAAATCTGTGGACATATCCTTAAAACCACTGCAGAGCCATAAACGGTGCTGAAGGAGATGTGGGGTTCACTTCTTATCTAATCTCCACCCTATGCAGTGAAATGATTCCAGGATCAAATGAATCCTCTTAAAAAAGGAAGCTAGGGTAGGAGCCAGAAAACTGTAGCTTTGGTCCAAGTTCTGATGGTAGCTCAGTAAGACCCAAGATAATTGGTGTACCTCTCTGTGTCTCCGTTTTTTTCAGCTGTTACACATTGGCCAAGAATTGTTCTAAGTACTTACCATAATTACCCCGCCTGATCCTTTTAACATTTCAACGAGTAGATATTTGAATCCTCATTTTTCAGCTGCAGACACTGAGGCAAAAGGAGATTAAATAACTTGTACAAGGTTATTTAGAAGACAAATGCTGGGCCAGGTTTGGACCCTAAATCTGGCTCCCAAGCTTAAAGGATAAAGTGAAAAGGCTCAGAAGACATGTCCTCTCTTTACTTTTCTTTATTGTTCACTATAATACATATGAGGAATACCTGTTTTGTTTGGTGTCCTGCATGCCTTGTATATAAGGATATTTATTACTTCCACTTGAAGGGAATAAAAGTATTACATACTTAATGGTGCCTGACACTTTTCTCAATAGTTGAGAGTCTATCATACTCAGTACCATCTCGGACTTGACTTCTTTGACAGTCAACATTACATCTAAATCAAAAACTAGTGTCAGAAAAGGCTGTAATGGATCACAAACCTAGAGACACTTAGCACCGGACATCGTTTAATACCCAACCAAAATGACCTCTCCTCTGTGAATCCTGCCGTTTTCTCCACTCTCCAGCTTTATTCACACACGAATTCTAGCACTTTCCACTTTCCATTTTTATAATGGGTAGAAAGACTCATAGGCAGGAAAAACGTCTTACTAATATTTCAATCCCCTAAAGTCAGTAAGGAATATAGCATATAGTAGACATTTCAAAAAAACTACTGATAATTTGTGAAGCGCTGCTGAGATTACCGTGTGTAGCAGGTATACGATTATTACCAGGTACCTCAATAATATCACCAGGTACTTTAATTACCATCTGAATTTATCCAAAGAAAACTACTGTGAAATTCTTTAACAGGTACAGAACCTAAGCTTTAGGTGGGTTAAATAACTTGTCCTGTATTTTTCATTTATTTGAGCTCAATGCCAGGCTGAACCTATGGGGTATTTTTAAACTCCTAGTGTGGCAGGTTTCCACCATTCATTCAGGAGGGTACCCTGAATTTGAGTTTATATGGATTAACTACCAAAAAAAAAAAAAAAAGTTGCCATCAAGTCGATTCCAACTCATGAGGAACCCATGTGTGTCAGAGGAGAACTGTACTCTGCGTTCTCTATGTTCCACAGTTTTCAAGAGCTGTTTTTTCAGAAGTAGATCAGCAGGCCTTTCTTCTCAGGTGCCTCTGGGCAGACTTGAACTTCCAACCTTTCAGTTAGCAGGCAAGCACATAAAGACTTTTTATACGGTCATTCCTTTTTTCTGTTTCATATTTTACTTAAAGACATGGAACTGGATTACAACTTTATTCCCCCAAATGTATTTTTCAGAAAAAATCTTGTCTTTGTGAAGCATAAATTCAGTCTCAATTATATATAAAAATTACTCTAAATGAAAGCAAAATTCCAGAAAAGAAATGTATTGGCAAAGAGAGAGAAACATGAGAGGAGAGAAGCAGAAGGAATAAATTGGGATGGGGCGGGGGGTGGGGGAGATGGGGAAGGAGAAAGAAATTCGGGGAAAGATTGAGATAAGGATAAGGATAGTGAAGTAAAGCACTTAAGTAAATCACAGATGACAGAAAACCTTTTCAGAAAGTGTTTTCTGAGTTAGGAAGCAGCATTTCTTAGTTCCTCTTCAGCAAGCAAAGAGAAGAACTTGCAAGGTTGGGAATCCTTGCACTTAAGACTGGGCCTTAATAAATTGTGTCTGCCCAGTACTAGCCTCGGGAGGAACCAGCTCTGGGTACACATCTGTTGAATAGAAATGAATCTTCCTCAAGCAAAGAGGAAGCTCTGCCTCATCATATATGAGCAACTCCACATCTACAGTCACAGAAGAGTGATTTTAATGAGCTAGGTGGGAGTTCACGCCCACCTGGCATGAGCTAATCCGAGCAGCCCAGACACCCCACTAGAAAATCAAATGTCTCAGTCGCCACCTGAACTTCAAGCCTTTCTCTTGGTCCCTAAAGATTTCTCTTATCTTTTTTTATATTTAGTTTTCAGCCCAACAGGCTGAAAAGGTTTAAAAGCCAAATGAGTCTGAGTTGGGAGGCAGCTGGGCAAGCAGGCAGAAGCATGGTCTTCCCAACCCCATCTTCCCAGCAGCTCTAGTGTGTTCTGCAATGGAGCTGGCTGGCCACACTGGGCAGCAAGCACCCTTCTCTCAGAGAGAAAAACATTCAGATGCTGAGCATTGCTCTCAGATCCTCGCAGCTGGGCCTCAGAACTGGACTGCCAGAACACTCCTTCCTAGTCCAATCTGCTACTCACACCCACTCAGGCAAAAATGCAGGCTGGACTGCACCCCTAAATCTCACGGCATCCATCAAGCCACCACTACAGAGGCCAAACATGGCAGCCAGAGCAACAGGATCCCCTGACCGACAGGTTTCATAACGAGGTCAGCAGGACTGGGCTCTGGTCAAAACACCTAGCGGCTTCCCAATCAAGACAAGTGGGCTTCTGAAGTGGGTTTTGTATTTATTTTGCTGCTGGAAGGAAGAGTCCATTCTTTCAGAATCAACTGCAGCAGCGGCCTCCAGTACTGGCTGGAAACCTCTAATTATGCTGGGTGAACAGAAGCAAAATGAGAAAAATAAGAATGCAAACCCACTGCCGTTGAGTCGATTCCGACTCACAGTGACCCTATAGGGCAGAGTAGAACTGCCCTATCAGGTTTCCAAGGCTGTAAATCTTTACCGAAGTAGACTGCCACATCTTTCTCCTGCCGAGCAGCTGGTGGGTTCGAACTGCAACCTTTCACTTAGCAGCCAAGCGCTTTAACCACTGCACCACCAGGGCTCCTCAAAATAAGGAAGAAAGTAGTGAATTTTTCATATGGCTAAAGTGATTCACTTTAAAAGAGCATCCTCTGCTCAATAATCTGTTCTTCCTACCTTGTGGTATAAAAACAGCCTTTTCATTTTGAAAGGATAGTGAAAGCAGATAATGTTTTGGTCATTGTTTTTTTGTTTTCCAGCGTCCCAACCCACTCCAGCCCTCACATCCTTATTTGAACAAATAAATATTAAGCATCCTTATGTGAGTCTCCCTCACTATATATATATTTAATTTTATTGCTATGATATCCCAAAGTCTGGAAACTATTAAGTTGTAGTAATTAAGGATAGTAATGAGTTCTAAAGCGAGAAATGAAACACAAAATCAGCACAAGTACCAAAAAGTGGTACCAACTGAGGACTCAGTCTGCACATGAGCACAGAGTGTATTAAATTCCGGAGACTGAGGGTGTTTGGGCATAAGAAATACGTCACGGAAGAGCACTCACAGTGCTGATGTAAAGGCAAAGAAAAGCCCGAGCCCAGCACGTATTGCTGCCTGAGAAGAGCCCAGGCTTGGAGCTGCTGCCTGGGGGAGCAGGGGGAGGGGGCAGACGGTGCATCAGGAGCTGCACGTTCCAAGGGCAGATGAGAAAAGTGGAGGGAAGGTGGCTCTCTTCCAGGCTTTTTGTGAATGGCTGGGTGTGGAGCTCTCATTTCCTCTGCATTCCAGAGGAGGGAGGAACACAACTGCAGAGGGTGGAGAAAGGCTTAAGGAATCTTTCTCAGGGGAGGGTTTACAAATGCATCAAAAGAAAAAAAACCAAACCCATTGCCATCGAGTTGATCCCGACTCACAGGGGCCCTACTGGACAGAGTAGAAGTGCCCCACAGGGTTACAAATGCACAGGGGCCTTCTGTCTCTGGATACCTGTTCAAAGAACGGCTGCTCTGGATTAGCAACCCCGAGGGTGTTGTGTTTTTCTTTTGTTTTGCGTTGCTGTGATTGTATAAAATAACCAATCTAGACTGCAATGCATTGACTTATTTAATGTTCTTTAATGTGCTTCTTCATCACACACACGCACGCACACACACACACACACACACACACACACACAAGTATCATATATGGTTAGAATAAGTCTGAGAGTCCAAAGCGGTTTTAAGTGCCTTACCGATGTTGTTAGCTACCTTCGAGTTAGCCCCCTCCGGCTCCCATGGTGCTGGACCCTATGCACAAAGGGCTCAGACTGTTAATATCCATAGGGTTTTCACTGACTAGTTTTTCAAAGTCCACCACCAGACCTTTTGTCTTAATCTGTCTTAGCCTGAAGGGTCCTCCGAAACTTGTTCCAGCATCACAGCAACACACAAGCCTCCAATGACAGAGGATGCTGGCTACAAATGAGGTACATTGGCTGCGAATCGAACCAGGGTCTCCCACGTGGAAGGCGAGGATTTCTACTACCACTAAACCACCCACCACGGTGTTCATAAATCATCAACTGCTTTTCGACCAAATTTATTGTCCCTAAGGGTTGAGGGAAGCAGCCCTGGTGCTGCAGTGGTTAAGCACCTGGCTGCTAACTGGGAGGTCGGCAGTTCTAACCCACCAGCTACGCCACAGGAGAAAGATGTGGCAGTCTGCTTCCATAAAAATAACAGCCTTGGAAATCCTACAGGGCAGTTCTACTCTGTCCTTCAGGGTTGCTATGGGTCTAAACAGACTTCATGGCAATGGATTTTTTAAGGGTTAAGGGAGAATGGAAGAGTCAAAAGGAAATTCCTGGGCTTGGAAGCAGAATGCACAAGGGCTGTGTCTACGCAACGCCAAATATCTGGATGAAAAGCGAAAAACTCAGCAAATCCTCCAGAGACTTCCAACAACCTGAATGCTTGGTGAGTTGGCAAGAATATCTGGATGCTTGGTAGAACTTTTCCCATGAGTAGCAACAGTTAGCACCGTGTTTAGCATGGCCCACCTCTTTACGAAAATCCCAGGTATGTCTAGGATTAACTCTGTATAGGCAGCACCTTCCTATGACTAGAAAACTATTAAACCCAGCCCTCCTGGCAATCGGCTTGGCAAGCTGATGGTCTTTCTGCAGATGAGAAAAACGGACCTTTCCTCTGGATAGATGCAAGCACAGTGCGTGCCTGAGTTCACCCCTCTGAGCTGGGTCCCCTGCTGTGGCGGAGCAGTCTACACAACCCGTATGCAGAGGCTGTACCTCCCTCTCCAGTGTCAAAACACACTTCTGCTAAAAGTGTGTCCATTTCAAAGCAAGAAGAAAGGAAGTGGTCCATGATAAGACTTCTTTAACTTGTGTCACAAAATAAATCCACAATGCCTACCCCCTCACCATCCCCAAAAAAATCTACCCTAAAGTGGCTTACTTCAGGGTAATAAAACCATAGAATTTCATAATGGGAAGGCACCTGAACAGTTATCTATCCATCTGCAATCTTGCCTTGCAAGAATCCCTCCCACATTCCTCCCTCCCTATTCCACCTTCGAAATAGTCTTCTAGTCTAAAGCGAAACACCCACCTCCACTGTCTCAGAACTCAGTGTCTGCAGAAACTATTACCCCTTTCACACTATTCTAATTCCTAGACATCCTGCACCCACTATGCTGACAAAACTCTGTCTCCCTCTAACCTTGAACCTTCAGTCCCAGCTCTGTATTCTGAAGCCACCCAATGAAGTATAACTGCTTTTCCATGTGGTGGCTCTTTAACTATCTGAAGAGACATAATCATGGTACCCCACCCATATCTTTTCTTTTCCAAGCTAAATAAATACACCTTGCATTAATCCAACCCCTCCTACACAAAGAAGGTAACTGAGGCATCTGCAAACCTATCTATGGTGCAACACAGTAACGACAAAGCAATGTGGAGCAGGGAAGGAAGAAGAAGGAACGGCTTCACTTTCATGGTGAAACAAGTCCACGGTCTGGAAAGTAGAATTTCTGGAAGCTTGGCACCTCAGGATATTTAAGGAGCACACAAACTCCACGAGCTCTAATGAGATGTAGCTTGAATGATACAAGCCAGAGAGCCACCTGAGGAGAGTGACCTGGAGATTAATGAGTAACAGCAGAATGTACTGCTATTGTGCAGCCACATACTTAGGAGATGAGATGATCGTAGAAAAACCCAACAGGGCCGGGGCATTTTCCGGTTAAGCATCTGAGCCGGTGGTGAAAATAATTTTAAAAAAACACAGAGGAGTGGAAATAGCTTTTATCCAGAGAAACACGTTTCCTGTAAGTGAAGCTAACATTATTGACAAGAGGTTTCAGAACAATCGAGAATCAGCAAACAAGACAAAGAGATGCCTGTTGATGAAGACGCAGACTCCATATCCTAGAACTGAATGTCTTATTGGTGAAAAGAAATGGAGAGCTCTAAAATAGAGCAGTGATTACCAGTTTTTTCCACTTGAAAAAAGATTTTAACTTCACCTGGACATGCAGGAACATTTACCAAGGAAACAAATTATGGACACTTTGTTACAGGATGCTGGCTATTCCTAATTTTGGATATTCTATTAGTGGAAACCAAGTATTACCTTCCTGTCATAATTTAATTAAATGTAAGGAATACACATTATCTTATTTATACAAAGCTTTGTATTATGACAGCAAGAATGATGTCTGGTGCCTGAAGATAGCCGTAGACATTGCCGAGGAAAAATAAAGTGGTAAGTAGAAGATTGTCGCAGCAGATATATGTAATAAAAACACAGCCGAATCAGCCTCTGTCTTAATTCTTTCCTCAAAAGTTTCCAAGCATATTGGTAGCTTTTCTAGACAAATAAATTTTAAGTTTTATCATATAATTTGATAGAAAAAAATTTCCTCTTACAACCACTTTCCTGCAAATCCAGCATAAGATACCTGAACAATAAAGGTGCACCCTCACTCATTCATAGGGTCATTCATTCGTCTATTCAAATGTCAACAAATACTGACTGAATCCCTACTATGTGCCAGGCACTGTACTAGGACCTCAAGATTCAGCATCAGTAATGTAGACATGGTCCTTGCCCTCATGCAGTATCAAGAGAATGTTGTTATTGTTGCTAGTTGACACTGACAGCAACTCCAAGAGCAGAGGAGCACTGCTCCAGATGGTTTTCAAGGCTATGACCTTTCAGAAGTAGAACACCAGGACCTTCCTCCTAGGCACCTCTCGGTGGGTTCGAACCACCAACTAGTAGTCGAACACTCTACCATTGCGTCACCCAGGGATGACACAGAATGAAAAAACAGAAATTAAACGATCACTTAAATAATCACACCATTACATAACTAAAAACTGTGCTAAGTCCAACAAAGAAAAGGCCCAAGGCATGAAGAGAAAGCCAGAGTAAACCAGGTAACTAATAGGAGGGTAGGAAATGGCCCATGATAATACTTCTTTAACCTGAGCCCCCGAACGAATTCACCTTGCTGCCCCACCATGCCGACATGGTGATTTGCCCCACGTGTCAAAATCCTCACCTTATACCGTATCTACACCTTTGGTTTTGTGAATACCGTAGTACTGCCAATTACCTCAAGATGTTTTTAAAACTATTAACAAAATAAAATTATTTTTATTTAAAGATAAGTAACCCATAAACTAACTTTAAATACCAGAGAGAAGGAGCGAGGGGGGCTTCCAATTAAATGAATAAATAATAGCACAGATAGGTTTTGTTTCTTGTAATAGATGTGTTCCTGAAAAGCCATCCAAAACAGATCCCAGTTCTGGCTGGCAGCAAGTGAGACTGGGGTGAAATAGGAATGACAAGAAAGCCCAGAAGCTCTGAAGAACACCACCTTTGTAAATTAGTCAGATTTGGGTTTGAATCTCAGCTCTACCACTAACAGTGCAAGCTTTGGCAAGACAGCCACCTTCTCCAAGCCTCGATTTTCATCATTAATTACTATTAGTCACAATAGGAAAAGGAGTATAAAAGATTATACTCCCTACTACATAGTTAGCAGAAATAATAATGAATAATAATTTGAGTGGTCTATCAAACGGTTAATGCACTTGGCTACCAACTGAAAGGCTGGTGGTCCCAACTCACCTGGAGGGAGTTGGAAGAAAGGCCTGGCAATCTGCTTCCAAAAGATCATAGCATTGGAAACCCTACGCAGCACAGTTCTCCTCTGAAACATGTGGGGTGCCATGAGTCAGAATCAACTTGACGGCAACTGGTTTGTTTTTGTTTGTTTGTTTGAGTGGTCTGTCAACTATTATCCAAACTAGACCTTGCAGGAAAGGCTTCTTAAAGGAGTAAGACTGGACTGAGGCCTAAAATAATGGACAGCACATCAATGCACAGTGGTAGATCAGGGGGCATTCCAGAAGTGGACAGTGACAGACCTAAAGCTTAAGACCCAATTAGGTGATGGCAAGTTGAACAGTTTGATTAAAGCAGGGAGTTCTCATAGGTGCCAAACTGCAAGGTAGTTAAAAGTCAGATTAATGAGTTTAGACAATATAATCACTGGGGAGCCACAGCCTTTGAGAAGCGGGGTGATAATGCTCTTAGGGGCATTAACAGCAACATGAGCGACAGGCTGGAGAACACAAAGACTGAAGGCTGTTACAACACTGCAGGCATGAACAGGACAACAGGAATAGAAAGGAAATTATGGCTTCAAGAAACAGGATCATCTACTAAGAGGAGAGGATGCCTAAGGAAGGTAGAAAATATCAGGAATAACCAATGTCAAGGGTATGAGACTCAGCAACAAGAAATATGGTTCTAGAGCACCTCTAACTATGCATCAACCACTCCTCCTACTAGACCAGCACACTCGGTTCTCTTCTTTTCTTAGCTCACACTCTCAAGTCCAGGAAAAAGAACATAAAGAGCAGGTGGTAATGGCTTCAGGTTTGAGCACAGTCTACATGATGTGGTCAAGAGCATTATGGGTAAACTGGGTAAATTCAAAGGGCAGAGAACCAATGCACCAGCATCAGCAATGTAACGTAAGATCCAGGCTGTGCAGTCCTAATGCCAAGTTCAAGTATGTAGTATCTTGGACATCAGGGAGATACGAGCTTCAGTGGCAAAAATGGAAAACAAAGTCACCAAGGATAGTATTGAGCCTGTGATGGAAAAGAACGTGTCCAGCTGCTGAAGGCACATACAAACACGGACTGGGGATACTTTATCCCATTATTTATGTGGACTGAAATTTCATCTGGGCCTTTGACAATATTATGAACCTTATTTGGAAAGCAAGACTTTATCTTCTTTTTTTTTTTTTTTAGTGCTGATTTTTTTTTTTACAGAACAAATAGTTTCTCATGAAACAGTAGTACACACATTGTTTTATAACACTGGTTAACAACCCCACAACATGTCAACCCTCTAACTTCTCAACCTTTTCTTTTTGGTGAAAATACACATAGCCAAAGATACACCATTTCAAAAATTTCTACATGCACAGTTCAGTGACACTGACTACGCTCTTCCAATTGTGCTGTTATTCTCACTTAAGATGAAGGCTGACAGAACAAAATAGTTTCTCATTTAACAGTTACTACACACGTCGCCCTATGACAATGGTTAACAATCTCACAACACATCAACAATATCCTTACTCAATCTTGGGTTCCCTATCACCAGCTTCCTTGTCCCCTTCTGCCTTCTGGCCCTTGTCACTGGACTCCTGTACCTCGTTAGTCTCATTTGGTTTTATGGGGCTGTCCACTCCCAGGCTGAACGGTGAACCTCGGAGATAACTTCACCACTGAGCTAAAAGGGTGTCTAGGGGCCATACTCTCGTGGTTTCTCCAGTCTCCTTTAGGCCAGTAAATCTGGTCTTTTTTTTGTGAGTTAGAATTATGTTCTACAACCTTCTCCAGCTCTGTCCAGAACCCTCTGTTGTGATCCTGGTTAGAGCAGTGAGTGGTGGTAGCCAGGCACCATCTAGCTGTACTGGACTCAGTCCGGTGGAGGCCTTGGTAGCTGTGGACAACTAGTCCTTTGGACTAATCTTTTCCTGGTATCCTGTTCTCTTCATTCTCCCTTGCTCCCGAAGGGATGAGACCAATGGAGTATCTTAGATGGCCGCTCACAGGCTTTTAAGACCCTAGACACTACTCACCAAGGTAGAATGTAAAGCATTGTCTTTACAAGCTGTGTCATGCCAATTGAGCTAGACGTTCCCCGAGACCATGGTCCCCACAGCCCTCTGCCCAGCAATTCAGTCCCTCAGGGAGTTTGGATGTGTCTATGGGGCTTCCATGACCTTTCCTTGTACAGGTTGTGCTAGTTTCCCCTGTATTGTGGACTGTCTCACCCTTCACCCAAGATACCACTTATCTATTGCCTATTTAGTATTTCCCCACCACCACCACCCCATCCCTGCTAACCAACAAAGATTGTTACATTTTGTGTGTGAACTTTTTCATGGGTTTTTACAATAGAGGTCTCATAAACAATATTTGTCCTTTTGTGATTGACTTATTTCACTCAGCATGATGTCCTCCAGTTTCATCCATGTTATAAGATGCTTCACAGATTCATTGTTGTTCCTTCTCGTTGCATAGTACTCCATTGTGTGCATGTACCATAGTTTGTTTATCCATTCATCTGTTGATGGGCATCTAGGTTGTTTCCATCGTTTTGCTATTGTGAACAACGTTGCCATGAACATAAGTGTGCATATGTCTATTCGAGTGACGACTCTTATTTCTCTAGGATATATTCCTAGGAGTGGAATTGCTGGATCGAATGGTATGTCTATTTCTAGCTTTCTGAGGAAGCGCCATATCATTTTCCAAAATAGTTGTATCATTTTGCATTCCCACCAGCAGTGCATAAGAGTTCCCATCTCCCCGCAGCCCTTCCAACATTTGTTATTTCCAGTGTTTTTGATTCGTGCCTGTAATGCCTGGGTGAGATGGTATCTCATTGTGGTTTTAATTTGCATTTCTCTAATGGCTAGTGATTGTGAGCATTTCCTCACATATCTGTTGGCCATTTGGATGTCTTCTTTGGTGAAGTGTCTGTTCATTTCCTTTGCACATTTTTTCATAGGATTATTTGTCGTTTTGTTGTAGAGGTGCTGAATTTTCTTGTAGATTATGGAGATTAAACCTTTGTCTGACTTGACTGTCCAAAATTTTTTTCCCAGTCTGTAGGTTCTCTTTTGACTCTTTTGGTGAAGTCTTTTGAGGAGCATAAGTGTTTGATTTTTAGAAGATCCCAGTTATCTAGCTTAACTGTTGGGGTTTGTGCATTGATGGTTATGGTTTGTATCCTGTTAATGCCGTGTATTAAAGCCTGAAGTGTTGGTCCTATTTTTTCTTCTATGAACTTTATAGTTTTAGGCTTTATATTCAGGTCTTTGATCCATTTTGAAGTAGTTTTTGTATACGGCGTGAGGTATGGGTCCTGTTTCATTTTTTTGCAGATGGATATCCAGTTTTGCCAGCACCATTTGTTAAAAAGACTGTCATTTCCCCATTTGATGGACTTCGGGCCCTTGTCGAAGATCAGGTGACCGTTGGTGGATGGATTTACATCTGGGTTCTCAATTCTGTTCCATTGGTCAAGGTATCTGTCGTTGTACCAGTACCAGGCTGTTCTGACTACTATAGCTGTATAGTAGGTTCTAAAGTCAGGTAGTGTGAGTCCTCCAACTTTATTCTTCTTCTTCAGTAGTGCTTTACTTATTCAGGGCTTCTTCCCTTTCCATATAAAGTGAATGATTAGTTTCTCCATCTCTTTGAAGAATGTTGTTGGTATTTGGATCGGGATTGCGTTGTATTTATAAATTGCTTTGGGTAGAATTGTCATTGTCACAATGTTGAGTCTGTCTATCCATGAGCATGGTATGTTTTTCCATTTATGTAGATCCCTTTGGGTTTCATGCAGTAGTGTTTTGTAGTTTTCTTTGTATAGGTCTTTAACATCCCTGGTCAGATTTATTCCTAAGTATTTTATCTTTTTAGGGGCTACTGAAAATGGTATTGTTTTCCTGATTTCCTTTTCATCGTTCTCCTTGTTGGTGTATAGGAATCCAACTGATTTTTGAATGTTTATCTTGTATCCTGCTACTCTGCTGAATCTTTCTATTAGTTCCAGTAGATTTCTTGTGGAGTCTTTAGGATTTTCTGTGTATAGTATCATATCATCTGCAGACAGGGACAGTTTAACTTCTTTATTACCAGTTTGGATGCCCTTTATTTCTCTTTCTTGCCCTACTGCTCTAGCTAGAGCTTCCAGCACAATGTTAAATAGCAGTGGTGATAAAGGGCATCCTTGTCTTGTTCCTGTTTTCAAGGGGAATGTTTTCAGCCTCTCTCCATTAAGAATGACGCTGGCCGTTAAGTTTTACATAGATGCCCTTTATTATGTTGAGAAATTTCCCTTCTATACCTATTTTAGTGAGAGTTTTCATCAGGAATTGGTGTTGGACTTTGTGGAATGCCTTTTCTGTGTCGACTGAGATGATCAGGTGATTCTTTTCTTTCCTTTTATTTATGTGGTGGATTACGTTGATTGATTTTCTAATGTTGAACCATCCCTGCATACCTGGTAGGAATCCTACTTGGTCGTGGTGTATTATTATTTTGATATGATGCTGAATTCTATTGGCTACAATTTTGTTCAGAATTTTTGCATCTATATTCATGAGAGATATTGGTCTGTAATTTTCTTTTTTTGTGATGTCTTTGCCTGGTTTTGGTATCAGCGTTATGCTGGCTTCATAGAATGAATTTGGAAGTGTTGCTTCCTCTTCTATGCTCTGAAATAGGCAAGATCTTATTTTCCAAGTAGATTATGCCCCATCATGTATACCCGGGCACCAGGAAATTGCTCCTTCTATCATTTACAGGCAAGGGAGCCAGCCAGATTTGTGTTCACTTCCTTAATGACCCAGTTATTTTTGATTACACGGCCTCAAAATGCATCTCTAATCCTTTGACATTCTATCAACTGATAATAATAGTGACTACTGATATTTGCTGAATGAGTCTAAAGGCCAGAGATGTGCTAACCCTATGGAGGAGATACTACTGTCATCCCCATTTTACAGGTAAGAAAACTGATACCATGCATCCAAGATTGGCCAGAAAAAAAGAGATATCCAGTGAAAAATGGATCCCAAGGCATGACAGGCGTGGCAGCATGATGTGTGCAACTCTGATGTACAGTAAGTAGAACAGAAATATCAAGTGTGTGTGAACGGTTGAGCTGGTTATTAGGGCAAAGAGGTCTGAGAAAGAGGAAAGGTGTCCCTCAGCCGGTGAAGACCCAAGATCCCTGCAGTCATGTTTTGATTCCTTTGTCTGGACATACCTGTACTAATGCTTTCAGATATCTGTTGGTCTAGATGTGTATGTGCACGTGTACATGGGAGCATGGGGGGAGGGGCAGAGATTACAAAAAATAAACAAAAGACATCATTTGCCATAATGGGGAAATATGGAGGAAGAAAAGAAGATAGTAAGGAAACGAAAAAAAAAAAAAAAAGGAAAGAGATAAAAATGCAAGCCTTTCTCTTGTGGGCCCAGAATCATTCTCCTACATTTCTGTAAACTTCCAACCATGACACTTTGTAATTTCTCCAAGTGGAATGCTGTATAAACAACACAGCCGAGCCAGTTGAGCCACTTACATTTTACGTTGCTTGGGTAAGAGAAACAAAATTTCTCCTCTCAGTGTGGTCATTTTACGGGGGTCAAAGGTACTCACAATAAGGTTTACGTCCTGAACAGTGTCTGATCCCACCTAAAGGTGTGAAGGACTTTGCATATAGTTTTTCACCTTCAAAGCCATTATATAATTTTGGGTTGGTGGCAAATGCTAATATCTGTTATATCTTTCAACAACTATATCAAAAATAGGACTGGAATAGAGATTTTTGTGAGCTGTCTTGGATCTCCTCTCAAATATCCTGAGGAAGAAAAGTGCTGCAAACAAACGTCAAGAGTGACCTTCGGCTAAAAGAACAGCCCCGCTCACATGAACCACGATACACAAGTGACCGCTCTGGATCATTTCTCAGTGTACACAATGTATTTTTTTGGAGCTCTGGTGGTGTGGAGCTCAGCCGCTAACCAAAAGGTCAGCAGTTCAAATCCACCAGCCACTCCTTAGAAACACTATGGGGCAGTTCTACTCTGCCCTATAGGGTCTCGATGAGTTGGAATCAACTCAACCACAACAGGTTTGGTTTAAGATGCATTTTGAAATCTTTGAAAAGCGGCAAAACGGAAACATCAAAAAATTCTTTCCATTAAATAAATTTCTCTAAACTCATCTTGACTGAAACTATCAGATCCCAAACGTGTCACACGTAATAATAATAAAAATTCAAATGAGGGGAAGAGCACTTTTTAGGTAACCTACCTTCAGGCATAAATCTGCTATTTTGTGCTCAATGTAAATGCCATTTAAGTGCTCAACTGAAAAATCTCTAAAATTTTGTCAAACAGCACCACAGGAGCTTAAAAAAAAAACTGCCATTCGGGCAATTACGACTCATAAAGACCCCACGTGCTTCACAGTAGAACTGTGTTCCATAGGGCTTTCAAGGGATGATTTTTCAGTGCTTGGCCATTTGCACCACCCAGGGGCCTCCACAGGAGCTGATGTGTGTTAAATTAGGTGGGACTAAATCCAGGTATAGAATATACTCTTAGAGGAAACAGAGGGGAAGGGTGAGATAAACAACTTTGAAACCACACTTATACTAAAGTTAGTGCCAGCCAAAGGTGCTGTCAAGTAGGTTCCGACTCATAGCAACCCTATGTACAACAAAACGAAAACTGCCCAGTCCTGCACCATTCTCACAACCATTGCTATCCTTGAGCCCATCATTGTAGCCACTGCGTCAATCCATCTCTTTGAAGGTCTTCCTCTCTTTCCCTGATCCTCTAGTTTACCAAGCATGACGCCCTTCTCCAGGGACTGATAACAAGTCAAAAGTACATGAGAGGAAGTTTCGTGTTTCTCCTTTCTAAGAAGCATTCCGTCTGTACTTCTTCCAAGACAGATTTGTTCCTTCTTCTGGAAGCCCATGGTTTGTTCAATATTCTTCGCCAACACCATAATTCAAAGGCATCAATTCTTCTTTGGTCTTCCTTATTCACTGCCCAGCTTTCACATGAATATGACCAAAAGCAAAAAACCACACCCATTGCTGTTGAGTCGATTAGGTGACTGAAAATACCATGGCTTGGGTCAGGTGCACCTTAGTGTTCAAAGGGGCATCTTTGCTTTATAACACTTTAAGGAGGTCTTCTGCAGCAGATTTGCCCAATACAATATGTCCTTTGATTTCCTGACTACTGCTTCCATAGGCATTGATTGTGGATCCAGGTAAAATGAAACAACCTGATAACTTCAATCTTTTGTCCGTTCATCATGATGTGGTTTACTGATAACAGTTGTGAGGATTTTTGTTTTCTTTATGTTGAGGTGTAATCCATACTGAAGGCTTCAAATCCTCTTCGCTTTCTGAAAGCAAGGTTGTGTCATCTGCATATCAAAGGTTGCAATTGGGTCTTCCTCTAATCCTGATGCCGTGTTCTTCTTCATATGGTCCAGCTTCTGAGATTATTTGCTCAGTTTACCGACCGAGTAAGTATAATGAAAGGATACAACCCTGACGCACACCCTTCCTGATTTTAAACCACACAGTATCCCCTTACTCTGTTTGAACGACTGCCTCTTAATCTACGTACAGGTTCCTCATAAGCACAATTAAGTGTTTTGGAATTTCCATTCTTTGCAATGTTATCCATAATTTGTTATGATCCACACAGTTGAATGCCTTTGCATAGTCAATAAAACACAGGTAAAAACATCTTTATGGAAGCCTCTACTTCAGCCAAGATCCATCTGACATCAGCAATGATACCCTTTGCTCCATGTCCTCTTCTGAATCTGACTTGAATTTCTGGCAGTTCCCTGTCGATGTATTGCTGCAACCACTTTTGAACTACCCTCAGCAAAATTTTACTTGCATGTGATATTAATGACATTGTTCAATGATTTCCACATTTTGTTGGATCATCTTTCTTTGCAATGGGCACAAATATGGATCTCTTCCAGTTGGCTGGCCAGGTAGCTGTCTTCCAAATTTCTTGGTATAGACAAGTGAGCACTTCCAGTGCTGCATCTGTTTGCTGAAACATCTCAATTGGTAGTCTGTCATTTCCTGAAGCCTTGTTTTTTACCAATGCCTTCAGTGCAGCTTGGACTTCGTCCTTCAATATCATTGCTTCCTGATCATATGCCACCTCCTGAAATGGCTGAACATCGACCAATTCTTTTTGGTACAGTGACTCTGAGTATTCCTTCCATCTTCTTTTGATGCTTCCTGTGTTGTTCAGTATTTTGCCCATAAAATCCTTCAATATTGCAACTCAAGGCTTGAGATTTTCCTACAGTTCTTTCAGCTTGAGAAATGCCAAGCATGTTCTTCCCTAGCCAGAGAAGACATCTAGATAAATTAAACTGGATGAATAAAGTAAATAAACTGAAAGTCTTCATTAATACCCAGAGGACTGAGTCCAAGTTTTAGATCTGCAAAGAACTGAATTAAGTTGAAGCAGTTCTATCCCCCTTTCTAAATGCATGGGTATCTTTTTTTTTTTTTAATTGAGGTAAAATTCACATAACATACAATTAACCGTGAATCATTCTGAAGTGTACAATTCAGTGGCATCCAGTACATTCATAATGTTGTGCAACCACCATCTCTATTTATTCCAAGGTGGATATCTTTTTATTATATGAACAATTAAAAAATTACCAGATGGATCACCTCTTGAGAGCTGGGGAAGGGTAGGCCAACACAGGCTCCACGATTTGGCCACAATATTCACCAAACTAAATGAGGCTTCTCATCTCAGTCACATATCTCACCCTATATTTTCGGGAATATTAGTAGGAAATATACCAAAACACTAACAGAATCCATAGACACTGACAGTTAAAATTACAACACTTTCAACATTCTTTACCAAGTGCCAAGCCAACCTGTTATGGATTGAACTGTGTCCCTCAGTGAGATGTTTACATCCTAACCCCTGTGAATGTGACTCTGTTTGGAAATAGGGTCTTTGAAGATGTTATCAGTGAAGTTAACATGAGATCATACTAGAGTAGGGTGAGTCCTAATCCAATTAGAGTGCTGTCCTCATAAAGGAGGAGAAGAGACACAGACAGAGAAAGGTCAGCCACGTGAAGATGCAGCTACAAGCCAAGGAACACCTGGGGCTACCAGAAGCTGAGAGAGAAAAGGAAGGATCTTCCCCTAGAGAGGTAATATGGCTGAGACAACACACTGATATAGACTAGTAGCCTCCAGAACTGTGAGACAATAAGTTTCTGTTCTTAAGAGCCACCCAATTTGTGTTATTTTATTTTGGCAGTCCTAGAAAACTAATACACCATGGTGAAAAGAAAATGCACCACCTTATGTGTCACTCTGACATTCCTTCCATCTTAGTAACTTAAAGGAATCACGCTATTTTTCCCAATGTTAGGCCACATAGAGACAGATATCATTTGTGAACTAAAACGTGTTTCTCCTCTAGAAAATAATGTGAAGGGTACAATGTGCTGATGCACACTTTAAATTGTGGATAAATGCTCAACCTACCATCAGCAAGTCCCAGATCTCAATGCAATACTAATTTTTGGTGTAGTGTTTAGAAATTACTATGTCAAGGTAAATGAATTGCTCAGAATTCACTGAAGGCAATGGTCAGAGGACAGGAGGGAGGAGAGAAGAAAGGCAACTAGCAGAAGAGGAAGAGAGGAATGACAGGAAGAAAAAGGAAGGGCCTTCTGCTTCCACAAATGCCTTTTTAAGCAATGTTTTCATTCCCACCACCTAGCTGCATCCTTATATGGCTCGAGTCCTTTATTTATAACACAGTCAGCTCTCTGACAGGTAGTTTTACACGTTGCAGCACTAAGAACCAAACGCCCTTTAGTAACAGTTTTGAGGATGACAAGTCACTTAGACGCTAATTGCCACAACTCAGTTTTAAGAGAAATGACAAACAACCGAGCATTCTGGAGGGGGAAGCTTTCTCGTCTGACGGATGCGATCCCAACTCAACGAAGTGGGTGCAGGAGAGGAGACATCTGAAACTGAAGCTTTACAAAAAGACCAGGACTCATTACTGAAAATAGTTTTAACTTGGATGACGTCTGCTTTTGCTGGTGAAGGGAACAAATGATGTCTCAGGCTGGAGCTGCCAAGTGACATTAAAGTACTCCTGGTATAGTGTATGATCTCAGAGGCCGTACATGTTAATTTACAGTAGAGTCTAGATTGAAGTGATGAGCGTGTATCTGGCATACATTTTAATGATATTTTAAAAGAAAACCAAGTTGGGGTTAATTAAATTCCCTCTCTATGGTAAAGTTCATTATCTAACACTGCAAGTGCAGTTATAAGAATACAGTGATGGGCAAGAGGTGTCAAAAGGTCTTGTCAAACATGAAACAGGAAAAGGTAAGATGAACCAAATCCACTGCCATCAAGTCAATTCCAAATCAGGGCAACCCCACATGTGTCAGAGTAGAGCTGCTCCATAGGGTTTTCTCGACTATAATCTTTACGGAAGCAGACTGCAGGTTAGTAGTCAAGCACAAACCACTTGTACCACCCAGGGACCTTTTGCCTTTAATACAAACCACCCAACACCCGTTGCCATTGAGTCAATTCCTACCCACAGCAACCCTACAGGACAGAGCAGAACTGCCCCATATGGTTTCCAACGAGCTCCTGGCGGAATCGAACTGCCGACCTTTTGGTTAACAGCCGTAGCTCTTAACAACTACACCACCAGGGTTTCCCTTTAATACAAGGATTTAAAAAACAAAACAAAACCAGGAGCTCAAAATACCAACCTCGAGTTTGCAAATATTCTCATTCCCTCTAAAGTTTAAAAAACCTTAATAAGTCCCAATATTTTCTTATTTCTCTACGATTCCTTTCATTTTTTTAATGCCTAAATTAGCTCCAGAGCCCTGTTGGTGCAGTGGTTAATGATACCGCTGCTAACCAAAAGGTTAGCAGTTCGAATCCACCAGGCGCTCCTTGGAAACCCATGGGGCAGTTCTACTCTGTCCTGTAGGGTCGCTATGGATCCAGAATCGACTCAACGGCAATGGGTTTGGTTTGGTTTTTAAATTATCTCCAGAATAGTTACCATTCATCATAGCTGTTCAGTTCATGGAGTCCTGACTATGGCCCAAGACGTTTTTTATATCTGTTATCTCATATGACTCCTCATACCTCTCGGAAGACGATACAGTTATCCCCAATTTCCAGGTGATGAACCTGAGAAGAAATTAAACTGCCCAAAGTCACAGAGCTAGAAGTGGCAGAGCCATGACTCAAACCTGGGCCTTCTACTTCCACCGTGTCTTAAGCACCACACTGGCTAGATATCTCTGAATTTACCCCATCTCAGCATCCCCAAAAGTCTTAACCCATTTCAGTGTCAACTTTAAGTCCAAAATATCATCTAAATCACCCCAGCTTCACCGAATGGACCTCAGAGAGTTTTCTGATTTCCACAATTAAGCTCTCACCAGTTGAGCTTGATCATTTGGCACTTCAAGTATAGAATGACAGGCCATCACTGCTGTTTAAGAGCCTTCTAAAGTAAAGACCCACCACCCACCTGTCAGTCTGTCATATTGTGATGGTCTGCATGTTGCTATGATGTTGGAAGCTATGCCACCGGTATTTCAAATGTCAGCAGGGTTGTCCGTAGCAGAGAGGCTTCAGGGGAGCTTCCAGATTGAGACAGACTAGGAAGAAACACCTGACAGTCTACTTCCAAAAATAAGCCAATGAAAACCCTATGGCTTACAACAGAATACTGTCCCATATAGTGCTAGAAGATGAGTCCCCTAGCTTGGAAGATACTCCAAATACACAGCGGCCTCAACAACGGATTCGAGCATATTAATGACCGTGAAGATGACACAGAACCAGGCGATGTTTCGCTCTAAGTTTTGTTTTGTTCGTCACGAGTCGGGGCCAAGTGGACAACAGCTAACAACAACAACAAAGTAAGGATATGGGTCCAAACCAAATTGTTCATTGTTTTGGAACAGATACTGTAAAACCAGTGCTCTAATATCCCAAAACTCCAACAGGAAGAACACCAATAACCTACTCATGATCTACTTTGCAGTTTAGCAAGGGTAGTTAAATCTGCTTTCTCATAAAACCTCTCCATAACCTTGGAGGCAGGTGGGGCTGGTAATAATATCCCTCTTCTACAAGCGACAAGGCTGAGCTGCAGAAGAGTGAGGGGACCGAATTCAGAGTGAATCAACAAGGAAACAAAAGACCCGGGTTTTGAACCCAGGCCTGGGACTACCGTGGAACATTTTTCCTTTACACATTTATTAGGGAAAGGTACCATGTCCACTGAATTTTCCTATGCCTATGTTTCTATGTAAACAAAACCACACCAAAAAGAACAGCCAAGCAAAGCCAATTTTTTAATCTGAAAGAGTCTGAACTCAAAGAGTTTTTCTCAGACTCATGCTTAATGTGCATGGGGAATATCAGAGATTCCATGGGACCAATGGGAATGTAGTTACCTTTCACAAAAACAGAACTCAAAACTCTTAACCATCCTGAACCATACTTAATAGCACCCTCGGGTTGTTCCGTTACACTAAAGATGTGAGGCTATCTAATTAGCGCCAGAATGAGGTCACCAGGACCAAGGTAATAATGTACACCCTCTTCTTAATGCAGGGCAGGGGCTTGGGTGGTTCATAACACGAGCATTAAGGCCTGTTAGATTTTAGCTGAACAAAAGTCTCTTCCCTGCATTAAGGTACAAAAGCAAGCACAACAACAGAATGGATAAAAAAATTCACCCAACTTCCATGATCCCAGATTTTCCCTCTAAAAACACAATCATTTCTCCAAAAATGCCACCACAGCACTGGTTTGGCAGTGTCTCTTACAATCTGTAGAAATCTACTAAATATCGCTGAAAAGGCTCATTTTAACAACCATCCCAGAGTGACACAGGGGCCTGATTTTGATTTCTGAATAATGTGATCAGGAGCATGTGAAGTCACAACAACACTAAGCACAAATGACAGGAGGCAGTCCAAGATGGCGGCACAGTCAGATGCCTCATAACATCCCTCTTACAACAAAGACCAGAGAAAACAAGTGCATCGGATATAGGTAACAACTTTGGAACCCTGAGCATCAAAGGCAAGGCTGAAGACGTGGCCTGAATGCCAAGAGGAAGGAGAGATTATATAAAAACAGCAGACACAGAGAATTATGGATTGCCGGTGCCCTGCCAGTCGAACCTGCACAGCATGGCCATATTGAGACAAAGCAAGCAGAGTTTCTAGCCAAAGCCCCCGTCACCTGGTGCAGCCAAGCAGCAACAACTCTGCACCCACGACCAGAGCCAGGTAGGAGTGCTTCCTGCCCTGTGAAAGTCAAGTACACTCACCTCACCCCCCACCCTTCTCCCAGCCCCCCATGCCGGAGGCCCATAGACCTGCGGTGCCCCCCATCCCTCTCATCCACTACAGTCCCACATCTGATCATGGTCTAGAGGCAACCACCACCACCCCACCCATTTAACTGGGAGCCCAAGGACCAGCAGTGCTCGCCCCTTCGCTCAGCTACTCACGCCAGGGACCCAAGGAATGGTGACTGCTTCTCTACCTAGGTACCAGCACCAGGGTCCTGTGAACAAACAGCATCCCCTCTTTCACCAAACCCAATCATGCCAAGAGCCAGTGATCTGGTGGTGCCCACTTCTCCACCCAGCCACCCACGATAGGAGCCCATGGACAAGCAGTGCCCCCTTTTCTGCCTACCAACCCATGCCAGGAGTGCATGGTCTGGTGGCAATCCCTTCTCTGTCAACCCACCCACAACTTGGGCGTGGACCAGTGGCGCCCACTCCTAAGCCCAACCACCTGAGCCAGGACCTGCGGGATGGCAGGATCCGCTTCCCACCTGGCTGCCAGCCTGAGGACCAGTGGCATCCCTTCTTCCACCCAGCCAACTGTGCCGGGGCCTGAGAACTGGCAGTGCCGGCTCCTGTGCCCAGCCACCCTCACCAGGGGCCCACGGACTGTTGGCATCTGCTGCTCCCCCTGGCCACTGGCGCCAGGAGCATATGAACAGGAGGCACCTGCTCCTACACCCAGCCACCCACACCAGTGGCTCACAGACCAGTGGCACCTCCTATTTCCTCCAGCCACCTGCACCAGGGACCCTAGGATCAGGGCACCACCCCCCATCATGCTCTAGTGGACAGGGGCACACCCTCTTAGAGGACACCTATGGACTGGCAGCATGCCCCGTCTTGCTCCCCACACCGCCCCTACCCCGCAACTGTAGGCTTGTGTCTGCTCCGATCACCCCCACGCAGCCCTGCCTGCCTGGGACCATCAGTGAGAGTTTCTGTACCACCCACCCTATGACCAACAACTCGGGCACTCTCGCCCTGACCATCCAACAAATGGCAGTGAACACACACAACACCCAACCCAGTGACCAGTTAAAACACTCCCTGCACCAATGCCCAGGTGATGGTCTAGACAGACATATCATCTTACTAGTAACACCAGCTACATCCTCAGCCATCCCGCCAAGAACAGTGAACAGAGACTCATGCTCACACACCCAGCCACTGCCCCATCCACTCGAAGAAAGGTGGTGAGAGCACAGGTGTGGCCAGACTAGCAACCAGAATAGCATGCATGCCCCACCTACTCAAATATATCAAAACAAAACAAAAAATTAGAATGCAGCAAACAAACATACAATAAATAAATAAGCATAACACCTTAATGCCTTGGCGACAAAAGACAATATTAAATCACATAAAGAAGCAGAACAAGATGGCTCCAGCAAGTGATCAAAATGAAGAACCAGAAAAGCTTCCAAAGGAAGAAATGGAAATGGAACTACTTGATAAGAAATTCAAAAGACTAATATATAGGGGTCTCCAAGAGATCAAGGAAAACACAGACAAAACCAAGGAAAACAGACAAAGAGAAGGATTCAGAAAAATAATACAAGGGGCAAAAATGGACAATTAGAAACCATACAAAAACAGCAACTAGAAATCCAAAAGATTAACAATACAATTTCAGAAATATACAGCTAAATAGAAGGACATAAGAGCAGAATGGAATCAATGGAAGACAGTATCCGTGAAATAGAAGACATAGTCCTTGACACCACTTTATTTGAAGAAAAATCAGAAAAAAGAGAGAATAAAAATGAAGAAAACCTAAGAATTATATGGGACACTATCAAGAGGAAAAATTAATGCGTGATTAGAATTCCAGAAAAGGTGAAGGCAAAAAAAAAAAGAGAGAGAGAGAGAATCATTGAAGATTTGCTGGCAGAAAACTTCCCTACTATTAATGAAAGACAAGAAGCTATCCATTCAAGAAGCTCAATAAACCCTATACAGGACAGATCCCAAAAGAAAGTCACCAACACTTATCATAGTCAAACTTGCCAAAACCAAAGATAAAGAATCCTGAGAGCAGCTAGGGAAAAATGAAAGTCACCTACAAAGAGGAACCAATAAGACTAAGCTCTGATTACTCACCAGAAACCATGTAGGCAAAAAAGCATTGGGATAATATATAAAACCTTGAAAGAAAAAAAAAATTACCAACCAAGAATTACATACCTGGCAAAATTAGGGCTTTTCTGTATAAACATTAATTAAGGGAATTTGTAAAAAGTAAATCAATCTTACAAAAAATATTAAAGGGCATCCTTCAGACAGAGAACCACCAACATCAGAAAGCATCTGAGATTAGGACACAGGATAGCATCCACCAGATACAAACCCAGTAGACTTCTCATAAATAAAACAAAGCAAGAAGACTGAAAACAGGAAACCAGAGACATCAATGTGTAAATGATGACAACGTCACAACGAAAAGGAGGAATAAATGGTGTAGTTCTAGAACTTCCATATGGAGGGAAGTCAAGGTGATATAAAGATATTAAAGACTGCTTTAAATTTAGGAAGATAAAGGTAAATTTAAGGTAACCACAAAGAAAGTTAACAAGCCTACATATCAAAATAAAAAAGAAGAAAAACATAAAGACTCATATTATGCATTGAATTGTGTCCCCCCAAATTGTATGTCAAATTGGCTAGGCCATGATTCCCAGTATGGTGTGGCTGTCCTCCATTTTGTGATCTGACGGCATTGTCCTATATGTTGTAAATCCTAATCTCTGCATGTAGTTAATGAGGCAAGATTAGGTTATGTTTAATAAAATTAGGGCAGGATGCAACACCCTTACTCTGGTCATAACCCATATCCAGTGTAAGAGGAGTTTCTCTGAGGTGTGGCCTATATCACCTTTCATATTACAAGAGACAAAAGAAGAGAGAAGTGAGGGGGTGAGGGGGTGAGGGGGGAACCTCATTACCACCAAGAAAGAAGAGCCAGGAGCAGAGTGCATCTTTGGACCTGGGGTCCCTGCACTGAGAAGCTCCTACACCAAGGGAAGATTGATTACGAGAACCTTCCACCAGAGCTGACAAGAGAGAAAGACTTCTCCTTCAACTGGCACCATGAATTCAGATTTCTAGCCTCCTAAGCTGTAAGAGAATAAATTTCTGCTTATTAAAGCCATTCACTTGTGGTATTTCTGTTGTAGCAGCACTACATAACTAAGACAACTCAGTAAACACAAAATCAACAATGAAAGAAATGAAAAGAAAATCCACAAACAAAAAGAACTCAGCGCAGAAACTTAAGCAAAACAAAGAAACTGTCAACATCACCAAAAAAAGCACAACAAAATGACAGCAGTAAACTGGTAGCTATCAATAATCACAGTGAATGTAAATGGCTTAAATGCACCAAAAAAGAGACACAGAGTGGCCATATGGTTAAAAAAAAACATGGACCGTTGATATGCTGCCTACAAAAGACACACCTTTCACAAAGACATAAATAAGCAACAACTGAAAGGATGGAAAAAAATACATCAAACAAACAATAACAAAAAAGGAGCAGGAGTGTCAATAATAATCTCTGGTAAAATATACCTTAAGGCAAAATCCCCCATAAAAGATAAGGAAAAACGTTATATAATGATTAAAAGGTCAATCCACCAAGAGGACATAACCATAATAAATACATACACACCCAATGGCAGGGGTACAAAATATGAAAAACAAACTCTAACAACAATGAAAAGAAAAATAGTTCAAAATAATACTGAGAGACTTCAATACACCACTGTCAGTGAAGGACAGAACAACTAGAAAGAAACTTGACAAAGATACAGAAGATCTAATAGACACAATCAACAAGCTTGACCTCATAGACATATACAGAACACTCCACCCAACAGCAGCAACGCATACATTCTTTTCCGATGCACATGGATCATTCTCCAAAAAAGACCACATTTTAGGCCACAAAGCAAGCTCAATAAAATCCAAAACATCAAAAAAAAAAAAAAAAAAAAATACAAAGCCTTTTCTCTGATAACAATGCTATAAAGGCAGCAATCAATGACAGGAAGAGGAAGGAAAAAAAAATCACATACATGGAAACTGAATAACACCTTTCTTAAAAACCACTTGGTAATAGAAGAAATCAAAGATGAAATTTAATAAATCCTATAGTCAAATGACAATGAAAACACAACGCACCAAACCTTTGCGACACAGCAAAATCAATGCTCAGAGGTCAATTTATAGCAATAAACATGCACATCAAAAAAAAGAAAGGGCCAAAATCAAAATATTAAGACTACAACTTGAGCAAATAAAAAGAGAGAGCAAAAGGAGCCCAGTAGCAAGAAGTAAGGAAATAACAAGGATTAGAGCAGAAAATCAATGAAACAGAGAACAAAAAACAAGACAAAGAATCAACAAGACCAGACTGGCCCTGACAAAAGAAAAGCAGAAAAAGCAAATAACCCAAATGAGAAATGAGATAGGTGACATTATAACAGAACCAACTGAAATAAAAAGTATCATAATAGAATACTATGAAAAACTGTACTCCAACAAATTTGAAAACCTAGAGAAAATAGACAAATTTCTAGAAACTAACTACCTACCTAAACTAACACAAACTGAGGTAGAAAATCTGAACAGAAACATAACAAAAGAAGAGATTGAAAACAAGGATGCAGAAATTGACGGAATACCAACTGAGATGTTTCAACAAATGGATGCAATGCTGGAAGCACCCACTCATGTATACCAAGAAGTCTGGAAGACAGTTACTTGGCCAGTCGACTCGGAGAGATTTATATTGTGCCCATTCCAAAGAAAAGTCATCAAACAGAATGCAGAAATTATCAAACAACACCATTAATATCACAGCCAAGTAAAATTCTGCTGAAGATAATTCAAAAACAGTTGCAGCAGTACATCGACAAGGAACTGCCAGGAATTCAAGCCAGATTCAGTTGAGGACATGGAACGAGGGATATCATTGCTGGTATCAGATGTATCTTGTCTGAAAGCAGGGAATATCAGAAAGATGTTTTATTACTAGGCAAAGGCATGTGACTCTGTGGATCATCACAAAAAAACTTCAAAAAAAAACCACCCTGGCCTGGATGGTTTCACTGGAGAGAATTCTACCAAACATTCAGAGAAGAGCTCACACCAATACTACTAAAACTATCTCAGAGCACAGAAAAGGAAGGACTACTCCCAAATTCTTTCTATGAAGCCAGGATAACGCTGATACCAAAGCCAGGCAAAGACATCACAAAAAAAGAAAATTACAGATCAATATCCCTCATGAATATAGTTGCAAAAATCCTCAACAAACTTACAGCCAATAAAATTCAACAGCATATCAAAAAAATAACACATCATAACCAAGTGGGATTCATACCAGGTACACAAGGATGATTTCTTATTTCTTACAAAATCAATTAATGTAATCCACCACACTAATAAAAGAAAAGAATCACATTATCATCTCAATTGAAGCAAAAAGGGCATTTGATAAAGTCCAATGCCCATTCCTGATAAATACTCTCAGCAAAATAGGAACAGAAGGGAAATTCCTCAACATAATAAACATCATTTATAAAAACTAACAGACAATACCATTCTCAATGGAGAGAGATTGAAGCATTTCCCTTGAGAACAGGAGCCAGACAAGGATGCCCTATATCACCACTCTTATTCAACACTGTACTGGAAGTACTAGCTACAGCAATAAGGCAAGAAAAGGAAATCAAAGGGCATTCAAATTGGTTAAGGAAAAAGAAAAACTATCCCTATTCGCAGACGATATGATCCTATACATAGAAAATCCCAAAGATTCTATAACAAATCTACTGAAACTAATAGAAGAATTTAACCAAGTAGCAGGATACAAGATCAATGTACAAAAATCAGTTGGATTGTCCTACACCAACAAAGAGAACTTTGAAAAGGAAATCAGGAAAACAAAACCATTTACAATAGTCCCCCAAAAGAAAAAATACTCAGGAATAAATCTAACCAGGGACGTAAAAGACTCATACAAAGAAAACTACAAGAACCAAAAGAGAGCTACATAAATGGAAAAATATACCATGCTCATGGACTTGAAGACTTAGCATTGTGAAAATGTCAATACTGTCCAAAACAATCTTTAGACATGATGCAATCCTGATCCACATTCCAACAGCATTCTTTAATGAGATGGAAAAACTAATCACCAACTTGATACAGAAAGGAAAGAGGCCCCGGATAAATAAAGTATTATTGAAGAAGAAGAACAAAGTAGGAGGCCTCACACTACCTGATCTCAGAACCTTGGTAGTCAAAACAACCTGGTACTCGTACAACAACAGAAACATAGACCAGTGGAACAGAATTGAGAACCTAGACATAAATCTATTCACCTATGGACAGCTGATCTTTGACAAAGGGACAAAGTTCATTAAATGGGGAAGAGACAGTCTCTTTAACAAATGGTGCTGGCAAAACTGGATGTCTAGCTATAGAAAGCAAAACAGGACCCATACCTCACACCATACCAAAACTAACTCAAAATGGATCAAAAAACTAATTGTAAAATCTATAACTATAGAAATTACGGAGGAAAAAACAGGGACGCTAGAGGCCCTAACATATGGCATAAATAGTATACCAAACATAAACCAAAAATGCATAAACAGCAGACAATGAATTAGATAAATGGAATCTCCTACAAATTAAACATTTATGCTCCTCAAAAGACTTCTCCAAAGAGTAAAAAGAGAACCTAGAGACTGGGAAAAAATTTTTGGCTAAAAAAATAGCAAATAAGAATCTGATCTCTAAAATTTATAGAAAACTTCAACACCTCAGCAATAAAAAGACAAACAATCCAATTAAAAAATGGGAAAAGGATATGAACAGACACTTCACCAAAGACAGTGAGGCTAACAAACACATGAAGAAATGTTCGTGATCACTAGCCTTTAAAGAGATGCAAATCGAAACTACAATGAAATACCATCTCACCCCAACAATAACTGCACTAATAAAAAATAATTTAAAACAAAAACAGAAAATAACAAATGTTGGCAAGATGTAGGAACTCTTACACATTGCTAGTGGGAATGTAAAATGGTATAACCATGATGGAAAATGGTATGGCACTTTCTTAAATAGCTAGAAATAGAAATATTATGATCCAGCAATCCCACTCCTAGATATATACCCTAAAGAAATAAGAGCCATGACATGAATTGACATATGAACACCCATGTTTACTGCAGCATTATTCACAATAGCAAAAATATGGTAACAACCTAAGCACCCATCAACAGATGAATGAATAAGCAAACTGTGTTACAACTACACAATGGCACACTATCCAATGATATAGAATAATGACGATCCCACGAAACACATGGATGAATTTAGGGGACATTATGCTTAGTGAAATAAGGACAAATATTGTATGAGACCACTATTATAAAAAACAAGAAAAGGTTTACATACAGAAAACAAAACAAAAACATTATTTGATGGTTACCAGGGATGGGAGCAAGAGGGAGGGAAAATCACTAACTAGAGAGAAGATACATGTTAATGGAAGACACAGAGGAACACAAGAATAAAGGGCATCTACGGTAATTACTATAGCATAGACAATCATGCAACAATAGTATTAACAAACAATAATTTACAAGTGGATACATAGGTAGACAGGTATGCTAAAGAGGTGTGGGAGAGCATAAGGGAGCCCACCCACCTGCAAAGACAGGTTTGGTTATGGATATTTCTACATACGTAATTGTAGGTGCTTCATGTATATTAATATATACAACAGAGCATACAAGGGGCACAGTCATGGAAACTTCTTAAACATAACCAAATATCTCGAGGTACAAAGGTGGTAGGCTTGAAGGCAAAAGACTATAGACTTGGGGGACATTTACATCAATTTGCATAACATAGTTCCTAAAGACAATTCTGCATCCTACTTTGTTGAGTAGCATCTGGGGTCCTTGCAAGTAGTCCTCTAAGATACAACGATTTGTCTCTTCCCATCCAGAGCAAAGGTTAAGTGAAGAAAATCAAAGATTCAAGGGAACAGTTAGCCCAAAAGACTAGTGGGCCACACGAACCACAGCCTACAAGACCCCAAGACCAGAATAACTAGATGGTGCCCAGCTACCTCTACTGACTGCTCTTACTAGAATCACTACGGAGGGTCCCAGAAAGAGTGGGAGAAAAATGTAGAACAAAAAATCACACTCACAAAAAAGACCACACTTACTGATCCGTCAAAGACTGTAGGAAACCCCAAGACTATGGCCCTAAGACACCCTTCTGACCTGGACCTGAAGCCATTCCCAAAGGCTACCTTTCAGCCAAACCACAGACAGACCCATAAAATAAATAATAACACCCAAGAGGAATGTGTTCCCTAGAACAATCAATTATACAAGATCAAAGGGATAAATTTCCCAAAAGCAAAGATGAGAAGGCAGGAAGGGTAGAAAATCCGGACAAAAAGAAACAGAGAACCCAAGGCGGAAATGGGGAGAGTGCTGACACATTGTGGGGAATGCAACCAATGTTATGGAATGCTTTAAGTACAAACTATCAAATGGGAAACTAATGTGCTTGGAAAACTTTCACCTAAAGCACAATAAAAAATGTAAAAAAAAAACATTAAATGCAATAACTTTCCATCCCCTTTTTGGTTCCTAAAATGAACTTTGCTGAAATAAAAATTGACAGGCCCAAGCTACCCAGGATGTGCTCCAGATGAATCGAGTCATTAACACACAGACACACTCACAGATACGCTTACACACGCACCCTGGAACCCACCACACACGTGAGGAGATGTTTCTATGCCTGGCAACCTATTACAACTGGTCTCCAAGCCGAGGACTGCTTATGAATTCAACTACCAATTTAATTTGGGGGGATGCTAATTGGAGAGCAGTGAGCAAACACCGGTGACATTTTGACTTCAGCAGCCGCACTGCCCTGATTAAAAAATATCAGCTTTACATCTGCAAGACATTTCTAAGGTGGACGCTTTACAAATTGTTAAGGTGCAATTTGTGCACAGTTAGTCCTTTGTTTAATCGAGAAATCTGCCCAAACTCTGATTGGGCTGATTTCCCTAAGGCTGGGAGTGAAGGTTATTTCATTATGCCTTTTGCGAGTGGCAATCTATCTAATACGTTTTTGAATTATTCCAGACGGTGCTGAAGCTGAACACGAGAACAAAGCCCTGGTTCCACAGCAGAAACACTAACCAAACTCCCAGCTGGGAAGGTTTAGGCAGAGATTTATAAGTACAAACACTGAAGAAATTTGCAAGTAATTGCATGTAGTATTTGCTTTCTGTTGTGGGATGCAGTAAACCAGTATTTATTAAAATGCATCGGCAAGGTGTTGTTTATTACCAACTCTCCTTGATGCCTGGTAGAGTGGAGTAAAGAGTTTGGCTTTTAGTCATTTCTTTAAATTAAGAGGCCAAAACAGTATTTCAAAGAATGTAAGGAGGAAGTTGAAATTGGACACATACTCTGAATGGCTAGTGCCTCTTACTTCTATTGGAGTTGAAGCATCCACACAACTCTAGATCTGCTATTCTGATTTCATTTTGTAAAGCCTAACTTTTTTTTTTTAATCCATAAGATTCTTTGAATCCATTATTTGGGGAATCAGCAATTATAATTTTTCCTATGTAATTTCTATTATTGTTCTTGCAGAAGGAACCTGGTGGTGCAGCAGTGAGAGCACTCGGCTGCTAACCAAAAGGTCGGGGGTTCAAATCCACCAGCCACTCCATGGGAGAAAGACTAGCAATCTGCTTCCATAAAGATTTATAAGCCTTGGAAACCCTAGGGGTTGCTGTGTGTCGGAACTGACTCAACAGCAGCGGGTTTGGGTTTTTGTTCTTGCAGTGCAGGCTGCAAACTCGAGTGTTTAAGAAGCACATGTTCAAAGCATATGATAGGCTCAAAAGTTACAGATTAATATGGGAGCGGCCCATACAAACAACAAAATAAGAGATATTATGTTCATAGGCTTCCGTTTCTGAGTGTCCTTGCCATGAGTTACTCTGGATTCTAATTTGGCAGTGAGAGGTCAGAAGAAACCAGATAGGTAGCACTCCCACCCTCTCTTGCCCTTGATGACAGCTCTTCAACTGCTTCGGAGTCTTTATTTTAGTGAAGGACCCAAATCATCTTTCATCATATTCTACCACAGCGGTTCTCAAACTTTAGCTGCATCAGCCTCGCCTGGTTGTTGTTAGGTGCCTTCGAGTTGGTTCCAAGTCATAGCGACCCTACATACAACAGAATGAAACACTGCCTGGTTCTGCACCACCCTCACAATTGTTGCTATGTTTCAGCCCATTGTTGCAGCCACTGTGTCAATTCATCTCATTGAGGGTCTTCTTTTTTTTTGCTCACTCTCTACTTTACGAAGCATGATGTCCTTCTCCAGAGACTGGTCCTGCCTGACAACATGTCCAAAGTATGTGTGACAAAGTCTTGCCATCGTTGCTTCTAAGGAGCATTCTGATTGTACTTCTTCCAAGACAGATTTGTTCATTCTTCTGGCAGTCCATAGTATATTCAATATTCCTCACCAACACCATAATTCAAAGGCATCAATTCTTCTTCAGTCTTCTTTATTCATTGCCCAGCCTTCCCGTGCATAGGAGGCGATTGAGAACACCACGGCTTAGGTCTGGCGAACCTTAGTCCTCAAAGTCACATCTTTGCTTTTCAACAATCTAAAGAGGGCTTGTTAAAATGCAGATTGCTGGCTCCCAACCTAGAGTTTCTGGTTCAGTAAGCCTGGGTGGAGGCTGAATGGAGGCTGAGAATTTCTACCAAGTTCCCAGGTGACAGTCCAGGAATTACAATTTGAGAGCTACTGGTCTAACATGTAGCTGGGTAAAACTTCAGAGTAGTGAAGGTAGAAGGTAAGAGAAAAGAGCAAATAATGACAACCAGATTGCATTTTTTCCTCTTTCCTCCCACAGAAATGAAATCCCAACATGTCTTATTTTAGCCAGTAAATGTCAACTGCCACTCAAACACATGTTTGACGACACTAAGTCCATCCAGGATAACTAAGCCATGTCCTCCACATGGGTCCTTGTACTATTTTTCGTTTGGTCTGGGAGGACTGATCTAGAGAGTGAGAGTTCCCAGTTTGCCCGTTTGCTCTTTTAAGGACTGTACTATCCTCCCTCCCCTCCTCACTTCCTCCTTCATAACTAGGAGGTGTGAGGATTACACACACAGCACCAAGTGCATCCCCTAGAAGGCAGCAGGCACTCACTCAGTATCAGCTGTTACTGCTGTAAAATTACAATCATGAGGCCCAAACCAGACGACAATACTAGAGACTGGTGTGTGCCTCTTCTTCTCCCTGGAGGCTGAAACTCAGCACAGCATCTCTGATTTATTAATTTTTGCATGTGCAATAAATGCATCGTTTCTGAGACCGGTAATAGAGACGGTGGTCAGTCCCACTGTTCCCTCTGCTCGTGGGCAAGTTGTGCCTCATATATATTAATCAGCATGTGCATCTTCAGAACACAGAAGAGACCACCAAGTTATCTCCCAATGTCTGTGACATGAAGACAGATGAATTAATGACCATGGAGGAATATTGAAATGAAAAATGCTATCAGATAAAAAATAAGCCAGGCAAGAAAATCAGAGAACTTTTTTTTTTTAACTTGAAACACTTTATGAAGAAAGTACTGGGTTTTATACAGTTTTTCCAGTCATAAAACCGTCACCTCCTGGTCACATAAAATCAGATTTTCTATGATTTTTTTAGGGAAAAACCATGAAGTTTGTATGTATGACCACAAATTGCCAAAAGTGATACTGCCGGGGCAGGAAACTAGATTTTTCTGTGTCTACAGTACCCTGGGTGCCACAAATGGTTAAGCCCTTGGCTGCTAACTGAAAGGTTGGCAGTTTGAACCCACCCAAGGGTGCCACAGAAGAAAAGCCTAGAGATCTGCTTCTGAAAAATTAGCCACTGAAAACCTGGTGGAGCATTCTGCCACACATGGGGCTGCCATAAATTGGGATCAACTTGATGGCAACTGGTAGATAGTAAGTACAGTACTCTAGGGGTCCCTAGGTGGCGCAAAGGGTTAATGTGCTCAGCTGCTAACCTAAAGTTTGGTGGTTGACGTTCACCCAGAAGCACCTCAGAAGCAAGGTGTGGCAATCTACTTCCACAAGACCAGCCATTAAAAAGTCTATGGAGTACAGTTCTACTCTGACATTCATGTGGCCACCGTGGGTTGAGGCTGACTCCACAGTAACTGACTCAGAATACTCTAACTTAAATCACTCAAGACAGCTAGGCACTTCATATCAACAATGGCTTTCATGACCAAGTGCCTATGGTGTGCCCTCATCCTTGCCAGGTGCCTTACAGACCTACTCTATTCCTTACAACAAGCCTGCTGAAACAGGCACTTGGTGGCAGTAAGGAAACTGATTTTACAAGATATCATAGCAAGCACATGGCTGAGATTCGAATTCTCTTCCGTCTGATTCCAAAATCATCACACCCAATTATCTCTAAGGAACCAAGTCAGCAGTAGCCACTTTTTTTTATTAGGAGCATGCATAAAACTGGTATATTGTAAAAGACGATCATCCGTTCAGCCATAAAGAGAAACGAAGCTCTGACACAGGCTATGACACGGCTGAACCTTGAGAACACTATGCTAAGTGAAAAAAGGCAGACACAAAAGAATACATATTATAGGATTTCACATACATGAAATATCTAGAACAGATAAACGCATCAAGACCAAAGTTTATTAGTAGTTACCGAGGCTGGGGAAGGGGAGAATGGGGAGTTACCACTCAAGGGGTACAGAGCTTCTTTCTGTTTGGAATAATGAAACAGTTCTAAAAATAGCTAATGGTGATGGTTGTGCAACATGGTGAACAAAATTAATGTCACTGAATTCTATTTAAAAATGGTTAAAATAGAAAATTTTATGTTCTGTATATTTTGCCACAATAAAATTTAAAAAGATAAAAGGATGATCACCTATTAAAACTGATTCAGAAGACCCAGACTTACTAATCCCTTATATCCCTTATATTCCTAATGACAACACTTTAAAGACATCACACTTTTGGATGATCGGATTTCCCTAGAACCTGCAGCAGGATGGGAAGAAACCATGAATGTGGAATATTTTTACTAGAACAGAGTATCCCTTAAACCTTACACGTAAATAATTTGGACATAATTTGGACATGTTATCAGGAAGGCCCAGTTCCTAGAGAAGGACATCATACTTGGTAAAGTAGAGGGTCAGTGAAAGAGAGGAAGACCCTCAACAAGATGGACTGGCACAGTGGCTACAACAATGGGCTCAAACATAGCAACGACCGTGAGGATGGCACAGGACCAGGCAGTGCTTCATTCTATTGTATACAGGGTCACTACGAGTCAGAACCGACTCAGTGGCACCTAACAACAACAACTGTTTTGGTCTTACATGTTATTACAAACAGTTATTACAAATATTATAAAACATTAGAATTCATGGCAAGGAAAAACAACTCTCAGGCCCATTATTGGTTTTTATTTTAAATGTGTAGGTCTAAAGCATGTGTTAATCAGCTCTTTAATTAAGAGCTTCCACTTTGATGGGGCCATTGGACAAACCAGGCCAAAACTTTTTTCACCAGTCATGCCTATGGGAATCAAGCCCGATCAACATTTCTATATCCTGAGTCTGCTAAGTATAGCATTAGGACTTACTTTATAGTGAATGCAAAGTCTTGGCAAAAGAAGTAACAATAGAAAAATAATTCATAAAGTTTTTGGTTGTATTCTAGCAAACGGCAGCATTTCCGTATCTAGTAAGGTCTATGTTTTTGATATGTTCCCGTGTGGCACAACGGTTTGCACCGGTCTATTGACCTAATGGTTGGCAGTTCGAACCCACCCACTGGTGCCATGGAGAAAAGGTCTGGCAATCTTCTTCCATTAAGATTACAGCCAGGAAAATCCTATGGAGTAGTTTTATTTTATAACACATGGCATCTCCATGAGTCAGAATCAACTTGATGACAACAGGTTTTTGGGTTTTTAAAAAATTTTTTGTTGACATTACACATCCAAAATACACATGCATTAAAATGCATGGAAGTGTATATATTTCTATGAGTCAGAATCGATTCAATGGCAAAGGGTCTGGTTTAAACAAAAATTCAGACATACAAAAACATAACTGTACTAATTATCCTTGCTCTGTAACACAAATTCGGTTTAGCACAATACTTGGGAAATAATAAAAACTCTCCGTAGCATCACATGATTCGGTGTCCAGGTGTCTTTACCAAGTAAGTAGGGAAAGTATGTAAACATCATCAAAAGTATTGAAATTTCTATTTAAGAGACTATCAAAAAAAGTATAATTTAAATAAGGATACACTTATAAATAAGGTGAGAGTTCGACCGCTAACCAAGAGGTTGACAGTTCGAATCCACCAATCGCTCCTTGAAACCCTACGGGGCAGCTCTACTCTGTCCTATAGGGTCACTATGAGTCAGAATCAACTCCACAGCAACAGGTTTGGTTTGGTTTGGTTTTTTGGTTTTATGTTGTATAACAATTAGGAAAGCAAATTTACAAGATCATTTTAAGACAGAAAAATCTAAGTTTTTACCAATTGAGAATTTTAAAAAGTTGAGACTGACATCTGACTTTCAACTCTTGAAGGAGTGGTTCTCAAACTCTATTGTATAAAAGCTTGTTTAAAAATGCAAAATCCCAGACCCAGTTCCCAGAAATTCTGATTCAGGAGGTCTGGAGTAAAGCCCAGAATTCAACGTTGTTACACAATGCCCCCAAGGCTGGTCTGATATTAATTTCAAGAGTCACCCTCAGAGTGAAGGCCCCTGAAGGCCACCAAATCATCAGTCTGCTCCATGTGACTCGCCGACTGCCTCTCCCCACTGTCCTGCCTTCCAATAAACACTCAGTTGTGTGGGGTTGGCAGTCACCTTCAGAGAAACGCTTTTTTAGGGGGTAATTTTCCTTCTGATAACTGGGTAAGTCAAACACATACTTACCTCTAGAATGCCAAGTGGCCAATATGACTACATCTTTTCTGTTCACTAAACTGACTGTTGGGGCTTAGCTGGCTTCTGTTGTCACTGTAAAGATTATTTCAAATTTGCGGAGCCTCATCTGCACAACATTAACAGTTGGACAATGCTTACTCTGGGAGCAATAACCAGTGATTGCTTCCATCATTAAGAGTCTCCCTTCCTAAAGAGTCCCTGGGTGCTGCAAACAGTTCACGCGCTCAGCTCTGCTAACTCAAAGATTGGAGGTTCAAATCGACCCAAAGGCACCTCAGAAGAAAGGCCTGGTGACCTACTTCTGAAAAATCAACCACTGAAAACCTTATGGAGCACAGTTCTAGTCTGACACACATGGGGTCACCATGAGCTGGGAGTTGATTCGACAGCAACTGGTTTTGTTTTTGTTGTTTTTTTTTTCTTGTAAAGAATTAGGCTGAGACCAGGGAAGCTGGATAAAGGTAGTTCGTTGAATGTTACTTACCTTTTGATCATTGACAACTAAAGTTACTTGAAACCAGTTACTGAGGGATAAAAAGCCAGTAGGTCTCAATACTAATTCCTAGAACTATCCCTGTCATCAGGTGCAGTACTGAATGGGGCATTACCAGGCCAAAATGCACTCCTCCACTTGCTCCAGTTCAAACACATTTCCAAGTTCCCAATTTGCCTACCTTCAAGTGCCACTTGAGGGCTTTCTAATGACAATGAAGTGCATTGTTCAAGTAAGGGTTCAAACAAAGCTTATTTCTGTAAGTCAGGAGATAGTTTTGCCTTAGTTGCTGTTGTTGTTGTTCTTTTGTGTGTCCAACAAGCTAGAAAGATAACCTGAACCTTCTCTTTGCATAACTAAAGGTATTATTTAAAATAGTAAATCTAATGAAGTTTAACAGTGCGGTTCATTCATTAAACGAATATTTCTTTTAATTAACTGTGCCACAAATATTTACAATTTATGCAAATACCTATTTTCCTTCATGCACCTATAGAAACTGTCTTATAAGTAGCATGTTTTAAAGGGCAATGGGTCAAAAGAACTCAACAACCGATTCTAGAGCCAAGCCGATCATCATTATTTTCTGAAAAGGGATAGAGTAGATGGGGAAAGAGTGAAAAATATCTATTAAAAATTCTAAAGAGTATAAATTTTGAATGAGAAACTAATTTGCACTGTAAACTTTCACCTACAGCACAGAAAAAATTAAATTAAAAAAAAATCCTAAAGACAGAATGATGAGTGAGTAGAAGCTGACAGTTCAGAGCTGATGGTTCAGTGTTTCCAAAGAACTGCTGGTGATGTGCACGACCAGAACTCTGCAATCGCCAGAAAGGGAAGCCAACAGAGCTGAGTGTTCCTGCCATTCCTGTTCTGAGAAGCACTGTTAAATACCAATGACTTGGAGAGGGCAGATGCAATGGAAAGGCTGCAATGGTGCCTTGTACAGGTGGAGCCAACGTCCCCGGTTGGGCCTCTGGACAAAACCATCCCATGTAAACCTTAAAGAGGATTAATCCTCCAGGAACACTGTAATGAGACCTTAAAAGACTGAACAACAGCAGCCGATCACGGAGGAAGGCAGTCGCTGGCTCCCCAAGGTCCTGCTAGCAGAGTTACATCAAAGCAAACGGGCACCAGATAGCAGGCTTCTGCAGGAATCCCTTATCTCAGCTCTGGCGGACGTTGCTGCTGTGATTGTCTTGAACTGCCACCTGTCCCAGGCATCTTTGAAGACAACACTAAGCCTCTGATGGATCTGACCTCCTTGAGCTGAGATCCTTTTATGTCTTTCTTCATTTTCTGCCCTGCTACATTCTTCCCCTGCCATGCACACGACGTGAAACAAAGGGAGTTCTCACTCCTGACTCACTGTCCCCAGCTATTTGAAAGCAAAGAAAAACAATGTTAAGGATTCTACTCCACCCGTAATACGGAGCTGTCCTCAGGAGACAAGCCTCTCATTTTTGAGAGTATAACTAGACGGCTTTTACGTGGAGGAGCTTTACAATGGGGTCCAACGAAGCTGGGAGCCAAGATACTAAAGCTGCATATTTGAGATAACTTGAAAACACAAGGCATGATAATACGAACTCTATTAATAATCGCATTTTTTAACAGTAGGAATCCAAATACTGAAATATTAGAACAAGCTTACCAATTCACTGCACCTTGGGACTAGAAAAGAGGACGTGACAAGCAAATGTCCCTAAACCTGATTCAGTTTGAAAAGGTTAAAAAAAAAAAAAAAAAAAAAAAAGGGAGGGTGGGTGCTGAAGTGAGAGAGAAATATTTAAAACAGGCATATATTGCAGGTGAAAAAGTTTAGAACCTGAAATAGTTCCCTCTGGGGCTTTTCTGAGAGGCTGGAAGTATCTGACATTTTCAGAGCAGACCAGGAGGAAGGGCACTCCCTGTGTTTCTCTGAAATTTAAGGTTCTGTCATTTAAGGGGAGGGAAAACTGCTATGGCTCCAATTCATTCAACACAAGATTTTTCAACATCCTACTTATGCTGCCACACAAATCTGTCTCCACATATTGCTTTAATAATACTCAGTATGTGACTATTTCTTGCATATACTGAAATTCTAATATTCCTTATTGACTAATTAGGACCGACATCATTTTAATACTTTGCCTCATTTCTGTAATGATTTCAGGCAGCAAACAAAAATTTATGTAATAAGGTAAAAATGCTAATTAAATAAAAGCCCAGACAGAGAGAAGTCTAGATGGTCAGAACCTATAGAAAGTTAAATAGAAAACAGGGAGGCCACAGACCCAATAGAGTTTGAACAGCAAATTAAAACCTGAGTTCCCTGGCAGCCAAAGGGAAAAGGGAAACAAAATTAGTTACATGATATATATATTTTTTTTCTTTTTTGTAGGATGTCATGAACCCTCCCTATCTTGTATATATCATAGTTTTGTCTTTTGCTCTAAACAATATTTCAGAATTTCAGAAAAGTGTATGCCTCATCTGTAATAAACTATCAACTCTGTACATACCATTACAGCCTTCTGTTGGTGTTAGCTCCTAAACCCACTCTTTCAGAAGAGGATGATCAGCATCAGGGCTGGGAATCTATGGCCTCCTTGGTTTTGGCGTGTAAGACTGTCTCTAGCTCAAAAGAATGAGGACCTCACAGAAAAACCAAATGTCAGCGATTGGCCTGAAGTTGGCCCTCAACTCACCTACACTTCCTTACACACTGCACCTAGCTTGGCCTCACCAACTCTGGGCCTGTTCCAGCTCTTTCTGTTTGGATTTTTTGCTTTCCAATTTTTCACCAGCTTTCAACCAAATGATGTTGCTCTCTGTTTGACAGCCTATCTTCCCACTTCTGACATGGCTCTTGGCTGCAGGCAGCCCTTTAATAACAAGCCTTTTCAACTTGGGCCTGAGGGGCTTTGTAAGTGGTGCTCTCCAGGCTTGGAGCGGACAAACTTACGCTCTTCTGTCCAAGCTAGGGTAAAAGATATTTTTTGCTGACACTAGAGCCCATTACATGTTCTTCAGGCATACATGATTTAAAAAAAAAAAAAGAAGTAACACACTACATTTACTTCATGGAAAGTGCACTTAAACTTCATAAATCCACTCACCGCCCTCTTCTCAATCAGCTCTGACTTAGGAAACTGTTTGCAGACCCTTGTACTTTCTACAAAGCATGCATGCATCTCTGCCTTGACTATGCCAGTCTCTTAAACATGGCCAGAGTCTACAAAGTAACAGCCTATATTAACACTCACTGCTGTCGAGTGGTGCAGTGGTTAAAGTGCCCGGCTGCTAACTGAAAAGGTCTGCAGTATGAACCCACCAGCAGCTCCACAGAATAAAGATGTGGTAGTCTCCCTCCATAAAAATTATAGCCTTGGAAACCCTACAGGGCAGTTCTACTCTATCCTACAGGGTTGCTATGAGTCAGAATCAACTTGAAGGAAAGGGGTTATTTTAACACAGCACTAACTTAAATCTTTAAACCCTAATAATATGTGGGACAGATCGAAAAGAACTTTTCCAATCAGAATAGCAAGGTTAGTTTTATATGGTGAGCATTACTGACTTTCTCAAGTTTATGATTTCGTGTAACAGTGAAGCAGGCACTAAAATGGACCATGCTAAAAAATAAATTAAAAAACAGGGGTATATTGGCCAACTGGAGTCTCTGGGTAGTACAAATGGTTAATATACTCAGCTGCTAACTGAAAGGCTGGAGGTTCAAGCCCACCCAGAGGCACCTCGGAAGAAAGGCCTGGTGATCTACTTCTGAAAACTCAAGTCACTGAAAACCCTCTGACACACATGGGGGTGCCATGAGCCAAAGTCGACTCAACAGCAACTGGTGTGTAGTGTATATTAATTAGCCAATTATCTTAAAATATACTAGATATACAAAAAAAGAAAGGAAGCAAGGAGGGAGGGAGGGAAATTAAAGAAAACACAAACACATATATAGGAACCAAGAGATGTTAAGAGAAAAACATTCCTATGCAGCAAATTAGAGGTAAATGAACATTTAATTTAAGACATAATTTGACAAAATCATCCATTTTCACTGTCTGTTATGATATCAGCCCGAACTGAACTATTTAAATTTCTACTGAACCACCACGTTATTTATTTTTTCTAAAGTCTATTTGAGTAAAAAATAAGCAAAGGGACATTTTCCTCAGGAAATGAATGACTAGCCTTTCCACCATGGAGAATTTATTTTAAAAGACTTTTTGGCTGCGATAGTAGTTGACTTGGGAAGTTGTACGATTTAACCTTTGTAAATTATTCCATAAAAATATGACACAATTACCAGGCTTAGTTTTTATTTAGGTAGGGCTTTTTCCGGTTCTTAGGGCTTAGTTCTTTTTATTTTCAAGCTTCTCAAATTTGTAAAATCATAAAGTGAATAAAATACATTCTCAAAGCTAAAAGTAAAGAAAATTATAAAGAAACATTTAATAGCATCAAAAGAGATTCTAAATGTACAGAAAGGACTCTCTAGTACATCCAACTGACCATGAACCACATTCTCTTCGTGTGTGATGGTGCCTTTCTTTGGGAGTAACGGTGACCAGGGATGGAGTGTCCACAGTGAAAGTCAATGTGCTAGGTGTTTTAGCACATTACCTCTTTTAATTCCTATCACCACCCTATGAGGTAGCCACTATTGTTGTTGTTGGCTGCCTTCAAGTTGGCCCCTGACTCATGGGGACTCCATGCACAACCAGACTGTTGTGATCCATAGGGTTTTCACTGGCTAATTTTCAGAAGGAGATTGCTAGGACTTTCTTCCTATCTGTCCTAGTCTAGAAGCTCCACTGAAACCTGTTCATCATCATAGCAACACGCAAGCCTCCACCAACAGACGGGTGGTGGTTGTGCATGAGGTGTATTAGCCAGGAATCGAACCCAGGTCTCCTGCATGGATGGTGAGAATTCTACCACTGAACCACCACTGTCCCTAGTTCAAGGTCATCATTACTGCCCCCCATTTTAAAGATGAGGAAACCAGTATTTAAGCACTTGCTCAAGGGCACACAGCCAGAGGTTAACAGTGTTGAAACTAGACCCTAAGATCAGACTCTAGATCTCTTTGCGTATACCAAAATGCAAAATATATAATTTATCATCTCCAGTTCAAGATGGAAGGCTGGGCAAACATATTTCTCTTCTACCCCTCCTAAGACCTCTCTAAAATAAAAAGATGGATGTAGGTGTTATAGTAATAATAAAAAAAAAAAATATTGCCTAATAATAATTTACTGAGTACGTACTCTGTGCCAGGCACTTCTAAGAGTTTTATGTATATTAAATAATTAAATCCTCAAAAACAAGCCTACAAAGGAGGGGCCACTATTCTCCCCATAATATAGATGAGAAAACAGAGGCTCAGAAAAGTTGAGTAATTTGCCCATGATCATACTGTTAGAAGCATCAGAAGTTGGATTTGAACCCAGGCACTCTGGTTCTAGAACCTGTACTCTTTAACTAACACAGTCAATGAAATAAATAAGAACAGTAAATTATAACTCTTTTCTGCAGAGGCAAAGTGGATGCAACTGGGATGTAAATGAGGCATTAGATAAGCAACAACCTACAATATTCTGTAGGAGGGCAAAGGAAAAGGGCTACAAGCTAGTTCCCCCAAGAAGACCAGGACTTGGCAGGTCTTTATATGGACACCTGTGTCAGGCAGGGTGACCTGTCTCCTGCCCACAGCACACAGAGCACAGATAGCTGGTGTTTCCCCAGCAACATCTTTATGCCTCTTCTTCCAAAAGTTGAATGAACCGTCAGTGTGGACTTCAGTGCTTTCTCCCACTCCCAGGTCTATCACTCAAATATGCCCACCACAAGAGACAGCAACAAGCTCTTCCCTCCAGCACTGGCAGTCTACAAGGCAGATGTGACTATCCGATTAGTGCCTGAGACATACTGGTTCTAACTTCTCCCCAGAATCAGGCCCTCCCTGCCAGTCTGAGAACAGCAGGCCACCTCACGCCTGAGCAGAGGAACACCAGGGCAGCCACCCTTCCCTGTGGTTGTAACATCAATGAACACTCAAGGATCACCAGGCTTACAAGAAGGAACAGCAAAAGCAAGAATGACCAAAATAAACAAGAAAAACTGACCCTGGAGGAAATTCTTGGAGGGTTTTGAGAAAGCATTACATACAAAAGGCAAGTGCAGGAAGCTAAGAAAAAGGAGCAATAAGAGAATTTTTAAAAAGGCTCTTAGAAATAAATATATATATATATGATTTCTCGGATTAAAACTTCCATTAAAAGCACTGAAAAATGAAATCAAGGAAATTTCCCAAGATGGAGAATATGAGAGAAAACAGACATGGAGAAGCAATTCAGGAGGTCAAACATTAAACTAAGCGGAGCCCCACAAAGAAAGAACAGAGAAAATAGGGCAGGTAAAACTATCAATGAAGGAATTCAATTGTGTGAATCATAACAAATTATAGATAACATTGCTAAACATGGGAATTCCAGAACACTTTATTGTGCTTCTGAGGAACCTGTAAATAGATTAAGAGGCAATCCTTCGAACAGAACAAGGAGATACTGTGTGGTTTAAAATCAGGAAAGGCGTGCATTAGGGTTGCATCCTTTCACCATACTTATTCAATCCGTATGCTGAGCAAATAATCTGAGAAGCTGGACTATATAAAGAAGACTGTGGCATCAGGATAGGAGGAAGACTCATTAACAACCTGTGATATGCAGATGACACAACCCTGCTTGCTGAAAGTGAAAAGGACTTGAAGCACTTAATGATGGAGATCAAAGACTACAGCCTTCAGTATGGATTAAACCTTAACATAAAGACAACAAAAATCCTCACAACTGGGCCAATAAACAACATCATGATAAAGAGAGAAAAGACTGAAGTTGTTGAGGATTTCATTTTACCTGGATTCACAATGAACACTCATGGAAACAGCAGTCAAGAAATCAAACAACACACTGCACTGGGCAAATATACTTCAAAAGACTTCTTTAAAGTATTAAAAGGCAAAGATGTCACTTTGAGGACTAAGGAATGCCTGATCCATGCCATAGTATTTTCAATCGCCTCATGTACATGCGAAATCTGGGCAATGAATAAGGAAGACCGAGGAAGAATTGATGCCTTTGAGTTATAGTGTTGGTGAAGAATATTGAATATACTATGTGCTACCAGAAGAACGATCAAATCTGTCTTGGAAGAAGTACAGCCAGAATGCTCCTTAGAAGCAAGGATGGCAAGACTTCGTCACACACACTTTGGAAACATTATCAGGCGGGACCAGTCCCTGGAGAAGGATATCATGCTTGGTAAAGTAGGTTATCGAAAAAGAAAAGATCCTGGACGAGATGGATTGACACACCAGCTCCAACAATGGGCTCAAACATAGCAACGATTGTGAGGATAGCGCAGGACATGGCAGTGTTTCACTGTGTTGTACACAGGGTTGCTATGAGTTGGAACTGACTCAAGAGCACCTAACAACAACAACGAAATTATTAAAGATATAATAGAAATCTCCAGAGATAAAGAATCTGTCTTCAGATTGAAATGATCCACCAAGTGATGAGTAGAATGAATGAAAACAAAATAAAAGACACACCTATAGGCAATGCTTTCAAATCACTAAGGATAAAAAGATCCCAGCGATCTTTCCAAGATCCTGAAGATCTTGTCTTTCCCAGAGAGAAAAAAACAAGTCATCTACAAAGGAATGTCAATCAAACAGACATCAGACTTCTCATCCACAAGTATGGATGCAAACAGAAAATGTAGCAATACCTTCAAAAGTCTAAAGGGAAATGATTCTTCAGTTAGAAATCCAACTATCAAGCAAGAACTAGGACAGAATAAAGATATTTTCACACACACACAAGAACTCAGAAAGTGTATCCCTCTTGGGAAGTTCCTTAATGTATTCCAGAAAAACAAAGGAATAAACTAAGAAAGACAAAGTCATAAGACCCAGGAAACAGTGGTTCCAACACAGTAGATCTATGAAGGGATGTCCCCGAGACACCTCGTCCAGCTGGTTCAAGAGAATGGAGAACCCCAGAAAAGGAGGGTGTTTTCTCTTAAATGCAAAAACTATATAAAGAACGGTTAGGGGATTGGAAAATAAATGTAAGGATACTAAAAAGGCAAATAATAAAGGAAAAACTAAAGCAACTACAAAAAAGCAATGCAACAGGTCTGTAAGCAATTAAGAGACAGCAAGAATAGATAAAACAGTTATTCTTAATGATAGGCACATCTCTGTCGGGTAATTTAGGGATTAGTATACTGAATAGAGAAGTGTGATCCTAACATTCTAACAGTGCAAGGTGTAGGGGAATTTCCACAGCCATGAGGCTGTAGATGTTTTAATGATTTTCAACTTTTCAAGTCAACCTATAAACAAAAACATAGCATATGTGCTTAAGGCTGTAAAATATCATGGCAATATAACAACCTTGACTGTCACAGAAAAGCTTGGCTCCAGGAGATGAGATGTAGGTAGGGGCAAGGGATCCTAAGAGCCTCATCATTTGAACTAGAAAATCAAAAGTTACTATGAAAAGTTGATTAAAGAAAGAAAGAAAGAAAAAAAGAAACAGAGGTTTAAGATATTCTTTAAAGTTATCTAAGTAACCAATAAGCAATAATAATAACAATAATGTCAATATTGAAAGAAGAAAACTGGACATAGTGTTAGAGAATTAAAGATTATCTTTCATATTGCAGAGTCAATAAACAGCAGTGAGTAAATATTTTCTAGAGCTGATATTGGGAAATAAAGGTATAAGCAATTTCTGGAGTTGTAGTGGTTGTCCACCAAAAGAACTAAAATAGAAACAGTGGAAAATGTTTGTCATCCTTGGGACAGGGGCTGGATAGCGAAGGGTGGGGTGGCTGCAGCTCTCCACCCTAAGCTCTTCCATACTTCATGATCTGTTGAAATGAGCATGTGTCACTTAGAAATGTAACTTTAATAATAATACAATAAAATGCTAAATTATAAAGAGAACTTCAAGGTGTCTTTCTTTGTGGATCTTTCCTGAGAAAAACAACAAATTATTATCAGAGTAATCAAAAATTCACCATATACACACACACAAAAAAAAAAAAGGTCAGTTTTTACAAATCAGTAACTGCACTACTACCTTACTCAGTATTCCCATTTTTGAATATCACCATGAGGGGAATCCTAGTAAAATCCCTCTACAACTCCTAAAGGGATTGGAGACTAACAGCCTCTCAAGTTTCCTTCCATTTTGGTATCCTCAGAATATTAGCTCTCATTGTTCAACTGACTCTGACATCACCTGGCTCAGATGGATAATCATGAAACACGTTGGTTTTGAGAAGCACTGAGCAGAGTTTGCTCTTGTGAAGCATATTCATGACTGGAAAAAGACCCTAAAAGGTATTTAAGTATCAATCCAGCACTTAAGAACACAAGCAATTGTTACTCATTAAGAATCTGTTGCTTTAATGCTTTGCATACGAGCATACACTACTGTTACTCAATCTATCATCCAGGTGCAATAAACTTTCCTACAATTTCAGAACATAAAAAAACAGCCACCTTCAATGTTAATTTCTAACAGAAAAGCTCCTTTTAAAAATATTTAAAGAATGAAATTTTTAAGATGTACAAATACAACTTAAACAAAACCATATTACCTACTCTCATCAGACTGTTATTGGTGTTTTTACGTGCCGCTGAGTTGATTCCAACTCCTAACGACTCAGTATGACAGAGGAGAACTGCCCCATAGGGCAGTTTACCTTTACCGGAACAGACTGCCAGGTCTTTCCTCCCTCAGAGCTGCCAGTGGGTTTGAACTGCAGACCTTTCAGTTAGCAGCAGAGCGCTTAACCATTATGTCACCAGGTCTCTGTCATCAGACTACTGATAGGGAAAAAAATAATTCCAACTCCTCAGAAAGTTTCAATTTCTGCTTTGGCTCTCTGTGAAACTAGGTTTGAATCCAAATGAACAAATAACTCTGAAATAAATAACTTCACCTTGGTCTCAGATATTACTAACTACCTTAGTCATCTAGTGCTGCTATAACAGAAATACCACAAGTGGATGGCTTTAACAAAGAGAAGTTTATTCTCTCACAGTCCAGTAAACTAGAAGTCTGAATTCAGGTCGCTGGCTCCAGGGGAAGGCTTTCTCTCTCTGTGGGCTCTGAAGAAAGGTCCTTGTCATCAGTCTTCCCTTGGTCTGGGAGCATCTCAGCCCAGGAACCTCAGGTCCAAAGGACACACTGTGCTCCTGGTGCTGCTTTCTTGGCGGAAGGAGGTCCTCATGTCTCTCTGCTTGCTTCTCTCTTTTATATCTCAGAAGAGATTGGCTTAAGATACCATCTAATCTTGTATGTAAATCTCATAACTGCTGCTAATCCATCTTATTACATCATAGTGATAGGATTTACAACACATAGGGCAATCACATCAGATGACAAAATGATAGACAGTCATACAGTACTGGGAATCATGACCTAGCCAAGTTGACAGATTATTTTTGGGGGACACAATTCAATCCATGACACTAACTAAATAAGAAGGGTATTATAAATAGAATCATTAGTATTGCTGATGCCTCCAAGTTCATGAACTCCAAAACTTAACCATACAATACAGACTTTGAGCTTTTAACCTGTTTGATTCAGGGCCTCTTTCTTAATTAATTCCCTTCACTGCGTTCCCTCCACATGCTCGCGTCAGGGAATTCATGTGACAGAAGGGCTTATGCTTTGACACTACATCCATCCAACTCATGGTGACCCCACGTGTGCAAAGCAGGACTGCTCAATAGGATTTTCAAGGCTGTGACCTTTCGGAAGCAGATCACCAGGCCTGTCTTCCCAGACATCTCTGGGTGGGTTCAAACAGCCAATCTCTGGCTAGTAGTTGAGCACTTAACCGTTTGCGTCACCCAGGGACTCCTAGGAGATATTTAAGAGAAGATGAGCATTTTTGGCAGCTTTAAGGTTAAAAAAAAAATGCCAAATAACACTCTGACCCACCCTAGATCAGAAGGCTTGCCTATAAATCCCAGGAAACCTACTACTTAAGAGCTTACCAGATTTTTGGGGGCAGGAAACCCACGACAAACTAGGTATGCTGAGGACACTTGGGTTTGATCCATTAGATCCCAGGCACGGTGACAATGACTAACTGTGCACCACCCTCAGGACATGACTGCACGTGCAGACAGCCTGAAAAGCCCCCCAAAGGTTATTACCAAAAGAAAGAAAAAAAAAAACCCACTGCCATCGAGTTTATTCCAACTCAGAGTGACCCTATAAGACAGAGTAGAACTGCCCCACAGAGTTTCCAAGGAGCAGCTGGTGAATTAGAACTGCCGACCTTTTGGTTAGCAGCCAAAGCTCTTAATCTCTGCGCCATCAGGGCTCTCCAAAGGTTATTAGCCATAAACTAACATGCTTGGCTCAAATATTAGCAAAGGTCAGGGTGAAGTAATGTGCGATTTGCCCCCACAAAGTCTCCAATTCAGGAGAGCCTTTCAGATTGTAGCTCCGAACTCCTCATAAATTAATGCAAGTCAGACATTAAAGTTAATAACAGCTGGAATGGATCAATCGGGAAGAAAACGTAGCATCAGCATATGTGTTCTGTGAATTTCTTCGAGTCCATAAATCTGATATTTGGGAGGACGAAGGGAAATGTTAATTAGGAGAAATTTCATACTGGATTTAAATTTGCCGTGGAGTCAAGCCGCTATTGTAAAACTCTCTTGGAATCAGAAATCACTCTCAGCAGACTGGGGTCCTGCCTTTCATCTTGCTATTTTAGACTTGTTGATATGTTACTTAATTGTTTTCATGTGGCATTTCTTGCTTTCACTCCCCAAAACACAAAATCAAGAGCTAGGGTCATAGCTTTTATTCCAACTGTGCATGTAGCTCAATTAATGTGGGGGAACCAATAAAAATACCTAAGAAGTCACCCCTTTACCTTCCCTGAAAGCCTTGTAACAATTTCCCACAATTTTTAGACTACTCTAGTTAGAGGTGAAAAAGATCCCCGGGTGTCAACAATGGTTTGAGCTTGACTACTAACCTAAAGGTTGGTGGTTCAAACCCATTCAGCAGCATTGTGGAAGAAAGGCCTGGCACTCTGCTTCCAAAAAGACTGCTGTTGTTTTTAGTTGCTGAGAAGCTGATTTTGACTCAGGGCAACCCCGTGTGTTACAGAGTAAAACTGCTCCATAGGGTTTTCTCCACTGTAATCTTAACGGAAGCAGATTGCCAGGACTTTTCTTCCACAGCAACACATGGTGGGTTCAAACAGTCAACCATTTGATTAGCAGTTCTGCGCAAACAGAAAACCCGACAGAGCAGCTCTACTCTGTAACATATGGCGTCTCCATGAGTTGGAATCGACTGGACAGCAATGGGTTTGGTTTTCTGGTTTAGTGAGAAGTATCTCAGTGGACCGTAGTCTCTCTCTTAAATGTCTCACCTTTTCTTAATGGTTACCGGGGAGAGGATGGGTGGGAGGTAAAAACACTAAGCAGACAATAGATAAGTGGTAACTTCGGTAAAGGGTAAGACAGTACACAATACTGGGGAATCCAACACACCTTGTACAAGGCAAGGTCACAGAAGCTCCACAGACACATCTAAACTCTCTGAGGGACCAAATTACTGGGCTGAGGGCTCTAGGGACCATGGTCTCAGGGAACATCTGGCTCAGTTGGCATAACATAGTTTATAAAGAAAATGTTCTTTTAAAAAAAAAAAAAAAAAAGTCTCACCTTTTCTCCCCCCTGATACAGTGGAAGCATTGTCACAACATGTATCTTTATTACCTGGATCCAGATACATCTCAGGTCAAATCAAGTCCCCTGAAACATAGCTTTATCCTGATAGGGTCTGATAGAGTCTTCAAAGCCAGTGTCAGTCCTCCCTGAAGGTTCCGAGACACAAAGGAACTCCACTGGTCTTCCCTGTGTCTGTCTCCCCAGATTTTCTACCAGGGCTCCTCACGTCAGTCATGGCCCACCTTAGCCTCTATTTCTTTATTTGCTGAGCATTGCCATTTCTCCCTTTAGCTTGCACTGGCTGCGTTATCCATATTCTGTCCTTTTTATCTTTCCTCATAAATCATTTCCTCCAGCCCCTTCATCATTCTTCACTGCTTTTCTCTGAGATTCTTCCAGTTTATCTGAGACATTCAAGTCAGGAGACAATGAACTACCCATGTTAGTGGGACCGTGATGTCTTTGTGCAAAAAGGTTTCCTCTCCCTCTTTCCGTCCCTCTCTCTGACTCTGTTTCCCTCGCTCCCTCCCTCCCTCCTCATTTTGTCCCTTTCCCTCCCCTTCTCTCTTTCCTCTCCCCGCCTCCTTTCCCTACCTTTTTCTTTCTTCCCCTTCCTCCAACTCTCTCCCTGCACACCTTCCTCACACAATCTCTCTCCCTCTCCCTCCCAGGCCACTTCCTCTCAGTGGCTGTCTTTCCCCTGCGTGGGGCAGGGTGATTGGCTGCCCCATGTAAGGGTCTGCACACAGGGACAGGTGAAGGACACAAAGTGGCTTTTGCACAGCTGGTGGGACTGGCTCCAGAAAAAGTCAAGGTAGGGCCAGATACTGTATTATTCTGCTGACATGTGAAAGCTCCCATTATTTATATAGGCTATTCTTTAGAGAGTTCAAAAAATGAATTGATGCTTGATTCTACGCAGACAGCCTGTGTTCCAAAAGCCACCCCTCCATCAAAAGGACCTGGTACAGGGGAAACAGAAACACAGTGGGGAGACACAGTGTAACAAGATAGGGCAAAGGGCCGCACCCGGGCCTTCCTGTTCTCTCTCTCAGGCCCACCAGCCCGGGCCCCCCTGTTCTCTCTCTTAGGCCCGCCAGCCAGGGCCCCCCTGTTCTCTCAGGCCCGCCAGCCTGGGCCCTCCTGTTCTCTCTCTCAGGCCCACCAGCCAGGGCCCCCCTGTTCTCTCTCTCAGGCCCACCAGCCAGGGCCCCCCTGTTCTCTCTCTCAGGCCCGCCAGCCCGGGCCCACCTGTTCTCCTCTCAGGCCCACCAGCCCGGGCCCTCCTGTTCTCTCTCTCAAGCCCGCCAGCCAGGGCCCCCCTTATTCTCTCTCTTAGGCCCGCTGGCCCGGGCCCCCGTTCTCTCAGGCCCGCCAGCCCGGGCCCCCCTGTTCTCTCTCTCAGGCCCGCTGGCCTGGGCTCCCCTGTTCTCTCTCTTAGGACCACCAGCCCGGGCCCTCCTGTTCTCTCAGGTCTGCCAGCCCAGGCCCCCCTGTTTTCTCAGGCCCACCAGCCCGGGCCCCCCTTTCTCTCTCTTAGGCCCGCCAGCCCAGGCCCCCCTGTTCTCTCTCTCAGGCCCACCAGCCTGGGCCACCCTGTTCTCTCTCTTAGGCCCGCCAGCCCGGGCCCCCCTGTTCTCTCAGGCCCGCCAGCCCGGGCCCTCCTGTTCTCTCAGGCCCGCCAGCCCGGGCCCCCCTGTTCTCTCTCTTAGGCCCGCTAGCCCGGGCCCCTGTTCTCTCAGGCCTGCCAGCCCGGGCCCCCCTGTTCTCTCTCTTAGGCCCGCCAGCCTGGGCCCTCCTGTTCTCTCAGGTCCGCCAGCCCAGGCCCCCCTGTTTTCTCAGGCCCATCAGCCCGGGCCCCCCTTTCTCTCTCTTAGGCCCGCCAGCCCAGGCCCCCCTGTTCTCTCTCTCAGGCCCGCCAACCTGGGCCACCCTGTTCTCTCTCTCAGGCCCGCCAGCCCGGGCCCCCCTGTTCTCTCTCTCAGGCCCACCAGCCCGGGCCACCCTGTTCTCTCAGGCCCTTCTGTTCTCTCTCTCAGGCCCACCAGCCAGGGCCCCCCTATACTCTCTCTCAGGCCCGCCAGCCAGGGCCCCCCTGTTCTCTCTCTCAGGCCCGCCAGCCAGGGCCCCCCTGTTCTCTCTCTCAGGCCCGCCAGCCCGGGCCCCCCTATTCTCTCAGGCCCACCAGCCCGGGCCCTCCTGTTCTCTCTCTCAGGCCCACCAGCCAGGGCCCCCCGTTCTCTCTCTCAGGCCCGCCAGCCCGGGCCCCCCCTGTTCTCTCTCTCAGGCCCGCCAGCCCGGGCCCCCCTGTTCTCTCTCTCAGACCCGCCAGCCCGGGCCCCCCGTTCTCTCTCTTAGGCCCGCCAGCCCGGGCCCTCCTGTTCTCTCTCTGAGGCCGGCCAGTCCGGGCCCTCCTGTTCTCTCTCTGAGGCCCGCCAGCCCGGGCCCTCCTGTTCTCTTTCTTCGGCCTGCCAGCCAGGGCCCCCCTGTTCTCTCTCTTAGGCCCGCCAGCCAGGGCCCCCCTGTTCTCTCTCTTAGGCCCACGGCCTGGGAAGCCAGACTCAAACCAGGCGAGTCACACACTCTCTCTAAAGCTCCGTTAACTCTGCACTAAATGTGTCTGTGTGAGAACTAAATGAAATAATGCTGTAGGGCCCATAGCCCAGCCCTGGAATACAGCAAACACCCCACAGATGGGCCTGCTGTTGGAATTGGCAACTGCCTGATCCCCCAAAACAGAGGAGCATGGAGAGAAACACGAGACCTCCTCATAATTTAGCTAGAAAACCAAACCAAGCCAGTCGTCGTTGAGTCAATTCCAACTCAAGGCAACACCATGTGTGTCAGAGTAGAACTGTGCTCCATACGGTTTTCAATGACTGATTTTTCACAAATAGACTGCCAGGCCTTTCTTGTGAAACGTCTCTGGGTGGATTCGAACCTCTAGCCTTTGGGTTAGCAGTCAAGCACTTAATCATTTGTGCCACCCCGGAAATCTAATTCAGCTGTAAACAAACAAAAAAATGGATGTCGAGCAGATTCTGACTCATAGTGACCCTATGAAAAACCAAAAACTTAACCTGTTGCCATGGAGTCGATACCAACTCATAGCAACCCTATGGGACAGAGCAGAACTGCCTCACAGGGTTTCCAAGAACATCTGGTGGATTCGAACTGCTGACCTTTTGGTTAGCAGCCAAGCACCGCCAGGGCTTCCAGTGACCTTATAGGACAGAGTAAAACTTCCCCATAGGGCTTTAAAGGGTGTAGTCTTTATGGAAGCGGACTGTCACAGCTTTCTCCCATGGAGCGGCTGGTGGGTTCAAATCGCCGAACTTTTGGTTAGCAGCTGAGCTCTTAACCACTGCATCACCAGGGCTTCAATGCAGCTATGGGCAACTTCAAATTCTCTGGGGAAGGATAAACTAAAGATAAATTTCTTATTCTCTCCCAGAGCCACACCTAGAGCACAGCGATTGCAGAGTCGCAATGACCAGCACCAGCCTTTGCTCTCCCACACGGGGCAAAGCCTAGAGGAAGAGTGTGGTGGTCAGAACTGCCCCCGACTCCACGCCTCTCCCTCCAATCTCTCGCCCCATCACAATGGTCTGGCATCACCAGGGTTCCAGCACTCCTTGATGCGACTAGACCCAACTATTGCCACTAGTCAGGCCCTTGCACAGGTCTGGATGCTGAAAGGCCCTGCCGGTTCCTGGAGGCCAGCTGCCATTTTTAAGGCTGAACCTATTGGGTGTGGGGCACCGGCTAAGAATTTGAGTTCTGGAGCCAAATTGTCTGGATTCAAACTTTGGTTCTGCTACTTCTTAACTTATACTCTTATTGTTACAACTAACTTACCTTTATTGTGCATCAGTTTCCTCAGCTATAAACGGGAAAATCCCCACTCCTACCTCATAGGGCTGCTATAGGGATGAAACGAACTCAAGAGCAAAGCCTGGGGCATAACACATGGCTACAAATTCCAAGAGAGACAGATCCATTCTCACCTGGTCCACTGGAGCAGCCTGCTAAGTCACTCCCTAACACCACACTCTACCAGCCAGAGATTTCTAAAATATAAATCAAATCACGTCACTCCCTCAGGGGCTTTCAGCTGGCCTGTAGGACCTGGCCTCAGCTCCCTCGAACCTCATCCGCTCCCAGTGTCCCATGCCCTCTCCAGCCCGCCCCACTAGCCTTCTCTCTGCTCCTGGACCTTTGCCCAGCAAACTTCTGTAAGTGGAATGCTTTCCCCTTAGATCTCCCCAGGGCTGACTGCTTTTTGTCATCTGGGTCTCAGCTGGAAAGGCACCTCCTAAGTGTGGCTTCCCCCCACCTGACCACCCAGTCTAACGGATGTTACCCCAACCCGAGTCCCTCTCCAGCACATCCCCCTTTTATCTTCCTCGGAGCTCCACCTGCCGAGGCGTTTGGTGTGTGTCTCCTCCCCCTGGAAGGCTGGCTCCCTGAAAGCAACACTCTGATCTCTCTTGGTAAAGCTGTATCCTCAGGGCCAGAACAGTGTCTGACTCATAGCAGGCTCTCCAACAATGCCTGGAATGTTTCTACTGAGTATAAACACCATGAATCTTGCACCCAGTGGAGTAAGACTTGAAAGAGGTCACATCAGGGGTATGATCAGAAATGCTGGGGACTCCATATCATCAATCTGAGGCAACATGTCAGATACGAAGACATTTAAAGTATCTTATCCCTCTGAATATGATCATCATTAATGGGGGCAGTGGTGGTTCAGTGAAAGAATTCTCACCTTCCACGCGAGAGAACCGGGTTCCGTATCTGACCAGCACACCTCACGTGCAGCCCCCACTCGTCTGTCAGTGGAGGTTTACGTGTTGCTGTGATGCTGAACAAGTTTCACCGCAGCTTCCAGGCTAAAACAGACTGTGAAGAAAGGTCTGGCGATCTACTTCTGAAAATCAGCTAACAACAACAACAGTTGATTCCAACTCACAGCAACTCTATGAAACAGAGTAGAAGTGTCCCATAGGGTTTCCATGGAGCAGCTGGTGGATTTGAACCACCAACCTTTTGGTCAGCAGCCAAGCTCTTAACCACTGTGCCACCAGGGCGCCTATAAAAGATAGAGGCTACATAAAAATGCATCCCACAGACACATATACATTAGACAGAGTAGTGCACATTTCAGCAAAAGAGTTGACCCATTTGGTCCTGTCCATTGCGTTAGGCTGGGATCACAGTCCTCATATGTCAGAGAGGGTCACAGATCCCCAGGCAGGGGGCTGGGTCACAGGAACACTATATCATATTCTGTTATGACCCAGGGTGGGGAGGAGCATGACATTCCTTACTTAAAACGGAAAAAGAAATGTGAAATTTTGCCAAATTTGAGAGCAGCCTTATTCAACAAAAGCAAACCAAGAGGAGAGGTGGTGTTTCTTAGCACCCCTTGCCCCACCCCTAACCCCTGTAGTCTATTCTCTGAATTACCTAGGAAATAGGCAGGAACCTCCTTTTATTCCACTCACCAGCACAATCAGGATGCAGATTGGGGTCCCCCAGAGCTCCAGGTAAACACCCAGCTTCCTAGAGTGGGCTTCCTGTGACCTGCACGATGCCACTGATTAGCCCTGCAGCCCCCCACGGGGAGGATTCAAGTGTCCTCTCCCTGGTCCTGCCATCTCCCCTCAGATTCTTCCAGTCCAGGCCAGACTGGGGGGGCTTATTCCACCAGTGAAGGGCTTTGTTCTTCTTTTTCCCTGGCAGTGTCAGCTACTGGATTTCCCAGCGAATTCCACTTTGTTATTTCTGGCCCCTATCTCCAACCTCACCATGCCCCCTTTGTACAATTTCTCGAGCTCGACTGATGTTAGCGGATTTGGGAGCTTTCCAGTAAAATGAAACTCAAGGATTTTTTTTCCCCACTGTGAATATTACCTTTACAAGTTAAAATGTGTCTGAATACGGAATACTTTTAATTCATTTGAAATTAAACCAAATTTATTTCCTGATGTTTGGGATTTGTAGTTTGAGATCTAGACATTGTGTTACCGGGGTGACCTAATACTGAAAAGTTCTGCTGTTTGAGAACAAGTAGAACTGGATTTTGTTGTCTTTGGGGAAAACGTGACCGCCTACACCAGGGGAACAGCAGCACGTACTTGACGACCACCAATGAAATGGCAGCTGGAGAGAGCGCAGGGAAGGTGCCGTGATGGGAACTCACACCAGCAAATCCCAAGGAGGAGGGGGAATCATACTCTCTCTGGCAAAGAATCTCCTCATTAGTAACAGGGAACACAGTTACCCAAAGGGCTATTAAAAAATTCAAACAGCCATGAAACAAGTCGGGTAGCACCGGATGCACAAGACGAATAGCTCCCCACTGCCTTCCAACAGGTAATTCATGGGTGGTGCAAATGGTTAACACACTGGGCTAATGGAAAGGTTGGAGGTTCCAGTTCCCCCAGAGGTGCCTCGGGGAAGAAAGGTCTGGCAATCTACTTCTGAAAAAAAAATCAGCCATTGAAACCCTATGAAGTATTTGTTCCACTCTGACACACATGGGGTCCCCCTGAGTCGGAATCAACTGGACAGCAGCTGGCTGTGGCTCTCAAATAAGAGGAAGCCCTGATGCCTGGACCCCTTCTTGAAACCTGTCCTTCAACCACAGAGCTTTTTCTCAATTCTTTAAAAGTGTCAGGTTCTCCTTCAGGCTCTAAGCCTTTGCAAATGTTCCCCTCGGCCTAGATTACGCTTCCTTCACTTCTTTGCAATAAACCTTAGTTCAGATGTCACTTCCTCCTGGAAGCCTTCTGGCTTCTCTAAGTCTGCACCAGGTATTGCTGGGTCTCTTCGGAGGCTTACTTTGTATTGACCTTTTGTATTGACTTATCTCAAACAAACAAACCTGTTGCCATCGAGTCGATTCTGACTCATTATTACCCTGTAGGACAAAGTAGAACTGCCCATAGGGTTTCCAAGGAACAGCCGGTGGACATGAACTTCAGACCTTTGGTTAACAGCTGAGCTCTTAACCACTCTAAGTCCCACTAGCCTGAAGCTCAGGAGAGGCAGGGACCACGCCCACTGTGTTCAACATTGCCTAGCACTTAGGAGACACCGGATAAGCACATATTCATTAAGGAATGACAGAATTAACAAAAAAATGAATAACTGAATGAAGCCAACAGAATCATTATTAGTTTTATTCTAACAAGAAGAAGCTCATCAAAAACTGAGGTTAATGGAAAGCCTCGACACCCCCCACGCCCCGCCCAAAAGAAAGAAGACGTGAGGAAAATGAGGAGAATTCACTTCAAGGGAGACTCAAAAGCTACTAAATTTAAAAGCTAAAAGAATCAAGGAAGATGGCCCTATGTGTGTCAGAACAGAACTTGGTTCCAAAGACGTCTATAAGAATCCAAACTATGTCAGAACATAGGAAAGACAGAGCAATAAAATGCCAGATTGGTTACTCTATGTTAATCCAAACTACGAAAAGCACAAAAGAGAGGAAATCAAGGCTTTCACCAAGGATATGAAGACGCAGCACCAATTTATAGGTACAAGATCAAGAAAGCTAAAGCAGGACAGGAGATGCAGCTTTCAAGAGACATCAAAGGTAACATTCTTTAATTATACAAGAAAAAGGAGAAGGGCTGAGGATAACGTTGCCTCTAATAGCAAACGGGACAGAAAGCTCTTAGCTGATGGCTATGGAATGGCAGGGGTTGCCGGGTTTCTCATGCTTTACTCTAAGAAGGAAGAAAGAAGGAAGGGGATGGAGGGAGGCAGGGCACGAGCAATTAAAAAGTAAGTGCCACTTTTGTTGGCTGGGTGCCAAATTAGAAAAGGAAAACAAGTAAATGGAATCTAAACAACTGGATTCATGATCCCATAATGGGGTGTAGGTCAGGAATTCCCATTAACATGGGCTACACACATACCTGGGCACTAACAAGTTGGGATGTCACCAGAATCGTGAATTGCCTAGAGGTTACTGAAGATAAGAAAAATCACTGAAATCTGGAAAAGGGCAAACAAATATCATCACGCTTATCTCATCTACAGGAAAAATATCTATTTGCTGGATTTTAGATGGGTGTCAAAACATGTAAGAGAGGTGGATCACCTTTGCTAATCCCACAGTATCTAAAATCAGGATCTTCATCTACTTCTGTGAATAAATAAATCATCAACTTCTTCCAAAGTACCTCAATCCATCTCTTATGAGAATCCTAGCAATTTTAAAAATGCTGTATGTGGAAGCAAACATTTTGATGTTTTAAAAATGTACTATTTACTAGTGTATAATGTTCCATAAAGACCTTAGAACTTGCCTACTTTCAGAAAGGATTGGGTAACAAGGTTTGGATCAGAGGTGGTGTACAATAAGTAAATGGTAAAACAGAAGCAGACAGGTCAAAGTCTCTTCAAACTGCCAAGCAGCCACCCCTGATGGGCAGTGGATGCCTGGAACTTCATCTTGGGTGTGACTGTAAGCAAGGAGCCCAGCAGTTCCCACCTTCTCCGTTCTATGATGGATTGATGAGCACACCCAAGCCTGCCCCAGGAATTCTGATGGGTACAACAGCTACATCCTGCCCTGGACAAATTACATTATTCTAAAGGAGAAAAACAAAAATGAAAACCAGTTGCCGTCAAGTTGATTCGGACTCATGGCGGCCCCAAGTGTGTCAGAATATAACTTAGTTCCACAGGGTTTTCAATGACTGATTTTTCAGAAGTAGATCACCAGGCCTTCCTTCCGAGGTACCTCTAGGTGGACTCAAACCTCCAAACTTTCGGTTAGCAGGTGAGCATGTTCACCACCATTTAGGCTAGTGTGTATGGATAATACAAAGAAGTAGCTGCTTGTTAAATCAAAGCGAAAATTACATGTCTCCTTGGTGTCCAGGGTAGGAAAAGAACCTTTTAAGAAGACTTTTAAAGGAGGTAGGTCTTTAGATGGGAAGCATAAGCTAAAACTGAAGGCAGGGAGGAAAGCAAAGAACTGTTCTACGAGGAACGACATTATGAGCAGAGGCAAGCAGGGAATGGACACAGCAGCCTGAGCGGGAGGCCAAAGGGAGCCTAATCTGCCCGGTGAAGAGCACTGGGCTGGAAGCAGTGGGAGGAAGGGCTGGGCCAGGGGATGGGGTATGGAGAGTGCCAGACGGGCTCACTTATTCTCTCTAGAAAATATGGCCTCCTTTAGCCTTTTCTATTCCTCACCCTAGGTAGTTTTCAAGCTTCAACCTGGTCCCCCCTAGTGAATATACCCCCAAAATCAAATGGATAAGATCAATAACTAATTTTTCCAAAGGCTACAGTGTTTCTCCCACCATTGATTCCCAGTTTCACTCGTTGTTCCCCAAGACCAGCACAGAGAACCACACACAGTCACATCAGGCGCCAGAGCAGTCAAGATTCATTGACAAGAGTCAACTCTGAAACAATAAGAATTATACATCCCTAAATTCCTACTGAGGCATTGGTGGTTCAGTGGTAGAATTCTCGCTTTCCATGCAGGAGATCTGGATTTGGCTCCTGGCCAATGCAGCTCATGTGCAGCCACCACCCATCTGTCAGTGGAGGTTAGTGTGTTGCTATGATGCTGAACAGGTTTCAGCAGAGCTTCCAGACTAAGATGGACTAGGAAGAAAAACCAGGTGATCTACTTCTGAAAATCAGCCAATGAAAACTCTATGGATCACAAAGGTCCGATCCGCAACTGATCATAGCGATGGGGCATGACCAGGCAGCATTTTGCTCTGTTGTGTGTAGAGTTGCCAACTCGACGGCAGCTGACAAAAACAAATTTCTACTGCTTTTTTTCAGTTAAATTGCAATGTAGCTCCTAAAAAAATCTATAAAAGCAGCTCATTGTTTCTGGACTTAAAACATTACCTCTGGATTGTAAATGAAAGCCAGGAATGTCATATTGGATTTCGAAGAGAAGGACGAGAATAAGCAGGGAGTTGTTCTTAAGTTCACAAATAAAAGTTTTGCAAAGGTTCATGGATTGGTTTGGATTCCCTCACTCCAGCTCCCCCTGCCATTCAAGACTTACAACCAAGAAAGCAAGATACCCAGCCAAGCCCCTAGCGTATGACCCAATGTCAGCCTTTTTGGTTAAATAATCTAATTTCCTAGGGGGACCAAAAAAAAAAAAAATCTGATCGGCTCATCAGTTGTTCTCCAAAGAGGTGAAAGACATGCAGGCTGAGGCTGGAACAGTGTGTGCAGGGAACTGTCACTGCCTCTGCTGCTTGGTCAACTCCAAACCACTCATATGTGCCTCGTAGGCATTTTTGTCTCTCACAGTCTCAAGATGACACTCCAGCAGTAAGAGAAATGTGAGCAGGTGCACCTATTAAATATGTAAAATACGCATCTTCTCTTCCACCAGCTTAGAAGATGTATTTCTAAGGAGTGTGGGAAGTCACCTAATATAAAGACAGACAGGTAGTGAAAAAAACTTCCATGCATTCTTTTAGCACACAAAGATGTAAGTAAGCTCTGCACAGCAGCTTTCCCCAGAAAATAAATGCAAGCCAATTAAAAATTCAGTTTCTTTTCTTTAAGCTAATTCCTCAGGTTTTGCTAATTAGCAACTAATAGTTCTGTCATCTGAGCTGGGAAACATAAGGAAGAATACCAGTGGTATGTTTTCAATCAAAACATTTTCATGGAGCAATGAATCATATTTTCCATGAGAAATCACTGCCTGGGAGCTGCTGGGGGCAGAAAGAAAGCAGTCTGCACACAACTGCAAAGAAGCCTGAAATTTTAGAAAACGAGGCATCTTTCTAGGCCTTTATAAAGCCAGCAGGGGCTCTGACACAACCAGTAAATCTAGAAACTCCACACAAAAATCCCTGTAGAAATAGTTACGAAAACGAGCCTCTTCACAGTAAGACAAGAGACCACGAAACACATGTTTTCTGTAACCGGGAAGAAAATAAAAGTTAAGTGTCGGCCAGGGTACAGGAATGCTTTAACTATTATGTCACCTGCCTTTGTGAGTTTATAAAAGAAGAAACGCACCATAGTAAATAAAGGCATGGGTGGGGTGATGGTGGTTTGAAAGCGCTGGCTACAGATGGAGCAGGAGCAGAATAAAATTGCTGAGAAAGCTTTGGGCAGGAGACATGGGGTTTTTATCCTGACTTGGGTACAAGCAGATCAGGCCTCCCAAATCCAGCCCCTCCCATGCTCTACCAAATTATAAAGTGCTAGTGATCCCGTAGCAGCGAACCTGTCAGCACCGCAACATGTCTGAGCCACGCAGCTTGAACGGCTTCTTTCTTGCCTTGATATACAGCCCATTCACAGCTACCCTTCTTAAGAGAATATCCCCCAGTGCCTCCCATGGGAATTTGATTCCAAACATATGCTGCAAATGTTTGAAGAGCCCGCTGCCCGTAGATTTTCTTTCTTTTTTTTTTTTTAATGTCAAACTCACAAAAACCTAAAATACTTGGAATCCTGCCTAACTAAAATTTGTGAAGATGCAACACTGTCTACCCAAGTATCATAAAATCTTCTGCAATAAAAATTTTACAGATGTCCTTCTGAGAGAAAAAGAACGATTCTCCCTTTACCAGACTTACAGGAAGCCTGCCCACACTTTTGAAATACACAGTTAGTATATATAGAAGCACAAATTAGGCATCTTGAAAAGTCCACATTTTCCAACCACAGAGAAACGAAGGGACTGCTATGTTTCCACATCCAGCTACACCGGATTACCGGAGTCTTGGTTTTTCTCCAGTAGAGCCAGCAAACAACTCAAGGGAAGACGATGGTCTGTTGAGATGTTTCTGAACCTTCAGCTACTGAAGTCTGGCCATGAACTTGTGTTATTGAGAGTGTTGCAGGACTGATACAAGCTTGATCCTCAAGGAACAAATCTAATCAAAATTTTATATCTCATTTTTAAAAAAGGGTATTTCTTTTATACACTAAATATTTTTTTATAGTTTTTCAACTTCAGCATCAAATCAGCATTAGCTTTATCTGGATGATTATGTCCACATAAAACAGATAAACTGTACTACAAAGTACCTAAAAAATACTTGCTATGGTGAACATAATTAATGTCACTGAATTGTACACATAAAAAATGGGGACATGGCAAATGTTTTGTTATGTACATTTTTACCACAATACTTTTTTTTTTTTTTAACACACTTATGCTGGTAGAAAACTAAATAATCTAACAGGGCTCTAGAAAAAGTGCAGCCATATCCTAGCTGACTCTTTGAAGGTTAGTTTAAAACATCTTTAAATTATTTAATATGAATAAATAATCCTGTGCCTTTTGTTATTAAGCATATATTAAGTTTGTATTTGAGTTACATAAAACACTTTGTAATAAGAATTGGTAACGTTAAGGGTTCTCAAACTCATTTAAAAGCTTTAAAACTACTTCACTTACAAAACAGAAAAAATTAGTCAATCCACCTTGGTTCAGTGAGAAAGGATTATGTTCAGAAGGTCACAGGACACAGTTCTAACCATGCCAAGGTTTACAACCTTACCTCTAATCAGTGTTTATAGATGACAATGATCTTGGGGAAGACATGAGTGGGTCGGGCAGAGAAAAACCAGTCTACACTGAACCAAACAGCAACAGGCACAACATCTGACTTGGTTTGAACAGTAAACTAATCACATAGAGTTGATGATGATGATGATGGGAGAGAAGGAACAGAAAGACGAGGAGGAAGGAGGAACAGGAGGAATAGGAGGAGGAGGAGGAGGAAAAGAAAGAAAAAGTAAAAGAAAGGTGGTAGAAAGTGAGGCAGAAGGAAGAACCATCTTAATAATTTTGAGGAACTTAATTACATGCCAGAGATTATAGTAAATATTTTATTTGCATTGTCTCATTTAACTCCCACTAGAACACCACGGAGTAGGCATTAATATTATTACTCCCATTCAAACATTAGGAAATAATTCTCAGAGGGGGTCAACACACTTGGCCAACAAGGTCACACAGCCAGTAAGTGGCAAAGCCACAACTTAAACCCAAATCCCCTGAGACCTCAGCCAACCTCTAGACCTCCCTGTCATTATTATTAACATTATTCATGTAATGATATCATTTGATCAATTTAGAGAGTAAGTTGGGACAGTGGGTCAAAATGACATTTGCCATTTCTTTATATAGGTTATAAGTTATCACATAACTTTATGTGATAACTTATATTTTTATGTGATTCTTACATCAAATAATTTTTAGGTGATCACTTTTTATGTGACTTAACAATACGGTGAAAAAATCTGAAGGATGACCATCTTATTGGTGGTATGTCCCCAAAACTGAGTGACAATGAATGAATCCAAGTCCCACTAAGAGCGCTCCAGTGTCCAATGTTGTATTTCCACTGAGCGTCCAGGAGATGGGTCACACGCACGCGGAGGAGAGAAGATGAATGAATGTCCCAGGTGTGGAGAAGCCCAGCCCCTCAAACGGCAGGCAAAGGATTCAATGGGGAAACCGTTAGAAACAAACAAACCCAGAGAGCAAGCTGCAAGCTGAACGGCGCAGAGAGAAAGTTAACGGTTATCTGCCTACTTTCTTCAGCCAAAAAAGAAGTACTCATCAGCTGTCCTGACTAATTAAATACCTCACTAATTGGTGGGCATCTGGGCAGGAAAACAAAACATAAATATGAGGTGGGAGAAGTTTGTCCTCATGCACAAGGACAAAACAACGCAGGCAGCTTATGGCTAATAGTCTAGACTAGATTTTTTTTTTTTTTCAAGTAAGCGTAATATTAGGGAGTATGAAGATAGGTAGAAAATATGTAGGACTCCCTCACATTTTCTGCATAGATATTTAATGGAGCCCAACAAATAACACAAGGTAGAAAACTTGGAAATATCCTCAAAGAAAAACCCTACCAATGTTATTTTAAACCTTCATGCCTAAAAGAAAATAAAAATAAAACGAAATAAACCTTTTCCGAAGGAAGGAAAAGAACGTGCAACTACATCTCTTCTTTGTTCCTGTACCTTTAGCAATAGGACTTTTTAAACAGAAACACCTCTTTTGAAAGAGAAGTTGGGGCCTTTTAAAAAAAGCTTAGAAGAATTCCTAAAACCTTCTCCTCCATGCTTCTGACCACTTTAAAAAACTGCTCTCTCCGCTTAAAAAAATAATGTATCTTCCATTTCTTCAACAATATAATCTGGTAGGGGAAAAAAGCAGTTGCAGAGACTTAAGGTTGTGTGAGGCTCTTTGATCTGCAGCTTGATGAGTGAACATTCCCCTTTGCTGCAAGCCAACTAACGAAGGGATGAAATTAGCTTTTATCCTGGGCACTTTCTCGAGCAAAAAAACATGCGCTAATCAGCTGTCCTCACTAATCAGTCATCTGGCTAATGACCTTTTGCCTTCACACACTAAAATTTCTGAATGATGTGGAAAAAGGGAAACACAAACCAGTCCCCCTTTCTGGAGCTCAATGGATCATCTGGAATTGGAGCCTCAAAGGTTAAATGGCAAGTCTGTATCCTGGCTAGGTGATAAATCTGTAATCAGGAACTGCAAGCTTTGGCACCTCAATATGAGCTTCATTGCTCCACCACCAAATTATATAGTTTTTAACTAGAAACAGGCCAGAGACAAACTCAACTACTATATTTCTGTTTATGTTCTGCGTTTGGAGAAAATCATCATGTATTTGAGTTCAGGAGTCCCAGTTAATTTCTTAAACTGTATTAATGCTGAAGAAAGAGCTTCAGAAGTTTCCAGTATGCTAGTTAGCGAAAAGCAGTGCAGAGAAAAATCTTCTGCATTAAAGAGTTTCGCACTGATTTGTTCAAAGAGGTTTGTTCCTCCTCAACAATTACGCAAAAGTCATAATTGGGAATAGCTCCTGGTAAAGACCTCTTCTAGTGCAGCCCATTTAATAACTCCCCGCCATCAACCAGTTTACCTCCTACAGCATCTACCTGGGTAGAACAACTCGTTTCTAGTTCCCAGGAAAAGTGCATGTGGAATAGCCACAAATGGGCCACCTTCCCACAGGCTGCCCCACTAGCCCTGACCTGCTTAAGGATTTTTTAAAAGGTCAGGAAGTAGAAGTAAGAAGAAAAGTGGAAAGCAAAGGAAACATTTTTACAGATTGTTTTTGTTGTTTAATACAAACCAAATAATGAATTCAGACAGCGCGCATGCACGTGCACACAGGTACACACGCGCCCACACACCCTTCCCCGCCAACTGGCATTAAGCACTTACGGTAGTGAGGCTCCATGTACCCATTCCGGGGGTCCATGGCAAACACTGTCCCACGGTAAGGAACGGAGGGCTCAGCCAGATGCGGGATGGACCCATGGATCTCCTTCTTGATCAGCGAGGCCCTCTCGTCGCTGGATGTGGAAGGCTCCTCGCTGATTTTGCTGAGCCCCTGGACACTCTGTGGCTGCATGGTGATTGCGTTTCTTCTCTCTCTGTGATAGGTCTGTCCAGGACTTTCATCCTCTAGAGAATGAAGGACAAGGAAAGACACTGTGATTCACTATAAGGAGCAACTGAAAACTAGTAATAAATTAGGTCTCCCTCTGTAACCCCTTCCCACCACCACTTTAGAAGAAGCCTATTTCTCATTCATGGCAACTTGAAAAACTACACTGTGATGGGATATTTGTAAGAAAAAACTGCTTAGGAAAAAGACTCCAAAATACAAATGGGAGGATGAAGGGGAGCAGGAAATGAGACTTAAGTTGAGATGCAGGGGGTGAGCAAATTATCATCACCAGCTTACAGCTGAATTTGCCAGTGAGGCTTTTAACCATGGACTTGCCAATGTCCCTGCAGGTCGTCCCATGTAGAACTGAACGTTTCTCCAGCCTAAAGCCTGAGATGGGAGGCTCCGGCTTCCCTTTCTCTGCTGGAGGAAAGAGCCTCTGGGGTAATGACAAGTCCAGCCACCCACTGATGTGCTGGGTGGCTCTAGGTGGTGGTATAGGTTCTTTGTTCTTCTAAGGATGACGTGTTAGAAAGGGATTCAGAAGTTGGTGTTTTTGGTTTTCAAGTCAGATTTGGTAACTCACTGAGAAATTTCAGAGAGTCAGAAATGGGGCGGAAAACCCACTGGGTACAGGGATAAAGGTGCCAATCGTGAAAACCTACAGTGCCCAGTGGAGATGGTTCCTGCTTCTAACCATACCCCAGAGCTGAGACCGAAGGTAAAAAACATGTGTGGCTGGAAGTCCAAGCATGAGAAGGCTCAGTGGGTGAAGAATGCAGCCAGTTATGTTGATAAACGCGCATGCTTTAGTGGGACCCATATTTCTTCAGATAAGTAAGGAACAGCATGTCGAAATTCCACATATATTTGGTATTCCAGCATCTGCTACTTTAGTTCCTTTTGATCTGTAAGATCTTTCCATCTATCCACTATGGTTGTCTGCAAATATGATTGGGTGACCTTTCTATAATAACAGATCAAAGAACTAATGCATAAAATTAAGCCAAACTGGCTATCTGAATCTGCAACAAGTGGACAATTCATTATTAGTATCGTATACACACGCTAAGCCAAGTACTCCCAAACAAGCTCTGCGTGTAATCAACAGACTGTGCTCTGGCCGGTAAGTGCTGATGGAAACAAAGCTGTTAGGTCACTTCTTACACATCTAATTTAAAAACTATATTCCATTCCTTAGTGGAAAAAAAAATCCTTTGAGCCTAAGCAATAATGATATTTTAGACAGACTTTGAACACATCATACCCAAACATATAAACTGATGGCAAATATGTCTAGCTCAAAGACCCATAATGAGGAAAACTATGCTTTAGCAGTTTTGACCTCTTTGTATAAATTCAACAGGAAGTACAGCTATAAACACAAATATGAAAAATATAAACTAAAGTAACAGCTACTGCTTTGTGTTGACTGATGACTTGAACTACCTAATGCCAGAGCAACTGCAGTCTTTCTGCCTATGTCTGGGACTTAAAGAAATAAGCAATGTATTTTTTTTCAGGCTAGCAAATGACTTGCAAAATAGAACAGACAATGAGGTATGTTTCATCTGAATTTGCTGACTACTACCAAGAAACTGTGAAACATTATTTTAATATTGTTTTGTGCAGTTCCTCACCCCTAAACCTTATAATTAAGGGATAAATTACGAATTTAATCTATCAAGTGACTACTAAAAAAAAAAAAAAAATCAGGTGTAACCCTCCATTTTCGCAGGTTTTGGTCTTTATAAGAGCAAGTCAAACCATGCTTTTGCTAACTTAAAAACAAACTACAAAAAAGCTTTTTTAAAAATCTGCATTGTTACTTTCCCTTCTGACTAATACTTTTAGGCACTAATCCATCCTTGGATTTCATTAACAGTGAAGTTGCAGACTACAGACTAAGGGGTTTTCAGTTATGTAAAAGCAAAAGGGTGTCAAAACACTAAGACTTATAGTAGGTTTTATAAAAATTCCTATAACCTACAAATGGCCCAAGTCATATTTTCCACTAATTTGCTCTCTATGTAAAGCCTTCTTTTCAAATATCAACTTCAAGTGAACCCTAGCTAGCAATGAGGTGCAAATTCTGTAGAATGGGACTTTCTACTTGGAAAGCCAGGAAAACTCTTTTACTGCCTCTCAGGGCTGTGGCACATAATTAGCATTCACTGGGAAAGATGGATACAGTAACCCAAGCTCAACTAATCTGTTCCAGGTTTAAAACAGGATTTCCTTTGCTTACTCTTCCTGAAAGAAATTAACTTTTCTTCTCTTAAAACTGAATCCCTATAATAAACTTAGTTTCTTGGAAACTATGTCTTTATGATGAGCATCCGAATCCAAAATCACAAATAATTGAATAATTGGCATGGTTTGGCCAGAGAGTTCGCCCACACCCTCAACCTCCTAGGAGAAGGAAGTAGTGGGTGGGGGATAAAAGGGAGGGACAAGTGGCAAGGAGGGTGCCTTTTTAGCTACATGATTTTCCTAATCAGTTAACCCAACATGTGTGAATATTAAAGTTATAATACGAAATAACCACTGTTCAAATATTTAATATAGAACAAATTAAGCCATTCCCCTAGTAAAGTTAAATGCAGGCAAGAAATTTTTTTTTTAATGTGGAAATTCTCATCCAGGAGACTTACTTTTACCGAAGTTGATGCTACCACATTTTTACCTCGCCTCCCCTCAAAAAATTCCAGCAGAGAACTAGCTCATGAAGTTTACCTCGTGTACTGAGTTGCTTTTGATGGGAATTCAGATGAAAACCTGACAGAATACACACTCCAAAATACAAACAACTATGAGCTTGAAAGCACTCTCTATGCAGTGAAAGGGAAAGCTTTTCCATGCAATATTCCTGCAGGCTCTTATAAATTTAGCAACCCCTTCAGCAAGCCAAAAGACGGAAGCCGTCTAATCTTGTTGTGTCGAACGGTTCAATAAAGTTTGAGAATCAGTGCAGACAGGCTACACCAGGCCAAATTATTGACAGAAACATACTGTCCACCATGGCAACAAGTAGAAGTCGGCTGCAAAAATGTAAGCAAACAGCCCACTGCTTCAAGAGTATCTGCCAATAGACTTTAACAGCCAAACACAAGACAACTGTTAGTGCTTCTCTATGTTTAACAGCTGCAGGCTCTGGGGTCAAGCTGAAACACTCAATTCACTAAAAGGTTTTGGGGAAAACTGATTTTAAATATTGTCATCATAATCCCACTCTGTACCTCTTTCCTTCTGGATATAAGCGCTCAAGTGGAAATTACAAATGCCTGCCTCCAAACAGAGAGCTCCCCAAAGCATGCATCGTGTTTTAGAAACTGTCCCAGATTTTCCAAACTCATCCAAAAGCAACCGACATGAACTTGGCCACTCTTACTGTCATAAGCTCTGAAAAATCAAAAAGTTGCATCATTGCAAAAACTGCTTAGCAAGTTTACCATAAAGGTTTAAAGAAAGGAATCATGTTGCTTGAAGCAGGACTTAATGGAACACTGTCCTGTGCATCTGCTCACAGATGCACAATTTTGCGTTACAGCAGAGGAAATGACTTCTTTTTTGCCCACGTCTTGAGATAAAAGTTTCAGAGGATCCTTCCAATGTAAAAAAATAAACTTGGCAATGCATCACTAACTAGGGACACCTCCTGTCACCCTAACAGAATGAGCCGTTTAGGAGCTCACGGTACACGTGTCAGCACCCCCCCTTTTTTAACACCCATTTTTAAACTGTTCCCCTAAATCCCTTTTTAATTCCATTACTTCTCTCTTCCCCCAAGATGTAGAAGACACAGAGCGTAAGAGAACAGATAATACTCACAACTCAGTCCCCAGGCTTTGGCTAGCTACTCTCTGCAAACTTCTCCTTGGTGAGCTTTCTCTAGCTGTGCAGACCCTCTAGGAACATTCTTGGTGCCTCTCCACCTCCCTTTTCCTTTCCCTCTGCTCTCCCTCTCCCGTCTTCTCTGCCCTCTCCCTCTCCAAGGCAGCGCTGCTCCCATTAGAGGAATTAAAAGTGGTTGGAGCCATGCTAAATTTAACAAGCTCATTAGTATTCTTTCTGTGTGCTTCCTAGTGAACTCTCCCTATTCAAGCCCCTCTCTCCAGCAGAAGGGTCAGGCGGCTAATCATTAAATCAAACTAATGTCACCCTATCACAATCAGCCCGAGAGAAGGAGGGTTTATTATTTCAGTTTATGCTAAATAAACGGTTTTACAAATGGTCTCCACGCAAGGTCAACAGCAGCTTCAATTACAAGACAAACTTAACAAGAGTTGCTATAAACCAAGTACTCCGTGTTGACTTAAGAACAGGCTCAGCTCCACATATTGCCACTAGTGGGATCGTACAGGAATGCATATTGTAAAATAAAGGAAGGGGGTGAGCTTTTTTTTCTTTGCCAGAATTTGCCACTGCACAGCGACTCCTCATTCACCTCTCCCCAACCAGCTAGCCGCTCAGCTCAATTCACCCCACACAAAGGCTGGAGCCCAGACCTCAATGGACCGAGTGAAACATGTTCAAAACTAGGCTCTCTATTGTGACTGAATTTCTTAACATCTTTTCAAAAAGCGGAGAATGCCTTGAGGCTAAAGGAAGGAACAGGCTAATGGTGAATTGGGAATTCTGAGCAAATTTCAGAGCCCTTTCCTCCTAGCTTTTGAGGTTGAAAGCAAGCTCTTTCCTTTCAAGTTTCAAAGTCCTTTTTCCTCCCGCAGTGTCACAGAAGGATTTGAAAAGAAGGTAATTGTGCTCACAGTCTCCCTGATCAGAGCTTACGTCCTATTTCTGGTATTTCGGAATACTTCTTGCAATAATAGTGCATATAGCTCAATCCCTTAACCAGCCTGCACTCTGCAATTGCTCATTAAATGAACAATTGCGGGTATAAAATGCCTTTTATGTTCAAGGTCTGGATATAAGATAAGCATTCTAGGACTCTAAATTTGGTTTACTAAGGAAACTCTCCATCATTAAATTACAAAACTGAAGTCAGAATATCAGGCTTTCCCAGAAAAGTAGCACTCAGGTTGCGGTGAGCCAAAATGAAGGGGGGAGGGGGCGGAGGGCAGGACACGAAATGTTAAAGGGGGAAGAAAAGACTGGATATTCAAATTTCTAGCCGAATGGAATCCTAACAAGAAAATAATATTTCCATGTTCAAGAAGGTCTGGGTATGCGAAACCTCATCATTTCTATATTGAATGACATAATAAAGTCATCTTCAAACAAATTAAAACACAGGATTGAGTCTCAATAAATATGTAGATCACTATTGCTGACTTCTTAGCAGCAAACATCTCCCCCTGCCTTAAGAAAAAAAATAATCCCTTGCCTCGATAGGATGCTTTATAATTTATATCATCTCATTTGAGCCTCACAACAACCCAATGATGGACATAAACAAGGCGTGAGGCCCGGCGTCCTGATCAGAAAGAGTCCCCATGCCCCACAGAGAGTAAGTGATGGAGTGAGAACTCCAGCTACTCTTTGCTGAACCCATACTGCCCAAATAGCAGGTCTAGAGATCTATTACTAGGTAAATTTCTGTTATGATACCTAGAGTTTGTATCGCCCTCCCATGCCAATAAAAAAGGGGAAAAAGTAATTATATTTTTCTGCACCAAATTTTTCAAAACTCAGATACCCTCCTATGACATTTTTGTCTACGCAAACCTATTCTTGGAAAACCCTGAGAAGAGCTTGAATGACAATTCTAGGGTACTACATGAGAACTCACGGGAGACACGGTGGTTCACTGGTAGGATTCTCGCCTTCCATGCTGGAGACCTAGGTTTGAGTCCTAGCCAATGCACCTCAAGTGCAACCACTCATCTGACAGTGGAGGCCTGCACGTTGCTATGATGCTGAACAGCTTTCAGCAGAGTTTCCTGACTAAAAGTAGAAACAGAGGCCTGGGGATCTACCTCTGAAAATCAGCCAGTGAAAACCCTATGGATCACAACAGTTTGGTCAGCAACCAATCATGAGGATGGCACAGGACCAGGTAGTGTTTCGTTCCATTGTGGGTGGGACCACCCCGAGTCAAGGGAAGCAACTAACAACAACAATGGAACTCAGCATTTCAGTCCCATGGCACATCCACAAAACCTGGATTCTTTCCTTCTCAGGCTTAAAGATAAACGCATGCCTTACAGAGTGCTGCAAATCCATCCATGGCACTCTCAGGCTCAGCCGATGGCTTTTGTGTCTTATTGGATGTTTTAGCAGGCTTCCATAAGCCTGAGGCCCCACCTTACTCTTCTGAACAAGAAACAAAGCATCATTTTATGCTTGTCTCCCTATGTTTGGAAAGGGCGTTATTTGATTTTTTTTTCCTATTATGCATGTGTTGCATCTTGTCAGCTTTTAGCTTTTGGGTTTATTTACATTTTGATATTCTTTGAATGAAAACCAATGGAACCCAAGTACTCGCCTCCCTGTTTCAGAATTCACCCCAAGACTTGGACCAAAAAGAGATCTGAAATGAAAAAGAGAAGCAGGTAAGTATACTCATGAGCACAGTAGAATTATGCTAGGGAGAGGGAATAAAGCTCCTGTAGCTTCTAAGAACTGAATATCCCCTCTTTCCATCTGGACTGCAGTTATGTCTAGGCTCCCTTAGAATGTCTAGAACTTGGCTTCAAAAGGGAGTGAGCAAACAATGCCTTCTCTAAGAACATTTCCAATGCCCCTGGGGTCAGCCACTGCCCTTAGGCAGCTACACATACATCTCCCAGTGACACTGACGGATGACAGAGGAGTGCCCAGACAGATCAGGAGCGAGCGCTCCGCTTTGTGTGCAACCTTTAAACCGCGCTGCCAGGCCTGCAACACAAGGGGGCTACAGCAGAAGTGGAAGCTACGGAGAAATCCAAGTGACAACCCTCCTTCATCCAGGCAGCTCTCTCTTCCTGCAGTCAACAACCAGGAGGTTCCAGGGTGAAGTGGGCGTACGTAGTAAATGCCCTCCAACAGGAGTCCTGAGTATCTTAATTATTTTAACATTTCTAGGGTTCTTTTTGCAGAAGAACAAAACACAGTCTAGACTGACACCATGCCCCTGGTCCTTCACCGGAAACTATTTCCTCCAAAGGGCAACAGGACAGCAGTGGATGAGTACTTAATCCAAGGCAAAATTCTTGCCTAACTCCCCAACTGCTAAGTTTACAGAGCTCCATTCCACTTCAAAAGAGGCTCCTGGGAAAGAGAGTGGGCAGAAAAGGCAAGATGGGAATTTAGATAAACTAAAATGCAAAACCTGAAATGGCTGTCACCCCAACCCAGCAGAGAAGGCTGATGGTATGCAGAGCAAGCAGCCTCCTGCCTTTTTTAAAGATAATAACAATGATGAGGCACTGTCTATCTGGAGAATCAGGAGCTGATAACACTATCAGCCTGTCTGAGGCTTTGCCAAGCATGCCCTGGGGCCTGCAGTGTTTCCATTCATTCTCCCTCATGCCTGCCTCTAAGCCATCACAAATAAGGAGTCTACTACCCAACCCTGCACCTGAGAGGATGCTTCTGAGTGCTGATGACAGGGACTTGGTTGAGGACCTGGGACTTTGTTGACTACTACCCTAAGCACGCTGGGGCATTTAAGTCCAAGCATGAATCAACTGGACTAATCAACTTCCAAAATTCTAGACAGAAAGCCCTAGCCAAATCCTGCATGCACCTGGGAAGAGGGGGAAAAAAAAACAAGCAGGTCCCTGAGTGGTTCAAACTGCTACTAACTTAAAGGTTGGCAGTTCGAATCTACCCAGCAGTGCCGCAGAAGAAAGGCCTGGTGATCTACTTCCATAAAGATTTTTTTAAAAAATTGTCATCAAGTCAACTCCAACTCATGGCAACCCTATGTGTTACAGAGTAGAACTGCTACATAGAGTTTTCTTGGTTATAATCTTTACGAAAGCAGTTCACCAGCCCTTTCTCTGGCAGCACTGTTGGGTGGGTTCAAACCACCAATCTTTAGGTTAGGGGCTGATCGAAAACCACTTGTGCCACCCAAGCTCCTTATTCCATAAACATTACAGCCAAGAAAACTTTATGGAACAGTTCCATTCTGTAGCACGTGGGTAGCTGAATCGACTTGATGGCCACAGGTTTGTGGGTTTTTTTTTTCGTTTTACCCTTGAGAATCTGTGAGCTCTCCTTTAAAACAAAAGAAGAGATCCTCCCTATTTTCTATGAGCGTGCCAAGATCCTTCCTTGAATTAAGAATTCTAAAATTTCGTGAAGCTTCTTCTATTAGGCTGCTATTAGTTGCTAGTTACTGCTTACACTGAGTGAGTTAATTAGTTACATCAAAGGCAGTACAATAAATTCCCAGGAGGGCCACATTCTTTTTTTTTCCTTCTGCTTAATAGTGCGTTTATGCCTATCTGTGAGTAACAGTCTCATAAACATTTACGTATTAGGGATTTGAGAACCTGGTTTTCCATCTTTTATAAGCAACGAATTAAGAGACTTTCTTTCTTACTTTGCACATCCAGACCGGAGCAGTTAAGATTCAATAATTAGATCTACAGCCAACACTTCAGCAGAAACAATGAAACGCCTGTTTGCAAGGCTGGAGGGTCCAGGCTGCTGCCCCTGCGGCCCGCATCCTCCCAAAGGAACGATCCTATCACTCTGGAGATCTACTTCAGCCCCCGTTTGGCAGGAGGACTCAGAGCCTGGTTTTCTTATAAAGGCACAGAGGAATAAACCACTGTGTAACAGCTTCTTCTGGCTGCACTTCGAAATTGTGGTTCCGAGGTTCGCTTCCTTCCACCCCCCAGGAGAAAGGTTCCGTTTCCTAACCTTCCTACTATCTCTTACATTGCAGAAGTGAACACAAATTTAACTGCTTTCATCTGGTATGTCAATGTTGCATGTTTCTGTTTTTAGAAGATCATGTAATGAGAAAGCCTGAGCATATGGCGGTATTATATTTTTAATAAAATTTACAGAGCATGCTTACTCCTTTGCAGAAATCAGCCCCTTTGGGAGAGCACATCTAAATATCAAGATAATACTATTATTATACCGAAGTGAGCTGGAGACTCCACCCCCAGCATGACACCAAGGAGGGGCTATAGCAAAGGCCAAGTACCCTCCCCCAGCCCGTAAAATTTCTGCAACAGAAACTCCCACTAGCTTTCGCCCACTTTGTCCTCAGCTAGGAAATGTGCATAGTTGAGTCAGTCAATAAAAGAGCTAACTTAAAGCCCCTCAACTCTGCCTCTGTAGAGCGAAAGCAGCCATAAACCCACTGCCTTCAAGTTGATTCCAACTCATAGTGACCCTGCAGGACAGAAGAGAACTGCCCCACAGGGCTTCCAAGGAGCAGCTGGTGGATTCAAACTGCTGACCTTTTGGTTAGCAGCCAAGGTCTTAACCACTGTACCACCAGCAGCCATGGACAGTACTTAAACTAATGAGTTAACCAATGAGTACTATTGTTGTTTGCCCTTGAGTTGATTACCATTCATAGCAACCCCATATGACAGAGTAAAACTTCCCCATATGGTTGCCTAGGCTGTAATCTCAATGGGAGCAGAATGTCAGGTCTTTTCTCCCATAGAGCCACTGGATAGGTTTGAACCTCCAACCTTTCAGTTAGCAGTGGAGTGCTTAACCATTGTGCCACCAGGGTTCCATAACCAATGAGAAATAAAAATACTATCTTTTAATTCCTGATAACTTTACCATAGGTGAGGCTTGAGTTGGCAGCCTGCATCTGGTTATTTAGCCAGAAAGTCTGCAACTATGGCTGGTAGGAATGCAAAATGGTATACCCATTGTGGAAAACAGTAAAAAAAACTAGACACAGAGCTGCCATATGCCCAAGCAACTCCACTACTAAGTATATACCTTAGAAATCAAACAGAAGTGACATGAGCAGACATATGCACACCTATGTTCACTGCAGCACTATTCACAACAGCAAAAAGATGGAAGCAACCTAAAGGCCCACCAATGGATGAATGGAAAAGTAAAATGGGGTACACACGCACAATGGAAAACTACTCAGCAATAAAGAGAAATGAGTTCCTGAAACATCTTGGAACATGGATGAACCTGGAGGACATTAAGCTGAGCGAAATAAGTCAATCACAAAAAAATAAATATTTTATGTTCTCGTGTTTATGAAATGACACGAACACGTAAATGCACAGAAACTAATGTTCATGAGTGGTACCAGGGATGGAGGTAGGGAGTTCACTCTCTAGATAGTAGACATTTGTTATTTTTGCTGATGGTAAATGTAACACCAAATGAGGGTGAACTGTACATAGCTTGAGGAAGGCAAAGGATGTCACTAAAAACTACACTAGAAAAACGACCTGTTGGTAATTGCTATGGCATCTATAATTTTGAAACAACAGCAAAACACTAAAAAGTATATGTACGGGTATACATGTATATACATAGGCATGTATGTGTATACCAAAAAAACCAACAAACTGCCACTGAGTCGATTATAACTCATAGTGTCATACTGACCCTATAGGACAGAACAGAACCGCCCTGTAGGGTTTCCAAGGAGTAGCTGATAGATTCGAACTGCCGACCTTTTGGTTAGCAGCCAAACGCTTAACCACTGTGTGCAGGTATGTATATATTTGTGTATATATACACAGGTGTATGCATATACATATACATCTATGTGACTCTATGCACATATATTCATATACATAATGAAAGACATAAGCGGCACAGTTACACATACCTCTTAGACATAACCAAATACCTGGCGGGATTGGATTTCTGAGTTTGGGATTAGGACCACAGTCTCATGAGACAACTCCCGTTAACTGGCATAGTATAGTTCATAAAGTTATGTTCTACATTCTAGTTTGGTGAGTAGTATCTGGGGTCTTAAAAGCTTACAAGCAGCCATCTAAGATACAACTATTGGTCTCTACTCACCCAGAGTAAAAGAGAAAGAAGGAAACCAAAGACTCAAAGAAGAAACTAGTCTATGGGACTGATAGTCTACGCAAACCACGGCCTCATCTTCACTGAGCCCAGAAGAACTAAATGGTGCCTGGCTGCCACTAATGACCGTTCTAATCAAGGCCACAATAGACGGACCCTGATAAAATGGGAGAAAAATGTGGAACAGAATCTCAAACACCTAGAAAAGGAAAAACTGAAAAACAGACCTACTGGACTGGTTGAGACTAGAAGACTCCCCAAGACTATTATCCTGAGATACTCTTCAAACCTTAAACCAAAACCAACCCCTAAAGTCACCTTGTAGCTAAATAACAAATTTGCTCAAAAAATAATGAATATCACCCGTAAGCACCATGCTCCTTTGAAAAAATCACCTATATGAAACCAAACAGTCAACTATTACTTTAAAACAAAGACGAGAATATAAGGGGGCTGGGAAACTGGATGAAGGGAAACGGGACAACCAGAGAGGAAATAATGAGAATGTCCATGCATTGTGAAGAATGTAACCGATGTCACTGAACAACTTGTGCAAAAATTGTAGAATGGGAACCTAAACTGGTATGTAAACCTTCACTGAAAACACAATAAAATATTATTTCAAAAAAAGAACTCCACAACTTTTAAATGCTTTCAGATAGTGGCTCAGATACTGTCTATGAGTGAAGAAGGAAGAGCCACAAAATCTAATCTCCCCTTAAACACATCTTCATGGCCACAGCCAAGACGGGTCGCTTTGCTACCCCAGCAGGTCTCTGCTCCTCAGGCAACTGGGCCAAGTGACACCAGCTCACATCCTCCCCTCCATTGTGACAGGTACTTATGACATAGGCCAGACCTTTCTTTTGGCCTCACTCCAGCTTCCTAGGCACATTCAGGAATACTTTATGTCCCAATGCCAAGGCGAATGTATTTTTATTTTAAGGAAGTACCAGTAAGAGTCATTAAGGAAATAAAAGACAAATTCATCTACCTTTCTAAAATGCAAATAATTTTAGCCTGACTTGTTCTTCCTTTTTTTTTCAAAAGCCTACCAACTAAAATCTATTAACCATGTACCAATTAATAATGACAGCTAACATCTACTTAGGAGTCCCTGGGTGGCAAAATAGCTAAGCGCTTAGCTACTAACTGAAAGGCTGGCGGTTTGGATCCACCCAGAGGTGCCTCTAAAGAAAGGCCTGGTGATCTACTTCCAAAAGATCACCGCCACTGAAAACTCCATGGAACACAGTTCCACTCTAAAACACATGGGGTCGCGATGAGTCAGAATCAACTTGATGCTAACTGGTTCGGAGTCCCAGGGTGGTACAAATGGTTAAGTGCTCAGCTACTAACCAAAAGGTTGGTGGTTTGAATCCACCTAGAGGTGCCTTGGAAGAAAGTCCTGGTAATGCACTTTCAAAAGATCAAAGCCAATGAAAACCCTATGGAGTGCACCTTCTACTCTGAAACACATGGGGTCGCCGTGAGTCTCAATTGACTCAATGGCAACTGGCTGGTTTGATTTTTTTAAACACCTACTTACTATGAGGTAGGAAGGGCTTCCTACCTGCCTGGTTTACTCTTCACTGAAACTTTATCAGGAAGGCACTGTCACCGTGCTCATCCGACAGTTGAGAAAACTATGGCACAGGAAGGAAAGTCACTTTCCCAGGTCACACCACTAGTCAGCAGGCAGGGCTAGGAGCCCCGGCAGTCTTGACTCTAAAGTCGATGTTCTGAAGTTAGGCTATCTAACCTCCCTACTCAGTGCTGAGAAATACAAAATAACTTCAATCTAAATTTTGGTCAGTGCTTTAAAGCTCAGGTCTGAAAACTTTTTCTGTAAAGGACCGACTAGTAAAGTATTTTTGCTTAGTGTGCCAAATGATCTGTCACAACTACTCTGTAGCGCAAAAGCGGATGTACACAGTACATAATCAATGAGTATGGTCACATTTCAATAAGACGTTATTTATGGAGACTATTTGAATTTCATATCATTTGCATGTCATGAGATGTTACGCTCTTCAATGATTTTTGTAACAACTGAGAAATCTAAGAGACATTCTTAGCTTGTGGGCTGTATAAAAACAGGCAGTGGACTGGATCTGGCCTGTACTTGAGACTCAGCCTTTTGGCCCTACCCTAAAGGAACATACACATTTTAGATATAAAGTTAACCCCCAGAAAACAATCAGGAACAATACAATAAAATTGAAAAAGCAGTAATATTGAGTGTTAGGGATGCTGTAGTGAGATGGGCACTTTCATACATTATTAAGAGTATATACATTTCCATAATTGGCCAGGTATATCACTTCTAGGATGTGTCTTAAGGAAAAAAACCAGTAAAGCAGGTAGTGTTTTATATTCAACGACGTTCATCACAGTGTTATTTATAATAGTGAAAATAAGTTAACAAAGTAAATGTCCATTACAGCATAATATGAAGGAATATTACGTCATTAAACATAGTGCTTTCAAGAACTTTAACGAACAAAGAAAAGTAATATTGTCATTAGCTGCCATCAAGTCAATTCCTACTCATGGTGACCCCACGTGTGCAGAGCAGAACTGTTCCACAGGTTTTCAAGACTGTGGTCTTTCAAAAGCAGATCTTCCAAGGCTCCTCTGGGTGAGTTTGAACTGTCAACCTTTTGGCTAGTATTCAAGCTCTTAACCATTTGTACCACCCAGGGACTCCAGGAAAGTAATAGCTAACATTTACTATACAGAGCTTTATTAAGTGCCAGATACTGCTGTAAATACCTTACATGACAACCCTATGTGTTAAGTACAATTATGATCCCCATTATACAGATAAGAAAACTGAGGCATCTGTCCAAGAAAACACAGCTAGAAAGAGACAAAGCCTGGAAGAGAATTCAGAGTCTACTCATTTATCCACTATGCTGCAATGCCTCTAAATTTTTTTAAGGATCCAACTTCTTGGAGGAAGGTAATGTGGGAGGAAGAGAAATATGTAAGTATTTCTATACAGTATTTCTACAAAAAAAAAAAAACCCTCAAGGAAACGCATCAAAAACAGCATGAACATATTTGTATAGATTATTTTCTGTGTTTCTATTTTGCCCAATCTTTTTAGCATATAGAAGAAGCTGATTTGTTTGACTTTTATTTTAACTCTATTATAACCTTTACAATAATTCTCTAGAGAAGTCCAAATTAAGCACTCATAAATCAAAAAAATTACCCCACAAATTATCCCCTAAAGCCTTGTGTTAAACTGTGTATTCCACCTATCAAAACTACAAGTGCCCTGTAGGCTATTTTGACACATAATAACAGCACCTTATAATGGTGTGGAGCTTTATAGAGAGCTCAATAAACTAGGTGATTTAAAATTATGTGATCATTTTAATTATTTTGTATCTATGCACAAGCACCTTCTATACAAGTACCCAAAAATGCCCTAACCTCCCACCATCCAAAGTCTGTTAACCCAACTTTCACCTGGCCACCCCCTAAAAGGTATAAAAGGGAAAATGTATCGGAAACCATAATTACTACCATCACTCTTGCTTACATTTACTGAGTACTTACTAGGCGCCAGGCCGAGTGCTAAATGCTACCTATGCATTAATCCCATTTAATCTTCACAGACCTTATTAGAGATGCAATATCAGCACCCTAGTCATCCAGGTGAAAATCCTGAGGCTTAAGCGACCTGCTTAAAGTCATCCTTTTGGTAAATCACCAGATCTGTATGACTTTCGCACATATTGCAAGTTACTATTAACCCCTGCAAAGTGTCTTTGAAGCCATGGAGCACTGATTTGCTTGTCATTTTTCTAGATGTACATGTGGAGATAATTTTCACTTTTAAAATTATTCTACCTCTTCCTGGCAAAGCTATCAGGAAAACAAACTTCAGATATTAATCAAACAAACCTAACTGTAAACTTCAAGCCAGAGCTGTGAAATGTGGTTTAGAACTTCTCCAAATTTGGTTGTTTGTTGTTGTTGTTATTATTATTATTGCCAAGTTTGTGTCTTGGCACGGTTAGTATCTTGCAGTGCAAAGCACACCTCTCGTGCGCGGGATGAGTAATTTTCTTGTCACTGTATTTCTCCCCACCCTTCTCCCAAACCCTTCCCTAGTGCAACCCGTAATCTTTAAAAGTGTTTCTAGGTTCTGAATAACTATTCTGCGAAGGAATATTTAACACTGTCTTCTGGGGGATTGCATTGCAGGCTTAGGCGCAAGGAGTAGTCTGAGTATTTGGTTTGTGTTTAACTTCACAATAGCTCCAACAGTTCAAGCTGCACATCGTGCATTGAAAGGGGCGTATGTCCAATAGTTAAAGAAGCATATGGTTTACAGAGAAAGAGGGACAACTTGCACTTGGAAGCAGCTTTGCTTGGATTATTTACCAACAAATGAAAGGCCCTGCATGCTACCCAAGAGTATAATCCACTCCCACAGGCTGAAGAGTGTTGAATGAGTCCATAAAAATCAGAGTCATTCTCAGCAAAGACAGTCCCCCCAACGAAAAGATGATTATCGAATTATAGCAAATTTAAGAAAGTTTTCTTTTTTTTTAATCAAGAACCAAACCAGACGACGTCTTAAAATGCACTATTAGGAATTGTAACTGTTCCTAAAAGTGCCAGATATACTTCCATCCCTGCAATATTAAAACTAACAAGCATCTTTTCAATTTCTTTTAATGATGGGGCAAGCAATAAAAATACAGCAGTGCTTCATTTAACCCAAAGAGCTGAAGCAAAAAGAAACAAAATAAATAAATAATAAACTTACATGGTCCACTTACCAAAAATAAAATCATCTTATTCAACCTTTTACAGGAGGCGCATGCAGCATTTTGAAGTCAAAAATTCTCGTAACAGGAACCTCCATTTAAAAATCACCGCCAGGGACTGGAACCATGCAGGATGTTATTTCTTTTTCAATTTATTTTTTAATGTTTGGTATTAATGACATCAGCTTCCATATAGTGTAAGAAGGCAGCATGGTATAATAAAGGGAGTTAGAAAATCTAGGTCCCAGACCTAACTCTAGCACTTAATCAGTGCGCGACCCAGGGTAAATTAAAATACATCCGATTGTCAGTTGCTACATCTGTAAATAAGTGGCAGATAATAAAACTTGTCCCTCTTACTTCATGGGGTTTTCTGAGGGTTTAACGGAACAGCGTATGAAAAGGATCTTTAGAAAAGGTAACATTTATGAATGCCAGGTCCTATCACTAATCTCCTTATTAATACTGTCTGATAGTAAGGCAAAACAGGATGGCGCAGTGGGAAGTGTCCTGGGCCAGGAGTTGGGAGACTGAGTTTCCAGGCCTGATTCCACTGCTGTGCTGGTTTAATCTCAGGCAAGTCACAGAGTCTCTGGGCTGCTCCTTCTGCTGTTTATAAAATGGGGACATCGCTGATCTGCTCCACCTAACTTCTCTGGAAGTCCTAGGAAAAAATGGAATGATGGAGAAAAGCGTTCCATAACCTCGAAGGGACCAAACCAGTCTAAGCCTTCACCAAGGACCACGCCAGACCGCTTGGCAAAGAATAATTGCTGTTTCACAAGCAGAAAAAGATCTAAGTTGATGATATATAATTACAACTGGTCATTGCTTTCATCCGTTTCTCTGGCGGATCTTGGGGTCAGACTCATAATCAACAGTTACCAGGTAAGTATGCCTAGCTTCTTCAAATCTTTACTGAAGATATATCAATCTCTTCTCCACTGGGTTTTCTACAGTGACTCAAGACACTTGAATTTTCCTGAAACGATCCATTTATGTGTTCCCATAAACCATATTTACTAAAAACAGACGCAGCGAATTCTCTTAGGGAGTGTGTTGGCAATCTACAGCCCACTGCTTGTTTTTGAACAGCCCACGTGCTAAGAATGGTTTTTACATTTTTAATGCTGGGGGGAAGAAAATCAAAAGAAGAAGAATTCATGACATATGAAAATTGTATGAAATTCAAATTATAGTGTTCATAAATAAAGTCTTACTGGACACAGCCAGGATAAATAAAGTTTTACTGGACACAGCCAGGCTTGTTGATTAACGTATAGTCCTGTGGACGCTTTCTCCCTATAACGGCAGAGGTGAGTAGTTGTGACAAAGATGGAATGGCCTACGTAGCCAGAAGTATTTACTAACTGCCCTTTACAGAAAAAAAAAAAAGCTGACCCCTGATCTACCCATCGCAGAACATGCTAAGAGCAGCTATTAGTAAAACTATCAAGCACACCTGGGAAATACATACCAAAAACAAGGCAACTACCTATTTCCAAGTACTGACGTGATGCGTACAGGAGCCCTGGTGGTGCAGTGGTTAAAAGCTATGGCTGCTAACCAAAAGGTCGGCAGTTCAAATCCACCAGCTGCTCCTTGGAAATCCTACAGGCAGTTCTACTCTGTCCTATAGGGTTGCTGTGAGTCAGAATCGACTGAATGACAAAGGGTTTGGATAGGTGGTACTTGAGTACTACCTGATGCATCTGAACCTCAAAATAACTGAGGCAGGTACTAACTTTACCCCACTTCACAGATGAGGGAAAGAGGCTTAGAGGCAGAGGCCTAATTACTGAATAGAGTCACCCAGGCCAATTAGTGTTAAACTGCTGAATGAGCTCTCACAGCTGGTCATGGAAACTGTGACGGCCAACGGAAACTAATCGGCATCCCTCCTCAAGTGACATCCAGGGCATGGTACCCTACCTCCACCCCCAAGTTAGGCTTCTGAATAGAGGATTCCAATCAATTCCCTCTTGTCTTGGTCATCTAGTGCTGCTATAATAGGAATACCACATGTAGATGGCTTTAACAAACAAATTTATTTTCTCACAGATTAGGAGGCTAGAAGTCCCAATTCAGGGTGCCAGCTCTAGGGGAAGGCTTTCTCTCTCTGACGGCTTGGAGGAAGCCTTTGTCTCTTTTGAGTTTCTGCTCCTGGGCAATCTTCATGTGGCTTAGCATCTCTCTTCCCCCCATCTCTGCTTCTCTTGCTTGCTTGTTTAATCTCTTTTATATCTCAAAAAAGACTGACTCAAGATACTTCCTATATTAATTCTGCCTCATTAACATAACAAAGACAACCCATTCCCAAATGGGATTATAACCACAGGCACAGAAGCCAAAAAAACCAAACCCATTGCCATTGACCAACTGAGCTCATAGCGACCCTATAGGGCAGAGTAGAACTGCCCCATAGTTTCCAAGGAGCACCTAGGTGCATCTGAACTGCTGACCTTTTGGTTAGCAGCCATAGCACTTAACCACTACACCACCAGGGTTTCCACAAGCATAAAGGTTAGGATTTAAAACATTTGGGGGTGGGCTGGGGGGGGGGGGCATAATTCAATCCATTACACCTGTGATTCTAAACCTGATCGTTTTATGGTGGGGAGAGGAGGGTTTCAGCTTTCCTTGTAAGCCTGATAGTAGAAAACATTTCCTGACCATTTCCTCTTTGGATATGCTAAGCACTGGGACAAATCCATAAATTTTCAACATATAATCTGAGATGTGTGTGATCAAAGGTCTGTTTTATAGCTCAGTTCAGGGTGTGTTTGCAGTTGTTTTTATATTTGTTTGTTTAAGAATAGCCACAAAATAAACAAATTTATATTTATGTCAAAAGCACCACATTCACCCTACAATTGAAGTTGATACGGGACGTACCACACATCAAGTGGCTCAATGTACCTTTTTTTTAAGTTCAGTTAGTCCCAAAAACGTCTGACTTGTACTTGCCCTTTAATGTTATGTAAATTTGCCCTCACTCTGAAACAACTGAATCAACCCCTCCCACCCACCAAACCCACTACCACAGAATCATTTCAGACTCATAGAGACCCAATAGGGTTTCCAAGGCTATAAGTCTCTATGGAAGTTGACTGTCACATCTTTCTCCCGCGGAGCCGCTGATGGTTTGGAACTGCCAAAGTTTTGGTCAGCGATCAATTGCTTTAACCAGGGCTGCTTGAACCAACCCCGACTCATAACAAATACTTCATCACAATCACCTTCACTTCTTGCATGTGCAGCTTTTAAATCATGAAAAAGCTTTGAGCCTTTTCTTGCACTAAAGTAAGGCTAAAGAAGAACCGTATGCACCTGTTTCAACTTACTTACAAATTCGACTTAAAAGACACACTTACGAACTGATCTCGTTCGTAACCCAAGGACTGCCTGCACAAGGGAAAGTGCCCTCTATGAAGCCAAACGTATCCCCTAATGATCTTGTTTGAAGGCAGGCTGACCCAGATTGACATGTACTTTTGTTAGTAACGATGGGAGAGGCAGATGCCAGAATAGAGTTTTGAGACTTCTTGCTCCCGCTAAAAGGAGTCCTGGTGGCGCAGTGGTGACAGTGCTTGGCTGCTAACCAAAAGGTCAGTGGTTCGAAGTCACCAGCCATTCTGCCGGAGAAAAATGTGGCTGTCTGCTCCCAGGGAGATTACAACCTTGGTAACCCTATGGGGCAGTTATACTCTGTCCTATAGGGTTTCTATGAGTTAGAATCAACTTGAAGGCAATGGGTTTGGTTTGGTTTTGGTTGGTTCCCAATAAAATGAGAATCTCCTGACCAAACACAGAAGCAAATGTTCTAAACAGAGTTCCAAAACAGTGTTTCTGCAACGTGTGTGAAAAATTGGGCCCCTTGGGCTTAGGGCAGGCTGAGTCAACACACATCATACAAACTGGCTCCTGCTGGAGCTTATGACTGCCACTTGGAAGCCTTTCTCCACCCTCATAAAGACCACATACCTGTATTCACTGCCTTCAAGCACTCAGTCTGGGTATGTCTCAGCATGAAACCTGACCTTCTAGAAAGGTAAAAATAAAATGGCAGCTGCCCTTGACACCCTCATTGCTGCAATTTTTTAGATATGAAACCACCAGCGAAAAGAAGTACAGGTTGAAGGGTTAGTGCTGCGAAGGGGGTGGAGAGTAAAACAAGAGTCAGGAAAAGGTGATGAGAAAGGCTACAGACACTTCCGGTGTGAGTGTGGGACTGGAGACCAGGTGGACCTTCTCAGACCAAATTCTGACAAGCTTCAGTTTGGGACAGTCTTAGGTGAGTCTCTTCTAATTCAAATTTTCAGAGAGGTTGACCTCAGAGGTACACTGAACCACAAAGTATTAAAACTCTGATATTCCAAAGTATTACAACTCTGAGCATCTGTAATTTTTTCTTTTTGTACCTTTCTTTATTCTCTGAGATTTTGCTGACACAAATGGAAACGCATATTTCTTGGCAGAAAAGCTTTAAGTGTGGAGGAGCAATAATACAGATATGTATTTCACACCGCGCTGCCAAGCCATTCAGATAGGAATTCTTGCATCCTAATCTCACTGTCTGGTTTAGTTCTGCTGAAGTCTTCAAGAAGAGTTGAAGAAGACAGCAACCGAAACACGTATATCCCGGGGCTGTTTTATTGTGCTTGACGATTTTGTCAATTCTATTGGTTCCCTCTATTCAATAGTATGATCTGTAGACCAAAACCAAAAAAACAACCCTAGCATGGTCCTACTAACAAATGTTAACAGCCCCTCCCTATAAAATAAATGCATCACGCAGTTCAGTCCGCAGAATATTAGCAACCAACGCAACTTCAGTCTCTGCTGTGTCAGAGGAAAGCTGCCTCCCCCGGCACTGAAGTAGCTGGGCTCCTGCCCTCCCAGTAAGCAATGAATAAAGGAAGCTCATTTTTATTTACTTTCCTTCCTATGCACACTGACTCTGGAGTCCTGGGGGAGAAGTGGTCCAGGAGAGGAAGAAGGAACACTTTTATATATATTTTCAACCTAATCTTCAAATCTACACTATAAACCTATCTTTTCCTGTCAAATGACAACTGTATTCACAAATTACAGATCTTCCATCCCAACACTGATTCTTTGCAATACCGACCTCCTTCTGTAATATTCGGACCACAGTCTTTCTTGCCAAGGGCCTCATAAATTATTCGAAATAAAACCAAGACAATCATCTATCTCTATGCACCTGCCTTTCCTTTCATTCTGCTCCTCCCTTGCCCCCACATTAAAGAGAGCTCTTCTATCTCGCTTTCCACTGTCATGCCCCTCAAACACCATCAAAGAATGCTTGTCCCATCACCAACTCGCCTTTACCATGTAGTCCCCTCTCTGATTTGCCTTTTCTCCAACTGCATTTGTCTACTTTTTCACTCTTAAGTCTGTTGGACCCAACACTGCCTCCATCCAATACACCACCTCTCTGCTGAGAACCACCGAGCAAATCATAACGGCGCATGTCCCGCTGTCTCCCCTTAACTTCAGGGCTTGCACTTGGCCTCTGAAGTTGTCTGTAACGTTTCCAGACTCTTGTTTAGTCAGTTTAATGGCCTCCTGACTGTGCTGATGCTTCAGCACAACCTTCCACCCACTCTGTTCAAGTAATCTTTTTGTTTACTCATCTTTTTCTAGCATTTAAATTTGAATAACGGTAACTTGTTAATATCCAGGTCTTCGTAAATTCTTGTTTTACCTTTGGTGGCGTAGTGGTAAAGAGCCACGGCTGCTAACCAAAAGGTTGGCAGTTCGAATCCACCAGCCACTCATTGGAAACCCTATGGGGCAGTTCTACTCTGTCCTATAGGGTCGCTATGAGTTGGAATCGACTCGACAGCAACGGGTTTAGGTTTTTTTTTTTTAATGTGAATATTTCTGAAATTCATCGTCGGTTTAAAAAAGAAAACAAAAACAGTGTGTGCAAAAATATAAGTTCTAACTTAATGGTATGAACAAAAAACACTGTATATACCTCTGCACCACATACGTAAGTTTTGAGCGTCGTGTTTTAATATGGTCGTATACGCCAATATTTGAATCAATTTAAGGAATCTAAAAAGAGCATTACATTTTATGTAATGAAACTCTTCATTCTAGGAAGAGTTTCATTATTACAAGACAAAGCAATAATGAAAAGATGAAGGAAACAAGACTTTTAAAGCACTATCCAATGTGTTGCGATCCCTGGCAGGTATAGCAAATCTGCTGATAATCTTTGGCTTGAGGGTATCCCTATTAATGCAACCACAGACCTGCAAAAGTTTTGGTAAAACATTTCCTCATCCAATTTGGACAGTCTCCCTATTTTCCTACTTGAAGGTTTTAAGAGTTAAACTAACTGTTCAAAAGCTAACATTTTCACAGGACTAGAAAATTTTTATTTAATTACATTTTTAAACATTGTCTTCAGAAATATTTATCACAAAAGCCCAAATATGGAGCCATTTTTCTACGTGAACACTGAAAAATGAGAAAATAGAAGTACTAGATTATCTTAAATTCACCGATCAGGCCATGAAGATATAAATGTACCACACAATTTATCATGTCATTCAATCACAATGTAATGCTGGTGCATATCGGGGTCTCTCATTCCCTACTCTTTTTATTCCTAGGCCTTGTCACGTTGAAACCTAGCTGCTGATGACTTCAGGTCTTGAACTCCTTTTTTTGTCCTGCTGGGCTGACCACAGAAAGGAACCCCCAAAAGGCCCTTAAGAGTAAACAAGTGGATTCTGTAAAATCACTGAGCACACTAATAGAACAAAAAATTCAGTAAAAAATGTACAGCCCAATCTTCCAAAGAAGGTTCAAACCATAGAAGAAAATCCAAAACAACAGAAAAAGATACCTTGAGAATCCTAAAATAATACTTATTCAATCTTAATTTCCAAAGTGCAAAAGCAAACTCTCCATGGAGTACTGAAAATGGAAGCAGTGTTAAAAGTTACGGTGTTCCTTACACTCATTGCCAACAAACCTAGAAGCACATGTCACTTCTCTGCTCAAAACCTTCAGTGAAGCCCCTGAGTCTACAAGACAAAGTCCAAACTGCTTAGTCTGAATAAAGGCCCTGGGTGAGAGGACTCATCTCCACTTTTGCCATCTTCTGGCTGCTCAATTCCTCACCCAATCCCTACCAGAGCATTTCGCACCCTGTTTTGTAATGAACTGTTCACTTGTATGTCTCCACCACTAGAATCTAAACTCCTCAAGGGCAGGGGCTAGATCTAATTAGCTGTGGTATCTCTCCTGCCTAGCAGACTGCAGGCACTAGACAATTACTCTGTGGATGAGTAAAATAATGGAATGAACAGGGTGTGACTTCCAGGTACAGGCAGTCCCTCGGGTTAGGAACGAGATCCATTTCCGAGTGTCTTTAAGAATTTGTTAAATTGAAACAGGCGCTTACAAGTTCTTATTTAGCCTTACTTTACAGCAAGAGAGGAGCCCCAGTGTTACGGTGGTTAAAGTGCTTGGTTGCTAACCAAAAGGTCAGTGGTTTGAACCCAACAGCAGCTCCGTGCAAGAAAGATGTGGTAGTCTGCTTCCTTAAAGATTACAGCCTGGGAAACCCTATGGGGCAGTTTTTCTCTGTCCTATAGGGTTGCTGAGTTTGAATCAACTAGACGGCAATGGGTTTTTTGGTTTTAGTGCAAGGAAAGGCTAGAAGCCTTCACAATGATTTAAAAGCTACACAGGCAGCAAGTGAAGGTGATTGTGATGAAGAATTTTTGCAAGTTAAGTCGGACACTGGTAACCAGGGGACTGTCTGTACAGACAGTGACAGGGCAAGTCTGTTGTTGCTATTTTCCAAGGGTAGCCACCAACCAAAAGGTCAGCAGTTCGAATATACCAAGGGGTTCCTTGGAAGAAAGGCCTGGGGATCTACTTCTGAAAGATCAGCTACTGAAAACCCTCTGGATCACAGGTCTACTCTGACACACATAGCGTCTCCATGAGTTGGAAATCAACTTGATAATCAACGGTTAAAAGCAGTAGCAGCAAACATATATCTGATCAGGATCAGGCCCCAGCAGAAAAGACACTGGGGTGTCCATGTGGGCCCTGGCCATGGGCCTCCAAGAAACAAGACGGCAAAAGTAAGAGCACAGCTCCTGACTGGGGAGAGACGGCAAACACGGGAGGCAGGTACACAGGGAAGTCTCCTGTTGGAGCATTCTGCCAGGGATTGGTTCTGACTGTTATGTCCCAGTTGAATGTTGTCAGATATTTCTTTCAAGAGCGGTCCATGTCATAGCATGTATCAGAACTTCGTTTCTCTTTACGTCCATTGTATCTAAGTACCACATTTTACTTATCCACTCATCTGTTGATGGACACTTGGTTGCTATTCTGAGTGAAATAAGTCAGACACAAAAAGACATATATTGCATGATCCACTTACATGAAATACCTAGAATAGGCAAATGCATAGAGACCAAAGTTTCTTGGTGGTTACCAGTGGCAAGTGGAAGGGGAAAGGGGGAGTTTTAGGTTATGCGATACTAAGTTTCTGACAAGGGTGATGAACAAATTTGGGAACAGATAGTAGTGATAGCTGTACAACACAGTGAATGTAATTAATGTCACTGAATTGTAACATAAAAACGGTTGAAGTAGAAAATGTTTTGTTATATCTACACTTCACAACTATAAAATGTAAAAAAGAAAACCATTTTGTTGTTATTCATCAACTTAAGGTTAGCGTCCTTCAATGGGAGAGGACATGTTAAGGACGTTAAAGCTGGGAGAATGAAAATAAACAGAGAAAGGGCAAGAAAAATGTGCAGGAGCTACTTGCTATCCTCTCTCCCAGCACCAATTTCTCATCTGTTCACCAGGCAGAGCAATACTCAATTCGCGGAAGTTGCCGTGGAGATTAATATTTAGCCTATGTATGTGAAACAAGTAAAAATGATTCATAGTTTACAGAGATACCCGCAAAACTGGAAATACACCAGCAAATATTTGGCCCTCCTTGAGTCATTAAATTGTCAGCTTAGACATGTTTGGGGGAGGTACTGATAACTTTTAAAGAGATGCACACACACTTGATGAATTAAAGAAGAGAAATTTAAGAATTCCACCTTTTCCCTACGCAGAGAGGAAGAAAGAAATAAAGGCAACCCTGGCAATTCCTTAAAAGGGCAGGGCATTTTTATGTAGCACATGGATTTTTCTTTTTTTTTTTTTTTTAAACTATCAACCTTTCATCTTAACCCTGGTGAGGACTGCATTTGCCAGAGGCTGATAAGTGAATATGGCAGAACTTCAAAACTCATGTCAGCCAAAGAATCTAGAGAGAGAGAAAAAAAAAAAAGCCAGACATAAAGCTGGTAAAAGGCAGCTATAAGTGTCTTTTATTTAATTCTACCAGAAGATCACACAGTAGTGTGATCCAGAGTGGGTACATCTCCCAACTTCAACTCATGCACCCACATGGCCCAAGTCCAACTTCTTACCCCAAAGATGTGTTTTTCATTAAACTAGTAAACCTAGGAAGGCTGCCTGTAAGACCTATAAGTTAATATACTCCTTCCTCTTAGACAACTGGAACCTTCAGTTGACTAGGGTGAATAAAGAAGAACTAATAAAGAAAATAACAGGACTTAAAGCGAAATTCCTCAGTGAGAGTGAGAGCCCAGCTTGAAGTCAACAGTCATTATCTACAATTTAAATCAGGTCTCAGTACCTCGTTAAGAAAAAGTCATGACTCTCGCCCTTACTAAAAGTAATGCCAAGCAAGGGGTGACCAAACAAAAACACTGTGCTTTGCAAGTCTATGCTGTTCTTGACTTTGCTCAAGAGGCTGTGGTGGAGAGGACAGAAGAAGGATAATGGCGCATGAAAGTTTGTTAAAATGTTGGTTCTGCTCCCTACACCCACGAAAAAAAAACAAACCAGCGGCTGTCAAGTTGATTCTGACTCATGTGACCCCATGTATGTCAGAGTAGAATTGTGCTCCATAGGGTTTTCAATGGGTGTGATCTTTCGGAAGTATATCGCCAGTCCTTTCTTTCGAGGCACCAAATTCATACCAAAAGACGTGTACAAGGATATTCACAGCAGCACAATTGGTAACAAAAAATTTGAAACAAGCCAAATGCCCCTCAACAGCGGAATGGATTGATAAATTGCGGTGAATTCACTCAACAGAATACTATATAGCAAGGAGACTGAACATCTACAACTACACACAGTGTGGATGAATCTTGTAAACACAATGTAGTGCAAAAGAAGGCAGACACAAACACAGAACACAGATTTTTAAAATACAGAAACAGACACAACTAATCTATGCTGTCAGAAGTCAGGGATCAAGGGAGGGTCTGGGGTGCTAATGATATTGTTTCTTAGCTTGAAGCTGGTTTCACAAATGTGTTTGGTTTGTAAAAATTCATCTAACTGTACAATGTGATGTGTGTACTTTTCTACACGTACACCTCTTTCAATAAAAAGTTCTGGGTGTCAGTTCTAAAAACTTCAAGGCAGTTGCTAAATGTCTACTTCTTCAGATTTACCCTTGTACTTCCTTTCACAAGTAACATTATCTGTCTTAAATATGAAACTTACAGCTATGTATTTTAGATAGCTTAGTAAAAGTATCTTTAAATATTTCCAACAAATAACAACATGTTACCCCATATGAAAAAGAACCCCAAAGAAGAAAATGGGGTGAGGGGAGAACATGAACTGGCAATTCACTGAAGAAAAAATGTAAATGTCCAGCAATAAAATGAAAACTAGTTTCACTTGATTATACAAGAATAATTATATATAATAAGAAATAAAAATTGAAACATGATACTACTTTTTTTGCCTTCATATCAAATTACAAAATGTGGGTGAAGACTGAGTAAAGGAGCATGCATTCTTATTAGCAGGTATATTTACATATCTATGTACCAATTTGGCGATATGTACAAGAAGTCTTGAATTTATAGACCAGTTACTCAGTACTCCCCTTGCTGGGTACTTACCCAAAGGAGTAATTTAGGTTCTATGCAAAGACTTAGCTATAAGAATGTTCACTGTTATCACTTTTAATAGAGGGAATAAAAACTCCTAAATGGCCAACAATAGGAAATTAATAATATCCACAAAGCAGGCAACAAAAACACTGTACTAGCCATGGTCTTGTAACTCCCACCAAATGATTAGATGGGACTATGCAAATAATGGCTTACAGCCCACTAAGAGGATTGGTCAGCTTGCTAATAATGCAAATAAGGTACATGGCACCCTTGTGGGAGTAGGACCATGCAAATAACGTGTATGGAACCTTAATGAAGGAATTGGTTAGTTTTGCCATTCGCTAAGCTTAAAAGAGAGCCAATCCCAGAGCAGAAGGGGGACCTCACTACCACTAAGAAGGAGAAGAGAGCGGAGAGCATCCTTTGGACCCAGGGTCCCTGTGCTGAGAACCTCCTAGACCCAGGAGACAGAAAGAAAGAACTGTAAAACTAGAGACAGTGAGAAGCAGCAGCAGAGGCAGCAGAACCAGGAGACTGGCAGGAGGCAGTGCAGTGGGCTTTCTGGCCCACGGAGCGAAAAAGCTGAGCACCTTTGGACAGGAGGCTTGCTGGTGCACTAGGGTGCCTCCAGGCACTTGTCAACAAATCTCGGCTCGTCAACCCATGGAGCAAGAGAGCTGAGCACCTTTGGGCCAAGACTTACTGACAGAGAGAGGTGCTTCCGGGCACTTACTGGTGGAGCTAAAGAGCTTTGTAACACTCACCCGAGCAGGATAGAGGCGAGGCTGAGAGGCCGAGGGCCAGAGAGAGGCCTGCCTGTGGGCACAGCTGAGAAGAAGTTGTCCTGATCACAAAGTACTGTATCCTGAGTTGGTTCTGATCCTGAATTGTAACCTGTTACCTCCCTAATAAAACCCATGATCATGAGTACGGTCTGTGAGTTCTGTGTGGCCACTGCTATGAATTATTGAACTCAGCAGAGAAAGTAGAGAGTGCCATGGGAGGGACAGCTGGTGTCAGAATTGGTAAAAAGGTTGGAGGGTGGAGGTATGTCCGACCTCTGCCTCATGGGAATCAGCCTTGGGCTGTTGATGCTGATAATGATTCTCCCCGCTTGTGAAGTTAGAGGAGGTCAGACGCCCCTGCGATGCCGTTTTCACAACTGTGTAAAGTGTGATGTAATTATTGAAAAGAAAGAAAAGAAGGGGAAAGAGAAAGAAAAGGAAAAGTGAAGAGAAAAGGAGAAGGGGAGGACAAGGCGAAGAAAAGAGAGGGAAGGATGGAAAGGTTGGGGAGGGGTGGGGAGGGGAGAGGAAGGACAGGAAGCATATAGCAACGTGTTCACAGTGGTGGTTATCTCTGAGAAGCCGATTGTGTGTTTTTTTAATATCTTATATTTGCCGTATTTTCTGATATTTTTCTAAAATTAAAAAGGAATGCTTAAGTTAGAAATAACTATGTTTACAGAGCTATTTCAAGCTTAAATACTGTAGTTCTCATAGAGAACCGACTGACTTTTTAAGGAAGCTCTTAGTCTTTTTTAGAAATATGAGTTAATGGTAAATAAAACAGATTCCAGCTCTCTCACCGTAACTGCCCCGATCAAGTATTTGCTTGAGCAATTTTTTATCTTTGCTAAATCACCTGCAGGGGTGGGAAGGAGGCATTAGACATTCTGTGAGCTCATGCCCAGTTTAACCCTAATTCCCCAGACAAAATATAACCTGTGAGGATTCATTTCTCTTCCCTACAGCAACAACCCAGTTGACTCAGCACACAGTTATTTATTAATCATTCTATGTGCAATTACATGGCTCTATAAAAATTGTGCAAACTCACCCCATTTTCCAGCTCTTCTGGCCTATGCTGCTCTAGGAATTGTATTATCAGTTCACCCTGTCCTGCTTCTCGCCTTAGCTTCTAATAAGTATTAGATTCAAAAGCCGCCTTGATTGCAAAATTTTCAAGGTTGTTCAGAAATCTAGATGAGTAGTGATTTCACAGCCTTTTCTATCATATAGGTCATTGTATCTCAGGTTTCACTCAACGGCACATTTTTGCCTTCTGTAAGGGGTAGAACCTTCTTGCTAAGTGAAAACCCCAAGATTCTAAAAAAAAACTTTTGCCCGTGAAGAGAACTGAGAAGGACATAATGAGTCTAAGTACATAGGGAATGAATTTAAAAGAATTTCCAATTGCACTGTCACTATGTTTAAGCAATACGAATATATACATGTGTAGAAAAAGACTAGAAGGAAATGCACTAAAGTATTAATAATTTTCACCCATATACGAGAAGTGGAATAAGGGTGATTTTTATTTTCTTTTGCTATGTTTTTCAATATTTTTCAAGTTTTCTACATTGATTGAATGTTGTTTTTTCTTACTAAAAAACCATAATCAAATGCTACAGACACAGAAAGTAGGGTGAGGTAGGAGAAGTTGATGAGGAATCAAATTTGGGTTTCTCACAACCTGTTCAAGTTTACACAGTTTCCAAAACTTCCTTCCAAAGGTAAGCCAAAGCTAAGTAAGCCACCTGAGTCCCCTAAGAATCCCCTGTTACTGCAGAAAACCATTTGGCATTTATGATCCATAATGGAAGAAACAGGAAAGAATAAAGGAAGGACCCAAGTTGAGACATGATCTATTTTTTCCTAGAAATTCTTTCTTATATTTTAATGTCCCCCCCGCACCCTGGGGGGGAGAGGGGGGGTTGAACAGAGTTGTTAGATTACACTGACTCTAAGAATAAAACAATGTTAAAAGGAGGAGGGGGAAGAACTGCAGGATTTACACGTGTCACATGTTGCTCAAGTTCACGGTCAACTGTCTCATTTTTTCAGCTAGATACCTACTAGGAGTTTTGAAAACAAAAAGGAGACTCTACATGTCTTAACTTCCCAACCCTGGGCCTAAGGTGGCAGAGATGGAGAACAATCATGGTCGCACCACGAAGTTGGACTGTTTCAGCAACTGGCATTCCCATCAATCAGCAGAATGAGGTTGTAAAATGATAAAGTGTGAACATGTAATGGGCTAAATGGACGAAATGGACTCAAAATTATCCTAAAGAATGGTCAAGGTATGGGTCTGTACACATTATCTGGTGTTACCCTTCCTTCATCATAGCCCATCTGTTATGGATTGATTTTGTCCCCAAAAAGATCTGCTAAAGTCCTAAACCTTGGTCCCTGTTAACTTGACCTTGTTCGGAAATAGGGTCTTTGATTATGTTATCAGTTAACAAGAGGTCATTCAGGAGTAGCGTAGATGTTGATTCAACCTGAGTGGTGTCCTTATAAAAGAGAAGAGACATAGAGAGATGCAGAGAGAAGACCTCCGCCATGTGACTATGGAGTTACACTGCAGCTGCAAGCCAAGGAACACCTGGGGCTACTAGAAGCTGGGAGACACAGGAAAGCTCTTTCCCTAAAGTCTTCTGAAAGAGCATGGCCCTCCTGACTCTCCAGGACCTGAACTGAGACTTCCAGCCTCCAGAACTGTGAGATAACAAATTTCTATTGTTTGAAGCCCCCTACTGTGTGGCACTCATTGCAACAGTCCCAGGAAAACAAATGCACGCTCTCATAGACTGTGTGGCTCAGCAGCATGTGCAACAGAGGGGATGGACAGGCCTGAGACATGTCAGCTCTCGTGGTCTGCCCTCTGATCTGTGTCTCCAAAAGGGATGCCTGAGAGTAGGGGAAGAGTCTTCGGCAGTGGTCTTGGGATTTTGCCTTGAGTAAAGTTAACACAATTGATCGTTTACTATCACTATTTTATATTTAATGGGGAACTTCAGTAGCTAGAATGATTTCCAAAGAGCTTTGCATTCATCTACTATCTAACTTAATTCTATCTATTTAGTTTACAGCTGTGGAAGCTGGGGCTCAGAGAGATGAAGCGTCTTAGTCTAAATCCCATCGCAGGGAGCAGCAATCTGTACTAGATGGACAACTAGTCAATGAGCAGCGACTCCAGCCCTCGTGCCCAGACAGCCTCACCCACGCTGCCATAAAGATAGTTCTATTTTTGCTTTGCATCCTGCTGCAGGTAGATGCACTCTAAGTACTCAAAATATTTGAGTCCCGTTAGTTTGGAGAGATGGAGCTTTCATCCGCTAACACCAAGCTTGGTTAGCAGACACGCTAAACACATGCTAAGATCTTTTCTCTGTCTTCACTCACAGACCAAGAGACTTTAATTTACTTCTAAGGCCCAAGTCTGGCCCTAATTTCTAAAAAGAGATTTAAGAAATTGCATTAATATTACTCTCTCAGTCTCTGCAATAAATCTCTCTAACAGCAAGAATGGGTGAGTGTCCTGCACAGGGCTGGGTAATGCGTTTGCCGTCTGTCTTCACTGCTGTAAGAAAGCTGCCTATTTATTCTGATTTACCCATTGCCATTGAGTAGATTCCAACTCATTGCGACCCTATAGGACAGAGCAGAACTGCCCCACAGGGTTTCCAAGGAGTGCCTGGTGGATTCAAACTGCCATAGTTAACAGTTGTAGTTCTTAACCATTATACCACCAGGGCTTTGCTATGAGTCGGAATCGACTCGACAGCAACGGGTTGGGTTTCATTCTGATGTAGAAACAAGTAAATATCAAAGATAGTCTCCAGCCATTATTTTCTGTACCCTCCTGCTCTCCCTGCCTTTCCTCACTTGCACCCCAAAATGGACCTGCCAGAACAGTGACTGGAACATTGCAAACCAGGTTCCTCTCATGAGCAGAAACAGTTTTCTGAATCACTAATACCCCTAAAGCAGAAAGAAACTCAAATAATTCTTTAAAAACATTATCAACCAAAATATAGCCATTGGCCCTCAGAAAGGGTCCATGTTCCTCCACCAGGGAAGTGGCTAAAGAGAGGAAAAGAAAAAAAGCAAAAGTTGTGAGACCTTGAAAACAAAAGCAGAGCTTATTTTGGTCCCTTACCAGTTTGCCATGGAATCAATTCCAACTCATGGCGACCCTCATGGGTATCAGAGTAGAAGTGTGCTCCATATGGTTTTCAATAGCTGATTTTTTGGAAGGAGATCACCAGGCCTTTCTTCTGAGGCACCTCTGGGTGGATGTGAACCTCCAACCTTTTGGTCAACCGTCTGTACCACCCACAGACTCCTTGTTTTGCTTTACATTTTCAGTCATTACATCCTGGGCACACACTTCACAGCAGCCACATGGCTTTTGGCTTTGAGAAGTTGCTGAGATATTATAGAAATCTTAGCCTACTATGTTAATTCTACAAAAATATTCTGATTTTACAGTTCTTCCAAAGGACCAAAAAGGCAACAAAAAGCAGATTTCTAATGGTGAGTATTTATTTGGAAAAAAAAAAAAAAAAGCAGTATGGTTTTACGTATTCTGCAGGATAAAACATGCACAAATATGCACAAAGCATTAGTAGTTAAAATATAAAACATTCTAATTTTTCAAAAATCGCAAATGGCGATTTCATAAAATTTAAAACAAATTAAGGATGCCCACCACCTACTTATATCTAGGTAACTGATTTCTCTTTTCCATATGACTTATTCAACTTAAATAAGGAGCTCTGATGGCGCAGTGGTTAAGTAACATGGCTGCTAACTGAAAGGTCGGCAGTTCAAACCCACCAGCCGCTCCTTGAGAGAAGGATGTGGCAGGCTGCTTCCGTAAAGATTTACTGCTTTGGAAACCATATGGGGCAGTTCTACTCTGTCCTGTGGGGTTGCTATGAGTCAGATTCGACTCCACGGCAAAAAGTATTCAACCTAAACCAGGTACCGTTCCCCACCCAATAATACAAATAAAGATTTCTCTTGACAATCCTTATCTATGTGAAATGGGGCACTAACCCTCAAATTTTGATCTCCTGACGCTCTTTGAACTGCAGACTCAGGTTCAAAGCTGGGTGTCTGCACTGTGTGTCAAAACCTCTTTCAACTGAACTCATCTGTTAGCCTGTCCCATGAACTTGGCCTGCCTCATCCCAAACGCCTGTTTATTTCCACCCTGGAAACATTAAAACCTCTGTGTTGTTAATCAGCTGGTAGTGCTGAGCAAATCCTCATAAATCAGCCCTCTGCCAGACGAGCTGGGAGTTCACGGTGGCTCTTCCCTCACACGCAGAGAAAACAACTGAAGCCGTTTCAGTTCACAAAAGAACATTCACATGTTCACAGACAGCTTCTTTCATCTATCTGATCACAGCTATTTGATGAACTCTGCTCATCAACCGCCCCCCAGGGCCGCACAGAGGGTGACAGTGCAGGCTTGGAGGCTGGCTGCCAGGGTTCAGGCCCCGGCCCCATTGCTACACTCAGTGCAGGCACTTACTGACTGAACTCCCTCCCCAACTGTAAAACGTAGGCAATAGCAGTAGGGCAGCTGTGGGATGAAATGAGGACGCACAAGAGAAGTCTTCTATCTACATTAGCTCTCGGTAGAACCTCTGACTCCACACTGATAGAAAGGATGACTGTAAAGTTATGGGATCGTCTTTCCAACCTGATTTATGTAAACGGGGCTGAGGGCTGTTGTTGGTGTTGTTAGGTGCTATCAAGTCGGTATCGACTCACAGCAACCCTCTGTACAACAGAAGGGAACAACTGCCTGGTGCTGTGCCATCCTCACAACCCTTGCTATGCTTCAGCTCATTGTTACAGCCATTACCACAGGTGATCAAAAACACCAAATACGTGATTTTTCATCCGTGTGTCCACAATCAACAAGACGATAAATGTAAGAAACATTTGCCAATTCAACATTTTTATTACTTTTAATATGATTTTGGTGAGAGTTTACAGAGCAAATTAGTTTCTCGTTAAACAGTTAATATACAAATTGTTCTTGTGATATTGGAGGCCAACCCTGCGATGTGTCAACACGATCCCCTTCTCGCAACATTTTTTACCATACAATCCAGTGACACTGATTACGTTCATTGTGTTGTGCAAACATCACCACTATCCACTTCTAAATTATTCCATCACCATAACAAAAACTCAGTGGCCCCAGGCAAAGATTCTCCCTTTTCCCCTCCCTTCCACCACTAGTAACCACTAATAAACTTTACTCTCCATACATTTGTCCTTTTGTGACTGAAGATTTCCCTCGGCATGTTTTCAAAGTTCATCCACGTTGTAGCACTCTTTAGGGCTGAGTAATACTCCACTGTATGCATGTACCACATTTTGATGGACATTTAGGCTGTTTCCACCTTTTGGCTGTTGTGAACAGTGCTGCAATGAACAAATGGCATCTATCTGTGCTTCTGCTTTCAATCCTTTGGGGTATAAACCTAAAAGTGGAATTGCTGGGTTAGATGGAAATTCTATGTTGAACTTTTGAGAAACTCCGAACTTTTTTCCACAGCAGTTGTACCATTTTACAATCCCACCAGCGAAGAATGAGGGTTGCGATTTCTCCAAATCCTCACCAACACTTGTTGTTTTCCATTTTGTTAATCATAGCCATCCTAGTGGGGAGAAAGTGGTATCTCATTGTGATTTTAATATGCATCGCCCTAGTGATTAGTGACATTGAGCATCTTTTGAGAAATCCTTTTAAATGTTGCCATTTACCAGTGATGCTATCATGAAGACAGTACACTGGACCAACTGCCCAAACTGTCTAGTTTACACGCTTCAGTCCAGTTGTGTGAGCTGAAGCAACAAACTTCACCCTCAGAACCTTGATGGGGAGAAATCAGTTATATTAGACAACCTCACACAGAAAAGCATAAACCCCTTTTCGAGAGTAATCAGATTCCAATTTGCACCCTACTATATATACTATTATTACTACCAACAATAGTAACAAGCACTAAATGTCAGAGAGGGTGCTAAACCCTTTTTACATCTTTGATTTTTTTAAATCCTCACCAGTATCTTATTGTTCCATTTTACCAACGAGAAAACCAAAGCATACAGAGGACAAGAAACTTCCCCAAGGTCACACCCAAAACCCAAAACCAAACCCGTTGCCGTCGAGTCAATTCCAACTCATAGCGACCCTGCAGGACAAAGTAGAACTGCCCCATAGGGTTTCCAAGGAGTGGCTGGTGGATTTGAACTGCCGACATTTTCATCAGCAGCCGAGGTCTTAACTACTGCACCACCAAGGTCACACAGCAGTCAGAAATTAAACCTGGTTCTATCTGATCCCACAGCACATGCATTTAACCTTGGGCAGTCCTGACCTCAGAACCATCCTCTCATTTGTCCCAAGACTAAACTTATCAACGGAGCTCCAAGTCACAGACAGAAAAACGGAGGTGGACGTAGCCAACTAGATAGTCCAATTAGGCATGGTGACCAACAAGGGGGCTGATGTCCCAGCCAGCCTGTCTTCCAATCCTATTTCAATTTGATTTAACATTTACTCACAACTCATTATTTACACCCCACCTACGTGATGCGGACACAAAAGTATCATCAACAGTCTAACCACCAAGCCAGAAGGGAGCTGGGTTCCACACAAAGGCAAAGGGAACACCCTCTCTCCAATTCTGTGTGGTACTTCCCCCTAGATCCCGGCAAATCCTGTTTAGGACCATATCGTTGTTGTTAGCCGCCACTGAGTCATCTCCAACTTATGGCGACCTTATGTACACCAGAAAGAGACGCTGCCCATTCCTGCATCATCCTAGCAACTGCCAGCATGTTCCAGTCCATCGTTAACGCTATTCATAAGATTTTCATTGGCTGGTTTTTGGAAGTAGACAGCCAGGCCTTTCTTTCTAGTCTGTTTTAGTCTGGAAGCTCCACTGAAACCTGTCTACCATGGGTGACCCTGCTGGTATTTGAAATACCAGTGATGTAGCTTCCAGCATCACAGCAACACACAAGCCACCAGAGACAATGACAAACTGACAGGTGGTGGCTTTAGGCTCATAAGTCATACAAAAGCCTTCATAAAAACAGATCAACTCTGGTTTCTAAACCTTCTCCACCACGCCCCTAGGCTCAAAACCATCCCATAAGGCCAAGAGTCCTGAGAGCGTGGTTTCTCCCCCTGCTCCCCCAAACACATATATACATACTTGATAATCTCATTCCTTTCTCTCTCTCTTACATGCTCTCCCTCTCTCTCCAGGTGCCTGGCCCAGAAAAACTCCTCACTCCATCAGAAGAAATAAAACAAGACACAAATGCATCCAAACAGGTGCCTGGTGCGGCACAGGCCCCTCAGCTGTACAAACAGCCTGACTCCCATCCCCTGCCTGAACTCAGCTGGGATAATCTGCTTCCTCACCTTTTATGCGTCTAAGACCATCTGCTTCTTCAGCCCTAGCCTACTGAAAAAAAATAAAAGGTCCAAAACTTAATTCAGTGAGCATTTCTTCAAAGGAACTACTTCCCGAATCGTCACCTAGTTTTGCTGCTCTCTTTTGGACTCAAGTTGAAGGCTGAATATTGATCTCTGGATTCTGTGAACAAGCCCCTCCACCCACCGCTGCCCACATTCACCTGTCCACCACACCTTCAGCAGGTCAGAAGGTACTGGGAAAGCAGGTGTCTTAGTCATCTATTGCTGCTACAACAGAAATGCCACAAGCGGATGGCATTAACAAAGATAAATGTATTCCCTCACAGTCTAGGAGGCTAGAAGTCCGAATTAAAGGCACCGGCTCCAGGGGAAGGCTTTCTCTCTCTGTTAGCTCTGGGGCAAAGTCCTTGTCATCAATCTCCCCCTAGGGTCTAAGAGCTTCTTAGTGCAGGAACCTCTGGTCCAGAGGATGCGCTCTGCTCCTAGCATTGCTTTCTTGGTGGTATGAGGTCCCCCTGTCTCTCTGCTTCCTTCTCTCTTTTATATCTCAAAAGACATGACCTAAGACACAACCTAATCTTATAGAGTCCTGCCTCATTAAAATAACTGCCTCTAATTCTGCCTCATTAGCATTACAGAAGTAGGATTTATAACACATAGGAAAATCACAGCAGATGACAAAATGGTAGACAATCACACAATACTGGGAATTATGGTCTAGCCAAGTTGATACATATTTTTCGAGGACACAATTCAATCCATGACAGCAGGTAACGCCTGGGACCCCAGGAAGAGCTGCCACACCTCCTGGACTTGGTTTGCTCAGTAAGATAATACTAGAGCAGCAAATGCTAGGAGGATGCTGTATCAGTCTCTTAAGAATGCTGTAACAAAATATCACAAAGTAGGGGACTTTAAACAATAGAAATTTATTGTCCAAGTTCTGGAGGCTAGTAGTCCAAATTCAGGGTGTTGGCAGGGCTATACTCTATCCGAAAGATCTAAGGGGAACATCCTTTCTTGTTTCTCCCAGCTTCTGGCAGGCCCGGGAGTTTCCTGGCTTATACACGCATCTTCACATGGCCGTCTTCCCATGTGTCTGTCTCTATATGTCTCTTTTCTTCTTTTATGAGGACACTTAGCAGATTGGATTAGAATCCACCCGACTTCACCACAAACTCATGTTAACTTAACTCATAACATCTTCAAAGACCCTACTTCCAAACAAAGTGATATTCATAGGTAGTGGAGGTTAGGACTTCAATGTATCTTTTGGGGGGACACAATTCAGTCCGTAACAGATCCTAATGTCTAACTTCTGATGAGGTCTTCTTCAGGCAATATCCTTCACTAAACCAAAAAACAAGTTGCCATGGAGTCAGTTTCGACTCATAGCAACTCTATACAATAGAGTAGAACTGCTCCATAGGATTTCCAAGGAGCAGCTGGTGGATTCCAACTGCTGACCTTTTGGCTAGCAGCCGTAGCTCTTAACCACTGCACCACCAGGGCTCCTATCCTTCACTACTTCATAAATCTTCCTTAATCTCCACTATGTACCAGGACTGGGCTGGCTGTCCACATACCAAGGCAATAAGACATATCTCTGCCTTCACAGGGCTTACAGTCTACTAGCAGAACTAGTTGTTATGTGCTGTCAAGTCAATTCTGACTTATAGCGACCCTACATGACAAAGAAGAACTGCCCTCTAGGGTTTCCTAGGCTGTAATCTTTACAGGAGCAGATCACCTGGTCTTTTCTCCCACAGAGCAGTTGGTAGGTTCGAAACACCAACGTTTCAGTTAGCAGCCGAGAACTCAACTACTGCGCCACCAGGGTTCCTTAGCAGAACTAGACACATAAACAAATAAGTGCAAAAAAGGATTTCAGGTGCTGCGCAACTGAGAAACCTAATGGACTGCGGATGCCCTGCCTCTGGGGCCAGGGCAATGACAGCCCAGCTGTCTCCCAGCTGAGGGGATGCTGGCCAAAGGCAGCATGCAAGTATCACCATGAAGCAGAAGCCACCACCCAACTTCTCCCCTCGGAACAGAAAGTTCTGAGAGAAGACAATCAGGACAATAATGTGCACTGCCCAAAAAAAGTGGTGACAGAGTTTTAAAAATTAACTCTGTGGTTCAGGAGTACAGCTTCTGCTGGGATCCTAATATACACCCCTGTTGATAAGCATAAACTGCAGGTCACCAAGATGCAAGTGCTGAATTCCACTGTCACTTCTAAAAGTCCCTTTGCCGCTCCCAAGACTACAGAAGCCATGGTGGTGACCACATTGAAAAATGTGCCTTTGAAAGATAGTCCACTGCCACCAAGCAAGGAAAAGTAAAATAAAACAAAAAGACCCTGCCCTTGATCTTCAGGGTGCTTATCACTCCCTCTCAAGAAGAAAGCAGAGCTAGTACACAGAAGGGCTCGATTAGATTGAATCAGAGCCCCTTCATTCATTTAACAAATGCCTATTCAGCTCGTACTGTGTAAAGAGTCTAGTGACTAGACCCTGTTACAGGCACTCGCGCTAAATCAGAAAACAAAATTTGGCACGGATCTCCACCCTCAGAACTTAAGAGTTTAGCAGAAGGACACGGGCAGTATTTGTCTGAAGGTGGCAAATGCTGCAGGAAAAAGAACTGAGCAGTGGAAGTGGGATCAGGCAACTGGGGTAGGGGAAGTGGGAGGCAGGCAGGATGCAAGAAGGGGATTCTGGTGGTCTCCCTAAGAAATTGACATTTCAGTACAAACCTCAAGGAGACAACAAAGTTGGCAGAATGGATATCCAGGGGAGGAGCACCCTAGAGAGAAGGAACAGCTAGCGCAAGAGGCTCTAAGACAGAAGCTTTCCTGGTGTGTTTAAGAAACAGATAGAAGGCAGAAAGGATCAGGCCCACCAGTGAGTTCTGAGTGGAAGAGTGACATGATCGACTTATATTTTTAAAGGTTTACTCTGTGTTGACAAGAGACTGTGGGGAAGCAGGAGGCTGTTGGCGTAACCGAGAGAGAGCTTATGGTGGCTCATAGGAAGTGGTGAGCAGGGGTCAGATTCTGGTGGTTTATGAAGGTAGAGCTGACAGAATTTCCTAATGAATTGGATTTGGTGTGTGTGTGTCTAAGAGATAGAGACAGAGAGAAGGATGGATGGATGGATGGATGGATGGACGGATGGATGGACAGATGGACTAATCAATCAAGTGATAGGTAGACAGGCAGGCGGGCAGACAGAGAGGGCTCCAACATTTTGGGCTTCAGTAACTGGAAGGACGTCCTTCTCGTCAACTGGGGGAGAAACGGTAGAGTAGGTTGGAGAGCCGGGATCACTTTAGTTCTGCAAGGTCATGTTTAAGATGTCTATTAGACACTGTTGTAATTTCCTCATGCTGCCATAACAAATACCACAAGTGGGTGGCACTAAAGAACAGAAATTTATTTTCTCACAGTTCAGGAGGCTAAAAGTCTAAATCCGAGATTCCTTCTGTGAGCCTGTCTCCTAGCTTCTGGTGTCTGCAGGCAATCCTTGGTGTTACTTGGCATCTGTCTTCCCCCATGTGTCTTTATGTCTATTCTGCTCTTTACATAATTCAGAAGTGATTAGGGTTAGGACCCACCCTACTTGGATCTTACCTTAACATAATAAAGAAAAACCTATTTCAAAACAAGATCATATCCACAGGTATGGGGGCCAGAACTTCAGTATCTATTTTTGGGGAAACAAATCAATTCATAACAGATATTAAACAGAAATGTCTGATGGGCAGTTGAACATGTGAGTCTGGAGTTTTGGGGAGTGAGGTCTGGGCTGGAAGAATAAATTTGGGAGTTATGAACAAATTGATAGTATTTCAATCCATAAGACTAGTTCATATCACCCTAGGAATGAGTGTTGAGAGAGAAAAGGACCCAGGTCTGAACTCTGGGGTACCTGAACATTGAGAGATTGGGGAAAAGAGGAGAAGCCAGCAAAGGAGAATCACCAACAGTAGAAAGAAAGCAGGGGGAAAACCAGGCAAGAGAGATGACTGGATGTCAAGTAAAGAAGGTATACTGAGGACGAAGAACAGCCTTGTCAAATGCTGCTGGTGGGTCAAGTATGGTGAGCACTGAAAAGTGACCATTGGGGTTAGCAATGTGGGGGTCACTGGTGGCCTTGACAAAGTAGTTTCCCTGGAGTAAATGGTCAGGGCAAAACCAAGAGTGTGGTTAAGAGAAAAGCTGAGAGAAAATGGAAGACAGTGAATATAAACAACTCTTGGAAGGAGATGTTGCTAAAAGAGGAGCAAAGATAACCGAGAAACCAAACCTGTTGCCGTCAAGTTAATTCTGACTCACAGAGACCCTACAGGACAGAGCAGACCTGCCTCATAAGGTTTCCAAGGCTGTAATCTTTACAGAAGCAGACTGCCACATTTTTCTTCCACAGAGTGGCTGGTGGGTTGGAACCACTGACCTTTCGATTAGCAGCCAAACACTTAACCACTGTGCCACCAGGGCTCCTTGGAGCAAAGATAAGGGGTAGCTATTGGTGGGGATGAACAGAGTCAAGGAGTGTTGTTTGTTTCTTTTTAAGAGGATGGAATGTTCATATGCTCGCAGGAATGCTGCAGTAGGAAGAAAAAAAAAAGATGATGTAGCAGTGAGAGAGGGAAATGGCTAGAGTAATGACCCAGAAGAAGTGAAGGGATGGGATCTGGGATACATGTGGCGAAACCAGCTTTAGATGGGAGCATGGTGATTTACAGGTAACAGGTGGGATGGCAGAGTATGTGGGCACATACGCTGGAAGATAAGGGGGAGATATGGTAATGGGAATTTGTGCATTCTCTTCTGTTGGCTTCAATTTGCCTCGTAAAAGTAGAAAGAGTGATTATCAGCTAAGAAATGAGGAGGAAGAAGAAAAGACAGGAGAAGATCCAAAACAGTCTTCTATGAAGAATGGGAAAATGAGAGAACTGAGGAAGTGTATGGCTAGGAAGCTACATTGTATCTTCAAACTCCAAAATGGTCCCATTGTACTGGGAACTGGGATTTAGTCTCTACGGTAACCTTAAACTGCCAAACATTATAAAGGAGTCAAATTATATGTGTGTAAAAGATGATCTTATGATGAGTAAAGACCCACTATTTTATATGATTGTGTGAATATTTAGGACAACCGTCAATGCTGTTGTTGTTCATTGCCATCAAGTCGATTCAGACTCATGGCAACCTACTGTGTGCAGAACAGAAGTGCATTCTGTACGGTTTTCAAGGCTGTGACCTTTCGAAGCAGTTCACCAAGCCTCACTTCTAAGGTGCCTCTGGGTGGGTTTGAACTACCAACCTTTCCGTTAGTAGTTGAGCGCTTAATGATTTGCATCACCCAGCAACTCCTCTGGCAAGGATTCAGGTACATAAATGAGGCTCAAAAGGAAGGGAGATATGTGTTCTCTTTATAAACTCAGTGGCTTCCATCTTAATACCTAGTTCCTCTGAAATTTAGAGATGTTTGGTACAAGAAGGAAGAAATCATTTAGAAAAATCCCAGCTCAAAATTTTACATCCCCAAAAAATTTCAGGAGCATGGGAAAATCCCACACTTACTCAAAAAGTCTGCAAAACTGTGCAGATGTTTCCTTACTGGAAAGGTACTCCAATCATTTGCCCGTTATCTAGACTAGGCTCTAGCAGACTTTTCTGTAAAGGGTCTGATAGTTCATATTTTCGGCCTTGCAGGCCACATGGTCTCTGGGCCACCCAATCAACTCTGTTGTGGTAGCGCCAAAGCAGCCATAGATTATACAAAATGAATGGACATGGATGCGTTCCTGAAAACTTTATTTACAAAAACAGGTGGTGGGGCTGAATCTGGCCTGCAGGCCATAGTCTGCTGACTTCTGTGATTCAGAAAACAGACATGTAAGGATGATGTTCGAGTATCATACCTTCTCAGCAACACTAAATATATTACTACTTAACCAAAGGAAGGTCCAAATATGATACAGATCGTAATAGGCAATGTAATGATTTCCACCCAAGTTGATGCAAAACTCTCAAAGACTATTTATAGTTTATGTGGTTCCTTTAGGATAACTGTATAAATATCTTTCATCCATGATTTCAAAGTGTAATAACTATATTCCATTAACCCACGACAACATTCCACTGAGATTATTATACCCATTTGCAGATAATGGCTTAGGCTGGGATCCATCATTAAAGTACTTACAGAAAAGGAAAAGGTCTCTTCATCCTGATAAACAAAGTTAAGCACTAACTAGCTACAAAAATTAGTATATACTCAATATTCCAGTAACTGATATGTAATTGACCGGGCCAGAAAAGTAAGACTCCCATCTTCGGATTACAGGACTTCAGGGTTATCCTTTCAGATGGGGAGCTTTATTCTCCCCATGTTTAGGTCCATCTGTAAGTTTTTCTGTAAGAACTCTTTCTCTCTTAGTCTCCTGGGGCACCATAATTTACAACGTAATTCCAAGATTCCAGGTATCTGTTAGATTCTAAGGCTTGGAGCACCACTGCCCAATAGAAGTTTCGGTGATCATGGGCATGTTCTATATCAGCTGTGTCTGACGTGGTGGCCAGGAGCCTCACGTAGCTATTACTGTTGTTAGCTGCCATTGAGTCAGCCCCTGACTCACAGTGACTCCATGCACAGTGGAAGAAAACATTATCCAGTCCTATGCCATCCCCATGATCAGTTGTGGATCTGACCACCGTGATCCACAGGGTTTTCCATTGGCTGATTTTCAGAAGCAGATCACCAGGCCTTTCTTCCTAGTCCATCTTAGTCTGGAAGCTCCACTGAAACCTGTTCAGCATCACAGCAACACGCAAACCTCCACTGACAAATAGGTGGTGGCTGCACATAAGATGCATTGGCCAGAAATGGAACTCAGGTCTCCCCCACGGAAGGCAAGAATTCTACCACTGAACTACCAATGCCCATGTGGATACTAAGCATTTGAAATTTGGCTAGTGTGACTGAGGAACCAAGTATTTACTTTTATTCTCTTTTAATTTAGGTTTAAATATAAATAGCACATGTGGCTAGTGGCTACCATGTTAGACAGCCCAGCTTTAGATGAAAAAAATGAAAACAAAAGCATACCCAGGCACTGCTTTTTCTTTCTTCTTTTTCTACCTAACATCCACTCCAAATAGTCCTCCTAAACACTCTATAATCTTTGCTCTTTTTTTAAAAAATTAATCCCTGTAAAGATACCCACTACGAGTGCCCAAACAGGCCAAACTTTCTCCTTAAATATAGTTTCTCCAAAGGAACTCAAATTTCACTTCCTACTAGTCAAGGTTATTACCAAATTTCTGACTTTCAGTAGAAGAGAAGGCCTCGTATAGAATGAAAAGCATATTCTCTCTCTGAACAAGAATTATTTTTTTGGCAAACAGAGTCCCAAATAAACCCCTATTATTAAACACTAGCGTTATCATCCTTCCAGGGTATAAACACCACCACATAGGTGGTGCCAAGCCCTGTAACTGCCTTTCATCACATGTTGGCAAACAGCACTGATGACAGGCGGCAACAGGCTAGATGCTAATTAGCTTACATATACCAGACTGTTCTTTGAGGGGGATAAGTGGGGAAGGGGCCTGAGACACCTCATCATTACCTTATCTTGCCCCAACCAGTCCCAAACCAAGGGCTTAGGGCTATTAAGCTTTGGAAAAGTGAGCGATGTCTGGGGACAGCAGGGAGGAAATGATTCCTGGTCAGAACTCCATGTGCCTTATAGATAAGTGAGTCTAGCTTTCCTTCCAGGTCACTAAAGGACTTCCAACACCCCAAATAAAGAAAAGCATCTATGATGTGCTGTATCATATCATACTATAAAACATGATACCAATCACTGTCAAGTCGATTCCAACTCATGGAGATCCCATGTGTGTCAAAGCAGAACTGTGCTCCACAGAGTTTTCAATGGCTGATTTCTTTTTGGGGGGGAAGTAGACCATAGAGGCCTTTCTTCCAAGGTGTCCCAGGATGAGGTCCAACCAACTTTCTGGTTAGCAGCCAAGCTCTTAACTGTTTGTACCACCCAAGGACCCCAAACATCATATCATATCATACTATAAACATCTGTATTTATTTTATATATTTGCTCAAGTCAAAAGCCTAGGAATCACCTTGATTTCTCTCCTCTGTCTCCTTTTCCTCCTACATTCAATCCACCACACAGGCTGAATCCAGTCACCTCTCTCCATCTCAGAAGCCAAACCACCACCCTCTCTTACTTGGACTACTGTAGTAGGCTCCTAAATGGCTAGCTAATTCTACTCCTGCTGCACATATTAACCAAGTGATGGTCTTTTAAGAACAAAGATCAGTAGCCCAGGGGCTAGGAGCAAAGCCTTATAAGCCTGACCTCTTCAGTCTGTGTCCCCCAGCTCTGCCACTTACAGGCCACGTGGCCTTAGGCAAGCATTTAACCTTTCTGAGCCTCAGTTTCCTCATCTGTAAAGTAACAGTATCTGTGACGGCGCTCTTGGGAGGACTAAACAAGTTACCTCCTGTAAAACTCTAATGTCCTAAGCATTCTAGTAAGTATCCTCTCTGGAAAAGATCTCTCCTGTCTTTAAGCCGTCCAGCAATTCCCCACCACACTTACAACTGAAATCTAAACTCCGTGCCTTGATTTCATCTCCTTCCACTCCTGCCTCCTCTTACCACTGTTTACCTTTCTGGAACTCATCATGTCTATGTTCCCTCAAGGCCTCTGCCTTGCCGTCCCCCAGCCTGCAACGCTCTTCCCCCACATCTTCCCATGGCTCCAGCACCTTCTGGAGCTTCATGGCCCCCTCCGTCACTACCCAACTCAGCAGCCCTTTTAGGACCATCTATCGTGGTTGATGGACTGCCTCTATGAATGTATGAATGAATATATAGTCATGTGATAGATTCTGTGGTGGACAGTGTGTTGTCCAACCCAGATCCCTCTTCAGTGAAGAAACTGGATGCCCAGCTGTTGTCAGCAGATGCCTGCAGCTCTGAGCCCCTTCACGGATGATCAGAGCTGCAGACACCTGCCTTGCTCGAGGTCACACCTGCTCCCAGGCAGCCCTCACCAGTACCAGATCTATGCGAGAGCATGAAGGCCAGGCCATCTCAGCCAACTCAGGACAACTCTTAAGAGTCTGCTTAGCTCCAGAACTCCCTGTGGGCTTGGCTGAGGCCGGCACTGGGCATGCGCTGCATCTCAACTTCTCCAGTGCCCACTCCTGCTCCGCCTCCTATCACACCCGCAGATGTTAATCCCAAGGACTCCTCCAAATAAACATCCGTCTTAAGAGTTGGCTTCCTAGGAAATGCAACCTGCAACATATAGTATGCCTGTTAAGATGAACTTAAGGTGGCACAAACGGTTTGCATTTGACTACTAACCTAAAGTCTGGTTGTTCAAACTCACCCAGCAGCACCACAAAAGAAAGACCTGGTGATATGCTTCCGCAAAGATTACAGCCAAGAAAGTCCTACAGAGTTCAGTTCTGCTTTCTAACACATGAGGTTGCCATGAGTCAAAACCAAAAACGGTTTTTTTGTTTTCTTTTTTTTTAAGGTGAACACTGGCCTCCAGCTCACCTAGTATGTAGGTGGGCAGGCTGGTGAGGTCTGCACACCTAACAGCTTCCTGCCCTGAGCTGTGGATCCCCCCTTCTGCCTTGTCTGACAGCTTTCAGAACTATGGCACTCAGAGGCTCACAGCCCGCCGGCTGTGGGCACGCTAAACCTGGAGACATTTCAGACTGCATTTTCCTGAGTCCATCAGAATTCACATACGTTCAAATCTAAAAGTTGTATTCTCGCTGTATTTTACTGCATGATTTTTTTTTTTCCCTGAATCATGGGAAGGGGTTTAGGGACTACCTAAAAGACTGTTTCCATGCCCTGGCTGCTTTCTTATTCCCTATCACTCACTCATGCTCTTCTGCCACTTTTACCAGCATCCATTCAGAGAAGATTCTAAAAAAATGCTTAGGACCCTTTAAAGTGCTAGTTGGAACCCCACACTCTTAAAGCCCTATTTTCCTAAGAATTATGGCAGGATCCTCAGAGTTTTTTTTTTTTTTTTTTTTTGTGCAATTCTCATATGCTAACAGATGAGCCTTAGCTTCTGTCCCGCAGCTCTAAGGAAGTACACATATTGCTGTATGCATGCCACACTAGAGCCATCCAGATGTGCGACAGCTTCCCTTAGGCAATCCTATGCAGTACAGATGTCCCACTACCAGGCACATGTGCTCAGCCTTCTTGGCCAATCTGTGGTTGTCTCCAGCCAGCAATGGGTGCTATTAGTATCTAGGATCACAAATGGTGACTGGAAAAAAAATGCCGCACCCTGGTAGCTATATTCAGCACATGCCTTTTGGAGTTGATCATCTATACAAACACGAGCTTCCTGAAGCATAGGGGATTATACCTGTCCCCACAGTCTTGGGGCACTGTGCCTCAGCTGTCTGGTGTGCGGACTGGGCCCAACCAAAGCAGAGACGAGAATTTAGCCTCACTGCCACCATGCATTAAGCAAATGATCAAACAAGCCCAAGCATATCATCGGCAATCACGTGGAAGAAACTCAGCCTTAAAACGTGACTCAGCACATAAGAACAGAATAGTGGCCTTATAAACCACTGGCTTTATGCTACAGTATTTGAAACAAAACACAGTCAAGTATTAGTTCCTCTCAACAACCTGACAATCCTCACAGAAAATAACCGACTGATCCCTCCTGTGGCTTCCCATAGCACTTCAAGTTTCACAACCATAGTATTCGTTGCATGGTATTATAACTGAATTTCGGGTGATCTGTTTCTCCCAACCCAAGTTTGAATTCCTGAAAACCAGACCTCTCCATGTTGGGTTAGTATCCCTAGTCTGGGTCTAGTACAATGCCTGGTGCAATGCAGTTACCCAAGAAAGATTTACAGAAAAAACAATGAAGTTCTTGATTTTGCTAGAAAAAAGTACCTTAAATGCCCTTTGCCATTCCCAAGGCAACATCACATGTTAGAAGAAGGCACAGAACGAGTGACTGGGAAAGTAGACGCTTTCCCACCCAACCGCCCAGGAAACAGCCCGAGTCAGGGACACCACCCCAGCCCAACGAAGCAATTGCACTATGGATCGTGAAATCAAAGCCCTTCATCTCACTGGTCCAATAGAAGATCTGCAACCTTTACAACAAATAAACCCAGGAGGCCTAGTAATCCTAGGCAAATGCCATCTTTCAAAATAATAAATCCTAGCTCTAAGTACTTGGATTTTCAGTTAGTTAAAACAAGGCTTCACTTCTGGTTCCACATCAGACCAGCTTTTAAAAATTTTGTTGTCTTTTGCTGCCACTGAGTTGCCCTCCAACTCATGGTGACTCCATTCACATTGGTACGAAACGCTGCCCGGTCCTGTGCCATCCCATGGTTAGATGCTGATTGAGCTGTTGTGATCCATGCGGTTTCCCCTGGCTAATCTTAAAAACTACAACTCACTTTTCATGATGTCTACATTTTGGTGTTAAATAAAAGAAGAGCTGAAGAGAACTTTCAAATGTGTTTGAGCTATCTAGAATTAAAATGACTGAGAAGTATTAAATATTATTATTAAGAACAGTTTAAGCCATAAAATTAGAAAGAAAGCTCTTCACCTCATGTCTAAATACACCCACTCCTAATTTATTGTAATGGTTAGGTTCCAAAGACCAGGTCGTTATGCAAAAATCAGCGTTATGCAAAAACGGAGGATGACCACATCATTATCATAAAATGGAAGATGACTACATCACTACATAACTACATAACTGTCAAACCACAGAGAATCATGGCCCAGCCAAGGTGATACATAACCTTAACCATCACAGCCAGTGATACTCTCGCCTCTCACCTCAGCATTCATTACTGCCAGATGTACATCATTAACGTGCAAAACAGTCAGATAGCAGATTTTTTACTACTGTCATAAACGCAAAATGTCAGATAGCAAGATAGTCAACAAGTGAGGAGTGGGTGTATATGCACAATAAGTTTTCTTTTTTAAAACGTTAAGAGTGAAGTTTGAGATCTAGTATTTGGCTATTTAACATATGTATTAACAAGGAAGAAGAAATAAAGGACAAGTTTATCAAGTTTATTATTTAAGATGATGCCAATATAGTAAAGGGGAAAAGGTAATAGTTCAATAATCAATCATATCTGCTGCTTGGTATTTTTACATTTCTAATAAGGAGCCTTGGTGGTGCAATGGTTAAGCACTTGGCTGCTAACCAGAATGCTGGCAGTTCGAACCCACCTAGTGGCTCTGCAGGGGAAAGACCTGGCGATCTGCTCCCATAAAGACTGCAGCCTGGGGAACCCTGTGAGGTAGTTCTACTCTATCACATGGAGTCACTATGTGTCTGAATCAACTCAATGGCACCTAACAACAATAACGATCAGATTTACCCTATTAAAATTTTTTTTAAAAGCTGAATAACCAAAAAACAAAATTCAAGGCAGCCAAGAGACCATTTCATCTATTTTATTGGAAAAGATTAAAAATATCACTACCTATATTGCTGGTGCCCTGGTGGCACAGTGGTTAAGAGCTACGGCTGTTAGCCAAAAGGTCAACAGTTGGAATCTACCAGCCGCTCCTTGGAAAAACCTACGGGCAGTCCTACTCTGTCGTATAGTGTTGCTATGAATCAGAATTGACTCAACAGCAACAGATTTTTATATTGCTGGGGAAAGGATCTGTTGGTTTACCTTTCTGAATATGTATCAAAGCTTAAAAAACGACGAATACTCCTTGATCCACCAATTCTACTTTTGGAATTTATACAAATAATCAGGATAGGAACAAAAAATTAGCTACAAAGATAACCACATCACTGTTATTTATATTAGTAAAAAGAAAACTAAACATAAACACTCTAAGCAACAATAAAGGACTGATAAAATAAATTTTGTCCCAACCATCAAATGTGATGGATGAAAGGACAAGAAATCTAAAATGATCATCAAACCAAAGAGACTATGCAATATATAAAAATCCTAAGCATTCATACAATAGATTAAAAAAAAACCAAACTCATTGCTGTCAAGTCGATTCCGACTCACAGCGACGCCACAGGACAGAGTAGAACTGCCCCATAGGGTTTCCAAGGAGCGCTGGTGGATTCAAACTGCCCACCTTTTGGTTAGTAGCCAAGCTCTTAACCACTGTGCCATCAGGGCTCCATACAACAGACAGATGGTGAGAAATATCAATCCATGTACAGACAAGGTAGAAAAAGACTTAAAATCACTAATGAGCTAATCAACAGTTAGCATTTCAGAGCTACTGTACTGGGCATTTCGTTCTCTATTTTTAAAAAGTGATCAGGAAAAGCTGCACTAGGCCAAAAACAAACTAATTTGATCAGTGTTAGAAATAAAATACGGGAGGTTCAGATAATCTAACACGTATCTTCAAGCATGTGAAAGATTACTAAGAACACTCACGCTATACTCCGATGGCTTTGAAGAATGAAGAGGAAATGGACACAAAACATAGCAAGGAGACATGGTGACATAGAAGTGAGAATATTCTTACCGAAATCTTGCAGAGTTCTGGAGTAAATTAGCAAGGGCATCAGGGTTCTCTCTTCCTCCCGGCCGATTATAAACAACAGGATGAACCACTTCCTTTCTTGAATTATAAGAAGCAATTTATCTTCTAAAGTCCTTTCTAGAGCTTCAATATGATACCATCTCACATCTTGATAGATTCAGGTATATCCATACTCAACATGCATGCTCAAGCAACTCATGAGTACATACACACGCAGAACTTCATGTTTTGTAAATTTATAGAGAAAATGACCAAATGCATTTACATTTACAAATAATATTACCAACAGTCATTTCATGCAGTAACAAGATCGGTGGCATGAATACCATCCAACTGTTGTAAGATCAGACACCACATTTTTACAAGTTAAAAAGAAAAACAACAGAAAAAAGTGAATAATAATGATAATGGCAAAAAGTACTAGGAATTTGTAAACTGAAAACCATTAAAATCTATAAATATTTCCCAAAGCAACTTTTTTTGGCGGTACAAGGTAAAATAAATTAAAACTCCACTGGCAAGTCAAAACAAGATTAAAAGGAAAGAAAACGCAAGCATAAACTGAGAAAGGGAAATAAATACAGATAAGGAAGAGATGTTTGCTGCTTCTTTTATATGAAGCTATTAAAATTCTATGCCATCAAATTTTAAAATCTTGATGACATCGAAGTGGCCAAAATTCAAGAAGTGGAAAATATGAAAGATCCAATAACCATGGAAGAAACTGAAAGGTATCAAAAATTATTTCCAGTAAAGGCTCCAGGTCTAGACTCGGGTAGTTTTATATGAGTTTATTCAAACTCCAAGGGGCAGATGATGTCATATTACGAAAATTTTTCTAGATTAAAAAATTGGGAAAAAAGGTTTGACTCATTTTAAAAACTAATGTAATCCAAACGACAAAATCTAATATCTTGAGGACAAAAATGGAAACTATGTATGGCCAAACAGCAAAAATACTAAGATCCTAAATGGAGTATTAGCATGTCAAATCACACCGAAATGTCTAGAATCAAATAGATTATACTAGAAACATGATTAGAAATAATCTGAGAAAGAAAAACAATCATCAATAAGTCAAAGAGAAAATGATATATCATAAAAACAAATGATGGAAAGGCAGTTGATAAAACCCAACACTCATTCTTCTTTAAAAAAAAATATTTTATTGTATTTTTTGTGGAAGTATACACTCAACATTCATTCTTGATTTAAAAAAAAAAAATGCACCAAACCAAGACTAGAAAGACGCTTCTTAACAGGATTTAAAAAAATAACAATATTAAGCTAACAGCCAAGATCAATAGTTATCATCACTATTAATCACTATTATCCAGGCTGTTGAAGCCAGTTCAATGTGACTCAAAACAAAAAATCAGGTATACAGCAATTGGAAGGGAAGAAAAATATTATTATTGGCAGATGGTATTATAGTCTAATCTAGTAAATTAACCAGAGTTTTAGCAGAAACATCACTAGAATAGATAAAAGACATTTAGTAGTCATAAAATAAAAAACAAATGTCCAGAAAGCAGTCTCTTTTCTTTACCAGCAATTACTTACAATAACAAAAATAGAGAATCTTTCCTGAACACTTACTACGCACCAGAAACAGTGTTAAGGCCTTACTATATTAACTCACTTAATTCTCACAAAGACCCTGTGAAGTAGATACTGTTATTATTCACATTTCATAGGTGAGAAAGTGGAGCCTTAGAAGAGTGAAGTATCTCACTCAAAGTCACACTAGTAGCAAATAGTAGAGTCAGGCAGTCTGAATGCAAAGTGATGAGAAATCACGCCTCAGCACTGCCTTACAATTAAACTAAAAGGCCACACTCCCACCTGAAGCAAAAATGTTAAGAATAAACATGGCAAGAAATACACGGGGCTCATATGAACACTTTCAAAACTTTACTGGTAATCACAAAAGAAAACTTTGAATAGAAGCATATCATATTCCATAACTAATCCCAAAATAATATGTTTAATACAATTCTGATCATAATATATGGAGATAACATTATTTTTATTGATGTTTTTTGCTTGGTAGGGGTTGCGGAGTTTAATAATGTGATTCTAAGTTAGTCTTGAGGCCTTGGTGGTTCAATGGTAGAATTCTCACCTTCCATGCAGAAGACCTAGGTTTGATGACCAGCCAATGCACCTCATGCCCAGCCACCACCGTGTGTCACTGGAGACGTACGTGTTGCTATGATGCTGAACCAGTTTCACCTAGTCCACAGTAAGACAGACTAGGAAGCAAGGCCTGGCGATTGACTTCTAAAAAATCAGCCAATGAAAACCCTTTGGATTACAATGGTCATATCCACAAATGATCATGGGAATGGCCCAAGACTAGACAGCATTTCGAACTGGGGGGTTGCTATAAATCAGGGCCAACTCGATGGCAGGTAACAACAATAAAAATTTGTCTAGAAGGAAAATAAATGAACACCTGGCCAAGAAATCTTCATTATGCAATAAAAATACCCCTTGAGACACTGGTCTTTCTAATTTCCGTGCTCCAGTCTGTGCTGTTCCTTTTCCTATAATCGGTTTTCCTCTAGAGTTATAAACTCCATTGGTATCCCCTTAGTTTTAAGGAATATAAAGAAAGTAAAAAAAATCCAGAAAAACCTACTAACAACGGATAGGTGAAAATTTACCCTTTGGTTACCACTGGCATAAACAGTACGCCAGCCACTGTTTATGCCTCTGTATCTCAGAGGTAATGCGTTATTCCGGTTCCAATGCATTTAACATCAAGGTGGGTCCCTTTAAGAAATGTGTGCAGCTCAGCAGATCGGAGGTGGAGCCTCATTGTTGTGCAGGCTGAGCATTCTATTAGGTGATGCTTCCTGAATGTGTTAGTTTTGTAAACTTTTGTCTTTTTTTCCTTTATTTCTGTGAGATAAGGCTTGCAAGCATAATTATGGCTTTCCTGTGTGATCAGGAGCCCTGATGTGTTTATTTTGGTTTTTCTGTGTCATATTTGGAAAACCAGAGATTCTTCATGTAACCTAATGAAAAGGTGCCCACAATAAATTGCTTATCTAGCTCTCATTGGTATACTGTCATACCACAAATCGGTGTTACCACAGTTCCACTCGCCTCATCGGTGGATACCAGATCATATTTCTCAAAATTTACATTACCAACTAAAAATTTAAACAGACTCAATTAGTAAGCATGCGTTCCAATCCTGAAAACACATGCCATCAAAAAAAAAAAAAAAAAAAAAGATGAGTAAAATACATAGTAACAAAAGGAAAGATGCCAAAAGTAAAATATCTAATGTGTTAAGGGAGTCCCTGGGTGGTATAAACAGTTAACACACTTGGCTGCTAACAGAAAAATTGGAGGTTTGAGTCCACCCAGAGAAGCCTCAGAAGAAAGGCCTGGTGATCTACTTCTGAAAAATCAGCCGATGAAAACCCTATGGAGTACAGTTCTATCTGACATACGTGGGGTCGTTATGAGTCAGCGTCAACCGGATGGCAACTAATTACTGTGTTAAAGTGATGAGATTATGTTTCACATCTACTTGAGTCTTCAAACTTTGTTTAGAGTCTTTATCATTAAAAGTTAAAAAAAGAAGGAAGGCAGGATGACAAATGTAAGAAATAAACTTAAACATATTAAAAAAAGAAAACTTATTGAAAAGTTTTTATATATTCAGGATGTTTAACTGGGAAAATTAAGTCTGAAGAATGATTCAACAGCAGTATTAAAATACAAAGGGACACCAATTCTCATTCTTGATTATCTGTCATCTGTTCACATAACAACACCCACTTCAGGGCCACCTCCTAAATCAGGCTTTCCCCCACAATCCAAGTACCATCTTGAGTTAACTCCTTTTGCAGTCCCTTCTCTACAATTTAGGAGCCCCTGGGTGACGCAAACAGTTAAGCACTTGACTACTAACCCAAAGTTTGGCAGTTCGAATCCACCCAGAGGCAACTCAGAAAACAGGCCTGGCGATCTCCTTCTGAAAGGTCACAGCCTTGAAAACCCTACGGAGCAGTTCTACTCTGCACACATGGGGTCGCCATGAGTTGGAATCGACTGGACAGCAGACCACGCACGTCCCAGAACACAGAGCAAGACGCCCAGGGACACTTGATTAAGAGACTGCAGTTCAGCTTTCTTGGGTCTCAGCAAGTTTAAGGTTTCCAAGGAGGGGAAAAACAGCCACATCAAAAAGGTGATGATTTTTTGACTCAGCTCCAGTTTAAATATTACATCTCTAAATAAAGTAAATGGATACCCTACAGAAATAGCGAAGGGAAGGTCACAGCATGGAGCAACTACTTGAGACCTGATAAATCAAATAAACAATGAGGCTGAGCAAAGAGAAGCAGAGAACACTTTACAGACCCTCTTGCATTTTTGTTTTTCCATTAAGGAGCTATTCTTATAAACAATGAGCCCATTCAAACAGGGCTAAAAAAAATCCCCCTAGGAAGCTTCTATCTCCTAGCTCTTCTCATGCAGTTGAACACCGGCCTCCAGAAAAGCCATTCTGACTTCATTGGGATGGAAACACCTTGGATCGGGAGTTCCAAGAAGTCCTGACTCGAATTACTCAGGAATACTATAGGTAGCAAAAGGTGAAAGAAAATTAAAGACCTCCACAGAGAATGAATAGATTTGCTTTTGAGTAGAACTTTACTCCTGTGTAAAACAAACAGCAGTCTTGGGGACTTTTTTTGTGTAGGGTAACTTTTATGTAGAACTATCTAAACATCTGCATCCACCAAAGGCCAGGTTTCTAAATACAGAACTGTGTTGAGATGACACTTCTTTTTAATGGATTTCTAGACTTAAAATAAATAAGGAGTCAGCGTACAGTGTCCCATCTTATTTCTGTTTCTTTTTAAATTTGTAATTATGAAATATTTCAAACACACAGAAAGTACTAAAAATGATATAATTACCTTTGCTAACTACAACCTGAGGCCATGGTGGCGCAGTAGTTAAGACCTTGGCTGCTAACCAAAAGGTTGGCAGTTTGAATCCATCAGCCGCTCCCTGGAAATGCTGTGGGGCAGTTCTACTCTGTCCATAGGGTCGCTATGAGTCGGAACCAACGCGATAGCAACAGGTTTGGTTTGGTTTTTTAACTACAGCTCAGATTTAAAAAATGTTAACATGTTCCCTATTTACTCCAGATAGTTTTAAGGGAATAAAACAGATATAGCAACCTCCTCCCACCTCTAGCCTTATATCCTTCCCTCCAATTCCACGAATAGCTCATGAATTTATCTTTCTTGTGGATATCTTGTACTTTTTTACCCATGGCAACAGTTTTGTTTTTATGTTTTAAAAATGCATAAAAAGACAGCCCCTTGACATATTCCCAACTGTATCGATTCTGCAGAGCAAACTATTTTCAGAAGAATCTTCCCTCTCACACTTATTCTATTTGTGCCAGTACTGATGAACTTCATCACAGGTACGTTCTTGCCTATACAATATCAAAATGAGGGTAACAAACAGAGAAAAGAACTAATAAAAGAAAAGAGACTCATATATATTTACAATGAGAAAGGACAGGCCCAAACTGTAAGGTTTACATTCTAGGAAGATCTACCACATTCTCATTTAGCTGAGTTCCTGGGCTACAAGGACAATGATTCTTCCTCTATCTAAACATTATGCACTGCGGTCCCACAGGTTCAGATCTACATTCAGCTCTTCTTGCTCTGCATCTCTGACCTTATCCCTTCCCAATCACCATCAGCATTTCCAACCCAGGGCACTTTTCGAAGTTTCCAAGTTTTATACTCAGTCACTTGCCGGGTCTCTCCCTTGGAGAGTCTCTAAGTTAACCTGTCAAATTGGGGTCATCATCATCTCGTTCCTACTCCTGTCTCAGTGAATGGCACCGCCATCTCCCCAAGAAGCCCAAGCCAGAAAATTGGGTGTCATCCTTTGTTGTCCTTTCTTTATCCCTGCAGTTCTATCAAGCCCTGTCAAATTCAATGTCGTATCTTTAATGCACTCCACTTCCCTCACGCCCACTGTCACCAATCGAGTCTAAGCCACCACTATTTTGCACTGGAGTTAATGCTAGTCTCCTAGTAGGTCTCTCTGTCTTCTCATTTGCCCCCATCCAACCTATCATAAACATTATAGCTAGAGTGATACTTCTAAAACCCAAATAGCATCATATCTCCCATTCTTGAATACTCACATATCTGTCCTTAAGATAAAATCCAAACTCTTTAACAAGGCTTCCTGGATCTTCATAACCTTGACACTGTTGTTGCTGGTTGCCATCAAGTCAGCTCTGATTCAAGGTGATCCCACATACAATGGAACGAAACGCTGCCGAGTCCTTACTTTCTTCATGATAGTTGGTATGCTCAAGTCCACTGTTGTGGCCACTGTGTATTTTGAGTGCCTTAAAACCTAGGGGGCTCATCTTCCAGCACTGTTATCAGCGCTGTGATCCACAGGGTTTTCACTGGCTAATTTTCTGAAGTAGATGACTAGGCCTTTCTTCCTCGTCTGTCTCAGTCTGGAAGCTCCCCTGAAATCTGTTTACCATGGGTAATCCTGCTGATATTTGAAATACTGGTGGCACAGCTTCCAGCATCACAGCAACATGCAAGCTACCACTGTATGACAAACTGACTGATGGGTAGTGACTTCATAACCGAGAGAAACCCTGTTTATTTACCTAGCTTACCACCTCTCGCTCCAATCCCTAGCCCTATTAAGGTTTTTTAATTGCTTAAATATACAAAGATCCCTTTCTTCTCTGGGAATTCTCATCTCCTATTCAATTTGAAACAAAACTTCCCTGCGTACCCACCTCCAGACCCCTGTTTTTACCTTGCTTTCTCTAATTCTTTTATTTTATAGGTTTAAATTCTTCCAGGAAGTCTTCCCTGATGCCAGGCTCCCATCCCAATAGTGTTGGTGCCTTGCTATGTGTTCCCATATCCTTCTAGGGCTCTTCTATCATAGTAATTGTCAGAACTTATTACTAACATTTATTTAATAATTAATATTCACCACCAGACTCTACATTCCCTGAGAGCAGGAATTATTTGTTTCATTCACTCCCAATACTCAGAACAGTGTCTGACACATAGGATGTTCTTGAAATATGTTTACTGAAGAAATGGATGGATGAATGGATGGACAGACCGACGGATGGATGATGGATGGATGGATGGATGGGTGGATGGGTGGATGGATGGATGGATGGGTGGATGGATGGGTGGATGGATGGGTGGATGGATGGATGGATGATGGATGGATGGATGGATGGAAGGATGGATGAGAAAGCATTTAATAAATCTCGTTTGCTATGTTCCTCTCCCAAGATAGATGAGCCAATTGAACAGACACATTATATCAGTTTCTATGTATCTGATGTCTAGTTAAAATGCTATCATTTCATTTATCTCTCTCTTTGATCATTTTTCGTAAGTTACTTTCCTGCAGTTTGTCCAGGTGGAGTGTCTCTAGTAAACTCAACAAAGCAAAACAGAAGGGTAAGAAAAGGAAAATGACCTCTCTTACCCTCACTAATACCAACTAGTACATAAATAAAAACAATAGATGTCCAAGATGCTTCATCAAACAACGTTGGCTCCATTCATTTAGTTATGATTGAAGATATTTTCATGGTCCTTAAAAAAATAAGAGATTTTTAACAGGACATACATCTAATGTAGATATACTGCACAAATGTCTCTCAGGCCAGGTATGGGAAAGAAATGTAGTTGGGTTAAGTAAGCTAGAGAATGTCAATCAGCTTTTCCAATAAGAAGTAAAAATTTTCACCAGTGTTAAATAAAAGCTTCAGAAAATTGGGGGGCGGGGGGGTCCGTATATAAGAGGCTAAATATTTTATCTTCCTACAAAGGAACACTGACTAGTATTTCTTTGCAGAAGATGTACCTTCCAAAAAAGACCTTGTAAAAATCTACATTTAAATTGAACAATAAAAAAGTATTGTACAAAAGCATGCTCCAGCATTCACTGTTAAAGCATTAAAGGCTTGATTTCCACTCCACGTTTAACACTATAGTTTCATCTTTGCTCAGATTTATGAACCTGATGGAGACAATGCTGCTTCTGACATGAAAATTCCAATATTTCTCTAAAATCTCCGTTGGTAAACTTGAAGAGATCATCCTCTAAGTGGCTTCCTGTCTCATTTGAGATGCTAGCGAATACCGGAACTTTCCCAACAAGGGGGAAAAAAAGGGAAGGAAAGGAGAGAAAAAGAACCACCTTTGCCACTACAATTCCCTGTCATGCATGTCATTCTTAATGGCATGGAGTTCAGTTGACCTTTCCTGGGGTCCCTAGAAAAATCAGCAGCCATCCAATGGCTAGGCAGCTAAGTAAGCAATTATGTAAGAATTATTCCACTTTTAGTCTGTATCTAATGCACCAGTACCCATCAACAGGCTTCGTCTCACAGATACCAAAGGAAGGTGAAGACAAGGAAGGAAGGCACCTCACCTGAGGTAAACCCCTAAAACAATGGTCCCCTTCTAGGGAATGGAGGAATATTAAATCAGAGGCCTGTTTTCTTATTTTAATACTCTAAGACAATCAAAGTTAAAACTACTCACTCCTACCAAAACCAAAACCAAACCCATTGCCATCGAGTCGATTCTGAATCACAGCGACCCTTCAGGTCAGAGTAGAACTGCCCCATAGTGTTTCCAAGGAGCACCTGGTAGATTCGAACTGCCGACCTTTTAGTTAGCAGACGTAGCTCTTAACCACTCCGTCACCAGGGTTTCCAACAGAGCAGAGGTATTTAACCACTAGACAACACTGAAACTGTATGTTCAAACGCCCACTGAGTTACTCTTGATAATGTATCTTCAAAGCGCCTACTCAGTACACAGGAGAAAGATGTGGGCAAAGCTCTAGAACTCACCACACTGCTGTGTCCCCATCAGCAAGAGGAACAGTCCTCTACTTACAGTCTAACAGCGATCTCAGGCTTGGCCATCCCAGCCATCAAAGGAAACACCTGCCTGTGTATTCTGGACTAAAATCACCATCTGCTCGGGTGTCAGAAAAGCTGTGAGATTCCCTGAAGACTCATTCCATATTTACAGAAGGCTCTGACTCCACATAATCTTCATGAAGCCCACTGCCATCGAGTCAATACCGACTCATAGCAACCTACAGGAGAGAACAGAACTGCCCCATAGGGTTTCCAAGGAGCAGCTGGTGGATTCAAACTGCTGACCTTTCGGTTAACAGCTGAGCTTTTTAACCACTGTGCCAAATATAGGTGTAGCTGTCCAGAAAATATGCCACAAACATCTACTCTGCAAATCAATTCCAACTCATCTTAACCCAAAGACAATCTGTAGCACTTTATCCTCTATAAGGACTGAAAATTCCCCTAAATCCTTCCAGGTGTGATTTAATGTCAATGTCAGGCCCACTCATTCACTCAACCAATATATACTGAGTCTTTTGCACTGCACCAGGCCCTGTTCCCTACCCCAACATACAGTGTGAAAGTTACAGAGAAGCTCAGGGTTTTGACATTCTGGTGCAGAGACAGAAAGTCAACAAGTACTCATGAAAAAAACAGAATTACTTCACAGAGGCAACAGTTCTTTAAAGAAAAAATAAACAGAAAGTGATAGGAAGTGCGTGGCTAGGGCGAGGGGAAGGGCAGCTTTCGAGAGTGTAGCCAGGGAGCTGAGCTGGAATGCCGAGAGGGAACCCGGCTTGTGAAGGTCTGGAACAATGCTCATTCTGCTCTGATTTTTCCAATCCTACCACCAGGCTGAGGAGCTGCTCTGAGACCTCAGATGTAGAGCCATTCCTGAGGACGCTGAGCTCACGGGTGTGGGAGGATTTCATTATTGCACTCACAGGTCAGGACAAGGACGGATTCGCTCTCCAAAGATCCTCTACCTCATCTCATGGTGCTTTGGCAAGACCTGGAATCAGGGCCTTCTAGGCAAATGGCTATGGCCCCTTTAAAGGTAACAAGATTGTAGAACTTCCTCAAGGGGTTTATTTAATATCTAAAATCTTAAAAATCAGTACGCCCTTCTGGGGTCTGACTCTAATACCTCCTTGAGACACACCACACACACACACACACACACACACACCCCACACACCCCACATACCACACACACATCACATACACATACCTCCCCCCGACACACACCATACCTGTCATGGTTTGAACTGTGTCCCCCAAAAAATGTGTGTATCAATTTGGCCGGGCCATGATTCCTGGTATTGTGCGGTTTTCCTATATGTTGTAAATCCTGCCTCTATGATGTTAATGAGGGAGGATGGGTGGCAGTTGTGTTAGTAAGGCAGGACTCGGTCTACAAGATTGGATTGTGTCCTGAGGCAATGTCTTGAGATATAAAAGACAGAAGTGAGCAGAGAAACAGGGGGACCTCAGATCATCAAGAAAGCAGTGCCGGGAGAGAGCACGTCCTTTGGACCGGGGTCCCTGCACAGAGAAGCTCCTAGTCCGGGGGAACACTGATGAGAAGGCCGACAGAGAGAAAGCCTTCCCCTGGAGCTGACGCCCTGAATTTGGACTTTTAGCCTACTTTACTGTGAGGAAATAAACTTCTCTTCGTTAAAACCAACCACTTGTGGTATTTCTGTTATGGTAGCACTAGATAACTAAGACAATATCACATACGTACCACACACACCACATACACACATACACCACACACATACCCCCGTACACATACACACACATACACATTAATTCTTCTGCAGAAAATATGGTAGATGGTTTTGGTTTAGAAACAATCATGTCAAACACAATCAATGATATCAAAAATGCATAGCTTAAAATCCTCAAATCTCTTTCAGATTTTTTTTAAAACTACAGAACAACCAGGGACAATCTCGCTGCCAAGGAGAATGACAAAGCATTTTTTCCCTGAATTTACTATGATGATAGATAACAAATGGCAAAGCAGTCAGTCAATAACCAGAAATAAAAGAGGAACGCATTGCAAATGCTAGGAACAGAGCTAGAAAAAGGCCAGTTAGACACGCGCGAGACGGTGGTGCTTTGAAAACGTACAAAGTTTGATCCAAATGTTAGATGTGGTTTTTGCTATTCACCACAAAGCCGGGTTACTAACATTTCTAAAATTTCTGAAAATGATTTTCAGGCTGCTAGCCTGCTTGGGAGCAGATGAAAAATTTCCATTGCTGATACACAGACATTAGTATGCAAGGTAAATAACAGGCAAGATAGCTGTTCCTAATAAGTATACAGAAAGCACATTAAAAGCCCATTAGAACTCCGATTTACCTCAATACACCTGGAAAGAGTACACTAGGCAACTAATACGCTCTCCCCTTCCGTTCCCATTGTGTCAGCAAGCAGGGCACAGGGCCGGCCGGCCAGGACAGATAAGTCCTACTAACCGTTCTCCCTCTCAGATGTCAATCCATTTTCTTGTTTTCAGAGTCACAACAACTTACAGTGAATTTTGATTTACGATGGTTATCATGCAAGAGCAGAATGAAGATGAGTCAGAGTGTGCACGTGCATGAGTACGCGTGTGCGCGTGTGTATATGTGTGCTTCTCCTCCTTCTACCTTAGCAAGCCTCGTGATGCAACAGTATGGTTGAGCCCTTTGAGGGCAAGAACCGTGTTCATTCCATTTTAACCTCTGATAACAGGCTGAGGCCAAGAAGAAGAAATTTAATAAAGATCAATCTAAAAGCCTGTATGTAAGGCCAAACAATGAATACTCAAATTATTTTCAGTAGAGTGGCAGGAATATGACTTAGCAGCAAACGTGAGAGAATACCCAGGCATAACGTCATGAAGAGTAAATCAACAATGAAATATGGTGGCCTCAAATTCGAATTCACTTGTATGCATCAACAGGCCGTCTCACTCTACAGCCACCATGCCCCCTGGACTCACTGTGCACTCTGGAAAGAGACCTCCTATTAGGAAGCATATGCAGGCCCAGGTGGACAGTGAACACTCAAAGCCATTTCACATAAGAAAAATGGTAAAAGGAAGAAGGGAAGGAGGCCTTGAGCCTTATACTTCAAATCCCTGCAAATTTCTGTAACAGAAGAGTCAGCACTAACTTGTAGGGATCCAGAGGCCCACAGAATCAACCACTCCCATATGTGTTGTATTTTAAAGTGCTTTCGAACGCAAAGGAGAGGCAGAGCGGACAAGGTTGAAGTTATATTTTACTGGTTGCTGTCAAGTCGATTCCAACTCCTGGCAACTCCATTATGTGTCAGAGTAGAACTGTGCTCTATAGGGTTTTCAATGACTATAGGGTTTTCAATCTACTGAAGTAGATCACCTCAGGGTGGGCTCAAACCTCCAACATTTTGCTTCACAGCCAAGCACGTTAACGGTTTTCACCATGCAGGGAAGAATTTGAAGTTATGGGGAGGTAGATACTTGTTCCACACAAGAAGAATATTGTAATGTTTAGAACTGTCTGAAGATGGAATGCGAGACCTTGTGAAGTGATTTGTTCCCTTCTCAAGAGTGGTTGTAGAGGTATTTTTCAGAATTCGGACATCAAACAAGGGTTGGACTCCAAGATCTATCTTTAAGAAGTTCTGATTATATAAAGAACTTTCCACCTTGGATGTGTGTGTCAGTATATTACAGCTCTTAACAACTAAGAAAAACACCCCTCATGTAAAAAAAAATTAACACGTTTGTTAATGCTGGCAACAACACTGATGCAATGGTTAATACCATGGGTCAACTTGGCTAGGCTACGGTTCTCAATTGTCCGGCCAAACACCAGTCTAAGCTGCTGTTCCATAATGAAATACAACGTTTTATAATGTAATCACCTTCTATAATGTAGTCTAAGGTAATGTAACCAATCAATCTGTTGAAACGGTAGTTTCTAAGGGTGTGTTCCGCCTCCAGATTCCAAATAGATATTTTGGCAGAATTCATTCTCTCCTCTCTCTTCACTCTGACCTACAGGTTTGGACTTGCCAGCCCCCCATGAAGTAGATCTCTCTCTATTATCTGTCTCATGGGTTCTGTTTCTCTTGAGAACCCTATGACAGATGGTAATGGATCTAAGGTATACAGCAATACTCATTAAAAGGGCTGCTCTCCAATGACCCATTTCCCATTTGGAAGCATCTTATAAGAAGCGTATTTGCCCACTTTCTCATCTCAATGGGGTGCTGACTTACCTGGGAAAGTTTTGGAACGAGGGGAGGCATGTGGCAAAGAAACTGGCTGCCTGGTGTATCTAGGCATTTCCATATTAGGGAAGCAGACAGCACACACGGCCACAGCCTAGGCAGGGTCCATGCAACTCCAGCCCCCCAACTCCAGCAAGGCCCAGGTTTGCACCTATGAGGTGACATCATTTCAGCATCTTCCTGCCTCTTCTGGGAGGGCCACCAGCTTAGAATGGAAGGGAAGGGAACAGGCTGGAAAACTTTGCCTAACTTTCTCAATATTGACTGTATCCCAAGCAGTTCTGATCTCAAAAGATTTTTAAGTCAGCATTTAACTAACGCTGTCTTTTTCACATGCAAAATCTGACATTATTAAAGACATTATTAAAGACATTAAAGACATTATTAGCTGTATTTCTTTTTTTTAGTAAATTGTCTCCATTAAGGAGGTATGGTATATACAACAAGTGATATTAAGACATGGGTGAATAAGAGAAGTTTAATATAAAGCTGGCAGGAACAGTTTTCTTCTGTCCATACTGGACAGTCTGGTCTGGTGACTAAGGCTGTAAAAGGAAGGACCGGCCTCAAGCCTTGCCCCGACTCTGTGACTTCTGCTGCACTGCGAGAAAACGAGACAGAAGAGTCTCCTTCAATCAGGACTTTGCAGGAAAAAAAGGAGACATTTATATCTGTAAGAGCTCAAGGTGAGCCCATCTGAAGACACAAGGAGAGAATAAAATGCACAAACACACGGTCCATTTCTAGGCAAACGGAAGGGGAACCCTGTTACACGGGGCAGAGGTGGTCAGTGGTAGAACCCTTGCCTTCTATGTAGGAGATCCACATTCGCTTCCCGGCCAGTGCACCTCACGTGCAGCCGCCACCCAGCTGTCAGTGGAGGCTTGTGTGTTGCCACGATGCTGAATAGGTTTCAGCGGAACTTCCAGACTAAGACAGACCAGAAAGAAAGGCCTGGTGATCTGCTTCCAATTAAAACCCTATGGATCACAATGGTCCGATCCGCAACTGATCATGGGGATGGTGCAGGATCTGACAGCATTTAGTTCCACTGTGCACACGGTCGCCAGGAGTTGAGGGCTGACCTAAAGGAAGCCAACAACTCGATTTACACAATCCAGAATTCGAACAAGAGAGTGTTACTGTTTGTAATAACTACTACTAATGAGTAAATCATAAGTGTCCAGAACTGTGCTAGGCAATTGACAGAAAGAATTCCTGAGGTAGAAACCCTTATTGCCCCGGCTAAGACACAGGTTAAGTGTCTCATTCGAAGACCCAAAAGCTAAAAAAAAAAAAACCTAACCCGTTGCCATTGAGTCAATTCTGACTCATGGAGACCTTCTACAACAGAGCAGCAGAATTGCCCCATAGAGTTTCCAAGGAGCGCCTGGTGGATTCGAACTGCCAACCTTTTGGTTAGCAGCCGTAGCACTTAACCACTACATCATTCGAAGACCCAAAGCTAGTAGGTGGCAAAGCTGGCCATCAAGCCAGACCTTTCTGATGCCAAAGCCTGAGCTCTGCCTCCACGCCCTTAAGGATGCTCCTCCAGGACTAGAAGCAGGCCAGCCCAGCCACACAGGTGCATTCTCTGAACAACGCCACACTTGCTTGTGCCAGGTTCAGGAGCACAGTTTGGATTCAGGAAACAGACATAAACAAGTAACCCCCACAGGGATCAAACCTCTAACTCTGCCCAGCTTAGCACTGTGTTCTAATCAAGATCACTCACTCACAGTAGCTCCCGCCCGAATGCCACTGACATGTGGCCAAGCAGGGAGAGGGCATTTCTGGGGACCACCCATCCCATTCTATTCCCTGGGCTTTCATTGCATCTCCCCACCCTTGCACCATGAAGCAGGAAACATCCAGAACAACCAAATGAAACAGACTAACGCTCCCAACATGCACGACTCCTTGGGAATTTATCTTAAAGGAAAATTCTGGCCAAGTGCAGTGGAGGAAGTGATAACTAAGCATATCAGTAACAAAATGATAGCACCACCTTATACCAAGAGAGTGTTTTTAGTGCCTTTTAAAGTGTTTCCAGATAGGCTGTCATTTGTATTTCAAAGCAGTCCTTTCTCAGCTTGTTTTGGAGATGGGACCATATAGGTTCAGTTTTCCATCTAATGGTGAAAAAAAAGGACACAGATTTTAGAGAAAGAAAATACTTATGCCATCTGCTGATACAAAAACAGTTGCATTTCATACTTACCTTTCACATATTTATTAACGGGCACTTCATAGTTTGGCAACTCAACTTTACCAAACAGAAAATTACATTTCTCGCATACTGTGGCAGCTGCTGGGATCTGTGGGTGGTGCAAATAGTGAACACACTCAGCTGCTAACCAAAAGGTTGGAGGTTCAAGTCTACCCAGAGGCACCTCGGAAGAAAGAAAGACCCGGCGATCTACTTTAAAAAACAGGCATTAAAAACCTTAGGGAGCACAGTTCTACTCTGACATATATGGGGCTGCCATGAATCGGAAATGACTAGACAGAAACTTGTTTTTGTTTTTTTGTGGCAGCTACCAATTTTTGATCATTGACTCAGACACAAAAACTTAACATCACCACTTCTGTGCACCCACTCCCTCCCACTCCTCTCTGAGTGTCCAGGAGAGGAGAGACAAGATCAAGGAAAGGAAGAGTCTAGCCTACAACCTGGAAGTCTAGGGTCATCCTGCTTCTGACGCTGACCAGCTCCATGACCCTAGAAGAATCAATCTTTGAGCCTTGGTATCCTTATCTACAATATTTGTATTTAGCTTAGATGATACCATTCAGACCTGACAGTTCATGATTTGCGGTGAACGGGATGGCTTCTCAGCATAAACACAGTGAAATCCTCAAAAGAGATCAATTTGGGGCATGGCAAGAGGCACAGGTTGGTGGCACACATTAACCAGAACACAAACTATTTGTCCATTTCTTTCTCTCAATCCCTCCCTCCCTTCCCATACATCCAAGGTGTCCACAAGCTTGTTATTTGGTTCAATAAGGTGGGTGCAGTGCAGCGGGTTTCTCTTTATATATGGCTTTTCTGGCCCTAGATTTGTAGTTCTGCCACAATGATTTGTTAGAGCACAATCTTTCAAAGGGATTAAACGTTTACTATGCAAATAAGGTACATAATACCCTTGCAGGGATTCACTGATTACTATGCAAACTAGGTCACCGTGGCCTACCAAGGGGACTGGTCACTTTGAGGTCTTGGTGGGAGAAGAAGGCTTATAAAAGGGCGAATCCAACAGAGGTTGAGGGGGACCTCATTACCGGCAAGAAGAGCCAGGAGTGAACAGCATCCTTTGGACCAGGGGTCCCTGTGCTGAGAATTTCCTAGACCCAGGAGGTAGAGTTGTAACACTAGAGATGGCAGGAGATGGTGCAAGACGGCATTAGATGGTGGGAGCAGTACAAGCAGCAAACCAGGAGACCGGCAAGAGATGGCTATGGTGGGATTCCCAGCCCACGGAGCAAGGCAGCTGCAGTGGGTTTGCCGACCCACAGAGCAAGAGGGCTACAGGTCGACGGGGATTCCTTCAGGCATAACCTACAGTGCACACCACACTGGCCTCCTCCCCCCAGGAACCCTATGGGCTGATCTCCAGGTTCGTTATAGAGGGCTCTCCCATGGAAATAATTTGCTTGCTCTAAGAAGGGCAGCCCACAGAGAGAGCAGTATTTTGTTTTCCTGGTCGAGTCCTTTGCCATTTTCTACTAGCCCTGCTGCCTCTCCATCACTTCCACATAGATACCTGTTAATCTCTTCCTGGGGGGTCAGATTTCCTTGATCAGTTGTGAAGATAGCTGGCATGAGGTCCAATCCCTGCTTCTCCTCGGAGAGAACACCAGGCCTTAGTGCTCCATGGTGGTCCTCCTCTGCTGGTGTCTAGGCCTTTGGAAGCATCAACCAGGAATGAGGAGGAGTGTGCGCGTGTGTGTGTGTAAAACTCATCTTAATACTCCCCTAATGTCATTTCTGGAGCCCTAGTGGTACAGTGGTTAAGAACTCAGGCTGCTAACCAAAAGGTCAGCAGTTCAAATCCACCAGCCACTCCTTGGAAACCCTATAGGGCAGTTCTACTCTGTCCTGTAGGGTCACTATGAGTCAGAATTGACTCAAAGGCAACGGGTTTAATGTCATTCCTAGACTGAGAAAAATTTCAAATTCTAGCCATTCCTTTTAAGAAACGCTAAGCAATATATGAAGAGAAAAACCAAAACTATTGATATTTTAATGGGTTTTCCATATAAAACTACGATTTTAAGAGGTCGAAACTACATACATGCACACACAGATTAGTGAAAAGGAACCAGAAGTGGCTTTGGGACTGTATATGTACTTAACTTTTTAATATTTAAAATGTACAATAAATCAGATTACCAGAGGACTCCAAAGAGAGAGGCACCGACCCACCCTTGTTCAGCAGTTTCGGCAAAATCTCACCTCATTCTGAAATACACACAATCACAAGCACACAGAAAACAAAGCAGTTCACTCCACGGTCTTGCCAAATGTCCCTTCTTAGTTCTAAAACCATGAGACAGCAACCAAAGTAATTTATGTGAGAGTGGTAGTCAATATTGATTTTATTTCCTTTACGTCAATGATCAGTTAGCATACCATCCCTATGAATGAGAACGAAAAGTTACGGGTCTCGTCTCTACAAGGGCTGAATATGTAACTTTCATCGTGCAGAAATGAACAACTGAAGTTTGTGAACCCTCCTCACAATTGTGGGTATCACCAGGGTGCCAGTGTGACTAGAGTGGATCATCCTGGCAAGTGCATTAGTGACAGCGGATCGACCATGTTCCTTCCATCCCTGCCCTGCCCTGCCAACCCCTAGCCCTGACCAGCTGCCTGACCTCTCTGATCTGCTAGAGAGTGCAGCGAACAGGTGCGGTTTTACTGACGTGACCACAAAATGATCACATTTGACATTAGCTGGGTCCCCAAAGCTTACGGAGCTATTCTTCTACTCAAACGTAGTCGGTGCCTTCTCCCATTCCTCCCAAGGAAAGTCCAAAACGTGTGCCATTCCTAAACCCAACCCTGCTACTTTCAAACTGTCCTTTACAACTTCACAGAGAAAACAGAGGGAAGTACTTTCCCCTCCACCTCTAATTTCAATCTGCAGATTCACCAGCACCTCCTCTACTTCCCTCCTTTCTCAGATAAAAGCTCCCCTTTTCTAGAAAGCTAATCCTTGTCTATGTGGGTTTTTTGTTTTGCTTTTTTTTGTTTGTTTGTTTGTATTTTAAATTTTTTATTATTGTAAAAAACATATATAAAACATTTGCCAGTTCCGCTTTTTTTGGGTGTACAACTTAGTGGTATCAATTACATTAATCACGCTTTTCCATGTGTTCTTAACTCTCGCCCCTATAGCAGAGGCTCACAATCTGAACACACCTGGAACCTCCCTAGAGCTTTCATTACACCAGCCTGAAAGCCAGAGACACAGATCCCAACGTTCTGATGTGCAGTTGGGGTCAAGAAGCACTGTCTTCTTGGGACCTGCAAACTCTGTTTTTATACCTCTGCTAACTTTTCCTCCACTACCCTCTACCCACAACCAGGATCCTAAGCGGGCATCCTAAAAGCACTTCCCCTCAACTCTGCCTACTTTTCCAAGTCAAGCTCCATCTGACCCTTCACCTCTGAATTCCTTTAAAGAGTCATCTACACTCAATACCTCCACCGCTCTCGCTCCCCTAAGCTTTACACTTACACCCACTGGGTCTCACTCCTGAGCCCATCTTGCTACTGACGACTGCATGCTTCTGAAGTCTCAGAAGCCTAATATATCGTACCTTCTTCCCAGTCTTCAGCCTTCCCAAAGCCCTCTATCACATCAGAAACTACTACCATCTCCCACCATCCTAAAATCTCATCCTCTCTTGGTCTTATATCTCTATCTCTTCTTACCCATCAAATATTCCTTCTGAGTTCCATCCACTGTCATTTTCCTTTCTCTCACCCATATATACTTATGTTCTTCTCTAAAAGTCACCTCTAAGCTATTTCATTCATTCTCACTGTCTTTACTACCTACATACTTCTGAGATGAATCTCAAATCTTCACCTTCAGCCCGTATCTTTCTCCTAAGCTTGATGTACACTTCAAATACATGTTGGAAGTCACGATGTTTAAAACTGAATTACTTCCTCTCACTCCCAAAACTTCTTTTCCTCTCATGACTTCCCCACGTATCAGTGGTCTTCCAGGTCCCACCCGTTTCCGTATCCAGAATCTTATTTCCTCCTTTCATCTTTTACTGACATAAACTTCCTTTTGTCTTCCATTTTTCCCACTGGGTCCACCACAGCCACCTCCCTGATTGTCTCAGTGCCTCCAATCTCCCCACTCCAACTCATCTTTCCCACTGAGGTCAAAGGTATTTTTTTAAAGCAGATGATTCCTGTGACTCCGCTCTTCCCACTCATCCCAAAGATGAAGCCCAAACTCTTCAGCATTATATTCAAGGACCTCCACCCTATGATCCCAATATGCCTTTCCAGTCACATTTCAATTACCACCCTCCCTATCCCCACCCATCCCTATTCAGTAATCAACCTACATTTATTAGTATCATTTCCCCACATCACCAAGGTCTTCCCAACTTCCAAACCTTTGCTTCTACGGCTCTCTCTACACGGCACATCTTTCTTCTATTTATCTTATTCTCCAGCCCTCAGTTCCCACTCCCGTCGTCCCTACCCTAACCCACTTAAATTTTAAAAGATCCAACACAGATTATCACCTCTTCTGTGGACCTTTCTTGATAGTTTGTAGGTATCATTTATATTGCACTTAATAAGTACATTGTAATCTGGCTGTTTTACTCATCCAATGATAAGTATCTTGAGAGCAGGCCCCATATTTTATTAATCTTCAAATTCCTCAAATCAAACATGGTGCCTGGCACTTAGCAGGGCCTCAATGTTTGCGGACTATGGATAGTACATAAAAAAACAGTAAAAAAAAAAAAAAAAAAAAAAAAATTCTTACGTTTATAATTGCATGGATTTGGGAGCAAAGGAGTTGGGAAAATATGGATGGTCCTGAGTTTTCTTTTTTTTTTTTTTCTTCCCTGCATTCTGTCCCCAGCCTCTTCCTGAGCTTTGTTCCATTTGAGTATACTTAAGAAAAAAGAAAAGGTTCTTATTAGACAGAAATCCCCTGGGCAGGGCCTAGACAAGAAAAGTTCTATTGTATGCACGATTTCCCTGAAACACTCCTGTGGGGAAAGAAGGAAGTTCAAATTTCTCTGTGGGCTGGCAATTTTTCTGTACTTATTGGCATGACTCTAGTGCTATCTCCCCAGACAAAAGGCCAACAAAACGCTGGATAATCTAAAATTTGGAGAAGAAACAAGAGTCACGTCTCTCAATTATTTCCAAAAGCTTTAGGCAGCAGGGTGTGGGCGTGCTTTCAAGTATATGAAGCTGAGGCTTAAGAAACTACTAGACTTACACATTTGATGGCAACACTTCCTATCTTCAAAGGGATGTATATTCTGCTACTTGGCATTCTCAAAGGTGTTTGTGATTCACCTCTTTTTATAACAGTTCTACTTCATACACCCCCATCATAGCAACACATCTCACACAGAAGAACTGAGTCCATACCCTTCACATAACCTCTCCTTCCATTCGGCCACGGCCAGCATCATCTTAAATCTAATACCGCCAAGTCATTAGTTAACTAAGGTTACCCCAAGGTTAGGGCAAGACATTAAAAAATAAGAACTTCAATATTCCTCCAGCCTTTTCTGTTTATGTCATTGTAACCCCCCTAACTCAACAACAACAAATAAGTAAACAAACAACAAAGAGCCTCTACCCACTCCTAATCCTTAACTCTGGCATTTATTGATTTCAGAAAAGAAACCCACCAGGAAACAGATATCACTCTCAGTTGCCGAGACTTCATAAAAAAAATGTAGCCTGATGTAGAGAAACTGGAGAATTGTATTTTCCTGAGAAGAGGTATTTACATTAACCAAAGTACTTATCAATGTACCTGCAACTTTCAGTTTAAGGCAGATGAAACAAAAGTTATAACTAGACTGCTTCCAGAACATGTTGAAGTAAAAAAGGTGAAAATAAAGCAAATACCTATTAGGTCTTGCCAACTGTTATTTCCTACATATTTTCTTATAAGTGACAGATTTTTTCAAAAACACTTTTGAAGATGAATGTAGAATGTGGATGCCAAAGCTTGTGTGTATTTGCATGTGCTTTGTTTGATGTGCATCTGGGAAGACAGTACCCTTGTGAGAATGTGGCAGAAAAACAACCAAGACTGCTTCTTACTCTCAATATAACTACAATAAAGCGTGAATGAGTTTAATGTAAGTCCAAACAAAATTCCAATGGCATTATCTTTTAATAACGAAAAATTTCAGCAAATACCGTAAGCAATATACAGGTACCCACCATCGAGATTTAACATGTTATTATTCTGCCATATGTCCTCGGGTGGTGGAAATGGTTAAGCACTTGGCTAGCTAACCAAAAGGTTAGCGGTTCAAATCCACCCAGCAGCACTGCAAAAGAAAGGTCCGGCAATCTACTTCTGTAAGATTACAGCCACTGAAAACCCTATGGAGCACAGTTCTACTCTGACACACATGGGGTCGCCATGAGTAGGAACTTACTTGACAGCAATGGGTTTGGGGTTTTTTTTTTTAATTATTTTGTCATATTTGCTTAAAATTTTGCTTAAAAAAAAAAGTAAGATGGTACAGACAGATATAGTTGAACACTCCTCACCTCATTTCCTTTCCTCTCTCCCCAGAGGTAAACACTATTGCCAAAATTAATTATATCCATTCATGTTGTTACATGGAGCTCTGATGGTGTAGTGGTTAAGAGCTCAGCTGTTAACCAAAAGGTCAGCAGTTCGAATCCACCAGCTACTCCTTGGAAACTCTATGGAGCAGTTCTACTCTGTATTCTACGGTTGCTATAAGTCAGAATCAACTGGATGGCAAGGGATTTGATTTTTTGATTTATGTTGTAACACTGTTCCTACGTATATTATGCCTCTATAAACAACATGATTCCTAAAGTTCATCCAGAAGAAAAAAACTGAGTAGGAGCCAAGAAGCATTTAAAAAGGAAGAATAATAAAAGAGAACATCACTTTCAGATAAAACATCTTATATGCCATAACATCTGAAAGAGTATGGTACTCGCAAAAGAATAACCCGACGGATAAATATAATAAAACAGCTCAGAAACAGATGCTAAAATATATATTAAGGCAGTGTCTGATAAAGATGTCATTTCAAATCACTGACAGAGCAGTTGGTAAACAATTATTTACCCCAAAGGAATACAAGTTTAAAAAAAAAAATACTTCAACAGACATGTAACAAAAGAGGATATCCAAAATGCCAACTGATGAGAGAGGCTCCTTCAAGTCAGCGAGTGTATAGGGCCTTTGACTTTGCATCCTTCCCTCTGTTGCATTTCAACAGTGTTACTGCTCCCCCACTTTCAGTAACAATGTCCCTCGGCTTCCGTCTATAAATTCCATTCTCAGAACATAAATTAAAAATATGAGTTACTTGAGAAGTTCAGTGTTTAGGGGTCTGGTAATCAAGGTTTATTATATTCTTGGTTTTGTTTCTTTTTTCCACTCCAAAGAGTTTAAAGCAACCAAATTAGCATCAAAGAAATTTGTAAAAGCTCTAAGTGAAGCCATGATGAAATGTAACTACACAAAACCAGATGCCAAACAGAAAACTATGCAAAGCCCTCTCGGAGGATGCTCAAGAAGTTCAAAAGAGGGACATGGTCTGGGAAGAGTTAGTCACACAAGTCAAAATGCTCCTTATAGCAGTCACCAGCCCAGAGCATGCCCTACTCCCAGGGAAGATGAGTTCCGGAAGTCTGGGGGTAAATCACGGAAACGCACATCCCAGAGATCAGAGGACCAATTGCCTTTGTGGCAACTACCTGTAATTATCAGCAATTCAGCCAAAATTGGGCAAAAATCTCCCTGGACTAGCACCTGAAACCGATGTCTGTAGACCACCCTTCCAAATATCTGGAATTGTTTTGACTCAACAATGTGATGGCACATTTTAGACTGAACAAAATTTTCAGTGGTTTTTAACCTAAGATGGACACGTGCGTGTGATTTATATCATTTAATTTCAAAATAATTGTAAGTTTCCATTTCTAAATTTAGATTATATTAACTCCTTCCTTTCAACCTCCTCTTATTTATGCGCCATCCCTCCTGCCATTTTACATTCTTCTAAATTCCAGTGGATCTTAAAGTGAACATCACAGAGAGAAAATATTCAAGGTGGGGAGCTCTTTCAATCCTATGACCTCAGTCCCTCATTTTCAGAACAAAAGTTCTCTCTGTCCAAGCTAAACATTTCGAATTTTTAACGTATAGCCCCTACAAAATAAGCTGAGTCGCAACTATGGTTTCCCATGGTAAAGATTCAGGCTCCTGTTAAGGAATTGTTGGGAGGTTCTCTTCTTATAGACAGTCATGCCTTTAAACAGCATTCTAATCATTCAACAAATATCTTCCCAGATAAAGCTATGGCTCCTAAGCTTACCTAGAGAAAAGCAGCTCTGGTAACTACTGGGTCAGGAATTTCTTAGGAAACTAATAAAAGAAGGCATAGCTCATGCCCATAAATTGTTGCATATAATGATGTCAAGGGCTCGCTCACTCTCTGAAGCCTATTCACGGACCTCAAAGATTCTTGGATTTCTAGTTAAGCCCCCCTGCTGTAGGAAATGATTCATTTCTCTTAGACGTCATATTAGTTTTGAAGTAGCTGCACTGTGGTCAATGGTACTTGTTTATGGCTGCATGGAGGCAGGAGCTAGGATTTCCTGGGGCTTGGAAAATCGACAGTCCCTTCCTGAGAAACTCTCTCTAAAAATTTTAAATTTTTTTTTTTTAAGCACATCTAATCTCTCACTTCTATTCAAAAATGACAGATTCCCCAAGAAAAAACAAGGTACAAAATTATACTACTACTTACACGTAAGATTTGTACTAATATCATTAGTGAACTCAAGGATTACGGAGTTTCCATACGTGAACGCTGACTTTCTCACAGTTCCTAATCCACCCACCAACAGTTTGAAGACCACTGAGCTAGTCCAGAACAGTGACTAAGCAACATTTTGTAGAGTGGCCCCAGCTAATATAACCACTTCTTTCTTAAGATAAGAGTTTTCCATCTCTACATTCCACTCCCAACCCTGAACCTTTTGAAAGAGTAGTTAAAAAAAGGAACTTATTTTTAAATACAACCGTATAGTTTTTCCTTCAAAAAAATAAGAGGGTTAAGAGCTGTAAAAACTGCATTCTTCTCCCTCTTTTTTGTTATCATCTATGCTGTTGGAAAGGGAATCAAGGAACACATAATTTGCAGCTAGCCAGATGAAGGTCTAGCAACAGGTACATATGATACATGAGACCATGCCCCCCTTTCAGTCTAGAAATCAAACCAAAGCAAACCAGCAGACGTACTACCTCGTGCTGTGCCAACACTGCTCACCAAACAAGATCAACAAACAATAGAGCTTCTTCTGCTGCACCACTGCACACTGCATTCCCATACTATTTGGATTCCCCAACGTTCAACCGATAAAACCCAATACCAAACTCACTGCAGGAAGCAGACTGCCACATCTTTCTATTCAACCAATAGATATATTCAAACTATATATATACATATATATACACACACATATAGACATATAAATGCACACACACATAGGTATAATATATGTGTATGTGTGTCTGTATATATGTATGTGTGTGTTTGTAAGCCTTTTTTTAATTCACCAAGTTTTGGGGGGTCAAACTGATGGATGAAAATATCCTGAATTTGTGTGAAACTGATCAAAGAATGCACTTTGAATTTATGTGAAAAGGTTCCCCATTAAGATGGTAGTTATTTTTTTTCAAGCGTGATCCTTTTTAATTGCGGAAAAGAGCCCAAAGGCTTTGTCAAGGAGCACATGTTTTCTATAAATCAAAACATAAACAAATGTGAGATTATTTCACTGGGCATACATATGGTTTTTGCTAAGTAAACTCTATTTATAAAACACTGTTAGCCTACACCGGAACCGCTGTCAACATTTATAGGAAAGGAACTTTTCTACTGCTCTGAAACTTGCTAGGATTTGAAAACAAGCCTAGAAACAGTACTTTCTTAAGACAAGTTTGATTTAAACTTCCAGTGAAATGGACCACTGTGTGTTTTCTAGTTTTTAAATGCTTGGAAGAAATCTTCAATTGAGTATTAGGGTCATAATTTACCAGGAAATATTCACAGTGCTAGAAGTTCCATTACTTTAATCATCCCACTGTTCTATTCTTTTGGTTTTGGGAAAGGGTCTTGGATTATTTTTCTTATCACTGGCAGTAAAACAAAAAATAATCTGTGAAGGGGGGAGGTCTGCGAAATCCACTAGAGCTTAGTATTCATAACTGCCTCATCATCTTCTCCAAAAGGCTCATTTGCATGATCTCTTCTCTTTACGTACTCCCCCTAGACTATAAACACATTTACCAGCCCTACTCAGAGTGCAGTCCCCAAAATGAAGTCTTCTATGAAAGGAATTAGCCATAAACAAGCATGAAGCAATAGTCCTTGACAAACCATAGAAGGTGACATTGATTTTAATAATAATTTACATTCTCCATTTTCCATCCAACTTTTCTTTCTTGGGCTGCAGTGCCTTCCAAAAGAATTTTTTCTGATGCTTTCATTTTTC